>JARWMC010000024.1:1690429-7167929 GCA_029959065.1 Colias behrii | reverse complement strand
TTTTTAAATCTGTAATATCTTCGAAAATATTCACTTAAATCATACGGGGTAAAGGGCCATATAGATCTATATTAAATGAACAATGTATTCAAGGTATTTAATTGGTTAAGGATTAATGCTGTATTGGTTAAAATCGCTTCGAAAATTAGCCATTATTTGTCGTAAAAAGTAAATGACAAAAAAAAGTTATTGTGGGTTATCCATAAGAGATAGACATATACTATCGCGGACTTTTCTGTAGACCTTTTCAATGTGTACAATACTTAGTACAATATTTTGATAAAACTCGTAGGGTTCAGCCTGCGTTTGCAATGTAAGCGGAAAAAATGTAACTATTTACGACATCACATTAGAAACCTCAAAAATAACAGTACTTCTCCACTATTTAATGGATGTTATTATACATATAAACCTTCCTCTTGAATCACTCTATCTATTAAAAAAAACCGCATCAAAATCCGTTGCGTAGTTTCAAAGATTTAAACGTACAAAGGGACATAGGGACAGACAAAGCGACTTTGTTTTATACTATGTAGTGATGAATCCACATTTCCCTTGATCACGGCATCACGCGTGAACGGGTGGACCGATTTCGATAATTCTTTTTTTATAATATTCCTTAAAGTACGAGGATGGTTCTTATGGAGAGAAAACGTAAACATGTACCACGGGCGAAGCGGGGCGGACCGCTAGTCTATATATATAAAACTCAAAGGTGACAGATTTAGTGATCTATCAACGCACAGCCCAAACCACTGGACGTATCGGGCTGAAATTTGGCATGCAGGTAGATGTTAGGATGTAGGCATCCGCTAAGAAAGGATTTCCCGAAATTCTTGCGGGAACGGATGCACGTACAAAGTCGTGGGCGGAAGCTAGTTTTCAATATAAGTCTATAATATTAATATTATTACCATTACAAAGCAGAAAAGTATTGTTTGTGAAGTCATCAATACATCTAATGTAATCTATTAAACAATTTGGAAGCTCTCAAACAAAAACTGTAGTCATTACAATAGGATCCTGTAATAAAACAATCTCTAGAGAGATTCCGAACCGTAATTGCTTTTGTTTTTGAAGATATTTACAAAATTGTTTGCCTTTTTTATTGATGAAACGATCGCTTTTTATTTCACAATGGACCATAATTTAAATCAATGATACCGTGTTTGGAGGCGTTTTTATTTATTCCTTTATTAAATATCGTTGGAAAAATATGACAGTTTTATTTGTTTTTTTTTCTATCAATTTGCTTAATTTGTGTAGGTATTTATTTTGAAGACCGACTAGATAAACGATATTATATTACGTCACGATTATAATAATCTATACTAAAATTATAAAGCTGAAGAGTTTGTTTGTTTGTTTGTATGTTTGTTTGAACGCGCTAATCTCGGGAACTACTGGTCCGATTTGAAAAAAAATCTTTCGGTGTTAGATAGCTTAATTATCGAGGAAGGCTATAGGCTATAGGTATATCATCACGCTACGACTAACAGGAGTGGAGCCACGGGGTGCTATGTGTGAGATGGAAAATCGTTTCTTACAGAAATTTAATATCACAAAAATATGGTTCGTCCGTACTGATCAAACCTGTAAATCAAGGAAAATATTTCAACAAAAATATCGAAGAATTTATTAGAAAAATTCCCAAGTCCCGTAACTTTAAAGACTTAAATGTAGGCAATATCGGCTTTGATTTAGCTACAAACATAAATCTGCGATAACCAGGGAAGTTTGCGAGTAATTTTGTAAGCCGTTGAATATTAATTAGTTAATATTAATGGATGTTTGGATGGTGTGTTGGATGTAGCTTGTTATATAACATTTATCTTCCTCTCTTTCAAAATAACATAACAAGAGCTTCTCTCAGTGGTTAACAAAAAGTAAAAACGAGTTGCAACAAATGCAATATTTAGGTATCACACAAAAAATATTATAACTAAGTAACGTAAACGTATTAATAGACTTTCTTTATCCGAACTGCGAGGAACTGGAACATGCTTCTTGAGTCTGTGTTCCCCGACGAGTACAATATGGGGGTCTTCAAGCGTAGAATGGACCTTCTGGAGAAGCGCGTACCATCTTAGACCACATCTCAGCTTAACATCAGGCGGGTTCATATTCTCAATAAAAAAAAAATAGACAATGAATCGGCTTTCTATATATCGCTATGATACATTGAGTCTTTCTTAGTGCAATGCAAATTATTTTGTCGTATGTGTTTCTTTGATCTAGCTGCATTGACTAATAGCAGTGTGATTCAGTCCTTCATGAAACATTTTGGTATATTTTCTCCATATATAAAAGACAATCTTTTGCCCATTTTGTATTCATTAAAAAATATGACATATGTAAGTAGGTAATCTAGTAATCTACTGATAGTTTAAAAATTATTTCAGTATCCTGAATAATACATGTATATGGACTAAAACTATATTTAGTTAATTATTTTACAAGAAAAAGGTCTCTAAAGTAAAGACCATTAGAGCTATTTTCACATGAACTTTTCTTTAATCTCAATAAAGTTAAAATGTGTAGCAAAAGTAATTGAACAACTGAAAGACACAATAAGCCAATACTGCCAACATCCGGAAAAATACTCCACATATCAACTACGGAGAAATAGGTGGAGGTAGTTAAGAAATAGCAATTTTTGAATGACCTTCAAGACGAATAACACCTCTGTCTCCCCGTGTCCACGCTCGCTGTAAAGTGTTCGAAACGTCAGGAAAATAATATAATGAATAAATCGCGTTTAAAATCCGTTAAAAATATACTAAATGTATAATACTCGCGTAAAATCAAATACTAGAAAATACTAATTGTACAAGTTAATAAGATGTAATATTAATATCACGTAAAACCCACGCTTAAAGTTTTCAAAGCGAAAGTTGAAACTGCATAGTTATTACAGAAATCTATCTTGCATTTAATAAATAATGTTCAAGTTTTAAACGAAGAGTAATGTAGAGTACATTACTCTTCGTAGTTATGTCGTAGTTATGTCGTATTTGCATTCTACTCAGAATGCAAATACGACATAACTTTTTTAACTAATTTTAATTTTGATACAAATTAAATGCAGACAACTTTTTTATTGTAGGTAATTTTATTTACCCATAGATTTTTTTTAAGAAGGGCGTTTTCCATGTATATTTTTGCACGGTCTCTATTAATACTAGCTTTGGCCCGCGACATCGCCTGCTCATTCAAACTAAATTGCCCATAGCAATACGATATTCCACCCCGCGAAAAAGACTGTCACTCTCTAGACTCTAGACACCAAAATCATATCATAAAATCGCTCCGTTGCGACGTGAAATAGAAACAAACAAACATACTTTTCAATTTATAATATTAGTAAGGATTTATTGGGTTTAAATCTATTTTTGCATTTAATTAAACGACAAGTAAAGCCGTAGCACATAACTAGTTGTATCTTAGAACGTGAAGCCATTTTATTCTGTGTTCTGTTCAATGGACATAGAGTCTATATTAGCATACCTACTACTTCCATAACGTGACTGCGCATAAAATTCAACTTATCACAAGTATGCTATAAGACGTTTTTTTCGTTGTTAAATAGGTGCCAGACGCAATTTTTTATTTCAAAATCATTAAAATGTCATCGAAATAAGTGAAATTCCATCAACATGAGTCCCCGTGAAGGATAAGTAATCACTATGTTACTTATACTATATATAATATTCATTTTACTATTTACAATTTTTTAGCAACAATCTACCATGGTGCCTCCTTTTCCCAACGAACCTCAAATAGGACGTTAATGTAAACTTGATAAAAACCAAATATAATCAAATTCATATTAATACCCAAAAGTGTAATAAATATGAAACCATCTATTAAAAATATTAGTTTACTAATTATTCAATATAAGTATTAAAAAAGGATAATATAATATAAGTAATAAAGTTATTACTTACCTTTTAAGCGGACTCATGTTGATGTAATTTCACTTAATATTTCGATGACATTTTAATTATTTTGAAATAAAAAATTGCGTATGGCACCTATTTAACAACGAAAAAAACGTCTTGCAATAAAAAATTTATGTCTGATGGATCTATCTAAAGGCAAAAGATTAAAAATTACGCGTTAATAAATGACTTTAAATTACGGATATTTTCCTGTGCGCACTAATAAACGCAACCACTACCGCCAGCCAGACAGCCCGGACACTAACCGAAATAGCAAGAGAAACAGTATATCAAAAACCCAACTATACTAAAATGACTTTTTTTAAAACGTTAGTAGCTCCCGTACCAATATATCTTATTTTAATAATGATATAAAAATAAGCAATTCAAATTATAATTCTTTTACCTAATACTTAAGAAAATGCATAAAAAGAGAGAAATCTATCTAATAGTCTTATAAATATTACATTTATTATCTATATAATATTATGTATATTTATGTAAGTTATGAGGAAAACTCGGTAAACAGGTTACGTATTTAAATTGGCACCAAGATTCAAGTAGCAATATCTATGTCGGACTTATCTAACTACTTTTCATGCCTCTTTATACCTAAGTGAAGATAATTGTAGATTCACGCTAGAAAATGATTTTTTATTTTATTTTGTTGTATCGAAGTCAAATTAAATACGTAGGCTGAAAATAAGCGCGCTATTATTAGTTTCTAGCTTCCGCTAGTGTTTTGATAAAAGGTAGCCTATGTTCTTTCTCAGGGTCTAAAGATTGTCTGTGCCAACAGACAGACAGACAGACAGAGTTACTTTCGCATTTATAATATTAGTAGGGACAGCAGGGATTTAAACAAACTATTGCCTATCTGCCTCTTATTTTTTTGTGAAAATGATTTGTTTACTTAAATAAGTGTAAAACCAAATGAAATGAAATTTAAACTCACTTTTTATATTTATTTAAGATAATAGTATTAACTGAGATATCACGTGGATCTAACTAATTTATGAAGTAAGATTAACCGTATCTGGCTGGCTGTCGGGGATGTCTCAAATTACCAATTTACTTCAATCCAATTTATTTGAGGAAATTTGTAATTTTATAATTTAAAAATCTTCGAATTGCACCCGCAAGGCGTTAATGTTTCAGTAATATTATATCTATTTTATTTAAAAGTCGGATTATTTACATTATTACGATATGATATTTTGAATGAAATTGAGAAATTTGATGATAGTTGTTCAATTTCTGAAATTTAAATTAAGGCCTTAATAGGGGCTAGCGACCTTGCTAGGTGATTTACAAGGCGGGATCGGGGACCGGCGCGAATCTACCGTAGTAAAGTACGTATAAAAATTATTAAAAATATATTTGGATATGGAATCAAAATTTAAAACAACCATGCCCCGTGTTTCAATTTCATAAACACACTGTAAAAACACTACAATAATTGACGTTACATTGACTTAGCGTTTTGGTTTAAAGTCCAAAAATCGACCTCAGTTCATGATTTTTTTCCAAAAAACCTGATTGTAAAATAAACAAATTAAAACAACCATGCCCTTTATCATATTCGAAACTTTAATATACATTTTTTTTAGATATTATGTACATTAAGAATCTAAGAAGAAAAACGGTTATAACTAGAGTTAATTTTCGGTATTAAAAGGGAATTCTTCCCGATTCAGGCCTTAATAGAAGTGAATGTTTATTAGATAGGTACTAGCTGCGCCCCGCGGTTTTACCCACAGTGCTCCGCTCCTGTTGGTATTAGCGTAGGGTAGACTGGGTACGGTTGTGCCAGGTCCCGGTAGTGACAGTCGTCATATTTTCGAAAATATAGGGAATAGCAGAGGTCATGCAAGGGGAAAGAGGAGCGGCTTGCTCGTCTCAACCTGTTTCACAGGGTTGCATCATTTTCCGCGCAGTGAGTACGTGAGCAGAAGGCCATTTTGATTTTAACCGCCAAAAAGAAAGTTTTTTCGTTCATTTTCATTTCCAAATTCCTGTAATATCTATGCTGATAGGGTATTGAGTGTTATTCATCGATATAAGTCACATATTAGCAGTTTAATATCAATAATTACATTTATTGTAGGTAATTTTGTCTTGGCGTGGTGATTGTATTTTTATAATAAATAATAGTTTAAAAAAACTAAAAAACACGCTTTTTATAGAAAACCGAACTAAAAAATAGAAAATAAATTTAAATTAAGAAAATAGTGTTAAAAATGTCAATGAATATAAATTAATAATAGTGTGAGTAAAAAAATATATTTTATTTTAAAAAAGCGTGGGGTGCTTCTTAAGATATTATCGAAATGATAATCACTCTACTCATATCTGTCAATAAAATATCTATAACCATTGACACCATGCACCCCACGCTTTTTTTAAAATAAAATAATTTTTTTTACTCACACTATTATTAATTTATATTCATTGAAATTTTTAACACTATTTTCTTAATTTAAATTCATTTAAATTTATTTCCTATTTTTTAGTTCGGTTTTCTATAAAAAGCGTGTTTTTTAGTTTTTTAAACTATTATTTTTAGTATTATAGCCTTGTTAGTTAAAGGAATCAAGATATTTTGCATACTATTGTCGAGATAATTTAACGGAGATTAATTCTATACTTGCTAAAAATTAATTTAGTGCAATAGAAACGGAAAATAATTAAATTTAGTCACAGAGACGGTGGCGGACTCTTCGTGGCTCGTGAAATCTAAGTTACATGCACGCATAAAAATTATTTGTTAGGACAACAAAAACAGGGATGACAAAAAAATATGCTGTGATAAAAAATGAATTTACTTACAATAACAAATCAACTAGTTTATTTAACAAGATGAACTAAGTTGCAATAACAAATGAGTTTTCACTGCTCTGAAGTTAATTTTGTTGTTTTAACAAAATCGCTTTGTTATTGTAATAAATTTTTTTGTTGCAATAACAAAATAGTTATCTTATCAATAAAATTTGTTACTTGAACAAGCTATTCCGTTGCTTTAACAAATCGATTTATTACTTCAACAAAACTATTTTTTTAAATAATTGAAGGATTCGGTTACAATAACGAAATAATTTTGTTGAGTGAACATATGATTTTTATTTTTTTTTTTAAACTATTATTTGTTTTGTAGAATTAAAATTCTCTTTAGTATACAAAAATTTGTCAATATTAGAGAAAACGGCTAAAGATAATTATTGGAAATAAAAATTAACATCGAGTCCTGCCTTATCGACTGTAGAGAAAAATTATAGAAAATTTTAATTATTTTCTTACCTTATCGACTATAGATGAAAATTATATAAATTAACAAAAATCATATTTTGCAAATTGAAAAATGGAATAATTTTATCAAATTAGTGTATTGTCATCGGTCCTCAATAAATCTACAAAGTTTGAACGAAATCTGGCCGTTTAAAGTGGGTCAAAATCGCACCCAAAGAAGTCGGTTACAAACAAACATAGAAAACGGCTAAAGATAATTATTGGAAATAAAAATTAACATCGAGTCCTGCCTTATCGACTGTAGAGAAAAATTATAGAAAATTTTAATTATTTTCTTACCTTATCGACTCTATAGATGAAAATTATATAAATTAACAAAAATCATATTTTGCAAATTGAAAAATGGAATAATTTTATCAAATTAGTGTATTGTCATCGGTCCTCAATAAATCTACAAAGTTTGAACGAAATCTGGCCGTTTAAAGTGGGTCAAAATCGCGCCCAAAGAAGTCGGTTACAAACAAACATACAAACATACAGGTGAAGCTAATAAAAAGCGTGTAAAAACAGTCTCTGGTTACGGTTGTGACACTTTAACCGGGTACGGTTGTGACATAAGTAAAATCTGTTGTTTTTGTTTTAGATGCCTAGAAATCGCATCAGAAAAACTCAAAGAGTGTACCGTGTACCGTGTCGCAGTACGAAGATGCGTATGATGAAGTAAAACGCAGGACTTCTTTGCGCAGTGCTGCAGATTATTACTTATTTTAATAGACTTTCGCATAGCTACTACTTTACTATGAGAATATTTTTATTTTTTATTTGAAAGATGAGCACTTTTATTACGTTTGGAGTTTTGTTTCTAAGTAAAGTAGAGTTCCTACAAACATAAGTTTTATTGTGATTATGAATGTGATTGACATTTCTTTGATAAGTATTGTAATTTTTACGAATTTTTAATGAAGACTATTATAGAAAGTCAGTATTAATGGAGACTGATAATATATCTAAAGATACTATAGTGCCATGAAAGTTGTGAAAGATACATACATATAAATAAACTGTTACTAGATTTTATCACTTTTGTAAGGAAAGTATTTTTTATAATTTTATAAAGAATAGAAAAAATTCGATCACGAGGCGGGACTCGAACCCGCATCCTTTCGCGCCATTCAGGGGCGGATGCCTGACCAACTCAGCCACTCGTGACCCGCCAGAGCAATCGAATTTATTCTATTCTTTCCGTTTTATGTGTCTAAGGGATACACCGCGCGCCATCTATTGAAATGATTAACAACCATCTCAACCAATATGAAACACTTTTCAGTGAATACAATATTGTGACGATGGAACACGACCTTTTTTGTTGAAATTGATATTTTGGTTTTATGGCATTAAAATGCTTTATAAATATAAATTTATAAAGAATAGAAAAAATTCGATCACGAGGCGGGACTCGAACCCGCATCCTTTCGCGCCATTCCGGGGCGGATGCCTGACCAACTCAGCCACTCGTGACCCGCCAGAGCAATCGAATTTATTCTATTCTTTCCGTTTTATGTGTCTAAGGGATACACCGCGCGCCATCTATTGAAATGATTAACAACCATCTCAACCAATATGAAACACTTTTCAGTGAATACAATATTGTGACGATGGAACACGACCTTTTTTGTTGAAATTGATATTTTGGTTTTATGGCATTAAAATGCTTTATAAATATATTATAAAGCATTTTAATGCCATAAAACCAAAATATCAATTTCAAAGTATTTTTTGTTAAATGAGTCATATTATAAAAAAATAAATATTTCTTGTAATGTAATTAATAAGTAAAGTCATGAAAAAGTATTTCGTGATGATTTAGAGCATTTCAATCCTCTTGGGTAATCATTTCACATAATTTTCATACTGTCACTGTCACCCCCAGTACTGTCACAACCGCCCCTGTGCGGATGTGGTCGATTGTGACAATCTTCCTTTGTTTAAATAAATATTTTTCATAATTTAACTATTTGATTTAGGCCTAAAGTTTTAACATTAAGTCGTTAACCAATGAATAAACTACATTATAACACAGTTTTTGTTCAGATTATTAGCATAATTTAAAAAATATAGGCGGACAAACTAAAATTGTCACTACTGTACCCAGTCTACCCTAATGATATATAATAGCCTTCCTCGATAAATCTGGGCTATCTAACACCGAAGGAATTTTTCAAATCGGACCAGTAGTGCCTGAGATTAGCGCGTTCAAACAAACTCTTCAGGTAGTATAGATGCTACATGAACTTGTTCGTTTTTAAGAAAATATTTAAACCCAAATTTTTAAGTTTGTTACATGGGAAACCTAGAAAATAGTGTAATGATTAACAATAAAAATAATAAAATAAATAATATAATTAATTTATAATTATTAAATATCTAAAACGCAAAAATTCTCTACCGTTCATATTATTGTATTTTTGTATGAATCTAGCAATGATTTCTATATGTTAGGACAATAAAGACATGATTCATACTAATAATAAAATACAAAGTAAGTATACAGGAAACATAAGACCATCTTTAACAAGGCAATTTAAACCATACTTTAATAGATTCAAGATCCATATTGCTTCAACATATTATTTTATATTACGTGTAACTATAATAATTTCCTTCAGGAAATGATGTGTTAATTGGAAAGTTAAATGAAAATGAACTTTACGAGACTTCTTAACCCTAGAAAGATAATCATATTGAGTAGTACGGGAAAGATAGTCATGCGTCAAATTGACGCATGTTTTTTAGTTAGCTCTAAGTCGCGGTATATTGTTTTTTTTTCTATAAATTATAAGTTATTATATATTTACAGTTATATTTGAATAATTAATATTACAAATAATTTAATTTTAATTATTTTTATACATATAAAAAAACGAAAACATTAAACGTCTGCTTTAAATCTACAATTCTTGTAATACGTATTATTTCTAATAAAAACTTATTTTTGACCACAATTATCAGACTTTTTTATATGTTGTATATATGTTGTACATATAGTTATATAAAAAAATAGTGAGAAACAAGTTTAGCACATATCAACGTATGCTCACGACATTTATCTATGTTACATTTTTTGCAGGAGGCATTTGCCTTTCGTCATATTTCAGAAGGACAAAAAGTATAGTAAATACGTTTTTTTTACTGAAGGCCTCCTCAGTACTTTCTTACGATGTACCAGATACTTCATTTGGCAACAAATAGGAGATATTATCACGCAAATATCTTATCAAAGCTGGTGATTCTAAACACCCACGCATAAACAAAAAGAGACAGTTCCATGCTTCTATATTTCATGTTTTTTTGACTCAGATGTTTTTGTGCTTTGTTGTTAACATTGTGGCTATAAATTTAATATGCAATATGCAGGCAATTTTATTGATTCCATAAAATAAAGCCATTGGCCATCTCATTGTCTTCCTACTATTGAACATCAGGGAACACATTCGGTCTAATGCATCTACTCCGCCTTTTGCTTGAATGTAATATATCATCTTTGCTTTGTACCTCATCGGGAAAAGCTTCTTCTGTGTCACTTTGCTCGTCATCTTCAATTTCCTGGTCCTCCTACTTCACTATCGGTTTCTTCACAGGGACCCTCATCGCTTTGCATAAAAGCGGCTAGTATACAATATTCTTCCAATTTTCTATACCCAATTGTTTTCTATATTTGCTTCAATATGTATAAAAATAAATTTTTAACATAAGTCACAATATACAGTAAAAATAAGCTAAAAAATATTCAAACTACCATAGAAGTCAAAATCTTAAAAGTCACGGTAAAGATAATCATGCGTAATTTTGACTCACGTAGTCGTTATATTTCAAAATCGGTTACTCTAACTTTATTGACACGTATACCATAGGGTAGCTCTCAGTGACTTATGAAATGTCCTATAAGCACAGTTATGGATTCGCGACATTTAAAAAGATACAGCTATATTTCGAAAACGCAGGAGTCATTTTGACGCAGACTATCTTTCTAGGGTTAAATAGACATATAAATGAGATGTCAGAAATAACTTACATATTTTTGTTTCTTTACAAATGTGAGCTAGCTGTGCCCCGCGGTTTTACCCGCATTGCTCCACTCCTATAGGTTTTAACGTGATGATTCCTTCCTCAAGCCTTCCTCAATAAATGGGCTATCTAGTATTGAAAGAATTTTTCAAATCATAGTAGTATTCCGTAGTCCACTCGTAGTTCCTGAGCTTAGCGCGTACAACCAAACAAGCAATTAATAAACTCTTCGGTTCTATAATATTGGTATTGTATTATAATAATAATTAATTAATATACATATATATAGTATCTATAGTGTAATATTATTTGATGACGAATATTTCATCCTTTCCTGCTGATATAGTCTACTATTATAAAACTAAACAATCCCTAGATATTCAGATTTATCAAGCCGTATTCAGACCTAAGATCTTGTTAAGAAAACAAGCCCGTAGTTAGTTAACTTAGTTAACAAGTTACGAGTTACTCCCACATTAGGACAAACGTTTTCAATTGACGTAAAACTTCCTTCCAACTTTATAATTTATGCAAATACAAATAAAGTCCTATTTCAATTAAGGGAACTGTTGAATTTTGATATACCCACTACCCGGTGTCATTCATAATTAGGAATCTAACTCAAGCTGAAGTATAATGCTTTCGCTACGGCAAACGAAACATATATAATATAATCTTTTGCTAATCCCCTTATTCCCTATTTCCTTCTAATATTATAAATGCGAAAGTAACTTTGTCTATCGGTCTGTTTATAAACTACCTATCTATATATCTGTGTTTTCCTCACGGCCTGATTTGAATGTAGTTTGGTACGATGATAGGTAGCTTGAGTCCTGAGAAAGGATATAGGTATAGGATAAAGGTTTTATCATGGAAATCTCACGAGAGCGGGCGAAGCCAGGTAAAGTCAGCTCTATAACTTCTATATAATAGACAACATATCATTTATAACAACATATTTCTTCGATTCCCGGTCGAATCAAGTGAATTTTCGAAAATCTTTGAATGCAGTTTTATTTCTTTTTAAAAATAATGGAATGTTTCCTTTCAGCAAAATTTGTTATCTTCAGTATTTCAAGTACTTCCCCTCCAGGGCCCATCGAAAATTTCCACACTGTGTATTGTTTTTGAGGCTATTACTTTTATAGATAAAAGCAATCGATATTTAAAATCATGATTATATTATTATTTATTAATCATGTTTTTTCTTTACACAAAATGACGACTAAACATCCTATAATTAATGTTATTGTAACAAATAATGTATACAATATTTATAAATAAATAAACAGTTAATAAATCATGATTTACGTATGCCCATCAATTTGTCGCTTTGATAAATGATTTTTAACTAATGATGGTAGATATTGAATTATAGATTTGACACATGAAAAAAAGAAATTCAAATAACGAACATTTTATCTATGATCTATTGACAACGGACCAGTGGGCGGGGCTTAAAAAACATGGCTACGTATTGTGTGCAACAAAAGAATTAACCATAAGTTTACATTGAATTAGTGTCATCAATTTTAATTATTTATGTTTTCTATAAATGATTTTTTTCAATTTGTTGGATCATGAATGGATTAACGAATCCTCATTAATATCATTATGTTTTTTCACAGTATCCTTCTTTAAACTCCGATTTACTAGACGCTGATGTCGTGCCTCTATATTTTTTTTAGCTTTATTTGATTCTCTAGCAGAGCTTGGTAGATTACACGATGGAACACATGTTTTTTTTAAAGTCATCTTTTTAGTAATAACACCTGAAAAACAAATTTTTCAATTAGTTTTAGATTTATATTTACATTTATATTTGAGGTTAAACATTGTCAACTTACTTGGTACAATAAAATCATTCCTTTGAAAATGTAATGAACACACTCTCATATGCGGATTTATATTTTTCAATTTTAAAGCACGCTGCCAGGCGTCGATCGTTACATCGATCTACTTTTTCTTTTTTTCCGAAATAATTTTCAACATAAAAAAAACTGCTACCAGGTTTAGGTATAGCATGAAAACTAACTTCTAAATTCGTATGAGATTTACTACCACAACCGTTTACCGCACAATAAACTCTACTTTTATTTTTAGTACGAAATTTTAAAGAATTTTTATTAATTAAAAAAAAAAAATGTTTTTAATAGATTCGGTAATATACTTGTGTACTTAAGTGCACACTAAAACTAGTTCTTTTTTTGAACACCAGGTGTCGTGACCAAAGTGGTCCGTTGTCAAAAACAATAACTTATTATTGAACAGTATTTACACAATATACAGATACATACAGTAAGGAAACTTCATACAAAACGTCCGAAATGGCTCACGCACACAAGCAAGCGTGTTTACGAGTATCCTAAGGGTATTGAGGGGGATCGATAGTAGCGGGTGACACATCCACAGATTTTGAATGACAAAGATACATAGTATAGAAAAAAGTTTGTATGTGTTGGTAATATTTTCGATGTGTGAAAAAAGTGATGTCAATGATACACTTCATATTAAATAAATATCGATTGTTTCAGTTTGTAGCCCTTTCAATAAATATATTTGTAAATACCGTTAGTCCATTGAATGAGTCCCTCCAAGGGGGGTCTAGAGTGCGTGAGTTAGTAACGTAAGATGTTTCTTCGGAAACATGTCAAGAGTCCCTAGGTAATAAACATACTAAAACCCCGGGACACTAGGAGGAGCCCCCGAGTGGGGGGAGGGGGGGAATGGGTCCATTTTTTCATTTTTCGCTTAAATCTCAAAAACGGTACATGTTAGAGAAAAACTTTCAAGGAAAAGTTGAAAGGCCATAAAATTATCTACAAGTTGTACCTAAATCATTTTTTTCTATTCGCAGCCGTTTTCGAGCTACATCCCATGAAAGGTGAAAAATTCAATTATCGTAACTACCCTAATAAAATTCAATTCCTCCTAAACGCCTCCATGGTGGAATTTGGTATTTTTATCAATGATAGACCTAATTATGAGCAATCTATCTGTACCGGTCACAAGTTGCACTTTTGAGTTTTTTGGAAGAAAAAAAATAAAAAGTTCAAGTACCGTAACTACCCTAATAAAATTCAATTCCCCGTAAACGCCTCCGTGGTGGAATCTGGTATTTTTATCAATGATAGACCTAATTATGAGCAATCTATCTGTACCGGTCACAAGTTGCACTTTTGAGTTTTTTGGAAGAAAAAAAATAAAAAGTTCAAGTATCGTAACTACCCTAATAAAATTCAATTCCCCGTTAACGCCTCGGTGGTGGAATCTGGTATTTTTATCAATGATAGACCTAATTATGAGCAATCTATTTGTACTGGTCACAAGTTGCACTTTTGAGTTTTTTGGAAGAAAAAAATAAAAAGATCAAGTTCAGTAACTCAAACTACCCTAATATAATATTTGACAATCGATTCCTCCTAAAGGCTTCCATGGAGCAATGTGTTTATTTTACCAATTATAGACCTAATTAAGAGCAATCTATCAGTACCGGTCACAAGTTGCACTTTTGAGTTTTTTGGAAGAAAAAATAAAAAGATCAAGTTCAGTAACTCAAACTACCCTAATATAATATTTTGATAATCGATTCCTCCTAAAGGCTTCCATGGAGGAATGTGTTTATTTTACCAATTATAGACCTAATTAAGAGCAATCTAATAGTACTGGTCACAAGTTGCACTTTTGAGTTTTTTGGAAGAAAAAAAATAAAAAGTTCAAGTATCGTAACTACCCTAATAAAATTCAATTACCCGTAAACGCCTCCGCGGTGGAATCTGGTATTTTTATCAATGATAGACCTAATTATGAGCAATCTATCTGTACCGGTCACAAGTTGCACTTTTGAGTTTTTTTGGAAGAAAAAAATAAAAAGATCAAGTTCAGTAACTCAAACTACCCTAATATAATATTTTGGCAATCGATTCCTCCTAAAGGCTTCCATGGAGGAATGTGTTTATTTTACCAATTATAGACCTAATTAAGAGCAATCTATCTGTACCGGTCACAAGTTGCACTTTTGAGTTTTTTGGAAGAAAAAAAATAAAAAGTTCAAGTATCGTAACTACCCTAATAAAATTCAATTCCCCGTAAACGCCTCCATGGTGGAATCTGGTATTTTTATCAATGATAGACCTAATTATGAGCAATCTATCAGTACCGGTCACAAGTTGCACTTTTGAGTTTTTTGGAAGAAAAAAATAAAAAGATCAAGTTCAGTAACTCAAACTACCCTAATATAATATTTTGACAATCGATTCCTCCTAAAGGCTTCCATGGAGGAATGTGTTTATTTTACCAATTATAGACCTAATTAAGAGCAATCTATCAGTACCGGTCACAAGTTGCACATTTGAGTTTTTTGGAAGAAAGAAATATTTTTTGATCGATTGATGAGCCAAAATCATTTTTTACTGCGTGTAACTCAGAAACGGTAGGATATAGGAAAAAATAATTTAGGTACAACTTGTAGATAATTTTATGGCCTTTCAAATTTTCCTTGAAAGTTTTTCTCTAACATGTATCGTTTTTGAGATTTAAGCGAAAAATGAAAAAATGGACCCTTTCCCCCACTCCCCCCACTCCGGGGCTCCTCCTAGTGTCCCGGGGTTTTAGTATGTTTATTACCTAGGGACTCTTGACATGTTTCCGAAGAAACATCTTACGTTACTAACTCACGCACTCTAGAACTTTTTATTCAATGGACTACGTATCTGACTACAAGTTAAAAAGAGACTATTTTTTAATTTCTATAGATATGGCAGCATGAGTTTTAAATTATGTTGACATATTTTCTACCAAAACGATAGCTACAAATAGTCACTATTATGAGTCCAGTCTGTTTAAAGATCGCATCTATTTTTTACGCAATCGAGAAGAGCACAAAAATCTAAAAAAATGGAAACCTTAAAAAAATCTTGTTTAAATTTATGTGCATAATTACGTAAATATTAGGGAAGAAAAAGATAGATATTATAATTAATAATTAAAAATACAAATTTTTATCGATACGTGACTTCACCACTTTGTCAAGCACTAAGCCTTTCAAACTATTTTCTTTTTCCACAGAACAGTAAAAACAAATAGAAGTGCTATAATGTCATAATTAGTATGAAAACCAGTGTCGCCAAACCCACACATTTAAACCGATAGTTATACAGTACACTACAAGTAAACTATGCCTTTGATTGGACAGTTTAATTTGAGTAAAAACTGACTTAGGTTATAAATTCAGCATTTCAATATGTACCCTAACGCACCATGTTACGGTTTATTTTAGTATAATATCCCTAGGTATATAAGCTGTTTTGTTTCTCTTTGCTCAGAAATTCCAAATTCGAAAACAATCAGCTATTCCACAACAGAGGGCGTTAGTTTTCGATAGATATAACTTTGAACCTCAACACATAGAGATAAGGTTGAAATTTGTGTCACTCTACATTAATGACATTAACTTGATATTAACTTGATGCTATGCTCTAAGGGATGTCAGCCTTGTTATCGATAATTCACAAATAAATATTTTTTGTGCATTTTTTTTTTCTTTCTATTATACGAGTATAGTATAATGTGTCACATTTTGGAGTATGTTTATTACTACTAAGTACGTCTTTTCATATTATTATTATTAAATAAAAAACGGAATAGAATAGTATAAATCTATATTTACAAAATAAGAACAGAAAATATGCATTATTTTAAATCTTGGAACTGCCGTAGGTTTGATGTATCGGTGGCCTTTGTTAGACTGCTTAGTGCTGTTCGGCATCCAGTTAACTCGTCACGTTGCATTTATCCATTTCTCTTTTAAATTAGCCTCTTTGGGAAATCTATAAATAAATTGGACAAATTAAAGCTAAGGAAAAATAAAATATAATTTAATATTTATAATGTTTGTCTTTTCTAAAGTATCGATACTGTCGATATGCGCCACAAGCATCACTAAATCGACATTCGTTTGTTTATTGCAATAATATTCCAGAAAGTCTTGTTTACTGTTCAATCTATAATAGTACTAATTTCTTATGGATTAAGGTTCATTTTGACTAGATATTTGTATACAATTTTGACAAATTACGACAAGCGAAGTTATAACATAAAATATATGTAAAATAAATAAAAATAAGACTTACCGATGGTATGAAATGCCTCCATTGCTCATATTATTTCGTCTGCTATCATTTTTGCACTCTAATACCGAACAACACGTCCTAATCAATGAATAAATATGGAAAAAAGGTTTGACAGCTGACAACCGACTCGAAAATTTTTCTGCGCACAACTGAGAGCAAGTTAGGTGATCTTACCTTAATAGTGACATGTGGGCCACGCCCACATCACACTTCTATTTGTTTTACTGTTCTGTGTCTTTTTCATCCTAAAACAAAAAGGTGGAGGTTCTATGCTCGTATAATAATAATTTTAATTTATTTTTGCATATTTTGTGTTTTTTAATTTAATTTAATTTATCGTTTTTAAAAATAATTTAGTAGGTACACCTACATACTTACAAGTATTGTAAATTCTGGTTTAAAATAATTATTGAATATATTATGTATAATCACAGACTAATAATAATATACTACGTATACAAGTATAATCCAATAATAAGCATTATAAATAGATACATTAAATAGCCTTCGGCGTCCATAACAAGACAAGATTTCGAAATATACCACTGATAAAAACGTATTTACTTTTACAAGGTGTATTAATTCGGATTGTTTCTTCTTGTAAATTCATATTTAGGCTACACCATTTTTGTATTTTAACGGGTTTTAATCTCAAAATTACCACAAAATCAACTGTGAAAAAAAAGCAAACAGAAATATACAGGCCGAATTGATAACCTCCTCCTTTATTTTTGAAGTCGGTTAAATATCAAAAAGGTAACAGCCCTATAGCTATAACAGTGCTTACGTCATAATTTCATCGCAGGGGCTTAGTTTCCTAACTGTATGTACGTATATATCTGTCAACTGTGGTATTTATCGCACGTGGCCAATGAAATCAACGTAAAGTACCTATCACAAATCGAAACATTAAAAATTCCGCGCTTAATTAAAATTGTTATTTGGGAAAGAAAATCTTAAGTTTCTTCGAATAAAGTATATTTTTATTTGACAGTGGTTTCCTCGCGGTGTCTTTTGAAATAAGCCGATTTGAATATAAAATTCGCGTCCAATACCGTTTTCAATATTGCCACAAGCTCGTCCTTGTTTGTATAGATCTAAGAAGATATAGACTGAACAAGTTGTAATTTTAACAATATTTATCCTGGTAAAATTACAAACTGTTTAGCTCTGTTAACTATAACTTATTAGATCTCGAAAGCAAAGCTTTCGCTTTGCTTTCGAGCGCTCCTAGCAAGGTTATGCTGTTTGAGTTCATGTATTTAATACATTCTGATTGATTTTAGCAGAGGTGTAGTTAGACCTTTAACGTAATATCAACTACAAACAATTATTATTTCTTAGATAATGAATTAAATTAAAGCCATTAAGAATTCTTGTGAGTTTCATTTTAAATACAAAATCAAAAATTCTCAGAGAAGAAACACACAAAAATCTAGTTTTTAACAGCAATATTGTAATTTTGATAAAATATGTTAAGAATTTGTTCTGTATTGCATCACCGATTGCTATATGTATATGTCGTGGCCATATCGTAAATTTGCTCATTTCATGATATGATTGGCCATTTCACGAAATGGTCGCATTTCGTGAAATGGCCAATTTAGTTTGGCCACATCATGATGTGGCTTGAGCAGATCAATGATAAGAAATCGTTTCACGATATGGCCAACTAAACGCGCGGTTTTTTCATGAAATGATCAAAATTATTTGATCATATCGTAAAATAATTACATTAATCATTGGTAGAGGCGCTGCAAGCTCTGTGTTTATGTGATAAGATGGCAGCCGCTGGCGAAAATTTAATTATTCGCAGTTAAAAACTTCATAATTCGTTTAATAACAATATGAAGAAAGTCATAGCAAAGAATTTACGACGGTTCGAGTACTATGGAAAATGTGGATATCTAATATGTATTGAAGAAAAAATGCGTCTTAAATAAAATAATTTAAGACGCATTTTTTCTTTTAGGATATATATTTATATATCCTACTATAGTATTATAATTGTTTGTTTTTTTTAAAGCGATCCGCTTCTGGCACTCGCCGGCCGCTGCCGCGGCACGCTCGCTTTGCTCGCTCGGCTCGTGCGTTGTTTATCAAAGTCTAACCTAACCTAACCTTACTGTTTTTTATTGCAAAAACGATTCGCTTCTAGCATTCGCCGGCCGCTGCCGCGGCACTAACTTAAATGACATTAAACAAGTTTTTAGAATATTCTGAATTTTAATATTTTATGGACTCTTTATATTTTATACGATCTGGCCAAATGTGGATGGCCAAATCGTGAAACGTTGACGATTTAACGATCTGATCAAACTATGTTGGCCATTTCATGAAATGCGACCATTTCGTGAAATGATCGATCATATCATGAAATGAGCAAATCTACGATATGGCCACGACATATACAAATAGCATTATAAAATATTATATTAAAATAGTCTGTCTATAACTTAATAACTCTATGTACATTTTAAACGTCAAATATTACGATACATTCGCTATATTTCGATAATAAAACCCTAAGACCCAATTTCACCAATATTTTCTAAATCAGACATTTATTAATCGAGCTTCAAATTAAACATGTATTTTAACATCGTTGTCAACTCTACAGGTCCCAAGAAGGAAATCTAACAGCCGATTATCAAATCGACCATTAACTGAGCGACTCACGAATCATTCATTCGTATTTTAAACCGCCCGAAACAAAATGTCATAGTTGACAATGCCATAGTTTCGCACGTTGGGGCTATTTGTTCTAGTTGTATAATAACTGTCGTGTTTGGTAATTCGACTAAATTGAAATGTTCTAACACAGTATACAATTTAATAATCATGTAGAAACTTTTACGTTTGCTGGTTTATGTGTCAAACGATTTGGTCGTTACCATGGTTACAAATGTTTGATGTTATTTGGAGATTGTTTTGTTGTGATTTTTCTTGTGTTATTTTAATTTTATTTTGAGTTGAATAAATACAATAATGTTGAAGAAAAATCGCGGTTCAATTTCACTTGGTCGAAGGTAAACTGGATCTGGTTGAAATTACGAAAAAAAATTCGGAGTCCGAAGGAAAGTGCGAGAGATCTCATACTAGAAGAGCAATTAAAACAAGAAAAATAAAGACAAAGCAGCAAGATACATTTAAAGTAAATTAATAGTAAATTCTTGTTTGTAATAACCTAGTATCTAGTTGTTATAACCTATTTATTGAATGATGTTGATAGGTACAATCTAAGGGTACAATAAAAATGTTTTATAAAAACACAAGTTTTATTTATTTAGGTAACATGAAAAATTACATATTTCTATAACAATGTCACATTTAAATTAAATTAGGATCATCATCATCGTCAGCCCATATACTTTCTCACTGCTGGGACATGGGATTGGTAGTGCTAACTTAAACTTAAACACGGTAAGGGATCAGGTCATTATCCACCACGCTATCTTATGATATGTCGGTTTCCTCACAATGTTTTTCACCACTGAGCCATCACTGCACTGCACTACAATAAGCAGTTGGTCTGTAGGTGAAACTGATAGATTCCTAAAACAGAATTTAAAATTAAGATAAGTACATTTCATAATCATGAGGAGGCCTGAGCCTTACCTGAGTAGTGGTGAAGTTTACATTTTAAGTACCTACCTATATTGGTATTCAATACTAGATTTGACATGACTCACAGCATTATTATGGTTTAATTGAAAATAATACAGTATGTAGGAAGGAACCTTTTATGCACATAAATATAAATATTACCTCACGAGATAGTTTTACTTACAGATCCGACGGTTATTCGAGTTTATCTTCAATTAATTGCAATACTTCCAAAACCGATTGTTTTGATAAACGAAATCTTGTACTAAAATCAACATCATCATATTCTTCGAAACAATGACGACGTCTTTATAAATTCTGGGCCGTCGCGGTCGCACTATATAATCCAAATTATACAAATCATCCAACACATCTTCATTTACAAAAATAAAACAGTATGCAGAGTCCATCTTGACAGCAAGAAAACTTCAAATCATTTTTTCTAATCGCTTGTTAAAAATTTAAAGAGCCTCTATGCCACGGGTTAAATATAATGCCGTGTTAAGGAAACTAATCCTCGATTAGGTCATGGTGGGACACTCCCTTACATTGATGTCCCGTTAAAAGAGTTAACAGCGTGTTAAACTAACTAACAGAGCTTGATGAAACTGGGCCTTAAAACATATAATATTGCTGGCTTCCTAATATAGATACTTCAAATAAAACCTCGAATTTATTATTTGGCGATATAATTACACAACTGACTAAAAAGAGGGTAAGGTTTTCAGTATTTATGTTTGTATGTCCGTATATTTATAAGCTATAGCGTTATCATGTCTAGATATTTGAATCAAGTATGGAACTATATTGGAGACCTCTTCATTTTTAAATTACTTTATAATTTTAAATTAGATCTAATTTGGTCATATTATAGTAATTGTATCTACTTATAATTATCCTTAATTAACCGACTTCAAAAAAAAGGAGGAGGTTATCAATTCGGCCGGTATAATTTTTTTCGACTAAATTATAGTTAAATCAATAAAATAAAGTGGCCAAATTGACTAAAAATTCTTAGTAAATTGTGGTTATTGCTTTTTCGTTGTACAAATTGAAATTTGGTGGAGAAGATAAGATAATAAGGAACACGATAAATTTTCTAGAAGGTCTCTTGATTTCCTTTCTACATGTATTGGAATATGAGTAACTCCAAAATAAAGCTAATTACTTATGCTATTATTAATATTACTATATTAAACACAACACACAAAATAATAGTACATACAATAATGAAACATTGAGATACATATATGGAGCAGACACCACGAACAAAATCTGTGCGCCAAGCGCGGCGGCGCGGGGCGCGCGAATGACGGCTAGACAGTCATAGATTATGCGATGTCACTGACTCACCGCTATAGAGGCGACACTTTGTTTCATTCTGTCTATTTTATTGGGTGCCACTCCTTACATGCACGTTGACTTGAAATTTTCTTTGTACTTACTTAATATTTATTTTAGGTATAAACTGACTTTACTACGCGGGGCTAACAATATCTGGCATATAATATAGGATGATGTAAATAGTGACGTCATATGGAATAATTTAATTTTTTTCGGGTTTTAGGTTCAATCAGGGCTATGGGAAGTTTCATTCCTTACAAATTGAGCCTTTTTTAGAAAAAAAATAAAAGCCGTGTAAAAATTGTGTTTATTTAGTTCATCATCCTCAGAACATGTTCCCGGCTCAGAAATTGCTTGTATTGTTCCAGTACTATTGTAGCACATCTTCGGCTAAAATAAATATAATAATAATAATGTTAGTGATGGCTAAAATAATATTTTATTTGTTATACAAATCCGTAAAATTTTATTATTATTACTAACATCAATACAAGGAACAGCAGACTTCTTTAGAAAACGCCTTCCCGCTTTTGTGGTATATTTATCCTCATCGCGAAAATGCAATGAACAGACGCAAGTTCTATCGGATGGTAACCAGGTTTCTTCACTGCGGTTGTTTTGGACAAATTTTACCCATTTTTCCCTTTCTTCACGGCCCAGACATGGAAACCTTGAATAGAAAAAATATTAATTACTTATCTCTGAACTAGCGGTCCGCCCCGGCTTCGCCCGTGGTACATATTTCGCAATAAAAAGTAGCCTATGTTCTTTCTCAGGGTCTAAAGATTGTCTGTGCCAAATTTCATCAAAATCGGTCCAGTAGTTTATGAGCCTATTCATTACAATCAAACAAACAAACAAAGTTTTCTTCTTTATAATATTAGTGCAGATAAATAAATAATAATTCAATTATACGTTCAAGTCAGTAGCTTATACAATATCAGTTAAAAACTTGATTAAAATCAATTAACAAAAAAAAAATTGGTGATTAAGTAATTGATTTTCATATTTCATGATTTCACCTTTTTTCAATTAACAACCAGTCTATGCTTTTCTAAATATGTAAAATTATTATTTTATACTATAAAAATATACGCCAGCAAATATTACTAACAACACTTATTTCATGCCCAATGTCATATCTTAAATTTTTAATCTATGACAAATGACGCAAAATGTCGCCCGCCAAAAATTTTGCTCTAACTAAGTTTTAAAAATTATTATCTAGTTACTTACTGATGAAAAGTTATTCCTTTGCACTTTTCCGTATTATTTGTATTATTTGTGCAATATCGTAACACACACGTAGGCATATATGATGCGTTTCACTTTAAAACAAATAAAAAATGAGCGTGACGTTCGCGCCAATGAGCGAGCAAGCGACTGAGTGCAGTTACGCCAGATGGCGTATGTTGAGCGGAACATAAGTGATGTAGGCGGTATCGTCTCCATATTAATATTATCTCAATGTAATGAAATGTTAAAATTTAACTAACTGATGGCGGCCAAAATACAAATAGATAATATTTAAAATTCCGACTAATATGTGTAGGTGTCGTGGCCATATCGTAGATTTGCTCATTTCATGAAATGGCCAATTTAGTTTGGCCAGATCGTTAAATCGTCAACGTTTCACGATTTGGTCATCCACATTTGGCCAGATCGTCGATCTGGCCAAACGTGGATGGCCATTTCACGAAATGCGACCATTTTTGTTTCTTTTTTAAAAAGCGATTCGCTTCTGGCACTCGCCGGCCGCTGCCGCGGCACGCTCGCTTTGCTCGCTCGGCTCGTGCGTTGTTTATTAAAGTCTAACCTAACCTAACCTAACTCTTTTCTATTGAAAAAACCATTCGCTTCTGGTATTCGCCGGCGCTACCGCGGCACTAACTTAAATGACAATAAACAAGTTCTTAAAATATTCTGAATTTTTAAATGTTTTATGGACTCTCTAAGATATTTTATACGATCTGGCCAAATGTCGATGACCAAATCGTGAAACGTTGACGATTTAACGATCTGATCAAACTATGTTGGCCATTTCATGAAATGAGCAAATCTACGATATGGCCACGACATAGGTATGTAAATGCGAAAGTTTCTGAGTATGTTTAAAACTTTACAGTGTTATAGGACATTAGATACAGTTTATTTTTTTTCCGATCACTGCTAGTAGGTAGTAAATTGCAATAGAGGATAAAAATATAACTTCGTAAATATTGGTCATCTGATATCCTGCTTCTCGTAGCAATTGGGGTAATTACTAATTAATATTATCCTGATGGTGATTTCCCATGGCACGTGTATCTATTTATAAGGACCTCTTTATATCTAGAATGCACTCTTTTAATAAAGAGATGAAATAATATGTCACATTTATAACCCACGCAGATCATAGAGAATAGATCTGAAGATGGCGACTTGGTTCATCCATTTGTTTTTAAGCGGACGCCATCTTCAGATCTATTCTCTATCTGCGCGGCTTATGCGACGTTATTATGCAGTTAACACTACTGATAATTATTTTAAGATTAGTTTTGTTGAACTTTATTCAGATAAAGCAAATCAGGGCTATTTTAATTTTAATTGAATACATATATAAAACAATACATAACTACACCTTTATCAAAAAAAAATCTAACTTATTTGCATGAGAAACATTGCACAATATATTAGAAGTATAAATATGCTGAAATAAACTTTAAGTACTAAAATAACTAAGATTATCTCTCCTTAAAACCTTATCTCCTATAAAACCAATATAAATCATTCATCATATAATTATTCATGTCAAAACAACTATAACTTACTCGATATTCAATGACCACATTATCATACTATGAAAGTAAATAAAATACCTTTTTACATTATTCAGTACTTCATAAAAACTCTTTTACCTCGCATTTGAGCGTATTTTGCCAGTATTTTTCATGATTTCAACACACGTCCTACGAAAGAAATATTTCGGTAAAACAGTTGGCCCAAAGTTCATTATATAAGTTAAAACGTATTCCTTTGTCAGCGATGTCGGTAAGGGAAATAATTTCTAACGGTGAGGTAAAGCTGTGAGCATGTTGTTAAAGATTTACGATTTTGATTTGGTTATCGGGTTTTGTGCTTAGAATACATAATATGTAAGTTTATATATGCATGCTGTTTTGTGTGCTTGAGTTAATACTTACGTAGATAAATTATTTTTCTTTTTCCATTTTTACGCCTGAGTCACCAAACGGACATTGCTATTTAACTCAAATTGTAGTTTTACGGCTCACAGGTCGAAGTCTACTCTATTGCTTTAGTAGGTAATTTTTATTTTTAAGGCTTATGTATTAAGCTTTTCAAGCTTTTTACCTTGTGACTTTTAAAAAAATTTTCACAATTTAATGATAAATTATTTTTTACAAATAAATCTATACTAATATTATAAAGTTGAAGAGTTTGTTTGTTTGTTTGAACGCGCTTATCTCAAGAACTACTGGACCGATTTGAAAAATTCTTTCGGTGTTGGATAGCCCATTTATCGAGAAAGGCTATAAGCTATATATCATCACGCTAAGACCAACAGAAGCGGAGCCACGCGGGTGAAACCGCAGAGCTCAGCTTGTTCTTCATACATGTTTCACTAAATTTTAAGGGCACTGATTTAATCGTTTACTTTGATATATTTTTGAAAACCTTCACCAATTATTAAAAAAAAATACAAAAAAAATCATTTTCGCGCCTTGCTCTTTACCATGCTACCAACCGCATGTTGACATTCAAGTCACGTAAGAAAAACTCGGCGTGCGACCGCTTTTATAAGTAGCCTACGATGAATAAAAATTAGATTTTAATCATGAAACCAGCCTGGAGTCAGCTATGTGACGTATCAGTGATTTGTTGGCGGGAAATTATTGCTGAGATATTGAAAGAGATATTTGTCGAGTTGATATTAAAATACAGCAGTCAAAAGAGACAGTAAAAAGCGGAAATTGTATGAATGTACTGGTTTTTTATGAAAATTAAAATGTTGCAATTATAATAGTAGTTTTGTAAGCTTTTATTGAACGCTTACCGCTATAACTTATACGTATTTGTTTCGATGTTAGAAATATTTTACTGAATAATATTACCATACTATATATTCAGTCAATTTAGTAGCTTACATATTTTATACTTAATAATTTATTAGGATAAAGAATTTTCACAATACAATAAATTGCAATAGGACAAAATACACATTTATAAAAAGAAGCATGCTACCGCAAACATTCATTTACAAACAAATTAACCGTCAAAACATTTGCTTTTAAATCGCGTTCCATATTTAAACAACGAATTAGTTAACTGGCCAGTATCAAGTATTAATTAAACAGAGTATTTAATGTGCCCTCTTCACAATGGGCAGCGTTGGGCGAGTAGAGGCAATCACGATAGTGTAGAGCGCCTAAATATCTATGATCGGCACGGCATAAATTTGAAATTAAAACTGAACAACATATTCAACATATTTGTTTATACATAATCACCGTATTGGCGGCAAACATCGAAGATCATTTGTTGAGCCAATGCTGCCCAATGTGAAGAGGGCGCATAAAGCGGGAAGATATATCAGCCAACAAACAACGGAGACACGTGAAATATCTACATGTGTGGAAACGTTGAAAAAGCTTCGCCGGTAATGGATAGATTTGTGTGTATTGGATGCGGTATTTTGTATTTTTACATAATATAATAAAAAGTACAGAATATTTTTTGCAAAACATCGTCAGACGTGGAAAGGTAATAATTTAGATTGCACTTGTGATTGCACTATACCAAATTTTTTCCGTCTAGCCCCCTTTCACAACGCGCGATAAGGAACTTCGTTCCAAAAAGCGCAAACAGATCAGAGAGAAAGAGCAGGCTCTATCAAGTTTGGGCAAACAAACCGTTATTATAAGGATTGATAGGGATAATAGATTAAGTGTACATTTTGAAATAAATAGATTTAGTTTGTACATATATTTTTGTAAAATGTTTGGTACATTTTTAAACCCATATCCACCGCTTTTATTAATTATTAGCATAGCAAAAGATACCACCTTCAATTCTTCGTACATCTCTATGCGACGTTACAGTAGCAAATACGTCATGCGAGCGTATTTGGGTTTTTAGCTTGCCGCCTGTGTATCGTGGTATCTAGTTATGCTAAACGTATGCATTGTTTACTCTTATGAGGAAAAGTGAAACGTGGAGTCTTTTTCTTTGAAAATATTCAGCGATGTTTTGTGATATTTTGGGAATGTGTCCATTGATTGGATGAAAGGACAGGACTGTTTGAATTATAATTTTACTAGCTTTCCCCCCGCGGCTTCTCCCGCGTTTCAAAGAAAACTCGCACAGTTCCCGTTCCTGTAGGATTTCCGGGATAAAACCAATCCTATATGTTAATCCAAATTACCCTCTATTGTGATAAATTTCATTGTAATCGGTTCAGCAGTATTTGCTTGAAAGAGTAACAAACATACATACATACACTTTTTTTTTCTTTATCTACATTACGTATAGTACACGAATAAGAAATTTATGTATTAAAAAACACAGAGTAAACGGCTTAGCGCGGCGTTCGTTTAAATTATGGTCTAAAATATGAACTGGTAAATGAACTGGGAATGAATTTGAAATTAAAATTGTAACAAACCGTAAAGAACAATACTTATTAACACTAGTTAATTAAATTACAAAAAAATCTGACGATAAGTCGCCACGTTGATAATGATTATGTGAAACTAGCTTCCGCCCGCGGCTTGTTGTTTTGATAAAAGGTTTCTCAGGGTCTAAAGATTGTCTGTGCCAAATTTCATCAAAATCGGTTGAGAGGTTTTTCGGGAAAGCGTAACAGACAGACAGACAGACAGAGTTACTATCTAATTTATAATATTACTAGCTTTCCGCCCATGGCTTCGCCCGCGTTTTCAAAGAAAAACCTGCGTATCTACCGTTCCCGTGGGATTTCCGGGATAAAACCTAGCCTATGTGTTAATCCAAGTTACCCTCTATATTTGTGCTAAATTTCATTGAAATCGGTCCAGTAGTTTATGCGTGAAAACCATACATACATACATACATACTTACATAATTACAAACCTTTCCTCTTTATAATATTATATTAGTATAGATTAGTGGGGATTTACTTGTTTTTGTGACCCATTTTGTTTATCTAAAACGGATTAAAATACGCCTACATGTTTACGTTACGACAAATATTAATTTATTCATTTAATCTATGTAGGTATAACTAAATTTATGCATTGAAACCATCGATAACTCAAGGCAAAAATTTTTATATAAGAAAAATCTGTAGTATAAAATGTAGCTTGCTCTATAAAAAAGCTCTTGTAGAGTTCGGTTATTTGAATGAACGCGGTAACCTCAGAAACTACTGGATCGAATGAAAAAAATTAAAAACTGTCTTGTGTTGTCTATCATATATTTTATCGAGGAAGGTTACATAGTATAAAGCAAAGTTCGCTTCTCGCGTCTGTCTGTATGGCTGTATGTATGCTTAGATTTTTAAAACTGCACAACAGATTGATTCAAGAGAAAGGTTTTAGTATATTATTATTTAATAGGTTTTAGACAAAGCGGGCGAAGCCGCGGGTGGAAAGCTAGTTTATATAACATCACGCTACGACCAATGACCGGAGTAACAATGACATATATTGCCAAAATATTCCTGTAAAGCAGAAGAAGTTGCGTGGGCGAGCTAGTCATACAGGATACTTTGAAAGTCATGCCAATCAGAACACTTGAAATTTTCAACAAGTCGAATATATTAGAAAAATAATTCGTTCAAAAAAACTTTCGCAAAGTTTAATGGATTTACAAGTGTGGAGATTATCCTGCTTTGTTAGGGAAAAGTTTTAAGTACCTATACTCGAACGTAAAAAGAGATTAAGATTTGGTATTTTATCGTATTTTTTCGCCCGTTATCGTCGAGATAAAAGTCGCTTTGTTTAGAACGATACGGCTTTTCTTTGAGGGTTTTCATATTTTTCAGCAATTAAACGCCTTTGTTACTTCGTGGTAATGGTAAAATTTTTGGTGATAGTACTTAAACATTTTAAAGAATGATTTTTACTGGTATTCTATGTAGATAGAATTTACATAGGTATAGCACAAACAGACAAACGCAGTGCAAATAATGCCTGTAGTACGTAGTACTATTATATTATATTCTGTGCCGGTTGTAAGGAATACACTAAAATAAATAACGAGATAAGTTTTTTTTTCATCTCCAGGCAAACCAGTTCACGTCCCCGCTACGTATTTCTGTCTGTTCGCAACAAACACCAAACTTAGAAGATTTTCGAGTGATTTTTCACTCGTAGATATAATAATATGTAGGGGGAGTCCGGGAGACTTGAACCGCTTTTTAGTAAAAACTCTATAAAATCTGATCAGTGACCTTGAGAGCTTTAAGATCTATACCATATGGAAGCCTTATTATCTGGCTAAGATTTTATACCATTCTGAAAATAAAAATTGCAAGGAGAAGACAGTAAACTAAGTTGAAATGAAAAATGAGTTTTGATTCAAGTCTCCCCAACCGGTGGGACACTTGCTCATAAGGTGCGGGACACTTGCCCATACCTTTTCAGAGAGGAGAAACGAAGCAAATAAAGCATATTACACATTATTTAGACGCGTTTAACAATAACTAGAATATTCATAATCACCTTCTAAACAAATTAGTGAAAATAATTAACCAAATGTTTTCAGAGCAACTGCATAACATAATATTCGCTTTTTTTATTAATTAAATACTCGTTTTGAGGTAACTACTGCTATATAAATCTACAAAACTAATTTAAAGACACACACACATGCAAAATCAACATAGGTTTAATAAGTGGAACTTTAATTCAATGAAATTGGCGTAGTCGAATGCTAGTTGCATTGCTTGTTTTCTGGTTAAACCATAGTGCATTTTACTGCAGGTCAATAAGTAACGAACGAGCAATTTCTCTTTATTTACATTGAAAATCTGGGAGCATTTGTATTGGCTCCCCTTGTCTTGCAAAGGTGTTAACTTTTTTTCACCTAACAGTTAATACCGTCGTAAAGTGGTTCTGTCTATCCCATACTTGATTGAAATTTGACGAATAGATTTGCCACTCTTTATTTCTCTGCCTGCACTTTCAATCTCAGACTAAGTAAACGGTTTTCTGCAACGACTACCTTCCTTAGGCTTATACTGAAATGGAATTTTCTTTCTGAAACAAAACAAAAGCTAACTTAAATAGTATACAAACTGCAAAGGGAGAGTTAAACCACTGTTTAAGTCTCCCAACTGCAGTCTGGTTCAACTCTCCCACACCCGACTCAAGGCCATATCTTGATTTTTTCCAACAAATCCGCTTTCAATTGGAGAACAACACTGAACGTACGACAAAATATGATAATCTAGTAATGAAATAACGTAGGTGTTTGATACATACCTTCATAAATGCGTGCATAGCAATTAAAACAACAAATCCAAAAAAATTCACTCTGCGACGATGAAAACACTTTTTCGTAACTCACGGTCGAACGCGTCTGTTATCACTCAAAATTACGAGTTGCTTGTGATTGGCGGATTATGCGCTTTCATATGTTTGCCACTTTGCGTAATTTGGCGCCTAATTTAAAAAGTTATTGAAAGTGGTTCAACTCTCCCACCTGGGCAAGTCTCCCGGACTCCCCCTATATAATTACTGAAACAATGTAGTGGGTATATTGTTAGCAGCTGTGTAACTTTATTTAGCTAAGGCCAACTCAAGTGAAAAGCATAATAAAAAATCCTTTACTTCACAGTTCTAAATAATATTATAAAATATTATAAAGAGGAAAGGTTTGTAATTATGTATGTATGTATGGTTTTCACGCATAAACTACTGGACCGTTTTTGATGAAATTTGGCACAGACAATCTTTAGACCCTGAGAAAGAACATAGGCTACCTTTTATTGCGAAATATGTACCACGGGCGAAGCCGGGGCGGACCGCTAGTATATTATAATAAGGGCCGATTTTTCAATGCTTGGATAAAACTTATCCGTCCAATAAAGTATTACACGATAATATTAAAATGTCACGTAAACTGTCAAATACGGGCAATTAGAATACGTTTTTAAAATGGTAGGTAGTTTAAGACATTATTCGACGAATAAGTTTGAAAAATCGGCCCTAAGTAATATATCCACCTGAATATCAAACAAAAAGCAGCTCACAAACATTTCTATATTATAAGAATAATTTACGGTACCACACCGGTTGGAAGAAAGCACATCTGTTTTGATTATCACCCTCTCTGCACACGTATTTTGGTATCTGGATAACTCCTAAAACTCATATTTGAATTAGAATTATACGCATCGCATCTATAAATAACATATTACTGGAGCTTATGAATAATTTTGTGCGTTTAAGGGCTGATTTTTCAATCCTTGGTTAAAACCATAGTTAAAACTTATTCATCGAATAACGTATTTCGTACGACTACCATTTCAAAAATGTATTCTTATTGTCCGTATTTGACAGTTTTAACCAAGGATTGAAAAATTGGCGCTTAATATTTTAGAATGGCTAATAAAACATAATAGGTATCGGTCAATTAAGGAAAGCTGGCATGTTCACAGTACTCACACTTATGCAATTTCACTTACAGTATGTTCAAAAATAAATGCGACTCTAGTTTCATTTTAGACTTGAATTGTAAAATGGGTGCGTTGTAGATAAATATATGCAAATATAATTATGAAAGCTCTCATAATTTACCTGTAAAATTATAATTTAAAAGTAAATCAATTGATGAAGTTAATTATTTATTCTAATAATAATCAATTGGATAAAAGTATTAATAATCATTCAATTATCAAATAATAATTAAATTTCAGGTCATAAAAACAATACAAACACGTGCGCTCACTCCCAACACACGGATGGTTGTTTTGATAATGATTTAAATAACGGACGTCTTCTGCAGTTGCGGAGCAGTCTTGTCCTGACTTTGGTCGAGTAAAGATATCTAAGAAATATTATATTTGTCTTAAGTACGTAATACCTACCAATACGCGCTAACAAATATGTGTTACATGTATATTGTATAATTTTCACATTATTGGTTTTAAACTCAAACTCAAACATTTATACAATTAGACTTCTTCTAGAAGCACTTTTGAATCGTCATAACAGTTTAACAGTTTTAACATTTACCACCAATTCAGAAAGCAGTATCTATAGAGAAGAAGAAGAATCTATTTAATCATAATCGTAATCTTCTACTTCACTGAAACTTTCATCGCTCGAAGAACTCGCCGTCGGAATTTCTTAATGTTATTATAAATGAGTCAGTGTAATTATCTACTTTTGGTTCTAATTGAATATATTTTTCCTCATGTTCTCGCGTCTTTCTCCAAACGTCACTAAACATATCTAGACTAATAGCATTTGCTTCCTTTCTAAATAATTCTTCCACAGTTTTCAAGTTAAAGTTCACATTTTGTGATGCTACTTTCCCTTTAATTATGCCCCATATTAACTCTATTGGGTTCTGGAAGGTATGGTGGAAGGCGCAATACACTATGTCCATGATCTTTGAGGATTGCATCAAGTAAAAATTGTGTATAGTTTGGCTTATTTTTTTTAATAATGTGATAACTCGGATTATTAATTAGTAATTAGATTTTTGAAAAAAAAAATGCCGATTTTAGTCAAAATTTATATTTTTATAACAAGATCCTTATCATCCAAATTTCCACCTTGGTGAGAAAAATTGACATTTCTAATGAAAATGAACAAAAAATTAAATGATTTTATTAAATACTGTAAAATAGTCTGTGTGGTATGGCGGACTGTAAGTCACATCGTAAAAGTATGGCATGACACTACCGCCTACATCTTTTTTAAGGGCTATCGGTAAATTCTAAAATTTTTGTGTTACAAATCGTTGGACTTTCGCTATTTATCCGACGAGTGTGACTAACGCCCACGCGACTAGTCCGCCGGTACCAGCGTTCTGACCATCATTTTTCTTTTTGTCATTGCGTACTAAGACCCCTCTAGACCGCCATCCTGTTACAAATGACCCGAAATTTTGTGTCAGTATCTCCCGGCCTAACATGTGCAATGTGTAAATGTGTTGACGTTCCAGCTCTTCTTAATGGGCCTATATAGGTATGGTATATCTCTATTTCATACTATAAATGCAAGGGTAGCTTAATCTTTTTCTTCGTCACGCCTAACCACTGAACCGATTTGAATTAAAATTGGTATAAATACAGTTTAAGATCTGAATAATCCTACGGGAATTAACCTAAGCCTCTGACGCCATAGTCCTTGGCCCGACAAGTTCATACAATAATAATATAAGTAAACAGTTTTTCTAACTTGCCAAGATGTTATTAATGTATCTCAGTTTCCTATTCCTGCCAATATTTATGTGTGCCAAAATCTACATGGAAAATAGAATATCATTTTTCTGTATATAGTGATTTATTGTATTCCTGGCACCATGAATACAGGCCTTTGGGCAGATTTCCAACAGCCTAGTTGGCAAGAAAACTATGAGCTATTAAGGTAAGAAAAAATGTGTATCCTTACTATACAGGGTTACTTGTAAAACACCGGCAACCTCGCAGGACAAGATAGCTAACATCATAAGTAACAACATTTGTTCTACGACTTTTGATAATTTGTTAGATTTTATTTTCATACAAAAATAAATATTCATTTAATTTTCCGTCTGAATATTATAAACTCTACGCCTCCCAAAAATTACGTAAACAAAAAGCGAACGAGAGGGGGAAGGGGGCGTCGCGTCGTCCATCCGATAATTAATAGAACATAGACTTACAAATGTAAGGAGAGTACAATAAAAGTTTAAAAAATCATTTAAAAATAATTTATTGCGTTATGCCAAAAGTCGTAGAACAAATGTTGTTACTTATGATGTTAGCTATCTTGTCCTGCGAGGTTGCTGGTGTTTTACAAGTAACCCTGTATACTACATTATGATACCTATATGTATAATAAAAAATGAATCGTGAAATGCTAAGCGTAAAACTCGAGAACGACTCGACCACTTCGGCAAATTCTTTTTAACGTTTTTGTTAAGTCACAAGGAAGGTTATTATGGAGAAAAAACACGAAAAAGGGGCAATGGGAGCAGATTACAGATAGTTATCACTACATAGTATAAAACAAAGTCGCTTTCTCTGTCCCTATGTCCCTATGTCCCTTTGTACGCTTAAATCTTTGAAACTACGCAACGGATTTTGATGCGGTTTTTTTTAATAGATAGAGTGATTCAAGAGGAAGGTTTATATGTATAATAACACCGATTAAATAGTGGAGAAGTACTGTTATTTTTGAGGTTTCTAATGTGATGTCGTAAAAAATTACATTTTTCCGCTTACATTGCAAACGCAGGCTGAACCCTACGAGTTTTATCAAAATAATGTACTAAGTATTATACACATTGAAAAGGTCTACAGAAAAGTCCGCGATGGTATATGTCTATCTCTTATGGATAACTTTTTTTTGTCATTTACTTTTTACGACAAATAATGGCTAATTTTCGAAGCGATTTTAACCAATACAGCATTAATCCTTAACCAATTAAATATCTTGAATACATTGTTCATTTAATATAGGCTAATTATATGGCCCTAAAGGCCTATATGGCCCCTTACACCGTATGATTTAAGTGAATATTTTCGAAGATATTACAGATTTAAAAATTGCGGGACGTAGCGTTTGCGGCGGTACCGGCCGGCCGCCCGGCTATATATTTTAGTTTATTTTAATAGATAGCCCGTGCAAGCCGGACTCCGGAGCGGGCCGCTATGTTTTTATATACAACGTTCACAGTTTTTCTGTAGTGTATTTAGTATCAGCATTGCACCCGTGCGAAGCCGGGGCGGGTCGCTAGTATTATACATGGGAAAGCGTATTTAAAATAAAATAAAATAAAATAAATCTTTATTTCACCTTTTTATTGTACAATATTGAATAGTAATCTGGCTCTCTTGCTAGGCATTTGTTTGTCTTTCTTTCACTGGCTGGCGCTACAAACGAGACATGTATGACAACTGTAATTTTCTTTGACCACACGAGCGAAGCCGCAGGCAATAGTTTGTATGTTTCGCATTTTAATTAAATGCACTTTGATCAAATTAACGACGTCATAAGATCAAATCTCATTGTCATTTGCAACTTGGTTCACTCTTTCACTTACCTACTTTCATTACTTACTTTACATATAAATTAACGTATCTTCTAAAAGCCTTTTTTTAACTGTTTATATTGTTAGTTCTGTCAATTTAAATTAAATATTGTTCTGAATTTCCTCTATATTTACAAATAGTAATAAAGCTTAATCATTTAGCGACGTAATTGCTACAAGTGCTACCAGCAAATAATTTACGAAGATCAAAATTCAAGCGAAATTCCAGGTAAAGACGAAATATGCCAACGCTTATTCAAATTCGACGTTCCTTGAAGCTCTAACCTAATTATAATAATTATATTTTAAATTTGCAAGGGAATAGAAACATGACGGGCGATTAATAGGCGATTAGATGTTAAGCGTATTATTATTGAGTTTCTAAGAACTTGTGGCTCTAATGGAATTTTAAAATATCTAAGCCATTGAAAAGGGAATATAAATTTCATGTTAATTTGTTATGGAATTGTTTCAGTGTCAAGGCAACAAATCATTTATAGATTATATTATTGTATTGGTATGAGAAATATATTAGAACTCGCTGTGCTCTGTGGTTTCGCTCGTGGTCGATCTCACAGGCTTAATCAACTTTCTATAGTCCATGTGTTATTCCAGGTTATTCCCGGGCTCGACCCACGCAAAATCTAGTATTTTTATAATAGCTCATGTGTAACATGTATAACCTATATTACTGTAAAGTTTCATCCAAATTTTTTGAGTAGTTTTTTCGAGAAAGATTAACAAACATACATACACATACATCCATCCTCACAAACTTTCGCATTTATAATATTAGTAGGATATGGTAGTAGAATGTTTTGAGGCTATTATTCATGGACGTATAATAAGGCTTGGAGAATAATCAATATATTCGAAAAAGCTCCAAGGTAAATGTTTACCTCATAAATCATATTTTTGTTTCTCTTAGTCTATAGGTAATATTTCATTGTGAAACTTTTATAGGTAATGGAAATTTACAACTACGTTACATTTTTGTATACTTATCTAAAATTGATAATACTACATTACTCAAATTGATATTTTAACATGGGAAATCCTAATTTCTGTGTGAGTAATAGAATTGCGTTTATTTATTTAGATTAAATAAGCTCTATAATTTTCGTTTTAAAATAGGTAACTAAAATGTCATTTCAGATTACGTTTATAGCACATAAAATACATTTACACGCACAAAATATACATTACACGAAAGATATTTCTTTTTATTTTTGGCGCAGATAATTTCTTATGCTTTTCTTCCATTGGATTTTTCTCCTAACTACAAAAATCTCAACAAATAAAGATATTAACAAAACATTTAGAAAATTGACCTTTCCGTCAGCTATTCATATAAACAATGCACACAGCTTTTCCCACAAAATATCAAGATTTTATATTCAAACGTAATAAAGATTCAAGTCAACAGTCTGTCGGTACATAAAAGTTGAGTGACCCAGCCTACCCGGCGCCGAAACTCCTATATTTGTCTGAAACTAGATACTGCTACGTCACCTCTCAATTTATCATCTAAATCTATTACTTTTACGACTAGTAAGACTGAATTTTCTTTTCAGACACTTAAAGCTTTTGTCTGATAGAACGCGATTAGCGCGCGTCAGAGCGCTTGGTTATGGCGCCGAGTTGTGTTGTACTACACGGTAACTTACCGAAAAACAGAGCGACAAATCCATTATAGTGTTGCCAGATAGAACGCGTACTTAGCGCCCGTCAGAGCGCTAACCTGACGCTGCGCAATGACGTCGAGCTTTGTTGTACAACGTGCTATTGGCTATGTCATATTATAAAACGCATTCGTAAGGCGCGTTATAGGTATATTTTTGATGGAATTTCAACGCGTAAACAACACAATTCAACGTCGTAGCGCGGCGTCAGATTAGCTCTTTGACGCGCGCTATAATCGCGTTCTATCTGCCAATAATGCTATCGACTTATTGAGATACACTTGGTGGATAATGTGTCCATTTGTTTTATGGTAATGTTGGAATAACATCTGCTGTTTTAAGTCCATTGGGCATATTTGGACTAGTTCTTTTTATGGCAATGAGTTCAGATTTTAGTTTATGGGACGGTGTACCATAAAAATTATAACTACATTCATAAATAGCTGTTCTTCGCGGTTTTACTCGCATTGTTCCGCTAATATTAGACTTACTGTGATTATATAATATAGGATACTTATGTGATATTATAATATAGGTAGCCTATAGGCTATAGCCTTCCTCGATAAATGGGCTACCACAGAAATAATTTTTCAAATCGGACCCTTAGTTTTTGAGCGCGTTCAAACAAACAAACTCTCAAACTTGATAAATAGTATAGATAAATGTGTGTTTAATTCTTTTTTCACGCCATCTTTCACATCATAAACAAACAGTACTTATATTATGTTCAAAATTCTACACAAGTTATATTTAGTTTATTTTCACAAATAAACGGATATTAAAGCGTTGGTTTAGATTACAAGAAGTTTTACCAACAAGGCCAACGAGGAATAAGTTCCCTTTGAGGTTTGGATAAGAGTTAGTAGGCTTCAACGATCTTCGTATTACCTTTATTTTAATGTTTATCCTATAATTACTTGAAGGAATGTTAAGAAAATGGAAATAGACTAATGATGTTTTATGTAAGTATTTTATAGCAGGTAATATACCTTAAGGTAAGGTATCTTAATGTTACCTTATTTATTTTGTTTTATTCCATATATGATTTATAAATATAATAAAAAACTCTCTTTTAAAACCCTTGGAATAGTGCTTAAATATAAGTTTAATAACATGCGCCTGCGCTAGTAAACTCCGTATAAAATCGATCAGATCTACCTAATAATTTACAAGAAAATTCATTCATATGAAATTATATTTATAAAGGCTCAAATAGATAGTCTTCAATATCTATTATAGCCGAGAAATAACGTCAACTTCAAATAGTTAATTCCCAAATCTATAAATAATCCACTAAATTACTAAATCACGTACGAAAGTTGGTAACTCGCTAACATTATCGCCACTATAACTGTGTGATTCTTGAACTTACTTTCAAGATTGTCTCTTGACTTCGTAACATCATTTGACAGAGATATATAGATATGGAATAGACTTATATAAACTATTGTCCCGATAAACGTTGTTTTGCCTTCTCTTATCATTTATGGGTATGGAAAATAGATGTGGTTCGATTCACAGACCCATCTGATATGCACATAAAATTTCGTGAGAATTGGTCAAGCCATTTAGGAGGAGTATAACTTCAAACACCGCGATACGACAAGTAGAAGAGTAGTAAATTTACGGGTCCATACTCCACGAGTATTCATTGAAAGCTTTATTTTCATTGAGTTTATTCATCTGCCCGTATGCAGTAATGAGGTAGCAAGTTTACCAAAAAAGTCCTCATATAAGTGAAAAAAACCTCGTGAGGAAACAGGCATGTTTAAGACCATAAAATAAGCCATAAGAATATTATGAACTTTCACACACCGATTATTAATTTTACCATTTTACATTAATATACAATAGCTACGGGACGAACTTTTATAATGTACTACTACTTCTACAATTCATTGACTGACGTTATATCGAGGGCAACATTATGAATTTTGATTTATAATACCTATACCTTATTCTAACGGTACATTTAGATCAAACGGTAGAGCTAGAGCTAGAGCAAGAGCATTCTTTATTGATCTTTCAGTGTAAACGAAAACTCGTATTCAGTGTTGTTCACTATTAGGACATTGCATAGAATCTTTTTGAACGCACAGTGAACAACGAAAAAATGCTCTACGCCTGTTTACAATAAAATAATTTGACATAGTGGGGTTAGAATGAGCATCCGCTCGTTTGATCTAAATGCCCCGTAACAGGCAATAATTACCTTTCTGCTTTAGTACTAGATATTTTTATTATCAATAAGCAGAAGTTTGGCCACAATCCCACCTGATGGGAAGATCCCAAGGCGATGTGGCTTACTTGGTTGCACGTCTGCCTAGAAGGAGCCTATTCACCCTAGCTTTGAAGAGGTCCAAGTTATATTGTTCAGGAAAAAATGAAGAGATATAAAAATATCGTATATCTAGTACTTTAGATCCATGTTACCGTGTAAGTTGTCTCGATAATAATAATTGAACTGTTCTACTTCATGCGCTAAATTGTTTCGATCTGGCCTCAAGCCAGACTTCGCCATTTTGTGAAATGGCTTTTATACCACAATTTATTTTGATTGAAACACTCGCGAAAACATGGTATGTTGTTGTTTTGTAGGTGAAGGGAAATTTAAAAGGTAAAGGTATGATGTGTGACTCACATGTGTGTGGTCATGATGCATCGAGATATTATCTAGAACAAATTTATGGAAAGTCACAACTTGTCGAAATTTTATAAACAATAAATAAAAAAAATTAGCAAGGTTTTTGAGGATATAATATTTGTAGGGTTATATTTTACAATTAATATTTAAGAGAGATGTTATCTTTCCCGATTTCATAATTGTAATGACTTATTTCTATAGGATATTTTTTCTCGATCTCATAGATAAGTTAATAATATCTTATACTCCATAATATTTCAGTGTGCTGCTTCATCATGTTTTCGTAAACTGGAACAGTATGCGTTAAGGAAGCTATTATTGAAGTAGGTAATACAAAATAATACCTAAAATGTTTTAATAGACCTGATATATAATCAATTTACTTCCTTCTGTTCTATTTCATTAGCATTTTTGTTTCAAGTAATACATGAAAGCATACTTCCTACCATAAACAAAATAGATACCTACTCAAAAAGCAATATTTATCAACTGTTATCGCCATGACGTAACACACTCAAAGATAAACCGCCATAAATAACAGAGTATAAAAGGTTTCAGTCCGGAAAGATAATTAAAAGTCACAGTTTTCAAAACGTTTTTCTGACAAGCGGCGCGAACGTAGCGGATAATTTGTGACCATTGACTTTTAAATGTGACGGTTAAGGTAGGTGTGCATTGGACGGTTAGCGATAGATATTGTTGGAAGGCAACGCTAGGAATTATGTTCCAAATGTACAGTGATTTCCCAATGCCTATTACCGCAGCGAAACTCCATATACTACTATCTATATCCGTGTAACAAAATACAGTACCAAATTCATAATTATTTATTTGCCTCAAAGCAGAAATTTGTCACAGAATATTGAACGTTTTCTACTTTATACAAGTTTTGTCTATGTATTGAACCTTACCTTGAGCACACATTTATATAATTGTATTATAAAAATTTAAAAAATCGATTCAATACTTGTGAAATGAAACCAAGAGCGAAAATATTATTATTATACCACTCTCACCCACACTCTCCTATTTATAATATTAGTAATAGTAATTGAACAATAAATGAGTATTTCTTAAAAAATAATTAAAAAACATAATATAACAAACAGCCTGATGTGTTTAGACCCTTAAAGGTGTAGCAAAATATGGCATAGTTGACATATTTCAGAAGACACAGTTTGTGAAGAGATATTCGACCACAAATGCTTTCACTTTAAATTTTGAATATTTTCATCTTTCTATTTCAAGCAATTATTCATAGATATAATAGTATAGATTTGTATATAAGTATGAAAAACATTTATTAGCTATAGGATATATTAATAGACTAGAGTAGATAATTTTTGAAACAAAAAAAAATCGCAGTCGGATGAAACCCATTAGAAAAGGAGGGGAATATGATGAAAATAAAAGGAAAAATAAATTACGGTCAATCCGAGTTCGGGAAATGCGAGGGGGGGAGCTTTTAAGAGAAAAAAATGGTCTCTCTCGATTTCCGACAAAACTACAAGTCCTACGGAAAAAAGTTTAATGGCAAAGTTGTAGGTAATTAAAAGTTCTACAACTTTTTTATTTACAATTTTTTCACATAACCTCAAAATTTAGGTGAAAAATTCAAAAAACCAAGTTTTTGGTTTTTTATTTTTATCTACTTCAAAATTTATTTATTTTCTACGAAACTTGGTGGAAACTTATTTTATTATGTCCCACATACACTGTAATTTATTTGATTAAAAATATTTATTTTTTCGCCTTATTTTGAATTAATACCAAAAAAACAACCTAATTTTCAATCGAAAAGTCACCCGTCAAAATATCAGCTTTTTTCAAAAACTTGGAGAGCCTTTTATTCATTGAAATCTTTACTTTCATATGGTGTAAAAAAAAATAAACACCATCATAGTAAATGTTCTCAGGAAATGCATACAAACAGTGTGAAAATGAGCTTTTACTAAATCAGGCACACTTCTCAAACTACCTGAAATGTTTTTATCGACATCATTTTGCTTTTGAATATGCTGTAAAATATTATACTTAGAACAGATAATTTTTTTTCTTTTGAAATATTACCGAAAAGCCGATACAAGATAAGATATAGAGTTCGAGAAGTGTGCCTGATTTAGTAAAAGCTCATTATCACACTGTTTGTATGCATTTCCTGAGAACATTTACTATGGTGGTATTTTTTTTTTACACCATATGAAAGTAGAGATTTCAATGAATAAAAGGCTCTCCAAGTTTTTGAAAAAAGCTGATATTTTGACGGGTGACTTTTCGATTGAAAATTAGGTTGTTTTTTTGGTATTAATTCAAAATAAGGCGAAAAAATAAATATTTTCAATCAAATAAATTACAGTGTATTTGGGACATAATAAAGTAAGTTTCCACCAAATTTCGTAGAAAAAAAATAAATTTTGAAGTAGATAAAATTAAAAGGCCAATAACTTGGTTTTTTGAATTTTTCACCTAAATTTTGAGGTTATGTGAAAAAATTGTGAATATAAAAGTTGTAGAACTTTTAATTACCTACAACTTTGCCATTGAACTTTTTTCCGTAGGACTTGTAGTTTTGTCGGAAATCGAGAGAAACCATTTTTTTCTCTTAAAAGCTCCCCCCTCCCACTTCCCGAACTCGGATTGACCGTAATTTATTTTTCCTTTTATTTTCATCATATTCCCCTCCTTTTCTAATGGGTTTCATCCGACTGCGATTTTTTTATCTTTTTATTATTTTTAAAGGCTTCTACCCCAGTCTATAAGTACTTTGATATAAAAATAATTGGTTAGGATTTGCAAAAAATAGCATTATGATTATAATATTGTCTCGATAGATGTTTTTATACATAATATAGATTTATAGACATATTAATATGAAATTCAATGCATATATCTATAATTTTCACTCTGTGGAATTCTCTAGCATCTCCACAGCGGCATTTTAACTGAAATATTTGAATTTCCTACAATTTTATTATAATATGTAAAGATTATTTCAAGATGTTTCATAACCAACAAAGGGCTAATTCGGCGCTACCGACGCTCAATTAATAGGCTGTAGTTCCGTTGTTTATTGCTCGATTGTCATTATTGAAGGTTTAATAACATAATATCGTATGAATGTTTTTAAATCAATTGATCCATCAATCAAAAACATAAAAGGTACGTAAGTAAAATAGTTTTCGCACATCAAGTCGTAAGTTCAGTTAAATCTTTTAATAAGAAAAATACGCATGAAAGTAATCTGTATTCTTTCACAATTGGGTAGGCTGTAAAAATATTCGTTGAAAGCGGTATTAAAGTTTAAATTTCTGGTGTGTGGTATTACTGAAATAATGAAAAGCTATCGACTTGATTAAAATGCTTAATAATAAATGGGTATCCAAAAAAATCCACACCTTTTTTAAAAACTTATAAGACATTTAAGAATATTGAAATAGGCCGGAACAAAAAGCCGCCACGCGGGGTTTCGTAGCAGACACTGATTTATAATTATACTAGCTTTCCACCCGCGGCTTCACCCGCTTTGTCTAAAACCTAATAAATTATATATTAAAACCTTCATCTTGAATCACTCTATCAAAAGAATCCGCATCAAAATCCGTTGCGTATTTTCAAAGATTTAAGCATACAGGGACAGAGAAAGCGACTTGTTATAACTCTATAATAATCTGTATGCATAGAACTAATGTAGATACACATTATTAAATTTGTATCAAACCATACTACCTACATGTATATTATAAAATAAATAAGTACCTTAATAGTTATTTGTTCTAACTTCCAACCCATATAAAAATAGTTTTTACCTCATGCGTTAAGCAGGAGTGAGGTAGCAATTCTTCTAAGTACATAAGTTAAGCTCTCGTTAAGGTGAAACTTAGATGTATGGAGAAATAATGAACTTAACAACCAATTAGCATTACGAATTAATGGAAAGGATGGTGTTAGTATTTATTCTTTGGTATTAGTATTAGTACTTACTACTTAATACTAATATAGTCGTATTTGTTAGTGCTGTCGCGTTATGTCAAATATCCTGTTTTTACATAATTAACAATTTTTACACGTGCGTAAATTGTAAACTGTTGTAAAAATTAAAGAAAACCGTACTTAAATGTTTGCATACAAGGTATAATAGGGTAGGGTTGTCACAAATAACAAGTGACAGCCCTGGAGTACTAAGCGGGTTACAAACATACGCCCACCTAAATATTCAGCCTTTGCCCTTTTCTTTACAGAAATAGAACACAAAATAAATAATACAATAAACTTCGAAGTACTAAAAACTTAAATCAACACGGTTTCTATTCGCTTAATAGAAAACATTCCACGAATTTCTACTGAACTTTACCTAACAAATAAACAGAAAATAAATATTCGTTTTGCTCAGTATTATATTACATTTGGACCTAAAAATTATAAATCGTTGTATTGAGATTGTAACTCAATATTGTATTTATTATTTTATTTGGTTGGAAACAATATGTAATTTAATTAAATTAATAAAAATACAGCAATATTAAACAAGACTATGAAACAGTGATACCAAAAAATACATTAATTCACCAATAAACTTACGACACTTAACGGGTATTTTTTTACTAAATATTGACATTTTTATTGAATACTTATTCATTTACATAAAACGCGATCAACTCATTTAATTATTTACACAATCGTTCAGAATAATTTGCAACAAAAGTTAAATTTTATTATTAAACAAAAAAAAACAATTATCGACTTCGTCTTAAGTATATACCTACGGTAGAGCGTTCTAGGATACGACCGAACGCGTTTTCTCAATTACTTACAAGTAATGACCGTTCCTTACATTTATAGTTACAAAACACGTGTATACAGGTTCAAAGAGCATAGGATCGAATTTAACAGAAATAATATCACATCGTGTTAAGTGGAAGTTATTTTTTTGCTTCATTTTTTTACACGTTTTATAACATGCCTATAAAAAAGCGCAAAAAAGAGCTTTTGCAAAAAAACGTGAATCGTGTAGTTTATTTTTAAGTATAATGTCGTGCCGCCTTGCGGCATTATACATATTGTTATTATTTAAGGTAAATCTATAATATGCTTCCACTAGCTGCGCTTCGCGTTTTCACCCGCGTGGCTCCGCTACTGCTGTTCTTAGCGTAATGATATAATATAGCTTATAGCCTTCTCCGATAAATTGGCTATCTAACACCGAAATAATTTTTCAAATCGGACCAGTAGTTTTAGTAGATTAGCGCGTTCAAACAAACAAACCTCCTTTTAGATGCCCGTCTGTCATTAATTTTCTAGTAACTAAAACTTACGTACCTACTATTTTTTTTTCTTTACCAAAAATAGTCATGCTTTATACCTTAATATATACTCTAAGCTTTATACATATTTAAACTACTTTATTTATGTACAAATAAAATTCCTTTACATCCGCAACATACGAAATGAATACTAAATATTTCCCCATTTCCTTGTGATGAGCAAAAATAACAAAATTAACAGTATTCGAGATTCGAGCTAAAAAAACTTTGGACCCTTTCAACAAGGACATCAATAATTCAGGACAGTTCAATGGGCAGTCTATCCGCATACAAATAGAGGGATTTAATATGTAACTAGTTCATTTCTAATACAAATGAATGATATTTAATTTATAGATAGATTTAGCACGATATTTTAGTCTTAATAATTATGTATTAAAGTAGTTAGATCACCATTTAATACCCTAGTCTATAACGAATGTTATGTATAGTGAATTTAAAACACCTTTAATTAATATCAAATGAAATTACTTTTTGATTCTATCTGCAACAAGCAATCATATTATTATCTGGTATAGTATAGATACTTTATATGTTTTAGGGCCGATTTTTTAAACCTTGGTTAAAACTAAACGATAATCAAATACGGTCAAATACGGGCAATTAGAATACATTTTTGAAATGATTGTTATAATACGTTATTTGACGAATAAATTTTAACCAAGGATTGAATAATCAGCTCTTAATTCTGTATGTTTTTATAATGCTGCGTTTTTCAAGTACTGATAAGTCAAAATACTTATAATCACACCTTTTTTAGATAATCTCTCCTGATAACACTACTTCTTTTTAAAAATGTCTTCTAAAAATATGGAATACTGCCCAAGAATTCATTCTCTATGTCACACAAAATATACGTTTTCCGCTCTATATGTATTATGAATCAATCACGTATGTACATTTTCTTTCATCCATTCATGTTAATGGAAAAGTAACTCGATATATTTGTTTCTGGCCAAAAGAAACCAGGAAAGTGATACGCTACTTTCCAAAATAATATGGTACGTAGTTGGCTTGGAAGTATTATGTGATGTTTGTTAAGAACTATTGTTGATTTTTAACTATTGAAGTAAGCATAATAAGTGTAGTTAAAAATAACTAAAAAATACGCTTTATTAAAATAAACTTGAATTATTGTATTTTTACTGATCATTGATAAGCGTACAAAGTATGAATTAAATCTGTCCGTTTAAAGTAGGTCAAAATCGAGTCTATAGGAATTGGATACGTCATACAATCATACAGGTGAAGTTATTAATAAATAATATTATAAAAAAGAAAAGTGTTTAATTAAAAAAGAGGTTATTACTCGCACAAGTACAGGAGTATTAACTCTTAAAGTTAATAACTTATTAAAGTTATTAAGAAGAGTTAATTAAAGCCTTCAAATATATTTATAAGATTTAACAGGTAATTGCTGTAAAATGTTTTGTTTTAAACATACGCAAATTAATTTTCAGTTTGGAAAAACTGCGTATTATTTTCCACATAAGAAAATATTGATATAGAAAGTATAAAAATATATAGTGGATACTCCTGAATTATTATACCTGAAGTGAAGTAAAAGGCGATCATTGACCTTTGAGCTTAATAGGGATAACCAACCTTTTTGGAGGAGCTTCACTAGAAAATATACAGATATTTTTAACGGATATTTTATTGACACAGCTCTCAAGTGTTATCTTCTTGTGATATCTAAGAGGATATTATTTATCATACAATTCGTATACCTTGAAAAACATGAATAAAATATTTATTACAAATTTAAATAACCTGTGTCCTGATGCCAGAGAAGTATTTGAATTAAATACAGTAATCTCCACTTTAAAATAGTCATATTAAGTTATTAATTTCTTAGTTAATTCGTATTTAGTTAAATAAATCAATCAATCAATCAAATTCTTAGATTCATATTTTTATCAATCTATATTTAAGTATATTTTATATAGATTTTGCAACTTGTATATAGATTTATATTTATAGTATTTTAGTATGACACCTTACTCCTTAAATAACATGACGATTTAAGTTCTTTGCAATCATTTATATATCTTCATTCTATATTATATTAGAAAAAATAATTGCCAATCAAGATATACTATGACAAACAATTCTATTTATCCCAAACTAATACTAGAAATAGATATGTTTCTTTTTTCTCACTTCCGTATAAAATATTTTTAAAAAAGGTTTTCCTCATCAGCCTGTCACCCCAATTCAAAATATCACGCAAGAAGCAAAAAACCGTCACGGAAGCTATAATTAAATATATGGAGGGTGACAAAATGTATTGTTACCTTCGATAATATTTCCTGAAGTGTCAGCCATCTTTTGTTTCCGCGTGTAGAATATAAAGAGGTATTGTTCTTGTAAATTCGGGTATTATGGCAAGACGTTATAGTTTTTTGCCGATCCTAAACGAAAGTAAATGTTTTTGGTGTTGTCTCTATTGTATAAAGGAATATGAAAATGTTTTAACACAGCAGATTCTCATAAATATTCATATTAATTTGATCAAGTAGTAATTTGTAGTTAATGCTGGTACTTTTCTTGTAGTACCTAGTCAAGTAGTTATTTAGATAGTAGTCAATTAGTAGGTATAATTTTAAACCTAAGAAATCCTTAAATTTACCTTACCTAAGAAATTCTTAAGAGATTTTTTTATCTATATTGAACTTTTTCGATTATATCTAAAAACTTAATTTTATGTTTTCATTGTCTTTATAAACAATATTATATAGACATGTATAAAATTCTTTACCAACATCGCTTTTCCGTAACCTTATTCATACAAATCTATTTTATTCCATAGAGAATGCAAATAAAGTATCATTGATTTTGTATCTTTATTGCCTGCAAAAGTTCGTCTAACGGCCCTGAGGTCATTGCCTTTACTTAAACTTTCGTTAAACATCTTGGGACTGAAATTTGAACATATTAAGTTGATATTATAATTATTTTAACAAAAAATCGAAACCACTTTTAAATAGTCAGAAAAATACGAAATTTAAGGGAGACCAAGCAGACGGCATCAGCTTTCAAATAAAAAATGAATCATCGAAATAACTCCATCCAGTCTAACGTTCTGAGGAGACAAACTCAAAAAATACAGTCAAGTTGCACCCTCCTTTTTTGAAGTCGATTGAAAGTATTGTAAACGCTAATTATTACCTATCAATAATTATAGATTGACAACTACTAGGGTTTCTTAACCTTTAGACCATCCGCAATGAACAAAAAGCCCTTCTACTAATTATTTAAATAATATATTATGGTATATATTTACCATTTTGGTAACATCATGTTAATTTGTGTGTGAGAGGACATCATTTCTGTCCGTAAATTTAAATTGTAAATAAAAACATTAAATGTACACTCTGAATGTTCTTAGCTCTTATCCCACTTAGTGGGTTCGACACTACATATGTTTTGATATCTACATCTACACTGTTTGAAACATAACAATTTATATCTATACTAAAAAGCTCCTCTTGAACCAATATGTCCATTAAAAAAGTGCATCACAATTCGTTGTGTAGTTTTTAAGATGTACCTAAGCATATTTTTAATTATATTAATCCTAGCTATTATTCCTAGTTTTTCAATATAAACAATAAACAATACTTTTAAAAAACAAGGATATCAATCAATCAATCAATTAACTAGTTCAGATTCTAGAACAACATGTAATTACATAAGCCGGAAAACTTATTATGAAATCAAACACCTGATATTATATAAAATTTCGGATTATGCTATACAGGGCCGCGCCGCCCCTGTGTGCGAAGTGTGCGGCGCACACAGGCGCCAAGACAATAGGGGCGCCGCGCCGCCACTGCACTGCCACCTAAATTATTTTTGTTACCTATATGATTGTTTTTTGTAGTGGAGTATCGACAAGTAAGTAGGTACAATAGGCGCAACATAGGCCATGAGTTGATGAGTATGAGTGAGTTTCTGAACGCAACCCGATGCGATGCGTGCGACGCAAGCGGGGCCCGGGGGTGGGGTCACGGGTATTCCCCGATTTTAACGAACGAGATAGCTAAGGCAAAACAAAACAAATGAACAATCATTTGATTGAAAGTGTGTGTGTGTAAGGTGCGCATTGAATTTTTATAATCATTGTTTGGGTGTTACCTACTGATTGTTTTAACGTGTTTTCACGATGAGTGATAGTAATCATGATAAAAAAAAGAAATTATCTGGTTACCAGAATCTAATAAGGAAAAGAAAACAAGAAGAAGAACGTAATAAAAATGCAACTAAAATAAGTAAATATTTTACGGCTCAACCATCCACTTCGACACAATCATTAGAGACAGAAACCAGTCATGTTATCGATGAAAGTGTTATTAAATCTGATTCAAAAAACGCTTCATGTAGTGGTAAGTGTGTACTTTTTATGTAATTTTGTATAAAATAAATATCTGTTTGGGATATTTAAAAAAAAATTTTTTTTTTTCAATTTTGAATAGAAAAATTAACTTTTTTTCATGAACATGAAACTATAATTAAGGATTTCGCAAACAAAAAAGCGAGAAAAGTGGAAATATTATAATTTAAGTAATCTTTGTATAATTTGTATTCTTGCAAATGTTAAGACTCTTGTTGTTTTTTTTAAACATAACATAGGTAGGTAATAGTCATAATAATATTAACTGTATGTATTATTATTCTTAGAAAAAAGTCAGCTTCTTTGTTATTCATATTTAAGTATTAAATTCTTTGTATTAATAAAGCATGTTAAAATTTTGTTCGAGTTTTATTTTTCGCAGTAATTGGCAAGCAGAAGCGAACGGGATTTACCTATTTAATATCCTAATTCCTAAAGGGGCGTCCATAAATTACGTGAGGTGTTTAAGGGGGGGGGGGGTCGAGTCAAATCTCATCTAATCTTACGTTGGAGAGAGGGGGGTCTCGGCAAATATCACGCAATTTTTTTTCTGATTGAAACAAAAACAAATTATACTATTTTGGTCTATTTAATCCAGATTGTACATGCTTAAGATTTAATCTTAAGCGTAATCGTAGTACGATTAAGATCATTTACTAATTCGTTCGAAAGAAAATAATTTTATTCATACTTCGACGTTATACATTTACTGACTGTCAAACCACCATATTTGTTTTATACCAAATAGCTCAATTTCTGAAAATAATTAATGAATAGCTCAAATCTGAATTTACGGTACAGTGTAGCCCGTCCTTTGTTTTCATATTATGAAAAATCTCACGTGAGATTCGGGGATGGGGGAGGGGGTTGAATAAAATCTCATGACATCTCACCAGGGGGGGAGGGAGGGGCAGAAAATTAAAAAAAAACACCTCACGTAATTTATGGACGCCCCCTAAATGTTCCACAGTTTTGTACACTTAGATATTAATGATAATATTATCTAAGTACTGTAAAACTGGAGAACATTTATTTCAGTCAAAATTAACAATTAAAAATATTCATTCAAAAATTAAATTCGTTTTTTATGATGATTCGTTAAAAAAGAGGCGCTTCATAGGTTTCGCACACAGGCGCTGCCGGGGGTCGGCGCGGCCCTGATGCTATATCCATATTTTAGTAGGTATGTGTTATGAATGAGCTACCAATAATAAGCTTAAAGAAAAAGATATTGAATAATCTCATAATTATGAGATTTTCATAATATGTACGTGTGACAAAATTATAATAATTTCAATGCTTTTAATATACTTTACGACAGACCTACAGCTTGCACAAACTGCTATCAAAATCGGTTCAACCGTTCCAGTCGGCTGAGTTTCATTACAACCACTGTGATTCGAGAATTTTATGTATGGATATTTAATTTTAAGATACAATTGCTAATTATTCATAGTCGTTAAAGAGAAATGATATAGAAATACAGGAATTTTTCAAGCCACCGAACTCACTCTCAGTTTTAACAAGGTTTTAACATTCAACAGTTTATCGATTTAATTTTCTACTTAATTCATTCACTACATATAAAGATACGTAAGCAAGTGAGAATCGAAGCTGTTTGTCACATGTCGACAATGTAATGAGATTTGGAGTCTTCAATTTGCGAATAATTTATCTTTGAGACAATTTCATTGTAGCTGTGTAGAAATAGCAGAAGCCAAGTATAAATAAATGCTTGAATTCTGGAGTTAATTGGATTTAGGTTTATTATATTATCAACAAAAACTTAATTTATTTTATATTCTTCATAATAACACTTATCAAATTGCCCGCTCAGTCAAAGAAAAACCCGCATAACTCCCGTTTTCGTAGGAATTCGGGATAGAACATATCCTATGCCCCTTCTCAGGTTTCAAGCTATCTCTGTATCAAATTTCATCCAAATCTGTTCAGTGGTTTAGGTGTGACAAGTTAGGATATAAAATAAAGTAATTAATTCATTTTTAAAAGTCTGTAAGAAGGAAAGCTACTATACTTAAAAGAAAGTGATATTAATTTTGTGATAAGAATTCATGTCCGCTAGAAAAGATCAAAGGTATAAATAAGGTTTTTCGATATATATATATGACCTTAGGTCATAATAAATGCCAAAACTAATAACTTACCTTCGCGGACAGTAACGACCACAGGCGTCTAGACAGCTAAAAAAGATACGACAGTACGTCTGTCGACGTATCAGTTTTTACTTGCATAAAATCAGTACGCCACACGACGAGCGATTTTTCACACTATCATAAAGAACGGCATGTTGTACTGTCATCACAGGTATAATTACGACTTTTGTACTGTCACTGCATTATTTACAAAAATTCGTCAAAGGAAGGTACTTCCACGCATACATTCATATTTTTTTACCCCTCTCCCCGCGCACACTACGCCCGTGGGCGTCATGTTTGCATACGGTTAGTCGAGTACTGCGCCGCTGCGGTGATCCCGCGTGCCGCGTGTGAATTGTTGTTTAGAAAGTGAGTATTTTGTTTCCAACGTAATTTAATTGTTTTACTCATACTGGATGTACTAATTCAAGTCTAGTTGCTTATGTAAACAACATATTTATGTTGCTATTGTTTGTTGTAAACACGATTTTGTTGAACTAAATTTGTAACGAATATTTTTGCAGATGGCGTCTCGAGACTCGTTCGAAAAAGAACAAAAACGTCTTCAAGACCTGTTTGATGCAGCGTCTACCCCTGAATCGAGTCAAGACCCATTTGCTGATGATGGTGACTATGAATCTGACGCTGAGTACTTACGACGTTTACGCCTATATCCGTTCTGTCATATCATATGGTTTTTTAACCATGTGTTGTGACACTACGCCCCTGGGCAATGTATGAAAAAAAGTAGTGTATCAGTAGCTGCAACCTGTAAGATATACTGTCCGCGAACGTGTTAACTACATTCCTATTAGAGCTACGATGTTACCGATAGACAAAAACGCCTTAATAATAGCATAGAATATGTAATTATATTTCAAACTAGCGGTCCGCCCCGGCTTCGCCCGTGGTACATGTTTACGTTTTCTCTACATAAGAACCATCCTCGTACTTCAAGGAATATAATAAAAAAATAATTATCGAAATCGGTTCAGCCGTTCTCGAGTTATGCGCTTACCAACACATTTTGCGATTCATTTTTATATTTCAAACTAGCGGTCCGCCCCGGCTTCGCCCGTGGTACATGTTTACGTTTTCTCTACATAAGAACCATCCTCGTACTTCAAGGAATATAATAAAAAAATAATTATCGAAATCGGTTCAGCCGTTCTCGAGTTATGCGCTTACCAACACATTTTGCGATTCATTTTTATATTTCAAAAAAAAATAATAGGGCTAGCAGCTAAATCATGTTTAACTCTAGCATTGACGTCATTTGTGACGATGGTTTAAACGACGAAGGTTAGGACTTTCTGATAAAGTCGCTGATAGGCTATTTAACACTTTTTAGTTGTCAGTGTTTGTGTTGTGTGTAATTTTTGACTTACGCATAAAGAAGTAATGAAACTCGGCTATGAATCATCAGACTTAATATATAGGTACTTCAGATGCTTTTCTATCTATTATGTACTAGCGGGTCGCCCCGGCTTCGCCCGTGGTACCTACATGTTTACGTTTTTTTTTCATAAGAACCATCCTCGTACTTCCAGGAATAGATTCCGCAGCGCACGCGATGACAGAATTTTTATTAAGGAATTTTTTACACCTTGGGTTACATTATTGCATTTTTGGTAAGGATCTCAAATTTTTTTGAAAATGCAATATAGCTTATGTTGCTCAGTGAAGATGCAGCTTTCTAATGGTGAAAGAATTTTTGAAATCGGTCCAGTAATTTATGCGTGAAAACCATACATACATACATAATTACAAACCTTTCCTCTTTATAATATTATATAGTATAGATTATTATTATAGTATTGTTTTTGGAAGTTTATTATACGTTATTTCCATTAAAACTAAATAATTACCTACCTATATTTTAGCACCGTAACTATTCACAATTTTAACTACATCTATACTTAATATTATAAAGCTGAAGAGTTTGTTTGTTTGAACGCGCTAATCTCTGGAACTACTGGTCCGATTTGAAAAATTCTTTCGGTGTTAGATAGCCCATTTATCGAGGAAGGCTATAGGCTATATATCATCACGCTAAGGCCTACAGAAGCGGAGCAATGCGGGTGAAACTGCGGGGAACAGCTAGTACAAAGATAAAAACAATTAATTAATTTTCTAAGCAACACCAAAGAACATTTTAATAAATGAATGTAGTTTTTATTGTTTAACCAACCGTTAAATGGTAATTACATCAATCCCTAACTTCAATCAATATAATATTTGTCCAAGCACATTAACATGAATAACTTGAAACTTGTAGCAATGGTTCGCAAAGTTTGATATTTGCCGAGTCTGTCTATATTTACATCGTGTAAGTTTGTTAGTATGTGATAGTTGAGAGAGCTGCTTAACAATAAGATGATTGTTAAATAATACGTATTTTAAAGTTTAAACAGCTTATACTGAGCTATTTTGAAGTAGTTTGGTTATATTCTCACTGTCTTTCTCTGCTAGTATAAATCTATTCTACCATGTTCTGTGTGCGCTTAAAATTCCAAAAAATCTGCAATTTAGCTCAAATTGTGACTAGGGCATATCCTCCCAGATAAAGAAAAAATAATAAATCCTTCAATTTAATAATAAATACTTAAATAATTTAAATAACTATGACTTAATTTATTTATTACATACAGATGTTCAATGAATGAACATACACCAACCATAATAAACACATTTAATACTACAGAAAAGTGAAAAGCCCCGTTCGCCCCGGCTCCGCAAGGTTGGTAGTTTCTTTTTTTTTATTTATGCTTTTCTAAAATTTACTAGTTCACTTTTTTATCTTAGTTATCAAAATGAATTAAAATCCGTTCCGCTGATCTTGAATGTGTAATCATCTGTTTTTGCGACTTTCGTTTCGATTTAAACTATGTATCTAACTAATGATGCAAATTCTTACAATGATGATCCTCTGTAATGATGATGTTAAAGTATAAAATATAGTAATAGCTGTATGTAGGATCTTACACTATAAGATAAACGCTAGCAAAGCACTACTAGAGCCAAGGTAAGTTTATTTCTCGGCCCAGGAATTAGCCGAGTTATTTGATATTCTCACTGCGCTGATTTCACGACTTCATTAAATAAGTTTGTATGTTTGTTACTGCATTACTCAAAAACAGTTTACATGAAATTTGATGCAAAGTTTGTAGTTTTAGATTTTATTTGACGGAGTATTGAGATAATTAGTATTCGTTTACTAATCAAATACTTTATTTTAATAATTAGAAATATAAATTTTCGTGATTATGAAACAATATTGCTAGAATATTCTTTAATATTAAGGTAATGAGTAAAATTAAGGATGACTCTATATTGATTAATATTTTGTATAACTTAATTATTTAAAATATGTTTTCACATTTTCATTCCTAAATATACATTTTCATATATTCTTTGTACATGCCTTTCCTTAGATAAAAAGCTTTTTCTACATAAAATCTTTAAAAACGCTTAAACAATTTGCTTTTTATGCAAAAACTTCAAAACAACGTAATCTGGGTTAGATCACCGACGTTCTTGCGCCGAATTCCTAACAAAATATTTACTTGAAACTTTCAACCCTTCTAAAGTAGGCCGTTTAATTAGGCCCTCATATATACGATATTTCTATTAAATATTACAATTAATTATTAGATAGAGTTATGATTTATTGGTTAAAGTTTTAATGATAATTTATTAGTTATAAGCTATGTAGTAGTTCTATGGTATTTAATTATGATTCTGAGATGTGATGTATGTTTTTACTATGAAAGTGTTCGAATATACTCTGCATGTAAGGATACCTACTAACTGTGCCCCGCCGCGCGTTTTTACCCACATTGCTCCGCTCCTATTGGTACTAGCGTGATGATATAGAGCCTTATAGCCTTCCTTTATAAATAGACTATCTTACACTAAAATAATTTTTTAAAGCGGACCCGGGATGAATGCGCGTAGCCAAAAAAACCAACTCTTTATATTATTATACTTTTGATGCCAAAATTAATCAAACATAAAGATTTTTAATTTTATTAAATTATTAACTGAAACTAAGTTTATACTATACCATTGTACGGAAGGATTTACCCATTGTATGTGTTTATAGTGAATAGGTATTTAGGTACGATAAGCGCTGTTCGAGGATTGGAGCTGAGAACGGCTGTATTGTTCTTATGAGCACTGCAATGTACAGTTCGGTAGAGAAGTGTATAGAAAATAAAATAAAGATAATACGTGCAAACATAATAGAGTGCAGTGGTGGCTAAGTGGTGAGACCTCGGATTTCAAATCAATAAGACCGGGGTTCGAGACCAGGCGGGCGTGCAGTAAATAAATCGAATTTCTAATTATCTGCGCATGTTAATAATAATAATAATAAGGGCGTAGGGATGTGACGACCCCATCGCCCACGGTTGGAATATCTATTGTTTACGTGACAACAGATATTCCACCCGTGCAATCAGTCAACCCGCAGGACACCTTGTGGCGGGGTGTCGGGGAGTAGCGACCCCGTGGGAACCGAGTGCTCCCGGGGGAGGACCCTGTCTTCATCTCCGGCTCGCCTTCACCGGCCGGTCGGAGTGAAGCCTGACGAGGGCAGGACCCCCACCTCTGGCTTGCCTTAACCGGCCGGCCAGAGTGGAGTCGCGAGAGCTTTTAGCTCGAAGGGTGGATGCAATCATAAGTGGCGAGTGGGCACGTGATGCTGGACCCTCAGGGAGCGCGTGATCGTCGTTTAAAGTCCAGGGACGCCTCTCCACCCTTAGCTGCTCACAATATGTTGCCCCCTTGTCGCACTATTGCAGCGACTTATTTCGGGGGCCCATACAGTGAGAGGGCGAGTCACCACCTGCCAACATATTTTTACTTTGTTTTAGTAGAAAGGCAGGTGCCATAGTTTCCCATAGTCCCCAATACCAGTCCATTTAGCATCCCAATCCATAGCCCAGTTATTAAATTTCCATACCCTGCAATAGTCCTACATCGGCCGCGGACTGCCTAGGACTGTATCTCTATAGTGCAGTCATGGGCAGGCTGCGGCTGGTGGCCCACAACACATTAAAATTCTCGAAAGGGCCTCTGCGTGTTGGATCCGTGTCCCCACGTAAGCCTTCCAAAGATCCGGGTACCGTCCTTCTGGTGGTACCCGAGTATTATGGAAATGAGAAACATAATAATAATACGGGCATTTCTCCGCAACTCGACGTCTATGCGCCTATTTTGCGTGAGAGAGGGAGGTGGGGGAAACCAGCTAAAACTGAAACCACCCGAGCTCCTCCATGAAGCCAAGCAGCTTGTGAGGGCTGCCAAAGGCTTCAGGGAGGGACCCGGGAGACCCCAGGTGTCTTGCCCTGTACTCCGCAACCCCCTTACATTCCATGATGACGTGGGCTGCCGTTTCCTCGGTCGCCATGCATGCTCTGCATAGCGGACTGTCTGTGATCCCTAGATTGAAGAGATGTTTGTTAAAGGGGCCGTGCCCTGTGAGGGTCCCTGTTATTACGCGTAGTTGCACTCTACGTAGGTTGAGAAGCCGACGTGCAAGTCTCGAGTCAATGTCCGGTAGGGCTTCTCTGGCTTGCTTGCAGTCAGATCTGCTTGACCATTCTGCTCTCTGAGCAGTGCTAGTGAGCTGGGTAATCATCTTCCGGGTCCAGCTAGCAGGTATCGGTATAATGGGAAAAGGTCCCATGACCGGTGTTTCAGATGCCCTTCTGGCTAGTATATCAGCAGCATCGTTTCCACGCGAGTTACTGTGTCCTTTTATCCATTGTAAAACTAGGGAATTTCCCAGTTCACATACCTTAGTTAGGGCTAAGTGACACTCAAGGGTCAACCCTGAAGTGATTTCATGGCTTTTGATTGCCATGAGTGCTGCTTTGCTATCCGATAAGATCCGAATCGAATAGTTTGTTACATTTCTTTTAATTATGGCTGAAGCTGCAAGTAGAAGTCCTAGGCATTCAGCCTGAAAGACTGTATTATGGGGTCCCAAGGGGTGCGAGATGTTAATGTTTAGGTCCTCAGAGAAGACCCCAGCACCCGTACCATTTCCAGTCTTGGACCCGTCCGTGAAGATTAGTAGGTCTTCAACGCTGTTGTGTTCTGACGTGTATTCACGTAGCTGTATCTTATATTTCTTGTCAAAGATGAATTGTTTTGGGATCTTATCACTTATGGCAAGGAGTGAGGACTCCTTCTCAGCTGCCATAGTTAAGATCTTACTGTGTGCTGTAGGCAACATTCTCCAGAGGTTTTGTGTCTTTAACCTTACAGCTGTCGCTAGAGCTTCTTGTCTTACAAAAAGATGTAGGGGTGGCAGGTCGAGCATTGCTTCAATTGCAGCAGTCGGTGTTGTGCTCATGCTGCCAGTGATTGCCAGACAGGCGAGTCTTTGAAATCTCTGCAGTTTGCTTATAGCCACCGATTGTTGTGTCTTTGGCCACCAAACCACAGAGCCGTAAGTTAGCATTGGTCTTATGACAGTTTTGTAGAGCCACATTGTGACTTTCGGGGAGAGCCCCCATCTATTACCAATCATTTTGTGGCACTGCCAGAAAGAAATGCTTGTTTTTTCGATCTTATTCTCAAGGTGTTTGTTCCAGTTGAGTTTATCGTCTAAGGTAATCCCGAGGTACTTAACCTCTTTCGATAACTGAAGTACGGAGCCAAATAGCTTTGGTAGCTGGTAGCTTCCTAGAAGGCGTCGGTTAGTGAATAGAACAAGTTCCGTCTTGCGCGGGTTCACTGAAAGGTCATATTTGTTGCACCAGCGCTCAACTATTGATAGAGCTCTCTGTGTAATTTCACAGACAACACTCGTGAACTTACCAGAGATAAGTATTACTAGGTCATCTGCATATCCAATGGTATGGAATTTGTTTTTGTTTAGTGTGCTGATCAAGTCGTTCACAACTAGGTTCCACAGGAGCGGTGAAAGAACTCCCCCTTGTGGGCAGCCTCTGGTGACCAGCACTTTCTTTATTTTATCCTTGCTAAGTTGTATCTCTCTACTGCCTAGCATGTTTATAATCCATGAGGCTACTGTGGGGTTAACCTCATGCTGTGATAGGGCGTTTTGTATACTTGAGTAGTGTGTCTTATCGAAAGCTCCCTCAATGTCAACGAAAGTGCCCAAGCACATTGATTTTTCTTGTAGGGCTTCTTCTATTTTGGACACCACACAGTGTAAGGCCGAATCGGTAGATTTACCATGGCTGTAAGCATGTTGGTTCCGATGTAGTGGAATACGCACGAGGGCAGTATCCCTAATGTGTCTATCACAGAGCCGTTCTAGTGTTTTGAGTAAAAAGGATGTGAGGCTGATAGGTCTGTGGGCTTTCGCATCCGTGTAGTCTGTTTTCCCTGGTTTAGGAATGAAAATAACGTCAACAGTCCTCCAGCTGGTCGGTATATAGCCGTGAGCAAGACTGGATGTCAGAATGGCAGATAGATGAGACGTGAGTATCGGTCCCCCCCATTGTAGTAAAGCCGGGTATATGCCATCTGGACCAGGTGCCTTGTATGCTTGAAAGCTGTCGATTGCCCATTGTACTTTTTCCTTACTGACTATGAGCTCAGCAGTACTCCAGTTTTCCTCACATGGTGTGTGGGTTGCTGTGTCCTTCCTTTCGTGTCGTTGTATGAATTTGCAGCCGGGGAAGTGTGTCTGCATCAGAGCAGCTTCCGTCTCAGCTGGTGTTTTTGTAAGAGTGTTGTCGCCTTTTTTGATCGATCCCAGCTTGGACGTATTGCAGCAGGAGATGACCTTGCGCACTCTGTTTGCTTGATTACAGGATTCAATGCCATCACAGAATTTCTTCCATCCTGCACTGCTTCTGAATCTTATTTGTCTTTTGTATTCAGCTTTGTTTTCTTTGTAAGTGTTCCAATCATGGTCGCAGTTAGTGTTCATTGCACGGTTTAGTGATCTTCTGACCAATTGTCTTTGTTTGGCAAGTTCCGGTCCCCACCAGGATTGCTGTTTGGCACCTGTTGCTTTCGTTACCCGCAGTGGGCAGGCAGTGTTATAGCTGGAAATAATATTTGTAGTTAGTTGCTCTGCCAGACGTTCTAAATCCGGTATATACATTATTCTATCTGGAAAGCATGAATTCGTGAGGAGATTTTCAAGATGGGCCTGGTAGAGTGCCCTATCAGTTTTCCTGGGATTCCTTGTAGGAATGGGTGTAATAGTGTTTACCTGTAGGTTAAAGCGTAGCCACCTGTGATCGGAGCAAGAAGCCTCCTTTGACACGTGCCAGTTGTTAATGCTACCTATGATGCCAGGGGTCGCCAGTGTGAGATCAATGATAGTTCTACATCGGCGAGTAACGAAGGTTGGTTCGGCACCTGTATTGACTAAATTAAGACTAGTTGTAAATAAGTATTCAACAAGGTCTCTGCCTCTGTTGTTACCTGTAGGCATCCCCCATAGGGGGTGGTGTGCATTGCAGTCTGTGCCAGCGATTAGTTCCAGACCCTCTCCCGCGCAGTACTCCACCAGCCTGGCAAATTCTCGCGGTGGTGGGTCTTCGTCTGCCGGCATGTACGTCGAGGCGATCACAATGTTGGGCCTGTGGTTGTTATCCCCTAGTAGTAGGATGGCGCACACATCCCTAGAACAGAATTCTGTTAGTGCATGCACTTGTAGATTATTAGAGACATAAATACAGGATCTGGGTTTATTAGAACCTGTTATGGAAATAATCTTACCTCCGATGTTAGTGAGGCCGTTGATTTTGCCAGAGTTGCTTACCCACGGCTCTTGGATAAGCACAATGGCCGTAGTGGTTACCTCCAGCCATTTCCTGAGCTGAGCCGTAGCGCTCTGACTGTGCTGGAGGTTTGCTTGTAGAAAGTGGCATTCAGATGAGGGGTTCGCCATCATCAGATAGCAACCCCCCTTCTTCCTGACCAAGGGCCAAACCACCGAACCTTCTGGTGTACTCATCACCACTCTCCGAATCAGCCGACTCTAGGTCGCCTGAATCTACTGAGAGCAGGATGAGTTCATCGTCAGGCGTCACCTCCATAGGCGCATCAGTTGTGTCGCGCGATGTGGAGGGAGCTGTGGCTTGCTCCTCACTTTCTGTCGTTAAGCTAGGCAGTGTTGCAGCCTTGTTTAAGTCAGAATCCGACTTTGCCGACGTGGTCACGTTTTCCACCGTTGGTTTGTCCCATTCGGGGGGCCGTTTGGTATATTTACCCTTTGGCCCCTGGAACTTAACCCAGATGTTACTGAAACAATTTTTGTTATCATATTAAGGTGAAATTTACATATTGTGTCCATATTGCAAAAAGTTTAACTGGAAAAATAGTATAAAAATTTTATCTATCGTGGAAATCCCGGAAAATGGTGTCCTTTTAAAAGGACGGTAGTAATATGTACTACTAAGTAGGTAGACTTTGATATTAAAATGACAACATACATTTCACATATATTTATGTAGCAATATGAAAGTTTTCAAAACATAATTTAGGATGCAAGGTTCCATTACATTTAGGACAATAGAAATTGGCTTTCTTGTGACATTCTATACACCGAAGGATCAAATCCAGAGGTTTCACGGAAACTCTAGCACCTTTACGTTCCTCATTCTTATATGTTTCGAGCAGAGCAGTTCCAACACTTCTACAAATGTGGAGATAATCATAATGGCCCCCTTTTACTTATATATTTGCCAAGAATTATGTATTGCCATATCTAGTCCATGACAAGTCAAAGAAAAATACCACTTTTTGCCTCTGATAGATGTCTTGTACAAACCGATGCTCTGGTCGGATCTGTCTACCCCTCCCATTTTCTCGTACTTTTTTTACGACAAGTATATTTTTCTTCTGTTGTTGTGAAAATCTCTTTACCGTAGACACAGGTCACAGGCTGAATCGTATTAAAATTTGATGCAACAGTCACAACACTGTTATCATTCCATTTGCAAAATAAATTTGTTCTGCTCTGGTCGATTGATGCTTGAATGTACCTCGTGGTGTATTTTTCAATTCTCAAAGGCAGCAGGCAAAGGGCATTTCGCGACGCGATTTTCACGTACTGTGCCAGTAGCCTTTATTCCTCGTACTCGAAGTTCATCAATGAGATGAATGGACGTAAAAAAGTTGTTAAAAAATAAATGGAATGCAGCTTTGCCCTATATTTGTCGCAGTACATCGGCATACTGTAATACAACGCTTGCACCCAATCCCAGAGGCTTTTGGTATTTGTTTTGATTACCAACATCATTCGATTGTCCTTGGTATGGATCACACCAAACTATGCAACCTAACCGTGTCGCTCCGACCCAAAATTCATACCCCCATCTTATTGGTTTCCCTCTTATGAATTGCTTGCATGGATGGCCGCCATAGTAGGGCACCATGGCTTCGCCGATGCTGTGATGCTCTTCAAAGAGTGCATGCGCAAAAAAGTACTCTGTAGTAGTACATATTACTACTGGCCTTTTAAAAGAACGGCAATTAAAACTGCATAAATATCACAAATAAAATGTAATCTAATAGTAGGTAATATATATTTCTGATAAAACACGTTTCAAATTACGTGTATTTAAAATAAATCAAGTAATTTGTTGTAATTTATTGATAATACATTTAACTTGATTTATCAATGGAAAATGGCAGAAATTCTAAAATAATTTAAAAATATACCACTGTTATAAAACGACACAACACTTTAATTTTCCAATTCCTACAACCGTGAGGTGCCAAATGAATATAAACATTTTTTTCAAAAATGCCCTCATTGTTAATAATAATTTTATTTATGGTGCGTCCTTTTAAAAGAACGATAGTAACAACTGGGTTAATATAGACCGAGCCAAAGAAGAATCCTAGGCAACGGTTATGCTCCATGACCGTAGAGACCAAATCCTCCGGTATGCTGACGACAACAAACGTTTCCGCTTCCTGTACCTCAGCCCGAAGGAGCAACCAGCGGTGTACCTGCGCCCAGTCATTGTGGTACTGGAGTTGAAGGCCGACAACCTTCATATCCTTCCACACACCTGGGAGCAGGATGCCACAGCGCACTCTACGCGGCACGTCCGCAAGTCTTCTGACGCAGATTTTGTCACCAGAAGGCAATGTAACATTTTTGGTGGCTGCTTTGAGCCAATCCACCGTCCTCGCATCATCGCACCATAGCTTAAGGACGCCCCCCTTAAACATGGGTTTGCCCTTAAATAGGATGCGAGCGTCTCCTTCCCTATAGTTCAATGCTTCCTGATGAAGCAAGGGTTGGAGTGATGCCAGGATGTGGTCGGCTTGTTCTTGGTTAAGGTGACCAGTTGGTGTGTCAGACGTTATCGCCACAATTAGATCACCCTTAACTGCATCCGCATAACTCGCGGAATGGACAGCCCGGGACTCATTAAGGCATGGCTTCTTTTTCGCCCCTCTCGGTGATATAGTATCATCGAGACGCGATCGTTTAGAGCCAGCAGGGTCTCTCGAGCTTGTCTGAGCGGGTTTTGAATGCCGATTTGGCCCTGGTCCGGAACCCGCAGCAGCGGCAGCTGAACCGCTCATAGCCGCGGGCACATGCGGATTTGGGCCAGTAGTTTTATCCAATTCGGATTGTAGTTTATCACGAGCCATTAATTTGCGTCGTCGTTTTCTGCTCAATCGGTTTTTTGTCGTACCGTCGCTCGAGTTGGAGGTCCGCTTCCCTGGAGGGTCGCTTTCCTGGTGTTTCCCAACTGGTGCATTCTTTACTCTGCGACTCTGTTGGGGAACAACGGTCCAGTCCGAGGACAGATCGCCACCGACCGATGACTGTGGGCGACACGACTCAGGCCCCGCAGGAGATTTCTCCCCTGAAGGGTCGAGGGTCCCCCGCAGCCCAACCTTCGGCGCAGTGGAGACAACCAAATTTGAAGGGGGGCGGGAGCATGATTGCATCTCAGTCACACCCACTAACGGATTCCCTTCAACCAGTTCCATCGGGCCCATCAGGCATTCTGAGGTCCCTCCGTGCGTGGTCGTCGGTGCACCATCTGGTCGCGACTTTGACGCAGCAGCTTGTTCCGCTGTGAGATTTTGTAATGTTGTAGGGGGGCGGGAGTACGATTGCATCTCGGTCACACCCAAAGCCGGATTTCCTTCAACCAATTCCATCGGTCCCGTCAGGTATTCTGAGGTCCCTCTGTACATGGTCGTCGGTGCACCGGCTGGTCGCGACTTTGACGCATCAACTCGTTCCGCTGTCGGTTTTTGTGTTTTTTGTTTTGATGCGCTACTCAACTCGTTCACCACGTCAGCCGAGGCTTCAGTGTAGCTCAGCGGAGAAGCGCACGCCGAGCTGGCCAACTTTTTGGGTTTTCCCTTAGGTTGGCCGTGTTTTGAACGAGGCCCCGGCTCAGCCGCAGGTCGGCAACACAAACCCGAGGGTGGTCGCGTCACTTTGGCCGAAGCAGAGCCCCGCCCCAAATTTGCAGGCTTTGGTCCCTTGGGTTTCCCCGGGGGCCCAGTGCCTATAACATTAATAACGTTTATCGGTCCAGTAGTTTCTGGCACCGAGGAGGCCTGGGATCCCACCTCCTCAGTGACGGTTTCTTTAAGCAAGTTTTTGCCCCCCCCAGAATACGTGGGGCTGCCTGAGTTAGACTCAGGGAGGGATTCTCCACCCTTGGTGGTACCCTCCTGGGGTAGTTTCTTTTTATAACCTGCTTCCATTCTTCTCCTCCTCTCCCCTCCAGTTTGCAGTACGCCTGCCGGGTTAAAACCCGCCAGCCGCTATCTAGGGCTGGGCCCTTTCGGCTCCACAGCGGCCTCATCGGCCCCAACCCCAGTACTAGGTGATGCTGCGCACATACCATCACCTAGGAGTATTATTTAGCAGCCCTCCGGCCAGTTGTCACTCGGTTGGCACCACCCGGGGGGCACGTGTAGGGCAGGCCTATTATAATTAGGTGGTTAGAACCTACGGACGCGAGTGACGCCGCCAAACCCCAACATCACCACTGCTCGAACGGTGAAGGAAAGTGGTAAAAATGCCATTTTTGACATCTAGAGGCATCCTCCGTGGCAGCTTTCTCTCGTGCTTACCGGCTCGACGCTGCACTGTACGCTATTATAAGAAAGTAAATAAAAAAAACGAATTATTAAGTAAAATACCTGTTTTATTGCAATAATGTTTTTATTTAAAATTGTTTTTTGTTGCATAACAGCTATCAATAAATAAATAAATTATTAAAACTTTTATGCGCGACAGTACACACACGGCACTAGTAATCGCACCAACGACACTGCAAGTTGAAAATGGAGAAAATTGAAAACAAAAATATCACGATACCAACGTGCCTTATCTGTATCTTATATAAGATTTCGCTAGAAATTACTTCCACGTTAAGCCTTTAATCTTTGAAATTGTTGTACAGTTGGGAGCAAAAGTGATACTACACATGCTTCAAGAGCTTTTGAAATTAAAAACATAATTTCTATATTTGCTCATATTTTAGTTTTAAAACTTTTTTGTTTAAAATCGTATCACTGAAAACTAGCCTATTTGTATAAATACCATATCATTGTTTATACCATAATATAAACATCTCTGTAATCTGAATAAATTCAACCCAAATTCAATAGTTTAATTTTCATGTAAACTTTTTTCGAAGAACTTTGGAGTTATTTGAAGCGACACTTGTACAATTAAATTACTTTTTTCAGAAAGATATACTAAAACTAATCAAACCTTTCATCTTTCAATGAAACGATTATAGTTATAAATAGTTAATTTTCGTAGTGATAAAGCCAATTAGTAGTAATTAATCGATAGATCCCTCGAGACTCATGATGCGGTTTAAAGTATCTGATAATATTCCGGGGAGACTTCCGCCATGTTGTCAATGCTAATCTGTTTAATACTAGCTTAGACTCGCGGCTCTACTTGTGTTTGCAAAAAATAATACGAATATATAGTTTTATAATAAAACGTAAACGTGAAACCAAAAAAAATATAATAATAGTAGAAAAATCATATGATATCATTCTTAAACTTTTACATAAGTTTAATGTTCTATAATTTTAATTACACCTCACTCTAAAAACCATCGTGACTTTACAACTTCCAAAAACCTTCCTCTCCATCGGAAAACAAATATAACCCGCCCGACGTATAACCCGACTAAATTGTGATGATCTCAAACAAGCCTAGTTGGGAACAATTGATTGAGCTGTACGCACGTGATAGGAATGTTGAGCTTGCTGACGTGTGAACGAATTCCTTAAGAAATTAGCCAAGTTCTTAGAAGGGTGAATAACTCGCCTGTTTGGGATTGATTTCTGGTAATCTCTGACCACGGAGTCATATTTATTTCTTAATTTAACACTTACATAAGAAATAGAAATACAGAAGGAACAAATTTTAAAAGAAAAACATGTACAAACGGCGGCCTTATCGGTATTTATATTATAAAGGAAGAGGAAAGGTTTGTATGTATGTATGTATGGTTTTCACGCATAAACTACTGAACCGTTTATAATGAAATTTAGCACACATATAGAGGGTAACTTGGATTAACACATAGGATAGGTTTTATCCCGGAAATCCCACGGGAACGGGAACTATGCGGGTTTTCCTTTGAAAACGCGGGCGAAGACGCGGGCGAAAAGCTAGTTATAAATATAATTAAAGAGGCTGCTTCATTTACGTGTCAAATAGCCAATGTGCTAATCTAGTAATATTATAATGGTACGAAGTTTCATACAGATCTGATGAGCTGTTTTGCGTGAATGAGCTACGAGCATCCATCCACCATGATAACAAACGTTCACGATTATTATTAATCCTTCCACGTTCTTTCCGAGTGTATTTTTTTAAGTTAGGTAAGTGTAAAGATTAAGAAAACAGTGAATATATTCGTTTTCCCTTTTATGTAAATTATGGCAATATATCCCAATCGATAGTAATAGCAGCCAAGAAGAATTAAGATAAAGTTTATTCTACTAAAAAAGAAGAATGAGAATGAGGATGAGGATAAGAGTGAGAGTGAGGATGAAAATGAGACAAAGAGAGTGAAATGAAAATTTGAATGAAAAAATATATTTGACAAAATTGTAGTTTAAAGTTTTATAAATTTTATTTCACGTCCGTACAATTCGCCAACAATTAGACTGAATGACAAAACGATGCGTAGGCATTCGATGTTTTCAATAGATTTATTTGAAGATAAAAATATTCTCAATTTAACACCAATTATTTTCCAATCGTAAATAGAATTCCTTTGTATTTGATTTCTGTCAATAATACATCCATACTAATATTATAAATGCGAAAGTAACTCTGTCTGTCTGTTTGTTACTCAATCACGCCTAAACTACTGAACCAATTTTCATGAAATTTGGCATGGAGATATTTTGATACCCGAGAAAGGACATAGGCTACTTTTTATCCCGGGAAAATGACGCAATCCCGGAAATCCCACGGGAACGGGAACTATGCGGGTTTTTCTTTGACTGCGCGGGCGAAGCCGCGGGCGGAAAGCTAGTTTTTATATATATTTGAGTATTGTGAGGTCTGATTTTAGAATATTTATTATTAACGCTATCTTATAAGTTTAATTATTATATAAGTTTAAATATTAATTTTAATTTCTATACATATGTATTATGGTTTCCTTTTTTTTATTCATTTCGTGTTTGTTTTGTTTGTTTATTTTAGTTCGAAATAAATTAGTAATATTATTTAATATCTCTTCGAAGTTCGATGTCTAAGTTTGATGTGATATTTTATAATAAACTATATCTGTTTCTTTGCCTCGTTCCAGATTTTTATACATTATTAAAATCAACGAGTAGGTATTTCCTTATTATGTCCTTCAAAAGAAAACAATATACTTTATAAACCTAAATAGTAACTATTTCATTGATAAGTAACACGAATTAATATCGGTTTCAATTTTACATTGTTCCCGGGGTTCAGAATGGATCCGTCTAAAGGTTTAAATCAATCATTAATCATTAATATAACCATGTGTTCAAAGGGTCTATATCAAAACCTCGTTATATTATATATGAATATATCCGGGTATTACAAGTGTTGATCTGTAACAATCATATTCAAACCTTGAATAGTCTTATCATAGTTTAGCGAACTCACAGACGAAATGGTTAGTTAATAGGCGAGTCCACACAGAGTGACAAGCCTCACGAAGCAATTGCTGCGCGAAGCAGCTCGGTTAGTGTGGACGTGGCCAAGAAAGAAAGATAGAAGAAACATATTGTTGAAAAGTCATACGAACAATAAAAAAAGCATATAAAACTCAAGTAAGAAAAAAAGAGCGCGTGTGTGCCGTGCACATTTGTCAGAAGTGAAACTTATTTAGCAAGATTCATAGATACTACAATAGTCGCCTTACTCTTTCTTGTGACGGTATTGCCATGACACGACCTTGAAATTCACTTCAAAAAATAATACAAATTACACTGTTTCTTGAAAATGGGAAGCCAAGATGCGGTAGCTATACTCACAAAGAGGTGGTTTTCAAGAAAAGCACATATGACGTCATTTTCCTCGACCAAACCGTCCGGACCACGTCTAGCAACCGACGAAGCAATTGCTTCGCGAGGCTGTAACTCTGTGGGCGCCTAATCAATATCAGTCACACAGCCGAATTCACAATATTAAATAGGTCATTACACAAACGGATTGCGCCATTAAAGGATTCTGTACCCTTTGAAAAGCTATGGTTAACAATTCAGCTTATTCATTCCGTATGCCGCTACAATGAAATTTGCCAATAAATTCAGTGACGGGGAAAATTCTTAATGAGCTCTATTATTTTCAAAGATGATTCCTGAATTGAGTTTGAGAGAATAGCTTCGGCTGAATGGTTAATGATATCCTATTAGATTGCGGTTTTTGCGTTAACTAACCTGAATTAGGGTTTAAATCTTTTTGTTTTAAGTTCGTTAGTTGGTTTTGATTGATTAATTAATCTTATCTTCCTAATTTGTATGATTTACAAAATTAATTGTTGTTATGATCATATCGCTAAGGCTGATACCAATGCTAATGCAGATAATAAGGCAAAATTTGCTTTGGTGTTTTATTGTTTTTTAATGTATAGCTAATTTATAATAATAGCATTATGGTGTTAGAAATTAAAATCTTACTTACTTATCTATACTAATATTATAAAGTGGAAAGGTTTGTATGTATGTATGTATGTATGTATGTATGGTTTTCACGCATAAACTACTGGACCGATTTTGATGAAATTTGGCACAGATAATCTTTAGACCCTGAGAAAGAACATAGGCTACCTTTTATTGCGAAATATGTACCAAGGGCGAAGCCGGGGCGGACCGCTAGTTATGAATAAAAGTTATAAGTACTCTATATTCATTATTACACGCTTTTTATTAGCTTCACCTGTATGTTTGTAACCGACTTCTTTGGGCGCGATTTTGACCCACTTTAAACGGCCAGATTTCGTTCAAACTTTGTAGATTTATTGAGGACCGATGACAATACACTAATTTGATAAAATTATTCCATTTTTATGTTTGTATGTTTGTTTGTAACCGACTTCTTTGGGCGCTATTTTGACCCACTTTAAACGGCCAGATTTCGTTCAAACTTTGTAGATTTATTAAGGACCGATGACAATACAGTAATTTGATAAAATTATTCCATTTTTATGTTTGTATGTTTGTTTGTAACCGACTTCTTTGGGCGCAATTTTGACCCACTTTAAACGGCCAGATTTCGTTCAAACTTTGTAGATTTATTGAGGACCGATGACAATACACTAATTTGATAAAATTATTCCATTTTTCAATTTGCAAAATATGATTTTTGTTAATTTATATAATTATAGAACTATAGTCGATAAGGTAAGAAAATAATTAAAATTTTCTATAATTTTTCTCTACAGTCGATAAGGCAGGACTCGATGTTAATTTTTATTTCCAATAATTATCTTTAGCCGTTTTCTCTAATATTGAAAAATTTTTGTATACTAAAGAGAATTTTAATTCTACAAAACAAATAAGTTTAAAAAAAAAATTAAAAATCATATGTTCACTCAACAAAATTATTTCGTTATTGTAACCGAATCTTTCAATTATTTAAAAAAAATAGTTTTGTTGAAGTAATAAATCGATTTGTTAAAGCAACGGAATAGCTTGTTCAAGTAACAAATTTTATTGATAAGAAAACTATTTTATTATTGCAACAAAAAAATTTATTACAATAACAAAGCGATTTTGTTAAAACAACAAAATTAACTTCAGAGCAGTGAAAACTCATTTGTTATTGCAACTTAGTTCATCTTGTTAAATAAACTAGTTGATTTGTTATTGTAAGTAAATTCATTTTTTATCACAGCATATTTATATCTTGATTCCTTTAACTAACAAGGCTATAATACTAAAAATAGTTGCCAAAATAAGGCGAAAAAAATTTTTCGATCGTAAAGCACTCTCTGATGCTTCGCATCATGAGTCGTGCAATAGTTTAAAATTAAAAAAACAAGCTATTATAAATAATCCAAACTAAAAAGTAGAAAATAAATAATAGTTTAAAAAAACTAAAAAACACGCTTTTTATAGAAAACCGAACTAAAAAATAGAAAATAAATTTAAATGAATTTAAATTAAGAAAATAGTGTTAAAAATTTCAATGAATATAAATTAATAATAGTGTGAGTAAAAAAAATTATTTTATTTAAAAAAAAGCGTGGGGTGCTTATTTTTATTTTATTTTAGACACTTTATTGTGCTGCCAACATAACAAAAGTGGGTACAATAGAACTTAAACTAGTACAAACAACACAGAGGGCGGCCTTATTACTAACAAGTAATCTCTTCCAGGCAACCAACAGATTGTGTGAAAAACAATATTACTACAGCGGAGGTAGGTAAAAAGTAAAACATAAATAGATGTTACTAAAAATACAGTCATAATATACACACTAAAATAAGATATAATATACCATACCAAAAGATATATACATATAATAATATAATGCTATAAATAAAATAAATATAATACTATATAAATACATCATAAAAATATAAACATAATATACTATAAAATATACTACAAATACAAAAAACTATATCGATTCAAACGCAAGATTTAAAAAGTGGTCACGTATGAGGTTCTTAAATTTAGATAGAGTTTGAGCTTGCCTTATGGGTATAGGTAAGGAATTCCATAGATTAATGGCCGTAATAATAAAAGAATCACCATAAAAGCGCGTGCGATGGAAAGGTGTGCACAGGACAAGCCTATCCACTGAACGAAGGGAATAGCTTTCACAGTGCAGGAAGTCAAATTTATTTTTAAGGTATGAAGGGGTCTTAGGGTCAAAAAGGACACGATAAAGTAACTGCAAGTAATGCACATTCCGGCGAAAGCGGACTGGGAGCCACTTGAGCTTCTTGCGGAAGGAAGAGACATGGTCGTATTTGCGAAGACCAAATACAAACCGGATACCATAGTTCTGGAGGCGCTCAAGTTTTTCTATCTGCTCGACTGATAAATCAGGAAAGCAAGCATCAGCGTAGTCAATAATAGGAAGGAGAAGGGACTGTGCTAGCATAACTTTGGTCGATATGGGTAAGAAATTACGAAGACGCCGCAATGAACTGGAAGCAGCATAAAATTTCCGACTCAGTTCCTGAATGTGATGCGACCAAGATAGTGTCTGATCCAGGTAGACACCTAAATTTTTGACGTGCTCGCTATAAGGTATGATTTCTCCCCGAATCTGTACAGAAGGCAGTATACCCCAATCAACCTCCGATATTTGGTAGGGACTACCGATAACGATGACCTGACTTTTCGACGGATTGATTTTTAGGCCAAATTGGTCACACCATGTTACTATGTTGTTTAGTTCTTTGTTGATGGACTGAACTGCGTTAGGTAGGTTATCAGGGGTTGATTGCGTGTAGATCTGTAAATCGTCGGCAAACATATGGTAGGGAGAAGTTAATTGAGATGCTTCTTAAGATATTATCGAAATGATAATCACTCTACTCATATCTGTCAATAAAATATCTATAACCATTGACACCATGCACCCCACGCTTTTTTAAAATAAAATATTTTATTTACTCACACTATTATAAATTTATATTCATTGAAATTTTTAACACTATTTTCTTAATTTAAATTCATTTAAATTTATTTTCTATTTTTTAGTTCGGTTTTCTATAAAAAGCGTGTTTTTTAGTTTTTTTAAACTATTATTTATTTTTCAAATTATACGTGCTTAAATGTTTAATCACCTTCAAATTAACACACAGTTCCTAATTTGTTTATCACAAACAAAAAGCCATTAGTTTACATCCGATACAAGTTATAATGTACAATGTACATAAATTAGTTCTTTAATAATGTAGGTCTAGACACGTACAAAATTAACTACATTAAGCTTAGGAAACTTTCGCTGAATACAGATTGAGTGAATGCCGTTAATTTGGTAAATTGGCCAACGGATACATTTCATTGCTATAGATAACAAAGGTATAATATCCTATCCTACTAATATTATAAATGCGAAAAATTACACACACATCTATCCTCACAATTTTTTACCCTTTTACATGTATGCTTGTTACTCTTTCACGCAAATACTACTGAACCGATTACAATCAAATTTAGCACACATATAGAGGGTAACTTGGATTAACACATAGGATAGGTTTTATCGCGAAAATGCCATGGGAACGGGAACTATGCTAGTTTTTCTTTGAAAACGCGGGCGAAGCCGCGGGCGGAAAGCTAGTAGTTAGATAAAATTGATATGAAAATTAATTCATAGTGTCACATTTTCACATAAATAAGAGGACAAATAGGCAATGTAAAATATAGAATACGCTAATTTTATTTGTTGTTTGTTCTCTATACGTTTATGTTATACAGGGTGTAATCGTTAAGTGTGCACAGGCGATTTTTCCGTAAGTATTACAGATAACAAAAAACTTTAAACTGATATCGAAAGTACTTAACCTAATGAGTAAAATGGCGGTAATAAATTTTTAAAAATAAATCGAGAAATATCAAAAAAACTATCTTTAAACCCTCCCATACATTAAGTATGAAATATGAATATCCCATATACATTTAATATGAAAGATTTTAGCTTTCTTTTTCTTTTTTGGTTTTCTGCTTTAATTACTTCGCAAATTTGAAGTGGCATTTTCCACGCTTTTTCCGGACATTTTCACGCATTTTCCGGATATTTTCCGGGGATTTTCCGAGCATTTTCCGGGCATTTTCCAGGCATTTTCCACGCTTTTTCCGGACATATCCACGCATTTTCCGGATATTTTCCAGACATTTCCCTGGCATTTTCCGGTTATTTTCCGGGATATTCCAGACATTTTCCGGGAATTTCCCAGGCATTTTCCGAGCATTTCCCGGGGATTTTCCGGATGTTTCCCAGACATTTTCCGGACATTTCTCTGGCATTTTCCGGGGACTTTCCACGCATTTCCCAGACATTTTCCGGACATTTTTCAGGCATTTTCCGGGGATTTTCCAGGCATTTTCCGGATATTTTCCGGACATTTTCACGCATTTACCGGATATTTTCCGGACATTTTCACGCATTTTCCGGATATTTTCCAGGCATTTTCCAGGGATTTTCCACGGTTTTTCCGGAAATTTCCACGCATTTTCCGAGCATTTCCCAGGCATTTTCCGGTTATTTTCCGGGAATTTCCCAGGCTTTTTCCGGGGATTTTCCGAGCATTTCCCGGGGATTTTCCGGATGTTTTCCAGACATTTTCCGGACATTTCCCTGGCATTTTCCGGGGATTTTCCACGCATTTCCCAGACATTTTCCGGACATTTCTCAGGCATTTTCCGGCGATTTTCCAGGCATTTTCCGGATATTTTCCGGAAATTTTCACGCATTTACCGGATATTTTCCGGACATTTTCACGCATTTTCCGGATATTTTCCAGGCATTTTCCAGGGATTTTCCACGGTTTTTCCGGAAATTTCCACGCATTTTTCGAGCATTTTCCGGGCATTTTCAGGCATTTTCCACGCTTTTTCCGGAAATTTCCACGCATTTTCCGGATATTTTCCAGACATTTCCCTGGCATTTTCAGGCAATTTCCACGCTTTTTCCGGACATATCCACGCATTTTCCGGATATTTTCCAGACATTTCCCTGGCATTTTCCGGTTATTTTCCGGGATATTCCAGACATTTTCCGGGAATTTCCCAGGCATTTTCCGAGCATTTCCCGGGGATTTTCCGGATGTTTCCCAGACATTTTCCGGACATTTCCCTGGCATTTTCCGGGGATTTTCCACGCATTTACCGGATATTTTCCGGACATTTTCACGCATTTTCCGGATATCTTCCAGGGATTTTCCACGGTTTTTCCGGAAATTTCCACGCATTTTCCGAGCATTTCCCAGGCATTTTCCGGTTATTTTCCGGGAATTTCCCAGGCTTTTTCCGGGGATTTTCCGAGCATATCCCGGGGATTTTCCCGATGTTTTACAGACATTTTCCGGACATTTCCCTGGCATTTTCCGGGGATTTTCCAGACATTTTCCGGGGATTTTCCGAGCATTTCCCGGGGATTTTCCAGACATTTACAGGCTATGTCAGGGAAATGTCCGGAAAATGCCTGGAAAATTCCCGGAAAATATCCGGAAAATGCGTGAAAATTTCCGGAAAATGTGGAAAATGTCACTTCAAATTTGCGAAGTAATTAAAGCAGAAAACCAAAAAAAGAAAAAAAAAGCTAAAATCTTTCATATTAAATGTAGGTATATGGGATATTCATATTTCATACTTAATGAATGGGAGGGTTTAAAGATAATTTTTTTGATATTTCTCGATTTATTTTTAAAAATTTATTACCGCCATTTTACTCATTAGGTTAAGTACTTTCGATATCAGTTTCAAGTTTTTTGTTATCTGTAATACTTACGGAAAAATCGCCTGTGCACACTTAACAATTACACCCTGTATATAATCAATAAAAGAGCAACTATGGAGTTTCTTGCCGGTTCTTCTCCATAGATACTGCTTTCCGAATCGGTGGTAATAGTTAAAAATATGTATTGATGATTCGAAAGTGCTCCTAAAAGAAGTCTTATTGAATAAATAAATGTTTGAGTTTGAGTTTAATCAAGTTTGTGGTAAGCAAGAAGTTCTCTGTATGTGAAAATAAATCAATTCAGCAAATCAGTGTCACTAATAGAAAAGTATAGTTTCAGAAGTTTCCGAAATAAAAGGGTAAGGAACAAAACATTCGGGTTAGACGTGTCTGCAATACAAAAGGGGATAATTTAGTTACTGCTAACTTTTATTTCGAAGTATTTATTCTGTGTCTAGAATAAACTTACAAATTTGTCTTTTGTCTTTTCAGTTTTTGTACAGTTAGCTAGATTATGTGTTGTGTGGGTGTGGATTCGATCTTGACGATAGTAAATAAGTATATATATTTCGGTGTTAGATAGCCCATTTATCGAGGAAGGCTATAGGCTATATATAATTAAGCTAAGACGGTGAGTAAGACCAACAGGAGCGGAGCCACGCGGGTGAAACCGCGAAGCGCAGCTAGGTTAGGAGTCTAGAAACCATATATAAATACTACGTACTAACTACTAAGAGATGGACTATTTGAATAGGGTCGAAATAAAAACACTATAATTTTTTAAAAGTGTATTTATAAAATAATAAATAAATAAGTCACATTCTATAAAATTACGTATAAGTTATTCTATTCATATATTCTATAAGATATCATTTAAAATAAAATTTGAAATAGCTCCATACTCTTACGTATGTAATTTTTGATATAGGTAGTTCTTAAGTAATAAATAAATTATTTGTTTGTACGAAATCATGACACACCTTAAAATATATCCCCTAAAATAATTCATATATATTCTAAGCGTATACTATTTCTTAATATCAAAGCATTGAACATAAACCTCTACTAGTTCGAATTTTCACTCAAATACTGATACTATTTTTACCTGAATAAACTTAAAATTCAATGTTCTATAACAGTTTCTACTTCTATGACATGTCTATGCCGTTTCCTCTTGTGTATTCCATCAAACTCATTTTGTATCTCCTCCAACGTTCTTCCTTGAGTTTCTGGTACGAAAAAGTATACAAAAATAGTCCCTATTAGACTGGTAACAGCGAAATGCCATAGCGCCCAACCGGGGCTCACTAATTGCACCAAGTTTTGGTATAACTTTGTCACACCAAACGCTAAGAACCAATGAAAACCAGCCGTGATGGCCGTGGCACGCCGCCTCACATTTGGAGCAAAAATTTCTCGTAACATCAACCAGGGAATCGGTCCAACGCCTACCGCATACACAGATACAAACATACATAACGTGAATAACGGCACCCAAGTGTTATTGGCTGAGAGATTCGATGCTTTCAAGTGATAATACATCGCTAACGTACCTAAACTTAATGCCATTGCCGTAAACGAAATCAGTAATAAAACCCGCCGTCTAACCTTCTTTAGGAACATCGTCGAGAAATAAGTAGACGATACAAGACAGAATCCCAAAATTATAGCTGCACTAGGTGGGTTCAACGAAATTGCAAACGTTTTAAAGATCTTCTCAGCGTAAAACAATATAGGATATATCCCGCTCATCTGTTGAAATATCATCAGACCGAACGACACGACCAATGCTTTGATAGTAGTTCTCGTACTGAACAACTTCCTAAAGGTCACTTTATTCTTGCCGTAATTCCTTATATATTCCTTGAGCGACTTTATCTCTGCGTCGATGTCATTATCAATGCCCCTGAAGTACCGTAAGGCGGTCTTGGCCTCGCCGAATTTGCCTTGCGACATGAGATACGCGGGTGACTCCGGGAGGAAGAGGAACGCGACGAAAAATCCCACGGGAATACTGGCGCAGAGGAATGATAGCCACGATGTGCTCTGGACCATACCTGAAAAGAAATTGGGTTTAGTTATGTGTGGAATATTAATGTTTATATACTATACACAATATCATAATATTTAAGTTGTTCGCCTTTTTATACAATCGGCTGAATTTATCTTGGCAAGGTTAGCTCATAGCTTTTGCTTTTGAGTTTTAGGTAAGTACTAAATACTTATATTTATAAACTGTGAAATCTACTTAACGATTTACACGAACGGCATGGAATAGGACGATTTTATAGTTAAATAATTAACTCAAACTGTATAAAAAGCAACCCAATGATTAAAATTAAATAATTTTCTCAAGCCATACATATGACTATGACCCCAACCTTATATCCAACAAAATGTCAATCTAAGAGAGGCAAACGGTACCATTAGGAAAATAATTAAACATGCAAATTACGTAACACATTTATGATTTAAACGAGAGGGTCCTCGTAAAGATGTCACGAACATTCGCACGCAAAATTTTATACAATTGTGTTTGAAATTTATGTGTGAATCGAGTCTTATTAGCGGTTTGACCACGTACAATTTGTTTGTGACATCACAAATACGAGAATATTATATGAAGCCTGTGGCTTCTATCTATCTTTTCTTTGTACTAAATATAATACGGAAACGTTTAGTTTTCTTGTGAAGAAATGGCATGTTTCGAGATTCAGTTGTTAATGTTGTGTTGTTGTTAAATAAGTGTTTTCGTTATACCTAAAGTTTATATGAACCACTAAGAATTTTTCAATATTATTCGATAGATTTGATACTGTGTTAAACTTGTAGTAGAAATAACTCGATTATTCAAGAAACTAATAATTTTTACTTCCTTCTAACGACTTTCTACACAAACTATTAAATATTGTAGAAAAAGAATAACAGTATTATTCGTTTTTACTTACCAATAATATACCCAAACAGGATACCGCACGCAAAATGTACATGAAAGAAGTTAGCAAGCGCCGGTAGTATGTGCTTCTCAGATATATCCTCTACGTAGGGCGGTATTGCTACGCTGAACGCGCCGACCGCTACGCCGCTTACGAAACGGCCTACGTAGAGCCCGTAGACGTTTGGACTGTTAAAAATAATAGAATATTTTAATAGGCATGTATGTATCAGATATTATGACCTCTACGTAGGGCGGTATTGCTACGCTGAACGCGCCGACCGCTACGCCGCTTACGAAACGGCCTACGTAGAGCCCATAGACGTTTAGACTGTTGACAATAATTATAATTAACGTGTCACAAAATTAATAATATTTTTTAATGATACAGTATTTAATAACATTATGGCCATCAAATACGTATTAAACATAAGCATAATGATCATATTTGAACCCTAAGTAAACTTTTTATAATTAGGGCAACCGTTTATATACATATTAATAATATCCAATATGTCGTATTTAGAATCAGCATTTCTATATCAATTTTTTCTTTTGACGGTTTCAGAATGTTTTGAATAACAAAGAATATTACCTGGAAGCCACAAGAATCCACGAAACAACCAAAGGCAAAGCTAAATATAACAAAGTCTTCTTCCTCCCAAAGTATTCTGATATGAGTCCAGACGGAACTGCCCCAAATAAAGCGCCCAAGCAGAGAAGAGAGGCTACCCAAGATGCTTCTGATTCTGTTAACTGCAATAAAATAATTATTTAATGCTAAATTATGTAATACATCTATAGCGTATGGTGCCATGTAGAATGAAGATATATTATACAATCAGCTCATGAAAAGCGCTCCACGCTTTTTTCACAAAAATACTATGTATTGGTTATTGCTTGATTCCTAGATTAAGAATTATTTTCTACTTTTTAGTTGTAAGTATCTATCTTGAAAGCGTGTTTTTTAGTTTTTCAAACTATATTTATTTATTATATTCCTTGAAGTACGAGGATGGTTCTTATGTAGAGAAAACGTAAATATGTACCACGGGCGAAGCCGGGGCGGACCGCTAGTGTATTATAAAGTAACCGAAATAAGTATCTTATAATACTAGTATACACTAATATTTTAATATACATTTGATTCTTTAATAATTTCTAAATGTAAAACAATAGAGTTTCTAAAAACAACCTTATTTTTTAAAGCAGTTCATATTTACCAAAATTAATATCCAGATTACTTGAAAGAGAAGATGTAAAAACATTATATTTTAAAGTTGTTAAATTAAACATAGTAAAATCCAATTTCATTATAACTTATAACCACATGTTATAACTAAGCTGACACCTTTGGTATTTATTACAAAATTAGGTATGTGGTTTCGCCACGCTTCATTAAAATGTCGGTGACACCAAATTCAAAGTTTCGACCCTACCTGATATCACTCAATATTAATATGTAAGGCTTTCCAGGATCCTAAAGATAGGATAATTAACATTAATTATTATATACTAATTTAATTATTGAAATTTCTCCTGGCTAATTACTAAAGATAATATATTTAGACTACAGTTGAGATATTAAACTATATTTATCTCTACTTACCGAAATTTTTGTATGGGTTCCATTGCTCGCTGGTTGTGTCTGAAAAGAAAAGATACGAGTGTAAAAATACAATTAGGAATATAAATGATAGCAAATAATATAATGTTATATTAATATACACTTAGTAAAATGTGTCAAACACGAAATTACTATATTTACATTACTGTAGGATTTGCCAAAGTTTGCTGTAATAAATACTTATAGGGAATGGCCAAAATACCTTTTAATAACACACATATGAAAAGCTATATAACCGTACTAGCTGTGCCCTGTGGTTTTACCCGCAGTGCTCCACTCCTGTTGGTCTTAGCGTGATGATATATAGACCTCCGCCTTCCTCGATAAATGGGCTATCTAACACCGAAAGAATTTTTCTAATCGGACCAGTAGTTCCCGAGATTAGCGCGTTCAAACAAACAAACAAACTCTTCAGCTTTATAATATTATAGTATAGATTTTAAACAGGTATAACCTAAAAACAATATACGTCACCATAAACTTGTAACCAATCTAACACTCAAAGAACGTCCCATAGTTATTAACCACAAATCCACGAGATTTCGTACCCCAAATAGTTGTTGCATGGTTTAATTAATACCAAAACACATTTCAACGGATATACCAAGTTGGTAACCGAGGTTTTGACTGGATTATGAAGGATATAAACTTTCCGACTTTAAGATACTCGGGTTTCTATTAGATGTCTCGGTTTTGGTAAGTTAGATGGTTGATATATCTTGGTAAAGGAAAAATTATGGGTACTTGTGTTATGTTATTGCTTTAAAGCAGAGACTTTTATTATGACTGTTTTAAAGGAAAGTAACGATTATATATTATTGGTATTTCTACACAGCAAACAAAAAATATTATCAATTTGTGACTTCATTGTTCAATCATTAATAACAATAAAAATAGAGTCATTAAAATGTAGTTTCATATGGGTACTGCAACATTCCATTATTACGTAAAATTTCATTGAAGAAACCCTTTAGTAACACTTCATGCTTCCAATTTCCACCCGAGACCTAGTATCAACTCAACCATAAACTTTCCAACTGATTTTGTATGTCTAGAATTTTATTTTATTTCACTAATAATATGTTTTTCTTACCTCAAATTGTCCAGATATCATCAAAGGCAAGGCAGATGAAGACCAAGCGACACACACTCCAGATGCGAAGGCACCAAGATTTACTGCAAATATTTAATTCTTAATTGTATAATTATCTATCTATCTATCTACATTGTATTTTTTGATAATAAATGGTCTATCCTTAAAATTGTTTTTTTTTATTCAACTCTCTTTAACAATAAAAAATATACACTGATGAAGAAGGTTATTTATAAATAACACTATGAAAAGCTAAGTATAGCTATATATCTGTATCGATCGATATCTATAACGTAGATAGATTAAATACTAGAAATAGAGTTTTACATATTTTGTCACTTTTAAAGTACTTTAATGAATTACCTAATGAAGAATTCTTATTCGTAAATTTAATAAATAGATAAAATCTTTATTGCTTTAAGAACATGGAACATACATTTTAAAGGTTTAAAATGTAACATAGTACGTATCACAGGTTCTTAATAGAATATAATTGTAAAATTTTTTGGTTCACGCACTAGGCGAAGCTTGTCCTGCGGGACCAAAAGGCGATTAACAATATAGAGCGACATAGGACCTTCTTAATGTATCTAATCAAGCTGTAGTTTCATTGTATCCACTAATCTAGATATAATAATATGTTGATACATTAAACACGAGGCCCACTCAAAGGGTTGCGTGAAGAAACTTTCCGAAATGTTCCTGCGGGACCAAAAGGCGATTAACAATATAATCTATAACCTTCTTAATGTATCTAATCAAGCTATAGATAAGTTTCATTATATCCACTAATCTATCTACTATAATATGTTGATACATAAACCACGAGGCCCACTCAAAGGGTTGCGTGAAGAAACTTTCCGTTAGTTACACACAACACCACATCACTGCAATCTTGTTTATCTTGTCTGTTTGTTTGTAAGCAACACTATTATAAAATTAGTTCTGTAATACTAAGTGAACCACGTAACTTCGTCTGCTCTTAAATGTTTTAGCAAACATTTGTTGCTCCGCTCCTATTGGTCAAAGCACGATTATTTTAATAATTTGACTGTAGCTGTCTTTGATAAAAGAACTATGCAACACAGATCTAATTTTTCAATTCCAACTACATTCGATGAAATTTGGCACAGAGATAGCTTGAGATCTAAGAAAAGACATAAAATAGTTTTTATCCCTGAAATCACTCGTATATAGAAACTATGTTGGTTTTTCTTTGACTACGTGAGGGATGCCGCGGGTGGAAAGCTAGTAAACATGGTACATACCTATCCCAGTAGCAATATATTGAGTAGTGATACCAGAGGTATCTCGTTTAATATCAGGGACTGTCTCCAGCCTCCGCAGCACCTTGGTATGACCATTCTTATTGTCTTCTGTATGAGATACACCAGCTTCTGCGTCCAGGTTTGATGGTTCGTCCACTAGAAGAAATATGATAAGCATATTAAAGTATTAGTTTGTAATCTATACTCCTATACTAATATTATAAAGAGGAAAGGTTTGTATGTACGTATGGTTTTCACGCATAAACTACTGGACCGATTTTGATGAAATTTGGCACAGACAATCTTTAGACTCTGAGAAAGAACATAGGCTACCTTTTATTGCGAAATATGTACCACGGGCGAAGCCGGGGCGGACCGCTAGTAATTAATATAGTATTAGTAGCAGTACGTATGTAGATAATATTTCTACAAGAATAAAAATTTTATAAACATTGACTTTTAAATTTTACTCGTATATTATATTTCTATTCCAGCGCAAACTTTAGCTAGGAGCGAAGTGGCTACAATCAAAACTCTGAAAAAAAATCAACCGCAGCCAATTCAGATGAGCCATTTAGAACTAATTGAAATAATGATTGATTCAATTTCCACCATAAATTATTATAAACTTCAATGATATATATCTTTTAATAAATACATATTATATATTGTTTATACTTATTACTTTATAACCCATGACCTACCTTACATAATCAAATAAGCAAGTTATCTTTTGTTTATTTTGAAATAATTAAATAAAAATGTATCCAATTCAATTGCAACTGCAAGGGCAAAAGATAATTTTTATCGTATTCATAAAAAGTGAATTCGATTATTAATTAAGTAGTGGGATAATCAAACAACAAACAAACTACTGGGATAATCTACTTTTTACTATAGCAATAGTGTGCGTGAATTTTTTTTATGAAATTAAACCCTACTACGTTTTTGAAGTGAAACTTTTTGGGCGCGTTGAGAGTAAAATTTCAAGGTCGTGTCATGGCAATGCCGTCACGTCATGGAGTAAGGCGAATTTTGGTTCCTTTCAATCGTAGCAAAAGTAGTTTCACTTCTGACACGTGTGCTCGGCACACTCGCTCTTTTTTTATTAAAAAAGATAGCGATTATTAATACATAGTAGGTATGCGTTATATTGTATGCATGCAATGAAATTCAACGTTGCTATGTTGGCTTTTCAGGGATATGCCCCTGAATGAACTAAATGAACCAAACCAAAGGTTTATTTTTGATAAATGTAAACAATGCACATGTTTGTTCGTCTGTCAAGCGAAATCTATGAAACAGATTTGTATGAAATTTTGTATTTTTAATATCGAATATTTGTATTAGGTATATTATTTTTTAGTGTTACATAATAATTAAAAACATAATAAACGTGTAGAATGACCCTCGAATATCTATTTTATCTTCAAAACAAAGTCATACGACATTATGTACAATAAAAATAATTATATTATGTTTTCTAATCTTGATCTTTGAACTCTATGACGAAAGACAAGATCTATCAATAAAAAATTGTTGACTTTCTTAATCCTTAAATAATGTAATAATTATTAAATTATAAAAAAATATGTTATTTTTATTAAAAATAATAAATTGTGGTGCTAGCTCGATATCATATAGTTTTAAGAGTGATTTCTATCATTACAAATAATATACAATTAAAACTTTTTGTTTTAATTTTGATTTTAATTCAATTTAATGTCTGTAATATTGCAAATGTAATTAAAACAAATTATTTAACAAAAAATGCAATTATCGCTAGATGTTTTATTCCGTTAAAATGTATGTTTGTACATGCATATCACAAAAACTTATTCACGTACTAAGACAGTATAACAGTTATGTAACTTATAGTCTAACTAAGATTTGGTCCAAGTTTCATGATGATATGTCGCTATGTGTAGTTTTTGGGAGATAAAATCTACTCGCGCGACGAAAACAAGAAACTGGTATTATAGTGTGTAAATTATTATTTCTCAAACATGACAATAATAATTCTTATACATATTTACTGAACTATGTGTCTTGACGACAACATTTAATAATGAAAAATGTTATAACTTGTACGTAGTATATTATTATGTTTTATGTAGTAGAAAATCCACAAAACAAATCTATCTAAGAAATCTTCTAAAAAGAACTATGTATATTATTTGAAATAACTTACCGAAATCATAAACATTGTGAATAAGTATTAAAATATCATAAAACATTTAATGAACAACGATAAGATCATCATTCTTTTCAGCATGATAAATACTTGATAAACTCTCAAAGACAAGTGTCGTTCAGTTGATTTAATAATAAATCGTAAAAAATACCAAAAGACTAGTTTTTAAATTATACAATGAAATGATGTAATTCTATCCGATCGTCTCGGATCTATTTCAAATTACAATCCCTATGGATATATCTTAACATCAATTTAAATAAGAAAGCGTATTATTTAAATATAATTTTGTACCCAATTATAATTTGTTTTACCTAATTTAATTTTTATTAGGTCAATAATTAATGTACGTCCGATTTTAAAAACTTTAAAGAACACATGTTTTATATAATTTATTTAAATGTATATCTAATTATTTTATAATAGCGCGTAAGCTCTTTATATCACATAAGATAAAAAGTAATTTCTACCAAAGATTCTTCCCATAAAAACATCTGAACCACGTGTAAAAAAAAAACAAAATTGGTACATACTTTTGGTAATTACTTTTTCCTGACTGGCACTAAAAATAACCTATATGTTTGCCACTAAAAGAACTGTGATTAACTACACCATGTAATCATTTTATCTGCCTCTCAAGCAGTCAGGGGTACTCAAATACGGTCCAAAGATTTAAATCTCTATATATTATATAAAATTCTCGTGTCACAATGTTAGTTACTCCGAAACAGCTTGTCCAATTCTCATGAAGTTTTGTGGGCCTATTGGGTAGGTCTGAGAATTGGTCAACATTTATTTTTCATATCCCTAAGTGATAAGAGTAAGGCAGAACAATGTTTGCCGGGATAGCTAGTATTAGGGTGGTTTTCCACCAGAGAAGTGAGAGCATACGTTGCAAGGAATGTGTATTTAAAGAACCAATCATTTCGCTTTATTCACATCGCCCCTTTCAGCACAGCTCTGGTGGAAGCGATACTATTGGTTCTTTACAAACACATCTCTCATCCTCGGATATCTCTGGTGGAAAAGCACCTTTAAGATGAAATTTATGATAGATAATGTGTTTGGTGTGAGCGGAATAATAATAAGAAGGGATTTATTATTATGCATATCTTAACGCCTTATGAAACGTCGGATCTCGTGTGAATTGATGATTCGCTTTAGGGGTAAATTGCTTGTAACATGTGAAGATTTTGTTTTATTTTTCAACACTGCGATATTTGCACACTTTTTATTTGTATTAAGCTTAGTCGATTCTTGCATTAAATAAAAAAAATGCGTGTGGCACTCGAGGACTGCCGCGGTAAAGCTATTGCATAGCATCGCTGTGCCGGTTGGAGTGGGGGGCGTTAGGCTTTTTCGTTACGGAATTTTTATATTCGGTCGCCGCGCTCAAGGCTCGCGATAGAAGCTATGCAATAGCTTAAAAATTTAATTCATACTTTCACATTGGAAAAAGACGTAGCTTACTAAAAAGTAGGATACTTCAATTATTTGATACCTTTATAATGGTTTAATTCAGCATTTTTTTGGGAGAGTCAAATAATTTGTAAGAGATAAAAAACTTAGAATCCTTTCATTGACCTGCGACAAATAAAAACTTCCATTTTAAACTTCTCTTTCTATCAATATTCTATCAACAATACAAACACGTATTAAAATTTCGATTTAAAAATACTACAATAGAAATTGATAACCTTAGATGGAATAGTTAATTGAATTACAATCACAATCAACAAGTGATGGCTCTTGTTTGCTATTGGCTGACCTAAGGCGGAGTGTACATTGGATTTTAATAATATGAGGGTAGAAATAAGAAACGTATTTGTTTGTGAAACTTTTAATTATTCCTCTTATATTAAAAAAGAGCAGGTGCCGAGCACACGTGTCAGAAGTGTTTTTTTTGGCAAGATTCAAAGACACCATAATAGCCGTCTTACTCCATGACGTGATGGCATTGTCATGACGTGACCTTGGAGTTTACAAAATGACGCGTCTAAAGAAGTTTTACTTGAAAAACTGTATTCTGTATCAGAAAATTAACTTTTAAAGTGAAACTTTTATTACATCGTCTCAAACTTTTTGGTCTGTGTAGCGCATGTCGCGTGTATCGCGGCTGCCGAGTAGGTATACCTACTCGGCAGCCGACCGTCACGCGACATGCGCTACACAAAGCAGTGTTCGGAACCGTTCGAACAGTTTCACTTTTACCGTGGTTTCATAAAACCACACAACATTTTTTGAATAGAAATTTCTGAACCCAACGTAACATTACTCTTTAAAATAGAACTTAGTAGTAGTGGTAGTAAGTTAAAAAATATATAACATAAATTTTCGACTTTTCGAGTTAAGGATCTGTGTGTTACTATTTCATTCCTTAATTAGTTTTTAAAAATTTCAGTTAAACTTACTTTACTCTGTTAAAACATTTTCATTTCATTTCCTTTTGACGCAAATGCTGTAATAGCTAAGTTTTATTAACTGCTTACAGCTGCTTGCTTTTGAACAAAAAATCTTGAATTTAAAATTATAGAGGTAATAGGTACGTCTTAAACCAGTAGGAACTGTTTTAATAAGTAGTTTTATATTTAAACTATCCTTCCGCCAGCTAATAAATCATATATTTAAACCTTCCTCTCGAACTCTATCTATTAAAAAAAAAACTTCATCAAAATCTGTTTCGTAATTTAAAAGATCTAAGCATACAGACACACAGGTGGCTGAAAGAGAATTCGTTTTATAAAGAATAACGAATTTACGACACATAAGTTGAATAATACTATTATTATTGATGAAAGTGCCGTGTTTTTGTAGAATTGTGGTTTTAACACATGTTTATTAGAGTTTAAAATATTTCTACCAGTCCGATGTACAACTAGCTTAAACTAACATCAAATACTTCGAACATAATCAATACAAGTATGCACGTTCTAGATTGTTTGGATATACATACATGTTAGCGCGTTTAATTTAAAGATAAAATTATATTTTAAAAGTAAATCAATTGATGAACTTAATTAATTATTTTAATAATAATCAAATGGATAAAAGTATTAATAATCATTTAATTATCAAATAATAATAATATTACATGTCATATTCAAAATAACGATCAAAACAACACAAATAACACCTGCGCTGACTCAAGCAGTCACGCCACTCGAATAATCGACCTATAAATAACGGTCGTCTGCAGTTGCGAGTCATTCTTGTACCGACTTTGGTCGAGTCAAGATGTCTAAAAGTATTATATCAGTATTTAATTACGTAATACAACCACGCTTTAACATACATACATTTGTATTGTATTCCATATGTATAGTAGGTTTTGCTTTGAGCAATACTGCGTGGGCGTTACAATTAAGTGGTCTAGGATTTGATAGAAAACCTATTTAGGTTATAGTAATTATTTAATTAAGTGACAGTATGCTTAGCCTTGGCCAAATACATATGTAATTACTAGCTGTGTCCCGCGGTTTCACCCGCATTGCTCCGCTCCTAATGGTCTTAGCGTGATGATATATAGCCTAAAGCTTTCCTCGATAAATGGGCTCGAAATAACTTTTCAAATCGGACCAGTAGTTGCTGAGATTAGCGCGATCAAACAAACAAACAAACTCTTCAGCTTTATAATATTACTAGCGACCCGCCCCGGCTTCGCACGGGTGCAATGCTGATACTAAATACACTACAGAAAAACTGTGAACGTTGTACAATATAAAAATTAAAAACATAAAAGGTCGTAAAAAGTAAATGACAAAAAAAAGTTATTGTGGGTTATCCATAAGAGATAGACATATACCATCGCGGACTTTTCTGTAGACCTTTTCAATGTGTATGATACTTAGTACATTATTTTGATAAAACTCGTAGGGTTCAGCCTGCGTTTGCAATGTAAGCGGAAAAAATGTAATTTTTTACGACATCACATTAGAAACCTCAAAAATAACAGTACTTCTCCACTATTTAATGGATGTTATTATACATATAAACCTTCCTCTTGAATCACTCTATCTATTAAAAAAAAACCGCATCAAAATCCGTTGCGTAGTTTAAAAGATTTAAGCGTACAAAGGGACATAGGGACATAGGGACAGGGAAAGCGACTTTGTTTTATACTATGTAGTGAAGTAGGTATAGATGTATTCGGTCCAAAAAGGGGTACAGATTTAATATTATCAATATGTATGGATAGAGTTTCTTTAAAACATTGCTAAATGTTTTGTCTTAAATCACAAATTGAAAACTTTAAAATATTTAATAGAAAATTTATATCTAAATATTTATTTAACTCTGTATTAAGGTTTATACATCTATTTAATTGATTTATAGATTTTTATTCGTTTCTTGTTTTATATTTGGAATCACTTCAACGCAAAAAAATAAGTATATAAAAAATTCTTAGTCAATTTGCACGTAGAATTATAATAATAAATTATTATAATACTAAAATTAAAAATATTACAAGAACCTCGCTTGACAAACCCTGCATCAGATAACCTTTCAACCATGTCACAACTCACAACCCTATTTGGCGCTAAGCTGACAAAAACAACCCACCATGCACAGCCAGACGATAATTAATACACGCCATAAGCACCACTATCTCCAAGTAACATAGACTATAATCCCGTGAAGCAATAAATCTGTAATCAGCGGTATGTACAGACGTATGATTGCTTGTATTTTTTATGTGACTGATAAGACTGTTTGTCTACTAGAGATTCATAGAATCTTCACTGCATTTAGATAAATAAATTACATGTTTAATATTTATCAATGACGACACCCTAATTTGATTGATTGATGCTTCCGCTACGCGGCGTATTCAATAGACGGCGTAAATAAACAGTCTATTTTTTTATAATTAGTTATTTTTTTATTATTCTTTTTGAAGTGAAACTTCTTTATCGGGGTTGGAAAAAAATTTAGTGTAACATTTTTTCGTTACGCGTGACATTTTTCCGTTACGCGCCATCTTTTTCTTATCCCTACCACACGTGACGGCGTGATTCGACGTATTTCTGTAAAGTTGCATATAGTAAATTATTTTTTGAAAAATAAGGTCATAAAGAAGTTTCACTTCTTACGTGTGTAGGGTAGACTGGGTACAGTAGTGACAATTTTAGTTTGTCCGCCTATATTTTTTAAATTATGCTAATAATCTGAACAAAAACTGTGTTATAATGTAGTTTATTCATTGGTTAACGACTTAATGTTAAAACTTTAGGCCTAAATCAAATAGTTAAATTGGCCGTAGATAAACAAAAACGATCCAACCCACAAAATGTTACTTTTGAGTTATTGAAGATTGAAGTTTAATCTGTGATTGTTCATATAAAGACTTGCTTACGTATATTGCTTCTTATGAAAATATGTGTGTGTCAATGCATATTTTATTCTTACATACAAATTTTATTGAATTTATTCTTATTTCTTGAAATATTCAGCAAAATGTGTGTTAGGATCCTTTTTGATAAATCCTATTTTCAATTATGTTAAGTGAATTTTCGTTTCGCAAAAACGATTCAAAGTAGCTAATTGCTACTAAAATTCTTATTTTTTTTTAATTTCATTAATAAAACAACTAACTTTCTAATTTTTTTTCCTTATTTAAGTATATAAATCATATTTATTCTATCCGATTTACTATTCTTCTTCGTGTACGAAGTCCGGTTCACCGCCATATCGTCATGAAGTCTTGGATTGCCCCTTAAAGATTTAAAGAAATCCAGGCAGTATTTAGGTATATAGTCCAAGATTGACTCCAAATCGTCTTATTTGGCTTTTCTTTACCATTTGGCCATAGTAATTGGAAATCGTCAGATACCTCCAAAGATTTTCCTTTCGAGCCCGCGCTTACATACAACATTTGCATCAACTAACTGTTCAGTCGCGTTGTGTTCTCCTCTTGATTTTCACACGACGAGACTGTTTAGTCTTTGGACGTGCGCATACAATCGATTTCAGTCTTAAGGCGTTACCCGGCAATTTCGACTATGTTCAACCTCTATAAAGTCTGGTACAACATAAAGCACAATACCGAAAAAAATATATAAAATAGGATGGTCTTTGATCTTTAATTGCTCGCGAGGACTTTTTTCCAAAGTTAATAGATTTCTAGAAAAAAAATGTGCCGTGGTCATCGATTTTTCCGCAAATACTCTATAAACTTCGTAACCTACTGACTTAGAGCTCTGAAAATTTTATGTTTAATAAATTATCAGTTACACAACAATCCCTGACGAGGATTTTTTGTTTCACTGATTGGTATCTTTTTAAATACAAAATGCGAGGAAAAAAGAAGGTGCAGCGGGAGAGGTTTGAGATCCGTCAAGTATGGTCAAGGTTATTAGCGCATGTATAAGCCTTAATTTATATCCCAAACAAATGTAACAGTCTTCTATAGGCAACTCAATGTGATAAAGATCATATGAGCGCGTGATCGACAGTTGTCCGAGTCCCGAGAAGTGTTAATTTTTTCATGGTATTTTAACAGTGCCTCTATTTTAGAAAAATCGGTATAAAAAAAGGCAAAAATGTGTGACCAGATTCAAGATACCTGAGTGTAATTGTTTTTAATGTTAGATAGTAAGGTGTGAACTTAATGTATGCCTAACGCCTAAAGCTGTAAATACATAATATTCGGTCTATCCAGATGTTCTGAATCGTTTTTGTTATTAAACCAGTATAAATTTTTTATTTTTTAAATAAAAATTTAGTTTAACAAAAGAGATCCATGCTTTCTGAATCTTTTTAGCGATTTATCTTTTGCATAGGTTTGATTTAATCATGATTTAATATATAATAATCGAAAAGGATCCACATGCTTTGGATTTTTTTAAACATTTTAGTGTTGTGTCATTTTCTTAGACTGACCGTTTTACAATATGATCCAAGAAGAATGGATCGTTTTTACGAAACTAAAAAAGGGGCTCTCCATACATGTGGGTTGGTAACCAGTGTCAATTTAACGTCAAAATATTCATATTTTACTTGGATTGTTTTTGCTAATCGAAAATATAGACCTTGACGAGCAGTTTGGTATACATAACTCATTTTCGGTCATGTTGTGGGTTGGATCCTTTTTGCTTATCTACGGCCAATTATGAAAAATATTTATTTAAACAAAGGAAGATTGTCACAATTGACCACATCCCAGGGGCGGTTGTGACAGTACTCCCCAGTACTGTCACAACCGCCCCTGGGAGGCGCCCCTGGGTCAATAGTGACAGTATGAAAATTATGTGAAATGATTACCCAAGAGGATAGAAAATAGCATATAGCAATAGCATTTAATGCTCTAAATGATCACGAAATACTTTTTCATGACTTTACTTATTACTTACATTACAAGAAATATTTATTTTTTATAATATGACTCATTTAACAAAAAATACTTTCCTTACAAAAGTGATAAAATCTGGTAACAGTTTAATCTTTCACAACTTTCATATTTTCATTAGTATCTTTAGATATATTATCAGTCTCCATTAATACTGACTTTCTATAATAGTCTTCATTAAAAAAATTGTAAAAATTACAATACTTATCAAAGAAATGTCAATCACATTCATAATCACAATAAAACTTATGTTTGTAGGAACTCTACTTTACTTTGAAACAAAACTCCAAACGTAATAAAAGTGCTCATCTTTCAAATAAAAAATAAAAATATTCTCATGGTATCTTTCAAACAAAAAAAAAACAAAAATATTCTCATAGTAAAGTAGTAGCTGTGCGAAAGTCTATCAAAATAAGTAATAATCTGCAGCACTGCGCAAAGAAGTCCTGCGTTTTACTTCATCATACGCATCTTCGTACTGCGACACGGTACACGGTACTCTTTGAGTTTTTCTGATGCGATTTCTAGGCATCTAAAACAAAAACAACAGATTTTACTTATGTCACAACCGTACCCGGTTAAAGTGTCACAACCGTAACCAGAGACTCTTTTTATAAAAATAATATCACCACGCCAAGACAAAATAACCTACAATAAATGTAATTATTGGTATTAAACTGCTAATATGTGACTTATATCGATGAATAACACTCAATACCCTATCAGCATAGATATTACAGTAATTTGGAAATGAAAATGAACGAAAAAACTTACTTTTTGGCGGTTAAAATCAAAATGGGCTTCTGCTCACGTACTCACTGCGCGGAAAATGATGCATCCCTGTGAAACAGGTTGAGACGAGCAAGCCGCTCCTCTTTCCCCTTGCATGACCTCTGCTATTCCCTATATTTTCGAAAATATGACGACTGTCACTACCGGGACCTGGCACAACCGTACCCAGTCTACCCTACACTAGTACACGCACACATTTTTTTTTTTGAGCTAGTTACTTTTCGTCCTACTCTACGCTCTTTTCGTCTAGAATAAAACACAAAAAATGATAACTTATTCCACTCGATATATAATAGTATATGTGTGTCTGTCATTAACGATGTAACGACTAAACTAGTAAATCAATTTGGATGAAATTTAGAAAACCGAGTAGATAAAAAGCTGCTTCATGCTCTACACCAGCGAAGGTGAAAACTGAATCTTATGTTAATTAATAACTGAGTAAACAATAACTATACTATACCTAGGGTTGCCAACCGTACTATAATATATAGTATTGTACTATATTTCGTGGCTGCGTACTATATACTGTTGAAAACATATATAGTACGCAAAAATACTATATTTTCAACACCGACAAATGTTAAAAACAAATCCTTCATTAAAAAAAATATGGCTAAGTCCTTAGATCATTAAGTAATGGATGGAGTACGCTAGCAAATGTTCTAACTAAACTTTCTGCTGATTTTGGTGCGGGGAGGGTAACTCACACTATTGAAACACAATCACACATTCACAAAAATAATTTGTGTCACGAAAGTCGTAAAAATTTACGACCTTTTAAGCGACGAGTTTTTAAATTCAACTCTATCCCTAAGTTCATAAAGATTAAATTTGTATTTCATTCCAAGTTGTCTCGTGGGGAGTGCGGTTCAATATCGCATTCTAAATTCAACTTTATAACTTAGATTATAAAGATTAAATTTGTATTTCTTTAAAAGATAGTCTCGTAAGGAATGCGGTTCATTATCGCGTTTTAAATTCAACTTTATCTCTTAGTCCATAAAGATTTAATTTGTATATTTTCTTTCCATGATAGTCACGTGGGGCCGCATCAATGATCGAGTAAACATGACTCGATTATTTGTCTTGATCATATCGCTAAACGATACATCGACGATTATTAGAAATTGCATTTAATTAGAAATGTACGTTAAAAAAATAAAAAAATATACACAAATGAAAGGTTATTCCATCTTTTTTAATATTCGACATGTTTGAATTGCTTCTGCAAGTCTTGACAGTGCAAAACGGCATTTTTAGCGGAGCACTCGCAGACGTCCTTTCGATGTTTTACGAATACGCAGAGTGTTTGTAATCGATTACGCAAGTAGTTTTTATGAAAGCCTATGATTTTTCGATTCGAATAATCTTATACCTCGGCAAAAGGGGAAACGCCTGCGAGTGTTATCCATTACTTAATGATCTAAGGCTAAGTCATATAACCTATTGCGCATATACCAGTGCGCAGTGGCGAGAAGAAAGAAACAGAAGTAGTGTATCATTAATAAAAAATGAGCTTTTGATTTATATTAATTTAAAAATTGAATGTGACAAAGCTTGACACTTTTATTTTAAACATAAAAATAACTGCCGTAGCAGCCCGTGCACCGACATCAAACCTATTTAATAAATAATTAAATAGCACATCTAAATAATATGTAGTAATTAATGATATCAAATCTTTTTTATTTTGTACTTTTCCGTTTTTGAAGTCGGTTGTTTTTAACGCAGTTATTTTTATTTAATACTTTGTAGTGTATTTTTCAACACGAATCAAACGAGCCCAATCTCGATAAAGTTGAGTCAATATATTACTAAGTTCCTATGGCCACCTTCCGATTCCATCATCAAATCAGCTCTCTGTCATGATAATTTTTCATCGCTATCCAATTTACATACGTATACAAAATTTCAGCTCAATCGGTTACCGGAAAGTGAATCAAAGTTACTTGGTACGTTTAAATTAAGTCATCGAGTACAGGCAAAAATGCTCATAAAATAAAAACCAACGGGGCCTATCCGAATAAAATTTTTATGGGACCAATTCGACACCATACCGCATCGAACAAAAAAAGAATCACGTAAATCGGTTAAGAAACCTCGGAGTAATCGGTGTACATACATAAAAAAAAATTATACCGGCCGAATTGATAACCTCCTCCTTTTTTTTTTGAAGTCAGTTAAAAAAGCTGTTACACAGTGCAAGAAGTGCAAAAAAATATAGTTTTTATAAAAATAAATATATATTTGTCTATTTTTTTTTTCCCCATAAAATACTATATTTTTTTTAAATGTACTATATTTTTTACACCTTATTTTGGAAAATACTATATTTTGATGATGAAGTGTTGGCAACCCTAACTATACCCCACACTTCAAATTGTAACAAGCAACTTATAAGATCTTGTAGTGAGATTATTTCTATAAGAACCCACGAAGGAAACATTTTTTCGTAAGATATAGAACAAGGGTAGTACGATAAGGTAATGATGGATTATGAAGGCGGTATGGCTGATAAGAATTTGCTGATTTTACCAATATTTTTCAACATTGTTTGGCTTGTGGGAATATTTTTTGTTCCTGGAAATTGAATCCAGGCTTGTCGATACTTAGGGCCGATTTTTCAATGCTTGGATAAAACTTATCCGTCCAATAATGTATTACACGATAATATTAAAATGTCACGTAAACTGTCAAATACGGGCAATTAGAATACCTTTTTAAAATGGTAGTTTTATACATTATTCGACGAATAAGTTTTAACCAAGGATTGAAAAATCGGCCCTTAACAAAGTCGCTTTCTCTGTCCCAGCCTATATCCCTATGTATGCTTAAATCTTAAACTACGCAACGGATTTTGATGTGGTTTTTTAATAGATAGATGGTTCTCGAAGAAGGTTTAAGTATATAATTTATTAGGTTTTAGAAGAAGCAGAAAGCTAGTTTAGAATATTATGTACATAAACGTTGTCGATATCAATAACATTACTTATACAAATCATTCTAGTTCATACAATATTATAAGCTGCATCGACTTTAATAGATTTAGCTGTACATATTCGGATTCGAAAGTTTTTTCTCGTAAGTCGACAGTTTATTCCTTTTTATGTAGCCGTTTTAGATTACCTAAACGGCTACATAAAAAGGAATAAACTGTCGACTCGTCGTCTCGTGGCGAGCGTCACGTACACCATTGTCATTACGGGAAAGATATACGCATACACATACACACACATCCACATACAATGGGTTGCTAATAAAAAATTGGCTATAGCTTAACTAGAGAAAATATGTAAATGTAAAAAAGTAAGTACGTTATTTAATTTACGTAGAGTTTTCTCTATTTACTACTTCCCTTTCTCTTACTTCTTTTAAGAAGGTGTATAGATTAATATTGTAATATTTTAAATATTCTACCAAGATCCCCTTGTTCTATTTACCTATATAGGTATATTGAATTTATATTTTTGGTTTTATGGCATTCAAATGCTTTATAAATATAAATTTATAAAGAATAGAAAAAAATTCGATCACGAGGCGGGACTCGAACCCGCATCCTTCGCGCCATTCCGGGGCGGATGCCTCACCAACTCAGCCACTCGTGACCCGCCCGAGTGATCGAATTTATTCCATTCTTTCAGTTTTATGTGTCTGAAGGGACACACCGCGCGCCATCTATTGAGATGATTAACAACCATTTCAACCAATATGAAGCACTTTTCAGTGAATACAATATTGTAACGATGGAACACGACCTTTTTTGTTGAATTTATATTTTTGGTTTTATGGCATTCAAATGCTTTATAAATATAAATTTATAAAGAATAGAAAAAAATTCGATCACGAGGCGGGACTCGAACCCGCATCCTTCGCGCCATTCCGGGGCGGATGCCTCACCAACTCAGCCACTCGTGACCCGCCCGAGTGATCGAATTTATTCCATTCTTTCAGTTTTATGTGTCTGAAGGGACACACCGCGCGCCATCTATTGAGATGATTAACAACCATTTCAACCAATATGAAGCACTTTTCAGTGAATACAATATTGTAACGATGGAACACGACCTTTTTTGTTGAATTTATATTTTTGGTTTTATGGCATTCAAATGCTTTATAAATATAAATTTATAAAGAATAGAAAAAAATTCGATCACGAGGCGGGACTCGAACCCGCATCCTTCGCGCCATTCCGGGGCGGATGCCTCACCAACTCAGCCACTCGTGACCCGCCCGAGTGATCGAATTTATTCCATTCTTTCAGTTTTATGTGTCTGAAGGGACACACCGCGCGCCATCTATTGAGATGATTAACAACCATTTCAACCAATATGAAGCACTTTTCAGTGAATACAATATTGTAACGATGGAACACGACCTTTTTTGTTGAATTTATATTTTTGGTTTTATGGCATTCAAATGCTTTATAAATATAAATTTATAAAGAATAGAAAAAAATTCGATCACGAGGCGGGACTCGAACCCGCATCCTTCGCGCCATTCCGGGGCGGATGCCTCACCAACTCAGCCACTCGTGACCCGCCCGAGTGATCGAATTTATTCCATTCTTTCAGTTTTATGTGTCTGAAGGGACACACCGCGCGCCATCTATTGAGATGATTAACAACCATTTCAACCAATATGAAGCACTTTTCAGTGAATACAATATTGTAACGATGGAACACGACCTTTTTTGTTGAATTTATATTTTTGGTTTTATGGCATTCAAATGCTTTATAAATATAAATTTATAAAGAATAGAAAAAAATTCGATCACGAGGCGGGACTCGAACCCGCATCCTTCGCGCCATTCCGGGGCGGATGCCTCACCAACTCAGCCACTCGTGACCCGCCCGAGTGATCGAATTTATTCCATTCTTTCAGTTTTATGTGTCTGAAGGGACACACCGCGCGCCATCTATTGAGATGATTAACAACCATTTCAACCAATATGAAGCACTTTTCAGTGAATACAATATTGTAACGATGGAACACGACCTTTTTTGTTGAATTTATATTTTTGGTTTTATGGCATTCAAATGCTTTATAAATATAAATTCATATTGGTTGAAATGGTTGTTAATCATCTCAATAGATGGCGCGCGGTGTGTCCCTTCAGACACATAAAACTGAAAGAATGGAATAAATTCGATCACTCGGGCGGGTCACGAGTGGCTGAGTTGGTGAGGCATCCGCCCCGGAATGGCGCGAAGGATGCGGGTTCGAGTCCCGCCTCGTGATCGAATTTTTTTCTATTCTTTATAAATTTATATTTATATAGGTATATACCTAAGATGAATGTATAGATCATCAGCCTGAGTATTGAATACCATACAGAAAAATAAATTAATTTGAAGCATTGAAGGAAATAGCAATTATAATTGTAATTCTAACAATAAGATATCAACTTCATTAGTTTACAATTTGCTTTTTCACAAAATAATATAACGGTAAAAAAATTCATAAGAATGAAGGCAAATTTTAATAAAACGTTTTAATATCGATTATCCCGGAATTAGGGACGCTTGAGGAAATGATTGAAAAATGATTGTCGATAATTCTAATGATGTTTTAATTTAAAATGAGATGAAAAGCTTTTTTATATTAGTTCTGAAGGCTCTTGAGAAATGTAAGAATTTGGTAATACAAAAAAGAGATAAAGCTAGATGTTTCCAAATAAAAATCTATTAAAAATTAAAATGAAATACTAACCAAATAAAATGATTTCACGATAATGTTCTGTAAAATGGAAATGAAAATAAAACTTAAAATGTTCAAAAGGCGGAGATGCACCAGATTATAGTTGCAAGCTGCTATGAATACTGTGTCAAAATATGAGCTCAATTTATGCAAAGCTTCTAGAGTTATTACAACGTATCTACATTAAGCTTAACTTTTGTTCTAAAAAAGAAAATATCTTTATTATTATTATGATATCCTGTTCATCTGCATATAATGCCTTCACGATTAAATGACGTGACCGATTTGGATGGATTTCGGAATGAATATAGTTGAAAACACACCCGGGATATTTAACTGCTTTCCATGTGATAAAACGGGCAACTAGAATATAAATCTACAAGTTATATTATTAACAAAAACCTAATCCACCATTGCCAGAACTAGGCAAATTTTAAATGGAACCAACCGGAAGGCACTAGCTTACAAATAAAAAAAGAATCATCAAAATCGGTTCACCTAGTCGAAAGTTTTGACGAAACAAACCCAAAATGAAGTCGACTTAATAACCTCCACTTTTTTTAAGCCACTTGAAATTCTTCCCATCTTTCTTAAAGCATATAATATAAAGATTGTTCCATACCTCGCTTGTCACAAATCCTGGGCCACCAACAAATCAGCACTTTCATGTTGACAGCACTACAGAACGACTAACAGTGGTTCGCTATCAACATTCGACATCCTTCCATGTGATAAATTATCGCCATTTTTTGTTTGGTTGTTTATTTTTGAGGAATAGATGAGTTGAGTATCGAAGAAGACTTTTCTAAATTAGTAGTAGTTACTTTAAAATTAGCAGTTTGTATTCTATTATGATTAAAAAGAGGATTAAGTTTATTTACTATGTACCAAATTTTAATCAAATAAAAAAAAATAGTTTCAGTGGTTTAGGCGTGTAAAAGAAACAGGCAATTACTTTCGCATTTATAAATTTAGTTTGTTTCGTTAACAGGATTAAATGTTTATTCTAAGTATTAGGTATATGGATAATTTTAAACTTCTAGAGCAAAATCGTAACGACTAAAGTTGTTCAATTTATCAATAATTACGCTTGGCCTATTTCTTTGTTCTATCTATACATTATCGAAACAAGAAAACACATGAATACCATATTCTATTCTTTATAACAGATTTAATTTCAAGGATAAACCCAGGATTATCTATTTGTGTACATGCGTTTGTGTGCGTGAAGATTTTATTTGTGTGTGTTTGCAGTTTGTACGCGACTATGTTACAATTTGTTAATGAATGTATGCGTGTGTGTGTATCTACGCGATTGTGTGCATGTTTGCGTATGTACTTGCATTGTGTTATTTTTATATTTATTTAACAATTTGATCTTAAAATCACCTTCCACAATGAATGGCAGATACGATGTTAATCAAATGTTTAGTCTAATATCTGAGCCTTGGCCCCGAAGAGATAACGGCGCATTTCCGTTCTCAATAAACATACTAGAAATTATTATATAACAAACAGATATTAAATCTAATATATAAATAAAAATTATCAAAAAGTGTGAATTTATTACTGCTAAACAGTTCCTAAGTTATGTTGGTAAATAATAATATCGAGGACAAATTAAAATATAATAAATTGTGATTGTCGTCAGGTATATTCTGTAATTTGTATTTTTATAAATACAAAAAATCATCGTACTTTAACTTATCATAACAATTATTTTATTTATCAATCATTATATTGAACAATGCATAATAATTTTTATATAAACTTAATATTTTATTAATTTGATAATGCCACAAAATATACATACCCTCGTTTACAAAGTTTTTAACCAAAGAACTAATCAGATTTTTTCAGTGTCAGTTTTCAGCAGAGTCAGGAGATTTCTTAATAAAATGAATAAAAATAAATTCGCTTAATGATTCAGAGGGAATTGCAGCCGGTGCACTTTGGGAGGGCAATTAGGAGGAATTTTTAATTTTCTTTTTACAAATCTTTAGAATACTGAATAAGTAGACAGGAAATGATTCAATTATTATTTTTTTACCCGCAGTGCTCCGCTCCTGTTGGTTTCAGTGAGATGATATATAGCCATAAAACATAAAAAAACAACCATATCCATATAATACGTCATCTTCTGCATCCTATACTATCCTATCCTACTAATATTATAAATGCAAAAGTTTGTGAGGATGGATGTGTGTGTGTATGTTTGTTACTCTTTCACTCAAATACTACTGAACCGATTACACACATATAGAGGGTAACTTGGATTAACACATAGGATAGCTTTTATCCCGGAAATCTCACGGAAACGGGAACTATGCGAGTTTTCCTTTGGTATTACTGGAAGATACGAAAAATGAAAAAGATTAGAATAACGATCACATTAAGGTATAATTACGTAAGTATTTATATTATCTTGTATATCCTAACCTTTAAAAAGTTTAAAAATAAATCGTGTAGAATTCAAGTGTCCTTTTTTTCTTACAATCTGAAGCTTATTATCAAAAAGTTGTGTTATTACACTAATTTGTTATTAATTAAAGGAAGTTATTAAAGGAACTTTATTTTAGTAAATATAAAAAAACCTTTGGCCACAATAGAGACAACATAATGTTACTACTTCCATCTTTTCTCGACTCTTTTTTAAAGACCGTAATATCCTGTCATGTTCGATTTTCACCATTGACTCATGAAAGCCGAACAAAAAGATCAATTGGAAATTCGATCCGAAAAGCTAACAATAATGTAATCTCAGTCTGATGGGAAAGGTTGTTCTTTCATAATTCATATGGATAATCGGATTATTCGCGTCTCATTCAAGAGCAGTAAGAAGCTTACAATATTCACGAATATGTATATTCTTTTCGTTGATACAGGTATTTTGGATTATTGATTATAATTAAATAGATTACAGATTTGATTACTTTTCTTGTTAGAGGTTAAATTTTGGGTTAGAGACATTTGATATGTGATTGAATTTATACCATAGATACATTTCTGGATATTTTTGTTATTAATTCTGAAAAATCGTTATTTGTATCCTATAGATATGTAATAAATGTTGTAGAATATTGTATATTTATATCTACATTTCAACAGTTACTGAATGATCTTAAGTAGTTCTGTAAAACAAAAGAAAACACTTGTAGCCATCTTGTAACGCATTATATTGCTAATATTCAATCAAAAATAGACACTACAGCTTTCTTATTAAGGTTTCTTTTCGATCTTTACGTTCAGTGGCGAGCAATAAAAAACCCTTATCACCGATATCTCCAATACATTTAACTACTGAGAGTTAACGAGAGCTAGGCAATGTTTTTATGAGTTGAATACTCCCGGGAATCGAGGAAATGACGTAATAATGGTCGTGATAAGGCGATTCCGTTAAACCTATGTTAAGTGGAGATATTTATGGGTGTAGATAGGAGGGAATACACGGTTTATCAATGACGTTGTTAATTGCGGTGCTGCTGCGAGAATTAATGTTGCAAGGTGTATTTTAGTAGCTTTTGTAAATAGGGAAGTTAAAAGCGCTAGTTAAATCGTAACCTGGCGCTACATATACAGCTGCAGTAAAGCATTGAAGAATCAAAATATATAGAAGCACATAAATCCGTTCAGTAGTTCCTGATATTAGCGCGTTCAAACAATTAAAGAGAACATATAGAGCACACTCGTATTCTTATTATGTTATATTATTGTTATAAAAATATGAATAATATATTATACATGATAATATTCATATCTTAATTCTTACATCCCATAGAGATCTAGAGAGATGCCAATCGCTTGCGCTGAGTACGAAACCGTGTCTCATGAAAAATTTACGCACACAACTGCAGTAAACAAAATCAAAACAATACTTCGCGTTGTGTGCGTGTCATCACACAAAAATATGAGAGCGACTATTCGTTCGCACACTAGATTGTAAGTGACGTACGTATACAGCACCACTACAGCTTGTTCTTTTTTTGGGCATATTGCTGCGACACCGGCCCCGCCCAAACCATATCTCCCTTTAGTTTCTGTGATCTGTGTTACATCCCATTGGGCGATAAGTGATACTCATGAGTATAAAGTGCAGTTTTGATGGAATGTACTTATAATAATAATCAAGACTAAACTCAAACTCAAACTCAAACATTTATTTATTCAATTAGACTGCTTCTAGAAGCACTTTTGAAACTTCATTACATATTTTAACATTTACCACCGATTTCTATTCCGACCGATTCTAGACTATGTTTATTATGTTCCCACTATAGGGCCACAAGCTACCTATGAGCGACCACCACATTAGCGTTGTGAGCTTGGTAGATTATAGATATTACCACATGTCTGCCAACTATTTTATTTTATTAGTAAAATTTAGTAGTATGTAGTTAGTAGATGTAGCCGGTTTCCTCACGATTTTTTGCTTCACTGATTGTAGCAGTGTTGACATAGATTATGTTAAAAAATACATAATATTTTTAGAGCTTCAAAAATATGCATAATAAAATAAAAATACCTCTAAAACAATATTCGAACAAATCAAATGAATACCTTAGTATTTTATATGGTCCATAAAGTACAATTGAAACCCTATTCTCAGACAATAGCTATAAATCCACGCAACGACAAAATGGAAGTTGAGAGATATTTAGTTTTTGTACATAGAGTTAGATTTATTAGAGGGGATGATATTTTTAGTATTATTGTGAAATTAAAATATTTAAAAAAAATATGTTTATAACGTACGTTGTTTTCAGTAGGTACGTTCTTTCCTGCCTAATGATATTGACTATTTTCAAAAAACTCGATTAAAAATTACAAAAAGGTTAAAATGTTTCAAATACACATACATCTGCTTCCTTCTTATTTAAGTGTAATTTTTTTCTACCTAAATTTAATTTTTCCCGGAAACATGACCACTAAACATTTATATGTAATAAATAAAGTGGTTCATCCTGTTTTCTATATCCTTGATAAGCAAAGGAGTATTGCGTGTAAAATAAGCTGAATAAAACAACTTCGCACCAGATAGCAATCAAACTTTATTGAAATTGGTTCGCTCAAAGAATATGACAGGGTATATACCAATAATATGAGTTTACCTTGGATCATAGTGATAGGTTCCTGAATTTTGTCTTCTATTTTGTGGATGAGTGAAAATATTTTGTTTCAGAGAGCATCAATATTTTGTTTCATATAATATTTGTATGATATGTTACATCTATAACATTTTTGATTGTGTGAGTGAGTTAGGATATTTCCGCACAAAATGTGAGAGGAAGGGCTAAAAGTACTCGGGAGCTATAGGTAGTCTTAAGACATAAAGTGTCTCCTATATATTATTACTAGATTTCCGCCCGCGGCTTCGCCCGCGTTTTCAAAGAATATAGTTCCCGTTCCCATGAGATTTCCGGGATAAAAACTATCCTATGTGTTAATCCAAGTTACCCTCTATATGTGTGCTAAATTTCATTGTAATCGGTTCAGTAGTTTTTACGTGAAAGAGTAACAAACATCCATACATCCATACATCCATACAAACTTTCGCCTTTATAATATATAATACTAGAGGTCCGCCCCGGCTTCGCCCGTGGTACATATTTCGCAATAAAAGGTAGCCTATGTCCTTTCTCGGGTATCAAAATATCTCCATACCAAATTTCATGCAAATTGGTTCAGTAGTTTAGGCGTGATTGAGTAACAGACAGACAGACAGACAGAGTTACTTTCGCATTTATAATATTAGTATGGATATTTGTTATACAGATAATCAAAATTCATTTCGAATACGGTCTCTTTTAAGATTACAAATTCTAATACTTAACACATTATTTATTTATGTTACCTACATCTTTTACATTAGGTACTAAATATCTTCACATATAATATGATGACATAGTTTATATTATGTGTACATACTTTATAATCTCAATTAAACTGGAGAACAATTAAATTGCCGCAATCTTATAAACATAGTTCTCGAGGAAAGTATAAACAATCAACATTCTTATTTCATTGAAATACAGTATTATGTTACAGATAGAATAAAAGTATATAAAATTCTAATTTTACCCTCCTTATTTGAAATCGGTTAAACTACAGATACATGTGACGCATCTTTTTTATAAATAATCTTTGAACTGATCCCATATTTATATCCCAAAGGTTTCTCAGCAGTGCTGAGAAAAGATTGATTCCTATTGACATAGTATTCTTTGTTCTATTCGTGTCTAATCCTAGGTTAAAAGTAGAGTATTATTTTGCTAAAATCAAACTAATATTTTGCTAAAAATAAACATTTTTTGGTCTTAATGTCTATTTTTGCATATAGTAGGTATGAACTTTTAATTATACTTTTCTGCTAACTCATGACGCAACCATCAGTCAAAAAATGGCGCGAAAGGCTTTTGTACTTTATAATTTGTATCAGATAGTCTGATTGATGCATTTTGTTAACGTTCCCTTTTACAATGTGCAAAACACATAGTAAAAATGTTATTTTTATACTATGTATTTATAGTATTAACTAAAAGCTATATAGAAAGTATTAAAAAAATCTTTGACTCGCTATTTATAGACCAAAATAGTAATAAACTGTAAACTATAATTAGTATAGACAATACGTCGAATGTGAACTTTACTCGATATATTCTTGTAGGCGCTTCTAATTATATTACATTTTGATTCATAGAACTTGTTAAATATACCAAAATTTCGATAAATAATGATGACATTAATTATCGAAATCTTTACCGAATACTTTTCGAATTATAAAGATCCTGATCTTTTGATTTATTTTCTCCTTCTTAAAGTTGTAATCCATACTTAATATTATAAATGCGAAAGTAACTCTGTCTGTCTGTCTGTTACTCAATCACGCCTTAACTACTGAACCAATTTGCATGAAATTTGGTATAGAGATATTTTGATACCCGAGAAAGGACATAGGATAGGTTTTATCCCGGAAATCCTACGGGAACGGGTTTTTCTTTGAAAACGCGGGCGAAGCCGCGGGCGGAAAGCTAGTTAGAAATAAGCAGAAACTGTAAGGTTTAGATATTAATTAACTAGATGAGCACTTCCACGATCTTCTTCAAGAATTAAAGTTTAGTGCAATCTTCACTAATAGACATTTTTTTGATACTTTAACATCTATTATCTATTATTTTATATCATAAAATAATTCTTTCACCATCTTTCACATCAGATAGGAAAGTCACCAAACAGTTTCTTCAATATCCTATAAAGGTATAAATATGATTAAAACACCACGTGTTACAACTTACACACAATCACACGAAAATAAAGCTTCAAGCTGAACACAATGACGGAATCATTATCCACAGGCATCCACGCTAAATTAGTAATTAAAGTTAGGTCTTCAAACTTAGTTGAAAGGAACGAGGCTAATTGCCTTGTTGGGAGCATGGATTGTCGGCTTATTATCGCTAATTGCTCTTAATTCAGATGTATAAGGATATAGGATTGTGGTTAATTGTTATTTATGTTATAATATGACGTGATACCCTACTAATGGTATACCAGAAAGTTTGATAGGGTTTCATGCCTTACTGAGTTTTGGTGAAATGTGAAACAGATATAGATTAAACTTTAGTATTGGGTGAATATGTGTCATTCAATTTGTCAATGGACTCATAACTTATCATAAGTACTTTCAAAGATAAAAGATTTTATTATATTTTCTTTGCTTTCCTATTTAACTTAAAAACTGCTCGACTCGTATAAAAATGTATGTTACATAATGATTTTAAGCTTTTGCATAGCTTCTATCGTGGGCCTTGAACGCGGGGACCGAATCCAGAAATTCCGTAACGAAAAAAACCTCACGCTCCCCACTCCTACGGACACGGAGGTGTGGCTTGAAAGCATGCTATGCAATAGCTTTACCGCGGCAGTCCCCGAGTGCCACACGTCTTTTTTTTATATCAAATAATAAAAACAAAAGGGCGTGTGTTTCGGATTTTTATTAACATCACAATGTATGTTATTAATTATTATTTTACGATATTATGGCAACGATATATTTTATACAATAGCTTAAAGCCAATTTAATTTACAAAGAAAGATCCTACAATTCATAGTATAGGAAATCGCAACAAAACTAAAAAAAATCTGTATCTTTCATTTTTTTTTCCTGATTATCATGATACAATTTACAAAATTACAATACAATATTTTTTATTTATTCAAGATTACAATCTCACATACGATTGACGATTTACCTACATCACGACTACGATACATCTTATATATGTCGGAAGAAGGGCCCAAAGGCTATTTTTAAAAAGAGTGACGTCAGCAATTCTGACGTCATCATCATCAGAGCAGGCGCTCATACTCGAAGTAGAACGCCCGTAGGTATTTTTACTGCCCTTTTACTCCACGTAATTATAGAGAGAGCTCCGAACGCTCCGACGGCCGGCGAGTGAATGTGCTCTGTGCCGTCGGGCGCTCGTATTTATGGCTGGCGTCCACTAGGCGGATCGGGCCGGGCCGCATCGCAACGCAAAAATACGCCGGCCTATGTTTTGTATGAAACATCGTCCATTAGCGACGGATCGGGCCGGGGCGGGCCGCAACGCATTGGCGGATATCGCTTCGCAGGCGGATTTCTGCCGGCGGTGCGCTGCGGCCCGGCCCGCCCCGACCCGTCTAGTGGACGCAGGCAGGCGGATGTGAGCGGCGAGCGTCTGTTAGATAAAATCCGCCTAGGCGGTCCGCCGCGCCCCGTACAGGTGGACGCAGGAGCAAACAGTGCGTCCATTAGAGACGGCCCGTTGCGATGCGGCCCGGCCCGATCCGCCTCTAATGGACGCCTAGCATTAAAGCGAACCATGACTCACAAGAATTAGTTTGAGTGTTGCCACTTGAATTTTTACAATGAATTTTTATCAGTTTTAACAAACATTAATTATTTCGTTACTTTAATTATTTCATTAGTGGTTGATTAATGAATCAACCACTTATTTAAAAAGATCAAAGTAAACTTTAGCTAGTTATAATTATTTAGTAGTTTGAGGGTAGTCGTTTATCGTCGTTGCGCCGACATATACTTAATATTATTTGTATCAAATAACATATTCTAGCAAAATTGACATAATTTTACAATGGACCGATTAATATTCAATATAATGTAGGTAATATAAACAAAAGTTTGATTATGTTTATTTTATTAACCTATTTCGGTGAAACCCAAGGAAGAAAACATTGTAACCCGGGGCAATATTGAAGTTAATAAAAACAAAACATATTATTATTTGGCACCTGCTTCTAATACAAAATAACAATAACACAACATAATAACGAGCCTCAAAGAACGTCAATTTCACAAAAATTCAGCCTTGCAAAAAATATCTTAATACATTTATAGTTTATACCTAGTAAAATATAAAAAGTTATGTTTCGATGTAAGAAGAATTTTATACATTAAATTTTTTTACAAGTTTTGCCGAATGTTCATGAAAAAATATCTTAAATTGATTGATAAAAAATATCTTTGATTGTAGCGCCTAGTCTAGATTTTCTTTTTTTTTTATTCTTTATTTAGATTTTCATATTTATTGCTTGTTCTGGACACGATAATACAAATCAAACACTTCTACACCCCACAATCGGTATATTCTTGGGCGTTGCGTAATACTGCGGACTCTCATTAAGCGTGGTTGCGCCGATCAAATCGCCAGAAGCAACAAGCAACAAGCGGCGCTTCTTGTGATGTTGCAGCAACGAGGTGACTGTTGCGAAGCTCCTTTCGCCACGACGAGCAAAACCCAGTGCTAGACGACCATCTGGACGACGTCGTACTCCAACGTTGTGTACTGCGTTGGTGCAAGCTACGCTGAGCGTGTAGGCGTGGTTTGGCTGCAAAAATTAATTTATTTTTGTCAGATTATTCGCATTTACCTTGTGCAAACTATATTAAACTAATTTAATACAATAACATAGAAAGTTATAGGTATGTAGGTAGTAATCAATGCAAATTAGCAATGAAAAGTGTGATAACTGTTCAATATTAAAAACAAATTACTAGCGAACAATGAAAATAGTAATATATTTGGTGGTTGTGTTAATGTTTAGAAGATTATTAATTTAATATTAATTTATTTGATACCTGTACTTGGGAATAAAAACAAGTTCTGAAATTACTAACGGGTCGTTTGTAACACACTAATACTTAAACTAAAATATTATTGCGTGTAATTTTTATTTTATTCCTAAAATACGTTATTTGCTAGTATACCTTTTTAGTTCCCCTTTACAGACTTGTTAAAAAGTTTATTCATGTGGAAAAAATAGCAGCTTAGTTATATTAGTTTCTAATAAAAAGCTTACGTGATATAAATAAAATCGTATACCTATTCCATAATTATTTCGGTATCTGATCGTGAAAGGAAATGTATTTGGAAACGAAAATAAGAATCATATCAAGATTTCTCACGAAATATCGTAGCCTATTAGCTATTTTAGTTCAGAAATATATTAACACATAACAACACATTAACACTTGTAATATGAAGTAATAAGACGAATAGATGAAGAATATTATTTCTTATATCTATATTGAATTAATTGATATTTTAATGATTAGTATAATATAGGTAACAGTAAACAAATGCGAGTGTAATTTTGTATGTACATACCTATCTGTGGAAACAAATCGATTCAGACAGGAATAAAAATGGACACATGACATTTTTACGCGACTTTAAAGTTTTAAAGATGTAAATACAACTTATAAAAGTATAGTATAAAAACACAAACAGAAGACAATCTCTTAACATTTATCAAGACGGCCAAATCTATGAACACTCCAATACATTAGATACATTAGAAACAACCATACATTACCCCTATCACACTCACCTGAGTAGACGGCCGTAAAATAAACGTCCCATCCGGTTGGCCCAGCAATAAATTCTCAGCCTCCTGTCTATCAATATTCATGTAAAACGGCTCGTTTTCCACAGGCACCGGAAGCGGCCGCGCGGCCATGTTGGGTTTTCGCTCCCATTTCGAGTCGTCACAAGATGGCTCCACTTCCGATTCGTCTGACTGCGCGATGTCACTTGTCTCTGGAATTAAATGTGTAGGTTAATTAAGGTGTGAAAGTTAATAATTTGTTAAAATTTTCGTAAGTTTTGAATCGAGTTACATTTTTATTGTTACGAAGTATAATTAAACCAATTTTTAACACGCTTTTTTATGTAGCCGGCTCCTTTAGACTTCATTTTGAGCCACTATAAACTGGCACATTTAAGCTTGTAAACTAATCAAGAATCGGTGATAATACAATAATTCATGGCTCTTAATAAAGCGTGATATTTGTTGTTTTACTGTGATTATAAATAGAAACTCAAGCTCAAATTGTCCACTTGTTATATGCTGAATTAATGAAATCTTAACGCTTTTATCAATTCAATAATATCATTGATATCTAAACCTCTTAGCCATTACAGTTTCCCGGTTCAATGATCATTCAATTGAACTATAATTAAGGCCAATACATTCGAAATAGCTTAATTATGCATTGGCTAATATTATGTACCTATAATATGTGTCGCAGGCAAAATGTATCTGCATTCGATGATGTCAGTTTACAAACGCTCGTAGTTATGCCTAGAATTCGGAATTTGGCTGCGACATTTTATATATTAGTTACAACTAAAAGTTTATTTATTATTTATTTATTATTTATTTATAATATTAGTATAGATTCTTACCAGCAATAACATCAGTAGTACAGTGTAGAGCTTTATAAAATACATCTAAAACTGCATTACCACCTCGTGCGGCTAGATTGTACGCTAGTGGAACACTTAATTTTAGCCACCAACACATTTTTGTTTTGATCACTACATTGTTGTTATATATATATATTTCATATATATTTCAGTGAGAGAGTTTTTATACACGTAAATAATATTTTATTATGTGGTCCACATTATCCTCGTAATAAACAGCAAAAAATCATAATAGTAGGTACCTATTTGTAAACTTGAAAGTTAGTCATCCTTCCTGGATATATGTTGTTACTCTTGAACTCAGAAATCATCGTATTGGTTTGAAATTCGACCCAGCTATTAGCTATACAATACAATACAACACTTTATTTAACACACATTATTTACACAGAAAAGAAAAAAAGAGAAAGAAACATTGACCATGTTATAAATACTTATATGTTTCGCTTATAAGCGATCTCTACCACGCAACTTTTCGATAGGATTATTTTACAAATTGGCCGTTTTCAGACTATTAGGCTAGTGCGGTATCAAGCTGATTATTGAATATACATCACTACATAGATGATAGTATAAAACAAAGTCGCTTTCTCTGTCCCTATGTCCCTATGTATGCTTAAATCTTTAAATCTACGCAACGGATTTTGATGCGGTTTTTTTAATAGATAGAGTGATTCAAGAGGAAGGTTTTAGTATATAATTTATTATGCTTTAGACAAAGCGGGCGAAGCCGCGAGCGGAAAGCTAGTGTATTATACTTTCTTCATCGAGTGAGAGAAACCGCGGGAATAAGCTAGTTATTCTTTATAGGTGTGAACTATCAGGGACCATCAATTAGCAAAAACAGGGCTGACTCACAATGACGCATAGAATAATTAATATTAATTTAGTTACATTCGACACGCTCCAGTCGTTACAAGAATGCCTTGTTGTAACTTGTACGTGATATTTTAGAGATTTTAAATAACTCGTATTTCTGAAATAATTTATAGCTTTTGGACACTCAATTCCAAAACACGGGGAATCTGAGTGTAGGGAATTGTCGAATTTTAATATATTTTAGTTATTTTTACCATAAGGATTTTGTAATTTTTACATAATATACCTAGTCCTGAGTTTTGGAAGTTATTAATCGACATTCGACTTATATATTCTCAAACCGAATTTGTTTTAACTTTACAACGTAGGTGTTAACTGCTAAGTGTAGACGCGGGGCGAACATAGTATTTTATAAAACATAGCGCTATATTACAGCAAAAAATAATTTCACAAGTTTATACTTTTTTTCACAATATTACTATTTTTATTCTACAACAAGTTCACTTTCACATAAAATGCACTGTATTTGTACTGTTTCAAGAATATTTGTATATAGTTAAAAAATCTTTAATTATTCAAAAAACTAGTGTAAGAAAAACATTGTTTTCCTAACGTGTATATTATGAAGACTGAAAGTTATCATGTTACAGCTTCCCACTATTATTTTTTAATACAATAAAAATAAAACATTGATATTATAAACAGGGATGTCCTCATTTTATCGATATTTTATATGAAGTAAACTATCCATATTATGGAATCACGTAAGTTTGAAATTATTGAACAAAATTATATTCTTAATACTTGTGTCTTTTCATTATGGGGATGTATTAATTATTTAAGAAATTCTAAATATTTGACCGACATTTTATTTCATTATTTCATTTAGGCATATATACGAATCACTTTACATTTAAAATTTACAAATGTAAATATAAGTCATTAATTTTATGTTATTTCTTTAAATGTTCTATCTTATGAACAATCGTTGTGTATTAATTGATTTTGTAAATTGTTATTTTTCTGTACATTGTGCAATAAAATATTTTCATGTTGTTTCAGTGTTTCAGTGTTACCTATTATTAAATGTCATAAAATAAAAAAAATCTAAATCTATCGATATCGATAACCGTATTCTGGCATCCCTATACACATGTTGCCCATGTGACACACGTTGGGCAAAAAAACAAAGAATCCTGAGAAAGTTATAACTGCATGTAACCAATCTATCACTTTTTTATTATTGGTTTAAATGGTTCATCTTTTTTATTTGTTCAACTGTACATTTCCTTCCGAATTAGTTTTTTTAGTATAGCAGATTATTCCGTACCTAACACTAAAGTGAAATGAAGAATTGATTTTTAAATTATACTTTTACAAAAAAAAATGTTATTCTCAAGTATTAAGTTAAAAATGAACATTTAACAAATATAGGTTCCTCTAACATTCAAATTCCTTTTACATTATTAATTACTGAAAAGTAATTCCAAAGTATAAAACAATGTAAAGTAATTACCGCGTGTATGTCAATCCCAATTTGCCTTGAAACTTATTGGGTTTGCTAATTTCGTTGCGCATTGGATGTATCTCACACCGAAGTATACTGAGATTTAAATTTCAGGCCACTAGATTTTTGAAGTGAAAACTTCTTTAGCGGCGTTGGGTATAAAATCTTAAACTCGCGTCAGGACACGTGACCTGATCGAAAAAGACGGATGGATATCAAACATGCTCAACGTTAATAACATAGAGATCTAGAGAGATGCCAATCGCTTGCGCTGAGTACGAAACCGTGTCTCATAAAAAATTTACGCACACAACTGCAGTAAACAAAATCAAAACAATACTTCGCGTTGTGTGCGTGTCATCACACAAAAATATGAGAGCGACTATTCGTTCGCACACTAGATTGTAAGTGACGTACGTATACAGCACCGCTACAGTTTGTTCTCTTTTTGTACATATTGCTGCGACACCGGCCCCGCCCCCTAACCATATCTCCCTTTAGTTTCTGTGATCTGTGGTTAATAATCAAGTTTTCACTTCTGCTGGCACTCCCGGAGTGCAACCCGTCTTTTTTTTTAATAAAACGAATAGACAGCTTGTATATATTATACTAACAAATAACTACCCAGCCATCTTTTAATACATAGGTATATTACAAACAAGCCATATTTTAATACATATATTTCAAATAAAATGTGAAATTCTAAAACTGTGCTTAAAATATGTGACGGTATTTAAGACATAGATTATAGAGAAAATATTGAATTAAATAAAGTATTTTTTCCACCAGATGTTTTAAAACTAGAATCTAACAGTCTGTCAATAATTTCTAATAGTCTAGTCTACTGGAGGATATCAATTATTTAACTCAACGGTGTATAGGGCGGTAAAACCGCGTCCAAAATCTCGCTGAATCAGATTACCCGATATTATCGATGTTCGTTCTTTATCTGTTGCGTGATAATTAGCTTATTGGTTATAGCTTTATTTCAACTGTAATTGAAACACGTTGGCAATTCGATTCTGAAATAGCTTAATGTTTTATTGTGTTCTGGATATTATAGAGTTTGTGTTTTAAGTTAGAAGCTTCTGTTTTAGACATGTGTGATTTTTATATAATTGTGTTCGTATCGTTGTGTAATAATTATAATGTATTAATGTAATATGAATAAAAAATATCTACATTAAATTTTGTGCAATATATATTTATGTTATGATAATTATGAATTAGTATGTATTCATAATTAATAATTATCATCTTTTTGGGAACCTAAAGATTAACGATATAAAAACACCACAATTGTATTCGTTAAAACATAATTTGAATGTACATATAACTTCTAGAAACTATTCATAAACATATAAGATTAACCTGTTGCTTTCTGATTTACATAAATAACACAAATATACACAGTAATTGTACGCTTGTCTTTGCCCACCAATACATGCACGTACAAAAATAAATCAAACTTACACACCTTGTCTACCAAACCGTGTCTCCAAGTAGTTCATAATAAAGCCCAGTAGAGATTCTTCTCTCTGCTTCAAGCACACATCACAATAATCTTTTTCTACACTCACTGGTACTAAATAATCTTCAACTGCAACTGTCGACTGGAAGCAAAAAAATTGAATTTAACTTCATCGATATTATTTTATTTATTTATCTATTACTAGTAGTCCGGCCCGGCTTCGCCCTTGGTACATATTTCGCAATAAAAGGTAGCCTATGTCCTTTCTCGGGTATCAAAATATCTCCATACCAAATTTCATGCAAATTGGTTCAGTAGTTTAGGCGTGATTGAGTAACAGACAGACAGACAGAGTTACTTTCGCATTTATAATATTATATAATATAAGTATATAAGTATAATAAGTATGGATTATAGAAAATCAAAGAAGGTAGGTACGTAATTAACGATTCATCCTATACCCTATTCGTATTAAATACTCTTTAAACACGCTTTTATTAACTTCACCTGTATATTTGTATGTAACCGAACCCTTTAAACCGGATTTTAACCCACTTTAAACGGATAGATTTATTTCAAACTTTGTACACTTTTCAAGGATCGGTGACAATACAATTTCATGAGTTTAAAGCATGAGTTTAGTTAGCCTTCTATATTTATTGAAGTAATATTCTTTTTATATTTATTAAAGCAATATCTTTAACATTTTTATATAAATTCACATCTACATGTATAATGCATCTTTAGACATCATCTTCAGAAAGTTTTTAAGTAAAACGGCTGAATAATAACGCCATTTATCATAAAGCTCAAGAGTTAATATTGAGGTGAATAAATGTTTACGTAAAGAATCCCTATGTATGTAATGTTTAAAATATTGCCGTATTTTAATAAGTCCAATTACAATTATATCTTGAACCTTCATAAAAACACAAATTCTAAAAATTAGGCGGACTATTTATGCTACAGGAAAATATTGTTAAATATGTCGTCTGTATAATATGAGTATACAACTAAGAAATTTAAAATCGCATACGCTAAACGCAAATCTCTGAACTGATTTGATATTTTTTTTTAAATATTCCTTGAAGTACGAGGATGGTTCTTAGGTAGAGCAAACAAAAACATGTGCGACAGGCGAAGCCGGGGTAGACCGCTAGTTTCATATAAAACAAAAACTTCCAATGCAAAAACAATCCGTATAAAAATGTTTGATGCCTCACTACATCAAAAGATAACACCAGATAATACGTTATCTCACATGAGCAATGCAAAAGACGAATTTAATTAAACGTGTAATTAGGGAGATCAAAGCGAGTCACAGGCCTCAGCCAGGTTAAGGGGAATTAATAAGTTTAATTGGCACCACTGGGAGGTTATCTTGTTATTAATTTTGGATAAACGTGCTTCTTTTGATTTCCAAGAAGTGTTGATAACCTCGTGGATCGTTTACCCGAATTTTGGGGAATTTCTAAATCTGGCTAAACTTACAACGTTTTGGTAAGTAATAATTTGAAATAGCGGTGGCTCTTGCTAATTTGAGCTTTATAATTTCGTTAGCTTTTAATAGACGTCTTTGTTTTAAATCAGACTTTAGTCTACTAATAGATTCTGCATTTTAAATTCTTGGGTCGGGCTTAGAAGGCTTATCAACTACCTAACCGAAAAAAAATTGCTTGTCTGTAAAGTCGGTTTACTGACGATAGTTGAACGTGACAACGTCCGATTGTGCTTCTCTGTCGCTCGTTCCGCGCTCTCGCTTGCACTTCAAGCCTATGGAACGCCTCAGAGCGAGGTAACGCCGCATGAGTCATGTTTTTTCGTGCGTGCAGCCGGCTCTATCGAATTATAAGACGTTGTCACGTCAAAAAGTCATGTCTTGATAAATGTACCTACACAATAGGGAACAATTATGATATTGAAACATCATAATGTAAACAAGCTCACATGTCACGTATTGAAGAAGATTATTTGTGCAACCACATAAATAGATTTGCCTGAAAGATATTTTTGATAAAATATTGCATGTTGCATAGTAAGTCATATATGAAAGTGCAAATTGCATTATAATTTTCAGTAATTTTATTAAATAGAAATTCCTTATAAAATTGAAGTTTATTTAATACTCAGGATTAGTATTAAAAAAATGTTTTTTTCATTCTATCTTATAATAGTTACTTTGTAACACGAACCTTCAGATATTGTATATAATACCTTTGTTGGATTATCCTTAAATAATTACTTTTTAAGGTTATCGTAAATCGTTTTCCTTTACTATACGAATAATAAATAGATACGAATAACCTAATCGTATACAAGTATTCTTTTTAAATATTGCGATCAAGGAAATAAACATACCTGATTTTTGGGACAAACTTCCTTTTGTACATGAACAGAATCATACATGTCGTTCATACTATCATTATTCTCATAAATGTTACAATCATTTTCGATATTTTTATCCTTTTCAATATTTTCAACTTCATCGACCTTTTTGAAAAAGGGAAATTTGAACGATTGGAATAATTCTTGAATCTTCACCATACAAGGTTTTACAGTTTGAGATCTTGTTTTTTCTGGCTCCACCTCATTGTAACATAAATCTTCGTATAAATGATCGTCTGAAAATTTTTCGTTCATTTCTTCTGGGGTAGGCAACGACTTGTATTTGGATCTCGAATCTAGCTTTTTATTTTTCTGTCCGGGGTTATCCGTTTTAACCGAATAGTAACCGCGGTCGCAATTCTCGACCTTCGTGAACCGTGATTTAAGATCGAAAATCGGATAATCGTATGAACTGAGTCTGAAGAATTTCTTTGTCTTCTTCGTGCCGTCCATCGGTACATAGGAGGTCGTTTTATCCCTTTTGTTTCTGTACAAGAAACTCTTTGGTGCTACAATCCTTTTTAGAATATCCTCAACACTAGTGAAATTATTCGTTTCTTGTTGACTTATCTTTCTAACACTAACTGTTTGGTACTGGCTGTCGGTTCGTAAATTAGTCTCTTTAATTATTATATCGTCAGTTAAACATTTTAGATATTTATTTGGATCTTTTTTCATATTATCAATGAATGTTATAAAATCTTTGGCATTGGCTTTCGGACGCCATAGCTTCACCATCCCCTCCGTGATTTCCTGAAATGGATAAAATTACGACCATAACTGTCAAACTTCAGACGATATTAAGTTTGCGACAAAATTTATAGTTATGGAAGATATAAAATTAACCTTAATTACGTATATCTGATAAGCCTAATGGATTTACTTATAAATTGTAGGAATACTAATTAGTAAATATAGTAATTTCTGTCACATTAATAGCTTTATTTTATTATTATAGGTATACAAAGTAAATGTAGAGCTGATAAAAATAGTATCTCTACCATCATCTATTAGGTCTAAGCTTGGTCTAAGAAACTCCTAATTACCTAAAGTTTTAATTTGAAATATTAAATAACAATTTTTTTAAGTGAATTAACACACTTACAACACGCAGTAAGTATCTAATAAAAATAAACAAATAAATAATTGTTAACAAAATATGTATTACCTAAGTAGCTCTGTGTTTGATCGTTTTGAGTAAATTGAGAAAATTACATTATATTTCTAAATATTGAAAGTAGTTTTATGTATAAAAATCGGAAACTATGTTTCCAAGCATTTTATAAATTTTAAATAACCACACTTCTTTCTTGTATACCAATACTTACCAACAATTTTCTTCCATCCACATTTTTTTCCTTGACAAAATCAACGAATTCATTTTTATCCCAATTCTGCAATATTTTGACCACATCACTCACAGTTAACTTTTCCACGATCATTTAAACGACTTTTTAAACGTAATTATTGATTAAAATATTTTAAATATATCGTAGAAACTGCATTTGTTTTATTTTATAATAATAGTATGGAGGATGCAAGCAAACGACCACTTTGTGACTAATACAACCATACTATAACTATACGTGCCTTGTTTAGTTAATTTGAATGTCTGGTGACTCGTACTATGGTTCTGTAGACCTTTAAATTTTGCCTTAAATGTTATACTGTAGTATTATGAAAAATGCTCATAAAAATAAAGTGCTCTATTTCGTTAGGATTGGAAAAAGTGGAGGAATAGATGAATTTAGATAGGTTGTCGTTAAAAGATTATGAGAAATCGTTAAAACTAATAAGATACTTAAGTATAGTTTTAACTTTTAATGTCCAGTGATAATAATATTATGTACCTATTGTTGCTTTTTGAGAACCTATTCTTCTGTACATAATATGTAGTTTAGTATTTATATTTCTTGTATTATTTTATTATTCTTATAAAAACTATTAGAAATACAGTTCAAATATTTAACTGAATGCAAATTTTCGTCTTCAGATTCACGCTTATGAACCCTATATAAAAACAATTGTCAATGTTATAAAACCTCACTTTTTATGTGCGGCGTGAATCGCTTAGCATTAGGTACCTATTAGGTGATAATAGAAACTTTTCGCTTTATATATGATCGTAAATTTAACACTTCCCTTTAACGCGATATAAAGCTAAAAAAACATTATGTTAATAATAATTATTATAGATATAAAACGATTTTTGGTATTTTGTGTAAAGAAGGAAAAACACTAAAGGTACATAATATTATTCTCAACGTTATCATCTAGTATTCTCAAAAGTTGAAAATAAATCGATTTACAATTTGAGGTATTCCCAAATGAATTAGCAAATCTATTAGGTACGGTTGGTAACGTCAAAGGTGTTTATTAAATTATGTTTATTAAATTACGAGTGTGATTTTCAACTAAATATTTGTATTTAGCTTAGAGTAAATATTATAGTAAGTAGTAGGTATAAATACTCTAAGGTATTTAGTTATTGAGAATTGTTGGACAAACATTATGAACACGTTATTATACAATAATAAATATGTATTGCATTTAAATTTAAATTGTAATATTATGTCAAAATAAAAAAAAAACTCTTTTACCATAAAAAGGCACCGAATTTTCCGACGTGACCTATAATGTGAATAATTACAGAATAATGTATAAAACATAAATGTTATGTTTTCCTCATCATGTTTGATGTTGAACGTTTTTGTTGTTTTAAACTCTAAAGTCGATATCGAAGCTTAAGCTTAAGCTCATCTAAAAAGTAGTCCATAGGCACATTTTAGATAATAGTTACTACAACTATAAGTGTTTAAGGTACTAGACTATAATTATTTAAAATAATAAGAAAATCGATAAGTTAAATTGCAACATTCATTGACATAATACAAAATTTTCAGTGAAATAAATACCAATTCATATTCCAAATGAATTAATAGGAACCGAGTCGAATGCTTTTCAAAGACAAACATCCAAAAGACGATCGATTAATTAACTTGATTGCTTTGTGCTCTTTCATAATTATTTTTAGACTGATAATAAATTCATAAATATAGATGTTATAAGATCAAAGGAAAGGTATGTTTAATTTAATATAGAATGGCGATTGGTTCCAAATAGGTTAAAAAACATCGACGTATGTATCTATACTTAATATTATAAAGCTGAAGAGTGTGTTTATTTGTTTGAACGCGCTAATCTCAGGAACTACTGGTCCGATTTGAAAAATTATTTCGGCGTTAGATAGCCTATTCATCGAGGCCGGCTATAGACTACCTAATCATCACGCCAAGACCACATGTGATTAGACTAAACGGTTTCATTCGATTATAAAATTATCCAGTAGGTACCTAGTAGTAGTACTCATACAATTATTATTGCAATATTTCATAATGAAAATGCACTAACTCCGTTCGGTACAATGATTTCCTTAAATTTTGAACTAAAACCGATTAGTTTGGATATAATAAAAAGTTAAAACCTGTGAAGTATTCGAGCTACTTTTCAGTGACGTTTATCTTTAAACTTTATCATCACCATTATCACTTATCAGCCTATAGTACAGTAGTATAAACAGTAATACATTTATTAATAACTCAGGCCCCGGAACCACAGACACAATAGAAAATCTATTGTGTCTGGGACCGATCGGGCCGCTTGGGGCTCAATGGTGGAAGGCTGCAATAAAACAATTAATGTAATTGGAAATAGTTACTTACATCTATACTAATATTATAAAGCTGAAGAGTTTGTTTTTTTTAACGCGCTAATCTCGGGAACTACGGGTCCGATTTGAAAAATTCTTTCGGAGTTAGATAACCTATTTATCGAGGAAGGCTATAGGTAGGCTATCATCACGCTAAGGCCAACAGGAGCGGATCAATGCGGGTGAAACCGCGGGGAACAGCTAGTCTGTTATATGAATAGAATTATTGACCGCCAATTCGTAGCTATTTCATAATCCAAACATCATCGAGACAAGTTGAGTTCTGTTTAATATTCAGTATTTAGCTCGCAACTTTCCCGCCAATTATATTTAAATGAACGATGGAAATTCATTTGCATGAATTTGGGATGTTTTCAGTCGAGATGAGAATCTGTGATAAATCTGTATTGACTCAACGTAATTGGCTGCAATTTGGTAATTATGTTTGATCGGAATTATGATTCTGTTTTGTATTTGATAGTGTTTATGATGATAATATCTAAATATATCTATATTAATTATTAAAAAAAAATTGGTGATAAGATGTAAGATGAGACGATTAAGTAATGATAATGGATAATAGAATTTACCCGCAGACTAATCCGCGGGCAAAAGCAAGTATTTCTATAGCTATTTCTAGCTTATGTATTAAAATCAGTTCAGTGGTTTTCGCGATAAAAAGTAACAACCAAACGTCCATAGATAAGATAACAAAGAAATTAATAAATGTATAATTTTCACGACATCGCCAGATTTGTAGGTTTACAAATAAAAACTTGTTTAATTTAGTTTTTAATCTCAGTTCAATATGCGAGGGAGAATAAACTTTTTGGCTAAAGAAGAATAACGTCGAAGTTAATGATTAAAGGTCATGTTGGTCATGTGGTCAGGTCATGTCCTTATGTTTCATTTTACACGAGTCACATTTAGAAATGAAAAAAAGATCTACTAAAAGGTCTTTAAAGTCTGATAAAAGATCAATTCAGCTTGTATTATTAACACAAATTATTATACAATATTGAAATGAAAACCAACTAAGTGTTCCATGAATTAATAACCAATTGCGGTTATTATAAGATATTGGGTACTAAATACAGGAAAATTGTATTTAGTACCCAATATCTTAATATAATAACCGCAATACGTAGCTCTTTTGAAGCTCACTTGTAAGTGACTCAATTGAAAGTGATGTCATTCATTGAAACCAAGACGTTAATTTGTCGTAGTGTTGACTAATTCAAAGAATCGCGAGTTATTAAGTTTTATCATTTATTATACACTATACAGGGTCAAGATATAGGTACAATAACATTCTTTCAGATTATGATTCTTTGTCATATTTATATGTGTAATCTGATTGCCGATAAAAACTTTGTTATGATTATGTATATGGTAACGTAAGGTACAAAAAAAATAATATTTTAATGTTGGTTAAATAATTCAGTTTTTAATTTATTTAAAAATAAATCCACCCGCGCCTCACCTCGCACCTCCAAAGGGACCTAAAATATGCCTTCTGCGCCGTGGTCATCTTTCGTGAATCTTACTGTAAGTGTGATAAGTTTTACTGAATTATTTGGGTGGGTAAATAGTATTTAATGTTTTTATACAATAAGCAATCTAATAATAATCTACCTATTATGATGATGATTATGATGTGACTTGACAAAGTTAAGGATAATTATTTTCTGTTTGAAAATCAGAATAGACCTAGTATGATAATAATATGATGGGCTTTTACTTTTAAATAGTACTTATAATTCAATTTTAATTATTAATAAGCCTTTTACACATGTTTATAATAACATTGATATTGAGACAATGTTTAATAATAGTCACATTAACTACAAAAGTTTGCGCCTGATAATAAGTTCTACTCATTTTTCCGATGAAAATGTAAGTTTTACAACAATATTAGGGGCAAACAAGTTTACTTATTCAAATTGGACTTTCTTAAGATAATGATAAAAGGAAAAGAAACTCTCTTATGTGTTTATATTTATTTTCTTACACAAACATAAACTCTTTATATTTTTGAGTATATTTGAGTTTATCAGTTTAACATTGTTCACTATCGTTAATCGTTATCAATACAAGATAATAAAAATATTTCTCAATATTTTCTAGAACAAATAGATCTAAATATCACAATTTCAGCTTATTCTGCACAATACGTCATACATTTTATGCGACACTTCGGCACCAGCAAATCCAATATAACAGCAATTATGGCTTGGATGTACTTTGCCAGGAGTGACTGATAGTTGATGTCTTGCTCTACCGACATAAAGCACCTCTCCTGTGTTTGTTTTGCCTCCAGGAATCGCTCCTGGTGGAACACTACCATTAGACGCTGGGACCCATCTTAAACTATCAGGCTTAGCACACAAAACTTCAATATTCTGCACTGGTACTTCTTTCCCATTATACATAACAGACGCTGCCTGGTGTCGGACAGAAAGTTTTCCTGGCAACAAATCCCCGTTATGCCAAGCTCTAATCACCCATAGAGCACTTCCATCCCAACCTTCATGGCCTCCTAACACTGCTTTTCCTGATAAATGGCCGGCTGTAGTAGCAGTTGTAGGTATCCAATTAAAATCTCCACTTAATTCTGCTACTTGCACTTTGTCTGTTTGATTGGCTGATTGGTTGGAACTTTCTCCGTGGTAAATATAGTTGGTTATATATGTGGGTTGGCCGGATTCAGTAGGAGGTGGTCCAGGCATCATAGGTACTGGGACCATTACTGTTCCTGGCACATAGTATGGGTAGCCTGGTTGATGGCCTTGGTACGGTGGAGGTTGGTGGCCATGGTCTGGAGGTGGATATGGCCAAGGGGCTCCTGGGGGTGGTGGTCCCCAACCTGGTGGACCGTAGGAAGGTGGTCCATGTGGTGGATAACTCATTTTAGATAAAGAATTAGAATTAAGGAATCACTTGTGAATGTCTGAAGCAATTTGAGATAGTAGTAAACACTGGGAAGACACTAGTTTTATTTTTGATATTAATACTCTTTGACTTAGCTCTCTTTTTCGAATACTACGGAATAGAAACGGGGTTAGGTATATATTGATTTGAGTTATCTAATCATGCTGATAACATTATATCGGTTATAGAAAGTGAATCATGTATTGGAAATGATTCAATCATCCGAAATTTATATTAATCATGTTGTTTTGAGAATAGTTAAGAAACAGGATGTAAAGAAAACGAAATCAATATTTTGCATAATTTATTGTATTGAATATGTATAAATAATGATTAAAACTAACTTATATTTACCTTAACTAAGAATCATAGCAAAATCTAGCTTTGTACAATATTACTGGATAAATAATTAAATAAAATTATACATAATTAAATTGTAAAATGTTATAAGAGATAAATACGTAATTCTAACGGATATGTAACATAAATATTTATTAATATTTATTTTGTTAACTTGCTCATTTTCCACTAGTATTACCGAATTAGTATTAACTTCTAATTAATTACATACATATATTATGTTTCAACTGAACATTAATCCAAGTACTAAATTTTTTACAATATCATTTCTAGTTAATATTTAACCATAATGGTTCACATCAACTTTTATCGGTACTTCTATGGATCTTTCTTCTTTCTTCTTTACAATTCGAATGGTAATTAGAATCGAATTTTTTGTTTTGAAGTTTCTTTTGTTTTCATGATCTTCAATTTCAGTTTCTTCTTCTTTCTGTTCCTATATAAATTACTTGTCAACATACTTGAGAGCTCTGAACACGGCCACACGAACAATTTGACAAAGTTTATTACCGCGGGAATGGGAATTAGTATCGAGTTTTTTATTTATTGTGGTTTTTCATAATCTTCTATTTCTATTTCGGCTTCACTCTAACCCAATGTTAGTTAGTAGCTTGTTGATATTATTTACCACTGTAATGATAATTAGAATCAGGATTTTATTGTTGTTTTTTCAGGTGTTTTTATTCTTCTGTTTTTCCTCTTTTCTCTTCTATAATTATCTTGCAACACTATGAGCACCACGGCTGTAATGCACTTGAATGATTAATTATTAGTATCGAGTTTTGTATTTTCATCATGTTCTTCTGTTTTTGTTTCTTCCTCACTTTGTCCCAATGTGTATTGCTTGTTGGGATTATTTACCACTGTAATGATAATTAGAATCAAGATTTTATTCTTGTTTTTCGTGTATTCTTCTGTTTTTCTTCTTTTCTCTTCTATAATTATATTGCAACACTAAGTGAACACCACGGCTGTAAACACGGTAAGCTTAGTATCGAGCAGTGCGGGCCACACGAAAGACTTGACGAGGTATAGCACTTCTAGAATGGGTATTAGTATAGACTTCTTTATTTAGTAAGTTCCTTTTATTTTCGTGGTCTCATTTTTCAACTTCTGTAATGTTTTTGTTTTTCGACATTTTTTAGCACTTGAATGATTAATTATTAGTATCGAGTTTTGTATTTTCTCGAGTTCTTCTGTTTTTGTTTCTTCCTCACTTTGTCCCAATGTGTTTTGCTTATTGGGATTATTTACCACAGGAATGGTAATTAGAATCAGGATTTAAATTTATAAAGAATAGAAAAAATTCGATCACGAGGCGGGACTCGAACCCGCATCCTTCGCGCCATTCCGGGGCGGATGCCTCACCAACTCAGCCACTCGTGACCCGCCCGAGTGATCGAATTTATTCTATTCTTTCAGTTTTATGTGTCTGAAGGGACACACCGCGCGCCATCTATTGAGATGATTAACAACCATTTCAACCAATATGAAGCACTTTTCAGTGAATACAATATTGTAACGATGGAACACGACCTTTTTTGTTGAATTTATATTTTTGGTTTTATGGCATTCAAATGCTTTATAAATATAAATTTATAAAGAATAGAAAAAATTCGATCACGAGGCGGGACTCGAACCCGCATCCTTCGCGCCATTCCGGGGCGGATGCCTCACCAACTCAGCCACTCGTGACCCGCCCGAGTGATCGAATTTATTCTATTCTTTCAGTTTTATGTGTCTGAAGGGACACACCGCGCGCCATCTATTGAGATGATTAACAACCATTTCAACCAATATGAAGCACTTTTCAGTGAATACAATATTGTAACGATGGAACACGACCTTTTTTGTTGAATTTATATTTTTGGTTTTATGGCATTCAAATGCTTTATAAATATAAATTTATAAAGAATAGAAAAAATTCGATCACGAGGCGGGACTCGAACCCGCATCCTTCGCGCCATTCCGGGGCGGATGCCTCACCAACTCAGCCACTCGTGACCCGCCCGAGTGATCGAATTTATTCTATTCTTTCAGTTTTATGTGTCTGAAGGGACACACCGCGCGCCATCTATTGAGATGATTAACAACCATTTCAACCAATATGAAGCACTTTTCAGTGAATACAATATTGTAACGATGGAACACGACCTTTTTTGTTGAATTTATATTTTTGGTTTTATGGCATTCAAATGCTTTATAAATATAAATTTATAAAGAATAGAAAAAATTCGATCACGAGGCGGGACTCGAACCCGCATCCTTCGCGCCATTCCGGGGCGGATGCCTCACCAACTCAGCCACTCGTGACCCGCCCGAGTGATCGAATTTATTCTATTCTTTCAGTTTTATGTGTCTGAAGGGACACACCGCGCGCCATCTATTGAGATGATTAACAACCATTTCAACCAATATGAAGCACTTTTCAGTGAATACAATATTGTAACGATGGAACACGACCTTTTTTGTTGAATTTATATTTTTGGTTTTATGGCATTCAAATGCTTTATAAATATAAATTTATAAAGAATAGAAAAAATTCGATCACGAGGCGGGACTCGAACCCGCATCCTTCGCGCCATTCCGGGGCGGATGCCTCACCAACTCAGCCACTCGTGACCCGCCCGAGTGATCGAATTTATTCTATTCTTTCAGTTTTATGTGTCTGAAGGGACACACCGCGCGCCATCTATTGAGATGATTAACAACCATTTCAACCAATATGAAGCACTTTTCAGTGAATACAATATTGTAACGATGGAACACGACCTTTTTTGTTGAATTTATATTTTTGGTTTTATGGCATTCAAATGCTTTATAAATATAAATTTATAAAGAATAGAAAAAATTCGATCACGAGGCGGGACTCGAACCCGCATCCTTCGCGCCATTCCGGGGCGGATGCCTCACCAACTCAGCCACTCGTGACCCGCCCGAGTGATCGAATTTATTCTATTCTTTCAGTTTTATGTGTCTGAAGGGACACACCGCGCGCCATCTATTGAGATGATTAACAACCATTTCAACCAATATGAAGCACTTTTCAGTGAATACAATATTGTAACGATGGAACACGACCTTTTTTGTTGAATTTATATTTTTGGTTTTATGGCATTCAAATGCTTTATAAATATAAATTTATAAAGAATAGAAAAAATTCGATCACGAGGCGGGACTCGAACCCGCATCCTTCGCGCCATTCCGGGGCGGATGCCTCACCAACTCAGCCACTCGTGACCCGCCCGAGTGATCGAATTTATTCTATTCTTTCAGTTTTATGTGTCTGAAGGGACACACCGCGCGCCATCTATTGAGATGATTAACAACCATTTCAACCAATATGAAGCACTTTTCAGTGAATACAATATTGTAACGATGGAACACGACCTTTTTTGTTGAATTTATATTTTTGGTTTTATGGCATTCAAATGCTTTATAAATATAAATTTATAAAGAATAGAAAAAATTCGATCACGAGGCGGGACTCGAACCCGCATCCTTCGCGCCATTCCGGGGCGGATGCCTCACCAACTCAGCCACTCGTGACCCGCCCGAGTGATCGAATTTATTCTATTCTTTCAGTTTTATGTGTCTGAAGGGACACACCGCGCGCCATCTATTGAGATGATTAACAACCATTTCAACCAATATGAAGCACTTTTCAGTGAATACAATATTGTAACGATGGAACACGACCTTTTTTGTTGAATTTATATTTTTGGTTTTATGGCATTCAAATGCTTTATAAATATAAATTTATAAAGAATAGAAAAAATTCGATCACGAGGCGGGACTCGAACCCGCATCCTTCGCGCCATTCCGGGGCGGATGCCTCACCAACTCAGCCACTCGTGACCCGCCCGAGTGATCGAATTTATTCTATTCTTTCAGTTTTATGTGTCTGAAGGGACACACCGCGCGCCATCTATTGAGATGATTAACAACCATTTCAACCAATATGAAGCACTTTTCAGTGAATACAATATTGTAACGATGGAACACGACCTTTTTTGTTGAATTTATATTTTTGGTTTTATGGCATTCAAATGCTTTATAAATATAAATTTATAAAGAATAGAAAAAAATTCGATCACGAGGCGGGACTCGAACCCGCATCCTTCGCGCCATTCCGGGGCGGATGCCTCACCAACTCAGCCACTCGTGACCCGCCCGAGTGATCGAATTTATTCCATTCTTTCAGTTTTATGTGTCTGAAGGGACACACCGCGCGCCATCTATTGAGATGATTAACAACCATTTCAACCAATATGAAGCACTTTTCAGTGAATACAATATTGTAACGATGGAACACGACCTTTTTTGTTGAATTTATATTTTTGGTTTTATGGCATTCAAATGCTTTATAAATATAAATTTATAAAGAATAGAAAAAAATTCGATCACGAGGCGGGACTCGAACCCGCATCCTTCGCGCCATTCCGGGGCGGATGCCTCACCAACTCAGCCACTCGTGACCCGCCCGAGTGATCGAATTTATTCTATTCTTTCAGTTTTATGTGTCTGAAGGGACACACCGCGCGCCATCTATTGAGATGATTAACAACCATTTCAACCAATATGAAGCACTTTTCAGTGAATACAATATTGTAACGATGGAACACGACCTTTTTTGTTGAATTTATATTTTTGGTTTTATGGCATTCAAATGCTTTATAAATATAAATTTATAAAGAATAGAAAAAATTCGATCACGAGGCGGGACTCGAACCCGCATCCTTCGCGCCATTCCGGGGCGGATGCCTCACCAACTCAGCCACTCGTGACCCGCCCGAGTGATCGAATTTATTCTATTCTTTCAGTTTTATGTGTCTGAAGGGACACACCGCGCGCCATCTATTGAGATGATTAACAACCATTTCAACCAATATGAAGCACTTTTCAGTGAATACAATATTGTAACGATGGAACACGACCTTTTTTGTTGAATTTATATTTTTGGTTTTATGGCATTCAAATGCTTTATAAATATAAATTTATAAAGAATAGAAAAAATTCGATCACGAGGCGGGACTCGAACCCGCATCCTTCGCGCCATTCCGGGGCGGATGCCTCACCAACTCAGCCACTCGTGACCCGCCCGAGTGATCGAATTTATTCTATTCTTTCAGTTTTATGTGTCTGAAGGGACACACCGCGCGCCATCTATTGAGATGATTAACAACCATTTCAACCAATATGAAGCACTTTTCAGTGAATACAATATTGTAACGATGGAACACGACCTTTTTTGTTGAATTTATATTTTTGGTTTTATGGCATTCAAATGCTTTATAAATATAAATTTATAAAGAATAGAAAAAATTCGATCACGAGGCGGGACTCGAACCCGCATCCTTCGCGCCATTCCGGGGCGGATGCCTCACCAACTCAGCCACTCGTGACCCGCCCGAGTGATCGAATTTATTCTATTCTTTCAGTTTTATGTGTCTGAAGGGACACACCGCGCGCCATCTATTGAGATGATTAACAACCATTTCAACCAATATGAAGCACTTTTCAGTGAATACAATATTGTAACGATGGAACACGACCTTTTTTGTTGAATTTATATTTTTGGTTTTATGGCATTCAAATGCTTTATAAATATAAATTTATAAAGAATAGAAAAAATTCGATCACGAGGCGGGACTCGAACCCGCATCCTTCGCGCCATTCCGGGGCGGATGCCTCACCAACTCAGCCACTCGTGACCCGCCCGAGTGATCGAATTTATTCTATTCTTTCAGTTTTATGTGTCTGAAGGGACACACCGCGCGCCATCTATTGAGATGATTAACAACCATTTCAACCAATATGAAGCACTTTTCAGTGAATACAATATTGTAACGATGGAACACGACCTTTTTTGTTGAATTTATATTTTTGGTTTTATGGCATTCAAATGCTTTATAAATATAAATTTATAAAGAATAGAAAAAATTCGATCACGAGGCGGGACTCGAACCCGCATCCTTCGCGTATATTGGTTGAAATGGTTGTTAATCATCTCAATAGATGGCGCGCGGTGTGTCCCTTCAGACACATAAAACTGAAAGAATAGAATAAATTCGATCACTCGGGCGGGTCACGAGTGGCTGAGTTGGTGAGGCATCCGCCCCGGAATGGCGCGAAGGATGCGGGTTCGAGTCCCGCCTCGTGATCGAATTTTTTCTATTCTTTATAAATTTATATTTATAAAGCATTTGAATGCCATAAAACCAAAAATATAAATTCAACAAAAAAGGTCGTGTTCCATCGTTACAATATTGTATTCACTGAAAAGTGCTTCATATTGGTTGAAATGGTTGTTAATCATCTCAATAGATGGCGCGCGGTGTGTCCCTTCAGACACATAAAACTGAAAGAATAGAATAAATTCGATCACTCGGGCGGGTCACGAGTGGCTGAGTTGGTGAGGCATCCGCCCCGGAATGGCGCGAAGGATGCGGGTTCGAGTCCCGCCTCGTGATCGAATTTTTTCTATTCTTTATAAATTTATATTTATAAAGCATTTGAATGCCATAAAACCAAAAATATAAATTCAACAAAAAAGGTCGTGTTCCATCGTTACAATATTGTATTCACTGAAAAGTGCTTCATATTGGTTGAAATGGTTGTTAATCATCTCAATAGATGGCGCGCGGTGTGTCCCTTCAGACACATAAAACTGAAAGAATAGAATAAATTCGATCACTCGGGCGGGTCACGAGTGGCTGAGTTGGTGAGGCATCCGCCCCGGAATGGCGCGAAGGATGCGGGTTCGAGTCCCGCCTCGTGATCGAATTTTTTCTATTCTTTATAAATTTATATTTATAAAGCATTTGAATGCCATAAAACCAAAAATATAAATTCAACAGAATCAGGATTTTATTGCTGTTTTTTGTGTATTCTTCTGTTTTTGGTGTTTTTATTCTTCTGTTTTTCCTCTTTTCTCTTCTATAATTATATTGCAACACTAAGTGAGCACCACGGCTCTAAACACACACTGCTTGGTATCGAGCAGTGCGGGCCACACGAACGACTTGATGAGGAATATCACCAATGCACTGAATTTTAGTATTGATTTCTTTATTTATTAACTTTCTTGTAGGATCATCATCTTATCTTTCTACTTCTATCATAATAGTTGTAGCTTCTTGAGAATCTTTACCACTGGAATAGGGATAAGCATCGAGTTTTTCATTCATGAAGTTTCTTGTATTTTCGTTATCTTCTTCTGTTTCTATTTATATTTCACTCTATCTAATTGGCTTATCGATATCCTTTACTGCTAGGTAGTTTGAATCCAGTTTTTAAGTGTATTTTATTTTCAACATCTTCTGTTTCTAGTCTTATCTCAATGTGTGTTGTCCGGGTTGATTTAAACTGGAATAGACCAGGATTTTTTTGTTTTGTTTTTATGGTCTATTTTTCTTCTGTTTTGTTTTTCCATTTGTATATCGCTAAGTGAGCACTACAGCTCTAAACACACACTGCTTGGTATCGAGCAGTGCGGGCCATACGAACGACTTGATGAGGAATATCACCAATGCACTGAATTTTAGTATTGATTTCTTTATTTATTAACTTTCTTGTAGGATCATCATCTTATCTTTCTACTTCTATCATAATAGTTGTAGCTTCTTGAGAATCTTTACCACTGGAATAGGGATAAGCATCGAGTATTTCATTCATGAAGTTTCTTGTATTTTCGTTATCTTCTTCTGTTTCTATTTATATTTCACTCTATCTAATTGGCTTATCGATATCCTTTACTGCTAGGTAGTTTGAATCCAGTTTTTAAGTGTATTTTATTTTCAACATCTTCTGTTTCTAGTCTTATCTCAATGTGTGTTGTCCGGGTTGATTTAAACTGGAATAGACCAGGATTTTTTTGTTTTGTTTTTATGGTCTATTTTTCTTCTGTTTTGTTTTTCCATTTGTATATCGCTAAGTGAGCACTACAGCTCTAAACACACACTGCTTGGTATCGAGCAGTGCGGGCCATACGAACGACTTGATGAGGAATATCACCAATGCACTGAATTTTAGTATTGATTTCTTTATTTATTAACTTTCTTGTAGGATCATCATCTTATCTTTCTACTTCTATCATAATAGTTGTAGCTTCTTGAGAATCTTTACCACTGGAATAGGGATAAGCATCGAGTATTTCATTCATGAAGTTTCTTGTATTTTCGTTATCTTCTTCTGTTTCTATTTATATTTCACTCTATCTAATTGGCTTATCGATATCCTTTACTGCTAGGTAGTTTGAATCCAGTTTTTAAGTGTATTTTATTTTCAACATCTTCTGTTTCTAGTCTTATCTCAATGTGTGTTGTCCGGGTTGATTTAAACTGGAATAGACCAGGATTTTTTTGTTTTGTTTTTATGGTCTGTTTTTCTTCTGTTTTGTTTTTCCATTTGTATATCGCTAAGTGAGCACTACAGCTCTAAACACACACTGCTTGGTATCGAGCAGTGCGGGCCATACGAACGACTTGATGAGGAATATCACCAATGCACTGAATTTTAGTATTGATTTCTTTATTTATTAACTTTCTTGTAGGATCATCATCTTATCTTTCTACTTCTATCATAATAGTTGTAGCTTCTTGAGAATCTTTACCACTGGAATAGGGATAAGCATCGAGTATTTCATTCATGAAGTTTCTTGTATTTTCGTTATCTTCTTCTGTTTCTATTTATATTTCACTCTATCTAATTGGCTTATCGATATCCTTTACTGCTAGGTAGTTTGAATCCAGTTTTTAAGTGTATTTTATTTTCAACATCTTCTGTTTCTAGTCTTATCTCAATGTGTGTTGTCCGGGTTGATTTAAACTGGAATAGACCAGGATTTTTTTGTTTTGTTTTTATGGTCTATTTTTCTTCTGTTTTGTTTTTCCATTTGTATATCGCTAAGTGAGCACTACAGCTCTAAACACACACTGCTTGGTATCGAGCAGTGCGGGCCATACGAACGACTTGATGAGGAATATCACCAATGCACTGAATTTTAGTATTGATTTCTTTATTTATTAACTTTCTTGTAGGATCATCATCTTATCTTTCTACTTCTATCATAATAGTTGTAGCTTCTTGAGAATCTTTACCACTGGAATAGGGATAAGCATCGAGTATTTCATTCATGAAGTTTCTTGTATTTTCGTTATCTTCTTCTGTTTCTATTTATATTTCACTCTATCTAATTGGCTTATCGATATCCTTTACTGCTAGGTAGTTTGAATCCAGTTTTTAAGTGTATTTTATTTTCAACATCTTCTGTTTCTAGTCTTATCTCAATGTGTGTTGTCCGGGTTGATTTAAACTGGAATAGACCAGGATTTTTTTGTTTTGTTTTTATGGTCTATTTTTCTTCTGTTTTGTTTTTCCATTTGTATATCGCTAAGTGAGCACTACAGCTCTAAACACACACTGCTTGGTATCGAGCAGTGCGGGCCATACAAACGACTTGATGAAGTCAGAGCGACGATCCGCTCCGCTGTAGCGCACGTGCTTTTCGGGGTTCATCACCACTGGAATAAATATTATTGTGATAATTAGTTATTGTATAAAAAACTGATAACATTGTAGTGTTGATTGTTGAATAGTAAATGTTATTAAATTGTATGTTTTTTATTGCTTTTGTCTGTTTTTTAAAGTATGTATGACTGTGTGTGTGTCTTGTCTGCGCGTGTTCGTATTTATAATTCGCTCTATATGTCGATGTATATGTAGGTATGTAAAACTTATCTATTACCTAGTTTAGTCGATTGTCTTGTCTCTTTATTTATAAACTATTTATAATGTGGGTTCAAATCAATATTCTAAGTCTGACTATCTCTATCGCACCATTTGTAAGTCTGTGTTTTGCTATACCTATCCACCACCCTATCCACATGTGTAAATGTTTATGTGTGTGTTTCTGCGATGATAATATTGTGTAAGTGTACGTAGTGTACGTACCGGGTGTGAAGTCGGTATCGATGGTGCGTGCAGTAACAGTGTTCGATGCAAGAAACACACGACCGTTTGGTATGGTATTTTACTATCTGTATATATATTTTTGTTTGTGTTTGTGTGTGGATATATGTGTGTGTGTGTTTTTTTTTTTATAGGAAAAAATTACTGTTAAATATCTCAGGTCAAGATCTGCGACCTGGTATGTCGGTTTGTGTGTGTGTTTGTGTGCACACTCACCGGGTGTGAAGTCGGTATCGATGCGCAGCGGCGGTGCGTGCAGGGACAGCGTCCAAGCGGCTCGTGCCGCGCGTGCGACCAGCGCGTGTAGCGCACCGCATGAACTTAAACTGCGGTATTCACTGAGAGTTTTTACCACCTGTAGTGTAATAAAGTAAAATAATAAAGTAAAAATTAAGTAATATACATAGTGTGATGGTGTTGCTAATAATTGTAATAGAGTATTTACATACTATGTACATAGAGCGGTGAAGACGCTAATTTGTGGTTCGTACGCTATAAGATTTTGAAAATTAAATTTGAAAGAAGTTATTTGTAATTCTTTTATTTTACATAAGAAGTAGTGGTTTAAGAAAAAAAGGTTAAAAAATTAACATTTGAACGTTTGAACGAATATCCATCATATTATTCAATTTAACCCAAATTAGTTAAAAAATCCGTCCTCACTGGTATCGGGAAGTGCCACTAAAGAAAAAGAAGAAGATTAAGAAATAAGATCAATTAAAATGTCACCTAAATAAATGTCAAATTACATCCAAATCCAACCTTTTACCTAAAACATTACCAAACTAAAGCATTTTACATAAAACATTACCAACCAACACTAACCTGATTAACAACAGTTCTTTCAGCGTCTCCTAACGGGAAGCTGTGTGCCGTGGACCGCAACAATCTCATGGCAGCTGTCACGAAACCAGATACGGACTCACTCTCACTCTCACTCTCACAGCCGAGGAGAGATTTCACTTCCGCTATGCGACGGTCGCGGAGACTTATGGCCGCGCGGAAAGAAAGCTGGAAGAGAGTTTGTTTATAGTGCCTCAAATAGAGCCTCATATTTATGGTACATTTTTGTTACTTTAAATTATGACGTCACTAATGCTTCTACGCATTTCGGTGACGACACACGATGACGAAATGAATCTTCTATCATTCATACAAAATTTGTAAAACCCTTTCTATCAGGACTGCATACTGTATAAGGAAATGAATGAAGCAATGACGTCACAGAAGTTGGCGGGAAAATATTACGTCATTCGATTGTTTAAATTTTGATGTCAATAGTTAATAATAATAATACCTCTGCGTTAATTTAACTCAAAAAAAAAGTTACACAATATTTACGTTGCTCTTTTTATAAAATCAACATAGTAATATTGGTTTTATAAAATCAACATCTTGACAACAATTGTATCTTGTGATCGTATTAGTTTTGGCGATACAATTTTTTGTTGAAATATAAAATATTTCTCAAGCTATCCCGGGTTTTCTTCGTTAATAAAATGTAAGGAATGTAAAATGAAACACAATTTAATTATAACAGAAGGTTTAAAGTTTGCTAATTAACTGGCACCAAAATTGAGCAAAGATAATGAAAAATGTAACATTATTAGTGGGTCAAGGTTTATCGAGTCCCTATGGAATATTTCTTAATTCCTTTTAAAAGCTATGGTTAAAGTGCTTTACCAATAATGCAGCTTAATTATCATAAATTGAGCTTTTTGATGGATATTTGTAATTACCTATATTCCAAAATTGTATTTTTTTATGTGACTAAAAAAATATTTATTAAGTAATATATTTATTTACGTAATCTATATATTTTTGTAGTAATTAATACCTGCATTATGTCTCGTATTTTTATTAGGTATATTTTTAATTCTTCATGTTAATTAGATTCTGACAAACACATATGTATATAATAAAAAATAATAAAATAATAAACATTTACGTTATATCACAATGTTATAACACATTTAAAATCATAGCGACGCCTGCAACTTCCCGATAAAAGAATTTTTCAATGTCACAACACAACTTTTTTCCTTTATATTGTTGTGAATATTATTGAAAAGACATTATCTTATACCACACCCGAAATTGCCCATTCTATGGATTACAATGATTTTCTTGAGGTAAATTATATTAAATAGTACTTATATTAACATTTAAATTTATACCATACTTAGTAGTAAAGTATTATATTATTATCTATGACGATACCAACTTAACAAAATTCTAAAATTCCTTAATATTTCAATTATCGTAATAAATCTATCAACTTGAATAAACTCCTAATTCGCTGAAATATAACGTCTTAACGTTTTTCATGATAACGAGAGATTTTATAACCTATTTGATAATATTGGCCATAAAACCTTCAGTCCATTGTATCTTGCTTAAACTTGAAAGGAATATAAAATATTTCCTTCAAAGGGAGTAATAAAAGTCGGAATCTATCAATGTTATCCATCTTTACTAGCTTATGCAGAATATATCCTGTAGGCTCAATTTTTCGTTACACAAAAAGTTTGTTTGAATATATTTTATGATTTTGTCATCAGAAAACTCTGAAATCATAAGTGATAGGGCCAAATATGGGCCAAACATATTCCTTCTTTTTATAATTTGTTATAAGGTTTCCTCTGTGTATGTGTCGTGGCCATATCGTAGATTTGCTCATTTCATGAAATGGCCAATTTAGTTTGGCCAGATCGTTAAATCGTCAACGTTTCACGATTTGGTCATCCACATTTGGCCAGATCGTCGATCTGGCCAAACGTGGATGGCCATTTCACGAAATGCGACCATTTTTGTTTCTTTTTTAAAAAGCGATTCGCTTCTGGCACTCGCCGGCCGCTGCCGCGGCACGCTCGCTTTGCTCGCTCGGCTCGTGCGTTGTTTATTAAAGTCTAACCTAACCTAACCTGTTTTCTATTGAAAAAACCATTCGCTTCTGGTATTCGTCGGCGCTACCGCGGCACTAACTTAAATGACAATAAACAAGTTCTTAAAATATTCTGAATTTTTTAATGTTTTATGGACTCTCTAAGATATTTTATACGATCTGGCCAAATGTCGATGACCAAATCGTGAAACGTTGACGATTTAACGATCTGATCAAACTATGTTGGCCATTTCATGAAATGAGCAAATCTACGATATGGCCACGACATATGTATAATTATACAGAAAAGTCACATTCATAAATCGTAAACTTAATATTGTAATAAAATTACAACCATGTTACAACATTAACTAAAGTGACATTCATATGAAATTTCATTTCTTATTGTTGGATTGGTTTGCAAAATTTCATACCAATCCAACAATAAGAAAACCATCCTTAAAAAAACATTGTTATGACATATTTAGGAAAAATACCCATTATTAATATTTACTCACCACAACAACAGAGAAGACAATCTTGTATTTCAATTGTGGAGTCTGTTTCAATTCCTCCAAAGCAGACAGCGCTGGTAGAGTCTCTTCCATCGCGAACGACCATACCGCCGCGTATTGGGATACTAGCTTGTTTCTATAAATTAGCAATAGAATATCTTTTAATTTTAAATAAGTAAGCTTTTTTAAATGAAGTATTCAATTCACATTCATGTTGTTTTATTATTAAGTAAACATTTTCGAAGATTTATTAGCATTTTGATGTTTAAAGAACTACTTTTATAATCAAAATACTACTAAATATCTATATATATAAAACTCAAAGGTGACTGATATAGTGATCTATCAACGCACAGCCCAAACCACTGGACGTATCGGGCTGAAATTTGGCATGCAGGTAGATGTTAGGACGTAGGCATCCGCTAAGAAAGGATTTCCCGAAATTCTTGCGGGAACGGGGAAAAACGGGGATGCACGTACAAAGTCGTGGGCGGAAGCTAGTTTGAATATAAAATTCAATCATACTACCACGCTAAGCGTATAACCACAGGTATAACAAAGGAAGGGAGTTTGAAACCAAATCATAATGATCGAATTAATTGTTACGAATTAAAAAAGTATTGGTCTATGTTACGAAATGACAAATAAGCGGTCCTCGCGAATTGTCAGTTGTCATTTTCCTCGGCGGAGCAACGGCGCGGCGCGGCAATTACTTCGCGAGGCTCGCTCTCTGTGAAAACTCACCTATTGAATATTAGAATCTTAACTAATACCACTTTGATTTGATAATCAGTTGTCATCAATGTTGACTGACCGGTTGGCTTGGTTGGTAGTGGGCCTGCCTTCCAAGCCAGAGGTCGTGGGTTCGATTCCCACCCGGGGCAAATATTTGTGTGATGAACATAGATGTTTGCTCCGTGTCTGGGTGTTAATTATCTATATAAGTATTTATTTAAAATTATATATTATGTATGTTTATCAGCCATCTGGTTTCCATAACACAAGCGAAAAGTTTAGTATGGGATCAGATCGTGCCGTGTATGAAAATTGTCCCGAAATATTTAATATTTAATATTTATTTAATGTGACTCTTTTCAATAGCCTGTTTATTAATTCGGAAAACTCAGTAGGTAGTGTTCTTTATACAACAAGACAAGAGAACTCTTTTGACTGCTAAAAACCTTGAATTTCAATGGGCACCGAAAATTTTCAGTAAAATTTAATGAAAACTACCCACTGTCAATAGTAAATCCGTTCATTAAACTATCTTTTCCCTAAAAAAACTACCTGCGTTAAAAGAGCACCCCGGCTACTGGTCTGTAAGTGTGGTGTGGTGTGTCAACTGTATAGTTCCCATTGAACTCCCCACTTCCCCTGTAAACAACTTACCTATCGGGATGGTGGCTCGTATCATCGCTATCAGAATGGTACCCATAGCTAACAAATTCGATAAGTGATCGCGGCTTGTAGCAAGAACATATTGAATGCAAACTATATAGTTCTTAGCGATTTTTCTGGGGTAATAAAAGAGCTACTGGTCTTTAAGGTGTGGTATGTCAACTGTATAGTTCCCATTGAACTCCCCACTTCCCCTATAAACCACTCACCTATCAGGATGATGGCTCGTATCATCGCTATCAGAGTGGTACCCATCACTGGCCGAATCAGTGGGCGATCGCGGCGCGTCCGGGGGCGGCGGCGGGGCGCTCATCTGTGAGAGCACCGCCGCGCACCCCCGGGAGTAGCTCATTAGTACACCGGCTACTGGCCTGTGAGGGAAGTGTAACAAATATGTATAAATATTTAGAAATTAAAAAATTTAACGGATTTTAAACGCGATTTATTCATTATATGTTTCGCACACTTTTCAATAATAATATTATAATGAATAAATCGCGTTTAATATCTTTAATTTCTAAATGTTTAATACTCGCGTAAAATCAAACACTACATAATACTATGTCTAAATATGTTTTTGATCACAGAGCATGTAACCTGGCGAAAAATTTGCCTGAGCACCTCGATCTATGGATGTAACTTGGTCGAGGAAAGCGCGTGACGCTTTCTTCGGTTGAATGATCGAGCTGATCACGCAGTAATTGCTTCGCGAGGCTGCTCGCTGTGTGAATCAGACTATTGACGTATAATAAACAGCTAGACAATCAAGCTCGCAAATTGTCCTATGCAAAACTCTACCTACGCGTGTAAGATACTAGAAGGCAGAGTTTTGTAAAGATTAATAAGCTTTTAACATTTCTGCCACAAAACAAAGTGTTAATTTCAATTATTGTGTTGTGTTGCGTGATTTACAACGTGGCTCAGACATTTTTTGACGACCAAAGCAAGTGTCAGTATAGTTGTTTATATACGTCAATGTTCATGAGTACCTCGTATAGCAATTATAATAAATATATTATGATTTGATTAAACGTACATAAAAAATTAAAAATATTTTATGATTCATCGAAAAAATACAATTGGTCCTGGATATATTAACTTCTAGAGCTCATGATACCTAACACCTGCATATAAATGTTGCTGCATGCATGTAATCTTTAATAAGACCCCGATTATATAATAAACTAGCTTACCGCCCGCGGCTTCGCCCGCTTTGTCTAAAACCTAATAAATTATATACAAAAACCTTCCTCTTGAATCACTCTATCAATTTAAAAAAACCGCATCAAAATCCGTTGCGTAGTTTTAAAGATTTAAGAATACAATGGGACATAGGGACAGAGAAAGCGACTTTGTTTTATACTATGTAGTGAAGACGGATTCACTTTTGCGTAACTTTCATATTTAGCACACAAACTGTAAGTTATGAAAATCTTATTAAACGAATAGTTAATTTTATTATCTCGACTTTACAGTTGTAACAATATTATGAAACTGCAAAAATATATAAAAATAATAATCACATGAGATTCCTAAAATAGAAAGAAAATTAGAGACCTAACACACTAGCTCTTCTAATCCGAAGCAATTACTCAATTAGTGTTTCTAATCTTATCTGTATTTTACTAGATTTAAAAAGTTAGAACACAAGCTCAGCAGTAATTAAATAACGTAACGAAGAGGCACAATCGTATAAATTCTCATCAAATATGACATAATCACTTTCATTCAGAATTTGGTAAATGGGAAAAGTGAGATAACATCAATTATACAAATTATAGTCGAATTTATTAGATACCCATTGTTTCAAACTTTATGGCTGTTTCACACTTTTTGAAATATTTTATATATGACTTGATAATTAATACTATGATAGATTACATAATTGCCAATTATTTTATCTTTATCGTTATGCAAAATAAATTTTAATATTTCATTCATAATAAATGGTAAACCTGCTAGTATCTAATTTATAACTTTTTCTATTAAAGCACTATCGACATTATTATTCAAAAATAATTTTATTATAATGAGCCTTCATAATAATATAATTAAGCAAGGAAGGAAGGAATACGAAAAAATCAAAAGAGCTACAGGAAAAAAAATTGCACTATTATTAACGTTCAGCATGTTTGATATTTTGGAATGGTATCCGTCTTACGCATGGAATATAAGGACAAAAAAAAAAAAACATCCGTCTTACGCTTTTTCGATCAGGCCACGTGTCCTGACGCGAGTTTAAGATTTTATACCCAACGCCTTTAAAGAAGTTTTCACTTCAATAAACAAATGAGCTAAAGGAAATAAAGAGCGTGTTTGCCGAGTATACGTCAGGTCAGAACAAATGTATTGTCACTCATTTCTATGATTACATGGCAGCTAAATAAATACACACTTAGTGCGTTGACAGCACTTTCTCACGATATTTTTCGTTCTAAGAAAAGTGTATATTTCTTAGATATATGTAATAACATTTTTTATATGAAAGTGGGTATATTTGTAATTTCTTCATAAGACCATCAGTAGGTAGGGTGTAATGTATAGTCCTATTTCTACTGTCCGGTCCATAAAAATATAGTTTTATCACAATTGTCTTATTTCTATAGCACAAACGTTTACTTTGAAACTAGATGGCGCTTTCTGAAATGTTCCAGATGGTTCCAGATTACGTGAACACCCACAATAAAATAAATTGATTGGAAATTTTTAACTTAACTTTTTACATTAATTTTACGTATTCAAGTTATATTTGCTTATTTTTAATCATATCATCTGTCAACTGTCACCCTACTGAGTAACAACGTTGTTAATAGTTCCTCCTTATTTATATCAAAAATCAGTATAAAAAGTGCCAATCCGTGTATATTTTTTTGATAAGTTACCGTATAAATCAAGCAATAACAATTCTGTGCAGTGATATTGGTGATTAATGATCAATTTACAAAATCTAGAATATCAAATCGTAAGTCGATTACAACTTATAATAACATAGTATTTATTACTTCCTTTATGTGAAGTTACATACCTAGTTTTCTCTTAAAAAGAAAAGGAACTTCATAATATTGATTGCTTAAATAAGTGAATTGAATATGTCTCGAATACATAGAACGCCGCCTCAGAATAATTTACAAAATTTGACTCATGTTTCATCCGCCCCAAATATAACGCTAATACCCTCCGATTGTGAGGGTGATCTTAATGTTACTAATCGAAACAAACGCCCTCGGCCGGACTTCTCACCCACAAATGATTTTAAAATCTTCAAGAAAGAAATAAAATGTATGCTCACAAACTGGAAGACGGAATATGATGAAAGTTGGACCAAAATGGCGGAGACACAAAATAATATTTTAACCAAATTAACTACAGAGATATCTGAACTCAAAATTCAAAATATAACAATCCAAAAATCTAATCTCGAAATAGAAAAGTCCATTAATTTCATAAATAACCAGCTTGAGGATATGAAAAAACAAGTATTGGATTTAAAAAAAGAGAGACAAGAGCATATAAATATTATATATAGCTTGGAAAAAAAAATTCAGGACTTGCAATATTAATCGCGTTCATCAAGCATTGAAATACGTAACATTCCAGCTAAAGAATCAGAATCCCTATTGGATCTTACAAAGGTTGTCACTAATATTGCTTCAACTCTTAACATTAGTATTTCTCCGACTGAGATTCGCGATGTCTATCGTTTGCCCGGGAAACCTGGAGGAAAAAAAGCTATTATAGCCGAATTTTCCACGGTACGCATGAAAAGCTTGATGCTCTCTTCTGTTAAAAATTACAATAAGGGCTGTAGTCGGGATGACAAAGTAAATCTTCAAAAAATTGGTTACTCCAATGATACTTCCCCGATATATGTGGCCGAACACCTGCCTGGCACCACTAAAAAGTTGTTTTACACTGCCCGAGAATTCGCCAAAAAGTTTGATTTCAAGTTCTGTTGGACTGTAAATGGTAAAGTTTTCCTAAGAAAAAGAGAAGGTGATAAACATTATATTGTAAATTCAGATCAATGCCTATCCATTATTCAAAATGAATTGTGACTAATTCTTGGCTCAATTGTATTCAAACTTATATTAATTCATTTCTTACTTTTTATACCTAATCACTTACTAGAATTGTATAAAATATTAAATCTAAGTTCGATTTATTTTTGTAATAATGTAATTTGTAAACTATATACACTATACATGTACACTCATACACACAAATATACAAAATATCATTCTATTTCCATAATACTCGGGTACCACCAGAAGGACAGTACCCGGATCTTTGGAAGGCTTACGTGGGGACACGGATCCAACACGCAGAGGCCCTTTCGAGAATTTTAATGTATTGTGGGACACCAGCCGCAGCCTGCCCATGACTGCACTATAGAGATACAGCCCTAGGCAGTCCGCATTACTATCACTAAATATAAATTTCCAAAAAAATATAACTCATAATTATGCTTCGCGTGTTGATTATCTTGGTATTCAGCTGGAATTAGAAAATATCGATCTTTCAGGTCTCATGAATAATAATGATCGAAATATTATAACAGACAAATTAATTTCACTCATATCTGATATTGTTAAAAAACATACTACTCAACATAAAGTTCCTAGAAAGAATAGAAACATAAAACCTTGGATAACGCCAGGGCTTTTAAGGTGTATTAGAAACCGCGATAAAATGCATAAGAAGGTGAGGAAATCACCTGATAATATAATTCTTAAATTATCATACTGTAGGTATCGTAATTTTTGTAATCGTCTTCTACGAACATTGAAACGCGAATACGAGAAAAGTATACTAACAAAAGCTAGAAATAATATTAAAGCTACTTGGCAAGCGATCACCGAAATAACGAACACAAAAAAATCACGCATTTCTTCTTCAGGTCTCTTAAAAATAGCCACTTCTCCAAAAACTTCGACTAATGTAGTAAACAATTTCTTTGCTGATACTGGACAAAGACTTGCATCAATTATTAAAGTTTCTCCCTTTAACAGTTTCTCTTACACTTGTCTGCCGTCCTCTGTTAATTCCTTATTTTTGCCTAATGTAGATCAAACTGAGATTGAATCCATAATTTTAAATTTAAGATCTGATTGTGCGACCGGTTGGGACGGTATTTCATCAAAGGTTATAAAGATGTGTCGACGTTCCCTCGCTCCCATTATCACTCATATTTGTAACAAAAGTATTGAACATGGAACCTTTCCTAATGCTTTTAAAAAGGCAGTTGTTCATCCAGTGTTTAAGGGTGGGGACAGAGAGGATGTTAACCAGTATAGACCAATTTCAGTATTAACCAGCTTATCTAAAATACTTGAACGTGTCTTAAATAATAATCTTACAAAGTTTTTGGAAAGGAATAACATTATATCAAATAAGCAATATGGCTTTAGGAAGGGTCTGTCTACAGAGGACGCTGTTATTGATCTTGTTGGAGATATAGTCGGGCACTTAGATAATCAAGCTAGGTGTTTGGCTGTATTTCTAGACTTATCAAAGGCTTTTGACACAGTTTCTGTCCCCAACCTTATACAAAAACTTGAAGAAATTGGAGTGAGGGGATGCCCACTACAGATTTTTGCTGATTACCTATCAAATAGGGTCCAATGTGTTAAAATTGATGAGCACTTAAGTGACGATGTGCCTATTACCTATGGCGTGCCACAAGGCAGTATACTTGGACCTACACTTTTTCAAATATATATAAATAAACTGTGCCAAATTAAACTTCAGAACTGCAATATATTTACATATGCAGACGATACTGCTCTTGTAATTTGGGACTCGGACTGGACAAAGCTTCAATACAGGGCTGAAAACTGTTTAAGAATTGTTATGTCATGGCTATCATCTAATTTGTTGACTGTAAATGTTGTGAAAACTAAATTTATTCCATTTTATATAAATAACCGGGGAGCGCCACCATTAAGTTTTAAAATAAATGTTCATTCGTGTGATACAACTGAAATTGTCTCATGTGGATGTCCTTCCTTATCGCGTGTAGTAACCTACAAATACCTAGGTGTTACCATAGATGATCGACTAAAATGGCATCCACAAATTAATGTAATCGCAGCACGAATAAGATCACTTACATTTATTTTTAAAAAGTTACGTAACTCGGCTAGCTTTGATATTTTGAAATTAGTCTACTTTAGTTTATGTCAATCGGTGTTAAGCTACTGCATACCGGCCTGGGGTGGTGCTTGTAAGAGTATAATGCTTATTGCAGAAAAAGCACAACGTTCTGTGCTTAAAGTTATGTCTCACAAACCATTCAGGTTTCCAACAAACGAACTCTACGCTCACTGTGAAGTCCTCACGGTAAGACAGCTTTACATTCTGCGAACTATTATCAAAAAACATCCAAAAGTTCCCTCTTCACGTGACCCAGACAAACGGAGTTCTAGAGATATTTGTCCCTTAGTACCCCACAGGACAAGCTTTGCCAAGCATCAGTACCGCGTTTTGAAATCATTGATTTACAATAAAATAAATCGCCGCACTTTGATTTTTGACCTTAACAAACATGACTTAAAAAAAAGTTAACAAAGATATTACAAACATTAGACTATTTGGAGACAGAGAAAATTACAACTTTAAAAAAAATATAGTAAGAACTGAGGGAAATAAGTACACGCTCTGCACTTACACACACACACACACAGGCTACACACATCCACTCACGCTCACACACACACACACACTCACGCTCTCACATACATATTATACATATATATATATTATATATATTTTTAATTTAAACTTTTTGTAATCAAACCGAATTTTTGTTTTGTTTTGTTTTGTTTTGCTTTAAAAAATGTACTTGTATTTATAAGGAGGATGGCTCTTGAGACACAGAGTTACTCTAGTTCAAGAGTCAGCGTACATATTTTTGTAGTTTATGTTTTTGGCAAAATAAAGATTTTTTTTATTTTTTTTTTTTATATATGACAAGAAATTTACTGATATATATATATTTATAAGTCATATAAATTTTTCACTGCTGCCTAATTTAGACCTTTTCCAGTACATGAAACATATCCTTATTTTAATACTAAATAGGCTATAACATACTGTATGGAAATCGCTCAATTAGCAAACAGCATTTTCTCTAGAGAAATTCCGTTATTTAATACAATAACAATAAACACTTTACGAGCTTGTGTATAGGAAACATTTGAATGCTAACTGTATTAACCATTGTTGCGAATTGAGGGTTACGTCAAAGCAAAATAGTATGAGCTTTTAAGTGAAGTACTTTAGTGAATTTATTCACAGGTACATCCTATACGAAGATGTAATTAAAACTATCAGGATTTTCTTTGAAGAACCTTGGATTCAACTTGTTTTTCTTATGTGTAATTTTTTGAGTTTTTTTATCTACAAACTCTTATTTATATAAAAATATATGTACCTATAGGAATCTTAATAAGTTTCAAAAGCACAAACTGCTAAGCAAGAGAATTGAAAGCGTTATATAAAATCTACATTTATATTTATTATTAATTATTTATGAATATAAACAGACATCGAATGTATATGTAAATGTTTAAATTTGTAAATATAATTAACACACAAAGCTTTAAAACTCTAAAAGAAATAAGAACACTATAAAATCTTGTTTTCTGATTTTAGAGCGAAATTAAGTGTTTGTCGGTAAAGAAATGGCCAATAAATAAGAAACGCTATAAATCAAGTGTCGTCCCAAATAACATATGAATTGCTAATGTTTTCTAAATTACAAAACCGCGAAAGTACCTTAATATATATGAAACCTGCTTATGTTATGTAATATTCGAAATAAGGTGAGTTCACCGCATTAATGAACTGTTTTGTGGATTAATTTAGGTTTTTTGGACTAAAAGGATGTGAGAAAGATCCCACCGATCTTTGAGAATATTTGCCTGGTAGAAGACACAATGCTAGTAATATTGGTTATATAATACGTAGTAGAAATTAATAAGTTGACCATTATGGTGTTACAAGTAATAACTAACTGGTAAGTAAAAGTCGATCAGTGTAACAAACGTCGAATGTATTCACATGACCATAGTTACGGACTTAGGTATTTTATAAAATATTCCGAGTGCAAGATAGTAACAAACAGGATGGTTTTGGTAAAACTTTTATAGCCTATGATGAAGGTAAGATTAATTGTTTAATTAAATAAAATCCGTAGGCCATGTTTTATCTTCCTTTAATTAAAGAACGTGTGTTGTGAAGAATTTCATAAAACAAATATTACCGATACATCAATGTAGTGTAAAATTTAATACAACGAACAAGTTAATCCATATTAAAGTACGGACTGCATTGCGTGACATTAATAACAATATTTCTCGTATAAGTGTAAAATAATTTAAGTCAAAACAAATTCACTTGCGTTAGAGACTACGACACTAGACTACGATACGATCCATTGCTTCCCATTTCTTTATTAAAATTATTATTGATTTTTCATCGTGTTTTTGCTTCATAATCGATACTCAATATACATTAATCATATAATTGTGAAAGTTATTTTGTCTCCTGTAATAATAGTGTATGTATAGATTTTGATTCATGGATAGTTGAAATCTTGGTAAAGAATATTTTTGGCTCAAAACTTGTCAGAGTAGGTAATGAAGATTGTCTGTATGGTAATGCTCTTTGTGATGATAAAAATTCGATTCGCGATATGCAAGCTTTGTACATTTATTTCGATGAACGGATAAACACAGATATAGACAAAGAGCATATACAAAATTATAAAATTTTGTCGATTATGTATACATATATGTATTTCGTTTACGTATTCTTATGAGCCCTCTACACAATCTGCAGCGTTGGGCGAGTAGAGGCAATCGCGATAGTGTAGAACGCCCAAATATCTATGATCGCGGCAAATATATCAACGATCATTTGTTGGGTCAACGCGGCCTATTGTGTAAAGGGCCCATAACACAATGACAATTCATTATAGTTCTTCCAAGAAATCTCACATTTACTTTTACTCAACGTGCAATATCATGTCGTATCCGTCGCGTAATATGTAAGCGGCTTTAGAGCAAACGCGTGAAAATTTCCCGTTCCTCAATAGATGGTATCATTTACATCCCGCGATCTAGGAAACCAGATCGCGAGACTGTAGATATGAATTTTCACGCCCTACCTAACACTGCATCGTAATTATTTGCTTTATTTGATTGTAGTTAAAAGGTTTTTAATGTTGGAGTTTTTGTTTTACTTCCATATAATGCTCATGTTATACAGGGTGTAATCGTTAAGTGTGCACAGGCGATTATTCCGTAACTATTGCAGATATCAAAAAACTTTAAACTGATATTGAAAGCCCTTTACCTAATGAGTAAAATGACAATAATAATATTTAAAAAATAAAACGGGAAATATCCAAAAAAGTTACATTAAACACTCCCATACATTGAATTTTCCATACATTTTGTGTTCAAAGCAAATGTTTGAAGTGACGTCCTCGTTTTGGAATACCCTTGTATTCCACATCGAGCTCTGTTTACAGTTTCTAAATGAATTTTTATTAAAATTTGCGAAGTAATTTAAACACAAATTCAAAAAAGAACCAAAATTGTTCATATTACATGTTTAGGATAGTCATATCTCATACTAAATGTATGGGAGTGTTTGGTGTAAAATTTTTGGATATTTCCCGTTTTATTTTTCAAAAGTTATTGTTGTCATTTTACTCATTAGGTAAAGGGCTTTCGATATCAGTATAAAGTTTTTTGATATCTGCAATAGTTACGGAATAATCGCCTGTGCACACTTAACGATTACACCCTGTATAAATTTAGTGTAATTAATAGAAGTAGGTTGTTTGGTAAATCGTGGTTTACTTTCTGAGATTTTTGTTAGTTCATATAATTCTCTGACTATGAAGTAATTACAATGATATAAAAAAGTGAGAGTCATCATTTTTGAATTATTGGCAAATTGTTATAGATAAACATTCGTTTATTTTCATTCTATAATAAACCTACAATGAATAAAACAATACTAGTATTTTTTCAAAGGTGTTGTCATGAGTCGCCTAGTGGTCCAAAAGTAAGACAAAATACATGAAAAATAACACAAAAAATCAATAACATTTAATAAGCATAATTAATTGTATCACTTACCTCGTATCACTCAAATCCAAGGTGGGGTCGCTCCTCTTAATCTGTCCCACACAGGCTAGCACCGCCTTATCGCTCTCCACCCTCGCCGCTAGTGATGCGACGAGGGTCGGCAGTTGTCGAAGCGCGGGCTTATCGACAATAGTGAGGAGCGACTTGTTGTCGATAAGGCGCCGCTCGACGTCCGCGTGCGAGAGCGCGAGCAGCCGCTGGTGGGACGACGACGCGGGCTCTTGGTTGATGGTTATTGGTGACTGGAAGGTATTGAGGTGTTGAAGCTTATCCGTGTCGTGTCCTATCTATACTAATATTATAAAGAGGAAAGGTTTGTAATTATGTATGTATGTATGTATGTTTGGTTTTCACGCATAAACTACTGGACCGATTTCAAAAATTCTTTCACCATTAGAAAGCTGCATCTTCACTGAGCAACATAGGCTATATTGCATTTTCAAAACAATTAGAGATCCTTACTAAAAATGCAATAATGTAACCCAAGGTGTAAAAAATTCCTTAATAAAAATTCTGTCATCGCGTGCGCTGTGGAATCTATTCCTTGAAGTACGAGGATGGTTCTTATAAAAAAAAACGTAAACATGTAAGTACCACGGGCGAAGCCGGGGCGGACCGCTAGTCGTATCATATAAACGTGACATACCGTGCTATGTTGTGATGTGTGCTGTACTCTGTTGTGCTGTGTGCTGTGCTTTGTTGTGCTATGCATCGTGTTCTAAATGGTATGCTGTGTTGTGAGCTATGTGCTATGCAATGTTATGTATCGAGTCGTATCTAATTGTACTTTGTAACGTGAACTGTGCTCTGCTGGGCTGTGCGTTGTTGTGTTGTGTGCTGTGATGTTCATTGTTATTCTAAGCTGTATATTGTGTGCAGTTATGCTGTGTGTTATGTCGTGTCGTGTCGTAATGTCGTGTCGTGACATGTCGTGTCGTAATGATTTGTGTTATCATTATTACCAGCTCCTCCAGTTTATGCAGCGCCTGTTTGTACACGTCGACATGCCGCTGTAGTTCGTTCTTCATGGCCACGTGCAGAGATATCAGGGTGCCTGATGAGTCCGCAGTCAAGCCGTGTGTGCCTAGTCCTGCATAAGTGCATAGTAAAGTAATATAAATGTTTAAATCAATCAGAGGAACATAAAGATGAGTTGACTGAAAATTTGATTAATTCAATTTAATTTCAATATTTGATCTAATAAATGTTCCTATTGTACCTATTCTTATTATTATTACTTTCTTTTCATTTACGATGGGTTTACGATGTCGATATATTAATCTTGGAAATATAGACAACTATTATGTAGGTATTACAAGAAACAAAAAGAATTGAAAATATTATTTTTTATTGTTTTCTTTTTAATTCTTTGATATTTTAGTGCAGAATTAAAATTCGTCAAGCCATTGCTAGGTACTTATCCTTAATTTATCTGTAGTAACATCTATATTATAAAATATTATAATTCTGCTCCATCTCTGTAGCTTTACCAAAACCAGAACTAATAAAATTTGATAAACGTTTAGATTATAACCAAATTTCCTGCCAAACATTTCCCTCTCATTAGAATGCGAAGAGATTATCTAAAGGAAATCATGCTTATTACATCCTTGCTCATTCGCATCCTGTTGTTGAGGAAATTACAAATTAAATACACTTCCACATTCACCATATAATTGTTATCTAACATCTGCTACTGTTATCAATCCTATGACGTTGTAAATATCGTCTACTTTCTTCTGAGCAGTGACCAGTAAAACTATCCTCAATTTGTATGGGAATTGAATAGCGCCCCTGTCGTGCGTAAAAGGAACTAATTTTGTATATGTAATAATGACGTCATACTCTCTATGACTATACGAATACTGTTAGTACCCGCGCTTCTTTATCTTTCTCTTTTTCAGTTGTTACGAAATCTTAGCCTTCGTTTAAAATTCAGTTCGTTTATTACTATTTGTTTCTCTTGAATATTAAATAAGATTGTATCTTTACCAATATTCACTATGTAGAAACAACTGGTCAAATCTTCAATGACATTAAACAATAAACGATTATTAAATTCACATCAAATGCACAATTGTACGAAAAACTTCGGTTTCATAACAAAAAATTCTTCGACTAAAGATTACAATTGCATATGTGAACTAATTATTTTATCATTTGGTAATTCAAGGTGAAGACATTACTTCACAGTTGTTGGTTTTGTTGATTTTACTGTTTCGTGTTTTTAATTGTTTTCCAAAACATTACTGCGATTGTTTATATTTAGTAACAACATTTGTTTTGAAATACTATTACTTTAATTTTCATAATCTTCTCTCAATTTAATCAAATCTATACATACTTATATTATAAAGCTGAAGAGTTTGTACAAACAAACAATTGTTTGTTTGAACGCGCTAATCTCAGGTCCGATTTGAAATATTCTTTCGGTGTTAGATAGCAAATTTATCGAGGAAGGCTATAGGCTATATATCTAGCTAATAGTCGGGGAGCCCAGGATGCTAAATGTGGATTTACTCGAGCGTCACGGGAACCTATTAGAATTGGTAGATTAGACCATAGCGAGAAAAAAAGGTCCTATAATGTTTTCACTTTTAGCGGTGGGGAAGGGTTTTTTGATTTTTTTTAATTTAAAAAAGAAAATAATTGGCTTGGAAATACTCAAGCGCGTTAGATATTGATATTTTGCATGCTCCAGGACGTCACTGAAAAAAAGTATACGTTAATCTGACGATTTAAGTGGCGATTTAATCGCTATGAAGAAAGGGTAAAAAATTAAAGTAATATTATTCGAGCGCGTCAGATTAATATATGGGGGGGGTTAATTACAATATAAGAAGTCCCCATTTCGCTAATCTGACGATTCGAGCTCAACCTTAGGGAATTATGGATTATTCAAATTTTCCAGCGGGGCCCCTGAGCGCACCCACCAACCATAACTCCTCATATTGACTAGAGGTACTAATGAATAGCTAAGGTACCGTCCCTTATAGTAATCTGACGCGCTCGAGTAAATCCCAAAATCCCCTCTTGGGCTCCCCTACTATAAGACTAACAGGAGCGGAGCCACGCGGATGATACCGCGAAGCGCAGCTAGTACCTAATAAGCTAAAAGTAATAATTGACTAGGTACCTATATCTTATTTTTCACAACTATCAAAATTTTTATCAACTGTAAGTCTCTTCCCAGCTTTGTATTTATATGAAGTTCTAGCTTCTATATACTATACTGAAATAAACATACTGTCACATATAACATTCCTTTCCTTACCTTGCACAGCAGCATCCAACTGTCGCCGTCTACTATCCACAGTGTCTCTCGCCTCAGGCGAGTACTGTACCAGTGCTGACGCCAGTCGACTGGTCCTGCCTCGGAGGCCCGTGCCTTGCTCCCCTCCGAGGAGACCGACCAGTCTCCAGGCCACTGAGTCGCATTGTAGCTCTGGACGGGGTGATATTTCTAGGGATATGAGCCTAGAAAGACGTTATATGTATCAATATGTTGTTGGAAGTATTCTGACAGCAAGTAACAATACAAATATTGGTACATTTAAATAAAATGCAAGTTTCAGTCTATGATATCAAGAAAATTGATAAGACTTTTTTATCAAGATTCTAAAACACCAATAAATTTTGATCAATCTTTCGCCGTCTGTATGTTCACAATGACTTTTTGACTATGTCGCTAAGGTAAAATGTGCAATAATCTCTGGAATGCCAAACTGACTTCTAATAATATAGTGGGTAAAATTTTATTATTTTTACAACAGCACCATAATATACACGACATTTCTATGGACTTCCGAATGAACTTCTCAAGGGAACCAAAGCGAGGGCTTGGTCGCTAAAATTAAAAGTTACATAATGCAACTATTCATCACAAGTTCATTTGCTCCCATGCTCACAATAGGATATAAAAAATTTCATAACTTTGCGTTTTAGTTTCATTATCGCTCTTGGAAAATGTGTGAACTCCGATACAATTGTCGCGTTACCTTTGTTTTAGAAACGCAGATTTTTTATTAGATACCGTTGTGATATTCAAATGATACATGATGTTCATGGTGTGCGAACATCGGTTGCTTTTTATCTTTTTAATCTTTACTTATGTTATTACAAAATACAAATACTTAATTTATGTTTACATGTTGTTGAATTACCATTGAGCCTTCCCGCGGCCCCGGCTAACTGCGCGGATCGACGGAACACAGTGGGGTTTTAGTCGGTAAGAATCCGACATAAACGTAGTACATACTATCTCTATGACATAACCCACGGCTCCTTCCCCTGGGGCCGTGGGTATCTTTGGAAGATTTCCCCACTTTAAAAAAAAAACAAAAAACAAAAAAAAAACATTGAGCCTTGAGGCAATCCTAAGATCTTCTAACGGGTTGGCAAGCTATGTACGCCGTACGTTATTTTTATCATCACTTAAACATTGAAGCTAAATGATTCATCAATATTAAAAATGTCTAATATGTTATTAAGAATATTGCAGATTATATAACACAGTACTTGTCACGAATAAAACATCAAAGAAATTAAAGATGCCGGAAGATACAAGTTAAAGTATATAATTTAACAAACATGTTACATTGCATTTTATTGCCAAAACATTCACCAAATAATGATTTACGTGGTAAAAGTATTACGTATACAAAAACAGGTTTTGGACAAACCGGTCGAAGTTTTGAGTCAAGTGGCCCAACCCACTGATAGTTGTCGTAAAAGTAAAACTTTTTTATTGACATGTCATAATGCAATCGAGAAAGTTCGTCTTCAATTTCATTTTGCCTACCGTATGTCGTAATTGTCAATAATAAAACATATTACCTAACAGTCTATACAACTATACAACTATACAGTACTCCCAAACTAATAATGCGCATAGAATAATTCGTCACTGTTCGGCAACTGTCATATTCCCCGAGCTTCCGAAGACGATATGTATATAGAGTGGTTAAATGTATTTTCTTCATGCATAGTTTATTAGAATTATGAGTTTTATTGTGATTTTATGGTAAAAGAGATAAGTAACGAAATTTGTTTCGATAATTCAATGTAAATTAATAGCGAGGATAAGCCACACGATTGCGAATATATATTTGTTGTATTGATTTACTTGGAAAATTCTATACTTAGAACTATTAAAGTGTCTTACTGAAGCTGGCGTGATGATGGATGTATGGAAGGTTAAAATAAGACAAAGTTTATATTTAAAAAAAATATTTTCAATCACTGGTTTACATTTAAATTGTAGAAATCTAATCATTAAAATCTCAGTCCAAAGGATTTACAGAATCAGGGATTATCTCTATTTCTGATATCGTAGAATGATCAGAACTTTCATTATGCTCTTATTAACTTTCACTTTCCCCACTGCTATCTGCTACCTGTGTAAATAATCATTGTATCGGAAAATTCAACTTTGAAACAAAACTAAGAAGGCTATGTAACAGCAGCTCTATATAATTCCATACAGAGATAATACGTGCGGTAACCACTAATATATAAAGACGACTGACGGATTTTTGAATTTTTTGACTGACAGGCTACCGTCACCTACCGTCCGAATTGTTTTCGATTGTGTATGACTCTGAATTGACTCCTATTTCTTTCGAACAAGGTGCAAGATGCAAGTGCATTGTTTAGGGCACTTACGATTCGATGATTCGGGGTGATTCGGGTGTTTCTGGAAATACGATAATTGGCGAAGATCTGCATGCGCATTATTAATTTTGGAGTACTGTTCAAACATATTAGGTAACATGTCAATTTTAATGTCAAAATATCAAATATTAAACTTTTACCGATTTGAAAGTCACGTGTAAACATTCAAATACGTGGGCATGCTCATATTTTTAATTTTTATCCGTTTGTTCCAACTAATTCCCTTAACTATCGGAACGATTTAGGGAACTTTCTCTAGCTATCTAAACTTTGACAATAACAACGTAAACAATAACTAAATTCGGCACAAATGATACGGCCAGTCAGACGTTCAATAAGACGAGCTAGTACAAAAATAAACACCGTCAACATCAATACATACTATAAAAATAGAATCAAAAACTGTTATAAGAAAGTTCTTCTTTATTCTTCAGTGACAAAAAAATCCTATATTATTCATAAGCTTTGAACTTTGCCCCTAACAATACTTTCTTACATAACTATGCATTTGAATTAGATAAGTTGCTTCCGACGAAATTATACAACTTTCCTATTGTTACACTCAGAAATGCGGGAACATTTTTAATTTAGTGCGTACCGTATAAAATTATAGTTATTTTGTGATTATAAACTAATTTATGTCGTTCGTGATAGTACAGATAATATAATACTACACTAATGATAGTTAACTTTCATACTTAATTTCAAAAATGCTGTTTCCCATATACCTATTAAAAAAACTATGAACTAGCCTTTAGATCCGGGTCTACTCTTGTTAATTCAGGAAAAAGGTTATTGTAATTTTTTCTTTTATTGAAACGAAATATCTAATTTTGCCGATCAAATAAATAAATGATTGATTTTCAAAGAGACTATAAAATACCGTCTTATTAAGTCTTGTTTTTTAAGGCATAAAATGATTAAAAAGAGAATTTATTTGATAGCGATTACATGAGTGACCTACAAAATGTGAAATGTATTTTATTACCTAGTTTTACAAGTTTATTCTAATTAAAAACAAACTAGATTGAAGCGTGAAACCTACATATAAATTAATAATTAAAAATTATTTTTAAACTAGTTTTCAGTCTAAAACTTACATTGTCTTAACTTTATTTACTTACATAACAGACTTTCAAGAACTCTCTCTATTAAAATAACGCATCAAAATCCGTTGCGTATTTCTAAAGATCTAATCATACGCAAGGACAAACAGACAACTGGGAATGACTCTTTTATATAGAGAAGCACAAAAAACAGTTTTTTCTACACCTATTTATGGAAAGACGGTAAATAGAGCTTTTGGAAATGTTTAAATTCACAAGGCGCAAGAACAGTTGTACCTGACAATATTAAAAGGAATAGGTATTTCTTCAAAACACCAATTTTATTACCAACAATAAACAATATTTGCCTCTATAACATGTAAAGCCTTTAAGTGTTTCTTTCGTAAATTTTTCTCGAGGCTGAATTTTCTTTACAGCTATTGATGGTACCTACGTACAATAATTTTTTCGTATTTTATGAACGTTTATTAATACTATTATTATTCTATAGATAAAAGCATTTTTAATCGACTTCAAAAAAAAGGAGGAGGTTATCAATTCGGCCGGTATATTTTATTTACTACGTATGTGTTTATGTATGCCCCGCGGCTTCACCCGTGTATTACCGAGATAAAAAAATTTAACTCCGATTAGGTATTATCTATTAGCAGGCACCTTTCTGCCAAGTCAAGTAGTTTTAGTAGAAAAGAGCAATTAAATCTTCAAATCCAAACAAATTTTAAGTGAAATATCATTAGTACAATACAATTATACTTGTAATCGCCAAAAAAAACTAACCTTCACAAACTTAACGATGCATAACAATAATTTACTTTCGACCTCAAATAAATTAATTAAAACTTCTAAATATCAAATAAAATTTCAAATATTAGTGTAGTAAAAAATAATTTTTTTTTTGCCCAAAATCTTGAAAATTCTACGATAAACTTAATGTTATAAATACATAATAAGTAATGTTAGAAAAAGTAACCTAATCATAATAAATTCAAACCGCCGACAGACAAAATGGTTAAATTGAGTTAAAACAACTCGGCTTTAGAAATCTTTTAACAATACAAATATAAAAAAATTAAACATAAAAATGATTACGTATATGTAATTGTAATATCATATTTGTATATTTGCATGTTTATACAATTTCTTTTTTTCATTTTGACAAGTAACAAAACATATTGTATTGCCTACCAAGCGCTTTACTTCCGACCTAGGATACTATATATAGTATCCTAGGTCGACTAGATTAATTATTTATTATCGGTAGGACTAGATTTCCGCCCGCGGCTTCGCCCGCGTTTTCAAAGGAAAACCCGCATAGTTCCCGTTCCCGTGGGATTTACGGGATAAAACCTATCCTATGTGTTAATCCAATTTACCCTCTATATGTGTGCTTAATTTCATTGTAATCGGTTCAGTAGAATTTGCGTGAAAGAGTAACAAACACACACACATCCTCACAAACTTTCGCATTTATAATATTATTATAGTAGGATACCTATACAAGTTCCCTCATAAATATTTTACTAGGCTAAAGGCTTGTGCATAATTTACATCTATTTAAGATACTGTCCGTGTGTACGCGATGAGTCAGATTTTACTCGAGTCATCTTAATTAATAATGTTATGTTTATTAACGATATTATCAATTGTGAATATTGTTTTCAGGTAGTGTAAAGTAAAATTTTAGCGCTGTTTATGAAAATTAACCTTAAATGTATAATATTCTTTAAATATTGAAACAAAATTTATGAAGGTTTATCCCATCTCCCAGAGCTCCCTTTACAAATTTGTTATAGTAGGGATTACATGACAGACGTAGATGACAAAGTCGTAAAATGTAGACGATTATTATCTGGCCAAATTGAGTTGCCCACATCATGAAATGCGAACATTTCATGAACTCGAGCATTTTATGAAGTGAGCAAATCTACGATATAGCCACGAAATTTATAACGAGATCTATTCTTACAATATACGTGTTTTGTAAAAATATAAAACTTAGCTAGTTATATTTGGAAGGAAATAATAGAATTTATGACCAAAGATGCGACGCAGTATGGTTAGAAAATGTTTTTCTTTTTTAAATTTATAAGCATCAAATTATAACACTCACCTATTTAGAAGAGTTTCAATAAGATGCGCTGAATGTGGCAAAGCTTCTATTAACAAATCAATCGGTAATTCAGAAGCTACACTTAGCAAAACTCCCGGGCCGAGTCTCGACAATATGGCGGCCGCTTCCCGGAACTGCCGGCCTTCAGCCAATAGCAGCACACGACGGAGCGCTAGACGGGGAGAGGTGTATGTGTTCTTCTCTCTTTCCCTCTCCCGTCGAATTCTCTCGCGACTTTCGTTCATGCTGATCGAGTTCATGTTCTAGCCCATTATTTGAAATTAGTTGCGGGTACCTGCAAAAAACGAGGAGGAGTTGAAATATCGAGAGGTGTAAATTACTGTTATAAGGTAAGATTTTATTTCCATATAATATGTTGATGAATTTTTAAACGAAACCTTCAGACATCTATGTACAAAATGGTGTAAATAGGTTACCATCATAACATTCGATCTTCAAAAACAGCACACTAACGTACACACGATCAGACGTCAAACTAAGATTGCATGATTCTGTTATAATTTAATACTAGATACACATTCAATTGTCGTCAACGAAAAGTGACAAAGAAGAGATTGAAGTAAATTGTGACTAAACACAGCTAAACACAATTCGACGCGCCACTTCGAGAGCACTAATAACCTATCTACACCATTTTACTTATTAAAAGTCTATTTTTCTATTAAACTAATTAAAACTAATCAACCATATACGTTGAATCTCAAGTGAATGCTTTGCAGCACAATGATCTTGACAAAAACTGAACAGTTACCACCGTTAGGCTCCCATGCCACACTTATGGATAGCGGATTCTTATAATTCGAGTCATCATGATAAGTTTTAACATTGGTTTTTCAATTGTAATTTTATAAAGTCTCAAAAAGGCGTGAGAGTTGGTGATAAGATGCTGTACTATAATTGTGACCTAACAAGCTCAACAACCAATTTTTGGTTACAGATTAAACAGATAGTACTTAAATATTTATTAAATTAAAATACTTTCATCGCCTTCGTGTTGATGATGTATTGTAAAAATCGTGATTTGTGTCTATTATTAATTTATATTTATGTCAATGTTGTTTTAATAATCTAAATGGTATGCAGCAGTAACAATAAAACCTTTAAATATTAGTTAGTAAACGAACTGTAACAGGTTAACGTACGAAAATTCGAAGATGTTAAAACATCAGCAGGTATACAGTGGTGGTCATATAATTAAGAACGCTGATATAAAGGGAAGATTTTTTCAGACTAAGATGCATAACTAATTTCATGTAATTATTTTTATTTTTCTCGATATAGAAATACTTTTCCAACAAATCACTGTATTCATTAATACACGTGATAAGCCTAAAAATTAATAGACAAACTTTTTACACTACTTCTAAACATAGTATTCCTATTTACTGGCTGGCCACGTAATTAAGAACGCTAAATAGTTTATACTTTTATTCAAATTTGAATAGAGAACACTCGACTCGATTTGTGGTTGTAGCACAGAATACATAATAGTAGCTAAACGCTACAGAACGGACACTCTCCGCCTCCCGCCAAAATTAAACTTACCTCACCCCGCGCGATCGTGATTAAAATGGGCCACATTTTTCTGCAAGGACGATACGCAACGAAGATTGACAACATTAATCAAATTGACTTAAAGTAATTTTATTATTTTGGATTTGTGATTATCGTTTTTCGTAGAAATGGTTAGATATTGTGCTGTTTACGGATGTATTTCATCAGAAAAACGCGATTTTTTTTTTTACGCTAGTCACAAATGTGCCAACCATAAAGCGTTAACACACACATTTGCAGTCTCTACAGTGTGACTGTCAAAACGATAATTTTGTATGGAGTGTCCGGGGTGTGGTTGTAGGTTACTTTTTGTATAATTTTGGCGCCATTTAAAAGTGATTACTTCTTATTAAATAAATAAAAGTTGTGATAAATCTACTGGAGAAGTTATAATCAAACTTCGCGGGAAGAATTGGTCTTTTAAAAAGATAGCTGACCATCTGCAATGTTCAAAAACTATGGTTTTCCACGCCATAAGGCATTTTGATACGTATCAAACAACTTCGGATGTCCCACGTATGCCAAGACAGAGTAAAACAACTCCTCGAGATGACCGAAACATCGTCCGTATGGCGAAACAAAATCCTTTTAAAGGGTCCAATGAGCTGAGAAAAGAATATTTCGTTGAAAATAACCCTTTAGCAATCTCAGCACGCACTATTCGAAGACGTTTGGTAGAAGAAAAATTGTATGGTCGGATAGCAAGAAAAGTACCCATGTTGAAACTTTGCCACAGGCAAGCCCGGCTTAGATTTGCAAGAAAATATGAAAACTGGACTGTGCGACAGTGGAAAAATGTACTTTTCTCTGACGAAACGAAAATAAACAGAGTATGTTCCGATGGAAAACGTTATGTTCGACGTCCTCCGAATACAGAATTCGACCCTAAGTACACGAAAGTTACATTAAAGCACGGTGGTGGAAATGTGAAAATTTGGGGGTGCTTTTCTGGACATGGTGTTGGACCTTTAAAGTTGATAGAAGGTAAAATGGATCAATTCCAATACAAAAATACACTGGAAGAAACAATGTTATCTTATGCTGAAGAAGTTCTACCGGTTATTTAGACATTCCAGCATGACAATGATCCAAAGCACACTGCACACACTGTAAAGGAGAATCTAACAGCGCAATCAGTTTCTGTTTTGGACTGGCCAGCTAACAGCCCTGACCTAAACCCAATAGAGAATCTGTGGTTCGAAGTAAAGAAAAAGGTTTCAAATACAGTGTCGAAATTTAAGGTAGCTGTACGACGTTTTCTTACAAGAATGGAACTCTATTTCTCTAGCAAAATGTCAAAAATTAATAGAGTCAATGCCTCGCCGGTGTAAAGCAGTAATTAAAAGCCGTGGACATGCTATTAAATATTAATTTAAGTTAAAAATGTATTAACTTGCTTTATAAATTTTTCGCGCAACGTATTAATGTAATTTTTTAAATGAAAGTGTCATACAAAACAATTCCCTAGCAGATAAATTAATCGTTCTTAATTATTTGTCCAGCTCCACTATTGATTGAATGTGTTGCTTTGGTAAAATAAATTATTTTTGAAAAAAATTGTTGGCGATTTTATTATTTATTCTTAAACTTAGTTGCTCTATTAATATGGCTATTTTATGACATAACTAGTTGCTTCTCAGAAGGTGCACATCTCTGTGTATGACATTATTTAAATAAAAATTTGTAGTACTTCAAATCGTTCTTAATTATATGACCACAACTATATATGTAAACATTGTAGGTAAACATTATCATATTAAATTCAAAATAATAATTTCGTAATTTGTTCAAAAGTTAATATAAACTTCTACATTTGAAGTTAAAACTTGATTTACAAAATGAACATTAACAACGTTATATCAATAAAACAAGCTCATTTTCAACAATCGTATCGAGATCATAAAACTCATAAAAAATTTGTTTAACCCAATTGTAATAACCGCTAAGTAAACTCCATGTAAACTCGGACATTTTAAGAGGTTTGATTTAAAGAAGTAACTACTTGTTACATACAGTTTGCGATATTTTTTTAAATCATTTAAGAAATTTTTACTAATACATATTAAGTAATGTACCTTTCTACGTAAACTTATATTCATTTTGTTAAAGATTACAAATACAACTAATGTAGTAATTAATTGAAGGTGTGTCCTGTATTACTTTTTATCATTTTTTATTATCACATTTTTGATTAATTTTTAAACCTATTTATAAAATTCAGTGAAGAAGATATTTTTTCATCTTACCTACTTACAAAACGAGCGTTGGTTTTAAATTGGAATATGTACTCACAAAGCTTTAAAAGTTTTTCATTTATGATCAATTTACTCATCACAGCATTTTAACTTAGGTATCACAAAATATATTCTTTATCAGAAAAAAATAAAAATGTCTTATATTATATTTACAGATAATTCTAATAATTTAATAAAACGAAAAACATTATATTATAATATCTAAAATTCACATCAAAACTATTAGCAAAAGCCACTTTTTAATTTTACCACAGATTACACTCGTTTCTATAAATTTCCCGCCATTTTCCGCAGATACACAGATAAAATAAGATTTTCATAGTCTGTTGATTTTATATTTTTTAAACCATACACTTCCACATTTAAACGTAACATCACAGATTAAAAATATGTGCTGTGGTATAATTTAAAAATATTCTTATTTAATGCATTTTTAATTTGACGCATTCCAATTGAAACAATTTTCATAACGGTAATTTCTTTCTATTATAATAACGACTTTGTTGTGTGTTGTATAATAACAGCTTAGCGTTCGACAAAGAATATAGCTTGGCTTTTGAAAGGAAAAATAAACCGTAAAAAAGATTTATGTAAAAATGCGAATAATTTTTTCGATTCCGAAGCATTTTTTGGGCTTTTTACGAATTATGTTGGAAAAAACCATACCGTCTTGATCATACAAGTTTGTGTCTTATCAAATGAACATTATTTTAATCATAACTTCATCGCAGATAAAGCTACATAACCGCATTGTTTCATTAGAAAACACGATTAACTAGACTCATATGACTAAATATATGATAGCTAAGAAACTCGACTTGACCGACGAGTTTGCTCGTGCAAATTTCACTTCTCTCTCGGTATATCTGGGAAGTCTAGAAATTTTAGATCATCTTAATATTATACTTGTACTGTTAGATTTTTAGATTGACCTTATTCTGGATGAATCTGTGAATTATCATGTTCTACGTTCTTTAAGGTACTTGGCTCTCACATTTCTGTTAAAAGCGCTAGTTATTTCTGCAATAAGTTTATTTGAATCCTATTTAATAAGCGTTATTATAGAAGATAAAAATAGGGTTACTATTTAGAAGGTTTAAATGCTCTAAGTGTGGAACAGTGCAACTAAAACAGTAACTATGTGGATTGTGGGTATGTATGGATAAGAAAATATTTCTTCTTTAGATGAAAAATCTCCAGGTTCGGTTTCTTCAATAGATAAAAACTGTGCTTAAAACAATATAATTAACCCAAAACTAGTACAAAAATCAACGGGGCTAATAAAATATTTTCCATGGACTACAAAGATAATTTAGTGTGTGAAATAGGAACAATTCATAGTAGCTTAATAGTTTTCTTAATGAGTAATAATTAATTAAGTTATTGTATTCACTTTTGTGCTTATTAAGTCAATCAGAACGACAGAGTAGAGTGCTTTTGAAATAACTTACTAATACTGATATTATGATAGGTACTTATAGGCTATAAGTACCTTTCGCCCATTTTGGCCCACCATGGCCCATTTTCGACTATAAGTTATAGCCGAAAATGGGCCATCAGCGGAAATAATTCGTATAGTTTTGAAAATCGCTAGTTATTCCTTTATGTTTCCAGATGATCATATCGAAAGTCTTAAGGCATGGAGGGTGAGCTAAGGGTGTAGGGAGAGTTCAAAGGACCCTTTATTTAGATTTTTGCTAATAAGTCTAAAACCTGCACAAATAGCATCACGGATACTGGTAGGAAAATATTATTCATCAAATTTGTTTTAAATTATATTCTTTACCATCAATACTTTAGGAACTACTAAGTTGTATTTGATTTTATAGATTGAATCTATAGGCATCATAGAATTGCGGATATTACATAATATATAATATACAATTTAATAACCTAAAGAGTTTTAAGATTACAAGGGATTGTTTATTGACCCGCTGTAAAAGCTAAGTCAATAAAATTTTTAGAGAATCTCTTAAACCGGAGAATACTTTTCGTTATAAATGTGTTTATAAAGTTTATTAAAAGGGAAATTATCTTAGCCAATAAAGTAGGGACATAGAAGTACTAACTTTTAATATGTACAAAAAATGTATATCTAACAAACATACTACAAAAAAGCTCACTAAAGTTCCATATATCATTGAATGATGATATTTATCTGTTTATTATTGTACGTAATCTATCACAAGTTTCATCTTTAAAGAAATACATATTCCCAGACCTTTCACATAGTCTAGCTCAATACTAAGCAAAACTAGTATATCATACTAGATTACCGCCCGCGGCTTCGCCCGCGTTTTCAAAGGAAAACCCGCATAGTTCCCGTTTCCGTTGGATTTCCGGGATAAAACCTATTCTATATGTTAATCCAAGTTACCCTCTATATGTGTGCTAAATTTCATTGTAATCGGTTCAGTAGAATTTGCGTGAAAGAGTAACAAACACACACACACACATCCTCACAAACTTTCGCATTTATAATATTAGTAGGATAATGTTTTTAACTATATACTTATTTACGTTTCAAATTATTGTCTAATTACTAGCGGTGCGCCCCGGCTTAGTCCGTGATATATTATTTAGGAATATTATCTGTGATATACAAGAGGTTGTATACCTATTACCTATATCACAGATAAAATTCCTATGTACTCAGAAATCACTAACATAATGGTGAAAGAATTTTTGTATAGGTCCAGTAGTTCCGGAGATTAGCGCGTTCAAACAAACATATTTTATTAGTATGGTATTGTATTATCTGTGGTTAAGCTGTATATTATTATATTATGAGTGTACACATATATCAAGATATTTTAAAGTATTAATTAATTATCAGTAAATAGGTACTTTGTTGAAACAGTGTAGTACAACAAGGCAATGAACTTGGCATCGCTTTTCATGCATAAATCCGGTCATTTCAAAGTTCTATAACCCTGTGATTGTGATTAACTTTTTAGGCAAATAACATTATTAATAAGACAATGTTTATTAAATTTGTTATGTAAACATAATAATTGTGTTATTTCAAACAATGTTCCAGAACGAAATCATAATCATTTGCGATTAAACAGCAATTTAACATGTATACATTGCGCATACGCTTGATGTAGTAAATAAAAAAGTAATTTTCAATTTACCTGTAAGTTCAAATTGTAAAAGTTAACATAAATGTAAATATTATTATACAGGGTGTCCCACTATTGGCATACTAAGCGCGAAGGGACTTGTAGATTTGCATGCACTGATCACGTAAAAAATACTTAAACAACAAAATTACGTCAAAATTTTTTTGCTAAATTTTTCCTGAAAATCCATGTTTTCTTCTCTAGCTTGGTGCAGCCGGCATATACCGCTTCGCTAATGTGAGCATTTTGTCTATGAAAACATAATCTTAAACGATAGCTCACGTGAAGAAAAAAGTAACCAAGAGGAGGACTGAGTTTTAACAGAAAGCGACATTCCGAAACGTACTTACTACTTAGATCGAAAAAATGTAAAAGTTGTTTGTTTACTTCAGTTTTAGGTGTCCCTACTCTTTAAAATAAAACGAATCTAATTATATATTTCTATAACAATTTTATATATGAATGAAAGTGATACCTTAAATACTAGTATATTTTTACGCATGGGAGTGAATGACTTCCGTAAAAGGTTCCAACCGGTCTCATTACTTTCTAGTCAGGTCAGGCTTGATTTAAAGCTTTATGAGAGGTTAATTATAGTTTAATATATGTATGTTTTTAATTGAAATCTATAGATCATTGAATTTAAGTGATATCTTGAAAATGATAAAACCGCTGTAAAGACTAGCCGCTTGTCCCGGCTCCGTTCGGCCGGGGATAAAAACAAAATAAATATAGCCTCTTTGGCTCAGGGAAAGTGTAGTTCTCTGCTGGTGAAAGAGTTTTTGCAATTGGTCCAGCAGTTTTTATGTGAAAATAATACAATCATCATACATACATAGACACAAAAATTCCCTCTTTAGTTTAGATCTTAAATTAATCTTAAATTCTAATGTTTTAATTATATTTATTTAATTTAACGTTATAATATTATGTACTTACATGTACTCTAAATTTAATTTTTAACGAAATAAATGTAAAAACTTACCAAAAATAGTGTGTAATCCGAAATTAAAGCACCAATCACCAATGAAAAAAAACACTATTCCATCGAGTTCGAAATTTGAAATAAGAATTCTCTTTTACTTTTTTGTGTTTCTTTTTTTTCTTACTGGCTAAGGTCAAAGTCAATAGAGTATGAGGTTTTTTTTTTATTTGTGGTCGTGGTATACACGAGTAACGCGCGCGTTAACTTATTGATGAGTGTAGAGGCTTTTGCTTGGAGCGTAAAACGCGCGTGAAAGCTTCCGGATGATGTTATGCATTATGAAACAGGTTTTTTGCGAGATTTAAAAACTACATACTTCTTAAGTACTTTATAAGAGCATGTATTAAATAGTATTTTATTGCATTACAAGTACATGAAGTAAACAGTTTTCCATAAATATAATTTCAATATTTCTTATCCAAATAAAGGTTATAGACATTCATATTTGGATTTTATAAAATAATTAAAATGAAATCTTTTATATACTTTGCCATCATAACTTACTAGCTAAGATACATTCACATTACCTAGAATGAAATACATTTAGGCTAAAGTAAATTCTCATATAGACTGTTATTTGATTCGCTTAAATCACTTCTACTTGTATACGTAGTATATTATTATTAGTCTGTGCTTCTACTAAAACCAATTTACAAAAACTGTATTACTAAGAAAAGAAATGTTCCTATGCGTCGATCTAACTAACTTTTTGAAATAGATTTTTTCATTTCTCAGAAAAAGTAATTGCTAGTTTTTAAATAATATTTAATGTATTGACTATATTTAACTAGCAGAGAAATCAATACGAAATGTAATTATCAGAATTCTTATACTTTCTTTCATTTTATGAGTACAACTTAGGTTTTCACAAATATAATTTCATTAAAAAAATAAATGATTGAATGTATTGTCACACGTTTGCATAAAGCTGTCATCATGCAACAGGTGCTAATCCACAACATCCCAATCGGACTTCATTTCGGCCATTCCTAAACGTTTGTTATTAAATTTCTTGATTAGATGATAACTTGATTCTTAAATTGCTATTTTAAAGTTTCTTTGACGTGTATTAGATACTTACAATTATTTAAGTATTTGTTTTTAAAAGTTTGAATATTAAAAGACGCGTCAAAATATTGTATAAAATATGAAATAAACATAAAAAAAGCATTTTTTTCTTTGTTTGAAAAGGTTTTCTAATACTTTTTTTCCTAATAGACCAAGACCAATCTTAATGAAAAATCTACTACCTACTACTTACTAATATTATAAAGCTGAAGAGTTTGTTTGTTTGTTTGAACACGCTCAAGAACTACTGGTCCGATTTGAAAAATTCTTTCGGTGTTAGATAGCCCATTTATCGAATATCATCACGCTAAGACCAACAGGAGCGGAGCACAGCACAGCTAGTTCAGGATATAAAATAATGCGTAGTGTCCACTAGTACGTCATTATAGGTACTGTTCTTATTATAATATTCCATTTCCTTGTAAAACTACAATAAAATTGAGGTCATTAATAACTCTTTGTTACTAAACAAATAAAAACGCGTCCTCACATGAAGGTTAATAAAAGCGATCTGATAAATTAAATTGCTTTTAAACATTTCGTATGATTCCTCCATCCGTTTGTAAGTTGAGGTCGTTTTTTACTATTTGTTTATACTTTGTTAATACAGATAAAAACTATGGAAATTTTTTAATCTGGTGGTATCTATGTATTTTATTATTCTTCTTCTTATTGTGAATGCGAAAGTCTGTGCATGTTAATTTTAACAGCTAAACTATATCACGGTTAATAGTTACATTAGTAACATACAGACAGTTCTTTATAGGTTCGGTGTATTATATTAAATAGCTTTTAATATAAACTTTTTGATTACTCCTTGTCAGAATTAACTACAAAATTGGTGTGTTCTGAACGTGTCAAAAGTAATTAGATGATTGAACCTAAATTAAAGCTAAATTATATACCAGCTACATCTCGAAATTACCTATAAGATACGTATAAACGTCGATATGTCGCAGGCAAATTGTATAATCTCGCGGTTTGCAAATGCTCGGCATTTTGTAATGTGCTGAGGATTTACTTTTTCCAAAATTCTACAAAAAGACGGTCGCGAGCCGACGGAGCCCCACTTCGTGGGGCTCCTATTTCTGTGTAGTTTTAAAAACACGAACCTAACCTAACCCACCCCCTTATCCAAACGAAAAATTCTGATTACAAATTCTCGACATATTACAAAATGCCGAGCTTTTGTAAACGGCGATATAATACAAATTGCCTGCGACAGATATTATATCCCATAGTATAGTTTTAACTTTTATTTATCCTTATTTATGCAGCTCGTTTATTTTTATTTATTTATTTATAATACTAACCACCATTCGCATAGTTATACATAAATTAGATACATTTTTCACAGAAACTAATTTACATCTAACTCTTAAAATTTAAGAACAAAATATAATAACAATAAATCATTTCAGTTAGACGAATTCTACATAATTTAAAGAATAATTAATTAAATCCATAATCAGCGCAGCTTTCTAATTTTACAACAAAATCAAAGCTCAAACAGAATAAGGTTATTTCAGGTCAGATTATAATAATTAATAACACTAGCTGCTCCCCGCGGTGTCACCCGCGTGGCTCTGCTCCTGTTGGTCTTACTTACTTACTTACTTACTATCTGGCGCGGTGACCCCAAAGTGGGTCTTGGCCTCCGACAGCAAGAGACGCCACTTATCCCGGCACGGAGCGATGTTTTCCCAGTCTCTTCTGTGCAGTGCCACTAGATCGTTGGTTACTTGGTCTGCCCAGCGATACTTAGGGCGGCCGACTGGCCGGCGGCCTGAGGGACGTCCCAAGTAAGCCCGCTTAGCAGCACGATCATCTTCCATTCGCATTACGTGGCCTAACCATCGTAGCCTGTGCGCTTTCACCTCTCCTAAGATGTTCGGTTCGTCGAAAAGTGTCTCTAGCTCTTTATTTGTTCTCACTCTCCAACTGTCGTCACCTGAGCGGATCGGGCCTAGTATTTTTCGGAGTACTTTGCGTTCCGTTACGAGGAGTTTCATTTCTTCCTTTTGGGTGAGCGTCCAGGTTTCGCAGCCGTACATAAGTATCGGCCTTATCACAGTTTTGTATATTCGGAACTTTGTACGGCTGCTTAATAGTTTGGACACAAGTATCTTGTGTAGGCCTGCGTTACACCGCAAAGTGTTTTGGACACGAAGTTCGATCTCCTCTTCTCTACTATTAGTGTCGGTTACAGGACATCCAAGATACTTAAATGTGGCTACACCCTTGAAGATGGAGTCTCCAACGGTAAGATCTTCACGCTTTTGTCTTGTATTTCTATATCGGCGCATGTGCTGGTACTCCGTTTTTGTATCGTTGATACTCAACCCAATCTTTGCGGCTTCTTCTTTGAGGCATGCCACAGCTTCTGTCACTTGCTGCTTTGTTTCCCCTACCATTGCAAGATCGTCAGCATATCCAATAACCTTGTGCTGTCCGTTTAGAGTCACTCCACCGTTAAGACAGAGGACTTTTCTTATGACATGTTCGAGTGCAAGGTTAAAAAGTAGAGGTGACAAAGCGTCTCCTTGCTTTAGACCGCTTATGACTGCAAACTCATCTGTGAGTTCCGCTCCAACTTTAACTACCATTTTGCTTTCTTTTGTGGCCATTTCAACTAACCTGACCAATTTTGACGGGATCTGAAAATTCCTGAGGATATTGTATAAAGCATTCCTATCCACACTGTCATACGCCTTAGCAAAGTCCACGAAGACCGTGTGAATACTCTGTGCGTATTCCCACTTTTTCTCCATAAGTTGTTTTAAGAGAAAGATTTGGTCTACTGTACTACGATTGCGCCTAAAGCCACATTGGTAGTCTCCCACAATGTTTTCTGCAAGTGGCTGCAATCTCCGCAGCAGGACGTATGACAGAACTTTATACGCCGATGGTAACAACGCAATGCCTCTGTAATTGCAGCATTCTCTTCGGCTTCCTTTTTTGTGAATTGGACATATTATCCCCGTGTTCCATTGCTTCGGCTGGCGTTCTAGATCCCAGATTATTTTTATGAGCTCAAACAACTTTTTTTGTGTGGTCTCACCGCCATACTTCCACAATTCGGCTGGTATTTTGTCGATACCTGGTGCTTTGTGATTCTTAAGTTTATAAATGGCATCCTGCACTTCTTTAAAGGTTGGAGGGTCAACTTCTACTTCCCCTATCGTTTCGATTGAGGTTTCCACTCTTTGCTCAGGAGACGGGCAGTTAAGGAGACCTTCAAAGTATTTTTGCCACATAGTTTTAAGTGTGGGCGAATCAGTGACGAGATTACCGTTGGAATCTGCTAGGATTTGCGATGTCGGCTTGTAGTCTTGTTTGACTGACCTTATCTCCTGGTAGAATTTCTTACCCAGATTGGCTTGGAGCAAGCATTCCATATCGGTGACTATGTTATCCATATGCTGCCGTTTTGCTTTTCGGATAACTTTTCTTGTTTTTGATCGGGCTTCTTCATAGCTCTCCTTCCACTGACTGTCTTGTTCAGCCAATACTTTGAGGTTCCTTCTCTCCTCAAACGACTTAGTACATTCGTCGGTCCACCATTTTCTCTTCTTCCGTTTCTTCCTTTTTCCTAATATTTGCATCCCTACGTCCCTGATTATTGTACTTAGTGATTCCCAAGTAGCGTCGACATCTTCTGTTATCTCTAAACTATCAAATTTGTTATGCAGCTCTATTTGAAATTTACTTGCAAGTTCTTTGTCTTTAGTGTTTTCTACTTCTATTGTATGTCCGGTGCCTTTCGAGTCTGAATTTGCTATATTTATTTTAGCAACTATTTTGATTATAAGCATATAGTGATCGCTGTCGCAATCAGCTCCTCTACAGGTTTTGACATCCTTTATGCTATTTTTGTGTCTATTATCGACGAGGACATGATCTATTTGGTTGACTGTCTGACCGTCAGGAGACTTCCATGTACCCTTGTGTATATTTTTATGGGGGAACACAGTGCTCATGATGACCATATTCTTCGAGGCGGCGAAACTAATTAGCCTAATGCCGTTATCGTTTGATCGATCATGTTTACTGTGTCTACCTATGGCCGGTACGAAAACCTCTTCTTTCCCGACTTTGGCGTTAAAGTCACCTAGAACTATCTTCACGTCGTATTGAGGTACTTGGTCATATACACTCTCTAAGTCGTCATAGAAACTGTTGGTCTTAGCGAGATGATATTATATAGCCTTAGCCTTCCTCAATAAATGGGCTACGCTACATATCTAAAACCGAAAGAATTTTTCAAATCGGACCAGTAGTTCCTTACTAAGTGCGTTCAGACAAACAAACATACTCTTCAGCTTTATAATATTATCACGAATAATTTATTTCTAAAATATTTATCACAAAGATATTCCACATGAAAACGAGTGAAATCTCGTAAATCTGTCATTATAATTACGCAGAACATATCTGAGTCGGATAAAGAAATATTTTGAAACAATTGAAGCGTAAAGAAGGATTTTAATATTCATTTGCTGAGCAATTATTGCTAATGAGATTATGTCAATGACCTGCTAGTATAGGAGATGCTGAATTATTTGTAATGAAATATTTGCAGTATTTTCACTATCGAAATATGTAATGAAACCTTATGTAATTTCTTAAAGTTTATATTTAAGTACATACTTATCTGAATTATTCCAGATATCCGTATCAATACCTACTTACAAGTGAATAGAAATGTGTACGTTTTACTTCCTATCCTATGTGTTTTTAATGAAATTTTATACAGCGAAAACTGTTTTATAGTAAACATTATCGTGGGGAGTAATAGCCAGACCTCATCCGTATACTTAACACCTTCATATTATCTACTTAAAGAGTACATACCAAAATATATAAATCATGTATTGGCAAAATAAAAAAATATGTATTATAAGCAAAAATATCTCCAACTCTTAGACTACAGTCATCTAACATGATATCCACGCTACACCGGCTCCAATGATTATAATCTCTTTGATGCGATTGACATCTTGACTTCCACTTGCTAAATATTTTAATGGTTTGTTTTAGTATTATATAACTATGGTGGGTGTACAAATAACTTTAACTAAACTTTAAATTCCATTCTACAGGTCATCCGTATCCGTATGGTCTAATTACTAATAAATTTATGTTATCACTACATAGTATAAAGCAAAGTCACTTTCTCTGTCCCTATGTATATATCGTCCATATGGTCAATGTATTCATTCTTCAACCGCGAGTCACCATAAAACTTAACAAGTATTACCATGGTTTTCATCAATTCCCAATATGGGTGCATTCCCTTTCACCCAACTCTGATCATTATTATAATTAATTGCATGCACTTTCACTGTTGTCCGTAACCCGTTATCAAAACTTGTCTCTCGTGAGTGACATACGATATTTATGGAGCTGTTATATGAAAGCTCATTGATTTAAAGTTTGCAGATGCGTTGACGGCTGAATAGAGAATAATCGTATATTCTAATGCGGGCTACTCACCTACCTGCATTAGGGGCAATTTTGGAGTTGCACCCTTAATTATTGGCTCCTTACTTGTGAAAGTTGTGATGTGTGTAGGCAAGCAAGAGCAATTTAGAGAACAGATGAAATTATTCCGACCACCCTGTAACTGAGATTGTGCCTGCGAAGCATAGTCACGTCAGGGTATATCATCTTACTTTTGGTATAACAAGGCAATTATCTCAGGCCTAAAAATCTATCAGATTTTATGTTATACTAGCTTACCACCCGCGGCTTCGCCCACTTTGTCTAAAACCTAATAAATTATATACTAAAACCTTCCTCTTGAATCATTCTATCTATTAAAAAAAACCGCATCAAAATCCGTTGCGTAGTTTTAAAGATTTAAGCATACAAAGGGACATAGGGACAGAGAAAGCGACTTTGTTTTATACTATGTAGTGATGATGTCAACTGTCCAGGTACAAACGTTGGCATATGCCTTATAGAGCATGGGGCAGATGTACAGTGTAATGCAAACAGTAAAATAAGCCATCAGATTATAATATTTTATTGTTTTGAGACTGCACTAAACATAAGAAAACCATCAGATTATAATTAGTTGTAAGTTGTGATATAAGAGTGACTAACGTGTAAACTTTCAAATAAATAAACATACGAATATTCGAAATCAAAACTTATCTATACTAATATTATAAAGCTGAAGAGTTTGTTTGTTTGTTTGTTTGTTTGTTTGAACGCGCTAATCTCGGGAACTACTGGTCCGATTTGAAAAATTCTTTCGGTGTTAGATAGCCCATTTATCGAGGAAGGTTATAGGCTATATATTATCACGCTACGACCAACAGGGTTGGAGCCACGGGGGTGAAACCGCGCGGAGCAGCTAGTTTCGAATATTCGTATGTTTCTTATTACTACTTATTTTCCACTTAACACTATACCAAGAAATAAATGAAATACAATAACGAGGACAATCAAATTACAATACATGACATCTTCCGATATTATAATATGACATGGCATACTTCCACACCAATTAGTAAATCAACCAGCTATTTTATACTATTCATAGACCAGTTAAATTTCATCTACATACAAGGCATGATGATTCTCTAGATAGTTGACTGCTTAGTTGTAGTAGATAAGACCTCTATTTACTGTTTTAGAAATCACCAAAGAATAAGTCACAACTAGGTAACTAGTAACTACTATATTTGAAGAACGTAATTTAATACATATTTCGAAGTCTTGAGTATTAAATGATAATAACGTGGACCACTAGGAAATATTTAAATTAAATTGGACTACAGCTAATCGTCAAACTGAAGACTTTTAGTCTTAAGAAATTCATTTCAAATCTATACAGGAACATCCGCGCCAAAACCAGTTAAGATAAAGCATAAATTAAACGTGATATAAAAGATATTAATGCGTCCACCAGTAGGTCAATACTTAATGTTTTTATTAGAAGAATGGTATCTTAACTGGTTCATATATGATTGTCACCCACTTTCTATAATTGTCTTCTTATTGAATCGTCATCTTAAGATAACAATATAGCGTGAATTATGGTTTAATGAGTTTTATTACAGTTCTAATTCAAACGGCTTTGTTTTCTTACGTTCCACATAATGTAGAAATCACAGATAATATAATACTGTTAGAAACTTTGCGTTATCGAGACGCCATACTGGCCAGTTGTGGCAAAGCATACACCCAAAACTTAAAATATTACCTTGTTCAGCCAGTGTTTTTAAGAAATCACGCACATATCCAACCGCAAAAGATTTTTGTAAAAAAACGATTTTTTGAAGAAAAACAAAACATTGACTCAAATATTAATTCGGTCCAATCGCAAAATTTGCATATAAATAAGACATGCATGCAATTGGGTCAATCAATTTTTAAAGGTCCCGATCATAATTTTCTCGTATTTTTTTTTTTACTTAATTTTCAGCATTTTACTATTTCATTAAGAAGATAATTCTTCGTAGATTAAGATTATATAAGCAGCAGTGATGTTGATTAAATACATTTGTGGATTTACCTTCACGAACCGATCTATTCACGGGAAATAATGTCCTTTGGACAACTTACACAATAGTACTTTTTTAAATGTTAAATTCCCTTAAGAATTAAAACAAATTCTTCTAATATTAAATAATAAATAATATTTTGATATTTGTTCTATTTACACCCAAAATACGAAATATTTTTATTAAAATTGAAACGAATGATGTCTTTTGAACAACCAAATAATGTTTCATATATAAAAAAGTTTCAGTGAAGCGGAAATAGTGATATTTTTTACAAAAAAACTATTAAGGCGAGGTTGTTACGTATCGCATTATTGATTTTACTTAATTAAAATGAACTGATTCTCGATATACCTAACTGAATGAATGAAGTATAATGTGATTTTCATATGGGGACATCTTAGTTGTAGTAGTAGCGTCTTGATTTTTGAAATGTTAAAATTACAATTAAACTAGACATAAAATCGCGTAATAAAAATGTGTTCCCGAAACAGCCGAGTAATAAACAAAACATGAATTATTTAACTGTTAAAGTATAAGTTTTATATAATTATTGTCCTAGGGACAACCAAATTGTCCATGGTACAACCACTTTGGTTGGCCCAGTGACTGGTTGTCCGCGGGACATTTTTAAAATTTTGAGCCGCCAAGCAAATACTATTGTTATTTTATATATTAATCTCAGCTCACACTAAATTATAGACGAAAGCGCATCTCGTGTAGTATAATTGATAACAATGCATCAAGTACTTATGTTTTAATCACAGTTGTCTGACGGACTGACAATAAAGCCACCCCACACTCACCAACATCGCTCGGACGACTGTTGCCGTGATTTTATACAAATGAAAATGGCGTTTGAGCCCGACAGTTAATTATTGTGTTTAGCTTGTTGTTTAGGAATCTACCGCGCCATTTGTGTTTTGTTTCCATAACTAAATTACGGTTGTCTGTGAGACCTGTGCCATGTAGATGATTTATGGGGACAAAAGTAAAATGCCTGAAAATCGTATTATATCCAATAAAAAAAAAATATTTGTATGTTTTTATGTCAATAATCATGAACTGAAACAAGAAGTGTATTTGGTATTTATGGTCGTGATAGTATGTGTTCGTGATGCGAAGTTTGTTAATGCATTGTAGCTTGGGGACAAATGTGATAGTACTGGAAAATTGCATTTAGTCTCTGGACAACCATGAAACTACGCACAAATTAATAAAGCAAGTAAAATATTGTTCACAATAATGTTAGAAAATATTAAGAGGAATATAATTAAAACCAATTTAACTCTTTATGATTTCATGTTTATTAATTATCGTTCAGGGACATGATGCGTGTACCGTCGGACCATTAAAAGTTGATCGACCCAATTATAAACATATTATAGAAGATTGAAACTTCATTGATGAATAAGTAGACTACCACGACTGTTCAATAAATTAACATTTTTTTATTCTGAAAGATACTTAAATTACGCATAATTTCAAATGCGCATAACTAAATCAAACGCATGATAAAGCACAGTAAAAACTTAAGGTATCAGGATATAAAGGATCAGTTTACTGACATTACTTGAAATACAACTTAAACTTCAATAGAAGTTACTGAAACAAAAATCAAATCATTCCGTGCGTGTAAATCAATAAACCACATTTCATCATCGTTTATTTGTTTCCCGCCAAAACCTACAAAAGTTACGACTTACAAACACGCGTTCAGCCCAACTGCGTCATCTAAACTTTCTTTTTCATTCAATAAAATTGTTCAACAATTAAGTTCTCACAATAAATTTGGTGGATCTTCGCCGAAAGTGATAAATAAGTATTGCTACGCGTGCCGTCTGCGCTAATCAGTGAAAGCTATTCAGTTATAAACAAGTGTGTGGTGTAAGTGATGAATGAAACGAGATTCGGTTTGTGTTATGAGCTGTTAAAGGTAAAGACACTAAGACAGGTTTCCAACTGCACAACATTCGATCTTAAAAAAACGGTACGCGCACACACAATGATAGCGATTTAACGTCAACCTACAATTATTATGGCTTGATTCAATTCAGTCGTGAGCGAAAAAGAGACAACTAAAGTCAATTTTGGCTAATTAGCCACATTTCACTTCAACGTGCCGCTTTCAGAGCACTTTAAGCCTATCTAATAATATTATCATTGGTGACAAAACATTTCATAGTTCATACAAATATATTTAAAACGCTTTACGCGTATACATTAACCCACTCCCCAATCAATAAACTTGACTATACGAATCGTATGACAAACACATTAAAAGACTTTCTGCGTCTCCAAACCGGCTGGCAAAGTTTACCAAAGTTACGTGTAACCACTCATATAATGGCAATGTATTTACGTAATATTATATTATGATAGGCAATAGCTAGCTAGCTAGCTCATGTTTGTATTGCGTTTACATAATTTAAAGAGAACGTAATTCGAAAACATAATCTTATCTATTTCTTTATGAGAAATAAGTTCCGAAATTATGGAACCATTTTTAAGTTATCTGTGAGTAAGACGAATTCCTGAGGCACAGGCAGCGTGTAGGTAGGTAGTTAAAATAAAAATAGTTAATTATTATTGATTTTCTAAATAAAAGTGCTTCCTACTAATATTATAGTATTATACATGCAAAAGTTTGTGAGGATGTGTGTGTGTTTTAGGGTTGCCAACACTTCATCATCAAAATATAGTATTTTCCAAAATAAGGTGTAAAAAATATAGTACATTTAAAAAAATATAGTATTTTATGGGAAAAACAAAAAAATAGACAAATATATATTTATTTTTATAAAAACTATATTTTTTTGCACTTCTTGCACTGTGTAACAGCTTTTTTAACCGACTTCAAAAAAAGGAGGAGGTTATCAATTCGGCCAGTATAATTTTTTTTATGTATGTACAACGATTACTCCGAGGTTTCTTAACCGATTTACGTGATTCTTTTTTTGTTCAATGCGGGATGGTGTCGAATTGGTCCCATAAAAATTTTATTCGGATAGGCCCAGTAGTTTTTATTTTATGAGCATTTTTGTCTGTACTCGATGACTTAATTGAAATGTGCCAAGTAACTTTGATTCACTTCCCGGTAACCGATTGAGCTGAAATTTTGTATACGTATGTAAATTGGATAGCGATGAAAAATTATCATGACAGAGAGCTGATTTGATAATGTAATCGGAAGGTGGCCATAGGGACTTAGTAATACATATATTGACTCAACTTTATCGAGATTGGGCTCGTTTGATTCGTGTTGAAAAATACACTAAAAACTAAAAAGTATTAAATAAAAATAACTGCGTTAAAAACAACCGACTTCAAAAACGGAAAAGTACAAAATAAAAAAGATTTGATATCATTAATTACTACATATTATTTACCGACATCAAACCTATTTAATAAATAGCACATCTAAATAATATGTAGTAATTAATGATATCAAATCTTTTTTATTTTGTACTTTTCCGTTTTTGAAGTCGGTTGTTTTTAACGCAGTTATTTTTATGTTTAAAATAAAAGTGTCAAGCTTCTTGTCACATTCAATTTTTAAATGAATATAAATCAAAAGCTCATTTTTTATTAATGATACACTACTTCTGTTTCTTTCTTCTCGCCACTGGTATATGCGCAATAGGTTATATGACTTAGCCATATTTTTTTTTAATGAAGGATTTCTTTGTAACATTTGTCGGTGTTGAAAATATAGTATTTTTGCGTACTATATATGTTTTCAACAGTATATAGTACGCAGACCCGAAATATAGTACAATACTATATATTATAGTACGGTTGGCAACCCTGGTGTGTTTGTTTGTTACTCTTTCACGCAAATACTACTATACCGATTACAATGAAATTTAGCACACATTTTAGAGGGTAACTTGAAATACCTCGGGAACGGGAACTATGCGAGTTTTTCTTTGAGAACGCGGGCGAAGCCGCGGTCGGAAATCTAGTTATTGTATAATATTTTAATGGCTATTTTTCTCAAAGGAATTATCAAATAAATATTTTTGACATAGTCCTGATTTATTCGTTATTAAACGTACTAGTTACTAGTACGTAGTACAGAGTACTCTTAGGTAGTACAGTTTAAATATTCTGTGGTAATACATAGTATAATTTTATTACTAAGCTGTGGCAAGGCTTTAGCAAGGCTTCCAAGTTCCGACTACAATCCAATTTGGCGGCAATTTGGCGGGGTGGTGGCGGGTTCGAAACAAAACGTTTTATGAATGGAAAAAATTAGAATACTCGCGTCTATGTACTTTATATTATGCTATGGATTTAGTGACACAGTCATGACACAGTGGTGATCCTGTTTACAACTGTCTGAATTCGTAATTGGTAAGTTTTTATTCCTTAGTAAATAGTACCTACTGTAAGGGCGGCAAAATGCAGTTTTAATAAAAAAGACAACATCTACGAGCCATTGAATGATTTGATGCACTTAGATTTTTTTTTAATAATATATTTTTTATTTATCTATTTGTTGTATCTGGTATTATAATCTCCAGTATCAATGTTATTACATAATATTATGTAATAACATTGATACTATATACATGTATATATGTCATAATAATACAAGAACTTAATAAAAATCTTTCCATACAACTACCAGAAACAGAATTAAAAGTCAAAAATTTTTTATATGTATTTTATTGTAGCTTTTTTCACATAGGTACACACTACACAATTCTTTTTCATGAAACATTAAATTGAACACTTAGAAGTTACTTACAATTATACAGCCATACAAAAACTCATCGGAAATGAAAATATGTACATAAATAATGAACTTTACCTTGCTTTTATCAACTCCACTATAACTAATAAAAATTACATAAACTACTTTTAACATATTAATTTAAGGTTGCAAATAAATTATAAGGCTAATATTAGAACATCTATAATCTACAAAAGTTATTTTAAACTATCTGCACCCGCATAATTAACAGTAGATGTTAATTAACTATTTCTGTCTTCACTGGAGATTGATTCATACTTATATCTATATAACATAAAAAATGCATCACAAAATGTGTTGGTAAGCGCATAACTCAGTAATGGCTGAACCGATTCCGTTAATTCTTTTTTTATAATATTCCTTGAAGGACGAGGGTGGTTCTTATGGAGAGAAAATGTAAACATTTAGGCCTACCACGAGCGAGGTCGGAGCAGACCACTTGTAGTATTATAAATCTTCCCTTCTCTGTATATCTGTGAAACTGTTTTCAAAACTGGTGGTAATTGGTAAAACTGTGTTATGACGATTCAAAAGTCCTTGTATAAGAAGCCTTGAAATGTTTGAATTTGTTGTCTACACTATCTTATAAAAAACAATACTATTGTTTAGACTTAGCAACCCAATTGCATACAACTCAAATAAAAAGTTCATTGGAAATTGTCTATAGAGGGTGAATTAGTTCTTTCTACTAGCAAGGGGTCCTCACTGATCTCAATCTCATCTTTAATCTCAGACTTAACCAGTACTTCACATTCATCGTTTAAATGTTCATTGCACCCAGTCATTTCATCTGCTGTGTGACATGCAACACACTGCTCACTGTCACCAGCTAATCGTTTGTCACATAGTGTAGGGGATTCGTTAGTGAGCTTTTCAGCTCTTTTCTGACATATTTTTTTAGAACGCAGGTATGCGACACGCTCTCGCGTCTTTGCTAGCCTTGTCTGTCGTTGCTCTTCTGTTTCTTGCGATAGTGCACGCCTCTTTCTTTTAGCCTCTCTTGATCTTTTAGAAATATTCGACTTAGATTTCATATTAATATTAATTATTAATTAATGCATGTTTTATAGTTGCTCTTTTATACAAATTTCACCATTATTAGGTATTTGCTTTCTTAACACTCTTCTTTTACCTTTTAATGGTAATTTATAAATATTTTTTGTGTTGTTTTAGGTTGTTTTATTAACATTGATTGAAATTTGAAATGTCATGTGTCAAAAATGTAAGGCCCTTCTCCCATTACGATACACACAGGCGATTAAAGTATCCTGCAAGTCTCGGAGACTAGTCGCCGCGGAGTATCTCACATACCTGTGTCACATACAATGTATGTAGGTTCGCACACTACGCTACCGGTTACCGGTATCCTATACGTCCGCCGTCCGCGACTAGTATCGCACGACTCACTGTGCGACTCACCGTGTTGGTCGCTTTTGCGTCGCGTCTCGCGCGTATCTCTTCGGTAGAAAGATAAAAATTTCTATACCCGGCGCGGCGAATGATGATTCCTATGACACTGACAGTCTCAGAGCTGACAGTTATTCTCAAGAGACAAACTTGTAATGGCGTCACCATTAAATTAGAAACTTATTGGAGGCGTCTTAAAATGGCATTTATTAATTTTTACGTAGCTTTATGCCATTACAATGATATTCCATTGGAATTATAACAATTCTTAACATTTACGAGAAATTATATCAATCTGACTTTGCGTTTACGTCCTACAAAACTTACATCGTTGGCATTTATCGACTAGTGCGGAAGTATCGATAAACAAATTTCGATAAAGGAAACGAGTTCACATTTTTTCTATGCTTAAGCTTTAGTTCATTCACTATTGAATGGAACAGAAGATCCCAGCATAATTAATTAATTACCGTTCGTGTAAATTTACGATAATAATATAAGATATGATAATATAAGTTTTTTAGACAAATTAAATGGGGGCTTCCATTTTCATGATAAAACTAATACACTATGTTTTAGTTAAAAATTGAGACGTGACGTAGACGTGGCTGGTGGTAGTTGCAATCGCAAACCACGCCTTTGCCTATAAAATAGTAAAGTATCGACACGACCCATTATACGAGCAATCACTAGACGAACTGTCATAGGGATCATCATTCGCCGCGCCGGGTATAATCATCCTGTTGTAGTTTTCGTGCGGCTACAAAAACTACAATTTATGTATCTTTCAATATATGGATGAATCCAGTAGGTACTTCCTACTCTTACGTTGGCGTCTTCTATTTCTATAAAAAAGAAAAAAAAAAGACGTGTGGCACTCGGGGACTGCATACCGCGGTAAAGCTATTGCATAGCATGCCTTCAAGCCACACCCGCGATAGATTAACTGCAAGAGCTTGTTCGTCACTGGAATCGCTGATTACTCGACATAACGACATAACTGTTGTTACACTAAATAAATGAATTATTATTTTTCTCTTTATATTTATTTTTTCTTATTATTAATGTATCTCATTCCATAATACTCGGGTACCATCATAAGGAAGGTACCCGGACCTTTGGAAGGCTTACGTGGGGACACGGATCCAACACGCAGAGGCCCTTTAGAGAACTTTACTGTGTTGTGGGACACCAGCCGCAGCCTGCCCATGACTGCACTATTATTAGAGATACAGTCCTAGGCAGTCCGCGGCCGATGTAGGACTATTTCGAGATATGAAAACAAAATAAACTGGGCTATGGAGTGGGATGTTAAATGGGCCGGTATTTGGGGACTATTGGAAACTATGGCACCTGCCTTTCTACTACAAGAAAGTAAAAATATGTTGGCAGGTGGTGACTCGCCCTCTCACTGTATGGGCCCCCGAAATAAGTCGCTACAATAGTGCGACAAGGGGGCAGCATATTGCGAGCAGCTAAGGGTGGAGAGGCGTCCCTGGACTTTAAACTACGATCACGCGCTCCCTGAGGGTCCAGCATCACGTGCCCACTCGCCACTTATGATTCGCATCCACCCTTCGAGCTAAAAGCTCTCGCGACTCCACTCTGGCCGGCTGGTTAAGGCAAGCCAGAGGTGGGGGTCCTGTCCTCGTCAGGCTTCACTCCGACCGGCCGGTGAAGGCAAGCCGGAGATGAAGACAGGGGCCTCCCCCGGGAGCACTCGGTTCCCGCGGGGTCGCTACTCCCCGACACCCCGCCACAAGGTGTCCTGCGGGTTGACTGATTGCACGGGTGGAATATCTATTGTCACGTAGACAATAGATATTCCAACCGTGGGCGATGGGGTCGTCACATCCCTACGCCCTCTTATTATTATTATTATAACGTCCGTCCACAAAAACGAGGCACAATAATGATGAATTTAGTCATTTTTCAATCGCATAATATGGGAGCATCGGGTAGCGAGCAAATATCTAACTAGTATTCTATTAGAGTATCGTATTCTAGAAGTATCGTAATGGGAGAAGAGCCTAAATTGTAATCCGCAACAGCAAGTGAACGTCTATTGGAAGATTGGCACCGTAGGGCGATTGGCACGGACAACGGATTACGGAAATCTATAGATACCATGAGACACTCTATTAGTTAATAAGATTAAAATATGTAGTAGGTATACATATTTGTTCAGAAACTGTGATCGTTAGCCGATTGCTTCTGGTTGTTTCAAATTTGTCCATGTGATGGAGATAGACAAACCCAGAAGCATGATGAACAACACCATCAAGCCAGACCTGGAATCAGCTATGCCTCGCGGTTTTACCCACATTGCTCCGCTCTTGTTGGTCTTAGCGTGTTGATATAATAGCCAATAGCCTACTTCGAAAAATGGGCTAACATCGAAATAATTTTTCAAATCGGACCAGTAGTTCCTGAGATTAACGCGTTCAAGCAAACAAACTCTCAGCTTTATAATATTAGTCTGGTATTACAATCTTTATAGTCTCTAGGTCTTTTATATACCTAGTATCAATGTTATTATAAATATCATAATAACACAAGAGCTTAATAAAAAACTTTCCATACAACAACCAAGAAACAGAAATAAAAGTCAAACTTTTGATATGTATTTTATTGTAGCATTTTCCACATAGATACACTACACAATTCTTTTTCATGAAACATTAAATTGAACACTTAATAGTTACAATTACAACAAAGTTACAATTAAACAGCCATATTAAAACTCATTAGAAATGAAAATACAATATATTGAACTTTACCTTCCTCTTATCAACTCCACTAACTAATAAAAGTTATAATTACATATGAGTTGCATTAAATTCTCAAAACAATATGCACTCATATAACCCTATTGATTGTTTTCATTTAAACCTCACAGGCAAGAACATTAATTTAAGGATACAAATAATTAAGGCTAATATTCGAACATCTATAAACTAAGGAAGTATTTTAAAATATCTGTACCCACATTCTCTACTGTTAATTAATAGTGACTTCACTGGAGATTGATTCATACTTATATCTATCATATAAAAAAAGCATCACAAAATGTTTTGGTAAGCGCATAACTCAATAATGGCTGAATCGATTCTGTTGATTCTTTTTTTTTATAATATTCCTTGAAGTACAAGGGTGGTTCTTATGGAGAGAAGCGTAAACATGTACCACAAGCAAGGTCGGAGCCAGCAGGACCACTTGTAGTATTATAAATCTTCCTTTCTCTGTATATCTGTCAAACTGCTTTCCAAACTGGTGGTAATTGGTAAAACTATGTTATGACGATTCAAAAGTGCTTGTTTAAGAAGCCTTCAAATGTTTGAATTTGTTCTCTAGACTATCTTACAAAAAAACAATACTATTGTTTTGACTTAAGCAACCCAATCACATTCAACTCAAATAAAAAGTTCATTGGAAATTGTCTATAGATGGTGTATTAGTTATTTCTTCTAGCAAGGGGTCCTCACTGATCTCAATCTCATCTTTAATCTCATATTTAACTAGTACTTCACATTCATTGTTTAAATTGATATCTTTAGGAGCTTCATATTCAGCATCATGGTCACTTCCATGACAGCTTACACTATTATGCTTACTTTCAACAGTTAAATGCTCATTGCACCCAGTCATTTCATCTCTTGCCTGACGTCCAACACACAGCTCACTGTCATCAGCTAATTGTTTGTTACAGAGTGTAGGGGATTCTTTAGCGAGGTTTTCGGCTCTTTTCTGACATATTTTATTAGAACGCCGGTATGCGATATGCTCTCGCAGCTTTGCTAGCCTTGTCTTGCGTTGCTCTTCTGTTTCTTGCGATCGATAACGCCTCATTCTTTTAGCATTTTTTGTTATTTGAGAAATATTCGACTTAGATTTCATATTAATATTAAGTCAGATTAAAATATATATGTACATTGACAACAGAATCACACTAAAAGAGTGAAACTATAAAATTTAAAACCATCTACGTAAAATAAGTACATCTGTAGATACACTTAATATATTGGTAATAGTAAAATAATCAGTTGCCTGCCTATCGCGTGTTTTATAGTTGCTCTTTTATACAAATTTCACCATTATTATTTTCTTTAATATCATTTTCTTCTTTTAAATTGTACATATTCTTGTGTACTTTTTATGTTGTTTACGAATTTACGAAATACGATTACGAATACGCGAATATTGATTGAAATTTGAAATGTCATGTGTCAAACTGTCAAATGTAAACCGCAACCGCCAGCGCCAGTCGCAATGTCTATTGGCGTTTACAGTTATTATGAAACATTCCGTTTCACGTAAATTCGGTTATAACTATTTTATTAATTTTATTTATATGAAATTTTGTATTGATACAGTGCATGTATATTGCATTTAACTTGTGATACTTCGCATATTCCTGAAGCCTGGATACTGAAAAAATATATTAGGATTCCGCGTCCATCTCTGTATTTGATAGTTTAAGAATTACTTCATTATAATACTAGAAACGTTTTGGCTCCATCTTTGCGAATAGATTTCCAAAATTAATAAAAAAACATTTAAAGTAATTTCCATTTAACGTTCCTGCCGAAAATCTTGAAAAACAGTTTGATAAACAACTCCGTGTTTACTCGAACAAAAATAATTTATTGAACCTCCCTGGCTTTCGTTGTAGTCAACAAAGAGAATACAAATACAACGTAGTCAATTATTGACGTCCTGCTCTCGCGAAAATCCCGTTGCTATTCGATTTAGTATAGAGAAGAAACAACCTTCAATCGAAATTTTGATTTCAGCAGCGCTAAAATTTCCTTAACCCGTAGAGAAATATTGGTTTAATCCCAGCAAAGTAGGTACGGGTCAGCTAGTTAGTTATAAATAACAATTGAAAACTATAACAATAAATTCTTTCATTTGATTATTTACATATATTTTATAGAGTAGAAGCTTAAGAAGATACAAAACAGCGAATAACAACATTTATACTTTTTGGTCTATAAATAAGATTAATTAGAATTATATATTTATTCAGAAACTGTGATCGTTAGCTGTTTGCTTCTGGTCGTTTCAAATTTGTCCATTGTCTTGATATCCATAATCATTGTGATGGAGATAGACAAACCCAGAAGCATGATGAACGACACCATCAAGCCAGACCTGGAATCAAGCATGTAATATAAGAGAGCAATATATTATAATATAAGCTACAGTCATAATTTACTGATTAGGTTTATAGAATACAATTGAAAAGTATTAGGCCAACGATTTTTTCACAAAGAAACGCGATAAAATTTTATTTTCTTACATAACCAATTCTTACTTCGCTGCAAAATTTGGAATCGCTTAAATATCTTAAAGAAATTCTCACCATATAGGAACAGATGTAAATCCAATGCAGTCAAAAGCATCCGAAAATTTCTCCGTACTCTCCATAAATGGTTGCATCTGTAAATTATCAAGACAAAGTTCTTTTTACTGTCATCCGCAATTGCTTTATTTGTAATGTTTTATAAACAATTTATAGTAAACGCTTTTAAATAAAAAATGCAATGTGTTTAAATACTTCTGCGACGTGTTTTTGAAGGGTGTACTTATAATACGAACAATTGTCAATTATTTGTTGATTACAGAAAATAACTACTATTGTCTCATAAATTTTATTATCTACAATGCCAATAAGAATTAAAAAAAAAACCTTTACCTGTATATTAGGGAAAGTCAAAGACGCTTCTTCTGAAGAATAGACCAAAGGCAAGGAACAGTGGTATGCTTTGCCTAGTACAGCAGATGGTGCGTCAGGTGGCGCAGGGGCTTGCAAATTCAGACCAATGGTGGCAAGTCCTCGCTTTACTTCCACACCTACTGCGGTCCACCAACCTCCAGATTGCTTGAAACTGAATTCTAGAGTGATCTAGAACATTTGGAACTTGACAATATAAGGAAGTATTAGAAATGTGGTAAAGAATTTGTAATGTTGATTAGGATTACGTTCAAATAATAAAATACACTGCTATACTCGAATTATTAACCGTCCCTACAATTTATTATTAAATAAAATACAATTATTATCCCACGCAAAAGTAGTTCAATTATAATATATAAATAAAAAATATAAACCACTAGCTTTCCGCCTGCGGCTTCGCCCGCGTTTTCAAAGAAAAACCCGCATAGTTCCCGTTCCCGTGGGATTTCCGGGATAAAACCTAGCCTATGTTACTCGTGGATAATGTAGCTTTCGAATGGTGAAAGAATTTTTAAAATCGGTCCAGTAGTTTATGAGCCTATTCATTACAATCAAACAAACAAACAAACAAACAAAGTTTTCCTCTTTATAATATTAGTGTAGATTAACTACTAATACATAATTATATATACAAATTGGTTGATAGATATTTCAACTCTGGTGTAGATATCCTTAAAATAGACTATTTTCTGGCAATCGAATCGAGAATAAGCGGAAGAAAACATCTTATTTGTTGCCAAATAAAATTAAATTCCCCAACTATTAGAACATTTTGCTTTTCCACGTTCCCATACCATTTGTTTTTGTGTATTTTCTTGTCTATGTTCTAAAAAGAAACGCGTGATCGTCTTACTTTATCCCTCGTATTGTCACCATCAGCAAATCGCACCACCAGTATGGTATATAGCCTGGTCGGTTTGACAGTGGGCTCTCCAACTGGTGTATCCAGGACAGTAGTGGTACCATCTTCCCAGCGGAGTTCTGGCCAGCCAGTTGAGTAAAGTAGAGCAGCTTTTCCAGGAGGTCCTAGATTTGAGAAAAATATTATAAAAGTAGTATGGGGAAAAAATAAAGTTTTTTTAAAAGAACGGATACATCGCCAAATTGTTTTTTTCATATTCATTTGTTGGCGGGCTTTTAAAGATTGTGTCGTCTATGTAAAACCTATTAACGTTTACTTTAGATTGCTAGTAGCCTTATAATGTTGGAAAATAAATAGAATTAGAAAGTTATATATTATGTACTAAAGAAAATAGCCAAATATACTCGTATACGAAAACATCTGTGAACGTCATTTTAAAATTGCTTAAAGCTTTATTCACATTTCTTCACTATTCCTGGTCAACCATGAAAAGGTGCTTGAAAGCATTATTATCGTTCATTCTATCGTTCGTTCTAATCACACATCTTTAAAATCGAAGATTAAAACTAACTGACACATCCGCACTTATTTAGTATTTACCAGTAGCATTATACAGTGCATATTTGGGTAGATTTTTAGCAGGTTTTTCGTCTTCAGTAGTAGCTGTTACTGTAGTAGAAGCATCTTCAGCCTGACGTCGAACTCTGGACCATTCGCTGTCGTAGTCTACTGGTTGAGACTGAGATACGGAATTACCTGTAATATTAAAATAGAAAAAAATAACGAAGGGCTTTCGGAATTAAGTGATACAGCTTACGGTGTTTTTATGGATTTGTTAATAAATGTGGAAAAGTGTGGAAATTCAGTTATAATAATTGTCAGGTTAAATATTCAATACAAAAAAGTCACTGTAGTAACATAATTTTGTTTTGATTCATGTTTGAGTCGAGACCGCAATTTTATGTTCATTATTTGAATTGTAAAATATTATTGAAAACTCTAAACAAATCTAGATTTATCAGAAACGAAAATCATTGCAGTCACCATTGCTATTAAATTTTTGCTAGGCGCTAAATTATTTCAAATTTGAAAATTTATAAAAATTGCATCTACATATTATGTACTGGTATTGAAATTTACATTATACATATTTAATTGATTGTTATACCTAGCACACCCAAAACCCGTCCTTCGCCGTAGATATCTTGTAATCTGTCAAATGTTTCTGTCATTTGGGCATCTCTTTCCGACCAAGGTCCTTGCAAAGTAAGCACCTAGAATATGTATTTTTAATGATAATATTTGTGTATTTAATACAATTATTATTAATTTATACAAAACAGGCTTTTGGTTGGTTAAATGGTTCTTTTTAAACAGATATACTTAAGTAATTTGATTCGAGCCACTCTTTTTACGTTAAGAGCCTACAACTTAAAGGCCTACAATTTACGTATTAATCAGTGCTATAACTACATAGTATAAACCTTTGACCTACCTGCGTTTCATTACTTATATAATCAGGGTGCACATCCAAAAAGTCTTGAGGTAAAACCAGCACAGTCTGACCTTCCAGCATCTTCCGAAGTCTTGGGAAGTTACCACTAGAGAGGGTCGAGGAATCCTGGTTATTGAAGACCACTATTGCCGCTTGCTCACTGTATATCTTCATCAACTCATCTTGATCCAGGAATTTCAATGCGGGTCTCTTAAACTTTTCCAAAGACTTCGGGCCAAAGAAAAGGAAAGGTCCTTCCAAATTCGCGCTACAAACATAGCTTAAGGATAGAAATAGTAAGATATGGGACAACATTTTTAATGTTTGTGCCGACTGAATGGGTTCGAAGGGTGGATATTGACTAAATTTCGCGCATGCGCGTTGTGGAGGTGAGACTTTGTGGAGCTTTTGCGAACTTGAGTACCTACTTTTGATAATTAAGTTCACTTTATAAATCAATAACGTAGGTTTTTCTTATTTTTGTGCGATTATAATATATGTAGTGGATTATGAATATAGATTTAGTGGTGTAATTGCGAAAAGGGAGGTAAAATGTAAATCCAATAATATAAATTTATACTTCATTATGAGGTGATCCTTGCATAAAAATATAATACATACGTATAAATATTAATATTATTATCAAACAAATGATCCACTGAATCACACATTTTCGAAATAAAACAATATGTATCTAAACTCTGCATATGAAAATGTTTAAAAATTACTCTGATAGATATCTCAATATAAGAACTGTGTGAAAAATATTTTATAAAACACTGTTGATAGAAATTAATTTCATCTCTCAAAGAAGATAGAAAGGTAGATAAATTTTAGGCAAAAACTTAAAAAAATCCTTATAAAATGTTGAATTTAGAACCTACCTAAAATAAAATGTCCCTTTATACTCTATAAAAAGTCAGGTAGGATTTCGGAAAATAAAACACACACAATAAAATCATAGTTTATTTACATAAATATCTTAAAATAACTATAACAATAACCAGACCGAGATCATGAGGAATGTTGTAATAATACTTCTCACAGGGGATGATGATGATGATTTCGTGAAGAAGAATGACTTTTCTGTAACAAAATATCGAATGTTAATATACCAAAGTAACTAGCGGTCCGCCCCGGTTTCGCCCGTGGTACATGTCTATTGTCTACGTTTTCTCTCCATAAGAACTATACTCGTACTTCAAGGAATAAAGAATTAACGAAATCTGTTTAGCCGTTCTCGTTTTGCGCTTACCAACGCACTAAGCAATTCATTTTTATTATATAAAAGATCAGCTACCTACTTATATGTACATATTTTTAATTTACATAAGTTTTAACATTTACAAGTGCATTGCTATTTGAAGCAAAAAAATATGCTTCAAACTCAAAATTTAAAACATTTTTTTTAAGAATAGTATTTTTCCTGAATATACCAAACTCTTTATTCATCGTAAACTTTAACCATTGCTTTATTTTTAAACGACCGACAATAATACTATAATTTTACAATCATAAATAGTCAAATACTTACTCTGCTTCTGTTTTTCATTAGGATCCGTGACGCCACACTGCCGGTACGAGACAGTTCTCTTTCTCTTGGTGTCTATAAAGCCCGGTATGAATATACTGGGAGAGTCCAATCGACCGGACGCTAACAACCTGCGTAAGTTAAGTTATTTTATTTCAATAATACGTTTATATCAAAATAGTTCATGATTTTCCTCCAAAAAAGTTGACATACCAAAACTAGCTTCAGCTCAAAATTAAAAATACTTTCGCGTCGAATCAATTCTAATCGAACACTCGAATTAAACGAACAACGAATATAATAAAATTTCTACCAGGGTTACTCTCCCATTATCGTTAATGAATCGAATCTAAATCATAACAACTTTGACTTCGACTTAGTGATTTTTTTAATCTATACCACTTTACCTGGTAAAATCCAGTTCCAATCTATTAGCGTCAGGCCCCTGGAAGTGCAGTAGTATCTGTATACACGCGCCGCCATGCAGGATCCTCGTCTTGCGCGAGTCAACGCCAACCATCCACTCAGGCACACCCATTACTCTACGGATCTCTTGTAGGAACTGTCCCCTGGTGGTAAAGTTATAATTAATTAGAAACAAGTCAAAGGACTGTTACTAATGAACCATCTCGGCTGTTACGGTTTGCAAGTTATTTACTTACTAGCTGCTCCACGCGGTTTCACCCCCGTGGCTCCACTCCTGTTGATCGTAGCGTGATGACATATACCCTATAGCCTTTCTCGATAAATGAACTATCTAACACTGAAAGAATTTTTCAAATTGGACCAGTAGTTCCCGAGATTAGCGCGTTCAAACAAACAAACTCTTCAGCTTTATAATATAAGTAATAAGTATAGATTTCTGTAGCACTTCAGCTAATTTTAGCGACTTTGTTGAAAGACAGATAAGTTAGAAGTAGACAGGAAACTGATTTAAATGTTTTTAATGATTTAACTGATGTTTTTTTATAATCGGATATTCCTTTCACGATATAATATCTCCTCTGAGTTAAAAAAAAACTAAACTATTTTGAGTGAATCACTGTAGTTCTATCGGCACAGCAATACAGAGTTACAAAACAAAATAGTTACTTACAGAACAAATCTGGGCGGCTTCATAATATTCACATATTTGATGATATCCTTGTCTGGCTGTATGTTAGCACACGCAAACTTTTCACTGCTTCTCTTTGGACCGAGTATGACGATAGATCTGCCCATCGCTGATACTGTGCCTTCGAGGGGAAAATTACTGTCCACGAACATTTGACGGTCACCGCCAATACCTAAAAATTAATATAACTTGTAACATACGAATGTGAAAATAACAAAAAAGTTGATGAAATCTAACTCTAAATATCACTACCGCAGTACTCAAGTTCGATAGGTTTGGATGAGATTGAATTACACTAAAAAGTAGAATGGAAGATGAAGATGAAAATGTATGGAAAGTTGTCGCGTAATAACCACAGGACAGTTCTTTGGCATCATTGTTATGATGTTGTATGTCCATATTATGTAAAATTATAATGTAATATTGAGATTATTTAAAAAGAGCATTTTGCCTTTTCTTCTCCGCGGAAACTTCTTTCCGAATCAGTAGTAAATGGTAAAACTATGTTATGATGATTTAAAAGTGTATTTAGTCATCTAATTGAATGAATAAATGTTTGAGTTTGAGTTTAAAGTTTAAACTGAATATTAACAGGAAAAAAACGGTGATATAACATTAACATTACTTACTGATAGTCCCAAGTCTCGCTGTCAAATCCCCAACATCGCATCGCAGTGGATTGTCTGCGCCACACTCTTGACTATATAAATCGTGCTGAAAATAAACAATTATTGAAAATTTATACGTATTATTAATTTAAATAAATAATAATTAAGAAAAATACCAATCATTTCTATAAGAAACTTACTTTATGTAGCAAAAAAAACGGAACCGAATTTAAAAATCGAAAATTCTAACCTTCTCAACTAATATTCTAACTGTGAAAGTTAATGTCATCCTGTCTATTCTCTTCTTCATGCCTCAAATTTACCGATTTGGATAAAAAAATTTGCAGTAAAAAGACTGCTTTTATCCCGGAAATCCCACGGGAACTAGACGAACACTGGTTTTTCTTATGCTTACGATGCTGGAGGAAAACTAGTTAATCGTATATATAACATTAAATAAAATAGTAACAACTATTGTACTTACATTAAGCGGATCAGCAAGCTGCGTGAAATACGGGTTCCACCTATACCCGCCGGCCACACAGCGCGTGTTGGTCACCTTCACGGCTGCGTCCACACCTACTGGGTTCACGAATATCTCCCAGCGATGGTGGTGCGTCTGGAAATGTGTTAAAATATTAAAGGAAATTGTCAAGATTGAGAATTCTAATATATTTTTTAAAAATAAGGTAGTTTCACGTGTGAATTTGTTGTTTAATTTCTTATAGAACCATCTTTTTGTTCCCTTACAATGTGTAAGTTCTAAATGTTCAAAGGTGGCACCGGAAGAGATAGAACATTAGAAATGTATTGAATTACCTATTTGTGGTTTAAGCATCTATTTTTATTTAACGAACCTTCCCAATTCATACTCTCCTTATACTTTGGTTTAAAACAAGACTGATAAAAATACATCATTGCAACTTACCAGATTCCGATCATACAGTCCAGGATGTCGCAGCTTCACCTCCACAGTGGTATCACTAGTACTGCCATCATTGTGTATCAACTGTGTTAGTCGGATGTATCCATGTGCAAACCCGCCCGGATGATGGAAGGATGCGATAGCTCGAATTTCACGCGCTTCTGAAGGACTGTAGCCGCGTTCTATGGAAGAGCAAGCCCAGCGGCGGTCGCGGGTCTAAACGATATAAAATTATAATTGAAATATTGTCAGATATAAATATGGACGAAGAAAAAGCTAAGCAAAAATTTTTCTTTTTTGGAACAAACAACGTGCTCGTAAATAAAACACACAGAAGACTGACTCATAAGCTAAGAAAATTACACAGAAAACTGACTTCAACATCGCGTTCTGCAATACGGAACAACAAACATATTTATGTTAACTTTAAATTAAGTGCCTATTGACTATTACCCAAATGTAATCAGTATTTAAAATGTATTTGTTTGAAATGAACCAATTCTTCTATCATCTAACGAGGATCTTATTATATACGAATGTAAGAAAAAGTACATTTATAATACAACTTCTACCACACCCCGGACACTCCATACAAAATTATCGTTTTGACAGTCACACTGTAGAGACTGCAAATGTGTGTGTTAACGCTTTATGGTTGGCACATTTGTGACTAGCGTAAAGAAATTCGCGCTTTTCTGATGAAATACATCCGTAAACAGCACAATATCTAACCATTTTCTACGAAAAACGATAATCACAAATCCAAAATAATAAAATTAATTTAAGTCAATTTGATTAATGTTGTCAATCTTCGTTGCGTATCGTCCTTGCAGAAAAATGCGGGCCATCTATAGCGTTATCATGCGGGGTGAGGTAAGTGTTTAATTTTGGCGGGAGGCGGAGAGTGTCCGTTCTGTAGCGTTTAGCTAGTATTATGTATTCTGGCCTTCTACTAAAATACAATATCTTTATACACTTACGTGACTAACGGTTTTGTGAATAGCAACAGAGCGTCCCAAAATACTGTAAGCTCCATACAGAGATAACTGGGTTTCATTGTAAACAGCCGTGAATTTGTTTACGTCTTCCATCAAACCATATTTAGTACCTAAATCACCTAACTCGTACTGATCAGCGGTACCTAGGAATATAAACATATAATAAACTAGAGAGATATTTTAAATTGGATATCTGAAATTAAACTCGTGGTGTAAACAATTTTATATTAAACGATCGATATCATTTATGTCCATTTTCTGTCTACTTACTGTCTATTAAAGTTTTCATAAAAACATTACCTTTAGTAGGAGGCGGACTCAGCGATTTATTAACATTGAAGGGATTATAAGTATCATAAATAGTTGTCTTCTCACAAGGAAATTCAAGCTCTTTTTCGATTGGAGTCTGAAAAAAACAAATGTATTTTCACAATTTTATTCATTTTCATTCATGTGATAGGGTAATTATATCAATAGGGTAGGATAGGATAATCATTGCATTGTTGTAATGAAATCATCAGGCCTGCGTATAATTTATGTTGTGAATAACTGGTTAAATCAGCAGTATCATAATAGCCTAGTCTCTTTATTAAACTGCGCTATCTTCTCAAACGATACGTCGTCAGATAGGTAATTAATGGACGCCATTGAACCTTCAAAGTCATACAACATTTGACCATACTTACAAGATGTATCTTATAATTATTGACCTCATCAGGCAGGTTCTCCAACGAGAGCTGAACATTGGTAATATCGTATTCCGACTGCTGGGTTAATTCGAACTTCCCAGTGAGTGAGATTGTGTTTCCATTACCGAACCAGTCACGGATCACAGCTTTGCGGCGGTGGAGACCGTTCACCCTAGGGGGAAAAATAATTTAATTGTTATAAATGTAGAGTTATTTGTTATAAAAACAGACAGACAGAAGGACAGCAAAGTCAGATCCGCTAATAAAAAATGATGAAAATTATACAGAAGAGTTAATTATTGTAAAAACGAGCATGGAAGCTTCAAATATGAGCATTTCTTGTTGTACATACTCCTAGACAAAAGTAACATTTTGGACCAGTGAATCATTTTCTTACAGGAATAGTTTTTTTGCTTACTTCGTATTCATGAAGAAGCCTGTACTTCTTTTTTTTAATGGCGATTTAAGATGTTACAAATATTCCCGATAGAATTATGCAGTAACCAAGCCACATACATATTACTGAAGAATTTTTTAAGGAAATTTTCGTTCCATTTTTGTTCTCATACAATAAATACTTACATAGCACACGCCATCCTTTCTCCTCTCGCTACCGGTCCATGGTCATCATAAATAACTAAAGACTTCCTCATAATGGAGAACTTTCCCGCCAATCCTACCACAGTATCAGTGAATAGCCTTCTAGTGAGTCTTTCGCTGTCTCGTTTACGGCCAGCTACGGACAGTAACCCATGCCTGAAATAAAATTGATTGTTAAATACAAAGAAGTCACTACTAATAAGAGAAATTACGGAAGAACATAGCTTGTATTTATTTATCAGTTTTTATTCGAATCTGATCACGACTACACTGGTTAGTGTGCTCAATAGAATCCTTATTAAACTACCAAAATTTGATAAGATTATTGTAATTAAACTTAGTATAAAAAATATTTACAAACTTAAAACAAATAGTTAACTATATTGGTTTATACCTCTCTTAACTTTATGAAACTAGAATTATCAGAATGGCTAGAATATCTATAAGTGTTAATATTTGCATGTCAAATACCAACATAAGTGGCGTATGAGTTGTACGAATTAGCTTATTATAAGAACTTGTATGAAGAGCATTTATGCAAATAAAATTTATTATTTTAGTAAGATTTACCTGGTCGTAAAGTCCCCAAGCCTGCACAGTCCTTCCATCCCCACTTTACAGTACTGTTCCGGGTGTCTGGTGTCCGTATCCACGCCATGAGGATCGTACATCTTACCAGCGCTTAGGCATCTTGCAGTCCAGTTGTAGTAATCTTTACCAGGAGGGTGTTCGTGGATCGCCCAACGGTGTTCATGCGTGTTGTTCACATTTGCACCGTCAGCGTGGATCTAGTTATACAGGAAATAAGTTTTAGCTGGATTTTACACGACGATAATTTCAGATTAATTATACAGAAATACGAAGGCTCATAATACCTCTCTGGTGGCTTAAATTTATAACTTCTAGCTTTACTAATATAACAGACATATTCTTATTATTTGGACACATAAAAACATGATTTGCAAAAGTATTGTTCATTTCAAATAGATACCAGTAAGAAAATAAAATATCAATGAGTAAAATCAACATCTAAATACTGCATTGATATTCAGCATTTGAGAAAGAAATTTGAATAAATATTTATGTAAACAGTTACATTAATTATCTACGAAAGATTACTATAATTAATTGGTATAACAAACACTTATTTTATTATCTACGATTCGAAATGACATTAAAACACTTACCATACTCTCAACAATAACAGTGGTATCTTCCCATGGCATTTCAAGCGGCTGCCTGAAGATGACCCTGCTTACTATAGGATACCGGAACACCACTTGAGCTGAACTCATCTGTGTCTGATAGTCCGTACCATATTCATACGAGTGGATGGTAGCACAGAGCTCACGTTTCGGTGGTCGTCTGTAATTCGAAAAACTTATATTTGAACCAAAATAAATTCAGTTTTTAATGTTTTATGCCATCGTCTATTCATCTAAATTAGTGACAAAAAAATAACCCAGTTTTGAAAACGTAAAAAACTACATTTATAAATCTGGTCTAAAATTTCATTGATTATTATCAAACCAACTTGCGAAATAATGAAGGAAGTATAATATGAATTGTAAGATATAAAGGCTAAAGATTGAACTTTGGTTTCAATAATTACAGTTAGCAATCCACTTACTTAAATTCACATTATTTTCTTTTTTGTATTCTTTCTCTGCACCCGTTGCATTCATCCGTTTCGATCGATTTTTCCTCACAACATATTAAACCGTAAAAATATTTACTTTTCGCTCCCCATACAATCAAATCCAGGAACTCCTACTATGCGTAAACCACCACCAAGGAGAACAAAACAATACAATCTATTCTATCATACTTATAACACACTAGCAAACCGGGCGAACTCCGTTTCGCCACCAGAGACACCTTTTTTTTGTTATAAACCTCACGGAGCCCGAGACCTTTCCAACGAATGCAAAACCGTGGAAATCGGTTCGTGCGTTCTGGAGTTATAGCGTCAGGAAGGAAAACCCGACTTATTTTTATATAGTAGACAAATACCAACCTAGTAACCACAAGGGCTCGATGCATCACACTATTCTTCCCACTCAGAGGCAGGAACACATCCCAGTACGAACCACTAAGCTCATTCGCCAGACCAGGAAGTAGATATTTGTGATTCAAGTACTCAGTTCTGTCTTTATATTTGCCTAATAGATCACCAATAGCGTAGTGGTCTTGGGTGCTTAAACCTGTGGAAAGATAAATTGATGATAGAGTATTCTAAGATCTCCGATTTGTTTTCTATAAGACTGGCTTTTTCTTTTATTAAAACAAAAATAAGAATCCATTATCAACACAGCTAAAATGTAAAATACATACATATTACTTAGGTGGTAGCATGTGGTAGGAATGGTAATGTATGCTGTCTTATGCAGCTAATCTAATTTCCTCTAATTGTGTCTATTTAACTACCTAAATAAAGAGTTCAAAGATCCCAAATATCCCAAATATCATCCTCATCCTGTCATAATATAAAACTGTTTATCAACAGTATCAATTATTAATATTAATTTTAAAGCTCGTTTATATTTCACACGCAATTTAATCTGGCACAATTGTTTGGCAATCACACCATTATTTAATACATATTATAGACATCAAAATCATTGAAATCCTTGTAGAAAGATAAGAACGCTAAACAGTACGGTATTAATAACATCGGAATACCAACAATACTCGCTGCCGTAACATCCGAAACTTAAACGCCGTTGTGACGTAAGCAGCTGGCAAAATACCAAGTAATAGATACTGACCGACATTACTCGTTCACGTAAATAGATCTACCATTACAATTACTGGATTTAGCCTACTGAAGTACTGAACCATAGAATGCGTAAAATAGAAGTAATGAAGCCGTTTGTAGGTACTTTGTTATGTTACTGGAAGATTTTGTTTAGAGATACAGCCATGAAATGCATACTATTCAGTAGCACAGAATAATAACTAGTAGCTCTATCAGTAGGATGATATTTGTAGGTAACAGAGCTGTATACTGTAATAAATGTTGTGATATTATTTCTACTATACTGCCCACGGCTTTCTTAAATGTCGCGTAATCATTTATTTGATTCTCGATCTCTATTTGGCCCTCTAGAAACTTTATTTTCGATACATATAATCTAAAATATCCATATCCAAGGTCTAAATCTAACCTATTTGTATTCTAAACTTATTAATTTCTTGTGATTCACCCTGAAAACGGAACATACCTACACACGTTGCGTTTAAATTTATATAAATAGGCATAACGATCTATTTAAAAAGCCATTATAGATTTCCGGATAAGGAAAAATACTCTACAAGAAACTGTCATAATCGCAAGTCCATTAGCGCTTCGTTTATCCTCATTGAGAGTTAATCTTTAGACTTTATTTTTTACTAGCTGTCCGCCCCGGCTTCTCCTGTGGTACATATTTCGCAATAAAAGGTAGCCTATGTTCTTTCTCAGGGACTAAAGTTTGTCTGTGCCAAATTTCATCAAAATCGGTTGAGAGGTTCAAGCGGGAAAGCGTAACAGACAGACAGACAGACAGAGTTACTTTCGCATTGATAATATTAGTAGGGATTAGTAGGGATTGTTTTTGAAGAAAAACTTCCTTAGGCGCGTTGAGAGTAAAATTTCAAAACAGTGGAGTAAAGTAACGATTTTGGTATTTTTTTCAATTATTATGGCAAAGAAGATTTACTTCTGCAACGTGTGCTCGGCACACAATATGGTCTTTTTTTATAATTTAACCGCATTAGTCTTATTTTAAATTCAAAAAATTGAAAATATTTACTAATTAGTTATAAGAAGATATTATTTCACAGTAGACAGAATTTGCTAGGTACTAATGACTAGATTTTGGCTATGTTCTTCGCAATTTTTTCTTGGCAATACAATCGGTCAACAAAAATTAACGCTAAATAATTTTCAACAAAGTGCAAAACTTATCTTAAACAGATTCGAAAGGCACAAAGGTGCAAGGACAAATATGTAGACCAATAACAGCAAAACTATGCTACTTTATAAAAAGGGCGTGTACTAAATACAATTTAAATTTTTCGTCTGATATCTTGAACCTATAACGTAAATTTACTACAAACTTATCAATCTAAAAGTTCTTCCTTTGAAACTGAAATGAAATGAAATAAATTTATTTGTCCATTTATCGTACAATTAATGTACGATAGTGAGTCCCAAACTAAGTGAAATACTTGTGTCTTGGGACCCTGAGTTGCGCTTCTTGGTTTGTTATATAGGTACATAATATGTTATGTTACCACTACTAACTAAATACCTACCTATTCATTGTTCGTATACTTTTATTGGTAAAACCCTGTACTAGTATTATATGATAAAAACAATGTAATTGTTCTTCTTACAACTGTCATGTAGGATAAACAAGTATCTGTGAATCAATTAAATCTCACTATTAGTAAATAGATGTATTGTACTCCGTCGTAATTGTAATGATACCTACCTACATTTAGAAGTTAATAGTAGATTAATTATAGAAGTTCTAGAAAAAGTGATCACAGTAACGAGAATACAATTTTCGAAGAATATCACAACGAAATATTTCTGTAAATTAACGAATTTTACAACAAAATATTGCATTTTAGGTCCGAATAATGTAACTTATCTGAAAATATTATGAATCTTGATATATATAATGAATAGAATAAGACAGACATTTTTGTAGCAGTATATTATGGTTTTGTATTAATTTGCGAGCAAAGTCTCGAACTGAATGTAGTCATCAAACGTACAAATTACGTAATATCAAAAATATTACCTGCAGGTGGTACACTCTTCATATCCACATTATTCGGGTTATAAACTCCTCCAGTAGTATTGCACATAGTTTCCCAATATTTGGCTTCATATAACTTCGGAGGCAGTTCCCTGACACTATATTGTGTTATGGAGCTGACGAAACGAAGGTTAGATTCGTATTCTTGATCTGAGGCTCCTAATTGGAAGTTGGCCCAAGTAGGATCGAATGGAGATCTTTGGGTGAATTCTACAACGCCTCTGATACCGTCCATGTTTATTATTGCCCTGGAAATAGAAAACATTTAAGAAAACTAAATACAAATATAGATAATCTCAGTAATCAAAGATTCACCGCAAAAAATCATTAATGATTTAATTATTCATATTAACAAAGTTGTAAATTAAGCTCTTAATCGGTAGTTTCTTAACGATATCGTTAGTAAAGAGATTATAAATAAAATTGACTTACTTAGTACTCTTAGGAAGCATCGTCCTCAATTTAGCGCACGCTAAAAAGCTCTCAGTGTGTCGATTATCATATATCACTACATACAAACTTCGTTTCGTTACTTCCATATCACTCCGTAGTATATTCAACACTTCATCCTTATATAGCTTCTTTGTCCTTTGCACATTAGGATCAGACGAAACTTTGATTAACCCCAATCTGCTATCCAAATCACCAACAGTCATTCCATCTCCACTATTCTCTGGATCAAACACTGCTTGTAAAACATCACAATTGTCTTCATGATTACCTTTATCTGCATCAAATATATCAGTCACAAATAACTTCCATTTATGCTTAGTGTACTCCTTTTCGTTAATAGCTTTCGCATGATACAAGTCAGCGTGGATATATGAATCAGTGTCATCATAATCTTTAGAAGAGATCCATCTAAAATGCAACGTACCAGCTATGGGTGCAGTGAATTTCGCGAACGCATGTTGTTCATACAAATTTTCAGTACTAAATATTGAAGCGCAGATCACTCTGTCTTTTTCTGCAGTCTCTAGTACCAGACTTTTTCCCCATAGCCCATTGGGACCGATAAGGGAATTTTTACTTTCAAATTCAGCATGATCTTTACCAGGTATCACAAGATATCCAAGTTCTTCTGTTAGATCGATAAGTTCCTTTCCTAAATTTGTTTCGGAGCATCTTTCATTGGATATATCTCTATAATCTACTGGGAATTCGTGTATGGTCCATCTCCATACTCCGTCTGGATATTGTAGAGTTGGTTTGAGGTTAGTTCTAATACTGATGAGACTCTCATTTTTCTGGGAGAACTCAATCTCTCCGTGAAGACCGTGCTGTGAAATGTATGCTCGGAGTACGAAGGCATTTGTTTCTAAAACTGAAGAATAATAAATTAAATTACAATATAAATTATAAATGCAACGTAGACTTTACCTTCCTTTTCTAAAACGCTAATGCCTAGGTAATTGAATTTTTGTCGCCTTGGCTGTCGCTTTTACACGGATTGCCTTGTCCTTTAACCAAATTTATTTCAATGTCGTTAAAGAATAAGATATCTTTGTACTTTATCTATAACAATTACGTTACATTGTATAATAATCTATCCTATAATATGATAAAGCTGAAGAGATTGTTTGTTTATTTGAACGCGCTAATCTCAGGAACTACTGGTCCGGTTTGAAAAATTCATTCAGTGTTAGATAGCCCATTTATCGAGGAAGGCTATAGACTATATATCAAACGCTAAGACCAAAAGAAGCGGAACACTGCAGGTGAAACCGCAGGGCACAGCTAGTGTGAAATAAAAGGCGCGCCTTAATATTTGTGTATAGAGAATAAGTAATAGTTTTGAACTGTCCCAAATATGAGAAGTATCGTAATGCAATTGCATATTACATAAATGAAGTAACTATACTAACAGTTAATTGATTTCACGTAGTTAATTAGGTCATTATCATTTGCTTTTATAACTCGCAATACTAATGATAGCTAATTATGTTATATCCAGCTAACTATTAATTAAATCTATCGGAAGTAAAATAAAATTGATAAGTGTATTGTGCGTGTGTTTTATATTTTATTATTTTTTTTAAATTCCTTGTTTATTTATGTGTATGACCAAGTGTGTCAAAACATGTGGTCAAAACTAATAAACAATTACAAAATCTTCTCGTCATCATGTAAGTCCTTCGCCTTCATTTTTCAGTTTTCTATTGCTTTATAAATTTAAATATCAAGTAGGTATTTAACAATAAATAATTAATTAATAGAAATTGATTGTATCCAGCTGATTTTGTATTATAAGAAAACGAACACTCATTTCTTAATCAATGCTATTGAACAAGGATATAGATCCATCTAATCGAATCCCGCGCCAAAATTTTTAAACAAAAAACTTACCGTTCAGTAAACTTAAATATACACACAAAAACTTTGGTATAAAAGGACTATATTTGTTACACATTGTTAATTTTATTACATATTTTACACAATATACACACTGCTGTATAACATTTTAGACAACTGATTCAGAGAGCATGATATTTAAGTGAAAGGCGGTTCTACAAGTTGGTTAACTTAACGAGTGAGACGGGTATATGGTTAGACAGAGATATCTGTGACGTCACAGTCTCCTAAGAAGTATAGTAACGTAGTACGCATAGTAATGTTTGTTTGAATGGAACGCATGAAATGCGTAAACATTAAGGCTTATACATGCGCTAATAACCTTGACCATACTTGACGGATCTCAAACCTCTCCCGCTGCACCTTCTTTTTTCCTCGCTTTTTTTATTTAAAAAGATACCAATCAGTGAAACAAAAAATCCTCGTCAGGGATTGTTGTGTAACTGATAATTTATTAAACATAAAATTTTCAGAGCTCTAAGTCAGCAGGTTACGAAGTTTATAGAGTATTTGCGGAAAAATCGATGACCACGGCACATTTTTTTTCTAGAAATCTATTAACTTTGGAAAAAAGTCCTCGCGAGCAATTAAAGATCAAAGACCATCCTATTTTATATATTTTTTTCGGTATTGTGCTTTATGTTGTACCAGACTTTATAGAGGTTGAACATAGTCGAAATTGCCGGGTAACGCCTTAACCTGAGATTAAGGTTCGGAGAAAGGTAATCAAAGATACTAGATAGATAATAGATAGATCTTAACATTAAAAAAACTGAAATCAAAACAAAAAAAGATATTATAGATACAAGTAGTTACTGGAATCCTATAAGAACGGCCTCCCTTATTACTGGAACAAAATCTAGAGTTTAAAACTTCATGGAGTTAATTTCTTATGTACATATTTCTAAGTTATGAGATTATGAATTGCAAGTATTAAAAATTAATTACCTTTCTACTGTTGCAGTTGCATTAAAAATAATTTATGTTGATGGCCAAATGTAGGTCACCAATAGGTACTCTACGTTCTATTTCTTTGAATACGGCGGCCGCGCCGCCGCGGTCTCAAACTGTTAGATATTATATCTTTCATTGTGATATAATAAGTCTACCGAATAACCTTTATTTTTATACAAGTAGTAGTCTGAAACCAAGTTTTTCTTCATTATAAACTTTGGCATTTACGAATTGCATGATGTAAACCTACTTTTTGAAAGTTCATAAGGAATATTAAATTTTGTACAAGTTCTATTTTCATTACTTATTTAGCTTTAGGTTAAGTATTACCTTATTACAAGTGGGTTAAAGAACTTGCCCTTTGAACCAAATCCATTCAATCCACTGCAACTGTAGGTACCTACAGTAATTTGCGAATTATATCTAAACTTCACAGAAGGTATCCTATACGTAGGTACCAACCTAAACATCTTTTAAGAGATAGAGCTTATTTAAACTATCTGGCTCTAGGTTTTACCAGAAGACATATGAAATCCATACTAATATTATAAATGCGAAAGTAACTCTGTCTGTCTGTCTGTTACTCAATCACGCCTTAACTACTGAACCAATTTGCATGACATTTGGTATAGAGATATTTTGATACCCGAGAAAGAACATAGGCTACGTTTTACCCCGGGAAATAGGATAGGTTTTATCCTGGAAATCCCACGGGAACGGGAACTATGCGGGTTTTTCTTTGACTGCGCGGGCGATGCCGCGGGTGGAAAGCTAGTTAAAATATAAAGGGAGGACATGGACATGTAGAGTACGATAGTTTGCGCATAAACGTCATTAACCTTACAACCAATAAAGAGAATGAACTCGAAAATTATCCTCATGAACTCTGAAACTTTTGCGGAAGCTTATTTATTAAATTACCTATTATACTAGCTTTTCTTCCGTGCCTTCTATCGCTTTTTTTTAATCTAATAAATATCTAGTTAATATAATTAAAAAAAAACACAAAACAAAGGGACGGACACACAGCGACAGAGACTATTTTTATGTTATGTAGTGATGTATTTCAGGATTCGGTTTTTCAGTACATATACAGTAGAGCATTTATATACCTTTTATAATATGAAATAAATCGACCAATGGAACTTATACTAAATTCACGTCTGCCCCATACCCCACAAGGGAATAACCACATTGAAAGAATTGTAATTTTCCTAAAAACACCTGAACAGTTAGCGCGTCTATTCAGGTCGGGATGCGCTGGGCGGGCGACGGTATTTATAAATTATTAGTCACCATCACAGAAATAGCCTTATTGTAATCAACACCATTGCTTTTCGATACTTTGTCAATATCAAATTGTGAACCAAATAACAATACTTTTTGCATCCGAATTTCATCAAATAGTTAATGTACCTATTTGATGAAGCTCGGATCTAAAGAACATCGTGTAGCAGAACTTTAAATAAACAGAAGTTAAATTCCTAATCAAACAGCATCTTACTTCACTCTACGTTAGACATATAAAAAAAACTTAAATAGAATGTAAGGAATAAAATCTTACAACCTATGTTGCAGGTATTATTATAGCATAGATATCAACTATAAACAAATCAGAATGTACCTATTTAACTCATCATCTTATTAAAAACCAATTTATATACCCTCTACATTAAATAAGTTTTTATGAATGGAGCATCAATAGGTATCATAAAATACATGGTTTTATTTATTTAAATATGAAGGATATAAAAGAAGGTATCATGAAAAATATTTACATAAACATAGTAGATAATGATCTTATTGTTCATTTCAATTTAAACAATAGGTTGTAAATTATTAAATAAAAGAGTGTTAAATGCACATTATACAACTCTTTCTGATATTGTAAGATTAATCAGAAGCAATTTATAAATATGTAGTTCGTTATGGATTCTATACATTTGTTATTCATGATATTTATGATTCTTCTAGAAATAATATGAACTGGAATGTTGATGAAACATAACATAGTAATTATTTTAATGCATAAAAATGAACAACATTGTAAAATTCATAAAAAACATAAGTGAAATCATAACTTCATCTACGAAGAGTGAACACTTAGGGATCAAAAATGTAAACAAAACAATTATTTTTATTATTTCTGTGGCATGGATATTGCTAATCTGATAGAATAATCTATACTAATATGTATTATAAAGCTGAAGAGTTTGTTTGTTTGTTTGAACGCGCTAATCTCGGGAACTACTGGTCCGATTAGAAAAATTCTCTCGGTGATAGATAGCCCATTTATCGAGGAAGGTTATATAGGCTATATATCATCTCGCTTAGACCAATAGGAGTGGAGCACTGCGGGTAAAACCGCGGAGCACAGCTAGTATCTAATAAACACTTTCGACTTCCCCTTGAAATAAATTTTCAGAAAAATATTTGAAAAGTTGAATATTCCAGTATCTTATTTGAAAATATTTTTTTGTTTCAGTCCGATCATTAAAAAAATAAACAAATAAACCTAGAGAGATTTTAATTACATATCGAACGCGTAGCAACACGCTATCGAAATGCACATTTATAACAATTGAGTGGTTCAACGGAATAGCAATGGGACAGAATTATTTTCGTAACATACGGCCGGCCGGGTCAGCAAACGGAACCACTCTGATACTCCAATACCTATCGTTTTGGCGAACTATATATGGAATGGAGAGTTTGTGGGAGTCGGGAGGAGGGGGGGCCGAGACTCTTGGTAAATCCAACGGGTACGGGATCTCGGAGTCAGGGTGGGACTGCCGAACGGTACAGTCTCTCTTCCGTCGAACTAACAAACAACACAATGGTAAGTGAGTGACACAGTGACATGTAGTGGAACACAGTGATAATATAGTGGTGTGAAGGGAACAGTGTAATCATGATAATACAGAGATAAAGCCTACCGGAGGTGAATAGCAACTTGGTGCACGGAACGCTATGAAGTCGTTTGAAGCTATTAATCATCAAGTTGATCAATTCGGTTAAATTTTTGAAGCATTTTGAAAACTTACGTGGTTTTCCAATTGGATAAATAACAGTTCGCATAATAGTAGTTTCAAATACCTAATAGTATCTTGTATAATGCTGCCTAAAAATAACGCGAACCTTAAAATTATTTTTTCTGCTCTATCTGTCGCAAAGTATACCAAATCCCGATGATCTTCTTAAAAATATTCAATTCGGATTTCAGTCTTCCGCCTTTACAGAATAAAAATAGAAAAGCCCGGGCTTACAGTACGAATTGTAACTGAAAGTAGATAGGTTTCTATTTCGGGAAGCCGAACGTTATGAAATGATTAAGGCGTGTAAGATGATGCCGGCTTCGGGCTAAATATAAAGACGCGAAGAATGCAATTACTAAATATCGATTTTTGATACAAAAGTAAAAGTTTATCAACTTTTAAAGCTTACTATAGTAATTGGAGATAGTTAAAAGAGCATAATGATTAGGTAATAATATGGATCAATACGTCGGAAATAGTAAATGGAAATTACGTCGGTTTATGATGTTCAACAACCTAATTAAGTTCATTCTGATTTACTCAGTAGGTAATAATTTACTTAATAGTTTACGTTGGTAAAAAATTTCTAGATAGCCTCTCTAGACATGACTTCTTTCTAAGAACTACGTAAATTCAATTCCAAAACAACAAACAATCAATACTTAAACAATCTTTCAGCTTTAAATAGTTTACAGTCTATCCCACTTATTAGTTTCAACACAATAAAACACGAGTTATAACACTTAAATTATAAAAGACAAATTAAATATTCACTAAATAGGACCACTTTCCACACATCCTAATAAAAATACTTCATCCACACCTTTATTTCGACCTCAAAGCTTCTACTACAAATTCCCCTCCACAGGCGGACAAGGAAAAGAAGATCAAGAAGAAGAAGACCAAAGAAGAAGCGCCCGCTGAGGAGGCCCCTGCTGATGCCCCCGCTGAGAGACAATCCTCCCGCGGAAGCCGCAAGGCCAAGCGCACCGGTTCCAATGTCTTCTCTATGTTCACACAGAAGCAGGTCGCTGAGTTCAAAGAAGTAAGTGTAAAGTCGTTATTAAGTTGACCGTATCATCCATCGATCGTCGAGGCGCACAGATTCTAGGCATCGCCATATAGTGGACGTTCCATGTACCCGGACTAAGCGGTTCGGATCCACATTCTTTATACGAACCGCGAGGGACTGGAACATGCTTCCTGAATCTGTGTTCCGCGACGAGTACAACATGGGGGTCTTCGAGCGTAGAGTAAACAGGTACCTTCTAGGGAAGCGCGTTCCATCTTAGACCATATCTCAGCTTAACATCAGGTGAGATTGTGGTCAAGCGCTTCCCTATTACCAATTAAAAAAAAAATCTGCTGTAAAATGGACCATAAGTATTGGCAATATGCAAAGGCTCTGTAGCAGATTATTAGCTCGTAAAATGCTGATCGTAAAGTTTAACATTGGGGCACCATTACTTCTAGAACCTTTTGGTTCAAATGGTCAGATAAAATGGTTTTAATGTTTTAGTAAATAGTGATAACGATAATCTTTAGATTGCGACCTTGGGGAGGGAGAATTACGTTCAACTATCAATATTGTAGCTAATAACTTTAAACTCAAGGTATATTTCCTGTCCAAAAAACAGAACAATCGTCTTCCAATTCCGATATCTAAATTCCAAAACCATCATCACGTTATCTCGTGCGTGAGACAATTTGTTTAATAAACAAATTACATCGCTATTGTTTGAGCTTTTCTGAATATTCTATCCTTATTATGACTAACATTAAAGATGTTAGTTTTAGGTACTTAAAAATAATAAAAAATAGAAAGAACAAACGGTCGATATTTACTTCACAACATCAATATATTAATATTAATGGCACATTAAGTAACAAACGTTTCTCTTGTTCCAGGCCTTCCAGCTAATGGACCACGACAAGGACGGTATCATCGGCAAGAGCGACCTCCGTGCCACTTTCGACTCCCTCGGCAGGCTCGCCTCCGAGAAGGAGCTCGACGACATGGTCGGCGAAGCCTCCGGCCCCATCAGCTTCACCCAGCTCCTCACCCTCTTCGCGAACCGCATGTCCGGCGGCTCCGACGAAGACGACGTAGTCATCAACGCCTTCAAGACCTTCGACAAGGACGGCAAGATCGACTCCGAAAACCTCCGACACGCCCTCATGACCTGGGGCGACAAGTTCTCCCCCGACGAGGTCGACGAGGCCTACGACCAGATGGAGATCGACGACAAAGGCTACATCGACACCCAGAAGCTGATCACCATGCTGACCGCCAGCGCTGAGGATGAGGAGGGCGGTGAAGCCGCGTAATTATATTCCAAGCGATGAAGAGCGTCAACTTATAGAGTGGCTACCACCCGGCCCGCGGTTCGAAGATTAAACGCGTTGCGAACCAAATTATTTTTTATTTATATCTCTATGTAATTTATTGTTTCCATTTTTTTAATTTATATATAATGAAAATATAGTTCTACTATACAAAATGGCGTGTACAACTGTCCCTACCACGGGTGTTTGTGCGAACAAACGGCGGGAGACGAGGGATGCAAGGAATACTATGTATTCATTTTTGTTTTGTTTCAAATAAAGTTTTTCACAAGTCTGACTAAAATAGGGCTCTAAGCCTAGTTTTGTAGTAACCTGGTCTTTATCATTACACACCTACACACCAATTTCTAGTTCATACATTTGTAGATGCTTAACTCATAAATGACCAAAACATAGGCATTAGGCACTCAATAGTAAATTAGTGATTGCTTTACCTTCCTGAAATTCTTGGCACTTTGACAATCAATAAATTCCTAGAATTTCTTTGTCTAAACTTAGATGAGACATAAACTTCTTGAATTGCCCCTCAGTTACGCAATACCCTAAGTATATGTCTACCATATTATTTGAATGTTGCGCAATAAACACAGTTTCTGAGAAAATATCTCTGAAGAAATATTTCCTACACATTTTTGGGAATCAAATATCAGCTATTAAAAGTTGCCTAAAAATAACATTCAGCAGTACACTGAAATTTGGACGATGCATAAAACACAAAAGTATAAAAGTTAAATCTTTGGCTCTCTTAATTCCTTCTAATAGTAGAAACCATTAGAGAGCTGTTTACAGATGAGCCATAGAACTTGAAAGTGTTTTGTAGGTATATTAATTTTAAGCTATTGCATAGCTTCTATCGCGGGCCTTGAGCGCGGGGACCGAATCGAGAAATTCCGTAACGAAAAAACCTCACGCTCCCCACTCCGACGGGCTCGGAGGTGTGGCTTGAAGGCATGCTATGCAATAGCTTTACCGCGGCAGTCCCCGAGTGCCACACGTCTTTTTTTTTATTCTCATATTCAAGATATTTTTGAAGTGAAAACTTCTTTAGCGGCGTTGAGCACTTTCACTATAAAATCTTAAACTCGCGTCAGGACACGTGACCTGAACGTTGAGCATGTTTGATATTACGTCTTACGCTTTTTCGATCAGGTGACCTGATCGAAAAAGCGTAAGACGTAATATCAAACATGCTCAACGTTAATAATCAAGTTTTCACTTCTGCCGGCACTCCCGGAGTGCAACCCGTCTTTTTTTTTTTGAATTAGTGAAAACTTCTTTAGCGGCGTTGAGCACTTTTTCTGTAATGGGTATAAAATCTTAAACTCGCGTCAGGACACGTGACCTGATCGAAAAAGCGTAAGACGGATACCATTCCAAAATATCAAACATGCTCAACGTTAATAATCAAGTTTTCACTTCTGCCGGCACTCCCGGAGTGCAACCCGTCTTTTTTTTTTTGTTAATGTAGTTTTTACGTTTCTGTCCTTACATTATTACAATTACACATATTATTTATTAATTTAAAAGGAAACTATATGAATTAAGTATGTGGTATGAGCTGTTTCAAACAAACAAACAAACAAAAAAACTGCTTTATATTATTAGTATAGATTATATAAATTACCGACACATAAAGAACAAGCGTTTTCGGAATTCTGCGTCAAACAGAACACGAACACTTGACATTTAACAAAATATGTCACGATTAATGTCATGTTCCAATTCTAAATTCTGACAGCTGACAACTGAACAAAATATTAAATAAATAAAGAAGATATTCCCAATTCCCATCCTCTAGAAATCTTAAAACTTAATTTATTTTTGTACTAATAACTAAATTGTCATATAAATAATAAACACAATGGCTACAGAAACTGTGCAAAATGTGACAAAAACATTTAAGTTTTCATTTCCAACGTGCACAAATGAGGAAATACTCTTCAAATTGGAAGTGCCGGTGGAGATTCCTTATGAAGGGTCATCTCGGGAGCTAGTTCAGAGAGTTATAAAGATGTTTCATATACCAGTATACTTGGAAGACGGTGAGTGCACATTTTAAATTTGGAATTAAAAGTAAACATGGCTGAAATAGATTCGAAATTTAAATTTTGCCTAATAAATAATTAGTAGACGCCCCCTATTATTTACTGCGATCTTATTGTTAGTAAATTAGTTCAACAGAAAATTTAGTTACTCAAGTTTGTAATAACTTGAGTATAACCAAGGTATAACATAGCAAGCCTCATTTAAGTTAGTCATAGGTAAGCAATAAGCATATCTATTTTTGTAATCCTTAATAAACAAAAAGCTTTTAGATTTGAATACAAAGATAAAAAAAAATGTATTGTAACATCATAACTGCTTACAGAATTAAATGAAAAGCTAGCCAACTTCATAGCTGAAGAAACAAAAAACTTTCACAATGAAAGAGATGAAAAACTCCTCAACCAATTAAAAAATGGTGAACTCAATATAGAAGGTATTATAAAGGGCTGGGAGAAATCTTTTAAAGAGAATGTATTGGAATTTGCTGAACAGAAAGGCTCGTCAGATGAAGAAGTCTTTGCTGCAGCATATCATAAGTTGGTACATTCACCGGCGTTGGAAACAATACTACAAGTTGAGAGTTCTTACGCTAAAACTGTTATGAATATGATTCAGAATAGGGATGATGATGTTAAGAAACTTACTGAGAGGTATGCTTTATTATATTTCTATATATTACGTAGTTTTTTATACACAATTATTAATTACAACTGTGGTCTTAGTAAATTATCTTGAATAAACATATTATGTGTCCCTTAATAAAGCGAAAAATATAATAAGACATGTATTTTCTACTGTTCTTTATTTGAAAGTTTCTATAGTTTCAGTTATTATTATAATATGTACTGTGCATATATGCATGACTATTATTACTACTATTTATACATTGACAAATAAAATTAAAAATTTAAATGCACTTTTTGTACTAAAAAAAAAGACTAAATTAAAATAACAAAATTCAGTAAACATTTTAACAGTTTCTTGAACTTCTTCTAAAAAAACTTGTAAGCTCTTATTATAAATATTTATTTTATTTACAATCATCCACATTCCAGGCAAACAGAAGAAATGGAGCAAAAAATACGCCTGCTCAATGTCTCAAGCACAGAGGAAGAAATCAATGCGCTCGCGGCCAAACATTTCGAGGAACAAAGTGTAGCGTCAGGTCGATGGGAGTCGCAGTTAGACGCGTTACGTCACGCGCAACGAGCGGCGCATAGAGCGTGGTTGATGGCCGCTATAGATGATTATCAGCTGAACGAGAATGCTACTCCGAGGTATGGTATTATTAATAAGTTATCTGTTAAGGTAATTTATAGGTTTGAATAGTAGTATGTAACATTTTAAAACCCTTGTGAGAGAGATTAATAATTGTATTTATTTATTTATTTGTTTATAATAAAAAAAATAGTATGAGTATTTAATTAAAAAAAAATAATAAACACATATAATATTGTCCAGTAAAGTGAATTTATGGAACTTATAAAACTCCTTATCTTATGAACCGTTTTTGAAAAACTTTTATTAGTATAAACTCCTTATCTTATGAACCGTTTTTGAAAAACTTTTATTAGTATAATAGATAAGATTATCAAACATAACTATAAAAAGCAACAGTTGAGAGTAAAAATTTCTAGGTCGCGTCATGGCAATACCGTCACGTCATGGAGTAAGGCGACAATTTTAGTATCTTAAAATCTTGACAAAAAGTTTCACTTCTTACACGTGTGCTCGACACAAACCCTCTATTTTTTAATATATTTAAGTACACCACTACAAAGTATATCTTATATTCCAGTAACTCCCCGTTATGTTCGTTCCCACCCGAACTACCGGGGCCTTTACAACCAGCACCGCCTCGTCTAGAAGAAAGCTTCACTATACACTTGGGTTCACAGCTCAAACAGACGCACAATATACGCCTGGTCGCTGTAGATATTATGGATCTGTGCTCTGTTAATAGAGGGGATAGGTGAGTTATATAAATAGTTATCTATACTAGTTCAGCTCCCGTCTTTGTTCGTTATCGCTGGAACGCCTCGTCTAGAGGAGAGCTTCACCATGCACTTGGGTTCGCAGCTCAAACAAACGCACAATATATGATTGGTCGCTGTAGATATTATGGATCTGCGCTCTGTTAATAACTCAGGCCCCGGAATCACAGACACAATAGAAAATCTATTGTGTCGTGGACCGATTGGGCCGTTCGGGGCTCAATAGGTTATTACGCCTATTCCCTGGATAGGTAGGTGATATTTATCTATCCTAATCATTGACTTACTAAAAACAACTGGACTCATAATTTCCTTTTAAAATGTCAAAAGTGTTTTAAATATTCATTGAAATTAACACCTTATTACGTTGCAGTAATGTGCAAACTTTATAACAAAACAAAACTCTGCCTAAATACGCATTGGCAGAGTTTTGATTCGGACAATTTTTGAGCGTGATTGAGAGTCAAGTTTTTAAAAATGTAAAATATGTGTGTGTCTGTTATGTTTTCATGCCTAATCCGATTTTGAATGAAATTTTATAAACAGTTAGACTGAATCGTGGATAAAGAGTCAGGGTAGTTTGTTTTTTTAAATCTAACTAATTATAACTTTTCAGTGGTACATGGAATCGCGTGCAGCCAGCTTTAGCGTTATATTCAAACGACTTGAGCGCAGTGGTATTGCTCGCAGACCACAAACCAACTAGATCTCCTTTAGTAAAATTGGCTAGAGAAGCCACGGAACACCATTTTGATGATGTGGAAATACAGTTGAGGGATATTAGTGAAAAAGTGCTGGAACCGGTAAGTTGTCTTGTCCGTAACCGTCTGTCTTGTTTAATTTGTCTGATAATTAATTTAATTTATACTTACTCAAAAGATAATTGGGGCTGCCGTATTATTAAGTGTTTCATGCCATTGGGTTTGAAAATTTAATTATAATAAAACAAAATCATGTCCATGGACACGTAAATTTGTCAATTTTTATATAGCCACGTATAGAAAGTTGAAATCCATTTTTAATTATTATTATTAACCATATATTATGTAGATTTACAGTCTTACTAATAAAATGTTTCCCATTCGCTATGCAATGGATTAGTTATTGCAACAACCTGTCCTGTTTTTATGATTGACGTTTCATGTGAGCAAGAGCAGGACACAGCTATGGTAGAAAATGGTTGAAATTTATCCATTGTTTAACTTTTTATTAGTAAGGCCGTAAGTTTAAAAACTTATTTTGTAGTCTAATAATATTATTTTGTTTTAACAGGCAGAAAAACGCAACACAGAGCGAGTAAACAACAACGATGCGCGTACTAACAAATGCAAGCACTCTCTACAGCCCGGCGATGTGTACCTCACGCGGCACAGCAACCTCGCTGAAGCACACCTTGTTTATCACCTCGTGGTGGACGACGAGCAGATGAGAGCAGGTGGATATGAAAAAAATGAAAAAAAGGGGGAAAATGCAAAAAAATAAAATAAAAAAAATCGCCAAAAAATCTCAAAACAAAAGTTATCTATAATAAATTTGGGGTCCCAGTAGGCAGAATAGGTTAAAACAGGTCGCGGTGTGCTAATTTGTGAAAAAATCGCAAAAAATGACAAAAAAACCTTCTCCATACAAAGATAGGGCTCAGTAGGCATATATAAAGCTAGTAAGAACAAGTGCAAGCACTCTCTACAGCCCGGTGATGTGTACCTCACGTGGCACAGCAACCTCGCTGAAGCACACCTTGTTTATCACCTCGTGGTTGATGATGAACAGATGAGAGCAGGTCTAGAAGGGTTTATATATGAAATAATGAAAAAAAACAAAAAAATCGCCCAAAAAAGTTATTTAAAAAAAATGGGGTCTGATAGAACAAAGCTTTCGTTATGTTAATTTGAAAAGAAAAATCGCAAAAAATCTTCTCTATACAAAAATGGGCCCGGTATATGTAAGTAAAGTAAGTAATAACAAGTGCAAGCACTCTCTACAGCCCGGTGATGTGTACCTCACGCGGCACAGCAACCTCGATGAAGCACATCTTGTTTATCACCTCGTGGTTGATGATGAACAGATGAGAGCAGGTGAAAAAAAATGTGGGTAAAATGTGGAAAAAATGCAAAAAAAAAACATAGTAAAAGAATCAGAAAACTGAAAAAATAGGGGTCCCAGTAGTGTAGTGTATATAAGAGCAGGTCGGGTGTGTTAATTTGTTTAAAAAAAACTAAAAATTAAAAAAAATCTTCTCTAAACAAAAATACACCAAATATGTATGTAAATAGAGATTTATCACTTCTTAATTATTATCCTAATCCAATCCAAACGGATATAAAACCAATGTTAAATCGTTCTTGGCTTATAAGTTGTGAAACTAACATGGTTACAGGCCACAAGATATAATCACTTACTTATATAAAAATTTACAATTACAGGTGACATAACATCCCGGCACCCGGCGATCCTCGCTCTCCGCAACATATTGAAGTCTGCGTGTTGCAATGACGTCACGAGTATCACTATACCGCTGTTATTGCGACACGATCTAACTGAGGTATAAAATAATATAAAGTTTATCTTTTATATTGTTTATTTTATAACTGGTTGTAGTCAATTTAAGACTTTATCGGTTAACTTTTAAAGTTGTGAACCAATATTAGTAGGTTAATTTTCATTTTCTAGTCGTGTATAGCTTTACAAAGCAAAGTTTTGTTTAAATTGTAAAGCTGTAGTTAATGAACTATTAACTATGTGTTCAATATTCTAATCATAATATTTGCTGTGGCTTAAGCTTTAGTACCTACTCAACTATCCCATAAGCGTACTCTCCCACAATTATCCCATAAGATTAAATTAATCATTACCCTGCACTATTCTTTCCAGGAAATGACGATGTCGTGGTGCATGCGCCGTGCAGAATTAGTGCTCAAATGCGTCAAAGGCTTCGTTCTAGAGTCTAGCGGTGGTGGTGGGGCAGAATTGCGAACATTAACAGCCGCTTTACCGCCTTCCACTGGACCAGCTTTATTCGCGTCGTTGGCTGATTTGTTAGCCGCTACGTTTAGATTAGCGGGGCCTGTGAGGCAGGTTAAGTGAGGAATGGACTATGAAATGGGAAGTGTACAGGGGACTGATTAAGTGTGATTTGAAGTACTAGTGGTGTAGGCAGGGAAATTATTTGTAGTTCTGGCTGGTTGAGTGGCAGGGGACTGACTCAGTGTACTTCTACGGCAAGTAGTAGGGCAAAGTAAATAGTTCCAAAGAACTGATTTAAAGTTCTATGTAATTGCTTGTAATTAACTTGCTGTGTAATAATATATTGTTAATTATTCCTCGATATACTTGAATAATTGTTATAATATTGTTATAAATATAGATATTGTAAAAAAGATCTTGTGTATGTTAATTTTAAGAAATCATTATGATGAATTTGAATTATTGTTACTGTATAGAATCTGTAAATAAATAGATACCTAATATATTAAATTATTATTTTATTAAACATTCCTACTAAAGTTTATAAATATAATATATATGTATTAAAAACAGTTTGATTTACTCTTACGCTAGACTTTATAGAAATATTATATTTAGGCTTAATTGCACCATATTTAAGTTATAGTTAAGGTTAATGTCAAATTTAACAGTAGCGGTAACTTTTACAGTGTCAGCAAAATGGGTTGTACCAGCGTATTTTTATCAGTTAAAGTTATTAGAGTCTCGAGATTTCATCTCATTTTGTACCTATTTGACGCCTCTGATAATTATTTAACGTTAACAATAGCTTTAACGGGTGAAACACGAGCGGTTATAGTTAGTGTTAAAATTATGACATCCTCCATAAAAGTGTCAAATGGTGCAACTCATATTTTCCATAACCGTTACTTTAACATGTTTGTCATTGCTAAATCAATATGGTGCAACCCAGCCTTAATAATCATTCTTTCAATTTCTTTCGTTTATAATCACTTTATAATCTTATTTTTCGTAATTAACTCTGTACTCTATACTGTGTATGTAATGTACAAAATATTTGATGTATATTTTGTATTAATATCTGAATGTATCCTCGAACAATAAAATATGCAATTAAATTTATTTTTAGTTTTATTTTATACAACTCTATTCACCCAATAGTAACAGTTTTTACTTTTTAGCTCACTTAACTGCACTTGTTTTATGCAACGTTTTATGTCATGGCAAGTCGTAGAATATAAACTAACATACTCCAATAGAACACCAACTTTCCATTTTTTAATCTCTCTATAGGGACTCTATTAAAGGTATGTCGCCACGTAAGCCTACAAAAATAGACAGAGCCGGTTTATTTTTGCAATGGAAGTTAGATTAAAATTTTAATTGAATAAACCTAGAGTGTGATGTTATTATAATGGCATTTACGATTCACTCCCATACCTATGGAAACTACAAAGATGTGTCTGAACATTCCGATTTTTTTTATAAAATTATGTGTTGGTATCTGGTATGTGTCTAGTATTAGCTACATAAACTAGTTTCATCAAAATACGTAAATTTCAAAATGTGTTATAGCATCTTGAAATTGTAACAAACGCCTCCAAAAGCCAAATCAACTTGGTAGGAACTTTTACCCATCAAGCTATACATAGTAATATATTGCTAAACTGCGCGGTTTTAGACTGAAATCATTCACGACACAGAACACTATGTCGCGACTGGACCGTGCCCCTTCCGGGTCTGCACCATAGAGTAAAATAATATATCCTGGTCTGCACTATCAAACCTTAATGTTTTTGTTTGAAGTGACCATGGCTCGGCCGTGCACGGACAAGGCACACGGACTGTGTTGAAATGTCGGTGCATATTGTTTCATATGTTTCCCGGCTACGACACGGCCCGTCCCCGGCAACGTGTAGCGTGAATCACGAACATACTGTACTTGCGAATATTATGTGAACAGTGAAATGCGTTCCGTCACACTGACTACACTCAGCACGAATATTTCGGCGAGTAACCACGCGAGTGGCGGACATACGGTTATACGGTTTTTTAGCTTAGTTTCGTAGTTATTAATATCAGACGATGTAGATAGATTCTTTACGGTCCGTCCAGCCATGGTACCCAGTACTAATTTTAAAGACGATTCACATCAAAAATTTTAAACTTAGGCTGGGACCTGGGTTGCACCATGTATAAGTATATACTTTATTTCTTTAGCAATAACAAACATTAGAAATTCAGAAATCTAAAATGTGCGTCCAGAACATAGTTAAAATTGCGCTCTTGAGTCTTGGATCGTAATTAGACGATCCATAAAATAATCAGTGGGATATAGAATAAAAGGAATAAAACGAAAAAGTAATAATTATCGATTTATTTCAAAATTAACAATATTATAATAGCAGTTATCTCACTAGAATTACTTTAACTAACACACTGTTACAACTCTTTTACATCCCAAAAGTCCACAGATGTCATGATTTTAAAGTGTTTTTATTCGAGCTTTTTAAAATAAATTCAAACAAATTAGTCTGCAATACACAATGTCTTTTGCAAAATGAAACAGTTTCCGATAATTATTTTGATTACCAATAACAATTTTCTAGTGTTTTGTACGATGAAAAAATTACCTAAAAATATGTGTCTAATTGACTATATTTAACTGTATTGCCAAAGTTATTATTTTAACATGTCAATTTCTATAAAAATAGTCAAAGAACAGTACAGTAACATTAAATCACTACACGCACCTACATATACAAATATAATTTTCTATAGAATTGGCAACTGGGAATTACAAAAATACAATTTTTTTCGTATACGAACAATTTAAAATACTTTATGAATGCAATATTGTACTTTAATAATTATTGCTAAATGTTTATTTATTGAAATGTTTCATTCCGTTTGTTTAAATTACTAATAGCAATTATTTTAATAGTAAAGCCTACTTGGATTAAAAAAAATATTGCATATTATAAAGATTCTATGATCAAGCACATAAGACGTTACATTTTTATTTATTTTTGTGTACAACAAACAATTCTTAATTTCTGAATTTATTTATCAAGTTGTAGATCAGTAAGAGAACCATGCAATATTTTAATTTTACGAATTATAACAGCGAAAATTACAATCACAATTATACAATTTTCATTTCCCTTTACATACATTTTTATTTTCGTAGACATAATTTAAAAGCACGTTAAAACTTGACTCACAAAATGTGAGTTCGAATTTGTATAATATTATTAATAGCACACACAAATTTGGATTTATTGATTATATTGATCAAATATAAATGCACCATTTAAAAGAATACATAATCGAATTGAAAGCTTTCATTTCATTTCTAAACATACGGTATAATATATTACAAAAAATGTCTCCATAATTCTAAAATTAAAAGCAAATGTACAGTCAACATAAAATTGTCTTCTTATGAATGTTATTTATTAAATTTTTAACGAATCGATAATTTAAGAAAAATAAAATGAATAATAACTAGTAAAGAAATGAAAAGGTAAAATAATTGTAATAATATAAAATTAGAATGAAACAGTAAAATACTTATTATGTAAAGTAATACATACATATAAAAACAATACCCAAATGTATGCTGACTGTACTTAGCATGTTACATCAAAGAACTTAAAACACAACTATTAAATAAAATAAAAACTAAAACGTTATTGTCTTAACTCTTCACACATACACGGTCATCCATCTGCACCTGTAAATACAAATAAATATAATTAAAATCAATATTCATTAGAATATTCATAAGTGACTATTTTTGAAGTGAAACTTCTTTAGGCGCATTGACAGTGGTCGCGGAAGAATTCCAACCAACACAGTGGGGTTTTAGTCGGTAAGAATCCGACATAACCCACAACTCCTTCCCCGGGGTCCGTTGGGTATCTTTGGAAGATTTCCCCACTTTAAAAAAAAAGGCACATTGACAGTAAAATTTCAATTTCGCGTCATGGCAATACCGTCGCGTCATGGAGTAAGGCGATGATTTTGGTATCTTTGAATCTTGCCAAACAAGTTTCACATCTGACACGTGTGCTTGGCACACACGCTCTTTTCTTTAATCAGAATATGTGCATTGTACCTATTATTATTGATTTAAAAAAATATATTTAGTTGTTTTCTGAATACGTATGCGGCATGAGCAAGACCACTATTGCGAAAAAATGAACTTGTTATAACAAATCATGAAACAATATTTGTAAATATTATGTAATAATACAATATCTTACCTTAAATAATAAATTTGTACTTTTCGAGGTCAAGAATAAACGCCCCGTCTGCGAGTGCGCGTGTTCTGTTGAGAATCTGAAATTTAAAGTTATATTAAAAAAGATAGGTATTTTTCATATTTTTTGTATAGTACCCTCAAATAATAGTAGTAGTTTCTGAGATTAGCGCATTCAAACAAACAAACTCTTCCTCTTTATAATATTAGTATAGATATTCCTTACCTTGAACAACTTTGTTTCTTGTCTGTCGCTTGGCTGGACTGTTCACTGTTGCTTTTAACTTCTTAGCCTGGCCTCCTGTTTCTGAAATATAAAATATTAAATTAAATTATTACTTTTTCCAAAACTAAACTAATGCCAATATTTTTAACGCACAAATCGAGCGTGTGCCGAACACACGTGTCAGAAGTGAAACTTCTTTGGCAAGATTTAAAGATACCAAAGTCGTCGCCTTACTCCATGACATGACGGTATTGCCATGACGCGACCTTGAAAAAAATTTCGGCGCGTTGAGAGTAAAAACTCTCAACGCGCCTTAAGAAGTTTCACTTCAATAAATACAAATAAAATTGAACCTTTAGATGGTGACGCGATTGTTTTTCTCTTACGCCCTTCTGTAGGTGGAACACTTTCAGCTTGAGCCTGTAGAATACAGAAAAATATTATAATTTACAGTATTTATAAGAAAATAAAAGAAAAATGTTCGATTGTACTCATAAATTGTCATCAATTTAAATATAGCCATAAGGGACTTAAAATGTCGCTACAACTGGTAAAGAAAATAACATTTCCATTAAAACTAGATTATTTTTAAAACAATTGGTATTACCACAAAACAATTGAAACACAGTCTAACTTTAAACCAGGGATCTGTCACTTTAATAGTTGTCTATGTGAAATACGACAAAACCAGATTAAAGAGAACCCGCGCTTCAAGTTAGACCCTGTCTAAAGTTTTTTGTGGTAAGACAGAATATATTTTATTACCTTTTTTCCTCTCGTAGTTTTCTTTACCACCGGTTCTTCTATTTTCTCCTCACTTTTATTAGCTTGATTTCTTCGAGTCCTTTTTGGTTGTACTTCATCTACACTTTGACTTTTCGCTAACATTTTCCCTTTAGCTTTAACATTTTCTACAGCAGGTATTACGGTTGTATTATTCCTACGCGATCTTTTAGGCTCAACAACTGTTTCTTCTGCTTTAACATCTGTTTCTTCTGCCTTTTTATCATTTTTTTTCTCTGTAACATTTGATTTATTAGCTGCTCTACCGCGTTTTGGTTTTTCTTCGATAATAGCTTCTATTTGTACATTTTTGCGTCCACGTTTTACAGGTTCTACAGTTTTATTTACTTCACTTTCAGCTTGTTTCTTACCACGTTTCGGTATTATTTCTATTTCGTCAACTTTAGCACCTCGTCTAGTGCGTTTTGTAGTTTCTACGTCTGGAAGCTCTTGTGTTTTATTTGCTTTTGCGTTTTTAACTTTTTTCGGTTCTTCAAATTGTACTTTCTTTCCTCGTTTTGGTTTCTCTTCAACTATTTCAACCACTTTACGACCCCTCTTTGGTTTTTCTTCGATTACAACTTCATCAGCTTTACGCCTAGTGCGTCTTACTGGAGATGCTTTAGGTATTACTACTGTAACTTTAGATTTCTGTCTTCTTGTATTTTTAGGTTCTACGGCATCTGAATCCTGTTTAGTCGAGTTTATAGTCTGTTTCTGTGGTTTGGCAATTGGTGCTTTTTTAGTAATTACAAGTGATTGTCTTCGATTTATAGTATTTGGGATAGACTGCCTAGCTTTAGAAGCCTTTGTTTTTACTGGAGTTAATTTAGCTTTGCCTCTCGTTCTTCTTGGCGGTAATTTTGTTTCGGGAGAATTTTTTGTTGGTGAAGGTTGAACATTTTCTACCTCAGTATCTTGAATATTTGTTTGTTTAATTATTTTTTCTTTGACTATTTTTGATTTAGGTTCTTTTGTAATTTTCGATAAAGCTTGTACTTTACTGCCGCGAGCTTTTCTAGGAGAGAGCTTTTTCGGGCTCTCGATTTTGGTATTATTGGCTTTGGTTCTTCGTTTCTTTGGCTCTGGTTGAGCCACTACTGTTGTCGCTTCTGCCATTTGGGATGTACTGTAAAAGACAGGAAACCATATAAAAGAGATTTTATTATTTATGTTGCATCTTGAAAATATCTGTTACATAAAGTAATATGATAATGAGTAAAGATAATTTACAATTCGGTTGAAAAAGTTACAATTGATGAAGAGATTGAGTTGGTTATATGATTGGTTTATTGATAAAGAGATTGAGTTTATTTTACTTTTATATCTTTGATAATATGCTTTGATGAATTTTGCAATCAATTTTATAGAATTCACTTACCCGGCAGTAGCGTCAGCAAGTAGAGCTATTGGAGAAACGCGTCCCAACTCTGACGCATTCATAGTTGCGTTCTGTCCCTTCATCGGAGTCGAATGCACGACCCTTTTCTTTATCGGCAACCTTGCTTTACTCTCATTATTACTCTTATTCACTAGAGATCGCTTCTTAATCGGTAAAGTGTGTTCACTGTATACTTGTACTTGTTTAGGCTTCTGATTTTCCAACCATTCTTCAACATTTGTCGTAATCAACTCTATCGAATCGTGCAAGGATTTCGCTTTACGCGTATTTACCTTCGGCTTTGGCTTTTGACCGCTCGCCGCTTTAGTATATGTACGTAATGGCGGTTTACCCATTAACAAATCGAATGTAGTATCCAAGTTACTTTCATGGAATAATTGCTCTATTCCACTGACGTCGCTCTGATACTTCTGTTTCTCAAGCCTAAACATTCGTTTAACACCCCGTACGTCTGTTAAGTCGTTTTTAGGTGAACGTATTTGTAAAGCATCCTTCACGCCAGAAGCGTTCCGCAGATCGTTTCGAGGACTGCCTTTAAATAGATTTTTAATTCCACCCACGTCTTCTAATGTGTTCTTTGGCGATCTTTGCTTTCTAGTTGATTTGAACACAGTTTTTACCGCGGACACTCGTCGTAAGTCATTTCTTGGTGATTGCATAAATAATTCTTTAATTCTAACGTCGCTCAGGCTATTTCTTGGCGATTTAGCAAATGTAGCTTTAACCCCTGACACGTTTGTCAAATCGTTCTTAACAGATCTTCTGTTACGCGGTGTTCGGAGCAACCCTTTAACGCCGCGAACGTTACGCAAGTCATTTTCTGGGGTATTTTTAGCGAATAATCGCTTGATGCCTTCTAAATTAGGGCTACTACTTGGTGTTGTTAGGGGACTGACAAAAACATCGGCTGTGACATTCTGTGTTTGGTTCATGATAGAGTTATCTGGAGTCCTGCCAGTTAACGCCGTGGTCTGTCTCGTCTGTTTTCTCGGTATATCATAGTCATCATCGAACAACTGACGTCTCGAAAACTCTGTCATGCTCTGTGACAGTTTCCTTTTCACTGGACTGTTGAATAATTGTTTAACTATGTTCGAATCGTTCAAATTATCTATTATAGAGCGTTTAGATAGTGGTTTCTTTGCAGTTGAATGCTTATTCTTCACTCCTTCCGGTTCAGGTATGAAGGCACTTGTCGGTGTAACTATTCCACTTTCATCTTGATTTCTTCTTGCAGTTCTTCTTATAGTAAATGATTTTGATTTCACATCACTCTGCTTACGCCTAGAACGAATTACGCCTATAGTTTTTCTCTTAACATTGATTTTAATTCCTTTCTTACTATATGACTGGGAAGCAATCGATCCTTGACTGGAATCCAAAAGACTCTGTATGCTCAATACAGGAGTAGTACATTCCTCATTGTTTGGCACATTTTCTGGTGTGATAGTCCCGTCTTGATTCGACGATATATTGACGGACAAACTTTTAGGCACAAAAGGACTGGCCGTTGTTTTCGACGTCCTTCTAGATGTTCTTGGGGAATCATCATCGTCCAATAATAATAAGTCACTATCATTAATTCTAGATCGACTGCGAGATGCTCTAGATTTGCGCGTGCTATTAAACGGTCTAAAGTTCTCGTCATTTTCAGGAGTAATCATAGATGCAGATTGTACTGAGACTTTAGAATCGGATAGAGGCGTTTTCGTTGGAGGCGCTCTGTTATATGGCGTGCTAGACGTCATAGTGGGGTCTATAGATTTGGAAATTCTACTACTGCTACGCGGAGTACCAAAGGTTGGTGTGGATGCTACAGAATTATATTCGGAAACTCCATTCGAATCAACCGACACTAAATCCACTATAGAATAAGATTCAACATTCGACGCGCGCGGGCTCAAAGTTTTTGTCTGATTAGCTACTGTGGTACTCCAACTCTGTTCGGAAACAGTTTTTGTAAATCTACGCGATAATCTCGACACATTCGATTGTTCTAACGCTTTCTGCATTATAAGCGAACTTCTTGACGAATTTCTTGAGCGTGGCGATTGAGGAGTTATTGTTTCATCATTATGTTCAATAGATTGGTTCATTGGACTGCCCACTGCGTTCTCAATGATACGACTACTTCTAGAATGGATTGATCGTCGCGGCGACGGCGATGATATACTTGTATCTGAGTAATGCAAACTAACATCGGAAACGCTGTCGTGCGACATATTGGTCGTGTCGATCGTGACGATATCGGACTGTCGTGTCTCGTTTTCCAAATTGCTCAAGTCAAATTTGATAGATTCAGTCTTTCTCTGATGGTTCTTTGGGTTTTTCAGCGCCGATTTCTTTGGGCTCGGTAGCGGTGGAGATTTCTCAGATATCGACGCTTTGGAACGACGCGACGAACTCCTTCTTTGCGTGGATACGTCGGAGTCGTTTATTTCAAAAACGGAAACCTGAAAATACAAAAAATAACTCTTACACATGGAAATAATTCACAAAAATAAAACTATTATGCCTAAATCAATGTTTTATAAACTTTAACTAATTAGTAATTACGAAAAGGACAATATTATAATCATCACGAAATACGCAGAATCGATCATTTAAACAATTACTAACATTAATTACACAAACAAAATAAAAACAAAAATTACTCACGCTAGAGTTCCGATTAGCGCTTTTCCTTGAGCCCTGCGAATAATTACTAGATCTCTTCGGCGTGATACCAATCTTACTGCCTCTACTACTACGGGGTGTTTTCTTCACGGGAGTCGGTTTCGTCACGACAATCGACACTTTACTCGTGTTAGGCGATTTAGATTTTGTGTGACGGGTCATGAGCATAATCGCCGCTTGCTTCGTGTGATCTAGTGATGAGAGAACGTAGTGTTTTAGCGTGCGGAATATTGTGAGTATCATCTTGAAGGTTAATAGTTAAATATATATAAATTAATGTATATTACACAATAAATAAATGTTTGGACGCTTGGAAGTACTGTGAAACAGTTACAATTATAAATAAATATAATAAAATCTAAGAATGCAATAGATATTTAGTACTTTGTATAATTAATCCTACAAATACAATAATTTTTTTTCAAAAGTATTTTAATAATATTTATTATTATAAAATAAATATATAAACGTGCATTTAGCACTTATTTCAGGATTTTAAAATATTTATATACGAATGTCCACATCGACTTAAGAGAGATGACTGAAAATTTTAGAGTATTGCAAAATAAACGAGGTGCATGACCGAAACTTGATGCATGAATAGTTTTATATTAGTCATCGCTTTCTTTTTGTACTTTTCACGGAATAAACTTGTATTTATTGTTATCGAGAACGGCGTTCTGTCGCGACGCTTAGGCACGGTCCATACTAGTTAATTTTATACCTACATAATATTATTCCTAAAACTGTCCTAATACAAACTTTTTTATATATTTCACGATATTACTTAACCAAAAGTCAAGACCAACTAGGTACTTTACTAATGAAAAAGTTTTTTGTTGTTTTTAGACAGTGATTACGAAATACGTATTAATTTAACTCCACCTACAGAGAACACACTTACAGATACTATGTAATATACATATGTTTACATATTATTCGTCGAAAAAATGTAACAATGACATTCAAGTTTATTTGTAGGGTTAAACTAATCCAATACGAAAAAAAAGAGACAATAAAATGTGACAAAAGTAACTATAGAATTATTAAACTGAAATTTAATAAAACAATGGAAATTCTTAATTCGGAACAAATTTTTAAGATAATCATTGTTAATATTAGTTTAATATTACAAAACAGTTACTTTATTATTTAATTTACAAGATTAATTATTTAATCCTATTAAAAATAGCTAAAAAATAAAAAATATAGTTTCTCTTTATATAAAATGTTTCTCTTTATATTCTTTCAAAAATAATCGATCTGTATGACAAAGCCTTAAACGGAAAATAAAAATGCACGTAAAGGACAATGTTAAGGCTAATTTATGCCAAAACAAGTTCATTTCATGATAACCAAACTGTAATTAAAATATTTTCCGATTTTTTTTTTATAAACAAACAAAAAATATCGTGTTTGTAATTTAAGAAGTAGGTCATATTATGAAGTATAGAAAAATCTATTACATTTAGGTAATTGACTTAGAATTATTTTATTAACGCGGGATCAAAATTAAATTAATTTTAATATGAAAGTGTTGTAAATATATCCATATTTTAAAATGAAGAGTATCAATTTATATAACTTCGTTAATTTTCGATTCTTTACATTCCTTATTCTCACAATAATATACCAAAGGTTATTTATATTAGTAGATGACTCATGAATATAAAAACGTCCTCTAGAGGACATATAAAGTGCATAAATAGCAATAAATTAAATAATTATAAATACTATTATTCATACATATTAAAAATCAATATAAACTTATATATTTTATTAGGCTTTATAAATTATAACCTCAGTCTTCAGCTTGCGAGATTTCTTTCAACTAATCTACTGTCTAGTTAGTAGTTGGCGCGCCAATTTTTTCCACTGTTATGTCATGTTAAGTGACAGCTGTCAAGTGTTGTTTACTTTTTTGTGACATTTGTTTTTAATTGGTGTTGCCAGCTAATATATTTTGCAATAATTTGGGAAATTGTAATTAATATAATTTTTATATGTAAAAAAAAATTTGTTCTGTAGGAGTGTAAATGTGTGAATTTATAATGGGAATAAATTATGTATATTCTATCAATAATTGATAGGTTTTAGAATCGTTTTTTTACAGAAATGGAATCAATAATATGGTGTGCATAAAGTATGTTATAAATTTAAATAATAACAAACATAGTATTACTTTCATCCATGATATTCTCGATTTTTAATAATAATACATTCATCCTTCATTTTTTTGTATAGTATTGTGTCTGTTGTTATGCTTGTGTGATTTCGAGTAAACTTTATCTATTCTTTAGCCTTTCAAAAAATTAATAATAATACAAAAATCTTACCTATAGATGTAGGAGCTTCAATTTTAACCGGTCGATTGTGTGTCTTCCTTAACACAGTCAGTCTCAGCGATGTGTCTTTACGTTCATTCGCTCGCGACGTTGTGAGCGACGGCCGCGTAACTCGCAACGACCTACTCTGTATCGGTGTGAGAGACGGCCGGGTGTTTCTTACGGAACGATTCTGCGGTGTGAGCGATGGTCGGGTCCTCACTGAACGGCTTTGCGGTGTGAGTGTCGCCCGTCGAGGGGTTATTGTTTCTCGTTTGTTTGACTGTGTGAGCGACGACCTTGCACTTTGCGGTGTGATAGTCTCTTGGCTTGAATCAATCTGTGTGATCGTTGCTCTTGTACGCGCCGGTGTGATAGACGCCCTGGCACTTTGCGGCTTCGGTGTGATCGAAGCTCTTGAACTTTGCTTCGGTGTGATCGACGCTCTTGAACTTTGCGGCCTCGGTGTAACACTGGTGTCGAAGTTCGAGATTGTTGTCCGTGCTCGCGTCGGTGTGAGTGCGGCCGGCGAGTGGCGTGTTCGCGCCGGTGTGAGTGCGGCCGGCGAGTGGCGTGTTCGCGCCGGTGTGAGTGCGGCCGGCGAGTTGCGTGTTCGCGCCGGTGTGAGTGCGGCCGGCGAGTTGCGTGTTCGCGCCGGTGTGAGTGCGGCCGGCGAGTTGCGTGTTCGCGCCGGTGTGAGTGCGGCCGGCGAGTTGCGTGTTCGCGCCGGTGTGAGTGCGGCCGGCGAGTTGCGTGTTCGCGCCGGTGTGAGTGCGGCCGGCGAGTTGCGTGTTCGCGCCGGTGTGAGTGCGGCCGGCGAGTTGCGTGTTCGCGCCGGTGTGAGTGCGGCCGGCGAGTTGCGTGTTCGCGCCGGTGTGAGTGCGGCCGGCGAGTTGCGTGTTCGCGCCGGTGTGAGTGCGGCCGGCGAGTTGCGTGTTCGCGCCGGTGTGAGTGCGGCCGGCGAGTTGCGTGTTCGCGCCGGTGTGAGTGCGGCCGGCGAGTTGCGTGTTCGCGCCGGTGTGAGTGCGGCCGGCGAGTTGCGTGTTCGCGCCGGTGTGAGTGCGGCCGGCGAGTTGCGTGTTCGCGCCGGTGTGAGTGCGGCCGGCGAGTTGCGTGTTCGCGCCGGTGTGAGTGCGGCCGGCGAGTTGCGTGTTCGCGCCGGTGTGAGTGCGGCCGGCGAGTTGCGTGTTCGCGCCGGTGTGAGTGCGGCCGGCGAGTTGCGTGTTCGCGCCGGTGTGAGTGCGGCCGGCGAGTTGCGTGTTCGCGCCGGTGTGAGTGCGGCCGGCGAGTTGCGTGTTCGCGCCGGTGTGAGTGCGGCCGGCGAGTTGCGTGTTCGCGCCGGTGTGAGTGCGGCCGGCGAGTTGCGTGTTCGCGCCGGTGTGAGTGCGGCCGGCGAGTTGCGTGTTCGCGCCGGTGTGAGTGCGGCCGGCGAGTTGCGTGTTCGCGCCGGTGTGAGTGCGGCCGGCGAGTTGCGTGTTCGCGCCGGTGTGAGTGCGGCCGGCGAGTTGCGTGTTCGCGCCGGTGTGAGCGACGCCCGCGTGCTCTTGCGCAGCTCTATCCATTGCGACGCTTTTGTTGTACTCGCTTGCGGGCTCTTGGGACTCGGACGAGTGGATTTCCTGCAAAAAAATATGTTTAGAACATTGTTATCAATGATCGAACAATAGAAAATGGCAAATGGATGCTATAGTGAAATAAAACATGCATACTACATCATCCATCTTATCCTTTGCAAATAAGACAAAAACTTGCAGTTTTAACAAACCACATTTAAATTCAGGGCCATTTAAAAAACAAACTAACTTACTTATTATAATAAACTACAATTTAATGTAAATTTTATTTCATATTACCTTGTAGGTTCTGGCGTGGAATGCGCGCTAGATAGATCACTATTCACTGGCGTCCAGTTTTGTGGGGCTTTATCACCTAAACAAATAAAATTATATAAAGAAAAAGAGAAAAATCAACTATATCACTATATTCAAACCCCAGTTTCACACAATCACCAATATGCAAATTATATTTTAACTAATAATTATTATAGTAAGATTCATAATAAATTCAACCATACCATTGTTACTGCCAGTTTCTCTCCTCTGTGGCTGGACGATGGCCACTTGCTTCATGCTAGTTGAAGCTGTAAAAATTAACATTTTTAAACACTATATTTACTTATTTAAACACTTGATTTGTCACTTTAACTGACAGATAGAAACAAAACAAGCCCAAAAGTTGTAAAACCTTTAATTAAAGCCTTTTACAGCTTCTGTTTAGCTTATCCATAAAATAGTAAGAAGCTAGTTTTGAAACAAACCTTAATTAAATTTATGATTTTAAAATAAAATAGTATAATTACCGGGCATAGACGCTCTATGAGAGTGTACTATCACATTAGTCGCTGTCGGTTCGCTCGGTCGAACCCGCCGCGACCTGCCTCGACCGGCGCGACATAGTGCTATAGAAATAATATTTAGTTTATTTTTAGAGGATATTAAAGTAGGAAAAAATTATACATCCTAAACTGAAAAATAGATAGTAAAAATATTTTAAAGCTTCAGGATTATATCCCAATTTAAAAACGATGTACATAATGAACTGAAAATTCTGTTATCTATACTAATATTATAAAGCTGAAGAGTTTGTTTGTTTGTTTGTTTGTTTGTTTGTTTGTTTGTTTGAACGCGCTAATCTCGGGAACTACTGGTCCGATTTGAAAAATTCTTTCGGTGTTAGATAGCTCATTTATCGAGGAAGGCTATAGGCTATATACCAACACGCTACGACCAACAGGAGAGGAGCCACGGGGGTGAAACCGCGCGGAGCGGCTAGTCGGTTATATACAAACAGCAGTACGGTTATAAAACATTCATAACCATGCTTCAATGGTGCGTAGGTTAATTATTCTATCGAAAAGGCTTAGCTGCCTTGCTTGTGTTATATTTACTGTTGTTGCATGTTGGTTCTTTGAGTGTCATTATGGGGCTAAGGCGGAACGCGGTCCAACATGCACGGACGGCTTACCTGCCTAGTCTTGCCAGTCTGCCTAGTCTGCCTAGTCAGCCAACATTACTAAGTAACATAAAAAACAAAGTAAAGTTTGTTCTGTTTCTGCTGTCTATTTTTCCCTATAGATAGAGTGCTTTCTCGCAGAAGTTTATAGTATGTAATTAATTTAAGGGCCAGCACAGATATGGCAGAGCGCAGCGCATTTCCTATTGTCAAACTATTATCGACATTGTGTTTATTCAGAATCAAATAACAATAATTTATTTCTAAAGAGCATTGAAGCGTCACACACGAACGGTCGAGTGTTGTGCTGCGCTCCGCCATAACTGCGCCATCCCTAAGTTTTAGACAGCGTGGGTGGAAAGTTAGTTATAAAATAAAGGTATCTTCTCACCGGGCTGTGCCCCGTGCGGGCCGGGTCGTCGCCGCACCGGGTCCGCGTACTCCCATCTCAGGTCCCGCCCACCAAGTGAGATCACATCACCGTGCCGCAGCGCAGCCACGCTCACCGCTGCACCGTTCACCAGCGTCTCACCCTCCGAGACGCTTTGTACTACCGTCTGGTGTACGAGAATAGCATTAATTATCGATCCTACTAATATTAAATTAATGGTGTTATAAATGTGAACGTTTGTGTGGATGTTTGTTACTCTTTGGTGCAAATATTACTGAACCAATTACAATGAAATTTGGTATGTAGCTGAAAACCCAGAATAAGACATTACTTTTTTATCCCGGAAATCCCACAGGAACGGAAACTATGCTGGTTTTTCTTTGAAAATGCGAGCAACGCGGGTAGAAATCTTGTTATACTATAGATACTATGAGTTTAACATTAATGGGACACCTTAGAACTAACATACTTTCTCATTAAACATGGTAAGTAAGAATAGTAAGGGTATATAGAAAAGCAAAACCATATTGTAATAAAAGATTCTATTCAAAGTGGGTGAATTCAGACCATAGAAATCTAAATAACAAGACACATAGAAGTGCTATAATGTCATAATTCGTATGAAAACCGCTGTCGCCAAAATCAACACATTTAAACCGATAGCTAAACAGTACACACAAGTAAACTATGTCTTTTATTGGACAGCTTGATTTTAGTGAAAACCAACTTAAATATGAAATTAAGCTTTTGAATATGTATCCTAACGCACGAATTTACGGTTTATTTTAGAATAACATCCTTGAGTATATGAGACGTTTTGTTTCTTTTTGCTCCAATTCGAAAAATTCGGCTTTTCTACAACAGAGGTTGTCAATTTTCAATAGATATAACTTTGAACATAAACTCATAGAAATAAGGTTGAAATTTGTGTTAAACGTGATAATAAGAATGGTCGACTGTGTCATTCATTGTTATTTCGATTACTATGGTGACACTCGTAATACTTGTAAATATTCTATAATTTTAAGGAAAAACGGCATTATTTCTAAAAAAAAATATTTACCGATGAAATATTATTCCTTTATTAGTATAATTACAACTTGTGGAAGAATCTTCTCAATGGGAAATGCTGAAACACACCATGTTTACACACATACGTCTCCAGAGCAACTGAACAGTGACGAACACACTGGTGGTGTGAAAATCACCTGAGTGGCGACAAGGTCACGCGCGCTTACGACTTCTAGTGTCTTGTTATTTAGATTTCTATGATTCAGACTATGTATAATCTATTTGTGAACTTCTACCATTTTTGTGTGATATTTATAAAAATGGATATATATCCTTCAAAAATCATAATTAATACATACACTTCATAAAACATACTTGATAAAGTTAAGCAAACATAGTAGAATACATTACAATACACACAACATGTACTATTATCATTAATCTCACACTTAAACATTTAAAAATACCTGGTTAGCATGCACAACAACGGTAGCATGGTGTGGGCTAACAGTTGGCAGCATCACACGTATATCGCACGCCGGGTCTGTGCCCAGGGTGGCCAGGCCCTCGGACAGGGGATACTGCTTGACATCGCGACCCGCGCGGTCTAACACCACGAGCCGCCCGCCTGACATCTATAGAACAATAATTAGGTTTTATGGTAAATGATATTGGTAGGAAACCCGAAACTGTCTTGATCTATCCAGTTTGAATTTATTCATGCAATGTTTTATGTGTGATGAAAACTAGTTTATATTCGTACATGCTATGTTTTATTTTTGTGCACAGGCTCAAAAATTAAAGATGTGCTTCTATAGACTTTAAAAATAGTGAAGCATAACATACAACTGACTAAAAAATAACAAATTAAATATATATTAGAACTTAAGTTATAAATTGTAAGTAAACGACGTAAGGATACAAAAAAGGCAGGCGTATATCAAATTAGACGCTCATCACACGAAACATTTTAATAAATCAGTTACAACCAACTTTATTTTCTTATAAAATCGAAAATAAATATAGTGACAAGTTACACAAAAATGGATGTGGATACCAAACAAAAATAATGTTTCCCGCCAATAACTCCCGATAAAACAACTTTATTATTTCTAACCAGAAAAAACAATCATAGAGACCGGTAAATACTTCTCAGATTTCTATTAATTTTGATTCACGTTCTGCAGAAATGATAATTATAAATTCATAAAAATGAATAATATTTTGAAAATGTAATGAAGCGTGTGCACTATCGCCAATTAAAGTAAATTTATACTTACTTATATCCAATAATGATTTATATCACGGTTTAGTAAGTACAATGTAAAATATTAATAAAACCACATTGGGCACATTTAATATTAACACAATCGTTCACAAATAATATTCACAATGCTCAAAAATAATGAATAATGGCGTCGGCATCAAAAGTAAAAACCACAGGTCAAAACTGAAAAAACGTTAGAAAACGTAGACAGAATTCTCTGTCTACGTTAGAGAATTTATTTTGGACTTGTCAATGTCAAAAAATTAAAACAGTGTTCGATAGTCTATGGACGTTTTTTTTTACAAAAAATCTCTAAAAATCACAGCTAGATAAAATAATAAAATATGATGATGATATTAGTAGTTAGTTTCTTTCCGCACTGGTTCTACATCAAAAGCACTGGCTTCTATACAAAATTTATATTTTGGAACTATATTTATGAATAAATGAAATCAAAAAATTTCTTCAACCGGAAATGGGCTTGAACCTCCTCATATAAAAATAAAATATGTATCTACATGCAATGAATTGTAATACGATCACAGTACGTTATATGTTATATTAATAAAAGGATAAGTTACGATTACTAAGATAATGTCAAAAATGTGTTAAAGAATTTTATACCAACAAGAGACCAACATTTTTCCCCTATTTTTTCCGTGTTTGCCTTTATTTATTTTTAATTCCGTCTGACAAAATGAAACGTGTAATATGAAAAAGGGTGCGATGAATGGAGTCCCTTAAAATATATGCCATTGTGGTTTAGTCCAAATTCAGCCAGATTTTATAGAACACGATTACACGATGTTAAACAGTAAGACTATAGGCATCATATATAGGGTAAGAGAATAACCTTGTTTTTACAGATCATATGGTGATTATGTCACAGGCAAATTGTATTATTTCGCCGTTTACAAATGCTCGGCATTTTGTAAAATGCTGAGGATTTACTTTTTCCAAAATTCTACAAAAAGACGGTCGCAAGCCGACGGAGACCCACTTCGTGGTGCTCCTATTTCTGTGTAGTTAAAAAAACACAATCCTAACCTAACCTAACCCACCCCCAATATCTAAACCAAAAACTTCTGATTACGAATTCTCGGCATATTACAAAATGCCAAGATACCGGTTGTATGAACCTAAATATTTAAAACAAGTTTGAAACCTAACCACATATTTTAAAGGGTACTTTCTTATTTCATTTTAGAAACATTAAAACGTAGTATGTTTACTAATATATAACTTTATTTCAGAATCCATACCCAGACCATAAATATGTCATTGATTTAAACCACACGGATTCATGCAAGAAGCTTATATCTACAAGGTGGACCAAAAGAAGTCATCCGATGTTGTTTGGCTCTCATTTTTTTTCTAAATGAAAAACTTCGGTTCTGTTTTTTGATTATGTTTATTTGAACCTTTAAAATTTTATTGGTTAAGTCGAGAAGATGATATCGGCCAAATGGGCGCCGTCACAATTGATTGCCATACGGGCTCGTTTTATGGCATTTCTCGTCACTTCAGCGAGAACTTCGGGCGACAAATTCTCGCACTCGTGTCTAATGTTGTCCTTGAGGGCTTCCAAGGTCTCAGCCTTGTTCAAGTAAACACGGGACTTCAAAAAACCCCACAAAAAAAGTCTGGAACGGTTAAATCGGGCGATCTTGCGGGCCAGTGCAAATCGCCAAAACGAGAGATGAGGCGACCCGGGAAAGCCGCCCTCAGAATATCGGTTGTGGCTCGCGCAGTGTGTGCCGTTGCTCCGTCCTGTTGGAACCACATATTCTCCAGTCCTAATTCGTCCAATTGCGGCAGAAAAAAACTCAGTCAACATGGCCCTATAGCGTGCACCGTGCCCGTAGCATGTTTCCGGCGACTGCTCGACATCCTCGGCAACAGCGGCGATATTCTCGGCAGAACGGGCGCTCCGGGGCCGGCCACTCTTGGCAACATCTCGTGTGGTCCCATACTCTGCAAGGTTGGTGGCCAAATGGCGCAGTGTTTGCGCAGTCGGTGTCGGACGGCCGGGGAATCGGCGACGAATTGTTACGCAAAAAAAATAGACACGATTATTCCGCGTTCTTGGGGACTGTATCGCTCCATGGCTTGTTCACTTGTATTCTACATCTGTCTAGTCACAAATGTCAAAACAGATTTGACATTTGCGGCCATTTGCAAAAATAAGAGCATCTTCCAATAGGGTGATTTCTTTTGGCCCACCTTGTAATACACTGGAGATTTCAGTATGAACCAAGAAGCTTATATCTAATACACTGGAGATTTCAGTATGAACATTAACTTGTAACAAGAAAATATGACGTTGTATGACGCCTGTATGTTTTTTTATCCCTTTCACACCTAACTTGGCAAGTTGGTGTGAAAGGGATAAAAAAACATACAGGCGTCATTCAACGTCATATTTTCTTGTTACAAGCTTGGTTACAAGCAAGAAGCTTATATCTTATACACTGGAGATTTCGGTATGAACATTTGACGTGTAACAAGAAAATTGTTGTGTTTTATCACTTTCACACCTAACTTGGTATTGCCACTGTTAATACGAAGTTTTCCCAAGGCTACTATGTATGCTGTAATATTCTGTGCAAAAGGTTAGTTTTTGTACATGAGTTTGTTGATAAATTGCCAACAACGTCATTCAGAAGCATTGTTGGATGAGACAATTATTATTTATGCTAAATAAAATAAGTATCTGAACCAATTATTAAAAAGCGATACTCCCTGATTATGGGTAGTTACCATAATAAAATTGTAGCAACTCTCACTTTGACAATATGGCATAAGTGTCAAAAAAATTGCGTCGCTTCGAATATTTAAGTTAATATTGTTGCGTATTTAATAAATATTTTCCGAATATAAATAATGTATTGCATTGTGAAAAATTGCAGAAGTTTTTGGACACCAAATTCTGGCATAAAATTTCACAGGCAAGTGTATATTTACGCTATTTACAATATTCCTCAATACTCATGCATTTACCTGTTTAGAATCATTTTCATGGCAAAAATCGTCAATTTTATCATCATTTTAGTAATCAATCATGCTAAATATCTTCTATCTATCTTCTTTTCCTAATAATTTCATCATTTTTCAATAAACCAATTTAACAAGTAAGGTAACCATGATGACGAGTTTTTACGGATAGCGAAGAGAAAATATTGTAATAGTTAACAAAATTATGATGAACATTTAGAACACCATTTCAAAGATTTTTATACTAGTAATGAAACAACGCACGACATCGATATTGCACTCACATGTGGTTTTATGTTTGTTCTTCTTTAACATAGAAATTAATAGTTCTTTTAACTTACCAAATTTTTTTTGTTTTACTTATTTCAGCTTTCCAAAAATGAAATAAAAAGAAATAAATGTACCTTTTGAAAAGTGCTATACCTTTTTATTTACCACATTCTTGTTACTGCGTCTCAACTGTGGATAAAGTAATTTTAATTATATTATAATTAACCACCATGAAACCATTAGTAACTGTAAGTACAGCTCCTGAAAGACATACGAATTTCTGAGAACTGTAATATCGTTACCATACATCAACACTAGCGATGCAACTCTCCTTTTGGAATATTGAAAAGTTTTAGACTGAAGCTTGAGTAACCAAAACGATGTTTTAATGTATGTAGCACTCATTTTAATTAAAAAATCGTATTATGAGATCAAAAGTTATCAAGCGTTATTTAAAACTATCATTCTCTACCAATTAAAATGGTATGTACCTATAAAGATGATAATTATTCATGTAAGTTGACCAGTAATATTATAATATAAATACTGTTAAAAATATATGTCGTTATTATTTATAGACCATGATTTTTAGTTTTTTTTATTTCGAAAAATCCTGAATATACAAACCAGTGTGGTCACCCACAGAAAGAGACAAAAAACAACACTGACGTCATTCAAGGTTATATTTTCTTGTGACAAGTTAATGGTCATAGTGCAATCTCCAGTGTATTAGATATAAGCATATATAAGAGTATATAAGCTTCTTGGATTCATGTGTATTCTGCGGCATAGACAGTGCATAGTCGTATACAGTCTCTGTCAAGTGTCAACTGTCATATAATTATCATTGTCATTATTTGCGAATGGCCCTGCTGATTGTTTATAAATAATAAATTTTATATATAAACTGTAATTAATTATATTCAAAACTACATCAGAGATATCAATTACGCAGCTATGGATGTCAATAATTCACACAATCAAAGTTACTGGTTTGTTGTACGTGAAGACCATAGCAATGTCATATTCAGCAGTAATAATTTTACAATTCAAAACCCTCAAAGTAGGTACAATCACCAAAAGCCTTTAATTATTTGATACCTACATATTTTCTGATTTAACAGTTTTTTAAGTTGCAGGTCAAGAAACGAGATTTATAGTGGATACAGGTGACAACCAACAATTTATGCAAGTTGATAACATTCCAGCTATCCAAGAGGAACGTACTAAAGATTCTTGCAAAGAAATAAATCCAACAAAAGAAACTGATAACTTTTGGGACAGAAATAAAGTTAAGCTACTGTTATCACTATGCCGTGAAAATGGTTACAATGTTACTATGGACAAATTTGATTTAAATGAAATTGCAATTTTAGTTGGAACTACACCTGAAGAATGTGATAAAAAGTTCCGTAATTTACGTCGGACATACATCAGATTAATGAAGAAGAAATTAATGGGAAAGGATATAAAATGGGTACATTTCAACATTTGTGAAGACTTATTCAAAGATTGCAAATTGTTGAACCCAGCGTTGGTACCTTGGGAGGATGGGAAGGTCAGACAACTGCTAACACTGTACATAGAAAATATTAACAAATTCCGGGATCCTAATTTCTTACAAAAAGAAGTATGGAAAGATATAGCTGCACAGTTAAATACTACTGAATATAATTGCTATCACAAATTCAAAAACTTAAAAAGAACATATTTCAATTGGCTGGAAAGGAGCAGAGAAACAGGAAAACTTATCAAGTGGCCCTATCATCATTATTTTGAAAGAATATATTATAATTACAACCCAGACCTTGGCCCATGGGATAGAAATAAAATAAGACAACTTATAAATGCATATTCAGAAATTGCACACATGTTTAGGAATCCTAAGTATCAAAAGAAAGAACTGTGGAGGGAAATCTCTAGAAAAGTTGGTGAGAGTCCCAGTAATTGTGACAGGAAGTTTAGAAATTTAAAACAAACCTACATAAGGCTAAAGATGAAAGTTGAAACTGGCCGTTCAATAACCAAATGGAGATATTATAAAGACTTTTCAACTATATTTGAAAATGAAACTTTTTCAGCTATGAATGATGGTCTAGAAATTGTTTACAAATCCGCTGAACAAGACTATATAACCCAGTTGTTAAATTTCTACATTGACAATAAAGAAAAATTTAGGGACCCACTTGTGAAGAAGAAACATTTATGGAGATTAATTGGACCTAAACTTGGTTTATCTCCTGAAGAGTGTGATAAAAAATTTAGAAATTTAAAACAGACTTATATAAGATTGGCAGAAAGAAAAAGTTTAAATGGAAGAAACAATGGATGGCCATATTATTCATATTTTGAAAGAATCTACGATGAACCAAGGCCATTTGGCAAGGAATGTAATCACAATTGTAATGTAGATAATGTAACTCTTAAAGAAATCAGAAGCATAGTTAAGGATGCTTATGAAGTAAAAGATAATGATAAATTTGAGAGGCTTGTGAAAGTGGTAGAAGAGGCAAATGATATACAGAGAGAAAGAAATAAAATACTTCAAGCTTTATTGAATAGGAAATGAAGCATTGTGAAAATATGCTTGTGTTAGTTTTCTGCAGTATGTTGTCTTAGAAATGGGGCTAACATATTTTGCAATTATTTTACTGCTCAAATTTTCAAAGATAGAAGTTGTTTGGAATTTATATGGATTTTTTGGAATTTATTATGGATTTTTTGGACAGTTTGAAAAGCTATAGGCTCAGGAAGTCTAGTATCTAGGATGGAAATTAATTCATGTGATGTAATCTTCGGTAGTTTGTTCATTGATTATTATTGAAAGTAAAAAATATGAGATCTTGATATTGAAAGCTAAAATTTCTTTTATTTGAATTATTATCAATCCCCATATGGAACAAAAATAATAAGATATATAATATGTGAAGAAATGGAGAAAATAAAATTGCAGCGTAACGACACACTTATTTATTTTGAAAGTTTTAACAAGAATAATTCACGTTTAACAATGGCCAGCTAATATATAGGCTTATCCCCTCCGCGTGGCTGGCTGGTAGGCATGGCGGTGGCATGGCGGCTGGCAGGAGGGGATGTCAACATGGCGGCTTGGCTTGACGGAGGTGACAGGCGACGTCACGTCCGTTACCACAGAACACATATTACTGTCCGTTACACTCGGCCATCCTGAAACAGTTGTTCCCACAGGAACAACAAAAATAATTAGCTCTCTAATAAATCAATAAGATCTTCGGTTTCCATTTGCTCATCCGAACTGCTAGCACTATCAGAAACTGTAACAATACTTTTATAGGGCCTCAACGAATCTGCAGCTACTAACCCACTAAAACTCTTATACCCACGTAAACCCTATATACTTCTAATTTGGTACCTATCATTGCCCAATACTTTCGTTACGACATAAGGACCGGAATGCAAGTCGTCAAGTTTAGTGTTAACTTTGGATGCTGAACAAGTAGGTGCTTGACGCGTTAGCAATAAATCACCCTTCTTATATATGTGAGCGGATTTTTGTTTCATTCTAGCGCTCGCTTTTAGTATCCTGACATTGCACCATATAAAACCAATCCGCTACTTCGAGACGATTCACGTTCATAGTGTCTACTGGATGTCTACTTAACGCATCTACATTCTACATGTTTCATTCGTTCCCCCGGCCTATACTCTACGCTTATATCGTAATCTTGTATAGAAAGCCACCACCTTGCGATACGTGGTATAATGTCACGTTTAGTAAGCGTAGCGCGGACTGTTGTACAATCAGTAACAATCTTAACCTTTTTTTCCTACTATATATACGCGAAAACGACGCAAGGATTCTACAACGGCAAGAGTTTCCAGTTTATAACCTGAACCTAATATACATGCTTTCCTCTTTACTTGTCACCCTACTAAAATATAAAACGGGTCGCAACGTACCATCAATCTGCTATTCCTAATTTACACGCGTCAGTATGTATTTCCGTACAAAGCACAGGATCGTACAAAGCTAACACAGGCTCGGAACACAAACACTTTTTTAATTGTTCGAAACTATTGTTTTGATCACTACTCCATATCCACGAAGCTTTCTTTTTAGTTAAATCGGTTAAAGGGCGGGCAATGATAGCAAAATTGTAAATGAACTTACGAAAATAACTACACAACTCGATAAATTGACGCACACTATGAACATTGGTCGGTGTTGGAAAACGAGACACCGCTAATAACTTTGAATCGCCCGGTTGAATACCCTTAGCCGATATTTTATGACCTAAATACGTTATTTCATTTTGCAAGAACGAACACTTACTCATGTTTAATTTTCAATTTTTTACTTCAAGTTTGACAAGTACCGCTTGCAAAATGTCTAAGCCTGACATAACGTCATTCGAGGGTAAGAGTTAATCGTCCAGAAATGCCAAAATTTCACGTTTACCATGTTTGTTTTTAACATTATTATTTTCAGTTCTACCTACAAATTCAACTATTTTATTTATCAACCGCATAAAAACGGATGGCGCGTTTCGCTAAACCGAATGGAATACGAGTGTACTCAAAATGACCCTGAGGTGTTATGAATGCAGTTTTGTGTGTATCTTCATTACTAACACCACAGACTAATAATAATATACTACGTATACAACACGTAATTATTGATGATGGCCTTGAACCATATCTAAACTCGTAAAATATTAATTGTGGCCCGCTAATTTCGAAACCTGATCGTCTATGTTTGGCAATGGAAATCTATCTTTCACGGTAATAGCATTTAAGGCACGGTTATCAACACACATCCTACTGTCACCGTTTTTTCTTTTTGACTAAAATGACCGGAGATGCATAACTAGATTCAGACTCTTTGATAATCTCGGCATCTAATAAATCACTTTAGACTGAACTACTGCTTGTTCGCTATGCGATAATCGATAAGGCTGGCGGTAAATAGGCTGATCACTAGTAAGCTTTATTATTAGCATTATAATTGGCAAATCTATGGCAAGCAAGGGTAAGTACCTGGCTATTTGGCTGTAGTGGAGACTCCTGGCAGCTTTCAGCCCTGGTTAGGACCTCTCCCGGCGGCCACACGATAACCTCGCAGCCCATGTTGATGACTTTGATGTACCCGTCTTCACCAGTGAGCAGGGTGGATGGAAGAGAATAGGACACTCCCTGTAGCTCATGATGCCGAGGCGGTGTAACCGCATCGTTGCCGACCTTATTTCCGAGAACCCGCACTTGAATGATGGAAGAGCCAGGTGGAAGTCTCTCTTCGTTGACTGTGACGACTTTAAAGCGATCATGGTCTTCGATAGCCTCAATATCGCAAATGGGATTGGGATCTTGAGTACGATTAAATTTGATTATGCCTTTGCTAACTGTCAATGTCATTCCTTCGCTGTTGATGACAGGCTGACCGATTAAAAGATTAACATCGGCCATTTTGATGCTAGACAAGTAGGCGTGGCATTTCATGGTTATACCGTCAATTTCTAATTGAAATTCGACTTCTCCACGACTCGTTGAGAGTCCACCGGAGAATCCTTTTAAAATGACACTCGTCGGTTTGACATCCAATGACAATGCGTTCGATACTTGTTCGTTTAAAACGTTAACTTGACTGCCGGTATCAATGTATGCTTTCACGTGGATGCCATTGACTTTAACGACCTTTTTGTATATTTCATTATAAGGGCGTAGTACATTTACTTCTTTTATGTTGTCGGTTGAGATAGATCTTCTATTTTCCGTGGCAATTGTAGAACAACGTGAAGCAATGTGTCCCTTATTTCCACATTTATAACATGTACGTGTGTCAGGTAGGGAGCAATCACGCAGTAAATGACCAGTTTTCTTGCATCTGGGACACGGGTCTGTTTCGACATTGGGTGGCATTGACTTTTTATCCAGGTGAGATGGCCTACTCACCAAATTTTTATGAAACCTTGTGTCGATAGGTAAAGTACGGTAGTCGTCAAGTGCACATAAAAATCCTTCGTAAAGCTCTCCTGGCGTGTGGCATTGGAAGGCTCGAGCGTTAGCTTGTAGCGATAGTGGCAGACCACGAATGATACAGGAAACGCTGGCGCTATCGGATAATTTGCACCGGAAGCACATGGCGATTTTATCTTGATAGTATTTTGTCATCGTCTCTATAGGTTGCTTCTTCCTTTGTAGTAATTCTTCAAGCATATTTCCATAATCGCGATATCGAGGAAATGCTCGCAATAGCATATCCTTCCATTGTTCCCACGTGTAATCGTAGTTCTCTAGACGATTATACCACTTCTTTGCTTGACCTCGCAGCTTATCTTGTAGGTAAAATGATTTAGTTGTATCGTCCCATCCATTTATTTCCCCAATTTGGTCAATTTTACGAATCCATGCTTGTACCGTGCATTCCTCACTATCAGGGTCAAATTCCGGGATTAAAGATGCAGCACGATGGACTTTTGACTTATTTGGAGCTTGGGGGTCATCTTCCAGGTTGCGTAAAGCCTTTACTACTTCTTTTTCCAGCAGATTCTTGAGCAACTTCCGTGCAGGCGGTGAAGAAGTACCCTCATCTTCCTCCGACATTGATTCGTCAGGAGGTCGACAAACTTGTGGTCGATGTCGTTTCATCCCGCTTCTGATTTGTGAAGAAATGGAGAAAATAAAATTGCAGCGTAACGACACACTTATTTATTTTGAAAGTTTTAACAAGAATAATTCACGTTTAACAATGGCCAGCTAATATATAGGCTTATCCCCTCCGCGTGGCTGGCTGGTAGGCATGGCGGTGGCATGGCGGCTGGCAGGAGGGGATGTCAACATGGCGGCTTGGCTTGACGGAGGTGACAGGCGACGTCACGTCCGTTACCACAGAACACATATTACTGTCCGTTACAAATAATAACAAATAATAGGATATTTGGTAAATTTCTGGCATGGTTTACTATAATATATCAACTAGCTTTCCACTCCGCAGCTCGTTTTAAGATCGCGTGTAGGTACATCAGTTATTGCGTGACAGTCAAAAAGTTTTCTTTACTCTATTTTACTGTTACCAAAGTTACGTTGCCTGATGAATATAGGAAGTAGCCCTGGTTTTGTATAGAGATAGATGGAGTATCAAACTATGAATGCAAAGGCTCTATTTGGACTCATGGCTACCATACATTGTGCGTACATCCGCCGGACTTCTCTCTGGTTCCAGTACGACGCGACGCGAGTATGTTTAATGATGACAGATTTGTCCATGGATGTGTATGGTTCATCAATAAGAAAATCGAAGGGACATTCATCTGTTTTCATTTTACTTAAAAAAATAAAAGAATGAAATTGTTTAGAAACGTTTATTTATTATTACAGTTCTTATGTAATATGTATATGTACAAACAAACTATATTAGATTATCAGTTTTCATTCTGAAATGAGAAATCATTAGCAATTCAATAACATGTTGTCCGGCAGTACACTGATTATGCTTAAATTAACTTAATACATCAGTATGATTTTAAACTTATTAATGCTATAACACAGTAAGGAATGAAAAAAATTAAGTTCAGAAAAATGTTGTCATACTAAGTCATCGGTTGTAGAAAAGTAATAGTCTGCATTATTTCACCAAGACGTCATCCTCCTCAGTATGGTTGAAAGTACTGGATACTTTTAAAATTTATCAAATTTATAGTACATAACAATACTAAAGGAATTTAAGTCTTCTTAAAATAGACAGGCTAAATGGATGACCAGTAACATTCACAAACATTCAAACGACACACTCTCGCACAAGTCATACAATGTAAACCTATTCTCGATTACCACACTATGTTGTTAAAACTAAGACGCCCTCATCGCCACACTGTGCACAGCCAACACAATGGCAATAAACTAGGTAACATTACCTAACATTGACAGCCATTTGTATAAAATGAATTCAGTCTTCCAACAGCATTGATCTGTCATAAGTCACAAAGATCAAATTAAAAATAATTTAAGTCAATAATACTTAAGATTGTACAAATACACGCCTACAAACTATGTCCCACTAAAAGGTGGAAATACCACGAGATTGCATTTAATTAACACCTAGTCTCAAATGTAAGATGTGTGTCGAGTTCACAAACTTTCGTTAACGGCAGACAGTGTGGTCTAAAGAGGATAGGAAGCGTCACAGGCGGTTCATTCACTTCTTGGCGTTCTTCTTGGGTGAGGGGGCCTTGCCTTTGGCGTTGTTTGACATTTTAGATTTCTTGCCTTTAGGCTCACCTTCCTCCTCATCTTCATCCTGCAGATAAAAAAACCATGTATTATTCCTAACTAGCTTTCCGCCCGCGGCTTCACCCGCATTTTCAAAGATAAACCCGCATAGTTCCCGTTCCCGTGGGATTTCCGGGATAAAACCTATCCTATGTGTTAATCCAAGTTACCCTCTATATGTGTGCTAAAATTCATTGTAATCGGTTCAGTAGTTTTTGCGTGAAAGAGTAACAAACATCCATACATCCATACTTACAAACTTTCACATTTATAATATTATATAATATAATATAATAGGATATAACAATAACATAAGCTGAAGAAATTACAAATCAAAACTACAACTACTAAGCATCAGTTATGATTCATACAATCAACAATAAAACCACAACTGATCTCATATTCAAGGCTTTCAGAAGGTAAAGGGATTTAGGAATGAGTACAGAAAACCAACAGCCAATTTATGGTAAACTGGTAATAAGTTTTAAGGCCCAGTTTTAGCAAAACATGACAGCAACCCAGCATAGTTATAAATTTACAGATTATATTATATTTATAGTAATATCTATGTAATAAAGGGTTTGCATAAGGGATTTACGCTGTCATTATTTTGAAGAAACGGGCCACATGCCCTTTTCCTTCTGTTTGCATAAGTGTATTAGTTGAAGGTTTTCAGTACCTCATTCGTCTTGCGCTTGCCGGCTGATGATTTCCTTTTATTCTCATCTTCCTGCAAATTTAGTTGCTACTTGAGTACTTGTTATAAAAATAAACTCTTAAATTAATAATAATACTACCTAAGAGGCAAATTTCATTAATAACTTCACTCCAATAATAAGCAGTACATTGAATAATAAAAACAAAAAAATACCTACCTATTGCAATTTGAATAAATTATGGGAAATTAAATCATTATCTTTTAGCATTATTGATATTTGTAATTTCGAGTGGTAAGTCTAGATTAAAATGATTGATGGCCGTTTTATTATTACATGCATTATGTATTTTATTTCAGTTTAAATGTAAAAACAAGTCACAGTTAAGGTAGTCTCATAGCCTATTACATGCACGGTCATTAACTTGCTTCTTTTTTTATTGTAATCATAATCACCATTTATATAAAAAAGTTAATAATTTTAATTGATAGTTGTGTTAAATATTTTATAATTAATGTAAATAAAGGTATTAATTGTCAATGCCTATTTAACAAATAATCCAAAACAAACCTGTGTGTTAGAATAAATTGTATATTGTTAAAATAGACTTTAGAACTAAATCATTCTAAAACATACCTTAAACTGCGAGTCATCTCCCTCTTCTTCATCGAGCATTTCTTCTTCCATCTCTTCCATATCTTCGAACTCCTCTACGAGAGCACCGAGTAAGTGTTGACCAATCAAATGCACAGGCCCTGATCCCTGTACACATTACGCTGTTTTAAGAAGTGTAAGTATTTCAAGAGTTTTGGTAATAGATTATTGTATAATCAGACAAATGCCTCGAGAAAATCATGCTTGGACGGTGCAACATCAAAACGATGCTACACTATCCATCAAAATAACCAATGGTTGTTTTATCATCATTTGAATTGAATAAAATCATTAGAGAAATTAAGATGTCAATGACTATAATTGGGAAACAATATAATGTCTTAACAATTAAATATTAATTATGTGTAATTAATATTATACCTGTGTGAGTGTGAATGTTACTGGTGCATCAGGGAACTCAATGTCCAATCTAGCTTGCCTTGTCTCACCAACTTTCAGGATGGCCACAGGGATTTTGATTGCATCTTGTAAGCACATAGTTTCAACCTGAAATAAGATAAGCACACATGAGTAAACTATTTTAAGTACCATAAATGAAAATAGGTTATTAACCATGGAACTTTAGCATGGTAATTCTATAGGTTACAAAAACGATATAAAAGGCATGCTTTACTTTGAATACACATGTTAATAAGGAATAATAAAGTTTTTAGGTTATGTTCAATACAATAATTAACTATGTTCAATTACCTGCACAACATTGAGTTCGTCGGGTTTGGCGTCTGGTCCGAGTAGCGCAGTACGAATGAGCAATTTGTTATTGCGCGGGTATTCCGCTTTCGCTTCAGGATCCCATGTTTCGGACTGGTGTGATGAAGAAAGGGTGACGCCTGAAACATCGTGGTACACAGGTTAAGTCTAGTAAAACAGAACAACGTCAATATAACCTCAATACGAACTGTATTAAATAAATAAACCATTAAAAGTTCCACTAAAATATCGGTGTACTAACTATTTATGTGACAATATTGCTAATGGAGAAGACGCTCTAGAACATAGAATGGACGCCATTCTCGTTTTCAAATTACGCGCCTTTACAGTGGCATACCACGTTATTTTACAATATTATATTTCTAGAACCCACTTAAACACTATCATAGATGTTGAAGTTACTATTAAAAAGTATAATATATTAACAATTGAACTATAAATGGGAAAAGGCCGATAACACAACAAAATTATAGAACAAAAAATGGCGGCAACATATTATACTATACATTCTTTAATTTTTTCAAGATTTACCAGGACTTCTTAAAATATTTCTCAAGTAAAAGAAAGCTAGATTATAAGCCACAATATAGCAAAATTATAATAACAGCACTAATGAAAATGGCGAAGAGCCGGGTGTCAAATTGTGACGCAAATTTTAGAAACAAATATTTAACAAAGTACACGATTGGGTTCCAAAATAATAGAAATATCTGAATATTCACATATTACTTTAAATAACTCACCGAAAAAATATTCGTCCGACATGGTGATTTCGTTAATTTATTAAGATTTTCCGACACGTTCACGTGCGATGCCGGTGCACACAAATCTGAAGTCGATGTTACCATTTCTAAAATCGCAACCCTCTTTTTCTTCTGACAGGCGTTTCACATAGTGTTACTATTATAAAAAAAAAACTGGATGAACGGGATGAACGGAATCACAACGGAATATTTTTTTAAACGGATTATCCACCAATTATTTGTATGCGCTGTCTTCGTCCGAGTATACCCGGTAGAACCCGGAATAAAAAAAAAAGACGTGTGGCACTCGGGGACTGCCGCGGTAAAGCTATTGTATGCTATGCCTTCAAGCCACACCTCCGCGCCCGTCGGAGTGGGGAGCGTGAGGTTTTATCGTTACGGAATTTCTGGATTCGGTCCCCGCGCTCAAGGCCCGCGATAGAAGCTATGCAATAGCTTAAAAAAAAAGACGTGTGGCACTCGGGGACTGCCGCGGTAAAGCTATTGCATAGCATGCCTTCAAGCCACACCTCCGTGCCCGTCGGAGTGGGGAGCGTGAGGTTATTTTCGTTACGGAATTTCTGAAGCTTTTGACGTGACAACGTCTTAAATTAGGTTGCGACTGGGAGTCACTTATGAAAAAGTGTAACGCTCGGTAACGTTACGATGAGTCACCGAACGAGAGAGAGGCCCGCGGTCTGCCGCGCGCGCAGCACATAAATATTCTACCGAGAAAAAGACGTTGTCACGTAAAATCTTCGCCCGTAAAACCGACTTTACAGGCAACCATTTTTTTGGGTAAAAGAATCGATGTTCAGTTCGTAAGATTGCCTCCAATAAAGGAATAAAGTTAAAAAGAAACATATGATGGAGATGGACTTGTATAGGTTAATTATTTTGATACTCTGTCTTCTCTCTCTTTCAATGAATCAATTTTGATGTATGTAGAGTTTAGCCAGCCAAAGCTGAACCCAGTGTTTTTTGTAGCGGCCACACTATGGAATGTCATCATGGCGCTTCGGCGTAGTTAGTTGTCAGTTTTGTTGAAAACGGTTCAAGTCCTTAGATCATTAAGTAATGGATAACACTCGCAGGCGTTTCCCCTTTTGCCGAGGTATAAGATTATTCGAATCGAAAAATCTTATGCTTTCATAAAAACTACTTGCGTAATCGATTACAAACACTCTGCGTATTCGTAAAACATCGAAAGGACGTCTGCGAGTGCTCCGCTAAAAATGCCGTTTTGCACTGTCAAGACTTGCAGAAGCAATTCAAACATGTCGAATATTAAAAAAGATGGAATAACCTTTCATTTGTGTATATTTTTTTATTTTTTAACGTACATTTCTAATTAAATGCAATTTCTAATAATCGTCGATGTATCGTTTAGCGATATGATCAAGACCACACAAGACAAATAATCGAGTCATGTTTACTCGATCATTGATGCGGCCCCACGAGACTATCATGGAAAGAAAATATACAAATTTAATCTTTATGGACTAAGAGATAAAGTTGAATTTAAAACGCGATAATGAACCGCATTCCTTACGAGACTATCTTTTAAAGAAATACAAATTTAATCTTTATGATCTAAGTTATAAAGTTGAATTTAGAACGCGATATTGAACCGCACTCCCCACGAGACAACTTGGAATGAAAAACAAATTTAATCTTTATGAACTTAGGGATAGAGTTGAATTTAAAAACTCGTCGCTTAAAAGGTCGTAAATTTTTACGACTTTCGTGACACAAATTATTTTTGTGAATGTGTGATTGTGTTTCAATAGTGTGAGTTACCCTCCCCGCACCAAAATCAGCAGAAAGTTTAGTTAGAACATTTGCCAGCGTACTCCATCCATTACTTAATGATCTAAGTTCAAGTCATTTGCTTTAATAATGGTCTAAAATCCGAATATAGGTCGACCTGCACCGGCGTGATAATAGAATGAGACCAATTTTATAATAAATGTAGTCTATTAAAAAATCTATTAAAGATGGGTTGACTGAAAAAATCCTGGACAGGACATTTTAATTAATTTTTAAAAAAATATTTTTTTTTAAATTAATTGCAGTACTTATCAAGATAATAAAAAAAATTATAATAGACTTGAAGTATGAAACCTACAGAATGTGCAGTCATAGGGTTTTCAAATATTTACCTGGACAAACTGCTAGGTTGGCAGGTATAAACAGGCATGTCCGAACCAGTTACTTTCACTTGATGGGATGATAGAAAAAAAAAAATATATCAGCATGAGCGCTGTTTTATAACAAAATTGTTTACTGTCTCAACACTGCATAATTAAAAAAATAAAAATATTTTTTTAATAATTAACTAAAAATATCCTGTCCAGGATTTTTTCAGTCAACCCATCTTTAATAGATTTTATAATAGACTACATTTATTATAAAATTGGTCTCATTCTATTATCACGCAGTGCAGGTCGACCTATATTCGGATCTTAGACCATAACGTTTAAATCCTGCTGTGTTGTGTATCTAATGTACCTATATACTATGAGAATCACCTCTAAGAATATCAAAAGTATCAAAATGTTTTTTTCCTACTAAAGCCGATGTTACCAGGTCCATATTTTTTAAATTTGCCGCCTTTTACTGGGTTCAGCTTTGGCTGGCCAGACTCTATTGTAAAATGAGCACAAGGTCCATCATGTGCAAAATAATCATGTGCACAGTTGACAGTTATATACGTACATACAGTTAGGAAACGCCCCGCGATGAAATTATGACGTTAGCACTGTTATAGCTATAGGGCTGTTACCTTTTTGATATTTAACCGACTTCAAAAATAAAGGAAGAGGTTATCAATTCGGCCTGTATATTTCTGTTTTTTTTTTTCACAGTTGATTTTGTGGTAATTTTGAGATTAAAACCCGTTAAAATACAAAAATGGTGTAGCCTAAATATGAATTTACAAGAAGAAACAATCCGAATTAATACACCTTATAAAAGTAAATACGTTTTTATCAGTGCTATATTTCGAAATCTTGTTTTGTTATGGACGCCGAAGGCTATTTAATGTACCTACAGGTAAATTAGCTTGGAGAAATTTTTGCATATGTAGTGGTGTGTATATTACTCAGATCTTAGAGCGCGTTTCCACTATATCGTTCTGGCCTATACAAAAATGTTTCGATATCCTAACATTACTATTTAATTTTATACTTATTCCTAGCAACACTTTTGTTTTCAATAAAAACAAGTTTTTATTTGAAAGAAAATGGTTTTGACTTTATAAAAAAAAATATATCATTCAATTTCACGTCCTTGAGCAAACGACAAGGCGACTACCGTGAAACAATAAAATATCGTGTCCATAATAATTTGTTTCATAATTAATATTTGACCATAATAATTACGAAACAAAACAAATAAATAAATCGTCACTTGATAGTGGAAAGTGGAAACACGCACAAAACCAGAATAAACCAGTTTACGCTGTCCGCAGGTGCCACGTGCAGTCGTTTGGTACCGTTAGAACATAAAGCACACATTTAATTCAAAAATTATAATTATTACGTAGTTTAATTGTTAAATTTTGTATTTGTTGATTGTTGTTATTATTTGTTATTATTGTTATAATATTTGTTGAAGTGTTTAATTTGTGTGTAAGTGTTGTAACTTTATATTATTAATTCAAAATGGCTCCAGTGTTAAAACATGGTCGAGGCAAGCCTTTGACTTCTCAAACTAAAGAATTAAACTTTACATGTCGTTTCTTTTTCAGGTTAGTAAATTTTTCATTTTAGTAACATTGTTAATGTAAAAGTTATACGTATGTTAAATGTGCAAATATTAAAATAAAGTCTCATCTTTTTCAGAGGAGAAACACATATAGTTTAATTAAATTTAATTTAATTTAATTTAATCCCTTATATATGTCGTGGCCATATCGTAGATTTGCTCATTTCATGATATGATCGATCATTTCGTGAAATGATCGCATTGCATGAAATGATCGAATGTCTATTGGCCACATCATGATGTGGTTTAGGCAGATCAATGATAAGAAATCGTTTCTCGATATGGCCAACTAAACGCGCGGTTTTTTCATGAAATGATCAAAATTATTTGATCATATCGTAAAATAGTTACATTAATTATTGGTAGAGGCGCTGCAAGCTCTGTGTTTATGTGATAACTGATAATATGGCGGCCGCTGGCGAAAATTTAATTATTCGCAGTTAAAAACTTCATAATTCGTTTAATAACAATATGAAGAAAGTCATAGCAAAGAATTTACGACGAAGAGGTTCGAGTACTATGGAAAATGTGGATATCTTATATGTATTGAAGAAAAAATGCGTCTTAAATAAAAGGATTTAAGACGCATTTTTTCTTTTAGGATATATATTTATATATCCTACTATATTATTATGATTGTTTGTTTTTTAAAAAGCGATCCGCTTCTGGCACTCGCCGGCCGCTACCGCGGCACGCTCGCTTTGCTCGCTCGGCTCGTGCGTTGTTTATCAAAGTCTAACCTAACCTAACCTAACTGTTTTCTATTGCAAAAACCATTCGCTTCTGGCATTCGCCGGCCGCTGCCGCGGCACTAACTTAAATGACACTAAACAAGTTCTTAGAATATTCTGATTTTTTTTAATATTTTATGGACTCTCTATATTTTATACGATCTGGCCAAATGTGGATGATCAAATCGTGAAACGTTGACGATTTAACGATCTGATCAAACTATGTTGGCCATTTCCTGAAATGCGACCATTTCGTGAAATGATCAATCATATCATGAAATGAGCAAATCTACGATATGGCCACGACATATTATATATAAAATAAAAACTAAAAATAAAATGTTGTTTTATTTTATTTGCTGACCATACACTACTACAAACGCAAAAATTTCTCCAAGCTAATTTACCTGTAAATCTTAAACTAAATCTTAATCTTAACGTTATATTATAAAGGCGAAAGTTTGTAATTATGGATGTATGGATGTATGGATGTATGGATGTATGGATGTTTGTTACTCTTTCACGTAAAAACTACTGAACCGATTACAATGAAATTTAGCACACATATAGAGGGTAACTTGGATTAACACATAGGATAGGTTTTATCCCGGAAATCCCACGGGAACGGGAACTTTGCGGGTTTTCCTTTGAAAACGCGGGCGAAGCCGCGGGCGGAAATCTAGTTATTTATAATGCTTGATATTTGTATTATACATATATTCAATAATTATCTTAAACCAGAATTTACGATACTTGTAAGTAGGTATACCTACTAAATTATTTTTAAAACGATAAATTAAATTAAATTAAAAAACACAAAATGTGCAAAAATAAATTAAAATTATTATTAAACGAGCATAGAACCTCCACCTTTTTGTTTTAGGATGAAAAAGAAAATAGCTTGACAAAGTGGTGACGTCACGTATCGATAAAATTACCATAATTATAATATCTATCTTTTATGTATTTATGTTTTAACATTCTAGTGAAATATATTATTTCAGTTTAATTTGAACACGTGCTTGTAGATAAGTTGATTTCGGCGATCATTTTAAAAATGCCACGTACTAATTGCGCAGTATTCGGCTGCTTGAATTCAACTATACCAATTATACCACCAGATGATTTTGTTCAATAAGTCGAGAAAATGGATAACATTTTTCGTTGCCGCTGTGGTTGCCGCTTTAAGAGAGAACACATAAACTGTAAAGTGGCTGAATTAATTTACAACGAATTAAACATAATCAGTTTTAAATTACCCTGTCCATGTTTCCCAATAGTTTACTTAAAAAAACTATTCATAAGTGATAAGATTGAGAATATTTTACACTATAAAATTTAACAATAAAGAATTCCGAATTAGTCGTTGTAGACGAAAGTATTTTTCAGTAAATAATTTGTAATTTTTTTTTCGAATAAAGGCATATTTATGTAATGGTTATTTTAATATCTATACATATTATAAAATCGTAGGAAAGTCAAAACTGTAGATTGAATATTTTTTTAAAAGAATACTTGGGACAATAGACACCGAAGCCAAAAATATAGTAAGGCTACAAACTGAAACAATCGATATTTATTTAACGTGAAATGTATGATTGACATCACTTTTTTCTATACTACGTATCTTTGTCATTCAAAATCTGTGGATGTGTCACCCGCTACTATCGATCCCCCTCAATACCCTTAACGCCTTTAGTACACCTACGCATTCGTATGCGGCAGCGAGTCTCTGCGGAACTACTGCGTAGCGAAATATCTGCGGAACGTTAGTACACAGCCATGTTTTCGCAACTTTTTCGCAATGATTTGCCATTGTAATTTTCGACGACTGCAGGTGCAGACGTAATTTTTGTACGTATTTTTAAATTCTGCGTGTCCAATTGCGTATAATAAGGGATAATCTCGAATAGAATGCAAAAATAATTCAGTATTTTCGGCATCCATGGTGCGAAAATCTGTCCTCACCGACAGATCGCGAGCTGACCCATTGCGATGCGAAACATCACTAGCGAAACGTATGCGTCTGTGTAAAGGCCATTTCGCAGGTCCTTGCGAAACAATACTGGCAAGGACGCAACTATTTCATCCTCGGAGCAATTAACAAATCTATATGCTAGAGTGAGACATATCATATGCGAAAATCTGCCATCAGATTTTTCGTTGTTTCGCTGCACCGCATACGAATGCGTAGGTGTATTAAAAGGGGTGACAGACGTACGAGTAAGTACGCGAACTTGTGGCTCGACGACCTTTTTCGCTCGTGTGTCACCCCAAGTACGCGTACTTAAAAACCGTCGAGTAAGTTCGTTGACGATCCAACATGTTTTAAATTTTACTCGTAGCCCGCCTTCGCTCTCACGTCTGTCACCGCCGCGAGCCGCGAGCCTAGCCTGTCTAGCTATAATAGGTGTTACTAAGTGCAAAAGTTCAATTAATTTCGTCTTCTTCTTTTAGTTTTATGAAAATAATTTAATATAATTAATATGAATGAATATAATATAATTGAATATTGGCGAAGGTATCTTTGAATCACGCCAAGGAAGTTTCACTCCTGACGCGTGGGCTCGGCGCACACGCTCTTTTTTTGTAAAGTACCCTCAAAATATAATAGTAAAAACGAAAATATATCCTTCAATTTTTGAACATTTATTTTGTTAGAATGCTATTTACTTAAAAATAAGTGCTGGTTATTAAATTAAAAATGTCTATATTTAATTCCTGAATAACATAAAATTCCCTCTGTTGATGACATAGAGACATTCGATATCGGTGACACGCGAGAAGCTACTGACCAAGCTCTTGCGTGTGTCACCGACGTCGAGCCGAGTAAGTACGCGAACTTTAAAACCGCGATTTTAAAGTTTGTACGTCTATCAGCCCTTTAAAGGCGTAAGATTCTCGTAAACACGCTTGCTTGTGTGCGTGAGCCATTTCGAACGTTTTGTATGAAGTTTCCTTACTGTATGTATCTGTATAATGTGTCATGTGTAAGATCATGTGTCATAAAGTAATAGTACTTTGGTACCATTTACAGAATGGAAATAAGAAATAAAAGTATAATTAAATTTACATAGCATGAGGGGAAAAGGCTTGAAAAGTAAAACCACTGTTGATGTATAAAATTTTCTAGTAAAAATTAATTACACAATATAAAATTACTGTAGACCTCCTGTAGACAGTCTCACAGCATAGTCTAAATTAATTGTAAATTGGCCCGTCTAAAAATATTTATTTTGTCTTTTGAGATTGTATTAAAACAACTTCTAGTACAATTTTGCTGTAAAAATAATTTCTGTGATAACGTAAAATAAAAGTTTCTCACATTTTCTGCTCTGCTTTAACTGTCAAGTTAACCAGAGTCCAGAGACTAACCTAAAAGGGGTGACAGACGTACGAGTAAGTACGCGAACTTGTGGCTCGACGACCTTTTTCGCTCGTGTGTCACCCCAAGTACGCGTACTTAAAAACCGTCGAGTAAGTTCGTTGACGATCCAACATGTTTGAAATTTTACTCGTAGCCCGCCTTCGCTCGCACGTCTGTCACCGCCGCGAGCCGCGAGCCTAGCCTGTCTAGCTATAATAGGTGTTACTAAGTGCAAAAGTTCAATTAATTTCGTCTTCTTCTTTTAGTTTTATGAAAATAATTTAATATAATTAATATGAATGAATATAATATAATTGAATATTGGCGAAGGTATCTTTGAATCACGCCAAGGAAGTTTCACTCCTGACGCGTGGGTTCGGCGCACACGCTCTTTTTTTGTAAAGTACCCTCAAAATATAATAGTAAAAACGAAAATATATCCTTCAATTTTTGAACATTTATTTTGTTAGAATGCTATTTACTTAAAAATAAGTGCTGGTTATTAAATTAAAAATGTCTATATTTAATTCCTGAATAACATAAAATTCCCTCTGTTGATGACATAGAGACATTCGATATCGGTGACACGCGAGAAGCTACTGACCAAGCTCTTGCGTGTGTCACCGACGTCGAGCCGAGTAAGTACGCGAACTTTAAAACCGCGATTTTAAAGTTTGTACGTCTATCAGCCCTTTAAAGCGTCTTATTCACGGTCCATCCCCGACGTACGTCAGCTCAAGGCCGCGGTGCTGGATGTATCCTACGGTTTATTTTTAGACAATAATCGCCATAGGGATGGCGATTCTTTACGAAAAAGATCGATTTTTAAATCGATTCGAATCGTAGTCTAATGAATCGATTCACGAAAAAATCGAGGCCTACAAAATCGATTCTTAAAAAAAATGGTTGCCTGTAAAGTCGGTTTTACGGGCGAAGATTTTACGTGACAACGTCTTTTTCTCGGTAGAATATTTATGTGCTGCGCGCGCGGCAGACCGCGGGCCTCTCTCTCGTTCGGTGACTCATCGTAACGTTACCGAGCGTTACACTTTTTCATAAGTGACTCCCAGTCGCAACCTAATTTAAGACGTTGTCACGTCAAAATCGATCTTTTTTTCAAGTTTGCATTTACAATGTAAATTTGTATCAATTTTACTAAAAACAAGATTAATATTGCAATTAACGATATCTTATCAATAAAATCAGGGAATTCAAAAATAACAATTATTTTTATTACCGTATCAAACTATAAGGTCAACTATAAAAAATGGTTGCCTGTAAAGTCGGTTTTACAGGCGAAGATTTTACGTGACAACGTCTTTTTCTCGATCATAGTTGAGTGGGAGAGAGACGCAAGGCATTCGGCGGGCCTCTCTCTCGTTCGGTGACTCATCGTAACGTTACCGAGCGTTACACTTTTTCATAAGTGACTCCCAGCCGCAACCTAATTTAAGACGTTGTCACGTCAAAAAAATGGTTGCCTGTAAAGTCGGTTTTACGGGCGAAGATTTTACGTGACAACGTCTTTTTCTCGGTAGAATATTTATGTGCTGCGCGCGCGGCAGACCGCGGGCCTCTCTGTCGTTCGGTGACTCATCGTAACGTTACCGAGCGTTACACTTTTTCATAAGTGACTCCCAGTCGCAACCTAATTTAAGACGTTGTCACGTCAAAAAAATGGTTGCCTGTAAAGTCGGTTTTACGGGCGAAGATTTTACGTGACAACGTCTTTTTCTCGGTAGAATATTTATGTGCTGCGCGCGCGGCAGACCGCGGGCCTCTCTCTCGTTCGGTGACTCATCGTAACGTTACCGAGCGTTACACTTTTTCATAAGTGACTCCCAGTCGCAACCTAATTTAAGACGTTGTCACGTCAAAAATAAGTATACATATTACTTATTAGTTATTTCAATGCTGATTATTCCTGTGTAAAAGTAAATTTAAATGATAATCACAACTAACAGAACAAACTGAAAATAATAGCGTCAAAGTAAAAAATAAGAAGCGCTTTACTTATTTACTTACCTTACCTACTCTCAATTAGTTATTATTTCGCAACAAACACTACATGAAAATCTGATGAAAATCAATTATCAATCATGAAAATACTTATATTATGCTAATAACAGTATTCAATAAACGACAACAACAAATGAATAATGCAAATTGCAATATCAATCGTCACAGATTATAGATATGTCGTGGCCATATCGTAGATTTGCTCATTTCATGAAATGGCCAATTTAGTTTGGCCAGATCGTTAAATCGTCAACGTTTCACGATTTGGTCATCCACATTTGGCCAGATCGTCGATCTGGCCAAACGTGGATGGCCATTTCACGAAATGCGACCATTTTTGTTTCTTTTTTAAAAAGCGATTCGCTTCTGGCGTTGTTTATTAAAGTCTAACCTAACCTAACCTAACTGTTTTCTATTGAAAAAACCATTCGCTTCTGGTATTCGCCGGCGCTACCGCGGCACTAACTTAAATGACAATAAACAAGTTCTTAAAATATTCTGAATTTTTTAATGTTTTATGGACTCTCTAAGATATTTTATACGATCTGGCCAAATGTCGTTGACCAAATCGTGAAACGTTGACGATTTAACGATCTGATCAAACTATGTTGGCCATTTCATGAAATGAGCAAATCTACGATATGGCCACGACAGATACATAAAGTCAAAGACTACAAACGTAACTTTTTTATTAAAGAGAGGCGAGTAAAGGATACTAAACATACAGCCATCTCGCGAGTTTATGAGTAGTTAACTCTTTAACCGGCAGCACTCTTATAATTCAGGCACATTCAACTAAATGCAAATAATTGTATGGTTTATACCAAAACAGAAAAAATCGAATGTCGATTTTCAAGGGTGATATATCGATTCAGTGAATCGACACAGTACTTCATATCGATTTAAAAAATCGATATTTTCTGCTCGAAAAATCGATTCTTCGATTAATCGATCTCAGATCGCCATCCCTAAATCGCCATTATTATAAAATCTTGATTTCTATTGGTTGAAATAATGCATAAGACCCAACCTGGTTGGTTGAATTTGAAATACTCATTGATTTAACCATTGAGCATTAAAAAGTTTTATGTATTATTGGTCCAATGTTATATGTCAGATGAGACAAATTTATTAGTCAAAATAGAATAGAAAATACCGTATAAACATAATTGCCTTCATCTCCGTTGTTTCCCTTATGTTTTTCCCATTTGTCCCCATTGGTTTCGTTTGATTAATAGAAATTATTTTCGTCCATCCGTAAGTTAAGGCTGTGAAATTGGAGAAAAAAATTGACTATTCAATATTTTCGTTTGTGAAGTAAGTAAGAATTTGTCGCTAGATTTGCTACGTTTAGTCTTGACCTTAAGCTTAGGGCATCGATGCTTTAATGCAGTTTTGAGTTGTGTAATAACACTGAAACACCACAAACGATGCCAAGTTTTACGTTGTTGAACTAGCTCACAGTTGCAAAAAGGCTCGAGCATTTTAGCGTCAATCTGTCAATTTGTTATGAAAGTGTTGCGACATTATTGTTTCATTCGTCTTAAATGTGTGGCTTTGTTATGAGTCTATAATGGATTATAGCTTATTTGTTCTAGGTTAAAATAACTGGGTTGTAAAAATAATTGTAACAACTGTGCAAACACGAATGCTTGTCTTATAAGAATCTAGTAAGATGTCAACTTCATAATAGAGAGAGGGGCGGTTGATTTCCACTTATTGTAATTGATGGTAAAATGAGTGAAGAGTTGCAAAATGATGGTAACAAAAAGAGTCCATCGCTGTCCAATGCTGAGGGAGGTGTGCAGGGAGCAGAGTGTGGGGCTCACGTTGATGCTTCCACTAATGTATCACAGACCAATATTGCACAGGTATATCTTTATTCATATTTAAAGAGATCTCAAATAATTAAATTATGACTTAGAACCAGCAATACATACTTTGTTAGGTTATTATTTATTTTAATATAACTTAAAAATTTCTTTATTTGTCAACAAAAAATCAACAACATTGCAACAAAAGAAGACCAAACAAACACACTTTAGTATTTATTATATTAGCTAGGTTTAACTGCTATTAGCTATAAGACTAAAGGAGAATGACCACGGGTGGTATAGGTAAAATTTTAGTTGTGCCACGTATTCGTGATATTGTTAATTCCTATTTGTATTTATAATGATCATATGTATCACTATTAAGTCTGAATTATACCAGATAAATTGAAATAATATTAAAAGTTTGTGTTTTGAAACATGTATGACCACGTATGGAATCGGTAAAATACTAGTTGTGTCACATGTTCGTGATATTGTTAATTTCCTATTTGTATTTATAATGATCATATTTATCACTATTAAGTCTTAATTATACCGAATAAATAGAAATAAAAGTAAAAGTTTTTGTTTTGACACATATATCTATATCTTCTCTCTCTCTTGCAAGCGTCCTGCGTCATATGTCATAGTTTCTATTTGAAATGAATGTGTTTGATGCATTGTTCGATGTTATTTATTTTGAAATAATGTTTATTACGATTTACTTTTCACATTTGTCTTGTAAATTAAAATATTACCCATGTAATAAATGTAAAACTTATCGTTCATCGTTAGTTTAAACTCGATAAAGTATTTTTTTGAAGTGTTGAATAAAACTATTGTTTTATTTTTATTGTCGCGAACTGCGGCTTATTTACATAAAAACTTTAATCGTTTCTAAAAGTACTAACATCAAGCCTTAAATTGAGCTATATTTCATCTTGACACAATAAGTTTGATTGTGATACCAAGTTCCATAGTCACTTGGGCAATCTCCTTTCTAAAAGTATTTATTAGTTCTTACATATAGTTTATTCTATTCTACATTGATAATATTTCAGATGACAGGAGGTGTAGCATCGGATAATGCTAAATGGCAGTGTAAAATGTGCACTTATGAAAACTTTCCTCTCTCTCGCAAGGTAGAATTTAATTTAGTCATTTTGGTATTTTTATCCTTAATCCATTATCCATTCCATTCCATATCCATTCGAAATAATATTTAGTTTCAAAATATGGTATTTTTGTGTGAATTGAATCGTTATTTGCCATTTGTATGATGCGCTGCTGACCAGCAAGTAAACGTAACTATGATATTGCGTAGAACAGGGTAGCATAAGTTGCGGTATTACTGTATTTGATTATTCTTTTATTCTGCTTATTTATGCTAAAAATTATTCATCAGAGACATCCAGCAAATGAAAAGATGTAGATGCGTGTACTTGTAGACGTAAGAAGTGAAACTTCTTTATGACCTTATTTTTCAAAAAATAATTTACTATATGCTACTTTACAGAAATACGTCGAATCACGCGTAATAGGGATAAGAAAAAGATGGCGCGTAACGGAAAAATGTCACGCGTAACGAAAAAATGTTACACTAAATTTTTTTCCAACCTCGATAAAGAAGTTTCACTTCAATAATCGTTCAGCTATTGTTAATTATAACTTTCTTAGAAGTTTAAAATCTACATATTTAAATTTTATTTCAGTGTACAATGTGTCGGGCGGCCAAACCCTGCCTCGGTGAGGATATATTCAAATTGCAAGATGGTGCCAGTGCATTACCTACTCAAGATATATGTGGTATGATCTAAATTATTCTATAATATTTACAAAAATAAGCGAAATACATGAAGCAACAAATTCAATTTGATGTTTACAATACATATATAATTGTTTGATGGTTTGAAATTTGAATACAGTTTTATTTTTGTGTTAAATATATCAGTTAAAATAAACTCATTTCAAATTAACTATTTATATTTCCTAGTGTTCAATTGGAATTGAAATATGTATTTAATGCATTTTAGGTGCAGAAATGGTCGCAGAAAGATTGAAACCATTGAGGATATCATCTCCACAGGGACACGCGAGTGCTTCGTCAATTAATAAATGGCCGTGTGCTGTGAGTAGATCCTTTTTATAATTTTCAGATGTTAAAAAAATAATAATAAAAATATTTCAGGTTGTAAAACTAATTATATGTGATATGATTTCTATAAATTTGTTAATTCAAAAGTTTATCAAAATGAAATGAGTGAAATAAAAATTAAATTAAAAATTTGAGTGGAATATTTTGATTCACTACATTTTATTTGTTATCTTTTTTTGCTATCACTATTAGAATATTAGAATATTTATAATATCTTTCACTATTAGAATATTTAGAAGCAGGCTGCATTTATTAAAGTTAGGCCTTGCTACTTTCTTTATTATATTACAAATTTATTATAACAGACGTGTACATACGAGAACTGGCCGCGTTCGCAGAAATGTGCTATGTGCGGTGCCGCGCCGCCTCGTGGTCATGATACACCTAGATTGATGCACCCCACTGGTGAGTGTAATTTTGAACCTTATTTATATGTGATTAGAGTTTATTTTATATTTTAAATTAGTCTATTTACAGATGTTTTCTTGATGCATAAGTTATTTGTAACTATGAAAGTAGTAGTTGGATGTCCCAAAGGATGCTATTGTCCTCTCAGTGTGAACAATGTTTTGTGTTTTTGTGTGAATGTTTTGTGTTTTTAATATGTTATGTGATGCAGGGAAAAAATATTAAAGCTTTGATTAGCTAGAAAAACATACTTTTGTGACGTTAGGAGATGGTTTTATTTAAGACTAATTTTAACTGGCTTCTAAAAGAATGCTATCCAGTTGTGAAATGATTTGTGTGTGAATTTTCTGAATATCATTTTCATGTTTTTATGTTTAACAATTTGAAAATATATATAACCAATTATAATGAAATTACCTCTTTCAGGTATAAATGACATATGCAATAGTCAAAATACGTCTGTACATGAAGTGGAGCCGAACGGGCGTCGATCAAAACGTAGGAATAATAATCCCGATTGGATCTGGTTGCAGGCTTGTCTTGGTGAGTCATTGTAAATATGTACATTTTTTAATTATTTTGTGATTACAATAGGTAACTTGGCCAGTAATAAAAAAAAGATCGTGTGTGCCGAGGCACACGTGTCAAAAGTGAAACTTCTTTGGCAAGATTCAAAGATTACAAAATCGTCGCTTACTCCGTGACGTGATAGTATTGCTTTGAAAAAAGTTTTCACATTTTTATGGAAAATGAAACAAACATGAGCAAGAATCAACAAAACTTGTACTTGGCATACACTCCCCTTTTAATTGAGACTCCGTTTTTTTTTCATTTTTAATAAATACCCGAAAAAATCTATATTTTTTACCATTATTACGTGTTTCAGGTGTGGTAGAAGGCGACAGTCGTTGCGTGGACGCATACTTAGCGGCTGGCGGGTCCCCAGCCCGAGCGCTCACAGCCCCCGAAGTGGCGCTTCTCAACCGCGCGTCCGCGTTCGATGCGGGACACACACTCGTGCACCTCGCTATACGGTGAGCTCTATGTAGAGTGGAGTGGACAGCGTAGAGTTGACAGCGTAGAGTTGACAGTGTAGAGTTGACAGCGTAGAGTTGACAGCGTAGAGTTGACAGTGTAGAGTTGACAGCGTAGAGTTGACAGCGTAGAGTTGACAGTGTAGAGTTGACAGCGTAGAGTTGACAGTGTTGAGTTGACAGCGTAGAGTTGACAGTGTTGAGTTGACAGCGTAGAGTTGACAGCGTAGAGTTGACAGTGTTGAGTTGACAGCGTAGAGTTGACAGTGTTGAGTTGACAGCGTAGAGTTGACAGCGTAGAGTTGACAGTGTAGAGTTGACAGCGTAGAGTTGACAGTGTTGAGTTGACAGCGTAGAGTTGACAGTGTTGAGTTGACAGCGTAGAGTTGACAGCGTAGAGTTGACAGTGTTGAGTTGACAGCGTAGAGTTGACAGTGTTGAGTTGACAGCGTAGAGTTGACAGCGTAGAGTTGACAGTGTTGAGTTGACAGCGTAGAGTTGACAGTGTTGAGTTGACAGCGTAGAGTTGACAGCGTAGAGTTGACAGTGTTGAGTTGACAGCGTAGAGTTGACAGTGTTGAGTTGACAGCGTAGAGTTGACAGCGTAGAGTTGACAGTGTTGAGTTGACAGTGTAGAGTCGCAAATAGTTCCCATGGCAAACTACTGCAATATACAGATACAACCAGTAGGGAAACTTCGTACGACACATTCGGAATGGCTCACGCACACAAGCAAGCATGTTTTGGGTGTGGTAAAAGGTGACAGTCGTTGCGTGCCGTCGCTATACGGTGAGCTCTATGTAGTGCTATGTAGGCTATGTAGGTTCTATACAGGGTGTAATCGTTAAGTGTGCACAAGCGATTATTCCGTAACTATTGCAGATATCGAAAAAGTTTTAATTGATATCGAACGGACATTACCTAATGAGTAAAATAACAACAATAACTTTTAAAAAATAAAACAGGAAATATCCAAAAAAGTTACATGAAACACTCCCATACATTTAATTTCCCATACATTTTCTGTTCAAAGCAAATGTTCGAAGTGACGTCCTCGTTTTAGAATACCATTGTATTCCACATTAAGCTCTATTTACAGTTTCTAAATGAATTTTCATTAAAATTTGCGAAGTAATTTAAGCACAAAACCAAAAAAAGAACCAAAATTTTTCATGTTACATGTATGGGATAGTCATATCTCATACTAAATGTATGGGAGTGTTTAGTGTAAATTTTTTGGATATTTCCCGTTTTATTTTTTAAAAGTTATTGTTGTTATTTTACTCATTAGGTAATGTCCGTTCGATATCAATTAAAACTTTTTCGATATCTGCAATAGTTACGGAATAATCGCCTGTGCACACTTAACGATTACACCCTGTATAGTTGACAGAGTAGAGTCGCAAATAGTTCCCATGGCACACTACCACAATAAACAGAGAGATCATGAGGGTATTTCGACAATTAACATATATATAATACCCTTACCATTCTCGTAAACACGCTTGCTTGTGTGCGTAAGCCAGTATAGAGTATAGAGTTACCATGATACATAGTTAAAATTACACACACACCCAATATGTACGCAATCGTAAAAAGCGTACAACGCACAGAATATTATGTAAAAATAAACATTTTCGATGATTGTGTTATATATCAATAAAAATATTATTAAAGCATTTGCATTTACTTAATGAAAATTTCCCTTATAGGTTTCAAAGGCAAGAAATATTATCAACGTTATTATCACAGATATCGGGCGGAGGTCCCGGCTTGAAACGGTCACCTTCTTATGTAGGTATGTAATTATGAAATTATTACATAACTTATATCAATATACTTGCTAGATAGTTTCATTTTTATGTCTGCCATAGTCAAAAACATGAAATAACACTAATTATGAAGTTTCTGATGAGAATTGTGAGAAGTATCAAAAAATAAATGTGAATAAAGAAATATAAAACTGAATTGTTAACAAATAACAATCTTTTCCGACCGTAATTTTTCACGGCTTTAACTGGTTTTTTTTGAGTTGAATAATTTTAAACTCCAAGTTCTTAAATAATCTAAGGTCTATCTTATTCAAATTTTCAATCTTTATTCGGTTCATCTTTACCGCGGCAGTCCTCGAGTGCCACACGTATTTTTTGAAGTGAAACTTCTTTATCGGGGTTGGAAAAAAATTTAGTGTAACATTTTTTCGTTACGCGTGACATTTTTCCGTTACGCGCCATCTTTTTCTTATCCCTACCACGCGTGATTCGACGTATTTCTGTAAAGTTGCATATAGTAGATTATTTTTTTAAAAATAAGGTCATAAAGTAGTTTCACTTCTTACGTGTGTACACTAGGACATGCACACATTTCATTAATTTATTTATATTAACCACAATTTGAATTTCCAGCGCCCGACCTAGCCTCGGCAATAAGACGACACGTGGCCAGCTGTATACGACATAAAAAGGGCAACTTCCCATGTCGATATGTTAATGAATTCTGCACATTCTCTTTACCGGCTGGTGAGTTATTATTTACTAGCTGCTATCAACCGCGTGGCTCCGCTCTTGTTGGTCTTAGCGTAATTATATATAGCCTATAGCCTTCCTCGATGAATGGGCTATCTAACGCTGAAAAAAAATTTTTTAATCGGACCAGTAGTTCCTGAGATTAGCGGTATTATGATTAATCCGAAAAAAAAAATTACAAATATCAAACTCGACACGTGTATTATAATAAAAAAATAATTTAAAATAAATAGAAATCGACGAGCTACCAGCCGCGATACAAGAGCAACTATTCGCTGAGCTGCTAGACAAGGAGGCGCAGCAGACGCTCGAAACGGACGCACCAATAATCAATTGGAGTATAGAACTTACTGTTAATTTAGGTAAGTTATGTTTATAAAAAAAAATATAATAATTATTATTAAGCTTAATAAAATTAAGGGGAAATATTTGAGTATCTATTGGTAACGATTTCATTTAAAAACTGTAAATCGTCAAAACATGTCCAAACTACGGTGTATTACATGTTCATTCAAATTAACACATTATTTCGTGGCAGTAATGTTCAAAATTCATGAGTTTCAATTCAAACTCTGCCTAGAACACGCGTAGGCAGAGTTTTGCTTCGGACAATTTTTATGCGTGATCTTGACTCGAGAAGTTTTTTGTACTTCAATGATTTTTGATTATAAAATTCGTCAGATTATTTTATTTTTATTGATCTTCTGTATAGCTTAGTACCACAGATGTACATTTTATACGACCATTTAATAGGTGACTGTGACTCTATTGAAGTATACTTTCTTTCGTTCTATAGCATACGTTGTTGTTTCACAGGATCTCGGTTATACGCACTATGGAATCGTTCGGCGGGCGACTGCTTACCGGACGCGCTATGTCAAGCCGCGTACGGAGTTTTCGATCGCGCGAACGTGTTACGGACTGCGCTCGCTGATACGCTGCATCATGCACACAGAAGGTGATATACACACAGACAGACACATAAACTTCGAGAGATACAGACATACACATAATGCACATGTACGGATGCACATGACATGCACAGATACGGACATACACATAATGCATAATGCACAGCCATGTACATAATATACTGTATATTCAAACACAAACGTCCACACGCGGCAGACACACGCACGTATGCGTAAACATAAATACATACGTCCGCACACACACGCACGCAAACACGCGCAATTTTACTAAAATACGCAGACGCAACACATACGCACACTCAAACATAAAAATAAAGAAAGAAAAGATGAATGCAAGGAGAAGATATTTTTGTAACATAATAAAATCAGATTATGTTGAAATTATCATCAGAGAGGAAATTGAAATTTGAAACTACATAATTAGTAACACATTATCTTGCATATACAAAAAGCACGTTTAGTTATTACAGAAGAAATCATCTTTTTCTGACAATGCGACATATTTTTCTGCCAATTGTACAAGCTTTTCGAATTAATTATTTTGTAAATCCATTTATACTTAAAATTCGTCTACAGTTTCTACGGTCGCTTCCAAGCATGGGAGCGGTTACAAGCGGCGCAGTTACAATACGCACCGGAGGAAGCCCAACTGCGGGCTGAATGGTCCAGGCTGTTGGCGGCCGCGGCTCGACCGGGCACTCCGTTGCATCAGGTGATAGATTTATTAATGGAAACAATATTTTTTGTATTTATATAATATGATTAATCCCTCAGAATCACAGACACAATAGAAAATCTCCCCGGAATCACAGACACAATAGAAAATCTATTGTGTCGTGGCCCGATCGGGCCGCTCGGTGGTCAAGGGGTTAATAATATTCAATATGGAAACAATTAATATTCGATTCTAGGCATTTGTCGGTATACTACATACAGTACACAATCATAGTTATGTCGTTTAGAAATATAAATAGAACATTTTATTTGGCATGAATTCCGACTCGAAGGATCTATTTTTTGAAGTGAAACTTCTTTAGGCGAGTTGAAAGTAAAAATTTCAAGGTCGCGTCATGGCAATACCGTCACGTCAAGTCAGGCAACGATTTTGGTATATTTGAATCTTGGCAAAGAAGTTTCACTTCTGATACGTGTGCTCGGTACACACGCTCAATTTTTTAATATTTTTACTTTATACAAACCTGTCAGTAACACATAATATTAATATTTATCCAATTTGGTGCACCCGTTTGGAAATAATGTACAATCATTTCGCCGATTCATCTTTATCAATATAGTTTTATTTAACAGTTGCACGTATTTGCGCTGGCGCACGTGTTACGGCGGCCGGTGTTGGTGTACGGCGTCGATGTTGTGAATTCGTTCCGCGGTGAAGCACTCGGATATGCGCGTTTTCAGGGTGAGAATTATAATTATCTATCTATACTAATATTATAAAGAGGAAAGGTTTGTATGTATGTATGTATGGTTTTCACGCATAAACTACTGGACCCATTTTGATGAAATTTGGCACAGACAATCTTTAGACCCTGGGAAAGAACATAGGCTACCTTTTATTGCGAAATATGTACCACGGGCGAAGCCGGGGCGGACCGCTAGTAATAAATATATTCACTCTAGTGACGCACAATAAACAGCTCAACGTAACAAACAACGTAAAAACAAAAATTGTCCAAAGCCAAACTCTGCCTGAGCGCCTTGTAGGCAGAGTTTTGTAATAAGCGATACAACCGACTTTTAGACTTGAAAATGCTAATTTCTATGAATGTTCTACGGACATTTTTTTAATGACCTTTTAACAGTCTATTGTGAGTCTAATTATTTATAGTACATCAATTAATTTTATTCAACATTTATTTATTTTTTTTATTTTTTTTTATTTATGACACTTCATTGTACATGTAAGAGAAATTTAAAATAAATGAATACATAAAATTGAAAAGTGTACAATAGGTGGCCTTATTGCTTAAAAGCAATCTCTACCAGGCAACCATAAAAATAAAGTAAGTGAGCCTCTAATTTAATTCTGCTGTTTGTGTAGTTATTAAGTTGGTTTGGCAACACAAGGACATATGACACATTATTTAAATTCTCGCAGTTAAATTCACTCTGTTGTGCAAGTTATTTCATAATTTTATGTACACGCAATGTGCCCTGTATATTTATTTTTACTATATTTCCCAGGTATATACCTACCACTCCTCTGGGATGTGGAATTTTGTTCCAAATCGCCGCTGTGTCTCGGCTACACGCGCGGACATTTCTCCGCGCTCGTGCCGCTTGAACCCTACGCGCATAGACACGATTATATTTGCCGGTAAGTAAGAAAAAAGAAAAAAAAATTGTGTATGACGAGCACATGCGTCAGAAGTGAAACTTCTTTGGCAAGATTCAAAGTTAGAGGTAGGTAAATCGTCGCCTCACTCCATGACGTGACGATATTGCCATGACCTTGAAATTTTACTCGCAATGCGCCTAAAGAAGTTTCACTTCAAAATTTGATGTAAAAATACTAAAAATGTAATAATCATGAAAATCTGAAAAAATACATCAACTAGGTACATGTTGACGCTAGAAAAACGAGAATTATTATTTTACGAGAATTTTTTTTAATGTTTAAAAATTAAAAAAAAATCAAAATCCACCTGCAGGTCCAGTCGACCTCGTAGACAAAATCAAAATAATTTATACAAAAAATAAAAATCAAAATAATAAGGTATACAGATAACTAAAAACTAATATTTTAGAAATACGGTGGATTTTTTTTATAATTTCTTTAAAATATATTGTTACAGCGAACCAACTGAAGAAGATAGCGAGGACATGACATTTCTACCGCTCACGGATTCTGAAGGAAAATTATTACCTGTCCACTTTCTTACATGTGATGAGGTAATGTATATTTATTTATTTTTTCTTATTAAAGAAATGTTATATTTTGCGAATTTAAATTTAGACTTAAATAATTGAAGTGTGTGTAAAGAGCAAGGAGTCATTAGCCAGTTGTAAAGGTTTTTAATTACATATAAAACAGAAGGAGATTTAATGCCTAGAAGCCATTTTAGGGTTATTTTAAGGTTAAGGCTCATTGTTAAACTTTAGAGCATCAAAGTATAATAATTTGTTATGTTTTCCATGTTACTCGTATTTATCACCCGAAAGAAGTTAGCGCGGAAAGTTAAATTATATTTATTTATTTTATTTAAATCACTTTACTATGCTAAAAATTACTTAAAAACTAAAACTTATAGCTAAACTAGCACAGAGGGGGCCTTATCACTAAAGAGTGATCTCTTCCAGGCATTATTATATTATTAATCTCAAAAAACTGCTCCTTAATGCTCCTTCAGAATAGCGAATAGCTTCAGAATACAGTAATTGCTCCACTTTTATAATTATTAGTTTATTTATAATTGATTAAAAAAAAACAATTACTGAAAACTTGATTTCTAAAACTTTGAAAAATATTCACTTTAATAATTTTCAAAATAATAAACAGCTGTTAAGGCTGTAGTGCTGATTCATGTAAATATGGCCTAAAATTGTTTCGTACGGCTGCTTGCTCTGTCTAAACCCGCCTATTGAAATGCCCACACTATATTTCGTGTGTTTATCCGCATAAACCGGCCTATTGACACTCACACACTATATTTCGTGTGTTTATCCGCATAAACCGGCCTATTGACACTCACACACTATATTTCGTGTGTTTATCCGCATAAACCGGCCTATTGACACTCACACACTATATTTCGTGTGTTTATCCGCATAAACCGGCCTATTGACACTCACACACTATATTTCGTGTGTTTGTTCGCATAAACCGGCCTATTGACACTCACACACTATATTTCGTGTGTTTGTTCGCATAAACCGGCCTATTGACACTCACACACTATATTTCGTGTGTTTATCCGCATAAACCGGCCTATTGACACTCACACACTATATTTCGTGTGTTTATCCGCATAAACCGGCCTATTGACACTCACACACTATATTTCGTGTGTTTGTTCGCATAAACCGGCCTATTGACACTTACACACTATATTTCGTGTGTTTATCCGCATAAACCGGCCTATTGACACTCACACACTATATTTCGTGTGTTTATCCGCATAAACCGGCCTATTGACACTCACACACTATATTTCGTGTGTTTATCCGCATAAACCGGCCTATTGACACTCACACACTATATTTCGTGTGTTTATCCGCATAAACCGGCCTATTGACACTCACACACTATATTTCGTGTGTTTATCCGCATAAACCGGCCTATTGACACTCACACACTATATTTCGTGTGTTTATCCGCATAAACCGGCCTATTGACACTCACACACTATATTTCGTGTGTTTATCCGCATAAACCGGCCTATTGACACTCACACACTATATTTCGTGTGTTTGTTCGCATAAACCGGCCTATTGAAATGCCCACACTATATTTCGTGTGTTTATCCGCATAAACCGGCCTATTGACACTCACACACTATATTTCGTGTGTTTGTTCGCATAAACCGGCCTATTGACACTTACACACTATATTTCGTGTGTTTATCCGCATAAACCGGCCTATTGACACTCACACACTATATTTCGTGTGTTTATCCGCATAAACCGGCCTATTGACACTCACACACTATATTTCGTGTGTTTGTTCGCATAAACCGGCCTATTGAAATGCCCACACTATATTTCGTGTGTTTATCCGCATAAACCGGCCTATTGACACTCACACACTATATTTCGTGTGTTTGTTCGCATAAACCGGCCTATTGACACTTACACACTATATTTCGTGTGTTTATCCGCATAAACCGGCCTATTGACACTCACACACTATATTTCGTGTGTTTGTTCGCATAAACCGGCCTATTGAAATGCCCACACTATATTTCGTGTGTTTATCCGCATAAACCGGCCTATTGACACTCACACACTATATTTTACACGTCTGTCCGTCAGATGGCGGACGAGGAGGGCGTGGTGCGGCGCTGGACGTGCGCGTGCGTGACGGCGGGCGGCGTGCTGTGCGCGCGCCAGCGGCTGCACGCGCGCCCGCTGCTCGCCGCGCAGATGTGCGAGGAGTGGCTCAACCACTACCGCCGGCTCGCGTGAGTGTGCCCACACACACACACACTAAGTGTGTACATACATGCATATACAGGGTGTCCCACTATATAATACTAAGCGCGAAAGTACTTGTAGTTTTGCATACACTAATCACGTAAAAAATACTTAAACAACAAAATTACGTCAAAAATATTTTGCTAAGTTTTTCCTTAAAATCCATGTTTTCTTCTTTAGCTTCGCGTAGCCCGCATATACTGCTTTGCTAATGTGAGCATTTTGTCTATGAAAACATAATCTTAAACGATAGCTCAAGTGCGGGTGGCAAAGTTGGGGGGGGTTGTTTGTTAGAGGTGTACACATAGAGTTTTTAGAATTCATCTACATATTTGAAAAAAAATGCGTCTGGAATTTTATAAGTATTTTTTACGTACTCAGCGTATGCAAAACTATAATTTCCTTTAAGCTTATTATATTTATTATGCGCAACTCACGCACACAAACACACGTGCAGGCGAACGTATATGAGCGCACATACGCTCCCATACACGCACCTCGTAAACAGACACATAAATACACGCATCCACACGCACACATACGTGCAAGCGGACATATACGCGTATACAGGGTGTCACAAATTTAGTGTACTAAGATCAAACGAAACGTAAAATTTTTCATACACTGATTACGTAAAAAATACTCTAAACGTAAAAAGTTTTTTTTTGTATTGACACTAAATGTATTACATTAATTTTACTAACGTTTTATTATTGACTTTTTCTTCCAAATTAATATAAAAGTAATATCTTACAGACAACAAACGCGCGGCCCGTTCCCGCCGCGATTGCACACGGCTGAGTTCTCCAGCGATCCAGATACAGATGAAGAATAAAAACCCTTATTTTGAAAAAATAATATATTGTTATATTAATTTTGGTGTGTTGAGTAGATTCCATGTACATGTGTACTAGAATGTGTAAAAAATAAAGTTTTTTTTTTATTCAGTTTTGAGGTATCATTTAAACTTTCATTGTAATAAGCTACCGGTAGTAACATAAAAGAATAAAGTTGCTAATTTTTACTGTTCTTAAAAACTATATTTTCGTAGATAGAGGCCTTTTACCGCTTAATCATAGCAAAAAAAAAAAAAAAAATGTAAACTTCAAAATTAACTTACACTCAAACAATTCTCTTCACACGCTCAAATCTTGATATTTTATTAATTCTCGAATAAAAATACTAATACGAATTTAATTATTTTCCGTTTGACAAATATACATATGGAATCTACTCAAACACTTGTTAGTTATCTATATACGTGATTTCTGACTGACCGTAATCACCAACATATTAAAACGAATAAATCGCTTATTTTGAACCATTAAAAATTAAAACCAAGAATAAGATCTTTAGTTTTATAGTTCAATTGAAAACACAACGAAAATAAATAATTACCTTTAACAACCTATTTCCAGCTTTATTACATTGTAATAAGGTTCACATTTCAATGCATTCTAATAAACTTAATTTTGCAAGTTAAATAATATCTCCCTAATATTGATAAAATAAGCACTGATTTTTTCCTCCGAATAAAATACTAAAATCAAATAAAAGATTAAAAAAACCTATGGAAACTCGGTCTGAACTCTAAAGCAAAATACCTTCATAATGTTCATATTTTATGACGATCCTTAAAAATATTTACAAATTATTTTAATCAGTGTTTTGTCCCTTTCGCTCTTAAAGTATTTGCCGCACTTTTGAACGAAAGGAACAATGCAATTATGAGTTTGAACATTAACAAATAAAAGATTTTAGTATCTTTATTGACTATAAAAGTTAATAAAAAAATTGGCCACGTACGAAAAAATTTCTAAAGCAATAATATAGGCAGAGAGATGGACTATGTTTTCGCAATATAATCGAATACACAGAAAAATATATTAAAGTGATTTAAAAGAAAGTGATACTGAATGTTATTGGCTAAGTTGTATAGTGTTAGTGCCTTTCGATGTCCGTGTTTGATTTGATATGATTTGAAAAGGGGAAATCATAAGATATTTTTCTATGTACTCGATTATATTGTAAGCTCTTACGCTATAAATTTGGGGATTGTACTTTGCACTAATGCACTTTGCATATTGCTATCTCTGTCTAACATACGATTGTCTATATTTGCGTCCTTATCGTTAAAACGCATAGTGTATTGGTGGCTTCATTTAAAGAAAGCGATAATTTGAATAAATAATTGTAAAAAATGCAAATTATTATTAATAATAGATTCAGGCTGTATTTGAGGTTTACGAGTCCAGGTTTAGAGATGCTGTATAAATGCCTTTTCATTGCTTAATGTTACCATACTATTGTATTCGCTTATTGATATAACGTACTTGGTTGACGGTATTAGCATTTTGGGCAAAATAAATTAATATTATTAAAATATTTTAAAATACCCTCATTTGAATTTTGAATTTTAAGACATTTAGAAAGGTCAGGTAAAGGACTATAACATATATGAAACCTTAGTCTAGGCAAGCAAAAATAAATACATTGCTCAAATACCTATAGAAGATATTTTTAAAATAGCAATATATAAAGGCTGCTTCATCTTTTTGGTGATTTCTTCCTGGCAACTAAAGGTATTGTGATAATAAATGGCAGGTATTTCTGCACACAATGCTAATATTGTTAAGAAGTACATTCACGTTTTTCTCCTAAAATGTAAAAGGATTCGTTTTACTTATGTATAGTTGGATTTTGACGTTTCACTGAGAAATTATTACATTTTTAATAAAATTATACCAAATATTTTTAAAGCGGGGTACAGTACGTTTATCACTTCCTATAGTTTTCCCTATTTTTGAACTAGATGGCGCTGTCTTAAATAGTCAGAAATATTTTTTATCTGGCAATTTCAACGTCATCTACGATATTTATCTGCCTGAAGACACTTATCCGTAACTAAAACGAATTGCTTTACTATATAGGAAGACGACTTTAACAGCATCTGGTGATAAATTATAATAATGTTACTCTAAGTACGAAAATCACCGTGTTCCAAAATGTGAACGCTTAATATAGTATATTGTTCACGATTCTATATTTATTTTTACACTCGATAGCGTAAGATGGCAACACTATGGTGTTTTTACACTTTGCAACTATTTTGCGTCTGTTGAAAGCTGAGCTGTGTCTATTCGTTCAAATTTTCATGTAGCTATTCCTTTCTATCGCTTTAAAACAATCATGTGTTAGAGCGAGAAACGAAACCAAAGTAAAAGCATCTCATCTCGTTCTAACATATTATGTTTAGTTTTGACGATAGAAAGGGATAACATATTGGATAATGAGAATCGAATAACACACGCTCGGCTTTATCTTAGAATAATTAAATGCAATAATAAAAATAGTTTTCTTCTAGCCGCTTAGGAAATTCTTAATTATTTAGAATAAACAATGTTAAATAGACATGACAATCCAGTCATTAGTTGCAAAGTGATCAATTATTATTATTCTTGAATTTAATACCGCTCAAAATTATAACGCCGCATTAAAAAGATAAGGAGAGTCTATTGAAAGTTCATTGTACAGAGAGTATAGGTTTCTAATATTTATTATATTCCGGTGTTATATGTAAATATATTGAAATTGGTTTGCGGATTTCGTAGGTGTATAGAGGTTAGATCGATCGTTTGTAGACTGGGGAATGGAATATTTAGGCAAGCATGATGCGTGAGATTTCTATTCATATTTTTTTTATTTAAAGGTAAAAAATAATTAAAGAAATAACTATTCGGTTACTCTATAGTTTTCTTTGTCCATTTTTGAAGTTTGTTATGCGGTTTGTTTAATTGCATAAAACTTCTACTTTATTATATTCTGTGTCCTTTATTATATGCTTACGACTACTTTAATCTTAATTATTATTTGTTTTATGTATTCAGAAAGATAAATTAAAATATATTTTAACGAATAGTGATAATGGCGTCGCCATAATTTTTGTCAAAAATTTCAACTTTTTCAATTTAACAAAATTTAACCAATCACTACTCCATAGTTCTCTCTGTCCACACATAACAGCTAACCGCTTACGAAAATCTAACAAATTAGTCATTGTTTGAATCTAGGACGTTTCTATTGGACTATTAGTGTGAAGGATTTGTGTGGTATCAGTGTAGGATGTAGGATTTAGGTCTATGATCACATCGCAGAGGCATCTTCTATACTATATACTGGCATTCCGCCCGCTTTGGCAAAAATTTAACTTATTATAGTAAAGCCTTGTAATAAGTTATTATAGTAAAGCCTTCATCGACTAAGTTTCAAAAAAACAGCATCGAAATGTGTTGCGCAGTTTGAAAGATTTATATATAGGTACGGACAGACAGGAAGACTCTTTGTATTGCCATACTATTCGTGTACTTAATTTTAACTGCACATATAAATGCTCTATGTTGGTTATTATTTAAAAGCACGGTAACCTCATAGAACGTTTATGATACATTTTACCTATTATAAAAATAAAAATAATAATAATTTACACCTTTGTGTTCAGCCAGTAGGTACTTGATTATGTAAGTTGTGTTAATTCACTGCCAATTCCGATTATTTCAAAATGGGTTTAAAACTATAGTATAATTATTATATTAAGATGCTGAAGATTATTGCAATTTAAAATTAAAACAGCTAGCCACTCACGTTATCTTCTGTTGGTTGTAAAATATAAACATTATATTATATTTGTTTCAAAATACTGCTTACAACGAAAGTGTTTTAAAAGTTCGTATATAAACGCAATTTTACTAAACACAAACCTTGTAAAAGTATTGAAAACTATGCATAATATGTAAAAACGTAATCTGCGAAAAAATAATGGTTGTTCTCACGCACATGCTTGTCTATAAAGATACAAGGCCACGGGCGAATTAATTTTGTTTTGCGGTCGATACATAGGTAATCCACTTTTCCATTTTAGTATGCAAAAGTCAATAACACTTATTTATATTCGCTTCATAATATAATATTATTATTAGTTGTAATATTTTTTCGATAAAATTGTAAATACGCTTGCGGGTTTCTTTTCACGCTGATGTGTTATGTTTGGGGTTTATTTTGTTAACAAACGTACAATTTAATTTTTAAATTATGTACATTTACCGACAGGTTAAAATCAATAAAGCACGCATTTTATGAAGCGTCCATGTCTCTTTTTATTTTTTCTCCCTGTTTGTTTGTGATTGTGTGGTGCTTGAAGATTGGAATGTATGGGCTAATAATATGGGAAGTAGGAATTCGTTACATCGATGAAGATAAAAATAAGGGAGAGTTACGAATTAAACTCAAAAAGCTGTCTCGATTTGTATATGGTAGCTACAGGACGTAGTATATTATTATTAGTCTGTGCTACAGGCATTAAAATATATTTATACTCTAGTCACTATAAACTCGAATTTCTAAGCTTGAATTTTATTGAAATTTGAATTATGATGAAAATTCAACATACAGCAAACACCGAAATTATAAACTTTAAGAAGGAGAAGTCTGTTCAGTTTAGAATTTTTATTTTTCTAACTATAGCATAACAAAGTAAAGTGCATTTCTATCGTAAAATATTACATTTAACTAAACATAATTTTACGCAAAAAGAAACATCGTCAACTTTGTAAGTTCTTTATTAGAACCATGATCTATCTAATGATAGAGCAATATATTTCATTCCACAGTCCACAGACTATGTGAGCAGTAGGTATATTGTGTGCAAGCGATAGCAAGTGAACTATGAAGTTGTGAACGCATAACGCATTTGTATTACGCCTAAGTTCGGAACGCACGCGAGAACGACGTAACTGACAGCTGTCGCGGTACTAAAGGCACGGAGGGAGTGTTGCTTGCGGGTCTAACGTTAAAAAGTTAATTTAAAAAGTTTTGTGACTGCAACCATTATTGTTTTAAGATAAAATGTGTGTGTGATACCTTGAGTGATTTGTGATGAAGCAGACGAGATAGTTCTAAGCGTATAATTTTGTGAGCTGACGCGAAAGAAAGGAACTTAAAAAATGGGTAAGTCCGCCGGCTGGCGTTCTATCTTATTTGTTTTATTAATGTCTAAGCGATGTACAGGTAAAGAAAATAAAAATACGTTTATTATTAGTCAGGTGCATATAACATATGCGTCCTATAAGAAAAATTGTGCGGATCGTAGTACTGTTTGTGTTCAAAATATCGATTTTTCACGAGCGTGCTGTTGTGTAAATTTTCTATAGTAACAAAATAAAATAACATTTAAATAATAAGTAGACGTTAAATTTCAATTTAGCACTTGGTAAGAGTTATGCATTTCAATATTTGTGATATTTAATTAATCGTTTTATTTTTTTAACGTCGGAAATGTACAAATAATACTAATCCATTAAATTATAAGTCACGGGTCACCTCGACGTTCTAATTGTCGTATTGGTAAATTTCAGCTAAGTTGATTAGTTTTACCTTGCTAAGTGATTAGTGGCAGTATGGCAGGTGATTATATCACCTATCTATGCCTGCTAATAATATTGTCCTTGAGTGGAAGTTGCTACAGGGAAACAAGATTTATTTTTACTATCTTGGCTTCAAGAAAGATCTTATTATCTTTATTGATAAAAAATGAGTATGCATTTCTACCAATAAGAAATTTTTATTTACTCTGTATCAAGTGGAATACATGTAAAGTTAAAGATATAAAATTTTGTTATTTAAACGGTTAATATTTAAATAATAGAGACATAACTCTACATTTTTATATTTTTTTATTATATTATGACTTATAAACTACTTAAGTAAGTGCAACTTCATATAATTAAGTACCTAATTTGGTTGTAGATTAAGTAGAACAAAACTGTTTTAATTGCATATTATTTGATTACATTTCGTTGATAATAAGTCTATTACATTATTTATTTAAATAATTATTAATATAGTTCTATAAGTAATTAAAGTCCAATATGTTATAATTCCATAGAAGAGCATGATGTTGAAACTAAATGTAAACTAAATATATTATAATGATTATAAGTCTAAAGAAAAAACCATATTCTAAATCCTATAATAGCATTCATCAAATGACAACTTGGTACTATGAATATTATACACATTAATTATTGTATTGTTATTGGTCTCTTGTGTCTGCCGCAGGGAATCATGTTTCATGGGAATTTTGCTCTGAATTATCAATCAACTATAGCTCAAACGTTTGTGGATCACATATTAATTAGGTTGTAGAAGTTAGAACCATTATAATTTATTATTAAACAAAATACAACGCTAGAAATAGACTAGCTCATACATTAACATTCAAATTAGACAATGATATATAATATATAAGTAATGTAAATGAGAGTAAAATAAACATATTTTATATTTATAAGCACGGCATAATCTAAATTTAATAATAGACAATGAAAACAGAATATTGATAAATTGGGTGTTCTGGTTTTAGTTTATTATGTTAAGTGATATGATTTATGACTAACATTATTAGTAACTAACAAACTGTATTATATTAATATTTGAAAAGTATATAATAAATTTATAAGTATATATATGTAATATTATAATGGAAGTCTTAAACATATTTAAATTAAAGCATGTTATTAATTTGATTTAATGAATACATACAACAATTAGATCATATTTAAAACATTTATTATACTTGCATTATCATCTAGAATACAGTATATCTAAGCAATTACCACATTTCTTAAAAAACACATGAAATTATTGTATTGTGACCGAACCTTGATAAGTGTACAAACTTTGATTAAAACTGTCCATTTAAAGTGCATCAAAATCGAGTCTAAAGGAGTTGGTTACATAAAACAAACAGGTGAAGCTAATAAAAGTGTTTTAAAAATGCAACATAGCAATGTGTTGCTACTACATTGGTTCTTCTTGAATTGGTTGTAAATGTGAAATCTGTTATGACGATTCAAAAGTGCTTCTAGAAGTCTAATTGAATAAAGAAATGTTTGAGTTCGAATCTTTGCAGTCTAGCCCATAATTTCAATGGGTTTCGTAGAATCGATATATTTGTCGCCATCGCGTTTACCAGAGCGTTGCACTGAAGGCAATACCCTCGGCTAGTGGTGCCGCAGCGACGACCGTGAACTGGGTCAGACGATGCAGTTTATGGAAATACCCTATAGTAGTTGATTTAGTTATTATGTGGGTACTATGAGCTTTAGTTTGCGTGACTGGAATCGCGCTAGGACTAGGCTGTGGAAAAATGCTTTTTAATGCTAATTATCGTCTATGACATAATGTTTACTATTTATATATACGAATTTGTTATGTTTTTAGCAGAAATATGTGAAGGTGTGTCTATCTTTTATTCGTTTTGTGATCGAATCAATTTTTTTGGTAGAGATACATGTGGAAACCGATAAGCTTTTATAAGATTCTAATATGCGAATGTGCTGAATATTTCTAAATGGGTTGCAAAAAGTTATAATACTCTCGAATCTTTCTTTCATGCGAAACCCTAACTAATCAAAAGAAATCTATAAAAAAAGATAGCCTAGGTATATATTTTAACAAATTAATTATATTGTGGGATACTTCCTTTTACGATAATTGTATTAAATAAATGTACGTAACCTAAACTCTATATTGTGTGATCGTTTGTAATAACAACCCCCAAGAGAACTAATCTCAAACAGTCGTGTTTGAATTTATCCGCGATTAATTCGGAAAGCGTTAAGAAGGGTATATTTATAGGGGTTCGCGAGAAAATGCAATATCGAAAGTTCTGGGTCACATTTACTGATCCACGCAAATTCAGTTCTAAAAGGGAATATTTTTTTCCCTTTTGCAACATTTTGAATTGATTCTTTGCTCCTATCGGTTGTAGCGTGATACCTTCCCAAATAGATGGACTATTGAATCCAAAAATAATATTCGATTCGATCCAGCAGTTCTTAAAATTAGCGCATTCAACTAAATAAACTCAAGCTCTACAATATTACTATAGGTACCTAGTTAGATACTAAAAAATTTGATATTACCGTCGCTACTCGGAAATTGTATAAAAAATTGTTATCGTTCCAACTTGATAAAGAGAAGGTTATCTTGTTAGGTGAACACACGCATTCGGGTTTTGCCAATATTGAATTTAAATAAGAAACACTTGCTAATTCTATATCCAATAAACGAAGCCGCACATGCATTAATTAGCAGACAATTTGATATTGTGTATTAGTCACAATGTCAGTGTCAAGGTTATGTTTGGCTTGTGTTTTTGTATGTCTTTATTTTGCTAAGTTCTTTTCGTATATCCGCTATTTATAAGCCAATTTTAATGAAATTACTGCTGCTTTTGTGAATTTATGTTGATATGTACTTGATATTATAATGTAAATTGCAACGTGAAATATTTAGATGTACAAAAATATATGTATGTTAATGTACATAGAAAAGAAGTACATAAATATTACGTAGGTACTCGCATTATTTATGTATGATTGTTTTTTATAAAATTCATACATGTGTGAATGCTATACAGCATGATAACTGACCTTGCTTTATCTTGTCAAATGAGCATTGTCATCTACAGAATGTAAGGCATATGTAAGGCAATTATGCCCTCCCTTCGTCAGTAGGTCGGCGAGGGAATTGGGTCCTCCCTTCTGTGGGTCGAGCTGCATTGCATTTGCTACGTAACGAGGACTTGTGGATATAGCTCTAGCGCTGGGGAGACGAACCTTTGGAACGAGTAATGAAGAAATGTAACTTAAAAGTAGTTAGGAAGAAAGAAATTATTTTTCTCAACTGGAATTCTTATTCTTTGGATATTTTATATTGTACTTTTTATATGTCGCGATTAAATTGTAATATGACTTGGAAATGGTTTAATAGAAAACTGATATCATTGCATCACTTATCTTAATACGTAACGTATTCAACAAAAGCATTACTAATCTTATAAAATGTTGTTCTAGTTTCAATTCGCAGCAACGTCTCGCTGTAGCAATAGAAAATAGCATTCTATTATAATATCAGACATTAGACACGGAAGCAACTAACAAAACACTATCGCATTTATTATACTACGTATACCAAAGGTTCGCAACAGCAGCCTAGTCAATCCTAACAAGGGAGAGCGCCATTTGTACCATAAATAATATACGGACTATATAAGGGACGCGGACGTCGCAAACAAACTATAGTCCTTTTCACCTATGATGATTCCTGTGACACTTCATTGTGTTCCGAATTACGTATTTTATGTTTAAAAAGCAAAAATAATTTTAATGCATAATATTTTTATTTTAAGGCGGCATTATTACCAAAAATATAAAAATGAAACATCTTAAGCTACTAAAACAAAAACAGTATTGTTTAGTTTAATATAACGAAAAATAAAATAAAATAATACAAAAAAATAATACCTACGCAATTCGTGTACATGAAATGGGACGTTGAAAAATTATAGAGTTGGAAAATCATATAATCGACGCCCATCTTGTGATCGTTTGTCAATCGCGTCAATCGTCTGTACGAGTCCGTCAGATTTGTATACAAGTTGCATTTTTATATTGATACTTTACGTGGTATTCTGTTATTATATTACTAATTGTTATTGTTCACTTTTTGTCGCTGTTGTTTGCTAAGATTCCTTAGTTAATTGTTGGCGAAATGCCGAAATAACTAATTATGGTCCTTTATTCAAATCGATTTCATTTCCATATAAAATATTATCGATTATCGGAAACAATTGATACGATTTCAGTAAAGGCAATCTCTACACGTGTCAACAATCAATATGTCACAGGAATCATCTTAGGTGAAAAGGACTATAGTGGGGTGCGAAATGACTTGCTCACGTGCCACGTGGCGTTGTGGCATAGAAAATATACACAAAGTTGTGGTAATAGCGCCCTACCGCCTTTTAAAATAGACGTGAGTTCAGCGAACTCTGTGTTTTAATGTTTTAACTTCAGGTACGGTTTTAAGAGGTGATATAGTGGTTGCTATGTGGGATAATTAAAGTATAATTTGGTTGATTGAGAACTAGACGTGAAATAACAAACCTTTATACGATGCGATAGGATAAATATTAATCGTATTATAAATGCGAATATGTTTATTTGATGTGTTTCAATACATTTCTAGCCCAAAAAATCTACATTGAATAAAAATTTATTATAACTGTGTAGGTATTATTGAAATTCCATGCAAAATCCATATATGGAAGTGGATTTGTTATTTAAAATATTGCATTTGTTTTGTTAATAGCTACGAATTGAGAAGCTTCCATTGATTTAGGGTCGATAAAAAATAAATATAGGTACGTAAGTACTTACGAAGTCGGATAAAAATATTATACTTGTACAGCCGTACAAATAAACGAGTTATAACATTTTATGAAAAGAATAAACTAAGAATAAGGAAAATTCATACAAATAAACACGTAATAAATGAAACCTAGTATAACGTCGTAATAAGTATTCATACTAATGCTATTTCGTCCTTATTCCGGCTACCACCCTAGTATAAGTCTGACATAACAGAGTTATAAACCTATCTTTTAGTACATTGTACTGTGTTTAACAAGTGTCAAGTTTTAGAAGCAATTTTCCATCTAAATTTGAGATATAATGAGAGTAGCAATGAGAGTAATACGAGAAGTAGAAAAAGTTGAGCAAATTAATAATTTCATTAAGTACCTATTGAAATGGAAAATTTTGTATGAAATGTCAAAACATACGACATTATGAAAAACCCTTTTGATATTAATTATAATGATTTATTTATTTACGGCATGCGCCAAACCATACATACATAAAACTTATTTCTAATCTTATCACAATAATATAAACTTTCGTTGAAAATATAAATCTTCTAAGCCAGGAGTTGTATGTTTTGAGTCAGTCATAAGGAGTGTTTTGAGTACCAGTTATTTGGCAACTCTCTATCTCAAGGTGGGTTTATCTTTTGTTCTCCAGATATTGGATAGCGTTCTCTTTCATTTGCTTGCATATTTAATGATATATTTAAATTATTTCCAATAAATATTTAAAAAATAAATAAACAGAATATCGTATGATGAAACTTCACAACAAATTCGACGAAGTCAAACGAGCGTCAAAATGACAGCACCAAGGCTTAACCGTAGACAATTTCAATGTTTTTCATAATTTTGTGAATGAATTGCTACGTTGCCGCTTCGCGCCTATTGCATAGCGTGAGCATAGTTACATCGACGTTATTCCTAATTTATTTGTAAGAAATTATGACATCCTTATTCTTTATTTATTCTAATCATATCTATTCATTGCATAAGGTTTGAATAAGCAAGTTTTTATTTGTACGGCTGGTAGAATTTGTTGTCATGTGTTATTGCCGTATTTAGTTTTTGAATAAATTATGGTATTTAAGATATCCTTATTTGATTAGATTATTTATTTAAGATAAAAGATAAGACTAGTCTGTACATGTATTACATATTATGTACTTTGAACATAAACTCAAAAGTGAATCCATGCTTTAAATAATTATAATATTTATTCAAAACTTTTGGAATAATGTGTTATCATGCTCCTATTTTTGGTCTCCATTAAACGCAATAAACATCTTTATGCTTACTATATATTTAATATCTTATACACGACATATGAATAAAGATTTGAACCAAGAGTCGAGACGCAGGCGCAGTGGTGCGGCGCGTGTCGGGTTGCGAGTCTCGCGGGTGTCGGGTTCGAACCGCTCACCTTACGACACACACACACACACACACAAACATGCGTGCAAATATATTGTGTTGGTGTGTGTGTGAATTTCTTTAAATGTAGATAGATAGATTAGAAATGTACACAGATACGCAGAAATAAAGAAAAATATGTACAAATGGCGAAGTTAGTTAGTGATCAATTCTAGACTAGCATGATATGTAAATAAAAACTCTTCGTAGAGAAGTCTATTGTTCGAAAAAGAGAATTTCTCGATGATATTCGGGCATTAGATCCCAGGCCATGAGCCTTAACCAAAAACACATTAATTTTATTTTAAACAACACCTCTAAATGTACATACAGCATTATATGATTACCGTAATCAGGGGAATATAAACAATCGCGCATTACGTCACCCAGGCAAGTTATCTCAGTGATAAAAAGCAATTGAGTTTAACCTCTCGAGACAAATATCACCTTTGAAATGAAGTAATTGAATGTTCAAGGTTATATGTAAATATGAGTAAACAATGTTATAATAAAAAGTTTTAATTAAATATTATATTTTCGTGGATGCAGATGTGATGTAAAAAGCGAAATATCATAGAGCATTAATTAGCGTTGTAATTTTGTTTTGTTACACTTTCTACTAGTTACTCTTTCACGAAAAAACTTCTGGGCAAATTTTGATGCAATACAATGATATTGGTTTATAGTTTATACATCACACTTAGACATTAGCTATCTATGATTAAAAATATTTGTTTTTACACGCGGGTGGAAACAGCGCGATACAGCTAGAAAATTATAAATTATAGTGGTCTGAGATCTTTTAGCATTAAAAGATGCATCGGAAAGGTGATACATATTTTAAATAATAATCTACGTATTCAGGTGCTATTCAAAATTATATAGGCGTGTTGAATTCCAAACTTCCAGAAAAAACCGAATTGCTGCACTTCTAGCGATACCATAGAAACACTATAGTATTGATTTCTCATATTATAATGGATGGTAGGTACTTTGACCTTAAACGGGGTTGTTGTAACGGTCTCAATCGCTTCTGTCACGTTTGTTTTGACTGGGTTTTTGAGTATATGGAGTTGTGACTTCTCTATAGAGTTTGGTAGCCAATTGGCACCAATGGCACGGTCATAAATATAATTTTATATTATTGCAAGTCTCTGGAGTTTTATATTTTGGCTGGGTTAGTGACACCGTTTATAAGTGGTCGTATTTTGATGTATGTACGTACTGTATTTTCCTAGATAAAATAATATGAAACAGTTTCATAGGAAGTAACTGAAGCAGTAGTGAAAATTGTTTATAAACTGATTTATGTGTCGTATGGCTATCATAATAAAAACAAACGAAGTAGGTACGAAAATGGCTCGAAGGACCAATGATTGTAGAATACTTATTATTGTGTTATTATCACCTCTTCTTATCTTTGTAGCTTGATTCACAAGTAGGAATTTATTGCGACTTCAAAGAAAGGAAGATGTAATCAATTCGACAATTTTTTTTTGTGTTTCATACCTCAGAACTTTCGACTAGGTTAACAAATTTGGATTATTCGTTTTTATTTGAAAGCTAGTGCCTTCCAGTTAGCCCCATTTAAAATTCATCCAGTTCTTAAAATTCAAAGGCGGTTTAGTTTTTTGTTAAGAAATAATTATAGTAAGCATATAGGTTAAAGCTTTTTAAAGAATCAAACCAATTCACGTTTCAACCGCAATAATTATGCAAGTGTGTCACAGTATAACTGACCCAGTGTAATATTGCATAAAATATGAACTAGACCGTAATTATTTTGAATTAACATTTTAATAAAGAACTTGTATATTATGTAAATATATTTGCTTAAACTTTGTAGTTACATTGTATATTATTTTTGAAGTGAAACTTCTTTATCGGGGTAGGAAAAAAATTTAGTGTAACATTTTTTCGTTACGCGTGACATTTTTCCGTTACGCGCCATCTTTTTCTTATCCCTACCACGCGTGATTCGACGTATTTCTGTAAAGTTGCATATAGTAAATTATTTTTTGAAAAATAAGGTCATAAACAAGTTTCACTTCTTACGTGAGTACACTAGTACACGCACACATTTTTTGCACGCCTCATAAGCGAAGCGTTGAGGTGGGTACTACTGTCACTTCGCGCAAAACATCTGATTTTTCAAACTTAAAATGTCTTTATGTATCATACATTGCACTTGTAAGATAATACATGCACACACATATTAAGAAAAAACACTATTTTTAACATTCATGATATTTTTGATGTCATTTTTGTTATTTAAACTAGTTAAAAAACAGTTTAAAAAAGTTCTGTCTTGGACGTCCGTGTGTCTGTATGTGCGGAGGATTTTCTTGTTAACACGATAGCGACCGAAATACTTTACTAATCGAGTCTTTTTTTTTCTCTTACGCTTGAGTATGCTCAGGAATAGAACCCTTTCATTTTTCAGGGTCTGATTCGATGTGGTTTAATTGTTATTAAATAAACAAAAATAATAATTAATAAATAATTATTAAAAAAAAATTATGAGGCGTGCACTTTTGGATTTTCCAAACTTTTTTTTGCTTTTATGATAGGGTCACGCACACGTGTTCAATTTCTGTTATATCACAGTATGTATTACGAAAACTTTTGTAAAGAAATTGAGTATGAATTTACCGCGTATTCATGTACAGTGAAAGAAGACATTTACGTAGAAGTAGGTATTTGGAATTGGTTTTTATAATAATCTTGTAAGTATAACTGACTTCTTTTATTATTACTTTTTGTACGTTATATTTTAGGTTATAGAACAATGCAAAGTAAGTATTTGTTGTAGTGTGCTTAAAAGTAACACGCGGTTTTTATAGCAAAATTGAGAAAATGCAATTCATCTAAACTTACGCATAGGATTATATATAATCGTAGGAATTTACTTATATCATTAATAAAATGTCCTCTTGTTACTACTACAAAAAAAAAAAACATTTTCCTACAAACAAAGGCGTGTCACATAGTACCTAATACTGTTTATTCGGTAAAGTTGATCCGTCTAGCGTCATTTATTACGTCGGGAGCTTAATTGCTGCTCAACCAGCTTGCGTCGGAGCCACGATGGGGAAATGGGTCAACGATCAACGTACCTTTTGTACTAGTTGTATCAGTGTAGGATTATTTTAAAATACAATGGCTTGAGTTAATGTGTAAGTTTTGAGGTGCTTTTTATACTAGAATCTCGCGGGTCGACTGATTTCATTCTACTGATTCTCATCTGAGTTTTGTATATATATCGTGTGTGGAAACAAAAGATTGAAATTTGAAATATCTACCCTTTAGTTAAGGTTATTACAGAAAGTTTAGTAACTTTCCACCGGATATTCTTGTGCTATTCTCTAAGCAAGTATATGCAAGTAGGTTTTATGTATTTTAGGTTCTTTTAAAATTGGTATCGTATTACCACCACCTTATACCTACCCACATAAACTTATCCACAACCAAACGCTGTGCAATTGGTTAAGAAAATCGCATTTCTATTCCCCAAGCGATGAATTTCTATCGTTCATTGTGTCGTTAAGTTGTGAGGAAGTATAACTAATAATAAATAGCCTACGATGAGTCAGGCCAGTTAATAAATCTCGATGTAGGTGAAGGTAAGCGGCTGTACAAGACAAGAGAGACCCGTTCTTTGCACAGGCCCCTGTTGTTTCCTATACTAATTGGTACGTGTTTTTTCGAAGGTTCTTTTTGGTGATTAGCTTTGTACATATTAGTGTGAAGGACAGGGCTATGGTTGAAATTTGAAATGGACTGTATGAATCTTTGTAGTAAGGATACGGTTAAAATGGTTGGTATGGTTAAAAGCTGTGTCCGTTTGTAGTACGTTGAAGTGATGTTTATTGTGATCTAAATGAGTTCTTCGTATAGGAAAATATAGTATCAAATTGAGAGAAGAAATTTAATCGACTTTTTAAATATGTAATCCATACTTAATATTATAAATGCGAAAGTAACTCTGTCTGTCTGTCTGTTACTCAATCACGCCTAAACTACTGAACCAATTAGCATGAAATTTGGTATGGAGATATTTTGATACCCGAGAAAGGACATAGGCTACCTTTTATTGCGAAATATGTACCACGGGCGAAGCCGGGGCGGACCTCTAGCAATATTTAATTAAAAGTTATCATCATGTTTGAATTGCAAATCCGTCCATAAACCAACTTATAGTCTCTTTTCATTTTCCGTGCATATATGTATTTAAAAGAAGCGCTTTATTTAAACCCGATAAAACGGGACAATACTTTTAATTTATTAATGCTTATAGAAAAAACGATAGAAGATATATAAAGAGCTTAATTAACATACCTTAGATGTATTTTATTAACACGTTTAATAACGTAGAATATAAGTTTTCTTATTACATATATAAATGGGAAAGTCTTGTAGACTACGAGTGGCTTTTATAAAACAAATATTAAAGTGTGATTATATCCATTTATTCAGCTCTTCCTGGCTTTATTTCTAATTAATTACTCTTCAAAATCTCATTATTCAAATTTGAGGTGAGAGAAAAGCTGTTTCAAAAAAAGTCATAATGTTAGTTTAAAACAGGCTGTACTGAAGAAATTATTCAATTAATTTCTAACAAACAGCACAGATTATAATATTACGATTTGAATATTTCTGAGAAATGAGGGTAACGTATCTTCAATTTAGAAGTATTTTATACATGTGCATTGTGCATCTAGTATCTAATTCGCAAAATATAAAGCAAGACAATTTCAAATGAATAAAAAACTTTTCATTAGCCTATTTTCAAGAGCTATAAAGGACATCTCAAGATTGCAGGCAAAAAAATAATGACTGAAAGTATTTTCATTCATATCTTTATTTGAATATCTGCTACAGTTATCTCGTGAAATGTTTATTAAAATGGTTTTTGCTTCAGATAAAAAAAAGTTAAATAGGGTTTCAAGTCTAGGTTGAACGGTGTGTTATTGTTTATTGTGACTGGTAAAGCGGTCAAGTAATAGTAACCATAGTATAAAGAGAACAAGTAGGCTATCTCGCGGCGACTAGGAGCACGGTACCTAAACTCGTGAGGCTCAGGGTTGTTGTCACGTTTAAATTCAAATTCAAATGATTTATTGTGATTCACAGGTTATAAGGGTTATTACATTGTATGAGGTGATCCGCTGTGATCTGCCATGTGGCGTACAATTTTTAAAAATAAATAATGTTTTACATAGATAATTTATTATTAAACCGATTTAAACATTTATACCATTATACGCTCCGCGTACATACAAACGGCGCGATGTATCTTTGTTCGAAGTTAACTTACTTGTTCTCTTTATACTATGGTAATAGTTACTTATCTGGAGCATGCATAATTTGTATAGAAGCGGATATAATCTGGTGATAAAATAGCCTGTTTATACTATGGCTGATTCACTTTCTTTGATCAGAGTGAGCGGTAAATGATTTATTTTTTCGCAATTTGTTTATTTTGATAGTCTAGAATCTAGATCGTCTAGATATTGCTAGGATGTTTTTTATTGCAACTGTAATTACGTGTTTAAATTTATTCCAAGACTTTGATCATGTATATTGTAATGATGATGGCAGACATTTTGTTTTTCTAGTTGCATTTGAAAATGTTCAATCGAAATCAAAGGACCATTTTTTTTAATTCACTGGTTATGTCCACGTGTAAACATTTGCTCTATGTTTTTGATATTTGTTTTTAGAATACCTAACAGTTTCTTCCTTTAAATTAGTCTTCACTTATTGCCACTTGATTATATTATTTGCCTATAATTGTAGTTTGTAATTTCAGAAGTTCATTTTATAAAACTGCTATTACGAAGACGAACATAACTATTGCACGCCTCATAAGCGAAGCGTTGAGGTGGGTACTACTGTCACTTCGCGCAAAACATCTGATTTTTCAAACTTAAAATGTCTTTATGTATCATACATTGCACTTGTTAGATAATACATACACACACATATTGAGAAAAAACACTATTTTTAACATTCATGATATTTTTGATGTCATTTTTGTTATTTAAACTAGTTAAAAAACAGTTTAAAAAAGTTCTGTCTTGGACGTCCGTGTGTCTGTATGTGCGGAGGATTTTCTTGTTAACACGATAGCGACCGAAATACTTTACTAATCGAGTCTTTTTTTTTCTCTTACGCTTGAGTATGCTCAGGAATAGAACCCTTTCATTTTTCAGGGTCTGATTCGATGTGGTTTAATTGTTATTAAATAAACAAAAAAAAAAAAATATCGACTGTTCTCCATAATTTTAGTATATCTATATATATTCTTTATTTACACCATATACATAAAAAAAATACATAAAATACAATAGGGGTGAACCAAGTCAACTGTGAGATGCTTTGGATTGCGTCCAGCAGGTGACACTACTTGTAGCGAAGCGCGAATTCAAATATTTTTCCGGGTTAAGGCTGAACCATAGTAAATCGACTTTTTATTTTTTTATATATTTTGCACGCCTCATAATTTTTTTCAAATTTTTGCACGTCTCATAATTTAGTTTTACACGCCTTATAAATATAGTAGAGAATAAAAATTACATTTATTTATTGAATTTTTTTTTTTAAATTGTCATTATGCAAGTTATAACCTCGGCTTGTGTTTACTAGCTGTCACAACATTACACTACTAACCATTATAAATATATTTATCTTCAGCATGGCCAAGTCCACGCTTTATTCCGGTCCAGTTTTGCCAATACAAAATTTTGCCCTGAACTTCATATTTTTGTAGAGTAGATAAGAGTAAGAAAAAATTTTAAACCCAGGTATTAATGCTCACGTGTGTACACCTCGATTTGTATATCTAAATCATAAGTGGTGACATCTGAAGGCAACTGAGGTCATCAAAATCAGATTGTAGATAGTCGTATTGTGTTATGATTTATTTCGTTTTCATATAAGCTGGATATTTATGTCGATAACGATTACAATTCGGGTGCGTTCGATAAATTCCCGTCATTTCTTTCTTCAAGAAGAATTGTCTTAATAGAAAGATTTATTCGCATCTTATCTTACTTTTTTAACATTTAATTGTTCTCTCTATCTTATGATTTTTTTTTTTCAATGTAGAATAAGAGTATTTAACAAATTTTTTTTTATTTTTTCAATTACGTTTTATAAAAGCTTCAATTTTCAGTAGGTTACACTTTTAAACAGTGTATGTAAGGCTAAAAAAATAACAGTGTTAAGATTGAAATTTTAATTTAAGTTGTCAATTTATATTTTTTTTACGTCCACATAGTAATTTAACAATAAATAAAAATTCTATTTAATTATTAAGAAATTTGATTTGACTTAAAAAACCCATGAGCGTCGAAAAATAATCAATGAATCAAACAAATGTCAAGAACTGCGTTTTTATGATAATGAAATTAGCAGACATGTGACAATTTTTGTGTTTATTTTTAAAGAGTAGATAGTCATTTAAAATATTACACTAAATTTACACATGTAGTTTTTAAAATTTTTCACATGTGCAATTTTTTAAAAGATTTTTTTGATTATTATTTACCAACTAAAAATTTATCCACAAAATTTAAATAATAAATAATTAAATGATATTAAAGTTAGTCGATATCTAATAATTATTTTTGAATTTTTTTTTTAATAATTAATAAATAATTATTAAAAAAAAATTATTTTATAAAATTGAACATGTAGAAAATAAAAAAACTTTCATGTGCAATTTTGAAAAAAAAATTTTTTTAGTGATTTTTTGTTTAAAAAAAAAAATTCAAAAATTATTAGATGTTGGCTAACTTTAGAATCATATAATTAGGATATATTTATTAATCCTTCATGTTTGTTTACATATGTCTTGCAGTATTCACGGGTATATTCATTTCACCTCAACCGTATATTCAAACCCCTCCCTATTTCCAGTTCTGCCAACAGATATATTTCCCCTTAATTATGAATTTCCCCTTAACTATGACAATACCGACAACATACATACCGACACAGATCTATGAAAAAGGACACTGGGGGCGCTGGCATGCAAAGGTGGATATATTTACTATTCAGATCCTATAGTTTATGTAAATGAAAGACACCGCACTCTCGTGTGTAAAAGCGGAAGCCGCGTCGTAAATTTTTTTAAACTGTAGTATCCTATCTACTTCTGAGATAACTATATGTGATCATATTTTTTTTTTATAGTCTGTGCCCGTCCGCTTTTTACATGAAAAAAAGCCAAGATCTAAAAATCGGGGGTACTATAGTTTGAGCTAATAAATAATATTAATTAAAAATAGAGTTTATTATAAAAATATTATAAAAATTGGTCAGTAACGATGGATATACTTTATTTAAGTGTATATTTTGACATAAATTGATATTTGAGTGAAAAAAATTTTTTGGGAAAAAAATAAATTTTACAACCTCAAAATACCGTTCTGATTACGGTATAGAGACTCGAAGAGCTGGCGCACACGTGCTACGCACATGTGTTGAACGGTACTTGGCGCCAGGCTCTATCGAGCCTGTTAATTTTCAATTTAAATTACCATCTAATTTAACAGTAGTGACACCTTGAAAGATCTTGAGACAGTACAAGAGCATTGGCACATGAGAACAAGTGTATCTACATACTTATATTATATACACCTTTATAAATAATCAATTTTATTGTAAAGGATGAGATTATGAGGCGTGCACTTTTGGATTTTCCAAACTTTTTTTTATAATGTACAAGAAGTGCATATGCATAATTCGCAATTCTTTCTTGCAACGTGACGTCACAGATTGTCGCGATAAGCTATCGACCAATCGAGTGCATTGCAACAAGGACGATCGTGATAACGTGCAACTGTCGTGCAGTGGGGTTTCTTAATATTGTATTATTTAATTTAAAATCTTACTTCCTTTTCTTTTAGTTACCACCGTAAACTCGAACGTTCAAAAGGCTTTATGTTATAAAATAGTAATATTTCAGGCAAAAACAGCTGGCCGTATCGATTATTATCTGGATTAGCACATTTACTACTTTTCACCCAGGTACGAGACGCCGCTGGTTTCAACTATTGCTTACAATTAAAATCTAGTAGGACGTAAAGTTGATCTGTGATTTTTACAAGTGAAAGAATTTTCATTTTTTTTTTAGAATTTTTTGAGTTTTCTTATACATAAACTTTAAATGATTTGAATCGCATGTAGTTAGAAACAGTTGGTTAAATGGTAAAATAAACTTCTCCAGAATGACCAATTATCGCAAAAATTATTTAAGGGGCCACTTACTGTCAATTACCTGTTTTCTTCGTCTAACTACTCTTCGGTTAGTGAATATAAATGTCCAAAAAAAATATATGTTACTCATTAGACCTTAAACTTTAATTTGAACGTTTTAAATAATTCTATCTATAAAAATAATGTCCGAAAAAATATTCCAAAGTGGAGCATTTCTTGTTTGAATTTTCGTAACTACGTCTAAACGGTATGGAGTTTTACTATTTTTCTTTCACAATAATATTTTAAAAGGTGTTTGTCATAAATTGTACGTTTGGCGAGACAAGGCAAGTTCTTATTGAGCTACAAATAATTATTCACTGTTTTCTAAATGAAATGAAATGAGCGGGTCCGTGCGCGGGCGACGGGCGGCACTGTAGCTCGAACTGTCGGACGAGGAGGTTGTGCTGCTCATTCTCTAAAATTGTATTTTGCCTGATTGTGGATGGCAATTTTGTGCAATTTTTTTTTGGACAATTTTGTGCGTGCGCGTGGGTTCACATAAGTTTTCTTTTAACTATGTTTGCGAATGTGTGCCCGCCTGCTACTAAGTTTTCTATTAGAAATCTTGTTTTGAACTTGTTTTTTTCTCAGTCGGGTTTTTTAACAACTTTTTTAACTTTTTTAAATGTGATATAAGTCCCGTGTCCCCGGGGTAAGGGGCAGATGCATTATGCATACATCTGTTTCACTGATCGATTTTCTTTAGGGACAAGTAGGTGATCAGCCTTCTGTGTCCTACCAGACCGAGACATTTTTTTTTCTTCGTCTCCACCGGGAATCGAACCCAGGACCCCTCGGTTCTACGCTCACGCGTCAACCACTGTAACAAGGAGGCGGTCAAAAACAATAAATATGCGTAACAAAAATAAGATAACTTTCTATAGTAATTTTCCGATTTTCAAAAATTCGTAACTCAAAAACTAAAAGTATCCTCAAAGTGAAATTTCAGATTTAGGTTCCATAGGACAATAGCTAACCACAAAAAAATTTACGACTCTCAACTCCACGCCCTATAAAGTACAATTTTACCTTTTTAAACTATTAAAATAGTAAAGTCAGTAGTCTCTTAAATTTTTTTTGACTTTTTATGCCGAATTTACTTTTTTAATAGATCAAAAATAATGCAAAGAGTATTAGGTACCTACATAATTTTCAAAAATCTGAGGTGGTCCCGCCATTTTGACGTTCACAAATACTGATTTCATTTCACAAAAAATAAATCTATGTTGTTTTATTATAATTTAATTAAATAAATCTATGTTGTTTTATTATTGTAGGTAATATAAGCATGATATACTTTTTTGGAATCCTTATTATGATACCTTTAATTTGATAACCATATAGCAGAAAAAGATTTTTTTTTTATTTTAGTCTAGCACCCCACATTTTTCTTTTTTTTTGTCACCTATCTAACAAAACTTGGGCTAATACGACGAATCTAACGATACCCTAATTAAAGAAATCCATCCAGTGGTTCGGAAGATATCAGAGTATAAAGAATGTTAGATACATACAAAGATAGGCGCGAAAAACATAACCCTCCTTTTTAGTCGGGTAATAAAAATGCCCGAGCTGCTGCGGATCGCGGCGCGAGCGGCTATTTGCGATGAGCGCGGATCACGCTCTGCGCACGTAAAAATGAAGCGGGGGTGCGTGGCTAGCGCGGGGAGAACGTCCAAATCCTCAAAGCCGTTTCACTGTTACAACAACCTTAAGATCTTTCGACTAGCGAAAGATTTATTCTTACGAATTAATTTATAGTCGTTGTTAATAAATTAAAATCAACGCATCTTAAATCAACCAAATAGCTCTTAAAATTTGATTTATGAAAGTAAATACTGTCATTAAAAGGTGATAAAATTAATGTATTACGTACTTAAGGGATACTTATCTAGTATGTGCCGTAAAATGAACAGAGATCATAACTTTTAATGTAACTTAAGTGATGTTTAACTACATACTTGTAATGGTTTTATATCTAAACTAATAAGATACCCACATAAAACGGGAAGATTTGTTTGTTACGGTTTAATTCAAAAATGGCTCGATCTATTTTAATAATAATTATTTTATCTATTTACTCTTTTAGAATTTTACACCACGGCAGTCTGGGCCAAGTAATTTTCAGGAGAAAGATATCTAATATCTATACTTAATGTTATTTACGGTAGAGTCAAGATGTGGTCTAACAGTTCACTACTCAAATTAGCACGTATAACTTTTATAGGACATTAACATGAGTCTAGGAACATTTAAAAATCTAGATTAAATAGTGTTTGGAATGCGATAGTTGCCATGGTAACAACTTCCCATTAAGAAAACACGGGAAATTAACTGTTCCTGGAATGTAACCTATTTAATGTTATTGTGCTATAAAAGGCTTTATCGTAGGAGTATAATTACGTTAAAAACATGTTTATTTTGGTTAATATACATACCTACTATTTGTAATCTGTGCAAATAAATAAAATTTAAGAGCTAGCGTGTAAAATATAACAACTTTCCATTTTATTTTAAGACCTACAAATATTAGATTGCCCCTAACTTTTTTGTCAAAACTATGGTTAATTGCATAAATTTTTATTTATAAGAAAGTCATGACCATCATCTAGTATAGGTATGCACAGAAATATAATATCCGTAGCCATCTTAAAACTTATAATGTATGCGGAGGGTAGTCTACGTAGTAAGTTTTAAGGTAAATTAATTCAACACAAGGTTCATTTATCAAGGTTCATATTGTGTCTCAAGAAGGTGGCTGTTTTCAGAAAAAGTAAAGAAGATTGCGGATTTTTTGAGTGAAACTTTTATTACATCGTCTCAAACTTTTTGGTCTGTGTAGCGCATGTCGCGTGACGGTCGGCTGCCGAGTAGGTATAAAGCAGTGTTCGGAAAGTTTCACTTTTACCGTGGTTTCATAAAACCACACAACATTTTTTTTTTATAATTATAGCATCAACGTAACAACGTCTATCAGATTAATATAATAGGTAATCTACTCTACCAGTTTTTTAGTTTTCACTAAGAAAACCATCTAATGCACAATATCTTGATACACGTTTTAATTAGCTGAGCAAAGAGATGGTCACTAACATAATGCAAATCTAACCTAAATAGTAAATATGAAACATTAGCCTGAACAAAGTGGAAAAATAAGTATATTTATTATAACTTTTTCCCTTATATTTCTAATCACTTAAATTTCGACCACAACACTGCCTAATATGTAGGTGACGGTATATTAGTGGTATCCGCCGCGACAATTGTCCAGTGAACGTTCCGGGATCGGCGACCGGCGAACCCGGAAATGTGCGCGTGCGCCACTGCCACTGCGACTAAATGCGACTAACAGACTATATGTTTTGTTGATTATTTTTCCGACCCAAATATCGACCAATAGAATTGCACCATTCGACGTCACGTGGTACAACCTACATGGTATTATACTGATAATTTTTTGAAAATTTTCTCTGGTCGTTGACGTCAAACTGACAGGTTGAATTCAATTGTGAAATTATTGGCCGACATTTGGGACGGAAAAATAATCCCCCGAATACCACACGAGCTTCAAAATTATCTGGCATTTCCCTCAAGGTTCCCTGCAAACAAATAAAGTCGTCAAGTTTTTCAGGAAAAATCACTCGCGCTTCGCGCTCGTGATTTTTTAACCTTGACTAAAAACTTGACTCCTTCATTTGTTTGCAACGAACCTATCGGAAAATACCCGATAATTTTGAAGCTCTTGTGGTATTATAAGTGATTATTATTGACCAATTTTTGGTTTCGATGTCTTTATTGTAACATTTTTGAAAACTAAAAAAAGTTACCTGACTTAAAAATGATCGTGAGATGTATGATGTTTCTTTCCGCCCGCGTTTTCAAAGAAAAAGTAGCCCGCATAGTTCCTGTTCCCGTGGGATTTCCGGAATAAAACCTATCCTATGTTATAAAATTTATACCTATCCTATGAGTTAACTGTTAATCCAAGTTACCCTCTAGGTATATGTGTGCTAATTTGCTAAATTTCGTTGCTAAAGTTCAGTATTATTTGCGTGAATGAGTTACAAACATACACACCTACACATACACATACCTACATCCATCCTCACAAACTTTCGTAAGAAAAGGATCATAGAGCGCGAGTTGAAATAAATATATAATTAAATTTCACTATATTGTATTTCAAATGTTTTGAATACGCGTATAATTAATAATGGGTATTTTGTAAGAAAAAAATTACTTTTCTATTTTATGAGCTTTTACTTGCATATATGTACATAGGAATGTACCTTTATACCTATTGGCTATTATTTTCTCTCGAATTGACAGAGTGGCACTTTGATGGGACTGTGGAGTGTATGTGAACGCTTATTTGACTTGCAAATATTCGCACAAGACAGGGTCTTCTCAAAACCAAGTAAGGATATGTGTGGACTGAGAGGATGTCTTATCAATTATCAATTATATTAACTTTGATAGTGTTATGTATTTTCTGGTGTATAGGCTAATATAGTCGGTACCGTACTTTGAAATTTTCAAAAGATTCTGGTAACGTTTTATAAAATTTTTATTATTCAAATTAGAATTCTAATATTATTGAAATTTGGTTTACGATTGAATGAATATTTATGCGTTGCATTCATTTCTTTTACAGTATTAAGTTAATCTATCACATTTCGATTATCTTATTAAATACATACATAATAAGAATTTCAATTTTCGATATAGGTAAATAAAAGTTCATATGTCTACGGCTTTATTGTGGAATTGTTGACACTCGTCAAATAATTCACGGCTTGGCACCTGTGTTTGTTTAGCTGCTTACACCTCTGCCCTGACTTCGTATGCAAATCTTAATGGTGGTAGGAATTCGCATTGATATATTATTATTATCTAGAAAGGTTAGGTGGACTGTGGGAAGGAAAGGTTGTTACGTAATAACCTCTTTGGTTTAAATGGCATGTGTTGATGTTGGTGTTTGGTAATAATGTAAAAATAGTGGAAGGAAATATATATATTTCTTTTAGAGTGCATATTGACGGAAGCAAGTATTTTAAATATTGTATTAAATATAGGTCGGAAATTTAATTAAAGAGCTTTTTGCAAGTACATACATACGAATGTATAGTGCGGTGCAGTAAAATTATGTCCAAGATTCATTTTATGAAACAAAATGTTAAGCGCAATCCAAATAAAAATACGAATACCTTCAAAAAACTATATATATAATAACATGGTAAAATATCTTCATATCACTTTCACCGCAAATAAATCGCTACTAAGATATGTCAGTATATGCAGTACAACCAGATGAAGCGGAAATGAGCTCAGATTAAAATTAACAGATGTTATCTCGAAACCCATAAATGTGTATGAAAGTCGCGTACATTATCTTTTCAATTATAGCCAGTTTAATTGTGTCGGCCCTTTCTATAATATTAGCTCCTTTTAGGGTTCCGTATATTCGATCACGGAGCCCTAATCGCGATATTCTGTTTCTGCGAAGTATGGGATTATGAATAAATTACATAATATATTATGATAGGTCTATAATGTGTTAGAAAAGAGAATTAAATGTAAAGGAAATTGGAATTCTACTTGTTTCATTCTTTTGTAATGTTTTATATTTGAAAATTAGCAACATTTTAATGGATCCAATTAATTAGTTAATAATTAGTGTAATCACTCTTGATTATCGTTTATTTATTAATGTGCAGTATTGCGATACGATATAAAAAAGTAAACAGTAGATACCTACTAAATCTATCTAAGCAAAACTATGCATTATTTGGGCATTATAGATCTGCCAATAATTAAGTTTGGTATAGCATAAAAATGATTGACAACCATTATCTGATGTATTATTAGTGTTATATATGTATTTATATTATTATATATATTAAATACATTTAATATGCTTTTTAGATTTTAATCGAGATATGTAATTATGTACCTAGATGTAGTTCTCGGTAATATCCAAGTTATATGATATTGCCTGTGTTATACCTACTAGCAAATATAAATTCTGTTAAGTTTTGTGTTAGTGTAAAGTTTGAATTTGAAAGTGTCAACACTTATATTATATACTTATAATATTATATTTGCCAGTTCACCCACAATTGAATTCAACAAATTCCCACAATTATTTAAATGTCGCAACGTTTTAAATATGAAATTTCGCATTTGGTATCAAATGACACAAAGGCTTTATTTCCTGTACATGCTAAACGAAATTTCTTGAGAACATTGTTACACTACTGATATAATATTGATATTTCTACATTTAGAAGAAAGTGTTAGTTAGGTCAACTACATATATATATATATACATAGAGTATAATTTGCAAGAACGGATCTTAACGATTTTTATCTTGTTGGATTTGTCTCCGATTTTATTAGAGCAATTATACCTGTTAAAATATAAATTAAAAAAATGTCTACCTACCCAGATGGAGAAGGGGCAAGCATCTACTAGACCAGAATACCTATATCTATAGACGTATTTATAGGTATCTACTGTTACAAAGTACCTTCATATCGTATGGAACATGAACTTTCTATTTCACTATAAGCTATAAATCGGACACATATACAAAGTTCCTGCTAAACCGGGAAGTGAAGCGAGAACTGGTCGCCATAATTCAACTGTTTCCTTTTCGGGTTTTCACTGACGTAGTGATTTGATGATTGTAACTTGAATGTGCATTGTGAGTTGAGAAGTGAAGGGATTAGGTTTTGTTTAGGTTTTGATTAAGGAGTAATATGTAAATTTTTTGTCAAAAATTTTCTACAAAAAGACACTACTGTCTACTACTATTATTTCAAGTGTTTTTTTTAGTGCGACTCTAAAGAATAGATATTAGGTACATACCTATAAATTATAATATAATTTATTTTATCAGATAAAAAGTGGTATAATGAAATAATTTAAGCGGATTTCTATCTATTTAAATAAAAACATCTCAAACGCTATCATTTTCATCTGCAAATAACTCTGGTCGATTAAGAAACGTATCGCAAATTTAAATAACATCATAAAAACGGTTCATATGTCTTGTATAAAAAACTATAATATACTACGTGACCAAGCCAACTAGACCCTTTTCAACTGTGACGTCACCCGCCCATGTCTCGGGTACAGATAGCAAAAAAAAAATATTTTTTAGATAATGTAATAATTTTTAATTCACGATGTAAATAAATTACATAATTACATAAATTAAATTAAATACATACCGACAAATAACCTCAAATCTATAAATGCACTCAAAACAGTTTATTCAAATCAGTTTTATCACTAATATTCAATGTATAGAAATATATATATACTAATAAATAATAAATTATTAGTATCACCGTCGTATATGAAATTGATTTAATAAAAACACCAAAATAATAATATTTATTTATTCACACTGTTTAATTGTACCCTTACGAAACACGTGTTCTACATATAAAAATACTAGAATATACAACTTGAACATAGTTATCAATTTTCATACCACCTAGAACTAACTTTACGATTAACAATGGGAACTATATTTTCTATCACCAAAATTTATATTTGTCATCAAGTTGTATCACCTAATAAATAGATCTATCACCACGAAATATTTTCGTTCTCAGATAAACAAAAATTGTTCCCAGGTATCAATTATCAAATTAATGTTAATATATGTGTTAAATAAGAGATCGATAACCAATAAAATTATATTGCATTACATGAATATAAACTTCGTTCTTATAATAACAGTTTTGTTACTTAAATAATAGCTCTGTGCTCAGAATGGTAGATCTGTCACCAAATAAATCGATTATCGATCCCTGACTGCGACTCCTTTTTATTTGATATTTTGTCACCAATACAGTAGTAACATTTTATTTCGTTCAGATATGAAATTAATAGTATTCGTTACCAATTTAATACATCAATTTATAATTTTAATGAAAAAATGATCAAAGGGGCGGAGACAAATTGGCGCGCTTTAAAAATTAAGAATAAATATTGATTATTTTAACTTTAATTAAGTGTTTTATCTTCTATTCTGCTAGCCATAAGCCAGCTATTTTAAACCAGCGCTGATTGTTCAGTGGTAATTATTTTAAACAATAAATATTGATTATTTTGACTTTAATTGTTTTATTTACTACTCTGCTAAATTTAAATATAATTTATACTACCAGTGGAAATTTAGAACCTTGGGAGTCTAGTAAGGTAGCAGAATCTTTTGGTTGAAACGATGATGACAACCCTAATTTTTTATTTGAACTTAATGCAATTTTCTAGTAACATAATATGATTTATTGGTGATCTCTTTAAATTAGTTTGCTTAAATACTTATTAGGACACACCTATTATAATACATATAAAAACATTTATTTGGTACTAGACCTTATATCTCAGGATTTTAGGTGATTTATTGTGGAACTGATTTTGCATTGTTTGGTGACTACATTTTGGTGACAGATCTACTATTTTGAGGACACACCCTATTATTTAAGAAACACAAAACTAATTAAATTGGTGATAGATTAAATGATACCCATTAACAATAAAAAGTACAGAAATAATGCGTCGATGCTGCGAACCGTACTAAGGCGAACGCGGTACCTGAGGCGGTAAGCGGGCGGGGAGGCCGCATTCCACCCGAGCGTCTAGTTGGCTTGGTCGAATAATACCTACCTATATTAAATACGCATATTATGAGTAATGCCACCGCAAAACGTGGAAACAAAAAAGCCAAATAAACTTTATGTTTTCAAGGTGAGTAAAAAAAGATTACGCGAACAAATTTGTTTCTTAATAGTCTAAGATCCCACCGCAGGATCAGTGCGTTCATCGGTTTTTTGCTGAAAACCGAATTTTTATGTATATTTATAATTAGGAGAATATATATCGACTAGGTTGCCAGTCAAAATTTGGCCGCAAGCATGTTTAATTAAAATATTTCTAATCGATTTTTGGGAAAAAAATTCGTTCACTTGTTTTTTGAATAAAATGTAGTCTACATCACGTCAAATGATATAAAAATTCTAAAAAATCACGGTTGCCGCTTTTCACCTGGCCGCAACATCTTGGCAGCCTGGTGCAAACAGGTATGATTTCGATTCATTTTTACGTTCATAACGCACATTTATGAATCATATATCAAATTAAAGCTAATTTTTTTCTATTTATTATCATATATGGTTGCCTAATTAAATCCCGCCGCAAATAAGGGTTGCTGGCTTTTAAAAATTATAAATATAGGATTAGTGCGTTCATCGTTTTTTGCTGAAAACCGAATTTTTATGTATATTTATAATTAGGAGAATATATATCGACTAGGTTGCCAGTCAAAATTTGGCCGCAAGCATGTTTAATTAAAATTTTTCTAATCGATTTTGGGAAAAAAATTCGTTCACTTGTTTTTTGAATAAAATGTAGTCTACATCACGTCAAATGATATAAAAATTCTAAAAAACAAAGGTTGCCGCTTTTCACCTGGCCGCAACATCTTGGCAGCCTGGTGCAAACAGGTATGATTTCGATTCATTTTTACGTTCATAACGCACATTTATGAATCATATATCAAATTAAAGCTAATTTTTTTCTATTTATTATCATATATGGTTGCCTTATTAAATCCGGCCGCAAATAAGGGTTGCCGGCTGTTAAAGATGTTGAATATTTAAGGTTGAGTGTAAACATGCTTGCGGCCAAATTTTGACTGGCAACCTAGTCGATATATATTCTCCTAATTATTAATACATATAGTTACATAAAAATTCGGTTTTCAGCAAAAAACCGATGAACGCACTAATCCTATATTTATAATTTTTATAAGCCAGCAACCCTTATTTGCGGCCGGATTTAATTAGGCAACCATATATGATAATAAATAGAAAAAAAATAGCTTTCATTTGATATATGATTCATAAATGTGCGTTATGAACGTAAAAATAAATCGAAATCATACCTGTTTGCACCAGGCTGCCAAGATGTTGCGGCCAGGTGAAAAGCGGCAACCGTGATTTTTTAGAATTTTTATATCATTGGACGTGATGTAGACTACATTTTATTCAAAAAACAAGTGAACGAATTTTTTTCCCAAAAACCGATTAGAAAAATGTTGATTAAACATGCTTGCGGCCAAATTTTGACTGGCAACCTAGTCGATATATATTCTCCTAATTATAAATATACATAAAAATTCGGTTTTCAGCAAAAAACCGATGAACGCACTGATCCTGCAGCCGGATCTCGTACTATAAGATAATGTTGACATTGATGTTGAGATCTGCTGGACGCGTTAAGTGCATGAGTTTTTAGTTTATTTAATGACCTCATAACATTGATTCATTTGTAAAACAGTTGAAGAATTAATCTTGTTTAAAAATACGTCATAGTTTGTATACTTGCTACTCTATGAAGTGAAATATGTAACAAGTGGGATATAGCATCATGTGTGCTCTATTATCCCTTTCATTAATCAAAATAGCAAAAATACGAATATTGAATTGATAGAGCAATTAAACTTATTTACTGAGTTGTGCGAATAATTCAAACCACTTGGTCAGTAATTATGTTTCATACGAAATATTTCGGTCTACGAATCCAACAAGACATCAAACACGTTTTAAATATCTTTATGGTACAGACAATCCGTAAAAACAAGCAATCAACAATTCCAAACGTATACAATCAACCTAATATAATACCATCTCGGTATTTAGACAATCCAATCCATCCAATAAAAATCAACCAAACATCTTCCACTTACAAATACACATTAAACATCATCTCGGTATTTCCAAAAGCCAATAAGCCTAGACCGAGCAAAGTACACCATGACCGCAATAGAGCGTCGCGCCACGCTCGACTGACCTCTGGGAAACTTTTTTGTGTCGAGACCACGGCGGTGATAAGTGTAAAAACTTGTCACTGTTGTCAGTGAATAGACCTAGTTTGAAGTCAAATGATTGATGGAGTTTGAATGTAATAAGCTCTAGGATCCTGAAAATACAGCACACACAGTAGGTATAATATGGTGCAGAATTCAGAAAAGATGACATTGGCCATCTACGAATACATAGTTTTGACATGTGAATAGTGATTGATGAGAAGATTGGTGAGTTTGAATGTAATAAAATTTAGGATCCTGAAAACACAAAACACAATATGCAAGATGGTGCAGGATCCTAAAAACACGATATGGTCAATGTGTATATAGAGTATTGACATAGTATAGATTGATTGATGCAAATATTGGTGAGCTTGGATGTACTAAGATGGAGGATTCTAAAACAACAAATTAGCAGTGTTCTATGATACAGGATCCTAAAAAGATATACTTGTTGTATGTAGAGTTAGTTTTGACATAACCATTTGAGTGATTGATTGGAACTTAAGTTGCGGTTTCGTTGTAATAAGATGCAGGATCCTGAAATATGATACGATGTCAGATAAAAATCTTTATTGACATAATAAATATGCGTGTGAATATAGTTTTTTAAACTAATTAAAAGAGAAAAATCTTTGTTGAAGATTCAAGATAAATTAAGTCCTACTTTGGATATTAAATTATATTTACAATGAATTAAAATGAAATAAAAAAATAAACAGCATAGCGTGTAGAGCTATTATAAGATCATTTTACTTTAATATGCCGTAATAACTATTGTATTATGTTACTATGAAAGTATCATTTGTGAGACTTCAATCCAAGTTGTTATTATTGTTCAATTAGTGTAAAGTGATTAAGGCCAATGTTTAGAGGTATTTAGTAAAAATATGAAAACAAGAACCAATCAAATCGCTTCATTTAGTTTGAAACGTTTAGCGTTTGAAGCGATACTATTGGTTATTTACAAACACATTCATCGCTACACATCCTCGCACATTATTGGTGGAAAAGCACCCTTATAGAGTCACACAGTCTGCAGAACCTTAACTCTTTCACAATTTTCACTGTTCACTGTCCAAGTGATTTTTTTGTGTGATGAGTCGATAAATCGTCTCGTCTCGAAGGTTTCGCTTCCCAGGCCCCGGTCCTGCGTGTTTTTCGTTCGTTTTGTGTGAACTGTGAAGCCGCCGCTCAACTTTCCAAAACAACTTTTTGTTTCGTTTCAACGTTGCATTACCGGATTGCTTTCGTTACTGAATCGCAAATAAAACTGCAAGTGTGCGTATCATTCGAACCTATAGTTCAAATATTACTTTTGTGTTTTGTTTTTTTTTTCAGTTGTAATAACTTCCTTGTACATTAAAATTGACCTTGTGCATTCGCTAATAACTTGCAATCACATCTTGACCTTGACATTGAAAAAAAAAATTAAACATGTCGTCGAAAAAACGGCTTAGTCACAGCAGTGCGAAAAGCTCGGGATCAATGGCCATAAATCGTCTTCTGATTCCATAAAATGTAGGAAGTGCGGCTTTATTTATAGAAGTTTGACGCTCGCACGCGTCGCTCGCGCAGCGCTTGCGGGACGGCGCAGGGTCGGCAGAGTTCGGCGTTCAGTACTCGCCGAGGCTCCGTCCCAGTCGGTGTTGCGTGACGGCGTACCGGCCTACGTGTGAACCGCACGCTCGAGCGAAGGTGTCAGTGATTACAGCGATATCGTTCCGCCAATCGCGGCCGGCTGCTCCACGTAAACGATAAACTATCAGTCCGCCGTTGATTTGCGCCGAATGAGAATTTTTCACGGCGTCCCGATAATATCGAGTGTTTTGACACGGGATTCCGTCTATAATTAAAGTCCTTGCGTGAGTTTTGTTGTGCTCGTGATTCAAGATGAGGCCGAAGGAGGAGGTGGACACGAAGATCCAGACGGGTGCGTTCATCCTGTCCGAGAAGATCGACGATACCAAGTCGAAGAAAAGTGAAAAGGAAATCAAGAAGGAGATGAAGAAACTGGAGAAGGAGAAGCAGGAGCGCGAAAAGCGGGAGAAGAAAGCTCGCGAAAAAGAAAAGGAGCGTGAGAAGCAAGCTAAGAAAGGTAGGTTAATTTTTTAAATTACAAAATATGCGCTCTATCGCGTTTGCGGCTATCGTGATGTCATCCTGCTCAATTATAGAGGTTACTAGAGTCGAGCCCGTATGTCGGATACGAGGCAATAAAATTTTGTCACCATTATGACTCGCATAGTTGAAAATTATTATCGACGCTGTTAATGGTTACATCACTGATGGCCTTGACGACGCCTAATTTATCAAATACTTCTCATTAATACTTATTGACTTTGGCCTTATCGACACTTTGTGTAGAGCTGTTTTGCACCGCTGATTATTTTAGTGTGCAAAGAACAAAACGCATGAAATCATTTTCTATATTGGGTGGACGGCATCGCAATTCTGTGTTGCCAAAAAACTGGTTTTACAAACAATTCTTAATGACCGATTCAGTCGCGTTCTCATGGCTCGATTTTAAATTGGGTAGCAACTTGTTTATGTTTGTCGCCTTAAATTATTATTTGTATAATTTTTTGATATCATACGTGACTCGTCCAACGTTGCAGACCGCGTGCCGGTCTCTATCGCGTTGTAAGACTAATTTTTGACAAATGTCAACTGAACAAGCTTTGATGTTGGGACATTTTTGTGCTAGAAGTTTCCGAGAATTCACTCCTCGGTTCTGTCGTTCCAGAAAATAAATCGATTCCTATTATTTGTAAAATGAAGGTGTGTAAAAGTGGAGCGCGACGAACGCGAGAAACATAGCAATATGAAACCTGCTGGTGTTTTAAATTGTGTTGCTTAATTGGATGTTTATTTTGGTTGTGTATTTAATTAAAGTTCGTGATTTCATCAGCATTTAAACGTACAATATGTTTATTTTTACAAGTGACTTGATCGTAATGTAGAGTAGGTATTGACATTGAATTCAATTGCTGCTTGTGATATTATTTACTTTCTTCATTTCTTCGATATACAAGTCTGATTGCGCAATTAGGTAACATTGAATAAATAATAACGATATAAGTACGTCTTCAAATTATGCACATAGAAAATATTGTATTAAAATGCAAATTCAAAGTTAATCTGCTACATTAATGGCAATCGTGTTCCCTCTCAAGGGGATCGTAGCTAAGTTCTAGATTGTTCGTCGGTACACGTATGGCAAACAAACATGAAACAACGTTTAATGGCCATATGTTATTTTAAGGATAGTATTTTTATTTTTACAACAAATAATTGCTTTGATTCGATCGAGACAAAATGGTTTCGTGAATTGTGACCAAAAATAATAGTAGGCAGTTCTTGGAAGAACTAACAATAAGATTATAACCATTTCCTTGTGGATTTATTTAATAATTCATAAAGTTCGTAGCCTGTGCAGTTTTGGCAGAGCACCGGTTGTTAATTTTCATAGCTTGTAGCCGACTCGGGCGCAGTCAATTGAATTTATAATACAGACTGCCGTACAAACGACGGCTTTTCACAAAGTTATAGACGAATTTTAAAGTGGTAGAGTTGAAGCCAATTTTAGGAGCCATATCGTTGAGTATATAGCCAATAATATACTATTTTGACGGATATTACGTATACCTACTGGAGTTTAGCATAGCATATGCTTTATTTTGTTTACATAAATGTGGTATACCTCTTTTTACTTTATCGTTGATATTTTTTTTTCTTGTTTGTTATCACAACACAGAAATGTTAATGCTTTTGTTTTTAAAACTTCCTCCGCTTTCATAACCTTTTCATGTATTCGCTATGTGAGCAAACATGGTTTTGACCTTTTCAAACCTGCACACGTCCGATCGTTTATCTTGAGCAACCTTTAATTTATCAACATAAGGCCGTGCAACAATAATCCCATTGAAACTTAGTTTCTCTTTCACTGTATTAATGTATGAAGCGCTAGTGTATAGAAACGGCGCGTGACCACACGTTACATCGGAATTATAAACAGACGAACGGGATTGATGCACTGTTTTGCATATTGGAGTCTCTTCAGTCACGCCTGTGGTGCGAATTGAATGTGGAATGATGGAATATGCGCTAGATTGTGTGCTGTTTTTGTTGTGTTGTTCAATGGATAAGGCAGGTTTCCTGGTTTATTGCTTGTAAGGAAACTAATGACTCTTTAATTTAATAGATTTAGAGTGTCATATACTATGCATGTCCAATGTGAGCAAATCCAACAAGTTTCTCTACTACTACTGCTGTTATTACTATTCTATACTTAGGGAAAATATTCTTGGTCTACAATAAGAGCCTCTATGTGACTATCCTGCGCCATCTCTTGTCAGTTTCCCTACATTAGCAAAATATAGAACAAATCCTTAAAATCAAATTTCTGTTTAATGTTTTGAAATATATACTTAATGCTTTTTCATAACCATTTTCCACGTAGTGTCTGCTATAATTCAAACATTAATCTCTCAGTTACGATAATAGTCTGAATTCCGATTTCTTTCACCTTGCATTGTGATGAGTTTTTCATAGACTTCTCGGTATTACATCCATTGTTTTGATGCGTGTCTATTTATAATCTCTCTCTCATTAGTTCTAGGTTACGTGGCATATCAGTCATAGCCCCTGCATAGATTTATCTTATATTGATAATGAATGTACATTGCATAATATAGTAGGCTAGTGTTAGTAGAAAGTGACGTCATTATGTTAGGTTGGGTACTCATTGTTTGTTTGTACTAATTTTTAAATAATTTTTTGCGAATATTTTTATATCTGCAAAGAAATTAAAATAGAATGCTCTTCTATTCGGTGCATTAATTGCATATAAAATATTAATACTAATAAATAAGAAAATTATAAAAAACTTGTTCTTATTCCGGTCGTACTTATAGATATTTTATAGAATAAATATAAAATATTATTTTAATCTAAAAGGATTCTTACTAGAAATATTATTTTCTTTCCCAGTATTTTTTATTATAAATGCAAATCAATGAAACAAGAGATTATCAAGGAAATAGCTGTGTCACGCGGCTTTTCGCTGTTGATTATCATTTAATATTTTTTGTTTATATTCTATTGACGAATTGCATTACGATAAAAACAGACGGTTTAGGTCAACCGGTTTCGTATCTTGCGAAGGTCGGACAAATTAATTACGCCGAAGCAATAAAGCGTACGAACTTGTTATTACCTAATTTATGATAGTTATGTAAATTTCGCGTGAATGTTTCCTGTTTTTGATTGTGTCATTAAAAGTGAAATTGGTGTTTGGACGATTTGGTTGAGGATTCGAATTTTAATGATGTTTTGCTTATTCTGAAAGGACATTTTATGGTATTTTAGGTTTGAATACTCAAGCAATTCTGTAATGTTGTTATGAAAATTTTAAATTTTTCCAGCTATTAATGAATGGAGACTACAGTATAAAAATCCGCAAACATTTTTTTAACATTTGCTTTAAATTTTAAAATGATCCTCACTGCACTCTTTAATTTGTGAATATTTTTGTATCTGCAAAGAAGACTTCAAGAAGGGAATTCGAAAAAAATCTTCATACGTATGAATATTGATGCATACATATGGGTATGAAATATAGTACCTACTTAGTTTCAATTTGTTCGCTTAATTAGTAGTTACAAAGATAACAAAGGATGGGTATTAAGCAGATTGCGATAAGGCCTCTTTGTTCACAGATTACATAAGCATACATAATATTATATAGACTTGCGAGTATTCGTGCCAATATAGCTTCGAGATATTAACATGCTGTTCGTTAATGTCTGCTTTATATTCAACTATATTCATTTTTTGTTAGTCTATCGTCGTTTCTGGTAAGTGAAAATAGTCGGTAAATAAGTCTTTTTTCCTGTTAGGTATTTTTCGTTTCAAGTTAGAAATGGTAGTGTGTGTATATAAATATGCGTGAAATTTCGTTTTTCAAGGTAGGGTGCTTCATGCTTGTGTGAAATTTGCACGAATGCCTGATTCGTTTTGCTATTAATAAACATGAACGAATTTTCTGGATCATCTACAATTATCTGTCAACTAATTATGCATGGAATAATTCTCTAAGTTATCAGAGTACAATTTATACTAACCAAAACGTCTTCGGAAAAGAAGAGTAGAAACGAATAACAGCAATGAAATCTATTGTGTAGGCTAGGTAATTAACCTCAAAACTAACGAAACACTGTAACTTTCGCAGTGACCAGTCAAGGAAAAATGTCGACAATATACCACTAAAATTAAGAGTGATATGGTAACACACCAAGCGTATTACAACGAGAGGAACACACGATATTATTATGTCACACAACAACATCGCGTGAGCGCCGCACCCGAAAAGCGAATGTATGAGTCACGAGAGGAAAGTATAGGATCATCTCTCGCCAAGATTTCAATGTTTCGATTCCGTCACGGTTGGATTTAGAATGCTTTTTCGTTTCCAATTGTATGTAATTGATCATTCTGTTTCTATGGCCTGTGAAATTTTAGATGATGTTTTTACGAATCAACATCTAGACGTCGTGTAGTAGATAGTAGATCAAAATGCTTTGTGACTCTTGCTTGCATTATACTGATAAATTTGATATGGTCTATCTATTAACTTGCGTATTCACAATCGTCAATTCGTTACGGCTATAATCATGTTCTTTTTTTTGTAGAATATAAGTAAATTGATAATAAACCGAGGATCTTGGTATTAAAGCTAAGTTAACAAGTTCAAAAACATAAATTATTTTGATTTTGTGACAACCTGTCGGGACCTTATTGGAACACTCAGTATTCCATCCATACCCATTTAGTCTACATGCTTTATTCAAAACAACAAATATGGTTATAATCATCACATCAAACTTATACCCTATAAAGATTTAATAATAACCAATGTTATATCCATTGGTCAATGTCAAGAGGATCAGCTTGTTTACCGCCTTGAATCTTTATAAATTAAATAACATGTTCGTCTTACTCATCTTTATTTAAAAGTATTCTTAAAGTCATTCCAACATCATAGCTATATATTCCTATCAAGTTATTGGCTTTTTATATCAATTTCAAAGATCATAAATGTATTAGATCGTCCACTAGGTATAGTATTCTCTCGATGAGGGTATTTCTCGTCTCAATTGAATTCGTGACTAGATCCGGCGACGTCAATGTAAGTAATAACTGTAAGTTTTTTGTCCCCAGTACAGTTACCGTGATGGACAGTCTTTAGCACTTGTATATCTATTACCTACGTGCTGTCGTTAATCATCCAGTGACTACTAGCAATTAAAACGTTTTTGTACTGTTACTTCTTTGATAGAGGTTTAACGTCAGGTGTTTGTGTTACAGTTTTATAGATCTATCGGCTCTGTAAGAACGTGTTCTGTCTTTGTTATCATGTGATGAGCGATTTTATGTTATATCACGTCTCCTTATATGATTTTTTCAACGTTTTGTATGCGAAGAAATATTAGAAAGAAAACTGTGTTTTCATTTACTGAATTAACGTATGTTGCGTGTTTTATTACTTCAAAGATCACATAGATTTATCAAATTTTGTACCTCTCAAAATCGCTATCTCAAAGCTTTTATCTGACTCATATGGATGTAACAAATTTTGGATCCACGTGTATTCAAGTCGAAGCATAATTTAGGCGCCGGCGGAAGCACTAATTAGCGGCGTCTGCGCACCGAAATAGAAAGGATTGTGCGGTATTCCGACTTGTTTATTTTTCCCTGGTTTTATAAATGTGAATTTATGGATGTTCTGCAACTTTATGGGGTCAATGGAATGGTTCTGTGTTGAGTTCAATACTCGTATAGGATTTAAGTTTATTGTGGCATATGTTAGCAAAAGTTGTTGGATTTGTTTGATTTTATTTGGTGTGAAATGAGACTATGTGAATGATAAATGCCTCTGAACTATGAATATGTGTACATGGATCAACCCCTGTCAGTTTCCTCTTTACAGATCTTTATTTAGAATGATTAAGGGTCACTAAAACTTAGGATAAGCTGTGACAAAAAAATGAACACAAAATTCTTAATAATTTCCTTTATCTTTTTGCCGCTGGTCTATATTTTTCAGGCGAAAATGAGTTCTCAGATCTACGATTCTAGGAATGATAAGGAACAGCGCGTTTCGCTTAACAGTGTCGCATATTATTAAAAAAAAATTATTAAGTGCTGCCTCATAACATTCGTTAAAATGTAAATAATAACTTTTTTTATAGTAGCGTTATAGCCGATTAACATTGACATAATTTTGAAGGTTAACGGAACTGTTTATTATTTTAACGATACGTTTCACTTTCATGTAAAGTTGATTTATTTGATGGTCTGTTAGCGTTTTATTCGTTGAGCTTTGCCTCTCATGTTCTTTTAATAGGGCGTTATTTTTGTATGTTATTATGGTTGAGAGGGTATGGACGTTGTAAATTTAGATTGGGGGTTCATCCGTCTATATTTAGCTTGGATATCCTGCTTCCTTGGTAATGACCGAGTGGTCGCCAACTGTGTAAGCTTGCATTGAAGTTTTGTCAACGTTTATTGGATTGACGAATGATTTAGTGGAGGGAATAAAAAGTGAGTTCTATTAAGGATATGATCTTAAAAATGTGAAGTTGATTAAGAAATGCTTATACATTAAAGTAAACAATACCTAGAGAAGAGTTTATTGTTACATATTTTTCATGTTTTATTTGTTTAGGATTTATGTACTGTACATGACCCAAAGATAACTCTACTGTAATACCTTTAAAATGTACATATAAGTTTTCTGCATGACACACATTTCTATACATGTGTATTTACTGGAATGTGTGTGATAATATTGATTAAGTATCGACATTGAGCTGTCATTCATTGATTGCGACATAGTTAAGAAATATCACCTCTCTTTCTTCACGATGCTAACAGGTGAGACGTCCGATTGTAATATAATGCTTAAATATTTACTATGTTAATGATCGAGGTGGTAAAGGAATTTTGTCCTAATAACAATGGTATAGAGTGAATTTTTGATTGTGACTTCGTTGGACAGAAGTGTTGCAAAATACACCTGTTTGATCGAATTAAGTAATTTGAAGCACGAAAATGAAAGTATACTATCGATATCACGTATTTTATATAGGTGAAGACGCATTTTATATTGGGAAATAGCGGAATAAGCTCACACAAAAATAAAACAAATTTCATATTTATATTTGTTTACTGTGGCATAAACTAGAAGTAAAACGTCTTAAGTCATAACAAGATCTGATTATAAAGGCTAAATTAAATATGCACAATAATCGGTATATGTTATTAAAAGGCTTCAAGAAACAAGAGTACCTACACAATCAAAACATTCGCATTAAAATATAAATGTTTTTTACTTACAATAACTGCGTTAAAAACAACCGACTTCAAAAACGGAAAAGTAATAAATAAAAAAGATTTGATATTATTAATTACTACATATTATTTAGATGTGCTAATTTACTAAAAAGGTTTGATGTCGGTGCACGGGCTTAATACTAAGTGCTTAGTTTTTGGCACCGACTTCAAACCTATTTAATAAATAGCACATCTAAATAATATGTAGTAATTAATAATATCAAATCTTTTTTATTTATTACTTTTCCGTTTTTGAAGTCGGTTGTTTTTAACGCAGTTATTTTTATTTCATACTTTTTAGTGTATTTTTCAACACGAATCAAACGAGCCCAATCTCGATAAAGTTGAGTCAATATATTACTGAGTTCCTATGGCCACCTTCCGATTCCATCATCAAATCAGCTCTTTGTCATGATAATGTTTCATCGCTATCCAATTTACATACGTATACAAAATTTCAGCTCAATCGGTTACCGGGAAGTGAATCAAAGTTACTTGCTACATTTCAATTAAGTCATCGAGTACAGACAAAAATGCTCATAAAATAAAAACTACTGGGCCTATCCGAATAAAATTTTTATGGGACCAATTCGACACCATCCCGCATCGAACAAAAAAAGAATCACGTAAATCGGTTAAGAAACCTCGGAGTAATCGGTGTACATACATACAAAAAAAAAAAAATTATACCGGCCGAATTGATAACCTCCTCCTTTTTTTTTGAAGTCGGTTAATAATTATAAATAAAACTGGTTTCCAGTTTATCAAAAAGTGACCATCTCCATCGGTCACCTTGAATGTATAATGTCCACATTTATATTATCAATGGCATCAGCGTAATATAATTTTAGTCATAAATGTGTATTATGTAAAAATAACTGTAGCTTTTATCTAGATTATTTAGCTAGTCTTTAAAAAACCGGTTTTGCATTGTGACTTGTGAGTCAGAATGAGCTTCACAATTTTTTAAAACTGGTTTCTTAATTTTTAGGTTTAATCTTGGATGATGAAGATCTCAGTTGCAGGAACTGTTTTTCAGAAATGTCCTCATATCGGAATTTTACCCACAGAAACAGACATAAATAAGAACCTACTGGTTATAATATTAAAAACTTATCTAAGAATTACAACTTCATCTTGAAGTTGTAAAAAACTTTTTTTAGTACAGAATGAAGCCAAGGTGGATATAAACATGTTTAACTTATATATGATTAAGTTTATACTCTTATGATATTATCAATTCTAATAGACTCTCCATTTGTTAATTTCTTTGTGCAAACTCACAGTATGATTTACATATTTCTTAATACCTGTATTCATTATCAACCCTATTCACTAGTATTAGATCTTAAATTTGAACAACAAAATTTAATTAATTAAATTCAAGTGCTGCTCAAAGAAAACCCGCATAGTTCCTGTTCCCGTGGGATTTCCGGGATAAAACCTATCCTATGTGTTAATCCAAGTTACTCTCTATATGTGTGCTAAATTTCATTGCAATCGGTTCAGTAGTATTTGCGGGAAAGAGTTACAAACATACATACACATACACATACATCCTTCCTAACAAACTTTCGCATTTATAATATTAGTAGCATCTATAAGATTTTGTTCTGCTAATGTGACCTCTGTATTCACATAGGTGAAGTCGACGAGATTCGAGATTCATTTATTATTGAGAGAAATATCTACATTCGTAAATATTGGATGGAAATTCCCATGAAATTGTTTGAATAGAATTAATTTTTTGGTACTTTCTGGTATAGAGAATTTGAAGATAGTATTTCAACACTTGTAGCGTTATGATTTGCGATTATTTATTGGTATCAGGATATTATACATGTACATTTGCGACGTCTATATTTGTAATCCAAATCCAAATATTATGTACAAAATTTACAGTGTTGAATAGTTCAATTCTATCATAAAAATGCTATGAAACCTACTCAGTTGTTGATTACAACATGCCAAATTTAAGTCAACAGCTTTATATACTCTATAGTCTTATATAATTTGCATCATATTACTAATTAGTGCCACTCAAAGTATTCCAAGAATTCCTTTCCGTTTTATATTTCGGTAACGATGTTTAGCGCTTGTGAAATTTAGAATACATTCGCTTTTAGAGGCGATAAATCAATCTTCGTGTTCTCCGTGGAGAATTAGTTTTCTCAGCCAAAGTCAGCAGCTCCCGTTTCAATTTATTGCAGTGACTGGACATTTTCTATGTTTATAAGATGTATACAGTACTCCCAAACTGATAATGCGCATAGAAAAATTCGTCACTGTTCGGCAACTGTCATATTCCCCGAGCCTCCGAAGATGATATGTATATAGAGCGGTTAAATGGGTTAAATGTATTTTATTCATGCATAGTTTATTAGAATTATGAGTTTTATTGTGATTTTATGGTAAAAGAGATAAGTAACGAAATTTGTTTCGTTATTTCAATGTAAGTTAATAGCGAGGATAAGCCACACGATTGCGAATATTTATTTGTTGTATGGATTTACTTGGAAAATTCTATACTTAGAAAGTGTCTTACTGAAGCTGGCGTAATGATGGATGTACGGAAGGTTAAAATAAGACAAAGTTTATATTTAAAAAAATGATTTTCAAACACTGGTTTACATTTAAATTGTGAAATCGAATCATTAAAATCTCAGTCCAAAGGATTTACAGAATCAGGGATTATCTCTATATCTGATATCGTAGAATGATCAGAACTTTCATTATGCTCTTATTTATTTTCACTTTCCCCACTGCTATCTGCTACATGTGTAAATAATCATTTTACCGGAAAATTCAACTTTGAAACAAACCTAAGACGGGTATGTAACAGCAGCTCTATATAATTCCATACAGAGATAATACGTGCGGTCACCACCAATATATAAAGATGACTGACGGATTTTTTAATTTTTTGACTGACAGGCTACCGTCACCTATCGCCCGAATTGTTTTCGATTGTGTATGACTCTGAATTGACTCCTATTTCTTTCGAACAAGGTGCAAGATGCAAGTGCATTGTTTAGGGCACTTACGATTCAATGATTCGGGGTGATTCGGGTATTTCTGGAAATACGATAATTAGCGAAGATCTGCATGCGCATTATTAATTTTGGAGTACTGTACTTCTGTGTATTGATATTTTTTATTTTGTACAAAATGTATAGGTTCAAAAGAAAGACATGGAAGGACAATATGCAAATGTATTAGATTTTTAAATAGAGCAATGGATTATGTAACTTTTTAATCATAGAGATTAAAAGGCCTCATCGAATGATCTTGCGCAGCTTCTTCTCGTTAAACTTGAAATTAATCTTCTCCTGTCCTACATCCTGTCAAAAGGTCTTAAATACGGAAGTCTTAAGGGCTCTCACAGTAGATGCAATCATTACGTAACAATAATTTACTCGGAAATACATAAGAATTAACATTCGCAAAAGTACCAAAAGTACAATTGTACATGTTTATTTTCAACGAAACTTGCAAGGATGGTTACTTGCCCACGATGACGCCATTTTACCTTCGTACACGTCTTGGCCACTTAGTTTTGTTTTACGGTGCATTTACATCAAACGGAGCTAGAGCTAGAGTGCATTATTACACAGAGCATTATTTCGTGATCTTTTAGTGTAAACGATTGTATTCAGTGTTGTTCAGTATTAGTACGTTGCTTAGAATCTTTTCGACCGCACTAAGATCAACGAAAGAATGCTCTACGCCTGTTTACACTAGAATAATTTGACATAGTGGGTTAAGAATGAACATTCGCTCGTTTGATGTAAATGCACCGTTATGCGAGTAATGTTTTTGCTTTTAAATGTTTTACATATATACGTAAGGTTAAAGGGGAGAGGTTAAGGCTCCGTAGTTAGTTAAAAGCAAAGGTAGATTGGTCCTTTTTGGTGGAAAAATATTAGAATGTTTAATGCCATTTCAATATTGAAACGTAGGTACCACAAAGTATATGATAATTTAAGTAAGGTAATACATGTACAAATTACATATGAACTCATTTCTAGGTAAATTTCGACTTGGGTCGTGATAAAGCCTTTAACTTTTAGTTACCTGTCATGTCATTCCGAATACTAAACGTAAATTTTGTAGTAAAATTTCTAATTAGATAGTCACTCGACTATTTCAAAGGTATTCGAGGTATTTCACATGTCGTTCACATTTCGCGTTAGCAGTTTTTATGCAAATTTCGCCACAAAATGTATTTTGGCTGTTGTTAACTGTGATAGTTGGTGTGATAAGCAGAACAAAGACTGTCTTGATGGCGTTGTTAAATGGCAATGGTTGGCATGTTTAGGTATGGGTGTAGTGTATTTTAATACGTTTGTCGTTTTCTTTATCTTTAGTTTAAATTGAAATGTGCTATTCGAGTGTTAATTGTTTGGTTTTTCAATTAATGAGTTTAGTGTGATGAACCTTGTGATATAGCACAACGAGTTTGCAATGTATAGGCAATGCAGGTACTATTTATGACATATAAATAATTATAAACCAGTATTGGAAATTTAAAATAGGTGAATAATTAACACCTTGAATTTTTTATAATATAAAGATTTTGTATAAGTATATCTTGAAATAAGGATAAAAATAATATTTTTACTATAGCATTTAAGTTTTCTTTATAATAAACATTGTATAGAACGATTATTTGTGTCAAGTGCAACAGATAATAAAGTTGTTATTTATGTCTAAAACACTCGTATTTATCAGTTCGGTTGGTTAATATTATTGATTTGTATATGCTTCGTTTGTTTATAAATATCGGTAATATTGTGCCGTCGTAAATATCTCGCTGGTTACGTAATGTTAGCTGGTCTGTTTTAAAGTGTATATGTGTTTATTTTGTGTGATAATGCTTAGTGTTTTTTATTTATTTTGGTAATTAATTATTAACTGTTTCGGAAAAATCAATTGGGATGCCACTGAGGAATTGAAGAGAACAACAAAATTGATACCTATGTTAGTTAAAGAAACGATGAAATAAATAGTTCTTGAATATTGAACAACCTGTAAGATCTATACCTAAGGTACTACGAAAAAAACTACAAATGAATAAAAACAATTATATTTCAAAAATCCTATTATATGAAGGATAGAATATCCAAGTTAAACATATTTTTTCATACATTGCTATAACGAGTCAGCGAGTGTGCGTTCGCATTGCCCTAATGAGGATGCTGCTGGCGAATCATTTGGCGGAAGCTTCAGCTCCTCTTCAAAGATATTGCTCTAGTGTTTTGTTTGGAATGTATCTGTGATAGTGATTAAGGCATGTTTGAAGGCCTGGGAAATGGGATAGATATTATTATTATAGATAGTCTCCTACTCTACAAATTTTTCTTGGTCCATATCACACTTTCACAGGTCACAATTTTTGTCTTTCCTTTTGCTACTATTGATGTTTTGAACCGGTGGTTCAATACATAGTGTATTAAATTAAAGTAAAATTGTGTAAACAAACAACTTTGCATTTATATTCAACTGGTTCATCAGCTGGACTTTATTACGAGATGAAGTCATCAGCTTCACAATACCTAGATTACATTAATCCTATTTTAATCACTTCCGCTCGAGCAAATGGTTTTAACTTTTAAGTTTCAACATGCGAAATATTTAGCCTTGTATAATTCGCGATCGTGGTATGCAATTACCACTCTCAATTTGGCAATTTGTTACCTGCGACCTTGGTCAAATGAGCGGCGTCCGCGACCTTGCCAATCGTCTAGTGGAGGAAGAATCGCTCCCTAGTCGCTTTTACGGTTGACAGATGTTGTACTGGCATTCATTTCCATTAATTTCCCGTTGTCTGGTGTGGAAATGTGGCTAAGATGGAGTAAGATTGATAAATGGGCTGAGGATTTATTATATAACTTTAGGATGCAGGAGACAATAAATTTTACATTCTGAGAGCCCATAGAAGGTGGACCTTGTTTTGTATTTGAGATAAAGATACTAAGCTATTTAACGGTGTAAAACCGAAAATATTCTGTCAATTATATTAATTTGAATTTAAGTGTATTCAACAACAAATGTATACGTACAACAGTTAGAGAAGTTAACTATGAACATAATAATTTTTGATTTACTTATATGTATATAGTTCGACATTAATTAACCGTATCTCAAAGACATCAGCGGCGTTCCGCTCTTTTTATTCTCCACAGTCGCACTCGCACAGTCTGGTGCCAGCGGAATGTGCGAATGTTTATATTTACTCCAGCCCCTGGAATGTCTGCCGCGCGTCCATCGTCGCCGTGTCTGGACCGACTCCTCGCCCTAAGGTCTATAATCTCCTGACGCGCTTCATAACGAATTCATTCCATTTTCAACCATCTCGCTCTGACATTACAAGATCAGTTTTTGCATCCCTATCTGCGTCTAGCATATCGTACCGATTTACTGAAAAGTGTCACAGCATTTACACCTTTAAGAATCCCGTCACAAATAAGTTTGTCATTCACGCCACTAATTTGTGAAATTGATAAATGCGAGTGACTCGCTAATGTATACTTGGCTCCCAGTTTCGTAGAAAAGGAATAGCAGAGGACCTAAATATGCGCCTTGTTAATAAGGAAGCGTTTGCGATTCGGTTGTGCGTGGGTTGGATTCATTCATAGTTCCAAATATAAACGATTTTGTTTATAACTGTAAATTTTAAATGTAACAGCTCGGACGGATGCATTTACTAACAGAAGTCATAGCTTATAAGTGCTTTGGTTAAAATTGAAACTATGCTGTTATTGTTTGAAAACGTTGCTTAAAATAATACGTTTTCTCAGGGTTTACGACCTGGCACGAAGTATTAAAATCAATAATATGAAGATCATTTAGTCTTAGGTATTCTAGAATATGTAAAGATTAACCCAGATGTTACTGAAACAATTTTTGTTATCATATTAAGGTGAAATTTACATATTGTGTCCATATTGCAAAAAGTTTAACTGGAAAAATAGTATAAAAATTTTATCTGTTGTGGAAATCTCGGAAAATGGTGTACTTTTAAAAGGACGGTAGTAATATGTACTACTAAGTAGGTAGACTATGATATTAAAATGACAACATACATTTCACATATATTTATGTAGCAATATGAAAGTTTTCAAAACATAATTTAGGATGCAAGGTTCCATTACATTTAGGACAATAGAAATTGGCTTTCTTGTGACATTCTATACACCGAAGCTGCTTGTCTCTGTACCTAATGATGTGATCTTTTCCATCAAATCCAGAGGTTTTACGGAAACTCTAGCACCTTTACGTTCCACGTTCTTATATGTTTCGAGCAGAGCAGTTCCAACACTTCTACGAATGTGGAGATAATCATAATGGCCCCCTTTTACTTATATATTTGCCAAGAATTATGTATTGCCATATCTATTCCATGACAAGCCAAAGAAAAATACCACTTCTTGCCTCTGATAGATGTCTGGTACAAACCGATGCTCTGGTCGGATCTGTCCACCCCTCCCATTTTCTCGTTGTACTTTTTTTACGACAAGTAGGTATATGTTTCTTCTGTTGTTGTGAAAATCTCTTTACCGTAAGCACAGGCTGAATCGTATCAGAGTTTGATGCAACAGTCACATTACTGTTATCATTCCATTTGCAAAATAAATTTGTTCTGCTCTGGTCGATTGATGCTTGAATGTACCTCGTGGTGTCTTTTTCAATTCTCGAAGGCAGCAGGCAAAGGGCATTTCACGACGCGATTTTCACGTACTGTGCCAGTAGCCTTTATTCCTCGTACTCGAAGTTCATCAATGAGATGAATGTACGTCCATTTTAGTTTAGTTTAGTTGTCAAAAAATAAATGGAATGCAGCTTTGCCCTATATTCGTCGCAGTACATCGGCATACTGTAATAGAACGCTTGCACCCAATCCCAGAGACTTTTGGTATTTGTATTGATTACCAACATCATTCGATTGTCCTTGGTATGGATCACACCAAACTATGCAACCTAACCGTGTCGCTCCGACCCAAAATTCATACCTCCATCTTATCGGTTTCCCTCTTATGAATTGCTTGCATGGATGGCCGCCATAGTAGGGAACCATGGCTTCGTCAATGCTGTGATGCTCTTCAAAGAGTGCATGCGCAAAAAAGTACTCTATAGTAGTACATATTACTACTGGCCTTTTAAAAGAACGGCAATTAAAACTGCATAAATATCACAAATAAAATGTAATCTAATAGTAGGTAATATATATTTCTGATAAAACACGTTTCAAATTACGTGTATTTAAAATAAATCAAGTAATTTGTTGTAATTTATTGATAATACATTTAACTTGATTTATCAATGGAAAATAGCAGAAATTCTAAAATAATTTAAAAATATACCACTGTTGTAAAACGACACAACACTTTAATTTTCCAATTCCTACAACCGTGAGGTGCCAAATGAATATAAACATTTTTTTCAAAAATGCCCTCATTGTTAATAATAATTTTATTTATGGTGCGTCCTTTTAAAAGAACGATAGTAACAACTGGGTTAAATAGGTAAACTATGAACTAGGAAGAAGGAGCATTGCAATAAGCTCAAGAAAGTAAACCAAACACATCATAAAATAGCAAATAAGTAATCGTAAGGACTCATTTATAAATTTCTATCGTCTTAACAAGAACCACAATACAAACAAAACGATACCCCAAAATGGAGAGCTCAAAATGATCAAGCAGAACGTTCGAAGTACCTAAGGACATGAAATGGGGCACGTGTCGTAATTAGTGACGTAAGCGAAGCGTGTAACTATAATTTCCGGGCCGAGGGGCACCTTTGATCCTCTCACAGATTTTATCATACTACAGACATTGTGTAAGGTTTAAGAAATTTTGGATAAACCTGCGAGGTGGTCTATCTACATCCACAACATGTAGATAGACCACCAGTCACCACGTTACAGTTTTCTGGTGGATACTGATGTTTTGATTTGACTTTAGCTAGAACTTTCAATTCAATAGAGTTGATCAATGTAAACGTACGCAAAAATGTAAGACATTTGAATAAGAAAACTACAACAAAATTCCACTTAACTAAATAATTCAGGCACGCGTTTCAATCGCATTCCATTCAAATATGTTAATTTATGCGAGCTTTATCATTCTCAATTAGTTTCGATTAATTTGTCATTTTAAATTTTAATATTCCACGATAACTAATACCACGGAACGTCAAGCCAGCCTCCGTACAGCAGCCGAGTTTAAAGCAGTATTACTTCCAGAATGGAAAAATGACAGCGTTATATGGGTGGTTTAGCGCCATCACTTTCCCACACTGGAAATAATACTGCTATAAGACATGGTAATACCCCTGGTCGTCAAGCCGGTCCGCTACACCCAGTCTAATGCGTCATCCGGGTCAATTTGCCTTATGTAACCGGCCCAACTGTTTACATCGTATTACGGCAGTATCGTTTAACGTAGTCGCTTTTAACATCTGTGCCTGTTTTTTTTGCTTGTAAAAAAACCTGGTGACCGACTTGCGATGTACTGGTTGATGATGCTGTAATAAGGATTAACAGTTGCTTAACTATTTCAATAGTTTATAGTGCGTCCATTTCATTCATGAAGAATCAATATTATCAAATTAATGACTAATTGGAATAAGTCTTGGTCATATCTTGTATCTTGTTTAGTATTGGTATTGTAAGCTTTAAGATATTTTTAAGTTCCATTTTATTAAAGTAATGGTATATGCTGCGAAGCATCAAGCTATTGCACGATAAGTGCGTATTTGAGAAGTCACAGAAGGGCCGATTTCACAACGCCCAAGTTCAGATAATGTCATCACATCGTGTTATGTCACAACAGGTCACAACCAATGAAAGAGATAGCGTAAATATTGTCCAAGGAAAATTGAAAATAGTAAAAGCGACTACAAATTATAATAATAACAACGAATATTATATTATAAATTTATAACGATTATCATATTGGCACACAACAAGTAACAATTGGACGAATAACTTTCTAGTTAAAGTGAAAGTTGTAAAGAGCCAAGTGAATTCCCTTTCTACAATATGGAATGCATTGGAATAAACAGATTGTAAATAGATTTCAGACAATATGGTAGCCGTATCCGCGGAATAAATGTCGTAAATTGTAAATACCGGTATAAAGATTTAACGATCTGTGTCCTATTTAGTAAGCACGAGTTTGTAGGATACAACCAACGATACAACTGATGGTACTGGATTGAGGATTAATTGAAAATGTTAGATTTAAACCTGTATTGCTATAGTCTTAAGATCCGAATAAAGATCGACCTTCACCCATCCGATAACTAGATGAGACGTATTTTTATCAAAATATGTAAGTTATGAACAAATATGCCTATGATAACTTGCCTATCAAAAAGTGCTCTATCGTGTTCTTTTAGATATGTTGCTTTGTTTTATCTAGTTGGAGCAGTGAGTCAAATAGTGTTTGGTTTCTGAAAAAGATGATTAGGTACAGATCGAATTTAATTGTTTATTAACTCTAAAAGGTTTTTCATCGGTTAAATGTTCCTTAATGATACAATTACGCATTTATAAGGTATCATGCGGTAATAAGTTACAGGGTCAAGACTTAAACCTTGTAGATTTATTTAAAGTTTAGCCATGAAGTGACTTTATAACGTTAGATAAATGAGACAATGAAGAAATTTTGTATTTAATCTGTTTTAAAGTCCGTTACTATTAAAGGAAACAATGGAAATTTAATGAGATCATTTTCTTTGCCTATAGAATTTATAATTTATAGAATCTAGAATTTATTTTATTCATATTAATATCCGTAGGTAGTATAAGATTTATTTGCAATATAGGCTATTTTTTTGTCATCCCTAATCAACCCGGACGAAGCTGTGAAAAGCGGCTAGTTATTTTATATTTACTAAGTAAGTTTTAAAGATTGTAATATCTTTATTGCACTATCGATAGAGGAAATTATTACATAGTGTTATAATGCTTAATATTTTAGTTCGTGGTTTCGTGGTTTGGTAACGGAGCAGTTACGTAACATTTTGTATCGAATGCATTAGAATGGATTATTACCTCACACCGAGATTATTGGTCGAAATTTAGGGTAAATTCATTTCGTAATCATTAATTACTTATTGATTTTATTTTATGAAGAAATGTTGTTTTGTATACATATAAAAAATTGGGAATACGTAAGTCACAGATATTAGTTAATATTAAATAGACATTTGGATTATGGCCTGTACCCTCATAGGAGGCCCGTGTCCCAGTGCAGTGGGAACGAATATGGGCTGATGATGATGATGATGATGGTGATGAAATAGACATTAAATATCTAGTTAAACATTTTGCAGTTGTGAAATATAACTCTTATTTTATTTATGAAAGAAAGAATTCATAAAGACATTTTTTTATATGGTCGTCGTAAAGATCGTGATTAAAATATTTTTATAGAGCTATTAAAATGCGTCTTTAAAAAGTTTTATTCGTTCCAAAAATTTTATTATAGAAAAAGAGTATTTTTTAAACACGAAGTTATTTTATTGCTTCTTTAAATACTTTTCATATACATATAGATGGTATGTGTTTATTTTAATAATAATACAAACTAGATAACCAATTTTTCAGCAAAACACTTACGTAATTATTTAGTCTTACACTTTACATTAAATACTTGCTTCGTACATAAATGACTATACCTAACATTTAAGATTAATAATGTAGGCATCTTTCAGGTTCCAATTTTGATATAAAAAAATGTACCTAGTCCTTAGTAAAAATCCATACATAGATCAATATACATCATGAACTAATGAATACATTTAAAAGAATACTCCACATAAGAACAGTTATACACACATACATACACACAGCCCCTTCATAGCTATAACAGTTAATGTTCCCGGTTCCGGCTGTACGGCTCGTGTGAGGAAGTGACGTAGGTGTGACCGGTGTAGGTACTATATAGTATAGGTGGTTGGTGAATAGATGTTATAGATGTAGTAGAAATACATACTTATATATGTATTAAGTACATGCGATTTAATAGTTATATAGGTACTAGGTAACCGAAAAGTACTTGATATACACAGATACAAAATTACGTATGATAGAACTATACGTTAACACACACACAAGTATTAGTTGTATATAATGATATATTAAATATGATAGAAGAATATATATATTTGGAAGTGACTCTGCTTCTAATAGTTCTATTCTTTTACACATTATAGGTACTCAATTTAAAGTTAAAATCCTTTACTTTTTCAACAAAATGTTTTGTTAGTAAATAATCAAATACTTTGTCATATATGCGTTTGTAAAACAATTTCTTTGCTATGTTTAAATCAAAATGGTTTCGTTTAATTAATCCGCTAACAATTTGTTGTTCAATACATCCGTTTAATGGTATGCATTGTTATGCTGCATCGTTTGTGATGCAATCGTGAATTATATCAATGGATGTATGATTATATTGATGGATGTTTTCTTCTTGTTGCTGAATAGCTGGGTCATGGGTGGATGGCGCGATTTGCGATTCGCGTTTGGTTTGGTTTGAGGTATTGAAAGAGATTTTAATTTATGAAATAATTAATGTTTTAAATATGCATGTAACATATGCTGAGTTGTTAAAAAAAATCTTTATATATGTGTAGAATTGCGGTTTCATTCTTCAGCTGAGTCGGTGATGATGCATTCTAAATATAAGTGTTGAAGTAAATAAATATTACAAAAATAGCAGTCATTTTGGCAGTCGGTATGCAATTTCTGTGCTATTTATAATTTTTCTCAGCATGTTATTTTTAAAATAAATCTCATCACTGGAAATCTGAAATCATTTCTCAAAAGTAGACATGACGAATCAACTATTTACTCTACTTTTAATTATTTTGAATTTTATTGTATATTAGCGTGATGATATTATATAGCCTCATCTAACAGTGAAATAATTTTTCAAATCGGGCTAGTGGTTCCAATGATTAGCGCGTTCAAACAAACAAACTTTTCAGCTTTATAATATTAGTACAGATAATTAATTTAACTATGTATTTTGGCAGTTGGCTAGTTGCATTTAAGTTTGGTCATACCAGGACGTGATTAGCATGTAAGGTCAATAAACTTTAACGGTTGATGGCATCACTGAAGCAAATGTGGAATGCATTATGTCATAAGGCTTGCCTGCTGTTAGGTTGTTGAGTTTTTGCTTATTATTGGATATTATAGCGGTTATAGATAACGGTGGGTTTAACAGCTGATTATAATTTAAGACATTTCTTTAGAAGAATAGATTTTTAAATCAAAATAGAGAAGTCAGGTTATCTTCAAATTTATCAGAATCGCTTTGATATTCAATTATGAGGTATTCACAAAAAAAAAAGCGTCACAAACTTAAACAATAGAATTATAGTTTTAACACATTTTCATGTAAATTAGTAGTTTTCGTGGCCTTGGCAATTGAACCACTGAACGCACGATCGACGTAAGATTATAAAAACTGGTCAAATAAATTATAATCACTCATTATGAATCATGTTTAAATATAGGAACAACTTATAATGAGAAGTAATTGTTAAAAATGTTAGAAATTATACACATTTAATATAAGAGCAATATGAACGCTTCTGTAAATTATAAATTCAATGCTTCATCTTATTCGAAGTACTGTCCCTTCTACAGGTCAAATAACCAAAGGATAAGATAAATAAAATATCTTAAATATACGTTTAATGAAGCACAAACAATATTATCAGTATTACCTGGAATTAATACTTTCTGTAGAATTTCACAAACTGCGTATGCGTGGGAAATATTGATATGTGCGTGAAATTATCTAAACAAGAAAGTTATCGTTTTATGTTTTAGTACATTTCGGTATACCGTGTATAACTGTATAATCTATTTTGTTCGATGGATATTGCGTAAGAGGGAAAGTCGATTGCTATGCATTGATTTGGTGCAACGGCCGGGCCTTCCGCGTTGACTATTGTTTAAAGTTGCTGTTTATTTTGTTCATTATTGTTTGTTGATATTACTAAATGTTCTTTATTATGTTACAGGTATGTTATTGGGTCGTTTTTTCCTGTTAATGAGGGTAAGGACGAGAATATATTTATGGTATTAGATTTAAGTGTCGATCAGGCCTTGTCCCGATGCATAAAAGTTCGTTTAGTAGTAGCAATCGAAATGAATTAACTGTTGTAACAAAATAATTTACTTTTTGTACAGAAGGGAAATGTAATTTATAGGGGCTTTTGTAAAATTTATAAAAAATATGAATTCATTACATCATCAGCGATTAGATATTTAAGTCTAGGTCTTATGTCGTTATCACAATATTTCATCGTATCGATGAGTATCAATATATTAGTTCCTTAAAATTAACTCGAGAATTATTTACTGTAAGGTAAAGAATTAGAGCAGGCTCCAAGGAGATGTTCGTTTGCAAAAATCGCGGACCTAAATCTGACTTCTGATATATATTGTATAGATCCCAGACATCCTATAGACAGATGTTGCCAACCAGTTTTGTGGTCCCCCTGCCCGCACCCCGGTAATTAAATATGGCATACAAAGAAAAAAATAAAAATTTCCAAAACATGCCGTGTGGGGTATCAAATGAAAGAGCTTATTGAGTAGATCACGAATATATAGCATACTATATACATTTCTTACACTTTCTCTAAGATTTTTTAGAAAATTTACGAAAATGGACCATTTTTGAGTTAACTTTAAACCACTATAGATTGAAAACTCATGAATATATTTTTTAAATTATTATTTTAAATAATTAACAATAGTCCATTGTTTATGATTCAATAGTTCGTAATATAATATAAGTGAGCTATGTGGTGGATTTGATGAAAATAACTATATACTATATGAACTTGAAAATATACTCGCCATCTTTGAATGCTCCCCCCACTCCCCCATGCAACTATTTCACTGTACGAAATATTGAAACGTAAACAATGGACTATTGTTAATTATTTAAAATAATAATTTAAAAAATATATTCATGAGTTTTCAATCTATAGTGGTTTAAAGTTAACTCAAAAATGGTCCATTTTCGTAAATTTTCTAAAAAATCTTAGAGAAAGTGTAAGAAATGTATATAGTATGCTATATATTCGTGATCTACTCAATAAGCTCTTTCATTTGATACCCCACACGGCATGTTTTGGAAATTTTTATTTTTTTCTTTGTATGCCATATTTAATTACCGGGGTGCGGGCAGGGGGACCACAAAACTGGTTGGCAACATCTGTCTATAGGATGTCTGGGATCTATACAATATATATCAGAAGTCAGATTTAGGTCCGCGATTTTTGCAAACGAAACTCCACTGAGAGTCCGGTCTAAATGCTAAATAAAGCACATCGGGAATGATGTTTGTTTACAAACAAGTGCTTGAGCGTGGGTTGTTCGGTGTTGGCTTGTTATGTTTCTTGGTGTTTCTCGAATAATTACCACCGTTTCGGTGTTTCGGAGTCATTAACCGCTTACTGAAGTGTATTTTTGCACTAGTTTGGCGGTGTTTCTTGTATTGATGTATACTGTATAGTGACACATGAGTAGAAAACCGGAAGTGATGCGATATTTCGTATTTTTGTAAATTTTGTGGTAATTGATTGGTTAAATGCATGCAATTTGTAATTTTACAGATACTTGAGTTTTATGGTATTTAGACATTACTCGCTATTGGCTGTAGATAAAACTTTCTTCATTTTAAGTACTTTTTCGTGCGTCTAACTAATTATTATGTTGCTACTTGCTATTTCGATTAAATGATATTCATTGGTTAATGGATGGATCGATTCGAGAATATGTTTAAATTTGTATATAACTTGAAATATGGAGGTAATTCCATATATTTATTCCATAATTTATGTGATAGATAATAAAAATCGTACTCAAACAAGTGTGTCTATACATATACAATATACATACTAAATCTATATTCTTTAACCCGCACTACAACATCGTAAATTATCTAATTCTTACACAATATCCCTTAGAACAAACTTATCACTCTAACATAATATGTATCTCCTAAAACAAATACGATAGAATATTTGACAATAAGCTACATTCGTTGGAAGCTCGCACAAGCCCACTCGGAGGCCGTCGACCCGCTACGTGACTGGCTATAGCAATACTTTTGCTTTTATCTCTTATATTGCTTTATTATGTATTATATTATTTGTATGATAATATGAATCATCGGGTTTTGGCTGTGGGATATACCGCTATGTAGTGGTGACTAATTTTGTCTATGTTTAACTGATATATTTTGTAAGATATCGTTGTCATGTTATTTGATTCTAGCTGCGCTCCGCGGTTTTACCCGCACTACTCCGCTCCTTTTGGTCATAGCGTGATGATATATAGCCTATAGCCATCCTCGATAAATGGGCTCACACCGAAAGAATTTTCAAATCGGACCAGTAGTTCTCGAGATTAGCGCGTTCAAACAAACAAACAAACTCTTCAGCTTTATAATATTAGTATAGATTTCTGGAAATATATCTAGCTTGTAAATAGTATTAATTCATAACAAAATATAAGTGTCAGCACCCTTAGCTGTCAGCAAAATAAGGTTTTATTCCTGATAAACGTTTGTTAAGTTTTAACAGCAATTAACGAGCAGTTGTCAGTATAATTTAGTCGAATATGTAAATTTTAGCTATTAATGTTCTGTCTAACGATGTCCCCCATTAAAAGTATTAATGAAGTGTTTGGAAACGTTTGACTTGATACTAAATGACGTTGTTAAAGATTGTTTGTATGTTGTTTGAGTGATTATGTTTAAAGTTTACGATAATGTAATTGTATCACTTGTTTTTGTATACTAAAATGTTTGAATAAGAGCTTTTAAGTGTATTTGGTATAAACAGACGTTCAGAGGAAACTAATTTATTGTTATTTATTCTATAAAGTGAGTTGACTCTACCAAAAAGTCAGGACTGCTGTATACACTTCTATTTATATTATGCTGATTACATTAACTTAACGAAAGTTCCTATCCAATTATAATTTGCAATCTTGGCCGAAGTCTAAGGAAACCCATATCATTCAATAGCTTCCTAACTATCTCCAGACACAAAAATCGCTCCGTTGCGACGCGAAAGAAAACCCAACAAATTTATTTTCGTATTTATAATTTATTAGTTTAAGGGCTAGCGCGCAAGAGCAACTTTTGTCTCCGCAACTATTTTGTCTCTCCCATCAACTCTATGGGTTAGTAAGAAAGTGCGCGCACGTAGCGACGCAACTCCCGGGAGACTTTTTTAGTAGCCCATACATTTGATGGGACAGACAAAATAGTTGCGGAGATAAAAGTTGCTCTTGCGCGCTAGCTCTAATAAAGGATTTCTACGAATATGGGCTGGGCTAAAGTTCAAGACAGAGTGGATTGTGTCATGGCGGTTATATTTAGAGCATGCGACATTTTCTCTCGTTCGTTGATGACTCGGCTGATTTATATCTATTGTTATCAACCCGTTGCTTTGTTCTGTTTGAGATTTTTGATAGACATTGTAAATTATAGGGTAATGGCTGTGAAAGTGTTTGTCTTTGATATATGGAGATTGGAGATGTGAATGGCTTTTTAAGTTCTTTTGTTTATAGGTAGGTAATTAAGTGTTCAGCTGTTGACTTATGCACAGGGTAAAGTTTACGTTTTTTCTCTGTAAAATACAAAGATTTAGTCATGAACGATTTAAAGCATTGGCCGCTATTTCTGAAATTATATGCATTGTTTATTATAAAATTTAAATTTATACCAATATATATGAGTACTAATTTCGTATTATTGTTGGTACAAAATAATACCTCTTTGCTTTGTTTGTGTAAGCGTAAATGACAAAGGAGAATATCAACTGGAAACGGATCTATATTAAGATCTTGGTCTGATTATACATATTATGATATTTGTAATTAACAACGATGATGTGAATGTTTATTGGTATTGCTATCTTTAAATCTTGATGCATAGATAAAAGTGAAGTTGGTTTGCGCCAGTGTGTTGTGTCGCCTTTTGGGGTATGGCCTATGGGGCAAATACATCTTTCCCATTGATATCTTAGTTGGAATATAATGATTCTATCCTGTTATTGTTTTTCATTTATCTACGGCGATAAAACCAAAGTCTCTCTACCTTGAATAGTTCACATTCTAACTACTGTAGCAAAGGTGGCCTATAAGCCAATTTAGTTGTATTCTTTTAATCATTTATTTTCCTAAACATTATTATCACTGTGTATCGAACCTAGTACCTTGTTATAACTAAAACAGCTACATTTATAAATATCTCTCATCCGCATTCCAAATAGTTACGTTAATCTATTTATGGTGAAGTGAAGTCCAATATATTTATTTATAAAATACACTATCATCTGTGTTATCTTTAAAGATAACAGTATTATTTCTAAGAATTCATCGCTAGTCATGTTGAATTCGTGTGTATTAAGTTATTTATATGAATAATGGCAAATACTAAACGTACCGTAAGATACGTAATTTGGCTAAAAAGCGTTCTACCAACTTAAATGTAGCAAAAAGTGTATTACCAGTTACGAACAAAAGACTTTATCGTTATACAGTATACACCCTTCCATCGATAAACATGTTTCCTTCATTTATCTCAAAACATAATTCTCAACTTTTGTTGCCATCTGTACATATCAAGTCTATAATATTAACTTTCTTTGCTGACTGTACCTACGCACTAACTTCAACCCTTTATTATTTTAACATCTACCAATCAAACATTCGTTTATTTCCTCAACAGAATCTAGACCGCGTATGGCACAAGTTTCCCGGACCATTATATTATGTAACTGCTCGGTAGTATTGTGAAAACGAAATATAAATACGGACAGTGTGATTCATAGCAATTTATATATCATCTAAATTATTTATTGTGATGCGTGAATCATAGCGTGCACAGGGCTGAACGGTTCAAGTTTGTAGAATGTATTTGCTTTTTCTTATAAGTTTAACTCAACTCTCCTTTCAACAGTTTTGTTTTTATTTAGTATTTTGTTGTTCGCTTTGTTAGACAAGAGTTATGTACTTAATGAAAAATACTCTCCTAATACTAGAGTGTTCATGTTGGCTAGTCTATTTAGGCCTCTGAATTGAATGAACGCATGCGTTTGAGACTAAACGAGCTTGTAAGAATTTTTAATATAAAAATTTCAATTTATTTGTGCATCTCTCACATCGCTGCTGTTCCGTTTTATTAAGGAAAACATAACGAAACCGGTATGTTAAATAGCTTGACTAAACCCACAAAAACGAGCGTAGTGGCTTATGATCTATGTTCTTGTAGTGGGAACGAAATAGGCTGATAACGATGTCGATGAATAAAATAAACCACATCCGACTCACATAGAAACAAAATAATTCTGCGGTTTTTATTTTACTATATTAAAACTAAGTAGAGGCAGCTCTAGCGAGTCGTAAGCGCCGCGGAAACCAGTTCCCATGACCGACAACCAGTCTGTAGAGTGTCGCGACTCGCGATCAGATGTCTTGGTTATGTTTGTGTGTCTATTTGTTACTAGAAAAAGAGCACACAAGCATAACAATATTTAACCAAATCCTAGCTATATTGTGTGTGTGTGTGTGTGCTCTCTGTAACTACAAATAGAGCACACAACAAGCATAAGTCATAACTAATGCTACGGCCACACTACCGTGATATGCCAATAATTATTGCCACAACTTTAACAACACCTAGGTGTAACCACGACTTATGGCCATAATTCTACAATGCCAATCAATATGACAAATGGCGGTAGGCAATAGCTCCGGCGGCGGTATTCTTTCGCACATCAAAGAAAATTACCGCGGTAATTATTGCGTATGCGGCCACACTTGACACTACCGTTTGTCCAGTGTGCAATATGAGCTCACCGGCGACGCACGTATCGACCGACATGGAGTGGTCAAATGAAAAAGCGCACGATGGCGCTAATTTTTGAATTCTTGGAATTCTTCTCTTTGGGATACCCGACAGAAGAACTATAAAAATCGCAGTGTACACAATGATGCGTGGCGTCGGATCAAACAAAATTTATCATTTCCAAGTACAATAGATGATTTGAAAAAGAAAAAATCATTTTGAAAAAGAAAGAATCCTTGATGAATTATTACAGAAACCATATTATATTTTAATTATTAACTAATATTTTTTTTGCTGCGGTAAATGCCAATAATTACCGACATATCTAGGTAAACTCTAGTGTAACCACATCAGTTCATGCAGTAATTTAGACGGTAATATAATGCCATAATTATTGCGGTAACAGCCCGGTAGACGGTAAGGTAGTGTGGCCGTAGCATCACATCTGTATAATATGTTCCTGGCGTAAAGAGTGCACACAACCATAAGTAATGTTCTCGTATTGAAATGGTTGAGATGTCAGCCTGGAGTTTTATTTGTAGTACGACTGACAGTTCTGTGGTAGATCTTATTCAATTTTACTTGCTTCTTTGGATTGATATAAAGTAGTGTGATTTTATACAGTCCATTTCGTTATCGAGTATTCGTTATTTCATTAGTTGCGAAAATTAAGTCAATAAGTTTTTTATATATTTGAAAGCCGGTTAAAATAAATTATCTTTCCGCATTTGTAATACAATGAACAATCATGAAAAAGTGTAAGAGGCTAATATTAAAATAAGCGTTATCAAGCGAATCATACACGATGGAATAAAAATATACATTGATATGAAAATTGAAAATCATTGAGTCGCGTAGCCATAAAATCCCGGAATTTGAATTTGTTCAGCTACAATTTGCAATTTGCTAATAAAATTGAATAAAATTTCTCCTGGCAACACGCCCGATTCTGTTGACTTGCAATTAATGTCTGTAGAGTTTAATTAGTTAGTTTAATGATATACTAATGTTTAGTTTTGAGATGTTTACGCTTTCATTTATATTAGGAGTGCCCGGTGGTAGAAATTCTTGGGAATCTTATTGCATTTCACTAGGGATTGTGATGAAACATACATATCTACGGATATACGGAATATATACGGAAGATATACGGACGGAATAGGAAAAGATTGTAACTAGTTGTTATATGATACGTAGAGGGATGAGCTTAAATATTAATTGATGATTTTAATTATAAATGCTGTTATCTATAGAACAATATAAAATTTTAATATGTATAATATGTATTTTATTAATTGATCACGCCAATTTTTTCAACTATGTGTGAAACATGATTACAGGACAGCTAGGATAGAATAAATTATAAATGTATTAAAAAATGTATCACATAATTTTTTATCTGTTTATCTAAACAAGGAAATCAAATAACACGTGCAGTAACGACGATTTCCATATATGTATAGATTGCCTCATAAATAAATATTAATAAATATACAGTTCCTGGTAAAGGCAAAATATATTTTTCGTTTTTACCTTGTAAATGGAGTCGTGATCTCTAAAATGATTCTTGAGCGTGTTTCACGATTCGAGTTTCTTCAACTGTAATGGATATTATTATCGATATTATATAACAGTAAATATCTTGAGATATATGTTTTTTTTATGTATTTATGGTTACGAGAATTATGGTAGATATTATTGTTAGGAAAGCGCGATCAGTGAGATCCTATTTCATTGGCATTAGGTACATTTCTATATGAAATTACTAGCTTTCCGCCCGCAGCTTCGCCCGCTTTGTCTAAGACCTAATAAATTATATACTAAAACCTTCCTGTTGAATCCCTCTATCTATTTAAAATACGTATGGCACTCGAGGACTGCCGCGGTAAAGCTATTGCATAGCATCGCATCGCTGTGCCGGTTGGAGTGGGGGGCGTTAGGTTTTTTCGTTACGGAATTTTTACATTCGGTCGCCGCGCTCAAAGTCTAAGATAAAAGCTATGCAATAGCTTAAAAACCCGCATCAAAATCCGTTGCGTAGTTTTAAAGTACAGGGTGTCTCAAAAGAAAGTTTATATTTTGTGGATGAATAAAAAAAAAGTAAGCGGTGTATTGAAAAAATGTTTATTAATTATTAAAGTGCATAATATGGGAATTTATTTCTTAAAAATAATATCGTCCAAATTCAGTACATTGCGTTCTCGGCACTAATTTAATCGAACAGTAAAATTATTTATGACAGCTCGGCAGTTAGACACAGTGATGGCTGCCATTTCGTGCCGGATATTTTCTTTAAATGCACTAGAGAAGTTGGTTTGTTTTTAATGTATAACACATTAAAAAAATCTATATAAGCTATAAGTAGATACAAAAACAACTTATATTCTAGTTTCTAAAGCTATACTTACGCTTCCGGTCACTTAGCCTCCAGCATATCCCAAGTTTCACTCCTCAGAACCCATCCCAACCCCGGAAAGAAGTCCGTCCTGTGCAATAGTTCGGGTCGAGAGAGATCTATTCCTTCTTGCCGTTGTCGTTCCATGCTGAAATGCACCTGGATGACGGGGGGGTAAAGTTAAAGTGACTGAAGTTTAAGTGACGGTAGTTAAAGTGACGGGAGGTAAAGTGACGGGAGTTAAAGTGACGGGAGGTAAAGTGACGGTAGTTAAAGTGACGGGAGGTAAAATGACGCGAGTTAAAGTGGCGGGAGTTATAGTTGCGCGAGTTAAAGTGACGGGAGTTATAGTGACGCGAGGTAAAGTGACGGGAGGTAAAGTGACACGAGTTAAAGTGACGGGAGGTAAAGTGACGCGAGTTAAAGTGGCGGGTGCTAAAGTTAAAGTGAAAGTTAAAGTCAAAATTATTTCGATTTAGGGAATAGATAATAAAGGGAAACTTTAAATGTAGTTTAAAATAACGAATGACAAAAGTGACGCGAGTTAAAGTGACGGGAGTTAAAGTGACGGGAGTTAAAGTGACGGGAGTTAAAGTGACGGAAGTTAAAGTGAAGGGAGGTAAAGTGACGGGAGGCAGTGACTGGAGGTAAAGTGACGGGAGGTAAAGTGACGGGAGGTAAAGTGAAGCGAGTTAAAGTGACGGGAGTTAAAGTGACGGGAGGTAAAGTGACGCGAGTTAAAGTGACGGGAGATAAAGTGACGCGAGTAAAAGTGACGGGAGGTAAAGTGACGGGAGTTAAAGTCAAAATTATTTCGATTTAGGGAATAGATAATAAAGGGAAACTTTAAATGTAGTTTAAAATAACGAATGACAAAAGTGACGGGAGTTAAAGTGACGGGAGGTAAAGTGAGGCGAGTTATAGTGGCGGGAGTTAAAGTTAAAGTGAAAGTTAAAGCCAAAATTATTTCGATTTAGGGAATAGATACTTATAGATAATAAAGGGAAACTTTAAATGTAGTTTAAAATAACGAATGACAAAAGTGACGGGAGGTAAAGTGACGGAAGTTAAAGTAACGGAAGTTAATGTGGCGGGAGGTCAAGTGACGGAAACTAAAGTGACGGGAGGTAAAGTGACGCAAGTTAAAGTGACGGATGTTAAAGTGACGGGAGGTAAAGTGACGGAAGTTAAAGTGACGGGAGGTAAAGTAACGGGAGCTAAAGTGACGCGAGTGAAAGTGGCGGGAGTTAAAGTGACGCAAGTTAAAGTGACGGGAGGTAAAGTGACTGCTCTAGAATCTAGATTGAACGTAGATTCGAATAAACTCTATTACTAAAGATTAACTACATGCATTCATACTGCAAATAGTTTAATTTAACTGTAGAATATAGAGTGTAGACGTCCAAATAAATTGCTTTAAAACCAAAATCATAATTAGATATTATACTATGATGATTATACTGTTTTAAACTACTAAAAATAATGAATTTCCCAAGCTCAAGTCTTTTATATGTAAGTACAAGAAAACACGGTTTCTACACTATTTGCATTTTTTAATCGCGACGTGACGCTTATCAAAGCAAGGTCGGTGTGACCGTGACCTTGTTGTGAGGAATGTGTGCACAACACAAATACATAGTTTAGATACATGGAGTTTAATATTCTTAAAGTATCTGTTTGCCTGTGTTTTACTATGCAGTGGTAAATTAAAATTAAGTAAAATGTAAGGATAATGTTATGTATACATACAGATATTAAATTGTACAGTTGATTAAAGTAGGTACATATATTAAGCTGAACTGAATTTTAATTAGTGTTTTAACATACCTAGTATTATGTACTAGCTATTATGGATGGTTCTTTCATGTGCATTACATGATTTTAGTTGATAATTTCAATGTAATTTTTACTATTCAAATTGTTACTAAAAGAAGTGTTCATAATTTCTCATTTATATTGTATATTTAAAAAAATATTTTTAGAAGAATTAATCCTTGTAGGTTCCTAACCGATGTTTTAAAAAAGAAATCCTTTTGTCTTTAAATATTTAAATTTCGACCTTATATTCATTCGGTCGTATTAACATAAAAGGTGTTTGACGTCATCTCAGTTGCTCGAGAGACAATACAAAACATTTTGCTGTACCTAAACCACTTGTATTGTAGGATTTGAAGAAGGTTACAAGTTTATTATTGGGTAGGTACTAGGTACATCTACTATATAAAAATAAGTCGGGTTTTCCTTCCTGACGCTATAACTCCAGAACGCACAAACCGATTTCCACGGTTTTGCATTTGTTGGAAAGGTCTCGGGCTCCGTGAGGTTTATAGCAAAGAAAAGGTGTCTCTGGTGGCGAAACGGAGTTCGCCGGGTTTGCTAGTATAATATAATTACGAGTCCAGATTTCGAGACAAAAAGTGATCTCCCTGATAGAGCCTTATATTTTATGTAGAGATAGATCAGGTTCCAAAACGTATGAAGTAATATTTGTTATAGATATACCTAATATGGCTTAGAAAGCTATATAGCTTTGCAGCTTATGCAGCTACTTTTATTTCCTATTGAAATTAAAATATAGAATCTACATACGAAGGAAATTCAAAAGAAGTTCTGTATTTCTGCATTTTCGACAGAGGTATGAGCTAGGTTAAAATAGCAATAAATTGCAACAAGTGCATTCTAATCTACCGGAATCGGTAGCTGATAAAGAGATTAAAAGGATTATAGTATATCAGCCAGATAGCACGGTGTTGGGGCTAGTTATCAATATAAAGTTTTTATTTTCGAATCATGACTAAGGTGTATGAATAAGTTTTACGTAATAAGAGTTTGTTGATGTGTGTTTTTTTTATTGAAATGTGGATGTTTTTAACTATGTAGAGCGTTCAATAGATATCTGTGAATTATTTTAATTTTAAATATGTATTTTTTTTGTTGAATTCTAAGCGCTACATAGATGTAAGTTATTAAATCAAATAGTATAACTATACATACCAATTTTATAAATTTTGAGCTAGTTTTTACTAGTAGGTGAACTAAGATTCTTTACTGTAGAAGGTAATTGTTATGAAAAGTAGGTAGGATTATGTTAATTTAACGCTGACATAAATAATTCCTAAAAATAAACTATCGTCTAAAATACATAAACATTTAAAGCATCATCGCACTATACGAATACAAGTATATTTTTCTTAAAATGTACCAACACACCCTCTTTTCATTGCCGCTGTTCGGATTAATCGCGTAACCATAGCAACGGTTTAATAGCATATTTATTGGTTAGTATTGTTAGCTCAATGCCGGTGATGTCATGTGGTCACGGGCGTTTTGTGTGACCCACATATGAGTCATGTGGATTGTTTTTTTGTTTGGTATTTGCTACAGGTGGTTAGCATGTGTTTTTGCGTATTAACTATGAGTAAAAGTCGCGGCACGTAAGTCTAGCGATGACCTTCAATGTTGTACGGTAAGTTCGCCTTTATTTCGTTCAAATAGATCCCTCCACTTCAAGGTGAGCGCTAAACTTACGTGCCGTGAGTCATACTTAGTATGTTATGGGTCCTAATAGTGTGAAAGGGAAAGTTTTAAGGGTGAATGGATGTTTGATTACGCGTGTGTAGGTGAAATTTGGTATAGAGATTATAGTCTAGATTAGTATATATGTAGTTTGTTTGTTCTCTAAGTGCTTTACGAGTTATGCGGGTTGAAGATAGCTAAACACGAAGTAAAGTTTGTCGATTTCGCTGTGTTAGGTAGACTTGTTATAGATGCAAGCAAGAATAAATTGACTGATTGACCTGTGATAGTAAAAAGTGTTGAAGGTTTAGTTCGTGATTTAGTTCGAAAATAGAAGTATGTAAATTTATTTACGATGTTTTATATATCACTACATAGTATAAAACAAAGTCGCTTTTTCTGTCCCTATGTCCCTATTTCCCTATTTCCCTATGTCCCTTTGTATGCTTAAATCTTTGAAACTACGCAACGGATTTTGATGCGGTTTTTTTTAATAGATAGAGTGATTCAAGAGGAAGGTTTATATGTATAATAACATCCATTAAATAGTGGAGAAGTACTGTTATTTTTGAGGTTTCTAATGTGATGTCGTAAATAATTACATTTTTTTCGCTTACATTGCAAACGCAGGCTGAACCCTACGAGTTTTATCAAAATAATGTACTAAGTATTGTACACATTGAAAAGGTCTACAGAAAAGTCCGCGATGTTATATGTCTATCTCTTATGGATAACCCACAATCACTTTTTTTTGTCATTTACTTTTTACGACAAATAATTATTTAATTTTCGAAGCGATTTTAACCAATACAGCATTAATCCTTAACCAATTAAATACCTTGAATACATTGTTCATTTAATATAGATCTATATGGCCCTTTACACCGTATGATTTAAGTGAATATTTTCGAAGATATTACAGATTTAAAAATTGCGGGACGTAGCGTTTGCGGCGGTACCGGCCGGCCGCCATTGCACCCGTGCGAAGCCGGGGCGGGTCGCTAGTTGTATAATAAGTTTTTATTGAATATACAATGATCGGGATGTGGAATTAAATGAAATTTACTGATTTGTTTACAACAAATTGTTTCTAATAGCTACAGAGTACAGGTAAATTAGCTTGGAGAAATTTTTGCGTTTGTAGTAGTGTATGGTCAGCAAATAAAATAAAACAACATTTTATTTTTAGTTTTTATTTTATATATAAGGGATTTTAAATTAAACTATATGTGTTTCTCCTCTGAAAAAGATGAGACTTTATTTTAATATTTGCACATTTAACATACATATAACTTTTACATTAACAATGTTACTAAAATGAAAAATTTACTAACCTGAAAAAGAAACGACATTTAAAGTTTAATTCTTTAGTTTGAGAAGTCAAAGGCTTGCCTCGACCATGTTTTAACACTGGAGCCATATTGAATTAACAATATAAAGTTACAACACTTACACACAAATTAAACACTAGTTATGGCCCTGCCTTCATACAAAACTGCTGAATACGCCGTTCGCACGGGAATAGAATGTGGATGCGATTTCCCTTAGTTAGCATCCAAGCTTACGTCTTTATAATTATTAAACTGTATAAATTCATTCTTTAACTCCGGTCTGCATCGTGCAGACATGGGTGTAAAAGTCTCATTTTAGCTATTAAATGTAGTTTTTAAGTACATCTGAGTTTTCATTTGGGGCCTCCGGCTGCGGGACATGTAATTCACTTCAACAAATATTATAAAAATAATAACAAATAATAACAACAATCAACAAATACAAAATTTATCAATTAAACTACGTACATAATAATTATAATTTTTGAATGAAATGTGCTTTATGTTCTAACGGTACCAAACGACTGCACGTGGCACCTGCGGACAGCGTAAACTGGTTTATTCTGGTTTTGTGCGTGTTTCCACTTTCCACTATCAAGTGACGATTTATTTATTTGTTTTGTTTCGTAATTATTATGGTCAAATATTAATTATGAAACAAATTATTATGGACACGATATTTTATTGTTTCACGGTAGTCGCCTTGTCGTTTGCTCAAGGACGTAAAATTGAATGATATATTTTTTTTTATAAAGTCAAAACCATTTTCTTTCAAATAAAAACTTGTTTTTATTGAAAACAAAAGTGTTGCTAGGAATAAGTATAAAATTAAATAGTAATGTTAGGATATCGAAACATTTTTGTATAGGCCAGAACGATATAGTGGAAACGCGCTCTAAGATCTGAGTAATATACACACCACTACATATGCAAAAATTTCTCCAAGCTAATTTACCTGTATGTATAATCAATCAGCACGACATTCAATAGGTCGCATAACTGCTCCTACATGACAGAAATGAAAACAGGGTCGCCATTGCCAAACAAAACAATGCGTTAGATAATCGCGGTATGAATGGGCGCTAGCTAAGGCTGGCCATTCACCCGCGTTTTAACGTCACTGTGAAGAACGATTTATTTTTGTATGACCTAGCAAATATAAAATAGTATGTTTAATATGTTATAATTATTTCTGAGCTATTCTATAGTTTAATATGTAATTAATAAGAACTTGGATTAGATATTATTGTGTAGTGATATTTTTTTCATTTTACTACGAGTGGAAGTTACTACAAGTCATAGACAATTATTAATTTTATTTTATAAGCGAAGCAATTTATTTATGTATCATAGAGATTATTCAAATAAGCGATGAATATTCATGTTATTGAAATGAGCTCTTTAATGAAACGTTATTTAATATTCGATGCTTCTGCTATCATAATTGCATTTGTTTAAAGGTATACGAAGTGGATATTTTAAATTTAAACTTTTACAAATTAACACTAATATTATAAACTGAAGAGTTTGTTTGTTTGCTTGAATGCGCTATCCGCTGTAACCACGGGTCCGATTTGACAAATTTTTACACTGTTAGAAAGTCCATTTATCGACAAAGGCTATCGGCTATATCATCATGTAAATTTATAAAGAATAGAAAAAATTCGATCACTCGGGCGGGTCACGAGTGGCTGAGTTGGTGAGGCATCCGCCCCGGAATGGCGCGAAGGATGCGGGTTCGAGTCCCGCCTCGTGATCGAATTTTTTCTATTCTTTATAAATTTATATTTATAAAGCATTTGAATGCCATAAAACCAAAAATATAAATTCAACAAAAAAGGTCGTGTTCCATCGTTACAATATTGTATTCACTGAAAAGTGCTTCATATTGGTTGAAATGGTTGTTAATCATCTCAATAGATGGCGCGCGGTGTGTCCCTTCAGACACATAAAACTGAAAGAATAGAATAAATTCGATCACTCGGGCGGGTCACGAGTGGCTGAGTTGGTGAGGCATCCGCCCCGGAATGGCGCGAAGGATGCGGGTTCGAGTCCCGCCTCGTGATCGAATTTTTTTCTATTCTTTATAAATTTATATTTATAAAGCATTTGAATGCCATAAAACCAAAAATATAAATTCAACAAAAAAGGTCGTGTTCCATCGTTACAATATTGTATTCACTGAAAAGTGCTTCATATTGGTTGAAATGGTTGTTAATCATCTCAATAGATGGCGCGCGGTGTGTCCCTTCAGACACATAAAACTGAAAGAATAGAATAAATTCGATCACTCGGGCGGGTCACGAGTGGCTGAGTTGGTGAGGCATCCGCCCCGGAATGGCGCGAAGGATGCGGGTTCGAGTCCCGCCTCGTGATCGAATTTTTTCTATTCTTTATAAATTTATATTTATAAAGCATTTGAATGCCATAAAACCAAAAATATATATATCATCATGCTTAGACCAAAAGGAGCGGAAAAATGCGGTTAAAACTGCGGAGCACAGCCAGTTAGAATATTTCATATTATTATCTATAATTAACGCATATTTAAAAGTGCTTAGTAGTCTAAACTCCTTCAATTGGGTTTCTAATAACCAAAACAATCGTTTAAATCATTTGTGTACTAAACACCTATATAACGGTGCGTCTTGGCAAAGCGCATGACATCATGCCGGCCCTGGTCGAGGCTACCACGTTTCCAATGTCATTCGCTGATGACGGTATGTTTATTGAGAATAACTAATGCCTTTTATTGGTATCTAGGAGGATTAAAGATACACAATCGTTGGTATTTGTAGTATTATCACCTGATAATACTTTTGTGTTTTGCAACTTTTGCAAGTGAAATATTTGTATATGGTACGGGAGCTATTAACGTTTTAAAAAAAGTCATTTTAGTATAGTTGGGTTTTTGATATACTGTTTCTCTTGCTATTTCGGTTAGAGTCCGGGCTGTCTGGCTGGCGGTAGTGGTTGCGTTTATTAGTGCGCACATGAAAATATCCGTAATTTAAAGTCATTTATTAACGCGTAATTTTTAATCTTTTGCCTTTAGATAGATCCATCAGACATAATTTTTTTATTGCAAGACGTTTTTTTCGTTGTTAAATAGGTGCCATACGCAATTTTTTATTTCAAAATAATTAAAATATCATCGAAATAAGTGAAATTACATCAACATGACTTACGACTTTAAATTACGGATATTTTCCTGTGCAGATAAGATGCGCACTAATAAACGCAACCACCGCGGCCAGCCAGACAGCCCGGACTCTAACCGAAATAGGAAGAGAAACAGTATATCAAAGAACAAACTATACTAAAATTCTCTCTTGTCAACGTTGGTAGCTCCTATACGAATATGGGCTGTGGAGGCAGTTTCGCAAGGAGTTTTATTTTTTAGTCATTGTGTTGAATAGTTCCTATATCTAGTGTATCTATTATACATATTTGAATGGCATTGGCTTGTAAGTTGTAGGTAGTTTTGTGAATTTGATACTTGAATATAAATCAGTTTGTTGAGCAAATCAGCTGTTCTTTATAACGCCATTTTAAACTCAGATAAATAATAATTATGAATAATGAGTTATCATGAGGAAAACTTAATGTAATTTATTCGCTGTTATCCAGAGTATACAGAACACGAAAGATAGATCCTCCTATAGATCCTCGTATTATATTACTTTTTTTTTAATATATAAAATGATGAGATCAACCTTTATTTAGATTTTATAGCAAATATGACTGCATTGCTAAGTGGGTTCATTTAACACCTGCGTCATCTTCTATCCATGTGGGTGGTGTCGTCAAGTGTAAAATTATATCATTGTAATAATCATGAGCCTAATATTAGATATAAGATTGTGGTTTTCTATTTATTTAGGAAGTATAAATTACGATATAGTGTACATAATATAGTCATGTATGTTTTAACGTAAATAAATAATGCTTCTTACTATTAGTAGATGAGCAAAGATTATTTACTCTATTAAGATGCAAGTGCTTGTCTGGAAAATGGCTATAGGTAGGTACTTACTAGAATTTTACTAATTCATGTTACGAAAGTCTCCTGGGATTTCCATAGATTGTTGGAGTTACTAAACTTCGTTATAAAAATGTCTTCAAAGTTTTCCCTGTGCCATTCTACGTGTTATACGATCACGGTCACAATCGCGAAATTTCTTTGAAGTCGTATAGAATGGCTGTTTGCGGTTTGGGGCTTTTTAAACTTTGTTATGAAGTGATTAACTGAGGAAACTTGATATTGCAGATTGAGCAGAATTTGTGAAGTTAATGTGTATGCGAAATTGTTGCTGGATTTAAATAGGTACAAGTCAATATACTTATTGAAATTATTTTATTACTTTGATCTTAATGATTCAGTTGAATGCTTAATTTTAATTATTTATTACTTCTTTTGTTATATTGCTTTTCATACTTTTTCAATTGAATTAAATGTAAGTAATCGCTCTATCTCCTCATTCTTATATCTTCAATGTAATGAACGTTTGTATTTTCTGAGTTCTCTAAAGAATGTATTACACAATTTTTTCCTTTATACTTTATTATACAAGCATGTATTATTTTATGTCAAGAGTTAATTTGAATTGTAGACTTGAAGACAATCAGTTACGTAATATGATAGTTTGCAGTTCCGTGACCTTCACCAAAACTGGATTAAACGCTTTTAATTTTCCTTATGTAAATATTGACATACATAAAAATATGTTATTTATCGGTTACACTGTTATCTATACTAATATTGTAATGCGAGAGAAGTCTGCGTTTGTCTGTAACGCTGCTTTGATTAACTGCGCTGATTTTGATGTAATTTTGTAAGGAAAATTCTCGAAGATCAACTGTTAAATCCAGGGCAAAATAGCTAGCTATAATATTATGTTGTACATTATTATGTAATTTGTAAGATCAAATAGTAGTGTGTAGCTTTAACACATTAACTTTAAAGACGATGTGTGTGTGTGTGTGAAAACAGAATAATAAAAGTTTTATAGTCGTACGTTTTTAGTCTACTTTAAAAGCATTTCTCGTACGTAATTCAAATTAATGTTGTGCCATTATTATTTTTTATAGATATTGTTTAAGTAAAATTCGCTTTTTATTTAATGTATTGTATTGTTTTATTTCGTGAAACTTCTATGTTTTGAGTTCGGTTTTTTCCAAGAGGGTTTTTAACAATTAACTATGCTATATTATGCTATGTTTAGAATGGAAGGATTACTAAAGTCTTAAGGTAATAAAGTGTTTAGTAATTAATTACCACTTAGCAATGTGTGGCTAACCGCGATAACCTTTGGTATTGTGGTGACAACGTTTTTAAACGTTTTGTAACGTTTATCGTGTCGTGTCGGTAACGTTCTCTATAGGGACTTTTACATTTTACTGCATATCGTTGTAAGAAGAAAAGTATATGAATATTTACAGACACAGTTTATCGCGTTTATCAGTATATCTTCTTTTTCTTTTTCTTAAATGGCAATTCCCGATCCCAGTGAGGACGGATTGTCGGTATCGTATCTGAAGCGACTTTAACATACTACAAAATTAACTATTCGCGAATTCATTTAACCCTAGCTCACTAAACATATTTCGGTGTTACTTTGACACTAAACATTCGACTTACAGACGAACAAATTAAAATGCATGTATTTTATTTATTAGTTATATTTAAGTGAAATAATTAACAACATAGCCAAGTTAGTTATCTAAATATTATTATAAGAAATAAGAAGGTCTTTATTTTCCAATCTTGGCAGTCATTACATGTAGGAATTGTGTGCTCGCCGCAAATTGCCTTTCTGCATGAGTGGCATGAGTTTTTAGTCATTCTGCATTTTTTATATGGACAAAATCGGCATATTTTGCGTTTATTTGTCCGTCCTTGAGACGTACTAAGAAAAACATCATCGATTTTTAGAATATCTTTTATGTATGTTTTGATATTTTTCCTCAAAGTTGGTGTATTGTACCGCTCCTGCAACCATGGTTCAGTTAGGTCATCTGCCCTTTTTTTTAATGAAAGTTCTTAGTTTTAATGGTTTTTGACGCAGCCTCACCATGTTAGATACATAAATGACATATTAAGCATGCATAAATTTAGAATATTATAAAATATAGCCTAAGGCCACCTATTGGTCTTCCGATTGTTGAGCATATTTGGTCAACTGAGTCGACGGCGCCTTTGGTGCTATTATAGCTGGTGGCGGCCTTCTGGCTGCAAGCTGGTATCATCGTCAGAGTATATTATCCTCCTTATGCAATGGTTCTCCCTCTAACATTGAATTCTTGGTCAGAAGACGTATCATATTCTTGTTCGCTTTGATCAGTAGCGATTGCTAAATCTCTCTCTAAATTGTCTTCGCCTACGGAATCTGAGCAACGAAAACCATCCAACTGATGTTCAAGTGTCTCGCCCTCTTCATTGTGGCTGTCGCATTCTTCAAGAATACTCAATATCTTCTCCTGATCTCTCTCTAAATTCATCTATACAATAAAAGGAAGGTTAAATTTTTTACTTCGTATTATTACAAAAACTGTTAAAGGAAATAGTATACATTACTAGCAAAAAGGCAGATAAACTTTCTACAATAAGTAGAACAACATTTATTATAAATCGGTATCAATAAACAATAAAAAAACGATTATTCAAAAACACACCTTTGTTCACTTTGCACGCGTAGTCACTACACATTCGTCTGTGAGTCGACTATTTTGCTATAACTCCGGAACTAGGAAGCTTGCGTCCGCGTCGTCTCCACACGGGTCTTTAAATTGCCAATCAGGAAGGTACTGAGAGGGGCGGGGCGAGAAAGTGTTGGGAACATACCTAAACATCGAACGCGACAGGTGCCGGTCGACTGTGAGACGAATGATTAGTGATCTAGGGGTATAAGTAGGTAAAATTCGATGTTTAGAACATAATATTATATTTCGAAGATTGAATGTGGATCAAATATACAACCTTTGGTTCATTCGTAAGAATTGCACTATTCCGAAACTCATTGGATATTATTTTAATAATATACTAAGTACACTAATTCCGTAGTTTCATATCACAAGAAATACAATGGAATTATAAACTTCATGTTGCAATGTCAATGGTTAGGGAGCCAGGTGCAAATTGGGTTCATTATTTCCTCTCAAGAGATAATTCGTCAGAAGCATCAGAGTATAGTATTATAAAGCCTCGTGAACGTCAGCTGGCGCTCGGTTGGGGGGGTGAGCGGTTGTAGCCTCCCACGCACGTAGGAAAAAAAAATACATTCATTCATTTCCTCTCAGCTAAAAATTTGTCAAATTGTAGCTAACCCAATATCTCAACGAAAAAAAATAATCAGCTGGTTACAACGTGGTGTATTATACGTCAGCTGGTGTCTCGAACATGAAAAAAGAACAATTATTTTCCGTGATTTCCTCTCAAACAAAAATTTACCTGATGATAGCTTATATGTAACTGTGGATAAATATATAAGTCAGCTGGCTGTATCTTGGTGGAAAAACCGTCAGCTGATACTTTGAAAGTTATTACATAGGAGTTAGACAGAAGCATCTATTGCCAATTTATATGCATCAGCTGACTAGGTTTTCCTCAACTTATTGCTAGCTGATTTTTTAACCGACTTCAAAAAAAAGGAGGAGGTTATCAATTCGGCCGGTATGTTTTTTTTTATGTATGTTCACCGATTACTCCGAGGTTTCTGAAACGATTGACGTGATTCTTTTTTTTTGTTTGATGCGGAATGGTGTCGAATTGGTCCCATAAAAATTCGGATTCGGATTTATTCGGATAGGCCCAGTAGTTTTTATTTTATGAGCATTTTTGTCTAATCTCGATGACTTAATTGAAATGAAGCAAGTAAAGTTGATTCACTTCCTGGTAACCGATTGAGCTGAAATTTTGTATACGTATGTAAATTGGATAGCGATGAAACATTATCATGATATAGAGCTGATTTGATGATGGAATCGGAAGGTGGCCATAGGAACTCGGTAATATATTGACTCAACTTTAGGTATCGAGTTTGGGCTCGTTGGATTCGTGTTGAAAAATACACTAAAAAGTATTAAATAAAAATAACTACGTTAATCATTGATCTTTTTAGACGATTAAATCCGTACATATGGCAAACAAACTCTTCATTTAACATTTATTAACATTTACGAGAAATTATTTCAATCTGACTTTATGTTGACGTCCTGCAAAACTTACATCGTTGGTATATAACGACTCTGATAATGAATCGGAAAGAGAGGAAAGTGACTCAAGCCAGAGCGAAAACGAATAAATCATATTGTTCTCATTATCATTTTTTATCAAGTTTATATAATAAATATTATTTATCGAGTAACTAGTTCATTTATTGCTAATTGATTATTTAATTATTTAAATATATAAAATTATTTCATTACATACTTATTCGTTTCAAAAATATTGATACTGAATGTTTATTTCAACTTAACTCTTATATTGAAGCGCAATGTCGAATAATTAAAGATACGTCATTTCCTCTCAGATGAAAATTTGTGAGCTGATTGTTAATATACTGATGCGATAAATAAAAAAAATCAGCTAGCAATAAGTTGAGGAAAACCTAGTCAGCTGATGCATATAAATTGGCAATAGATGCTTCTGTCTAACTCCTATGTAATAACTTTCAAAGTATCAGCTGACGGTTTTTCCACCAAGATACAGCCAGCTGACTTATATATTTATCCACAGTTACATATAAGCTATCATCAGGTAAATTTTTGTTTGAGAGGAAATCACGGAAAATAATTGTTCTTTTTTCATGTTCGAGACACCAGCTGACGTACAATACACCACGTTGTAACCAGCTGATTATTTTTTTTCGTTGAGATATTGGGTTAGCTACAATTTGACAAATTTTTAGCTGAGAGGAAATGACTGAATATATTTTTTTTTCCTACGTGCGTGGGAGGCTACAGCCGCTCATCCCCCCAACCGAGCTCCAGCTGACGTTCACGAGGCTTCATAATACTATACTTTGATGCATTTTACAAATTACCGCTTGAGAGGAACTTGGTCATAAAATCTGCTGCTGGCTCCCGGACCACAAGGTTGGATGGTGTAAAAAACATTCTCACGGCCATAACACGTAACACAATACTAATTATCTATAATAATACTGGAAAATTCGATGGTTTTACATCATGTAATGTATAATATGGGAGCGCTGTAATTTCCTGTTTTTTTTTTTTATGTAATAGATAGTGCTAATCGAAAATTAAGTTACATAGTTACTTTATTTAGGTAGGTACCTACCTAGACAATTTTTATAATATGACTAGCTGCTCCGCGCGGTTTCACCCCCGTGGCTTCACTCCTGTTGGTCGTAGCGTGATGATATATAGCCTATAACCTTCCTCGATAAATGGGCTATCTAACACCGAAAGAATTTTTCAAATCGGACCAGTAGTTCCCGAGATTAGCGCGTTCAAATAAACAAACAAACAAACAAACTCTTCAGCTTTATAATATTAGTATAGATGTGAGATATTCTAATTATTAAAGCTATATCGATAATAATAAACTTATCAGTTATCACCATTTTAGGCCAAGGACTAATAAATATGAAGCTATTAATTTTGGGGTCAAAAGTTTAAATGGCTAGTATGTAATTGCAGTTTATTTGATGTCAATTATTATTTATTATTACTACTGTAATTCGTAAAACAACCAGTACTGATCACACTAATCTGCAGCAAAATTAGTCCTCTTTCTTTTTTAAACTCTACGTTTATTTCCTACATCAAATTCAAGTCTGTTGAAGTCTTTATTTTGGTTTACGAATAAAAATTTCAGGAGGATCATTTAGTAGTTTGACATTTAAGAACGAAAGAAAGAAAAACCTTTATTCTATCGCACATATCAGCTGTTTTGTACAAATATTGTGTGCCTTTTAAAATAACCATATAGAGGGACACAAAATAATTGACTTCCACGTACATACAGTAAACATATTAAACAGTATGTTATGACCGTCACTATATAAAGCAGTGGCATATTGTGTAAGGTCCGATGGTGCGATAATTACGCTCTGGTTAATAACTGACGAACTGGTTCATAGCTATCTGCTATGTATGTGCAATAATATATACCAGCCCAATTGAGAACCCCTTCCTTTTTTTGAAGTCGGTTAAAGAAAAATAGAAATAGTGTTAGGTAGATACGTCTAGAAAACCGTTTATGAAAATAGGTAAAATAAAACAAAAGAATTACCCTACGTCCCTCCAGAAAAATGTTACTTTTTACCGCTGAAATAATCTTTTTAAGTTCCGATTGTTTCGGAGCTTATTTTGAATAAGTAAACAAAAAAAAAACTTTATGCTGTACCTCTATAATATTAGTAGATACAAAACAGTCAGTTATAAATAGTAATTCCATGCGATATCATCTTTTGTATCTTAAATTAAAAACGAATAGAATATTCATGTTACTCAAAAATATCCTACAACGTGGGAAAAAAAACATTTACAACAGTCGAAGGTACATATATAAATGGAAAAGTTTTTATTTGCGTTTATGTTCGGATTCGTTTGAAGAGCTTTCAATGAAATAAATATGTTTATGGAGCATAAAATTAAATATGGTTCAAGGCGATCGAATGTAGGTTACGCTTTGGAGTTCGGAGTTCCCTTTATGTTGATATTTCATAATTCTTATGCTTATTCAAAACGTATTTGATTTGTATTTTTGTATTACGATTTATCTTTTGTGCTTTGCCATGTTTGGTTTGACATTTAATTTTTGTATGGAACATCGCTCTGCATATTTTTTTATTAATTTTTTTTCTGGCGTAACGGCCTTTCCTAACTTCCTGATATGTTCGGTTAATTTTATCTATTTTTAACAAAGGCATAGTGAAAATTCAAAAAATGTCATAGGTAGGTAAGTATGAAATAACTTTTAGATAATAACCTAGACGGTAGACCTGACTTTATCTGCAGCATGGCGCTTCTACATTCATATTTTTTTGCATTTAATAAATGAAAATGTCATCACTAAGGATTATGATCGAATCTCGTAAATTGTACATACTAAATGTGCGCGGGCGCTTCCGAAATTTGTTCTATGAGTTGTGACGTCACATCCGCTACGTACCGCGTTTGTTTGCACAACTAAATATGTTTTATTTTCATTCCGTTTTAAGCGGGTGATCCACTGGCGAGCAAAACCGCTGGTACGCTAACGAACTCGCGAGCCAAAGGTCTAAACCGCCAATGGAGCACTTAAAAGTCTGCGGGCTTAAAGAACGGCGAATTTGCTCGCTGGCTCGTTGTGCATGCTTGAAATTCTAAGTCCGCGGTCCAGAAAACCGCCAGTGGATCAGGCGAGCCGGCGAGCCTACAGTCTTTTTGCGACTTTCGTGTAGACCGCACGCGCTGCGTCTAGCTACAAAAATGGATTTACGCTCGTTTCGTCGCGAGTTTGTGTCGGAATTTATAAAATGTTTTTAAGAACATGATTGTCTATGGAAGTACATCAGCAGAGACTATAAAAATAAATTGCTAAAAACTTCCGCGTACAATAAACTTTTAGAGATCTACCAAAAACATGATCCCAACGGTACAATATCTGATATTAAAAACACCATTCAATATCTGCGTCTTTTCTTCTTTTTTTGTTCTTTCTCTTGATTTAAAAGTACCCCCAAGTAACACGCCATGACTTCGCCAACGATGAGAGTAAACTGTTTGGTACGCTAATGGATCACCAACGCGATTCGACGAGCCAACGAGTCAACGATCTAAACCAGCTATACTCAACCTTTTTTTACCTTGGGCCACATAATTGCTACTGTTTAACCTTGCGGGCCGCAGTAATTTACCTACATACCTATGTCACCTACGTCATCAGCGAATAGTCTATCTATGTACCAAATTTCATCAGAATCGATTCAGTGGTTTATTCACGAAAGCGTAACAGACAGACTGGGTTTCTTTCGCATTTGTTACTAGTGATGAAGCGAAGATTATGCGACAGTTAAATAAAACTATATAATAAAAAAATTAGCATTTATTTCTGTCATAAAAATTAATGTGATTTTTGACATTGTAACAAATTTTTGACAATTTTTGATAAATCAGGCACATAGTTACTGCATGCTACTCTCAAGACGTCGTCTAGATGCGAATCGGTAAGCCGAGATCTGTAGACATTTTTTGCATATTTCATTTTTGAATATGAGGATTCACATAGGTAAGTTGATGCAAACAATGTCAAGAGTAAATGTGCGCAATTTTTTAACGTTTCATAGCTATCCGGTACTAATTTCCAAAATTCTTCATATTGATGTGTCTCTCTTTTCTCTTTAAAAATCGCCTCCAGATTCGTATCATTTTTTAAATCAATCAGATCATCAGATAATTTTACATTATCAAAACCCAATAATGCAAGCTCTGTTGTAGTGGCTACTTCTAAATGCCAAGGATTTTCAATTAAAAGAAGACATTTCTTTATTTTACGTAAATCCTGAAATCTCTTCTGAAATTCGTTGCTTAATGAAAATAAGTAATTAGAAATATAAACCAGATTTTCTGGGGAAACCTTAATTCCATCCTGTTGAGCTTTTATCAATGGTGGAAAATTATTAAGATTTTCATGTTTTATTTCTTCGATATACATATGAAGTTTGTCTTCGAAAGCAAACACTTTACTTGCCATTTGAGAAATAAGTTTATGCTCACCTTGTAATCGACGATTAAGTTCACCAAGTTTTTCTGTTATATCGCAAAGAAACGCTAAAAGACACCACCAACTGTCTTGCTCAAGTTTTTTATAAACTTTATTATTTTGTTGTAGAAATAATATTATTTCGTGCCTTAAAGCATAAAACCGTTCTACAACTTTTGTCCTACTCAGCCATCGCACTCCGGTATGTAGAAGAACATCGCCATACTCACTATTTAATTCTTGTAACATGCTCTTGAATTTTCTATGGTTCAGTTCTCGTGCTCTAATAAAATTGACGATATTTACAACGGTTTTCATTACGGCGTCAATTTCTGGCACAGTAGTACGTGCTGCGAGGTTTTCTTGATGTATGATACAGTGAAATGATAGAAGATTTTTAAGGTCATATTTTTTTTTCAATAGTGAAATAAACCCAACGTCGCTTCCAGTCATAGATGGGCATCCATCGGTGCAAACACTTACCATTTTTTTGATATCAATGTTATTTTTATCCATAAAAGTACAAATAGTATCAATATAATCAATTCCTCTGGTTTGACCTTTCATGGGCAGAAACTTCAGAAAATCTTCTCGAACGATACTCTGTTCCGTACAGTACCGTACAAAAACTGAGCATTGTGACGTCGAGGAGACATCGGTGCTCGAATCAAATGCCAAGCTGAAATATTTACAATTCTTCAAGTCATCTATGATACAGTCAGAAATATGCTTCGAAATATCTTCAATTCGCCTGACGCAGGTAGAATCTGAGAGCTGTAGTTGCCTGATTTGCGATATTATCTGCGTTTTATTACTAAATTTGTCAAATAATATATTTGAAGCGTTTATAAAACACTCTTTCACTATCTCAGCGTCGGTAAATGGTTTCATATGTTTTCCTAGTAAGTAACAAATTTCGTAGGACGCTCTTGTCACCGCTGTATCTTGTGACATTGAGACTGCCATAATATTCTGCTGTTGCTGCAATGACTTTTTGAAGGAGTGCAACTTTTCTTTTCGCAATGCAGACCCAACTGGAAAACTATTGCTGAACATCTTATGTTTTGTAGTGTAGTGTCGCATAATATTATATTTTTTTAATATCACACTTTCGCGGCATATTAAACATGTTGCCGAACCGTTTTTGTTCAAAACAACAAAATATTCCTCTTCCCAATTGTCTTGAAATAATCTATTTTCGTCAGAAATTTTACGTTTGCTCTTTGAAGATACACCAGCCATTTTGATTAAATGTTCGTCACAAATAACGTAAAAACTAATTATCAGCCGTAACGTAAGGTAACTATTACTTTTACTACGTTCGAAAAACTATTGTTTCAAGCGCAGCGCATAACTGACCGATGATGAGTGACAGACGACGCGCGGGATCGGGCGCGCGTGCGGCAGGGGCGGGGGCAGGGCGATGTCGCTTGGCTCAGCGGTCTCACTGTCGCGTCGCAGTCATCGCACGCACGCCACAGAAAATACATTTTTAACTCCGAGCGCACTCAAGTGTGATCTGCGTGTACGCATTAAGGGAGAAAACATGAGTAAATGCGTGAATTAATAAATACGTTAATTTTACGTAATTTTGGGCCCTTAACGTGGCTCGGGCCGCAAAAAAAAGCGCAGCGGGCCGCAGGCGGCCCGTGGGCCGCTGGTTGAGTATGGCTGATCTAAACCGTCGGCTCGTCGGCTCGCCAGTGGATCACCCGCTTTACGCGCTACATCAATATCATGAATGGCGTATGATGTAATTTGTATGTTATTTCAAATGTTGCTCAATTTCGCTGGGTGGGTGGTTAGTATTCGTATTTGTCTATAATTGTAGTCTGACTGCGCACAAACGGAGGAATTATGTGTGATATAAATGTGTGTTTGCTTTTGGTTTTTGTGATACAAAAGATCCCAAAAGACGACCTTTTGATATCCAAAATTAAAAAGATCTTGCATAGAAATAGGTAGTGGTCTACTCTGGAAGTTCCTTATCGCTTTTCATCATATTTTATATGAATTTTGTTACGTACAATTTGACTTAAAAGATCTGTACATAGACAATTTATCATCTATCCATAATACAACCAATCTAGTAGTCCTCTTAAACCACAGACCATATCACGTCACAGATAAATAATTTTACATGTAGGTACCTTTAAAGATGTCTACATTGTAAGCAGCATAAAGTCAGTGACCTAAAAGTGATTCCAGGTGTAAAAGCAATACGCTAACCGTTTCCCGGGACGTTAAATGGGGAATTAGCCAAGCGATCGGGTTACATGGGGAGCGTAATTTAGCGAATAATAATGTATATTGTATGCTATGGGAATTCTAGATTGTATTTAGGTTTATTAAAGGGTGTAAAATCGTTTGTTGTTGGTCTTAATAGCTAGGAATAGGTTTCTGATTCGATGTTTTTATTGTACTGATGAACATTGTGCTGGTAAATAAACAGATAGTAAATAAAAGGATTTTTTAATTTTCTGCTGTCGTACTAAGGATATGTTCGTACTTGCGAAACGGTGCGTGATTAATTTTCAAGGTATCTAGGTAGATATGTTTTAGTAAAGAGTCAAACATTACCAAAAAAGTTTTACCACAAAACTACTAAACAAGAAGAAACAAAACTACTAAACAATTTGTAATGCTCGTATAAATAGGGCAGGAATTAGGAAAACGAATTAAATTTGTTATTCGCAAAACAACTTACGATATACATCTTTAATAGTCTATATTTTGAACACGTTTCACGGTAATTCCCTTGATATTATCCACAAATTCACTTATATCTATTGTATCTGTGACATTCTCGAATGTTCCATGGTTTAATTTTGTTTTTTCTTTTCGTTACAGGTAAGACTGGCTGTTTATTTGGAAATTAGAAAGGTTCGGGCAGATTGGGATAGAAGGTTAAACGGTTTTGGGTGTTTTAAAGGATTATATTTTATACGCATTTAATTTAAGGTAAGGTCGAAAGCTATATGTTGATCAAATTAGGCATTTATTTATAATACTACATATCTACAGTAATGGAAACTGGAAAGAAAACATTGTTTTATTTATATATATAGATATTAATATAGATAAAATAGATAAAATAGGATATAGATGTTAATCTATTATACCACATTTTCTTCTGTATTTCAAGACACTGCCTTATAAGTAAATTTGAAATAAATTTTCATTTGATTGATATAATTAAATTTCTTATTAATTTGTTACATTTCATACTAATTTATCAGCTTTTTTTCTCCTCTGTGTTTGGCACATGTAATGATTTGTACGGGAAATTGCCTGTCGTTCGTCGAGAGTTATTTAACGGAAAAAGCAATCAATATTAGCACAGCGAATGTATAGGAATCGATTTATTAATGTTATTGGGTTCCTGGGAGCAAAAAGTCTTGAAGATTGTGATTAAAAGAGACTTTTTTAGGATGCGAGTTGTTTTTAGGTACCTAGTGTATTATTTTGTGATATTATTTATGTTAGGCTTGGGAAAGTTAGATAGCTTTATATTATATTTCGCATTTCTTGCACGTATAAAAATGTATGTATCCAAACTGTGGATAATGTTGTTGGTTGGGCAGTTATACCTGTATTTTGATTAAGTTTTATTGTACAATTAACCAATATTCTGCTGTTTATTATCCCTAATAAAGAAAAATAAAATAAAAAAGAACTTTCGAATAGGGTGCTACGAGGCTAATTAGTTTTTGTTGGATACTTAACATTGCTAAATGCTTTGTATCAGTAGTTTACTCGCAAAATTTGTTACAAAACTTTCTTATTTAAGTCAATAAGGTTTACATATTTTTGTATGAAAACTACTAAAAAAAGCTTCGTTTTTTTATGATATTACATACAATTTAAACTCATTATATTGAAATGTCTTTCTATTCTTTGCTACAAACTTTCTGAGAAGATTCTTAGTAGTAGTTTCTAGCTTTACAGGCAATAATTTAAACACGGATGAAAGTAACGGAAGAAGATCATTTGTTAGCGTTTATTATTCATAGCTTTGTATCAAATCGATAACTAACAAAAAACTCAATTTGCATACAGGCGTGTTGTATAAAAACAATTCGGACGGACAGATTACTGACTTTCATCCTTATAATGGATTAGTTATCATTAGCTGAGGCAAATTGCGAGCTGTAATGTAATATCTTTCACTCGTCAATGTCAATGCGCGAAATGCAGACAAGTGATTAGTTTAGTGAAAGTGGTGTGCGTTCACACTCTTGACGCGTCTCGCAGTAGGCAACGCGCCACGGGACTGACACCTCATGGTGAGATATGCGTGAGAAATTGTATGGTGATGTGTGCCGCGCGTATCTTACCTATAGTAGGTACCTAGTTAGTTGGAGATGGACAGTGATTGGCAGGGATTGGAGTTGCGATAATTGTGTACTTTCTTATGTACTGGGTGTAAGAAAATTTAAATCTAGAGTCGAACAGTTCTGTATTTAAATATAAAATATATAAGTAATTAACTGAAATTACATTAGAATTTGATAAATAAGTATGAAAAGAGAGAACAAGAAAATACTGCACACGTTCATTGTACGATGCAATATTATATACTGCCTACACTGACGTGCTATCAATGTGTTCTATATGACTACTTAATCACTACGAAAATGATGAGGCACGAACGTGACCCAATTTGTTAAAAAATGTTCTACCATTGGCTCTACTCTACTCAGCCAAGCTAAATTGCACAGACAGATATTCTAGCTTCTACATAGCGTCTTGTCGCGCGAGACACTAGACGAGTGTGTAAACACACACTTAGGTAGCACTAGCTTAGACACTAGCTTTCTTTTCGCTGGCCAATTTACTGGCGCCACTAGCAGCGAGGGAAACCCATTGATATGAGAGCTTTGTAATTAGTAATTACATGAAATCGTGCCTCACGTACTGTAGCAATTTAGTACTGAGTGGTTCTTGTATTGCTTGAGATCTATTTGTTCATTAAAGCTGTACCAGTTGATTTCGTTCGCGCTTACGTAGATTCGTTTCTATTTTCCAAAATAAATTATAACCTATATGTTACCCAGGACTAAATTACAAAATACCTTTATCAAAATTTGTTCAGTAGTTTTTCGTGGATATCAGACAGCCTTCTATCTGTTTAGGTAATTATATTATAGGCAAGTAACATTTATTTTTGTTATACGTTTTAATTCTTATATTAATCGCCTGATATGAAATCATATGCACATTCGTCAGTACGTCCTCCATTTTTTATCGATAAAGGATACGTGGATTGATGAATAATTAATCAAATGAACATTGGCTTCATTAAGATAGTAATCTGAGATAATTGCTCGCTCAATCGAGTCGCTGAACGGTCAGTGTGGCGAAATGACACCTTGTAAGGATATGACTATCTTGGGAGAGTAGACTTATTAGTGAGTAGCTGGTTTTATAATAGTGTCTATTTTAATGTTTGTTTTTATATGGAAATTTTGAAATAAGTTATCCGTTAGTCAGGGTTATGAAGATTTGTTTTTTGCTTTTATATGCATGTTAATACTGACTTATTGAATGATACAAGAAGTGACTTAATGTTCTGGAATTATTGGGAATAATATTTGTTATCAGGTATTCAGGTAAGATGGAACTTTTACAGTTGTTAAATATCTTAATGGGTAACATAATAAATCTCGTTGTTCAGAAATTGGATTTTTTAGTAATTTATTTAGTTATTTACTCATATCAGTTTCAAAACATCATTTATTTAGATAAAGATGGCATGTGACATAGCCATTTTGCCCACACTTTCTTAATCCTTCGAATATTCTAAAATACTAATGTTAAGTTATTATGAACAAGAGTTAAGTTAATTAGTGACAAATGTCGGACTGGTATACGCCTCAACGCTCGTATAAGTTTTCATTTGGAGCTTAATATCAATTACGATCTATCAATCAATTTTTTGCGATTGTTTTATTAATAGTAAAGTCTTAAATCGTATATACTCAAAAGGAAACTGTCCAAATGTAGCGATCATACAATCGATTTTGTTTGAAAGAAAAAACCCTAACAGTTGTATAGAAGTTATTATTAATAATTATTATATTTAGAAATTAAACATTTTAAACGCGATTTATTCATTATATTATTTTCCCGACGTTTCGAACACTTTACAGCGAGCGTGGTCACGGGGAGACTGTGGAGTTATTATTATAGTAAAAATTGCTATTGTTAAGGTTCTTTCTACTGCATAATGCATTGGGTTTATGTTATATTTTCTTTTAATCTAGTAATAAGTACTGTAACGTAAATCGATAAATAAATATCGAATTGAAATATTGTGGATTAGTTCTTGGTGTAGATATCTTTGTAAGTGTGGAGATATATTCTATGCATTTAAAAACATTCCTGAATAGTGTTACAACATTTGAAATGTAATGTAATCTTCTATTTTATCATATATATTGGAATCTGATTGAGAAACTTTGTAAGAGATATCATATTATGATTATATTTCTATGAAAGAGTAAATATATTTGTGTGTATTGCGAAGTACTAGTCGCATGATTGTGTAGGAAATTGTGATTCATAGAGATAATATTAATGTAGTAAACTTGAGGTAAATATAACGAAACAAATTAATTGATTAACAAAAATATACATTCAATAGACAAAAGATAATAAGTATGTTCAACAACTTAGGTTATAAAATTAGACTCACTTTATCTCAGTATTTATTAAGAGTTAAAGCATGAATTTTATAAATAAATTTATGCTTATTTATTTCGTAAAATGTAGTTTCGAGTCTCACAATTTATTTTGATCTGCTAATTTGAAGCTTTTTAAAACTGGTTTTGTGGATTTAATGATTTTGTTCGAGATAAAGCACGCTTTTCATTGGAATAAATAGGTCGAAATACGTATTTCATAATTTTAGTTGGTTCTGTAAAATGTTCTTGAAATGACCTATTTTAGTGTTGTATTTTTCGTAAAGCTTTATTTATTACTCACTTTATTGTAATAGGTAAATTGATGTATAATATCCTAATATCTAGGTAAATTTCTCTATGATTTCTCTATACATCTTTTTTGCAACATAATTTTTTGAATTCAAATTTAAATTAAACTTTATATTAACAAACGACTATCTATCATCATTAAAACAAATGATTTAATACACGCGGGATGCTACTAATCAATGACAGTCCAGAAAATAAAGAGAAGTCTTATAAAAAACGTACAGAGTAATTTGCATAGTTATTAAATATGCATTTTATTATAGCTCTGAAATATTTTGATCTAGCTTCTCTGATAAACTTAGTCTAGAAACTAGAAAACAAAATAGAATATGGTTGGATATCTATTTTTGCGATGAGTATATGCTTGGTCGTTTTTTTCCCACATTATATGCTAGGGCGTAGAGCCATCGATCAGGCTATTCTTTTGCGGGTCGGATACCACATGTCTTCATTTAATTCCATATGTTATACTATTACTTATTTTTATAACATAGGTTGCGTCTTCAGTTAATCACCCACAGTTTCAACTTCACATGACAATCCATTCGAAATTGTGACCTAATTTTGACTTAAACTGGCAGTTAACTCAGGTTAAACTACTCTTGATGAAAATCCACTAATTTAGTTGTTTAATCTGGACCTTTTACTGGCATTTTTACTATATATGTAGGTATGGACATAAAATTCCCCAAATAGGGAATATGAATTCCACATTACAATTTTAAAAATAAGTAGTTATAGGGAAGGAGATAACCAGCATAATCTGATAAACATTATTTAATTTAAAATCGCAATAAATCAATGCACATACCCACATTGCAGACGTGCAGGTCGCATAAGGTTACAGGCCGATTGGAGACAATTACCTTTACTATGCAAGCGTGTTATAATTTAATAGTGTCGGTACAGCAGGCGACAGGTCAATTAGCTATTAGAGCAATTGTTATGTAGGTCGATGTGGGCGGCTCAGGGACTGAGCGTCGGATGGCGAAAATATGCCAATAGGTATAGGGTATAGTTTTGAGCTAAGTGATTTGATAATTCTGGGCGTCTGATGGCGAAAATATGCCAATAGGTATAGGTTATAGTTTTCAGCTAAATGATTTGATAGTTCTGGGCGTCGGATGGCGAAAATATGCCAATCTGTATGGGTATAGTTTGGACCTATGTGGTCTATTGGGTGTAGGTGATTTTGGGAGATTGCTCTGTTGATTCTTAATGATGGCTTGTGTCGGAAATGCTCATCTTTTCTTTCGAATTAAGCTATCAAACCTATCACAGTGCCAGATACTTAAACATAGTTTGCGAATGTGTTTAGTTAGGAAAAAATCGGAGAAAATAAGCTCAGTTACGTAGAGATCGAAAGAAAAGATCGATAAACAATAAACAAGTTTTTGTCCAGAAGGAGCAGACTCATAATAAAAACGTTAACGATACTTTAAGTGTCGCTGTTTACCTTTCAAGAGTTAAAATGCGAAGACTTTCTCCCTATACAAAGAAAACAATTTATAATTCTCCACTTAACATAACTGAAATGACAGTTTCATTCACGAAATATGCAACGACTTTATCTGCACATGTACACAGCGATTATACATATAAAAAGCCAGATTTTTGGGGTTTCGTACCGAAAGGATAAAATGGGACCCTGTTCTGAGGCTTTGCTGTGTGACTGGCCGTCCGTTTATTGATAATAATCACATCTATTTTCAAATGATGGTAAAATAAAATTCAAATTCATACAAAAATACATAGCTTTATAGATAGCAAAGGAACAATATAAATTGTATTATAAAATATTAATACTATCACGAGTATGCGATGTAAAGGAGTAATTTAAAAGAAAAATACCTTGCTTGTACGGAATCCTTAGTGTCGCGATTTCGACTCGCACTTTTGTATAGGTAAGTAATTTTGTGAAAATCGATTTTTGTATATAAATCAGAAGGACAATGGGCAATAACCGAATGGCCGAGGTAAAGCTAAACTTTCTTGTGAAAGCTTATCTGATGCCCTGTATCGGACAATTATAAACCGCACCTCACATTTTCACTTCCTCTGCTTTAGACTTTAGAGCATGCTTCGGTGATTACAATGCGGTTAACATGATTATCGCTGATCAGACTGCCGGAAAGCTAGACTGTAACAGGGCTATTAACAAGCTTTTATTTGTGTTTAATGATGTTTCTGATCCTAAATTTGTTGACTCTGAAATTACTACCTACTCTCTCTGAACGAAAAACAGAATTAATACCTACCTACTGCTTTTTATGCGATATTCATATTGCTGTGATGACTCTTTAACGTTAAGTTTTGGGATATTGGATTTAGTTGAAGAAGTGCGGAATCCAGTAGTGACTAGGGACAAATAACTTATTTCCTTTTAGTTTTTGTTGTATTAGTTTACTTATCAGTTGTTTGTTATCACGTCTCTATATTATATTGTGATTACATTGGTGACTTCTTTATTATTAAGTTTCTATGTGCTAAATACCTAAAATAACAATCTTACATATATTTTAATAATAAGGAGCTGTCTGGTTTGTCTGCATTCGTCGTAAAGTTTTTGGTTAATGCATTAATCTAACGAAATTGGCTAATATATCCGAGCTAAATATGGTAACTGTGACACATTCCTTTTGGGCCGGCTAACCGGCATAGTTGAATGACTATGCGCTTGCGCAATATTTAGATTCAACATTTGGCGTCTTATATGTTTTAAGTCGTTGTTTTAATGAGTCATTTCTTTATTTGTTTCTTAGGTGAAAAATTGGAAAGTGGTAGAGATAAACTGCTGCTATCTACAAAGTAAAAGAATCAATTGAGGATCTAGATTATTATTCATACATAGATGATTCTTGTTGTAACTTAGTACAGCTTGTTCTAAGAAAGCTTTGCTTAATAACAAGGTTTCAAGTAAATAGTATTTTGTGAATAAGCAGAAATTGTGTATAATATTTAAAAATCTGAAGAAGATTTCTTGTTCTTATTTTTTCATATGTTTTTACCAATGATTGATACAGATCACAGAACAGTAAAAACATATAGAAGTGCGATAATGTCATAATTAGTATGAAAACCTGTGTCGCCAAACCCACACATTTAAACCGATAGTTATACAGTACACTACAAGTAAACTATGCCTTTGATTGGACAGCTTAATTTGAGTAAAAACTGACTTAGGTTATAAATTCAGCATTTCAATATGTACCCTAACGCACCATGTTACGGTTTATTTTAGTATAACATCCCTAGGTAAATTAGCTGTTTTGTTTCTCATTGCACAGAAATTCCAAATTCGAAAACATTCAGCTACTCCACAACAGAGGGCGTTAGTTTTCGATAGATATAAATTTGAAACGCAACACATAGAGATAAGGTTGAAATTTGTGTCACTCAACATTAATGACATTAACTTGATATTTATCTGATGCTATGCTCTGAGGGATGTCAGCCTTGTTATCGATAATTCACAAATAAATATTTTTTGTGTATTTTTTTTTTCTTTCTTTTATATGAGTATAGTATAATGTGTCACATTTTGGAGTATGTTTATTACTACTAAGTAGGTCTTTTTATATTATTATTATTAAATAAAAAACGGAATAGAATAGTATTAATCTATATTTACAAAATACAAACAGAAAATATGCATTAATTTAAATCTTGGAACTGCCGTAGGTTTGCTGTATCGGTGGCCTTTGTTAGACCGCTTAGTGCTGTTCGGCATCCAGTTAACTCGTCACGTTGCATTTATCCATTTCTCTTTTAAATTAGCCTCTTTGGGAAATCTATAAATAAATTGGACAAATGAAAGCTAAGGAAAAATAAAATAAAATTTAATATTTATAATGTTTGTCTTTTCTAAAGTATCGATACTGTCGATATGCGCCACAAGCATCACTAAAGCGACATTCGTTTGTTTATTGCAATAATATTCCAGAAAGTCTTGTTTGCTGTTCAATCTATAATAGTACTAATTTCTTACGGCTTAAGGTTCATTTTGACTAGATATTTGTATACAATTTTGACAAATTACGACAAGCGAAGTTATAACATAAAATATAATAAAAATAAGACTTACCGATGGTATGAAATGCCTCCATTGCTGATATTATTTCGTCTGCTATCATTTTTGCACTCTAATACCGAACAACACGTCCTAATTAATGAATAAATATGGAAAAAAGGTTTGACAGCTGACAACCGACTCGAATATTTTTCTGCGCACAACTGAGAGCAAGTTAGGTGATCTTACCTTACCAGTGACACGTGGGCCACGCCCACATCACACTTCTATCTACTTTACTGTTCTGTGATACAGATGATAGATGCTTGGCGTGCTTAAAACAATATTTTCTTTAGTTAACTTTTATTTGACCTCGTTTAGAACAGTGACAGATACAGATCTCAATCCGAGACTATGATCGAAAGCAATGCGACTAAAACCTTGTAAGCTAATATCACAATTTGAGGCTAACTATATCATTGTGGCCTTTAAGACAGTATAATTTATATCCAATTGTACATTTTGGAACTAGTTTCTAGATTATATTTTGTACATTTGATACTCATTGTATTTTAATGATTTAATTTTAACTCTCTATATACTTATTCTATTTTAGTGGTTTATTTATTAACTCTTATACATTTGTGATTCTTTCATCAATGGATTACATGGACAGATAGATTAACGAACAACTTTTATTTTAAAACCTTATCCTTCTTTTTGAAGACGCGTCGATACTAAAATTTTAAGGTCGGTCATGGCAGTACCGTCACGTCATTGAGTAAGGCGATTTTGATATCTTTGATCTTGCCAAAGAAGTTTCACTTCTGACACGTATGCTCTGCACACAAGCTATTTTATTATTATAAGAGGCTTTAACTAGATTCTCACTACAAAAAGGTACTTCCTAACTAACTTCAAAATTATTTACACTATTCTCGATACTAGATTGAATCTAACCCATAAATTTAATTCGTTCAACACAGAAACCGTAAGCAAGTACTTGGGAAGAGTCGTGAACAAATTGCTTAGCGGATTGCAGTTGGTAACAATTACGGGTACATGATTTGTATTGAATAAGAAGAACGACTGGGATGGTTCACAATATCCGATCGAATTGTATTGATTCTTTAAACAGTTGTGGAGTAGTTTTGATTGAGTATAAAGGTATAGAAGAGGTGTAGTAATTCACTTAAAGTTGACTTTAAGTTATAAAGTTATATAATTAGAAGGATATTTTTATAATGGGGATTGTGAAATGTGTAGAATATATTGATGAAAAATACCACATAAATAATTGGGGAAAGATTTCTTGCATCTGAATTGAAAAGGAAAAGTGAATACTTCGTTGTCTCTTTTGTTTAGGTACGTGTTTATTTGGTTCAATTATTTGATTGTTAGTTAGGTAAAGATTAACCAAATATGATACATACATATTAGAATGCGTGTATCAGATTATATTCACACCAAGTCTTTCATTTCTTCACGTACCTCCTCGTGTAAAATAAACACAAGAAAATGCGATTACATCTATTGAAATATCTCTTTTATCTATAAATCTCGTCGGTCTTGCATCTATTTCAAAGGGAACTAGTTCGAAGCTAAATAATTGTACCTGTCTACGTGCCGGTTAAACAGGAGTCATTTGCTGGAAGCTTGTTTCCATGATAGTACAGTTCTTTGTGAAACTTCAAAGGCATTCCTGACCCCTGTATGATAGTCGTAACATAGAGTAAAAAGCGTCGTTATAAGTGCATGATATAGATGACGTTGGGCAACATTGTAGCTGCTAAGGAGAAATTAATGCTTGGTCCAATTAGTTGATTGCTATTTAGTTGATTCGTCTCAGTTTAAAGCTAGATTAAGAGCTGAAGAATTTGTTTGTGGATAAAAATGTTTATGCTAATAAAAATGTTCGGTATAAATGTTTTAATATTTTACTCGAGTGGTTGATAAACGTAACTCTATTTGATTCAGTTTCGTTTAATGCACAATTCATTTATCTAAAAGTATATATTATGTACTTGTGAACTGTGTTGATTACAAATATTCCCATCCATATACATACACACACACACATATATATATATATATATATATATATATATATATATATATATATATATATATATATATATACAGTACTCCAAAAGTAATAATGCGCATAGAAATCTTCGTCACTGTTCGGCAACTGTCATATTCCCGGAGCGTCCGAAGTTGATATGTATATAGAGTGGTTAAATGCATTTTCTTCATGCATAATTTAGTCAAATTATGTGTTTTGTGCTAAAAGAGATTAATATTTATTTGTAAGTAACGATTTTGTTTCGATAATTCCTTGTAAGTAAATAGCGAGGATAACACCACGATTGCGAATATAATATCTTTGTTGGATTGATTTACTTGGAAAATTTTATAGTACTTTTAATGTGTCTTACTGAAGCTGGTGTAATGATGGAAGAAAAGAAGGTTAAAATAATACAAAATTTATATTGTATAAAATATGGTTTTCAAACACAGGTTTACATTTAAACCATATAAATCTAATCATTAAAATCTCAAAAGTATTTACAGTACTGATCATTCTTCAATATATTATGACAATTACAAAAAAAAATAAAATAAAAATAAAAACAATCAAAATCAGGGATTATCTTTATTTCTGACATTTTAGATACATCGGAACTTTCATTATGCTCTTCTTCATTTTCACTTTCCCTACTGCCATCACCTGTGTAAATTATTTCATCGATTAAAGATCAAGAAGGGTATGTAATAGCAGCTCTATATAATTCCACACAGAGAGAACACGTGCAGTCTCCAACAATATTTAAAGACGACTGACGGATTTTTGAGATTTTTTGACTGACAGGCTACCGTCACCTACCGCCCGAATTGTTTCTGGTTGTGTATGACCGTGAATTGACTTCTATTTCTTTTGAACAAGGTGTAGAATGCAAGTTCATTCTTTAGGGCTCTTACGATTCAATGATTCGAGTGTTTTCGGAAATACGATAATTAGCGAAGATTTGCATGCGCATTATTAATTTTGGAGTACCTACTGTATATATATATATATATATATATATATATATATATATATATATATGTATATATAAAATATATATATATATATATATATATATATATATATATATATATATATATATATATATATATATTTTTTTTTTTTCGTTCATAAATAAATACATATATGCCCACATATCTATCTGAATTATTTAAATATCTATGTAAGTATAATAATATTGTTTATTTTATAATATTTACTAGCTTACCGCCCGCGGCTTCGCCCGCTTTGTCTAAAACCTAATAAATTATATACTAAAACCTTCCTCTTGAATCACTCTATCTATTAAAAAAACCGCATCTAAATCCGTTGCGTGGTTTTAAAGATTTAAGCATACAAAGGGACATAGGGACAGAGAAAGCGACTTTGTTTTATACTATGTAGTGATATGCATATATTATATGTAGATACAATATGTAGACGTATTTATAAATTTTTACTTTTATTGGTAGGAACAGTTATGGATGTAATTTTATTATTAGTATTTATATAAATGTAGGACCTCGGAAAATACGCGGGCAGACTGAAAATCAGCGCTGTTCGGGTGTTAGCCCACAGCATGGCTGAGTCTGTTCCGATTGCCTAATATGTGCTTACTTTTTAAGTTAAGATAGTCTAAGTTTTTGTTGGCAATAAAGCTTTTTTCTTTCTTTCTTTCTATGTATCTAGTCTTATGGGATTTCAATTCCGAGTCTCCTGTATATGAAACAAAACCAACAAAGTGATTTTATGTTTACCCTTAGGTATACGTTATTTTTACGTGGGTTGACAAAAATCCAAGAATCGACAGATTCCATTGGGATTACTACGGATCAGTACTTATAAATAAATAGGTCACCTTTACATATTGTTATTACAGTTATGATACACGTCTAACAATGAAGTGTGCGTATTATCAAGTGTATTAAAATCATACATATGTACATAATGCTACCTCATTACTGTTAGTCTATCTAGCTCAAATATTCGTTCTAGAAACCTGAACTAAACTCACACATCACCATTTTTGTTCCATGATAGTAATAAGGTATTAGTCATATCGTGTTGTCGCGCTTAACAATTTAATTAAGTGGTTTCTTATTATTCAAGCTACTGTATTAAACAGTAGGCAATGATACGTGATCTGCGGTTGATTATACTGTGTACAATACTATGTATGGAAGGTTTTAATCGATTCGATTATTATCGATGCTCTCATCAAGAACATCGATAATGGAGGAGCGAGGATAATAGATAACGAGCGGTTGTCCTAGAAAGTTGCTAGTTTGTCGCTATTTTTATTATTTTACTTATAGATAATTAGGATATTGAACCTGATGATAAGCAAATTGTAGTATAACATTTTCGAGACGTTTAAATCAAACGTAGGTATAGGTAGAATTTAAATTCAATTGGAAAACTTATTTCGCAAAACTACGTAAACTTTTACAAGCGTATTGTAAAAGTTTATGCATATATGCAAATTTCACTAGATTCTCTATTAACTACTACTACTACCTTAAAAAGTAATATTCTTTCCATTTAATTAGTTGCCGAACTACGAATGGCTTGACCTATTCAAAAGTTTTGAACTTTGGCAAAGAGGTGGTATTTAATATAGTAAGTGTAGGTGTTAAGACAATCACACTAACGTATATGAAATCAGCTGTCTGCAGGTTGGATATTGGGAACGATGAACTCAATCAATCAATCAATCAAACCTTTACATATGTGACTGACTATTTACGCTGCGTTGCGATGTATAATTAAGGTTTTATTATAGTATAGTTAGATTACATACATATAATAGTTCTATGGTCAACTTGTATAAGTTCATTTTACTGTATATTTACAAATAACTGCTGTTGGCATCTTATTGTGTGAGAAATAAGAGCCATATTTGATTGATTTCAGAGAGACCTCCAGAGATGCTAGTGCTCACAAAAATACTATCCAGTTACTTGGAGGAAAATAGTCTTATAGCAGTTTTACCGCCCCAAATAGTCATTAACTTAAGTTTTGCAATGTGCCTATTCTAAATACTTTAATATATATATAAAAAGCTATATACTAAAGACTTCCATGCAACAGACCTGTCGACACACTATTTAATACCAAGGGATAACAAACGGTTTGCAATGCCTCAGGGAGGTGTGACATTGTCTGCTATTTGAAACGATCTCTATCGAAATAATATAGTTCAAGCTTGACTAGAATAATATTAATTTATAGCGTTAATATAGCATTAGATTCTGGAATTGTAATGTGTTGGTACCTAATGTGATTTTTATGAGAAATTATTATGAGTTAGGTTTTATTTTTAATTGGAGTTATATGGTGGGATCCGGTTTTTTCAGTAGATAGATCGTTTAATACGAAATTTGAAATGATTTATACAAATATACTGAACAAATCTCGGCCATGGATCTTTAAAGAAGACAGGAAATTTGCTAAGACACTTTTTTTCTGAGGTAGATGACTTGCTCTATAGCTTTGTTGAATCGATGTTATCACTTATGTAATAGAACTGTTGTATAATTACTTTAAAATTAATATTTGATGTTTGGAACAAAATTGCAAAAAATATAGACGTCTTAATGTTGCCTCATCATTAAATCGACATTATCATGCAACCTCGAGGCTATCTTCGCATGTTATAATTTTAAGCGCAAATATTGTATGTACCAACAACTTTAATTACGTACTAGATTTAGACCGCGACATCACTAGCGTGTACAATCGAATAAAAAGTTGACTTTGTGCGAATTCTGACTATAGTCTATCTATACTGTGTACGTATCTATAATTTATGTATGTTCAGTAGTGCTTTTTGCTCGAAGAAAAAGCATCCATGTATCTATTAGTTATAAAAAAAAATTAAATCAGACCAATCAGACAAGCTTTCAAACAAAAAAAATAATCATAACAATCGGTTCACCCAATCGAAAGTTTTGATCCAAAAATATGTCCAATTAAGAACTACTTTTTTTTAAGTCGGTTGAAATAAAAAGACACCAATACAATTGCTAGGATCATCATTCTTCATTACCAGCCCGTATTAACAACGGGAGAGCTTTTAACGTTCCCATAAAGCTGATAAAAGTCATCCATTAGACGCGAAGTTAGTTTTAAAGCTAAATATACTCTGGCACCTCGCCAGTTGCCTGGAGACGCATTCCACGGGGTTTGACCATAAGTGCGCGAGTTTTTAATAAGCTCTAGTTAGGGAACGCGGCTTTGCTTAAGAATAACCTTAAATCCAGTAGGGAACGTTGCTTTGCTTAAGAAAAGTAATCTAATATCTAGGAGAAGGTAAGGTGGATATGAGAAGTTGCGTGACAATCTGGTTATTAGTTACATAATTAGCTACTAATGTTTATGTTCGTTAATCCAATAAACTGTAGTCTATGTGCTAAAACTTGTTATAGTCTGTCTCTATGCCAAATTTCATACAGATCTGATGAGCTGTTTTTGCGTGATAGAACAATAAACATACATCTCTCCATCCTTCCATGAAATCTTTCGTGTTTATAATATTGTTAGGAATAGCTTTAGATTGTGGTGTCCATGATTTCGCCTATGGGTAATGCGAACCTTGAATTTCATCAATTAGCTATGCTATTTAGTTCAGCTTTTGTATATAAAAGGTCATCGAACAATATGTCGTTAATTGTATTTTTTTCTAGAGCTTATTTTATTGAAATATTCATAATTTTTTGAAAAGTATGTATACTAATAAAATTAAGATTTGCTGCGTAGATATATTTGCTAGTGGAAATCTCGTTCACGTAGATCTAACTTTTTATAGTATTAGTTTGAGTGTTCCAGACATAGACACCATAAAAATAAAATGGGTTCAGAGTACCGTACGCATGCACTCGTAGACTTAGTTATAAACAGATTATTTAAATTTATTTACTATGCGTGATAATATAGAGTCTATAATCTATATAATATATTTCATTCCTCTAAAAATAGACTATTTAACATTGAAATAATATTTCAAATCAAACTAGCAGGTATTGGCACTCAAGTAAGGAAACAAACAAACGTCTCAGCTTTATATGTATGTATTAGTATAAATTAAATTCTAAGTTAAATATATTGAATGGCCATATATTGCGGGTGTATATGAACCTCTGGAATGTGTTGTGACTTTACATCGCATTTCACACGCATTAGGCATGTTATTATTAACCCGATGTTACGAATAATATAGAGCGTGGTCACGCGCAAGCGTAGGTCGTGACGAATTTCTTAACCCTTAACTAGAGTCGTGAACAATTGTTACGTATGTATAGTCGTGGGTCCATTAGACCCATGTATTTTTAAATGGTCATAATTACTTATTTATGCATTTATTTATGTAAATTTAAATAAAATATGATATTTTAGTTTATGAAGAATATATATTATAAAAATCAAAAATTAGAACTTTTATTTACTTAACATAATTTCACTTATAAAATCAGTCGTTGTTTTCTTATACAACAAAAAGGCGTCTTACAAAAATTAAAAGTCTCAACAAAATTTTTATTTTTTTTAAATCAATTTTTTTTTATCTAACTAAAAAAAGTATGTTGCTTCCTAGAAAAAACAAAAACAAACTAAAAACTCTTATATAAAAAAAATAGCAATCCCTAATTACGTGCAAGATTTACAAATTATATTTGCACAAGTCATGCATATGGGCTCCCTGCATTTAGTGCACAAATGTACAGTTTTTGCTCTTTTGCCAGGCAAACAGAATGAACATCGCTTCCTTTTATTTCTATCTAACAACAAAATCTACATCATCATCGGAAAACTCATTATCTGATTTAGTTTCTGCAATACGGGTAGGTGTTGAGTTTTCATCGGAGTCTTCATCATTTCTTAACAATTCTTCATTTAACCATTGTTCTAACATCTCTTCGTTATCAACACATACACTTCTGGGATTCGACATAGCGATAAACTAAATAAAAATACAATAATAAATTTAATAACGAAAATAAAAAAGATACGTATCTATAGTCGTGGGTCCAGTGGACCCCTGTAAAGGTCAGTACCTACCTAAGGAGTACCGAGCCGAACACGTCTGTCTCACAGGATACGCTCCGGCGTACTAAAGGAAGGTACTGAGCAGTGGGAGGTTCTGCGGTAAGTGCCGTGGAGTAAACGAGACTTTAAAAACTCAACCTGGGTCCATTGGACCCACGACTCTAGTTAAGGGTTAATGCTAAATATTCGCGTAAAATGGAATATAAGGGAATACTTGGAATGTGCAGTTTGTGGTATACTAAGAAACGATTTTATAGATATTAATCACATCGCAAAGCATATTTTTTGCTTGTGTCATTGTGTCGTTTTCTTAACTTTACTTTTTGAGTATAAATGTTCGGATTTTCGTGTATGAATTTATAGTCAAAAAACCTGCATAAAAAATAATATTTAGGTTTGTCCTTCCAAAAAATCTATTCGGTATCATAAAAAGCAACATTGTGTTAAGCATCACTTATTAAAGCTACAAAAAATAAAACTAGTCAATCAAAATTATACTATAAACATAAAGCATTAGAGATGTAGGTATTTGAGAACTTGATCGAAATTAAAATCGATGTAACAGCAATCAAATAACAATTGTATATCAGTTATAGCAAGAAACTTGCGGGCTATCCAATGAGTCATAGATGCGCAGACGGTCAAGAGTGTGCCGGATGTTATTGCTTTGGTTCCGTAGTTTTTGATACTTTTTGCTGTTAGCGTAGAGTTCTTAGTCAAGAGAGCAGACAGGAAAGGGATTGTCGAATGACTTTGTTTATGGTATATTTATGGATATTTTTGTAATCAGCATGCAGTTCTTAATAAAGAAAAGAATTCAAAAATACAGAGGAAAGTGTAGCATAATCATTTAGAGTTTCTGAAAATGTAATACATATATTATTAAGTGGTTTAGGATTACATCGGAGGAAATTGTCGCGTAGAGCAAGCAACTTGTTTTCTCATCTCTAGTTAATACAAGAAGTCCTATAAATATTGCTACCCTTGCCCAAGAGCAGAATGTCGTAAATATGTTGTTATGTATAAGTACTTACAAGTACGTTCTAAACCAACAAATTATAGGTCTATTAGTAGCCCAGTTTAAATATTTTGGAGGTAGTTTCGCAGAATTGCAACAAGTACATACAACGGTTTTAATTTTAGATTTTTGTTCGTAATTGTTAGTCTGTTCGTAACTTAAAAGTAAACCGTTTCTTAGAATTGTACTAAGTCCATAAAAAGCTTTTAGTTTATAATTTTATATTAATTGCAAGTAGCGTAAACGGTACTCGACAAATCATCGTCTGTCTCTACAGGTGATATTCGCACCGTATCATTATAGGAACCAGTTCGACGTGATACACAGACAGATAAGTACATAGTATTTGATCGCTTTTTGTCGCCTACCATTATATAGCACCAATTATTCAAATTGACCTTTAATTTGCGATTGATTGCTGTGAGAGTTGAGATGTTATGTGCTTGAGAAGTGTTAGGTATCATTGAGATGAGTGATCGAGCTGTTTTTGATAGTTTATGAAGATAATTACTGATATGTGAATGTTTAAAAAACTAAATATATTTGCAGTATTATAGTCTTTTAAAAAATACTTGTTTTGAACACTTTTACGGAAAACCATTTATTTATTTCTGCCATTCACGGAAGATGTAAGTTTTGCGAATGTTTAGAAGATATGGTAAAAGTATATTATCCAAAAAAATTCTTCATTGAATTGATGAATTTATGTGTTCCTGCTATAATTTAATCAATGGGCATATTATTACAGGTGTTTACAAATCTTCACAAATTAAATTTCTAGTTGTGCAAATACGAATTATATTACACTCATTAAACACAGAAGTACGGTTTCTTTGCCTTAAAAAGGAAGAGACATTAATGTTAGCTGCATACATCCTAATAAGATTTATTAGACCGATTCACAGCTGTTCAATTCACAGATGGATGCTTTTTAATAAAGCACTTTTATCGACCTAATCTGATGGAGTTAATCGATACCGAGTGTTGAACGGCGCGTGCGCACGCGTACGATATTACGCCGTAATAGAATTAAGGGAATTACATCATGCGTAAGAGTGCACATTCCTTGGTGATTTCGTCACTTTTTATTGGTTTTAGTGTGTACTATTTTTGTGCACTTTTCAGAAATAAAATATTTTTGAGTGATTGATATGATAGAAATCAAATGGTCGGTATGAATATTACATAGGAAAAAAATTGTTGGCAATGGCATAAACTAAGTCAAGAATGAGCTGTATATATTGGGTAACTAATAAATATTTACATAAATAATGTTTTAAAAATGTTATAAATGGAAATCCTATGAGCAATGTTTTAAAAATATTTAAACATTAAATATTTACGAAAAAGCAAAAAATGTAAAGTATATAAGCCATTTTAATCTATAACGGTTTTACTAATACTTAATAATAAATCGAATTATTATTAGTCCAGTCACCAGTTCTTCTAAAACAAACCCATTAAATAAGACCATTAAATAAGGCAATTCAATCGAATCTGTTCAATATTGACCCTGGTTCAATAGAACGTGATAAATCTTTGATTAGGTGCTTAAATGTGTAAATAGAGGTAATTCTATGATCAGTATCTCGGTATCTTTTCACAAAATAAAGAATAAAATAAAAGACATCGTCTTTAAACTCTTAGTATTATATTTTTTCTATTCAAGTTAAAATAGAGCTAGGTGCTAGGTGGGAAGCCGTATAATTATACCTCTCTTGTTAAGAATGGAATGCATAAAACGTTTTAATACTTCTAAACTAGAACTTTGCACTTATTCATAATCTTTTTTCATATTATTATAAGATTGCTTTTAATACGCTATTCTATATTTTTCAATGAATATGAATCTTCTATATCATTTTTATAGGATGGAATAAAAAATGATCCTGAGCAAATTAGCAAATCTTTGATGTTCTAACGACTTCAGTATGAATAATTTCTGACGTTACCTACGTTCCTGTTAACTGAACCCTATCTCTTATGACTATAGCAGATATTTTATGAAATCTGCCTCTTTTGCAGGGTTATGTATATTTTAAGAGCAATCACAGTTCAGGAAACGTTTTTTGACCAGGCATTGAATTCTTACTTCTTACTCTTGACCAGGATTATATACTGACCATTATTTTTATCCCTAGCGAAGGCAAAATGCGACCTGTGGGGGCTAATGTTTAATTGATATCAAGCCGTTGTTTGCAATATGAAACCATTAGTCTAATGTCACCAATTTTTGTTATCCCCAGGGAAGGTAACATGCGGCGCGTGCGGCGGCAAGTGCAGCGGGGAGGTGCTCCGCGTCTCCGACAAGTATTTCCACATGGCCTGCTTCACCTGCCGTACCTGCTCTGCGTCGCTGGCCCGAGGCGGTTTCTTCTGTAAGGACGGATACTATTATTGCCCACAAGTGAGTTAAACTTGCCAGTATTTTTCTATAAGATCGTTGTTAATAACTTCTCCAGACCTGTACTGTATAGAGATGGCAAGCCATTTGCAGAAGTTTCAATTCTGCAAATGTTTAAGCGCGGTGATTATCGATTCCTATCCAGCGATCAAAACGATCGTTAGCCGGCACTGACTTAATAAAGCAGAGCTTCGAAAAACGGTTTATTGTCAATAATTTGGTGGTGGATATCTTTAAAATTTCTGCATCTTAAGTGATAAACTTTAAAGATTAAAGATTACACGACTTAAAACATAGGGACGATAGTTTTTTTATTGATATCGATCCCCCATTGATCCATTTGTTTTCTTTCATTCCTTCAACGTTTTTAGTTTATAAAATTGTCAGGATTAAATTCAAAGGAACAATCAACTGAGACAAAACTTACAGAAACGTGGCCATAGTTCAAGGATCAGTCTTATTCAGATCTTACGTACTAGCTTGCGTCACGCAGACGATTAAATATTATTGACGTAGGTGGATCGTAACCTTTACGACTCCATTAAAATGCTTTTCTCCACGACACATGGAATGCTAGTGAATGAAATAGTGTATATTTTAACGGGCTAAAAAAGTAATTCAATTCATTTCTATTTCTATGTGTATTACCTCATTACTTTTTATTTGTAGAACTAAGTTTAATGATTCGTTTTGAACTTTTGATTTTCACGTGTTCTCATTAAAGTTTTGCTCCAGATCTGATGAGAATTTTTTGGCGTAGGCCGTAGGGGGTCTTTAATTAAACGTACTAATCCTTTCCGTTATCAATACTTATAGTCGCTTCTTTTGGTAAATATTGTTTTTGTACGGAAAAGGTAATAAAAATATAGCTGTAGATAATACATATATAGATAACTAGATTGACATAATTTAAAAAGAAGAACTGTGGAGTTTTCTGCCGGTTGTTATCCGTTGAAAGTGCGTTTCGTTGAAAGTCTAATTGAGTAAACAAATGTTTGAGTTTGAGTGTGAAATGTTCCAGGATTATCAACGTGCTTTCGGCACGAGATGCGCAGCCTGCAACCAATATGTGGAGGGTGAGGTGGTCTCCGCACTCGGCAACACTTACCATCAGAAATGTTTCACGTGCGCAAGATGCAAGTGAGTGTTGTTTTTATAAATTTTCATATAATGTATTATGTAGGTAAGATAAATTGTAGTAGGTAATTGAGGTTCTGATAAATGATTAGAACTTAATATCTTTGAATGTTGTTACCACTTTCATGTTAACCTGATTTTTAGGTAGATATTAAAATAAAGTAGAAATAAAAAGGAAGATACATCTATTTTAAATGTTTTCTCTTGCGCCGCAGAAGGAAGGCAATTTGAAATGTGTATTTCAACATTCTTGTACTTCATTTTACTTTTTATAGTTACTTCCTGAGTTCAGTTATATTTGCAATGTCATGTGAATATTCATAGCCGGGTTTTGTCACAAACCATCCGATTATTATCATGTTTATGTCCGTTATTATAACGATATGATGGAGAATAATAGACCCAATATCATCTATCGCCTTGTTCTCATGTTTTAGCACATATTATCTTAATAACTTAGGCCCCGGAACCACAGACACAATAGAAAATCTATTGTGTCGCGGTCTCATTGGGCCGCTCGGTGGTCAAGGGGTTAAAACTGATATCGTCGTATTACAGACGCGCGTTCCCATCCGGGGAGAAGGTAACGTACACGGGCACGGAGGTGATATGCGCGGCTTGCACGTCCGCGCCGCAGAAGCACACGGCACGTGCGGCCCGCTCGCCCGCGTCGCCCGCGCCCGTGACGCCCACGTCGCCCGTGTCTGACCACGCGCGTGATGGGCGCGACCAGGTGGATCAGAGGCAGCTGGATCCTAATGGTCAGTTGAAATTGGTCATATAGGGTAGATGTAGGAATTAGGAGTTGCAATATGCTAATGGTAACGATGGATGTGTATTATTTTAGTTTGGTAATTGTCCGATCTTGTTCTGATGTTTTGTTTATTATGTTGTATTTCATATTAATTCTGTTTTAACATTTCGTTAGTGTTTATGTCACTTTATCATAAGAACGTAATTCCTTTCAACCGCCTTTTCTTTCAGTCTGTCAAATGTCATTACCCTGTATGTGCTGTCATAGAAACAGGCTTCTTTTATGCTTATTTTGTGCACATATGACCTTACAGCGTGTGCGGGGTGCGGACAAGAGCTCTCCGAGGGGCAGGCGCTGGTGGCGCTGGACCGGCAGTGGCACACGTGGTGCTTCGCGTGCGGCGAGTGCGGCGCCGTGCTGCAGGGCGAGTACATGGGCCGCAACGGCGTGCCCTACTGCGAGCGGGACTACCAGCGGCTGTACGGCGTGCGCTGCGCCTACTGCCAGCGGTTCATATCGGGGAAGGTGCTGCAGGTGGGTCGCGTGACGTCACCGCCCGTGCCCTACTGCGAGCGGGACTACCAGCGGCTGTACAATACTATATAATAAAAATAATACGTGTGGCACTCGAGGACTGCCGCGGTAAAGCTATTGCATAGCATCGCATCGCTGTGCCGGTTGGAGTGGGGGGTGTTAGGTTTTTTCGTTACGGATTTTTTTGCATTTATTTATTTTATTTTATTTTATTTATTTGATTTGCCAACAGATGTACATCTTATATTTATTCATTTATGCATTCGGTCGCCGCGCTCAAAGTCTGAGATAAAAGCTATGCAATAGCTTAAAAAAATATTGTTTACAGGGTCACTACGTTAGATGAAGAATAATTAAGCGGTTCCTTTATCCCAAAACAATAGCGTTCCACTCCATTAATTTGGGAACAAATCCATTAGCTGGGCATTGAATGAATCAGCTAATGTCGACAACAATGAATAACAATTGTATTGAAATGTACGAGATATTATGTCCACAGTCCTTTAATCTGGATTTGCTAATTTAATCCGTATTGTGTATGTGATAGGATATAAATTAGCTTGTTGATGAAGATAAATTATAGTAAAGGAATTTGCTGATCTTCAATATTATGATGTTGTATCACGAGTATCGCTTATTCGTTTCATTAAATGTATTAACGTAGCTTTAGTTGTTCTACAAAATGTAGAGCTCCAACCAGGAGCTCAATTCAGATTGTTTATTAATATACCGTAATTTATTTTTATTTACGTCGTTCAAGTATTCTTCGTATTCTATTCTAGGAGGGAGATAATACTCGAAATAATCGTTTTAAAATGGGACCATATAAAGAATAGAATAAAAAAAGAATAAAGACATATGACAACAATGCCCTTCGTTCATTGTTATTTTCACTCTCTTTCGCATTTCAAATTCAAAATTTATTTATTTTTTCAAATTTTTTTTACATAATTTTTTTCGGTACTCTATCTCTACGGTCTTGAAAAAAAAAAAATTTTTTTTTCTTATTTACATAAAATATTATCTCAAGGCGGGTGAGAACCACCACTTCCACCCAACATGCGCGCGCTGCAGCAAGTGCGGCGACCCGTTCGGCGACGGCGAGGAGATGTTCCTGCAAGGTGCTGCCATCTGGCACCCGAGATGTGGTCCAGCTCCACACGCTCCGCTCACACCGCTGGACCCGCTCGCTCTGGATAGAGCGTCGTCCGAGCTGCAGGTATATATAGGCACACACGCACACATTTACTCATGCGTAGGTACACACGACACGCATGTGTAGCTACTCGACATACACGTATAGATGCACATACAAGTACACACAAAAATGCTCCGCTCACACCGCTGGACCCGCTCGCTCTGGATAGAGCGTCGTCCGAGCTGCAGGTATATATAGGCACACACGCACACATTTACTCATGCGTAGGTACACACGACACGCATGTGTAGCTACTCGACATACACGTATAGATGCACATACAAGTACACACAAAAATGCTCCGCTCACACCGCTGGACCCGCTCGCTCTGGATAGAGCGTCGTCCGAGCTGCAGGTATATATAGGCACACACGCACACATTTACTCATGCGTAGGTACACACGACACGCATGTGTAGCTACTCGACATACACGTATAGATGCACATACAAGTACACACAAAAATGCTCCGCTCACACCGCTGGACCCGCTCGCTCTGGATAGAGCGTCGTCCGAGCTGCAGGTATATATAGGCACACACGCACACATTTACTCATGCGTAGGTACACACGACACGCATGTGTAACACGACATACACGTAAAGATGCACATACAAGTACACACAAATGCTCCGCTCACACCGCTGGACCCGCTCGCTCTGGACAGGGCGTCGTCCGAGCTGCAGGTATATATGCACGCAACATACATACACGTACACGACACGCACATAACATGTGCTCATGTGCACTCACACAAAGATACACAAACTTACATGTTTAGATATATACACACGCATAAATAAGTATACAAGCACGCACAAGATGTTGGCCAGCTCCACACGCTCCGCTCACACCGCTGGACCCGCTCGCTCTGGATAGAGCGTCGTCCGAGCTGCAGGTATATATAGGCACACACGCACACATGTACACGCACTTAAAAATACACACATGTCTAAAAAGAAGATACACACACGCACGCATATAGACATAAACACGCACGCACACTATATGCCCGTATGCAGGCGTATATGTGCACGCAGAGATACTTGGTCAGAAACACACACACACACACACATATATTATATTCACATGCAAGCACAACTAGGTGCGTAATCCCGCACATAGTAACAATAATACCTGCACAGACTAATATAGAGACGGACAATATTCATACATATGAGTATGAATGCATGAAACGCACGTGACTCAAATTAGGAGCACATTTATCACACACACAAAGCGAAATAATAGTAACATTTTACGTACAAAAAATACCACTTTAACGTGCTCACGTTACAAATACCAATGCAATAAATCATCATGCACGAATATAATATGCAATAATATACATACACAACAATTATTAATTACAAATACAGAGATGTACACAACGATTTACATTATAATACAAGATATTAATTTATAGTTTTAAATGTTTTTATATTATGAGTTGCATTTTTTTAGAAGAATGTCAAGTACGATTTGTTTTTGCATGTGCATACATGTTATGTTATCAGTTATCACATAGCAACTCACATAGTTTTCTCAAATCATTCACTGTTGTATATGTTGTATTTTTAGTTTTAAGGCTACTTAAGTCATTTTCAGTGTAATATTTATTCAATTTGACACATTGTTTTTACCCAATTTTCATTTGTTGACTTCATTTTTGCAAATAAAGCAAAATGAGTGACTGACAACGAAATTTTATTTAATTTAAAATCACTTAGATATTGGCCATAGATTATTTTTAATTACTTATGATTTGCTTTATTTATTAAGCTTGTCTTGCTTTATGTTTCAATCGAACTTGCATTTTTTCCATTTTGTATAAAAAAAACATTTTCATACGTAAAATTTAATAAGTTCGATTGAAATAAGCTCTACGAGTGGTCACGCCACCGTAACGCACGCACGTGCGAGCGGGACGGTGTATCGTAACTACACACGAGAGCGAGTGAGACAGCACCATGCTTGTGTTCAGTTCTCGATGCGGTCGCGCACGCCGAGCGTCAACGGGTCGTACTGCAGCCCGTACAGTAGTCTCAATAGGAAGGTTCGGTTTTTTTTTGTTTTTTTTTTAGCCTTTTGACAATAATTTTTTTTTTGAAAAGTAATTTTATATGTTTGTAATGTATTTTTAGTGAGTAAATCGAGCGCAATATTTTTTTTTAATTTTGTTAGAAAAAAAAATTGACTGGTTTTCAAATTGTGAGTTGTCAAGGGGCTATATTATTATTATTTTAAGTTTTAAGTTGATACGTCATTTACATACGTTTCTCATTTTTAGTATCATTTTGAATATATTTTTATTTTCCTTTCCTGTATCACGCACGCATGTGGATGTGATAATGATTTGTGTATTTTTTTGTACTAGACTGAAAAGTTTGTGGTAGTAAGTAAAGAATGATATAAGCACTTATAATGTGTGTAATAGCAAATTACATATTTTTATTGTGAGGGTAGTTTGTAAAAAAAAAATGTTTCTTTCCAATGATATTTATCACGTAAAAGTAAATATCTTTAGTCAAAGGTTAATGACCTTCAGTTAAAGGTTAATGAACTTTAGTTAAAGGTCAACGACCTTAATTGGATAGCAGCGTAATGTGTGTGTTTGTCTGTGTGCGCAGTACGGCAGCGGCTACCGCGGCGCGTCGCCCGGGCTGGTGCTGCGCGAGTACCGCTGCCGCTGCTCGGGGGACGCGTCGCCGCACCGCATCACCGCCTTCTCGTACCTCACCAGCGAGCCGGCGCGCCTGCGCGGGCCCGTCACGCCGGCCGACCGGCCCCCCGCCTCGCCGCACTTCCACCGCCCGCCGTGTGAGTACTGTGTGCCCGCGGGCCCGTCACGCCGGCCGACCGGCCCCCCGCCTCGCCGCACTTCCACCGCCCGCCGTGTGAGTACTGTGTGCCCGCGGGCCCGTCACGCCGGCCGACCGGCCCCCCGCCTCGCCGCACTTCCACCGCCCGCCGTGTGAGTACTGTGTGCCCGCGGGCCCGTCACGCCGGCCGACCGGCCCCCCGCCTCGCCGCACTTCCACCGCCCGCCGTGTGAGTACTGTGTGCCCGCGGGCCCGTCACGCCGGCCGACCGGCCCCCCGCCTCGCCGCACTTCCACCGCCCGCCGTGTGAGTACTGTGTGCCCGCGGGCCCGTCACGCCGGCCGACCGGCCCCCCGCCTCGCCGCACTTCCACCGCCCGCCGTGTGAGTACTGTGTGCCCGCGGGCCCGTCACGCCGGCCGACCGGCCCCCCGCCTCGCCGCACTTCCACCGCCCGCCGTGTGAGTACTGTGTGCCCGCGGGCCCGTCACGCCGGCCGACCGGCCCCCCGCCTCGCCGCACTTCCACCGCCCGCCGTGTGAGTACTGTGTGCCCGCGGGCCCGTCACGCCGGCCGACCGGCCCCCCGCCTCGCCGCACTTCCACCGCCCGCCGTGTGAGTACTGTGTGCCCGCGGGCCCGTCACGCCGGCCGACCGGCCCCCCGCCTCGCCGCACTTCCACCGCCCGCCGTGTGAGTACTGTGTGCCCGCGGGCCCGTCACGCCGGCCGACCGGCCCCCCGCCTCGCCGCACTTCCACCGCCCGCCGTGTGAGTACTGTGTGCCCGCGGGCCCGTCACGCCGGCCGACCGGCCCCCCGCCTCGCCGCACTTCCACCGCCCGCCGTGTGAGTACTGTGTGCCCGCGGGCCCGTCACGCCGGCCGACCGGCCCCCCGCCTCGCCGCACTTCCACCGCCCGCCCTGTCAGTGTCGTATTTTATTAAAAAAAAAAAAGACGTGTGGCACTCGGGGACTGCCGCGGTAAAGCTATTGCATGCTATGCCTTCAAGCCACACCTCCGCGCCCGTCGGAGTGGGGAGCGTGAGGTTTTTCGTTACGCAATTTCTGGATTCGGTCCCCGCGCTCAAGGCCCGCGATAGAAGCTATGCAATAGCTTAAAAATGTGTGCGTGTACTAGTTACACACCTAAGAAGTGAAACTTCTTTATGACCTTATTTTTTAAAAAATAATTTACTATGTGCAACTTTACAGAAATACATCGAATCACGCGTGATAGAGATAAGAAAAAGAAGGCGCGTAACGGAAAAATGTCACGCGTAACGAAAAAATGTTACACTAAATTTTTTTCCAACCCCGATAAAGAAGTTTCACTTCAATAATATCAAATAACAAAATTAAACTACCAAGTGAAACGTCGTCAGTCAACATGAAGCTTTCGCACACAGAACAGTAAAAACAAATAGAAGTGCTATAATGTCATAATTAGTATGAAAACTTAGTATGAACAACACGTCCTAATTAATGAATAAATATGGAAAAAAGGTTTGACAGCTGACAACCGACTCGAATATTTTTCTGCGCACAACTGAGAGCAAGTTAGGTGATCTTACCTTACAAGTGACACGTGGGCCACGCCCACATCACACTTCTATTTTAGTTTTTACTGTCCTGTGCTTTCGCAACACGAAATAATGATTATGTTGTTGCCGTTCTCAAAAATAAAATCATGTTTATGTGTATAATGTATATGCTACTTCTTAATTCACATGTGTATGTACATCCTTAGGTATTTAAACTTAATATACATTTTATGCTTTTAATTCAATAAAATAAACATCTACCACCACACCAAAACCCTCCCACAAAAAAAAAGACGGGTTGCACTCCGGGAGTGCCGGCAGAAGTGAAAACTTGATTATTAACGTTCAGCATGTTTGATATTTTGGAATGGTATCCGTCTTACGCATGGAATATATAAGGGCTAAAAAAAAAAAACATCCGTCTTACGCTTTTTCGATCAGGCCACGTGTCCTGACGCGAGTTTAAGATTTTATACCCAACGCCGCTAAAGAAGTTTTCACTTCAAAAACTAAATAAATGACCAAAATATTAATACATTCATGTATGTGCAGCGAGCCTAAGCACCCGCACGAGTTCCCGCCCGGGCAGCAAGGCGTCGTCCCGGCCCGGTATGCGCGTGCTCGTCGACTCCATGCGGGCTGAAACACCACGACCAAAGTCACCGCATATGAATAATGAGGTAATTTAATTAAATTATATGTAAAGGAATCATTGACGTACGTACGTCGTACAGTAAACAACTAGACACAAAATCACGTTTAAAAAATGTCCGAAGCAAAACTCGGCCTACGATTGTATGAGGCAGAGTTATGAACGATACAATAGATTTTGAACATTACTACGACTAACTAAGGTGTTAATTCCAATGAAAGTTTTATTAGACAACAAACAATATTGATTGGTAGCCCTTTTATAGTATGACAATGACTGTTTTATTTATTTTTTTGTATAATAAAACTTTTAGTTTACATATTGATTTGATAATCAAATTTATTAAAATAAAAATAAAAATTATACATCTTTAAATTGTAATTCTAGGAGCCGATAGAACTATCACATTACCCATCCGCCTACAAGCCACCGCCGGGAACCAAACCCAAAATAGAGAGAGACGACTTCCCAGCACCACCGTACCCGTACACAGATCCAGGTGAGATACATAGTGTTAACATTATTTTAACAAATTGGGTTATTCGTTGTTTAAATTTTGACTTTTTATGGAATTTTATGACTCTACTTTGCGATTTTACAGATTATAATACAATATTTTTGAATTTATATTATACTATTTTTCTGTTCATAGTTCTTTGGAAAAAATGTTGGAATAAAATAGTATAGTTCTTTTTTGCTCTAAAGAGAGGGAAATAATTATATTTTTTAAGCTTTAATTTTTCTCCAATACACATTTTACTTCAATAACATTTTATTTAATTCAATTAAATTCAATTGCTATGTAAGAATTTTAAAGAATGGAAAAAAATCGATCACTAGGTTAGACTAGGCGGGATTGGAACCCGTGTCTTATTGCCATATTGGAAAAAGCGTTAATTTTGTTTTTCTTAAAATATTTTTTTTTATAGAGATTTTTATTATTTTTTCGTTATTTTAATCCCATTTTAATTACAGAACGTCGTCGCCGCTGGTCGGACACGTACAAGGGAGTACCAGAAAGCGACGACGAAGCCGACGGCACCACTAACGGGAAGGTAAACGGCAACGGTCTCCCGGACCACAAGCTGCGCAAGGAGGAGCAGGAGTTGGCCAAGATAGACTCGGGGATCGCGCAGGTGAGGGGAATACACAAATAACATAAAATAATCTTTTCTAATAAGATAAACTTGTAGAACAGTTCTTATTCTTATTTATTAATATTCACATGCAAATACAAATGCAAATATAGAGGGGAAAGGGAGGAGAACTTGGGAAAAGGGGGAAATCTTGTTAGAACGTTGTTACGCTAGTCCGACGCGTAAAAATGTGTTTATGTGTATGTGTATACGTGTACGTTGAAGTGACCAATGTGCTTATGATTATGAACAAATTTGACATAATTTCTCGACCTTACGTTGTTGAAGGTTTTAGTCCAGTTTAATTAAAACTGATTATGTTTTAAGAGGTGTAACCTTATGTGTATAAATTCAATTATAATTTAACTTGCAGGTATTTTTGAAAGAAGTCAAGGAACGTGAGAAACTGCAACAGTGGAAGAAACAAAACTTAGATCCTAGAAATGCTAGCAGGTTTGTGTTATGTTATTCTTGTTTAATAAGGAAAAATCAAATATGAAATAATTGTGTTAATCATTAAAATCAGTTGTTTTTATTCTTTATGTGAAATTTTCGCACATAATAATAATATTTTATTGTATTTTATCAACTCTGTGTTTTTGAAATAAAATTTCATTTTATCACTGATTTTATGAATCTTTAATTTATTCTTTATTAATTATGGATATTATGACTTACAATGTTAACATCAATCTTGTAAGTCATCGTCAAAAAAAATACATAATAATTAGACGACAATCTTAATTAAGACAATTTTCATTCGACTGACTACAATAATAATTATTTTTTATAATAAATAAATAAATATTAAATAAATAAATAAATATTTCGGGACTATATTCACACACGGCACGATCTGATCCCATAGTAAGCTTTCGCTTGTGTTATGGAAACCAGATGGCTGATAAACATCTTATATATAAAATTCTTGGTCACAATGTTAGTCTGCATACTCCTCCGAAACGGGTGGACCGATTCTCATGAAATTTTCTGTGCATATCGGGTAAGTCTGAGAATCGGCCAACATCTATTTTTCATATGTACCACGGGCGAAGCCGGGGCGGACCGCTAGTAATTAATATATATTTAGTATAATATTATACTTTCCATTATAGTACTTCATACATTGACGCACATCATTATTAGTCAGGATTAATGACTATTTCGTTCGTGCTGTCCTAATTAGCGTCGTTTCACAAATAATTGCGATGAAGTTTATTAATGACGGTGTAGTCACTACATAGTATAAAACAAAGTCGCTTTTTCTGTCCCTATGTCCCTATATTGTATGCTTAAATCTTTTAAACTACGCAACGGATTTTGATGCGGTTTTTTGTAATAGATAGAGTGATTCAAGAGGAAGGTTTTAGTATATAATTTATTAGGTTTTAGACAAAGCGGGCGAAGCCGCGGGCGGAAAGCTAGTACATATATATTATATAATATATATAATTTTAAATAAATACTTATATAGATAATTAACACCCAGACATAGAGCAAACATTTATGTCCATCACACAAATATTTGCCCCGGGTAGGAATCGAACCCACGACCAATGGCTTGGAACTTGGAAGGTAGGGTCACTACCAACCAAGCCAACCGGCCAGTCAAGTCATAATGAATACTAATTTCCCACAGAACCCCCTCAGCAGCCCGCGAAGCAGTCTCCCGTCTCCGCTACTCGTCCCCAGTCGGGGCTTCGCCCTCCCGCACGCTCGACCGCCCCCGACATCACGACTGTCACTCGCTGTCCGAACACCACCACGTGCCGTCTTATAATGGTGCGTATTGTATAGATTCAGAGATTGACACACATATACATGTATATACATAAACGTAGACACACGCACACATACATAAATAGACAAAAAAAATGTTGTGTGGTTTTATGAAACCACGGTAAAAGTGAAACTTTCCGAACACTGCTTTATACCTACTCGGCAGCCGACCGTCACGCGACATGCGCTACACAGACCAAAAAGTTTGAGACGATGTAATAAAAGTTTCACTTTAAATAATACTTGTAACATATATATAACAAAGACACATGCACACACTGTAGTACCACGGCTGTCACTCGCTGTCCGAACACCACCACGTGCCGTCTTATAATGGTGCGTATTGTATAGATTCAGAGATTGACACACATATACATGTATATACATAAACGTAGACACACGCACACATACATAAATAAACAAAAAAAATGTTGTGTGGTTTTATGAAACCACGGTAAAAGTGAAACTTTCCGAACACTGCTTTATACCTACTCGGCAGCCGACCGTCACGCGACATGCGCTACACAGACCAAAAAGTTTGAGACGATGTAATAAAAGTTTCACTTTAAATAATACTTGTAACATATATATAACAAAGACACATGCACACACTGTAGTACCACGGCTGTCACTCGCTGTCCGAACACCACCACGTGCCGTCTTATAATGGTGCGTATTGTATAGATAAATAAATAAATAAATATTATAGGACATTATTACACAAATCGACCTAGTCCTACAGTAAGCTCAATTAAGGCTTGTGTTGTGGGTACTAGGCGACGATAAATATAATATAATATTTTATAAATACATATATAGATAACACCCAGACCCAAGAACAAATAATTGAGTTCATCACACAAATATTTGCCCTGACCGGGGATCGAACCCGGGACCGTCGGCTCAGTAGGCAGTTACTTTACCACTGCGCCAACCGCGTCGTCATAGATATAGAGATTCACACATACGTATAGAACACGCTCATAAACGTAGGCACATACACACACACACACACACACATAAAAACTACACGCTCGCATAATTATAATATAGTATACATAATACACACATACATAAACACATCGCGGAATCACGACTGCAACACTCATATAAACATAGACACACACACACACACACACTTAAATACATGTTATAAACTGATATAAACACATGCTCATGCACATACAAACATAAGTCATATAACACATAGTCATACACAGTACAAGTTAGTCTAACAAAATGGATTTTTTCCCTACTTATTTACCTATTTACTAACCTCACAATTCCAAACACCAACACAAATATTATATTATGGAATAATTTTCTTAAATACAAAGTCCTAACTTGTAAGTTAAATTTCTGAATTCCCTCCATGACAACTCTAATATTGATAATATGTGTACCCTATAATTATCTAAAAGTGTATTTTGAATCGATAAGTCAAATAATAATTTTACGAAAGAAACGTTTTATTTTAAAATAAAAGTAAATTCGTGAAACTTTATTATGTGTATTTATTTATTTTTTTATTAAAAGAATTATTATTTGGCAGTCGATTTTATTTATATGTATAGCGATTTGAAAGACACAATGTAGACTGAAATATAAGGTATATATTATTATATTTCAGTACAAACATATCATACTAGTGACGGTGAGTTTTGTTAACAAAAGATGTTATATTTTGTAATGAGATGGTCCAATTGTATAGTATCTATAATAAAAGTGTACTTTAGTGTCAAACACAAAATTGGACCGTTTCATTTGGCAATACGGTTGATATTTCGTTAATACAATATGGTTTTCCGAGTATTTTACTGATTCCTGGTGTATTACGAATATTATATATTTAAATGAAGTACGTATCATATATGTATTTGTACACGGAGAAATTCTAACCACATACCAATACCTGTTCTTTATTATTACATATTACGTTGTGATTTCGTTACAATATTATTCATATTAACTTTAAATTATTATTCTCTTTTGGATAACAACGTGATCAGCGTTCTATTCTATGATATGAACTATGTTTATAAATATTACAAGACAATGATGTTTCATTTTCAGAGTTATTGTTATATTCAGATGTTTTTTCAGAGTTGTTGTCATACCATATTGTAAATAGCGTTATATCTATCGTATTACTTTAGTAATAGAAAACAAACTGCCGCTTCTTACACTTGATTTTATGATTTATTATTACGAACTCATGTCTATGATTTGTCTTTCATCGCATTTCACTATTAACATGGTATTAATTTTTGGGTTCCCCTATGTGTACCTACAAAACTACTCTATCAGTTTATTTACCATATAAATAATATAATATTACCAAAAATAAATTATAGTTCTAATGTTGCGATTAGTATAAAATTTATATTAAAGAGCAATATTTTCACGAAAGAGTGATTTAAATTTTAAATGTTCAGCTTATTCATTTCAGTTGATATTTCGTTATTTTTTTGGTATTATTATTCTACTATCAACACAATTATACATATATCCGTGCTTAAACGCTTTTCCAAGATAAAATCAGTATAAAAAATGCAATCCCATCAAAACGGGTAGAGTAGTTTTGTATTAACAGCGACAAGCGACCGGCGGGCACGTGCAGGTAAACCAGGGCGCTTCAGTAGTATGCTTTTGTCTTGTGCTATCCTATATGAAAAGTATTTTGGTTTTTGGTGTTTGTGGCCGCGTGGATTATCCTATGTAAAGATTTTTCCTATTTTCTCTTCCTTATTTAGTTATAAAATTAAATTAAACCTTAGTCTTCTTGCTAGAATATGCTAGAATGTAGCAAAATAATAGCATATTCTGTAAGTATGTGGTTAATAATCCACCTTCTTTTGCTTTGGGCAGTTGAAAATTGTTTGTTACTAAGGGTGAGGAATATCCAATTTTACTCTCTCACTAACAAAAGTATAAACAACTACCACTTGATGTTGATCCTTAAATGTATAACAGTTAACTGACCTATTTAGTTTTTTCTGCTCTCAAAAGGACTTTTTTCCCTTTTTTGCAACTTTTCCGCTCCTATTTGTCGTAGCGTGACGTCATACCACACGTCATACCATATTATACCGCCGTCATACAAAATATTTTTTTCTATTCGAACCACTTGGTCTTGAGATTAGCGCGTTCAACCAAAATTATAGATAAACTTTTTCCCATTTACAAATGAAACTTTGAAACAACCCTTCATAATTTTTATTCCTTATTATTATTTTTATTTCCTGTGACTTGGCACTGTGTTCTTAATGTAGCATGGAATTCCGCTTCTTTAACGCTTTTACAAAACAAATATTATTTAGTCTATGATATTGCTTTTGCTAATTACATAAATAATTACATAAATACTTATAATTCTCATACATAAAGACAAACATTTCAAAAAATACATATTTAATGGCTTTCATTAAATTTTATTTACATACATCTATATATTATGCTATTATTTAAGTTGAAATTTATTCAATCAGATTATTTGCTATTTGAACGTTAAATATGTTTTGCTTATTATTTGCTGGTTTAAGGAAACACTCGAAAATCACATATATTTTTTTCCTCGGTGTCTAAAATAAATATTAAGAAGGTGTGTTTAAACATACTTTTAAGAATTATTAGAAGGGTCGGTATTGCTGATTCTATAAATTATTTTTAATTAAATTTGTCATTGTTTAATTTTATTATATGTGCGCTTTTTAAGACTCTATTTTATGTGCTGGTTAAAAAAAATAATGTGATTTTAATGTGTATTATAAAAATGTTCACCAATGGGTTTTAATAATTATAAATTTAAAAGTAATGAAAAATATAGACTCGAAGGACCTAATATGATAAGAACTATATATTTTGATCATTTTTGTCTTATTTGGTGGACATTTTTAGTTGAGAGTTTAAAAAAATTTATAAAAAAACATGCAGGGATCAAGGGTTACTATTCACGCCTTTGTTAAGCGTCATAAATTTTGACACATAATTTATGGAAATGAATTAATAATTTATATTTTAAGTATTAAGATGACTTGATCTCTGTATGATTTAAAGGATATTTTAGTAGAAGTAATTAGAAATAAGATTATTATTAAATCGTGGCGAAGGTTTCATTTAATATTATAATTAGGATGGTTAATTCCAACTAATTTGCACAAAATACAGGGTGTCCAGCAGCAGATTTCAATGTTTGAACGCTTCTAGTTTTAAAACGCGACGTGCGAGGGGGACGCGGGGGGTGTCATTCAACGCGTGAGCGCTGCGGATTTTTTAGTCGCCATGGAGCAGTGGAGCGGAGAGCATAGCGCTTATGCTATTGAGGCATACTTTTCGTGTGATTTCGCTGGCGAAAGCACGCCGTCGGTTTGATAACCATTATCAAATTCATCGTTTAAGAGATGGACCTTCGATAAATTTGATACAGTCGTGGGTAGCAAGGTTTAGGGCTACAGGTTCAGTCATTAATAACCCTAGGCCGGGACCAGCACCATCAGTATCCACGATAGAAAACATTAAACTTGTTATGAATTCTGTAATTGAAAATCCTCGTTTATCACTTCGCACACGTTCGTCGATATTGGGAATTCCTAAATCGATTTTACAGGTCATTATGCGAAAAAAGCTTAAGCTCCATCCATACTAAATTCAGATTGTTCAAGATTTGCTACGTGTCATACTGCTAATGTGTCAATGAATTCAGTGCGGCAGTTATTTCCTGAAAAACACATATCCCGAAATGGCGCCATCCCGTGGCCACCCAGGTCACCAGACCTAAGTCCATGTGACTTTTTCTTGTGGGGCTATTTAAAAACTGTGGTTTACCAATCAAATCCAACAACCATAAGACAACTGAAGGAAAATATCCGGGCTGAAATAAACAGAATTCCCAGTTCCCTTTGCAAACAAGTTTTTCTCAACATGCGGAATAGATTGAGGAGTGTGTGAGAGTAGAAGGGCGGCATTTGGAAAATGTAATTTTCAGGAGATAAAATCCGCACTCGTCTTCTTTTGACTTTAATAAAAATATTTTGTTTAGAAATAATACTTCTTTTTTTTACAAGCCCTCAAACATTGAAATCTGCCACTGGACACCCTGTATTTCCGAAATAAAGAAGTGTTGGATATAAGTGTTTGTATGATTTGCAATTCATATTGTAGGTCAAGCCAAAAATAAAATCCATCTCGACTTGTTTGATCTACAATATTTGGTTAATCATTTTAATTAGGTATCTTAACCTTGCACTAAAATCGGTCGTTCACACATTTGATTATTTCTTTCAATACATTTGCGAGGAATTTTATTAATAATACCTTTTGTAATTATGATAGTCATTTTAATTCGAGAAGTATCAATACCTTGGTCAAAAATCGATTATGTACATATCCCTGAATGTTTTATTCAATTAATTGGCTAGGCCAATATTTTCTATTAATAAAAATTGGTTGTCTGTAAAGTCGGTTTACTGACGATAGTTGAACGTGACAACGTCCGATTGTGCTTCTTTGTCGCTCGTTCCGCGCTCTCGCTTGCACTTCAAGCCTTACATGGAACGCCTCAGAGCGAGGTAACGCCGCATGAGTCATGTTTTTTCGTGCGTGCAGCCGGCTCAATCGAATTATAAGACGTTGTCACGTCAAAAATTAAAGGTCTAATTGAACAAACAAACATACAAAATATAGAAAGCAACCTCCGCCACGGTTTCGTGTATGTGACAAGCGAGTAGCATGTGTGTGTGTTGTGTAGTAATGTTCGCGCGAGGCGGGTCCGGCACGGGCACCCGCGCCAGCACGCTGCCCGCCGGGATGTCGCCGTGCAATGTGAGTAAGGGAAAGGGGGGGAAAGAAAATAAGAAGCAGGTACTTCGATAGCGGTAGGGGGAAAGGGAAGGGAGGGAGCTGCTGCTTCAATGTGTGTAGGGATGAGACTGACTGGACATATGCATGTAGATTTGACGAAGACAATACTTAGTGACATTGCTGACGAGATATAAAACGCTGACTAAACACGACTTTAACAGTTATGACAAAGATGACTTACATTGCATGATTTTAGACATTACTGACTAAATCAAACGATTTAACATGACTGATGTAGCGGATACAACAGTTTACATGACAATAAAAACCAATAAACATTGTTCACCAGACATCAACAGACATTGCTGACAAGACAAAAAACGCTGACAATACATAAAAATCGCTGACGTCACATAAACGCAGTGGGTATATACAGTTTAGAGTGAGTATGAGTACAGCGGCTAGTGTTGCAGTGGTGTCGTCGCTCCGGTCGGCGCCGCGGCCCGGGTACGGCCTCTCCGCCAGGTCGCACACCTTCTCGTCCAGCACCGCTGTGAGTACGCGTAATACTTGGGTTGTGCACTGTACAACGATATAGAGTTTTTGGTGGTTATTCTAAAGGGGTTAATTATGTATGAAGTGTATGTGGGTCGTATTTTTGAAAGATTTTGTAGGTTTTAAAAGTAAAAAGCCTCAAAACCTATTGAACTGTCAACGTGTAAAAACTAATAATATCATTGTTTGATAAATGATGAATGAATATTCTTGTTAGAAATATTACTTGTATTTTAAGAAGATTCATTGTATCCCGGTATTATGGTAAAGTATATGAGAAGCGTTAGGTCAGTTTAACATAATATATCAACTAATCCAGACACTCAGCTGATTTTGGTATGTAATTTTGTAATAACTTTCAACCTATTTAATAAAGTGAGGATATGAACAAAACAACAAAACTTGTAAAATATGATACCTACTAGAAAAATTTATAAACAGAAAAAAAATTAAATTTTTTTGTTATTTTTTGGTTTTTAGGTTTTACCCTCGATGTTTTTGCATAAAAATTGTAATAAAAATTAATTTTATATTTTCAGGGTGACTTCACTTTCAGTGGCCTAGGCGACAAGACACACAGCACTGACTTCAGTAGCGGCAAGTCAGACAGTAAGTTATCATTTAAAACAGTCTCCTCATTTATAAGGAAAAAATATTATTTTTTGGTATGGTATGCATAAAAAGCTGATTCCTTTAGATAAGTTAGATTGATTTAAAAATTTGAAAATATAATCTGTAATACATATAGAGATAGTTTCATCATCGTGTAAGGTGAGCAACGAATTTTTTTTATGATGTTATTGTCAACATCATTCCAAGTCATAGACATGACTAATTTACACTATAGGATAACTATTCGTATCTGGTAGGTATTATAAATAACTATAGGTATATGTCAAATGTGAATGTATATTGATAAATAAATAAATATTATGTTCAGTTAAAATTAATTCTCTGAAGTTAATAAAAGGTATATTATCTATGGTGACGTTTATAAGTCACAGTATTTTGCTGTATGTACATAGTTTTTGATGATAAATTACGTGTGTTACATGCGCAGTGCGGACGGATCTGTGCAGTAAGTAATGCGTGCGCCTCGCTTTCGTATTTAATACATTTTGAACCTTATCCCCCTCGAAATAAGGAATACATTCATTTGCAAGCGAGCACATGATACATGGCTTCAGTCCTCAGCTCAATTATCATGCTTTTGTACCGATTTTTTTAATTTTTTTATATTGATGAATGACATTTTAATGGTGTCTTGTTGGTGAGATTTAATAATGGAATAATAATTAAGAACTAGATGTTGGATACACTGTTTATAATAATGTCTTAATGGTATATCATTTATAACAATTTTATCATACAATTTATAATTAAATATTTAGATGATAGAATACAAAGTAACCTCGACCAACTTTTTGAAGTTTTTGCCACAAGCGATTAATAATAATTAATTGCATTAAGATATCAATAAAATTGATAACAAAAGAAAAAGAAAAAAAATACTAAGGAGCATTATATTAGCTATAAGAGCATCCTATGGAATAGTTATGTTCCTTATATTCCTATTGGTTCCTATAGTTCTCGTCTCAGAGGCTAAGACCCACTTCGGGGTTTCAGCGCCATAGGAGTAAGTATTATGTTCCTATTATTTATTAATGTCAAGGACTCTAAAAAGTATTACATTAAAATAAAACTTTGCTGACAAGATGCCAAAGTATCTTTAAATTCGTAATTTAGTATTTTTCCATTAAATAGTTGAGGCTTTACACGCTCCCCCCCTGTATTTTCATCATTCGATTTAAAATAAACAAGTGCGGCGCAGGCTTACTCACATCATGCTTAGCTTTAAGGTTTCTTGATATTTCTTGTGTGTTGATCAAGGCAATTCAAAATAATGTAAAAAAAGCGTAAATATCAGTGTTTATATACATAATACTTTAAACTTATAAGTTTTACTGAAAACTTGTATAATGCTAAATTTTTGGTTTGGTGATTATTATTTTTCTATCGTTTTGGTCAACAAAGTATTTTTTTTATAGAAATGTATTGTAGATACATGAACTAATTTTTAAATATTGTTAGTAATTTAAACTTGTTCCTTTTCCAGTATCTGCCGGCTCCATTACAGACGTTGATAGGAGTGCTGTGGTAAGTTGTTTTATTGAAATAACACTTATTTTTTTTGTCTTTATCTATTATATCTATTAAATTAATGCATTGTGTCCTTACTTGTACTTCTCTCTGTGGTGCACAATAAAGTAAATATTTTTGTGTGTTGTTTGTTATACTATAGGAATAATTGTATTTGTTTTCACCTTACTTTTTTAAAACGTGTTCTGCCTAAAAAGTTATAGAACTCTTTTTAAACTACTCATATTGTGGTAGTTTTGCCAAGAAAAATTTCAGGGGTTTTTGAAAATGATAGATTTTGATGCGCTCTTTTCTAAAGTTCACTTTTCCACCTCGTATATTTTCCATGCCCATCGTCATTTTGAGAAAATGGCTTTAATATCTGTTACATTACGCCACTCCTTCGCTTACAGTCACCGGAGGGCGATGTCCCTCTAATACACAGACGACAGACGACGGTGTCTTAATATCTATTACCCATTACAAATAATTTTTTATATTATTTATTGAGGTCATCCAACACCTGTCACAACAATACTTATGGCTTAGGTACAAGTTACAATAAAAAATTTTGACAATTGTGACAAACAATTAAAGGACAACACAACATGGAAAAAAAAATAATAATTACATTTGAGTCAAGTCACGTCACAAAAGGAAAAGAATACAAACCAAATCAAGACAATTCTTTGAAACATTTACGTATTCTATGACAGTTGTGAAAAATATCAATACAATTGGCATAGTCATTGACTTGAAAGTGCGTCATTAATTCGCCCACAGACAACAGAAGGCGGCGTGTTAGTACGCGGTGCAGCCGGCGGTAGCACGGCCGGGTCCCGCGCGGGTGCGGTCCGTCGCTCTCTGCCCAACATGGCCACTTCACATTTAGTGCACGAACCAGCCAAACTGTACCCGTACCACCTGCTGCTCATCACCAACTACCGCCTGCCGCCCGATGTGGACCGGCTTAATCTGGAGGTGGGTGTACACATATACCCACAAACACAAATACATGTTCACACGTACACATGCATTAACGTACCCACACACACTCACACGCATAAATACACACAGGTACAAAGAAATATACGCACATTAATACAGAGACATGTACACGAATATATGTAAACACGCACACGCAAAGACATGCATACGCACGTAGATAAATACATTAACGTACACGTATTATTAAAGTCGGATTAACTGACATTCACATAAATATAGATAGGAAATTATAATTGTCAATAACCAACAACTTAAAAACTTTTCAAATGTTATTTTCCAAATCCATCTATATCTAAAACTCACATTAACACTACAAAACATCTTTAAAACGATATTTTCCCAGAGTAACTTACTTTCCAGTATCTTAACATTTTTTAAGTTTCTCTATAAATTTCACACTTCTTCACATCTTTTAAACGATATTTGATACAAATTATTAAATTAATTTCAGCGCCATCTATCGGACGCGGAGTTCGAAGCGATCCTGCAGTTCTCGCGCGCGGAGTTCTACCGCCTGCCGCAGTGGCGCCGCAACGAGCTCAAGCGACGCGCTAGACTGTTCTAATTACAAGTTAATACATGTGGCTCGTACACGTGTGACATGTGGCACGTACACGCGTGACATGTGGCACGTACACGCGTGACATGTGGCACGTACACGCGTGACATGTGGCACGTACACGCGTGACATGTGGCACGTACACGCGTGACATGTGGCACGTACACGCGTGACATGTGGCACGTACACGCGTGACATGTGGCACGTACACGCGTGACATGTGGCACGTACACGCGTGACATGTGGCACGTACACGCGTGACATGTGGCACGTACACGTGTACAATTTGGCTCTGTGTGACACGTACATGTAACATGTATTCACGCTCTAAAGTAATTGCACTATAGTTTCGAGTAATAAATTGGTTCGTGTTTGGAAAATAGGAAATGTATAATGTCAACTTGATGAAAACTCAGATTGGGTAGAGTTTGAATTGCAGCGTTTTAATTGTATAAATTATTCTGAAGGTCTATTACTTTTTAATTTCGGATGCTTTTTTTTAATCAACAAAACTTTTTGTATTAAGACGGTCCTTTTCGGTGCATATCGAAAGATAAATTTTCTAAAGTGGAGTGTTCAAAATTACATTGTAGTAATTGGAGAGTTTTGTAACGTTTTTAAAATTAAAAATGTAAAAAAAAAACTTGTTGGTATATTTACTCGTTTCGATAGTGCAATTACATGAGTGATTAGAAATGTATATCCAGTCTCTAGAAATTAATTCTATTCCTTTTTCTTACGTAAAGTCGGATTATGACGTCACAGAAGTTATGTCTGAGTTATTCTGTCCGTGAGAAAAAGGAATAGTTTAACAAAATAATATTTAACTGGCGTTTAAGTGGGGCAAAGTTCAATCTACAAATACTGCCCTCGAATCATCTCGGGATTATACAAATATATAGCGATTTATATAAAAAGTTCTTTATAATTGTTACTTCACGTCTCGCGTCACAAACACAAGTTGTGATGATTTTATTTTTATTTAATTTACTATTTTATGTTGGCAATTTGTTACGCGTAATTTTATCCTATGACTTTTAAGACGTAGCGTGGTTCTATTTAATTTATAATAGTTTTAATCATAGTAATATATTGATGATATTATAATAAATTTCACATAATAATGCGTGATGTGTGATTGACTTGGTGTAACGGTTCATAGAACATTCTCGACGGATCGGCTTGCCACTTTTTAACTCGGTGTCCTAAATTTATGATCTTTTGGGACAATTATAAAACATCTTTACCGAGTTTTTTTTCATTTTAGATTTATATTTTCTTCATTGTCTACTCCAGAATTGCAATAATTATACAAGTATATATAATGAGAAACATTTTTTTATATATTTATTTTTATTTTACGGGATTTTAAAGATGCATAACTAATTTATTTCCGCCTAAAGTCAAATGGCAAGCCGAAATGTCGATACTAGTTACGAAGTAACATAATAATATATAATATACATCGATGCCTTGTACGAATGTATAGCAAAGTATACAGTGCGAGCGACGCGTTTACTGTAGTGAGAACCAAATATATAGATAATATATTATATTATATATATGTAAGATTATCATATTTTTGCGTTAGGTAGCTATGTAGCGGTGCGGGAACATTGCGTATGGGTGTATATATGTAGGCGTAACTGGCAGCTGAGGTTTAAGTTGAACGTCGTTTAGCTAACGATTTGTGGGTTGTGTGAGATGGCCCTTAACGCTCACATTTTGCTAGATATTAAGAACTAATAATACAAACTGAATAAACAAATGAAGTGGATAATTGAGGAAATAATCGACGTGTATGTCACAATAATAAATTGTTCATTCTTGTCATTGTTAATAAGGGGTTAAGTTGAATGTAAAATGATTAAACGATAGTAAGCCTAATTAAAAAAATGTTTTCCACAAAACAAGGTCAATGTTATTGTCACGTAAAAAAACTCTCGTTTGCATATTTTAATATAAACTTTATCAAGTAATTTGTTTGTATTTATTGGTTATTTTAATATAATTCAATAATATACGTGTGTTTATTTGCGTATGTGTGCGTTAAGGGCAATGTGTACTCGTTCCTATCGCGCGTGTATGTGTGTGTGCGTGTAATTACGTCGTTGTTTTTAATTTTATTATAGCCAGATATTATTTTGGTTGCAATATACATAATAATATGTGTGTAAAGGGAAATTTTAGTATTTTTTCATACGGCTTGTGCGTTATATTCTATAGTTTAAGTGATATAGTGTAAGTATAGATAGATTACATACAATTTGAAATGCCTAATTCGTTACCATTTAACCGACTTGCATCGTCGTCACGTTGCTGGGAATAGTTTGCGTTCTGTGAAATCGGAAATGATTTTCCAATCGAAAACATGCATTGATAATAATAATTATCAACTGAAATTTCAGTTCGAGGAAAAAGTTCTAGAAATTTCTTTTCGATTGGAAATTCCTTTCTAAAAATTTATAATAGTTTCAATAGACAATCTCAATGGAATCCAATTTAAATTTAAATTTTAGAGCTTAGAGATTGTATAACTTTTTATCGTTAATATTGTATAACTTTTTCTAAATTAATTACGGCTTGTCTAGTTTGTATGAATAGCGAGCTTTCCGTGAAATTATATGATTAAATGTAATGTGTTCTGTCTCTTTCTGCCTTTTGACCAATAGTTTGAGAGTGAAGGAGACAAAACATAAAATGAGACTATAAGAAATTGTAAAATGAACGCATCGGTGTCTGCTATTCTGTGTAGATGAATAATATCAGTGACTTTGATGTAAAGACTATGCTTTTAAAGTAATTAAATTGCATTTCCAAGCTTTTCTTGTTTTATTTTTTTCCTCTGATAGGATAAAAAAACCTTTAATGAATCTCTCTTTCTTCTAATCTAGTAATAGTGGCAATTTCTCTTCTCTCTTTCCCTTAAAAAATAAAAAGTCTTACATATTACTTTTATTAAACTTAATGTATGTGTAAATCTTATTTCAAAACATACAAAACTCAAAGGAAACTGGTAAAAGTTGTAATAACATAATTTAAACGTTCTTCCACTACTTTAGCTGGTTAGAGAATATTTCACATACACATTTTTCATTATTAAGGTCACAAAGTAATAAACCAAACATATTTAAAAATAACGTTTAATGCGAACAATATAAATAAAACCTTATCAAAACCATTTTAGACATTCGAATGATTTCATCTACAGACCTATAAAAATGATAAATTATCTACTACTTTTTATTCTACTACCTTTAATTATCTACTACGAGTTCTATGTGATAGTGCGATATTTGTACTTTCAAAATATATAAATAATTAGGTATACTTGAACAATAAATAATAACTAAGATGTGAGCAGTTTTCGACTCGATCTTTCGCCGAGTCTATCACACGTGTTCTTAATGAGAGAGGCAGATGCTTCCTTTGTATCATACACTAGTCCTAACCACACGAATAAATCCAATACCAATGTGGTTAAGCTAAATAGAGCATTTTCAGTGGACTTATAGTCCCAGGGGAAAGTGTGGTGAAAGTTATGTGACCCTTCGCCCAAGGTTATCATTGAGACGCCATGGTTGTTCGTTGCTTTAATGTGTCTGAAAATAAACGAGTATTGATAAAAATCGGTTATTTTTACAATAGGTACAAAATACAAATTTTAGGCAACCGTTTTATAGCATTCTAATGCTCTATTTAAATGAAATTTAAAAGAATAGAAAAAATCACGAGGCGGGATTCGAACCTATATAAATACCAAAATTCCTAAAATACCAAGTATCTGCATATGAGATAAAGTTTCATCAAATAAAAATTATATTTGTATATAAACGTTCATGACTATTACCTATTAATAAATAAGTAAAAAGTATTAAAAATAAATTATTTGTTATCACATCACACAATACATAATACAAATAACTACTATTTTTAATGTCACAAAACATTATTCAAAAAGCCTAAGTGAACTTACTTGTTGTATGGTCGATCACCGAAGAAATGGGCAAAGCTATTCACAGACCATGTTCCGTGAAGAATTAACATAAAACGGAACATTGTTACAATGAACGCGGCAGATAAAGTTTCTCCGGCCAGCCACATTGGTAGAAGTGTCGGTACTACAAAACACCATACTGTTTTCATTATCGTGAAATGCCTGGAACATACATAGTTTTATTAATTTAGGTACTAGATTTTCGCTCGCAGCTTCGCCCGCGTCTTCAAAGAAAATACCGCATAGTTCCCGTTCCTGTGAGATTTCGGGGATAAAAAGTAGCCTATGTCTTATTCAGTATTCTTGGTCTTCTTCCTAATCGGTTGAGTAGTATTTGCGTGATATTTACAGAGAAACTGAGTGGCCCTTTTTATTCAAATCAAGAAGGAATTTTGACAAGTAAAGTTATTTGCGAATCCTTCAATATGTAAATATAAATGTATATATGACTTTGTATGAATTGGTCATACAAGTATTACCAATTTGAAAATTTGTAGCAAGATTTTTCCATCTAAACAACAATAAACTAGCTTACTTGTCAAAGTACACCAGCCAGGGGTCGCCCGTGATATCGCTCATGTCGAGTTTCGCGCCCTCCGCTAAGACATCGGGATGTTTCTTCATCATCAGCCAGCCCACGTGGGTGAAGAAGAACCCACGGGTAGCGTCGTGAGGATCGGACGAGGTTTCTGTCTTCTTATGATGCACTCTGTGGTCCCGGACCCAATCGTAAATTGGGACCTGTGGAATATAATGATGAACTAAGATTTTCGGGTTACCGTGACTCATGAAATCAAATTCTTCTGACATGGGCCAAAATCATTATTAGATACTTCTAGACGATATACTTGGAACACTAAGAAAAAGGGGTGCCTTGCTCTGCCCTAGGCAGATTATTAAAGTGAGAGCGAGCGTGGTAAAAGTATTGTCGTTCCTAAAATTAAATATTCTACACTTCTATTCTTTTAATCGAGGTTTCTTTATATCCCATTAGCTGACACGGCTTTGCCAGCGTTGTCCAAGAAAAACTTACAATAGTTCCTGTTCCTGTGTGATTTCCGGGAAAAAAACCTATCCAATTATTTTCCGAGGCGTGAAAAAGAGTTTAGAAGTGGTTAGCTATCATAAATATTACGTCTAATTTAAATACTATAAATTATATTTTCAATGGTGGACACAACGGGAAATTTGTCATATTTTAATAATTAGTTCAATAACGGTACATACCTGACCACAAGCAGCATATCCTATTAACATAAGAATCTTCACAGGCAGTTTCGCTTTGAAAGCCCGATGAGACCAATACCGGTGTATCCCCGCAGTCAGGCCAAACCCTGATAATATGTAGTATGCAAAACCTGCACAAACATAAACGATTTTATTTCATTTGTATAATACTATAGTAGAAAATATGCTAATGCAACACTTATTTATAAAATATATTTCAATAATTATTTAAAAACTAGCGGTCCGCCCCGGCTTCGCCCGTGGTACATATTTACGTTTTCTCTATATAAAAACCATCCTCGTACTTCAAGGAATATAATAAAAAAAGAATTATCGAAATCGGTTCAGCCGTTCTCGAGTTATGCGCTTACCAACACATTTTGCGATTCATTTTTATATATAAGAAGATTATTTATAGAGAGAATATAAATAAAAAGTTAGGTAAGTTAGCACGTAGTTAGCATTTCATTCATTTCCTTACTATTATGGATCCAAATTATATTCATTCATGACACAACGTAACCATAGAAATCTAAATAACAAGGCAATAGAAGTCGTAAGCGCGCGTGACATTGTCGCCGCTCAGGTGGTTACCATGCCACAAGTCTGTTCGTCGCTTGGTGGTCGCTTGTTCAGTTGTTCCTGACACGTGCGTGAGTAAACATGGTGTGTTACAGCATTTCCCAGTGCGGAAATTCTTCCATAAATTGTAATTATACTAATAAAGGAATAAAATTTCACCGGTAAGTATTTTTGTTTATAAATATTAAGCGCGTCACACACGGTGAAGATACTATAATATTTTATCTTAAGATACTGTAATATTTTATATTACAGTATCTTAAGGTATCCGGTATCAGTGTTCTGACCATCATTTTTCTTTTTGTCATTGCGTACTAAGACCACTGTAGAACCGCCATCCTGTTACAAATGACCCACAAAATTTCGGGTCATTCGTAACAGGATGGCGGTATATGTCAATGAATTTTCTCTCAAAGACTGGTTATAGGTATTGGTCGTATATTCAAAATTTTAAAATTTTATTATGTTTTGTATTATGAGGCCCATATAACGTCAAATAGTCAGAAACAAAATGGGGGAAAAATATCTAATATAAGTAAACGTTTTAATTCAATCCTCGCAGTTCGCACCATGTAATCTTTCCTTAAAATACTACAAAAAGAAACAAGACACCAACGCTGAACTACGTACCTATTATCTTAATTGAAAATTACTAATATTTTTTAAGAAAATAAAAATAACTTAGCGACAGGTAATAAATATATTATTGTTCCGAACTGGAATCGATTTACCTACGTGTTTATTTATTAAATATAATAAAAGTACGCATTGTAATCTGTCATCACGTTTCTCTTGTTTGTTCTTGAGAAAAACGTGATCGCTGTTGTGTGACTGATTTGTGATCGTCATTATACAAGGCCATATGATAATTGAGCTATACGTGGTTATACATAACTTATAACCGACCTATGACATCGAGCGTCATCTTCAAGCCCCTTCATGGCAAATATTTACCTAGTCCAAATGTTGAGGACTTGTTGTCAACATGTTGACAGCATTGCGTGATAATATGGACCTTAATCTACACAATGGGCAGCGTTGGGCGAGTAGGCAATCACGATAGTGATTATATCACGACGGCCGGAGAATGGCAAACTCCCATAGGACTCTGGGCCTGATCGTTACACTGATGATTTATGGGGGATTAAATAGATAAAAATATACAGATTCTATGAATATAATAATTATAGATCTGTTCTATGGGATAGCAGAGATATTGGGGTGTAAAGTAACAAAAATAAAAGTTAGTTTGCTTGAGTTAAATGAATAGCATTGCCTTTTTCTAGGTCCAAGTAAGTTTATTTTCTATCTACATTGTCTAGCTAATAATAGTGTAACAGTAGAACAGACAGGTAATAGAAATATTGGATCCAACACATATTATTCAACACACATTTTAACTTACCAAAACACCAACAATCACTAGGTAGGTACATTTCTTATATCTTTGTAAATGGATGAATCAGGATTCGCTTTCATAATAAGACTGATCAATTCAAATAATATCTTTAGAGTAAAAATAGACGATAAAGGCAATTTTGAATATAACGTTACCAACGTTACTAAAACTTCACTCAAAAGTCAAACCACAAACATAACAAATCACTCATCACTGACACAATTATAATTAATAATTTGACATTTATTAATGTCCAGCTACCTAAATGAAAATGTTATAATTATTATTGATTAAGTAAAATATGTTTTTATTTTATAGAATGACCTAAATAAATTAAGATGTGTGTTAAAAAAAGTTAAGTTCTGCTTCTGATTTTTATAGCATTTGAATTCAATAAAACTAAAAATGAAAAATAAACATTCATTCGTATTAATCTATATATTTGACTATTTAACTCCTGACAACACTGACATCTCTGCTTGATAAGACCGGTAGTGAACGAATTATCTTTTTTTTCAAAGATTTGTTTTCCCATAGAATCAGAAGTCAATATTTTACAAATAATTATTAAAATTAACATAATGAATTTTAAATATATTATGATTTCTGTAACAGTTAGGCCCAGTTTCGCCATTCTCCTTTAGGCTCTCTAGGTCCTAAATGTTTATGATCGCCCGTCATCGTAGATTTTTATTCTTAGTTGCCGTATTGGCGACAAACATCGACGATCATTTGTTGGGCCAACGCTGCCCATTATGAAGAGGGCCTATTCTATAATGCGCCCTCGTTGATAACGCATTTTGAAATGTTTTCGCTAAGAGCGTCAATAACAAAGTTTTCATGAAAGTTGCACATTAAATATTTTCTACAAGGCCTTTTGTTACCAATTAGCTTTTAATCTCTACTTATGAAGATGCTTCTCCAGTAGAGTTATGTTTCTATTGACCGTATTAACTTTTCTTTTACCTCTTATTATTTATTTATTTAACACTTCAATAAAGTTGTACAGACAGGAGACCTTAGAGCTAATCACAGAAAAAGACAGAGTACAACTTATTTGGCGGCCGTATCACTTAGTGTTGATCTCTTCCAGGCAACCACGGTAAAAGGTAAGCTAGCAAAAGAGCTTCCTATGTCCCGGAAACGTTTCATTTATAAACATATTATGTATCTAATCTTTATGAGAATTTCTTCTTAGCATTATGTATTTTAAATAGGTACATTTGCGTTTTAATTTGATTTCAAAGTTTAATGGTTTTAACCTCAACATATATAGTTTGACATGTGAGTATTAATTGCTATTTTTTAAGTGGTCAATGAACAATGAAACAATTAAAACTTTGTTTTTTGTTTACAATATTGAAGTCTTTATTGAAATCTACATTGGACGACATTGCACTGTGTTTCATTAGATCAAAAAAATTTCCCTGTGCTGTTTATTGTATTTATCGATCAAGGGATGTATTTACAATGTAAGAGTAGAACACCCACGTGTCAATTTCTTATACTTTTTTTTTAATAAAATGGCAAACTTTAGGTGAATTTTTCATGAAAAATATTGAAATGTATTCTGAAATCGTAACTGTCTAAGATATTTATTTTAAATAAATATAGACTTATAAAGCATCTTTGGGCGCATATTATCCAGTTTTTATTTTTGGAAAACTACCTCCGAATACCGAGAAATATATTTTTTTCAGATTTTCGTTTTTATTTTTTTTCTCCCTAAAAACGCAAAAGTGCGGCTTGTCACTAGCATAGAATTATTGCTCGTAATAAGGCCTATCACTCATAAAAAAACCACGCTGCACTATTGCGGTTTTTAGAAGGAATCCAATTTCTAAATATAGTGTAAGGGTTGTCAATAAATTTGACCATCATTCTTTTTATTTTGTTTTGTACTATATTTTTTACCATATTACAATAAATGAGATATTTAGGCATGAAATCTAATGACCTGCTTGGGAAACCTTTTTTAATTTTTTTTTTATTTATACTATTGATAAGCACGTGTTTGAGGAATTTATTTTTTTCCATGAAGAAGCTTGCGATGTGATAAGTATGTAAGTTATATCTCTTTTTATTCCTTGTATATCCACACTTAGAAGAAAAAAAAACTTGTTTTACCTTTTTGCGACAACCCTATTTCATCTTAAAAATTCACCTAAAGTTTGCCATTTTATTAAAAAAAAAGTATAAGAAATTGACACGTGGGTGTTCTACTCTTACATTGTAAATACATCCCTTGATCGATAAATACAATAAACAGCACAGGGAAATTTTTTTGATCTAATGAAACACAGTGCATTGTCTTTCCGATGTTCCCAAAAACTAAGGGAATTCTTGATTTGACTGTTTTTTGACCTTTTTGAAAATGTCGTATTCTTCCCAAAAACCGCAATAGTGCGGCGTGGTTTTTTTATGAGTGATAGGCCTTATTACGAGCAATAATTCTATGCTAGTGACAAGCCGCACTTTTGCGTTTTTAGGGAGAAAAAAAATAAAAACGAAAATCTGAAAAAAATATATTTCTCGGTATTCGGAGGTAGTTTTCCAAAAATAAAAACTGGATAATATGCGCCCAAAGATGCTTTATAAGTCTATATTTATTTAAAATAAATATCTTAGACAGTTACGATTTCAGAATACATTTCAATATTTTTCATGAAAAATTCACCTAAAGTTTGCCATTTTATTAAAAAAAAAGTATAAGAAATTGACACGTGGGTGTTCTACTCTTACATTGTAAATACATCCCTTGATCGATAAATACAATAAACAGCACAGGGAAATTTTTTTGATCTAATGAAACACAGTGCATTGTCTTTCCGATGTTCCCAAAAACTAAGGGAATTCTTGATTTGACTATTTTTTGTTATAAATTCGTGGCCATTCAACCGATTGACTTGATTCTTGATTTTGTATTTGATATAAAATTTTGTAGTTATTTAAGAATCTGGAACCTCAAGGAACGTCGATAACCTCTTTCTATAAAATATTTATTGTTGTAAATAATTGTACACGCTTCTTCCGTATTGCGTTATAATTCTTCCATATTGCGGTTTAAACAAAACTTAATTATCATTAAAAAAAAAACTGACCGCCATCGAATTGTCAAAACTAGACAAAATCAATTTATATGAAACATACATAAACTGGAATTCTTCTTCTTCTGTTTTGAAGTCGTTTAAACCTATGTCTATTGAAAAAAAAAAAAAAGTTCAAATTTCACCAAAACTGCAACGCAAAAATACACGTAAATAATATGTTCGACTGATTTATATTTAAATTAATTGACTGAATTAAATGAAATAGGTACATTTTATTCATATTCATTAATGTAATTACGTGTGTAGTAAAATTTTAAATACAATAGGTATCTACGTTTTGCAAAAATATTTTTATTTGCATTTTAATTAAAAAATCGGTTAAGTGCGAGTCGGACAAGCGACAAATTTAAATTACCCCTTATACGCAAAATAATAATATTTTAAAATACATCTTATTTTATTCTTGTGATAGCGCTGCCCTATTATATTGTGTTTTTATATCAAATTGAAAATAAATTTAGCATCGTTTGAAAATATCTATATGTCGCTATTATCAAGCAAAAATTTGTATAAAATCACGTTTCGTAAATCTTAAATACTCGTTATTATTATTATTCTTTTGTGAACAAGAATACTTAGGTTTTGTGAATATTTCAAGCGTCCTACGTGTTGCTGTTAATATCGAGCAAAAAAAAGGTTTTCGTTTCGAATTAGTTGTATGGGAGCCTCTTTAAATATTTATTTCTGTTGCTATAAGCGACAGAAATTATTAGATACATTATTAGATAAATTATTCTAACACTATAATTTCATATTTTTGAAATTATACTTAATTATAATTAACCTAAGATCATCTAAAAAATTGTTATACGTTATGACTATAATCAAATAACTAATATATTTTTAATTGTACTCTTTCTAGATTTATTTTTGTAAAATAGAAATTTGCCAATCAGAGAATTTTAGATGGGCGTAGTTTCGAAAAATTGTAAATAATACTTTAAAATATCGTTTTATTTTAAGTAATGTAAAGGTAGTGTATGAAAATATACAGGTATATAATATAATTATAATACATATATAAACGTTTAACACACTCGCACATTTCGCAGGCTACGCTTCGTAGCACTTGCTACGGTTCTTGCTACGGACCCCGAAAAACGGCGCAGTATTATAAATATGTCACTAGTTTATTTGCATAATTCATTGTATTCACATTGACCGCCTCCTTGGTACGGTGATTGACGTGTGAGCGTAGAACCGAGGGGTCCTGGGTTCGATTCCCGGTAGAGACGATGAAAAAAAAATGTCTCGGTCTGGCAGGACGCAGAAGGCTGATCACCTATAACTTGTCCCTAAAGAAAAATCGATCAGTGAAACACATGTATGCATACATACATCCATGCATCTGCCCCTTACCCCACTAGGGGACACGGGACTTCACTTTACTTTATTGTATTCACACAATACACAAGTAATTCAAATGCAAATAAATATTATATTTAATATGCGCAGAAATTTTAGATATTGATATTAAAAATTTAATATTTATTACGAATAAAAAAAATATTGAAATGACAACTTAAATAAATAATAATAATTTTATCAATTTAAAGTTTTCTTAGAGCAGCTAGGTAGGTACTTTAAAATTTACCTATGAAACAAATTATAGAAAACCCATGAAGCAACAAGCCATAGAGAAGATATAAAATAAGATATTGTTTTTTAAATTTTGCAATAAACTATCACGGCAAAACTAAAAATCTCAAATTATATTTTGTCCTTAAACATTACAAATTTTGATAGAAAATAAAACAAATTTTCTAATAAAATGGCCTAATTAAGCAAAGGTACTCACCAATCAGCCATGTCTGTAACTTTATGCGATTCCCATTAGCGAAGAAGTAATATACAAATGCGATCAATACAGCATGTAGTGTGAATATAGATACTACATTTAACCAGATAATCGGTGTGAGATACCCCATTCTTTTCTCCCATCTTCGAATCGGCGCCCAAAACTCAGATTCTTTTGGTAATAGACTATCGTAAAAATTTTCTTTATTCTTTCTCTCGAGGTCTTCTGGTTTATGTCCTTCGAAAGGTTTAAAGTCCTCCATTTTATGTCTGTAATTGACAATATTAATCTAACTAAGATTAATATTATTATTTAACTATAGATAATTTAACCGCGCGGTCTATCACGAAACTAACTAATTATGATGAACGATATGTTTATATACGTACAGCACACACACGTATATATAGCACACTAGCACATTATTAGCGTGTTTTAAGAAATATGTGAAAAGAAATGTATTTAGGAGTTTGAATATGGACGCTAATTATTAATAAAAAAAAATTAACAAATGAGCATAGATTTCACAGACGGTTGCGGATTCTGGAAACGCCTCTGGATTAGAGCAAGATTATAATTAGCATTGTAAGTTAATTCTTTATTTGTTAAGTGATTTTTAAGGTTTTTTAAACGCAATTTTTGATGTATTAACCAAATCGCGAACCATATCGCAATTATGCAACTTGAATGATGTTTTGGCCGAAAACTCAAATTTAAATAAAAATAACTACGTTAAAACAGCCGACTACAAAAACGGAAAAGTAATATTTTTTATTTTTTACTTTTCCGTATTTGAAGTCGGTTGTTGTTAACGTAGTTATTTTTATTTAATACTTTTTAGTGTATTTTTCAACACGAATCAAACGAGCCCAAACTCGATAAAGTTAAGACAATATAGGTCTGAGTTCCTATGGCCACCTTCCGATTTCATCATCAAATCAGCTCTATGTCATGATAATGTTTCATCGCTATCCAATTTATGTACCTACGTATACAAAATTTCAGCTCAATCGGTTACCGGGAAGTGAATCAAAGTTACTTGCTACATTTCAATAAAGTCATCGAGATCAGACAAAAAAATTTTATGGGACCAATTCGACACCATTCCGCATCAAACAAAAGAAGAATCACGTAAATCGGTTCAGAAACCTCGGAGTAATCGGTGTACATACATAAAAAAAACATACCGGCCGAATGATAACCTCCTCCTTTTTTTTGAAGTCGGTTAAAAAACAACAGAACTTGCATTTGAAACAGACGTGTTAAAAATTGTATGCAATTTACGTGTAACATATTTGAATTATTAGAAGATCGTATGTCTTGAAATATATGAGGACTAACTACATAATATGTATTTTTTTATTTAAAGTAAAAGCTAATTTAACATAACAATTCATTGATACAAACAAATAGAGCCTTATGTCACTCAAGCAAAATGTTATTTTTATTGTTGAAGTTTAAATTGTTTCAACACCTAGTTACCGACTCTGCTCCATATAAACGAGTGTAGAATATATTTGTAGTTAAGTTTGTATTTAGACTTTATGTTTGTAAGTTTGTATGTAACCGACTTGTTGAGACTCGATTATGGCCCACGTTAAACGGACAGATTTCAACCTTACTTTGGCTTGTAAAATGTTGTATATTATATTCGTGCTATGATTTTTGCTACAAAATTGAAATTGGCTACTATGGTACGATATTTTAAATCTTATGCTACTAAAAAAATTATGAATTAAATACACGCTACACTAAAATCGCTACATATACATTTTGTCCGCCACCTTGCAGGTACAGTGGTTGACGCGTGAGCGTAGTAGGTACCGAGGGGTCTTGTGGGTTTGATTCCCAATTTCCCAGTGGAGACGAAGAAAAAAAAATGTCTCGGCCTGGCAGGACACAGAAGGCTGATCACCTACCTACTTGTCCCCAAAGAAATCGATCAGTGAAACAGTTGTATGCTTAGGTATTGCATAATGCATCTGCCCCTTACCCACTAGGGGACATGGGACTTCAATTTATCGCTACATGTAACTAGTAGTATAGTCAAATTAATCAATAAATAGGCTAACCTAGCAATTTTTTATTAAAACTTTGAAATAATAATATGTTTATCGACAATTGAAAATAATTTAAAGTTGTTACTAATGAGGGCTTGATAAGTTGTTAGGGTTTTGATTGAGGTAAAATCTGATTGAATGATTTTACCTCAATGGTATTCAAAAAAACCATGTAAATAGTACCTACAGCAATGCGTCATACTTATTACGTATTATCGCGGTCTATACGCAATCAAACTATAGGCTCACATTATATTATTAACTACTAACCAATCTTTGTATAAGCACAACATAATATTAAAAAAGAATCGACTCAATCCCACTTCGTTGAGCGTGAAATAATACGCATTAAAACATTCCAAAAAATTTGGTTGATGATTAATGTACTTTTTGGTATATTTAAAATTATTACCCTACAGCGTACTTAAATAACAAGATTACAGAATACAGAATTAGAATTACCAGTGAATGAACCTACACACACGTATTATAATTTAAATTGAAAATGTTTTGAAATTCATAGGACTTTTTAAAGAGCAACGACAGATTTTCTTACCGGCTGCGATTCTTCAATGTAGAAAGTTGCTTCACGATGTGGTTAATATTTATTTGACGTGTCGAGTTATATTTAGGGTTTTATAAAGGAAATCTAGTTGAATGAATAATATATTTATTATAATTTAATTAATTCTACGAATATAAATCAATTGACTTTTTTGCATTGGAGATTATACCTAGTCGTCATAGCTTACCTATACATAATTATATACTTATTTTTTTTCTAGACATATTCCTTATTAAATCCAACCATTAGAATAAATCTCCGAATTAATGACACGTGTATCGAATAAATTTTTAATGTATGGTTAATTAACCTTGCAGTCTAATTTTAGTTGAAGAAATAGAACTACCTAGTAGTACGAGATCACACAGCAGGATTAGCTAATGCGTTCATAGTTTTTTGCTAAAACCAAAATTTTATGTATACAGTATAATTTTTTGTATGCTTGAATATTCTTTGGAATTTTTCTCATAAATTCAAACTAATTATTAAGAATCAATTTTTGAATTAATCTTAACACATAAAAAGATACTCTAGATTCTTGCCTCTATGTAGATAGAAGTTTTTTAAGAACTTTAAAATATATAATTCGGTGCCTATGATGGAGAAAAACGAAAGAGCAGAATAATGTTGCTTCATTAAAAGTTTATATCGTTATCAATTTAATACGTACCTAATAATAAATATAATATTTAATTAATTAATTTCAATATTTGAATTAATATATTAGATATATAATTCAAGCTATAAATAATCTATTATTTTAAAATTCGTTATAGGCTTGATAACAAGATTGATACTGTAAAGTTTTCCTAAAAATAATTTTGATTACCTATGAATATAGTTAAAATAAAGCCGAATTTCAGCCAAGATATTTGCTTATTCAATCACCAAATATTGTCTGACTAAATTGGTAAATAATAACATGGAAAATTATCTATAGTTTTTGTTGGGTGAATTTGAATTCGGAGAATATTTTTTTTCAAACAATCAAGCTGATAGATGTACATACAAATGGTAGGGTTTAAAAAAGAGTACAAATTTTTTTGCATATTTTTGAATTTATTCTTTTTTATATTTTTTACCATTGTTTTAATTATACCTTTAACTATATTAACTTGAAGCGTTAAAAAAAATATCTGTGGTATTTATAGATACCTACTCTACATTTTTTTTTTTTTTTTTCATATCAGAGCAAGCAAAGGAGCAGGTGGGCCACCTGATGTTAAGTGGTCACCACCGCCCATAAACACTTGTAACACTAGAAGTGTTACAGGTGCTTTGCCGGCCTTTTATGGACAAATAAGCTCTTTTCTTGAAGGCCCCAATGTCGTAGTTGTTCGGGAACACCGCAGGTGGCAAATCGTTCCATAGTTTCACCGTACGCGGAAGGAAGTTGCGGGTGAAGCGGACAGTGGTGGAGCGCCAACCATCCAGATGGTGCGGATGGAACTGGTTTTTACGGCGTGTGGTCCGGTGGTGGAACTGTGCAGCTGGTATTCTGCCTGATAATACCGCGTTCATATTTGGGGGTTGTTTTTGGGCCTCCGGACCCCTCACTCACCGTACGAAACACGGTAGCATACTGTTAATATGCCATTAATTTTTTTGTTACATTAATTTTACATTTTCTTTGATCGTTGAATTTTAAGTATCTACTTGAAAAAAAATACGTTTTCGAAATAAGCGTAGGTACAAAGTATTAAAAAATAAACGTTTGCGCCGATTAAAAATGAAGACCGAAAAACATTTTTTATTTAGAACCCAGTTGCCATGCCTGCGGATTATGCATGAATTATACAAGGCGAATCTAAATAAATGATTCTGTTGTATAATTAGAACCACATTCTCATTATAATATGACAAACTGTATTTAGAAATTAAACTTTTAACGGATTTTTTGCGTAATTCATTACAATATACTTATTTAAGCAGTTTAGACCGACGTTTTAAATATTTTACGTGGTCAAAGGAAAGCTGAACCACATTGCTAGCCCTGACATAGGTTTAACTGTCTGTTTCTGAAGTATTCTAATCGTTATCTAACTAGATTATTATGCACGCATTGTGATAAAACAAATTTGCGTGATTATACGAAAAAAAAATCGAATCGTTAAAATACGTGAGATAAGACGACTGCGTATTCGTGTGCAAATACTGTGCAAACTTAACGATTACACCCTGTATAGTTATACATCCGCCCACAAATAAGGGTTGCTGTCTGTTAAAATTTATTAATTTAATTAAAAATACTAGGCCCAATTTTGATAGGCAACCTGGTAGATATCTATTCTCCTAATTTTTTTATATAAAATTTGGGGTTCAGCAAAAAAACGATGAACGCACTCATCCTGCTGCGGGATCTCATACTATATACCATAAGTGGAACAATACGAACATTTGAATTGAAGTTCTTTACTGGCTTTTACATATAATTTTGTGATGTTACAATATTATTCTTAGTAGATACATGTTTTCACAAAATAATAAATAAACATATAAGAAATATATTCAGACTTACGGATACATAAAAAAATCTGATGAATATAATATATATTTTAGGATATAACTTATTGTGTACTTTGACATCATCAGAGAACAACCCATATTTGGGCCAAATGCATAATTACACACAGATAGGTAAGTGAGCGTTGGCGCAGATATTAATTATTATCTATCTATATGTGGATTGATCGTAGAAATTTGTGGTTCCAAGTTTCTTCACTTCCTTTTTGTCTCGATTTAAAAATCGGTTTGTATATGCACGCTCGTCAAGTTAAAAACCCCTTACTTTAAATATGATATCGGAGGCTGTAAGTTGTAAACTTTACATTTAGCCCTATCCCTACACCCTACGGTCTACCGCAGAGTTCAGGTATCTATACAATCTATACTAATATTATAAAGCTGAAGAGTTTGTTTATTTGTGTGTTAGTTTGAACGCGCTAATCTCAGGTACTACTGGTCCGATTTGAAAAATTATTTCGGTGTTAGATAGCCCTTTTATCGAGGAAGGCTATATATCATCACGCTAACCCTATGCAGGCGTGGATTTACCTGCATTGCAGTAAATCCACGGGGCACAGCTAGTACGATATACCTGCGCAGAAAAACCGATAGTAAATAGGTTCTAAAAACTGCACATATCGCTGCTATTTTCCTCTTGCATGGCAAGATTTTGCTTATGAAATGCTTTTAGCCAGAACTCATACATAAGTAGTTTATCACTGCATAGTATAAAACAAAGTCGTTTTTCGCTGTCTGTATGTTTGTATGCTTAGATCTTTAAAATTACGCAACAGATTTTGATGAGTTTTTTTTTATAGGCTATTTCTAGAGAAAGGTACATAATTTATTAGGTTTTAGACAAAGCAGGTGAAGCGAAGCTAGTTTAAATATAAAATAAAAAACGATAATATTGTCCAACTGTTTATTTTATTCCTTGTTTCACATACCATCATGGCGGCTCTGTCCCGTTTCCTAATACTAACAATTTGACTCTCCTAATACATTTAACGCACGTTAATGTACCAACAATTTTGTCCTAGACAAATGTCGCTATTTGAAATAATTTTAATTAAATATTTAATATACTATATACAGAAAAAAATGAATTTATTTTACACTTATTTATTGTTTGTCTTGGTCAGTAAGCATTAGTTGCAATTTAAGAATATCGACATGTAGTTTCTTCTTATTATAATAATAATTATTGCGTAATATACTTATATTCATATTTTTCAATTTAATTACTTTCGAAACCGTAACGAAAGGTTTTTCTTGGTTTTGGTGTTATCAATTATTAATACGAATCAGTCTGAACAGAAAATAATTTATACGCAAAAAAACAATACTTAAATATACGAAACGAAAAAAAAAAACACGAATTTCAAATGAGCGACAATTGCCTGCCGTACATAGCACCTCAAAGTTTTCCATCCTTTAGGATCACTTACTCTAACCGATGTAAGGGCCGTCGTCCACCAAAACTTTAATTTGTTCCATTATTAAGTGGACAACAGCCCTTATTCCCAACTCGAGTCGACGTTACTTACGCTGGGACTTCTCACATCCGATTTACATATGCGGGCAGATGTAAAAAGTCCCTTACAATATTTCGAAAAAATAATAATTTCTCACACCCTGTTTAAAATAAAACTCGAACGTTTGTACGAAGACACACTGATCTTACAGACGAAAACAATATCGTGATATTTTATTATTACAATATACATATATATTTATATACAAAACGTAGGTTTGTATGAGCCGCCTATCAAGATATTAACAAATTATTTTCAAGTACCATTAGATATTTTTGGTAGCAAATCTCTTGTGAGACTAACCAACATCGGAATAGTGATTACAATTATGATACATTTTCTTTCATCTATTCTAATATTCCGAAGGGCGCCAGTCGGAGAAAGATCAGAAAAACAACTAGGTGTAATTTAAAAATGGTAAATATTTTTATTAATGTAATATACATCAATGGCATTTACTTTAATAGCAATTTATAAACAATGGTCAAAATTAAATTTAAACTGCAATTTTACGATCTCAAACTATTTTGTATATCTTGTAAGCGGCATTTCTTTATTTAAAACATGTGCGCGGCACGAGTTAGTTTAACACCACATACACCCACATTACTATTGCATATTAGACGCTCAATAATCATAATTGAAAAGCAACCTTATGTTCATGACAAAAGAGTCGCGATTAACTTGATAAATTTTCAGCTCCATACGCTGTTATGTATACGGATATAACATAATTCCCAAAACCCTTAAATAACTCTATGTACAAACCAAAAAAATATAAATCGTGCAAGTTTTCAAAGAGTTTGAAATCACAGCCTACTTATAATATAAGCTGAATGTACTGGGGTCTCACTTCATCTATACGAATTGGCCTTTTCGTTATAAGGACGGATAGATGTAGTTCGTCCCTATTGCTAATACTTTAGTACGCACGTGCGTAGATTTTTTAACATTTTTTGTACATTTTTACAAACATACTGTTTGAGTAAGACTGGTGAATTTTAAATAGACTAGTTCATTTAAATTTAATTCCATTGACGCACAATAAACAATTACACTCACAATAAGGGTTCATACGCACTATGCGGGTAGCCGCATTGCGGGTAGCCGTCCGGCTGACCGCAAGCACAATTATGTACGTAATATTCATTTCTATGCGCACTGCGATGCGGCTACCCGCAGACCGCTCCGGTTGCTATACGCACTGTGCGGTTCAGTCTGCGGCTGCCCGCCATTGAGTGAGTGTGTGCACGTGGTTGTAAAACGCTTGCTCTCATCTCGTGTTTGCAAATAAGGATGCACCCAGTACTTCTTTCTTTGCTTTTCTTCTTTACGTAACGTGTGTAAATGTAGTAAATAGCTGCAAATTCTTCCACGTCCATCTTTGAAATGGCCGACATGACCGCAAATCGCAACGGTTCTTCAACCGCACGTTGCGGTTGCGAATGCGGCTGCCCGCGATCCGGCTGGCCGCATTCGCAACCGCATCCTGCGGTCAGCCGCGCGGCTAACCGTAATGCGGCTACCCGCATAGTGCGTATGAACCCTAACGCTCAAAAAGGCCTAGGCAGAGTTTTCGATACAATAGACTTTGAACCTTACTGCCACGAAATAAGGTGCTAATTTCAATGCATGTTATATACAACGCCTCTATGACATTTTGGACGAGTTTTTTATTGGCGATTTTGAGACTAGTTGTATATAAGGTACCTGCGGGTAACAAGGGCCGGCGGTTTACAAGGGCCACTACTACTAAAACGTACTTGGGTCATCTTTAATAAACTCTAGTCACGCACACATATAAGTGACCAATAGCAAGGCTACCATCCGCAATCGCGTCGCGCTCCGATCCGCCATCTTGTCAGTAGCCACGAATCTGTCCACGCAGGTGGTATGCACCACTCCACAATAAAAACTTCTCAATGAAAACCGGTTAAATTGTGTGTAAAATAGCCTGTTGTTTACAGAATTTGCTGTTGTAAAGTTAAAATTAGTTAATAGTGTTGACTAATCAAGGTAAGTTTATTCATTATATCAATATTTATTAATTTTAAATTGAATCTTGTCGAACATGTCTCATGGTCTAATAAGGGCCACTTACACGAGTAAATAGGGCCGGCCCTTATTAGGCTCACATATCGTCTAATACTATTGAAAAATTCATTAATTTTAAGATTTTACTGCGTAATCTTTTATTTGTTGTTACCATATTGCTGAAATTGAATTCAAATTTAAAAAATTCTAAAATTTTCTTCATTTACTCAGCCATAACTACTTTTTAGGACACAAATTATGGAACCTAATGAAAAAAAAAACGTCGTGGACTTTGGTCACTGCAACAATTGGAAGCCGCAATGGCTGCTGTTCATGGAGGGTTAATGTCACAACGCGCGGCGGCCGCACAGTATTCTATTCCCAGAAGAACTTTGGTAAACCATTTGAAAACTGGAAAAGTTGAAAAACAAATAGGGCGCCCTACAATTTTAACCGCGGAGCAAGAAAATGATTTAGCATCAAGAATCAAAAGGCTTTCTGCTATAGGATTCCCTTTGACCCCAAAAGTTATACGCCATCAGGCTTATATATTTTGTGAACGACATGAAATTCGAAACAATTTTAACCAAAACACAAAAAAGGCTGGAAAAGATTGGTTAAAATTGTTTTTAAAGAGACACCCCGACATATCGAAGCGAAAGGTTCAGATCTTAAATCCAGGAAGAGCCCAAAAGCTAAACAAGTATATAGTGATGCAGCACTTTGAAGAATATAAAAAAATATTTGAAGAACTTGAAGTCAGAGATCATCCGGAGCGCTTGTATAATATGGACGAGAAAGGCTGCAGACTTACTATCCATAACCAGCCAATGGTATTAGCACAAAAAGGAAATAAAAGAGTGCATATGGTCGCACCAGAACATGCGGAAAATGTAACAGTGGCTGCTTGTGTGAATGCTTTGGGTAGCCCAATCCCTCCTATGGTAATATTTAAAGGGGTAAGATTGAAACCTGAATTTAAAGACAATTTGCCTGCAGGATCCCTAGTAAAGATGGCACCAAAAGGAAGCATGACTTCTTCACTGTTCATAGAATTTATACATCACTTAGGAAAATACAAAGCGGCCGGCAAGTGTCTACTAGTTTTTGACGGCGCTTCATGCCACCTGGACTATCATATTGTAGAGGCAGCAGACGAAGAAGATATTGTGTTGTACTGCTTACCATCTAACACTACACACGAGCTCCAACCACTAGACAAAAGTGTTAACAAATCATTCGAACACCACTGGGACGAAGAAGCGTTATTGTTTTTATACCAACACCCAGACCAAAAATTGACCAAAACGCGATTCAACTCCATTTTTAGCAGAGTCTGGTCAAAATGTATGACCCACCAGAACATAGTAAGCGGGTTCAGAGCTACAGGGCTGTATCCATATAATCCGGATGCAATACCAGTTGAAGCCTATGCACCGTCTGCACTGACTGAAAGACCTCAGGAACAAGAATCTGATACCACAGGAAATTATCGATCTTTGCAAATATCTCCGACTACTGGTCCTAGCGGTATTAACTTACGGCGCGCATTACAAAGAGCCAGTGCTAGCAGTTCTGATTCCGACGAGACATTTTTGGTAGAAGATCAAAATTCACGTTCACCATCTTTGTTACAACGGGATGAATTTATATTAGATGCAATAGCAGTTGAAGCCTATGCGCCGTCTACACTGACTGAAAGACTTCTGGAACAAGAATCTGATGCTATAGGAAATGATTTATCTTCGCAAATGTCTCCAACTCCTGGTCCTAGCGGTATTAACTTACGGCGCGCAGTACAAACAGTCAGTGCTACTCGTAGCAGTTCTGATTCCGACAAGACATTTTTTGAAGATCAAAACCCACTGGTTTCAACTAGCACAGGAACAAAAATACGTTTGGTCGATTACAGCTCATCAAATTCCGACTCTGCAAAATCAAACTTACCAGCTGAATCAAGAACATCTGATATTGTAATAAGACAACCAATAATTTATAGCTCCGAGTCTGATTCTTCCATTACTGAAGAATTTATTCCACGCCACACCTTTCAAGGTCAATTTATCAATAATATATACAGTTCCTCCGATGATGAATATACAGACCCATTATCAAAACAAGAACGTACTCCCATTAAACAGATAACTACCTCGTATGATAACATCAACGTCATCAGGCAAGAACGTAATGACTCTACGACAAGCGATGATTCGGAAGACAACGTACCATTAGAAAGATTGAAAGCCCTAAAAAACGTTAAATCTCCTTTTCAGCAGTTAATACCAACACCAAATTTTGCCGTGGTAAAACAAAAGAAGCCAAGGCGTAAAGCAATCAATTATAAAGCCCGGATAGTGACAAAAGATTTGTTTACTGACATAGATAAAAAAAAAAGAATTAAAAAAGAAACAGCAACAGAGCAAAAGAAACGAAAACAAAACGAATGAGAAATAGATAATCCAAAGAAAAAACACTCGAAGCAAGGCGTTAAAAGGCAAAAAGAAGGAGAACAGAAAAATAGATTCTGATGATAAATGGTACTGCCACGCATGTAAGACAGAGAGCTTTGAAGACATGCGGCGATGCCCAGTGTGTCAAAGATGGTTCCATGACCAATGTTTGGGCTTGACAAAAGAGGATGTTGATTTTGAATGCTTATTTTGCGATTAGCAAAAAACGATCTCATATCTCTATTTCGTTGATTATAATAATATGTATCGTTAAAGACTTGTATGTCATTTATTTCAAAAACTGTTGATTATTGCTTTAAATACTTTAGTATGCCTATATATGTATTATTACGTTCACGCTCGTAAAAATATGGTTCCTACTAAAGGCTGTCTAAGTAGTTTTGTATTAGTAGAGTTAGCGTTTATTTCTTTTGGTTTTATTCGTTTACACTTTTGTTTTGTTAAATATGTATGGGTAAAATTACTACTCCATCTGTTGCGTTATTATAAATAGGAAGCAAAAATACTTTTAATAGAAGCTCATTGGAATATGGATCTCATAATTAGTAATGTAAGATTTCATTAGTGTAATAAGAGCCACGAATTTTATAAAAAAAAAAAATGTTTTTTCTTCTTTTTTTTCAAAGATTTATGTAGTGTTACGAATTACTTGTTCAAATATATGATAATTTTATAGGTATTAAGTCAATTAATACTTTTTAATACAAATGTTTGTTTCCTTAGTTTTATTAGGCCCATTATTGTTTTTTTTTCCTTAATTATGATTAATCGAAAGCGTAATTTATTAGAAAGTCCTAATAAATGTCCAAGGAAAATAGAAAACTTTGTGTTTATAATGATAAAGCGAAAAAAAATAGTTTTTTTAAGTGGTCCTTATTAAGCCACCTAGGTTTAATAAGGGCCAAAGCACGGGTTTTAAAAAAACTTGTGTATATGAAAAATTGCCATAGAAACCCAAAAAATTGTACTTTTTCAGACTATTAATAAAGTAAATATACTTAAAATACCCTCTTTTTAATTTACATTCATTAGTTATTCAAAATATTTAGTTTTTAGTTAAGGTGGCCCTTGTTTACCGCAAGTACTTTAGTATATGTATATCAATGGTTAGGTCACGTATTATCTTCGTCCAATTAAGGTCATATAAAACCACCAATTTTTGTCCAGAACATCTAATTTTAATAACATATTACCCTACTCCTGAATCTAATACGTATATTAACCCATTGAGCCCCGAACGGCCCGATCGGGCCACGACACAATAGATTTTCTATTGTGTCTGTGATTCCGGGGCCTGATGGATTAAAACGTTACGGGCGATGTGAAAAAATATACTTATAAAAACAATCGGTAACCAAAACATTAAACAATTAAAAATATTCATACAATAAATCAAATATGAGCCATACAATTTTATGCCTCGAATAAAATTTAGATTATTATTGTCGAAACAATTGAAAAAATATCATCGGTATATAAAAATGTGATCGTGAATTTACGAATTGTTTCAATATCAATAAGATATTGTTTGCCCATATTAATACCGCATATTTAATTCTAAATATAGGCCTCTTAACATGCTAAGTTTCTAACATGTTACCGAACGAAGCAAAAATATTAACACTCATATATTTAGACTTTTTTATACTTAATTGAACCAATAAACGTTTATTTATAGGCCTTTACAGACTTCAAATATACGCACCCATTTTCAAAGTTACATAAAAGCGTTGAAAACTGCACTTGCATTTTGACATTTCTAGCTTTAGTGCTGATTTACACAGGGTCAGTAGACAAGTCAGTCGCAGCGCCAATGTCGGCGCCGCGACTGACTTTAACTGTTTACATGAAGTAAGTAGTAGTGGTGCGTTTCTCACGGTGACCACACGTTTGTGAAGTCAGTGGGAAAAATGAATTCGCGAAAACAACTGAAGCGACGATTTAATTATTTGTTGAAAAATTTATCAATTTTGCTGTTGAATGAGTTAATAGAAATTGTAGAAAATGAGATAACTAAAAATAAACGACAATGGGTAAGAAAATGGATTTAGGGATTTAATATCCCAAAGGCACTCGTTTTTGACATATAATTGCACCAATTTTAAGGTTTCGTCTTCGCTTACGGGTCATTTTTATCGCCAGCGAAAAAAACGTGGTCACTCTACAACGCAGCGGCAGTGACTAACCACGCACTGACTTGTCTGTTTACACGGGGTTTATTTGGCTGACGCGGGGGAGCGCGGGTGGCGGGGGGCGCCAACTGACTTTAAAATATTCGTGTCCAAATATTCAACTCAGCGCTGACTTCAAGCCTCTGTACTGACTTCAAATCTGTTTACACAGGGTTTTTTTCGGGTCAGCACTGATTTGCCTCGAATTTGTAGTCAGTTACTGACCCTGTGTAAATCAGCACTTATCTCCAAAAATACTTTCCAAATTGAACTCTAACAACATACAAATAAGGTTGATGTTTATAACAAAAAATAGTCATACTTTTAGAGTGGCACCGACCACTGACTTCACTCACACTACACACGCGCGTGTACACACACACACATACATTGTATAGATATAACGTCAAACAATAAATCAATATACGCATATGTAAAATATAATACAGCAACAGAAAATTTATTAACTCGTATGCGATAAAAAAATCAAAGGTAAGGGACAATTAATACTTAAATATCGACGCTATTTATAATGACTTACAGTTAATTTTATTTATAACATCACAGCTATATTCTAACGCACACACACGCACATACTCACACACACACGCTCAGCTCACGCACACATATTTACTCTGCGCGAGTTATCTTAGTGTGGGTTATATTAAAAAATAAATAACAATATAGTCATTGCCTCTCGCTCCATTCTATTGTTATTCCAATGATAAAGAACGAGACGACACGATTTGAGCTTGAACTATGTACACATTTTACGATTTACTATAATTACGTTAGCGAAAATTCGATGCAATAATACTATTGAAGCGATCTCTTCAAAAATAAGCGATCATTTGTAGTAATAATTTTGTATGATAGATATTATATTGATATTTCTTATTAATCGATAATTAAAATGATTTGTAAGCAATGAATTCAAAATGGCGTCTGTTTTCAATTTTCAAACGACAAATTCGCGTTCGATGTTTCGAAAATAGAATTGTAAAAAAAATAATCTCGCACAGAGTAACAAACCAGGCCCGCCTATGTACAAGTGACGTAGCGAACGTAATCACAGATAATAATAAAAAAAAAAAAAACACAAAGCGGCGGGCCCGCGCACAGATACACAAAAAATATATTTTTTTCTCGATAATATTATACTCTGTTAATAAACAACAAAACGCATAACAACAACAACAGGTGCCTTCCCCCACCCCATTTTTATATTTTCGTATGATTTTTGTAAATCACTGGTATATTTTCGTATTCGTATCGGTTCGACTGAAATCTAAATAGATGTTTATTGACATACCAAAAACGTTTAAAAATAGGCCTATTATCCGACCGATTTAAAAAGATCGTTCTGTCCTGCTCTTACACATTACGTACAATGGACAGAAGGCTTTTAAATGGACCATTTTATGAGTTGGCCTTGTAGCGTTTTTCGTTATGTTGGTATGTCAATATAAATGGTACATTTTTATAGTGTTTCCAATGTACATAAAATCGATTACTAGTCTACGAATTCGAATAAATGATGATTAGAATGGACTTTGTCCATACGGTCATATAAATTACAATTACAATTTTGAATAACAATTTGTGTTTTTTAATTGTTATACTTGTAAATATATACAATTTTGATCCGTTCATATACAAACTTGAATGTCACAAATTAATTTAGTATTGGATAAAAAGAGGAGTGCTATATGTATTAGTTTTACAAAACAAATTTAAATCAACAATTTACATTATTATTCTTACTGCCACTTGACATAAATCACATAATATTTTAGAACATAACTTTAGCACTAGCAGAGTAGCTATTTCAAATATTTTTTTTTTTCAGTTAATCTGGTTTATAATTTAACAGCAATTTACTTCTTTTCAATCCATTATACAATCGTTGTCAGCCATTGCATTGCAGTTCCAAATCCTTTTTCAATCGTTTGCAGCGTAAGTCATGTGGTTATGTGTGTGTGGAGGTGTTTATATGCCTGGGGGTGTTTGTCTCTGGGGGTGTTTATGTGTGTGGGGGTGTTAGGGGGTGTCGGGGGGTGTTGGGGGTCTATGTAGCGGCCGGTTCGGGCGCGAGACGCAGCGCGGGCGCCTCCTCGAGCTCCACCTGAACATATTCACTGTTGGACACCGTTATTTGTTTAACAAATTTGGGGGTAGGAAGAGATATAAAATGGGAATGTTCTAAGTAAGGTTTTTTTTACCTTTAAGTATGCAATAAGATAATCAAGATTTAGGGCTTGTTTCACAGCTTGCATATAATGTCCCTAATAAAATTTTGATATACATTTTCATTGTAGTTTAATTGACAGATAAGCTAAACAGAACATATTAGGAAGCTGTGTAACTGTCTCTTACAGCTGATTTTTAAGTGATAAAAATTTAATTGATATTAAGTATAATAACTTATATCACTTAGATTATGAATATTAAGTAATTATTATTAAGGGACACAGATAATATTTATTGTGCATATTTCAATCTTGGAATGAATGAATTGACAATGAATGAATAAAATCATTATTTTATTCATTCATTGTCAAGAACCTTTTTATGAATTGGATTGAAATTTTTAAAGAACCAAATTAATTTAAATTAGATCACCTTATTATGCTCTTAATAAGAGCAGTTTCTCAGATCAGACTAAACAATCAAAAAATAGTTAAATAACAATTAAAAAATATATTTCATTAAAATGAATAAAGTCTTGTTAACTAATTATAACTTAAGAAGGGATGAACAGATTTTGTTGATTTTTGGTTTGTTCATTTGACTGGATGCAAATTTTAATGACTTGGTCAATTTATCCTTAACCAGAGAATTCAGTACTAGCATTCAATACTAAAAATACGTACCGTATTCAAAGCGTGCTTGAGCGTTTCGTACGTCAACCAGCAAATCGCGGCCGCGGGCATTTGATACAGCACCCTCGCGGCTACGCCTTTAAAGAACCCCCTTGGTCCGGACGTTCGTAGTACAAGGCCCGCTGCACTAACTAGGCCCTCAGCCCCTCGTTCCTGCGTGTTTAGGAGCGTTTTGCACACGTCTAGCGGTGTTGTGGTCGCTGCGGCCAGTGCGCCCGCACACGCGCCCGCCGTGAGGTGCGCGCGGGGCTCGTAACCGCGGGTCGGGTTTAGGCGCGATTGGCACCATTCGTATGTTACGAAGTGTACCGCCTGGAATGAGTTGTGTTGAAAGTTTAGTATAGGTTATATTATTTGTCAGAAAATTCATCATACGTGTAGTAGTTTTGCATTTTATTGCGTTTTAAAACGTGCAGACGCATGGCCTGGTGTTAAGCGACCAACACCGCGTTTTCATAAAATAGATTATGGTTTTACGGTAACTCCATATAAAATCAGACTAAAAATACAAGAATGCAACTGAGACTAAAAATGTTATTGGCCAACTAAGACAATTGAGAAAAAGATATTAGTTCTTAAGAAAGACGCCGTCTTTAGATATATTTTTTCAATTTCAATTTTTTACAGCCATTCTTTCTATTAGTTTCAACACTCATCCAAATGATAGTTCACAAAATCATTTACAATTAAAAAAAAAAACAAAATTTCAACAAAAGTAGGGTAGTCACCTGAAACGGAACGTTCATCGTCACTTGCGTGCCGTACGAGCGGTAGAACGCTCGCAGCCCTTCAGCGCGATAGACGTGCCTCGCGCACTCCCATACGCCGCGGTACGGCGAGTTTAGCATTTGCAACCGTTGCTTGACCACTGAAAATTGCATGTTCGAATGTTAGTATTTTATAGGACATGAGTATGATATTCACAGTTTATTGTAGTAAAACTTCTGAATGGCAATACCGTCACTTAAGTGGAGTAAGGCGACGGTTTATGTATCTTTGAATCTTGCCAAAGAAGTTTCACTTCTGAACGTGTGCTCGGCACACACGCTTTTTTTGTAATCATTATTTATGGTAAAACTACTAATGATAACAAAGTACAATAATAATAAATTTCTCTTTCTCCTATCACATTAATTGTTAGAATTAATTCATTGAAAGGTTTTAGGTCGATATATTACGTCTTCCTGGTTCATCCTTTAGAATAAAACAGTATTTGTTTTATCACTAACTACGTGTTCCAAACAAAAACATCTATTTACATTACTATCGCGCCGGTCATGGCCCTATAAATGCGACCAAAAATGAATTACAATGTAAACATATAAAAACAGATAAGAGATGAATAAAACCTGCATTTTGCACGCGACTTACTCCCTTAATACGTAGTTTATACGTCCCGTAGTTTATAGGAGCGAGTGAACGACCTCCGACCTCTGATAAGGAACCGTATAGTATATTTATTATGGCAACACTTATCAAGTACAGGGCTACAATAGGACACTAGTGAAGCGATGACCCGGGAGGGTCGTTTTCGTATACATATAGGTTACGAAATTGTTTTGATGTTTTGTTTATAATTTGTATTATTTGTTTTTTGAAGTGACACTTCTATAGGCTCATGAGGGTAACTTTTTCACGGATGGAACGCAATAATAATAATGTTACTGTCACGAAGATGTGCACAGCTTTTTTCGGAGAAGAGGGAGAGAGAGTGAGAAAGGACGAACGTAGCATAGCAAAGAAGTTTTACTTCTGACATGTGTATTTTTTACGCACGCACTATTTTTATCTAGGTATCAGCGGGAAGGTAATAAACATTTTATAATTTTGTTAGTTTCGCCCCGAAGAAAGAGCATCGTAGGTAATGAAGTTATTTATGAACGATGAGTTCTGCTATCCATGGGCATCCCAAACACATTATAATGTTTATCTTATCAGACCTATGACACACAACTTATACCTATCTATAGGTATAATATGTAGCATTGTCAGTTTTTTTTTAATTACTCATACATTGATAGCATTCGAAAAATAGCGACAAGTGAGTGTATAGGTTATCTATTAAGAAGAATTTTACAAAACATGTTTTGAACACCATTTGAATTATTAATAGTGATAAAAATATGTCCACCTCTCGACTTTTATCAAACTATAATGCTTAATAGAAATGAATGTATAGAATAAAAGAGCTAAAACTTGTTCTATTAATATTATATTTACATTAATATCACTGGCACTGGCACATTAGAGAAAAGAGTATAAATTAAAAAAAATATATATATAGCAATAGGAGCATTTGAGCGACTTCACATGCTTTCGCATTATCGTGTAATATTTACAGAAAATTACATATAAAAAATATGCATTAACAAACGTTACCACACATTATATTAATAAATACTAATTTCTTATTGCGTTGTTCAGATCACTTCACGTAACGGAGACATTAATCATAACATAAACTACGTGTTATAATAATACATTTTATTTGATAAGGTTATAACCATATTAAATTGAGAATGTAAAAAGTTACACTGGGGGGGCAAGTATCTCGCCTCGCGGCGGTGCTGAAAAGAACTCCGGCTGAGTGGCCAGACGGCCGGAGTCTAGGGCGACTGAGTGAGGAACCTACGTACTATCCGAGCGTTATCCAGAAGGAATGCCCGCTGTATCCCCACTGTCATGGGCTTCACCGGTAAATCCAACCTCCTTAAATATTGTTTTAAGGAGGTAGGAACCAGCCCATTGGTGGACACAACTATGGGGATTATCTCGGCAGACACACCGTCTCACATCTCGACAACCTCGTGCGCCAGATCCAGATATTTGAGCCGTTTATCTGACTCGTTTCTCTTAAAAAGTTTATTATTATTATTATTAATTGAAGTCTTGTATTGTTAGTTATTATTATTTTATATACGAATGAAATAATACTCGTATGCGTATACTTTGAGGTTTGCGGGAGTAGATAGTAAGCTGTTTTCTGTTGATTACGTTATCATGTGACCACAATTCACAATTTATCGAAAATATACATTCAGCCTTTTAAAATTTGAGGGTACCTACAAAGTGTTAGTACATATCTCTATACTTTTGAAGTGAAACTTCTTTAGGCACGTTGAGAGTAAAATTTCAAGGTCGCATCATGGCAATACCGTCACGTCATGGAGTAAGGCGACGATTTTGGTATCTTTGAATCTTACCAAAGAAGTGCCACTTCTGACACGTGTGCTCGGCATACACGGTCTTTTTTATGTTATGGACATTTATTTATCCAAATACTTTCAGTAGTTATGGCAGTAAAGTGAAGTTAAACAAACTTGACAAACAGACAATTTTCGCATACGTCTATGATTTTAGTAGGTAGGTATGGATGGCTTTTAAGTTTTTAACCTATTTCTAGATATTATTAGCAAACTACGAAAATAAAAAAAAATTATTCCATTAATCCTGTTATGCAAAAGTATAGACACTAGACACTAATAAAAAATATTTTATTCATAGACAAAATAAATTCAAAAGTCAACTCAAAAAATAGAAAATAATAATTTTAGATCTCGAATTTCCAACCAGTTTTTAATTTATTAGTAACTAAGTGCTAAATTAAATTTCATGCAAATGTATTCAGCCATTTTTGTCTAGGTAACAAGCAAAAACTATTACATTCTGAAATGATATAAAATCATTTGCATTCAAATAATCAAATATTTATAATGTAGTAGCATCCCGCGGCTTCGCTCGCGTTGTTTAGGTATATCTTAAAAAAATATGAATTAGGTATGTTTTTGGGAACATAAGTAAACAATCAGAAAAGGTTTTCCACTTCATCGAATAAAAATGTTTATTTAAAAAGTCAATTTGTATGACAATTGTTACATTTATGCAGGTTTCGTATCCTATGCGCGCAAAATTATTAATTCATAGTCGATTTTAATGAATAGCAGAATATTTAACTCATAATATGATTTGAATATTCAAATTTAAAATAACGTACATAGTATTAAGAGCAGTAAAATTAAATATAACATAATCTATTATCTATGCAATACAATACCGCCTCCTTGGTACAGTGGTTGACGCGTGAGCGTAGCACCAAGGCGTCCTGGGTTCGATTCCCGGTGGAGACGAAGAAAAAAAAAATGTCTCGGTCTGGATGGACACAGAAGGCTGATCACCTAGTTGTCCCTAAAGAAAATCGATCAGTGAAACAGATGTATAATGCATCTGCCCCTTACCCCTCTAGGGGACATGGGACTTCACTTAATGCAATACAATAATGTATAGCAGATAGATTTGCGTGCAGAAATCTAATAATTTTTAAAACTTGTACAAGTTGTACATATTTAAATAAAATTTATTATTTACATATTGGTTGCGTAATTTCGTAGAATAATTCAGATAAATACTAAAAAAGTAAAGATACCAAAAGCTTTATCCTATCACTATATTAATTATTAAAACACTATTATCCAGAGCCCGTTGATTATGTTTATCAAGAGGCTACGACCTTTTACAAATACTGCATACTAGTTATTTCACCCGAAGCTTTCTGTTTTTTAGTAAGATATTACATGATATTTTTGGTTTTATGGCATTCAAAATGCTTTATAAATATAACTTTATAAAGAATAGAAAAAATTCGATCACGAGTGAGATTCACGAGTGGCTGAGATGGTCAGGCATCCGCCCCGGAATGGCGCGAAAGGATGCGGGTTCGAGTCCCGCCTCGTGATCGAATTTTTTCTATTCTTTATAAATTTATAAGATATTACATATTTAATGCTGCATATTCCCGTCCACAAGCAAAATAAAATGTCTTTTTGTTCATAGTGTAATAATTTTTCACCTAATTGCGGAAGAAAATTTATTTTACACTACACTATTAACAAATTATCACATTCTTGAGGTGTTGAGTTCGATGTCCATTAAAGACCAATAAAAAAGGTCTTATTTTGACATTGCACGAAAGTCTAAACTCCTACTTCTATAGCCAAAGCTATTTCCATACTACAGAAGAGATAACATGACTTATACTTTCATGACACCGTATTCATAGATTGAAATCGCCTATCTATTACTACCAACTTTACTTTCGTCTTCCTATTGGCTAAATGCTCACACGATAAAACTACCCCTACCATGGTAACAAAACTCACACTCGCCACTATCTCGCTATACCTATAAACATCATCCGTTTATCACTGTCCACGTGAGTGTCTGCCGAATGCCGATACTGTTATCACCCGCGAACCGCGTCCTTCAACTATAAACCCATATCGCGTCGAGTCGTTGACTCGCACTGTACTAACCCATATAAATCTCTTTCATTGATGAATACAGGGGAAGTGCGGTCGAGTTGCATTTTGCAACGAACTTTGTTTTAAGTTTTTACTAGATAGAATCGAGAAGCGAACCAATGGTAGTTAAAAGAAATGGTAACAATTTAACAGCAATAAGATTAATAATAATCAGCTTGATTATTTTTTTGTTATAGGGAGAAACGAAATAAGAATTGACTGCTATAAAATTTATTTGTGTAGCGACACCTCGCTCTGAATCGCGCAAGCGAAATGTTTTCGCTACAGAGCATATATACAACTTTCCGACATCATCCATCGGGGCCTTCACGGCCGGCCAGTCGAGTAGACTGGTCGAGGATCCTCCCTTTTTCGATGGAGGAATTCCACCTTCCTTCCTCCACATTTGTATTGAGAAAATCCTTGGTTATAAAAAGCAATACAATAACATGAATGCCTTTTTCTTCATAACATTACTAATTCAATTAGTTGTGTGGTTTTTATTAATAAAGATTTGTAAAATGTATGTTTGTCTATTTTAATTTATATAAGAAACGCTTTGTGTGATGAAGGTAAAAACTACTACCGGTTTGTATATAACGATGTATTGTTTATTTATTTATACATTTCACATTTTTTCTGTAAATGAACACTTTTGCAAATATATTTTTCAATGTGAGCATGACTTAATATGTCCATAACTTTATAATCTAAAACATTGTCGAATAATCTTTGTCGAAGCCTCAACTATACATATTTGCGATATTAAAACAATATTTTTGGCCTTCTATACTATAGTTATAAAGTTAACAGTCAAGACATCTATCAATTTAATTACATAATCGAATCTCATCAAAACAGTACAATTACCTTATATTACACGAACGTTGAATTGAATTGAATTTTAAATAGATAACAATGACGCTAAATGTGTTAATGTCAAGGACGGAAAGCATTTGAATATTTACAAGTGGACTTTCGTAAGTGCAAATTACTATCGTATTCTATCCTGCTAATATTATAAAAGTGAATGTTTATGAGGTTGAATGTTTGTAACTCTTTTACGTAAGAACAGCTGATCAGACCTGTATGAAATTTGAAACAGAAGTTGATTGTACTGTAGATTGGCACACCTACATGCTACTTTTTATTTGGACCACGCGAGTGTAGTCGCGGACTTAAGCAAGTTATCTATAACTTTACATAGGCGATATCAATTCATGAATATGTCTTTTATCTATATGAATACCTAGTATCTATAATACCTCAGGTCTAAATTTTCAAACATATTTAATATTTATTGATATTCAAAACATTGTTATGACAAACATATTTAATAGAAGTGACCGTTCAAAAGGTTGAACATAAAGTATTAACACTTTCAGGAAATTTAATTCCACCATGTGCATTAAAGAAAATGGATAGGTACATATTAAACACTAGCTGCGCTTCGCGGTTTCACCCGCGTGGCTCCGCTCCTGTTGATCTTAGCGTAATGATATACAGCCTATAGCCTTCCTCGATAAATGGGCTATCTAACACCGAAAGAACTTTTCAAATCGGACCAGTAGTTCTTGAGATTAGCGCGTTCAAACAAACAAACTCTTCAGCTTTATAATATTAGTATAGATTACATTATACAACTTCTATTGTATTGGAACTACGAATTATCTATATAAAAACTGAATCAGCACAACATTGCAATGTTTATGAGCGTCTTGCCCATATGTGAACTAGATCATACGAGAACATTATGTCAAGGTCATTGCATTTGATACCGTGATCCAGTCTTCACTCATTATTGAGTATTCGGTATCAAATGTAAGAAGTATAACGCTGAATTAATTATTTTATGGGATTATGAGTTGTTTGTAAGAAACTAATATCCATTTACACAACCAGATTACAGATTTACGTCTCAGGCTTTGTTTACGTATAGCCAATTTCAACCAAATTAGATTCTCAACACCAGATTTTTTTACCTTTTAGATAATTGATGTGATTTGAATAGAACAGCTACAATCATAGTATCTGGTCGGCTCTTCTCTGTAGAGACTTTCGGTTTATTAACCAATGGTTAATAATTTTTATTTACAATTTAAAAGAACTTCAAAAAGTCTCGTTATTAATCCTATCCTACTAATATTATAAATGCGAAAGTTTGTGAGGATGTGTGTGTGTTTGTTACTCTTTCACGCAAATACTACTGAACCGATTACAATGAAATTTAGCACGCATATAGAAGGTAACTTGGATTAACACATAGGATAGGTTTTATCCCGGAAATCCCAGGGGAACGGGAACTATGCGGGTTTTTCTTTGAAAACGCGGGCGAAGCCGCGGGCGGAAAGCTAGTTATTACATATTTGAAATATTATTTTTAGTTTGAAAATACACTTACATAGTTAAACCAATACCTACGCTTGCTTCAGCCTGTTATATTAAATTTTATCAAATATTCAAGTTTTATTTTTTACTAGGTTTCCGCCCGCGGTTTCGCCCGCGCAGTCAAAGAAAAACCCGCATAGTTCCCGTTCCCGTGGGATTTCCGGGATTGCGTCATTTTTTCGGGATAAAAAGTAGCCTATGTCCTTTCTCGGGTATCAAAATATCTCCATACCAAATTTCATGAAAATTGGTTCAGTAGTTTAAGCGTGATTGAGTAACAGACAGACAGACAGAGTTACTTTCGCATTTATAATATTAAGTATGGATAACACATTGTCACATAATATGCTGATATTGTCAGCAACACATAACATAATATAATATCAAATATGTAAGTTTCTATTTTGTCCTTGGAAATTCAATTGTCTGTTACATTTGAATTGGCGAGTATTGTGCGATATAAAAAATTCATTATGCCTTAGTTACCTATGCGAATTAACCGGTTTACAATGTGTAGCGAGCCATTGCAATGTAATAAATGAAGAATAAATAAATTTTGATGTCAGAGGCGCGTTCGGGTAAAAAAAATGCAACAAAATATACCTCAAATACATCTTCTTACATAGTTCTATCTCTATATATAAATCCTCGTGTCACAATATAAGTTACCATACTCCTCCGAAAAGGCTCAATAAATTTTGTATGCCATTGGATGGATCTGAGAATCGGTCAACATCTATTTTTCATACCCCTAAGTGATAAAAGTAAGACAGAACAAACCAGGCCCTTAAATCTTCAAAAAAAAAGACAGAACAACGTTTGCCGGGACAGCTAGTCAAACTATAATCCAAACAAACAACCCTACCATTAATGACAGACTAATCTCGACGTTAGCAAAAAAAAAGCACAACTCATTTCATATATGTAATCGTTCCTATATTGCACAACCTGTCCATAATGAGCAAATATCACTTATAAATAGTGGCGAATTTTTTGCATACAAGTGAGTACGTACCGTGGCTGAGCTCTAACTACTAGACAATCATCACCGGATCTAGTTACGTCTATCTACCAATTGACGTCCCACACAGCGCGGCGTTATACGATGCGTTACTGTATAGTCACGTTACTATGATAAATCGTACGTGAAAATGGTTAGTTGATTAAATTATGCGTTTGTCGATACCAAAAACTAGCCGAAAACCCCGGGGTTCGCTCTTGGTACACGTATTATAATATATAATACTCAGGGATCGCGTCCATAAACATCAGTGAAAAAATATTTGAAATCGGTCGTGTAGTTCCCGAGATTAGCGTGTCCAAACAAACAAGCAAGCAAACTCTTCTGCTATCTCTTGACTTATAGTATAGACACAGTATTACCATATTTCCTACAGTAGCGCCACGAATGTACTTGTGCAGAGAAACGGAGGGGAACTGGCGGGGGTCGGGCGACGCGGGCCGCGTAAGGCAAACACGCTTAGTTTGCCTTACCTAGCGCGAAAGGACGACGCAGTCGTATTTTTTGTGTAATAATTTTATTATACATAGGTACTTACATATTCTATTATGGCGCGCACAAACTGTTCCGTTTACGGATGTAAATCTACATTGAAATCCCAGAAGGAAACAATATTTCAGAAAGATTGTATTAATTGTATCTGTTGAATTAAAATCAAAGCTATGTATATGTTGTCCTCATTATTTTCTAATCAGATTGTACATCCCAATGCGAATGCATTACTTAGTTAAATGTTATAATATACAATTAAGAACATCCAAAAATAAAGTGTCCACGTAAATAATATTTAGCAGTGCAATATCTGTTATATTTATGAACAAATAATTACATCAGATTTAATAATCGCAATTATTTTGAATGTACATATGAATAAATGATTTCATCATAATATTAATAATCACAATTGTTTTATTTCCCATTTGTTGCAACCCTAGCGTATTTTCGTGTGGCAGCGTAAGTAACGCTGGCGGCGGCATCGCGCGACATCAAAGGCGATTCCTTACTGTAGGAAATAATATTGTAATACTGTGGTATAGATAAAACGATAGAGATACGTATATATATAAATTAAAAATGTGAATATGAGAAAGAATATCTACAAAAGCAATCCGGAAAATTTTCTTTTTATTAATTATATAGGCACTAGATCCTTCGAGAATCACTGTAGGTATCTATTTAAAAAGCGCATCAAAATCCGTTGCGTAGTTTTGAAGATTTAAGCATACATAGGGACATAAGAATATAGGGACAGAGAAAGCGACTTTGTTTTATACTATGTAGTGATAATGATTACACAATGTGTGCATTAAACGACACTAAGATCTATTTACTTTTTTTTACGCATATCTCTTCTTTAAATAATAAATATTTTCGAATGTATGATATGAAAAGTAAACAACTGTAAATAAAATAATTAAATTTAATTCAACGTTTTGATAACTCGTTTAATGTTGTTTAACCATAGATAACTAAAAATAAATAAATAAATAAATAAATATTATAGGACATTATTACACAAATCGACCTAGTCCCACAGTAAGCTCAATTAAGGCTTGTGTTGTGGGTACTAGGAGTAGTTGTGATTGTGGCGAATCACGTGTTGGCGAACCCGCAAATCAGTGGTACCCCATCCTAAAAAAAAAAAAAAAAAAAAAAAAAAAAAAAAAAAGTTTGGACTCTTTTCCCACTAAAGCGGCCACGCTGAGTCGATAGCACTCACTCCCGAAGCGATAGGATGCACGGTTTCGGAGATGTGCAGATCGATTAACTCTTATCTAATTGATATCCGGTGGGTCATTAGCGTCCCATGGTTCACCTTTTCCTATTAGCTAATTACACCGTCCGGCGTTCTTATCTATTACTCATTGTGCACCTCGCTTATCACTGCTTTTGTATTAAACTTCTTTGTTATGACCTACCTCACTATTCTAACCAAACGATGTATTATTATATTCAAGAAAAAATACGTCTAAAATCCTATAACTATATTTATATATTATCGTACTATATATTATCATAATTGTTGCTTTTTTAAAAAGCGATTCGCTTCTGGCACTCGCCGGCCGCTGCCGCGGCACGCTCGCTTTGCTCGCTCGGCTCGTGCGTTGTTTATCAAAGTCTAACCTAACCTAACCTAATTGTTGCTTTTTTAAAAAGCGATTCGCTTCTGGCGTTGTTTATCAAAATCTAACCTAACCTAACCTAACCCAATTATTTTTCCGGGTAATCTGATGTATCGAACTTTGTTACGAGCTACCTCGCTATTCTGAATCATCAATAAAACACATTCATTTTACTGCCATTTTTATTTCCAAAATGTTGTTGCTTATTATCTACTGGTTTGTGTATTTGGCGACCATTTGTCCATTTTGCTATATAAAAATAATTATTGATGAACATTTGAATTGTAGCCTTATCTACTTATAAAATAGGAGCGAAACATCTCATCCACTAAAATATCGTTGTACAGTGTGTTCCCTGTAAATATGCTCGTAAAACTATGCATTGAATATCCCTGAAACTTATATAGCAAATACATTAAGCAATATTCTCCACAAACTGAAGTCCAATCATTCTGAATCCTATCAACATTCCAGTCCCATCTCTTACAATTCCTTTTCAAAAACTGGAGATGATATCGCTCAGGTGTTCGTCCATATGAATCAAAATATTGACCGATGCCATTCGTATCGATATGTACAGCTACCCAGTGTGAACCCGGTTTATCATCCGCATCCAAATTGCATATTATATACGTTGGTACATGGGTATACATAGGCAGTCTATTAGCAGCATAAACATTATTTTCTAGACTGGGATGAATCTTTTTCATATGTTTTTGTAATTCTAGTGTATCCATGATATTACTGTTATTAGCAGATTATTACAGTACCAATCTATTCAATGGTTGTCATAGGAATGTTCAATTATAGTGTTTTGTATAAGATTAAATAGGAAGTTTGTAATGAAATAAAAAATAGTAAATTGCATACAATTTGTTTTATTTAATTTTATAATGTTTCCTTTAGTTACATATACACAAAATGCATTAAGCATAACACATAAATCTAAAATATAACACACATTATAACCTTAACTACTATAGTCTACAGTAACATTTCTATTTTTATCTATTTCAATAATATTATCAAACTCAGCATAAACAATACAGTTAATTGTTTGTGTTAGTGAGGATTCAAATCGTACTTCTAATCTTACACTACCATGCTTTATGAGATTCCAATGAGCTGATGAGTTAGCTGATAAATCAGGAGTTAAATCAAATGCTAAAAGACAGTAGCCTTTGGCATACTGTTCACGAGAGATTGCATTTCCTTCATTAAGAAAGTGAATACCAGTCCCCGAGAATAGAGTATGACAGGTTGATACCTGTTGCGAAGCAATTTGAGATAAGTTTGATGATTCATAGAGTTACTATCGGTTTCGTTTTGTAAATATTTAATCGCATTCTTTTGTGAGAGTCACAAAGCAGGTTGATGTCATTTGCGAAGGAACGTGAGATAAGTTTGTTGACTCATAGAGTTACTATCAGTTTCGTTTTGTTAATATTTAATCGCATTCTTTTGTGAGAGTCACAAAGCAGGTTGATGCCATTTGCGAAGGAACGTGAGATAAGTTTGTTGACTCATAGAGTTACAATCAGTTTCATTGTACTTAAGAATTTGCTTTAGATAAGAATGGTGCTATATATGATCGAACAGTTGCAGTCATGCAGTCAGTCTATGGTCGTTGGACCACAGTGGATTGTATACGTCTACCAATACTACGTTTGTGTTGTGTTTTGTGTCATCAATGATCATGGAGGTAAGTGATTATTCTATTGACAAACTTACTTGTATTTCTCTTAACATGTGTGTGTGTGTGTGTCAGACTAAGTGTAAACAAATTGATATTAACGCGATAACTCTGTTGTTGCAGAAATCATTCAACTTCGATGAAAATACCTATAAACTGTGTTACTACTCGCCACTCTCTCCTCAAAACGAAGAAGAGAGTGATGACATCATCGTTAATAACACAGACGATGGCGGAAAAAGGAAATTGCAGTCAATTGATCAATTTTTTGAAGTGGCACCAAAAATAAAAAGGAAGAAGCTGCTATCGTCAACTGTGGCACGAGCCGCTAGAGATGGCGTATCATACATCTCTACAAATTCTGATGACGGAGACCAAGCGATGCATCTCATAAAAATTGAAATGTATGATATGAAGAAACTATCCAAGATTCCAACTAGTGATCACTGGAAGCACGCTACCACGAGGATTAAATATTACGTAAAGAAAAATAAGGATAGCATCTATGACAACACAAACGCCCTCGTATACAATATTACAAAGACAATAGCAGAAAGTGAAAAAGTGAAAAAATACTTTTTTAACAATGATCATTAGTTAATGTTACTATTTTAACAATGATCATTAGTTAATGTGATTCTGTTTTCTTAAATTACTTCCATGTACTCATTAGATTTTACAAAACTTTCCTAATCCTATGCTAGACTATAAATATTGAACATTTTTTAAATTGAGTATCAGTTACTCTACCAACACTTAACTGTTACTTACTGTGCTACATACTTTCTTCTTTATTATAAAGATGGAAAACTTTAGTGAAATGTGCACCAGTGCTTTCTTTTCCGCACCCATTGAAGAGAATATAGAACAATTCAACAGCGAATTCAATCAGGAGCTGCATAAAGTTTGTGATGAAATGGAGAAGCGTGAACTGTTCGATTCATCGTATGATGATGAGTTGTATAATCAATGTTTGATGGTTGAAACAACGTTAATGTAAGTATTAGAAGTACAAACTCAATAAGAAATATTATTGTAGTAATGTTTTATTTTAAGATTTATCTAATAATTTTCTTTTTTTGTTACAGTCAACAACAAGTTGGAAGAGGTATCAAACGAGGTATCACTACAGATGAAAATAAGGTTACCAAGAAAGCAAAATTTGATGAGGGAGCTTCTACATCATCAATTGAAACCAATGACGTGGACAACAATAAGGTGGAATGTGATACATGTCATGTTTATATTAATAAAAGGTATCTAAACAACCATTTAAAAAGTAATACACATAAAAATAATCTTTTAAAATCACATAATTCATTAACAAATGTAACAGTTGTTGAAACCGCTTTTGGTAATCGAATTTTAACATACAGAATTAATAGTAAAACACTTCAATCGGGGCAATATTTTGAAACACCAGAATCGTTTTTAAATTCACTAAAAATCGATATCTTATTTTTGATAAATGAATGTATTCAACAACATACAATTTTAAAAATAAACTTCATATTGCATGCTGATTTCATACAACAAACTAAAGATATTAAAAATACGTTTGATTTTCAAACGTTTAATTACATCATTTGTCAGGGAGATGACTTAAATATTTTTTATTCATCATTAATAGACACTGTAGTCGGTAAAATTTGTCAATTTGAAAAAAAAGATAGTGGTTGGAGTCTTAATCAAATTAAATACATAGATATGAATGTTAACAAATTCAACCCCCTACGTGGTAGTTCATATATCGACCTTCCTCAAGATATTAAATCAAAAAAAGCTGTAATCAATGTTAAAAATAATGATAATATGTGTTTTAAATGGGCATTACTCTCTGGTTTATATCCTGTATGTAAAAGTGTAGATCGGGTAGCATCTTACGCAATTCATGGAAATAAACTAAAATTTACTGGTATTTCTTTTCCGGTTAAAATTGCAGATATATCAAAAGTAGAGAAATTAAACAATATTAGTATTAATGTTTTTGGCCTAGAATATAATAAAGAAAAAAAGTGTAATTCTGTTGTAGGTCCTTTATATTTAACAAAATGTCGTACACCTAATCATATTAACCTACTATATATATCGAATGGTACTAACAATCATTACTGTTATATTAAAAACTTATCGCGATTAGTTAGTTCACAAATATCAAGTCATCATCATGCAGTTTATATATGTGATTCATGTTTACTTCATTTCCCATCAGAGGAAAGACTTAATAACCATCAACAATATGATTGCGCTCACATTTGTACGGAATTACCAAACGGCGAGGATTCCAAATTGAATTGGTTTGGTAAAGCAACCTCAAATAATAAATTAAAATTTGATAAATTCGCGAAAAAGTTGGAAATGCCCTTTGTGGTTTATGCAGACTTTGAGGCATTTTTGAACCCGATAGAATCATGTAGTAACGATCCATCCAAGCCTAGTACAATTAATATTCAAAAACATGAAGTGTATAGTTTTGGTTATTACATTAAATGTTCATATGATAACAGATTATCAAAATATGAGACGTATAGTGGGCCAAACTGTGCACAAGTGTTTATGAATCGCCTTTGCGAAGATGTGAAAACAATAGTTAAAAAAAATAGTTTCCAAAAATGTCCCGTTCCATTATCAGATGAAGATAAAATTAAAATTTCAAATTCAAACATGTGTCATATTTGTGAAACTGAGTTAAATGGAGATCCTTTTAACGATTTTGATTGGTACACTGGTAGTTTTAGAGGTGTTGCACATCAAGTGTGTAGTACTAAGTACAGAACCCCTCGTCATATTCCAATATTTTTACATAACCTCAGTCACTACGATGCTCATTTCATTGTCCATGCATTAAACCTCTATGATGGCAAAGTTGAAGTTATTCCGCAAAATAAAGAACGATACATATCATTTTCAAAACAGTTAACAATAAATAATAATCAATCAGTAAGTTTAAGATTTGTAGATTCATTGAAATTTTTATCGTGTAGTTTAGATCAACTAGCTAAAAATCTTAATGATGATCAGTTTACAGAACTAAAAAGGAACTATCCTAATAATGAAGATTTTTCACTTTTAAGACGGAAAGGTATTTATCCTTATGAATTTATGTGTAATAGTGATTGCTTGAAACATCCATCACTTCCTGATCAACACCATTTTTATAGTTCACTCACAGATACAAATATTTCAAATGATGATTATAATCATGCAAAAGATATTTGGCAACATTTTAAGTGTAGTAGTATGTCCGATTATTCCGATTTATATTTAAAAACTGATGTTTTACTTTTGACTGATGTATTCGAAAACTTTAGAAAGCTTTGTATTAAAACTTATGGATTAGATCCTGCTCATTACTATACTGCCCCAGGTTTAAGTTGGGATGCAATGTTAAAATTTACCAAAATAGAATTAGAATTGTTAACGGACTATGACAAAATTGCTTTTTTTAAAGCTGGTATTAGAGGGGGTGTATCTCAGTGTAGCAATCGTTTTGCTAGAGCAAATAATAAATTCATGGAGGATTATGATAGTGAAAAACCTAATTCATATCTAACATATTTTGATGCGAATAATTTATATGGTTGGGCAATGTCTCAATCTCTTCCTGTTGGCGGTTTCGAATGGATAGATTCTAATACAGATTATAATGTACCGGATAACTCTGATTTCGGTTATGTTTTAGAAGTTGATTTGGAATATCCTGATGAACTTCATAATTTGCATTCTGACTTTCCGTTATGTCCTGAAAACATATGTGTGGGTAATACTAATGAAACTAAATTAGTTCCTAATTTAAATAATAAAAATAAATACATCATTCACTACAGGAATTTAAAACAATGCATTGAAATGGGAATGAAATTAATTAAAGTACATAGAATTTTAAAATTTAAACAGAGTTCTTGGTTAAAGAAATACATAGACTTAAATACTACTTTGAGAACGTTAGCTACATCAAACTTCGAAAAAGACTTTTTTAAATTAATGAATAATTCTGTCTTCGGTAAGACTATGGAAAATATTGAAAAAAGAGTAAACGTTAAACTACTAACTCACTGGGATAATCGTGGTAAAGTTTTAGGTGCTCAGGATTGGATTGCAAAACCAGAGTTCCATAGTTTATCAATATTTTCAGAACATTTAGTTGCAATACAATTACGTAAAACAAAACTAATTTATGATAAGCCGATTTATTTAGGATTTTGTATTTTAGATATATCTAAGACCCTTATGTATGAATTTCATTACAACTACATGATTAAAAAGTTTCATAATAAAATTAAGTTATTGTACCGATAGTTTGATATATCAAATTTTTACAGACAATTTTTATGAGGATATAAAACCAGATCTACCTCACTATTTCGATACATCAGATTACCCGGAAAATAATATTTACGGATATCCAAAAATAAATAAAAAAAAGTTAGGTTTTTTTAAAGATGAGAATAATGGTAAAGTATTGAAGGAATTTGTAGGGTTGCGATCAAAAATGTATGCCTTAGAAATAGAAGATAAATTTATAGCAAAGGCAAAAGGGGTTAACAAAAGTGTTACCAAAAAAATGAATATGGAAAATTACAAATCGTGTTTGTTTAATAAAAATGTATTATATTGTAGTATGCTTCGATTTAAGTCAATCAAACACACTATTTTTACACAAAAAATAAATAAAACATCTTTATCATATAATGATACCAAACGATGTATTATGAACAACAACATTGATACATTGGCTTGGGGACATTATAAATTACGCTAAGTGACTTTTTACTATTATTTCTGTGTGTACATATACAAATAAGTGACTTTTTACTATTATTTCTGTGTGTGTATACAAAATTTGTACTGATTGTAAAAAAAATTATGATATTGCTATAATGTTATATAATAGTTTATTAATAGTTTTATAATAGTTTAGTATTGTTTGATTGTAAATAATGTAAAATAATTGTAGTTTTTATTTGTGTACTTAAATTTGATGTTGAGGTGATTGTGAAATTCTGATAAGTACTAATTGTGTTAGAAATAGTAAACAGATCATTTATTTTTAGCAATATAATATATATATTAAATTTTTACACCAACATTTTCATTTTTTATTTCATCCCTTTAAACTCTAGACGTGTGAAATGTTTCACTTTATCCATCCGTTTACTGCTATTGTGGCCGGACCAAGTGGATGTGGGAAGTCAAATTTTGTAACAAATTTCATAAAATCAGTTAAGGAAATATGTAATTGTGATTTTAATCATATCACATGGTGCTTTGATGAAATGCAACCTTTATATAATTTACCAAATGTTAACTATCATCAAGGAATTCCAAATCTTAATATGTTTGATGGTGAAAACCCACACCTTATTATTATTGATGATCTAATGAGAGAGTCTGATGGAAGAATTGTGGATATATTTACAAAAGGCAGTCATCACCGGAACCTTAGTGTATTTTATTTAACACAAAATTTATTTCATCAAGGTAAAGGTCAAAGAGACATTTCTTTAAACTCAAGTTATATAATTTATTTTAAAAACCCTCGAGATAAAACTCAAATAAGATATTTAGCACGACAAGTGTCACCAGATAACACAAAATTCATTGAAGACGCCTACAGGGATGCAACTTTAGAAGCACATGGATATTTAATGGTAGATTTAAAACAGAATACAAATGATTTTTGTCGTATCAAGACAAATGTATTCCCATTTAATGGTCACTGTACAGTCTACGTCCCCACGAAAGAGTTTAAATACACCAAGAATCAAACAATTCAAATCATTTCTAAATGATGCATCGTCGAGTCACAACGCATAAACATTTGCTAAATGCTTTGCATACGCTTAAACCAAAACATCAAAGAGCATTACTTAAAACGTGTGATGAAAAAGAAATAAATTGTATTTGTGAATGTATTCATAACGTTTTACAAGGAAAGATACCACTTAAAGATCAAGATAAACAAAAATTGAATAAACACAAAAATATACTCCGTAAACTGGTGCGTAAGTGTAAACATAAACTAAGAAAAAATATTATTATACAAAAAGGAGGGACTTTCTTACCAATAATATTAGGTGCAATATTGAGTGGATTAGTAAGTGGACTAGCCAGTTAACATGGAAAATGCTAAGAAAATGATACTTATTGAACCTGGATTGATTGAAAAATTAAAACAAGAAAATAAGGATACAAGTAATTTGTCTCGATTAGATATTGAAATGCAAAATATTATGAATAGTAAGACGGAAGACCGAAAGAAGTGGATGTTATATTTACAAACACTACAAAGATACCTTCACTTTACCGAAGAGGATCGTCAACCACTCAGATTACCAATTTATTCTGATACATCTAATGAATATTCAAATGAGTCTAAAATTGGTTTTAAAAATAAAGATAGAGATCTAAAAAGTTCAGTTGATGCTGAATCTTTGTTGGAGGAGAAAGGTTCCATTAAAAGTATAGAAAGTGAGGCAAATCCACTGTATTCACCAACACAAATACTCAGTTTAATACCAAAAACTTATAATAAAAAAGGTGAGTCATTATTAAACTTAATTGGAACAAGTAAAAGTAAAATACGTTGGGATAATGAAGGCACAGTCATAATTGATAATGAAAAAATTCCAGGAAGTAATATTGTTGATTTAATAAATGATTCACTTAGACCCTTAAAAAAAAGTGATCCGATAGGGTGGGATAGATTTGCTAAAGCATTGAAAGATATTAAAGTACCACTTACTTATATTGGAAATCCAAAGAGATGTGAGTTTATTAACCAACTTCAAGCGAAAGATCTGAACAAAACCTCTGAGATTGAAGTTCAAGAATTTTCTACACCGAGCAGTGGAGATAAAAGATATATAACTAAAATACGTAAAAAGATCGATTGGGAAAAATGGACCCCGTACTAGAAGAAATTAACAGGATTTATTATGATCCATCTAACCCCGCTGGTTTTGGTAGTATTGATAAATTATCAAAAGCTATGAAGGGTAAAATGGATAAAAAGCAAGTGAAGGAATGGTTACAATCACAAGAAACATATACATTACATAAACCCATTCGGAAAAAATTCCCGCGTAATAGGTACATTCTATCAAATATTAATGAGCTGTGGCAAGCCGATTTAAGTGATATGCGAACTTATTCTCAATATAATGATGGTTTCAACTACATACTTTGTGTTATTGATGTATTTAGTAAATATGCTTTTGCAAGACCAATGAAAAAGAAAAACTCAGAAACAACTAAAGAATGTTTTGAAAGTATATTTACTGAAAGTAATTCAACCCCTACTCACATACAATCTGATAAAGGTACAGAATTTGTTTCAAAAGATGTACAAAAATACTTTAAATCCAAAAAGATAAATTACTATACCACTAACAATCCTGATATTAAGGCTAGTATTGTTGAACGATTTCAAAGAACTCTAAAAATGAAAATGTGGCGTTATTTCACTCATAATAATACTTATAGATATATAGATGTTTTACAAGATTTAATATACTCTTATAATCACAGCATTCACTCGAGTATTAAGATGTGCCCATGTGATGTAAGTTCCAACAATATTATGACAGTTTGGACTAATCTTTATGATAGAGGGTCAAACAAACTTTCTTTAGAAAATTCAAAACCAAATTTCAACGTGGGTGATTATGTTCGAATAACTAAATATAAACATGTTTTCCAAAAAGGATATGAATCAAATTGGAGTGATGAAATATTTATTATATCTTCAATAATTGATAGATCTCCATGGGTTGTTTATACAATTACAGATTTACAAAATGAATCAATAGTTGGTACTTTTTATGAAAGAGAATTACAGAAGGTCACTTACAACCCCACCTCACAATATAAAATAGATAAAATAATTGGTACTCGTTATTCGGGCACCAGAAAAGAAGTATTAGTGAAGTGGAAAGGTTATCCAGATAAATTTAACAGTTGGATTTTAGCTTCTAGTTTAAAAGAAATATGAATAAAGAAAGTTTTTATTTAACTTTGCTCAGCAATAGTTCAATGGAATACTTTCCTGATAACAAGACCACAAATTTTTCAACAAAATTACCAAAAGCTATGAAATTAGAAGGTGAATGGTTGGTTGGAGTTGTCGAGTTTCAATATCCATGCACAATGTTTACTGTTCAAGATCATGAAAATGTTGTATACATCACAAAAACCATGTTAATTCCTAATGAAGATAAACCATCAACAGTGTACTACAAAAAACATATTCCCGCTACCAACTACGATAACGTTGAACATATTTTGAGAGCATTAAATGGTATCGGAGAGAACTTGAAATTTCGTTATGATGAAATAACAAAATTTGTGTCTGTTTCTGTTTTGGATAAAAATATAACATCCGTAACATTATCACCCAAATTAAGTTTACAACTAGGTTATGAACCAAATACAAATCTCCTAGACAGAAATTTTGGGAAGTGTCCTGCTAATTTACATTTAGGGTTACCATCTCAACTATTTCTATATTGCGACATTATTGATCCTCAGATTGTGGGTGATGTTATGACTCCGCTATTAAGAGTCATTTCATTAGATCCTTCAAAATACATTTATGGTGCGTATAAAATGCACGTTTTCTCTCCACCTCACTACTTACCCGTTATGCGAAGAGAGTTCGATACGCTGGAAATGGATATAAGATCGAGCGCAGGACAAAAAATACCATTCCAGTTTGGGACCGTGTGTATTAAACTACATTTCCGCAAATTATAATAATGTATTCTCCTCATGATCATCATAAATGTCCATATGAAAATTATTATTCACATCAAGCTGGATCAGGAGTTGGAGTAATTTATAAGGGTTCACCATACCAACGCGGTCATGGTATTGGGAGCTTCTTAGGAGGATTATTTAGATCAGTTTTACCTTTACTTTCAAGTGGTGCTCGAGTGGTTGGTAAGGAGGCATTAAACGCTGGAGTAGGACTTTTATCGGATATGATTCAAGCCCGTCCTATGGAAGCCTCAATAAAAGATCGTCTAAAGCAAGTTAGTGCGAACTTAAAACGAAAGGCTGATAACAAAATTGATCGATTAAACATGACAGGATCTGGGTATATAACTAAAAGAAAACGATTGGCCTCGTTCATTCCACCACTAACAGCTAAAGTGAAAGCTACGAAAAAACTTGGTCTAAAACCAAAAAACATCAAAGATATATTTTCAAATTAAGTATGTCTTTCCTTCATAATCATTCTTGTGAGTGCGTTAAGTCAGAATTAGATTTGTTTGCATTACCGTCCACACAAACAAGCATTGAAAATGGATTATGGATTCACTATAAACCAATTTCATCTCTTGCTGATGATGGACCTATCGAGTTTCAAGTTCCTGGAACAGGCGATGACTACATAGATTTGTCTCATACATTACTCCACATAAAGGCAAAAGTATTAAATCAAGATTCAACAAACTTGTTATCAGCTACAGTAGTAGCACCTGTAAATAATTGGTTGCATTCACTTTTTAGTCAACTCGATGTTTATTTAAACCAAAAACTTGTATCACCACCTAATAATACCTATGCCTATCGAGCATACATGGAAACCCTTTTAAACTATGCTCCTGCTGCTAAACAATCTCATCTTACTTGTAGTCTTTGGTATGATGATACAGCAGGCAAAATGGATTCCACAGATGGTAAAAACACAGGATTTGCTAAAAGACAGGAATTAGTTAATGAAAGCCGGGAAATAGAAATGATTGGTCATCTTCATGGTGACATTTTCAATCAAGATAAATTTTTAATTAATGGTGTTGAAATGAGTGTAAAATTAGTTCGGTCAAGAGAGAGTTTTAATTTAATTGCTGGGTCAAATGATGAAAAGTTTAAAGTTTGCATTACGGATGCAACTCTTATTGTTCGAAGAGCACGAATTAATCCAAGTGTATTACTCGCACATCAGAAAGTTTTAGCTTCTACAACTGCTAAATATCCTATTACTCGTGCTGAAGTTAAAGTTTTAACAATTCCATCAGGTGTTCAAGGAAAAACTCTTGATAATATATTCTTGGGACAGGTACCCAAAAGATGTATTATTGGATTTGTGAACAATTCCGCATTTAATGGTTCCCTTACTAAAAATCCATTTAACTTTGAAAACTATGGTATTAACTCTTTCAGCTTATATATTGATGGTCAACAAATACCTTCAAAAGCTTTGCAACCATCTTTTAATAATAATATATTCACATCGGCATATCATACTCTATTCTCGGGGACTGGTATTCACTTTCTTAATGAAGGAAATGCAATCTCTCGTGAACAGTATGCCAAAGGCTACTGTCTTTTAGCATTTGATTTAACTCCTGATTTATCAGCTAACTCATCAGCTCATTGGAATCTCATAAAGCATGGTAGTGTAAGATTAGAAGTACGATTTGAATCCTCACTAACACAAACAATTAACTGTATTGTTTATGCTGAGTTTGATAATATTATTGAAATAGATAAAAATAGAAATGTTACTGTAGACTATAGTAGTTAAGGTTATAATGTGTGTTATATTTTAGATTTATGTGTTATGCTTAATGCATTTTGTGTATATGTAACTAAAGGAAACATTATAAAATTAAATAAAACAAATTGTATGCAATTTACTATTTTTTATTTCATTACAAACTTCCTATTTAATCTTATACAAAACACTATAATTGAACATTCCTATGACAACCATTGAATAGATTGGTACTGTAATAATCTGCTAATAACAGTAATATCATGGATACACTAGAATTACAAAAACATATGAAAAAGATTCATCCCAGTCTAGAAAATAATGTTTATGCTGCTAATAGACTGCCTATGTATACCCATGTACCAACGTATATAATATGCAATTTGGATGCGGATGATAAACCGGGTTCACACTGGGTAGCTGTACATATCGATACGAATGGCATCGGTCAATATTTTGATTCATATGGACGAACACCTGAGCGATATCATCTCCAGTTTTTGAAAAGGAATTGTAAGAGATGGGACTGGAATGTTGATAGGATTCAGAATGATTGGACTTCAGTTTGTGGAGAATATTGCTTAATGTATTTGCTATATAAGTTTCAGGGATATTCAATGCATAGTTTTACGAGCATATTTACAGGGAACACACTGTACAACGATATTTTAGTGGATGAGATGTTTCGCTCCTATTTTATAAGTAGATGAGGAAGCACACAAACCAGTAGATAATAAGCAACAACATTTTGGAAATAAAAATGGCAGTAAAATGAGTGTGTTTTATTGATGATTCAGAATAGCGAGGTAGGCCGTAACAAAGCTCGATACATCAGATTACCCGGAAAAACAATTAGGTTAGGTTAGAGTTTGATAAACAACGCACGAGCCGAGCGAGCAAAGCGAGCGTGCCGCGGCAGCGGTCGGCGAGTGCCAGAAGCGAATCGCTTTTTAAAAAAACAACAATTATAATAATATAGTACGATAATATATAAATATAGTTATAGTATTTTAGACGTATTTTTTCTTGAATATAATAATACATCGTTTGGTTAGAATAGCGAGGTAGGTCATAGCAAAGAAGTTTAATACAAAAGCAGTGATAAGCGAGGTGCACAATGAGTAATAGATAAGAACGCCGGACGGTGTAATTAGCAAATAGGAAAAGGTGAACCATGGGACGCTAATGACCCACCGGATATCAATTAGATAAGAGTTAATCGATCTGCACATCTCCGAAACCGTGCATCCTATCGCTTCGGGAGTGAGTGCTATCGACTCAGCGTGGCCGCTTTAGTGGGAAAAGAGTCCAAACTTTTTTTTTTTTTTTTTTTTTTTTTTTTTTTAGGATGGGGTGCCACTGATTTGCGGGTGAAGCTGTGAATGTGCCAGCACCCGGCACCCGTGCGCGTGAACCGGCGAATGTACCTGAATCCGTGTTCCAGAACCGGCGAATCACTACTACTACTAGGCGACGATAAATATAATATTTAATAAATACATATATAGATAATAACACCCAGACCCAAGAACAAATAATTGAGTTCATCACACAAATATTTGCCCTGATCGGGGATCGAACCCGGGACCGTCGGCTCAGTAGGCAGTTACTTTACCACTGCGCCAACCGCGTCGTCAAAAAAGATATAACTGTGATTCTAGGTTTCGTTTTGGGGAGGAATATGTTCGAATGCATTCATCCTACTAGGGAATAAATAAATTCTACCGCTAGGAACTGGAACATGCTTCCTGAATCTGTGTTCCCCGATGAGTACAATATGGAGGTCTTCAAGAGGAGAGTGAACAGGTACATTCTAGGGAAGCGCGCTCCATCTTAGGCCACATCTCAGCTTACCATCAGGCGAGATTGTGGCCAAGCGCTCCCCTATTGTACAATAAAAAATAAAAAAAATCCTACTAATATCATAAATGCGAAAGTTTGAAAGTATGGATGTTTGTTACTCTTTCACACAAATACCTACTACTGAACCGATTACAATGAAATTTGGTAAGTATGTAGAAAGTTGAAAACCCAGGATAAGACATAGGCTTTTTATCCCAGAAATCCCATAGGAATGGGAACTATGCGGGTTTTTCTTTGAAAACGCGGGCGGAAATTAAGATAAAAATAATAATGAAATTGATTTCACTTGTTAACTAGGTAGGTTTATTAAAACTTAGCTGTAAAATAAAAATAATATGTAACACATACACAACTGTACCTAAATATCTACATAATATATTTCTACTTTCCAAAAAGTTTAGAGAAAACATACATTATATATAACTACTCACTAAAAGCTTGTTTTTTTTTTCACATTTCTCATTACTTCACCTCACATCATAATAATATAGTAAAATAGCTCAACAAGTTATTTTCCATGTTATAATTAGAAAAAATACATCGCACATTGTTTGCATCGAGATAACACTATTTACGAGAGATATGCATTGTAATTTATAATAAACTCATCTTATATGTATATTTTACTTTATGTGCCCCGCGGTTATACCCGCATTGCTCCGCTCATGTTAGTCTTAGCGTGATGATATATAGCCTATATCCTTCCTCGATAAATGGGCTATCTAACACCGAAATAATTTTTCAAATCGGACCAGTATTTCCTGAGATTGGCGCGTTCAAACAAACAAACAAACTCTTCAACTTTATAATATAAGTATGTATTAGATATAGCATATGAGGAAAATGCATTCGCCACGTGTTTTATCCAGCTATTTACAAGAAATTATGAAGTTGGTTACTAAAATAAAATTGAGTTCAATTGAAAGAAACATAATTCTTCTAGCCATACGAGATTGCTTCGTGCAGAATATAAAGTACTACTTTGGTGATTCATATATCCTTGGTATTAATTTAGTAAAAAAATTAATGTTATCTGAATACGGCTAACGTTTGTGTGATTTATATAAATACTCATCCTTCGTGATGTACTTTATTAAAACGTTAATCTATATAATATAAATGAATCGCTAAATGTTTTGGTAAGCGTAAAACAAGAACGGCTGAAGCTGAACCGATTTCATTTTTTCTTTTTTTATAATATTCCTTGAAGCACGAGGATAGTTCTTATGGAGAGAAAACGTAAACGTATCACGGGCGAAGCCGGGGCGGACCGCTAATAGTAAATAATTATCACTACAAACACATCCCTCTTTACATATACTTGCACATGGTCGAAAAGCAGCCTTAAACAGTGACTGCTTTTCACAGAAGTGTCCATTCCATATACTCAAAAGACAATACAATTAATTCCAAATATCTACTGTGTTACAACTTGTCACTACAACTACAACTTGTAACAGTTAAAAACCGATACCTAATGAGCATAACAACACGTGTTTATGCTAGCTGCGTAGTTAATGCTGTTAATGAAACGTTTTGTTCAAGTGTTATTTTAATTTTCAACTTTAACTATATCGATGTTAAACACATTTTTGCTTTGAAAACTTCTGCGTTGAAATGAAATGCAATCATTTTCTGATATTAATTTGATCCTCAGGATCTAAATGAGTGCAAACAGACTTGTCAAACTTGATCATTACATTAATGCAGTAAATGAAGGTTTGTGTTCCGACCTGAGTATGTATAAGTTTAAAATATTACAATCAACGTCATAATAATTTATTTCGTTTTAGGCTAACTTAATTCAAGTAAAACTTGAAAGAATCTATGGCCTGATATAGCTCATCCACACTATTTTCAAGACGCAATAACATCGCAAAAAATCCAGCACCCATGTGTAAATACCCTAAGCAATAATCAATTAAGAGCATTGCAAAGAGCGCTGCAACGCTAACAAAGTTGTGTTCGCGTCATAAACTAATAAAGACGAAGATCATGTAAAACGGGAGCAACGTCCAATTCCGAATAAAAGAATCCACATATAATTACCTACCTATTTGGAAATTCTCGAAATTTCTATTAACCTATGAATTATAAGAATTTTGGAATAGAATACCGCATGTCGAAGCAGAATATCTTTTATGCAATACATATTATGATACCAATTTTTAACCCACTTCTTTAAATTTTCAGAATTTCTTTTAACAAAGGTTCAGTAGTAGTAATCTACTATTATACGGTGCAGAAACGTGGACATTGACTAAAAAAGTTACTCACAAACTTCAAGTAGCTCAACGTTCAATGGAACGTGCCATGCTCGGAATCTCCCTTTTAGACCACATACCAAATAGAACTATCAGAAAACGTACAAAGGTTACTGATATTGTTCTCAAAGTATGCCAACTCAAGTGGAGATGGGCAGGCCACATGTGCCGAAGGAGCGACGGACGATGGGCGTTGAAAGTGGCGGAATGGAGACCATGGAGTGGTAGACGTAAGCCAGGCAAACCGAAAGCACGGTGGTCCGACGATATTTCTAAAACAGCGGGTAAATCTTGGATGCGTCTGGCCAAAGACCGAAAAGAATGGAAAAAACATGAGGAGGCCTATACCCGACTATGGGTGAATTAAGGCTTGAAAGAAGAAGAAGAATCTACTATTTGAATTGACGTGTAGGTACAACTAGTAGGATCTTTTATATTCTCCTAGATTAACTGTTGTGCAAATGATAGGACATAATATGTATAGGTACCTTTATAGTCATTGATTCTAACCGCATGTTGTTATCAATTTATGAAGGTGCTTTATGTGGAGACGAATAAGAATTGAATGAATATTTTATAGCTACATACAATATGAAGCAAAAACCGCGTAAAATTAAAAAACCTTGAACTATACGAGAAATACATACCATATCAATTACAGTCGTTATATTTATTTGTTTACAGTTAGCTGTCTACTATATTTACGTTTCATATAATAAGTAAAGATATAAAATACTATAAATCAACTTACCTTCTGTTGGATTTGATACAGCATCGTGAATGAGTGACGCCAAACATCCAGATAGACCTTTAAAAGGGAAAATAATGTTAAAAATAGCAATTCTATGAACACTTTATTTGCGTAAGCGGGAGCTAATAGAAACTTGATACTTAGGGTGCGAGTAAACAACGCTTTGGAAATAGAATCTCTTTACGTACACTTTTTATTAGAGTACGTCGAAATAAAGCATTGATTATGAATTTGCCACGCTATTTAAGAGTAAGATCGGAAATATGAGAAAAATAATAGATCAACATTTTCTTAACTTGAACTCAAATGGCAAACTGAACAATGATACAAAGGCTAAGCGATGCTTTAAATCACATGTAGATATTTTAACTACAACTCCAAAAGAAACAGATACTCATACCGATATCAAGTCTCAAGGCAAAATAAGCATCCTCAGTTAAGCGAGTCAATTTGCAAAACAACCTACTAATAAACAAATTACAATTATTACCGTGTGTGATATGGTCGTGCCGATGCCTTGTCAACTGTGACAGCGTGTGCTTGCTCTGCTCATACGTCGCGAAGAAGCAGGCGTGCGCCGGCCCGGCGCCGACCACCACCGCCGACATGCCGCGGACGGGCCTGCGAATACAAGATATTATGTAATTCGTGAAGGGAATACACGGGAAACAATAGTATAATAATTGAGGGAATAGACTGAGCTTAGATATAGGGCACTGTCAAATGTTAGGAATCTGGAATAATAAGAGTAATTTCGAATCCTAATTTACAAATACATAATTATTATAATCGAAAAGCTTTGTAAGTTGTAACAATGTTTGGATTTTTTAAACGCAAAATCAGCTGATCTGTATCATACACATATAGATACTCTGGATTAGCAGGCTACCTTTTAAACGGGTAGGTACCAAGCGAGTAAGACCACCGCGCCGGCAAATCAGTTAAAATACTTTAATCGTTGTTGTGTCTACGGTACTAATTAATTAATAATATAAATATTTACAAATATACTGGTCACCCATTAATGAACCATTAGTGTTATAAACAGTTAATATTATATACAGCCCCACTGTAAAGTAATCAAATATGTTCCTAAAATAGAAGTTATTAATATTCAATTTGTTCAAAACAGTTCTATCGAAAAGTAAACTGAACCTTGAACTATAACACATATGAATTAAAAAACAATGTATTCACAAATATCAATACACAATAGCGACTGTTATCGGCACGATGATGACGTAAAACAAATTAATTTATTGTGAATTAAATAGTATAGCTTGAATCAAATATTAATTTTTCGTTGATGGCACCACCATTTTGGGCAAATGGTATAAAAAACTTTATAGTTATTACTCCGAATCTATGAATGCTTAAATTACTGTACGATTAAAATTTATCTTGACTTAGTATCTACTTTTTAATTTTTATATCGTAGAGAGAAAAAAGTATGATGATATAAGAAAAAGTCGAACAACTATTTACGTCAATAAAAAGACAATGAATGAAGAAAATGCAAAGTTAAACATTGAAGTACACAAGATTGTAAATACTAAACACGGTAGTGTAGTAACAACAATAGTAAGCCATGTTTGTATTACATTGCTGGGCGGAAGATAAACCAGGATACACTACTATCAACACTGCGAGCAATGGATGAACATGTTTTTGCAACAAACGCACCAAATGATGCGTTGATTAGGGAAACGGATACAGTGATATATATGAATATTTAGACAGTATCAAGACGTTTTGAGATGCCCCAGCATTGGGAACATAATGGGCTGATTATGGATTACCTTTTAATGTTAAGTATTGTGGGGTAGGAGCAGATATAGAGGCTTATAGTATCCTTCCAGACATTTGTTTAATTTGAAAAATATTTTAGAGACGAGTTCGTGTGAGAAAGACAGTGCTTTTGATAACCTGGACCTTATACAAAATCTTGATAAATCACGTGAAGTGTATTTATACCATATCTAGTAATTCGAGAAATTAAAGTGACCAAAAGAACAGAAATTTTGTCTATTCATTCATTCCCTACTAATTTAAATTTGTTAATGATGATCAATGAAGTAGATAAGATAAATCCGATAATGCTTGCAGCAATATGTAAATTTTTAAAATGCATGATGACATACATCTTTGAATAATGCAATTAATTACTAGTTGTACGCCCACGTGGGTAAAGAAAATTACCATACGATTGAGACTTCACCGCGGTAAAAAAGCCTGTATAACTCTCTACCTCTCCAGACACAAAAATCATACCCTCAAATCAATGAAAGGCCAATTAACAAACATACTTTTGCAATAAATCAAAAGCAACACACATTTGCTACTATATCGTTTTTCCAAAATGTATTAAAGAAGAGTCTAACGCTGTTCTGATTAATTTAAATTTCCAAGCGAAATCCCTCATAAAGCAAAAAACGATTTAGCAAACAGCAATGCTCTATATAACTTCCCCACCTATTGTAGAAAGTCCAAGGTCATCGAAATTTGTATCGCGGGCACAATCGATACTTAACAAGGTCTGGGTGGTTAACATGATGTCTTACAGCAGTATCACAGTATTACAATATTATTTCCTACAGTAAGGAAACGCCTTTGATGTCGCGCGATGCCGCCGCCAGCGTAGGTACTTACGCTGCCACACGAAAATATGCTAGGGTTTGCAACCCTAGCATATTTTCGTGTGGCAGCAACAAATGGGAAATAAAACAATTGTGATTATTAATATTATGATTAAATCATTTATTCATATGTACATTCAAAATAATTGCGATTATTAAATCTGATGTAATTATTTGTTCATAAATATATGTTATGGACCAAGTGATAAATTGGGCAGTATACATAATGCACGGTCATTATGAAAAATGCCCAAATTGAGAGTGCAATTTGATAATAATTATTCAAATAATCAAATTGACCGGGCATTATACATATTGCCCATCACCTTTTGGGCAGAGTAATACAAACATATTTAATTACTATTTTTTTATTGTTATTGTCATTTAACTTAAAATAAACTAAATATTAAACCACTTAAACAATCAGGCTCATTATTGGGATTAATTACCAAGGACTTCTACCTTAAAAATCCACTAGTTTTTGCATTAAAAACTTAAGGAAAGTCATATTACAGTACTCCAAAATTAATAATGCGCATGCAAATCTTGAGATTTTATGATTAGATTTATATGGTTTAAATGTAAACCTGGGTTTGAAAACCATATTTTATACAATATAAATTTTGTGTTATTTTAACCTTCTTTTCTTCCATCATTACACCAGCTTCAGTAAGAAACTTTAAAAGTACTATAAAATTTTCCAAGTAAATCAATCCAACAAAGATATATAGTTATTCGCAATCGTGGGGTTATCCTCGCTATTGACTTTAACAAGGAATTATCGAAACAAAATCGTTACTTACAAATAAATATTAATCTCTTTTAGTACAAAACGCATAATTTGACTAAATTATGCAAGAAGAAAATGCATTTTACCCCTCTATATACATATCATCTTCGGACGCTCCGGGAATATGACAGTTGCCGAACGGTGACGAAGATTTCTATGCGCATTATTACTTTTGGAGTACTGTAAAAATATAACATAAAATATAATTAAATTTAAAACAAAAATTTCACAACATACCTTTGTTTTATAGAAATGACTTATTATTATGAAACATAAAATAAACTAAAGTTTAAGCAATCAGACTCATTATTTGGCATAATTAGCAATTACTCTTAATAAACGAAATGTAAAGAAGTAAAATAGAACATAAAATTGAAAACAATAATTATACAATATGTAGCAAGTAACAGGTTTATTTATTAGAACAACTGCCACTGTGATGGCATTTTGAGGTACACAACTTTTTGGCTTTGCGACAACTTTTCAAGCGTTATTATCAAATTGCCCAATTGTCATGTAGCATTATAATAATGACCGTGCAATGTGATAAATAATGAATTTAAGATAGTAATTAATCACTTAGCCCAATAAAGCTAGACATTATTCATAATGCTCGTGCATTATAAATAATGTCCGCATTAATCACCTGGTCCATAACATATATAATTACAGATATTGCACTGCTACATATTATTTACGTGGACACTTTATTTTTGGATGTTCTTAATTGTATATTATACCATTTAACTAAGTAATGCATTCGCATTGGGATGTACAATCTGATTAGAAAATAATGAGGACAACATATACATAGCTTTGATTTTAATTCAACAGATACAATTAATACTATCTTTCTGAAATATTGTTTCCTTCTGGGATTTCAATGTAGATTTACATCCGTAAACGGAACAGTTTTTGCGCGCCATAATAGAATATGTAAGTACCTATGTATAATAAAATTATTACACAAAAAATACGACTGCGTCGTCCTTTCGCGATAGTTAATGCAAACTCAGCGTGATTGCATTAAGCGGCCCGCGTCGCCCGACCCCCCGCCAGTTCCCCTCCGTTTCTCTGCACAAGTACATTCGTCGCCATACTGTAGGAAATATGGTAATACTGTGGCAGTATTATATCCAGTGTGGGAAAGTGATGGCGCTAGACGACCTACATAGCGCTGTCATTCTTCCACACTGGAAATAATACTCCTTTAAGATAATATGGTACTGGTGGCGCAAAATATTGTATTGTCATGCTAAAATGGCTTTCAATGCTCATTGTTAGAATATAACTGAGTAATTAATCTATTTGCTTATGAATTGAAAATCTGTGTGAATATATTTTACAGTTATCAGCAAAACGATTCTATCCATTCTTTATAACAATCCTAACTAACTTACATAAATTCTCAAGAAGTTGCAGTATCACCTAGGAATTAGGAAATCCATGCGAATTATTATACTATTTATAAATATTGAGATTAAAGCCTGATTCCCACGGCATGTTTGCTTCACAAGCATTGGCAGACGACAAGCGCTTGTCGCCATCCGTCGCGATTTGAACTGAGCGTTCCCACGGCATGTGTGCGTATGGCAAGCACTGGCGAGCGACAAGCGCGCCGATTCCCATGGCATGTGGTGTGGTGTGGCGCGGTCGGATTTGTGAAGCAAACATGTCGTGGGAATCAGGCTTAAGACAGAGGACAGCAGATAAATACAGGCACGAAATATTTATATATCGTTCAACTATGACATAATCAATTCGTCTCACTATTCAGCGCATACGCATACACACGGAAGACTATAGAAATACAATATGTTACACAAGAAAGTTATATTTCAAATAAATTTAAATGCAATTAGCCAAACTAGCCCCCAATTTGAATTATTGGTTAGTTTACTGGAGGACTATGTATTTATTCTTAAAATATATGCTTAATCGTAAATACATAACTTTTTTTTTTATATATCTTTATTTAATACGAGAGTTTGATCATACTTGATCATGTCACTCTCAAAAATAAAATCAAAACATAAGAAAACAGATTATTCTAACAGCATAATAATAATCTACCGTCTACTTAAACCTAAGAATACAATTTTAATTAATTTCCTTGTTTCATTTGAGGTCGGACAAGCTAAGATCATTTAATACTGCAATATGAATGTTTTCTTGGGTAAGCAAACTCTCTAATAGAACAATCTTATGCTAGGCGTCCATTAGAGACGGATCGGGGCGGGTCGCATCGCAACGGGCCGTCTCTAATGGACGCGCTGTTTGCTCCTGCGTCCACCTGTACGGGGCGTGGCGGACCGCCTAGGCGGATTTTATCTAGCAGACGCTCGCCGCTCACATCCGCCTGCCTGCGTCCACTAGACGGGTCGGGGCGGGCCGGGCCGCAGCGCACCGCCGGCAGAAATCCGCCTGCGAAGCGATATCCGCCAATGCGTTGCGGCCCGCCCCGACCCGATCCGTCGCTAATGGACGATGTTTCATACAAAACATAGGCCGGCGTATTTTTGCGTTGCGATGCGGCCCGGCCCGATCCGCCTAGTGGACGCCTAGCATAAGGTTTTAAGCTTTGACAATTCCATTGAATAACGTTTAATTTTAAATAACAATTTTTATCCATTGCTAAACTTAAATACACTATCTATAATGTTCTTAACTAACGGCCAATCTGATATGTTCTCTACTGTGGTTCTCTACCATCAAAAGTATAATCCATTCAATGCATGTTTTTATCAATTTACTTATTTTAGCTTGCCAACTAAGTTTTTTCAAAAATACTATGTCTTTCAGTTTCAATAACAACTCGCTAAAGTTAATTCTATCACTAGATGCCGCCGCCTGATCATCTGGTTTTTCGTCTATAATTTCTTGTTCCGATGCCGATGATGAAAAATCCCAATCCAATACCGAATTCTTTTCAAAATTATTTCTGGTTTTTATTCTTCTCTTTTTAGGTACAGCTTTCTCTCTTGTTTTTGTGCGTGAATTTCAACTTTTGTTTTAACAATATCGGCATAAGAAGGAGTATTGTCGGGGACTTTAATCGGTGTTGAAAATATATTAGAATTTAAATCAGGTAGAGGATCTTCCGATTCTTTTTCGGGTTCAATCGCTGTTTCGGGCGCAACGTAAAGCGTGAGAGCTTTTCTATAAGTGCAACTGAAATCTGCCATTATGTCACGTATTTTATGTTCTTTAATGTACATCGGACAAGTTTTAGAAAGCGCCATATGCTTACCACCGCAATTAATGCATTTGAACTCCATTGTATCGCAATTGGCGTGATATCCACCGCATTTAGGGCACACTACTTTCGACGACGGGCATCTTTTAATCGTGTGACCTAGTCTCCAGCACTTTTGGCACTGTGAAACCGAGTGTATGTATTTTTCTACATCTACCCTCAAACCGTCTACATAAACGCAGGGGGGTCTATACGATCCTTTAAAACATAAACGAATGGTCTCGCAAAGTTCCCAATTGTCTCCTTCTCTCCGCCTACATCTCTGAACAGACACTAACTGGGCTGGATAATCACATTGTACTCGGCTTTTTATTTCTTCATCATTTAGTTTCAATTCAACATTTCTTATCACTCCATATGTATAGCTAACTTCCATGGCCTGTTGTACTTTAAAGCCCTTTTCTTGTAGATACGTTGATGATAATACTTTATCAGCATGGGAATGTTCGTTAAATTCAATGCGAATACGATATGGATTCAAATACTTAATTCTTATTACATTAGATATATTCAGCTCTTTAAACAACTTAGCCAGTTCGAATTGCTTCGGCATTTTATCTGGGTGGGATACATAGACTTCAATTTTCTCATTATTGGTATTTCTCTGCTTTTTTTCCTTCCCTTTTACAACTTGCCACTCATTCTCATCCTTTTCTCTCTCCCTTTTCCTCTCTCGTCGAACTCCCATAATACCATCATCTTCGATATCATCAGATTTTTTACAAAATTCTATAGCCGTCTCCATACTTTCGTCCCGCAAAATATCACTATCATTACCATCAATAAAGTCTTTCCTAGAAACCGTTTCTTCATATTCACTCACACACACACTGTTACTGTCCGCATGCGACATGCTGGCGCCGTGCGCTGTGCACCGTCACGCTCGAGCGCATCCGTGTTTATAAACAAAAGCAAAAGAATATCCCGCAAAGAAAACTAGACACGACCACTCGCACGAACGCCGCGACGAGACTGAAATACATAACTTAAACATATATCTAACCAATAAACCACAGCATATTTCCTTCAATACAATTTTAATGCATCCATTAATTTTTTGAGGGTAGTTGAAAAAATCCCTAACAAAGACGCTCCGCCATATCAAATGCTCCCATTTCTTATCAGAACCGAGGAATCCGCACAAACCACATCGCAAACATCATATTATTAGCCGACAAGTGTTCAGCTAATATTTATTTATGAGTTAAACGAGTAGCAACTGGTTTATCAATACAAATATATTTTTTTATGTTTATCTCTGCTTGTTATAATATGTAGGAATCTGTTATCGTATGTCGCGGCGAGAAATTTAAAATGAATGAAAAAATGTAACTTATAACTTTATAAGCAATTTAATTTCATGCAGCATAATACAGCTATTTTTTTTAAGTGAAACTTCTTTAGGCGCGTTGAGAGTACAATTTCAAGTTTGCGTCATGGCAATACCGTCACGTCATGGAGTAAGACGACGATTTTGGTATCTTTGAATATTGCCAAAGAAGTTTCACTTCTGTGTGCTCCGCACACACGCATTTTTTTATTGTTTGTTTTGGATGCTTAATTTATAGGTATTAAGTAAGCATAAAAGGAAAGCCTTATAAAAATTTAAAAGTATCGTCTTTTAGCTTTATTAAATTTACTCCCGTATTTTACACGAGACATTGACATCAAAACTCGGTTATCCCGTTTTCTTCAGCCAGCTATCTCACTGATAAAAACATTTACACTACAACATAATACCCGGTAGGTAATTAATATTTTATACAGCTCAAGATTACCATAAAATACGAAATGTAAATAGTCGCCAGCTCTTTCATATTATATAATCGTGTACAGAGCAAAGTCACTTTTATAATTAAGGTAATAAGAAACATTTTAGAATTAGCACGTTGTCGTTATCGCGTAGATAAGTACACTTGATTAAATAACAATCGACAATCGCTATATTATTCACGAGTATATTTAAATGGTAATTAGAACAATTAACTCTTCAACGACCAATCTTATTTCGATTGAACCTATTTATATTGCATTTTAATTTTTAGGTACAATTTATTGAGCCAAGGATATTAATTAATCGATTGCAATTTTCTTTTGCACAAATACTTTGTTGAAATATGAATAGTTACATTGGTAATATTTATTTGTAAATGCAGATGAAAACACAGAAGTAGATTAAAACAAAAATATATTAAAATAATTTCCCAATACCTTTACAAATTACAAACATGTCATAATTATAATAAAGATTAATTAAATTGTAAAAAATTATTATTTGACGTATAATTGTAAAAAGGGTTTTAATTGAAATTTCATTGTAAAAATGATATTTATTGATTTATAGACATTATTGTTAATATTTGCATGCCAATCAATTGGGAATTTGTGCTGAACAAAGTAAATATGTACATAACATCTGTAATCTTTATTCCACATTTCTTGCTGAATAATTTGAACTGACGATAAGGGCAAATCCCTGCCAGGCACAAGATCCAACCCTGAACTTGACCTTTCTTTCCATGTCACATAGCTTGCACACGAAAACAACGTATAACGATCACCATGATTCATCAAAAACGTCTAATCTATGAGGTTAAGAATTATTATTAAAGAAAATTCATTTTTAAGTGAATAAGCTACATACACATTATGTTATGTAGGTGCATAGATGTGAAAGAAAAGCTTTTATGAAATAATACTACTCGTTCTGTTACCTTTTATACAAAAACGACATACATATTATAAAGAGAAAAATAGTACTATACCAACTATCAAAAGTCGTAACTTTCTAAGCCAAGCTAGTAAAATTTCTTCCTCAATTTCAACAAAACCAACTTGTGAACCTGTGATCACAGGAATACAATTGCTATAGTTTGTTTTAGCATTCTTTTGTTGTGCTCAATAAATATTTTCATCATTTCCATTTCTGCACTACTTTAACAAGTCATCAGTAACAGGCTATATTTGTTCCCAAGGACACATGCTTCCTATATGGTAGATATTTCTAAATACCTGGCTATTATAAAATAGATTCACTGAAAAATGAAAATGAAAAATGAATCGCAAAATGTGTTGGTAAGCGCATAACTCGAGAACGGCTGAACCGATTCCGATAATTCTTTTTTTATTATATTCCTTGAAGTACGAGGATGGTTCTTACGTAGAGAAAACGTAAATATGTACCACGGGCGAAGCCGGGGCGGACTGCTAGTTTCAAATAAATATAATTAACTTTACACGAAAAAACTTCAATGACGGTTACATTTAACTGTAACTACATTCAGCAAATAAAGACAATTTGAATTTGAATTTGAATTTAAATTTCCAGCCATTTACATACCAGCATAATCTTAGAGACAAATTTTCAAGTTTTTTAAAGGCAGAATTGCCTATGAGTAACTTCACTCAGGATATCAAAGCCTTAACATGAAAACATGATGCAATTCAATGTAACAACTACAAAACATGTTGAAATTGGGACGTTAGATCAAATATTTGGCCGAAACGTCACCACTAACTTCTCACTGATGTGTCCTTATGTAGCGTGAAAATTCATTGTGCCCACTATTTTACACGTTCTTGTTAATTTATCAGTACTTCAGATTATTTCCTTGAGTATTTAGTTACAATGTGTAAACGTTACTCAGAAGTCATCAGGTAACGGATTGCGAGCACTGTTATTGTACATCATTCGATGATTTAGGAATTAAGGAAATATTGTGTCCTTTTAAGCTATTGCATAGCTTCTATCGCGGGCCTTGAGCGCGGGGACCGAATCCAGAAATTCCGTAACGAAAAAACCTCACGCTCCCCACTCCGACGGGCGCGGAGGTGTGGCTTGAAGGCATAGCATGCAATAGCTTTACCGCGGCAGTCCCCGAGTGCCACACGTCTTTTTATTTGTAATTGTTAATGAAAACAAACAAAAAATAGTCAAACAACACGACTAAGATCAAATTGAAATATACAAACATTGATAAATGCATGAATACCATGCTATGCAAAAAACCGTAATCTCCGTAACGGTCACTAAAATTTTACTCCTTGCTGGAGAAGTCAACATTCGACCGAAATTCGTATATTTATTTGTTTTCACAATTTTTGTTTTTCTTTTCCTTCTTTTAAATAAAGACCCGTTCCCAAAAACGTGGGGAATGTTATCCCGCCATTCTTCGTTCGAAGGCTTTAATCCATATGTGATTTAGTTAACCTTGTACCGGTTCGGTTACATAACGATTTCAACCGGTCTTAGCTCCCGCGACTTTTTGTCATTAAATCATTGAATGCTATTAAGTGACTGAGGCGAAAAATTACCTCCATATTTCGTACTTTTTAGAATAAATCTTTATTTTGATGCTGTTAAATGAAATTGCAGAGAAAGTTTTGAAACTATGTTCACCTAACAATAATTGATCAAAAAAATGTTATAAGGCTTTTAAATCGTAATTGAAAATTACTTATAATAAACTTTTTATTTCTGCAAATGCAATTGCATCAGTCCGACTGTTCTTACTTTTTAGTTTTTAAAATTAACGATGAAATGTTGTACAATCGTTGATTTTATAAATGCCATCAAGTCACTATTCTTATAGGTAGGTATTTATCTATACTTGGAAATGACCAATGCTATTAACTACCCTTATACCAAACTCTTTGACCTAGACGTGCAAACAGAAATCGCATAATATCGCAAACTGTCACAAACAATGATGTATGAAATAATTATCGCTACAATATTGTACACTGATGGTTCACGTACACAGATTAGATTGTTGTATTCAATGCACAAACCTCAGTCAATATCAATTTCGATATAGCATATCTGATAAGTAATCACTGAGAAAATCCGTAATTATTTTGCTATACGTCTTCAAGAGCGGTAAAACCCAATTTTATAGTATTTTATGTTTTAGATTTTAATAGAGCTTATGACATCGTTGATATATTTTATTTTTGTGATAACGATTGGTTTTCATTGCAGTCAAGTGTAAATAAGTTGTGTAGTAATTTTGTATTACACCCTGAACTGTAGGTATCTATCAATAAAACTCATCCTGACATTACTTCACTATCGGTGTACCCCAAGGTGCTATACTTATATTTACACAATTATTTGCAATTAATATTTCCCAATATGCTGTTACGTTGCTTTAATACATTAAACAATATTTTAATAATTAATTCATTACACAATCTAATAGACAACACCTCCTTATTGAGAGCTGTAAATGTCCACCTAGAATCTAGTTATAAACCTGTCAATCCATTAGCAATTTTGTAGCTAAATCTTTTCGAATCACTTGTGAGCGGATGCAGGCTAGAGTCGCCAAACTACTATAGCAAGCTGATTCACGTGGCATGATCTTCTGTGCAGAATCTTAATGTTCAACTTTTTACTATTTAGCCTTGAAGCTAATAAATTCATATAACCTGATTAAAGGCAATATTTTTTTTAACGATGAGCATACGGCTGGGTAACTTTTGTTTTTTTTTTGGTATTTACGATACGATCCTAGAAGCCAATTACGAGCTCTACACCCGGAGTAGGACTCAATAAGGAATACAAATATAGAGTAATTCATTATTATATAGAAAACGTATAAGCTAACTCAGCAAAACTACTCCCACATTTCGGTTCCGGCGTCGTTAGCAGTTCCCTATGAAGGCAGGGCCGTAAGAAGCGTAAAAATTAGGCATAATACCAAAAAATATGGCGCATTTTTACAGACAACTTCGCTTCGTTCGCTTCTTACATTTTGCTTAGCAACAGACAAAATTTGATTTATATAAATCATGCTCGACAAGAATGCTAAAGGTATTCATACAAATCTCAACAATGCACCTAATAGATTACCACTTATTGAAATTATGTTTAGTCATTGTATATGACGTTATGAGAGCAGGACAGATATACAAAGGAAAAACACACTGCATGCATTGTGTTATGGCGGAAGTTAGTACATTGATTGTGTCCTATAAATAAGACTCTCATTTGAGGAAGGATTCGATGCGAATAATGCCTAATCTCTAAGGACCTTAACAACAAGTCTGGCTGCTTCATCTCTAATACATACGACGTTTGAAGTTAAACTCCTCCAAATCGGCTGGCCTCATGAAATTTTGTGTGCATATCGCGTAGGAATGAGAATCGAACATCATTTATTTTTCATACCCCTAATTGATAAGAGAAAGGCAGAACAGCGTCGCGACAGTCAGTAATCTTATAGTTACACAGTTATCTTTGTTACGTAATAAAATAATTTTTACTACATTTTTATAAGATTTTATTCGTAGTTTAGATAAGATATGAATAGTAAAGATAGCAATATATCACTGAACCAATGCGTCTGATGATTCATAGAGTAAGAGGAAAAACGTTTTTGAAAAAATTTCATTTACAATAATTTCCATTATCAACAATAAATAATAATATAACAAGTTTTTGCTTTAAATATATTTAATTTTGTTTTTCTATTTGGCTACGACAACGTTTGTTTCATCCTATTTATATCAATAATAGTAATATAGCGAAACAGCTATACCTACATCATTATCGGAAAAAAGAACAAACACATTATCTAAAACTTTAATTAAACAGGCCCAATTCTTAAAACCTAATTAGTCCATTAGCGATAAACTCTGTTAAAAATCCGCCAATTTTCAGATAATGTGCGTGTGTGTTATCAAATTTGTCAATGTGTGCGTACAGGTTGTGCATCTTGTCACCTCACGTATTTGATAACAATGATAAGAGCTATTCTGTAGATATACAATTGTATTCCATTGAAAAGTTACATTTGGGGTTGCATTTTTTAGAGGACGCAATTTTATTTTTTTGATGTGTAGGGGGGGTTAGTGTGAAGCTAGCACCAAGTTTGTGGGGTCGCCACCCTTGTCCCACGGCCGCCATCTTGAAAACAGCGGTTGAAATGGTTTTTACGATATATCTCTTAAACTATTTATCTGATAAAAAAAATTTGTTAACATTATTTGTTGCAAATTAAATTCTCTACAACTTTGGTCCAGTAACTTTTTGTCGTAGAACTATAAATAAAAAAGTTATAAGCGAAAATGTTTAGAAATTAGAGCTATTTATATTTTTCAATAAAACTTTTTTTTATCATTTTACGAAGAAATAATATCAAACCATTTTTGTAGATTGTTTTTCGAGGAACAACTATTATATACAACATATTTTCATTAAGTAAATAGTTAAGGTTTTACAGCGCTCCGAAGTGAGTACTATTTTTCAGTACTCTTAACTATACACTTACATATATTATGTTTGTACTAATAATAATTTGTCATCAGTAATTGTTTTTTTTTGTTATTATAATATTTTTAATAATTAATTTTGCAATATTATTAATATTTAATTATTATGGCTCTTTTCCCCACCATCCAGGAGGTAGAGTCTGGAAGCGCGTTTTTTTTCCGTCGAAAAGCAGGGCTGAAATGTTCTGCAGTGTGCTTGAATTGTTCTGGAGTCTGGTAAAAGAGCCAATAGCCAATATATTATGTATAGTTAGTACTGAAAAATAGTACTCACTTCGGAGCGCTGTAAAACCTTAGCTATTGACGTAATGAAAAAATGTTGTATATAATAGTTGTTCCTCGAAAAACAATCTACAAAAATGGTCTGATATTATTTCTTTGTAAAATGATAAAAAAAAGTTTTATTGAAAAATATAAATAGCTCTAATTTCTGAACATTTTCGCTTATAACTTTTTTATTTATAGTTCTACGTCAAAAAGTTACTGGACCAAAGTTGTAGAGAATTTAATTTGCAACAAATAATGTTAACAAATTTTTTTTATCAGATAAATAGTTTAAGAGATATATCGTAAAAACCATTTCAACCGCTATTTTCAAGATGGCGGCCGTGGGACAAGGGTGGCGACCCCACAAACTTGGTGATAGCTTCACACTGACCCCCCCTACACATAAAAAAAATAAAATTGCGTCCTCTTAAAAATGCAAGGTTAGGCCTAAAAAATGTAACATTTCAATGGACTATTGAAAACTTGCGTAATATATGAATTGGGTAGATTTATTTGTAGTGACAAATTATTCGAGTCATGTTTTATAGTCGTAATTGTTGCGATTACTTTTAAAACAGTGAATATCAAATAATTCTTTCTTGGTTTTAAAATACCTATTTTATTTTACGTAAAGTAAGTACATATTGTTTAAAACGAGGGAAATTCATATCATCATTTACAGACAACGTGTTTTGTTGTTATCGTAACGTCTTTTACTTGTTTATTGTTAGTTTTGAGATTATTTCCCGTTTTGAAGACGGACAAAAAAGCAATATCTATTTTGGAAACTAACTTCTGTGTAAAATAGATTAAAGTTTACACTTGTAAGTGTCAAGGACATTTCCTAAGTAGGTACTTTTCTGATAGTTAGTAATAAATTGTTTGTAAGCGAAAGCCTTCTAAACTCTGTGTAATGTTTTACGCGGCATCTCGATTAATATTTTCATTGATTTATGTGTCTGTTGCCATGTAATTAACGACGGCGTTGCAATTGAAGACATCTGCTTTTAAATCAGTGGAATCTAAAAATTAGCAAGGTCTAAGTTAATCACTATTCTGTCCGCAAAGAAAATCGACTAGTCAATGAAACTCTGAACTACATATTGTAACTATTACCACTTCATTATTCATTTAGTAAAGTTGCAATAAAACTAATAATAATTTTATTATTAAAAAGAGCAAATATGGAATTACTTGCCGGTTTTTCTCCATAGAGTCTACTTTCCGAATCGGAGGTTATTGGTAAAGCTATGTTATGACGATTCAAAAGTGCTTCTAGTAGAAGTCTAATTGAATACATTAATGTTTGAGTTTATTATTCTAAATGATAGTAAAACAGAATACTGCCGTGATTATTATAAACAATAGACTGATAGCGTATCGTCATACACTGTAATCCTGTTGAGACGAACAATAAATATTAGCACAGATGTTAATGGTATCGAGTGCAATGTATGTTGCCTAATATTAAATCATTTATAATAATTTCCGCAAAAATAATAGTATGCGAAAATGAAGCATATGATTACGTTTTTTTTTTTAATTTACAATTACACAGAGTGGAGATTTTCAATGGACCCTGGAGGGAAAGTACCAGTGGCGGTACGTTCATACAAGCCGAAAAGCCCGGCTTGCCTTAGAAATTCGCTACGAGACAGGAAAATACCCATATTCACGTTTGAATATTCGCGCGCAATGAGCAATTCATAATTTGCTCCGAAATTCAATGAAAACTCACTTACAATATAATATATAATACGCTTAGCTTAAAACAATGACGAATTCGAGTAAACTTTTTAATTTCATCCTTCTTCCTATCGGAATAAGGTCGTACCTTTTATTTTGACGTTACAATCTAAATTGGATGGATTATAAACAGTGCGGTGTCTCGCTTGCACGCGTGGGCTTTTACCGGGCTTTGCGCTCATCTCTTCTTACGTATGAAATTTCGCCCGAGTAGCTACATACCTAGCTATAGAACTCTATAGCAATTTCTATGGCCAAAAAAGCCCGGCTTTAACAGTGTGAAGATAGTTACGATTGCGCGAACGAACGTCGTGAATATTATTGTTATTATAGTTTGTTTGAGCGGGTGATTATAGCGGTGTAATTTAGGTTAAGTTTTTCGAATTTCGTGGTAAAATGAGTGTCGCGACAGCAGATTGTGTTGTAAATTGTGATGGTTTTGTGCTATTGCTTAGAAGAAGCCTATCCCCAGCTGTTGAAACTTGCACATTTGGTAGTTACGATTCCTGCTAGTAAGTAGGTAGTAGTTCTTCCACGGAGCGTGCTTTCTCACCGTTAAATCGTATTCATAGGTACGTATTAATTATTAAGAAATACACAAGGCCAAGAACGCCTTTCTGAATTAGGTATCAATAATTGCCATAGAAAAGGAGCTGTTAGGTAATTGAATTCTAAAACAAACGCCTACTTTCTATAATTCCGATGTTATAAAATCTTTCCTTCAGAAAGATTAGCGTTTTGAATTAGAATATAAATGATCTGTACAATTTTATTAATAATACAGTTTAATATAATTTATCGATTTTAATGATAAACGTTTGACTCAACTGTTTGCGGGCGCGCGTGAAAATTTAAAAGATTTGATTCGGTATGTTCACGTTTTTTTATAAGTTTTATAACGAACATAATTACACAGTATACCTAGGTAGGTATCTTATTCATGAAAAGGGTACCCATCAAACACTTTTAAAAATTTGGGCTTGCCCAGTCCTTACACCCTAGGCACGCCACTGGAAAGTACATCGTGGCTAGTGAATTTTCGAATATCCTAAATGCAGTTCTGTTTCCTTTTAGAAACCAGGGAATGTTTCCTTTCAGAAAAATTTGCTTTCTCCAGTATTTTAAGTACTTTCCCTCCAAGGCCCACAGATAATTATCATCATGTATACATGTAAGACCAACCCAACCAACCGCCAACCCGCACTTGGCCAGCGTAGTGTATTATGGCCTATACCCTCATAGGAGGCCCGTGTCCCAGCAGTGGGAACGTATATGGGCTGTTGATGATGATGATGATATGTATATGTAAAAATCTATTTGTCTGTTACGCTTTCACTACAGTTGTGACTAAATCTAATCCACTAGACAGTGGTCTACATCTAATCTAAATCAAGATAAATGTATATGCTAAATACACTAGCGATTAATATCTTTATCTTTTCTATATTGTTAAGCCGACTCGTAGTCACAATAGGTAGTTACCTATTAAATGTTAATCGGGTGCAGGAAATCGATCGCTTAATAAAAAGAAATTGTTCGAATTTTGTTTTAATCTTTTTGTATAGTTTAAGTGAGATCAAAATAATACAAATTTCTTTGGCAAAAATTGGTAAATTCCAACTAAGTGACTAAGACGCAAATATGGGTAGAATGTTAAAGGTTCCTAGCATTTCTATTAAATGCATTAATACGTAGGCCAAAGAGGAAAACAAACTGTTAACTACTTAGGCAATAGGAATTTGGCAACCAACTTGAATACCGACAAACCGACTTACTAATATCGTACTGCTATATTTACACATGATTTTTATAGGGTAGTTCTACTAAATGTGGAACTTCTTGTTCTATAGTTTTTCCTGGTTAATAGAACTGTTACAGTATGTATGTCTTTTCTTTCAAACATCGATCAATGATCATTCATACATAACAGCACGTAGCGCATGTCATGCTGCATTAGCGTCTAGGGACGACTTTTGAAGAAGACTTTGATCATCTATCTCTGGATAATTTTCAAAACTTTATCTTTGGCTTGCTTTCGCATGCAATATCTCACTTCCCTTTAACAATCCTCATATTCACAACGGGCAGCGTTGGTCCAACAAATGATTGTAGACGTTTGCCGCCATTACGGCGTTTATGAATGACGGCCGATCATAGACATTTAAGCCCTCTATCGTGATTGCCTCTACTCGCCCAACGCTGCCCATTGTGAAGTTGGCCCATAAACTAATTAACAATTACCTGAGCAGGCCCTCCCGCTGCACCATATAGCGAAACGTTTCCACGATGCTGCCATTGTGTGCCGATCGCAGGGATTGCATGCGCGTCTGAAACAACCAAACATGGTAGAGTAAAACTGGCAAAAAAATTTATTCAGTATGCTACTAGCTAACTATCCTAATATTATAAGAAAAGTTTCGGAAGTAGAGACCTTCTTTAGTTTAAATATTCTTTTTTTATTAGATACCTATATCCCTGATTGATATAATCCACTTTTTTAACTTTTTTGCGAATTTTTTGGTGTGACGACCAATTACAATGGAAACAAAATATCGGTTTAATAGAAATTAAATTCAGAAGATTAGTAAAATCTTTAATATAAAGTCCCCTGCTTGGATTTCTGCTTGAATCTTGCTCTGATTTATTTGTGTCACCTTTTTGTATAAAATATTGCAATCCCTTCTTACCACTAGTCATATGCCTAAACAGGGCAGGGGCAGGTTAAGCAATGATTATTGTCTAACTTAAAAATTGTTAAATTTAATAAACAGTTATAATGTATCAGTTAGCCCATAGACCAGTCATTACTGTCAATTTCAAATCACTTCTTACTTCCTATACATTTGTAAATATGCAAAAAATACCCTATAAATTACATAATTAAAAGATAATTTTTCGCATCCGCTGCTAACAATTTAAAAAATTGCCAGCAATCCACAATTTAACAAGCATACAATTTTTCAAAATGATTTTACAAAAGAGGTAATAAAAATTACACCCTACACGCTAATACAAACAGATCTACTAATCATACATTTTGAAAAAAGCAACATATAATTTTCATATCACATAAACAATGTGCGATGACATTGAACATTTATATAAACCAATCCGTTTAAACCCTGTCCACTGTTAAAAAGAAGCTGCAACTAACAACATTGGGAACAAAGTAAAACTTCAAAATGGGTATCCGTCTTTTAACATTACTCCTTACATTAATAAGTACAAGTTTAGCAATGGACGCGGAAATGGCAGAACTAGCGCAGATGCTTCGTGACAGCTGTGCGTCAGAGACAGGAGTGGACCTGACCTTAGTCGAAGGAGTAAACAAGGGAGCTGACCTCACTCCAAACGATAAACTCAAGTGCTACATGAAATGTACCATGGAAACCGCAGGAATGATGTCTGAAGGGAATGTTGATGTGGAAGCCGTTATAGCCATCTTGCCTGATGATTTTAGAAAACGCTCTGAACACCATTTAAGAGCTTGTGGGACAAAGAAAGGTACAGATGATTGTGACACCGCTTATCAAACTCAGGTTTGCTGGCAGAAGTCCAATAAAGCCGATTATTTCCTTGTTTAAATACAATACATGTAACTTATTTTTTGTTTCTTTTAATGCTTCGTGACACTGGGAGTTAAAATTAAATTGTGACTCGCATAATATAAATGCAAGAGGATTGTTGTTTTGATTGTTATTACTAATATTTGAAAAAAAAAAAGAAATTCTTAAAACATTTTTATAAATTGCAATAAATTTTAATGAATATTCATATTTGTATCATATAATTGCAAGATTTGATTAAACTTATAATTATTTTTTATATTGTTAATATATTTTGTGAATTTTTTCTTGTTTCTTTTCAATGTTTATATATATTATAATAGATTCCATTTATAACAAAGTTTATTGCCATCTTTTATTCCATCAAACAAAGGCAATTTTAGCATATGATTATGTGATTAGTATGGCATTGTAACACTCACAACTAATGAACCAATTCAAATGCTGTTTATTAAGTTGAAAGTTTAATAACTGCCATGTTATTTTATACTATGTTTATTGAATACAGAAATTATCTTCAAAAATACAGCTCCTATTGGAAGAAGTGTCCTAGTATGTAAATGCCAAATGCCACATATTATGCCTAACATGTTTTGCTTACTATTTTTGTTTACTTTTTATATATTTTACTATGCAATATAATGGCTGTATTTATAATGTATTTGAGCTTGTAGTATATTATACTTCTTTATTATAATAGAGTGGATATAGTGACTAAGCTGAAAAACCCATAGCTTATCAATTTATCATAAGTATTGATTACTTAACTTGAGATAGAAATTAAAATAATAAAAAAAAACCGGCCAATATATATACTGGCCATATAATTTCAAGTTTTAGTTGCAGTACAGTGGAATCCGTTTATAATTACATCGAAGGGAAATATCAAATACATCATAATATCCGACTTTTTATAAAGAATTTTATATGAAAACCAAACTTTGCTTTGTAATACGTCATTATAAATGGTTGGTAAATATAACCGGAGTCATAATAAAAGGATTCTACTGTACTATGTTTTAACAATTCTATTCTATAACATAAAAAGTTGTTTATGTAAGTAACATAAAAAGAAAAATAATTGTGTACACCAGAAATAAGATTTATATAAACTCATATGCTACATTGTAAACCTATTGTTTTGAGAATGTTGGTGAAAAATAGATTCCAATTCTATTATTATAATAACTTTCATGGCTTATGTAAAGCACCATTTTGGATGAAATCTATACTAATATTATAAAGCTGAAGAGTTTGTTTGTTTGAACATGCTAATCTCAGGAACTACTGGTCCGATTTTAAAAATTCTTTCGGTGTTAGATAGCCCATTAATCAAGGAAGGCCACGCAGGTGAAACCTTAGGTCACAGCAAGTTTGCAAAAAAATTCTTGTTGACATTGGTAATATTTTTCAGCAATTGACATATCCAGAAGAAGATTTTACTACTGGTTTTGTTAGGTGAAACTGAATTTTGTATGAATTTCTAGCTACATCAAGGAGTGAAACTATCAATATAATATATGATATCCTAACATATAAGATGCATATGATATCTTCTAGAAAATAGACTGAAGAGATAGGTAGGTACCTATTAACAAAATAAATATGTATACAGCCAATTTAGTTTCTGTATTTATAAAACTTGCTTATAAAGATAAGTATGTTAGTGAAAAACCCAAAATGTCTATTATCCAAACATTAAGATGGATTGACTCACTTTATATCAAGCAAAGATTGCTAGCGATAAGATCATGGTTAAAACAAACTACTTTACTTGTATTTCTGACATCTTTTATATTAACTAATGGAATAGTACAACTAGAGGATGTTTTAGACTTTTCCAAATTAAAAAAATGTCAATTTATTTACTTAACCAATAACTATTTAAGTATTTTAAAAAAGTAAGTGAAAAGGATGCGATGCGATATTAACTTTATAAGCATAAAGTAGGAGAATTAATTTACGTACCTAAATCATATACTTTCTCGAGTTATTGTTGGTTGAATAATATGGTAAAAATAGTGATTTTGACGAGATGAAAAACATAGTTCTATCAAGTTTGGTCACGTGTCATACATTCAGATTTTGCTTTCCCGTCCAGTACTCATCGGTTACCAAATAAATAAATAAAGTAAGAATCTATTTTTTACATAACAATTGATCAAGTGGTGGCGTAACAGCCGACACTCGTTGTCATACTAGGTTAGGTTGTCAAATGAAATCGAAATATAATTCTGGCAGACTCCGCCAGTTCAGGATAGCTCACCTTGACCGAATCCAGCGGGTACATTACGCAATGCTCCATCACCCCTGCGATAGCGCCGGCTGTCATGTGTGTGATGGAATTCTGGGTCGGGAGGGTTTCATAGTCCTCAAAGTTCATAATACTCACTCAATTATAACACTTTTATAACAAATAAATACAGATAGCTACACCTAATTGATAGTTCTATATTAAATTATAAATGTCATTTTCACTACACTAATTTTGTCACAAATCATCGAATTTATAATTAAATGATACGAGAAAATTTATTCCGTAATGATCAAAACTGAAATGATTAGTTCATAGCTGATTACCACGCGCAGCGCGACGGGCCGTACTGGTGTTGCTAGCACACTTTCTAAACTTCCTCAATTTTACTTTGACTTTTGGGGAAATGCGGAATGCCTATATGATTTAATAAAAATAAAAATTGTATATTCCCGACGTGCAATATTTATTCACTGGGTATAGGTATTTTAAAGTTATTTATTCATTAAATTATAATTATTATTGTTACCCGTGTGAATGAAAACAAAAAGTAGATAATGTAGCGATAAGAAAATATTAAATGTATTTGTTCAATAATATAATTAATATTAGAATATATTTTCAAAATAAATTTAAATGACATAAGCTTTAAAATTAAGTACTGTGTACACTGTACGTATTATTTTTTATCAAAATAATGCTATTGTTAAACCTACAATTTTAAAAATTTGCCTTGATTCAGTTATATTTTCGTCATAGATGGCAACATTTACCGGTATGTGTCAATGAATATGACAGTGACTATCAAAGAGTACAGACTAATTATTAACAAAGAGAAGAAGAAAGATTGAAGATAAAATTTATATTTATTCCAGGCAACATATTGTAATGCTACGTTTAAAAAAATGTAATTTTCCTACATTGAGTACGTAGTAATGATACCTCAATGTTTTCCTATCATTATAATTTAATAACAGTATTAGAAACATGACTCATCATATTTTGGTCACTATTTTTGTTGATGCCGTGACATTTATAATATTATGAACTACTTAGACATTATACATACCTACATAACGATCAGAGTAGGTATATTATGTACTATAGGTAAACCAGAATCTGAAGGCAATTAGGGAAATCAAAATTTTGAGTGTGCAACCCTAGGGAAAATGGACTGAACGATCTTGATACTGCGTATTTTTTATTTTGTCCTCAATATCATTAGTCACATTACACAAGTGGATAATACTGTATTTAATAATGAGATATCCACGTAATATTATGTAGGTACTTATTACATGTATAATATACATATTACTTTTGTAAAGGTAATACATAATATTATGTATTTACACATACCTATATTTGAATATATATCATTATGGCATGTGAAAATATGGATGTAATGATAATGTAGATCAAAACTTATTTACTATATTTAACGATTGTTTATATTTTTTTATAAAATAAAACAATAATAAAATAAAATCATGTTTATTTTCGTAAGTATTATAACATATTATAAAATTGACTTGTACACCTTGGACTTGACAAATAGCCGAATTGGAAACTCCTGTAATAAGTTTTCATAAAATTATATTTTAATCAACAAACAATATTATAGTTACCTATTTATAACATTTTTAATTTAAAGTATCAAAACGGGTAAGTCCAATTTAGCAATAAAATCTTTCACGCGCTTTAAAATTGAAAATTGTGATGTGTTTGACCCTCCTTCATCGAATATTTTTCTATGCACATTGTAAACAACACCTCTTGCTTGTGATCGCAGCGGTTTTATCGACATTTCGAAGATTTTGAAGACAAAATCCTAAAAATAAATCATCAACACAAATAATTTGACAACCAATTTGATAGTTGTCAAATAAAGTTGCCACATGAAAATCTTTTATTTTTTAAATATAAATATGCCATCAGATTCTGGTAGACCTATATGTGTGCAGTGCAAAAACTAATTTTATTCAGATATTTTATTTCTTTTATGATTTAGGTATGATGTAACGGAATAATTATTATTAGCATCACTTAATCAAAAATGTACTGTGGTACATACTACAGGGACATCGATATATTACAATAGGAAAAATAAAAATTGAAGCAAGCATATCTACTGAAGGTTTATTTAAAACCATGTAAAAATCTAGCTCTATCGGGCATATAGAATACGTTGCTATCTTCTGATCTTCGTCGTTCGACTTCGTTTGCTGGTTTCATTGGTCTGAGGTGGCGGTCATTAGGTATCTAGAAGAAATAAAATAATACGTGTAACTATGTACCTATTAGATAACAAAAAATAAAAATATTATGTTGATAATACCATCCTTTGCTTCTTATGATAAATAAAAAGTACAGTAAGAATTAATTTACAACATTTTTAAATTGAATACCTACTATATTTTTTCGTTTATAATCACGCATGTTCTGCAATTTTCTTTCCAGATTGTCGAGTTTCTCTTGGTAATATCTCCTTCTATCCGTACTTAAACCTTCATCAAAATTGTCTTTTCTTATATAATAATTATTTCTTATATCGCCATTACCCGTTCTTCTATAGAAATCTTTGTTTCGTCGTCTTATTCCATATATGTTACTTAGTTTGTTTTCATTAGGTATACCATCTTTTGTATGTTTGAGATCATTTTCGTTTCCAATATTGTCAGTAGAATATTCGTGCATAAACTTTTTATGAAACAGTCTATCAAAATGATCATTAGGATTTTTCTTAATGTTATCTTTAAGGTGGTCTGTTTTTAAGTCATTGAAAGTTCTGTATTTTCCATTTTTTAAAGAACTGTTTCTTGAATTAAAATCAGTGTTTAATTTATCCTCAGCATTTATTGCTAGAGTATCATATAATTGGCGAAGTTTAGCATCGAATATTTCTTTCTCCTTCTTATCGAAATGTATATGTTTTACTTCAGTTTTTAAATCATTTATTAAGTTCAGTACATTTTTGTCTTCACCATTATCATGGTTTACTTTAAAAGCTGAATTTATAGAAACGTTGCTATAGTCATATGTTTTGTCTTTTTTATATTGATTAAAATTAATAATGCTGATTGTGGTCTTCAGAATACTTTCCGTAGCTTTCTCATGCTCTTCCAAAGACGAATCATTAAAAAGATGATTCATTTCTTTATCTAAAGATTTCGAGAGCAAATCTTTACCATTTGCTCTTCTTCTATTTAAATAAGTTGTTACCAGTTTACGTACGTTTGTAAAATCTTTTCTGGGAACTACATCCTTTCGTATTATTGGTGGATTTTTAGTCGTCTTTGTTATAAGTTTTCTATTTGGTAATTCAAATATTGCCGTTCGTGAAAATATGCTCTGACCGGACCTGTGTTTCTGTAATAAAATTAATTGAATATTTTTAATTATTATTTATTAGTATTTAAATTCATATAAAAATGATTGAGAAATCAGTATTTACTTTCATTTAATATTATATTAAAATCTATCTATCTAAAAATAAACTCACTTTTTTATGTGATGGAGAAGCAATTTTTTTTGCAGGTGTATCCCGGTAGGGGGCACTTTTTAATTTATTGCTGAAGTAACGCCTCCCCACGCTTGTATGCTTATTTTCAATACGATTCCTAAAATAATTAAGGAGATTCATAAAGAGAAAAATTTAAGAATGGTTACAAAGTGTAAGTATTCATAAGAAAAGTCATTCTTTTACCTCTGATTTTTGCGAGTTGGATCCTCATGATAAATATGTTGTGGCGTACTATATAAAAATGGCTAAAAAAAATTTAAGACACACTGTAAGAAAATTATTTATTAAAAATGTGGGTAGTTATTAAAAGGCAGGGAGCGTGGCTATCATCACCACAGAACATAATATAATATACTCAGGATCATCATTCGTCAATGTCAGTCGTCGACTGTATGTTGACAGAGTAGCATCACTAGCATTATTGACTCATTTTCATAAGTCTTTTGTTGTTTATTTTGGTGAAATCGGTGAATTATATTTAATTGAAACATGGACGGCAGACAAGGTATGTATGTTCTTACAAGTCTTTTCAAACCTCATCGATACGTATCGAATGGGAATACATATCTAAGTATTAGGTAGGTATGTATTTTATACAGTTTATGTTATCAATTGTGGCTTTACCAGTTCAAAAATGGAATTCATCGCATCCTAAATTCTTATTATTAGACCTTTATATACTTACTTTCTTAGTAAATTTATCGAAATGATCGAATATTTCGAAGGAGTCAGTTAATCTTATTGTGTTGTTAGAAACCCTGAAATTTAGGAACGTTACTTCAAAAAACATAACTTTACATTACCAACTTCGATAAATCTTAAGAAAAATCTAGTAGGTATATCATTTCCATACACTATGTTATTTAAAAAAATAATAATACAATTAGCTACCATGTAGCTACGTACTAACTACCTACCTACTAACTTACGTACTTATTGACAGAAATTATTATTGTTTTGATAGAAAAATAGTAAAATGTTTCACAACGTAGGATATCGAAAGTGTTTGCAAAAAATATAGGTAATATAACAGACAGTCGAAATTTTATCAACTTACATTTTATTTGAGTGAATCATTTTATCCTCCGGCGCATCTTCTACAGTGAATATAGGCAGTAGCACCACTGAAGGCTTGCACTGATCATTTTCACACAATTCAGCTTAAAATAATACATAAAATCAATATTTTGGTAAGTATATTTAATATAATATTTATAATCTGTGTGTATGCGTTTTTGAACTGAACATTTTATGTCTTTAGATTTAAATTTAGAATTCGAACGCTATCGAAGCCGCGGAAAAATAAAAACCATGATTGCTAATAATTACGTCAAATGAAACGATCAGTTAATTTTACCAAGATTATAAAATTAAAACAATTGCAAGTACATATTAATATTTAAAAAATATGCCTTTTAATTATCTGTACTAATATTATAAAGCTGAAGAGTTTGTTTGTTTGAACGCACTAATCTCAGGAACTACTGGTCCGATTTGAAAAATTATTTCGGTGTTAGATAGTCCATTTATCGAGGAAGGCTTATAGGCTATATTATCATCATGCTAAGACCAACAGGAGCGGAATCATGCGGGTGAAACCGCGGGGCGCAGTAGTTATACATACGATTGCCTCGGTTACTAGGATAGCATAAGCAGTTAGGATCTTCATCATATCCCACAGGACAGCCGCATCGTAAGGTGTAGCCTATATCGTTGCTCGTTGGTGGTTTCATGTTATACACCTCTTCGCCTGGACGACTCCGGGTCGAATAGTTGCATATTATTTGTATATTCTGTAATTTTTTATTTAATTCATATTTTTCTTTTGTTCAAAATCTTTACTGTCTATATCATCACTACATAGTATAAAACAAAGTCGCTTTCTCGGTCCCTATGTCCCTATGTCCCTATGTATGCTTAAATCTTTAAAACTACGCAACGGATTACGCAAAGGAAGGTTTTAGTATATAATTTATTATGTTTTAGATAAAGCGGGCGAAGCCGCGGGCGGAAAGCTAGTAATCTATATATTATGTCAGTAGTCATAGTTGTAGACTTAACGTCATTTAGCATTATTGTTGGATTCATGGTCATTTAGCATGGTGGTTTGGATAAGGGAGTGGGTTAGGTTAGGTTCGTGTTTTTTTAATTACCTACACAATAATATAATATGGCAATATATGTAAGTATATTTAAAGACGTTTTGTCACGACGTTAAACGTTACATTAAACAACTTGACTAGTACTCCTTTAGTCATTCAATTGGATGTCGTCATTCAATGAACGCGCTAGTCATTCAATTAAATAGCAGATTCAAACAGATGAAGACGACATGTACAATGTACATACTTTATAAATATTATACTTATCCTTACGTTATAAGTTAAGTCCGCATTATTAGCATGGTAAGCATATGCCGCGTATGCTGATAATCCACAACCTATGCGAGTGGATTTACCATTTATCATCTCTAGATAGAGTCGCCCCGCTGCTTTGTCTGTGTCTCTAAAATTAAATGTTATCATTTTAATATTGATAAAAAATAATTTACTGCAAACGAAACACTGAAATTATTTTTTTAAAATGGTGACGTGACGGTATTGCCATGACGTGACCATGAAATTTTACTCTCAACGCGCTAAAGGTTTCACTTCAAAAAAATTACGACAAAAAATACTCACACAGCCCAATCAGGATATTTTCTAATCATGTCAGGGCTGACATATTCCTTCAACGCGTACCACGTTTGAAATATATGCTGGACTCCATACACCAGCTTATCATTAGTAAGACCTGCTGTGGAGTTCTCAGCGTCATATAGAGAGTACCAGTCCGGGAACGTGAACCGGACTATGCCGGCCGTTTGACCGGGCTCGGGGAAACGCTCTAAAATAATTAATAATATTTTTTTGATGTACCTAGTTAAAAAAAACACACAGAAAATAAATGTGAACGTATAATTAGTAATAGTATTAATAATATGTACGTAAATTATTAAATTATTGCTGATATAGCATCAGAAATAATTTGCTAATATAGGTAGTTATTGGTAGTATAGCATTTAATAAATACTTTATATGTTTAAAATTTAAATGGTAATCATAATATTATCTCTGGTAACGTGGTGGCTGTCTACACGTGAACATCCTCGCTGATATGTATTTTAATTTCGAGAAAAAATACAAGTAATGAATTAATCATAGACCTAAGGAGGCATTTGTATTATTATAAGAAAAGTATACTTAGATAAACTTACTAGAGGCTCTACACATGTCATGTCTTAAAATACACTGATTCGCCAACACTTGCGCAAAAGTTGCGAGCTCTTCATCCCATTCCTGAAAAGTATAATACTTATAATATTAGGTATTCCCCCTTTTGTTTATCGACTTCTTACAAATATTATTATTAATGCAAAAGTCTAAATTATTTTATATCCTAGGTACTAGAAAATAAGGTTTTATATCAAGGGATCATACCATGCATCGTTAACAAAACCATGTAAGACTAAATAAATGCAGATTATAATTCTAAGATCTCGAATATTCTTACCACTTTAAACATTCCGTAAGCGCGGGGTAGTTTGACCCCGTCCTTACCGATTTCCTCTCCTTTCGCTATGTGCCCTCGAACTCTGAAGAAAATTCAGAAAAGTCATTACATATTTGGGAGAAGGAAAAGTTTGGATATTGTTTTCTTGTTCATAATTATTCTGAAAAGTTATAGTCCAATATGGTACACAAGTTATTTGCTTCTCGTTTTCTATGAGGCACAACAAAATCCAAACATTATTGTGTCTCCATTTCACAAGATAAGACAAGATGCATGAATTTTATATTAACAAATAAATTAGGTACTAATCAACTTAACAATGGAACAGTTAAATATTCTCGAACGCCTGCAGAACTTCTGCATACGCTTTATATTTGGGCTCCGTAAATATGATCACGTTTCGGAGTTCCGAAGTAAGCTCAAATGGTTGCCGATTCGTTTGCGGAGGGATGCACATCATGCTCTGCAACTACTGTATCGAATTTTATTTGATCCTAAAACACCAACGTACCTCAAGGAAAGATTTGAGTTTAGAGGCCATTGTAGCGAGGTTCGTTCAACTGAAAGGTTGAGGATAATAATGCCTCCACATTGCACTCATTTTTATGATGAATCTTTCACTGTGCATGCTACTAAACTATGGAATTCCCTGCCAGATTCTATTAAAAATGCTCAATCCTTAAAAAGTTTCAAAACTATGGTTAAAGCTCATTTCCTTAGTCATAGCCAAAAATAATATATTTACTTATATTATATACTTATTATTAATTACTATGTATTATGTCATATTATGGTATTTTGTATTTCTCTTTCCCTTTCACTATTTATTATCAATAACAATATAAATATGTATGTGTATGTTTTCACTACTATTATTATTTATTATTGCACTACCCATTTATTTTAATTTATACTTTTTCCTCTACTGTGACAAAGGTTGTCTGGAAGAAATCGCTCTAAAGCGATAAGACCGCCATTTGTACTTAGTTTAAGCTATATTTAAGTGTCTGTATTTCTTTTTTATTCTCTTTAAGTGCAATAAAGAATTGATAAATAAAAAAATAAATAGGTACCTAATTTAGAAATCTGTATAATAATTGTTCTCGTGCTGCGTGCAATATTCCATCTTAATAATATGCCTATAATTATTTCATACCTTATGTCAGTGTTTCCCAGCTTGGGGTCCGCGAGCATATCCCAGGGGGTCCGCAGACAAATCAAAAAAATTACGAAAGCCTTAGTGATCAGACTATTCTGACGGCTGGACTTTGTATTGTGATAGGCTGCCTTATGTGTATAATAGAAAGATTTAACAAACATTGTTTTACATACACATTAGCTAAATCAACAAATTGCATTGCATCGTCAGGGCTGATATGGATGTCCTTTGATTTGTGGCATTGTGGTCCCATGATGCTTTTCTGAAAGAATAACAGAATCTCTTAAATATTTATTAATAGATATCTAGGAATGTTAAAATAAAACGTCATTTAAAAATGAAAAAAATATTAAAGTAAGGAACCGATATACCTACGTTGGTAATTTATTATCGTTAATTTCATCCAAATGCTTTTTGCTGGTAAATTGTGTGATTAAGTAAAAACCTTTACAAATTAATATTAGTTAGATATTATAAAATTTCTGATAGAGCAAAACATAAATGTCACTCACTACCAATACATTTTTCTAGGAATAAGAATAAACTTTAGAGGAATAAACACATCACACAGCATAGTGAGCATCATCATACACAATTTTTACCAGGAAGTAATAATATATAAACATACAGGATTATAATACATGCACATGACATGTGTCCCCTCCTCACAATGTTCAGTTTTTGGACAATAATCATCGAGGATCTTGCTCCTGTCTGTATGTAAATCTCGTACTAGAGCGCCTCTGGATAGCGTCACGCAAAATATTGTAAATAGTTTTATTATCTGAAACATATTTAGTATATTTTTAGAAATTATAGAATATTTCAGGAAAAACGGATACGTGGCCTTTCAAAGCTAACTTTTTGCCTTTTTTGACTGCAGAGGCCAACTTGCCAAGTCTATAGGAAAATGCTGGAGCGAGATAAATATGCTGCCAACAAAAATCGGGATACATCGCGGAACAAGGACGGAACACTGCATTAAGTAAGTTATGTTCACTATAATATTATTTAATCCGACGTTCTGTCTTCTGAATACTTTACAGCGTACGTGGTCACGGGGAAACGTGAAAATAAATCGTGTTCAAATCCGTTAAATAGTCTTAATTTTTAAATATTCGCGTAAAATCAAGCACAAGCTTTAAGTATAGTAAACAGTTAAATAAATCATATAGGATAACACTTGATTACTAATTAAGTATTATTATTTAAACTTTTGGTTATACAACTATTTAAGAAGATTATATTCCTATAATTTGTACTCGTGCAAAAAAATGTGACAAACTAAAAGAACTCACATATCTGAATCTCCATGCCATTGAATTAAATATTTCTATTTAATAATAATATTACCAACACATTAATATGAAGAACATTTCCCTCTAATTATGAATGGCTGCTAAAATTGGTATCAAGCAGGATTGTTTATACGTAATGTTCAGGTTTTGTTTTAACTGATAAGATTGTTTTGGCTTTCCTTCTTAATCGCTTTTCATTACTGTTCATTTAAACGGATGGATAGACGTGATGCTATTCAAACTCAAACATTCAATTTCAATTTATTAGTACAAATGGTTTATTAGTACAAATTAGGTACATTAATTCATTTAATAATTAGACTTCTTTGTGGATAGTTTATTTTGAGCATACGATGATTATGGTGTTTTATTCGATGCTATTATTATTAGAGAATTTTTTGACGTGACAACGTCTTATAATTCGATAAAGCCGGCTGCACGCACGAAAAAACATGACTCATGCGGCGTTACCTCGCTCTGACTCATCTGAGGCGTTCCATGTAAGGCTTGAAATGCGAGCGAGAGCGCGGAACGAGCGACAAAGAAGCACAATCGGACGTTGTCACGTTCAACTATCGTCAGTAAACCGACTTTACCACAGATCTAGTACAAGTAGATTTGTAATGCTATGGTGAAAAGAGATAGATAGCTACGCTTACATTATGTGAGTGAAGGGGATGTAGATACGTTTTTTTTGTCCTTATCTGCGTGGCCACTTTTTTGATGGCCTACTGTCAAAGCTGGGCCAAACAAACAAAGCAGATCTGATATTTAATTAGTTTTATTGTGTCTACTGTTCTTTTTGGTGATAAATACATTTGGAAGTTAATTATAAAAGTGTTCTGAATGTACTACGTGTACTGAGTGTTTATAATTATGGGTGGTTGCAGCGTATTAGGCTATAACAGCCGCACGGAAACAAACGCCGATGGAATTTCATTTCATTCGTAAGTAAACAATTAAATAAAGATACATAATATCAGAATCATTATAATTGACTGTTTCCTATCAACTGATCATTCTTATTGTTAATATTTCGTGGTAATTTTAGCTTTTAAGTGTAAGATAACCTCAATCACAATGTTGCCTGCAAATGGGAAAAAAAGTCCACAAAATTGCAAAAAAATGTTTGTCCCATAGATTTCCAACATATTCTGGCATTCGTAAAATATGGATTGATGCTAGTCGGTAAAATTGGGTACCATCTAAAAAGCGAGAATATGTTCAAAGAATTTTAACGCAATTTTTTTGTTTGCAAACCTAAATTATCTCTCCTTGAGTCAAATGCTACGCCAACAATAAGCATGAATGTAATTACTTATCTACATTTTAAGAAGTTGATTTTAAATCATAATCAAATTCCATTGTTAGATTTCCCTATAACCCTAAGATAGATTATTTTCATATGCGTTTATTAAACTTTGTTACATATTAAATTGCTTTTTATATTAACTCTCTAGTAAAATAAAAGTAAAATATAGATCTAAGAATTTATATTTTTTAGTTTGAATCTGTGCAGTCAGTATCGGCAACACAAAATGATGATCCAAATTCCTATACCATCAACGAGCTATAGAGGAGTTAAAAGGAATAGACAGAAATCAAATGATTAAAATGTGTCCCCAGGTGCTAAAACTCGAAAACTGGTTTGTACTAAAAAATACATCTTAATTAATAAAAATAACAAGTTATTTGGTAATACATACTGGATAATGGATAATGGATAAAAATTTAAAACCGGAGTAGGGGAGAGCGGGGATGAAAGTCACATTTTTAGCTTTTTTTATGTAACTTCCAAAATACGCTGTTTAGGAATGATATTTGTATACCAAAAGATAGTGTAATTATTCTGTTACATAAGAAATAAACGTATTTTTGTGTAATATTATCAGTTGTAGAAATATTTTGTATTTTCACTCTTAAGAAAAATGTGACTTATAACCCCGGGTCAGGGATGGTTGTCACAATGCCTAGGGTAGGTAGTCACATACTAAATAACAGGCAATTTATAAATAGAAAGTCACACTTTGGTCTTATAATTTTACGGAATAGTTTTTAATTAGGAACTCTTAACCAAATGAAACCGTGTCTACGGTCTTTATTTCAGTCTGAATATTAATCAATCACAATTTTAGCAAACAATAATAATCGTGAGTCAATATAGAGTCATCAAGGACAGATGGACTTCTAGCAGGTTTGTTAGGGTGATTTTCCGGTGTTGATTGAAAATTTACGGCTAAAACAAACAACCTCAAAACGCAAATAAAGTCATCTCGCATACAGGGGGCTGGTTGATATGTGACAACCAGCCCCCGAAAATTTGTGACAACGTGCCCCATAACACGTTTTAGGAAAGTAAAATTGAAAATAAATTCCGATCAATGAATATCTAAAAAACTATACTACGATATTATAAAACACATTTCATCATCATCAAATGCACTGAAAGATTATTACTGTAAAACAAGAACGTATAATTACGAGGTTCGACACAGCAGCACAAAAATTTACTTTTGCTGCGCGAAAACAATAAACACGTGTGAGGCCCTCACGGCAGATCGGAGCGGTCTGACGCGAAGTTGGGACAGCGTTTTCACTGTATCGCTCTTGCCACGCTGTTCAACAGACTTATTCGATAGTTCAGTTTTGTGTTAAGACCGCTGTGACAACCAACCCGTGAGACAACCAAACCCGGTCTCCCCTAAATTAAGCATTAATTCCATTTTATTTGCCATTAATTGTTAGCATTTCTCTTTAAAAAATGTTTTTATTTCTAAAAGCAGAGTTGTTTTGATGCCATAGTTTCAAATTTAATATATTGAAGTATTTTTATTTCTAATTATTTGATATATTATATGTATATTAATGTTATACTTTGATACCAATATATTGGTATTAAAATAATTAATATAATGGCCTTGACACAAAAAATATTTTATATTCTAAAATTTATTTTTTCAGTTGCAGAAGCAAAAACAGATATCAGCTAATCGTCTTAAGAAATTGCTTGTTAAATGCTTATAAATATGGAAGAAACAGAAGTTCTCCGCAGCATCGAAAACGGAAATAAAGATTTTCTAAAACTCAAGGAAACGATATTCAAGCCAATTACGCAACTTTTCCTTAAGTCTTAATTTCATAAGCCCAAAAGCGTACCATTTACGTACGAAAAACATTCGACATCGGGCTACGTAGATTTTGTACCTACTTGATTTTATGTTCCAATATTAAATTTGTAATCGGCCCTTAGCACAGAAATTTATACGTGTGTAAAATAATCTATGATAATAAAACACATTGAAACTGTATCTGAATGTAATATTCCTTTATTTGTGGTCTTCCCTTCTCGAATGTATATTATGTATATGTTACCGGAAATGTATGTAATCCGTCATTGTATACAATTCCTAGGAAATGTATGTAATTCCTAAAATCGCACGGAAATGTGTGAAATAAATTATTTTATACACATTTCCTAGGAAATCTATACATTTCCTAAATAGCTATCGGAAATGTAAAACATTTAAGATATATGTATGTCGCAGGCAAATTGTATATAATCTGGCCGTTTACAAACGGTCGGCATTTTGTAGTAACTATGCCGATAATTCGTAATCAGAAATTTTTGGTTTGGATAAGGGGGTGGGTTAGGTTAGGTTCGTGTTTTTTAAAACTATACAGAAATAGGAGCCCCACGAAGTGGGGCTCCGTCGGCTCGCGACCGTCTTTTTGTAGAATTTTCGAAAAAGACGAATTTTCGGCATATTAAAACAGCTAGCCGTAATCTAATACGGCGGATTATACAATCCGACTGCGCCAAATATACGCGGGGACAGCGGGACGAGGTTACTGATTACTTGCCAAATGAAAATTTGATTTTATAAGAATAAATATAAGTTGATTTTGTGATATTTACGTTAAAAGTTAGATAGTTGATTTTTAAAATGTTAATTAGTAAGATAATAATATGAACATAATATTATTATAATTTTACGGTATGACTGTTACTATGACTGTTTAAGAGCTATAATAAAAAAAAATAACAACGTGTTTTATTACAGAAAGCATTTACTTTACACATTTCCTAATACGATATTGGAATTGTATACAATTCCTAGGAAGATTATACATTTCCTAGGATATGCATGCATTAAATAGTTTTTTTAAACAATATTTTATACATTTCCTAAATGGTATCGGAATTGTACACATTTCCTAGGAATTGTATACAATTCCTTGATTTCATACATTTCCGGTAACATATATAAAAACTACAAAGGTAAATTTTCATTAAAAATACGTCCTCAAATTCACCTAACATTATTTATTTATTACACTGAATTGTAATAAATAATTAATGTAAGAGTGAATTTGAGGACGTATTTTTAATGAAAATTTTCCCTAAAATGCAGGAAAGTTTATAAAATGGCAACACTTGAAGATAGAGCGAAATGCACTGAGGTGGCCACGCATGTTCGGAATCTAGTTGTAGTAGATCTGTGGACTTTACAGACATGAGACAACCAATTTTTTTATTTTATTGACTTCAAGATAGAATGAGGTTCTATGTACCTAGTTAGTTACTCCCGTATATTTTTCTTGTATTTTTATAACAATAAAACAATTCTCCGGTAACAAAATATATTATTCGTACAAACAAAACCCGATAAAGGATATAGGATAGCTTTTATCCCGTAAATCATAGAGTTCGGGAACTATGCGTTTCCCTTTGACTGTGCGAATATAAAATAAATATATTTGTGCGGGCGAAGCCGCGGCTGGAAACTTTTTATAATCTATACTTATACTTATTACTTATCAACACTAATCAATACATCAATACATATAATAAAATTCTAGAAAAGTGGTGTCTGTACAATGAAAATATGTAAAAAAAAATTAGCAGGGGTTATTATTAAATCGATCCCAAACCCAAAACTGTAGTTAAAAAATTTTTTGTCTGTTTGTCTGTTTGTCTGTATGTTTGAACACGCTAATCTCAGAAACGGCTTATCCGATTTCGATGCGGTTTTCACTAATATATTGTGGTAATCTTCATTTAACATTAGTGTTTATTTCATGTCAATCGGTTCATAAATAAAAAAGTTATGACCATTTAAGTACTCACGGCGAACATTTGCTAAGGCATTCTATGGTACACATACAGTGTACGATAAAACGTAAGTTATCTGTTATACGCTACAGTTATGTCCAAGTGATCATATCGAAAGTCCCCAAGGGTGGGGGGGTAAGCTGAGGTAGTAGGGGGGAGGGGTCAAATTAAAATTATACTTATTTCTAGGTAAATTTTATACATAAAATGTCCTTTAAATTATGTCGTATTTATAATATTACTAGCGGTCCGCCCCGGCTTCGCCCGTGGTACATATGAAAAATAGATGTTGGTCGATTCTCAGACTTACCCGATATGCACAGAAAATTTCATGAGAATCGGTCCACCCGTTTCGGAGGAGTATGCAGACTAACATTGTGACACGAGAATTTTATATATAAGAGATATTTTTAGCCCCCGATGCAAAAATATGGGTGATAAGTGTTTGACCGCTGTGTGTGTGTGTGTTTGTGCCACCGTAGCTCGCTAGCAGGTAATCCGAATTAGATGATGTTTTTTTGTTAGGCAGCATATTTTCCGACGCTGGTTCTTAAATAAACTGTATCAAAATCGGTTCATCCATTTATTGTGTAAAAGTGGGAATGAAAATAACTAAAGTTGTCGAATATACTTTAGTGATATATTAAATGAAAGTGAACGACCTATCAGTAAAAATAAGTCAAATTTTATCAAAATCGGTTCATCCATTTATTTGATATAGGTATAAAAGTGGTAGATAATAAAAAAAGTGAATTTTGACTCAAGTGACATATGAAATGAAAGGGCATGACGGTAAAGTATAATTAGACATATTTAATCAAAATCGGTTCATCCATTTACTATACCTATATACAGGGTGTAATCGTTAAGTGTGCACAGGCGATTTTTCCGTAAGTATTACAGATAACAAAAAACTTTAAACTGATATCGAAAGTACTTAACCTAATGAGTAAAATGGCGGTAGTAAATTTTTAAAAATAAATCGAGAAATATCAAAAAAATTATCTTTAAACCCTCCCATACATTAAGTATGAAATATGAATATCCCATATACATTTAATATGAAAGATTTTAGCTTTCTTTTTCTTTTTTGGTTTTCTAATTTAATTACTTCGCAAATTTGAAGTGGCATTTTCCACGCTTTTTCCGGACATTTTCACGCATTTTCCGGATATTTTCCGGGGATTTTCCGAGCATTTTCCGGGCATTTTCCAGGCATTTTCCACGCTTTTTCCGGACATATCCACGCATTTTCCGGATATTTTCCAGACTTTTCCCTGGCATTTTCCGGTTATTTTCCGGGATATTCCAGACATTTTCCGGGAATTTCCCAGGCATTTTCCGGACATTTCCCTGGCATTTTCCGGGGATTTTCCACGCATTTCCCAGACATTTTCCGGACATTTTTCAGGCATTTTCCGGGGATTTTCCAGGCATTTTCCGGATATTTTCCGGACATTTTCACGCATTTACCGGATATTTTCCGGGGATTTTCCGAGCATTTTCCGGGCATTTTCCAGGCATTTTTCACGGTTTTTCCGGAAATTTCCACGCATTTTCCAAGCATTTCCCAGGCATTTTCCGGTTATTTTCCGGGAATTTCCCAGGCTTTTTCCGGGGATTTTCCGAGCATTTCCCGGGGATTTTCCGGATGTTTTCCAGACATTTTCCGGACATTTTCCTGGCATTTTCCGGGGATTTTACACGCATTTCCCAGACATTTTCCGGACATTTCTCAGGCATTTTCCGGCGATTTTCCAGGCATTTTCCGGATATTTTCCGGACATTTTCACGCATTTTCCGGATATTTTCCAGGCATTTTCCACGGTTTTTCCGGAAATTTCCACGCATTTTCCGAGCATTTCCCAGGCATTTTCCGGTTATTTTCCGGGAATTTCCCAGGCTTTTTCCGGGGATTTTCCGAGCATTTCCCGGGGATTTTCCGGATGTTTTCCAGACATTTTCCAGACATTTCCCTGGCATTTTCAGGCATTTTCCACGCTTTTTCCGGAAATTTCCACGCATTTTACGGATATTTTCCAGACATTTCCCTGTCATTTTCCGGGGATTTTCCACGCATTTCCCAGACATTTTCCGGACATTTTTCAGGCATTTTCCGGGGATTTTCCAGGCATTTTCCGGATATTTTCCGGACATTTTCACGCATTTACCGGATATTTTCCGGACATTTTCACGCATTTTCCGGATATTTTCCAGGCATTTTCCACGGTTTTTCCGGAAATTTCCACGCATTTTCCAAGCATTTCCCAGGCATTTTCCGGTTATTTTCCGGGAATTTCCCAGGCTTTTTCTGGGGATTTTCCGAGCATTTCCCGGGGATTTTCCGGATGTTTTCCAGACATTTTCCGGACATTTCCCTGGCATTTTCCGGGGATTTTCCACGCATTTCCCAGACATTTTCCGGACATTTCTCAGGCATTTTCCGGCGATTTTTCAGGCATTTTCCGGATATTTTCCGGACATTTTCATGCATTTTCCGGATATTTTCCAGGCATTTTCATTTCCGGACATTTTCACGCATTTTCCGGATATAAAACCGTGGCACGCATTTTCCGAGCATTTCCCAGGCATTTTTCGGTTATTTTCCGGGAATTTCCCAGGCTTTTTCCGGGGATTTTCCGAGCATTTCCCGGATGTTTTCCAGACATTTTCCAGACATTTCCCTGGCATTTTCAGGCATTTTCCACGCTTTTTCCGGAAATTTCCACGCATTTTCCGGATATTTTCCAGACATTTCCCTGGCATTTTCCGGTTATTTTCCGGGATTTTCCAGACATTTTCCGGGAATTTCCCAGGCATTTTCCGAGCATTTCCCGGGGATTTTCCGGATGTTTCCCAGACATTTTCCGGACATTTCCCTGGCATTTTCCGGGGATTTTCCACGCATTTACCGGATATTTTCCGGACAGTTTCACGCATTTTCCGGATATCTTCCAGGCATTTTCCAGGGACTTTCCACGGTTTTTCCGGAAATTTCCACGCATTTTCCGAGCATTTCCCAGGCATTTTCCGGTTATTTTCCGGGAATTTCCCAGGCTTTTTCCGGGGATTTTCCGAGCATATCCCGGGGATTTTCCCGATGTTTTCCAGACATTTTCCGGACATTTCCCTGGCATTTTCCGGGGATTTTCCAGACATTTTCCGGGGATTTTCCGAGCATTTCCCGGGGATTTTCCAGACATTTACAGGCTATGTCAGGGAAATGTCCGGAAAATGCCTGGAAAATTCCCGGAAAATATCCGGAAAATGCGTGAAAATGTCCGGAAAAATGTGGAAAATGTCACTTCAAATTTGCGAAGTAATTAAAGCAGAAAACCAAAAAAAGAAAAAAAAAGCTAAAATCTTTCATATTAAATGTAGGTAGGTATATGGGATATTCATATTTCATACTTAATGAATGGGAGGGTTTAAAGATAATTTTTTTGATATTTCTCGATTTATTTTTAAAAATTTATTACCGCCATTTTACTCATTAGGTTAAGTACTTTCGATATCAGTTTAAAGTTTTTTGTTATCTGTAATACTTACGGAAAAATCTTTATGTATCTGAGATTCTTTATGTAGATTTTATCTAGTTTTTTAATCTGATTGTTCTCTATCTAATTCCAACTGCAATTTGTACATAACATAATATCAAACATATCTTTATTGTAACGAAAAAAATACATCGAGTACAAAAATACATTGATACCACAGATTAGGTACTAAATAGTGCCTACGTAATTAATCTTCATCATCAGCCCATTATATTCCCGCTGCTGGGACACGGGCCTCCTGGGTACAGGCCATTATCCACCACGCTGGCCAAGTGGGGGATGGTGGATGTCACATTCCGTCGATTTTTTATTCTTCGACATGTCGGTTTCCTCACGATGTTTTCTTTCATTCTTCCGTTTCGAGCATCAACATTAATAAATAACGGAATTAACATCACCATTAATAAATAACTGAAAATCTATTTATTTTCTACACGCTCGCCTAGTCTCGAACCCCTGACTTCACTTATCGATTTGCAAGTCCGAGGTCCTCACCTCTTAGCCATTTGCTCTATAACACTGTGACTGAAATATCCTAAAACCACAAATTAGAAAAAAAATATGTTAAAGTGTTGATTAGTTATTATATTGTTTTTATTATAAAGTATTATTCCTTTTTTTTTATTTTCCGCAGAACGGACAACCGCTGGGGCACACATGTACTAGAGTGGAGACCGCGGCTCGGTAAACGTAGCGTAGGACGCCCTGCTACACGGTGGAGTGACGACATTCGCAGGGTTGCTGGTCAAAACTGGCGACAACGAGCAAACGACCGGGCTCAGTGGCGTGCCATGACTGAGGCCTATGTCCAGCAGTGGACAAGTGTAGGCTGACAATGATTCCTTTTTTATAGAAAAAACAAAATTAGCGACAGTATCAAATATGTAAATATTATGTGATTAAAAAATATAGTTAACATGGATTTATGTGGCTTATTATGTGGCAGCATTGTAATTAGTATATAAGAATAAGAATAAAATAAATTTTATATAAGTATGTATTTTTTTTATAACACATTCTAGATTATTTTTAACTAGCAAATTGTCTTGGCTTCGATCGCGCTTAATATTCATATTATTAATACCTATTTAAAACCTATAAGTAGGTACATAATATAAAAAATACCCTATCTATTAAAAGTACTGAAACAAAACCTATTACGTAGTGTTACGAATCTAATCTTACACAGGGACAGACAGACACTTGAAAGCGACTAACCCACGTGCTTAATCAGGTCTCAAACTCTCTTTGTAGCAAATTTTATCCAAATCGGTTTAGTGATTTCGGCGTGAAGCAGCACACCGACAGACAACAGTACTACTTTCATATTTAAAATATTAATAAGGTAATAAAACCACCAACTTAATATATTGCTGAGCCTGCAACAACACATCATATATTCAGCTGATATTCAGTCCTCCCCCCAACACAGCACTGATATTCAGTGTCCCTCAATTGCAACTGTCCTTACCAAATCATCGAACCCAGGACTTGCGTTAGTCCTGTTTACAACCATTGCACCACAAGGTAAGATAAATTAACATGCTCATGTTATTTGCTCATCTTATAAAATAATACGCACGCAATTCATACGCACAGTGTGAACGGATTTTGCAAGAAATCACATTCAGTTATTGTAAGTTTATCGTTTGTGACACGCGTTTGGATTTGTGATTGTCGATTATTTAACACGTCCTGAGGTATGTTGTATTAATTAATTTTTAGGTGAATAAAAGTATGTTAATAAAAGTGGTGGAGTGAAAAAAACAATTAAATTTTTTAAAAATATTCTCAAGTTTTTTGAATACTTAAAAAGCTTTTTCAGTAAATAGTAAACTTTTTTAAACAATGCTAATTTCAGCCAGAAATCAAATTCAAATTCAAATGTTTTATTCCATGAACATGGGTACAAGACAAGGTGTTATACAATAATGAGGTCCAGCCATATCCTACCCGTCAAGGCATATGGAATTACAATTAATAATTTTATCCTAAACTTCAGTATTAAATATTAAATTATCAAATTCATTAATAAAATAAATCAATACTAAATATCGCCAACGCTAATGGAGTAAACAGAATGAAAAAGGTTTTATTCCTACCTTTTTTTTCAGTGAAGTTATCATTGTTAATCGCAATCCAAAATTATGATAATCTTTAACTTTAAAAATGCTCTCAATTATTAATTACTAGGTTTCCGCCCGCGGCTTCGCCCGCGCAGTCAAAGAATAACCCACATAGTTCCCGTTCCGGGATTGCGTCATTTTCCCGGGATAAAAAGTAGCCTATGTCCTTTCTCGGGTATCTCCATAACAAATTTCATGAAAATTGGTTCAGTAGTTTAGGCGTGATTGAGTAACAGACAGACAGAGTTACTTTCGCATTTATAATATTAGTATGGATTATTATAGGACTATAAACTAGACCCCAAGATAGAACCTAATAAATTATTACACTAAAACCTTCCTCTTGAATCACTCTATCTAATAAAAAACCGCATCAAAATCCGTTTCGTACTTTTAAAGATTTAAGCAACAAAGGGACATAGGGACAGAAAAAGCGACTTTGTTTTATACTATGTAGTGATGTTACTATTTACATGTATCGTAAATAAATGATCAGCTTAAAAATTAGTTATGAAATTATTGTCATTCGTCAATAAATAATGTGTAATGTTATAAAATTATAAATTAATAATGTGTTAACACGAGTAAGAAAGTTTATAACGTTGTCATTATTTTAAACACTTATATGCAAGAGTCATTGTTAAAATCGTAATATGTGATAATATGAAGATTTATATGAAGATACTTCTTCTGATTCGCCTTTTTGTAAATTTGGGATTAAATTTCAACATAAAAATATTAATAAACAAAGGTTTACCATCCACAACCAAATAATATCTTTTGCAATTTGAGAAAAATCTGAGAAAACTTGCAGCCCGCTATTCGCTTACTACTTACATAAAGAATAATATTTTATAATCACTAAATAGTATAAAACAAAGTCGCTTTCTCTGTCCCTATATTGTATGCTTACATCCTTAAAACTAAGCAACGGATTTTGATGCTGTAGACTTATTGCACTTGCACTTGCATTTACAGTGTAAAATATGTAATTAATTTGCAATATGATAAAGATTTATAAAATGAATGAATTAATAATAACATCAATGTTTATGTGTTTCATAATAACGAAATAATAGTCTAGATCCATTTTTCATTTCAGAATTTTTCATTTCATTCCAGCATTTTAGTGCGTTCATCGTTTTTACAAAAAATATGAACGCACTAAAATGCTGTGGGATCTCGTTCTATAAAAAAATCAAGGATAGGATAGGTATTTTTTTCAACGTCTTACATCTAATATATTGCTACAAATATAGTATAGATTTGATTCACAACTTAGGGAGTTTTTTTCAAGTGATTAGTAATTACAATAATAATTGCAATTAGTTATAATAAGAATTGTAATTAATAAGAACTTTATTAACATAGGTAATTTATTAACATAATATTATTGTTACAAAAAACTTTTTATATATTTTTCACGACATTTTTAAGCAGAGCTCAATCAATGTGTGAGAAATGAGAATCTTTATTTTCTTTGATTCACGTTATTGTTAGTTTTTGTTTTACAGTCTGTATCTGTATTACCCACTTTTTTATCTTAGAATTTAGGCGTCTAAATTTAGTAGGTATCCTAAAATATTTAATAATATTATTTTATAGCTGTTGTACATAAGCAAAGTCAGAATTTAATAAGTATATGATATTATTCTTTATTACTGAAACTTATGTTCAATTAAATATATTAAACGTATCCTAGTTTCGTAATGTACAAACCTAGCGATAGTTAGGATAATAATAGACATTATAACTTTGTAAGACTCTATAAAAGAGCCCACTTTCAAAATTTACCGAGGTCGGTCTTGCAAAGTCAATTGTGACTTGACACTTAGAATACTCACAAATCATAATATAAAGGTCAACATTAGACCATTGCATCATTGTAAATTAACAACGTCTTTAAAGAAATGAGATAAAAATTGGCAGCATTCTTCGATGTAATGATGAAATTTAAGAACGACCATTGACCTGTTTTATCATTAGATAGATGTTCTTTTGGTATGGTATCTTGGATGCATGGGTTCACTGCTTATATTATTTACTAGCTGCGCTTCGCGGTTTCACCCGCATGGCTCCGTTCCTGTTGGTCTTAGCGTAATGATATAATATAGCCTATAGCCTTCTTCGATAAATAGGCTATCTTACACCGAAAGAATTTTTCAAATCGGACCAGAGACCATCGTTCCTGAGATTAGCGCGTTCAAACAAACAAACAAACTCTTCAGCTTTATAATATTAGTATAGATTATCATTTTTATTACAGGCAATGGCGACTCGTACTACCACAATTGAACAGCAAAATGAAATAAAAGAGAATTACTATGACCAAGTATTACCAAAGGAGTCGCATTTTTATCAACCAATCAGAAAGCTGGAAAGAAAAATTGGGTTTATCACACCCATAATATGGTCTAGTGCAATTATTATAAGCCTGTTTCATTTAATTGTTGTACCATATTTTGCATACTTCTTGTACAGTGGGAGACGATGTCTCAGAAGCACGTTTATATTACGTAAGTAAATAAATATTAATTATACATAATTATAATGTATTATTTTTGAACAACGTTTTTAATAATTTAGTTTATCTACATCTTTTATAAATAAAAATGAATCGCAAAATGTGTTGGTAAGCGCATAACTCGAGAACGGCTGAACCGATTTCGATAATTCTTTTTTTATTATATTCCTTGAAGTACGAGGATGGTTCTTATGTAGAGAAAACGTAAACATGTACCACGGGCGAAGCCGGGGCGGACCGCTAGTATATAATATAAGGGTGATTATACAAAAATGGGGTAACTCGATGTCATCAGCCAATTTAAACAAAGTCTTATTATATTTTATTCAAATAACAATCTATTTTAAAACAATGAAGCGTCCTTTATTTGGTCACTCAATTTCACTTCTTTATTTAAAATACAAATGAATAAAAAAAATAAATTAATGCTTCAAACGTCAGTACTTTGGCATGTCACAACTCCGAAAACCAACAATCAAGTGACTATCGTTTAAACATTATCATCGATTTAAGAAAACTTACTAATTCACTACAATCTTTGATGTACATAGTATTATATACTACAACTTTCATAACGCAATGTTTTCCATTTTATTTAAAAAATAAAATTAAACTTTGTCATCGTTTTCACTAGTCAGTCCGTTGTGTGTTTTTTAAATTTGAAATTCTCGCTAAATATCACCAAGTCGAGGTCAAATCCCTGTCTAAGTATTAATGTTGGTAATGAAGTTACTTGTGCACCGCATATTTTGACGGCCGTCATAACTGTACCAGCGCTAGGGTTGTGTTTGTCCTCTAAAATCTTGCTGCGCCAGTCAACATTTCAGTCCTATGGTGAGTCGTTATTTTATTGTTAATCTGATTTTTATTTTCATTTATAAATGGTTAACTATTATTTGTAAAAATATAGTTTGTTGATATTAGAAATTAGGCAAAAAAACATAATTTGTGATTATAACCTCATATTAAGTCCCTTTTCATCAATCCGCTGGCATCAGTCCTTTGTCAGATATCGTGCCAGGGGACTGACGCGACCCCATAGTACTGATGATTCATTCGTTTTTGAGAACTTTTATCTTGATTGCTATTGGTATAAGCATTTCTATTTTATATTTCAGTTTAAAACATCATGCGCCACGCTAAAAGAAACTGAATTTGACTAGGGAAGAAACATTTAAGAAAGAGTAGCAAAGAAAAGAGCTATTGAAACAAACTACTAATAATTTTATTAAAAAGATCATATTTTATTTTAATTATTGATTTTGATGCTTTCAGGGCATAGCTTTTTATATTTATCAGATAAATACGTATACGTATAATACTGTGAAGTAAAATTACCTCAAAATAACATAAAAGTTAATTAATATACTTAATAACATTATAAAAATGTCAAGGGGCTCTTATGAAAACTCAGGTGAGACTTTCATTCGAGCCTTTGGTTTTTAATTTTACTATAATTAGTACTTTTAACATAAATATTGGTAGATTTTTAGGGCTCCGAACCTCAAAAGGAAAAAACAGAACCCTTATAGGATCACTTTGTTGTCCGTTTGTCTGTTAAGACGTTTTTTTTGGAACGCGTGGAGGTATCAATCTGAAATTTATATTGGATACTCAAGATTAAGAACCCTTGGGGCTGTAAAAAAATCAAACTTATAACGCAACGCAATCAAAAGATACCTACATCCGTTAATACTGCAAATTTCCGCAAAATTCAATATTCGCAAGGGAATAAAAAAACACACAGGATGCTTGCCGTGTATACAGTCTGCTATAAACTGCTATAGTTTACTTCTACTTGGTAAATAGCAACGTCTTATAACATAGATAAAGGAAAAATTGCTAAAAGTGTAAATTTTTAGTTACAAACATAATAAAAAATAGGTTTGTTAGGACTCCAACTCGTACTTGGCCGTTTTTTTGTTTCTATTGTTTTAAATTACTTGAAATATCAAGTAAAACTAAGTCAAAGTAGTAAAAGTTAAGTAAGAGAGTAAGAATATTCACGTAGCGTTAAATATCAGAAGGCTGTTTTGAAACTTGAGACATTGTTTTTTCCCAGTATCACATATTATTAATTATCATTTTTAAACGTAACTAAGTGATTTTAATACTTAAAAGACATGTGCCATTATTAAAACTGAGAGATTTGTAGTAATTTTCATTCAATTTCTTTAAGAACATTACAAAATTGTGTTTTTTATCAGTACCATGTTAGCCTCGTCAGTCCCCTGGAGGCCAATTCCAGAAAATTTAAAATATCTCACAATCTACTTAAAAAAGTGGCTGGCCCGATTTGGAACAATATATTCATTAGATTAGCTATCATATACACCCTAATTTGTAACAATCTGATATAAAAAATATAGTAAACAAAATATCCTCAAAAGTTACCCCATTTTTGTATAATCACCCATAAAAATGAATCCCAAAATGTGTTGGTAAGCGCATAACTTGAGAACGGCTGAACCGATTTCGTTAATTCTTTTTTTATTATATTCCTTGAAGTACGAGGATGGTTCTTACGTAGAGAAAACGTAAATATGTACCACGGGCGAAGCCGGGGCGGACTGCTAGTATATATATAAAAATGAAACCCGTTTTCCTTGGTCACGGCATCACGCGTGAACGGGTGGACCGATTTCGATAATTCTTTTTTATTATATTCCTTGAAGTACGAGGATGGTTCTTATGTAGAGAAAACGTAAATATGTACCACGGGCGAAGCCGGGGCGGACCGCTAGTTGGATATAAAAAAAGCATTTGTCTGATTATTGCTTGAGTGATTTTGCTAAAGGTAAGAATAGATTCATAAAAAGATGTTTTTATATGGCAAAACTTTTTACAAAGAAATGAAAAATCAAAACCTTAATTGTATTCAGGCTCCTGCGTCTAATTAAAATATAGACTTAGCAATTACCTAGCTACGTTTCTCTTTTTTTGGACGTGAGTTCCATTAATTTAATTTAATAAAACTTCAAATATAATAAAAATTTAGAAATATACTGATTATTAAAAATCAATAGGTACTTTAATTCGAATAAATCTTACCTGTAATTAAGCATTTTTCTTACTACCTTAGTAGTTATTACTAACTACCAGTCATATCATAATTGAATCAAAGTATCTAAACAGTCTTTACCTAACCGCAAGTACTAATAAAACCCGGATTATACAAAACAATTGTCATAAACGTCACTTGCGTGTGAAATATAGCAATATCAATGTCGCAGGCAAATTGTATTATTTCGCCGTTTACAAAAGCTCGGCATTTTGTAAATTGTAATAAGTCGAGAATTCTTAATCAGAAATTTTTCGTTTGGATAAGGGGGTGGGTTAGGTCAGGTTCGTGTTTTTTAAAACTACACAGAAATAGGAGCCCCACGAAGTGGGGCTCCGTCGCCTCGCGACCGTCTTTTTGTAGAATTTTGTAAAAACTAAATCCTCAGCATATTACAAAATGCCGAGCATTTGTAAACGGCGAGATTATACAATTTGCCTGCGACATCAATATGTCGAAGATAATTTTAAACAGTTGACGGTGCAAAACGTGACATATATGAGATATTACGTGTTTCTACGTGATTAACGAAATTTGTTCTATAAACATTATGAGTCGTGATATCTTGATGTTTGTTGGGTATTGTAGTTACTGATTTGGTATTATTTATATTACCTACCATATTAGTATTATTTATATGGAGTTGTAGATATAAATAGATTGTGGTAATAGTGTTGTCGGTCTTGTAAACATTTTCACGTCAGCCCTTTTTTGACTACTTATGTTAAAAATAGTAAGTTTTTTTTTAAATATATTCTTTCTTTTATTTCTTTTTTGCGCTATCCTTATTCTTCTCACATTTCCTTTCCTACCAGGTTGCCTGGCAGAGATTGCTGTGTAGCAATAACCGCCGCCTATTGTGCAAAATTTTTGTACCTCATTAATTTGTACCACATTTCCTATATTGTTTTGTACAATGAAGTGTTATATAAATAAATAAAAATTTACAATTTGTACTTTGGAGATAAAGAAAAAGTACAGTACACTTATGAAAGATTTAACTCTATAAACATACTTACCTAGTTAGCAATCACAAATAAAATATTTTAATTAACAGAACTTGGAGACGTATAGGATATAAAATTGCATCATAAATGACTATTAATATACAATGTCGCTCATGCGCATGTGACCCGTAATATTCTGAATATACATGAAGAAATATCGAAAATAAACTTCAAAAACTCTGTTTTTGAAGTCGGTTGTTTTTAACGTAGTTATTTTTATTTAATACTTTTTAGTGTAGTTTTCAACACGAATCAAACGAGCCCAAACTCGATAAAGTTGAGTCAATATATTACTGAGTTCCTATATGGATATAATTATATCAAATCTTTTTTATTTTTTACTTTTCCGTTTTTGAAGTCGGTTGTTTTTAACCATTGAGATACTATTACTACGTATGGAGACGACACCGCCTACATCACTTATGTTCCGCTCAACATAGGACAAATGGCTTATCTGCACTCAGTCGTTTGCTCGCTCATTGGCGCGAATGTCACGCTCATTTTTTGTTTGTTTTAAAGTGAAACTCATCAAATACGCCTTCGTGTGTGTTACGATATTGCACAAATAATATCTACAAATAATACGGAAAAGTGCATAGGAATAGCTTTTCATCGGTAAGTAACTAGATAATAATTTTTAAAACTTGGTTCGAGCAAAATTTTTGGCGGGCGCCATTTTGTGTCATTTGTCATAGACTAAAAATTGAAGAAATGACATTTGGTATGACAGATGTTTAGGTAGTAATATTAAATGACGTAAATTTCAATAGTGGAAAATAATAATTTTACACATTTAGAAAATATTGTACTGTGGATATTATTTGAAAAAAGAAAAAGGTTAAATCATGAAAATATGAAAATAAATTACCTACGTATCAATTTTTTTTGTTACATTGATTGGTTTTAATTGAACAGTTTTTAATTGATAAGTTTATTAATCATTTATTTATTAGATTAATTATATATATTTTTTTGTTACGTTGATTGTTCATAATTGATAATAAATAGGCAGAATATTTACAAAGTTTCGACTCTATGGCGGTGAGTCGATGACATCGCTTAATCTATGACTCACTAGCCGCCCCGCGCCGCCGATCTTGGCGCACAGATTTTGTTCGTCGTGTCTCCTCTATACGTAGTAATAATACTCAATGTTTTTAACGTATGTAGTTATTTAATATTTTTATTAAAATGTGTGATCAAATCTTTTTTATTTTTTACTTTTCCGTTTTTGAAGTCGGTTGTTTTTAACGTAGTTATTTTTATTAAAAGGTGTAACCTTTAAAATAATCTTGAAGACCTCCATATTGTACTAAATATTACTTAATATTACATAATATTTTTTGTTGTTTGGAAATCGATCGCGTTCATACACATTACAATACCTATGCACACATCCGCTTCTTGTAAGTTTTTATTTACTTAACAATATTCATAGACTTACAGGAATTAGCAAATGCGTATGACAAAATTAAATTGGAATTAGATTAAGACAAATTTTGACTTAAAATACAATAAGAAATAACAATAAACAATATAATATACCTACTTACAATACATAACAATCAAGTGAGAACAGAGCGTGTAACTTATAAAAAAATATATTATCTGTAGGTAGAAGAAACCCTATCGATAAATGCTTTTAATTATCTATGCCTGAGTGGAGTGACCTTACTCCTTAGAGTATTTATACTAAGGGAGTGACGCTTTTTTTCTTTATAATATAAATTGAATTTCGAATTCGATATAGTTACGCTTTTTATTATCTATGCCCGAGTGGAGTGACACTTTTTTTTTCTGTATAATATAGGTATTAGGTAATCAGTGGTTTTCCGTTTTCCTTTCAGAATTTATATTTGGATTTATGGCGGGACTCGGTGTCACTGCAGGCGCCCATCGACTTTGGACTCATAAGTCTTACAAAGTGAAAAAGCCTGTAAAAATACTGCTTCTAATATTTTACGCTACAGCCGGCCAGGTAAGAAATAATATTACTATGAAGTATGAAATGCGAAATTAGATAATTTGTTGTTATTAAAATATCTATTAAAAAACTAACGAACTTTTAGTTTTTATGTGATTTCACTCTCATAATCACTACATAGTATAAAACATAGTCGCTTTCTCTGTCCTTATGTCCCTTTGTATGCTTAAATCTTTAAAACAACGCAACGGATTTTAATGCGGTTTTTTTAATAGATAGACTGATTCAAGAGGTAGGTTTTAGTACATAATTTATTAGGTTTTAGGCACAGCGGGCTAAGCCGCGGGCGGAAAGCTAGTGATGTATAAAATGAAATTAGATACTAATTTGTTTGGTAATTAATAAGTACCTATCTGTTAAAAAAATTAACGAGTTTTTATGTGATTTCACTTTCTTCAAGATGAAAATTACATACATGTAAGATGTAAGTACGTACGTGTATATGATTAAAAGTTTTTTTTTTTTTTAATAAACCAATTCTGTGATAAATATTGAATTAAACGTGGATAAACATACACACTTAGGTCGTTGTATAAATTGTCCGTGTCGTAAATATTTAAATCATTTTTAACATGAATTACTGTAGAGATTACTGTTATGAAAATATTTTTGTTTTCCTTATTTTGTTTGCATAGAACATTAGTAGGTAATAGGTATTATATTCTTTTTCCAAATCATATAAGTTCAAGATCCGTCAGTTTTGCTGTGGTTTTGACCTCCCGGCACAGTCGCGAGATTAATTATAATAAAATATTATATAAATATTTGTTTAAGAATTAAATCTTTTTGTTTATATTGCATAATCTACGTCAGCCAAACGTCAGCATTTTGTGAATAAATTCGAATTTATTAATTTTTTTGTGGTGTTAACTGAAAATTCCATTCATAAAATTACCTTCTTATTCGAAAAAAATTGCTACATTAAAATAAGAAGTTAGGAAATCAGCTACAATATTTATAATATTTTATTTATTATTCATAGTAGGTTTATTATGATACAATTTAACGATCTATCGATAATTTAAAAAACAAACGAAAAAATTTATCAAAATCTTCGGAAAAAGAATTGAAATTGCAATTCATTTTGAATGGATCTGTTTACAACATTGTTTATCTATATCTATATAGGCAATCAATTAGAATCCTAATAATGCGATAACAACGTAATAAAATAGGTAAATACAGAACTGTGATATTACAAAAGTATTGAATATAACACCTTCTATGTGTGAATTAACATGGAGAGAAATTGCTATATACGACAATACAATATTTGATGTCAAGGTTGTCATGCGGTCATTTTTGAACATAATTCTTGTGATGATTTGTTGGGAAATTTTTTATTTATGAACCGGAGTTTTAGGTGGTTTTAGCGTGATTTATTCGTTAAATTAGTTTTATTTGGTAACAGGAAAATTGACTATGCTCTTAGTTATATACTTATATTACGTAAATTCAGCCAACAAGAATCTAAAGTATAAATTTATAAAGAATATAAAAAATTCGATCACGAGGCGGGACTCGAACCCGCATCCTTTCGCGCCAAAGGATGCGGGTTCGAGTCCCGCCTCGTGATCGATTTTTTTCTATTCTTTATAAATTTATAAAGCATTTGAATGCCATTAAACCAAAAATATCAAATTCAAGAATCTAAAGTTCTTTTATCGTTAAAGTCGCACAAATGTTTGCCCTGGGTGGGAATCGAACCCACGACCAGTGGCTATGAAGGCGAGGCCACTCTCACTACCAACCAAGCCAACCGGCCAGTCAAAATTGATGCATACATTTGGATATGTTATGGACCAAGTGATAAATTGGGCAGTATACATAATGCACGGTCATTATGAAAAATGCCCAAATTGAGAGTGCAATTTGATAATAATTATTCAAATAATCAAATTGACCGGGCATTATACATATTGCCCATCACCTTTTGGGCAGAGTAATACAAACATATTTAATTACTATTTTTTTATTGTTATTGTCATTTAACTTAAAATAAACTAAATATTAAACCACTTAAACAATCAGGCTCATTATTGGGATTAATTACCAAGGACTTCTACCTTAAAAATCCACTAGTTTTTGCATTTAAAACTTAAGGAAAGTCATATTACAGTACTCCAAAATTAATAATGCGCATGCAAATCTTGAGATTTTAATGATTAGATTTATATGGTTTAAATGTAAACCTGGGTTTGAAAACCATATTTTATACAATATAAATTTTGTGTAATTTTAACCTTCTTTTCTTCCATCATTACACCAGCTTCAGTAAGAAACTTTAAAAGTACTATAAAATTTTCCAAGTAAATCAATCCAACAAAGATATATAGTTATTCGCAATCGTGGGGTTATCCTCGCTATTGACTTTAACAAGGAATTATCGAAACAAAATCGTTACTTACAAATAAATATTAATCTCTTTTAGTACAAAACGCATAATTTGACTAAATTATGCAAGAAGAAAATGCATTTTACCCCTCTATATACATATCATCTTCGGACGCTCCGGGAATATGACAGTTGCCGAACGGTGACGAAGATTTCTATGCGCATTATTACTTTTGGAGTACTGTAAAAATATAACATAAAATATAATTAAATTTAAAACAAAAATTTCACAACATACCTTTGTTTTATAGAAATGACTTATTATTATGAAACATAAAATAAACTAAAGTTTAAGCAATCAGACTCATTATTTGGCATAATTAGCAATTACTCTTAATAAACGAAATGTAAAGAAGTAAAATAGAACATAAAATTGAAAACAATAATTATACAATATGTAGCAAGTAACAGGTTTATTTATTAGAACAACTGCCACTGTGATGGCATTTTTAGGTACACAACTTTTTGGCTTTGCGACAACTTTTCAAGCGTTATTATCAAATTGCCCAATTGTCATGTAGCATTATAATAATGACCGTGCAATGTGATAAATAATGAATTTAAGATAGTAATTAATCACTTAGCCCAATAAAGCTAGACATTATTCATAATGCTCGTCACCTGGTCCATAACAGATACATACAATGGGGATCCTAGTGTGGGAACTAGTGTATCTTTATAAAGTGCCAATTATTTATATGCAATTTCTTTTTATTATATTCAAAGCTTATTGTACACTGTTTTTTTTTATGAAACAAATAAACGATTTTTATTTTTTTTTTACATTTTATTTCTAAATTCCCAGAACAACCTTTACAACTGGGTCCGCGACCATCGCTTACACCACAAGAAGTCAGAAACATTTGCTGATCCTCACGACGCGAACCGAGGGTTCTTCTTCTCCCACGTGGGTTGGCTGATGATGAAGAAGCATCCTCATGTGATAGCTGAAGGGTCCAAGATTGACATGAGTGATATAACCAGTGATCCTATGCTGGTGTTCTTTAATCGGTAAGTTTTAAGAAGGTTTTAAGACATAGGTATATAATTTACTTTATTGGGATAATTCCCGCGACCGCGACGGGGTAAATACAATATACGTAACTAGGTCTCTTATTATATTATAATGTAACTATAGTGATTGATTAAGTGAAAATGTGTATGCTAATTGCTAATATTATCAAACCTATATATTATTTTATTTATTTATTTAAGTATAACACTTTATTGTACAAAACAATGTAGGAAATGTAGTACAATCTAATAAGGTACAAAAATTTTGCACAATAGGCGGCCTTATTGCTACACAGCAATCTCTGCCAGGCAACCTGGTAGGAAAGGAAATGTGAGAAGATCTTTATGAGGCTATAATAATGGTGTAAATCGTACATATTTATACAAATGATTACTAGTAATCTATCTAGTCTAGCCAAGTGTTAAATAATTCTCATTAGCGTACTAGGCCAAATTCGATCAAAGTAAATTGCTATGTTTAAGATGTTTTTTTTTGTATTCATTTTTTATTTGACTAAAGTAATATCAAAACACATATTATACTGAATTATTCAGCTATTTTTTTTTTAATAATACCGATAAAGTATATGTGTTAAGGCTGCGTATAAAGCCAGAGAATTTCTACGATCCATGGGCGGGGCCCGCGGGCCATTACGCGCCATGCCGCGCGCCCTCAAAATCCCCTCATACACCCGGCTCATCCAACGTACGTAAAGTTCATCGCTCGCTAAATTAAACACAAATATTCTTCGCTCGTTCAACGCGTATTTTCGGTAGTTAGTAGGTATGTTATCTATACTAATATTATAAAGAGGAAAGGTTTGTATGTATGTATGTATGTATGTATGGTTTTCACGCATAAACTACTGGACCGATTTTGATGAAATTTGGCAGAGATAATCTTTAGACCCTGAGAAAGAACATAGGCTAACTTTTATTGCGAAATATGTACCACGGGCGAAGCCGGGGCGGACCGCTAGTCTAAAATAATTACATATATAAAACAGTGAAGTTGAAATCATCACAAATTATGTAATATGTCTTTTATTATTATTATTTAATTATAATTATTAATGATAATCTATACATATTATAAAACAGTAAAAAAAACTGTCTGTATGTAATATATTAAAAAAAAATAATAGGGAAACAGTATAATGCTCGAATCCGTAAAAAAAGTCTGTCTGTTTGTTTGTACACGCTTATCTCAGGAACTATGCTATACGGATTTGAATAATATGCTGTACGGATTTGAATAAATGTTTTTTTGTTGTGTAGGTAGATATTATAGTGTGAGACCCATTTGTAACAAAGTCGTCAAATAACGATTTTCGTGGGACTTACCTCCGCTATACAGACTACAAATATCCACCATCCAGTTTAGATATATATTATTTTCGTAAATTCGTTTCCGCGGGCTGAGTATTGACGTGACGATATTAGGTATACATATTATATTGATATAAATATTTCATTCATAGTTTTACATCAATAACATCAAGAAAGATTTATAGTATACTAGCGGTCCGCCCCGGCTTCGCCCGTGGTACATGTTTACGTTTTCTCTACATAGGAACCATCCTCGTACTTCAAGGAATATAATAAAAAAAGAATTATCGAAATCGGTTCAGCCGATCTCGAGTTATGCGCTTACATTTTGCGATTCATTTTTATATATAAAAAAGATTTTTTATGAATTATAATATTACTAGGTTTCCGCCCGCGGCTTCTCCCGCGCAGTCAATGAAAAACCCACATAGTTCCCGTTCCCGTGGGATTTCCGGGATTGCGTCATTTTCCCGAGATAAAAAGTAGCCTATGTCCTTTCTCGGGTATCAAAATATCTCCATACCAAATTTCATGAAAATTGGTTCAGTATTTTAGGCGTGATTTAGTAACAGACAGACAGACAGACAGAGTTACTTTCGCATTTATAATATTAGTATGGATTAGCATTACTACCTATTTGTAGATTCCTATGGTTGTTCCAGTAAATAACGTAAACAGGTTGTGAATAGTATATACCTATATAATATATTCACAATCTGTATTACATAATAATATTACATATCTATAAGTACATAAATATAGTTTTTAGAATTTTTGTATGTTTGTCTGTCTGTATGTATATCTGTGCTAAATTCAAACTTTGGGTTGGGGTGTACGAAAGAGGGTCCCGGACTTAGAAATTTTTTCGTGATTTTTTTTTATTTACGCATTACGAAAATGTAAAACTCAGCTATACAAATCATATCATTATGTATGTCCGGGCCAAACTCAAAAAATACTGTATGGATTCACTTAAAATTTGATACAGATATAGCTAGAGACGTGAGGAAGGACATTGGATAGGTTTTATCCCGGAAATCCCACGGAAACGAAAATTAAAAAGAAAATGTATAACTCAGCTATACAAATCATAAATTTATTGACAATAAAAATTCCTACACTATTTAACAGTAACAGTATGTAAATAACATGAAAGTAAAGTAAACTTATAATTGTAAATCAAATTTATAAATAATTAATATTATAAAATAAAGGACCAAAGAGTGAAAAACAAAAATAAATGCACCTTGAAATAACTTACGTTCGTAGTACCCAGGGGTACTGGAGTACCCTGATAGGTTAGTACGACGTCTTCCTATATCTCGATAACGGAGTGTCTGACGACATCGAACTATGGGACATTATTTACTCATCTGGCGCCCCTCTAGTCATTCCCGTTAAAAAAAGGGGGGGGGGGGGTTATGGGGACAAAATAAAAAAATCACGAAAATTTTTCTAAGTTCGGGACCCTCTTTCGTACATCCCAACCCAAAGTTTGAATTTAGCACAGACAAACATACAAAAATTCGAAAAGCTATATTTATGTACTTATAGATATGTAATATTATTATGTAATATAGATTGTGAATATATTATACTAGCAATGCCCTGCGGTTTCACCCGCATAGATAGCGATATCGTGACAGTGAAAAGTCTACTATAGGTTTAATTTTTAATCACATGAAAATCACCTTTACCCCGTCCCGCACTACGTCTGCTCATTGTACACTTTTAAAAATTCGTTATATCTTTTGAATGGAATATCCAATTTTTTATATTTAAAAAGTATTTTGCTGGTATTGAAACAATCTATAATAAAACATCATTTTGGATAAGGATTAACATATTATATGTATGGATAACATCACAGAACATTAAAAACAAATAGAAGTGCTATAATGTCATAATTAGTATGAAAACCAGTGTCGCCAAACCCACACATTTAAACCGATAGTTATACAGTACACTACAAGTAAACTATGCCTTTGATTGGACAGCTTAATTTGAGTAAAAACTGACTTAGGTTATAAATTCAGCATTTCAATATGTACCCTAACGCACCATGTTACGGTTTATTTTAGTATAACATCCCTAGGTATATTAGCTGTTTTGTTTCTCATTGCACAGAAATTCCAAATTCGAAAACATTCAGCTACTCCACAACAGAGGGCGTTAGTTTTCGATAGATATAACTTTGAACCTCAACACATAGAGATAAGGTTGAAATTTGTGTCACTCAACATTAATGACATTAACTTGATATTTATCTGATGCTATGCCCTGAGGGATGTCAGCCTTGTTATCGATAATTCACAAATAAATATTTTTTGTGTATATTTTTTTCTTTCTATTATATGAGTATAGTATAATGTATCACATTTTGGAGTATGTTTATTACTACTAAGTACGTCTTTTTATATTATTATTATTAAATAAAAAACGGAATAGAATAGTATTATACCCGGCTCGGCGAATGATGATTCCTATGACACTGACAATTGTTCTCAAGAGACAAACTTGTAATGGTGTCACCATTAAATTAGAAACGTATTGGAGGCGTCTAAAAATGGCATTTATTATTTTTTACGTAGCTTTATGCCATTACAATGATATTCCGTTGGAATTATAACAATTTTTAACATTTACGAGAAATTATATCAATCTGACTTTACGTTTACGTCCTACAAAACGTACATCGTTGGCATTTATCGACTAGTGCGGAAAGTATCGATAAACAAATTTCGATAATGGAAACGAATTCACATTTTTGAAGTGAAACTTCTTTATCGGGGTTGGAAAAAAATTTAGTGTAACATTTTTTCGTTACGCGTGACATTTTTCCGTTACGCGCCATCTTGTTCTTATCCCTACCACGCGTGATTCGACGTATTTCTGTCAAGTTGAATTACAGTATTGTTGTTATTTTTTGAAAAATAAGGTCATAAAGAAGTTTCATTTCTTACGTGTGTACACTAACTAGTACACGCACACATATTTTTTTTCCATGCTTATGCTTTAGTTTATTATTTTGAATGGAATAGAAGATCGCAGCATACAACAATTGCATACTCAAGAAAATTAAAAAAATAATAACTATAGGACAAAGCTAAATAAAACAAAAGCTGTTTAACTATTATTTTTATTTAAATATATTTTAGTCTGAATCTGATGAAATCAGTGCTTGCGCCTCTAATTCAGAATCAGAACTACAACTGCTGTCAGCTGTGCAACGTAGGCACGTTTATTAATAGCGGTTGATCTACAATGGTGTCGTATTGTACATCTCGATCCCAATCATCGTAGCAAAGTTTTTTAATCCTTCAGCCCCCGGAATCACAGACACAATAGAAAATCTATTGTGTCGTGGTCTCATTGGGCCGCTCGGTGGTCAAGGGGTTCATCTTTTCTACGACTTTCCTCCAATTATCCGGAGTGACTTCACTGCAAGCTTTTTCCAATAATGTCAGCATTTTATTGGCTGTAAATGTTATTATTTTTATGTTTTGGAAAACTTTCATTTTACTTACCTACTTAATCTATGCAAAAAAACTTAAATTAATACAACAACAACATAATAGACGTTAAAAATTTTAGTTATAAATTCAGTTTAAATAATATTTGTAAAAACATGTTTACCGACGTGGCTGAATGCAAGCCACGCCTTTGCCTATAAAATAGTAAAGTATCGACACGACCCATCATACGAGCAATCACTAAGACGAACTGTCATAGGGATCATCATTCGCCGATTCGGGTATAATCTATATTTACAAAATACAAACAGAAAATATGCATTATTTTAAATCTTGGAACTGCCGTAGGTTTGCTGTATCGGTGTATCGATACTGTCGATATACGCCACAAGCATCACTAAAGCGACATTCGTTTGTTTATTGCAATAATATTCCAGAAAGTCTTGTTTGCTGTTCAATCTATAATAGTACTAATTTCTTACGGATTAAGGTTCATTTTGACTAAATATTTGTATACAATTTTGACAAATTACGACAAGCGAAGTTATAACATAAAATATAATATGTAAAATAAATAAAAATAAGACATACCGATGGTATGAAATGCCTCCATTGCTGATATTATTTCGTCTGCTATCATTTTTGCACTCTAATACCGAACAACACGTCCTAATTAATGAATAAATATGGAAAAAAGGTTTGACAGCTGACAACCGACTCGAATATTTTTCTGCGCACAACTGAGAGCAAGTTAGGTGATCTAAACTTATTATTGACACGTGGGCCACTCCCACATCACACTTCTATTTGTTTTTAATGTTCTGTGGATAACATGTTTTGATTACTGTCGGCACTTCTATTTACTTTGAAAACGTAAAAAAGTTGTTGTAGTAACATAACTACTGAAGATGGACATATTATGGTATCGCGGACTTTCTTGTAGATATTGATCCATTCTATAATACCTTAGAACATTTTTTTGTTCTATCTTCAATAGATTCCGCAGCGCACGCGATGACAGAAGTTTTATTGAGGAATTTTTTTACACCTTGGGTTACATTATTGCATTTTTGGTAAGGATCTCAAATTTTTTTGAAAATGCAATATAGCCTATGTTGCTCAGTAAAGATGCAGCTTTCTAATGGTGAAAGAATTTTTGAAATCGGTCCAGTAGTTTATGCGTGAAAACCATACATACATACATACTAACATACATACATAATTACAAACCTTTCCTCTTTATAATATTAGTATAGATAGTATAGATAGGTATATACTTCCGACATAACCCACGGCTCCTTCCCCGGGAGCCGTGGGTATCTTAGGCAAGATTTCCCCACTTGAAAAAAAAAATGATAGGTATATACTATTCACAACCTGTTTACGTTATTTACTGGAACAACCATAGGAATCTACAAATAGGTAGTAACTAGTAATGCTAATAATATTATAATTCATAAAAAATATACTATAAATCTTTCTTGATTTTATTGATGTAAAACTATGAATGAAATACATAATATTTATATCCATATAATATGTAAGTATACCTACCTAAGATCGTCGCGTCAATACTAAGCCCGCGGAAACATAATATCATATCTACAAATAGGTAGATTACTACCTATTTGTAGATTCTTATGGTTGTTCCAGTAAATAACGTAAATAGGTGGTGAATAGTATATATGTACCTATATAATATATTCACAATCTGTATTACATAATAATATTACATATCTATAAGTACATAAATATAGCTTTTCGAATTTTTGTATGTTTGTTTGTCTGTATGTATGTCTTAGCATTAGCTAATAATATTATAATTCATAAAAAATATACTATAAATCTTTCTTGATTTTATTGATGTAAAACTATGAATGAAATATTTATATCCATATAATATGTATACCTAAAGATCGTCGCGTCAATACTCAGCCCGCGGAAACGAATTTACGAAAATAATAGATATCTAAACTCACCTGCATAAAGTTTCTGAAATGAATCAAGTCTTATTTTTTATATTATAATTAATACATATATTAATAAATAATAATAATTTATTAATATACTACCTATACTATATTAAATTATCTTCGAAAATTAGTTAGATATCATTTAAATAGGAATCTCTTTCAGTTCTCGTTTCTTAAGTTTTAATGTTATTTTGTTGTTTACCATTTTCTAAAAAAACAATACAATATTAAAACAAAATTATTAAAATTCGGCGCAGCAATGGCACGGTCTACTCGTCTCAACGGCTATCGCTCCGTTGTATCGTCCGTTTGTCGTCTGATGTATGAAATAGAATTACCTATGTTTTTAGCTCCCGGAACGTGCGATGGAAGATGATTTCTTGCGTAATTAAAAATATAGTAAGCGCCAAAAGTGTTTTATCGTGATTAAACCAAAACTAAAAGTAATTACAAAAAAGTGGTCTTACAAAGTTCTCACAAATGTTTCAATATAATTGTTTATGAAAAAAAGAACATAATAGGCATTACCATGTCAAGTAAAAAACGTAAAAGTGTGAAATTTAGAGGTAACTTCGTGAATTTTTTCTATCGAGTCAATTTCAATATTTTATGTTTTTGATCTGACAATATAATCGAAAATATCATCAAGTTTTACATAATATATTTTATTTTTTATATTTGGTCTTGAATATTACACGTATCAACTAAAAGTTGATTGGTGATTTGACTTTATACCCATTCATGTGTTTGTCCATTCTCCTACATTTGCTAAGAAGAAATGTATAAATGTATAAGTCACTTGCATAAGTAAATAAATGAAATAACTTCTATTTCAGGTACTTCAATACCTTCAAATTCATATTCTGCTTCCTGATACCAATATTTCTACCAGTTTATATGTTTGGGGAGGAATTGTTTGTATCTGTACTGTCTAGCTTAGTACGGTATATTGTATCTTTGAATGCGACATGGTCCGTTAATAGCTTCGCACATTTGCATGGATTGAAGCCTTATGATAAGTACGTATGTCGTAGTATTTTCTAGTGTTTGATTTTACGCGAGTATTATACATATTTAGAAATTGAAGATTTTAATGGATTTTAAACGCCGTTAAAATGTTTAATTTCTATTATTATCGTACCTAATTCTTTGTTGTTACATTTTTTGTGCAACTGTCGATCAACAATGTTGCTGGAAAATTTTGTCTCAATGTTCAAATTTATTTACTACTAGCTGTGCCCCAGTGGCGTGCATTCCATAAAGACATAAAGACACTGCCTACCCTACCATTTACCAAACTCTGATCAATATTTAATATCCATATATTAAATTCACAGCGTCAATATATTTTATTAATTACGCCATGCAGTATGAAACAAAAATCAAAATATATCAAATATATTTCAGATCCATCTATTGGTATTTTGGTGGCATTAATCATTATTATCTAATTTCTATAACACCGCTCAAGTCACTATGCATGCGCTGCACTAGCGCCGCCACGGGACCCAGTACGTCACGGGACGGCAAAGACACAAACTATCCGTGTCTAAGTTTTTATATGTGTGCTCTGCGTGTCTACGCATATTTTATATGTGTGCGTGCCTATAAACACGGCACACTGATGTTATAAAACCACGCACACAAACACACAAGGTAGGCAGTGTCTTTTTACGAAGATATACGAATTAGGTACGAACCCTTACGAACCGAATTACGCGACCAATTTAAGAAGTGTGATAATTTATACATTTTTGTAGCGGTAAAGACCATCTGCAAATAGAATCATTATTCGTTTGTTTTGTTTTGAAATTTGGAAATAAAAAACGTTATTTAATATTTTACTTTGAGGTTAAATTTGTTTTTTGAGAAAATTAATAATGTTAACTACGACAATTTGCAAGTGAAGTGTTTTGGGAGTAACTAAATAGATTATGTCTATCATGAGTGGGTAAAACTGTACATTATAGGGCGTGGAATTTGGAGGTGGTGGGGGGTGGAGGGAGGGGGGGTGGGTACTAGGAACTTCCCCTATTAAGGGGGGGGGGACGGAAATTAATAGTTTTCGAGATATTTACAAATGAAGTTTTTGAGGTTATGTTGGATTGTTACCACTTTTTGGCAGGCAAGGATGCAAATTAACATCAATTTATAACTAAAGCATGTATTTTTTTCCAGTTCCACATTGATCTGAAGCAATTAATATTAATTATTACTTTACAATAATAGTTTTCAATACTAGTAATATTGCATTAGTTTTTTGATTTGAAATATGACAGATTTAATGTAATAGACATTATGGTTAAATTTTTGAAACATGCTCCCTGAATTTCATTATTTTGAGGTGTCTAATCGATAAAGGGACTTTTCATAGTAAACTGCTTTTCTTTTAAGTTTCTTAACCTGTAGTTTTTTTTTTTTGTTTGAGTGGTAATCGCCCTAAAGTCGCTTCTGGCACTCGCCGGCCGCTGCCGCGGCACGCTCGCTTCGCTCGCTCGGCTCGTGCGGCAGTTCAAATGTTAACCTAACACGCTCGTCGCTTCGCTCCTCGCTACCTATTTGAATACTAAAAGTAAAAGTTTAATAGTTTTGTACAGTTGTAGGGCTTAACAGGAGTACGCACGAAACGATCTCGACTGAAAGGCGGCAAACGAACAGTAACTGAAAATGATAATAGTTTTCAATACTAGTAATATTGCATTAGCTCATTGATTTGAAATATGACAGATTTAATGTAATAGACATTATGGTTAAATTTTTGAAACATGCTCCCTGAATTTCATTATTTTGAGGTGTCTAATCGATAAAGGGACTTTTCATAGTAAACTGCTTTTCTTTTTAGTTTCTTGACCTGTAGTTTTTTTTTTGTTTGAGTGGGAATCGCCCTAAAGTCGCTTCTGGCACTCGCCGGCCGCTGCCGCGGCACGCTCGCTTCGCTCGCTCGGCTCGTGCGGCAGTTCAAATGTTAACCTAACACGCTCGTCGCTTCGCTCCTCGCTACCTATTTGAATACTAAAAGTAAAAGTTTAATAGTTTTGTACAGTTTTAGGGCTTAACAGGAGTACGCACGAAACGATCTCGACTGAAAGGCGGCAAACGAACAGTAACTGAAAATGATAATAGTTTTCAATACTAGTAATATTGCATTAGCTCATTGATTTGAAATATGACAGATTTAATGTAATAGACATTATGGTTAAATTTTTGAAACATGCTTCCTGAATTTCATTATTTTGAGGTGTCTAATCGATAAAGGGACTTTTCTTAGTAAACTGCTTTTCTTTTTAGTTTCTTGACCTGTAGTTTTTTTTTGTTTGAGTGGGAATCGCCCTAAAGTCGCTTCTGGCACTCGCCGGCCGCTGCCGCGGCACGCTCGCTTCGCTAGCTCGGCTCGTGCGGCAGTTCAAATGTTAACCTAACACGCTCGTCGCTTCGCTCCTCGCTACCTATTTGAATACTAAAAGTAAAAGTTTAATAGTTTTGTACAGTTTTAGGGCTTAACAGGAGTACGCACGAAACGATCTCGACTGAAAGACGGCAAACGAACGGTAACTGAAAATGACGTCGTTATTGTTTTGTTCCACGGTACAAAGCATACAATTAATATTTTTGTTGAATTATAAATTGCGAATATTAATAATTTTATTTTATTTAATCTATTTTACAATAACTATACCTAATAATAATTATTTTTAATGTTGTTGTTAAAAAATATACAAATTTCATAAATAAAATTTAAATTATAATATTTTTTTTTTGTTAGAAAGTAATGTTTTACCTGAAATGAAACGCGTTTGACAATCGCTGTATGTCAATTTGACACTGTCATAACAGTAAGTTCGCGTTTCAAAGCTAAAATGGAGTAAAATTTTCCGATTTTCAAAAAATTCGTAACACAAAAACTAAAAGTTTCCGTCAAATGAAATTTCAGATTTAGGTTCCATAGGACAATAGCTAACCACAAAAAAATTTACGACTCTCAACTCCACGCCCTATAATGTACAGTTTAGCCCATGAGTGTATTAATTTGTAAGATAATTAGGTATAATTTAACGAAAAATTCTTATTTTTGTTTTATGAATAAACATTTATCAAACAGAGACTTAGTAATAGAAAAAAGGGCCGATCTATACCGGAATTTGTAATACACAAAGGTAAAGTTAATCGTTAATTTCATAATATAGAACACTAGTTATTAAAGGTACTTTGTGTAAGTACATATATCGTATTATATTTTCCATTATTTTAGGGAATACTACGTATTGTAATCATATATGAGTAGGTACATATAGCAATGTGAAAATATTAACATTCTTGTAGGTAGATATTCGTTATTATTATCATTACAATATTTCTGCCTACCCTGTCGAAAAACTCTGTGCACGCCCCTGCTGTGCCCCCCGTTTTATCCGCATTGCTCCGCTCCTGTTGGTCTTAGCGTGATAATTAGTTAGTATAAATACCTACTCTAAGGTGATGATATTATATAGCCTTCCTCGATAAATAGGCTATCTAACAACGAAATAATATAGCAGTTCCTGAGATTAGCGCGTTCAAACCAAGTTCAAACAAACAAACTCTTCAGCTTTATAATATTAGTATGGATATTATTCAGTAATCCTACTAATATTATAAATGCGAAAGTTTATGAAGATGTGTGTGTGTGTGTGTGTGTGTGTGTTTGTTACTCTTTCACGCAAATACTACTGAACCGATTACAATGAAATTAAGCGAAAACGCGGGCGAAGCCGCGGGCGGAAAGCTAGTAATTTTATATAGTCTAATTTTCTACTTGTTATTTATTTTGAGGTCGTGGGTTCGATTCCCACCCGGGGCAAATATTTGTGTGATGAACACAAATATTTGCCCCGGGTGAGCAACACAAATGTTTGCTCTGTGTCTGGGTGTTAATTATCTATATAAGTATTTATTTAAAATTATATATATGTATGTTTATCAGCCATCTGGTTTCCATAACACAAGCGAAAAGCTTAGTATGGGATCAGATCGTGCCGTGTGTGAAAATTGTCCTGAAATATTTATTTATTTAACATTTTATATTTTCAGGGACATAATGCCATCAGAAAACAATATCGTATCAATAATTGCGCTTGGTGAAGGTTGGCATAACTACCATCATACATTCCCCTGGGATTACAAAGCAGCTGAGTTGCCATATTTCATCAATTTAACGACTGTTTTCCTAGATTTACTAGCGTTTACAGGTTTAGTATATGATTTGAAACAGGCTTCTCCTGCTCTTATAAAAGCCGTGGCAGAAAAAAATGGAGACGACAGTCGAAAACTTGATTAGGAATAAAATATAAGGTTTTATATGTGATGTTTTATATTATTTTTTATGATGTGATAAGTTAAAGAATTTGGTGTTAGTATTTTCAGTTAAGTTTGTAACGGCTGTTGAATTATAACTTTTAGAGCTAGCGCGCAAGAGCAACTTTTGTCTCCGGAACTATTTCGTCTCTCCCATCAACTCTATGGGCTAGTAAGAAAGTGCGCGCACGTAGCGACGCAACTGCCTATAGAGTTGATGGGAGAGACAAAATAGTTGCGGAGACAAAAGTTGCTCTTGCGCGCTAGCCCTTAGAATAATATTTTTTTTTTACATATTTGTGATATAACGGGAACTATGTTTTGCAATGTGTACAAGTTACTTTTAAATAGTTATATTTATTTTGTATAATTTTAGCTGCGTAATTGCCTTTGGATGGTGACGCACAATAAATAAATAAAAAAACAATATAATATATCTGGTATCATTTATTTACATTTGATTACATCAAAGTACATTAAAATTATTTACATCTAAATACCGCTGCAGCTGTAATTTGTGCAGTTGTGCTGTAATCTAATAAATGGATAAACCGAATTGGATAAAAATATAACTAACTGTACTTCACCCGTTATGCACTTTCCTTTGATATCTCACTAAGGGTAAGTTTTTGTGTTGATAAGGTATTAATTCTTTTTATAATTGCGAAGCTGGGTAATATTCCTTTATTTTTATAAAAAAAAAAAAACAAAATAAGCGACAGTATCAAATATGTAAATATGTGATTAATAAAAATATAGATAACATGGATTTATGTGGCTTATTATGTGGCAGTATTGTAATACTTAGGGTTCATACGCACTATGCGGGTAGCCGCATTGCGGGTAGCCGTCCGGCTGACCGCAGGATGCGGTTGCGAATGCGGCCAGCCGGACGGCTACCCGCAATGCGGCTACCCGCATAGTGCGGTTGAAGAACCGTTACGATTTGCGGTCATGTCAATCCATTTCAAAGATGAAAATGGAAGAAGTTGCAGCTATTTACTACATTTACACACGTTACGTAAAGAAGAAAAGCAAAGAAAGAAGTACTGGGTGCATCCTTATTTGCAAACACGAGATGAGAGCAAGCATTTTGCAACCACGTGCACACACTCACTCAATTGCGGGCAGCCGCAGACTGAACCGCACAGTGCGTATAGCAACCGTCCGACTGGCCGTCACTCGTGACGTAGCTCTCCGAGCAACCGGAGCGGTCTGCGAGTAGCCACATCGCAGTGCGCATAGAAATGAATATTACGTACATAATTGTGCTTGCGGTCAGCCGGACGGCTACCCGCAATGCGGCTACCCGCATAGTGCGTATACGCTCTAAGTATTTTAAGTATGTAATTTTATAAGACATTCTACATTATTTTTAACTAGCGACTCGTCTTGGCTTCGATCGGGTTTAATGTTCATCTTATTAATATCTATTTAAAAACTATAAGTACATAATATAAAAAATACTCTATCTATTAAAATACTGAAACAAAACCTATTGCGTAGTTTTACGTATCTAATCTTACACAGGGACAGACACACACTGGAAAGCGACTAACCCACGTGCTTATTTAGGTCTCAATCTGTTTGTAGCAAATTTTATCCAAATCGATTTAGTGATTTCGGCGTGAAGCAGCACACCGGCAGACAGACAACAGACAGTTGTTCACTTTTATAGTATTAAAAAGGTAATAAAACCACCAACTCAGTATATTGCTGTGCCACAAACACAGCACTGATATTGAGTGTCCCCTAATTGCAACTAATTGCATCTAACCCAGGACTTGCGCTTTTGCAAGAAATCACATTCAGTTATTGTAAGTTTATCGTTTGCGACACGCGTTTGGATTTGTGATTGTCGATTATTTAACACGTACTAAGGTATGTTGTATTTATTAATTTTTAAGCGAATAAAAGTGGTGAAAAAAAAATTAAATTAAAATTTTAACACCAACGCTAAAGGAGTAAACAGAATGAAAAAGGTTTTATTCTTATCTTTTTTCAGTGAAGTTATCATAGTTAATTGCAATCCAAAATTATGATAAACTTTAACTTTAAAAATACTCTCGATTTAAAACAAATTATTACGTACGTACCTAGCCACTACTAGGTACTACCCAAGAAACTATTTTATTACCTATTGTAATATACTTACCATATCTTGATTTTTTAGCGGGAAAAATTTTTTTTTCTGTACTTTGATTTTTCAGATTTTAAATGATAAAATATACCTAAATAAATAATGTTGGGTTCAGGGAAAATTGTTCAGACTTTAATTGTGGTTTGTGGTAGGTCTAATTATTGTCTTCTTCGATTTTTTACTATTCCTAGGCCCTGCGCAGACAACAGACTATCCGTGACGTACTTTTTAGTCTGTGAAAATAGAATCTATTCAATTAATATGCAGTAGGGACCTGATAAATAATAAATATGTATTAAAAATCTCGAAATATGTAAATATAAAATGGAGTGAAAAAACTAAAATATGTTAAAAAATATGTACAATAAAAGTAACAACATTTTTAATAAAACTATTGTTAATAGTGAAAAAAGTTAAAAATTACAATTTTATTCAACTTCCATTTCACTAACATTTGAAATGCAGTAAATAATCACGTGGTTTTTTTTAATTTTCGAAATTGATACTTTTTCTATTTGGACGTAATATTGCTTTGTACCTACTGACTGAATGATCTTTCAACATCACAGGATGTGATTGGAACATATATTTTAAATTTGCATAATTCTGCAAGTGATTAGGGCACGTCTATGTCTATTCTAATGATTCTAATTTTGTTAATTTTTTCCGGATATAGAAATAATGCGCATATGCGGACGGGTAGTGCGAGCGGTTTTGCCAGAAATTTTAGAAAACTCATAGCGCTTATAAAAATATGGATACATTTATTGATATTTTGTGGAATATGGATTTTCATTTAAAGTATGGAAAGATATGGAAAATAAAACCTGAATTTTCACGATCTAAATAACACATTTACCTACTGTGGAAACCATGATTAATTAGGAAAACAATTTCAAATAAATATATGTAAATACATATTAATCCGGGCCCTAATATGCACTAATGCACACGACGCGCAAAAAGTCCGGCGCAAAAAAAATCCGTGTAATTCGGGCAGACCGACCGGCACAAAAAGCACAGTTGACAGATATATACGTACATACAGTTAGGAAACTAAGCCCCTGCGATGAAACTATGACGAAAGCACTGTTATAGCTATAGCTGGCTGTTACCTTTTTGATATTTAACCGACTTGAAAAATAAAGGAGGAAGTTATCAATTCGGCCTGTATATGTCTGTTTGCTATTTTTTCGCAGTTGATTTTGTGGTAATTTTGAGATTAAAACCCGTTAAAATACAAAAATGGTGTAGCCTAAAAATGAATTTACAAGAAGAAACAATCCGAATTAATACACCTTGTAAAAGTAAATACGTTTTTAATTTTTATCAGTGCTATATTTCGAAATCTTGTTTTGTTATGGACGCCGAAGGCTATTTAATGTACCTAAATTATTTATAATGCTTGATATTTGTAATATACATATATTCAATAATTATTTTAAACCAGAATTTACAATACTTGTATGTAGATATACCTACTAAATTATTTTTAAAACGATAAATTAAATTAAATTAAAAAACACAAAATATGCAAAAATATTTTTTTTTATTATTCAGCCATGGCTGTCCCACTGCTGGACAAAGGCCTCTCTTAAAATTATTATTATACGAGCATAGAACCTCCACCTTTTTGTTTTAGGATGAAAAAGAAAATAGTATATATATTTCATAGATACAATAATAAAATAATAAAAATACGATACTATTAAAAATAAAATGATTATAATTATCATATTTATATATTGGACAAACCTACCGTCAATAAAAAGAAAATACGCAGACATTTTATACAAAATTGTCAAGTTAGCATAGGTGATAGGCGTGAACCAGTATACAATGAGACACAATAATTACGGTAAAAAAACAAAGAATGATAGCTAAGTAATAACTTACAACATTTATGCAAACATTAACAGTATTATAAATACTAAAGAAAACGTAAAATCCACTTCTTATTAATATGTGGTCTTGCATTAAAACACAATTATCTATACATATAATAAATCTGTAGAAGGGTACATTGAAAATATTGAAAAAATAAATAGCAGGGGGTGTTACTGGATCGATACCAAACCCAAATATGTGATTAAAAAAATTTTTGTCTGTCTGTCTGTATGTGAAGACATCACGTGAAAACTAACGGTTCGATTTCGATGAAACTTGGTATAATTAATTATACCTTATTATCCTGGGCGTAAAATAAGATACTTTTTATCCTGGAAAAATAGGTACGTAAAAAAAAAACATTAACTAAAATCTTAATTTTTCAGTTTTATCCATAGACGTTGTTCTGTAGAACCGCGAACACACGTTGCGTTACCCGCAGTGGATTCAGCGCCGTAACCTGTATCGCCTAAAGTCGGATTTGGCTTGAACCGTTTGCGGCACACGCGGGCCGCACGAAGCCACGCCTCCCCGACTCCTATCACTACATAGTATAAAACAAAGTCGCTTTCTCTGTCCCTATGTCCCTATGTCCCTATGTCCCTTTGTATGCTTAAATCTTTGAAACTACGCAACGGATTTTGATGCGGTTTTTTCGAATAGATAGAGTGATTCAAGAGGTAGGTTTATACTTTATATGTATAATAACATCCATTAAATAGTGGAGAAGTACTGTTATTTTTGAGGTTTCTAATGTGATGTCGTAAATAATTACATTTTTTCCGCTTACATTGCAAACGCAGGCTGAAGTCTGAACCCTACGAGTTTTAACAAAATAATGTACTAAGTATTGTACACATTAAAAAGGTCTACAGAAAAGTCCGTGATGGTATATGTCTATCTCTTATGGATAACCCACAATAACTTTTTTTGTCATTTACTTTTTACGACAAATAATGGCTAATTTTCGAAGCGATTTTAACCAATACAGCATAAATCCTTAACCAATTAAATACCTTGAATACATTGTTCATTTAATATAGATCTATATGGCCCATTACACCGTATGATTTAAGTGAATATTTTCGAAGATATTACAGATTTAAAAATTGCGGGACGTAGCGTTTGCGGCAGTACCGGCCGGCCGCCATTGCACCCGTGCGAAGTCGGGGCGGGTCGCTAGTATTTAATATTATAACGACGCGCGGCGTTCCGCGCCGCGCGATGCATGAATTTTGATCAAAGAATATACTACTCTCTAACGAGAGATTTTGATGCCAGCGGACGTGTCCAGTGTGGTCAGCGAGAATGATCGCCTAATATTAATTTAGTGAGAAACGTCTTCCCAGTTCAAAATGGAGAAATAAACCATCCACGCGAAGACCGACATCCACGCGGACGGAGTCGCGGGCGGAAGCTAGTAAAAAATAAGCGAATAAAAAACTAACATAATATTATTATGATAATATATATAGCACGCTATGTAGATTAGTTCGCTTATATAAGCTATGCAAATATTTCAAACAGATTTTCAAATTAAACACAATAGCAGAAATAGTATGATAATAATTAATAAATATTGTATAAAATCCTGTTTCACAAAAAAGACAATTCCACAAAAAAGAGCACAAAAAACAAAGGAACTTTAATTTTTGATAGAATTTTATGTAGATGGGTACATTTATAAACACTATAAAAAAGGTAAGGTAACCAAAATATTAAGTGCAACGCAATTATATAAAAAGACCAAAAACGTTCTGTGTAAAATATGAAATTGAGTGCCAATTACTTGAAGAATCTGATATATTTAGACTAGTTTTTTTAATTAACATTTTTACACAAAGAACATTTATAATCACAATATTAAAATAGCATTTATTTTTCATGAACATACTAACAAATTACAATTATTATTTTTAATTAATTAATAAGAACTTTATTAACATAGGTAATTTATTAACATAATATTATTGTTGACACAAAAACTTTTTATATATTCACGATATTTTTAAGCAAAGAGCTTAATGTGTGAGAATCTTTATTTTCTTTGATTCACGTTATTGTTAGTTTTTGAAGTGAAACTTCTTTATCGGGGTTGGAAAAAAATTTAGTGTAACATTTTTATTTTTTTCGTTACGCGTGACATTTTTCCGTTACGCGCCATCTTTTACTTATCCCTACCACGCGTGATTCGACGTATTTCGCTAAAGTTGCATATAGTAAATTATTTTTTGAAAAATAAGGTCATAAAGAAGTTTCACTTCTTACGTGTGTACACTAGTACATGCACACATTTTTTGTTTTACAGTCTGTATCTGTATTACCCACTTTTTATCTTAGAATTTAGGCGTCTAAATTTAGTAGGTATCCTAAAATATTTAATAATATTATTTCATAGCTGTTGTAAGCGTACATAAGCAATATCAGAATTTAATAAGTATATGATATTATTCATTATTACTGAAACTTATGTTCAATTAAATATATTATACGTATCCTAGTTTCGTAATGTACAAACCTAGCGATAGTTGGAATAATAATAGCCATTAAAACTTTGTAAGACTCTTTATAAGAGCCCGCTTTCAAAATTTACCGAGGTCGGTCTTGCAAATTCAATTGTGACTTGACACTTAGAATACTCACAAATCTTAATATATATAAATCTCGATGTTTGTCCTCAATGGACTCCTAAACCACTTAACCGATTATAATAAAATTCGCACACCACGTGCAGTTCGATCCAACTTGAGAGATAGGATAGTTTAAACATGTAGGTACCACGGGCGAAGCCGGGGCGGACCGCTAGTCATAAGGTCAACATTAACCTATACCATTGCATCATTGTAAATTAAAAACGTCTTTAAAGTCTTGAAATATATAGCCTTCCTCGATAAATGGGCTATCTAACACCGAAAGAATTTTCCAAATCGGCCCAGTAGTTCCTGAGATTAGCGCGTTCAAACAAACAAACTCTTCAGCTTTATAATATTAGTATAGATTATCATTTTTATTACAGGCAATGGCGACTCGTACCACCACAATAGAACAGCAAAATCAAATAAAAGAGAATTACTATGACCAAGTATTACCAAAGGAGTCGCATTTTTATCAACCAATCAGAAAGCTGGAAAAAAAAATTGGGTTTATCACACCCATAATATGGTCTAGTGCAATAATTACAATGTTTCATTTAATTGTTGTATCATATTGTGCATACTTATTGTACAATGGGGCACGATGTCTCAGAAGCACGTTTATATTGCGTAAGTAAATAAATATTAATTATATAATGTATTATTTTTGAACAACGTTTTTAATAATTTAGTGAAATTATTTACGTGTCATACTGGATCTAATTGGTAATGACAATAAACTAAATATTTATTACCAGAACGTCAGGGGTCTTCGCTCTAAAACAACATTATTTTATCGTAATTTGTGTCTTTATAATTATGACATTATCATGTTAACGGAAACTTGGCTTGTTGATAGCATTTCTAACTCAGAACTTTTTGATGACCGCTATTTGGTCTGGCGTAGGGACCGGAATTATGATCAAACAGCTCAAACCCGTGGGGGTGGTGTATTAATAGCTGACCGTCGGGATATCTCCGTTATAGCTCAGCCTACCTACCACTCATCCGCGGAGGATCTATGGCTTACACTTTTAAAATAACATCTATGTGTTGTCTATCTTTGCAAACAAAATTTAGGTTATAATTTTTCTAACCAACTGATCAAATTTCTGTATTATTTTAGAGATTGTATATATATTAGAGGGAGTGACGCTTTTTTTTCTTTATAATATAATTTGAATTTTGAATTCGATATCTGCTTGATATCTGCTTTTTATTATCTATGCCCGAGTAACGCTTTTTTTTCTTTATAATACAATCTGTGGTTCTCCTTTCAGAATTTATATTTGGATTTATAGCGGGACTCGGTGTCACTGCAGGCGCCCATCGACTTTGGACTCATAAGTCTTACAAAGCGAAAAAGCCTGTAAAAATACTGCTTCTAATATTTTACGCTACAGCCAGCCAGGTAATAAATAAAAATTAAAATTACTATGACGTATAAAATGTAATTAGATAATTTGTGGTAATTAAAATACCTGTTGAAAAAATTAACGAACTTTAAGTTTTTCTATGATTTCACTCTCTTATTAAGATGAAAATTATATATACACATATTATATAAGATGAAGGTACGTACGTGTATCTGATTAAAAGTTTTTTTTAATATACCAATTCTGTGATAAATATTGAATTAATCGTGGATAAACATACACACTTGGGTAGGTATATAAATTATTGTCCGTCTCGTAAATAGGTATTTAAATCATTTTCAACATGAATACTGAATATTGAATACCTATAGAGATTACTGTTTGGTATGAGATTAGGTAGGTACACAAAATTGGAAAAAGAATTGAAATTGCAATTCATTTTGAATGGATCTGTTTACAACATTGTTTATTTAATTTTTTTTATCGCAATCAAAAGGCAATCAATTAGAATCCTAATAATGCGATAACAACGTAATAAATTAATAGGTAAATACAGAACTGTGATATTACAAAAGTATTGAATATACCTAACACCTTCTATGTGTGAATTAACATGGAGAGAAATTGCTATGTTATTGCCTGACAATATATTTTGATGTCAAGGTTGTCATGCGGTCATTTTTGAACATAATTCTTGTTATGATTTGTTGGGAAATTATTTATTTATGAACCGGAGTATTAGCGTGATTTATTTTATTTAGTTTTATATGGTAACAGGAAAATTGACTATGCTCTTAGTTAAATACTTATATTATCCAGCCAACAAGAATCTAAAGTTCTTTTAGAACCGCTTGTATCGTTAAAGTGTTCATCACACAAATATTTGCCCTGGGTGGGAATCGAACCCACGACTAGTGGCTTGGAAGGCGAGGTCACTACCAACCAAGCCAACCGGCCAGTCAAAATTGATGCACATGTCGTGGCCATATCGTAGATTTGCTCATTTCATGAAATGGCCAACATAGTTTGATCAGATCGTTAAATCGTCAACGTTTCACGATTTGGTCATCGACATTTGGCCAGATCGTATAAAATATCTTAGAGAGTCCATAAAACATTAAAAAATTCAGAATATTTTAAGAACTTGTTTATTGTCATTTAAGTTAGTGCCGCGGTAGCGCCGGCGAATACCAGAAGCGAATGGTTTTTTCAATAGAAAACAGTTAGGTTAGGTTAGGTTAGACTTTAATAAACAACGCACGAGCCGAGCGAGCAAAGCGAGCGTGCCGCGGTAGCGGCCGGCGAGTGCCAGAAGCGAATCGCTTTTTAAAAAAGAAACAAAAATGGTCGCATTTCGTGAAATGGCCATCCACGTTTGGCCAGATCGACGATCTGGCCAAATGTGGATGACCAAATCGTGAAACGTTGACGATTTAACGATCTGGCCAAACTAAATTGGCCATTTCATGAAATGAGCAAATCTACGATATGGCCACGACACATACATTTGGATACATACAATGGGGATCCTAGTGTGGGAACTAGTGTATCTTTATAAAGTGCCAATTATTTATATGCAATTTCTTTTTATTATATTCAAAGCTTATTGTACACTGTGTTATGAAAAAAATAAACGATTTTTATTTTTTTTTACATTTTATTTCTAAACTCCCAGAACAACCTTTACAACTGGGTCCGCGACCACCGCTTGCACCATAAGAAGTCAGAAACATTTGCTGATCCTCACGACGCGAACCGAGGGTTTTTCTTCTCCCACGTGGGTTGGCTGATGATGAAGAAGCATCCTCATGTTATATCCGAAGGGTCCAAGATTGACATGAGCGATATAACCAGTGACCCTATGCTGGTGTTCTTTAATCGGTAAGTTTTCATAAGAAAATACCTATATAATTTTCTTTATTGGGGTAATTCCCGCGACCGCGACGGGGTAAATACAATACAGTAGACCCGCGTTACACCGGCCCCTGGCCTATCCGTCGCCCCCTGTAATCCGACATGTCTATAAATGCTGAATCCCTATTTTTTTGCAATTTTTACGTCGATCATGCATGATTTAACAATATACAACCTGTACAAAAAAAACTTGCCACCACTATTGTGCTCTACTCGAAGATATTGTTCTAATTACAAAATATGTAGGTACCTACATAACGAAACATTATTTGTACCTACTTCTGAAATAGAACTACCTAAAACATCTTATCTTATCATTAGGTCCGTAATTTGTCGAATTACAAGGTACTCTTGCATAAAAACATCCGGACTATAGGGGGATTTCTAGGCAGCACCCTATATTCCGACAAATTCGATACTTCGACAAGGCCGTGCAAAACCATTGTCGGAATACCGCCGGTCTACTCTAAGGTGAGTTGGGGTAAGTCCGGACATGGGGTAAGAACGTAAATATCAAAAATTCGGCGAATACGAGCGTATTTATTTACGGTGGCAAAATTCTGTACGACGTCATTTTGTTTTGCATCGACCTTCATGCCGGTTGCAGACCGAAAACTAAGCTATTCCAAAGCTAAGCTAGGGAAGCTAGGCTAAGCCAAACTAAGCTAAGATAGAAATAAATGGCGTGCACACAAAGAGCTAAGCCAAAGCTCAGTTAGTGTTGCGGAGTTCAATTAGACGGACGTCAGGCGCTTGCTATGAATATAATCGATGAAGAAAGTTCCGATGATGAATACGTTACACATAGAAAAAGAAGATTAATACTGACTTATTACTACTTCCTCCATCTCATTTACTGGATTACTTATTTCCTCCACTATTTGTTTCCATACAACGCCATTTTTAATTAAATTTTGATAGTCCTTTAACTGTGTGTTCCATAACTCAGGAAATTGTTTAAGGACGCGTTTACGAATCTGACAAAAATAAGCAGTTTTTCGATGCATTTTGCGGCAAAATAATACAAAACCAAATTTGACTAATAATTACCATAGATAGATTACTCCTTAATCTTTAAATGGTAGGAATTTTTTAGTCGAAAATTTTGGTTTATAATATTGTAAAAAATAATTTCCGTTGCCTCTTCACACAAAATTGACAATATCGTGCTGAATATAAAAGCATTTTTCTATTATTTAATAAACTAAATTTATTTATTTAAAAATATTTTAAGTAAGCAGACATGTCCAACTCAAAAAGGTAGGAACTAAAACTATCAAAATGTTACAAATAAGCTGAGAAAAAAATTAAAATCAAATCCTATTTTTTCACATATTTAGCTGTAACGCGTGATACTTATTGCATGGAAATAAGGGTTATTTTATTTGTCACTATCTTGATTTATTGCACAAAAATTTGTAATGAAATATTTTAGTAATTTAGTCTGCGCTCGGCCGCCGTTGTGAGTAGACACTGTGACGCTTGTAAGCAGCTCCTCGTTTACGAAAAGATCGCTGTACGTATACAAAATAGTTGACAAGGTCAAACTTGATACTTCACGCATTCTGCACCGAGAACCAAGGCACAACAAGGTAAGATTTTATTTATAGTATTTTATACTTATGGGATTATAAATTTCATATTTAGTTTCTGACTTGACGGAGTGACCTGAAGGTGTACTTCGAAGACTGCTACTGGAACTACTAGACGATTAGAGCTAGGTATGCCGAGTTTGGGCTCGTTTTGTTAGTTATGTTGAGACCTTACCTCCGGACTTGATGGAGTGACCTGAAGGTGTACTTCGAAGACTGCAACTGGAACTAATAAACGATTAGAGCTAGGTATGCCGAGTTTGGGCTCGTTTTGTTAGTTATGTTGAGACCTTATCTCCGGACTTGATGGAGTGACCTGAAGGTGTACTTCGAAGACTGCTACTGGAACTAATAGACGATTAGTGCTAGGTATGCCGAGTTTGGGCTCGTTTTGTTATTTATGTTGAGACCTTACCTCCGGACTTGATGGAGTGACCTGAAGGTGTACTTCGAAGACTGCAACTGGAACTAATAAACGATTAGAGCTAGGTATGCCGAGTTTGGGCTCGTTTTGTTAGTTACGTTGAGACCTTACCTCCGGACTTGATGGAGTGACCTGAAGGTGTACTTCGAAGACTGCAACTGGAACTAATAGACGATTAGAGCTAGGTATGCCGAGTTTGGGCTCGTTTTGTTAGTTATGTTGAGACCTTACCTCCGGACTTGATGGAGTGACCTGAAGGTGTACTTCGAAGACTGCAACTGGAACTAATAAACGATTAGAGCTAGGTATGCCGAGTTTGGGCTCGTTTTGTTAGTTACGTTGAGACCTTACCTCCGGACTTGATGGAGTGACCTGAAGGTGTACTTCGAAGACTGCAACTGGAACTAATAGACGATTAGAGCTAGGTATGCCGAGTTTGGGCTCGTTTTGTTAGTTATGTTGAGACCTTACCTCCGGACTTGATGGAGTGACCTGAAGGTGTACTTCGAAGACTGCTACTGGAACTACTAGACGATTAGAGCTAGGTATGCCGAGTTTGGGCTCGTTTTGTTAGTTATGTTGAGACCTTACCTTCGGACTTGATGGAGTGACCTGAAGGTGTACTTCGAAGACTGCAACTGGAACTAATAGACGATTAGAGCTAGGTATGCCGAGTTTGGGCTCGTTTTGTTAGTTATGTTGAGACCTTAGCTCCGGACTTGATGGAGTGACCTGAAGGTGTACTTCGAAGACTGCTACTGGAACTAATAGACGATTAGAGCTAGGTATGCCGAGTTTGGACTCGTTTTGTTAGTTACGTTGAGACCTTACCTCCGGACTTGATGGAGTAACCTGAAGGTGTACTTCGAAGACTGCAACTGGAGCTAATAAACGATTAGAGCTAGGTATGCCGAGTTTGGGCTCGTTTTGTTAGTTACGTTGAGACCTTACCTCCGGACTTGATGGAGTGACCTGAAGGTGTACTTCGAAGACTGCAACTGGAACTGATAGACGATTAGAGCTAGGTATGCCGAGTTTGGGCTCGTTTTGTTAGTTATGTTGAGACCTTACCTCCGGACTTGATGGAGTGACCTGAAGGTGTACTTCGAAGACTGCTACTGGAACTACTAGACGATTAGAGCTAGGTATGCCGAGTTTGGGCTCGTTTTGTTAGTTATGTTGAGACCTTACCTTCGGACTTGATGGAGTGACCTGAAGGTGTACTTCGAAGACTGCAACTGGAACTAATAGACGATTAGAGCTAGGTATGCCGAGTTTGGGCTCGTTTTGTTAGTTATGTTGAGACCTTAGCTCCGGACTTGATGGAGTGACCTGAAGGTGTACTTCGAAGACTGCTACTGGAACTAATAGACGATTAGAGCTAGGTATGCCGAGTTTGGACTCGTTTTGTTAGTTACGTTGAGACCTTACCTCCGGACTTGATGGAGTAACCTGAAGGTGTACTTCGAAGACTGCAACTGGAGCTAATAAACGATTAGAGCTAGGTATGCCGAGTTTGGGCTCGTTTTGTTAGTTACGTTGAGACCTTACCTCCGGACTTGATGGAGTGACCTGAAGGTGTACTTCGAAGACTGCAACTGGAACTGATAGACGATTAGAGCTAGGTATGCCGAGTTTGGGCTCGTTTTGTTAGTTATGTTGAGACCTTACCTCCGGACTTGATGGAGTGACCTGAAGGTGTACTTCGAAGACTGCTACTGGAACTACTAGACGATTAGAGCTAGGTATGCCGAGTTTGGGCTCGTTTTGTTAGTTATGTTGAGACCTTACCTCCGGACTTGATGGAGTGACCTGAAGGTGTACTTCGAAGACTGCAACTGGAACTAATAGACGATTAGAGCTAGGTATGCCGAGTTTGGGCTCGTTTTGTTAGTTATGTTGAGACCTTAGCTCCGGACTTGATGGAGTGACCTGAAGGTGTACTTCGAAGACTGCTACTGGAACTAATAGACGATTAGAGCTAGGTATGCCGAGTTTGGGCTCGTTTTGTTAGTTACGTTGAGACCTTACCTCCGGACTTGATGGAGTGACCTGAAGGTGTACTTCGAAGACTGCAACTGGAACTAATAAACGATTAGAGCTAGGTATGCCGAGTTTGGGCTCGTTTTGTTAGTTATGTTGAGACCTTACCTCCGGACTTGATGGAGTGACCTGAAGGTGTACTTCGAAGACTGCGACTGGAACTACTAGACGATTAGAGCTAGGTATGCCGAGTTTGGGCTCGTTTTGTTAGTTATGTTGAGACCTTACCTCCGGACTTGATGGAGTGACCTGAAGGTGTACTTCGAAGACTGCTACTGGAACTACTAGACGATTAGAGCTAGGTATGCCGAGTTTGGGCTCGTTTTGTTAGTTATGTTGAGACCTTACCTCCGGACTTGATGGAGTGACCTGAAGGTGTACTTCGAAGACTGCAACTGGAACTAATAGACGATTAGAGCTAGGTATGCCGAGTTTGGGCTCGTTTTGTTAGTTATGTTGAGACCTTAGCTCCGGACTTGATGGAGTGACCTGAAGGTGTACTTCGAAGACTGCTACTGGAACTAATAGACGATTAGAGCTAGGTATGCCGAGTTTGGGCTCGTTTTGTTAGTTACGTTGAGACCTTACCTCCGGACTTGATGGAGTGACCTGAAGGTGTACTTCGAAGACTGCAACTGGAACTAATAAACGATTAGAGCTAGGTATGCCGAGTTTGGGCTCGTTTTGTTAGTTATGTTGAGACCTTACCTCCGGACTTGATGGAGTGACCTGAAGGTGTACTTCGAAGACTGCGACTGGAACTACTAGACGATTAGAGCTAGGTATGCCGAGTTTGGGCTCGTTTTGTTAGTTATGTTGAGACCTTACCTCCGGACTTGATAGAGTGACCTGAAGGTGTACTTCGAAGACTGCTACTGGAACTACTAGACGATTTGAGCTAGGTATGCCGAGTTTGGGCTCGTTTTGTTAGTTATGTTGAGACCTTACCTCCGGACTTGATGGAGTGACCTGAAGGTGTACTTCGAAGACTGCTACTGGAACTATTAGACGATTAGAGCTAGTTATGCCGAGTTTGGGCTCGTTTTGTTAGTTATGTCAAGTCCGGAGGTAAGGTCTCAACATAACTAACAAAACGAGCCCAAACTCGGCATACCTAGCTCTAATCGTCTATTAGTTCCAGTTGCAGTCTTCGAAGTACACCTTCAGGTCACTCCATCAAGTCCGGAGGTAAGGTCTCAACATAACTAACAAAACGAGCCCAAACTCGGCATACCTAGCTCAAATCGTCTAGTAGTTCCAGTAGCAGTCTTCGAAGTACACCTTCAGGTCACTCTATCAAGTCCGGAGGTAAGGTCTCAACATAACTAACAAAACGAGCCCAAACTCGGCATACCTAGCTCTAATCGTCTAGTAGTTCCAGTAGCAGTCTTCGAAGTACACCTTCAGTTCACTCTATCAAGTCCGGAGGTAAGGTCTCAACATAACTAACAAAACGAGCCCAAACTCGGCATACCTAGCTCTAATCGTCTAGTAGTTCCAGTAGCAGTCTTCGAAGTACACCTTCAGGTCACTCCATCAAGTCCGGAGGTAAGGTCTCAACATAACTAACAAAACGAGCCCAAACTCGGCATACCTAGCTCTAATCGTCTAGTAGTTCCAGTCGCAGTCTTCGAAGTACACCTTCAGGTCACTCCATCAAGTCCGGAGGTAAGGTCTCAACATAACTAACAAAACGAGCCCAAACTCGGCATACCTAGCTCTAATCGTCTAGTAGTTCCAGTAGCAGTCTTCGAAGTACACCTTCAGGTCACTCCATCAAGTCCGGAGGTAAGGTCTCGACATAACTAACAAAACGAGCCTAAACTCGACACATCTAGTTCTACTCGTATAATAGTTCCAGAATAGTTCCAGAAGAATAATAGTTCCGAAGTACACTTTGGCATGTACTTGTTTACCAATCAATCACTGTCCCATGAAATTAGGTAAATGGTATCTACTTTTGTGACCATTCAACGTTACAAACAAATCAAAGTAAATTATAAAAAAAAAATATTGCAATAAAAATAAGTTCAATTATCAAGTCGTGTCAGTTTAGTCATAATTTCGTCGTTTCTCGCATTTCGCTGTGTGTGTGAGCCGTGCACGTGTAGTAGTAAGACTCAAAACTTAAAATTGATGCGCGTCAATTTGTAAATACGTCCTTAACAACTTCGATAAATTATTTGTACCTACTTCTGAAATATTCGCTACGAAACGACCGTGCGTACGACAAAGGACACTGGACAGCACTGGCGAAGGATGTGCGAAGGGCGTGCGGGGAAGGCGGGAGGGACATAGCTTAGCTCGCGTAGCTGCGCATCGGCATACACAACTAACATAGCTTCGCATATTTTAGTTAGCTCACATAGCTTAGTTCAAATAGTTTGCGGTCTGCACACAAGTATGGAAAACTGCGTCAGCTATGCGAGCTAAGCTAAACTAACTTAGCTTAGCTCTTGGTCTGCAACCCGCATCAGGTCCCGGGCGTCCCTCCGACGCGACGAGCCGCGCGCCTGTTTAGTGGATCTCAAAAAAAAATCATCAAAAAATCATTTTAGAGCGTAGAAGATCGGATATATTTTTTTTATAGACCTTATGCTATATTCAATAGAAGTGCATTTAAAAGTATGTCCGAACTTACCCCGAAGAGTACTTTTTTACCATAGTCATAAAAACAGTAAGTGTGGTTTTTAAACGCCTTAAAATCAGAAACTGTTGAGTTTATAAGAACAAACTTATTGTAGAGCAAAGCGATGCTAAATGAATTGTCATTTACATCAGTTTTAAGTAGTAAATCTTTAACTAGTGCTAATCGGGATTTTGCTAGACTATTTCAATACGTATAAAATCCGTCCGGTCTTACCCCAACTCACTATATACGTAACTAAGTTTCTTTATATAGGTACTATGTAACTAGTGATTGATTAATTAGTGAAAAAGTGTATGCTAATATTATCAAACCTAATAATATTGTAATACTGTGCCTATATATTATCTTCATAAGGCTATAATACTTACCTATAATGATGTAAATCGTACATATTTATACAAATGATTACTAGTAATCTATCTAGTCTAGCCAAGTGTTAAATAATTCTCATTAACGTACTAGGCCAAATTCGATCAAAATAAATTGCCATGTTCAAGATGTTTTTTTTGTATTCATTTTTTATTTGACTAAAGTAATATCAAAACACATTTACTGAATTATTCAGCTAATTTTTTTTTAATAATACCGATAAAGAATATGTGTTAAGAATATGTGTTTGTCCATTCTCCTACATTTGCTAAGAAGAAATGTATAAATGTATAAGTCACTTGCATAAGTAAATAAATGAAATAACTTCTATTTCAGGTACTTCAATACCTTCAAATTCATATTCTGCTTCCTGATACCAATATTTCTACCAGTTTATATGTTTGGGGAGGAATTGTTTGTATCTGTACTGTCTAGCTTAGTACGGTATATTGTATCTTTGAATGCGACTTGGTCCGTTAATAGCTTCGCACATTTGCATGGATTGAAGCCTTATGATAAGTACGTATGTCGTAGTATTTTCTAGTGTTTGATTTTACGCGAGTATTATACATATTTAGAAATTGAAGATTTTAATGGATTTTAAACGCCGTTAAAATGTTTAATTTCTATTATTATCGTACCTAATTCTTTGTTGTTACATTTTTTGTGCAACTGTCGATCAACAATGTTGCTGGAAAATTTTGTCTCAATGTTCAAATTTATTTACTACTAGCTGTGCCGGGTGCCCCCCGTTTTATCCGCATTGCTCCGCTCCTGTTGGTCTTAGCGTGATAATTAGTTAGTATAAATACCTACTCTAAGGTGATGATATTATATAGCCGATAGCCTTCCTCGATAAATAGGCTATCTAACAACGAAATAATATAGCAGTTCCTGAGATTAGCGCGTTCAAACCAAGTTCAAACAAACAAACTCTTCAGCTTTATAATATTAGTATGGATATTATTCAGTAATCCTACTAATATTATAAATGCGAAAGTTTATGAAGATGTGTGTGTGTGTGTGTGTGTGTGTTTGTTACTCTTTCACGCAAATACTACTGAACCGATTATAATGAAATTAAGCGAAAACGCGGGCGAAGCCGCGGGCGGAAAGCTAGTAATTTTATATAGTCTAATTTTCTACTTGTTATTTATTTTGAGGTCGTGGGTTCGATTCCCACCCGGGGCAAATATTTGTGTGATGAACACAAATATTTGCCCCGGGTGAGCAACACAAATGTTTGCTCTGTGTCTGGGTGTTAATTATCTATATAAGTATTTATTTAAAATTATATATATGTATGTTTATCAGCCATCTGGTTTCCATAACACAAGCGAAAAGCTTAGTATGGGATCAGATCGTGCCGTGTGTGAAAATTGTCCTGAAATATTTATTTATTTAACATTTTATATTTTCAGGGACATAATGCCATCAGAAAACAATATCGTATCAATTATTGCGCTTGGTGAAGGTTGGCATAACTACCATCACACATTTCCCTGGGATTACAAAGCAGCTGAGTTGCCATATTTCATCAATTTAACAACTATTTTCCTAGATTTACTAGCGTTTACAGGTTTAGTATATGATTTGAAACAGGCTTCTCCTGCTCTTATAAAAGCCGTGGCAGAAAAAAATGGGGACGATAGTCGAAAACTTGATTAGGAATAAAATATAAGGTTTTTATTTGTGATGTTTTAAATTATTTTAATGATGTGATAAGTTAAAGAATTTGGTGTTAGTTTTTTTAGTTAAGTTTGTAACGGCTGTTGAATTATAACTTTTAAGAATAATATTTTTTTTACATATTTGTGATATAACGGGAACTATGTTTTGAAATGTGTACAAGTTACTTTTAAATAGTTATATTTATTTTGTATAATTTTAGTTGAGTAATTGCATTTTGGATGGTGACGCACAATAAACAAATAAAAAAACAATACATATCTGGTATCATTTATTTACAGTTGTTTACATCAAAGTACATTAAAATTATTTACATCTAAATAACACAAGTTCTACTACGTTCTACCACAGATTACTAATTACTACCACAGTTCTACATAATATTATGAAATTAAATTTTGATACATTATAGACTATAATCCTATTTTCTATCCTATTTGTTAACTTCTTCTCTCTATGCTTATATAATGGCCTTCTTCAGGTTTTAGCATCACGTCAATTTTCAGCACCAATTTTGTATGGTCTCCTTTTACTTTATAGTGACGCATGAGATGTGCGAGAGATGTCTTCATCGACATGTAGGCGTATGATTTACCTGTAAATAATTTACATGAAGAGTAGGTATCTAAGGAAATATTGAAGGAGGAGATTTAATCTAAAATTAATGCGAAATAACTTCTATTATATCTATTACGCTTTTATGGCTAAACTCCCCAACCAATTTTAATGATATTACTTGCTGCGCAAAACTTTCAACACTTTGTCCAAGAAGTTTGCCAGGCGCTAAACACTTAGGCATTGAGGAAGGAACTGTAGATTTTGTCAAAAACCAAGCATGGGAGTGAAAAAGAGAGTAGGTATAAAGGGAATAACATGTATAGAGAACTGTTTCCACATGGTAACGTGAACAACAACAATCATAAACTTGTACTAAAATGCTAGTCATGTCATTATATTTGCTAAAGGACGACAATCCGTCTATGTACTTATTTATATACACAGCACATATTGTGACTGATGATTACTGTTGTATAATAAATTCAAATATTTTCACTATTCATTGAATGCGATATAAAAATAATTGCGCACGTTTCTTTACTGAAAATAGTATCTTGGCAGAAAACATAAATAAAAGCCAATACATATTCATCTTCCCATCGGCAAACGCGGTAAAACAGTCCGGCAACGTCGCTGAAAAACTGAAGTACTATGGGCAGATAATACGAATAAATACATACCAATACATATCCTTCTTCCCATATTAAACGCGGCAAATGCAGTAGGGCAGTCCGGCAACGTCGCAGGGTTCAGCCATCTTTCTGGCTTGAATTCCTCCGCGTCTAGACCCCACATCGGATGTCTGTGGATGCCGTGCACGAACATGAAGCAGGTACGGCCTTTGGATAGTGTGCAGTGCTCTGGAAAGACACGTTTTATTCAGTACAATATCACTTAATAAAACTAGGAAGGCTTCCAGCAGGAAAAATTCTAAATTACCGCTAGCAAAATCAATCGTAAGCTTGTTTATGTAGAAAATATCAGTTATTATAAGCACGATGTATTCAAATTAATTATTATCCAATCCTATTTAGTGAATAAAAACCTTTGAAACCCGTACCCGGGTTGATTGATTCAGAAAAAATTAAAGTCCACTTATTACTAATTTTATGCTTTACTAGTTATAATTTTCAAGCTTAACTTACTCAATTTAAGATCTCGATCAAGTATTCTAGCTGTCACAGGTACGATAGGGAATATCCTCATGCTCTCCTTCAACACCGCTTCCAAATAAATCAATTGTGAGAGATCCTGCTTGGTGACGTCACGGTCGTCGTTGCCAAAGACTTCACGTAATCTGAAAATAATATGTAATACTTATATTAAAGCATTTGAAGCATCAAAATAAGAGAAGCACGCAATTTCCAAAGTAGTTTTTCTTCATCTTTAACTCTACCCAGAGGCAGAGTATTTTGACGGATTACGAGCGTGAGCATAGACGTGGGCAACAGCTAGTACTATAAAATTATAAAATATGGTATCAGGATTTTTGCAATTTAGACGAGTACCTAATATTGATTCAAATTCAAGGTTAAATAGATAGACGTTGGCCAATTTTTTATAATTTACAGTTTTTTCGTTCATTATTGACTACAAATTGTTTAATTGCGACTTACTCTTCAAAGATCTTCTCCTGCACATGTGGATGAGATCCTATCAACACCAGGGTGAACATAAGCACGCTAGCTGACGTATCATGGCCGCCTACTATCATTGTGTCTACATGCTCCTGTATCTCACGGTCGTTGAACGCACCCTTTTCCACTGCTAGCTCTAGTAGTAGATCCATGAATGGCTTGAATTTTGTACCTGAAATGAAGGCAGAATTTAGAAAATTACTTGGTCAATGTAAAGCACTGCAGTAGACTCTTTATTTATTATATAGAAATTAGAATGAGTAAGAATTATGATATGAAACAGAATAATTATTCTTACCTGAGAGAGAGGAAGAATAGGTTACACTGTATCTTACCTGTGATCGCTTATATAATTAAAGTTATTTATATTGTGAAAATTAAAATAGGTACCTGTTTTATCTTCTTTGTTACCAGATTCCAAACTTTTCAAGTAATCAGCTTTCCGTTTTTGAAGGACCTAAAATTAAAAATAAGTTATTGTTATAGAGAATAATAGTAACTTATGTAAGATTTATATTTTTAGAATATCACGGACACGTATCAACTGTAATTTATTTCATAGAAAAAAAAATCAATTGTTTAATGAAGTCAGTATTTTAAACATACTCCAGTATATCCGTGAATATATTAAACGGATGTTTTATTATGACCGTAGTGATGCTGTGATGACCATACTTACGGTATAAGACATGTTATGTAAAATCTTGAGCAGATTGTCCTGTTTTCTGCGCAACGATGACAGGCTGTATATAAAATGATTATGAAGCCAAAACTTCTGGAACCTTTCTACGAAGACGTTGAATATCTGCTCTGTGGCTTGCACGTATTGGCTGTTTAGAACACTTTTTTCGGTGAAGTCTATTCCCAATGCTGTTACTGTAATAAAAAAAAAATCAACTACTGAGTTTAATGGATTTAATGGATTGCATATTATAGACTTCCATAAAACTGACAACGACTATTATTACATTCAAACTGAACCAGTCTACTTGTAATGACTTTTTGCAGCAAGTTTGCAAGTTACTAATATTAACAGGTTGGCATTTACCTATTATGATGTGGAAATAGGAGATTTTTAAACCCGTGGAACAAAATATCTCTTTTTGAATCACTTAGTATCATTACCGCAGTTTCCAACACCATGAGCAAAGATCGTGCAAGTGCGGTTATAGCTGTAAAAAATTATGTCCTTAAAATAAGCTACTCACAACAAATAGTCTCCAAAGCATTATGGCGAGTATACACCCAGTGGTCAAACGGTCCCTTTCCAACTTCCTTCGACAGTTCCTGGACTAGCCTTCGAGACTGGCTGTTGAAGACGCCCAGAAATCCGTCCAGCACAATAGAACTGAACGCTGGGTTCAGAAGACGGCGGTGGTGCTTCCAGATGGATACTGGAATATAAAATAAAATATTCAATTGCAAAGACAATTTGTCCAAATCACATCTAATGAGATACGATGTTCAATTGCAAATACTTGACAAAATCGTAAATATCTAATGAGGATAAGTATAAGATAGTCTTTTGCTGAAAACATAGGTCAAGTAGAACACAAAAAAAAATAGGGAAATTAACATTAGAGAAAGAGTTCGAAATAAAATCGATATAAGTTATTATTATGTTATAAGTAAATGACAATAATAAGCTGCTCCAATAAGTTCATTATTTTTGTGAATTTATTCTAAGATTTCAATGTTAATATTATAACTTTATATTATTCATGTTATTATTTAAATTATATTATGTAAAAATCTTTACTTACACTTGCCAGTCACCAATCCTTCTCCGAGCCAAGGCTTAGCAAATTCGTAAAAAGTATCCTTTTGTAAGCATGAGTTTGCTACCGTCAACGCATCATCTGGATCGCAGACGACTAGAAAAAAATATAATATTTAGTTATCGTCAATTATTTCTTAAATAGAGTTACTTAACCGAATGTAAACATCGCGATTAACAACTCGACCAATTAAGAAAATTTATTTGGAGATCTAGAGAGAGTTCTTCACTTGAGGTCCAATTAAAAGAAAGTTTATATTAGTATAGTATATAGGTAATGAATAATGACTGACTATAAATAGTACGTGGTCCTATTGTAGCAGACAGCACCCCTCCAAGCCGCAAACACTCATAGGAGAGCTCTTTCACTGTGCTCCATAATTCTGAAATATTAATATTATTTAAACATATTTTCATAATGTGAAAACAACTGTTAAATGTAACAAAAAAATATTCTTCTTAATCGTGTTTCAGAAAACAATAAACTGAGTTACGCTAACTTTTCCTGTTCTTGGAAGGAACCCAGGCGATTTTATTTTCAGTAATTAACCTTTAGAAAATTTTGCAACGGTCTCGATATTTTTATGAAATAGAGCGTGTGTAATTTGTTTCATTACATTGTTTTTTGACTGGTTACTGTGAGAGAATGTTGTTAGAAGTATTGTCACGGAATATATAATATTACTGTATCGTATAAAAGAGTAAATGTTGATACGTGCGTGTACGCATGCGTGAGTACGCGTCTGTGTGCGCGCGTACACATACACATACCTATTACCACACATGCACATCCATGTGTGTGTTAATATATCAATGGGAGGGTAAATTAATCATACATCAGGAAATGTATTTGTATGAGGCAACAAATGAATGTGAGACGAAATATTTTTATCCTTTCTAAATAACATAAATGTGAGGGTGTGTTCCGTTATTTATCAATTTAGAAATGCGCGTGATTTTTATTCCTGGAGGTAGTAGAAGCTGGAGAGTTTTTTTTATAGTTCAGCGGGCAAGCGAGCCGGCGGGTCACCTGATGGAAAGTGATGCCCGCTGCCCATTAGCATTCGCAGAGAATTGTGGGTGCAGAGAGTGTTATAGGTTACATTGTTACAGTGGTGAAACATCTAATTCACATGGGAATTTCCTTTGTCCACGTACGAGAAGCCGCTACGTACCTACCTAACCTAACCTAACTATATATGTAAAAGAAAAAACTACTAAACTGTTACTACTAGAAAAACTGAATCCTTATCTACTTACGAACACTGTCTCCAACAAGTAAATGGGCATGACCGACTAGAGGCAATCCCCCGGGAATGGCGGGAGGTTCGTGATAATTCTTTCTTATCCTGGACCACGCCCATAGACCACAGATAATTATAATCAGTATTATCGCCAACATGTTTACACGACATGGGTTTATGTAGCTGTATCCTGTCAAAGAAAGAAGAAAAAATAGTAGGATTTCTAATTGAGGCTTCATTAATTGAAAAAACAGTTGTAAACCAATACAAAAATAGGCTTCAGCCTCTTATTGCATCTGTCTGATAATATTCATTAAAGTCGGTCCAGCAATTTGAGGTAAACGGAACGGGTATAAATATACATATAAACACTGCACAATTAGTAGTAGGGAAGTCATACTGTTGGTATTTTACGTTTCTATTTTAAACGCTATTTTTTACGGTATTTTAAGTAAACAATTAAACTCAAAGAAGATAGTATAAATGCTTTAGATTTTCCCTCCATTGTCACTTCCACAACTTGCGTTTAGATATACGCTCTAGAGACAAACGGACAAACACAAAACTTTAATCACTTCACAACACAAATATTACCTTTATAATTTAAGGGTAGAGTACACAACACTATTGTTTAAACTGCACAGGATTTGTGATTTCCTGTATTAGTCTTTATAATGTGTAAGTTCTGTTTCCGCTGGGCCAACGGTTTCACATTGACTGACTGTTGCAATGCACGAATTTGCTTTGCAGTTCACTGAAATAGTGTATTTAGATGGATATTGTTACCTTTATTTAATAATTTGCCGTTGCTCCAAAGTTAACCGGTTGGTTGAAAATATTGCCTACGGCTACGTCATTCCTAAATGGTTAGTGAAATAATAAAGAAAATGCTCTACATTCTACAAACATGAAATATAGAAAAATTCAAAGATGAATAAGATTTCCGGAATAAAACCTATCCTATGTGTCAATCCAAGTTACCCTCTATATGTGTGCTAATTTCATTCTAATTGGTTCAGTATTGTTTGCATGAAAGAGTCAAACATAGGTACACATACACGCATTCTTACAAACTTTCGCATTTATTTAGTAGGAGGTCTAGCCCAGGACGCTAAGTGTTTATTGTAACAAGGATCGCGAAAAACATTCGTGCCTACGTGACATATTATGCGAATACACCAGCAAACAGCCCTTACGCCATTCTATTGATTTCGTTAAGCAAATCGATCCAATATTTGCGTCAATATGTGCAACTTCCGTTGGCCACGGCCACGCGTAGGCCATTTTTAATTTTGCTCCAATTAAATAAATTAACCGCATTCGTGTTTTAAGAATAGGTCGATAGGTTTTAAACCAAATATAGTCTTCTAACTGTATACAACCTGCTCTAATTAGGTATTATCTACAGACAAAAAAATCATACCATAAAATATATTAAGGTATAGGTACTCGATATAACATATTTTATCGTGAATCGAAATCACCGTGTAATACTGCATTATAATCGTATCTCGACTGACTGGATATTTCTCATTTAAAATTTACAGTCAACTTAGTTTTCAGGACTTCAGGAAAAGATGGTATGACATTTAAAGGTTAAATGAAGTTTTAATGTGAACATGCTCTGCATTCAAAATTTGAAGAATATTTTAAAAGGACTTTTCATCTCTGAGAGAAAGTTAGTAGATTCTTTTGTAGACCTTCACATGAACATAGAAAAACCCGAATACAAACCTCTCCTTAGTTTTCCGGGATTAAACATATCCTTCATACTTTTCAGGTCTCAAACTACCCTTGTATCACATTTCATCCCAATCGGTTCAATGGTTGAGGTGTGAAGAATATATAGAAGGGCAGTTACATTCTCATTTATAATATTATAGTAGGGATTTCCACGCTCAGGCAAAACGTGTTTGAATTATTTCAGTGAAAACGTCATTACTTTTGTAATAATGATTTACAATAACATGCAACCTCAATTCACTAATCCAATGCTATATATATATATTACAAAACATAACGTTTTTCAGTATATATAATCTTACTTTATGCCAGTAGTTTTCCTTAACGTAAACGGTTAGGTTTTATTAAAATTATAATTATTAAAGAGCAAATATGTTTTCACCAAAACTTTATTCGTGTTTTGTGTCTAAGTACCTAAATATTATTATGTAATAATTATGTAGTTAGTTATTTATTTCCTTCCTTCCTTCCTAATATTATCTAGGTTTTAAGGAGGTATGTGTAGAAAGAACATTTTTTGTATAAAATTATAACTTAGGCGAAGTAAAATTAAAGTTGCTCTTTTTTTTTATTATTTTCGTAATCAAAATAATGTGGTACCTACTACCAGTATATTATTATTAGTCTGTGCTAGTACCTAGTTAGGTAAATATAATGTTTCATTGTAAAAAAATAAAACAACATTTTTACTTCAATTATTTATTCCAAAACCATCAAAAACCACAATAATCAACAATTTAAATATACTGCAATCCGAGCGCTGCCGCGTGTGCTAACACTGCCTCCGCAGCCTGCCTGGTCTCCAGGTGGGAGCGGGCGTCTTCAGTCCATGAAGCAGCTGCAGCCCGCGACGCGCCTTCCAAAGAACTGACGTAGCGTATAGCCGCTGCTACATTACCACGCTTTTACACACGAATAAGCAATCTCTTCACTAATAACAAAGTCGGAATCTATCTTAACACGTAACCGAAATAAAAACAACCTCTATACTTCAATTTTTATTCATAAAACCATCAAGTTTCACCACACATACAACAATTTCAACAATTGAAATATACTGCATATAACAATTTAAATATACTGCAATCCGAGCGCTGCCGCGTGTGCTAGCACTGCCTCCGCAGCCTGCCTGGTCTCCAGGTGTGAGCGGGCGTCTTCAGTCCAGGAGGCAGCTGCAGCCCGCGATGCGCCTTCCAGAGAGCTGACGTAGCGTATAGCCGCTGCTAGGTTACCCCGCTCCATCCAAAATCTGTAAACACATTTTTTATTTACAATACGAATCATGCAAATCTGTTTATTTTATTCTATTATTCACTTATGTATACATTTTCATTTAAAAATACCATATAGAGAACGATTACAAACAATAAAAATAATTACTTAATTAGAACGTTTGTTGTGTCCAAGGTAAAAATGCGATTGGAAAATATATATTTTCAATTTCCGTAAATTCGATACAAACCAACGTTAAATGATATGATGTTTAAGTATAAATTATTGAACTAAATTAAATTTGTAGAAACCTTTTAACTTAAAATAAACCGAAAAGTTATAAAGTTGTAAAATAAATGCCTCAGTATTTATTGAATAATTTCACCAAATTGTCAGTTTCATCACTTACTGATAAAGCCCAAGGTAGCCTATAATCCAAGAGCCCACGACGGCCAGACTTTCCTTTTTTTGGGAAAGTTGAAAGTTTCTCTGTATATGTCTCCTATACAGATAAGAACGACCAGCGACTATCAAGTTTGGGTTGTGGTTACTTTGGCAGGAAACAGACAGTAAAGGTGTATAAAATAGTACCTAACTTTCATTTTAGTTTAAAAGCTAAATTTTTATATAAGTTACTTGGGGACCTATAAAAAGATGGTACCTAAGGGCCGGACAGTTTTCATGGTTCTTACATCTTGCCAGACACATTTAAAAATAACTATCATATCATCAAATTCACATAACTACCTAAAAGTGTAACAAATATGAAATAACCCACTAAAACATTAGTTAACTATAATTATTAAAAAAATAATAGTATAATATATAAGTAATAAAGTTATTACTTATCTTTTACGGGGACTTATGTTGATAGAATTTCACGTATCTCGATGACACAAAAACTAAAAAGTCATCGAGATACGTGGAATTCCATCAACATAAGTCCCCGTTAAAAATAAGTAATAACTTTATTACTTATATTATACCATTATTTTTTAATAATTAATTATAGTAAACTAATGTTTTTAGTGGGTTATTTCATATTTGCTACACTTTTAGGTAGTTATGTGAATTTGATGATATTATAGTTATTTTTAAATGTGTCTGGCAAGATGTAAGAACCATGAAAATTGTCCGGCTCCTTAGGTACCATCTTTTTATAGGTCCCCAAGTAACATATATAAAATTTAGCTTTTAAACTATAATGAAAGTTAGGTACTATCTTATACACCTTTACTACCTGTTTCCTGCCAAAGTAACCACAACCCAAACTTGATAGTCACTGGTCGTTCTTATCTGTATAGGAGACATATACAGAGAAACTTTCAACTTTCCGAAAAAAAGGAAAGTCTGGCCGTCGTGGGCTCTTGATCTACTATTTTACACGACGCATATTTTTATATGTAACTTGTCATTTATCTGTCAAATAAGCTATCCAGAACATATCCATAAGTTGTGAAAGCGGCAATTAGTCACAAAATTACAAACGCGTGGTACGCCACGTGACGGCAGAACTAACCCGCCTGTCCATTGATGCGTAATGCAATTATAATTACGGTTACATTGGAATATTTTTATGACTCGAGAGTTTTCTTTTAACATTGTGTAGGTATGATAATATTATTTGTTTTAAAGATGACTAGAAAATACAGAGTTGCTTTTGCACGATCGAAAATTCTATTCTTTTTACTGAAAAATTTTCCTCGCTTGAAATAATATTCAACAATCCTCTTTTAGAATTAACGTAACAAGAATGAGAAGATTATCAAAAACTACATATTAAAGCCATGTTAGGTGATCTGATGCTATAAGTAGTCATCCTCGCCAAGAAATATTCGCAACAATTGATTTCCATTGTAAAAAATAATAAACTAAACTAAAATTCTACTCTCTGCATTTTACCTTGCTCGTTGTAACAAATCAAATGTGTCCAAATCCTTGAAAGGCTCTTTCGGTGGATTATCTATTTCTGCTTGTGGAATTCCAGACATCTGTAAAAAATTAACATTTTTATGTCAGACAGCAGGCAAACAAACTAGTAGTTCGCCTGATGATTATATTATAGAGATTTAGCGCATGCCTAAGCATGCTCTTCGAATTTCGGGGCTTAGTCACATAGACCTTATTAACTCAGGCCCCGGAACCACAGACACAATAGAAAATCTATTGTGTCTGGGACCGATCGGGCCGCTTGGGGCTCAATGGGTTATTATTTGTAATTATTTATATAGATGGGTATAGGGATTGAAACTTAAAATAGGCTCGTAATGTTTTCGCCTGATTAATGATTATGATGAAATAAAAAAGTACCTATATTATATTGTATACCTTCATAAACAACAAAGCAGATTGTATCCACGATAAGAAGTAAACTGGTAAGGGAGCTCCATCATGTTCTACTAACGCCACTTTTAGCGCTATGCTTTCCATCTGAAATAAATTGATTGAACTACTTCGTTTAAATTACACCAAAATAGGAGTGAAGGAGTGGGCACTACTTGTAGCCAGAGTTGATAGAATTGTTTAAAATACTATCAATAAATCTAAAAAATCCTCGTCAATGTGAGATATTGGTTGTGTTATTTTCATTCAAGATTACGCAGACTCGACTCGACTCGAAGATTAGAAGATTCAGTCAGTTTCAGAGCTTTTTCAGTACTAAAATATTAGGTAAGTATAAATTATAGCACATCTTGCATGCTATGAAACTATAGAATTTGGAAAAAATTCTTAATAATTATTATATAACCAAAAAAATTTAACTTACTCGATGGTACCTTTCTCGAAGCACGCTCTCTGGTACGATACCGTCTTTTCTTACAGACTCTGGTATCGCTTTTAGCACAGTTTCTACTAGTTTATCTCCATCCCCTATTTAAGAAAATATAGGTAATACGAATTATCAAGGTACATTACATTAACAGCCTTTCCCTTGGTATTAAGTTTTACAATATGGAATTCAATTCGGATTTACTATATCGAATTCAATTTTAATTTTATAATTTTACATTTAATTGAATTATCCAATCATTTCAAATCAGACTAATTAAAAAGGTTTGTCAGAAATTACATTCGCATTTATCTCAAGTAATTATTTCTTGAATTATCTCTTCTTAAAAACGTTTGTCATAAATTACATTCGTATGTGAAACTTTCTTACCTGATGCCTTTTGAATAGCCCTTAATTCTTTATCTACTCGGACCCTAGGTTCCCCCTTTTTAGTAGCTTTGAGAAGGGCAGCCCCCGCCACCCAAAGTTCTTGTGATCTTTTCGTTTCACGCTCAGCTTTTAAGTGCGCTGCAATCGTTATATTGATAAATAAAATTTAGGGGACATTAAACATTAAACATTAAACAATTAATGTTATAAAAATATTTAATTTTCAATGATAGTTTAACGGTAGGTAGGTATATTAACCTAATATACGTAACCAATTAATATGCATGTCAAATGAAAACCAACATAACTTCCAAAATAAGTTTAATAAGTAGTACGCTTTATAATACTCTATCGTACATAAGAACATTGTCAATGTTTTAAGAAGCAAGTACCTATAATTTTTTTTTTAATTATACCAATATCTTAAGTAAAATGAATATCTATCATCTCTCTAATATGTATATTTAGATCTATGAGTTATATTACATCGCAGTTACCAGTGAGTTTATCTTCAACGACTTTGAGCTTTGCAGCCATGTCAGCTAATTGCCGTCTAAATATATTCTTTTCAAATGCCACTTTCTCAGCAACCATTTTATTTAGTTTCTCTGTTGCCTACATAATAAATTTTTCATTTATCTATTAGTATAATAAATTTTTCATTTATCTATTATTAATGACAATTATTAATATCTAATAATTTCTTAATAAATTTAAAATACACACAAACTGATAACATCTACAAACTTCTACGTAATTAATTATAAGTTATCATTCTTGTTCAAGAAACAATATCTTCAACAAATATATTTTTATTTAATTTGTCTCTGTGTCTGATCGTATCGTATTTCGTAAATTCTGTTTCTAGATGTATGTACACTATACATAAATCTAGAAATAGATTGTAGATAATAATTAAAAAAATTGACGTTGAAGTATTATATCTCTATCCATGTCATACCTCTTTTTCCTTCTGTACCAATTTCTGCTTCAAGACTTCTTGATGTCTGTCACTTTGCTTTTTTAACGAATCTTTCAGTATCTTATCATTGTTCTTTACTTGTTCTTCGCACTATAAAATTATGATTATACAACCTATAGTAAACTTAATAAACCTTTACCACATTTTTCATTCTATTTTAGCCGATATTTGAAAACTTTGTATATAGACAATTATTAACATTATTCATTATTCATAGTAGCAAACGCGTGTATTAGGATCATTTTATTACAAAATTTATTAATATCACATATTAATAATTATTTGTCTATCCTGGGTTCGATTCCGGGTGGAGACTAGGAAAAAATGTCTCGGTCTAGTAGGACACAGGTAGATGGCTGATCACCAACTTGTCCCTAAAGAAAATCAATCAGTGAAACAGATGTATGCATAATGCCCCACTATAGGATACGGGACTGCACTTTTTTCACTTCACACATTAGTTTTATGACTGAAGTTAACTATACCCTCTGTTTGAACTCTTTGTCCATTGCAGTCCTCTTTTCCCTAAGTACTGCTTGTAATTGTGCGTCCCGTGCTTTATTCGGTGGAAGATCTATCAAATTTAAATTAATTTACAGTACTCCAAAATTAATAATGCGCATGCAGATCTTCGCTAATTATCGTATTTCCAGAAATACCCGAATCACCCCGAATCATTGAATCGTAAGTGCCCTAAACAATGCACTTGCATCTTGCACCTTGTTCGAAAGAAATAGGAGTCAATTCAGAGTCATACACAATCGAAAAAAATTCGGGCGGTAGGTGAAGGTATCCTGTCAGTCAAAAAATTCAAAAATCCGTCAGTCGTCTTTATATATTGGTGGTGACCGCACGTATTATCTCTGTATGGAATTATATAGAGCTGCTGTTACATACCCTTCATAGTTTTATTTCAAAGTTGAATTTTCCGATAAAATGATTATTTAAACAGGTAGCAGATAGCAGTGGGGAAAGTGAAAATTAATAAGAGCATAATGAAAGTTCTGATCATTCTACGATATCAGAAAATAGAGATAATCCCTGATTCTGTAAATCCTTTGGACTGAGATTTTAATAATTAGATTTCTACAATTTAAATGTAAACCAGTGTTTGAAAATATTTTTTTGAAATATAAAATTTGTCTTATTTTAACCTTCCATACATCCATCATTACGCCAGCTTCAGTAAGACACTTTAATAGTTCTAAGTATAGAATTTTCCAAGTAAATCAATACAATACTCATAATTCTAATAAACTATGCATGAAGAAAATACATTTAACCACTCTATATACATATCGTCTTCGGAGGCTCGGGGAATATGACAGTTGCCGAACAGTGACGAATTTTTATATGCGCATTATCAGTTTGGGAGTACTGTAATTACATATAAAATAATTACAGTACGATGATATTAAAGTGTAAATTTTACGTACTATCCATTGCTCTATTTATCCGCTCTGTCATGCCTACGACGGAATTTTTAAGTTCTTCTTTTAATTTTTGTGACTGAAATATAATAAAAAATAACTTTCTATAGTTTTGTTATCATATAGAGCGTAGAAAATCTTATGTGTTGATATTGAATTAAAGACGCACAATAAGCAACTACCAAATCAAGCTCTTGATTTTAAATCAAATTGTATGATGTACCACGAGGTACATCTTGCATAAATCCTATCTTTACTTGCATAGGTTAAAGGTCAGTTCCCGTTAGCTTCGTTCTGACTGCATCAGCGCACGCTTCGATATTTGCTATGACGTCACATTACTCAAACATGTTAAAACTTACATATCTATAGGTGTGATAGAGCAATAAATCTGGATCTCCCACTAATTGCAGTTTATCCTGAACGTACTTTATTTCGGGAAACATTGTTTGGTTCTCGTCTGTATATTTGTCTACTGCAGCCTCAACCTATGAATTACAAATAATTTCATCTTTAATTTTAACATGATTTTATAAGCTTACTGTAAACTTTTGTCGGTAATAAACTGTCAGTCGACGATTGCACAAAACATATTCATAAAATCCATATTATTGCAATCGAAAAAGTGGGAAAGGAGAAAGTACTAAAGAATTATCAAAATATAAAGTACGTTTCTGCAAAGTTGTTTTTTTATTCAATTGGGGATAATAGAACATAAAATATATTACAGAATTAACTGAAATGGCAAGGAACTGGTACAATGATACCCCTTATAGAAGGCATAAGGCAACTTAGCATTTAAGAAAAATAGCAAGAAGTCAGAAGAATACCCTCTGCCAATGTTGATCCATAGCAATAGATTTATCATTCTCCCATTCATACTTGATGCGAGATATTTTCAGCTTCTTCTGATAGTCGTTTATAAGGCCACGAATATTGCACATTTCTTCCTTTGGTGCTTTTATACCACATTCGAAGTAATGTGTGAGATCATCTGTAATATATTTTCTGTTTTAGTTTTATCTTTAAGATAGTGGCTTTTTTGGAAAAGAAATATTATATACAAATCACTATATTTTTAAATAAATAGTTTTGTACAAGTAATAAAATATGATCTACGGAAGTATGTTGATAATTATATTATATTCTAATTCTATCTTTCTAGAAAATTCAAGTTTTTTTACGAATAATAAATAATCTACTTTAAAAAATCCGTGGTTGATACATTTCCTCTGCACATCGGAGTAAGAATAGCCATTTATCGATTATGTTTTTCTGTTTATTTATATATTATATTATATAGTAGATACATGTTTGATCAACATTTAATGTAGATTTCCTTACCCAAATCAGCAAGCGCAATATTAACATTATTAAGAGATGTATTGACCAGATCAATCCTCTCCGCCATTTGATCGTGTAGTTTCTTAACTGTTGGTATGGAAAAGTTCTGCATAGCTTCTTCTACTATCTGTTAATTTTAAAACCATTGTTATAGTTTTACTATTATGACTATTATGGATAAAAAGTGTTGTAAATTTGTTTTGTTGGAAAGTACTCTGCTAAGTTAACAGACATGATCAAAATTGCGTTATATCGTATAACGCCATTTTGATCATGAAAGTTTATAATATATTTTATTTGATGTTAATTTATATCTAATGTTATTTCATTGAGGTATTATTACGGTACGTAGTACATAGTAACTCAATGTGTTATTTGTGAGATTAATTTAAAGTCAACAAGTCGTGTGAAGCTGAACATTCGACATGTACTTATTCACACATTTACATAGATCAGCCTTCTGCACCCTTAGAGATCGAAACGGTCTATATTCATTTGTATAAACATGTTAGCAACCACGCGATAGCTGTTCAAGATACAAAACGAAAAAGTTCAAATCTACATATTATCATTTATCTACAACATTAAAACATCTTACTCTGTTATAATACGCGCAAGCTTCAGTGGCCGTGTAATAGTTGTTGAGGACAGTTTCGGCTAGATCGATCAGACACTCTTCGACGTCACAAATATTCTTCGTTACCACTGGTGGTGGGATAATTACGCATTCCTTTCCATCCTCTGTAAAAAGAAGACTTGATGTTTGTGACGAAAAGCAATCGTACGTTTGACTGAAATCACTTTATTTCACTTTTGGAGATCGGAAGTAAAGTATACAGAGGTATTTGATATTTTGACGCAAGAAATAAAATTCTTGAAATCGAAAATTCTACCACAATAGCTTTTATATCAGTTTTCTGGAGTCTTAAGATCTTATATTTTACTATTAAAATGGCTGTAAATTTTAAATTTCAAAACCAAGTAAAAAAAATATGTTTTGCCCTATTATCTGGTGACCTGCACTTTCTGTATTCGGTAGCAAGATATAAGAAACAAAAATATACCGCGTATCTTCACTGTTTCAACTTCATGCTTTTCTGGTACCGCTGAAATGAAAATATGTAAAATGTGTGAAAAAATAAAGAGGTCGTCCTTGATTCAATCCTTAATTAAATAGAATAAACTTCATAAACTTCATAAATATTATTTCCGACAAGTATACGTTTCATATATCATACAATTGATGGCAATACTTTTATAATTAAGGCAAAGCACAATTTAGTTAGCAAAAAGTATTTCTTATATTATTGTGCGTTACTTATAACCGGTTTTCCATCCTCCCCTTCCAAAGAACAATTCTTGGGCTTATCATCTCTACCAATGTTCTGTATAAGGCTTCTCAAGTCATCTGTCCATTTCTCCGCAAATTCAGAGTATGTCATATTCTCTTCATACATTATTGCTATGAAATCATCGAACCACGGCGCGTGGATTGTTAACCAATCGCGCATCTCGGGGGAACGTCTAAAATTTTGCAGTACAAATAAAATATTATAACAAAAGAACCAAATTTTATATGGATTAACTATTTTTTTTTAAATATCTTTTTGGGTATCTACAGTCAAGATTTATGCGTGAAACGTCACTTTGACAGTCTACCTAATATGAATATTATACCTACTTGTATGTAATGATTAAAAATAATCTTCACAAATATCCTATTATTTAATAATGGCCAAAATTACTGAACGTAGCTTGTCGTGGCTTATTTATCAGAATAACACAAGCTATAGAAATGCCCGTGGTTTGCAACAGCGTATCCACCCTTCTATGTCATCCGTTTCATACAAGATAAATAATAGACAATGTATATTTTACTTAGCAATAACCGCGAAGCCAGCGGCAAGGAATACAACGGCTATAGCTCCCCAAAACATGCTATCATCTTTAGCCTTTGGTGGAGGAGGCGGTGGCGGCTTCGGGCATGTCTCTCGCTCTTGAGGACTGTACTTGCTGTAAGGTTGAGAGAGATGTGTCCCACGAAGGTAAATGGGGTGTCGACGCTGCGAATACATTTGGCTAAGTACTACAGTGTATCGAAGGAGTAAGTTGAATGAAATATCAAACTGAATTTGGTAATTTGAATGCTTAGTTTGAATTTATACTGTACTATCGTTATTCTAATGAGGACAGAGAAGCAAAAGAAGGGAAATTGTAAGTTCTGCCCGCTAGGTATATAAGTAGAGCATGCTTTAAAATGGATTGAAGATAGCTTGAAAAATTAATGCGCGTACTGCCAACCGATGTGAACATATTATTATGTTGGTATTAAGTGTTATATGAATGTGCTGTTTCCAGATAAGTATTTTAGCTTTGATTCTCGTACAATGTTTCCTTACCAATATGCTTCGGATTGTCAGCAATTGCCCAGGTAATCTGAACATTTTGTTGTTTCAATTTACAGCGTGTGACATGATGACAAACTTGTCTTCTGCCAATCTATTTAGTTTTCTGCAGTGATTAACTAAATAGTACGTATAGTTCTATGTTCTTTAAAAAAGTATATGCTAAGCAAAAAATGTATCAAAGTAAGTGGTTGATATTATTTGGAAATTAATGTTTATAATATGATTTATATTTTCTTTGCAATAATGCGAAATTTTGGCGCGCAAACCACAGAGTAGCGTGCTTTGCGATTGGCTGTTGCATTTTGACATAAAAATTAAGTGCATGCATGTACATTTAGAAAATAGCAATAAGGAGGTTTTGTCATTCAAAAAAAAAAAAACAAATGGAGTGAGGGGTAAATAATAATAACAAAATTTAGAGAAGTCTTAATCATTTGTTTATTCAGTAAAGTTTTACAATAGAGGTCCCTAATAGTAATAAAACTATTTCACAACACCAGAAATCTATTTTTTTCTAAAGTTCTATTAGTGACAATGATATTAAAACATGATTTTGAATTTATTGCGGAAGATATTTTTAATACCAAGGTATAATGTTATCTCTTTCTGAAATACGTGAATTTACTAATGTTTGAACGGGACATGTATATTAAATAAAGGACCTAAATAATATCATTGTCACTCGTAGAAAACTAAACAATTACACTTTAAAATTGCACAGATTTCCCAATAAGTTATATTTTACATTTTAATACAACAGTGTTAATAAAACTATTAGTTGTGATTGGATTCGATTTGAAAAACATACTTTAAAAAATGTCATTTTAGAGGTTATCCGAAAATAATGTCATACAAGGTGCTTAATACCTTGCAAAAACTTTTATGTAACTACATTAAAGTTTTAATGGAAGAAATGTTATCTATACTAATATTATAAAGCTGAAGAGTTTGTTTGTTTGAACGCGTTAATCTCGGGAACTACTGGTCCGATTTGAAAAATTATTTTGGTGTTAGATAGCCCATTTATCGAGGAAGGCTATAGGCTATATATCATCACGCTAAGACCAACAGGAGTGGTGCCACGCGGGTGAAACAGCACAGCTAGTCGTTAACTAAATGTTTTATACTTTCGTAATTATATTTAGGATTCTTATTAGCAAACTTGCATCGAAAATTCAAGAAACTTACATGCGTAGTTACCTACAGCAATCTGCATCACTTTTTTACATGTGTATCAATCAACATTAATTTTGGGTCTAATTCTATATGACATTTTAACTCCTCCTTAGCTTTCTCATAATATGGCATTATTCATGGATAACTCCTATACAATAATAACCTGAATAAAAAAAAAATAACATTAATCTTATTGCACATTAAATTACATGTCAAGACTCAAAACATAAAATGGAAATAACTATCAAAAGATATGTACGCAAACAATTAAAATTAAAAACAAAATAACAATTGCGTTGTATTTTCGTTTCACTTTGGAAAATAATAATTAATTTTGAAATATTTTATACTTACACTAAATTTAATTTTGTTCACATATTCATATAGGTAGAACCGGCTTAGGTAGATCATCTAGTTATTTTTTTAATTTCATTCAATTGAAAAATAAACAATTTATGTCATATTTCAAAGTACCCACACGGTCCTAAAATATCACAAGACATATCAGAGTACATGAATTTTAAGATTATAGTGTATTTATTGAATTAATTATTTGATCAACTTGCTCATGGACTATACTCATATCTGTATTACATTCCAAATATGTTTTATAACTAAATTTATATATAATAAACATGCCAGTTGGAAAACCCTACATAAAGGAAGATATAGTTTCTTAAATAATTAACTATGCGATACATATCAACCAAGCGTATATACATTTAAATATTTATATACAAAATAGACTCTGTAAAACAAAATAAAACATATTTTATTCAGTAAATTTATCAACATTGGCTTCATAAGCTTTCGGACGTAAAATTTACTTTAGGTAACATAACAAATATAAGACTCGACTAGCATCATATAATACTTCACTTATGGTAAATAATCTGTATTTTAAAAGTAATTACAATATAATGTGTTCGATGTAAACGAGCAAATAAAAAATTATATTTCAAAAGTTGCAAAAAATGACAAGACATAAACGTCAGTTTAAAAACAAATTGCCGCGTAAACACAGCTTTATTGAAGTGAAACTTCTTTATCGGGGTTGGAAAAAATTTAGTGTAACATATTTTTTTCGTTGTGCGTGACATTTTTCCGTTACGCGCCATCTTTTTCTTATCCCTACCACGCGTGATTCGACGTATTTCTGTAAAGTTGCATATAGTAAATAATTTTTTGAAAAATAAGGTCATAAAGAAGATTCACTTCTTACGTGTGTACACTAGTACACGCACACATTTTTATTGGCTACATTTCGCGGTATTCCAAGATGGCTTCCTAATTAACCATAGACTATATAGTCATTTAAAAAGGTTAATGTACTGTCTACTTTCAAATTTGCTCATTATCAAGTTAAATAAATAAATTATTAAATACTTATCATAAACATTGAATATCCAAGAAGATATTAACAGCTAACGACATTTTCTATTAGATATTCAAACATTACAACACTTATATTTCGTGTCAAACCTACTCCTACCTATTCAAACCACACAAACATTAAAAAAAAATAATAACCTAAAAATGTACTAATGTAACACCACTGTAACACGTATTTCATTTATATTACCTTACTTATATAATGTTGATTTCAATTAATAAAAAATGCAACAATTTTAATTGTGTATTATGTGTTTTTATGCATTTCAATGAATATTGAATTTATTGACTGATGACTCCGAAGTAATTTTATGTCATTTTCTTATTTTTGTAGGAAAGTTTCTCAACTATTAATTATTATATATTTTATAAATGAAATACGCGTTAGATATAATATAGTCATGAATTGTCTACAGTCGACGGAAGGCATTGTTATGGAAAATAACTTTTAATTAACGACATTTGACTTTAATATTAAATCTAAAAGCTACCCTGAACCATGGACTATGGTATTTAAAATGGGGAGATCGTTATCGGTTCTCTTGTCGAAAATTTTCATATTATAGTATGCAACTTTTTTCGTAGCACGAATAAAGAAATGGAAAACAAAAAAAAATACAAAAGTAAAACATTGTTTTTTTTTTCAAATTGTTTAAGTGGATAAATCAGATATTACGATTATTTTTCATGCACTTTGAAATAGTTTTTAATTTACCACAGCCCATAGTCCAAGAGCTTACAATAAATGACACATCTAAACACCAACAATAGAAATGACATTATTTACACAGTTATAGAACGAAGTAACACTAGATCACAGTCTATAAATACATTTAACTATAGGTATAGTTACAGGAAACATTAACGCCAAAAGGACGTTGGAAGTTGTTTATCAAATGTATGAAATAATGTTTACTATGTATTATATTTAGTGGTATCAATTCTTTTTAATATTTGGTTTTAATGTTGAAATTTAGTGGTGACTGGTGGACCATATTGCAAATAATAAATAATTATAAGTAATGTTTATTAGGCCAAATTTATAAGATATCTAGGAACGTTTAGGGGTTATTAGTATTTTAAACACAATAAAAACAGAACACCCGAGTGTTTAAAGTTTTCATATTTTATAAACTATCATAATTGCATTGATTTCTGTATTTTTATTAATTATATTAATTAATTTTATACACAAATACATAGTAAACACTGTTTCATTGAAGTCAATTCGAAACATCAGAATTGAACCGAGAAAAAGTTTGTTACAATCTCATAAAAACGAGCCTTATCTTCTTTGGCATAAGTGTCATATTACTCTGAAGGTAATTATTAAATTTCCAAGCTTGCTTTCATGAGCTAGTAAGAGCTGAATGACGTCACATTCGAAGTTAGTCGACCGATTGGGACGGCTTCATAATGTCCTTTTTGTCTGAGCTGCTCTGACTGCCCCTGAAAAATAATTATTAACATTATAAAAAACTAGCTTTCCACCCGCAGCTTCGCCCGCGCAGTCAAAGAAAAACCCGCATAGTTCCCGTTCTCGTGGGATTTCCAGGATAAAACCTATCTTATTTCCCGGGGTAAAAAGTAGCCTATGTCCTTTCTCGGGTATCAAAATATCTCTATACCAAATTTCATGTAAATTGGTTCAGTAGTTAAGGCGTGATTGAGTAACAGACAGACAGACGGAGTTACTTTCGCATTTATAATATTACTAGATTTCCGCCCGCGGCTTCGCCCGCGTTTTCAAAGGAAAACCCGCATAGTTCCCGTTCCCGTGGGATTTCCGGGATAAAACCTATCCTATGTGTTAATCCAAGTTACCCTCTATATGTGTGCTAAATTTCATTGTAATCGGTTCAGTAGTTTTTACGTGAAAGAGTAACAAACATCCATACATCCATACATCCATACAAACTTTCGCCTTTATAATAGTATTAAGATTAAGATAATATAGTACGGATAAGCAAAAATGTTAACAGTATATTAATTATTTGTTATAAGAATATAATTATGTAAAGAAGCTCACCAATTTAAACTTCGTCACAACATATGGCATAACCTGGAACAAGCAATAGGATATTAATCAAAACGGTGGAATCAAAGAAAAACCCTGATCTATTTGTAATTTCAAATCGAACAATTAAAAAATATCCTCAAAGCTAAAATTAACATAGATACAGGCAATTACAACTCGGTTACAATATCTGTGGACCTCGCTGGAATGCGGAGCCCCTTCCCGTTCCCCTTTACCTCCCCGCGCTCACCCGCGGCGCGTCACTACGGTTAGCAATTTTGTTGCGTTCGCGACGTGACGTCATCGAAGCCAGGTCCACAGATATTGTAACCGGGTTGTAATGACATTTCACATCATCATTCACTCACTTCCCGCTTTCTGAGGGAAAAAGTTTTTTCTTTTGTGTACTTTTCTGTAGTATGTATTTTTATTTTTTAAGCTATTGCATAGCTTCTATCGCGGGCCTTGAGCGCGGGGACCGAATGCAGAAATTCCGTAACGAAAAAACCTCACGCCCCCCCCCACAGGGACGGGCACGGAGGTGTGGCTTGAAGGCATAGCATGCAATAGCTTTACCGCGGCAGTCCTCGAGTGCCACACGTCTTTTTTTTTTCTTTTCTTTTACCCTGTGGAGGCTTTACAAAAGGGCACGGCCTTCTTACTACTACTTCGCTATCTCTTTTAATTTATTATGTGCTAACAGTCAACCGTATGTTATGGAGTTTGGAATAAATATAGAAGTGTAACTCACGCTCCTAAATCAAACAAAAATCAACCTAAGGGGGTGGGTCAACAAAAACACACATATGATCAGTTATCCATTGGTACAGTTTCTAACGTTGTGACGTGTTAAGCATAGTTATGCAGACATGTTAAGCACTTTATTAAAGTGAAACTTTTATTACATCGTCTCAAACTTTTTATTCTTTGTGACTATTTGCGTGTTCAAGCGTACTGTATTCAAGTGTTGTGAGTGCTTCGACGTGCAAAACAAGCAACTATAGTCTGTCCACTATAAGAATTGCCTTTTGACAGCTCGACGAATGATACCAGAAGTGATGTCCAAAAGATTATCGATTGTGATACCATTCCATTTTGATGTGATTATAAATTCAAAATATTATCATAAATCGAATCAGGTACGTAAATAATAATTACAACGTAAACGTACTAATAAGATATGTAATAAAAATACCACATATCGATGCATTTTATCTTAAAATTGAGTTGTCTTTATGTTTAAATTACATAATATAATAGAAGAGTTTTTCTGTATCGGATATATTTTACAGAGTATAATTCTATCGATTATTATAATCTATCGAACCATCATTGAATAATTCTGTGTAGACATCACTAAGTGGGCGGGGCCTGTTCATGAAGTACAATATTACTTGTATGACATTTTAACCTAAACAATACAATCCTACATAGGCGTGAAGCTGTCAAAAAGCAAATAATATAATCAAGAAGCTTATATCTAATACACTGGAGATTTCAGTATGAACATTAACTTGTAACAAGAAAATATGACGTTGAATGACGCCTGTATGTTTTTTTATCCCTTTCACACCTAACTTGGCAAGTTGGTGTGAAAGGGATAAAAAAACATACAGGCGTCATTCAAGGTCATATTTTCTTGTTACAAGTTAATGGTCATAGTGCAATCTCCAGTGTATTAGATATAAGCTTCTTGAATATAATGGACAGAGTTATAAAAACCACAAATAGTCACGAAAGATCATTTTAAATGATACTCACCGTCCCTTATGTTTGTGTGTCTGTTCGTGCGTGTGGTGCGGGGAGCGGGGCGGGCTCGCGGTCGCCCTCGCTGTTGGAGCGCTGCCGCTGCCGCCCGCGTAGAGAGACCTGGAAGAAACTTTAATCTCACTCTTATTATATCGGTTATAAGGTCTACTTTTCAATGCTGGTGTTTGATAATCTATACTAATATCACACCCCGGACACTCCATACAAAATTATCGTTTTGACAGTCACACTGTAGAGTGCAAATGTGTGTGTTAACGCTTTAGGGTTCGCACATTAATTGTGACTAGCGTAAAGAAATTCGCGTTTTTCTGATGAAATACATCCGTAAACAGCACAATATCTAACCATTTTCTACGAAAAACGATATTCACAAATCCAAAATAATAAAATTACTTTAAGTCAATTTGATTAATGTTGTCAGTCTTCGTTGCGTATCGTCCTTACGGAAAAATGCGGGCCATCAAATAGCCTGATCGCGCGGGGTGAGGTAAGTGTTTAATTTTGGCGGGAGGCGGAGAGTGTCCGTTCTGTAGCGTTTAGCTAGTATTATGTATTCTGTGCTAATATTATGAAACTGAAGAGTTTGTTTTAACGCGCTAATCTCAGGATGTACTGGTCCGATTTGAAAAATTATTTCGGTGTTAGATAGCCCATTTATCGAGGAAGGCTTATAGGTTTTATATCATCACCCTAAGACCAACAGGAGCGGAGCAAAGCGGGTGAAACCGCGGGGCACAGCTAGTGTATTATGACAATGAAAAGTATATTTCTAGTGTTTTTCATGAGGTCAATAAGGCCTATTTAGATTATGATGTTAAACTATGACTATGTAGGCTAAATCGTTAATTATGCAATCAAACATATCTACAAATTATATTATAACTATCAAATATATTATGTGCAAGAAATAAATAAAAAGCATAGCAAATTTACCTAGTAAGCTTACTCCTCGAAGATCTGACTGCGACGCTGCTCGTTTTTCCCCTCCTTAGCGAGTGGAAGGGAGTTTTTATCGGCTTTACAAGTGCCATAGTATCGGAGACTGGTCGTTGACAGTTTAGTGTCTGTAGTGTGAACTCCACGTCTTTTATTACGTCGTTGGAAGCTAAAAAGAAAAAAAAATTAATTGGCATTTAAATTTTGCAATTTACAGTGGCATTTAAGTAGATAATATTGATTTTTGTGACAATTTAGTTATCTCAAGTTCTATTGCACGTTATCTTAAGAGAAACGATGAAATACACCATTTTTATGTTATTAAAATGAAGAAACAAACTCTATACCTACTAGCTAAACTCATTAAAAATTTATGCAAGTAAACAGTAATTTTAATTCTGAGACTGGAATAATTTATTTTTCTACTCATTATAGAGTAGTTCAAGAAATTACTTTTATTGTTATTACTAAACGCACGTACGATAATTTGATTAAAGGAAAATGTCGAACGAACAATGTTATCTATTGGTTAGTTTTTAAGCTTATTCATACGAAAAAATCGATTTATTTCACCAACATGTCTACAATATAAGTGAAGTCCCATGTCCCCAAGTGGGGTAAGGGGCAGATGCATTATACATCTGTTTCACTGATCGAATTTCTTTAGAGACAAGTAGGTGATCAGCCTTCTGTGTCCTGCCAGACCGAGACATTTTTTTTTTCGTCTCCACCGGGAATCGAACCCAGGACCCCTCGGTATTACGCTCACGCGTCAACCACTGTACCAAGGAGGCGGTCTACAATAAATATTGTGGAACTAAATATTATGTTATGAAATGTAAATTGTTTTAAATATATTAATTTTTTTTTAATATTATGATTTATTTTTTTTTTCTTGTGTCAACTTTAAGTAAAATTTTCTTTGTAACTAATTATTTTGTACTATTCTAATGTATTTTATTGAACTATTCTAATGTATTGTATCGGGAAGGCACAGACTCCTGAAACACAGCAAAAGCTATATTGGGAGTCTGGGGTCTATATTTTGATGTAAGGAACCTTGTTCAATAAATGATTTTTATTTATTATTTATTTATTTAATATACTCACTGGTAAACTCCTCGATCGGTTTATCAATAGTATCATGGTCTATCCAAGTGAGTCCCATCTCCACCTTCTCAGCGAGGTCCTGCCAGCGCTGGCGGTTCTCCATAGTGCCGGTGTATAGTGGTTGTATCCATGGAAACGTGTCCGAGAGGACTTTGTATAAGGGCAGGCAGATCATGTCGATGAAACCCACTTGCATCTGTGGTAGCTCGTCTTTTTTCTCTCTGGAATTGTATTTAGTAGTAAAAATGTGTTTGTGTTGACGTACTTTAAACAACAAGACGCATATTCAAGAGCTTATTTCGTGATAGTTATGTTAAAAGTCTAATCTTTGCGCATTAGGAAACTCTGCTTAATAGACTAGTAGGCAGAGTTTTGTTTCAGATAATTTTCGAGTATAACTATGAGTGATGTTTGTTGTACGTCTATGTGTTCCACTTATAAAATAAATACAGTAACTTTATGTTAGACATAATAATTAAATATTTTTGGATAATCGATTCAAGGTTCAAGGAAACTTCAAAGGCAGAATTTAGAGCGTAAAGATGTTTGGTTTTCAATTCTTAGTAGAGTAATTAATGATATATGGTTACATCTCAACTTTAATCAACACTATGCATGTTAACCTGCACCAATGAAAAACAGAAAAATTTAGGCCAACACCACATCATTTTACAATAACTAAATTACACTTACCTATCCATCATAGCTATAGGTTGCTGATTTAACTGCAGTTTCTCCAAGTCTCCTTGATCGAAGAACTCATCAGCTACTAATTTAGCCACTTTGTGTTGTACTTCCCAGGGCTTGGCGATCGCTGACACATCACATGCCGTCATCATCATGCCGCATAGCACTGTATATGTATAGTTTTATTTATTTACTAGCGGTCCGCCCCGGCTTCGCCCGTGGTACATGTTTACGTTTTCTCTACATAAGAACCATCCTCGTACTTCAAGGAATATAATAAAAAAAGAATTATCGAAATCGGTTCAGCCGTTCTCGAGTTATGCGCTTACCAACACATTTTGCGATTCATTTTTATATATATTTATTTATATGAATTTAAAGAATTAGTTTTCCTGATTTCGGGCTTTAGAGCGACTAGTCAACTGCGTAGGGGATGCATAAACCTTTTAAATAAGTCGAGATAAACGCATATTTACGACGATATTAAGACTTAAATCCTCTCTTGGTAGAGTTTCTTGAACATTAATTGCATCTGGTGATAACTTCAAAGTTAAATGAATAGAAATAAAATCGTGATTCTTTTTTTGAAGCTCGCATACGGACATACTGAACTTTTTGGAAAAAATATTCGATGCCGATAAAACGTCGTTTATATAAAATTATTATAATGAATTTATAACAAGGACTCACATTCTTTCTTCTCCGGACTCTGCCAATCAAATTCTCCATTGTCGACCAATTCTAGGAACTTTGATTTCTTCTTGAAGTACATAGCTAGATCTGTTGAGAGGATCGCCGTTTCCACCACACGCATTACTGTCTTGTAATCAACGGGTGAGAGAGCCTGTAAATATAATAATTATAGAAACGGTAAATTAAGAAAAAAAAACTTGTAAATGATATTATTGTGTAACTAGATTTCCGCCCGCGGCTTCGCCCGCGTTTTCAGAGGAAAACCCGCATAGTTCCCGTTCCCGTGGGATTTCCGGGATAAAACCTACCCTATGTGTTAATCCAAGTTACTTTCTATATGTGTGCTAAATTTCATTGTAATCCATTCAGTAGTTTTTACGTGAAAGACAACATCCATACAACCATACTTACAAACTTTCGCCTTTATAATAGTAGTAGGATGTTTTTCTTTTTTTTTTCATTCATTTTATTAGTAGGCGAGTTATATTCATAGTTAATCAATAAACTGTATCATTTGTATCGTGTGTTAGAAGCCTGTAACTATACTTATATTTATATTGTAATTATATTAGTTAAATTGACGTACAATAAAGAACTAGACTTACAGAAAAATGTCCGAAACAAAACTCTGCCTACGCTCTATTTGGCAGTTTTCTGCGAACCTACGATTAGTTGTTTATAGTACTTAGTTCATAGTAGTGATAGGTTCCCAATAGACTTACCTGAAAGATATTATTGCTTTCGCTGTTCAAAATCATGACACACTGATCGAAATGGTGATGTTCCATCGTAGAAGTCGAGTACAAAATCGCCAAAGGGCTCTCTGTTTTCGTTTGAAACGCATTATTCGTTCCTCTATGGTCTAAATCGTGGCATAGACAAGCGACTAGAAGCCCTAGGATCTCTAGATCGGACATGAATCTCTCCATTTTGCCTGTTTTTAACATTGCGAACATAGTTTGCGCTACGTTGAGGGCATGTCTCCAATTGTGGTATTTTACAGGTCGATAATTCTTCTTCACGCTTAGAATCCAACGGCAGAGGACCTGGAATAGATATTAATATTGATAAAATAAAATTATATATTTAATGTACGTTCGTGAAATGCCTGACTATGTTCGTGAAGTAAAATAAATGAAAGAAAAATAAGTCGAAAATTTTTTTTCGGAAAGATGATTTCGTTGAAAAGGTATTGTGAACTTAAAAATATAAGATAAAAAATATACACCAATGATATTAAAAATACATACAAAAAAATAACGTAATTCAGTAGGTACCGGTAAAAACGATCAGTTTTAAATAAAGCAGAGCAAAAGTATATTTAATTCTTGTGAAAATCGAAAATATCTTACGTCATAAGGTATGTGGAATTTCTCAACCAGATTGCATTGTAGGAACATGCGTAGAGTCGCTCGACACGTGTCTTCGTCTGCGAGATCGAAATCTAAAATAGTTTATGATTTTTCATAAGTTCAAATTGCTTCATAATATAATAATAGTAAAATGGTAAGTATTTTCCATGATGTTCTTTATTTAGTGCTCATATTAAATTGAAACATGTAACTTAATTCCTTTCAATTTTAATTAATAAAACTCTCTAGACAAAAAGATGACGTTGATCGCCGATCTAAAACCACGGACCAATTTTTCAAACTCAAACTCAAAATTATTTAGTATTTATGATTATAATTTGTAAAACTATTCCCGATTAAAAATTCTATATCCTATTAAAAAAAAAAAGAAATACTTGTAAGCGTTTAATTAATTGTAGTAGGTATTATATCTTACCGTGAAATTTAAAGCTATAAAGGCTATAAGTTTCTGCCGAAGGTATGATGTCCTGGCATAGCTTGGCTGTATCTTCAGCGGATGCAGTTGCATGATATGATAGACATTCTAATGCCACCTGGAAGGTAACAAATACTACTATTAATTAAAGTTAAGATTAAGAAGAAGATTTATCTGTTATGTCAATACAATATAGTCCTCTTTTCAATAAAAAAGGGCTAAGATTATTTCTAAGTATTTTTTTAAGACAAGTGTATATTTAGGGCTTGTCCAATTTTCATATAAAAACAATAAGATGTCGCAAGCAATTACCAAGTTTAAACAGTTGATATACAAGTCAAATCAATTATTTTTTGTCAAGTAAAGATATTCATGTTAAACAGTGCGTTTGGTATTGTTAATTATAGAACTTCGTCCTGTTTTTCCTATATTAATTATCTATATATGTACATGTCTGTTTAGCTAACATTTACTAGGTTGGTAATTTAATCATTCATATTTAGAGTGTCTTACCTTTTGCTTAGCCATGAGTTTGCAAGCGTTTTCATACATTTGTGTATTATGAATTCCAAGACCACAGAAAATGGCAAACGCTTCGAATATCGAAATATCGCCATCTGTGAATTGTGATCCGTTCTCCTGAAAATAGTAATTTAATATGTAAATTACAGGCAAGTATAAACAATTTGAGCAATACCAATGATAACAGATTTCTTTTCTAAAATTGATCTTAGTAAACTTATTGTAAATCGGTATGTGTAAAGCCTAGAAAAATGAAGGTAGGTTTATTTTATTTCAAATTCCATATAAATGTGGTATTAAAATTTCGATTGTATTTTCTTCATGTGTTTGTTACTTCAGAACTTTCGACTGGGTGAATCGATTTTTATGATCATTTTTTTTATTTGAAAGCTGGTGCTTCAAGTGTGGTCTCATTTAAATTTAAATAAAATATGTATATCAAACAAATACCTTATTAATAAGCTGCGCAACACCAATAACATCTTTATTTGCGTTCACAATCGGCATACACAGCATGGTCCGGACGTTCGCAGCGTCGTCACATTCCTTATTCGTCATGCCATTTTCACTCCTCCATTCGTCCACATCGGATATATTCAGCGCTTTGTTTGATTGGGCTACCTGCAATTTGTTTTTGGATAAAGTAGAATAAAAAAAAAGACATGTGGCACTCGGGGACTGCCGCGGTAAAGCTATTGCATGCTATGCCTTCAAGCCACACCTCCGCGCCCGTCGGAGTGGGGAGCGTGAGGTTTTTTCGTTACGGAATTTCTGGATTCGGTCCCCGCGCTCAAGGCCCGCGATAGAAGCTATGCAATAGCTTAAAATGACAACAAGGTAACAAATAGTATTAATTTCTACTAATCACAAGATGTGTTGTTTTCATTTTTCAAGCACGCTACGTGACATATTCGGATGATTAGGTATTTGTTCAAGTGTGTCGATTTGGTCTAAATAATTTATTTTAGTTAATTATTAATTTATACAAATTTTTTGCATGCTTTTGGGACTTAGATTTTTAATAATCTTTACCTATTATTAATAATCTTTACTATTATTAATCTATGGGCAATCTTTCTATATTTCCTACTTCCAACAATGTGAGGGTACATTCAAAATTATCCAACTCTAACAATTTATTCAGTCCTGTTTATTGAAATATACCATTACGTTTTTACTCCCCAAACCTGCATAAAAAGTTAAGCAAAATTGAACTCACAGCCAACGCAATAGAGGCCAAAGTTGAAGTGGCATCATGTCTCGGTGTGAGCGTCGTTCTAGAATGTTGTGCACCCAGCTCGAACAATGTGTGGAATCTGGTCGGCGCTGGGGGCGGCAGTGCGGGTTGGCCTTTACGACCGCCTGGACGTTGGACTATACGTTCTAGATGACTCTGGGGAAAATATAGTTGAATTTGAAATATATAAATAACTAGTGGTCCGCCCCGGCTTCGCCCGTGGTACATATTTAGTATCCTATGTCCTTCTCCTGGCTCTAAACTACCTCCCTGCCAATTTTCAGTTAAATCGGTTCAGCCGTTCTTGAGTTATAAGTGGAGTAACTAACTCGACTTTCTTTTATATAATACTAGCGGTCCGCCCCGGCTTCGCCCGTGGTACTTACATTTTTAAATGCAATATAGCCTATGTTATATGTATGATGCAGCTTTCTAATGGTGAAAGAATTTTTGAAATCGGTCCAGTAGTTTATGCGTGAAAACCATACATACATACATACATACATACATAATTACAAACCTTTCCTCTTTATAATATTAGTATAGATATAGATTGAAATGTTTTCATTATCATCTTGGATATGTATTAAGATGGTGGGGCCGTAAAAAAAGGAAGATGTGTTAAGAATAATTATTAGTGTCAATATTTCTTACGCAACATTTTACTTTCTTTTACTATTAAGAAAGAAAGAAAGAAAGAAAGAAAGAAAAAATATTTATTGCCACATGTTACAGACACTTAATAACTACTTATATTACTAAAAAAAAAAAATACACAATAGTTTACATGGCAATCGGGTCAGACTCAGCCATGCTGTCGGGCTTTAACACCTGAACAGCGCTGATTTTCAGTCTGCCCGTAAGTTTTTATTTCCGAGGCTCACTAAGTCTACATGTAAATACAAATACCAACCAAAAAACATTATTTACAGTTCTAAAAATCATTTGCCTTGTTATTATTGATAATTAATTACAAATAATATATATTATAATATATAGATATAACAGATTTATACATAATTAGGCACATATTATGATTATATTAAATAAAATAAACAGATATTGCTATGTAAAAACATATAAACATATAAATAGAAGGATATATTATATCATACATTCGCAATCAACAATTTGCTTTATTGGGGTGTCCAGTTTGATATTTGTTTGTTCAAAAGTATCACTTTGTATTTATGCTTGAACGATATATGTGACATATTAAGTTTCAAGGGTGGAGGAAGGTCATTCCAAATCTTCGAGGCAGAATACTTGAAACCACCCTTAAAACCCGACGTGTGGTGCTTCGGTATTACCAATGCATTGCTACTTCTACCTCGTGTATTCTTACCATGGTACTCCTGGGTCCATTTCAATTTTTCATAGAGGTAGACAGGAACTCCAGTGTGTACCAATCTATGTACCAGGCCTGCTAGATGTAACTGTCTACGACCAGCCATCTTTAGGATCCTTCGGTTGTTTAGGTAAGGTGTGATATGTGCACGCTTTGGTATACCGAAGCAAAAACGAGCGCACGCATTCTGTACACGCTGAATTGCTCGTTCAGTTTTAGCGTACAAGCGGGGACCATATACCGTATCGCAGTAGTTAAAGTGGGACAGAACTAATGACTCTGTAAGCATTATTCTGGACCGCTCTGATAGATCTTGCCTGAGACCATACAAGACTTTCAATCTGTAAAAGGCATTTCTGATAGTGAGATTTATATGATCGTCATATTTAAGCTGTCCATCCAAAACTATGCCGAGATTCTTAGCCTTATCCACTTCAACTAACTGTAAGCAAAAAAATCGAAAACAGCCTCTATATGTCTGTGGAATAGGGAAATATTAAAATTTAAAGATTTAATAGTAAAGATTTGAGACTTTAAACTACTGACCCAGTAGTTTTTTTTGAAAATAACTTTTTTAAGTAATAGAGGCCATAAGACAATTTTGAAGTCAATGTTTTAAGGAATATCTATTATCTTATTTCCTTACCGATTCACAATGATCCGTATCCAGTATAAAGACAGCGCATCTCTCACACTTCAATAATTCTCGTGCCTCCGTCATTATTTTCGTCACAAGGCATTCCAAATTGCTCTGTTCTTCAAATATACTCCTAGCTAATGCCAGTAGAATCTGATTCCTCTTATATTCGAGTACAGACGATTCAAAGAGCTGCGCATTTTGAATACCAATGCCGCAGAATGTAAGATATCGCCTGAAGACTTCTACGTCACGCGGTGAGAATTCTTTTGAGCCTGTGGAAAAAATGTGAGCAAATATTTATTTACGCAATCTTTGCTACGAATAATTTGAAAGGATTATTAAAAGAATGAATAAAGATTAATGGTTTTCAAAAGAACTTACCATCTGTCTTATTTATTATCTGTGCAACGCCTACAACGTCGCCCTCGTAATTACAGATCGGCATACATAGAATTAGCTCCGTTTTGTAACCAGTCTTGACGTCAATTTCACTGTTAAACCTGGAATTTTAAATACATGAAAGTAAATAAGTGTTTCATTTTTCGATGCAGAATTCAATGCCAATAAAATGTTTATTTTTCTATGTGAATTGTGAATTAAATAGAAAGTTAAAACATGTAAAAATAACGAATTCTTTTAATCAATGTCAAAAAAAAACAATTAATAAATTTTTAAAGAGTACCACTGATGTATATTTAATAAGCAAGCAGTTAGCAGAATCTATGCATCAATTTAATTCATATACCTACAATCAATCCAATGGGACAAGAAACAAAAAATGGAAAACTTTTGTCTCTTGTTATATTAGATTTAAAATAATACTAACCGTGGATCTGCGTACGCGTTTCTGATATTTATGGGGTGTTTCGTTTGAGCCGCCAACCCTGCGACCCCTACGCCAAACGGTATTCTGATTTCTTGCGTACGTGCCATCCGTAATGCGTCATATAATTCTGAAATAATAAAGGATATTTAGTAGAATATTGATATCATACAATGATGTTTTATATGCTTGTATGTAGAGTGTATTATTTTATTACTATACATATATAAAATTCTATTTTAAGTAGGTATGTTAGACATTAATTATTACTAAATTAATGTGTAGAGAAGAATTTGCTTCAAGATCCATGAAAATATATATCATGAACATGTCACATACCTATTATCACATAAAGATGTATATCTAAACTTAACATTTTTACGTGTGTTTCGAATAAAGACCTCTATCTAAATTATTAATCGAGAATTTAGCATAACTATAGGCTAATAAGTATGATCATTAAGTGATTACCTCGCTAATTAGGATTGCAAGTGTCATACAATCAACAAAATCTCTCTTTCTTATACAAATAATCTCGAGTCTATCAACAAACATTTAACTCAAGCTGAACAATGATACTGGAAATCTAAGCACAGAATAACTTTCTGGCATTCTGTTTTAATAGGAATTGTAGGGAATTGTATAGAAACTGGAGCGTCCACTGAAATTAATGTCTTTCATTTGACACAGGACTGCTTGACCTACATTTTTACGTATTATTTTTCCTCCTACATTATATTTCTTACACGAAAAGGATTATCTATGTTGGCTGGATTTCGAAAGAGCTTTGCGCTTCGAGTATGAAAATAGAATTACATTAAACAAAGAAAAACATCTATGCCATTTGTGTCAATGGTAAATATAAATAAATAGTATTTGAGGATAATAACCGTTTGTTTTCTTTATTCGATAATAAATTGTGTATATAAAGTATTGGTAATGTTATTTGTGAAATATTGTAAGATGCGAGTCGCCAGGCGCGACGCTTTTCTTTCACTGTGCTTTTAAGATGCCCTTGTTCAAGTAAAACTGATTTAGGCACGTTGAGACTAAAATTTCAAAGTCACGTCATGGCAATACCGTCACGTCATGGCAATTCCATCACGTCATGGAGTAAGGCCACGATTACCAATAATCCATTTCATTTAATGGAGTCTACCAACGTATGTAGAAGCTATTTAACTAGTACCTTGTTGATTGATTAAACTATTCCATACATATTATGGTCAACGCGTTATCACTGCTATTCAAAGCAGTTGGTAGATAACGATCTGAATACGTATGTAATTATGTACATATACTATCTCCTTATAGCAATAATGTCTTATATACATTCTCTTTAGTAAATAAACATAGTTTACGTCTTCATTCATTACACAAAGTGCACAATTGCTTTTTATCTATTATTTATAAGAATTGTATTGTTTGTTTTCCAAACAAAAGTCCTCATCGACCACAAACCACTGCCGAAATAAAACCGCATTGCTAAGCAATTATCCTGACCCGACCCCATTCATACTTCCCACTAATATATACTAATATTATAAAGCTGAAGTTTGTTTGTTTGTTTGAACGCGCTAATCTCAGGAACTACTGGTCCGATTTGAAAAATTCTTTCGGTGTAAGTTAGCCCATTTATCGAGGAAGGCTATAGGCTATATATCATCACGCTAAGACCAACGGGAGTGGAGCACTGCGGGTAAAACCGCAGGGTACAGCTAGTAATATATAAGAATATTTTCCTCAATTGTATCTATCAGTTCCATACATTAACATCTCAAGCCACACAATGGACAATGATTCATCAAAATGTCGTAAAACTGAGACGGGGACCACACAGGCGAAATACGAATTGCTAGTAATCTACACTAATATTATAAAGAGGAAAACTTTGTTTGTTTGTTTGTTTGTTTGATTGTAATGAATAGGCTCATAAACTACTGGACCGATTTTAAAAATTCTTTCACCATTCGAAAGCTACATTATCCACGAGTAATATAGGATAGGTTTTATCCCGGAAATTCCACGGGAACGGGAACTATGCGAGTTTTTCTTTGAAACCGCGGGCGGAGCCGCCGGCGGAATGCTAGTTAGTAATATTTATTGTGTATGTGTATGGTAGTAATGAGTAATGACATAATCAATTGTACGGCGTTTTATGGGAGATTATTATTGTGTATCTAAAGTTTAAGAAGTGGTGTGGATATTGACAAAACAATTTAAAATTTAAATCATAGAACTAATAATGTGTTTAGTATGATTTACAGATGACGGTAAGGTAAAAGTAAAAGTTTAATACTTTTACAGGAACTTTACCGACATATGAAGGAAATAACATTATAAATTAAAACATGATGTACCTAATTTTTAACAGTTTCTTTTTCTGCTTCTAGAATAAACTAAACCCTTTTTCACAGGACACTCTCCTACAGATATAGGTATATATGTCTTAGGTATATGTGTAGTAAAATTGTGTTGTTATTAAAGTTATGGTTTGCTAAAATGTGAGATTTCACTAAAATGAACCTAAATTCCATTTAGCACGTGTCCATTAGACATGACTCATAGAGAAAACTTGCAAAATCGTGCAACTTATGTAAATGTTAAAGGGAACTATATTTTCTATCACCAAAATTTATATTTGTCATAAAGTTTTATCACCTAATAAATAGATCTATCACCACGAAATATTTTCGTTCTCAGATAAACAAAAATTGTTCCCAGGTATGAATTATCAAATTAATGTTAATATATGTGTAAAATAAGAGATCGATAACCAATAAAATATATTGCATTACATGAATATAAACTTCGTTCTTATAATAACAGTTTTGTTACTTAAATAATAGCTCTGTGCTCAGAATGGTAGATCTGTCACCAAATAAATCGATTATCGATCCCTGACTGCGACTCCTTTTTATTTGATATTTTGTCACCAATACAGTAGTAACATTTTATTTCGTTCAGATATTAAATTAATAGTATTCGTTACCAATTTAATACATCAATTTATAATTTTAATGAAAAAATGATCAAAGGGGCGGAGACAAATTGGCGCGACAAGCTGATTATTCAGTGGTTATTATTTTTAAGAATAAATATTGATTATTTTAACTTTAATTAAGTGTTTTATCTACTATTCTGCTAGCCATAAGCCAGCTATTTTAAACCAGCGCTGATTGTTCAGTGGTAATTATTTTAAACAATAAATATTGATTATTTTGACTTTAATTGTTTTATTTACTACTCTGCTAAAAATTTTATTTAAATATAATTTATACTACCAGTGGAAATTTAGAACCTTGGGAGTCTAGTTAAGTAGCAGAATCTTTTGGTTGAAACGATGATGACAACCCTAATTTTTTATTTGAACTTAATGCAATTTTCTAGTAACATAATATGATTTATTGGTGATCTCTTTAAATTAGTTTGCTTAAATACTTATTAGGACACACCTATTATAATACATACAAAAACATTTATTTGGTACTAGACCTTATATCTCAGGATTTTAGGTGATTTATTGTGGAACTGATTTTGCATTGTTTGGTGACTACATTTTGGTGACAGATCTACTATTTTGAGGACAAACCCTATTATTTAAGAAACACAAAACTAATTAAATTGGTGATAGCTTAAATGATACCCAATGTTAAACTAACTTCGAAGTAGCTGTTACATAGGTAAGTACAGTACTCCAAAAGTAATAATGCGCATAGAAATCTTCTTCACTGTTCGGCAACTGTCCCGGAGCGTCCGAAGATGATATGTATATAGAGTGGTTAAATGCATTTTCTTTATGCATAATTTAGTCAAATTATGTGTTTTGTGCTAAAAGAGATTATTATTTATTTGTAAGTAACGATTTTGTTTCGATAATTCCTTGTAAGTAAATAGCGAGGATAACCCCACGATTGCGAATATATCTTTGTTGGATTGATATACTTGGAAAATTTTATAGTACTTTTAAGTGTCTAACTGAAGCTGGTGTAATGATGGAAGAAAAGAAGGTTAAAATAACAACACAAAATTTATATTGTATAAAATATGGTTTTCAAACACAGGTTTACATTTAAATTTTAAACCATATAAATCTAATCATTAAAATCTCAGTTCAAAAGTATTTACAGTACCGATCATTCTTCAATATGTATTATGACAATTACAAAAAAATAAAAATAAAAACAATCAAAATCAGGGATTATCTTTATTTCTGACATTTTAGATACATCGGAACTTTCATTATGCTCTTCTTCATTTTCACTTTCCCTACTGCCATCACCTGTGTAAATCATTTCATCGATTAATTCAATTCACCTTTAAAAACAAAACCAAGAAGGGTATGTAATAGCAGCTCTATATAATTCCACACAGAGAGAACACGTGCAGTCACCACCAATATTTAAAGACGACTGACGGATTTTTGAGTTTTTTGACTGACAGGCTACCGTCACCTACCGCCCGATTTGTTTTTGATTGTGTATGACCGTGAATTGACTTCTATTTCTTTTGAACAAGGTGTAAAATGCAAGTGCATTGTTTAGGGCTCTTATATGATTCAATGATTCGAGTGTTTTCGGAAATACGACAATTAGCGAAGATCTGCATGCGCATTATTAATTTTGGAGTACTGTACTGCATATTTATATTCGCATTGTACATAACATTGATCGATGTCATTACATTCAGATTTTGTAGAGAAATCTATATGGATAATATTTGTAACACAGTAGTAGTTATTTAGTATTGGTAAATGGTAACAACACATATAGGTGCTATGGACTACATATAAAAAAAAAGAAGTTTATAAACATTAATTGTATAATCATTTGGTATTTAGGTAAATTGAATGTGTTTGTAAAGGAAATAAATAATTTGCTAAGTTTTAGACGAAGGGCGGAAATATAGTAAGTAGTAAATATATTTTTAGTTCCCCAGTTTTCACAGTTCAAGTTTACAAATAGATGGCGCTGTTTGTAGCGTGTTAAGAATATCTTTAAACCTCTTCACAAGGGGTAGCGTTGGGCGAGTAGAGGCAATCACGACAGTGTAGAGGGCAAGGTGGAGGGCCTAAATGTCTATGATCGGCCACCATTGTAGATGTTCATAAACGCCGTAATGGCGGCAAATATCCGATCATTTGTTGGGCCAACACTGCCCATTGTAGGTATAATATTATATTATGTATTACCTGTGTCTCTCGTTACATCGAACAGTTTGGCTTGCAAGTATCTGTTTGGTGGTGTCCCTTTAGCTAGAAACAGGCTTCCTCTGTCAGCTGATGTTAAGAGACACACGTTGACCAGTATCTGTGAATAAATTAATATTATAAGAGCCTTAAAAATAAAAAGCGTGGAGGAAATTATCTCATTAATTTATATATATTAATTAATACTTATTATGTTTATTTTAATAATGGTTCAAATAACACTAACAAATAATAAAAACGTTTGAAATCGCATCAAGATCTGTTCAAAGCTTATTGTGTATAGATTAATATCGTAATGATTAATACCGTCACGTCATGGAGTAAGGCGACGATTTTGATATCCTTGCCAAAGAAATTTCACTTCTGACACGTGTGCTCGCCACACACACTCTTTTTTATTATTAAGTTTTTAGGTTTGCCTGCTAGCCAAGGAAGAATAAGGAGATTTTTTTATTAATCTATTCAATAGAACTGATAAATCAACACAACATGAACATTTCTTTTATTCCAATGCTCTCAACGTAATAATGTTTTCCTAACAAAAGTTGTCTATAATATAAAAACACAAAGATTAGCCAATTATTCTGAAACCATTTCATCTTGTCTATAGGTTCTTCCACGAAAGTTAAATATAGTTTGAGAAAATTCTCTGAATTTTTTATGCGAAATATTATTTCAGAGTTAAGATTTTTTTGTTAATAACTGAGTTTTTTCATAACTCTGTTCTTATATTTTTTATAATTAATTGACATGCACTAAATATAGATAAACTGTGAAATGTTTTTGTTTGTCCGTAAAATATAGTTTCAGTATGGACACTGTAAATTGTAAAACATGCCGAAAAATAATATTTTTTTTCCCGCTCTTCATACGCCGCTACTACTAATTTAGGAATTCAACACAAATATTTTTTTTTACAATTCGAACCCATAGTTTCTGATCTTAGCGCGAACTAACTAACAAACTCTTCAACTTAAAAGTTAAAATATGTAATGATTCGAAAGTGCTTCTAAAAGAAGTTTGAATAAATAAATGTTTGAGTTTGAACTTTATATTTGTAGACATGTTAATGTTTTCCTACGAAATTCGGACATACCCTTAAGCGTGGTTCCCATTTCACAGAATAGCATTATCCAATTTTCTCAGGGACGTTAAAATTTTACGTAGGCCTCCTCTTTCTTGGAATGAGTTTGTTTTCCGAACAGGACAGTGTAAATATTTTTATACAATGTTTCTTAGTATTTTTTTCCTTTTTACATGTTATGAAAACGTGTTTGAGAGAATTATTTTTTCTGTAGGTAGCTACTTACTTTTGTAAGTTTGAAAATGTTCTCTATCACTAAATACATATACTTATATTTATTTCTTTTAGCTACATAATATTATAAGACTGATTAGCTACATCATTTTTAAACAGGTCATTATTAGAAGCAGTAGTAGTTTAGTAGTAGAAGAGTAATAAATGAATGTACTAAATCTGTAAATCATCTATCTATTTATCACAACACGCCATATTCTATTAAGGGTAAAATCGTAGTAAAGTGTATGGAAGTATAAAATTTAAAATACCATCAATTTTCATAAACATAAACGTACATAACGTCTTTCATAATAAAATAAATTTATACTCAACAGCATGTCCGTACATTGCAGTATAAGTTGCAAACTTGGGATCATTACAGCATATGATCCGACAAAGAAAACGACTCGATATCGGAACATATAAGTTGTTTCATTTGTACATAGTAATCAAGAATTACAATAAAAACAGAAACATGAACTTTTAAAACGAAAACCGATTCTTAACCAGAAAATTACTTAAAATTATTTTAATTTCATTATTTTCACATTTTTGCTGTACCTACTGAATTACTGATGTTAGTTACCTTTAACCTAGTTCATTTTATTACAATATTTCAGTTCTTAATCTTTTGGAATGGTACCGAATACAGTGTTTTGAAGATATGTTGATCCTGGTTATAATCCGTTAAATGTTTCGATAATCATCAATCTTTATAAATCGTCATACGATATCGTATCGCAAGGTATAAAAATCCTTGCGTATTTCAACAGGGTTTTAAACCGAATAACTTCGCTATAATAAACTTATAGAGCTGCTGCATTTACTCCACTGCAACTAAATTTGATTTAAAGTTGACACTGTATGTCTTTCAACCATACGAGGATAAAATTAAATGTATGTTAGTTTATATAGTAAATTATATAATAACACAAACACTGACACGGGAAGAAAAAATATCACAGTGAATAACACTCTATATTATTATATTTTTCACTTTGTAGATTAATTGCAATATAGTCCATTGAAATGTTACATTTTTTAGGCCTAACCATGCGTTTTTTAGAGGACGCAATTTTATTTTTTTGATGTGTAGGGGGGTCAGTGTGAAGCTAAAACCAAGTTTGTGGGGTCGCCACCCTTGTCCCACGGCCGCCATCTTGAAAATAGCGGTTGAAATGGTTTTTACGATATATCTCTTAAACTATTTATCTGATAAAAAAAAATTGTTACCATTATTTGTTGCAAATTAAATTCTCTACAATTTGGTCCAGTAACTTTTTGTCGTAGAACAATAAATAAAAAAGTTATAAGAGAAAATGTTCAGAAATTAGAGCTATTTATACTTTTCAATAAAACTTTTTTTTATCATTTTACGAAGGAATTATATCAGACCATTTTTGTAGATTGTTTTTTGAGGAACAACTTTTATGTACAACATTTTTTCATTACGACAATAGCTAAAGTTTTACAGCACTCTGCAGTGAGTACTATTTTTCAGTACTCTTAACTATACATATATTGGCTATTGGCTCTTTTCCCAGACTCCAGAACAATGGAAGCACACTGCAGAACATTTCAGCCCTGCTTTTTGACGTAAAAAAAAAACGCGTTTCCAGACTCTACCTCCTGGGTGGCGGGGAAAAGAGTCAGTAATTAATTATAAATAATATTGCAAAATTAATTATTAAAAAAATTATAAAAACAAAAAAAAAACAATTACTGATGACAAATTATTATTAGTACACACATAATATGAAAAATAGTACTCACTTCGGAGCGCTGTAAAACCTTAGCTATTTACTTAATGAAAAAATGTTGTAAACAAAAGTTGTTCCTCGAAAAATAATCTACAAAAATGGTCTAATATCATTTCTTCGTAAAATGATAAAAAAAAAGTTTTATTGAAAAATATAAATATCTCTAAATTCTGATCATTTTCGCTTATAACTTTTTTATTTACAGTTCTACGACAAAAAGTTACTAGACCAAAGTTGTAGAGAATTTAATTTGCAACAAATATTGTTAACAATTATTTTTTATGAGATAAATAGTTTAAGAGATATATCGTAAAAAACAGTTCAGCCGCTATTTTCAAGATGGCGGCCGTGGGACAAGGGTGGCGACCCCACAAACTTGGTTTTAGCTTCACACTGACCCCCCCTACACATCAAAAAAATAAAATTGCGTCCTCTAAAAAATGCAACCCCAAATGTAACTTTTCAATGGACTAATAGTCAACTCTTTCAATCAAGCCGAAATTTTATTTTATTTTTATTTAAATAATATCTGCATAGTATCAAAGTACGAAATATTTTATTCATACTACATCGGACACAAGAGACAAACCTTTAAAATAAAATGCATCTCCTGGTACATAAATTATGAGAAAATCCCAAGAAAACATCGCATAATTGCCTCTGGGCTGGCATCTTACCAAACCTTAGCTGCACTGCCTTGCTTCATTATTGAAGAATTTCGGAGTTGACAAACGTTCTAAAAGAATATTTATTTTTAAAATCCTTGCTGGAAATGTAAAGTGAAAGATTTTTCAGAAAATATTATTGAAAATAGGCCAGTACCTACAGCCAATTAACCAATACACTTGAAGGTATATCATAGTATACTCGTTGACTAAGTAGTGTGTCTGAATTATTTAGATTCTTTATTTTAAGTAAAAAAACTAGCTCTTTTAATTTTTATATAACGTCCGTTTGTTTACTTCCAACCACTTTGTTTAAATAGCAGTCTAGAAGGGGTTGATAACTTTATTATATTTTTGTAAAAATACTTTTTCTGGAATCCAGTGTAAAAACATTCATTTGATTTAAGGAAAGTTGTTTTTTCACAAAGTTATTCCAAAGATAAAGAATTAATCAGCAAATGGACGACGGGATGATCCCACTTCTGATGTTAGATTCGAAAGAATAATTTCATTTGGCTAAGTGTACGTTACGTGGTATTGTAATTTACATAATTATTACTCGGATTTTTGGGCGTCTCATTCAAAAGACCTTTACAAGGATTTGACCTACCTTACCTAGACAAAGCGACCGCAGCCGCGGGCGGGAATCTAGCTATACAGCCGAATTGAGTTTTAGTTTTAGTAAACATTATTTATGGATATAGTTATGGTATTATCGAAATTGTAGGTATTCTATTTACTTGAGTATAGCGACTAGTCCGCCGGTACCAGCGTTCTGACCATCATTTTTCTTTTTGTCATTGCGTACTAAGACCCCTGTAGAACCGCCATCCTGTTGCAAATGACCCGAAATTTTGTGTCAGTATCTCCCGGCCTATAATCTATAAGTAGGTACTAATGTAATAAGCTGAAGAGTTTTTTTTGTTTGCTTGCGCTAATTCCAGGAACTATGTGTTCGATTTGTAAAATTGTTTCAGTGTTAGATAGCCCGTTTATCGAGGAAGGTTAAAGTCTACCTATATACCAATACGGGTTAAACCGCGGGGCACGGCTAGTATTATTATAAAAATTATTCTCTACATAGTGTATTGCATGTCTAAACCTATTTTATGGTTTTGAGAAAGATCTTATTCCAATTAAACCTTTGGATAAGGAATTTAAAAAGAAATTGGTTATCGATCGATATTGAAGTTCTAACGAGAAAATGCATGCGAAAAAGTAGTTTCTTCAAACGAAAGAAACGTTAAGTTAACACTGTATTATGCTGCCCCATATTTGTGACCTCTAAGTTACATTGGCCAAGTAAGCTCTAAGTTACTAGACCAAGTTGTAGCAAAACTTTAATTTTGTTTTATAAAAACAACGTAACATATAGAACTAAGAAATTATAATGTCAAAGTAATAACTTCACAGTAGCAACTTTATCTATACTAATATTATAAAGCTAAATGTTTGTTTGCTTAAACGTGCTAATCTTTGGAACTACGGGGCCGATTTGAAAAATTCTTGAAAAATTATTACGTTATAACATAGTCCATTTATCGAGGAAGGCTAACACACGCTAAAACTAATAAGATAGGTACAGGTAAAACCGCAGGGCACAGCTAGTTCGATTTAAAAGGTATCTTGTTAAGACAGGTTTCAGTACTTACTGCTAAATAGGAAGAGATCCATAGAAAAACTACCATTACTAATGCTCTTTTAATAGCCTAGCTAAGGGCATAAACGAACGAATTAACAGTTAGACTAACGAGGTATTTACTCAATCCACTTGATCAGGAGTTTATTTACTGTAATTACTTTTTGAGGAAAATTTTTAAAGGGTTACATACAATTTTAATCAACGAATTTGGTGCTCGGTATGTTTTGAAGGAAAATTTCAAATTTCCTTCATCATAATTTAATGTAGATTCAAAAATCGTAGTTAGAAATAATACAGTATCTATACTTTACTTATGTTATACAGCTGAAGAGTTTGTTTATTTGGTTGGACGTGCTATTCTCAGTAACCACGGGTACGATTTGAATAATTCTTTCAGCGTTACATAGCCCAGTTATCGAGGAAGGCTATACGGCTATAGGTGAACATAATATACGCTTAGACCAATAGGAGCGGAGCAATGCAAGCAAAACCGCGGGGTAGAGATAGTTGTAAATATATCTTTATTCTTTAGTGTAAAATAAAATACACAAATATAGAATTATTAACTAATTCAATACAAATTTCTATAGTTCAGAAGTTATGCATAAGATGTCCAACTTCTGATTTTCAGCCATATTTACTTAAAAATAACATAATTAAGCTTACCTTATGACAAAGAACATCAATATCCAATTCATTGGCTACATCCTTGATCAGGTCCATAAACAGGTCCGCTTCATCCAGCTGACTCTGCGCTGAACTGCTGGGAGACCTGGACCTCTGGAAGTTAACAAAATATTCAGTATTTTTTATAGCAATTATTGGGAAAAGTAAATACGGTAGTTATTAGTAATTGGTATATTTTACTTGGTACTATCTAGGTATATTTTATTATTCTTTAAAATATACAGTACGCAGGCAGTATTCGTTAACTACTAGTCTTACATTATATTATGAGTTCACGGAACATGAAATCTTTTCAATCCTTCGATCCAAATTAAGCCTTCAATACCAATACAATTATGAATTATTAAACAAAAATACATTCTTATCACACAACATAATCGCCAATACAACTGTGCGAATACGCAGAGATGACTGAGATTTAAAAAACAAAACACGCACACACACACACATCCCTAAAACATACGCAAAGATGTAATAAATACAACACACACACACACATCCCCTAAACATTTGCAAAGGTTTAAGAAATGTTATAAGAATTTACAATGAAAACGCTGACGTCATTCAATGAAACGCCTCCAAGTTGAGATTACGGCGTCATTTTTCCAGATGCCACAATATAGCGTGACATATGATCACGAGATTTCAGCTTACGACTTTTGTAGGCGTAACGTCAGTTCATATTTAATTGAACGATTTGTATTTGAACCAAGATTTGAACATAAATTGGTGTCGACTTTGATATATTGTGTGGGAGTAAACAAACACGATTTTGTTATATATATTTATTAGTTTAGTATAAAGATGTATAAACGGTGGCTTTTTGCTAGAAAAGATTCATACAAAATAAAACACTGTGGATGAAAAGTAACGTAAGTAGAAAACTATAATTACTCATTATAAGAAATAAACATGCACATAAATCTTAAAACTATAATATTACACTTCGTTGGTTTTTTGATTCAATTTGTAATTGATATAAAAAATAGGACTCAAATATCTCTGATTAATTATTTTTAAAAACTAATAACCTAGAAATAGGGCAAATGCATTTCAAATCTGTTTCCCTGATCCACTTTTCTTAACCTTTCTATACTAGATAGAGACTGTTATTCAAAAACATATCTAATCTAACTTTGAAATGGAAATGTCTCAAAAGTGTATTAAAAGTTTACTCAACGAAATTTAGATATCGCATCTCCGAGCCATTTGTTACATAGCTTAGAATAAATAAAAATATTTAGTTTTAAATAGCATTCAATGATAAATGATAAATTTTAAAGCATCGAATTCTATAAAATAAATAGTTGGTAGAAAAAGAATTCTCAATAAAAATAGTTTGACAAAACTATCCGTCGTTACAACGTCTTGGTTATTTTTATAAGGATAATAAGATAAACTCATGAAATGATTGTATTGTCACCGATCCTTGATAAGTGTACAAAGTTTGAATTAAATCCGTGCGTTTAAAGTGGGTCAAAATCGAGTGTGAGGGAGTCGATAACATAATATAATCATACAGGTGAAGCTAGTATAAGCGTGTAAAATACTAAATGTAAGTAAATTCACGATTTTCAAGCTGTTATAAGTATGATATTAATATATACAGTTCAATGATCAGATTATATCTGATCATTGAACTGTAAGGATTCACTATTGGTATTAGTTATATATTGGTATTATAAAACACGTCAGTGCCGACATATTATATTATGTTTTTATTAAACTAATATCTCTCTACTGTAGTAAAACTAATTAGCCTTTTCATTTGTCTGTCTGTTTATCTTTAAACTAGCTGTGCTCCGCGGTTTTACCCGCAGTGCTTCGCTCCTGTTGGTCTTAGCAAGCAATAATGTTAGTATAGATAAGGTAAACGCGACGGATATAGAAAAGGTTTTCACGGACGTATAGATATTATCATGTGTAAAATTTATTTTTGGGCCATTGTTATCATAATATTATTATATATAGTTTATTCTTGGAATATTGTAACCATATTAATGTACATGAAAATATATTATTTTTATTCAGAAGCTTTTAATAGCATTTAGAAAAACCAGTCACTGTGAACAAATAATTGGAGTGAAAATACGCACTTTTAAAACGTTTATCCATACATTATTTTTTTAAGTTTTAATAGTAGGTATAGTCACATAAGTATTGTATAATATAATGCTAGATAAATATCATAGACATTTTATATCTCTTTTTTATACTTAGATTTTATACTAACATTTTAAATGTAGAGATGTTTGTCAGTATATTCATCTTTCTTCCTGTCACATGCATTTTCACCGAAGGATTAACTGTTATTTTTTTATTAAATCCACAAAAGCAAAGTCAAAGTTGGAGCAAAGCTTAGCAGTCGATATTATAATCCGGTATTATTGCGTAATATAATAAGTATATCAAGTGTTATATAGAAGAGATGGGAAGTGCATTTAGATCAAACGTGCGAATTCTCATTCTAGACCTAACATATCAAATTATTTTAGTGTAAACAGGCGTAGAGCATTATTTCGTTGTTCTCGGTGCGTTCGAAAAGATTCTATGCAATGATCTAACACGGAAAAACATTGAAAACGAGTTTTCGTTTACACTAAAAGATCCCGAAAGACTGTTCTTGCTCTAGCTCTATGCTCGTTTGATGTAAATACACCGTAATAGAAATATAACTATATCCTGCACTAATTGAGATAGTTATCAACAAATCTGATCTGTTTATTATCAAAGAGATAGGTATGCTTTAGTCGACACTCATAGTCCGATGGGACGGAAGATCATCAGAGATCCGATCCGATAAATTAATGTTTCCGTATAACAATATGAAACCGTTTATTAAGACACAATCGATATGAATTAGCACGTTTATGTTTAGAGTAGCTTTTTGCATGCGACTTCACTCGCGTTAACTACTAAACTGACAGTTTCATACAATTTAATTCGATTGTACTAAGTACACATTCTTTTCTACTAAGTAGGTAGGTACACCTTCAAGGATTTATACTACGTAGGTACACAAAGTGATTAAAATTTATTGCGATTTATTTTAAAAATGTGTTTAGAGAGCTTTTATAACAACTTCATGTACTCTTATGTGCTCTTATATAAAACGTTTTTCTACAAACACGTTAGGTAGTTAAAAATACATCTAATTTCATCTAAATAGTTCGAACGAAGGCTACGTTCAAAGCCTCTCGGAGATTATCAGATTATCCAGTCAATCCATTTAAACCAATATCGAGGCTTCTAATTCAGATAGGGAGTTAAATAAGGTATTTATTGCAGTAGGAAGTCTACTTATAAATCGTCTGTGTGAACGTATTATTCTCAAAAATGACTGTGCTGATTTTCATGCGGTTTTCACAGAAAAAGTGCATATAATTGTTGTGCTAAATAGTTTCTGGTTATCTTCGTGAATTAGTTGAAAGTTCTATAGTAAGTATATTATTGTAAAATTCCCTTGCTTATATTATCAAAAGAACATTAGAGTAAATTTGCCGTATTTAACTATAAAAATAAATGAAAAAACACCCTTAGGTACCTACCAAAAAAATCCTGATTTTCAAAGATTATTCAATAACTAGGTACTGAAAGGTTTTTGTTTGGCTGTATAGCTTACTTTTGAATCTTATAAGTAAATAAGACGATCTTGGATAACGAACCTTCAACCTACCAACTTTTTCCTAGAATTTTCTGTATCTAGTTAGAATTTTACCTAGTTTAGAATAAGGCGTAGGTAGTAGCTTGCTTATTAGTCCAGGATTAACTTTGTATGAAACTTCGTCAGTTTTGAAGCTAATACAACTAAGTACTACTAAGAAGTCGCGGGTAAGTACTATCATCATCACCCCAACTGCTGGGACACGGGCCTCTTATGAGGGTACAGGCCATAATCCACCACGCTGGCCAAGTTCGGCTTGGCAGATGTCACATGTCGTCGAACTTTATATTCTTCCACTCGTCGGTTTCCTCACGATGATTTCTTTCACCAGGTATCATCATAGTTGACCTAAATTCATGTATTATTGAGGAATATACAGAAATAACCACAAAAACGTGACACGACCGCACTGATTCCAAAGCGTAATAATTTTCATTCACTTTAATATTCGTGTCACGTAGAATATAAAAAGCTAGTAAGAACGTATCGTCCTTTTATATTGGGGTTCCGTACACGTAACGCTCATATTGGCTACGTTATGAAAGACTTTGTTCGTAAATTATTATTTGTTTGGTTATTAAATGCAAAACATGATTACTTATTAAATTTAACAATGATTTGACTACATAATATGGATTGAACTGATGTTAAATATGAAATAAAAATGACATAGAATAATATCAAAATAAATTATTTTCAAAAACTGACGTATTATCAAAACTTATTTGGTACATACAAAAAGAACTTTGCTCTTTCCTTTATTCATTTTACACCGTGACTTCGTTTACTTTCATACACACAATGTAATATTCAGAGGCGGCTCGCCCTAAGGAGCGCTGGTGCAGTGAACTCCCATAAATAATTATAATAAAATCATACTCCTTAATTTCATTATTAATATTAATTATTACTATTTAAAATCAATCGTAATCGTAAAAAACTACTGTCAATACCAATGAATATATCCATCATTCCATCATTCCATACACCTGTATAATACTGTATTATACAGTAACGCGCGAAGCGGAGCGCTCACGATTGCGCTCCAATGAAAAAATATTTAGTACATTTCCTAATACGAAATCCAATAGGAGTGAAAGAGAGGGTTTGCCAGTGCCCTGCGCGTGAAACAGAAGATTTTCTATGGAAAAATAGCAAAATTCGGAGCGCCGCTCCCGCAAACGTTGCCGGTTCGTTTTTACCGCCGCGCCTGGGCGCCCGTACACAGGACAGCGATTGCGCGCGACGTTGCCACTCCTAAGTCCTATAATATTATAAACAAACACTCGACTCTCGAGTCAACTTCAATGCACGCGCGCGAATGCAAATTCGGGAATTTTCTAATTAAAATCATAAGATACGTGTTGAAATAGTCTGTAGTTATCAGTATTACTTGTGAGTGTGAAAATGAACAATTATAATGTGGCGTTCATTAAAAAGTGTGTTAAAACGTTACAAATTCGGCTTGAATTGAAAGCTAAGGGACTGCCACGGCCTGAACTTGACCTTACGCAAAAATGTACGACAAAAACGAAAACATATACGCGTGTGTTTAAATCCGAACAATATTATGTGAAAACACCGTGGTTGTGTGGTTGTGATGAAAGCAACAACAGACATTCGTAAAGCTAGTGCTTTACGAATGTCTTGTCGCTTTAAGTTATAGATATTTTTGCACACCAAAAAGAAAGACGTATGTATTTCCTTTATAAGTAATTTTTTTGATAAATGTACTGCTTTACACCATGTATTTTCAGTGTTTTATTTCAAGTGAACACCCATAAAATTTTGTCACGAGCCGCCTCTGGTAATATTATTTATTCAATTACAACAGAAGCTTCATAATTTAATTGTTACCAAAAGAAATTAGCAATAGAAAGCCAACAGCTGTTTCACAAACGAACCCCGAAATGCCATCAGAATTTAATCAGAATTAAATGCTAATTCCGACGACAATGCTGCCAAATCTGACGTTTGTTACAAGAAACACAATTTTGTATGAAAAATACAAAGGAGAAATACGAGATGATGTTTTCTGTCAGCACCAAGAAAATTAAAGGAAAGTTTGAGGAACGGATGTAGGTAAACATTGATTTATTCGTGCTACTATACTATAATATTATAAACTAGCTTTCCGCCTGCGGCTTCGCCCGCTTTGTCTAAAACATAATAAATTATATACTAAAACCTTCCTCTTGAATCACTCTATCTATTAAAAAAAACCGCATCAAAATCCGTTGCGTAGTTTTAAAGATTTAAGCATACATATATAGGGACAGAGAAAGCGACTTTGTTTTGTACTATGTGATGCGAATGTTTGTTACTCCTTCACGCTAAAATTGATGAACTGATTTTCATGAAATTTGGCACACATAGAGGGAAATTTGGATTAACAAATAGGATAGGTTTTATCCCGGAAATGCTACAGGAACGGGTATTTCTTTGAATCGCGGGCGAAGTCGCGGGCGAAAAGCTAGTTAATATTAAAGCTATTTATTCGAACGCTATAAAAGTATTTTAACCGATTTAAATCCCGATTTATTCATCAATTCAACAATATAGCGAGCGTGATTATAGAGATGTTACATGTTTTGGCGGCAGTTCAAACGTTGTTAAGTGAATAAATACTGCGTTCACCATTTGTTAAAATGCTTACGGAAAACTATCCACGGTTTGGGGTAATTCCCGTGAAAAAAGTTAAAGGAAACACAAAGATATATTATTATACTTTATTTTACTTTATTTTTCCTCACCTACCTCTTTTAAATATGTCTCTTTAAGTACGTTAATAGTACTCTGGAGGAGATCGCTAAATTAATATACAAATTTAATTATTTAATTGTAAAATAATTATCGGAAAAATACTGAAAATAAAAACAAGACGTAATTATGATTTCAATTGTATCTAAACTTTTTTATGATAACACAGCTATGTACCTTGAAGGCTTCTATAAAAAATAAGCAACTAAATATTTTATAAAAAGTATTTCCCATTTTCACCGCCAACGTTAATAGCAGTATTATAATGAGCACCGTAATAGTTTTAAAGCCGAGCTCAAAGTTAAAACGCCCCGTAAAATGAACGAAGGTAAATCAAAAGATTTCTATGTAATCCATTTAACGAATGAAATCTTAGAAAAACTGTGTCAACAGCCCTTTAACTGGATTGTTCTGTAAAAACTTACATAATTTTAAAGAGATTTAGCGTGCACTAGAGTTGAGTTTCCAATTAGTGGAGCGGTGGATAAATTGTACTTTTAGTTAAAAGTTTTATGTGCCTTTTCATTTGATGGTAACATTTGTATTAGAGCGCGTTTTATTTACCAGCTGATCACAGACGTTGTTCTATTACACCTAGGATACATTATTGGAGTAACATTACCTTGTCATAACAGGAAATACAACGAGAATTTTCTTTTAATATACTTGCTACCTGTTTTTTTCGTATCTTCTGGTCTACGTTCTTATCAAATACTATGTATATGTTTATAAATCTTCTATCTATATCCCTTTCTTTATAAATTAATGGTTTTTAGAATCATCAATGTCTGTAATAAAAATACATGATCGTATTCATAATATTATTACAGATTTAATTTAAATACAACCTTAATACAGCACTGTCAAAATTAATGTACCCAAATGGCAAAAACCGTTCTCGCGTCGAAAAGCAATTCAATTTAGCTGCGTAATTCGACAAAATCGTAATTCGTATTTAAAAATTACTACAATAAGATAAAAGTTAATTTATAATGCCTTAATGTATTTCCCTGTTTTCTCTCGCAAATAATTTCCTCGGAGAGTTATCTAAGTGGCCGTATAAAATATACTTTTTACGACCGGAGAAAAATACGACACAGACACGAAACTGATATACAACGCAATTCCTGTATAGGCTTTTGGAATCAGCCAAGTGAATTGATTTTAGATAACATAATGAAAATCATAATGTAAATCTGTGGCATTTGGGAGACACCTGTTAACTCCAAAAAGTTAAATTTTCAGGAGAAGCAATTTAACACATTATTGGCTGCTAAAAATCGGATATAATATATAAATGAATTATGTCATACTTTAATGAAATATCATAAATTAATCATATTTTCGCTTGTACAGTTTACAAAATTGACGCAGTAGTTTAGTGAATAATGTGACTTATCAGATTTTAACCAAAAAAAAATACTGCAGTGGAATGAACTTATCTCAAAATGAGCAAAATAAAAATAATTATTATTTCATTGCTATTCATTTAATTAAAACAATTTTACGTTATTTTTGTTATATTTATTTATTTCTAAGTTAATTTCACAATGGAATCACTGTTATGGCTAATTTTAATAAAAGTATGGACTTAACAGGAGTGTACATGCAAAGAAAATTTTAAATAAAGGCACATATCAAATAAATACCAAAACAAAAGAATCACTCATTTGGATACTAATCATAATCTTCTTCGCTATCTGAGTAGTTTTCCAAAACAGAAGCTGATTGGTTTAAATTAGAATAGAAATCGCGATATACTGGATCAATGAATTGCATAAGATCCAAATCTTTAAACTTTTTGGTTAAAGATTTAATGGATCAATCGCCAATCCTCCGACATATGCCTGTTCAGGGAGTAATGTTTCTAAACAAAAAATAATTTGCCTTCCTCTTCTTTTCATTGAAAATGTCCTAAAAGGCTCTGATTTCTCCAATGAATACTTAAAACTTACTTCCGCTGATTTTTTTTCAAATTTTAGCCAGAAAATACTTTTCCAAGCAAAAGATTGTTTTGAAGTGTCAATATTTTTTTTGACAAAATTCTTAGTAGTTTCGAAAAACCGTAAAATTCGGTTTGTGTCATAAATTTCACCGAGAAATTTTTGCTTGTCATTTTTATAACATTCAACTGCAATATTCGGGTTGTACTCTTTAACAAATCTTTCTATCAACGCATGATCACCGTCACACTCTAAATGAGTGTGACCTGGCACGAGAAACTTGTGGTGGATTTCTTTAAGGGTAGATTTTTGAGCCAATGCAATACAATACATAACAGGTAATGAGGTGGTTCTAAATTACGTTGACAAATTTGAAAATAATAAATTTAAAAAATGGGACATGCTGCGTTGCTTTTGTTTTTTAATTATTATTTTCACATGATTTAGCGCCAACTTAAAGTTATTTGTGAAGAGAATAAATTAAAAATTAGTAATTTTTTGCAATAATATCCTTATATGGTAAGCGGCAGTGCGAGATACTGCGACTTTAATACGATGTGCTTGGCCATCTTGGTGATCGTCCGGGAAGAGGCAGAAAAAGAACTCTGAGGACGCCTAGGCTTCGACATATCGTCAAACAAAGATTGACCCGCAATCCACAAGCCAAGGTAAGAAAAATGGCTCGAGATTTAGGTGTAAGTCATTCAACGTTGCAACGAGTTGTTAAAAATGAGCTAAAGTTAACAGCATACAAGCTGCGAAAAGCGCAGCGGTTGGGTGATAAAGATTAAAAAAATACTCCTTGAAATATGTCGCTTACTGAAAGCGCGCTCCGCTGGTGAAGCGTGGAAAAATATTTTTTTCACAGATGAAGAAATTTTTCCGATTGAACAGTCTCATAACCGCCATAACGATAGAGTTTACTCTCCTAGTCGCCCTGGAGCCACATCAATTATCCCCCATCGGCAAAATGGTGGTTATTTTGAAAATAAATAGATATTTACATTAAAATAACACTGTATTTTAATTATTTAGTAGTCACCGTTATATATACCAAATTGGAAATATAAATCCAAATCTGATAAGTTGCAATAATTAACATGTAGGTATCTCATGTTTTTGGTACATACGCGGTAACTGGGACTTAACAAGTTTTAGTCCATAACATTTATGTACTTTTTATATTAGTTATCAGGTTTGGCATAAAAGTTACTATGATATATTAATGATAATTATAATATATCTTGATTGTAGCAAAAAATCTTGGATTTAACAGGAGTGTACCATTTTTTTTCATCCGATTCCCGTGGACGTAGAGATATCACGTCTGGATCAAAAAAATCTGCGCTTTCTGTACTTATCAAACATGTATCTAACAAAATTTTGCCAAAAATGGAGTTAACAGGTTTCTCCCAGATGCCACAGAAATATAAATCGTGTTTATGAATAACTAGCTTTCCGCCCGCGGCTTCGCCCGCGTTTTCAAAGAAAAAGCCGCATAGTTCCCGTTCCCCTGGGATTTCCGGGATAAAACCTATCCTATGTGTTAATCCAAGTTAGGTACTCTCTATATGTGTGCTAAATTTCATTGTAATCGGTTCAGTAGTGCGTTGTAGCGTGAAAGAGTAACAAACACACACACATCCTCACAAACTTTCGCATTTATAATATTAGTTTATGAATAATATAAACTGCTAAACCGATTTTGGTTGTTTATTAAAGCAAATGCAAGCTACTTTTCACGATCAATATATATCTCACTCATAGATACGTACATATTTATTTAAATATTTATATGTATTGTCAAACGACAGGTATAAAAAAAATGTTAGAATAAATATGAAACTGAAAAAAGTAAATTATAAATTCGTCACTTCTTTTAACTTCAATCGTGTAATAAAACACAGGCTTAATACTCTTATTAAGCCATTGCAGACATGATTAAAAATTATTTAAAAAACATAATATTATATCCACACAGTTACTAATTTTTATGTATAGATACCGCTTAAAGGAATGTCTATAGAAACACAATAATTATAGTATGAGTGTATTCCCATGTGATTATAAAAGCAAAGTGCTTTAAATATTCAGTTTAATAATTGGACCACGCGATAGAGCCATTACATAAAGATAGCAATCATAATATACATAAATCAAAATTGTTACGGTAAAGTCACAATTTTATATGAAAATTGGGTTTATCGTCAATATTAATGAGATATTTATCTATCTGATTATTATTATAACTGCAAGGGTGTCTTCTAGTATAAATGTCTTTGTAGTATTTAGGTAGGTTCATAAGTTTCCACGGCAAAACGACTGAATCGATTTTGATGAATTGAGAAAAGATTGATAACAGTTTGAAGACTTGTATTGATCAGTTAAGTTGATGTGAGATAGTCGACATGCCGCGTGATAACATAAAAAGTTATACATAAAAGAGAAAATCTTAATAATCCGCTAAAAGAAAGGCTTTTGATAAATTCTACCTCCAAGGAAATAAAAAAGGCGTATGAAAGTTTGTTCAATGAAAATTTAATAAAATAATAAAGCGGGCGAAGATGCAGTCAACGGCTAGTTACCAAATATATGTTTAAAAATATGAGCTTACTGTTGGTAGACGACCCTTCCCTTTCAGTTTTCATGCAAACAGATAATTACAAAGACATTGCATGCGCCTTTATAATTTTGCATGTGTCCATTTGAAGTTGCTTATATCACGCAAAAGGTTTGTTTTCAATACAGAGATTACAGGGCTAGAGCACCCTCCACCACTTGTAATCAATTGTAGTGGTTAGCACGTAACATGATATAGGTAGAGTATCAGGGTTCTCTTATAGCAGTATTATTTTCAATATGCGAAAGTGATGGCGCTAGACGGCCTAAATAAAGGCCTATTCAAACTATATACCTATCGTACTCGGATCGTAACGGGATTTGAGTCTCTATAATATACTATGTAAGAGATTTAATCGCGTGTCCATCGGGATACCGCTACCCACGGCGGTAGCGGATACCGCTGTAGTTTGAACAGGCCTTAACGTTGACATTTTTTCACACTGGAATTAATACTGCTTTAAGACATCATGGTACGGGGGCAGGTTTACCTTAACATGGTGGTTCTTGAAGTCTAATGAATACAGCTTTTTAAGCTAACAACATTGCTTACGATATTGGTTGTAATTCATTTAACTTTAGAAGCGAACCCGAAAGTGAATTAGAGCAGGCTCCAAGGAGATGTTCGTTTGCAAAAATAGCGGACCTAAATCTGACTTCTGATATATATTGTATAGATCCCAGACATCCTATAGACAGATGTTGCCAACCAGTTTTGTGGTCCCCCTCCCCCCACCCCGGTAATTAAATATGGCATACAAAGAAAAAAATAAAAATTTCCAAAACATGCCGTGTGTGGTATCAAATGAAAGAGCTTATTGAGTAGATCACGAATATATAGCATACTATAACATTTCTTACACTTTCTCTAAGATTTTTTAGAAAATTTACGAAAATGCTCCATTTTTGAGTTAACTTTAAACCACTATAGATTGAAAACTCATGAATATATTTTTTAAATTATTATTTTAAATAATTAACAATGGTCCATTGTTTACGATTCAATAGTTCGTAATATATGTGGTGGATTTGATGACCCCACAAAATGTTTTAAATTGCAAGGCGCAACTTTCACTGAAGTTACCGATTTGAAATCACACAGAGGCTGATTCAAGAATGTTCTGCCATATTTTTCATTCTGTCAAACACAACGACAGTGCAGAGATAATTATTCTAAGCCCTGACACCGATATTTTTGTATTAGGCCTTTATTTCTGGCATAAACTTGAAAATATACTCGCCATCTTTGAATGCTCCCCCCACTCCCCCATGCAACTATTTCACTGTACGAACTATTGAATCGTAAACAATGGACTATTGTTAATTATTTAAAATAATAATTCAAAAAATATATTCATGAGTTTTCAATCTATAGTGGTTTAAAGTTAACTCAAAAATGGAGCATTTTCGTAAATTTTCTAAAAAATCTTAGAGAAAGTGTAAGAAATGTTATAGTATGCTATATATTCGTGATCTACTCAATAAGCTCTTTCATTTGATACCCCACACGGCATGTTTTGGAAATTTTTATTTTTTTCTTTGTATGCCATATTTAATTACCGTTGTGGGGAGAGAGGGGGACCACAAAACTGGTTGGCAACATCTGTCTATAGGATGTCTGGGATCTATACAATATATATCAGAAGTCAGATTTAGGTCCGCTATTTTTGCAAACGAACATCTCCTTGGAGCCTGCTCTAATTCACTTTCGGGTTCGCTTCTAAAGTTAAATGAATTACAACCAATATCGTATCAAATCTATATCGATATCGATCTATATCGATATCAAAGCCAAAAATATAGTTTTTAGAATTTTCGTCTCTTTGTCTGTATGTATGTCCGGGCTAATTTCAAAAAGTACTACATGGATTTACTTCAAATATGGTACAGAGATAGCTTGGGACCTGAGGAAGGACATAGGATAGGAACGGGAAATATGCGGGTTTTTCTTTGACTAGGTACGCGGGTGAAGCCGCTGGCGGAAAGCTAGTAAAAAATACAAACAACCCCATAACCATAACGTAAGCGAAACGAAGCGAACGTCACAGAATCTAACAATCAATACGGTCAATAGATTTGTTTATCAAGCCTTATCTACACTTGAATAGGTGGAAGTGACGGGTGATATGATATCGAGTAGTTTTTCGACACTTGAGCGTTGATAAATTTAATGGATTTTCAAGTGGACACGGTGGCTAGTGGTGATGATACTAATGTTGTGGATTGGGTTTGTCTGTTTTAGGGCCGATTTTTCAATGCTTGGATAAAACTTATCCGTCCAATAAAGTATTACACGATAATATTAAAATGTCACGTAAACTGTCAAATACGGGCAATTAGAATAAGTTTTTAAAATGGTAGTTTTATACATTATTCGACGAATAAGTTTTAACCAAGGATTGAAAAATCAGCCCTTAATAGAACTGCTTGACATTTGTTTAACTTTTAAAAGAACTGCGTGTCGCTTGTTTTACGGTAGCTTGTTGTTTATTCGAAAGGTGTTTTTCTCGCTGGGTGGAATTTTTTCGGCCAAAAACATCCTACTAATATTATAAATGCGAAAGTTTGTGAGGATGGATCGATGGATGTTTGTTACTCTCTCACGCAAATACTTCTGAACCAATTATAATGAAATTTGGTGTGTAGGTAGCTGAAGACCCAGAATAAGACATAGTGATACTCGAGGAAGGTTTAAGTTTATTTAGTTTAAGACAAGTCGGGCGAAGCCGTGGGCGCAAAGCTAGTCATTAATAAAAGAGAGTTTGATACTTACGATACCCATATTTTATAAACTTAAATATTTCATTACAGAAAAGAAAAGAGTTAAGAGAGAGCGGAAATTTCCTTAGTTAAAAGAAGCGAATAATCTTTTCCTTATACGAATCTAATTTTGGAAAATCCATAAAAATAAGAAAGCTATGGGAAATGTTATTTTAACGATAGCTTGTGTCTAAATATACGCTTCTTGAATACGAAATTCAATAGCGTTGTAAGCATAATTTCTCTTCAATGACAAGATAAACAAAATAGAAGGTCGTCACTTCATATAACTTGGTTATAAATAGGTGCTTTATTACTTTGCAGCGTTATTTATGAGGGGACCGAATTTCGGGTCCAGTTTTATGAAATTAAAATCAACATAAACAATATTTTTTCTGGAGTTGACAGTTATTTAAGAATATAAGAAAAGATTGCAAAGAACATGACTGTTTGGAGAAATAAGGAAAATGAGAAAAAACTATTCAATCGTTGCAGAATTTATCCCACTAATAATACAAATGCGAAAGTTTGTGAGGATGTGTGTGTGTGTGTTTGTTACTCTTTCACGCAAATACTACTGAACCGATTACAATGAAATTTAGCACACATATAGAGGGTAACTTGAATTAACACATAGGATAGGTTTAATCCCGGAAATCCCACGGGAACTATGCGGGTTTTTCTTTGAAAACGCGGGCGAAGCCGCGGGCGGAAAGCTAGTAAGTTCTATAAGTAACAAAGGAACTTTAAATTTTCATACAACGGCAACAAAGGCCATAAAAATATATCGCTTTTATGGCTTTTGATCTAATAAAAATAAAGACTACCCATATCAGCTTTTCTCCTATAGAGAGTATATCGACCTGTTGCAATTTTATTATAACATAAAATATTGGGCAATAGGGAATATGCATAAAATTTGAAATGGCCTAAAATATTTTTTTCTCGAATACTTATTATCGTAATATTATAATGAAAAGGATTTTTTTTATTTACTTATTATTTAAACCCCTAAAATAATATTCAAAAAGTGCAAAATAAGGGAGCGAAATACAAACTTCCAAAACACGCCACCACTGGTCGAACGAAATGTGACGTCATCTGGCACGACATTGTATTCATCACTCCACAGTAAACACTAAGGTAAACACCCACTGGACGTGTCATGTGACGTCACGCAAAGCGCGCGCAAAATGGCGGCGTTTGAACTGCTTAAATTTTTTAAAAGTTTTAAATTTCATTTTTAAAAATATCTAGAGTGTTTTGAAGCCCATTAATATTTTTTTCTACGTTATAAAATAGTAAACTATTAATTTAAGACAAAAAAGAAAAACATGACTATTCCCCATTAATCTAAGAGGAAAATTAACCGACCCTGTTTTATCATGACGTCGCTTTGAGCTTTTGAAAGGCTTTTGATTGATGAAATTTATTATTATGAAAGGCTAGTTTGATTTTCAATTTTGAATTTTATTAATGAAATATGTAGATATGTATATTAAATTACTTCGGTAGGTATAAGTTACTTTTACAAAATAGAAAATCTATTTATTCGAAAATCAATGTTTAATGGGTATATCCATTTGCAAACATCTAAAATTTGTAAACATAATTGAAATCCGTGTCAATATTAACTCGAAAATTCTCGTCTAAACGCCAACTGCTACTTTAAATAGATCCAAAATGTATGACATAATAAAATTTGCTCACCTTTACGGGAGACGACGACAGCCATAGTTGAAACAGATCTGACGTCACCGATGTACTCCTAGCTTCATGCCGTGGCCTCGGAGACAGAGGTCCACAAGAAGTCACAGTATGCAGCCGATTAACCTCCTCCGTTGACGCACACTCCCTAACATACTTCTCCAACAACTTCGGCTTACTCTCTAACAACCTCTTCAATTCTTCCAAATCTTCATCCGTACAATCGTCCGGCGAAGAACTCTCTAAAACTCCTTTAAAGTCTTCAGCGCATTGCATTATTAGTTCATTAGTAGCTAAAACGTCGTATACGACCTTATTGCCTAATTCTGGACTAGATCTTTTAAAGTAATCACTATCACATTGTCTCGCACTATCTAGCTCGGATTCACAACCATTCTGTTCCGTGATCTCTACAATTGTAATCGGTGGGGCCTCTTTGAGCATGGTGCTGTTTTTATTTGTCTTTATTTCATCTGGAATCTCGTAAACTAGTTGCATAAGCGTATGTGTTCTCTGTTTGCAATCTTCACCTTTGTCTGTCTTGTTATTTTCAATGTTCACTTCTGGATACTTTGCTGTGTTCTTTACGTTTGCATTTTCAACTACGTCTACAGGCTTTTCAGAAGTCATCGCCAATTTAGTGCTTCTCTTTCTGTATGTGAATGACTTCGCTGCTAACGGCTGACATTTCTACGTATGCAAACTTAGAGAGCTGTTTACCTGTAATGAAAAAAAATATTTGTAAGAATATAATCTCGTTTGATTATCTCTGTAATCTGATACAGAAAAACGAAGATAAATTTGAAGGTATTGTTCGTATGGTTAAAGATTAAAATTATTTCCGGCGATATTGATCAAAGGAGGATAATTTGGTAATATCATATTTGTTTTACGTCACTTACTTCCCGTTTAAATCAATTTATATAGAAGTTATCGTATCAGATTAAAACGTAAACAGTTGACGAGATAAGATTGAACCGATATGTTTAAATAAATTATTTAATACACTTAATATAATAATAATATGTGATTGTTTAATATCCATTTGTCTCTGATATAAAAAATGATAAATGTAAGTAAATAAATAGCTATGCAAAAAAACGAGAAGATTGCATAAAAGCCAGACTTCTCAAATTTAAGCCAATTTAGGAAACAGAATAAACAACGACTGGGCGAATAGAAAATTTAATCAAAGAGAGACGCATAGGAATGTCTACATTTATATTTCAGCAAAAGACACAGTCGCATCTATACAAATATTATAAAGAGGAAAAGTTTGTATGTATGTAATATGTATGTATGTATGGTTTTCACGCATAAACTACTGGACCGATTTTGATGAAATTTGGTACAGATAATCTTTAGACCCTGAGAAAGAACATAGGCTACCTTTTATTTCGAAATATGTACCACGGGCGAAGCCGGGGCGGACCGCTAGTAGTGAATAAAATCAATAGAATAAGCATTGTTGTGACCGATTATGGTAAAATTTTACGTAAGAAAAGTGTAATACAACACGGTATTAAGCCCCAACACCCAATACTACGTTTGAAAAGGGTTGATCCCTTCATTTCATTTTGAAAAGATCCAAATCTGGTAACGTAATCCTGTGCCAACGTAACTTTACGACATGCGATATATTTCATTGAAATTGCTAGAGTTGGCAACCCTCTTGAGATTTGGGTTGATGATTTATATGGTCTAGAAGCCGCTAGTTCATTAAATACTACGTCGAGAATAACATCATTCATCTCTTTCCACATTTGACAAAGTGTAAGTCGTTAAATATAAACCGATGTGAAATGGTCACAGAAACTAATCTTCACAGATTAAAGCGTTGATACGTGCAAACATTCATTACTTCATTCTCATATTCCAATAAGATTTGCATAATTAACAACGTTAAGAAACACTTCAGTCGCATGAAATTTCCATTAAAACAACATGTCCCACGACTAGTCTCAATTAATTGACATCAAAGCCGTGACACTAAAATATGAGTTACAGGAATGATCAAGATGGTGTAATTAGTACGTTCTATTAAGAAGCGTGTTAGTTAAGATACTAAATGAGAACAGTATTGAAATTCCTTTTAATTATCTTGACTCTCATCAAGATCCTTTGATTAGGGAACTATCTAGAATAATATTTGTATAGACTCTGCTTTATGGAATCAAGAATAACATAACGATTCTAGTATTCCGTTATTCCATGTTCGGGCCCTCTTGACTTACTTGTCAAGTTAGTGTTGTCTGCCAGAGCATTTGCATTTTGGGATAATTTCGTTTATTTATGAGAACAATTTACATGATTGACAGAACTCGACATTTACGAAAGCTACTGTATCAACAATGTCTCAATGTATCAAAGTACATAATATAGAGAATGTAATTATCACTGGAGGACAAATCAACAAAGACAATTATATTACAATCACGTAACGTTAGAAGTAGATAGAAGATGTAGTATATATTGTGTATTGTGTAGCAAATTTAGATATAGCAGGACTTGATTATTGATACTAACTGTAGTGATTAAGTTTCTAACTCAATAATCTGCGGACTATATTTAAATTTGCATCAATATTGATACCAAAGATACGTTGATCGAAACAAACTTGGATGACGTCACTAACTCGATAATGAATACATAATGAGGATAGCTCCAGGGACGGGGGTTGAAATGCGTAGCCATTACCGGCTAAATGCGACGCAATTTAGCTTCAATTTGTACGAAATATTACAAATTCTGCTTAATAATGCAATAGATTATCTGATGTTCAATTTTACTCAGATGTCAAAATTGAGTGGCGATGTTTCATTTTGCGTTCGCTGATCATGTTAGTAGATGTTAAGATATGTATACAGAGGGAATAGTGACTTAGCAGAAGTTTTAGGGATGCGTTTTTACAAATCGTCAGGATATTTTGACAGTTAAATATTCTACGAAGTAAGAACCCTTAAAATAAGATTTACGAAATTTGCTATTATTACTGAGTTACACCTTGAATATGGCTGTAATTTAATCTAAAAACACTATATTTATTCTCTGCGGAAACGGCATTCTGAGCTGGTCTGTAGTAGGTAATTAATTTTTGTAATGTGACGTTCCAAAAGCGCTTCTAAAAAGCCTCGTTGAATAAATGTTTTCGTAAACAGAACAATTAGTATGTTTGTCGGTGTTTTGAATCCAGCGCAAACAATCTGCAGACAACAACATGCGTTGTATCCTTGGCCAGAGGATGAAATTTATTAATCCTCAGACATTCTTAAAGAGTAAAAGCAAGTGAATAAAATGGTTAGTGGTTAACAAGTAAATACGGGAGTGCGGACGTGCCGTCCTTAAAGGGAACTGATAACATATTCAAGTCGGTCATCGATCGTGTATTGTGGACACACACGGCTTGACCACGTCGCGAATTTAAATGGATTTCTTCTTGTTATTTAATGATTTGGTCATGCTTATTGTGGAATAATGGGTGGCCATTACAAAGTATCTCAAGAGGTGTCTTATTTAGATGAACAGACAACATCAATATTTCGTATTTTTTCAGAAGTTAATGTTTGTGTGTTTTATGATGCCTAAAAAGTAATAAGACCGCCATTAAGTTGTACCTACTCTGTCTTTCTCCGTAAGTAGCTGTAAGATTTCCTGTTGTTACAACTGTATAATGTATAAAGTGTTAATTGCATTAAAAACCCGCCTGAACATCCAACTTTTAATATCTCTAATGCTAATATAACACCACTTTCAATGTATTCATCAACTAAAGTTTTATCCATATCCAATTCGATAACATTTAGCAAATCTACATTTCTATTTTCAAACGTTGAAATACTAGGTCATGAAAATAAAGTTGCAAAAGTTACTCTATAACTATCAAATATTAAAGCTAGTGCTTACTCTGCATATTGATGTAATTTCGAACATTATCATTTCTGGCTATTGTCCAACATTATTCTGTTTCTGATAAGCTATTGGAGGCTGAACGGGAAAATTTGGAATGCTGTGTTAACGTAGACGGAATACTAAGTTTATTTCTTGGTGTATGAAATGTGAAAACATTGTCTCGATAATATGATGTATGGAGATGTATATATAAGAGATGTATTGCATGCATCGGGATTGAAATGAAGAAATTAAATCAGGAAATACACTCATTTCTTAATATTAGCCTAATTCCTGTGTTCGTAAGTTTTTGTACAAGGAAAGCATCTCAACAATTTTCATCAAAGTTTTTGTTCAGATTGCCATGGATGCAAAAAGTAAGTTCTTATGGGTGCAAACATTTTATCCTTCCTCTTAGAGAGCATAGAAGATGCAGCTAATGTTCCTTGAACACAACACCCGTGTGTATACGCCGGTTCGACGCAATAAAGCAATTGTCCGGCCGTTCGTTACGCAATCATCAAAAGTGAACACCGTTCATGTGATGCGATGTTACAATTGAATCGCTTGAGACTTTAGTATGGGAAAAATCTGAACTCAAGAATGTTTAGATAGAAGTAGAAGTGAGCGATTTTGAAGGTGTTTTCAACAATTAAAGCAAAACCAAGGAATAAAAGATAGAATTTAGATAGAATTAGGAATTTACATATTTTGAAGCTGTCTTTAATAGAAAGCTACATAATTCTTGATTGACTATTATGTTGGTATTTGTTGGTATACAAAGGTAACCGATAAGCTGATATTGTTTGTCTGTTTTTGCGGTTAATCCGCAACACTGATTTGGGTGAAATTAGGAATAAAAACGCAAAACCGCAGGATACGGTAGGTATGAAATAACATTTAGATAGATAGAACTCAAAATATACGATTGTATCATCAATAGAAGGCTTCCTTATTTGTAAATGGCGGGCTATACATAATTAACGATTGTTTTTATACGATGGTAACTCAGGCAGAAGTTAGCGGCTTAAATAAATATAAGCCTGTATACAATTCTTTTAATAACAAACCAGAAATACTCGGTTTTAAGACACATAGATGAAAATTATGTAAATGAAAAATACTTTTCATTCCGATAGCTTTGCAAGCTGGGCCAATATGTACGGAAATGTGTGTGAACTTATGCATAGTTAGGTATATATAAAAGTTGTGATGATACGGGCTTCAATTTTGTAAATAATTTGCCTATGTAATAGCTGTTATCATACAGTATCATACTATTGAAAACTGATGATGATGTTCGGGATTAGCTCAAAAAATTCTGCACAGATTTTCATTTTGCTTTTACCAATGAATATCGTGGTTCACGAGACGAGTTTTAGTAGATAATTTGTTTAGCTAGACAAAGCGAGCGAAGCGGGCGAAAAGTTTCGTAACCTTATCTAATATATAAAATTCTCGTGTCACAATGTTAGTTACCATACTCCTCCAAAACGGACCGATTCTCATGAAATTTTCTGTGCATATCGAGTAGGTCTGAGAATCGGCCAACATCTATTTTTCATACCCCTAAATGAAGAAGAGTAAGGCAGAACAACGTTTACCGGGACAGCTAGTATTTTATAAAAGAGAAAAGTCTTAGGCCTTACAAGCCTACATTACCAGGTGGAAAAGTGATGGCGCTAGAAGACCAATAGCAGTGTTATTTTTTCACTGTGCATGTAATACTGCTTTAAGGCATGTCTATTATGCCTTAAAGCAGTATTACATCCAGTGTACCACATCTTATTATCTAGGTCAGTCTTTATTAAGCGTGATTTACGCTACACCGTGTGCGATCGGGCCGTGCCCCGTCCGGGGCTCGATCAAACATTATTGTATACTTTTTGTATGAAGTGATTACTGTTGACAGTGGCTCAGACGGGACACGGTTTTGAAATGTGTAATGTGTATGGATCATAGAAATCTAAATGGTATGGATATTGTTTCATTTGTTTCCCGGCTCCGGCACGGCCCATCCCCAGCAAGGTGTGTCGTGAATCATGCTATCCTATCCTATCCTATAGAAAGAGATCCGAAAGTTTGTGAGGATGGATGTGTATGTGTGTGTTTGTTACTCTTTCACGCAAATACTACTGAACCGATTACAATGAAATTTAGCACACATATAGAGGGTAACTTGGATTGACACATAGGATAAGTTTAATCCCATAAATCCCACGGGAACGGGAACTATGTGGGTATTTCTTTAAAAACGCGGGCGAAGCCGCGGGCGGAAAGCTAGTAAGATATAATAGTAATAACTGACCTAGATAGGGTCAGTTATTACACTTCAATAAGCCCTAAAGTTCCCTTCATCACCAATTACAATCTTGTTTATTTCTGTACAGGGCCCGGCACTGACGCCATAGTAATAAACTATCGAGTCAACATTGTTCCTTTATTTTTATGATTGCTTTCATTTTTAGTGAGGATGATATTTTTGGTTTAAATCCTTTTTACAATAAATGAAGTGACTATTTACAATACATGTAATATGATTTTTAATAATATATGATTATAATTTATAACGATACCATAAGCAGACAATTTAAACGTATGAACCTCGTTTGAAATTATTTAGTTAAATCCTTCCAATTTTCATATATATAATTAGAAAAATATCAATCCTTCAAATTGATAATTGCTTGTAGGTACCTACAGTACCTGCCTCTCTTCCACATACTTAATTCCGTTTAGCTAATTTAAGATGTAAAGATACCTTTTTCTCCACCAATTTAAAGATAAGGAAGAAACGTATAAAAACAGAACATTTCCATCTTAAATGTCCCCATTTCACATCGTTATTTCCTTTCATTACAAATTGGAACATAAACACTAGGAGATAAATATCAAAATTCAACGATAGCAAATGATTAACTTCATAGGAACGGGACTTAGAACTGACAAGTTGGAACTAAGGTCAGAACGATGAGGATTCACGGCCATATAATAAATTAGTAGGTCATTCCATGCGGTCAAAGCTTGTATTATTTTTGAATAAGTACGCGATGATACCAGGAAACCACGATTAAAGAGGATTATTTATTTCACACTTTAAATTCAGTGGAAACATTACAACTACTTACAAAAATGAATACAACTTATTTGGCGGCCTTGTCACTTATTAGTGATCTCTTCCAGGCAACCAGGATAAAAGATAACAAGCAAAACACTATTGGCGGGAAGACAACAGATGAGAATAATAAATACAATAATACAGTTAGAGGTTAAGAAGGTAAGAAGTAAATAATGTTGGAAAATATCTATATCTAATATCTAATATATATTATAAAGGCGAAAGTTTGTAAGGATGTATGGATGTATGGATGTATGGATGTATGGATGTTTGTTACTCTTTCACGTAAAAACTACTGAACCGATTACAATGAAATTTAGCACACATATAGAGGGTAACTTGGATCAACACATAGGATAGTTTTTATCCCGGAAATCCCACGGGAACGGGAACTATGCGGGTTTTCCTTTGCAAACGCGGGCGAAGCTGCGGGCGGAAATCTAGTTATCTATATTATAAAGGAAATATTTACCTAGTGATACAAATTATTGTTTTTTTTTACGTCTATTTTACAACATCTTAAAACTGAGTTTCTTCGCATTGGTCACTTGAACAGTTTATTAGTTGTACGTGCAATTTTTTATGGCGTTTAAAAATAGATAAAAAGGACATTATCAAAAAAGAATACGGAATAATTATGTTCACGATGCTATTTAAACACTAATTATTATTAGTATTGATAAAATTAGTTGGTAAGTACTTACATAGAATATAGATATTTCAATAAAAGGTGGAGAGAAAAACAGTCTCGCTATGAAAGCCTATGCGTAGGCGTGCCTAAAATTAGACAAAACAAAAGTGATGTGTTTTTTTATATATTTTTTTATTACAGAAATAAAATTACTTTTTAAATATTTACCAAAAGGGGCGTTCATACATACGTTTAGGTTTTTGTAGAGAAAGAAAGAATGCTTCTACTTCCCTTTAGCATTCATGATATTATAGGAATAGATTATTGTTTTTCAGTAGATACTTAAAATAATAACTTTTAGTAGAATGTATTAAAATAACTATATTGGAAGTATTATGTAAGCGAATGTTAAGACTAATTACTAAGAACAAGCAACTGTTACATAATATATTTCTTTTATGTACAATAATATGATTAATGGTAGTTAATTCCTTCTAATGATTGCTGTTTTTTCTGTAGTTATTAAGCCTTTCTTTTGTTTTTTAAATTTTTTTCTTAACGTATTGCAAATCCTGGAATTCACATAGGATACAAACGAGGATGTCAACATGTTGTTAATTTAATTACGTATATTATATATTTTTAATGAGGATTAAGAAAAAAAAGTCATGAAAGAAATTGTGGTCATTCATATTCTAATTTATTATAACAATTGCCCTATTATAGATAAGCTATATATTGTTTGGAATCCAATGTCCATTGTCATCATATTTTTTGCAAAGTTTGTACGGATGTACCTATCGATGTTTGTCACAAGTCAAAACGGCTGAACAAATCTGAACGAAACTTTAATTATAGCATTCAAATGCTTTAGAAATGAAAAAAATTTAAAGAATATAAAAAAAAATCGCTCATGAGACGGGATTAGAACCCGCGTCTTTCGCTTACCGGAGCGAATAAAACTTGGCAAAGACATTGGAACCTATTCCTGCTTCCCTGATAATTGACTTTTTTTCTATAATCTAGGTATAGTAGTTACATTATATTTATTATTATAAAAAAAAAAATAAATAAAATATCCTTTATTGAATTATTATGTACATTAATGGACGACTAAGATCCGTTAGGCAAAAATAATTATTATATTACATTGTATTCATTTACCTACCTATTATGTACGTAGACGTCATATCAAACGGCAGACATGACTGCATATTATCATAATCAAGTTATATCCCATAACATTATAATTAGAAAAGTTTGAACACTGCAGCGCAATTTATACCGCAAAGTATTTTAGCCGACGAACTTCGTCAAAGTTGTAGCTGAGATATAAAAGTTGAGCTCCGTTCGTACTATTTATGATTTAATAACAAGTTTTTATTTCAAACTTTATCTTTTATATATATAAAATTCTCGTGTCACAATGTTAGTCTGCATACTACGAAACGGGTGGACCGATTCTCATGAAATTTTCTGTGCATATCGGGTAAGTCTGAGAATCGGCCAACATCTATTTTTCATATGTACCACGGGCGAAGCCGGGGCGGACCGCTAGTAATTTTATAAAGAAAGTGGTAAATAAAAGGCTGTCTACAAGCGAAGGGACTATGGACATCCAATTATTTTATGGACATATTCGTCTTTAACTCTATTCGAAATTTGTATGGATGGATGGATGTTTCACTCGCTAAAAACGCCCGTTTTGGTCGGAATGGTCTGTAATCTACTTTTTACTTTACATATGAGGATCTACAAAAATACAAAAAGCTAATAATATTTTGTACTAGCGGTCCGCCCCGGCTTCGCCCGTGGTACATATTTACGTTTTCACTACATAAGAACCATCCTCGTACTTCAAGGAATATAATAAAAAAAGAATTATCGAAATCGGTTCAGCCGTTCTCAAGTTATGCGCTTACCAACACATTTTGGGATTCATTTTTATATAATAGATTAAATCTTTCTATGCTTAAAAACCTTATTTCACCGTTGAATATTTTACGTGATCCTTCAGTGCTATAATATATTACATATTATGACCGCTAGTGTACATCTACACTAATATTATAAAGAGGTATGAGATTTGATTATTTGAATTGAATAGGCTCCGAAACTACTAGACCGATTAAATAATTATTTTAACATTAGAATCCCACATTATCCCTAGGCTACATATCCTACATAGGCTATATTTTACGATGTTTTTATCCCGGGTCAACCCGTGCGGAGCCGGGACGAGCTGCTAGTTAGATACTATTTTAAAGCGTTGGCTATCAAAATGCCCGACTTGTCCCAGATAAATTTCTCTTCACAAGTAACAATTTACTTATTTGCATAGTAAAACTCCGCTTAACTCATATTTATTTACACGTAAAACAAACGCAAAGTTTATTTGATCGTCGAGTTTGTTTGATAGCATTTTGACACAAGTTTCTCCCGTAACATGTTAGCAGTATTATTACCAGTGTTGGAAGACGACAACGCTATACTGGTTGAATAGCGCCATCACGTTCCCACACTGGAAAGAATACTGCTATAAAACATCATGGGTATTTGTTTATCCGCTTGGTTTGCGCGTTGCGGATGGAGGGATTTTCGCTAAATATATTTGGAAATTGAAGTTTTTTGTTTGATGTGTGGCGTAGGGATGTTCTAAACTAGTAAGTAGTAAATGATAGTCTGGGACGTTGTCAATAATAATTACCTATTGAAAATGGTTTATACATTTCATTTACTTTTTATGATTTCATTGTTGCTATTAGTTTGAAATTAATATCTAAAAGGAAGTTTTCAATAAATAACCAAAAGAAAAATGTAGTCGTAGTTATTATATTGATTTTTAGTCAAACTATATAATTAACACGCAATTTTGTGCACTCGCAGCTAACTTCCGAACCGCCATTAAGTTTGAATCGAACATGATTTTGCAAATTTTTCCATCTAATTATATTCCGTATCATCATCTTTGTCTTATAGTGAATGTGGAAGTTAATAAAAGCATTTAATATATTACATGTTGAGCTCTAAAAGACGTGGTAGTACTTACGGAGTAATCAGAAATAAAAAAAAAAATCGTCGGATTAGATATTCTAATGTACGCATTGTCGTAGGTAAATTACAGGGGTCTAAAGGGTGCTTTTCCACTTATAATGTGTGAGGATGTTAAGCGAGGAACATGTTTGTATCACTTCAAACGCTAAATGCTTCAAACTTCAAACTAAATGAAGCGATAATATGATTGTGTTTTACAAACACATTCCTCGCTACACATCTTCGCCCATTATTGGTGAAAACGCACCCTAATACTTACCTAACTTGTTAAAAAACTGCTCTATATATTGTCAAGCGAATTTGAAATATTATTCATATAATTTATCATAAAATTAACTAAAAAGATGGAAGCGTCGCACGTGCACATTTTCCTCATTTCGCGTCATGTATAGATAATTTATAATTACCGGGAATTGCCCTTGTGATTCATTAAGTTCAATTACCGCTTAAATTGCGAATTAATGAAGCGAAACTATTAACCGCATGCATTAAAATTTAACTAGTGATTGGCCGCAACTTTGTCTACCGATATTTAATGTTATCATCACTACATACCTAGTATAAAACAAAGTCGCTTCTTCTGTCCCTATGTCCCTTTGTATGCTTTAAATCTTTACAACTACGCAACGGATTTTGATTGATGATTCAAGTGGAAGGTTTTAGTATATAATTTATTAGCGGTCCACCCCGGCTTCGCTCGTGGTACCTACATGTTTACGTTTTTTTTTTCATAAGAACCATCCTCGTACTTCAAGGAATAGATTCCGCAGCGCACGCGATGACATAATTTTTATTTAGGAATTTTTTACACCTTGGCCTGGGTTACATTATTGCATTTTTGGTAAGGATGTCTAATTTTTTTGAAAATGCAATATAGCCTATGTTGCTCAGTGAAGATGCAGCTTTCTAATGGTGAAAGAATTTTTGAAATCGGTCCAGTAGTTTATGCGTGAAAAGTGAAAACCATACATACATACATACATAATTACAAAGTAGCAAGCAAATATTATAATGCAGCCGCAGATTAATATCCTTTTTTAACTCCTTTTCAGGTAAATATTAAAAAAAAAACACTCTAATAACCCTTGTAAATAGTTTTCAACTGAAGTGTGGAAATAAGATTTGTCACAATCAAAATAAACGTGAATTAACGTAGACGTAAAATTAAGTATTGTTTGAGTCGCTCGTAACCCGTCTCAAACGACACTTATCTTTGAGGTGTTCTTAAGTCGACGTTATAATGCAGTTAGCAATTTGACAAAAGAAAACCGTTTCGTTGAGGAAATAATGTTAAGCTGAATTTCATAGTAATTACTTTTAATTGAAATTCGTCTGGATATAGAAATAATAATAATGTCTCCAGGATAATGACTAACTTTGTTAACACGAAGAAATTTTATTTAAATCGTTCTAAATTTCAATTACGTAGGTATTCGAAGTCAGCAGCTTTTGTAACAAACAACTACCTATCAATTTTCTCGTTTCCTCAATGCGATAACTAGGATACCTACCTAGGTAGGTATAGATGCTGCACAACGTGGTGAAATTCACTTGTAGGTATAATAAAATAATAAACAACAATGATGTACCTACCTAATGCCTATAATCTTATTTCTAAGCTTTGGATTGTAGTCCATGAAAGCATTTTAAACTCATATCTTAAGGCGAGGTATTTCAACGCGCCGTTTGCGCTCCTCGCTCCTCGCGTCGGCTGTCAAGAAAACGCTGGGCAACGTGAAGTTCTGAGATATAATATGTCTATACTAGTCTATACTAATATTATAAAGAGGAAAGGTTTGTATGTATGTATGTATGTATGTATGGTTTTCACTCATAAGCTACTGGACCGATTTTGATGAAATTTGGCACAGATAATCTTTAGACCCTGAGAAAGAACATAGGCTACCTTTTATTGCGAAATATGTACCACGGGCGAAGCCGGGGCCGCAGCCGGACCGCTAGTATTTAATAATTACAGGGCTTCAGTTGAAAACCAAAATTTAGCACGTTTTCTGCAGTACATCAAAATACATATCCTTATATAAAAATTATTTACAAAATCAGAAATTTCATTATTAAATAATTCGTTTTCGATTTTTATTTTAGCCTATTTTTAAGATTTTATATGATCGAGCAAAATACACGTGGTTGTGTAACAAATTAGCACACTTTTTAGGCAATATCTTGAAGTGTATTGATTATTTTTTCTAAAAGCGTCATATAATTGCAAATACATGAAAAATTTGATCTTGCAAACCAATTTTACTCCGCTTCGCTGACGGGACTCCCCTTAATATACCTTTTTACTATTTATAACAAGCTTTTATCATCTACACTAATAGAATATATTATATAACACGAATAACTCTTTATTCTGAAATGAATTAAAATAGTACCTACTTTATAAAAGGAAACACTACGTCCACCAAGTTTACGGTCAACCCGCTTTATCAACACTATTTATATATCATCGTTTACTCTACCACGAAGTGCATAATATTATTACCATATGCGTTAATATCGCATAAATATTATCATAAGATGCACCGGCTAAATCGAGATGAAACAAATTTATTTTCGTATCAGGATTGTTTGTCGCCAAAAGTTTTTGGGTCAACTAAAATGGAGCTTCATAATTGCAATAACAGTATAAAGAGAGGTAATAAGGTCGAAATGTAAATTATAGGGAACTAGCTTTCTAGCTTTCTCACGTCTTTTTTACTAGACGTCCGCGTCGTGTCATGGAACAGCCATTCCTTCAACAAAATTTTATATTTAGGTACTTCACTTCTGAAGTTTTCGTTACGGGAAAAACAGGTTATTCTTTCAGATATTTACCTATTAAAGTTATGTTTTACCTATTAGATAGCTATCTATAGATCAATAATAACATTTTGTATATTAATAAAAATTTTCTACCGTTTGGTCTGAGAGCGATAATAAAAGGTATATACCTACTGACACATTTAGATTTATAATGCTAACATGAATGTCCGAGATAATATTATTAAACTTATAACGAGCCCTAAAACTTACATCATCAGATTATTGTGAACTTAACTATCTAAAAATGGATTCGAAATATCGATTTCATCTCAATTCTATTTTCCGACAGATAGGATCAGATTCTGTATCTAAGCAGACTGTAATATTTTTCCATTTACCAAGCATCGAACCTATTACGTATAAATTGTAATATCCACGTACTCCGTTACAAGGAAAACTCGCTCTAAGGATAGGCAAATATATATATAAATATAAACTTAATCAATATAAGGCTTCTCTCCAGAACCAGACCTTTTTCCATTTCCTAGCATAATATTCCATTAAACCGCAATAAAAAATAATTACCAAAACAAATGGTCGGTGTTTAGCTTTCGTCCCTTGATTTTTAAAATGGACCAAATAAAAATAAACTTAGTCCCTAAATGTTCCTAAAATAGCAGATATAGCTTACACTGGGACCTTTTTGATCTCTAAGGGAATATAATTTTACCGAAGCTAACGAGGGAAATCATATTGAATAGTTTTTCAGGAAAAAATGCTATTGTAATTTATGATAAAAATACATGGATTGTAGGTGAGTAGGTATAAGACACAAATAAAAGCATACTACCTAGTTACATTTTACTACCTATGAAATATTATTATCTACCATACCTAACTAATATTTGGCATTACTGCCAGAACAAATAGGACCATTTTGGGGAACATCGAATGTATTTAGGTATTTCTGCTTAACTAGCTGGAGGCCGCGGCTTCACTCATGTAATACACGGGTTAAAAACATCTATAAACTATAAACTTTATATCTATACAACGCGACTATATATTCTGAAACTTTGAGTAACAACATCCATCCTCACAAAATTCAAATATTCGATATTAGTACGATGAATAGAATAGTTTTCAAATCAAGACTCCTTTGTAGTTCCACGCTATAAGCAGAGCGGTTAATTATCTTATTTTGTTGGATGTTGCCTTAAACAAAATATTTTTGAAGTTATCTTTAGGCGCGTTGAGAGTAAATTTTCAAAGTCACGTCATGAAGTAAGACGACAATTTTGGTATCTTTGAATCTTGCCAAAGAAGTTTCACTTCTGACACGTGTATTACACACGCTATTTTTTGTGGTAACTAGATGAAAGAATAATAATATGTGTAACACTTTTTCTTCCTTAATGTTACAGAAGAACATAATTAGTATCAGTTGTTTCCTCATTAAGCAAACCGCAATTTTATAAGGAAGGAAATATTATTAACTAGCTTTCCGCCCGCGGCTTCGCCCGCTTTGTCTAAAACATAATAAATTATATACTAAAACCTTCCTCTTGAATCACTATCAATTAAAAAAAAGCATCAAAATCCGTTGCGTAGTTTTAAAGATTTAAGCATATTTGGGACATAAGGACAGAGAAAGCGACTTTGTTTTATACTATGTAGTGATTGATCATTCAGTATTAGGTATGGGATAGAGTAATATATGCCTTTTTTTCAAGTGGGGAAATCTTGCATAGATACCCACGGTCTCCGGGGAAGAGGCCGTGGGTTATGTCGGATTTCTACCGACCAAAACCCCAGGTCACGGGTATAGGTAGAATTCGTCCGTGACCAGAGTAATATATGCCTACTCTCTTTTTATGGAATTACACTGTACACCTAAAACTTCTTTTGGGAATTGAAAGCAGTACTAGATATAATAAGCGTATTATTTACACTTGAAAATAACAGTAATATTAATAGGTTTCGTCTTATTCGTATTAGAAAAAGATTTAATAATATGTACCTAATTGAACATTTTTCTTCGACATTTTCTTTTTAAATTTGTTAGCTGGGAGTCTTTTACGTAGTGACTGTTTAGTTATCTGTGGTATAGTGAAGAGTGAAGACGGTAATTAAAATTGCAGAATATATCTACTTACAGGCTGAATTTTTGTCCACCTTGCCTGTTGATAATTACCATAGGTAAAAAATTAATTTCACATAAAAATTCTAACCTTTTCGACGGAATAAGTTGCAAAAGAAACTAGCGAAAAATGATGAGGACACATAAATCTATAGTTAGAATGTATAGTAGAAGAAATATATATGGAAACTACCTACTCAATTACGCCAAACTTTTGATTGGATGTTGGTTAAACTTAGCAGTCACACGTACCAAAATAACAAACGCTATCGAAGCGTTTAAAATCTTTTAGCCTTATTCATAGGTTACACGCTCAGTCTGGCGTCAGTTCAGTCCATCAGTTTGATCCGGCTTATGCTGGCCATACACCATACTTTCTATCGTCCAATCGACATGACGCTACCGATTGGATCAGTTAGAACTGATCACTACCTATGTCTTAGATAGTAGGAAATATTATGAAGTTAATTTTAATAGATACAATAATACAAACATATAACATTTATTTCTCCTACAAGGATAAAATCCAATAGGAATTACGATATTACTCTAGGTCTAAGCCCCTTCAACATGACCACTGGGCGCTTACACAACTATCACAATCGTCCATTGCAATTAAAACTCTATTTCTTTACATTACGGTTCAAATTGTGTCAGCAAATCTATCCTGAGCTAAGGATCAACTAATTCATATTGACATTGGTCATAATTTCTCAATTTGTTTACGATTATTTGTCACGGCTTTTGATAGTAATCTGTAACGGAATTATCTAGGTAATAAACCAGACGGTGTAGTATATTAGTGTATGAGGTAATGGGTTCGATAAATTTGTTAATACGCATTTTTATATAAAAGAGAAAAACTTTACTCAGGTAACTTACATGATTATCATCAACAACTCATAGGTATATCATAGGAAAGATTTCATTGTTTTTTCAATTTAACTCAAGAGCTCCTCGACCAACTTAAAAATATTTTTCCATAAACCTACATCTATACGAGTAACATAGACTGGATCATCAACTAGGTAATGTATAGTTGGTTGTTGATATTTGAATAAAATCAGTACTAATAAATATTAATTACAGTAATATGTAGTATGGTAATAGTTAGTCATAGGATATTCATCTAGAATCTAGATATTTGGACCGATATCACGACTAAATTTAATTAACTAAATTCAATCCACGTGTTATTCCAGTCATAATCGATATGCATATTAAATTATTGCTAAATCGGTTCAGTAATTATTGCGTCATAGCATATATATTTGTATTTAAAGTTTTGCATTTATGAGAAAGTATCTTTATTAGGCTACAAATTTTTGTAGTATATATAACTAACCATATTATTTAGTAGGTAGATAATATGTGTTAATAATATATTATAATATCTATATTAACTTTTATAAAACTAAAGAGTTTGTTTGTTTGAACGCGCTAATCTCAGGAACTACTGGTCCGATTTGAAAAATTCCTTCCGTGTTAGATAGCCCAATTATCGAGGAAGGCTATACATATATCATCATTTGTGTTGGATAAAAAAATAAAGAATCACGCTAACATCCAAAAGGAGCGGAGCCATGCGGGTGAAACCGCGGGGCGCAGCTAGTTATCTACTAAATTTATTCAATTGTTTGTTTCCTATTGTGTTTCTTACATATTCCGATTTCATTGAAAAACTAGTCAACCTATTTAACAAATTATTGCAAATCATTGTTTACCATCAAAAGAACATTTTTTATGAGTTACAGATACATTTTGAAATATCTGCATTACTTAGCGATTTTTAATAATGGTGAAAAAATACCTATTTATAGAGAAAATCTTGTAAAAACGTTTATTTCAAAGTTTTTCTTCAATTATTGCTTGCGAAGTTAAAAATATAACCCAAGTTTATTTCCGTCGATGCCTACATGGAAACAAAAAACAAAAATTTGGGATTTATCGTAAAGATTTGTCAGTCTATCCGATAACAAAATACTTCGATCAATAACAGTTTCTAGGTTTAGTGATCTCATCTCACGAGATAAGGGGATCAAATGATAAGCGGCTGTCCTTTGTCGAGGTGATGGCACGTACATCAAAAAATAACAATAATATGTAATAGAATTGTATTCTATGTGGAAGTAAATGACTATTATAGAGATCATTACGAGAAGATTAGGAGAACTTTAATGGTTCTAACTTCTAAGTGTATAATAGTTTGAATTGATTTTACTCATTTATAGCTTGCAAAGTCTCCGTACAAAATGATGATGATGATGAAGATTTTTCCTACAGATTGAACACATTGATCACTTGCAATACCTATAGTAAAATCAGACGAGAAATGCGTCTGACCTATATGCCTAAAAAGGACAGGGGACTAAACGTGACACTAAAGAAGATGCAATATACCTAAAAGTACCAACTATATAAGTTATGTTATATCGCAAAAGTAATTCTGAAAGGGGTCATCAGAAAGAAAAACAAACTCAACAAACTACCGGAAATAACCTGTTTCTAAGGAAAAATAGATTACCTACAACTTTTGTATAACTTGACGTACAGACAGTTCTTAATACATAAAATAAGTTTCATAGAAATCATCACTGAAATGAGGAAAACCGGAGGTTATTTTTTCTAAGCTTTAACTCGGCTGAAACAGATGTTTACGTAAGTAAATAAATATAACGATAGGAGTACCTAAATACAAACCCGCAATCTTTCTTTGACTTTTGATGCGAAAGAAAGGTTTTTGATACAACTACAATGTCGTTATACTCGGGTAGGTACATAATTCTTTTCGTATTAAAATTCAGATTTTCGGAATGTTTCTTTCATCGCAATACATGTAATAGATCAAGAAGAGGGTATTGGTCTTTAAATGTTGAAAGCATTTGTAACATTACTAGTTGGTATTAAAATTTAAAACTCAGATTTTCGGAATGTTTCTTTCATGGCAATACGTGCAGTGTTGCATGAAGAGCATATTGGTCTTAAAAGATCGGCAAAGACTTGTAACATCATCAATGTTGCATCTATTTATGGGCGATGGTGACCACTAAACATCAGTTGGCCCACCTGCTTTCCTTGCTCTGGTATAAAAAGGTGAGGTGTCATAAGTGAGTATCGAAGTTCGACTATCCAGCGTTTCTAGGAATAAGTATTGCCAACATTTTCTGGGATACGTGTAACAATTCTCAAAGATAAGCATACTGCGTACCTAAAATAGGTTAGAATATTAACGTATGTTGTCGTCATCAAAGCCATAACCGTAACCTAAACGCTTTATCCTTCAGTTCCCTTATATCCTACCAAATTATAGTTTAGGGCCACATTCGCGTTTAATTATTCTGTTTGAATTCTGTGGGGATACACAGATAATGAGATTATGTAGGTACTCGTAAGTGTACCCCTGCGTATACTTTACCTTATAGACCAGATTTATCCCCAATGAATTCATTTTAGAAGATATTGCATAAACGTTTTCTAAGGGCCGAAATACTATAAGCTACTTAGGGTCAGTTCACACCAAGACGCGACGCGGCGCGACGCTGCGCGCACATTTTTCATAGAGCGACTCAGAATATACTGTTTGAAGATACACCGGAACAGAAGTTAAAATATTTATATATACGTAACCATTAAGCAAATGAAAATGTAAAATTGACATGATTTTAAAATAACTGCAGGGCGTCTTGCCGCCTCTTCTCTGTAGAAACTGCTTTCGGAACTGATGGTAAATGGTAAAATTATGTTAAGATCGTTCAAAGGATCTCCTAAAAGAAGTCTATTGAATAGATTAATATTTAATTCAGTTTGCGTTTGAAACGTCTTAAAATGTGTTAATGGGGAAACAAGAATAAAGAAACAATGTACCTAATTAAAAAGTTTTGTTTATTCGTACATTTTAGTTATTCCCTGTTGAACACAAACAAACCGTAAAACCGTTTCTCTTACAGCGGTTAAATATCTATAAATAAAACGCTATAGTACGCCCCAGACTGCCGTAAATAATATAGTTTTTCTGCAAGGGAAAATGGAAAGGAATACAATATATTGCTGTTGTGCTTCTGTCGTGACATGATGTTCACAGTGGGATAGAACATGTTATTTGTAAGGTTCTTGGGGAAAATTACAAATACAAAAACCAGATAAATAACAGGAAATGATCGCTGTTATATGTGTTTTATTAATTCAAGCCAAAAATATTACACTAATTTAAAGAGTATTAGAAAAAATAATGTGTGAATGTGTACATTTACTTTTACTTTATCAAGCAAAAAAAAAACTGATCGGATCTGGTCAGCTGAATAGGTACAAATATAGACTACCTACTTCTTACGAGAGACGGTTTTCAACCAGTTTTACATGTAATTAACCTGCATCAAAAATAAATAAAAAGATAATCGTTATTAAATTGAACATTTAAATTGTACGACAATATGTGAAAGCGCAATAGCACAGAGGTTAAGGTCTCCAACTTGTATAAAAGGTCAAGAGATCTGGACGTACGAGCCAAAAAATAATTAACACTTTCGATTTGCAAACTGTACTTATATTAAATACCTCAATTTGGAATGGATGTAATGATGAAACCAATTAAGATATAAATTTAATTCATACAACAAAGTACATTCGGCTTGTGTGGCAGAAAATGGTCTTAATTTTCATTGAATGGTCGAAATTTTTGGCTACCTATATCTAGCTTGTCACACTAACGTTTTTCTTTAAAGTAAATATCTATAATTTATCGAATTGAAAATCTAAACCTTTCTGATGTCCACCCGAAGACAAAAATTTTGTCAAAACCCTTTCCTTTCTTTTTTGATATAGGACCTACATATTACTCGTTTATAAAAATAGGTAATAATGATGAAGATTATTACCGCTCATGATTAAAGGCTATTCATATCTGATTTCTGTTTTATAAATGAAAACATTTTGTACATTATAAACGCTGACATTTAGCCGAGGCTCAAACAAAATACTGTTCAAAGAAATTACAAATTATAGGTATTATGAGAGAAAATGACGTCTGACTTTTAATTACCTACTCTTGTTAACTTGGCCAATGGAAATTTGGATAGATTTTTTTTTAATTTTTTATGAATCTTTACGTAATGATGCAAAATTATGAATGAGGAAGCGAAATAAATAAAAAAGTGACTAAAACATTTTTTGATGCTACTTAAATTGTCAATTCAAAAGAGTTTTGAGAAAATTAGGCTCGACAAATGTAAAATTATTTGAAAATTATAGTTTATAGTGCAGATATAGAGTAGGAAATATAAAATGAGACCTACGTTTTAAATTAAACCTTTTATTTTTTTTTAAATACGAACAACAAATTAAATATTTATAGTTGTTTTTATAATTGTTATTTTTTTAATATTTCTTAAACAATGAATGAATATGATGATGACAATCCTATTTTTTAAAATACAATTATTACATTTTGTAGGTACTTTTTAAAATGCCTGTTATAATCACCATATAAGCGTACTGAGCTTTGATTAATAATTGTTTACATTCATGCATCAAGCAGGTACCTACCTACCTACATGAAATAATAAACACAGTAAGCGATTTTATAAGCTTTTTCATTGATTGTAACTCAAAACCGTAAAAAAGACATACGTTTTACGATACACATGCCTACCTGAATCGATTTATAGCTCCCTAGAGATCGGAAAACCGATAAAGTACCGTATATCGAAATTTTACACCACACAGTTACAAGACTTGTTAAAATGAACGATTTTTCCATGTTTTAGAATTTTTTAACGCGACCAGCGCGGCGCGACTAACAAAACTTTTAGGGTAAAAGTATTTTAAATGTTTCTTGTTGAAAATACTTCTTGGGATTTCGACGTATATTTTTTTATAAATCAACTTTATTTCAAATGTAAATACGAAATTATGAATATTAAGTTTTCTTGCTTTTATTGTATAAATTGAAAAGTTTTTAAGAAACTTATTCAAGCTGGTTAGTTAATGTAGCAATATTTTGTATAAAATAATATACTATTTATAAACCACACGGGAAGGTATGTACCTTACATACATATGTATCGATGCATTTGCTGCTTCTTTTTTCATTTGAGAGGCGCATTTATTAAGTACCTATTTAGGTACTTAAAAAATGCGCCTTAATACTTTGCGTAGGCAAGCTACTTTGTATATAAAATCATACATGTGTGGAAGCGGGTAGACTAAAACTTAACCAAGTATTTACTTATAATATCAAGCATAGAAGTGGCAAAAATTTCAAAGCCACCCCATAATTAATCAACCCTCTAAAAGACAAGCAAGATAGACGCAAAAAGCGCAAAACCTACTTCAAATAAGAGTGATACATTCATACCTCATGACCTGGTTGTAAAGAAAGCACTAATGTTTGTTTAGGCCATCGGCAAAGCGTCAACACAATATACCTTTTATGTGGACATGGGTAAGTGTAGCATGTTAAATGTTAGAGTTAGGGCTTGTTTATTTTGGAGACAATTACGTGTAAATTGGAGTATGGTCGTACACATTAAAGTAGTATCTACTTGTAAGTGTAGGTAATAGATTTCTATTAGCGACTTAGTTTGCACTAGACGATTTCCAATAGACGGAGTTTTATACAAACTTAACTTTCCATTTTTACCCTGTACAAGCAAATTCCCAAAAATCCATCTTAGTGCTCACTCACATTAATAAGAAACGCATAGGTATAGGAAGGAATATTAAAAGTTTCTTAGCCAAGTACCTATTCCGGCTATGAATAGTCGTAGTCAGACATTCAATTAGTTATACCTACTTTTCATATTATCATCGATATTTCCAAAACAGTTTATCTGGACGCATAGAATGTTAGAAAAGGATAAGAAGGCTTCTTTTATCATGAAAACAAGACTCGATTGAAAAGAAAATGGAAATAGATTTTTTATAGCAAACATTAATATATTAACGTAAGGGTATATATATGTAAGATAACGTAAAGGGTACGTGAGCAAAGAAGATAGCTAGTCGTAAAACATTAATCAGAGGAAAACATCAGCTGATCCTTTTGTGTATGAAAGAAGATTAAGTTGAAGCATTTTACGATTCGTAGAACAAAAAACCCAATTTTATAGTTTCCATCATTGTAATAACTTTGTTAAAAGAAGGCCTTTGAATAAGCCAGTATCAAAGTTAGGGCCTAACTGCTTCAACTAAAAAGATGAAACCATAGACATGGAAATTTAATATTTGAATTCATGATTAGTATTAGCTACAGTTAACTCATACACTAATCCAGCGAAGCCAAACAAGGATATCCTAACCTACTTAGACAAAGAAAATGTGCTAAAAGCTCCGTTTATTGCACACACTTAAATAAAATACTACCTACAGTGACACTTAATATACAATGCAAATTTAGCGGGAACGAGAAAATTGGGTCACTTACAGGAGGTTACGTGAAGAATATTTTGTACATAGTAGTTCCTATCATCAATATCAATACATATAATAAAATTCTAGAAAAGTGGTGTCTGTACAATGAAAAAATGTAAAATAAAATTAGCAGGGGTTATTATTAAATCGATCCCAAACCCAAAACTGTAGTTAAAAATTTTTTTGTCTGTTTGTCTGTTTGTCTGTTTGTCTGTATGTTTGAACACGCTAATCTCAGAAACGGCTTATCCGATTTCGATGCGGTTTTCACTAATATATTGTGGTAATCTTCATTTAACATTTAGTGTTTATTTCATGTCAATCGGTTCATAAATAAAAAAGTTATGACCATTTAAGTACTCACGGCGAACATTTGCTAAGGCATTCTATGGTACACATACAGTGTACGATAAAACGTAAGTTATCTGTTATACCAGGGGGGGGACACTTAGAACAAACTGACATTTATTAAAGAAAGCGACGCCATCTATACTTTGGAGAGTAAAAACGTATTTTAATCAGTTTATATTAAATCCCCAAAAGATGGCATCGCACTTTCCGAAGTTATTGCAAATTGTTTAAAGATATTTAAATAAATGGTAGGTATTCTTGAAGCATTGTTTTATTTTATTGGATCGAATGCGAAGCTTACCTTTTTTCTAATGCCATTAAATGATTTTGCGATTTAAATCGTTTCATATGGTATCAAATTAATAAACTTGCAACATCTTCTGAAAGCTTCTCAGTGTTGTCATAATGAAATCAAAGTAGTAAAATAAGACAAATGAAAACCTTTCTGTATTAAAAGTTTAAATGAATTAGAACAATTATCTCAGATTTTTATTTCAGTATCATATAGAAATATAATTCAGGAAAATATTTTACATAAAAAAATACTGTTTCTGGCTAAATAAATATTAAAAACATTTTATTAATTGACATGAAAAGTGGTAAATATGATTTATAATTGGTAACATTGACTAACTGAAAATATTTTGTTTGTAAACATCACAAATTGCTGTCATAAAATGGCGGCTACCATACGTGAAGTTTATTTACTTATTTAGTTCATTTTGTTGATAATCGTGTGAAGTTTCTAGTTCTCGTGAAAGTGTGGTGAAAGTGCGTTTTATCGAGCCCTACGTACCGGCTTTCAAAACTTTTTACTGAAAATTATGTGCACGGACAGTTTTGTTTTAGGTATATAAAATGTAATATTTCAATATGTGAAAGCATTTATAAAATAAAGTACTAATTTCTTTTATTGTCGTTTTCTTCATTATTCTTAGTAAGTACTTCAATATGTTTTAAGAAATTTGACTGAATTATATTTAGCACTTCTAAATATCTTATTTTTAAAGACTCCGTAATATTCATATAATGTAACTAATTTATAATATACTAATTACTAATTATCTTGTAATTATTATAAGTGAAAAGTTATTTAAATCACGTAAATCTTTAAACACCATCAATTTCGTAATCATTAAGGTAATCATTTAGATCTTTAGTCTTATTTCTTAAATGTTGAAAATAAATGATAATATTTCAGTTGTATTCTCTGAAACAATATCGCTCTCCTATTTCAATAACGACGCAAATTTATGTGAGCATTTATTCCAGGCACATATTATTTTGAAGTTTGATTTCATGTGATTTCAACTATCAAGTAAAAAATATATTGCCTGAAATGATTGTTCAAACTTCAAATTAAATTGCGTCGTTTGTCACAAAGAAGTGCTAAAAAAAATATAAATAGGTATATTATGTAGTATGTACGTATACGAGCGTATATGTATGTAGGTATATAGAATTAGTTTTAACTCCAAAATCCAGAGGGCGCATTGTCGCCTGTCAAAGTCAAATAGGTTTGCCTTCATATGCTTCAAGAGGGCTCTCTATGCCCTATTATACATTATACTCTTTGTGTTATACGCTACAGTTATGTCCAAGTGATCATATCGAAAGTCCCCAAGGGTGGGGGGGTAAGCTGAGGTAGTAGGGGGGAGGGGTCAAATTAAAATTATACTTATTTCTAGGTAAATTTTATACATAAAATGTCCTTTAAATTATGTCGTATTTATAATATTATATTTTTAACCCCCGATGCAAAAATATGGGTGATAAGTGTTTGACCGCTGTGTGTGTGTGTTTGTGCCACTGTAGCTCGCTAGCAGGTAATCCGAATTAGATGATGTTTTTTTGTTAGGCAGCATATTTTCCGACGCTGGTTCTTAAATAAACTGTATCAAAATCGGTTCATCCATTTATTGTGTAAAAGTGGGAATGAAAATAACTAAAGTTGTCGAATATACTTTAGTGATATATTAAATGAAAGTGAACGACCTATCAGTAAAAATAAGTCAAATTTTATCAAAATCGGTTCATCCATTTATTTGATATAGGTATAAAAGTGGTAGATAATAAAAAAAGTGAATTTTGACTCAAGTGACATATGAAATGAAAGGGCATGACGTGTAAAGTATAATTAGACATATTTAATCAAAATCGGTTCATCCATTTACTATACCTATATACGGGTGTAATCGTTAAGTGTGCACAGGCGATTTTTCCGTAAGTATTACAGATAACAAAAAACTTTAAACTGATATCGAAAGTACTTAACCTAATGAGTGAAATGGCGGTAATAAATTTTTAAAAATAAATCGAGAAATATAAAAAAAAATATCTTTAAACCCTCCCATACATTAAGTATGAAATATGAAAGATTTTAGCTTTCTTTTTCTTTTTTTGGTTTTCTGCTTTAATTACTTCGCAAATTTGAAGTGGCATTTTCCACGCTTTTTCCGGACATTTTCACGCATTTTCCGGATATTTTCCGGGGATTTTCCGAGCATTTTCCGGGCATTTTCCAGGCATTTTCCACGCTTTTTCCGTACATATCCACGCATTTTCCGGATATTTTCCAGACATTTCCCTGGCATTTTCCGGTTATTTTCCGGGATATTCCAGACATTTTCCGGGAATTTCCCAGGCATTTTCCGAGCATTTCCCGGGGATTTTCCGGATGTTTCCCAGACATTTTCCGGACATTTCCCTGGCATTTTCCGGGGATTTTCCACGCATTTCCCAGACATTTTCCGGACATTTTTCAGGCATTTTCCAGGCATTTTCCGGATATTTTCCGGACATTTTCACGCATTTACCGGATATTTTCCGGACATTTTCACGCATTTTCCGGATATTTTCCAGGCATTTTCCAGGGATTTTCCGGAAATTTCCACGCATTTTCCGAGCATTTCCCAGGCATTTTCCGGTTATTTTCCGGGAATTTCCCAGGCTTTTTCCGGGGATTTTCCGAGCATTTCCCGGGGATTTTCCGGATGTTTTCCAGACATTTTCCGGACATTTCCCTGGCATTTTCCGGGGATTTTCCACGCATTTCCCAGACATTTTCCGGACATTTCTCAGGCATTTTCCGGCGATTTTCCAGGCATTTTCCGGATATTTTCCGGACATTTTCACGCATTTACCGGATATTTTCCGGACATTTTCACGCATTTTCCGGATATTTTCCAGGCATTTTCCAGGGATTTTCCACGGTTTTTCCGGAAATTTCCACGCATTTTTCGAGCATTTTCCGGGCATTTTCAGGCATTTTCCACGCTTTTTCCGGAAATTTCCACGCATTTTCCGGATATTTTCCAGACATTTCCCTGGCATTTTCAGGCATTTTCCACGCTTTTTCCGGAAATTTCCACGCATTTTCCGGATATTTTCCAGACATTTCCCTGGCATTTTCCGGGATTTTCCAGACATTTTCCGGGAATTTCCCAGGCATTTTCCGAGCATTTCCCGGGGATTTTCCGGATGTTTCCCAGACATTTTCCGGACATTTCCCTGGCATTTTCCGGGGATTTTCCACGCATTTACCGGATATTTTCCGGACATTTTCACGCATTTTCCGGATATCTTCCAGGCATTTTCCAGGGATTTTCCACGGTTTTTCCGGAAATTTCCACGCATTTTCCGAGCATTTCCCAGGCATTTTCCGGTTATTTTCCGGGAATTTCCCAGGCTTTTTCCGGGGATTTTCCGAGCATATCCCGGGGATTTTCCCGATGTTTTCCAGACATTTTCCGGACATTTCCCTGGCATTTTCCGGGGATTTTACAGACATTTTCCGGGGATTTTCCGAGCGTTTCCCGGGGATTTTCCAGACATTTACAGGCTATGTCAGGGAAATGTCCGGAAAATTACTGGATAATTCCCGGAAAATATCCGGAAAATGCGTGAAAATGTCCGGAAAAATGTGGAAAATGTCACTTCAAATTTGCGAAGTAATTAAAGCAGAAAACCAAAAAAAGAAAAAAAAAGCTAAAATCTTTCATATTAAATGTAGGTATATGGGATATTCATATTTCATACTTAATGAATGGGAGGGTTTAAAGATAATTTTTTTGATATTTCTCGATTTATTTTTAAAAATTTATTACCGCCATTTTACTCATTAGGTTAAGTACTTTCGATATCAGTTTAAAGTTTTTTGTTATCTGTAATACTTACGGAAAAATCGCCTGTGCACACTTAACGATTACACCCTGTATAGGTATAAGTGGGAATGAAAGAAACGAATGTTGTCAAATATTGTGATAGTACCTACCTAAGTGATATATCAAATGAATGTGCATAACGGGTGAATTACAATTAGTAATGTTTTATCGAAATCGGTTCATCCGTTTTTTACATATAGGGCACTTTAGGGGTGACAGTGGTTAGATAAATAAACCAAATGGAGCATCAAACGATAGGATATGACGTGTACATATAGGTACAATTAGATAATATTATTTACATCAAAATCTGTTCTGCCATTTACTAGGGATGGAAAGGGAAGGGTTGAAAGTCTGTGAAAGAAGAGGGGGACATGGGAGCGAGAGGATAGCCACACCCTGGAAATTTTGAACTCTTCTCAAAGCCACATAGGCCTGGCCCTTGGCAATTTTTTTTCTTAAATATACCACTTCTTTTGCCACTGTGGTCCATTACAATTTATGCACGGTTACGGCCCAACTTAAAAGATGTCAGATGTAGGAATGTATTATGGAGGTAGAGGTAGGTCTCGCTCACTTGAAAATATTAAATGAAAATAAGAAACCGAAGTTTAAAAATTAAAAAAAAAAACCCAACGCAACGAAGGAAAAGGAATATATATAATTTTACAAACTTCCCGACGATCTTTAAAATTAAGTACCATTATAAAAAAATATATATATAAGATATATTATTATGATAATGATGGTATGGTATGGTATCCTTAACTTTTACCAAAATTGTAGATTATAAAATTATCTTTAAAAAACTTCACATACATTTTTTTCTAGGAGCCACTGTTTCTACGAAAAATCTATTTTTTCATTCATCGTTGATCTCAAAAATAAAAATTCCAATCACCAGAACGACAGGAAATTTTAATAATTGATTTTTAATTGTGTTTTGCACAATTTTATTAAATTGCGACTGGATGAAAATTTTGTTCGTGGTCGTCGTCGTCGTTGGTAGGGTGAACAAATCCTTAGCAAAACATCATACGCTTATGTCAATTAGTATCGATAGCGGATTCTATTCCTTTACGTTTTGACGTTTGCCTCGGCACTCAGTTGCTGCACAATATATTGTCAAAAACATCCATACAAGGAAGGAAGGTAAATAAATTTGCTCCTCTCCCTCCTGGTGCCTAAAAAATAATATGCCATAATTTAAAATAAATTTTACGTAGAAAATTAATTAGGCACTTATTTTTTTATTTTTTAGCTCAGTTTAGTAATAAATTTTACTAACTGTTCTTTTAATTATTTATGGTAGTACGTGTTTATTCAATAAAAGTTAAGTAGTAACTACTATGCAGTCACTATTCCACGCGGACGAAGTCGCGGGCACAGCTAGTATCTTAATATATATTAAAGGGTGACTGACGTATCTACATCGTGCAGATAGCCACTATAATACCACAGTATTACAATATTATTTCCTACAGTAAGGAAACGCCTTTGATGTCGCGCGATGCCGCCGCCAGCGTAGGTACTTACGCTGCCACACGAAAATACGCTAGGGTTGCAACAAATGGGAAATAAAACAATTGTGATTATTAATATTATGATGAAATCATTTATTCATATGTACATTCAAAATAATTGCGATTATTAAATCTGATGTAATTATTTGTTCATAAATATATAATTACAGATATTGCACTGCTAAATATTATTTACGTGGACACTTTATTTTTGGATGTTCTTAATTGTATATTATACCATTTACCTAAGTAATGCATTCGCATTGGGATGTACAATCTGATTAGAAAATAATGAGGACAACATATACATAGCTTTGATTTTAATTCAACAGATACAATTAATACAATCTTTCTGAAATATTGTTTCCTTCTGGGATTTCAATGTAGGTTTACATCCGTAAACGGAACAGTTTTTGCGCGCCATAATAGAATATGTAAGTACCTATGTATAATAAAATTATTACACAAAAAATACGACTGCGTCGTCCTTTCGCGATAGTTAATGCAAACTGAGCGTGATTGCATTAAGCGGCCCGCGTCGCCCGACCCCCCGCCAGTTCCCCTCCGTTTCTCTGCACAAGTACATTCGTCGCCATACTGTAGGAAATATGGTAATACTGTGATAATACAGCCTGTAACTGCTACAAAAGCATTTCGATAAACCGTACCCCCAAGGGGATAAAATAAATGATGAAAGTTTGTACCATCAAAATTTATTTAGACCAGGCGTGAAGCGGCAACTGCTAGTTGTAAGATATGTTATGAAGTTACATAAGGTATATTAGGGGAGCGAGAAACCGTTATTACAGAAGCTTTCCGATAATAAACAGAGCCGCTTTATAAGACATAGCTTGGAAGCAGAGGCTGACTGTATTAAATGTTTATGAACTGTTGTAAACATTGTCTCTCAAAGTTGGTAAAATTGAAATCGTTCAAGGATAGGTAACGGTACGGTTTTCTTTTATAAAGAACGAGTTCGGTTTCAAAAACAAATAATTGCTTGAAGTTTTTCATTTCGAAAGTTTAATTCACCTTTTGAATATTATTTTACTATCACCGACAACATTTGAGACATTTGAAAAATCAAAGCATAAAATAAGTTAAATAAGGTAGTATTTTTAATTATTTTAAACGACATTTATTACTGTTTTGCGAAGCTACTGGACATTAATGGTACAATAATTATTCTAGAATTTAACCTGAATTTACTTTTTCAACAGTTTCATAGCCTTATGGTATAAGATATGTCCGAGAACTGTGTGCTTGATATGTAGTAATGTAAATATCATAGAAATCTAAATAACAATGGTAAATATTATTTACTTTTTTGCTTGGATTACAATCTCATTTTAGCTTCACAGCTTATTGATGTACATGTCACTTACCATCAGCTAACGTTCCTTCTCCTTTAGTGACATTGGAGCTTATTTCAACATGAGTTGGCACATATTTTGGGCGTCAGCGTTACTATCCGAAGCGGTTTGGTTGTATTTAGGGTACGACATGTGTCGAACCCAACCCTTAATATTGTTAGCAAAACTAAACGTGTTGTCATCATACATATTACAAGTGAAACACTATTGTAAGGGTTTTCTTATGGTCTTTTTTATCCAGAAAAAACAATAACAATAACTTTATTTCCAAAATACAAGTACAGTACTCCAAAATTAATAATGCGCATGCAGATCTTCGCTAATTATCGTATTTCCAGAAACACCCGAATTACCCCGAATCATTGAATCGTAAGTGCCCTAAACAATGCACTTGCATCTTGCACCTTGTTCAAAAGAAATAGGAGTCAATTCAGAGTCATACACAATCGAAAACAATTCAGGCGATAGGTGACGGTAGCCTGTCAGTCAAAAAATTCAAAAATCCGTCAGTCGTCTTTATATATTGGTGGTGACCGCACGTATTATCTCTGTATGGAATTATATAGAGCTGCTGTTACATATACCCTTCTTAGTTTTGTTTCCAAGTTGAATTTTCCGATAAAATGATTATTTACACAGGTAGCAGATAGCAGTGGGGAAAGTGAAAATTAATAAGAGCATAATGAAAGTTCTGATCATTCTACGATATCAGAAATAGAAATCCCTGATTCTGTAAATCCTTTGGACTGAGATTTTAATGATTAGATTTCTACAATTTAAATGTAAACCAGTGTTTGAAAATCATTTTTTTTTAAATAAACTTTGTCTTATTTTAACCTTCCATACATCCATCATTACGCCAACTTCAGTAAGACACTTTAATAGTTCTAGATTTTAGATAAAGCGTTAATTTATCCATGAAAAATTTGAAACTTTTATTTTCGATTTAAACATTTGAAAACGACGTAAAGCAATCCTAACTACAATAAATAAAGGATCCTATACACATATCGATGGTATCAACATTATCTTTCGGCACTGAAGGGAAAATAAATCCAGAGATACAGTTCAAACAATTGTTAAGCAAATATTTGTTTGATCTCGGGTTTGTGGGCTGTGAATTGTGATACTAACCTTTGCGGGCTTATTCGCTTTGATACTAACCTGGGTGACAGGATAGACGTAGAAGATAAATGATTCTGTTTTTGTGGTGATAGGTTAGAGAGTAGTTAGCATTATATATCCTTTTGTGGCTGATACAGAAATCTTCTATAATATAAAAATGAATCGCAAAATGTGTTGGTAAGCGCATAACTCGAGAACGGCTGAACCGATTTCGATAATTCTTTTTTTATTATATTCCTTGAAGTACGAGGATGGTTCTTATAGAGAGAAAACGTAAACATGTACCACGGGCGAAGCCGGGGCGGACCGCTAGTTAATTATAAAGGCGTCATAAAAACAAATTTCTATCTGCGAATCTGCTATCGATGCGAATTATGTAATTTTGATAATTTCACTTTTAATATAATGTTGCTACTTGCGTTGTTAATTGTCATGGAAAGCATTTTATAGGTCCGCTTTATTAGATCTTTTAAACTTATAACTATGTATGAAGATTTACCAACTCGAGATTTAAACACTCTACTTTAAAAAAACACACCTCCGCTCGTATACCTATATTTTAGCAAATAAAAGAACTCGCAAAAGGTTTTTGATATCATTGTTTTTGTAAATAATTATAATTTCAAAGGCTGGCAAGTGGCAACCAGTATTGATGTTTATCTGATAACGTATCATTATTTCGAGCAAATATTCTTATCTGGCATTGTGAGTGACACGTAATTTTACCTTTGTTTACGTTCTTTATGATTTGTTTTGTGGGTTTGTCCGTGTGTTTTTAATTGGGGTATAAAGTGTTGGATCACAATGCATAAATTTAAACAGCATAGGTAGGTGCTGTACTTACTTAAGTTCACTTAATGTATTACTTACTATACTTTTTTCGGATTAAATTTTGACATTGAATCCTAAGTTTTATATGTCGCGATAAAGTTAAAAGATGATAATATTCAAATTGATTGCTTCGGCTCAAATTAAATCATAAACCAATCTTAACGATATGTAGGTTTGGTACGGTAGATATCTACAGATTGAAATAAATTATATATAACATCCCTAAAAAGGCTATATCATTGATATTCCTATACCAAAATAGAAATAATGTAAACTACTAACAACTCTCGATAAAGGGACTCCCTTCGGAGTTTATAAAGAGTAGAACAAAGTAGATTATTGAGATGGATCGTGAGTGGCCTAGTTGATCAATGGCAAAAATAGGGATTTAAATCGTAATTCGTATCTATTCTTTGATTTGTGATACTTTTAGGTAGGGGACGGGATTAAAATAAATATTCTGCCAATCAAAATAACTACCTAATTTGTCAATAAATAGTATTCTTAAACAATTCTCAATATCGATTTAAAATGGTCACTAAAACTATTCCTGTTTAAATTTATGTTTATTATCTATCTTTGCGACAAAAATGTACCTAGGTCTACTTATTAAGAATATTGTTGAACAACAAGTAAGCTAAGATGTTGATTGCTATCACCCATTAAAATTCTTTAATTACCTAACTAACTTATTCGACAGAATTGTAGGAAAACCAGGGATTTCCATACATCCATAGGGCCGAGCACATAAAATTGCGCAGTTTGAAAAATATCATATTTTGACGGTTTTTCTTTGATCATAAAATAATAAACCCCAGTGTTTCACAATAAACGCAAATCTAAAAATATCTCATCAGACATCAACCATTTCCAAACAAAGACTGTCAAATAAAATAACCCTCCTTCTCGCAGTCAGGTAAACATCGTTCCAAACAATCCCAAATGCAATTCGCAATTCGTACAATCCATCATTACGATAGACATTAAACTTTTATCTCTTACAGACAATACAGTAACGACGCAATCAAAAACACATTGAATACCTGGTGTAAGTTAGGTCACAAGGCCGATTTATATATAAACTTCTGTACGGAATACATAATAGGTATATATACCTAATCATTATAATATTATTATGATAGATCTAAAAAAATATAGTTACTTCAAGCTACTTGTTTGCTTTCAAACTTTATTTCATGTTAAAAAGCTTCTCTTTTTTATAAAGGCATAAAGTTAGTTTTATATCCTTTGACGTATACCTAGTTTCCCGCTTATATTTTAACATTTATTACGCAGATAGATTGAAAATGAGATTTGAAAACAAACCAAAATTCCCACATAACAATTTAAAGTTGTTCACAAGTCACAAATAATGCAAAATGGCGCTTGTGGTTAACCAGGGTGACATGACGACTGTCATTTCCCTTTACTTGTCATAAACCAAAAACATATTTAAATAGAGCTCTATCTAATAATTATTAGAGCATTAGCTTTTTAACACGCTTTTATTAGCTTCACCTGTGTATTTGTACCTATGTAACAGACTCTAAAGACTCGATTTTGACCCACTTTAAACGGACAGATTTAATTCGAAGGATCGAAGAAGGAAAAATCAAAAAACACTTACCAAGGATCGGTAAACATCAGGTAATTGCTTACATGTTTTTAAGTGTGTTTTTTTTTTATTTAAGTAATAATTATTATGTAGGTAGGTAAGTATCGTATAGGTAAGTATTATATAGTATAATATTACACTTGTCAAATTAGCTTTTCGTAAGCGAGTCAACTGCAAATAACCTACCTACGAAGGCATCTGCAGATGCGTTGCCAACTTTTTTAGATAAAGGTAGACTTTTGTTGAAAACACTGATGTTGTAGCTGTTTGGATATATGTCGCAGCACGGCTATTCCATAATGTGGTAGTGCCTTTAGATACCTAAGTAACAAAAAAATCGCATAGTACCTATTCACTAGTCAGTTATAGTCACTAGGTAGGTAGGTAAACTATCTGTCAAAAAGAAAAAAAATGTCTCCAACTCAAAAAAAATATAAAGGCACCTAGGCACCTTTATATTTTTTTTTCTTTATATTTTTTTTACCCATTTACGTCGTTGATAGGTACACATTAAGTCTACTCGTCATAAGTAGGATGGAGGCAAGATAATGATGAAATTTATATGCCTATTATAGGTAGGTTACCTATAATAGGCATACTATCTACCTATATGTTTACATTTTTGACTTTGTAGGTAGATCAATACTACACGTTCGCATACTTGCTCTTCTCTGTAGAATCTGCATTCTTGGTAAAAGTATTTTGATTAGGTATAGGTACCTATTCAAAACACTTTCAAGACAATTTTTTTAGTTCTTTAATCCAAGCCTACCTAAGCCTTGGTTGAACATAAAACTATCGAAATATGAATAATTTTATAAACAACATAGGTAGGTAAGTACCTACATAACTAGCCGAATGTCTCGGCTCCGCCCAGACTGACCCGGGAAAAAAATATAGTCTTACTAGCTTACCGCCCGCGGCTTCGCCCGCTTTGTCTCAAACCTAATAAATTATATACTAAAACCTTCCTATTGGATCACTCTATCTATTAAAAAAAACCGCATCAAAATCCGTTGCGTAGTTTTAAAGATTTAAGCATACATAGGGACATAGGGACAGAGAAAGCGACTGTTTTATACTATGTAGTGATGAGTTATGACTTATCTTAAGTAGGTAGGTAGTTGGTAACAATAATTTCATAATTTATAAGCGAACAAAATATCCTCTTTACACTAGATACCTACCTACAATATTTGTAATAAATCTGATGATGACAAGAAAATTTATGAACGCGGTCAAGCCGTATCAAACTTACAACAACAGGACAAAATATAAGAAATTAACTTCTTTAACAAATAAGAAATTACAATAAGGTTTTTCTTACCATAGATGGTTCGTTATTAGCTTAAAAAATAAAAACGCCATTTAACATTTTTAATTAGACAGACATTAATTTAACAGGCTACTAGTTTCAAAGAAGCAATTAAAGAAAAGCGCTTGGTTAATTTTAGCCAATTTAAGCCATTCATGCAAATTTTGTTCTATATTCAAACTATGAAAATTTATTGAAATTAACCTAGGTAATTGTTAACAATAGTTGTCTTTAATAATCGATTCGATAACATACCATAATAAGCACCACTTGAATTAAATCGTTTATAACACTATATCGTAATAATTGTAGTAGGTGATATAACCACAATATATCGGTCACTCAGATCTTGTTCTTCATAGACCATATACAGAGAACGAGGCTAAACAAGTACTTACTTTAATTATGTAATAAGACAACTGTTATCATTGAGATCAATATTTACGATCGAGTCATAAACACACGACATTTTTACGAACAATCATTTTTATTTGATTAATCCTGGATAGCTTATAGCTGAAATAGCGCATACATTTTATGTCGGCACTAAATACTAAACGTGTTTTCTAAATGTTAACGGCATTTAGTAAAAACACAAAGAAGTCGATGCGATTACGTGTTACCCCTAACAAGAGCAAGGCAAGAGTTCAATTTCCATTTTAATGGCTCACATAAAAGGCAATTACTTAAAGGTAACAATAAAACGATTGATACTTACTTGCTGAAATGCCCAACAGCAATATCGTATTACGGGGTGGAACTGAATCGCATCAAAGGGCACACAAAACAATAGTTGGGTCACAATATATCACGCACTGAGGATTATATTTTTGATAACACACGTTTTTATAAAGGATTTAAGTTAAAAGGACACGCGGTTGGGGCAGCGCACGGACGAGCGTTATCCCCCTACGACGGTTGGAAGCGGACTGAGCGAAACGAAGGCTCGGTTTTGAGGTGAACTGAGCCTCAGCCAATCGCGAATCACCCCCCCTGCCGCGCCGCCCGCCCAGGCACGCCGGCTGGGAAAAGGGACATAGATTAGATAAGCCAGCTTTACGTAGATAGGGCATTAGATATTTTGAAGCATATGATGAAATATTCTGTTGGTTTAACGTGATTTCAATTATACATGATTGAATCTTCCACTTTTAATTTAAGAGAATATTTCGTCATGTGTTAATATCCTATATTCAATTGTAAATATTCCTAAGTGTTGTAACATTAAATAGAAAATGTGCAATAGTATTGAGTAATATTTTTTACATAAATGAATAATTATTATAGTTATCATGTTTCATGGAAATTAATATTCATCTTTTCATAACCTGAAATTACAAATTTATGTATCTCTCGTTTATGAAATATCTGGAATCTGGACACGGAATGCCTATTTGAATACTTATTACCTTTATCTTCCAAGAAGATTGTTATTGATCATGTTCAAATTATTTTGAAATCATTCCGTTCAATTACAAGATATTGATTTCCTGTTTAACCTATCTCGTACTTAGCCGCAAAATGAATAAATAACTAAAACAAAAGATTCAATTTCAAAACATTTCAGATCCGTTATCGTTAATAACATCTCAATAAATTAAGCAATAAATAAATTATTACAAAGACAACTATAGATGGTTTACAAATTTGACACATCTACAAGCAATCTTATCTTTGCCCTATAACGACACCCCACTGTTTTCGATCAAGCTTGAAAGTATGTTTCATTCATGAAACAATTAGCCTAGGGCACTTCGCAAGATGGACATTTATGTGTGTTTTTATATGATTTCTCTAGATATGTGCTTACGTAACCCACTTATAAATAACAAACTATGAAAGCATTACGTCAATACAGAGGAATACGAACTTAACAAAGAATAAAGAACGACAAATACTGAATATTCGGATTTCGGATAGATTGAGACATGTTTTGACTCTGTGAAATCAATCCAAAATAAAAGAATTTTTTTTTCCTATGTAGCCAATACGCTATTCAAAATCTAGGTATATCTATACTAATATTATAAAGAGGAAAGGTTTGTATGTATGTATGTATGGTTTTCACGCATAAACTACTGGACCGATTTTGTTGAAATTTGGCACAGATAATCTTTAGACCCTGAGAAAGAACATAGGCTACCTTTTATTGCGAAATATGTACCATGGGCGAAGCCGGGGCGGACCGCTAGTTGTACCTAAAGCTGTTGAGTTTGTTTGGACGAGATAATCGAAGGAGCCACTTGCATCTGTTTCGAAATGAAATCTTCACTTGAGTCTATCAAAAAATGAAGTACCTAGTTAAGTACTTAAAAAAATCGGTAGAAATATATGCTTTATGAGAGCAAGAGAAATTGCGTGGGTAAGCTTTTTTCATAATAATGTAATGTTATAATAATGTTGGATACAGTGTTAGATGGAACTTAGTAAAGATGGGAAATAATTATTAAAATATTTAGTATATAAAGATCAGTGGATTAAGCAAAGCAGGGGCGGATCATTCGTATAAATTGTATACGTAGTATATTATTATTAGTCTGTGAGTCTGTGGTATAAACAAATTTGTTCTACATTGATAAGTCATGAAAATCTCTAAATCTTGGCTTAAGATAAAGAAAAACTATGGAAAAGTTTCCATGGCTCAGTCAAAACAGTTTTTCCAGATAACACATTAAATAGACAAATATTTCACAATAAAACCATATTTGGAGATTGCCCAAGTGACTATGGCACTTGGTATCGCAATCAAACTTATTGTGTCATTCCATACTAATATTATAAATGCGAAAGTAACTCTGTCTGTCTGTCTGTTACTCAATCACGCCTTAACTACTGAACCAATTTGCATGAAATTTGGTATAGAGATATTTTGATACCCGAGAAAGGACATAGGCTACTTTTTACCCCGGGACATAGGATAGGTTTTATCCCGGAAATCCCACGGGAACGGGAACTATGCGGGTATTTCTTTGACTGCGCGGGCGAAGCCGCGGGCGGAAAGCTAGTATGAAATATAGCTCAATTTAAAGCTTGATGTTAGTACTTTTAGAAACGATTAAAGTTTTTATGTAAATAAGCCGCAGTTCGCGACAATAAAAATAAAACAATAGTTTTATTCAACACTTAAAAAAATACTTTATCGAGTTTAAACTAACGATGAACGTTAAGTTTTACATTTATTACATAGGTAATATTTTAATTTAGACAAATGTGAAAATTAAATCGTAATAAACATTATTTCAAAATAAATAACGTCGAACAATGCGTCGAATACATTCATTTCAAACAGAAACTATGACATGACGCTTGCAAAACAGATAGATATATATGTGTCAAAACAAAAACTTTTACTTTTATTTCTATTTATTCGGTATAATTACGACTTAATAGTGATAAATATGATCATTATAAATACAAATAGGAATTAACAATATCACGAACACGAGACACAACTAGTATTTTACCGATTCCATACGTGGTCATACATGTTTCAAAACACAAACTTTTACTATTATTTCAATTTATCCGGTATAATTAAGACTTAATAGTGATACATATGATCATTATAAATACAAATAGGAATTAACAATATCACGAACACGTGGCACAACTAAAATTTTACCGATGCCACCCGTGGTCATTCTCCTTTCCACGTACAATCGTATTCTACAGAATCCATCGGAACTCGGACTCGTAAAATAATAAATACTTAGATACTACCTAGTAGGTACCTAGTTAATTACTTGAGTTAAAAAAAAACTGAAATAAGACAAACTCATGAAATTATTGCATTGTCACCGATTTTAAATTTAATTAAATCTGTCCATTTAATTTTTTTCGTAACTAGTGCATAAGAGTAGGTATGTTGAGTGTTTTTTACAATCATACAGGTGAAGCTAATAAAAGCGTGTTTAAACTTTAACATAATGTGAGGGTTGTTATTGCCCTTAAGGAAATTAGGTCGACAAAATAATACGAATTTTATGTCCCATTATGGGGCTATGGGATGTGAAACTTAAGTAGGTAATTAATAGCATAAGAATTACCTATGTCCTTAATATAACAAAAATAATTCAACATTTCATTATCTTATATTGTGCAAAAATGATGGTAGATTGGTCATTAACTCATTAGATATTGATGTTAGATATTATAAGCAATATAAATAAAAAATTACTGCAGTTATTGAAATCAATAAAATCTCAAAAAATCTACCAACATTGGAGCAAATACGATAAGTGTGTTAGGGTAATTGTGACTGACGTGATAATTCCAAGTTTTTTGGTTTAAAGATAGGTTTGATTCTTATTCTTGTATTAGGTATCACTACATAGTATAAAACAAAGTCGCTTTCTCTGTCCCTATGTCCCTATGTCCCTTTGTATGCTTAAATCTTTGAAACTACGCAACGGATTTTGATGCGGTTTTTTTTAATAGATAGAGTGATTCAAGAGGAAGGTTTATATGTATAATAACATCCATTAAATAGTGGAGAAGTACTGTTATTTTTGAGGTTTCTAATGTGATGTCGTAAAAAATTACATTTTTTCCGCTTACATTGCAAACGCAGGCTGAACCCTACGAGTTTTATCAAAATAATGTACTAATAGTCCATTGAAATGTTACATTTTTTAGGCCTAACCTTGCGTTTTTTAGAGGACGCAATTTAGTTTTTTTGATATGTAGGGGGGGGTCAGTGTGAAGCTAAAACCAAGTTTGTGGGGTCGCCACCCTTGTCCCACGGCCGCCATCTTGAAAATAGCGGTTGAAATGGTTTTTACGATATATCTCTTAAACTATTTATCTGATAAAAAAATATCGTTAACATTATTTGTTGCAAATTAAATTCTCTACAACTTTGGTGCAGTAACTTTTCGTCGTAGAACTATAAATAAAAAAGTTATAAGCGAAAATGTTCAGAAATTAGAGCTATTTATATTTTTCAATAAAACTGTTTTTATCATTTTACGAAGAAATGATATCAGACCACTTTTGTAGATTGTTTTTCGAGGAACAACTTTTATATACAACATTTTTTCATTAAGTAACTAGCTAAGGTTTTACAGCGCTCCGAAGTGAGTACAAATTTTCAGTACTCTGAACTATACATATATTGGCTATTGGCTCTTTTCCCATACTTCAGAACAATAGAAGCACACTGCAGAAGATTTCAGCCCTGCTTTTCGACGTAAAAAAAAACGCGCTTCCAGACTCTACCTCTTGGGTGGTGAGGAAAAGATTCAATAATTAATTATTAATAATATTGCAAAATTAATTATTAAAAATATTATAATAACAAAAAAAAAACAATTACTGATGACAAATTATTATTAGTACACACATAATATAAGTATACTGTTTAGTTCAGAGTAAAAATATAAAAAAAAAGTTTTATTGAAAAATATAAATATTTCTAATTTCTGAACATTTTCGCTTATAACTTTTTTATTTATAGTTCTACGACAAAAAGTTGCAGGACCAAAGTTGTAGAGAATTTAATTTGCAACAAATAATGTTAACAATTTTTTTTTATCAAATAAATAGTTTAAGAGATATATCGTAAAAACCATATCAAACGCTATTTTCAAGATGGCGGCCGTGGGACAAGGGTGGCGACCCCACAAACTTGGTGATAGCATCACACTGACCCCCCTACACATCAAAAAAATAAAATTGCGTCCTCTAAAAAATGCAACCCCAAATGTAACTTTTCAATGGACTATAAGTATTGTACACATTGAAAAGGTCTACAGAAAAGTCCGTGATGGTATATGTCTATCTCTTATGGATAACCCACAATAACTTTTTTTTGTCATTTACTTTTTACGACAAATAATGGCTAATTTTCGAAGCGATTTTAACCAATACAGCATTAATCCTTAACCAATTAAATACCTTGAATACATTGTTCATTTAATATAGATCTATATGGCCCTTTACACCGTATGATTTAAGTGAATATTTTCGAAGATATTACACCTCCGGGAAGTTGGCACCGCACTTTGAAGTTAGAAAAATTTTAAAGGTTGTTCCAGGTTGTTCTAGGTTTGTTCTACATTGTTCCAGAATTGCATACAGCTGAGATTAAAACTTTTCGAGAAAATACAAAAAAACCCGATTTTTGAGCTGGCACCGCACTTTTTAGATATCGCGATTCTGGCGGTTGTTCTGAGTTGTTCTAGGTTTGTTCTATATTGTTCCAAAATATCGCGTCCGAAAAAAATTTATTTTCCACAAAATTCGTAAAAAACCAAAAAGAAGTTGGCACCGCACTTTGAAGTTAGAAAAATTTTAAAGGTTGTTCCAGGTTGTTCTAGGTTTGTTCTATATTGTTCCAAAATATCGCGTCCGAAAAAAAATTATTTTCCACAAAATTCGTAAAAAACCAAAAAGAAGTTGGCCTCCGGGAAGTTGGCACCACACTTTGAAGTTAGAAAAATTTTAAAGGTTGTTCCAGGTTGTTCTAGGTTTGTTCTATATTGTTCCAAAATATCGCGTCCGAAAAAAAATTATTTTCCACAAAATTCGCAAAAAACCAAAAAGAAGTTGGCACCGCACTTTGAAGTTAGAAAAATTTTAAAGGTTGTTCCAGGTTGTTCTAGGTTTGTTCTATATTGTTCCAAAATATCGCGTCCGAAAAAAATTTATTTTCTACAAAATTCGTAAAAAACCACCTCCGGGAAGTTGGCACCGCACTTTGAAGTTAGAAAAATTTTAAAGGTTGTTCCAGGTTGTTCTAGGTTTGTTCTATATTGTTCCAAAATATCGCGTCCGAAAAAAATTTATTTGCCACAAAATTCGTAAAAAACCAAAAAGAAGCTGGCACCGCACTTTTTTAGATATCACGATTCTGGCGGTTGTTCTAAGTTGTTCTAAGTTTGTTCTATATTGTTCCAAAATATCGCGTCCGAAAAAAATTTTCTAACTTCAAAGTGCGGTGCCAACTTCCCGGAGGTCCAGAATCGTGATATCTAAAAAGTGCGGTGCCAACTTCTTTTTGGTTTTTTACGAATTTTGTGAAAAATAAATTTTTTTCGGACGCGATATTTTGGAACAATATAGAACAAACCTAGAAAAACCTGGAACAACCTTTAAAATTTTTCTAACTTCAAAGTGCGGTGCCAACTTCCCGGAGGTGGTTTTTTACGAATTTTGTGGAAAATAATTTTTTTCGGACGCGATATTTTGGAACAATATAGAACAAACCTAGAACAACCTGGAACAACCTTTAAAATTTTTCTAACTTCAAAGTGCGGTGCCAACTTCTTTTTGGTTTTTTGCGAATTTTGTGGAAAATAATTTTTTTTCGGACGCGATATTTTGGAACAGTATAGAACAAGCCTAGAACAACCTGGAACAACCTTTAAAATTTTTCTAACTTCAAAGTGCGGTGCCAACTTCTTTTTGGTTTTTTGCGAATTTTGTGGAAAATAATTTTTTTTCGGACGCGATATTTTGGAACAATATAGAACAAACCTAGAACAACCTGGAACAACCTTTAAAATTTTTTTAACTTCAAAGTGCGGTGCCAACTTCCCGGAGGTGGTTTTTTACGAATTTTGTGGAAAATAAATTTTTTTCGGACGCGATATTTTGGAACAATATAGAACAAACCTAGAACAACTCAGAACAACCGCCAGAATCGTGATATCTAAAAAGTGCGGTGCCAACTTCTTTTTGGTTTTTTACGAATTTTGTGGAAAATAAATTTTTTTCGGACGCGATATTTAGGAACAATATAGAACAAACCTAGAACAACCTGGAACAACCTTTAAAATTTTTCTAACTTCAAAGTGCGGTGCCAACTTCTTTTTGGTTTTTTGCGAATTTTGTGGAAAATAAATTTTTTTCGGACGCGATATTTTGGAACAATATAGAACAAATCTAGAACAACCTGGAACAACCTTTAAAATTTTTCTAACTTCAAAGTGCGGTGCCAACTTCTTTTTGGTTTTTTACGAATTTTGTGGAAAATAAATTTTTTTCGGACGCGATATTTTGGAACAATATAGAACAAACCTAGAACAACCTGGAACAACCTTTAAAATTTTTCTAACTTCAAAGTGCGGTGCCAACTTCTTTTTGGTTTTTTACGAATTTTGTGGAAAATAAATCTTTTTCGGACGCGATATTTTGGAACAATATAGAACAAACCTAGAACAACTCAGAACAACCGCCAGAATCGCGATATCTAAAAAGTGCGGTGCCAGCTCAAAAATTGGGTTTTTTGAATTTTCTCGAAAAGTTTTAATCTCAGCTGTATGCAATTCTGGAACAATGTAGAACAAACCTAGAACAACCTGGAACAACCTTTAAAATTTTTCTAACTTCAAAGTGCGGTGCCAACTTCCCGGAGGTAGATATTACAGATTTAAAAATTGCGGGACGTAGCGTTTGCGGCGGTACCGGCCGGCCGCCCGGCTGTATATTTTATACCCGTGCAAAGCCGGAGCGGGCCGCTATGTTTTTATATACAACGTTCACAGTTTTTCTGTAGTGTATTTAGTATCAGCATTGCACCCGTGCGAAGCCGGGGGCGGGGCGGGTCGCTAGTTGAGTATATTAAAAAAAAACAACGAGCGTATCATTCAAGTAAGATAACTGTAAACGAAATATGGTTTAATATCATATCTGAATAAAAACTACTTAAGTACGTAAAGCAACATGTAAACAGAAATAAATTAATAATTTGTTAAAAACATTGCCTTCTTTCATTCACATTCGGGTAAGTTAAAATCCTACAAACCTTTGCAAATAATAAAATAAATACCTAGGTTGTAAAGGCTAAAATAGGTAAGTACGTAAGTAATTGGATGGTAACTTTAAGCAGTTGAAATCCAACAAAATATACTTGTCTTTGATAGTTTAAAAGCTGTATCACATACCTACTTACCTACCTACGCTTCGCATAATATGACATACCTACAACATATCAATTCAAAGCTCATAAAAATAAAAAAATAAAATGTAGCCTTATTCCATTCTCACGTAAGCCAGATAACTAGATATATATAATATGTCCTCACGTACCCAGCCCGGTTATGTAGATTTACTGGGGTAATATCTATATCTACAAACTATGTGTTCATTGATCAAAATATCAACGTACCTATAAGTTTATTGTTTATTTGTTTAACTATTGTATGATCCACACGATGTTAAATTCAAAAACATAAATACATAGGTAATAATATGGTAATAATGTAGAGTAAAGGGAAAATATAAAAGGCGACCTTATCACTTATTAGCAACTATTCCAGGCTCCATGAGGTAAAGGATAAATAAAATACAAAGTATAAATGTATTTTAGTTTATATATTTAAAAAAAATCACGTAGTTACAACTTACAACATAGACTAGAAGGGATTACATTCATTTTACATCACACAACTAAATTAAATCGTTTTTAATTGTTCACAGTTTTCCCGCGTGCGGAAATATGAATAACTTCTCTTACAATATTTCCAAATACTTACGATTTAGGGTTTTCAACAAAAGAGCCTAATCAAAGGTCTTGATGTTTTGAGTGGATCTGGGCGATATACTCTGGGGCGACATTTATCAGACACTTTCAGGTGATTAGTCAGCTTGATTGCTTCCTTTCATAATATAAAAGAGTACCTAGGATTCAAAATGGATACTACCGTAAAATAAAACACTAGAGCCTAAATTTAGAAACTACTTAAAATCTTTATCGTAATTGCTTATGTTTTCATTACTGCAGAATTTTCATTATTTACATGTTTAAGATTACTTACCTCCACAAATGCTATAATTAATAACCCCAATGCACACTGATAAATTAATCCATTTGTGCATCAATAATTAAATAAATATCATTTATTTCTATCCACAAATAGATAACAAAACAATACTCTAGAGGCCATCTATAACTCAATCACTGAACTTTAATTGAACTCGGTTCCATTGTCAAGCTCAGAGTATGCAAGAACAAACATATGAACACATAATAGCTATTTAAATAAACCCCTTTCCCAGTGGGGTGCACAGAAATAGCGTTATTAGGTTTCCTAGCCTGTATCTAGGTATTTACTCGCACAATTGAATGCCGTATTTTCCAGAATAGGATGGAATTAAATGCATTTTATATGGATGGCAATGTTTTAAAACATGTTTTATGTAGGTAATAGATTGTACGGTTTGGGCGGTAGAGGGCAGTTCAATTCCCTTACTATTTTATTTTTTTCTGCACATAAGTTGATGCTGCTATTGCTACATTTATATTTTTTACTAGCTGTGCCCCGCGGTTATACCCGCATTGCTCCGCTCCTGTCGATCTTAGCGTGATGATATATAGCCTATAGCCTTCCTCGATAAATGGGCTATCTAACACCGAAAGAATTCTTCAAATCGGACCAGTAGTTCCTGAGATTAGCGCGTTTAAACAAACAAACAAACTCTTCAGCTTTATAATAATCTTTAATATACATAATACATATATAAATCTCGTGTCACAATGTTTGTCCTCAATGGACTCCTAAACCACTTAACCAATTATAATAAAATTCGCACACCATGTGCAGTTCGATCCAACTTGAGAGATAGGATAGTTTAAACATGTAGGTACCACGGGCGAAGCCGGGGCGGACCGCTAGTAAGTATATAGATGTCACCGTCCTGCCGTCGGCAAAGGAGCTGGTGGGGCGCCTGATGGTAAGCGCTACCGCCCATGAACATTAATTGTAGAGCCGTAAGATCGTTTGCAGACCTTACGCATCTACACATGGCTGCGGACGTTAAAGTCCTACCCTTTTCTCACCCATAGCGTATCTAGTATAGTAAATATTTAGTAATCTATATCTTTCTCACCAATGCTTTATTCTTTCCTTATCTTATAAAGGAGCAATCACAGACATGAATACATGTTTGTGGGAGCAATATATTTAAAGACGCGTTAGATTCCTGCAAATTTTATTGTTCACGAGTGATGGTGGTTGCTTACAAACAGGCAATCTACCCCGATGTAACATGAAATGAAAACTTAAAAGCACTGCGAATTTTTTAAATTAACTTTTTTAATATTTTCAATTATTTCGCGTCTGTTTTGCTGTCTCTTCTAACGTTAAACCTTTGGAATAATTCTGTTCGACCTTTTCTCCAGAAAAGTCAATCTCATTAGGCGCGGGTCAAACACAAGCGGCGCGGGCGCGGGCGTGCCATAAGCGCACCTCTTCAACCTGTTTTGCACCACGTCCTTCTACATTTTGTCTGAAAGAACTTTGGAAATAGCCAATAGCGCACCCGATGCGCGCCGGCAGTGCGCCCGATGCGCGCCGCGCCGCTTGTGTCTGTCCCGCGCCTTATAATATTTGTTGAACGACGAAAAAGGTAATTTTATTCTACGTTTTTAACATTGTCAAATATTTATACCTAATAGGTAGGTACTAGAATTTCAGATGAAGAATAAGGAAAATATTTGGGTGTGGGTTTTTTAACATGGTAAAATTAAATTCAGTTCAATTTTCCTATAGATAAAAATATATTTTTTATGCAGAACTAATTAGTCAGTCGGTATTATAAAATCTGTAACATGCAAAGCAATTTAAAAATCTAAAGGTAACTAAACAGCTCAATATAATTATTATCACTTAGGGAAGTCAATTTATAGGTAAGTCCAGAAGTTAGTGATAAAATAAAGTACAAAACATCACAATAGTATTAACAATAAAGTGACACTCCTATGACGCACTTTCTATTTTTATGCTAAGTTCATTTCATTTCCTCGAAGCGTCTGAATGCCACCAATGTTATTAGAGCCTCGATATGCGGTACAAATCGTAGAATAACACAATTTTCAGTTCACGATGGGAGGGAAGATAGATCTAATTATGTTGGCGTCATAGCTGTGCCTCGTACTCCAAATTGATGCGAGTTACAAGCATTCGCGGCGAGGAAAACTATTAAATGACTATAAGTATAAATGTGTCAATAAACTACCTTAATTAGCTGTTTAACAGCGCTGTTTTATAAATTTTTCTTGACCGATGATATTTTATAATCAACTTTTTTGCATATCATGTTGACCACTTGTCGTGGATTATTATTTATTGCCCAAAGCCTATCGAAGCCTGTGTATCTTCTGTGGGAACAAAAGTTCGTAATGGTGATGATATTTATCTGATATTCAATTTGTTCACCGTTCAGTTTTTGCATAGGTACCTAATGCAGAGAACCCCGTTCATTTCATTTTCAGAATGTTGAATTGAATTTTGTTTCTTGTTCTATATGTGTGTATCCCAAGAATATGTTAATTTCTATTTTATGTAGCTGGTTCTACAAGATCTCGCTTATAAGTTATAACTCGCACCACACAAGCTACAGCGCCCCCTACAGCCTACGTTATAGCAATAACCTCTTGTAATTAGATGCCATAAAATAGCATGTTTACGAGGCCTTTCCGAGATTTATGTGATGAGATCAAATTTGAGACACCCATAAAAATTGAGTCGAATGTTTGCTCTAATCGATAAGTGAATATTAAATTGGTAAACTTCCTTGTTTATGTTCTAATGCAATCAAGAATAGTCAAAAATTAATACAATATAGGTAATTACTCTTCTCTTTCTCTTATTCATTTTTAAACTCTGGGTGATGTATATTTGCGAATTATAATTACTATTTAGGTAGTAGTGTTTGTATTACTAAGAAAGTAATTCTATAAAATAAAAGCCGGTAGCAATTAAATATTTGTATTAACTACATAATATTGTTTCATGAGATGTTAAATTTGTTACTATAAGAGGTGATAAGGCAGACATTCTTAAACATCGTAAATTAATTTAGCAATCAATATATAAAAAATCGTGTTAAACACACACCAAACTCGAAAACGGCTTGATCGATTTTTATGAAATTTTAAGAGGTAACTATCGTGGCAGAACTTTTGCCGGGTCAGCTAGTAAATAAAATATCTTTTACTAAAAGAATCAGGAATTAATATTAATAAAACACAACAGTATTTAAACATTAATTTAATAGTACTTAAAATAAATTTGCAGTAACATTGATAAACACAGTTTTAAATATACAAGGAAATACAAATGATCGATACCCTCACAAAGAGTATTTATACAAGTATTAAATTAATATTAATTAATAATAATTATAGCTATAATGATTTACAATGCAAACTTATTAAAAATATTATGTATACAGAACTATAGGGCCTTGTATGATTTTTCAACCAATCTTTAATATTTTCATTTTCTACATTGAGACTATAATAAAATGTCTATAATTAAATTTTAATATTTAAGTAATATTGTAGACAATAAATTGTCTGTTGTCTACTTGGTTATCTATATAAACAAAAACGTAGTTATATAAAAATAAAAAAAAAGACGTGTGGCACTCGGGGACTGCCGCAGTAAAGCTATTGCATGCTATGCCTTCAAGCCACACCTCCGCGCCCGTCGGAGTGGGGAGCGTGAGGTTTTTCGTTACTAAATTTCTGGATTCGGTCCCCGCGCTCAAGGCCCGCGATAGAAGCTATGCAATAGCTTAAAAAAATATATATTGAAAAACAATGTTTATATACTAAAAAAAAAAAATGAATATAAGTCAATATCCGTCTAAGACGTCGAGAACTTGTTAAATTAATGACAATGAAATGATATTTTGAGTCATCCATTAGACCTTAGTATAATAAATAATAATAACCCCCTTTTAGTAAAATCCAATTATTAGAGCACCAACAAAATAAATTTGATATTTTACACGCCTTTAACATCATTTATCAAATTATAAATTAATAAGACTTATAGCCAGTTTTACAACTTCTCGATAAGTTATGTTTACTTTATCCCATAATTAAAATCATAAACTATAAATTATGAAAATACTTTATTTCAAAAAGATTTTCATAATAAATTTGCTTTAAAACCGATACTTTATTACGTAATCACACAAAAATATAGGAAGTTCTTTAAATGTGCAAAACTATTACAATCAATCATATTGCTACTTGGAAGTTACATAGTGAACCTACTACTTTCTCCGTCTTATCAGTAACTAGCTGTGCCCTGCGGTTTTACCCGCATTCATCCGCTCCTATGTCCTTCCTCGATAAATAGACTATCTAACAGTGAAATAATTTTTAAAATCGGACCCGTTGTTCCTGAGATTAGCGCGTTCAAACAAACAAACAAACTCGGCTTTACAATATTAGTATAGATATTGAATCCAACGAAAGCCTGTTGCCATGGTAACGTCATGTCAATTTGTAAGTATAATTTAAATAGTACAAGATCCCACTGCTTGATTTTGCAGTTATCAGATTTTTTTTTAATAAAATTTATTTTAAAGGGAGTATGCAATGAATAAATAATATAGTTTAGGTACTTATATGATAATTATCTAACATAGATATACTTGTTTACACCTGGCAATCATGTTTTCTGTTAAAAAAATGTATATTTTATATTAGAAAATTGATTATACAAAACATTACAAAAATTTTAAACAAATATGTACATGCATGAGACATTTTTCAAGAAAAAAAAAAACGATCACGAAGCGTGATTCAAACCCGCGTCTTTAATTTCTCATTAATATTTTAATGCTATAAAACTAAATATCTAATTCAACAGATACATGCGACCAATTTTTTACAGATAAAATTTCGCTAAACTGTTTCACACCGCCTCAACATTCATTTAAAATTAATTTAATAAAAATCAGATAAATGCAGCATCGCATAGTAGGATCTTAGACTATAGGCCGCGGCCTTGCTTGTCCTTTAGCATTTTTTAAGCAAATATGTTAGCAAATACAAGTGCAATTTACAATACATATATATTTTTCATTCATTCATTCATTCTTTCTTATAGTAAAAAAAAAGCCTACAATGAGCCTTTTGCTTGTTCAGATGGTTTTAATCCTTCCTATTTTAATAAGTCTTTTTTTATTTATTTATAAACTTTAAATTTACATTCCGTCACCATGGGTATTTTTTCTAATAAAATCAAATAAGACCGTTTAATCAAAATCGTATCTATCAATTTTAGCAAAGTAACGATATTCATATAGATGTTAAGACGATATTTTATCGTACCGATAATAATTAGTCAAAGCTTTTACATCTTGCAACTGTAAACCAAGCCCTTGCAGACATTATTTTTATTCCCCTATTTATTCATTTTCAATTATGTATCGAATGGTCATAATATCGTATTAACGTTAACCAATGAAATCGCATTCTCAAAAATCCACCAATAGCATCGAAGCATTAATGCTACTTACACTAGACGATATTTCATCGTACCGATAAAAAAATCGTCACGACAAAGTCACGATACGTCGTCACGACAGTCAAAACCATCTTTACTCCTAAGTGATATTAACATGCATACATTTTATTACAATAATTTAATCAAGATAGTTTGCAAAATTTAAATTAATTAACTAATCGGATAATATACAATTTCCTTTTCATTGGAAGATAATTTTGGCAAGGGAGTTCTCCATACACATGATGATAGTAAATATAATACAACTTAATATACCTTAGCTATAAATGTTCCAATCAATCGAATAAAACTTTTTATAATGACGCATTTTGCTACACATTTAAATTAATTTTATTTCTTAATATTTAGTATCAATTTATTTAAAACATGAGTGTTGATATTTTAAACTATCCTTATTATCTTGTTTAGTTTTAATATAGTTTAAAGGTAAAAAAAAAAATTATATATATTTTTACACATACATATTTCATATTTTTTTTGGTTTTATAACCTCATGATATCAGTCAAATAGTAAATAAAATGCCGTAAAACCAACCAAGAACTAATTTATTATTCCAATAATTTTCCTGTTACACATTAAAGGAACAAAATGCGTCATTTTAACATAATTTTTTAATAAATTACACACAATAGATGACAATTGCATGTGCATTAGAGCTAATTGGCTTTTTATACAATCACTAAACCTTATATTATTAAATGCTAACACTAATAAAAGTACAACCGAAACACTAAAATACCGAATGTCACTTTCATTTTCACTTAGGAGCTTATAAATGGTGTAAATTGAACTCAATCACTATAAATAAAATGAAGTTATCCGTTTGTTCGCGATAAACTCAAAAATTACAGTACCGATATTCATTCTGTTTTAATCAACGGATAGCGTGGTTATCGAGGAAGGTTTTAGTGTATTTTTTTTAAGTTATAGATGAGGCAAGCAAAGATGTGGGCGGAAAGCTAGTATTGTATTGAAAAAGTCAGTGCTGCGTTTGAGTCAGCATTTGCTGAGATGTTGACTGTGATATTATAAAACGGTAAAAGTCGTAATTTCGATATTATCACTTTATTTATGAGTTTACACATTTGAAACCACTTCCATATTTTTTACACTTAATATGATTTCATGGAAGGTGTTTATTTATTTGAAGATCAGGCCTTAATTAAGGTAAATTAAATAATGTAACCTGAGATCCGACATGTCTTTACATATTATGATGAAGATGGTATTGATAAAAACTATTTAGGTAAAAACTCGTTTTAAAAATTTAAATGTCTATATTTACAAAATGGTATAAGCTTAACTACAAACCTAATATATAGGTAAAATTTTTTGATTAATATGGTATGAGACATTTAAAAATATTTCAAAACTACCCTCAATTAAGTTCAATTTACACACAAATTATAAGCACCATCAAAACCAATACTTTAACTGTTACATGAAGAACTCCCTGTTTTCTTGCGGTGGTCAAGTGTGCCGCAACTGCGTTGTTGAATTACCTGTAATTATAATTGGATAATTTGAAACTTTTGTTAAGGAAAGTATATTTTATTATTGTTTGTAAAAATTACTATAAGTGTACACTGTACATACAGCATTCATAATATCTGGCATATTAAAGCAGAAAAGCGAGCACGAAAGCTATCGTCAAAGTATTTGTAACGTCATCGAAGGAATTTGAAAAGCGCCTCTGCCTTGCATAAAAGGAACAATTTTTTATGTATGTAATGATGACGTCATGCTCTCGATAACGTTGATTTAACTTGACTATAGTGTTCATACTCTGTTTTGGATTCTATGGGCAAAGGTTTGCCATAAAGCCCAGCAAAGTATATTTCTGGTTAACAATATCACTTCAGAATAAAGCTTTATTTTCAATTTCGTACATAAGGGAATATAATTTTTAAGAAAAGTCTAAAATTCGAAATTTATTGCTTTGTGAATTTAATTATATCGCCATCTAGTATCCATTACAACAAACATTACTAACAATACATTGAAAATTATTTAATTTTAATAATCTTAATATATATAAATCTCGTGTCACAATGTTTGTCCTCAATGGACTCCTAAACCACTTAACCGATTATAATAAAATTCGCACACCATGTGTAGTTCGATCCAACTTGAGAGATAGGATAGTTTAAACATGTAGGTACCACGGGTGAAGCCGGGGCGGACCACTAGTATGTAATATAAGGAGAAATAATACCTGTAGGGCTTTGACAGTTTGGTACGTCAATAATGGTGACCTCTATAACTCGTAAACCTCTTAGTATAGGGTCCGTTAAGTGTATACCTCGTGGATTGTACACCCTTTCGTTCTGTGTCGCTATGAACTTTGATATTTTTCGAAGATGCTGAAACATTACGAGAGACCAAATAATAATAAAGATCTTGTGTGACTAAGGTATAAATCTTTTTTATAATATATTATGCATTAAAATTTGCAAAAAAATATGATGAAAGAATAATAATCCATATTATGGAGATGCTTTTAAAAGTAAAGACAATTTTATTTATTTGGATTTGTAGTTGCACATTTTTAATTCAGGAAATACCAAATAAATATTATACAGACTTATATCTATGACATAATCATAAAGTATTTTTATCATAATTTGATTATTATCTATCGAAAATATAAATTTAAAAATATGAATCATCACTAACAGCATGATTGCTAAAAACCCTTTTGTAAGCAAAAATTAACATGAAGTTCTTGTTTCATTTTATATTTTAAAAGACAGTAAAACCTGAATCTAATATACTCTTTTTCCTATTTTAAATTCATATTGTGTGACATTTAATAATTAATAATGTGTAGTTGTTTTAATTCACCTTGGTTCTTGGTCAGGAAGTTTTGGAATCAATTAAACAAACAAAAAAATTTTCCTGAAACTTCTTTTAATTTTCATTATAATATCTTACTGTAGCAATAGAAGTTATTAACAGACATAATTATCAGCTTACCTGTATGTTTGTATGTAATTGATATATTTATGTATAGTGACCAACTCGTCTATTTTACGCACTTTCAATCAATTCCATGAGTTTAAGTATTTTCATTTATAAAACTATATTAATTATTTTATATCATCATACCTTTTCGTAATGCGTCTCAGTGCATATATAAATGAAGTAGGCAGTCAGGCATGCGAGGCAACCTTCACAGTAGGTACTGCAGTCTGCCGTTTCAGCCATATCAAAGTGTTCGTTCAGTCTCTCTATTGTGTATTCAAATGTTTGTCTATCTATCTGTAAATAATATTGTTTATTGTTAGTTTCGATGATTGTAAAATGACAATAGAATGAAACAGGGAAGTTTAATTATTCATTATTTAAATACTTGGTTTGTATTAAAATTATAAACAGTCAATTGGTAACAGTTTGATCACATATTATGCAGCATTATATTTTCTGTTACATATTTTAAAATTACCAACATTGGAGAGAGTTTTAGAAACTGCTTCATCTTAGCTTTGCATAGAATTTAGTAAGAATATTTATTTTCTTTTTTCAGTTAATTATTGCTGCTGCGCCTAACTACAAAATTTACTTGTTTCAAAAACATTGAACTCAGGACCTCATGTCAAATGGTAACCAACTATAAAAAGGAAGTGACTTAGTACAAAGGACTTGACATTCACATATCTACACTTGACCATGTGGCATTGTGAAGCCCGCAAAGGATTTAGTCCCATAGCGGGAATAAGAGGTTATTGACAGTTTAAATCATATGATAATGCTATTGTTTGTATGTTAACAAATACAGTAAAAATTCGATTAATATTAATTGGCTAGAAAGATTCCAGAGCATTAGCATGCAAATAATTCTGAATTGAATAATTTCACAAAGTTGTATATGAACTTATATTGTGAATATCTACTTTGAGAAATGAAAGTTTGTAAACAAAAATATTTAGAAAGTACACCTTATTCCAGTAAGATTTTTATCTCAATTATTTTTCTTAAATTCTAAGTGTATTAAATGAACGAATAAATGTAATTCTCACATAAAAGTATGAAATTATCTTTCACAAACACTAAGAATGCTTTTCCCATCAATGAAAATCCACACCTAGTGTTATCAAGGACGGTTTTAAGGCGTGTTGATATCCGATAAACAAATGTCCAACTTACCCTATCTTCAAGTTCAGGTGGGAATCTGGTTTGGAATTTCACCGCTGTACCTTCAGAATAGTCCCTCTGGATAAATATTTTAATACCCTGTTGTGTAGGTGTCTGTTGGCTACCTGGTGTATTGGGTCCAGAAGGAATTCGATTGTTAGCCATTATCAATAGTTTTTACTTCAATAAAACACAAACACATTTATTTCAAGCACACAAAGAAATTGCCAACTACGATAAAAGCATACTGTGTATTAGAGCAAGAGAAATCTTTAATTAATTACACAAAAAACTTAAACAGTATTCTCGTGATTTCTCTGAATACACTGAGTGACGTGACGTAGGTATCTGGAATGACATTGACATTTAGTTGTTTATGGAAAGAAGACCAAAGACAAATGTAACGTTCATAACTTTTTAAATATGAATAAAATAATAAACTATTTTACTTCAAATGAAATATATTAATAGAATATTCAACTTATATATATTTGTAAAATAATATACGTAATTAGTATTAATTACTAGGTAAAATATTAATAAATATAATAATAATTTTTTAAATCATTATTAATTGTTACTGGATTTTTCTAATAAATTTTGGTGCATGTATCCCAAAATTAGCATTAAAAAAAAATATGTTACATATTATTGAATTAAACTTAAACTCCACAATAATTATTATATTAATTATTGTTGAGTTGAAGCATATTAGTTCAATTTTGTAGGTAAAGTTTTATCATGGACCAATATGTACTTATATTGGTCCATGGTTTTATTTCGAGACAATTTTCGGATATTATAATTATTATATTTTATAAATTCCTTCCTGCACTTTGTGAAATTAGCACGTTCAAACAAATAAATTCTTCAGGTATGTATTAATTAAAAGATATTTAATGATATTTTTTATTACTTATTTCGATTCGATTTCTTTAATTTTTTGCCAAGTCAGTAGTCAGTACGTTGATACAAAATAATTGTTCTCCTTTGCCAAGCATCTGCGTAAATTGGTAATTAGTGTACCTACCCGTTATCAAAAATTAATTAATGTTCTTTGTACAAGACTCAACTAAATATGGCAGGTTTATAAATTTATATGTTAGGCCGTTGGCGCCAAATTGTTATTCAGCAAGCGAACTTAGCGAAATCGGCCTAAATAGTTCGTCGTCTGTCGAACGCTAATCAATTATTGATAATAATAATCCTCTTTCATTTTTCAATCATTATGTATTACTAGCTGCTCCCCGCGGTTTCACCCGCATTGATCCGCTCCTGTTGGTCTTAGCGTGATGATATATAGCCTATAACCTTCCTCGATAAATGGGCTATCTAACACCGAAATAATTTTTCAAATCGGACCAGTAGTTCCCAAGATTAGCGCGTTCAAACAAACAAACTCTTCAGCTTTATAATATTAGTATAGATAGAAATGGATGACTTCATTACCTTTTCATTACTTTATTTAAGAATTTTGCTAAGATTTGTACTTTGTTAGGTAGGTAGAACTACTTAATTTACATGGAATCTTCAAAATATAAGACCTATCTTAAGAAAGTAGTTACCAAGCGAAACAACGGCTATATAAATTCTTATACAATATATTTTTGATATCTTCAAAAATTACAATAATTTTTTTTATGATTTCCTTGAATAAGCGCGTGTCTTGATTCAATAATATACGTAACTAGCTAGCGCTCCGGTTATGCCCGTGGTACATAATAATATATACATATATTATAGCCATAAGCATTCGCCATTCGGAGGACGGAGATCTAGCACGTGTTCAAAAATAAAATATTTTTAGGTCTTTTAGCTCCTGCGATTAGCAATCATAAAAATTAAAATAATCAAAAATCCATCATGCCCTTTACAACAGAGTGTCAAATATACAACGTAAAAACTAACTTGCAAAGTAACTATAGCCCCTACTAGCGCAGTCGACAAAAAATGTTGTAACATTGATCCTGGCGCTTGATACTGCAATTAAAGAATCCTTCCATTATATAAAAGAAAGTGATACCAACCATTGCGTTCGAATTCCTTACGTAATAAAGGCCGCATTTCTCTTAAATTTCATTCAAGTCATATGCTTTAGTGAAAGATGTCGCAGCAAAACGGATGCTAATGATCGTGATTCGTATATCAATTCATGATGTGATACTAGCGACTTTGTAGTACCGCAGATCACGTATTGACTAGATGGAGCGTGAAAGAAAATTTGCTGCAATACGTGTGTATGTGACACAGCCATTCCGGTTATCTGAATTCCGCTGTTCCTCAACATATTCCATTTCTTTCAGATTCTTATTTTTCTAATCGATCGAAAAAATGTGTCTGTCTGATTTCAGAATCTGATTTCCCATCGTATGGCTCATACATATTATAATTTATACTTATCTTAATAATTCGGAATCAGATACTTCAATTTCTAAAATATGTTTGACCGCTTTTGCAGTATGGACAAAAAGTTTCATTTTTTATATTTTGTCAAGTTGTACTGTACTTAGTACTGTATGATATAATATTGGGATTAATTAATTACCTAAATAATATAAACCCCAAAATAAATGTGATTTACAAGAGTCCCTGCGACATCTAGTTGAATTTTAGTCTGTGGTAGTAACAGCTGATTACTAAAAGCGGCGTCAAGATACATAGTTTGTTGGGTCGCTGGTTTCTTTAGATTAATAGAAAGTTAATTGAACAATATTAAGGAGTTACGCATCACGTATTAATTTAATGGCCCTGTGACAGAAAATTTAGTTGATGAATAACTGAACGATTCCTATAGATAGTACTGAAAATTTCAATTTGTAGCAATTAATCAAAATGATTTCAATTAGGTACATATTGCTTTTTTAAGAAAATAAAAGGATTTTTTTATCATTAGAATGACTCGAAAATGTATATACTATAAAGAATGGTGACAAATCATTATTTTTCTATCAGTACCTACTTATGTGACTGAATTTAATATCTGAATAAATATAATTATTTAGAAATTGTAAATAATATAATAAGAAACAGAAGACCTCAATAAACAAATCTAGGGCGGCAAAGCTTGCCTGTTGGGCGCGGCAAAACTTTTTTATGTAGGTATACGTCATAGCCAAGGAAATTTGTATCAGCGAAATTTTACTGTTCGATGTTAATTGATAGTATTATGTTTAAAATTATAAATGCCTCTGAGTCTAAGTAGGAGTTGTTCAGAGATAATAATCGGCGGGCGGCGAATAGCTTACCTATAGGCGGGTCGAACCTACTATCTTAATATAAATTATATAAATAAATCATACGTATGATGTTTAATATAAAAACGTTTAAGTGGAACTTAGGACCTATATTTTGTCACAGTAAAAACCTTTACATAAACGGTCTGTGTTTCTGTGTTGTATATGTTCATGTTTTGTACTGAGTATTGAGTAAATACTTATTTAACTACCTATTTATTTTCGTATAACTCCCATCATGATTACAACTTCTAAAAACAATTTAATACTACACTAACGTATCTGTAAAAACAACGGTATGATGTCAGAATTATCTAAAGAAATTGAAAACGGCTTTTCTACCGCTCCTGCGATCTTTTATTTATAAAGTGTCTCGTATCGATGTTATTTAAATTAGGCATGGTTTAATTATTTGTTTGTTGACAGTTTACTACAGACCCGTCTATTTTACTACAAATTGATTAGTTTGAAATTATAATATACTGACCTCTTGTCCTGGCTTCTCCCGGTTTGATCGAGTATAAAAATAAAATATAGCTGCTCGTACTCGTAATAGGTAACTTCTTGAATAATTATATTATCTACTAACTTTGAAGTTTCTAGTTGAATTGATACAAACAAAATAACAGATTTTAAGTTTGTAACATCAGTCAAGTTATAAAAAAGCTTTTAGTAAAAAATGTTCTTAAAAATATCTGGCATATTTTCGTGTTCTAAATATATCATATTTAATGGTCAATGAAAATAAAATGAAAAATTAATATAGAAAGGAAAATTGTTAACCCTGGATGATAGAAAAAGCAATTAATATTGAGCTTAACATTTGAGAAAATAGAACTTATGTTTTGGTAGTCGATAATATTATATTCGAGGAAACACAATATATTTTGTTTCTTGTACCTTTGCTTCGTTTTTTATGTGCAGGATATTTAGTGCTTTGTGTAATCAATATTATCACCTCATTAATTATTTCAATAGTTTTCTCACTATCAAATCCTGCAATTATTTTGAACTGATTGAAATTGAATGTTATGATTAAAATTAAATTAACGATTAAATTTTATTGCAAATATTACATTTAAATAATAATGTACAAAAATTTCAATAATTTAAACTTTAATAATTTAAACTTGTTAAAACTGAATATGATTAAAATTAAGTTATCTTTGAAATTTTATTGAAAAAATTACATTTTTATAAGAATGATAGGTTATCAGGGCCAAAAATCACTGCTAAACTTTACATTAAACTTAGTCAATAAATAAATATGATCGCTTGTATTAACAACAGCAAGGCAAGACTTGAACAGTGCAAGGCTTTATTTTTCTACGATTTAATTAATCATTAAAGTACTAACTATTTGGATTAATTTTGTACATCTATAAAGTCGGTTTTATTTAAAAAATATATCAGTTTTATGAATAGATTTAACTTTATTACTTAGTTATACAATTCTCAATCCAAAATTATACAGTAGGTATCGAACTTTTTAACCTTCAAAAGTTACGATCGAAGGACGCTATGAAGCCTTCAACTATATCCAAGCACTTATCAAACTTTATTAGCACTGACTCCCGTAATTAAAATGTACCACGAGCGAGCCATAGCACTTGCACCTCCATTGCCTCGCACCTTAACATTTTCGAACCCCACGTCACGTATTAATGCCAGTATATATACCGAGCCCTGAACTTCCCTGGCATACATTGTGACCGCTTATCGGACGGCAGTCAGTCGCATCTGCCGTCAAGTGCTAGAACCAGTGCAAAATGTTTGAGTTTGTGGTGTTGTTATCGGTGGCGGCGTTCGCTAGTGGCCAATCGGCATCCGGACTCGTTAGGAACATTTACAACGAATGTTTGAGTCAATATTCCGTGGAGTGTGTGAAACCGAGGACCCTGGAATGGATATCCCAAGTCGCGAACGATGATGAGATCAGGATCACCGACAATCTGTCCATCATCAAGACAGCGATCGCTGAGGATGAAGCCGTCGACCCGAGGATGGCCAAGGACCCCACTTACGCGATCTTCGACAAAGTGGAACGCTTCATTGAAACCCATTCTGTGAGAGTGAAAGTACCTGAGGAAATTGCCCGCAGTGCCGCTTCTGAATATGTGCCAAGATCTCTCCTTACCGACCTTCCTTCTGAATTGGACATGCCTCTTGACGGAGAAGAGGAGGTCGAGACTTTCGAAGGCAGGAAGAAGAAGATCAAGCTCCCCAAGCCTTTGAGGATCAAGAGCAGTAGGTTTCCTACAAATTGACTTGATAGCACGTAAAATTGCAAGTATCTAATTGTTTGTTTGTTTTCAGAACACGGTTTCATCAAGAAGGTGCTCCTGCCTTTCCTCCTCGGTCTTAAGTTCAAGGCTTCAGTGCTGGTTCCCTTGGCGCTCGCTCTCATCGCTCTGAAGACATGGAAGGCCTTGACTCTTGGTCTTATCTCTCTTGTGCTTTCTGGTCAGTATAACATTCCAACGCAAATTGATCAATTATTATATTAACTAAAACATTTACACGAATTACTACATTTTAAAGATGCTTAGATGGTTTTCCTAATTTTAACACTTCCTCTATTCTTCTACTAATAACTTAAAATATGTTATACAATACATAATGCATGAATTCAAACAGCATTCATTAACATATCCTTAAACATAAAATCTCAAACATTTTTCTAATTTACAGGTGCCATGGTTATCTTCAAGTTCACGAAGCCCAAGGTTGTGAACTACGAAGTCATCCACTACCCACAACACCACGTTGAGCACCATGTAGACCATCACGCCCCAGCCTGGGACGCCCACGGTCCCTACCAGGCACGATCATACGAAGACGCCCACGACATTGCTTACTCTGGCCAAAAATAACTCATGTAGCTTTAATGTAGACGGACCTCGGACTAATTTATTTTATTTATTAAATTATTTATTGTTTACCTGTAAATAAATCTATGGTATAAGTTTCAAATTTATTCGACTGATATTTTATTTGTGTCCTTCCCTTACAAAAACCACTTCAACCATTTTCTCCATATCCCTTTGTAAGAATTAAAAAAAAAAGGAATAGACAAAGGAAAATTTGCAATATTAAAATGTAAGCGTAAATGTTTTGCTCATCATTCGAAATCTAAATAGATATCAAAATGCTGAATACATCACATTATTTAGTAGCTAAATATCTAAAGTTTACATTAAAATTCACCGCACAACAAAATTCATCTCATGTACATTTAAATTTACTTCATTACAACGGTATCAGCGTCTTGGGCACCATCGATTTCATTGTCCTGTAAATCTATCATCCTGTCTCCATTATGAAATGAATGAAAATGCTCTTTAAATTTACGAATACTATGCACAGGGAATAATCTAGTTGCAGGCATTTGTTTTTCATTATCTTCAGGAATTGGCGCGTCTTTTTCTTTTCTTATTTCGATACGATGAACCGAATTTCTTTTGTTGATAGTGTTTTCCAAATCAGGTGGATGGTTTAAATTATTTAAATGTTGATTTGCATTAGTTGTCCGTATTGCGATTTCATTTGATTTCTTCGTCCTATTTTGTATTTCCTTGCTACTTTCAATTGAATTAAAATTCAAGTCGCCTGTCGTGCCTTCCGATCGAGGTAAAAGTATTTGATTAGAAAACTTTTTGTATACATCAGAACGTTTTAAAGGATTCATTTTGTAAATGTTTAACAGGACGTTGAAATTATCCATGTTGTTCGATCTTTTTATTCTTGGATATACAGGATTGCAGATAGATTCTTTCAGCACCTGTAAATGTAGAATGTTCTGTTTTGGCTAATTTCAAATTTATTATATCTAAGACATGCACCATAGCATATTGTCTCTGTATTACAAGTAAAAGGCTTTTCGATTATTTTGTTTCCGAGTTGCTTAATACTGACATACATAGGTATATCGTATTTTAAGTCGTATTTATTTCCAGAATAACCCATTTTCTTCATAATTTATAGAGCAAATAACATCAAAAATTGACTTTCCCTAGGTGTTTTACTTACCCTGACTACGAATTATTAGGAAGAAACGAAAGTAATTATAATTTTATTAAAGACTAGCTTCCGCCCACGACTTTGTACGTGCATCCCCGTTTTTCCCCGTTCCCGCAAGAATTTCGGGAAATCCTTTCTTAGCGGATGCCTACGTCCTAACATCTACCTGCATGCCAAATTTCAGCCCGATACGTCCAGTGGTTTGGGCTGTGCGTTGATAGATCACTATATCAGTCACCTTTAGAGTTTTATATATGTTACCGGAAATGTATGAAATCAAGGAATTGTATACAATTCCTAGGAAATGTGTACAATTCCGATACCATTTAGGAAATGTATAAAATATTGTTTAAAAAACTATTTAATGCATGCATATCCTAGGAAATGTATAATCTTCCTAGGAATTGTATACAATTCCAATATCGTATTAGGAAATGTGTAAAGTAAATGTTTTCTGTAATAAAACACGTCATTTTTTTTATTATAGCTCTTATTGATACAATCGGGTAACAGTCATACTGTAAAATTATAATAATATTATGTTCATATTATTATCTTACTAATTAACATTTTAAAAATCAACTATCTAACTTTTAACGTAAATATCACAAAATCAACTTATATTTATTCTTATAAAATCAAATTTTCATTTGGCAAGTAATCAGTCCCTTCGTCCCGCTGTCCCCGCGTAGGTATATTTGGCGCAGTCGGATTGTATAATCCGCCGTATTACATTACGGCTAGCTGTTTTAATATGCCGAAAATTCATCTTTTTCCAAAATTATAGGAGCCCCACTTCGTGGGGCTCCTATTTCTGTGTAGTTTTAAAAAACACGAACCTAACCTAACCCACCCCCTTATCCAAACCAAAAATTTCTGATTACGAATTATCGGCATAGTTACTACAAAATGCCGACCGTTTGTAAACAGCCAGATTATATACAATTTGCCTGCGACATATCAATATCTTAAATGTTTTACATTTCCTATAGCTATTTAGGAAATGTATAGATTTCCTAGGAAATGTGTATAAAATAATTTATTTCACACATTTCCGTGCGATTTTAGGAATTACATACATTTCCTAGGAATTGTATACAATGACGGATTACATACATTTCCGGTAACATATATATAGATTTTATTGAAAAACTTACCATGAGCAACAGCAAACTTATTTTACAGGCAATATGTGTTTTCATGTTTCACGTTAGATTTTACAAACCCCTTTACTTGAATTTACTGTTGTGGCAATATTTTCAAAACATCCGAATCAAATCATGCGATAATATTTAGGTGTGCAGCTAGCCCATTAAATAGTAGAGAGTTATATATTTTTCAAATTTATCACACATACCTATTATAAAAGATTTCTTTTAATATTAGGTACGTTACATGAAGATACCTATGTACCTATATTTGGAATTAGTTAACTGTTAAATAATTATTTAAAACAAGTAAAATTTCGAAACTATTTTACAAGTTTATATTATAAAGAGTAAACTTTAAAACTTTATATTGATAACGACTATTTTAAAATTCTTTATAATTTAAATAAAATAATTGAAGAGGGATAGCAATAAAACAATTCCATTCGTTTTAATAAATAATTTAATCGTTCAATAAATTAGTAAAAAATAAATTATATTCTTACATAACAATAACCAATAAATAAATAATTAACCATAATTTCTTAACATTATTTTTCAATACATACCTAACCAATAAAAGTATACATCCCACTATAATTTAGATAATAATTCTTCTGTCTCATTCTTTCTTACGATACATATATTTAGTGTGAAAGAGACAACCTATGATGAAATACCATAGATGATAGAATATATAGATGTTGAATAATAAAAGCATAAATATTTTCTCTGCGTTTCATGAAAAAATATTTTTTTTTATCAAAAATATAAAATACTATTACCTAGATTTAAAATTTGAGCCCCATGCCTAATTAAAATAAAATATAACTTATTTATCTAATTCTATTGTCCTAGTGACTCAATGGCTCTATGCTAAAAGTAATTGATTTCGCACTTTGTAATTTAACACAAAATGCAACAAAACAATTGAAAAAAAAAAGATTTAAATCCTTACTTAGACCGTAAATATTTTCGAACATTTCATACATAGTTAAGTTATAATTTTTAAGTTATAGGTGATTTACATTTTTAATTATACAAAGGCATTAATTTGTTAATGAAAAACATTCGCATCTTACTAATTTTCCGATTGTCGAGCGATACGAGATATTTTTTCAAAATAGGTAAGGTATGTATGAAATTATTCAAAAGTAAGGATCAATCTCTCCCCAATTACCACTTATATTTAATAATAAATAAATAATATTACGTTATCATTTACACATTTTGGACTTAGCTATGACAAAATTATACAATAACATTATTTTTAATAAATGCAATGTTCTATATATCTGTTTCAAGCAACAGTCTATTAGAATAACTTTAGTCTCATAGAACTTTTAAAAGTAACTGACGGTACCATTTTGATAAAAAAGCTGAAAGTTATTATAGTTATATTCAGTATCAATATTCAACCCAATTCGGTATCATAATTTTTACTATGTGTGTAAAAAATAATATGACTACAACGGGCCCATATTCATCTTAATTTTCCTTTTACACGTTCGCAAAAAATATAAACCTATATATTTATATTATCAATGTTTCATTGTTGGGAACACTTTCAGCAGTTCGCTTAATTTTTTTGCATGTAATTTAAACCCCGGTTTATCAAAGAAAGCATCAAATCAAAAATGCAGCAATCTAATATTATGTCGGTGCTAAACATGTTGTCTCGCTTGCATGTTTTTGCCGTCTATATTCACTCTCTCTATATCTGTCAACGCGAGTACAAGCCGCCATTTAAATTCCTTTCTTATTGTATCGGTATCATCGGTATATACATTGTTTTTACTTCATATTATAATTAATGTTACAATTGGGATATAAAGCATGACAGTCCTTTTGCTCCTGCCCATCTCTAGCCGCTTGAACGTATCTGTAATACCGCAGCGCCATCTTGCTGTCCGCCGGTGGTACTAGCTCGCTTGAATCTCTGGAAAGACGATTTTGGATTATAGTAATTTTATCAATAAGTAGCTATTTTAGAGCGGAATGATTTTAATATCATAGAGGATAGTTTTTAATGGATGGTGTGTACGGGATTAACTCTAAATATTTTGCTCACTGTTTTCTTTATAATTATAATTTTTTCTGAGTGACAAAGCTTGATATACAAATTTTATCAAACTTAGTAAACGGAACAGATCCGCAGTGAATGATAAATTAATCTAAATGATTGTGTGTACTGATTTATTATAACATCATCAACTGTTCAGCCATCCATTTAATCGCAATTATTTTTATTTATCATTCCTTTTCTCTAACGGCTAACCGATAGTCATTCAGTTCGTTGATTTATGAGTCAGCTTGTTCAAATAATCCTGTCAGTTTGGTATAATAAGCCTGTCAGTTCGTTCCAATACTCACTTGCTAAGCTCATTAGACACCAGATTACTGTAAGGTGCGTGTTTGAAGGGGTCTCTATATAACACACACACAGCTCTCTCCTTGCAGCCTACGTCAACTGCTCCGAGAGGATTCAAAATGACATCGACCTTTTCTAGAAGGGACCCGTAGAATTTCTCAGCTGCTATTGTGTCCTGTAATATTGAATTGTATATTATGAGAAAGCTTTTGACGCGATAAACAATGCACGCTAGTGCAGGCAAAAAAACTTTAAAATTATAATGTTTCACTTTTTTTTAAAGGAAAGTCCACTCTATAATTGACGAAATACCCGTTGGATATAGGTACATAAAAATACAGTGGAACACAGAACGTCTGTCTTTTTAAATCAGTTTAAATAATTATGCAATTTACGCCCAAATCACATAAATGTACATTTTTTTACGCAGTTTATGATCCGGAAGCATAAGAACTTGCATTATAACTGGATTTTCTTCTACTCACAGGGTCCTGTGCAGCTAATATCTCCTGCTGTTGCCGCACAAGTTCAGTCTCGGTGCGCACCCGGTTTGACTCGCTTAACCTCGCCGCTGATACTCTGAGGAGCTCGTCTCTCACTGGAGAGGGGGGCGCATTGGCTGCTAGGGTTGCTGCTCGTATCTGTAATTTTGGTTAAATTTGCTTTATTACGGAGGGTCATTTTTGGTGGAATGAATGATAACACTTTATTTGTACCAATACGAAAGACAATACTAAAGGACACAGACAATAAAGTTACGTACATAATACAAAACATTTCGTTTATTGGTAGAGTTAGATTAAAGAAACAGTTTTGTATTGAGACTTTTTTTCCATTATCTGACAGAAACCCGATACCTTAGTTAAAAATTTTAACTGTGCAGCTAGTTTCTAAGTACTAACTAGTGTAATAAATAAATAATATTTTCACCTTACATCATCTGATCTTCGCAAAATAGCCAAGACACGTATTTTAGCTATGGCATTGAGATTTAAGTTAGCTTGGCTCTACATTAGATATCATAACATTTTCGGAGCAAAAGTCGCGTTTTGGAATGACGAAAAAAAATGTTTTGGTGGGACTATTGTTACATAATAGGGTCAATGTTTTTAAGAAAATAAATAATTACCAATGCTTCTTTTTCAGCTTGTTCAGGATCTTGCGGTGTCGTCTTTTTATTTCGATAGTACGGGTTCGGAGGAGGCGGTCCAACGGGTCTGTAAATAAATTGAGTTTTTGAATGTGCTTTGTAGTACTCGTAATTCTACTTCTACTAATAAAATAATATTGAAATTTGTATGGATGTAAAGATGTTTATTTTTATGAAACTACGAAAACAATGAAGTTTGGTATCAAGGAAATAGAACGTTTATTTTCAGCACACCAATTTACTTTTTAATTTTCTTTCAGATTTTAATCAAAATTTAAATTCTTATCCAAGAAACTTCGTCATTGTTGTTTTTTCTTGAATTTGTCTTAAATGAATTAATCATAGTTTCTGCATTACAAAAACACATTTAATATGAATTTTTATAGCAAAAATACAAGATTTGACTTACCTTCCGACATTACCAGGTATTTTATTTCCATTCGGCGCAGGGACAGCATTCGGAACATTATTGCTACTTGCGTATTCGCCTGCGTTGAGAGATCCAGAACCTGTAATTTATAATTAAGATTTGTAATGAATTGAAATTTACTAAAATGTATTTTAGAAATTCTTTAAAATCACTAAAAAGGTAGGTGCGATGAAGTAGTAGATAATATTTTTCCTCTCTCTCTCTCTATTTTTTTGTGTAAGTATATTCATAATTGAACGTTGGCTAATTTTTATACATTTTTATGATTCTATTATAATAAAAAATTAAGTACCTATATCTTCAAGTTTCGTTTTAATGAATACTGTAGATATTATCATTATTATCAAACAATGTTGCATATATCAAAATATGTTGCATATATTTAAAAAGCATGTAAAACTTACCTGGTGGCAACCCTAATCCCCAAGCGTTTATATCATTGGCATCATTGGGATTTGGCTTGAAACTCGCGATTGCATTTCGATGGATGTCCGAAAGATATCTGAAATATTAAATAGCTTATTACTATTTTGTTTATATTGTAGGTGATATTTTTCATCGTATTCACACAAATTTATTTTCATAACAATTCATCATCATTCATCACTCTATGTTTTCATATCACCTGATGGTTATAGATTGCTGCTCATGAGCAACGGCATAAATTCTTTAAAAAAGGTGTAAACTCTTTTCTTGAAGACTTGAATATCATATTTATTTGGTAACAGCGAATATTATTACAACAGCACAGCAAGAGCCTTTGTAGAGCCATTTTTTGTAAGCTTTATCAAATCGGACCAGTAGTTCCTGAGATTAGCGCGTTCAAACAAACAAACAAACTCTTCAGCTTTATAATATTAGTATAGATATATTTAAACTTACTCGCTTCCAAGCCCTGGTCCAGACAGCTCCCAATCTTGAGGATAATGTTCGAACGCTGGTCGATGGTTTTCATGGGGTTTCACGAGCACCGCGCCGTGTGGGGGACCGTATACTGGGTGTGGTGGGGGGCCGTGTGGTTGCTGGTGATAAAATATATTATGTTTAGGTAATATTTAATAAAGATTCGTAGAATAACAGAGCTTGAGCGACATGTAACAGATCCAGAAAATTGTACGTAAAGAGGGAATAGATTGCTGATATTATAATATGGATTACGTTGTTGTTTTTTTTTTCTGAAATTAATTACGTAGATGCGGATAGCTTTTAATTTAATAAAATAGCTGATTTGGTAAATGTTGTTCTGCCAGTTACTTTATTTATATGTACATAATATAGGTATAGTTTAATGTACCCTTTAGATCTACCTAATATATAATACGCAAGTGTACACATAACATTTCATAATAATCGGTCAAGCTGCTTTCGAGGAGTTAGAACTAACACTATGGTATGAATGTTTGGTAACTATACATATATATAAAAATTGCCTTATTCTTGTCATAATTAATGCATTTTATTAAATATCTACAAACCTTGTGATGATGCGTTATCAAATGATGATGGTGATGGTACTTCGTAGTATGATAATTTTGGTGGTACCACGAACATAGCTTGAATATATGACTCAAAGCCGGGAATATGAACAACAGAAGCTTGAGGAACATCTTCTTAGCTGTTGTTACTCCAAGGACGACCGGTAACACGAATATTAGCTTCAGGGCGATGAGTTTGACAACTAATATGATTGCTAGCGCTGCCATGATGAGCTTCCGCTTGATGTATTTTTCTGGAAATAATGGTTGATGGATTAGTCACTACATAGTATAAAACAAAGTCGCTTTCTCTGTCCCTATGTCCCTTTGTATGCTTAAATCTTTAAAACTACGCAACGGTTTTTGATGCGGTTTTTTTTAATAGATAGAGTGATTCAAGAGGAAGGTTTTAGTATAGAATTTATTGGGTTTTAGACAAAGCGGGCGAAGCCGTGGGCGGTAAGCTAGTAATAGATAAATTTGATGTGTTAGACTGTCCGGTTGGCTTGGTTGGTAGTGGCCCTGCCTTCCAAGCCAGAGGTCGTGTGTTCGATTCTCACCCGGGGCAAATATTTGTGTGATGAACATAGATGTTTGCTCTATATTGCTATTTATTTAAAAAATTATATATGTGTGTGTGTTTATCAGCCATCTGGTTTCCATAACACAAGCGAAAGCTTAGTATGGGATCCGATCGTGCCGTGTGTGAAAATTATCCTGAAATATTTATTTATTTATGTAGCTTAATTGTAGAGAGATAAATACGATGTCTCACTTTAATTACAATAAGCAAATGTATATAGTCTTATAAAGTGCAAGTTGCATAAGAACTGCTGATTTTCTGTGACATCTCATTTAATGTAATATCTAGTTAATAAGTAGTTACTATAACAGCTATCATTTGTATAAGCAGCAGTAGAAGTACATAGAAGTTACACTAAGTAACAATGAAAAACCTAAAACAAAATAATAATCAGAGCTGTTTCATTTTTACAGTAATGTTGCTATATTTTAACAACCTACACCTCATAGTTTTAGATAATTACAATTATCCTTATCAGAGATACAGAAAACTCACTTATTTTATGAAAGAACAGCCTGCCCCCAGTTTCCTTTGGCTCCAGATCTATATGTACCAGCGCGCCTGTCTTCGTCAGAGCCCTGGGGGATATCTTCAGGGTGGCTCCGTGGAACATCATCTCTGGTAGTGTGAGTTTCATGTCATGGGTCATCAGGAACTTGACTCCCTTGCTGTAGAGTGCGTCTGTCACTTCTTCGAGCGGTGTTTCTGAAAGGAAAAAAAAGGAAAGTCAAGGAAATGTCATGTTAGCGTTGTTTGTTTTTAAGTTCAGATTTTTTTTATAGAAACACATAATTCACTTGTTCCACGTGTTTTTTTGGGATTGTTATTGGTTGTAAAACTATGGAAGAATCGTGATTTCATCTAATCATAATAATTAAATAATTACATATTTGTGTTTTAACTCAAAATAAGCAATGCTTCCACTATAGATTGTAGGTAGGATTGTGAAAATGTACTGTTTAATTAAGACCGTATGTCATATGTGTTGTTATTACCTACCCAAAATTACTAAGTCGAAAGATTTTTTGTTTATTGTCTGTTCAGTTAAAACTCCATAGTACTGGACCGATTTTGAAAATACTTTAACCACGCCGATCCAGTACAAAAATGTATTTTATACTATATTTTTTCTATATTTAAGAAAAATTAAGTCTCTATTAATATATTACTTCTAAAATCACAGCTAAATAGGAAAATGATATACATTTTATGATAAAGCTTCTTAACAATGGTGATGTTATTTTTCTCCACACGTACAATTTATCGCTTTGCCGCACAATTTTGAATGCTTACTCTCTTAAGAATTATCACGTTTTATAAGAAATAAGTTTATTTCTTTGAAATTTATTGTAAAACCCGATTCTTATACATAACAATATTATAACTAAATATTTGGAGATGTTTGAAGTTTGGGTAATAGTAAAAAAATGCTTTTTTGAAAATATCAGTAACAGTTAAGACTTAAGATATTAAATATTAATTATTATTGTAACATTCAATTTAGCCCACAAATTTTTCTTCATACTACAAGTAAAATCTTAAGAAACACAATTTACCATAAAACTTCCTATTCAAAGATAATTCCCAAAAGTGTTTTCACTAATAAGTATAATAATGCTTACTCGGAAGTATTTCAAAGTGATTTTCCCTTTTTCCAACACTTTTCTACGTATTGACAATATAAACACACGTTCTACATTTTTTATTAAAACCATTATATACGGAAGAGACAGAAATAACTCTCAATACTTTTTCTTAGAAACCATTGCATGATATGATTAAACAATAACGGTTTCTCGCTTTTAATTGTTCTTTATTTACAATATAGAAAATCAGAGGTGTTTGTAATATTTTCTCTATAAATATTCAATTGATTCCTTTTTTTATATATTCAATACCGATTTCCATTCTTTTGTTATTTATACGTTTATAAAATGCTATTCAAATATGTATATTATAATTACTGTAATAAGGAAATATTGCGTTCAGGAGTAGGTACAGAAGAATACCTACTTAAATTGCACTTTATACGATTAAGGGCTGATTTTTCAATCCTTGGATAGAACTTATTCGTCGAAGAATGCATAAAACTACAGTTTTAAAATCGTATTCTAATTGCCCGTATTTGAAAGTTTACGTGACATTTTAATATTATCGTGTAATACTTTATTGGACGGATAAGTTTTATCCAAGCATTGAAAAATCGGCCCAAAAAATATGTATATTATAGATAAAATATGTTCCTTTAAAAATTGCCTCCATACTATCTTGTTTCCCTCAGTGTTTAAATTATAATGTACAACGTAAGCCATAGAAGTAAAATAACAAATATTAATGACTCGTACTCATTATTACAATCTAATGTTTATTCGAGCGCCATATGAGCGAAGACGCGGGATCAAGCTAGTTGAACTATAAATTATTATTTTTAACAGCTGTCAGAAAGTTAAACATGTTTTTCCTCTGAACCTTTTCCTTATTGTACTTTCTCTGTGATCTTATCTGTTTATTTTTGGAACAACTTTCAATTTCAACGCTTGTGTATGGCCTTGAACTTGACCCTTAGATAAGCTTGATTTGAATAGTTGAAGTGAAACGGCCGTAATAAATCTAGGAAAATAATTGACCATGTTAAACTAGAGTTGTCAACAAATGTGAAGAATGTGGTTCAGTTATAATAAGTATTTATTAATTGGATTTAATCGTTTGATTATCTATACTTCTATACTAATATTATAAAGAGGAAAGGTTTGTAATTATGTATGTATGTATGGTTTTCACGCATAAACTACTGGACCGATTTCAATGAAATTTAGCACACATATAGAGGGTAACTTGGATTAACACATAGGCTAGGTTTTATCTCGGAAATCCCACGGGAACGGGAGATACGCAGGTTTTTCTTTGAAAACGCGGGCGAAGGCGTGGGCGGAAAGCTAGTCAAATATAATTTCCTAAAATTTTAGTTTAAGAATAACACTTCCGAGGAAGCATTTACGAGAAAAAGTGGTTTTCTTTTTCCTACAATTTTCTACGTTTTGATTATAATACTCATGTTCCGTATTCTTTTACTCATAGCATTTACTAATGTATTATGGAATTTTCATTAATTATTTATTTACTAATGGAAAATTAAATTTACTTTGCTTAAAATCACAATTATAATAGTAAATTGCTGCAAGTCGTATTTTCCAAAGGTATTTTCCATGTGTTGTATATAGATTATTATTTTATTGAAATTTTTCTCTTTGTATTGGTAAGAAAAACGACATAAACGAAGATTCGGGGACCAAGTAGAATTTTACAAATTGTATTTTATTAAACCAACTAAAAACTGTAACTTTCTCTACGCTTAAAATTCAGCTGTGATTTTAGACAAGTTTCTCAATATATCGTACCATAATATCGTAGAAAGTGTTATCAATCCGACAACCATAGTATATTAAATAGTTTTTTATGCTAACCGTGGGTGTAATGTTACATCTTTATGACTAGCTTTCCGCCCGCGGCTTCGTCCGCGTTTTCGAAGAAAAACCCGCATGGTTCCCGTTCCCGCGGGATTATAGGAATAAAACCTATCCTATGTCTTAATAAAAGTTACCATCTTTATGTGTGCTAAATTTCATTGTAATCGGTTCAGTAGTATTTTTGTGAAAGAGTAACAAACATACACACACACATCCATCCTTACAAACTTTCGCATTTATAATATCTACATAATTATTAGTAGGAAATGTTTGAATTGTTAAAGAAACAACCTAGAATTAGTTACGTTTTATACAACGTCTGTTACACTGGTTGATTTTTTTGCTAGCAAACAGATAGAAACTGGAAGCCAGAATTTGAAAAAAAAAAAACAAAAATATTCATTCAGATAAGATAACCGATTCTTTAATTTTCATCAAACTCAAATTAACTCTATATAAAGTGAAATCCCATATCCCCTAGTGGGGTAAGGGGCAGATGCATTTTTTATACATCTGTTTCACTGATCGATTTTCTTTAGGGACAAGTAAGTGATCAGCCTTCTGTGTCCTGCCAGACCAAGACATTTTTTTTCTTCGTCTCCACCGGGAATCGAACCCAGGACCCCTCGGTTCTACGCTCACGCGTCAACCACTGTACCAAGGAGGCGGTCACTCTATATCGTTTTCATTTAATTCGCGTAGATAGAGTTTAAGTTTTATTTAACTTCAGTTAAATATTTCTGTTAATTTAAATAATTAGGTGTTCTTATTGGACATACCTATAATTGGGGTATTCTAAACATAATATGATTAACTTAATCATAATGTGGACGTGTAGTTTTCATAAATTATAAAAAATTTAGATAAATAAATTATATGGAAACTCTTGACTCTGTACATAAGTTTGACAATATTGTACACCTCAATACTATATTTCAGGACAATTTTCACACACGACACAATCTAATCCCATACTAAGCTTTTTTTTCAAACTCAAACTCAAACATTTATTTATTCAATTAGACTTCTTCTAGAAGCACTTTTGAAACGTCATAGGTACATATTTTTAACATTTACCACCGATTCGGAAAGCAGTATCTACGGAGAAGAATCGGCAAGAAACTCCATAGTTGCTCTTTTTAATCATGTCAGTTTTACAATTTAATTTTACAAATTACATATGTAACATCATAATTTATAGTGATATGCCAAAGAACTGTCCTGTGGTTTTTACGCGACAACCCTCCATGGGTTTTGCTTTTTTTCTTTTAGCTTGTGTTATGGAAACCAGATGGCTGATAAACATACTGTATATATAATTTTTAAATAAATACTTATATAGATAATAATTAACACCCAGAAACAGAGCAAACATCTATGTTCATCAGACAAATATTTGTGTGATGAACACATCCCCCCGGGTGGGAATCGAACCCACGACCTCTGGCTTGGAAGGCAGGGCCACTACCAACCAAGCCAACCGGTCAGTCATATTTCTTCTTAACTATGCATTAAGAAAATAAATAACTTGGATATAAATAAATACTTAAATTTCACTTAGCCATAGATAATATTAATTATTACTTTTCCATAACCCGTGTTAACAAGAAGATGGACATAATTTTTTATGTAGTTAAAAAAAATACATGATGGCAAAATACATGATTAGTCAAATAGACCGGACTCTCAGTGGAGTTTCGTTTGCAAAAATCGCGGACCTAAATCTGACTTCTGATATATATTGTATAGATCCCAGACATCCTATAGACAGATGTTGCCAACCAGTTTTGTGGTCCCCCTGCCCGCACCCCGGTAATTAAATATGGCATACAAAGAAAAAAATAAAAATTTCCAAAACATGCCGTGTGGGGTATCAAATGAAAGAGCTTATTGAGTAGATCACGAATATATAGCATACTATATACATTTCTTACACTTTCTCTAAGATTTTTTAGAAAATTTACGAAAATGGTCCATTTTTGAGTTAACTTTAAACCACTATAGATTGAAAACTCATGAATATATTTTTTAAATTATTATTTTAAATAATTAACAATAGTCCATTGTTTACGATTCAATATTTCGTACAGTGAAATAGTTGCATGGGGGAGTGGGGGGAGCATTCAAAGATGGCGAGTATATTTTCAAGTTCATATAGTATATAGTTATTTTCATCAAATCCACCACATAGCTCACTTATATTATATTACGAACTATTGAATCATAAACAATGGACTATTGTTAATTATTTAAAATAATAATTTAAAAAATATATTCATGAGTTTTCAATCTATAGTGGTTTAAAGTTAACTCAAAAATGGACCATTTTCGTAAATTTTCTAAAAAATCTTAGAGAAAGTGTAAGAAATGTATATAGTATGCTATATATTCGTGATCTACTCAATAAGCTCTTTCATTTGATACCCCACACGGCATGTTTTGGAAATTTTTATTTTTTTCTTTGTATGCCATATTTAATTACCGGGGTGCGGGCAGGGGGACCACAAAACTGGTTGGCAACATCTGTCTATAGGATGTCTGGGATCTATACAATATATATCAGAAGTCAGATTTAGGTCCGCGATTTTTGCAAACGAACATCTCCTTGGAGCCTGCTCTAAAAGAGGTAATCGTTTTTACAATTTGGAAATGTATGATTAATCATATGCATTAACTCTTAAGTTATTAATTGAAAATATAGCCTATAGGTAGGCAATATATGTGGTGTTTACTTTCTTTTTTTTAATATACGGTAACGGTATTTGAAATTATTAATTGCTGTAGATACATGACATTATGTTATTTTTTTAAAGAATGAACGGAGATTAATAATGTAGGTACAGAAATTAAAATTAGGAACCTAAGCTATTTCTACTTGCTTTTAAAGTGCTATTTTTTGCTAGTTTTTAATCGATGTTTCCAAAACAAAGGAAGATTCTCGATTCGTAGTGTATATTTTTAAACTAGCTTTCCGCTCGCGGCTTCGCCCGCTTTGTCTAAAACATAATAAATTATATACTAAAACCTTCCTCTTGAATCACTCTTATCTATTAAAAAAAACCGTATCAAAATCCGTTGCGTAGTTTTAAAGATTTAAGCATACATAGGGACATAGGGACATAGCGACATAGGGACATAGGGACAGAGAAAGCGACTTTGTTTTATACTATGTAGTGATAATAATTTACTAGCGGACATTAAGACAATTTTGTCTTATGAAAACGTGACCAGCTTTTAATGAATATAATATTTTATCGTGAGCTTTCGTTTTCATTCATTTTTCGACATAATAATACAATTTAAACAAAAAAACGATTACAGACCAACGAAATAAGGTCTCTATAGGTCTGAATCAAATGAAAAATAAGTATGTACATAGAAACGCAAGAATCATCAAAATTGGTTTTATCCTATACGAAATATTAAAAGAACAGTATAATTAAACCTAAGGAGGTTTAACAACGGTAACGAGTTTTAACATTGTTTATGGAAACAATGTTAAAATTTTAAAATGTCGCACCCATACATACTTGCATAAATGAATAAATCTTTGCCTTGTGGTCAATGGGTCTCTTTAAAATGGCGGAGAGATCACGGATGTAGTAATGTTAAATGGTTTATTGTTTAAACGACGCTGGTTTTCACTACGCTTTTACATGACAAATTTGTTTAAATGTTGGAGTATTTTGTTAGTAATTTAGAAGATTGTGAATATCTGCATAATATATAATTAAAAAGCTTAAGAGTTTGTTTGTTTGTTTTCTTGAACCTCAGGACCTACTGCAGGATCCGCTTAAAATTTCAATGAATATTCAATTAATGTATGAAATAGAAAGATGAAAATTTGGACAATCTTTTTGTACTACTCTAATCAGACTAAAACCTTATTAAGTTATTAAATAAGATCTTGTAACAGTTCCTTCATTTATTATTAGTAGGCCTTTAGGTCGCCAGTTGAGTTAAGAAAGTTTCGTTCTGACATGGAAAAACAGCTTTAAATTATATGCATAAGGATTTTTTAAATATTATTTCTTATTTATATGTAGATATTATGCACTCGTAAATAAATTTTGTTTACGAAAATTTAAACCCGTAAAGGGTTTTTTTTACTAATCTATGCCCTTATCATTAAATGCAAGTATTCATGATAATGCCGTGAATGTGATTTATTTTGATCAATGTTAAAAGCTACATAAAAAATCTCTTTTTTATGTACTAATGCTATCCCTGAATGATGCTTCATCTCAATTTATTGTAAGTATTATTTTTCTGTGTGCTACTTATACAAGTTATTTACACAATCATAGTACAGAATGTAGTTTAGTTAGTAATAAAACTTGTAAATACGTTTTTAATATTAAGCATCTGATAGACATTAACAGCTTTCTCATAAACTAGGGCGAAATACTTGTTTTAATAAACGTGCGAGACACGAGTATTACTTATTCATGTATGAAAAATATTTATTTCTAGTATTAATGCAAATATAGGGTTTCATATTATTTAGTTTTGTGGCTCTAATATCAAAAATTAAACAAAGACAATCAAAGTCAAGCATAGATAGTTTCGGAGCGTAATCAGTTAAAATTCCAACCAACATTGTGAATGCTAAAGTAATTCTGTCTGTTTGTCATTCACGCCTAATGAACAATTTTTATGAAATTTGAAAAAAATTATAGCTGTCTTGGGATAACGTGTGCAAAAATGCAAAAAATACGCGACGCGTTGAAAAGATTTAGTTGATTTTTGGACCAAAAAAGATTATAATATTAACAAGTAAAATTTGAATAGTCTTGCGATTCCAAAAATTCCATTTTAACGATCTCTATATTTATTCGAATCTGGTTTCTATGAGGTGGTAAATTGCCAAATTATCTTAAGTACGTAAAAATACCTCTTTGGGCAATGTTATAGGTATAACTTACGGTGATTTGCCTACTGTTAGATATTTCACTGTGGAATTGTTTTCAAATTATAAAGCCAATTTAAGACAATTTTTTAGTTTCGCTTGTTTTATATAAAAATAAATATAAGTTGGAGTTTTGCCAAAAAAAAATCAATAAATTCAATCTTACCAGGGTCCTCGTCGTCATTAATTTCATTTTCAGCTTCAAAAGATCTTTCTTCATAACTCTTATCTTTGCTGCCCGTGAGGTAGATGATATTAGCTTCCTTACTATATTTATTCATATCTACATTGTTCTTCTTAAAGCACATACCACTAGTAACATTTATATCACCACTGAATTCTAAACTCTCGTCTAAATACGAATAGAAGTTCTTTTGCAAGCAACTCACTGATGGTTTTAACGTGCACTTATTTAAAATATTGTCCCACAAACTATTACCAGTTCTAAACGTACCATTTTGATACACATCACCTATGAGTCCTCTGCCTGTTATGGCTTCTACGAGTTTTAGTCTTTTGGGTATTTCACTTTTAATAGCATCATCTGTTGCATTGGTATTACAATTGACTAAATTTGCACTTAAAACTAGAATGCAAATAGCACTTATATGAACTGTTTTGATGTTCGTCCAAACATTTTGATTGATGCCGCTCCTTCGTCGTCGGGAACATAGGTTACTGTTGTCTGCCATCATGCTGGCATAGCTAGTTATTCGGTTAATTGTTTAACATTTGCAAAGGTTAAATTCACGTCTCGTTGCACCTGTCGCCATTTTTCGTGAACCGTATGGTTTTGAAAGTATGTCGTGTGTTCGTTCCGGTTTTGATGTCCAATTTTGTCTTCAAATTGTCATGTCATCTGCGAATAAAGAGAAAATCTAATTAGTCACCATTTTCTGTAACGATGTTTGATTTGTGTATAATTATGGCTGGTTCTGCATGTAAATAATATTTACAATATTTATATAGTACAAGCGGTCCGCCCCCGACTTTGCTCGTGGTTTTCTCTCCGTACGAACCATATCCTCGTACTTCAAGGAATATTATAATAAAAGAGTTAACAATATCGGTTCAGCTGTTCTCGAGATAGATTTATATATTATAGAGATAAACACTGAAAATTCAATTGTTTAGAACGTTTACAAGTGAATGTTTAAATAATTTAAATTAAACTCCAATTAAATATGTATAACTGCAGAATATCGCAATCAACAGCATTAATTTGGTACTTATTATTCTTAACATACACGCACGTACAAATCACAATGAAAGTTAGGTACAATAATTCAACATTAGAAAGTGGGTAATAAGTGTTATGTGTAAGTATTGTCTTTATAATTAACTGCCAAGTTATAAAAAATATAACTTGGCAGATGGTTGGCGCTCCACCACTATCCGCTTCACCCGCAACTTCCTTCCGCGTACGGTGAAACTGTGGAACGATTTGCCACCTGCGGTGTTCCCGAACAACTACGACATTGGGGCCTTCAAGAAGAGAGCTTATTTGTCCATAAAAGGCCGGCAAAGCACCTGCAACACTTCTAGTGTTGCAAGTGTCTATGGGCGGTGGTGACCACTTAACATCAGGTGGCCCACCTGCCCCTTTGCTTGCTCTGTCATAAAAAAAAAAAAAAAAAAAACTTAGAACTGCTCATTTGTAAAAAAAATTATAAAAAAAATGTTCGTCTTCAAATTTCTTTTCTGTCCTTAATTTTAGGATATATAATTTTCTACATGATGCTTTGAATTTAATTGAATTCAATACAAACAATACATACATAAAACTTCTTTTTTCTAAAAATAATAGAAAAATAACTCACTTTCATATAGACAAAATTTGCTTTAAAATAATGGCCTTAAAAATTATAGCTATTTTTAAATATTGCCCCAAAAACAAAGTTATGGGTCAATATGTACAATGTACATGTTTATTATTATGAGGTAGTAGCACAATTAAGCTTAAAGCTATATCTGCTATATTTGGGAAAACTAGATCTACTACCTAATTGTTGTTGGGTGATAAACTTTATAAGGCATTTCTTAGTAGAGCAGCATAATTAGGGTTGTCACCTTTTTGCTTTTATACGTAAAAATTGCCAACACCAATATGAAAGTTTAAAATCATATTCATCTAATATTGTGTGTGTGTTTGTTGTGTTTGACATCTGTTTTTATTTACGCTTGTAATTAATAAGCTTTGGCAACTTTTCACCAGGTTCGAAACTCGAATGAAGTCACAGCTGACTCTATTTCATAAACACAGTAAAACATTCAATTTCAATTGCGAAATTTCGATAGAAATATTAGCTTTGTAGTAGCTTCTTATAAAAATGATTTAAATAATGAAACCAGTGTTTTGGCGTTTTTAGTTTAAATGTTTGTATAAGCTAGTGTGTTTTTATATAACTTATAGACACTAATACAAATAAATTTAAATTTTTCAGGATTTATCATAAACCAAAGAATTTACGTGACAGCCCTAACTAATAGTTCTTGCACTAATTATCGCGTGTCTACGTCTTTATCTGCCATTTAAGAATTTTTGTATTGCATGTGTTTAAATTAAATAATTTTGATTAAACAATTTGTCTTGCGTGTTATTTGAATGATAGTGTTATTTGAATTGATAGATAATAACTTTATGATTAACTAGCTTTCCGCCCGCGGCTTCGCCTGCGCTTTTAAAGAAAAACTCGCATAGTTCCCGTTCCCGTGGGATTTTCGGGATAAAATCTATCCTATTTATTTATTTATTTTATTTATTTATAATCTTTATTGCATACAAAACAAATACAAATTTCACACACACAGACAGGACATTTGATGCAAAGGGCGGCTTTATTGCTTCAAGCAATTTCTTCCAAGCAACCCGAGCAGCCAATGTATTGGAAATAAAAAGAAAATTATCCTATGTGTTAATCTATGTTACCCTCTATATGTGTGCTAAATTTCATTGTAATCGGTTCAGTAGTATTTGCGTGAAAGTGTAACAAACATACATACACATAATACATCCATCCTCACAAACTTTCGCATTTATAATATTAGTGGGAAAGGTCATAGGATAGGATAACAACATACAAGCTACGTTTGCATCAAAACTTCGTAAGACAAAAAAGTATTTTAACTAGAACACTTTTAATCAGCTTTACGGCGTTACAGTTGTTGGTTTAATTATCTTTTTCGCATGTTCTTTATTATTTTAACTGTTAGTAAGTGTGTAAGATTGTTTGAATTATTTATTTATTTTATTTATTTATTTTACTCTTTAATACAACTAAACAGACTTACATACTAAAATATACAAAAATAAAAGCAAGGAGCAGTTTATAGTGTATTTGGCGGCCTTATCACTTAGTAGTGATCTCTTCCAGGCAACCAGGGCAGAAGGTAATCAGCTCAATTAAGTTATAAAGGTAGGTCGAGAGAAAAAATTAAATTATTATTATTTTATTCAATTCGCTTTTTACTGAGTTACAGAAATACGCGAATTTATTCGAAACTTTCATGTTCTTAATCTTCGAAATCAAAACCTTGCAATTGTCGAAATTACTCGATAAACATTAAAGAATATGTTTTTAATGCTAAAAAGTGAATAGGTATAGCAGATAAATAAATAAATTTATTACAGCTTATTTAAGTTAATGTAAATTAAATTTCTCTACAAAACGTTATATTTTAATTATGTTTACATGAATAATTTTACTTGTTTATCCAAATATATGTATAACATTTCTATATATAATAACTTATTTTATTTTTAGTAGTTATAGTTCACAAACTCGCGAGTCCTATAACAATCAACGGTTTTATAATCTTACGGCAACAAATAAGAAAGACGAAGAGACTAAAATAAAGAAAATACATAATAATAATTCTGCCCAAGCACTTTGTAATATTTTACTTTGTACATAAACACTCAGAAGAGTTTAAAGATCTGAATATAAAATGTGATTCTGATTCTGAAATATGGTTCTTAATTTCTCTGCCCCAACAGATATCATAATTGCGTAGTACCTATATGAATACATATTATATGTATTTGAAATAAACATACTTATAAGCCGAAAATTATAAAATAAATCTGCCTCGTGCCCCAATATGGGGCATTATCGATAACACACATGAATGACCACAAGATTGGCTGCTCAGAATGTCCGTTCCGCTTTCCAAGCGCATGCCTTTACATGGATCTGAATATTATAGATAAGATACATCTATTTATTACTAGAGCATTGAAGAACTATTTAGAAACTGAATGCTTTGAATTTTCTTTTGGCTGGATGAATGATTGATGTTATTTATAGAAATAACATTGAAATGCCTTTTTTATTGAATTGCGTAGTACCTATATGAATAATATAGAATGCTCAGTATACATATACATAATATAATTTGATTCTATTCGTAGCTCTACATTTATGAGGATTAAATACGAAATTATTTGAGAAAAACAACGCTTTACATACAGGAAAACATTTTATCACATCTAGAATATATCTTTATCTGTGATATGACCAACTCTTGATTTCAAAAGCACAGTGCATTCCGGAAAACATACTTAGTTACATTGACTTTGCAACAGATATATCTAGTTACTATCACGTAATCAATATTATGATGATGGTATATCTATGAGGTATGAGGTATATAATACATAATATTATAATACCTTATAGGTATAGGGTATAGTATAAGGTATATTGAGTATTTTTAAACTGACTCGGAAAATTATCGTAGTCAACAATTGTTTGGACTTGTTCAGTGCTTCTTAACAAATAAAAAAAACATTGTATGTATCGGGATGGATCTATACCGGGTGTAATCGTTAAGTGTGCGCAGGCGATTATTCCGTAACTATTACTGATATCAAAAAACTTTAAACTGATATTGAATGTACTATAACCTAATGAGTAAAAGACAATAATAACTTTTAAAAAATAAAACGAGAAATATCCAAAAATGTTACATGAAACGCTCCCATACATTTTTATTTCCCATACATTGGTGTATCGAATGCATAGTTAATCTTAGAAATTTCTGTCTTAACAAAAAAAAGAGAATGTGTAGTCATATTTTTTTTTCGTATGGCTCATGTGTCGATTAACATAAGATAAATTAATGAGTAAGCATACTCATCGTTTTCTCTTACCTAATTGCTCTAAGCTTAATTTTAACTGACGGGTTAATTTCTCGTATGTAGATTTTGATTTACGGTCAAAGAAAACTACTAATGATTAATATGCTTAATTTTTTCAACAGTTCATGTTTTATTTTACTGATGTGAACTTAACCTTTTTAATGCATGAAGTGAAGGTTATGAGATTTTTTTTACCGAAATCCAACTACAATATTATTATTACAGTTGTATGCAAGAATGTATGTCTGCAATTCTATTTGCATGGTAACTCTATCTTATCTATATTGCACAAATAATTTTGAGAGTTAATCTATACTCTATACTAATATTATAAAGCTATTATTTTTTTGTTTGTTTGAACGCGCTAATCTCAGGAACTACTGGTCCGATTTGAAAAATTATTTCGGTGTTAGATAGCTCATTTATCGAGGAAGGCTTATAGGCGGAGTACTGCGGGTAAAACCGAGGAACACAGCTAGTTAGTTAATAAATCGAATTAATCATTCTGCAATCTCATAAAATATAAAATACTTTTAATGCACAGTTTATGTCAATTACTTCAAATTTGAGTAATCAAGTAAGAAAAAAAAAACAAAGTTATTGTACCAAAATTGGTATTAAAAAGAACATTGATAAAATTGTACAAGATTAATAATATGTTAATTACAAACGTTTAACCGAGATTTTCAATTCGTGGCCCATAATTTATTCATTGGAAAAACTAGTTATGTATGTACACACACATACCTATTTAATGAATTCCATTGACTAGTAAAAGCACTCACAGCACATTAACTCGAAAGTAAAATGAATGTACATATATCGTCTATACTCTGTATGCAAAGTAGATCGAACTAAATAACAACAATTTACCGTCAAACAGAAGAATGTGATTTTACTTTCATGAAGGCACCTATAGATTAAATATTATTACAATTACAAAAACTGTTAAATAGGCTATCATAGTGGAAAATTCTTTTTGCTGTCTCACTGTCTCTCCCTATGTATGCTTAGAATTAGCATTTCTTGAACATTCTATGGAAGAGGGCGCTGATTCCGGACATACAAGTTTTTACGTTTTGGAGTCAGAGACTTCAATATCTCTTGTCAATAAAGAATTTTTATTTTTTTTTACTAATTACATTAGATGATAGATCTTTAGAACTACGCAAGGGATTATGATATCTACTGTTTCTTTAAAATATAAAGTGGTTCTCTAGGTAAATGTTATATTATGTAATTTGTTAAGTTTTAGAAGCTGCGAGCGGAAAGCTAGTTTAAATAGGCAAGTGGTGAAACTTGACCCTTAATAATTAGCAATGGTTTAAGAACATAATAATATATTATCTACTTATTTGTAACTAGCTTTTGCCCGCGACTTCGTCCGCGTGGAATAGTGACTTCCGGCAGAAAAGTATAGATAGCTGTGCCCGCGACTACGTCAGCGTGTAACTCCTTGTGTATTATTAATTTAAAATGTATTGGTAATATTATTTACATCAGGTTCACATGAGGCTTAAGGACCTATAGAACCAAAATACTTTAGCGCAAAGCTTCCGGGTAAACTATATTGAAAGTTGACCCGTCCGGCACGTGAACATAAAGATTTCTAGAACTGCTAACACGGGAAAGAGCAACGTATAACTGACCATGCGAGAAACAACTGACACCGAGATCTACTCCGGCAACATGAAAAGTCTGCCCTTGAGCCTTATTTATTGTCATTGCATAACACACCGATACTGGGAATTGCGTCCTTTTAAATTGGAATGGAAAATTATTTGGTATTAAGGGTATTCTGGGGATAAAGACGGTTTCTCCTGCACCGCAACCTGTTAAAATTTGAGCCTCGATTATATTTTGTTGCAACTGGGTTACTTTTAGTCGAGTTCCATTGCAAAGTTGTGGTGGTCTTAAATTTCGGAGTAGAATAATCGGAATGCCAATTTTTAAACAAATTTCGTGAGAAGGAAGTCCGGGCATATTTAAAGAATTTAAAAATTCTATCGGGTAATTAGTTGCTTCTTGTTCATCGACCATTCTATTTATTGATCTATAAACTTTGCTTTCCCCCTGTATATTCGACAGTATTTTGTTATTAATCTCAGATGCCTGGTCATTGCGAGGAGTTAAAATAGATCTTTCGCATAGCCAGGAATTGTCCCTATTTAATATATTTGTTACGTCACCGTAAACCGACGATATAAGATGTGGTTGAGATTGCACTATACAACATAATTCAGGCGTCAGAATAAGTTTTCCTTGGTGTAGTTGTGGATAGGTACCTTCACCAATCTTTAATAATGAATCAGAAAATTGACTATCATCCGGGTTATCTCCAGTTCTCACTCGCATGTTTATAGTCAAATGCACCGATTGTATATCACGCCACAAATAAGAGCTTTTCAGGCAAGCCCTAACCTCATCAGCTCGGGTTCCCCGTGGTATTACCGGTAAGGTTTGTCGGAAATCACCACAAAATAAAACCGTGATACCGCCCATTGGTCGATCATTTTGTCTTATATCCCTTAAAGTTCTATCTACCGCTTCTACTGCTTTTCGATGGGCCATCGTACATTCATCCCATATGATTAAATTACACTCGCGTAATACCTTTGCTTTGTCGCTATTTCTTGAAATACTACAGGTTGGACTTTCCGTGCGATCTAAATCAATTGGTATTTTGAACATAGTGTGAGCCGTTTTACCTCCTGGTAGCAATGTTGCAGCTATCCCAGATGAAGCTACGGCAAGAGCTATTTTACGCTGATTTCGAACATAAGCCAATATTAATTTAGTCAAAAAGGTTTTCCCAGTTCCTCCAGGTGCATCTAAAAACCATATTGTTCCCAAATTATTTTGAACACTTCCGCACACGCGGTCATAAACTGAACGTTGTTCTGCAGTCATCATTGGGACACCGTTTTCTAATGTTGTCAGCAGTTCCATTAAGTTGTAACCAATCTCTGCGGAATATTCCCTATTAGTTACCTCTCCGACTGAGGTTGGTGTTGGCAAACCATATTCACATAGTGATTTACCGCCAACTGCTGTTAACTCATCCTGAAGAGCTAATAAGCACTGATTTATGGCAAGATCACGGAAATTATCATTAGTTGTGCCTTCATCATTGTTAGATATATTTCTAAGAAAGTCTTCTGAAAATTTGTCTTTATATTTTTCCCATAATTGTACAGCATCTGACAAATTACAAAATGTAAGTAATGTTACAAATAAATGACGTAACCGTCTTGGATTATCACTAACACAGGATTCTGCTAAAGCGTCATCCCAATGCTGATCATTTTCAAGCAAATGACGCGCTTGGCAAGCTGCATGATAACTGGGATAAACAACATCGTCTACTTTTCTCAAATCTATAAATGAGGTTGGTCCTCGCACAGTATGTAATAATAATCGCAAATAGAAACACTCAGCGTTGTTAGGATGAACGGTGTATACTCTACCAAGAACATGTTCTTTGAAAATACCTGACTCGCCATCTACAGGCCTGCCACGGCGTCTACGATTAAAGACACCTCGTTGCTTATCGTAGGTATAATACGATGGAACTTCTTCATATAAAAGAGATTTTGCAAAATCATCAGTTTGGCAAAGTCGAAAGAATGCTAATAAAGTTGTTTGTCTAGGGTTCTCTAACCGTTCTGTGACATTTTCGGTGTTGAAATATATACGTTGACCGCCTTCAAGATGAACATCCAGATGAGTCACAGGTGGATATCTTTCATGAATGTTGAAACTTAAGATCCGCCACACAGCTTCTGAAGAACTTATATATCTGCCTGACTGAAATCTTGTAACTTCATCATTTTCATTTCTCAAAGCAAATGTAGCTTGGTCACTGCCCTTATTAATGTACTTACAAATATATTTTATTGACTCTACACTATTACACATTTCAACATTTATGTGAGCTTGAAATGCTCTGGACAACACAGGAGAATACGGAACGACCCACCTATTGTCTAAAATAACCTGTTGTCCAGACACTCGCTTTTCAACAGTGAAACCACCAGTATCTCTTGAACGGCGACGATATAAAAGTAGGCATGAAAGGACCTTCGGAGATTTGTTGAGCACCAAAGGATGTCATCTGAAACGCACTATTATAAGTGCGAATGTTGTCGAAAAACTGTTTAGATTGCACATGTTCCCCTAATAGTAATGATTTCAAAGGTTCCGGTGGGTCTTCGAATGAAGGCAAATTTATTTTACCTCCAGAACAACAGAATCCAGCCGACTCCTTACTCCACTTTAAAGCATTACAAAAAGAACATACCACGTTCATATCGCCTATTACAGAAGATGATCTGTAATCAATTGTGAAGTTATAAGCAAACCCACTTTTATATTTGTCGGACCACGCCACCGTATTTCTAGATTGATCTTCTATGTGTACATCTAAGTTATTAAGACTATGTCGAAATCTGTCTGCAGTAAGACGGGCCTCTCGCTGTTCGTCCGTTTCAAGAGACCGAATATTTTCGATTCTTAATCTTTCATTAGACAAACTTATTAATCGTTCTTGTGTCAAAGAATTGTAATGTTCGCGTACCGACTCTAGTCGTTGTTCATGCTCATGTTCATCTTCGAGTGATCGAACAATATTATGGTGCACCCTATCATTTGTCAAACGGTCTTCATATTGAGTAAAAGTTTCAGATTCTCGAGATAAAATATGACGTTCGCGGTCAGCTGTGAGACGCAATTCCCTCTCAGTGAAGGTTTCTGACTCGCGAGACAATATATGACGTTCGCGGTCAGCTGTGAGACGTAATTCCCTCTCAGTGAAGGTTTCTGACTCGCGAGACAATATATGACGTTCGCGGTCAGCTGTGAGACGTAATTCCCTCTCAGTGAAGGTTTCTGACTCGCGAGACAATATATGACGTTCGCGGTCAGCTGTAAGACGTAATTCCCTCTCAGTGAAGGTTTCTGACTCGCGAGACAATATATGACGTTCGCGGTCAGCTGTAAGACGTAATTCCCTCTCAGTGAAGGTTTCTGACTCGCGAGATAATGTATGCCGTTCGCGGTCAGCTGTGAGACGTAATTCCCTTTCAGTAAATGTTTCGGACTCGCGAGATAATGTATGTCGTTCGCGGTCAGCTGTGAGACGTAATTCCCTTTCAGTAAATGTTTCGGACTCGCGAGATAATGTATGTCGTTCGCGGTCAGCTGTGAGACGCAATTCTCGTTGTGAAGCAGTTTCAGCTGCTCGGGATAACACATGTTGTTCTTGGTCAATGGTAAGCCTTAGCTCTCGTTGAGAAAAGCTTTGAGACGCCCGTGATGTAGCTCGTCTCGCTCTGTCAGCTGCTAATCGCATCTCTCTCTCTGAAGAGCTTTCATTGGCTCGAGAAGTTGAGGCACTAACTCTCATAGAGTTTAACCGATGTGCTCTTTCCTCTGCCGATTCTTGAGAACGCGCATTTCTCATCCTCTTAGCATCTCTAGAATTTCGAGATAAAGATGGTCTTTTTTTAGGTGGCATTGTGTATTTTTAATCAACAGTAACTGAAGCTACCTTGCACTTATGAAATCTATTAATATTATATTATAATATAAACACTACTAAAATAACTAAAATGCGTACCTACTACTACTTATAAAGGAATAAAATGTAAACTAATAATATGCTTAAACACTACCGAAACCTATAGAATAACAACAAAAGAAATCTATAAATGAACTATAATAATTATAGTTAAACACTACTATAATAAATATATGATAATTACGAAAATAAACTATTAATATCTACCAAAATAACAAAGATACGTACCTACTGCTACTTCACTTATAAAGAAATAAAATGTAAACTAATAATATGCTTAAACACCACCAAAACCTATAGAAAAACAAATAATTACGACAATAAACTATTGATATAATTAAACACTACCAAAATAACTAAAATACGTACCAACTGCTACTTCACTTATAAAGAAATAAAATGTAAACTATTAATATGCTTAAACACTACCAAAACCTATAGAAAAACAAATAATTACGAAAATAAACTATTAATATAATTAAACACTTCCAAAATAACTAAAATGCGTACCTACTGGTACTTCACTTATAAAGAAATAAAATGTAAACTAATAATATGCTTTAACACTACTAAAACCTATAGAAAAACAACAAAAGAAATCTGTCAATAAGGTCGAACACTCTGAACGTCTATTCGCATCAACAGCCAAATATTGTATGAACCTCGCACGCGGACCCGCCGCACGTTTTATTTTACAACCTTTACAACTTGATCATTTGGAATTTATTATCTCTATTGTTCGAACAAAAATAAGTTGCCGACTTTAAGAACTTGAACTTTTTTGTGTACTTTTTATGTAAAACAATCGATGTACAGCTGCTAATGAGCCTTAATAAAATAAAATAAAATAAAATAAACTTGCCGACAATGTAAGTACACTATTGTTTCTTAGAAAACATTTTAGGACTATACCATAATAAATTTATGACTCACGTAAACACGTGTTTGCATTATCTGATGACGAAATTATCGATTCAGTAGCTCAGAAAACCGAAGATGACATAGAAGACGTGCTTAGTACATGCGCTCCATGGGTTTCCATCAAAGAGGCGCGAACCGCATTGAATACCTTACGTAATTTTATATGTATAACTTTGGTGTTTCTACACCGATTTACATGATTCTTATTATTATTATTGAATAGGTAATAATGTTAACTTTTTTAATTAGGGATGAGTGAGAGTGTTGTAAACGTAAGAGTCGACAAATATAATCAGAAAGCTCCGAATTGCTAAGCTATTGAAACTACGTGTTATTGTGAGTCAATTTTTAAAGATAGACATATTATGCTGTCTAGGAATTTATTTTTATATAATAATAATAATTTAAGAACATTTGTGTCGTACATGATTTCTATGTAGCTTTAACCATTAAGGCTGCACACGCGACGGAAGCTTAAAAAATGGAGTAACTTCTCCCGTTTTCCCAATATTTCACTTCACTGCTCTGCTCATATTGATCGTAGCGTAATAAAAAGTATACTATAACCTGCCCAGGAGTATGAAGAATAATTGTGCCAAATTTCGTTAAAATCCGTCGTGTAGTTTTTGTTTCTATAACGAATATACAGACAGACAGACAGACAGACAGACAGACAGACAGACAGACAGACAAAAATTTTACTGATTGCATTTTTGGCATCAGTAGCGATCCCTTATCACCCCTTCATAGTTTTTTTTTTAATATATTTCATGTACAGAATTGGCCTCTCTACAGATTTATTATAAGTATAGATATCAAGTTGAAGAGTTTGTTCAATTGTTTCTTTATACGAATTATCTGAGGAACTATTGGACCGATTAAAAAAATATTTCACCGTTGGATATATACGCGATCCCTGATTGCCATAGGCTATAATATAATATGTACCACGGACGAAGCCAGACGGTTCGCTAGTTTATTTTATAAATAAGTGATAATACTAATAATTAAATATCTTATAAGACAAACCTTATAATAATACGTAATAATATTTGTGGTTGTCTGTACGTGAGAATTTCCTAGATTTAGGAATCGAGGTTAGCGAAACCGCAGCTTATTCGAAATATTGGAGACTTACGGTAAACTCAGTTTAAACGATTTATTTGCAATTGTATTTATTCCCTCATATATTTTATGTTTTGTCGCATTTCTAACCGACTTTAAACATATGGGTTGATAATGCCTGTATACTATATTTTAGACAATTAAATACAGTTGAACTGTATGATAATACGCTAATTATCTGTTTGTTTCACATTCCCCTATAATTACCTATGCTAAAATAAATATTATTATTCCTAAACAATGTATGTGCAGTTATCGAGGCAGCGTAAGTAAAAAAACAGAACAACTTTTTTGCGGTTTCTATTTTTTTTCATTTGCGGTTTAAGTAAGTTATAATATATATATTGTAGCTTATTATAATTATGTGTATGTTTAAAAAAAAATCTTCGAAACACCTGATGTAAACTGATAGTCACCGCTTTTTTACTCTTTATTTTTCTAACATAAATGAAAGCGGAAGTAGAGCTTTTTCTTTTTGAATATCTTTATAATTTCACACCAAATAACTACTTACAAACAAAATACTCCATTATGATCACTATTCACTACACATATATAATCACTATTATAAAGCAACACACAACTGTTAACAAATCCTCGAAGAAAGCATTCTAATCAAATTAATGTCCGAACAGCGAACACGTGGACTTTCGCAGTGAAAGTCGACAAACAATTCGACCTCGTGAATTTGTAAACAGGAATGACGTTCTCAGATTACTATATGTACTGGTAGCAAGATACGCCATTCATAATTCTCAACGATCTAAACGTATGAAAGAAGGCAATTTTTTCTTATAGGCGCAGTTACAGCCTAATATTTGGAGGGAGGGTAGGGGTCACAAATGTTCAATTTGATTCGGTAAATTAGGCTTTATTGCTATAATAAAAGTCTTATATTTTGTTAGGGAATATTATGGGCGGAATCACCAATTATATCATAACCTTCATATTTTAAATGTTAAAGTAATTTACTTGTAAAAAAAGAAACATAAAAAACACAATTTAAGAAAGTCTTGTTCATTGGAATGTCGAATCTCCGTTTAATCTTTAAAGGTTCCTTGGGCTGTAAACTTATCTTCCAAAAGACGAACAATGTCATAAACAAGTTATAAAAAGATGACATTTATTTAGAAACATCCAAATAAAGATAATACGTGATATTATTATGCATTTTAATAATACTTCATGGCGTAATGACACTTGATGAATGAATAGATCAATGACCTTGAACGTAACTCCTTTTAATATGGTAAGGTATAAGAGCCGGTAGAAATCAATTGTCACATATTATTGTGATATTATAACAATTAATAATAACAAAATGTCTTTATTAAATAATACATTTGATGATTACAATTGTTTATTAAACAGAGGTAACCTTGTGAAATAAAAATAGGTACAGTATTCCAAAAGTAATAATGCGCATTGAAATCTTCGTCGCTGTTCGGCAACTGTCATATTCCCGGAGCGTCCGAAGATGATATCTATATAGAGTGGTTAAATGCATTTTCTTCATGCATAATTTAGTCAAATTATATGTTTTGTGCTAAAATAAATTAATATGTATTTGTAAGTAACGATTTTGTTTCGATAATTCCTTGTAAGTAAATAGCGAGTATAAACCCACGATTGCGAATATATCTTTGTTGGATTGATTTACTTGGAAAATTTTATAGTTCTTTTAAAGTGTCTTACTGAAGCTGGTGTAATGATGGAAGAAAAGAAGGTTAAAATAACACAAAATTTATCACTACATAGTATAAAACAAAGTCGCTTTCACTGTCCCTATTTCCCTATGTCCCTTTGTATGCTTAAATCTTTAAAACTACGCAACGGATTTTGATGCGGTTTTTTTTAATAGATAGCACTCTACTGAATAGTGATTCAAGAGGAAGGTTTTAGTATATAATTTATTAGGTTTTAGACAACGCGGGCGAAGCCGCGGGTGGCAAGCTAGTATTGTATAAAATATGGTTTTCAAACACAGGTTTATATTTAAACCATATATCTAATCATTAAAATCTCAGTTCAAAAGTATTTGCAGTACTGGTCATTCTTCAATATTATGACAATTATAAAAAAATAAAAATAAAAACAATCAAAATCAGGGATTTTCTTTATTTCTGACATTTTAGATACATCGGAACTTTCATTATGCTCTTCTTCATTTTCACTTTCCCTACTGCCATCACCTGTGTAAATCATTTCATCGATTAATTTAATTCACCTTTAAAAACAAAACCAAGAAGGGTATGTAATAGCAGCTCTATATAATTCAACACAGAGAGAACACGTGCAGTCACCACCAATATTTAAAGACGACTGACGGATTTTTGAGTTTTTTGACTGACAGGCTACCGTCACCTACCGCCCGATTTGTTTTTGATTGTGTATGACCGTGAATTGACTTCTATTTCTTTTGAACAAGGTCTAAATGCAAGTGCGTTGTTTAGGGTTCTTACGATTCAATGATTCGAGTGTCTTCGGAAATACGACAATTAGCGAAGATTTGCATGCGCATTATTAAGTTTGGAGTACTGTATATAATGTTATTCTTTAACCTCTATAGAAAGTAATAAAGTTAAATGATTATATTCGTATAATAGTAGAGAAAAATGTTTTGTTAGCATTTTCAACTGTCTTCAAAAAATCGGAGGAGATTCTCAATTCGGCTGTTTTTTTCAAATGCTCTTTTTACGATGAAGTTAATACTAAATGTACCTATTAACTTCACTTCACTTTTTGTAGGAGTATCTATTCAGCTCTATATTTAAATTTGTAGCTTTATCTGCGGTGAAAACGTAGGTTATTGATTATTTTGTATTTATAAAACACAATCGAAATGTCAACGTCACAAAAGTAAACATTGGATGCGCAAAAATCATTAAAGTAAAAATAGTTTTAGTGCACAAAAGTGAGATATTTTTATTGGATATTGTTTATAACTGTGTGATTTTCCTCTGAAAGTGTTATCACAAATCAAATCAATGGAATTATTCAGCTTTTAGTGAATTAATACTCACGATAAAAGTCAGTGTTAACACAAACAATCAATGTGTTTTATTTAGTAATAACAATAAAACTTTTAAACTCTTAACTTCAGTGATCCGGAACAGTGTGAAACAAATGCAAACATTGAATAAAATTACTTAACTAAAATTAGTCAATCTAGCGTGAGAAATTGTGTGTAATTTGAAATAACTTTTACTCTCTCGCTAATTTATGAGAACAAAGTAGTGATCAACTTGTGAACTTTAATTTCGAACTAATCAGTAAAACTTAGTTGGCATAGTGCGTAGTGTATCTCGGCTTACATTCGAAGTGACCAAGATCGAAAATTCGTTCACTGCTATTCACACTACGTATGAAGCTTCAAATCTCATTAAGAAATCTCAACATCTGAAGTCGTAAAGAGTGAAAACATTTCTACTTAAATATATGATAATAAACTTGGACAAAGGTGATTTTATCAAAATATGTACGATCTGTAGTTTCTATTATTCTTGTAAGAAAACAAACATTATAATATTGTACGTTTTGAATAAGAAACATTGAGGCTAACATCTGAAGAAAGTATATTTTTTTAACATAATTAACAATGAAACCGAACTTTTTAAATTTAACATTATTTATATTTATGACTAGCTGTGCCCCGCTGCTGAACCCGCATCGCTCCGCTCCTGTTGGTCTTAGCGTGATGATAAATAGCTAACACCGAAAGAATTTTCCAAATCGGACTAGTAGTTCTTGAGATTAGCGCATTTAAACAAACTTCAGCTTTATAATATTAAAAATATATTGGTACTTTTTAGGTAGTATATAAGTATTAGTATAGATGTAGGATACATATTATTTTAGTAAATATTTCGTGATTAAAATTCGTAAGTACAAGTCATAAAGATACTTAAATACAGAAGTCAATGGCTACTGGTATTGTTATTCATAGCGTAGTTGGCTTGTTAGTTTTTATGTTCACTTTCTTTTCAATCCTTTGGTGGTCTCGATTATAATTACATGAAAGCAGCTGGAAGAGACATGCTTCTGTTTATTAGATGACCTTAAATGAATCTGTTTAAGGGCCGATTTTTCAATAAGGGCCGATTTTTCAATGCTTGGATAAAACTTATCCGTCCAATAAAGTATTACACGATAATATTAAAATGTCACGTAAACTGTCAAATACGGACAATAAGAATACGTATATTTAAAATGGTAGTTTTATACATTATTCGACGAATAAGTTTTATCCAAGCATTGAAAAATCGGCCCTAAGTCATTGTTAGTGTTTCAAACGCTTGCGATTTTTAAATACAATTTTCAGTGTCAATATTACAATAATCGATTTTTTTATTATTCTTAGGAAATAGGAATATGTAAACGAAGTTTCGCATTTTCATGACCTGTACTCATTATGTTCTATTGTGCGTAAAGCGATGAAACATACATTCGACAAATCCGCAAAATAACGATACAATATGTACCGCCTACATGTAACAGGTAGGGAGATATAATATCAGGTAACGCACCATACATAACAAAAAAAAAAATACATTAGAAAACTCGTTAGGATATTTATATCAGCTATATAATAACTAAAACTCAAACATTTATTTAGACATTAGAAGCGCTTTTGAAAAGTCAAAATACAGGAAAATAATAATTTACCACCGATTCTGCAAGCAGTTTGTACAAAGAAGAATGGGCAAGAAACTGCGAAGTTGTAGGTACTTTTAAAATCAATATGACATTCTACATATTTTAAAATAATAATCATGAATCACTTTCCATGGATTACCATCTTCTACAAATTCATTAATACTTAGCAAGACTTCGTTTCAAAGGGTTGTGAAATAAACTCTTAGCTAATTATAATTTAAGCGTTTAAAATGTAAATATGAATGGACAGGAATAAGATTTATATCTACAACTGACCTAGTAAGTACTCATGTTTTTAAAACACATTATTTGTGTTATCTACCATCAAATACCTAATTAAAAATTAGAGAGAATAACTATTAGGCGGATGTTGTGTGGAATATTTTCGAGATACCAAATTACCTTTATAACTTGTTATGGAGTATTTTAAGAGAAAGTTATGGAAAGGTGATTATATTTATGGGCGTACATTCACACAGTTTTTTCTAGAACAGTATTTATTGCAATGTTAATATGATTCGGCTCATTTGATTGGCTAGTTACCGTTACATGGTATTCGAGATTCACTTTTAATTTGGAATGTTGGTGTTTTCATTTTATCGGTCTCTGTTAGGGTTGTCACTACAATTATTTATTAAGAGTTTTCTTAATTATGACTAAAGATACAAAAGTTTGCAATTTCATAATTTTTAAATAAAATATGACACTCATGTGAACCCAAAAAATATTGGCATTTAGTCGGAATTATGAAGACTTTTATTGAAAAATTTAGCCATGAAGACCTCTGCACAATTATTAAAAAACTTTTTTATATTTATTTTTAATTGGCTAATTTATATCTGCAAAAATGATTTTTTTTACAAAATCAAAACAGTTCACACAAAAATATTGTGCCTAAAACGTATTCTAATGAAGATCTATTTAAAATTTTCCCAATATGACTGGTATATCAAGAATAAGATTTTAACTGGTTTTTATTTATTCCTAAAATAGGAAAGTAACCTACTGTCCTACTACAGGGCAGTGACTAGCTTGGTTGTCAACTAATGTTTATTTCTTTCCTGTTTTTGGTTTGGTGTTAAATATTTTTTAAATAAGTTATTTTTAATAGTGGAAGCTTGGTAAACTAACTAATGGAATTTTACTTGACAAATTCCTAGTTTTTATACTGTTTGGAAGGGATCCTGGAATGGATAAAGTCATCTAAGATTCTTTATTTTTTTTTTCAAATATATGTATAAGTACCTATGCATCAGATATGTTTAATATTATAATGATCAGATAAACAATACTATGGTTTATAATTGACCAAAATTCAAAAAGAGATCGTATTTAATAATATTAATTATATACCAACGTAAGTGTTTAAACCTTACTACAGTAGTAGTGGTAGTATAAATAATACATAACTATAATAATATTTTAAAGCTGAAGAGTTTGATTGTTTGTTTTTTTGAACGCGCTAATCTCAGGAACTACAGTTTTTCAAATCGGACCAGTAGTTGAACTACTGGTCCGATTTGAAAAATTATTTCGGTGTTAGATAGCCCATTAATCGAGGAAGGCTATAGGCTATATAATATCATCACGCTAAGACCAACAGGAGCGGAGCCACGCGGGTGAAACCGCGGAGCACAGCTAGTACTATATAATAGCCACAATCAAATGAAACAATAAATAGAGAAATTCCGTATGTAGATACTAGATAGCATGTCACTTAGTAAAGAGAACACTTAACAGTTTTATCGTCTCACAATAAAACAATTGAATCATAATCAACCATTTGAAGAAAGACTGTTGGTTTCTTGGAGGAAATGAAAACAGTATATAGAATGTGGTTGTCGAGGTTTTGCTGTATAAACGTCTGTTCATGCAAACCTTTTCAATCCTACGAATATTATGACATTTGTTGTGTGTGTGAGTGAGTGTGTACGTGCGTGTGTGTTTGTATTTTAATAAAAATGTTACCATAATATGTGACCATAAAGTCCTATACTATAAAGTATAAACCTATATATTTATTGTTATTGAAGTGAAACTTCTTTCGGCGCGTTGAGAGTAAATTTTTAAGGTCGCGTCAAGGCCCTACCGTCACGCCATGGAGTAATAGGCGATGATTTTTGTATCTTTGAATCTTGCCAAAAAAGTTTCACTTCTGACACGTGTGCTAAGCACTCAAGCTCTTATTTTTTATAGACATGATATTATACTTGTAACTCTAGGAGTAGACGTATTGAATGGTCTATATTTTCTCAACATATCCAATGGGAACACACATAGTCAAACTATCCAATGATATACTTAATTTTTTATTAATTCGTAGTTATAAGCAAATAACAAGTTTCGAGTGAAAGTATATGATTCGACGAAGAACGGTGAAATGAAAATAAAAGTAAAACTTAATACAAGAATCGAACGATGAACTGTCTGTTATAATTTGGGAATGGAAAATAGTAATGTTATATTATTATATATCTACGAAAAACTGTTTATAAATAATTTGTTAACAGCAATTACGAAACAGGCTAAGTTATCTCAACATTTTATTTTACTGTACACTTTATAACAAGAGTATAACGGCTAAAAAAAAGAAAACTAATATTTTGTAATTGCCATAACTCACAATAAATTATAGAATTTAATTTATTAAATGACATACATGACCCACAAATAAAAAAAATAAATAAAGACACTAGGCCTAATTGGTCTCGTTTATAAAATTTGAATGACTGTCAACCAGTTTATGCTGAGAACCAGCGCTGTCCGTTTCGTTGACATTCCGTGGCGTCAAGATAAAACTAGATCGCTTGCTTCTATTTATATACTTTTTCTTTTATTCGGATATAAAATGATTTTCGCTAGGTGTTTTATTGAATAAATAGGGGAATTTTTTACTTTTAAATAATCGTGTTTCATAAAATTAATTAAGTTCTATTTCCTACTTATTCTATAATCAAAAGGGTTTGTGACTGTCGTGATGGGTGCGTATTTCTAATGCATTCACAAAAACAGTTGATTCAATCTGTGCACAATTTTGATACACAGATAGTCTGGATTTGAGCAAAGGTAAGAAAAATAGCTTTATCCTATTGTGCAAAAAATACTTTGTGAGATAACTTTGTTTTTATAGTTGTGTACGTAAGAATAAATACATATTATATTATGTAGAGTCTCTAGATCTCTCGAAAGTAAACTTTACAGTACAACTTGTGTTGTCTCTCTCATGTTTTAAATACGTACGTTTCAGACATTTTCATATGACAAGAATTTAAATTATTTAACCATAAATCTCAATGACAAGTGTAAACGGACCTTTCAATAACAATTAGCTGTAGAATGCATAATTAGCAACCGACCTTAGGTTTCAAAATTTTCTCTCGAACAATAGATACTGAACTCTCGTTTAAATTTAAACAAGGTGAGAAAGTGACAATATTCTTAAGTGTTTGAAGACAAAGCTATGTCTACTGTCTAGCTATATGTATGGATAATTTATTTATGATAATAATAATTAGTACATTAATTGTTGATTTTTAAAACTTATGTAAAAAAAATATAAGTTCAGAGAGCCTATTACAGCATTGAGGAATATATGGAAGATGAAAACCCATGTAGGGTCGTCGCGTAAAAACCACAGAACAGTTCTTTGGCATATTATTATGATATATATTATGAAGTTTCATATTATGTAAGATTAAATTGTATATTGACATGATTTTAAAAGAGCAACTATGGAGTTCCATGCCGGTTCTTCTCCATAGATACTGCTTTCCGAATCGGTAGTAAATGTTAAAAATATGTAAAGACGATTCAAAAGTGCTTCAAGAAGAAGTCTAAATGAATAAATAAATGTTTGGGTTTAAGTTTTAGTTTGATTCGCTCATATTCCTGATAAACAGTTATTACTAAAAGTAAATTCGTAGATGTTCGGAGTAGTTATTTATTCGTGAATGTATTTCATTTTCAATTAAATATATTTACGTACACGATATAATATTTAAAAAATATGAATATAAAATTTAAGTGTATAGATAGCAATATAAATTAATGTATGAATAGAACGAGCGTTGTTTACACTCTCACTTATATTCTACTTCTTGGTAGTAAGTTTTTAATTTAATTTAAATAAAAATATAATTACAAGAGTCAATGACATTTGACACATGAGAAAGTTTTCTTTGTTTATATTTTGTTTTATATAATACTATGAAATTTGTCGATTTGTGCGGTTGTATGAGGCTATTGTCTCTGTAGTGTTTATTTTATCTCGTGGTTTTAAAGGAACTCGAGTTATGACAATTTTTAATGCATATAATAAATATATATAAGGTTGCTGTATCATCTGTTCCTTAGCTAATCGATTAACTGGGAAATTGTGATAATTAAAGAATTTAGTAGAAACGCAGGTAAAGTTTAACGTAATTTTTATTCATAAATAACTGTATGAAAACAATATGACTAGGTACCTATATCTGACAGAGACGTTAACATAATATATTTACGTTTAAATAAAATATATCAAGCAACACTTTGCTTAACATGAATTTCTCCGGTCATTCACATTTCAATGCGATGTTAAGAATGAAAGTGAAATAATTGTATAAGTGAGGCATATAATTTACAAATACGAACTCTGATGATTAAATTGCATTACAAATACAATTACAAACACGTTTATAAATATATTTTATGAGGAAAATTAACCTATATATTGTATTAATCACTACATAGTATAAAACAAAGTCACTTTCGCTGTCCCTATGTCCCTATTTATGCAAAGTTGCAACAGATTTTGATGCGGTTTTTTTAATAGATAGAGTGATTCAATAGGAAGGTTTTAGTATATAATTTATTTGGTTTCAGACAAAGCGGGTGAAGCAGCGGGCGGAAAGCTAGTTAAACTATAAAGTAATTTTTGGAGATTGTCTCTACATACAAAAGCTTTTGCAATTCATTCTATTCTTAAGACTATTCAAATTCATTATTTTTTTATTAATGTATAAAAAAAGTATATAGTATTTTTCTACGTATATTTTATACTTGTTTGTCCCCGCGGTTTCAGCATTACTCGTTAAATGGACTATCTAACAGTGAAATAATTTTTCTGGTTACTGAAATTATTAGCGCGTTCAAGCATACTAACAAACTGTTCATTTTTATAATACTAGTACTATTATAGATATGGTGCACTATAAGTAAAGATATTATCATATCTAAATGCGAATAGTTTTGGAATACAAGTTTAATAGGCAATCACAATTTAACTTTGCGTGTGACTTTGCTGACCTTACCTAACTATTTTGTTTATCCATTGTGTCATCGCCATGTCATCGCGAAGATACTTAAATAATTTTTTTTTTAATAAAAGTTATTTGTATTTTTTTTGGCTTTAAGATTACCTATGTCGTATGTAAAAAAAATCAATATTACTAAGATCTACTTACCTATTTGCTATTTACTAGTCTTAAATGATAGAAAGGTCAAAGGTCACATCGTGAATCCAAAAACCACGAAATAATTAAAAATACGAGAGAAGGTAAAGTTGGCCCAATTCTCAAACTTAAAGTCATTAAGTTATTGTTCAGAAAAAAATATATTTCACATTAGATGCGCCGTATTTGATGCCGTTACACTTTGTTGTGAGTTAGTGACATAGATTTTTAACCTGAACATGATTTTATAAGTTATAATATATGAAGATACTAAATATTTGCAATGTATACCTATTATTTCTACTTCCAAATAGTCTTTCTACTACTATAAAATAGTTTTTAAGAATGGATGTTTGAAAGCCAAAATAGATGATAGAATATGTACCTATGACATTTGGAACAGATTACAGTCTATAAGTATTAGCAGATTGGTACAACTTTTACCCGGGTACTATGCGAGTTACACCGCGGTATCTAGCGAGTAACTAATATTATAAATGCGAAAGTCTTAGTAGTCCATTGAATAAAAAGTTCTAGAGTGCGTGAGTTAGTAACGTAAGATGTTTCTTCGGAAACATGTCAAGAGTCCCTAGGTAATAAACATACTAAAACCCCGGGACACTAGGAGGAGCCCCGGAGTGGGGGGAGTGGGGGAAAGGGTCCATTTTTTCATTTTTCGCTTAAATCTCAAAAACGGTACATGTTAGAGAAAAACTTTCAAGGAAAAGTTGAAAGGCCATAAAATTATCTACAAGTTGTACCTAAATAATTTTTTCCTATATCCTACCGTTTCTGAGTTACACGCAGTAAAAAATGATTTTGGCTCATCAATCGATCAAAAAATATTTCTTTCTTCCAAAAAACTCAAATGTGCAACTTGTGACCGGTACTGATAGATTGCTCTTAATTAGGTCTATAATTGGTAAAATAAACACATTCCTCCATGGAAGCCTTTAGGAGGAATCGATTGTCAAAATATTATATTAGGGTAGTTTGAGTTACTGAACTTGATCTTTTTATTTTTTTCTTCCAAAAAACTCAAAAGTGCAACTTGTGACCGGTACAGATAGATTGCTCATAAGTCTATCATTCAGTCTATCATTGATAAAAATACCAGATTCCACCACGGAGGCGTTTACGGGGAATTGAATTTTATTAGGGTAGTTACGATACTTGAACTTTTTATTTTTTTTCTTCCAAAAAACTCAAAAGTGCAACTTGTGACCGGTACTGATAGATTGCTCTTAATTAGGTCTATAATTGGTAAAATAAACACATTCCTCCATGGAAGCCTTTAGGAGGAATCGATTGCCAAAATATTATATTAGGGTAGTTTGAGTTACTGAACTTGATCTTTTTATTTTTTTCTTCCAAAAAACTCAAAAGTGCAACTTGTGACTGGTACAGATAGATTGCTCATAATTAGGTCTATAATTGGTAAAATAAACACATTCCTCCATGGAAGCCTTTAGGAGGAATCGATTGTCAAAATATTATATTAGGGTAGTTTGAGTTACTGAACTTGATCTTTTTATTTTTTTCTTCCAAAAAACTCAAAAGTGCAACTTGTGACCGGTACAGATAGATTGCTCATAATTAGGTCTATCATTGATAAAAATACCAGATTCCACCACGGAGGCATTTACGGGGAATTGAATTTTATTAGGGTAGTTACGATACTTGAACTTTTTATTTTTTTTCTTCCAAAAAACTCAAAAGTGCAACTTGTGACCGATACAGATAGATTGTTCATAATTAGGTCTATCATTGATAAAAATACCTGATTCCACCACGGAGGCGTTTACGGGGAATTGAATTTTATTAGGGTAGTTACGGTACTTGAACTTTTTATTTTTTTTCTTCCAAAAAACTCAAAAGTGCAACTTATGACCGGTACAGATAGATTGCTCATAATTAGGTCTATCATTGATAAAAATACCAAATTCCACCATGGAGGCGTTTAGGAGGAATTGAATTTTATTAGGGTAGTTACGATAATTGAATTTATCACCTTTCATGGGATGTAGCTCGAAAACGGCTGCGAATAGAAAAAAATGATTTAGGTACAACTTGTAGATAATTTTATGGCCTTTCAACTTTTCCTTGAAAGTTTTTCTCTAACATGTACCGTTTTTGAGATTTAAGCGAAAAATGAAAAAATGGACCCATTCCCCCCCTCCCCCCACTCCGGGGCTCCTCCTAGTGTCCCGGGGTTTTAGTATGTTTATTACCTAGGGACTCTTGACATGTTTCCGAAGAAACATCTTACGTTACTAACTCACGCACTCTAGACCCCCCTTGGAGGGACTCATTCAATGGACTATAGATATTTTATTATGATAAAATTCTTGTTGAATTCAAGAAAAGAATTTAAAGAATTATGAATGTAATTACCTATACATTAAAAAATAAGCATGTTCCAAATAAAATTACTGCAATAACTCATGTTAATAATCACCCGTCTTTAAAAAATGACTTCACAAACGGGACATGAGATGCGTACAAACATTTTTTCCTATTAAAAAATTAATAAAGAATCGTCGCGTGCGCACGATCCACGCAAAGAATGTAAAAGTGAAAAGATTTTCTTCCACAAAAGATGAACATTACTGAATGATCTATAGTCCGAGAGACCGCCAAGTTTACACCTTCTTATTGTTATTTTTAGATGTGTATGATTTTATTTCCGTATAAATTTTTCACGTTAGTTAGTATAAAATTACTCTAGAACATACAATGGAGTGAGGATCTTTCAGTGCGTATTTCAAATTATTCGCTTATATCCCAATTGCCTATGCATACAAAGATCGAATAAATTCGTTTTTAAACCCATTAATTATAAGATTAGTCATGAATGTTATTTGATTTGATGAGTTACGCCGGTTTATATAGCCGGTTGCGACAAATTCAGATTTTGTAGAGAAAGAAGGGAAGAGAAGAAGATCAAAAGAAAGGATTATCTATAGGTACCTAGTGATATATTTTTGTATTACTATTTACTAATGAATAGAAAATTATCGAATATTGGTTCAATGTTAAGAAGTTATGGGTATGAAAAGTACCTGATTTCATGTAGGTTAAACATACAGGATTATACATTAATTACAGATATCTTCTTAACGCAGGTTTAACCTAGTTATGAAAAGTAGGTTATTTCTCTAAACGTTCCCATAGTATAAAAAGTATATAGATTTGTATTTATCCGTGTTATAATGTTTATGTCGCAGTCATCTTGTTGAATCTGCTATTTGATTGAATGATTAGCACCTTCATTGAATTTCTAAAGGTCTAGTCGTACTCGTACAAAGTTGTTGAATGTAATGTTCAACGTCTTGACTGAACGCCTAGACATTTAATTGAATGTCGTCATTCAATGAAGGCGGTGGTAGTCATTCAATCAAATAGCAGGTTCAACCAGATGATGGTGACATTAATATTAGGTCAAGAGTCGAAAGTACGACCCCTATTCGTCCTTGATTCCTCATCGCCGCTTTTAGAGTAGGTAAAAGCCTTTAAAACTGGTTAGAGAAAATCAGTAAAAACGAAATGCCATGACATTATTTTACTTTCCAATACTATCTATGGACATAATAAATTTGATTTATGTTTTGTTTTGTTTCTTTTTTTAAGGTTTCCTTTGATCATTATATAACATACTTTTTATGTTATTATAAAATCTACTCTTTTTATAATAATATTGTTTGTAGTGATACATTTTTGTGGAGTAGATGTAAGTATAAAATAATTTATATATTAACGTAACGGCACCAGTCTTGTACAGATTAAGGAAAAAATTGAAGTTTTTTGCAAATTTCTCGTAGGTTTTTTAACTTTATTGGATATTGTTTAGTTATACCTTTAGTTCAATGTTAGTTTAACGTAACCAATGTTAGAAAAAAGATTACAACGCATAAATAATGAAGTTATTTATAAATTAAAAAACCACTTTTTTGCACCAGTGTTGGACAGTGAAAATCTAATGATGGACACCCAGTTTTGGACAACATCCAGTTATGAACACCCATTTATGGACTGTACATGACTGTACCTAATGTTGTTTCTCCAGTTATTTACACTTGGAGAAGACTTATAGTTATCAATAGAATCTTGAAAATGATGATTGGAATACAATAAATCGGGGATGCATTTATAAAAAATAGTACATATTAATTATTTTGCATACTTACAATATTTAAAACAGTCTTAATTTCCATTTTCTAGGCAAAAATTGGACAAATGCATCGTTAAATACGAGTTATGTCCGTTAAGAAACACCAATATTGTTTTTTTTTCTCAATAAGTCAGGGATGAAAAATATAACTAAAAAAGTACTGCCATTCCATCCATTTTGGGACCTCTTCTTCTTCGTTATATCACTCTAGTCAGAGCGAACGTGGTCAACATGAGGTTTGGGGGGGTAGATGTTACCCGCTTCACGATGTTCCGCCATATCTCTCTGTTTCCTGGCATTCCGCTACACTCGTGAAGTGAATCGCCAATCTGAATCCGCCAGCAGCCTTAATCTGATCGGTCCATCGATATGGATTCCAAATTGTAGCACGAGGCAAAAAGCTTTTTTTAAACTGTTGTCAAGATGGTGTGGATGAAATTTAAGCGTGTATGCTATATGGTGGTGGAATTTAGCAGCAGACAGCGATCCAAACAGTTCATCAGAGAACTCTCTATGATAGATGCGTTACAATACGCATAAGTATGCGACTTCTCTACGCAGTGATAGAGAATGAAGCCGAGAACGAGTCGCACAGCACATAATGACCCATTGTTCTAAAATATATTCTTCATGTTTAGATAGATATTATGTTGTTGGACCCATTAGTGTAATTTTAACAAAAAATATCAATGTCCATTATAGGAACCAAAGCAAATCCAGTCATGGACAATTGTTGTACAATATTGGAACCCTTTGTTTGAAATGGTCGTGATAGGTATACTATTAATCAGAAAGAAAAGACAATACAGAAAAGCGCATGTAAATAATACCTTTAAAAAAAGTTTATTTTCGACATATGTCCATAAATGGATATATCCATAGAATTAAATCCAGTTATGGACACTGAAGAATTTTATTAAAACAACATAACCTATCATGATACTAAATCGTGTAATATTTCGTACACTTAACTACTATAAATAAAAGTAATATCAAATTTTGCTGACATTTATACAAAAATTCTTATAACCAAAATTGTGTCCTCACTTCCTTAAGGATTTCCTTAGTAAAAACGGATTTCTTCGAAACGAGTCGCAGCAACTAAACATAACGTTCTGCCATCTTCAAACATTTTGGCCGAATAAGATGAAGTGTCGTATTCTGATAGCTTATGAACCAAACTTTTTAAGTATTGCCAAATTATATAACGTTAATTTTGGCCTTAATATTTAAATTTAATATTTATTTTGTCCATTATTGGATGCTTGTCCACGACTGGTGCCGTTACCTTACTTGAAAATACTGAAATGATAACGATTATTCCAAATAACAATTATTATTTTACTAATGAAACAACCATGATTTGTTTTTTTTCCCTGGTAAAAAGTGTAATAATAAATACTTTCTTCATGCACTAAATGAATTACCATTGTATAATTGGAAATCTTTTATGACGTAAACTTACAAATTGTTTTGCCACTCACGACTTTTGGACGAGAGAAAGTGATTATTCATTGATGATTCAAAAGCTATAATGTGTATTGCACAATAGTTTTTAAAAGTGTATTTTAAAACTAGATAACCTATGGTTAATTCTTTACATTTTGAATAAAGAAGCTTGTGTTTCGTATAGAGCATAACAATTGACAGTCAATATAAATAAAATAATAAAATATAAGATTCATGTTGTATGATTAATAATCGAATGGCTCTAATTGGCTTTTATTTTTTTAATTTATTCAACTCTCACACGCTTCTTCATTTAAAATGCATGAATGTAGTATACAAACTAAAACCACCGACAAAAGCACACAAGAAAGTTTTAAAACAATATAATCAAGAAGCTTAAAGCACATACAAAAGATCAAAAGAAAGTAAACCAAAATACTAATTTTAAATGAACGCACCAATAAATATCGATAAGCCATAAATAAAACAATACATCACTAACCTCCATCCGGTAAACATCCGTAAGGAGTTGCCACCGCACAAATCGTGTTTACGTATAGAGGTCAAATGCACAGCGCATGCGTGGTTCGTCACACACCACGGGCGACTTACTAAGCTGTGGTAGCGTTTGGTCGGAGACTGTCTCTTGGGAGTAGTGATGTGACGGCATGTCGATAAAATCGATTGTTCATGGTGGATATGGACGATTTGTCTTGCTGGGAGAGATAAAGTTGTCTAGATGGTGATTTGTTATTGATCATTGAAGATTTTCACGCGTAATTCATGGAATCATTTGTTTATGTTTCTGTTCTCAAATTTTGAAAAAAATAAATGTAGGTACATATTATTAAAATTTTCTTTCAAATAAAGTAAATTGTATAAGTAATTTACTGCATGTGAAATCTTTAAATTAGTCTAATCATTATAGTTTAGTAAGTAGACTAATGTATTATTATTTGATTTGAATTTAAATAGGACTTTTTCATTTATTGCATTTAGTTTAAAATATTTAATTACCTATATTTTAGTTAATCGTCCAAAAGTTTTATGGATAACTACTAAATATTCTAGATAGATTATAATAGAATCCGCATTAATAATATTATACATGAGAACAGCGCTGAAATGAATTCTGGCAACAAATTGTTATAACATTTCTGTAGAGTCTACCGTAACACACCGTCATAAACATCGATATGACACTATCGATAAAATACACACATCACTACAGTTTGCCAAACCACGTTCAAGAGCAAGGTGAAGATCTAGGTCTTTGACCGTAGACTGAGCTCACTGCCACCATTCATGTTAACTAGACTTAACTGATTGATCTTACAAATTAACCGCGAAGGAATAGGTAGCGATAATAATTCATAATTGTTTAATTATATTATTAATAATTCATAATTGTTTAATTATATTATTTTAACTTAGATCCTATTGTGTCAAATCATGTGCCTCTAAATTAATTATTTAGAATTAGTTGTAGAAAAGTACTACTAAAAATTTTCTACCAATTTATCAGTCCTGACTCCTGAATATCTCTTTCCATCTGTATCTCCCATTTACACTTCAAACAGTTGCATTATTTAAACAATAGAGATAGACAAACAAAAATATATAGTACATGCTTTCCCCGAAATAATATTGAACTATATATTTTGTTCGCCAGTTAATATTTATTATTTATGAATATAAACGTCGGTTAAACGCAGATTTACCAAACTCTATGATCAGCCATTTTCTCCGTGTCAGGGGCGACCATAATCTCTCGACTTATGTATTTTTATTTCCTACTTTTAAAATATGTACAAACTTCCTTATATTTTTAAAAAGGTCGATATCAATTGTTCTCCGACTTCAATTTTTATTAAAAACATGAAAAAGAATATTCTTACCTATACCTAGAGGTGTAAGATATAATATTATAAATATTTATCCATAAATTGTACGGAAATAATTAGAAACTAAAGAGAAGAGTTTAATCATTGCATTTAACATCTTTATTACATCATACAAATATAATTATCATGAACTTATTAACAATTAGTTAAACTAGTTAAATTAAACTAATGTAATATACGATTTCAGTTTCAGTAAAATCATCGCTATATAGCGAAATGGCCGCCAATAAATTGTTTACTTAATTTATTTTTAGGCAAAGTATTATTGTTATATTCTCAGAGCAATAAAGAATTAATAAAATTGAGAGTTTAACAACAGGTTTAGTCTCTTCTTAAGTTATGTATTAGTTTGGTAGAGCGCAGATGCACAAAATATGATTACCTAATTAATTAACTATCTGAATATGAAGGCAACTTATTTTAGAAACTTTAAATTTTAAAATACTCATATACTTAGTATAACTACTAGTTTAGTATTATATTATCTGTGGTATAACTATAGGAAGTAGGTACTGTGGTAGATATAACCATAAAAATCTGATTCATACTAAAGTGCTTAATAAGCATCCAATGTTTTATATTATGTACCTATAGTTAAAGTATTTTTAAACGAATGATTTAAATATATTATATCTTACAGAAGTATCTTTGGAGGAGCTTTTTCGTTATTTCATCAATGTAGGGACAGAAAATGAAGTCAAGCAACATAAAATTACGATTTTCAAATAGGTACTTACATTTAACGATGTTTTTCATTATAAATTGTGCTGCCATCTGCATGAATTGAAATGAAAACCTTATAAGATCAAGTGAAAGGAAAATCGAATGTTAGAAGTAGTTTCTAAAACATACTATAGATGGCGCATAGCTAAAATTGTAAAAGCTTCTCCTGCACCTACTATCCTACTTACATGATAAACGTGAAATTGAGGATGGATATTTACTAAAATTAAAACTTACTCAAATAAAATATCACTTTTATAGGGTTTTCTTGCTTTAGAGCCTTTAATAATCACCCCGCTTGTTACTCAAACTGGTAGTTCCTCGACCTCCACATGCAGTTCGTCTAGATGTCCTAATCTTCTGCCAAATATCACTTCACATTTAGAAAAACCATTATTATTTGTGTTAAATGAAACCAAATGTTGCTTGACACAAAATAAGAAATGTTATTTAACATTTCACACAAATAAATAGTGTGATTAAGCTTGAGAGGGCTCAATTATTATCATTTGTTAGGTATTCAGCTTAAATTGAAGAATTCTTTGTTATGGTAGATAGTGAAAATATTGTGTTACAATAAAACAATAAAATGCTACTTGAAATTGTTTTCCAATGTGTTATATTATGTGAATATTTTTTTATTCTCATTCTTATTTTATAAGCTGTATGACAGTGTTGTACGTTTTTTGAGACAACAATGAAGACGGGGTTCTTGGCAAAGGCCGTTTAAACGGACATCCTGAAAAACCTACTTACAGAAAATTTGTTTTATTTTTTTCTCTACTATAGTATTTTTTAATCAATAACTATCACTAAAACCAATTCAGATCATATCTGGGTACATTATTTCAGGGCTTGCCGTGTTAAGGGTTAATATCGGATCTGTATGAAATTAGGTATAGAGCAGAGGTAACTTACAGGAAAAATAGCGTTGGTTAAATAGACTACTTAAAAAAAAAACTGAAGAGTTTGTATGGGAGCTTTCAAGCGCCGTCGCTTTCGTAGCCCAAGGAAAGTGAATGACAATGTTCAATCATAATAATATTATTTTACAGGGTAATTAGGCCGGGAGATACTGACACAAAATTTCGGGTCATTTGTAACAGGATGGCGGTTCTACAGGGGTCTAAGTACGCAATGACAAAAAGACAAATGATGGTCAGAACGCTGGTACCGGCGGACTAGTCACGTGGGCGTTAGTCGAACTCGTCGGATAAATTACGGAAATCAAACGATTTGTAACACAAAAATTTTAAGATTTTCCGATAGCCCATAAAAAAGAAGTAGGGGGTAGTGTCATGCCATACTTTTCCGGTGTGACTTACAGCTCGCCATACCGATGTGAATGCGTTGATTAAAAAAAACAATTCAACCATTTGTACCAGGTTAATTTTTGCACAGGTAATCATCTTCCTGCAGCCATGTACGAAAATCGCCGTGCCATACTTTTCAGACAGTTCCAAATGCGCCATACCGCCGAAAATCAGCAATTATATCGCTAAACGATTTGTACCACCTTAAATTTTATTTTCAACAGCTCCTGAATGATCATAAAAAGAAGTGTGATAATGCCATACCTGTGGGAGGAGGCGAATGTGTATAATAAACAACTAACATCTTATTCTTATATAACATACAGTCATCGCCTAATTGCTCTTTTTTCCACACTATTTGGAACACCAAATATAATATTCCAAACATCCGATTCATAATTTGCAAAGAAAATATTATAAATTTTAAGCATTTTTTGCTGAGTCGCCTTTTATCTTTTTCTATTTTTGCTAGTCTTTGGTGCTTGAATGTTCTACTTTCCAGAAGCAATAATTATAGCCATAATAATATTATGTTGGCCGAACTTACTAGCACTTACTAGTGTGTACCTGTGTAACAAAAAATAATATTTAGTTCCAATCAATGTGGAGATGAGCTTATGCAAACAGACAGATGGATTTAAAACGTACAAGTATTTTTTTTTACAATACGTTGCATTGTGATTACGCGTAAATATAATTCCATAATTTTATCAATAAGCATTAATTTTTGTATCTTTGACAAAAAGTAATCTATTTCCTTTGCCAAGACTTCTTTCACGTTTTACAATTTCATCCAAATTCGTTTAGTGCTTTTGGGGTGAAATCTCAGGCAGACAGAAACATTAGACTAAGTTACTAAATTTATTAAATTTGTAAGTTGTTGATACACACATTTGCTTTTCATATTTCATTAGGAGTAATAATTTATACCAGTATTAAAATTAGAAATAGGTATGCTAAATTCTAAAATCCTTTAAAAAATATATGAAAAATATTTTCTATCCTTGATAAGTATCGGACTAAAAATGAAGTCTAACACAATTAAATATATCAATTTATCAAATTCAATTAGACTTATTAACATTAATTGCGCCTACAGATATTTTAATGTTTATTTTGTTGTACACAAGTGAGAATATTAAGAACCCTATAGTAGAGTCAACCCATTAACATTGATGAAATTGTTTTATTACCCATCCAAAATATATATTTTGAACTTTGATTGTTTTGATATGATTGTATGAGGAATGTAAAATAATTATTTACATTTTGTTTCACAAGCAGAAAAAGCTACAGCTTAGTTATTTTGCTCAGACAGACTATCGTCAGACAGACAGGTTATCGTTATTTCTCAGTTTTGATAATAATCAGCCAATTACTGAATTTTGAAAGCAGCCTTTATCGGAGTAATTTTCTAGTTAGGGAGAATAAAAGGAACAAATGAAATAGAAATCAAACTTTATTGAGTAAATAAATAAATTAAAAATATTCACATTATTCGCACGTTCAATAAATTTGTTGATACTTGGTTAACATAATATATACTGAAGTACTTAGTACATACTATATCACAGCTACACATAATGCTATATAATATATTAATATAATATAATATAATATAATATAATAAATAAGTAACTAAGTAGTTCTAGAATGAATAACATCAGAAGAAAATAAAATAAGAAGTAACAATATAGAGAAGAGAAAATAAAGAGTATCTATAAAGCATACAAGTTATAGAATAAATACAACGGTGGGTAATAAAATACAAGAAATATAAAATAATTATCAATATGCAGAAAGAAAAATAATTAAAAAAATACGAAAAACACATCTTTAACACGCCCACAAGGAAACTGCAATAAATAATTAGGAAATAACAAATAGCGAAAGGAAAATAAAAATAATTAGGTATTTGAAATAATAATAATTAATCATATTGAGATATAAGAGTTATCAAAATAAATACTTAAAAGTTAAGTTACAATAATTTAATGCGTTATAAATAGTGAATATTTACTGCAAATAAATAAAAGCTATCTTTGGATACATTCATAAATGGTAATGTCATAATTTATTATGTACCTAAATTATTATTAAAATATAGCCTCTGGTTTATTGAAACAAACGTTTGCGCCTGGTATAAAATGAAAGCAATGTTTACATTACTCATTTGTTGCACCTATCTATTTAATCAAAGCATTACTTATACTCGTTTTTACTCCGATTTAAATCATTATGTATGATTTATTTATTATTTTAAATTAGTCGTGCTGGCAAACATCTTTGAGAAAAGTAGCTTTTGTATAGGATATTAGAAAATATACCTAGCTAATAAATTAAATAATAAATAAATAAATAGGAAGCAAATGTACAAAATTAAAATTATTCAAATATATCGCTAATAAATTCATCTAACGAATCATATTTCTAATTCGCAACATGTACTGACAGTGTAGAAATTATAAAGTTGACAACCCTATGCCGTCGCGTCATAAGGCATGTAGCTATTGTAATTATTATTATCGTATGCTCTTCTATACCCTCCATGATGACCATGCTCATGTTCATGATGTTCCTCATGACTGTGTGAATGATGATGTGATACCTCTGGCTTGGTTATTATTTCGTATGTTGTGGATTTTCCGCCACTACCCTTGAGACCGACCAGAGCCGATAGAAGGAGGGACATTAGGGCTGTCATCAATGCTTTACCGGCTAATAGTGCTAATGCTCCAAGGGCTGCCGCTGCGAGAGTTCCTGGAACAGAAAATACGTTATTTTTAGTGCTACCTAAGAAGAGTTGTTTGTGTTACACGAAATAAGCAAATTTGAATAACTCTACATTCACATCACTGAATTATATTTCAATTGGTTGGACATAATTTTATGACCTAAAAATAAATTATGAAGTTGATTGATGCCAGAACAGAACATAGGACAGAACTTTTCTTATTATTAACATTTTATAATATGTAGAAATGAAAAGTTCAATATAATTCAAAAAAAGGAAAGAATAAGTAAAGTTTACTCCGTTTCTAGATAATTGCATTTTAATATTACGTTTTATCTTTAATTGATGGCCTATGAGCTATGAGCATATTACTCATGCCTTGATACAAAGTTAAGATCTTTTAATGCATACCTTTCATCATCAACGCTGCAGCCATTAAAGCGCCACCACCACCACCTCCCTTAACGTGCTTCTTTCTTCCAGTCTCCGTTTCGTCATTTGCCATCTTAAGAGCATCGTCTGAAGTCTTTGGATCCAACAGTCTATACCTTAATGAATGACTGTCCAAGTAGTTCTGCAAGCGATACAATAGGAACCTATTGAGCTTCTCATCTGGCTTTCCAGGGAACTGTCTGGACAATTCCGCAGCTATTTCTTCTGGAGTAGAAATGTTCGCTTTCATTTCCTTGACGATGCTCAGTCCTGGTAGCAGAGGAAGCTCATCGCGAGAGCTCAGGTCCTCTAAAAAGGATAGGACATGGATTTTAACACATTTAGCACTGAGACTGCTGTTGCATTCCTTGTGAAGAGATCGTCCTGTACGGTCAGCACTCGAGAAGTTTTTGACAACGTCGTTCTGTGCGACATTGTTCGCATCGGTGTCTTCAATCGAAGCTAGAACTATTGTATTGTATAGCACAAGCACACAGATAACCATCACATTTTTGCCAACCATTGTCACTTCACTTTATTCACTGTTCAAAAACCTAATACCATTTCGTTCGATGTCAGAATGTGACTGATAATACAGATACTATCAGCGGAGATTTTATACCATAAGTAAGTGTAAAAAAGCAAACAAGACGCCAGAATTGTTAAAAAAAAGCAAAATGCAAGCTTTGTTACGGAGAAATGAGCTTACTTTCAAATAATCAGCTAACGCGATCAATTTGATAGAAATGTGAATTTCTCTTACATCTTTTCGGAGATAGGTAATTAGTTAATGTACCTACTATTTTTAAGTAAGTAGACTAGTGGAATACGTAGTAACAGTTTCCTCAAAAGATAATATAGAGTGCAGACTCTAATGTGCTTTTAAATACCTAACGATTGAATAGCTTTTACCATCAAATTCAATGAATCATATAAAAAATATTTTTTTCGTCTAGTGCTCCGGATACTTTAGATTGTCCAGGGATAGCAAAATTGTTTAAAATAAAGCCTTCATACTTGTGGATATAACTTTTAAAATTAGTTGAGTCATATTACCGAATTTCTGTGGTTTTTGTATGTATTGTCTTTAATGTATGGTTTGTTAAGTCCAAAATAAATTGGACTATGATAACACTTGCCATCAAAATGGGTTGCCTATCCTTTCTATAGTATTAATAGGTTGTACATATCTTATTAAGTGTTCAAAAATATATTTATGCTTAACATCTTCAATATATTATATCGAAATATCGAAATAATATAATATTGATTCAATTAAAACCATCAAATTTAATGTTAAAATCATCAATACCCAGCTTTAAAAAAATGTTTATGAATTTACATTCAAAACTGTTTCCTATTAAAAAATATTCAATCTCTTTGTTCATTGAATCAAAACGGAACAAAGTAATGTGGTTAAGCTAAGGAAAGTCATTGTAGAGAAGACAAATTTAACGATCCAAAGAACATGGATTTATAACTTTGAAATTAAATTATTAATGGTAATTTTACGAGATTCCGGTTCATATTACTACAATAAGACAATATGGCAAGCCGGAACAGCCGAGTAGACCCCCGGGTCTATCCCGATAAACAAATATGTATAGCCATTAAGACAAATAATTTCTGTTTTTTAAGTAATTTTCATAAATTGTTCCGTACAGATATAATTTCGAAAACTACCTCTTTATAATAATAGTAGCTTTCCGCCCGCGGCTTCGCCCGCGTTTTCAAAGAATACCCGCATAGTTCCCGTTCCCGTGGGATTTCCGGGATAAAACCTATCCTATGTGTTAATCCAAGTTACCCTCTATATGTGTGCTTGGTGTGAAAGAGTAACAAACACTCACAAACTTTCGCATAATTATAATATTAGTAGGCTTAATAAAGAATAATAATATTATTATAGAAAGCTGATAATAAGAAGTTCATTGTGTTCAATGATTTATAAAACTATTTCTAATAATAACCTGTATTTGTCCCCATATAACAAACTGGGTACTGGTACTGCTGGGACTTCGGCTTTTCCTTTATGATCTCATATTAAATAACTGTCCATCTACACAAATGTATCCTAAAATTACAATAAAACATTCATGCTAAATTTTTGTGAAAGGAAAGTTGGTGACCATTATTCTATATAATACTAAGTCTAATATTCCTTTTTCCCAGACGATTTATTTAAAAACAAAATAAAAATCTCTATAATCGTGTGAGACTGTAAATAATAGAGGCAAGTGTTTATAATCAATTTTACAAGGAAGCAGTTTGCGCTTAAACCCATTGTTAATCACCTCAATACTAGCCGTTAACTTTAGTGTGACAATCCTAAAGTGTTTTGACGATATTAAACGAGCAAAAACTTGGTTTTGTAGAGTACATATTATAATACTCCTGTTCATTCAATGACATGACTTAGGAGAAACGTAAAAAGGCTAAAGAGAAAGAAGATAGGAAGAGACTTATACCTATACTCATTATAAATGCTAATAAAGATTATAATACTGCTTTTTCTCTTTACAGAGGAAATAAGCTAATACTCTGCTAGATAAGCCAGGCAGCTTCATCTACTCTACAAAGGAATATGTTTTGCTATATTATTTTTCATTGCTCTGCTCCTATTGGTCAATTCGAACCATTAAAAAGCACCGTTTAACCAAACAAACAATATCTTCTGATTTATAATACTTATTAGAAAAGACTGACAATATTAGTTTTATAATTAATTTGTTCTATCGCTTAAACACTTCTCTTAGATTATTGATACATCTGCTATCTATAAACCTCCAAAGCTAATAAGTGAAAGTTTTAAGAATAACTTAAAACAAAAGAATACAAATAAAAATATCACATAACCATAAACACTTTATTTCCATTGTTATAAAATTATTACAATAATACATAACACATTTATATACTATACAATAAATCACAGATATTCATATATATTATGTACTATAAAATTTAATACTGATATTAATAATGCTAAATTTGTACTTTCACATATCATATTATTATGTATTAATAGAAAAAAAATATAATAAATATAGTATTTATAAGAAAAATAAAAAGTAGCAAAATGTGAAAATAATATCGCAACGTGATATACTACTTAAATTACTCATAATACTATTTAATAATTAAATGCAATAAATAAACATATAATAAAATAATATACGTATATATAAATACTGGCAAATATACAAATAATAAACGTTACATAAACATACATAAATACAATACTACTACACAACTACATAAAAATATACTTTACACAAAATTACATAGATAATAATGCAATACGTACAAAAATTAATCTACATTGGAATACAAAAGTATAAAACGAGTTAAATTATTAATTTACGTAATAAATTATTAAAATAAATTAACAATGACACACATAAATGCACACATCCATAACCATTTAAAACACAATAATTTATGATATTCATGCACACACATAAATACTTATAACTAAACATGGATACAAAAACATTTTCATTGCAAGATCAAAATTATAACCGCATGCCCGCAATTCATGAAACTATAATTGCACTTCATTCATGAAATTATAATCGGACGCTCAAAATTCATACAAAAAGATTAGCGTCTAGCCTTCAAGTTTCTGCCGTACCCTGAATGGCCATAACCGCCTACATCTTCATGTGCCGTTGAATGGGAATGAGAATGGCTGTAAATAGGTTTGGAAACGATTTCATATGTCGTGGATTTACCACCTGAGGATAGTGACTTCAAGCCGATGACAGCAGAAAGAAGGAGAGATATTAGAGCGGTCATCAGCGCTTTACCCGCTAGAAGCGCGAGCGCTCCTAAGCCTAGTGACATCATTGTACCTGTAAACAGTGAAAATAAATATAAATTTATAAAGAATAGAAAAAAAAAAAATTGTTTTTCTATTCTTTATAAATTTATATTTATAAAGCATTTGAATGCCATAAAACCAAAAATATAAATTCAACAAAAAAGGTCGTGTTCCATCGTTACAATATTGTATTCACTGAAAAGTGCTTCATATTGGTTGAAATGGTTGTTAATCATCTCAATAGATGGCGCGCGGTGTGTCCCTTCAGACACATAAAACTGAAAGAATAGAATAAATTCGATCACTCGGGCGGGTCACGAGTGGCTGAGTTGGTGAGGCATCCGCCCCGGAATGGCGCGAAGGATGCGGGTTCGAGTCCCGCCTCGTGATCGAATTTTTTCTATTCTTTATAAATTTATATTTATAAAGCATTTGAATGCCATAAAACCAAAAATATAAATTCAGTGAAAATAATTTTTTACAATTGTATAGCTATGGTTAATAATAGTACTACCGCCTTATGTACTGTATCAATCTGTTTGTTGTATATCTATAAATAAATATTTTTAACTTGTACATTAAATTTACAAATAAATAAATATATCAGATACAGTGCCATGAGTACATTTTTGGTCGGTTTACCTTTCCTTTTCACTCAGAAAATAAGTTAGATACATTAAAATATGATTCCACAATAGGTACATACATAGTATAAAATAAGTTCATTCATTAAATTCATAATATTATGTTATGTGTTAACTGAACAGTTTTGTCTAACACTATGTCAAATTATTTTAGTGTATACAGGCGTAGAGCATTCTTTCGTTGTTTTTAGTGCGTTCGAAAATATTCTATGCAATGTTCCAATACTGAACAATACAGAATACGAGTTTTCGTTTACACTAAATGATCACGAAAGAATGCTCTTGCTCTAGCTCTATGTTCGTTTGGCTATAAACGCACCGTAGTATTAATGGTTCTACAGCCTTTTAATTTTTATTACATATTCGTTAAAGTCGCTTGATGGTAAGCGACTTCCACCGCCCATAAATATTAGCAGAGGTAGCTAATGCTTACATCTGCAAATACATTTCTGTGCTTCACACACACACACACACACACACACACACACACACACACACGACACAAACATACAGAAGCCTTAATTGATAAAGGATAAACAGATATATTATATAAGCAAGTGAAAAGATTCACGGAAAAATTCCATATTACATATAACACGGATATTGCCGCGCTTCGCCATTATAATAAATGTAGCTTCTAAACTTCTGCGATGACCACTCTAGAACTTGGCATGAAGTTTAAACATAATATAAGCCATTTATTTAATGATCTTAAAAGATTTTAAAAATATGCTAAGATTTTAAAAATTACAAAGAAAAATATTTTTTTAATTTTTCTTAGGAATTTAAAAATAAATTTGAAATTCAAAATATGAAATAAAAAGGTTTTTTAATGGGGATTATTCAATTTCGAGTCATCAATTTATTAAAAAAAATCCTTTTCTTGAACTGATAATTACATTCAAAGTCACGCATGCCTCGCACTTGCTGACATCTTCAAAGACCTATTTCATTTTGAAAACTAAGCTTCTAAATGCAAAAATATTTCGTATACATACCGAGGATATATACAGGTGTGACATACTAAAATATAACCGAAATCGGAAACCTGACCCCGAAATCTGTGTCCGCTTTGCGTGAAATGCCCCTATAATATCCGTAGTCCATCCCGTAGTCTAATTAATGAGCACATTAGGGAACAGTTTAAACTCATAATAAATAAGTTAAGCCACGGTCTTCATCTAGTATTTTTTTTTTATAATTTGACATTGACAATGGAAAAGTATTATTACAGATGCAGTATGATTGTAAGAAATTACACGAAACGACACTTGCTTCTATTATTTTCATGCTCTGCTTCATAATGATTTATGATTGCTTCAAACGTCACTTTTAGTCCTATTGAAATCATTCTACCAATTTAAATGGAAACTTTATAGCTAATTGCGAGAGAAAATTATACATTGTATATAATATGGTTTGTTTTAATAATTGGTTATTATAGAGAAAAAGTTATGTGTAGACTAGAATGGATCATAAAGCTCGCGTGTATAGATCACTATTTTATATCACTTACTATAAAGATAGTTATCTCATCAATGTTGAATGAAATACATAATTATTTTACGAGTAAAGATCTTTCCTCTTCTTTTCCGATCCTTTTGCCAAAAAAAATAGTAATAGTAAAAATTATATTCTAATTAAGTAATTAATACAATATCTATATTTTTTTGAAATAATTTAACATGACCTGTTTGAAATATTTTTATGGACCTGTAGCTACTATGTCGCGGTTACAGCTTGTGTAAATTGAGATAACTATGGAATAATTAATAATAGAAGCCAGCTTTCAGTTTTCTGGTCTAATTTTAATGATAAATACGAGATTTTACTACTGTTGCGTCTACGAATATACCCTCTATTTATAAGACTATATTTAAAATTTGGGTATTGGAAATTTATTGAAGTTTTAAAGTAAAATATCCAATTTAATATTTCAATATCGCATCCTATTTATCACTTTTACATGAATTTTAAACAATGGAAGTTTTTGAATCCGATTTAGGCAACATCTTTACAGTTGGTAACGAGTGTGAAATTAAAAAATAACTGAAATTAAAAAAAAAAAGAATCCTAGGTTCTGAAAATTATTGAATCTTGTTATCTTTATCCATCTTTTGAAAGGAAATCATCAGCATGAGCTGAGTTCAACTGTCACACACAGCAAAAACTTACAAAGAAAAGAAAACTTATGCAATGCGATTGATAGAGTAACTTCAAAGGCATGAACACAGTACAATAATAAAACGATGAATTCATTTTCTCGGAATATGAAGCAAATTCTTGCTTTTTATGATATCTGCGCGCCAAAGGTAAAGGTTTTTACATTTAAATGTGGTTTAAATCTTTTGCGAAACTTTATATATTATATGTTTTTGAATATACATATTTATAAAAATTAGGAGATCTGAATTTTACTTCCCTTTTTATTCTATTCATTTACGATGACAAGACGCAAAACTTCATATTTTATCTCTTGAATACTATGCCCAATTTGCTTATGTTTTATACTATCTGTTAAATATTATGGAAGTTTAGAGGACACACAATATATCGGGACTCTAGATTTTCATACAATAGTTTATACAGACGAGCTTTTAAACAAATAATATAATTAAACATCTTACCTTTCATCATAAGCCCGGCAGCAAGCAATCCACCCATGCCACCCTTCTTGCCACCGCCCAGGCCACCTCCTTTTCCTCGTCCTTCACTGATTAAAGCTCTTGCATCTTCAGTTGCACCATCATCTAAAAGCCTGAGTTTCACTGAATGCGAATCCAAGTAAGATCCCAATCTATAAAGAAGATATTTATCCAATCTCTCGTCTGGTTTTGAAGGCAGCGCTCTTGCCAATTCCGCGGCAAATTCGTCAGCTTTACTCCCATTCTCCTTATCTTCCTTCACCACAGTTACACCAGGCAACAACTGGAGTTCCTCCTTGGAATTCAGTTTCTCCAACAGCGATATAGCTTCTATTTTCAAACACGTAGGGCTGAAAATCCCGCCACTACAATCCTTCCCCATCGCCCGTGCTGCCGATTCTACGTCCACGGGCGTCTCAGGATTCGGCATAGCACATGCCACAGACAAAAAAAGCACAGATAAATAATACATTTTAAAACGTCTGTATCGAACGAATGCGGTTACACTTTGATAAACGAATGAATGCGACACTCTGCTTTTATATCGCACATAGTATTATTAGTACGAAGTAAACCCCAAGTCCATTATATTTTCATAGAAGGCTGATTGCAAAAAGTTGGAAATGCGGTAAGCAAATGTGGTCCTAATTATGTGTGGTTTAGAGGTTGTTTTAGAGTTTGTTTGTAAAAGGTCTTAGTTGATTATCTGAAGCAGTCACCGTAGTGGAGGAAATTGATAGTCGTTCTTTACTTTTAGAACTTTACATTTTTGAATTGGTACCTATTGATTTATTTTACGAAAAACATCACTAAGATTGATGTTGTTCATTCATCAGCATTCATATTCATTTTTATATGAATTAAATTTAAATTACTCAAATGTTTGATAAAGTAATTATTTTTTTTAATCATACTGTACTTAATAAAGATTGCGTAATTGTAACGCCTAATTTCTAACCTTAGTTCCAAGTAGGCACTGATCGTCAGTGTGAGATATTCTTTCGTATTGAAAACTGTCGATATCAGATAATGTTCAATTCATTCAACATCTTACTGATAAATTTTAAGCTGTGGTAGAACAAAAAACAATTTTAATCTTTTAAAAGCCTTTGTTGTACGATACTGTATATTACTGAACTTATACGGCTAGACCGTTCGACCCAAATCAAGAAAAAAATTCTTCTGATACAAAATGCGATAAGTATAGATAACTATTCAGGATAATATATGACATGGGATTTAAATTGTTACCAAGTTATTTTTTTTAAGTTTTATGGCATTAAACGAATAGAAAAAAGTTTGCTTATGAGGTGGGATTCGAACCCGCGTCCCTTACTTTACCTATCGTAGCAATGGCTGATCTTTCGACCTCCCATCTCAATCTCATAGTTTTCTTTATAATGTCTAAAAGATAATCCAGTATTATAAGTCTATAATTATAGTAAACATTTGAAAGTCTACCCATTAGTGCATAACGTTCGATAAATCGGACGTCAATAAAATCGTTATTTTAGGAGTATTATATATTTTACTCAAGATTTATCTTTTTAAAACAGTTGTTGAATATATTTTCAAACTCGGAAACACTGTTGTTATAAAATATATTAACGCGCATGCGTGACAGCTGTAAATTCGTAAAATGGCGGCACGCGGTCAAAATTCTTCGCGGCGAAGGTAAGATTATTTTGTGTTTTTATTATATTTTTTTTAGTGTTATGGGTGATAAATGGATGTTTTGATTGCTAAACTATTCGACTATTTATTTTCAATGTAATTTTTACGTAGCCACTGTCATTTTGAATACTATGCTTGCGAATTTCGTACCGTCCGATTTATCGCACGTTATGCACTGTGGGCACTGCATGTCGTGTTTTGTTGAATTGTTACAGGTTACAAGTTCATGAAATATTATCTGCTTTGGAGTGTGAGGAGGTTGATGATTATACAGAAAATATAATTTACGTTGAGCCCCCCATCAAGAATGCCGATCAGGTCACTGACGAAGACAGTGACCTGATCGGATCGGATTCTCAGCCTAATTACATTGAGCAAACTTCCGCCTAACAGTGGCATAAAATTGTTTTTCAACAATTATTTTACGTCTTTGAGCCTGATGAGACACCTGAAGGAGCTTGGCTATTATGCTACAGGGGCCTTGAGAGCTAATCGCACTGAGAACTGCCCGGTCAAAGACGTCAAAAAATTCAAGAAGGAGGTGCGAGGTTATTACGATTCGGTAACCGGCATACGAAGACATCATCAGCTAGTCGGTACTAGCTGATGATGTCTTCGTATGCCGGTGGAATGATAAGAATGTTGTCACAGTAGCCACTAACTTTGAAAATCTAGAAATTGCATCTGCAACCCGCTGGTAAAAAAAAAAGCCAAAGTGCAAGTCCCTCAGCCATCACTTATTTCAAATTACAATAAGTATATGGGTGGAGTAGACAAATGCGACCAGGCTGTTGAAAATTTAAGAACTCGAATGTATATAAAGAAGTGGTGGTGGCCCATATTTGCATATTTAGTAGACGTTTCAGTAGTAAACGCCTGGTTACTTGCTCGGAAGAATGGCTGCACAAGAGACACTGAGTCCTTATTCGTTTTTAGACGTTTCATAGCAAGAAGCTTACTTTCGTCACATGGCACACCACCACATCAAGGTCACAAGCCAGCGAAACCATTATGTACAATGAGGTACGACGGTAAAGATCATAGGCTGGTTCCAATAAGTACTGAACGTCGGTGTGCAAACCAATGTGGAGGAAAAAGTAAATTTCAGTGTCAGAAATGTGATGTAGGTCTTCACCCGAAATACCACATGGCATATAACATCGTACATTATAATACGTTTATCTTCTGTTGCTTTTTATAATAAATTTCTTCATAAAATCCGTACTTTTATTTCAACCTCCTTTTAACATCAATTGTGTCCGCCATGCATAACGTCCGATTTATCGGACGGGCTATAAAATCTGAACTTTTACATAAACTAAATATTTTATGTAATTTAATCATTAAAGATACTCTAAATGATGATATATTATAGTGATCATAATGAAAAAAGCGCTAATTAACTTTATGCACTAATGGGTTAAACTAAGAAAACACATAAATGTAAAAATGATCATAATCTGCAGATTGACCAGGTGAGCGTGGAATGAAAATAGATTTTTCTCAATGAACGCATTATACTACTATTTATAATTGTAAATGTATTACAGACCTTAAAATCTGAAAATAAAAACAATGAGTAGGTAATCTTTGCAATTTTTTTAAATCTATTTTCGTTAAATTGATTGTGGCTGTTAAAAACACCTAGAATAAGCTACAGATTAAGTATATTAAAATAAAATAGAGCCTTAGCAGTTAGACTATATATTCTATGGCCTTAGCGAACATAGCGAAGCATAGGCTACTTTTTGACGAATGCAAATTGTGTAACGACTATCATGTGATAACATGTTATGTATAATATTTTACTATTTAACCTCTGATTAAACTATCTAACTGAAGGATATTTGTTGATATGATTTTCGTGAAGTACTTTTAATTCAGTTACTTATAATTTTTAAAGAAGGGCACGTTTGTCCATTTAATTTAATGAAAAGGATAGACCGTAAGACATAGGATTTGAAAAAAAAAATATGTTTTATAGTTTAGTTAATTTTTGTCATGTCACATGATATGGCAAAATTAGGCCAACATGGCACACCTAATTTTCGTTTTTGCTACATTTCACGATCGAACGATCAGTTTTCACCAAAATCACAAATACCCCACAAATTCCATACATTACCGTGAATTTAATTCGTTCCACCAAACACAATTACTGAAGACAAAATTATTGTCGTGCTGATTCGGGGCCAGAAAGCGAAGAAGCATGCGGTTAATGACAGCTTTCCATTATGTACCTAGCAATTATTTTGCATTTCCCGGAGATGAGATAGACAGACAGATACATCAATACTTGATAATAATTATAAGCTAGAAAAACTTACAGTGATAAGGACCTCGGACCTCAAATCGATAAGTCGGGGGTTCGAGCGTGGAGGAAATAAAAATTTTCAATTCATCTGCACATGTCTCAACATGCATACATTTTAACATCACCACTGCTCGAACGGTGAAGGAAAACATCGTGAGGAAACCAGCATGTCAAAGTATCAAATCGACGATATGTGACATCTGCCAACCCGCACTTGGCCAGCGTGGTGGATTATGACCTGTGCCCTCATAGGAGGCCCGTGTCCCAGCAGTGGGAACATTATGGACTGATGATGATGATGATGAGAAAAATGAACCACCTTTATACCGTGAAAATCACAAGGAAAAGTGCGTGAATCAAATTGTAAAAAAAGTTGTAGGAAGTACGATTTTTAATTGTATTTTGATACCCGTGACCATGTTACATATTCGTAGTAAATTGAAACGGTGATTTAAATCATGAATGATAGCGTGCTTGGTGAATGTTTTGGTGTGTTGTTTGATTCCAAAAAGAACAAGAATGCAAAGATAGATTTCTAAAAATCAATAGTACTGAAGTAAAACAAACAAAGGAATAGACTACAGGCCCATGTTGAAAAAATTATGGGTCATTTGACCCACCAGGTGACCTGTCTAGAATGATATAAGAGCATAAAATAATAAGATTCAGCACTATGACGTCACTTGTAAGTGGGAGAAAATCTCTACCTGAACTTTCGAATTCTCATCTGCACTCAGGTGGACAGCTTACAAGTGACGTCATAGTGCTGAATCTTATTATTTTATGCTCTTATATCGTTCTAGATATTACGAAATATTTTGCTGTGACTGATTATAAACGCTTAACCACATGGCTTTCGTTACAATTATGTCTGTGGTTTACTTTTCCATGATTCCTTTTTTTACCGGCCACTAACTTTTTTCTCGTAAAAGCCCTATTGTTCGATCTCAGCATAGTAAAACTTTCCTATAAAAAAGTACAACAATAACTTCAAATAAAATGTTACCTGTATAATAACGGTTTTCTCGAAAGACTTGATCAATTAAGAGGAAAAAAAAATAGTATCTATAATTGATAGAAATTTTCATACACTTGATTACGTTTGGTAAAGCTTTTCTGAAGTTAGCTCTTGATGAGGTAGAAATTGATTTCATATAACATAACGTATGTAACGTAATGGTCTATAACATGCATAAGTCATTGAAGTGTCATTGGCAGGCTGCAAATGTACTCATAGATAGCGAAAGCATTTATATAGCTAGCTTTCTGCACGTGACTTCGCCCGCGTTATAGGAAATTCCCATGGGAATGAGATGGTTCACTGTGGAAAAAATAGCTTATATCTCTCTATACTAAATAATATTATGTCTAGAAAAAAAATTATATCTTTAATTGTCTCGTTGTGACGTGAAAGAACAAACAAACAAACGATCTGTATAATGTAGGTACTCGTACATATAATTAAATTGTTACGAGCCGATACCTGTGTTTTATAGATATTGATTAAAGAGCGCTATAAAATTATAAACAGAAGGTAAAGCAATGCTCTTTATATTATTTTTAGTTGTTTAAATTATTACGCGTACTCCCCAAAATAATTACATGTACATACCTACTTAATTTGTTGCAGTTTTCACTGATACATTGCTAGAAATCGAACTTATAAAATACACCTTATTATGAATAAATACAAAAACCTACAAGAATAACACAGGAAAAAGTTATTTATGTTAAGTAATAAGTTTTAAAGTCATGAAAAGCTGAACTAATTTTTCTATAACACCGACCGCCGTCATGCAATGAGTTTGAACCGTGACGACCCTTCTAAAAGATCTTCGGTATTATTATGTTCTCTTACATTTATGTTAGTTTATTATTATAAAATATATAATAAGATATATAATCAAAAAAATCTAAAATATATCAGTCATGTCGATGGGGAAGAGTTAAAAAGTTTTCCATTCCTACATAAATATGTAGATAAAAACCAAATTGATTTCAAAAGACTTTTATTTCTTGCTTCACAGTAGAGATTCAAAATGGCTCTTCAATTCAGTCACATTATTGCATGATTTTGAAGTGAAACTTCTTTATCGGGGTTGGAAAAAAATTTAGTGTAAGTGTTTTTCGTTACGCGTGACATTTTTCCGTTACGCGCCATCTTTTTCTTATCCCTACCACGCGTGATTCGACGTATTTCTGTAAAGTTGCATATAGTAAATTATTTTTTGAAAAATAAGGTCATAAAGAAGTTTCACTTCTTACGTGTGTACACTAGTACACGCACACATTTTTTTTTTACAATTCTACCTCATTCAGTAAAAACCCTCTCTTGTCTAGAACTATGAACATTAATATTTTTAAAAAGTTTGAAATTTAAATACAGAATTTTATAAATAAATTGATTTGACGAATTAGATGAGGAAATTTTAAAACGAATAAAACAGTTTTTCTCATAAAGCTCGGGTAATGCACCACTTTCTTTCTCGTTTCATTATGAATAAAATAAATTGACTGAAAAGTATCATAACACAGCTGTTTATATTAATGACAAATAAAACAAAACGGTTAATGTCAAATTAACAGAACACCGTCCGTTACAACTTCATTTTCTTACTTTCATTTAAAAAAGAACAAAAGAAGCGCGCTCTATCGTTTATTATTGAATCTTTCACATTTTACATCTCTCTCCGTTGTTATTTTGTAATGTATACTACTATTCGTCGGTAGATGGCGCTGAAACAAATTTTGTGTTAGTGCGGAGAAAGTATCAAGAGATGTCGCTAGCAGTAGCGTGAATAAAAAGAAAAAAACCTCTTCATTTATGCAGACTACCTTTTGTATTATTTGTTATGCTTTTCACAATTTACTTAAATTTTCTTGGTCTAAATATTAATTTTATTGCATTTACTATTCAAATACGAAGAAAATAATTGTTTATTGAAGTTATAGTTTGAGAGAAACGGAGCCTATGGATAAATAATTCGCTATTCACATTGTTATAAATTAATGTTATTAATATGGCTATTCAATAAGGAAATCATTCACTTTTCTGCGCTATTTCTTGAAGCTTATATACAAGTTGAAATTATTTTTTTCTGTCTTACTAGAAAGAGCCGTGTCTTACCAGTCTTATGAGAAATATAAAATTGGTAATGAATCAATTTAAAAAATAATAGAGCAAGATATATGGAGGATTTTTGTATGGTAGAGTTCTATCAACGATGAAAAATACTTTTTTACGCAATAAATTTTTAGGTTCTATTCTATAAATGGGATAAATAACTGCGTATTATAAAGTATTATTAATTACTTATATAAAAAAATAATAAAAATATTTAATTGAAATAAAAGTTACAGAGAAGGAAAACATAAAGTGCTTACCTGGGCCTGGGATAGTTGTCGAATATCTACTATGTTATAAATTTAAAAATAGGATAAAATATGAAGACGTAAAAACGAGAAATAGCTACTAAACGTTTGAGAAAAAGCGTAAGTATAGGTACTTTGATGAATTAATTCTCAATGACTTTAAACTAATTTTAATGTATGTGATGTAATTGAAATATTTAATTGTGTGAACGATAAAAAGTTAAATAAAATAATGTTATACCCGCTTTTTCGTTCAGATATAGGTACTAATATTACTATAGATATACAACTCTTACATTATCTAGAATATTTCAGAAGTTATCTCATAAATATTATTCAACAGAACACAATACAAATTCGATACCCAAACAGAGGTAGGTAACAAAAACGAAAAAACTTACAAAACGTTACGTAACCAAGGAATTTGGTATCTCATTCAAATCTCGACCTTGTCCTCTGTATTTAGGGTACATTTTGTGTGTTTGTAGAAAGTGGCACGGGCAGGTACATGAAAAATGAAAGTTGTGAAAGTAGTCGCTCGCCCGTGGCAGTTGGTAATACGTAGAGAGTATTACGTGGTTTCTCTCTAAATATTTTGTAAAGCTCACCTGCTGTTGACTGACTGGTTAATATCTTAACTCGACTTTTGCTTCTAGAATATAGTGAATATCTACGGTATTATGGGTACATACAAGATTTATAAATTATAACAACGAAAAAGTATTCTCAAATACATTAAAAGTTTAACTATTTATTTATTTAATACTTTATTGTGCAAGATACAAAGTATATAATATTATAAAGGTTACAATAATACATTAAATAACAGCACAAAGGGCGTTCTATTACTATGCTTTGATCTCTGCCAACTATGTTATAGATAGGAATAATTATAAAATTCCGAATGAACACGGTACATAAAATTATGACGTATTTCCACATAACAATTACTTACTTACATAAATAAGACTTTTACTTAAAACAATAAACTGAAATTAAACTCGTAAACATAAGTAATGATTTCATACTAGTAGAAAGAGAATTTCAGTTAATCAGTAAATGGAAAGTCTTCTACTTATCTGGTTAATTTCAACTGTAGTATACTATTTTATTTGAAAATGTTACAATGAATATTTTCTATTGTTTCCATACGAAGAACTTTTTGAACCAATAGATTGTTACAGAGTCATTTAAGTTTATAATACAGTCTAAATACCTCAATTTTACTTGTAAAAGATACCATTTGACTGTATTTCAATAATTTTCTATTACCATTTAATTTCTTACAGACACATCCTACACTTGGGATAATATATTGAACTAAATACATAGACAGATTAACAGGTTTTCATAAAATTAATGTCTTATTTAATTTTATCCGACCTATTTTGTATAAATTATTATACACCAAATCTCACACAACAATATTAGTTGTCTCTTAACTTCATAAATTTCTAATAATTTGCATATTTCTTATATCTGTCCTTTGGGAGAACTCTACCAGACTACGCCTTATAAACAACACAATAGTAATAAACAGTTTTGTTCCCATTTCATACTATATATTCTTTATTAAAATTCACACATTCATATGAACAAATCAGGCCAGTAGGCTCACATTCAAATCGGCATCCCAAATACATATTTATAAAAGCAATCGCATGGAAAACAATTTCCACTCTATTGCCTACGCAATAAGAACTAATGTTTTTATGGAGAAAGTACCTTCTGAGCATTTGAAGTTCATTACAAGCATTGGAATGTATGGGACAAGGTTAAAGAAAACGCTTATGTATGGTATTATTTATTTAGTATCGTCTATTCCAGTATATTTTGAATTGAATTTCCTTTCTATTAGGTGGTTATGTCTACAGCTGTAATTCAGTATATAGTGGATATGTTATTCTGTTTAATTGAAAATAAATTTGTGGATTTTTTGATATTTTCGAGAGAGAGAGAGAGAGTATTTTATAAGCATTAATATTAAATTGATTGCATATTCTACACATAGAAATAGCAAATAGAAATAGCTATACAATATGTTACTGTTTGATGCACAATATTTGCCATTCGATTTATAATTTAAGAATTTACATATTTTTAAACGTCCTCACGTTAGTTTTGAAAAAAAAATTGTAATAGTAATACCACCATTGAAAAGGTAAAAAACAATAAAGATACAACACAGTTTATTTTTTGTTAAAATAATTAATGTTTTATGTTAATATTGCATCCTTTTTATAGTAGATAAATAATAAATTACCTATTTTGAATCAAAATCGTTTCAAAAAGAAGTATGTATAGTTGAATTGAATAAATAAATATTTAAGTTTCTGTTTGAATTAATTCAGATTACAGAATAATACCTTTCCTAAACATATCCCTCCATAACACAAATAAAAAATACCCCTCACATACATACCACAGACAATCAATACTTATTTTGAACATATAAAAAATAATAGAAACTCGTCGTGTCTATGGACATCCGCTCCCACAGTATAAGGTAAGTGTGCCGGTCCGGGTTCAACGACCGACTTTCCCGAATGATATAACCATACGTGACGTCAGAGAAAGCTCTGTGCTTTGGTACATGTGATGTTGTTACGATATGAATTTGAAAAAATGTTGATTCTAGAAGTGAAAAAGCATAATTAAGAAAATGTGACTCAAATAATTGTTATATTGTTTTAAATCGTTGTGTCCACTAATTTACATTCCCTCAAAAATTTATTACAATAGGTACCTATGTAGTATATAATATATTAACTGGCTTAGTTATATATTTTTAGGAAAATAATCGTATAGATGATACGGGCATTTATTACTTCAATATAATATTCGAGTTAAGTAACTTTTTGAGTTTACTGTCTTGTCTCTTCTCTATAGAAACTATTTTCCGAACCGATGGTTAATAATTTATTTATTTATTTTAACGACACAAGAGTACTTCTTTTAGGAGTTTCTTTGAATTAATATATCATATTTGAGTTAAAGCTTAAATTTATACTAACTTTTAACCGCGGTTTCACCCGCGTGGTCAAAAAGAAATTCCATGGGAATAAAGAATAAAAAAAAAGTAATAATTATAAATTTATAAAAAAGTAGCTTATGCCACTTCCTATCCTTCCAACTACCTCAAAACTGAAAATTCTTGTCTAGTATAAAATTGCTTCATTGCGACCTGAAAGACAAACAAACACAAATTATTTAAAATATAATGTAAGTACTAGATTTCCGCCCGTTTCCAAAGAAGGACCTGCATAGTTCCCGTTCCTATGGGATTTACGGGATAAAAAGTAGCCTATGTTCTATTCTGGGTCTTTAGCTAGCTACATACCAAATTTCATTGTAATCGGTTTTGTAGTATTTGCTTGAAAGAATAACAAACATCCATCCTCACAAACTTTCGCATTTATAATATTAGTAGAATCTTAGTAGAATAGATAGCAGGAATTAGGGACTAGCAAGGAAGCAAGTATGATATTTCTTTCAACAATAATATAATACTTTAACTATATACAGAACCACAAAATCAACTCCAAGATTTCGAGCAATAATTACGAATTTTTAAGGGCGATTCACATTCACTTTCCAACTTTCGACTTTCACATGAGTTGCGAAATAATACACCTGTATTCGTTGATCTGATGTAATCAAGTTTCTCTTCTCTCGAAAGATTTGCCTGAATATAAGGAGTATTGTAAGATTTGGTTAGGTTTTATCTTGGCTTAATGTTGGACTTAACGGACTGATAATCAGTCCGTTAAGTCAGTTAAATTAGTATAAAGTTAAGTTAAGTATTTATGCTAATAAAATAATGTTAAAACAAGAATAGCTTATGTTATCTAGTTATAATAAAGATTTCAATCAGTTTTTTGTGACCGTTGAATTATTTATTAGTTTATTTCATAGACAAATAAATTGACCTTAAAACATGTTTATTTTTACTCTACTAATCAATTTGTAGAGTAAACTAAAATTTTAGTTAGGAGTATGAAATCAGATAGTATTAAATTATTATGAACTAGCTTACCGCCCGCGGCTTCGCCCGCTTTGTCTAAAACCTAATAAATTATATACTAAAACCTTCCCCTTGAATTACTCTATCTATTAAAAAAAACCGCATCAAAATCCGTTGCGTAGTTTTAAAGATTTAAGCATACAAAGGGACATAGGGACAGAGAAAGCGACTTTGTCACTATGTAGTGATGATGGGCTTTGAATACTGGGAATACTTTAGTCCGTTTTCTTATGGGAAAAGGTATACATTTTTGAGTAAAGCAATGCCATTTGGTACGAATGTTGTACTCGTCCACCTAAGCCCAAATCGCCCGGTAGCCAGTCTTTACTCCCCTGCAGAAAGGAGGGAGGGGGGGTTATAGAAAAGAGCGCCCGGCGCTCCGAAAATAAATTCTGGCGGAGCCATTTGGACCTTTGAGTCAAGTTTGGTATCGTTTTCAGGTAACTAGATGATGCCTGATTCATCCCCCATACCAGTTTTTTAGGGTTCCGTAGCAAAATATGTCGCAATCCTTAAAATAATGAACTTTTGGCAGTGGCAAAATCCAAACAAACCAGTATATTTTCATATTTTTGTATTAAACCTGGTTTATAAAAAAATACTTTCTGAAAGGCCATTTAATGCAGATTATAAAAACATTAACATGTAATATATATTTTACCATTTTCAATGTAAAATAAATTATAGGAAGTATAGTAACGCTCGTTAGCGCAGCATAGGGGACGGCTAATAGACCCGAAAAATAAGCGATACTAACAAACAAAAACCAGCCAAAAGCTAGTCTGACTTGTTCATTGAGTGTTTCGTACTTATTTGTCCCATACCATGTTAAATTGTCTGGTAGAACCTGGTTAACTGATACACACACACTTTCGTCTTTATAATATTAGTGTGATTTTAAATCATCTTTAAATTATAAATGAAGTCAGGTAACATTGTTAAAAATAAAGATATATAATAATAGAACGTTTTTGTATTAATAATAATGACAACCACCTCCACAATTACATAATTCGGTACATTTGAGCTGGCATATTCAATCCGGAACTACAAGATTTCACGTACCAACATCTTATCAATTCAAAGCTTCTCTTTTATTTTTATTACAGATGGGCAAGGAATATTTTGATTTTTTTTTGGCCCCCAAATATATACACTATACAGCCTGTAAAACTGCCCTTGAGGTGTGTTTTTTAAGGGCAGCTTCTGTGGGAGGCAAATTTTCGATCTGCCTATCTGTGTTTGTTTAAAATTTGTTTGCAACTCTCATTTACTGTCAAAGCGGGGTAAGATGTGAAAAACAAACATGTACTTATAATACTTATAAAAAATATAAGTTCTGGATAAGAGCATCTTTAAAATATTGTGACCATCCTTACGCTATCATGCATTGTAATAACAAACTTTTCAATTTCACTGTCTGTATATTTGCCACTGTAAAGTGTTTCAAATCCTCGTGTGACATTCGGATATGTCTTCTATACCTTAAATGCATGTGTACCTATAGTTATTTTAGACCTTCTAGCTTTGGAACACACTAGCCATATCTTTCGACTGTTCTTATAAACAATAATTCTTATTAACACTATTTTGGCTACTACTACTATATCGTGTGTTCCAAAGCTAGAAGGTCTAAAAGAACTATAGGTACACATGCATTTAAGGTATGGAATACATATCCGAATGTCACACGAGGATTTGAAACACTTCACAGTGGCAAATATACAGACAGTGAAATTGAAAAGTTTGTTATTACAATGCATGATAGCGTAAGGACGGTCACGATATTTTAAAGATGCTCTTATCCAGAACTTATATTTTTTTATAAGTATTATAAGTACATGTTTGTTTTTCACATCTTACCCCGCTGTGACAATAAATGAGAGTTGCAAACAAATTTTAAAAAAACACAGATAGGCAGATCGAAAATTTGCCTCCCACAGAAGCTGCCCTTAAAAAACACACCTCAAGGGCAGTTTTACAGGCTGTATAGTGTATATATTTGGGGGCCAAAAAAAAATCAAAATATTCCTTGCCCATCTGTAATAAAAATAAAAGAGAAGCTTTGAATTGATAAGATGTTGGTACGTGAAATCTTGTAGTTCCGGATTGAATATGCCAGCTCAAATGTACCGAATTATGTAATTGTGGAGGTGGTTGTCATTATTATTAATACAAAAACGTTCTATTATTATATATCTTTATTTTTAACAATGTTACCTGACTTCATTTATAATTTAAAGATGATTTAAAATCACACTAATATTATAAAGACGAAAGTGTGTGTGTATCAGTTAACCAGGTTCTACCAGACAATTTAACATGGTATGGGACAAATAAGTACGAAACACTCAATGAACAAGTCAGACTAGCTTTTGGCTGGTTTTTGTTTGTTAGTATCGCTTATTTTTCGGGTCTATTAGCCGTCCCCTATGCTGCGCTAACGAGCGTTACTATACTTCCTATAATTTATTTTACATTGAAAATGGTAAAATATATATTACATGTTAATGTTTTTATAATCTGCATTAAATGGCCTTTCAGAAAGTATTTTTTTATAAACCAGGTTTAATACAAAAATATGAAAATATACTGGTTTGTTTGGATTTTGCCACTGCCAAAAGTTCATTATTTTAAGGATTGCGACATATTTTGCTACGGAACCCTAAAAAACTGGTATGGGGGATGAATCAGGCATCATCTAGTTACCTGAAAACGATACCAAACTTGACTCAAAGGTCCAAATGGCTCCGCCAGAATTTATTTTCGGAGCGCCGGGCGCTCTTTTCTATAACCCCCCCTCCCTCCTTTCTGCAGGGGAGTAAAGACTGGCTACCGGGCGATTTGGGCTTAGGTGGACGAGTACAACATTCGTACCAAATGGCATTGCTTTACTCAAAAATGTATACCTTTCCATACAAGCATGCCCATAAGAAAACGGACTACTTGGAATACATTGTTATAAATGTATTGAATCTTATAAATCGAATAGAAATCATAAATTCTAAATCTGATAGAAATCTAATTGTTAATTGAATATATTATCTATGAACAACATCGTTTGATGTATTGCCTTAAAATACTATTTGCGTTATCCTAGATAACGTTTTCTTGTTTATAATAATAATATGATAAATTTTGAGATAAATTCAAACATTATAACTTATGATTTAAATTGCAACTACCTATACTGATAGGTAGTTGCCTATTTCCTTGGTGAAATTATAATCGTACTTTAATTTTAACAGGATTAATCATGAAGCTCTCTGAATTTATATGAACACTAGCGACCCGCCCCGGCTTCGCACGGGTGCAATGGCGGCCGGCCGGTACCGCCGCAAACGCTACGTCCCGCAATTTTTAAAACTGTAATATCTTCGAAAATATTCACTTAAATCATACGGTGTAAAGGGCCATATAGATCTATATGAAATGAACAATGTATTCAAGGTATTTAATTGGTTAAGGATTAATGCTGTATTGGTTAAAATCGCTTCGAAAATTAACCATTATTTGTCGTAAAAAGTAAATGACAAAAAAAAGTTATTGTGGGTTATCCATAAGAGATAGACATATACCATCGCGGACTTTTCTGTAGACCTTTTCAATGTGTACAATACTTAGTACATTATTTTGATAAAACTCGTAGGGTTCAGCCTGCGTTTGCAATGTAAGCGGAAAAAATGTAATTATTTACGACATCACATTAGAAACCTCAAAAATAACAGTACTTCTCCACTATTTAATGGATGTTATTATACATATAAACCTTCCTCTTGAATCACTTTATCTATTAAAAAAAACCGCATCAAAATCCGTTGCGTAGTTTCAAAGATTTAAGCGTACAAAGGGACATAGGGACATAGGGACAGAGAAAGCGACTTTGTTTTATACTATGTAGTGATGTTTGACATTAATAATTCTTTGATATGAATATTAATTCATACGTAAATCTACCAAACCATAATTTCCCATAGATCAACGAAATCTGATCGTAACGTATGAAATAAATAAAAAAATTATACTTTCCCCTCCTGATTGAAGAAAGTCGTAAACTCAAGACTCTATTATTCTAATTTGATACAAATTGCTCAGATAATAGAGATGAATTTCCTTTATTACATGTTCTAGTATGTTTTAGTACATCGGGGCCACTATGGTTTCGTGAAAGCAAAGAGAAAGGTTTATGAAGAACGTAGGCCCAAATTCCGTTGAGATTTTTTATTACTAACGCAGGTGTTTGTTTTCGTTTGATATCTTTTAGTTTATTTAATTATGAGAAACAGTAAATTGTTTTAAAAAGATAGTCCATCTGAGCCTAAATTAATCGTGCCTTGTTAACCAAACTCTAAGTTAACAAAAAAAAAAAAAAATGAATGAAACTGTTAAAAATTGGAAATGCATTTTTATTTTTAACCGACTTCAAAAAAAAGGTGCCAAACATTAAGCACTTAGTATTAAGCCCATGCACCGACATCAAACCTTTTTAATAAATAGCACATCTAAATAATATGTAGTAATTCATAATATCAAATCTTTTTTATTTTTTACTTTTTCGTTTTTGAAGTCGGTTGTTTTTAACGAAGTTATTTTTATTCACTGTTTTACTTTGGGATTAATTAATCAGTATGCTGTTTGTTAATATTTACATATTGATAAAATGTTTTATTACAACTACTTTTGATTCATTTCGTTCATTAGGTACTTAAATTATTGTCTAGCAAGCAAGTAATAATTTCTTTACAAAAAATATGATAATATTTATGAGTAATATGAAATACATTTATATTTAAACGTAAGTAAGTTAAATGAAATATCAACTGAATGTTATGCATTATTGTAACTATGAAAATAGTGTAATTTATTTCTCGAAACGATTCCAATTTTACATAATATGTAAAAGTCAAACATTTTTCATTAATTATGATTTTTCATTGTAACATGTAGGTACTTAATAACAATGCAATACTATTAGATTCTGTTGAATTTTACTCATACATCATAACTATGTGAAATTATATAAAATTGTAAAAATTAATGATATATTGCATGAAATCATACTAAATGTACATAGCAATTCATGATAATAACCCAGTTGCTATTTAATATTAATTACTAGCATTAATGAGCTTAAATTTTACTAGGTTTCCGCCCGCGGCTTCGCCTGCGCAGTCAAAGAAAAACCCGCATAGTTCCCGTTCCCGTGGGATTTCCGGGATTGCATCATTTTCCCGCGATAAAAAGTAGCCTATGTCCTTTCTCGGATATCAAATTATCTCCATACCAAATTTCATGAAAATTGGTTCGGTAGTTTAGGCGTGCTTGAGTAACAGACAGGCAGACAGAGTTACTTTCGCATATATAATATAAGTATGGATGCATCAAGGAATGAAAATAATAATATTCTACACGATTGATCAGCAATCTCTATTTAAATGTATAATAATACATTAATACGAAAATTGTTGAAAACTTGAATTATATAACATTCAATACAAACAAAATAAAAGTTTGTAAAAGCGTAAAGTAAAACGTAAAAATAGTGTGGAGTGAAAGTCACGCACACAACGAAAATTGATGTAGTGGTAGGGAAAGTTTGTTACCTTTGGAATGTGGCTACAGACTGCTATGGAGTAGGCATTGTGATGTATATTTTTTTAAATAATGAAAATTTAAAACATGTAACAGGAAGGATTTTAGAGAAGAAATAGATGTATAAGTTAAGATCTAAAAGGTTTTGCTAGTATTTTTAAGTTTGATTTCAGTCGTTCCAGTGCTGGATAAAGTATTCAAATATTTCTAGAACGATCAATCCGATAATTATTATTGTAGGTATGAGTGAATTTTATTTTTCAATATTAAGATATTACAATACAAAGTGAAAATACACCCAGATTTCAAAAGAAGTAGGTTTCAACGAAAATAAATTTAAACTACAACTAATGCTGGAAGATTACAATTAGGACTTTAAATTTAAAATATAGTTAATATAGTTTGATAAGTGTTAAATATTTGTATACAAGGTACGATGGGATTGTCATCGTCCTTTAGGACAAAAATCCCTTAATAAAAAAAGATTAAAAAAAAAATTACAATTAGGAATTTACTTTGAACTACTTTTATTTATTTTAACAATACAAGAACAAGAAGAGTATTTAGGAAATTATGGATCGTATCCACTCATAACCGTTAGCCAGACATTCATACATTATTCTATTTTTTATAATATTACTTTCACGGAGAAAAGCCTATCGTAAATCCGTCCTTACTTTTCATTTAACTGATATTTATAGATATTATTTAATATGTCATATCCGGTAACGGAACTAAAAAATGTAAAATAAATCGACTCCACAGCACCTCTGTTCCCAAAGAATTTTGTAAGAGTGTGCGTGACATTCGTGTAATTACACTAGCGTACCCACGCGAAACACACTTGTGTGGGTGTATGAAGAGTTTTTCTTGGAAATAATTGAAACTGGTATAAAAGTAGGTATAGACATCACAACTGCTTAGTTTTTATTTTGTAATGTAAAGAGTATGTTTGTATGATTTTCAGGAATATTTTCTAAATACAAAATATAATGCTTGAGAAACATACTTTTTCATAAAAACTGTGTAGAATCTATGAGATTATTGTTTTTAAAGATTTCTCAAAACTTTAATAATAATCTTTTCTTTCTTCTTGCTCTTATCTGTTCTTATGCTCTAAAATATTATGTATGCACAGATTTTTACATTATAAATGAACTCAAATCATTGTCAATGTTTGAATTTTCAATTTTTTCAATAAACAAAGTAATAAGATTTTCTTATTAATTCTTAATAATTACTTCTTATCTTTTTAGTAATTTATATAATCAATAAGTAATTATGCGATAGAAGGTGTAAGAATATGATAAACCTTTACAAAAATGCGTATTTTCAGATAATATGAATAATTTTAACGTATTTTTTAAGCTTCGGTTCTCTTGCATTTCCTAGTATGACCTGGTCTTTTTTACATTGATGTTTTATTTAAACCATTTTTGGGTTTATTTATTGGGGATATTATTAATATGAAACGTTATAGATCATAATTATTACGAGTAATAAAATGAAGGATCATAATATTATCATAAATGGTATAATAAAATTTTAGTATGGTTTAATATACGTACGCCATCCATCATCCATCGCAACCTTTTAGATGTAAGAGAAATTAAGTGAAGTACTTATTCATATTTTCCATAATTAAAAAAAAAATCATCCATACTTAACAGTGTCTATTTAATAGAATAACTAATAATAATTAATCTAAAGCTTATGTTAAAATTAAACGAAGTATAGTATTAAAGTATGACCAATAGATGGCGCCCGTTGTTTCTAACTCTACACCTTTGGATAATCGTCAATGTGAATTGAAATGCAAAATAAGTATTTTACTGTTATATAATACTTTTCTATATTAATTTCAAATGTAACTTTAGTAAATCATCATTTTTAAAATGTCTATATTAGTATGCTCTATCACAGTATAGAGCTTAAAAATTAAACTTGTCGATTTATTATAAAAAGCCCATTATATCGTTACTTATAATAATAACCTTGTGCTTAAAATGAATATAAATTTTTATTTATTATATGTAGCCAATCACTGACTTATAATTATTAGTGTCATTATCATTTTACAAAACTATTTGTGATTTACACACGTCGTATCCAAGTTTTTATATTTGTTTTGTTTTAAAATTTATTTTATTTCAGTGTGAATAATAAACCTATCATTATAATAAATAATACTTTAAAGGTAAAATAATATTCAATAGCTTCTGTACAACCATCAATAGATGTCGCCACACGCATCTTACCGTTGCTTCTTAGTTAATTTTTAAGGCTCTATGTAATATTATTTGGGCAAAATAAAAAGATTTGGATATTATTAATCATTTCTTTATTATCCTTATATCTAATAGTACAGTCTTATTTTGTTTACAAATAAATTAAAAATAAGTTAAGTGGTCTAAAAGACAATACCCGTAAAAATAAGATCACTGAGTAAAAATATCTGAAAAAAATAATTAATGAAGAATAATATGATAGAATAGAATATTTTCTTTTACATGCTTCTGACCCTGTTTTCTCCAATTTTCTCGTTTGTACATTTATCTTCTTATATATAAAAATGAATCGCAAAATGTGTTGGTAAGCGCATAACTCGAGAACGGCTGAACCGATTTCGATAATTCTTTTTTTATTATATTCCTTGAAGTACGAGGATGGTTCTTATGTAGAGAAAACGTAAACATGTACCACGGGCGAAGCCGGGGCGGACCGCTAGTATATTAATAAAAATTGTTTAATCTAAATAAACTCTGTAATTAATAGATATTCTAAATCTGTTTTCATATGAAAATATTATCGACTTAGATAAATGTTATGCACCATTGAATTCAGCCTTATAAATACTTAAATGGAAATAAATTAAATTATAAATATTCCTATTAATTTAAATAAAATTAACAATAAATAAGATCATTGGAAATGACAAATAATTTGAAAAATACGAAATCTGTAGGTACTTATTTTTATACAACAAACATTAAAATTTGAAACTAAACAATTCGTTGGTCGACAAACAATTTTTGTAATTTTCGTTCATTAATTTCACTTTAATAATTCGAATTCATTAATTTTGCTGCCGTTACATTCGAAATAAATAATAAAATGAACACTATACTATTATACTTTAGGCGCAAAATTGTAAATCAAATTTGACAGAATATATCCGCCCGAAATTATTATCTAGTAAAATTACCAATCTATTGTATATCTTTCGATCAAAAACAATCCTTATAAACAAATATGTATTCGAAAATGGATTGCTAAATGCATCTATAATTTTAATTATTCGTCTGTATTTTTGGATTGATTATTAACATCGGGCGTCAATCTATACTTTGATCTGGCAACATATTTCTAGTACTTTATAAGTTCTATTATGAAGGTACTTGTGACCTATAGGCTAGGTCGTTAGCATCGTTGGCATCAGCTGATCTTGCGTAGGGGTATGTGTTGGACTGCGCAGTTTGAGCTGACCACGCTTGGGGTGCGTTTTGAATGCTAGCAATCTGGAAAACAAGCATGTTGTTATGATTTTGTTTAATTTATAAATACGATTTTGGTACAACTGCATGGTGTGGACACACGATTTATATGTGCCAGTGATCGAATTATGAATCCTTTTTCAGAAACGATTCTACTTTTTTGTTAGTCTCTACCATAATGTTTGAAACTGGTAAATTGGAATTTTTATTAACATACTAATTTGATTAAAACGAACTTTGTAACATTTTGGGAACTTTGGTTTCTCAATCAAGACTTACATGCATAGTAGGTAATATATTAAATGATTATACATTGGGTCAGCTAAAAGATAACAACGCCTTTTTGTAAAGTTATTTCTTGATTATTAATCGAAGAAACAAAGATATCAAAGATAAGCATAGTCTCTCATGTACATAGAAAAGAAATAATTATTTTATGACACCAGTAAAGTAAATCAATCAGGGATACAGATACATCTAATCTCATCTCATATTATCATCTCATCTTTACTGACACCGTTACTTTAATTCAATACCACCTACCTTTCCACTAATACTATTCAAGCCGCCTTCAGCGAATATCTTATGCAGGCCAAGCGCAGCAGCTGCCATGAGCGCCAGTTTACCAACCACCAACGCCTTGGTGACCAGGAGAGTCAATGCGCCGAATAGCAAGCCCACTACCGCGATAACCTTCACTCCTATACCCGCAAGGAGTGGCGTATACTTTTTAATTTTACCTCGAGCTAGAAGAAAAAAGAATGCATATTTTAGTGAAAAAACGCCGAGGTGCGGGTAATTTTTCTTACTTTAGACAGGAACTACGGATAGCCTAAACTATTTGGTCTAGTCAAATGGATCAGAGTATAGGCCAATGAAAGTATGAATACCTATTTAATAAAATGAAACAAACACGAAAAGTAGGTATAATAAATATTCCCTAATAGACCTTGAAAAAGTTAAAAATCGTCTATCAAATATCAACAAATTTTTATATAATAATATTATATAAAAATTTGTTGAGGTTTTTAGAAGGCTCTTGTGAAACATATTTTCCAGATTTTTTGCACTACATAAAATCGGTACATTAGAACTTTAAACATAAACAGGCGTAAGTTCTTAGAAAACTTACATAATCTAGAAAAATATTTGTAACATTATTGTTTGATAAGCATCATTGGTAAAATACAGTTAACATCTAAAATATTTTAATTCAAGCTGGTATTTCAATGATAAATATATTTTTCATTTGCATTTATCATTAAAACGAAAAGCTCATACATTTAAAGCACGTGATATAAACGAGACCTGCGCACGAGTTGCATCGACCTTGACCAAGCGTTGCGTGCTCTCATGTAACAGTTCATTGACACATACTTTCCATCCGCGGTTAGGGTTGACACACTTGAGTTTATTTACGTTTTTATGTGGTTTTTAATGGGCATGCTATTAATGTTTGAGATGCTTAAGTATGTTCTGTTGTAGTGTTTTATTTAATTGATTAAATATGTTGGTTATTAAGAACACTTAATTTTTATCACGTTTATATGTCAATGATTAGTTTAAAATTTGATTGAGCTTTAGTCAAGTTTTTTTTTTTGTAAGACGACTCATTGATAAATTTCATTCTAAGGAAAGAACATGTAAGATACGAACTTTAATTAAAAATAAATAAGGAGTTGGTAGATTTGGATATTTAATAAAAGTGATATGTGTAATAACTAATAATTGTTATATTATGTTTTAATTCTTAGGTGACATATCTGCCAAGTGCCAGCCCTATTTACTATAGCCATTGCCATAGTGGTCACGTTCCAACTTATTCTATGTTTTATTCAGTAACTGCATTATGACATCGCATGCAAGGCAAGTATCCAACAAATTTGCTTATTTATTCATCTATTTGTCTTCGTGGCTTTCCAATACTCAACACGCATGTTTTAGTGATAAAGTACGATAGTACATTTTACATGCAAGAAGTATCACAACGTAAAAGGAAGGTGTTATGTTTAATAGAGCTGTCAACATTCTAATTTTATAGTATTTACATTCATATAATATGTAATGTACATTTTCAATTGAAATGAATCGCAAATTTTGCGATACTTCTTTTTCTTTTACATTTTAAGAACTACGCTGCTATATTATACCGCTAAACTTTTTATCTTATGTACTTTAGGTACATGAAACTAAAATAGTAGAAGAAATTCAATTATTGAAGTCATGGGTGGCAATCAAATTCCGCATCAAGATCGATTTAAAATGTATAAGTTTTTTGAATATTAATAACTATGTGGATGGAATTGGGTTTTTATTTTATATATTACTTACCTTCTTCAAAAGTTCTGGCAGCTTCTTTCAACTCTCCTGGTTCAAACTTGACATTTAATTTTTCAATACCTAACGCGTCTCTGGAAGAAATAAAATAAATGTTTCTGAATATAGGTAACATATTCCACAATTAAATCTTACATTTCCTCTAATTTAAGCTCTATTTGATTATAATACGATTAAATAGGTTATACGTAATAAAAACACATTTTTTATTATACAAGAATCTAATATATCTAATATCTAATATCTAATCTAATCTAATATATATATTATAAAGGCGAAAGTTTGTAAGGATGTATGGATGTATGGATGTATGGATGTTTGTTACTCTTTCACGTAAAAACTACTGAACCGATTACAATGAAATTTAGCACACATATAGAGGGTAACTTGGATTAACACATAGGATAGGTTTTATCCCGGAAATCCCACGGGAACGGGAACTATGCGGGTTTTCCTTTGAAACGCGGGCGAAGCCGCGGGCGGAAATCTAGTATTATAATATTGTGCAGCAGTAGCAATAAGCAAAAAAATTTTTTAGCATAAGTAATTGCTGCACATTTTTTTCAGTTTTCTCAATTTACTATTTTAATAACTCGTTGTATTTAATAACTCGTAACCACTGCTTATACTCTGTAGAATCCTAAAGTACAGAAATAACTGCTTTACATAAAAATATCAGAAATATCTCCTCAATTTTAGACCAATATAAAACTTGTTACATCCGTTCTAACATTCCTTGATACAAAGACAAACAGTTTTACACTTAACAATAGGTGTACACTAAAAGATACAATAATTTAAAGTACAATTCTAACACATTTATCACTTTCACTAGTGTTTGTTTCTTAATGAGATCAAAATGTTTTGCTCCGGAGGTATTAGGGCGAACATAATAATATGAGAGAAAACTCGATTATTTATTTTATTCTAGCTTCATATTTTTTACTTCATTTTAAAACTGATAGTGATTGAAGGTAACATTGAATGATTTGAAGTAATATTGAATGATTTGAAGAACGTATTATAATTATTAGAGAATGTTGGTCAATTCTATATTAATATTATTGCGAAGAAATCGGGCGGTAACCATACTATTGCACAGGTTTCAGACTTTTAAGGCTATTCTATTGTAAAAGTTTTATACAAAATATGAGATTATAATAATATTATTATGTTTTAATGATGAGTATTCATGATGCTGTGATAAACAATGACTTATCTGAATACTTCTTGATATTTGTATGTTTTTACTTTTATATCCATTTTGAAGGCGATGATGAAAATTGGGATATTTTATGGTCAATTAGTTTTAATAAATAGCTCACTTGGTATTATTTAGATAATATTATTTAGTTCCGATTATGCTATCACTAGATTTCCGCCCGCGGCTTCGCCCGCGTTTGCAAAGGAAAACCCGCATAGTTCCCGTTCCCGTGGGATTTCCGGGATAAAAACTATCCTATGTGTTAATCCAAGTTACCCTCTATATGTGTGCTAAATTTCATTGTAATCGGTTCAGTAGTTTTTACGTGAAAGAGTAACAAACATCCATACATCCATACATCCTTACAAACTTTCGCCTTTATAATATATATGCTATCATAACCAAAACTCTATCATGAAATTGCAACTGGCAGTATAATAAGATTTCAAAAGTAACTACTATACTGATTTTTATGAAACCGAAGTTACAAGATCTTACACTAAAATAAAACTTAATTTACTCTCGGGAAAAATAGATACAGAACCTCCACCTTAGTCGATTAATAAACTAACTACTTACTTTTCAATAGCAACACCTTTGAATAGCTCAATCCGCCCATCATCACTGTTACCGCCAGGCGCCGCACACGCCGCTCCAATTAAAACGATCACACATAATATTACTCTCATTATGATAGTGACGAGATGTTTTCAGTTACAGTGACGAGGGTGAAATGAAGGCATTGGGATGCGACCACGATATATATAGTACGCGGGATTTGGTAATCCTATGTAGCTCTTGTAACTGGGGAGTACTGAGTTTTGATACTTTAAGGATTATATGCCACGAACGCAATAAGTTATAGTATTAATTGTTTGAGGAATGCCCATTTTTCATTTTGGAGAATGATAGTGCTGTATTTAAGGATTTTAGAACTTGAAATATAATTGATTTTTAAATGAGCATTAAAAATATTTTGTTTATAAGTCAATTAGGTATACTTCAAGTTTCGTTGCGTGAGGCAAAACTAAACTCAAAAAATGCGATGTCCTAGAGCTCCTCAAAAATATTTTTTTCAATTATTATTTCTATATTTAATAATTTAATGAATATGTAACATTTATTTCAATAAAAGAGTTAAGGCTACCAGTTTAACAATCTAAGTTGTGTTATTTTATTAATTTAACACTTAAAAGACGAAGTATAGTAAGCATTCAAAATACTTACTTAATAAATATTTTTTAGTAAGTATTGCATAAACTACAATGCTATCTTACAGGAAAACGCCAACTAAATATATTTTTACCAGCCATTAGTTACCAGCAATTTTAAAAAACAAAGAATTGTAATCGAATCAAAAGTATCAAAACTTCACAATTGCAGTATAACGTTTAGGAGTTCATTCATACATGAGATGCGTATTGTACTACGAAGAGGCGTTACTGAAACGATAACAAACATACTAAATATCGTCTACGATTTTCGACTTAATGACCTTCATCATAAGGACTATTGAAATGCGCATCTAAATATATTGTACTTTATAAATCTTAAGTACTTTAATCCTTACTTTCTTTTTGATGTTGCATGTTTGTGTTTTTGTGCTAGAGTCAAAACAAAATATTAAAGGTTAGTACAATTCTTTTTGTTAATTAGATTTTTGTCGTGCTAAATTGAATTACTTCACTTTCTTAAATAATTAATTATCTAGGGCAGGTTTCAAATTGTTTTGTGTAAAGTTATTTTAAATGCAAACTTCAGCATTTTCTTTTAGGAAAAAAATTGCCTTTTAAGTTTACGATTCACAGCATAAAACAATATCTTTCATTCAATATTTCATCAACCATATAAATAGATAAGATCTCGTGTTATAATAAATTATTATCTCTTACTTTTTTACAACAAATACATATACTTAAATAAATAATTAATACATTGTTGAATTTAAATAAATTGAATATCAAACTGATTCGCATCACGAGAAACTATTTCAATAACTGAATGTGCAAACTAACATTTCTAAAAAAATAATTCGCGGCTTTTTGTATCTGTGGTATGTCTTGACAGCTGCTGTCATCATGAGCATGAAAAGGATAATGCTAATATATTTCATAAATATTTGATGATTACGCTATTTATGTAGCTATGTTGCCGTATGTTTAATATGTTTTAAATAATCTGATTCCTTACAACGAACATCTTCATAAAAAATTTCGTATTTTTGATGTTCAAAATCATCAGCCCATGTAATAAGAAGTTCCCACTGTACGGGACATGGGCTCAAGGGAATTATTTTGGATAGGTATATACTGTGGGTATATAGGATAGATTAGGCGATATTTAAGATATTATAATCTTTGTTTGGTTCACAGGTGACATTAAACTTATAAGTTATACTAAAATTTAGGATACGGATAGTGAAAATTTGGAAATAGGTAGGTTCAGCTTTCTTCAAGTTCATAACGAAATAGGACAAGGACAACGTACTTTCTCCAATTAGTAAAGATGAGTTTATATGCTTCTTAAATGTCTGTGTTTAAATTTGTGAGTATGGATGTTCATTTCTCTGTCAAGCAAAAATGGCTGATTAGATGTCGATGAAATGCATACCTACAATTTGATTATGGCTTTGGTATACAGTATTATTATTTCAAGGCAGGTGAAATCGTGAACTTTAGGCAAAAAACACGAATGGTATAACTTGCGTATTTTTTTATTATATTAAAAAACTTAAATCAAAGCTATCAAGCAAACCCATTACATTTTAACAGTAGAAGTAGCTTTTTATATTGGTTTTATAATATACTATATAAAATTAACTACCTGATACAATTATAAATCATAGCCTTGCTTAAGATTGGATACTTATATAAGGAGATATACACGCTGAATTGATCTTGCCATAACATTTTTTTTACAAATCAAGATGCTTGTAAGCAATCATTTATTCTATCTCTCACTTGTCGCCATGTAAGCCAACCGTTACATGGTATCGATGCGCTCGCTCAAGGCCACGACAATGAACTTGTCGATATACTTTCTATTTGAACTGCACTGACTCACAGAGTATAGAAAAATGCAGATAAAATAGATTTTTCGATTGAATTTCTTTAATTCTGAATTAAGAAATATTAAATTCGATGTAAATACAAAGGAAATATATTTTCATGTTTGTATTTGCTATAAATGTACAAAACTAAAATTATTACATTTTTAATGGCAGAAAACTTCATTTTTAAATCATGCATTGTGATTCTTAACATTATTACAGTAAACTGTAATCAGAAACAACGTAAGTCGTAACCAATAAGAATTTTTTTATTTTTTCGCAATGAAGAATCTACAATTCTTCCATATACATCTGTGTTCTCATCTGAGGTAATATTACGCAACTTTACTAGTTCTTGGAATATTGTGCGTGTTAGCTGTGGTGTTGGTAAATATTTTATGAACTTTGACGAAGAAAATAATAAAATCTATGGGATTATTGCAAATACATACTTTCTTCTTTATAAATTTAGTTAATACGAACGATACGAATAGAATTATATAGGTTTAAACTTTGATAAAATTTGAATTTGAATGGAAGAAGGAAGATTTATTTTCCTGTGATTTTTTTTCCTTTTAGCGTAGTTTGTTTAAGAATATGTTTTTTTTAAACTCTACATTTCTAAAAATATGTTTATAAAAATATTGTTGTGTTTTAATCCTGTTTCATTTCAATCAAGTCCTGTTTTAATTTCCCTACAATATCCTAAATTATGAAATGATCAAAACTAAGGATCAAAATAAACACAGAAAATACAACTTATAAAAAAGTTTCCATAAAGAACGTTGACACTGTCCGTTAGAACGAAAACAGAATAAACCACTGACACATGTTGTCACCATAAAATATGAACACGTCATAATGTAAATTTTAAGAAAAATTCCCAATAAAACATCGAAACAGAAAAAGAACGAAAAATGCAATACACCGAGACTGTAAGTTGTTAAACCTACCGTGCGCTATATCCCTCGTATTGATTATATCTAGAGATGGGAAAGCGCAGGAGGAGAATATTTCCCAAAAAGAAGCGATCTGTATTCAGTAGACCGCACCCAATCAAGCGGAAGATGATGTTACGTCATAGAAAGATGAAGGCGTTCTTTATCAAACACAACCCTAGATGCTTTATAGAGAAATCGGTGAGGAAAGTCGTGGGAGGTATCTACACAGTATCAGATAGAGTGAGGGATAAAATAGCGGAGAGTACACTGGCGCTCGACAACCCTTTCAGTGCACATTTCTATGAAGACAGATGTATTATACAGTAGCTTGCGAATGCAGCAAGAAATTGGTATGGGTATGAATCGTCAGAAAACACTGTCCAAGATTTTATAGCTGTTATGCACTTCCATGCATCGATAAGTCAATAAATTGTAACGACGTTCAGATTTTGTTTTTCTTCACTTTTTGATTATCTAAATCTTATGGATCCATTTTTATTGTGGGCATAGGTTTAGACTTGAACTTCCTGTAGTTAAACTTACAACTATGTAACTGACTTCGAGTGCCATTACTAATAATTATTTTCAATATTTATTTACAATTGCTAGCAGCAAGCCATCAGCTACCAGATATCTACAATAATTGCTTATAATAATATTAATATCAACCTCATAAGTTTACAGATTGTAATATGATAGAGTAGTCCATACTCAGTCTACTATAGTATCAAATAATGACAGTGAAAATATAAATAATACTGAAACGATGTTGTGGCTCGTAAAATCACAAAGGGGAAAAGTTTTATGTACTACGGAAATTATATTAGCCGTAGCTGTAGTGATGATGTAATACCTTTTTCAACCTACGAGATAAATCTTAAAGTATTATGAAGTTTTTCATTTTCTCTAAAGTAGTTTTCTTCGTTATGTTAAAAAAGTTTAAATATTCTTTGCAAATAAGTTTTTTGCGAATGCCTATATTGTTTTCAACTGGTTACGATTTTGCTTGCTAAAAATATCGTATTATATAAGTGTGAAAGATTAATAAACTATTCCTAAAAATAATAATATTTATATTCTCAGAACCATAAAAATGCCTATGCCAGTTGTAGAAAATAGAACTCATTTTGATTGATTTATCTTGGGAAGCGTGTATAAGTATGAGGGAAGTAAAATGCTATAAATCTTACTTTGTTGCTACCAGTGAGGTGTATGCAGTTTACATTCGTTATACTCATTTCCTAAATTTCTCCGAATCCGAATTATTTATATTTCCGACATTCCTTACATAAAACATCGTCCGTGCACAGGCTTGTTGTATTTCTTTTAAGGGAGGAACTATGCCATTGCTATATTATATCTTCCAGACCATTTAAAATCGAAAATATATAGTCCCTATATTAAAACACATAACCGAGCAAAGCTTCTGTATTAAATTATTTATACAATACGTCCAAAGTAATAAAACCAGATCAGTGAACAATATTTAATGGTAACTACATAAATAACTAATACGCAATAATACAAAGTTATAAAAATTATTCAATAAATAACTTAAATTACGCCTTAACAAAATTATTTACAATCGCGATACAATCGCTTGCATATTGAAAACAGAGACAGGGATAATAAAGACATCAAATATCTTAATGCAATGGAAAAGGTATCAAGACAGATACGATTCATTACTATCAAAAACGGGAAAATAGACGACAAACAGTAGGGAAAAACAGCGGTCACAGTATTGATTTGTTAACATAAAGATGGCATCGAGAACGTCGACTTTATTATTCTATTAGTATCCGCCCTTTTGTAGGGCCATCGTGGCTGCGAACAACGCAAAGAAGAAACCAGCTAAGCCGGTCGCCCCTACCAGTAGGACCAGACCACCGATCATGACTGGCACTATCGCCAGGTATTTCAATTTATACGCCATCAGTAGGGGCATCATGTACTTCGAGTATTTCTTCTTATACTTCAGTTTGCTCTTCTTCTTCTTGTTCTTTCCTTTGAACTCGCCGTCTAGTTGGTCTTCGTCTTCGATTTCTTCTTCTTCCTCGTCTTCCTCGGCTTCTGCTTCACCACCACCGAAGATGTCTGGAACGTGATGGAAATCGGTTAGATTTGTATGAACTTTTTTGTGAATTGGACACAAATTATTATTAAAATATTTGCTTATCTGGTAACATGATTAAGTTTGATAATGATAGAAGCAGATAGCATTTAGAATGGTATGTTTTGCTTTCAGAAATATAATTTAAGAGACATAATTACACTTAAAATATCATTAAGTAAATTAAAAAAAAAAGTAAAAAGAAAATATGTTTCATCGATCCTTAAAAACCCATGAAGATATTAAAGGCTTCATCGCTTTTTTAAGTGTTTAAATCTTTTTCCCTTAATCCTTGCTCATAGAAAATCTTTCTATCTAAACAATAAAGAATTCTTAAATAGATAACTAGCGATCAATTTTAAACAATGATTCTTAACAATTTGTTCGACAATTAACTACATGTTGTAATTTGCGATCATTAAGAACGATATCGTCAGAGAATAGGCGCGTGCGCAGAATTTTTCTATAATAGTCACGGGAAATTAATTTTTAGTGCTTAACCTGAATATAATGAAACCTGATAATAATGAGAATGTTGACAATAATAAGGCCATAAAGTAGTCATGAAGTGAAAATAAATCTAAGCTTGTTGTATTTATGGTGAAAATTTTAATGAGAAATTGGGTCAGTGATATTTCAGCTTTTAATCTGTTAAACGCACACACACACACACACTTGTTGTTCTTGTCGTTTTAAACTTGTTGTATAGTATGTTCTATTATTGTTATTCTCTTTATTGTATTATTTGATTTAATATTGTGTATGTTCTGTTTTGATTGAAATAAATCTTTTTGTATTGTATTGTATTGTTATTGTAATCAATGAAACATACAAGCGAAGTCTTGTTGCTAATACTTATTGATTAACTATATTAAATATATTGTTTAAAAATATTTTGATTGTTGAAGTATTGAATCACCAATAGTTGCTAAAGATTATTTGCATGAACAATCATTTTCTGAAATATGTTTTTAATTATTTGTTGACAATAGACCAATATTAATTTTGTATTAACAAAATTGCTAATGCAATTACTTGAAACATATTATGATTTATAATGTAAAAATTACCTTTGTCGATGATATATTAATTTCTACTTCACTTATTACGTAATAAAGCAATTCATTCAAATATTATTTTAAAACGTCATAATTAGATGGAAATAGATATATCAAACTATACGCACACGTACCGACACACAATATTTCATACAAAACGCGAACTGTCAAAGGAACATACATATAATATATCATTGATTTCATAGGAATGAGGAACAATGCGTTTTAATGCGTGACCAATACTGGATAATACATCACGCAATTTTGTAAAATAATTGAAGTAAACTGAACTATTTTCACTATTTCATGTACACAAGCATTATAATCGACACGAAGGTTCAATACGGAAGGATTTTTTATTACTATTACCTAATTAGCAAATATTAAAACTACTGTAATGGTTATTAATTGATGTAGTTTTTAGTGCTCGTAATTGAATTGGGAATCGATGTTTGCGTTAAATAAGTTGTCTTTTGATGCGTAAATATTTGAATTAATATATTTATTTCACGATACGTAATTGATATTATGTATTTATTTATTTATTATATTGCTCTTAATAAAATCGTTATATAGAGTCAAATTAATTTATTTGATACTAGATTTGGAAGATAACATAGAGTTTTTATAATATTGAAAAATACTTCAGGGTGTCACTAAAATAGCTCTATCATTTGAATGTAAATTATGAAATAGAGGTAAAATAATAAATAAAATAAATCTGTAATAAATAATAAATAAAATAAATCTGTTTTGTAAAATAATAAATAAATAAATCTGTTGTTTTCTGTAAGATGGTTTATTTCTGACATTTATGTTACTATGTACTTTGCATAATTAATAAAGTATTATTTTCAGATCAATTGTTATTTAATAGCAGATCAAGCAAAGTCGTCAATTATCTGATGTTAAAAGGTCACCACCGCCCATATTGTTTTAATTATTATTCTATGAAAAAAATTTACATTGAGATGATTACAAATCAATTTAATTTAAATACCTAATTCTAGACACCCTTGTTCGTAGATATAACCTGATTTTTTACACTACCTTGCTAAAAACACCTACAGTTACCTAGTAGTACCTAGTAGCACCTACAGTACCTAGTTAGTTAGGTCGATAGGATAGGATATACAAAATACGTCGATAGGATAGGATACGATAGGATATGATATACAAAAGGTCTTTCGCTTCAGTTGAATAACTAACAAATTAGAATAAAAATTGCTTTAGCGCATATTTCTTTGTGCATCTAACTAATTAACTTGTTACTAAATAATTAGAGCAGAGATTTATAGGAAATTAATATAGAAGAAACTAGGACAGTTTTAACTGGAAGAAAACTTTGTAAATATTGCAATTTAAACTTTGTAATATGTTTCAGCGGTTTTCGTGTTTTAGTTTACAGATTAGTTTTCTGTGCTTATGCAGTTTGAACTGTCAATATAATTAAACGTTTTTCCAGAATTTCGGACGTCCTTGCAATTTGAATACCTTAAAGATTACTCAAATGAGACGAAGGGAATTAATTTGGAATGCCAGTTAGTCACGCTGTTTCAAAGCATTGTTATCAATTCGTAGGAAACAATTCATTTCTCCAAATTAGTCTGAAAGTAGTCTGTTATAACAGTTGTTCACGTATCTATATTTGTTGTCCACAAGCGTAACTGATTGTCGGTTACCATCGATGAAATTTTAGGTTTCTGCGGTTCAGAGCAAGCCGCTGGACGGTGAAGGAATAATAGATGGCAATCAGGTTAAACCTAGATAATACGGCTTAGAGATTTACAGTTTTGCAGCTTTCTTTACGAAAATTATGCTGTTGAAGTTGATACAATTTTAAGTGACTGATATTAAGATTAGGTGATCAAATATTTAACACTATTACTTGGGGTGTTTCTTGTATAAGATACTATTACGTAAGGGATAGTGTTTATTGATAAACATAAGAAATCAATTGAATAAATGTTAAGTTAATACCCACATGACAACGATCTTCTCGTCGCAGCCAGCGCAGATAATTCTTCTGATTTCTCATCCTCTTCATCATCATCGTCCAATGACCTGGCTTCGAATCCGGGGTCCCTCATCAGAGGTATCGTTTGCGGTTGAAATCGACCTGAAACTGCAGCATCATTGGCAAGATCCTCACCACTTTTCTCTTTGGCAATTGCGAAATAATTACCAGGGAAAAGTATTTCAGATTTGTAGTTGTTCAAATTCAAATTGTCCTTCGCGTAGTACACAGCTTTTTCTTTCTGTTGTGTATTGATGGTGCGCGGTCGGAATGCATACTTCTGAAATTCAGGAGGACTTCTCGACGTTCTTGCTGATGCGTAATAGCTGGATGGTACATCAGACGCGTTCATGTTGCCCGCTGGACGATCTCCATTTGATGCACTCAACGATAGCAGTCTCGCCAAGTCATTCCTGCGTTCAGCTGCCGCCAGCACCACGTAGCATAACACCACTAACGTTTGACACCTTAATCTCATTTTAATCATATTGTCCAGCTAATTGTCTGCTAATTACTGCGCCGTCACCGATTGCACAATCGCCGTCACTTCACTTTCTTCCCTTACTGTGTCACCCCGCCTCGATCCATCATTTTGTTGCAAGCGATCGCGTAAAACTGAATCACTATCGTTACAAGACGTTATATTTATACATGTGTAGGTATAAACTTTGCGTTTTTCCAGAGTATTCACGGTCGGACGGCTTCGCGGAACCTGCCTCGGCTGGTTTCAATTCCGATATGGGTGAAATATCAAATACGCCCAAATGAAAATGGTACCAGAGTTGATATGATTAGCCGGCACGCATGGTCTCCCGCGCTAACGACGGCAGCATCTCGCAATTTCCCCCGATGTGTCCCGCAATCTAATTTCGTTTTCTATAAAGAAAATGTCATTAGGTACTTATTTAGTATGTAATTTTCATGTCAGCATTCACGTTTGTCGGGTTCCGTGAGACAGGGCTTAATAATGTTCTCATCTCATATCGAAATTTTAAAATTTACTATTTTACTAAATACTATGTTCGATATAATTTACCATCGTCACAAGTGCAAATTGTAGTATATACTAATACATGAATTTCATCTATAAGTCTAGCAGTATACTAAATATGGTATTCACAATAAGTATGTACGATCATTGAATTACCATTCATATCATTAAGAAAGTACGATTATCGTTAAAATCGTCCAAATCTAACTGATAGATTGTGGCCAAGTTACTTGAATGATCAATGACCTGCAGCTAGTTATAAACATAATTTGTACTAATCGATGGAGTGATTTACTTGTTTACGTATGGATTACACATGATTATTATTTAATTTAACTATTAGGTATTTGCTATGTTACTCGTAATTATTAATACTGTACCCATATTATAGGTATAGGTCTGAATATTTAGGTTTAATGGATAAAGGCTTATTACAAAGGGTATTGGAGCTGCAATGATAATATGCAGATAATATTTTGTAGAGCCTCAGTGGTGATTCGTTTATGTATCGTTATTTTACAGCTATTAATTAAAAGGTACACAGATAGTTAAAAAGAAACTAATCCTGTGAACAAATTAACAGACAAATGAATGCTTACCAACATTAAACTTACATTCGTTTGCACTGTAAGAAAGTTCATCTTAATCATGAAAACTTTTAAGAGGATTCCTGTCCTTAAAAACTATAAATGTAATGTGTATTATGTGTTTATGTTATCGTATATATTATGTGCACAAAAAAGTGTTTTATTATTATGTAGGTATATTTCTTAAATCATGACTCTATGAAATTTGTCCCTCGAGCTTTCCGCCCACGGCTTCGTCCACTTCAATGAAAACTTAACAAATTATACACTAAAATCTTCATCGAGAACCACACTATCTATAAAAAAAATCGTATCAATATCCATTGAACAGTTTCTAAGCATACATAGGGACAGACATAGAGCGGGAAGTGACTTTGTTTTATAACATGTTGTGATTATAGACGTTTTTGTGTGTTGTCTACAATACTAGCTAAACAGTTAAAATTTATTCTAAAATTATTTTTATTAGATATTAGCCGCTTCAGATCCTCCCACAATGTTTCTTATCTCTGATTTGAAAGAGATAATGGTGAAATTTTACTAATAGGTTGAAACTTATTAGTCTTATTGATTTAAATCATCCTATCAAACAAACAAAACTCATTCCTCTTTCTCATATTAAATAAATAAATATTTCAGGACAATTTTCACATACGGCACGATCTGATCCCATACTAAGCTTCCGCTTGTGTTATGGAAACCAGATGGCTGATAAACATACATATATAATTTTAAATAAATACTTATATAGATAATTAACACCCAGACACAGAGCAAACATCTATGTTCATCACACAAATATTTGCCCCGGGTGGGAATCGAACCCACGACCTCTGGCTTGGAAGGCAGGTCTACTACCAACCAAGCCAACCGGTCAGCCGGTATTATTTCGTTGATTAAATTACGGCTAGTTAGTGAAATATCAAGTATCACGTGTCAATTAATTATTAACCGCATTGTAACGTCATTTTATAATTGCTTTAAAATTTAATGTTGACATTATGATTTTCTTTTTTATTGTTTACAGATGGTTTGTGCGTAATTAGCCTTAGCGAATTGTGAATTCTACTCCTACTCCTGTGTTATTTTTGCCAATTTGAATCTAAAATCAGATAGAAATAGTCCGAGGAAATAGTAGTAGTAGTAGTAGTAGGTTTTTCTTTTCGTATAAAAAATAGTAATACCCTCTGGAGCATGGGCCAGATATATTTCATTTATTTATCCGTTTCCATGATACGAATGAATAAGGAATATATGTGATAAGCTTTTATACCCTTTCTTTTAAGCATTTACTGCTCCATGGGTAAAAATTCAAACTCCCGCGGTTTTTTTGACATTCCGAGGCAATGCCTAGCCTCTCCGAAACTCGTCATCCCACCTGAGTAATCGATTTCTTTCTGTGTAAGTGTGCTTTAAAATGTCTCATTTAAAACAAAGCATATTTTGAATGCTATAAAACGAAATATCAAAGCTTACAAGGGATGTAATCCAGAAACTCGTGTCTAGCGTGGTTTATTATCAAACCCTAGAAAATGTTTTAACAGTCAGTAATGCTAAATTCAGCAACGGTAGTCAAGCGTTGAAATCGCAAATTTGCGATCAAAATATTTCGGTGAAAAGACGAATTTACGAGATGAATCTCCGTGGGAATCAGTTTATCAATACAATAAATTGTTATTCACGAGGCAGACTATCCACGATGCTTATGGCCATGATCCAACACATAGGCTTGGTAAGGGTTGGTAGATGTCACAATACATATATGTATATTATTTTGTCGGGAAGCACACTTTAAGGGCTCTTTCAATTTATGCGTTTCGTATCGGACCGCTACAGTGCCGTAGCGGTGCGTTTGTCGTACGGCGCACGGCCGGTCGTTTGTTTTCATACAAAATGCACGGTGCGACAGCAGCGCGGCGTCCGTACCGCGAACGCTCGACATCAGGACGGCAACGTCGCAAGTCCCATAGGGATGTCGGAAATGCAATAAAGTATCGATATGTATATCGTATCGATGTTTTTTGAAAATATCAATATCGATATTGATATTTTTATTAAAAATTGGTTGTCTGTAAAGTCGGTTTACTGACGATAGTTGAACGTGACAACGTCCGATTGTGCTTCTTTGTCGTTCGTTCCGCGCTCTCGCTCGCACTTCAAGCCTTACACGGAACGCCTCAGAGCGAGGTAACGCCGCATGAGTCATGTTTTTTCGTGCGTGCAGGCGGCTCTATCGAATTATAAGACGTTGTCACGTCAAAAATATCGATATATCGATATGATTTCACAGAGAATATTCGTGCTCTAAAAATTAATTTTTTGGTCTTGTCTAATTCAATCATCTTTTACGGAGGCGTAGTTTTTGTTTATTTTTTTGTTTGATGTTTTTCAACAAGAGCACTAACAGTAATGTTTCTTCGTCAGAGTCCATGGCTTAACTGGTGTCAAATAAATTTAAAACAGCACTAGCATACAAACGCACGGCAGTCAGATACGCTTTCAATTTAAGCGTTTGGTATCGGACTGCTAACGTACTGCAACGGCACGGCAGCGGGTTATAACTAGCGGCACGGAAAACGTGCGGCAGCGGTCCGATACGAAACGCATAAATTGAAAGAGCCCTAAAGATAGATGATGGAAGAAATCCCAATCGCTATTTAGCGTTAAGGTAAGTTATAAAGCAATAAACTATAAATAAATAAAAAATAATGTGCAGATAAATTGAAAATTCAGCAATGAAAATGTTGTTGATATTTTTGGTGAAGGTGTACACTGCACAACCAGCTGGTAGCGTATGATGTAATGTTAAGACAATGGCTTGTATATTGTATTCCAGCTTATCATAGTTTAAGCCAAACCGTGTCTAACCATATAATTATTTAATAACTTACGTGGTTTATGATGCGAAACGAAGATTAATTAATATTATAATATTAACTTGTTAACATAACGCGCTAAAGGGCTTATTTTTGAATAAAAAGAGTATGAAGTTCTTTCAATATTGATATGCTTGTAAATAATTTTGCGCTATTAAGTTATTATAGTCACTGGTAGATATATTTTTTGTGAATTATGTGGAAGATCGTTAACAATTCTCCCCACATAATAGGATGTCTTCAAGCAGTTTTATTTCCTGTATGGAAAATTGACAGCGCTATATAGGTCGTCTAGCGCCATAACTTTTACACAGGGAATAATCCTGCTATAAGTAATCATGGTAAGCCCTCAGTTACTTTTTTCGACTTTTTATACATCTTTGTTATTCTTATTTAAATTTGGAATGCGTATACAATCGGAACATGATGAATAAGAAATTAATATTATTATTCATCCATTTATTAATATATAATAATTTAAGTATATAATGGGAATACAGGATTTAATTTTAAATCACAAAGTAAGTTACTATCAATGCGTGGTGGATTATTAGGAAGACTCGTGGTGGCATCGAAAATAAAAATATTATTTGAAAATTCTGAAATTCTTTTAAAATGCATACAAATAATTATAAATAATCAATCATTTTATTGGACAACGGACTATGATAATTTATTGATATTATATTATTTTCAGTTGAACATCGTTTCTTTCAAATATAAAACCATATTTAAGACAAAAATCTATCTGTACAATGTACTATAATTACAGTAACCTATTACTATTGTAAATTTATAATCATTTGCAGGTGTATCATGTTTCAAGGTCAATTATAGATTAATTTTGCAAACACTAAAATGAAAATATCGTACGTTTATCGCATTACTTAAACCAATTTATATTATTACTGTTTATTTTTAACAAAATCTCAACTCATCATGCATGATACTTTCGCACTAGCGTTAAATATCACGTATAAACCGCCTCACGTAAAACCCTGCTTTTTAATAGTACAATAAATGAATTTAATAGTATTGTTCTCTGCATATTAATAATATAAAATCTTGTTTAAATATTATATTTTAGTAGTTACGTAGACACGTAGGTACAGAATATAATCATAACTTTAAATATATATAAAAAAATTTTTAAAGCTGAAGTGTCGGAAAAAGTTTTATCAAAACCATAACGCTGCAATCTTCTCATTGTTTACTAGCTGTGCTCCGCGGTTTTACCCGCAGTGCTCCGCTCCTGTTGGTCTTAGCGTGATGATATATAGCCTATAGCCTTCCTCGATAAATGGGCTATCTAACAACCAAATATTTTTTAAATCGGACCAGTAGTTCCCGAGATTAGCGCGTTCAAACAAACAAATAAATAAACTCTTCAGCTTTATAATATTAGTACCTATATAGTATAGATTTCCCATAAAAATGGTCATGGAGTGTTCCTGAACAATTTTGTTGTATATTTAACACATAACAATAAAAAATGTAGTAGAGGTAAAATGGAAATCACACATAGCTCTCTGAGATGATGAAAGGACTAAATAATAAAGTAACGAAAAATGTTATACGAGTAAACGATGCCATTGAAAAAACTGCAACAATTTTCATCAAAAAAAATCTATTATTTTTGTGAAATTGTTTATTATGAAATAAAGAATCTGAGACATTCGCAAGCTACATATAAATCATAATGAATGACCTTTTTATAGTAATTTAAACGCCTCCAGTGCTTCAAAGGAAACTGCGCGTGTTTTAACGCAAGTGTGTACTACGGAACAGTCGTGTGTAAGCAAGTCGCGCATGAAACACGTAAATAAAGGAAACGTTCACTTCCATTAATTGATTACGCGCAATGACGATAATTAGTATAGGAAGGAATGTTTATATTGTTGGTTTTAGTTCTTAGGTTTTAATTACAAGTCTGATTTGGTTTGGGACCTTAACATTATCCTAGGGTAGGCCTTAATATACATGATTGATATAATATATCCTAATTATGTATATAGTAATATGAGTTTTAATCCTACTAATATTATAATATAAATGCGAAAGTTTGTATGTTTGTTTGTTATTCCTTCACGCAAAAACTGCTAGACCGATTTTCATGAAATTTGAAGCACTTAGAGGGTAACTTGGATTATTACATAGGATATTTTTTTATCCTGAAAATGCAACGAGATCGAGATTTACTACACGGGTGAAGATATGGGCGAAAAGCTAGTGTGCTATAAAAGTTAACAACCCACGTTTAGGTGATAAGTAACTATATCTTAAACTTTTCTTTGACGTCTTATTTTATGCCTTCACTTACATTGATCCATCATAAAAAACGAAAATAAAATAAAGGCCTGCAAAGAATGTTACTTGTTAGCTGAATCTATCGTAGTTTTGGACATCTATTTTGTTAAGAACTATGTGAGGAAATTTTGAGGAAACATGATGCTAATATTATGCACCATAATAACATGCTATATTCTTATTATAGGTATATGTTTATTTTCTTGAGTTAAATTGTATTAGGTATGTTTTTTTTAAATATTTTTTCCTAATAAATTATGGTGTAATTTTGTCGACACCAAATACTGCTACTAAGGTGTGTTTTATCGACAGCAAATATTATTCTGGTCACTGTTTAATCTATTATGTGGTAGACAAATTCTCAGTTTCACCCTCTCACTCTACCTTCAATACAAAGTAATAATGGTAACAATATCATATGCAGGTGGCGCTTATTAACTTACTAGTGTGTACTACGGACAATGTAATATTGTTGTCGACTCGAAAAGAAAGAAAACAATTGTAGTACTCTCTATGTAACGCTAGATGGCTCTGATTTAAATTATGTAGTGCTTTATACATACGTATATTAAGTTTTAGGTTTGTAATTTTGTTTGAGCACATTATATCCATGGATGAATAAACGATTACCTACAAATTTAAATCATCAGTACACTATTTGAAACGTTGCTCTGCCTATCACTTAGTTGTTTACCAATTCTCAAATCTACTCAATAGGCACACGAAATTTCATGAATCATGACAATAGGTCCAGCCGTTTCTCAGGAGTATGGTAACTAACATTGTGACACAAGAATTTTACATATATTTAGAAGTTAGATAGATAGATAATTTTTTTATTAGAGCAGGATTTAAACCCGCTACATTCAGAAAGCTTTAGATTTTAGAAAAATCATCACTTGTAAGGGCGTACATGAAATACAGCTAAGCTTGACCAAATTATTGTTTTAATAAAATACTTTAAACTCCTTTATTATTTTTAATTAAATACCTAATTAGCTTTTTATTTTAGTAGAGGCGGACCTGCGCGTGCTACGAGCCAATAATAATTGGCAAGAGACCGCTCAGGACCGGGGAAGATGGAGAGTTCTCGTCTCAGAGGCCAAGACCCACTTTGGGGTTTCAGCGCCAGAGGAGTAAGTACGCTTTTTATTTTGATTATGATAATTATATCTTTCTTTAAAAAAATAGTTGTAGTTGTAGTACCCTACTATTTACGTTGTGTTAAAATCAATTTCATATTCAAAAAGAGCATCTTAGAAAAAGTTCTATGATGATGATGGTGTAAAGACACCTAAATAATTGTATGAAACACAGTACTTTAGAGCATATTATGTGTTTAATACTTTAGTCAACAGGCAATTAACACTAGTTGATGGTTAATCCAGATCAAGTTACAGTATTTATACTTATAAATGTATACCTGATATACCACTGCATCCTTAATGCTACCTATGTATTTTTAAGCTCATAGAAAAATTCTTAAAAAATTACAACTAGATGACGTGATTTTAAAACCCGCCCTACGTTTCATTTTTATTATTTATTTAGTTGAGATTTTTTTTATATTTACTATGTACCAATAGTTGATTCACGTTATTGAATAAGGTACCTAGTAATTAATTCGATTTATATGATGGGCATAAATTATATAGTTAAGCCAGCAATGACAATCTTTATTTGGATGGTAAAATATACTTTAAAGTGATTTTTACCAACGCCTTTATTTTATCATTTGATGTGACATCGATCAGTAAAGAGTGTGAAATAAGCCAAGATTTTTCTAGTATTACCTACTAGCTGTGCTCCGCGGTTTTACCCGCAATGCTCCTCTCCTGTTGGTCTTAGCGAGATGATAATATATAGCCTTCCTCGATAAATGGGCTATCTATAACACCGAAATAATTTTTCAAATCGGACCAGTAGTTCCCGAGATTAGCGCGTTCAAACAAACAAACTCTTCAGCTTTATAATATTAGTATAGATAAGTAAAATAGGAAAATTAAAAACAAAAATTAAATAATTTATCTTTATTTAGAAAACACAAAGTAAAAAAAGGCAATAAATAAGTTAAATAAATAATACACTTACAGACTTCATCTTAATACTTTTTATAAAAAATACTTTTTTTATTGTTCATTTTCGAACAATTAACATTTTATATAAGGTACATTGGCAGTTATATTCTACGTGTATATAGCCTTATATAATTAAGTACAAACATTATATTATTATTTACATATACTTTTCAGACAATAAAATAGTAAAGTTATATTTTAAACAATGTTTTTTCAATATAGTTTTAAGAAAGTCAGAATAATATACATGCCAAATACTAAAAGTTTACACAATTTTAAATTTATGTGTAATCTTATAATATGATTGCATCTTTCTTAAAGCCTTAAAACTATAATAAACAAGACTCAAGTTAAGTTTGAGTATTCGAAGGATACAATGCTGGCCTTTACATAAAAGTTTGATTCCGATTTGTACATTATAATTGATCAGAACTTATAAATTCTATCGCATTCGTTTTAGCTATTTCGTAATATTTACGATTTTGGCCTAAACGAATTGTCACAAAATATGAATAATAAGTACTATTCGAGAAAGATTACAATAGTACAGGATACCTATGTATATAAGCATACATTATTATTTTAATTATTGCATAAAACAATACAACAAATACATAATTCCGAGTCAACTAAATAATATGAACATTTCTATTATACAGAATTCCAATTACTAAAACATGCTAAAAGTATCCCGAAGTTATAATAATACCTGAAATAATATAATAGAAATATCTGCAGCTTTTCACATCATAATTTTGATTTGAAACTATCTTCAAATTTATTTACCATTCAATAAAACCACGAAATACGAATTCCTGAAACATCAACAATTCAAAATCAACTTCCAAGTTATACACCACAATACATTCTCGTAATATTACATCTTGTATCTAACCTATCCTAAGCTTTCTTATAGGCGGAATAAACCAAATCTGCTGCGTCATCATACGACCGTCTGTCCCAGCCTCCACTCGAGCCGCCGGACGACCAGCCGCTGCTGTGACTTTCATGCCCACCGCCTCCGCTGTTCTTGGCTGCGATCAGCTTCTTCAGGGCTAAGATACCAGCGAGGAGTAGGGCGATCTGGAAAAAGGAAGTCATAATTAATAAGATATAATATACAATGTAAAGAAAAATCGAAATTAAATGGTAAAACTAAGTTATGCCAATGCAAAAGTTCTTATATATTTATAAATATTTGATTTAGTTCGTAGTTTACATTTAATAGATTAGGGTAGAAGCCTTTAAAAATATAGAGTTCGAGGAGTGTGCCTGATTGTTTTTTTGGTATTAATTCAAAATAAGGCGAAAAAATAAATATTTTCAATCAAATAAACTACAGTGTATTTGGGACATAATAAAGTAAGTTTCCACCAAATTTCATAGAAAATAAATAAATTTTGAAGTAGATAAAAATAAAAGACCAAAAACTTGGTTTTTTGAATTTTTCACCTAAATTTTGAGGTTATGTGAAAAAATTGTGAATACAAAAGTTGTAGAACTTTTAATTACCTACAACATTGCCATTGAACTTTTTCCGTAGGACTTGTAGTTTTGTCGGAAATCGAGAGAAACCATTTTTTTCTCTTAAAAGCTCCCCCCTCCCACTTCCCGAACTCGGATTGACCGTAATTTATTTTTCCTTTTATTGTCATCATATTCCCCTCCTTTTCTAATGGGTTTCATCCGACTGCGATTTTTTTTTGTTTCAAAAATTATCTACTCTAGTCTATAAAGGCTATGTTATATTTAAAGTGACAAGGTTTGAGTTTAAATCTGTTGTTTTAAGGGCCGATTTTTCAATCCCGAGATAAACAGTCTAATAACTACCCCTCGAATAGATTTATTCAATTATTTATCTAACTCATAACGGCTCGCCTATTTTTCAATCGTGAGTTATTTGATGAATAACTATCTGACCAAATATTTCCATATTGGCAGCTCTGCTCTCGGAGTGGCGAAACAAATATATTAAAATAGTCAGGTTAGAGCGGGATAGAGTCAACTCTTGCAATTTGTCAACAACCGTCATTATGACTCACGTCAGGAGTGCATTTTAAGTTTGTCTTGTATGCTCTTGTCTTCTATGATTGTTGATTGTTGTTTTGATTCGAGTAAAGAGTTTGGTTAAATTTGTGTTTCAATTTATATATTTTACGATGGAAACGACATACTTAAAGGCAGCGTTCGGCAAATTTTCAATGGCATGGTCATCAGTACTATCAAAAACATCAATTTCAATATGATTTTAATTGATAATAATTATATAGAAAGAGGTTTAATTGTTAATAATTCTACGCTCTATGTTATGACATACGAAAATATCCCAAATTTGACGCGTCAGTTGTCAACTCAAACGCCTAATCGTCGAATAGCGCGCTATCTGGCCGTTGGAGCGGCAAATAGATTTATTCCTCAAATAACGTAGTTATTCGATAGATAAGTCCTATTCGTCTATTGAAAAATTGAATATTTTGTTAACTGAAGAATAAAGTCTATCTAGCTGTTTATCTGGGCATTGAAAAATCGGCCCTAAGACTAATATTATTAACTGTAACTGTATATTTTAAGAGTCGATGATAACCCTGAATATAGGGACTGAATATTAAGGGATACATTATATATAGATCGTAGATAATACTAGCTGCGCTCCGCGGTTTCACTCGCGTGGCTCTGCTTCTGTTAGTCTTAGCGTGATGATGTATAGCCTTCTTCGATGAATGGGTTATCTAACACCGAAATAATTTTTCAAATCGGTCCAGTAGTTCCTGAGATTAGCGCATTCAAACAAACAAACAAACTCTTCAGCTTTATAATATTAGTACATAATATAGATAAATGTGATTGCCTATATATTTTATTGATTCAATATTTCAGTTGTTGGTTCTATATCAATCTATTTATAATATCTATAACTAGTAATTATGTGACTCAAAAACAATTCTTATTTTATTGAAGATATCTGTTGCGAATTCTATTTATATAAGGGACATTATTGTATAGCATGAAAGGGCTTCCTTCTTATTCTAATTGTATAAAAGAAGCCATAGTATTATTAATGCAATATTACTCAGTGTAGTAAATATTTGCAAAATTGTATGCATTCGATTTGCATAAATGCCCACATAAATAATTTTTTATTTTAATTATTATAAGTTGTTATAAATAATTAAACTTATACATATGTTGTTAAGGTTATTTATGAATTTTTGATTAAAACTCTTTTAAATAACTCAAGCCCCGGAACCACAGACACAATATGATTTAATATGAATGAAATAAAATTTAATTTCGGACATAATTTGAACATTATTAATTTTACAAATGAAAGATTCATCGACACACTAAACACATAAAATGGACTGAAGTTGCATCTCATCGACACACAGCTAAACAACATGGACTGAAGTTGAATCGGAAATATTGTTTACAAACATTCTACATTTTCATCAACTATTTGAATTGTGGCTTCAATTTTAAACATCATTATCAAATAAATTAAAATGCCCGTTTATACTAATCCTTGGCAGCTAAATAAAACATTTTTTATATATTTAATTAAATTTTACAAATCCGTGCCAGGGTTGCCAATTTCCCATCAGTCTAAGTAAATCTCATACAGCTTGGTGACTTACAAGCCGCACGAGATTTACTTGGAGCGACGGGAGATGTTCACTGACTGACTGACGGCGGCGGACTGGTTGTTGGCTAGGGTTGCCGAGTGCGAGAAATAGCGTAGCTTATGTGAAAAAAATAGAATTATAACTAGTAGGGAAATATGAGTGTTTTTTTGTACAAGAATAATCTTGTGAAGTAATTTTTAGTTTTAAATTAATAGTGTTAACGCAAATTGTTAGGATAAAGTTAGAGAGGCAGATAAAAAGTGTGGCTTTGAAGCAATGTTGCAGAAGAAATGTGTGACGTATAATATTTGAAGTTATTTTTAGTTGAATATTATCGATGTTTGAGTAAATTGATTTGTAGTTCGATTTTTAAAGAAATTTAAACGATTTATAGAGTTTATACATATATCTGATTCTTAATAGGGGACTTATTTTAAATGAAAAGTTAAGAGATATCTCCCTAAAATTTGGGAAATCTCGGGATATTTATAATCTAGCAACACCGAATCTTTATACAAGATTACTGTGAACAGAGGCACGTAAATGGACCACCGAAGGCCACACTACATACACTTATTAAATTCTTATTGAAATCTCATAAGTGGATGACTTGAAACCCTATGCAGTTGTAATAAGATTTAAAATTGCAGTTCGTTATCCGAGGTGTCAATGGCCGGACAGAAATAGCCGGCTTTTGATAAGTTTGTTGTTATGTAACATTTATTTTGGTTTGCGCGCTTTATTTAGATAAATGTTATCAAATGATACAGATAACAATTTATGGTTTTATTAATTTTTAAATTGTTTTATAATGTTTAATGATCAAAATTATTGAGTTTCTTGCCGTTTCGATTTCGGTAGGAATGACAAACCGAATTGGCATTACTTTAAAATTGCACTTGTAAAAGTTAACATGAATAAAAAAGTTTTGAAGGTGAGTTTAAATTAATATTTAATTTAAAATGTATATATATTTAGTCAGGAATTTCCTTAGGGATTTTTTTCTTAACACATTTACATTATTTAATTCATCTGTATGTATGACTGTTTCTTATTATTATAATTATTGTTACTATATTGTGTATTTAAACTTCTTAAAAGTTGTCGAGTATTGTAAAGAAATTGAAAAACCATTATTTTATGAGATAAAATATCATCACAGGAAACAGCCATTAATAGCAACATAAATGGGAATTCAGACCTTAATTTATAACTCTATGTTCTATGCTTATGGTGAAAGTCTAGCAAACCTAGGTAGTAAATAAATGTCCGTTTATCTTTGGCTTGATCTTAGAAAATGTATTATAGTGCCTTTCATTCTTGTAATAGGATGGAGATTGTAGCTTTTGTATTAACTGTCAGTTTTAAACTTTATATTAGTAGTAAAAAGTAAGTTTTAATAATTAAAATAAAGACACCTATTTATTATATGCTCTAACGCAACAACTATCAAGCTGTAGTTTCAACCATTTCATTTTTTAAATTAATTAAAAGAAAGACTCCTATTTTCATATCAAACGCTATAAATATCAAGCTGTAGTTTAAATAAAACCATTTCAATTTTTTAAGAACTTCAAAATCATGTAAAGATATATATGAATTAGTAGGTATCTTGTCTAAAGTCCACAAAAATAAACAAAGTAAAAATATAAATCGATACGATATCGGTAACTTACTGATGTTTAAAAGAAAATAAATGTCAATAGCATCGCGATAAAAATTGTATACGTTACATTATATCGATTGTTAAACAATCCATGTGCAGCAGTAGGAAAAACTATAGAGATAAAGAAATAACATCTTTCAGTGTCATTCTTAAATTTGTCAAGCCATAAGGTGCCATAAGTCGCTTTTAAAATAATTAACATCCAAAATCTAAATCTTTAAATTTGTAAAACCATACACATTACACACTCTTACTAAGGACGAAAAATTGCTATCAAGTCAACAGGCACTTATCACCTACATAGTTGCGAGAATTATAGACTCATCTTACTTCCCACATTTCAACAATAGCACCTATTATAGTATATTATGTTCACATCATTGTTCTACTTCCAAGGCAAGTCACCAAGTGCAATGTCATTGAGACCAATTCGATACAGGCTATAAGAACATCATTAGAAATCTATTCCTGCTAATGTATCGAGTAGAGGATGTTTTCTAGTTTCTACTGGAGAAAATATTAAGAATCTTGGAACAGTATGGTGTTGTTATTTTATAGGTAGGTATCTTTATTTGTATTTTTTATTTTTATCCGTATTATTTCTGTCAAATTTTGAGCTCTTTATTATAAACTATCTATCTAATCTGCGCCTACACAAAAGATAAACATTTTCCCCATTTTTGCTACATTTTTCATTGATGCTACGCTCTTGTAGCTGTTGTACGTATTTAATCCTGTAACGTGATAAGTCTTATTGACTTCTTCCAAAAATGGACCATACAACAAACATGTAATACTTATTTTTAAACATTTGGTAAATTCTCTTAATATGTTGATATAATGAGAAAGAGTAAATTATTGATAAACTATTTATAACATATCCTTTAAGAATAGCCTTATGATTGAGGACTTAAATTCAAAATAAACCTAAAATCTATATTTGTTTTAGTGTATTTCATGCTCTTCTTTAACCTTATCTCTGTTATTATGTATTACAATAGCAAGGCTCATAATGCCTTTTAACCCAATTTTCCATACAATTAGTTCATTGCCATAGATGTTGTATTCCCACGGCCAAAGCCACTATAGAGCTCTACATACATTTTCCGCGTTTTCTCTCTGATTGTAATCAGTGCATTTAATCATAGATAAAATAGCTCACGAATTACTTTTACCTTTTGTTTGTGGTTTGTGCTATTTTCGTATAGAAACATCCAAAGGTTTGTTTCAAGTTTTTACAAATTTCATTGAGCTGAAGAATTTTACGATGAGTTATGTGAGTATATTATGGTAAATAATTAGGAATAGTAAATCGTCTATGTACATAAAACATGTTTTATGATTTCAGCAGGATTCACATATATAAATGTTATAGAGCAGGCTCCAAGGAGATGTTCGTTTGCAAAAATAGCGGACCTAAATCTGACTTCTGATATATATTGTATAGGTCCCAGACATCCTATAGACAGATGTTGCCAACCAGTTTTGTGGTCCCCCTGCCCGCACCCCGGTAATTAAATATGGCATACAAAGAAAAAAATAAAAATTTCCAAAACATGCCGTGTGGGGTATCAAATGAAAGAGCTTATTGAGTAGATCACGAATATATAGCATACTATATACATTTCTTACACTTTCTCTAAGATTTTTTAGAAAATTTACGAAAATGGTCCATTTTTGAGTTAACTTTAAACCACTATAGATTGAAAACTCATGAATATATTTTTTAAATTATTATTTTAAATAATTAACAATAGTCCATTGTTTATGATTCAATAGTTCGTAATATAATATAAGTGAGCTATGTGGTGGATTTGATGAAAATAACTATATACTATATGAACTTGAAAATATACTCGCCATCTTTGAATGCTCCCCCCACTCCCCCATGCAACTATTTCACTGTACGAAATATTGAATCGTAAACAATGGACTATTGTTAATTATTTAAAATAATAATTTAAAAAATATATTTATGAGTTTTCAATCTATAGTGGTTTAAAGTTAACTCAAAAATGGACCATTTTCGTAAATTTTCTAAAAAATCTTAGAGAAAGTGTAAGAAATGTATATAGTATGCTATATATTCGTGATCTACTCAATAAGCTCTTTCATTTGATACCCCACACGGCATGTTTTGGAAATTTTTATTTTTTTCTTTGTATGCCATATTTAATTACCGGGGTGCGGGCAGGGGGACCACAAAACTGGTTGGCAACATCTGTCTATAGGATGTCTGGGATCTATACAATATATATCAGAAGTCAGATTTAGGTCCGCGATTTTTGCAAACGAAACTCCACTGAGAGTCCGGTCTATTATATGGTATGAAATTTTAAACAGTTTCCATGAAATAAAAAGACGCAGACAATAAGTATTTCAACTATCACGGATATAATGATTGTACTTTTCTTCACTAAGTTATGTTGTTTAAAGCCAATTTATTTTATCTGTTTGTTTTTCACAATATAGAGAAATCTAGATTAAATTTATATTTGTTTTGTTTACTTGTCTCAACTGGAATTAAGATTTTTAAAACTTTGAAAAAATTACAATAATTCAACTCATCGAGTACTAATTACAAATTACATACCTTTGAAACAATCAGTGCTTTTCCAGCTAAAATGAAGAGACCAGCCATAGCCATTGGTATCATGGCAGCCATTTTCATAGCAGCTCCCATCATCATCATTCCCATCATCTTCTTCATCTTCCCTCGCCCTGGAAGTGTAATTAATAATGTTTTAATTATATGCAAGGTAGTATTATTTATGTAATAATGTTTTAATTATATCCAAGACTAGCTGTTCCCCGCGGTTTCACCCGCATTGCTCCGCTCCTGTGGGTCTTAGCGTGATGATATATTATAGCCTATAGCTTTCCTCGATAAATGGGCTATCTAACACCGAAAGAATTTTTCAAATCGGACCTTCCCGAGATTAGCGCGTTCAAACAAACAAACAAACTCTTCAGCTTTATAATATTAGTATAGATAGTATTATGAAAACTTGTGACGGGAGTAATATACAAAAAAAGTTATAACTTTAAGCTACGAATACGCTACAGCCAGCTACAGCCTCTGTTATTTTTTTGGAACGAGGCTTGAAAATTAGTATTGTCGCAAGAAATAAATAAATTTTAAGTTTGTATTATTCAATATTAACTATAAATGCATTTATAATGGAAGGGAGTTAATAAAATAAGATAATTGAATGAGGAAGTTATGTTGGATATAATGTTGGTCGGTGGGTCCGTTTTACATCTAAAATCGAAGAAAGGAACATAGTATCGTAAACGTTTAACATTAAATAATATGAAGAAAATTTTAATACAAACACATAGAATCTATAAGGCCTATAAAATTAAGTATCTCTACACTTTATTTTTTCATAAAGTCACAAAAAAATTCGTTCCTTTCAGAATAAGGCCACGGCAACTTCAGCTAACATGCTAAACGTAATATTTACTTTAATTATTGTTATAAATATACCTGTAACTTCCTTATTCAGATAATTAAATGAAAGTGGAAAACTAGTAATTAAATGGTATATATGTAATTTACGTGAAATGTGTAATAAATGTTGATTTTAAACGAATCCGGATATTTAGGTGTGAAGATAATAGAGTTTATTACTTCCGATTGTATAAATACGCACATAAATGGTCATTATGTAAAATGCATATATTTTATTTCTACTTTTGGTATCTTCTAGTTTTTCTTACCTTTAGGCAATGAAAAATCCTTCTTGATAGCAACAGTATAACAAGAGTCAGTTGAGAGGTACTCTTTATTATTTAAGTAAGTTTTTCTGAAACGTATTTTGTTTACTTATATGCAATAATGTTGAGGATTCTAGATAAGGTGAAATAAAAACGGATTCTTCGTATTAATTCAATTTATATGTTAGTTGTTTTTAATGCAATTTACTTAATTTGAATCTCGACCTGAGAAAAGCGAGTGAATATAATATGGACAAGTTTTTAAGTACCCATTGTACTTTTACTCAATTTTAGTGTCAAATATCCACTAATTATTACACTAGTGCAAATACTCGTAATTGTTAGAACTAAATATTATTATATCACCGTCAAATTTCATTGAAATCCGTACTATTTATTCGGGAATGCCACATGCTATTTCATCTACGTTAACAATTTTTTGGTGCGGTTCCTTTCAAATGCAATTTACAAATTCCATGAACTTCAAGCTACAAACTGAATCATGGCGTATAATTACAATAAAAATTCAAATGAAATGGGTAGCAATTACACATAATGATTTGTATAATAAGATCACATGTTCTGCACTATGGATGCTGTTATATATCTTAATGGGGTAATTGGCCTTTCTCTCTATTCTCATACAAGTAGTATGATTGTGCATGATTTTATTGACATATATGTTTTAATTATTAGTGTTTCCTCTGTATGTGGTTCAAATGTATTGGATTGGATATTTTAGGATTCGCAACTAAAAACGTGAAATATTTTAGAATTATTGTGTCACGATAATACGATTTTTAACAAGCAATTATGTTTCTAAATAATATATTCTATAAATTCTTGTACATTCTTAAGATCTAATATTTTGAACACACTCTTTTTAATTATATTACGTATTACTAAGATCTTTTTATATCTCAATTTATAAAGTTCAACTTATTGTAATTGTAAAATCTGTGATTTTTCCTCTATTATGTTACAAATGTGTGGATTGTGAATATTGTCGTTATTTTATAACTTCTAAAAAGAGAGAATGAGTGATTTTTAATTGAATTAGACCATTATTACGACAATGATTTATCATCTTTTTGCAACAAGCAACTAAATATATAAAAGCAACGAAAATCAGCAAGACTAAAAACTCATTAATCATCAAAAAAGTAATAAAACAAGAAAATGACATACAATCACCATTATTACAGAGGTCAAGACGAAATAATGCTTAATGAGAGCAATAAAATCATTATTTGTCTATTGCGATTCACTTTCTCAAAAATGCAATGTCGTGGTTCACGGCTCATCCTTTCGTTTTTGTTGCGTTTTATCGACCGTATTTAAAATAATGACAATCGTAAAAATAAGTTTTTTTTAAGAATTTATTGTTGGAACTAATTGGACTTTATATATATATAATGGACGGACAGGAAATTATTTCAAACTTTCAGTATTTATTTCATGTTACGACAATTAAATGGAAACATAACCTTTCAATCTTTATCTTCTTTCAGTAATTAATTATCAAATTTAAATGTTAATGGCCTTTAACGTTGTAAATACAATTACAAATGATAATGTTTGAATATTTTGGAAAAGAGAAAAAGCTATCCACCATTTATGTTGCTCAAACAACAATAAAATGACTGAAATGAATTGGAATGAAAATGGTGCAATATATTATGGAATATCAGATTAGCTATTAATGTAAGTACTACGCGAATGCAGTCGTGATATAATATTTAATGTTATTTCTATAGTATTATTGCATGTGGAGCAGATAAATATTATAATTTTGTTAGTTATTAATCGATTTTATATCGCAAAATCATTCTTTCACATACTTAGTATATAATTGCTTTATATAATCCATTTTTGATCACACAAAAGTAGTCAATATTTAGCCTTATTCCGCAAGTACAAAAAATATTATATACGACTAGCTTACCGCCCGCGGCTTCGCCCGCTTTGTCTAAAACCTAATAAATTATATACTAAAACCTAATAAATTATATACTAAAACCTTCCTCTTGAATCACTTTATCTATTAAAAAAAAACCGCATCAAAATCCGTTGCGTAGTTTTAAAGATTTAAGCATACAAAGGGACATAGGGACAGAGAAACCGACTTTGTTTTATACTATGTAGTGATTATTACGGGCTTTCCCAAACTAATGACCAAAATCACGTTCAACATAAGATTATATCTCAAAACTCTTACCACTACAATACGTGCTCAAACCAGGGGTTACCATGATGTCTTATAGCAGTATTATTTCCAGTGTGGGAAAGTGATGGCGCTACACGACCCATATAGTCCTGTCCTTTTCTCACACTGGATATAATGCTGCTACTGCTTTAAGACGAACTGGGGCAGGAATCGTGAACAAATTAAGCGCGAAAGCCTCTTGAAATCACTGTCTAAGCTGGAGAAAGCTTTTGAATTCAGGACACTGTTAAAGGGCGGAGATTAGTAGTATCTTAAGCACTACAATAAGATATTACGCCTTGGAGTGTTGGATCAAAGATACAGTTTCAAGTTTATTACAATGTTAATTTGGTATTGAGATGTGATGTACTACAGTTAAACAGATTACATATAATACTAAGATAACTACATATAATACATATAATACTAAGATAATTACATATAATACTAAGACTAAATAATGAAATGGCTTTGAATGTTGTTTTCAAATCTTAGTCCCTTTAGGGTTAAAATCGGAGGGTTGTTTTCCTTGTAAAGGACTTGATGTGGAATTATAAAAAAAATAATAATAATAGATGCCTTTTCCTTAGTTTTAACAGAATATGTATTTTACAATTAGTACTAAGTTATTAGAGTTAGTTAGGGTTATTTTAACGTTTACTAAAATAGTTGAATTAAAAGAAACAACAAATATGTTACCAACAAAGTAAAGTTAAATGTAAATATGAAAATATAAAGATCAAAAGCTTTGATTTTCATTCGATCTAGATTTACGCATGACAGGTACATAAATATTTCATGACTGTTAAACTAGATCATTTCCTAAAATGAAGTCATTTCATGCAAAACGTGTTATTATTACTAATGCTTCAGTATTTACAATTTGAATAAACAACATAGTAGCCCTTAGATTTTTTACAATATAAGTAAAACTAATTAGATCAATTCTTTACCATATAAAAAAACTCATGGAAAATTGTTGTCCCAAATTTGAATATATTATCTTCTAAGAAATCTACCCCAAAGCTATTTTATTAATACGTATAGTGAACAATTTCTGTTTGTTTAAATATCCCTTATCCCTTAATATATATAAAACTCAAAGGTGACTGATATAGTGATCTATCAACGCACAGCCCAAACCACTGGACGTATCGGGCTGAAATTTGGCACGCAGGTAGATGTTAGGACGTAGGCATCCGCTAAGAAAGGATTTCCCGAAATTCTTGCGGGAACGGGGAAAAACGGGGATGCACGTACAAAGTCGTGGGCGGAAGCTAGTTTAAATAATAAAGGGTAAGAATAATGTCAAGTCAACATGCTTTTGGATTGTTGGGGTGAATTTATTAAATTTTTGTTACCTTATTAGAGTGACTTGTAGTGATAAGAATGTAGGTCATTTAAGATTTGATTTACTTTCCTTTATTAAAGGAAAAGTATAAAATGATTGTGTTAGTATGTAGGGCAAAAATAATAAATGACTTATATTACTAGAAAACCGTGCTATATATACATATTATATTATATCGTATAAAAGTGATACATTTTAGATTTTGTCATCAACAGGAATCAAGCTGAGTTTATATTACTGTTACTATAATTTTATTTGAATATTTATGTTTACAGTGATCTTATTAAGTGTACTACATCATGCAATTGTGATGTATTCAATTTTTTCATTATTCATTGCTCCTTCATCTGTGATATTTACAATTATAATTAGGCATATACAGTGACTTACTTCTACTTTAAAAGCATTGGCTTACCTTCTTCCACCCCCTTGTTAAGTTCCTGACCCGTCATCTTAGGCAGTGACAGTTGAATCGTCCTGGAGTTAGCAAAAGCAGCAACCCTGTCCCATAGCATTTCGGTCAGTGCTTCGTCTTTGCTCTCCATATTCCTCGGCAGACTTGCATCTATATCATTCTCACTAACAGCAACATCCTCTACATCCGAAATTTTGACAACATCAACTCCATCTATCAAAGGTATGGACTCCATCCTGGCAGCTCGATCGAAAAACAATATGGCCTTCCGTTTCAAACATGGAACTATGCCGTTCGAATTTTGACAGTCTTCGTACACCCTCGTTAAGAATTTCATCCCGAAATCATCAGCTGATGCCACACCAACCAAGAGAAGTATTGCGAGCACTTTTCCAAACATTTTGACCTTTGAACCACGATGGTTGGTGTAATAAAAAAGACTGTGTGTGCACTGACTGCTGCCGCGTATTTATAGGCTATGTACGATATAAAAAGAATTGTGCCTCTTGGATCGGGGGTACAGTCTCTGGAGGTAAGTTCACATTGCAGTAACTGGAGTGTATTGTACGCGCGATCGCTGGGAAGTGAGTGGAGACTAGGATGCTTACGGTCGATGCGAAAGCACCATTTTGTGTTGCTTCTGTGTGAGTGTGTAGCGAAATGGAAAATTGTTTGCTTGTCTTCGTAGGTCGTGAGTTGAAGTTAGATCGCTCGCTTTTGGATGCGCTATAGTCTATGGTGACAAATGACAATGAGATTTTATTGGAATTTATTTGACAATAATAACTACAACCAGGTTGTAAGCAATAGTAAATTTAAGTATTTATTATACTTTTAAATAGTTCCAGAGGCAATTGAAAATCAAAGTGCATGATCTGTGAAGTCGAGATTTACTCTGTTGATGTGATCATTTCTAAATTACATTTCAGTGAATTTTTAAAACGTAGCGTTCATAATATTTCAATAAACTAAATTTAAGGTCGTTTGAAAAATATAGAATATTTAACATAATATTTGCAACGATAGAATAGCTTGATAATATTCTCAAAGACGTCAAAGGTATCTGTTCCCATAATATATCGATATTTCAGAATTTTTATCTTTACAGGTATCGTATTTTCTCATTAATAATAAAAAAATAATAACTGGCTATCTTTATAAACGTCACTTATCGTCTCAACGCGTACCTATTTGATTGATTGAAGTCACGCAAGTTTAATATTATTCACCAATTATGTTCTAAACTTATGTAAGGAATATAGTTATGTGTTTATTACCGCATCCGAAGTTCGCACCTCTATGTTTATGAACGGAGCATGCAAGCCACGCGGAATAAACAGTTATAAAATTACATTTATTTATTGTTATTAATTACATTTTCCTGATTATGTAAATCGTAACGTGGTGTAGAGGAAACCGAGGGTTACCACTTTTTAAAAACTTTCAGAGTCGCGTATTTTCAGTTGAAAAAAACGAATTTTATTTAGTTATGCATTTTATGTATTACTTTACTGATTTAAAATATTTTATGAATGTGTATTAATTAGGAATTATTTATTTATAATATGACAATTTTCATAAGTAGAATTATGAACAATAATCATATTATTTACTACCTACTTTATTCATTAATATTATTTTATTAATGCTTTGATATGTATAAATTAGTAGTTATTTAATTATAATGTGACAATTTTCCTAATAAGAATGATTATTAATAATAAATATGGATAATGGATATTGCTCTACATAATATCTACGTCATTTGATTATTAATTTTTGGTCACGGAAGAATATTTCAATAATATTAGAAATTACTGATATAAAACACGCACAAAGTATTATAATTTGTACAATTTTACACGTTGAAAATTTTGACGTATTTACTATTTATCATTTCCTGTGAAATAATAAGTACAATAATTTAATAAAAATATCAAAAATAAATGTCAAAATATTATTTACTACTTCGTAATTAAAATAAATCCTTCTAATTAGAACCATTATATATTTCAGTCTACATAGCTACGTAGATGTGTAGTTATAACAGCCTACGCACACAGGTAAACTTTATCCTCACACTCACAGTTAGATGAGTCTCACTCCTCTTTTGAAATCGGCCAATTTTGCCCAAAAGAATTATTTTTGTAATAGAAGAATTTGCAGGGATGCAATTATTACCTGGGTAGGTAATAATACCTAGGTAGGTAATAATTGCATCTCTGTTTTAAATTCATATTTTTATCTCGTCTCTACAAAAAGAATGAAGTAAGTACTTCTAAATGAACGATTTATTTAATTATTCAAAACATAAAATCCATATTTTACTAATAGGTATAATACAAATTAGAAAAAAAAACTACAATGAGTTGAATAAATAAATTAATCTCCCCGCTAACTTCTATCCGAAAAATATTTTAAAATACCTACTGCTCCGCCTGATTTAAATAATAAATTGGAAAAATTTCAGAAATAGTTAAGACTCGCAAAATGATCTGGAAAACAATTATATTAAAATTCGCTACACGTAGGCAATGTAAATGTTTAAACAATGATAAATGTCATAGATTATGAGATTACGTTAAAAAGCTATACGTTGATGTTGTTGTTAAAAAGCTTTCTTTTCAAATTTGCAAAATCTTATTAGTATCAAGATGTTTCAACTATAATTGCCTGTTTACTTTGCATGATAATTATAAGCATACGCGGAAAATCTGATCCTCGTAAATAATTAAACAAAATGCATGCAAATACTCTACTCATATAATAATTCTGTTGTTCTGCTTTTCTGTGTATTTTATTTGTTACAGTTATGTATTTTACAGATTTAATATACTTAATTGAGTTAGGTATTGTATAAAATAATCATGAAAAAGAATAAAGTTTTGGGGAATGTATTTTTGTTTTATGATCTGAAATGTGAATTTGATACTATGTCGATAATCCCAGTTTTACAAATTAAATAAAATATTAATTGATAACCATTTTAACAGTCGATTACCAGAAGAACATAGTCGTCATATAAGGAACAACGTTACCCATATAGTCTCAACCGCAGTCGAAGAAAAATACGAATATCATTGGAATAAATTACTACTAAGTAATGCATATTCTTATATCGAGGTCACTAATGCACGTGCTATCATAACAGATAAACGATTTCTTGCAACCGTCACCTACTTTTATATGACTGTCTCTTCCTAATGATGATTCGTGTCCGGGAAGTTATGAAAATCTCGATCGAAATCGAATTATTCGATTTGGTCCGCCATTTTGTCTATTTAAATTTATAGATATCGATATTAATTATAATAGAATTATATTATTTTTTAATGAGTTCCTTTTTTATTAAACACATTAATCGGTAAAATCATTTTTTAAACGATATTTGCAGAAACACACATAGTTAATGTGATGAAATCTCATAGATTTTTTTTACAATTGTATATTCTTTTTATGACCGATTGTCTGCTTTCAACAAAGTTGCATTAATTTTTATTAAGATAACCTTTAGCCTTCAAATACAAACAGCTAGCTGTGTTTCGCGGTTTTACCCGCATTCCTCCGCTCCTGTCGGTCTTAGCGTGATAATATATAGCTTATATCCTTCCTCGATAAATGGGCTATCTAACACCGAAAGAATTTTTCAAATCGGACCAGTAGTTCCTGAGATAAGCGCATTCATACAAACAAACTCTTCAGCTTTATAATATTAGTATAATATTAGTATAAATAGCAGAGAATCGCAAGGAATGGCAAACATAATTACTCTTTTAAAACTGCCTAAAAACTGCTTTAAAAAAGAAATTTGTTAAGTGCACAGGTAATTATACTCTTAAGGAGTACAATTCTTGAAATTGCAATTACTAACATCTTTAAAGTTGCGATTTCCATACAAATGTGAAAATTATTTGCTTTCTCTATAGTTGTTTGATAAATGTATGATAGTGTATATTGACGACATCATGATAATATACATTATTATATATGGTGTCAAAACGAAAGTGGAAATGTTATACTAATGTATAATTATGTTGAAGAAATTAAACAAATATGTCAAAAGCACTTACAACAACGGAAGCAAGATACGGTCAGCAAAACATACTAATTATATTACATAATTCTATTGACTATCACTAATATGTACTAAATAATAGTCAAAGCTACATAGATAAGATTCATTGATGACGAAATCTATTTACAAATTACTACATAGTGTAAAACAAAGTCGCTTTCTCTGTCCCTATGTCCCTTTGTATGCTTAAATCTATCAAACTACGCAACGGATTTTGATGCGGTTTTTTTTATACATAAAGTGATTCAAGAGGAAGGTTTTAGTATATAATTTATTAGGATTTAGACAAAGCGGGCGAAGCTGCGGGCGGAAAGCTAGTTTACTATAAAATAGCTAATAATACCTAATTATAAAGCTTCTACTTAACATGTGAAAAGATAGTAAAATATGGTGATGATGGTGACAAGTAAGTGGCTTTTGGACTAGTTAGTAGTACTTCCTAAAAATGAAGTCAAACACTGGACCCGTCAAAATTATCTGCCCTTTACTACCTCTATTAGGAGCCCGGCTTCATTTTATGAGACGGAAAAAAGAACGTAGGTAGCTATCGAAAGTTAAACATTTATTTAATATACTAAAATAAAATAAAAAATAAAAGTTTTTGGAGTACTTTTTAATAAATATTGATATCAAGGATCAAAAAGCAGTTTGCAGAGAGCAGAACAGTCTTTATAGAGTAGAATACTATAGAGTAGGTAGGTATTTACATATAGATAAAACTTCTACCTTTTATTAAAGAATTCCCTGTAGATAAGCCGGCCGCTTAAACTTATTGCGAAGTACATCAATTTGATAAATTGAATTGATAAAGAAACATTTATTAGTCGCGCTATACTCTTGAAAATAACCAATATACCTTATGATATTGGATGACTATTGATATATTATTATTATATTTTACTATATCCTGGCCAACAGTTACTAAATTCAAAATTAAAGTTCCTTTTAAATATCCCCGAAATCCCGTTAACCTTCTATCTCCCCCATTACGTAGAACTATCCTTGGTTCCAGTTCTCCGATTCCTAGACTCTGTAGAATTTACAATGAATTTGCTAAAGATCTAGATGTGTTCTCCCTTAGGTTAAATAAATTTAAGTACCTTGTCCATCACTTAGTTTAAGATTTTAGATGTATTTTTTGTTTCCTGTATAAAACCTTTTAAAGTTTAAATGTATGCATGTGGTGTTTACCTACCTTAAATTGTACACTTAGTTTTAAGATTACTTTTATATATACTTGTTTTTTTTGTGTAACAATTACTGGTAAACCTAATAAATAAATAAATAAATAAATAAACAGAAGTTCATACAGGTATAATCGATGACTACATCAATTAGTTCTTAAGAATATCTCTACATTATATTTTTTAAATCATATGGAATAATAGTTTCAAGGAAATTATAATATTTATAATTAAAGTTGTATTTCTTAATATTATTACATTTTACAACTCTACATTAAATTTTAAATGTAACTCATAATATTTTGTATATTTCCACTGAAATTATAAATTATGAATTTTGCTTCGCCAATTATTGTTGAGTTTAAAAATACCTATGTATTAAAGTGTTTGTTTATACATCTTAAAGATAGATTGATTAAATAAATAGAACAATCATAAAATGGTTATAACGGCATTAAGTCCTTTGTACCAATTACAATCCAATAAGAATCCTTTCATCTCACCAACCCACATCTTCATTATAACTATTATAAAACCCATATTATACCGACCTCAAAAATAAACGAATCATTACGCATGTCGCATGAACAATAGAAAGAGATATTACAATTATCGTGTGCGTATATAATCTGTATAAGTGAGAAAAAGCTTTAAAATTGTTCTTATAGGAATCATGCCGCGCCATTTCTTTTAATAGCACTTTCTTTTTACTCGACTGTCATCTCAAAAGGCTAACATATAGCCTGTATGATCTAATTTTTATGTTTTGCAATGCTACGTTATAATTTATTAAAGGTTTAATGGTTCAATATGATCAAAGTAAAGAAAATAAATGAATTTTAGATTTTTCGCTAGTCCGCTTCGTTAATCTCATTCCCTTATTGAGGCAGTCATCAACCAGTATTTGATTCATTTTAATCACTAAGTCTCCCCTTAATAAAATTTTGAATCAATATTTCTTGGATTCTCCCAACTTTTTTACCATTATATCGTGCCAGTATATTGATAGATAGTTATATTATAATATGTACTGATAGGTTACATTTTTACTTCGAAAAATCTTTTCAAAACCGGAAAAAAAAGAATACTTAGACTTATGGATAAATTACTAAAAGTCAGGGTCTTACATCCAATATTGAATACTGACAAGATATAAAATATAACATACAAGATACAACGCATAAAAAATAAACATAAACACTCGAATCGCATTAAACATAATGTTAGATTTTCTCACATCTATACATAATTACTGTAAGTACTTCATGTTAAGTGTAATCTTCAAAGAAATTAAGGTCTTCTCGACCTTTTGACACGATGTTTTGACTTTCACTGGATAATAATGTGTACAATACAATAACTATAATAATAGATATAGTGAACAATGCCATGTACATTGACAGATTTAGTCCAAGATCCCAGAGGCGTAAGACACAACTTATTTAAGTTCATTTATTAGAGCTTTAAAGCGTCTGATAAAAGTTTTGGCTCAGGTGGCGCAGGTGTCACCGGTAGAGCTCCACTAACATTCAGATATTAAAAAGTACACTAGAGACTACTGTGAACCGAAACTTATATGCTTTAGAAAATAAGTTGTGTCTTACGGCTCTGGGATCTTACTCTAATTATTTTAACACGTTTTGACTCAATTTAAAACTGACATACTTATTTAATTCAATGTACACATATGAAGGATCTGTGAAAATACAATACTTTCATAATTAAAATCTTTAATCTTATTAGACCGATCTTTAATTTTTTAAACTATATTATATCAAACAACATACAAATTCTAAAGCACTTAATATAATATAAGTAGGTAAACCTGCAATCCATTTATGTGTAAATTAGAAAAGAGGTTTAAACTTAAAAAGAATAGAATGGGGATACAAAAACGAAAAATTGTTAAATTTTTATTAAAAACTAAAAATATATATATATGGGCCTGAATAGGGTGAAATAAGTTTTTTTAATTAAATGGCCGGTGGGCGCCTTATATAAAGCAATTGTAATCATTCCACAAATAGTAAGTAATAGGTATACATTTCAAATTATTAAAGAACCAATTATAAATATTTTATTTTACGTATGAAGCTGTGGACAGTTACGAATGAGTGCTTCTGTGTTATATAAATAAAATATTTTCCTTTAATAGTTTTCTACGGAATTACTTTTCATGAAATCTACTAAAATATATTCATGAAACTTTTTTATTTAATAAATTTTATTTATTAATTTGAATTCAAGTCGAGTAGAAAATATAAATGTTTTAGTTCACTGTAATGTACACGCTATTGTTAATAACTTATTTAAATTAAAATATGAAAATATAGGAACTAGTAGAGTATTTGCGTTAAAGAAAATGTTAGAAACTGTTTCTGAAATGTAACAAAGTAATTTTAATATTTTCATGTTTGCTTTAGAAAATGCACGCACGGGAAGTATTTGTAGGTACTAGCTTTGTAGGTACTAAGTAAAATATATTATGTAAGCGACTGTTTATATTCAAAAAGACTTGATTGATAGCAAATTCAATTCAAAATTTATGATAGATCAATGAATTAAACGAAAATCCTAATTTAATATTATAAATATGAAAAAAAGCTCTTTCTATCTATCTGTCTCTTCTTCACTCCTCAACCATTGAGCCGGCTTAGATAAATTTTAGTACAGATATTGCTTGAGAGCTGAGAAGGGAAATAGGATAATGTTATAGCCCGGAAATCTCACGGGACGGGAACTATGCTGGTTTTTCTTTCACTACGCGGCTGAAGTTGCGGGTGGAAAGCTACATCGTATAAAAAATAGGACACTATTTAGGAAAAATTAAATACAACGTACATTTAGTCATAAAATCCTAAAAACTACTACACCAGACTTTTGTAACAAAACACACAAATAGTTTAAGTAGCATCATAAATAATATGCTTGCTAATTATTGTAAACAGACTTGTCACATTGTTTTAAGAAAAAATGAGTTCATAACACGTTCGTTAAATTAATCTTACATTGCTGTCTCAATTAATGTTTAAATCATTATTACCTTTAAAATGCCGCAATCTATTATAAATGATTCTTAAATACCAGCATCAGAGTCAATTACATAGTGTCGCGTGATCTGTATTATATAATTAATGACGGGTGATTAGACGCTAGTCACTGATCTAGTGAATCAAAGATTAATTGACGAATCGCTTGTGCAAAATACAATGACCTTTTTGAAAGTATTTTTTGTCATAGTTGGTGTTTGTGTACTCGTAAAAATTTCTTGAAAATTATAATTTTCCTTTTACTTGATTTGAAAAGTTATATAAGAAAAGTTATTTTTTTTAAATAAATTATTTGATATAATAATGAATTCAGAATCAGAATTCCTTTGAAAATAATACATTCTATGTACTATCAACTTTTTATTTCACGTAGAAAACCACCCAAAATCAGTTATTAAATAAAAAATACCAGGATGTCATACACACTTCGAAAGCGATAGTGCCGTCTAATACAATATTTTTTCTAATTCAGTTATCTTCATACAATCCATTCAATAATATAACTATAATCCAATAAAATGACGTGTCCACAAAATGGTCCAGTAGTTTTAACAAGAAAACCTATTTTTCTCTTACGGATGTTATAAGAATCAATTAGACTACATTACCCATATTAACAAGAGCATGCAGTGAATGTTGCTGGGCAAGTTATTTTTCAGTAAATTTTAAAGTTACCGAAATTTTAAAATGATTGCAGAAATATTATGAGAATCTGTGCTCTTTTTGGACTTGATCGATACGATGTTACAGAGGGGATAATTGTTGTTATCATGTAAAATAGTAAATCGGTAAAATTTTCGTTCATTTTCTATACCTACACATGTAAATCATAATAAAATAATACGTTTTCTGGCTATTAGTCATTTATAAATAAACATGTCATATTTATTAAAATGACTTATTCATAGTGAAGAATTTCTTAAAGAAATTCAAATTCAAAAAATATGAACTGATTTGTGAAAATACTGAAATCATTTTATTAATTAGGGGAGAAACAATATTTTATGCAGTTTTCATGAGATTCAAATTTATGTTTAACGAATTATTTGTACCTTGTATCGCGTAAATTCTATGTTTGAGACGAAAAAAGAAGAGAAGATACCTACTCTAATAATGTGATGGAATACTTTAGTTTTAGTTTAACGTCAACATTCATACTACAATAGGCGGGTCCACCTAATTCGAGCAGCCTCGCGAATTATTTTCCACGCGAAGCAGCTGTGTCTGAGGGTCCTTTTTCTTGAAAAAGGCGGCTCATACGTCCTGTGCAGCAGGGTTAGACTATCACTAAACACACGTCACGAACGGTAATTTCGCTTAATTTTGATTGGTCATCCCATCAAAATTAAGTGGAACATTACCATCACCATCTTTCAGCCAATTGAAAGCTTTCAAAGCGAAGTTTTCTTTTTAAGTGAAATAATCGTTCGTGCCGTTTGTCTTATGTGATATTTTAACCATGCAGGTCTCTTTTTGCTTACCCGGCTAATCAATGTAACCATAATATGGTTATTTGATATAACTGGACAATTTATCTATAATAAGAATATTTTAATAAAAAAGATTTGCTAAGAGAAAAGCTGCTAGAAACCATACAGACACTTTTTTATAAAGTTTATAAATAGAAAAAGACAAAACTCTTCTTTTAAAAAAATCATTTTTCTGGTCATTTTGCATAAATTCGGATTTCGCACACAACCTTGGCATTGACCACGAAGTGCAGCGTTCAAGATCAAAGACAGCTGACCACTACATGGACACAACACCCACACACCAACAAAAACAAACATATACATACACGCCTCAGTGCACGACTATACGATGCAACGATTGCACGCTCTAAAAGATTTATAGATAAATGCAGTTCCCGGTGAAAATAGATAAATGCCAGTGCTCATGTGTTTTCTACACATTTCAATAGGCGCAACTGCATTGACTGGACATTGGTGGCGTTGAAAGAACGGGGCATCCGCGGTATTTTGTCAAAATGGTGCACCGCGGGGTTATTGTCCTGTGTTTCAGTGCTATCCTGGCTGTGACTTCAGCAGACACCTTCGGAGCAGGACTCAAGCTACTCGGAAGGATGTACGATGACTGCGAGAAGTCGGAGGATATTTTTAAGTGCTTCAAGATCCAGGCGACCAAATTTGTGGACAGGGCTGCGCGCATGCAGACGCTTCCGCTCATGGACGGCGTCTCACTTGTGCGGACAACGGAACAAGGTAGATCATTCCCATCTTCATTACCCGAAGGTGATTTAAATTCCTTGGCATCAGACGAAGTGGACAAGCTGCTCCACCTTGCTACTTCAAAGCTTCTGCAGAGCCATCGAGTGGTTGTATCACCAACGAGTGTCGGAGCTGACATTGGTCGTTCATTAGATGAAGCGAGAGGTAAGATGAAGAAGATGATTGGACCCATTCTAGCTGGACTTGCGATTAAGGGTGGTTTCGTGGCCATGGCGTTCCAGGCTATCGCGATAATTGCTGGCAAAGCTTTGTTGATTGGAAAGATCGCGCTTCTGTTATCTGCAATCATCGGTTTGAAGAAGTTGGTAGCTGGCGGAGAATCTCATGAAAAGACGACGTATGAAATAGTGAAACACCCGCAAGTATCCCAGAGCCATACATATTCATCATCTCATTACGGAAGTGACTTCGACACCACCGGTCCCGGAGGTCATTACAGAAGAAGCGTTGAAGACGAGGCTGCTGCCCAAGACAGGGCTTACAGAGCATATGCAAGCAAGCAGTAAATTGTAACAGAATGGTTGTGGCTTACGACTCCTTTACAAATAGACGACACGGCATATTACTTGTTTATCTGAACCTCCATTGCCGAATCCAAGACGTTTTGCGTCAGCAATGGAGACATAGATTCATGATGTTTATTTGATAATTCAGACGACTCTGTTATTTGGTTAAGGTTTATTTATTTGCTGTATTATTTATTCGTTGTAGACGCTTTTTATTAGGCTAATAATAATAATTTATAATCAGTGGTTGATCGTTTTATGTAAATACAACATAGAAATGAGTAGCCTAAATAAATATGTGAATATTATGTAATAACTTGTAACCTCTTGCACCAAGATTGTCTTAGAATTATACGATTAATTAACGTAGGCTAGTCGACGGGTAAAGTGCATTTTCCTCTCATCCGATTGTCCAATTTTGTAAAAATAGGTTAAGTTTAGTATAATTTTATATCATTGGTGCGGTATTTTTAGGTAATTTATTATACTTATAAGATATTTATTGTCATCAAAAAGGTAGTTACGCGAGTACCTTTATATGTATTAATAATTTGTTAAACAAATAATTTATTAAATCTATTGTTGTTTGATAATGATAGCTTATATGATAAGATAGATGAATTTATTAATTTAGAATGAGGAAATGACGATAAAAGTAGTTGAAACTTGATAATCGTTTTATTTGTCCCGATAATTTATAAATAATGTGCTAAAATATCAGCTATTATGTTGGTATTCCAATCATTTTAGTATCAATGTTTTTACATTGATACTAAAATGATTGGAATTTCACGTTAACTTCCTTATAATACTGAATTTAGGAAACGATAGCTATAATTGCTATCGATCAGTCCTAAATTACTTACTCCACAATTAGTAAAAAATACCGATATTATCAGCTCTTTATTCCTCACTTCAATGCTAGTAATTCTATAGTAAATTCCTGAATCTATTTGAAAACGATTCGAACTATTCCTTTAATTTAACAAATTCTTGAAACTATTTATTAATTTGAACTATTTCTTCAAGGATACAGAAGAATACACAAATATCTTGGAATACCAACAATAAACTACCATAAAATGTCGGTTAATTTTGTCCATAATTTTTAGGTTACTTCGCCAATATCAACCCGTATTCAAATACATTTCCTGATAGCGTACTAAAATCCATAAATAGCAGAAACAAATATACATATTTCACAGTTATCAGCCCCAATACATAGCTACAATATGTAGCTACTGTATAGAAAGCTGAGAATCACGCAAATATAATAAGGCACGCGAGGAACAGTTAAATGGTATTCAATGAAAAAACGATGAAAGTGCACTAAATGTTGGAATTGAGCATTAATCATATTGAGCTGAATGTTTCTGTTATGTGGGCGTAGCACGGAAGCAGAACATGTCTATACGGTATTCGTTTTATTCTACTTTTATAGAGGAGGATATTGTCGATCCTCCCTTGAAAGAAAGATGGTCATGTATTTCATGATATATAAGTTGGAAATTTTTGAACTGAAACTTCTTTAGGCGCGTTGAGAGTAAAATTTCAAGGTAACGTCATGGATAAAGGCGACGATTTTAGTATTTTTTTAATCTTGCCAAAGAAGTTTCACTTCTAACACGTGTGCTCGGCACACACGCTCTTTTTTATTTGATGCCGATACAGACAAATCTCGGGATTAGGAACATAGAGGAGAAGAGAAGGAACAGATAAAAGGAAAGGAAGTGTTAATACTAATCGTTAAATTGGTTATAAACATGTATAAATTAATACCTATAAATATTACTTCATGTGAAAGACACTCTACATTTATGTTATAGCGTACAGGATTGAATTTATTTCCCCTGCATTCAGAGCGTGAAATTGCATTCGTTATAGGATGTTTTTATTTAATGTAGAACAATGATACTAGACCAAGAAATTATTACATTTATTTATTGTAGAATATAAAAAGAACAAACAGAAAATTATAGTCTACTACTACAAATAAATGACTTCTTAAACACTTTTTGAAATTATATAAACATTATGCTTAATTTAATGTGGAAACAATTAAGGTATTCAACATTTTATTGGCTCCTATATTATTATTCCATTGTACATTTTCGTCCACAAAAATAAGGTTTAGGATCAGAGTTTTCAGTTAGACATATCTTTTGAAGAATCTAACTAAGGAATGACGACAGTTATAGAGAATTTAAACTATGCATTGCATGTCTCGGGCATTTTTATTGTGTCGATATTCCGCTGTTATATATTACACGATTTCCAGGTTACCAAATATCTACTGACCGAAAACTACATGACAAATTGACTAGTGAAATTTACATCAATATCAATTAAATCTATCATCCATTTATAGGTGTCCAGGAGAACTTTCTACCATTCCGAATCTTAAGTTCATCATCATCTTTTTTGGTCACAAAGAGCCGTTCCAATCTATCTCTTAGTTCATCAGGGGTGATGGGAGACCCCGTTGTGGATTCATCGTACTTCTCCTTATAGAAGTAATCAGCTTGGTGGGGATGTCTGTGGAAGTAGCCTGGAATAAAAGGATCTGGTATAATATTTGAAGAAATTTGGTTAGGGGGTAGTTGCTGAGCGAACAAGCGTACCTTATGTTACAACTTTATATGAAACTTGAAGTTTAAACGAACCACTTTATTTGAAAAATATGTAAGTAAATTAATGATATCAAAATATTATTATTTTGTGTTCATCATTAGTATTCTGTTACCTATCTATTATGATAACAAATCAAAATAATATTATGAAAAAATAACGTATTTTTAGATGATATTATGTTTTATTGTTGAAATAGACAGACAAAATTTATCACGTAAATTGCAAAAAAATGCATTCATCAGCAAAATCATCCTACATAATTGTTGCCTACAGTCTATTGTAACAATAACTTTTCCCTGAGCTTAAATTTTTCATATTTCAGAAATACTAACTAACATTCAACATTCAACTGACGTATAAGTACTAAGTAGTCTTTGCACAATGCCATCTAGTGGCGAATGCAGAAAACATATTAATGTTATATCTCAGCAACTAATAACTAGTAGTAGTATGTAATAGTAGTAAAATCGGTCAAGTAATATGAATTTAAAATGTGATTGTTTGTTTTATTTGAGCTTTAAGCAATATAAACATCGCTCTTAAACTACTCACTTGAGATGTATATTAATTCTTGATTCATTAATTATTTGGTCTAATTATATGACAGTTACATGATGTATATGCACCTGTTTAAAATTTAGTTATAAGTGGTTGATTAAACAATAATACTTTAATAAAAATACATGATATATATATATTTTTTTAGTTTTAAGCTATCTTCAAATTAAAGTAAATCTCATGGATGCTTACTGCTTAATTAATATATAAGTTAAAATTTGAATTTATCTGCACATTATTCAAATCGGAGTAGGAAAACATACTATAAAACTGAGGTGGTCAAAACAGCATTTCGTTGAGCCGAAAAGCTCTACTTTACTCTTCTGTCTCCTACTTAAGTAAAAAATATACCTAGCTTCGTAGCAAAAGTTTTCAAAAGTTTCCAAAAGCTTAATTAAACTAATGTGTGATACATACCTCCAGAACCATGAGCAGGCTGGTAATGCCCTACATTTTCATGCGTATACGACGATATAGTTGGCCCGGCGAAACTATTCAAACCACCAAAATAGTTCCCGTAGTTCCCGCCATAGCCACCACCACTAAATAGGGTTACCGCTAGCAAAGCTACCTTCGCTAGCAAAAAGGCCTTCTTACTAGCTAGAAGAAGCAACCCTAACAAAATTGGTAGTAGTGTAGATATGTTGAATTTTATTCCAAGCAGAAATGGTACGAGAAGATTTCGGGCTAATAGCCGACCTGAAAAAAAAAATATATTAAACTTTTATACAGAACAAGTTGAATTATTGTTGTGAGGAAACCAGTCTTTATTATGAAATGATAAAAGTTCAAGGGAAAACTTACAGATGGCGCTATCCTTTCAAGATCAATGTCGCACTAACCTTGACCATGGTTGTGAAATAGTTTACCTATGTTGCAATAGATGGCGCTCTTAACAAAAACGCAAGAAGCTTATAATATCTAAACACTGGAGTTGCAAAAACGTTATAAGTGAAAATTCTAAAGGAAAATGCAGAAACTAAACAAAACCAGTCAATGCTCATAATATGCCTGACGACCCCTTAAAATTTTTATTAGGTATGTTATCTTTCAGAATATTTTAATTTTCCAATTACCTGTGGATTGATTTTCACCCTGGGGTTGATAGGTACGATCCTTTATCCTTGGATCTATAACAAAGTCCAGTACACCGTTGGCCAACGTTGGCCCAATTCGCATCACCAACCCTGGATATACCATGCCCATGTCCCAATGGAGAGATCGCTTGGATATCAAATTGCTTGCATCTTCCATTATTGACCTATAAAATAATGTATCAGGTATAATATATGCTTTTTAATGTGTAAGAAAATTTATTGTGAATAAAAACAAAGAAAAATCTCCATAAAGAAATTAATTTTTCGTTCTGATTGCTGTGACAAGTAAAATTAAAATCTTATTAAAGACAGACTTTAACCACTAGGTTTATAAGATTATGTGGTTTGTTAGTCTGGTTTCACAAAGTATCGTTAACATTTCTGAATATTATCACATTATTTTCACTTTATATGTGGTAAGATTGATTGAACTCGGTTTTATATCAGAGTGCGTGAAAATATACAGTTACAAAACCTATTCTGTTTTTGTCCTTTCAACATGCAAAATACACATACCGAAAATCCATAGGATCCTTATCAAGAAAAGCGCTAATATCTCTGGGAGTTTTCTCATCTCTCACAAACGAAACACCGTTCGCCAAGCTAAACGAATCTGCTTCATCGTAATTATTTAACTTATGCAACAATTCCTTGCCAAAGCATACCGCTGCACCCCTTTCCTCGCTCAAACAGGCGTTTAAATTTGTATTCTCTACATTATTTCCTTCTAATGTTTCTCCTTGTTGCAATTGTATTGGTATCACCTCGAGTACGGTTATCAGGATCAACGCGGTCACTACTTGTAGCTTCATGATGTAGTATTACTGTTACACCATTGCAAGGATCCACAACACCACTGACTGCTCCGATTTAGATATTACGTATACCTTATTGTATCAAAACCTCACCTGCTTTATAGACTTTTCTTGATATGTACGAGTGAACTCTTCCATTGTTTCGAGGTCCGTCACGGGTTGTTCCCACGTCCAAAAAGACAATGCAGTGAAAATTTTATAGATAATTTGCGAGACGTTTGAGAGTGCTATTTGCATGTTAGATGTTACGGCAGCTTGCATAATGCTCTTGTTAAATAACTTAATCATAACAATGGAGTATTATCCTTCACAGGTTGAAAACATTAGAGGTGAGAGGCTGAGTGCATTAGACTTGATTGTATGATTCATTCATAGGAAGATGGAAATATACATAGATAATATCAGTATCAGAAAAGTCTAAAATCTAAATCTAGACTTGGGCATGGCAAAATTTATATTTTCCAGTTCACTTGTCCAATTCCAGGACTTGAAACACAAAAAACAACTAGATGTAAGCTCATTTTTTCACATTTTAGATTATGTATTTATTTAATAATATTTTGTTGATAACGAACTTTCATCGAATCTTTCCACGCTTATTTTACGCTTTCATTCACCCTTATCTTAAACTATTGTCATTAGAATATTGTCCCTTATCTTAGAATATTGTCATTAGCTCGTGCAATCTTCGATGTAGTTATATATTATATAGATAATTTTGACAATTGGTTTTCCTATATCAACCAGTGCATTTGTCTTATTTCATCGATTTTCAAAAGGAATTCAAATTGTAGTTCGGAAATTGGTTTTGCGATATCCGTTACCTTTAATCATACCATATAAGGCCTCTGACCTTTTCCAACTAAGCATCTTGGTGGAATGTATCATCGAGCACAGCAATTTCGCTCTTAAATCCTTGAGATATACGTTACAATGGCTTGTCAAATATCCGGCGTTTATTTTCTTATTTCGGTGTCGTGTCAAGGAGTGAAAGTAGACAATATATTCTTCTATACGTCCGGTTTGCCCAAGTAAAAGTTTTGTTTGGCTGATGTAATAGTTTCTTGTTTTAACACGGGGCCTTTGTTTCTGTATTTGTTACGCGTCTTATAGGCATTTTGAGTCACATGGTATTTAGTGACCTCCTTGATGGGTCTTTGATCAATGCAATTACGCGAATTTTCTTCGTAATTTTTTTATATTCTTTATTCCATAATACTCGGGTACCACTAGAAGGACGGTAATATTCTTTATTATTATTACATTAGTGTTATTTATGAATTATCGTTGTTATGGAGGATATTTGATTTATTGTAACTTTAAAGAATTATTATACATGTAAAAAATATTGGTATAATAACAATTAATTAATTGATGATTGTTTTAGCAGTATTTACAGATTTACAGAAACACTAAAATTCAATAACTTAATACACACGTCAAGCTTTCTAAAATGTTTAAGGCATTTGAAAATATACTCATTAGGTGGTCCCTGCAGTCATATAAGCTGACCTTCGCAAGCATTAGTCATACCGCTTTCACTGCCGTCCCTGGAGGGCCTGTAGCTTTCTTGAACGCGTCTTTATGTAACCTCCCTACCATAGCTTCGGATTTTTATTCGTAACACAAATAAACCCTTATCACTTCGATATAAGACATATATTCGCGTAATTAGTAACGAATGAAACGAGATTAGTCGATTTAAAAATTGATTCGTGATCATTAGATGTGAACAAACGAATATGGACTCTAGATCGCGTGTATAAAGTTCAATTTTCTTTACTGATTTGGACTGAGAATTAAAGAAAAGCGGATATTAGTGGAACACCATGCCCATGAGAGAAACGCTTTAAGGATGTGTCAAGTGACACAAATATTTGATGTAATGACGCGAAGGTACGTGACATAAGAACTGTTATTCAATGAACATAATGACGGATGTCTGTTTTGGGTTAAGTGTATTGTATAATACTTGTAAATTGTGTTAAAGTGTATGAATGAAGGCGGGATCCTGTTCATGGAATTGGCGTGGAAATGATGTTTGGTAGATTTATCCGGGGTTTAGGAACTTATATGATCAGCGATACTTGTTGGTAAGCTGTAGATATTATATGTCCTGCAAAAGCTATACAATAAGTTAAGTACCTAGTTGCTAACTAAATAGGGGTAACGAACCGCGACAATAAACTATAAGTAGGTACCTATTTGCAAATGTTAAGTAATTATCCGATATAATGTGAATATTATTTATATATCCGAATACATCGTGCAAAAGAAAAACGTTATGTAAAAAAACGTGCTTAAAGTATTCCAATTTTGTGCATAAAATTATTATAATTCTATCACTTCCGATTTATTAAAATACATAGATATTAAACAGTGTACAGTACTCCAAAATTAATAATGCGCATGCAAATCTTCGCTAATTGTCGTATTTCCGAAAACACTCGAATCATTGAATCGTAAGAGCCCTAAACAATGCACTTGCATTTTACACCTTGTTCAAAAGAAATAGAAGTCAATTCACGGTCATACACAATCAAAAACAAATCGGGCGGTAGGTGACGGTAGCCTGTCAGTCAAAAAAGTAAAAACTCAAAAATCCGTCAGTCGTCTTTAAATATTGGTGGTGACTGCACGTGTTCTCTTTGTGTGGAATTATATAGAGCTGCTATTGCATACCCTTCTTGGTTTTGTTTTTAAAGGTGAATTGAATTAATCGATGAAATGATTTACACAGGTGATGGCAGTAGGGAAAGTGAAAATGAAGAAGAGCATAATGAAAGTTCCGATGTATCTAAAATGTCAGAAATAAGCATAATCCCTGATTTTGATTGTTTTTATTTTTATTTTTTTGTAATTGTCATAATATTGAAGAATGATCACTGATCAGTAGGTACTGTAAATACTTTTGAACTGAGATTTTAATGATTAGATTTATATGGTTTAAATGTAAACCTGTGTTTGAAAACCATATTTTATACAATATAAATTGTGTTATTTTAACCTTGTTTTCTTCCATCATTACACCAGTAAGACACTTTAAAAGTACTATAAAATTTTCCAAGTAAATCAATCCAACAAAGATATTATATTCGCAATCGTGGGGTTATCCTCGCTATTTACTTACACGGAATTATCGAAACAAAATCGTTACTTACAAATAAATATTAATCTCTTTTAGCACAGCACAGAACACATAATTGGACTAAATTATTCATGAAGGAAATGCATTTAACCACTCTATATACATATCATCTTCGGACGCTCCGGGAATATGACAGTTGCCGAACATCGACGAAGATTTCTATGCGCATTATTACTTTTGGAGTACTGTAACTATTTGATTATAATATTATTTCAATAACGGAATTGAATAAAATTATATTATATTAACATCAAACTATCTCTCTTACTATACGTTACGTATAACGGTCCTCTCTAGAATTATAATATACATAACACACTATTAAAGTAAAGCTTCAGAAACTTTTATACACATCATGCGCAAACTAAATCATTACTAGAAAAACAAATTTCGTTGCCAAAAATCTTAAAAAACAGTAATGTACACAGCTTCTGTTTCCTTGAGAAGCCGATTAAAACACTATCTTTTAAATACAAAACAAAAATAGCATAAACAATCAAAAACTCTCGATTCTCAAGAAAATTTTCCATAACTCCAATTAAATATCGAGAAAATTAAGTACAGTTTCCTATAAAAAATAACCTGCATCTGTATCTGGGCCACCTAAGAACGGAACTAGGTATATAACTGTTCTGTTTGATACGGCCATTAACTTCACTTATTAGAACATAATATAGCGCTGATAAATCAATCATAATTGTATAAAAGGTGGGTAAAAATAATCTGTTATATTGTAATTCGGTCATACTAGCTAATGGTGGAGAATAGGGAACACAAGGGAATTTATAAAGAAATGCGTACTGACAATTTTAGGTTGCTTTATTCCATCAATCTCAAAGTACATAATACCATCAATAAAACTGTTTTTTATTATATTTTGACACGATTTGATAAGATAAACTCATGATATTATTATTATCTTCTTCATGAATGTAAAAGTTATAATTATTATATCTGACCATTTAAAGTGTGTCAAAATCGAATCAAAGGAGTCGGTTACGTACAAACATACAGGTGAAGCTAATAAAATTAATACAGTTAAAAAATCATGCCTAAAATCATGAAATTATTGTATTGTCATCGATCCTTGCTAAGTGTACAAAGTTTGAATTAAATATGTCCGTTTAAAGTGGGTCAAAATCGAAGCAAAGAAGTCGGTTACATACAGGTAAAGCGTGTAAAAAAAATATTATACGTCTCTTAAACCATACTTCTAAATACTCAATATAATCTATATAATCTCCATAGATACATAGATAATCTCATACCATCATGTGTACATAGCATTCAGACAGTAATTCTTGTTGAACACATTTATGAAAATGAACGTGTTTTCGTGAAAAAAATGTTACGATTGGAGCCGATAATTTTCTTTCTAAGTGAAAATAAAACTGTACCGTATGAATCCGATTCATTGGGATGGTAGATACGTATTTATAGTGCATGCCTAGTAAGGTTATTTTCTTATAATTTATTAATTACACCGCACTAGTGTAAAAAATAGTGTTTTATTTAAAATAAAGAAATTTACAATTTTTTTCAGAAGATTGTAAATATATAGCATTTGCAGATAAAATAAAATGACGTTTACTATTTCCTACAGACGAATTTTAAATTTGCTTATAAAGATTATCAACATCTTATAGAATGCACATTTCCACATTATTATAAACAAGAAGTAAAATTTGATTGTGAGAAATTTTAGATATTAGTAAATAGATATCTATTTGAAATCATAATCATGTATGTTCAAACTACATTCTATTATTGAGTACAAGAGTATATATTATCAACATAGAAATCCTTTCACGATCTATGATATCAGTTACAGTATACCTACTTAGTAAAATAATATTAAAAAAATGTATATCTAATCTTTTTAAAATCTAGAAATCACAAAGGGAATGTTTTAAATAGAAATACTGCGCAATTCAAGACCTCGTCTATAAATACGCGTCATTGTTGTGCAAATATTTTTTGCTTATTTAAATTGTTAAGCGCGAGCGAACACGATACGATTGAGATTCATCTCGAATGCGATTCTAATGCAAATATTGGGAATAATAGTTTGGTTCAGTGGCTGTAATTTACGATGTTTAAAATCTATTTATTTAACTTTCTAGATAAGTTATGAAGCTTTTTGAAATTTAAGTAGTTTAAAATAAGTTTTGATATAATATAATGCATAGAAATATTTAATAATGTCTCTAATTCATGTTATTTAATTTTTATTATGTAGTTATGCTGTTTAAAATAAGGTTTAATGTGTCTTATTCTAATTTATTTTCGGTATTATTAAGATTTTTATGGTGTGCTTGAATTAAATTGGGTTTAGATGTTTTGTTTATAGCCGTATCGTCTATTAAAGGCTTTTACTCATTCATTACATCATAACCAAATGTAACAAATACAAGATTACGTGTTTCATTCCTTGATAAAAACAATAATATGTATAGCTTATATTGATTGAAATCATTCGCAAACGTGATCGTATATAAATGATACTGTATGCGTGACAGGAACTATAAATATATTATAGTTTGTTTCCGACAATAATGAATAGTTAAAAAATAGTGCAAGCAAATTAACATGACCGTTTTAGACAAGAGGAAGTATTGGTTGCAATGTTGTATGCGTTTTTCTGCATAATATCTTATTGTTTAGGCTACACGTGTAATTTCAAAGGAACATGACTTGCATTTTTGAATGACGTCTTATCAAAGGAATGATTATTTTAATGAAATGATAGAAATGGAAATTCTTTGTTGCAGTAAAAATAGATATATCTACGTCAAGGGGTAACCATAAATTGCATACATAACATAAAAAATACATAAACTATTTCAGGACAATATAACTGATTTGTGAAAATTGTAAGCTCCGAGTTGCACACTTGAAATTATTAATTTTGATTCTACCTACATATTATATACTAGGTATTGTAATTACAATTAAAAATTAATTAAAGAAATAACCTTTATTTTGCGGCTTTGTTGGAATGGTATATAGATAATAATGCCTCTTCTTAATTTAAAGCCCTCCAAATATACAATTCCACTCTTTTATGGCTATAATTTTAGCAGCATCATAATTTTATGCATTCAGGCGCAAAATAAAAGGAAAAATACTTACCCATTTTTCCGTTCCATTGATCCAAGCCTTAGTAAAGAAATATCGTTGAACTCGTTTACACGGAGTAAAGGATACACATCTCAATTAGTAATTATTATTTGATACACTAGCAGCCAGCCCCGGCTTCGCCCGTGGTACATGTTTACGTTTTATCTCCATGAGAACCATGGAATATTGAAAAAATAAAAAATCGGTTCAACTTTTCTCGAGATTTGCGCTTAGAAACATATTTAGGCGTTTCATTTTAATATTATAGATATACAGATGTCTCAAAAATTGTCTCTCGGAACTGAGGTAGATACAGAAATTGCAACAAATAAAAAGAAAAACAAACAGTCATGGCTATTATAAACTACTTAAGTGGAGGCTCCCTAACATAATTTCTGGCACTGAGAGACCGGTTACGGTACTAGACGCTAACACAGCCGTAATAAAGTTGAATATCGCGTGCGCTCTTTGATCGCGTTCGAGCTCGAAAAGTAAGTCTCAATTCTTATTTCGTTTATAACTAAAGTAATAATTGATCTAGAGAAAAAATATCTTGGGAATCGATAGTAAACTCTATTTTCTTACTGTTAACATTTATTTTAGACATAAAGTCCAAGTAAATCTTAAAAAAAATGTAATAATCCTTAAAAAAGGCATAATTTTTGAATAAAAAATGAATCGAGCGAAAATGTTACAATTACGTAACTGTCTTGTACATCGAAAGAAAAAGACCCAATAAATCATATACTAAAGTTCCATTTTTATTGTATGTGTGCCTGTTTCAGAATATTAATGCAAATTCACATAAAATTTAGGGAGCCTCCCCTTAAAAACAACACGTAAGTATGTCGCACAAACCCTTATGTATGTCGTAGGATAATTTGATACTTCGAATCTTCGCGAAAATCCTAGGGGTTTTGCGAAAACGCGGATAATTAGACATAGGCGAAAAATTATCAAATCTTACTGGACTAAGTCAGGATTTTTGCGAAAATACTCGTCGTTCTAGTAAGATTTGAAGTGCTCAGCACTGATTGGCTACAATTTTGCTGGCTGACTTCTAATTGGTTCCTAGTTTGCCGATGATTAACTTCAAGTATTGTATCATAGAGTTATGAAGGTTTAGAATAGGTGAGAAAGGAAAATCACTAAATTGATTTTTATAAACTTTTTATTGAAAATTTTAGTATGTATGTTGTTTTCTACATACAATAGGAGATCTCAGTCGTAGTAAAAAAAATGATCCAATTTTAGGGTGTAATCCATAAATTGGATGAAACTGGTTAGGTAAACAATTAGTTTAATAGTGCAATAATGGAATTGATCAGTCTTGTGAATTAAAGTCTTGAGATAAAATCACTCATTCATCAGCCTTCTCTTCTCTTATACAGCTAAACTTAAGATATATTGAGGCAAAATTATTATCACATTCTGGTTCACTTATAGTGAATAAAATAACTACAACAAATTATTATTGAATTAGCAAAAATAGGAAAAAATAGACTTATTTAAAGACCTAAACACAATTATGTATTTATAACATGACATAATGCTTAATATATATATTTATTTTTATTTTGTTGATAGTAAGCAAAAATTAAAAGATAACTAGAAAGGATTGCATTTTCAACTTTGGATTCATTTCTACAACCTGCATTACGCTCGTCTTGAATATCTTCAGTGCGAGGAGGATTTTCATTAATTAAAACCTGTTGTAAGTCTTCTTCATTTTCTAATTTTGACAATGTATCTCTAGGCAAATAAGTTGAAGACAGGCCAATTACAGGATCGTGACCAAACAAGGCTGCGAAGAATTTTTCTGGAACTGAACGAAATAGCATCCCAGTGACCATTCAGTTGAGTTATTGTCGGACATCCAGGAACGCAACATGTTCTCAACATCCTGATTGCACCTTTCTACCGAACCTAAAAAAGAGAAAAATACTTTATTGCACATAAAAAAAAATACAAAACAACAGATAACAACAAAAGACAGTACAACATAGGTGGCCTTATTGCTAAGGTAGCAATCTCTACCAGGCAACCTTTGGGTTGCCTGGTAGAGATTACGAAGAGGTACGAGATTAGAAGATTACGGTGAGAGAGAAAGAAAAATGCATAGCGGTAAGCGGGATAGTGCAAAACTTGCAAACAAACCTTGACTTTGAGGATGTCGGGGACGTCCATTCACTATCTTGCATGCAGGCCACAATGTGATTAGCTCTTTTATTATGCTGGCAGTAAATTCCTTGCCATTATCACTCTGTAAAATCATTGGCGCACCCACTTCTAAGAATATTTTTAAAAGAGCCATGGCTACTTCAGTTGCTTTTTTACTGGTTAAAGGTCTGAGAAAGCAGAACTTAGTGAGGTGGTCTTGATAGTTTAAAATCCATTTGTAATTGTGGCTAGGAGTTGACTGGAGATCGATTAAATCTTAGCTTATATATCAGTTTGTCGCGTCCTCCATGCCCAGTTGATATGTGCGCCTGCAGAAGAATATCATAGTACATATCTGTTGAAGGTACTTGTACAACAGGAGAGTTAAGATCCTTTCTTCTCAGTATCAGAAGTTTTTCTTCACCTACACTCATCACGTCGTATTTTTTTGCATTTCTATACTGTTGTTGTGTTTTTGGTTGCTTAAGTACACTCGCAGTGTTAAATTGTTCAATTGAATTTATTACAGCATTTACGCGTTCTTTAGTCCATTCTGGTTTAGTTGTACCGTCAACTCTATTATCGTAAAACTTTCTTAACTATATGTAAAATTTGTCTTTATCGGAGATAACCTCCAAATTCTCCGATTCTGCTGAAGGTTGAACATCATTCTCTGTAGAATCTGTCATAATTATATGAAAACCAAACCTCCTATTCACACCGTTTCTTAGTTCAAGTCCAATTTTATAGTCCACTTTTAACACAATGACAAACAAAACACCGCTAAACCAATCTCGAAAGCATTGTTGTTGTTGAGTGGTTGACTAAGACTTTTATGATATATGACAATGTACATCCGTGTAGCACTTTTATTTGCCACTTTATTTAAGTCCAAGTAGGTACACTATTTACGATAAAAAACAAAACACTTCTGCAATTTAACTCAGACACAAACGTAAACAAATAACGTGCGGCAACAAATGATTGACATTTAAGACGTCAACCAATCAGAGACGATCTCTTATTAAACGCGCTGACCGACCAATCAGCGTTCTTATTTCATAACAGCCAGCGTTTCGTTTCGCAATATTGCTATAGTAACGAGTATTTTCGCAAAAATCCTGACTTTGTCCAGTAAGATTTGATAATTTTTCGCCTATGTCTAATTATCCGCGTTTTCGCAAAACCCCTAGGATTTTCGCGAAGATTCGAAGTATCAAATTATCCTACGACATGTATAAATAGTTACTTACACAGTGTAGATGTTAAATGAATGATTTAAAAAAACCAGTCCAGAAGAATTTTGACAGCTACACGCAGCTGATCTACTGTGTTTCCAACGTAAAAATCATGTGGTTCTTGTTTGTATAAGAATTTAGACCACTTTTGAATGAGTATTCTTCAATAAAAGTAAAAAACGAAATTTGTCGAGTGGTTCCATTTTGCATAAATACGGACAATTTATAGTTTAAAAAACAATATCCCACATCGATCATAATAATTCATTCACTATAACTCTAATCCGAGGTGAAGACCCCCAGGCGGCAGGCACTATATTATATAGTAATTTGGATATTTCTCGTTTTATTTTTAAAAATTTATTATGGCCATTTTACTCATTAGGTTAAGTACTTTCAATATCAGTTAATAGTTTTTTGATATCTGTAATAGTTACGGAATAATCGCCTGTGCACACTTAACGATTACACCCTGTATACATGTCAGTTTAACTGACGTTAAAATAAATGTTGTCTTAATAAAACTTAATTTTCTTCTACAAATTGTTTAATTTTGATATCCCCGCAGTAGGTTTCAACCGTAGAGCATTTTTTTAAATCTGTGTAAAAGTGAGAAGATATTATGTGTACATCTACTTAGCCCCGGACATTAAAAACCTGTATTAAATACTAAACTATAACGCAGTAATCAACATGCGCTAGAACATAATGCAGTAATGAGCGCAAGTACTGTATTTAGACTTAGTGTCCTGTGATTTTCACATGTCCTGATGCTAAATCTAAACGCAATAATACGCATTATTAATGGATATACTAATTTATGAAATATAAGATAATTATCTTTGTAAAGCTTGTATTTTTTCCAATTTTATTGATAGATTTCAAGGGCTATAAAATATAAACATCTTCCTCAAATATGTAAAAATGTCTTTCCCGCGTTTATCTCAAAACCGCCATTTTGCGATTACTGCATTCTTAGTTATCACGGCAGTACAGATGACGTTACATTTTTATGGCTGGCGTCCACTAGGCGGATCGGGCCGGGCCGCATCGCAACGCAAAAATACGCCGGCCTATGTTTTGTATGAAACATCGTCCATTAGCGACGGATCGGGCCGGGGCGGGCCGCAACGCATTGGCGGATATCGCTTCGCAGGCGGATTTCTGCCGGCGGTGCGCTGCGGCCCGGCCCGCCCCGACCCGTCTAGTGGACGCAGGCAGGCGGATGTGAGCGGCGAGCGTCTGTTAGATAAAATCCGCCTAGGCGGTCCGCCGCGCCCCGTACAGGTGGACGCAGGAGCAAACAGCGCGTCCATTAGAGACGGCCCGTTGCGATGCGGCCCGGCCCGATCCGCCTCTAATGGACGCCTAGCATTAAAGGTAGATCAGCTGCGTGTAGCTGTCAAAATTCTTCTGGACTGGTTTTTTTAAATCATTCATTTAACTTCTACACTGTGTAAGTAACTATTTATACATGTCGTAGGATAATTTGATAATTTGATTTATACCAAAAGCAGAAAGGAACCACCAGCAACAACGAATAATACATATTAAGCAAAACCGAACCACAGCACCACGGGACTGCTTTGTTCAAACAAATAAACGATATTACTATCATGTCATTTTATACAAAACAGATCCACACCTACTTGGTACCATTATACATTACACATATTTCTATTAATAACAATTATTTTTAATACACAAAATGGAACCAGGTTTCTGTGGTATGGTTATGCGTAAAATAAATACATAATTTAATTGTAATTTTTTATTGCAAAATAAAACCACAAGCATTCGGTTCTATTATGCATAAATAAATATTGTAAAACATTCTGAAACCCATCATCGCTATATGGAACCAAATGCATTGACTTGTTACAATGCTTCTCATCTTTAAACAACGTATTTCATTACTTAAATAGCTCAAAGTGCAAAACTCCAATTTTTTAAGTAAAACGTCGAACATCAATATAGGTGACATTCAGCGAAGTAGTTCGAATACGTGACGGTGTTTTTTTCCTCCGCGAAGTAAGTTCTATTGTTTTTGTTAATTACCTTTAAAATTAAATGTGAAAATGTTTAGTAATAAATAAATAAGCAAGCAATGGGTAAGAAAAGCATTGGAGACGAACACCGAAGATAATAATGAAGATACAACGGGTAAGTAGTTTTATTTAATGTATTTAAGTACCTACTTATTGAATCTGAGATGCAGGTACGCTTTATCCACTTTTGATTCATTCCCGATTGTGGTGTGATTTTAAGAAGATAGTTCATTAAGTAAGTACAAGAGGAATCCTCTGTGGATTTACGTATTTTAACGACAATGTCGTTGTTCACGAAGGCGAGTCGAATTAAGAGTCATTTTGTTACGATTCATCTGTCATTGTGAGATGAAACTACTAAAGTCTAAACCCTGTTTTAAAAATAACTGTCGATGATCTAGGTACCTACCTACTATTTTGGTAAAATACGTTTAGATTCAGATTCAGTACAGTACATTCAGCCACATCATTCAGCGCATATAATTATTTGTTTGATTTTAAAACTCGCGCGGCTACTGTTTTGACCGGAACAAGGCCCTTTGCTAGGGTTGCCACTGTTGCGTATGATTTTTAGGGTTCCGTACCCAAAGGGTAAAACGAGACCCTATTACTAAGACTCCGCTGTCCGTCTGTCTATCCCTCTGTCTCATGAACCGTGACAGTTAGACAGTCGAAATTTCATATGATGTATTTCTGATGCCGCTGTAACAACAAATACTAAAAAACAGAATAAAAAAAGACGTGTGGCACTCGGGGACTGCCGCGGTAAAGCTATTGCATAGCATGCCTTCAAGCCACACCTCCGAGCCCGTCGGAGTGGAGAGCGTGAGGTTTTTTCGTTACGGAATTTCTCGATTCGGTCCCCGCGCTCAAGGCCCGCGATAGAAGCTATGCAATAGCTTAATAAATATTTAAGAAGCTCCCATACAATAAGCCGTGATTTTTTTGCCGTTTTTATAGATAATGGTACGGAACTCTTCGTTGCGCGAGTCCGACTCGCACTTAGCCAGTTTTTTGTACATGGCGCATGTACATACAACATACTTAGTCGTCTAGTAGGGACACGGCTTTATAAGAACTAATAATATTTTGCTGTCGCCATATACCTACCTACGTATAAAAGCCACGCGGCTTTATTGTTTTGATTTAAAGCTTTTTTCTTTTTATTACAGAAGATAACGAAGAACCTTATACGTCGCTGCCTCTGGAGAAGCTTTCTTCACCTTCTAGCGATATTCAGTCCATATTACATCTCATTCCACAAGATGCACAGTTTTTATAACGGTCTCATTAGTGATGATGCAATAGAAGACCACATAGATGGACTAGACACGGTGGATTTCGAAATCCAATTTGATGATAACGTCGAATAAACGTCCTATATAAGTATTATTTTATATATTTTATTAATTAAAGCTTTAATTACGATATTATAAATACATAGTTTCATTTATATCATTAAATCCCTGGGATGTGGTTCCTTTTTGTATAAGAGAAAACCTATCAATTGATAAATGTTAAAAGGAACCACATGCACATTTTCTTAATTATCTAGAAAGTTTAAGAATATTATTATATACACATACTTAAATAAGTAATTTATCAATGAATTTAAATAAAATAAATTTTAATTTTACTTCATCTGACAGAGCTGCAAATGTTTTCGTAAATCCTTTGATATCTCAGAAGTGCGTTTTTGCTGGGTGGTTCCTTTTTGCTTAAATACGGACAATTGCAATGTTTACCCAATTTTTTTTGTGCACTCCATTGTTTCATTGTCTAAACAAATTATTGTGAAAACTTCATGTTTGACCATAGAGGGTGTCCCAAGAAGTAGTGATATACTGAAGCTGGGAGGTAGAGGACATGAAGGGCTATCCGAATCACCCCCATGTATATTATGCGATTTTTCGTATTTTCGGAGTTATGATGTTTTTTTTCAAATTTTCACCTATCGCCGAGTACGTAGAGATTTTGATTTATGGTGACGTGAATTATGGCGGTAAATGCTTGATTTTTTTTGTGTGCTAAGCTGAAAGATAGGCTAATTCAGTATAGTAACATTTACTATGGTTAGATCTTCGAATGGAATAAAAAAAAGAATTTAATGCCAAGAAAGACAAAATTACCCAGTATGTTCATAACTTCAAGGGCCCGTAAAAAATAAAATCACATAAAAAATATCCGTTTGGCTTTTTAAAAACTTACTCTATCTATGAGGTAGCTACCCTGAAAATTTCATTTTATTATTCATAAGACTTCAATCGAAAAATTGAAATCTGAAAGTGGTAAATGCAAAATTTTAATGCAAACAACATAAAACCAATTACAAGGTGTTTAATTACAATAAATTTTCAAAATGACCCCCCCTGTTGCTCACTGCAAGTGCAATATCACCGGAAAAAGTTGTCTTTTAAACGTCTGAATACCCTTTTATTATTTTAATGGTTTCTTCTGCTACTCTCAATTTCCGGGTTAATTCGTCCAAATTGCGGCATTCTCTCGAGTAGACGAGGTCTTTTTAGTATCTCCATACAAAAAAATGCCGGCGTAGTCAGATTTCATACATCAACACTTCAACTTTGAATGAATCCATCACGAATTTTATAGCCGTCCAGAAATCCGATTATTATCGAGATATCCAGAAAAGGATTTCTGGTATAACCGACTTAGAGACACTTGCAGCAAAATATCATTCGGATTATTATAATTTGCTGAAAAATTCAATTCATCTCAATAATGTTGAAAAGAAAATTAATCTAAGTAAATGCAGCAATGGAGCAAATATACAAGTACCCACATAGAAGAGAATGATGATTGCCAATTTACCATGCAAAAGTTGAAAAACGTCATAACTACAGAGCATATCCCGGTAGAAAAAACTATTAAAAAACGACTAATAGAACGCTTTCACGATGATATCACAGTATTACCATATTTCCTACAGTAGTGCGACGAATGTACTTGTGCAGAGAAACGGAGGGGAACTGGCGGGGGTCGGGCGACGCGGGCCGCGTAAGGCAAACACGCTTAGTTTGCCTTACCTAGCGCGAAAGGACGACGCAGTCGTATTTTTTGTGTAATACATAATTTTATTATACATAGGTACTTACATATTCTATTATGGCGCGCACGAACTGTTCCGTTTACGGATGTAAATCTACATTGAAATCCCAGAAGGAAACAATATTTCAGAAAGATTGTATTAATTGTATCTGTTGAATTAAAATCAAAGCTATGTATATGTTGTCCTCATTATTTTCTAATCAGATTGTACATCCCAATGCGAATGCATTACTTAGTTAAATGTTATAATATACAATTAAGAACATCCAAAAATAAAGTGTCCACGTAAATAATATTTAGCAGTGCAATATCTGTAATTATATATTTATGAACAAATAATTACATCAGATTTAATAATCGCAATTATTTTGAATGTACATATGAATAAATGATTTCATCATAATATTAATAATCACAATTGTTTTATTTCCCATTTGTTGCAACCCTAGCGTATTTTCGTGTGGCAGCGTAAGTACCTACGCTGGCGGCGGCATCGCGCGACATCAAAGGCGATTCCTTACTGTAGGAAATAATATTGTAATACTGTGATGATATTATCATTTCAACTAAATATTTGATGTAGGCAACAAAGTTGGTAATTGTAATATTATATTAAATAAACAGATTTGGTACTAATATTTTTTTTTCTTTTCATTAGTCGTAATTAATTACCTTATTTTTTTAAATGTACTCAATTATAGAGTACGTTTAATTTATAATTAAACCGGCCGAGAAATTCCATTGTACATAGCAGTTGTGGCTCCGCTCTCCCCTCCACGTTTTTCTATCTGTTCGAGATCCCTACTGCTATTTTTATACACAGATATCTTTGAAAAATATTCCTATATGTCTACTCGAATAAAAAAAAAAGAAATACTGTTTAAAGTGAAAATATATGGTCAAACATTAATTTTTCATAACATTTTTTTTTAAACAACGAAACAATGGAGTGCACAAAAAAAATTTGGTTAAACATTGCAATTTATAGTTTAAAAAACAATATCCCACATCGATCATATTAATTCATTCACTATAATTACTCTAATCCGAGGTTATACGGTTTTTAATGCTCCAGGCACTCCACTAATATGACGACAACGCACTGATTTGCTTCAACAAAACGCAGCACTGTATCGTACGGTTACGATCTCGCGAACTTTTACTACACACAAATGCAGTAATGTGGAGAACTGCGTTTTGACGTAGCAATTGATCTACAGACATTGGAATAAAATGTTACAGTAATGGCTATTACTGCACTTTGTTTTAGGGTATCTTAACAAGAACTGCATTCTTTTTTAGCACATGTTTAATACGGCGCTTTTACTAATCATTGATATAGTTTTCATGTAAGTACTGCAAAAATCGTTAGCTAAAAAACATACTTCCGGGTACTTTTTTTATGAAATTATTTTTTTTTTCATGTTAATAAACCCCTTGGGATCCCATTTCTTGCAAAAAGTAAAAATCCCAAAAATGTCGATTACTGCATTCTTTGTTATCAGGGCAGTGTATCATGAGAACGTTATACTTCACTAAAAATGTCTGTATAAATTGTGAATCATTAATATTTTTATGCCCTTTAAATATAAAATGTTTATTTAGAGAAAAATATACTAACGCATTGCTCTTTTTATTCCTTTCTTGAATAAATTAGAGACGAAAGAGATAGAATCTATCTTTCTATTCATTGTAAAATCAATTAAATATTTATGAAGGTAGAAAAAAAAATATATTAACATCTTATATATTTTAATTACCCGCAACAATTTTATAATTCATAACAATATAATATGGTTGAGGCATAAGGTATTAAAAATAATAATTAAGGTTACATTTTAAGCTATAAGTTCAAAATATATTGTTATTAATGTGAGTTGATTAAGTAATCAGTGCATTATTAATATTGCACAATAATTTCAAGTGCTTTTGCCCTTCGATCAAAAAACTACTTACACGTAAGTAAATTTCTCAATAATACTATTTTATTAATAACTTTTATATACACCAGTAAAACAAGAATATCTGTAAACAACCGGTTTCGATAATCAGCGCAGTAGAACGGCTGCATAATAATGCAATTTTAATTATAATCTCTAAACTTTTCATCTCAATATCGTTGCAACGGTATGCATGCATTGCTTTTAAATCCGGTCTGAATGTTCATTGATAATAATAATTAATATTGTAGTTTCTAGTGTGAACAATGACTATTAGTCATAGGTATTGTAGAAGCTGAAATTTGTATCTCGCAGGTAATTATGGGTCTTTTGAATAAAGAAGATATTATAAATAAAAACAATAGTATAAAGTGTCTCCTGAAGATTTACTTTTCGATAACTTATATGCTGAGCCAGAACTTTTTTTATGAAAATATTAATTTCAGTTTTTGAAATTATATTTTCAAAAACATAATTTACTGACACGGTTCCTTTCCTATTTAATTTATTTTATATTATATTTTTTAAGGAATGTTAATTGATGTGTTATTTTTTGTGCCTCGTAGAGTGAGGTCAATTTTATTGGAAAAGGTCTCCTATTTAATATTCACTAGCCATGGCGTTAGTTGGCTATGTTTGCTATTGAATATTATATACTACTGAAGAAAGTATACATATAAAATAAAACATTTTTTTATTTCATTCGAATAGGCTACGGTGTGACAATGAATGTTACAGGATCTGACATTTAAAGATGCTGTTTCTAAACAACCAAAGACCGTATCAAAAAAGAAAAATTATAAATTTGGTTAGAAGCTTGCATCTGATGATCCTTTATTATTTCAGTAGATACCATATTTAAGCATAGTGTGATATATCGTATAAGTTAACTGTGCATTTCATACATTTCTTAGCTTATCATCAAATACATACACAGGATAAAAATGCTAAAGTTGTCTGTGTCTTTTAAAGATTCCTTTAAAATCGTTATTTATATTTCTAACTATATTATTATGCTTATTACCATCTTCTGTGTCAAAATTATGTCGTGAAAATCTGTTCAATTATGAAAAAACGTATTATTTTGGCACAAATGATGTCGACACCAATTACGAGACCGCTATTTATTATTCTTCAATACATATTTGAAAGATCTCTTGCTACTCCTAGCAGATCAAAAGAAACCCCAAACCTCATTGATAAGACCTCAATGTTCGTGCGCTAATACTATCTCGAGTAATGTCGTATACACAAGTGCAACTATGTATAATGGAATAAATATAAAGTCAATTTAATTTTTAAAGCATTTAAAGTCTTATAAATACTTTATTATTGTTAAAGAATAAAGAATATGGGACTCGGGATATTCGTGATACGGGAAGTATCTCGCAACTAAAAAATAAGTATCAACTTACCTACGTCTTTACGCTTTAGCATGGCAACGTCTGCATGTGCTTGTGCCTATTTTTTTTTTAGTAAAATATAGGTTTTATTTTCTGACTGAATTCACAATATATTTAAACTTATAAAAAGTCATTGCTTTAGAAATACTAACCTTTGAATGAAATAAGTGTTAATAAACAACAGCTAATCTAAAATAATCGTAACAAATTTAAACCAGATAACTAAACAGCAATCTCAAATCCTTTCTTAATGCTTCCTTGCATTGTGAAAGGAAGCATGATGCGGACATTCAATTTTCTATCCTTATCTATGTCTAGTTTTGGCTATGCGGTTATATTACGTAACTCAGGATTTGGTCAGTTTTGCATGTTTTAAATTAGAGGAATCATTTAAAGTTGAGATTATTTCTTTAAAATCTTATTATGTAGGATTTATTTATCCATTGAACAGAACTAAATGAAATATTCAGCCCAACAACCAGATTTTATTAATTCAATTGCTAAGCCTAAGCAGTTATCCATGCAAACACTTTGACGGATTAGAAAGACTAGATGTTACAAAACTATCTCTCATGTTATTCAATAATGTGTGGAGGTAAGTTGTTATATCCTTACAATTTATTTTGCTTCTTATCTAATTTTTTAATTCCTATGGTATTTTGATGAAACATTAGAACTATCCTTCATCCATTTTTATAGAGTAGGTTGGTCTGATTCATTTTTTTTAAATTAAATCCTGAGCATCCATTATGTAATACCAAGTGCAACGCAAGTGCATTATTGCAGTATGGAATGGAATAAACTTTAATGTGCGACATCTTTTGTGGAGTTCGCATGAAAGACTTTAAATTATTATTATTTTTTTTTTTTGTGTGGTGTTTCTCAATGTTAGCCAGAAGGGCTACTACATTTTAACGCGGACGCGTGGGTGAACTGAAGGTTCACCCTGGTAGCGACATGCGCAAGGGCGTCCCCCCTTGACGGGGATCTCGAACCTCGGCTTGGGCTGTCGCTTGAATGGAGGAGGCCGGAAGGGCCCTAGTCGGACGGGTTAAAGTCTTTAAAGGATACCATTAGTTGTTGGAAAGGACTGACTTGTTTATGCTTAACTGTAATAAAAATAATTGCAACAAATTAATAATATTTGTCCTTTATATTTCTTAAGCAACTGAAAATGGATAAAAAAAGCATGCATAAAATTTTCAGTTTATATTCATCGTCATTGAGTCTTATGACCCTCCCAACAACGTAGACAGACAGAATCTCTCATATTTAAACATTAATCCCTTGACTGTACAAGCAACTGCATAAATGCATCGATGCATCCCTCTCAGCAGCTTCACTGTACCGTGAAACTAAGCGCATATAAACGCAAATACTGTTACAGTATTAAACACAGTGCCTATCCCGCCACGAACGTGCGAACGACTTCAAAATGGTACCACATTACCTCCTCGTTTTAACACTGGCAGCGGCCGTAAGTGCAAGGACAGCGAGCACAAACCAGAACGTAGAAGAAGGCCGGAGTTCAGACGACACGATATTAGGGGACTTGAAAGTTGCATACGAAACCTACAGAGACTGCAGTGGCAGCGATCTAGCTAGTTGTCTGAAGCTCAAATTGGCAAAATCCTTAAACAGGATATCGAAGAGCGACGAGGTAGTGCTGCTAGGAGGAGTTACCATCACGAAGGATAAGAATGCAGTCGAAAAGGTGGACGTTGAGGAGGCGATTCCGAGAGGTCTTGACGAGAGCTCCTTGGACAACCTCATCTTGGACAAAATCGTTGGATTCATGCAAACTCATACCATCCAGGTAACAGATGAACTGGTATATCTTAGCTCTTCTTCTTACAGCCTATGGAAACAATCTTGCAGTGGTTATCTTTGGGACCTTCCTTCATAAAAACTGAAGAAAATCGCGCGTATCGCGTAAAGCTTTTAGCTTGGAAATAATCTTTCTGCAGTATAAGGTCTATTACTGATTCTATCTTCTTGAAGTTGAACACATTTATTTTAATTCTATGAGTTATTATTAGAAGCATTTGAAAGTTGATAAAGTGGGTGATAATAGTATTAAAAGAGCTTCCCAAATCTCTTTGGTTTATAGATTTAAGCGAAATTATAACATATTATGCAACAATGGTTTCTGTTGTAGTATATTTCGTACGTTTTTAACCAAATCATTAGTGATGAAAAGTATTTTATGAACTTCTGACTACAGTTGTATGTATAAACTATACTAGACTTAAAAACGTAAATTATTCTTATGTAATTGGCATAACTCTAAACATATTAATTCGTATGGACATGGTTGATGAAAGGATTTAAGTTAGTTAGAGTTAGAGTTGTTTAACATGGACAATCTAAAAATATGGAAAGCATTACGTTCTTTACTTTGTCCATGGTGCAATGATTCACTCATGGCATTCATAAATTGAGATTAAATTTTATTAGACATTATTAAATTTTCATTTTGCTCTCAACGATTATCACAAAATTAATAGAAGGTACAAATACTCGTAATGATTTAAAAACGATTATTTCATTCCATTAATAATTTCTATACTTTGAAATCTTAACTTACATCGCTAAAAGCGGTTACAGATTGGAGTTACAGCAGCATTATTCAAAAATATTCTTCTAACTCGTAGTATCCAAGTTCAATAAATTTGCTACCATTTTTTAGACCCAAGTAAAAACCTTTAACAACAGCACTTGATTTCTCAGTACTTAGTTACGGCGTGAGTTTTAATTTCTCTTCTATTTTAATTACTGTCTAGTGTCCACTTTTCTATAGTGTCCATAATATGACAAGTTTCTAAACGTAACCTACTCTTTGTGAAGTTGCTTTGCAATGTTGAAAAGAAAGCTTTTCAACATGAACTAGCAAAATAATACGATTATTTCGTATTATGTATGCACGATTATGAATGAAAAGTGAGATTTGTCGCAATGATAATCTGTTTTATGTTTTAAAATTAGTGTTGAGTCTATTGGTAGGGGAAAAGTGTAAGTCATAAATATGTATTTGTAATTCCTGGAATCTTAAAAATACTGTTTTTGGTACTAAAGAGAGAAAGCTGCGTCTCCAGCATATTGTATTAAATCTAACATGAAATAATTGTCATTCACCCATTCGTGCTAACTAAGATGATAAAATGGAGCAAATTAATTTATAAAATTCTAATTTCATTTAATTTCATTCATCGTAACCTTACAATAATTTGGCTGAAGTTATTATCCAACTAATATTATGTTTGTTTGTTACTCCACACGCAAAAACTGCTAAACAGATTTTCATGAAATTTAGCACACACATAGAAGGTAATTTGAAATATCATATTGTAAGACCAATGGAAACGGAGCAAAGCGGCCAAGCCGCGGGGCTCAGTTAGTAAATAAATAAAAGTGTTTTTGTTAGCATATTTTGTACGATATTAACTATGCCATGTTACATTGTTGTTTTTTTGATATCTTAATACTTTGCTTGACAATTTTCATGAAAGCACATGTCATACATAATTAATTTGTTTACAACCATTAGAAACCATTTAGCTTTTGTTTCTTAAATTCACTATGAAAGAATGTAAAATGTAATATTTACTCTTTTCACGTGTAAGAAAAACTCAAAACTTAAAATAGAAATTAACTAACAAAAAAGGTCCGTATAAAGTTATATGAATGAACTTTCAAAATATGGAATATGCAAACAAAAGCCTTATAAAACTTGAGGAAACTGGATATTATAGAAAATAACAACAGAAAAATATTGTCAGCCACATGGGTAAATTATTATTATATTATATCTGTGATTATTTCACTGAAGATCACGATCACGGCCATTACAAGTCTGTACGTCTTTTATTGTAAAAAAAAACGCGTTTTAAAACCTATTTATTACTTACTGTAATCTAAATAGGAAACAGTTGAATAAAATCCATTCTATGTATTAGTATGCATCCTGCATCATTAGGTTTATAAAAGGAAATCTTAATAGCAGTTCAATGTTTCTTTAATGTTGTACTTGACCCTTCACTAATGTAATTATTATTTAATCGTTACGACTATGTTACCGCATATCCTTTCACTCTGTATTAACTTACTGTAAATGTTTAAACTTTTATACATTTGTGCTTTTAACTGTATAAAGTTGGTTTAAAAGGTGTCCAGATAAATTTACGCGTTATTAAAAGTTTTGTAACTAACTTAGGTACTATTTGACGACCTAAAAAAAAAATAAAAAATGTCTAATGAAAAGTCTCCTTTATAAGGACGGATTATTATCTAACTGCGTATCGGATATAAACGTCCAGATTAATGATATTTGTGTGCTATATTTGAATTTTAAGATGACTTATTTCGTCTAGATAAAAGATCCAGATCGAGGGAAGTCGGGAATTTTAAACTTTTATTTTCATACTTACTCGTAATATAATTACTACTAGTTAATCCAGTGATTTATATTCTTTAAAATAAATTTTGCAGTAGGCGATGAGGCTGAAATCTGTAAAAAAATAGGTTAAAATGAAAGGTACATTCTTCAAGTGATTCTTTCATGCTGTATGCGAAAGCAAATCGTAGAAATAGGTTACTAAAGTATTATAATATGAAATGTAACATATTAGTATAAGTACAAATAATGAATAATAAAAAAAGGAAAAACATATAAGCTACGAAATGCCATACCTCCGTCACTTTTACGAACATCGTTTAAAAAGTTGCAGTTCTATGAAAAATTTATCGTGTTTTAAATCCATCATTATAGTGAATGAATAATGGAAGTGTGAATGAATAAATCAGTGACTACTCGAGTTAGTTTCTTATAATAAATTACGCGACATTTCACGCCTCTCATAAATTGAAACAAAACATGCAATAATAATTAATGAAGGCTAATTATTATCAGCTTATTTGTCAGTTAGTAACTTGTACTTTAGTATGTTTTATGAGCGTAGTTTATAACATTTTAAATCAATTACGACTTCACTATTAATGTAGAATTTATAGATTTCCGTATAAGAATGATTTGTTGTCTTTGCTTGAATAATAGAACCCACCAAAAACATTTTCATGTAAAATGTTGCCAAGACGAGTCCATAATATGACTCGCACTGTCAAAAAGTTATCAGATCTCATGTAGAGCCAAGCTTCTAACACTACACGCCCTAACTCTACAAGGCCTAACTTCACAAACTCTACACCTTAGTCAAAATATGTGGCTTGGCCATTTCGCTACATTCACATCGGCGTAAGGTGAAAAATTAATTCACTGTTCATTACTTTTGTGTTATACAATAGTTCTTGTAGTAACGAACGGCCAAGCCACATATTTTGACTAAGGTGTAGAGTTTGTGAAGTTAGGCCTTGTAGAGTTAGGGCGTGTAGTTTTAGAAGCTTGGCTCTACATGAGATCTGATAACTTTTTGACAGTGCGAGTCATATTATGGGCTCGTCTTGGCAACATTTTACATGAAAATGTTTTTGGTGGGATTTCATTTCTTTTTGTAAGTTGTTTGTAACAAAAATTTTTTTTATTTTTTTCTTCTTTTTTTGGGGTGTATTTCTTGCACATCAGAGACGCCTTTTTTTATAGCCCACTCTCTATTTTCCCCATTGTCGGCACAAGTATACAATTGTAGTTCATCCCAGTGGTTTACAACATATCGCACAATAGCAGTCCTGACTTGCAACGCCACTTCAAAGTCTATTTTTTCACACATTAAATATGTCAAGGAATGAAAGAGGCAGGAACCATCTCCCGGCATATGAACCACATGATGATGGCAAGGTCCAAGATTTACTTCAAGTGAAACTATTTCACAATCCATGTTCACTTTTAAATCAGTAGCAAGACAATCGACAATCGACGCGCTCGCTGTCAAGGACAATTTTTTTTTTTATTTTTAGCTACTGTGTGGACGTAAGAGGCAGGAGACGTTCGCAACACTTCTATTCATTCATATTTATATGATCTGATCTGAAGTATATGTCTCAATATATGTCGATTAAATTTTTAATTTTTTTTTTAACAAGGAGTACCTATACATATATATATATCTAGGGGAACCAAGTTTTAGATTATTAGATTAGACCTCTAGCGTCATCAAAATTTAATTTAAAATTACAGGTCTCATACAAACTCCCATCCCCTAGTTTAAGGGGTTGGGGGATGAAAGTTACAAGTTTTATAATTTTTTTGTTGTTTGTGTGCTAATACTAGCTTACATACAAAATTTCAGCTTTCTAGGACATTAGGAAATACCTTAAGAATTTTGATGATCATCAGTGAGTCAGTGACGAAATTAGCGTTTTTTAGATATAAATAAAATCTGAAGTATAAAAGCTAATGTAATTAAAAGTTAATATGTTCAATAAGTCCGCTATTGACAATATATCCCGAAAATTTTGTTGATCTAGCATAATCCAAACCCAAGTTATGAGGGTTCAAAAAAATGTCGAAGCGCTTCGAGAAAAGGTAGGTAGTGCCCGTGCGCTTCGCTTTCGCTTGGGTCGTCTTGGCGGGGGCACTACCGTGCCCCCAGATAATTATAAAGTCATTTAAACTAATACATTTGACAAAATTTCTTAGGAATTTCATTTATAAAAAAAGCAACGATTAGTCATGTTGTTTATCACTATTTCAATTTATATTGAAAAGTCTATTTTCAGATATAATTGAACAGTAGAGTTATAGCTTAGACCATTTAAAACTTTTATACAATATTACTTTCTCGTCGTTGAACATCAATCAATCTTTGCAAATACAATCTAAAAGTCCCTTTTTCAATTATATCATCATTGTCATCATCATCAAGTCCCAAAAGAAACTTTTTCCCAATTTATTTAGGAAAAAGTTTCTTTTGGGACTTTCTAAAACATTTGAAATCCTGAAATAGCAACCGTAAAAATGCATTATCAATTGCGAATTTCTACAAGTAATATACGCTCGCATACCGTCCGTCGACGCACCGTAACGCTTTCTCTATATACATCTTTTTAATTACATTCAATTAATTCATCTTGAGTTAAGAAATTAGTTTTTTCCACGCTACACTCTATTAAGCATCCGACCCACATAGTTTCTTAGCTAATTGCTAGCGTTATGCGTGATGAATGCAGTTTTTCGGATGCAAATTTTATCTTGAAATGTTTAGCTCTCTGTATATGAAATAAAGGGTGTTCATGTTCTTAGTATAGCAGCCTTTTATGTAAAATATGATCGACTATTTTTATGGAGTTCTTAGCCTGGCATAACATACCGATTTATGTTCCATTTTACAATGTGTTTTGAGAATATTGCATGTTATGTATTTATGTATCGAGACAAATAGTGAATAGGAATTTGGATTTTGATTTCGTTTTCACTATACAATTTATTATATGACGCTGTGCTGTTCTATTACTAACTATTGAGCAAAACTTATGCATATAGATAACCTATATCTAAGCTTGACTAATTGTACATAAACTTTTTAAGCTGTTTACTGCACGTGTATTGCCTTTGAACATTTGTGGTGATAATATAATCGTAAGTTTTACCATTTTTATCATCTTACCACTTCATATTAGACTATAATATAATAATTAAGTAAACGCAACAAAATAATGATCACATTTAGTAAGAACATAGCTTTTTTATTGCATCTTACATTTCATTCTACCATTCATCCTTAAGCTTCGAACAACTGAAAAAGCCCATAGCCATAGTTTCAGATAAACTTCAAGCACCTATTGACCTGTACTAAAATATACCACATTATCTACAGATCAAATTCCCCACCGGTTCGGATCTGCAGCGCGCGTTCGACGAAGGCCGTGGTAGGAGAAAGAAGCTTGCCCCCCTCCTCGCCATCCCCCTCCTCATCGGGGGCATGATCGTGCCCCTCGCGTTCGGGGCCCTGGCCCTGCTCGCTGGAAAGGCCCTGATCGTGTCTAAACTGGCCCTGGTGCTTGCTGGTATCATTGGACTGAAGAAACTGTTGTCGTCTAGTGGTACTGGAGAGGCGCATGAGGTTGTGGTCTCCTCTGGGCATGGAGGAGCAGGGTGGAGCAGGTAAGGACCTTTTAATTGTTTATATAAAGCTGTGATGTAATTTAATAATACTGGTATTGAAACTCAAGTTAATATAGTTATAGAACTGTGTTCAAGTACACTTGAGAAGTAAGTTTGGTGTCATAGAGCCATTTCTTAATTTATTGACAAGTATTTTACAGGATCGTTGTTATTACTGTTGGTTTTTAAAATGTATTTCTTTTAAATAATGCAACAAAGTTTATATTGTAAGATAATTGCAAGTTAAGCTTAAAGTTTTCAAAAGCTTTCCACAGAACTTTTGACATGGTATTTTTCTGGAATACATTATAATTCATAAATTTTGTTTCAGGTCTCTTGACTCACACGACCTAGCCTACAATTCGTACACGCAGTAACCCACCTAAGATATTAATTATCCTATTGTGTGTAGCGTAGAAAGCAGACTATTTATTTTAGAATAAGGCGTACATTTTTACAATCAAAGATAAAGCATAGCTTATCCGCGATTGAACAAAATATATGACCGTAAAAAGAAAAGAACGTACGAATAATTGTTCCAAAGATAATTTATATGATATTTATATTATGATGTTTTAATAATAATGACAAGGGCGAGAAACGGACCATGATGCAATACTTAATTTATTTTCTAAGTGAACAGTACCTCAATACTCTATTTAAATGAGTCATATAGATATGTATAATATTATGTAAATATATTTATGTAAATAACAACATTTAGGGAGTCTTTGGATACCGCTTTAAATTATGTATTAACATTTTATTATAATATATATACAAAGTATAGCATTACATAGGAGAATGTAAATAATATTATTAAATATATAATATATTTATATATGATATGACTGTGAATTAAACGTATTTATTATTATGTATTTATCATATCAAAAGAAATATTAAAATTATATATTTTGATACTTAAGTAAAATATATAATAAATATTATATGAATAATATATTTATATTATGTGTATATATGTAAATAATGTATCGCATTTATATATTATAAAATATGTTTATAATATTGGATGTATTAAATGGAAAATATACAATTATTCAATATATATTTCTATATTATTTCTGGTATATATTTATCTATATTATGTATGTATTTATTATATTTTATATTTTTAAATATTTATTGAAATTTTCTTCATATTATAGCATAGTAATGCACACAATAGTACATCTTTTGGAAACACTATTAATTTATTGACTAACTTATTGCAATGAAATTAAACGCTGGATTAATTCATATGTAATTTTATTTGTGTAATCCTTTTAGTTAATATGTATTTAAACTTTTAAACTGAGTTTATAATCTACTAGCGGTCCGCCCCGGCTTCGCTCGTGGTACATATTTCGCAATAAAAGGTAGCCTATGTTCTTTCTCAGGGTCTAAAGATTATCTGTGCCAAATTTCATCAAAATCGGTCCAGTAGTTTATGCGTGAAAACCATACATACATACATACATACAAACCTTTCCTCTTTATAATATTAGTATAGACAAAGACATACTGTTAAAAAAATTAGATGATAGATACAATTACAATCCTCACAATTATTATTTTTCTTTAATGAAGAAACTACATTATATTCTATTGTTATTTAAATAACATTAAAAATTTATATATTATATATAGTTATAAATCCAATCGTATGGACAAACTATAGTTTTACAGAGCGACGAATATGCCAGTATAATATGTTATATTTTTAAAAGATTTTGTTATTAATTCCTAGTAGTAATAAACAACATATTATAATAGCTATATTTAACACAATAGGTTAAAATATAAGCCAGCGACAGAGTTGCGTGCATTTGGTATTATCTCCTTACATCCCTTCTTTATTATACACTAGTTACGCTTCGCGGTTTCACTCGCGTGTCTGCGCTCCTGTTGGTCTTAGCGTAATGATATATAGCCAAATCGGACCAGTAGTTCCTGAGCTTAGCGCGTTCAAACAAACAAACAAACAAACTCTTCAGCTTTATTATATTAAGTATAGATTTCATTCCTTTCAATTGTTTAGTTTAGTCTACGAAGTCCCGTTCTATCCAGTCTGTCTCTTTGCCATATTTCAATCAAAATCATTGACAGTGGTGTAATCGTCATACAAATAAAACCAAAATAAAAATTCGACCGTATTTAATCACGTTAAGATCAGTTTTAAGTGGATACAGTAATAGTAATGTTCTTTGCTAAATTTCAATCAAAATCATTAGAAATTGTATGGCACAGTAATAAAAACAAAATTACAATTAAACAAGTACTATACATTACATAGATACAGCACACCTTCACAGGAACATGTTTTGTGAAATTGTATTACCTACTACAAACAAGTTACGAACACGTTAAGTGGCTACTTCAATGATTTTCACCGTGACTCGTGTTCATTCATGGCTTCCACGTGAAAGCTCTAATATGTGATAATGTAAGAAAATTCAGACAGATTGCTTGAGGAGAAGATAGTTGAATCGTAGTAGGGATAGGTTTGTTCCAAGATAATTGTTTGGAACATTATTATTGATTAGATAGGTTACATAGTAGGTATTTATAGTTTACTATGCCAATGTAAAAATAAAATTTGATACTTTTAAATATAACAGCAATTCAAGTATTAAGTACAGATACCTAAACAGTTATAAATCTTCTTATTCTTCAGCCAAGTATCAGATTATGAAGTAGATTTAATTATGTCATCAGAATTTTTTATAATATGATCTAAAAGCTTTATTTTACCTATTCATGGATGCATAATGACATTACCAGCAGGTGTTCGGACGTAATCCATACTAATATTATAAATGCGAAAGTAACTCTGCCTGTCTGTCTGTTACTCAATCACGCCTAAACTACTGAACCAATTTTCATGAAATTTGGTATGGAGATATTTTGATACCCGACAAAGGACATAGGCTACTTTTTATCCCGGGAAAATGACGCAATCCCGGAAATCCCACGGAAACGGGAACTATGCGGGTTTTTCTTTGACTGCGCGGGCGAAGCCGCGGGCGGAAACCTAGTATACTTATAAACTAATAACACTTTCATAATATCGTAAGCGAAAGCGAAGCGAAATGAGAGATTATCCATTGTTGTGACAAGCCATATAAGTTTACTTAAGAACAGTGACATCGAAGAAAGTCAATTATTATTATTAACGTAGCTTTACACATACAAAGATAGAAATAACTTATCGTATTTTGTATTGATTGTAACTACGTTAATATTTAGATAAACGATATTATTGCGTAATAATTCTATGATACAAGCTAAGAACATAGGCGAATATATTAATCTTAATTTTAAGGATCGAAGAACGAAGATTTTATATGTTCTTCAAAGCAAATGTGCCTTAAAGTTATTTAAGCTTTTTGAGCTACAAGAAAGATCCCTATTGCATTTAACTTGTAATAAAATATTACCCACTTTTCGTTTCACGAAAAACAGTATGAAAAAGTCATTTAAAATGACTCCTCATACCCTCATACACATAATTATTTGAACATCAAAAACTAGGCGCCTTTTTCAAACTAAGCGCAACGTGCATACAGGCGCAATGACTGGCGTTATACAAGCTAGTCGTATAAAAAAATAATGAGGTTACATCATGAAAGCAAGCCACTGTTTTTTTTCTCATAAAAAAAGAAAGTCAACAGGCCATTGCGTTTGAACTGTTCTAGAATTATGAGGTCATAGACAGACGTGAACGATATTAGATTTTTTTTAATTATCTGTTTCTTTTGTCTATGGTGGTATTTTTAATTGATCGAATCACTCGATGAAAAAACAAGGTTAATACTAGCTAATTACGCACAGAAAATCAAAAAAATAAATTGAAATTGAAACCTATGAATTCTAATTCAACATTTTGCTAAGTTGAGCAGTAGCCTGTAACTACTCATGTTAATAACAAAAAAATGATTTATTTTTTAAATAGAGCAAAAGTATTTAAATGCATGTATCCTAAGCCTCTCTATATACCTAAATTGAAAGCTTCATAATTCAGTTTTCCAATGATATAGTTTGAGATTAGAGCATTCATTTTTTTCCCTTTTATAAATACACATTGACAGACGCTGCTTTTGATTGTATAAATTATGACCGATATAATGTACTGTGGTCTGTGAATTATACTGTGTAGGAGTTAAATAGCTAATGCTTTAGAGATTATGGTCTTACACATAAATCAATAAAACTCTAACATTTTATTTCTAATCCTATAGCAGAACAGTTTGTAATTGAGATTCTAAACTCTAAAATACTATACTAATAGGATATTATAACAGGATTAAAGCAACAAAAAGTGAAAATTTATAGTGTAATGGAAATTAAGCAAATAATCAACGACTAATCTTTGATTATTATTTGTCTTATTTCCATTACAAAAAACAAATTCATATTGAATAAAAGGCAACAGAATAACTAAATATAACCATGACTATAACCATTCTTACCCTGCATTTGTTCCCATCATTGTTTTCCAAACCTATAAATTTTTAAACACTCGTTTGTCGATCCCCCTTTTTAATGAAGTCTAAGACATAATCACTGAGTCACAGCAATAAGACACATATTATTCCCACAAATATAGGCCTCTTAAACATCATACAAAACATGTAAACATGCATTTTGTTTGAAGACACCAAAATTATGTTAATTGGATAAGACGGACCGTATAATTGTTGTTAATATGCACATAAATTTGAATTAAATTTACTTGGCTTGTAGGTTTTGTCTCGACTCAGTCTACTGTATTGTGTAAGATTGTTTTATTATGTCGATCGCTAGACTAGTCGTTTTACCTGGGTTGACCCGGCATAAAAACAAAAATTTAATAAAGATGAAGATCCTTTATGCTAAAGTAAAATCGATAGAGCAGTATTTGGATATATTCGATACAAAAAAAAATACTTATGTATACCAATATTTCCTTTCTTCATTGTTAATGTATAGACATAGGAAATTATACCTACAGTATTGTTCACTAGGTAGGTACTCTATTTCCTATTTATTCTTTCAATCAGATTTTTCATCTGCTTTTAGTAAATAAGTATCAGTAAGTTGAAGTTGAAGTGTACCTACGTAGCGTAGGACGACCTGCTACACGGTGGAGTGACGACATCCGCAGGGTTGCTGGTCAAAACTGGCGACAACGAGCGAACGACCGGGCTCAGTGGCGTGCCATGACTGTGGCCTATGTCCAGCAGTGGACAAGTGTAGGCTGACAATGATGATGATGACGATGATGAAGTTGAAGTTACAACATTATCATTCAAAAACTGTTATTATGCTGATTTATATAAAAAGAGGATTATCATTTGGTACCGATGTATATTCCAGTAGTTTTCGAGTTGATATGTGGACAAATACACGGACAATAACAAGAGTATTATTGTTTTAACAATAGCTATGAATGATGCAGAACAAAGCTTGGTAAAGCTTAGTTAAACCATTTAAAACTAAGCTTATATCGTTCGCTCTTTCATATTAAGTACACAGGATATACATTATTATCTACTTCAATGAAAAAGAAGTATTCTTAACGCTCCGCGGTTTCACCCGCGTGGCTCCGCTCCTGTTAGTCTTAGCGTGATGATATATAGCCTATAGCCTTCCTCGATAAATGGGCTTTCTAACACCGAAAGATTTTTTCAAATCGGACCAGTAGTTCCTGAGATTAGCGCGTTCAAACAAACAAATAAACTCTTCAGTTTTATAGTATTATAGTATAAATTTATTATTCGTACATTCCTTACCGTCAAATGATTCTTCTCTTCTACCTTAAACAAGAGTAATATTTCATACGCGCTTCTTGCACTGATTTTGATCTTTTAAGCTTATTGCAATAAGAAAGCGTGGTAATTAGCCTCTGTAAATAAGTGTATAGACAATATCATTGGAGGTTCACATCAGAACTCATTGTTGGAAGCAATTGAAGTATTATGTTCACATGGGTCGCTCTAGATGTACATGTATCTTTAAATATTTGACCTGATCTATTTTTTTCTTTATAAATAATTCGGAATATGGGCTAGTTGCTTGGAAGTTTGATAATAAAAGCGGTATTATTTAGTAATGTGTGACAACATTTTCAGTTGTTTACAATTATGTTTTGTCTTATTCATCTATTGTTAACATTATTTCATAGGTTTAGAAGTTTGGAAAAAAGCTTTCAAATGGTATAATAATACATTAATTTTGTACTATATTATAATGTGATAGAATGCATTCAGTGTTATATTTTCGAATTAGAGACAAATAGACAAATGTTATAACTACAATTTTGTAGTAAATTATACAGTTAACCTTTTATTGAATTTTCTTATCTACAAAAAGTATAATTTATTGCATGGGTAACATTGATCCTTATTGGTCCAGGATTCGAACCTAGGAAAACTGTTTAACTAAATATGCAAACACCCAAGGGTATATTAAACTGATACTTCAACCTATACCAAATGTAACATTAATTTTATGACCTAATACTATGAAATAAGATTAAAAAGTAAAAGTCAATTTCCTTCATATTATTACGCTATTCGCAAACGAAATTTCTATTTATATTAATTACCATCTAATCAACTCGGAAGCATAAAATTATATCTGACGCCTTTCTCTCAAATTAAATTTGTAGTGTGAAAATTTATTAAAATGCAATTCACACCATTATATGTAGAACAATGGTTAACGAGAGTTAAAGTGAAGAAAGTGTTATAATAAATAATGTATAACAACACTGGACCTAAATCTTGATATAAATAATAATTTGTAGGCCTATGGCCTTGTCACTACATAGTACGTTTTTATAGTTACTTCGGTAACTATTATTTTAGTGCACAATAAAGTATGTTTCTATTTATAAAACAATGTATTTGTCGCTGTCTGTCCATCCCTATGTATGCTTTAATGTATAAAATTACGCAATGGATTTTATTAGATAGAATGATTCTCTAGGAAGGTTTTCGTATATGATGGTTTTATAATATAATTTATAAGGTTTAAGACAAAGCCAGCGAAGCCGCGGGCGGATAGCTTTAATATCAATCTTTAGTTAGTATAAAATAAATAGATCATAATAATATTAGGAAAGAAAATACACTTTCATACTAGGTTTAAGGTCTGTTTTATGCGTATTTAATTATCATCTTATTACTACTAACTGTGTTCTTATTGAACTTAATTTACATTTTGTTCTATTACAAAAAATTGCTAATAATCAATCATTGTTCAAACATTATAATTATTAAGAGATAAATGGTATAACAAGCATTTTTATATAAGTGGAAAGTGGATGCAGAATATATAATATTTGAAAAAAGTTGTTCATATAAATTTTAATATAATCCAGGTCACAAAACATTTCACTGAATAATTTTACTGAACACATGAAAGTCTAAGCATAAATTGTTATTTAATCAATGATAAAACATTATTTGCCTATTTATTAAAACAAAATGGAATTCATAATATAACAGCAAATGTAAATAATCAATTAATATAGGTATTGGCGGGAAGACTAATTATTATTATTACAATGAAATTATAGAAAAGCAAATTTTCTAACACACTCGTAGCACCAAAGTAAAACTTACTGTGATAAACCATCCAAAATTCGTACGCGTCCTTCTAGAACAAAATTCCAATCGAGCCCTTGCAACCAAGCTTTGTAACCTTACAAATCGACCAATTAGAATAATTCAGTATCGATTACATAAAACGCACTATTACCTCACATATCATCCGTGAAAAACATGAATAGCAAGTACGCGCGTCAAGTGCACGAATTAAAATAATTTCGTCCGTGCTAGTTAAAACGACCGCCTTAAGGTTCACTTTACGTCCGGTTGCCCGGAGTGGGGTGAGACACTTAAAACACACGACTTTATACACCGTAGCCACACTTTGTGCTAAGCTTTCTTAGGGGTAGTAAACAAACATGCGGTCGTACGCAATTGCCCTATTTCTGATAGCCGCATCGCGGGCTATGCCTGCGCTGGAGAAAGATAATGAACCGAGCGTGGTCGGCAACGTTCTGGGCGTCGTCAAGGAGTGTTTCGACGGCGACGTGTCCTTGTGCCTGAAGGTGTGTGGAGTGCTAGTGAATCTGTGATCAGTGTTTGTGGATTTTACTAAGTTTATTCTTTGGTTGCAGGAGAAAGCGTTGAAGTATGTGGAGACGATATCGTCAGCGCGGGAGATGAACCTCGCTGAGGGGGTGACGCTGTTAGGTACGGGGTCGCCGAGGTCTGCGAGGGCGTACGAGCCCTTGGCTGATGAGCCCAAAGCCAGAGAAGCCCAGGTCGAGTCCAGGCTTGTGGATATCGCGGCTGAATTCCTAGAGAACCATGTGATTGAATTCCGCATGCCATCGTCTGCTGTAGAAGGCATGAAGCGGTCTCTTGAAGAAGGTATGTATATCAATCATATCGTAATTAATTACCACCGAAAACGTTTAAAAATTTGCCGCATCACTGCGTTATAAAACGGTTTCTATCAAATACGCAAGTCATATACTCTCACTATAATTTTATGGAATCTGCGCTTACATAATGTTCAAATATATATAATTTGTAACATAATTTCCAAAAAAGTAAAAGTCAATTTATATATCGGGTCGAAATGTATTACTCAATACTTTTATGGTCGAAACTGTAACGAATGATTACGTTTTTGGTCAAGTTCAAAGCAATTTATTGCTTGCTTTTATTTATTTTGTTGTAAGAAACTGTGTTAAAGTAACTTATCTTTTTCTAAATAACAAATGGATAGATCACTATCCAAATAACTAAGAGATTTTGAGCAGTGTGTCTAATGTAAATAATACTATTAAAATCATAATCTATCTCATTTTTGCAAAAAAATAATACAATAAGTGTAATTGGCATATTATTTGCAAAATAACAAACAAAATCAATCTCAAATAATAAAATTATTTTTAAAATATAATGATTTATTAACATTTTAATAAAACGTATCTTTATCCAATAATTTCACATGAAATATCGAATAATATATTATGAACTGCATTTTGCAAAATATTAAAAATCATCTTACGTTATTATTCAACTCTAATATTACTAAGCAAATTCTAAATAAAAAACATAAAAAAGTGAAATTGAATACATAAAATATTGACGAAGTCATGAGCTGAAACTAGTTTAAAATAACATGTCGTTATTAGTTATTATTATAATAAATGTCTGAATCTTCAATGATCGTTCTCATCTACTAAAACAACTTTTACTTTTAATGTGAGAGTTGATATCCTATACAGCTTATTCGATCTACCAAAATTGCCTTTCACACATCGAATTTTAATGAATACATCATCTAATAGAAAATTTATAGGAGTCACATATAATTTAAGGATATTTTCAACTTCTTTTACTCCTGATTTTCATTCATGAAAATAGCAAATCTTCAATTGTGTTTGTCGATCGTTAAATGGCAATTTTATCAAACTGCCCCGCCCAAAAGTTAGCACATTTTGTGTTAAGTATCTTAACGAATATAAGCATTACCCATGTATAATTTTGTTGATAGAACTTCTAATATAATTTCCAAATTATATAAACATTATCTACCAGTTAAACAGACAGACAATCAGCTAGAATAACTTTCACATTTAATTTCGTAATTGTTATTGTAGATTCATCTTAGAGCAATTAATTAAAAAAGATATAAATCCATGTACTTTTACATTCCTTAATTCAGAGAAAATTGTGGAAGATCTTAACGTAAAATATCAGAAATCTCACTTTCATAGTTAAATAATAATAAAAAAATATAATAATGGAGATATAATAATAAGGTTTAATGGCGCTGCAAAATATTTATGCCCCTTTGGAAGTTTCTATTCCATGTATTGACTGAAATAAAACAGTTCGTTTTATAATAAGCTTCAAACAAATAACCTTTATAATCATACTAGCTGCTCCGCGCGGTTTCACCCCCGTGGCTCCGCTCCTGTTGGTCGGAGCGTGATGATAGCCTATAACCTTCCTCGATAAATGAGCTATCTAACACCGAAAGAATTTTTCAAATCGGACCAGTAGTTCCCGAGATTAGCGCGTTCAAACAGACAAACAAACAAACAAACAAACAAACAAACTCTTCAGCTTTATAATATTAGTATAGATTAAATTTTTATAACTGAAACGTAAATAGTTAAACAAAATACATATAAAAACAATGGGTATCACGCTCCAATTGATAAAAATTAGCATCCTCTTCATGATCATTAATTGTCTCCCAATAAAATATAAATTTAATACCCAGTTCGGAAAAAATAACAGTCATGAACCAAATCATCCATTTAACATTAAAAGTACCAATTGAGATACCGAACCAAGCAAATATTTTTATACACCAAAGCGTAGAATGTATCTATATAATTTGTACCTTGCTAAGTGGTGTTTTCATTCCACTTATCTAGCGGAAACCTACTTACTTCATTACCCATTATGGTCAGTACAATGTTTTGTGTATGTTTTGCTCGTTGGAAATTAACATTGAACTCAGAGATAGTTATCTTATTTTAATTTTTTTGTTTGAAGCAAAAAATGTTACTTTTTGTCATTCGTTCTTATTAGAATAATTTGCTAAGAATTAACTTTAAATTCAAATTCTACCTCTAAATGCTAGTTTTTTCAAGAAAAACAGAACCAAAAATTAAACCAATTATGTCTAACTCAAACTCATACAAAATTAAAAATAATCAAACTCCTACAATCAAAGAAAAAGCATAAAAACTAACCTCAAAATAATATACCATGTATTGCATAATTAATTATTATTCATAAAAAAGGTCATATAAAAACCACAATAATAGACCAAGAAAGTAGTACATAGTTACACCTATTTAGCATCAAGAGATTCTGCCTTTGCTTTCAGAACAGGTTTCCTTCCTTGTCAATAAGATTGGCCACTCCTATAAGAAAGTTCTCTCAATATGGATGTACGTAGGAATGCTTATCGGATCTCTTGTTCCATATGTATAGTTAGGTGATGAGTAATCGACTTTCAATGATACATAATACAGAATTTAATTTCAATCCATACTAATATTATAAATGCGAAAGTAACTCTGTCTGTCTGTCTGTTACTCAATCACGCCTAAACTACTGAACCAATTTTCATGAAATTTGGTATGGAGATATTTTGATACCCGAGAAAGGACATAGGCTACTTTTTATCCCGGGAAAATGACGCAATCCCGGAAATCCCACGGGAACGGGAACTATGCGGGTTTTTCTTTGACTGCGCGGGTGAAGCCGCGGGCGGAAACCTAGTAATCTATAAGATAAGTAAAGAGTCTGTAGGTCTCTAGATGATATAAGACAAAAACATCGCCCATTTGAATCAACGATAGCTTCACGTGGAATATTAATTTTAATTCATAAGTCTTATGACGAATTTAAACTACAGTTCATTTGCAAAACCAAAAAGGAATCGACTTAATATTCAAATACAATGAACACATTCACACACGTACTAGACCGTCCTAAATTCTCGATAAATAAATATTTTCATAGCGTACGATATAAAATTTAAATCGCAAACAAACAATTAGTTGCACATATTGAATACTCAAGTTCATGGTGAACAGGTTGCGAATACAAAAATATTCACCCAATTATGAAACTGGTTTAGGAATTTGGAATAGAATGCCAATACGCATCATTTACTTTCCCTTATGGTGATATCCTACGCATGTATTAAGTACACATTGTTTGCAAATACATACTTTTTTCTGACCTTCCGCAAATACGGTATAAAGTGGAACGAGCCTTTTACCAGAAATTTTTTTTAAGCTATTGCATAGCTTCTATCGCGGGCCTTGAGCGCGGGGACCGAATCCAGAAATTCCGTAACGAAAAAACCTCACGATCCCCACTCCGACGGGCACGGAGGTGTGGCTTGAAGGCAGAGCATGCAATAGATTTACCGCGGCAGTCCCCGAGTGCCACACGTCTTTTTCTAAATTATCCTATCATCACTATTTTTTTCTTTCAATCTTCAATCGTCAATTCACGTTCATAATGATTGTTATCTAAAATTATCTTAAACGTGCACAATTAAAATCAAACAATTAACATGCAATAAAACTCGCAATACAACATAACTTTCTATTTACTACTGCGATTTAATTTAACGGTGGAAATTTATCGCACCATCAATCTTAACTACGTTGTTCGTTGTAATATAATGAAATTGCAGTATTACGTTCGTTGTTTAATGATGTTCGTTTGGTTAATTACAGCTCGTGGCAAGAAGAAGAAGTTGAAGCAGCTCCTCCCTCTCCTGGCTCTCGCTAAACTGAAGATCTTGGCCCTCATTCCTCTGTTCTTGGGTATCATCGCGTTCGCCGCCGCAAAGGCCGTCCTCCTTGCCAAGGTTGCCCTTCTCGTTGCCGGTATCATCGCTCTGAAGAAACTCCTAGCTAGCAAGCACCATGAAACCAGCTACGAAGTCGTAGCCCATCCTCACCATGAAGAACACTACGCAAGCAGTGGCCATGGATGGGGCAGATCAATCGACGAAGCGCAAAACTTAGCTTACGCCGGCCATATTAAGTCAGATTAAGGAGTCGCACAAGGACCAGTTCTTGGTACTTAATTTTTCTTAATGTATGCAAATGAAAAATGCGATATGTGACATGCAAGCGAAACGAGTTATTTATTATTAGATGTAAGCATATTTATTGTGAACTAGTATGTAAACCCTTTGTAAGAGTCGTAGCGAAGTTCGTTACAGTTGTTTTTGTTTTCAATAATAATATGTTCTGAGTTTGTATGGTCCCCTCGTTGTACTATATTAGTATATTTTTCACACTCTATACGGTATCCGTATTTGTGTATTTGTTATAAACAAATATTTAAGATACTTGATACATACTTATTTCTACTTTAATTTACTTCTATAGCTATTTTGTGATCTAGTCCTATAAGTTCTTAGATATGTATATGTAATATATTATACCTATTATTATATTTGTATGTGTTCATGTAGATATTATGTTTTATGTGTATATTTTGTAAATATTGTATATTTATGAACAATTATATATGTATCACTTTCATACCTCTGAGTATCCGAATTTATGTATAATAATGCATCGATATGATATTTCGCCTCATTCATTTCTTATAATAATTATGTAAAATGATTATTATTTATATTATCATCTATTTATCATTCATCTTTATACGATTCATTCCCTATTTATCTTTATTTTCTTGAACCGAAACTAGAAACCTCTCAAACGCCAAAGGAGAAGTTTATTTATAATATTATGCATTTTATGCAATACCGTATTATATATTTTATTATCTATATATTATTTATCGTTATTACAAACCGATTCGTACAAATAAAGAACTGAAGATTAAATTTTTGTTTTTTTCTCTTCCTGTGGTTGAGATTATAACATGATGGTCTACCTTTTTATTTATTTCACTCATATTGCAATAAATATTGAAAATAATCATGAGAAAACTGTCAAAGTCTTGTTTGTTTATATAATATCACTAGTGGTCCGCCCCGGCTTCGCCCGTGGTACCTACATGTTTAATCTATCCTATCTCTCAAGTTGGATCGAACTGCACATGGTGTGCGAATTTTATTATAATCGGTTAATGGTTTAGGAGTCCATTGATGACAAACATTGTGACACGAGATTTATATATATTAAGATTGGTCATAGTATCGAAAATCCAAAAAGTTACGAACTGCATTTCTTTGTCTATCAATCATCTTAAATACTGTGACATTTTGGAGCTGAAACAGAATTGACTTAACGAGGATGATGAATTGTGATAAAGTACAAAACAGTTTACTAAATTAAAATTAACCAAAATTAAACGCAATACGCTTTTTTTATTAGTAGTATGTGTTCAATAGAGCTTTATCTGGGAAGGCACAATCAAAAGCTTTCAAACAAAATGATAGGTAAGTAATTAACACATCTTTAATTTATTCTTTATTGTAAGACAAAAAGTAAATAAACAGATCTGTATCTTTACAGTACAAGCTTAGTTAAATAAAAAATAACTTTAGTGATCACTAAGGGATCTTGAAAATTTACACTAAGAGATTTGCAAATTGCTTCGTCGATGAGTTCCTTCATAATGATTGTACACAAAGCTTTATGCAAAAACAAGCTACAACTGCCAGGTGAATAAAGTTCTAATATTTAGATGCAACGCATAATATTATGAAAATACTTAAACATAAAAATTTGATATGAACTTGATTTTTAACGATAGATTCATTTTTATAACATACGCACTTAATTTTATTCCAATTTCAACGAATTAAAATGTAAAAATTCTTCAGTGAAAAATTATATTGGATGGATATCATATTGATGGTACTCAATCGAACGATCGATTGCTCGAACTTAATTTATGACTTAAATAATTGTAGAATAGTTCAGAATTCAGATAGATGTTTCACTAAGCATAGTGTTTCGTTAGATTTAGCTACGTTGGTGGGTTGAGCAATAACGTTACAAATAATTAAAACAGTATATAATGTAATTAAAACAGTATAAATTTATCAGATTAAATCATAAAGAAATTTAAAAGTATGGTGGTTTCTAGATCAGCGTCTGGTCATACAAATATATGAAAAGTGTGAACATATACAATAAGTGCCCTCAATTGGGGAATGAGGTTTTCCACATACATCAATTATTACTCAAAGATGTTCTTATAATAATATGTCATATCATGGTCTTTCGTTATTATTAAACTTTTTTCAATATACAATATACATATTATTATAGTATGGTATCCAGAATGCGTATTATTATTCAGCAAAGCATAAATAATTTTATGACTCATGAGCATGAACTATTATAATAAGCATTTGCTATTGGTCTTTAGCGCATAACTATAATAAATAAAAATTGTTTTATTTAAAATTATGTTAACTAAACGAATCATTTAAAGATTTAAAAGTAACAACTACAGTTTCTGCCGGCTTATCTTTGCCGGCTGGTTTCTGATTCGAATACGTATGTTATAACATGCATTATGACATTTCAGAAGCTTTTAAAAGCTGTATTATTATTTGAATAAACAAATATTTGGTTGTGAGTTTCATAATATCCTGAATACATGGACTACATGACTAATATTCCCTTTCTCATGCCACAGATAATATAATATTATACCTTAGTCATACTAACACACAATTTGCGTAGAAAGTTTAAAGACCTGTAAAACAGGGCTCGATTGGAGACTTTTTTTTTATTTATTTTATTATTCACATCAAAATAATATTTTTAGTATAATCCTAACTATTAGCGAAAGTATATGTAGTTAACATAATAGTCTGACTATCTATTTGTCTGCCACTTCTTCACGCCTAAACCACTAAACCCGATTTGAATGAAATTTGTCACGAAGATAGTTTGAAACCTGAAAAATTGCAGAGGATTTATTTCATCCCGGAAATTTCACGGGAACGGGAACTATGCTATGATTTCAGCTAAGCTAGTGTATGATACATAGAGGTAAAATATATTACGTGACTTTAGTCAGAAAAAACTCACCAAAACTAATGCGTGTGGTAATAGGAGTATCATTATAGGTTGTACCTGTAAGTATTACAACACATTACACCTTACATTACAACTTTCTTTGTTTGGGAGTCACGTTTGAGTGTAGGGTAGCCAAACGTTTGGTTATTTATGTATTAGCTTCTACTATTTTTTGTAGATATTCGATATATTACAATGGTTATATATTTTATGTAATATAATTACGCCATATGTGATGTTAATATTCATTTTTCCTTATTTCGGTTGCCTGATAGAGATTATTTATAGTGATCAAGCCAACCCCTCCACACTTAATTATAGCTATTAATTAGAAAAATTAAATCTTTAACAAAATATATACCACGCGTAAATTGTAGCAAGCAAGGTCTAAGAGAAAAACAATAAACTCTTAAATCAATTTGTCTCTATATTATTGATGTCTGGCACTAAACATGGTCACCCTACACCCATAACCGGAATTATAGGCCTCGTGGGTGCATCAATGCGCTTGTTTAACATACCATGACCTTAAAAGTAAGTACTTATAAAATATACGAGACGCGTATCCGAATTGCTATTACGGCACGAATTTGCGACGTCTTTTAAATTCGCAGTGGAGATCTTATAATTGTGTAGAGAAAATCTAATAAATGTAATTGATTGTACGAATATATACACGTAACCTATTACTGTGATGACTTAAAGAACAAATTTGCGAATGCATCTTTAAAACTCGCAGCTGAAATATTTTAATTATGTAGAGAAAATGTACTTAATTATAAAAGAAAATTGATGACTAGGTACGAAAATATGATTCTTTTAATATGTCATGTTTGTAATTTTTGTGTATTCATATTTTTTATTTGATTCAGTGAAATCTGATAATGGTATTTGATTTTAATATTAGATTATTAAATACTACCAATGTAATCAAATCTATCAATAAGTAGGGGCCAAAATATTAGTCTTTATTCTATAAGTATATTAACAGGAGTTGTATTGTATTTATAGGAAAATTTAAAAAAAATATATACGTTGAACGACATTAATAGGCTCTGATATTCTTATATCTTAATCTTAATCTTAATCTTAATACTATTATAAAGGCGAAAGTTTGTAAGTATGGATGTATGGATGTATGGATGTTTGTTACTCTTTCACGTAAAAACTACTGAACCGATTACAATGAAATTTAGCACACATATAGAGGGTAACTTGGATTAACACATAGGATAGGTATTATCCCGGAAATCCCACGGGAACGGGAACTATGCGGGTTTTCCTTTGAAAACGCGGGCGAAGCCGCGGGCGGAAATCTAGTTATTATTAAGTACGAGTAGGTGTACCTACAGTACCTATAGTACCAAAGTAGGCGTACCGACGTAGTAAGTAGTCTTACTTAGATAATGTTAGATAATGATAGATAATGTTTCATTATGAAACAATGTTTAAAAAAAGCTGGAAAAGAAATCAATATCTAACTTCAGTTAGTACATTAGTAGTGTTTCCTTAAATTAATATATATACGCATAATTCCAAACCACCAGATTTAATTACACCTAATTAATATGAATGATGCGCAAAAGCCTTACAAGGAGCCAAGTTTTCACCGTTACGTTCATCATTTGCAATTGAAAGATTTCCCTTCATTTAGACATTCTGTGAGTGCCCAGAGGCGATCCTCTAAGCATCTAATACACAATAATATAGCCTCTATTACATTGTAATAAGGGTCTTTTTAAATCACATTGAATATGGACAATGAAGCAACTGAGCTCTCTCCTATCGAAGTGTCATTGTTTGAGCAGTGTCAATAGAGCTTATAGTTTAATAAACTTTTTAATAATCATTGTTATTTTAGTCTTGGAGGGACAAACAAAATCGTTTTTTATAAATAAGGCACTAAAGTCGATATTTGATTACACTGACAATAAATGACTGTCGAAATAAAATATCATGTAGATTATATAGCATATCATTGCAAGCACTATTCAATGGTCAAAAGGTCGATTATAAATTGTCACTGTTCGCAGAAACTGTTTCATAAAAAGTTTAAAAGTCCACTTTTAGAAAAAAGGCAGGAGCGGCTTTCTCTTTGCTCAACTTTTAGGCTATCCTCTAAAAGTTGAGCAAAGAAAATGCGGTACTTCATCAGTTTACATACCAATCGTTTCGCCATAAGAAATGCATAGGATTAGAACTTACGATCTATTACTATAGTAGGTGTAGTGTATCTATGAAATAGATATGAAATAGATATATACATTGTCTCACGTACACCAGTGGTGGGGATAGCTCATAGCTGTCATTAGCTGTCATTAGTCAGTCGACGGCCGATGCCGGACTGGAATGGACGTGTTCCCGCACTATTGAGTGTAGTAGTGAGCCAGTGCAATTCTACATATATACGTACTGTTAGCACAGTACAAGTGGCGACGAGGTAAAAGGTCAGTGTTACAATATTATAAAGAGTACGCGTGCAATAAAAAGTTTTAAGAAATTTAATAAAAAAGGGAGAGGGTATGTAGTAACATACCAGAATTCATTTTGAAATGTTAAAGGCAGAATAACCGTTACGTCTGTTGGTTCACATTAAATACAAATGCAATTTCAATCTTATCCAAAATCCTTCACAAGTTAAAATAGAACGACAAAATAAAAATAAAATCTTTCGAATTTTAATCTAGTAATTAGAATACGCAGTTATTTTGGTTTGAATAATTTATTTGAATTTAAGTAATTTATTTTCAAGACATCATGTGAGCATAATAATATAATGTAATCAGGAAAGGTTAAACTTCTTGTTATTTTGAGTTAATTATTCGGTATATCTCACATTGAGGAAACCTAGTTTAGAGGCTTCTGTGATAATAACAGTACCGTGTTTAGGTTGTTGGAAAATAATTACTCATTCACTATTTAATTGCGCTTAGGTATTTGTTCCACTCAGAAGGAGAAAAAATAAGTATAAACTTACTATGTACACACTGAATTCATAATACACTTATTAGAAATTAAACAATAAATGCTGATAAAAACAAATAGAATTCCGCATTCAAGGAATAAGAACGAACGATTTTAAATTTAAACAGAATTAAACTGTATTGAAACATTTTAGAACTACCTGCACATTAATGAATATTTTAGCCGCAGAACGCATACAACGCTTCTACCGCGACTCGTTAAATGCGAATATAATTAATATGAAAAAAAATATTTAAAATACTTGTTTGAGTAATTTACATAATATGATAAAAATGCATACACTAAAATACTGTGTGTTAGCCACACCTAGTTTATTATATTATTCAAGTGGCAAACTATTTAAATGTCTTAACGTTTTCACGACTGCTACTTATCTATAACTAATTTCGTAAAAATTAGAAATTAGAAATAAATATTTAAAATGTCGTTAGACTATAAATAGATTGGGTAAATTAATATATCCATGTTTGTTAATGCATAAAAAGCCACAATATAAATACAAGTGGTAACATGTAGTAATTACCAAGATGTGGCAAAGTATTATGAACTCGCAACCGCCATTGTTATAATTTTATATTATTATGACATTACATGTAAATTGGGCGGCTAAGCATGGGACGACCTCCCACAAGATGGACAGACGACCTGGTTAGAGTGGCTGGGAGTCACTGGATGCAGGCCGTCCAGCAGTGGACGTTCCATGGCTGAAACGACGACGACGAGTAAACTCGTTTGTATTTCATATTCTATTTGAAATGATAGATGGACTTCCATTAAATTGGATGTATTGACTTCCATTAAATTGGAAGTATGGACTTCCATTAAATTGGTAGTATGGACTTCCTTTAAATAGGAGGTAGGGACTTCCTTTGAATAGGAGGTATTGATTCCCTATATATAGGAGGTATGAAAGAAAGAAAGAAAGATGACTTCCTTTAAATAGGAGGTAGGGACTTCCTTTGAATAGGAGGTATTGATTCCCTATATATAGGAGCTATGAAAGAAAGAAAGAAAGATGACTTCCTTTAAATAGGAGGTAGGGACTTCCTTTGAATAGGAGGTATTGATTCCCTATAAATAGGAGGTATAGATTCCCTATAAATAGGTGTTGATTCCCTATAAATAGGAGGTATGGACTTCCTTTAAATAGGAGGTAGTGACTTCCCTTAAATAGGAGGTATTGATGCCCTTTAAATAGGAGGTACTGACTTCCTTTAAATAGGAGGTATTGATTTCCTTTAAATAGAAGGTCTGGACTTCCTTTAAATAGGAGGTATCGATTTCCTTTTAAAAGGAGGTATGGATTTCCTTTGAATAGGAGAAATTGACATTCCTTAAATGGGAGGTGTGCCATCGGGACGAGGCTACTTTACATTCGAACGTTTTCAATGGGAAAATGTATCCAACAGTAATTCTACGTGTCACTCTTTGGTTGGTGCCAAAGGTAAGGTGTCGAGGTCGACAAGTGCCAGCAGGCCGTCAACTTCACTTTGCGCAAGCATGGATGGCGCTGCCGCTCTCACCACCGCTTCGAACGCCATGTCATCGCGTCGTGCACCGCAGGAGTCGAGCTTCGAGCGTCATGCATCGAGTATGATTCGTTGATACGCAACACGATATCCTAGGTACCGTGACATCACATCTGGGTCCGCGACACCATGCCTGGTGTCCGCTACCACGTCGAGCAACGTGTCAACACATCCAGCCGGTGCTCATCGGAATCCAGGGTGACGTGTAACTGGGTGACTGGTACCAAACTAATCTGTATTGCAATCATTCACATAAAACGGTCAGTAGATAATATAATTTCACATTGAGTGTGCAATTAGAAAAATAAAGTAAGTTTTCAAACTGTAGTAACTTCACAATGATGGTAATACTGAACAGATTTTGTTGTAGGTTGTAACGTACAAAACCAGTGTGTAGTTAAATCATTTCAAATTATTACATTAAATTTAACCCAACGTTTTACGTAGTTATATAATTATTATCTCGTGTTATATTACTAGTAGTTTGGAACCTACTGATGTTCTACATCAGTAATTCATGATATTTCAAAAAAAATAAATCCTGTGGCGTAAGCACGTCTTTCATATTAATTACACGAAAAAAAGGAGGAATAAATACTCAAATTATGACCAGATATCAGAATAAACTATATTAGCAACGTGTAAAGTTTATACTGCAAAAATAGTTTAAATTCTAGAAGTATTACAATCTACCTTCATAAATACCAGACAATTTTAAACAACTACCTATAAATATATTGCAGACAGGGTTGATAAATTGGTTAATAATTAATAAACAATCCTGTGACTTTATAAATCAAAAAATATAATAATTGATAAATAATAAATTAATTATTGACATCATATTGGACATACATTTGCAATAATAATATTATTAGAGTAATTTCATTGTGTATCGAAATAACAGTAATTAGTGTTGTGTGACCTAATATTGTTTAATGTAATTTAAAATATAAATAATTTATCGTTCAACTACGAGTGGAAGGAATAAGAACCTTATAACTTGTATACCTATAGGTAATATCTTTGTAATTACATTCCGCAAATAATGATGATAATATGAATTTAAATATACTTTAACGGTTTTGTAGTTAGCAAGTTAACACTAGCAAAGAAAGACATTGAATTGAACGTAAACGATAAACATTCACTTGTCCATATATTATAATGAAAAACCATTTGCGAATTATTTTGAATTGATTTCTTGACTACCCACGTTAGTACTAAGTACTAGTACGTACTAGTCGACAGATCGTAAGATCCTTGACAAATCGAAATGACATGCTATGCAAAGACAGCTTTATAACTACTCGAATAAAGATGAAAAGTAATGCGTTAAGTAGTTGCATTAAGAGATTTAATAAGTTTTTCTTAACTTTTAATTAAGGCGTGATTTCCATTTGACTTTAATGTATACTTAATGAAAAAACGTGATTTACAGTGCCTGATTGACTATGAAAAAGAGGCAGGTTTAATTTAATCGAATAGAAGGTAAATCGAAACACTTAATACTTGCATATTTTAATACTTTCTTATTTACGCAGTTCATAATAAAATGTAACAGATAATTACGTGTTTAGATAAGCAGCTGACATAACGTAAATTCTATGGTTAGAATACGTATCTTGAATTGGTTTTTGAAGGTTGTTCATTAATTGTATTGTTTAAGGTAATTTAGAATTCAAACGAAAGGTAGGTACTTAGATCTCATGAATGTTTGGGTCTGTTGAGGATTAAGATATTTAGATTGTTTACACAAAGAATACAAAATAGCACGGTTATTGGCGTCTACATAATACATAATATTATCGTCAGATAAAGTCAATTGGTTTAAAGGAGAAACTGAACACGTTTTTAGTAGGTAATTGTGTAGCTTTAGAATTCAGAACGCAAATCCTAAACATTGAGACATTTGTAGTTTGAGTAATCAATATAAACATGTAGCATTGAATTTGGTGGTGTACACTCATCAGTACGGAATTTTGGCCACTTACAAATTTACTGATATTAAAAAAAAAAAAAAAAAAAAAAGAATAAAGTTAATAAGTTTGAAGATAATATGCAGATACTTTAAACTTATGTTAGGTAGTAAAAACATGAAGTTCAATAATAAGTTTTGTCCTATTTTTTGAGCAAGCCGAAATTTGTAAATTTAGATAACAATGTCATATTTTCTATAATTGTCTAAAGGAGATTGCCCAAGTGACTATGGCACTTGGTATCGCAATCAAACTTATTGTGTCAAGATGAAATATAGCTCAATTTAAAGCTTGATGTTAGTACTTTTAGAAACGATTAAAGTTTTCTTTAAAAAAATACTTTATCGAGTTTAAACTAACGATGAACGTTAAGTTTTACATTTATTACATAGGTAATATTTTAATTTACAAGACAAATGTGAAAAGTAAATCGAATAAACATTATTTCAAAATAAATAACGTCAAACAATGCGTCGAACACATTCATTCAACATTCATTTCAAATAGATACTATGACATATGACGCAGGATGCTTGCAAGAGAGATAGATAGGTATGTGTCAAAACAAAAACTTTTACTTTTATTTCTATTTATTCGGTATTATTACGACTTAATAGTGATAAATATGATCATTATGAATACAAATAGGAATTTACAATATCACGAACACGTGACACAACTAGTATTTTACCGATTCCATACGTGGTCATACATGTTTCAAAAGACAAACTTTTACTATTATTTCAATTTATCCGGTATAATTATTAAGACTTAATATTGATACATATGATCATTATAAATACAAATAGGAATTAACAATATCACGAATACGTGGCACAACTAAAATTTTACCGATACCACCCGTGGCTTTGTTGAACTGTCGAATCCTACAAAATGTCTAATCATTTTGAAGGACAGACGCTGTTTATAAAATGTTGGATAATGTTATACACTTCTATACAATATTCGTTTGAAAATAGAAAAAAATTTGGAAAAGGAAGGGCAGGGGTGGAAGCTAGTACGGAATGAGTTTATCAAGTATCAAACGAGTAGGTTTGATAAGTATGTTCTGATTTTAAGAGTTCTTCATTAACTTAGGTTTCAAAGTTCTATTGGGAGTTATGGATTAATAACTTGATAACTGTATAATTCTATAATTTTTCATTATGTGATTATTTGGAGCGAAAATTAATTAATTTTGAAAAAGGAAGGGATGTAGTGTATCTATGAAATAGATATATACATTGTCTCACGTACACCAGTGGTGGGGATAGCTCATAGCTGTCATTAGCTGTCATTAGTCAGTCGACGGCCGATGCCGGACTGGAATGGACGTGTTCCCGCACTATTGAGTGTAGTAGTGAGCCAGTGCAATTCTACATATATACGTACTGTTAGCACAGTACAGTAGGTATTGCTCTACTACCTACATACAATACTAATGTTATACAGAAATTAGAACGTAATAAATAGCTTACGATACTAAACTGACCAGTTCCCAAAGCTGTTTGTTTGTTCTGAAAATTTGTGTACGCTATTCATTTCATTAAAATACACAAAATCATTCATTCATTCATTCATTTTATTGCCACACATAGCATAAATTCAAAGGACTCTATTGTCTTTTATTTCATACTTATAATTTGCGATGCCACCATAGATTGAATAACATTACCAATATATACAATAAATGTCGTATCATATAACAGAAGTGAAAACAAAAATAATCCACTATTAAATACGTGAAGATGTAAATTATATAATTGGGCTGTTTACATTCAAGATCTAGCCATACATGTACACTTTCGCTGCAGTGTTATGACTCCAAACTGTCTAATCATTTCTATGGAATACAAATGTTAATTTTAGCGGCTATAATATGTGGAGCAATTATTTCGAAAGCTATTGATTGAAGCCGTTACATTTTACGTGTTTGTTCATTGAATGGTTGATGTTTGAGTCGAATTTAGTAACACCTTTTATTGAATTGTTGATGTTTTATTTGAATTAAGTAACAACTAAAGACTATAGTCGCGTTTAAGTTTATAAATGATCGTAAAATAGGCGTTGAAATAGATGTAAATTTATAGTGAGATTTTGTGATCGAATGTTCCATGATTGAGGGAATTTCGTAAGGGAATTTTTGATAATGTTGGTCCTAAAGCTTACCTCTTACCTCAGAGTGTTTGTATCATAAATAAACCGTTGAAAATAATCTTGTGATCGATTTAAAAAGTTTTAGTATATTTATGTATCTCTATAAAATGTATATTGTACACATCTTTAACATTAATTTAATTTCTAAATATTTATCGATAAAAAGGAAAGTAATATGGAATTATATTTTATAGGTTACGCTTTTTTTATTATTTTGGTTGCATAAGGTTCAATGCATTTAAATTTATTTATTTAAAAATATGTTAGAAATTTGATAAAGTTATGAAAATTTACAAAGTTAATATTCATCATTAATTAAGAATATTATGACACGAATTATTTAAATGTATAGCGATACAGGAAAACCGTGAACAAAATTAATTCAGATATTAAGTAACGAAGTGTCAAAAAGAAATTAATAATGTTTCACTTAAATATGTTAATCGGTTCGTTAATTCGCATCATCATAAAAGATTAATTTCACTTATTTAAGATGATGTAAAAGTACTTTTATTACACATGTTTTTGATTCCGACAATTAAGAATCTCTTCTCACTTTTTATACTGTTTTAATTGAAATCACAAATAGATTGCAGGTTAAAAAACTTCGGCAAAATACTATTATACTCGATTCAATTAGTAATAAAGCACATCGATTGTTATGTTTTTAATTGATTTGCAATAAAATTTAAAAATTGATATCTTGACTTTCTTAGAAAAAACAATCCGCATAGACGTTTTGCTCAAAATATTCAAGCAATGGTTGAAAGATAGTAATGGTAATTAGACACTTATAAATAACTAGCTGCTCCGCGGGGTTTCACCCCCGTGGCTCCACTCCTGTTGGTCGTAGCGTGATGATATATAGCCTATAACCTTCCTCGATAAATGGGCTATCTTACACCGAAAGAATTTTTCAAATCGGACCAGTAGTTCTCGAGATTAGCGCGTTCAAACAAACAAACAAACAAACTCTTCAGCTTTATAATATTAGTATAGATATTTAGAATTTAGGCAAATGAACTTAGTAATCAAACGTAATTTACAACCATAAAGAGGACTTTATTATAGCAAAACTTATATAGAGTCGTACACGATTAAGCATGATTTATTCAAATCCAAGTAATAAAGTTCCCATTGCTTAAACTTGAATACAGTTACTACACTAATTCTAAAACCTTCGATCTGAAAATAGCATAATATGAAAAATCTAAAAAAAACAGTTCTCAAGTGAAGCTGGGGACCACTTATTGTTAATTTCAACCGGCATACATATTCAAACGACATAGAAAAAGTTCTTATTAAAAACGGACGAGAAATGCGTAAATATTATTATCTTTCATTGATAAGAAATCTCTGTACATTTTATAAGTTTAAATTGTAGGCGCAAATATGAATTTAAATCATATTATACGTTCAAAAATACAACTGCAATTTGTTGTTACGCTGATAATTGTATTTTTAATAGGTATCATATTATAATAATTGAAATAAATTAAATCTTTTAAAATCATTACCTCATTTTTGTACAGTGACCGCCTCCTTGGTACAGTGGTTGTCGCGTGAGCGTAGAACCGAGGGGTCCTGGGTTCGATTCCCGGTGGAGACAAAAAATGTCTCGGTCTGGCAGGACACAGAAGGCTGATCACCTACTTGTCCCTAAAGAAAATCGGTCAGTGAAACAGATGTATGCATGATGCATGCTGCCCCTTACCCCACTAGGGGACATCGAACTTCACTTATTTACACATTTTTGTAAGTTACATTATATGTTACATTTAATTTTGAATCAAAATGGACACATAAGTATAAATATTTTAATCGAAATAGGTCAAATATAATATTTGTTTGGTCATCTAACGTACATTGTATAAAATAAATACTGTTAACTATTTGTGAATCGTGGTTTGACCGAATGTTCAATACCTGAACATTGTTACAATATTATTGGTTTGGTTTAAACTAAACATTGCTCGGTTCAAAGCTTTTAACATAATTTCAAAGGATAATATAAGATAATAATAATCAATAATACGTCTAGTCTGTATATTATTATGATTATGGTGTTAGAAGAGAGAAGAAATAGCTCTGCTTCATTATATAAGATCGGATTTTAGCTCTTAATAATAATTAGTCTACAGTAATTATCGTACTAATATGTTGCATTTTAATGTATTAATTTGGGCAAAATAATATCTAATAAAAATTGTGTTTTAGACCCGTAAAACTAACGTCTTTGCTTAAATTGACGCCGTCTAAATATGTTTTCATAAAACGCATGTTAATAGTAATTATTGTTTTATCTACTTTGCACAATAATGATACATTGTTAATAAAACTTTACTCTTGTTTTGTACAGTATAATTTTAGTGAGATTAGATAGTGACAGTTATGCATTGTTTTAACGAAAAAAGAGATCCGATCTCCAGAGACAATTGTTTAATTGTTGTGTGAACTTAAGATCTCTTGGGAATAAATTAAAGTAAAATTTCTTCTAGTTTTTCGTGTAGTTTTAGTGTACGTGAATATTATGATGTATTGTTGTGAATGAAATGAAATTTGAATAACAAATTAGGATTTGTTAGAAAATATAATGCTGCGTTAATTATTTGTTTTGTCATTATTTATATATGAATGGGTATGTTAAGTTTTAATTGAGTTAAAAGATACATGTATTTATGGGTTAATTTGTGTGAAAACTTGAGTAGTATTACTTTTAATTTTGTTGCAAAATTTAGCGTTTTGTCTTATTTAATTTTAAAAAATTATGCACACGTATTCCTAGTTGCATTGTTGCTAAAAATAACTGACAAAATGATATAAACAAACATACGAATTTGCACCACCATAAACACCTAGCATTTACGGCGTCGTAAAAAAGAAAACCATTCATTCATTCATTGCCCCAAAAATTTCACACACTATTTAAAACTTATGTTCACTTGCTCATAGTACTACCTACTTAGGCAGGCATTTCGTCACACCAACGTGACATATGCACATTAAAAGAGGGGAGAAGGAAATAAAACTGTATGTGCTACATGCCTGTTTGACAATTGTACATTGAGCTAAGATGAAAGCATTCGTCTTTTTGTGTGTGGTGGCGGCGTCGGTTGCCATGCCAACCAGGGAGGATGGCGTCATGGAGAGATTCGTTTCCACACTCCGAGACTGTGTGGAGACAGACACCATGCTGTGTTTGAAGGTGTGTTCAGTGCAATGATTAGTGAAGTGATAAGATGTGATCCTTGTTTCGGATAGATTTATCGCCTTTCAATTGTTCTAATAGTGTTTTATCTAGTATTGATCTAATGTCCTTAATGTTGTCGCCCTTTTGAATCAATTGTTTGTTTTCAATTAAAGCTTAGATGAAATTTAAGCTTGAAAAGCTCCGCTACTTACAGTTCGAGTATTAGCGATTTCTTCAAAACTAGATTCAATATTATCTATTACTATTTACTTTAACATTAACATCTTAATGATATATTACAAAAATATCAATGAAGCGTTCCACTACTTGTCATAATTTTTATAATGAAATCGTCGAAATTTTTGCGGTTTTGTGGTTGCAAGTGAACCCACTTATCTACGTCAAATTATTTAAACAATATTATACCTTACCAGTTAAATAAAAACTTAACCTCTATTTTTACAGGAAAAAGCGATGAAGTTCACAGAAAACTTGGCAGTCGCAAAGGAATTGAGCCTGGTCGATGGCATCAATTTCTCCAGAACCGGGTCACCACGTTCCGCCAGGAGCTACGAGCCCTTAGCCGACGATCCTAAAGCCAGGGAACTTCAAGTAGAAGAGAGAATCATGGACAATGTAGTCGACTTCCTGGATAACCACGTATTGCAACTTAGAATGCCAAAGTCCTTCACTGAAGATAACTCTATTGAAGAGGAAGGTATGTAGATTTCACACATGACTTGCAAATGATTTACAGTACGGTTAACTGTAAAGCTCTTTAGTTAAGAATAGACATGATTGAATGGGTATAGATATGCTAAATATTGTTCCGTTGTTTTTGAGAACAGTGAATTGGTAATTTTAATGATTGATAATTTAAAATTGAGCTAAGCAGATATTTATTTATTACCATTGATTTCAATGATATATCTTTGGAAGTATCTCAATTAACAAAAGCATTAGATGTTATAATATAATTACGGGTAAAGTAGGGTCAAGTTACAAATAATAAAAAACATAGGTATAAATGTTACTTTAAAACGTGTAATTCCATACACATCACAAAGTATCAATTTAAAACAATATATCTCTATAACTAAAATAAATACATTAAATTTGAAAAAATAAACATTTAATACATCATAATCAAAATTTAAAAATAAACATTTAGTACATATATAATACAGTTATACACCATACAGGACAATGGGCACGATAACTCGCATCATTTATAAAATCATCACGAAACACCACTATCGTAATAATTCGTGATGTTTACTAGTTCAATTACTTTCGTGAAATTTCTATTTGTGTTTTTATAGCCGTACAGAAAGCTTCATGTAAATGTTGACTATCAAATTTAAATGTGGCATGTAATGGTCGTTCATTTTGGATCGTAGAGGTCATTAAAACCGTAAGAAAAAACAGAAGACTTCAATTAGAATCATTTCTTCTTACTGTGCATTTACATCAAACGAACATAGAGCTTGAGGTAGAGCAAGAGCATTTTTTCATGATTTTTTATTATAAATGAAAACGTATTCAGTGTTGAATGTGCATCCGCTCGTTTGATGTAAATGCACCGTTACACTTTTTGTTTCTGCCAATCTTTAAATTATATTTAAAACTTACCTACCTTAAGCGCGTCACACACGGTGAAGATACTATAATATTTTATCTTAAGATACGGTAATATTTTATATTATAGTATCTTAAGGTATCCGGTATCAGCGTTCTGACCATCATTTTTCTTATTGGCATTGCGTACTAAGACCCCTGTAGAACCGCCATCCTGTTACAACTGACCCGAAATTTTGTGGGTCATTTGTAACAGGATGGCGGTTCTACAGGGGTCTTAGTACGCAATGACAAAAAGAAAAATGATGGTCAGAACGCTGATACCGGATACCTTAAGATACTATAATATAAAATATAACCGTATCTTAAGATAAAATATTATAGTATCTTCACCGTGTGTGACGCGCTTTAAACTTACCTTCAAATCCTTCATTAAATATATTATGTATATTAAATACGATATAAAATAACTAGTTCTCAAGATTAGTGTCTTGTCTTACTTGAAGTCCGCAAAGTTAGACAAGCTGAAAAAGAAATTGAAAAGATTGTAAAATTTATTAATAAACACTTATGTCATCCTTTATTAGAAACGGATCCTAAATATTATATTAATGCTACATCCGTTTATTAATATTTGAATTGAATCTATTAATTAATTACAATGAAATCTTGAGAGATATTTAATATGAGAGAATTCTCTTGCATAAGACGTGCTCTACTTCTCGATGTCAAATTGTAATTAATATGAATTATTTTATTCACTGGCTATGTAATTAAATAAGCATAATTGACCGGCATGTGAATAATTGCATAAGTGTGGTAATTTGTTTTGTTATATTCTTTATATTTTATGAAGCTTTTTTGTGTATAGAATGTATGTATGTATTTTAAGTTCACAAAGGTGTGGGTGCCTACTGACAAGATTTATGCTTAAAATATTTACAATAATTAGAATTGTCAAAAGATGCAACAAATTAATTTAGAAAAATTCAACGGTCTTCAAAGCTTTTGAACAATTGTTTTTTATTCTACAAATTAAAATCACTAAACGACTACACTTATTGAAAAACATCATTCATACTATCAATAATTTTGTTTCACCTATACGATGTAGTAAAATACAATTCACTTCCAGGTCGTGGCAAGAAGAAGAAGAAGCTGAAGAAGCTCCTCCCCATCTTAGCGCTCATCAAACTGAAGTTGGCTGCGCTCATCCCGCTGTTCCTTGGTATCATTGCCTTCGCGGTATTCAAGGCTTACCTCCTCGGAAAGGTCGCCTTTATCGCTGCTGCTATTGGAGCCTTGAAAAAGCTGTTAGACTCTAAAAATAGCAAGAGCAGTGGCTGGTCTGAACCTCCTCATGAAGAACATGGTTGGGAAAGCGGCGGCGGCGGCGGCTGGGGCAGATCCCAAGACGCCCAGAACTTAGCCTACGGCGCCCATATTAAACAGGCGTAATTTATAATACCATAACTAATTTATTTGTGTGAATCTCTATTTATTTCTCGACCACCGTTTGTGAGCGTGCGTGTGACAGTATTTATGTATCCGATATTATGCTTTAATCTTGACTGATTATTTAGTCTATATGTTTATAGTATGTATCGTTTTATATGTATGTGATTTTTTTTGTATATTATATTCTATGATAGATATTTTTATATGCTATGTATATTCTTCGTATATTCCTTACAGTATTTTTCGATAGTTTTATTTTATATTTTATCTATTATTTTACCAAATATTTTAAGTTTTTGTTCCAAAGATATATGTGTATTTTTATAAGTATTATGTTTATTTCTTATTAAGTGGTGTGTGATTGAGTGGACCGAGTCATATAATTTATTACCGAGTTATCGAGAGATTGCTTAAGTTATTAAAATGACAATTATTTTGCGATATGTATTCGTGAAATTAAAATGTGTACAAATTAAAGATTTGGTTTCATTTTACCTTTACTACCTTTGCTCTGTTTAACTAGTTAATAAAATACCTTTTAAGTGAAGAAATATGAAGACATTTTTTTAATTTTTTACCAATAATACTAAGATTTTCTTAAAGCCAATACTCAACAGTTATTACTTTTAAAAAGTATTACACTAAAGAGACTATTGTACTAGTTTCGACGAGTCATGAACTCAGAAATCAAACAATACAAACTTGTTTAAGAGATCTCTGTGAGAATCTTCCGCAGAGAGAAAGTTATCCATCATTATACAATTTGAGAGATTAGATATTTGAGTGTGAGACAAACAGTTTAAGATTATCTTTATTGTTATTTTACACACGGTTGAAGTCCTTAGAAATGTCGGTATTTTAACGAAGTATTGTATTTAGGAATTGTAGTCTTTTCAACAAAACTTAGGGTTTTATATTCAATTGACTAACAATGTACAGTAATTCGAAATAACTCCGTTTCGTTATATCCCTTTGAAAATACATTGAATGCATATTCTTCTTACATTTAATCGGTACCAAAGAAGTACCGATATTGAAACCAAAAAAATATGCGGTAACCGTAATTTAATCAAATTAAATACAACACCATAATTACTATATCATAATCAGTGATAATTACACGCTTTCCTACAAACGAATTTAACCATTATATCACATACAAAAAACACATTTTAGAATACATAACACCCGTAAATAGGACACCAAAGTATATATCACTTTCACTCTTACTATTCATATATACGAGATGATATAAGCGACTTAACTTTCATTTTTGTGAAAAATATTTGTGGTTATGTAATTTCTGAAAGCGATCGGATCCTGTCTTACTATATTGATGAATGGCCTTTGTATTTTAGTGTTTGGAGAAACATATAACAAATTACCGTTTGAATAGACTTCTTAGCCACATAGTATTAAGCACGTTACTATTGTTTTGTGGGTAGAAAATGTTAAAAGCTCTTCCGATAAGCGGCGGCTTTATTACCTCGACTAATAAGGTATCTTTCTCTGCCTTTTATTCTATATCTATCTTTAACTTACGTTAAAGAAATAAAGTGACAAAGAGTAATCTTATATCCTTCTAGAGAAATGAAATGTCAAAGAGCAAATATCCTTTTCGTTACAACTGAGTTACAATTAATCTTCCAGAACTTTCTAATACAAATAGTAACAAAATCTCACTGTCCTTTGTGAAGATGTACAGCAAAATGCATTAACTTAATGCATCTCGTGTGCTCATCCGTCGAATGAGACTTTAGCTATATTTCGTGCGCTTTCAAAATCGTCTTCAGCATACAAAACGCATGCAATTGCTATTTTTAACACTGAATGGATGGTTCCAGATAAGTATTTGACAAACAGACGAAAGTTTAGCATACAGTTTGATTATGTGGTACTTTATGTGTGAGTTTATGAGATTTTGTTTAATTTTTACAAAGTTGAGAGTTGTTGTAAGTTTTAGAGTGTTTTACCGTAAGTCTGCATGATTTAAATTTACTCGTTTTTATGGGGTAGAACTGATAGATGCATCATACGTGTACTTAGATTTTGACAATTTTTAACAAAATGGTACATGATATACAATATACATTGTACAGTACAATTATTAACATGATCGTATTTTTTATTCAAGTGATATGCATATTAAAGAAAAATAAGTGCAATGTTCACATTGATTTAAACTTACATCAGTTCAAAATCAATTCGTAAATCGTTTTATTTCCTAATCAATCGAAGTCAATACTTATTTAAGCTTGAAAGTGTTTGAATGAATAAAGATTTTGCTCCAACACATTTAGCATAGTGATCGAAGAGTAAGAATAAGGACGTATTTCAAATAGAAACTTGGCTTTTCACACGTTCATAGAGTAAACAGTTAACGTACATTATTTGTTGTTCATATAATTACCGAACGTGACTCTATTAAAGATGATATTGTATTTTCGTATGTGTTTACAAGCGGCGGAGGATTCTAAATGAAAATGAAAATATAAAAATCTTTACTACTAAAAAAATATCTAAACGTTTCATTGTCAGTGTTATAACAGTTGCATTTTTTTGCTTGTCGACGAATTATTATTTCGAATATGGGACTGATAAGTCATCTTTTATATATCAAGAACAAGTAGTTATGTATAAATTTATATCAAACAGTATGTATATCACGCACTACGAAATGAGCTTTTAAGTTCAATTCAATGAAAACACTTTTCCTTCCTGACTTATAACCAAAACTTCTGAAATACCTTTACAATCTTAAAAAGCTCAAATCTGAAATTGCTAATAGATTTAAAAATTAACTTTAATTGCACCTCTTTTCACCGACAACTATTACTTTTTCTACTACTACTACTATCTTAACTACTACTGCCTCTACTTTAAAAGTTTAGATAGATATATTTTCTTAAAAAAAGCTCCAAATTGAAGTAGCTAATAATATATCAAAAAAATCACTCTCATCACAACCCTTTTCACCTACTTTAACCACTCCTAGTACTAACTAGTACTAACTTTACAATTTACACCAGACACTTACTACACGTACATCTACTGGCATTATTATTGGCACATCACCCTGCTATCTCTACTTCACACACGTCACACGTCAAAAATCAATCCCTATGGAATGCAGCGACCCCAATACGAGCTATAAATCTCGCCACACCCTGTAGGAAGCGGTACCATTGAGAAAGCTGGGATGAGTCAGTAGCTCTTGGCCACTTGGCCGTCGAGAACTGTGACCTTGACGTAACGGTATTGGTGCATGCGCGCACACTGGTCGATTTATTTTTGTATTTATTTAACTAAATTTAGCACGTTATTGGCATTTTTAAAAATAAAAACCTGTTGATTATAAAAAAAATAAACGTTACCCAATATCATCATCATCACCATCATCAGCCCGTATTCATTCACATAGCTGGGACACGAGCCTCCTATGAGGGTATACTTACACAATATTTGAATACATATTAGGTGGCATAGCAGCAAAATTATACAAAACATGCTATTTTAAATAAAAAAAACTTTCTCAATTTCTGATACAATATAATATTTATTCGTATCCACAACTCAACGTTTGAATCATCTTAATTTATTAAAGAGCGTATTTAAAAGCGGTTTTTAATAAAAAGGTTTCTGTCAAGAAACTGTAGAAATAAATCTATTTATTTATTTATAAAAAAAAATCTTTATTGTATTTCAGAAAATGCAACATATCATATTAATGCATAGAGCAACTTTGCTCTATTCAAATTATGTCAAGTTTATTATATAACAATAAACAATCTTAAGGAATTACAATAAATATGTAGGTACATAAAAATGTTAGTCAAACTTTCTTTTTACAGAAAAAGCTTTGGGTAAGTACATAGATTTGTCTACGTGTAAAGAGTTTATTAAAATAATATATTGCCTACGTAAGAAATTCATTTTCTTAATATTTAGAGAACTTGAGAAGTATGTAATTAATAGGATAATTTAAAAATTGGCATTTGTCTCAAAATAATCAATTAAATTGAGTATGAGAAAATAATGTATTGAAATTTCCTTTAATTAAATTGTAGAGTCACACTGCGATTTGAATTTCAGTAAAGTTGTAATGCGCTCTGATATAAAATCTTATTGAATATTCACATGAAGTAAAATAAATAATGAAAAAAAAAGTTTCAATTTTTTAACCACCTAGTGTGACCCGACTTCCACGCACTTGGGTGCGGCACTACGAACTTTCGTTCCGTTTTGCGGCTTATTACAATGAACCTTACACGTATACCTTACGCATCGAAAATCTCACACCATAACCGTCTCTATCGACTTGCAATACGAGTCATAATCGCTTGTATACATTTGTAGGTCAATAAATTATATACGGATGTGAGTATTGCGTACTTTCTTAGTTACGTGAAGTCGTTACGTGTCATGATATCATTGAACTTCAGGTGTCTGTAACATTAGATCTATTAATATTTTTATACATTAGTATGCAAATTTATATATACTTGACTAGAAGTAACTTATTACTTAGTGTCTGGGTGATAGATCTCCTTTTTAAATTCGACTTCAAACTTTTATGAATAATGCAGACTGCAGATTAAGTATACACATTGGCAAATAATAATTATTATAAATTATGTCATGAGTAAATACTATGTTTAAAATACGAGATAGATTCCTGAAACATTTATTAGTTTTTTACATCTAGTATAGAGTACAAAGTTAGATATTATAATATAATTACGATTAATAGGAATTAAAAATTTGTGAACAAGCATCCTATGTAGTAAGTAGTTCATTTCAAGGGAAATTTTAGTTGACCCTCGTAAAATTAATATGTGCGAAATATATTTGCTTACATTAACCTACTATGATAATTAATTTAAAACCAATAAATGTTCTAAAAATACACCTTAAAGGAGAAAGTTAATAAGTTAATGTTAATGTTCTTCTAAGTGCTTTCCAAGACAATTAAAACTACTGACATTTTACGAAAATCTCTTTAAGTTCAAAACAAGTAACAGTTAAGTAATTTTAAAGCACAAGTAGATGCAACTGTATTTATGTTAGTGTAACTGTTTAACATATTTTTCAAGTAAAGATAGTGAAATAAACTATTCTCGTTAATTCAATGACTAAAAATAGTGAAAATATAATTTTAAGTTATATTCAATTAACAAAGAAAATTGTATTTTTTTTAGGTTTTATTTTACTGCGAAAATTAACCCCGTTCGGCAAACAAATCTTATCCGGGCTAGGATCACTTTTATAAAAAGAGGATAAATTAACTTGAACTTTGAAAAAATAATAGCATTATTAACACTTCTTTATTAACATTACATTACTTTTTAATATAATTCCTTAATACACTAACTAGGAGGGTGTGACCTAAAAAAAAAACTTTGAAAGCATCACTCCTCTGATCAAATTTCCCAAATCCTTCTCAGAAAAAAAAAAGCACAAGTATCAGAACTGAATCTTCTTTGGCCAGATTCAAAGATACCAAAATCGTCGCCTATTCCGTGACGTGACGGTATTTCCATGACGCGACCTTGAAATTTTACTCTAAACGTGTCTAAAGAATTTTCACTTCAAAAACTTTGAAATTTTTTGAAGTGAAACTTCTACCATCAAATTACTCAATGTATCTTCACACATGCAACTGAAAAAATAAGGATCGTCTCCAAAAAATCAATCATTGCATGCAAACGACCTCCTACCGGCAAATATCTACTTTCACTGACTGCACCACGTAACTGATGTAACAATGCTTCTTGCCATTATTTAATCGTTTTATAATGAATGCCACTGAACTTGACTGAAACTAATCATGTTCTATGGTTTTTGTACTAGTTTAGAGCTGTGACTTAAGGCTCTGACGTCGCAGATGTTCTGATCATTTTGTTTGTAAGCTTTTATGTTGTACTAGCTTTCCGCCCGCGGATTCACCCGCGTTTTCAAAGAAAAACCCGCATAGTTCCCGTTCCCGTAGGATTTCCGGGATAAAACCTATCCTATGTGTTAATCCAAGTTGCCCTCTATATGTGTACTAAATTTTATTGTAATCGGTTGTTGCGTGAAAGAGTAACAAACACACACACATCCTCACAAACTTTCGCGTTTATAATATTAGTTTATTTATGTTGTATATACCATAAATAGTAAGTAAAACAAATCGTTGCATTAAGCATATGAATTTTGATTTATTGTAAATGTAACAATGTGTGTGTGTAACAATGGAGAACGTAATAACTAATAAGGTATAAGTATTTATACTATGCGTGTTATAAAGTTAGTATGGTATTGATTTTTTTACTTCTTTTTACCTTAATTTTCTTCAGTCTTTTTGTTTGAAAAGCAAGCAATAATAAATGTTTAATTATCAAGCAGATAGAGATTTCAATTCTTTAAACGTCAACTTTTCAAGTCAAAGCACGTGGGTTTGACCACTAGTTAATGTAAAAAAAAGTTTCAGTATACCTAACAAGGTAAACTATGCTGACCTAATTTGAACATATTATATAAAATCGCTCTATTACGAAGTAAAATTAATAAAACATTAGTTTTATATAAAGTAATTATTTTAAGGAAACATCCTAATTGTTGCAAAACGATTTGTGGAAAGGTTTTATCTATGGCATCTTGTTTAAGGTCAACAGAGAAATTTTATTTATACAGAAGAAGGATCCGTATTTGCATAATATCAACATTCCTAACATTTCTGCTTGTCGGCAAATCTGATAACGTTTGGGCAAATTCTTTACAATGAGGCTTGTATTGCAAACTTTTTTTTAATTCACTTTTTCTAAGTAATAAAGTACGCACTATAAATGTATGATTTTTAGAACTATATTAATATTGATGAGTATGTCTCCTAAAAGCGCATACGCATAATATATAGAAATGTAGAAAACGATTTTATACGATTTTATAATTTATTCGATTGGTTCTTTACAATTATTGTTTATGTAGATATCATATTATTATAGTACGAAAACTGTAAAGTTATATACCTATCTATACTAATATTATAAAGAGGAAAGGTTTGTATGTATGTATGTATGTATGGTTTTCACGCATAAACTACTGAACCGATTATAATGAAATTTAGCATACATATAGAGGGTAACTTGGATTAACACATAGGATAGGTTTTATCCCGGAAATCCCACGGGATCGGGAACTATGCGGGTTTTCCTTTGAAAACGCGGGCGAAAAGCTAGTATAGTATAATTTCAAAAGCTTGAAAGAACGTATTATAAGTTATTAAACAATATGAATTATTGCAGAATTTTCTTCATATTAAAAATAATCGAAATAATTCAATTACTCCTACTCTATTCCTCATTGGATATTGATGAATGAATTGAATTGTCATTCAAATCAATTGAATTATACAGCATATATATGGGTGATTATACAAAAATGGGGTAACTCGATGTCATCAGCCAATTTAAACAAAGTCTTATTATATTTTATTCAAATAACAATCTATTTTAAAACAATGAAAGGTCCTTTATTTGGTCACTCAATTTCACTTCTTTATTTAAAATACAAATGAATAAAAAAAAAAATTTATACTTCAAACGTCAGTACTTTGGCATGTCACAACTCCGAAAACCAACAATAAAGTGACTATCGTTTAAACATTATCATCGATTTAAGAAAACTTACTAATTCACTACAATCTTTGATGTACATTGTATTATATACTACAACTTTCATAACGCAATGTTTTTCATTTTATTTAAAAAATAAAATTAAACTTTGTCATCGTTTTCACTAGTCAGTCCGTTGTGTTTTTTTTAAATTTGAAATTCTCGCTAAATATCATCAAGTCGAGGTCAAATCCCTGTCTAAGTATTAATGTTGGTAATGAAGTTAATTGTGCACCGCATATTTTGACGGCCGTCATAACTGTACCAGCGCTAGGGTTGTGTTTGTCCTCTAAAATCTTGCTGCGCCAGTCAACATTTCAGTCCTATGGTGAGTCGTTATTTTATTGTTAATCCGATTTTTATTTTCATTTATAAATGGTTCTATGATTTGTAAAAATATAGTTTGTTGATATTAGAAATTAGGCAAAAAAACATAATTTGTGATTATAAACTCATATTAAGTCCCTTTTCATCAATCCGCTGGCATCAGTCCTTTGTCAGATATCGTGTCAGAGGACTGACGCGATCCCATAGTACTGATGATTCTGTCGTTTTTGAGAACTTTTATCTTGATTGCTATTGGTATAAGCATTTCTATTTTATATTTCAGTTTAAAACATCATGCACCACGCTAAAAGAAACTGAATTTGACTAGGGAAGAAACATTTAAGAAAGAGTAGCAAAGAAAAGAGCTATTGAAACAAACTCCTAATAATTTTATTAAAAAGATCTTATTTTATTTTAATTATTGATTTTGATGCTTTCAGGGCATAGCTTTTTATATTTATCAGATAAATACGTATACGTATAATACTGTGAAGTAAAATTACCTCAAAATAACATAAAAGTTAATTAATATACTTAGTAACATTATAAAAATGTCAAGGGGCTCTTATGAAAACTCAGATGAGACTTTCATTCGAGCCTTTGGTTTTTAATTTTACTATAATTATTAGTACTTTTAACATAAATATTGGTAGATTTTTAGGGCTCCGAACCTCAAAAGGAAAAAACAGAACCCTTATAGGATCACTTTGTTGTCCGTTTGTCTGTTAAGACGTTTTTTTTTTGGAACGCGTGGAGGTATCAATCTGAAATTTATATTGGATACTCAAGATTAAGAACCCTTGGGGCTGTAAAAAAATCAAACTTATAACGCAACGCAATCAAAAGATACCTACATCCGTTAATACTGCAAAGTTCCGCAAAATTCAATATTCGCAAGGGAATAAAAAAACACACAGGATGCTTGCCGTGTATACAGTCTACTATAAACTGCTATATAGTTTACTTCTACTTGGTAAATAGCAACGTCTTATAACACAGATAAAGGAAAAATTGCTAAAAGTGTAAATTTTTTGTTACAAACATAATAAAAAATAAGTTTGTTAGGACTCCAACTCGCACTTAGCCTTTTTTTTGTTTCTATTGTTTGTGAATTACTTGAAATATCAAGTAAAACTAAGTCAAAGTAGTAAAAGTTAAGTAAGAGAGTAAGAATATTCACGTAGCGTTAAATGTCAGAAGGCTGTTTTGAAACTTGAGACATTGTTTTTTCCCAGTATCACATATTATTAATTATCATTTTTAAACGTAACTAAGTGATTTTAATACTTAAAAGACATGTGCCATTATTAAAACTGAGAGATTTGTAGTAATTTTCATTCAATTTCTTTAAGAATATTACAAAATTGTGTTTTTTATCAGTACCATGTTAGCCTCGTCAGTCCCCTGGAGGCCAATTCCAGAAAATTTAAAATATCTCACAATCTACTTAAAAAAGTGGCTGGCCCGATTGGGAACAATATATTCATTAGATTAGCTATCATATACACCCTAATTTGTAACAATCTGATATAAAAAATATAGTAAACAAAATATCCTCAAAAGTTACCCCATTTTTGTATAATCACCCATATATTATGATTATACATTATTATGATAGACTGTAAGTCAGTTTTGTGGTCACTGAGTGGTTCTTCATGAATATATTTCAGAAAGAGTGAAAGTATGTCCACACTTGACGATGTAACGTAAATTTTATGCCAGTATGATTACAAATTTCATTCACAAAATGAATATTGATTATTTTTTAAACGGTGGCCATCTTCTTTAAAAGCTTTTTGAGTCAATTTAAAAAAACGTAATATTTGAGGAAATTGCAAATTTTTCAACGAACATGAATTTCATAAACTTTCACTTAATTACATAATATACTTAAATTTCGAATGCAATTAAATCATTTTTATGGTTTCCTATCGACAGTAAATGCGATTCTGATACAAATTACATATACGTTTATATAATAACACAATATTCGTTAGTTTGATTACCTAAATTTTTTTTGAAAATTGTATCTATTCCTTAAAAAAAATTTAAATAATTTGATTAATTACTAAAAGACATAATTGAATAATGCTGAAGATGAATCCTGAAGTTTAAATGTTCAATGAATGATCAGAAGAAGAATGATAAAGATTTAAGTATATGAACAATTTTGTTAAAAAAATGTATAAATGTGACGTATAGAAAAATTTCGTAGAAATGGACAGTGACAATCCGCAGAAAGTTCATTTTCTAACCATAAAAGTGACTTTACCGGTTTTACTATAGTCTAGCGTGACCCAAAAATTGTGATTAAAAAAATAGCTACATATAAAATTAGACATGTTTATTCAACAGTGTGCTATTCAATTTTATGTAAATAAAATAATATTAAAAATACTGCTTTTTGGCAAAAAATTAAAAAATACATTTTTATCAAAACTGAGCAGTGAGCATATCAAAAATCTCATTGAAGAACTGGTACCTAGATGAATTTCAAAAATCAGAGGTAAAACATTATAAGTTATAATCAGCATACAATTATAGACACTTTAAAGTTGGATTGATAGTCGAAGAATATGCCAAATTGACACTACATTACGAGTTTTTGTTCATACACCACTCTTATATTCGGACATTGTAGCTCCTATTACGTACGTGCTAAGTGGTATTTCCGCTTGTAGCTACTTTATGGTGTTTAGTACATAGGTACGAAAAATCAAACAATCACACTTTTTCTTTCGTTTCATTTACACCGACATAAGAGTGCGTATTTATTTCGTTGTGAACACACTTCGCTTTCTATCCAATATTTATTTTTCTACTTATCCTTATGTATGGAGTCTCATCAGTTAGCGTAAGTTGTCAAACAGTGCACACATATTTTACGTCATTGTACGAACACTTAAGTGGGGGGACAAAGGATAAATTCCATGACAATTTTGGGATGATATCATAACATCTCCATCATTGGATCTTGAAGTGTTCTGTAGTGTTTTAACACAATACAAAATATGTGGAAGATAATTGCCAGTTTTGCTGTTTTGGCTTTGGTGCATAGTAGCCCAGTGGAATATGGAGTCGGTGAAAATATCGTTGGTGCAGTATCGGAATGTATCGACAATGATACATCGTTGTGCTTGAAGGTGAATAGTGTTTTGTGGTTGTGAACGTGCAGTGCTTACACTTAAAATAATCAGTGCGACAAATTATTAGACACAATTTCAAAGTGTATTCTTCCAATACACTCTTGAATATATCTGACATGTAGTGTAATCGATAACCAATCTGGTATACTATAAATTAAAACGTTATCATTGTTACAGGAAAAGGCATTGAAACTGACGGAAAAACTGGCTATCACTAAAGATGTGAACCTTCTAGAAGGTCTGACCCTGGTCAATACTGGATCAGTGCGATCAGCCAGGAGCTACGAGCAATTATCTGCTGATCCCAAAGAAAGAGAATCACAGCTAGAAGAGAGGATCGTCGAAAATGTTGGAGATTTCTTGGACAATCACGTACTGCAGTTGCGTTTGTCGGACGACTCCGGAGAATCGAGGGGATTAGATGAAGAAGGTATTGTACATTGATATGATTTACATATTACTTCATATCTGTTTACTACATAAACTGAAATTATTCGTAATATGCCAATAAATGCCAATAATGCCAATAAACTGTTGTGTTGAGTTATAATCACTCCCTTTTTGAAATTTCTAACAACAATCAATACATATTGCATTGTAAAGCTAAAAATGTAAAAATAGAGAATTCATCTTAATTGCATGTTACTTTAAGTCCATCAATTTTTGACGCTACTTGTACTGAAGTCTAATTATTATTTAACAAATTGTTTTAAATTTCCAGGCCGTGGCAAGAAGAAGAAGAACAAGAAGAAGCTCAAGCAGCTCCTCCCCATACTCCTCCTCTTGAAACTGAAAATGGCCGCGCTCATCCCGCTTTTCCTTGGTATCATCGCATTCGTTGCTGTCAAGGCTGTGTTCCTCGGCAAGATTGCATTCGCTGTCAACGCCATTTCCCTAATCCGAAGACTTCTGTCAAAGAATAACAAAGACCACTCATCTGGTGGAGCACTCTCCTTTGCTCCTGCGCATACAGAGGAACACCCTGGATACTCCTACGAACCAGCACAGGGCTGGAGCAGAAAGGTCAACGATGCCCAGAGCATGGCCTACGCTGGACAACTTACGAACTAAATGAATAACGTGTGAATGTGTGTGTGAATGTATTTATGAATGAATGTTTGTCTCGAAAAAGTACCTCAAAGTAAATTATTTATTTATTACAATAAACTATTAATCAATTTATATCGTTTTTTAATTATGTGCCTGATAATAATTTAATACAGTAAACCACAAAATATTTTAATAATAAAAAAAATATTAAATTCTTGCTCCATTAATGCTTGAACTTATCAAAGAAAGAAGTATAGTAGTAACATTTTAAATTATATGGAAATAACTATGTCATTCACTACGGCATAACGTCTTCTCAGGCTTCATATGGCATCAATTACTTTAAAATGTTAATGTCGAAACAGAGAAGTGGGGACAATTTAGATAAAAAACTCTTACCAATCAAGCTGTTCACACAGTCGATTTCGTTTCGCTAAAGGACGTGGACCTTTAAAAATAAAAGTAAAATGAAGACCGTTTTGATATTGCTCGGTGTGGTGGCGACCGCGTATTCTGGGCCTATAGCTCAGGAGGATTCGGTTATGCGTTTGGTTGCTAGCAATTTTGTGAATTGTATGAGCAGTGATTTGAACTTGTGCCTGAAGGTAATAGTGATTGTGTTTACGAGGATTTAAGTGCATTGTGATAATTTAGTGCATTACAAAGCGATTGTAATCAATTTCATTCGAGATTTTAATCGTTGTTTTGATACACTCGTGCATTGTACCTGTACTGAAAATCGTTATGGATTGATTTCGATCAATTTAATATCGAGATTCTGCCGGAAGATATGATGTCAATACTTTTGGATTTTGCATGCAATAAAACTAGTGCATGGCAGTGATTTAATTTTAAATCATATTTCTCAATCTTCAATAATAAATTGATATTTTTTTTTAATTTAAAATTTTATTTTCGTATAATTTTAAAATTTAGAATTAAATATATTTAATGCATGATATATTAAAAAATGGAATGATATATTTTAAAGTTATAGCCTCAACGAAAGCTACATTATTTTCCAAATTTACCAGCGAATTAAAAACCATAAGTCACAAACCTTGATACAATAATTTATTTCCAGGAACACGCATGGAAGGCAGCCGAAAGATTAGGCACAGTTCGCAAATTGAACATCATTGACGGTCTTACAATTTACAACAACGGTCCACGGGAGTCCAGGAGCTTGGAGGCGTTATCTACTGAACCTGAGATCAGGAACAAGCAACTGACTGAAAGACTTTGGGAGAGCACCACAGATTTGCTGCAGAAGAGTGACCTAGAGGTCAGCTTTGCTGGAAGCGACGATGAGGAAGAAGAATCCAGGTCTATTGATGGTGGTACGTACTTTTTTGAAGTCAATTATGTTAGAGAGAATGGATGGAAAGTTTTAGAAGTGATACTTGCAAATTTTGTGAATGGTATCGCACGTAACCTTTAGAAACAATATGGTTTTTTGATACTATATGTACTATATGTTATATTTTTAGTAAGTTTTGCAATAAAAATAGAAAATCCAGTTATTTGATAAGATAAAGAAAAAGTTAACCTAAAAAAGAAAGCAAAGAAGTTTTATTATAAGTAATGTTAATATAAATTGTGTTATATGTAAATTATTTAAATTGGCCACTTATATTTACCATAGCTTTTACTTTTGCTTTAAAAACAAGCAGTAATTAAACCTTTGTATGTTAATGAAACTTATTCAAAATATGAAAAAGATGATAGAGATAACGTGACTCTGTAAGTCTTTATAACATTTTATTACTAAAAGTTAATTTTCTTATGGGCTATCATTATACTATTCAAGAGAAGGAAAACATTTGGACGTAAAAATGGATAAAATCTGATCACCAAAATGATATTATGGAAACTATAAAGAAGTTTAAAATAAAAAACTTTCGATAAATCGCCAATAGCAATATCAAGGGTCAAATATTAATAAGAGAAATGGTGATAAATATCCCGTTGTGAGATTGCGTAAGAGTGAAATACGGCATGGGGATAAAAAGTGTGTCAACAAGACTGGTTTTTGGATTTAAAAATTTCACCAGTTTTTTATATGAAAGAACTTCACTAATTATTGTGCTGACCGAACGGTATATACCAAGTGTGATATATACTTTTTTGTTGTTGAGAATTTTATTCAAGTTTTACATTTTGCTGTTTCTGACTGTTGCCGTTTTAAAAATTGTGAATAAGTGAACAATGTAGGTATTTTAGTCAGAGTATTCAGTAGTAATTGATTTTTTTCTTTGATAATCAAGATCAACACTTAAAATAGGATTGACATTTGAGATGGTTATCGTATTACTTCAGAAAATTTAAATAAAATCAACATTTGAATCAAATCTTTCAGGCAAATCAGTTTTCTTTGTGCTGTGTGCCATAGATTTTATCCTATTCATGATTTATGATGCTGCATGTATGGCTTTATCGAATATCGATTAGTAAAGTCACGTTTCATAGTACAAAGTAATATGAAAGCTTTGACATACTTGTGATTAACACCTTGTCATTAATTGCCGACATTGTTCATATCTGTGTTAGTGAGTCTTCCAATTTCACCATTCTTATAATTTTTCCTTCTCACGCGAATATATGTCATGCGTCAGGTTAATTACGATTAAGATCTAACTTTACTAGATCGTTTATAGCTATTGTAGATTTATCTTGCTCCCATATGGTACCTGATTTTATAAGACCTATAGGTTAATGTTTGAGATTTTTTAAGGTGATTTGTACTTAGTTTAAGCTATATTTAAGTGTTTGTATTTCTTTTTTATTCTCTTTAAGTGCAATAAAGAATTGATAAATAAAATAAATAAGTAAATAAATTAACTTTACTGATACAACTATTATACTTAAAACGATATTCTTATGATGATGATTCTTATTACATTATCTAAGATTGGTACATGATTAATTGAACTGCCTGTCTAATTCTGCGTGACAGTTCTAATTGACAACTTATATTTAATTACATCTTTTGTTAACAGCCGAAGAAGGCCGTGGCAAGAAGAAGAAGCAGCTCAAGAAGAAGCTCAAGCTCCTCATCCCCTTAGCTATCTTGGCTAAAGTGAAGGCTGTCGCTCTGGTTGTCCTCGCCTTATTGGTCATCGCTGCATCTCTCTTCAAGCTGGCTGTGCTCGCCAAGATCGCTTTCATCGCCAAGGTCATTGCTATCATCAAGGCCCTCATCCTTGCCAAGAAGCATGCAAGCCAAGAGGAGCACACATGGGTCGCTCATGAGGAGCACCCTCCGGTCGCTCACGGTGGATGGGAGCAAGGCTGGTCCAGGTCCCGGACTGAGGCCAACAACCTGGCCTACTCCGCGTACCAGCAGTAATCTACCAAATAGTTTGAGTTAAGACGTGTGACTGGTAATTTATTTGTATGTGTGTGATTCCGATTCCATTGATGTTTCTCGTTTGATTTTCTTTGCGCATTTTTTGTTGTTTCTTGAATCGTATTTGTGATATATTCTTTTTTTATATAGTATTTCTTTATTATGTATTTTTATGCTATGTATTGTTTTGTATGTATGATTTTTGTATTATTTATATGAGCATTTATTTTATTTTATTTTTATATATATTTTTACTTATTTTACTGTATTTCTGCTATTTATTGTTATAAATATTTATCGTTCTATATTTTATCGTATCGTATCATATTATAATATCTATTTACTTTTTAATATGTTATAATTTCTATATTTATCTATTGAGAATATCTTATATCTTTTTGACTTTATACGTAATATTTTTATGTATTTTAATATTTATGTTTATTTTTTGTAAATATTTATGTATATTCCTGTCTTGATCTCTTTTTATTTTTATTTGTTTTTATGATTGTTCTAGCAACACAGTATCGTGTATCACGAGATATGAATGTGGACTATTTATTGTGTGTTTGTATTTCAATAGTCATAAATAAACTGCATAATTTAAAAATATTTTTATTTTTTATTTTTTAATCCCCTAATGTTTCACACAAACAGTAAACAATAGAAAAAATATCGTATAAATAGGAGTTTAATTCTCACATAACTTTACATTTGAATCTTCATTTAAACACTCAAAACATAATATTATATGGCTAAATTTATTTCAGAAGCATTTTTGAATCCGCTAATCTCAAAATACGAATGTAATATAACAATTTGCACCTGATTATAACCTTCATAATTGTTTTCATATCATTGGTTTATTTAAAAATATTTATAAGTTTTTATTTTATTTTAACACTAACTTGCGGCTTTGCCCGCTTTCTCTAAAATTTAAAAAATCACATACAAAAATCTATCTCTTGACTAACTCTATCTTAAATAATTAAAAAAGCTTAACTTTATTTTAAAGATCTAACCATTTAGATGGACGTTCAGTGGGAAGTGACTTTGTTTATATTATTGTGTGGTTATATTGTACGAGTATAAAGTTTACAACAATATAATATTAAAACACTTGCAAAATGCTATTGAAAAAACATCTAAAAGAACCCGACTTCTAAATAAATTAACTTTTACTAAGAGTGGAAATTTTCAATGAACATACAGAAATTTCACCATACCCAAATTAAAAAAAAATAATAAAACTTTTTGATCTTAAATTACAATTTTCTGAGAAAATGATCTTTCTGCGTTTACTCAAAGTATAAACAACATGACCTTAATCGATTAAATTCGGGCTGCTAATAATATGTCAGTACTGTATCGAATGGTATAAAAATATTAAACTTATTGCCATACATATTATATAAAAAATATTAAGCTTTAAAAACCAGACTGTTACAGAAAACGTTATGGCAATATTCCAAATGTTGCAATTTTTTTTCACCCATTGTAAAAAATAAGCTTGTGAAGACATAGAAGGAAAACTTATGAAAGGTTCCAGAAGATTGGAAAATTTAGGAAAACTTAACAATGAATAAATATTTTTTAATTTGAAATGTTGTTTGTTTGTGAAGATTCAACTCGACCGAAGAACAACTTGACCATTTTATTTAAATTATTTTACTGTATTAGTACTTATAGGATAATTTTTTCCTGGATCCTCCTTAATAAAGACGAGATGAAAAGCTACAACATTTCACTATTTCAAACACTTTGCTATTATGAATGTCATTAATACGGACACACAATTCAATAAATAGTAGATAACTAGCTTTCCGCCCGCGGCTTCGCCCGCGTTTTCAAAGAAAAACGCGCATAATTCCCGTTCCCGTGGGATTTCCGGGATTTCCTATTCAATGTGTTGATCCAACTCACCCTCTATTATGTGAGCTAAATTTCATTGTAATCGGTTCTGCAGTTTCATCGTGAAAGAGTAACAAACGTACACACACATACACATACATCCATTCTCACAAACTTTCGCATTTATAATATTAGTAGGATAGGATAGGATAGTAATAACATACTGTGTGTTATTATAATGTTTTTTAACAATATGGTTGTCTTTATACAACGGCTTTCCTTGTCTTTTTTTTTTTGTTTCGTGCAAGCTTTAATGCACAAGCATGGAACATTTTAGACATACTTACTATGATTCATCAATAATATTTTTTTTGTATTAACGCTCTATTTTTACATAAAAGCTTTATTTAATATATACATTCAAAGTAGTATTTTTACACATAATTATTAATATATATTATTTGCTAGATCAATTTATATTTAAAAAAAAATTGGTTGTTTGTAAAGTAGGTTTACGATCGAGATGTTTACGTGATAACATAATGCAGTGGCAGCGCTCGAGATGAGACGGGAGATCGGTCCGTCTCTCTCTCGTTATACCTGCGATCGCGCTCGTGAGGTTTTGGTGTGACACAAGTTTCTGAACATGTCACCCGACTAAAACGATTTTAAAAACGTTATCACGTTAAAAATTCTTAGTTCATATAAACGGCTTAAAATTAAATATTGTGATAAATAATGTAATAAAATTAATCATCGTACACATTAGAGATACGATAAGTTTTAGTACCTACTTACAACTATATTATACCGACAATAGATACCTATTCTTTAATTGACTAGGTTTCTAACATTAAATTACGAAGAATAGTTTTCAAGCGCCTAATAAATTCTCAACGCAATAATATCTTGCGCAAGCACAGATGAAAGCTTTCTCCTTTCTTTAAACTCGATCTCAAGGCCATCGAAGACAATGCTATTTTAATTCGAAAGGCTCTACAAAAATAGAAGTTACTGACATTATAATTTATATTTTCCGAAATTAAGTAACTTTAGTGTAAGGTAATTAGCACTTCGCAACTCCTAACTGCTATTACTATTTTTTAATCAAGTCTTACAGCCTGTTTAACTTCTATTTTCAATATAAATTTTCTTTCAATATATCTCTTTTTTATTTCAATACTCACTCTAAGTTTACATCGTCATATTATATTGTATGCAGATCTGATCTTTTTATTCATACTTTAACATATCCAAAATTTTCGTTCCGATCAACTGTTTTGAGTGTATATCTATACTCACAAATTTCGCTCTGATAATAATTAATTAAATAATTAACTAGGGAATTAGTATCAAATAGCTTTTTATACTTTCGAAACATCCAACATTCTTCATTCGAATGAATCCTTACTATTTTATTCATAAACAGTTCTTGAACTTGCATAATCCTGCTACCATGAGAAAGATCACGGTCGACTTGCGCTAGCGACTCGTAATGCTAGTGAACTTGGCACTGGAACAACTTTTGCAGTTGTGAAACTTACGTATTTCAATGTTGTTCCGCTAGATGGCGCTGAAATAAAATATGATGTTTCGAGCTTTTGAGGCAAAACTTCGCATCTTTGGCTAGTTAATAAAATATTATGAATTGTGGAATTCAAAAGGTTCCTTTAAATACATCGGAAATTTTAATCATGCCTGCATGCCTAGATAGCGTCCATATTTTTAAAAATAAGTAATGACTTAATAAAATTAGTTTTTTCTTTACGCACTTTGGCAAAGACTTACCCTTGTTAGAATTTGTTAAAACTTTACCATAGCTCACAACTGAATTAATTTCGAGTTTTGTTATAAGGTGCTCTGTCGTCTTTGTATGCTTGTCCTTAATTTATTATAGGGAAATAGAAAAACTGAATTTAGGGGTTTGTTATCAATGATGTATAATTATTATCGTAATTTGTTTTTGAAGAATTAAATGTTTGAGTTTGAATTTTCGCACTTCTTATTTAACCAAGAGGTGACCAAATAGAAACCTTAAATAGCTTAAATTCATTAACGAAAAAGAAACATTTAGAAAATAAAATCTGTAGGTATTGCATGAAAAGAAGCCCCTACAAAATAACCGTATTATGCCGGCATTTAACCTGTCATTTCTTTCCCTTTGACATAACAATGGGAAAAAATACGGCATTCTTATATTGCAATTTTAAACAGAAACTTGAACTTCTAGAGATAATGTGAATGACCTGAGGAATATACACTTCAATGTGCTTCAATTGTGTAACAATTTATATTCTCAGAGGTCTTGCATTGACCTTTTAGACTGTTTACTTTCAAGTTTTGCATTGACTGTATATTATTGAAGTTCTTCTTAAGTCAAGTAGGGTAAGGTTAAAAATGTAGTTTTTTTAAAAATGGTTATTTTTAATTGGGCTTTGCAAAACCTGTGCGAGTAGACGGAGCCCACACTTTCAAAACTATCTATAAAAATAATGCGCTGAATCGCAAGCAATTTATTATGTTACGGATCATATTTTTGTTTACAGTTTACAAGATTATACGAAATTTTAATGAAAAGGTGTTTATGTATTATAATGTTCAATGTACCTGTATTATATTAATTTATTCCTGAATTCCTTTTGTCCCCTTCGAACTCGTTGTACCTATTACAATAACGACCAAACCATTACTATAATAGGGCGTTTCTTATTGGATAATATTAGTATTATGCATATAATTACATAATATTGTATTACAATACACTTTCACACAAGGTTATCTATCCCATGGGAAAGTTCTCTATTTTTAGCTCAGCTATTGTGTAACAATAGAAATACAAACTTGACATTGCTAAGATATTTGCTATTGATGTATATTAAGGTATTTTTATTAAAAAACCTTGAGTCGTTTAGATACAATTGCAGAAAAAGCAATAATTTTAAAGGTATGCGATCGAACTCTTGCGATTTAGAATCGCGAAAAGCTTTATTTATGCCGTTTATTGGATTTTATCTGTCATTGTTTTTTTTTATATTATTAATATTGAATTAAAAATTTTAAACCAATCCTATAGCTCTTGATTAGATCAGAATATATTATATCAGCAAAGCTTTAATCTCAATATTTTACTTGGTAACAAGTAACGTAAATATTTTGGTGCTTACAGATTTCTAATTTATATAATAGAGCACGAGACAGATAAATTAGTATTTATTTCATTAGTCGTTAAGACATTCTTTATCCTTCTTCCTACCCTCTACGAACCCTCGTGATAGATTGCAATTTTTATATCAGCGCAAAGGAAAAATAAATTTTTTAAAGGAAAACATAAAAAATGAAAGAGAAAAATGAAATCACATTACAAAGATAAAGGGAAAATGTAATTCAACACCGATCATTTGATTACACCACTTATAAATTTCAACTTTCACATTTTATGGAGTAAACTATAGAATAAACTCGAGTAGCGAGTTTCATGACACAATAATTCATTTTCCATGAGCTTTTTGAAAGTAAGAGTAGCGAGAATGATCTACATTTGAAGAGTTAACTTGTTAGTAAGTATATGTAGGTATCATATTACGTTGGTACCGGATTTTATGAGTTTTAACATTTCAAAGCGTATGTTGTTATTTTGTAAACTGAAACTCAAAGGTTTATTTATTCAATTAGACTTCTTCTATTTGAAGCACTTTTGACATGAAAACACATAACATATTTTTACGAAGAAGAATCGACAAGAAGCTCCATAGTCCATTCCGTTTAAAAATAATTGTTGTTCATGTTATAATATTATGTTGTTGTCATATTATTGTAAATAACATGCGATAGTTTTACTCACAAAAAGTCTATTGTGCGAGTTATTTCGGCCAAATTACATAGCCAAGTTTATACTTTGCTGTTATTTAATACACAAAAGAAAGAACGAAGTTAAATTGCTTCTTTTTGTTGAAACGTACCATTATGTAGAGGTGCGAGCTTCGATTTAATAGTGCTAAACGGCAACTCGTATAAAGTCAAATAAAAATTAGTTATATCAGTAACTAATGACAGGAATTTTTAAACGAAAACTTTAAAAAGCGCCTAGATAATCTGTAATTCCAATTTTTAACAAATTACTCGACTGACAACTATGGTTAATTATTTATTTAAACTACAAGTAAAGCTGTCATATACTTATTTTTTGTCTTTGCTTCCAATTGAACCATACCTTCATAAAATAATTTCATGCAAGAAGCTTCAAAAATCAAAAAGAAAGTCACGCACCAGCCAAACCATACACGTGATCCACCGACCGTGTCATTGATTTAGAACCACAAATGTTCGACAATTTTAATAGGTACAGGTGAACCGAAGCTTAGCATCATTGACCACTAAGATGAAATGGATAAAGCGAGAGACCGTAGAAAGCAATAATTGCAAACCGGTTTTAACACGTGCCGCGGTATGCGAGATTTCTCGACTAATATTATACGAAATTAACATGTGGAACGAACGTAAATAAAGCAGAGAGAGTGTTTTTTGTACATTGACATGGTTTTAAGGGCGGAGGTTAGAACTTAATGTGAATGACGGAGCTTTGAATAACATTATAATGGCTGTAACAATCCAGAGGCAAGTGCTGTATCATAAAGGCAATTGGCTGATAACTGCTCACTCAATTTTGAATGTTGAGTATTTAGCACATAATATGTATTATTTGCTAGCCCACTTCGTTGATCGTTAATTTACACAATCATACACAGCAACAGTGTACCTATTAATATAATTTGTATATTAACTAATAGTATCAGATTCCATATTCCAATAATCTTAGCAGTATAATATAATTCACAAAAAGGTCTAACAAGCAGAGGCGCTTAGTGTTAGTATTAGTATAAGTATTAAAATAAAACCGAAAATATATAAGTCAAAGATATTATTACGTATGAAAATCATAGGTAATCTTCGAGCATAAGTAACATTGGCATTGCAAATAAATGAATCGACTAGACGCCGTTGAATGACCAAAAGCAAGTGCCGATGTTTTTGCTATGTTGGTAACACGTTTATATACAGACCTTAACATCATGTTACATAATTATTCTCTTAGTGTGCTGAATGCATTTACTATTTTAGATGTTGGTTCACATTGCATTATTTTAGGTTGTTTATTATTAACTATTTGTAAAAATAAAAAATGTGTACATGCTATGAAGCTTTGCTGTTATAATTATTTACTACTAGCGGTCCGCCCTGGCTTCACCCTTGTACATGTTATATAGTAAATATACAGCCTTTTTCCGAACAGAATGAAAATAAAAGGGTTGATTTTATGATTTTTCTCCCCCTAAAAAAAACTATATTTTTTTTCGTAAATTTATTTTCCATTATCATTGACGTCTACTTAGTTCTAACGTAATAGCCTATCTTCTTTTCTAAGCTTCTAATAAAAACAACAAATTTACTTATTTAATTCTCCTGAATTCGTACCCAGCCAGGCCTTTAACACAAAACTTAGTAATACACGAAACAGTATCCATACTTAACTACGTATTTGACCATGTATGTTATCATAACCTTATTACCGTAATACACTTTCTGTTTGTCTGTCTTAGTAAAAACTTTCGTTTAAAGACTATGAAATAACTTGAGAACGTCTTATTTTTAATCTTAATATATATATATATATATATATATATATATATATATATATATATATATGTTACCTAGCCTAGGCCAAACTAGTTCATCCTAAGACCAATAGGATAAATCAGTTCAGGCTAGGCCATACTAGTTTATCCTAAAATAAATACGTTAGGTTTAGGTTAGGTTAGCCGTTAGATTAGGTTAGGTTAGGTTTCTTAAAAAAAAAACTACACAGAAATAGGAGCCCCGCGAAGCGGGGCTCCGTCGACGCGCAAAAAAAAAATGGCCTAGCATGAACTGATTTATCCTATTGGTCTTAGGATGAACTAGTTTGGCCTAGGCTATACCAGTTCATCCGATCGTGTATAGGACGAACTAGTTTAGCCTAGGCAAAACTAGTTTGTCCTGAAATCGGGTTTGGCCGGTATCATATACTATATAAATCTCGAGTCACAATGTTTGTCCTTAATGGACTCCTAAACCACTTAACCGATTATAATAAAATTCGCACACCATGTGCAGTTCGATCCAACTTGAGAGATAGGATAGTTTAAACATGTAGGTACCACGGGCGAAGCCGGGGCGGACCACTAGTTGTCAATATATTCTTGCAAATAACATAAAACATGTATTTTGTTTTCCAAACAACTTTCTTCGTAAACGATGAATTTAAATTCTTGTTGAACAGGAATTGATGATTATTTTAAACCGTTCTTTCTTATTTTTTATAATTATTATTAAATATTGACATTACCGTAAATACTTCATATTGTTTTTATTTGTTATTTCCAAAAATATAGTTGTAGAAACGAATTCTATCAAATCTAAATTATTATGAGAATTTACAACTAACACACAAAATTACTCATACAATAGTTTTAAATAAATCTTTAAAATGCTATAATAAACATTTATGGCTTCGTCGAAATATATTTTGTTACCTATACCATTTACTTCATTCATTGTGATTTATTTTCTCCGCTTACTAGCTTCGTTAGAAAATTGGAAGATAGTGAAAATGATTTAAAGTTGGATTGTATTCTTGAGATTTATTTGCTAGAATTTCTTGTTAAATTCCAACTACTATAACGTTACTTTATTAATATTACATCCGTATTAAACATCCTGTAATATGTACACTTTTCTTTGTCTATTTTTCTTCTCACGGAATTATGAACAGATTTAATAAGCAATATTTCCTTCCTTTTTCTTTTTAACATCATTGGCCTAATAAGTCTTGTTATGACCCAATCCAAGCAATTACTGACTAAATAAACTAATGTCTCATATCTTCAAAAATATTATTAAAAATCAATCTCAGTAAAAGTGATCTTTTCGAAAGTCAAAAGTGATTATCACACGCACATACCGTGTCTCAATGTTAAATAATTTCCAATCACAAAATTCGTTTCCGTTATAAATAAAAACAGTTAACGATGCACAGAATACCGTTACATAGGGCTGATTTTTCAATCCTTGGTTAAAACTTATTCGTCGAATAATGTATAAAACTACCATTTTAAAAACGTATTCTAATTGCCCGTATTTGACAGTTTACGTGACATTTTAATATTATCGTGTAATACTTTATTAGACGGATAAGTTTTATCCAAGCACTGAAAAATCGGCCCTTAATCGTATAAACTTGTTCAAATTAATTATCTGTGCAAAATAAACATTAAAAAAATCATTCTCTTCTCGTTCATTATGTCATATAATATATCATCTGTGAAATTGTTCAGCTAGAGATACAGGCTACAATTTAAGAGAGACTTTCGAAGCGATAGTAACGTACTTTCAATAATGACTTGCAAACAGGTAAATGAATGGCCGTGCGTCCAACAATAATAATTTATTCCATACAGTAAGTAATAAGTTAATAACAATAAATTAAATAAATAAGTCTTTGTACAATGGATGCTATTGGTAATACATTTGGTCTAGTTTATGATTGATTAGTGCGGTGAGTACGCTGAGTAGGCGAGGTTCTGGGCTTCGTCGATGTTTTTGTTCCAGTCAGATCCGTAGCCGGAGTAGCCGTGACCGTGGCCGAGATCGTGGCCGAGATCGTGGGCAATATGTTCCACGTGGACTGGGTGGTGCGACTCGTGGTGATGGGCGTGGGGTATCACTTCGTATGTCGTCTTGGTGTGGTCCTGCTTGAAGCAGTATGCGACGAAGAGTACCACAGCCAGAACCAGAGCAATCTTAGCGGTCGCGAGAGCCTTCAGAGCAATCAGCTTGACGATGAACAACTTTCCAAGCAACAATTTGGCTCCAAGAAGTCCAATAATGCCTCCGATTCCGCTGCCTCCCTTCTTCTTACCACGACCTAAAAATAAACATAGGTATTATAAATTCATAGAAAATGCTCCCAAAATATCTTAACCGTATCCTTTAAATTCTAGTTAGCATAACAAATAAGAAAGTTAGGATATTAAACCCCGTTGGAAGTAAAGAAACAAGAATTAATATCAGAATCTGGCAAGGCGATGAGCCCGAGCCTACTTGCCCTTGACGAAATTTTGATAAACAAATGTTAAATAGATCTGCCCCCTTTTACTATAGCCCATGGACACGGAATCTATCTATTTGAATTAGAAATAAAAATACCCTTTTTCTTGCCGCGACCTAAAAAAAATAAATATTTAAAATCTGTGTTAATCCATATAACTAAAGCATAATTATAATTCAATCGAATGAATATATTGAAAATTTACCTTCTTCTAACGAGCGTTGAAAGGATTCCTTTTCAGCATCGTTCATTTTAACTTCAAGAGCGTGTGTTTCGAATAGGTTTACGACTCCATCCAACAACCTATAGTTCACTTCGGTGTCTCTCGCAATGGGGTCGATGGGCAAGGGCTCCAACTGCTTCCCGGTTCTTAAGGCAGGCTCACCCTTAAGCACTACACCCTCCGCGATAGAAATGCTCCTAGATGCCCTCACATTATCGACAATTTTCAGCAATTTCTCCTGCAAAATTAAAAACCGTTAAAACTTGTGATGAAATTAAAAATGATTAAGAATTAGAACGGCTCGATGCGGTCACTGATATCACATTCACTGATCACTTTCACTATAATAAAATTATTGACCTTAACACATAAGAAGTAATCCCCTTGGCAGTCCTTGATAAAATTAATCGCTGTTTCCATGGTTTTGTCTTCTTCAGCACTAACTAACACCCCTAAGGCCAAGAGAACCAAAGCGAACTTCATTTTTACTTTTTTTAATATTTTTTTTCTTACGGATTAATAATTTTCTGACATCGAGAGATGTAAGATATGTTTGACTTGCTGTCGGTGCCCGCATACAGTTTTATTGCGCTCCCCCACTTTTATCTATTTCATAAAGAAAATCTTTAGACTGAGCTCTCTATGGAAGATATTCGGCTCAGTTCGGACCCTAATGTGTATGCAAATCAGTTTGCTTTGTACATATTAGTTGTTACCAAAAGGCGTTGGCTTTACTGGTTTCGTAAGTTCCGAATTCATATTATTTTTGATATTTTATTTGCTATACACATTAGAAATGTGTGTAATATTTTAAGATTAAGTAGGCTTATTCGATAAACGGTTTTTTGTGTATGAAGCGAATTATGAATTTGCCATTACTTTTAAATTAATCGTATGTTTCAATTAATCGTATGTTAAGTAGTTTTATAGATAATTGAATATTTTATATCGTCATTAGATATCATAATTATTTAAATTAATTTTTATATGACCTAATTACACGTATTTTGTTTATGCAATACATTGAATATTTTATACGTAACTTATTGAAAATGAAAGTATATTAAGAGAAGCTTTGTATATTATGTATACTGGTAGATCCTTGTCCCAGTGGGGCATGGGACATATTTTTATTATTATGCATAATTTTTTATTTAGCATATTAGTATTACTATTTATTCGTGCAATGTTATGTTATTGATCATAGTATCGTTGAAGTATAATAATAGTAATTAGAATGTAAAATTTTTGGACCTTTAATAAAATTAATTAATGTTTTATCCCTTTCACTTTCACTTTTTGGATGAAAGGAAGAACGGAACAAAGTATTGAGTAGTTTTAACATTTATTCCGAAAGTATATAGGTTTAGTATTATTACATTAATAAAAGTTATTACAATGGATTCCTTTTGTTTATTATTTATTATATTTAATATAATATAGGAACCTCATTATTTTACAATTTTATTTTACAAGTAGAGTATTGAACAATAAATATTGTTTGAAATTGTAATGAAACAAATAAGCTTTAAGAAACAGACAGCATATTATTATTTTTTCTTTTAATTATTAGCATATTATTTTGTTATTATAACTATTAACTAATACAAATATGTCATTTGAAGTTAAATTTCGAAATCCTGAAACAGTATGATAACAAAACAAAAGCAACTGTAATGTTAAGATATTTTTAAGCTATTGCATAGCTTCTATCGCGGGCCTTGAGCGCGGGGACCGAATCCAGAAATTCCGTAACGAAAAAACCTCACGCTCCCCACTCCGACGGGCGCGGAGGTGTGGCTTGAAGGCATAGCATGCAATAGCTTTACCGCGGCAGTCCCCGAGTGCCACACGTCTTTTTATTTACTAAAAAACTACATAAAGGTGTTTAATGTTTTCTCTACAAGTATAAATATATAAAGAAACTCAACATTTTTGCATTATAACTGAATACTTTCTCATAACTATAATATTATGTTGAAAATATAAATGAGCGCCATGTTTTAATTTTGCACAAATACGGAAAGTTATGCATTAGTTTAGACTTAGAAAAGACTTTCACTCTGAAATTTTTGCTCATTTAAAATCATTTTCTGTAAAAACTGTTATAATGTAATATATTATTCACTATAATAAGTAAGCTATTTTTTATTATTTGTATGAACTACACAAAAGTAAGCTTCATATAATCCAAACCTTATTAAATCAATGCTACGATAGTTTTGTTATACATATTTTCAATTAAAATATGGCTATAAATTTGGCATATGGGTATTAGTTGTTACCACAAGCCAAATTCATAGTGTATAGTTTATATGTATTTATAGTGTACTAGCGGTCCACCCCGGCTTCGCCCGTGGTAAATATTCACGTTTTCTCTACATAAGAACCATCCTCGTACTTCAAGGAATATAATAAAAAAAGAATTATCGAAATCGGTTCAGCCGTTCACACGTGATGCCGTGACAACGCGAAACGGGTTTCATTTTTTTATATATAGATTATTTGCTAATTTTTATATGACCTAAGTAATTACAAACTAAACACAAATGTAGCGCAAAATATTTTTGCTCTTTTGTTAGTTTGACTTTGAGGCATGATGTTTTTTATTGGGGCCTGTGTATCTAAAGTGTAGATTTTTAAAATTAGATTTTATATAATTAATTAGATAGACATTTAAAGTTTAGACATTTAAATGGCGTATATACTATTCCAGATTTTCAAATGTTTTTGAACTTAAAATCATGTATTATACGGTGATTAGGTTCTTTGAGAAAGAATAACAATCAATGCACTGATAAAAACTTTTTCATTTATAGTAATTATTCGTATTAATTTACGTATTATTGGTAATAAGTTGATGGAATTATGGTAAATGGCTCATATTTTTTTAATGCACAGTATCGTGACAAAGTTACTAACATAATTATTACTACATATTATAATATAGGGATAATTAAAACTAAAGTTACCTACTAAACTGAAACTCTTTCCTTGCATAGCAGCAAAGCTTATAATTGAACTTTAATAAATTCAGTTTTACCACTTTTTTTAAATAATAAGCATGCCCTTGAAGAACCAGTGCCGGACCAGACCTTTCAACTTTGCCACCTTACTTCATACAGTGGCAAAGTTGAAAGGTCATGCTATTAGTTTATTGATCCCGCAATAGCATTGCGTTGAAATAATAGTGAAAGTACATATTGTAACTGAGCTTACATAGCTGAACGATATTGTATGACGACATACAAAACTAGCTTTCCGCCCGTGGCTTCGCCCGCGTTTTCATAGAATAACCCGCATAGTTCCTATTTCCGTGGGATTTCCGGGTTGGTGTTAGTCCAAGTTACGTTATATATGTGTGCTAAATTTCATCGTAATCGGTTTGGTAGTATTTGAGTGAAAGAGTAACAAACATACATACACATACATCCATCCTCACAAACTTTCTCATAATATTAGTAGGATATAGGTAAACCAGAATCTGATGGCAATTAGGGAAATCAAAATTTTGAGTGTGCAACCCTAGGGAAAATGGACTGAACGATCTTGATACTGCGTATTTTTTATTTTGTCCTCAATATCATTAGTCACATTACACAAGTGGATAATACTGTATTTAATAATGTGATATCCACGTAATATTATGTAGGTACTTATTACATGTATAACATATATTACTTTTCTAAAGGTAATACATAATATTATGTATTTACACATACCTATATTTGAATATATATCATTATGGCATGTGAAAATATGGATGTAATGATAATGCAGATCAAAACTTATTTACTACTTATATTAAACGATTGTTTATAATTTTTTTATAAAATAAAACAATAATAAAATAAATCATGTTTATTCCCGTAAGTATTAACACATTATAAAATTGACTTGTACACCTTGGACTTGACAAATAGCCGAATTGGAAACTCCTGTAATAAGTTTTCATAAAATTATATTTTAATCAACAAACAATATTAGTTACCTATTTATAACATTTTTAATTTAAAGTATCAAAACGGGTAAGTCCAATTTAGCAATAAAATCTTTCAAGCGCTTTAAAATTGAAAATTGTGATGTGTTTGACCCTTCTTCATCGAATATTTTTCTATACACATTGTAAACAACACCTCTTGCTTGTGATCGCAGCGGTTTTATCGACATTTCGAAGATTTTAAAGACAAAATCCTAAAAATTAATCATCAATACAAATAATTTGACAACCAATTTGATAGTTGTCAAATAAAGTTGCCACATGAAAATCTTTTATTTTTTAATTATAAATATGCCATCAGATTCTGGTAGACCTATAGAAATAAAATAAATTTCAGTTTTCATGTATTCAGCCTATAGTCACTGATATTTTCTTAAATATAATACTTATGTAATATTACAATAAAAGTGATGCATTGCTGAATAATCGAACTACAACTAGGTAGTTTATTTGACATGTTGTCCATGGACAACTCTCCTATTTATAGTTCTTAACAAGTTTAAGCTCTGTAATAAATGATAAAGTAAGAAACAGTATCAAGACAATTCGTTTTTATTTTAAAAACGCTCTGATTTCGAAATTATTTCTTAAACAAAAAGTAATGTGAGTAAAAGTCCAAAAGAATTTGTGTGTTTATTATCCATGATCTCTGTAACGACGAGTCCGGTTTTGAAGTTATTTTGCGCTAGAAAGCAGTTACGTGGGCGTATTTGCGGATACAAGAACATATTTTTATCTTTATTTATGTGTAATTGAATATTTTTGGGTTGCAATTTTGTACGCTTTAGAACAATAATTACATACATTATTAGAAATATTAACATGAAGTAGCGATAAATTCAAACTTGACGTAATAACTGTCTGTCGGCTGTCTGCTAACAAGAAATATAATCCATGAAATAACCAAATTTTAAGGTTCTAATACCACAAATTACGCTTAGTAAATCAATTATTATCGTAATTTATACATTTGGTTCAGATCAAAGCAGCATTTTATTTCATAAATTGTCATATATAATCCATTAGTACTGCAGCAAAGATCAGTCAATTGAAAACTTGCCAATTAGCAGAAATGTTAATAATAATTGTATAATTTCTGCTAAACTACGTAAATAATTTAGAAAGTCTGATGCTTCTATCTATATATTTTATAATATAAATCTGAAGACTTTGTGTTAACGTGCTAATCCCAAGAACTACTGGACCGACTTAAAATAATTCTTTCACCGTTTGATATACCTATATGCGATACCTGAATGTTATAGATAAAATCCCAATGATTTGATAAGAAGATAATCAGTAAGGATGATAAAGATGTGTTTATCAATAATAACAACTAAGATAACAACTGATCGGCCACTAACAATATAGGTAGTAATTACCAAGCTTTGTTTATCCAAATATTGTACAAAAGTATTACATTGATATTTTTATTATTATCTCAGAGCAGAAATTCCACGATGCATCCGTGCAAACACAATTGCTAAATTCAGTGGTTAGATATTGCTTATTGTCAATTGTAACTGAGTGCGAATTAGATTTGCACGACTGTAAAAATAAAATTGAGGAGATATTGTCCACTGTCACTTCCAACGTCTCTTCACATAGTTTAACTTAAAGTAAATAGTAATGTGTACCCATTCCCAGAATATATTAATGATATAAATTTATAGGGGCCAGTAGCAGATACAGTCACTATTTATATAATTAATATATTTAGGACTTATTGGTATTTTAATTAACAGAAGCTAAGCCTATGCTGCAGCTAAAACATATACAGAATAAACTGGTTTTAATTGTATGGTTTATATAACCAATAGTTTATTTACTATGACATCGAACTCAGAATCTCTCGTTTGAAATGCTACAACCTAACCACTCCATTAAAATGACCGTCAAAATAACTGGTAAATTTGAAGAATGTTACTCGAAAACTAATTGGGTTTAAACTATCCTACTAACATACTTCCTATGAGAACCGACCATAGACTTTAACTCGCACTTGACCGGTTTTATAGTCTGTCATAAACATTTATAATTTATGAGTATTTTTTTTATTAAGATTAAGGAAATAGTTCGATAAAATGAAAGAGTTTACAGGGAGTTTGTGAGAATTTTATAAAGTCTTACTTTGCGTAATTAACGTCATTCATATAGCTTTTCTTTGTTATTTTTTACTATTTTGTAAAAATACATTGTTATCTGTATTTATGCAACTATAATATTTAATGATATAAAGTTATATAAATATAATAAGTAGGTAAATTAATCATGTATAATTCCGTATCAATTGAAACATTTCTTAAATTCCCCTGATCTATAATTAATAATATAAAGCTTTGGGTATTTTTTAAAAAATAAATACAAACAAAATTAATCCATCAGGCCCCGGAATCACAGACACAATAGAAAATCTATTGTGTCGCGGTCGGATCTGGCCGCTCGGTGGTTGAGAGGTTGCAAACTAAGTAGTAGTTAACAGCTAGTTAACAAATTTAAAACACCGTCGTAACCACTAATTGTATGCTTCAAGACACATTAAAATATGTAAACAATTAGCGAAAAGAAAACGTAGAAAGAAATTTAGACAATTCTCGTTTGTCAGGAAGTTAACAAGACTAGTTTTTAGTGAAATCCACAGTTTGAAGGTTTAAACTATCCTACTAACATACTTCCTATGACTTCCTATGATTCCTTATTTCCCTATAAGATAAATTATTACGATCGTCACGGATGGACCATTTGTCAAACCTAGTTTGCGCGGTAAGGACGTAAATCTTTGAATTATCTAAGTCTAAGAAATATGTTAATATTATTTTATTCATACACTGGTTTGTATTATCTGTATAATGTGCTGCGTTCTGGGGAGGTTAAACAGATTTCAGTTTATGACATTCAAATTTGTTATCTCTTTTTTCCATAATAATAAAAGAAATCCCGTTCCTTTCGTATGTTGAATGACATTTTCCCACTTTTCCCTACCTGTTATACCGGGAGCCGGTATATCATCTTTAATTGTTCGTAATCATCTCATATACCTAATATTATGTGTATGAGGTACTTGCTAAGTGATCGTTTATTTTTTTTTAAGAAGCTCATAGACACTTAAATTGAATGCATAATTGAATTGTGACAAGAAGAAATGTGATGACGTCTTATTCGTAGAAGTACTACATTGTAATACGAATATGTAAGTTTTGTGCTTGGTAAAGTTAATTGTGAGAGTACCTATTTAAAAAAAAAATCAGAACGTTTATACAATTTTTTAATAATAAAATCGTTATTAATACTTTTATGATATGCCTTGACAATTCTACAAATAAAAATAATATATTTGTTTTTAAAGAATACCGCCTAGCAACTAGCAAGTAAGTTATAATGGACCAAATTCACAGAAGCTTATTGTAGATGACAGTCAAAAGATTTGTTCTATAACGATGAGTTAATAATAATATAACTTCATGGGAATGACTACAGCGAAATGGTGTTTTATTTCTTCACTTATTCTTCTATAGTTTTGTTCAATGGTTGCCCTCAAAATAAATAACAATGACAATACAATAATGCTTTATGTAATGTAGAGCTTTTAATATAATATTCGAAGAGCAGAAATAATCAGTGATATATTGCAACGTAAGTAAATATTTTTGGTAACAAACCTGCTACATAAATTACATCACTACCAAGTATCATCAAAATCCGTTCAGTAGTTTTCACGTGAAAGAGTAGACATACAAACATCCATCCAAACTTTCACGTTTATTATATTAGCACATATTATTATTAGTAAGATAAAGACTTCCTTTAGAACCGCCTTTGACCGTCATAATACATAGAATAAACTAAGTTATGCGTTATTACTTATTATCATTAAGCTGATGAAATACATAGATATTTGGATAATTATTAAAGCATCGGTCGAAAGTAAAATGAAAAACGAAAGCGGTCTCGATCTATGTCAACGTATCGTGATTACGATGAGTCTTAAAATTTTAAATATGTCGTAGAGCTTTTTACACCATACGACACGATTTCATGTCGTAATGTATTCAAATTTTTGTAGAATAATTTGTAGAGCAGGTTAAAAAGTTAAATTGCATTTGAAGTACTAACTTTACTAAACTATTTGATAACGAAGATGGTCTAAATAATATAACGCTCTTTCCTAGAAGATACTAATTCAATTCTCTATAATTAACGATATATTATAGTTTTATAAGCTTATGCAATAAATGTTTTGAATATGGTATGTGAGATTTTTATTAGATAATAATATATATCGATCAGCCAAGGGCAGGCCAATACTTACATACAATAAAATATATTAGCTGGTATTAAATACTGCGACAATATTATGTTAATGGAGCATGTATTTATTCAACTAGAATGATTTTGGAAGCGGTTTTAATAAATAACATGTCTTTGGTGGGAAAAACAGGTTCTACAGAGAAGAACTTACAATGAAAATAAAATATCTCAGATTTTAAAAATCTCCCATTAAAATATACTCGTATAATTAACTCAAAATAAATTAAATTTTATCGTGAGTTATAAACGAGTCTAACGGTAAGCTCGAGTTATCGATTAAGCGTCTCGTTTCCAACAAAATGTGCGTTTTCCACACTGTAGCGCAACATCACTCAATTGTGATAAATACTGCTTTCTCTATGCCTTATAATTATACCAATTAAAGGCAATATTTTGATCTTTATAGACTGAAGAATGCCTACTAAGTAGGTAACTTCTTCTCTCTTTCTATTCTTTACTCCTAAATCGCTGAACTGATTTGGATAAAATTTAGTATGAAGATAATTTGAGCTCTGTGAAAGGATATATATATAGGACAGATTTTATCCCGGAATTCCAACGGGTACAGGAACAATGCGGGTTTTCATTTGACTACGCATGCTGCGGGCGGAAAGCTAGACTGTGCTAAAAGAGACTGTCCTAAAGATATTATAATAATATGTACTACTACTTAACTCATCTAAGAATAATTTATTTATATTAATAAATAGAAGCATATTAATTAACATCTATTATTGTTTTATTATCTTCATAATCGTCCAACATTTCTTTTCCGACATGCCTTTTTCTAGTACCTATGCCATAAGACTTATGGCATATGTGATATGAAAGGATCTATAGATATTTTAAATGTTCACTAAAAACTTCACAAATGTTTCAAAATCATGCATATCTCTAATTAATTACAAATCACTCCACATTTAGCAAGCCACAAGCATATAATCATATCTTAAGCATTAGAAACACCAAACATTTACTATCTTCCAAAACACACAAAAACTCCAGATAATTAATACAGAGTCAGTCCGTAACAAAAACCTATTAGTGTAATAATGTAGCGTAACTAAATGGGCTAACTATAATAATACTTCTCGTAATGTGAGATTTAGCAAATAAACTAAAATGAATGAAGAGCGAACGAGCCACTTTTTGCCGAAATTGTATCTTATTAGACGTTGGATAGAATTTATTAAATTCTTCGCATTTATAGCGTTGAGGTTTCACACTTAGCTTAATAGTTTCTTTTAGTTTTTTTCTGATATTTAATGTACCAATTGTATGCAGCACATATTGTTTTGTATTGTTAGAAGTTTTGTATAGTAAGAACGATCCTTTGCTAGGTTGTAGCACGCGTAAAGCCATCAGATTTGTGTTTATCTTTTCGATTTTAACTACTTTTTTTAATTTCACTATTTTATAATTTAAAAAGAGTTAAACAAACCTATTTCAGGAGGTAATATAATATTCTCTCTTTATTCAGTTTTATTTAGTTGGTTTTAACAATTATTTGCAATAATAAAACATGAACATCTTATACTGATCTCCAGCATGGATTATTATTGTTAGTAATTGGTATTAATCAATCTTTAATTTCTTACTAAATATATTAGCAATTATTGTGCAGTGAATGTCGTATTACTTGTTCAATTCATAAATGAAGGCGTCTCATTTTTGTTTCGTAAAAGTTTTCAGCGTTTAAAAGTTTTAGAATTCGTTTATTTTCCAATGTGTATTATTTCATACAAGTATAATTTTAATCAAATGCGTAAAATATAAGTCTATAGCTGCAGACCTTTCCGGATTTTTTCCATTTTCTTTTTTATTTTTTTTTTTATGTTAGAGCAAGCAAAGGGGCAGGTGGGCCACCTGATGTTAAGTGGTCACCACCGCCCATAAACACTTGTAACACTAGAAGTGTTGCAGGTGCTTTGCCGGCCTTTTATGGACAAATAAGCTCTTTTCTTGAAAGCCCCAATGTCGTAGTTATTCGGGAACACCGCAGGTGGCAAATCGTTCCACAGTTCCATTACAATCACAGTTTTATTTTCAGTTCCCCTACTTGAGAGATGAGGCAAATGTTTATTTCGTCTGTTTCACTCAACGATTTTCTTCAGGCAAGTTTAATCATCAGTCATTGAAATCCTTTCTTTTTTGCTTCTCACGTACCTATAACTAGTTAAATGCCAATGCAATAAAATCATGAATTATGGTTATAAAAACGCGATCACAGCGGAAGTTGTAAATTCGTGTAATAATTGGATGTTATTTGATATAATGTGTTAATACAATAGTTGCATTGTAATGCAACTGTTGTGTGTATTCATATATTTTTGCAATGGCAGCAGACAAGAAATATTTTTCCCTAAAATAAATAAAACTATTTATTTCTGTTCCTCCAATGTTGAATATTATAAAACAATTACAAACAATTCATCAAAAAATACCGATTTTGATTGTTTGTTTTTAAAGCAAAAGAGCATGTGGATCGCCTTTGGTAAGCGAATTCACAACCCTTATGCAGAGGTCTCCGAAGATGTGTTGCTAATAAGTGATATTAAGATACGTTTAACTGATTGAATGATATAAATCTAATGTTTAATTATAATAATATGCTCTCGTCGGCATATTCTTCTCTAACTCATACAGATCTCGACCAACATAAATCATAAGCAATTTATTGATAAGTTGAGGTGAGGCGTTGATATTTTAATTTTTATCGCAACACGAATCTTCGAAATTACACTTGGCGTGAGTGCTTGCCCTCATAGTAGACCTATGTCCCTCCAGAATAATCAAATATGAGTTGACTAGCTGGCCCGGCGAACTTTGTACCGCCCTGCAGTCAATGAATGTCGTGTTACCTTTGGGCTTGGAACTAATTTAGGCTATGATGAACGGAATACAATGATACAAAATAAATATAGATATAGGTATAATGGCTTTTTATTTCGATGAATAACACATATACAAATATAATAAAAAAATAATTACTTAAATACTTCATACCTACACGTGTCAGAGAAAAATTACCTATTGAATTAAACTACGTTTTGCAGTCTGGGATGCACTCGAATTAACTCTTTTCTTTCTTTAACTGGTGTCGACCACAAATCGTTTCCTTTCACTTTAATTATGATATTTCTCTTCTACCACTATCATCGGGCGACCGACGATGATACAGTGGGTAACCATCGTTGCCTGTGATGGTCTTTGCGGTCAATTTTCGTGGATACCTTTTGGAACACTCGCTGTCAACCATGCATGGTGATTGCCGGTTGATGGTGCCACACGGTCCATGAATCATAATATATTCGTGATTAGAACATCATGTCATGTCATTCTGGATCGGTTACAGGATTAGCAATCCCCGCACATACAATTTTTATCCGCCCGAATTCTTTCGACTAACCAAATTAAATGTGCATGCTGCAAGCCTTATTTTTGTCATTCGATTGAATACATCCATCATTGAATAATCCCAAAGATGTGTTGCTTTTGTAACTCATGATCGGATTTTTTGCTTGAAAACATATGTGATTTGACACGATGACTTGATATTTGTCCGGGAAGCAGCAGTTGAATAATTTCCATCCATTTCGGATTACATGTAAATGTAATGAATAGATCTGGCCGACCATAATGACAAAAATATTATGTATGTCATTGCATCTTGCGCATATTCATGACCTGTGTATGTCGCAGTAAACAGACCAACATTTTCTGCATCTTCTTCTCTGTGCTAATTGCATCGCGTAAATGGATGTAATCTTCAAAACGCAATTTAGCTTGGTTCGAACCAATATAATCAGGGGCTCCGTTTCAATTTTAACGTTATATACGTAATAATATTATTATGTCAACGCAATATTGTTGAAGCAGTCGACGAAATTGCAACAAATTATAATTGTCAGAATTTTTATTTTTTTTTAGAATTTCTTTTTAATAATTAAGCGAACTAACCTTCTTGGTTAGATTCCTCACCAAAAATACCTTATTAATTTCTGAAAACACGCGTAAACACAATCATTTGAGGAATTTTTATGTATCTGCTTTTATTGCACTTTTTGATAATTGATTTTAAAAAAATACAAACAATATTTATTCACCCTTTTTACATTTTAATTATTTTACACATAATACATTTTTGAACGCATGAAAGTCAAACATTATTTTCCGTATTTGACAGGATTGACAACTAATGATTGACATGTACGAAAATCAAAATTTTGGGAAAATATTTATTCGTCTAGTTTTTGTTGTTTTTATGATTTATTCTGCTATTCTGGGCGGTGACAAATCCAACAAATCCAAAACCATGAAAATTGGTTCAGCAGATCTCGAGTTATAAGTGTTGGAACATACAGACTTTCTTTTATATATATAGATAATAATAACAACTACAGATTAAAAAACCTAATTCGTATAAAACAATTTACTCACGAATCGAGCGTATAACAGCGTTTTTATTTCACAGCCATCAATTTCCAAACAAGGGTTGTCTGCAGCGAAATTATTCTAGTATTTTTCCAAATAACCAGGTATATTAGTCGCACAGGTGATTGTGAGAAACACTTACGAATTATGAAAGTAAATCCAACAATGTATGTGAAGTTCACATTGTATTGTTGTAAACAATTTCTTTCATAAACAAAATTACCGCGATTGAAGAGAAAATGAAATTATGGAGTGATTCTCTGAAGTTAATTCTACTTGTAATTTCGTTTTACTGTTGTTTTTCGTTTTCCCGTAAGATTTTAAATTGCTGGTTAAATAGCATCTTTGCTTTCTAATCTTTTTTAGATTTTGTGATAGGGAAAATTTAATTAAATAATAAGAAGCACTTTAATGATATAATAAATTAAAATTTCTAATAAATTTCCTACAAGTTAGAAGTATTGAAATGAGAGAAATATCAGAAATTGTAAAAATGTAAAAATGTTTTATTGCATATCTATAAAATGTTGAGTTCCTGAGATAAGTTGTTTTAGACCTTTGCGATGGTCAACCATTTCATACAAATATAGCTCAAATCTATTTAGACTGGTAAAGTTTGCAATAAAATTCTTCTTCATGTATTTTTAACCACCGTGCTCCTTTGGGTAGATTCATTTCTCCTATATAAAATTGGGTGATCATATTCTATACATCATACGTACGTAAAATTATTGTAGTTATCGACCTGCCTCATAAGCGCCAACGGCTATACAGACGTAGTTAGTCCATAAAATCTTAAATTATAGCACACACAATATAATTACCCAAACATTACTCTAATAAAACTAAGTGAAAGCAATACAGTTAAAAATAAAAAGTTAGGTATAATATCTAGCGTAACATTGACTCAGATATTTTGAGAAATTACACATAACTATAACGAGAGAAATTCGTCAAGTTCAACCGGATATATTGCCCAATAAATGCGTAACTATAAAACGCAATAAAACTGTTCGTTTCGTGTGATAGTCCAGGAGGCGGTTGGAAAATAGTTAGTTTTCATGCAATCCAGTACAGGCACAGTCTCAGCCGAAAATATGAGTCACTAGAATATTAAATAGAGTTTAAATTAGACTTTAATGCACAGGAAGCATTATTTTCCTACACTTTTAACGACTGGAAGCCTTTATTGGCTAATATCATTCGCAGAAAAATAAGCTTGTTTTATTTTGTAAGTTTTAATACCATTTTTTTCATTTTGACGAGTACAAACGTATATAAATTTTTTAACTGAATAGCAATCAGAGTGACTGTATTATGCAATACCATGTCAATATTGAATCAAACGTGTCTTTTACCCGAAATTGGATACAGAGTCCGCTATATCAGAAAGCTTTATTCAAATCTGAATGTTATAATTTGATGTAACAGAAAATTATATTACCTACTCGAAAATAAATATTTTAACACATGCTAAGAGAGAAAACATGCTTAACAAGGATTATATAGAAACAAATATTGAAAAAAGGTTACCTAAGCATTTACACCGCCACCTCTTGGTCTACATCTAAAAACAAAGCCGTCTTCCTCAAGTTCAGGCGGATCTGGTCATGTAACGAATTAAAGCGTGGAATTAATTTCACCGTTCGCGTTATGTGAACGCTTACATAATCCTTATAAGATCTCATTCATGCCGGTCATTCACTCGCTTTCTTTAAATTTGGATGGTCGCCAATCGTAATACTCGATGTATGAATACTAAATCTATATACAGTTCGTTCATAGTTTGGCAATGTTTGTAAATTGATGAACTGGTGAACTAGTGATGTGAATGCTGAGTAGTTCACCTAATCACGAATACGATATTAAGATATTTGAATACATATTTTATTGTATTTCAAGATTTATTTATTTTTTTTCAAAATTTTGTAAAAGTATTTGTGATTAAACGTATTTTCTTTCTTCTTTCTTTCTGGTGCGTCGAGCACACGATGGTCCATGGACCATGGAGTTAGGGCTAGCGCATACATACAACTTTTAGTTGAACAACTATTTTGTTGTGTCTCATAAGACAATAGCAATATATAAACGCGCGCATACTACCAATATATCATGAAGAGAAAAGATAGAGAACCTTTCTATCTTTTTTAAATTAGTAGTTCATACTCACAGTTCATAATTATCATGATTTAGTGATAGATCACATGTTGTTATTTAAATGCTATAAAACTAAATATTAAACATATCAAATAAATATAATTTAATAAATATGAACTTCCATAGGTATAATATAAATATTATACGATATTGTAAAAAAGATGGTTATACTATACCTACCGACGTACCTACGTACCGACTTAGATATTTGTCACAGAATAAATAATCTTACCTACTACGTATTGTACACAGAACTAGCTATGTGTAGATTGCCATTGATGAAATACATATTATCACAGACATATTATAATACTTTTGTTTTTAAATCCCAATCGATTTTATCAAATAAGTATGAACTCTACTTTTAACTAGAGCCTCTTTAAGTTTAGGGATACAAAGACTCTTCTATTCATATGATTTTAAATAATAATATTGTAATATCTTATTACACAGTTTCGCGTTATAATCAAGTAAGTAGATTTTCCTCATACTATGAACAAAGATTACAATGCAGATTTGTTGAATGCATATAATCGTTATACATACACTAGAAAAAAGAAGTTAGTTTTCAGATCATTTGAAAGACAGCCAGATGGATAACTAAGTAATCCTATAAGGGTTCCGTATTTTCGTTTTGTGGTTCGAAAACCTAAAAACTACGTTAAAAAAACCGACTTCAAAAACAGAAAAAAAATATATACCGGCCGAATTGATTACCTCCTCCTTTTTATTACAAGAAGAAAAAGTTATTATTACAAAACGACACAGCATAATATAAAAACTTAAAGACAAACTGACCACTGCGACCACCAGCGATCCTACAAGTATTACCAAATCAAATGAGAACACTTCCTTGTACCTACGCATATCACACGTGCCTTAAGCTTCACTTTCATAGCGTTTGCATTAAAAGGCAATAGAGTTTGCGGTCACGGCGCTTCAGGTCAATATAACAATGATATGTATTTGTCCTACGACGTGAGGGAAAACAGCTGTACATTGGTAGATCTATGTAACTTTGAAATAGTAAAATCCCTAATGAACGCCCGAGGCGAGTTTTGGTCCAATAATTATGTACTTTTACGATAAGATTTTACGATTGTTTGTGCTTTCTAAATGTTTTGAATTTGAGTTATTTGGAAATTCTTTTTATTGTTTCGTTATTGAAGGTTTTATGGATGTCTGATTCAATATTCCATTGTAATGTTGTTTAAAATATCGTGTAGGTACTTTATTTTTATACCTATGTTTCTATTATGCTAGAGACTACATTTATGTAAAAATAGTACGTCTGGACGTGTAAAATAATGGACGCGTTTAATTCTTTCAGACACGAATTCTTCTTCATACATAAGCTAAGAAGCTACTGCTTGGAATGGGGGGCATGGTTTAGAAATTAGGACATGGCCGCATCACACATGTTTAACTGGTACTAAAATGTTACCTACCCTGGTAGACGTTATAAATGTGGAATTATACTATTTAATTGTTGTATGAAATTTATATATTATGTATTTATATACTTTGTGATACAAAACTAAACTTAACTAGCATATTTTTTGCTGCGTATTTTACGCGGAAATATTATTCAAATCCTTAACTAGGTAGGCGTGTATTTAAAGATATTTCAGCTTTTCAAATAAAACAACGATACGTATTCAGATAAAACTTTATAATATGAACAATGGACGTAGGTAATAGCTTGTTATAAAGTTTTGGTTTTATTTTCATTTTTTAGTATATTTAACATGAAAAGTTGAAATAGTTAAAGAAGCAGGAAAAACGCGAGCATGAGGCGAAATTCGGACACGGCTCTTGTCGCCTTAAATCACCCATGATCCTACCTCAGCTGTATAATCTTTTCTACTCTATCAGTTTTATCTGCCTATAGGGAATTCAGTTACAATAAAATATTTAATTTTCCAGTCATATTATTGGTTATTTTGAAATGCAGTTATATGCGATGTATCACTTGAAACTTGGTAGGTACGTATTATTGATGCTGTTCGTCAGTTGTTCACATAATATACTTGACCCAGAGGTCACTGGACGTAAACAAATAACACCTCACAGCCAAACATTGACAAAATCATTTATCACTTCGATGCCGTCATGCCGTCTGGGAGGCTAAAAACTTGTTTTTGTTACGTATACATGATACACGTTTTATGAAATTTTGTTAAAGCTCAACTTTTGTAGCTACGTCGGTAGGTCTTTATGTTTATAAAAAAAATATACCGGCTGAATTGAAATCTTTTTTGAAGTCGGTTAAAAAGTAGATGGAAGGTACAGTACAGTACAGTAGGCAGTTTTACGACGTTAGCCAAATTTCAAAACGGAACATTTTTCCCTTGGCCGATTTTTTTTTCTTGTGAAAGATGTTTTCCAAAGGGGTTTTGCTCCAGTAAAAAATTAAAAGCTCTGGAGATTAATCGACGGCATTAAATCGATTTTCATTTACTTATCGAATAAACCCACGAATGAAAGTTTATCTATTTTTATTCTTATTTATTCTTACAAGAAGACAATACCTGATTTAAAACGAAATTAATATGTGTCTCGAGTTTAAAATTTTCATAGAAGAAAATAGGATAAACAACTATCTATTTAAAAATATTTTAAATAGATAGTTGTTTATATATTATACTAGCGGTCCGCCCCGGCTTCGCCCGTGGTACCTACATGTTTAAACTATCCTATCTCTCAAGTTGGATCGAACTGCACATGGTGTGCGAATTTTATTATAATCGCTTAAGTGGTTTAGGAGTCCATTGAGGACAAACATTGTGACACGAGATTTATATAAATTAGATTATTAATTAATATACCTAGTGTTAAAAAAACATACGCATGCTGCAAATATTCTGAACAGTACCTAACATAACAATTTTGTATCAATGTCAGTGTGTTTGTATGAAATTCTAATAAGCTACAAAAGATAAAGCTAATAATAACTATATCTAATAAATCCAATTTTTAAACTAAAATCTACTTTATGTATTGTACGCTCTCCGTTTTTTACAAAAGTAAAAAACACTAAATTTTGAGATATTTATATAAGAAGCTAATTTCTGTATTATTTAAATTTGTTTGCTTTCTTAGCACTGAATGTATAATTAAAATTTTTAGTATGAAAATGAAAATAACGTATCTAGTACAAAATTAGTGTTATTAAAATGGGAAAGTTCATTTTATGTTTGTTATCTTCATATAAGACGTAATAAATTATATCGTAATTATTTCTAACTATTAGTGAGATTTTATTTTCATACTAGCTTTCCGCCGGCGGCTCCACCCGCGGTTTCAAAGAAAAACTCGCATAGTTCCCGTTCCCGTGGAATTTCCGGGATAAAACCTATCCTATATTACTCGTGGATAATGTAGCTTAAGAATGGTGAAAGAATTTTTAAAATCGGTCCAGTAGTTTATGAGCCTATTCATTACAATCAAACAAACAAACAAACAAAGTTTTCCTCTTTATAATATTAGTGTAGATAAAATAATAAATATACAAAACGATATCTAATATTCTTCTCAGTATTTACGTACAAAGCAATTAAATCATTTGCAATTGTTATCTTACTGATTTTTCTGTGCCAATTCCCTAATATTAATCGTTCTTTGATAAATTACTATATAAATAAAATTGTTTTTTCAATTTCCATTCTAATAGTTCCGGAAATAAAAGCGATCAATCAAACAGCCTCTCCAGTTTCATAATATTAGTTTAGATATTACATTAAACTATATACATGACGTATAAACTAGGTATTTACAAAGCGCATCTCTTAGCGTCCTCAAAGCTGAACATATGTTATTATTCATGTATTTGGATACGTATATAACAATTACGCATTGTATTATTCACATTATTTCGTCCACATTTTATAAATATAATATATTAAACTCAAATATTTAACTATACTTGTTTTAGATACGCTTTTGAATTGCCATATAAAATATACGCTTTTTAACAATATCTATAAATTATTACTACATTGTTACAAATGAAATTAAAGTATCAAGAACTCGATCTCACTGCATTATAAAATATGTTGAGTCATCGATTACTTATGATATAATTACAAAATTTTAATTTGTATTCCACTTGACTACCCACTACTTCGTTAGTCTAACAAACCGGAATCTAAATATTCTATGTCCTTATTCTATAGGACAGTTAACTGGTATTATCCTATGACCCTATTTTTGAAACACCATCTAAATGCATTCAGCTTTCGCTAACTTTCTATCATATTAAATAAATAAATATTTCAGGACATTTTTCACACAAGGTACGATCTGATCCCATACGCTCTTCGCTCTTCGAAACCAAATGGCTAATATACCCACATAATACTTATATATTTTTTTAATATATACATAGATAGATAATTAACACCCAGACACCGAGCAAATATCGATGTTCATCACACATATATTTGCCCTGAATGGGAATCGAACCCACGACCCCTGACTTCGAACACAGTGTCGCTACCAAGTAAATCAACCGGTCAATCAGTTAAATGGGACTTAACTAAGATATGTACAATTTTGATGCTTGATTTTCGATTTAAAGGAAGTTATATGACCACCATGAAACACGCGATGCGCATGCAGCCAATTAGTTATTCAAAAAGTTATGATATGAATTTCGTACACGCACACTTATGTAATGTTAGAAAACATCCAATAAATGTTAATTTTACAGCTTAAATACATGATTCACGGATTCGCGGGCAATCGACTGCGTAGTGAATACATGAACTCGATAGCCACGCTTGTAGAGCTAAGAACTGAATAGAGCCTCATAAGATTGAAGAAGGTTATGCTATAAGAATACTAGTAATCTTAATAATATGTGTTTACCAACATAGAAACATTTAATATCCAATGATTTAAAAATCCTGGAAGTATGAAATATCCCAACATGGTTTATATTTTTTTTATTACAGGATGTTTAGTAAAAATATACATAGTTACCGTCGCGGCGGTATTGTATAATTATGAGGTTAATTAATTGTTACGAAATTCTGTTGAATTAAAATGTATATTGATTCACTTAAACAATAAAAGAAATATCTGTATATTACATTATATTACATTATCTATCAACAATAACAAAAATAGTTTTGATTGAATGCGTACTAGATTATTTTTTGGCAAAATTATTTAAAGCCTAGTCTTCCAAAGCCTAGTCTATACATTCAGACCCCTACCAGTACGAGATTAGCAATTTTGTTACCTATCCAGTGGGGGCCGATAAATATAACAGCCATAGCACACACTGTACACATCACTTACCACCGTCGCACCATGAAGTACTTGGTTTTGGTATTGTGTACTGCGGTGGTGGCCGCGAAGCCGGTCGAAGATGACGTCATTGGATCCGTCGTTGGGGTCGTCAAGAATTGCGGGGAAGCGGACGTCTCCTTGTGTCTTAAGGTGTGATAGTGTTGTGATTTGTGTGAATAAATTTAGAAGTCGAGTTCTAATTTAGAAGTCAACTAATTAAGTCAAAGAGCTTTTGTGATAGAGTCATGATTTAGTTGAAGATGTTTAAATTGGCTGTTGCACTTAATTAAATGTAATGCAAGTGCTACTTTTGATAACTGTGATTTTTGTTTCATTTTAATTGATCATAAATACGGTTGTTTTATTCAGTAAATACAGTCTTATTTTTTTTACATTTTAATTGAATGTTATTATCTAGTTATTAAGATTATCCAAACAGACAAAATATTTACTTACCGAAAATTTGAACCAAATTAGAAGATTCTAATAACTTAACCTAATAACTAATGCAGATTGTATTGCTATAACTTATTCTCTTAATTCCAGGAAAAAGCGCTGAAGTACGCGGAAAATCTGGCATCAGCCCGCGAAATCAGCATCACAGACGGCATAACTCTCATTGGAACTGGATCTTCCCGATCAGCCAGGTCCTTCGAGCCTCTCCCAGAGGAGCCCAGGGCTAGAGAAAACCTGGTGGAGTCCAGGCTTCTGGACGCAGCTGCTGATTTCCTTGAGAACCATGTGATCCAACTGCGCATGCCGAAAGGCGCGGTGGAGGATGTCAAACGCTCGCTTGAGGAAGGTCAGTATCTTTTGCTTGTGTCTATTGTATATTTATCGTTTTTGGGTAGATTTTATTAGGAAATTTTGACGAAGTTCGGTTGATAAAGTCAGGAAGGAATGCTAGTAAAATTGTTAGTACTATTAATTAGTCGAAATAGGTGTAATACAGGTAATTTTTTGTTAGGAAAAAATTCTATTTATGCATTAAACACGTTAAAATGAATTAGCGAATATGATAGGTTTTTAAGATGTATGAAGTAGAGTAAATAATTTTCTACAGTTTATATGTATTTATCTAAAACTTAAGAAAAATAAAAATACGTAATGTGGTCAGTTAGCAAGCAAGCATGAGCCTACATGAGCAAGTTATTAAGATTATAAAATAAAGATTATTCAGCTTGATTTATTGACCATTTCATTAGAAATAAATTAAATTCTTTGATTTTACTGATCAAAGTAGTGATCGATTCTTCTAACATATTTTGTTAGAAGAATCATAGACATCGACAAAAATTATACCAAGATCTTACTAGTACATAATTTTCTTAAAATAAGCAATCATCACATTTGCATAGATTCCTTTTTACGATATTTTAATAACATGCGTTTATAACATTATTCGCACAGCTTTTCAGACAGACAAATTAATTGTATCTGTAAATTAATTAATTATCACTATATCCACGCCACATAAATCCGACTACGAATCAAAATAATTACTTAGTTGATAAAATTCACACTTCTCAAAACTGAAAGTGTGAAAAAAAATTCGTACAACTTTTGCGTAGTGAAATAATTGCTTGATAGTTATTATTTTATCTGAAAACATCGTTTTAACATAGAGAAGATAAAACTATTATTTATTTATTTGAATTTCCTAAAACATATAGGAGGTTATAATATTCGTTAGGTATTTTTATTTTCTAAACGAAAGCTTTTCTTTAATAGTAATATTCGTATAGTTAAATTCATGTTTATATTCCTTAAGGTTTGTGCTTGTAACTTTTATATTTTGTCCAAATACTAAATCTATTTTAAATTTATAAAGAATAGAAAAAAATTGGATCACGAGGCGGGACTCGAACCTTAGGCACATAAAACCGAAAGAATAGACGGAATCGATTTTGATAAAATTACTTGTTTATGTAGATTATCACTGTAAGAAATAACTTTGCGGTGTTTGCATAAATTATATGCTTTTTATATCTGACTAACGAAAACAGCCTCGAGCTAAAATGTAAGAAAAATCTGAACGAACATTATCAACATTACTACAGTATGTGTGGCCATTTGGAGGATAAAAAGACCAAAGTTTCTCACTGCGTAATTATTTTGAAGCGGTTCATATTTAATAATAATATTACTTAGTACTGAGAGATTAACCTCGTAATCTACTTTATCATATGTTGTTAAACTTGACAGTAAATATAGTTTCTCTCATAAGTTATACCCATTTCTCTAGAAGGCATATCTGCTCATGGTAACCGCGAAACTATCGCATATCATATATCTTAAATCGAGCATAATTACGCAATAATATAATCTAATATCTAATATCTAATATATATTATAAAGGCGAAAGTTTGTAAGGATGTATGGATGTATGGATGTATGGATGTATGGATGTTTGTTACTCTTTCACGTAAAAACTACTGAACCGATTACAATGAAATTTAGCACACATATAGAGGGTAACTTGGATTAACACATAGGATAGTTTTTATCCCGGAAATCCCACGGGAACGGGAACTATGCGGGTTTTCCTTTGCAAACGCGGGCGAAGCCGCGGGCGGAAATCTAGTGTTATAAAAACATATAATATAACTCTCGCCAAAAGCGAAAATAGAAAGTATATAAAAAATCCAATTAAAATCTAGAGAATGTAGGTTTTAGAAATTGCATCCTTGCTTCTTCTCACTTGTTTCTGTAAGTTGTTTGAAAGTACTGGAACGGGTCTAGCCTGGGTATCTAATAAGGCCTATTATAGTTGAAAGCTGGCAGAGTCAAGTTTTTACTGATGCTCCAAGTATGTAGCTTTTTAACATCCGTTACTTTCAAATAGTAGTTGATGGATACTGTTGAAAATCTGTTTCAATTATAAAAATAACAGCTTAATAATGCTTCACTAAAGTAATAGGTAGCAAAATATTTTCGGAAATGAATTTGACCTACCGTAACAAGATATCTTTAGATAGCTGTCAGCTTCTCATATCTGTTACATCGAAATAAGCTTTGTTATATAACAATAAAAATGAGAGTGAATTTTTAATCGAAGCGTTAAAGCCTTGTCATGCTTCATAGTTAATATTATATCATTATATCAGTTACAATCATAGGTATTATTACGTTAAATAGAAATATTTAATCTCGTCAATAAGCAGCGTAAATTTTCGTTTTTAGTTTAGAAGAACATTGAGATATTGAAAATTGATAACAACGGCCTCCTTTGAGCAACAAGAATTTACCCAAACATTCATGAACAAAAGAATTTAATTGCAAACGCTACTTGGCTAGATTCGTTATCTGCATTAATTATTTTTCCCTTCAAACAGACAATGTTTTAAATTAATAGGTACGTGTTTATAATATGTAAAAAGTGAAAATTCAAACTTCTTCGAGAGAAATTGTAACAAGACACTAAAAACACTTGTCTACTCACTTCACTAAGATATTTAAATATATACTTGGGATTGTCAAACTGTTTGTTTATAATGACACGAAATAATGCAAGTAGCAGAAGCTTTTGCGTATCGAATAACCAATGAACTTTCACGGCATTATGCAAACATGTGACATCTTGAATTTCAATGAAAGTAAATGTTTGATTTTCATTGTTTTAACTGTTTGGAATTCGGTTCAGGTTATTTGTTCGGTATTTAGATTAGAACTATGGGTGCGTTTGGAAAGTAGGCGGGTAAATGATTTTGAAAGGGAATTAATTCACTTGCATTTTGCATACAGATACATTGGATAGAAATTATGTGTTTTACGATAGCTTTCTTTTGTTTTTAAGGTTTATGCTATCATTTGTATTAAATAATATTATTTGTTATACCTATTGTAACAATTTTGATTACTAATTAAGAAATAATTAAGCATATCGATATCATCATTTGACTTTTTCTTGAGATGGATTGTTACGCTTTAATGAATTATGTAAGCCAAAGCGAAAGCATTATAGTCTAAATTTGATAGCGGCTAATTATTCTCTCTCTAATTTATTATAATTATTTCTACAATGATATAATATTATAATAGAATTTATTATCAAATAGTCGTAACATAATAACATAATACATACTCGCTTTATCATATGCAAATAAAAAGCAAATGCACACCTTCACTTACATAAAGATTTGCTTAACGATATTTTTTTTATTTTTAAACATTTGCAAGGATCCAAAGTAGACTTTCATAAGCAGCAATAAAGCATATTTTTCATTGTTCTTCCTTTCCAGGCCGTGGCAAGAAGAAGAAGCTAAAACAGCTGTTGCCCATCTTCGCTCTGCTCCAGCTCAAAATCCAGTCACTGATCCCTCTCTTCCTTGGAATCATCGCGTTTGCTGCTATCAAGGGTCTGATGCTCGCTAAGGCTGCTCTCCTAGCATCTGCTCTTCTTCTCCTCAAGAAACTCCTGTCAAAGCAAGAACACCATGAAAGCTATGAAGTGGTTGCCCACCCACACCACGACGAACATTTCTCACACCCAAGCCCCCATGGAGGCTGGGGACGGTCCCAGGACGCCCAAGACATGGCCTACAACGCCTACAACTAAACCTAAGAACAGTCAAACGATTATTTATTTAATTTATTTAAATTATTGTTGAATGTTAAGCCACGAAGCTCCGCGTCACCACTTTTTATTGTACCTGTTCTATTTAGTACAAATAGGTTTATAGCTTTAATATTTCCTTGTTCATGACCTAGTCACTTCGCTTTTTATGCTTATGTAAATAGCTCTTTTTTTATATGTATGCTTATGTAATTTTATGTATTCATTTTCGATACTTATGTATGTATTACTTTCGATTTCTCGTATTATATTTTATTATATGTAGGTATATAATATTCTTCGTATATTTTATGTAACGGTGATGCTTCTATGATGTTCCTTCCTACCATTTTCCTTTTCAGATCATCTCAGCCATATTTAATTTATTACGCTAGATAACATTCAAAGATTGTTAAATATTTGTTAAAAACACATAAAAATAAAGAAATATATTACAGTTTTTGTTTTATTTTAATGTGTCTACCAAAACTGAAATAAAATTATAACACCATATAATAATATAACCATCGTTGATGAAAACGGCATTCAATATAAATTTTTAACTTAGCAGGGCACTTGCAAGGGAGTAAGAACACAAAAAGTTACTTAATGTTTTTCATTCTCGATTTAGTCCTGTAAAACACACACTTAATAATTTCTTCAACTTATATTTCATTAAAAGTTCTGCAGATATCAGTCTAAATTATTAAAAGATTACCAATAATCTAAGTTATAAACGATATCACCTAAATAATTATATTCTCCTGAGCAAATCTCGCCAATACCAAGACATATTGAAATATAAAGCCCTGTTCACAAACTCTTGCTTTCCACTATCTAACATTTAATTTATGCAGATTCGATCAGAGAAATCAGGACTTAGCTTTAATGTCTCATAGGAATGAAGGTATACTACTACTAACCTACAAAAAATGCTGATCTGTTGATAGGTACCTTTGCATTTAGATAACTTACGGCCTTTTCCTTTGGGATATCCTGTACTTTTTAGTTCAGGATCCATCGCCCATTTTTGCAAGTGATTACTATCAAGCTAATTTTCCGTGAGTAGCTTTATTTTGATGAGACGCCCAATAATTTCCTGTACGAAACTCTCGATTGTGGTAGCTAACAGAGGTAACAAGGATAAAATGTTTTGATTTGATGGTTCTCAAATATTTATTACTAACTGACTTTTTTTTGTGTTCAATCTTAAGATAATTATCTAAATTATTCGAAAAAATATTTGTCCTACAAAATCTATTATATTTTGATCAAAGAGTCCCCTCTTTCCAATGTGTATCGATATCGAGGTCATCATAAATGATTACTAACCAGCTGATTTTTTTGTTTTCACTTAGTTAATATTTATATAGTTCAACAGACATATTGTCCTACAAATTGCGTACCTAATAAATATTTGAGAACCATCAAATCAAAACATTTTATCCTTGTTACCTCTGTTAGCTATCACAATCGAGAGTTTCGTACAGGAAATTATTGGGCGTCTCATCAAAATAAAGCTACTCACGGAAAATCAGCTTGATAGTAATCACTTGAAAAAATGGGTGAAGGATCCTGGACTATTTTAGATTGCAGACAATAAGCTCTCTAAAAGATCTAAATGACTGCAAAGCAATATTTATGAGGTTTTAATTGACAATTTATAAAAAATGTTGTGTGGTTTTATGAAACCACGGTAAAAGTGAAACTGTTCGAACGGTTCCGAACACTGCTTTGTGTAGCGCATGTCGCGTGACGGTCGGCTGCCGAGTAGGTATACCTACTCGGCAGCCGCGATACACGCGACATGCGCTACACAGACCAAAAAGTTTGAGACGATGTAATAAAAGTTTCACTTTAAAAAAAGCAATAAAACCCAATGTTAAGAAAAATTTAGATCAGGATAATTTTTTTCTTGTAATAAAATTAAATCTAACGATTATAATGGTTCTTTCACACAGTACCTTACCTTCAATTTAAACAGCTTGAAGTAATGTGTGTTTCTTCACTTACCCATTAAATTAAAACCCCATAAAATAAACGACGTATCAAATAATTCTCAATATATAATATTTCTCACACAACCTGTGCATACGCAAGCCAGTCTTTATAATAATCAATAATTGCACCGATGTACTTAATTATAAAGGTCTCAAAACTATGTAAAACTTTCTAGCGACCGTTAATGTCGTGGGAAATAGTGTAAGTATGTTTGAAACAATGGCATTTAGAAAATGCACCGCATTTTCAGTGGAATGTTAAGCAAGTGTGTCTATTTAAATTGTCTAAAAGTTTATACTCTGTGTTGTGACCGGAACGCTGTTAATGGCTCAATCTTATAGTTTTATAGATCTATATTACGATTTTTATAGGTCTGTTGTGTATTATTTCATATGAGAAAAAAGATAGAATGGGTTTGCTATAAGTTTAAAATAACTAATGCAATTATAAAGAAGATAGTAAAGTATCTATAGATTCTGTTCTCAATGTACACTGTACGTACGTCGTACGATGTCAACTTTTTTATTTAGGTTCTCATGATTTTACGAAAAAAATAGCAGTTGTTACTTAGTCACTACAATGAGTTTGTTGAAATGCAAACATTTAAGATAAGTCCTTATAGAAAGCACCTACCAATATGAAAAAGATTTAAAATTATTCACTTTTTATGGACGAGTTGCGACTTCGATAGATATGCCATAAATTATAAAGGAAATTACTAACACTATAAAGTTACCTATTAATATCGTTGAGAACTTGTTTACGGCACGTTTACATATTTATGTGTTTGTGAGTCTGTGTCAATGTGTCAGTGTGTCGTGGAATTTCATTGATAATTCAGTAGCTAGTGGTTCTTGTATGCTGGGATGTTAATGTTAAACTATCTATCTATAGCTAAGTGCGTATAAGGTCCTTGATAAATAAAAATGTTTGAAAGGTTTTTGCGGAAGTTAATTTTACTCTACCTATAGTGCATGAAATATTTTAGCTGTGATTTTCTATATGGCTTTAGTTCATATAAATATGTATCTTAATAATAATTTATACTGTCATATTTTTGCGATGGTATAAACAGTCATTGCAGTATTTTTTTATCTGGTTTTATTTTCTATTAGGTACTTAGTAAAGCCAGTCAATTGAACAGTTTTTATTCTAATTGAATTTAGCCAAGTCACTTGTTTTTATAAACAGTTCCAAGTTCACATAAATAAATTATCCTAATCATTTAGCTTCAACGATTAACTATTTCTTATGAGTAGATACTTACTGATGCGACGAGTACCTACATAGAAACAGCTGATGTATCTTTTTATATATAATACTAGCTTCCGCCCACGACTTTGTTCGTACATCCCCGTTTTTCCCCGTTCCCGCAAGAATTTCGGGAAATCCTTTCTTAGCGGATGCCTACGTCCTAACATCTACCTGCATACCAAATTTCAGCCCGATACGTCCAGTGGTTTGGGCTGTGCGTTGATAGATCACTATATCAGTCACCTTTGAGTTTTATATATATATAGATAATGATATAATAATTAAATGGTAGGTAATTACCTACTTTTGTTTATCTATAAAATACAATAAAAATAATAAGCGTATAATGGAACAACTTCACATTTTTTATCAAAAGTAATTGCTCATCTAAATAAATTTCAGCGCCATCTATCAATCACATGCTGAACTACATTCATGGCCAAGTTTGTTTACATTTACAATACTCGTATGAATGAATTTACGGTTTACGCTCAAGGTTTTCCGATTGTAGCACCACTACGCTAATTGAAGCCAATGAACTTTATTTATACCTACGTTATATAATATTATCCATATAAAGAAAAGTCAATGGGAATTTATTTCGAATTATTTTATTTTCATTTATTATTGTTAAATTTGAATGAATGAGTTACAATAATATTATTAAGATTATTATGAAGAACTTTTGAAATATGATTACCAAACGTCAAGGTTTTTACGGCGTTTATATTTATCCAACTTCAAATGTAGGTATCTAAGAACTTTTCTTCGTGTTAAAAATGTAGAAAGACATTAACGTTATCTGTATGTTGTGTAAAGAATTACTACCGATTTGACTTCACCTCCGGGAAGTTGGCACCGCACTTTGAAGTTAGAAAAATTTTAAAGGTTGTTCCAGGTTGTTCTAGGTTTGTTCTACATTGTTCCAGAATTGCATACAGCTGAGATTAAAACTTTTCGAGAAAAGTCAAAAAACCCGATTTTTGAGCTGGCACCGCACTTTTTAGATATCGCGATTCTGGCGGTTGTTCCAGGTTGTTCTAGGTTTGTTCTATATTGTTCCAAAATATCGCGTCCGAAAAAAATTTATTTTCCACAAAATTCGTAAAAAACCAAAAAGAAGTTGGCACCGCACTTTGAAGTTAGAAAAATTTTAAAGGTTGTTCCAGGTTGTTCTAGGTTTGTTCTATATTGTTCCAAAATATCGCGTCCGAAAAAAATTTATTTTCCACAAAATTCGCAAAAAACCAAAAGGAAGTTGGCACCGCACTTTGAAGTTAGAAAAATTTTAAAGGTTGTTCCAGGTTGTTCTAGGTTTGTTCTACATTGTTCCAAAATATCGCGTCCGAAAAAAATTTATTTTCCACAAAATTCGCAAAAAACCAAAAAGTAGTTGACCTCCGGGAAGTTGGCACCACACTTTGAAGTTAGAAAAATTTTAAAGGTTGTTCCAGGTTGTTCTAGGTTTGTTCTATATTGTTCCAAAATATCGCGTCCGAGAAAAATTTATTTTCCACAAAATTCGTAAAAAACCAAAAAGAAGTTGGCACCGCACTTTGAAGTTAGAAAAATTTTAAAGGTTGTTCCAGGTTGTTCTAGGTTTGTTCTACATTGTTCCAAAATATCGCGTCCGAAAAAACATTATTTTCCACAAAATTCGTAAAAAACCACCTCCGGGAAGTTGGCACCGCACTTTGAAGTTAGAAAAATTTTAAAGGTTGTTCCAGGTTGTTCTAGGTTTGTTCTATATTGTTCCAGAATATCGCGTCCGAAAAAAATTTATTTTCCACAAAATTCGTAAAAAACCAAAAAGAAGTTGGCACCGCACTTTGAAGTTAGAAAAATTTTAAAGGTTGTTCCAGGTTGTTCTAGGTTTGTTCTATATTGTCCCAAAATATCGCGTCCGAAAAAAAATCATTTTCCACAAAATTCGTAAAAAACCACCTCCGGGAAGTTGGCACCGCACTTTGAAGTAAGAAAAATTTTAAAGGTTGTTCCAGGTTGTTCTAGGTTTGTTCTATATTGTTCCAAAATATCGCGTCCGCTAACCCAATATTCTTGTCAAATGGACTAATAAGAAAGTAAAATAGATCTTATTACAAGTTGGCCTAAAGTACATAATAAGTTGTTAAATGATATCGCCGAGGCCTTTGACATAAGCCGCCTTTGTCGCAAGCCGCCTAGGCCTTTGCCGCGATTGATGTTTTTGAGAATTTAAATAAACAGAATGGAAGCAACCTTATAACTCAATAAATAAAGTATATTTTTAAATGTAGTTCCGTTTATAGTAAAAGCCGCTTTGCGTGTTTTATTGTTTCGTCTTTCACATTCGTTGCAAAAATTGTGATAGAGTAAATCGTCTACTGCACTCTTCCTAGTTTATAATGTCAACTAAAAAAAATGAGAAACGAGTTTCGACACGAAAAAAATCTGTGTTACCACATAAAGTGAACTTAAGGTTTAAGAGGCAAATTGTTAATGCGACTGCTGTGTATCAGTCTGAATTGAAGGAGCTTTTGAAAACTGCCAAGCAAGAAAAAATCACAAAATTCTTCAAACCATTGCCTTGTCTTAAGATAATTAATTAAAATGTTCAAAAACTTCAATTTTAATTAATTTTTTATGCATAATATTTTTTTTTTATTTCGTCACCTAGGAACGTATTCCCTATAATCCCATATAAATTAAAATTATCATTCCGTATTCACGGTTTCTGTATTCGCGGCATATTTATGGAACATATACCCCGCGAATAAGGAACTTTTACTGTACAAATGTACAGTTTGCTTTCTACTACTCGTTGTGCTGGAGAAAAAATTTAATTTTTCGTTAATGAAGACACAAAAAAATGTTCGAAAACTAAAAAACACAAGAGTTGTGCTGAATGGTGTTGAGTCTGTGATACTTGCTGAGTAAAAAATAAAATATTCGTAAAATGATACATCTTCAAAAAAATTGAATTATTTTTATAATAGAAGTGTAGTTTTTTCTTTGATGGGTCACCAAAGAAAAAACTACACTCAAAGACCGACTCTCTAACTTCAATATGATTTCACTAGAAAATCGAAGGGACATTTTTGATCTAATTTTCGTACCTAAACTTTTAAACAATAATATTGACTGCACCCAGTTGCTAACAAGACTCAACATTCGCCATTTTTTTTACGAAATTTTTGAAACATAATTTTTTTTCGGACGTGATATTTTGGAACAATATAGAACGAACCTAGAACAACTCAGAACAACCGCCAGAATTGTGATATCTTAAAAGTGCGGTGCCAGCTTCTTTTTGGTTTTTTACGAATTTTGTGGAAAATAAATTTTTTTCGGACGCGATATTTTGGAACAATATAGAACAAACCTAGAACAACCTGGAACAACCTTTAAAATTTTTCTAACTTCAAAGTGCGGTGCCAACTTCTTTTTGATTTTTTGCGAATTTTGTGGAAAATAAATTTTTTTCGGACGCGATATTTTGGAACAATATAGAACAAACCTAGAACAACCTGGAACAACCTTTAAAATTTTTCTAACTTCAAAGTGCGGTGCAAACATCCTTTTGGTTTTTTGCGAATTTTGTGGAAAATAAATTTTTTTCGGACGCGATATTTTGGAACAATGTAGAACAAACCTAGAACAACCTGGAACAACCTTTAAAATTTTTCTAACTTCAAAGTGCGGTGCCAACTTCTTTTTGGTTTTTTACGAATTTTGTGGAAAATAAATTTTTCTCGGACGCGATATTTTGGAACAATATAGAACAAACCTAGAACAACCTGGAACAACCTTTAAAATTTTTCTAACTTCAAAGTGTGGTGCCAACTTCCCGGAGGTCAACTACTTTTTGGTTTTTTGCGAATTTTGTGGAAAATAAATTTTTTTCGGACGCGATATTTTGGAACAATGTAGAACAAACCTAGAACAACCTGGAACAACCTTTAAAATTTTTCTAACTTCAAAGTGCGGTGCCAACTTCCTTTTGGTTTTTTGCGAATTTTGTGGAAAATAAATTTTTTTCGGACGCGATATTCTGGAACAATATAGAACAAACCTAGAACAACCTGGAACAACCTTTAAAATTTTTCTAACTTCAAAGTGCGGTGCCAACTTCCCGGAGGTGGTTTTTTACGAATTTTGTGGAAAATAATGTTTTTTCGGACGCGATATTTTGGAACAATGTAGAACAAACCTAGAACAACCTGGAACAACCTTTAAAATTTTTCTAACTTCAAAGTGCGGTGCCAACTTCTTTTTGGTTTTTTACGAATTTTGTGGAAAATAAATTTTTCTCGGACGCGATATTTTGGAACAATATAGAACAAACCTAGAACAACCTGGAACAACCTTTAAAATTTTTCTAACTTCAAAGTGTGGTGCCAACTTCCCGGAGGTCAACTACTTTTTGGTTTTTTGCGAATTTTGTGGAAAATAAATTTTTTTCGGACGCGATATTTTGGAACAATGTAGAACAAACCTAGAACAACCTGGAACAACCTTTAAAATTTTTCTAACTTCAAAGTGCGGTGCCAACTTCCTTTTGGTTTTTTGCGAATTTTGTGGAAAATAAATTTTTTTCGGACGCGATATTTTGGAACAATATAGAACAAACCTAGAACAACCTGGAACAACCTTTAAAATTTTTCTAACTTCAAAGTGCGGTGCCAACTTATTTTTGGTTTTTTACGAATTTTGTGGAAAATAAATTTTTTTCGGACGCGATATTTTGGAACAATATAGAACAAACCTAGAACAACCTGGAACAACCGCCAGAATCGCGATATCTAAAAAGTGCGGTGCCAGCTCAAAAATCGGGTTTTTTGACTTTTCTCGAAAAGTTTTAATCTCAGCTGTATGCAATTCTGGAACAATGTAGAACAAACCTAGAACAACCTGGAACAACCTTTAAAATTTTTCTAACTTCAAAGTGCGGTGCCAACTTCCCGGAGGTTTTGACTTCTAGAGTCGAGGCGTAGAAGAGTCTTCAAGAGTAAGTTCAAGGTTGCGACTTTCATACTTTATACGCTAGATGGCACTTTTTAAAAAGTGAAGCAATAAAAATAAGTCTGCTCGAGCATGAATATGAATAAATACATACAAACGTGATAAAAAAGCACTCGTACCGGCTCTTCGAGTGTTAGTCCGGTAAAATACTGAAATTAAAATATATAAGAATTGTTTGTTACCTACTAACATTAAAAGAATTTTCAAAATCGGATAAATTAGTATTGTATGTTCTGGGCAGTGTAAGTAATTTATAGACAATCTGCTGTGTAGGAAGGAAGGTGGAGAGGTCGCTACATTGCTCTTCTGGTATACTAGCTGTGTCGCGTGGTTTCACCCGCGAAAGAAAGCATTTAAGTTCAACTAATCAAAATGAATCAAACTGTGTCTATCATACTTACTACATAGTTGGATTATCTATACTTAGTACCTGCAGCTACGATGTAGTTCAGCCACATGAATATTTATTGTTTTGGACACGCCATTGTCCAAGTAAGTAAGTATTATAATTATTATATTTGGAATCATGCATAATATTATAATATTCTCTGCATATATTATAATGCATTATTTTTAAAAACACGCAGCTTCTCTAGATAATTTTTGATCTTATTCTTAGCTGGTATAATAAGTCAACTCTTCACGAAAAAAATAATTTTATTAAATATAATTTAGGAACGCAGGATAATGAGCAGGTAACCTGTTGGTTTTAATTTATAAGTATTTTGAAATATAACTCACAAATAACACAAGAAGTAGGTATTATTATGAATCTACTTACTTTATTACATACTAGATTTCCGCCCGCGGCTTCGCCCGCGTTTTCAAAGGAAAACCCGCATAGTTCCCGTTCCCGTGGGATTTCCGGGATAAAACCTCTACCCTCTATATGTGTGCTAAATTTCATTGTAATCGGTTCAGTAGTTTTTACGTGAAAGAGTAACAAACATCCATACATCCATACATCCATACATCCATACATCCATACATCCATACATCCATACATCCATACATCCATACTTACAAACTTTCGCCTTTATAATAGTATTAAGATTGATATTATACAGGATGTCCCACTATTGGTATACTAAGCGCGAAGGGACTTATAGTTTTGCATATACTGAACTGAACACGTAAAAAATACTTAAACAACAAAATAACGTCAAAAATTTTTTGCTAAATTTGCGGTAAGTATATGCTTCGCGCAGCCAGCATATACCGCTTCGCTTATATGAGCATTTTGTCTATGAAAACATAATCTTAAACGATAGCTCATGTGCTGGTGGCAAAGTTGGGCGGGTTGCTTGTTACGGGTGTACACAAAGAGTTTTCAGAATTCATCTATTTGAAAAAAAATATTAAAAATTGTCTCTGGAATTTTATAAGTATTTTTTACAAACTCAGCGTATGCAAAACTATGACCACTTTTGAGCTTAGTATACCAACAGTGGGACACCCTGTATACTTATGATGGGTGATCACAATATTTCCTTCACCTGGGAATCGGGAAAATCAGTAAAGTAGGCAACATAAATTTGCCCTTATTGTGTTTTCCTAAAAACTTCATTGGTTGTTCAGGCATGCTTTTTACCACCATGAATGATATCATGATTTAGAGACATAGGACGATATATGTTATTCTCATCCTTTATTAAAAACAGTTAAAAATGCGCTGTTTATAGCTGATAATCATGAACGGTACTTGCAACAAAACTTTAACATGCAGAAACATTCTAAAACGTATGAAAATCACAATTATTTAACTTACGAAGCTGAACTAATGAGCAATTTAAACAAGAGCTTAATCACTGGAGATACGATCTTCAGTGTTACAACCGTGATTAGATTATAATATCTCCTATTAGTTACTGACCTACTGTTATATCCGCTTTTCACTCGCTTTTACTTATAATATACAGCCCTTGTACCATGATATCTTAAAGCAGCAATATTTCCAGTGTGGAAAAATGACAGTGCTATAGGTTGTCTAGCGCCATCCCTTTCCCACTTTGGAGATAATACTGCTTTAAGAAATAGGAACCCTCAAGAATGCTAAATCCGTCTGAAATAGATTTAAGATAAATGAACCACGGATAATATAACTAAACTGTCGTGGGAGTCATTAGAAACGTGACTCAGTCATTTTGGCGGTATTATGTGCCTTTTCCTTTTGTATTCTTTTGGCAATTTCGTAAATTATCACTTGGCATGCGAGCTTTGATGTGAATAATTTGAATTTAATTGGTGGTTTTATTTTGAATAAAAACTTCGATTGTAAAAGCTTGCAGACGCTTTTTATTTTTATCTTAATAATATAGACCGTACTTTGTTTAAATTATGATTTAATAATGATGTATAGTATCATTATGCAATAGTTATAGTTTATTTAAAGTGACTCTATATTTCAATCGTTCTCCCATATTTTATACCAATTTTAAAATGAACTTTTTATTGAAGCGTTTTATTTTGTAGGAATGGGACCAGCATAAAATGAAACACGTAACAATTTTTTAAACTTTAATAGTTGAAACAAACAAGAAGTTACTTATTTAAAACAACAAATTATATACTTACTTAAATATTCTATATAAATAGACATACATAGGCGAGTTCAACAGTCCTTATAATAAATATAATAATACTATACAAATACTGAAATAACATAAGATATATTATATAATATTTATCACGATATAAATAATAAACAACCCGTGAGGAGTTCGACTTCAAAACCATAAACAGGCAAAGTACTTAAATAACTTAAATAATAATTAAAGCCAGGTACACACGAACAATGCATTAACTATCTATAGCACACATTAAATACATACTATAATATGTAGCTACTCAATACCTATAAGGTTTACTTCATTCAGTCATAAATACAATCACACGGCACACTTGTACACAGGCGTGGAGAAATCGTCACGGAAATAGGTCGGTTTAGTAGGCTAAGGCTTTTGCGCGGCGTACGCTATGTTCTGAGCGTCTAGGGCCCGCCCCCAACCACTACCGTGACTGGCCCCGCTACTGTAGCTGGCCGTGTCACCTCCATACCCACTTGCACCGTAATCGTGACTCGAGGTATGACTCGCCGAATGGTGAGGATGCGCGACCACTTCGTACGTCACATGCTTCTGCTGAGACAGGAGCTTCTTCAAACCGATTATAGCGGACAGGACCAGCGCCAACTTTCCAATCAATAACGCTTTCCCAGCTATCAAAGCGATAGCGCCGATCGCTAATGGCATCAACGCCATCATCTTCAACATGACGGCCGCAATTATGGGGCCGAGAATCTTCGCCGCTTTCTTTTTCTTCCCTCTCGATTCTTCAGAAAGATCATTGTCATCCGCGAACGATGTGACTGTTTCTTCCAACGCTTTTCCCACATTAGAAACCGTGTCAATGACATCCGATCCTTTGACTTCGATGCGCAATGAATGCGTTTCGAAGTAATTCTTCAGTCTCGAAGCCGGATCTAAAGCTCTGGGTGCGCCCGTGGTAGGGGGTGCGTCTGCCGCTCGAACCACCGTGACCCCATCCGTTAAAGCGAAGGTTTCCTTTTGTCCGATCATTTTGTCGACGAAAGAGAAGAATTTGTACTTGAGGCATGAAGTGGAGTCTTTTCGGAGACAATCAGAAATTCCATCCAAATCATTGTCGGTATGGCCGCTGTCTTGTGCGGGAAGGGCGGTGCAGATTACCGCAAATGTGAGTACAGCGACCGTCCTCCACATAGCTAGGTTTCTTAGAGACTGTGCGCCGGCGCAATGCATCTAACCTTAAATAGCGTACTCTCCGCACCCCTCGCGATGTGACCCGTGGAAAAAAACGTATCAAAACAATATAATGGACTTTCTCAGTAAGTAGAAGTAAGGTCCAGTGCGATAACGTTGCGTCTGCGAAAGCTTCTGGTCATTGCAAAGGTCGTGAACTTGAATTAGCCATTGTGTTGACCATAAACGTCTCTATGAATTTTGCAACTATTCAAACCGGTATTAGCATGAACGTTGAAGTGATTTTATACAATGTTTCTATTCTACTATTCAATAATAGCACTTGGACGAACTTTGACCAAATCTTTTTAATAAAAAATAATTAGGTAAGTGTTATTATTATACACGGTGGACGAAATATTTCTTACAATAAATTTATGTTCATTAATCATTTGTTTATTAATCAAGCTACATAGGTAATACGAGACTTTCCAATAAAATTATAAAAGCTTAAGCAAAGAGCTTTTAAAATAACTTTTATTAAAAGTCTTTTATTATATAAACTTGCAATTGTTAGTTTTGTCGTTTGTTGGCACGTTAATTGAAGAGCTTTTTTCTCTACATTGTAACTTTGAAATCAAAACAATAATATCACAATGTATATAAACCACATATTATCATGAAGATTGAAAAAACAAATGGCAAATCCGGTGAGTCAGTAGATAATTTCACATTTACAATTGAGACCAGTTTCCAATCCTATGAAAGTTGGCAACACTTGATTTAGTAGTACTAGAACTTTGAAAGTAATTCCTTTACCTAGTGCATTCCTTGAATAGCAAAAAAGTGAAGGAAATCCCTTTCTGAAGATATATCACTCGCTCAGTCGTAATTTTTTGCCTAATAGCCGCTAGACCCGGACAAGAAAAAATAAAAATTTAACAGAAATAATAAAGCTTTAAGCTGATGAAAGACTTTTTTAAATGAAGAAGCAGTTTATCAGTTTATTCCTTTAAAAAGCTTATAAATAAAAAATAGAAGGATTTTATAAAAGCTTTTTCAGACAATCAAAGCGAATAAGGAAGGTTGTACATTGAAAAAAATCAAATTAATTTAGTAATTTCTATAATGAAATTAGTAAGTACAAACTATAAACAATTCCACTAGAAATATCGCTTTTTAATAATAATAATATGTAAAAACTCATTAAGAAAACTTTTTAAAAAGATAAGTTTAATATAACATACCAAATTATAAACAGCTGAATTTTTAATCGAAAATTCAGCTTTTATTACGAAGCCAGGGTAAGTAGTGCCTTATTCACTACTGGCGCAAAATAACACCTAAATCCAACTAATATTATAAAATATGTGAAAGTTTGTACGTTTGTTTGTTACTCCATCAGACAAAAACTGCTGAATTGATTTTCATGAACTTTGGCACATAGAGGGTAACTGTACACATAGGATAGTTTTTATTAAAAACGTTCAATTACCGTTCACGTAGTACATTCCCGTGGGATTTTCGGGATAAAAACTTTTTATCCCGAAAATTCCACGGAAACTATGCATGTTTTTCTTTGATACGCGGTTGAAGCTACGAGCGAAAAGCTAGTTGTAAATAAAATCACTCATAGTTGTTACACTGCTGTGTTCAGATTTGTAAGCACACTACAAACAAGTTGGTTGTAGTTGTTTTATTTTATTTAGTACAGTTTTGTTCGTGTTTTATTTCTGGTTAGGTTATTTCATTCATGTAATCTCTGTAGTTAGATAATATAAGTATATTAACGAAGTCGTTACAATTTAAAATAAGATTGTGACAGTGATATAAGAAATAATTATGTGTTTCCATATTGTCTTTATTTTGGTTTATTGATACAACTTTTCAAGTGTTGATTTCATTGTCATGATTAATTCTGTATTACTTGTTATAACTTCAACAAATTTAGAAAAACAAAACAAAAAAATTAACAGCATCTCCTTAAAGCCATAATTTTTGAAATTCAGTAGAGTTAAGCTGCGATCGTACAAATTACATGCTATACAAATTCTCAAATTAACTAAGTCGTTACTTTCAACTTTTTCATACATTTAACATGCTAAATTACGTACTTTAACGTTTCTCTGGATGCTTAATAAACCCTCAATCTGTTACACGCCATAAACAAAAAGTAAGAGTTAATTCTTAATGTTTACGGAACTGTAATTTGTAAGAACATCACGTTTATAAAATGTAACATGGTCTAGTCGATTGGAAATTGATGCGTTTGTACCGTTTTTGACCTCTTTGATGTCTCATTGACTGTAGACTGATGTTCTTGTGATATTATGTGTATCGATGTCTTTTATTTTATGATGATATTATTAAATGCCGTAGTGATTTTTTGAACGAATAGATGATACTTTTAATATGCTACCTGTGCTTTTGGCTAGATTTAAATTAGTTTTCTGTCATAATTACACAAAAGCTGTAACTGATTATTTTAATCTTAAATATATTTTAATATCCAGATTTTTCGCTGGTTTTATAGAATAGAAGCAATAGAATAAGATTGAGCTTAATATATTATTTACCTATTTAATGATTAAGACGGTATTATGTAGGTATATTATAAGACTTTACGAATATGAAATAAGTACTGTATTATATATGCTTAAATTAAATTAACAATAAAATTGTATCATCGTCCCGAATAAAAAAAAAATCTCAGAAAACAAGGTTTCTCTTTGTTTTCAATGATGTAATATTACACACTGACCATCATATTTTTATTTTTTGAGTTTCATTGTAGAATAAATTCATTTTTTTTTGCTTTTGATGTTATTTTTATCGTCTGGTTTTCTATATTATATCATTATAAAAGGGGTTTAAACTAAATTTATTTAATATTTTCATATTCAGAACTCAGATAAATCAAAACATTGCATGCCTTTTAAAGATTGCATGTTATAGTAAAAAACCTACTTATATCGTAAAACAAATTTATCAATTGATGCATCAATGGAACTCTATAAATGATACATTATTATGTTATTTCAAGTGTGTCAAAGCAGTTCACAAGCATGTAAGTCTAGATTCAAGTCATATTCATTTGTTGGTAAGTAGGTTTGTGTTGCCTTTGTTATTATATAAACTAGACCAAGTTCAAAACTATGTATATTAACTATATTTTACATAAAAAGTTTTATTTATGGTGTGAATATAGAAATGTATAGAGCGCGTATAAATATAATTTGGTAAAATAACATTATTAAAATATCCAAATTATAAATGCGTAGGAATTTTATTAAGTGAAAATACGCACATAATTATATTTGTTAATAATTCTTGTTAATGAATATTATAAACAATGCTGATAAAGTGAAAAATTAACGCGTTTTAACTAAGAACAACAATTAACAATTCAATTCGCATATTTTACTTACCTATGTAAAATTTCAATTAAATCACAAATATTAAAGGAATTATAATTTATTCAAATTAGGTAACCTCTCTTCTAGATTATACGTATACCTATTACTCGAAAAAAATAAATAAATAAAAACAGAGAAGCGTCTTCGATTCGCTCCGGTTTGCTCTGCTTATTGTAACAATATTCTTTTTGTTCAAATTTATTATTGGCAAGGCTTAGTTCCTATTTGTATATTTAAGCAGTTCAATTGAAAAATAATAATAAATAAAAATAATAAATAAATATTTCGGGACAATTTTCACACACGGCACGATCTGATCCCATACTAAGCTTTCGCTTGTGTTATGGAAACCAGATGGCTGATAAACATACATATATAATTTTAAATAAATACTTATATAGATAATTAACACCCAGATACAGAGCAAACATCTATGTTCATCACACAAATATTTGCCCCGGGTGGGGATCGAACCCACGACCTCTGGCTTGGAAGGCAGGGCCACTACCAACCAAGCCAACCGGCCAGTCTTATATTATAATGCTTTATAAGTACAATTATTTTAGATAAAAACATAGAACTATATCATGCAATTGATAGAATAGATAATATCTTAGAAAAGAAAAAAATATAATATTTATAGTTGATTCAAGGGATAAAATAACAATATAGAAAGAAAGATGATCATAATATTATTAAGTTTAATTCGAGTAATTTGAAACTAAGCAGTAAATTCACATTGCCTTTCACTTTCAAAAGCTTTAAGGTCGATGACTCCTTGATGTTAGATAAATTGTAATAGAAGATTTATTTTTGCATCCTTATTGTTTTATTAAGACCATAAGGGGACAGATTAACTGCATTGCAAGTGCATTAATAAAATATGAATATGTATCATGTCATTGGCTATGTGGATTGTAGGTAAATATTCGTAAAGTAACAAACAAAAAAATATTCAACATAAAGAGATTGTTTAATACTGTGTTCGCATTATTACGCCTTATTAACTAATAACACATTTATATTGAAAGTTTACTTAATATGAATACCTATTATATGAAAACCTTTTCTACTCTATAAATACCTACACTTTCTTAGTAGGTAATGGTTACATCATTTAAAATAAATTGTTATAATTTGTATAACAGCATAATCTTACTACAATTTTATGCTATAACGCCAATGATATAATATTAGGCGCCGTTAAAACCAGTTTTAAAATAAATAACTTCATCGGGTCTTTGAACTTTTTGCAACTACATAATATATGTAATTTGAATGTGTATGTTTATGTTACTCTTTTTTATAGTTTTGATATACAGGGGACCGCTGAAAATCCGTGCGAAAAGCCAGAGCTTTTTCTTCGGAAACTGAGTAGCATCATTTCAGTATTACACTTAATGTATACCTAATAATAATTAAGTGAAATAAGATAAAAATATAATGTTTAATACCTCCTTATATTTTATTTTTTTATTTAACAATAAAACAAAAATTCTACTCGTGCGAACGGAAAACAGAGCCAATAAGTCTATTTATACAAATCAGGAAAATATATACACCACCCAAATCAATATTTTAATACAATTGCATACGAAAATAAATACAATATATTATAAGCCCTTGACTTTCTCACTTTCGCTTTCGGTCGCAGGCCACCGAGCATATAGGAGGAGTTCAAATGTCAGACGTAAGGTATGATTACACTTGTAGAACCTTAACATTGGTACTCATTTCTCACGTTTGTACTACGTTTACGAGAATTCCGCGGGCTTACGATGAGATTAATGAAGCTAATTTCACGTGGTTTTGCTTTGGTTATATGCATCTAAGTTATGTAGGTACATATGGGTGAAGAATCATAATATTCAGATAATAATTTAATCAGAAAAGTATAATTAATGACGAGAAAAGCCTACCGCTCTATATATTTTTTATATTCATTAGTTATATTTAATGATATATCTAAAACAAAATCATTGGAGTCACTTTAGTGTTATCTTTAACAATTAACTAATTATAAAATTAAATAGCTGTTATTGATATCTTCACTTTCATCAAAACTGCGTTGAGAAAACTAAACGTCCGCAAAACAGTCATATTACGTGACTTAGCAGAATGATGTTTATGATAGACTAGCTGTGCCCGCGACTTCGTCCGCGTGGAATAGTGACTGCATAGTAGTTACTACTTAACTTTTATTGAATAAACACGTACTACCATAAATAATTAAAATAACAGTTAGTAAAATTTATTACTAAACTGAGCTAAAAAATAAAAAAATAAGTGCCTAATTAATTTTCTACGTAAAATTTATTTTAAATTATGGCATATTATTTTTTAGGCACCAGGAGGGAGAGGAGCAAATTTATTTACCTTCCTTCCTTGTATGGATGTTTTTGACAATATATTGTGCAGCAACTGAGTGCCGAGGCAAACGTCAAAAGTGCTACAGCTATTAAAAAGTGCTCGTGTACGCCGAGGTCTACATCGAATTTAATGATTCCAGGCCCTATCCGAAGACTTTATCTGAACGAACGCTTAACGAGAACGAACAGGCAAATTTTTCGAAAAGCACGAGAAGAAGGTAATCGACTGCATTGGCGTTATGTCTGGACGCGAGATGGGCGAATATACGCACGGCAACAATCCGGTACAACTGCGATAAGGATTCGATCAGAAGCAGACCTGACTAAGGTTTTTGGAGGTATATAAATTCGTCACTTCATAGTAAGGAAATCGCCTGTATAGAACATATTGTATTTTTATTTATAGAAAAAATGCATATTTTAAAACAAAGTTTTTATTCATATGCTATAGTTTTAAGCCACGGTGTAAGTGTAATATTGTATTTATTTTTAATCTATGGATGCCTAAAAAACTTGCGGAAGTGTTGTTTAATTTCACACGTTATAAAATACACTGTAACGGAATATCAAAAATCTTACATTCATAAGCTGTTTTATGTTCTGTACACGATTGAAGCTAAAATATATTGTTTTAGGTTTAATTTATTGTCTAGCACACTCCTTAAATATGGTCAAACTGTATTATGTGAATACTTTTTAATATTTCGGATGAGTAATGAATCTATCATATGTATAATTTTAAGTAATAATCATTTTATGGAACTCTTCCGAAAGCATAACACTTATATCTGGCATGTACAGAGTTTATCATTGTGTCTATCATATTATTTATATTGTGCTCATATGCATCAGGAAATAACCTACCGTAAAATAATTTTTGAATCACAAAATTTGTATCGCATATGCAATTTCAACGCTTTTTTTTACAAATTTACTTTATTTATATCAATATACCATGTAATCTGTTTTATATCTTTGCGATTTATATTTAAAATAAATTATAATGATTTCTACTATAAAATTAAAATCCTATACATATACGCTGATCTATGGAGCAACCAAGTTGATAATATGTACTTAATAACGATAGTCATGCAACATAATATATTTTTACTTTTATTAAATGAATAGCATAAATACTAAAAAATTTGTCCTGGGGTTGCTAAATGTACAATCGCTAAATACGGGCTGTGACGAATTACAAGTAACCATAGAAAAATATGCTCCAGATATATTGGCACTAAATGAAACTTGGACGAAGGAGGGAATGGAGAAACTGTCACCAGTGATGCCTGGATATAAATTTATAAACAATCCCCGACCGCACGGTGCTCGTGGGGGTGGTGTGGGTTTTTATGTAAACGAGCGCTTACGAGTGCGAATTCGGCCACACCCACATTCAGAGCTAGAGCAGATGTGGATCGAACTAACACTATCACATGTAGGCCCAATTGCAATCGGAACCGCTTACCGGCCTGAAACTACTAAGGTCGGAGTGGCCATAGACGCACTCAGTGAATCTGTCAGTACTTTTGGGTATTGTAAACATATTTTTATATTAACAGATTTCAACATAAATATGTTAAAGTTGGACAAAAACCCAGCGTCTGAATTTCGTTCCTTTTTGTTGCAACAAAATCTGCACCAACTAGTGAAAGAACCGACACGCATACACAAATCATCACAGACCCTTTTAGAACTATTCATCACAGATTCACCAGAAATTTGCGGAAACATCAAAATCGTCCATAATCCCTCCTTAAGTGATCATGGCCTCGTCGTATGTGAATGTCATATAAAGAAAATGAGCAAGAGCTCACAATATAGGTACGCGCGTTTGCTAAAAAATATAGACCCAGAAGCTTTTGACAAAGATTTAAAAGCCTTACCATGGAACAGTGTACAGCTAGAAACGAACATCAATGAAATGGCGAATAATTTCAATCAGTTGCTAATTTCCCTCTTCGATAAATACGCACCGTTAAAGAAAATTAAAATTACTGACACACCACGTCCCTGGATTACTGGTACAATAGTAACTATGATGGATCTTCGAAACAAAGCACTAGAAAAAGCACAACGTAAGAAAAATGACACTTGCTATCGGTATTACAAAGACCTCAAAAATCTCGTAACAAGCGCTATCAAACGCGAAAAAACTGCATTTTTCACTTATTACATTAACAATAACGTTGATAAACCATCTATTATGTGGAAATATTTAAGAAAAATAGCGATAACTGGTAATGCAGCTAGAAGATATACCATTCCACAGCATCTGAATAATGCAAATAAAATTCAAGATTCTTTCATCACAATAGATGGCTATAGTTCAGCGGACAGGAACTTGATTAATTACTATAATAGTGAATGTTATAGCAACCGTGAATTTATTATACAGCCATGTGAAATTGATGATGTTCGCAAAATAATCAACGGGATATCCACAAACGCTGCTGGACACGATACGTTGACAATTGAAATGATACGAATGACCCTATCAGTTACACTGCCCGTTATCACTTCAATGATTAACGTGTCTATTTCTGAGGGTATTTTCCCGGACTGCTGGAAAGTTGCAAGAATTACACCATTACCTAAAAAAGATATAGTCAACGATTTCAAAGACCTACGGGCCATTAGTATTTTACCTGTAATGTCAAAAATAATAGAGCGTATAGTGTGTAATCAACTTACAAAGTTCATTGAAAAGGAAAATATCCTACCTCTTGTCCAGTCAGGTTTCCGAAAAGGACATGGAACGGCAACAGCTTTAGCACAAGTCACAGATGATATAATATCCAACAGTGACGAAGGCAATGGCAGTCTCTTGGTTCTTTTAGACTTCACAAGAGCATTCGATTGTATAGACGTGGAGATGATGATGGCAAAGCTCAAATACTATGGGGTCAGTACGAATGCATGTAAATGGTTTCAGTCCTATTTAATGTATAGAAAACAGTACGTTATTATACAAAATGGCGACAACTCCGAGAGATCGGTCGATAGAACACTGTCCCGTGGATGTCCTCAAGGTTCTATACTAAGTCCTCTTTTATTCTCTATATACACAGCAGATTTGGTTAAACAAATAAAAAATGGCAAGATTCATTTATACGCTGATGATACTCAAATTTATTATCCTTTAAACACGAAAGATCCGAAATGTTTAGAATTGCAAGTAAATAACGACCTGGAAGTAGTTAATGTGTGGGCCAAAAGAAATGCGTTATTGCTTAATCTCAGTAAGACGAAATTAATGATATTGGGCACTAAAACCCAATGCCAAAAAATAAAAAAACAAGATTTAAAAATTGGGTTAGGCAATATTCAAATAGCTCGGGTGGATTCAGCTAGAAATCTAGGTGTTTTGATGGATGAAGAACTCCGATATGAGGATCACATTAATCTATTGGTGAGGAATGCTTTTTATAAACTCAAAGTTTTTTACCAATTTCGAGAGCATCTTACGGAGAAAGCCAGGGTAACACTTACAGAATCACTGGTGCTATCAGCCTTCAACTATTGCGATACGGTGTACGGGCCGCGACTCTACGGTAAAACCGAGCGCGCCATCCAACGCGTCCAAAATGCTTGTGCCCGCTTCTGTTTTGGTATACCGAGACGCGAACATATTACACCATACCTCAATAAAAAGGGCATCTTAAAGATGAAGGGAAGACGAGAGCTTCATCTAGCGGGCCTAGTATTTAAGATTATTAAAACTGGCAAGCCTGTTTACCTGTATGAGAAACTGTCGTGGGCTAAAGATTCGCATGAACTAAATACACGAAGTAAAGCAGATAATAAACTGACTATTCCAAAACACCGATCTACAGGTTTCAGAGGAGGGTTTAAGTTTTCTGCCACTAAAATCTGGAATGATCTCCCTCCCCCACTAAGATTAGATATGGCATATGTAACTTTTAAAAAAAAACTGAAGATCTTTTTAATAAAAAAACAGATTAGTGGTGATAATTAAAAACTGAACCTCTTTAGCGTTGAATATGTATTATGTATAATATGTGAACGTAACATAGTAGTAGTGAACTGACGATTCCTTTTTGTTGTATTGTTTTTCCGTTGTTTCAATTGTGGTTGTTATTTTTTTAAGTTTCTTAGTCTAGTATAGATATGCAATATGTATAATTGTAGTATATGAGTGAGGGTAGATAAAAATAATGTCACCGATCGTGTGTCAGTTTGTTGTGTCAAATAAAAGTGATTGCATCATCCTTGTGTTTTAATATAAATTAAGCCTCAAATACCATAATTGGCGACGAGGAAATAGTAATTCACACGTGAAAAAGTACAAAGAATACAGTGAAATATGTCTTTTGTTGGAAATGCATCATTTGGCAGCAATCTCACGTTCGACCACCGCGCGCAAGAATGGAGTATATTCATTAGTCGTTTTAAGCAGTATTGCACGGCTAACAGCATTGATGAAAATACAGACAAAGCCGGGGTGAAGCGCCGCGCGTTGTTGTTGACAGCGTTGGTAGAAGACACTTATCGCGTCGCTAAAGATTTAGTATTTCCTTCGGATTTAGAAAACATCGAGTACGCTACACTCGTACAGAAGTTGAACGATCATTTTATCTCGAAGAGAAGTACTTTTGCTGAAAGATATTTGTTTTATAAGGCTGAACAAAGACCGGGGGAAGATTTAACTGAATGGGCGGCGCGAGTACGACATTTAGCGCAACATTGTGGCTTCAAGGGCGAATTGGACACAGCACTACGTGATAGATTCGTATTGGGTCTAGTAAATGCCAAAGAAAAAGAAAAGTTATTCGCTGAGAATATCGATAATTTGTCTTTCAACAAGGCGTTGGAGATGGCATTAAGCGTGCAGTGTGCCCGCTTGGCATTGCAAAGTGCTGATTCGGCATCATCGGCGAGTTTGCAGCCGGGAGTTGAACGAGGTCCGGTTGGTGTGTTCGCCGTCCGTCCCGGCGCCCCCGGGAGGGCGGCCCGGGGCCCCAGCTTCAGTGAGAAAGTGTTATGTGTAGTGTGCGGTGGTAAAGGCCATTCAAAAGAGCAGTGTCGTTTTAAAAGTTATAGTTGTAATAAGTGCGGTAAACAAGGGCATTTACAACGAGTTTGTAACGTTAATAATTATGTAGAAATGCACGGCGAGGACTCTGAAGTTGGTGAGTTATTTAATATTAAATGTTTAAATGGAGAACCTATGCGTCTTTCGGTGTTGTTGGATTCGTTAAAGTTTATTTGTGAAATCGACAGCGGTAGTGCAGTATCCGTTTTGCCATATCTTATTTATGAAAAATATTTTAAACGTAAACTGTTGTTACAACCGAGTAGTGTGGTGTTTAATTGTTATAACGGGACTAGAATTAACCCATTGGGTTATATTTGTATGAACGTTACCTATGATAATATCGTTAAACCGATTTATTTTTTTATTGTAAACACACACAAAAACCAACCGATACTTTTAGGCCGTGATTTTATTTCTATTTTTAGTTTGGAGTTTAGTTCGTGTAACTACAACAGTTTAGAATCAAACGGACTTGCAGATAAGATTTTAAATAAATATTCTGTACTTTTTAGTGATACCTTAGGTACGTTTAATAAATATAAAGTGACTTTAAAAATCAAACCAGGGAGTCAATTGAAATTTTTTAAACCTAGACCGGTGCCGATTCCATTGAAAACTAAAGTGGAGGCGGAATTAAATCGTTTACTTGATTTAGGTATTTTGGAAAAGGTTGATTACTCTGATTTTGCAACACCTATCGTTCCCGTTTTAAAACCCGACGGTAATATAAGAATTTGTGGGGATTATTCAGTAACTTTAAACAAAGTGTTGTACATCGATAATTATCCTCTGCCTAGAATCGAAGATATTTTTTCTAAATTACACGGAGGGTTAGAATTTTCAAAGCTAGATCTTTCTAGGGCTTACAATCAATTATTACTAGATAATTCCAAAGAATTGACATGTATCAACACTCATTTAGGTCTCTTTCGATACAATAGACTGGTTTTTGGTTTATCGAATGCTCCGTGCATTTTTCAGCGTACTATGGATCAGTTATTGGTGGGTATTGAGGGAGTTTGCGTCTTTTTGGATGATATTTTGATAACGGGTCCTACAAAAGCATTGCATTTGCAGAGATTGCAGTTGGTTTTGAGTAGATTGCAAGATGCGGGTTTACGTGTAAAACGAGAGAAATGTAAATTATTTCAGACGTCTATCGAATATCTCGGTTTCGTCATAGATAAAAACGGTCTACATAAATCAAAACAAAAAGTTGAAGCTATTTTAAACGCAAGTTGCCCAAAGAACGTTAGTGAGTTGAAATCTTTTCTAGGTATGGTAAATTATTATAGATGTTTCATACCAAACACGTCGAGTGTTTTGGATCCGTTACATTTGTTATTAAAAAAAGATACAAAATGGTTTTGGGGCCGTGAACAGAATGAGGCGTTTTGTAGAATTAAACAAGAATTATCATCAGATCGGGTGCTGGCCCACTTTGACCCCGAGCTGTGTACGATAGTGACGGCGGACGCGGGGCCGGCGGGGCTGGGCGCCGTGCTGGCACAGCGGCAGCCGGACGGCGCTGAGCGGGTCGTGGCGTATGCGTCGCGGTCGTTGTCGCCCGCGGAGCGTAATTATGCGCAGATTCAGAAAGAGGCATCTGCTATAGTTTTTGCAATAAAAAAATTCCATCATTATTTGTACGGTCGTACTGTTCCTTTCACCTTACGAACTGATCATAAGCCTTTGTTGTCGATATTTGCATCAAAAAAGGGTATTCCCGAACTCGCTGCGAACCGTTTGCAGCGATATGCGTTGTTTTTATCGGCATACAATTTTAATATCGAATATATTAATAGCAATAACAATGTTGCAGATTTTTTGTCTCGATCGGTTCTAGAAACTCCGTCTGAATCTGAATGTGATTTAAATACAACCGACTCGTGTTCATACGTTAATTTTATTGCGAATTTGTTTTTAAAACCTATATCTTTTAACGAAATTAAGAGCGCCACTGAAAAGGATAATATTTTCCTTAAAATTATAAATTTCATTAAGCACGGTTGGCCTAAAAAGCTAGAGGACGTAGATTTAAAAACCGTATTTTATGTGTAGAAATGAACTTTCATATGAAGATGGTTGCATTATGCGCGGCCATAAGATTGTAATTCCTACCATTTTACGTGAACGTTTATTGGATGAATTGCATAGTTCTCATTTTGGAATCGTTAAAACTAAGAATGAAGCGCGCACTCGTATGTGGTGGCCTAACATCGATAAGCATATTGAGCAGAAAATTGGTTCATGTAGTATTTGCAATGTTTTTCGTAGCAGCCCCCCGCGCGCGCCCCTCGCTCATTGGTCCTACCCCGAGCGTCCTTGGGAGCGCATTCATTTAGATATGTTTTCATTGAACAATAAAAATTTTTTAGTAGCAGTTGATGCATATTCTAAATGGGTAGAATGTTTTATTATGTCAACGACAGATAGTGAAGCGGTGGTATTGAGAGTCAGTGAAATGTTTAGTAGATTTGGTTTAGTTAAAGTTATAGTGACGGATAATGGAACTAATTTTTGTTCAGCTTATTTTGAAAATTTTTGTCAACGCAATGGAGTAAAACATGTAACTATTGCACCGTACCACCCAGCGTCTAACGGTCAGGCCGAAAATACTGTGAAAACATTTAAACGCAGCATTCAGGTGATTTTAAACGAAGGCAGCTCCAAAATGTTGATTGATAAATTATACGAATATTTATTTAATTATAGAAATTCGGCTCACTGCACTACCGGTGTCTCTCCCGCAGAGTTGATGTTTGGCCGTAAATTACGTTGCCGTTTAGATTTACTTTGTGAACGTAGTATGGTGGCTGGTGGCACTTCACCAACCTCAGAGTCTTTGTTAAGTGTCATTAAGGATAATGTTCATGCTAAACAGATTTCACAAAGTAACGCCTATGGGGGTCATCGTAAAATTATATTTAAAACCGGAGATGAAGTTTTGTTTAAACACTATTATAAAAATGGAACCAAACATACATATAAATTTGGTATAATTAAAAAAAACATTGGCTCAAGAATGTATTTGGTTTATGTACCAGAACAAAATGTCTACGTTCGCAAACATATAGATCAAATTTTGATTTATAAGGGTTCTAAAAAATACAATGAACATGTTACTGATGATGTGAGTTGCTTCGGAGACTACACTTCTAATGAGGTGACTGAATCTTCAGTTCCTGTGGAGCATGATACGGAACAAGATCCACCGCAATTGCAGGGGGTTCCTCAGGATTCAAACGTCTTGTCATCGCCAGCTCCTCAACAAGAGCAGGTAGAGGAGGAGAGTGAATCGGTACCAGTTGGCTCAGATTCTGAAGGAAGCTCTGTCACTACTGGCGTGAGTTCTCCTTCCGCCCCTATAGACCCTCGGAGTGACGATCAGTTGACACCTCGTAGATATCCTTTGCGTATACGTAAAAAACGTAAATTTCTGTAATACCTAGTTATTAAGTTGTAAATAAAGGTGGAGGGATTGTAGTATATGAGTGAGGGTAGATAAAAATAATGTCACCGATCGTGTGTCAGTTTGTTGTGTCAAATAAAAGTGATTGCATCATCCTTGTGTTTTAATATAAATTATGCCTCAAATACCATAATAATATATAATATAAGTATATAGTAGATAATTACGTAGGCAGATTGTTGGCGGCGAACCTCAACTCAAGGCCAGACTGAAAATCAGCGCTGTAGTACTCTCGAGTCAAACAGCATAGCTGAGTCTGGGCCTTTTGCCACAAAAATACTTTTTTTTTTGTTTTCTTATTTTTGTTTATTTTTATTTTCAATTTTGTTATTAGGTTAAGGGCCGATTTTTCAATCCCGAGATAAACAGTCTAATAACTACCCCTCGAATAGATTTATTCAATTATTTATCTAACTCATAACGGCTCGCCTATTTTTCAATCGTGATTTATTTGATGAATAACTATCTGACCAAATATTTCCATATTGGCAGCTCTGCTCTCGGAGTGGCGAAACAAACATATTAAATTAGTCAGGTTAGAGCGGGATAGAGTCAACTCTTGCAATTTGTCTTCTTCTTCTTTTTTCAAATGGTAACTCCCGATCCCAGTGAGGACGGATTCTGCCAATGTCAAGTTTTGAACGGATGGTCAGTTTAAGTTAATGCTCATGTTAAGCGTGCTCTGTGCTGAGGAAAAATCACGGTTGAGATGATTTACTTTTTATTTACTCAAAGACTTCTTACATGGAGCTGTATAACCTGACAAAGAACAAATATTAGTTATAGACAACACAACACATCACAAAAGCATAACATAAAATAGGTATAGGTAGTCAGAGGGAGTTCAAAATTTTAGATTGTTAAAATTGATAAATTTTGATAGGATATTCACAAATGAGGTAGGGACAAGGCAAAGTAAACACTTAAAATTAGTAGGGAGGGGAACATCTGGGGGAAGCATATCCAGAAGTGAGATACGGAGCTTAGGGCAAACAAAGAATAAATGGTCATAACTTCCCTCGTCTATACCACACTCACAGAGAGAATGGTCACGAACATGAATTTTAAATAAATGATTAGGAGTGGTATTGTGACCTAAACGGAGACGGCAAATGGTGGAAACAGTAGGCTTGTCTATATTAGGGAAACGGAAGAACCAGGGCTTACGTGGAATTGAGGGTTGGATATCTCTATAAAATTTCCCTTTGGTTGAATTTTTCCACTGACTGTTCCATGTATGATCCAAGCGATCCTTAGAAAGAGAAGAGAGATCGTGGGCATAATTAGAGTAATGCTCTAGAGTACCATGTTGAATGGCAGATTTAGCCAGAACGTCAGCTTTCTCATTGCCTACAATACCAGAATGGCTTGGAATATGTACTAAATCTACCTGAAGCCCTTTTCTGAAGCAGTTGTAAAGTGCGGATTTTATTAGAAAGATGATAGGAAATTTAGACTTTGAGCGGAAAGGGTTAGAAGTAATAGTCTGAAGACAGCTGAGGGAGTCTGAAAAAATAACTGAATTTTGGAGATTATGAGAGTCGATAAAATTGAGAGCTTCCAAGATAGCTGTGGCTTCACCAGTAAAAACAGAAGAGAGAGGGGGACATTTAAATTGTAAAATAGTGTTAGAGTTATGGTGCCATACAGCAACCCCTACAGCAAGATGTTTTGACACTTTTGAGGCATCCGTAAAAAAAAGATTATAACCACGCCAGTAGGAAGAAACCAGACAGTTAAAAGCAACATTAGAATCTGGAGCATATTTTTGAATACCAGAACTCATATTAATGTTGGGGTTAAAAACTAGTGCATGAAACGGAGTTGAATATAAAGGATGGATACTAAATTGGGATGTTGGATCCGGAAGGCGGTTAAATTTGATGAGACTTTTAAGTAGGCAAGGAAAATCAGATGGACGACGGAGGTTATTTAGAGTAAGTATTTGAAGTAGATTTCGAATTTTAGGAAGAAGGGGATGGGAGGATAATTGTATAAGCCGAAAGAAATACTTGTCTGACAGATATTGACGGCGAAGATATAAAGGAGGGTCTACACATTCTACCTGAAGGGCATTGACTGGGGTAGACTTCATGGCACCTATAATGAGTCGCAGACACTTGTATTGTATTCTGTCCAATTTTATTAAAGCTGTTTTATTGCAAGGTTCTAAGATGAACGACGCATAATCCAAATGGCTACGGATTATAGCATTATAAACTAGTTTTTGACAATATGGATGTGATCCCCACCAAACACCAGCTAGGGAGCGTAAAACATTAATACCCTTTTCGCACTTCTGAGAAATGTAGTTAGTGTGAGCCATGCCATTCAGCTTTTGGTCAAGCACCACCCCTAGAAATTTAATCTTGTTGACTACAGGGATTGAGGAGTTTTCTAGTAATATTACCGGCTGTGGTATCAAGCGTTTTTTCGTGAACACAACTACATTGCTTTTGCTGGGCGATAGTGACAAGCCATGATCGTTCATCCAATTTTCCAAATAAGACAAGGCGCTGTTAAGTCGAAAGGTAATCACATCCATATCCTCTGACGAAGTATACAATGCTATATCGTCCGCATACTGCAGAACGCTACAATACGATGGAATGGCTTTATCCAAATCCCAAGTGTATATAGAATACAATAATGGACTCAAAACGGAACCTTGAGGGAGGCCTTTAAATACATGTCTAGTAGGTGAATCTTTAGAACAGCGTACTTGTATCGTCCTCAACATTAATAAGTTGAAGATGAAATGTATCATCCTCTCAGGCAAACTCAGCTGTAACATTTTCTGTCTGAGCACTGGAAGAAGAACATTATCGTACGCTGAAACTACATCCAAAAATACGCCGACCAAATACTGTTTATTGTGAAAAGAGGAACGAATGTCAGTTGTTAAAATACTAAGACTGTCTAATACACTCAAACCTTTCCTAAAGCCAAATTGGGAACTAGCTAGGAGGCCTCTGTTCTCGACCAGCCATTCTAGACGATTTTTAATAAGGTGTTCAGTGATTTTGGCTAAGGTAGAAGACAGGGCGATTGGTCTATAGGAATTGGGGTTAAGGGGATCCTTGCCGGGTTTGGGGATAGGAATAATAAGCTGGGATTTCCAAGAGTCCGGAATAATGGCATGTAAAAAGAAAATGTTAATTAAATTTAGAAAAAAAGATTTTGTTTGATCGCCTGACTTGCAAAGAAAAGAATATGGTATACCATCAACCCCAGGGGACGAGTCTTTTAAGCCATCAAGAACCGTAACAAGTTCTTGCAAGGTGAATGGGCAATCCATACTGTCGTATGATACTAAATTATGGGGAGGACAAGGAAAATGATCAGAAGAGGGGACAAATGGAGGGGATAGTTTGTCAATGAAATCATCAAGCCAAACGTCTGAGTTGTTGGATACTCTATTTTTATCACATAGAGCTCCACGGAAACGGCGAATACTATTCCACATTAATGATGGCGGGGTTTTTGGAGATAAGCTCTCACAGAAACGGATCCAACCCTGTTTCTTTTTTTTTGATAGCAAGCGTTTAGCGCGTGCTGCAATTTTCTTATAATTAATAAAATTCTCATAAGACATACTGGAATCATATCTTAACTCGGCTTCTTTACGGTCCTTAACTATGGCAGTACACTCATGGTCCCACCAGGGAGGAGACAGCTTCTTAACAGACAGAGTTGAATAAGTTTTCAATGGGAACGATTCGGTAGCAGTAGTCTCGAGACAGTTAACAAAGAGAGAATAAGATTCCAAACAATTCTCAGGTGAAGCATTTGGGAGATTACTTATTTTGGTATCAAGGGAGTTGGCAAATTTCTCCCAGTCGGCATTGCCTAACTTAAATTTGAGCAAAGGTGGGAAAGCTCTAGTGGGAACATGGACTGTGCGTGAGCAGGAGATGAGGATTGGAAAATGGTCGCTCCCATGAGTAGAGGAAAGCGTAGAACAAGAAAAGGAAGGAGCTAAGACAGAAGAGCAAATTGTTAAGTCCACTACAGTATTAGGATTTTGTAATGGGGAGACTCTACGGGTAGGAAGGCAATCGTTAATAATACACATATTCAGATCTTCAAAGAGGTCAACCAAAAGATATCCAAAGGAGTCGCAAATGTACGAGCCCCAAGAAGTATGGTGGCCATTAAAGTCACCCATAATAATAACAGGGGGAGGAAGAGAGGAGATGATTAAGGAAAGCTCTGGAATAAAACTAGGATGGGGATGAGGAACATAAACGGATAAGACTGAAATATTAGCAGCTCTAGCTGCAACTGCATTAAAGTTACAGCCATGGTGGGGAAGTGGAATTTGAGAAAAGGGAATACTGTTATTCAAGAGCAGAGCACAGCCAGCATAACCATCAGCTCTGTCGTCTCTAAGACAGGAATACCCTGGAACCCTAAACCGAGAACCGGGCATTAACCATGTCTCTGAGATAGCAAGAACCAAAGGTTTATGATTGGTTATTAATTCAAAAATCTCATGCTTCTTGGGACGGATACTCTGAGCGTTCCATTGCAGAAACACTAGATCCATAATTGAGGATTGATGAGAAACGGGATAATCTTTCGGCAACGTTGGACGGTAACTGGTGGGGATAAGAAAGTAAAGTCTCTATAAAAGATAAACACATATTAAGTAGATGTTCATCAAAGGGAAGTGAAGAGCCTGTATTAGGGAGAGCACAACCATTAGAAAGGGAGGAGGGAGGTTCACGAATGATAGAATGATGTGCATCCTTATCATAAGACTTACCCAGAGGAGCTCGGGAACGGGGGGTCTTAGTGACTGTTTTCCTGTATGAAACATTAGGTGTTGATTGGGTAGGAGGATTAGATTGGTAAGATGGGAGGCTTTGGGAATGTATAGATAAAGGATTCTGTATCTGAATATTCTCAGCATAGGATCTACGAGTTGACGGGATGACTCTAGAAGCCTCCTCAAAAGATATTCCTTCAGATGCCATTAGCTGCTTAATGGCCTTTTGCCTAGCTTGTTCGGGGCATTTCCTATCAGTGGCATAATGCTTACCAGTACAGTGGAGGCATGTTGCGTCAGACTCTAAAGTTGGACAAGAGTCGCCCAAATGGGCCTGTGAGCATTTGAAACAACGTTCCTTAGAGCGACATTGTTCGCGTACATGTCCAAACCGACAGCATTTATAGCATTGAATTGTGGGGTATTGGTACACTTCTACTGGCATGGAGTTGTAAAGGCAGTATATTCTTTCTGGACGAACTTGGCCCTGAAAGGTCAAAACAACGGTTTGAGATGGTGACCATGAAGTAACACCATCTATTCTAATTTTTTTATTAAGCCGTCTGGCTTTCAATATTTTGCCTCTTCCACCTGGGAAATCCACATGGCTGATAAATTCTTCCATAGACCACTCCGTAGGGACACCTTTGACAATGCCCATACGAGTGATGTGAAAAGTTGGAATGGAGGCTTGGTAATTTGAATCTTTAAGAGGGGGGAAATTTATAAAATTATTTGCGTCACAAGCGGTATTGAATTGTACAGAAATTTTATTACGCCCAATAGCTTTAACTCCATCTTTAGCTATGTTAGCTACACGATTGTTGTATAAGAATGATCCAAACTTAATGGGCCTAATAGTTAAGCCCGCCGCAGGATCGGCCTCTGTACGGGACACATAAACAATAAAAGGACCACTGTCATTGTCGGAATATGTAATGGGATTAGATAAGATGGGATCCACATATAAACTTTGAGAGGAAGCGATCGCGTAGTTCTTAACTGTTACCTGTCTTTTAGACGGGATTATATCTGTATCAGCAACGGATGGCTCAGACCGTTGTCTTTTATTACTTATATGCTCCGCTTCCATCACCTCACTCTGGATGTCAGGAGGTTTACCAGGGTCGGGAGGATCAGGATTCATGATGGGCGAGGAAAGTTAGTAAATAAACGCTTACCCCAATATATATATAGAGACAATCACAGATTTGGTTATCACTACCAGTTTACACTAAAAAGGAGTGTTCTCAACAAGTTAATTAACAAAAATCTCAATGGCACGTGTTTTCTCCGACACAACAAAGATCCTGCAATTTGTCAACAACCGTCATTATGACTCACGTCAGGAGTGCATTTTAAGTTTGACTTGTATTGCTCTTTCATCTATGATTGTTGATTGTTGTTTTGATTCGAGTAAAGAGTTTGGTTATATTTGTGTTTCAATTTATATATTTTACGATGGAAACGACATACTTAAAGGCAGCGTTCGGCAAATTTTCAATGGCATGGTCATCAGTACTATCAAAAACATCAATTTCAATATGATTTTAATTGATAATAATTATAAAGAAAGAGGTTTAATTGTTAATAATTCTACGCTCTATGTTATGACATACCAAAATATCCCAAATTTGACGCATCAGTTGTCAACTCAAACGCCTAACCGTCGAATAGCGCGCTATCTGGCCGTTGGAGCGGCAAATAGATTTATTCCTCAAATAACGTAGTTATTCGATAGATAAGTCCTATTCGTCTATTGAAAAATTGAATATTTTGTTAACTGAAGAATAAAGTCTATCTAGCTGTTTATCTGGGCATTGAAAAATCGGCCCTAAGTAGATTTTAAGTTTTTTTGTATCTAAATTATTGTGGCAATAAATACATTTCATTTCATTTCATTTCATTTCATTTCATTTCATTTCATTTCAAAACGTAAAGGAATAGAATCCGCTATCGATACTAATTGACATAAGCGTATGATGTTTTGCTAAGGATTTGTTCACCCTACCAACGACGACGACGACCACGAACAAAATTTTCATCCAGTCGCAATTTAATAAAATTGTGCAAAACACAATTAAAAATCAATTATTAAAATTTCCTGTCGTTCTGGTGATTGGAATTTTTATTTTTGAGATAAACGATGAATGAAAAAATAGATTTTTCGTAGAAACAGTGGCTCCTAGAAAAAAATGTATGTGAAGTTTTTTAAAGATAATTTTATAATCTACAATTTTGGTAAAAGTTAAGGATACCATACCATACCATCATTATCATAATAATATATCTTATATATATATTTTTTTATAATGGTACTTAATTTTAAAGATCGTCGGGAAGTTTGTAAAATTATATATATTCCTTTTCCTTCGTTGCGTTGGGTTTTTTTTTTTAATTTTTAAACTTCGGTTTCTTATTTTCATTTAATATTTTCAAGTGAGCGAGACCTACCTCTACCTCCATAATACATTCCTACATCTGACATCTTTTAAGTTGGGCCGTAACCGTGCATAAATTGTAATGGACCACAGTGGCAAAAGAAGTGGTATATTTAAGAAAAAAAATTGCCAAGGGCCAGGCCTATGTGGCTTTGAGAAGAGTTCAAAATTTCCAGGGTGTAGCTATCCTCTCGCTCCCATGTCCCCCTCTTCTTTCACAGACTTTCAACCCTTCCCTTTCCATCCCTAGTAAATGGCAGAACCGATTTTGATGTAAATAATATTATCTAATTGTACCTATATGTACACGTCATATCCTATCGTTTGATGCTCCATTTGGTTTATTTATCTAACCACTGTCACCCCTAAAGTGCCCTATATGTAAAAAACGGATGAACCGATTTCGATAAAACATTACTAATTGTAATTCACCCGTTATGCACATTCATTTGATATATCACTTAGGTAGGTACTATCACAATATTTGACAACATTCGTTTCTTTCATTCCCACTTATACCTATACAGGGTGTAATCGTTAAGTGTGCACAGGCGATTTTTCCGTAAGTATTACAGATAACAAAAAACTTTAAACTGATATCGAAAGTACTTAACCTAATGAGTAAAATGGCGGTAATAAATTTTTAAAAATAAATCGAGAAATATCAAAAAAATTATCTTTAAACCCTCCCATTCATTAAGTATGAAATATGAATATCCCATATACCTACATTTAATATGAAAGATTTTAGCTTTTTTTTTCTTTTTTTGGTTTTCTGCTTTAATTACTTCGCAAATTTGAAGTGACATTTTCCACATTTTTCCGGACATTTTCACGCATTTTCCGGATATTTTCCGGGAATTATCCAGGCATTTTCCGGACATTTCCCTGACATAGCCTGTAAATGTCTGGAAAATCCCCGGGAAATGCTCGGAAAATCCCCGGAAAATGTCTGTAAAATCCCCGGAAAATGCCAGGGAAATGTCCGGAAAATGTCTGGAAAACATCGAGAAAATCCCCGGGATATGCTCGGAAAATCCCCGGAAAAAGCCTGGGAAATTCCCGGCAAATAACCGGAAAATGCCTGGGAAATGCTCGGAAAATGCGTGGAAATTTCCGGAAAACCGTGGAAAATCCCTGGAAAATGCCTGGAAGATATCCGGAAAATGCGTGAAAATGTCCGGAAAATATCCGGTAAATGCGTGGAAAATCCCCGGAAAATGCCAGGGAAATGTCCGGAAAATGTCTGGGAAACATCCGGAAAATCCCCGGGAAATGCTCGGAAAATGCCTGCGAAATTCCCGGAAAATGTCTGGAAAATCCCGGAAAATAACCGGAAAATGCCAAGGAAATGTCTGGAAAATATCCGGAAAATGCGTGGAAATTTCCGGAAAAAGCGTGGAAAATGCCTGAAAATGCCAGGGAAATGTCTGGAAAATATCCGGAAAATGCGTGGAAATTTCCGGAAAAAGCGTGGAAAATGCCTGAAAATGCCCGGAAAATGCTCGAAAAATGCGTGGAAATTTCCGGAAAAACCGTGGAAAATCCCTGGAAAATATCCGGAAAATGCGTGAAAATGTCCGGAAAATATCCGGTAAATGCGTGAAAATGTCCGGAAAATATCCGGAAAATGCCTGGAAAATTGCCGGAAAATGCCTGAGAAATGTCCGGAAAATGTCTGGGAAATGCGTGGAAAATCCCCGGAAAATGCCAGGGAAATGTCCGGAAAATGTCTGGAAAACATCCGGAAAATCCCCGGGAAATGCTCGGAAAATCCCCGGAAAAAGCCTGGGAAATTCCCGGAAAATAACCGGAAAATGCCTGGGAAATGCTCGGAAAATGCGTGGAAATTTCCGGAAAAACCGTGGAAAATCCCTGGAAAATCCCTGGAAAATAGCCGGAAAATGCGTGAAAATGTCCGGAAAATATCCGGTAAATGCGTGAAAATGTCCGGAAAATATCCGGAAAATGCCTGGAAAATCCCCGGAAAATGCCTGAAAAGTGTCCGGAAAATGTCTGGGAAATGCGTGGAAAATCCCCGGAAAATGCCAGGGAAATGTCCGGAAAATGTCTGGGAAACATCCGGAAAATCCCCGGGAAATGCTCGGAAAATGCCTGGGAAATTCCCGGAAAATGTCTGGAATATCCCGGAAAATAACCGGAAAATGCCAGGGAAATGTCTGGAAAATATCCGGAAAATGCGTGGATATGTCCGGAAAAAGCGTGGAAAATGCCTGGAAAATGCCCGGAAAATGCTCGGAAAATCCCCGGAAAATATCCGGAAAATGCGTGAAAATGTCCGGAAAAAGCGTGGAAAATGCCACTTCAAATTTGCGAAGTAATTAAAGCAGAAAACCAAAAAAGAAAAAGAAAGCTAAAATCTTTCATATTAAATGTATATGGGATATTCATATTTCATACTTAATGTATGGGAGGGTTTAAAGATAATTCTTTTGATATTTCTCGATTTATTTTTAAAAATTTATTACCGCCATTTTACTCATTAGGTTAAGTACTTTCGATATCAGTTTAAAGTTTTTTGTTATCTGTAATACTTACGGAAAAATCGCCTGTGCACACTTAACGATTACACCCTGTATATAGGTATAGTAAATGGATGAACCGATTTTGATTAAATATGTCTAATTATACTTTACACGTCATGCCCTTTCATTTCATATGTCACTGGAGTCAAAATTCACTTTTTTTATTATCTACCACTTTTATACCTATATCAAATAAATGGATGAACCGATTTTGATAAAATTTGACTTATTTTTACTGATAGGTCGTTCACTTTCATTTAATATATCACTAAAGTATATTCGACAACTTTAGTTATTTTCATTCCCACTTTTACACAATAAATGGATGAACCGATTTTGATACAGTTTATTTAAGAACCAGCGTCGGAAAATATGCTGCCTAACAAAAAAACATCATCTAATTCGGATTACCTGCTAGCGAGCTACGGTGGCACAAACACACACACACACAGCGGTCAAACACGTCTTATCACCCATATTTTTGCATCGGGGGTTAAAAATATAATATTATAAATACGACATAATTTAAAGGACATTTTATGTATAAAATTTACCTAGAAATAAGTATAATTTTAATTTGACCCCTCCCCCCTACTACCTCAGCTTACCCCCCCACCCTTGGGGACTTTCGATATGATCACTTGGACATAACTGTAGCGTATAACAGATAACTTACGTTTTATCGTACACTGTATGTGTACCATAGAATGCCTTAGCAAATGTTCGCCGTGAGTACTTAAATGGTCATAACTTTTTTATTTATGAACCGATTGACATGAAATAAACACTAAATGTTAAATGAAGATTACCACAATATATTAGTGAAAACCGCATCGAAATCGGATAAGCCGTTTCTGAGTTTAGCGTGTTCAAACATACAGACAAACAGACAAACAGACAAACAGACAAAAAATTTTTTAACTACAGTTTTAGGTTTGGGATCGATTTAATAATAACCCCTGCTAATTTTTTTTACATATTTTCATTGTACAGACACCACTTTTCTAGAATTTTATTATATGTATTGATGATGATGATGATGATATTGATAAGCGTTAATAATAATCTTTAAAATCTTGTTACCTCTCTGTTATAAACGTAAAAGTTTGTGGGAATGGATGTCTGTTTATCACTTTCAATGTAGATGTCCAGACCTGGATGAAATCTATCATTGATATACATTATAGCCTAGAAAAAAGGCTTTGGAATGAAGTCACGTGGTGTTCTTAGTAATTGTGCCCGTAATAACATAATATTTAAAGTATACGAAATTACGAAAATGTCCCCTTGCTGACTATATGAATTACCTATATGCTTCATATTGCCTTCAGCCTTAAATACATTGAGGTATTATTATAAAGCAGGACACCACGAACAAAATCTGTGCGACAAGCGCGGCGGCGAGGGGGGGGGAGTGAGTCATACACTTTGTACATATTCTTATTACTTATAAATTAAAACCAATCAATGTAACAAAAAAAAAATTCGTTTGAGACGATTGACTTTAACTAGTGTTACAAATAGTGTAGTAACGATGGCCTCTCTAGTACGTAGTACATAGTAACTCAATGCTTAAATATTGAATTTTGCGCTTCCTTCAAACAAATTCTTCACCACATAATACTTGAGCTTTAAGATACATATTTAAGAGATGTAAAATTTCAAAATGCTTTCAGGAATTTACTACTGTAGTAAATTCCTGAAAGCATTTTGGAATTTTATATAGAATTATGACAAATTATGTTTAACTTCTAAATAGGTCTATTTGTAATGCATAGAATGCATTGTGATCTAACACGTGTTCTCAGGGTTAATCTCATTCACGATCATTGATAACAATAGAAAGAGCATAGTTTAGTTAATTGCAGACACTGGTAGCTCAAGAATTGTATTGTTCTGGGGATGAGATTTCTTGTGTTCAAATGAACTCCATCGTTTTAATTGATCTGACCTTTGTAAAAAGTTATGATTTCTAATTAGAGAATGTTATGGCTGTGAAGGGATATAGGCAAAGTTCGAGAAGATGTGGTCGTATAAAGATTTTTATACTATGTAATCGATGCTTTAAAGGTATCTACGAAAGAGAGGGGTCACAACAGCTGTCTTATACCATGGACAAATATAGATATTTATTGGGTCCATGCTTATACATTATAACAATTATTTAGTCACCATACACGGGTTCGGGACTTTGCTGGTATTTGAATGAAGGATAGAAGAATAAATTAAAATTAGTATGACCAGACCAGATTCCATTATATCGTCTACATCATTGTAGTTAAATGAACACGAACAACTTGATATTGTTTTATGGAAACGAGGTGAAAGAACGCATAATTGGATGAACTTGCAAGATTGGAAAATATAATTTTATGATGGTAAATTGTAAAGTAATTTATTCTTACCAGCTTACTAACTAAATTGGCTTCAGATTCCACACTTTATAATGTTCTTGTAATTTCTCTGCATTATGCATAAATAGCCGTTTCCTGAAATAATAAAATTTCTTAATATATTTCATATTTTAGTATTAGTACTTACTATAATTATAATATACTTATTTAAAGTTATAGTTACCGTGCTATAGTTACAACTTTGTACTTATACAACTATAGAGATTGTGTATGTACCTACTTATACATTGTGTAGGCAATATATGTTGCTTGAAAATAGTCCTGTCCTTTTTGTATCACATACTAAATGAATACTAAATGAAGGTAGCTTGTTTCGTTCATTTGTTTTATGTCCTTCTTCCACTAAAGGACTCATAACAAAATTCATTGATGCTACACTGCTACTCATTATAGCCTCCACACCACAACTTTCTCCTTTATCAAGTAGTTGGATATTCAATATAATAACATAGATGGTTCTCACTCGATTTGCGTAGAAAGTAACATGATGTACGCCGCTTTACCTCGAAACACAGATATGCGCGTGCGCTGATGTACATGCGATTAATACATGAATGGAAGAAATACCTTGGTTCCCGATTGACAGTGTGAGATACTTTTTAAAGATTGTATTTTCTCATCTGATTTATGACTTTCCATTGCTACATAATATAAACTGTCGTATTTATCTAACCTATTTGGCAATATTATTATCTTGAATCAAATTTTCGATACAGTATTTTAATAATTAGTCTCCATAGACCATATTTAATTCATAGCATCAGCTGAAAGCCAAACTTTAGCTCTAACTTTTTACGGAAACTAACAGAGAAGTAAAAATACAGCATAATAATGATTATATTTAGAAAATCTCTACATTTACGACAATAAAATATAATTTCTCACCCAAGGTATCAATTCAATATAAAACTGCCAATAAATCATATTTATAACAAAAATTCAATTTCCAATACAACATAAATGTAATAAACAGATATAGTAAGCTATCTAATAGGCAGGTAATTACTTGTTATGAGCAAAAATAACAATTTCACAAAGCTAATGTCTAATACTTTCGCTAGAGGTCAAGTAAGGTTTGCTGACTTTGGGTCATACTGTATAGAATTGCAGTTAAGCTTGTAATTTACATAAAAATAATTAACATATTGTTTACTTATAATATCATACATTCAAACCAAACGAATAAAAAAAAATGTGTGCGTGTACTAGTGTACACACGTATGAAGTGAAACTTCTTTATGACCTTATTTTTAAAAAAATAATTTACTATATGCAACTTTACAGAAATACGCCGCGTGGTAGGGATAAGAAAAAGATGGCGCGTAACGGAAAAATGTCACGCGTAACGAAAAAAATGTTACACTAAATTTTTTTCCATCCCCGATAAAGAAGTTTCACTTCAATAAACTTGCACTAACTACACTAATAACTACATCTGGTAAAAAAATTCCTTGTTTCTAGCCATATATTATTAAATAAGAGAATAAATTATTCAATATAAAACTGATCGCAGTTATCTTAACAAAATGTAACATTAATAATTAGGTATAATAGGTAGATATATAATATTTATACTTTTTATTTCACAGCATCAGGAAACTAGATCACACTGTAACGACTCTCACGCATTCCATGGCATATAATAACTATGTCAAAGAAACATCCATTTGACAAATCATCATTATAATATAATGCCGCGGCCACACATTGGAGATATTTGCACCAACGTAACGTTTTGCGCCCAATGCACCAATGTATGTATCAGTACTTTGGCACAATGTAGACATTGCGTCCAATCACTGTCCAATGCCCAATACTAACGCGCTCAGTGTCGGTTTTCGATACACGTTCAAAGGAGAGGGGAATGAAAGGGGAGTGCGCGGGGGCATCTTGGACACAACACCGCGCTCGCGCCACACATATCGTCTCTGTTAGTCGTCTGAAGTGTGCATTTTTATCATCCACCATCGCCTTTTCTTTCGTTGATTACTTGTCTGATGCAAGTAATAAGCATATGTATATGTACCTAGTTCGTACACGTAAGCCGCTAGTGCAAATAAATTATCGTCCATCGTCTTCGCTTCTCTGCTACTACCACAGTTGGGACTGGCCCAATGAGCTAGTCTGTTTCCATTGATTGGTTACAAAGTGGACATTGAAGCCAATGTATAGTGCAGTAGTTTGATCATTTCAAATTATAGCCAATATTGGACGCAAAGTTGAATCCAATGTGTGGCCGCGGCTTAAAACGAACATCGCGATATAATATGAATGTTCTAGAATAAGTAGTTACCAGAAGCCGATTCACTGCGAATTAATAAAATAAACGCTCGTTGGTTGCTCGTCGTCGTTAAGGCCAACTGGAAGACACTTGTTATCAAATAAAAAAATGCATCATCAAAATCGGTGCATCGAGCCTAAGATCTGGGGTAGGTCACAAAAAAAAAACACTTCATTCTCTTTTGGAATTCGGTTGAAAAGAAATACAGTTATGAATAATTGATATAATATTACTCATAGATAATATTAAACTAGGGAAACTAGTGAAATACGTAAGAGTCGGATATCCTGATGCGATTATGGCGCTGCGTTTTCTAAGTCACGGTAAAACGAGATTGTTAGCACGAGTCTGACCGTTTTGTACGGTTAGCAGAACAGGTTTATTATTAAAACATTTTAATTGTCCTTAGTTATTTTATACGTTCTATAATTACTTACCTATATGCAATTTTTAATTTGTTGTTACTTTTGACTCTAATGTAAAAATTTCGAATTGGCCGCCTAGCCTCTTGATTTCTGTAATACGACGGACAAATTGTATACGAATCTTGTAATCTTTTAAAATCAATCATCATCATCATCATCATCAATACATATAATAAAATTCTAGAAAAGTGGTGTCTGTACAGTGAAAATATGTAAAAAAAAATTAGCAGGGGCTATTACTAAATCGATCCCAAACCCATAACTGTCGTTAAAATTTTTTTTGTCTGTTTGTCTGTTTGTCTGTATGTTTGAACACGCTAATCTCAGAAACGGCTTATCCGATTTAAATGCGGTTTTCACTAATATATTGTGGTAATCTTCATTTAACATTTAGTGTTTATTTCATGTCAATCGGTTTATAAATAAAAAAGTTATGACCATTTAAGTATTCACGGCGAACATTTGCTAAGGCATTCTATGGTACAAACGTAAGTTATCTGTTATACGCTACAGTTATTTCAATAAAATGTCCAGGTGATCATATCGAAAGTCCCCAAGGGTTTGGGTGGGGGTGGGGGGGTAAGCTGAGGTAGTAGGGGGGGAGGGGTCAAATTAAAATTATGCTTATTTTTAGGTAAATCTTATACATAAAATGTCCTTTAAATTATGTCGTATTATAATATTTTTAACCCCCGACGCAAAAAGATGGGTGATAAGTGTTTGACCGCTATGTGTGTCTGTGTGTCAGATACACACAGACACACATTTGTGCCACCGTAGCTCGCTAGCAGGTAATTAGATCATCGAGATAGTATGTACTACGTACTAGAGAGGCGATCGCTACTACACTCTCTTTAACACGAGCTAGAGGCAAGAATCACAAGTCTCTTCAGTCTGTGCCGGACTGTGCCCCCCGCTTGCCGCGTCAACACGTGTTATTGCTCTGTTCAAAATGCCTTCGTGTGTGCTAAGATATTGTTTTAACAGTTCCTATAATACAAACAAAGCCCGAGGAGTGACTTTTCACCAGTAAGTTTCCTTACTATGAGTAAGTCATGCATTTTACTAATATTGTTATCATTTTGCGAAAAATCACCACGCGTTCTGCGTTTCGCGCCATTTTTCATAGACTAACAGCACAGACGTGACATTATCGATGAGTCTGTTAAAAAAATGTAACTGGATTTTTTAACTATGAATATACAATATATACTAGGAAAGATTACCGTGGTGTAGTACCTACCTAAATATTTATACTTTTACCCGACTACGCAAAGTAAAACGGTAGGTTATATTAAGTAATATTTATTTATTTACCTATTTTTATTTATTAAAAAAAGGTTCATCAACAGTTGTTCCAATAGGATTTATAAATTATTATGCACAACAATTACAAATAAACACAACATTCACAGAAACTAATACAGTAAAAGTTCCTTAATCGCGCTTCCTTTATTCGCGTTTTCACTATTCGCGGATTAAAAAAATGCGACCCAATTTCTATATTCGCGACTAAAAATTTTTTTTATTCGCGGATTTAATAAGTACATACATAATAATAAAATTATTCCAATAGGTATCTTACCCAATATCCTTGTCAAATGGACTAATAAGAAAGTAAAATAGATCTTATTACAAGTTTGCCTAAAGTACATAATATTATGTTCTTAAATGATATCGCCGAGGCCTTTGACACAAGCCGCCTTTGTCGCAAGCCGCCTCTGCAGCGATTGATGTTTTTGAGAATGTAAATAAACAGAATGGAAGCAACCTTATAACTCAATAAATAAAGTATATTTTTAAATGTAGTTCCGTTTATAGTAAAAGCCGCTTTGCGTATTTATTGTTTCGTCTTTCACATTCGTTACAAAAATTGTGATCGAGTAAGGGGCGTCCATAAATTACGTGAGGTGTTTTTTTAAATTTTCTGCAACTCCCTCCCCCCCTGGTGAGATGTCGTGAGATTTTATTCAACCCCCTCCCCCATCCCCGAATCTCACGTGAGATTTTTCAAAATGTGAGTTTCTTATACGTAAACGCCATCAACATTGAATCATCGTATCCATTTAATTAGGGCTATTATAAACCAATACTCCAAAATTCGATTACATCATGAAGCAAAATCTGATAAAACTATTGATTACTACACAAAACGACAAAAGTTTACTAAATTGATATTATTTAAAGGAAATTAAAATACATAGTTTAATATAAAATCCTCTTTTTATTAATTCCCTAGTATCAGTACCACCAGATAGTACCGAGTAAACAGATTGCACAATGTGTCGCATCTGCACGCATTGCTTAATCTTTGAACTTGAAGCCACGCCCCGCTCGTTCCACACGTACCCCACCACATCGGCCGCGCGCAATGTTTTTGTTTGGAATAACCCCTCTAAATTAGATGCGGTTTTTTTGTTAGGCAGCATATTTTCCGACGCTGATTCTTAGATAAACTGTATCAAAATAGGTTAATCCATTTATTATACCTAGGTATACATATAGAGGTAAAAGTAGGAATGAAAATAACTAAAGTTATCGAATATACTTTAGTGATATATTAAATGAAAGTGAACGACCTATCAGTAACAATAAGTCAAATTTTATCAAAATCGGTTCATCTATTTATTTGATACTAGCGACCCGCCCCGGCTTCGCACGGGTGCAATGCTGATACTAAATACACTACCGAAAAACTGTGAACGTTGTATATAAAAACATAGCGGCCCGCTCCGGCTTCGCACGGTAGGTCTACCATGAGTTTACGCACACGATACTCGCTAGCGATTGTAGTAAGTGGTTTGTATGAAATTTCGTACAGCGCCCCTAGTGTGCCGTAGCGGAACTAAAAAGCCTACCATGAGGTGCATTATAGTATACTACAGTAGATAACGTATAGTAAACTATACTACACTCGCTGTAGTAACCATACAATTTTTGCACCATGAGTTCTAATTTTGACATATGTCATAGTTTATAACTATTCGATGATAGATACGTCATTCACGGAAAATAATCTCGTGAACTATTCACGTTTACTATTGTAGTTACGTCAGACGATTTAACTATGTCAACTCATGGTAGAGGTACCGGTATATAAAATATATAGCCGGGCGGCCGGCCGGTACCGCCGCAAACGCTACGTCCCGCAATTTTTAAATCTGTAATATCTTCGAAAATATTCACTTAAATCATACGGTGTAAAGGGCCATATAGATCTATATTAAATGAACAATGTATTCAAGGTATTTAATTGGTTAAGGATTAATGCTGTATTGGTTAAAATCGCTTCGAAAATTAGCCATTATTTGTCGTAAAAAGTAAATGACAAAAAAAGTTATTGTGGGTTATCCATAAGAGATAGACATATACCACCGCGGACTTTTCTGTAGACCTTTTCAATGTGTATAATACTTAGTACATTATTTTGATAAAACTCGTAGGGTTCAGCCTGCGTTTGCAATGTAAGCGGAAAAAATGTAATTTTTTACGACATCACATTAGAAACCTCAAAAATAACAGTACTTCTCCACTATTTGATGGATGTTATTATACATATAAACCTTCCTCTTGAATCACTCTATCTATTAAAAAAAACCACATCAAAATCCGTTGCGTAGTTTCAAAGATTTAAGCGTACAAAGGGACATAGGGACATAGGGACAGAGAAAGCGACTTTGTTTTATACTATGTATATAATATATATAATATATATAGTGATACGGTATAAAAGTTGTAGGTAATAAAAAAATGAATTTTGACTCAAGTGACATATGAAATGAAAGGGCATGACGTGTAAAGTATAATTGGACATATTTAATCAAAATCGGTTCATCCATTTACTATACCTATATATGGGTAAAAGTTGGAATGAAAGAAACGATTGTTGTCAAGTATACCTAAGTGACATATCAAATGAAAGTGCATAACGGGTGAAGTACAGTTATAGTTCTATTTTTATCCAAATCGGTTTTTCCATTTATTAGATTACAGCACAGATTACAGGTAAAAGTGGGAATGAACAATAATCGAATGTGGTCAAATAATATCTCAAGCGGCATATCAAAATATGAAAGAGCAACGTGTGAATTACAATTAGTAATGTTTTATCGAAATCGGTTCATCCGTTTATTACACTTTAGGGGTGACAGTGGTTAGATAAATAAACCAAATGGAGCATCAAACGACAGGATATGTCGTGTACATATAGGTACAATTAGATAATATGGTTTACATCAAAATCGGTTCTGCCATTTACTAGGGATGGAAAGGTTGAAAGTCTGTGAAAGAAGAGGGGGATATGGGAGCGAGAGGATAGCCACACCCTGGCATTTTTGAATTCTACTCAAAGCCACATAGACCTGGCGCGGCGCTTGGCAATTTTTTTCTTAAATATACCACTTCTTTTGCCACTGTGGTCCATTACAATTTGTGCACGGTTACGGCCCAACTTAAAAGATGTCAAGGAGCAACAAACTTATAGATATCAATATGATGTAGGAATATATTATGGAGGTAAAGGTAGGTCTCGCTCACTTGAAAATATTACATGAAAATAAGAAACCGAAGTTTAAAAATTTAAAAAAAAAAACCCAACGCAATGAAGGAAAAGGAATAAATAATTTTACAAACTTCCCGACGATCTTTAAAATTATGATAATATGATAATGATGGTATGGCAGCCCCGACGACTTTGTTTTTTTTATTTTTATAAATATTTAAAATGGTATTTATTTGAATTTATATTTTTGGTTTTATGGCATTCAAATGCTTTATAAATATAAATTTATAAAGAATAGAAAAAAAATTCTATTCTTTATAAATTTATATGGTACCTATTTATTTTTAAAGATCTTCGGGAAGTTTGTGAAATTATTTATTCCTTTTTCTATGCACTTTTCTTCGTTGCGTTGGATTTTTTTTTTAATTTAATTTTTATTGCACAGTCTAAACGGTTTAGTTACTACAGGCGCGAGACAGGAAAGATGAGCGCTGAGACAAACGTCAAAACGCAAAGGAATAGAAGGAATCCGCTACGATACTAATTGTCATAAGCGTATGATGTGTTTTGCACAATTTTATTAAATTGCGACTGGATGAAAATTTTGTTCGTGATCGTCGTCGTCGTTGGTAGGGTGAACAAATCTTTAGCAAAACATCATCAGTAGGTACGCTTATGTCAATTAGTATCGATAGCGGATTCTATTCCTTTGCGTTTTGACGTTTGTCTCGGCACTCATTTGCTGCACAATATATTGTCAAAAACATCCATACAAGGAAGGAAGGAAAATAAATTTGCCCCTCCTGGTGCCTAAAAAATAATATGACATAATTTAAAATAAATTTTACGTAGAAAATTAATTAGGCATTTATTTTTTTAGCTCAGTTTAGTAATAAATTTTACTAAAAGTTTTTTTAATTATTTATGGTAGTACGTGTTTATTCAATAAAAGTTAAGTAGTAACTACTATGCAGTCACTATTCCACGCGGACGAAGTCGCGGGCACAGCTAGTATTATAATATGACTGTTTACTTGGATAATTTGATTGCAGGAATTATAATATATTGTACTTTAAAATTAATATACCTATATTTATAATTACTTTTCAAATTTCGTATAACTCAAAAGAATCATTATAATTTATGCTAACTGTACCTACTCAGACCATCAGGCATTGACCCGTGACCTTTTAAGGCGAAATTACAATTCCCAGTGTAGTCAAATTTAACTCGTTGACTCTATCAATAATTATTATTCGTATCATCGACTTATACTTCAGCATTTTGATCAGTCATGCTCACCATGATCTTAGAAAAGATTGACTATAAGCTTTCCAAAGTACCTTTGCACCCTTAGCAGTTAGCAGTTAATTACTTATCAAAATAATTTGTCATTTGAGTTATAATCAAAGAATTAGATAAGTACACTCAAAACAAGCAAAAAGAAAATCTGTTGACTTTTTCACCTCAAAATTCCAAGGGACGATCAACAAACAAAACAAATGAACAATACTATTCAAATGATAATTTAACTATGAGTACCTACCTATGCATTTCACTGAATAGGTAAGACAAAAACTAGGTTTGTTATTGGCAGATACAGGTACATAGGCAGGCTTTTCATCTGCATGTTATGTCAATCAATTGAACAGGTATGAGTAACATCTACTCAATACCGTGGGGTAAGGAGAAATTAATCAATTTCTAGTCCCACTTTAGTCAGGTACGTGATACGTCATACGTGTATGCAGCAGGAACCCAAACTTTTTTGGAATTCCTTTAAAATTTATGCAGCACGCGGTATTCACGTGGCATTTGTATGCTGAATGCATAAAAGCTACAAGTTGCAAGAATTTTGAGGAATGATGATTCAGTGACAAAATATTTAAAATCATTATAAATATAGGTAGGTACATACGGAAAATTCGAGCTGACCCACTGTTGGGTAAAATAAATGTTTTTTTTTTATGAAAATATTAAGGATCTAACATTTTTAATCAATATTGACCTATGTAAACCTAAACTTTAATAGTAGGAACGTTTCGTGTAGTATAGAATAGAAAAAGCGATACCTAGTCTTTCTTTCTCCTCTTAAAAGCCTCCTACAATTATTATAATTATTAAATATAATAAATTGGGTGGAGTCTTTAACAAAAAGAAAAAGAAGTTATTCCAATTATCTTTAAGTTTTCGAACATACTTTTGGATCAGTTCGAAAATAAACGTCGAAGAGATCGCTTGTGTGTAGCTCGACGACGACGAAGACGAAGAGAATATTATGCACCTAATACAGAGATGGACTGACGTCTGTTACATTATATCTCAAAAAAAAAAAAACAATACGGGGCCTAAGTTCTTTAATTATTTTAGAATGTTTGTAAACAAGAATTGAATTTATCTTATTCTTATAATCGGGACATTCTATATGCCAGATAGCTGGTCGCTTTTGGTTTTATCTATAAAGAAATCAGTATCAAAATGCTCGATCTCAAGCGCGCGTTTCAAAACGTGTACATTACTCTAAATGTGATTTTATAAGAATAAATTTAAAAAATACAAATTAATAATGTCATTATTGTATTTTTTTAGAAAAACGCCATCTATTACAGAATCACGTAATTTAAAGGAAATTTAGTAACTTAACGTAGTTCGTAGAAAACGTACTAGATGGCGCTGTATTAAAATGTGTGTACAGTGAGAAATTATTTAAAAACAATTTCATATGATGACGAAGTGGAAACGACTATAAATTATTCTACGCTGAAAGTCTTAAAAAAAGATATTATTATGTGCATTATTAATAAACACCATTTTAACATAATATCTATTATCTATACAGTGCAATGACGGGTAAATGCAATAATGTTAAATTAATACGTAACTAGTGATTGATTAAACGAATATGAATGCTATTTTTACCAAGTCCGTTTATTTTCATACGATAACTTAAAGATATTCACAATAAAACGATGCTCTGAAGTGGTATTAACAATTTGCCGAATTACCCAACATCCGGAATATTTTACCTACCCTATATTTTTCCTTCAATACTTATAAAGCATGAAATATTGGATAGCGTGACCCGGAAGATTTATTTACTGACATAATTTTATTTTCAAACCGTCTCCGTAACGATAAATTGAAAAGAATCTCAAACATAACATGATACAAGAAAATTTACGGTGTTTAATATGTGGTTTATAGATAATAACTTACCTACTTTATTTCTCTTCTTCGTCATAAAATTTATAACAAGCAAGCAATAGTCGAGCGTTTGCGAATTATAAAAATATTTTTCTTCTTCTCAGTTCCCTTAATTAATGACTCACTCCTAAAAAATACAATATTGAAAAACAATGACGATTTTCAAATCTAAAAATTAGAACAAAATGTTTTTCATTTGCTTTTTTTTAGATGCACAGATAAAAAAGCGCGAACCGCTTACGTTTCTTACCAGCCAGTTAAATACATGATTTCCATTATTAAATACAGTTATTAAATATTATATAGTTATTTAAAATAATATTTATTTAAGTAAGAATAAAATAAAATAAGTTATATACAGATAAATTAATATTTATTAAAATAAGAAGATATAAATTTCTTAGTTTATCAATTCAAAAACTGGCAATAAAATAGGATTTCCCGCGTCACAACATAAAAAAATAAAATTTTATTGGTAGGTCTAGACATTATGTTTTTATTTGAGAAAGAATTTGTTAAATATTTCAGTATTACGAAATATCCAGTAAACTTATGAATTAGACGGGAAGAGAATTTTCTTCGTGTTGTTAAAGTAAATACCTACATTTTAAAATTATTTGCATAATATCTGTGGGCATAAAATGAACTTGAGGGTGATAAAAGGAATATTAATAAGTTTCATTCAGTAATAAGGAGTTTTTACGAATGTAAGTACTTACCTACTTTTAAAAAGTAATATTGTGGAAAATGAAAATGAACTTGAGATGATAAATTTGCATAAGTAGGTACATAATATTAAGTAGCTACTCGCGATTTTACCCGTGTTGTATTGGTACTTATTTACTGTAACTACGTTATACGTACTTATATTGGAAGTCAAAACAGTTTTTAAATTGTACTATAACTAATGGTAAGCTCATTTTTAATTTTAAAAAATTACCTACCTACATATAGTAGGTAATTGCACAAAATCTACCCTACCATTTACCAACATCGAATTCAATTTATTTCTTACAAGATAATATAGATACGTACATAAATAAATATTCCATAAGTTCGTACGTATCAAAATAATAAAAAAAAAATGTAATTACATCAGGTTTGAGAAAAGGTTCCATGAAAATCATAAACGTAACCTTGATATTTTATGAAGTCTTCATGTTACTTTTATTACATACATGTGTTTCCTACACAATAAGCCGGCCGCCGGGATTACGTAAATTACAGACAAACTAAAATAAGATAACATTATATACTTGTGAAGTTAACATACATATTATGTTTATTCATATAACAATACATGATCTACCTATTCTTAATCAGTTTATTATAAACTAGCTGTGCTCCGTGGTTGCGCCCGCATTGCTCCACTCCTGTTGGTCTTAGCGTGATGATATAGCCTTTCATTCCTCGATATATGGGCTATCTAACATCGAAATAATTTTTCAAATCGGACCAGTAGTTCCTGAGATTAGCGCGTTCAAACAAACTAACAAACTCTTCAGCTTTATAATATTAGTACATATAGATAATTACATTTTGTAAAGCAAGTTCAATAAGTTACATTTTCGTCATTTGTTACGTTTGTTCATTTATGTTTGTGTTCGTCTTTAATGCTCGTGTACTAACGATCTAAGTAATAACGATTTAAACTTAGTATCTTAACTCCAAAACTACCGTAAAACATGTACTCGTACATCTTACACGTACACATTTCAAACAATGTATTTCAGCCTAAGCCGATAACACGTCATGTTAATAGGATAGTGTGTTCTTGGCATTACATTTATTCCGTTCGCAGGTTAACTGCCGTACATCGTTAACGCTTGGAATGAGACCATTCATGTCTACTATTGTGGTGTGATCACGTTGGAGATAGCGGGAAAAACCATCGAGTATTAGTTCTGTTGCTTTGTGAATTACCTACGTTATGGAGGGTTCTTATCGAGACACATGTTTCATGTACATATGCAGTTTTAAGTAAGATTTCGTTGTTATTTTTGTTTCTTTTACACTTTTAATTTTAGTAACTTTCCTTTCAATGAAATATGGATAAACTAATATAATAAAATGAGCAGTACCTATCTCAGGTACTTACCTACTGAAAACGTAAAGGTTTGTGCTCTAGTCTAAATAAGTATCAAATATAATTACTACATTTTAATTTGTACATTGTATTGTTACCTCTTGATGGAACTGCATTTTATAGTTCAGTAATAATAGCTGTTATTTAATAAAAATCTTAATAAAACAAATTTAAGTAAATAAAAGGGGAACATTTGAATTGTGTGTTTCTTTAACTATAACTACAGTTTAAATTGTTTCGTCCTCATATAAATACGTAAAATATCCGGCGAGCTTTATGAACAGAAATTTTAATTAACCTAACCTAACCTGAAAAAGAAACGACATTTAAAGTTTAATTTACTAACTTTAGTAACTACACAATTTAAACAAATTAATTATTTTAATTCCTTATAACATGACATTTTTATTTTGCGTCGTTCGCCATTATTAGCTCTCTCGCGACCTCTGTCGTATGTCTGACTAAAGCGCGTCACACACGGTGAAGATACTATAATATTTTATGTTAAGATCTATATATATATAAAACTCAAAGGTGACTGATATAGTGATCTATCAACGCACAGCCCAAACCACTGGACGTATCGGGCTGAAATTTGGCATGCAGGTAGATGTTAGGACGTAGGCATCCGCTAAGAAAGGATTTCCCGAAATTCTTGCGGGAACGGGGAAAAACGGGGATGCACGTACAAAGTCGTGGGCGGAAGCTAGTTCTCTAATATAAAATATTACAGTATCTTAAGGTATCCGGTATCAGCGTTCTGACCATCATTTTTCTTTTTGTCATTGCGTACTAAGACCCCTGTAGAACCGCCATCCTGTTAAAAATGACCCGAAACACTGACACAAAATTTCGGGTCATTTGTAACAGGATGGCGGTTCTACAGGGGTCTTAGTACGCAATGACAAAAAGAAAAATGATGGTCAGAACGCTGATACCGGATACCTTAAGATACTGTAATATTTTATATTAGAGAATCTTAACATAAAATATTATAGTATCTTCACCGTGTGTGACGCGCTTAATGTTAAACTTTTTTATATTATCTATGCCGAGCGGCAAAATTCAAATCCACTAAAATTTAATCTAAAGAAATGAAGTATCTTTACAAATATTTATTGCAATTGTATGCATATATAATGAAATTATATTTATATAATATATTTTAAATAACATTTTGATTAATCGCTAATCGCCGTAATGTTTCCTCACCCTTGCAAAATATTTAGGCTTTTATGGTCCACTTCTGTTTATTTGATTTTCTATTGCATTGCTGTTATCTGTGTACTCTTTAGTAGTTTATTCTTAATTCTCTTCGTCGAACTTTTGTTTCTTCGACATATTGGTTTCTTCACGATGCAGATGTTTTCGTTAAAAAGATGATGAAGAATTACATAAATACATGTTTGTATAGATTATGAATTCATTAATTCATTCCCTATTGCCAGGAAAAGGTATCACATTTAAATTATTTATATGAGGAAATGGGAGCTTCCGAAGATTAGTCAGAGAACAATAAGCCTGTTAGTACTTAGTAGGTACTTAGTTCTTACTAATTAATACTTACTACGTCGTAAAATCTTGTTAATACCAACTGCGCATTTCAATTATTCAACTATAGTTGAATCACTTAGTCCTAAGCTGAAACCTAACAGCTACAATCAAATGGAAAATGAAATTTTGTTCAGAATATTATTGCGTTTCTTCTATTGTTTTGTGCTTTTGAGTTTTCTATACAATAAGGGAAGATTCAGTTTTATCTTACTAGTTGATCAACGCAATTTCGTCTGCTCTGAAAAGTTTTTTTTTTAATTTTGCAGTTTATTATTATTTGTCATAATTATCGTGATGTTTAAAAAGTTAAAAAGTACCTATTCTTTATAAATTTACTATGCAAAACAAAAAAAAAATACAGTTTAAAATAGCAGTTCCTAAGATTAGAAACAAAACAAAGAAAATCTTCAGCTTTAAAATATTAGCATCTAGATATTATTTATTTTCAATGTTAAAATGAATCAATAGTTATCCAATTAAATGCGATCATCTCAATATTTCTTAAATACATAATCCTTCTTTGAAATATAAAAAATGTTCAATAGATAACTTGCGTAACGATTACAATTTTTCTATAGGTTATAAACTCCTTTTGGGAAAGTTAGACTAACGATCTAACTAACTTTTTCCAAGAACCAATTTAGCACTCATACTAACTCCACGAAAATAGAGCAATCTTTTACATGTAAATTGGAAAAAAAAACACGAAGAAGATTTGAAACTTTATTTACAAATAAATAAATAAATAGCTTAGCAAATAATTTAGTGTTGGTATTGAGACCATCCTCTATAAGGTAAGGGTGTGTGCACATCTCTCCGCCGTCGATGGTGACCATGACCAGCGTATATTACTTGGTGGTCGTCGTGGTCATCGTGTGACGTTAGCTTCTTGATGCCCACGATCGCGGATAGCATAAGAGCTAGTGCGGATACTGCAAGAGCCTGTGAACAAATTCATTATGATATTATAATATTTAATAATTTATTGTAACAGCTTTGCGGGTTTCTATGTATTGCTATGAATAACGAACCTCGCGTAATGCTTTCAAATTAACTTGAAATTGGCGTTTTAATAGAAGAAAGAAAAAAAATGAATTTTTAAATATAATGGCCTCATCATGTAAATTTTAATTAGGTATGAAAATGTATTTATTTATATTTCAACATACTTTTAAAATTTTTTTCATGTAGATAAAAGGGGCCGTTCAAGTATTACGTAAGCACTAAGGGGGGGGTGGGGGGGTATCTGTTTTGCTTATTTTGGATGACATGGGGGGGTGGGGGGGTCTAGATGATGATTACGTCATCGTTAGTTATTTAAGTTTTTTCGGGGATTCCCGCAAATAATACATATGCGTAGGCACTCGCTTTGAGAACTGATTAGGGGAATTACCGCGCATTAGGGAAATTACCGTGCGCTATTCACTTGTCTAATAATTTAAAGGCTTATTACACTACCCGATATGAAGGGCCCTGCATCCAGGGTGGGCGTGTACCCTAGTTAGTGTGGCGCTTATTACACTTCTCTGCGAATTGGGCCCTAACGCCCCTAACTCAGTTTATACGCGAATGTCTAGAGAGATAAACGTATTGTTGCATTTTACATTATGCCGTCGTCAGTATCGAAACTTAAAAAAGTTGCTGTAGCAGTGGCAACCGTTGTCGCAATAACAAATATTAAAAAAAGAAAGAAGAGAAAGATCTGGGTGAAAGAGTATTTGCGGTTACGTAAAAAGCTTTCAAATATGCAAATACTAAGCGTGCTTGAACCGGGAGTTTTAATGAATTAATTAGAGTAGGTGCCGTGCAGAACAATTTGAAAGGCTTATTACACTACCCGATATGAAGGGCCCTGCATCTAGGGTGGGCGTGTTCCCTAGTTAGTGTGGCGCTTATTACACTTCTCTGCGAATTGGGCCCTAACTCAGTTTATACGCGAATGTCTAGAGAGATAAACGTATTGTTGCATTTTACATTATGCCGCCGTCAGTATCGAAACTTCAAAAAGTTGCTGTAGCAGTGGCAACCGTTGACGCAATAACAAATATTAAAAAAAGAAGAGAAAGATCTGGGTGAAAGAGTATTTGCGGTTACGTGAAAAGCTTTCAAATATGCAAATACTAAGCGTGCTTGAACCGGGAGTTTTAATGAATTAATTAGAGTAGGTGCAGAACAATTTGAACACTTGTTGAGTTTTAAAACAATTAAATAAACAATTGATTTTAACAATTTATTTATTTGTTAACATGGCGGTGTGATCACAAACATTTGGAACTTCCCTTTTAAGTTATATAAACCTGTAGTAGGGAAGTTTGGTGACACCTTACATACAAAAGCAGCCACTCCACGCACTAGTCGCGCGGCAACTGAGCTCCCTAACCGCCCTAAACGTTATTACATTACCCAATCTGCAGGGCGCTTAGGGAGCTAGGCAGATCGGGCAGACCCGATCGCCCTAAATCGGGACACTAACTCCCTAAGTCTTATTACACCACTCTTAGTTAGGGTTAGGGTCCCTAAAAATTGGGTGGTCTAATAAGCCTTTGAACACTTGTTGAGTTTGGTGACACCTTACATACAAAAGCAGCCACTCCACGCACTAGTCGCGCGGCAACTGAGCTACCTAACCGCCCTAAACGTTATTACATTACCCAATCTGCAGGGCGCTTAGGGAGCTAGGCAGATCGGGCAGACCCGATCGCCCTAAATCGGGACACTAACTCCCTAAGTCTTATTACACCACTCTTAGTTAGGGTTAGGGTCCCTAAAAATTGGGTGGTCTAATAAGCCTTTTACTCTCGTGCCGGCCGGCTGCAAGTGCGCATCTATCAGTATTGTTTTGTTTGGATTCTAAACGTATTGTAAGCATTGAAAGTTATCATTTGTGTTTATGTTGATGCAATTAGCCAAAGTTTAACGTTTTAATTATTTAAATTTAAATATCTTATTAGAATGTCATATCATATAGACAAATCCAAGTTATACCAAAAACTGTTCGAAAGTTTAAAAAATCTCATACTGGGACGAAAGTGCAAAATGTACAAAAGTTAGTTAACGAAGTTTGGCGAAATTATAAATTACAAGCAAAGTCAGATAAGGAACTAGATATTATTGTATCTAAGAGAATTGAAGAAGAATTGCAAGCGGCGACTAAAAATAAATCCAATCTGCTTCATTTTTTTTCCAAGGTGAGTAAAAAAAAAGTAAACACGCCCACAGAGGGAAAAGTTAGACCTGTAAGAGTCGCTGCTCGTCGTGCTAATGAACTGATGTGCATTATTCAAAATTTAGAGCACCAAGATGTTGAATGGCTCGATGAGAGTGACGTAGACATTCCAAAATCGGATGAAAGTGAGTACTGAGTAGACTCACAACACTGAGCAGCAATCCAATGTCATCGATAACTTAGAATCATGGATTCAGGTTTCATGGACTGAAGACTGTTAATGTGTTCCGAAAACATTCTTTATGTTAGTTATGTTCTTTATTTCTGATTATATTTTTTTGTCATTTACTCTATGTGTATCAGTTAAACCTAATATTTTCATGAATTTTCCTATTTTAAAAATAACAATATAAAAAAACATTTATTACAAAAATGTTTACGTAAGCATAGGGGGAGGGGGTAAGTGCTTTGCTTACTTTTGATGACAAGGGGGGCGGGGGGGTAAAAAATGGTAAGAAATCTGCTTACGTAATACTTGAACGGCCCCAAATATATAAATGTTCCACGATGTTTACTTATTACATTGTAAGTTGTTTTTTTTATGATAAGATTTTCTCTAAAATAAAATTAACGAAGACTAATATAATAATTGAAACTTTTTAATAAGATTTTTATTTTACAAGTCTCGGGTTATAATAGTACAGATAAGTGTTGATACTTGAGTGTTGATATCGTCTAGTTAAAAAAAATTGTTTTCATGTAATTTTATTTTCAAGGGTACCAATTACAATTTGCTCTTAGACATGGATTCATAACAATGTTGTTAAGGGATAGAACAATTAATTATATTTACGTATTAAATAGTTCATAATTTTCTGTAAGATTTTACTTCTTTTAACATTAAAATTATTTTTAAGTAAATAAAAAAATATACATTGCAATATTTTGACGCTTAATTTTATTAAACTAATTTTGGAGTACTAATACCCTTGAAGATGATATTAAGTATGCCAGAACTATGTATCGACAAGATTAAAGATAAGTTTCTACAATCCAATAATGATACTGACGGATAACTATCATTTTAATAAACTTAGTTAAGTTTAATTGTCTAAATTTTCAGTGGACATGGAGACATTGAATTGGATTTCGTGGAAATGAAGAACTTTATAGACTACCTAACTTATATACTGTAAGCTGTCAAATTAATTTTAGAGAAAAATGGGTTCATTGGTTTTATATACAATTTAAAAATAAATACATCTAAAATAATATGAACCAAGGGACGAGACATGAATTTAATTTGCCGGTTTTATTTACAGGAACGTTATTTCATTGACTCTGATAGGATTTTCGAGATAGTACATGAAAGGAGGTTCAATAGCCGATATTTTTAAGATGAAATAGATGAAACAAGGATAAAACGTAAACATTGCTTCTTAAGAATAATAATGTCTTGAAGCTTCTTTATGGCTATTTTAAATTTGGGAATAAGAAATGAAGCTTTAAAAAATGTGTGCGTGTACTAGTAGACACACGTAACAAGTGAAACTTCTTTATGACCTTATTTTTCAGAAAATTATTTACTATATGCAACTTTACAGAAATACGTTGAATCACGCGTGGTAGGGATAAGAAAAAGATGGCGCGTAACGGAAAAATGTCACGCGTAACGAAAAAATGTTACACTAAATTTTTTTCCAACCCCGATAAAGAAGTTTCACTTCAATCATACATATTCTATAATTCAATTATTCAATTATACTTCGTATGGATACTTAATTAATTGGTATATTTACAGGTTGTCCCGCTGTAACCCGCCCATCAGCGTATGCAAAATATAAGTTACATTTAGCGTATTGCCACAGATTACTAATTAATACACAATATACAGATATAACCAGTAGGGAAACTTCATACAACACGTTCGAAAGTTAGAAGAATACCCTTACGATTCTCGTTGACACGCTTGCTTGTGTGCGTGAGCCATTTCGAATGTGTTGTATGAAGTTTCCTTACTGGTAGTATCTGTATATTGTGCTCATTTAGCACAATACATCGGTAATAGTACACCGATGGCCGGACACCCTATAGAAGGCAACTGAAACGGAACGAAAGTAGTGGTATTATGTTTATTATTTACCTTCATAGTGAGTAGCCCCAAACCTCCTATGCCAGCAGCTCCCATAGTTTTAGCGAACATAAGTCCTAAAAGGGCCATGGACCCCATACCTCCGTTTTTGGCTCGACCGGTTCCTGAAAAAAAGAAAATTTTATTTTAGCGCCTCATTACTTGGGGTAAGTTGCCTGTATATATTATATTATTGCTATAGCGTGGTCGATCTCTTTATTAAATAGTGCAATATTGTTTTAGGTATATGAAATAATAATATCTGTAACTAGGTATATTATAGTTGTCGCGGAAGAATTCCAACCAATACCCGCGGTCCCATCATTAAAGCGGCTCGACGGAACACAGTGGGGTTTTAGTCGGTAAGAATCCGACATAACCCACAGCTCCTTCCCCGGGGGCCGTGGGTATCTTTGGAAGATTTCCCCACTATAAAAAAAGGTATATTATAGTTATATTATGTACAGTAATTGTATTCTCAAAAACTGGAGTATCAACTGCCAAGCCTTTTAATACTTCCTATAAGATATTTTGATATGCCTAATTTATGAAAAGATGGACTTAATACGAAACTTTATGTAAAAAAATGTATACCAAATAATCAGATAAAGATAAATAAATGTTCTACGAGTATTCGTAATGCTTGTAGAACAACCCAAATATAAACCAAATAATATAATATATAATATATATACCCTGAAATAATTTAGAATTCCTTCCTAGAACCAAAACAGTTCTAATATGTACATAAATTTACAAAAGGAATGTGAAAAACATACGCATCTTATATTTCCTACTAGGAAAATGTTTCAAACTACCCTGCAACCAAATTGTAAACACCTGCGGGTAGGAATAACATGCGATGAACTTAAGTGTTATTAGAAAACTTTATACTATTACTCAAATATAGGATTAAAATAACTGAACGGTTTAATAATATTAGTAACGATATTTATAATACAAAATGTGTACCTATATGAAAAGTAAGTAGGTACTAAAGTTTATTATAAAATATTTTCTTACGAGCAATTTTTTATTAATCTAAATAGGTACCTACATATTGTCAGATAAAATAAACAGTGGAAAATATTATGTTTTTAATTTGCATTCTAAAACACACTTGAAAGTGAAGTAATGTACATTGTACAATGTTATTACTTTGTAATATAATAATAAATAAATAATTCAATACATAATAATCGATCATGTTGATTCGCTTTCAAAAGAAAGGAAAAATCACCACAAAAAGCAGCACACGCAAGAACCACTATCATGCTATTTGAAATAGATTAATTAAATTATTAATAATCTATTGTTGACAAACGTTATTATAAAGATATTATGTAAAGCAATCAAAATTGTAAATACTTAAATTCTTCAGAATTTAATATAAGTTTGCCTGTGTTTAGTGTCTTTACATCATCGAATAGGTATTATTTACTCGTATTTGTTGACACTTGATTTTTATAAATATTGTATTACAATAATCACGAATATAGCATTACGTACCTATATTATAGCTCAAATAATGCTAGAAGATGAATAGAAGAAGATAGATAGATCTAGAAGATGATTGAACTAGGTAAACTAAACTTCAAAAAGGAGTCAAGGTGGATAATTCAGCAGTTGCCTTTGGGAAATTAAAGCCCGCATTTCCTCCATTGTAGGAAGTTTAAAAGGAGAACTTTTTAATCAATCTATATTGCTATGGATGACGTACATAATATGGGACTGAACTTTGTTGTTATTTTGGCACCAAGAAGATCGTTGACCTCGATTACTGATTTGCTTTATAATAACCTAAACAATTTTATAATAGAAGACCCCTTGAAATTACATAACAAATCAGATATCAGATACATATATTTAGATTAATTTAGTTTTGAAGTACCGCCTTCCTCAACGTTATTTTTATTCCTTTACGAGAATAAAAGCTTTATACACGCCTCAAAATGTATTTCTTAGAAATTGTTCAGTATTTGTCTTAAGTTTCCTATAAAACAACCTTTCCCGTAATCTAAAATTATGAATAAAACTCGGAAATACCTTTTGAGGCGTGTATAAAGCAAGAAATCATTCATATTTTATGAACGTACATTTGAGAGATGAATTTTTCAATAAGACTTGTACAAATAGGACGCAATTTGCGGAGCATTGAACTTTTTTTTCATTAAATTCGGTCTATATCGGGTTAAAAAGCTATGTAAATAGAAATATTTGAAAAAGACCGGGCATTGAAACTAAGCTGAGGTTCCAGAGAATGTTAAATGGATATAATTAAAATGCTATTATTATACGGTTCATAAAAGCTCGAGATTGTTTGCTAATAAAAAGAGCTTTTTGTATATTTGTACAAACGTACAAACAAGTGAATAAGATATAAAGAACCTAGCATTAGGGTGTTAAATTATTACGCCTATAATTTCACTATCACATAATAATATTATATTGCTTTTAATGTATATTACCTATATTATGCTATATTTCACGGCTTCGCTCGCGTTGACTCCAACTTAACAAATCATATTATACGATTTTAATAAACATTTAAGGATAACATTTTAATGCACCACCTAATGATAACTTAATTATATTGTTGGTATTATTTACCAAATTTTCCCATGAATTCTTATGTTACATTACCTATTCATATTCATAATTTTCCACTAAACACTATTACAATAATATTGTAATACTGTGCTATCACTTACATTTACCACTATACCTAAATCCTAACACTATCTTATATAAGTCGATTGCAAATCACACTTACCATTATTTTCCTTATACTCGTCGACAACCTTCAAAGACTCCGCGAAGAGTTGGCTGATCTTGTCCTTCTCGATTAAATTCTGCAATTTCACATGTAACTCATGCCCTTGTAGGAATTTGGCCATTCGGTACAAAACCGAATCTCCCATAGAACGACCTTGATCTTCCAGACTATTAGAAACTGGGACACCAACCAATCGAATGCCATCTGTTAAATCTATGTCCCCATCTAACAAAGAGGCTCGCACACTCGACAAAAGGGCCACCAGAACAATTTCCCGATACATTTTTCTCAGACAGTCATTCGAGCAATAAGTGTGAAAGGGTGATATAAATGCTTTTATAGTGGCTTTCGAAAAAATGACTAAAAGTACGGCGGACGCGAGAAAACGTGAGGGCAATTCTGTAGACAATTTTACAGTCTGCTTAGTTCATGCTGTTATTATAATTGTGTGCTATTGTTGGGTGCGAGACTAGATTATGTTTGCCTTTATAATTACTGGATGAAAATTAATTATGAAAATTGCAAATTAACTTTGTTGTTGTACAAAAGTATTTGCAAATGATCAAAAACTTGTTTGAGGTGTGCTACATACGTGTAAAATAAACGATTTTTATCCTAAATGTACCTTTAATTTTGTTCTTAGATAAAATTTAATAAGGTGATGATTTTTTATAATTGTGTTTCAAAAATTAAAACATTCACATGTTTATAAACATCGATACAAATTTACAATAATTAAAAACAATCATTATAAACTTAATTATGTACGAAATATTATATATTTGGAAAGTAAAATATCGCAGAATGGCCCCTCAAGATCACGGCATTGAAAACTAAACAAATAAAACAGAAACAATTTTTATGCTCGAGCCCGTTTCATGATAAAGTTACTAGAAGTGGCGCTAATTATGTAATCTTCAAAATAACATCACCGTTTGAATTTCATAGTAGGTACATGAGTATAGTATGTACGTCACGAGAAACTTATAAAAATATTAGGTTTATTATAAAAAATGTGAAGTTTATGTTACCGAGACTTATTGGTGTACGAAATCATTCAGAATGGTACCTACTTTATTGAATAAACACAAAAGTATTGCTTACCTATAGTTTTAGTGAAAATCATCACAAATATTGCAATTGAGTGTTTTATTATATACTCTACTTTATCATAGATACCTACGTACATCATTTCAATAAATCTAAATTCCATGTACTATAATATTTTTAGCGCTTTAAATCGCTTAAATTATACCTACTGCGATTTTTGTTAAAGTTTTTTAAAATACACAAAACCTCTGTTCCATCAACGTTCATAAAACGACGAAAGCTTTTGTATTCGTAGTGTGTTTTTTTATCTATACAAAACTTTAACCTTCCTTTCTACTCGACATAGAACAGCGATCTCGTTACAGTTGTCGTTTCCAGTACACAAACATCAATGTACTGTACAAAGATAGTTGTTGGTTACAATTTTTTTGTTTATTTTTCTTCGAGTGAGAGTAAAGGGATAGAGAGTAGTAAATTAAGGGTATTGTAGTAATGTGTACCAACGTAAGTATAATAATTATTATAAAGTTTACGATTTATTAGAAAATTGGAGTTTGCTTATGTTTTAATAGATAAATTGTTAGTTGATTGCGTCATACTACAATTTGTATTAAAGTAGGTAACTTTTGATGTTAGTAGATGTTTTAGATTTGATAATAGTAAAGTTATGAGCATCAGAATTTTGCAGTTTAAAAGAGCGATAGACATACATAGCTGTAGGAAACAGAAAGACAGGATGCAGTGTATTATTTGTATAACAATCGCTCATTAAGTACTACCTTATTTTCTAAGTAGATAGTTTAGTATAATATAATATTTGTTCTGTTTGAATTTCGACAACAGTGACTAGCTGCTAAAGATCTGCAATAGTATAGTGTATAAGCATTTGTGTAAACATAAGCACACTTTATTCCATTTTTCATGAAATCTGTACTTATGTCTTATAGTGGTTGATGATGACTTAGTGATGACAATTAGGTCAAAGATTGTTAGATGAATAGAATCAGATTAAAATTAGGCAAATAAAGAAAGAAAACTAGTCACTGTTTTTAGCTTCGCACGAGTTCATCCGCTGCCATGAACAAAATTCTTAAATTATTTCTTTTTTTTTTCAAGAAAAACCACTGTTTAGGTCCTACTAACTACGAAAAGAGTTATGATTTAATCGTGAATAAAATATCGAAAACATGTAAAAATTATTGTAGGTCACATGTCATGGACTGTGGATTCACGCTTTTCTTCTTCATACGTACAAAGATACATAGATAAGTAAACATTTTTATCATCGTATTTAAAATAATTTTATTGAAATCTAAATAGTACCTAAATTTATCAATCATCCTGCCCCCTAATTATGGTGTATTGAGGGGCAGGATAAAGCTATTGCAATTTGAGATACCCACACGCCACAGCCCACAGCTATGGTACTTGTGATACTAATTCCGATTATAAACAAAATTTAGAGTGTTACCAACGTACACCCTACTGCGGTTGATCCAAGAGCCAAGCTAACTCGCCACTATACCGACGAACTGCCGGATATCGACGTGGACGAGATCAAGATAGCACTGGAGCAGCTTAGGAATAATAAGGCTGCTGGGGAAGATGGAGTTACAGCTGAGCTCATTAAAGCTGGAGGATCTCCGCTAATAAAGGAACTCGCTAAGCTCTTTAACTCTGTCCTCCACAGCGGCTCAATCCCAGAAACATGGAGTAGGAGTGTAACGGTATTGTTTTTCAAAAAAGGTGATAGAACAGCGTTGAAAAACTACCGTCCTATATCCCTCTTAAGCCATGTATACAAGCTGTTCTCAAGGGCAATCACAAATCGTGTCGCTCGTAAGCTTGACGAATTTCAGCCACCTGAACAAGCAGGATTCCGACAAGGCTTCAGTACCGTAGAACACATACACACACTGAGACAAATCATTCAAAAAACAGAAGAATATAACCGACCTCTTTGTCTGGCATATGTTGACTACGAAAAAGCCTTTGATACCATTGAAACTTGGGCTGTATTGGACTCTTTGCAGCGAGCCCAAATTGATTACCGCTATATCGAGGTGCTGAGATGTATTTATGAAACCGCTTCGATGACCGTTCAAGTACAAGGACAGAGTACAAGATCAATTCAACTGCAACGTGGAGTAAGACAAGGCGATGTCATATCGCCAAAGCTTTTTTCAAGTGCGTTGGAGGACATCTTCAAGACACTCGATTGGAAAGAACGGGGTATCAACATTAACGGCCGATACATCTCGCATCTGCGTTTTGCAGATGATATAGTTATCATAGCAGAATCCGTGCAAGAGCTCGATGAAATGTTAAACAATCTGAACAGTTCTTCTCAGCGGGTTGGTCTCAAGATGAACTTGGACAAGACTAAGGTCATGTTCAACGCACACATAGTCCCTAGACCCGTGAGCGTGAGTGGATCCGTACTAGAAGTTGTGCAAAACTACATCTATCTTGGCCAAAACATTCAACTAGGCAAACACAACTTCGACGTGGAAGCTAGCAGAAGAATTCGTTTGGGTTGGGCAGCATTTGGCAAGCTTAGTTACATATTTAAGTCGGCAATCCCACAGAGCTTAAAAACGCGAGCTTTTAACCAGTGCATCCTACCTGTAATGACGTACGGAGCCGAAACGTGGACCCTTACATGCGGACTCATCCATAAATTCAACGTTGCGCAGCGGGCTATGGAGCGAGCTATGTTAGGAGTTTCTTTGTCTGATAAAATTCGCAACGAGGTTATTCGACAAAGAACCAAAGTAACCGACATAGCTCGCAAAATAAGCACGTTGAAGTGGCGGTGGGCTGGCCATGTGTGTAGAAGAACAGACGGTCGATGGAGTCGGCATGTACTCGAATGGAGACCACGTACAGGCAAGCGTAGTGTAGGACGCCCTGCGGCGCGTTGGACTGACGACTTAAAGAAGGTGGCCGGCATTGGGTGGATGCGATATGCAGAAGAACGGGAAAAGTGGCGAGATCTGGGAGAGGCCTACGTTCAGCAGTGGACGGGAATAGGCTGATGTGATGTGATGATGTGTGATGAAAAATGTGAAAATTAAACAAATCAATGATGCGTAAAGTATCTTCTTAATTTATTCGTACTTTTTGTAGTATTTTAAGTGTATACAAAACTACTACACTAGTCTTATTATTTAACCTCACTTCAATAGATCTGCAATATTATACAGACTTGTCCTGTTATTAATAAACTTTTGTGATTGCTAATTTAAGGAATAGAAATAAATGGTTCAAGTTGAACAGAAATCCTTGGATAATTCATTTATCGAAGAAGACTGTTCCAACTTCATCGATGAGAAATCTTGTTAAAAGGATAACATATTCCTTCAGCTATTATTATATTATTAATGCATATTGGTTTTTCCTTTTTATTTGCCTTTTGACTACAAATTTTATTATGAAACAAAATAAAAATCAACACGGTTTGGCAAGTTCAAAACATACCCAACAATAAAGTGAGTTTATATTTACGTAACTTTTGTTAAACAAACTCCTTATAAAGAATATCATAAGGATATGTAACAAAATCCAGGAAGCCATTTTCGTGTCATAAAACCCTCTATTTACCATATTTATTGTTTTGATGACGTGTCGACACTTATTTTCTTCACGCCTGTTCGATAATAAAGCATGCTCATTTGGTGTTAATTTTTATTTAATCCTTTTATAAGCTAAAGTGTTCGCTTATTTATTTATTTGGCGGAATGCTCTCGAATCTCAAGATAATCTATCTTAATATATATAAATCTCGTGTCACAATGTTTGTCCTTAATGGACTCCTAAACCACTTAACCGGTTAAATAATAAAATTCGCACACCATGTGCAGTTCGATCCAACTTGAGAGATAGGATAGTTTAAACATGTAGGTACCACGGGTGAAGCCGGGGCGGACCACTAGTATAATATATAATATCGAGGAAAACAATAGGTTATAATTGATACATGACGCTGCCATGAATAGGAGCGGTAAAGCAATGAAAAATGCGACAAAAATATTCATTTTAACAGCAGACGAATTTGCGCTGTTCAGCTTGTAATTTTAAAACATTATCAGAAATACAATAGAGCTATTACAAGTTTTATTTACATCACATAAATGGTATTTTTATATCTACATTTTCAAATTTGTGAAGCAATTCTTATGAGTTTGAATCTGGCGTAACAGAGTCAATCTCAATCATGGTTCAGAAAAAAATACCTACACTGCGAATTGGACACCTTTGTAGGAACTATGTTTGTATTGGGAACAGGTAAACTTTTATTGGTGAAAAATTGCATTGCACTTTTAGAATGCAGTTGGTTTCAGTCAGTCATCAACATCAGGAATAATATTATTTTTTAACAAAAATGAAACCGCCTTCAAGCGGGCAGAACTTGACAGAATTTAAATGGAACCAACCGGAAGATTAGCTTTCAAATAAATTAAAAAAACAATCAAAATTGGTACACTCAATCGAAAGTACCTACGATGAAACAAGGTAACGAATCCTAAAAAAAATTGAGACGAATTGAGAACTACCTTTATGGAAGTTATTGACTATGATTGCCAATTTGGGATTTTAATGAATCTCAACATCCTTGGTATTATTTAATTACAAAATATTATAATGCCGTAATTTGAAGGAAGTGAAAATTAAAATTAAAATCTGTATGAATAGATAATAATAACGAGTCAACTTTATGAGCATACTAAAAGCCAGACATTCAAGCGACCGTAGAATTATTCCAAAAAGTTTGCTGAGTTATGCAAAATATCCGGAAATGTTTTATAACTATAATAGTCCTTGATCCTTACACTAAAAGCCATGTGTGTTTGTTATTCTATTTGTTTTATCCTAGGGAAGTTATTTCGTAATAGTTCGTATCTACTTGAAAGTCAGAAATAGATATACCCTGAAATTTAAAATATGTATGTTATAGTTATTTATTGCAGATACGCACATACAGCGGTGTTTTTAGAACTAACTCGTTGGCAAGTACTTACAGCTTGAGTGTTGCCAAAAGCTTCTGGGTTCGATCCCAGCTGTAAAGATCACTTAAATAGGCCGATCACCTACTTGCCCATGAAAGTAATTATCTATTTGGTTATGTAGCCAAGTATCCATGACATGAGCACTGAGCGTCATTTATTGCCCAAAAATTGATCAAAAATGTTGCTGAAAACTTTTTAAATATTGTTGCTCGGACGCGAATTTTTCAACATTCGTTATCAACTCAGCAACACGCAATGCCAACAACATGCTGACTAAAACTACATAACATGTTAATTGAAATTTGTAGCTAAACAAATGTTTAGGTATCATTAATAATGAACTGATAATATAGAAATAGTAGGAAATATTTTTTTAAATCGTTCCAGTAATTTCGGTGATAAGCGCATTCAAACAACCAAGCTCTTCAGCTTTATATTACCTATAATTTATTAGTAAAGATTACATAATTAGGCTAAGATTAATAAATGAAACTAATGTTACATGTAAGTATCTGTCCCAAACCCGGGACACTGGACATAGCCTTTGTATTAACTTTTCTAAAATATATATCTAGAACTAGATGATAGTGCAATTACATCTTCACACACTTTCGGTTTAAATTATTATGTCGATAACTTTCAATACAATTCGCTGAAATAAACCAAATAAAATGATAATGCTTTCTACTTTCACTATCGAAACTATATTATCCGTCCTTGTTCAATGTATTTATTTGGTGTATTTCTCTCTCTTTCACTTTGGATATATTTGAAAGGTATATTTTGCTATTACATACTATTATCGGGTTCTGTTTGTAATAGACTTTTTTTATTATTTCCCATCTTATTTAGTTCAATGTTTGATTATAAGTAAGTTGGTATATAATTTAATTTAGATCTACTATTTACTTGCTTACTCGTACTAAAAGCATTGTTCCTTTTAATAACTCAGGCCCCGGAATCACAGACACAATAGAAAATCTATTGTGTCGTGGACCGATCGGGCCGTTCGGGGCTCAATGGGTTAAGTCTTGTTTAAGCAATATAATACACATGTATATGATCTTAATTAGCCTCAATAACAATTCATTTACACGCACGCATAATACAATTATATTATAATCAATACCGTAGTATTTACGTAGTACGTGTTACTATACTGTATACATAACGTGACCTACCCCTATACCATGTTGTCTTAAAGCAGTATTATTTACAGTGTGGAAAAATGACAGCGCTATATAGGTCGTCTAGCGCCATCCCTTTCCCACACTGGAAGTAATACTGCTATAAGAAACGGTAACCCCTGATTGGCCGAGATTACTGAATGGCACTGATTTAGAATTCAATTCGCAGAACTTAAAATTTCCAATAGTCTCGAACGTTCTGGAACACAAATTCTTAGAAAGTGAGTGAATATACACGCATAGTACATTTTCAATTTGGTCGGCTAATGACTGTTCACCGTAAGGAAGCATAATATTTTGTATGCTTAGCTTTTGAACCCTCTTTACAGGGATTTTATAAACAAATTTATATAGTATTGACGATATTTATTTCCAATATTTTACAATTTATTTGATTTGTTTCATCTCAAATGTCTATGAATGTTCGTTCATTCTAACACAGTACGAATTCTAATTTTGTAAAAAAATCCAAACAAAACATTAAGAAGAAAAAATATTTTGATAATGTTTTGATTTAATCCTTAAACAAGCAAAAAATAAATAAACAAAAACCACCAATAATTTAATCGCAAAAAGCCACAGATAATCAGCAATCTGCGATTCTAAATTCAAATTTTCGACCTCAGAAGACGTGACCGCATTCCATTTTCTATGCCACAAATGTTAATGTTAAAGACGATCGCATTTCCGTAAGGTAACGGAAAGAGTGGACACAGTCAACTTTGTTATTCGTTGGCACGAGCACTGTCACGCGTCACTTGCGGCTTGTGTGCAAAGATTACGAAGTGTACAGATGCGCTAAAGTCGTGAGTTTTTTGTCTATGGAAATTTAAAATTCAAACGTAGAAGGTTATTGATCTATTTAAAGATCGGAATATCCTTTAGCATGAGATTTCTATTTGCCGATTTGATATTATAATGATTGCAAAATTATTATGCTTACAGATTGTTATTTAATATAAATTATATTACGTAGATAATTCGATAATAAGCAACTAACAGTAAATAATTAAATCAATTATTATAGAATTTATAAAATGATTACATTAGGTGAAATGCGTTCATATTTCTTATGTGACTAAGATTCCATGAAAAATGTAGATTATAATTTACCAAAGACTGAGAATTTGGCATAGACTAATAAATACGCTACTTTTTTTCACAAATTATAATCGTTAAATTATCTCTGGAATATGTAAAACATTCATGGTCATCATGCTTTCAGGCATTTTTTTCTCCAAAAAATCATACTGTTTGGTTAAATCATAGTCTCATCTATTATATACTTCTTACTTGAATAAACCACGCTTTTTATCCTTGCTTATTGTTTTACACCCAAAAAGAAAAAATCTATACGAGTAACTGTTTGATATTAATATTTATAATCGCCTTTTCATAACATTTGGAAGATTACTCATTTTAAATACCGGTCGCTGTATTTACAACAATCTATGTCTACTGAAAAATAATAAATAATGAATATCTACATAATATTAATTTAATCGTTTTTATTTCAAATGCCTCACAGAGTAAAAGTTCGCGTACCGCATCTACGTCACCTAATCTATGAGCAAGGAAATTGTTCAGTCTGCGTGTGCGATACGGTTCCTATTGCACAAATATGTATTTCTACTTCCTAATTAGTTATTCGTGATTCATTATACGCAATGTGATTTACTTAGTCGTGCCACTCTTGACATTTCTTTGTTATAAATTAATTGTTTTCTTCTATTGACCTAATAAAATCGATCTAGCGTATCGCACACGCGAGTAATTACACGTTAATTGTTAATTGGACGAAATTTTTATGATATTACCTAGTAAAGACTGTACAATATTTTATCAACTAAAAATAACGTGAAAATTATTATATTAAACGTAATTTTGTTATAAACATGACTGTGGAAATATTACAATTCTATAATAGTTTTTAAATGAAAACAAAGCTTCAGAAAAAATATAACATTTTTTTTCAGATCTTATCTTATAGCTGTAAATTTTTGTAGTCAATAATTTTCTGAAATCGTTTAATAAAATTCATGCATCCGAATTACGAATACAATATTATTTAGATAAGTAATTATTTGACCGTCTAGGTAATTTATAAGAAACTACTTTTCCGCCTTCGCCAGCGTTGTCTAAAACCTAATTAATTATATACTATATAATAAAACAAATCCGCATTAAAATCCGTTGCTTAGTTTTAAAGATTTAAGCAAACAATAGGGACATAGCGACAGAGAAAGCGACTTTATTTTATACTATGTAGTTATAAAACAGGACTTAAGATAATAATATGAAAACAGCGAACCAAAAGCTTCGTGCTGGTTACATCTAGTCTTCATCAAAGTTATCAAATAAATCCTACTAATAGATATTATAATTGCTTTTCTGTGAAACTAAAGGGAATTTAGACATTCTTAGAAATGAAAAGTTGTCCTTACTCTATATTTAGCATTTAACGGTGATAACTAATGTAAATATCTCTATCTCTATCTATCTCTCTATCAATGATATCACAATTCTTATACTCTGTCCATTATATTATTTGCTTTTTGACAGCTTCACGCCTATGAAGGATTGTATTGTCTATGTTAAAATGTCATACAAATAATTATTGTACTTCATGGACAGGCCCACTTAGTGATGTCTACACAGAATTATTCGATAATGGGTCGATAGATTATAATAATCGATAGAAATAATCTGTAAAATATATCCCATACAGAAAAACTCTTCTATTATGTTATGTAATTTAAACATAAAGACAACCAAATTGTAAGATAGAAACCAATAAATAATGAAATATTAATTTAGTTTAGTTTTAACATAAAATGCATAGATATGTGGTCTTATTATTACATATCTTATTAGTACGCTTACGTTGTAATTATTATTTACGTACCTGATTCGATTTATGATAATATTTTGAATTTATAATTGGAATGGTATCACAATCGATAATCTTTTGGACATCACTTCTGGTATCACCCGTCGAGCTGTCAAAAGGCAATTCTTATAGTGGACAGACTATAGTGTTTTTGCTTGTCTATCTATAAAGGCGTTTAAGTTTATGAAAATACTTTTTATTTATTTTTATAAAACATATTATACCTATTGATGGATAAATCTTGAATAAATTCAAAACCTTTCGTAACTCAGGAAAAACGTATTTTATGAAGTCAGAAAAAAATTACAAAAATCATTTCCACATAGATTACTTACTTTCAATAATAATCATCTTACTGACAAATCTTCCTTGTAGGGAATATTATAAGAAGGAACTAACAATTTAATTATACCTAAATTATATTCTAAAAAGAAACTGTAGTTACATAGTCAGGAACATTAGAGTGTTAAGTCTTATTGTTTCTTGTAAACAATTACATTCTAACAAGAAACCATTGTAACATGGGCTCTATTTGCAATTAAAGCACATGCGAATACTTCTTTAAAACAACAGCAAAAAGACTACTGGCTCAGTGGTAAGGACCTCAGACTTTAAATCGATAAATCGCGGGTTCGAGACTAGGCGGACGTGTAGGAAATAAATGTATATTTCAATTTATCTGTGCATGTTGTAACATCACGACTGCTCGAACGGTGAAGGAAAACATCGTGAGGAACCCGACATGTCGAAGAATGAAAAGTTCGACATGTGACATCTGCCAACTCGAACTTGGCCAGCGTGATGGATTATGGCCTGTACCCTCATAGAAGTCCCAGCAGTGGGAACATAATGTGCATAGGTTGATGATGGTTGATGAATATTCCTATATACATGCAATATAATATTACAACTACAGCAAAATGGAATCGAAATACCACAATTTACAATACATTGAATCGAATTCGAAAATAGGTCAATGAAATATCGTGTTACATTTAAATAATTACTGGATAGTAATTGGTTTATCTGGATAAACGAAGTTTAATATATTATTACCGGTTATTTAATATCGATATTTACACCATTGTTAATGTTGTTATGTAAATTATAATACAGTTTTCTATTTTTTTATCCTAAAAATTTTATTCTAAGTCTCCGACAAGCCGTAATTTATTTATTAATTGTACCTATTAGTATTTACCTTCTCATTGTTATTGTATTTCTCATTGTATTCAATCCGATTGAAAAATTATTTTACTGGTAGATAGTCCATTTATCGAGGCTATAATATAATAATATCAACAGGAGCGGAGCAATGCGAGTAAAACCGCGAGGCACAGCGAATTTTACAAATATTCATATTATAAAGGTTTTGAGTATTATTTTGATCCTTTAAACTTAAAGTTTGCACTCAAGTTTGTTTGCAATCTTGTAAATTACTGATAGAGCATCAACCAGATTGTATAATATCCACTTCACTTTTTTTTTTAACCACTTGTTTTAAATTAATGGCGATAACCGTCTGCTGTACATTGCAAATGGAGTTCTCAGCAGGCACTTTTAATTTAGATCTTGAAATGAGTCTGGATTTTAAGCCTTAATTAATCAGCATTAAACTATATTTTGAATTGATTGTGGTTAAAATTAGATTTCATTTTAAAGTTCATAAAGGGCGCAGTGCTATCACTACACAGTATAAAACAAAGTCGCTTTCTCTGTCCCTATGTCCCTTTGTATGCTTAAATCTTTAAAACTACGCAACGGATTTTGATCCGGTTTTTTTTAATGGATAGAGTGATTCAATAGGAAGGTTTTAATATATAATTTATTAAGTTTTAGACAAAGCGGGCGAAGCCGCGGGCGGAAAGCTATTTAAATATAAAACATGATTAAACTAAAACAGTGAAATAGATAATTTTGTAAGCAACGTACAACATTTAGTTAACGCACTGCATACTCATAACCATACATAGTATAAAGCAAAGTCGTGTCCCGCGTATGTCTGGATATATGTATGCTTAGATCTTTAAAACTACACAACGGATTTTGATGCAGTTTTTTTAATAGATTCTTTAATAGATATCACTCTGATTCAAGAGGAAGAACCTTCGGCGAAAAACTAGTTAATAATAAGTTTATTCCATTTGTAGTATACGCAAAAGAAAAATATAATTAAACAGAATATTTCAGAGAATTTACTAATTTAAGTAATTTCGTGTGCACCACTCTGCGTCAGAAATTTTGTTTTAGACTAAGTTAAGTAACTAATATCCCATGTGTAAAAGTAATTGATACAAAATTGATTAAATAATATCAGACTAAATGACTTCGGGGAATTAATCCTGAAAATGGCTAGACCTTGGAAAGAGTCAACGTACAATGAACTGTAAATGAGAAACCATAATTCTATTATCCTTATTTAATAAAAGCAAAGAAAATTTCACTTGTACTATACTATTCTACTATACACACGCATATTTCTACAACAATTTGGTTTAAAACTTTTCTCTGGTTTGGTTTATCGGAGATAATTAACATCTATATAAGAAACAAACTTTTTAATTGTATTCATTTAGTCAAAATCAATCAATCCATTAACAGCCATGGTAAAGCTCTTAATTAAAAATTGAAACCCAAGACAGATCTTAATAATTTAACTAAGATATAAAATATTAACAGAAATCAAGATAAATATGTATCATAATATTATTGAGTTTAAAAGTGCAAATACAGAGTTTCTTGCTGGCTCTTCTCTGTAGAAACTAGAAACTGCTTTCCGAACCGTTGGTAAATGTTAAATTATGTATTTTGACGATTCAAAAGCACTTCTGAAGGAAGTCTAGTTGAATGAATAAATGTTTGAGTTTATATAATTTCCGCTATTCAAAAGCATTTCTAAAATAAGCGAAGTTAAATAAATAATTCATGGTTATTTTAGCGACATTAGTGACCAGCAGTCTCTGGTTTCAAATGTTCTAAAAGTTACAACTATCTATGTATGTTTATTTGTTTAACCACGCTCGTTTTGTGCTTTATTTGAATTGATACAGTGATATCATAATAAAACCTTTCTACAAATAGGAGATATAATAAATTTTATATTTAGTGCATTTCACTGGTAGAGAAATAGTCGTTATGAGTTTATTACTATTATTTTAGAAATTATAAATGTCTTGGTATTTTTACGATTTAACTAAATACAGATACATTGTAGCATACTCTGTTTCTCAAATGGATTATCATTAGATAATTTCTTCATTTGTTTCTGACAGAGGGCGACTCTTATGAAAGTTGTACCAAATATTTTTCTATAAAAGGCAGAATTCTACGTCTGTCCGGTCAACAATTTTACATAACAAAAGATGTCATAGCATTCACTATGTCAAAGATACATGATACATACATGCACATAGCATATGCACAATGCACATTGCATATTTCGACAACCTTTGATTTACCACAGGATTTACTTTAAGATGTATTTAAAGGCAGGATCGAGGTAAGGTAATAACATTTATTGCGTCTCGAATATTTGACATGATATTACGCTGAATGTATTAAAAACTAGATAAACATGACTTCTTACACGTGGATGTCGAACTTATTTTTATTTTTAATGCTTGATTTAAATATAACCAATATCATATCCTCTTCTACCTATTGAATAGCGTCGAGCTTTAAATTTATTTCACAATAAATGGGCTAACGTTATGAATTGATTCCATTTCCATGATTTTGGTAACATAGAAATAGAAATAAAAATTTATGAAATACTAGCTGTGCCCCGTGGTTTCACCCGCATTGCTCCTCTCCTGTTGGTCTTAGGGTGATGAAATACGCGTGCGTATGGTCGGTCTAGCTATGAACGGTTTTATGAATTTCCATACATATGACAAGCGCGACTGACGTACGCACTGATGGTCGGTGAAGCTCTGCAACCGGCCCAAAGAAGCGATTTAATGGCATATGTAAAGAAAAACATCTACGCGTATTGCGTGCTACGGAACGGTTAGACTAATAGGGTAGGAATAAAAAGTAGGTCGAACTTTGATGTGCAAAAACTTTTTAGAATAATTTATGTGTCAACGCTACATGTGATTTGTAAGGACGAAATTTGATTCTTGGTTACTATTAGGAAGTTGTTACGATTATTATGACGTCATAAATCTGTGTGGTGCAGTAAGAGAATTCATTCGCTTTTTCGTTCGAGAAATTGATAAATTGATGAATTTTCACTAATAGATTACAATGTAAAAATATAATGATAATGATTTAATTTATAATATGATAATAAATATTAATAGACATATAAGGTTAGGGAAGCCTCCGAGGGAAGCATATAAAAATAATATTCGAGTTAGCTTTACACAATAATACATAGCTGCATAAAATGTAATTTATGTAAGATATAAAAAATCTTTCTCCAAATTTTAATTTACTCAGACTGCGGGTAAATACCTACGTCATCATAAGTAAGTTATAATTAAAGCATTGAATTATGTATGGAGATTATGTTTTATTTAATACTAGCTTACCGCCCGCGGCTTCGCCCGCTTTGTCTCAAATCTAATAAATTATATACTAAAACCTTCCTATTGAATCACTCTATCTATTAAAAAAACCGCATCAAAATCCGTTGCGTAGTTTTAAAGATTTAAGCATACAAAGGGAAATAGGGACAGAGAAAGCGACTTTGTTATAAACTATGTAGTGATGATCATTCAAAGAATATAATATTTATGGCTTTAAAAATAATTCGAAAATTTGAAAGAAACATCAGCAAAATGTTAAAAAAAACACTGGCCCATGTTAAAACCTATTTAAAATATTTTACAAATAAAACAATTTACGACAATGTATAGTTTAATTAACTTCCGCAGTATTAGAATTTTATTTAAACAAAAGTGTAACATAATGAACATAATTATTTAGCGTATCGGTCAATTAAGGAAAGCTGGCATGTTCACAGTACTCACACTTATGCAATTTCACTTACAGTATGTTCAAAAATAAATGCGACTCTAGTTTCATTTTAGACTTGAATTGTAAAATGGTGCGTTGTAGATAAAAATATGCAAATATAATTATGAAAGCTCTCATAATTTACCTGTAAAATTATAATTTAAAAGTAAATCAATTGATGAACTTAATTATTTATTCTAATAATAATCAATTGGATAAAAGTATTAATAATCATTCAATTATCAAATAATAATTAAATTTCAGGTCATAAAAACAATACAAATAACACGTGTACGCTCACTCCCAACACACGGATGGTTGTTTTGATAATGATTTAAATAACGTACGTCTTCTGCAGTTGCGGAGCAGTCTTGTCCTGACTTTGGTCGAGTAAAGATATGTAAGAAATATTATATTTGTAGTAAGTACGTAATACCTAACAATACGCGCTAACAAATATGTGTTACATGTTTATTGTATAATTTTCACATTATTGGTTTTAAACTCAAACTCAAACATTTATACAATTAGACTTCTTCTAGAAGCACTTTTGAATCGTCATAACAGTTTAACAGTTTTAACATTTACCACCAATTCAGAAAGCAGTATCTATAGAGAAGAAGAAGAATCTATTTAATCATAATCGTAATCTTCTACTTCACTGAAACTTTCATCGCTCGAAGAACTCGCCGTCGGAATTTCTTAATGTTATTATAAATGAGTCAGTGTAATTATCTACTTTTGGTTCTAATTGAATATATTTTTCCTCATGTTCTCGCGTCTTTCTCCAAACGTCACTAAACATATCCAGACTAATAGCATTTGCTTCCTTTCTAAATAATTCTTCCACAGTTTTCAAGTTAAAGTTCACATTTTGTGATGCTACTTTCCCTTTAATTATGCCCCATAGTAACTCTATTGGGTTGAGTTCTGGATGGTGGAAGGCGCAATACACTATGTCCATGATCTTTGAGGATTGCATCAAGTAAAAATTGTGTATAGTTTGGCTTATTTTTTTTAATAATGTCATAAAGAATAGGTATTGTGTTTCTTTCTGGATATGGTATATTATGTTTGTCCAACCAAGCTAACATGTCACTTTTTCTTGAATTCGATGTGGGCACTGGATCCGATACGACGTTGTGGTATGATGCATTATCGAGTACTAAAACTGACTGAGGTGGTAAATTTGGAAGAAGTTTTTCTATGAAATAAAATATTATCTATGCTTAGGAATGCTTTTCCCTTATGCCCGAGATCCAAAAAGCTAGTTTTTTATGCTATGATAGCAAGCTAGTGTCAGTCAGCTAGCAAGCTTCTGGCTTCGTGTAGACAAAACTAGATTCGTTTCTAAGCTAGAAAACTAGTTAGCTAGTTGACAAGCCAGGACAGTTTTAATAGGATGGAGTTCTATTTTTTAGGCGAATAGCCACCCCAACCACTGATTTTACTATCTTAGCTTATGTACTGTGTTTATGTGACCGATGAAGCTAGTTTTCAGTAATTGATGAGAGCGTTTAGCATATGTGGTGCAAGTTGACGCCTTTGCTGTTATTTACCAATGATTCCGGTTAGGTTTTCATCCGGATCCACGAAGAACACGAGCCGGAGAAACGCTTGGGATAGTTAGCCATCTGTGGCATCCTCAGGAGGTACATCTATATCATCACGGGAATATCATAATGTGGGTCCGGATCAGGAGTCTACTTTGGCGCATGAACCCAGCGCGTTTGTTGGTTACAAAGGTAGTATAAAAACACGAGGAGGTAGTAAATTAAAGTAGTAAATTAAAAAGTAGTAGTAAATTAAAAAGTATTGTCTCATACAAAGTAAAAATGGACCAGAAATTCTTACTCATGAATGATAATGTCCCTTCGCATACGACATGACAGGGAACGGCCGCTCTTCGAGACCAAAATATTCAAGTTTTAGACTGGCTTGCATATTCGTTCGTCTTTTAATTCTATTGAATATGCATAAGCGCTCTAAAAGATTTTCCGCAAAATTTAATTACGGATCAACAACTTTACGAACACTTCCAAAGAACACATACCGCAATAAGACATTGGTATTCAATTTTAAGTAAGAACAACCGATATCGTTTGTAAATTAATGTAAATGGTGATAACTCTGATTATTAATTAGTAATTTGATTTTTGAAAAAAAAAAATGCCGATTTTAGTCAAAATTTATATTTTTCTAACAAGATCCTTATCATCCAAATTTCCACATTGGTGAGAAAAATTGACATTTCTAATGAAAATGAACAAAAAATTAAATGATTTTATTAAATACTGTAAAATAGTCTATAATTCTTCCATTTACTGTATCACAAAATTCTTCATAGATTTTTAGATATTCGTACTACACCAATTACATCACCCTGTATTTATAAACAATTGCAAAATAAAAGCTACACATAGGCCGGGAGATACTGACACAAAATTTCGGGTCATTTGTAACAGAATGGCGGTTCTACAGGGGTCTTATTACGCAATGACAAAAAGAAAAATGATGGTCAGAACGCTGGTACCGGCGGACTAGTCGCGTGGGCGTTAGTCGAACTCGTCGGATAAATAGCGAAAGTCAAACGATTTGTAACAAAAATTTTAGAATTTACCGATAGCCCATAAAAAAGATGTAGGCGGTAGTGTCATGCCATACTTTTCCGGTGTAACTTACAGCCCCCCATACCGACGCGATGCGTTGATTAAAAAAAAAAACAATTCAACCATTTGTATCAGGCTAACTTTTGCACAGGTAATCATCATCGTGCAGACATTTACGATTCCAAATGGCCACCATACCGCCGAAAATCTGCAAAAAAAATTTTTTTTCGCCAAACAATTTGTACCAGTATTGCATTTGGATTTTTGGAGAGTATTTGATAAAATGTGACCATTATTATATTTGCCATACTTCTAGTAGGGGGAAAAAGTGCTGCCATACTTGAAAAATTAATTTATTCGTCACGTTTCAAAAATACGACTGTACAATACGTAAAATAATTTTTTACAGTATGGGATCATTATATTCTGTTTGTCTGTATACAATTCTACCTAGAAAAGAATATCGCAGATTGCAAACATGGGGCGGATGATTGTAAGACTTAAGCCAAGACGTAAAAAAAAATTAAAAGAATTGGCGATTTGTCGTCGTCGGTCGGTCGGTTGTTTGCCGTTGACCAGTACGGCATTTTTGGAAAGTATATGATGCAACGTGACCATTATTATATTTGCCATACTTTTAATAGAGGGAAAAATTAGTGCCATACTGCTACAAATCGTTCAAACTACGAATAAAATCTTACAATAAGAAAAAAATCTTATACACATTCGCCACCTCCCACAGGTATGGCATTATCACACTTCTATTTATAATCATTCAGGAGTTGTTGAAAAAAAAATGTAGGGTGGTACAAATCGTTTGGCGAGAAAAAAAAATTCAAAAATTTGCAGATTTTCCGCGGTATGGCGACTATTTGGAATCGTCCGAAAAGTATGGCATGGCGATTTTAGTAAATGGCTGCACGACGATGGTTACCTGTGCAAAAGTTAGCCCGGTACAAATGGTTGAATTGTTTTTTTAAATCAACGCATTCACGTCGGTAAGGCGGACTGTAAGTCACATCGTAAAAGTATGGCATGACACTACCACCTACATCTTTTTTAAGGGCTATCGGTAAATTCTAAAATTTTTGTGTTACAAATCGTTGGACTTTCGCTATTTATCCGACGAGTGTGACTAACGCCCACGCGACTAGTCCACCGGTACCAGCGTTCTGACCATCATTTTTCTTTTTGTCATTGCGTACTAAGACCCCTCTAGACCGCCATCCTGTTACAAATGACCCGAAATTTTGTGTCAGTATCTCCCGGCCTAACAGTGCCGGATTAGCCACGTAGCAAGAGTAGCAAATGCTACGGGCCCCGCGACTCGGGGGGGCCCGTAGCATTTGCGCCCGCGGTCTAATACCTGTCTGACCGTAAAAAAATATCAATTTATAATACACGTACCGTAAAAAAAATACACGTACCTACCACGAGAAACGTTGGTATCAAAATCTACAACAATAATTTAAAATTTTACCACGTTTCTACAATTGAGCGCTGGCTACACCAAAAGTTGTGTTGTACTGCTTGCACTGCGCTACACGCAAGTTGGTAGCACGGCATAACTAACAGGAGAATCCCCTGATATTGTCATCGAACGAGCTAGTCGTAACAACCCGATCAAATAAAATAGGATTCTATCGACTATCAAACCTTAGATTACAAAATAAAAGGCAGATGGAGCATGACAATCATCCATCGCCCTTGTCAAAGAAAATACGAAATCAAAAACGAATACGAACCTCCGCCAGTGCTATAGCGATTATAGTGTCATGCAATACGTCAAAAAGGGTTTGCTATTTTAGTAAAAAAATGCTGTCTTGTGTTATTAAAACGCTGTAAAATTTGTTCCCGAAAACAAACAAAAAGATAAAACATCGTTTTACAGGTTCTCTGTAGATTATTTGGCTTATTTATTTTTATTTATTTATTTATTTAACTCTTTAATAGTTGTACATGGTTGTATAGAACAGTTGTACAGAAGCCTTAGAACTACTTACACATAGAACAGAGTACCACTATTTTGGCGGCCTTATCACTTAATAGTGATCTCTTCCAGGCAACCACGGTAAAAGGTAAACAAGCAAAATGATCACTAATTGGCGGGACGAGAACAGAAAAAGAATAATTAATAGCAAGAAAACAAAAAATAATAATATATATCTACCTTAAATAATACATGTCCATATACAATACCACATATACTATACATATACATACACAATATATAAATATACAAATACATAAATAAAATAAACAGATATACATACCAATTACATATTATATAATTTACATAAATAAATATATACTTAGAAGGAAACACACTGATATTGAATAAGATACAATTATTATACGAATACCATCTAAATCTAATACAGATACCACGTACATTTTGAAACATAATGAAAATATAAAAGAAAAATAAAAAAAAGTTAAAAAGATATTACTGGTCCGGATCAGCAGCGGAAAGAAAATGTTGTCGCACAAGATTTTTAAAACCCGAAGGGGTCTGGGCTTGACGAATATTTAATGGCAGAGAGTTCCATAACTTGACTGATATCGCTGCAAAAGACTGCACAGTTGTAAAAGCGTTGCTGAAATCTAAAAGAGTAAGTACTGTGAGCTGCTTATTGTCCATACCAGCACGAATATCGTCAGTAACCTTGACCAGGGCTGTAGTCGTACTATGACCGGGACGGAATCCGGATTGAAAATCACTAAGGATATTATGTTTGTTCAGGAAAGAGGTAAGTTGCTGATGTATTATACGTTCAAGGACTTTGGATAGGAAAGGTAATATGGAAATTGGACGGAAATCTGAAAAGGAATTTGGGTTGGAAGGTATTTAATTTTGTATACAAATAAATAATTTTACATATACGAAGGAATACAAAACTTCAACGTATGACGTATGCTGCCAGTATTTTGAAAATGAATTTGCCATTTTTATGGTTAAAACGGTAAAATGGTTAAAAGATCTTCGAGGTAGTGCTGTTGGATTTATATAGGTAATCATTGTAATTTTGAAACATTTTTTTTATTTAATTTATTTAATTGAAAAAATTATCGTTTATGTAACAAAAGAATTTTTACAATATTATAAAAAAATATCATATACAAATATTTATATTAAAATTAAAATTAAACCCTGACAGCTAATTTATGTAGAACGTCACTAACACCACTACCATAATAATTCAGATGATTGCAATGTCACCTCATAAATCAAAATCGGTTCAGCGGTTTATACTGCAGGGCGTGCCAAAGAAATATTATACATAGATACACTCGAAAAACATAACCCTCTTTCTTCCGTATTCGGGGAAAAATTTGGGAAAATTTTCAATATCTGGTAACATAACACCCACACAGAAGCACCGTATACGTACAGTGCAGCGGCGAAATGACAGCACACATAGCTTTATGGAAATGACAATAAATTATTCGGTTTAGTTCGGCAACGCTCCGTCTGCCTTTTATAGTTTTATTTTGTAATCTAAGTATCAAACAATAAGAAAATGCTGTACATATTTTATGTTTGGGACAACATAAAAAAACTTTTAAAAGGACTTTAGATGTGAGCCATTCTGCTGAAAACAGATGTGGCTACTGTTATTGATAGCAAGAAACAAGAGTCTCTGGAGCTGCAATTTTATAAACTTTTATTAAATAATTCCTTAGAATCGTGTTTCCCAAACGTAGAAATTGCCTTGCGCATTTACTTGTCTCTCATGATCACTAACTGCAGTGGCGAACGTTCTTTTTCAACCAGGCGCGGTCCCAGGGGGGGGGTCACGGGGGACATGACCCCCCCCCAAAATCGTACTCGATAAAATAGAAAAAAAATCTTATACTGTACAAAATATAAAAAAATGGCCAAGTGCGAATCGGAGTCACTCGCACAACTAAATTTCCGTTTAAACTTGTTTTTAATCCCTTGCAAATGTCGAAATTTGCGAAAATTTTCAGCATAAACAAGAAATTTGATTTTTTTAAATATTTTTTACATAATCTAATTAAAATTCATGTATTTCGCAATTATTCCTATATCTGTATTTTAGGACGTTACATTGTAACAAATTTCATGATTCTGTGTACAGAGGCCGGGAGATACTGACATAAAATTTCGGATCATTTGTAACAGGATGGCGGTTCTACATGTGGCTTGACGGAACACAGTGGGGTTTTGGTCGGTAGGAATCCGACATAACCCGCGGCCCTTTCCCCGGAGGCCGCGGGTATCTATGCAAGATTTCCCCACTCAAAAAAAAAAAAAAAAAAAAAAAAAAAAATCGTTTGACTTCCGGTATTTATCCGACGAGTTCGACTAACGCCCACGCGACTAGTCCGCCGGTACCAGCGTTCTGACCATCATTTTTCTTTTTGTCATTGCGTACTATGACCCCTGTAGAACCGCCTTCGTGTTACAAATGACTCGAAATTTTGTGTCAGTATCTCCCGGCCTAACACGGGAACTGCACTAGGTTTTGAATTCCTAACGAATGTCGAAATTTGCGAAAAAATGAAAAAAAATTGACGGCTGTATCTTTTGATTGCTTTGGCTTATACGTTTGATTTTATCTGCCTGGAACGCGTAGAGGTATCAAGCTGAAATTTATATCGAATACTCAAGTCTACGGCCCCTAAATGCTGTGAAGAAATCAACCTTATAAGCCAACGCAATCAAAAGATACAGACGTAAATGCTGAAAATTTTCGCAAATTTCGACATTCGCAAGGGAATCAAAACCTACAGGGTGCTTCCTATGAACACAGAGTCTTGAAATTTGGTACAAAGTAACGTCTTATAACACAGATAATATAGGAATAATTACGAAAAATATTATGAATTTTTAATTACATTATATAAAAAAAAATATTTTCAATAATTTTAATAACTCAGGCCCCGGAATCACAGACACAATAGAAAATCTATTGTGTCGTGGACCGATCGGGCCGTTCGGGGCTCAATGGGTTAAACTTAAAAAGGGGGTTGCCCTTTACTCATGAACGCTTACATGTATTAAATTAACTCAAGTCTATAATATCTATAAGCTGTAATAAAATCAAACTTCTATGTCAATACAGCCGTAAACGCTGAAAATTTTCGTAAAATATAAAAAAAATATGTAAAAATATGTATGTACTAGCGGTCCGCCCCGGCTTCGCCCGTGGCACATATTTACGTTTTCTCTACATAAAAACCATCCTCGTACTTCAAGGCATATAATAAAAAAAGAATTATCGAAATCGGTTCAGCCGTTCTCGAGTTATGCGCTTACCAACACATTTTGCGATTCATTTTTATATATAAGAAGAAGATTATAACTTGTATTGACTACGATTTTTGACGAGTATGATTTGGAGGGGGGGGGGGGGGGGTTGCTACATTTTGCCACCGCGTGACCCCCCCCAAAATGTCAGGCTAGGACCGCGCCTGTTTTCAACGTTAAAACGTATTAAAAACGAGTTAAGAAACACGATGGGCCAAGAACGTCTTAATCACCTTACTTTGATGAATATAGAGTATAATTTGCTTACAGAAGTCGATAGTGAAAGTGTTATCTCTAAATTTGCCCATATTAAATGCAGAAAAGTTTATTTGTAATAGTTTTGTTTTATTTAATACCCTTTAACTTGAGAAACTATAGCAAACGAAGGGCCTCTTGACAGAATTTGCTACAGGCCCCGCGCTGGCTTAATCCGGCACTGCGGCCTAACATGTGCAATGTGTAAATGTGTTGACGTTCTAGCTCTTCTTAATAGGTATACATCCCCAAGAGGTGCACTATGATTTCATTGAAAGAATAATCGGGAAATCTATTATGCAAAACCAGCGTTCTTTATTTCCTTTAAACTTAACATTGAAAATTTACTAAAATTATAATCAACGTCAATCTATTTTGGTTTCTATTGCAGAGATTTTCCCTTTGAAGGCTTAAGGCTGCAGTCTAGCAAAATTGCGTTTTCAACAAGTTATTTGACAATTTTTTCCCGGTTATTGAAATGATAAACTGATTTTTTTTTCTTGTTTATCAATTAGTGTTATATACGCAATGCGCGTGAATCTTTTCACATTTATAAAGTTACTTTATGTTACCTTAATCAGGCCTTCAAGATAAGTCTCTTTCCCCCAAAGACATTTCGAGCTAACTTTGTGCACTCACTACGTTGCAACCGATTACAATTTATACAATTTGATCAGCGCATTATTATCCTTATATAGTCGTAATTAAAATCTGCTGAATACAATTGCCGAAAAACTTATGATTTTCCTAATTAGAACGTTATAAATTCATTAAATTTCCCATTTTTTGCCTTACAAAAAACTATTGTTAAATACTGCTAAAAGTTATTTTTTCCATTAATTTATTCGAGTTGGTTGAAGACCAATGAGTATTAATCCTTTAAAAAATTCTTTTTGAATTTTGATAATTCTTTAAATATTAAAAAAATATTTAAAATAATTAGGAAAAATCCTAGCGAATTTCTTTAGTCGCGCTCCTTGGGCCGGAGCGTTCTGACGTGTGCTCTACGCTCGATTTTCCTTCATACCGAAGTGAAAGTTGCTCTACTTCATTAAATTTAATATTTTTGTTAATTGATTATTTTTATCTTAGTTTTGTGCAAATATTCGTATTTTTAAACATTTGATTTCGATATGGAAAATAAACGAAAAAAATATGCGTGTAACTACTAGAAAAAAATTATCTTCGAACATAAAGTTAATGAAACCAAATAGATTACAAAGGTGATTGGCAACAATTTCGTTATTTTACGGGGTGTCAGTAAAGGGATGTATATTTCTTTAAAACTAAAAGTAAGCTCATAAATTTTCTTATAATATAATTTTTTTTGAAGTTCCAAAAATGTTTACTTTTCGTTTGAGAAATACGAAATATAATATAAACTTGTATTGAGAACTTGAACTTGGGACATACGGGGAAAATGATTTGTTTACTCCAAAATTCCAAATATGTCGATTTTTTCTTCTAGTCATTTTGAACGTAGCGGCATGTTGTTTGATTATTAATTTTGTAACTTAAATACAGGATGTTGGTTTTATATTCTGATCTTACAGACGCGCTGACAGAGTCCACCATTTCTAGTTTAGTCCACCAACTCTAAGTACAAATATTAAAACGAATGGATTATCATCACATCATCAAAACTCAGATGTAATGGAAGATCACAATAACATAGAAAATTCAATGGGTGTTGAGAACTAAACAAACACAAGTAACAGAGACGCGAAGAATAAAAAAAGAGGACGAAAACGATAATTCGTTGATGCTTTCCCTTTTCGACGTATTGTTAGGGTACATCACCAATCTGCAAAAAACAAAACTGATGATCCCCAATTGCTGATTAAAAATGAAAAACAAATAATCGACAACAGTGGTGAAAATTTGCTGATCACAATGAAACAGCCTTCAGTGTATCGGTGAACAGCGTAAAGGAGAGGAGGACAGGAAAACATTATGAATGTGGATGGTGGATTGTATACAGGGTGTAATCGATAAGTATGTGCAGGCGATTATGACGTTATTATTGCAGGTATCAAAAAACTTAAAACTGATATCGAAATTACTTTACCTAATGAGCAAAATGACAATAATAACTTTTTAAAAGTATAACGAGAAATATCTAAAAAATTTACTTTATACACTCCCATATCAAGAAGGGAAAATGGGACTAGTAGAAGTTAAATGTCTAATTCCGGCAAAAGACATGAATGCGGAAGATGCGGTTAAAAAAAAATAATATTTGAAATACAATGCAAAAAAATAACACTTTTGTCATAGATAAGAATCATGACTATTTTTTCCAAATTCAGAGACAACTAAACGTTGCAGAAGCAGAAGTCTGCTTATTTGCTGTTTGGACTGGAGTGAATCATGATCGTCTAATATTAATTTAGTGAGAAACGTCTTCCCAGTTCAAAATGGAGAAATAAACCATCCACGCGAAGACCGACATCCGCGCGGACGGAGTCGCGGGCGGAAGGTAGTCAGAAATAAATATCTTTTGTTTTCATTTGCGCATTTTTCTATTTTATAATTTTTTACACAAACATTACATTTTTTTTTATTATATACAAAATTTGTTTAAGTATCCGTTTTATTAGTGAAACTGAACAACTTTCACTAAGAAAAAAATGTATAGAGTTATGCATTTTGTATGGAAAGCTTATTTTTTTTTTTTATATTTCGTCCAAATTTCTTTGTAAAAGTTGATCAGTTATATAAACATGAAGTTGAAGATATCAATAGAACGTATTCGCAAATTTTGTGTACTGATAAAATGAATCACCCGGTGTAATTTTCACGAAAATTGTTTCAAATTGTCATTTTAGGTACTTATTACGAATATTAAATTATGCATACGAATGATTTAATTTTTAAAAATTAAGTGGAGCAACTTTCCCTTAGTACATTTGTATTATTTACATATAGTTTGACAGGATGCATTCGTTTGCACTACTAGACCAAGCCCTTAAGCCATAATCCAAATCGCTGGCCAAATGCGGTTTGACAGATGGGAACATTTTGGTTCATGTATTTGCAAATTTCCTCTCGATATTTTCCTTCTAACAACCTTCATATATTGGAAATGCATATTATTTTCTATCACATACCACTTGCACTATAGGACAGAAAATATACAGATAAGTCCGGTTATTATGATGACAAATTTAATTGAAGGTGGTAAGTAATTATAATCTTTAAGTAAGCTTATACCTACTTGCTATTTAGGCATTTCTTATGAATATAAGTAAGTCAAAAACCATTTTCATTATATATAAGTAGTAGTATATAAAGGTACCTACTATGAATCTACGCAATAACTCTTTCCTTTCTGAACAGATTTCCAAGAATCTTTAAAGGATTCTGCACTCCAAATAACACGAAAGGAACAGTATATCTAATCTCTTGTGTTCGTCTGTTGGGAGTACTATTTCGCAGGAATTGAAGGAGAAACTCATGTTTTGAAAACAATTTTCGCTTGAGTAATTGTTAATTAAAGTTTTCAAATATTTTATTAACTTTTTGACCTACAATCTAAAAAGGAGTTTTATTCAACGTAATGTGATGTTAAAATATTGCCTTCCTCGATTAATTAACCTAACACAAAATTATTTTTCAATCAGGTGATGTTTTTCAAACAAGAGCTTCTCTTACATCGTACAAACACACACTGAAGCAAAAGCTCTTCAGCTTCATAATATTGGAATAGATATAGATATAAAAGAAAAATGAATAATTTTTTTTTGGCAGAATAAGCAAAGGGTCATCACCACCCAATCACCGCCCATAAACACTTTTTACACTGGTAGTGTTACAGATGCATCTAAAAGATGAATACACTCTTTTATAAAATGTCATTTAGATCTGTTAATACGTTGAACATTATTATACGCTTTTCCCAATATACCACGTTCGTAAGTCTACATAATACTAATGCCGTTTCCTGACTCCAAGTCAATTGTACGGAATTTCCGTTATATCCTAACAAGGAATTATTATGTTGTCAACGGTTTGATACACATACGCATTTTAAAAATATCATTGCGTGATATTATAATCATTAGAAATTAACACCACTCGAATATATTTATGATTTATGTTTCTACGCTGTGAGAATATGTAGGAATGTGACGGTTGCACACTACCGGCCACATTGACGAAAATATTAAGTTTCATACAATGTTATGTTCGTATCGTTTGTTATTAATAGGCTTCTTTAATTAGCATTTATTTGCGATGTCACTTGATCTAAAGTTATTAACATGGTTCAATTTAATGTAGTCTGGATCGATGTATAATTTGATTTATAGGGGGCACTTATATTTAGTAAAGACGAATTATTATAAAATTGTTTCGATTTCTCGCTTTAATCTCTACATATTAAAAGCTGGACTGGACTGAAAGCTGGTTTAATTTCGATAATTCTTTTTTGTCTATAGCTATTTAATACTATTAGTAACTATCAGAAGGATCTTATGAAAAAAAATCTTTAGTTTTAGCTAAAAAAAAATAAAGCTTAACGGCTATTAAATTGGCAGGACAACGTCTGTCGGTTATAGCTAGTTTTATATAAATTGAAAACATTGCAGTAGTTGATAGTTCATTAAGCAACTGATTAACATTCGTGTTTCACAATTACTTCAGTGATTTAAACTAGGTATTAATTAAAATCTAAACTTACCATTTAGCTCTCATCACCTCTTATTAAAAATATCCGCAAATGAACAACAATTCACTACGACAGACATAATAATATGTAAGAAAGTGAACTGTCACTGCGCGTATTAAATAAATACGGAGCGTAAGAGAAATAATTAACCAACCCGAGATTTTATGTTAACAAACGGAAAGTAATCGAATGTACACGCAAGGAAAGAAAAGTGTTACCAGCTAGCTAGGAACAAGTTGAAAAAATAACGCCTACACGCCTCGCAGTGACCACCGTACCATGACGGTGGATAAAAATGATCAGCAGCGGCACCGGGGGCTCATTGACGAACAAACCACCGCTGGTGGTGTAAGTGGTGACCCACAAATGGATTGGTGACTTGTGTAAAGTGCGTGACGGATAGTGTCCAAAATGACTGTATTGCTTTGCATTGTCGCCTTCGCACTGGTGGGACAGGCGAGAGGACTGGTCGAACTGAACTGCAGTGATAATTCCACATGTATAGACAACATGGTTAGGGAGTTTGTTAGGAGTATACGGGAGCAGAAGGCGGTTAGGCTGTTCGATACGTTTACTATAGAGCCGTTGGGTAATGTGCGGCAGGCGAGGGCGTATAAGGATCCCTTGACGAGGCTGCTGGCGAGCCACGCTATCAGCTTTGACTGGAACGACTTTACGTTTACATTCTCCAACACGCAGGACAAGAGTGACGCCTTAGACCTGGAGGTGTATGAGAGCAGAACTGCTAAAGGTAAATCGACTTTTTAGAAGTATTTGAAGTAATACTGTTTGGGATATAATGTAATAATAAGGTGCTTTCTCGAAGCATTCTGTAGTATAAGAAAATCTCACTAAAAGACGAACGCTTTTTAGATATAGCAATAGTTCATTATTTTTTTTAATAATTTTAATTACTTAATCGTATCAAATACTTTTAATTAATAATTAATTAAAAGTATATGTAATAATTAATTAAAAGTATGTATAATAGTATATAAAATAATTATTATTTGAGCTAATCATTATGAGCTTAAAGCTAATATTTCTTAATTATTCACAAAATTGCTTCTGTACGAAATCGTTCAAATCAAATGGATTTCTACAAATGTACGGCGATAAATATTAATAAAACGTTAATCATTCATTCCTTTTTCCCTTGAGGAAGAATTCAGAAACAAATTATGCAATCCCGGGGTTCATTTTTTATGCATGAAACATAATAATAATTGTAATTAATTATGTTTTAGTAATAAACCTTAATTACTATTATCTTTAGCTTATGGTCCGGGAGCCAGAAGCAGATTTTATGACCAAGTTCCTCTCAAGCGGTAATTAGTAAAATGCATCAAAGTATAGTATTATGAAGCCTCGTGAACGTCAGCTGGAGCTCGGTTGGGGGGAAGAGCGGTTGTAGCCTCCCACGCACGTAAGAAAAAAAAGTATATTCATTCATTTCCTCTCAGCTAAAAATTTGTCAAATTGTAGCTAACCCAATATCTCAACGAAAAATAATAATCAGCTGGTTACAGCATGGTGTATTATACGTCAGCTGGTGTCTCGAATATAATGAGACATTAACAAAATCATCGAGATACGTGGAATTCCATCAACATAAGTCCCCGTAAAAGATAAGTAATAACTTTATTAATTATATATTATACTATTATTTTTTTAATAATTATAGTTAACTAATGTTTTTAGTGGGTTATTTCATATTTGTTACACTTTTAGGTAGTTATGTGAATTTGATGATATGATAGTTATTTTTAAATGCAGTTTATAATATTTGTAAAAACATGTTTACCGATGTGGCTGAATGTACGTAGTACCGCGATCATGCGCACAACTAACCACCTCCAAGTACCTTATTACTGTCTATATTATGCTAGCGTGTGTTGCTTGAATTTTTAAAAATAACGATAATAATTAAAGATACGTCATTTCATCTCAGATGAAAATTTGTGAGCTGATTGTTAATATACTGATGCGATAAATAAAAAAAATCAGCTAGCAATAATTCGAGGAAAACCTAGTCAGTTGATGCATATAAATTGGCAATAGATGCTTCTGTCTAACTCCTATGTAATAACTTTCAAAGTATCAGCTGACGGTTTTTCCACCAAGATACAGCCAGCTGACCTATATATATATCCACAGTTACATATAAGCTATCATCAGGTAAATTTTTGTTTGAGAGGAAATCACGGAAAATAATTTTATTTTTTTCATGTTCGAGACACCAGCTGACGTATAATACACCATGTTGTAACCAGCTGATTATTTTTTTTCGTTGAGATATTGGGTTAGCTACAATTTGACAAATTTTTAGCTGAGAGGAAATGAATGAATGTATTTTTTTTTCCTACGTGCGTGGGAGGCTACAACCGCTCTTCCCCCCAACCGAGCTCCAGCTGACGTTCACGAGGCTTTATAATACTATACTCTGATGCGTCTGACGAATTATCTCTTGAGAGGAAATAATTAACCAAATTTGCACCTGGCTCCCTAACCATTATAAATGTTAATATGGATAGGTCCAAGGTTTGATTACTATCAGAAACAAGTAAAGAAGGGTGCAAAACACAGTTAATAGCTGATCACCTACTTACTCGTAGAGCAAATCAATTAAAGAAATAGATGTGAATTGCATCTGTTTTATGCTTCGTTACGGAAATATAATGAGGGAGAGATTTTGTATATTGAATTACAAATAATATAAAAAATTAATTGACAATGCTAACATAATTTTATTCTTTAGTGATGTTTCTATCAATGAAAACAATATCAAAAACAGTTAATTGTTTCGAATCAATTAGCAGGAAACAGTTGTTTCCTTAACTCTCATATTCTACATTCAATAATAAAGATCCTTCGATAGTGTTTCTAATATAAGAAATGATACTTTCAAGAAATTACACAGCACAAAACCAACACAATCTTTATAATTGTTAAAGAAAAACACAGTGTATAATTGGTGTGTTTTTCACGGTGTTATCTTATCTAAATGCATAATATCTTGCAAGATAATGTCAAATTTGCATGCTTCGTTAAATTGTGAAGAACCAACGTACGTGTTAGGGCCAATTTACATCAGACGAGCGAATGCTTATTCTACCCCCACTATTTCAAATTATTTTAGTGTAAATAGGCGTAGAGCATTATTTTTACGTGTTCTTAGTGCATTCGAAAATAATCTATGAAATGTTTTAATAGGTACTGAACAAAACTGAATTTTCGTTTACACTAAAAGATCACGAGTGCTCCTACTCTAGTTCTAGCTCTATGTTCGTTTGATGTAAATCCACTGTTAGATTGTTCCTCTCTTAAAACTCTGTTAAAAGTAAAAAATAAGAATAGCCACTGAGAGATTGTTTTAATTTGGAATGATGTAGAAAAATAAACGTTATTTCAGACGATTAGCCAAGAGAATGAAAATACCGGATAAATACATGTGAAATACGCCTGTCCTATTTAAATATAATAGTGGGAAGCAATTAATAATTATAGTCTACAATTTTTTTTTAGAAAATAAAATAAACAATGCAATACGTCCTGATTAATAATAATAAGCAGGAAAACCTGGTTATAGTATATGGTGTATTCCTCATTGAGGTTAAATGAATAAAAACGTAATGGAGTATATACGGTACACTCATTGTTTCATCTGAAACTGTATCATATCAAAATTAAAGAAAACGTTTTTGGTGGTAGGATTTAATTGACCTAGGTCATCAGATCAACCAATCAAAATGTTGAGTTTAAATCCTTCCGTATAAAGGCTTGATACACAATTCGGTTTAATTTAAGAATATCAGTAATTGACTACACGTGGTTATTCTCATACCATGTCTAATAAAATAGTTATTTTCATAGCTTCGTTCAATTTATTTTAGAAGACTTTTTGTACTTAAAAGCTTTTAAAGAAGTTCATTGATATTGGGTTTGAAGTTACTGAAGGAAAATTAAAAGGATCGGGTGAAGAATGAAAATAAAATTTTAAAATGTCTCCTTAGCAACTGGGTGTCATGTTTAGTTTAATCAATAACTTGGCTTTTCTTTGCTAAAATTCAAATAAAAATCGTACACGCTTGCAAAATTTCAATCAAAGTCTAAGTCCAAAAATAAATCCTTAAGTCTAAGCAGGCTTAAGGATTTATTTGTTTTATCCTTTAAGCGCTTAAATATAGGGGAAAATGTGAAAATAATGATCACTTAGGCTTTTTTTTAATAACTAGCGGTCCGCCCCGGCTTCGCCCGTGGTACATATTTACATTTTCTCTACATAAGAACCATCCTTGGACTTCCACAAACGTTAAAAACAAAAGAATTATCGAAATCGGTTCAGCCGTTCACACGTGATGTCGTGATAACGCGAAACGGGTTTCATTTTTATATATATAGATGATTACTTTGTAGGTACGTATCATTCTATGTCGTTTGTGTTAAATTTTAATTTGAAATGAAAATTTAATTCAAACTCATATAATAAATACACTAACTTATTTATATGTTTATCTGTTACGTTTACATGACTAAACCACTGCACCCCTTAGAATGAAACTTTGAAACTTGCAGATGACCAAAATTAAACAAAGGCTTTTTTCAAAATTTAACGTTCGAAGTTTTGAAACCGTGGCTATACATAAAAAACATTTAACCCAGATAGTTAGTTATACATATTATATTTTGCACTCCATATATTTAATTATCGAGAGTAAATGTTAAGACGACGATAACGTTTCTTACTTTTACAATAATTTCTTAACTACAACGTAAACATGGAAAGTTATCAATTATCATAATATTATATTTATATCATGCATATACATTAATTTATTTTATTGATAAATTATTAGTAATAATTGACGATGAAAAAATAATTATCATTATTACTTTAAAATTATAAATATCAATTGGAATAATGAATCGGTGATTTCTATTCAGCATAATTATTTATGCTTTACTGTAATATAGAACAGAAATAGCTTTAACATTAATATTAACATAAAAAAGTTTCCACTTTCAAAATTTCAATCTAAAGCCTAAAGCTTAAAAGTTTTTCTTTTTTTTGTTTGTTTTTGAATCTTGCCCAGGTATTTGTAATTAAGTTATTAAAATGTTGAAAAATTCTATATCCCAATTTACTTTTAGTGGACGTTATGAATATTCTATTAAATTTTAAATATTCGATTAATATTCATGAGTTCACGAAATATATTCTTTGAGTTTTTGTATTAATTGGGATTGTAACGATTTAATTTAAAACATAACAGGAATAAATGGGCAAATAGCTATGTAAAGAAACAAACAACATTATCCTAGATAATATATAGTATTATAGCATCACACTTCAACAAACGTGATAAAACCACATAACCTCGTATTTGCGAAAAAACATCGATAGAAGAATTAAAATTGAATTTTTTACCTTCTAATTTGTTGAAAATATTCCTGATTACTGTTTCATAATATAAAAGCAGAAACTGCAGATACATTTAAATTTATCTTATAACTAGCTTCCGCCCACTACTTTGTACGTGCATCCCCGTTTTTCCCCGTTCCCGCAAGAATTTCGGGAAATCCTTTCTTAGCGGATGCCTACGTCCTAACATCTACCTGCATGCCAAATTTCAGCCCGATACGTCCAGTGGTTTGGGCTGTGCGTTGATAGATCACTATATCAGTCACCTTTGAGTTTTATATATATAGATTTCCTATAAAACTTATTTATAAGGTTTTTGTAAGTAGTTGTAAGAATTCCTTTATGTACTAAACTGTCAATAAATAAAATAAATAAATATTATCTTGCTATTCTACTAATTGCTATAATACAAAACCATAAATTGAAATAAAAAGGTCACTGTTTAATTAATAAATTCAATCGAATTCTATTTTTGCATCAACGGAATACAAAAACACGCTCTCATGAAAACAACACACATCTCTTGCGTTCAAGACTGAATAAATTTCAGCATAATTAATAACAGATTCCGCAATCTCTCGTATTTCCTATAATCTCATTCACTGCAATCAGATCACGCTTTGAATAATTCAAACGGTTTTCTCATAAAGCACGCGATTGTAGCAATTAGTCCATAAAACTTAGACTATGTGACGAACATCCGTGTGATATATCAAGCAGTAATGGATTATTATTTTAGTTTTAATAGGTATAATGTTTATAGTACAGTAATTACATATATTACGTTATAAATTTATAAAGAATAGAAAATATATTACGTTTTTTCTAATCAATAGGAAGGAAAAATGGTGCGGAACATCTCAAGCAAAAAGTTCAATGGCTTGTGTTCAGGCATGGAAGCAGAAAATATAAGCGTGATGGTTTAAGAGATTAATTTTACATATAAATGTTGCTTTTAAAGTTTAAATAAGTTTTAAAGGTTTGTCAGGTGTGTCATATCTATCCTTATTAATATTATAAAGCTGAAAAGTTTGTTTGTTTGAACGCGCTAATCTCAGGAACTACTGGTCCGATTTGAAAACTTATTTTCGTGTTAGATAGCCCATTTATGGAGAAAAGCTATAGGCTATAAATACTCACGCTAATAGGAGCGGAGCACTACGGGTATAAAACCACGAGGCACAGCTAGTTTACATATAAATGTTGCCGCTTTTAAAGTAAAATTATCTAAGTTTTAAAGGTTTATCAGGAGTGTCATAATATTGCAATATATTCATACGAATTAACAAAATATTTTTCGATCATTTTAAAATATAAATTCAAAAGCACGCAACATCGTAATGATAATAATATATGTAGTGTGAAGTACAGATGTTAAAATTTATATCCTCATAAAATTTATAGCTATTTTGCCGAGTGCCTAGATACAAGGCCGGCTATGTTTCATAAATTTCAAGCTCAACCTTTTACTGCCATCCCAGTGGAGTTGGTAACCATGGATTTAAAAATACTGGATATGCCATAGTAATATTAAAGATACCGAATATGTTTATTGCTCTTTTGAGTCAGAGTAGAGGACAGATTTTAGACAAACATTTGATTGTTCCGGGTACTAATATTCTTCTTGAGGTTCTTCTTGAGGTTACACTTTACAATACTAATATTTCAGTAAATTTCTCTTACTAATTTTGCGTTAGTGTGTACAAATAAGTAAGAGAAATTTAATTAAATATAAGTATTGTAAAGTGTAACCTCAAGAAGCCAATCAGCTAGATAAATCATAATTTATACGAAATTACTTACATTTTTTATGTTGTAATATATAAGTTGTCAGCGGTTATTTAAGAAATATCACTACCTATATCTTCGATAAAAATGCATATGATTCGATGATAAAAATTAAATGTAGAGGGAAAAATTTATTTATTTAGTGACCTTTAATCGCAAAAAACTGCTTTTTACTGCCGACAATTTCTAACCAATCTATATCTGTGTGCGTGAACCATTTATACATAAGAATAAATAGATTGCATAATGTGTGAAAATAACACCCACACAAGAATGTTTGCCTTTGTGTTAATTAAAGTAGAGAGTAATTGTTAAATAAAATATAAGTTTTTGAGTTTGTGCAGAGTGGACGTGTTTTCGGTTACTTTAAAAAATCCCAGTTTAACCTCACGCAATTTTTGCCTTTAAAGTGAACTATATCCTGCGATAATAAGTACCAAAGTGAATTGAAGTGAATTGAAGATTCGTACTAATTAATTACGACCTTGACCTAATTACGTTGCGGAGGAAAGCTCCGCCTCACCTCGGGGGACAAGGACGAGCTACGATTTATTCAGCGTTTTGATACCTTTGTCCTTTACGCACATTATTCGCACGAAGAAACCGGTTGAACCAACGGTCACGATGAGTCACAATAGATGTAACAGCTGTCGATCACCGATAAGCGATGAATGTTTTATGGAATGCTCGAAACAATATTGCAAGAAAACATTTGATTTAAAATGTTTGAATATTGAGCGGGATTTATTCAATGCATTCACGGTAGATTATAGGAAGAAATGGGTATGTTCGGAATGTGTTGATTGTTCAAATTTGAGTAATTTCAACTCGCCCACTTTTGTTAATACTCAGCGCGGGAATCGATTGATAAGTTCCTCTCCGAGTAGTACGGATGCTATGTTGCTAGAGCACTTACTTCAACTGCGTAGCGAAATCATTTCTCGTTTAGAAAGCCAAGACACTGCGATAAAGTATCTTCAAAATCAATTTAATGAAACGAAGTCTAGCTTAAGATCTATACTGGACATCGTGCGCGCTTTAGAAACTAAAGTAAGCAATAATTTAGTTGAAAGAACCTCTATTACCGCATCAACTGGGGTATGCAAATCGCCTTCTGATAATAATAAGAAGTTTATATGTAGCAACAGTACAGATAGGCAGGAAGTTAACCTCACAGGAGCTACAAATAGTCGCACGGAACATTATTTGAACACAGTTACAGAGGTAACTAAGGGTTCAATACTCGACCATGAAAGCCCAAGAAATGAGGAGCTTAGAGAGAAAGATGACTGGAAGACTGTACAAAAAAAACCTAAAAATAAGTCTAATCAAAAGCAACTGAATAACGTACGAATGGGAAGAAATGCGGAATGTTTGACATTAAAAGGTATGGAGCGTAAGAAATACCTTCATGTGTGGCGATTGCAACCTGAAACAACAGTAGAAGCCGTAACTACTTACGTTGAAAGTATATGCGGTTCCGATGCTGGTATTAAAACTGAAAAAATTATTCATAAAACTCAACGAGACTACGCATCGTTCATAATTGGTCTACCAGAGTCACTGTTTAATAAATTAAACCAGCCGGAAATTTGGCCCATGAATGCGCAATTTAGTGAGTGGACTTGGTTTCGAAAATCAACAAAAAGAAGTGCCACTAAATAGAACTATTAATTTATATTATCAAAACGCAAGGGGTCTTCGAACAAAGGTAACGGAGTTTAGAAATAACCTAGGTTTGATGAGTGCCGATTTGTTCGCGATCACCGAATCTGGCTGCAGTGATTCCATACATGACTGTGAACTGGTCCCGGCGGGATACCACATAGTGCGCTGCGACAGGGCTGATGGGCGCAAGCAGGGCGGCGCGCTCCTTGTGGCTGCGCCGCGGTACGAGCTGCGACAAGTATGTATACCTTTCGTGTCTATAGACTCTTGTAAGTTCGAAGTGGCCTGTGCAAACGTTTTTATAAATAATAATTATTTGTGTTTGTGTTGTGTTGCATACATCCCGCCTAATAGTCCGGAACGGGACTATCTACTTTTATTTCAAATACTGGAAGAATTATGTACTAAATATAAGAAAGTAATAATTGTTGGCGATTTTAATATGTTCTCATGTCCTCTAAATGTTAAAAATTATTTTGAATATTTCATGCACTTTTGCGAATTCACCCAATGTAATAACGTTCCGAACAGTTTAGGCCGTCAGTTAGACTTGGTGCTGTGCGCGGGTTTCGATGAGGGGCCGGAGCCGCCGGTGTGCGTGTCGGCGGCGGACGAGGCGCTCGTGCCGGTGGACGCGTATCACCCACCGCTCGCGGTGCGCGTGAGCCTCGCCTCTGTCGCGCCCGTCGCGCCCGCCGTCAGACACTCGCCGGTTCAATCTAGAGATCATGACTTGCGGCCGAAGTGGAACTTTTACAAAGCCGACTATAATTCGTTATACTCTAGGATTATGTCTGTCGATTGGAGTGCCCTGTATAAGATGCATGATATTGATAATATATTAAATTATTTTTATCTGATAATAAACAATATATTGGAGGAATGTGTTCCTAAAACAACAGTAAAAGGAGCCAACTCCAAATATCACTATCCGGATTGGTACACTGTTGACTTAATAAACAATATTAAAACTAAGTATTTTCTACACAAAAAATATAAAACAACCAAGTTAGAATGTGATTATAGAGACTTTTCATTGTACAGGAAAATAGTAAAAAAAAACATTGATGAATCTTATAAAGCACATATAAATAAAATTCAATATCAATTTACTAAGGACCCAAATCAATTTTGGCAGTATATAAAGTCAAGACGAGGTTCGTCAAATAAGTCTAACGTTATTTTGAAAGAAGGGATACCTCTAACGGATGCTGAGTGTGCTGATGAATTCGCAGCCTTTTTTAAAAGTGTGTATAACAAAGAACGGCCACTTCTTGATACGCAGGTAGCGAGTCAGTGCGGAGCTAGCAGCGCGCGCGTAAGCCTCAACGCTCTTACCGTGGCCGACATAAGGAGGGCGCTAACGCGTTTGAAACCGAAGCGTTCAGCTGGTCCGGATGGGATACCAGCGTTTATTTTTAAAGATTGTGCTCGAGTGCTGGCCGAACCGCTGTTGCATATTTACAATGTCTGTTTGAACGCAAATACATTCCCAACGCAATGGAAAATTACGCGAGTGATACCGGTGCCCAAAGGTAGAGTGAGTGCAAGCGTTCAAGATTACAGGCCTGTTGCAGTACTATCAACACCTGCAAAGGTTTTTGAAGCCGCTATACAGCACAGGATGTACGAGCAGGTTTCAGGGCAGCTCTGTGATGCACAGCATGGGTTTCGGCCTGCGCGTAGTACTTCCACTAACTTACTCAATCTCATGGCGTACTTAGTACCGGCGGTGGATGCAGGAGTTCAGGTAGACGTGGTATACCTGGACTTCCAAAAAGCATTTGACACCGTCGACAATGATGTCTTATTGAGGAAGTTGGCGGAAGTAGGATGCACACCGAAACTCTTGCAATTCTGGGCATCTTATATGCAAGACCGACAGCAGTATGTCTCTTTCAAGAGGTGTGAGTCCGATCCCTATTCCACGACATCTGGCGTAAGTCAAGGCAGTAATCTCGGTCCCCTGGAGTTCGTCTTAATGATTAACGACTTGCCAGATGTCCTGGAGTACAGTCAGTGCCTGTTATTTGCTGATGATCTGAAAGTTTTTCTCCGAGTAAACGAGGAGGCGGACTGTGAGCGCCTACAAAGAGACTTACTAAATATATTCGAATGGAGTCTGCGAAATAAGCTATATTTTAATATAGCTAAGTGCTCTGTAGTTAGTTTCACTCGCGCAAATAAAAGTATAAACTACAGTTACTCGCTTGGATCCGTTCCTATTCAACGGGTGAATAAGGTGCGCGATCTAGGAGTTTACTTCACGCCTGATCTGATGTTTCGTGAGCACATCACAAACATTTGTAAAAAAGCTTACAAAAACCTTGGGTTCCTTTTGCGCCAAACAAAAGATTTCACTAATATCACAACGATAAAAGTGCTCTTCAACGCGTTAATACGCAGTCACATGGAGCACAATTCAGTTGTTTGGTCGTCCCACGAAGAAAAATATAATATAATGTTAGAGCGGGTCCAGAACAAATACATTAGATATCTTTATTTAAAGCTATATGGGGTGTACCCCTTTTACCCGTTAATGTATCCTACACTATTCATTTTGGGTATGGTAGGATACAATGAACTGAGGGTGCGACGGGAATTCTCCATTGCGCTATACTTTATACAGTTATTGAGGGGATTTGCACATAATCCCGGAGTACTCCAATCCCTCTCGCTGTATGTGCCGGACAAGTACGTTGAGAAGCGTCACAAGCCCCCACTACTCTACGTGCCGCAAGCACGAACCAAGCTGCTTGCGAAGTCTCCTCTGGTGCGAGCACTCCGCGTTCTTAATGACCTCCATGGGAGGGTGGACATATTTACATGCAAGTTGGGTGAATTATCAAAGGTTCTTCTTTATATTATTTGTTATTAATTTATTATTTTTAGATTGTATTTATTATTGGATTATATTTTATTATTGGATTGTGTATATTGTCATTGTATGTCCATTTAGTAGATTGTAAGTTTATAAGTTTAAGTTTTTAGTATTAGTATTCGTTTTAATATATGTATAAGAATAATTTTAGTTTTAGTCAGTACCGCATTGGGTTAATCCTGTAAAGGTAATTGATATGTGTGTGAATAAATAAATAAATAAATAAATAAATGTTTATTTATTGTTACCTCTATTAATTAAATAGTACTGTGTAGAGGTGAATAATGTTTTAAAGAAAAGTAATTATTATATCTGTTTATTTTGGTACACAAAGGAGCAAGTAAATTAGGTTATTATAGTATACAGTTTCTAATGTATGACGCCATTGTTTCTTATCAAAATATATCCAATAAACGTTACCAAGTATATATTTATTATTATATTCAATACAAAATACAGTTCTACTAAAAATAAATCTCTTTATGGCACGTGATATCTCTTGAAATAAATCCTGATTGATCTTGTAAGTGGCAAGTACGGCCTCTTCCATAACACGCTTAATGAATTTTGAACATTGTTTCTATACCATTAAAAGTAATATATCCTGGAAAATAATGAATCGAAAAATACAATAAAATTATAGTTTATTGATACAGAAAGAAACAGTTACAATAGCATATGACGGCACTCACTACGGTATATTAATTCTAATAAAACTGAAAATATGTTAGATAGAGATCTTGTATAGAGTTGCTTTGGAACGTCTCTTTTTAGTCTTACCTTTAGAAGCTCTTACCAATCAAATATAATATTAACAAAGCCATTTAAAATAAATCTAGTACAATAGGATGTATTTTGTATACTTATTTCGGTAATGTAAGTACGTGAAAAATATAATGTCCAATTACTACGCATCGATGATAATTCCTTCGAGATACGAAAATAAAATAATGAGCTCTTGAGCATATACAGATTTCATTTTGGCAGAAAATTTCTTCATAATAAGCGAATCTATATAAAAATTCGCTTACATTACCGTAGAATCTATACTAATATTATAAAGCTGAAGAGTTTATATGTTTGTTTGAGCGCGCTTATCACAGGAACTACTGGATCTGAAAAATTATTTCGGTGTTAAATAAATAGGCTATTTGTCGAGGAAGGCTATAGGCTGTATATCACCACGCTAAGACCAATAGGAGCGGAGCAATGCGGGTAAAACCGCGGGGCACAGCTAGTATGTTATACAGCATTAAAATGTATAATTTACTTTAGGTATAAAATAAATAAATAGGTAATTATAAAAAAATTAAAGGTTATTATATATTGCATGAGTTGACCTTCGTTCTTTGTAATTAAATATTAACAAAGAAATTTCGTAAATGTAAATCCAGTGCTTTATATTTTTATAATTATTTATTTTCATGAAACAAAGAAACACATAGTTTATTTAAACTGTGTTTGAAAGCTGAAGGTCGAATAATTAATTAAAAAATAGTGTTTCTTTTTTAGGACTCATTTTATTAAATATTTAACATTTTGAATGTTAATTAGGTGTTAGTAGTTCTAATTTATTAATCTGTCTTTGTCATTGATAAATATTTTCTCATAACTTAAAACCCGTTTGAGTAAGGTCCCTAATTTTTTATTTTAATTTTAATTGCTAGTCTATATAATATTTTTGTATTTACTTTTAATCAAAGAGATTATTTTAAACTAACGAAAGTATATCAGTATCATATAAACCAATTCCAGAAATTTTCGAATATGTATGCACATAATACACTCGTTTCTAATTAATAAGGCATGAAATGTTAATATTTTCGTATTTCTCGAACAGGAATTTTTATGCCCTGCGGCGCAAATCTTAAAATACGCTCCTGGTCTATACTCTGTATGTAAGGAAATATATTCTTTTCATATGCCGATCCATCAAGGTGTTTATTCTTCTTACACAATAAAGACTAAGTCAAATATTTTATAAGTGTGGGAGGATATACCCAATCTCGATAGGTAACTGATGATTCAAAACATTCTTGGATATTAAAGTACCTACTTACCTTTTGAATGCCTACTTTTTATTATTATTTGCATCAAAAATATAATATCTGGATAGTGTGATATAAACTAGCTTTTAGGCGCGGCTTCGTATGCTTTGTCTATAACTTAACAGATTATATTCAAACCTTTCTCGAGATATTTCTGTAGATATCTATTAAAAACCGCAACAAAATCCATTGTGTAGTTTTAAAATAGCATACACACAGACAGACGCCGGGAAGTAATATTTATATGTAGAGATAGTGTTTGAACTCTACATTAAGTAAATTATTCAATAATTTAAGCCAATAATCTTTAATGTAATTTTTATTTATTATTCCAGATGTTTCGGATGAAGCTCCGAAGAAATCAAACAGCAAGGTAGAAGAAGAGAAACCACAAGACAAAACACCCAAACGAATTAGTAAGTTATTTGTATTTATTACCCAAAAAATAAGCGCAAAAGATGGATTATAATATCATTTGTACGGTATTGAAGTATGATTTTATTGGTTAATCTTTTATCCCAAATTTTTCAATTCAATAATTACTAAATATCTCAAGTAAATATTATATAGACATTTGAATTAAACGTAGCGTTGATTATGTCTATAATTTATTGATTTAAAAACTCTATAAACAAAAATATCTAAACTATTTCCTATGTATCATTCCAAAAGACATAACATTAAACATAACCTATTTCTACAAAAAATAATGGTAAATGTATCCCATAAAAATCGTACACTTAATATTATAAAGCTGAAGGGTTTGTTTGTTTGTTTGAACGCGCTAATCTCAGGAACTATTGATCCGATTTGAAAAATTCTTTCGGTGTTAGATAGCCCATTTATCGAGGAAGGCTATATATCATCATCCTAAGACCAACAGGAGTGGAGCAATGCGGGTGAAACCGCGGGGCACAGCTAAACATATAAATTTATATACCTACTACAACAGAGTCAAGGTTGCTACAGTGACATCATCCGAAGGTTACACCAATATAAAGTTAATGTGAAACTCGCAGCGGGAACCACGCCAGGGTGGCGATTTGAAGGCTATATTTCCTTGCTATTTTACAAACATACGATAATATACCAGTGATTTATTGAATTAATATACCATCGAGAGTAATCTATACAAATAATGGTTTAGTACCACCAAGCGCTTATAAGTTACTAGCTGTGCCTCGCGGTTTTACCCGCATTGTTCAGCTCCTGTTGGGTCTTAGCGTGATGAATGATGATATAATATAGCCTTTATAAATGGGCTATCTAACACCGAAATAATTTTTCAAATCGAACCAGTAGTTCCTGGATTAGCGCGTTCAAACAAACCAACTCTTCGGCTTTATATTATTAGTACCTATAGATAACTAAAGAACGGCTGATCGAGTCATGATTTTCCCAATGATGGATTTTTGTCTCCGTCTTTATTAGTAAAAAAATAAAAACGTGTATGGTTGGAGCTCGGTCGAGCAACTAGTGACAAATACAAAGAGTAATGTAATTCAGATTTACATCAAAATATTGAAAATATATACACTTTAAATATAATGAACATAGGTAATATGAGAGACTTCTTTAACTAATTAGCAGTTTATTAGTATAAGCTATAATAATATAAGAATACGAATTATAATTCCAAATAAACTTAAGTAAACATGTAAGTAAGCTCTAAACTTTCTCTTGGGAAACCTACGTAAACTTTGCTGGTATAATAATAGACTAATTAACGGGTATACAGTTTACCCTCGGTTTTCTTCAAACATCGTACACTATGTGGAAGATGAAAACTAATTAGTAAGTATACTATTTGTGATTTTTATAAACAAATATTTTTGATAAATTGTTTGTGCTTGAATACCTACTCGATGTAACATCCATAATACATAAAGAAAGCAGTTAGTGATTAAATTTTAAATAATGGTTACCTAAAGCTAAAAAGAAATATCTATAATAAAACTAAACATACTAGTTTCACTGCATTTCTCACAAATTTTACTTATTTACAAGACATATTTCCTTAGAATCACGATCAGAGGTAATCATTTTGTTTTGTTAGGTAATAGGAACCATAGGATTAGTTATACCTACATACAAAATATTATTCTTTACTTTTATATAAGAAATAACGAAACTATATTAAAAAGTACTAGCGCTTAATATATATTAAGGATGATTTAAATCTATTGCAGATTTGCATACGTCATCTCTAAAGTGGTTTACCATGTCGTCTCGAGCTGGGTACCTATATCGTAACTCTAAGTGCAACCATTTTATATCTTTCATAGTTTCTTTAGTAAAGTAACTAATTAAAGGAGAGTGCTTCATTATATAATTGAAGATTGCATTTGATAGCTTTTGTTCAGCTTTTAGTGTTTAAGAGCTTATTATGAGTTCCTTCAAAGATCTATACCAAAATACTACTTACTACTCATTTTAAAATATTATACTAACATCTAGTGTATATAATTTTAGCAAATAAAAAAACAACTTCAAACTGTATCAAGTAAGTAAGTTGCATAAAATATTCTATTCAGAAAACTGTATTCAATATTCGAAAAGCACCACACAGAAGCTCATATTATTATTGATATGTATTCATTTTAATTAAACATTAATGAAGTCCCTTTTGAACATTGCGATCTGCAAGCTTATTAATTCAGCTTTTGAATTGAGCTCCCAGATTAATAAATTATTAAATTACCGTATCAAAATTTTGTCACATATGATTTTATCTGATATTTACAATAAATACAAAATGGATACCTAATAACTTGTTTTACTTAAATACAAAATGGCAAAAACAAAAATTTAAACGCCTGAATAATTATGGAGAGCAAATCCTTAAGCGACGTATTTGCGTAAATAAAACAGTAGGAGCGAATGTTTTACATAAATAGCGATGTACGTGAATTATATTAAGTTCATTTTGGATCAGTTAGACTACGAGCAATCCTGTTAAAGCCCTCGCGAGTCGTTTTTCCTGTTATTTATTATGCATACTTGTTTCCAGTGCGTGTTTTCTGGATTAAAATACGACATATCGAAGTAAAAGACAAATTAAGAGAAACGACTGAGCAATTTCGTATTTCAGGTCAATTGCTATGTTGTTTCAGTAGGATAATAATTATAATGGTTTTATTTATTTATTATTGCTAGTGTTTGTATAATATTTTCGGAAATATTTTCAGTGATAATGTAGAATATTTTAAACAATGTCTATGTTTAACAACCTGTCGTTATTTCTATGAATAGTCATATTGGTTTGACGTTATTTAGTTTATGGAGTAATAATTACTACACTGATATTTATTATTTGATATTGATATTGTTATGAAGGTTTCAGTAAATATAAACTAGGCACAATATAGATATTTGATAATATCATAGACTTGTTATATGTATATTATAGACTTATTCAATAGTCGCTAACAATAACAATAATTCAAATAAATGGCATATATTTTTTCATCTCTTTTATCGTTTTAGGATTTGTTTTTCGCCTCTCAATGATATACCTATTTGTTCCAAATATGATTCCACGCGTCTGGTTCTTATTCTAGATTAGAAAGTTGATTCTAAGTTTCTAGGGTATGGTTAGACATGAGTTTCTATAGGTAAGTTTAGACATGAGTTTGATCTAATTTAATATTTTCTTGTTATGTTTGGTACCAATAATACAACCATGAACCACATCATCACTAGTAATATACTCAAATGAGTTAAATACCTAACAACGAAATAGACGGGTCCAAAACAAAAAATGCAATAACAGATGAAATTATGTAGTGTGGTGAATTACAACCTAAACTCTCATTATAATAAATCCTGTGTCCCTGTATGCACTCGCAACATAATATTATGTTCCTAATACGTAACTATTAACACAAAATATTCAATTCAATTAATATCTTGTAGGAGCAGGTTGGCAGGACTAGTTTCAGTCGTAATAAAGTCAGCCTAATATACGTTGAAAAACAAGAATCCTCTGGGTAAATAATAAAATAAGAGTAAAATCATATTATAAATTAGATATAATAAAAAAACTATTCAACACCCGTTTAATATCAAAACAAAGTGCATTCGACGACACGATAATAAAACAACATTTAACATTCCACACTTTCGTGATGATACAAAATCACTAAAAAAATACACAATAAATTATGCGTAAAGCAAAATATTAACATTATGATTAGCTGTTAACATCCGGATTTGACACAAAGTGGGGACTGCTTGTGCTAAGGAAGAGGAAGAATGTAAAGCATAATATGAGCTATACATGTTGTTCACTACTATTCGGTGTATTATGACAGTCTGGTAATACCCGCCCGTCAACAATCACGCTGGCTTCAAATAATAGGGTGGTAGTTTTACCTTATTTATCGAGTCTTTATAACCGTTCAAAATTCGTTCAAGTTCATTTAGAACATAGTGACAAGAATCTGCGTTTCAGTAACGTAACCAACATTATTTACGTAAACATAAAAATAGAGTTTAAAGATTAAATCTTTAGATCTTAGTGACGTGAAACTGAATTTCAGCAACGAGTTTCAATGCAATACGTTCTGTAATCTACAATATATTTTATACCTCTAGAAGTCTACAAACATATCCATATAGCGACTGAGTTATACGTTGTATATGTGTTATAATATACAAAACTATACTTCCAGGAAGGCGACATAAACGCAAAGTGATGCAAGCGGTGATCCCCCTGCTATTTGGTATGAAGTCGGCTGCAATAGCAATATTCTCGCTTGCGGTGGTCGCAGTCATCACGATAAAGGCTTTCTTAGCGAGCAAGCTAGCTCTGCTAGTCACCGTTGGAATGGCTGCTAAGAAACTGTATGAGAATTACACTGGCGGGTAAGAATCTTGTATATACTTTATAAAAGTACCTATTCTTAATCATATTAGTTGTACCTGTATAATAGAATATATGACTCACGCTACATGTAACTAATTTTCTAATTAAGGAGTTGCTTCATTACCTACTTTATGATTATTTTATTTCTAAGAAGTTAACATGTTTCAATGGATATCAATTATGTTTACTACACCATTTGATTGTAAATTATCAAAATTATACTTACCTGTAGAATCAAGTTATACATGTACAACTTAACAAAAAATGTACCCTTTAAAGATGTCTCAGTAATTCTTAACAAGTACTCTAGATTTCTCAGTAAACTATTACTTATTTACGCAGCTAATTTTGTCCTATGTGGGTTGATTTACTAGAGAGGGTTTCTAAGCATTAAACGCTCTGAATGTCATTAACTATCTCAAAGTTCAAGCGATTTTCAATCAAGATTCCCGATCGACGAATTTATTTATAGACGATATTTGCAATTAATTATATTGTAGCTGCATGTCCTCTTTAACTATGTCTTTTAACAGGACAGATAAAAATATTGCTAGAAGGAATGAGTCGAATAATATTTAGGACACTGGTTTTTTTAAATCGGTGGCTCAATTGAAATGAAAAATTAGCATGTACCTAATCGTAAAGTATAAAATATAATTAATACTTATATAATATAACAAAGTAATGTTGAAACTGTTGTTAAGTTTAACGCGTCGTTTCAAACATTAATAGAGTTTTAGATTTGTATAATAAATAGCACTCAATTCACTTCAAACACTTATGTTTTAGTTGTACAAAAAGTAAAATTCATTATCTATTTTAAATAACTAATTAGGTACCTATTTATTGATAGCTATGTATTTATAGATTGATCAAATTTATTTTTGTACAAAATGAACACAAATATTTTGAAGTCCATCTATAATTTGGTCAAAAATTATTCTCTAGTATAAAATATTTTACATCATTTAATTCCAAAGCCATAATTAAATAATCCAATAAAATAGGAATTTAACCACAACTCTGACCCATAAAGGGATCCTCATTTATTATTCGAGATCGGTTAATTTAATTTTTAATCGCATTAAAATACAATTTGAATACTGTAAAACATATTTCATGTTTACCTCTTTAGGATACAGTATAATTTTCCATTAATTAAAGTAATGAGTTATGTTTGATTTTTAGTCTGAAAAAAAAGAAGCAATTTTGTTAAGCGAAGCTGCACTTGATTCACAAAATTAATGCGTGAAACAATAATTATTGTTTTTCAATAAATAAAATGAAAAACTCATACATTTAGAAAAGTTAAATGCAGACTATGATACTTGCTATAATTTCGTTATTAAAATATATTATACTAAATTACTGGTTGTAGATAAATTAGGTAAAACATGACATTCTAAGCATATTTTACTACTAGGTAAATATAAAAAAAAAAATAATGGAGAGCTTTCTTCACAAATATTTAAATAAGTTAATCTAAAGTACTTGTTGTAAATACATCTAGAGTATTAATTTTTTCCCTTGTTGACAATTTTTATTTAGTTTCTTTTAGACTTGACCTTTGACTGTATGTGACTGTGTTGTAGTTGTGAACATCTAAATTTGTTGCTAATTTTAAATTAAATCCTTATTAAATAATGTATAATTTATAAATTACAATAGATGCGGTAAAATAATACTTGTTTTCAGTGCAATGACAATGAACTTTAATTTAATTATGCTCCAAGTTGCATGTCCATTAAAAAAAAGCAAATAAGAGAACATGCAACAAATTCACTACATTAATAACTATTATTAACAACTATAATTGATATTACAGACTGTTTTTTATGACTTTTCAATATTTAATTAATACACATTTCAATGTTCATTACATTTCATTAATTTAATTATAAATTGATTATTAATTCATTTATTTTTGACCGTCACTATATGAATATACTTATATATACAATCATCGGTCATAACTTTTTAAGCATCATCTATATAAAATGCAGTTATTACCCACCTACTAAAAATTACAGTTACATTTTCTAAATAAAACCAATTAAAAATAAATGAATATTTTCAATAACATAAAACAGCAGTTATCTTTACCGCTTCTGTATATAACGACCAATTAGAGAATCGTTGAAATTAGCAACAATTTGGATTATTCCAACTATGTTTAGTATAGCATGACGGATATAGCATGTTGACTCTCACGCATACCACAGCACTGGACTGATTTCTCCACTTGACGTGACTGCAAATGCTTAGTGGAAATGATAAAAACATTCGCACAGTACATGTAAAGAAATTTCATCTTGCTTCATTGGTTCAATACATATTGGATCGACTTTCTATGATTCGAAATCGTAGTAATGTTTGTTTTTAATTTAATTAATGTTTCCGTGATGAATAAGTCCTATTGTAAATAGCAAGACATTTTGCAATCGAGTTTTTGAAAAATGTAAAGACACTTAAACTTTATATGTTTAAACTTCGTGTTAATAATTGTCTTCTTACAAATCTATATATTATCTAAAATTACATGTACAGAACATCAGTTACCTGCACATTCCAAAACTAATTACTGACATTATGAGGATACCTAATGTTTTGAATGTTATCCACACAATAACATTATTTTCGTAAATAAAAGGAAGTAAAGATTCCAGAAGGAATGTAATTAATATGTATGAATCGCCACGCTTTCCACTTCGAACTTTCTTATTTAAATATAACCCCACTCACTCAAGATAATGGAATTTAGACAAAGACTGACGAAATTAAAGGGACGTCTTGATTTTGTAACGAAATTGAAAATCTCCCTTCAATAATGGATTCATTATGACGTTTGACAAAGGACGTGACGCTGCACACAATCTACGGACGACTGCTCAACTTTGTATCAACTTGACGATATAATCATTTATCTTAAACAATTATTGTTTGCGTTCCAGTGCCGGTTTGCAAAACCATCCGTATCTATACTCACAATACCCGATAGACTTTCCAAGCGCCTCGTCGCACGCATACTCCGTTAGCGGAGTGAGCCCACAGTTCGGTTCATCAGAAATGTTCAGTCCCACCGGGCTGGGATCGCAATCGCATACCCACGAAATACTTCAAACGAACGACCCCAGCGCTCAGCAGTCGCAGCAGGCGCCCGCCGTAGTAGCTAACGCGACGCGGGCAGCAGAAAGATGGGATGGTAAGTCAACACTGCTCAGATATTTTGAGCCAGTCGTTAATCAAATCAGGAGCTTCGTTGATCCGATAGCGAGTGTTTTTTACGATGCAATTCCAGCAACTTTCAGAGGTCTCAAATCTGACGTGTCGACCGCGAAAAGCGTGGAAACAGAAGTCATAGAAGGGAAAAAGAAACCAAAAGAGATTCTACTCCCTCAACCTCGACATATAGCCCAACGAAAGATGTCTTTTAAAAAACTACCGAGACAAAGACCAAAGAAATTTACAGAGCTTAAACTAGATTTAAATAGACTTAAACATAATAAGGATTTTCGCGATTATATTAAAACAAAGAAATATAAGTTTAATTATCCTCACACCTATTATTATCCTAGAATTAAATACTATGTCAATCCTGCTATGTTTGTAGCGAAACCAAATAACAGTCGATTAGTACCGTACCAAAGAAATGTTCCAAAACGAAATGTATTAGTCGAAATAAACAATGCTACACTTGCACCCGAGCCCAGCGATTGGAAACCAATAATAATGTTTAAGTTTGAAAATCAAAAGAATCGATCGAATAAAACTGAAAGCAAACTCAAAAAGGTGTTGAATAAAAAGCGCAAACGTCCCAAGCGAAGCATTGAAAACTTTTTTCAACTGGAAACAACAACAACTCATTCTTACAGTGAACCAAGAGCTAAAAAACAGAAAAAGCCAGAATTTTTAGATACTCTTTTATATCAAGCAAGAGATTATATTAAATCTTTTTTAAAATCAACTCTCAAGTATAAAGAAGAACCTCCAGCCTATTATAGCGTTACGTACAATTTGGTTGTGTATATCTTGGATATAATCGAAGGTTTTGTTGAAGTGAATGAAGACTTATTTAGATTCTTTAGCGAAGATACTAAAAAAATAAAGAAATCTAAGAAGAAGAAGAAAAAGAAGAAGGGTAGCTACTATCACGATAAAGTTAATAATAATCACACCCTTAAACTTGACTTCGATGAAATATTCATGACCAACGATACAGATTATACTAACAACACATACCGTTTTGTTATGACATAAAAGTTATCTGTACCTACACATAATTATATTGTTATCGTTAGTAACGGTGAAGGTCACTTTTTGTGAATTTAAACGCAAATGGGTAAAATTTCTGTAAATATCAATGAAAATGACTCAATTCATACACGATAGCTTAAAAATCCTGAGCATTTATGTCATAATATATTCATTAGTTTAGTATCCTTAAGGTCGCTAGAGCTGTACGAGTCATTTGAATTGACATTTACACACATGTAACGATTGTTGTATGATGCAGGGTACCGGAGACGTCCAATATTTTATGGAAGCTCGCGCGCTACTTCAGATTCTTATTCGGCCTCCCACCGCCGCCGCTAAGCGCCTCCTCCATGCCGATGCCCCTGTATACTTTACCTCAGAACATGGCGGAACAACATAACATGGCAATGTTTAACCCGTCAATGTCAATGCCGGCGAGTCAATAACAGAATTGGACAACAGGATCGTAAAATTGGGTCAAGTGGCGTCATTTAGTTCGAACAAGCTAAATGTCAGATTACCACGTGGCTGCTTGATCCGCTCAATTTTAGACTTCAGTCTTAGCGTGGTGATCTGACATTTAGCAAATGAACCAGCCGTAATGTTTTAAATTTCTGGACCTGATTATTGGTCATTCTTGTTTCTTGTGTAAATTGTTTATTGTGTCCAGACAATTTGAAGCATTGCGAGCAGTTTTGTATTAAGACTGATTTAGTTGCTTGTTAACTTAACTGAAGTATTTATAAGCGCGAGCCCGTCGACTTTGTTATGAGATTAAATAAGTTATTTATTTTAAGGATAAGTGTTGTTAAGGCTTATTTATTCAGCACCTAGTGAAATAAATTTTGTTAATTATTTTCGATGTTTTATTTTAATTAAGTATTCCCATTAAAAAACCAATAATATGGTTTATATTACTTTCCTCTAAGTTAGGAATTAAAAGACTGTACTGAAGAACTTTATAATGTTTTGGAAGGTTGTTAGCAATTTTTATATTATTTACTCATAAAAGCGCTATGGTTATTTTTTATAGGAATATTTCAATGTAAAGAGCTTATAGAATAGAATTCCTGAAGTAAACAACCCAAATTGCTGTCATAAAAAATATAAACGAAGTTGTTAAAGCAAGGAAATAAATCATTCGATTTATTGACACAATACAATAAAATAATATAATGAAATGTTATTTATCCAGTGATTTCCATACCTAACCTGTTTTTATTACAATGTTCGGATACAATAAAGCGCAAAAGCCCAGAATAATTTTTGTATAAAGTAACTTCAGTTGGTTTCCATAATTTAAATATTATGTAAATGAGAATACATTTTTTTCATCGGTAGGATAACGACTCTTTTATTAGGGACGATGAAGCATTATTATATTACTTGTTTTCCTTGTACCTAAAATAATAATTGTGTATGTCGTTCGTAAAACAAAAATCTTTGTCCTTGATATTAGTATTAACATATTATCATCAAACTCAAACATTTATTTATTCAATTAGACTTCTTATAAAAACACTTTTGAATCGTCATAACATTTTTTAACATTTATCATCAGCATTTGAACCATGAAAGTGTGTCATAGGGAATCAAATTAAATACTTTTCTAAGATTCAGTTGTAATGAAAAAACGTTTTAGAAAAGAAAGTGATCATTCGTCAAAATCGAAAAGAAATGTCAAAAGCTTTTTCAATTATCTTTGTCTAGCTGCGATTCTATTATTTAGTAAGCTACGCTAAAACTATTTATAATATATTTGAATAACTTAGCTAATTCGATCATTTTTCTGTTTACAATCTAAACCTGTATTATAAAACTATATTTTGCAGAAATATACCTATATTTTTCAGAAGTAGATGAATTTTGTCATAGAACGTATCAAATAAAAACTAAAACCTAATAAAACACGTATTTTAACAGATTTAAAATATGGTTCACAACAGTTTTAACATAATATTTCTGTTATTTTTCAATCAACTTTGTTATGACTATACGACTCAATATATAGACGACCTCTGTCTGTTCAGTCACACCTGTGAGGATATGCAAGCCAAGCTTAATGACCTACAGCGAGAAGCTACAAAGAGGGGCCTGAAGGTAAACACTCGCAAGACGCAAGAGATGAGGTGTGGCGAAACGAGCTCGCAGCCGCTGCGTATTGATTCCGAGTGTGTAGAGCGCGTGAACCAATTCACCTACCTTGGAAGCGTTGTGACAGAGAACGGTGGTACGGAAGAAGACATCGTTTCAAGGATAGCCAAAGCCAGGGCAACTTTCGCTCGGCTGCGACCCGTGTGGCAATCGAGTAAATTGACGCGGAGGCTTAAACTCAAAATTTTCCAGTCCAACGTAAAAACTGTATTGCTATACGGGTGTGAAACATGGAAGGTCACAAAGGACATCACGCGCCAGCTGCAGGTATTTGTTAACCGCTGTCTCCGCCGAATCATCGGAATTTACTGGCCAGAAACTATCTCCAACGACGACCTTTGGAAATGCTGCGATGAGACACCGATCGCCCATCAGATTAAATGCCGCAAGTGGGGCTGGATTGGCCACACGCTACGTAGAGACCCGGAACACATACCAAAGCAAGCTTTGGATTGGAACCCCCAGGGAAAACGGAAACGTGGCCGTCCAAAGCTCACTTGGCGTCGTTCTGTTATCGCAGAGGCCAAGTCAATTGGAAGGTGCTGGAGCGAGATAAAACGAGCTGCCCAAAATCGACACGCATGGCGGAGTACTGTTGACGCCCTTTGCCCCAGCTAGGGGCCTTAGGATATTAAGTAAGTAAGTAAGTTGTTATGACTATAATATTGAGTAATTCATCAATTATGACACTGTAATAAATGGAGCATTAATTTTTCTTCCTTAAAATTGCTCGTATATTTCCATGATGTTACGTAAACAGGAAAATCCGATGAAATAACATTATCAAGTAACTACATGCTTTACTGGGATTTTCTAAAAATAACAATGTAAGTATTTTTATCATAACTCAAACGCAAACTATTTGCTATTCATAATAATTATAATATGTATATACTTTTCTCGATGAATGGAATGCATAGCAAATATTATATATTTTCAATATAAAATTCAGAGTAAAGATCCTTGCAACAGATATGATTTATTTCATAAATAATGAATACTGTGATTTTTTTTATATAAAAATTGACATTTATCAAACTCGACCTCAAACCTTTATTAGACTTCTAAAAGAATTTTGAATCATCATAACATTTACCATTTACCACCCGAAAATCAGTTTCTACAGAGAGACTCCTCTACCTTTCTACTTATAAGCGCTTCTTATTACAGATACGTATAATTTTAATTACATACAAGTTAAATTATTTAATAAACTTCGCCTCATCCTATACAAAAATTATTTTATTCATAAGTTTTTTACAAACCCATGACATCTTCCTGAATTACAGATATTTCAACCTAACCACTGTTCTATAAGAATATTTACATGAAACAATAGAAAGATGAAAGCCTGCTGACATTCATGCTGTGTTGTGATGGGATATATTATGCCTTTGTTATATCAAAACAATGCGGTAACTTCCTGTTTTTATGAAAAATATGTGTCTTTCGTAGTAGAGATATTATACTTTACCTTAAAAGTTGTTTTGGTGATTTCCTTTGCAGATTTTCACCATCCATAATTATGAGAACGTGTGTTTGTTTGTATGCTACGGTTTAACAGCTAAACCACATGATTGGTTTTGATGAAATTTTGTAATAAAAATAGTCTACTTTTTTCAGGGTTAATTCATGGTTTTATTATGCAAATCGCAAAACACAGCTAGTTTCCTTTATATTTTTTTTTAATTTTTAGTAGTATACACCAGTTATTAATTTGAATACTTATATTTAGAATTTATTATCTGTATTGCTGTTAAGATAAACAAAAACTAAAGTAGAGTATAGGATTCTACAAATTCTAGGCCAAATTCTAACATTTCATTATATCGTGATAACTTAAATAAAACCATAACATTAAAAGGTAAACAAATATAGAGTGGGATCCCTTTTTTTTTGTTCAAAACCATCATTTGCATAGAAATTAGAAATACCTTCAAAAACTGAATCTCCAATACACTCTCTTCATTCTGCTTAATATTATTTTATTCAAAACTTTATGAAACATTTTCAACATTCAGATAACTCATCTTTTTAGAAACTATTAAATGGCTGAAAAATAAAACAAAGCTTTCAAAGCACATAATTTATTGTATGTATGGATGGTCTAGTCCGATGTATGGATGATCACGGATGGTCGTATGGATATTTGTCTATATCATCCACCATGTCCCACGGCTCTTTGTTTGTTAGTTTGTCCGTGAATACCTCGTACGTCACGTTGTTTAACGGCTGTGACATAAATCAGTAATAATTAAATAATATTAAAAACATTTTATACACTAATTAAGTAGTACTTATTTTTATTTTAAGATGTTAATTATTTTCTAAAAGAAATTACATTAAATATAAACAATATTATACTTTTTAAAACTTACTTTGTTATCCCTTAACCCGTAGTATAAACTGCTGAGAATCTTACATTTAAAACCATTATCATGCAATAAGAAACATGCAAACAAATTATGTTTTCACATGCTAAAAATGTAGCTGTTTGTTTTCATCGAGAGAAAAATGAGTTTGAAATTGCGTATGTAATTATTCCATCGAGTTCCGGGACCAAAGAGGCCAAACAACAATATTATTGTATACTAGCTTACATGATTCAGACCTTTTTGCATTATTAAAAAAAACACAACCAGAATATTATTAATGCCAATTTTTTTAGTGTAAAGGTTTAGACCATTCTTTCGTTGTTCTAAGTGCGTTCGAAAAGATTCTATGAAATTTTCTAATACTGAACAACACTGAATACGAGTTTTCGATTACAATAAAAGATTACGAAAGAATGCTCTTGTTCTAGCTGTAGCTATAGTCGTTTGATGTAAATGCACCGTTAGAATCGTGTAGAATCCCCAATTTCAATTAGAATGGTTCCAGCTTGCTGAAACTGAAACTGTTATCTGACTAAACTATTACTCGATTAAACAAAGGATTGCCTATGTATTATTTATGCGTTCAATTCTATTGTCATAGCCTATTTATGCGGTAAATTCCATTGTCAGAGCCTAAGTGTTATTTAGGAAGGTTAGGTCACAATTATAAATTCGATTTTCACATATTTTTGAATGCTTTCAATTGTTATAGTAAATAAAATTAACTCGCTTTAATATTAAGATAAGCTCATGAAATTATTGCATTCTCACCGGTCCTAATAAGTGTTGTTTGTTAAAATCTGTCCGTTTAAAGTGGGTCAAAATCTGAAGAAGTCTGTTACATACAAACTAATACAAATAGGTCGAGCTAATACAAGCGTGCTACATAGCATAGCGCAACATAGCGTCGCCCCATAACTGCCCCTTTAACTTTTTTCTCTCCATAAGAACCTCCCTTGTGCCTTAACAAAAACGTAAAAAAAAATTGCAGGGCTGTTGCCGAGTTTTACGCTTTGTAAGGCTTTTGGCAATTTATTTTTATTTATATTAGTACTGTACCTGTTATCTGTTATAAACACACACACGCAGAAAGTGTGTATATGCATTTATTCTCAAAGTACTATCAGCCTTCATAGGATGTGGAATCTTTGCAGCTTTTATAAGAAAGAAGGGTAACGTATAAAAGGCATTGGAATCTTCATTTATCGTATAAAATGCGATGACGGTGTTTTGGCTGATCGCAGTTGATTATATTATGTGATTTTATTATGTAGAAGTTTTTTGCCCTTTCAAAGTTAGAAGGAAAACAACTCTTTTTTGCTACACATTTTTCAATTTCCTGGATTATTCTACGTTTATTTTATAAAATGTTACATAATGGTCTATGAGCTAAATTAAAGCGTTTTTGTGATACAGTTTTAGGTGCCTTAATTAATATTAGGTTTTAAATTCAAAAGTTATTTTGAAACGGAGATAATTGAATTAATGTTAGAAATTGTAGATGCTTACCTTATACAGAGGGCATATTATTAGATATTACATAACGTGTATACTAATAACTATAACTACACAAAACTTTATTTTAAATCCTATCAAAAAGGCATTATAAGAATTAAGAAATGCTCAAGTCTAAGAAACATTCATTACCTATACATCATGTTAAATGTATCAACAACAGAAATATCTAGAAAATTGTAGAACGTAATAAATAGCACATTTACTCAGAACGTGGAATTTTCGTGAACACTGTCAATGAAACATATCTTTGTAAGGTCGTTTTCAATTTACACTTTTATCCTGAACGCCTGTTAGATTCAATTGCGAACAAATGGCTTGATAAATTTTATTTTATTAGACTTTAGAAAACTGTATGATGTGGTTTAAAAAAGACAGCTAGTCTTTTTTGTTATAAAATTTAGAAAGGTTTTATTCTGTGTTTTACGTAACCTGTAAGTGGAAGAAATTTTATTGAAGAAAAGTATTGTTACATATTTTTTTAGACAAATATTATATTATCTGCCTCAATTTTATAGTATTACTAGCTGTGCCGCGGTTTAACCCACACTGCTCCGCTCCTGTTGGTCTTAGCGTGATGATAATATATAGCCTTCCTCGATAAATGGGCTATGTAATACCGAAAGAATTTTTCAAATCGGACCAGTAATTCCTGAGATTAGCGCGTTCAAACAAACAAACAAACTCTTCAACTTTATAATATTATTATAGTATGCTTAGATAAGTTTATTGGTTATAATTAATAGTTACTAGACCTATGTTTTTATTAGTCGATTTGTTACCTACATCTTTAAGCTGTATTATACATAAAAAATGCATACATCTAAGACAATATACAAAACATTTCTTTAATTAAGCCATATAACAGTAGACCAACGTCCAAAACCAATTTCCCGTTCAGAATAGAATAAAAAAAACTCTATTTCAGATATATATATATATCTGAAATAGAGTTTTTTTTATTCTATTATTTTTTATTCTATTATTAGTTTTTTTTATCCTTTTCTATAGCGATAGGGGTTTGCATTAAAACTTGCTATTGGATTTTGTGTATACCTATTTATTTCTAATGTCCTTGATATCTGTACCGCTTATCTTCAGTGGCTGTTCCTTAATTTTGTCATTTACATTATAGATCTTGAAATTCTCCGACTCGAACATACATCCAGTAGGTTTAGTTAATAAGAATGTACCTTGGAGTATCACGAAGTCCTCTTGTTGCATTTATAGTGAGATTTTAGATGAACGTGGTAAAGATAGTATGTAATTTCGTTAATTTAATACTTGCGTCGTTTCTTTTGAGAGTGAAATAACTGTCGTCTCGCAGGAACTATTTAAGATTTGATTCTGAATCTGAATGAAGTTCTGAATACAGTCCGGCTTCGTCTGAATTTGATTGTTTTTTGATTCACAGAGATACCAGATATTATACTTCGGGCATTCAGCCTCTATGTACAAGAATGAGTTACTGTTAGTTGCTATATAGGGATAGGAAGGGATGAGGGCCTGCCTATTCTTATTTGGAAAAATAGCTAAATGAAATAAATCAAGAATATCTGTAGAAACTAATGGAAATTTAAAAATTATTACTATTTGCTTATTTGAAAAGTAGTATCCAGGCTTAAAGTATATTATAATATTCCCTATCTTTTAAGTCTAATATTTAATTATTATCATAAATGTTACCTAATTTCTTAATCATCTTCCTAACTATTTCCATAACTAACATTGGATGATGATTAGCTAACTTAACGTATCTAATAAGGTTATTATTGTCAGTTAATTTTTTGTTTAGAATTGATAATTAATGTGATTTTTTTTGCACTATCTGAGAAAGAATATAATTATGGCTGTTTTATATCGTTAACTACAATAGTTGATGATATAAACTGAATGTTGATTTTTTTGAAAAGCTTTAATGAAATTGTCATATTTTATAGAATCTTGTAATCTAAATACCGGTAATTTATACCTATGATGATCGATCTTAATCTTCACAGTCAGTAAAGCTACAAAAAGCATAGTGTATAAAGTTCGGATCATATTATGTATACCGATAAGGCGATTCACTATAATTGTAATGCGAATAATTCTCGGAATTAAAGTCAGGGCCGTACTCAGGTGGATATAATTCATGAATATTCATTTCACGCATTTTTATACTGTAAATAAGATGCATTTAATTCTCCGTACAAAAATTCTAATGATTAAATTAAATTGAATGAAATGAAAAATTTATTTGTCACAATTTTTAAACGTTTTTTCAATTGAAATCGGCCGCATACATTGAATTCTTGAACCTAAGGCCTCCTATAAACCACGAATAAAAGCTTGTAGAATTTTTTTTTTATATAAAGTGTACTTTTTGCCTCTGTGATGGTTACAACCGATTCATGGTTACAACCGAATAACCGATGCCAAATCATTATATAGAGTGGTTTTGTCTATTTGATCCTGAAATTATTTATTAATGGATTTGAATGCCTACTCAATTTTGGGCATGAAATTTTATTTAATTTATCATTGATTAAGAAATTAGGCTATTCACTACCTTCAGCATTAACTTTATAATATAACTTTACAATCTAGTTAATCTAATTAATTTTAAACTAAATCTCTAATATTATTTAAAACTAGTCTACGAGCAGCCTAACTCAATGTAGGTAGTGCTCTTGGGAATTTGACTTTCACGGATGGAAAATCATGGAAAGGAAATTAGGACTAAAAATAGGTATAAACTAGTAAAAGGAAGCAACACAGAACTATTCTATGTACTTACCAATTAATCTGGTTACTTTTCGGGATCAATGTTTGATTTAGCCTCCAGGCCGCAGAAACCGTAGATTCTGGATCCTCAGCTCCGTAGCGATAGCAAGTTTACTATCTATGCTACGTTTTTTGAGGATCCTACCGACTGCGCCAATTACATTTCCCGCAACCGGAGGCCCCAAAAGAAAACTCAGATTTACTTAGAACTAAATTTAATAACTAAATTGAGACTTTTACACCCATGTCTGCACGATGCAGACCGGAGTTAAAGAATGAATTTATACATTTTAATAATTATAAAGACGTAAACTTGGATGCTAACTCAGGGAAATCGGACCCACATTCTATTCCCGTGCGAACGGAGTATTCAGCAGTTTCGTATGAAGGCAGGGCCGTAACTTGTGCATAAACTATTATAACGACTTATTATCTTAACTTAACAGATTAAAATATATTTTAATCTGTATTGTTGCTTTGTATTCAACTTATTTGAAAAATTGAACCAAGCCTTTAGAACTGAGCCTTTGAAAACCTAAAATCTAGTTTGAATTGAAATGGATGCCTTTAATCCATTCATGCTGAATCACTTTAATTTATTATTTGCATAAAGACTTAATTATTTCAGCTGTTTCGTTTAAACTGTCATATTTAAATTGTTTTAAAAGTTAAAATGACAATTCAGAGCCTATTTTTGCAAGAACACCCGCGATTCGAATGTCACGAGCGAAGTTGCGAGCGGTTGTCAAAGTTCTAAAATCCCATTATTATTAATAACTATTTTAATTATGATGTCACAAATAATAATTATTGTGTGTTACCTTTTAATAATTTAGTCTTGAGACAAAAAAATAGGTATCTATTAATTAAAAACGATCCTCTATAAATATACAGACGATAAAAATGTTAATCTCTACATTATGTTATTCGTAATCAAATATGTTATTTTAGTCACTACCATTTCATGTCAGGGACATACAAAATTTTGAAGAAATAAACACGTACTAGAGTTATTTAGTATTAAATTCATATAATAAAAGCTAGACAGTAAATATTTGAAAAATGAATAAACATAGTAATAAGTAAAAACCCTGAGCATGTCAAGAATTAAAATGTCCTATATAAATATAGTTTTGCAAGGTCGTTACAGAGCCTAAGTAAATGTGAAATCTCTTGTTATATAAATACTAGGACAATAATTATATTATGTACTAACTTTTCGCCCGCGGCTTCGCGCACTTTTCCTAGAACTGATTAAATTATATTGTTAAAAGCTTCCTCGATAATCGCTCTATTTATAAAACAAAGCGCATCAAAATTCGGTACGTAGTTTAAAAGATTTAAGTATATATAGGGAAGGATAGCTAGGAACAGTGATTTTGTTATATTCTACTAGCATTCCACCCGCGGCTTCGCCCGCGTTTTCAAAGACAAACCCGCATAGTTCCCGTTCCCGAAGGATTTCCGGGATAAAACCTATCCTATGTGTTAATCCAGGTTACCCTCTATATGCGTGCTAAGCTTCATTGTAAACGGTTCTGTGGTATTTGAGTGAAAGAGTAACAAACATACACATACACACACATCCATCCTCACAAATTTATAATATTAGTAGGAAGTAGGATATTATAGTGGCTTAATAAAAAGCGTTAAGGGTTATGACTTATGAAATAAATGCATTGTTAGTGAATAATTATTTAATCCACATACATAATTGTTAGTACATTTCATGTTATTTACCAAGCAAATGCTTAGTTTTAAATGCGAAACTAGTATATTGTACAAGTTAGTAGATTTATCTTAGTTAAAATAAATAAATAAATATTATTTACATTCGTTATATACCTATGTCGGGTACTGCAATGTTAGGAATTAATAATAACCGTTTGTTATTGTATTATGGTTGTATTACGACTGTACTACGATTGTAATACGATTGTAAAACAATTGTATTGTAATTGTAAATAAACTTATTACGTATATAGAAACGTCTAGAATTAATTCCTAATTTTGCGATTATTTGTTAGAAGCTGGTATAATCCTTGGCCAAAATCTCCGTCAGGTCCCATTCACCGATATGATTTAGTCCTTTTTGATGATAGCCTAGAATGTATTTGAAAATTAATTCTTTTTTATATAATGGCATATTTATTAAATAGGAGTCGTCGGTCTGGCGTTAAATATTAGGTCAAATATTATAATGAACTTGGATCGAGATAATATTATATAATTATAATAATATGACGGTGTGAATAAATATATACAAAACACTCTATGTAGAACTTTTGAGTGTTTAAGGGCCGATTTCTCAATGCTTGGATAAAACTTATACGTCCAATAAAGTATTACACGATAATATTAAAATGTCATGTAAACTGTCAAATACGGGCAATTAGAATACGTTTTTAAAATGGTAGTTTATTACATTATTCGACGAATAAGTTTTAACCAAGGATTGAAAAATCAGCCCTAAGAAGTAGTTTAGAAACCAACTTGAGAGCGCTTATTCAATTTAACGCAAGTCAAAATCTACGCGATCTATCGTAGCTTGCGCTATCCTTTTACTATGAACAGCAAAGGAGTCAAGGAGAGCGCCCAGCAACATGTCCTCTCTCTGAAAAGGCTCGCTGCCGACTGATTTGAATCAGGTTGCGCGCAGTGCAGTGTTTTATAGTAATTTAAAAAAAAAGGTTGAAAAATAATAGAGATACCTTAGTTGATTTTTTAAATTTTATCTTATAAAGAAGACTTTCTTTTATTGCAATATGTATAAATTATATTCAATTAAGTCAAATATCTTGGTGAAAATAATCATTTTGTCGACTATAATTTCTAAAAAAATTCACATTGTTCGGATTTTAATTTCGTAAGTTAGGAGTCCAAAATAAAAAAAATCTTTTAACTAACTATTTTAATAAGGATTTTTGCAGTTAGTTAAAAAAAATTGTTTGTTAGATCTGTCAGCGATTTCAGATATTTTTAGCTTCGAAATTGACACTAAAAGTGAAATCAAGTGATCATCGGCTCAGTTATTTTGATGGTATTCACAAATACTGTATTAATTGAAAAAAAACTCTTAACTAACAACATAGACAATAATATTTCTTAAAATTATTAGTAATTCATATGTTTGTAAGATAAGTGGTTGATGGACAATCTGGTTTGAAAAATCACATATTTGAGCCAAACAGCGCACGGACCGCGTGCACGGTCTTAATGTTGTTTATGTGTAGAGATCTAAGTTTAAATATTCTATAGTGCATACGTTCTAAGTTCAGTGGTTTTTATAAGTTTTGAAAATACGAGCGGAGTTGGATCAAATTGTTTTGATTAATTCGACGCTAAATACTGTGAAGGAATATATGACAAAAAATATTCATAAAATAGGTAAATATAAAGTCAAATCCTGTTTGAAAAGTAAGTAAATATTTATTCAATTTAATGAAAACAATATCAAAATCATGCATACGTGCACACTGAAAAACAGTTGAAATACCTTAAATAAAAGTATAGAGTAACGAAGAAAATAAGAAATTAAACAAAGAATAGTTTCAATAGATTTTAATCATGCACATGCCTTCATGCTTGACTGGTGAGAAAGTCACTGCTATATCGAACTGTCTTGTAGACGGTTGAAAGCATTAATATTACTCTTAAGGGAAGATAATTATTTCTTGAAAAGTCTTGAAGAGAAAAATAGTTCAATAATAAACTGTGATAATAATATAGTGGCTATTTCGTATAGGAGCTACCGACGTTGACAAGTGAGAATTTTAGTATAGTTGGTTCTTTGATATACTGTTCCTCTTGCTATTTCGGTTAGACTCCGGGCTGTCTGGCTGGTCGCAGTGGTTGCGTTTAGTAGTGCGCATCTTATCTGTACAGGATAATTTCCTTAATTTTAAGTCATTTTTTAACGCGTAATTTTTAATATTTTGCCTTTAGATAGATCCATCAGACATAGTTTTTTTATTGCAAGACGTTTTTTTCGTTGTTAAATAGGTGCCAGACGCAATTTTTTATTTCGTTTTTATAAAAAATTCAAATTATTTTAGAATGTCTGTAAATTTCATATTATGTTCTTCAAACATAATATAATCTAAAATTAATTAGCCAGACGCTAATTCGATTGTTAAGTATTAAATAATGTGTATAAATAAAAAAAAGTAATGAAGCATGCAGCTCATCAGCTAGTGTATTTTAATTATGCGACAGGAAATAATTGCAAGAATACAATATTATTTACACTTGTTCTTATAAATAAAAGCTAAAATGAAAAAAAAAACATAAAAGTGAAAAATAAAATATTAAAGTTACCATACATTGAAAATAGAATAAAATCTATATCAATGAAGGTTAAACAACTACATTGTTAAATTTAAAAAGCCATCTTCATAATCATCATCATCTTCCCTCACACTGTCAGAATTATTTATGTTATCGTCTAAGGAATTGTTATTGTTTTCCAATATTCCATCATCTGTAAACAACTAGAAAATTAGTTTCAATAATGATGTACACACATACACACACACACAACACACACACACCACACCACACAAGACACACACACGTGAACACACACACAGTACACACTCGCATGTTTAAGTTTGTATTGAATTTAACTAAAGTAGTTAACATGAATTTATATAGCTAGTATACTAGCGGTCCGCCCCGGCTTCGCCCGTGGTACCTACATGTTTAAACTATCCTATCTCTCAAGTTGGATCGAACTGCACATGGTGTGCGAATTTCGGTTAAGTGGTTTAGGAGTCCATTGAGGACAAACATTATGACACGAGATTTATGTATATATATTCAGATTAATGAATTAATATTGTTATCATCATCACTACATGGTATAAAACAAAGTCGCTTTCTCTGTCCCTATGTCCCTTTAAATCTTTGAAACTACGCAACGGATTTTGATGCGGTTTTTTTAATAGATAGAGTGATTCAAGAGGAAGGTTTATATGGATAATAACACCCATTAAATAGTGGAAAAGTACTGTTATTTTTGAGGTTTCTAATGTGATGTCGTAAATAATTACATTTTTTCCACATACAGTGCAAACGCAGGCTGAACCCTACGAGTTTTATCAAAATAATGTACTAACTATAATAGTACACATTGAAAAGGTCTACAGAAAAGTCCGTGATGGTATATGTCTATCTCTTATGGATAACCCACAATAACTTTTTTTGTCATTTACTTTTTACGACAAATAATAATGGCTAATTTTCGAAGCGATTTTAACCAATAGGTACAGCATTAATCCTTAACCAATTAAAGACCTTGAATACATTGTTCATTTAATATAGATCTATATGGCCCTTTACACCGTATGATTTAAGTGAATATTTTCGAAGATATTACAGATTTAAAAATTGCGGGACGTAGCGTTTGCGGCGGTACCGGCCGGCCGCCCGGCTATATATTTTATACCCGTGCGAAGCCGGAGCGGGCCGCTATGTTTTTATATTCAACGTTCACAGTTTTTCTGTAGTGTATTTAGTATCAGCATTGCACCCGTGCGAAGCCAGGGCCAGGCGGGTCGCTAGTTAGTTATAAAAAATATTGTTTTGTATAGAAGATTGTTGATGTACCCTAATAGTTTATTTTTATAGCCTAAGGAATAAAATGTACCAATGGAAGGTACTTGTTCCCACAACACAGGGAATCCTAGATTAAGAACAATTCAATTTCTATGCATCGTATATTTTCGAAAAAAAAAGTTATTTTTTATTGTTATTTAATTTTCGCGGCCGACCCTTTCTATCTCTCTTGCACTTTAAACTATCTCTCCATATACACAATCACCAAATTGTTATACTTACCTACTTTCACTACGTTTTTATTTATACACATTATTTAATACTTAACAATCGAGTTAGCGTCTGGCTAATTAATTTTAGATTATATTATGTTTGAAGAACATAATATGAAATTTACAGACATTCTAAAATAATTTGAATTTTTTATAAAAACGAAATAAAAAATTGCGTCTGGCACCTATTTAACAACGAAAAAAACGTCTTGCAATAAAAAAATTATGTCTGATGGATCTATCTAAAGGCAAAATATTAAAAATTACGCGTTAAAAAATGACTTAAAATTAAGGAAATTATCCTGTGCAGATAAGATGCGCACTAAAAAACGCAACCACTGCGACCAGCCAGACAGCCCGGACTCTAACCGAAATAGCAAGAGGAACAGTATATCAAAAAACCAACTATACTAAAATGACTTTTTTTTTAACGTTAATAGCTCCCGTACCAATTCTTCGAAGTTGACTTAAATGTTGTTAAGTTAACTGAAGAATTGAAATTAAGAAGTCAATAAATTGGCTACATGAAATATTATCTATTCTTGTCGTATTTTTTACTACTGCATTTTCATTTTTAATAAACTATAAAATGTTGATATTTAACTATCAATCTATTTTTCAATTGTTTAAATAGCTCATATCATTTTATATTTCTATAAAATGTGCATTATATGCGTAAAAAGTTAACTACAGTTTATAATTCTGATTTTCTCTCTACTTCAAATAAATATATTTACCTACATCAAAAGTTAATTCTTCCCTTAAGAATAAATATATTTCTCAACCAGTCATATCTTGCAAAAAACATCTTAACCTAATAAGCGTCCATGCATCTCATATAGTGTTACCAGGTGTAATATAAAAAATACCCCCATTTTTTTTAAATAACAGGACCATAATTCAAACCCCAAGTAATCCTAATTATCAAAAAATTAATTAATAAATAAATTATTATGCACTAGTTCTTTATAATGAATATGTGAAATGCCTCTGATAATTTAAGAATTTCAACCCTATTCAAGAGACAGCCAAAAAAAGATTTCCCCAAAAATAGGGACTTTACACTTGGCAACACAAACACAATACAATCAGTTGCTAATCGATCACCTGAGGAGAGAATAATTTCTTCAGTCCAATGATAGTCGCGAGCAAGAGAGCGATCTTGGAGATGAGTAGGGCCTTTCCGACCATCAGGTAAAGGCCTTTAAACGTGAGGGCCCCGAGAAGGCCAAACTTCATAGCCGCCGCTGCTAGGAGCGGTCCCATGTTCTTGTTCCGTTGTCTGCCACTTTCGAATACCTTTGGCGCTTTCATTGATACTCCTGAAAGATAACATTATTATATTATGAAAAATTAAAATGACAAGTTAGCATGATTATAATAGAGAATACACAGAATATCTTGCTGTCTCTTCTCTAACATTATTAAATTATGAAATATTAAAAGTTGGCATTGTACTGAGTGGATTATAAATTTTTTACAGAGACAATTTTCTAACGTTTTCTTTAGTAATAGGATATTGTTTTTGTTTACACAAAAAATGGTTGTTGACTCTTTTTATTTTCGGCTTTTGCCTCTAAGGGTATTGGAAAGTACCCAAATACTAAGTGAATTTCTAAGTAAACTTATATTTTGCTTTACGGCTTTATTTTGATAAATTAATTTAACCAAAGAGTGTTTAACTAGACACCGTTTATTTTCTCACAATGACAAGACTAAAATTGCATTTAAAAAATACAATGGAAAAGCTTGTTTTGATAATTTTTAAAATATAAATTAAGTATGACTAATTGAAAAGGTTAATTAATAATGTATTAACAAGTACATCATTTCAATGATCATTAATATTTCCTTTTAAAATATTAAAGCAAGTTTAATTTAATGAACAGAACATGAAGCCTCCAAGGCTAAACCTGCTGAAATCCCGTGGAAATAAATTTCATTTGCATTTAATTAAAATATAAACAGCAGGTGACATTAATTATTATCTTGTAGAATAAATCACTTTTGTCGTGTTAAATTTTCGAATCATGCAAATGCTATTACGGAGGTACCAGTAGAGTCAAGTACAATAATTATTATTTTTAATAAATGAAAAGATAATAATAAATAAATAATAACTAAAATACATATAATATATACAGTCATTTTCAAAATAACAACTTCGTTCAAAATTAAATAAAAGACAATTTCCATCCCTAAATCACCTCTATGATAGTAAAAGTATATGTCTTGACCATTTCATTTCACCCATCATTACAAAACCTAGTGGGTTTTGTAATTACTACAAATACCAAGAAATTTGATCAAAGGAGAAGGGGTGGAAATTATATCTAAATCGCTAGCTGAAGGCGTCAGTAGTGATACTAATTATTTTAATTCAATTTACAACAAAATTGGCTGCAAAGGCTTGCCTATTAGAGCCCTTGGTTGGCATTGATGGAACGTGGTTAATGTAAGTACTGCTATTAATGGTGACAAGTCAATTATGTATTCAATTTTTAGACTGGCATCTTAGTACGTATAAAAACACCGTAGAATGGAAATTTTTTGCATGATATTGATCTTGTTCTTTTTATGTATCGAAGAAAACTGTTAAATAAACTGTTTTAAGAAACAACTAACCTCAAATTTGCGTTATACTGCACATATAAAACAGATATTTGAATTTTATAAATCTGTATGTAAAAAGGAATTCAGGGTTATATTTTGTCTATGTTTACGCATCGTCGATATATATGAAGAGAAAACGACGCAGTACCTATTTGACGGAAAAAACATTCAAAACGTAAGGGTGACCCTATACATAATATCTATACTAATATTATAAAGCTAAAAGGTTTGTTTGTTTGTTTGAACACGCTAATCGAACTACTGCTCCGATATGAAAAATTCCTTCGGTGTTAGATAGCCCATTTATCGAGGATCTATAGGCTATATTATATCATCACGCTAAGACCAACAGGAGCGGAGCAATGCAGGTGAAACCGCGGAGCACAGCTAGTTATATACTTTACTAACCTACACCAAGGCTTCCATCTTTCTCCTGTCTGCCAGCGATTACGACATCTGTGTTGTCCAAGATCCTGTATCTCAAAGACCGTGTGGTCGCGAAGTTCCACAGTTTCTCCATGATGACCTGTTGGGCCTGGTCTTCCAATGATGTGCCTGCTCTCGCGAGGGACTCTGGTTTTACTGGGATCTCAGCAGCTGCACCATTACTGGAATTATAAGAAGATTATATTAAAACTTTGCTATTCAGAAATTAGTTTTTTCTTTTTTACTTTCTTGCTGACTATTGCTTCTATTATAGTTGCTACTTGATTAGTCGCTCCCAGTGGATATGTTACCGCAATTTATTATAGAGAACATTCTAGATTTCTAGTAAGTTCGTTCAATGTTATACAGTATTATGGTATGTGTTATGAAACGGTGAGGAATTTGCTTCATGGTTTTAATTAAAAACTTTAATGTACAAGTTTGGTATAATAATATTATCCTGATTTTTACGAGGTTATAAGTAGGTATTATGTATTTTGTTATTTTTATTATATAATATAATATTTTTATTATATTATATTTAGAAATTTATTTAAAATAAATTCTATTTTTTTTAACAAAAGTTCATCATCTATTATTAGCTCTTCCGTATTTTGATAAAAAGGAAAAGGTATGTGAAAATGTATTAAAATAATGTAGCAAACGTTTAAGCTCTTCCAATGAGGATAATCTATACTAATATTATAAAGCTGAAAAGTTTGTTTGTTTGTTTGTTTGTTTGTTTGTTTGTTTGTTTGAACGCGCTAATCTCGGGAAGTACTGGTCCGATTTGAAAAATTCTTTCGATGTTAGATAGCCCATTTATCGAGGAAGGTTATAGGCTATATATCATCACGCTACGACCAACAGGAGTGGAGCCACGGGGGTGAAACCGCGCGGAGCAGCTAGTAAACATATAAAAACGTTTGTTTAACATCTTCCTCGTGTTAGGGAAAATTGAAGGAAAAAAGAAAGCAAAACACACATTAACCATAGTATAAAGACACAAGTAGGCTGTCTCCTGGAGTTTAGGAGCGTACGGTAACTCAATTTTTTACATAAAAATGGTTAAAAATTATCATTTGCAAATTGATAATTTTCGCCGCCTCTTTCGCCATACAGAAGCAACCGTAGAAAGAAGGTAAAACAAAGCTAATTTACCTCATATTATCGTCACTGAGTTGGAAGGCATACAAACTAAAACGAAATACAAACTCAAATCACCTTTCATCAACGATCATCATATCGTCACTGAGTTGGAAGGCAGCGGTTCTCAGCATCCTGTCCACATATCCGACCAGTTCCACGGCGATGCATGATGACGTCTCTCGTGACGCGCATTTGTTGCTCAAGCCGCGTTTTAGTGATTCTTCTGTTGATACCTGGAATTAAATATCATCATTATTATTGTCATCGTCGTCTTTATTTAAAATATTATTATATTTCCATTACAGGGGCACATGTTTCCCATAAGGCTATAATTTACTCTATATAGAGCTTACCACGTTTGCTAAGTGCGGGTTGGCATGGATTATTAGTTGGATATTAATGAACTCTTATTGAGTTAGTAATAATAACAATATTATGTCGGAAAAATGCTCTGGACAAACAATTATTCGCAGATTTGTTGGCCATATCCTTCATTCTCAATGCAATTAGGGAGTTTGACATTTGGAATCTCTATCTCTATTCATTGCTATCCGCTTGTGCCGGACAATAATTACGGATAGAAATTTAAAGACGTGACGTTTTGAGAGTATTTTTTTTACATAGGGTCAATATTTTTTGTGTTAAAACATAACAAGCAAAAAAATTGTATCCCTTTAATTAAGATTGAAATCGAATAATTAGAAATATATCATTGAAAAGATTACAATTATTAATCAATGCCATAATAATTTCCATAAAATAATTAAAACTATGATGGCTTCTATATAATATGATCACATACTAACTAATTTGTAACACCCACGACAATTATTAAACATCACTAATCATAATTATTAGATATATTATAATTCAATGATTATAATCAATTTACTTTCATAAAACTTTACATTCAATTCAGCAAAATATATAGGTATTTGTTTAATATTTCAGAGATTTCTAATTGGTTGAAAGATAATTCAAGAATTTATGTCATCTATTAATAATTAATAATTTGATATTGTTTTTAAAGTTTTACGCTGTTTCCCTTAAAATGGTTTTAAGGTTTCTTGTTTTATAAGTTAGTGCAAGTTATCATTAATTATTTTACATCATCTTTAAGAAAATAAGAGTTAGTTCGAAATATAATTATATAGTTGAATATTTTTATGTGTGTTTATAAATAAATTCCACTTCAATAGATACTTTCGTCAAAAACATAGTACATAACTAGAATTCATAAAAACAACAAATTTCTTTACTATAATCTCGTGTCCTATTTCTCGATAAAAATATCCAAATAACATCAAAACATTTCAAGAATTCGTCTTTTTTTATATGGAACTTTGACTCAATAATTTGCCAAGCTCTAAGGGCCGACAAAATTAATGTATAAAGAGATATTAATCACTGAAATTGAAGCAGGGAGAAATTAACTGACAAGTAGCTCGTAATTCGGTGTTTCGACAAGCTTTCAAATTTCTCTTCTTAGCATAATTTTATGTTAAGCTGGATTCAGAGACATCATTTATATACGGAACTTATTGTTATTTGAAAATGTATAAGTCTTATTTTCATTTAAGAACAGCTGAACGACTAGGTATCTATACGCTTAGTTTTTTTTTAATATCCGTTTTTTCTTAACTTCCAATGATAAAAATGGAAGGATAAATAGATATTTAGATGAATTGTTAGTAGTCTTTTGAAATGTAAAAACTACGGATCAATGATATTCGGCAGCTAAATATCTGGAAATCTTACAGACAATTATGTACATATATTGCATTTAATTTGAAAGTTTTTGCAGCTGAAGTCACATGCACCTACTAGTTTACTATAATAGACGCTATCTCCGAATACAATAGAGATTCCAAATGTCCAATTCCTAATTGCATTCAGATCCCCAAATGAAGGATATTATGGCCAATAAATCTGCGAATAATTGTTATGCCTCTTATGGACTGCGTGCATCATGGTACGTCGTTTACTTTCCTTTAATATAAGTATGTAATAAATTCTAAACCACATCAATATTAATATTAGGAATATTTGTATAAATCTTAAACACAGATCTATTAGAAATAAAATTTTTAAAAAGCTCATCACAATATCAAAGGAGCCACAACCTCAAAGAAAAACAACCAACTGTTGTAACTAAAATATCAGCTCTATCTCTAACAACTAACTACTTATCTATTCACTCACACATTAGCATAATCTATGAAAGGGAAATTATGAGTAATAACACCGTGTATTGTTAATAATATTGAAGTAAAAGCACGAAAGTAACTACTTTCCTATTATCCATAATTAGTAAAGAAAATTATGAAATTACAAAGAAAAGCCGCAAAGAAAAATGAAATGCATTTCCCACCGTCATTAGTTCAAGGTTACATAGTTAACTCGACATTCATACAAAGTGAACAAAGAGCGATGAAAGACGGAAGAAAGTTGCTTGTTGCTTTTCGTTTATCTATTCGCACACAGTCCACGAGGCATACTTATGCTGAACTTTGCATGTGTGCGAGTGACGGCCAAAAGTGCACGCAGAAACCGCTTTTTAGTCTATTGGAATGTTACATGAGCTTTGTATTTTTTAGAGGACGCAATAAACACATTTATTTCGGGTGATATTTTACAAATAAACATACTTCTCTTATCCTACGGATCCTTACATTAACTTGCAAGTACGCAAGTTAATGTAAGGATCCGTAATTTACTAAACAGAGGTCTACAACTGTCTCTTTGGTTCAAACCGCACAGAGCTCTGATACATTTTTTTTGTGCCACAAATACCTTCCGCACATCCGCAAGATTGTCCCCAAAGAATGATTCCATACGATTTATTGCTGCATTCATAGGAACAGTATCTCTTAGACGCCGTAATACGTAAACGAAACGATTGATTCTGTCACAAACGTAATCAATATGTTTGTTCCATTTTAGACCTTCATCTAACAAAACACCCAAGAATTTATGATGATCTACCTGTTCTATTACTTGGTTATCACACTTTATATTTAGGTTTATTTTGGAGCAATTCTTTGTATAAAATTGAATTATTTTTGTTTTTACTATGTTAATTTTAGAATGTTGTTTTCTAACCATTTTACAATATTTTTTCCGCCCGCTGCTTCGACAAAGTGGTCAAAGAAAATTCTCATGAGAATGAGGTCCACGGTAAAAAGAAGCCTACAGCCTAGTGACGTGAAAGAAAGACAAACAAACACATTTTCATATTAATATATTAAGTTAAATGTAATAATGTAAGGATATAAAATCATAGTATCATAATGTTTATAACCACTACTTCGAAGTACTTTTCGAATCTTATGAATATTTTGTATCAATTTAGTGGAAAGAAGTCGAAAATATATATCCTATGCTCCTAATTGATAAGGGTGTCCTGACAAAACATTTGCTAGGTCAGCAAGTGATTCAGTAAAGTTTTGTACGACATCAAAGTTGAGAAGGGATTGACGTTTTAACAATAATGTAATAAGTTTTCTTCTTACAGGTAAATTAGCTTGGAGAAATTTTTGCGTTTGTAGTAGTGTATGGTCAGCAAATAAAATAAAACAACATTTTATTTTTAGTTTTTATTTTATATATATAAGGGATTTTAAATTAAACTATATGTGTTTCTCCTCTGAAAAAGATGAGACTTTATTTTAATATTTGCACATTTAACATACGTATAACTTTTACATTAACAATGTTACTAAAATGAAAAATTTACTAACCTGAAAAAGAAACGACATTTAAAGTTTAATTCTTTAGTTTGAGAAGTCAAAGGCTTGCCTCGACCATCTTTTAACACTGGAGCCATTTTGAATTAACAATATAAAGTTACAACACTTACACACAAATTAAACACTTCAACAAATATTATAACAATACAAATAATAACAACAATCAACAAATACAAAATTTAACAATTAAACTACTAGACCGGGAGATATTGACACAAAATTTCGAGTCATTTGTAACAGGATGGCGGTTCTACAGGGGTCTTAGTACGCAATGACAAAAAGAAAAACGATGGTGTGAACGCTGGTACCGGCGGCTTAGTCGCGTGGGCGTTAGTCGAACTCGTCGGAAAAATAGCGAAGTCAAACAATTTGTAACACAAAAATTTTAGAATTTACCGATAGCCCATAAAAAAGAAGTAGGCGGTAGTGTCATGCCATACTTTTCCGGTGTGACTTACAGCCCGCCATACCGACGCGAATGTGTTGATTTAAAAAAAAACAATTCAACCATTTGTACCAGGCTAACTTTTGCACAGGTAACCATCGTCGTGCAGCCATTTACGAAAATCGCCATGCCATACTTTTCGGACGATTCCAAATGGTCGCCATACCGCCGAAAATCTGCAAATTTTTTTTTTTTCGCCGAACCATTTACCACCCTAAATTTTTTTTCAACAACTCCTGAATGATTATAAATAGAAGTGTGATAATGTCATACCTGTGGGAGGTGGCGAATGTGTATAAGATTTTTTTTTATTGTAAGATTTTATTCGTATTTTGAACGATTAGTAACAGTATGGCACTAATTTTTCCTGTAAGTTTGAGATTCAACGAATATAAATACAAAATTTCAAAGATCTAGGTGGTGGAAATCTTCACTTATATAAATTAATACTAAATTAATTTTTCAAGTATGGCAGCACTTTTTCCCCCTACTAGAAGTATGGTAAATATAATAATGGTCACATTTTATCAAATACTCTCCAAAAATCCAAATGCAATACTGGTACAAAAAGTTTGGCGAAAAAAAAAAATTTTGCAGTTTTTCGGCGGTATGGCGACCATTTGGAATCGTCCGAAAAGTATGGCATGGCGATTTTCGTAAATGGCTGCACGACGATGGTTACCTGTGCAAAAGTTAGCCTGGTACAAATGGTTGAATTGTTTTTTTTAAATCAACACATTCGCGTCGGTATGGCGGGCTGTAAGTCACACCGGAAAAGTATGGCATGACACTACCGCCTACTTCTTTTTTATGGGCTATCGGTAAATTCTAAAATTTTTGTGTTACAAATTGTTTGACTTCGCTATTTTTCCGACGAGTTCGACTAACGTCCACGCGACTAAGCCGCCGGTACCAGTGTTCACACCATCGTTTTTCTTTTTGTCATTGCGTACTAAGACCCCTGTAGAACCGCCATCCTGTTACAAATGACTCGAAATTTTGTGTCAATACCTCCCGGTCTATACGTAATAATTATAATTTTTGAATGAAATGTGTGCTTTATGTTCTAACGTTACCAAACGACTGCACGTGGCACCTGCGGACAGCGTAAACTGGTTTATTCTGTTTTTGTGCGTGTTTCCACTTTCCACTATCAAGTGACGATTTATTTATTTGTTTTGTTTCGTAATTATTATGGTCAAATATTAATTATGAAACAAATTATTATGGACACGATATTTTATTGTTTCACGGTAGTCGTCTTGTCGTTTGCTCTAGGACGTGAAATTGAATGATATATTTTTTTTTATAAAGTCAAAACCATATTCTTTCAAATAAAAACTTATTTTTATTGAAAACAAAAGTGTTGCTAGGAATAAGTATGAAATTAAATAGTAATGTTAGGATATCGAAACATTTTTGTATAGGCCAGAACGATATAGTGGAAACGCGCTCTAAGATCTGAGTAATATACACACCACTACATATGCAAAAATTTCTCCAAGCTAATTTACCTGTAGGTTTTCTGCGAATCAATGACAAGTGTCCTTTTTGGCGAAATATTTATCAGTAAATATAAATCTTTTTTATCACGCTTAGTAGCTGTTAAGAGACCTCATAAACGTTTTGTCTTATTAAGTTGAGATATCTCGTTCCAAATTTTATAAAGCGTCTTTTTATTTACCTACTCATGTCATATTTTGCTTAACTTTAGACTACAGACTTTACGTAACAAATATAATCCTCAAGAGACTAGATTCTTCTATCAAAATAGTGATAAAAAAACATGATAAAAAGAATGAACTTTTTACTCCGCTTTTCATCAGGTCAAACGTCTCAAACAATATATATTAATTAAATATAACTACATTTTTAAAATAACAGTTGATTTTTCGTTCCACGAGCAAATAAAAAAGAAGATCACTTATGCCTGTTCTTTGTGAAAGCTATATTGCAAATGTAAGGCATAATTTATTAGTAAAACACAAAATTGAAAAGTTTACACCAATAATTATAATATATTAACAGCAACATGTAAAATAAACCCATAAAATCAATATATTTCTATCTAAAATGTCTTCCTAAAGCGTTTACAAAGCACTAATAATCCACCATTAAAACCGTTCATTAGCATAGCTTTAATGTAAACAGATGTTAATATCGAGTACATATTATAGTTAACAATTAATTAACACCTAACTATTCAATTATAGCTTCAATGTCAAGGCAATCTCTGGGAATTAGCGCGGCATACCAGTTTTCCACTTTCCAAGTGTAAATTATACCGTGTAGAATGTGTTTAAGTTATAAGCGCAGCGATTTTATAGATATTTAAAAGAAACCTTCTTCTCGAATGTCATTAAATCCGTCAGAATTATGTAAGTTTATTTTTATCTAAAGAATGATGAAATTAGGAGATTTTAAGGAATGAAAATTTTAAAGACATGACACAAATTTTAAAACCGAGTGAGCTTCATGTAAAGTATGTGAAGAAAGAGCAAACAGCAGGTGCATACTTAATACAATTTTAAACTATTTACTTCTATTTCAATCATCCCCTTTTTCAAATATCTTACAGTTTAATACGAAAATCATTCTAAATATTAGCGTCGTATTCATAAAGAAAATAAATAAAAATATTACCTAGTTTTCTCTGCCTTCACGCAACTATAGTTCAAATCGCTTACGCTCATACCTTAACCACCAGGTTTTAATTTCAAATATGATATATTTGCGCAGTGAAACATAAAATAAGGTCAATGAAAGCATTTTCATCGAGTGTCGTATAATTATACGTTTATTGGATAAGCTCCACTTAACAATGATACATTTGTGAAATTATTTTCATCAGTTTTTGCAATAAAATATTTTATATGGTACGATTATCTTTCTTCACGATTAAAACGGTAAATACAATAAATTCTTCTTTCTTCGTTAATTGCTTTTAACTAATCTGTTTTATGTATGTTAAGTCATTTAATACTTAATAGCTTATTTTCTTTAATGATTGCATTATACAACTCAAAGAGCTTTTGACAAAAAAGCTATAAAAGTCAAAATGATGCACTTCCATGGCGAATCTCGTTATAAGTAATCAACCATTAATCAACACATAAATCAATAAATAAATAAACATAACAATACCATATTTTTGACATAAAACGATATTAATGAATCTCTAATTAATATAAAATGATGAATTGGAAGTAATGAAACAGAAAAAGTAATAACGAAAAGTCTTTTTTCATAAAACCTTTGTAAAGTTCGAATATACAACTCAATTAATCCTGGCAACTTGCTAAAAAAAACTGACAACCTTCATTTAAAAATAAAATCGTTTAAATTAAGAATCTATTTTCAGTAACGATTAAGCAAAATTAACATGGACCCAGTCATGTGTGCGTCTAATTGCCAAGGGTCTACACAATTAGGGTGAAATTTAGATCAGCACTTATTTAATTTAGGTCTTAATACATGTGAAAAGCTTTGAAAATCAACCGGTTAATATTATCCCAGAGCTATTTAATCTCATGACGTCAGAGTATTTTAAATATAGCAAAATATAGGAATACTTTGATGTCACATTACTGATTTTTTTATAATATTATTGTTGTTTTTTATATCAAATTATTTAAGAAGATACAGTCACACTTGTTGTCCTGAGAAAAGGTTTAGTTAAGAATCATTCTTAATAGAGATTTATAGATCAATACGATATTAGTCTGTATTTTATTATGATATTTCAATTGGCTATAAAAAATTAGTTTGACTGTTATATAAGTATATTATTTATAATTGATTGTAAGAAAAATAAAAGTTAAGCTTTTTGCCTAGGCACGATAAACGTAATTGTAAAACTTTAAAAAAAAGTTACTGTTACTTATTTATATTCCAACGATCATTGTTTTATATACCTACCTAAAATATTGTATAGTTCTAACATTTTATAGCACAAAATATTTCATGATAATACTATCACAATTATTTCACATAAAAATAACACATACAAAAAACTCTCCTTATAATTTCTACGTTCTAAACATTCAAATGAAACATATTCCTTATTGATCAATATAGATAATTCTATAAACAATCATAGTTTACATCTCTATATAAAGGTATCTCTACATAAAATTCTGCTATGAAAGTGTTAGTTACAATACTCTACTTAAACGGCTGGACCGATTCTCATAAAATTGTGTGTACTTATTGGGTAGATAGAACGGCCAACGTCTATTTTTCACACTCCAAAGTACTAAGAATAAGGAAGAACAATGATTTCCGTGACTAGTCTTAATATATATAAATCTCGTGTCACAATGTTTGTCCTCAATGGACTCCTAAACCACTTAACCGATTATAATAAAATTCGCACACCATGTGCAGTTCGATCCAACTTGAGAGATAGGATAGTTTAAACATGTAGGTACCACGGGCGAAGCCGGGGTGGACCGCTAGTAATATTATAAAACACATTTCTACACCATTACATTATTTTTATAACTCACCCCATTATTGACATCATTCGCCCGCACGATCCCAATCAAAAGAATCGCTAGAAGAACGCTTTTCATTGTCACACTACACAGCTCACTTAACCAAATGGGCGTTCTCTCACAGGCAACCTTGCACTGGCACTGCAAATGTATGGACGCACGATATACTGTTATATATCACCACGCATCGTCGCGTACGCAGTGGGGTGCGTACAAAGATATAGAGTTAAGATATTGATAATTAAAAATGTCAATTGTATAAGTCTATAATGTATATTTTACTATAGCCTCATTGTTAGTTTGTATATATATAATCTAGCGGTCCACTTCGGCTTCGTGGTTCATGTAGCATACAAAAATATTTTTTGAAATCGGTCCAGTAGTTCCTGTATTTAGAGCGTTCAAACAAACAAGCTCTTAAACAATATATTACTAGTAAGCATAGATTATTCAGGTATTTTATTAATCGTGTGATATAATATTATGTATTTTAAATGTTATATGAAAACTAAACTGTAGACTTATCAAAGCATAAGTATATACTATCTTCTATAAAAATACGCAGCTGAAGGGAGACTGAAAACGAGGTTGTGAAAACAAGTGTATGGAATAGGCTGTCAAACTGCCAATCCTTTTTGAAAAGATAGAAGCGCAACGCTACTTATCATAGGTATATTTTATGTATTTTATTGTTTCTCTGGTCCTGCTGGAACTGGTGTTCCATTTTTTTATTATTATTACCAAAAAAATATTATGACTTCTGGCTAAAGTCTTCATAAATTTTAAATATTTCTGAGTTTGAGGTAGTATGTAATCTACCAAATATTCAACAAATTGTTCGAAACTAGATCAAATATTCAATTGATAGGTTCCTGAGAGCTCTTATATTCGTCTGATGATTAAATAAGGATGATTTTATTAATAATACCTACATAATAATTATGATCATTGAGTTCGAGCTTTTATAAGTTATATATTTACTTAATTTAAAATAAAACTAGTAAGAATTTGCGTATATTAGAACTCTGTTGATATAATTAACTAGCTGTGCCTCGCGTCGTCTTATCCGCATTGCTCCGCTCCTATTAATCTTAGCACCTTCCTAGTTAAATAGGGTATCTAACACTATTTTTTTTTTATTCGAACCCGTAGTTCCTGAGATTAGCGCAAACAAACAAACAAACTCTGCAGCTTAATTGTGTATTAATTAATGATATATAGATTAAGCTTTATCGTATCTAGGTATTTATGTGTTTGTCCAACGATGTCATCTGAACGTACAATATTCATTATTTTAGAAATGCGTTAATGCCGATAAAATTTGTTGTTTTATGTTTATAAAAACTTGGTGTGTGGTTGTTGGTTTCCATTTTTTATAATTAATTTACAGTGAACCTTTATCTAAAATATATTTTCATTTGTTATATTTTACAATAATAACAACAGTCAAATAATATCTGCTGATTTCAATCGTTAACCCTTAATTTTTTCTTGCTATAATATCTAATTATGAAACTAACGATAAACAATATCTTAACCTTTCGTTCAAATATTCACTTAGCTTTTTATAAATAATGTAGTTGTGATAGTAATTATGTATACCTATTAAAAAAAATAAACAAATATTTCTTGACACGAAGTCTTGTGTACTTTACAATATTCAAACTAGCATTGAACAATAACCAACAATAATATTTTAATCAAACGATTAAGTTTACATAGTCCAAAAATAAACAAATAAAATTTGTATAAAATCAAATTGATACCTATTAAAAAACATTGAGTTACTATGTACTACGTAGTACATAGTAACTCAATGTTAAAAAAAGTAAAAAAAAAACAATTGCATAAAAGTACACACACATGTTTATGTAGATTAGAAGTCGCGTGACAACTTTGCGTGACAAAAGTAGTATTTAAATGTTATCCAATAGTATAAGTATTTGACAAAAAAATAATTTTTTCTCATTTCTAATGCACAATTTTCTTATTTCAAGATCTTAATGAGTATTTTAAGATTTCCCGCCAAATTAAATGAATATAACTGTCAGTTACGATTAGAGTGAAATTAATGGAACTGAGTGAGGTAAGTGTGAGTGTATTATTTTCTAAAATTGTGTAATATTCACTATAATATTAAAAATTTCTTCTATAATATATATCAATGTATTTACGAAAAATTTATCTACTTACTACTTACTTACGTTAGTAATTCTTATTTAGAAAATCTGTTCTAAAAAGCATACCGACGTAAAAATTAATTATGAATTTTCGTAGTTTGGTAATGTAGTAATTTTCAAAATACCATGAATAAAATTACAAAATAATCTTTGTAGTTATGGATTTTATAATAATTGAAATTAACACATAGGGACTATAATATTAATTGATGGTAGAGACAGATCAATCATTTAAGTTTAAACGATGGATGATGCTTCGTACCTACAGCTGTTAATAGTTTATAATATTAATATTCTGAAATTTATTAATATCTATCAGTGAAAAATATACATTATTAATGAATTCAAGAAGATATCATAGAATAATAAAATATTTGCATTGATTTTTCATGTTTGTTTTTGGGAAAAGAAAAACTCAAAAAGAAAATATTTCAATATTTATATATTCTTGTTTATTAATTGGATTAAAATATTATTCGTTTTCTTCGCAGAAAACATGGTTCACAATTAAAATATTTAAGATGAAAATTGAATAATTTGCAGTGCGCCTACTCATAAAAAAAATTTACTAGGTACATAGATCTTCTACAAGGGCTTGGGGTAATTTCATTTTTCGTGTATTATAGTTATTTATTATAATCTATACTAATATTATAAAGCTGAAGAGTTTGTTTGTTTGAGCGCGCTAATCTCAGGAACTACTTGTCCGATTTGAATAATTATTTCGTTGTTAGATAGCCCATTTATCGAGGAAGGCTATATATCATCACGCTCGACCAACAGGAGCGGAGCAATGCGGGTGAAACCGCGCGGAACAGCTAGTATAATTATAATATGTTATATGTTATGGTTATATTATGTTATGGTCTAGTATACGTATACAGTGAATTATATTTACACATTTTAGTTCAGCTATTTCTAGTCAGAAACAAATCCACATAGATATACCTAAATGAAAATAGAACATAGATATATTGTAACATAGATATATTGTAAAACTTACTGATGTAACTTGCCAATTTGCCATACTACAATATGTATACTAATACTGAAATTTATTCAACACGTACATTTGATTAGACCTTAATTTGTTAATAGAACCATATTGTAATAAGTTTATGCCAATGGAATATTAAATAGGTCACCTGATGATAAGAGAATATTTACGGATATACCTCCAGAAATTTATGATTATATCCGGGAAAATAAATTTTTATTACGTAATCCATTACTATGAATAGAGCAAATGGATTTGTTTCAGAGCATTGTCGACCTTATTTCACGATTTATTGTTAACTGTTTAAATAGATTTGCGTGAAGGCATTTGGGAGTATTTTTGTGTGCTTCTTTGTGAACTGTATTCAGTACTGTATAATATATTTAGATAGGTAAATCATGATAGTAATAATAATTCAATTTCAAAATTCTAATAATATAAAGCTCTCTTTTTTCATAACATTTATTATTTTATATTATGCCTATTGTTGCCTGGTTGAGATCGCTACCTAGCTATAAGATCGCCCTTTGGTGTTTCTGTTAAGTTTTGTTTCTGTTTAAGTATTTAGTTTCAAAGCAATAAATCATTCTCATTAATTCATTCATTATTATTTTTATTAGCTCTATATAAGGCTCTATGTCGATTCCCGCTGTCTATCTTTTCCATATCTAATAAACGCAACCACTACCGCCAGCCAGACAGCCCGGACTCTAACCGAAATAGCAAGAGAAACAGTATATCAAAAACCCAACTATACTAAAATGTTTTTTTTAAACGTTACTAGCTCCCGTACCAATATAATTTGTTTAATCGTACACGGAGCGGGCGAAGTCGCAGATGAAAAGCTAGTTTATTGTAATACGTAGTTTATTATATACTTCATTTCTATAATAAAAGCTCACCATCAAATTAAGCTCTAACATAATTAATATTTAATGTAGACCTCAGCTTATAAACAATTGCGTAAAACTATGTTTGGGCTTAAAATAATTCAGGCTTCACACAAAACTAATTGAAAATATTTGTAGTTAATCTATACGAATAAGGGATATTAAAATAGTTGCTTAATCTACTTTGAATATATTTTAAAGTTTCCTATATGTTGGTACTTATCTTATTTAGTACTGTAACTTCTAAATGCCTAAATTCATTATGGTTTCTGTCATGAAAATGTAAAAGTTTAAATCTGAAATAGAGTACTTGACAGTATTTTTGGTATTAATTTTCTTCACTCAATTGGAATGAGATTTACTTAAATATAAAATATTAATGATATTTACAATTTTCCTTGTTATTGAAAACACGATGAAAATTATTCGAAATGTCTTCCCAACCTGAAGTAATTCAAAGAGACATTAAACTAGCACAAGTTTACACATAAAAAGATAAACAAATAAAGAGGAAACAAATAACCAATCACTATGTACTATTGACTCAGCTCTCAATTTATAAGACCCCGTAAAAGTATTTGTTGAAAATATTATTTCACTTTTATTATTTTGCGAACGAATTTCACTTTGTACAGACGATAAACATTTGCCTTCCAGGTAGGGACAAGAAAAATATCGGCACATTGTACATATTAGTTTTTTTCAGGGAATACTCCGTTTTCTTTTGTTCGAGGTTGCTCGGGGCTTACCCAAATATTTCAATTAAACCGACTTCAAAAGAGGTTATCATAATTTTTATATTTATTTAATCCTATAGTTAATCCTTTAAGGACTGAAACAGATATGAAGTTTTTTTTAAAGAAATTAATCGTATAAAGCCTCAAAGATTTATGAAGTATGTTAAGACTACCATAATATTTATCGTATATTCCTACTATATTTTACTATTCGTCTTGGAAAATGCTGAATCGATATAGTCTAACCATGAAGCAAATTATCTACTTCGGCAATAAGTAAATTAATGCAAACATAATTTGATATATTATTTTATGAAATTACTAATCTGTATTTATTTATTATATCATATGAATAAGTGTTCGTATTGCTATACTAATTTTATGATTTATTAACCATTTTAATTACTTAATCTAGTAATAAAACAAATTAAAAACAAAGCTTTTATTAGTATTAGATTCTTTGAATAATTAATAGTGTTGCCACATTTTCTACACGTAAACAATTTCGTAATATGTAAGTGAGTTAATCATAAAGTAAGTGAGTTAATCAGAGAGACGAATTGTTTATTAATTGCTGATATGTATGTGATATTCAAGAAACTACAAAAATATATTATTGTAAATACATCCAACTTTAGGCAATACAGTTAAGTTCGTCGTTTAATATTACTTGGTTTAGCATAAAGATTAATTGAAACAGCTCTACAATCTACATAATATTCAAAATAATTAAATTTAGACAGCCTTTATTTATTCAAAACTTAAAGAAGAATTCAATTTACTTACGTTCAGTGTATAATTGAGATCATTATTGATATAATATCTGAACCTGTATTTTTTCTCCACAAAAACGCAGTATAACATTCAAAAAGCCTATATGAATCCTAAAACTATTTGTTTAACTTGAAGTTTCAGGTAGTTAAATTAGTTAACTAGTCGTATTTTTAAGATAATAACTACGTAGTTTTATCGAAGCCTGATATACAGACTCATAATTGTTTCCATAGCAAAATCATAAAGGATTTCCACTTGACTGAAGATCCTGAATAACAATACAGGTCTTTAATGAAAATCAATACAGAAGCGGAAAGACTATCTTTGAAAAACTAGTTACCAATAATTCGTGTAAGGAAATGTAAACTGTCATAAATTATAAGAAAAACGTGTATATGACAATATCGGTTTTTGCAATAAATGCTTCCTGTGCCTATTGCCCACAGCTATTGCCTTTTTAACACATTTTTTTATACGTAATTTGTTTTTTATTAATTTTAAAATAAAATCTATTGCCTGAATTGGTTAAATGTCATTTGTTTTTGTGTTTATAGTCAACGCTTTGTGATTTGAATCTGTTGTAACGTCTTTTGTTTCTGTTTAATAATCTGTTAGGTTTTTATAGGCCACCATTCAGTAGTATATTTTAAAGGCTTTTTGAATCTTAATTGTATCGACTATTGAGTCAAATATCTAAAAACAATTCTACAGATTCGTGCTGAAATAAATGTCAGCTAAGATAAGAAAAGTGTCATTATGATACAATATTGTTAGGACATTCTCTCAATATTTTATTGACAATTTACGTTGATCTGCAGTAGGTAACAGTTTCTATACATACGACGAAGTATATGATTAAATGTTAAATTTATAATCATAAACAAACTATCACTGAATATTTCACGTTTACGAAAGTATTTTCAAAATTATCTTTGCTTCACCAATAAAAAAAAATATTTCATAGAATATATATTGCACTTTGTACACTTTTGCATGTTGCACATTTAATATACGAACAAAACACTGAATACAGTCGACAACGCATAAACAGATTATTAATATCAGCTGAAGACTGAACATTGCAACATATCCTGGAAAACCTCCTTTTTATCTCAATATTCCTGGATAACATTTTTTTTCTAACTCCCATAGCATTATAAACACAAACAAACATTACATAGAAAACATAAAGCAGTCTATACATAATACAATACATAGCTATCTAGTCCATACATAATTCAGGCGACGCATTACAACGGGGAAAACTTTGTAAAAAATTTACTTTCGTGTGGCGATCTTATAAATAGCGTTTGTGGAAAGTGTACACGATATATTGTCACGCGAAAATTGCTTTAATTATCAGCCTATTATGTATTCGATCGTTTTACATGAACGTGTTTGGAACGCTGAAACTTAGGCTACGGCTCTAAGTATAGAAAATAATCGTTGCTCTAACTACTAAAAAAATAATAATTTAAGATTATTTAAGGTGTGTATGTGGAAGAATATGATCATTAAGTTTATATTTAACTATCTATGTATGTGTTATGAAAGGTCACTTAAGTCTATATTAAAGTACCTACCCATGGATATGGTAGAAAATAATTAATCGTTTTATGTTTATAAAGTACCTATTACCTAGTACCTAGTATTCTCTAATAATCAATTAAGTTTATAGAGTATGCTTGACGCGAAACGAAACGGACTCGATTCAAATGAGTGTCGAGTAAGTATATTGTAGTACATTCTGTTAATAATTACTAATTATGTTTTTTTTTTTAATATCTTAAAACGGGTAGGAGTAGATATTTTAACTGTGACGATACATCGTTCGACTAATAGTTTTATTTATTTTTTATACAATACGAAGTAACAAAACAAAAAATAGGTACTTGATTACAATATTATTATGACACAGTATTATGATATCGAACGTCAAAACTAAAATTGTAGCATTAACTTATTCCACATAAATCCGCCTTAAGTGAAATTCCATGATCACAAACATCAGTATTATCAATTATCATACACAATTGAATGATCGATAAAAGTCTTATTTAATTTAAATAAAAACAAATTTAAGTTAGAGGAAAATATTCTTTTAACTGTAACGTAATATCCCTTTGAAAACAGGAATAATATTGTCTTATGGAAGCCCACAAAGGGAATTGAGATCTCTCCAATTTGGACCTATTTAAATTCATCGAACTACTATGTCTGTATACTAGATATTCTTTGCTGTTATTACATCAAAATAAAGTGGTTTTCTATAATATATTTTTATTTATCAACACCATACTGAATTATAAACTCGATGTTGTCTGGAAAAGGTCCCGTCTCGGACCTAGAGCGATGTAAAAGTTAAAACTTTAATATTCTATATACTGTAGTAATTTTTGCGCTATGTGTAGGAACAAACATATAGACAGAAGGAGATTTGCTTTTTACTTAATATGTACGACTAGCTGCTCCGCGCGGTTTTACCCCCGTGGCTCCACTCCTGTGGCGTGGCTCCCCGTTCCCGTGGGATTTCCGGGATAAAACCTATCCTATTTCCCGGGGTAAAAAGTAGCCTATGTCCTTTCTCGGGTATCAAAATATCTCTATACCAAATTTCATGCAAATTGGTTCAGTAGTTAAGGCGTGATTGAGTAACAGACAGACAGACAGAGTTACTTTCGCATTTATAATATTAGTATTGATTTTGATAAAACAACTGCAAGTATGACTTTTGCAATGTTACAATGTACAGATTTTAAGAATTTTTTAAATGAAAATCATCGTAACTAACATTACAATGGGGGTCATGCAAACATTTGAAAGTATATTTCAGCGTATTTAATTGTAACTTATTTTACAATCACGTATTTTACTGACAAAAGGAAAATATTTATTGAATGATATTGTAAGCAACATTACAACGAGTATTAATGTTACATTTGGTTGAAAAAACATGGTAAGTACTATTAAAGAAAATAATAAAAATTAATGTGTAATACATATTAACCCTTAATAGGGCAAAGGCCAATTGGTTACCACCGCAGTTTATTGACCATAAACCAAGGATCGTTTTAAGCATGATTTCGTAAATTCATTTTTTGGAAGGTGTAAATAGCGTATAAACTTTTATTAGACCTGGCAATAACGTAACTGAAAAAGTTTACAAACTACCAACATTTAAAAAAAAGTATCGAAACAATTTGAAAATTGGAGGTGTGTGGTTGCGATAGTCATAATTTTGTTCTAACAAGATTCCGGAAAGTGGTGTTGTGATATTTGGTAGCATTATTGAATATGTTTAGCTGCATGACTCGTATAGTAATTTTTGAAATGAAGTTTGTACTATTCAGAAAATCATTGTAAACTCGGTGGTAAAACTTATACCATTGCCTGGTTACACCGACATACTAGTATTTGGTGGTTATATAGTTACCATTACCCATACTCGCAATTGCTATTTCAGAAAATGTCGAATACTAGCATCAAGAAAAAGAAGCTATCGGACACTGCAATCGAGAGAATTTTAGAAGGAAATCTCTCCGATATTGAAAGCAGCGACGAAAGTATCTCGGAAGAACCACTTTGGGGCACTAGCGTCCAAGATGTCCTGGTATCTTGATAATGATGGGTCTTCACACCTTACCTGATGTCAATCTGTATTGGTCAACTGATAGTTTTTATAGAAATCCGATCAAATCAAATCAATCTTTTATTTTATGTTTGATGCCGCTATCATCAACGCCTATAATATAGCCTATGTACAAACTCACAAGCAAACGGTTCACACACATCGAGAATTTAGGCTTCGTTTGGCTCGGAATCTAATAGATGGATTCACATACAAAAAAAGAACAACAAGTATAATTTTCAAGAATAAACAAGGTGGGAATTTCGGAGTACCCGCTGAAATCAGATGCTCTTCTGTACCACACTACCCAGAAAACCAGGAAAAATTTACTAGATGTCGATTTTGTAGCACGAAAAGCATTCAAAAACGTTCAAGGATTATTTGTAACAACTGCAAAGTACCTAGCTTTATGTGCTACACCATGCTTCAAAAGCTTTCATATTGCTCCAGAAGAAGGAGAAGCTAGGGACTGTAGCAGCTCTAGTTCTTGTACCTTGACGGGCTAAGGTAGTAGAATAACATGGTAACTTAAATTACGATTTATATTTATAACATTGTATGTGAATTTGCAATTACTGTAACACTAAGAAACCCTTGTCACCAAATATTTTGTGTATTGTAACTTCATCTACAATAATACTTCAATGGAAACATGATTAATTTTCAATTACAATTAAATTATATTGTTTCACAAAAATAGTTGTTATTGTCATAGAAATATGGTTCAAAGACAGAAAATTAAGTCTGACTTTGCTGAATTCATATGTGATAAAGTTGTACAAACGTGTAATTAAAGTTACAATGTTATTCATATTGGATGTCGATATAGCCTATAGCCTTCCTCGATTAATGAGCTATCTAACACCGAAAGAATTTTTCAAATCGGACCAGTAGTTCCCGAGATTAGCGCGTTCAAACAAACAAACAAACTCTTCAGCTTTATAATATTAGTATAGATGTAGTGATATCAGACTTAATTTTCTAATTTTATCGCATGCATAATATGTAGAGTTTGTTAATCTTTCTTACTTATTCTTATTTTAGTGAATTATCTGGGAAGATCCCTTGTTTTATCATCGCCTGGAATTTACTGCCTCCTGTGCTGATAAATATAAGTATACATCAAAAGTAAACACATTAGATTTTAGTATAGATATTCTGTTATAGATTAAAGTATAAAATAAGCTGATATCAAAAGTGACATAGGTAGCTTATGGATGAGAAAAGGTGATACTAGAAAAAGAAAGAAAATAACAATCATTTTAATGCATCTAGTTGGTTTGACACTCTGTCCAGGATAACTTTTGCGAAAACTTTATATACATTCGAAATGAGAGATATTGGCCTGTAATTCCCTATAATATCGTCCTTTGCACCTTTCTTGTACAAAAGTATTATGTGCGATTCTGCCCAATTGCTTGGAATGCTGCTTGTATATAAAATCTCATTGAAGATCCTGGTAAGTATTGGAACTAGTTCTGTGATTGTCCCTTTCATCATTTCATTTGTAATTTTGTCAGGACCAGGCGATTTTTCCATCTTTTGACTTTTAATAGCTTTCTCTACTTCCGATTGTAATATTTTTGGTATATCTTCATTAGTTTCCGTCGTATCTATTTTATACGAACTCAACGATATTTCTCGGAATTCCATTGAGTGTATAAAACTAGTTATTCAAGAAATGGGCGAGTAAGAAATACTTGAATTGCATTTAATGCCTTAATTATATTATAAGACTATATTCACTGATAAAATATTGTTTTCTTTATACTAGAGGTTAATAATAGTGGCAAATGCTTGCAAGTTTGTTCACAACTAATTAAAAATTTAAACAGGCAATCCTTGTTATTTTTTTCGTAATTTAATTGTTTGAACAATTTTATAATTAAATAATAGATTACAAACGAGATAGATTATTTGTTTGTTTATTTGAACGCGCTAATCTCAGGAACTACTGGGCCGATATCAAAAATTCTTTAGGTGTTAGATAGCCAATTTCATATACATAATATCATCACGCTAAGCTAAAACTGCGGGGCGCAGATAGTTTCATAATAACTCTTCAATGGTTTATTTTCCATATTATTCAATTCACCATACAAGCAAACATTCAACATTAACATACACAATCGATTCTTTACCATAAAAGTAATCAGGTGTCCCTATCAATGTTCGCTCTAATTACAGACGAGAGAAAACCCAGTGTCACTAGGTCTTAGAAAGTTAGATAGAGTTACTGGCTCGGTGTGGTCTCACCTTTACCTTTTGTGCATATTGTGTACTGACGCAAGTAGACGTCATGTGGTACAGAAATTAAAAGGAAATTGAGTTGAAATAATATTTATTTGTTGCATAGTAGTTTTTTCATTTATATTTAAAACTAGCTGTGCCGCGCGGTTTCACCCGCATTACTCCGCTCCTGTTGGTCATAGCATGATGATATATTACTCGTGGATAATGTAGCTTTCGAATGGTGAAAGAATTTTTAAAATCGGTCCAGTAGTTTATGAGCCTGTTCATTACAATCAAACAAACAAAGTTTTCCTCTTTATAATATTAGTGTAGATGTAGAGCCTATAAATGTTTGTGTGTATATTAAAAAAAATAGTTATGTTTTATTGTTTTAAATTGTGATGCACAAACTATTTGATCCAAGCTTTTAAAATAATTGGTGTTAGGAAAAAAAATGACTTAACGCAATAAACACAACATAAACCGAGTTATGTGTTCAGAATTCATTCAAATATTTTCACTTACAAAGCCTCAATGACATTATCTAATAATACACTTTAATAATAGTTTAAGAATTGATAACTCGACTCGACATCTTCCCGACCATTTTCAACATGTAACTTAGAATTCAATTCTTATAAGGTTGCTAAAAATAAAGCACATCATTTCTCTACAATCACTTCGTTCCTGATTCCTATCTCAATCGCATCGGATTACCTACATGAAACGTCACTCGTAATGGTAGAAACGTGTTTCTAAGGGCTTTAGGTGACGCCTGGCTAGCGGCATACAAATGTTTAGGAATTCATTGAAGATTCTGTACTGCGTTCAAAATAGTTTACTATTGTATGTGATACAAACGTTATATCTATACTAATATTATAAAGCTGAAGAGTTTGTTTGTTTGTTTAAACGCGCGAATCTCAGGAACTACTGGTCCGATTTGAAAAATTCTTTCAGTGTTAGATAGCCCATTTATCGAGAAAGGCTATAGGTTATATATCATCACGCTAAGACCAACAGGAGCGGAGCAATGCGGGTGAAATGCGGGACACAGCTAGTACATAATATGTGTATGATATCTGATAAATCCTAAAGATATCTGTTCCGAAAGATATACACCTTTTTAATGATTCTACTTATTATTATGTTTCTCTTCTCCATAATACTCGGGTACCACCAGAAGGACGGTACCCGGTCTTTTGGAAGGCTTACGTGGGGACACGGATCCAACACGCAGAGGCCCTTTTGAGAGTTTTAATGTGTTATGGGACACCAGCCGCAGCCTGCCCATGACTGCACTATATAGAGATACAGCCCTGGGCAGTCCGCGGCCGATGTAGGACTATTACAGAAAATGGAAATAAATAACTGGACTATGGAAAGGGGTGCTATGTGGACAGGTTACTGGGTCTATAGGAACTATGGCGTCTGCCTTTCTACACCAAAGTTTGTAAAAATATATTGGCAGACGGTGACTCGCCCTCTCACAGATGGGCCCTCTAAAAAGTCGCTGTAACTTAGCAACAAGAGGGCAACATGTCGTGAGCAGCTAAGGGTGGAGAGGCGTCCCTGGACTTTAAACGACGATCACGCGCTCCCTGAGGGTCCAGCATCACGTGCCCACTCGCCACTTACGCTTCGCATCCACCCTTCGAGCTAAAAGCTCTCGCGACTCCACTCTGGCCGGCCGGTTAAGGCAAGCCAGAGGTGGGGGTCCTGTCCTCGTTAGGCTTCACTCTGACCGGCCAGTGAAGGCGAGCCGGAGATGAAGACAGGGGCCTCCCCCGGGAGCACTCGGTTCCCGCGGGGTCGCTACTCCCCGACACCCCGCCACAAGGTGTCCTGCGGGTTGACTGATTGCACGGGTGGAATATCTATTGTCACGTAAACAATAGATATCCCAACCGTGGGCGATGGGGTCGTCACATCCCTACGCCCTTATTATTATTATTATGTTTCTCATTTCCATAATACTCGGGTACCACCAGAAGGACGGTACCCGGATCTTTGGAAGGCTTACGTGGGGACACGGATCCAACACGCAGAGGCCCTTTAGAGAATTTTAATGTGTTGTGGGACACCAGCCGCAGCCTGCCCATGACTGCACTATAGAGATACAGCCCTAGGCAGTCCGCGGCCGATGTAGGACTATTGCAGGGTATGGAAATCTAATAACTGGGCTATGGATTGGGATGCTAGATGGACTGGTATTGGGGACTATGGGAAACTATGGCACCTGCCTTTCTACTAAAAGAAAGTAAAAATATGTTGGCAGGTGGTGACTCGCCCTCTCACTGTATGGGCCCCCGAAATAAGTCGCTGCAATAGTGCGACAAGGGGGCAACATATTGTGAGCAGCTAAGGGTGGAGAGGCGTCCCTGGACTTTAAACTACGATCACGCGCTCCCTGAGGGTCCAGCATCACGTGCCCACTCGCCACTTATGATTCGCATCCACCCTTCGAGCTAAAAGCTCTCGCGACTCCACTCTGGCCGGCCGGTTAAGGCAAGCCAGAGGTGGGGGTCCTGTCCTCGTTAGGCTTCACTCCGACCAGCCGGTGAAGGCAAGCCGGAGATGAAGACAGGGGCCTCCCCCGGGAGCACTCGGTTCCCGCGGGGTCGCTACTCCCCGACACCCCGCCACAAGGTGTCCTGCGGGTTGACTGATTGCACGGGTGGAATATCTATTATCACATCGACAACAGATATTCCAACCGTGGGCGATGGGGTCGTCACATCCCTACGCCCTTTTATTATTATTATTATTTCTTAATTGGAATATATTAATAAAATTATAATTATCTAATAATAGAATCATTTAACCTATAAGTAATTGGAGTGAATATCGATATAATAACGTTAAATATATTTTCAAAATTTATTATAAAGACTAGCTTACCGCCTGCGGCTTCGCCCGCTTTGTCTAAAACCTAATAAATTATATACTAAAACTTTCCTCTTGAATCACTTTATCTATTAAAAAAAAACCGCATCAAAATCCGTTGCGTAGTTTTAAAGATTTAAGCATACAAAGGGACATAGGGACATAGGGACAGAGAAAGCGACTTTGTTTTATACTATGTAGTGATACCGAATTAACGTTACTTTTACTACGTTACTTTTATTTATTTAATAAGCTTAATTTCAGTAAACATAACAACCAGGTAGCATAATATATATTAACGTCATACTAAGAAAACTAAGATGCACATTAAATAACTATTTTAAAGGAAAATCTTAAATAGTTAATTAATAGCGGAACTGCAAGTAGCTCTAAAAGCTTCAAGGAGTGAATTTAACAGCGTAATAAATGTTTAACAAGTACTTTAATATAATTTACACGAGCTATAAGGCCTCTTAATCGAGTTAAGTGCGTATACTTGCACTTTATATATTTGATTTTCTATACTAATATTATAGAGGTAAAGCTGAAGAGTTTGTTTGCTTGAACGCGCTAATCTCAGGAACTGCGGGTCTGATTTGAAAAAAAATTTCACTGTTAGATAGTCTTCTTCTTCTTTTTTCAAGTAGCAACTCCTGATCCCAGTGAGGACGGATTCTGCCAATGTCAAGTTTTGAACAGATGATCATTTATCGAGGAAGGTTACAGACTATATTATGTCATCACGCTAAGACGAATAGGAGCGGAGCAATATAATTGGTAAAACCGCGGAGCACAGTTAGTAGTAAAACAGCGGCTACATTACTTTATAAGTGAAATTCAATAAAATAATAATAACTAAGCGAAACGAAAAGAGAATCAAGCAGATAAAGTGTGATGAACATCCATATTATTTTTACAAATAAAAAAGGTAAGTAGTTAGGTATAACTTATTTAACCCATTAAGTAATTGTTGGGATCTACTGTTTTAAAATTAAACAAATAATTACGAAAATGAGATGGACGCTTTAACTTAAGAAACTATAGTATAAAATTATTCAAAATTGTATTCTCTTTAAAATTTAAACTTTTAGTTCCTCTTACAAAAAATAAAAGCAAAGATTCGCAAACTAAACGAATGTATCTCTGTCCAACTAATTTACGAAGGCGCTATAAATCATATTGATTTATTATTATTACTGTAAAGTAATAATTGCAGAATATCTTTAAATTTTAATAATTTTAATTCTCAGTATAATATTATTTTTTGTAAAATTAAATTCCAATTCAAGTTCTGGATTTAATTATATTATTGATTACAAAAAGGAATTGATCATCTAAACATAATACCTATATGAAATATAATATTAAATTTCATTCTTATAAAACGAACCTCTTTCATTCAATCTCTATTAAAATTTTCCTGCACTTAAATCGAGTTCAGAGAAAAAATCGAATCGATATCGCATCTCCATTATTGTGAACTATTATGAATGATCAGAATGAAGTAGTTGCTCTTTGTTATTTGTGCGGTTTTAATTTCTTTGAAAAGTATTGTTTCATTACTTACCGTTATTTGGATTTTCTGCGAATATTTATTATTCAACACTTGTTTAAAGGTTGATCTATCATAATGTGACAATCTCTTTAAAAATTTAAAGCAAGGAAAAACTTTATTTTCTACTAACTTTTCCAATGCTCATTTTATTTTAACACTAGAGCGCTCGCGCCTAAAATTTTCCTTGAGTGCTCGCGTGGGTTACATATGTCACCCATTACGACGCACGTTTTTTTCATAAAAATCGTAGTTTAAAAAGTAAACGAAGTATTTATTTACGAATCAACTTTATTTTTAAGTGATGAGACAAAAAATATATCAACATTTTCTCAATTCACTTAAATTATGAGCTAAACATAAACCTCTATGTAAAGTAACTAATTTTTGACTTATTGTGATCAATCAGTTGTTTTTACTTTGGAAACTACAAATTTGGTAAAAATAATCATCTATTTATAAAGTTTAAGAATAAGTTGTTCTTATCCAATAAAATTTTCTTCACACATAGGACATAATACAAATTGGTGATCTGGACAAATATGCCTATTTTACTTGCTACACTGTTTGCGAGTGCTGCGATCTCTCGCTCTGCTGCAAAAGTCACACCGCCCTTTTCCACCTTGTATAGGCAAATTTTGTACTGGAGGATATTCAGACATGCACCAGAAGTCTGGCTTTTAATTTTATAGCTCTGGGTATGTTTCCTTTGGAAATTCGTCGCGTCATAAGGGCTTTCACAAGTTCAAACCCAGCCTCTTGCAAATATTTTCGGCGGATTGTCTTGACTTGGAGATTATTCAACTGGTAAATTACTAGACTACTAGATTCATAACCGGCTAACTGTGACAATGGCATTTTATCTTTGTCTTCGTCAGACACACCATCACTTTCCAGTTCCGTGCCAGATGCATGAGGTGAATTGATTGGAGTAGGTAGTGGGTTCTTGTGGGCTATTATCTTCTTTTTTTTATTTGTTTTCCCATAGAATCAGAAGTCAATATTTTACAAATAATTATTAAAATTAACATAATGAATTTTAAATATATTATGATTTCTGTAACAGTCAGGCCCAATTTCGCCATTATCCTTTTCTTTATGAATATAATACCTAAACAAATATCAATTACATCAAGTCGGTGTAAAATAAATTCATAAAATATTATTCCAACCAGTTCTATGAAAAAATCCTTTCAATAGCGTATTTATTTTCAATTATTTTGTATTCGTATCGCAAAGGCTTAATCCGTATTGCCTTTTCAGAGCTAGATGAAGTTATGCTGATTGTAAATAAAATTTGTAAAAAAAAAATATATTGTAATTATTTTCTCGTAAAATCTACTTTCAGGTTTAACATAGATTTTGAAACAATGAACAATATTTTAGATGAGTAATGAATTTTTTATAGCCTTGTCAATAAATTTATATTTTCTTAGCTATTGTTCAAGTTAGATCCGATGATACTTCTAGATTTTGTTTTGTTAATATAATTAAAATTTGGAAAAGGCATTTGGAATTTGTTAGTATAGGTACTAGAGAACTAGGATCTGAATTGGATAAGTACCTAACTATACAATGTTTTAGACATTTTAGGGCAGTTAGGTAAAATAAAACTAAATATTTTAGATTAAATTACGTTAGCTTTTCTGAGGGCTCGTTTGTGGAAACTAGAAGAAATGTCTAAAAGAGGAATGTGAATATTACTATAATATTATACACATTTTGTATGTTAGAAGGCTAACTCCTAAATGCCTGAACTAATTAGGATGTCACATAATCTTTCCTTATTTAAATATTTATTTTTATTTTATTATGATAAGTCTATTCTGTAGTTTGTTTTTAGGGTTTATCCCATGTAACTAATCTATAAAATAATCATAATATCGTAATATTATTATAAAGCTGAAGAGTTTGTTTGTTTGAACGCGCTAATCTCAGGAACTACTGGTCCGATCTGAAAAATTCTTTCGGTGTTAGATAGTCCATTTATCGGGGAAGGCTATAAGCTATATTATATCATCAGTCATCACGCTAAGACCAACAAGAGCGGAGCAATGCGGATGATACCGTGGAGCACAGCTAGTGAAATATATTTAACCAGCTTATTCCTGTAGTTTTATTAGATTTTATCTCCGGAGTCGGAACGCGTGGGTTGCATTCGATAAGAACAATGAACTTTATTTTATTTAAAGTAAAATATATTAAAGGATGTGCTTATTAGATTCCTCTGAACAAAGGAAGAAAATTAACACTTAAGCTATAAGGTTAAAAACCAAAGGATAGGTCAGTAACTTTTAAATGAATTATCTTTATTAAATGAATATAATATGATGAAGTTTGTATGTAATTTGCTTTTATATGTTTTCTATAACTTAGGTGCTGTCAGATTAAAAAAAAAATATTGCTCAGGCAGTTAATAAATAACTTTGACAAGAATTTATTTCAACTTTTCAATTTATAGACTACTATCACCATACATTATATTACATTGGTTGAATATAATAGAGTAAATATAGTACGCCTAAAAATTCAGATTCAATTAGTAAACCCGATTCCACCTCTACCAATTTTATTCCAACCAAAAGCAAATATCCTTAAACTTTATTATCTAAACAGATTGTCAGTATTTCTTAGAATAAATTGTGAAGAACGCAAACAGAATCCCTGAAGTAATTGCGGTGGAACTTCAATCCATTGTCATTTGGAAATGTAAATCTAATGGACGGATCTGAGCCGTGGCCCTAATTTGCAAACACCTTTATTAAGCTTCGAGAAAGAACTAGAAGTGTAAAGAAATTGTACTATGACGTCATATTGAATGAATGAATGAGAGCTTTATTTATTTATTTATTTACTCTTTATTGTACAACAGTCTTATAAAATAATATTACAACAAAACCATTCAAAATGTACAAATGGCGGCCTTATGGCTCTAAGCCATCTCTGCCAGGCAACCTTCAGGTAAAGGACAGAGTATAATATACCAAAGGCTAGGAAGCCAAATAACTAATTAATTTAAAATAATAAATTCGAAGAAAAAAAAAAGCACAACGTCACACAATATAATTTATTGTAAACACCAAATTACGGACATTACATAAAATGAAATACACATAAATTGCAGAATAGGCAACTAGTGACTACATAGTATAATCTATAAGTATTATGATCTATCTATTAGGGATATTTTTTTCAAAATTTGTTCTCGTTACGTTCTATAACTCTATGTAGAGATAATATGAGGTAAAATTTCTAACTTATGTTTTTAGAATAATCTTGGGAAGTACTTATCCGATCAAGAAAATTCCTTCACCATCAGAAAGCCGCACTTTACAGAAGTGACATATTAGGCTATTTCTTATACCAGTTCAAGAAGAAGAGACTTACTTACAAAACGTTGTATAGACAAGTTTACTACAATAATTAAATCTAAACTGATACAGGTTTGAGAATGTTTCTCAATCATTTGAATTTTATGAAAACAATATACATGTTTCTAGTTTTACGCTGTAAAAAGTTTGAAAAGAAAGCTGTTCGCTATATAATATTACATCAATCTAATGTATGGATGAATAAGAGCCGTGGCCTCAATTTGCAAACAATTTTATTGAAACCTTGGAGCATTAAAGGAAATTGCGCTTGTTACATAGAAATAGGTTATATGTTTCTATCTGTCCTTCAGGTCAATTGAAGGGAATAATCCCTTAAATGACCTGCTTTTACAATTATTGAGGCATGGATATAGGTCAAATTATTGCTTTGATCATACAAAAAATCCCAAATAGTATTTCGTAAAGAAAAAAATATCTTTCGAGTCAGTTAGTGTACAAGTAAATTTAAAAGTTTGTATGAAAGTTATGTTTATTGTTTATAAAAAACTAGCTGTGCCACGCGGTTTCACCCGCGTAGCTCTGCTCCTGTTGGTCTTAGCGTGATGATATTGCCTATGATAAATGGGCTAACACCGAAAGAATTTTTCAAATCGGACCAGTAGTTCCTGAGAATAGCTTTTTCAACCAAACAAACTAACTCTGCAGCTTTGTAATGCTGTGTACCGCGGTTTTACCCATGACATTGTTCAGCTTTATAATATTATTTGTAGATATAGATTACAAAATGCAACAATCATGATGCAATTTACGAAGCCTGAATTGTGTTTCATTTTAGTTATAATAAATGAAAATACAATTGTGATATTGAATAGTTTATTTGTACATAGACAAAACATAATTTAAGCTTTATACGCATCACTTTGAAAACATACAAATAAAAAAAACTATGCTGATAAAATTAACAAAGTAAAGTTATCATTACATTAACGACCTTAAAATTAATAAATAAATTACTATAGTCCTTTTCACCTAAGATGATTCCTGTGACATATCGATTGTTGACACGTGTAGAGATTGCCTTTACTGAAATCGTATCAATTGTTTCCGATAATCGATAATATTTTATACGGAAATGAAATCGATTTGAATAAAGGACCAAAATTAGTTATTTCGGCATTTCGCCAACAATTAACTAAGGAATCTTAGCAAACAACAGCGACAAAAAGTGAACAATAACAATTAGTAATAATAACAGAATACCACGTAAATTATCAATATAACAATGCAACTTGTATACAAAGCTGACGGACTCGTACAGACGATTGACGCGATTGACAAACGATCACAAGATGGGCGCCGATTATATGATTTTCCAACTCTATAATTTTTCAACGTTCCATTTCATGTACACGAATAGCGTAAGTATTATTTTTTTGTGTTATTTTATTTTATTTTTCGTTATATTAAACTAAACAATACTGTTTTTGTTTTAGTAGCTTAAGATGTTTCATTTTTATATTTTTGGTAATAATGCCGCCTTAAAATAAAAATATTATGCATTAAAATTATTTTTGCTTTTTAAACATAAAATACGTAATTCGGAACACAATGAAGTGTCACAGGAATCATCATAGGTGAAAAGGACTATAATCAATAAGTCGAATATTCTTACAATGTAAAATAAATTATTATAATTAATATTTTGAATAAATCTAATCATTTCAAACACATATTAAATTAATTATGTTTATATTGTAATAAATGCTTTATTTTATAAAATAACATAATATTAAAAGTTCTACAAGACAGTCTTTCCATTAATGATAACATGGATATTAATAAATTCAGGATTAAGTACTAACTCTATAAATTACAGAGAGACATTCATCCTATCGAGACGTACAGAGTAATAAAAAAAACAGATTTAAAATACACTAATTACATTTGATCCAAAAACTATAAAAAATTCATTGCTCTATACCGATGTCTCTACAATAAATAGGTATATATAGAATAAGACATAAATAATGGTTTCATAATATTACCAAAATAAATTAAGAGACTTTAGAAGCTACTGAATAAATTAATAAATAAAGTGTCTTTAAAAATATTTGCTGTCATTAATAATTTAAATACTTTTGGCTGCTGAGAGTTTTACCAATTCAGGAGCCTATCTAGATATACCTACCTAGATATAAAATTTTTATTGGCCCTGTCCACAATGAGCAACGTTAGCCCAACAAACACCCAACAAATAATCGTTGATGTTTGCTGCCATTACGGCGATTATGAATAAACATCTACAATGATGGCCGATCATAGACATTTAGGCCTTATACACTATCGTGATTCTACACGCCCAACGCCATTGTGAAAGGCAACGCCAACGCCATTGTGAAAGGCCATGAGATATATTTTCTAGATATTTTCATTACTTCGCAGTACCAGGTGCTGTGATATACACCGGGGCGGGTGTTGGTCGATGTTTGGCAATGGTGTATGCCCTGTTTGATGGCCAGTCCTTCCCATACCCACCTCCTGAGGAATATGCGTAGCTATTGGAATAGTCCGAGTTGTAGTCAGATGCATCACTGCCGAAATATGAGTAGTGTGTCATTGGATGGTGGTGCTGAAATAGAAAGATGTAATGTTAAAATCATGAAAACGTTTGTAAAACATGTGAGACAAATTTTAAATGGTTTGTATGGAACAGAACTATATACAGGTAACTCAATATAGCGCTACATACAAAGAGCGTGTGTGCCGATCACACGTGACAGAAGCGAAACTTCTTTGGCAAGGTTCAAAGAAACCAATATCGTCACTTCACTGTGTGTTATGATGCGACTTAGAAATTTTACTCTCAACGCGACTAAAGAAGTTTCACTTCAAAACTATCTACTAATCTATCTACATATAACTCAAAAATATGTACCTACTAAAAATGTTATTTTGATACATTATTTTCTGTGAAATCAGGGCCCCAAATTAGTTACTGCAATAAATAAATGTAAGCTTATATAATAGTATTTTAAACTACTCAGATACTCGATTCCTGATAAAATAGAAATATTTGTAAATAACATAACGACGAACTAAAGGTTCGTATTAAGCTTAAATACATCGAGTACCCTTATAGAAGGCTCGTGCCCCAATAGTGGGAACATAATGATTGATGATGATGATGATGATGAATTATTGAATATCTTTAAATCAAATTCATACAGAACTAGGCAGGTTTTATATTGTATTACATTCAATTCTCGCACTTCATGAAAATATTTTGTATTGTGTTTATATCATCGATAACATTATCATAAAGATAAAGCTACTATTTCCGCTCAGTACTCCAATGATAAATATGTACTTAAAAAAGCTTAACAACCACTCAAGATAGGAGAATAGAAAGAACCTCTAATTAATTAAAACATATGATTTGGTGTAAACTTAAATTAACCCAAAAGCAACTAAATCAAGAAAAATATTTATGAATAGCAAAATAAATCCTACCAACGAGTAAAGTATTCATAAACGTAATAGTTTATGTATATGTCTGTATGGATGTTTGTTACCTTTTTATGCTAAAACAGATGATCGGATCTGAGAGAGATAGCTCTCTCCTAAATTTCATACAGAAAATAAAAGAAATTTTTTAGCATGAAAGTTATTATCTAGTTATCATGCGAATCAAGCCGCAAGTTTCAGCCGCAAGTTCCAGCTAGAACAATCGATTGTCGCCCCCACTAAAAATTACAAAAAAAATGTAGGAAGTAAATATTGAAATTTGGTCAACATTGATCGAAATTTCCATTGAATAATATGTCAGCTTATGCCAGCTTAATTTACATCACAATTAAAGTACACAGATTCAATTTAATTCCCAAAAGCAACAGCCGAACCCGCATGATAAGATAATTAATTAACTTCGAAACTTCTGAATCTATTGTACACCGACATCTGAATTTCAAAGGTTGAACTTGGTTTTATTTTATAATTAGTACGTGTTTGTGTTATTTTTTTAACTATATATTAAAAAAAAATATTTGCTTTAAACTCTAGAACGGCTCGCCCAAATCAGCTATTTTTTAACGTTTTTGTTAACGCACAAGGAAGGTTCTTATAGAGAGAAAAAACGAAAAAAGGGGCAATAGACCGTCTGCTCGGGTAGCTCATTCATTATAAATGCGAAAATGTGTTTGTTTGTTTATTTTTCACAATGAAGCACTTTTATGATGTGATTTTTTGCTTCTGGCAATAGTTAACAAGAGTTAACATTAGCTCCTTTTTACCGCGGTAAAACATTTTACTCCCATGGGAATTTCCGATGATACGCGAAAAAAGCCGCGAGCAGTAAGCTAGTTTGATTATAATCCAACAATCTATCGCTGCATATAAAATATATCCATATAAGCTCAGCACAAACTCACGTTGGATGATATAATACCTATAAAAGCCTGGATTTTAAGTGGATTTAGATAACTTAAGTTTATTTATTTTGTTTCAGAGTCGATAAACGTGGCTTGTTTATTTTATTTTTTATTGGATACTAGCTATCCGCCCGCGGCTTCGCCCGCTTTGTCTAAAACCTAATAAATTATATAATAAATCCTTCCTCTTGACTCATCTATCTTTAAAAAAACTGCATCAAATACCGTTGCGTAGTTTTAAAGATTTAAGAATACATGGGGACATGCGGACAGAAAAGGCGACTTTGTTCTATAGGTACTATATAGTGAAGGTAGAGCAATCAATGACGAGTTAGAATTCATATTTTTTATACGAATAATATTTTTGGGTTGATAGTTACCTATTTACTAACCTAATGGAGAAAATAAAAGATGAATTCTAAAGCTAAATTATATCCGAGCACACGTTTCAGAAGTGAACACACATTACACATTAGTGTAGGTAATAAGTATCACATATAATTTTATTCACTGTTAGGAATAGATTTGTTTTAGTCTTACTTTTTCGTTAGATTTACCTTTTATATAAATATGAAAAATATATATACAAGGTAAGGAAATATGAAAATATCACACTTTAATCTCGAAATATAGTTTCAGGTGTTTTCCTAAAAGAGAATTAATTTCTTAATTTCTCTAAATCCTAATGAAAAATACATTTCCAATATGAACAAAGTTTTGAAAGTTTCACACGTTCGCCTTTGAAATGTATGAAACAGTTAGATCGACTTATAAATTCAATTAAGAGACTTAAATTAATTTCAGAAAACTCAGTCTCTGTTTGGAATTAGATATTATATTTTATGACGTGAGTAATGTACAAAAGGGTATTTTTTTTAATGAACCACGAGAAATATACATTAATATTAATAACTAGTAAAACCCATTAATAGATAATGTTTTTACGATCGATAAGCTTAAATTCAAATCCTACTAATATTATAAATGCGAAAGTTTGTTAGTATGTACCTAAGCATGGACATTTGTTACTCTTTCACGCAAATACTACTGATCCGATTACAATGAGATTTGGTATGTAGGTAGCTGAAGAATAACACATAGGCTTTTTATCCCAGAAATCTCACGGGATCGGGAACTATGCGAGTTTTACTTTGACAAAGCGGGCGAAGCCGCGGGCGGAAACCTTGTATAGTATAATATTATAGTAATATAGAGTTGTTTAAGTTTATCAGTATTTTTTGGGTTTTGACTTGGAAATAATTCTTGAACTAATAATCATTATAACAACAATTAAATCCAGCAGAATACAATTAAAAATAAGCAAATTGGATGAATTTCTCATGTCAAGAAATAATCATAATATAAAATGCGATTCTGACTTTAACATACAAGTAGGTAATTACTAAGAAGTAAGAAGACGTTATTTCCTCTTATTTGCAGTATAAACCACTGGAGATAAATATTTAACGAACAGTTCAAGTTGGTAATAAAGGTTTTTATTTTTACTGGGCATTGCAATAGATTCTTATCTTTATATACGCGAAAAATGAAAGATGTCTTGACGTTTTTTTTATATTCTCTGAGGTAAAAATAATTTCCTGAAATAGCCTTTAGTTGTTACTGAATTCATGAGGGTAAGTTATTATTTAAAATAGTCAGTATAAAGAATGAAAAATGTTACGTTAAACAATACAGTACTGCTTATATTTGTAACTAAGCATAGTATGGGATGGTTTTACATCATGTAATATTATATGTGACGCGTACTATCCTCTTCTTTATGAGAGAAAATCGTAAAATCTAACTAATAGGTATATAAACTAAATGTTACACGCTACATTTTCTTTCAAGCGGTCTGACTTTGGTTGTACATTATTTAGTTATTTTTAATGTCAGTATACGTTAGAAAGTCATGCAGTCATTAATACTTACAACAATTTCAAATTCTGTAACATCATAAGAACATCTTGCTAATTTATAGGATCGTCACTTCATCTTGTTAATAATCATTACATTTAAGATAATAATATATTCTGTACAGAAACTCATTCGCAAGCCTAATTGCTTTGCTAAATCGTGATTGGCGGATAATTGTGTCAGCCTAATTTCGATTGGCTAATACTAATGGGTTTCTGCTTGTGAATGCCTTCTGAGATATATGTCACTTTAGACATCCAATTACGTCATCAATTATATTGTCTAATAAATAATATATTATTTTACAATATGTACCAAATAGTAAAAAGACATATTGTAATACAGCTGACTTCTTGTTCCAAATGAAAATTACGTTAATTAAGATTATTTTATCATAGGTCGTAATGATGATGACCGAATTCATTCAAATTAAGTTTTAAGCTGGATAAAATACAAAGTACCAAAATCAGAATGAGTATAACATATTTATATTTATGGACACTTCACAATGGGCAGCGTTGGGCGAGTAGAGGCAATCACGATAATGTCTAAACGTCTATGATAGGCCATCATTGTTAATTCCTAACCGCTGTAATGGCAGCAAACATTGACAATCATATTTTGTCAATGTTGGGTCAACGCTGTCCATTCTGCAGACCATTAAATATTTACCTTGCAAGCCTTCAAAGTACTCAGCAAACTAGGCACCAACAAGGCAGCAACAAGCAACAACTTTTTGATCAACATGACGCCCAACAGAATTGGGATTAGCAACATTTTCGTCTTCAGTGTTGCTAGCAGGTTCAGAAATGGGATCATGATTGCCAGCTTCTTCTTTTTACCACGACCTGTAATGTTCATTTATATATACGATTTGTATTATGTGTATTGTATACGTTTTTACAGAGAGAAAAGGTATTGAAGAATACAAAATTTTTAAACTAATTTTTGTTCATGTTTCATGTTATGTTCATGTTAAGTCATTTACAGTTACGTAACAGGAAACAAACGAAGTAGCAAATATTTTTTCATACAATTTTATACATTTGTATCGACTTTCTAGAGATTTACGAGCACAATAATTATTTTGCTACCTATATGTCTTTTATAGAAAATTGAAATTGAATTCTATTTACTCTACTACTATTTGTATAATATAAAAAAAACAATACAAAACAATTCTAAACTAAATTCAATCGATGATATTTAAAAAAATGTAATTAAATTACACAACAAACTAAATCCATTTTAACAATGTTACTAGGAACGTATTTTGATAAATATTTACTACTGTATTACTCCTACAGAATTACTACGACAAATGTTGTAAGATAAATCCTAAATGACAGTGTTGTACAGTTGCAGATGCGCTCAGGAAAATTCCTCTTAGCTCGGAGATTAATTAAAACTATATTAGAAGCGAAATTACAGTTAGTGAATTACGTAATTTAAAGGAAGATTTAAAATTAAAATATTACTCAGTTGTGTTGATTGCTTTTTAAACGACGCTCTAAAAACGAAAGAGGATATGAATTCGATGATTTTCTTATAAAAACGCTTATATTAACTTCACCTGTATGCTTCTGTGTAACCGACTCCTTTTAAGTCGATTTTGACTCACATATTTAATTTAAACTTTGTAAACTTATCACGGATCGCTGCCAATACCTTCAATAATTGCATGAGTTTATCTAGCGTGTTTTTTAGTTTCTTAAGCTGTATTTATAACTAGCTGTTCCCCGCGGTTTCACCCGCATTGCTCCACTCATGTTGGTCTTAGCGTGATGATATATAGCCTATAGCCTTCCTCGATAAATGGGCTATCTAACACCGAAATAATTTTTCAAATCGGACCAGTAGTTCCCGAGATTAGCGCGTTCAAACAAACAATATTAGTATAAATTGGTTCTTTACTCGATAACTCTGTTCAACTGTTTGACGTGATTATTTTTGCATTCGATAGTTAATATTATGTTTTCTTATTTTAAACTATGGTGTGTTACCTCCATCCAGGATTGTGACTTATTTTGTAGAAAATATTTTTAAAATGATTTATAGGGGTATTAGCTCTGGTGTGTGTGCGATAGGGTGAAGTTAGGTTAGGACCCGGGATCAGTATTTTGGAAGGTTACCTAAGGTTCCATCCCGAATATTAATAACTCGAGATCCCTGTATTTCTTGGGATTAGGATACAAATGACAATATAATAGCTTATTGTTATGAACTCAATAATTTTATGTATGAATCTTATATTTGAAATATTATCACCTGTGAAATAAATTGTAAATTATTATTATATTTTTTCTACCACTAGCTGTGCCCTGCGGTTCCGCTCCTGTTGGCCTTAGGGTGATGATATAATATAGCCTATAACCTACCTCGATAAATGGTCTCTCTAATACCGAAATAATTTTTCAAATCAAATTAGTATAGATAAAAACCTACTTGTGAAGATACCTTCACACCACCCAACATTTAAGGTAGGTACCATTACCATTTTGTATATTATCATTATACATTTTTTTGAACTAGTTTATTTCTAAGTCTCTACATTACAAGGTTTCTAAATTGCTAACAACATATAGATGATAATATTATTGTATGTATTCAACTTGGCCATATTGTTGGAAACAAGTCATTTCCGTGTCAAAAATTATGCACGAAATACTTAATCTAAAATAGTTTAAATAAACAGTTATAATATTTGCTTTAATTACATCGATTAGTTTCACGTTAACCTTTACGACCTGCTATCTATCCCACGACACGGTCCGATTATTTTCGACACAGCCGTTTAAACTACATTTTGTTGATAATCGTAATTCGTATGCTCTTAATTTATTTAGCACAAATAAACGATGACGTTCAATTTACCTTTGAAAAGGAGGTTATTGAATAACTTATTGATTCTATTATAAATGAAACTAAAAAAAATTGTGTTATTGCTTGCAATCGGATAAAATCTATACTGATATAATAAAGCTAAATAATTTGTTTGTTTGGTTGAACGCGCTAATCTCAGGAACTGCGGGACCGATTTGAAAAATTCTTTCAGGGCTAGATAGCCCATTTATCGAGGAAGGCTCTATATCATCACGCTAAGACTAACAAAACCGCGGGGCACAGCTAGTATTATAGTATAGATATTATATACATATCTATCAACATAGTATCATGTTATGAATACAAATTAATATGGTTCATATTAAGTGCAAATTAGATGACTTTTAACAAGTTTATATGAAGCTATTATTTTGTCGGATCACGCATGTATTTTTCCGGAAAACTATTTACTGTCCAAAGCAAAAAGAACTGAAATGCGTGGAATCTTTCCCATACGTTATCCCCTACTGACCTAAAAGAAATTCAATCATTGAAACAGTTGTGAAATTCCTTCCTTATACTTCACAAGAGTACACGCATCGTTACTCTTCAATAGCAAAGAAGAAACGCTTCGGACTCCGCCCTTAATTGAAAAAAAAAAAAACCTTTGTACTTAATAATTATTTTTAAGAAAACTAAACCTATTTCAATGTGTCAGAATTAGAAAAACGTTAAATGGGGCCAAGCGACGGCTTTCAATTAAAAAAGTCTCATCAAAATGTGTTCATTCAGTCGAAAGTTTTGAGGTAACAAACGAGAGAATCCCCTCATTTTTTGAAATCTGTTGAAAAATAATAAAATTTAGCAACTAAAAAGCCTTTTATCAATCTTTTGTTTTCCTTAAGAAAAAGCGAAGTAATTTTTATTAAATCTCGTGAAACAAAATCATTTCATCCCAGATGGTTATAAAGGTCGATGAACTTTGATGGAAGTAATACGACATCCCGCGATCGTGTCGCCTTATAAATATTAATCAGAGCACGTGGATAGGGGTATGAACTTTTTATTTTATTATTAATCCTGAGAAAATGCTAGGAAAAATATAGCTTTTGAAGTGAAATTTCTTTATCGAGGTTGGAAAAAAATTTAGTGTAACATTTTTTCGTTACGCGTGACATTTTTCCGTTACGCGCCATCTTTTTCTTATCCCTACTACGCGTGATTCGACGTATTTCTGTAAAGTTGCTTCAAGTAAATTATTTTTTGAAAAATAAGGTCATAAAGAAGTTTCACTTCTTACGTGTGTACACTAGTACACGCACACATTTTTTTTATGTTAGTTAGTATAATTAATCAACTAAGGCTCTGTTGCGAAATGAAATATATCATGAATACTATCACAGATACTATTTATGTATTATTTGTTTACTTTTACCACAGATAATATAATTTTCTGTGTTATAAATCTCTTTTACATTTCCTTTAAAATTGTCCATAGAAAGTAGAATATTTATTCAGTTTATATTGTACATCAGGTTGATCCGATGTTCTAAGAATTCGATCCGAATACGTAAGCTTATTTAGATTTAGGTTAAAAATAAGGTCTTGATTTAATATGCGTAGTCTATTTACTTCGTTCCATATTTAGAAATATAGCTGTTGTTCCATATTTAGCTTGTCATCAGAATAGTTAAATAAGTGCGCAAATTGTTAAAAAGTTTAGTATTGTAGGTACAATGAAGTCAACTAGGAAAAATATTATATGTCCCTACATCATTTAGAGAAAAACTTGTTAACCATTTAGTCATCAAAAATCCTTACCATCATCTTCAGTATCCTGCTCCTCAATAGTCCTTGCTCCGGGAGGCAGGTTCACCCTCAGTCCTCTCATTTTGAAGAAATCACGAACCAAACTCATAAAGTATTTAGCGATCTCAGTCCACTCAGAAATAATGCTCCTCTGTCCATCTCTCAACAAATCAAATTCTTCAGTAACATTAATGTCTTTTAGAACATCCGAGTTCAAAGGTACGAAGCTTATGACGTCATTCGCAATGATAGTTTCATTACTGCTAACGTCGCCGAAAAGCGTCTTCTTGGCGATTTTCAAAGCCTTGTACTTGACGCAGGATAAAGCCTCGCCTCTCACGATGCAGCTGTCTTTGACGTAGCGTAGATATCTATCTTCAGAGCCCATTGTTTGTTCGCTTGCGATAAACAGTATTGAAAGAACTATCTTCCAATGCGTCATTTTGAGTCTGAAATATTTTTGGATCGTATTAGACAGGAGGGAGAATAAATAAGTCTAACGGTGCATTTTCATCAAACAACCGAATGCTCATTCTAACCCCACTATGTCAAATTTTTTTAGTGTAAACAGGCGTAGAGCATTTCGTTGTTCTGAGTGCGTTCGAAAAGATTAATTCATTTAATTTTTCAAAGATTAATTAATTCTAATACTGAATAACATTCAATACGAGTTTTCGTTTTCCACTAAAAGATCACGAAAGAATGCTCTTGCTCTAGCTCTAGCTCTATGTTCGTCAGATGTAAATGCACCATAATTTGTGTTACCGTGTTAGAGATAGTAAAAGGTAAATAATTCAAATTGTAAATAATAAAGTAAATGATCAAAAGATGTATATAAATTTTATTGTGTATACTAAAAAATTGAATTTAGGTAAAAATGCAATCTACATTAATGAGGCAAATAATGATTGGCCTATTTACGTTCTTAGATAAAGACAAAGTGCCTTGTAATGCTTTGTAAACAGTCCATGGTTAATTATAGTTTATCGACCTTTAATAGCTTCAATCACAAGATTAGTTCTTACAAGAGTCGTAAAAGAGACGACATCAAATCTTTTAATGCTAGATTGCAAAGAAATGTCTTTGTAACGTTAGAATCAAGTATTACAAAGAAATAAATTGTTGAAAGTCGTCGTTAGTGGCATAAAATTCTATCCGTTCTAATTTAAATCATTTTTTAAAACAATCTTTTAATTAGCGAGGCACATCCCAGCCCTTCCAAAAAAAGCAGAACAATAAACATCAATATGAAATATTGTTGATTTAAAATTTCACAAAATAACAAAGAGCATTTCGCAAAAAAGTGTATTAATCAAAATTTGTAATCACGCGTTTGTCCAAATCATAAAGCTTTGTAAAGGTAAGAAGGGTCCAAATGCTATGAAACAAAGCAAAGTTAGGTTCCTTGCTTGCTATGCTTTTGTATTCCGTTTTTAGGGTTCCGTATCCAAAGGGTAAAACGGGACTATTACTAAGCCTCCGCTATCTATCTGTCTGTATCCAGGCTGTATCTCATAAGCCGTGATAGCTAGAAAGCTGAAAATATCACAAATGATATATTTTCATAGCCGCTATAACAACAAATACTAAAAATTCATGCATAGTACGGATCCCTTCGTGCGCGAGTCCGACTCGCACTTGGGCGGTTTTGTTATATATTGTTAATGTAGGTATTCCACGGGTAGCGGAATGTTTTTTTAGGTAACATAGCCATGTTTGAGTTAGGGTATGATAATATTTGACCGTGTTGCTAGTAAATAATGTAATTTCCAAGAACATGATATACCAATTTAATACCTATATGCAGATCTTGTTATTACAAAATATGAGATGATAAAATGTAAATATGTCGTTTGAAAATTTAATAAGAAGCCAAGCCAATATAGCTTGACTTGACTTTGCGATCTTTTTTTTCATAGATATTGATACAAATTATAAATCAAATATTAATATTGATGAATTTAATAAAAGCCAATATTCTAAACTAATTATCATTATTATCTATACTATTATAATAAAACTTTACATATAATAAAATCGTAGGAAAGTCAAAACTGCATTGAATATTTTTTTAACAGAATACTTGGGGCGTCATTTACAATAGATACCAAAGCCAAAAATACCGTTTTTTGAATTTTTGTCTGTTTGTCTGTATGTATTTCCGGGATAAACTCAAAGAGTACTCATGGATTTATTTCAATTTTGGTACAGAGATAGCATGAGACCTGATGAAGGACATAGGATAGCTTTTATTTGAAAATTCCACGGGAACGAGAACTGTGCAGATTTTTCATTGACTACGCGGGCGAAGTCGCTGGCGGAAAGCTAGTTACTCAAAATTTTATTGTTAACCAATGTTCTGAAGTCATAATAATCTACTTAAATTAATATTCATAAAACTAAACTCGTAAGATGCACCTAAAGAACAATCAGTAAAGTTTTAAGTCACTTTGAGCTGAAGATTGGAAATCTAACTATTCTTTAGGAAGTTCATTAATGTTTAACGACTTTTGCATTAATTATTACTATACTAATAACACTACGGAAAATGGAGCTTATATAAACGCGAGTTAACTAGCACATCGAGATTGAAAGATAGAAAATAATATTATAAGCACTACAAAAAATATATACATGGTACCTATGCCGTTGTTGTGTGGACCGCCTTGGTACAGTGGTTACCGCGTGAGCGTAGAACCGAGGGGTCCTGGGTTCGATTCCCGGTGGAGACGAAGAAAAAAAAATGTCTTGATCTGACAGGACACAGAAGGCTGATCACCTACTTGTCCCTAAAGAAAATCGATCAGTGAAACAGATGTATATAATACATCTGCCCCTTACCCCACTAGGGGACATGGGACTTCACTTTTATGCCGTTGTTGGTATACTATGTGTAACTATGCATATATGGATGGTGAGACATACCTGTCTAAACACTGCAATGCCTAAATCTATACTAATATAATGTAAATAATTGAATTGATTGTTTGTTTAAAACTTTAATAGATAATCTTACGGTTACTACTGGTTGTTATTAAAAAAATGTTTTGTGCGTTAGATGGACCATTTATTTAATTAGACTATGCTTATATAATATGGCTATGCTTATAATATCACGGTTCAACTCATAAAAGTAAAGCATCAATGAAAAATATTGTAAAAAATGGTAAAAGTATCAATTTTATGAGCAGATGAAGATGCGTGGGTCCTCAGTATTTAACTTGGATATTTTTTTTTGGAAAAATTTTATAAATTGTTATGTAACTACAAGTTTGTGTAGTTGTTTCTTGATGGAACTAGTAGTTTAAACTAAAGTCCTAATATTATGATAATTAACATGAACATGTTAATGACTCTACCGTGTATGTAGATGAAAGGTTATATGCAAAAAAAATATAGCAAGTTCGGAAAGAGAAGGAAAAATAAAGGAAACTATATTTCATGATAACGTACGGCTCTGTTTAGAAAAAGGGGAGCTCAATAGAAATGATTTGAATGTAAACAAAAAGCCAATCTTCGAAGCTTGTATGTAGTTTGGCTTATAAAAAATATATTGGAAAAATGATCAAAATTCCTATTTGGAGGGATAAAGCTTTTAGTGGGTGATCTTCTTGGATTTAAGTGTTTTATAATAATTATAAATTGATCTCTTTATAGAAAGTTGTTAAAAAAAATATTCAAATATCACAAAGTAAGGAAATATTAGATTTAAATTAGAATCCTTTGACTTTTTAATTATTATTTAACACGAACTTAAAAATTGTAATGTCAGCTTTAGGACATTTTATATTTCACAGATCCCTACGAAATCCACTTTTTTGAAAATCCTCTTTATCACTTTAAACCGCATAATTAAAAAATAAACTTACATTTTATTCACTGCACTTCACACACTAAATATTAACTAATAAATATATTCATAAATAATGTAATTTTAATTATATGCGCACGCACCGATGTTCGATAGATCAATGTCAATGATGGCGTCTGATTCGCTATTTAAATGATCTAGGATCGATACGCCAGCCAGCGGAACGCAGATAATGTGATCTGGATGATTTCGAAATCGTTAGTGGCTATATTTTGTGCCGCGGGTTCGCTTGTGTTATTTATTTTTAGGTAGATCTGTAAGTTTGCGTTGTAAAAAACTTTTATTAAGCTTTATTATAATATTATGTGAAACCAAAAGATTATTATGCGTGATCTACTCGCAACTCATATTATAGATAATTTAGTTCTTTAACTTCATTATAACAATGAAAGCTTTCCGCTTACGTAAATTAATAATTATATACTAAATATATTCCTCGAGAACCACGCTGATCACTGGTGAAAACAGAATGAAAATCGATGCAGTAGTTTTTCGCGAAGAGACAGACAGAAGCGTCGAAAGACTTTGTTTTATTATATACAAAATTCACACTTTTGATGAAATATTATCATAAATTTAAGCCTTATCCTCAATATATTTGACGATCGAATACGGTAAATCATACTTTTATAAATATATTTTTCATTTACAATAAAATGCGTATAAAACTTTATCTAACGATACGCCTAGAGACCTAATAATTAGACCCAACCATAATGATATCAAGAACTATAAGAAAGAAAGTTAAACGAACGGACAAATTAATACTAGTTTATTATAACTTATCCACTGTAATATAATAGCCCGCCATTTTCTTTCCTACACTATCATATTACACTTGCATTTTCTTCAACTTTTCATATCTATATCGGTTTAGTTCGATGACGTGTAGTTAATTAGTTGTTTGTTAGTTTAGTTGTAAACTTTGACGTGATTGCCTGTGTTTTTTGTAAGTTGTTAGTTTTAATTTGAATGAATAGGTACTTTATAATTTGTTGGAATCTTATCTGGTGATGGTTTATTAATAAGTAATTATGTTTTCTTTTATAATTCTTTCATATCTTAGCTTGTAAAAGTAAAGAAAAAAATTAAGACTAGTACACCAGTAGGTACTAGTCTTAAGAAATCTGGATAATTTTAAGTAAAGTTTTAGTATAAAAATCTCTATTTTGGTCTGTATCGCTATTTTTATTGAAAAGTATTTGAAAAGTCAAAAGTCTAAATAATATTGTATAGGGTGATAAGTGATAACCTACGTCATAAATAAGAAAACACGTTATTCAGATAATATGTCCATATTTTGATTTAATTAAGGGACTCTACAAAGCTAATCATATAGTTCCACTGTTTTATGTACTCTGTACGCTGTTATAAGAATGTAGTTTAAAAAAGTATGTATGTTTGCATAGATCCTATTGGAGTTACAATATTTTTTCTCTTTATTCAATTTAACTTTGCTGTTCAATTTTAGCTCTCGATTTTTGAACAGGAACTTTTCCGTACAATAGTTTCATATTGGAATGCGAATCAATGAATTCGCAATATAAATTTTATATGTATGTTTCAGTCAGTTTCAGTACTTTGAAAAAAATCAAGTGATGACATAAGTATTTTTAATTACCTACTTTTATTTATACGTTAAAATTCAACAAATCTGATAGAGTTTTAATAATGTAATCAAAGTTGTTATAAAATGGTTTAATTTAATGACAAAGCTACCATTTATATGCCTCCACAATTCAGAGAATGTTGTAATAATATAAAGCTTACAAAGCAACAAAACAGTAAGTGAAATTATTCATATCCCCCAAAAGCAAGGGACAGGCATTCGTAAACCACAAATTGTAAAGGGCCGGGCGGAAATGGTCAAATAATAGGAAAATTAAACTAATATTTGGCCTTTATGCTTCACCTGATTTGTTGAACTTTCTCTCGGTTGACATACAAATATAGCAACTACAATAAATGCCAAAATAATTAAGTGTATTGTATTGCTGAGCCTGAGCCATTTCAAAGCCATAGCACATATTATTAAGGGTACTTTTTCACCAATAATATGCTAGGATGTGTAGCGAGGAATGTGTTTGTAAAGAACCAATCATACCGCTTCATTCAGTTTGAAGTTTGAAGCGTTTAGCGTTTGAAAGGATACTATTGTTTATTTACAAACACATTCCTCGCCACACATCCTCGCACATTATGGGTGACTATAACAACCTTTTTATTGATTAAATATGTACCTTAAATCATGTATGTTTATTGTTTTCCTATTTCTTTCTTAGTAATTTCTGTGTTTTGTCATTATTTTGTAAGTTATTGTATGTAAATAAATGTTTGCCTATAATCTATAAACTATTCTTACAAATATTAGTAGTTCCACGGCAGCTTCAGTTAAAATGCGTTGCAATTTTATGTTGTTTTCTTGAAATTGGTTGATGTTTTATATAAAAATTATATTTAAAAATATTGCATATATTATGAAAATGCGCGTGCTCTATATAGAGCTTTATGAGAATTTCAAAGAAGAAATTGTGAGAATTATAAAACTGAAGAGTTTGTTTGTTTGCATAATCTAAGGAATTAAGGTGCCGATTTGAAAATTTATTTCACTGTTAAATAGTGCATTTATCGAAGAAGTGCATTTATAGATCATCACGATAATATATAGGCATGGAGCAATGCAGGTAAAACCGCGGGGCAAAGTCAGTTCAGAATAATTGTCTATAAAATGAGTAAAGATAACAATTATTAGTGATCAACATGCCACTATGATTTCCTGTTAACATCACAACCTAAATGAAATAAGAAGTAGATATTTTCAGTGTCATTTAAAGTTTAAAATTAGATTTTTGTGTTTTTATCAAACCTTTTACGTGTTCGGTGTTATTATTAAACTTATTGCCTATAAGTTAATATACCTTAATAGTGAGTCAGTACAATACGTTTATGTTTCAATAATTATTAATGTTTTAGGTTATTGAAGTGTATCCAAACCAGTGGTTTTGTCTAATTTGCCAGAAAATATAACTTCTATTGGATTCTGAGCATTAATTGTTATAATATAGCCTTTGGGGCTTTACTCTTGGTTGATTAGCTGTTTTGGTCGTTATTTAATATTTATAAGGGTACGGGAGCTAGCAACGTTTTAAAAAAAGTCATTTTAGTATAGTTGGGTTTTTGATATACTGTTTCTCTTGCTATTTCGGTTAGAGTCCGGGCTGTCTAGCTGGCGGTAGTGGTTGCGTTTATAAGTGCGCGCAGGAAAATATACTTAACTTTAAAGTCATTTATTAACGCGTAATTTTTAATCTTTTGCCTTTAGATAGATCCATCAGACATAAATTTTTTATTGCAAGACGTTTTTTTCGTTGTTAAATAGGTGCCATACGCAATTTTTTATTTCAAAATAATTAAAATGTCATCGAAATAAGTGAAATTACATCAACATGAGTCCCCGTGAAGGATAAGTAATCACTGTGTTACTTATACACACACAGCCCGACAGCCCGGACTCTAACCGAAATAGGAAGAGAAACAGTATATCAAAGAACCAAGTATTCTAAAATTCTCTCTTGTCAACGTTGCTACCTCCTATACGATAATACACCAGATTTCCACCCGCGGCCTCGAACGCGTTTTCAAAGAAAAACCCGCATAGTTCCCGTTCCTGTGGCATTTCCGGGAAAAAAGTAGCTTATGTCTTATTCTGGTTCTTCAGCGTCATACATACTTCATACTAAATTTCATTGTAATAGGTTAAGTATTATTTGCGTGAAAGAGTAAAAAACATCCATTCTCACAAACTTTCGCATTTATAATATAAAATCGGATTTATGGAAACTAATCATGTACTGTATGTAAGTATATTAGTATTGAAAATTGCTTATCGCTAGAATGTTTTCGTTTTTTGGGGTTTACTGTAACATACTTAATGAAATAAATAGAAAGTAGGCTAGGAATAAGTTTATTACTATCATAATAATATGAGATAAATTAGGTATCTACATAATATAATAATGTTTTCATTATATTTACATTGTAACTCTAACTTTTCTTAGTTTTGTAGTTAAGAAAATAATTTAATAGCTAGCTTTAATTCAATTTTCCTTATGAGAATTACATACCATTATATTCAAAACCAATACCATTATATTAAATAAGTTTTCAGAAATAAAGTCGTAATTATTATTCATTACTCTTTCTTATATTATTATAAAACTATGTTTATAATTTGATATGCAAGACTCCGAACTGAATTACTTTTTAAACTATTTAAAATTATGTAACTAGGTTGTAATATCAATAAGACCGCCTCCTTGGTACAGTGGTTGACGCGTGAGCGTAACACCGAGGGGTCCGGGGTTCGATTCCCGGTGGAGACGATGAAAAAAAAATGTCTCGGTCTGACAGGACACAGAAGGCTGATCACCTAATTGTCCCTAAAGAAAATCGATCAGTGAAACAGATGTATATGTATAATGCATCTGCCCCTTACCCCACTAAGGGACATGGGACTTCACTTTTATATCTATAATAATGATTAAAAAATAATTCAAAGGTCAAATATTCAGTAGGAAAAATAACAACTTACGGTCGATTGAATCAAACTATTTGCAGCCCAAAGTGAAAATATTTGTCGATAAATACTTTTCCTATTTCCTCATTCGATACTATCTTTTAGTTGGAAAAAATGTTGTTCAAAGTTTGTGTAAAAAGGACAGATATATCATAAAACTGTTTTACTTTTTTACGAGTTTATAAAACTTTTTGGTTCATAGCTGTTAAAGCATTCAGTCATGCATCGGTAAGGACTTCTCTTATTTTAGAGTGTAAATAATATAATAGGTACCTATTCTTTACAATAGTTTTACAATATTTATTGATTGTAATCGTTATATAGCTTTGCAAAAGTAAAATAGTAGTCTTGTGGAGTACTAGGGCAGATGCAATTCACAACTGTTTCACTTTTTCGATCCTCTTCATGGACCAAATCTTTTTGTCCATATGTAACATATCCTTATATTTTGTAAAAGTATGTATTTGATTGTTTGTCTTTCTCTCACATCGAAACTGATTAATTATTAACGGTGTGATTACTGTATCTAGAGGCAATTAAAGAGTAATATACTAAGTAATATACGTTACTTTTTATCGGTTAGAAACATCAATTCCCATTAGAAATTACCTTATACTACTCGGGTGGAGCCGCGGGCAAAAGCTAGTACATATCTAAAATATTTCAAAGATTCTTGTTATAATAATATAATAACATCAAAGGTGTTGAACGTTATTTGACTTCATCAAATTCATCTCACTTCTAGGTAACGTCAAATTGTTAATTTTAACCTTATTTTAACCAGAGAGGCTTAGGTCTTAAATAATTTAGGACTTTCAACACGATGGTTATTGAGATTGGTTAAAAGGTAAAGGCTGTTACTATGAAAATCTGGTCGGAATTATTTGAACAAGGGCGTATAAATTAATCCCTTTTATGTTCGCTAAATTAGGCGTTTATTGAAACAATATATTATAATATACAATGCTTATTTTACAAACATTATTATCGATTCTATATTCGTCGTACGGCGTACCATATTATAAAGTCCAAAACTACTTAACTGTTGTAAAAAATTATTTCGCTTGCATAGTGCCCGCTTTGTCTAAAACCTAATAAATTATATACTAAAACCTTCCTCTTGAATCAGTCTATCTATTACTCCGGCAAGAAATAAAGATTCAAAATTGAGGTAGATCAGCTGATAATTATGGAACACGATTACAAGCCATCTTCTTGAATTTCTGGACGTGAACAATATGAGAGAGTAACAATACAGTGAACACTTTTATGAACCAGATCCACTTCATTTTTAGTGCGATTATAGGGAGATATTATTTCCGGTTTCAATTTATCTCCAGTATAGGCATCTACTGCTGCTTCTCTACATGGTCTTCTTTACTATCTGAACTTGACTAGTCTCCACCAAGATAATCACGACAATGGTCTTAGGCCAACCAAGCCTCAATCAGTATCTTATCCATAATTATTATCTAAATAACTTTGTTTTATAAATAAATACATTACAAATTAAATAATTTATAAGTCGCCACGCGACTACTGTAGGGTTAAATCTTTAAAACTACGCAACGTATTTTGATGTAGTTTTATTAACACTATAGTGATTTAAGAGGAAGGTTTCTTTATATAATTTATTAGGTTTTAGATAAAGCGGGTGAAACCGCGAGCGGAAAACTAGTTTAAAATAAAATGTACAGAAATAATCATTACTAATGTACAGGGTGTAATCGTTAAGTGTGCACAAGCGATTATTCCAAAAAAAGAAAGAGAAAGCTAAAATCTTTCATATTAAATGTACATGGGATATTCATATCTCATACTGAATGTATGGGAGGGTTTAAAGATATTTTTTTTGATATTTCTCGTTTTATTTTTAAAAAAATATTATGGCCATTTTACTCATTAGGTTAAGTACTTTCGATATCAGTTTAAAGTTTTTTTGTTATCTGTAATGGTTACGGAAAAATCGCCTGTGCACACTTAACGATGACACCCTGTATAGGCTCCACATATTATTAGATATAATTAATAACACACGAACCACTCTTACGCTCTTACTTTGACCCATATTCCAATTAAATATTACGTCTCATTTAAATTTTCATGAGAGCAAAATTATGTAGTCGAATATTTTAATTTCTATATTAATAATTATGACCTTACATAATTATATAATCATCATCATCAGCCCATATACGTTCCCACTGCTGGGACACGGGCCTCCTATGAGGGTAAAGGCTACAATCCACTACGCTTGCTTAGTGCGGGTTAGCAGATGTCATCTCGTTCAATTTTTGCTTCTTCGGTATTTAATAAATTCTATGCGTCTAATGGAAACTATGAGAGATTTTAAATAGGTAGACATAAATTATAAATAGCAAAAAACTGATATGCATTTAAACATAATATTATCATCGGTAAAGATAGAATAATTATTAAGTAGTGATTGAATAAAAATAATATTACCCTAATGTTTTTGGAGGAAATAAAAGTCAAATACAACATAGTACAGCAATTGATAACTGCAACGAAACTATAGTGAACTACAAAATATATATAATCAGGGATAATTTTGCCGGAAAGTTGCAGTTTGTAGAAACAGGTGCAGGCTTTGCATATATTTACATATTTTGTGTTTTAATATAGTGTTTGATTTGTTGGTTCTCGCTCATATAAAGTTATAAACTTTTTATGGTTGAGCAAGCAAAGATAATATTATACATAATATTTACTTCCCTGATTATTTTTAATGTTGTTTATTCAAAGAAAAGTAGACTAGTTCAACCCATTTCTTAAATCTCAGTACGCGAGAGAAATCAGTTTAGTAAAATGATATTTTTAAGTGGAAAAATTATTTTGTGTTTTTGTATGTATGTTTGAAATGTTTTCACACAATCTACTGGACCGATTTCAAAAATTCTTTCACCACCAGAAGGCTTCATTAATCCTGAGTGACAAAGACTATTTTATCCCGGCTCTCATAAAGTATATTTATTTAGGAAACATTCAAAAATAAATCAGGTACATTTACAGTAAATATAGACCATATAAACATTTATATATGGACGAACGTGTAAATTAAAAACAAAAATAGCTTTCACAGGCATGCCTTTGACTACGATTTAATCACAAATCCGCTATATTTAATAGCTTCTACAAATTGCACGTGGATCGTTTTTAAATCGAACAGTGAAACTTAATATTATAAACTTACAGGGGAAAGGTATTAATTTGTAACCAACTACATGGGTATTTTAAAAGGAAAAGTGATTGGAGATTATGCTCTGATAAATATAGTATGCTACTGTTTTCTATGGATTAAAACCATGTTACGTAGTTATAAGAAGCTTGATGCCTGAATAATCAATTAATCAGGCTATAAAGAATTCTATAAAGAAATCTACATAGGAATTGATACATATTTAAACATCGGAATCTATAAACATCCCCAATTAATGTAGGTATAGTTATTATTAAATACACGTCATTGTTCCCAATTTTTGTAAAGTGAAATATTTCGTATTATAAATTGTGTTTTACACTATTGAAATAATATAACATAAAAATGTAATATGTAAATTTTATTACAAATTATGCAGTGCTTGTAAACAATTGGATTTGAATAGTATTTTATGAATTTTCCAGCTTCAGTATTATATATTGACTTTAAAATTGATAAGCGCATTTTATATTTGCGAAAAGTTTTCGCTTGAATTCATTTTTTATCTAGAACACGCTGATTCGAAGCATGAATTAAATCTGTATTTTATGTACTCGTAAGATAAAACAACTATCAAAATTTTTTTGCATTGGTCTTGTCCCAAAGTCGCGGCCATTTTAAAAATAAAGAATATAACCGTTGAGCTCATGGTAATGCTCAAGTAAATATTACTATATATGTTTTAGTTTTGTCAGCATAATATATGTAAAAGTAGCTGACACGAGTCGGAAAACATCGACCAAACTTTATAAGATAAATCACAACTTCGCTCAAACTTATGTGTTTTTATGCCTTCTTCAAAAGTAACATACTTTATCATTATTATAAGAAAATGCGTTCACTTGCTTAAAAATCGTGTAAATGTTTACTTTTCTGACAGTTTATGAATAATATAAGTATGGGTGTTTTTCTTGATTGAAAAAAAAACAAATAATTATAATTATGAAATTACTTTGTTAAAACGTTATAATTTACACATGAACGTGCTTACAAAGGCAATGTTATGTAAATCTTATGCATAAAAATTATATAGTCATGAAGTGCGATCGACAAAATAATATTTAATACCCAAACTAAAACATATACAAATATCACTTACATCGTTTAAAAAAAAATTTTAAGATTATTACGACATAGGTACCAAATGTTGAGAACTTCTGTAGTTATTGCAGTTAGTTTTGAAGTGTTTACTATCAGTTATGAAAATAAGAATAGGTATGTTTTGAAATTTGAAATTGAAATAAATTCTTATCCTTCAGTTTAAGCATGTTAAAGTATACAAATCTAGTATGTAAGACGTATACCGAATATAAACTTCCAAATAAGTAAATACGTATCTTTTAAAATTAAAAAAAACATTAAACAAGGAAATTATTTTATTTTGTTTTTATTTACTTATATTTTATCATGCGTTTTCAGCTATATTCCTCTCAATGTCAGTCATATTAGTGTCTGCAAAATACAGAAAGCCTCAACCAAAATACCCCAGGGACACTGTTTTCTGGGCAACTGACTTCTTCGTAAAAGGGTGTAAGAACTTTCTAGAGAATTGTCCTTCTGGATATAAGTAAGTATTATTTTGTCTTTGAATTCAGATACACATTTTGTCTCATAATATTATTTAATTATAGAAAAAAATTTAAAGCCATCTTTCGCGTCGAAAGACGCGGGTTCGAATCCCACCCCATGATCGATTTTTTCTATTCTATAAAAAAAATCCCATTTATAAAGAATAAAATATACTATATAGCATAAAGAAAAAAAATATTTATAACATTTCCGGTGAAATCGTTTTTCTTTTAGTACCTACCTACATTTAATCTGTGACGTCCTGTATATTATTGTTTATTTATACAGAAATATTCAATATACTTGCAACCAAAGCAGATATTGTTTACGCTTCAATACATAATAATAAATACACGAACTATAAGCATCCTAGAACAATAAACGTTACATATTCATGTATGTATTGTATACAGTGCACACAATATCGGATTTAATCGAAGATGGTTTATAAACAGACTTCTCGACTTCACCACTAATGCTAAATGTTTGTCTTAGCTAATTGCACTGATTTGCTCTAGATTTTCTAGTCTTAATGTTACATAATAGAGCAGGCTCCAAGGAGATGTTCGTTTGCAAAAATAGCGGACCTAAATCTGACTTCTGATATATATTGTATAGGTCCCAGACATCCTATAGACAGATGTTGCCAACCAGTTTTGTGGTCCCCCTGCCCGCACCCCGGTAATTAAATATGGCATACAAAGAAAAAAATAAAAATTTCCAAAACATGCCGTGTGGGGTATCAAATGAAAGAACTTATTGAGTAGATCACGAATATATAGCATACTATATACATTTCTTACACTTTCTCTAAGATTTTTTAGAAAATTTACGAAAATGGTCCATTTTTGAGTTAACTTTAAACCACTATAGATTGAAAACTCATGAATATATTTTTTAAATTATTATTTTAAATAATTAACAATAGTCCATTGTTTATGATTCAATAGTTCGTAATATAATATAAGTGAGCTATGTGGTGGATTTGATGAAAATAACTATATACTATATGAACTTGAAAATATACTCGCCATCTTTGAATGCTCCCCCCACTCCCCCATGCAACTATTTCACTGTACGAAATATTGAATCGTAAACAATGGACTATTGTTAATTATTTAAAATAATAATTTAAAAAATATATTCATGAGTTTTCAATCTATAGTGGTTTAAAGTTAACTCAAAAATGGACCATTTTCGTAAATTTTCTAAAAAATCTTAGAGAAAGTGTAAGAAATGTATATAGTATGCTATATATTCGTGATCTACTCAATAAGCTCTTTCATTTGATACCCCACACGGCATGTTTTGGAAATTTTTATTTTTTTCTTTGTATGCCATATTTAATTACCGGGGTGCGGGCAGGGGGACCACAAAACTGGTTGGCAACATCTGTCTATAGGATGTCTGGGATCTATACAATATATATCAGAAGTCAGATTTAGGTCCGCGATTTTTGCAAACGAAACTCCACTGAGAGTCCGGTCTATAAATCAATTTAACATAGTTCTTTTTATGAACATGCAAAATTCTCACTCGAAATTACTAATTAAATAAGTAAATAGCCAGTGTAATCCTTTTAATGATTGATTATAAGTACCTTTACTATCATGTTCTATTATAATAATAATTAAATTTTTTAGAAGCTTAGGAAAGTTATGAAATTATTGTTTATATTGATGGTCACGATCAGTAGTGTTCCTTTTCAAATATAAAATTAATGTTATTTCAACAGATTCCTAGATTGTAATACGCATAATATTATATTGCAGAGCTCAAGAAATCTGCGCTCGTAGTTACGGCGGGGAATACAGAAACTTCGCGAATTATTGTCAAATGCAATATGAAAACTGCAACACTTGGAGAAGTGAGTCTCAATGCTTAGTTTTAACAAATTAAGATTAAAACTTGACAACATTTGTTAGACAAAGGCTCTTTTCCTAGTTTATTAACTTCCTAGCTAGTTAGAGTGTCTTGAGCTGTTTAATAACCATTCTAACTAATATTATTTATTTGTATAAATGCAAAAGTAAGGCTTTCTCTTTGCTTCTTTTTCACGACTGAAACCCTGAACCGATTTGGATAAAGCTGAAAAACTGAGATTCCTTAAAATTAATCGATTCTTATCGGTTGTTCAATTCAAAATATTATGTTGTATTGGCGGATTTCAGTTAGTAAAACTGTGAAGAATTGTTGTTTAGTGCTTTGGTGGAGATTTTTTAAAAGTATTCAGTGCTCACTTGAGTTCGTTTTCAAAAAGCGTCGTCGAATAAAAAAATATATTATCTTAAACTGAATATTATTTATGAAAATTCCGTTATCTACACAAAGATTTTCTGACGTTTCTCGTTGCGATGAATAAGAAATAAATATTATATCGCCTGAATAAAATGCAGCCTTCTTCTCTTTTAAGTTTTTATATTTTCTGCAGATTTTTAATCTGTGAAAGTTCAAAGTTGGCCTTTCACAATTTTAATCTTGAAGCATCTATGATTTAAATATTTTATAGCACTTAAAGATTTAACCAACTTTAGAAGAATATGCTATATTCTATGTGAAATTTATTCTATTTTAAACTCATTGATTTTTTTTTCAATTTTTATATTTTCTCAAGTGGATAAGATATAAATTTCGTGTATCGATTTGGAATTTTACATTATCTGAATACGATAGATACCTTAATAACTAGTAACTAAGTAATAATATTATACCTAGTAATGCTGTTATTTTTTAAATACATAGTTTCATTTCCATGAGCCATATTACACTGATTAATTTATTGTTAATTTTATAAAACGTATCCTATATGGTGTACAATAAAGAATTTTTCATTCATTCATTCATTCCTATAAGAGCTTGCATCATAATATTTCAAGAAATTTACATAATTGACTTGCTCGCGCTACGAGTTGCGACGTAGGTAATGTCAATTTACAATATAATAAAATGGACGAAACGTGAAAGAAATATATTTTAAATTCCTATAAAAATATACAAAGCCACTTTACACAAATCCAATATCCATTCTCTTTACCTTTAAGATTTAGGAATTATCGGTACCTATACTATTTCTATAAATATATCGAGAATATCTATTGACATAGTTACCTCCAGCTTTAGGGTGCTTTTCCACCAGAGATACAGTGCTATGCAGCTATGCTACAAAAATGTAATTTGCATAAGAAAATTAAACTGAAATGGATCATCAGCGGAAATAATTCGTGTAGTTTTGAAAGTCGCTTGCAAAATAAAAGCATAGCTGTTACGTTTTCGCAGCACAGCTGACACCAATGGTGGAATAGCACAGAATTCGTACCTATCTTTCAGAAAATATAATAAAACTTTTTAATTAAAATAAAACTAACTACAACTAGGACTTGACACCAGGATTAATTGCGTTCAGAAATTTATACCCCGAAAGGTCCAAATGAGTATTAATTTACAAGATTATTTACAGTCCGATTGACCCGTATTGATCCCAACCCATATTACTGACCATTTGGGAGTATTTTAGTAAACAGCGTGTATTGACCACCCTTATTGAAAGACCAAATTAAATGGGATTACCGTGATTAATCGTTTTTGGTTAATTGCTATTAACCCAGTTCTATTGTACATTCTTTCCCAGATGAAACAAAACATTTCGTTTATTTTTTGGATCTGTACTTAATAATAAAAGCTGAAGAATTCGTTTGTATGAGCGCTATAATCTCTGAAACTTCTCGACTGATTTCTCAAATTCTTTAACTGTTTAATTTGTGTTCGATCCCCGAGTATTGCAACCTACATATACCACGGGCGGCATAAAACATCAGTTTTAAAACAATCTCACTGATTAAAATCATTACAGGATGACATAAATAACCTAATTTAGATGCGTTTTATCGACATTTTGTGAAAAGTATACTATTTTGTCCACTGTTTAAAATTATCATCTTAAAACAAACGTCAGTAAAACAACCATAATAGAAAATAATATAAAGCTCTGTTGCAATTCCTCGGCAATTTCTAAAGGATAATAAAATAGCAATACACATAACATATAGCTCCCTGGTGATTGTAAAATATTTCTCAAGAGAGATCGCGAAGTTACGATACTACGGTCTCTGTAGCGCATTTTTATGTGAATATAATACTTTTGAAACGACAAAATTGTATTTATGGACGTAATATAAATTTTAAAATGTAGGTATTATTTATAGGAAATAGGTATATTTGGTTCACGTTTATTCCTTGATGTTGAAAAAATAAGAACGAAGATGGAAGAATACCACAATAAAGGTTTTAATTGTAACTGTTTCATGGTAAATTCAAAATTAGCTAATAGATGAATAATTTGAGAAAGAAAATATTTGTTATACGTAACAGACAAAGTACCAATCTAGGCTTTGCATTTTGCATTTTACAATAAAAGTATGGAAAAGACGATTATAGTGTTATTTAAAAATACTTTTTTTCTCGCTTTTTAATAAGAACTAACGCAATACCTACTAAGATACTTAGGTAATATATTTTGTAAGTTATTTAGACTTAGTGAACTATAATATATACCTATTTATATAAAATATATTTTTACCAGATTATTTTACATTTATTTTTAGAATATTTAATAGAAATTTAAATATTATCGTTGAATTTTTTTGATGTTTTGTTGTATTTAAATGGGGCTTTGGGATTATTTCTTGGAACTTAAATGTTTACTTGAATAAAATAAATGAATTTACTTTTTATGTAAAGTTTTATATAAAAGCTTTTTGTTTCAGATTGGAGAGTTTTCAAAAGGGAGAAGTGCTAATGAAATCTAAGGCGTAATAGATTAGAAGATTGAAATATTGCTTGTTTTTGTCCAATAAATTATGATAAAATTGTATTGTCTATTATTACCTATATTGTTGAAAAATTCAAATTCTTAATCGCATTTCTTACTCTTGAATCAATTTTAAAGCATTGTGCCAGATTCATGAAAATTTTGCAATGGCCAAAGTCTATGTTTTGCTGTGCTTTCTACATTATAATTGAAGGTATGAATAAACTGCAAGTCATTTATATTTGGTTTTGAAATAGAGCAAATGATGTTAGTTTAAAATACATAATTTTTACATAAAAACATCATCCAGCAATCTACCACTCTGACCAAGGGTCTTACAACACAATACCTTCACAAAACTTTCCTGTATAAAAATTAATAAAATGACAATTTTCATTACACAAACAAGGAAATTTCCCTGTCGTTTACAATTTTATAGCAGGAATCTTTTTACATTATGTAGGTAAGCGTTTATTGACATCTTCAAATTTATTATGCTTTGAATAAATTATATTCATGGGCAATGTTTAAAGTAAGTAAGTACCTAAGTATAGAGTAAGAGACTGTTTTAAATGTTATTATGACGTGACGATAATCATGAATTTGCTTAGTAATTTATAGAAAACTGACTTATTAGGTAATTGATTAAGAATACAAGCTGTATTTATTGTATCAATATTTTTTTTATAATATTATTTATTACTAGTTACTGAGATATTAGAATTTCGATAAGATATTAAATATAGACAAATAAAAAAGGGAAAAGAAACAATACAAACATTTTTACTATCAAGGATATAACTTTTACGAGATTTTTAATTATCACATATCTACCTATACCTATAAGAAAAATTACCATTACACATATTATATTTTAAGCCGAATCCTTATTATCAAGTTACCATAATGTCAAAGTTCCATAATTAATTCTCCGAGTTGTTTAATCAAGTGTCATTAATCCACAATTTCAAAGGCTGTAAACTGCAAAATAATTAATTTTCATTCACATTTCTTTTTTGCGTTTCCGATAATATTTCATGGAATTAGAAATGAAAAGGTTCCGTGAAGTTCTTGTTGAAGTTTAATTAATTTATAATCAAACCTTTACCGAGTGTAAATGGAATGTTAAATTTATAATTATTAACACCGCGTTGTGTTATGATCTTTAAAGCAGGATAATGTTAGTGTGGTAATTTATCTGGGTAACGTAAAATATTTTTTAATGTACCTAAATATAATTTTATATTAACAAGAAATTATTTATCTACTAACGCCTGATCCCCTGTTCCACCTAACAACTAGGTACATAGTTTTATCACATATACGTATATAGCCATATTTTCTGAATAAAAGGTTGTAATTAAATTTTTATGTAAGTCGAGAAGCCGATAAGTAAGTTAATATTACTAATAAATATCGGGTCCTGTATGATTTGTCTATCTAGCATAACTAATCTTTGTCATTGTCATAAAATAAGAGATTATATTATATTATTTTCACAACATAATATCTTGGACTAGGTGTGATGTTATTATTTGAATACAATCACATTCTATTCCCAAGCACTGAAAGGTGTCAACCCTAATCCATAACTGAAGAAGCAAGTTCACAAAATTCGTCGTCGTACGACTGCCACATTTTAAGTACATACATTGTATTTGATCGAAGTGTGGATGTCATTTTTATACCGTGCGACACGATTACGTAACGATAATTATATAATAAAGAGGAGCGTGTTTGACATACGCTCCCACGTGTCAGAAGTGAAACTTCTTTGGCAAGATTCAAAGATACCAAAATCGTCGCCTTACTTCATAACGTGACGGTATTGCCATGACGCGAAATTTAAAAAAAAATTACTCTCAACGCGTCTCAAGATGTTACACTTCAAAAACCTAACTTTTTTTTATCCTTCCGATATCGGATCGGACAGTATAAAAAATATTTGTTTCTTTCCAATAGAACCATGTCCCTGCATATAAAACTGTATCGCTTTAAGTCAAGTGAGTTATTTCTATCCACCTGTAATACAAATGTTCTATGAATTTTTGTTCTACCGACCTATTCTCCAATGTTAGAATATTCGATAAATATGATTTTACGTGTTGTTTTCATTGTAGAAATATCTTATAAATATCCAAATTATCTTATGAATATACAAATTGCGAGATTAATGCTACAATTCAGAAAAAAATAAACAAGTGAAGTTAATTTAATCAAAAATAATAAAATACCGCGGTCAATCCGGATAACCGGTTATGACCGGTTCTGCAACAGTGACTTGCATAAAATAAAACTATAAATTTGTATTCGATAAGATAATCGAAATTGGGAAATTTCTAAGAAAAGGTAATCTTTATACCAAACATACTTTAATTTCTAAGAAGTCAGGTATGATAAAGCAAATGCATTTTATAAGTAGGTATTTGGAATAAATCGTTTGATTTACTATCGATTCTTAGTAAGCGACTTCTTAAAAAACTTCTATTAAACGCGAATTACATTAATTACAGATGTACCTAATAATAAAACAACTATCAGCAAGTTTTCTACAGATAAAAACCAATCAATATCAACAATGCAAAAATCAAACCCTCAGAAACCGTACTTTTCAAACAAAAAGCTGCGAATGACATTTTTGTGTTTTATGACGGTATATTATTATGGTAACTTATTGCTGCGTCTCTTGATTTGCTATTACAAACCTTGTTCCTAGGTGTTAAGATCGAAATTAGCTTACAGCCAAGTTTCCCCTAACATTTTATGACTGCATTCATCAGTGACAAGTCAACGCTGGTTGTATCTCAGGGAAACCACTTATTCACACATTGTTTATGATATGTGACAGTGTTAGCCCTAATTTGCTTCAGAAACTGGTTTAAACTGGCTTTAGCAATACAATCATGGTAAAATGTATAGGTACTTAGGTAGGTACATGCAAAGAAAAGTCGTGTCATTGATTCTATATAAGCAATGAAAATGAATCAAATCGGCTAATATATTTTTACCGTTTTTGTTAAGACACGAAGAAGGTTCGAAGGGAAATAAAACACGAAAAACGAGCAATAGGGCAGAACAAAAGCTGCCAGGGCAGCTGGTTTATGATAAAAACTGAAAACTAAATTTTGTAATGCTAAGTTTTAAGAGATAAAACAAAGTCAGATAATGAATACTTACCGATGTGAGGAAATAAATTTAAAAGTAATTAAATTTCTTTATCAGACGTTTCTCCCAAATAAAACTTTAATATCATAATTTATATTGTTATTAAATAATTAAAACAACCACTTTTTATTCACACAAAACTAATTTGGTTATTTTGGTTTTTTTTTTCTTTATGGGTTGCCACTCCATATTAAAAAAAATATAAATGTGGCCAACGTAATTACGTAATTAATATTTTATAATATTAAATAGTAAAACATACATATTATTATATCTAATACGATATACTTACGATTATTTTATACGATAAAAATGCTGAAAAGTAAAATACAAGAACCACAGATAATCTAATACTACGCAGTAACTATACTTTTATGATATTATTTAAGTATATTATATTATAGGTATGGTATTTTTATCGTACAAAAAGACAATAAGAAACATACTCCTATAGCAAACTTTTATCACATAAAAAGAAACAAACATACCCTCCAATTTTTTTCGAAGCGTCTGTCAAAAATCATACAAACGAGGTTCATACTGTGGTCAGTAGATAAGGGTTCACTTCAATCAGAAGACGTATTATATCGAATTCCATTAACATCGTAAACTAATATATAGTATTTTTTTATCTGTGCCCACCGACAGACTGGTACTGGTCAAGAAGCTTATATCTAATACACTGGAGATTGCACTATGAGTTATGACCATTAACTTGTAACAAGAAAATATGACGTTGAATGACGCCTGTATGTTTTTTTATGCCTTTCACACCAACTTGCCAAGTTAGGTGTGAAAGAGATAAAAAAACATACAGGCGTCATTCAACGTCATATTTTCTTGTTACAAGTTAATGGTCATAGTGCAATCTCCAGTGTATTAGATATAAGCTTCTTGGTACTGGTGAACACTTCAGGCTTCATGTTGCCATGTGTTTTTATGTTTAGTGGAACTATAAGGGAATTACTAAGTAGCTAACTGCTAACAGATTAATAATTACAAAATTATAAATACGTACGTTTGAAAAAAATAGTCCATAATACAATATCTTGGACTTTATTTATATTATAGACGGAACGAAGTAATGCACACAACACATGGAATATTATATTTAAAATAATTAATTAAAATTTTATTAATGTATTTAAGTAGGTAATAAATGTAGATAATATTATTATTGATTCCGTCAAAATGACGCTGGATGTGGTAGAAAGTGAAGCAGAGACACTCCATAGTAGAAATGAAAATATTTTCAAAATCGTCTAATTTTCAAAAAAGGAACTTACTTAACTATCTACCACTATAATAATATTGAATATAGTTTTACCATTGCCACCATTTGGCTATTGACCTCGTATAGGCTCTCAATAAGGAAAGTGTTATTATGTATTATGTTAACACATTTAAAATTAACCTTTATTTTATTACCAACTGCTTCTTAGTTCCATGGCCTTTGTATGTTGAACAAATGTTGTAAAGAGCATTATACAACTAATTTATCGATTCCAAATATATCAATTATTATTATTTCATCTTAAAAACAATTCAATTAGTCAAAAAGTTGTACAAAAAACAGATCCTAAAACCGTAAAACGCTTAAAAACATTCCAACCAAGAAGTCTAACAATCCCGCTAGAAAAAGAATGGATCGAAAAATTTCGCAGCTAACCCAATAAAAATTATATTTCAGCAAAATATTGTAACAACTGTTTATCAACGCGATAAAATGTTCAGTTCTCAGATAAGTGGCTCGCTCATGAGATGTACATACAGAACATTGCTACTACGCTTAATAATAATTTATTATTCAGCTTCAGTCTTCTTTCAGCTACCGTCGTGGATGGACGCTTGTTCCCCCTCCCCTCAATGTTACGAAACTTATCCGACAGTTCGATTTTTAAATTCTAAGTTCTTAATTTAAATTCATTTTTTTTTTTCTGCGTGGCCGGTGTTGACTGTTGCAGTTTTTAGTGTACTTTTTTATTGTTTTTACTGTGATTTAGCAAGATAGGTGCTCAAGGAAGCTCATTGACTGGTCGAAATGGTTTATTCGGAGTGAATGAATGCAACGGTAGTGATCTGAATTGGACATTATGCTATTATCATATCAAGAGATTGTTAGGCATCCTGATGCCATTTTATGATGACATGGTAAGTCTGATTTTTTTGATACTTTCTAATAATAATGGATATAAAAAAATATGTTATAAGAGAGTTTATTAATTTATTTAGAATTTATAATTTTGAGTTTCAATATTTCTATATTAAATTAGTTATTAACTCAGGCCCCGGAATCACAGACACAATAGAAAATCTATTGTGTCGTGGACCGATCGGGCCGTTCGGGGCTCAATGGGTTAAGACCTTTGGATACTGCAAATAATTTAAAAAAGACGGGTTGCACTCCGGGAGTGCCGGCAGAAGTGAAAACGCGCGTAGTAGAGAGGGGATAGCTGTCTACTCTCCATCCGTCTTACGCTTTTTCGATCAGGTCACGTGTCCTGACGCGAGTTTAAGATTTTATACCCATTACAGAAAAAGTGCTCAACGCCGCTAAAGAAGTTTTCACTTCAATAAAAAAGCATAAGAAAGTTTCACGGAATGTCTCGTCCAATTATACTTTTCCATAAAGATTATATTCTGCTGAAAAATGGGCAGTTATTACGAGTGATTACAATTTTAGAAGTATTGTTTCAAAAATTATTAATTAAATGCAATGTTAAATGGAATGTATTTAGAAAGGTTTTTGCGAGATTCACTAAAAATTCCAATTCGAATTATGAATTATGATAGTTTTTTTTTTTTTTTCAATAAAATTCAGGATAAAAGTGTATTTAAAACTTATTCTAGTAATATTAGGATTAATTTATGTACTTACTTATTTTTAGGGTTCCGTACCTCAAAAGGAAAAAACGGAACCCTTATAGGATCACTTTGTTGTCCGTCTGTCCGTCCGTCCGTCCGTCCGTCTGTCAAGACCCTTTTTCTCAGGAACGCGTGGAGGTATGAAGCTGAAATTTATATCAATTACTCAGGTCTACTGTCCCTTGAAGCTGTGAAAAAATCAAACTTCTAAGCCAACGCAATCAAAAGATACAGCCGTTTATGCCGCAAATTTTCGACACTTGCAAGGGAATCAAAACCTACAGGATGCTTCCCGTGAACTCAGAATCTTGAAATTTGGTACGAAGCAACGTCTTATAGCATAGATAAAGGAAAAATTACGAAAACCATAAATTTTTAGTTATATCACATAATATATTTTTTTTTAATAATTTTAAACTTACTACCCATTTCCTCATAAACGCGTAGAGGTATTAAATTGAAATTCATACCAAATACTCAGGTCTATAATACCTTTAAGCTGTAACAAAATCAAACTTCTATGTCAACGCAATCAAAAGAAACAGCAATTTAAGCTGCATATTTTGAAACTCGCAAGTACTCGCAAGGGAATCAAAACCTAAAGGGTACTTCCAGTCGACCTAGAATCTTGAAATTTGGCATGAAGCAACGTTTTATAGCACACATAAAGGAAAAATTCCGAAAACCTTAAATTTTTAGTTACATTACAAAATATATATTGCAGGTTTGTACGGAACCCTCGGTGCGCGAGTCCGACTCGCACTTGGCCGGTTTTTTAAAGAACATAATACCATATTATAATCGAGGAAGATGTTACAGGATATTATTTCTCAAAACAAATATAGCTTTCCCTCCTTAGCAAATCATTTTCTTTCAATGAAGTAAAAAATAATATATTAAATTATAATAATGATAATAGCGTCTTTATTTTCTTTCTTGCCTTTATATTGAAAATTCGTAGCGATACGATAAATATAATATTGTATATTGTAGGTAAAGTGAGCTTATAATTATAATCGTTAATGTATTGAATTTTTAAGTATTTTTAGTTACCTATATTCATAATATAATACTAGCGGTCCGCCGCGAGGTACATATTTACGTTTTCTCTACATAAGAACCATCCTCGTACTTCAAGGAATATAATAATAAAAGAATTATCGTAATCGGTCCACCCGTTCACGCGTGATGCCGTGACCAAGGAAAACGGGCTTCATCACTATCACTATCACTACATAGTATAAAACAAAGTCGCTTTCTCTGTCCCTATGTCCCTATGTCCCTATGTCCCTATGTCCCTATGTCCCTTTGTACGCTTAAATCTTTGAAACTACGCAACGGATTTTGATGCGGTTTTTTTTGATAGATAGAGTGATTCAAGAGGAAGGTTTATATGTATAATAACATCCATTAAATAGTGGAGAAGTACTGTTATTTTTGAGGTTTCTAATGTGATGTCGTAAATAATTACATTTTTTCCGCTTACATTGCAAACGCAGGCTGAACCCTACGAGTTTTATCAAAATAATGTACTAAGTATTGTACACATTGAAAAGGTCTACAGAAAAGTCCGCGATGGTATATGTCTATCTCTTATGGATAACCCACAATAACTTTTTTTTGTCATTTACTTTTTACGACAAATAATGGTTAATTTTCGAAGCAATTTTAACCAATACAGCATTGATCCTTAACCAATTAAATACCTTGAATACATTGTTCATTTAATATAGATCTATATGGCCCTTTACACCGTATGATTTAAGTGAATATTTTCGAAGATATTACAGATTTAAAAATTGCGGGACGTAGCGTTTGCGGCGGTACCGGCCTGCCGCCATTGCACCCGTGCGAAGCCGGGGCGGGTCGCTAGTTTTTATATAAGATATAGAACTGATTATCTACCTATCTTACACTTACATGTTTTTTTTTATATAAATGAAGCTTGTTTATTAATAAAAGAACCTAAATCCAAACATCGAATGGTTTTTGTTAAAAATAAATAAAAAGTATTTATGTTTACATTGTAGGCTGAGAAATATTGTTAGTTGTTACATAATTATTATGTTATCATATTAAATCATTTTAAAATCTAATCCCAATGAAACTTTTTACTAAGATACCCTTATAAAATATTTATAAATCGTAAATATTAAGTTGATAGCTGAAAGTAATTTTTAGTAATTTTTGAGGAATAAAAGCATCGGTCATTTTTTCTTCCCTAATTTATTCTGAGTCAAAGGTTCTGTAACTGTATCTAACCTACATTACCAATATGTTTCGATCAATTGTAATATTTAATATGTATAATTTAGGTATATAATTATGTTACTTTTTTGATTGTGTGTCTCTACTTTGTCTTCTATTGCTAATAAATGATCTATTATTTGTTAATTAATACTTACTTGTATATTATTCTTAATACAATAAAACGATTTATTGTATTTTCAGTATCCTCAGTAAAGGTATTATATAAATTCCGTATTAATTCAAGCGTAATTTTAATTAGCGCAACATTGATTTAAAGCCCTTTTGAGGAATCTCTGAATCGTGAAGAAATAAACTCGCTATGGGTTGGAAATTCCCGACTTCCTTACTCCTTCAAAATATTTCATTATTAGCTTATTCCGTAAAGCTTAAATAATATTATTAATGTATTTGTTACATCATGAATATTCGCTCTTGTTTAAAAGACTTTAAACATATTTTAATGAAAGTACTGTGCCCCGCGGTTTTACCTGCATTGCTCCGCTCCTATAAATTGGTCTTAGTGTACATAAGTAGACTTCCTCGATAAATGGACTATTTAACAGTGGAATGTTTTATTAAATCGTGGATAAGCGAGTTCAAGCAAACAAACAAAGTCGGGTATGGATATGAAGATGAAATTTTTTGAGAATAGCCTAAGCCCTAACCTATAAAATATAGTTTACACTTTTACGCAACAAGGCTGCCCGAATCGAGATAATATTTGGCACAGTGATACTAACTTACTGAAGTAAATATACTTGTATTATTTTTACTACAGCTTATTTGTGCGAGTAAATACGAAACTTGAAGCTAGTTTTGTATCATATTTTTAGTACCTACCTACCTAAGCGGCTAAGCTATCAATTAAATGTCATTTACATTTAACCAGGCAACTTTTTCTCTTCTTGTATTTTTTATAATCTAACGGCATTGTCCTGCTCTTGCTCACATGAAACGTCAATCATAAAAACAAGACAGGTTATTGCAATAACTAATCCATTGAATAGCGATTGGGTAACATTTTATTAGTAAGACCGTATGTATTTTTAGTCTGTGCAAGTCGAAAATCCGGCTGTTGTGTCCATTGTTAAGCCATTATTGTTGACGTTCTCGAGAGCTCTAATAGTTCAATTGTAGGTAATTATGTTACTATGGCTGAATTCCGCACACAAATATACAACTAGAAATAATTTAGTGGAACTTTTGTATTGTTTTTCTACAGTAGAAACATGTTCAAATTCGATTAAATTAATTTAGGAGGAATAGCGTAGCCTGATTTTGTGTTAGTTACAAATTGATAGTGAACATATTTTATTAATCGCGGGCAGAGTCGCATGCATCATCTAGTTTGTAATAATATTCGAAAAACAGAATAAATGATAAAAATATATATTATGTTTAGTATATGTACATATATGTAAGTATACCTAGTCATAATTCTAATAACGTTTTATTACATGTTCCAATCTAATCATCATCATTCTCTAATTAAGACAAATTATATTACTAAATATGACAGTCATATATGTTTGACCTTTTAATAAAATTTAACTGCGTACAATAAAAGGCTAGTACTCATAAACGTATTAATATTTTGATGCGGTGGGAATACTAAATGTATTGAAATAAGTACAACGTATATTAATAAATATTCATGCTTTTCTTTTTAAATAATATTATTATTACTATCTTATCTTAACATGTGTCTTGTATTTTAGAGTGGTCCGTCCTCGTATAGTTATGATAGGTACATAATATTATGTCGTTGTATTTTGATTAGAGTGTAATTTTTTCAGATGCATGTTTCTATTATAATTATAGATGATTATGTATATGTACATAATATATAACTTTCTTTCATTTTCTTTTAACTTCAATATCAGTTATGTTAACTACCTACATATTATATAATATTAAATGCTGTTGTAAGTAAATTTGTTTTAAAAAATCGTAACCTGTTTGGGTGGATTATAATATCATCCAAACATTACTTATTTTTTTATTCATGGTATAAAATAGTCTACTTAGGGCCGATTTTTCAATGCTTGGATAAAACTTATCCGTCCAATAAAGTATTACACGATAATATTAAAATGTCACGTAAACTGTCAAATACGGGCAATTAGAATACGTTTTTAAAATGGTAGTTTTATACATTATTCGACGAATAAGTTTTAACCAAGGATTGAAAAATCAGCCCTTAAACCTATGTATAGCGGAAGTATATTCTTCATACCAATGAAGGTTACATAAATATTAGATGTTGATTCAAAAGCGCTAGAAAAAGTCTTAAGTTAATAAAAGTTTGGAGTTTTCTTTGACGTCCAGTTTCAACAGATCTCTATCGGGTAAGTTGTGAAACTCTTCGAATGAAATAAGTCGGATTTATAGTTGATGTTGTGGAAATAGAAGATTTTTTTTTTCACGTAAGCTATTTTAAACGACTCTTTATGTAAACTAGTACCTACGTGCAGTCGGGGTGCAGGTACGTGCGTTATGAGTAACATTTTATTTTTTGTTCATTAACTGATGTAACCTGTTTGAATGCGGTTACAAAATTTTCTGATTTTTCTGTATGATATATTTTTGTAATCCATGTATTTTGTGTCCGTTAATAGGATACGAAAGTCGTGATGTTAAATCTCCTGATTCCTGAGTCGTTGGGATATAAAGTGTTTAAAAATAAGCCATAACGATAATAATAATCCTTACCATTATAAATGCGTGTACTTTCACGTTGCAACGAATTAATTTCATAATATTTTGCGATTTTTGTTTTAAGCTACCTATATACCTATTCGTAGGTTTACAATGGGTATTTTCGTTAAAAATACACGGACGGAGCCGCGGGCGGAAAGCTATTATACATTATTCTTCTTCCCATCCATTTCACACCATCAATCAATTGATAAGTAAAAACGCAATATCTCTCGTACACGCAAACTTATGGCTATATTCAAAAAGCTTCGCTCAATAGCTGACGAAGATGTCGTTAAAAAAGTTTATTATGCAATATGCCAATCTATATTATGTTATTGCATTCAATCGTGGGGTGGAGCTGCCAAAACTCAAATGCTGAAAGTAGAAAGAGCTCAAAGAGCGGTATTAAAAGTAATGATGGCTAAGCCCATATAATATTATCCCACTACTGCTCTTTACACAGAATGCAAAATACTATCAATAAGAAAGCTCTTCATACTACACTGTGTTCTTGCTTATCACAAGCAGACGAACTGGCATGAAATAAAATTTGAAAAAAGGCGCAGGGATAAAATTTTTAATTTACCGTTTGTCCGCACTGCAGCTGCAAAACGATTCTGTGTTTTTTTGAGCCCACTCCTGTATAATAAAATTAATAAAATATTAAACGTTCGTACTTTGACCTTATCCGATTTGAAAAATAAAATAATCATCTTTTTACTTACCATATCGTACAGCGAGACCGAAGACTTCATGAAAGTTTAATACGCATAAATACTTATAAAGAACCGCATATTGATATTGAAATATTTTACTCACTCGTCCACTCAATCTCTCAAATAGGGGAACATCACACACACACACACACACACACACACACACACACACACACACACACACGAACACACACACACACACACACACAAACTGCATGCCCGAAATGGTATTTTTAACCTCAATTAGTTCTTATAATGATTCTCTATTTTATAAATTTATGTAATCCATACTAATATTATAAATGCGAAAGTAACTCTGTCTGTCTGTCTGTTACTCAATCACGCCTTAACTACTGAACCAATTTGCATGAAATTTGGTATAGAGATATTTTGATACCCGAGAAAGGACATAGGCTACTTTTTACCCCGGGAAATAGGATAGGTTTTATCCCGGAAATCCCACGGGAACGGGAACTATGCGGGTTTTTCTTTGACTGCGCGGGCGAAGCTGCGGGTGGAAAGCTAGTAGTATATAAGTTAAATTAACAATACTGGCTAAGTCTGGAGAGGAAGGCGTCGATCGTCTCTAGCACAGGTATATTCCTAGTTGAGGCGATCGTCGTGTCTAAATTGTTTTTGTTTTTATGTATTGTTTCTAAATAAACGATTTTTATTTATTTATTTATTATTTAAAACCATCGAAACACAGTACAAAAAACCACTAACATATCAAATGTACTCCATTACGTTATTAAATTGAAAAAAAGCCTCATTCATTTGTATCACGTCTCCGAATGTATTTTCACGTTGTTTTTCATATATCAAACGGGTTGGCCATAAAAATTAATTAACCGACTCGTATATTGTTTCAATACTGGATACAGCGGGCTTTATTGTGTATAAATTTGGTTTGTTGATGAAAATAATACCGGAAAAATATATTAAAATATTATCCTACTTATATTATAAATGCGAAAGTTTTTATGTTTGTTTTTTTTGCTCGAAATTTGCTACACACATAGAGTTTAACTTAGGTTAATACATTGGATAGTTTTTATCCCGAAAATCCCATAGGAACGGGAACTATGCGGGTTTTTCTTTGACTACGCGGGCGAAGCTGCAGGCGAAAAGGTAGTAAAAATAATAAACAACGAGAAATTATTAACCAACGTCCAAAAAATAATGGATTTGCTTTATTCGTAGCGTGTCTATATTCCAAAAACAACGGCTAGATTGCATACGACGTAAGAAGTACTATTGCATTTATTTATAGTTGAAAGATTAGAAACTGTTGTTTTTGTTTAGAAGAGAAACTATATAATATTACAGTAATTATTTTTTTAGGCTTATTCTTATACTATTTTTTTTTAATTACCTGGGGCCGTATTATGATGACCTCTTATTCCCAGTCAATTTACGTCGTGAATTGAACTGACTGGCAAATTCATATACATAATACAATATTAATACATAATGTTAACCATGGCTGTTTATTGCGATCATAATATGAATTTGCCAGTCAGTTCAATTCACGGCGTAATCTGTCTGGAAATAAGAGGTCATAATACGGCCCCAGAGCTGAATAATAGATAATTAATAATTAATTGAATGTAATAATGAATATAAAAATTTTTCAGCAAAATATTATCGACATTCCATTGATATACATAAACAATAAAAACAATAGCAATTAATAAAGTTCCTAGAAATTCTATAAAAAAAATACCATAGACATTTATATTTTGAAGCCAGCTTCGACCTACGGTTTTAATAAAAATAGCAATAGTAATAAATTTAATTGCAATAGTATAGTAAATCTATTATTATTCCATCATACCAATTTAGATCACAAAACATTCACAATAGTGTAAACGTTTTTGATTGATGGTTATTATAAAATATAAAGGCTCGGAAAATTTGATTCCGTTGCATTCGTTTAAGGGGAAATGTGTGAATTTTACCGGTATTCATTGAACGACAAAATGGCTTGCATTGAATTTTCATAAAATTTTAGAAAAGAATTACTTTTTCGAACTTAATTTACTGTTTTTTTTCCAAACATTCGCTTGGTCATTCGAGGAAACATTCGTATACGACTGACGAGAACCACTGTACATACCTACCTAGATTCGTTATAAGTTTCATTATACCTAACCGAAAAACCGCTCTCAAGACGAATACGCGAATCTTAAAACGAAGACAATCTCTTATTCGACATGAATTGCAGAATCATAGACGCCGTAATTCTATCAACACGAATTAAAATTAAAAACAATACTTTTAAATATCTATAAATTTGGGTAACACATTCTGATAATATACTAGGTTGATCCAAAAGTAATGATAATTGGGTATTTCCTGTGCACATAAAAATATAAAATAAATGTTTTTTGCTTGCTCATGTACTCACTAAGTTATCACAAAAAAATCATATCAACAGGCCACGTTTCCAAGTATTTACATTAATTTGAATGTGAACCGTGGGTGCCAGAATGTTTCCCGACGAAAAGAAGAAACAACGATTCGACATTTAGAGGGTGAATTTCTAAATTTTTAATGAGATCAGGATAATTTTTTGTCACGATTTGTGATCATGGACGTTACCCGAGTTCACCATGTTTATGCTGAAAGCAAGAAACAATCAATGGCCTGCGATGGGAGCTTCCAAAGTGACGATGAAGAAATTCAAAGTGAAAATTAGTGGGATAGATTAAAGCAGTAGTTTTTTTGGGACGCTGAAGGAATAATTATGGTGGAATATTTTAAGAAGGTAGCCACTATATTGGGCTCATACTACACAGACCAAATTAAAAGATTGCGGTAGGTTAGTAAGGAAAAGAGACATGGTAAAATGCGGGCTTGAATGCTGTTTCACCCAGACAACGAACCAGATCACAAAGCGTCAGTTGCAATGGCTGCCATTCAAAAATCGGCATACCAAATTCTTGAACACCCACCCTGTTTGTTAGATCTAGCTCCTAGTTATTTTTATCCCTTTCCTCGGCACAAGAAACACCGTCTTAGCAAGGAATTTTAAGACGACAGCAAAGTGATGGCCGCAGTAGAGGGGTTTTTGTTGATGAAGTCAAAGTTTTTTTTTTTTAAGTTTAGGAAAAAAATATCGAAGTTTATTATCTAGTTAGAAGACTATCTAGAGAAATACATAATTATTTTAACTGTAATGACCTTGTTTAATATTGATTATCATTACTTTTGGATCAACCCATGTATAATAGATGAAGCTGAGAAACATTTGATAAATCATCTCCATACAAAAAGCAGATGCGCACATAACCTCAAATTTTAAACACTTTTAAATTGTTTATATTAACGCGATAAAAACTAAATATAATCTGGAACGCATAATATGCAGTATATTATGGTGTTATATATGAGTCGTTTTCAAAATTATTGTACATTACTACTAAATGTTTGTCCCCATAAAAAATCTTCGAAAAAAATATGGTTACGACTGAAATAAATCATTGTTAACTTTTTACAGACTAAACTTAAGCATACTGCATATCATTTCTGATAAAAAGCAATGAATTGCGATTCAAATTCTTACATAAATTTAATGTGAAAATAAAGTAACAAAAAAAACTCCATACATTTTTTATTGTCCCCTATGTGGGCGACAATGAAAACCAATATTTTTATCAGAATTTTTGTATGAAACTTCCTATTTTTTTGTATCATAATTAAAAAGCAATGTTTGAAGTGTTATATCTGATAGATTAAACTATTTAAATTACCTTAAATAAACTAAGAATGAAATATTAAAAAATGTCCCTATCAATCGTTACAATTTCGTGACACTCATTTATTGACATAATTAACCAACTTTTTGTATCACAAAGAGTAGGAATCTAACTTTAATCACTGGCAACACTGGTCATGGTACGAAAAGTAAGGTCACATTAACGCGCCGCCATTTTGTTCGTCGTCCAGACACGGAAGAAGTCCTGTAGTGTGCTGTGCAAAAAATTTAGTTACATTTTCCTAACGACGTATTCTCAACAAAAGTAAGTACATTTTGAAGAATTCACCTACCACAATTGTAATATACTTAAATTATGACTAGAGTAATAGATTACACTTTCAATCTAATGGTAAATGTGATTATGTTTTGTGTAAAAGTATTTCTTAGGTTATTTTTTACATGTTACTGACGAACAATTTCTTGACATTTACTGACGTCAGTAAATTGTAGACGGTAAAGCTGTGGTCTCATGTGTAAAGTATGAAAATAAGATATTAAAATGTGTGTTATATTAATGTAACGAATAAAAATAAAGGAGAAAAACAATAAATCTCTCAAGATTATTTTTTTGTAACTACAGGCCATACTTTTTTAAACCATGATGTAGGGTTAGTAAAGTCAGGCTTAGGGACTTGACTTTTCCTGGGATCTGATAACTTTTTTATAGTGAAAGCGGATCAGTGAGTCTTGGCCTCCAATTTTACAAGTGGTTTCTGATGGGATAACGCTTGCCTTATTGCATTTAGTGTTGATCGCTTTTCCACCCACACGAGTGATGCTTACTTTTGTTTTTATTTTTATTCAAAATATATCCAACAGCTTTTTTTAGTTTCAGAATGCCGCTAACCGGTGCCGAACGGCAAAAAAATACATTGAAAAACTAAAAAAGCAAAACCCTGAAAAATATGAAAAGAAAAGGAAAAAAACACCTCGAGAAAGTGAAACAAAGACAAAGAAAAATATCAGATCTTAATGACAGTGAAAAAGAAGCTCGAAGACAAAAATGGAAAGAAGCTAATGACAGAAGAAAAGAAAAGGAAAAGCAAACAGAAAATTATAAAAATTGATTGTTTGTTGATTATTTTGTAACTAAAAATATATATTTTTTTAACTAGTGACATCTTACTTTTTTATATGTAATATTACCTTATTCTGAATACAGCCTTACTTTTACAACTTCCTGACATTTCCTAACGAAACAGTTTACTGACAATTTCGTGACGTACAAATATTTTGAAAATGACCCATATGTGTTATATAGGTAGGAGTATGAGGAAATGAAATTAATAAATATTATGATGCTGTTTTAAGCAGTGTACCTACATCCTGAGCCTACACCTAGCTATGCTTTCTTATTTAGATTTACGTTATATTTATATTAATTCTCTTAATCATAATATTTAGGTAGTTATACATTTTTAACAAAATTTAGTGAATTTTTATGAAGGTTTCTAATTATTTACTACATACCTATTCATACTTTTTTTGCTTCCTTAAGGACTTTCGAGTTAAAAATTGATAAAGGATTAAGTTTAAAACATTCTTACAGAAAATAAGAATTATATTCTAAAGATACTACAGAAATGAATTGAAATTGACGTTTGAATGCAATACGGGAACATTCTGGAAACCGGATTCATTAGGTTTCGCTTTCAATAGAAGTGCTAATGCATTAATTGAATTCTGTGCTATCTCTTTTAGCTTTCAACTTACTTTTTCAAACAACATTGTCCTACTAATACTCGTATTATAAATGCGAAAGTTTGTAAGGATGGATGCATGTGTATATGTATGTTTGTTACTCTTTCACGCAAATACTACTGAACCGATTACAATGAAATTTAGTACACATATAGAGGGTAGCTTGGATCAACACAGGGAATAGGTTTAATCCCCGAAACCCCACGGGAACGGGAACTATGCAAGGTTTTATTTAAAACGCGGGCGAAGCCGCGGGTGAAAAGCTAGTGATATATATTTATATATTATGATCAGTATTTAGTGTATATGTCGTGGCCATATCGTAGATTTGCTCATTTCATGAAATGGCCAATTTAGTTTGGCCAGATCGTTAAATCGTCAACGTTTCACGATTTGGTCATCCACATTTGGCCAGATCGTCGATCTGGCCAAACGTGGATGGTCATTTCACGAAATGCGACCATTTTTGTTTCTTTTTTAAAAAGCGATTCGCTTCTGGCACTCGCCGGCCGCTGCCGCGGCACGCTCGCTTTGCTCGCTCGGCTCGTGCGTTGTTTATTAAAGTGTTATGTACCTACATATAACACGCCTTAATTATTAGAGGATGCATTGGGCCACCCAAGAAGGACTTGTACTTGATAGCGATTGCGACATCGCGCACACCTGCGATTCCAGAGAGTGTTGCGGCAATCACCACCACCGCGACGCTGCAGCTGCCCCGCCGAGGACGACGTGCACTCTTGGTTCCAACATTGAACCGGGAGGGACGTAGTTTAAGTTAGGAATAATTTATAATGTAATTTTCTTACAATAAATTATTAATAAGTAAATTTCGGTTTTTTTTGCGCCTTCGCGGGTCGGTCAATATAATTAAAGTCTAACCTAACCTAACCTAACTGTTTTCTATTGAAAAAACCATTCGCTTCTGGTATTCGCCGGCGCTACCGCGGCACTAACTTAAATGACAATAAACAAGTTCTTAAAATATTCTGAATTTTTTAATGTTTTATGGATACTCTCTAAGATATTTTATACGATCTGGCCAAATGTCGATGACCAAATCGTGAAACGTTGACGATTTAACGATCTGATCAAACTATGTTGGCCATTTCATGAAATGAGCAAATCTACGATATGGCCACGACATATTATACAGAAATGTATTTGTTTATGACTTGTTAACTAGACTACTTTTCGAAGTTGCTCACAAAATTGTGCACATGTGTGTGCACACAAACTTATGCAATTGAAATTTTTACGTATTCCCTTGGCTCTTGAAAGAAGATTGGCTACGTTCAGTCAAGGAAGATATTAAAATTGCTTCCTATTGTAGAATTTATTTGAAATTCTATTTTACCAATATTAATGACCAGTGAACCGGACTATTGTGCTAGAGAGTATAGGAATTGCTACTACGTCTGGAAATATATTGTCATATTAAGTACCTATATACATAATATATAATTATTAAGTAACCAACCTCTCTTACTTGCGGCCCGTTTCCCAGCAGTGGGAACATAATGTGCTGATGATGATGATTTAAGACTGTCTTTCAGAATATTCAGGCAGTGTTTTGCTTTAAATGCCGTGCTTAATCCTATAAGTACCAACTGATTTGTATATTTGCCCGCAATTGGCTATTCTAATAATTATAATTATAATTCTTATACCTAAGGGTTTTAAGTTTTTTTGCAGGACGAATTCGTAACTAGCTAAAAATATTATTTTCAATTTACTACCCACAAAATGTACAGGCTTTACCCTACTCAGCCTTCTGGCAAATAGGCTTTTGACCTCACCCAGTGCCACAAAATATATCACCCTAAATAGCTTGTCTATGATTTACTGCTAGGTCAATAACACTAAATATTCTACTAGGTATTGCCTGCGGCTTCGCTTAAATGCGATCAAGAGAAATTCCCATAGGAGTGTGATATTTCACTGCGGTAAAAAGTAGCTTCCTAACTATATTTAGACTCCAAAATCATACCATAAATTCACTCCATTGCGACGTGAAAGACAGACAAACAAACAAACACACTTTCGCATTATAATATAAAGTGAGGATTTGTAAAATAAACATTTTTCAATTTGTGTCTATTTCCCTTAATACGAGCTTTTTGTTACTAGATGAAGCCGTTTCTCTATGTATCTATTATTTACTCAAATTTCAAAAATTGCGTTTCCTAAGACGCTATTCCCTAACATCTGTTATTACAACTACACACAGAATGATCTATTTTGTCAAAGGAAATTCTATCTCAAGAATTCGAATTGCTTTCTTTTGCTTTTATGAGACGGTTTTTGGAACTGGAATGTGTTTTACATCAAAATACGTAAAATAATGCGGACGAATATTTCACCATAATATTAGGTATAACGTGAATTTTTTTATAGAGGGATTAGTATTAAAAATCATATAAAGACATTGAAAGTTCCTGTAATTTTGTATTTTGAATTTTCCTAATGATAGATTTTTTACCATCATTGTAAATGCTACAAGCCGACCGTTTCCAACTGATATAGATGTAAAAATCACAAAATATTACATAGCAGAAAATATATCTCACAATGTATTTTTTCTTACTCATTGCTTTCCTAATAAGGAAGATAAGAAGTAAGAACTCATTACGAGACCAGGGTAGCCGCCGAAAGTACAAAGGTTAACCTCGGCTCCTGTAATCGGGTAATGTAAAGGTTTTATATTCCTTGATATAACTCATATTCTGCTTAAATAGTACTAATTTATATAAGGCTGTAGTTGTATGTTTATACACTATTCGGAGAAAACACAAAATAATATTCTCATGCAAAAAAGTTTGTAAAAAATTGGTTGTCTGTAAAGTCGGTTTACTGACGATAGTTGAACGTGACAACGTCCGATTGTGCTTCTTTGTCGCTCGTTCCGCGCTCTCGCTCGCACTTCAAGCCTTACATGGAACGCCTCAGATGAGTCAGAGCGAGGTAACGCCGCATGAGTCAAGTTTTTTCGTGCGTGCAGCCGGCTTTATCGAATTATAAGACGTTGTCACGTCAAAAAACATATCATTAATCTTGCATGTAGCTTCTCAGTAAATAGTAAACAGATCACACCGTATGTTGCTTAGCTAAATATCTGTAACAGACCGGGAACTTAAACTTGAGATTTAAAATAAATGTGTGATAACTAAAATGCATATATTTTATTTAAAATAAATGTATTAATAACGCAATATCCTCCCTCACATTCTATAAAAGCTGCATTGCACTATTTCTACATACATTTCACTAATACGGCTCTTACCTGCGTCCTTATGTTGATTCATTACCAAGATACAGTGTAATCCAACCGCGCTACAAATGCAGCACGCCGTAATATATTCACGCAGTTAATTTGACAATTCAGAGCACAAACTTTATTCATGCCAAACCTTATTACGCAACCAGCCATAAATTGTCAGGACAAAGTACTGATTTAGCAAAGGAAGAGATTTGTTAGAATTTTTAACGTATTGTTGGCTGGTTATGGGAAAAGTTTAGTTGAGAATTACGTGGGTAACTTATTAACGAATTTTCGAATGAAGACTTTGTTGTGGTTTGAATTCGTTTTGTTTTTTCCTGTATCCCGTTGTTTCGTAATATCATCTTGTAAATCTGCTGTTGTGTAGAAAAATGTATTTCGTAATTGTTGAGTGTTATAATGTTCATTATATTTACAAAACGTTCTTGACTTAATGTAACGTTGAATCTGAAACAGAAAAAAATGTAAAAGAATTGTTCTTTAAAATATTATACACTAGCTTACCGCCCGCGGCTTCGCCCGCTTTGTCTAAAACCTAATAAATTATATACTAAAACCTTCCTCTTGAATCACTCATTCTATTAAAAAAAACCGCATCAGAATCCGTTGCGTAGTTATAAAGATTTAAGCATACATAGGGACATAGGGACAGAGAAAGCGACTTTGTTTTATACTATGTAGTGATATAATACAAACGTATGTGCCCTTATACTCTAGTTATAAACCTGATCAATTTATATTCAAAAGATATTAATATGCACTGATCAGTCTTTTGTACCATATTAAACACATTATATGACTGACATTGTACTACATACCATCATGCCATAATATGTAGATACTAGCTGCGCCCCTCGCTTTCACCCGGGTGGCTCCAGCCCTATTGGTCTTAGCGTGATGAAATTATAGCCTTCCTCGATAAATGGGCTATCTAACACCGAAAGAATTTTTCAAATTGGCCCAGAAGTTCCTGCGTTCAAACAAACAAACTCTTTAGCTTTATAATATTAGTATAGATTTGTAAAATTTCTATTATAACCACGTAACAATCCCTTTTATAAGAATGTACGCACATGTCAAGAACTTGGCTATAGGCTTAACTTCTCTAATAACATTGAAGGCGAAACTTAAAAGGGATAATATATTTAAACCAACGGCGATAATTTAGCGGCCACAGAGTATAAAACTTACAGATAATAAAATTCTTAACAGATTTAAATGATTTAATGGCATTGTAATGAATTGCTATATCTAACCGACAATTTATATTCCAAGTTAAGTTCAGTTAGGTTTTTCGTCCAAAATTTTAATAATAACATTAGCTTATTACTCAATGATGTTCTAACCGTATACGGATATATTTTAACTTTTGTTTGTTTGCTCGTTACCATTAAACTCACAAGAACTTTACATCATATTATATTTAGTTAAGGCTGCAGTCTAGCAAAATTGCGTTTTCAACAAGTTATTTGACAATTTTTTCCCGGCTATTGAAATGATAAACTGAATTTTTTTTTCTTGTTTATCAATTAGTGTTATATACGCAATGCGCGTTTTTTCACATTTATAAAGTTACTTTATGTTACCTTAATCAGGCCTTCAAGATAAGTCTCTTTCCACCAAAGACATTTCGAGCTAAGTTTGTGCACTCACTACGTTGCAACCGATTACAATTTACACAATTTGATCAGCGCATAAATATCATTATATAGTCGTAATTCAAATCTGCTGAATACAATTGCCGAAAAACTTATGATTTTCCTAATTAGGACGTTATAAATTCATTAAATTTCCCATTTTTTGCCTTACAAAAAACTATTGATAAATACTGCTAAAAGTTATTTTTTCCATTAATTTATTCAAACTCAAAACTCAAACTCAAACTCAAACATTTATTTATTCAATTAGACTTCTTCTAGAAGCACTTTTTAAACGTCATCAAGTACATATTTTTAACATTTACCACCGATTCGGAAAGCAGTATCTACGGAGAAGAATCGGCAAGAAACTCCATAGTTGCTCTTTTTAATCATGTCAGATTTACAATTTTGCAAATTACATATGTAATATCATAATATATTATCATAATATGCCAAAGAACTGTCCTGTGGTTTTTACGCGACAACCCTCCATGGGTTTTTATCGTCCATAAATTCCTTAATACTGTAATAGGCTCTCTGGACAAGTACATTTTTTATATAAGTTTTAAATTTAGAACTACTAAACTCTTTAATATTATGAGGAATTCTGTTGTAAAAGCGTATACCTTGGCCCATAAATGAATTTTTAACTTTAGCTAGCCGAAAAAATGGCATTTCAATTTTATTTCTGTTTCTTGTGTCATAACAATGTCTATCTCCTACTTTTGTGTGTAAGTAAGCGTTATTGTGTACATATAAAATATTATTAAATATATACTGCGACGGTACAGTAAGGATACCAGTATTCTTAAAGAGATCTCTTAGTGAGTCTCGAGCACGCAAATTATATATAGAGCGTATGGCTCTTTTCTGTAATATAAATATAGTTTCTATATCTGCAGCCCTGCCCCATAGCAGAATTCCATAGGACATTATGCTATGAAAGTAGCTAAAGTAAACCAATCTAGCCGTTTCTTCATCAGTGAGATGCCTTATTCTTCTAACTGCATATGCAGCTGAGCTGAGCTTAGCAGCGGTGGTGGTAACATGGGCCCCCCATTGAAGCTTCTCATCTAATGTCAAACCAAGAAAGACAGTCGATTCCACAGGGTATAATGCCTCCCCGTTTAAAATAATATTCCTTTTCACCTTTTTTACATTTGGGAGGATAAATTCTACACAATTTGTTTTTTTTTGTATTTAATAGTAAATTATTAGCATTAAACCAATTGGATATGCGTAAAAGAGCAGAGTTTACTTCGTCAACAGTTGTGTCATGTCTATCCACATTAAATATTAATGAGGTGTCATCTGCAAACAGTACTATTTCACACATATCCTGCAAATAATAAGGTAGGTCATTAATATACACTAAGAACAAAAACGGTCCTAAGATAGATCCCTGCGGAACACCTATGTTAATCGGCGCGCCGCGAGATTTCTCTCCATTAACGACAACGGTTTGTACCCTGTTCTGAAGATATGAAGCTATGAGATCCTGAGCTAAACCTTTGATACCATAAAAATTTAGTTTCCGTAATAGAGTGGAATGTTCTACACAATCGAAAGCCTTAGAAAGGTCGCAGAATATCCCCAAAGCATTCTTTGAATTTTCCCATGCTTTGTATATATGTGACAAAAGAGCTACTCCGGCATCAGTGGTAGAGCGCCCCTTTGTGAAACCATACTGTTTGGCGTGCAGTAAACCATTTGATGCAAAATGACTACTTAATTGGCTTAAAATTAGCTTCTCGAAGACTTTGCTCAAAGTTGGTAATATGGAAATTGGCCTATAGTTATTACTGTCTTCTTGGTCACCACTTTTAAATAAAGGAATAACTTTGCTAAACTTTAGTAAATCAGGGAATATACCACAGTCGCAACACTGATTAAATATAAACGCTAGTTGATTGGCAATGTTTTCTATGATATTATTTACTAAATTTACAGACATACCCCAGAGATCACATGTTTTTTTTAAATTTAATGTTTTAAAAGTTTTAACAATTTCATCAGCAGTCACGTCTCGCAATTCAAATAATTTGTTACACTCAGCAACGTGATCCCTCAATAAAGACTCTGCAAGCGCTGAAGACGAATTTAAATTCTTAGTTAAACTAGCAGGGACACTACTAAAGAAATCTTCAAAAGCAAGCGCAACATCAGCACTTTTGTCAATGACCCTACCAGAATTGACAAGTTTTATGGTACTATCGTTTGATCGGCTTTTGCCCAATTCACCATTAATAATTGTCCAAACCGTTTTAACTTTATTGTCAGAGTTGCGTATTTTATCTCTGACATACAAACTTTTGGCAGTGAAACAAACTTTTTTAAATGTTTTTGAATAATCTCATTGGTCTTCTACCATTCGAGTTGGTAGAAGACCAATGAGTATTAATCCTTTAAAAAAATTTTTTTTTGAATTTTGATTATTCTTTAAATATTTAAAAAATATTTAAAATAATTATGAAAAATCCTAGCGAATTTCTTTAGTCGCGCTCCTTGGGCCGGAGCGTTCTGACGTGTGCTCTACGCTCGATTTTCCTTCATACCGAAGTGAAAGTTGCTCTACTTCATTAAATTTAATATTTTTGTTAATTGATATTTTTATCTTAGTTTTGTGCAAATATTCGTATTTTTAAACATTTGATTTCGATATGGAAAATAAACGAAAAAAATATGCGTGTAACTACTAGGAAAAAAATTATCTTCGAACATAAAGTGTAATGAAACCAAATAGATTACAAAGGTGATTGGCAACAATTTCTTTATTTTACGGGGTTTCAGTAAAGGGATGTAGTTTCTTTAAAACTAAAGTAAACTCATAAATTTTCTTATGATATAATTTTTTTTGAAATTCCAAAAATGTTTATTTTTCGTTTGAGAAATACGAAATATATAAAATTGTATTGAGAACTTGAACTTGGGACATACGGGGAAAATGATTTGTTTACTCCAAAATTCCAAATATGTCGAGGTGTTTTAATTTTTTCTTCTAGTCATTTTAAACGTAGCGGCATGTTGTTTGATTATTAATTTTGTAACTTAAATACAGGATGTTGGTTTTATATTTTGATCTTACAGATGCGCTGACAAATTTAGTCCACCATTTCTAGTTTAGTCCACCAACTCTAAGTACCAATATTAACACTAGAGCGCTCGCGCCTAAAATTTTCCTTGAGTGCACGCGTGGGTCACATATGTCACCCAATACGACGCACGTTTTTTTTTCATAAAAAATCGTAGTTTAAAAAGTAAACGAAGTACTTATTTATGAATCAACTTTATTTTTAAGTGATGAAACAAAAAAAATATCAATATTTTCTCATTTTACTTAAATTATGAGCTAAACATAAACCTCTGTGAAAAGTAACTAATTTTTTACATATTGTGATCAATCAGTTTTTTTTACTTTGGAAACTACAAATTTGGTAAAAATAATCATCTAATTATAAAGTTTAAGAATAAGTTGTTCTTATCCAATAAAATTTTATTTTCAATAAAAAATAAGTATGTCTTAGCACTCGAATATGAGTATTTTATTTCGATTTTAGTTACCCATATATTAATAATTTCTTAAAAGTATAAATTGATCATAAGAGCAGTAAAAAATAAAAGCGGTATACTTGATTTTCACTCGTAATTGTATGATTTCAAAAACTTCCTAGAACGCTCGCGCGGGGGACATGCATCACCCATGTACTTTTATATTTTCGCAGAGTACACTTCGTTGCACCAAGGAAGCTGACACGCTGCTAAAATGTCCGATGATTGGTAGTCGGGGAATACCTGAGACAACAACACTCAAGCACGATTCTTTAAAAAAATATTTAGCAATATATAGCACTGGGTGACCTATGTCCCCCGCGCGTGCGCTCTAGTGTTAAAACGAATGGATTATCATCACATCATCAAAACTCAGATGTAATGGAAGATCACAATAACATAGAAAATTCAATGGGTGTTGAGAACTAAACAAACACAAGTAACAGAGACGCGAAGAATAAAAAAAGAGGACGAAAACGATATTCGTTGATGCTTTCCCTTGTCGACATATTGTTAGGGTACATCACCAATCTGCAAAAAACAAAACTGATGATTCCCAATTGCTGATTAAAAATGAAAAACAAATAATAGACAACAGTGGTGAAAATTTGCTGATCACAATGAAACATCCTTCAGTGGTAGCAGATTTACTCATTTAAAATGTATCGGTGAACAGCGTAAAGGAGAGGAGGACAGGAAAACATTATGAATGTGGATGGTGGATTGTATACAGGGTGTAATCGTTAAGTATGTGCAGGCGATTATGACGTTATTATTGCAGGTATCAAAAAACTTAAAACTGATATCGAAATTACTTTACCTAATGAGCAAAATGACAATAATAACTTTTTTAAAGTATAACGAGAAATATCTAAAAAAATTACTTTATACACTCCCATATCAAGAAGAGAAAATGGGACTAGTTGAGTTAAATGTCTAATTCCGGCAAAAGACATGAATGCGGAAGATGCGGTTAAAAAAAAAAAATATTTGAAATACAATGCAAAAAAATAACACTTTTGTCATAGATAAGAATCATGACTATTTTTTCCAAATTCAGGAACAACTAAACGTTGCAGAAGCAGAAGTCTGCTTATTTGCTGTTTGGACTGGAGTGAATCATTCGTTAAAAATAGAATATTTAAAAAAGTATGTAACGTTGAGGCAAAATAAAATGATGGACCATTATCAAGATTTTATATAAATTGCCTACTGTCAGAATTGATTGATTCGAGACTTCAGCATTCGATGCCCATCAAGGACCCATCCTATATCATTCAAGCGATTGAAAAAAAAAAGAGAAAAATCCAGTGCAACCGATAAAACATCAGAATGCTAGCAAAAGATTTATTAGGTTTATCAATATAAATCTATATATTATACATATAATAAATCTGTAGAAGCGTCAATTCTGTACTTTGAAAATATTTAAAAAATAAATAGCAGGGGGTGTTACTGGATCGATACCAAACCCAAATATGTGATTAAAAAAATTTTTGTCTGTCCGTCTGTATGTGAAGGCATCACGTGAAAACTAATGGTTCGATTTCGATGAAACTTGGTATAATTATACCTTATTATCCTGGGCATAAAATGGAATACTTTTTATCCTGGAAAAATACGAAGAAAAAAATAAATCTTAATTTTTCAGTTTTATCCATAGACGTTGTTCTGTAGAACCGCGAACACACGTTGCGTTACCCGCAGTGGATTCAGCGATGTAACCTGTAGCGCCAAAAGTCGGATTTGGCTTGAACCGTTTGCGGCACACGCGGGCCGCACGACACGACGCCTCCTCGACTCCTATATAAGGACGGCGTTCCGCGCGATGCATATAATTTATGAATTTTGATGCGAGCGGACGTGTCCAGTGTGGCGAGCGAGAGTGATCGTCTAATATTAATTTAGTGAGAAACGTCTTCCAAGTTCAAAATGGAGAAATAAACCATCCACGCGAAGACCGACATCCGCGCGGACGGAGTCGCGGGCGGAAGCTAGTCAGAAATAAATATCTTTTGTTTTCATTTGCGTATTTTTCTATTTTATAATTTTTTACACAAACATTACATTTTTTTATTATATACAAAATTTGTTTATCCGTTTTATTAGTGAAACTGAACAAATTTCACTAAGAAACTTAGGTCGAAAAAAATGTATAGAGTTATGCATTTTGTATGGAAAGCTTATTTTTTTTATATTTCGTCCAAATTTATTTGTAAAAGTTGATCAGTTATATAAACATGAAGTTGAAGATATCAATAGAACGTATTCGCAAATTTTGTGTACTGATAAAAAAAATCACCCGGTGTAATTTTCACGAAAATTGTTTCAAATTGTCATTTTTGGTACTTATTACGAATATTAAATTATGCATACGAATGATTTAATTTTTAAAAATTAAGTGGAGCAACTTTCCCTTACTACATTTGTATTATTTACATATGTATAGGATGACAGGATGCATTTGTTTGCACTACTAGACCAAGCCCTTAAAAGTGCGACCCAATGTAAAAACGTTTTATATAAATACAGATCGCACAGTAGGGGACATACATAATAAAATAATATACAAGTTGTACAGGATATTAAGGCCAGGTTTATTTATATTTTGTGTGTTTAAGCAAAAGTTTAGCATGAACTATTTTAATTTAAACGCTTTATCACAGACACAGATGTTATAAAGTTTGATGGGAACATAGTTTCAACGATCCTCTAAGTAGATAATTTATGAGGTTAGTTTGCAACAAATTGTTTAACATTGATCTACCTCTAAAATTTGATGAATGGTACTAACCTAAATCTACATACAAAATATTGTAAAAGTTAATTTTCTATATTTATATGTAAAGTCGCTTTTTTCGGCTGCAACATTCAACTATCACAATGCTTAATTTTACCAAAATCTATACATCGGTTAAAAAGAGAAAGAGTAACAGACACACGATCATTTTATAAATATTGATTGATATGCTTGCCCCCCGCATTTCATACTAAGATAAGATAATATAAAAGATAGTATAGAAAGAGCGAGCGTTTCGTTCGTTCGTTCGTTCGTTTCAGCCGTGGGACGTCCACTGCTGGACAAAGGCCTCCCTCAAGGATTTCCAGTACGACCGGTCACAGGCGGCCTGCATCCAGAGGCTCCTTGCCACTCGGACCAGGTCGTCTGTCCATCTTGTGGGAGGTCGTCCCACGCTTCGTCGTCCAGTTCGTGGCCTCTATTCCAGAACCTTTTTGCTCCAACGGCCATCGGTTCTACGGGCTATATGCCCCGCCCATTGCCACTTCAACGTGCTAATCCGGCGAGCGTTTGAAGAGTATTAAATTATAAACTTAATATCATTGAGAATACAACAGCTTTTAGTACGTAGTTTGCATATCATTCATTATAATCATCAAATTAAACGATCATTCATGCATGACGTAACGTTTGTCATGCTGCATTAGGATGCTTTTCCACCAATAATTTGCGAGGATGTGTAGCGAACGTGTTTTTAAAGAACCAATCATATCGCTTCACTTAGTTTGAAGTTTGAAGCGATCCGTCGTGTCCAGGATTTTTTCAGTCAACCCATCTTTAATAGATTTTTTAATAGACTACATTTATTATAAAATTGGTCTCATTCTATTATCACGCCGGTGAAGGTCGACCTATATTCGGATCTTAGACCAAGAATACAATATCATTTTTATTGCATGTCAATTGAGATGATAAGTGACGAGTATTAGATTAAATCTTTGATGTGTTAACATCCTGATTAGGATGTTTTGATAAAGCATAGTGCATTTTATAATAGTAACAACAGTAAAGATGTTACGTAAAAAACGGAGAATAGACTTATTGAGTCAAATTTAGCCATATTTTGATAGTGTGGTGGAACAATGAAATACATAATATTTGGAAATAATTTTTTTTACCTTTTACCTTTTTAATTTTTACCAATCTTGCTATTTTTATTGGTCCACAAAAATCTGATGCGAGTACGATGTAAAGTGTGGGATAAATAAAATAATAATAAAATAGGTACGTATTTAATAAGAATTGTGATACAACTTGAGCTATTATGAATTTTACAAACACAAGATAGAAAATTGTGAATCAAAAAAAAACCTAGATAAAAAGAGCGTGTGTGGCGAGCACTCGCGTCAGAAGTGAAACTTAAACTCTTTGGCAAGATTCAAAGTTACCAAAATCGTCACCTTACTCCATGACGGTATTGCTATGACGCGACCTTGAAATTTTACTCTCAACGTGCCTAGAAGTTTCACTTCAAAAATAAACTAAAATTAGTATCTAATAGTGTCAAGATAACTAAACAGATGCTAGTCATCACATTTACAAATCAGATTTTTAAACAACATTAATAATTCCATCAAAACGCAGTCTGTTTTCATTCAAGAGATATTTCGATAGCCGATAATATTAAGAAAGCGCCTGTTTTTCATCACTTTTCTAAATAATAATATGCAGGTATACCTAATATTATTTACAGAATCTACAACAATATTGATTTTTTTAAACGTTCTTTATTTTCTTTAAATTAAATGATAATTTTAGAAAATAAAGACTTTAAAGGATTTTAAACACGGTTTATTGTTATATTGTGATATATGTTATTATCCCGTCGTTTCGCAATCATAGTTTTTTAGAAAAGGCTTTTGTCACATTAATTATTATATTTTTCCTGAAATATGTTGGTAATGAAATCGTTTTATACAATAGGCAATGATTGTTTATTAAGCTACAATCCTTAGAGCTGATTTAATCTTTGTTATATTGTTCTCTGGAGTATTTTAACCACTAACTATTTAAAATAATAAGTTGTTTTATCTATCCCGTATTTATAACACAAACATTAAATACAACGAAAAACTATTCGAATCTAAATTAAAATCAAAAGACAATTTAAGCGTATTTCAATAGAAAACCTTGTGAGGAATTCGTAAAATAAATGTAATTTTAGTACAAAAGAAAGCAAATATATACATCATAATGTTTGAAACGGAACTCCGTCTTACATTTACTACCTCGTACCGACTTCTAGAAAATGTGTAATAAATCGTGTTGATTTATTCGTTTCTTTGCTAACAAAAAATAAATTCTGTTTTAAGAAATCTAATTGTTTATTTATTAAAACGTAGCCACGTAGCATTTACCGGTTGAAGGAATGTGACTTGCGAGTGTGCAGACAATAATAGTTTTTATATAGTTATTTTTAGAACACATTATCGCGTGAATATTGTTCTTTTTGTTCGTTTCTTGTATAATATGTAACTATTTATGTATGAATGAATATTTTGTCGTAAGCCGTAAAGAAAATGATATTATGGCCTATTAGATTATTATCGTAGGGAATCATAATATTTATATTACTTAGAATGTTTTTATCCGATATAATATATTATATTATATAGTCGATAGGCTATCGGCTATACTCTGATAGGCAATATGCAAAAATGTTGATATCTTGTATTCCGATATAGAAATGATGTTTTTTTGCAGATTAGGTTCTGAAAGATGAAATCTGCTTTTTCGAGTCAGAATCCAATTTCTGGTATGACAACCGATGTAAGAGGAAATGAATTCTGTAAAATAGAAAATTGTGTTGTGGTTTTGGTTTTGGTTAATGAAGTGACTTTGTAGCTTAATTTTTCATTCAATTTACGTATAGTTACAACAACGTATCAATTTGTGTAGTATAAATATTATTTTACTATAATAATAATATGACGTAGGCAATAACTACTCATATTATTATTTTGTATACCAATTAAATAGGCACTGTTATAGTTTTCAAATAAATAGAAGGAAAACATTTTCTTTTCCTTCAGAAATACTTGTCTTGTCGCAAATAATTTCAGTAATATACCGCAAATACATATTCTCAAATATACTATGCATACAATTTATAAAGATAAACAGTCATATTAAACTATTTCTTTCTTGTCTAGTTGAACAAGATTGAAATATTCGTCGTGTTAACGTTGACATAAGCTGTTTTGGATTCAACAAAGCCTTCGTTAGCGTAATTTACTGTTGTACCTGCTTCGTAAAATATGAAACGAGATTTTACCATGTTTTTAGAAAGTTGTTCTAACATTTTAAATTGAATTTCATGATTATTTAATATGAATACGCTTGAAAAATTGTATATTTTCATTTGTCTCTGTACACCTCGTTTTTGTCGGCCATTTTACATTACCCGCGATTTTGCCGCGTAAAATGGTTACCATGGTGATAAAAGTTTTCTTTTCTAAATTTTGTTACCTACATGTAGGTACATGTTTCGTTGACCCAACCACCAATAAAATAGACATTCGTCTAACATTTTGATGAAACGCCAAAGAGAATTATGTAAATACGAAAAGGGACAAAAAGACAGCTGAATACGAAATCTGAGAACGATTTGACGTGACATAATATCACCTTTTTCGGAAAAAATCAAGAAGGAAAATATTATATACTAGCTGTGCCCGCGACTTCGTCCGCGTGGAATAGTGACTGCATAGTAGTTACTACTTAACTTTTATTGAATAAACACGTACTACCATAAATAATTAAAAGAACAGTTAGTAAAATTTATTACTAAACTGAGCTAAAAAATAAAAAAATAAGTGCCTAATTAATTTTCTACGTAAAATTTATTTTAAATTATGGCATATTATTTTTTAGGCACCAGGAGGGAGAGGAGCAAATTTATTTACCTTCCTTCCTTGTATGGATGTTTTTGACAATATATTGTGCAGCAACTGAGTGCCGAGGCAAACGTCAAAACGTAAAGGAATAGAATCCGCTATCGATACTAATTGACATAAGCGTATGATGTTTTGCTAAGGATTTGTTCACCCTACCAACGACGATGACGACCACGAACAAAATTTTCATCCAGTCGCAATTTAATAAAATTGTGCAAAACACAATTAAAAATCAATTATTAAAATTTCCTGTCGTTCTGGTGATTGGAATTTTTATTTTTGAGATCAACGATGAATGAAAAAATAGATTTTTCGTAGAAACAGTGGCTCCTAGAATAAAATGTATGTGAAGTTTTTTAAAGATAATTTTATAATCTATACAATTTTGGTAAAAGTTAAGGATACCATACCATACCATCATTATCATAATAATATATCTTATATATATATTTTTTTATAATGGTACTTAATTTTAAAGATCGTCGGGAAGTTTGTAAAATTATATATATTCCTTTTCCTTCGTTGCGTTGGGTTTTTTTTTTTTTAATTTTTAAACTTCGGTTTCTTATTTTCATTTAATATTTTCAAGTGAGCGAGACCTACCTCTACCTCCATAATACATTCCTACATCTGACATCTTCTATGTTGGGCCGTAACCGTGCATAAATTGTAATGGACCACAGTGGCAAAAGAAGTGGTATATTTAAGAAAAAAAATTGCCAAGGGCCAGGCCTATGTGGCTTTGAGAAGAGTTCAAAATTTCCAGGGTGTGGCTATCCTCTCGCTTCTCGCTCCCATGTCCCCCTCTTCTTTCACAGACTTTCAACCCTTCCCTTTCCATCCCTAGTAAATGGCAGAACCGATTTTGATGTAAATAATATTATCTAATTGTACCTATATGTACACGTCATATCCTATCGTTTGATGCTCCATTTGGTTTATTTATCTAACCACTGTCACCCCTAAAGTGCCCTATATGTAAAAAACGGATGAACCGATTTCGATAAAACATTACTAATTGTAATTCACCCGTTATGCACATTCATTTGATATATCACTTATACTATCACAATATTTGACAACATTCGTTTCTTTCATTCCCACTTATACCTATACAGGGTGTAATCGTTAAGTGTGCACAGGCGATTTTTCCGTAAGTATTACAGATAACAAAAAACTTTAAACTGATATCGAAAGTACTTAACCTAATGAGTAAAATGGCGGTAATAAATTTTTAAAAATAAATCGAGAAATATCAAAAAAAATATCTTTAAACCCTCCCATTCATTAAGTATGAAATATGAATATCCCATATACCTACATTTAATATGAAAGATTTTAGCTTTTTTTTTCTTTTTTTGGTTTTCTGCTTTAATTACTTCGCAAATTTGAAGTGACATTTTCCACATTTTTCCGGACATTTTCACGCATTTTCCGGATATTTTCCGGGAATTTTCCAGGCATTTTCCGGACATTTCCCTGACATAGCCTGTAAATGTCTGAATCCCCGGGAAATGCTCGGAAAATCCCCGGAAAATGTCTGGAAAATCCCCGGAAAATGCCAGGGAAATGTCCGGAAAATGTCTGGAAAACATCGGGAAAATCCCCGGGATATGCTCGGAAAATCCCCGGAAAAAGCCTGGGAAATGCTCGGAAAATGCGTGGAAATTTCCGGAAAAACCGTGGAAAATCCCTGGAAAATGCCTGGAAGATATCCGGAAAATGGGTGAAAATGTCCGGAAAATATCCGGTAAATGCGTGGAAAATCCCCGGAAAATGCCAGGGAAATGTCCGGAAAATGTCTGGGAAACATCCGGAAAATCCCCGGGAAATGCTCGGAAAATGCCTGGGAACTTCCCGGAAAATGTCTGGAAAATCCCGGAAAATAACCGGAAAATGCCAGGGAAATGTCTGGAAAATATCCGGAAAATGCGTGGAAATTTCCGGAAAAAGCGTGGAAAATGACTGAAAATGCCAGGGAAATGTCTGGAAAATATCCGGAAAATGCGTGAAAATTTCCGGAAAATGTCTGGAAAACATCCGGAAAATCCCCGGGAAATGCTCGGAAAATCCCCGGAAAAAGCCTGGGAAATTCCCGGAAAATAACCGGAAAATGCCTGGGAAATGCTCGGAAAATGCGTGGAAATTTCCGGAAAAACCGTGGAAAATCCCTGGAAAATGCCTGGAAAAAATCCGGAAAATGCGTGAAAATGTCCGGAAAATATCCGGAAAATGCCTGGAAAATCCCCGGAAAATGCCTGAAAAATGTCCGGAAAATGTCTGGGAAATGCGTGGAAAATCCCCGGAAAATGCCAGGGAAATGTCCGGAAAATGTCTGGGAAACATCCGGAAAATCCCCGGGAAATGCTCGGAAAATGCCTGGGAAATTCCCGGAAAATGTCTGGAATATCCCGGAAAATAACCGGAAAATGCCAGGGAAATGTCTGGAAAATATCCGGAAAATGCGTGGATATGTCCGGAAAAAGCGTGGAAAATGCCTGGAAAATGCCCGGAAAATGCTCGGAAAATCCCCGGAAAATATCCGGAAAATGCGTGAAAATGTCCGGAAAAAGCGTGGAAAATGCCACTTCAAATTTGCGAAGTAATTAAAGCAGAAAACCAAAAAAGAAAAAGAAAGCTAAAATCTTTCATATTAAATGTATATGGGATATTCATATTTCATACTAAATGTATGGGAGGGTTTAAAGATAATTTTTTTGATATTTCTCGATTTATTTTTAAAAATTTATTACCGCCATTTTACTCATTAGGTTAAGTACTTTCGATATCAGTTTAAAGTTTTTTGTTATCTGTAATACTTACGGAAAAATCGCCTGTGCACACTTAACGATTACACCCTGTATATAGGTATAGTAAATGGATGAACCGATTTTGATTAAATATGTCTAATTATACTTTACACGTCATGCCCTTTCATTTCATATGTCACTTGAGTCAAAATTCACTTTTTTTATTATCTACCACTTTTATACCTATATCAAATAAATGGATGAACCGATTTTGATAAAATTTGACTTATTTTTACTGATAGGTCGTTCACTTTCATTTAATATATCACTAAAGTATAATCGACAACTTGAGTTATTTTCATTCCCACTTTTACACAATAAATGGATGAACCGATTTTGATAGGTACAGTTTATTTAAGAACCAGCGTCGGAAAATATGCTGCCTAACAAAAAAACATCATCTAATTCGGATTACCTGCTAGCGAGCTACGGTGGCACAAACACACACACACACAGCGGTCAAACACTTATCACCCATATTTTTGCATCGGGGGTTAAAAATATAATATTATAATAAATACGACATAATTTAAAGGACATTTTATGTATAAAATTTACCTAGAAATAAGTATAATTTTAATTTGACCCCTCCCCCCTACTACCTCAGCTTACCCCCCCACCCTTGGGGACTTTCGATATGATCACTTGGACATAACTGTAGCGTATAACAGATAACTTACGTTTTATCGTACACTGTATGTGTACCATAGAATGCCTTAGCAAATGTTCGCCGTGAGTACTTAAATGGTCATAACTTTTTTATTTATGAACCGATTGACATGAAATAAACACTAAATGTTAAATGAAGATTACCACAATATATTAGTGAAAACCGCATCGAAATCGGATAAGCCGTTTCTGAGATTAGCGTGTTCAAACATACAGACAAACAGACAAACAGACAAAAAATTTTTTAACTACATATTTTCATTGTACAGACACCACTTTTCTAGAATTTTATTATATGTATTGATGATGATATATATATTATTATTCCATATTTGGAAAAATCTGGAATCTAGATATGGTAATATATCAATGAAATGAATAACTCTTTATGTCAAGACCTAACTTTTTCAGAAAACAAAAATATATCTAAAATATATAGCCATAATAATTACTAGGAACGTCCTACCTAAAATATGACTTCAAATTTTAAATATCGTTTTCCAAACTGAAGAATGACTTCATTTATTAAAACCTCTCCAACGCTATTTATGATATCTAATAAATAACGGCCCACTCTTGAATTTTTGTCCAATATAAATGAAACAAAAACTCCCTGAAATATGCCTATCACATTTTTTACACGATTAATCAAGTCGTGTATAGATGAAAAGATAATATTAGAAAATTCTCGAATGTTTTATTTATTTTTGCTTCGTTTGGTTTATATTTTATTTAGATTTCTAATAAAAATATGAAAAAAAAAATACGCTGGAGAAATAGGTCATAAAACACTTATTTATATAAGAATCGTTGATTCAATCTGTTAGTAAAATTGTGTTATTAACCTACATAAAACTATGTCATTATCAATAGTTACATTGAAAATATATTAGAAGGAATATTGAAACTGCTGCTCTTAAGCTAACATGAACTAGCCATTAGGTCCTACATGAAGAAATGTGTCATGGGAGCAAACGAGTATGTAAAAAAGCAATGGATAAGACTTTGTTGATTTAAAAACTATGAAATATAACATAATATTGATATAAAGAGTCTCACTTTTTTCAGCAATGTTCAATTATCAGATTTTTTTCGTATTATTAGCAAAATGTTTTAATAATTATTTTAATCAGCGGTACAAAGCAGTTTATAGCTACATAGTAAACTACTTATACGCACATTTATAAGAAGTAATAAAGTCACATTAGTAGACGATTAAGACATAAAAGCTGAAGTTTATTTGACATCACATAAAATTACAACAAGCTATCATGTCCATACATATTATTATTTATTAAATTAAGAGAAAGTTCTGGAAACATAATTTGATCAGTGATATTAATCGTCGCACGTGTATACAGCCTAAGTGTCATTTCAATGGAACATTTTGCTGGAACATTTCGCTGGAACATTTCGCTAGAATGTCTGTAGTATTTAATGTCTCGTACTTAATTGATATTAAATTTTGATCGTATCGTGGACTTTGGAAAGCTATTTTGATCTTTAATCTTTATTTCATCAAGAAAAGCAGTATGGATCTCAGTTTTGCTTTCATTTTTTCAAATCGTGCGATTTGTAACTGATTTTTCCTACCAAACAAAGCTCATGAAATATATTTTTTTTCAGAGCTTTGTAGATACAATACTACCATCGTACCGTGGATAGGTATCCATACTACCATCTTACAAATAATAATTAATTCTATTCTAAACGTATAGACTCATTCTAATATCATTAATGGTCAAAATCAAAAATGCTTTGATCATTATTTGATAATATTATTGTGCAAGATCATAACATCGTCAGCACGACATATCATAATGAACACAAATCTAATGAGTCTCAAAATTCTGACAAAATGATGATGGCTCGTCATTACGGATAGTGACAATATCATAAGGCGCCTCCACACAGAACGAGCAGCCTCGCGAAGTATCGGTCAATTAAGGAAAGCTGGCATGTTCACAGTACTCACACTTATGCAATTTCACTTACAGTATGTTCAAAAATAAATGCGACTCTAGTTTCATTTTAGACTTGAATTGTAAAATGGTGCGTTGTAGATAAATATATGCAAATATAATTATGAAAGCTCTCATAATTTACCTGTAAAATTATAATTTAAAAGTAAATCAATTGATGAACTTAATTATTTATTCTAATAATAATCAATTGGATAAAAGTATTAATAATCATTCAATTATCAAATAATAATTAAATTTCAGGTCATAAAAACAATACAAATAACACGTGTACGCTCACTCCCAACACACGGATGGTTGTTTTGATAATGATTTAAATAACGTACGTCTTCTGCAGTTGCGGAGCAGTCTTGTCCTGACTTTGGTCGAGTAAAGATATCTAAGAAATATTATATTTGTAGTAAGTACGTAATACCTAACAATACGCGCTAACAAATATGTGTTACATGTTTATTGTATAATTTTCACACTATTGGTTTTCTCAAACTCAAACATTTATACAATTAGACTTCTTCTAGAAGCACTTTTGAATCGTCATAACAGTTTAACAGTTTTAACATTTACCACCAATTCAGAAAGCAGTATCTATAGAGAAGAAGAAGAATCTATTTAATCATAATCGCAATCTTCTACTTCACTGAAACTTTCATCGCTCGAAGAACTCGATGTTTCGTTGTTGGTAATTTCTTAATTTTATTATAAATGAGTCAGTGTAATTATCTACTTTTGGTTCTAATTGAATATATTTTTCCTCATGTTCTCGCGTCTTTCTCCAAACGTCACTAAACATATCCAGACTAATAGCATTTGCTTCCTTTCTAAATAATTCTTCCACAGTTTTCAAGTTAAAGTTCACATTTTGTGATGCTACTTTCCCTTTAATTATGCCCCATAGTAACTCTATTGGGTTGAGTTCTGGATGGTGGAAGGCGCAATACACTATGTCCATGATCTTTGAGGATTGCATCAAGTAAAAATTGTGTATAGTTTGGCTTATTTTTTTTAATAATGTCATAAAGAATAGGTATTGTGTTTCTTTCTGGATATGGTATATTATGTTTGTCCAACCAAGCTAACATGTCACTTTTTCTTGAATTCGATGTGGGCAGTGGATCCGATACGACGTTGTGGTATGATGCATTATCGAGTACTAAAACTGACTGGGGTGGTAAATTTGGAAGAAGTTTTTCTATGAAATAAAATATTATCTATGCTTAGGAATGCTTTTCCCTTATGCCCGAGATCCAAAAAGCTAGTTTTTTATGCTATGATAGCAAGCTAGTGTCAGTCAGCTAGCAAGCTTCTGGCTTCGTGTAGACAAAACTAGATTCGTTTCTAAGCTAGAAAACTAGTTAGCTAGTTGACAAGCCAGGACAGTTTTAATAGGATGGAGTTCTATTTTTTAGGCGAATAGCCACCCCAACCACTGATTTTACTATCTTAGCTTATGTACTGTGTTTATGTGACCGATGAAGCTAGTTTTCAGTAATTGATGAGAGCGTTTAGCATATGTGGTGCAAGTTGACGCCTTTGCTGTTATTTACCAATGATTCCGGTTAGGTTTTCATCCGGATCCACGAAGAACACGAGCCGGAGAAACGCTTGGGATAGTTAGCCATCTGTGGCATCCTCAGGAGGTACATCTATATCATCACGGGAATATCATAATGTGGGTCCGGATCAGGAGTCTACTTTGGCGCATGAACCCAGCGCGTTTGTTGGTTACAAAGGTAGTATAAAAACACGAGGAGGTAGTAAATTAAAGTAGTAAATTAAAAAGTAGTAGTAAATTAAAAAGTATTGTCTCATACAAAGTAAAAATGGACCAGAAATTCTTACTCATGAATGATAATGTCCCTTCGCATACGATATGACAGGGAACGGCCGCTCTTCGAGACCAAAATATTCAAGTTTTAGACTGGCTTGCATATTCGTTCGTCTTTTAATTCTATTGAATATGCTTAGGATATGTCACAACTAAGCGCTCTAAAAGATTTTCCGCAAAATTTAATTACGGATCAACAACTTTACGAACACTTCCAAAGAACACATACCGCAATAAGACATTGGTATTCAATTTTAAGTAAGAACAACCGATATCGTTTGTAAATTAATGTAAATGGTGATAACTCTGATTATTAATTAGTAATTTGATTTTTGAAAAAAAAAATGCCGATTTTAGTCAAAATTTATATTTTTCTAACAAGATCCTTATCATCCAAATTTCCACATTGGTGAGAAAAATTGACATTTCTAATGAAAATGAACAAAAAATTAAATGATTTTATTAAATACTGTAAAATAGTCTATAATTCTTCCATTTACTGTATCACAAAATTCTTCATAGATTTTTAGATATTCGTACTACACCAATTACATCACCCTGTATTTATAAACAATTGCAAAATAAAAGCTACACATAGGCCGGGAGATACTGACACAAAATTTCGGGTCATTTGTAACAGAATGGCGGTTCTACAGGGGTCTTATTACGCAATGACAAAAAGAAAAATGATGGTCAGAACGCTGGTACCGGCGGACTAGTCGCGTGGGCGTTAGTCGAACTCGTCGGATAAATAGCGAAAGTCAAACGATTTGTAACACAAAAATTTTAGAATTTACCGATAGCCCATAAAAAAGATGTAGGCGGTAGTGTCATGCCATACTTTTCCGGTGTAACTTACAGCCCCCCATACCGACGCGATGCGTTGATTAAAAAAAAAAAACAATTCAACCATTTGTATCAGGCTAACTTTTGCACAGGTAATCATCATCGTGCAGACATTTACGAAAATCGCCATGCCATACTTTTCGGACGATTCCAAATGGCCACCATACCGCCGAAAATCTGCAAAAAAAATTTTTTTTCGCCAAACAATTTGTACCAGTATTGCATTTGGATTTTTTGAGAGTATTTGATAAAATGTGACCATTATTATATTTGCCATACTTCTAGTAGGGGGAAAAAGTGCTGCCATACTTGAAAAATTAATTTATTCGTCACGTTTCAAAAATACGACTGTACAATACGTAAAATAATTTTTTACAGTATGGGATCATTATATTCTGTTTGTTTGTATATAATTCTACCTAGAAAAAAATATCGCAGATTGCAAACATGGGGCGGATGATTGTAAGACTTAAGCCAAGACGTAAAAAAAAATTAAAAGAATTGGCGATTTGTCGTCGTCGGTCGGTCGGTTGTTTGCCGTTGACCAGTACGGCATTTTTGGAAAGTATATGATGCAACGTGACCATTATTATATTTGCCATACTTTTAATAGAGGGAAAAATTAGTGCCATACTGCTACAAATCGTTCAAACTACGAATAAAATCTTACAATAAGAAAAAAATCTTATACACATTCGCCACCTCCCACAGGTATGGCATTATCACACTTCTATTTATAATCATTCAGGAGTTGTTGAAAAAAAAATGTAGGGTGGTACAAATCGTTTGGCGAGAAAAAAAAATTCAAAAATTTGCAGATTTTCCGCGGTATGGCGACTATTTGGAATCGTCCGAAAAGTATGGCATGGCGATTTTAGTAAATGGCTGCACGACGATGATTACCTGTGCAAAAGTTAGCCCGGTACAAATGGTTGAATTGTTTTTTTAAATCAACGCATTCACGTCGGTAAGGCGGACTGTAAGTCACATCGTAAAAGTATGGCATGACATTACCACCTACATCTTTTTTAAGGGCTATCGGTAAATTCTAAAATTTTTGTGTTACAAATCGTTGGACTTTCGCTATTTATCCGACGAGTGTGACTAACGCCCACGCGACTAGTCCACCGGTACCAGCGTTCTGACCATCATTTTTCTTTTTGTCATTGCGTACTAAGACCCCTCTAGACCGCCATCCTGTTACAAATGACCCGAAATTTTGTGTCAGTATCTCCCGGCCTAACAGTGCCGGATTAGCCACGTAGCAAGAGTAGCAAATGCTACGGGCCCCGCGACTCGGGGGTCCCGTAGCATTTCCGCCCGCGGTCTAATACCTGTCTGACCGTAAAAAAATATCAATTTATAATACACGTACCGTAAAAAAAATACACGTACCTACCACGAGAAACGTTGGTATCAAAATCTACAACAATAATTTAAAATTTTACCACGTTTCTACAATTGAGCGCTGGCTACACCAAAAGTTGTGTTGTACTGCTTGCACTGCGCTACACGCAAGTTGGTAGCACGGCATAACTAACAGGGGAATCCCCTGATATTGTCATCGAACGAGCTAGTCGTAACAACCCGATCAAATAAAATAGGATTCTATCGACTATCAAACCTTAGATTACAAAATAAAAGGCAGATGGAGCATGACAATCATCCATCGCCCTTGTCAAAGAAAAATGAAAATACGAAATCAAAAACGAATACGAACCTCCGCCAGTGCTATAGCGATTATAGTGTCATGCAATACGTCAAAAAGGGTTTGCTATTTTAGTAAAAAAATGCTGTCTTGTGTTATTAAAACGCTGTAAAATTTGTTCCCGAAAACAAACAAAAAGATAAAACATCGTTTTACAGGTTCTCTGTAGATTATTTGGCTTATTTATTTTTATTTATTTATTTATTTAACTCTTTAATAGTTGTACATGGTTGTATAGAACAGTTGTACAGAAGCCTTAGAACTACTTACACATAGAACAGAGTACCACTATTTTGGCGGCCTTATCACTTAATAGTGATCTCTTCCAGGCAACCACGGTAAAAGGTAAACAAGCAAAATGATCACTAATTGGCGGGACGAGAACAGAAAAAGAATAATTAATAGCAAGAAAACAAAAAATAATAATATATATCTACCTTAAATAATACATGTCCATATACAATACCACATATACTATACATATACATACACAATATATAAATATACAAATACATAAATAAAATAAACAGATATACATACCAATTACATATTATATAATTTACATAAATAAATATATACTTAGAAGGAAACACACTGATATTGAATAAGATACAATTATTATACGAATACCATCTAAATCTAATACAGATACCACGTACATTTTGAAACATAATGAAAATATAAAAGAAAAATAAAAAAAAGTTAAAAAGATATTACTGGTCCGGATCAGCAGCGGAAAGAAAATGTTGTCGCACAAGATTTTTAAAACCCGAAGGGGTCTGGGCTTGACGAATATTTAATGGCAGAGAGTTCCATAACTTGACTGATATCGCTGCAAAAGACTGCACAGTTGTAAAAGCGTTGCTGAAATCTAAAAGAGTAAGTACTGTGAGCTGCTTATTGTCCATACCAGCACGAATATCGTCAGTAACCTTGACCAGGGCTGTAGTCGTACTATGACCGGGACGGAATCCGGATTGAAAATCACTAAGGATATTATGTTTGTTCAGGAAAGAGGTAAGTTGCTGATGTATTATACGTTCAAGGACTTTGGATAGGAAAGGTAATATGGAAATTGGACGGAAATCTGAAAAGGAATTTGGGTTGGAAGGTATTTAATTTTGTATACAAATAAATAATTTTACATATACGAAGGAATACAAAACTTCAACGTATGACGTATGCTGCCAGTATTTTGAAAATGAATTTGCCATTTTTATGGTTAAAACGGTAAAATGGTTAAAAGATCTTCGAGGTAGTGCTGTTGGATTTATATAGGTAATCATTGTAATTTTGAAACATTTTTTTTATTTAATTTATTTAATTGAAAAAATTATCGTTTATGTAACAAAAGAATTTTTACAATATTATAAAAAAATATCATATACAAATATTTATATTAAAATTAAAATTAAACCCTGACAGCTAATTTATGTAGAACGTCACTAACACCACTACCATAATAATTCAGATGATTGCAATGTCACCTCATAAATCAAAATCGGTTCAGCGGTTTATACTGCAGGGCGTGCCAAAGAAATATTATACATAGATACACTCGAAAAACATAACCCTCTTTCTTCCGTATTCGGGGAAAAATTTGGGAAAATTTTCAATATCTGGTAACATAACACCCACACAGAAGCACCGTGTACGTACAGTGCAGCGGCGAAATGACAGCACACATAGCTTTATGGAAATGACAATAAATTATTCGGTTTAGTTCGGCAACGCTCCGTCTGCCTTTTATAGTTTTATTTTGTAATCTAAGTATCAAACAATAAGAAAATGCTGTACATATTTTATGTTTGGGACAACATAAAAAAACTTTTAAAAGGACTTTAGATGTGAGCCATTCTGCTGAAAACAGATGTGGCTACTGTTATTGATAGCAAGAAACAAGAGTCTCTGGAGCTGCAATTTTATAAACTTTTATTAAATAATTCCTTAGAATCGTGTTTCCCAAACGTAGAAATTGCCTTGCGCATTTACTTGTCTCTCATGATCACTAACTGCAGTGGCGAACGTTCTTTTTCAACGTTAAAACGTATTAAAAACGAGTTAAGAAACACGATGGGCCAAGAACGTCTTAATCACCTTACTTTGATGAATATAGAGTATAATTTGCTTACAGAAGTCGATAGTGAAAGTGTTATCTCTAAATTTGCCCATATTAAATGCAGAAAAGTTTATTTGTAATAGTTTTGTTTTATTTAATACCCTTTAACTTGAGAAACTATAGCAAACGAAGGGCCTCTTGACAGAATTTGCTACAGGCCCCGCGCTGGCTTAATCCGGCACTGCGGCCTAACATGTGCAATGTGTAAATGTGTTGACGTTCCAGCTCTTCTTAATATAGGTATAATTGCTGTGCGAAATAGAAGTAGTAGTTCTGTGTGGACGTGACTCGGCCGAGGAAAGCGCGTGTGACAACGCAGGCGAGCGGAAAACCGAACCACCGATTATCGGTTCTTAAAGACGGATCTGTCATTTTTTGTATGCACACTGTATATGGAATATATGGAGAAAGGAAAATGGAATTCCTCAATCGAAAAATGGACCGGTAAAGCCCCTATGAAAAATGTCGGAAAGTGGTTTCAAATATGCTCCATAACGAAAATATTTCTTGCGCAATTCAGATCGAGGTATTGTTAAAGAAAGAACAAATGGTTAGGCTATGGCTTTTGCACGCAGAATCTTCGTGAGGCCACCGAGGCTACATACCATTTCCAAGCGCGGAAATAGCTTTGCGAGGCTGCTCGCTCTGTGTAAGCCCGCCTTTTGAATACAAGGTCAAAGTATTAAGTCGTCCCTTTTGATATTCCACTGAGTTTTATAAATGAAAATCTTGCACAAGTCGTAAATTCTCTTGTCATCACTCGAAAATTAATCTGTCTTATTCTATTTGATAAAGGACGCTCGAATTTTGAGGCGACTTCAAATTTCAGTTTAATATTAACGAATATAACATTTTAATGGCGCGGCTGTTTGCATTTTAATCCATTTGTGTTGTAAATTAGTACTTGCTAAGTCAATTTAATGAATATAAAATTAATCGAGTTCTTTAACAGAAATCACATAAGATTATAATATTATGAATATCAAAACAAAAGATTTAATTAGATGCCTTTATCGATCGCATAACTAAATATTGTGATCACGAAATTTGTATTTGGAATGTGTTTTACTTTTATTAATTTCATGAGGGTCAGTTCATGGTGAAATATTATGTGACCCATTTGCTGATGTTATTAAAAGCATTATATTAGGACAAGATGTGAATATAATATAAAATTGCATTCCATAATATATTAAAAATAAAGTAGGTACCGTAAAGTAAGGAACTCTGAATGAATGCTAAATAATCATGATAATAACTGCTTTAAATTAATGAAATATAATGAGCTTGAGTTTTATTTTGCGAAGGTAGTTTAAATAATTTCATCGAATGGCGTGCTTGTCATGTCATTCACATTAAAATAAAAAAATGACTGAAAGCTATTTATTATAGAAAATACAATATATTAAAATAAAGTATATTAGAAATATAGTAATAAAAGTAATTGATCATAAAGACATTATAAGAACTATTCGAACTCAGTTCACTTTACCGTAGTGATGCCTTACGGCTTACACAGCTAAACTATGGACTAGATAAGTTAATGTTACTAGAATTAAGACCAACTGATATTTATCAATTACATTTTATCCCTTAAAAATATAAAATATACAACTATCAAGTCAATACTCGTAAATCTAATACTTTTTTGCCAACCCTAGCTTTTCACACTTACTCGATTATACCCCGTATTAAGTGCTTAACTTTCTGCAAAGAGCAATAAATAAAATAACCTCAACAGCGTGGTTTATTGAACGTGGAAATCCGCTGAGCTGGTAAGAAAGAAACAAAATATATTATTAAGATTCATTAGGGCGGGTCGTATAAATACGCGTAGGGTTGGCACTTTTGGGTTATTCAATTAACCTTTTTCCTAACCATTTATTCTTTGGCAAACGGCAAATGCATGTGAAATGTGTATTAATAATTAAAAAATATTTATTGAAATAGTTGTATAGAAATTTCATTTCACTAACTACAAGAATAATAATATTTTTGTTTTCCAAACATTAAACGCTAATTATTATTATTATTAGGGATGCGCCGAATACCGAATACATATTCGGTATTCGGCATATTCGGCATCTTTTTCACTATTCGTATTCGGCCGAATTATTCGGTTGAGGTGCCGAATATATTCGGTATGAGTATTTCTATTTTCTTGGCTATAGAACTAAATAAATAACTTCATATTATGAATGATTTATGTCATACTATACACAAGTCAAAGAAATCCTATGAAGAATGTGTTGAACAACTAATAAAACAATCATTACATTTCAAATCAACGTTTATTTTGTAAATTTACATCAACATAATTTAATCATGTTTATTATTAGCACTTAGTCAGTTTTTAATATTTATTATACTTTAAATCCTGAAGTCTGAAGACAATGTTTTTAGTCCCAATAGAAAATGACATTACGTCCGCTCATATTGCAAACACTAACTTAAAGTAAAAATAATAAACTTTTAAACAATATAAAAATTTTAATATTTTTTTTTGTTTTAATTTGTAACATATGGCTCTTTCAATTTATGCGTTTCGTATAGGACCGCTGCCGCACGTTTTCCGTGCCGCTAGTTATAACCCGCTGCCATGCCGTTGCAGTACGGTAGCAGTCCGTTACCAAACGCTTAAATTGAAAGCGTATCTGACTGCCGTGCGTTTGTATGCTAGTGCTGTTTTAAATTTATTTGACACCAGTTAAGCCATGGACTCTGACGAAGAAACATTACTGTTAGTGCTCTTGTTGAAAAACATCAAACAAAAAAATAAACAAAAACTACGCCTCCGTAAAAGAGCATCACCGATGTTTTCGTTAACATGTGATTTTGGTGATTTCCATACTCTTCACCCTAGGTTAAAAGAAGACCCAAGCAGTTTTTTTAATTACTTATGATGCCTAGAGAATGTTTCTTCGAATTACTGGAATTAGTTAAAAGTAAAATTCACTGACGACTGACTGACTTATATATTATAACCTCAAAACGCGCGTATTTTTGTACTTGAGTACCCGTAGAAATGTAAGATGATTGAATTAGATTAGACCAAAGAATTTTTTTTTAGAGCACGAATATTCTCTGTCAAATCATACCGATATTTTTTAATAAAAATATCAATATCGATATTGATATTTTCAAAAAACATCGATACGATATATATCGATACTTTATTGCATTTCCGACATCCCTATGGGACTTGCGACGTTGCCGTCCTGCTGTCGAGCGTTCGCGGTACGGACGCCGCGCTGTTGCCGCACCGTGCATTTTGTATGAAAACAAACTACCGGCCGTGCGCCGTACGACAAACGCACCGCTTCGGCACTGGAGCGGTCCGATACGAAACGCATAAATTGAAAGAGCCCATATTCGTGCGATGTTTCAACACAACTGAGACGGTACGGAGTGCGCGGGCGATATACGCGGGCGGTGAGATAAGGCTCGCTCACCACCGAGCCAGCAGCTACTTGCGACCCTTGTTGCGACCTTGTGTTGCGACGACTTGTTTGAACCGGTTTACGCATCAAAACACGTCAAAACATTGAACCGAATAATTCGGGCGAATATTCGGTTCGGTAAGGTTTTAACCGAATAGTATTCGGTATTCGGTTATTCGGTGAAACCACTATTCGGCGCATCTCTAATTATTATATTACATTAGGTACACTGCTTTTTGTTACACTAATTATTATTATACAATATACATACTTCATTGTAGTTTTAAAACACAGCTTATCTTTTGTTTATAAACATTTTCACACCGCATTTCACCATGTTTAATAATAATTAATAAGTCCTATTTAATTCAAACCCAATTTGTCTGTTGGCAACCCTACTTCACAAGTCATCGTCATCTCTCTGAATACGACTCCTAGAATTTTAATTGCCTCATTACTAGGCCTATATTATGGGCCGTATATAAACACGGAATAACATAACACGTTACATTCCATTCATGTTTAGTACGAAAGAATGCTTCTAGAAATTTCTGGAACGAATTTAGAAATTTTACGGTGTTATTCGAAATTTATAAAATGAGGTATCATTGGATATTCTGTTCCTAATTTTATTAAATTATGACATAATTTGCATTAAAACAAATTGTTATGGAGGCTTAAAATTAAAAGCTAGTTATTTGAGTTTTCTTCGATCACGTTCACTGTGAAGCATTCTGAAGGGGCCGTTCATAAAATACGTCACACTAAAATTAACTTTTTTTGACCCCCTCCCCTCCGGTTGTCACGCTGTGTCACACTTTCTGTGACCCCCCCTGAAAATATTTCGTTACAAAAACTAAGACCACCCCCCCTTAACATGATAAATTTTGATTTGAATGAGTATTATCATACACAAATTTTGATATTAGGAAATATTTTTAAGCTATTGCATAGCTTCTATCGCGGGCCTTGAGCGCGGGGACCGAATCCAGAAATTAAGTAACGAAAAACCTCACGCTCCCCACTCCGCGGGGCACGGAGGAGTGGCTTGAAGGCATAGCATGCAATAGCTTTACCGCGGCAGTCCTCGGTGCCACACGTCTTTTTTTACAATAAAATTTAAATAAATTAATAAATATCTTAAATAAAAAACAAATGAATAATATTTTTATTTATCAGAAGTCCAAGGATTCTGTAAATGCTCCGAAACATCTATGATTGGTATTGCAACATCTTGTGATGGATCGCAACGCCACTAGAGCCAAGTCAAAACGCTACAGCGACACAGAGTGCCACAGAGCTCATGTTGAAAAAAATAAATATATCAAGTTACAATTTTTTGTAATAAATATATTATGTACATTTAAATACTGTATATTTACTAATACGAAATAAATGACTTCTATCATTACAAAATTGAAAAAAAAAGTCGAGAGAACGAATACTCAGTAAAAATTTTTAATGAACGGCGAACGTCACGCTGCCGTAGACCCCCTGTCCCCCCTTGTCACATCTTGTCACACTCGCGAAACCACTCCCCCCCCGCTTGTATGCGAACGTATTTTATGAACGGCCCCGAAGGCAAAAATAATTTAAATACATACACAATAATTTACATACATCACAACGTAAAACTTATTTTTCATTAATTATTATCTATACCTATAAACCTACTAGCACCTAAGAAAATAAAATAAACACAAAAATAACAACATGAAAATTTCTAAAGGGAATACGATTTAACGTATAAAAAACGTTTCGAATACATTTCCTTTACTTCGTCATTTCCTCAATTTTCCGAACACCAAAAAGGTTCTATATAAACTATATACACCTAATTTAGGACCAAAAGTAGACATTACTATTATTAGACCAAATGGAAACAGCCACTAAAATATTATTATCCATTGTTAAGCAATAACTATAAATAATAATAGTTTAAAAAAACTAAAAAACACGCTTTTAGTTCGGTTTTCTATAAAACGCGTGTTTTTTATTTTTTTTTAACTATTATTTATTTTATCAAATTAGTATATTGTCATCGGTCCTAAATAAATCTACAAAGTTTGAACGAAATCTGGCCGTTTAAAGTGGGTCAAAATCGCGCCCAAAGAAGTCGGTTACAAACTTACAAACATACAGGTGAAGCTAATATAAAGCGTGTAAAAATTGAAGAATTTCTGAACTAAGCTCAACTTTTTCCGTAGGTAAGTTATCAAATAAGTGTCTCCTAGGTTAAAGGAATCTTGATATTTTTTTTTTTTTATTTGAAAGCTGGCGCCTCTCTCATTCTCATGCAAATTTTATCCAGATCGACACCAAATTTGTTTTTTTAAGTGTTATATCACCCAAAAAACGACACAAAAATTGCTTTCATAAAATTTGAAACGTTACTTCAATATCGAGTTACACCCCTTAATTAAAAATTAAAACGGACCAAACAACAAAATAACGATTTAAATTTACAACTCTCCGTAACAAGAAGCTTCAAAAACAAATGTAAACAATGTTTCAAATTGTTTATTTAACATGGAAGTTTTGACGCCACTCTAATTATAGAAGGGCTATAAGGACGCTGTCACAAATCTGCGCTACTCAAATTTAGGTATTTAACGTCGCAACGTGGTTCGCGGGAACATCACGCTCACGTAAACATAGCGCAATCCATTTTATAGATCATCTTCATACTTGATATTATTTTTTTTTTTTTATATTTTTATTGAAATTGATTCCAGAAGATTACTGGGAACTTTAAAAATTCATTTTGTTTCTTTTATTAGTAGGTACGATCCTTTTAAGTATTTTAGGGTATTCAACCAACTTAAAAAAGTGTGACTATTTTACAACAATTTGAATAATAATCAGTTAATGAATTGTCCGTATTTATGCAAAATGGAACCACTCGACAAATTTCGTTTTTTTACTTTTATTGAAGAATACTCATTCAAAAGTGGTCTAAATTCTTATACAAACAAGAACCACATGATTTTTACGTTGGAAACAAGGTATACCAAAAGCAGAAAGGAACCACCAGCAACAACGAATAATACATATTAAGCAAAACCGAACCACAGCACCACGGGACTGCTTTGTTCAAACAAATAAACGATATTACTATCATGTCATTTTATACAAAACAGATCCACACCTACTTGGTACCATTATACATTACACATATTTCTATTAATAACAATTATTTTTAATACACAAAATGGAACCAGGTTTCTGTGGTACGGTTATGCGTAAAATAAATACATAATTTAATTGTAATTTTTTATTGCAAAATAAAACCACAAGCATTCGGTTCTATTATGCATAAATAAATATTGTAAAACATTCTGAAACCCATCATCGCTTTATGGAACCAAATGCCTTGACTTGTTACAATGCTTCTCATCTTTAAACAACGTATTTCATTACTTAAATAGCTCAAAGTGCAAAACTCCAATTTTTTAAGTAAAACGTCGAACATCTGTCAATATAGGTGACATTCAGCGAAGTAGTTCGAATACGTGACGGTGTTTTTTTCCTCCGCGAAGTAAGTTCTATTGTTTTTGTTAATTACCTTTAAAATTAAATGTGAAAATGTTTAGTAATAAATAAATAAGCAAGCAATGGGTAAGAAAAGCATTGGAGACGAACACCGAAGATAATAATGAAGATACAACGGGTAAGTAGTTTTATTTAATGCATTTAAGTACTTATTGAATCTGAGATGCAGGTACGCTTTATCCACTTTTGATTCATTCCCGATTGTGGTGTGATTTTAAGAAGATAGTTCATTCAGTAAGTACAAGAGGAATCCTCTGTGGATTTACGTATTTTAACGACAATGTCGTTGTTCACGAAGGCGAGTCGAATTAAGAGTCATTTTGTTACGATTCATCTGTCATTGTGAGATGAAACTACTAAAGTCTAAACCCTGTTTTAAAAATAACTGTCGATGATCTAGGTACCTACCTACTATTTTGGTAAAATACGTTTAGATTCAGATTCAGTACAGTACATTCAGCCACATCATTCAGCGCATATAATTATTTGTTTGATTTTAAAACTCGCGCGGCTACTGTTTTGACCGGAACAAGGCCCTTTGCTAGGGTTGCCACTGTTGCGTATGATTTTTAGGGTTCCGTACCCAAAGGGTAAAACGAGACCCTATTACTAAGACTCCGCTGTCCGTCTGTCTATCCCTCTGTCTCATGAACCGTGACAGTTAGACAGTCGAAATTTCATATGATGTATTTCTGATGCCGCTGTAACAACAAATACTAAAAAACAGAATAAAAAAAGACGTGTGGCACTCGGGGACTGCCGCGGTAAAGCTATTGCATAGCATGCCTTCAAGCCACACCTCCGAGCCCGTCGGAGTGGAGAGCGTGAGGTTTTTTCGTTACGGAATTTCTCGATTCGGTCCCCGCGCTCAAGGCCCGCGATAGAAGCTATGCAATAGCTTAATAAATATTTAAGAAGCTCCCATACAATAAGCCGTGATTTTTTTGCCGTTTTTATAGATAATGGTACGGAACTCTTCGTTGCGCGAGTCCGACTCGCACTTAGCCAGTTTTTTGTACATGGCGCATGTACATACAACATACTTAGTCGTCTAGTAGGGACACGGCTTTATAAGAACTAATAATATTTTGCTGTCGCCATATACCTACCTACGTATAAAAGCCACGCGGCTTTATTGTTTTGATTTAAAGCTTTTTTCTTTTTATTACAGAAGATAACGAAGAACCTTATACGTCGCTGCCTCTGGAGAAGCTTTCTTCACCTTCTAGCGATATTCAGTCCATATTACATCTCATTCCACAAGATGCACAGTTTTTATAACGGTCTCATTAGTGATGATGCAATAGAAGACCACATAGATGGACTAGACACGGTGGATTTCGAAATCCAATTTGATGATAACGTCGAATAAACGTCCTATATACGTATTATTTTATATATTTTATTAATTAAAGCTTTAATTACGATATTATAAATACATAGTTTCATTTATATCATTAAATCCCTGGGATGTGGTTCCTTTTTGTATAAGAGAAAACCTATCAATTGATAAATGTTAAAAGGAACCACATGCACATTTTCTTAATTATCTAGAAAGTTTAAGAATATTCAGAGCAAATTTATATACACATACTTAAATAAGTAATTTATCAATGAATTTAAATAAAATAAATTTTAATTTTACTTCATCTGACAGAGCTGCAAATGTTTTCGTAAATCCTTTGATATCTCAGAAGTGCGTTTTTGCTGGGTGGTTCCTTTTTGCTTAAATACGGACAATTGTATTACAATATCGAAGCTTTTTAAAAAATGTATAAAATACTTTTTTAAGAATTACTATCATACATAATATTATGTTACCGGCAATATATTAAACCCGGCATTGTATGCAATTCTTAGTAAATGTATGTTATTCCGAGAAACAGTCGGAATGAAATAAATTAAATTCGTCACATTACCTATATCTTTAAATCTGAATTTTTCCTAAGTAGCAAACACATTTGCAAATGTGGGTGGTTTTTGGGGTAGCTATCCAATATGAGGTCAAAACTAAAATCCAAGATGGCGCCGACGAAAATTTTACATCTTTTCGTCACGGGTGTCATTTTCATGGTTTTTGTGGTAGCTATTAACCAATATGAGGTCAAAACTAAAATCCAAGGTGGCGCCGACGAAAATTCTACATATTTTCGTCATGGGTGTCATTTTCATGGTTATTGGGGTATCTATTAACCAATATGAGGTCAAAACTAAAATCCAAGATGGCGCCGACGAAAATTTTACATCTTTTCGACACGGGTGTCATTTTCATGGTTTTTGGGGTAGCTATTAACCAATATGAGGTCAAAACTAAAATCCAAGATGGCGCCGACGAAAATTTTACATCATTTCGTCACGGGTGTCATTTTCATGGTTTTTGTGGTAGCTATTAACCAATATGAGGTCAAAACTAAAATCCAAGGTGGTGCCGACGAAAATTCTACATATTTTCGGCATGGGTGTCATTTTCAAGGTTTTTGAGACAGCTATTAACAAATCCCCAATGTAACCGTCGATAATTAGGTATATTTTTCTTACTCCTTTAAAGTAAACTTAAATAAAATAACAAAAACGTTAACAACTTCAGTTGTGTAGAAAGTCTTAAAAAAAACAATTTTAAAGAACATTGAAAAGCATATTTAGAAATGTAATATAAAACGCAACTCTGTGGCAATCATGTTAATATTCTGACATATTATATTATTTATTTTAAATATAATATTCGCTAAACTTTATTTAAAAAAGTTTATCTTAAACATTAAAACGAAGAGAATAAAATAAAAAAGAGCGTGTGTGCCGAGATAACGTGTCAGGAGTGAAACTTCTTTGGCGAGATTCATAGATACCAAAATCACCGCCTTGCTCCATAACGCGACAGTATTACCATGACGCGATCTTGAAATTCGACGACGGTAACATTGGGGATTTGTTAATAGCTTTCTCAAAAACCTTGAAAATGACACCCATGCCGAAAAGATATAAAATTTTCATTGGCACCATCTTGGATTTTAGTTTTGACCTCATATTGGTTAATAGCTACTAGCTACACCAAAAACCATGAAAATGACACCCGTGACGAAAATATGTAAAATTATTGTCGGCGCCATCTTGGATTTTAGTTTTGACCTCATATTGGCTAATAGCTACCCCAAAAATCATGAAAATGACACCCATGACGAAAACATGTAAAATTTTCGTCGGCGCAATCTTGGATTATAATTTTGACCTCATATTCGTTAATAGATACCCCAATAACCATGAAAATGACACCCATGACGAAAATATGTAAAATTTTCGTCGGCGCCATCTTGGATTTTAGTTTTGACCTCATATTGGTTAATAGCTACCCCAAAAACCATGAAAATGACACCCATGACGAAAAGATGTAAAATTTTTTTCGGCGCCATCTTGGATTATAGTTTTGACCTCATATTCGTTAATAGCTACCCCAAAAACCATGAAAATGACACCCATGACGAAAATATGTCAAATTTTTCGTCGGCGCCATCTTGGATTTTAGTTTTGACCTCATATTGGTTAATAGCTACCCCAAAAACCATGAAAATGACACCCATGACGAAAAGAAGTAAAATTTTCGTCGGCGCCATCTTGGATTATAGTTTTGACCTCATATTCGTTAATAGCTACCCCAAAAACCATGAAAATGACACCCATGACGAAAAGATGTAAAATTTTCGTCGGCGCCATCTTGGATTTCAGTTTTGACCTCATTTTCGTTAATAGCTACCCCAAAAACCATGAAAATGACACCCATGACGAAAAGATGTAAAATTTTCGTCGGCGCCATCTTGGATTTCAGTTTTGACCTCATTTTCGTTAATAGCTACCCCAAAAACCATGAAAATGACACCCATGACGAAAAGATGTAAAATTTTCATCGGCGCCATCTTGGATTTCAGTTTTGACCTCATTTTCGTTAATAGCTACCCCAAAAACCATGAAAATGACACCCATGACGAAAAGATGTAAAATTTTCGTCGGCGCCATCTTGGATTTCAGTTTTGACCTCATTTTCGTTAATAGCTACCCCAAAAACCATGAAAATGACGCCCATGACGAAAAGATGTAAAATTTTCATCGGCGCCATCTTGGATTTCAGTTTTGACCTCATTTTCGTTAATAGCTACCCCAAAAACCATGAAAATGACACCCATGACGAAAAGATGTAAAATTTTCGTCGGCGCCATCTTGGATTTCAGTTTTGACTTCATTTTCGTTAATAGCTACCCCAAAAACCACGAAAATGACACCCATGACGAAAAGATGTAAAATTTTCGTCGGCGCCATTTTGGATTTAAGTTTTGTCAAATTGCTTTACCCCCCCACCAATCCCTTCAACAACCCATAAAAAAGAGGATCTCAGTCAACGTAATTATTTAAAACATAATTTTAAATTACAAATAATTGGAATATGAAACTTATACAGTTTACTCTTATAAAGTATCAAATATTTCAAATCACGAAAACGACAGTGCACGCACAATAATCTTTTTCTTATTCGTTTTTATTTTTGGGACGAGGAGCGATACACCCGTCCTTCCAAGAGCGCTTCTGAGCGCGGTCTGACGACCCGCGACTCGCGAGAGCAAAATGTATGAAGAAATCGACAAGTATTTTTAATTTAACTTATAATTGAAATAAAATTTTGATTTAGATTCATAAAAATTACACCATATATAAAGGACTATATATCCCTCAATAATTTATAGGTAAAAAGATAGATTAGGCTTTTAATTTTCTTAAAATGGTACCGTTATAGACCCCATTTTTTTGCATTTTATGCGATTATTGTGCTGGGAAAATCGTATTTCAGCGACAATTTTGTATGACGTCGTACCATTTTTATAAGATGAACGTAGAGCTGAATATATTATCTTTAAATTAAGATATTACTATGTTCTCACGTGTAATTGCTTTAAGTTAAAATGGTACCGAAAAACAGCGTGTTTTTGTAAAAATACGTAATAGCGTCCTTAAATTCAATGACCATCAACACGAATTATTTCATTAAAATATTATAATAAACTAAGCGCTTGTTTCAAAAAGTTACATAGACATAAAAGACTTAGAAATGAAAGTTTTTTTAACGGATTTAAAATACGATTTAATCATTATTTAACCCCACATTTATTTCTTACGATTTCATGGAACTAAGAATCCGTTTAAATGCCTTTAATTTCGATATACTCGCTTAAAAGCAAACGAAAGTAAGCACTATGAATGAGTTATATAAAATATTTCCTCTTTATAGTATTAGTGTAATAGCTGATAAACTCCTACATATCATTATTTATATCTCTTTATTCATAACGTGAAAGAAACCACATGACTTGCAAGTTTTCCTTGTTCTAATAATCCGTAGTTCGCATAAGTGAAGAAAATAGTAAGACTTTGTAATGATTTCAGAAGGAAAACATTACTAAGTTTATCATGAGCCAAACAAAAATAAGTCTTTCCTTTTCGTAATGTAAGTCTACATTAGTAGAGTAGAGAGTAATAATTTCTAAAACTTCCTATAAATTGATGCAGTGTTTACATTTTTTACAATTCACATAATATTATATTTTCCTGCTAAATCTAAAAGTAACCATACATACTAAACACATACACATAACGATTTATACTACCCTGAGAATTACTGAAATACGTTTTCTTTCAGTATATGTAAATTCGTTGATAATATCGAGGTATTCGAACCAATATGACGTGTTCATGTATTTGTTTATGGCTGATTTATTTTTCGATCGTTTTCTCAGAAGCCCCTGAAATTTTTATTAAAAGGAAACCAAACGCGTGTATTTAAGACTTTAAGAGACACGGAAAGATTATGTACTTTTGATGTGAAGAAATAAAGTATATTAGGTATATTCATGTTTACTGAATTATTTCAGTAATGTTTGAAAAAAACCTTATGATTTGAAAAACGGATTTTAATTCGGTTTAATCATGAATAAATTAAGCTCCGTTCTTAGTGTGTTTTATATTTAGCAATAAAATATTTGAAATCATTAGATAAAGCTTCTTTTATATCCGTCAAAATTCTTATTTTTAAACAACATGAAGTTATTTTTTAAAACCAACTTCTAGTAAGTGTGGCGAATTTTCCGTATATTATATTACGTTTTTTTTGGAACGAAGTTCCTTATCGCGCGTTGTGAAAGGGGGCTAGACGGAAAAAATTCTTACGAAAAGTTGTCACGACACTTTTTGCTAGAGTTGTAAGCCGTGCCGCGGCGTGCGCGTGGTTCTCTGTCTGTCTCTCTCTAACTTAACACTTCGTTCCATCCCTTGACATCGCTCAAGTTTTTTTCCTTTCTACTAATATCACCCGACTACGTATATTTAAACTTTATTATAAGTTCACTTACATAGCTTAGCATTAAACTTAATCCTGTTTTTGTTTGTTCACATTCAGAGCTTGATAAACAAACTTTGTTTTTACAAGTGAAGTTATAAATAACTCTTGTTCTATGAAAACCTTCAAGAAATCTGCTCTCATTTATAAATGGGAATATACGTAAACTCGTATCTAGTTACTAACTGCTGAGAAAATATTCCAAGAAAAAAATATAATATTATACTCCTAAAATATAAATTTATGTGTCGGTTTTGGTAATAGCTATATTTGAAATAGTTTATATACAGAATAGCAAATCTAAGATACTTCTATATCAATTCATAGTCGTTGTCTGTCCGTTCCTATGTATACTAACTACGCAACGGATTTTGATACGATTTTTTAAATAGAGAGAGTGGTTCTCGAGGAAGATTTTAATAGGAACATTAGTTATTAGTTTTAGAGAAAGCGAGCGAAGCTAAAAAAAAAGCAAATACATTTATGTACAATACTGTAGGTGTTGAATAATAATTATTATAGTTTAAAAAACTAAAAATCATGCAAATTCATACAATTATTGTATTGTCATCGATCCTTGATGAGTGTACAAAGTTTGAATTAAATCTATCTGTAAAAAGTGGATCAAATTCGACTTTAAATAAATTAGCTACAAGCATGTAAAAAACGATAATAATCACCCTATTTCTTTCTAAGATGAAACAAAGCGAATCTTTTCAAGTGCCGATGCCGTTACTAGGAACTCAGCGTTGTCTGGAGGTAATAAAATCGTTTACATCAAAACAGATCATAACATGAAGAACACTAAAATAGACTTGTTAGAAGGTAAACGATTGAAATTAAACACACCTTTTTCAAACTCAAACTCAAACATTTATGTATTCAATTCGACTTCTTATAAAAGCACTTTTGAATCGTCATGACATTTTTTAACATTTACTACCGATTTGGAAAGCAGTAGGTATCTAGAGGAACCGGCAAGAAACTCCATAGTTGCTCTTTTAAAATCATGTCAATATTACAATTTAATTTTACATAGTAATAGTAATTTTAACGCAGTCATTTGAAGAGTATTGATCAACAAAATATGTGTTTGTGTACAATTCATGGGCTTGTTATTTAAATTGGTACGGGAGCTAGTAACGTTTTAAAAAAAGTCATTTTAGTATAGTTGGGTTTTTGATATACTGTTTCTCTTGCTATTTCGGTTAGAGTCCGGGCTGTCTGGCTGGCGGTAGTGGTTGCGTTTATTAGTTTTTTTTTTTTTTTTTGTGGTGTCTCTCAATGTTAGCCAGAAGGGCTTCTACATTTTAACGCGGACGCGGGGGTGAACTGAAGGTTCACCCTGGTAGCGACATGCACAAGGGCGTCCCCCCTTGACGGGGATCTCGAACCTCGGCTTGGGCTGTCGCTTCAGTGGAGGAGGCCAGAAGGGCCCTAATCGGACGGGCGCTCACCCGGGTGGGCGCGGGAACGCGGAACAAGGGACCTCGTCTTCGCCGGCGAAGACGGTGTACGCTTTCTGCTGTGGTGTGTGCGGTGTCGCGGTTGGTTCGACGTTGGGCTTCAATCGCCGAGTCTAGCCGTGCGTTAGCTTTGGTAATATCATCGTCGGAGTCGTCCAAGACGTGTCTCGGCCGCCTGCGACGATGAGTGGGATCGGGTTTCGCGACGTATGCGATGGCCTTTGTCACCAATGGGTTGGGGTGGTTTTTAGCCTTGTCGAAGTAGCGCTTAGACGCTTGCTTCATCCATTGGGCTATGGTGGGGAGTTCTAGGTCCCTATGTAGGTCCACGTTACGCACGAACCAGGGCGCTCCAGTCGCTGTTCTCATGAACCGCGACTGAATCGTCTGGAGCTTGTGTATGGAGCTGGGAGCGCAATGCGCGAAAACTACACTACTATAAGTGAGGATTGGACGGACCACCGTTTTGTAAAGTGTCACCTTATTTCTAAGGGACATTTTACTGCGTCTGTTAATAAGGTAATAGAGCCGGCTAAGAACATAGCTGGCTTTCTTACGGACTGCCTTAATGTGGGCGTTAAATGACATGTGTGCGTCTAGAGTGAGGCCTAAGAATTTAGTATGCTTTTGCCACGGAATGACTTGGCCATAGAGTTTGATACTATCTATGGCCTCGGGGCCGCCGCGCCTGAAGAGCACGGCGGCGCTCTTGTCGGGGTTCACAGTGATACCCCATTTGCGAAACCATTTGCCTAATGCATCGGTCGCGGATTGTAGGAGTGGAGCTATTCTTTTGCGGTTTGGACTCGACACGTAGAGTGCCGTGTCGTCCGCGAAGAGGGATAGTTGCACTTTATCGTGCTTTGGAATGTCGCTAGTGTATAGCGCGAATAGAAGGGGCGACAAGACGGAGCCCTGAGGGACTCCGGCCTGGATGGGACGTGACGACGAGAGCGTGCCGTCTAATCTGTAGCGGAAGGACCGGTTAGACAAGAAGTCTCGTATGATGAACACGAGACAGTCTGGCACGCCGAGAGTGTACAGTTTGTAAATCAAACCGTTGTGCCAGACCTTGTCGAACGCCTTCGCTACGTCAAAGAAGACCGCTCCCGTGCGTTTATTAGTGCGCACAGGAAAATATACTTAACTTTAAAGTCATTTATTAACGCGTAATTTTTAATCTTTTGCCTTTAGATAGATCCATCAGACATAAATTTTTTATTGCAAGACGTTTTTTTCGTTGTTAAATAGCGTATGGCAACGCACATTTTTATTTCAAAATAATTAAAATGTCATCGAAATAAGTGAAATTACATCAACATGAGTCCGCTTAAAAGGTAAGTAATAACTTTATTACTTATATTATATTATCCTTTTTTAATACTTATATTGAATAATTAGTAAACTAATATTTTTAATAGATGGTTTCATATTTATTACACTTTTGGGTATTAATATGAATTTGATGATATTTGGTTTTTATCAAGTTTACATTAACGTCCTACTTGAGGTTCGTTGGGAAAAGGAGGCACCATGGTAGATTGTTGCAAAAAAATTGTAAATAGTAAAATGAATATTATATATAGTATAAGTAACATAGTGATTACTTATCCTTCACGGGGACTCATGTTGATGGAATTTCACTTATTTCGATGACATTTTAATTATTTTGAAATAAAAAATTGCGTATGGCACCTATTTAACAACGAAAAAAACATCTTGCAATAAAAAATTTATGTCTGATGGATCTATCTAAAGGCAAAAGATTAAAAATTACGCGTTAATAAATGACTTTAAATTACGGATATTTTCCTGTGCAGATAAGATGCGCACTAATAAACGCAATCACTGCGGCCAGCCAGACAGCCCGGACTCTAACCGAAATAGGAAGAGAAACAGTATATCAAAGAACCAACTATACTAAAATTCTCTCTTGTCAACGTTGCTAGCTCCTATACGAAATAGTAATTCTCGATATATAATAACAGTTACACATATTTGTATATTTTTACGTATGTTGTGGTTGTGAGGAGGCTAGGTCACACAACACAGGCAATTTACAAAAAAACAAACGACAAAATAATATACTATCTTTATAATAAAAAGTTATAATCTTCTTAATGAAATCCGCACTTGTTTTTATAAAACCTAAGCTAGGATTTATGTCAGATTTTAATATTGAACATAACCATAAACCACGAAGCTCAAAAGACGAAATTTCTAGACTTAAAGTCCAGTAATTATCATACTAAAACGGGCTAATACACAAAGTTTCTTACCACTATAAAGTTTTATTGCCTGAAGTATGCTTATCTGTGTATTTAATAAAGACTTGTGGTCTAGCGGTAGTTATTAATTTAATTTTAACCAATATAAAGAAGTAAATGTATTGGCTAAAAATATTACATAAACAAGAATATAAAAAAATATGTAGTACCGGGATCTAAGAATCGAAGATTAACGTAAGTAGTTAATTCATACTTTATCCTCTACTAGCTTTCCGCCCGCGGCTTCGCCCGCTTTGTCTAAAACATAATAAATTATATACTAAAACCTCCCTCTTGAATCACTCTATCTATTAAAAAAAAACCGCATCAAAATCCGTTGCGTAGTTTTAAAGATTTAAGCATACATAGGCAGACATAGGGACAGAGAAAGCGACTTTGTTTTATACTATGTAGTGATGATATTATTTTACAGGTATGAATTACATATTTATCTTCAAAATGCTTGCACCAATTTTTGTATCACAATTAATATGACCTTTTCTATCTTTATATAATATCATCTTTTATTTTGTGAAATAAAGTACATTTTTCCTCCTATCCTTTTAGTAATAATTTATCTTAATAAACGCGTTGTGTTAGTGTTACTTCCTTATGAAAACTGATTTTCCAATCTTAATCATGACAACTCAAGAAAATAATTAATTATATTATGTACCGTAATATATGTGTATTAGAAAAAAACATTATCGTTTAACGGTCACGTTAACCGTGTTAAATTTCAATTACATTTTAATGCAATATAAAAAATTAATTAAAAAATGTGCCTAATCTTCCCACTGCGCATAAATTCAATCTTTATTTTTCATACAGATAAGAGATATCTGCATTAAAAATAAAGCCAAAAAATTGAACATTATCTTGCAAATACCGTGGGTTGAATTATCAATGGATGTCCGTTTTATTTTGTTTTTAACCAATTCCTCTTTCGCCCACGACTTGATTTAAAAATTATTCGTTTTTATTCTGAGTTATAAAGGTTATAATATTATTAAGATTAAAAGCTTTGGCCATTTGGTAAACTCTGATAAAAATAATATTATGTAGATTTGAATATTTGGCATATTCGTTGTCCATCATATATATATATAATAGAAATATACATATATATATATATATATATATATATATATATATATATATATATATATATATATGTATATTTCTATTGTATAGGTACTATTCTGTATTCGGATGATTCTGATGGTTTATTAATACCTAATGCTATATGGATTTTAATTATATCAACATTTACATATATGAATAAATAGTTCCTTGAAAGATAAACTACACTAGCACTACAATATTAAAATACAAAACAATATCCATCTACATGAAAAGATACACTTAATAAAAATAGTACAAGAAACGCACATACAAAGCAATGTTACTATTTGATTAAATTGAACGCTAAAACTGAAAAGAATGAATATGGTTAACGCGGTTTGTTCCAAGCTTTATCATTGCGCAAATTTTCAACGTATATTTACGTCAGCCAACTTTTAACCTATTTTTCTTGTAGATCTATACAATATTTCATACAGTTTATGAGTTCACCTTGGATTTATATTCGAGAATAGATCAAACGGTAGAATAGTCAATAGTGTTTATGTGACAGGAATGTAAACGTCTAAAGGTGCCACTTGATATGGACAAATAATCGAAAAAAGCAGGTTTTTTTGCCATTTTTTTGGAAGAAATGCTATGGAGGAAATATACTAAAGATAAATAATAAACAAATAAATATTTCAGGACAATTTTCACACACGGCAGGATCTGATCCCATACTAAGTTTTCGCTTGTGTATTGCAAACCAAATGGCTGATAAACATACATAATATTATATAATTTTAAAAATACTTATATAGTTAATTGACACCCAGACATAGAGCAAACACTTATATTCATCACACAAACATTTGTCTTGGGTGGGAATCGAACCCACGACCTCTGGCTTGGAAGGCAGGGCCACTATCATCTAAAGAAAATGGTCAGTTATGTATTAGAATTATATTTTATTCTGCTATTCATAATAAAGTTTATCTACGAGCTCAATTCTTTCTAAAATATTCAAGTCCGATAGAATAACTCCTTCAACACACTGAATACGAAATAAAATGCTTCTAAACAAAAATATTATTCAAGTACTGAAATATAAATAGAACACTACTGAATAAAAATTCACTTCAATTCTTTACCGTTTTAAAGAAAACTTGAGCATTTTGCTCAACCACTCCCAGTTTCTCACAGCGCGTTGAAATATTCATAAAAGTTTTAACTCAAAAGACCTTGTAGAATATTTTAAATCCGTTGTCATGGCAACATAGTAAACACGTTGAGATGTTTACTAATTCTACGATTATTTTAATACATCAGTGGCAAAAATAATTATTTTGCACTTCATTCCTATATTTTAATATATACTATATTAAAATATAGGAATGAAGTGCAAAAATATGTATGTACGTATATTAAATGATAGTATTATTATTCCATTAGGTTATTTAAAGTTTTATGTTCTATTTTATTAAGATAAATAGCTTTTACGATTTCCAAATAAAAAGCCACATGTATTAAGGAAAATAATATTCTTCACTGAATCACTTTTAGTGATTTCGTGCCAACAGATAGGTAGGTATATTCATTATTCCAAATACTCTAGCCTTATAAAAGTTTCTCGTGAGATGCTCTTCGATGGTCGAGAAAATCACGTCCACTTGTTTGAGAGATTAACTGAAAGATAAAGCATGCCATTAAACAATTTTATAATTTTACATAACAACTTATAGAAATGCATTGGACGTAATACTACAATATATTATGATGTACTTCAAGTCTCTACATTTTGGACCACAGATACAAAGAAGCGTTTAAATTATTTCAATACACTGCAAATTTAAAGCAACAAACAAAATACCCCGAAAATCCACATTTTTCTATTAACGTAATCTAACTTACTTTAAATATGTATTACCAGAATATAAAATGAAGTTGACTGAAACTACACTGAAAAATGATCTTTGAAGAAAATAAAGGTTTATGGAAGATTGTTTGTCTTTTTGTACCTATACAAAAAAATATTGTAACCAAACGCTCCAGGGCTCGTATTTGAACCCTTTTCTCCAACATTTATCTACTTATATTTCAACTAGTTTTGGACAGAGGAAAGATCAAATTTTTGCTTCTTTATTCATTGCGGCTTAACTAAAGCTGCGGGCGAAAAGCTTAAAGCTAGTTGGCTATATTTTTATACCGGTTTATTGTTCACAGTGATTTTTCAATATAAATATTATTTATAACAAATGTGCTAGTGAAAAATAAACTAATAATCAAAGATTAACACTGCATGTACCAATAAAATAGAGCTTCATATTTCTAAAAAGTAGAACACAAACATGTTATTATTAAACAGATAGAATAATTTAATTAATAGGCTGATTACAATTTATAATTTTCATAGCAGCGGAGTCTTCTCTATACTTAAATTTTAATCGCAATTTATACTTATACAAGGCAATATATACACTATCGTATTTATAATATTATTAAGGATAATACGGTGCCTAGACATCTTAGAGGCTACTACCGAAGATTGCACTAAAGCTTAGCCAGTCTGATGTTTTCTTCGACAAATGTCACTTTTCTCTGGGGATACTTTGTGGCTGACCTTTTCAATCGCGTAAAGAATAGTTGGATTTTGTTCTATAAAAATCGAGATTCATTTTATAAAGGCATTTGATTAAAAATCATAGAAAAAGGCTAACACAAGATTGACGTATGTATAAGAAATAAAAAAGATACCTGACGTAGGTATCTTTTTATATTTATTGTATGTTTCTATAAATATCAAATCTCCATTCCTATTATCTTACTACGAAAACAACTAAGTGCTTATGAATCGCCTATTATCAACAAAGTGTCAGATGCTATCCCTAGACATAAAAAAACATACAAAATTATAATAATTATCTTCGAAGCTCAAGGGTCAATTGCATTATTTGTATACTATAAAACTTACTATGTTACTACTTACTGCTACTAATTCGACAGAATTCTTTATAAGCAAGAAAATATTTAATTATAAAAGAAAATAAAGAAACACGAGTTTTAGTCCTTCATAACAAATGCAGCCAGGTGTTCAAGCAGTTAACGAATTTCGCTTACTCAACAAACAGATCGTCCACTCCACTGGAGAACCATTGACCCAGTTACACCGTAACACTGTTAGATATGAACACCTACTTGTGTGGAGTTCTATGGCCTAAGTGAAGAGCGGTTTGGGGTTAGAAGTGTAAATTGTACCTTATGTCCTTGAGATAGAATTCAATTTTCACTTACTTATGTGGTAGCTCTATAGTGGAAAAGCTGTGGCGATGCTATAGGCGGTTTATGGTTAAATTGTGCCTTATGTCCTTGAGATAGAGTTCAATTTTCGATGAGTGGTGAATTTCTATGGTGGACAAGCGGTGGCTCTGCCAAAAGCGGATTCGAGTTAGAAGGACTGTAAGTTGCAAATTGTGCCCTAATTCTTTAGTGTAGAGTTCAATTTTCATCTACTTGTGAATTACGAAGTTCTCTGGTCGACAAGCGGTAGCGATGCAAATAGCGTTTTGTTGATGGTTAGACACCCGTCTAACCAAACAAACTAAACAAACCCGTCTAACAAAATCTATAAATTGTGCGTTACCTTTGAGTAAGGTACAATTTTCGGTAGCAAAATTGTAACACCAACCTGTGTATAAGTCTATGGTGTTCAAGCGGTGGCGAAGCTCAGACCGGTTTGTAGTAGTTAGTTGTAAATTGTGCGTTATGTCCATCTACTAAAGTTCAATTTCCAAGGAGAGAGGTAAAAACATTGAAATGGTGTCTGAAAAATTGTGAGATATAAAAAGAGGATAATTATATCCTTCCAGTGTATTCGCCATAAAAAGGCCATTGAAAAGGTACGAATACTTTACAATTCATGATATAAAAATGCTGTATTCCCACTTCTGATGCATTAAATTTTTCTTTTTGCAGATACTTAACTGCTTACTCATCCATACTATCCATACTAATATTATAAATGCGAAAGTAACTCTGTCTGTCTGTCTGTTACTCAATCACGCATTAACTACTGAACCAATTTGCATGAAATTTGGTATAGAGATATTTTGATACCCGAGAAAGGACATAGGATAGGTTTTATTCCGGAAATCCTACGGGAACGGGTTTTTCTTTGAAAACGTTCCGCGGGCGGAAAGCCAGTAATAAATATTGTTAGTTTAAATTATTCCTAGCTTCTTCTTTATTTTTCGTGAACGCAGCCTTAGTCTAAGAAATTGAGTGTTGTTTACATTTTGTGCTTCATTTAACACGTTAGGTGCGAAACAGGGCTTGAAACAGCTAGCTAGTTATAGCGGTAGGAAAAAACTTAAACTTCTCTGTCGTGCGGGAGGCATAACTTCCATCTGGTTCAGTGTAGGAAAGTGATAACTATATATCTGAGATGTGCTATTGATTCCTAGTTCAATGGTATACCGACCTTAATACCGGGTTTCTTAGACCTCGTGCCGCACTGAACAAATAAAAATTCTAACACAGTGCGGAACGAGGTTGCGAACACCTCGTAACCCGCGCACCTCGTACCGCACCCTAAGCTAGCTTCACGCGGTTAGTGTTGTGCAACGCATTCGAGACTGAGCACGCGACGAAGTACGGCTGCTGCCGATTATGTCGAAACGTTGCCGAAAAAAGTTAATCAAGGAGGAAGATGAAGAAAAACCGGGTGGTGAAACTCTAAAATCTGAAATCTGAAAAAATGTTATTGCTTGGCCTGTTTTAATGAAAAACATCCATAAGTTTGATAAATAAATACAATTAAATAAAGTCGATATTTCTTTTCCCATCACTAAATTATTATATGAAAAACTGCTATTGTTCAGTGCGGTATGGGGTACATCAGACCCCACATTTTATTTTACCCATAGAATCTAAACTAACTAATCTAACCACGGGCGACGGTAGATTTAGGTTAATGAACTCATTGTTAATAATAATCACGACAAAAGCCGCACACTTTGTCTTATTTGGCGCCAAAAAAAGGATTTTGGTCTCCTACGGGCGGTGGGGTTTAATATGCCTCGTGCCGCCACAATGTCTGGTATAGGACAAGGTTTAAAACGACCCGTAACGCAGTAATGGAAAGTACAGATATATGTGTGCCGCTGGGAACGTGTTAATGCAGTTTCACAAAGTTCCAAGGACTGCTTTCACAGGTTAATGTTAAAAGATCTTAGGAAGTTTTCTTCTACTTAAATAGAATCAGAATTTAAGGTAAATTTAATACATTTTTAACATGAATTTGTACCTACTTATTTGTATCTACTAAGGTCGAATGAAATCCAAATGCTATTTTTTGTCATTTATGCTACAGAGTTTCATGAAAAAAGATTTTTTTGGAAAATATATCTCTATATTCAAGACAAGTGCACTTATATTCTTTCGCACTGGAGTTGAAGAACTCTAGGGTGAAGTTTTCTTGGAAGAACTTTAGGATTTTATCTAACCACAGATAATTTATTATTTCTATGCTGCCAACACTAAATAACACTAAAATATAATGTAATGATTAAATTTCTGTTAAATTGTCTCTTTAATGAAATAAAAATAAGTGGTTTTTTATCTTTCGAAAATCATTTTAAATCTTATAATAATATCTATAAAAATTAATCGCAAAATGTGTTGGTACTCGAGAACGGCTGAACCGATTTCGTTAATTTTTTTATAACATTCCTTGAAGTACAAGGATGATTCTTATAGAGAGCAAACGTAAACATGTACCACGGGCGAAGCCGGGGCGGACCGGTAGTTATAAATAAAATCTAAATTATTAAGGCCTCATGAAAAAGCAAGTCCAACATTATCCGAAGGAATGAAAGTCAAAGCAACCTTTGCCTATTGGAATGAATACTAGCTTTACAACTCAGATAACTTCAATAAGATCTTTGGTAAGACTTAAGTCTTGCTTGTCCTTGCTAGACTAAGACCTAATTAGGTCTTAGTCTAGCAAGCACAAAGGGCTAACTTCATGCCCATAGTAATTAAGCGATCTGAAAATGAACGTACATTTTGCCCTTACCCTATTTTGCTTAGTATTTAAATACTAGAAGACATCTTTTATCTCTACATAATACAGGTTAACATTTAAGTACTTAGATGTGGTAAATGTAAATGATTGGCAAACCATTGAAAAGGGGGAAACTCATTTTAGTGTATTAGTAGCGTTAGCTACTAATAAGTATTCTGTGGTATTAGGGTAAATGCGAATGAAGAGTAATTTCGAAATTGTGGTTTAACTTTAGAGTATCGTTTATAATAATATTATATCGATGAAATACTGCAGAGTATATAAAAATGATAATAGAATTTATATTTATTACAATGAGCATTAGCTACTTTAACGCTACGTAAAAAATTAATAATGAAAATTCAAAAGAACAAAACAAACAAATAAAAAGTACCTACTGAATAGACTATCAATGAGTTTATCAGCAAGTTGTGAAACAGGCCCTCAAGATTATAAACCTCTTACGTACGTAATCTGCTATTTTCATCGTATACATAAAAAAACATACCTAACAAAATTTTAAGCCCTTTACCTGTTTTAATTAACGCTATATCAAAAAGAGTTAGAGGAAATAAAAGTATAATTAATTAAAATAGCCCTTTGAGCACAGAAAATTTTCATTAATATCTAAAGTTTTCATTCACGGAAGCTTAAAATTCAATTAGAAGTCGATTCAAAGTTCTATAGGTATCTAAAAAAACCTCAACTTTTTTGTTGGAAACCTTAAGATTTGATAATTTAACCTTTCAAATAACATAATATTTAGATAATGATATTACGTTGTAGCTACGTATTTAAACATATTATGTTTTATCATTAACTGGCTGTGCCCCCCGCTTCTACCTGCATTGCTCCATTCCTATTAGTCTGCGTTATACAATAATATAGCCTATTTCTTTAAATTGACTATCTAACAGTGAAATAATTTTTCAATTCGGACACATGGTTCCTGAGCTTAGCGCGTTCAAGCAAACAAACAATCTCTTCAGTTTTATAAAATTATCATAGGTAACTAGCAAACCGGGCGAACTCTGTTTCGTCACCAGAGACACCTTTTCTTTGCTATAAACCTCACGGAGCCCGAGACCTTTCCAACGAATGCAAAACCGTGGAAATCGGTTCGTGCGTTCTGGAGTTATAGCGTCAGGAAGGAAAACCCGACTTATTTTTATATAGTATAAAATATGCCAGTAATATACTTACTTACGCCTTATAAGATCATAACGAAACACTTCATTGTTTTTATTATTTCATGTCATACAGAAAATAGTATTGTAATGAGTCATAAAATATCTCTTAGACTAATAACTAAGCTAAGTACTATATTTCTCATAAAATGATGACGATTCCGTTGGGACATTATAGTTATTTTATTAGTCTGTACATGTATCAGTGAATTAAGAAACTTCGAATATTAAACTTAATTATTTTTTTGATGCAAAGGAAAAAAGTCAATACTTTTCACGTAGGCTTTTGATTTAACGTTTTTTTTTAACAATGTTTATTATTTAACGTTTGAAACCCATGTAGCCTTAATTTTAAATGCAATTACCATTTTCCAAATATTTATTTTCTGACATAAACATTTTTTATATAATATTTTATGTTTTTCTTCTCTCAAGGGTGCGAAATGCTTGTTTTAGGAGAATTTCCTAGTTGTCCATTACGTTTGATGCGTAAAGTAGAGATTGTTGAAGTTTCAAGGATGTCTATGGACGATCTTATGGAAATTGTATTCTACATACTAAAGTAGTGTTTATATGATCATATGAATATATTAGAAATTATGGAATATTGTATGGTAAAACTTAAAAGATAATAAATTGTAAACAAAATCAAACGATTGGTTTACGTATTCTATAATACATATTATTATTTTATAAAAAGAAATATGACACATGAAACATGTTTAAAACCTTTAAATCAGAAGATTAATAAACTATTTTGAAACTTAACTATCTTATACAACAGCTTGATAAAACTTCAAAAGTATTTAAATTTTTCACACATGCCCTATAATTTCTCTCTAACGAAAACGTACGTACTAAACATTTCCCTAAAAAAGCATTATTAACAAGAAAAAGACTATGAATCACAAAAATTGCATACACTCTACATAATAATAGTCTAGCCGTTCCATCACTGTCATCACATTGTATAACATGATAATATTAGGAACAACTTTAATACAATGGAAAATCCTTTCTCTAGAATTAAATCCTACTATAATATTATAAACGCGAAGTATACTTTACTCTTTCACGCAAATACTACTGAACCGATTACAATGAAATTTGTGATAAGACATAGGCTTTTTATCCCGGAAATCTTTTTCGTTGTGATGTTGAACAAATACTGAGTTTTAAAAGTTCAATTTTATAAAACTTATCTTTAACTAAAACATTGGTATTATTGGTATATAATGAAGATATAACTGCATCATCCCGAATTTGAACGCGCTAATCTCAGGAACTACTGGTCCGATTTGAAAAATTATTTCTGTGTTAAAGCCCATTTATCGAGGAAAGCTATAATAGGCTTATATATCATCAAGCTAAGACAAACAGGAGCGGAGCCACGCGGGTGAAGCCGCGGAGCACAGCTAGTTAATAATAATAATACCTTTGTAAAATGAAAATGAAGTAAATGAATTGAAGAGCAGTTAGTTATTATGAAGTGGTGTAAGTAATAAATGTTACAACATTGAATGCTTCATATTAAAGTACTTTCAGATGTTGAATATAAACTGAAATTAAAATGTTCTCGCAGATCAAAAAATGATGAATTACTTAAACCTTCAATTTATTCACATCCCATTTTTAATTAGTTACTTTTTAATACACAGCGAAAAGTCTGGGCTTTCGACTCATTCACCTACAGAACAGTTGACCTCGATAAAGGCATATAAAGGTGAATGAAGATTCAAAATTGCCGAGTAAGTGGAAAAAAATAAAGTTTCATATAGAAAGAGAAAATGCAGATAACCAACTGATATTTATTTACGTTCAAATCCGTATGAATAAACTGAATAATGCAATGAAAATTCACGGGTTTAATGCTCTAATGAATACTTGAGTTCTTTTTGCTGTTTGTAACATTTGCTATCATAAATTGTAATGTAGGACGCGAACTATTTAGCACAGTCTGCATTCTTTTGTTTATTAGAGTAAAGCCGGCTACTCATGTACCTGACGCAGGGGCAATATTGGAGCAATTTCAGCAGTTCTCTAAATTGCCCCTACTTGACTATACACATCACAATTAAGGAGCCAATTAAGGGTGCAATTCAGCAGGTAGATGAGTCTGTAGCCGGTTTTATGTATTTTAATGATATCTAGTAATATTATATTATTTGCCTCTTTTCTGTTTTTGAAGACGATTTTCTATTTATTTTATCAACAACTTTCTTTGACATTAAAACGTCTTTATAGAGTCATAAAATATTTGAAACGTTACCTGAGTTGGCGGCTTTGGAAGGATTATCTTCAAAAGTTCTACGTTTTATCTATTTTTAAATATTTATAAATATTTTAAGAGCTTGCGTTTGATCATATTATTACTACCTATATTAAAATTAGCTAATCTCTAAAGTGACTACTCAACCACGCATAGGGCTATACTTGGCCAAGTATTATTTTATAATGTATACAAACATGGATACACTTGCCTTGTGTAGGTATATAGACATGGTATAGAGGCATGGAATATTCTAAATTAAGATTTTATTTACAAAACATAAATAGATACCTTTAGTAACTGGTTTAAAGTATAGCTGTTTTTAAGGTATTATACCTAAAAGATCGAATAAACTGTTATCTAGTTATACATATAATTTGATTTAAATTTGATCATACGTTCGAACAAAACAATGACTTAATAATGAAACCAACTGAATCTGGCTAACAGGTCAATAGAAGAAAACAAGCTTCCGCGAAGTCGTTTACGTATAATAAAAAAAAGAATATCCGACAAATTGGACTCTAAAACTTCATAGCTAGAGTTGATTTTCGTTTGTATTGTTAATACTACATTGTATAGAAGCGGGCGGTAGCTTTAAAAATGTCAATTCTTTGTATCGTAAACAACGCGTAAATGTGTAAAAACGTCGACAGTTTTACGCAAAACGGAGATTGAAAGGTAAATATTCTGTGGCTGATTGAAATTTTAGATTTGTTTATTTATATACACGTTGGTTTCGTGGTTGTAAAACTCGGATAGTAGCCCACTTTTTTACACAAATCGTAGACTTCATTGAAAGTTAGAAATAATCTTAGTGCGTTAGGTTAGGTAATAAGTACCTAATGTTGTATCAAAGAAAAATATTAAAGAATTAAAGAATGTATTTTCTTATTAAAATGTACCTAGTTAAATAAGTAGTAGGTAGGTAGGTATAGTTTCTGCGAATTACTATTATTGGTAATGTTAATTTATGGCAAACTAAACAGCAGCTTTTTACATAATAAATTCTTATTTGTTTGCTCTACAATTTCAAAAGATCAACGTAATAATGTAAATGAATTTTAAATTGATTGTTATAACTAATCATAAATATGCCTTGTTCCAGGCCGTGGATCCGAGCATGAATTTCACTCTAAATGCATCAGCGAAATGGCTAATCGAGGCTTCCCTCGGCGTTGAAAACCCCAACACGCTCTTGGACAAATTCTCACAGAACAGGAAGGTCGATGACCCGACTCGATCCCTGCTCCTCACGTTTTATGGCATCCTGGTAGTCATCGGCGCTGTTGGGAATGCCCTCGTTGTGCTATCTGTAAGTAATTTGACAAATTTATGTATTTTGTTCAGTAGCTTATTGTTTTATATTATTTCTATTGTAACCGCGGCTGTACACACTCGTCGAGAGCCTCTCGTCGAGAGCCTCGGCCGAAAAGACTCTCGTCGAGAGCATGCCTGTACACACTCGTTCTAACATTTGAACTGAAGACTTACACGAGAATGGACGTAGAAAAAGCTGCTGCTATTTGTCTTTGTGCCGTGAGCTATTATAATTTTTTAAACATTTACTATAAAAAAAATTTCTCAAACCATGGAGAAAAAGAAGATGATTTATGATTACCATGCACCGCAGTAGAAACAGGGAAATAAATATAAAAACTTCCTGAATAGTTAATGTATTTTATTGTATTTTTAAGGAATCAATAGAAACGCTTCTTTGTTTCAGAAGTACAATGGAAAATCAATTGGCTGAGTTGGTGGCAGAACCTTCTGGCCAATTTAAAATAAATCCATAAAAAATAAGTTCCATAAAAAAGGTTCTGTTTGATAACACTCCAAAAAATGTAATTCTCGTTCATTAGACCACATAGTGAAACACGTGCGTTCATAAATAACGTCAGCGAGCAACTAACTGAACAAGTGTGTACATGCTCGCTCTCGTTTTCCTCGCGAGACTCAACGAGACCCTTTGACTCGGGCGCAAAAAACCGACCAGTAACCGAGACAACCGAGGCGAGACACGAGAGAGCGAGACAAGACGAATGCCACCATGTACATACTCGTTCTCGGCCTGTCTCGGTGTGTCTCGGCGAGTGTGTACAGCCGGCATTAGATGGTAAAAAAATAAGTTGAAGCCCCAAGTTCCAATTTGGTCTTAGAAAATTCTCATAGAAAGCCGATTTATATCAACTCGGTCCTTGCTGCTTACAGTTTATGGTATCCTGGTAGATAGACCCCTGAGAATACAGCTGTGAAAACCGCATTCAATTTTGGAAGGTAGTGTTAGTACACAATAGTATGCATGGAAAGATTATTATAATGTATATTCTATAATATTTACTACCAGTTAATGTAAATAGTAAGAATATTATAGCGGTAATAGATAATATTAGCCTTACTACTTATTAGCCTTTAAAAGCCTTAATGTTATTCCAGCCCAAAATCTATCAGCATACCAAATTACTACTAAACCCATTAATAGAAGACCACCCATAGAAGTTTTGCCGTAAACGATAAACAATCTTCTACTCCATCCAAACGACGTATTATACGGATTCACATGAATTAATTAAATAAAAAAAATTGGTTGTCTGTAAGGTCGGTTTACTGACGATAGTTGAACGTGACAACGTCCGATTGTGCTTCTTGTCGCTCGTTCCGCGCTCTCGCTCGCACTTCAAGCCTTACCGCGGCTGTACACACTCGTCGAGAGCCTCTCGTCGAGAGCCTCGGCCGAAAAGACTCTCGTCGAGAGCATGCCTGTACACACTCGTTCTAACATTTGAACTGAAGACTTACACGAGAATGGACGTAGAAATAGCTGCTGCTATTTGTCTTTGTGCCGTGAGCTATTATAATTTTTTAAACATTTACTATAAAAAAAAATTCTCAAACCATGGAGAAAAAGAAGATGGTGGATGATTACCATGCACCGCAGTAGAAACAGGGAAATAAATATAAAAACTTCCTGAATAGTTAATGTATTTTATTGTATTTTTAAGGAATCAATAGAAACGCTTCTTTGTTTCAGAAGTACAATGGAAAATCCATTGGCTGAGTTGGTGGCAGAACCTTCTGGCCAATTTAAAATAAATCCATAAAAAATAAGTTCCATAAAAAAGGTTCTGTTTGATAACACTCCAAAAACTGTAATTCTCGTTCATTAGACCACATAGTGAAACACGTGCGTTCATAAATAACGTCAGCGAGCAACTAACTGAACAAGTGTGTACATGCTCGCTCTCGTTTTCCTCGCGAGACTCAACGAGACCCTTTGACTCGGGCGCAAAAAACCGACCAGTAACCGAGACAACCGAGGCGAGACACGAGAGAGCGAGACAAGACGAATGCCACCATGTACATACTCGTTCTCGGCCTGTCTCGGTGTGTCTCGGCGAGTGTGTACAGCCGGCATTACATGGAACGCCTCAGATGAGTCAGAGCGAGGTAACGCCGCATGAGTCATGTTTTTTCGTGCGTGCAGCCGGCTTTATCGAATTATAAGACGTTGTCACGTCAAAAATTATACACGTCAAAGTACACTAGATGATGACAGATGGAAGCAATGTCTGCAGATCCTTTTACTTTCGTACTAATTTCTATAACAATATTATGTTATTACAGGATACGAATTTACATATAGCATACATATAGCTACTAATAAATAATATTTTAAATTCGAACGTGGACTTATTAATTCTGTTTTTCTTTTACTTCACAACATAGTGTTTTTGTGGTACGATTTTTGTTTAGAGGCCCTTTCACAACGTTGAAACATCTGTCTCATCGGAAATTCCGTTTTCTACGCGGAGTTTTAATCTCAATTACATTAAATTAAGGATTATTTAAAAAAAAGGAACTTATACAGGGTGTCCCATTATTGGTATACTAAGCGCGAAGGGACTTGTAGTTTTGCATACACTGATCACGTAAAAAATACTTAAACAACAAAATTACGTCAAAAATTTTTTGCTAAATTTTTCCTGAAAATCCTTCGCGCAGCCGGCATATACCACTTCTCTAATGTGAGCATTTTGTCTATGAAAACATAATCTTAAACGATAGCTCACGTGCTGGTGGCAAAGTTGGGCGGGCTTCTTGTTTTGGGTGTACACATAGATTTTTAAGAATTCATCTATTTAAAAAAAAAATGGGTCTGGAATTTTATAATTATTGAGCCTCCTTTGAGCTTAGTATACCAACAGTGGGACATCCTGTATATGCTTTCTTAACAGAAATCCTTTCAGGTTGAAAACTAATCGTGGAAAGCGTAGGCGAGAGTTCTCATTTCATTGCCTTTTCGATGTATTTCTGTTAAGAGAAGCAAACTTTGAAGCAAATTATACGCCCTCATCGTGGGTGTATTACGATTTCTTTAAACTGCAATTAAATGTAAAGATTTTTTAATTTAAAGAAGTAAAAATATTGTTTTCTAAACTTATGTTTGAATCGTTATAGATTTGTTATACCTAAACATATAAAACTCGTGTAAAATCAAACAAGGAAACGTCATATTTTCAAAATTATTTCGATGTATTTTTTTTACTATAACATTGCGATTAATAGTTTCTATAATAACTACAATATAGAAGTATTTGAACTACAGTCATATTCTTAATGTTAATTCGAGCAACATTATTTTTCGTTTAATTTATTCTGACTTCTCTACATTATGCTTATAATGTGAAATGTAAAACTGTGTATGTGTCGTGGCCATATCGTAGATTTGCTCATTTCATGAAATGGCCAACATAGTTTGATCAGATCGTTCAATCGTCAACGTTTCACGATTTGGTTTGATAAAATATCTTAGAGAGTCCATAAAACATTAAAAAATTCAGAATATTTTAAGAACTTGTTTATTGTCATTTAAGTTAGTGCCGCGGTAGCGCCGGCGAATACCAGAAGCGAATGGTTTTTTCAATAGATAACAGTTAGGTTAGGTTGGGTTAGACTTTAATAAACAACGCACGAGTCGAGCGAGCAAAGCGAGCGTGCCGCGGCAGCGGCCGGCGAGTGCCAGAAGCGAATCGCTTTTTAAAAAAGAAACAAAAATGGTCGCATTTCGTGAAATGGCCATCCACGTTTGGCCAGATCGACGATCTGGCCAAATGTGGATGACCAAATCGTGAAACGTTGACGATTTAACGATCTGGCCAAACTAAATTGGCCATTTCATGAAATGAGCAAATCTACGATATGGCCACGACATATCTACAGTGTAGGTAATTATAGGTAGTGTAGGTAATTATACCTAGAATTGAAAATAACATACAATTTTCTATATAATATTACAAATATATTCAAGAACATCAGTTTATCACTGTTCATTGATCTACATAGTTGATAAGAGTCATAACATGGCTTAATAGATGTTTCAGCTTGATCTGATAAGACAGACTTAGATAATATTATTTTATCAGTCAATTGTATTAGATTCTAAGTCGAACAAACAAAACGTTTGAATATTTTAGTTTAGAGATGCAAAAACACATTATGGATATCATAATTTTAGTTTGTATAAGTCTTTAATAAATTATTACAGTTTGAAATTATTCTTAGGTGTAGTTTATTTTTCTTTATATTCAATACCTTCTGTCGTTCTATTTACATGAAGTATTCAATAGTAAACGTTAAATTTTGGTGTATATTAAATCAAAATATAATTTTCTAGCCGCACGCTTGCGCTTGGATGTATCCAGGATAAAAAAGACAACCTATTTTAGTCAGTAAAGATAAATCGTGGCAATCAAATAAGAAATTAAACCATCTCTTCTCTATGTATCAGTATAAGTACAAGTTTAACTATACTGTGATAACCACCAAATCAAATGAATGTTAATTAATTATTTATCATACTAATATTATAAATGCAAAAGTAACTCTGTCTGTCTGTCTGTTACTCAATCACGCCTTAACTACTGAACCAATTTGCATGAAATTTGGTACAGAGATATTTTGATACCCGAGAAAGGACATAGGATAGGTTTTATCCCGGAAATCCTACGGGAACGGGTTTTTCTTTGAAAACGCGGGCGAAGCCGCGGGCGGAAAGCTAGTTATTTATATGTAGAACACATTCTATCTGTACTGAATTCAAGGCAAGGGATTAGGAATTAGGAAAGGACTCAATCTTCAACTTACTGGAAACTCATTTACTCACAATTGAATATATTCTGAACCTACGACTTAGGTACTCAGAATAATGGAATTTACTTATGTTAGGTATTGAGTAAAACCACCTTTAAATGTTATATGAATGAATAGGTCACTTTAACAGTGGATTTGAAAAGTTAATATGTTTACATTCTTTCATGTTTAAATCACTTTCATGATTTTTCACTCAAAAATAGGTAAATATTTTAGGCAATATTTATTGAGTATAATTTTATCAGTTCCAGCAATAATCAATAAGTTTTATACATAATTTCGAATTTATTTATATTCCAGTCTAGCGGAAAAAACCTTCAATCAACAAATAGATTTGGTTATGTATTATGTTGTTAAGTTAAAATAGTATCTTCGACCCATATCCATCAAAATATTGTGCCCGAATTTATAACTTATACTCATGACAAATTACGATTCGTTGTTTTTGTAGCGTGATAAATATTATCTATAACTCTATTACGCAAAAGAAGTTCGATCCTAACTAGAAATACGATATTGTGAGAGTGTTTTGCTTTTCCAGTGTCTATAAATAACATATTACTGTACGGTTTTTATAACACAATACTTACTTAGTTTGGTATTGAAAGAAATATCAAAATGTTCAATGATTTTTATCTTATCTCAGAATACTATAAATACAAAACACCTTCCACCCATATATAAACTAATCACTAAGTTTATTTCAATACATATTTTATCCAAAACATGTGGTTATCTCTCTGCGTACCCTAAATCTATCATTTGTTCCAGGTGGTCAAAAAGCCAGCCATGCGAACAGCTCGCAACATGTTCATAGTGAACCTGGCGGTGTCCGACACACTCGTCTGCTCTGTCGGCACTCCGCTGACCCTCATGGAGCTGCTGACGAAGCACTGGCCGCTCCCCGACTGGCCCAGTCTGTGCAAAGCATGTGGAGCAATACAGGCCATATCGATATTTGTCTCCACTATATCAATCACTGCTATTGCCTTGGATCGTTACCAGGTTGGTTTCTATCCTGTGTTGTTCATAGTAGATGTTAAACACGCTGCTGTGTCGGCACCCCGCTGACACTCATGGAGCTGCTGACGAAGCACTGGCCACTACCTGAGTGGCCCAGCCTGTGCAAAGCATGTGGAGCAATACAGGCCATATCCATATTTGTATCCACTATATCCATCACTGCTATTGCCTTGGATCGCTACCAGGTTGGTTTGAGTGCTCTGTTGTCCATAGCTGTAGGTGACCTGTGCGTAATAATTGGTAACCACTACAGAAGTGAGAAGACACAACTATTTTTGGTATATTTTAACTTCGTCGAACCTTCTGTAATCTTTTATTATAAAACGTTATCGATGTTCAAGCTTTTAAGTCAACATTAACAAAATCTACTGTTGTTTTATTGTATTAATTTGTAATGTTTAATGCAATAAAACAACAGTAGGTCCCTGGCTTAATTTTTCATCTATCAAAAAACATCAGATAACATTGTATTTTTTCGTGTCCCTTATCATATAAAAAGGTCAAGTTAAACACGCTATGCAATCCATCAAACGGTGGTATAATAATTAATGTGATATTTCAAATATACATTCTTAAGACACCATAAATTCAAGTTGAAACACGGCAAGTAATCAATCATTATTATTCAACCAAGAATGTTAATGGATTTCTTTTTCTGAATACGTAAAGGAATTTTGTTTTTCGATAAAATTTTTGTCATAATACAAAAAATATTATATGATCAAATTATGCACAATATTTCACTTCTGACATGTGTGCTCGTGCTTTTTTCTTTTCTCTACTTTTTATTCTTCTTTCATCCTGTTTTCTTTCAATTAATCACAAATTTTTGTACAAGATTCCATCAATTTTATTATAAAAATACATTCATAAAACCATAAAAAACACAACTGTACGAAAACTTAACTTCTTTCGCATTGTTGATGTACGGATGTCTACATCCTCTTCTTTGAGGAAACCTATAAACATTTATATTAAACTGTTCACACTTTTTAGGGTTCCGTACCTCAAAAGGAAAAAACGGAACCCTTATAGGATCACTTTGTTGTCCGTCTGTCCGTCCGTCCGTCCGTCCGTCCGTCCGTCCGTCTGTCAAGACCCTTTTTCTCAGGAACGCGTGGAGGTATGAAGCTGAAATTTATATCAATTACTCAGGTCTACTGTCCCTTGAAGCTGTGAAAAAATCAAACTTCTAAGCCAACGCAATCAAAAGATACAGCCGTTTATGCCGCAAATTTTCGACACTTGCAAGGGAATCAAAACCTACAGGGTGCTTCCCGTGAACTCAGAATCTTGAAATTTGGTACGAAGCAACGTCTTATAGCATAGATAAAGGAAAAATTACGAAAACCATAAATTTTTAGTTATATCACATAATATATTTTTTTTTAATAATTTTAAACTTATTACCCATTTCCTTATAAACGCGTAGAGGTATTAAATTGAAATTCATACCAAATACTCAGGTCTATAATACCTTTAAGCTGTAACAAAATCAAACTTCTATGTCAACGCAATCAAAAGAAACAGCAATGTACGGAACCCTCGGTGCGCGAGTCCGACTCGCACTTGGCCGGTTTTTTATTGTATATAACTGCTATAAAGTACTAAATCATTTAATATACCGTCTGCATAATTTCATTGTTTATTGGATCCCTTTTCTGTTCGCTCCCGTCATATTTACATAAGGATGACGTCAGTTGCTTTAATCCTGGAGTTAACAGTTTATATTAAATTAATAATGAGAATCTATTGATCTTTACGAATATCTTGTACTGAAATGTTAATTTGACTCGTACTTTGAACTTTGGAGAAGAAAAACATGAGGAAAACGGTATAATAGTATTTATTTTTAACAAAAAAAACTATACCACCTTGGAATTGACAGAACTAGACAAAAATTTATTGTGACCGCACGAGAGCATCCAGTTTTAAAATGAAAAAAAAAATCATCGAAATCGGTTCACGCAGTCGAAAGTTCTAAGGTAACAAACCAAAAAAAATAATACAATCGAATTGAGAGCTTCCGCCTTTTTTGAAGCTGGTTAAAAATATTCTTACTTACCTACTGAGATCTCGATTTCAGGTTTGAATTCAAGATCCTTAATCCATTTAACACAACAGAAATAAAATAGTTACAGACTATAGAAATTCATTAGCTTTTACAATTTAAGTAGAATTTACGACTCTGTCAGTAGATCTCACAATCTTCTTTCGTTGTAAAGAAATGTTTTACGTGCGTCAAAATAATTTGTTTGATTTTTATGCTGAATCCATACTAATATTATAAATGCGAAAGTAACTCTGTCTGTCTGTCTGATACTCAATCACGCCTTAACTACTGAACCAATTTGCATGAAATTTGGTATAGAGATATTTTGATACCCGAGAAAGGACATAGGCTACTTTTTACCCCGGGAAATAGCATAGGTTTTATCCCGGAAATCCCACGGGAACGGGAACTATGCGGGTTTTTCTTTGACTGCGCGGGCGAAGCCGCGGGCGGAAAGCTAGTATTGAATAAATGAGAGTTCCTGTAGTATTTAAATCACACATTACTTATTTATTAATGCTTAGTTAACATACGTATCATTTCTTATGAATCTTTTAAAACTGATTCTCGAATAATTTTGTAGGTTATAATAATCTACTATGAGCAGTAAACAGATTTTTAATTACCTTAACTATAAATTATCGGAAAACATCGTACCAAAGAGTCAGTTGGAATAGATTTGTGAATTTAAAAATAAAAAAACATTTACGTTACGAACTACTCTATTTATAAAAAAATAATATCAAAACAACGATACCGATAAATAATTCAAGACTAGCCCTTCCTTTAATATATACCTATTCTATAGATGACTGAAACAGAACCTGTTTGTTAGACGATTTAATAAAACTATATTTAGTAGATTTCAAAATAACAAGATACACCCGTATTAGTCGTAGTTAACTCGCGAATTTAATTTAAATACAACATTACTAGATTTTAGTAATGCTTTTAACACAGTAGACCACGACGTACTCCTAAATCTTATGCGTTGTCTCAACATATCGTCTCCTGTAGTTGACTGGTTCTCCAGTTATTTACACGGGCGACGTCAACGAATTTGCATAGATGAAGTTGTTTCATCGTGGTGTGACGTCAGTGCTGGTGTTCCTCAAGGCGGGGTTTTGTCCCCCTTACTATTTTCCATATTCATTAACACTATCTCAAGTAAACTAACATGCGACTACCACATGTATGCCGACGATCTGCAAATCTACACCCAATCAACCCTTGACGATTTACATCATGCCATCAAATTAACTAACAAGGATTTGCATAACGTTGTAACTTGGAGTGCGGCTTATGGCCTACAAGTAAATCCGTTAAAAACACAGGTTATAATAATTGGCAGTCCTTCTCTAATTGCAAGGGTGAATTGGGTGAATCTCCCACCTATTACAGTTAACGGCACTTCAGTTCCTTATAGCGAAACTATAAGGAATCTGGGAGTATACTTCGACAACACTCTTTCTTGGAAACATCATATCAGAGAGGTAAGTAAGAAGGTTTATGCAACTGTGGCGTCTTTGCGACGCTTACAAAATTTCCTCCCTCTCCCTACCAAAATTTTACTAGCACAATCCCTCCTTTTGCCTATACTTGACTACGCCGATGTGAGTTTTGTCAATCTCTCCGTAGACCAGTTAAACAAGCTTGAACGTTTACAAAATCTCTGTATACGATTCATATTTGGTCTACGGAAATATGACCATGTATCTGAGTTTCGGTCTCAACTCAAATGGCTACCGATCCGATTTCGCCGGGATGCTCATGTGCTACATCTTCTTTATCAGGTACTGTTTTTCCCGAAAATGCCGAAATATCTCAAAGAAAAATTTATGTTTAGAGGTAACAATGGTGAACCTGTTCGGTCAACTGAAATGCTCCGATTAATAATGCCACAACACAACACCAGCTTTTATGACACTTCATTCACCGTTCAGGCAATGAAATTGTGGAATGCTTTACCTGTACATATAAAGAATGCACAATCCTTATCAAGTTTTAAAGCATTGGTGCGTGATTATCATTTCTCTCGCTGTACTTAATATAAATTATCTATATTATATGTATGAATATTATACTATTGTTACGTAACATATTCTTATTTGATTGTGAATATATATTTAATACTGTATCTATTATATATATATTTATATATATATATATATATATATATATATATATATATATATATATATATATGGGTGATTATACAAAAATGGGGTAACTCGATGTCATCAGCCAATTTAAACAAAGTCTTATTATATTTTATTCAAATAACAATCTATTTTAAAACAATGAAGAGTCCTTTATTTGGTCACTCAATTTCACTTCTTTATTTAAAATACAAATGAATAAAAAAAATAAATTAATGCTTCAAACGTCAGTACTTTGGCATGTCACAACTCCGAAAACCAACAATCAAGTGACTATCGTTTAAACATTATCATCGATTTAAGAAAACTTACTAATTCACTACAATTTTTGATGTACATAGTATTATATACTACAACTTTCATAACGCAATGTTTTCCATTTTATTTAAAAAATAAAATTAAACTTTGTCATCGTTTTCACTAGTCAGTCCGTTGTGTGTTTTTTAAATTTGAAATTCTCGCTAAATATCACCAAGTCGAGGTCAAATCCCTGTCTAAGTATTAATGTTGGTAATGAAGTTACTTGTGCACCGCATATTTTGACGGCCGTCATAACTGTACCAGCGCTAGGGTTGTGTTTGTCCTCTAAAATCTTGCTGCGCCAGTCAACATTTCAGTCCTATGGTGAGTCGTTATTTTATTGTTAATCTGATTTTTATTTTCATTTATAAATGGTTAACTATTATTTGTAAAAATATAGTTTGTTGATATTAGAAATTAGGCAAAAAAACATAATTTGTGATTATAACCTCATATTAAGTCCCTTTTCATCAATCCGCTGGCATCAGTCCTTTGTCAGATATCGTGCCAGGGGACTGACGCGACCCCATAGTACTGATGATTCAGTCGTTTTTGAGAACTTTTATCTTGATTGCTATTGGTATAAGCATTTCTATTTTATATTTCAGTTTAAAACATCATGCGCCACGCTAAAAGAAACTGAATTTGACTAGGGAAGAAACATTTAAGAAAGAGTAGCAAAGAAAAGAGCTATTGAAACAAACTACTAATAATTTTATTAAAAAGATCATATTTTATTTTAATTATTGATTTTGATGCTTTCAGGGCATAGCTTTTTATATTTATCAGATAAATACGTATACGTATAATACTGTGAAGTAAAATTACCTCAAAATAACATAAAAGTTAATTAATATACTTAATAACATTATAAAAATGTCAAGGGGCTCTTATGAAAACTCAGATGAGACTTTCATTCGAGCCTTTGGTTTTCAATTTTACTATAATTAGTAGGTACTTTTAACATAAATATTGGTAGATTTTTAGGGCTCCGAACCTCAAAAGGAAAAAACAGAACCCTTATAGGATCACTTTGTTGTCCGTTTGTCTGTTAAGACGTTTTTTTTGGAACGCGTGGAGGTATCAATCTGAAATTTATATTGGATACTCAAGATTAAGAACCCTTGGGGCTGTAAAAAAATCAAACTTATAACGCAACGCAATCAAAAGATACCTACATCCGTTAATACTGCAAATTTCCGCAAAATTCAATATTCGCAAGGGAATAAAAAAACACACAGGATGCTTGCCGTGTATACAGTCTGCTATAAACTGCTATAGTTTACTTCTACTTGGTAAATAGCAACGTCTTATAACATAGATAAAGGAAAAATTGCTAAAAGTGTAAATTTTTAGTTACAAACATAATAAAAAATAGGTTTGTTAGGACTCCAACTCGTACTTGGCCGTTTTTTTGTTTCTATTGTTTGTAAATTACTTGAAATATCAAGTAAAACTAAGTCAAAGTAGTAAAAGTTAAGTAAGAGAGTAAGAATATTCACGTAGCGTTAAATATCAGAAGGCTGTTTTGAAACTTGAGACATTGTTTTTTCCCAGTATCACATATTATTAATTATCATTTTTAAACGTAACTAAGTGATTTTAATACTTAAAAGACATGTGCCATTATTAAAACTGAGAGATTTGTAGTAATTTTCATTCAATTTCTTTAAGAATATTACAAAATTGTGTTTTTTATCAGTACCATGTTAGCCTCGTCAGTCCCCTGGAGGCCAATTCCAGAAAATTTAAATTTCTCACAATCTACTTAAAAAAGTGGCTGGCCCGATTTGGAACAATATATTCATTAGATTAGCTATCATATACACCCTAATTTGTAACAATCTGATATAAAAAATATAGTAAACAAAATATCCTCAAAAGTTACCCCATTTTTGTATAATCACCCATATATATATATATTTTATGCTCTACCCTTCACCTTTCCTCTAATTTAATTTCTCTCCGTACGTCCGGTTGTCTGGAAGAAATCGCTGCATAGCAATAAGACCGCCAATTGTTGTAATGTATCCTTAGATTAAGTATTATTGTAATGATTCTAAGAGCAATAAAGTATTAATAAATAAAAATAAATAAATAAATAAATTATAGGTATTATATAAATGGAAATAAACTCGGAATCTAAATAACTCTGTGTAGTGATAATTTCACAAGAGCTTCTCACTTATCTTTTATAATGAGACCTCTATTCATTATCAAATATAATTATAGTGGTACAAAGAAACATTTTGTATTACAAAATAGTATTATTTTTAAAGTATAGAAATGACTGAAGGTCTTTTACAGGTGGATGTTAATATTATTGTTCCTTAAACGTTCAAAGTTGTCTATTTAAAAATGTGTGGCTTTGGCCATCAGATTATTTTTCTTTTCAATTCGTTTTAAAATTTTTATCGATGAGATATGATTTAGTATTAGGCATTCTGATATTATATATTATAAAAATGCTACAAATGATTATAATATCAAAGTCACCATAAATTTATAACATTTAAAATCTATTTTCACATCTGTCTTAAGTTTACACCATAAATTAATGTAGAATCTATATCATTCCTCATCAATTAAGATGGCTTGAATCAGTATTCTTTCCAGAGTGTGAAAAGGATAGCCCTATATATATAGCTCTATCATTCAACCACACTGGAATTAATACTGCTTAAAGACATCATTACGGGCTGGTGTTTGCTACAACCAAATAAAGGGATAGAATTTGATGTGAGGCGATATTACATCCGCCTTCACACTTCCTGTGAATAACGTTTTGCACCCATGGTTAATTACAATCAGCAAATAAGCCACTGGTTAAGCGCCAGAGCGTGCGGCTGTGTTTTTGATGGGTGACTATCGAAATAGTCTTAATAATTGTAAATTTATACACTATTATATTTTTAAATGTACATTAAAGATATAATATGATCTATATTCATATTCATATTTTACCTTTTACTTAGGTAGTGTTTATCCCAATAAGTCTTATTGGGATAAACAAAAGTACAAAGTTGTACAAAGTTTTATAAGCGTAGTAATAAAAGTTATGTAGAGTGTAGAGAGCTATGGTAGAGAGACATCACAATAACCCATAATATTAGAAATTCATATCGTAAAACAGATGCGTCATAAGCCACTAATATCACTATAAACAAAAAAACAATAAAATAAAGTAGCTTTCTCTGTCTCTATAACCTCGACTAACTATGTATGCTTAAATCTTTATTACATTTATTGAGTTTAGACAAATGAGGCGAAGCCGCGGGCGGGTCGCTACTAATAAATAAAACACAAAATTATCTCGACAACAAACATGTGTCCAAACGTCATTACAATACACACACAATATTGATTTCATAAGAACTGTACTATCGCCAATATATTTATCAGTATATCATATTACGAGTGTCGCGTAATGAACAAAATATCCAACTGCAGAGAGATGATAACACCACTTAATAAAGCTGATAAAATAAGAGCTGTAAAACACGAAAAAAGTAATATAACCGGAATTTGACATTTACTGTCGTGTGTATAGATAATTCGTTTGCAATTTCACGGTCATGTTTTGTTGCTATGACTAAGAAAAAAAATATCTACTACTAGATGGAGCTCGCGGCTTTTCTCGTATAAGATATAGAAGATTAACAAATTTTTTACGTAGTTTTTGATAAAATTTCCGTATTTGGACCCTGCATAAACCCTTTCACGCTTATAGTGCAGGAAAATAAACCAATAATTAAAAGCATTGTTCTCATTATATTAAACCGAATACGTCGCTTTGGTTTAACTGAGTTTAACCACGTTAAACATGGTGATGAGTGCTCCCATTGAGGCGGCAAAAGCGGTAACAATTTAAATTTAGAACGTTATTAATATTTTCTTTATCTCTTCCATAGAGGTTCACAGATCAAAGAGGTTGAAAACTTTTAGTCATAAAAAAAATACTGGCTGGCTAGATTACTGGCACTGAAGTAAAAAAGAAAACGAATTAATTTGTAGCACTGAACCGAAAAATTACCCTATCCTTGTTTGTCTGGTTTCAAGGTTGAAATAAGAGACGTAGTTGTGAAGCTATTATTTATCCGTGGTATATAATTGAAATACACAAATAATTACGTTGCTTTTACATCCAGAATCTTTTTGTAAACTTTTATTATTAGTTCGATTCACTCATTAGTAACGGATTACCTCTATAACAGAACTCAAAGGGTAAAGCTGAACAATGACATCATTAGTGATGATGAAAATTGTTCCAACTTCGGCGTACCCCAAGGAAGCGTCCTTGGACCATTATGGATTAAAATTAAAAACGGAAAAATTTTTTCATATGCCGACGATACCGCTTTATTCATCCACGGCTCTAACTGGATCGAAGTATTTAATCTAGCAAATTCTGCGTTATTTAAGATATCGAACTGGTTAAATATGAATCTGCTCACACTTAACACGTCAAAAACACATTACATTACATTTTCAATAAGAGACAATACCATGCAACCAGATCCTAATTTAACATTAACTCTTCACCATTGCACCGATTATAAATCTTGCTCATCAAAATATTGCCCCCTCTTAAAAGAGTAAATACAATCAAATACTTAGGTATCATTTTGGACAAAAATTTAAGTTGGCAACCGCAAATAAATCCTGTCACTGTACGCGCCAGAAAACTAATTGGGGTCTTTATAAAATTACGTGATATTGCAGATAAGGAACTAATAATGTACAATGTACATATATAGAACGTTAGTCGAATCTCTTTTACTTTACTGCATTACAATTTGGGGTGGCACTTTTAAATCAAAATTCATTAGTATAGAACGGGCACAAAGATCTATTATTAAAATTGCGCTATATAAGAAAAAGAGATATAGAACCGATACCCTATATAAAGAAGCAAATGTCCTTACGGTAAGAAAACTATAGTATATTCAGCAATGTATACTTAAAACACATAAAAACATAAAAGTCGACCCAAACATTCTAAAAAAAAGAATACCGTTCTCCGTTCTACCACAAATAAATAATAAAACACTATTTGCCTCCAGGCAATTTTACTCCCAATCAATTAAATTATATAATAAAATGAATAGAATTTTAAATATATACACAATGTCCTTTGCAGACTGTAAAAAAACAGTGCATAATTGGCTTAAAACTATCACATATGATGTTGCGGAAGATTTGCTGTTGTAAAAGAGAATTAAAATTAACATGATTTTGTTTATTTAAATTATTCTATTTTATTTATATATATGTATATATATATATGTTAATATAAAATATTCTGATTTTATTTTATTGTATTTATTCACTTATTACTTATATATATATATATATATATATATATATATATATATATATATATATATATATATATAATATATTTATATTTATATATTTATTTCTTAGTACATATTAAATTTAGTAAATTTTTTTTTGTGTTGTATTGTTAGCATGTAGCTATATTTTACTGAGGAAGAGGGAACTTCCCTACTACAGGTTTATATAACTTAATAAAAGGGAAGTTCCAAATGTTTGTGACCACACCGCCATGTTATCAAATAAATAAATTGTTTAAAATTGTAATTGTTTAAATTGTTTAAATTGTAAAATTGATTAAAGTTAGTAGTAATATTTTACTCTACAGATATATTTGAATCCTTAAAAAAGTTAAACATAAAGAAACATGATTCATTGGGAAATACTAACTGAAACCTTTGTTCACAGCTGATCGTGTATCCAACCCGACCCGGCCTTCAAACAATGGGAGCTCTCATCACCATGTTCTTCATTTGGGTCACCGCCTTCACCCTCGCATCTCCTCTCTATATCTTCAGAAGCCTCAAGACTCACAAAGTCGGCCTCATTGGGATGGACGTCCTCAGTTTCTGCATAGAAGACTGGCCCATCTCCAATGGTCGAGCCATCTACTCTCTATTTAGTTTAATATTCCAATACGTTCTTCCCGTACTAGTAGTAGTTATGGCACACGTACAAATTCACAGAAGATTACGTGGTAGACGAAGAACCACTAGAAAAACACCAGCTATTCTTATAGCGATAGCTGTAACGTATGTTATAAGTTGGATGCCTTTAAATGTGTTCAACCTGGTGGCCGACTTCAGTGAGGACGCTATCCTGGATGAGAAGACGTTGACAATAACGTATGCTGTATGCCATATGTTTGGAATGTCCAGCGCTGTCTCCAACCCTCTCCTGTACGGGTGGCTGAATGACAACTTCAGAAAGGAGTTTGAAGAAATCCTGTGCTGTGGTCGAAAGAAGGGACAAAAGAATGAGAAATTTAGAACTAAGAACAAAAAGATGGATACAGAATTAACAGCCTTAGCACAGATAGAACATACAGTAACCGCGAACACAAAAACGTCACAGTGCTCCCAAATTTTCTGACTAAAAACCTGCTTCAAATAGCATGAGACGAGTGTCGAGATGCAACACTTATGAACTCGAGTCAATTGAAATGACATTTTGTATAGTGTATTATAAAGTTCCTTTTGTATTGTTAACGCCTATTGTAATTATTACGTTACTATTATTGTAAATGAGTGTCTTCTGTATGTAAATAATTGTATCGTCTTATTTTAATAATTGCAAAGCAATATACGTTTTTATGAGCCCAAAACGTAAATTGCTGCGAGTCTTATAGAGTTAATAAATGTATTATTGTAATTTAATTACGAGATTAAAGTTTATGCAAACTGAATTTGCTTTTTTATTTTTGATCTTTCTTAGCATAAAAGATTTCATATTTTATAACTCTAACTTTCATATTTTATAAAGCATTTGAATGCCGTAAAACCAAAAACATCAAATTCAACTCTAACTACTTTATAGTACATCGCACACCAAAATAAGTATTTAGGCAAATTTTAAACAATTTACTACAAAGTTTGCAACTAACTTGCATTTCAACTATTTGGAACCGTTTTCTGATGAAAATTTCACTCATTAAGGTCGTTTACACTAGTTCATTTCTATTTAAGTACTGACCATTTTCAGAACTGTGAGTGTAAACTCTAAGAACATTAGCATACCTACCCTTTAGTTTAAGTATTTGCAAATGAAGACAAATTTACTTACAAGTGTTCAGAAACTTTATTTGTAGAGTTGAGAATTTGGTACATTGTGGACTTTAATATATTCTTGCAACATTCAATGCATATTATCCAGATTTTGAATTTCACCACCGAAATGAATGATGTGCCTATATAATATAGTTTTAATTAGTAAATAGTGTACCTATTTACTAATTAAAACTATGTCTAAAGTCTTTGTAGGAAAGAACAATGAAAAGATAAGTATATAATTGTACGTAACAGGAATAAATATAATTCGCATCTTCAAATCTACAAGTAGTAATTATTATTCTCATAAAACCTTGTTCTGATCATTATTTTACACTTTTTTTGTTTGTTTGGACACGCTAATCTCAGGAACTACTGGTCCGAATTCTTTCGGTGTCAGATAGCCCATTTATCGAAGAAGGCTTATATGCTATATATCATCACACTAGAACCAACAGGTGCGGAGCAATGCGGGTAAAACCACGGGGCACAACTAGTAAAAAATAATACCTACACATATTTCAATTTCACTTAAGATACATACTATCACTACATAGTATAAAACAAAGTCACTTTCTCTGTCCCTATGTCCCTTTGTATGCTTAAATCTTTCAAACTACGCAACGGATTTTGGTGCGGTTTTTTTTAATAGATAGAGTGATACAAGAGGAAGGTTTTAGTATATAATTTATTAGGTTTTAGTCAAAGCGGGTGAAGCCGCGGGCGGTAAGTTATATACTATACAGTATAAGGAATACTTAGCAATCTTTTCATTACCTAATACATAAAAATAACTAAAAATAAAGAACTAATGAACCATTTGAAACTACATAAAAATTAATGACCGTGTAATTAGTAGTATGACTAATGTAATTAATAAGAACTTAGCAATAGTTAACATTCATACAAGAAATGTTCGTTCAAAATTTGACGACGTCATAGAAAATAATTTTAATGATTCATATAAATATATTCAAAGTACGTTTATTGTTACTCGTGATGGGTAAGTCTGCAGCATTAACAAGTAAATCTAGACTTATTATATAAGACTCTATTCATAGGTATTCTTTTGTTTGTAATTTGTAAGAGTTTCTAATATTATGTTGTATTTAGAGCGGTTAAGCTTAGAACAAAATGTATGGCGTAATTTATGCATCTATTTTGAATATTCATTTCATGCATTCATTCTGACTACATACCAGCTTGCATTTAGACTTGTAGGTAATCTATGTTTGCGTCAAATTTATACAGATTGAATTTTTATTTCTATAATATATAAAGAGCTGAAGTTTGTTTGTTTGTTTGAACGTGTTTATCTCAGGAAGTACTCAATCGAACTGAAATATAAGGTATATCTAATTGATCGCGCATTTAGATAATGAACTTAAAATGCGGGTGAAGACCCAATGCACAGCTAGTTTATAATATTATTCAAATTATGCCGTTACTATACATTATACAACTTTATGTAACTTTGTAGTGAAAGTACAAAAAAACTTTATCTTACGTTCTACAAAACCTAAATAACTGCGTAGGTTTTGCATCTAATTATAACTTTTACACACGTATAATGAAAATAACTTCTTTGTAGTTCAGCTGGCCAGAAGTTTGCTCATTACCGCCACAGCTGCTGCAAAGTAATAGAAAATAATAAGTTTTTAAGACAAGCTAACTCGTTATTACTATAATATTAAATATCGACTATAAGAAAAGTACTTCATAGTTAAAATCTATTATGTAATACATTTGTGTCTATAACATGCAAAATAATTATTATTTTTTATATTTAGTTAAAAAGTGAAGTCCGATGGGCAGAAGCATTGTGCAATATGCATACATCTGTTTCACTGATTGATTTTCTTAGGGACAAGTAGGTGATCTACTTTCTGTGTCCTATCAGACCGAGACACTTTTTTTCCTTCGTCTCCACCGGAAATCGAACCCAGGACCTCTCGGTTCTACGCTTTCGCTCTCTCGCTCTTAACCACTGTACCAAGGAGGTGGTGGTCGTGGATAGCTAATACCTACATATTATAAAAAACGAAAGATTTCTTTGATTACATCGAAAAGGAACCAAACGATCTACTGATTTTATTCTTTTTATTAACAGTGAAGCAAAAATCTATCATAATCCATTTTATAAGTTGGCTAGCTTCCGTTTTCTCAAATCGAATATTGACATATATATCTATAAAAGCAGTGGCCACTCTGCAATATCTCGGATTGAAATGGCCCGAGCAGTTTATGCAAATTTTCAGAATATATTATATGAGATCGTTTGTGAACAAATCCTTATAGGATTTCCTATCGAGAACATTTAAATTTGGTGGCCGTTTCGTAAACTGGGTTGAGTATAATAATATAGTAGAAGGAGGTGAGAATCTTTTTAGTTTAATTAATGACTGTAGACGGTATTCAGTTATATACGAAGTTACACGTCTATATGAAGAGATAAGTAAGACAGAAAATTTTCAATTAATAAACAAATATCTCGATTAAATTATAATCTTAATAATCATACACATGTTGTGTGTACACTCATACCGAGTGCTAATTTTCTTAGAAGTAATATAAAATTTGCGGCTGCAAAAACTATAATTATAACAATAAATATATACGAACCCACACAATATTATTATGATTTTTGCAAATTACAAACAGGAATAGTAATTTATATAATACTAGCTTTCCGCCCGCGGCTTCGCCCGCTTTGTCTAAAACATAATAAATTGTATACTAAAACCTTCCCCTTGAATCACTCTACCTATTAAAAAAAACCGCATCAAAATCCGTTGCGTAGTTTTAAAGATTAAAGCATACATAGGGACAGAGAAAGTGACTTTGTTTTATACTATGTAGTGATTCATGGAAGCACTTTAAATTTTACAGTAATTTTATAAACAATATATAGTAAAGGTATATGTAGAGCCGAAGTATAGGTACTTCATTTTAAATTAAATATAGGTACGAAATATTTTGACATTAAAAAATTGCAGCAGCAGTAGTAAAAGGACAAGACGATTCAGATCTGGACACATTCACTCCCCGTCCGATGCCTGATTTTGGACCCGATATTAAAATTAATAAAACATCATTCGAAGAAGATATGGAAGAATGTATGGCTAAATTTACACAATGTTTCATTGCCGACAGGTCAGTATAAAATTTTAAAACATGATATCTTAAAACAGTAATATTTCCAGTGCGTAAAAATGACAGAACTATATAGGTCATCTAGCGCCATCACTTTCTTACACTGGGAATAATATTGCTCTAAGACATTTTTGAAACCCGCCAATATGTTATAGTATTACTGAAAATCGATGTTATATAACTACATAATATGTTTTTTAACAAGAGATGAATGATTGGGAATTTAATGTTCCTACTTCCAAAGACAATAATAATTAAAACGTCTTATTATACAGTGATTGGTTGGTAGATAATATTGAAAGCGTATGGTAACTACTTTTTTTTAGTCAGAGGTTTCAAATTTCACGTATCAAAATTCAATTAACAGAAAAAAACCAACCGTGTTGTTAAAAACAAATAATGAAATTATGAAATTAACTACACATTACTGGGTGAAGGCTTAAACAAAAGATATTCTGCGTTAATTAGGTACGCCTGTAATGAAATATGGTACTATAATTCTCATAGATATTTCATTTATTATAATAATGCGTGGATAATAAACATACTTCACGTATTTGGGTTACCTAGGTATGTGGAAAAATGTTATTTTTCTGAAGTAATTATTGAGGTCACCCCGTAAGATTCCACAAGGTAAAATAAATGTACAGTATTCATATTAATTAAATAACTATAATATAAAACATCAAGCAATAGAATATTAAATTTTATAGGTGAAGCAACCTTATTTCTAATCATTAAACATACCCCTATTTGCCTAAATGAATTACTTATAAATGTTTACAAACAGTATATTTGTTTTCAATAACGCTCAAAAAACAAACATCCTATTTTATTTACTGTTCACATATACATTACGTAATCGAAAATCACTACATAAACAAAGTTGCTTTCTCTGTCCCTATGTCCCTTTGTATGCTTAAATCTATCAAACTACGCAACGGATTTTATACGGTTTTTTTAAAAGATAAAGTTTTTTAGAGTGGGAGTCGAGCATGCTTCGGCACGAATTGGGCCACGCTCGCACCGGGGAAGGTACCACACCCTCACAGAATATCGGCGCCATAGTGACAGTTTACTGTCGCGTTCCGTACGGTGAGTGAGGGGTCCGGAGGCCCACATCCCTTCCCATCCCCTACCCATCCTCTCCTTCCCTATCCTCATTCCCTCCCATCCTCGACCCTTCTACCTAACTCCTTCCAAATCCCTTTGAGGATAGCAACACATCCACTTCCCAGTGGAGTGGATGCTTATGGGCGGCGTGTATCGCTTAACACCAGGCGACGCGTCTGCTCGTTTGCTATCCTATAGCATAGCATAAAAAAAAAAAAAAAAAAAAAAAAAAGTGATTCAAGAGGAAGGTTTTAGTATAATATAATTTATTAGGATTTAGAAAAGCTAGTATTATATAATATCACACAGAAAGTACAAAATCACGAAACGTTAAGCCAAAGAACGTTCGCCTCAGTTAAAAAATTAATACCTTTGATTCTTTGAATTCGCAGGAAAAAACAAATCTGCGCTTTGAATGATCGCCAAGAAAAGAAAACCTTCCTTTCTCTGTGCTTAATGGAGTACGAGAATTGTAAGAATACGGGAGGTAAGTAATATTTCTTATGAACTAGATTCAAAAGTTAATTTGCAAATGCAGTGCAAAGTTTGTATGCACTTATGAAAATGAATGAACGAGGTAATTAATTGCATACTTTTATAACAATATGCCCTTAATTATCTTAATTACTACGTTCTATTTAATACGGAAAAATTCATTGTTTTAATGAGGGAATAACTCAGAGATTGTAAATGAAATCAAAGATATAATATGATTCGTATTATTATGTACATTGTACATACTTACATGAAATATTAATGACATTATATCAACATAAGTTAGCAAATATATGCTGTATGAAATTATTTAGATTAACATTCTTATTATAATTAAGATATATCTTACGCTATTAAGATGTTTTAATGATGTTTGCGTTTGCTCTATATAGTTTAATTTCATCAAGTCAAATAGAATATTATTAGTACTACATTACTAATCTTTACTAATATTATAGAGCTGAAGAGTTTGTTTGTTGGTTTTAATGCGCTAATCTCAGGAACTACTTGGTCCGATTTGAAAAATTCTTTCGGTATTAGATAGCCCATTTATCGAGGAAGGCTATAGTCTATCGATATCATCACGCTAAGACCAACAGGAGCGCAGCTACGCGGGTAAAACCGCGGGGCGCAGCTAGTAAGGTCATATTATCATATAGCAATAACTAAACTAGATTTAAAGATAATAATTCAAACTCCATTAACCTAGGGTAGAGTTGCATATGATTATGCAATTGTCAATCTTACAATCGGTCAATAGCAAATCCTACGAAACAGTAGGAGGCAACGTGGGTTTGACAACAGCTAACAAACCATATAATATATTATGTAATATAAATGCGAAAGTATGTCTTTGTAACAGATAAACTATGAATGCACCATAGCACTGATTTGTATGAAATTCGGAATGAAAATAGAAAGAAGAAGAGCATAGTCAAACATGTTATGTTATTCAAAAATCAACGAAAGTTTTAAAATAGGACACAGCAGTTTTGTTTCGTGGGTGAAACTGTGAATAACAGCTAAATAGAACCTTGAACATTAATGTGTATAAGCCATAAAACAATTATTGTGATTTGATTCTTTTGTTGGTAAAGAAACTTTATTCAGAGTTGTCACCATTACATTTCTAGCTATACACTATATTATAATATTATGGATTAAATACATCCTCAAAATCGCTACTAAGTAGTAATTATACGTTTAAGATTGGTCTTTAAATCGAACCCTTACGTAAATAGGTAAATAGCTGTTACCTTGATTGAAACTCAATCTATAAAGTGTGGGTTCAGTTTATTTACTTAGTTATACATTAGTTGAACGTGTAATTACCCTGCTTATGTAACTTTGTAACTTTGGAATTTTCTCGAAAGTTCTAGAACAATTCTTTATCGAATTTAAAATTTCAGTTACGTGGAGATACTACAATGACGGCGCGTGTTGAAGATGTGAAAGATACTTGGAAGTTTTAATACACAGCGTAATTTTTTGAATAAAATATTGTAATAGAACATAATAAATGTATTATGTTGTATGTGTTGTTGTTGTTTTATTTTAATAAAGAAATCATAAACCAAATTAAATTAAAGTTTTATTATAGATAGATTCAAGTGCTACGTACTATAAAATATGAAAGTAAAATGTCTCATAAATTATATTTGAGTAAATTTTTACATCTTAATACATAAGAAATAAAGTATTTTAATAATCAGAAAACATTTCAAGAAGATTGTAGAACCGAGATATGCAGCTGTTTGCGAAATCTTGTCACAGAAAGTGATAAAAACTACAATGCATTCATCAAAAATCTGCATAAGATGTTTTTTAAAAATGTACTTAAATTATATTTACATTCTATACAGCGCTTCAATGCATAGTAACTAAGGAATCCTCTCTAGAAGCCTTGCAGCATGCTTTCTAAAGCTCATAACACTCTAAAGCTCCGTACTACTTCGAGTGTGCACTGGTCGTCTTCCGTAGAGGTCTCGTAACGCTAAACATCGCTACAAATAAACGTACAACAATATTATTCTAAAAGTACCTATACTACTGTACAATCAATTATACTTCAGTAGACTCCGCATATGTGTATTAGTTATACCTACTCATAGGAATATTAACAATAGGACGTTTTGCACAATTGAGTGCTACGAATGTGGTCAATAGAATGTATTTCGTAGATGTCTACTACGAAACGTTCATACTGCATATTAACCGTATACTTACACAACTCTACGGTAGTTAATATTAATTGTTATCCTGAAGACTACGGATGTAGTCAGTAGAATGTAATCCGTAGATTAATACTACGAACGTTTTTACATACTTACATCACACTACGTTAAAAAAGACTATAATATTAAGTATATGTATCCTGAGTGCTACGAACGTAGTCAGTAGAATGTAAACCGTAGATGCTTGCATACTTACCGTATACTTACATCATACTACGCTAGGAAACACTACATAAGTACCCAGAGTGCTAAGAAGAATGAATTACGTAGATGTCAGCTACGAAAATGCTCTAAGGCTACGAACATTCTTATAGCCGTATACTTACACAACTATACTAAGAAACTACATACTTACGTATGTAGTTAAGCTACGAAAGGGGTAATTAGGCACAATTGCGTCTGTAATGCAGTCGCGCTTACAGCATACTTATGCTACAGTGCTCTAGAGCTTACTACACATTTCTATGTCCTCATTATTTCTTTACAAATATATATTACTCAAATAAGAAACGAGGAATAAACATCTATTTAATATAAATTATATTATGAAAGTATTTATTTATCATTAAATTCCTGACTCTACCAATACATGAAAATTGTTTCATTACTCTACCTAATTTTATATTCTGTTCTTCGACAAATGAAGCGAAAAATTCATTTCAGGTTAAATATATTTTGCTTACCAATTAGCGATAATTGGTTTTATCGATTAATCATTTCAATAAAGTAAGTGAGTTATAGATCAATTAAGAATATCGCATGGTTTACCCAATAGGCCATTAATTTATTTAGCAATCCTGAAACGGTCGTTATATTTGAGTGTATGACTAATTGTTAATTTAGTTTCGATCAGGCTCTTCAATTAATTGTATTTTATCTTCATTGAAGTAGGTAGGATTGGGAATAGTTACTTTTTGTTTGTTACCAAGTCACTGGGAAATACTGATCGATGTGATCGTTTTCAATGCTGTGCTATATACAATTATGTTGGTTTCCATAACACAAGCGAAAAGCTTAGTGTGTGATCAGATCGTGCCGTGTGTGAACAATGTCCTGTAATATTTATTTATTTTATTTATTCTTTTCAGTTTTGAAAATCTACCATATTTTTATATCACAATTTGGTACGACCTCAATACAACATTTATATCTTACTACTACTTTTACATAGGAATATTGGTTTAAAAATATATTATTCTGTTTGCAACTATGGAGTTTCTTGCCGGTTCTTCTCCGTAGATACTGCTTTCCGAATCGGTGGTAAATGTTAAAAATATGTAATGACATTTCAAAAGTGCTTCTAGAAGAAGTCTAATTGAATAAATAAATGTTTGAGTTTGAGTTTGTTTATTTATAATGTCAACATATTATTATCATAAAAACTATATCACACTGAAACTACATCTTTTACTTAAAAAATTCATAACAACTTCGCTATTCACAAACGCGTCACTAGAATTTATTAGAGTGAAGATTAAACGGATTTTACTTTACGTTTGCGACCCTAAAAGCCTGCATTACTCGTTGGAGGAAACAAAAAATATTTTGTCGAAAGCCACCGTTATTAAAGTTTCTTGGGATAAAATTTTCTGTAAACTTTTCTTGTATCCAACGTTGGCTCAGTGTGATGTTAGTTTCATAATTCTTTATGTAGCAATATAAGACGCTTTTGCTCTTATTAAAAGGAAAATTCGTATGAGATTTTTTTGTTCGTGTTGGCTTTTACAACGTACAAGTTTTATAAAATAAACTTAGTAGATTGAATTTTACTTATCCCTGTATAAAATTTGTATTTTTATACGATATAAGATCCTTCATAAATTCCTTCGTTTATCTATGTTCCTGCATTGGAAACAAAATAAGCTGATGATGATATAAATAATTAATAAATCCAAAAGTACGTGCCTGTCCCCTTTTAAAGTTACTTATAATTGTTATTTTGGAATTTTTGATGATGAAAAAACATTATCATCAATACTGCAGAAATATAACATGTTCGTCAATTTCAACTTTGAACTTTGACTGACCGGTTGGCTTGGTTGGTAGTGGCCCTGCCTTTCAAGCCAGAGGTCGTGGGTTCGATTCCCACCCGGGGCAAATATTTGTGTGATGAACATAGATGTTTGCTCTGTGTCTGGGTGTTAATTATCTATATACGTATTTATTTAAAATGATATATGTATGTTTATCTGCCATCTGGTTTCCATAACACAAGCGAAAGCTTAGTATGGGATCAGATCGTGCCGTGTGTGAAAATTGTCCTGAAATATTTAAATTCCTTGAAACTCTAATCAGGCATCGTTGAAATTTAGCGTAGGTTGGCAGGAACGACTCAAAGAGTATTATATAAAATTACTAGGTTTCCGCCCGCGGCATCGCAGTCAAAGAAAAACCCGCATAGTTCCCGTTCCCGTGGGATTTCCGCGATTGCGTCATTTTCCCGGGATTATAAGTAGCCTATGTCCTTTCTCGAGTATCAAAATATCTCCATACCAAATTTTATGAAAATTGGTTCAGTAGTTTAGGCGTGATTAAGTAACAGACAGACAGACAGAGTTACTTTCGCATTTATAATATTAGTATGGATTAAATTAGATTGGTTGAGTCGTATATTAACACCAAAGATGATTGAATTTGTGATTCACATTCCAATAACAGTACACAAACAGACATTGAAATAATTTATACTAAAACAATAAATAAATAAAATAATCTACACGCATATTTAAACAAAACTGACTTTTAAAATGACAAAATGTATTATTTTCTGAGAAATTTAGCGTCCCTTCTCGACCTCACTTGAAATGTTACAAAAAAAATTCGAGCAACATATTTTTTGGAGTTTGTTAAAAGTTTTGCAAAAATACATTTCCGCTTCTTTCTCAAGTAAAATGTAAATGAACAATAGATGTAAAAAAAAGTATCATTAGTGCTTAAATCGAACAAATACACAAAATATAAGCTCTTTAGTGCGTAAATTGTGTTTATCTTGCGTAAAAATAATTACAAGTTAAGTTATCTTATTATTGAAAAGTTAATTTTACATAATTTAATACCTTAGATATGCTATATTTAATGGCATCAATGATAAAGTTTATTAACAAGTGACATGCCAAATAAACTGAACGGATATTGATGAAATTTGATCGTTTTGTAGCTTATTCAGCTTATATTTATCATAAATTTAAGAGCACGAACACTGGACAAAATATCGTTCAAAACCACACAGATTCCAACAGTTAAAGTTGGTTTTATATTTATAAGTATACCTACCTACTGACACTGCAAACATTCTGCCAGGACACCCTTATCACATAAGGATATAAAAATGGTTTACGACCTTTTCTCAGACCCACGAAATGTACATAAAAAATTCATAAATATTGGTCAAGCTGTTATAGAGGGTTTTTTTTTAATAGAATGTGTTACAAGAATTAACTAAGGCTTTCCGTGGCTTTGCTCACATTCGAATTGTAAATATTCTCGAATCGACTAGAAAACATACACAAAATTTCATTGAAATCGGGTTAGCCGTTAGACGTTAGTTCAGTTAGTAGTTCAGTTCCAAACACACGCACAGAAGAGATGTATTATTACTTATCAAGTAAAAGTAATCTTATATATAAAAATGAATCGCAAAATGTGTTGGTAAGCGCATAACTCGAGAACGGCTGAACCGATTTCGATAATTCTTTTTTTATTATATTCCTTGAAGTACGAGGATGGTTCTTATGTAGAGAAAACGTAAACATGTACCACGGGCGAAGCCGGGGCGGACCGCTAGTAGTTATTATTAACGTAGAGGGTTTAATTATTATTAGTCGTACATATTATGTATGTCACTACTTACAGCGTGCTAGCGTAAATGTAATTTCAGTCAAAAGACACAACTTATATAACATAGCTAATTATGTTGCCTACTGTTGATTGACATTCGAACATGACATTGAATCGCAAAATGTGTTAGTAAGCGCATAACTCAAGAACGGCTTAACTGATTCCATGGAGTAAGGCGACGATTTTTGTATCTTGCCACGTGTGCTCGGCAAACACGCTCTTTTTATTTTATTATAAAATCTAGGTATGTAATAGTTTAAACAATGTAAAACCCACATAAACATGGTTAGTAATATGAAACATAAAATTGGTTACTCTCTCCTAAAGTAGAGCTCACTGTAGAGCTACAATCTAAACCATACGACTAGAAGTTTTTAATAAATCATAACATTGACAAAGCAGAGGTTGGAAATATATTTAAGTCTCGTTTAATAGGGCAAATATATTGATAAAATCCGGTACATTTCCAAATGATTGCTGCAAAATACTTCCGTATAAAAATACCTAATAATAAGGATCGTAGTATTGGAAACCCACGTGCTCTACCAATATAGGAAATAATTCTACTATTCCTGAACTATACATTTCTTATATTGTTACAATGCATTATTGTATTTCATAAGACAAATTAGGGTGCTTTTCCACTAATAATGTGCGAGGATGTGTAGCGACGAATGTGTTTTTAAAGAACCAATCATTTCGCTTCATTATTGGTGGCAAAGCACCCTTATAAAAAAGGGAAAAAGCAGAAGACAGAAAACATAAATCAAGGTCAAATTATATTTAAAGTCAGGATTTTGTCGTATTGTATTTATTTTTTATGGGTATTAATAAACTGATATCATCATTAGACGACTATTATTATGAAGAAATACATTAATTCATCACAATTAATAGTACCTATTCTCTGCACATTAAATCATGAATGAATTTTGTGGACAGAAAAATGTCTCTTTAGAAAGTTTTCAACATCGCTCGCGTTTTATCATACTCCATTCTGAAACAAAAAAAAAACCTTTTTAAACCCATTATGAGATTCGCTTTTAATATTTATCACTGTAAAGCAACTCATCATGAAATGAGTAGTTTTATTTTTAGTTTAAAAATATTATGTGCACGTAAAATATGCATAAACTATGTTATATTTATTAATGTGATGTAGGTACTTGGATTAATTGAAAACACACACACTAATTCTTAAGAAATAAGTTTTGGTCATTAATCAATTTATAGAATTATTTTATCTATCGCTTTGATTTATTTAAAAATTTCCCAGCTCGGGTGAAATAAAATCAAAAACTATATCTATCAAGAGTGCTCTTTCTGCAGTTAAAGTAACAAATCTTACAAAATCAATCGTAGCTTATAACAAAAAAAAAATACATCAGTAGCATTAATCAAACGACATTCCAAAGATTTCCATTCCTTCATTAACAAAAGTTCTCTGCAAAGACGAGAAGTGGCTAATTAGAATTCAAAGTTACAAATGCTCATACTCATATTATGTGACAAGCTCCCTTGAAAAAGGCATCAAAGGACCAAAATTAAACGCAAAAAACGTCTAGTATGTAACACAAAAGCTGCAATATGTCAGTGTACAGTTATTTTGATCGGCTTTGAAGCATAAAAAGGCAGTGAAACACGACTAAAACAGTACCGGACAGATTTTAATTCTTAGTACTTCGGTGCAATTTTTGCTAAGCGCCGACTGTAGATATTGACTTTTAAGGAAACTGCTGTAAAATGTAGCTATGTGGGTTTTCTAGAAACTTTTTGAGGAACGTTATTGGTTTCTCTGAAGAATATTATGTAATATGCATGTTTAACTTTTAAATTTTAACTCTTTACGCCGTATTTTTAACGCTCGATATAATTATATCTACCTTACATTATACGATTACAAATGTAAGTTGGATTATATAGATGTAAGATAAAAACATTCCTAAGTTACTTTTTGGTGGTGATGGATTGATATAATTATGTAGTTTGTTATTCTGATATTCCTTGGTTATTTTTTTAACACCACACAAATATAAAACATGACAGCTCGTTAGCTTGGATTGATAATTAATGTAGTTTCTCTTTTATGAAAAAAACCAACTGATCAAATCTAGATGTACTTTCACAAAAACATACATCATTTATCACATAGATACAAATCTAACATAGAACATCCGAAATCTAATCTGACCTTGTCGTTTCTAAGGGCTTTAACCTCTATAATAATTATGACGTAATATGAAGTAAACAAAAGGAAATTCCTTAGCAAGAAATAAAGGTGACAAAGAACTTTGTAGCAAAGGGAGTAAGGAATGGCGATTGCTTTCTGAAAAGCTGTAAAAAGGATTTAAAGGTTCGTCGTTATTGCGTCATACTTTTGATGTATAGATACGTTGTGGAGTTTGATTGTTTTGGACATGTTTCATTCGTCTTTGTATAGAACGACTAATTATTATCAACAATAAATGTAATTACAGTTTAAGTGAGTTATTTATTAACCAAACATACCTAATATTTATTGATTTATTCTTCAAAACTACGAGATGTAAGAAATTTTAAAACATATTCAAATTGCTAAGAGCCACAAAAGGCTAAAATCCATCTCTATAATACTACAATAGTAAATAAATACATGTAAATTGTACAGTGCTGTTTATCATTGCCAAGCGAAACTAGAATTTATATGTTTTAATGTAAGGTCTCTTTTTGTGCAAGGAAGTAAGAGAACTTTGCACTTAAATACATTTTCTGTAAGTTGATGTGGAACAACGAACTGTTTTATATTCTATTGGTTCTTAGATAATGTAGATCTTATCGGTCTAGTTCTTATAAATTATTCTTCGCGGCATACGGAATGGCAATACTTCCTTAGTCAATTACTTGTTAATACGAGTAAACGAAATTCAATAAAAAGATTAACTTTTAAGTTTACTTTCATGAAAATGTATAATGTGTGACCTACACTGTAAGCTATGAATAATACAAGTCGAAATTTTCTCTTCATAAAACTACGAATAAATTGACTAGTAGTTTACAGAGTAACATAGACATAGAGGCAAGATTAAGATAGAATATGAAGCCAGAGCAAGCTAAGTTATTAATATATTTAAATTTTAAACTAAGTAATCCTTACGTCTCCAACTATTGCAGTTTTCATACTCGAGTTCACAAAAACTTCCAAATGTTTTATAGTAGCCGTCATAATGCCTTGCACACACTATGTTCCTCCTGAAAATTAATAAATATTTGATATTGAACACAATCACACAATAGTTAATTTTAGTATGACTATGTCACTTTAAACGGTGCATAGAAGATAGAGTTTTACTATTATTTAGATTCTAAAAATCTTAAAACGTACAGTTGCAAATTTTACAATACACAATAAAGCAATACAAAAATAATCACAAAATAAGAAAAACAAAGCAAACTATTTACAGAAAATCCCTTCATATTATAATGCCGCTTATTTTGTACGTTTTCATCCAAAAAATCAAAGAAATTTTCCAAATACAGATCTTCCTCCAATGGTACAAGGCATATTATGGCAGATTGTAATTATTCGCGATGACAAATGAAATTACTGGACACAGGTCTGACATAATATATGATTAATATGGCAGAGGACTGACAGCTTCACATGCTCTCTGAGGCATGGCGTCAAATAGTCAAGTCTATTTATGCCTATAATTATCTTCTCTTAAGCTATGGGATTTCGATGTGATTTGCGAAGTGAATTGCTATTGTATTTTGATGTAATAAAATAGCTATGTCAAACAACATCTATACTTTATATTATAAAGCTGAAGAGTTTGTTTGTTTGAACGCGCTAATCTCAGGAACTACTGGTCCGATTTGAAAAATTCTTTCGGTGTTAGATAGCCCATTTATCGAGGAAGGCTATAGGCTATATATCATCACGCTAAGACCAACAGGAGCGGAACAAAGCTGGTGAAACCGCGGAGCACAGCTAGTCCATTATATAAATCAATTTAAGAACATGCATGTTGATGAACAAAATAGTTTTTTATTTCTTATCGGCCTATTGACAATTAAAGAACTCTACCCACTACAACGTAGGTACGTTGTATCATAGGTATGATACGTGACACCTTCCTGATACTGCCATTAAAGCCAGCTACTCACAAACCTGGGATAATCAATAACATCAGCGCAGGGATAATTAATAACATCAGCGCAGGGATAATCTCGGTTGCACGGTCGGAGCAATTTCAGCTGTTCTCTAAATTGCTCCTGCTTGTCTATCACACACATCACAATTAAGAAGCCAATTGAGGGTGTATTAAGTTAATATAAAAAGTATTTTTAATTGGTAAATGTTAAAAATACTTATGTAATGACGATTCGAAAGTGCTACTAAATAGTAGTCTAATTGAATAAATGAATGTTTGAGTTTGAGTTTAATCATAGTTAATATTATCAGTATTATATTATTTGTGTGATATTAAATTCAATTTAATATTTAAAAAAAAAATAGCCGTGCCTTAAAATAATTTACCAACGTTCTTTTAAGCCCTTATCCGAAAATTATCTTTTAATTATAGAAAAATATATATATGTTATTATTTTTAGCGACACTGAGCTCAAAACACACACAGTTTCGTATTTATAACATCAATAATTATTGTGACTTCCATGTTTTAGTTCCTAATTGCAAATGGCTGAAACTAAATGCTAAGATTAATTGTAAAAGCAGAAAAGCTGATCAAGATTAATAATAATATCACATCTGCTAGAAACTTCTTGTACATAAAATGGCTAATTTAAGTTTTGTGTGAAATATTTATAATGTAATTCGTATGACAATTTCGTAGAAGTAGTAATTGAAATTATCTTACTAAAAAGTTAATCAATTTTAGCAAATATAAGGTACATTGCTCTCATTGCAAGTTCAATAAAAATTTTGAATTAATGATCTATAGGAAAAAGAAAAAAAATACAATAGTTTTCTTAATATTATAAAATAAAATTAAAAAAGGTTTATTATTCAGGCAATAAACTTATGAAACGAACAACTATTTATTTTCTGTATAAAATTACTATAAACTCGGTTAAGTGAATATTTAAAAATAATAAAAAAATGTTTCATGCAAAACTTTATAATAATCGTGTTTACGATTTAAAGTTTACCTATACATTCCCAAAAAAACCTTTCACTTTCATTATTCTGAAAACTAACCATGTGTTTGTTTTTTTTAAGAAATATTAAGAAGTTTCTAGAAGTTTCCACGTAGCTCATTTAAATTTATATAAAACTTAACAAAGTATCGAAATTCTAACAAAATATTAATTGAAATCTTAAAACCTTTATAGCCATAAACAACTCATCCACAACATAACATTTTACTTTTAAAGAAATAGTGGTAGCTTTTGTTAACAAAATATAACAAAAAAATTGCGCCTGTGACTATAATCACAAAAAATTGCGTAGATTTCATTTCAACAATTTCACTAAAATGATTATGTGAAATTACCTTAATGTAGAAAATTTTTATTTAGTTTGTAAGTACAATTGAATTTATTCAACTTCATGGAAAATGACCACGATTTTAAATTTTCATTTTGCTACTCTCGAAAGGCTTATAAAACTATCTTTATACAAAATTTGGCGCCAAATTTTGGCATCGTATTTCCTTGTTTAGAGTACCCAGTATCATTCTGCTAATTAAGACAAATCTTACGACTCTCAAGCTAAAATTAGGCTATTTACAATACAGGGCGCGCTTTTGAAATATGCTTAATATATTATATAAACAATACAATTACCATAGCTACATGCAACCCTTTCACCCTTTATGTGAATAATTGTTGAAAAATATTCATACAAAAATTGTAAGCGTAGACTATTTGTTTTAGTGTTAAACTGTAACTTTTTTAAATATTTAAATATGTACTTACATCAAATATACACACAAATTATTTAATCTTAATAGCATATTATTATAGTAAATACCTACTTCTTACATAAATGTACAAAAATTCTATTTTATAAGTACCATGTTCTACGATTACTACCTACCTACAGGTAAATTAGCTTGGAGAAATTTTTGCATATGTAGTGGTGTGTATATTACTCAGATCTTAGAGCGCGTTTCCACTATATCGTTCTGGCCTATACAAAAATGTTTCGATATCCTAACATTACTATTTAATTTTATACTTATTCCTAGCAACACTTTTGTTTTCAATAAAAACAAGTTTTTATTTGAAAGAAAATGGTTTTGACTTTATAAAAAAAAAATATATCATTCAATTTTACGTCCTTGAGCAAACGACAAGGCGACTACCGTGAAACAATAAAATATCGTGTCCATAATAATTTGTTTCATAATTAATATTTGACCATAATAATTACGAAACAAAACAAATAAATAAATCGTCACTTGATAGTGGAAAGTGGAAACACGCACAAAACCAGAATAAACCAGTTTACGCTGTCCGCAGGTGCCACGTGCAGTCGTTTGGTACCGTTAGAACATAAAGCACATTTCATTCAAAAATTATAATTATTATGTACGTAGTTTAATTGATAAATTTTGTATTTGTTGATTGTTGTTATTATTTGTTATTATTGTTATAATATTTGTTGAAGTGAATTACATGTCCCGCAGCCGGAGGCCCCAAATGAAAACTCAGATGTACTTTAAAACTACATTTAATAGCTAAAATGAGACTTTTACACCCATGTCTGCACGATGCAGACCGGAGTTAAAGAATGAATTTATACAGTTTAATAATTATAAAGACGTAAGCTTGGATGCTAACTAAGGGAAATCGCATCCACATTCTATTCCCGTGCGAACGGCGTATTCAGCAGTTTTGTATGAAGGCAGGGCCATAACTAGTGTTTAATTTGTGTGTAAGTGTTGTAACTTTATATTGTTAATTCAATATGGCTCCAGTGTTAAAACATGGTCGAGGCAAGCCTTTGACTTCTCAAACTAAAGAATTAAACTTTAAATGTCGTTTCTTTTTCAGGTTAGTAAATTTTTCATTTTAGTAACATTGTTAATGTAAAAGTTATATGTATGTTAAATGTGCAAATATTAAAATAAAGTCTCATCTTTTTCAGAGGAGAAACACATATAGTTTAATTTAAAATCCCTTATATATACAGGGTTACTTGTAAAACACCGGCAACCTCGCAGGACAAGATAGCTAACATCATAAGTAACAACATTTCGACTTTTGATAATTTGTTAGATTTTATTTTCATACAAAAATAAATATTCATTTAATTTTCCGTCTGAATATTATAAACTCTACGCCTCCCAAAAATTACGTAAACAAAAAGCGAACGAGAGGGGGAAGGGGGCGTCGCGTCGTCCATCCGATAATTAATAGAACATAGACTTACAAATGTAAGGAGAGTACAATAAAAGTTTAAAAAATCATTTAAAAATAATTTATTGCGTTATGCCAAAAGTCGTAGAACAAATGTTGTTACTTATGATGTTAGCTATCTTGTCCTGCGAGGTTGCTGGTGTTTTACAAGTAACCCTGTATAAAATAAAAACTAAAAATAAAATGTTGTTTTATTTTATTTGCTGACCATACACTACTACAAACGCAAAAATTTCTCCAAGCTAATTTACCTGTAAGTTGACGAGATTTTAAGGCATCCTAGCAATTTTCAAAGTAAACTGTGACTTGCAGGCTACGGTTCTCATAGCATAATATGATAAAATTATTTTTATTAAATAAATTAAACAAAAATAGTAGTAGTAATAACTTACTTATAAGCAGCAGGGCATTCATGAATAAAGACTTTACATCCTTTATCAATAAGGTCCGATTTCCGAAAAACAGAGTTCTTTGGGTAGAAGCGCAAACGGCCCGGCTTTGTCATACTTTTGTTCACGTAGTGGGAGTCAACTGATAAAACTATAATGGAAATTATGTAAAAAAATATGATTCAAATTGAATTAAATTAAGATGCCGTAGGAAACTATGCGAATACTTTCAATAATTTATGACAATAAGCTCTGAATAGATAGGTATAATATTTCAAAAATGCTAATAAAGTTTTAATGAAAAAACATTTTAAAAAATTGTTTCAGTAGGTAGCACATTTTTTTCGTAAATAAATATCACAAGGACACCACAATGTGGTATGTTACTTGACAATCTCGCTGTTCTTGCAAACATAAATTGAATTGAAAGTAAAAAAATATTGACTCACATAAAAATACCGTAAGGAATAGAAATCGAAACATAACTTGAAATCAATAAACATAAAACATTATAGACTCAGGTAAATGAAATTTCTAGGCGTCTGGAAATTTTTTAACGAAAAATACTTACTTACATAATTTATGAGAAATTAATTTTCTTGTTTCACGCGCAATTTTCTTTGCATCGTAATTTCTTATACAAGTATATTCTAGATTGTAACTTTTAAGCTATTGCATAGCTTCTATCGCGGGCCTTGAGCGCGGGGACCGAATCCAGAAATTCCGTAACGAAAAAACCTCACGCTCCCCACTCCGACGGGCTCGGAGGTGTGGCTTGAAGGCATAGCATGCAATAGCTTTACCGTGGCAGTCCTCGAGTGCCAAACGTCTTTTTTATTTATATTGTTTACGATCAATATTGGAATTTGCATTTTTTAAACTAATTCTATGAATGAATGAATGAATGAATTCTACTAATTATTAGGAATATATTTCAGTTATAATAATGTGGTTGTTGATTAAGATTAACTACCTATTTCATCTGAGAGTTAAAAAAATACACATTTAGAGACAATATTTGTAATTATTCATATTTGTGCTTATTTATTAAAATATGTAACTATTTATGTACCAAATGCAGTGGGAAATAATAATAGAATGCATTAAAAAGCACTTGTTTATTATTCATTAATGTAATTATTGTGTTGGGAAGAAATTCCTCAACATTGCAAAAGAATTCGTCACGGCATCATTTCCACCTTGAGGACCAGCTTGTCCAGCACCCTGGAACATAAATTAATATTTATTATTATATTATTCTTACACCTATTCGTAATAATATATCCTACTAATATTATAAATGCGAAAGTTTGTGAGGAAGGATGTGTATGCGCGGGCGAAGCCGCGGGCGGAAAGCTAGTTATGATATATTATGTAAAACTAGCTTTCCGCAAAACCGCATAGTTCCCGTTCCCGTGGGATTTCCGAGACCTCTCCTATGTGTTAATCCAAGTTACCCTCTATATGTGTGCTAAATTTCATTGTAATCGGCTTAGTAGTAGATATTTGCGTGAATGAATAATAAACATACATACACATACACATATAATATCCATCCTCACAAACTTTCGCATTTAATATATCAACGGAAATTCCTATTCCTAAAAATAATCTAACTCAGCTCTCACTTGCCTATGGACTATCTCCAAATACAAAATCATACCTACTACTATTATAGTATGATATTATCTGTGACCATACTATAAAAGAACTGCATTATTTCGTGATAGAAAGGCAAACCAACAACAACACACAATTTGGAAGCTATAGCTATAGCGTGACACAAAACAAGTACTCTTTCGATGGTATAAAGATAATATAATACTATAGAAAGTAAAGATTTGGCAAAGGACAAACGGTTGAAGCTTAGAGGAACTGAATACAAAACCTGAAGACTATTCAGGCATTGTTCAGTAGATCTGGATTCATAGTAATAGTTTTGCCTTATTAATCCAAGCTCTTTACAAATTATATTATAAGGTGCTAGGAACAAGCGCAGTGGTGGGCTCTACTACTAGAAATTATTACAATTATCATAATATTTTATTCAGATTCAGATAATATTTAAGAGCTTTTGGAGCTTCATTGTATGGAATCATGATCACTGCTTATGAGCATTTACAGAACAATTGAAATATGCTTCTGCAAATGTGTTGCTAGCTTTTTCGAAGTGGATAATTGGATATATTATAAGAAATTACACGCGAGGTCGATTCAATAGTTCGTACAGTGAAATAGTTGCCCCCATGCAACAAGAGTGGGGGGAGCATTCAAAGATGGCGAGTATATTTTCAAGTTCATATAGTATATAGTTATTTTCATCAAATCCACCACATAGCTCACTTATATTATATTACAAACTATTGAATTATAAACAATGGACTATTGTTAATTATTTAAAATAATAATTTAAAAAATATATTCATGAGTTTTCAATCTATAGTGGTTTAAAGTTAACTCAAAAATGGAGCATTTTCGTAAATTTTCTAAAAAATCTTAGAGAAAGTGTAAGAAATGTTATAGTATGCTATATATTCGTGATCTACTCAATAAGCTCTTTCATTTGATACCCCACACGGCATGTTTTGGAAATTTTTATTTTTTTCTTTGTATGCCATATTTAATTACCGGGGTGCGGGGAGGGGGACCACAAAACTGGTTGACAACATCTGTCTATAGGATGTCTGGGATCTATACAATATATATCAGAAGTCAGATTTAGGTCCGCTATTTTTGCAAACGAACATCTCCTTGGAGCCTGCTCTATAAGATAATAATATAATATTAATGAAGAATGTCTTTCGCTTCTTTATAAGAGAAGCGACATTTTTCTTCGCTTATGAAAAAGAAAATAAATGACCTGAGATTTAAGGTAAGAGGAATACTTACTAAGTTATCACCTAATACACATGAATTCAGTAATGAAATAACGAATAAAAATATTATAACTTGCTTCATTTTGTACTTTATGTCTACCACGATTAATGTCTTTTATGAATATGTAGATTAAAGACATTATTATTATATTATATCTTTTAATGTCTTATAGAAGATTTAACAGTTTGTCATGATGTTAGTTTACTGTACGATGCCTAGTATTTTGGACATTTTATTTGGTTAAAACTTGAAAGAAATAAAATATATTATAAATAGAAAAGAAAGTTATCTATGAAGAACAACATTATTTCAACATATTTTATGACTAAATAATGCACATTTAAATCTATACAAAACCAAGAAACACTGATAGTTAAGTAACTTTATCTTTTTATTAAGAATTCGTGATGTAATTAAACTCGACGATACATTCACAGCCTTATTCAGTAGTTTCATAGTTTTTATATCACTTCTACATTTTCAATCGACATAATTATAAATACATTTTGCACACCTTACGACACACCATACATCATCTTCTTAGTCTTAGATTTTAAATATTTCTCCTATAAATAAAATTATTTGTCACGGTGCATTTGTCAAATTATTTTAGTGTAAATAGGCGTAGAGTATTATTTCGTTGTTCTTAGTGCGTTCGAAAAGATTCTATGCAATGTTGTCATACTGAACAACACTGAAAACATGTTTACGTGTTTTCGTTTACACTAAAAGATTACGAAAGAATGCTCTTGCTCTAGCTCTAGCTCTATGTTCGTTTGATGTAAATGCACCGTGACACTAATAATATGATCTCTTATAAATAAAGGTTAATTTTATTTTAAACATTTAAAATGCCTTAGTTACATTAACAACAAGACAATAAACACAAAAATCATCTAAATTACTTTATTCGACACTAAACACAAAAATATATACTAAAGCATCTACTTCAAAAGTACAATAAAAAATAACAATAATTATCCACGTATTCCTTTATAAACAGTGACTGCTTCTCCGATGACTCTTACAGCCTGCTTTTACAATATCATCTCTAATGTTTTGGCCAATTCTCTCCTGGAAGTTAAAAAGAAACCTTTTATTGCGGAGGAATGTGTTAGTAAATAACAACCAATAGTATCGCTTCAAACGCGAAACGTTTCAAATTTCAAACTAAACGAAGCGATATGATTGTTTTTATAAAAAACACATTCATCGCTCCTCGCACATTATTGGTGGAAAAGCACCCTTCTGGCATAGCCGCAGTACATTTTGATATTTAAACATGAAATATAACTGACAATATTTGCACTCAGACTGCACAATGTTGTCACTAAATAAACGTTGATAATTGTAAATTGCACGGGATTATTTATTCATTGGACGCTAATGATTGTATACTGAACAACCGATAACACCGTGTTGGTAGTAAATACAAGATTAATGTTTATTTAAATCAATCAAATGGACTGTCTATTTAATTTTAATAAACTATTGCAAATTTCGTTATGTAGGTAATTGAAATGATATTTTATATACTGTAAAATATTAAATAATGTTTAACTAAGTTGATCTTGTTTGTTTATCTCTTGGTGGAAGGGTTTTTACATTTTGTCAAGAAATGGTTTGTCAAAAATAAAACATAAAGGGGGTTTAAGTTGAAAATATAGGGGATAATTTAATACTTTTTTTACATTGATTTCATTTACGAGAAGCATTCTAATTTAGACTATTTTAAATTCTTATTTATACCTACATTACAATAGGCTATTTGACAAGGTTTTGAAAACTGTCTCAAATTATTAAGATACGTTTATAGAGCACACAAAACACATGTTTCTTAATTTTTTGTAGTTATTCATTGAGAAAATGTAAAATAAAAACATGATATTCAAATATGCCGCCAAAACACAATTTTGAACAATATGGCGTCTCGCGACCATGGTGACGTCACAGCTGCGTAAACATCAACTTGCTCCTAGGACTTATTGTTCGTTTTTGTTTTAATTATAGTATAATTAAGTTAATCTGTTTAAAAACCAGAAAATGAGTTCTTATAGGTGGTGTGTAGTTCCTGGATGCAGAAATACAACAGCTGTAAGAAATTACACGCGAGGCCGGGTTAAATATTAGTTTGAATGTAATAAGAATGTACTGCGATTCTATACAGCTACCTAATTGATGTAGGTAGTTGATAACAAAACGCAGCAAGTCAACGACTATTAGCAAAGTGAAGGTAGTTGGGTCGAACGTCGTATAAACAACGTCCGAGCCCCTAGGCACGTTTCCTTGCACGTTTCGTACGAATGCGCCACGAGTCAAAGGAAATCGGCATTTTATAGTATTCGACAGCTAAGCATGTTCTGACATGAAACAGTGACAACTATAATGACAACTATCCATCCACAAAAATATTACATCAAAAGTTACGTCTAACACAACTATTAAAACCCCTGACAAACTATTTATATGTACTCCAAAAGATATAAAAATGCGTAGAAAGTGGTTGCAGTTAGCTCGCAGAAATCCAAATTTTTTTGTGAAGACCACTTCGATGTAAGTTTGGTGTTGAATACCTAGTAGGCAGTTTATTTTATTTGCAATACACAGTATAAATCGTCTCATTACTTACCTGCTTGAGGTTAGATAATGATATACCTATGTATATAAATTCATGATATATAGAAAGATTCAAACTCATATCGCACCTAAAAAATGTATATTTCATAATTATTGTGCTATTGTGATTCATGTTTGTACATTTAACTAAAAAGGTAATGAATGACGATTGAAATATTAACTTACGTAGCTGTTTTCACATTTCTCAATTCAGGAGCGTAAAAATCTGGGTTGTTTTTAAAGAACATGCCAACCATTATAGCGTTCACTTTAGGTAGATTTCTACTGTCTGCTTTTTCGAAATTAGGTTCCATGACAAACAAAAATAACACAATATAAAGAACAAAACTGATTACAGACACCTTGAATCACAAGAAATAAGTTATACAAGAAACAAAACCAAAAGCGAAATTCAGCAACGACGTGAGTAAACGTTGGGATCACTTGTTATTTACGCAGCTGTGACGTCATGGCAGATGCAGCCAATCATGGATGTTTTCGGTCACGTGGTAATTTTAAAAAATATGATGTTTTTTCTCGACGATTTATAAATAAGTAAGTTAATATTTATATCGTTTATTAATTTAAATCGCTTCAAAAACCTTATATATATATGGATTACATAAAAAAGTAATTTATTTTTTATACTGTCAAATAGCCTATTTATAAGGTTGCGAGTTAATAATTTGTAAGTAAATAATTTCGTTATCGATTTTTAGAATAATAAGTTTTGCGCGTAATGTTATAGCATTCATCATCACGACGTCAAACTTATAAATACTTACTTAAAATACTTACTTAAAATAAGAAAAAGGCATTTTATTATTCTATACACACAAAAACAAAATAATTATTTCAATGAAAATACTATGTTAGTTATTTCCAAGACCTAGAGCAAGGTCAACCTATATTTTTATTCATGCTGTTATCACGAAAAGATTAAACATAAAGAGGCAATTATTTTTAAAACGTTTTTGTTCAGTTCAGTTATAAATACGGGTGGTAAGAGTGATTCCCCTTTGTTAGTCATGTCTGAAACCCGTTTCTATAGAACGGTACTATGAATACATACTACATTCTTACTATACGGGTATCGTAAGTAGAGGAGGTGAATTCCCGGCATAATGTAATTGAAATGATATTTTAGTAGTAGTAGTAAGTAGTTCTAGCAAGTTACTAGGCTTATCACCTACATGTCGACAAGAAAATATTCTTATTAAATATAAAATCATAATATCATCGTCTGCCCCTTGATTGATTGATTAAGATAGTCTAACTTCGTATTTCATTAATATTATCCTAACTCATATTATTATAAATTCTATGGGAATGGGAACTATGCTGGTTTTCCTTCACTACGCGGGTAAAGCCCGATCAGAAAGCTAGTACCTAAGTATAAGTATATTATTATATCCATACTCATTAATCGTAATAAAAATACATCTCTAAATGGAAAATAACCTAACTTTTAGATTCTTTAAAAAAATCTTAATAAAATTATAAAGGATATAAGGAATATTAATCGTGAAATGATATTATTATAATTGTAATCCTACTTTCTACCTTACAATGAGCACTCACATTGTAAAGTGATATTGCCAATACTATTATGACAGGCGTGATGAAATGTTAGCATTTAAAGCTGAGAAACACTGAGGTAATATCAAGATAATAATAGATAATATATTATTATCTTAAGTTTTAAATTCGATAGAGACCGTTTCGGTACAAGATGACGAACGAAAAGCACATATAAAATGTTAGTAGGTGCAGAGACGATATAGAAATTAAAATTGGGCGGCATTTTAGGTTTGATGGCTCAATGCAATGGGCCTAAATTCTTAATTATTGTCAAGGTTAAATTAATACATCGATGCTCTCTTTCACAACTTCTATCTATCCTTTTTGCTTCATAACATTGAGAGTAGGTATCAAACAGACTAAGTATCAGAGATATTAGCAGTAAGTCGTGAAACTTAAAATAATATGTCAAATTAAAAAGCATAAATTCAAAATGTCCGTATATTATGTTCGTATAATTATTTATATTGATGACCTCAAAAATTAGGGCCAATATAAGCAAATATTTTGAACGCAATTAGAGTCATCTAAACTGTAAAGCAAGTTTGTTCCAAGCATCCAAGCTTAAGATTATATTTCATGAACAACGAACATAAACTAAGTTTTAGTAGAACTAAGTTCAGATCTTAACCCTACGGTGTTCTGCGTTTAACATATTTGAACTGTTCAAAACTGTCTTCCACCGTCATGACAGTAAAATGTAATAATATGAAATATTCAATACCTACATGAATATAACTTTAAATGAATGCAAGTGGCTACCTTATCATAGTCAATATGTTATCTTTCTTTATATAGAATAATTGCTTCATGTAATTTGTTTTAATCTCAAAAAAATATTGTTATAAAATAAACACCTCTTAAGTTAGATATAAATAGGGCAACGTTCAACCACAGTTCAACGATATAATATGAAAAACTATTAAGCTTTTTCACTGCTTTTCAATCATAATTCTTTTACAGAGGTTTTATATTATACTCGCTTTTGTTTGCATTTGCATTTTATTACTAAGTTACATATATAATGAATTCCTGTGTAATTTGAATGTTTCACTGATCGATTTTCTATACGGGTGTTGGATAGGTGAACAATTTTTTGATACAACCAGTTTTATAATTTAAATGTATTAGTCTCCTTTGTAATAACAAGAAAGACATCTTGAAGAAACCTTATTAATCCCTTATTATAAAAGTTTGTTCATTAAGCCAATATCTTATGATGGTGTGGTTGAATTTCAATGCAGATATTTTTTAAGTAGCAACTGTTTTAATATAAGCGTTGTAAATAAATTAAAGTAGAGCAGATATAAAGAAAACATTTTGTATTTGATTTAAGATTTTTATTATATAAAAAATAAAAAAATAATATGTGCAAAATAATACTTTAGTAGGTATGACAATATAATATCATAACTATGAAATAAATTATTAAGAGTATTTTGGCAGTAAATAGGATACCTTAATCCACAAGACACGGGTTCTACAAAGGAATTCTTAAATGCTTAACAGAATATTATAGTGTGTTTACTATCATAACACATGTTTAAGTAGTGTTTAAACCTCTGTTTATCACAATAAGGTTCTAGTCAAAATTTACAAGGTTTGTAAGACATCTCTTGACAAGTAAACAAAATAGCAGATACTTTATTTATTTCACTACTTCCTTATAAGGTTTCTGATATTCTTAAACTCTAAATTAGCTGTTTATCAGTGACATTATCAGCTACTTATGAAATCAGTCCTTAAGGGTGCTACGATAATGTGCGAGGATGTGTAGCGAGGAATGTGTATGTAAAAACCAATCATATCGCTTCATTTTGTTTGAAGTTCGAAGTGTTCAGCGTTTGAAGCGATACTATTGGTTAATTACTAACACATTCCTGCTACACATCATCGCACATTATTGGTGGAAAAGCACCCTTTTACTTCTGTCGATTTCTTATAAATTTCTAAGACATAGGTTACACGCTCAGTCTGGCGTCAGTTCAGTCCATCAGTCTGCTCAGAATGACGGGAGAATTATCGTCTAACCGGTTGACTGACGGACTGATGGTTCAGAATACCCGTGTTTTTCTTCCATCATTCTGGCATCAGTCTAAGCCGGATCAAACTGATGGACTGAACTGACGCCAGACTGAGAGTGTAACCTATGAATAATAGTGTAGATTGTGAATCCGTCTATGTGATTATAGTTATAATTTGAGATTTTTCTTCTATTTTCCTTTGTAAATGGATGTAGCCTGGCCAACCACGGCTACCGCTGGTCCAGCCTTGATGATTCCATCTCGAATGTTCTGTCCCATGTGTTCCTGAAAAATATTATAAATAATGATTAATTTTACATACTTTTTTATGAATAGATAATAACAAATAAACATGGAGCTATAGGGTTTTGAATGCGGTTTCGATTTTAGACTCGTCGTCGTCGTCGTCGCTTCAGCCGTGGGACGTCCACTGCTGGACAAAGGCCTCCCTCAAGGATTTCCAGTACGACCGGTCACCGGCGGCCTGCATCCAGCGGCTCCCTGCCACTCGGACCAGGTCGTCTGTCCATCTTGTGGGAGGTCGTCCCACGCTTCGTCGTCCCGTTCGTGGCCTCCATTCAAGAACCTTTTTGCCCCAACGGCCATCGGTTCTACGGGCTATGTGCCCCGCCCATTGCCACTTCAACGTGCTAATCCGGCGAGCTATGTCGGTGACTCCGGTTCTCCTACGGATCTCCTCATTTCTGATTCGATCTCGTAGGGAAACTCCGAGCATAGCCCTTTCCATAGCACGTTGGGCGACGCTGAGCTTGTGCACAAGGCCCAGGGTTAGAGGCCACGTCTCTGTTCCGTAGGTCATCACTGGTAACACACACTGCTCGAAGACTTTAGTCTTCAGGCACTGAGGGATTTTGGACGAAAAGATGTTCTTTTACCAGACGTCAACGTTATCGTGTCCTCCCCCTCTCTTCGGACTTCTGATAACCCTATGACATCCCATCGTAATTTGTTCAATTCTTCTTCCAGCTCGACAATCTTTTCGTCCGTCCTCAATGTGCGTGCATTGTATGTTACCAGGGCCAGGGGTCGTGTGGAGTGGTAGCCGGATCTCATCCGGTGATTCTTAGCACCCCTTGCCCCGCCGTTACCATGGCCGCTACCGTAGCCAGGAATAGCGGGGCTGCCGGGTACTAGGGGCCTGGTTGGTGGTGTGCTATCCATGAGGGGATAATGCCAGTACTCGCCACGCTTGGCAGGCGGGTTGGCGAGCGCAGTTGGTGTTATTTTAGACTCAATAATTAAAAAATAGGCAAATCAAACAAAATTCTACATTGCATTACTCTGCATTCTCTGGAGTAGGAATATTGTAATTATTCCAAATCTATATTCATTTATATATATTATATAATATATTATCTAGACTAGAGGTAGTATACTGAAGATATACTCTATCAATTTATGGCAGATACAAGTAAAAATTTACTTTAACAATTAAAGCATAACATATAAATAATTATAAACATCAAAATACAAAAAATATACTTACAATTTTCTTAAATATCTTCCACTTGGGAGCCGCCGAAACCGCGCTAAGAGCCAACACCAACGCAAACACGATAGAGAATATCTTAGCGAAATTCATTTTTATATATTTTTCAGTTATTTATATATCAATATAATAAATATATTATATTAATCCTGCTTCCCTCACAACTTGTAGTGATCTGAAGAAACATTCAAACACACCGCTTTTATATTACAAGTAAATACATAGTTAGTCATGTGGTTGGTACATAGGTGTTATCAAAAATGAACTCTATACCATTGTATTAGGGTTGAAGTTAGCTAGTTGGTTTAACTGCATCTCGTCTCGGGTCAGAAGGGAACTCCCGACGCTCTTGATAAAGTGATTCCTCTTGCGTGTGAAATAATTAATGATTTTGACATAAACATAGTGTTTAATAATATGAGGCGTCAAAATATTTAAGTCCCGAATTGTGAGGGGAAGTACCTACTAGTAATTTAATTTTTAAAAAGAAAATACGAAAAAGTTGAATATAATATTTTAATTTTAAAGTCGTATATTATATTTTTAATAATATGGCTCTATTAGATATGACACTGTTAATTTGGTTCCAAATTTTTCGAAAAACAAGATCAATATAAAAATTAATAAAATATGAAATAATTCCAATCCAACATTAAACTGATTTAAAAAAATGCTAAAAAATATATGCTATCATAATTAAAATATAATTATTTTTTGAGGGAAATACCTCACATGCTAACATTTCAAGGACTCCATTTTAAAATTGCGTCTATAGAACATTTTAATACCTCAATTATAAAAATTCTATGCTAAAATTAAACCTACATTTTGGAATTATCAAATTTTTTTAAGTTGATTAAAAATTAAAAAGTTAATTAAAATAAAAATATTTCTTAAACCATAGAGATCTAGAGAGATGCCAATCGCTTGCGCTGAGTACGAAACCGTGTCTCATAAAAAATTTACGCACACAACTGCAGTAAACAAAATCAAAACAATACTTCGCGTTGTGTGCGTGTCATCACACAAAAATATGAGAGCGACTATTCGTTCGCACACTAGATTGTAAGTGACGTACGTATACAGCACCGCTACAGTTTGTTCTCTTTTTGTACATATTGCTGCGACACCGGCCCCGCCCCCTAACCATATCTCCCTTTAGTTTCTGTGATCTGTGGGTTAAACACTTCAATATCGATTATTGGAAAATATTCATTTTAATAACCGTATATAAGTAAGTAGGTACCTATATTATATTAAGATAGTATTTATTGAATAAATATTTTTTTTTATCTAAATACTAATATCGAAGTATACACCACACAGGTACCTACTATAATATTAATATACTTATATAATATTAATATATAACTAATTCACAATATTTTCTTTTGAAAAACTATTTTATGTTAACAATTTGAATTTGATCTATCGTTTCCTCTTATTCTATAAAATGTAGCTATGTATCATATTTTTATAGTTTTAATAGTATTCCAATAAGTTCGGTACTTACATTATAGAGTGAAATTGCCAATATTATTATCACAGGCGTTGTAAAATATGCGCATTTAGAAAGAAAGCTTGGATAATAATCAAATTGTAGAATATTCTATAACGTTCAGTATTAATTTGATATATTATATATATACTTAGTACTTACGAATATAACTTCAAAAGAGCGGTATGACTCAGGAGAAGCGTGTATGGCCAATATAATATAATAATTAATCAGTAGACAGTACGTTAGCAAGAAGTATATAATACTAGCTGTGCCCTGCGGTTTTACCCACAGTGTTACTCCTGTTGGTCTTAGCGTGATGATATATAGCCTATAGCCCTCATCGATAAATGGGTTATCTAACACCGAAAGAATTTTTCAAATCGGACCACAAGTTCCTGAGATTAGCTCGTCAAACAAACAAACTCTTAAGCTTTATAATAATATAAGTATAAAAGCATAGATTTTAACAAAGCTATGTAAAAACATGCTTACCCGTGCCACCCGTGCTATGTTTTTGTTTCATATAGATTCATGTGTAATATTATATTCATATCAAATATTCTGCGCTTATTAGTTACTTAAAAATTATATTATGAAGAGCCACCATGACATATTGTGTGATTTTAATAATACATAATTTTTCACCGATATTTCTCTGTGTTTTCTTATAAAATTAAACACATTTTAAAAGGTAAATTATATTGTTGTACAAAAACTAAGTAAATTGGTTAACACACCATATAATATTATTACACATCTACATCAAATAAAAAAATCGCTCTCTATTTTGCAATACGATATTAGTTTTGAAATTTACACTTACATATTATTTTTATATGAAAACTCATTTCATAGATATTTTTCATGATATTCAGCTCCAAACTATTCATTAAAAACGCCAAGAATTTCATTATTACTCCTAGAAGGTTAACTTAATTGAAATTCATAACGAAATTAAACTGTACTCTTGTTGCTATTCGGGATTTCATTCGTCGTTAAGCAAGATGAATTTTCCTATATTACATATTATTATTATTAGTAATGTTACTAGTCGTCCAGTAATCAAAAACTAAATAGTTACCATGACCATAAACAAAAGAGTATTTAGGTATATACTTACGGGTATGTGTGTCAAATGTGTGGTAGTGTGTGTAATGTTTTGTTCTTTTTTTTTTTTTTTTTGGATATTTTTATGTATTATTTTTAAAAATATTCTTTCATTCTGCCCTCCTTTCCTATAAAAAGTTAGGATGCCAAATTTCTGAGTTTATTATGTGATGTTATTGTAATGATCTTTACATTTTCAATAAAACAAAGGTTTTAGGCGTGAAAATACAACATCTACAATAAGATTAGTTTACTTGAAGATCCTTTGTTACTGTTTTGAGCTTCTGGTAGTACTGTACCCGTCACGAGAAGCTATAAATTATGTAAACAAACATCTTTTACTAAGTAAACATTTTATACTGCGAGATAATAATAAATTGACCATATTCAATCGACATGAAATATAGACGGGTTATATGAAAGTAACAACCTATTTAATTTAGTCGGATCATATTTTAACGACGCAAAGCGCTATCGTTTGTGTTTCTTGGTACCGGAACGCGTCCGTCGCAGGGATTGTGAACTATCGGGACGCCATTTTGAAATAAACGCATCATTCGAGTTTCGAATGCGTACGAGTTTGTTTCATTGCTTTGCATATATCGCGGATCTGGTTGTTATTGTTAATTTTGTTATTGTTTCGTTATCACTTTTTTATTGTTGTTACTTTAATTGTTGCGTTAATTTTATTTGTTATTACGTATAATGGAGCCAGTAGCCAGTACATCTAAGGAAATAAATTCGCGAATACGAATAATTATTCTTAAATAATATTTATGTTAATTAATATTTGTTACTTAATAATTTATTAAATCTTAAACAAATTCATTTTTTTTGTTGGTCCAAATGTTGTGAACTCCTGAACACTTGTTTACAAAATTTATAGCTTCTCATGACGGTTACTTTAATCATTATTTATTCAACATATCAAAGATTGGGTATTATATACAATGAAAGGTAGAAAATAAAATTCATATAAATCAGTTTTAAAATTTATTTACAAAATAATACTATGTACTTAGTCATATTCTAATTAACAAATAAATAGTGTTGAGTATTTAGGCAGTTAGTACAATAACAAGATTTCTCAATTACAATAACAGGGTTTATAAAAAGTGTATTTAACAGAATATTATTATGAATGCATAAATATATCTAAATACTTAAACAAAACAATAAATTACTGGTACATAATTCGGAGAATCAGATGTGAAAATTTTCTCAAATATCTTCTCTATTCTTTTTCGTTGTATATCTTTTCTGACTAGTAGGTACATAATAACATGTAGAAAAGTTATATAGTGTTAGTATAAACGCAGTTAATATAAGTTATTGACTCATAATTTTGGGGGTAGTTCACTATTTTCCTTTATAAATTGTTGAAGCCTGGCCCACTACCTCTACCGCTGGTCCAGCCTTGATGATTCCATCTCGAATGTTCTGTCCCATGTGTTCCTGGAAAGAGAATATTTAATATGTAATAGTTAAAAGTAAAGTTTTAGTGTCTCATATAATTAAATTTCATAGAAGGACATTTAGGAATTGATATTATACACCTTTATGTTCTAGAAAAACGGGGTAAATATTTTGCTTTAGAATCAAATCAAATCATTTATTTATTTCTCCTCACAATTCCCAATCACATAAATTAATCAAGAATACCTAGTCTTTTAGGATCAATAATTATATTAAAAATCAAGTGACAGTTGACCTTATAACGAGTAACTGAAGCAGTGATATCTTGTCAATTGCGAAAGGTAAGCAATTAAAGACGAAGAAAATCACTGCAAATATTTCTGATCAGGACAATTTTCACACACGGCACGATTTGATTCCATACTAAGCTTTCGCTTGTGTTATGGTATGGTATCACTCTACATTATTCATAAAGCTTTCTAGCCCACGTCTTTATTCCTAGATAAATAGTGAATATGCACTCGTAGTTAAAGTATTTATTATCTAGAAATCACAACAAAACAAAAAATACTTACAATTTTCTTAAATATCTTCCACTTGGGAGCCGCCGTCACTGCGCTGAGCGCGAGCACGAGCGCGAACACGAAAGCGAATATCTTAGCGAAATTCATTTCTATCCAATTAGTCTTGCTGCTTCACGCACAAATTGTGTTCTGAAGAATCATTGGACCACAACGCGTTTATATTGTACGTAAATGACAAACTTTGTAATGCAGTTACAATAATAATAGACTTGAAAGTTGAACTCTATGCCGTGGTGTTAAGGTTGAAGTTAAACATAGTAGTTGGATGGTCTGATTACTTTGTTTGGTCTGGTCGGGAACTCCCGAAGCTCTTGATAAAGTGAATCCCGTACAATTAATGATCGATACTTTAATTAATTTACGTCACTGATAGCGCGTGTATTGTAATTCTGTTTGAACTTTCTTTGTTTCTTTGTGGGTGGTTTTTTATCGTTTTAGTGTTTGAAGTTTATAAGGAAGCTTTAGAATGCTTTAGTTTTATGCTTTAATTGATTAAATAAACTAGAAAGCTTAGAATGAAAGAAAGAATGAAATGAGAATGTTTATAAGTTTGTGATCGATAAAGTTTATTATTATTATTATTTTTTAAATGCTTTGCATTCACAGCTTATGATCAGCTGGTAATAATAGAATACACGGGCGTTAACCAAGTGTAAGCTATATAATTATATTTTTAAACTGGTTGTGTGTCATTCATTCTCTGTCTGAAGAAACTTGCGTACTATTCTACATGTATTTAATATTGCAGCTTTTTGTAATTGCATGTATGTATGTTTTGGTAAATGTAATAATTCTATGTATTTGTGAAGTTGAGTGGGTATAACACCTGTAGTGGAGAGTACTATGGGCACTATGATAACATTTTGCAGTTTCCACATTTTTGTAATTTCTTGTTTAAGTTCTGTGTATTTAGTAAGTTTTTCGGTGATGGTATTTGGGAGGTTGTGAGTATTGGGTACAGCTATATCTATTATTAGTGCATTTTTTTCATGTTTATCAATGAGTGTAATATCAGGTCTGTTGTAATGTATGGTTTTGTCTGTTAAAATAGTTCTATCATAGTATAATTTATATGAGTTGTTTTCTAAAATGGTTTCTGGTATGTATTTATAATATGGTGTTTTATCGTACGAAATAAGTTTGTATTTTTGTGCTAATTTTTGATGGATAATGTTGGCTATCTGATCATGCCGGTGTTTGTAATCGGACTGGGTTATTGCTTTGCAAGCTCCTGTTATATGTTGAATGGTCTCTGGGGCACTATTGCATTTTCTACAAATATCTGATGGTAAATTTTTCATAATATACTTCTGATAATTACGTGTCTCAATAACTTGGTCCTGTATAGCTAGCATGAAACCTTCAGTCTCAGGAAAAAGCTCCCCTCTCTTAAGCCATGCATTTGATGCTGCCTTATCTACATGAGGCAAATTAAGGTGTTGTATATGCCTTCCGTGCAGAGACTTTTGGGTCCATGCTGCTAGTTTATCACACTTACTAATTAAGGTCTCATTTCGTTGGATTGTATTGTCAGCTAAATTTAATGGAGTTAGTTTTATATCATTTTGAACAATGGCATTATGTAACATTACTGTGGGTGCTTTCGTATGGAAAAACTTTCTGAGAGTAGTTATTTGCTTATTGTGTAGGTTAACAATATCTATAAATCCTCTGCCTCCATCAATTCTTGGTAAAGTTAAGCGCTGAATGCATGATCTGGGGTGATGTTTTCTATTTTTGCTCATATTTACGTTAATAATGCGTTGGACGTTTTTTAATTCTGATTTTGACCAATTTATTATTCCAAAAGAATAGGTGAGAATAGGTATTGCGTATGTATTAATTGCTTTTACTAAATTTCTTGCGTTTAACATGGATTTTAGAAGTATATTCAGTCTGTTCTTAAATTGGTTCGTTAGTTCTATTTTAGTTTCTTTGTTCAAAATCTGTTTTGACTGATTATATCCTAAATATCTATAAGTACTGTTTTGGTCCAGTGGATCTATTTTCTCTCCTGTACTTAAAAGGTAAAAATGTTCATGATTGCGACCGGCTTTGACAGAATTTACTTTGCACTTATCAATTCCAAATTCCATACAAATGTCTTTTGAAAAATTTTCAGTCAATTGTGCAAGCTTATTCATATGACTTTGAGAAGATGCGTATAGTTTTATGTCATCCATGTAAAGTAGATGCGTAATTTTTAAGGTGTCGTTATTTCTATTTGAACATATTTCTGTATTTATATGAGGATTACATATGAGAGGAAAACCTAAGTCGTAGAAATTTAAAATGTTTGAGAGTGGGTTGAGGGCGAGGCAGAACCAAAGTGGGCTGAGAGAATCCCCCTGGAAAATGCCACGTTGTATTTTAATGCTATCTGTTAGTTGATGTCCATTGCAAGTGTTAATCTTTAAGCGGGTTGACCATTGTTTTGAAGCAGCTGAAAGAAAATCTATTAAAATTGGGTTTACTTTATATATATTTAAAACTTTAAATAGCCATGAATGTGGGACAGAGTCATATGCTTTCTTATAATCTACGTACATTGTGAATAAATTTTTTTTTTCTTTAAGCACTTGTTTAAGTATAACGGAATCAATTATCAACTGTTCTTTACACCCTTGACTGAATTTTCTACATCCTTTCTGTTCTTCGCTTATTAGATTATTATTCGCCACATGTTTATTAATAGTTTCTGCTATGCAAGAAGTAATTATCTTATAAATTATTTGTAGGCAAGTAATAGGTCTGTATTTCGCTGGGTTTAGTGGGTCTGTAGAATCTTTTGGTATCATATGTGTTATGCCTTCTGTTATGTATGGAGGAATTGTTTCAGGATGAAGAATAAAGTTATTAATATGATCTAGTAAAAAGGGATGAATATACGTAAATTTTTTGTACCAGAAACTATGAACATTATCTGAACCTGGCGATTTCCAATTCTTTAGCTTCGATAGTGTGTTTACAAAAATTTCAGAGTCTATATTTTCAAATTGCATAGTTTCTAAATTTAAATATCTATTTTCTTCATCGGTAATCCATTCGGCTCTATCATTATGTTCGAGTGGTTGTTCCCATAAATTAGCCCAGAAGTTTCGAAGGTCATCAGTCGTCGGGTATCTGTTATGGTGATGATTGGCTTGTTGATTATGTAAATTCCGGTAAAATAGTTTTTCATTATTAGAAAATTGAATATTTTGTGTCTTACGGAGGGTACAGGTTGTATATCTTTTTAATCTCTGTGACGCTACTGATAATTTTTGTTTGAGTGTATCTAATACATGTACTGGTTTATTATTTTCTGGTTCATAGGTTGCGTGTGTTTTATAGTCTTCTAGTATTTTATTTACATGTTTCATTACCTTTCTACTTCGATTGTTATCTATGTACTGCGTCAATCTGCCTATTTTAATTCTCAAATCTTCTATCTTTTTTTGTAATCTCCTTTGCCATGCTGGTTTGTGGGTTTTATTTCTAACTTGTGTAATATCTATAGATGATGTGTGTATTTTAGATCCATTATACTTCGCCGCTGTTAGTGCACTACAGTAAATTATTGTTTGTAAAGAAATAAAATCGGTGTTGCAGTCTATATGTTTGGGCAGGATAACTTGGTTTAGATATTGCACAGCTGTTTTTAATTTTTTAGTAACTTTTTGTTTCGGTATATATGCACGCTCTGTAGGACTTGTTTGTAAATAAATACTGAGGTTTTCGTTAAATATGATATCTATTTCTTCAATCGATTCCGGGTTATTTTGTTGTTGTTCTTGCGTTTGACCTGTGGGTTCATCATTCAAAATACTATAGATAAATGATAAATTATTTTGTTCGTTCAGTAATTCTACAGTGTTGGTTGATCTAGTTTCTAGTAATTGTGATGTTATATTATGTGTAGCTTCTGTTTCATTGGTAGCAATAGGCTGGCTGTTTATAAATCGGTCGTGTGACACGCGGTTGTCCTTGTTCAATACATTTGTCTGTAAAGTTAATATATTGGTATTTTCAAAACTATTTTCGTTATAATTAGTTATTCCTAGTTCCGCTGCAACTTCTTTCTTAATACCTGCAATTTTTTCTTTAGTTAAGTATCTATTGTTGATGATAATCCTTCTCTGGTCAGCTACTCTCTGTTCTGATACATGTTCCAGGTGTGGGAATTTTGAAATAAAATCTTGATGCATTTGTTTCCTGTATGATGTTTTATTGGTTTCTAAATGTGTAACCCTAAAATAGCTGCGAATTATGGCTTCGTTATATTCTTGTGTCCATCTCATTCGTTGTGATTGTTCGTGTGTAGTTGGTTCAGTAGGCTTTGAGTATTGATTATTATTAGAGTTTTGTGTTAGACTATTTTGTTGTTGTACCTCTTTAGTTATTTCGGCTATTCGTTCATCTGACAATAATTTATTTCGGACTATGGCTCGTCTTTGGTCTCCTATACGTTGACGGCTTACTTGAATGTGAGGATATCTGTTAATGAATTTATTGTAAAGTGGCTCTAAGTATGTTCTATTGTCTGTTCCTAATGCTGTAATTTCTAGATAGGTGCGCAGAATGAATTCATTCATTTCTGTTGACCATTTTCTGCGCATTGTTATTTCACTTGAGGTGGGCACAGTAATACCAGCGCTATCTGCTGTCTGTGCAACATCCGCGAGTGATAAAGAGGGATTTGATAATGAATTTGGGGTGATTAAATTCTGTCTGCTGGTGGTAGTTTTATGAATAATATTGGGTTGCCTTACTTTGTGCCGATTACGTAACTTATATGAGAAAGTTGATGAAGCATTGGTATGAGATGAACATATTGATGAAGGTGATGTTTCTTGTAATGAAATTGGCGATTTAGTGGGACTGTAAGCTGTAGATGTCGTTATATTAGAGATAGGGGACTGATTAGATGATGAAGATAAACATGAAGGTGATAATGATTGTTCGGCTGTCGTCAATTTTTCGAGGGGAACCCGCCTGTTCAGTTCCTCTTCGCCAACGGTTCGCATGCTGTAGCATCCAGTGTTGGCTCCAGATGCACCCCGGCGCCCTCCGGGTAGCGACCGTAGGTTGTATCTTCGTTTGCCGCCTACCTCCTCCATATTTGTTACATTATGTTCCCACGAGTAGCTAGGGACGATCGGTCCACCACGGCAGAGCCCTGCGTTCACCGTGGTAAGGGAAATTTTAAACCGGATTTCCCCTGGTCTCCGGAGTTCGCAAACTAGCGACTAAGCTCCCCTTAGCCATGCATCCTTCGGCGCTTGCTGTTCCACCTTGGATTGGGCTGTATCTCGCTTGGTCTGGTTTCTCGTCTTGGGCCTATCCGGCATGAGTAGCTCTACCGGCTTAGCCCCGAGAGTCATTGAAACACACAAGCCCCATCACGTCGTCAACGTAGAGATACGGTGATGGGGTTATTATTATTATTATTATTTAGCCACTGCTGGGCAAAGGCCTCTCTTCCCTCCGTCCACGTCTTCCTATTGTGATCAATTTTAGTCATTATTCAAAGTTTATAATAACTTCTTCAACACAAAATATCAAACATTAAATTCACACTCTTACCATACACGTAACACTACTCTTAATAAATTAATTAAACCATTCTCAAAAAACATGTATGGCCAACGACGTACCGCGTTCTTGATACCAGATATCTTGAATGGGTTGGATATTAATTTAAGAAATTGTATTACTAAAATAAACATAAAACGTAAACTTAAGCAATATTATCTAGACAAATTGTAGTGTTATAGTTATAAGTAAAAAAAAATTGGTTGTCTGTAAAGTCGGTTTACTGACGTTAGTAATTGAACGTGACAACGTCCGATTGTGCTTCTTTGTCGTTCGTTCCGAGCTCTCGCTCGCACTTCAAGCCTTACACGGAACGCCTCAGAGCGAGGTAACGCCGCATGAGTCATGTTTTTTCGTGCGTGCAGGATGCTCTATCGAATTATAAGACGTTGTCACGTCAAAAAAACTGTTATCTTTGTGCAAACTTTAGACTCAACTTATGTATTCTACAGTTAAACCGAAATTGTTTTGTTTATAAATTATTGTATACGAACATTACTATAAACCTCAGTGGCTTTTTAATTCACAACTGTACACTAATATATCTGTATTCTGTAAACCTTTTTTGTTTCTGATAATAAATTTAAAAAAATAATAATAAGTATAATAAAATTTTGATAACGCATGACTAGGTCAGAAGAGTATTCCACTCTACATTATTTATTAATCAGTTTTTTATTTATTTTAACATACGCAATGACGTTATAATGTAGCTTTTTAATACCAAGTGAATTAATTTAAAATTAATTAAACATCCCAAATTTTCCCTACATAAAATAAGTAAAAGAATCTAAATGAAACTATAATATGCATGTAATAAAAATTAAATCATCCCATTTGTATGCTAACCATTTCCACAGAGTACAGACATAAAAATTTTAACTTTAATGACACAAAAAAGAAAAAAATTTTATTTATTTAATAATATCTGTATTCTGTAAACCTTTTTTGTTTCTGATAATAAATTAAAAAAAAAATAATAAGTATAATAAAATTTTGATAACGCATGACTAGGTCAGAAGAGTATTCCACTCTACATTATTTATTAATCAGTTTTTTATTTATTTTAACATACGCAATGACGTTATAATGTAGCTTTTTAATACCAAGTGAATTAATTTAAAATTAATTAAACATCCCAAATTTTCCCTACATAAAATAAGTAAAAGAATCTAAATGAAACTATAATATGCATGTAATAAAAATTAAATCATCCCATTTGTATGCTTACCATTTCCACAGAGTACAGACATAAAAATTTTAACTTTAATGACACAAAAAAGAAATAAATTTTATTTATTTAATAACTAGCGGTCCGCCCCGGCTTCGCCCGTGGTACATATTTACGTTTTCTCTACATAAAAACCATCCTCGTTCTTCAAGGAATATAATAAAAAAAGAATTATCGAAATCGGTTCAGCCGTTCCCGAGTTATGCGCTTACCAACACATTTTGCGATTCATTTTTATATATAAGAATAATTGTATTGTCAAATAAAGTAACCCAAACCCATGACAAAGTAAATTGACTGAGCTTTCCTTCCAATATCAATATAAAACGAATATAAATAAGAGAAATGTATAAATCTCTTTAAATTTATTACCTCGAGAATTTAGGTCAACAGGATAACCGTTAAAATATTAAAGGATGTTCTATGGTTATTGTGAAATCATTTCCCGCCAAAAACATTGTATTGTTTTTTCACACAACGGTGTTTGGATGTATAACAACAACGCCTTGTTATATTCGTTAAAAAAAGGAAAGAAAGCTCAAAATTATTATGTGCGTGGTGAAATTTTATACAATTTATTGTGTGTACTTATATGACTTTCAAAGGGTAATAATCGTCTTCCAATATAAATAACGAATACAAATAAAATGTGTGTACAAATAACATGTAGGCCTTCACGTGGCCTTCACCCTCGCAAACGAGGGGTTCTTACAAAAGATAATTATATTATGTATGTAAGTTATTTAAAATTATAAAAGATATAAGTTTAAGTTTATATAGGTTTAACGTATATAAGTTTTGTATATTTATTTATGTGTAAGATATAAAAGGCTTTATTATTTTTTATTTATTTAATTATTATTTTACGTTTATTTCATACTCCTCACAATTTTCACATATTGTAAAGTCCATGAAAATATAAAAAATAGTTAACATTAAATATAGTTAACATTGTCCGCCAAAAATAATAGAACACAGTAACAGTTTTAGTGAACTAAAATTGTATACGGGCTCAGAAAATCCTGTCAAATGTTAAAAACAAAACTAACAAAGGCATTGTTTATAACTAAGTTTTTGTTGGAATTCATAGCGGAAACACGCAGTGCAGCATTTCACTTCGAATGTATGTATTTTCAAAAATGTCTAGTATGTAATATTATTATTTTGTCTGACTTAATTCAGTGTTTTAAACTTGGTCTGTATAAATTAATTTTATTCCAAAATTGCTTAGCATTTAGAATAATATTAAAATGTATGTGGTTTATTAATTTGAATTAATAATATTTTATAAATTAATATTTTTCAAACAATATTTTCCATATATTTGTTAAATACCTAAGTAATATTACGACGATACAAAGAATTTCGAAAATAAATATTTTTGAAGTTTTTTTTGACTTCGCACTTGACTTCGAACTTTACAGTATTCATAATTAAAATGGAAGGTTAGGTATAGAAATTATTTTTTCAGACCTTATAGTTTTTAATAATTTATTCCTTAAAATAAATACAAAATACTGAATTCATTATTATTTACAATAATACATTACATTGAGGTATAATATATAATAGATTTAAAATAATATTCTATCCTTTTACAATGCTCGTAGCTTGTCCAACAACTGCAACGGCTGGCCCCGCTTTGATGATACCATTACGTACGTTCCTTCCAGCTTTTTCCTGTAAAGAAATAAAATATTAGTATTATTATAATTTATATAGACGTCTTCCAAAAAATATTCTTCTTTAGGATTGATAACATTTTTAAATAACAGCCTAGCTAAGGTAGGTTTCAGTTAAAATAAAAAATAAACTTAAAACTAATCCTTTCATTAACGAAAATAGAATATCCATACAGAGTAAGAAAATAGTATTCATTCCATATTATATAAAACTAGTTGCGCTCCGCGGTTTCACCCGCGTGGCTCCGCTCCTGTTGGTCTTAGCGTGATAATAAATAGCCTATAGCCTTCCTCGATGAATGGGCTATCCAACACCGAAAGAATTTTTCAAATCGAACCAATAGTTCCTGAGATTAGCGCGTTCAAACAAACAAACTCTTCAGCTTTATAATATTAGAATATATTTTATATCTACAGTCTTGGAAGATGTTCAAGATAGAATATTGTTTACATACAATTAAACTGTACCATTTATGAATGATAAGAGATGCGATTAACATTCAAAACATTCTTGGTATGATTAGGAAATTATCTTTTATTGACCTAGTCACTACATAGTATAAAGTATGGTCGCTTCCCGCGTCTGTCTGTACGTATGTATGCTTAGGTCTTTAAAACTGCCCAACGGATTTTGATGCAGTTTTCTTAAACAGATACTAACAGAGATTTAAGAGGAAGGTTTTAGTATACAATTTATTAGGTTTTAGACGAAGCGATCGAAGCCGCGGGTGGAAAGCTAGTTATTTATAATCACATAATTAAAAACTTACGATTTTCTTAAAGATCTTCCATTTAGGGCTAGCGTCCACCACGCTCATTGCCAAAATACAGGCGAAGACAACGAAAAATATCCTCGAAAAATTCATTATTATGTTTATTGTTTGCGTTTAACACGTTTTGCAATGAAGCGATGTGAGTTTATGAGAAATACTGCTGCAAGTCCAATTTTAAATACTAAAAACATGACTAATTTTAATGTGTAGTTAATATCGCGTTGCCAGGAAAATTAGAACTCTATTGCGTAGGAGATAAAGGTTGTTTTAAGCAAGTTGTATTGTTTGTTATGGTTGTAGATAAAAGGTCAATACGGGTCAAATTGCTCGGAACTAAATATGGGTGATAATCGTGAATCCCCTGAATGCATTGGGACAGGGGAATTATTACTGTTTGTATTTGGATGTTCATTTTTACACTAATGTGTAACTGTAAGTAAGTTTGGAAATGTGGATTGGATGGAAAATATATTATGTGTGTTAATTAATATTAAGTTTGTTAAGGTTTATGCCTGGTTGCTAGATTATATTCGTCGTTTTCAAGTTATAAGGTTGAATGTGTAGGTACAATCTATGATATAATAATTATTATAATAAAATTATATTTTTTGAATAATTTAATATCGAATAGAATCTGTTCCTTGATTTTGTGTAGATTTTATAAGGTTTAAAAGGTTTGTTAATATTTTCATTTAATTTATATAATTTTAATCAGCTCTTTTATTTGGACGGTTCGATATTTACTGCTCTTTGATAGATTATACACCCAGACTTTTTATATCCAACTATACCTAAGAATATGACTTGTTATTTCACAGTTTTTTCACTTTTGGCAACAGTCCCAATATCTGGGTATTTTTCATTCTAGCTGACACGAACACAGTTATTTTTTTCCTTTTTCGTACGCTTTACTTTACCTACTAAGATACTTACTTATTGTTAAAGAAAACCTTATAGAATAGGTACCTACTTAAGTATAAGTACATACAAAGAGTAAAAGCATTAAAAATTTTACACAAAATTACTTTAAATTTTAAAAGCCTTTTTTAATTTTATTTTATGACACAAAAATATGCTATCCTTTCTCGCTAACCCGCTTTTTAAAATTCGCTCCAAGTTTCGATATGAATTAATAAACAGAATATGAATCATTCAAAAACACAGGGTTCAAGTTTCTTGTAAAGTGGCAGGGACTTCATCGATAGAGTTTCAGAACCTTCTAGAATATTTTGATATTTACATAATTTAAATATATTTCCTAACTATGTTCCCTGGAGAGAAGGTTTATGATAAAAACAAGACAAGTGTTAAGTATTTTTTTAACAGTAGAATATTCATAAATTATGTTTTAAAAAGTTATCAAACAAGAAAGAATTTTATTATCGAACCATATATTTTATGAGTTAATAAATTATTCTATTTGAGGATAAGTTAGTATAAAAATATAACCAGACATTGAAGAATTGGTGCCTCTTCATTTCCTACTAATATATTATTACCCATTCCAATAGATATTATTTTGTGAGCACACTCATACAAAAATACTGCTTTGAGTTTAATGTAGTTTTCACTGCTGATAAGACGATGATGGAAAATCCATTGATATAATTATTTAGATCTTAGACTACTAAATTAATTACTCAAGCCCACACAGGTTGCTATTTTAGTGAATCTCAATATTTAAATAGCGTTTTGTCAATTACCTACTTGAACTCTATATTACTTGTACTTGTAATGAAAAAATATATTTGTATTTCAACCTATGTTTACAAAAACAACAGAGATTTTCAATCCCTAGCATACTTATTCTTTATTATCCTTATACCACAATCGATGATTTGAAAACGAAATTCTAGTAACATAATTAATAGCATTTAATTGTTTGATACGGTTCTTCACCGCTGACTCATTGCAATGCGGAAGCTTTTCATTGAACATGAACATGTCATAATTATGACGATGAAGTGTGTAAAGGATAAACTGAAAAAGTACCTCGTATATCTCCCATATTTAATGTCTTGTTAAATTTTTCAGTAAATTATAATTATTACTTTCAATATAAACGAATGTAATGAATTAATTTAATTTATTTTATTATATTTTATTTTGATAGAAACAAATAAATATTTATTTTATTATCATTTTTATAAAAATTACTATAGCATTTCTAAATCTAGTTATGTTTCATCTTATCAAGCGAATGATCTAAACAAATTATCCGTGTTCCTGGTTTACTTTCAACAAACGAAGAAATTAACGGAGACTGCAGTCAGTGGTTCAGTGGCCTAACAGCAGGAAAATTATGATTCAATTTTATAGGATGTTATGTTTCAATTTTAAAGTGTTGTTTTTGGTTAATATTCATTCAAACAAGCTTCTTTTAAAAATTTAAAGATTTCGAGTCCTGTTGGAATCAATCCTCAAGGTTTATAAATGGAACTAAATTTTGATTAAATAAATTACGACAAGTATTATACTTGTGTAGATATATCTTAGTACAATAAGGTTTCTTATAAACGATTCAATATTATTTTAATTCTATTCCACTTGAGTATATAACATGCTATGTAAGGCTATCATAAATATCTTTTCGCCAAACTTCACACACGATCAGTCATAAGAAGGAAAATATTTAGTCCACGTACGATTATGTTTTTAAGTAATTAAAGATCGTCCCAAACTTTTGTCTTTTTACAAAACTTATATTAGCAGGATCAAACAACAATAAAAACTACGGAATCTCAATAAAAAGTGTAATCCCTTGCGAGGAGAATCGATCTGTGAAACAGATGCAGTGACACGCCTTGCCAATGCTCCATTTCACACGGGACTTATTTTAATTAACCGACTTTAAAAAAGGAGGATCTGAATGTGTTTTTTTTTGGTTTGTTCTCTTAAATTTTAAAATATTTTTCTGGATGCAGTGATTTTGATATCTGTTCTATAGTTTATAGTTCAGACAATTTGAAGGCAGTTTGGTTTTTTGGTAAAAAATATTTTTTTTCTAACCAATAATGAACTTCAGTTGTCCCTTTTTGATTCTCGATAATTGAATTATGCCATCATCATACATACATATATTATGACGTCTAATCAGTTGTGCGTTAGTGTGCTGTTGATGATCAAATGTTGTGGTGGTGACCGATAGGTCACCACCACAAGAATGAAGATATTCATTCTTCACCATTTTACGTATTCTTCTCGCAATTTAATTGAACCTTGAAAGTTCATCCTTGACACAAGTATATAGAGATAATTTTTCTAGATTTCGAGTGGACACAGAAATCTTATAGATAAGAGTCGTGTATGACTATAAGTTCAATATTTTTTTAGCCTCGTTGATTATTGTCTAACGTAAACATACTTATTGATCTTAAGCACACTTCCAAACTAATGAGCAATTCCATTTCTTTTTCTCTTATGCCAAATAAACTTTCCGCCCTTGGCTTCGCCCGCTTTGTATAAAAACTAATAAATTATATAGGTAAACTTTCTTCGAGTATCACTCTATTAATAAAACCGCATCAAAATCCGCTGAGTAGTTTTAAAGATCTAAGCATACAGACACACAGACGGTAAAAAGAGACTTTATTTTATAACACGTGATCATAGAAAATAAATCAGTATCGTTTTTCGGATGAAAATTATAAATAACTTATTTCTAGACACGCTTCACAAAGGTTATTTCAGTATAATAATATTCAACTAAAATAATTATCAAAATATCTATTCCAAACGTGATAATGGCGTTTATGAAACCTAATTATAGACTGAAGATAAAGTCAAACATATTCATTGGAAGGGGTATAAGATTATTTTTAATGATTCCTCAAGAAGCGAACTAAAAACACAAACACAAAAAAGAGTGTGTGTGCGGGGCACACGTGTCTGTACTGTCTGTGTACTGTCAGAAGTGAAACTTTTTTGGCCTTACTCCATGACGTGACGGTATTTGCATGACGCGACCTTGACATTTTACTTTCAACGCGCCTAAAGAAGTTTTACTTCAAAGTAACGTATACGTGTAGTAAGGTTGTAAATTGCTTCTTTTGTGAATCTAATACATAAAAATGTATATAACGTAATAATCATAAATTTGAAAATTTTACACTTTTTATAAGTTCCATTGTTCCTTGCTAAATCTATGTAAAACAGGGATTAACGATGTCGGAAGTTGGCATTCAGCTGAAAATAAAAAGTAGCTCAAGGCAGTTTAATGTAGTCATTTCATCTTTTAAGATTACAATCTTGCGAAACGTTTTAGGAAGAAATTAATTTTTTATCGCATTTATTTTTGGCAGTTAAGAGAAAATCTTAATCTGGAACATTTCTGAATTCAGCTTCTTTTAAAAGCACTTAGAAATTTTATTAGTAAATTGTTGAAGCTTAATTCGTGTTAACTGAAAGTGTAACCATTTTCGAAGACAAAATCTTGATATTATTTCAATGTAAATATACTTGCTTACTGTTTGCTATGCCTATATGATATTTATATAATCCAATTTCGTAAGGCGTTAAAAATTAATAAGACTTAGGTACCTACTGCACGAAATTTCTGATTCTTTGCTATAAAAATACTGTCAGGCACGAAAAATATGATCACAGTCATATTATTACCTACATTTGGTCACTCGATTTGAGTAATAAATAAGAGTGCACACTGAGTGACTTGACATTGTGACCAAACAGTAGGTAAAACCAAATATAGATAAATCAGTAAAAATTGGTCTGCGTGATAGTAATAATGGTTTTTTTTTTTTAATAGTGGTAGGTACTTTCAACATGCCCGCCACACACCACAACATTATTCAGTTTCACCGGTACATGCATGTATGTTTGGAGACTCGACATATAGGATCTAACTATTTAATTCAGACTTTGAGCACTAATTCTTATCAAGGATCGGCGAGTATACAATAATTTCATGAGTACAGTAAGCGCATCATAAAATAGTTTATTTCCGTTGCCCATAAAAACATAATTTACACTAAAACCTAATGAGACATAGTTATTTCAACAGAATGTAAGCAAAAGTTTCGTGTTCAACAAAATAAAGGGTAACATTGCATGTAACAGCCCTATAAAATTCAAGTAAGGTGCTAGGGTTGGCATAACTTTTAAATCTGTAATTTGCTGCTATTAATTAAATGTGACCTTGTTTTGAACTTGGTTATGTAGTTTTTGTTGCGTGAAAGCCTTTTTGTAGATATTTGGTTCCTTTTTATCCATGAGAAATAATGGATTCCTATCATGAATTTTCGGGTTAAATATTAATAAAATAACTAGTCTCATTAATTATTATTGGTCGTTATGGAAACAGTGCGAAAAATATTTTCATTACTATTTACTAATGGACCTCGCTTTTTCTTTATATAGGGAATTTAATAAATTCCCATTCCATGTGAAGGAAGAACGAGAATACGTTGTGGTTTAGTTTCTTTAATTAATTTAAGTGGCTTTGATTACTATTTGTGTTCGAATATCACAATGTGTTCAAATTTCTGAGGTAAATTTCATTCAGGAGTTAATCTCATTTTTGATCATATTTCTTTGTACAATTATTATATTACGAAGTATTTTATTACACGTAGATAAGTAAAAAATAATAACATAAAGCTTATCACGAACCACTTGAAAGAATAAGGCTCTATAGTTTTGTTCAAAACTATTTATTGACCTCGAATTGTCTACCTTAACTCATTTACAATATGATTCAATTTCATTAACTCATTTTCATAAAATTTTATACGCAACGTTGTTTCATAAAGCTTCCTTGTTGTTTTATATAGGTAATGAACACTTAAGCCACAAAGAATCGACGATTTACAGAAACCGCTTATAAAAGGCGCAAGAATATTAAGAAAATCCTTGACCTGAAAATGGTTGTTTGTGAAAAAACCCTGTTCAAGACCGAAACAAAGTATCGACGATTTATCATGGAACGAAGCCGTAAATGGTCATAATATTGGAGAGATGCCAATATGTACTAGCCGTGAATCTACCGTGATATCTCTGGAATAGCCTTTTTTAAGCTGGTAGAAAATGTTTTCTGTATGGAACTTTTCGGCCTAATGTAAAATAAGTTTTTGTAGTGAAACTTATTTAGGCACGTTCAGAGTAAAATTTCAAGATCGCGTCATGGCAATACCGTCACGTCATGGAGTAGGGCGACGACTTTGGTATCTTTGAATCTTGCCAAAGAAGTTTTAATTCTGACACATGTCCTCGGCAGGTTTCTTTATTAAATGCTTTTGAAAGTAAAATTATCGTTTTTTACTCCTTTCTTTATTATATAGCAAATTACCCGTGAATGTAAAACAATACAGCATAGAACCAGGCAAGATTTTTCGCATTCTACATGATAAACTGAATCGTACCTAATATAAAATCAAATCGTTATGAAAAACGTTATATATTACTTTATATTAGCTGTATATTACTTATTGTTGTTTCCTCAATAAAAAAAAATATTTAAGACACGCAAACCCCTCAAATGAAATGTTTTACTAATCCAAGCTTTTGTAAGGTAATCACGCAATACCATAATATTATATAAAATTACGATAACGTAATCTGCTTCCGTGAAACCAAAGTTTACGTCTTTGATAAGGAATAATATGAGCAATTTAAATAACTACTATGTATTTGAGTCTCAAGGGTATATTTTAGTTTCACCCGGTTGATTTTGTTTGCGATTCTTACCAAGTTATGTAATAGTTCGTAAGAATACGTAATAAGGACTATTATAATGTATTTATTAATATAGTAGATGGGTTTGATTACCAGGATGGTATAACACATCTGTTATGCACATTTTTTAATAAATATATACTGCCTAATATCTTCAATATCTAGCGGTTTAACATGTTCAGATAAAACTTTGCTGAATTTTAAACTACATGGAATTTTAAAGATATTTAGTAAAATTATTCGAAGCGAGTTTATTTCATACACATTATCTTTATTGCAAGCCACATTGACCCTTTTACATTTCACATAATAACTTTAACCCTTAAATTGTCACCCCTAGATAACTTGTGTGTATAATGTCCAAATTTGGAGGATGTGTTGGAATTAGGATAGAAAAGAGGAAAATGAAAAAAAAAAATGAAAAATTTTAATTTTTTCTATTGTTTTCACTATGTCACATAAAACGGACATAGCCAATTATATGTATTTATTCGAACCATCACATATAACGGACATTGCACATTATTGCTGCAACCGTGGTACATGAATACAATGCACATTTTCAACTCTGCAATTCAAAATTATTATCAAATTATAATTATGGACGATCTAGTATAAGCTTTTCGAACATCTGTCTTAAAATATTGGTTAAAACTTTAACGATATCGTTAAAAATAATGGATTTTAAAAAACGACACTACCAAAAATCACAGCCTAAGAATATGCTAAGAATTGGAATAGAAATAGTATTACATAGCCTGAGAACTTATCTAATACACCAAGAAAGACCTCTTTCCATTCCTTAAATTGTACAGATTGAAATGTGTTTTTGTTATTGCCAATTTTATCAGGAGAGTCAAAAGATCCGTTTTTTGCAAATTTCAAATGGTCACCATTCGCGACTGTACTTCGCTTCGCTAACGAAACCTGCATGTACGCGAAGGACATAGCTAGTACCTTCCTAATATACCAATTGGCAATGTCTAGGTCTACTGTAACAGAGCCAGCATGTGCATAAATACTATGTCCTTTAAAACGGACGAAATCAATTTAAGGGTTAATTGTTTTATGATGAGACGTTAAGCCATAAATTGACGTAGTTAACTAATATATGTCCAAATAATGGTTCATCATAAATCTTGCTAGCGATATCATCATCAAATACTTTCTCGTCAAGGTCCAATTATTCATATATCCAATAGTTGTTGACAGTAATATGACGAAAGAGAAATCCGGTCGAACAATTTGACAGCCATTATATTTCGTACAAAAATATGAAAGCAATTTTGGTCAAGTGTGACAAAATACGTCGTTAGATTATGGATATACAATGGGTAAATGTTACCTATATCATTGTTTCTAAATTGCTTGTTTAAGTAAAGAAAACAGCTAAGCAGATGGATTAAAAATTAGTTTAACCATGCTCATGGTGGAATACTAGGATACTACCTACTTAACATGCATATTTATAACTAGCTGCGCTTCGCGGTTTCACCCGCGTGGCTCCGCTCCTGTTGGTCTTAGCGTAATGATTATAGCCTATAGCCTTCCTCGATAAATGGGCTATCTAACACCGAAAGAATTTTTCAAATCGGACCAGTAGTTCCTGAGATTAGCACGTTCAAACAAACAACCAAACAAACTCTTCAGCTTTATAGTATTTAGCATGGATTAGTATAGATTAATTATTTGGTACTCCTTTTGTGATTTATAGCAATTGACAAAAATTATTCATGTCACTCATTTTTACTACAATAAAAACAAAAATACCTACTACTAACAGTCTCTGACTAAGTTCCTATTAGAAAAGATATCTCAGATAATTGGGCATATACGCCTTATTCCCGCAAAATGAACCCACAAACAAAGATCAGGAAAACTGATGCAAAACTACTTCTTCCCGACATAATGGAACAAATCCTGCAAACTAATCAACATTTGATTACGGAAACACTGCTTGTATCCTTGTTGCAAACGAGTTTTAAAAGTTCGCAACTAAACAACGTTCGGAGGTTACCATGACGTCTTATAGCAGTATTACTTCCAGGGTGGGAAAGTGATGGCGCTAGACGACCTGTATATAGCGCTCTCATTTTTCCACACTGGAAAAAATACTGCTTAAAGACCTCGTGATACGGAAACAGGATTCGTTAAACCGTCCTCAATCAATTTCTGAACTCAAAATAAACAGTTGATCCCATTTTAATTACGAAAAGTCGCTACATACATAGGAACTTTTTCATTTTTGATCCCGTTGTTTAATTAAAAGGTTTTTTCCGGGAAAATATTGATATTTAAAACCGATTTAACGTCAGGGAGGAGAGCTGGGCAATTGATTTGGGAAAAATTAATATTAATAAAAGTTATGGAAACAGCACAGCTTTTATGATGTACCTATCGAAAATGGACATTATCTTGTCGAAATGTAAAACATTGAAACATTCCTAAAAACAACATCAATTATAGGATTCCTAAAGCTTTTTCTATATTTTCTGCATCCTATAAAATATACGTATACACCACGTTGTACGATGTACGATGCTGATCGACTTCCAAATTATCATACAATTTATATATAGGTATTATGTATGTTTGCTTATGTGTATAACTATGTATGTTACCATTATATCTACTTCTAATAATAAACATCAATCTGAGCATGTTATCAATCAGGTACCTGACCTGTAAAATTTACCACAAAAATAGCATCTTTCACGACGAGAAAATTACAAAAAATAGCGAAAAAAATCGAACCTACTGAAAATAACAGACAAAAATCAGGATCAAAAAAGTCACGTTCAAAAGATTAATATTCCATTGACATTTTCTTGAACACGACAATAGAGCTTATAAAGCAACTGATGAGGAATTTTCATTAAATTTTAATCAAAAACCATTATTTATAGTGAATGACTAGAATATCTATAGTTATAAATTTACTTTCGCTGTCATTTAAAGTTGTCTAAGTAATTATTTTTAGATAAACGTGATTTGTATTTTAATCCACGAGTATATGTTTAATAAAATTTCAACAGACTTTAGTTATATTTAGAAATTGAAGCAATTTTTTGTCAACGCAGAATAGAAAAGATAGGTAAAGTTTTCACTAATATATTGCAAGAAGTCTTAATTAAAATGTTGGATTCATGTGGCATACGAGGTGGATCTTTATACTACGAAGAAGAAATTGCTGACCAAAACTTGTTTGGTTATATTTATGAACCTTTTAAAGTTATTGAATTCCTACACAGATTCACAAACGACACAATCGTAAAGGTATTTTAAGACTCTTATCTCTAAACTGCAATTCACTATCATATCAACACATCCATAACTATTTTTTTTTTATTTTAAATCTAAACTATTTTTAAATTTCATCAAAATATACGAACACTAGCTCTCCGTTCGCCTATTCTAAATTTCACTTTCACTTATAATCCTTTTTCTTCAGTATAAATTTTCACCATATCAAGCAAGTCAGTCATTCAATCTACAAGGCAATTCAACTATCTAACAACTAGGCTATTTGTTTCCAGAAATACATCGGTTAGTCCAAACCTTGCTATATTGAAATAACATAGCATCTATTTCTTAGCCAAAGTTCTGAAGCAATCAGAGAATGACAAACGGTTTCCATTTATCTCGTTGCGTCGAATCCATGTTTGTACAAACATGGATAGATACAGCTGAACTATTTTGGGTATTTGGCCACAAATATCTAGGAAGTAAATTGATGGTATAAGCGGTTTGTTGTTGATGATAGGTTTGAAATTTGAACAGAGGGGTACATTATTTTAAGATCTTTTTTTTCATGTTTGTTTTTTAATTTACATAACAAAGGATTCATTTATAAGCAAATGCTCATGTTATAATCTTGTTGCCTTTATAAATAGTTAATTATTGGTACCTATTGCTACAGAGTTTGTGATAGAAGAGACTATCAATAGTCTCTATAAATATAGAATGATCTGGTTCTAATATTGATAATAGAATCCGATACAGACTAACAAATGTACGCTTCTCAAGATAGGTTCAAAGATCATTTTGTATTTTCCGGAAAATACATATTTTATTATGTTTATAAGGGTTTAAAAGATAAATTATCTAATTGATAGATTGAATGAATGAATATTGTATGCATACGAACAAAAAGAAAATATAAATTAATTATTATACATTCAACATACCTACATGTAAAAGGCGGCACTGTCTGACATCAATCTTTAGACTCGAATCAAAAAAATAATATTCTTAGTGCAATTGAAATATTAGAATTTTGATTCCCTTTTTCAATAAAAACCAAAGAGACAAATCAATCCTGTGTAAGTACTTTTCTTCAATTTTATTTTAATTAAATTTTAAATGCTATTCTATTAATTTTGACTCAGAAGAGGACAAGTCTTTGTAGATCGATTTATCAATGACTTATATTTGATATAAGTTCAATATTAACCATGTTAGATGTACCTAAACTAGTGGATATTACTACTATGTTATAAAAATGGATTTGAAATAATTTTGATGCATAGACAGATTTAAAGCTTTGACCAAAAAGTAGCTTAAGAGTTCTAACACACGAACGGCATGTTGTGAACGGCAGAAACTACTTCAGCCGTCGCCACATGTCGACGGCAGTCATCGAAGCGTCGGCGGCAGCAGTCAATACGTCGACGGCTGCCGTCGATAAGTGGCGACGCTTGCAGTTGTCTGTTGACGGCAAACTGCAAGCATTTGCCGTTCGTCTGTAAGAACTCTAACTCGCTTATCGCGAACAAAACAGTATTTTAAGCTACTTTCACCTACTGGCGATGGAGTGTAGAGCAAGCGAATACGCGTGCCAAAACTATAGCATGGAAGCTATTTATTAACAAGTTTATATAACATTGTCACTAACTATTTACAAACCATATGTAACATTAATAATAATCGATTTGTATTCAAGGAAGAACAATAAGTGAAACTTTATTTGAATTGTTATGATAAATATGATAGGATTGCTCAACGTCATAACAATAAAATGGAGCCTCTAAGTTTCTGAGAAAGCGTTATATCCGCAGTTTATCATCATATAATTAAAGACAATTGGAATGCATTTATTAACTCTTATTTTATTTATTAACTCTCTAATAAAGCCACACAAAAGGAATTTATGTTAAAATTTTATAAAAAACACAGCACAGTTTATTAGGCGGCCCTATCACTTAGCAGTGATCTCTTCCATGCAACCGAAACAAACCAGCTCAGGTAAATAAAATTCATACCTACTGTATTCACTATTAATATTCATATCATTTGTTTTGTATTTATTTTTATGAATACAATCAATTAATGATCTTTTTTTTTGAATTGTTTTCATAAATTATGTTGGTATTACGTATTTTCCCTCTAGGTATTTCTGCAATATTCCACCCTATATTACTAGCTATAATATCTGTGCTTCCAGTGAATAAAGGAGTAAGACGAGTTATTCCCTTTGGTTTTTAATGCACCATTGGATTCAGCTCGTCAAAATACACAACATATCAAAAGGTCATATCTCTAGCTGCGTCCTAACCCATTTTTTCGAATGACCCAAACGGTATAAGTAGGGTGTGATTAACGGTATAAGTTACCTTATCCATCATTTTAGGCAATCGCAAAGGAACTATTCGTCTCGAGTCAAAAGTACCCACGAACACAAAGACATATGTGTAGTTATACTTTTTGAATAAAGACTTAATTCATTTTGTTCCATCCGTGCTAACACTAGTATAGTAGTATAAACGCATTTGTGTCATTTTTCTAACATGAGCATAAAGGAACAACTCTTATTGTCATTGGTTCAAGTGACGACACGAGACAGTTTCGCATTAATGCCGTGTTGCTATTGGTCTATTTCAATACTGCACGGACAACATACACTATTCCTTTTTGCTTAATATTATTTTTCAATCGTTTTTTCAATAAATCTGCAACAACAAATCTTTATATATTTTAAAAAGGTATTTATCAGTTAACTTGGGATACTAATATATTTCTATGGAAATTAACTATTTTTTTGCAATAGATATTAAAAATACAGTTTTAATTAACACATTTAGTGCATTTAATGATATTATACTCTTTGTTTATATAAAGAACGATAATTGAATCATCTAAAAAAAAGCCAACAAAAATGTTAAACTTATATTTTCTTCTTATAATTGGGTAAGTTTTATATAAAATAACAAGCTTTTAATCTTTTTTTTTTTTAATTTAATCTAACTACAATAATACTATAATAGTTGCATAGAAAAAAAAAGTATTTATAACCAGTCTTGACAATTATGAATATTGTGTTCTCCGCATATAGCGTTTTAGCCACTGTGCTTTGGTAATTTGCCTTTTTTATAGGAAAAAAATCCGCAAAATCAGTACTTCTTTGGTCCTGCATTTTCGTAAACATATTATGGATACTCTGGTACTACATATTTTGAAAAAATTGGGCTATTGTCACGTAGAGTCTCTTCAAAGTGCGTGCCACAAGTCGTATTTGCATCCAAGGCACCTTCAAATCTGTGCTTAATTTTTTCATAAATTCTTTGCGGCTCATTGTATTTTCTTTATTTATCTACATTATTTTGATATTATATGATATAGAAATTGTTAAAATTCCATATCATGCCGTATAATATCGCCACTGACCACCTATAACTTTTCCTCTAACTGAACATACAGGAATATGGTTTTCGGGCTTCTCTTATCTCTTTATAGTGCTTGTATCCTCAATGTATACCACCATGACATATTCGGTTTTACTCCGGACAACATCTTCAGCCACCCAATCCCCTTGCTTGGAGTCCAAATCCAGCGGAGGACAACAATCGTCATTTACTATGATTGAAGGTTTTTCGTCCTAGTATAAAAGTTGTCTGGATCCCAATTAATACTCAATCTATAGTATAATACTATATCATGTGAAACGTGACTTGGAAAAAAAATTATTCAAATAAATCACAAAATAAAAATTTGAAACAATCTTAAAAGTTACGAAAAGCCCAATTATACGTCAAAATGACGCACAACATCCTCTTTACAACAAAATGGCGGAATTTACCGGGATGAGCCAACTATGAACTGCTAGGTCTCGACGGCTAATAAGTTAGTTCTGGATTTTGCAGCGATTCGATGGTAAATATAGAAGAGTACATACGTCAAATTTACGTAGATTGGACTTCTAGGGTTAAATGCATAAATACCTAAATGTTGTTTTGTTTTTATTATCTAATAACGATAAAAAACCCGTTGATTTCATTCGTTTTTCAAGCTACGTGCATAGTTTTTCCACTAAAAGGCCTCAATTGAGTCATAAAGTACACAAATTTCAAGCATAATAAGTCACATCATTTCTATAAAACCAAAACTGGCAATAATATAAGTCGTGTTGTGCGATTATGCACATAGTGCATAAGGGTATAAGTCGTTATATTGCAAAGAGTAAAAAAAAAATTATGTGAATACATTGAGTTATTCCATGAAGTACTCGTTCATAAGGCCACAACTACAAAAAAACACGAAAAAAGTATAGTTATGGGGTTGTTACAATATGTGTTCATATGTAAAACTATAGTCTAACATCATATCTTACCCATACAAGCTTAAAATTTTGAATTTATAAAGATTTAGTATTGATATATATAGTTTTTTGTCTCTCCTGAAAAGTGCTGTTTTTGAGTTATTCCCTTATTCACTGGAGGCACAGATATACAGTCATATCCTAGCACTGATTCATTTTTATAAAATCGATATTGTGTTTTTTCAGCAAACTCCAATAACATGCTATGTTATTATTATCAAATTGTAAAAAGCCTGAATCTGTTGCTTATTGAATAAACCCAGCATTATTATACTTTTAAGAATATTTATGTTGTATGAATCAAACCCAATAACCAGTAACAATTGTTTGTATAATAAAAAAGGGCTTTGTTTTTACTAAAATATAATAATAGTAAAATAAGACCAACACAGATATGAAAATTACACTCTTTCTTCTTGAATTAGAACTTCCCAATTCTATATGTTACCCAAAATAATGCATTTTCCATTTATTAAAAAAATATTGATTAGCATATTTTTATTAGATGTATTAAATAGCAGAGAGGATGTTTTAAATCGAAATCTGTAGAAACAGACTTTGATTCAAAACGTTTTAGATATCTTCATTTCGTAAACATATTTTTGTCAAATAAATTAATTCCTTGTTAACTTGCGTAACGTTTCGTAAAATCCAGTTGATTCAGAAACATACGAAGAAAGACAAAATTGACTTTCACATGTGAGTCAAGTTGATTTTACGAATTATCAGCTATTCCAAACCACTTTCTCCGACCTCGAGAAAAATACGTAAAAGGCGAGTTAAGGATATAGTCAAAATATTATGTATATTAAATAGGTTCTCTCGCACAGGGTCGGACTTGGACTGTGAAAATCACACATACACAAACAGACACGAAAATCCTAAATCGATCAGAATAATGCATCTTTCTACTGGTGAAAAAATATAATTTTCTTAATCATTATTTGAGTAGTTTTTGACAAATAAAAAAAAAATACAGATACAATTGGTAAAGTAGGAGCTTAACTACGTGAAAATCAGCGTCTCAGAAGCTTCTTCTGCAACATAATAATGTTATGTTTTTGTGGTAACCACTTTGTTCTCACTGAAAAATTTTATATGCAAATAATCCGTACGTTTTAATAAAGAGCTGTCCATATCTTCCTTTAATATCATCATAGTTTAATATTAACATCATAACGATAGAGATTGTTTGTCTTCTTATCTATACAATTAAGATAAACCATGTTCTATTCATTCATTCAATTTGCTATCATTCAACCAAGCGTCTTCTAACCGGTCTGTGCGTTTGTAAACTACAGTTATTTCGTCGTAAATATAATAAATAATTCATCAATTTGTCCCCATTCTACCAGGACACAAGTCATCACTCACTTCCTAGTATGAGGTTTTAGACTTGGACATAAACTACACTTGACTAAGTAAAGTGTATTATTTTCAACCGACTTCAAAAAAGAGAAGGTTCTCAATTATTTTTTTTGGGTTCGTGCTCTCTTTTCTCCTCATATTCCTAAATGTTTGTATCACCTCCCTTATTATAAATTAGGTATTATATTCAAATTTACTTCTATTAACTAATTAAACAGACAAGTATATTTAAGAATAATGAATTTATAATTAGTCTGGCTCTATATTTAGACTATAGGTTAAAACTCATCAAAATAATGAATTTCGGCAACTTATAAAATCTTCTATCGAAAGTATGTCAGTTATGTTAAAGGAAAGAGCAAATAAATCATATAAAAACAAATTACACGTGTTCTAAATACATATTTCTTGAACGAAAAACTTTATAGTTATTGTTACTTTGCAGACACATGAAATTTATGTTATTTTAAGCACGAAAATAAGCTGTTACCGCTCATTCTTGATCGCTTCTATTTGTTTTATTTACCGAATAATAGTCCTATGAATATAGGATCTATAGATCGAAAGAAAGTTTGATTTGACAAAGTTATTTCTACTAACTTGGAGACACTCAATAAGTGTAACGAAGTATATGGATTTCAATAATTTGTTTAAAATAGGCACTGACAACAAACAATAATTTGAAGAGCCTATTTGTAAACTAGATGTTGCGAGCAGCTTCGACCGCGTGGTCAAAATAAACGCCCACGCAGCACGCTACAAACTTTCACACCCTAGTATATTCAATTTTGGTAGCATTTATCAACATTCTTTTTTAGCGGATGCCTACATTATAGTGGCTCTCTGCATGCCAAATTTCAGCCTTATTGGTCCAGTAGTTTGGGCAGTGTGTCATTGTCAGAAAGTCAATTAGTCACTTTTGCCTTAAATTAAATATTATGATTAAGGGCCGATTTTTCAATCCCGAGATAAACAGTCTAATAACTACCCCTCGAATAGATTTATTCAATTATTTATCTAACTCATAACGGCTCGCCTATTTTTCAATCGTGATTTATTTGATGAATAACTATCTGACCAAATATTTCCATATTGGCAGCTCTGCTCTCGGAGTGGCGAAACAAACATATTAAATTAGTCAGGTTAGAGCGGGATAGAGTCAACTCTTGCAATTTGTCAACAACCGTCATTATGACTCACGTCAGGAGTGCATTTTAAGTTTGTCTTGTATTGCTCTTTCTTCTATGATTGTTGATTGTTGTTTTGATTCGAGTAAAGAGTTTGGTTATATTTGTGTTTCAATTTATATATTTTACGATGGAAACGACATACTTAAAGGCAGCGTTCGGCAAATTTTCAATGGCATGGTCATCAGTACTATCAAAAACATCAATTTCAATATGATTTTAATTGATAATAATTATATAGAAAGAGGTTTAATTGTTAATAATTCTACGCTCTATGTTATGACATACCAAAATATCCCAAATTTGACGCATCAGTTGTCAACTCAAACGCCTAACCGTCGAATAGCGCGCTATCTGGCCGTTGGAGCGGCAAATAGATTTATTCCTCAAATAACGTAGTTATTCGATAGATAAGTCCTATTCGTCTATTGAAAAATTGAATATTTTGTTAACTGAAGAATAAAGTCTATCTAGCTGTTTATCTGGGCATTGAAAAATCGGCCCTAAGATTAATATATGTCTTTATTCTTGGCTAACTTTCAAAAATTCTAAACAATAGATATTAAAACAATAATTAAACAGATATTTATTGTTTAAACTGACGACGATTTCTTGGTCATTAGTCATGACTTTCCATTTTACTCACTTTTCACTGTCATAACTCATTAGTTTTTTTAATCGTTACTAACACTAATGGTGTAGAAGAATTCATTTGTATCATGTATGCATATCCGTATAACGGGGAGTATGCATTAACTTTAGAATGATACAACTTCCCGGACATTTATTTATTTTGTAAGTTATATAGTAACTAAAATAGTAAACAAAAACGCTAAAGAAAAATATTTGAGGCTTGAGGGTATTTAGACTGAAGCCATTAAAATAACGAAATGTCAATATCTTTGCAGAGTCTTGTGACTGGCCCCAGTGTGAACCGAAAAATGTGGTTAAACCACATTTTCTATAGATCAATAATTATGCTAGAAAAATGGTGGGATGAAGTAAGATTTTTTGCTAAATTATCTTTGTATGACCTAAAAAAATGCAAGTGTAATGAGCATTACCTAAAAAATTTAAATCTCTCCCCAAAGAACAAACAAATGTTACCATGTGGAGTAACTACAGCAAAACTATAGCGTTCCTTTTAATTAAAATTCTCACTAAAAAAGGCATTTAAAAAGAAATACTGCATAGAGTTTCCAACTTCCCACATTACTAAGCGGAAAATGTTTTAATTCTTTAGAAAATGTCCTTTACAGCGAATACTTTCAAACTTTGGCGCGAGGTGTCTTTTATTTTATTGTTCTTTATTATTTTATAGGTTTACTTGCCTTTGGTTTTTTGAAAGTTTTTACAGGTAGGAAATTGAATAACAATTTTTGCGAAATTCTCTAAAGGAAGACAATAAGGATCTTTAAAACTTGTTTCATTTATTCTTTTAGAGCTTAGAAATGTTTTATTATAATAATGGTAGTTAGAATAAAATTCCATAATCAATTGAAATGTTGTTTACGTTTTTTCGAAATTATGGCTTTAAAAATTAAAATACAAATCTTAAAAGCCTATAAGGTGTACATTGACCGTGAATGTTTACTTAAAATAATCAATTTTTATTCATAACTAGCGTTCCGCCCCGGCTCCGCCCGCGGTACATGTTTACGTTTTTTTTCCATAAGAGACATCCTCGTACCTAAAGAATATTATAAAAAAAGAATTAACGAAATTGGTTCAGCTGTTCTCGAGATTTACACTAAGAAACACATTTGGCGATTCATTTTTTGTTTAATAGATAATATAACATGTCTTTAATATGATAATTCATGTTAAATACGTTAGTTTTTCTCTCACACTTCACTCAAAGACAGTGAATTGTAAATAAATTAAACATGCTAATATGTGCTAGAAACTAATGTCAGATGTGCCGCTTTCCAAAGGAATTCCTAAACACCTGTTTGTGACATCTTTAGAAAACTCATAATTTTGGTGATCGAAATATGACCTGCTTCTTGAATTTATGTTGGTAATATGCATATATACGATATTGCTAGTTTTATTTACTACTTTTGGAACTTTATTTTATTGGTGTTCAAGGGTTTTCTCTTTGTTTGATTTTAAATGTGTTGACCAATAAAAAATTGGATATAATATATTCATAATCATTTATTTTGTGAAAGCTTTTTCTTTTCATATAGTCCGATTTAAATGAGATAAATTTAACGAGCATCCTTACCATTAATAAATCTTCTTACGAAAAATCAGCCTATCAGCAATTTTCAACCATTACAAATAAAGATTGGTATATATAAGCTATTTTTTATCAAATTAATTTAATCAATTTGAAAAAAAATTTCAAAGTCAGGTTTATCTTTAAATATTATATTTTATCTTTTGAAAGTCAGAACTTTACTTCGCCGTTTCGGCTTTTCATAAGATTAGGAACTTTTGAAGATAAAAATACGTCAAACTTTATCAAGTTATAGAAAGGATATTGAAACAGAAATAGACAGGTATTTGTTACGTTTTTTATTTAAAACTTGAGGGTAGATTTATTCACTTCTTTTCCTTATTGATTTAATAATTGGAAGATGTATCTATTCAGGTAAATTCTACATTCTAGAATGATCTAACATTTCAGTAGTTTTGACAATCTTTCGCAGTCTCTTAGTAATTATAATATTTGTTTTACACAATTTCTATCAAATTGGTTTAGTAATATCCGTATGTATAAGACCTATACAGTATACACATCTCTAAGAATAAACTATCGTATAATATTATAATATAACAACACAAGAAGGACCAAGAGACGGAACACAATTGAACTTAAATACTGAATTCATAATTTATAGCCAATTACAAAGAAACATAAGTAGTAGGTAGCACAGATAATAAAATACTGAGAAGTAGTAAACTATAGTAACAATAGATTTCAGACGTTACGTATAACAAACAAACAAACAAGAAATAAAATGAAAACAGCAAAAACGCTTAATACTACCGCTGTAGGTCGTACACCTCGTACAAACCGGTTCAATGACCATTCACGGGCAAGGTAAAGGCTTTTCGCGTATCGATACAACTATGAGAACTCGATCGTTTAGATAGCTATCGAGTTTCCAAGCGACTTCAAGAGGTTCTCAATTTGACTGTATTTCTTTTTGGGCACTTTTAACTGGATCAATTGATTTTGATATTTATTTTGTTATTTGAAAGCTGAAGCCTGCCATTTAAATTTGGTTTAGCTTTGACAATTTTAAGGTGGTTTATTTTTTTTTTTTTTTGCAAAAAAATAATAACGTATTTATCTTTTAAATTATGAATGCTTTTTACCGTAAAAATAGTGCTTCAGTTAGGTTGATAAAGATAAGTTTTGTTTAAAATTTGCCGTAGCATTCAGAACAAATAATATAATATTGTGTCTAAAATTATTTATTGCGATTTAATAAGCCTTGTGGAATAAATAAAACAAGGCGATATGATATAACAACATAATATTTGATTGCGTTTGATGGAAATTTTCATATTCAATCACGTTTCTCTTCACATTTTATTATGTTATTGTCATATCGATCTTTGATGGAGCTATTTTAAAAGTTATTTTCAACGCTGTGACGTCATCATCTTCATCATCTATTATTATTTGATAATATTGTACTGGAATGATAAAGGAGACAAAGAAAACACAGGTGCACCGTGTATCTTACAAAGACTTTTGAAGATATTTTAAGTGTAACTTTGGCTATAAACTTGATATATATATATTTGTATATTACATACTTAAACAAATTCGTAGATGAATAAAATGGAAAAAGAGGCATTTGATTACAAACCACCTTCGTAAAAAAAGTTTTTCACGAAGAAAATTGTTGAATTAACTGGAAATATTTAAAACTAGCGGTCCGCCCCGGCTTCGCCCGTGGTACATATTTCGCAATAAAAGGTAGCCTCTGTTCTTTCTCAGGGTCTAATAAGATTATCTGTGCCAAATTTCATCAAAATCGGTCCAGTAGTTTATGCGTGAAAACCATACATACATACATACATACAAACCTTTTCTCTTTATAATATTAGTATAGATGTACTAAAATCTTACGTGATCTTACTCTACTCTACTACTATTCTCAATTATGCCAAATATAATATTAATTAACTAAATAGTAAATAAATTCACAATTGCGATACAAATTCTTACGAAAGTTCATCACTTTCTTACCTCGTCTCTACATGTAAAAACTACAAAATATAAGAAACTTAAATAAAAGCAAAATGTATACAAAAACACTTTCTCCCATTTCTTTATCTTCAATCAACATTATGCATTACTTGTAATATGCAAAAAGAGTAATTTCCAACTAACGTATGAATTATTTAAAAAACTACAATAGGAAGCAATCTTAAACATCTTGAGACTTCATTTAGATGTGAATACGATTAGGTAAGTGTGGTATTGTTAACTCTGACTTACGTTAAAAAGAAAGGAATTGAATAATATAATTATTATAATGCTTAGTTATAAGCAATTTTCATTTGTAAAGGACTGGGAAAAATACTGTCTTGGAGTTTTCTTACGTTTACTTTTTTAGATAAATACTTGTTAGGTACGTATAGAAAAAAAATATAAATAAATCCCTTTTAACAGGACGTCATGATAGGTAAATAAAATATAATAATTTATGGTCCATTTTTAAATGTACATATTTAAATTAATGATTAGTTAATTTGAAAAATCTTATCATATGTGTAGTACATGAAAAGTATGATTAATATCATACTTTTCATGTACTACACATATACATATTATACTACATATAGGTATAGGGATATCGGATTTATAAGAAATCTACAACACTTCCATACTATAATATTATAAATGCGAAAGTAACTCTGTCTGTCTGTCTGTTACTCAATCACGCCTTAACTACTGAACCAATTTGCATTAAATTTGGCATAGAGATATTTTGATACCCGAGAAAGGACATAGGATAGGTTTTATCCCAGAAATCCTACGGGAACGGGTTTTTCTTTGAAAACGCGGGCGAAGCCGCGGGCGGAAAGCTAGTTAACTTATAAACCTACAATATGAGCATTATCAGTGTATGAAACGGGGATTACACGCTTATTGGAAACCTTAGGCCTATGAAATTCTGCTAATACCGATTGCAGTATACATACAATATTTTTCAGTTACATGAATAAAATATTGTGTATTGTAGTTAGTTTTCTGCTACATGATGTTCATAGCAAGGTAATGAACACTATCGTAAACACTTTATCTAAATCTGTGCCCATATTTTGTAATATATTTATATTATGTATAAGAAATAATAATTTTGTCCTTATTATAACTTGTATAAAAACAAATATTGGTGAGTACTACTGACACTCTTTCACAAAAATATTATTACTAGAATTTTAAATGCTACTTAATTTGAAATCATTTTCCTAAAATTGCGGTGGTATTTTTTTACCTTGTTGTTTCTTATCCTCAATCATCACCACCAAAAGATAATTCGCGCCATTTTTCACACAGAACATTCTATTCATGAATACATCCAATACAACTCGACTACCGAATTATTACGTAGTACATTGTAAGAGCCGAAAATTTCTTCACTTTCACTTTCCAATACTGCTGCGCATACAAAATCAATTTTCCATTTATCATGACTTATGCGTCCCTGGTACCTGGTCCACCAAATTTCTAAACAAAAACTTATTAGACCGTATATATTATACTAGTATGTAATATCAAAAATTGTCAGGTCTTTAGTTGATAATGTTAGTAATGGCCTGCAGATAGTTTGTGGCAGTAAAAGTTGTATGGAGGGGATTGCTACAGCGATCTTGACAGTGAGCGACCGTGCGCGTGAGTGTCATCGCGAAACCAAGATTATATTTATTTACTGTGTTCAATTGTGTTTTGTGTTGTGTTAAAAGTGTCAATAGTTCCCGGATTTATCAATGGATGCTATTGAAACATAGTAAGTAATAACCTCAATTTATTAAAGGAATTTTCATTAGAACGCTTTCGAGTCAAGGCATTCCTTAATTTTAGTATGGAGAATGTGCTAGACAGTTTAACGGTAATCAAACGAGCAATGCTATAAATAATAATGCTATAAATAAAAAAAATAATAATGGCGATATAATTATAATGTAGAGCAATAAAAACTAGCAAGAATATAAGTTATTTGAAAGGAACAGTCTTGTTTCCTTTCTACGTTTCTGGGTTACTTAGTATAGGTTTCTAATTAGGGACAAATAGACGCTGGCTGATAAAGTTTTAGTTGATTCTATTGTAACTCTTTAATTTTTATAGATATAATATAAATAAATATTTAAAAACTAACCGCTACTTTACATCAAATAACGATTTAAAATATTGTATAATTTTTTTATTGTTATTTTTGTTATGCGAGTGTATTATTTATTCATTTTATGTTTTCCATACTTTGTAGGTGACATAAATGGATACCAATTTCTCGTAGAAAATTGGGAAAAGATTTCTTATCTTTTAAGGCGTTTAAATGATCATGACCTTATCTTTGACCTCATTATATACGTTTACTTTCCAAACATACAACATTTCACATTTTTTTATCTTAACTGCCTTTTTCGTTAATCTAGGTAAATACTTGTTTATGGCTTGTTCCCACGCTTTCTTACCAAAAAAAGAGTTTTCCTTTTCTTTTAATTTGGAAGTTTGACACACTTTTTCATTCTTTACTTTAATATTGTTTTATTTGTTTGGATGTAATACTAGGTTCTGGACTTGACTTCGTCTGCGCATCATTTCACGTGCCACATGTACCAGATCAATATGTTTTAAATTTAAAGACATATTGATTACAAAATATGAAAGGGAGCCTCGTGGATTATATCAAATCTGGTTATTAACTGGCAAGCAATATAAAAACTTTCTCTAAATTATAAAAACACACCTCACGATTGAAAATTCTTGTAATGTAGTTTTGCCATAAGTCCTGATATGATATAAATATAATACTTACTTTACTGAAAAGATAATAAAAACACAAAAATACAAAATTTTTACAATCACCTCCCCGTTCTAATATTCCATTTAATTTCCTACCAAACAAACACATTAAAACAATAATAAAACAATAAACATAATACATTAAATAACAATCTTAATTATAGTAATTCTATGCAATTAAAACAATCTACGCATTGTTCACGTACTCAATACACATGACATAGTGGCACAAAAACCAAGGAAATGGGTATTATTGACCGTCGAAGAAAGCCGCTTAAATATTTACTTGGCATTAATACTATGTGACTTTGCAGTTTAGCCAAGATATACTGAATACAAGTCCTACTAATATTACTTTTCCATTAAAGATTAAAGCTCTAAGAATATTACAGATTACTAAATAAATAGTTACTACCTTTTTTTAGGAGTGATTTTCAGGTTTTTTTTAGGTGACCCACACATAATCCTTTTTCAACTGAATTTAAAAAAGGAAGATCTTAATTCGACTGTATTTTTTTGGGTTTGTCGCTTCAGAACTTTCGACAGAGCAAATCGATTTTCATGGCCCGTTATCTTATTTAAAAAGCTGAGCCTTCCGCGTGGACCTATTTCTGACCTTTTGAAGGTGGTTTATTTTTTCTTAAAAATAATTATTGTTTTCACCTGAAATCGAACCCAGGTCCCGATTCTAAGCTCACGCGTACCAAGGAGGCAGTTCAATGTTTACTACAGGTAATATAACACTAGTAATGTTTACAATATGGCGGATGTATTAATCTCCTTTGTAATCACAGACATACATTAAGTATTTCTGTGTTTGTAATTATAATCCTATACCGTTCTTTAATCGAGATTCGTAAGGTTTCTTTTAATGCAAAATTGCTAATTAACTTCAGGAATGGAAAGGATGCAGAAGCCATACATTTGCGAAATAATATTATTGTACGCTAATGCTGTGTGTTTTCTGCTTGACTTTAATAAAACTAGTTTTATATAAGACTAGGAGAATGAAAAATAAACAAAGGAACTTTTAAAACGTTGTTTTGAAACATTATCTGAAAAAAAAAGCATTATCCATACACACGTCAACACCTTTTTTCTCGTGATTATGATGTTATAATATAATTTCAGTTGTTAATAAACATTCAAACATGGACAAAACAAGCATACTTTATACTTACATGTAAAATAATTGACTCCCTCCGTTACGAGAATCTTAATAGTCTTATTTTAATACCATTTAAAATACATAAACTGATACTATAATACGTTTACAACAAAAAAAAAATATAGAAAATAGTGTATTTGGCGGCCTTACTTATAAGTGATTGCATAATATTATATGAGTCGTGAAGAAAGTTAAAGTAAAAAAATCTCAACTTGATCCATTCAAAATATTGTTGATTCATCAAATCTATAACGTAAACTGTTGTTTTCCGAAGAATCTCAAGATATGTTTCATATTTTGTTTACTGTTTTTGGCGGCCTTATCACTTTACAGTCATGTAATAGGTGAAAGCAAAGAAAAATTCAATCTTTTCAAGCAATAACACATAATTTTATTTTTGAATCAACAAAATTATATTGTAAACTATGTTGTCTTAACGCAAAATCTCAAGATATGTTTCATATTTTGTCTTCTAAAATTTTGATTGCCATAATGCGCTGGTTTAGCTACGATATGAAAGCAGTGATAAAAGAATAAACATCATTATTTGCATTAAATTAAAGAAATGCTAGAAAGCTGTTTGTTCATTAGAGAATATGAAAGTGAGGATTAATTTACCTTTGACAGAGGAATAATTATAATTTTTAAGAAAAAAATTGCCATCAATTTATTTTCTGTGTATGTCAATGAAATAATATAGATTATTTTTCCGACCCAAATATCGACCAATAGAATTGCACCATTCGACGTCACGTGGTACAACCTACATGGTATTATACTGATAATTTTTTGAAAATTTTCTCTGGTCGTTGACGTCAAACTGACAGGTTCAATTCAATTGTGAAATTATTGGCCGACATTTGGGACGGAAAAATAATCTCCCGAATACCACACGAGCTTCAAAATTATCTGGCATTTCCCTCAAGGTTCCCTGCAAACAAATAAAGTCGTCAAGTTTTTCAGGAAAAATCACTCGCGCTTCGCGCTCGTGATTTTTTAACCTTGACTAAAAACTTGACTCCTTCATTTGTTTGCAACGAACCTATCGGAAAATACCCGATAATTTTGAAACTCTTGTGGTATTATAAGTGAGAAATTAACCATAGAATAAAATATAAATCCCATAGTTTACTATTACTACAGTTATTATTTTTCAATATTACTGTACTATTTTTAGGTCCTAAAATTTTCCATCAAAGTATCCCCAATAGTGTACCTATAAATATATTGTAATTATGTTACATACATTCAAAACATTATTTCCCCAAACTGAAAGCACAGTAAACTAATTAATAAGAAATTACCCATAGAATACTATTACTCTGTAACTATAAGAACACTTTCGTGCCAAGGGACGAGATCACATACGATTTATTATATGAAATGAGATAGACCTTCATTTACAAAAATTTGGAGCCCTGAGAACTATTGAATGCCCAGCAAGAGCTAGTGTAAAAGATGCTTAATATGTGATCCGAAGTTATATACTAAAATATGATACTGATTTGATATAGTTTTATGATTGAGAGAAAAATCTTTTCCGATAATTTTGTGTCAATTATTTCTTCGTATTAAAGTCGTATTACGGTGCATTTAGATCAAACGAACATAGATCTAGAGCTAGAGCAAGAGCAAGAGCATTCTTTCGTGATCGTTTAGCGTAAACGAAAACTCGTATTCAATGTTGTTCAGTATTAGAACATTGCAGAGAATAGTTATTCAAATTCTATATTTACTGTAAAATAATTTACAAAAAAGATCTTTCAACAAGACCATATAGTGTTGTATAACATACATTGCCATTTATTAAAATTGGCAAAGTATTCTTCAGATAAAATAAATCTCCATTTATTGAAGAAAATGTTCGATAGCTCAAGCAAATAGAATGAATCATGATATAAAAGGAAAAGTTATTATAAGTTACAGTATTCTTCCTGCTTGACTGGACAATAAAGTATGTAAATTTTATGAAGTTCGAGGAATGTTTTTTTACGATGATAATTCGATTAATTGACTGGCATAATGTATGAGGTTTTGTAAAATTTTTAACCTAAAAAATCGCAATATCATCTCTATAAATTAGCGACCCAATATTTTTCATTCATTAATTATAATATTTATCGAACATCATCATGTATTCGTATGCTAAAGGAAAAAGATTAATGCATCTCGTTTTGCTTTCATTTATTTATTTTATATGGAACAGTCATAGTGACTTGCTAAAACACATCTATGCTATACAATGCACATTATTTTTATACAATTACACGCCATAAAAATAATAATTTATTACATTTATAGGAAGTATATATCAAATCAATGGATGAAAAAAAAATCATATAACATCTTTACAAACGAAAAATCAAATTCAATTATAGTATAAAGAAACTGAATGAATAATAAAACAGTAACAATTTACCTTAACCCAGGTCCCATTGAGATTTCCATTTGGCTTTAAACCAAAGCATTTGTTTGATGAGTTAGCTTGCTCTTGGTATTCTGTGCCAAAAACCCATTACTAGCAAAACAGTGCAAAACGAAATGGTTTAAGGTGCATCCTTTTATTGTTTTACTAGCTTTCCGCACGCGACTTCGCCTGCTATGTCCTATTAAATTAAAATAATAATAATCAGTAAAAAAATACCTATAAAATTGTATACTAAAACGTTCATCAATAATCACCTAATCTATTAAAAAACTGCATTGAAATCCGTTGCGTAGCTTTAAGGTTAAGGCATAGGGACGGAAAGACAGCGACTTTAACTATAGTTAAAGAACCGTATTTCAAAATTGTTCATAAATTGGATGAGATAGTGTACAATGCTAAAGACAAACACCCATACAGTACTGTAATAGTTTTATTAAACGTTAAACTACAGGATTAACTTTAAATGATTCGTAAACAACAGTTACTTCGGTAGATAAATAAAAATAAAAATTATAAACAATGAATTATTCACTCGGAGACATAAATCGCACGGTATTATCATAGCTATTATCATACAATAAACAATACAATAACAGACGTTTAAACCGTTGATATTCAATGAATTAGCGGTAGTTTATGTCCTCATTTTTTATTCAAATCAACCTTTGAAATTCTTTACAATTACCTACTTAATTAGTCGCAAAACAGTTCTAATGAGATATAAATTTGCTTTTCATTGAAGTTAAGTAAAAGGTCAACTTTAAAACGGTACCAAAATTATAAATGATTCCTTTGTATTTTTTAATACATTAAATTACTGGGTTAATAAAAAGACAGTTCAAAATTAAGATACGAATCTATTTCGTGATATAATATAAGTACAAATATGAGTGTAGTGAAAGTGGGCGTATGTACACGTGTGCGTGCGTGTGTGCGTGTGAGTATGTGCATTAGCATATTTAAATGCCCATCTACAAATTATATTTTATACTAGCTGTGCCCGCGACTTCGTCCGCGTGGAATAGTGTCTGCATAGTAGTTACTACTTAACTTTTATTGAATAAACACGTACTACCATAAATAATTAAAAGAACAGTTAGTAAAATTTATTACTAAACTGAGCTAAAAAATAAAAAAATAAGTGCCTAATTAATTTTCTACGTAAAATTTATTTTAAATTATGGCATATTATTTTTTAGGCACCAGGAGGGAGAGGAGCAAAGTTATTTACCTTCCTTCCTTGTATGGATGTTTTTGACAATATATTGTGCAGCAACTGAGTGCCGAGGCAAACGTCAAAACGTAAAGGAATAGAATCCGCTATCGATACTAATTGACATAAGCGTATGATGTTTTGCTAAGGATTTGTTCACCCTACCAACGACGACGACGACCACGAACAAAATTTTCATCCAGTCGCAATTTAATAAAATTGTGCAAAACACAATTAAAAATCAATTATAAATAATCTACAATTTTGGTAAAAGTTAAGGATACCATACCATACCATCATTATCATAATAATATATCTTATATATATATTTTTTTATAATGGTATCTACTTAATTTTAAAGATCGTCGGGAAGTTTGTAAAATTATATATATTCCTTTTCCTTCGTTGCGTTGGGTTTTTTTTTTTAATTTTTAAACTTCGGTTTCTTATTTTCATTTAGTATTTTCAAGTGAGCGAGACCTACCTCTACCTCCATAATACATTCCTACATCTGACATCTTTTAAGTTGGGCCGTAACCGTGCATAAATTGTAATGGACCACAGTGGCAAAAGAAGTGGTATATTTAAGAAAAAAAATTGCCAAGGGCCAGGCCTATGTGGCTTTGAGAAGAGTTCAAAATTTCCAGGGTGTGGCTATCCTCTCGCTTCTCGCTCCCATGTCCCCCTCTTCTTTCACAGACTTTCAACCCTTCCCTTTCCATCCCTAGTAAATGGCAGAACCGATTTTGATGTAAATAATATTATCTAATTGTACCTATATGTACACGTCATATCCTATCGTTTGATGCTCCATTTGGTTTATTTATCTAACCACTGTCACCCCTAAAGTGCCCTATATGTAAAAAACGGATGAACCGATTTCGATAAAACATTACTAATTGTAATTCACCCGTTATGCACATTCATTTGATATATCACTTAGGTAGGTACTATCACAATATTTGACAACATTCGTTTCTTTCATTCCCACTTATACCTATACAGTATACAGGGTGTAATCGTTAAGTGTGCACAGGCGATTTTTCCGTAAGTATTACAGATAACAAAAAACTTTAAACTGATATCGAAAGTACTTAACCTAATGAGTAAAATGGCGGTAATAAATTTTTAAAAATAAATCGAGAAATATCAAAAAAATTATCTTTAAACCCTCCCATTCATTAAGTATGAAATATGAATATCCCATATACCTACATTTAATATGAAAGATTTTAGCTTTTTTTTTCTTTTTTTGGTTTTCTGCTTTAATTACTTCGCAAATTTGAAGTGACATTTTCCACATTTTTCCGGACATTTTCACGCATTTTCCGGATATTTTCCGGGAATTTTTCAGGCATTTTCCGGACATTTCCCTGACATAGCCTGTAAATGTCTGGAAAATCCCCGGGAAATGCTCGGAAAATCCCCGGAAAATGTCTGGAAAATCCCCGGAAAATGCCAGGGAAATGTCCGGAAAATGTCTGAAAAACATCGGGAAAATCCCCGGGATATGCTCGGAAAATCCCCGGAAAAAGCCTGGGAAATTCCCGGAAAATAACCGGAAAATGACTGGGAAATGCTCGGAAAATGCGTGGAAATTTCTGGAAAAACCGTGGAAAATCCCTGGAAAATGCCTGGAAGATATCCGGAAAATGCGTGAAAATGTCCGGAAAATATCCGGTAAATGCGTGGAAAATCCCCGGAAAATGCCAGGGAAATGTCCGGAAAATGTCTGGGAAACATCCGGAAAATCCCCGGGAAATGCTCGGAAAATGCCTGGGAAATTCCCGGAAAATGTCTGGAAAATCCCGGAAAATGTCTGGAAATCCCGGAAAATAACCGGAAAATGCCAGGGAAATGTCTGGAAAATATCCGGAAAATGCGTGGAAATTTCCGGAAAAAGCGTGGAAAATGCCTGAAAATGCCAGGGAAATGTCTGGAAAATATCCGGAAAATGCGTGGATTTTTCCGGAAAAAGCGTGGAAAATGCCTGAAAATGCCCGGAAAATGCTCGAAAAATGCGTGGAAATTTCCGGAAAAACCGTGGAAAATCCCTGGAAAATGCCTGGAAAATATCCGGAAAATGCGTGAAAATGTCCGGAAAATATCCGGTAAATGCGTGAAAATGTCTGGAAAATGCCTGGAAAATCGCCGGAAAATGCCTGAGAAATGTCCGGAAAATGTCTGGGAAATGCGTGGAAAATCCCCGGAAAATGCCAGGGAAATGTCCGGAAAATGTCTGGAAAACATCCGGAAAATCCCCGGGAAATGCTCGAAAAAGCCTGGGAAATTCCCGGAAAATAACCGGAAAATGCCTGGGAAATGCTCGGAAAATGCGTGGAAATTTCCGGAAAAACCGTGGAAAATCCCTGGAAAATGCCTGGAAAATATCCGGAAAATGCGTGAAAATGTCCGGAAAATATCCGGTAAATGCGTGAAAATGTCCGGAAAATATCCGGAAAATGCCTGGAAAATCCCCGGAAAATGCCTGAAAAATGTCCGGAAAACGTCTGGGAAATGCGTGGAAAATCCCCGGAAAATGCCAGGGAAATGTCCGGAAAATGTCTGGGAAACATCCGGAAAATCCCCGGGAAATGCTCGGAAAATGCCTGGGAAATTCCCGGAAAATGTCTGGAATATCCCGGAAAATAACCGGAAAATGCCAGGGAAATGTCTGGAAAATATCCGGAAAATGCGTGGATATGTCCGGAAAAAGCGTGGAAAATACCTGGAAAATGCCCGGAAAATGCTCGGAAAATCCCCGGAAAATATCCGGAAAATGCGTGAAAATGTCCGGAAAAAGCGTGGAAAATGCCACTTCAAATTTGCGAAGTATAATTACTAAGCAGAAAACCAAAAAAGAAAAAGAAAGCTAAAATCTTTCATATTAAATGTATATGGGATATTCATATTTCATACTTAATGTATGGGAGGGTTTAAAGATAATTTTTTTGATATTTCTCGATTTATTTTTAAAAATTTATTACCGCCATTTTACTCATTAGGTTAAGTACTTTCGATATCAGTTTAAAGTTTTTTGTTATCTGTAATACTTACGGAAAAATCGCCTGTGCACACTTAACGATTACACCCTGTATACGGGTGTCCCACTATTGGTATACTAAGCGCGAAGGGACTTGTATTTTTGCATACACTGATCACGTAAAAAATACTTAAACAACAAAATTACGTCAAAAATTTTTTGCAAAATTTTTCCTGAAAATCCATGTTTTCTTCTGTAGCTTAGCGCAGCCGTCATATACCGCTTCTCTAATGTGAGCATTTTGTCTATGAAAACATAATCTTAAACGATAGCTCACGTGCTGGTGGCAAAAATGGGCGGGTTGCTTGTTAGGGGTGTACACATAGAGTTTTAAGAATTCATCTATTTGAAAAAAAAATGCGTCTGGAATTTTTTAAGTATTTTTTACGTACTCAGCGTATGCAAAACTATAACCTCCTTTGAGCTTAGTATACCAACAGTGGGACACCCTGTATAGGTATAGTAAATGGATGAACCGATTTTGATTAAATATGTCTAATTATACTTTACACGTCATGCCCTTTCATTTCATATGTCACTTGAGTCAAAATTCACTTTTTTTATTATCTACCACTTTTATACCTATATCAAATAAATGGATGAACCGATTTTGATAAAATTTGACTTATTTTTACTGATAGGTCGTTCACTTTCATTTAATATATCACTAAAGTATATTCGACAACTTTAGTTATTTTCATTCCCACTTTTACACAATAAATGGATGAACCGATTTTGATAGGTACAGTTTATTTAAGAACCAGCGTCGGAAGATATGCTGCCTAACAAAAAAACATCATCTAATTCGGATTACCTGCTAGCGAGCTACGGTGGCACAAACACACACACACACAGCGGTCAAACACTTATCACCCATATTTTTGCATCGGGGGTTAAAAATATAATATTATAAATACGACATAATTTAAAGGACATTTTATGTATAAAATTTACCTAGAAATAAGTATAATTTTAATTTGACCCCTCCCCCCTACTACCTCAGCTTACCCCCCCACCCTTGGGGACTTTCGATATGATCACTTGGACATAACTGTAGCGTATAACAGATAACTTACGTTTTATCGTACACTGTATGTGTACCATAGAATGCCTTAGCAAATGTTCGCCGTGTGTACTTAAATGGTCATAACTTTTTTATTTATGAACCGATTGACATGTAAATGACACTAAATGTTAAATGAAGATTACCACAATATATTAGTGAAAACCGCATCGAAATCGGATAAGCCGTTTCTGAGATTAGCGTGTTCAAACATACAGACAAACAGACAAACAGACAAAAAATTTTTTTAACTACAGTTTTGGGTTTGGGATCGATTTAATAATAACCCCTGCTAATTTTTTAAAGTGAAACTTTTATTACATCGTCTCAAACTTTTTGGTCTGTGTAGCGCATGTCGCGTGTATCGCGGCTGCCGAGTAGGTATACCTACTCGGCAGCCGACCGACACGCGACATGCGCTACACAAAGCAGTGTTCGGAACCGTTCGAACAGTTTCACTTTTACCGTGGTTTCATAAAACCACACAACATTTTTTTTTACATATTTTCATTGTACAGACACCACTTTTCTAGAATTTTATTATATGTATTGATAATTTCATAGACAAGCTATTATCCATATAGGTAGTCATATGAATCCTTAGTTTTATCGATAAGCTTGTGGCTATAGTCAGTTTAAGTACCTACAGATTTTTGTTCGTATTGAAAGTCGAAACAAAAGTACGTCAATCGTCTTCTTGTTATCCTTTGGAAAAAGTAAATTCTGTCGTCATTCAATGAATGCGCTAGTCATTCAAAAATATGCCGAGCGTTATATCCGCTCTGTTCAAAGGTCTATGACAATCCGCTTACTAGTTGGACGTTGAGTGACGTTTGTTAAATCAACGTTCGGCCTAGTCATTCAATTGAAGAATGACGTCATTCAATGAACGCGCTAGTCATTCAATCAAATAGCAGATTCAACCAGATGACAGCAACATATACATTGCACCCATATTATACTATCTATTTTACGTAATTCCATTCGATTCATCATTACGAGTAAGTACTTAATTATTTTTAAAATCTAAACTTATTAAATCACAGACAAACAGACACGTGGAATTCATTTATATGCTTAAATTCATCTTAATTCTGTTGTTCCTCATTGTTCAAGTATCATGCTCAGATTTTAGTACATACATGGTACACACATATTGTTTTACAATTTCAGAGAATACGTAATCTGGGATTACAGAAGCATGTATAATATTGAATGTTCATCTGTATGAATACAGTGAATTCCGTTGCATTGTTTTGAATAGAGGATTTATCTTTTCTTGTTACAGAAACAACGCTAGCTATAATAATATCTAATGTCAACTGAATTTTTATTTCTAGTGTTTTGTGGAAAATATTTGAAAGATTTTTTTTGGAAACTTTTAATTTTGTAATTCAGTTGAAAATATTTTGTGAGGGGAATAATCGAATGTGTTAGATGAATAATAGCAGCTGTTATATCTATAATGTTCGATTGCAGATACAATAAATAAAGAAAGAGACATATTTTATTATACCTTAATAACTTATTTATTAACGTATGTATTTAATCTTATTCAAAAATTAAATAATCTCGTTTTATATCCGTTTATAAGTACTATACACATAAAATTTTCGATATCAAAATATAAAAACATCAGTCTGTGATTAGATCTATTAGTATAAAACTATCTTGTTAAAATATTATTTAAAAACGTTTTAAAATGTCAGCGTCTAGTGACTTCAATTTGCGATCCTGCGGAATCTGACACAGTTGGCACCGGTTTCCGAGTCCAGTATCAGACAGTACTTTCTTTTAATTTTATACTCGCTTGTTAATTTTGACGTAGTTGGGCTTTTACGTTTAATAGCAGTGCTTTTTGATTCGTGGAAATCATTATTTTAATTCGAGGTTTTCTTTGAAATAATCACAATAAACCGAAACATTATAGTTACCTTAATAATAAAATTATGTGTTTTATGCTTTATGTTTCCTTCCTGAATTTACCAAACTGTAGATGTTTATTATATACTTTTGGAACTAAACAAAAGTCAGTTTATGGAGCTCAATTAGCATCTATCAGTAGAATCGTGTGCATGAGCTAAATTTGGTGCACGTTTCGAGAACCTCACAAAGCTGACAATAAGCTTTATTCAATTGTGTCACAAATTACCTTTAAACGTTTGACACCGAACGGAGAACTAAATCAAAACACACCATCTTTTCTTCAACGCAAAACCACGGTAACCCGATCGAAAAAAGAGTCATCCAAGAACATGATTACACGACCGAAAAAAGTGTCCAACATTAACCGTTCACAATTTCGCGTATTCGGTTGGATAATCCACGTAAGCTTATATTAGCCAGTGACCGTGATACCCACTAATGGATACCTGTCTACAGCACGCTCTGCTTGGTGCATTTGACGTCCCATTAATCGACATACTCGCACGTAGGATATAGGTTTGACATTATACATGTTGGGGAAACGTTGGGGAAAGGAAATTTTTAAAGAAATGTAAGAACATTTTTGAGCACTGCTAGTTGATACGCCTACATGTAGGTATGTAGGGTTAAATGAAATAGTTCCTGATATTGATGAACTTTACGGCTCGTGGCTTTTAATATTGTTCAATTTGCTGGTAAATTATTAATTGGTTGACGTCCTAAAGAAGTTACAAAATTTATACTGATCATACTGCAGTACCTACGAAATAAAAAGATAAAAATTAATAAGAGAAAGTTTCACGAAGTATTAACTTATGGAAATAGGAATTTAACGATATTTTTGAAGACGACTACGTCTGTAAGGTTTTCACTGTTCAATTAGGGTTTGATGTCAATAACAGTATATTGTTAACAATGTGGCATGTTTTTACTCTTTAATATTGATCAACTGACTCATTTACTGAGTCATAATTGATACTTGAGTGACGTCCCATGGAAGTTATATTAAACCGTGGAAATTTCTTACCTATTTTTGTAGGGTTGTTACAAATCAAATAAATTTATTTACTTACCTATTCTTTCTTTTGATGATTGAATTATGATTTTTTTTTTTTTGTTTTTATAGGTAGTAGTTAGTATATATTATTATTCATACACATAGTGCAATAAAGAACCAATTTAATTCAAAAAATACAACGTTAGACTTAAACTATGTATACTATGTATAGTGTATAATGTATGCCGATCATACGTATGAAACAATTTGAAGACAAGATTAAAAGAAAGTCTCAAAAAGTATTTACCTCTGTGAAATTTATAGCCAGTTAATTAACAAATTTAAATGATCTACTGCTGACATAGTTTAAAACGTTTAGAATACTAGCGGGCTGCCCCGGCTTCGCCCGTGGTACCTACATGTTTAAACTATCCTATCTCTAAAGTTGGATCGAACTGCACATGGTGTGCGAATTTTATTTTAATCGGTTAAGTGGTTTAGGAGTCCATTGAGGACAAACATTGTGACACGAGATTTATATATATTAAGATTAATGGGTAAATTTAAAAGACACTGTCCTATTAACCTGATCATAAAGATCCGTAATAAATATGAGTATCATTCCCATGTATCTTTTGCCGCCATTTTATAAACTTGTTCCAGAAGATTCGATTCGATCGCTCGGTGGTATGACGGGTCGCGTTTAAAAGCTGGTTTTATTATAGAAATCTGCTTATTTATTAGGTAGTTTTTTTGAGTACCAAAATGATTTTCATATTAATTAATATGTTTTATGATTAGCGTATAAATTGATACTATGAACACATGTTATGGTTGTAAATCTGGGTCATAGAAAAGTATAAACTTCATAATTGTTATACTTATGTTTATCACACAAAAAATTATCAAGTATTTTAGTAGACCTGTAGTAGATATTTATATACATTTTAGCTTAATCTTGAACATCCACGCGTTCCTGAGAAAAAGGATCTTGATATACAGACAGACAGGTACTGTTTTTTTTGTTCGGAACCATAATATTTTATAAATTTATAAAGAATGCCTTAACCAAAAATATCAATTTCAACATAATATTTTAGTTCGGATTTTTCTCTTTATGTTATAAATCATACGTAACTTAAAATTCAGCTTTGTTAAAACGAGAATACAATACAAATTTACCCCTTTAGTTAAAACGGTTAAAACCTAAGGTTTAAACACTGTCAGTTTCATATCAACGTCTTTAGAGGTCTTTAAACTTTTAAATTGAACTGTCAAATACTGTCTGTAGTTCAGAAAGCATTTATGGAAGTTTTATTGAAGTAGCTTGTTTATAAAAGTAACAAAAGTATAATTAAAACGATGTATAGTTATTTCTTAATAGTAACTATATTCCAGGCTTATTTATTGATCAAAATGATAGATGATAATAATGATTAAAGGTGTAATATCTATACTAAGATTATAAAGCTGAAGAGTTTGTTTGTTTGCTTGAACGTAATCTCAGGAACCACGGATCCCATTTGAAAAATTATTTCACTGTTACATAGTTCATTTTCGAGAAAGGCTATAGGAGCCTAGCAAAGCGAGGAAAATCGCGGAGCACAGCTGTGTAATATTCTATTTATATTATTGACGTCTTACATTACCTCTATATAACAAACATTATACAATAGCAGTAATCTACGATCGATGAATAATAATTTAATTTCTTGTAGTGAGATGTTACTTTTATAGGCAATTTTATTACAATTTTATGTCGATAAAGACGTTTCAACTTTTTATTACGACGCACTTAACCTAAATTGTGTTCGGTAAAAATTTTCTTTAAAGTAGACGTCTTATTTACATAAACTAACGAGAAATATAAGAACTCTTTATTTATTCAATATACTAATAATATAGTAATTTAAATTTATCAATATAGTTGTAGGTCATGGATGAACTATTTTCTTTTCTGAAAATTAGGTACCTACATAATATAATATGGTATTTTTTTAAATTTTCGTCAATTTCTTAAAGGTTTTAACAATCTTTAATCTATATTAAAATGCCAGTGTCATAAATCAATACAACCGTGCCTACAACAAATTCAGAGTAAAAGTGTATCGTTGCATAAATTGTATATTTTCATTTTTAAATGGTCAACACTAATGCTTCACTTTCGCTTAATGGCATTCATAAAAACGTTCGAGGAATGTTCAAGTGAAAGTATTGGGCTTGCCGAATATTAAAATATCACGATATACACATAAGGATGCGAATTAAGTAATAATTATCTGTGTTTTATGGGCTATATAGTTTGATAATTACCTATGTTCTCTAGATAGATCGTGATCTATGGTTCATTATAATATTGGTATTAGACATGAAATATTATTCTCAGGTTTTATTAAAAAAATTCAAAATTAAGGGTTCCGTACAAGTAAGCTTTTTTAAGAGAAGCGAATTTTTTATAGCTTAAGAGCATCTGTAAAAAATTGGTCACCCATCAAATTTATGATCGCACCAGACGTTTCTTAACCCGATTGTTTACTATTTACTGTTATAGCTGCAAATGAAATTTTCAAATTTCATCTACTCTGAAATTTTCAAATTTCTCAAGGCAAATTTAAAAAAAAGTAGCTAATCAAAGACAACTATGAAACAGTTTCAATTGTGACACTCGTTAGAATATGACGCATAAAGAAGAAAAGCTATCTTTAGTATTTTCCTTAGGAATCAAAAGCCTTCGAAGAAAGTTCTTTATGACGAGCCTTGAGGCTTTCCGATGTCAATGATATTTCAAATTGCGAAAGCTACACTTTGATATTTTTGTGTGAAGTTTCAACAAGAGAATAACAAAAGATAAATTATTATTTTTGTGAAAATTTTCAAATAGCTATGCACTGTAAGTAGAATCCTACTAATATTATAAATGCGAAAGTTTGTAAGGATGTGTGTGTGTGTGTGTGTTTGTTACTCTTTCACGCAAATACTACTGAACCGATTACAATGAAATTAAGCACACATATAGAGGGTAACTTGGATTAACACATAGGCTAGGTTATATCCCGGAAATCCCACGGGAACGGGAGATATGCGGGTTTTTCTTTGAAAACGCGGGAGAAGCCGCGGGCGGAAAGCTAGTAAAATATATTTAGAAACATATTACATATTATGTTGAGAAACATATTTTTTTGAATTTTATAATAAAGCATCATAATATAACTTCTTCTGCTATTTTACCATTGGTAATAATATTGGAAGTATTTTTTGCAAAGTCGTAGGTATGATCATTAGCGTGATTCAATAAAGGAAACAATTAAACACAATAAGTTTTCAATTCAAACCTACAATTATTAAAAAACTTGAAAACGAAATTCTTAACCACATACATTTTATTGTCTTATTTCTATAATCTTTCATGCTAAACTAATTATAAACAAAGTTGCAAATCATACCTGCGTAAGACACACAAAACTGCATAGGTATTATATTATTGTTTTTCGTTTGTAAATCGATAGATATAAAAATGAAACAAATAAAAATCTTGCAATATTGTAGCGGAATATCTCTCAATCTCAATTTCTTCGTTTTTATATTTACATAAATTCTTTCACACACGACGCTAGTGTACCCTCAAATTATGATAATAGCGAACTGTCATATTTATTATTTATGCATTGTTACAAGATTGGCGTGCAAATAAATATAATATGATAAAATCGCTGGAATGACATATTTATTTTTATCATATAAAATTCATTCAATATTTTTGAATTAAACACTAAAATTTAAATATCTATTATATAAAAATAACGTACTTAATTAGCGTTACCTAGCCTTCTACAAAAAGGAAAAAGCGTAGGATTTACCTAGGTATAGCAACTAATAGCTTAGGATAATTTATTAAATGAATCTAGAATTTTAATAACGTCTGTTAGATATTTATCTAATTAGGTAATAATAACTAAAACTTTTACCAATCATCTAATGAAACCCCTGAATTTAATATTACCTTACGTGCTCGTAATATTATACAAGTAGTAATTACTAATTCAAAGGCAAAATATGCAAATTTTCTTCGTACTTGTTAACGTCCCTAAAGACGATCCTAACCTATTTGCCTGACAATTAAAACTGACGTGAAATCATAATATGAAGATTATGCGTGTCAGTATAAATAATTACATTTGAAGTTTAAAATATTTATTTGAAACTAGCGGTCCGCCCCGGCTTCGCCCGTGGTACATATTTACGTTTTCTCTACATAAGAACCATCTTCGTACTTCAAGGAATATAATAAAAAAATAATTATCGAAATCGGTCCACCCGTTCACGCGTGATGCCGTGACAACGCGAAACGGGTTTCATTTTTAACCGACTTCAAAAAAAAGGAGGAGGTCATCAATTCGGCCGGTATGTTTTTATATATATAGATAATATCACACTTCAGTTTAAGACACGAAGGAACAATAAGATAATTGATCTATTACTCTTATCATATTTTACGGTAAAGACAAAAAGTAATGACAAGAGGTTGGAACTAAATTAAAATGAAATAATTATCTAATGTGATTAATTGTCATCGAAAACCAAGAAAGTTATGCCAAGTATAACCAGACACTATAATAATTTTAACAGATAAAATGACTGAAGTTTATCCTAACTTACGGCTCATAAACCAGCCAATTTTCCAAACACTAAAGTTGCACCAGTCTTTAATATTTTAAAAGATATGGTCACAATTATAGTAATGACGTCACGTCCAAGCAGTGAAAGGTGGTTGAGTGAACACATGATATCGGAATGCAAACGTTGAGGAGGAAAGTCAACGAAATGCTTGACCGATGCCGATACTGCAATTTGTTTTTTAATATTCTCTAAGAACATAATATCAGGTTGATATGAAATATTAAATAATAGAAATATACTTATATATATAAATGAATACATATAATATGTCTGTATGTCTTTCAAAGAATCGAAAACTATTGATCATGTGATGATCTTCACCTGTGTTGTGCATGATATTATGGCCAATTCAGACAGAGGCATTGTTAATGTACTTATGTGTATTGTAGGAATTGAGCAATTATTATTAGTGCATTGAATAAATAAATAAATATACGGCCCCCCGATGGTTTCTGAGTTGGTTTCAACAGTGAACCAGTGAAGCCGGGATCCACAGCTGCTAGCGAAATATATTTTTGAAGACTAATTCTGTGCCAGAATGTCTGATATAGATTACAAAATACAAGTTCATAAAAATTGATTGATAAAGAAAAATCTGAAATTAATCAACATCTGTTGATGTTTCGAAAGTAAATGTTTTGAAGGTCAAATAGGTCATCAGCTAAGACGCAGTACTAAAGACTAGCTATAAGTCACAGAAAAGGTCGGTCCAAAACCCTTACGGCATTTTACTATCAAAATGTTTATGAAAACATAAACATTTAAATGGTTGACTATACATATAGTATTCCGACAAGTGTGTCACTTTGGTACTCATGCCATAATAGTTCATAATTATTGGTTACATTTGTATTGCAAAAACGATTTATTTCGTTGCTATATAATTCTCACCAATTTGTTAATAATATTTTACCGTTGATAGCAATTACTGCTCTATTAACTTTATAAGGTGATTTTAATTTGAAAGTTTGAAACAAAAAGTTGATATGAATTTATTTGTTACAAATGTAATATTAATAAGCATTTTTCTGTTAAACTTTTCCGAAATAAAGAAGATTCTGCCTATGAGTAGGTAATCTAGCAATGTAAAAAAGGTCATTATTTCTTAAAGAATCGATTCTTATTCACAAATATTATAGCTTGTAATGTCTATCTGTATTCCTTAAATGGCTACGAGCATAATGTACAAAACAGCAAACAACAATGGTTAGAATAGTTTCTATCTTTAATAGCCTTTTACGAGGATTTTACTTCGACTTGTAAACCATTCAAATTTGCGTCTTATGTCCAAGAATACTAAGGTTTAAAAAGGTCTGGAAACATTTAGAAAACTGTAATAAACCATTGCGGAGAACCGTAAAAATATTATAAAATTCTCTGAATAGAAAACGTTCCTTATTTTTAGGGTTTGTAAGTAAGTATACAAACTATTATTGCACGGATGAATGAGAACCTTAAACGACTTTAACGATGAATAAAAATATTATGTTATTAAGTACCAACATTTTAAAAGTATTCAGTACTAAAGCCATATTATGTAAAGAAACCACAGAAATATGCTTTATTCCAAGTTACAAATATTTTAAAATCAGAACCTTATTATATACAAATTCCATTTAAGTATATCTTGAAAATTCTTCGCGAATAGCAAAATTGCCAAAATTGCCATTTACATGTAAAAAAATACCAAGAAAATCTGCCGCACCGAAATCTTATTTAGATTCTTCATTAATTTAGTTCCTATTCAAGTTCACGTTACGTTTCATCATTCCGAACATCTATCTATACATATAATAAAATCGTAGGAAAGTCAAAACTGTACATTGAATATTTTTTTAAAAGAATTAGTCCATTGAAATGTTACATTTTTTAGGCCTAACCTTGCATTTTTAAGAGGACGCAATTTTATTTTTTTTATGTGTAGGGGGGGTCAGTGTGAAGCTATCACCAAGTTTGTGGGGTCGCCACCCTTGTCCCACGGCCGCCATCTTGAAAATAGCGGTTGAAATGGTTTTTACGATATATCTCTTAAACTATTTATCTGATAAAAAAAATTTTTTAACATTATTTGTTGCAAATTAAATTCTCTACAACTTTGGTCCAGTAACTTTTTGACGTAGAACTATAAATAAAAAAGTTATAAGCGAAAATGTTCAGAAATTAGAGCTATTTATATTTTTCAATAAAACTTTTTTTTATCATTTTACAAAGAAATAATATCAGACCATTTTTGTAGATTGTTTTTCGAGGAACAACTATTATATACAACATTTTTTCATTACGTCAATAGCTAAGGTTTTACAGCGCTCCGAAGTGAGTACTATTTTTCAGTACTAACTATACATAATATATTGGCTATTGGCTCTTTTACCAGACTCCAGAACAATTCAAGCACACTGCAGAACATTTCAGCCCTGCTTTTCGACGGAAAAAAAACGCGCTTCCAGACTCTACCTCCTGGATGGTGGGGAAAAGAGCCATAATAATTAAATATTAATAATATTGCAAAATTAATTATTAAAAATATTATAATAACAAAAAAAAAAACAATTACTGATGACAAATTATTATTAGTACAAACATAATATATGTAAGTGTATAGTTAAGAGTACTGAAAAATAGTACTCACTTCGGAGCGCTGTAAAACCTTAACTATTTACTTAATGAAAATATGTTGTATATAATAGTTGTTCCTCGAAAAACAATCTACAAAAATGGTTTGATATTATTTCTTCGTAAAATGATAAAAAAAAGTTTTATTGAAAAATATAAATAGCTCTAATTTCTAAACATTTTCGCTTATAACTTTTTTATTTATAGTTCTACGACAAAAAGTTACTGGACCAAAGTTGTAGAGAATTTAATTTGCAACAAATAATGTTAACAAATTTTTTATCAGATAAATAGTTTAAGAGATATATCGTAAAAACCATTTCAACCGCTGTTTTCAAGATGGCGGCCGTGGGACAAGGGTGGCGACCCCACAAACTTGGTGCTAGCTTCACACTAACCCCCCCTACACATCAAAAAAATAAAATTGCGTCCTCTAAAAAATGCAACCCCAAATGTAACTTTTCAATGGAATAAATACATAATCCATGATCTATAATCGATATAGAAGCCAAAAATATAGTTTTTAGAATTTTTGTCTGTTTGTCTGTTTGTCTGTATGTTTGTCCGGGCTAATCTCGAAAAGTACTGCATAGATTGACTTCAAATTTTGCATGAATATTACTAACAGGTCGGGTGAGGCTTTTTTAAACATATTATCATGCTATCACCTCCGGGGGAGGAGCTGTGAACCTTTACTTTTCTTACGTATTCCGTGTACTACGACAGCGTACAATCTAAAGACTCATGTTTAAATGTTGTTTTTGAGTAAGCCATGCTATTATCTAGCTTTACACTATAAAAACTACGTCATTTACGTAATTTGGGCAGAGAAACTGTTTAATGAATCTTAGTAGTATAAAGACAAATTTGTTTCAGCGCCATCTATGAGATTTCGTAAAAATCAAATCAATTTACATGTTAACACTACTGAACACAATGTTAAAAATTAATAATTTAAATATAATTATCTTATTTATTTATTTAACTCTTTAACCCATATCTTCCCTTCCCTATAAGGTGCGCTTATAATTCGTGTGAATATACTACATTTTTAAAAGTGACGGTAGATGTTTATTATTTTAAGTCAAACTAGACACCATTACAGTAATTAATCTAATATTGATTGTGTTCATTGGTTACATTTTTAAAAATCTTTGTGTTTTAAAAATTCGATCACGAGGCGGGATTCTAATACAAAAAGGTTAGTTCGTTGATAATTATTATTCCTTCATCATTTACATGTTGTTAGTAAAAATATACTTTGACTGTTAATACTTTTGTTCAGTATTTATCTGTATGATTATTGGTTGGTAATTAATATATTTTCATGTCGTATACCTAATTATAAACATAAGTGTGATGTGAAACTAGCTGGATTTATTTTTACACACTCACAGTCTTATATTTTGTGTTAATGTTAAAATAGTATTAATAGTGTGGAGATCCCGGGATCCCCTCTTTACTTGCGCGGTAGTAGGCCACCGTGAGGTTTTAGTCAGTAGGAGTCTGACATAACCGTGCTGCTGCCCCCGAAGCAGTCGGTATTCATGATGAATTTCCTCACGTAAAAAAAAAAAAAAAAAAAAAAAAAAGTATTAATAGTGTAAATCATAATATTTTTTCACAATTAAAAATATTTCCTTTTTTCTGATGTTGGCATCGAATTAAACCGCGCTGTCGTTTCGTTCACAAAAAGTGATGTTATGAGGACCGAATAATATGTAGCCGCCGCAACTTACGGAAACGAGAGTAACCTGCGTTGTCTGTTAGTTATTGTATAGTCGAATTTAACGTTACATGGAAATTGGAATCTAAATATATGTATACTTATATAGTTATATACTTATATTAAATCTGTAGAAGTCAATTCTGTACATGAAATATATTTCCTAAATAACTATCACGAGGTGATTAGGGATCGACACTGACGACAAAAATTTTTGTCCGTCTGTCTGTCTGTATAACCGTTATAGAAACAAAAACTACTCGACGGATTTAAACGAAACTTGGTACAATTGTTTTTCATATTCGTGAGCAGAGCAGTAACTCCATTTTTAAGCTTTCGTCGCGTGTGCAACCTTAATGGTTAAAGCTACACAGAAATCAAGTATGAAAGAAATGTTCTCCATATTATATAAAAAATACCTCCCGACATCATAAATGTCTATCTTTTATGGTTGAGCTTAGGAGTTCAAAGCTTTCTGATTATATTTGTCTACTAGCTGTGCCCGCGACTTCGTCCGCGTGGAATAGTGACTATGGGACCTATGACCATGGGCTCAGGGTGGGGCAACAATAAAAAATCATTTTCATGTTCATTTTTATTTTCATGCTCCCACGCCCACTCCCAGGCCCAATCCACGCCCACTCCCACTCCATATGCCACGCTCACTCCCGATCCCACGCCCACGCCCACTCCCCTTCACAATTAGTACCTACCAGATCAAAGCCAGGGTAAGCGCTCCACCCAGCCCCACCGTGGTTACGCCCATGCTGAATTACTACTTAACATACAATTATTGAGTAAATACGTACTACCATAAATAATTAAAAGAATTGTTATTAAAATTTCTTACTAAACTGAGCTAAAAAACTTACGTACCAACTTATTAAAGAAAATCAAGAAATGAAATGCCTAACCTATACCAAATAACTACATATTGTAATTAAAAATTATGATTAGTATATGTATAATATCGAAAATCAAAAAAGAAATGCTTTCTAATTCTACGTAAAATTTCTTTTAAATTATGTCATATTATTTTTTAGGAACCAGGGGGGGGAGAGGAGCAAATTCTATTTCCTTCCTTCTTTCTTAAATGGATGTTTTTAACAATGTATGTTGTAGCCACTGCTCAGCTTAATCGATACTCAGTTTTTATCAAATCAAGCAACAAATCCAAATTAGATCTTTCCTGTCTCACGCACGTAACTAAAGGCTGAAGAGAGAGAGAGCACGTAACTAAACCGTTTAGACGAAGAAAAGTGTATAGAAAAAGGGATAAATAATTTCATAAACTTCCCGACGATCTTTAAAAATAAATTATAACTTTTTTTTTAATTCCCACTTTTAAGCCTATGTAGGTATAATAAGTGGATGAAAATATGCTGCATAACAAAAAAAAACCGCATCTAATTCGGTTTACCTGTTAGCCAGCTACGGTGCCATAGACAGACACACACACACACACACACAGAAATACATAGCGGTCAAACACATAACACCCGTCTTTTTGCGTCGGGGGTTAAAAATATAATACGACATAATTTAAAGGACATTTTATGTGGAAAATTTACCTAGAAGTAACCATAATGTTAGTTTGACCCCCCCCCCTACTACTACTTACCCCCAAACCCTTGAGGAATTTTGATATGATCATCTTGACATGTAAAGGAATAACTGTAGCGTATAACAGATAAATTACGTTTTATCGTACACTGTACAGTGTACAATAAGAATGCCTTAGCAAATGTTCGCCGTGATTACTTATAAATTGTCATAACTTTTAAAGTGAAACTTTTATTACATCGTCTCAAACTTTTTGGTCTGTGTAGCGCATGTCGCGTGACGGTCGGCTGCCGAGTAGGTATTTAAAGCAGTGTTCGGAACCGTACGATAAGTTTCACTTTTACCGTGGTTTCATAAAACCACACAACATTTTTTTTTTTATTTATGAATCGATTGACATGAAATAAACACTAAATGTTAAATGAAGATTACCACAATACATTAGTGAAAACCGCATCTAAATCAGATAAGCCGTTTCTGAGATTAGCGTGCACAAACATACAGACAAACAGACAAACTACAGTTTTTGGGTTCAAGATCGATTTAATAATAACACCTGCTAATTTTTTTTCTACATATTTTCATTGTCCGGTCAGCCAAGAAAGTGGTGTACCAGTTTTGATTTAGTTTCCCGGTCATCGAAAATTACAACAAGGTTCGTTATAAAAAGATATTACTGAAAGAGACAACATTATCATGACGTAAACCTATGTATTTAGTATTCATACGTCATATGTCACATATAAGTACATGACATTTTAACCTTTAGTATAAATGAAAAGGACATTAGTTTCTACAAAGCAATTGAAATGTTTCCAAACAAAAGTAATAAAAACTATTTAAATAGACAACCGAACTCCATTTGAAAAAGAAAACTGACAATTGACATTTTGTCAAATATATGCAAAAAATCGATATATTTTCCGTGTTATTTTTCAATCAACTGCATATAAAATCATCTCAATGCCTGCCAACTTGACCATTGCCGAAAGAGCACAAATAATTGCCCAATTTAATGAGGGAAGCAGTATCAGTGCGATATCCCGGAATTTGAATATATCGAGGCATTCTGTCCGCTTTTGGATTCGTCGTGAAGGAGAGGAGGGAAGTTTGTTGGATCACAGAAGAAGTGGTCGCCGGCCTGCACTCTCCAATAACGATAGAGAATTCATGAGACGGGAATATGAAATCAATGGTTTTAAGCCCACAAAACATTTTGCGGAGATGTTCGATGTGAGTGCCCAAACAATAAGGAATCATCTACATTACATGGGGTTGCACCACAGGCATTACGCCAAGAAAATATATTTGACGGATGCTCACAGACTTGCTCGTCTGAACTTCGCCAGAGAGCACTTAGAGTTAGATTGGTCTAATACAGTGTTTTGTGATGAAAAAACGTTTAAATCCAGTCAGCATGGACGTCTTCACCTTTGGCGATATAATTCAACACGGTATAAATAATATGTAATCCCAAATAGAGAATCATAATATGTAATCCCAAATAGAGAATCAGGTCGAATTTCCGTAAATATTTGGGGCTGGATGAGTGCGGATGGTGTAGGAGAATTGTGTTCTCTACCTCCTCGAGCGACAGCTGTAAATTATATCGACGTGCTTCAGAATGCAATGCTACCGACAGTCCGTAATGTTTACCCGGAGAACGAAGTGCCACAATTTGATTTTGTTCAAGATAATTGTTCAATTCATAATGCGAGGATCGTAAGAGCCTGGTTTCGTTCACACACTGACGTAAGGGTAATTCAGTGGCCCTCAAGATCGCCGGACCTCAACCCGATAGAAAATCTTTGGGGCCTTATGGTCCAACGATGGTCGCATCAAAATGAAAGAACCAAACAAGCTCTTATTAGTCACTGTAATTATATTTGGGAGGAAATGCGGGGAACCGATATTTGCTCACGGCTTGTTGGTTCAATGAGGTCTCGTCTTTTAGAGGTTATAGAGGCCAACGGCGGTTACACCCGTTTCTAATTTTTAAAAATTTTCAATATCTTATAAATATTACTATTAATAGAAATTACACGCGAGAGGGCGAGTTAAATATTAGTTTGAAATGTAATAAGAATGTACTGCGATTCTACACAGCTACCTAATTGATTAACAAATCGCAGCAAGTCAACGACTATTAGCAAAGTGAAGGTAGTTGGGTCAAACGTCGTATAAACAACGTCCGAGCCCCTAGGCACGATCCGTACGATTGCGCCACGAGTCAAAGGAACGCGGCATTTTATACTATTCAACAGCTAAGCATGTTCAGACAGGAAACAGTGACAACTAAATTGACAACTATTCATCCACATAAATATCAAATCAGAAGTTACGTCTAACACGGCCATACTGACAATCGTACGTCCTCGTACGCCTTTTCTCGTATTAAAACACTACGGTAGTTCATCTCGAGATTACACAACCATCCTGCCTCGGCCATACTGACCTGACAGAACAATAACCATATCCACATGACATAGGCACTCTGTTCGCGTATCTTGGTATGTCTACGCTCGTTCGACTAGTGAAATACATCACTACGATACGTCAGCGACTAGATAATACCTCAACGCCAGGGTTCGACTAGCGATTTGGATCACTACACACAATTCCTTCGATGAACTACATTCCCGTTACAATAATCCACGTAACAAACTTTTACTTCACACAACGCACGAAAAAACACAAACGCCAGTATGCCGTTACAAAACTACGTAAACTCAAAACAATTAACAAGTGTAGGCTTGAATTCTATCCCGCTTCTGATATAAGAAAAAAAACAAGCGAGGCCGGGTTAAATATTAGTTTGAAATGTAATAAGAATGTACAGCGATTCTACACAGCTACCTAATTGATGTAGGTAGTTGATAACAAATCGCAGCAAGTCAACGACTATTAGCAATGTGAGGGTAGTTGGGTCGAACGCCGTATAAACAACGTCCGAGCCCCTAGGCACGATTCGTACGAATGCGCCACGAGTCAAAGGAAAGCGGCATTTTATACTATTCAACAGCTAAGCATGTTCAGACAGGAAACAGTGACAACTAAATTGACAACTATTCATCCACATAAATATCAAATCAGAAGTTACGTCTAACACTATATATACTATGTTTTTGTTTGTTGTATGTATTTTAAAATTGATTGTAGAAATTTAATAAAAGGATAAATCTATTTTTAGCTTGTTTTTTATTGATATTGTAATTACAAGTTTACAGAAATTGTAGGTTTGTGGATTCGCCTTGTGCCTTTACAATTTTATGTAACTTGTTGATTACAATTCTGAATTTGTAGATACAATTTTGTCATCAAAATCTACAGCCCCCCGCCGTTGATTTTACGACGTCATTGGTTCCATCAAGTTCAAACTAAGAACAGCTGTCACGTTACAAACAGTAATAGTCGTTATCAATAATCAGATAAAGACAGCAATAGAAGTTGTCAGATCGATCTGCAAGCGAAACTAATCTTTATCACCTATGAATCTGCAAGCGATATTCAAACTTAGGGTGGTACACCACTTTCTTGGCCGACTGTACATACATCACTTTTCCACAATTTTATTATATGTATTGATGATGATGATTGATGATTATAACATTCTTAGTCCGTTTTAACTTAATTTTTATTCACCCGCATCAGTGCCACCTAAAAAATCTTTATATCGAAATTCGAGCAAAGCTAAGAAAATGAGAAATAAGAGTTCTCAAGGATCGTTAGAGATAAGAGGCTTACTATTGACCGAAAACAACATGTGTTATGCCGAACCTGAAACCGCTTGACAACGAGAATTGCGGCTCACAGCTGACCACGAACGGCATGTACTATCCCGTGAGACCGAAACCTTCACTGAGAGGGTATAACGTCTCACAGCTGATCGCAAATGGCATATTGTACTATCCCGTGAGACCGAAACCCTCACTGAGAAGGAATTACGTCTCACAGCTGATCACGACCTTCATATTTTATCTCGAGAATCTGAAACTTTTACTTAATATGAAGACCGTTTCACAAATAATAGGGTGCACCATAATATTATTCGATCTCTCGAAGATGAACATGAGCATAAGCAATGACTAGAGTAGGGACGCGAATATTACCATTATTTGAGACAAGAACGATTAATAAGTTTGTTTAATGAAAGATTAAGAATTGAAACTATATTTTGGTCTCTTGAAACGGACGAATAGCGAGAGGCCCGTCTTACTGCAGACAGATTTCGACATAGTCTTAATGACTTAGAGGTAAACATAGAAGATCAATCTACGAATTCGGTGGTGTGGTCCGACAAATATAAAAGTGGGTTTGCTTATAACCTCACAATTGATTACAGATCATCTTCTGTATAGGCGATATTAACGTAGTATGTTCTTTTTGTAATGCTTTCAAGTGGAGTAAGGAGTCGGCTTTCGTTTGAAGATACACCGGAACCTTTGAAATCACTACTTTTAGAGGAACATGTGCAATCTAAACAGTTCTTAGACAATATTCGCTCTTATAGTAGTGCGTTTTAAATGATCCTTTGGTGCTCAACAATTATCAGCGGGTCCTTTCATGCTTACTTTTAAGATGCAAGGTCAAGTTTATCATTTGATAGGATCCCTTTTGCCTGAAGGCCAACCTAAGTTTCTTTAAATATATTTTGTATTCGACTACGACGAATAGTCGAATACAAGAAATCAATATTTCTCGAATTTAAAACTGAACTCATTTCACAATTTTAGAACATGTTTCATCAGGTTAATTCGTATGTGGTCGCGGAAGAATTCTAACAAATACCCGCGGCCCCATCATTAAAGCGGCTCGACGGAACACAGTGGGGTTTTAGTCGGTAAGAATCCGACATAACCCACGGCTCCTTCCCCGGGGGCCATGGGTATCTTTTGAAGATTTCCCCACTATAAAAAAAAAAAAAAAAAAAAAAGGTTAATTCGTATGTATGCGTTTTAAATCGACATTAGAAGCTTTTCCTCAAGATGGTGATATTAATATAAAATTGGTATAAATGCCGATAGACGGACCGCGGACGTCTATCGGCACTCAGGAATCCCCTGGGCGTGTTATAACGCCCAGGCCACAGTATTACAATTTTTCCTGCAGTAGGGCGACGAATGTATTTTCGCATAGCAACGGAGGGGAACTCGTGGGGGGTCAAGAGACGCGGGCCACGTACCACAAACATGCTTAGTTTGTGGTACCGAGCGCGAAAGAAAGTCATCGTGTTTTTAGTAATGTTACTATGTAAACTAACGTAATTTAATACTTAGGTACATATTCTATAATGGTGCGCTCAAACTGTTAATCTACATTTAATTTAGATTATTATTTGAATTACTAAGTAATGTAGAATTTAAATCACATTCATTCATGTTTTCCTCAGATTTTCGATGTCCTCCGATTTTAAGATTTTCTTATCAGAGTATTCAATTTTAATGTAGTTAAATTTTATAAGAGACAATTAAGAACATTCAAAAATAAAGTGTCACGTATTTTTTTTAAACGACGAATGACGAAAAACGACGTAATCGCGGACGAAGTCGCGGGCAACAGCTAGTTTTGAATAGAAAAGTGATTACATTACAGTATTATGTAATGAGACATGAAAGAAACCGTGTATACCTACTTACCACCAAGAAGGCTGTCGGAAAGATGGAAAGGCGGTATGAGCCCTATCGAGGGCCCCGCCGCCTCATAGCTTATCCTCACAGTCTATGACCAAAAAGAGAATACAATTTCATTATTAAATTTCTTAGTTAAATTTCTTTTATTAATAATTAGCGGTAAAATGGAGCCTATGTTACTTTTCACCTTGCTAAATATTATCTCAAGTCACAAAATTCTTGTCTTAGAATCGCTCCGTTGCAACGTGAAAGAAAGACATTATATACAAAGACTTTTGCATTTCAATGTTCGTTATTACTAGATTAGGTATAATGAAGTAGACTGTAAATGTAAAAAATGTATGTAAATTAAATTGTTACGAAATATTTTTTTATTTGAAAAAATGAAGCTTTTCAGGCCGTAATCCCATTTACTTTTAATTAGGTAAATTTTACACACGGCTGATATTCTGTAAGGCTTTGTAGCTCAAAGTTGACGATAATAAAGAATTTGTTATGAAATTTCGAACCTTACAAGTAGGTACAGGTAAATTAGCTTGGAGAAATTTTTGCATATGTAGTGGTGTGTATATTACTCAGATCTTAGAGCGCGTTTCCACTATATCGTTCTGGCCTATACAAAAATGTTTCGATATCCTAACATTACTATTTAATTTTATACTTATTCCTAGCAACACTTTTGTTTTCAATAAAAACAAGTTTTTATTTGAAAGAAAATGGTTTTGACTTTATAAAAAAAAATATATCATTCAATTTTACGTCCTTGAGCAAACGACAAGGCGACTACCGTGAAACAATAAAATATCGTGTCCATAATAATTTGTTTCATAATTAATATTTGACCATAATAATTACGAAACAAAACAAATAAATAAATCGTCACTTGATAGTGGAAAGTGGAAACACGCACAAAACCAGAATAAACCAGTTTACGCTGTCCGCAGGTGCCACGTGCAGTCGTTTGGTACTGTTAGAACATAAAGCACATTTCATTCAAAAATTATAATTATTATGTACGTAGTTTAATTGATAAATTTTGTATTTGTTGATTGTTGTTATTATTTGTTATTATTGTTATAATATTTGTTGAAGTGAATTACATGTCCCGCAGCCGGAGGCCCCAAATGAAAACTCAGATGTACTTAAAAACTACATTTAATAGCTAAAATGAGACTTTTACACCCATGTCTGCACGATGCAGACCGGAGTTAAAGAATGAATTTATACAGTTTAATAATTATAAAGACGTAAGCTTGGATGCTAACTAAGGGAAATCGCATCCACATTCTATTCCCGTGCGAACGGCGTATTCAGCAGTTTTGTATGAAGGCAGGGCCATAACTAGTGTTTAATTTGTGTGTAAGTGTTGTAACTTTATATTGTTAATTCAATATGGCTCCAGTGTTAAAACATGGTCGAGGCAAGCCTTTGACTTCTCAAACTAAAGAATTAAACTTTAAATGTCGTTTCTTTTTCAGGTTAGTAAATTTTTCATTTTAGTAACATTGTTAATGTAAAAGTTATATGTATGTTAAATGTGCAAATATTAAAATAAAGTCTCATCTTTTTCAGAGGAGAAACACATATAGTTTAATTTAAAATCCCTTATATATACAGGGTTACTTGTAAAACACCGGCAACCTCGCAGGACAAGATAGCTAAAATCATAAGTAACAACATTTCGACTTTTGATAATTTGTTAGATTTTATTTTCATACAAAAATAAATATTCATTTAATTTTCCGTCTGAATATTATAAACTCTACGCCTCCCAAAAATTACGTAAACAAAAAGCGAACGAGAGGGGGAAGGGGGCGTCGCGTCGTCCATCCGATAATTAATAGAACATAGACTTACAAATGTAAGGAGAGTACAATAAAAGTTTAAAAAATCATTTAAAAATAATTTATTGCGTTATGCTAAAAGTCGTAGAACAAATGTTGTTACTTATGATGTTAGCTATCTTGTCCTGCGAGGTTGCTGGTGTTTTACAAGTAACCCTGTATAAAATAAAAACTAAAAATAAAATGTTGTTTTATTTTATTTGCTGACCATACACTACTACAAACGCAAAAATTTCTCCAAGCTAATTTACCTGTAACATTGTTAATGTAAAAGTTATATGTATGTTAAATGTGCAAATATTAAAATAAAGTCTCATCTTTTTCAGAGGAGAAACACATATAGTTTAATTTAAAATCCCTTATATATACAGGGTTACTTGTAAAACACCGGCAACCTCGCAGGACAAGATAGCTAAAATCATAAGTAACAACATTTCGACTTTTGATAATTTGTTAGATTTTATTTTCATACAAAAATAAATATTCATTTAATTTTCCGTCTGAATATTATAAACTCTACGCCTCCCAAAAATTACGTAAACAAAAAGCGAACGAGAGGGGGAAGGGGGCGTCGCGTCGTCCATCCGATAATTAATAGAACATAGACTTACAAATGTAAGGAGAGTACAATAAAAGTTTAAAAAATCATTTAAAAATAATTTATTGCGTTATGCCAAAAGTCGTAGAACAAATGTTGTTACTTATGATGTTAGCTATCTTGTCCTGCGAGGTTGCTGGTGTTTTACAAGTAACCCTGTATAAAATAAAAACTAAAAATAAAATGTTGTTTTATTTTATTTGCTGACCATACACTACTACAAACGCAAAAATTTCTCCAAGCTAATTTACCTGTATTCCTTTGTTGACGCATAAATAAATTACATGCTTGACTTCATAAGACTTTGTTTAAAGGAGCCTTTATTGCGTTTGTGGCCTTTGGTTAGTTAAGTACATCTCTGTGTATCATATTGCTTACATCCCGTAATTTGATTTTGTCTCGTAAAGGTAACCATGTGTTTAGTATGTGGTTATGTTTTACCCTTTACGATCTTAGTATGGATATATTCCAGTTTCCCTATGTTTTCAAATATATTATTTTTTATGTTAATGAGATGAAGGTAATCATAAGCGAAGCGTTGAGGTGGGTACTACTGTCACTTCGCGCAAAACATCTGATTTTTCAAACTTAAAATGTCTTTATGTATCATACATTGCACTTGTAAGATAATACATACACACACATATTAAGAAAAAACACTATTTTTAACATTCATGATATTTTTGATGTCATTTTTGTTATTTAAACTAGTTAAAAAACAGTTTAAAAAAGTTCTGTCTTGGACGTCCGTGTGTCTGTATGTGCGGAGGATTTTCTTGTTAACACGATAGCGACCGAAATACTTTACTAATCGAGTCTTTTTTTTTCTCTTACGCTTGAGTATGCTCAGGAATAGAACCCTTTCATTTTTCAGGGTCTGATTCGATGTGGTTTAATTGTTATTAAATAAACAAAAATAATAATTAATAAATAATTATTAAAAAAAATTATGAGGCGTGCACTTTTGGATTTTCCAAATTATTTTGTTTATACTATTTCGTGGAAAAAAGGTCGCGATTCTACTTAAAATAAATGTGTTTCTTTACAAGAATATGATTGAATTATTTTTCGATTCTATGGGATAATGGGATAATATCTTTATAGGATTGGAGATGTAATATATTAAAATATTCTTGTATGCAATCTAGGTAATTAAACACTTAAAAACATTGTGTTTAAATAAATTAAATTATAAATTGTAAAATTAATTTAATTTATAGGTTTAATCTTTATCAGGATAAACTATTATAACTACACTACACTACAACTATAGGGACTTACCACAATTCTAACTTATAAAACCAAAGAACAGTTAAATTTATTGTTGAACGAAATCGCATCGTCGCGCTTAATATTAGATTATCAACAACCAATTCCAGTAAACACTTAAATTTGCATTCAACCCGGAAATGCTTTTACTACACTTGATAATATTTTTCTTGTCAAACTTTTTACAGAATAAATCCGCTATTAACCTACCTGCAGCAGGGGCAATATTGGAATTGCACCCTTAATTGGCTCCTTAATTATTGTGATGTGTATAGGTAAGCAGGGGCAATTTAGAGAACAACTGAAATTGCTCTGACCGCCGCGCCGCGCCGTGCAAACTAGATTGTTACAATATTATGGCCCCTGCGGCAGGTACGTGAGTACTGATCCTGATTTTTACAATTTTAACAAATTGTCATCCCAATACAAAAATATACTTTTAAATAATACTAAATAACTCGACACCCGGAATAAAGATTGTTAAAATATAGTGTTACCAGCTTTTAAATTGAATTTTACTTAAGTATCGACACTAAAAAATTGGTTGTCTGTAAAGTCGGTTTACTGACGATAGTTGAACGTGACAACGTCCGATTGTGCTTCTTTGTCGCTCGTTCCGCGCTCTCGCTTGCACTTCAAGCCTTACATGGAACGCCTCAGAGCGAGGTAACGCCGCGTGAGTCATGTTTTTTCGTGCGTGCAACCGGCTCTATCGAATTATAAGACGTTGTCACGTCAAAAACCCTAAATTCGCAAAGCATGATGTAGTGCTGCATTTTTGGTATATTGTTTGGATCAGTTAGAGTGATGTAAATCCCAATTTGCAACTTCGAAAAAGTTGTGCTAGCTGCGCACTACGTGATAAACTGCGAAAATATTGGACATTTTTCACTTTTTGTTCTAAAAGTCATAAACTATGCGTTTCCGACATGTAACATTCACTACATAAATAAAGCTAATTAAATTTGCAACAATTTAAGCCTGACCGCTACTTAGTTACCAACCAACTTTTCATTAATTTACGTAAATACCGAATTCTTAAGAAAATATAACAAAAGATTTGTCTGGAAGTTCCGAGAAAATTCGTACAAAGCACTTTTAAATTAATGTTTTGTTTGCGTTTCAGATTTTTAATGTCTTAAAACAATATTAAGATAGAGGAATATTGTAATTTGTAATTAGGGATACAGAATAACCTAAATGAGTCTTGGAGTATAGCGAAATTCTTAATTTATAAACGTGTGTGAAACTGAAATAAAATTTAAATTGTAAGTATCAAAGGCTTCTGCTGTTAATAAATTCCTTATTGTTTTCTTTTTTCACTATCAGGCCCTTTGATTAACGAAGAAAAAATATTATATTTTTATTCAATAAATCTGCCTTTCCCAGATTTCTTTACTTGATTAGATAATTTTCCTTATGATTTTATCACTGACGTTTCTATTAATTAATTATTATGAATGAGCGGAATGAATATTATCATTATTATTGGTCCAATTCCAATATAAATATAACAGAACCGCAATCGATTATCTTTAAAAAATAGTAAAAGGAAATCACCAACAATAGGTACTTGGTATACCTAAATAAACAACTTAAAAGTTATACGTTCTTCAAACAAAACCAACCAATTTGCAGAAGTTTGCACAATACATTTATGCCGCTCAACCAACAATTTTCGATTTAAACTTGTTTACATTCCTAACATTTTTCCAGCATTCTGGTACTTTTCCACAATAATCTGCGAGGATGTGTACCGAGGAATTTATAAGTAACCAAACCAATAGTATAGCTACAAACGCTAAACGCTTAAAATTTCAAACTAAATTTATTTATTTATTTATTTCTGATTCCTTACAGCTATTCTTATAATAATTACAAACTAATTGAACAATACGCCAATGAAAAGGAATTCCATTAATAGAATTATTATAAAAAAAACATGTGACAAAGAAAATTGAGTAAGAAAGTAGGAGGAAAAGATATATACGTTAAAATGAAGCGATATGATTGGTTATTTACAAACACATTCCTCGCTACACATTCTCGCACATTATTGGTGGAAAAGCACCCTTCGTTTTACATTTGACAAAGCTTTATTTTTAGAACGAGGTAAATGACTTGTTTCTAGACGAAGGAAGTAATTACGTGACATTCATGTATTCAAGACATAGGTAATTGGTGCTAATGGCTACCATTCACAAGCCGGACTGACGCTGTCACTACACTGCGCTGTCGCAGGCGACTAGTCCGCACTCCGCAGACAAATCTGTATATTATTATCATTATGAATGTTTTTGTTCTCAGTTAGAGTGCAGTAGTGTATGGACGAAGACGGTTTTGGCTGCATTTTTAATTCGATGTCCCCGAATTTCATTATTTTGTGCTGTTTAATCGATAGCTGGTAGTGGATTTAATTAACAAACTGCTTTTCTTTTCCAACGAAAATGCGTAGTTTTTGTGAAAATCGAAATTGAAAATGATATTTTTTAAGGTTATTTTTGTACTAAAAACGCAACTTTAAGTAAAATCTTAAGCCATTATAGTATCAAAATGTCTAATTATCACACTCACACGCATTATTTTTAAATATATTTACGTACCTATTACTTTATTTACATATTACAATTTATTTTGTTAAAATATTATTTTAACAATTTAGTATACTTAGCCAAAAATCGTTCCCTAATTAATTGTATTCACACAAGCCACAGATAACACAGATTAGATAATATGACGCAGATCACAGATTAGCAATACAAATATACTAGCTTATCATAGAGTATAAATGATACATTTTAATGTTTTTTTTTTTATAGCTCACTTTTTTCAGTTTTTAAAATCGATTAACTTTTACTTTTAGTATTCAAATAGGTAGCGAGGAGCGAAGCGACGAGCGTGTTAGGTTAACGTTTGAACTACCGCACGAGCCGAGCGAGCGAAGCGAGCGTGCCGCGGCAGCGGCCGGCGAGTGCCAGAAGCGACTTTAGGGCGATTCCCACTCAAACAAAAAAAAACTACGTAGGTTTAAACAACTTGTTTGTATTTTATTTATGTATTGTAAAATTTTTGTTATTATCAAATGCTTTCAAAATTAAAATTATTTTTGACAAATTCATTTTAAAAATCACTTTCTAATTATGTTTATTATCTACAATCGTGAACGCGTCATATAACATTTATTATCTGTGGCATATCGTAAATACGTGGTAAATACAAACTTAAATTTTTGGCTATATACATTTTCAGGTAATATAATTTAAGAAATTGTTATAAATAAATTAATAATACGGCAATATATTTAAAAATATTGCCTGTGTGCGAGATTACTAGAAGTTTTAATACGACAATGGTATAAAAGTGTCGTTTTTAGTACAAAAATAACCTTAAAAAAAATAATTTTCATTTTCGATTTTCACAAAAACTACGCATTTTCGTTGGAAAAGAAAAGCACTTTGTTAAGAAAATCCACTACCAGCTATCGATTAAACAGCACAAAATAATGAAATTCGGGGACATCGAATCAAAAATTTAACCACGGTTTTGTCCACGGATAGGCATTGCTCGGATCTCGGCTCGTGGTGCGTTTAGTGAATGTTAGTCTTTAGAGTATAGACATGAAATACTACAATTTTGATTACGTCACTATGACACAGAACGTGCACAGAACAAATAACTATAATGTGCTATAATGCTGTATAAGTACATTGAACCACATTAGATCTAGACATAAACAGAGTAACATCAATTTCAATTGAATATCGAAATTTCTAGACGTTTTCTCATCGAAGGCTAAGTTTATTAGGCTAATAGATAATTATAACATGTTTACAAGATCGATGACTGATATCGTAATAAATCAAACAAATTGTACCAACTTGAGAAGTTAATGGTGTAGAATTACTCCAAATATATAACGATTTCATATTTATTTAGTATGAAATTGTATGTAACTACCTACTTCAATTACTATTATTTCGTCTAACAATTTTATTGACTGTCACTTCAAAACAATACTTATAGTATGTACCATTCATCGTATGCTGTGTTCTCGAAGCAATGGGCTATTATTTACAACAATCGACCTACTATGAAGCATAGGAAAATTTATGTAATATAGGAACTATATCTTTATTTGATTAAGTTTAATACTCGCTTCAAAGTAGCTTTTTGTGACAACGACTTGACTATGACTTACGGTAACCTATTAAAAACTCGAATTTCTATTACCCGAATCTTAAAACCCCGAAAACGGTTGTTAGAACTTTTAAAAGACAGATGTAATGAATGACAAATTTTTAAAATTCCTTTTTTAATTTCCCAGATGAATCAATTTCCAGATGTACCAAAACCAGATTTTTAAAAAGTATTTTTTTGTTTCCCGTATTCTCATAATACAGATCTCAATATACCAGATTCTCAGAATACTTTTTTTTGTTTCCCATCGTACCATTTTCCAAATAAACTATTGCCAAATTTTCATAATCTTTTTATTTGGTTCCCATATAATCGTATAACAGATAAACTATTGCCAGATTTTCATAATCTTTTTATTTGATTTCCATACAATCGTGATTATACCTTTACTATCGACTGAAAATAAACATTGTCAGTAAGTAAATTTATTGTTTTACTTGTCCATTACAGACCGGTTTTAGTGTCAAAGTCGACTCAGTAGGTTAGGTTAGGTTTGAACTGTAACCCCTCACGCACGAGCCGAGCGAGCGAAGCGAGCGTGCCGCGGCAGCGGCCGGCGAGTGCCAGAACCGACTCGCTATTGTTTTACTTGCCCATTACAGAAAGGTTTAAGTGTCAAATTCGACTCAGTAGGTTAGGTTAGGTTTGAACTGTGACCCCTCACGCACGAGCCGAGCGAGCGAAGCGAGCGTGCCGCGGCAGCGGCCGGCGAGTGCCAGAACCGACTCGCTATTGTTTTACTTGCCCATTACAGAAAGGTTAAAGTGTTAAAATCTATTCAGTAGGTTAGGTTAGGTTCGTGCTGCAACCCCCTGGAAGGATTTCGTTTCGCTGGATATCGTTTATTTGAATTTCAAAAATCTGGACATTGTTTGTCTGGATATCAATTAACTGTATTTCAAAAATTTGTGTTTTAAAAATCTGGCTTTCGTGCATATGGATTACGGTCATCTGGATTTTGTGCATTTAGATTTCGTATGTCTGGAACTCATTCGACTGGATTGTAAAACGTCGTACAAATAAGGAAATGGGCAAATGAAATTCGGAGTTGCGATTATATGGCAAACAAAACTTCGAAATTTTAAAATTCGGGGTTATGAAAAAATGTCCAAACGTTTTCTGGATTATGATATTCGGAATATTAAAATTCGAGATTAAGATAGGTAACCATGACTTACCTATAGTAAATGTTGAAAGGAATTAGTCTGGCGTTAAATCCCTGAATAAAAAAAAACTTTGAAACGATAACAAAATTTATATATTATTAACGACTAGTGATCCGCCGGTGACTTCGCCTGTGGTACCTACATATTATATTATAATATAGCCTATTGCACTAAAAGTACACAGTAGTAGTAGTAGTAGTTCCTGAAATTAGCGCGTTCAAACAAACTGTCCAGCTTTATATTATTAGTATTGGTTTAGACTATAGAGTATAGATATTAAATACTAGCTGTGCTTTGCGGTTTCACCCGCGTGGCTCTGCTCCTGTTGGTCTTCGCGTGATTATATTATATAGCCTATAGCCTCCCTCGACAAAATGGGCTATCTAACACCGAAAGAATTTTTCAAATCGGACCAGTAGTTCCTGAGATTAGCGCGTTCAAACAAACAAACAAACTCTTCAGCTTTATAATATCTATTAGTAAAGATTATTTATCTATGACACACACTCAAGTAACTTGTAACTTTCTGCAAATTTTCACATCGTTCAGAACATGTTCAGAACTAGGTGATGTTCAAATACCCAGTATTTGACCTGTTGCGGTGTACGATCCTTCAACCTATGGTTGCACATGACACACAATGTAGCTTGATATATGATAATATATAATTCGCAAACGTTTATAGATATATTATTTTCCGGATGGATTAACTGGTTTCTAAAAATCGGTAGTTGATATTATAATTGTAAAGTGATATATTTTGTTGTGTAAATGGCGATAAATTGCTGATAATAATGGTTAGTGATAATATTAAGCGTTTATAAGACAAAGTCGCTTTCATTGTCCCTATATCTTTATGTATGCTTAAATCTTTAAAACTACGCAACAGATTTTGAAGCGGTTTTTTAATAGATAGAGTGATTGAAGAGGAACGTTGACATGTATAATTTATTAGGTTTTAGACACAGCGTGTGAAGCCGCGGGCGAAAACGGGCGGGTTTTTAGTTTTATTTATGATACAGATGCATATAATATCTTCTTTGTTTATTTTTTTTATTTTGAGTTAGATATTTTTGAAAATTATTATCTATCGTTTTGGTAGAACAGTTAAATCGATACTTAACATTGTTAATAACTAATACGCTTTATAAATAAACGATTATATTTCAGGACATTTTCACACACGGCACGATCTGATCTACGTACTAAGCTTGCGCTTGTGTTATGGAAACAATTAGCTGATAACATAATATCTACATATCATATAATTTGAAATAAATACTTATATAGATAAATATTAAATTATAATAGTTTATTTGTGCCAGCCTCAAGGGAATAAAAATAGACGTGTGGCACTCGGGGACTGCCGCGGTAAAGCTATTGCATAGCATGCCTTCAAGCCACACCTCCGAGCCCGTCGGAGTGGGGAGCGTGAGGTTTTTTCGTTACGGAATTTCTCGATTCGATCCCCGCGCTCAAGGCCCGCGATAGAAGCTATGCAATAGCTTAATAAAAAAACAGAGCAAATACGAATATATTTTAATAGCTAATACAAGAAACTCGCGATTGTAAAGTTTTTAAAACTGAACATTCAATCAACAATCAGTATTCCAATAAACCACTTATTTATTTTTTATATAACCAAAACATTGTGTTATTTAAATAGTAAAAATAATTTTAACCCTCGATCTAATCAAACCCATCATCGGTCATTCACCTAATGATATTTTTAAAAAATTAAACATCTATTCAAAGACATAAACAAATTTAATAAATAAAAAGCACTTTGAATAGAATATCAAAATAGAATAAAACAATTTGTTTCTTTTCAGTGCAAGCAAGTCAGTGAACTTTGTATTAAATTTTATTGTTAATACGTTATTAGAGCTTGACGCATCACAATAGGTAAAACTTAAGTTGTTGACAGTACAATAAGTATAGTCTTCTAACGTAGCTTTTAATATTAAAAACAGGCTTGACAATTTAACATTTTGATAAGAACTTTTCAATGATTCTAGTAAATAACGAAACTACTTACCTATTATTATGTTTATTCACGTCTGACCAGAACGTTTGGTATGTTCAAAATAGTTTAAATCACCTTTATCTATCCTAGTTAAATTTAACACTATTTACACTACATATTAATTTTATATTATAGCCCCTTATATACTCTAAGTATAGCCCCTAGAAAAAAAACTATATTTATTTTGACTTGACATCGAGCGACGCTGCAGTTTACAAACATTACAATTTTCTCAACATAATATATTAAAGATTAAAACGTTCCAATTTCAAATTAACATTACAATGTGATTACAATTTTCTCGACAAAATATATTGCAAAGATTAAAACGTTCCAATTTCAAATTGAGCAAGAATTCTAGAACAATCTATAGACTTTATTAGACCTCATACAGAAATATGGTAAGAATCCCACTTAAAATTTTCCATACGATTTCACTATACGAATCTAACAAGCATTATAATTGGACAAAGGGCTCTTAGAGACAATTTCATGGACATATGAACATATCGAAACGACTTCGTATTTTCCAGTCGACTATAAAAGCCTATTCAGTCTATAAAGCCTGATGGTATGAGTATTCAGTTCGAGCTAAATCTGATATTTTGGCAGTAATATATAAGGTCGTTTACCAATAAAGATATGAACCTGCGGGCGATAGAAATATATCTATATTTCTTCTTCTTCTTTATGAGTTACCTATTCTGGTTTATAAGTTAAATAACTGCCAAATATCACGAAAATCCGTTCAATGATTTTCGCGTGTTAGAGCAAAATACACACATCTAAACATTACAAATTTTGCGTTTATAATAATATTAATAGAATAATTATGAGTCTATTTTTCTATAGTTGGAATCTTAAATTCAAAAATTTCAAAGTAATATTTACGAGCAACGAATATGTTTTTGACTGTCTTAAGAGAATAGCATTTTAAATAACATCAAGACACAGTATATAACAATAAATGTTTATGAAACCATTAATATAAGCCATATACTCATAAATAAGTACTCTATATCGGTTACAACAAATTCATAGTCCATACTGAAGTAATGGCCAATAAAAACAGACGCCACTGAACGCTGAGGAGACTAACTTAGTATGGGTTACTTATTACTGCTAAAGAACTAAATTACTAGAATAGTCTAGAATTAGTTATATTATAGACTAACTAGGTTTCCGCCCGCGGCTTCGCCCGCGCAATTCGTTCCCGCGGGATTTCCGGGATTGCGTCATTTTCCCGGGATAAAAAATAACCTATGTCCTTTCTCGGGTATCAAAATATCTCCATACCAAATTTCATGAAAATTGGTTCAGTAGTTTAGGCGTGATTGAGTAACAGATAGACAGACAGAGTTACTTTCGCATTTTTAATATTAATGTATAGATTTCTGCTTCATAATAAAAATGTGAGCCGTCATGGGACGCCTGGCAGATGTGAAACATCGTTCGGTTTACAAGTGAGCCTATAGATGAGTATAGCGTGGCGACCCGTCGCCATGGCAAGCGTCGCCACGTCAACAATTCGGTTTACAAGTGAGCCTATAGATGTTTCACATCAAAAATGGGATTTGGAAATCGTTACGACTCATCCTTTACGGGGTGTGATAACCACAAAAAAGCTTTTGGTGACTTTTAAATATCTGTAATTGATTTTTTGTACAGCATAATAATTAAACTATTTATTTCAAAATTATGACATATTATTATTGAAAATTCAAAGCTATTCAAAGCGAAAAATAAGACGGACAATACGAAGGCCTCCTTTCGTAACAAATATTGTTATACACACATTCATATTGTATTTATTTGTTCCATCCAGTTGCATATATCTATGTTAGTAGTACTAAATAAATATGTCAATTACTGAACTTTGGCTTGAGAAAGTTACGAGGAGTCGAGGACAAGGAAACTTCCCGTCATGATATTATTTTAGTTACATTTTCTAGCTCTTATTAAATTACAAGGACCTCATGATAGTATTGTTTTGACTTTATAGTTCGCTTATAAATAGAAAAATATTATTTGAAACTATCTAGCACTAGTTTTCCGCCCGCAGCTTCACCCGCGGTTTCAAAAGAAAACCCGCATAGTTCCTGTTCCCGTGGGATTTCCGGGATAAAACCTATTCTATGTGTTTATCTATATGTGTGCTAAATTACATTGCAATCTGTTCAGTAGTATTTGCGTGAAAGGGTAACAAACACACACATACACATCCTCACAAACTTTCGCATTTATAATATTAGTAGGATTACAATGCAATACAATACAAAATTCTTTATTTAACACACAAGAGGAAAAAAAGAAGAAAAATCAAATTCAGAAACATATCATAATACTTGTTTTATTATCTGTGGTAGGTACTGTTGTCATAGATATTTAGTTGTAATTGTGTGTGTGATACCTTTAAGATTTGTATGATTATTTGTCGTTTCGTTTAATGTTGTCGTTGTTCTTGAATGAAAACTAACCTAGATTTCAGACCGTTATTGCAATGATAATCGGCATTGGTTTGTAAATCTGTTGTGTTTGTAATTGTAGTTCGTATTGTTCAAATAAAACACATTTAAGTCTTATAATATCAGAATATAATAGAATAATTGACATTTTGCAGCAAGCCGCCATATATACATATATAAATAAGAAACAATGTAGGAATAAATGTATTTTGAAGTGGAATACTCATGTCAAGAAATACCACAATGAAGCTAGGGCGTATTTTAAACTATGGATTATAGCTAATAAGCCTCGTAATGGTGAATTGTATCAATTGATGCGGTCGTCAAGAAATAGGTTTCGATCCGCTTTAAGAAAGTGTCAAATGGGTCAAGAACAATCCAAATATGATTTATTAGCAAAGTATCACACTAATAAAAATTTTGTAAAATTTTGGCGTATCACAAATTCATGTAACGGGACTAGGTCTATCCCTAGTACTATCGGTTGTGAAAGTAATTGTACGAAAATCGCAAATAACTTTAAAATGCATTTTCATGTTGACTCATTAGCGGTGAACAATTTATATTCTGAAATTAATTTTTGTAAACAGGTAGATTTTGTAATTAAGGATGTTGATGTAGTAAGGTCATTTAGAAGGGTAAAGAGAGGTAAATCCTCTGGCCATGATAAGTTAAATATTGAACATTTAATGTATGCAGGACCCTCTCTGATCACAGTATTAACTACTTTGTTTAATTATTTTATAAAACATAGCGTATTGCCATTGGAATTTATGAGGACAACAGTTGTCCCTATAATCAAAAACAAAATGGGTGATCATTCAGATGTTAATAATTATAGACCAGTATCTTTAGCAACTGTATTCTCAAAAGTATTTGAACAGATTTTGCTACCATCTTTAGAGAATAAAATACAACTTAATGATAGACAGTTTGGATTTAGGCCTAATGTTTCTACTGATTTGGCTATATTTTCTTTAAAAAATTGTATTGCTTATTACACAGAAAGAAAAACATCAGTTTATGCATGCTTTCTCGATTTAAGTAAAGCGTTTGACCGTGTGGTGTATGATAAATTATGGGGCAAGTTGCAAAGGTCTGGTGTGTCAGATAGCATTATTCGCATTTTGAGGTTTTGGTATCAAAATCAACAGAATGTAGTAAAATGGCAAAATTCACTCTCTGATACCTACGTTCTAAATTGTGGAGTAAGACAGGGTGGTTTAACCTCTCCTTTGTTGTTTAATTTGTATATTAATGACCTGATTGAGGAACTGAGTGCGACTCATGTCGGATGTCATATAGGAGGATTTAACATTAATAACCTGAGCTATGCAGATGACATGGTTCTCCTCAGTCCCTCAATCAGAGGACTCAGGGTGTTGGTGGGAATCTGTCAGAAATATGCAAGTGAACATGGGTTACTTTATAATGAAAAAAAAAGCAATGTTTTAGTGTTTCGGTCGGGGCGGGGTCCTGACAGCGTCCCTCCGATATATCTTAATGAAACAGAGTTGGTTAATGTAAATAAATTTAAATATTTGGGACATTTCGTTACCAGCACTCTGAGTGATGACGAGGATATAGAGAGGGAGAGAAGAAATCTATCAGTTAGGGCAAACATGATAATAAGAAGATTTAAAAAATGTAGTAGGAATGTCAAAAAGCTATTGTTCACAACCTATTGTCAGTCATTTTATACAAGTAGCTTGTGGGTGAAGCATACACGAAAAACAATGAACACATTTAGAGTACAATATAATAATGCATTCAGGATGTTCATGGGATTGCCACGTTTTTGTAGTGCATCTCATATGTTTGTATTATACAGAGTAGATGATTTTTATGCTATATTAAGGAAAAAAAATTTTTCAATTAGGGATAGAATTAATAAAAATGATAATAGTATTTTAAAAGTTCTCAATAATGTACATAATTTTATCAACAAAAAATGGCTTGTAACTCTAAAATCTAAAAATAAGTATATGTAATTTTACTAACATTAGAAATTAAGTACTACTAACAATATATGGGCAATGCTGCCTGACATAAATAAAGAAATAAATAAAATAAAATCTGTATGTATTAGTGTATGTAATGAACGAAACCAGATAAAGTGCTAGTTTCATTATTTAAAGAACATTTGTAAAGTTACCATTTAGCTAAGGTCACGTATTTTAATTTAAATTCATTTTATATACACATTAATATTATGAAAAACAAATATTTTCAAGCACGAAAGCTTGGCACAGTTATCCAAATTTCACTTAACCTAATTTACATTAATACGACTTCAAAGTGAAAAATTCAACAACACGCAAGCAATTTAAATATATTATCATAATTTTGTAGTTTTATAAACGAAATTAAAATCAAAGAAACGCGTAGAAAGCCACAACCTACGGCCGAAATGATTTGCATGCGTTTACACCATTTCACCGAGAAAGGGCTTAAGTTACTAGCAGGAGCGTTTACTATTTATTTTTATGCATTTCTATCCAAAATGAATCAGAATTACAGTTTTTATGGATTAGCGTAACGTTGCATTTAGACCAAACGAACATAGAGCTAGAGCTAGAGCAAAAGCATTCTTTCGTGATTACATAGAATCTTTTCGCACTCTTTACGCACTAAGAACAACGAAAGAATGCTCCACGCCTGTTTACACCAAAAATCGCTTTCGTAAAAGATCGCTAAAGCTTACTTATTGAGTCATATCCCACACATTTAATAGAGAAAGCTGTTGCCAATAGGTCAAACAAAGTCAAGGCTACCTTAGCTAAGTGCTACCATATAACTAATAAGATGATAATATAAAAATAAGTCAAAACCTAATCTTAAATTGATAACATGTAGTACGTCGATCTCGCTTAAATTTTATTTCATATTAGCTGTGCCCGCGACTTCGTCCGCGTGGAATAGTGACTGCATAGTAGTTACTACTTAACTTTTATTGAATAAACACGTACTACCATAAATAATTAAAAGAACAGTTAGTAAAATTTATTACTAAACTGAGCTAAAAAATAAAAAAATAAGTGCCTAATTAATTTTCTACGTAAAATTTATTTTAATTATGGCATATTATTTTTTAGGCACCAGGAGGGAGAGGAGCAAATTTATTTACCTTCCTTCCTTGTATGGATGTTTTTGACAATATATTGTGCAGCAACTGAGTGCCTTTACACATTTAATATTGAAGATTTTAGCTTTTTTTTTCTTTTTTTGGTTTTCTGCTTTAATTACTTCGCAAATTTGAAGTGACATTTTCCACATTTTTCCTGACATTTTCACGCATTTTCCGGATATTTTCCGGGAATTTTCCAGGCATTTTCCGGACATTTCCCTGACATAGCCTGTAAATGTCTGGAAAATCCCCGGGAAATGCTCGGAAAATCCCCGGAAAATGTCTGGAAAATCCCCGGAAAATGCCAGGGAAATGTCCGGAAAATGTCTGGAAAACATCGGGAATATCCCCGGGATATGCTCGGAAAATCCCCGGAAAAAGCCTGGGAAATTCCCGGAAAATAACCGGAAAATGCCTGGGAAATGCTCGGAAAATGCGTGGAAATTTCCGGAAAAACCGTGGAAAATCCCTGGAAAATGCCTGGAAGATATCCGGAAAATGCGTGAAAATGTCCGGAAAATATCCGGTAAATGCGTGGAAAATCCCCGGAAAATGCCAGGGAAATGTCCGGAAAATGTCTGGGAAACATCCGGAAAATCCCCGGGAAATGCTCGGAAATGCCTGGGAAATTCCCGGAAAATGTCTGGAAATCCCGGAAAATAACCGGAAAATGCCAGGGAAATGTCTGGAAAATATCCGGAAAATGCGTGGAAATTTCCGGAAAAAGCGTGGAAAATGCCAGGGAAATGTCTGGAAAATATCCGGAAAATGCGTGGAAATTTCCGGAAAAAGCGTGGAAAATGCCTGAAAATGCCCGGAAAATGCTCGAAAAATGCGTGGAAATTTCCGGAAAAACCGTGGAAAATCCCTGGAAAATGCCTGGAAAATATCCGGAAAATGCGTGAAAATGTCCGGAAAATATCCGGTAAATGCGTGAAAATGTCCGGAAAATATCCGGAAAATGCCTGGAAAATCGCCGGAAAATGCCTGAGAAATGTCCGGAAAATGTCTGGGAAATGCGTGGAAAATCCCCGGAAAATGCCAGGGAAATGTCCGGAAAATGTCTGGAAAACATCCGGAAAATCTCCGGGAAATGCTCGGAAAATCCCCGGAAAAAGCCTGGGAAATTCCCGGAAAATAACCGGAAAATGCCTGGGAAATGCTCGGAAAATGCGTGGAAATTTCCGGAAAAACCGTGGAAAATCCCTGGAAAATGCCTGGAAAATATCCGGAAAATGCGTGAAAATGTCCGGAAAATATCCGGAAAATGCCTGGAAAATCCCCGGAAAATGCCTGAAAAATGTCCGGAAAATGTCTGGGAAATGCGTGGAAAATCCCCGGAAAATGCCAGGGAAATGTCCGGAAAATGTCTGGGAAACATCCGGAAAATCCCCGGGAAATGCTCGGAAAATGCCTGGGAAATTCCCGGAAAATGTCTGGAATATCCCGGAAAATAACCGGAAAATGCCAGGGAAATGTCTGGAAAATATCCGGAAAATGCGTGGATATGTCCGGAAAAAGCGTGGAAAATGCCTGGAAAATGCCCGGAAAATGCTCGGAAAATCCCCGGAAAATATCCGGAAAATGCGTGAAAATGCCCGGAAAAAGCGTGGAAAATGCCACTTCAAATTTGCGAAGTAATTAAAGCAGAAAACCAAAAAAGAAAAAGAAAGCTAAAATCTTTCATATTAAATGTATATGGGATATTCATATTTCATACTTAATGTATGGGAGGGTTTAAAGATAATTTTTTTGATATTTCTCGATTTATTTTTAAAAATTTATTACCGCCATTTTACTCATTAGGTTAAGTACTTTCGATATCAGTTTAAAGTTTTTTGTTATCTGTAATACTTACGGAAAAATCGCCTGTGCACACTTAACGATTACACCCTGTATATAGGTATAGTAAATGGATGAACCGATTTTGATTAAATATGTCTAATTATACTTTACACGTCATGCCCTTTCATTTCATATGTCACTTGAGTCAAAATTCACTTTTTTTATTATCTACCACTTTTATACCTATATCAAATAAATGGATGAACCGATTTTGATAAAATTTGACTTATTTTTACTGATAGGTCGTTCACTTTCATTTAATATATCACTAAAGTATATTCGACAACTTTAGTTATTTTCATTCCCACTTTTACACAATAAATGGATGAACCGATTTTGATACAGTTTATTTAAGAACCAGCGTCGGAAAATATGCTGCCTAACAAAAAAACATCATCTAATTCGGATTACCTGCTAGCGAGCTACGGTGGCACAAACACACACACACACACAGCGGTCAAACACTTATCACCCATATTTTTGCATCGGGGGTTAAAAATATAATATTATAAATACGACATAATTTAAAGGACATTTTATGTATAAAATTTACCTAGAAATAAGTATAATTTTAATTTGACCCCCCTACTACCTCAGCTTACCCCCCCACCCTTGGGGACTTTCGATATGATCACTTGGACATAACTGTAGCGTATAACAGATAACTTACGTTTTATCGTACACTGTATGTGTACCATAGAATGCCTTAGCAAATGTTCGCCGTGAGTACCTACTTAAATGGTCATAACTTTTTTATTTATGAACCGATTGACATGAAATAAACACTAAATGTTAAATGAAGATTACCACAATATATTAGTGAAAAGCGTATTTCCAAACTATACATAGCCAGAACGCAACCATAGGAAACTGCTCGTGTATACTTTGTAATGCTGTTTTTTAAGTTTGTAATATTACAATATATACACGAATTTTGCGTACTGATCGTGTATACTTTGTAACGCGGATGCTTGCTTCTTCGTTCCAAACTATACACGATCAGTACGTAAAATATAACTAAATATACCTACTACTGACTACACCACTTACGCTTGCGCGAAATAATAAATATATAGGTAATCAAAGACTTGTACAGCTATATCTATCTACTTTTATTCTTCTTGATTATTATTGATTCAGTAAAATATGGAATAAAAATATTATTAGGTAAGCTTAGGAAAATAAATAGGTAACAGATAAGGGTACCTATGGGTTAGGTTAGGTTCGTGTGTTTTTTAACTACACAAAAATAGGAGCCCCGCGAAGCGGGGCTCCGTCGCCTCGCAACCATCTTCTTCTGGTCTTAATAGATTCTTACATTTTTGCACTATTGTCAATTGTAAGTCGTGCAGTATTGTCGGGAACGAAGACACAAGCATCCTCGATACAAAAAATATACGATCAGTACGCAACATTACATACACATGCATTGTAATAATAGATTTAAAAACAGCAATAGGTACAATAATATTATATAAACGCGAGCAATGGAAAGACGGCGCGCTTACTCCGAAACATACACGATTAGTCCGCATGCGTACTGGCGCTGTATATTTTGGAGCGCTATTCTTACTTACTTCACTACAAAGTATACGCGAGTATTTGCGTACTACTGTTGTATAGATTGGAAGAACTTTGTAAAAAAGTTATTTCCAAACTATACGTGATTAGTTTCACACCGTTGCGTGCTGGCCTTGTATAGTTTGGAAAGACGCTAGTGAAAACCGCATCGAAATCGGATAAGCCGTTTCTGAGATTAGCGTGTTCAAACATACAGACAAACAGACAAACAGACAAAAAATTTTTTAACTACAGTTTTGGGTTTGGGATCGATTTAATAATAACCCCTGCTAATTTTTTTTTACATATTTTCATTGTACAGACACCACTTTTCTAGAATTTTATTATATGTATTGATCAAACTGTACAAGAAAAGTATAATGAATGGATTTATTAAGAAAGTCTTTTACATTTTATTTACTCAAAGACATTCTTTATATATATATATATATATATATATATATATATATATATATATATATATATATATATGGGTGATTATACAAAAATGGGGTAACTCGATGTCATCAGCCAATTTAAACAAAGTCTTATTATATTTTATTCAAATAACAATATATTTTAAAACAATGAAGCGTCCTTTATTTGGTCACTCAATTTCACTTCTTTATTTAAAATACAAATGAATAAAAAAAATAAATGAATACCTCAAACGTCAGTACTTTGGCATGTCACAACTCCGAAAACCAACAATCAAGTGACTATCGTTTAAACATTATCATCGATTTAAGAAAACTTACTAATTCACTACAATCTTTGATGTACATAGTATTATATACTACAACTTTCATAACGCAATGTTTTCCATTTTATTTAAAAAATAAAATTAAACTTTGTCATCGTTTTCACTAGTCAGTCCGTTGTGTGTTTTTTAAATTTGAAATTCTCGCTAAATATCACCAAGTCGAGGTCAAATCCCTGTCTAAGTATTAATGTTGGTAATGAAGTAACTTGTGCACCGCATATTTTGACGGCCATCATTACTGTACCAGCGCTTGGGTTATGTTTGTCCTCTAAACTCGTGCTGGGCCAGTCAAAATTTCAGTCCTATGGTGAGTCGTTATTTTATTGTTAATCTGATTTTTATTTTCATTTATAAATGGTTAACTATGATTTGTAAAAATATAGTTTATTGATTTTAGAAATTAGGCAAAAAAACATAATTTGTGATTATAACCTCATATTAAGTCCCTTTTCATCAATCCGCTGGCATCAGTCCTTTGTCAGATATCTCGCCAGAGGACTGACGCGACCCCATAGTACTGATGATTCTATCGTTTTTGAGAACTTTTATCTTGATTGCTATTGGTATAAGCATTTCTATTTTATATTTCAGTTTAAAACACCATGCGCCACGCTAAAAGAAACTGAATTTGACTAGGGAAGAAACATTTAAAAAAGAGTAGCAAAGAAAAGAGCTATTGAAACAAACTACTAATAATTTTATTAAAAAGATCTTATTTTATTTTAATTATTGATTTTGATGCTTTCAGGGCATAGCTTTTTATATTTATCAGATAAATACGTATATATATTATATATATAATACTGTGAAGTAAAAATACCTCAAAATAACATAAAAGTTAATTAATATGCCTAATAACATTATAAAAATGTCAAGGGGCTCTTATGAAAACTCAGATGAGACTTTCATTCGAGCCTTTGGTTTTTAATTTTATTATAATTAGTCCTTTAACATAAATATTGTTAGATTTTTAGGGCTCCGAACCTCAAAAGGAAAATACAGAACCCTTATAGGATCACTTTGTTGTCCGTTTGTCTGTTAAGACGTTTTTTTTTTGGAACGCGTGGAGGTATCAATCTGAAATTTATATTGGATACTCAAGATTAAGAACCCTTGGGGCTGTAAAAAACTCAAACTTATAACGCAACGCAATCAAAAGATACCTACATCCGTTAATACTGCAAATTTCCGCAAAATTAAATATTCGCATGGGAATAAAAAACACACAGAATGCTTGCCGTGTATACAGTCAACTATAAACTATATAGTCTACTTGGTAAATAGCAACGTCTTATAACACATACAAAGGTAAATTGCTAAAAGTGTAAATTTTAAGTTACAAACATAATAAAAAATAGGTTTGTTAGGAGTCCAACTCGCACTTGGCCGTTTTTTGTTTCTATTGTTTGTGAATTACTTGAAATATTAAGTAAAACTAAGTCAAAGTAGTAAAAGTTAAGTAAGAGAGTAAGAATATTCACGTTGCGTTAAATGTCAGAAGGCTGTTTTGAAAATTGAGACATTGTTATTTCCCAGTATCACATATTATTAATTATCATTTTTAAACGTAACTAAGTGATTTTAATACTTAAAAGACATGTGCCATTATTAAAACTGAGAGATTTGTAGTAATATTCATTGAATTTCTTTAAGAATATTACAATATTGTGTTTTTATCAGTACCGTGTTAGCCTCGTCAGTCCCCTGGAGGCCAAATCCAGAAAATTTCAAATATCTCACAATCTACTTAAAAAAGTGGCTGGCCCGATTTGGTACAATATATTCATTAGATTAGCTATCATATAAACCCTAATTTGTAACAATCTGATATAAAAAATATAGTAAACAAAATATCCTCAAAAGTTACCCCATTTTTGTATAATCACCCATATATATATATATATATATATATATTATTTTCGATTTCCGAAAATTTTATTCTTATTTAAGTTAAATAATTTATTTTCTATAAACGCTCCATTCTATAAATAAGTATTGAAGACTGTTATAATATCTTTAGAACAGAAAAACAAACACAAACCAGAAATTCAAGTGTAAATGACTTCAAAGCAATTAACATTACCGCGTTGTAAAACCAATTACAAAACCACTTCAAAACTTCTATCCCAAACAAATTCTTAAACCATTTATTGATCTTTGATTGAACGTCTCAAAGCTCAGATATCAGATAATCTCCATTTCGAGGAATTAAGGCGATTACGTTTTTATTCAGATTATTGCAGAGATATTCAGAACTCGTATCTAAAGGATATTAAGTACAAATTGAATTTATTTGAAAAAATACTCCCCGCGGCTTAGCTGTAAGATGTTCAGCGAATATTCATTTATTGGGTACAATTGGGTTGGGAATTGTAGTTTCATATATATTTGCGTTGGCGGGAAACGTAAGATGTACGAGGAATCAACATCACAAGCCAAAAAAACTATTTGAGCATTCAATAAATGGATCTTCCCAATTTCCTACAACAGTATCTTGAAACTCAATAACTCACGATTACTTTGAAGTTTATTTTAAAAACTACTTGAGCTTTTAATCAATATACTTACAGAATTTTCAATTACATTGCTATTCAAAACAATTTAGGATAATACATTTTTACATTGGAGAGATAATACATTAGAGAGCTTTTGTTGTTTATTATCAATTTGTGTTCAATTTGGGAATAAGAACTAAATAAATGGATTTCGCTATTGTCCATCTTAAAATAACATTAGCAAAATAGATAAACGTTCACATATCTTAATTCGTTTATTTTCCTCCAAGTCACGAAAAGGAAGATCTTCTTATTTATATAGTAAATCAAGCATTTATTCTAATGTATAAGCTGGTCACTGTTATAACGAAAAATATCATACGTAAAAAGGAGTCACGTAGAAATGTGGCTAATTAGTAATTAGCCATAATTTACTTCAGTTGCTCTTTCGCTCATGATAATCATGTCATCTTACTTTGACGTCTAAAGACTAAACGTGTGTGTGTAATTGTGCCGTTTTTAAAGATCGAATGTTTGTATTCGTCCTATCCTGTGGACCTATCTACATCTTTATACATAACTAGCTTTCCACCCGCAGCTTCGCCCGCGCAGTCAAAGAAAAACCCGCATAGTTCCCGTTCCCGTGGGATTTCCGGGATAAAACCTATCCTATTTCCCGGGGTAAAAAGTAGCCTATGTCCTTTCTCGGGTATCAAAATATCTCTATACCAAATTTCATGCAAATTGGTTCAGTAGTTAAGGCGTGATTAAGTAAAAGACAGACAGACAGAGTTACTTTCGCATTTATAATATTAGTATGGATTATCATTGTTGATAATTATGATAACTTATAAAGATTCAAGAAAAATGCACCTTATTAACAGTGGTTAAGATAACTATCAGTTATATGTTGTGCAAAGGGTAAATATATACGTATTAATATGAGAATTAAGCGCGTCACACACGGTGAAGATACTATAATATTTTATCTTAAGATACTGTAATATTTTATATTACAGTATCTTAAGGTATCCGGTATCAGCGTTCTGACCATCATTTTTCTTTTTGTCATTGCGTACTAAGACCCCCTGTAGAACCGCCATCCTGTTACAAATTACCCGAAATTTTGTGGGTCATTTGTAACAGGATGGCGGTTCTACAGGGGTCTTAGTACGCAATGACAAAAAGAAAAATGATGGTCAGAACGCTGATACCGGATACCTTAAGATACTGTAATATAAAATATTACAGTATCTTAAGATAAAATATTATAGTATCTTCACCGTGTGTGACGCGCTTTATCCGACAAGCTGAGTCAGACGCAATACTGCAACATCATTCTATCCTATTCAGGCGATGTTCGATCGTGATGTGATATGATTAATTGCAGAGTAAGCTAGTAGCCCGGTCAATTTAAACATTCGGTGCTACATAAAGTCCCAACAGGCTGAATTTCTGTGAAGTTGTTGAAAACATAATTATAAACAATGTCTAAAAGTTCCCCATCATTCCCCTGTAAGCTAAAAATTTTATTCACGGTCAAAGGTCAAAAAAATGAGTTTTTCGCGATTTTCAGCAAAACAGTAAGTTTTATCATAAAGTACCTCAGGCAAAGATTGTAGATCATAAAATTATCTATAACAAATGTATCAATACTTTTTTTCTTACGAGCCACCGTTTCTGAGATATAACGATTCAAAAAGTTATAAAAGTTGTTATCGTCATAATATGCACACGTTTCCACGCCACCTATGAGGTAGTGTACTTAGCGCGTTTTTTAACGTGGTTTCCCCAGTAGGCCTACTCCACGGGTCAGCTGTTGTGATCCTGTTTAATGTAAAACTATTGCGAAATAACGGAAATTTTCAAAGATTGGGAAAGATAAAAGCGATGTAAATGAAAAAAAAGTGTTGAAGTTTATTCGTCTTATTCGTTAGTTTCAAATTCTTGTTCTTCTTCTTGATCTTCTTCTTGTTCTTCTTCTTGTTCTTCTTCTCTTGCTTCTTCTTCATCTTCATTTTGGATGCAAGTAAATTGCGTCAATAGCGATGTATCGCATGATACTTCGTCGGAGTCAAACGAATCCTCCATTGTTTGTGATTCAATATTAGAGCACGACCGGCTTTGACAATTTGTGCATGCCAAAGAACAAGACAGTCCGACTTTTTTGCAACCACATTTAGCACTGCATCCCTTTTTGCAGTTGCAAAAAATAGTGTTCAGCAGTTTTTCCGGCGCAGGTGGAAGTAAAGTTTGAACTGGCTCTAATATATTGTTGACCAACTTCCAACCCCAGTCTGTAGGGTCTAGCTAATCATAACCAAGCCACACTTGAACTTGGTAATATACTCGAAAAAGATGTTGGTGAGCAGCAACTGAGGTTGGAGGAAGACAAGCTAGTTGAACTTGTTTTTTATGTTTAGTGTTTTAACGAAACATGCATATCGATGCTTATCTAAACAGGTAGTTTTTTTAGGAGCTCCGTACATAGAAAGAAGAAAGCGGATGCCGTTGGTAATAACTTCTTGTTGAGTTGAATTACTCATTTTAAAAACTTCAGCACATTGAATTAAATCTTGTTTTTCAAACATTTTGAAAACTGCTGTTTTACCCCTCCTGTAAAATGCAGATGTCGTATCACAGCCAGTTATTGCGTGTAAAAATAGTACATGCATGATCTTTACACTTAACTAAAGTAAATAAACTTTTTGATGAATATATATTTGATTGATGCTGAGCTTTTCCTGGTTTTAAGATTGGTAATGTATTGTTTACGTTAACAATACATAGTAAACACGTGCAAGCAATAAATACCGAAACCTTTTGTTTTGACACTCTTTCAAAATGACTGATTGACAAACAATTTTATGTTATACCTACACAATAGAACTAAAGTCGTCATAAAGCTAACCGCCGCAAAGCTTTGAAAAATTCGATAAAGGAAACAATAGGTAATGTATTGTTTACGTTAACAATACATAGTAAACACGTGCAAGCAATAAATACCGAAACCTATTGACACTTTCAAAATGACTCATTGACAAACAATTTTATGTTATAGAGGTTGTGGAAACATTTCTTTAAGTTACTAAGGGCCAATACAGAGATTATTTATTTAAGATATAGAGGTTGCGTATTTTAAGTTAAAGAGGCGTTGAGCTCTGATGGGAAGGGAACATATTATTTTCTGAAGTTACAGAGGTTTTTATGTTACCGAGATTTAAGTTATCGAGGTTCTACTGTATAAGTTACAATGACCGATAGAAAAATATTTAAACATTTAATATATAATATACATATATATATATATATATATATATATATATATATATATATATATATATATATATATATATATAAAATATTACTACTCTAGATGTATATACGTGGCGTACTCATGCATATTATGACGATAACAACTTTTATAACTTTTTGAATCGTTATATCTCAGAAACGGTGGCTCGTAAGAAAAAAAGTATTGATACATTTTTTATAGACAATTTTATGATCTACAATCTTTGCCTGAGGTACTTTATGATAAAACTTACCGTTTTGCTGAAAATCGCGAAAAACTCATTTTTTTGACCTTTGACCGTGAATAAAATTTTTAGCTTACAGGGGAATGATGGGGAACTTTTAGACATTGTTTATAATTATGTTTTCAACAACTTCACAGAAATTCAGCCTGTTGGGACTTTATGTAGTAGTACCCTCATTTTTTGGTTTAAATTGACCGGGCTATAGGAGATATTCAAGAATCGTTCGTGCGTGAACTTCCTCCGTTAATATAGATTAAAATGTATTAGAGAACGTAGAAGAATTTGGTGTCTCAGGTAATTGATTCGTAACAAGGCATTGTACCTATGTTACTTAAATGTAATTTGTAATTACGTAGGCAATAATTCTTTTTAGTCTTATTTATTAATACTAGTCTTAAAAACTATCCGTTATATACCATAATTAATTTAGAAGTCCGCCAATTCTCTTTAGATTCAACCAGTTAGTAACATTGATGCTATAAAATAAATGCACTGGAAAAATTACTTGCAGTTAGTTTCCTAAACTTCAAATTTCAAATCGGAGACTGATTTTTTTTTATTGATACGTTGTATTAAATAATAGGCACAATCATTTCAACAAAAAATTTTATATAGCTCATACTAAAGTCGTAACAACAGAAATTAATTCTAAAACATGATTTTCTGATACTACAGGATCTTAGGCTTATAATAACGTTTCGTTTTAAGCATAATATTAATGTACACATCTCACGTGTCTTTGAGAATGAAATTGAAAATGTCGTGGAGGGTTGTACATTCATATCTATTGTTCACAGCGCTTTCGGGATTAAGATAATATAATACATATATGAAGTGTTTTTAGGGTTCTGCAGTTAAATTGTAGATCCATTTTGGTTTTGTATTATTTTGTTTGTGTTTTATGTTTATCACGAGATATGTTAATAGATTTATCTTAGATATACATTTTATTTCATACAGTATCATAATTCTTAATAATGGTTTGCTAAATTGCCAAATAATGTATGTGAATGGAGCCCAGATCTTATAAAGTTATGAAAAATTGCGTAGTTAATACAAAAACAAATATTTGCTATTTTCGAACACACACCAATTAAAACAATTATTTTGTACGTATAGAACTTTTAGCAGCTACTTGGATACGACTGGCACTCGAAAACTTAAACTTGTCAGTCTAGCCATGGTCTAGCCATATTACCAACATATTACTCTTATCTTTTAAAGTTACACAGAAGCATTTAACTGTTTACTTCTAACTTAGTTTTAAACAAATATTTTTACTGTTATCACAAGTCTAGACAGACAATTTAGTATAAGCCACTCGGAGTAAAATTATTTTACCTTCCCCGCAGTGTTTGTGGATTAAGTTCATAATCTTATTGAAATTGGATTTTAAAATTGGCTAGCATTTTGTAGAACGTTATCTTGTAAAACATAAATCGTATGTGTCGTGAAGTCTATAGGATGAAGGATATAGGATCGTATTGTATGAACTTATTTCAGCGATTGAATGTAAAATATGTTTTATTTTATAGGTAATTGTTATGTGTATTATGTCGTTATGTAAATGCGACATAACCCATAAACCCAGCCTAAAGGCTGGGTTACATCAAATATTATGCATTCTTTATAGTCATTTTTTTCATATAAAATATCCTATATTTTTCAAAAGTCCCTTCATCAATAAAAAATTACGTTACCATGATTGATTTCATTAAATGGTGCATTACACTATAGTTTAATGAAGTAATCTGGTCATTAAAACTTAATACCGAGTTAGTACTAAGACTCTACCAATCTGTTAACATGAGTTAAACTTAACCCATTGAGCCCCGAACGGCCCGATCGGTCCACGACACAATAGATTTTCTATTGTGTCTGTGATTCCGGGGCCTGAGTTATTAATAATATTCCGAGAATTCGTAAAGTTTGGACATTTTCCGGAAAACGAATATACAGAAATTCAATAATTATATATGTAGGATCGGGGCCAAATGAAAAACACTTTGAACTTCTTGAGATTTATTTTCAGACCACAATCTTAATTTTTAGAAAACATCTTACAGAGAAACAGCCGTCTTCACCCACGATCCCAATGAAAAAAAAAAGATCATTCCTCATTCGCTCTCTACTTCACATTCACATTCACTCATTGATTCGCTCATAGTCTATCGTTCTTCCAGTCTAATCATCGTTCAGAAAGTAATCTTACACACGTTCAGAAACATCAATTAATCATACATCTCACCTTATCATCCCACACTCGGCCATTCCTGCACCATGTCTGCCCTCAGACATGCACACACAGTCATCAGTCGTTCATCATCATCATCTTCCATCTTCCATCATCAGTCATCATAACACCGTATAAACATAAACAATTATAAAGTTATACAAACAATCTTACAAGTATCCTTAAATTTTTTTAAATTTAACATTTAAACAAAAACAAAATCTTACAAGTTTCTTTACACTTTAAAACTTTCAACTTAAACAAAAACAATAGTACCGTTCTACTTTAAATACTCATAACAAAATAAACCCTTAGGAAAACATTACATTTTCAAATAAAATCAAAACTTACAAAACATTACAGAAAATCTTTCCATAATTACTAAGTTTAAATAAACTTAAAGAAAAACTTTTTCTTACATCTTGTTACACAAAATATAAATAAAGACTTTAAAACAATAAACCTTATTGTTTTATTTAACCCATAACCTTTCCTTCTTAGTAGTGTAGTTAACACATACAACATTAACATGTATCACAAGATAATTATTTGAGCAATAAATCTTATAAAATAAACAAATCTTCCACCTTTCTTTCAAGCATAGTCTTTCATACACATTATTATAGAAAAATATATAAGTCTTCAGAATAACCTGAAACAGATAAAAATGTTAAGGCAAAATAAACAGTATTTTTTACCTCAAACTCGATCAGACCAATTCTTCATTTATTTTCAAATGAAAATATCCATTCTTTAAATCTAAGGCTGAATATACTTTAGCGCTTGCTAATTTATCTATAAGATCGTCTACTATTGGAAGAGGATATTCATCTTTTAAAATCTTTTTGTTTAACAGTCTGTAATCAATATAAATCCTAATTGAACCGTCTTTCTTTTTTACGAATACCAGAGGACTAGCAAAATCTGAATAACTTACCCTTATAATGCCGTCTTTTAACCATTCTTGTATCTGCTTGTCAACCTCGTGCTGCTCCTTAGGTGACAGTCTGCGTGGTCGCTGTGCAACAGGTGTCTCATCCATCAAAGTTATTTTCAGTTCCACTGGAGCTTCCTTTGTTTGCTGTGGCTTGTAGCTGTCAACTAACCTCACTACTTCATCTTTCACACTTTCATTACTTACTGTACCTACAAGATCAACAGTAGAAAGAAGAAAGGGTAAAAATTTAGAACGTGGACCGTCAATGGGGGGGCGGGGAGGGGAAGGGGAGGGGAGGGGGGTCGGGGGGAACTCCTAGGTACCACCCCCCACCGGCGCAGACCAGTAGTTCCTGAGATATTCAAGGTCAAAGTTTGAGGTTATAATTGGGCCTAAAGTTACAAATAATGGATGGTAGGATAAACCTTTCCCTTCCCTCCACTCCCAAACTCCCTCCAGTTTACTATATTGCTTCTGCTTCTGCTCCAGCGCTGCGGGAAGTGCAGCCCTATCACCCTTGCGTAGCTAAGTACAGGCACCTAACTCGCCTACGCAGCTTCGGCTGTTTGGTCGCCTTCGGCGACCAGCCTCAGCCGCTTCGGCTCGTACGGTGCCTGCACTTAGCTACAGCGGGCGAGGGCTGCTCTCCCTCCGCGCTTCCGATTTTTTAGATACACTCTAGGGGTAACAGCGGAAGGACCACGTGGAGTCGGGGTTGACAGATTTGGTTATGTGACTGTTCATCTTTTGTGTAATGGATTTATGTGTGTTACATTACCCAAAATTGTTATTGTTAGAATTACTAACTTAAATTGAAATAGAATGAAAAGTAATTGAACTGAATTATTAATTAATAGCCGAGCAGCTACATTGCTGATGTGGCTATATGTAAACTAGTGTTTTGTGTAATGTCTTTATCTTTACTAAAATACTTAATTTAACTTTGTGCGTTGTTACTTATTGTTACTTATTATCCAATATGTTTATATTTTAGAGGAAATATAATAAAACACAATTATTTTAATGAATTTTAAATTTTAACAACCAATTTAACATATTTTAACTTCTTTTATATACAATAATACTAAAATAACTATCAATTTATGTATTTTATAAAGTATTATTGTGAGAAAAATATCACTAAAGCTGTATGAGTGAACCCTTTGCTAGTGACAAGCATCTGTCAACGTCAAAATTACGAAAAGTAGTACAAAATTAAACAAATTTGTTTATTTTATTATAAAAAAAATACGCGGCTTCACAAGTTGAAACTTCGTAAAATTACTTCTCAGAGTCTTATCTTATCGCTATAAAATCGCCGATATCCAACTCGACGGTCCATATTCTAAATTTTATCCGAAGAAAGAAAGAAAGAAAGAAAAAACATTTATTTCTAGATAGTAGAAAAAAAACAATTAATTTTCGTCATCCAACTTTCACCTTTCGGAAAAACAAACGCTGTTCCTTCATCCATTACCATAACAACATTGCTCAAGAACGCACGACCTACAATAGCACAGTAAGGCATACAGTTATTAGGTACAATATAAAATGTTTCTTGTTTGAAATCACGCCCGTCTATTCGTAACTTCACAACACAATGTCCAAGTGTTTTAACTTTTGCACTGCCGAGTCCGGTGAGTACAACATTGTTGTCGTATTTTGGGGTACACATCGATAAATAAATGTCCTCGTTAATCAAATTCACGTCGCTACCACTGTCCATGAGCGCTGTGGTTTCAGTATTATTCAAAATTATTTTTTTCAAACGTTTTTCTTCACTTTTCTTTATTATTTCGTCATTGTTTACAATCTTCATAACCTGTTGAGACTTGTCATCTGTCAACTGATTAATCGAAACTTCATTGCAATCATAGTCAATCATTCGTTCATTATTTCTTATGCCGCCATCTTGACCGACAAACTTCAGATCGAAACTTGATTCGCCGACAGATCCGAACATCGTTCTTTTCATACTTTCGATTTGTTGCGATTGAATTTCGTTCTTATCGCCGCCGCTTGCGCTGACGCCATCTTGTTTATGAATGCTTCTATTTTCAAATCTTGATGCGCCTGTTTTTTTCAGATCACATGCTGATGCTATATGTCCGTATGAGTTACAACGAAAACATTTAGCTCCTTTTTCTTTATTAGGGCAGCTTGATGAGGCATGCCCATGATCACCACAATTATAGCAACGTAATGCGTTTCTTACATGAGATGAATTCGAATATACACTCGTAGGCTTTTCTTGACGGTCTTGACTGGGACTAACTTTCTTTGTTTTTGACTTTACTAACTCATAAATTTTCAACTTTTCTTTTAATTCCGCGTACGTTTTAATCCCATATAGCATAATCTTACTAGATTCATCATCAATAATACCGTCAACTATGTACTTTATAGTCACGTAATCAGCTAATTTGCCGCGCTTCTTCTAAGATTTAGATTATCTTCATGATAAGTAGATAATCAATGCAACTTTCGTTCGGCTTTTTCGTTCTCGCACTCATTAATTCATGTACCGTTTTCGTATCCCACGTAGATGGAAATTCCTTTAATATTTCTTCCGCCAGCTCCTGCCATGTCTTGAATGGTCTTTCCGATTTAAGCCAAAGAAGCGCCGTCCCGCTTAGTGATCGCCTGGCAACAAGAAGTTGCTGTAATGGTGTCCATTGAAATATTAATCCATTATCTTCTATATCTTGAATCCACTTGTGTACAGGGTAATTAGAGTCTTGTCCGGTAAATTTCGGTATAAGGTCCGCCGTCATGAATAGTGTGTTCTGTTGCTGCTGTGTGTCGCCGCCATTTTGTTTAAATTCTTTTCTTCCTTCGTCTTCAATATTAAAACTGCTGCTGTTTCTCTTATCCTTTCTTCCCATCGTTGCGTCTTTTTTATAGTTATCGTCTTATTGGAATACGTCTTATTAGTCGTCGTCGTCTTATTAGCATGAAAAGTTGTACCACGCCGCGCCGCCTCGCCCGGTGAGATAACCTAACTTTCCCGCCGATCGTCTTTCCGTCGTAATCTTTGATTTTCCTCTTTCAATTGGACGAGCCCCCAAGATTGTAGGATCGGGGCCAAATGAAAAACACTTTGAACTTCTTGAGATTTATTTTCAGACCACAATCTTAATTTTTAGAAAACATCTTACAGAGAAACAGCCGTCTTCACCCACGATCCCAATGAAAAAAAAAAGATCATTCCTCATTCGCTCTCTACTTCACATTCACATTCACTCATTGATTCGCTCATAGTCTATCGTTCTTCCATTCTAATCATCGTCCAGAAAGTAATCTTACACACGTTCAGAAACATCAATTAATCATACATCTCACCTTATCATCCCACATATACTTAATGCAACTTTTAAGCTTTCTTAAGAGTCAATATGAAATGTATGTATGTTCAGTTAGGTATCGTTCCAAAACAGCTGATTAAGAATTGAAAAGATAAATTAGATCTATAGACTTATAATATAATCACAATTTAATAATTATAGTTTATATCGTTTTAAGAAAGGAGGGAAATTCTGAATTCGTCGTCAAGCATTTTATGCTATAAGTTAGGAAAAAAAATAGAATATTTGTTAGCCAGATCATAAAAATTATCATTTTTTGCACGAGAATACGAATATTTTCGATTACATTTCAAATTTAATCAAATAATAAGTTAGGGTGATCAAATTTTCAATACCCTCCCGGGATGTAAAGGGAATCCAACTACAGTGATTGCCCGGAAAAGTTCATATTACAGTTTCAGGAAATACGAATAAAGTACGTCAATACTGAATAAAATATTTGGTTCGTTGAATTTAATTACTGAATGCAGAAAGAGGAGATTTTTGATGCAAAAAGCGGTTTCGCCTGCTGAAAATGAAGAATTTTTTTCTAGTGATAAATCTTTTTTAAATGTAGGTAAGGCCGAACAATTTTAGCAATTAAACAGATACCTAAATAATCAAAAGATAACTGTTTTGAATATGATTCTTGAAGTGAAACTTCTTTAGGCGCGTGGAGAATAAAATTTCTAGGTCGCGACATGGCAATACCGTCACGTCATTTAGTAAGGCGACGATTTTAGTATCTTTGAATATTTGAAGTTTCACTTCTGACACGTGTGCTCGGCACACACCCTCTTTTTTTGTGAAACATGTTTCATATCAGAGTAATTGGACTCATGATACCTATATTTATCAGAATGAACAGAGAAAGTAAAAATTTAATTAATTTTCACTCCGTCATGCGTGTCAAGTGCATTAAAGGTCAAATTTGTAACTTTTACCCCGTCTCGTTCAATTTATTATTTAACATCACTGAGCTCAAAAAATAAACAATAAATACCTTTGTGAGTGAGTTTAAGATGTGAAGTATACCAATTGGCCTAGATGAAATTGAAATGTATAACAAATGCATTTTAATGCATGATCCATAACCAAAGAAATTAAAATTACAGAAAAGTTTTTAATCCATTTTATTTTGAGACTTATTCCCATCTGATTACTTACAATCGTCAATATTTAAACATAAACACGTCAGATCATAAACATTAACAACAAAAAGTAATCAATACAAATAAAAGTCATACAGTTTAACCTTCACCGAATACACCAGATAATATTATGACATCTGCAAAAACACTTCCACTACAATAGTGAAATATAAACGTCCCGACGACTCATTGTCGCGAATCTCAGCAAACAATACCCGGAAATTTTCTCAATTACCATAACAATAGTGTGAAACCAATAGCTTCGACGCTTAACAATTTTCTCCAAGAAATTTAATACTCTCTTCCTCTTTGTTACAGATTTTCTCAATAAATGACGTGAGAGAACGCATCGTACGGTGATGAAGATTGAAACATCCAACACAAAATGGACACGAAAAGCAATCAAAGACGAAGAACGGAATGGAGGTTCACAGAAAGAATACTATTAGTCTCATTGTATATAATTTGTTTAAGTGTCAAATGCAACTCTCAGACTCCCAAAGATACGAGTCATACTGAAAGTGTAACCAAAACTAATTTAGATAGTACCTTAGAATCTAATGCCTGCCATAGCTGTTCTAATAGTCAAATGCATGTAGATGTAAATAAAGTAAATGATAAAGACGAACCAGAAAGTGTAATGGGTAATTTAATAGATTCTATAAGTACGTTTTGCGAGAAATACGTGTTTGTTAATAATACAGAACGACAGCTAAGTGAAGTTTTGGAAAATGCAATAGACGATGTATTGACAAAGGACAGATATGAAATATTTGAAGGAGTTGAAATTAAGTCGCTTAATGTAAGCAAATCAAGCGATAAGAAAGAAGACGCAGAGGCGAGAGCACTGTTCAGTTCATATACATATGAATACAGATTATTCAAGAAAGTGAAAGATTTTATAGATACCCACATTCTGTCCATCAATTTACCGAAAGCAGCAAGGGTGATAGGATTCAGATGTAAGTATCATTTAAACTGTAATTATTTTACCGCAATAAACTTTCCCTACGTTTTATTGACAAGCAATGTGTTTACAATTCAGATTTTAACATAAGGATCACGTGGTATGTCGGTCAATCAGAGGTAAAGAGAGTAACTTTACTTGATATGACTTATTAAGAATTATACCACAATTTTTCCTTTTGAACTATTGTTACATCATTAAAATAATACATATCACCTCATTTCTAGTTTACAAACTAACATTTATACATATGTATATGAATCACCTCACGATGTATATGTAAAATTTATTGTAGCTACCTACGATAAGTAATCAGCTCAATTTATCCAACCTCTTTTTTCACATTTTTGAGCGTCTCATTATTTCATTATTTAAACTGTTAATCATTTATACAATTTACGTAAAATTAACGGTAAAAACATACGATTAAACCGGCGGTGCTTAAACAACAATCAGCCCCTTTTATGTAAACTCTAAAAAATTATTAAAAGCGTCATTTACGTAATGAGTAGGTATAATTAAACACCGTCGAATGTATAAAGCTAAGCTGATTTATGAAAGGTACGTGGATAAATTAACAACAGATTTACCGCCCCTATTATACGGAAATTATAAACCAAATGTCCTAAATAAATTGTAATAAATCCAAAAGTTTGTATACTTAGGAAATGAATCGCTTTCACATTAAAAGTACGGAAACGATTTCAGGTAAATTTTGTAGATACATTTTAGAGAGATTACTCGGAAAAGACTGTCTATTATTATAGACCAAACAACAAACACGGGTTGTAGCTAAATCTATATATATAAAACTCAAAGGTGACTGATATAGTGATCTATCAACGCACAGCCCAAACCACTGGACGTATCGGGCTGAAATTTGGCATGCAGGTAGATGTTAGGACGTAGGCATCCGCTAAGAAAGGATTTCCCAAAATTCTTGCGGGAACGGGGAAAAACGGGGATGCACGTACAAAGTCGTGGGCGGAAGCTAGTTATCATATAAACATACCATTTCCCTTGATTTAAAGTGTACTCTCCTAAATAAATGTTTGATCAATATATTAGAGCTGGAACCCGCGACGTCAATCGCTTTATCCGTACGTACTATAATGTATTATAGCAATATTATTTCCAGTATGAAAAATTACAAAAAGTAACAGCGCTATAAAGGTCGTCTAGCGCCATCACATTCTCACACTGGATTTAATACTGCTTTAAGACATCAAGCCCCGAGGAAGTTTTTCCTTATATCAGTTCACAAACTTCCACGTGTATAAGATTAGGATGTTAAAAATAACTTGTATTTTGTTGTTACAGCGTTCGGCTTGAAGAAATTCTTCCTTCCACTCCTAATAGGCATGCAAGTTTTCAAGAGCATCCTTCTGGCGATGTTTTTGCCCAGTATATTGGGCAGCTTCGGGAAAATACTGGGAAAAGGTAAGGACTTTGATAACTTTTCCAATTGATTCGTTGAGTTTTGCTTTGGCGAATTCATTAACTTTGAATTGGCATTTGGGTATTTGCTTTGCTTTAATATGTGAGCTTTTAACATTTGTTATCGATTTGTAAATATTATATAGTACTAGCGGTGCGCCCCGGCTTCACTCGTGGTACATATTTCGCAATAAAAGGTAGCCTATGTTCTTTCTCAGGGTCTAAAGATTGTCTGTGCCAAATTTCATCAAAATCGGTTGAGAGGTTTAAGCGGGAAAGCGTAACAGACAGACAGACAGACAGAGTTACTTTCGCATTTATAATATTAGTAGGGATTGTGACTAAACGAAAAAATGTACGTTTTTATTTCGTTCTTGTTGTTTCTTTGTCTTGATATTACAGAAGTAATAAAGGTTTTAAATTTTCATTCAAATACAAGTAAACTAAAACTGTAATAATTTTCTAACGTATTGTGTAAGTTCTACTCTCTATTTAAACAAAAGATGCTCTTTTAATATAAATGAAAGCGAAAATATCTCATCTTTATTTGCCTATTGTTTAGATATTTTACAATATTTATAATATCTTTACAACAGATTTATTATACTTTTGCCCTTTCATGTTCATTCGTTTCAATATTCTATAGTTAATATATTTAATATACCTTTACAAGATATAATATATTTTACTTGTACAACTTATTTATTCGCTTTAATGTGTTTACCATACAGACATTTCAACGCTACCACGCTAAGGCTCCACAACTTAATTCATTTAAAAAAAAAATGGTTGCCTGTAAAGTCGGTTTTACGGGCGAAGATTTTACGTGACAACGTCTTTTTCTCGGTAGAATATTTATGTGCTGCGCGCGCGGCAGACCGCGGGCCTCTCTCTCGTTCGGTGACTCATCGTAACGTTACCGAGCGTTACACTTTTTCATAAGTGACTCCCAGTCGCAACCTAATTTAAGACGTTGTCACGTCAAAAAATTTTACTAAAAATGTTTACTTTCACACTTTTATTTTCAATAATAGTATTGAAAATGCTGAATCTGCTCGATCAAAAAATGCTGAATCTGCTCGATCAAAAAGGCTACATGGTTGGAGTAGGATACTCCAACCATGTAGCCTTTTTTAAGATTTTCAACTTGAATTATTATGCTTATCCTAGCAACAACAAAGCGAACCAACCAAAAATCATTAATATAAGTAACACTACTTTATTTTACATCGATATTAATATTATTTTTAACCGACTTCAAAAAAAGAGGGAAGTTCTCAATTCCACCGTATATTTTTTTATGTATGTTCGCGATTACTTCGTCTTTTATGAACGGATTTTGATATATTTTTTTCTTGTATTTAATTAAATTTTCTTATTACAGGTATATCTCATATCTCGGCAGCTTCAAGTCAGGCTAGTTACCCACCAGCCAATACAGATGAAACTGCTTACAATAATGATAATAAAGACATCATGGGGTACGAAACCAACCAAGCAGGGACGTTCGCATTCGCACAAGATTACGGGAATATGGACCCTAACGACGCGAATGATCTGTCTAATATTGACATGTCCAGGTAAGGGTTTGTTTGAAAGATCATAAAGGTGTAATTGCTAAAAAGTAATTGTTGAGAAATTAAGAAAAAAAGGGAACATTAGGCAGAGGTTTTAATTAGGTTTAAATTATGCAACTAATGAGCATTCGAAAATTAAAAAAAGAGCGTGTGTGCCGAGCACACGTGTCAGAAGTGAAAGTTTGGCAAAATTCAAAGATACCATCGTCACCTTACTCCATGGCGTGACGCTTTGCCATGACGCGACGCAAGATTTTACTCTCAACGCGTAAAGCAGTTTCACTTCAAAATATTCTTGTGATTAGTAATATTCCTGTTTTAAATAATTTACAATGTCACGCACATATACTCAAGGTCAAAATTAAAACTTATTTATGTAAAAAAATATATGTTCATGTTCCTGACACATTACTTTTCCAAGCCGTTGAATATAATATAATACGGTTTCTATAATAAATTTCTTTAATATACCGAGCTTGAACGAAAATTTTTAATATATTATGCCGGGTCCAGACTGGTGAAATGTAACATGCAATGTAACATGCAATGAAAGAATTCACCGTCCACATTGCTGCAATGTATCATGAAAGGTAACACACTTTGTAACAATTTCTCATAGTTTGGACTTCTTGCGCGCGCGAAATGTGCATTTCACGCGCATGCTACGAGCATTACAAGGCGCGCGGAGCGATCCGTGATTTGTCGGTTTTTCGACGAACACAAAGGGGCAAGGAACACGACTACGTGAGGTTCGTAGTGAATGCGCGTTAAGAGCGCGCTATGCGTCCACGCTTGCAGCGAACATGCAATGAAAGGCAGAATGTTACATTGCATGTTACGTTTCACCAGTCTGTACCCGGCTTAGGAAAACACAATACACATGAAAGTATTATTTACAATACAATTTACGTTAGAATTATTACTGAAATATACATTATCACGTTCCTCGTATATTTCAAATTCAGTGCTTTTCAGTGTATAATAATATTCTACCAAGCAATATAGAAATTTAATATAGTTTTCTCCATTTATTAAAGTTATAAATAAATACTATAAAGACCTTGATGTTCAGCTAAATACTTACGATAAAACTAATCATGATTGAATGTGTATTTTGGACATAATATTTATTTTCGAATATGAGAAATAATATTAGCAATTTCTCCAAGCTCAGATTATTACCAACATAGTCTTCATCATATTTTGATCTAATATTTCATTAATGTTTTACTATTAAATATCTTTTTTTGGCCTCTATTCATACTAATTGATTATTATTTACTTACAAATAAAAGACAGGAAGGAAATATAAAAGGTCAAAAAGGTATTTCTAGTAATTAAATGTAACTTCAAACATCACTGAAATAAAAACTATCACAAAATTCCCGAAGCATTATTGACTCAATAAATAACGACAGATACAGCCAATCTCAACTCGTCAAACACAAATTGGAGGGAAATTTTACAAACAAGTATTCGATAACAAGACAATCCAATTTATTGCCAGAAATGGCTTCGTCACGTCACTTAATTTAGGGAAATGAACATCGTGATTGAATTTAAATGAAATTACACGAGTTGAAAGGGTGTTAGATTAATTAATAAAAAAAGAATTTAAAAAGTTTGAAATAAGTAGTAGGTACCTACGTCATGCGTCAATGAGAACGTCATTAAAAAAATAAATTTGAATTTGGAACGTTTAAAATATTTGTTATCTGCGACAAAAATTTCCTGGCTGGTTAGATTGACAGCGCGCCAACTAAAAAAAAGTTATTTTTTTCACAGAGGAAATGAAAAGCAAAGCGTATCACTCATCCGCTAAATTATTTTTCCCCGGTCGCCGTATATTGAATTTGCGGTCAATATTCAAACTTACGCTTTTGTGAACAATATTATGTATTTATTTTCAAATTTATTTGTAAAAAAGAAAAATGTAAACCGATTCGTTTTATGTACATGTGAAGTTAAAAAGTTTGTTATTATAAAAAGTTCAGTGATAATATTTCGAGTAAGTAAAGTGTAATTTAATATATTTTCAGATTCGGCGCAGGTGGACAGAAAGTGACTTATCTTCCATCCAAAAACAGTTACTATAAGAATCAAATGACAAATAACTATAAGGTATGTACTACAAATTAATATAGAATACTTATTACTAGAGAAAATAATATTTAAAATATTGAACAGTTAACACAGCATTTTGTAATGGTATTTTTTTTCTGTATTCGCAATTCGGTTGTTATTTTTCGAATAAATTTTTGCTATTTATTAACTTCAAAAACTAGCGGCGCACTAGCGGTCCGCCCCGGCTTCGCCCGTGGTACATATTTACGTTTTCTCTACATAAGAACCATCCTCGTACCTCAAGGAATATAATAAAAAAAAAGACGTGTGGCACTCGGGGACTGCCGCGGTAAAGCTATTGCATGCTATGCCTTCAAGCCACACCTCCGCGCCCGTCGGAGTGGGGAGCGTGAGGTTTTTCGTTACGCAATTTCTGGAATAATTATCGAAATCGGTCCACCCGTTCACACGTGATGCCGTGACAACGCGAAACGGGTTTCATTTTTATATATATACATAGATGAATGCTTTGCCAGTATTATCATAGCCTCATTTCCAAGAATCACGAACAAAATAAAAGGAGACCAAACTCGAAATAATTTTATCCAGAAAAATTGTCGTAAAACTCTGACATGTTTTATTCATTTCTTTTAATTGTTCAAGAATTTATCCTCTCCTTAAGCGATTATATACTTATTTGACCTAAAAACCTGAAAGAGGCTTAAGAAGACCTAAATTAGTATAATTAATGGACATTAACAAGGGTTCCTATTACATAGATCCTTCGTTGAATATTAAAGACCTGATTTAATACGGGGACTTATAATTGAGTTTAGACTTTATTTGAAACAATGTTCTTATTTATTTAGAATCTATATTTTGGCAGAAAATGCTACGAAATGAGAAGCCGTTGTTTTTGTTAAGTTTAGATAGGTTATTAAACTTGAAATGAAGTATCTAATTGTTCTGTAAAATTCAAAAGATTTTCTTATCTAAATCTATATTAATACGATACTCTTATGTTTTTATTATTAAAATCACCTAAAATGATGAAGAAGTTAGAACACTCCGTGAGTGGAACGTCGTTGGCACGTTGAAATATGGCTAATTAGCCACAATTTACTTCACTTGTCTCTTTTTGCTCACGATACTTGCTTGAATCATGTCATCTTACTTTGACGTCTCATCGTGTATAGGCCCATTAAGAAGAGCTGGAACGTCAACACATTTACACATTGCACATGTTAGGCCGGGAGATACTGACACAAAATTTCGGGTCATTTGTAACAGGATGGCGGTCTAGAGGGGTCTTAGTACGCAATGACAAAAAGAAAAATGATGGTCAGAACGCTGGTACCGGCGGACTAGTCGCGTGGGCGTTAGTCACACTCGTTGGATAAATAGCGAAAGTCCAACGATTTGTAACACAAAAATTTTAGAATTTACCGATAGCCCTTAAAAAAGATGTAGGCGGTAGTGTCATGCCATACTTTTACGATGTGACTTACAGTCCGCCATACCGACGTGAATGCGTTGATTTAAAAAAAACAATTCAACCATTTGTACCGGGCTAACTTTTGCACAGGTAACCATCGTCGTGCAGCCATTTACTAAAATCGCCATGCCATACTTTTCGGACGATTCCAAACCGCTTCCAAATTCCAATTCCGATTCCGATTCCAAACCGCACTACCGCCTACATCTTTTTTATGGGCTATCGGTAAATTCTAAAATTTTTGTGTTACAAATCGTTTGACTTTCGCTATTTATCCGACGAGTTCGACTAACGCCCACGCGACTAGTCCGCCGGTACCAGCGTTCTGACCATCATTTTTCTTTTAGTCATTGCGTAATAAGACCTCTGTAGAACCGCCATCCTGTTACAAATGACCCGAAATTTTGTGTCAGTATCTCCCGGCCTATGTATGTGTCATATTTTGCAATTGTTTATAAATACAGGGTGATGTAATTGGTGTAGTACGAATATCTAAAAATCTATGAAGAATTTTGTGATACAGTAAATGGAAGAATTATAGACTATTTTACAGTATTTAATAAAATCATTTAATTTTTTGTTTATTTTCATTAGAAATGTCAATTTTTCTCACCAAGGTGGAAATTTGGATGATAAGGATCTTGTTATAAAAATATAAATTTTGACTAAAATCGGCATTTTTTTTTTTTCAAAAATCAAATTACTAATTAATAATTAATCAGAGTTATCACATTATTAAAAAAAAATAAGCCAAACTATACACAATTTTTACTTGATGCAATCCTCAAAGATCATGGACATAGTGTATTGCGCCTTCCACCATACCATCCAGAACTCAACCCAATAGAGTTACTATGGGGCATAATTAAAGGGAAAGTAGCATCACAAAATGTGAACTTTAACTTGAAAACTGTGGAAGAATTATTCAGAAAGGAAGCAAATGCTATTAGTCTGGATATGTTTAGTGACGTTTGGAGAAAGACGCGAGAACATGAGGAAAAATATATTCAATTAGAACCAAAAGTAGATAATTACACTGACTCATTTATTCTTCGAGCGATGAAAGTTTCAGTGAAGTAGAAGATTACGATTATGATTAAATAGATTCTTCTTCTTCTCTATAGATACTGCTTTCTGAATTGGTGGTAAATGTTAAAACTGTTAAACTGTTATGACGATTCAAAAGTGCTTCTAGAAGAAGTCTAATTGTATAAATGTTTGAGTTTGAGTTTAAAACCAATAATGTGAAAATTATACAATAAACATGTAACACATATTTGTTAGCGCGTATTGGTAGGTATTACGTACTTACTACAAATATAATATTTCTTAGATATCTTTACTCGACCAAAGTCAGGACAAGACTGCTCCGCAACTGCAGAAGACGTCCGTTATTTAAATCATTATCAAAACAACCATCCGTGTGTTGGGAGTGAGCGCACGTGTTATTTGTATTGTTTTTATGACCTGAAATTTAATTATTATTTGATAATTGAATGATTATTAATACTTTTATCCAATTGATTATTATTAGAATAAATAATTAACTTCATCAATTGATTTACTTTTAAATTATAATTTTACAGGTAAATTATAAGAGCTTTCATAATTATATTTGCATATATTTATCTACAACGCACCCATTTTACAATTCAAGTCTAAAATGAAACTAGAGTCGCATTTATTTTTGAACATACTGTAAGTGAAATTGCATAAGTGTGAGTACTGTGAACATGCCAGCTTTCCTTAATTGACCGATATATGTACATGTTGTTTTTTTATGATCGAATGTTGTGTTGGTAATCTACACTTTTTTACTGATGTAGGTAGTAACCATATCCCACTTATAAAAATACAATTGTGTATAACCATAAAATAATACCACATTCTAATAAATAATTTCCAGAACTTCCAGAAAATTCCAGCATCATCTATGATCCTGAGTAATTACGATCCGTTTTACTCGCCACTACTCTCTCGTTTGGACGGGATCTTCTCGAGTCTTGGTAAGTTTTAAACTATAAAGTTCATTAGAAAGTTGTAAATTTAGATTATGTTATCTATCAATGTTAACTGTATCAAGTATATGACTATTTGATAAAGGGATGACGATTGTTATGTTGTATAGGTTAGGTTGTTTATTTATTTTTTTATTGTCTTTCAAATCAAATTCAAATACATATATTTGATTAAGTTTTATATACTAATAAATACTTAAATTGTTATCAATAATATAAAAAACTTATCACATTTTTCAATTATTTAAAGATAAAAAAGTAAATACGTTGAATCATAGTATTTAGTTTTATAACATAAAAAAATGAACAGGCTTCTAAATATTCTAAAAATAATTGCGGTTGCAAAGGACGCGTGTTCGAATCCCGCTTCACGTTCGATTTTTGAGACTAGAAGTCTCAAAAATCTAATATCAAATACGTTCACCTTAAAAACAATTAACATTTCTATTCCAGGGTTAGCCCCAACAGAAAGTACCACCGAATCCCAACAGATCGGAGGCCAGACCCTCAGCGATGTGAAACTAGAATCCTGTAGGGAACAACTTATATGCTTGATGTACGCAAATCCGGCAAAATATGCGCCGTACAGTAACCTCGTGTCTGCACAGTTAAGCAGGTTTGTATGATAAATCTATATCTATACTATAATATTATAAAGATGAAGAGTTTATTTGTTTGTTTGTTTGAACGCGCGAATCTTGGGAAGTACTTGTCCGATTTGAAAAATTCTTTCAGTGATAGCCCATTTATCGAGAAAGGCTATAGGTTAGATATCATCACGCTAAGACCAAAAGGAGCGGATCACTGCGGGTAAAACCGCAGAGCACAGCTAGTGTATAATAAAATCATAGGAAAGTCAAAATTGTGCATTTAAATTACTATCGATTTTTTAAATCGATATCGAAGCCAAAAAACAAAAATATAGTTTTTGTAATTTTTGCCTATTTGTCTGTATGTATGTGCCTTAAATATAATTATGTGCATTTACTTCAAATTTTGCTAAAATATTACTAACAGATTGGGTCAACAGGGCTATGTAGCATCACGCTAAGATAGGAACGGAGCAATGCGGGTAAAACCGCGGGGCACAGCTAGTATAATATAAGTGTGGAGATAAATGTACTGTAAGTTTCTTTGCTTATCCGTTCGGTAAATTGTGTTGACGAAGAAACTAATTTAGACTATTAAGTCTAAATAACATAGGAATTCCAGATTGGAATTTTTATGTAGATGCTGGCGTTAGTTACCAAGAAAAAATAGTTTAAATATACAACCAAGCTCTTTTTGCGTCTATTAATACAGATTAAAAACATGTTTACGTGTTAAAAAGGAAATAACAATGTTTTGTAAAAACCTTTTAAAAAATTAAGCGTGGGCAAATTTGTGGGCGTTTACGATAATGACAAAAACATCAAATCTGTAAATAACTGTAAAGAAAAGAAAAAAAGTTCATTAAAATGGACGGAATTATCACAAAAAAGGAAATGTAATTAAGAATAACAACTGAAAACTTTCCACAGAGAAACAGACTGTTGCTGATAAATAATTATACGCATTAAAATATAGTATTGGAACTGTTTCAAAAGCTATTATTAGCTGTATAGCAACCCTATTTGACTGTTTTCAAAGTTTGTATAAGTTTGATTTTATAAAAGTTGTAAACAGTGAATGAATATATACTTAAACTTATTTATATGTACTTAAAGAATCTTAAAAATAACTCACAATATAAAAAACATGTTTTAGTGGAACTGATAAATTTTATTCAGTTAAAGCGTAAAATATTCCTTGTAAAATTATTATTAAACTGCAAATGAAAAAGTCAGTAATAAAAACGAAATTATTTTAGAAATAACCAAGCGAAAAGATATTTAATGAAGACAGAGCGGCTTGAAATTCTAAAGTCTATTACAAACTATTATCATCTTAAAACAGCTTTGTCTTGTTTAGACCCTTCACTGTCACCTTATTCCCAAAATTAACATAAACATTTAGTACTTAAGTTAAAGTGGAAATTTTCACTCAATTTTAATACTTTAAATTGATAATACATAAAGCAACTAACAAAATTGCTTGTAAATCCGCAATTTCCTAACTTCAAGACACTTAGTGAAGCTGTTAAGATAAAATGAAATACTCTATTGTCATTTAGTGTAATTAACTCTTTAATTGTGTTATAATCTGATAAATGTAAAGCTAGGACGGTAGTAAATCTCCTTATTTTCGCATTAGAAAGAGATTTGGTGCTAAAATTAATATTGGAAGATATTGTTGACGCATTATCAGTAAAAAAGTAAAAAATAAAGTAGATTCGGTTTCTGTAGGTACGGTACGTCTGTTTGTTCCATCGATAAAAAAAAAGTAAGAAATCGAATGAGTTGAATCTTTTTTTAAACATGTCCATTTTTTCATTTTTAAAGTGAAACTTTTATTACATCGTCTCAAACTTTTTGGTCTGTGTAGCGCATGTCGCGTGTATCGCGGCTGCCGAGTAGGTATACCTACTCGGCAGCCGACCGACACGCGACATGCGCTACACAAAGCAGTGTTCGGAACCGTTCGAACAGTTTCACTTTTACAGTGGTTTCATAAAACCACACAACATTTTTTCTTTACCGCTTGCCGATAATATAGATAACTACTTTTCCTGAAGCTGATATTTTTCCACTTTATTTCCCACTTAAAAATGTAATTTAAATTTCTCGTAATTTTTTTTAACTTACGGTTTCATGTTTGTTGTAAGTACTAACATAAAACGTGTGAGGCGTGCACTTTTTGGATTTGCCAAACTTTTATACTCTGCTTAACTAACTTGGTAATCAAATGTTTTATGATAAGTTTTTTAATGAAAATACATAAATTTATTCATTTTATTTATTTACTTCCGTATTCATATATTTATTACAGAGAACTAAACGAACTCCGTCGCCCGGTATCCGACAATCCAGAAATACTTCGTTTCTTTAGGTACATGAGAGCCGCTAGACGTGGCCAAGAGGGTGTCGACTGTATACAGGCCAACCCAGCTTGTACTGTAAATACCCCCACACATACTATGATCGCTGCTTACCATGATATTAATAAACTTGTGTCTGCCAGGAAAATACATTAAATAAGTCTAAAAATGTATTTCTATTTCCAGAAATGTTAAAAATAACTTGTTATTTAAAAAAATTGTATGATAAAACTAACATTGTATTGTCTTTATAGAAATGTAAAATAATTTTATGGTGGATAGGCGTTGATGAAATACAATTTCTAAGTATTTCCAAAAATGTTTTTTGAAAATTTTTGTTTGTGGAGTATTTTAAATGTGTAGAAATCTTGTAGAAATAGTTCGCAGCGGAATATAAAATTGGAACTGGAAATATTTAGAAATTTCTTTGAATTGTATAATTGTTAGTAAATAGAAAGTTTTTAAAATAGATTAAGTCCAACTTTATTTACTGTTTATTTATTGTTTTACTTCAGAGATTATTTCGTATAAGAGGCGACGTACCTATACACATTGCACAGCTCAATTCGATTGAAATTACCAATGTAATATGTTAATAATGATTTTTTACATTTATTTATAACATTTTATAATTATAATAGTGTCGCCTAAACGTTTAAGTATAGATTAAACATTTAAAATTTAGTTGTGTTTATTGTGAAATATTATTCCAAAAAAAAGGAGATTCTTTTTCAGTTTGTTGCGTTTTTATATATTAAGAACCTGTATTATTTGCTCAATATTGAAATACTCATATAATGATTGGAAAATTTACGATTATTTTTCAATAGACAATATCTTCTATCTTGGATATCATCAAATATTTGATAGACCAAATCAAGATAACTTTACCTAATAGGCCCTCTTCACAATGGGCAGCGTTGGGCGAGTAGAGACAATCACGATAGTGTAGGACCTAAATGTCTATGATCGGCCGTCATTGTAGATGTTTCATAATCGCCGTAATGGCGGCAAACATCAACGATCATTTGTTGGGCCAACGCTGCCAATTGTGATCAGGGCCCATAAGGTTCTAAAATATAAACTAACTAACAATATGAGGAAATTTCACAGCTCTCCAGAGTAATCCCTCTTTACTTAAGTTTCTTGTATATGTTACCGGAAATGTATGAAATCAAGGAATTGTAGGTATACAAATCCTAGGAATTGTGTACAATTCCGATACCATTTAGGAAATGTATAATCTTCCTCGGAATTGTATATAATTCCAATATCGTATTAGGAAATGTATAAAGTAAATGATTTCTGTAATAAAAAACGTTATTTTTTTTTTATTATAGCACTTATTGAGACAATCGGATAACAGTCTTACCGTAAAATAATAATAATATTATGTTCATATTATCTTACTAATTAACATTTCTTAAATCAACTTATATTCAATCAAATCAAATTTTCATTTGGTAAGTAATCAGTCCCCTCGTCCCGCTGTCTCCGTGTACATGTCGCAGTCGGATTGTATAATCCGCCGTATTACAAACGGCCGGCATTTTGTAATATGCCGAAATTCGTCTTTTTCCAAAATTCTATAAAAAGACGGTCGCGAGCCGACGGAGCCCCACTTCGTGGGGCTCCTATTTCTGTGTAGTTTTAAAAAACACGTACCTAACCTAACCCACCCTCTTAACCAAACCTTACGAATTTTCGGCATATTACAAAATGCCGGCCGTTTGTAATACGGCGGATTATACAATCCAACTGCGACATACACACCCCTCGTCCCGCATACCTTCCAATATCTTAGATGTTTTACATTTCCGATTGCTATTTTGGAAATGTATAGATTTCCTAGGCAATGTGTATAAAATAATTTATTTCACACATTTCCGTGCGATTTTAGGAATTACATACATTTCCTAGGAATTTTATACAATGACGGATTACATACATTTCCGTTAACATATATTCAACAACTATATCATGAATTCACAAGTTTGCAAGAAGGTCTAAAACTTAAAGTTTATGGTAAATAATTCTTAGTGCACTGTTAAGCGCATCACACACGGTGAAGATACTATAATATTTTAATATGTTAAGATTCTCTAATATAAAATATTACAGTATCTTAAGGTATCCGGTATCAGCGTACTGGCCATCATTTTTCTTTTTGTCATTGCGTCATTTCCACACAAAATTTCGGGTCATTTGTAACAGGATGGCGGTTCTACAGGGGTCTTAGTACGCAATGACAAAAAGAAAAATGATGGCCAGAACGCTGATACCGGATACCTTAAGATACTGTAATATTTTATATTAGAGAATCTTAACATAAAATATTATAGTATCTTCACCGTGTGTGATGCGCTTTACTTTTGCATAAATAATAAATTACCAGTATAAAATTACATTTATTTTGGTGGAAATTTGTCCTTTTGACTTAGCATCAAGGTATCTGTAAATAGTAATACATTAAATAAATTGTAGTTATCTAGATAAGCCTCGTGATATTCTCCGCAACAAAATTGTTAGATCCTTTGTTAGATCCCAGGGCTTCCAAGTATTGTCACTGAAAATATGATCAAAATCGGAGTTCTGGTTTGGCCCAGAAAGCGTAACAGACAGACAGACTTTCGCATTTATTATATTAATCATCGATTAGTAAAATTTTAACTAAAAAATTATATCCATGTTGTATTTCTCTTTTTTTCTGTAAATTAAAAATAATTAGGTATTTCTCATATTATGCATAAAAGTAAAATGCTGTACATAGGCTTCATTTATTATCTCAACTATTAATTGTGTGAATTACATAAATATGTTTATTATAATATTATGTTGTTAACAAGACCATATTATTTTGATTAATTTGGTGTAAAGGATTTCGTAAAGCTCAGTAGTTTTTAAGTTTTCTGTACATATAATAAGATAATTCTATATTAAAATATTTAAGAGTGATTGTAATTTATTGTATGAATGTTTGCGTGTATGTTTTAAAAGTCTTTAGTATATTATAAAGTAATATAAATTTTCTAATAGTGTTATCTTAATTGTGCCTATTTTAATTGTACATTATTTATTTATTTAAACGTGAAGGTATGTTATTTATTTTCGGTTATAGTCATTTAATATGAAATATATTTTTGATTCCAAATGATGTGTTGATTTATTGTCCTGCTTAGTTTTTCCTACACCGCCTATTCTTTTAAGCTGTTTTGCAATTTTTTACATTACCAGATATTTTTAAACCTGCGAATTCCTTAAAAGAAATATTATTAAATCGTATTGATGGTTATTTGGTTATAAACAATAAGCTTCTCCAGCTCGATTTTTATAAGATACACATAGTTCTATACTTTTATTATCGGATTATTGACATGAGAAAGAACGAAGTTGTACGAACAACAAGGTGATATTCATAAAAATTTATTGTATCAAAGTCCGATCGAATCATGATCACGTAAAATTTGCTTTCAATGTTTGTTCAAACTTTCTTTTATCTACACTAGGAAATTGAAACTTTGAACAGTTACACATAAATGTCTCCAACATTTCACCTCAAACCTGATTACCTATTGGAAATGGTTAGCAGTTGCAATTATACATACGGTCTATTACCTACATATCGTCATAATAATATGATATGGTACCTATAATTGCTTAATAGCAGGATCCCATGGCTTCACTCGCATAGACCTCGTTTAAAAGTAACCAATGTGGTTATCCAAACAAGTCTATCGTTGTACCCACGCAGATCGGATCATGTGAAATAAAGGTAAATTATTCATAAGTCCTGCAAACATACATTTTTACAAACTGATCTACTTTTAGAAAATAATATCGTTACAAAATAGGTGAAAAATTATTTTCTCGTTATCGTTGCAAAATAAGTAATGCCAATAAAGTTTATGATTCATAAACAATCAATATAATGAATACAAAGTTTTAATTTATACACTTTATTTTCCTATATAGACCTCTAAAATAATCGAATAATAGCAAAAATTCATACAATTGAAAATATCATTAAAACTCTTTTAAAGAATATCACGTGTAGCACGCAATTTTTCCCGCAATCGCTTTCTACTTTGTTGAATAATAATAAATACAAACACATATTCTCTTCAAGCATCTCATTCTAGTTGCGGATAATCTATTCCTTCTTGTGATAATATACCCTCCTAGTTTTACAAAGAAATTACAATAATATAAAGCGTCTCTTTTGTAAAGAAAATTTCATTCGCTCAAACCATTCATGACTTTGTGTATCCTTAAAATAAGATAGATTAATCTTCAGTTCTATAAAACAAATCCACTTTATTGTTTCACGTAAAAGTGCCATCGACCCAGACAACATTTTTAACAGCATCACACGTACACGCTAAAATTAATAAATAACATTATATATATAGCAAATCTCTGTCTGCTTTTTTTATTAAGCTTCAATATCTTGCGTACTTTGTCAATACTAAGTTTACGATTAAAATACTAATTAATAAGCTAAAACGCAGCTTTAATTTCTTTAAAAATATGTCTCAACCTTTTATCGTATTAGTTGTATACGTAGTATATTATTATTAGTCTGTGGTATTAGGTACCTTTTTCTTAATAGTAGAAATAGGAATAATATTTTCAATACATTCATCCAAATAGTATTCCTTCCGCATACTGAGATGAGACCACGGCTTTGTCGCTTGAATGCGCTTTATGACATATACATATTACATTTCGCAAACAAACAATCTTGATACTTTTAGCAAAAAATGGCGTATTTTGTAAAGCTAACTAGCATAATTCACAAGAATATAATAATAATTGAATTTTATTAAATGCATTCATTTACTTATCGTAAAATAAACGAAGATACACAGTCCCAACCATTTTATATTCTAATTAAATACTTAAATTAATAGAAACTGTTTGACTATAAGAAATTGACCATTAATTGTAGAAAAAATTATCTCATTAACGACAGCCAACATCCACTGAGTATGACGTATTACACAATTAACATTTGTACAGTATACAAAAAAAAACATTGAATATCATTTTTTACTTAATTTTTGAAACTGTAAGTACCTACGTAATTATAAATTGAAGATATAAAACACTTAGAAGCCATTAAATTAAAGCAAGATTTTACTGTTATACTTGACATCAAACTCTTGACCCAAACGATGTTTCTTTAGTCTCTAATCGGATCAGCTTAACTCACTTTGAATTGAGGTCACAGAGAATCGGTCGGACATTATCGTACCTAATACAAAGAGAAGCAATCCAGATCACGAACACTAATTCCTTATGTATTTATTTCCATTAAGAGTACGTTTCTCGATTTATCTGAACTAGAAACATAGCAGCAAGAGGTTAGAAAGAGGGTTCTTTTGAAAGTCTGAATCTACCACTAGTTGCTTGCGGCTTGCTCGCTTGCACAAAGAAGGTTTAAGTCTTACTTTAGCACATTCGGCTTGAAATGAAAATGAAAATCTTCTATATAGCTACAATATTGGCAAACTTTCTACTTCTATAACATTGACATGCGGGTAGGGCATGCACCCGGGTTTACCCGGTTCCGAAAAACCCGGGTAAACCCGGGTTTTTTGATGATCTTGAGAACCGGGTCTGAATAGTATGAAACCCGGTTCTCCCGGTTCCGACCAAAATATTAAAATATAAAGTATTATTTATATTTTGCTGCATTATTTTAACAAATTTATTCTATCTGGCAACGTCAGACTCACGTGCATCGCGAATTTTCGTGCCACGCCTCAAGCGTGGCTCTGATTGGTTGTCTAACCTCTTAGATGCTATAAGTTTCCTACGGGTGTATTACCAAAAAAAAAAAAATTGGCTTCGAAAATGACAAAAATTAGGCTACTGAAATATTTTAAACTCACAAGCCAACACATCAAAAGATACAGCCGTAAATGCTGACAATTTTCGCCGACATTCGCATGGGACTCAAAACCAAGAAGCTTATATCTAATACACTGGAGATTGCACTATGACTATTAACTTGGCCAAGTTAGGTGTGAAAGAGATAAAAAAACATACAGGCGTCATTCAACGTCATATTTTCTTGTTACAAGTTAATGGTCATAGTGCAATCTCCAGTGTATTAGATATAAGCTTCTTGCTCAAAACCTACAGGGTACTTCTCATGAACACAGAGCCTTTAAATTTGGTAAAAGTAACGTCTTATAACACAGATAAAGGAAAAATTGCTAGAAACATAAATTTTAAAGTTACAACATTATAAAAAATAGGTTTGTTCGGAGCCCTTGGAGCGCGAGTCCAACTCGCACTTGGCCGGTTTTTTGCTTTACAGTTTTCAGTTAATGAATAAGGTTTAAGTTTATATGTGATACATATTATGATAACAAGGTACTTTTATAAGACTGATAAATAAAGAGAAGTATTGAAATTTTGTTTCTTTATTAATTTAATAAAATAAGACACAAGCCGCGTAAAATAAAAGGCCCCTCAGGTACTTTTACAGTTACTTTTGTTTAATTTCGTAATTTTTTCCGAGGTATTATAAAAGAACCGGGTAACCCGGTTCTACCCGGTTCTGAGCTCGATTTGGAACCGGGTTTCAGAAACTTGGAACCGGACTCGGTTCTGCATGCCCTACATGCGGGTTTCATCATGTCATCGCAAGGACAGGGGTTATGTGAATAAAGTGCAAATCAATTGAGAATTTAAATTTATTGCACGCTCCTGCTATTCAATACTATCTACATATTGAATTCTAATCGAAGTTGAAGCTCAATGGTTCGACGTTTATCTTGGTAGTCGTTACTAAGCTTTGAAGTAAATATTGACGACATTACGACGGCATCTACAAAATTACCCAGCATTTTAATTAAATATAAAAGCTCATTATAAAAGGACAACATTCGTCCAATTCCAGTTATCTATGCACACCAAATGTTAAGTTGATTAAAGACAATAATAATATCTTTATAGATTGGCTATTGAAACAATCAATCTTCCAAATAGCTCTTAAATGCCTATAAAATTGCACAATCCGAATTGCCGAAGGAAATTTTAATCCCCGCATTTGATTATTTTGTTTTGAACCTTTGTAATCCTCGCAAACATTCAATTAAGTTCACAATAGAATAATCACTATACGACGTTTAATACAATTAAACTAAAACAATCAGAACCAAGTATCAAAACTTTTCGAGCAAAACACAAAACAAGTGAATGAAGATCCGGTTCTTTACCCCTTCTCTTTCCTCAATAGAAAGTAGATCTTACTTTTAACGAAATGGAGACACGCGAAAAGAATCTTTATTGTATCGTCTAAAATATCAAAATTGAATGGATGGTTTTAAGCAATAGTGCATCATATTGGGTAATGTGTGTTTTTCGGTTAGTGGCCCAATCGTATGGATGTTTTGACTCCATGTGACGTCATAACTTAATATGAGTCATAGTACATACATGTATACAAACTAAATATGAATGAGTTATATTTGATCTTTCATCATCATCATCAGCCAAGCCAATTGGATAAACAAATAGGCCTCTTATGCGTATTTGGGTATTTCTTTTCGTGATACAAATCTCGATTATCACATTAACTCTTACATATGAGTTATAATATTTTTAGTTATAAGCCTAGGTACATTTTCAGTTAATTATTATTTTATATATACCTACCCATAATTTATATAACACATATTGTGTTCTATTCATCTTTCCAATGAAAAAAAAATCGTTAATAATAATTTTATTGCAAATATAAAGTCGCCTGAAAAATATGTTAAAGCTTGAAAATATTGTAAAAATTTATAAACATTCTTTCTTTTTAATGAAAAAACATTTTCCTGGACCTTTTCTATCATAATCGTTACAACAATATTTTCTAAGGAAAAATTAACGAAAGTTCTTAGAAAAACTTCATAATGATGAGAAAGAAGTAATATTTTGCAAGTTCCGAAGGGTAGAGTTACCATGAGCCAAATTATGAAAACCAACAGGACACAATGAAAGCCAGCTTAACATGGAAGCGACTTTTTAAAATAAAATTTTGTTCATATACATGCTTAACCAAACCAGCCTTGTTACAATGTAAAATCTCACACAAATACAGTATGATAACAGTAGAAACAGAAAAAAATAGAATTAAAATAAGACGTTAAAATAAAGCTTTATTCTAGGAAATATTATAAATAAATTAAATTCCTAACTGATTATGACTATCCATATAAAATGTACATATTTAGACCTCAATGTTATTTTTTAGGATGATAATAAAATTTTATAAAGCTCGGTTATTTGTTTTTACTCTTTTATATTTAAATTAATTTCTATTTAAATTTTACAGTTAAAATTGTCTCTACATGGTAATTAAGAACTATCATTTTTGTATTCTAAAGTAACAATAACAAAGCTAAAATTTATTTTCCAACATAAACCAAGAATGATAGCGAATAAAAAGATTCCTCCATACTTACATAGCCTCCAAACATCAGCTGGGATATCCCAAAGTTGCGTTAACTTGATCCAAACAAACGCGATCGCGTTGCAAACTTATATCATTCAAAAAAGAACTCTAACATCGGTGGAATGAAAGCTTAAATTTAAACAGTAAACTTTCCGTCGAAGCATGAGTTCTTTAGAGCCTTACATAGGTACTCATGTAAAAGTAAATCCAATCTATATATAAATTCCCTTACAGTGAATTAACTTTACACTAGTCTGATCGTATCTTGAGTTGATATACGGTTTTAAGCTTTATGGCAATGAGTAAAAGTTTAATTTTGTGTGCAGTAACGAAACGGAATCATAAAGTTTATGCAATTGTTATGTTTTATTATATAAGATGGTTTTGTTGGTCCGTGGGTCACTCTTACTTGCAACGTTCAGTGCATTGAACGTGAACTAGATTTAGTGATAATTACTATTTAGGTAAGTTTTAGTTATTAAATAAACTATTTCTAAGATTATTTCAAAGTATCTCCTGTTTACACATAAGGGTCTATCTATTGTTTAAAGTTTAACAATATGTTATATTATAGTTTTATCCAAAATATTCATGTAACTATCAATGAATTCAAGTTAAACTATTAACTATATTTAAATTGACAAATAGGCTCTTTAATATTAAGAGCAAAGATGCTCTTTTGACATCCTACTTTAAAAAAATTCAAAATACATTATGTACATAATATATTAATCGATTATACAAAGTCATTTTCTTTGATTATCAATATATCAATTAATATTTTCTATAAGCCTTACAATAATTTATCAAGAGAGATAGAGACCGAATTAGTCGTTTCCTGCAAAGCCATTAAAACCTTAAATGTACGGTACATTCAACTAGTCCTATACGGATATAATCTAGCAACAGATCTTAGAAAGTAGGAACCCTTAACAAACTTTGAACACTTTCTAAGCTGTCCTTTAGATTATAATGTATACAGTGTTGGAATATTTAAGCGTGACTCTACGGCTCTACGCACGCAACTGGCTACTTAGAGGTTCATAGAAATAGAAATATGTCAATATTTTTATTTATTTTGACAGTAATAATGTTTATGAAAAAATCATTTTATTAATTTACCACTAATTGTTAAGCCAAGAAGTGTTAATGTTTTTTCTTATTAATACTGAACTAACTATAGCAGAACGACTAATAAATAAGGCAAATTCTGCAATGCAATTTATACCTTACTAGCTTCCGCCCACGACTTTGTACGTGCATCCCCGTTTTTCCCCGTTCCCGCAAGAATTTCGGGAAATCCTTTCTTAGCGGATGCCTACGTCCTAACATCTACCTGCATGCCAAATTTCAGCCCGATACGTCCAGTGGTTTGGGCTGTGCGTTGATAGATCACTATATCAGTCACCTTTGAGTTTTATATATATAGATTTACAAATACTAAACGATAAGGATCGATAAATATTAACTGTTTTAACTAAATCAACAAGAAATATTGTCACGAATAACCTACATGATAATATATAAAACATGCAATACGTTTAATAAGAGATAGTCCCAAGGAAATACTTTCGAATAAATCGTCAGTAACCCATGTGGCCTCTACATGTCTTAATCCGGCCCTGTCATAACACTGTTATGTCACACACCTACTCATTGTGTCCTAAACTACCCGCTATAAGGACATAGTGTTACATAATATTGTAATACTGTGGTGTTACGACAGAAAACATTCATTCGCTTACAAAAATATTGTTCTTGGCGACGCTAAACTGCCTTTAATCGAATGCTTGTGTCACGGTGCATTTACATCAAACGAGCGAATGCTCATTCTAACCCTACGTCAAATTATTTTAGTGTAAACAGGCTTGGAGCATTTTTCCGTTGTTCTTATTGCGTTAGAAAATTCTATGCAATGTAAATAACTGAACAACATTGAATACGAGTTTTCGTTTACACAAAAAGATCACGAAAGAATGTTCTTGCTCTAGCTCCAGCTCTATGTTCGTTTGATGTAAATGCACCGTCACATGCCTCGATAGTATCAAAACTATTTTGGAGAAACACCCACTTTACTAAAACAACACAATGTTGTTTTAGTAAAGTGGTGTTTCTCCAAACACAACATTAAATTAGTAACGTTTTTCCAATTTTATTAGTGACTTTTGGAATCTTAAATTCGTAATGTATTTTTTCTAACCGTTTTAGATATCCACTGTGGTTTTTAAAAGGTTAAAAACTTTACGGAAACTGAAAAATAAACGTAATTTAATTAAAACGAGTTTGTCAAAGAAAACTTTTTCAATTAATAATTAAACATGCTTTCATGAAACTAAATTTTTCCTCACTTTGACAACTGTCTTATTGACTTTGTTAATGAATTTTGTTAAAACGCATTACTTTCGCGCCACAATTTGGTAATATAGGTAATTGATACGTGGTTTACAAGTGACATAACAATATAAATATTAACAACAATTATATAATCTGTATTATTTTAAAACCTTTTCAATAAAGAGTTATTATTAATTATTTTTATTACATATCTATATATATATATAAAACTCAAAGGTGACTGATATAGTGATCTATCAACGCACAGCTCAAACCACTGGACGTATCGGGCTGAAATTTGGCATGCAGGTAGATGTGAGGACGTAGGCATCCGCTAAGAAAGGATTTCCCGAAATTCTTGCGGGAACGGGGAAAAACGGGGATGCACGTACAAAGTCGTGGGCGGAAGCTAGTTCAAAATAATTTGCATTTTATTTGCCCACCCTGTTTTAGTGTGTGCTGAAATCCAAGGAACATTCTCTTAGATTCTCCGATGATCTTCAATATGAAAAGACCCAATTACGCTATGTCTTATGTGGGATTAAATGCAAAACTTCCACGCGCTAGATATGCTCATATATTAATTAGTTTACATAATATATAGAGCATCACGGATATGACGATTGTTCTTATAATTAAAGCAATATATTGAGAACAAAACAAAAACCATCATATATACATTCAAAATATTATAACATTTATTTATTCATATAGACTTAAATTGTCATAATACATAGATGAAGATTTACCATTTACCTCTGCCTTTACCCTCTGAAGTAACCAAACAATTTGTAAATAATCTGCCAGAAGATTTATTTTTCGAAGTAAACTTACTGTTCATTTAATATTGATTAAAGAAGACAGTAGACTTATCTTCCCACTACATTTCATTCAAATCCTATAAACAGTATTAGCGTGAAACAACAACAAATATAAGATAAAATTTCGCTCCATTAGTAATTTACCGCGAAAGTCTTAAGAAAAATTCTCAAGACTTATCCAGTAAGCGTTTAGGGAATTGCTCTTTTCGATTCGAATAATAACTAAACGTAATTTCTCGAAATGGTTTATGCGAAACAGAAATAGCCAATTCTATGAAAATATTCTCCAGAATAATAGTCATGACTGGAATGCTTGTTGATTAAAGTAAATTTCATAATTAAACACTTTCAAGTGGTTAAAGGGCAAAAGACATCAATTAAATTAACAGTAAAACCACAGGAATTCCGTGAAATAGACCGGTATGTTCTGGGAAGAACTTCAGTGAAAAAAGGTTGAGTTATAAATATACATCTCCAGGGACCGTAATAAAAAGGTGTCAACACAAAAACAGCAATCTGAAAAATTGTATGCGAATTTTATATTTTAATATAGATTTTTTTCAAGTTTAGTTTTATATTCTAAGAATGATTTTTGTTAAGAAAGTGGCGGGAGGGGGCAGTTATGAGACAGCTATTGAATTAATATTGTCTTTGTCTAAAATATGACATCGTTATAAGCTTTGTTGACAGGCGTGTCACATACAAATTATCTTAACAACCTCAACAACTAGGTAGTTATTAGTTACAGTCAATGCTAGAGAAAATTGTATGACAGTAAAAATACTTTGGAATTTGGGCCACTTCCAGTCTCAGTTAGTTCAATTAGGTACATAATTGGAACGTACTCAATTTCAAATTAAACGGCCCACAAAACTATATGCAGTTTGCATGTAATATTTATTGCATACCTATAAATGTGTTATAACTCATAGGTACTATATCATAGTACAGTAATACATATTAATTCATAATATACTAAAACTAAGATTTACAATCTAAAATCACTTTAAGAATAAAATTATTAGAGCGGTTTTATACTATTATTCAACTCTTTCCTCTACACTTCTGACATAATAATTTCTCTTCTTTCTTAGTGTGAACGTGATCTAATTCACGTTGAAGCGTTCTTTGACTAGCGTTTTTAATTTATATTATAATGGAAATGAGAATTCATCTTCTTTGACTCGTATTTGAAAAATAGAAAAAAAAATCATCAAAATTCCTTTAAATATTTAAGTACGTTAAAAAAAATGTATCCTAAATTTTATAGAAAATTCGCAATGATAGCCCAATTATGTAAAATTTTAATTAATACAAAAAAAAATATGAATACCTGAGGTAGATCATTTTTCGTGAAATAAATAATATACCTAAAATACATGTTATTTTATGAAAACAACTATGTTATAGGTATCTTTTGCTCTAATAGTGTGTCACTAGTTTAAATATTGAGTGAAATCCAAGGACATTAATTATATAAATGTAATGAAAATTAGGACACCAATATGCGAACAATATCACATAATCTGTATTCCGTTCACACTGTGACGCTTGCACTTATTTTTACCGTTATACAAAGTATATTATAATAGATATGACGTTTGTAATTTCTACCCAATTATTAAAATAATACACATTACATAATATTGTCAACAACATTTGTAGATTCTTCTCTTATTTCTCTTTTGCTATACATATTTTTTTGTAAGTATTTAATGTTAACAAGCATGCTCCATTCTGTGTTCAATAAACGTGCATTATTAACATTTTATAAAGTCTACTCGCATCTTCGCTTCGCTTGGTAACTTTTTACCACTTTACTCACCTGCTTAGGTAATACTTAGATAATACTCTGTGTCAATCACAATAAAGCCGTACAATCTTTAAAATACTCTCACAACTAGTTGTGATTCGTAATTATCTATTTACGTACGTCAATTCAAGTATAATTGGCTGCAGAATGTACATAATTCTAATTCAATATTTTCTATCCTGTTAACAAATGTTTGTTACAACAAATAACATAAAAATGGGTGATACGGAAAATGCCTTTTCGAGAAGAGTCATTTAAAAAGTTGTTATTATTTGTCACCTCTACTAATTTCGATTCTTTGAACGGCTGTCCACTCAGGCGCAGTAAACACAAATAGTGGCTCTCACTCACACGCACTCGACTTTTCTTTTGTTTTTCATAATAAATATAGTTTTTATTAAGTTGTGTGGTGTATGAAATTTATAATTATGTGATGTTATTATAGTGACAATATTCAAATAAGTGAGAATCAATGGGGAAAATTGAATCTCTACATAGTTATTATGTTTTACATAGAATAGGTAAATATATTTGGTAAATAGATTTAAAATTGAATATTGTATTTCAAAATAAAAAAAACTTTGGAAATGTATCCAGAAATATCTATTGCATTTGGGATCAGGATTTGTAGAATTCCTTAATCTATGCAAACCAATAATAATTGTTAATCTACTTTTTAAAGCAATCAGCAAATAATAACAAAGGCCCGTTAAACAATTTTAAGCGATTTTGATGATGATCGAAGGGAAGTAGGAAATTTCGTTAAAAGGGTCATTTTCAAAATATTTGTACGTCACGAAATTGTCAGTAAACTGTTTCGTTAGGAAATGTCAGGAAGTTGTAAAAGTAAGGCTGTATTCAGAATAAGGTAATATTACATATAAAAAAGTAAGTTACAAAATAATCAACAAACAATCAATTTTTATAATTCTCTGTTTGCTTTTCCTTTTCTTTTCTTCTATCATTAGCTTCTTTCCATTTTTTGTCTTCGAGCTTCTTTTTCACTGTCATTAAGATCTGATATTTTTCTTTGTCTTTGTTTCACTTTCTCGAGGTGTTTTTTCCTTTTCTTTTCATATTTTTCAGGGTTTTGCGCTTTTTTAGTTTTTCAATGTACTTTTTTGCCGTTCGGCACCGGCTAGCGGCATTCTGAAACTAAAAAAGCTGTTTTATATATGTATTTTGAATAAAAATAAAAACAAAAGTAAGCATCACTCGTGTGGGTGGAAAAGCGATCAACACTAAATGCAATAAGGCAAGCGTTATCCCATCAGAAACCACTTGTAAAATTGGAGGCCAAGACTCACTGATCCGCTTTCACTATAAAAAAGTTATCAGATCCCAGGAAAAGTCAAGTCCCTAAGCCCGACTTTACTAACCCTACATCATGGTTTAAAAAAGTATGGCCTGTAGTTACAAAAAAATAATCTTGAGAGATTTATTGTTTTTCTCCTTTATTTTTATTCGTTACATTAATTTAACACACATTTTAATATCTTATTTTCATACTTTACACATGAGACCACAGCTTTACCGTCTACAATTTACTGACGTCAGTAAATGTCAAGAAATTGTTCGTCAGTAACATGTAAAAAATAACCTAAGAAATACTTTTACACAAAACATAATCACATTTACCATTAGATTGAAAGTGTAATCTATTACTCTAGTCATAATTTAAGTATATTACAATTGCGGTAGGTGAATTCTTCAAAATGTACTTACTTTTGTTGAGAATACGTCGTTAGGAAAATGTAACTAAATTTTTTGCACAGCACACTACAGGACTTCTTCCGTGTCTGGACGACGAACAAAATGGCGGCGCGTTAATGTGACCTTACTTTTCGTGACATGACCAGTGTTACCAATGATTAGAGTTAGATTCCACCTCTTTGTGATACAAGAAGTTGGTTAATTATGTCAATAAATCAGTGTCACGAAATTGTAACGATTGATAGGGACATTTTTATAATATGTCATTCTTCGTTTATTTAAGGTAATTTAAATAGTTTAATCTATCAGATATAACACTTCAAACATTGCTTTTTAATTATGATACAAAAAAATAGGAAGTTTCATACAAAAATTCTGATAAAAATATTGGTTTTCATTGTCGTCCACATAGGGGACAATAAAAAATGTATGGAGTTTTTTTTGTTACTTTATTTTCACATTAAAATTATGTAAGAATTTGAATCGCAATTCATTGCTTTTTATCAGAAATGATATGCAGTATGCTTAAGTTTAGTCTGTAAAACGTTAACAATGATTTATTTCAGTCGTAACCATATTTTTTTCGAAGATTTTTTAGGGGGACAAACATTTTGTAGTAATGTACAATTATTTTGAAAACGACTCAAAAGCCTTTTAACGACAAAAATTTACATGATTACATCCGAATTTCCTTTTAAAGTTCCCGAAAGCGTGAGGCGAATTCGTACATTATTACACGAAGCGTTTTAACAAAATAATGGGAAAACAGTGCACGTCATTCAGTTAATTTTCCGCTCTATTACATAAGAAATAGATTACAAAATCGAATGCCGGCTCTATAATTGTTAATTCATTGACAATATTCGCTTCATTTAGATATTTAATGTAAATATAACGCACCTTATCGTATTTGATTAAGGTTCAATTTGTATTGACCAACATCACGAAAGTGATTCGGCTCTAAGTAAAAGTAGAAAGCCTTAGAACAGTTTAACAACTTGGAATATTGTCGTAGGTTGTTACTATGTATAGAATACTAGTACTGGAATAAAAATAGCATATACATTATACATTAGGCTTATGAATACGATAAACAATCCGAAACTTACTGTTAGCAAGAAATCTTTATTATGCATCATTCAAAAAGATTTCTTATGATTTATGTGCAAATCTGCAGTGAAAGCACATTTTGAATCACTACAACTTTTATCACAGTTCAATTTAAAATAACTACGTAAATACGATCGATAGAGTTACGTACAAAAACTACTTATATTTTAATTTTATTATTTCCACTAAAATTTTCTAACGATAAGACTTCTTGATTTGTACTAAATAATATTAATAACCTCATAAATTACCAGGATACCATAAACAAAGAAGATGCTAAGCAGAGCGAGATGGCTCATGTTGGCGATTTCCGCCATGCTTGCGCTGCAGTCGCGAGGTGAAGGTGGCATACGTCTGCCAGACCAGCCACCACAGGAAGAGGGGAGGTCATTGAACTTCAATGATGATAATGGACGATCGGTAAGATATTTATCAGTTTATAGTTGTGTATTAATTAATTTTAGTAGTCCTGGTTCAGCTTGGATGAAAGAAAATTCGTTTCCTTACTTACTTCTTCATCAATTATCTGATGAGTGATGGGAGCCACCTACGCCTACTACTAGACGACCTTTATTATTAGTGCTGTCATTTTTCCACACTAGAAATAATACTGCTTTAAAACATCATGGTAAGGGGACAGGAGTGTGCTCTGTAGATTCTATTCCTTAACAATTTTTTTCATTAATTAACCTACACGAAAACGTAGCGGGCAGTTAATAATTTATAACAAATGATGTTTAACTGACTGTAAATTTGGTGCGACCAAGCAATTTCCCACCCAAATTAACAAAGAATCGTTCCTTAATTGTAATTTGTGGACACTGGAAGACCGTTCAATTTTTCCTCCAACAGGATTTTCTATTAGTTTTTTCTACATTACCTTACGTATTACTGATATATTACATATACACAGTTCATGTGTAGGTATGTGTAATATATCAGTAATCTGGTTGAACAACTTGTTATATCAACGTTTGGCCTAGTCATGCAATTGAATGTCGTCATTCAATGAACGCGCTCATTCAATCAAATAGCAGATTCAAACGGTTAACGGTGCCATATAAACAAAACTTTAATAAAATAATAATTTCTGGTGTTATAGCCTCAAGCAGAAGGACGTGGTCTTCTAGACTGGATAGGCTTAGGAGAAGATCAGGACCCTTACATTCAGCAGGCGACGCAGCAGTGTATTAGTGGAGACCTGGCTGACTGCTTCAAGGCTCAAGCATTACGGTCTTTTGACGACTTCTTCGATAAACATGCTTATCAGTAAGTATTGGTGCAAAATGTTTTAATTTGAACTGGAAGTTTGATAATCTGTAATAGTAGGGATTCCTGCTTTGTAGTATATTTAAGAAGTTGATTTTTTTATTGGAGAAAAACATTTATTTATTTATGACACTTCATTGTACATGTAAGAGAAATTTAAAATAAATGAATACATAAAATTGAAAAGTGTACAATAGGCGGCCTTATTGCTTAAAAGCAATCTCCTCCAGGCAACCATAAAAATAAAGGACATGTAAGACATTGTTAAAAAGCGAGGGCGCATCAAAAAGATTGAAGAAACATTTGTCAAGTTATAAGTAGAAACTTGTGTCTCGCTGCGTTATTAGAGTGAACTCTATCATTAAAAATACATTATTTATTTTTCCATAGAATGCTAGAATAATAATATTATTGATATATTCTAGTTTGTTCTTAATGGAATGATAGAGAGATACACATAAAATACATTAACACTTACCGTAAACATTCCCAAAACCTACGTTATTTAAACCTATTGAAGACCGTACTAAAAGCTTAATATTACTAATTAAATGGTCTTTACCACGCTCAATTAGATAAGACATGGTAAATTCATTAAGAATTTTAGTTCTATTTGTGCGAAATAAGGATAAGATTATCGCACGAAATTATTTACCCTCGTTAGTAGTAAGATGACATCGTATAGGCTTGACAAATAAATCACAATCCCTAAGATTAAGGATAATTGCTTCTAAAATTTCCTTACACATCTTAATAAATCAACAAGCTATAATGTAAAGCACTTTCATCAATAATTAATATTGATTCGACGTAGTAACGATATCCGAAAGGTTTTTAAAATTAGAGTTCAGTAATAGGAACCTTAAAAATTTGTTTGCTTTGTTATTATATTTGATTATTGTTATATTTTCACAGCTTAACGTTATGTGTGAAAATTGTAATATAAAATAATAAATTCCCCGTTAAAACAAATACCTAAAACTGCTACTCAATAGAAAATGAAGCAATTAAATAGTTTATTAAATATAATTTTCAAACCTTCATATTCAAAATCCCTATACTTACTCTATAATACCATTAATAAGAAATATAAATGGTTCGAAACAATACCTATAAAAACCTTTTTCTCTATAGATTGTCAGATAATGCAGTGCTCGTAAAGGTAGAATCGCAAGCAAGGGCCCTATCTCGGGAACCTCCTGAGTTCAGTTCCCAGCCAAGGAGTGATGACTCTGATTGGGACGGCCTTGTCAAATATGGGTTGAGGAAAATTGAGAGGTAAGGATAATGAAACAAAGTGTTTGTAACATAATTTACACGTCTTTTATGTTATATAGTTGAAAAGAGATTTAAATCCGAGGTGAAATTTGTAGAATACTTAACCAAGACCTGATGAATGTACTAACGAAATAGAATATAATAATGGAATACGTCACGTAGCTTATGAACAGATTTTAAACTTGTAAACCTTTGTATTGGAGTTGTACCCCAATGCCCATAATATCATAATATTCGCTCTAACGAAAAAATAACTGGTACTTACTATAAATCAATCCTCTTAGTCTAATAGGTACATAATAATATCAGAACTGAATAACATAAATAACGAGTACTATTTAATTTACTCTCAGCACGTGACGTCACATTCCCACTTCATTTTTAATCTGTTCCTTTTTATAGTAATGAATGTTCCGCAGGTTTTTACGATCAACCGCTCTGGAAATGCAGTTAGACAACGAAGTGACATCAAACGGAGTCATAGCCCCGCGTTTTATTGACGAGATCGCTGATGAAGTAGACATTATTGAGGACAAGAAGGCTTCCCCGTTCCGTGAGTTATATTTCATTTTTATTTGAAGCTTACGGCCCACAGTTTCGATCGCGTATTCAAATGAATTTCCTATAGCAATGAGATGTTTAAGTAAATGTAGACACTTTCTAGATCTAATTAGGGCTACCGGGAGATCTCCCTAATAGATGTTTTGGGCTAGTACTACAAGTGAGATTGCGGGATATAAAGATAAAAACTCTGATTTATCAACCGCATAGTCGTAAAGTAAAACAATCTGTAGAAAAGCTGATCCTCGTTCTAGAATTGCTTTTTGATTTAATAGTGTTTTATCTTGGCCGTAAAATTCTCATCTTGTATATAAACGTTGTAACTACTCTGATTGTATTATTAATATAAATCATATTTTTCATCATATTCTACCTAATTGAATAAAAATATAATTTTTCAGGCTCCCAATATATTTTTAACTCATTTTCAAACGCCTTCAAAAGTGCCAATAATGCCATAAATTTTTTAACAGTCCAGAAGATTTTAATTTTTTTTAACGTAACAATAAAAATAAAATATTTGCAGGTCGTCACAAGCTCAAGAAGCTGATTATACCTATGCTGTTGATCCTGAAGCTGTTCAAGCTGAAACTACTCCTCTTCTTACCTCTCATTCTTGGTCTGGCCAGCTTCAAGAAGTTCCTTGGATTCATGGCTCTTGTTATTCCTGGTAAGCTTAATTGATAATATTGATATGGAGATAATAAATAAAACAATGTATCTAAATAGTAAAAGAAAATTAGAAAAAAGTTACGTTGTAGAATTTTAAGTCGTTCTTACTTTAATCGATTCATCATGTAATTCAGAACAAGTGTTTCTTCAGCTATCGTAAATATTGTAATTTAAAATAGTTACTACAATCCATTTCTTCTTGTTAACATTTTTATAGTCATTTAAAAATAACATGTTCAGACCCATCGATACAGCCAGACAGACATAACTCTTTCACTAGGTCCTAATAAACCTCCCCCCATCAGTTCCAAGCCTTGTCGTGGCCGGGGGGGCTCAGTAGCTTGGAGTGCACTCGTGTACTCTGAGTGAAGCTAATTGGACGCGGAGGGGCTGAAAGGCCGGTCTGTCGTCTGACGACACGATTGGTTCGACGGCCAGGGATCCATATAGCTGGCTGGTTGGCTTGAAGGCCGGCTGGCCGGGCTGGCTAGAACCGGCTGGTCACACCGGCTGCCTCGCTGGCTGGCTAGGGGGCCGGCTGGCAGGCTGGCTGAAACCGGCTGCCCCACCGGTTGGCTGGCTGGCTGCTTTGAGCCGCGGCGGCTGGCTGGCATGCTGTCACCGGCTGGTTGTCCGGCTGGCTGGCTGGCTGGCTGGATGGCTGGCTAGCTGGCTAGGATCCTCCGGGGGGCCAGGATTGGCTCAGGTGCCGTTGTGGTACGGCGAGGTATGGCGGCTAGTGGTCGCGGCCTGGCAATTTGGCTGGGCAAAATGGGGTTGGAAGGTCGATCGGGGCTCGTTTGGGTCTCGTTCCGACCGACTGGCAGGGGGCTGCGCTTTGCGGCGGTGGATGGCGGCCAGAGGCCGCGCGCGTTGTTTTTTGTTGGTAGTCTAACTACCAACAAAACAGGGGGCGGGATCCCGACGCGTCACTTTTGTGACACGCGGTGACTCCTGTAGGTGGGTGTAGGGCGGCGGCTGTCCTGCGACAGCCGTCTGCCAACTCGTTATCCGGTCCGTGGGGCCGGACCGAGGGCCGGCACCTCTGGTGTGAGGTGGGGGCTGCGAGGGAAACCTCTATAAAAGTGCGCCGGAGGGTCCTTCGACGCGTGAATCACGTTTCAGAGGGCCTTTCGGCGCGCGCCCTTCGGCCGGTCGAGGGTTTGGGGAACGCCGATGATGGAACGGGGAACAATCCATCATCGGCGAGCGGGTGGCGTGAGCTCGTGTACAGCTTGCGCCGCCCCGGGGTGGGCATTTGGTGGAGGGCCTGGAAACGGGCAAGTGGCGGAGGGCCTGGAAACGGGCAACTGCTGGGCGGGACATGCGGAAGATTGCGAATGTGTACCCGCATCCCGTCTAAAGCAGCGCGTTGGTACACGGTGGGGTTTTATTCGGTAGGAATCCGACATAACCCACGGCTCCTTCCCCGGGAGCCGTGGGTATCTTAGGCAAGATTTCCCCACTTGAAAAAAAAAAAAAAAAAAAAAGGTCCTAATAAACCTATTTTTACAGGTGTCATCGGCTATTTCAAATTCTGCAAGCCCAACCTATCATCTCCGTTCTCCTCTAACCATTTCTCGGCACCTCAATACTCGCCAGCTGGTATTGGAGTCAGTCCCTACAGAGAACCAGCACATTATGGACATTATGATACCTATGTAAGTTAATAAATCTAAATCCTTATTTCTTTCTTCTAGGATAACTCTTAAGGAATAATGTCTGATTGGAACATTCCTACTTAGTGAAAACATGCTTGTTACACTTGTTAAAATTACTTCACTTGTACATACTTTGGACTTACATAAATGCGCAAAGTCTAAACGATAAAATTTACGAGACCAAGTGAAATTAAATGTTAATTCATCTCCTTACAGACTACTAATGTTAGCCACGAAATTCTTTTCCACAGAAAATAATAATGACATTCATTAGTTGTTTTTCAAACAAACATAGTAAAAACACGTTCATTTATCATTCGGGCTATTGTGCCGATCCCAACGTGGATGAGATGCAAAACATTCCGTGATCTGACTAAAATATTTTTTTCAGGCCGGTCACAAATATGGTTCGGGCGTAGCGTTCCGAGATCACGAGGCGAATCCACAAGACCTCGCGTACCAGGGTTGGGAGTATAGAAATAAGAAAGGCTCCGATGACATTAAGGCTGAAGAAGCTTAAACTTTATTTAGAGAGTTGTATTCAATGAATGCTCAGGTTACCAGTAATCATATACATATTTCAAATTTAAGTCATATTACCTATATATACTCGTAGAAGTCTTAAGGGTGCCAAAATTAAGCAACATTCTAGACTATTAACAATTGTACAGTAAAAGTTCCTTATTCGCGGGGTATATGTTCCATAAATATGCCGCGAATACAGAAACCATGAATACGGAATGGTAATTTATATGGGATTATAGGGAATACGTTCCTAAGTGACGAAATAAAAAAAAAAACAAATGCATAAAAAAATTTTGTAAGGGTTGTTTCGCATAATAAAAGTGCCAATTTTATATTGCTATTGTATCTCCCCGTATATTGTTCTAATTATACATAATATTTTCCATTGTAATTGAAAATACTGCGAATTCAGACAATGCTATTATCGGTAACGAATTCACTGGAATCGGTTTTTTCTTTCAAATATATGCTTAGAAACGTTTTGTACAGAATATATTTCAATATGTACAATAAGAAGCTCTATAAATATTTTTGTTGTTACTATACTCGAGTACCAAAAGGTACGAATAAGTGTAAACTTTATAAGTTTTTGTAAATAGAATCTATTCTTTTAATTTATAAGATGTTATATTATATTGTAACATTATTTGTTTTATAAATAGAAATAAAAGCTTTACATTATAATACTTCGTTTTATTTTGCCCTGAATACCTTAAATATCACAATTATTATGTTTTTGTTACTACCAATAGTTTTTAACATGAGCATTAACAACATCATAATCCTTATCACTACCAAGGAATTCAATTTCATCTAAATCTTTAAGGATATATACGTCACTTCTTTCTGTATCTCTTTTATTTCTTCTCATATTTCTCGTCTGCAACTTTTGAAACGGCATATAATTTCTCAATACCTTAGAATTCTTTTTAGGTCTTCTTCTTTGATTTGCTTCCGTTGTGTATTTATCTTCACTTTGTCCAGATTGGAAATTCTTTTCCTGATTTTCGTATACGGTTGATATCGTTGGTGATCTTGTAGCTGGCTGTACGTATAATTGCCTATGTTTCATTCTATTCTTTTTTATTATCTTTTGCACTGTCCGTTTCGGTGACTTCTTTATCTTCTTTTTCTTGCTTTCTTGGTAAAGTGGCTTCGGTATCCGTAAGATGTTATCTGATTTGTCAATGAATGTCTTGTTTGGTACCATCTGCAACAATGTAGAAGTTTGTTGTTAAAAGATATAAATTACTCGTCGCTCTACATACTGCCAGTTTTACGATGCAATTACATCAAACGAGCAAATGCTCGTTCTAACTCCACTATGTCAAATTAGTTTAGTGTAAACAGGCGTAGAGCATTTTTTCGTTGTTCTTAGTGCGTTCGAAATATTATATGCAATATTCTAATACTGAACAACACTGAATACGAGTTTTCGTTTCCACTAAAAGATCGCGAAATAATGCTCTTGCTCTAGCTCTATGTTCGTTTGATGTGATGCACCGTTAGAAGAAAACGTATATCAAACGTTGTTAATTTGTTTCATCGTTTATTTTATTAAACTTTCTTTTAATGTTTCCAATAAAGAAATAAAAATCATGAAAATCGTTTCAGCGGTTTAAGTTATGGACTGACCAGGTTTTTTTGTATAAAATTCGTATGTCAATAATTGAGCTTATCAATCTTCATGTTACTTCAATACTTCATCGTATGTGATAAGCCAATATAAGCTCTCTTACTTTTTTGCGCCTATCCTATTATAATAGCTTCAACGCATACGCGAAACAATTGCTATTTCTTTCAAAAGGAACCCTTAAATGAAACGACTTCACGCTTTACCATGATTTACCTTTATCCTTTACCGGATAATATCGCTGTACTTATTATGTTTTAAATATTCAAGATCTTCCTTCCAGGAATCGACTTTTTTACGTCTAATATTCTGCGTCAAAAGATGGAATTCTAAAAGATGCGATAAGTATAACAATTAGGAAGGTATGTTTATTATTTGCCGACTTATTCCATTTAGCCAATATTATATCAATGAAGCTGAGCCACGTTATTAACTATAATGGTTTGACCATACATTTGTAGCATAAAGTATTTTTTTAAATTGTTTAGAAAACTAACAGAAAAGACCGACTGATTGAATATTGTGACTGGATTAGATTTTTGACAATAATTGGTTGCTTCCAAACTTACTGAAAATAATAGGCCTAAAAAGTTCCTATAATCACCTTATACCTAACTTCAGTTCAGTCAGTTAACGTTAATTCTGTTAACGCTTCCAACTGTTCTTAGTAAACCAAATCACTTCAATATAATGGATTGATACCTCGTACTATAAATAATATATTTATCTATAGCTTGCACAAACTGCTATTAATTAGCAGATGTTAACACAATATGATGTATCTCATAATACCGTTTCATTATCTCGACACATAAACCATTTATTGTGTAATTGATTGAATAGTGATTACGTAGTTACCTACTAAGGATTTTATTCATATTTAGTTAGATATATTTTGTTTCTAATAACTTACTATAACTTTTAGAATATTGATGTAAAAGAAAGTAATCTTATTATTTATGTATAACTAAATAAAACTTTTGGTATTTGAATTTTTATTACACATATTGTAATACAAGTTTATTCGAACATTTTCCATTTTCATTTTATAGGGTCCAAAAAAGAACAATTTTTTCTCGACGTCTTCGTGTTTATGTAGATTATTAAATATTAACATAATCTACATGAAATGGTACAGGAAAAGTTCAGAGATTTAAATAATAATCGGGTCGACTACTTAAATAACTTACCATGCTATTCCTCAAAGAAACGTAAGAAGCCACTCCATTGTTTTGATTTTCTTTAAACACGGATGCATTCTGTAAAAATGAATTTAATTTTAGATATTAACGACGTAAGCATTAAAACATTTTGAATAATGTAACCGAACCCTTCCTACATTTAACATTTTAAATATAAAAAGCGGTTTACACCATTGAAAATTCAAAGTGCTATTTTGTTAAATAAAAGGCACTTGAAACCCTATTTATTAATACAATTTGAATGCATTTTCTTTGAAATCATCATCATTATTTTACATTTCATTCATTACGAAATTTTGAGAGAAGGATTTTTATCACAATATAGATACCTACATACTTCCATTTATTTATCTGCAGTATTTTTCTACATTCTTTTCAGTTATGAGGAGAATGTAGAAAAATACTGATATAATATATTAACAAAACAAAAGCTATGAATATAATCTTTATAATCGTGCTATAACTGCCTAAAATTAGAACCAAACGAAACATCTCACCTGTATTAATTCATTTGAACATGACAAACTAAAAACATTTAAAAGTAACAGTAAATGTAACATAGTGTGCTATATTAAACTTACAAATGAGTAAAACACGGCGCAATTAGAACAAAGTTTATGTGTTAACTCAAAACACTATTGTTCCTTTTAACTGCTGAGTAAACTAGATTTACCTGATTACGAGTAAAATCCTAACGCAACTTTAAACATTCAGCTTCTAAGTACTTATGAACCTGGGATATAAACCACTGCTAATAATTGTAATTTTTATGTACCTATGGGATATATTCTATTTAAGCAATAAAACGGTTGATCTTTCTGGTGAACTATCTAACATAGAAATATCTTACAATTTCGACAAAATATGATTTAAAAGGTGTAATAGACGCTGAAATGTAGAAAAGGAAATTAGACTTAGTCATATAGCATTATGTTATTATCTGTGATCATACTATACCTACTATCCTTTTATCGCACATTTCACGATTACTCCTGAAAAGAAAACATTTGTTTTCCAAAGAGAATATTATTCTAAAAAAACATTTTTTTAACAACATTCATAATATGTACTTAATACTTAAATATCTTTAATCGCTACCTCTACCAGGGAATAAAGCCATGTTTGTATTCACATAAACATCACAAGCGAGTATAAAGCAATGATTTTATCTACAAAGCTTTATGACCTTTGATAAAAGGGTTTGAATAACTTGAGAGGCAATATTTTTGCTATATGAACCTGATACTCATCGTATTTTTGGGCATAATTTATGTGCGTATTAACCTACTAAATTAAAGTGTCCTATTTAAGTATCTATAATATAAAAATTAAACGCTTTTGTTGCTAAGCGCAAATTTCGAGAACGGCTGAACCGATTTCGTTAATTATTTTTTTATAATATTCCTTAAAGTACGAGGATGGTTCTTATGCATATGTACCACGGGCGAAGCCGGGGTGGACCACTAGTTTTCTAATAAAGAAAATATGTTTAAAGCAAATGGCATTGTGCTATCAAATGCCAGTTTAATATAAAAAGCTTTATATTATTATGCTACATATCCGGGATCAAAACAGAACGAAAAATAAGAAATATATTATTCACTAGCGACCCGCCCCGGCTTCGCACGGGTGCAATGGCGGCCGGCCGGTACCGCCGCAAACGCTACGTCCCGCAATTTTTAAATCTGTAATATCTTCGAAAATATTCACTTAAATCATACGGTGTAAACGGCCATATAGATCTATATTAAATGAACAATGTATTCAAGGTATTTAATTGGATAAGGATTAATGCTGTATTGGTTAAAATCGCTTCGAAAATTAGCCATTATTTGTCGTAAAAAGTAAATGACAAAAAAAAGTTATTGTGGGTTTTCCATAAGAGATAGACATATACCATCACGGACTTTTCTGTAGACCTTTTCAATGTGTACAATACTCAGCACATTATTTTGATAAAACTCGTAGAGTTCAGCCTGCGTTTGCAATGTAAGCGGAAAAAATGTAATTTTTTACGACATCACATTAGAAACCTCAAAAATAACAGTACTTCTCCACTATTTAATGGATGTAATTATACACATAAACCTTCCTCTTGAATCACTCTATCTATTAAAAAAAACCGCATAAAAATCCGTTGCGTAGTTTCAAATATTTAAGCATACAAAGGGACATAGGGACATAGGGACAGAGAAAGCGACTTTGTTTTATACTATGTAGTGATTTAGGAATTATGTATATTTCTATTTCCGAAATGATGTAAATAATGTAAAGCAGTTTTGGAGCTTATTTAGTACGAACAAACAAATATTGTACAATATTTTACGCTGCGATTTCAATTTCCTTTCTTAGTTCAACGAAATAGTTTTCCATTTGCCATTTCATGGAAATTTAAGAAGCGAATTTAGAAACGATTGAATTAACTTCAATATGTATTGAAGATTAATACAGATAAATTTGAAAATTATTTAAATAGAGAAAAAGCTGCACTTCTTTATCACTACATATTATATTATGTAGTATAAAACAAAGTCGCTTTCTCTGTCCCTATGTCCCTATGTCCCTTTGTATGCTTAAATCTTTGAAACTACGCAACGGATTTTGATGCAGTTTTTTTTAATAGATAGAGTGATTCAAGAGGAAGGTTTATATGTATAATAACATCCATTAAATAGTGGAGAAGTACTGTCATTTTTGAGGTTTCTAATGTGATGTCGTAAAAAATTACATTTTTTCCGCTTACATTGCAAACGCAGGCTGAACCCTACGAGTTTTATCAAAATAATGTACTGAGTATTGTACACATTGAAAAGGTCTACAGAAAAGTCCGTGATGGTATACATATGTCTATCTCTTATGGATAACCCACAATAACTTTTTTTTGTCATTTACTTTTTACGACAAATAATGGCTAATTTTCGAAGCGATTTTAACCAATACAGCATTAATCCTTAACCAATTAAATACCTTGAATACATTGTTCATTTAATATAGATCTATATGACCCTTTACACCGTATGATTTAAGTGAAAATTTTCGAAGATATTACAGATTTAAAAATTGCGGGACGTAGCGTTTGCGGCGGTACCGGGCGGCCGCCCGGCTATATATTTTATACCCTTGGCCTTGCGAAGCCGGTGCGGGCCGCTATGTTTTTATATACAACGTTCACAATTTTTCTGTAGTGTATTTAGTATCAGCATTGCACCCGTGCGAAGCCGGGGCGGGTCGCTAGTAGTTTATAATTCACAGGAGTATTTTTTTAGCCCTTGTAAAAGATGCCCAGCCGAGCTATATCACAAACTTTTGCGCCTGCCAAATTATAGCAAGTAAAAATTATATACTGTAAAATCACTTAGCTGCCAGCATTCTGTAGTAGATACGTATTTATAGGTACTTAACGTTAGTCTAAATTTTATTTTATTAAAGAAATATCGCTAAATATAAAAGGATTTTTGTTCATAGCTAGTCGATTTCTAAGAAATATATTTCTGTAAACCAACAAAAACAAAAATGTTTTAACTAAATTGCTACTTACAATGTTTTTAACATTGCCGCTTTTAAAAGATTTACCCAAAAATACGTTAAAGTAATTGCTCTTCAAGGAATTCCTAAGCCTTCCTTTTGCAAAACGTTAAGCCATCGAATTAAAGTATAATTAATCACGTGGAAGGATATTTATTTGATTTTAGTAGAAATTAATTTGAAGCTTTTCGTGTCAACACGTTTCGCGTAAACAACTTTTTTGATTTAAAATAATTAATTTCATAAGCCAGCTATATTTAACCAACATTGTATATTTTTCTCAGTAATTAACTCACCCTCTGATTCTTCTTAACACAATCCTTATTTTATGATTTAGGTGCGTAGGTACTTATAATGGACTAGATGAACCCGGCTTTTCCCAAGTTGACCAGGAAAAAGAGTCAATTTTACTCGGTAAAGCTAATGGTAAAGGAAATGTTAAAATTGTATTAATTTATTCTAATACAATTGTAACAATTACTTTATTTTGTTACTAATTTAAAAACATTTTTTATCTTATATTATCTCTACATTTATTATCTTATATTATCTAGTGAAGACTAACTGTTTACTGTACCACACTACCTATATGCTTATGCCATACAGCATAAAGCATAAGTTTATAAAGCATAAGCATATACTTCAGTATGAGCATGTAAATATTTTACTCTTTCTTAAACTCCTCCTTCATAAATAAGTTTATCTCCCAAATTATTTTAAAACGCGTTTAGAAATAACAATTTACAATAATATAAATTTTTCCTTTTCATTATAAATGTTATCTTTTCATTGGATATAAGTTTTATCAAGCGCATTTCTGGTGCGTTAATTTAATTCTGATGTTATTTAACTAATGAACAAAGTCTATTAACTATCTCCCACTACCGCCATAATTAAATTTTACATACTGAGAATTACCATTTACAGGAAAGCTTTAAATTATTATTAAACTCTCTGAAAACTGCTGCCACTGATCGTAGAGCGAATTTTATATAATACTATAACTTTGCCTATGCATTTTTTAATACATGTAAATAGCCTCGCCAATTTGCAATGACAAATCTTTCTCTCTTCAGTACATTCATTCATTCTACACGCCAAGAATTTAGAAAAAATCCCAAATAAATAACTATAAAATATTGCCACTTAGCCGAGTCGTTTTCAAAATAATTGTACATTACTACAAAATGTTTGTCCCCCTAAAAAATCTTCGAAAAAAATATGGTTACGACTGAAATAAATCATTGTTAACGTTTTACAGACTAAACTTAAGCATACTGCATATCATTTCTGATAAAAAGCAATGAATTGCGATTCAAATTCTTACATAAATTTAATGTGAAAATAAAGTAACAAAAAAAACTCCATACATTTTTTATTGTCCCCTATGTGGACGACAATGAAAACCAATATTTTTATCAGAATTTTTGTATGAAACTTCCTATTTTTTTGTATCATAATTAAAAAGCAATGTTTGAAGTGTTATATCTGATAGATTAAACTATTTAAATTACCTTAAATAAACGAAGAATGACATATTATAAAAATGTCCCTATCAATCGTTACAATTTCGTGACACTGATTTATTGACATAATTAACCAACTTCTTGTATCACAAAGAGGAGGAATCTAACTCTAATCATTGGCAACACTGGTCATGTCACGAAAAGTAAGGTCACATTAACGCGCCGCCATTTTGTTCGTCGTCCAGACACGGAAGAAGTCCTGTAGTGTGCTGTGCAAAAAATTTAGTTACATTTTCCTAACGACGTATTCTCAACAAAAGTAAGTACATTTTGAAGAATTCACCTACCGCAATTGTAATATACTTAAATTATGACTAGAGTAATAGATTACACTTTCAATCTAATGGTAAATGTGATTATGTTTTGTGTAAAAGTATTTCTTAGGTTATTTTTTACATGTTACTGACGAACAATTTCTTGACATTTACTGACGTCAGTAAATTGTAGACGGTAAAGCTGTGGTCTCATGTGTAAAGTATGAAAATAAGATATTAAAATGTGTGTTAAATTAATGTAACGAATAAAAATAAAGGAGAAAAACAATAAATCTCTCAAGATTATTTTTTTGTAACTACAGGCCATACTTTTTTAAACCATGATGTAGGGTTAGTAAAGTCGGGCTTAGGGACTTGACTTTTCCTGGGATCTGATAACTTTTTTACAGTGAAAGCGGATCAGTGAGTCTTGGCCTCCAATTTTACAAGTGGTTTCTGATGGGATAACGCTTGCCTTATTGCATTTAGTGTTGATCGCTTTTCCACCCACACGAGTGATGCTTACTTTTGTTTTTATTTTTATTCAAAATACATATATCCAACAGCTTTTTTTAGTTTCAGAATGCCGCTAACCGGTGCCGAACGGCAAAAAATACATTGAAAAACTAAAAAAGCAAAACCCTGAAAAATATGAAAAGAAAAGGAAAAAACACCTCGAGAAAGTGAAACAAAGACAAAGAAAAATATCAGATCTTAATGACAGTGAAAAAGAAGCTCGAAGACAAAAATGGAAAGAAGCTAATGATAGAAGAAAAGAAAAGGAAAAGCAAACAGAGAATTATAAAAATTGATTGTTGATTATTTTGTAACTAAAAATATATTTTTTTTTAACTAGTGACTTCTTACTTTTTTATATGTAATATTACCTTATTCTGAATACAGCCTTACTTTTACAACTTCCTGACATTTCCTAACGAAACAGTTTACTGACAATTTCGTGACGTACAAATATTTTGAAAATGACCCAGCCATCATTTTCATCCAATATTACGGTATTAGCTTCTAACCCGGGATATGTCCAAAAAAGGAGTTTATTTATATATTGTAGGTGTTATATATTGTACTATTGTAAAAAACGGAAAGGAACATAGGTAATTTCAACATAGGTACTTTGCCAGCGTCTAGTAAATTAGTATGCATAATATTGTTATCTGTGGTATTATATTATCTATGCCAGCATGTTGAATGATGACCTAACCCCTATAGAAAGTTTCCGGAGTATGCTACATAGAAAAAATAAACGCTTATAATAAAGCGATTATGAATAAACACCTAGGGCAAGTAAACCCACGGAAAACAGCTAGTAAATAATAATTAACAAACATGTAATGAATTTTTGAACCAATGAAGCGTTTAAATTAATAAAAGATAATAATATGGGTCATTTTCAAAATATTTGTACGTCACGAAATTGTCAGTAAACTGTTTCGTTAGGAAATGTCAGGAAGTTGTAAAAGTAAGGCTGTATTCAGAATAAGGTAATATTACATATAAAAAAGTAAGAAGTCACTAGTTAAAAAAAATATATTTTTATTTACAAAATAATCAACAAACAAGCAATTTTTATAATTCTCTGTTTGCTTTTCCTTTTCTTTTCTTCTATCATTAGCTTCTTTCCATTTTTGTCTTCGAGCTTCTTTTTCACTGTCATTAAGATCTGATATTTTTCTTTGTCTTTGTTTCACTTTCTCGAGGTGTTTTTTCCTTTTCTTTTCATATTTTTCAGGGTTTTGCGCTTTTTTAGTTTTTCAATGTACTTTTTTGCCGTTCGGCACCGGCTAGCGGCATTCTGAAACTAAAAAAGCTGTTGGATATATGTATTTTGAATAAAAATAAAAACAAAAGTAAGCATCACTCGTGTGGGTGGAAAAGCGATCAACACTAAATGCAATAAGGCAAGCGTTATCCCATCAGAAACCACTTGTAAAATTGGAGGCCAAGACTCACTGATCCGCTTTCACTATAAAAAAGTTATCAGATCCCAGGAAAAGTCAAGTCCCTAAGCCCGACTTTACTAACCCTACATCATGGTTTAAAAAAGTATGGCCTGTAGTTACAAAAAAATAATCTTGAGAGATTTATTGTTTTTCTCCTTTATTTTTATTCGTTACATTAATTTAACACACATTTTAATATCTTATTTTCATACTTTACACATGAGACCACAGCTTTACCGTCTACAATTTACTGACGTCAGTAAATGTCAAGAAATTGTTCGTCAGTAACATGTAAAAAATAACCTAAGAAATACTTTTACACAAAACATAATCACATTTACCATTAGATTGAAAGTGTAATCTATTACTCTAGTCATAATTTAAGTATATTACAATTGCGGTAGGTGAATTCTTCAAAATGTACTTACTTTTGTTGAGAATACGTCGTTAGGAAAATGTAACTAAATTTTTTGCACAGCACACTACAGGACTTCTTCCGTGTCTGGACGACGAACAAAATGGCGGCGCGTTAATGTGACCTTACTTTTCGTGACATGACCAGTGTTACCAATGATTAGAGTTAGATTCCACCTCTTTGTGATACAAGAAGTTGGTTAATTATGTCAATAAATCAGTGTCACGAAATTGTAACGATTGATAGGGACATTTTTATAATATGTCATTCTTCGTTTATTTAAGGTAATTTAAATAGTTTAATCTATCAGATATAACACTTCAAACATTGCTTTTTAATTATGATACAAAAAAATAGGAAGTTTCATACAAAAATTCTGATAAAAATATTGGTTTTCATTGTCGTCCACATAGGGGACAATAAAAAATGTATGGAGTTTTTTTTGTTACTTTATTTTCACATTAAAATTATGTAAGAATTTGAATCGCAATTCATTGCTTTTTATCAGAAATGATATGCAGTATGCTTAAGTTTAGTCTGTAAAACGTTAACAATGATTTATTTCAGTCGTAACCATATTTTTTTCGAAGATTTTTTAGGGGGACAAACATTTTGTAGTAATGTACAATTATTTTGAAAACGACTCATATATAAAAATAACTGCATGCTTTTCATCTCAAATGAAATCGCATTAGCTCTATTTGTTCCAGTCTAGTGGTGATGTAGTATTTGTGAATTCACTTAATGCATAGCCAATCTTGTTAAACTAATTCCTAGACTAGTTTAAAAATGGCGTCGTTAAAGAAATGAAAGTTATCAGTTGGATTGGACATTTTATTTTATTCGAAATCCAGAAATTATTTATCATCCTACGTAGGAATTATGAATACCTACTTATATTTTTATTTAAGCTAGTAACTAGGGATGTAACGATACATGATTTTGCCGATACGATACCGATACCGATATTTGTAATCAAATATCGGCGATACCGATACCGATACCGATATCGATGGCTTGGTAGAAAAATAAATAGTGAATTATGCATAAAAGTTACCAACATTTAACAAAGACTCAACTGTAAATCGTATTCTTTTAAATAACAATGCCAAATCAAAAAAACAAGAAAACCATTTATTTTAGTATTATTATTTTGCAAAGTCAGTTAAACTTTAAGTTATACACATACAATCAGTTCCTAATAAAAGTTTACTATTGGTAGAGTTTTTTCAAAAAACAAAGTGCGCACGCGCGGGCGGCCTCCCGCATCGTTCATTGGGCGCGGTTTTTTGAATTGTTTGATATCGGTATCGGTTGTTTTATAATCGGCGATACCGATATATCGGCTTGCCGATATATCGGCCTATACAGGGTGTCCCAAAAAGTAGTGATGAACGGAAGCTGGGAGGTAGAGGACCTAAAGGGCTATCCGAATCACCCCCATGTATGTTATGCGATTTTTCGTATTTTCGAAGATATGACGTTTTTTTCAATTTTTCATCTATCGTTGGGTACGATGATATTTTCACTCATGGTGACGTCATTTATTGCGGAAGATGCTTGATTTTTTTTGTGTGCTAAGCTGAAAGATAGGCCAATTCAGTATGGTAACATTTACTATCGTTAGATCTTTGAATGGAATAAAAAAAAGAATTAAATGCCAAGAAAGATAAAACTACCCAGTATGTTCACCACTTCAAGGGCCCGTAAAAAAAGAAAATCACATAAAAAAAGTTTTCTGTTTGGCTTTTAAAAACTTGCTCTATCCATCAGGTAGCTACCTTAAAAATTTAATTTTATTATTCAGAAGGCTTCAATCGAAAAATTGAAATCTAAATGTGGTAAGTGCAAAAATTTAATTAACATGATGATTAATAAAAACAAATTAAAACCAATAACAAAGTGTTTATTTACCAGAAATTTTTAAAATGACCCCGCTGTTGCTCAGTGCAAGTGCGACCGCACCCTAAAAAGTTGTCTTTTAAATGTCTGAATGCCCTTTTATCATTTTTAATGGTTTCTTCTGCTATTATGAATTTCCGGGTTATTTCGTCCAAATTAGGGCATTCTCTCAAGTAGCCGAGGGCTTTTTAGTATCCCCATTGAAACAAATCAATGGGGTTTAGGTCGAGGGACCGTGGAGGCCAGGCTTTAAGGTAGGCGTCACCGGCGCATGCGGAGGCTGCAACGACCAATCCATCTTTCAGGGTATCTTTGCCCTTTAGCATGGCCTCCACGGTCCCCGGACATAAACCCTATTGATTTTTTTCCGTGGGGATACTACAAAGACGAGATAACCCACAATTTGGACGAAATAACCCGGAAATTCATAGTAGCAGAAGAAACCTTTAAAAATGATAAAAGGGCATTCAGACATTTAAAAGACAACTTTTTAGGGTGCGGTCGCACTTGCACTGAGCAACAGCGGGGTCATTTTAAAAATTTCTGGTAAATAAACACTTTGTTATTGGTTTTAATTTGTTTTTATTAATCATCATGTTAATTAAATTTTTGCACTTACCACATTTAGATTTCAATTTTTCGATTGAAGCCTTCTGAATAATAAAATTAAATTTTTAAGGTAGCTACCTGATGGATAGAGCAAGTTTTTAAAAGCTAAACGGAAAACTTTTTTTATGTGATTTTCTTTTTTTACGGGCCCTTGAAGTGGTGAACATACTGGGTAGTTTTATCTTTCTTGGCATTTAATTCTTTTTTTTATTCCATTCAAAGATCTAACGATAGTAAATGTTACCATACTGAATTGGCCTATCTTTCAGCTTAGCACACAAAAAAAATCAAGCATCTTCCGCAATAAATGACGTCACCATGAGTGAAAATATCATCGTACCCAGCGATAGATGAAAAATTGAAAAAAACGTCATATCTCCGAAAATACGAAAAATCGCATAACATACATGGGGGTGATTCGGATAGCCCTCTAGGTCCTTTACCTCCCAGCTTCCGTTCATCACTACTTTTTGGGACACCCTGTATATCGGTATCGGTATCGGTATCGTTACATCCCTACTAGTAACATATAAAACCAAAATTTTACATAAAGCTGAAATCACATGGAGAGCTAAACTTTTACAATAATTATTTTTTAACAAAAATCTAAACCGCACAAAACATAACTGAACGGAATAACAAAACTTAAATGGGACAAGCAGGAAAGCACCAGTTTTCAACTAAAAAAAAGAATCATCGAACCAGGGTTTTTATTTCAGGAACCCTACGGGAACGGGAATGCGGGTGTTCCTATGACTTCTAAATAAAGATACCTACCTCATTCTATGAAATTAATTTACATTAATTTTACCACCAAGTATCAAGTTATAAAGACTAAGAAATATAGTCGTTAGAAAACAGTAAAAAAATATTCAAAACAAACAAAATATGCTTTTGAAAACATTCGACAATGTTTCTGAAATACATGTAGTGTATGTTACACTTGAGTTTAACAAACGAATGTATAGACACAGAATTATTAAATAAAAACATTTTTTTATTTCTTATATTTATTAACATAAAAAAATGATTTACAAAGTATATTTCTTCATCACTCTACTAGCAACCACATTTGGGAATTACATTATCGAAAAGGTATTTTATTCTGCCATTTTATTATGATAATATGATTATAATTCTTTAAAATTGAACTTTACGTCGTAAAATATAAAGAATATTCTCCCACTTGTATAACGGAATGAAAGTACAATAAATCCACTCAACTATCAAGTATACTTTAGCAACATAACAACTTATAATATTATATTGGAGCAAGTATAAACTTAAACTAAAATTAATATATTCATTTTCATTTCATATGTATTTTCATTCCTTCCAAGCCAGAGGTCGTGGGTTCGATTCCCACCCGGGGCAAATATTTGTGTGATGAACATAGATGTTTGTGATACATAGATTATAAAGTATGTATGGTTTTCACGCATAAACTACTGGACCGATTTTGATGAAATTTGGCACAGATAATCTTTAGACCCTGAGAAAGAACATGGGCTACCTTTTATTGCGAAATATGTACCACGGGCGAAGCCGGGGCGGACCGCTAGTTTTCTATATAGGTAATTATTTAAAATTAAATATTTATGTTTATCAGCCATCTGATTTCCATAACACAAGCGAAAGCAGATCGTGCCGTGTGTGAAAATTGTCCTGAAATATTTGTTTATTTATTTTCTGGTTAAAATGCTGATTAAAAAGCTGGCAACTCCAATTCTTTTTACCAAAATATAAGTAGCAAATTTCATAAGACATCAGCTGTAACGAAAAAAATAAATGAATTTCAAAATGGGTCTAGCCATTACGAAAATTATCCAGTAACAAAATCTCTACATTAATATCAATTATTATTACTTTCAGGGTAATACTTCAGAAACTTCGGATATTATATTTAACAACTCAAGTATTCGGGTATGTATAAATGTTCTTGTAGTCTAAGTGATAAGTTGAAAATGGCGTAAAATAGAGATAAGTCTCTTAAAAATACGTGCGATAGCTCATTTGATTCGGAATGACGTCTAGAAAAATGTATCGGAAATGTGTATTAGCACACAAAAAATTGCAAAAGTTATAAACAAATTAAGTTGCAAAAAAAAGGTATTTCGTTTATTGTTAATAACTCCAAAATTATTAGCATTTCAGAAATTTTGAAAAAAGATTCTTAAAGAGGAGGAAATTTCCAACAAAAAACTCCTGACTTTCGGAATTCTATCTCCATTATTTATAATTTTAATTTAACGCTGAAAATAGGCCTCCACGCGGCATTTTTAGGTAGCGCGCGCGGCTTCAAAACCGAGCACGTCACACTAATTATTTTTTTTAAGGTATTAAATATTAATTTAAAAATTTTAAAAAATTATGGTGTATTCCGAATACTTCAAAGAATTTGCTCCCGTTGGAAATTTTACTTAAAGTTAATTTTTCAACAAATTAGACAAATGTTAACTAACGAAATTTTTTCGAACTTCCTATGTCCCTATGTATGCTTAAATCTTTAAAACTACGCAACGGATTTTGATGCGGTTTTTTTTAATAGATAGAGAGATTCAAGAGGAAGGTTTTAGTATATAATTTATTATGTTTTAGACAAAGCGGGCGAAGCCGCGGGCGGAAAGCTAGTGTAGTATAAAATGTAATTGTCCAGAAATACTTCATATATTTTTGTTAAATTCTATGAGATCTTTTGTCATTGTTCTGCCATATTGCCCCGTTTTGGTGTTTTCTAAATAACAAACATCAACAAAATATTTTCCGAATTGGTAGAGCCGTTCTCGAGTTTTACGCTTAGCAACACATTTTTATTATGTTGTAAAAGATAATTCATATTTAAACGTTTTACTGGTAACATATAAGTATATATTTAATTTATAATTACTATCTTAATTAGTAAAAAATGTAATTATATAATTGGAACAACCTCGCAGGCTTCTAAAATACATTCTTTAAAACTTATAATGACTTGTTTTAACTTTTAATGAATCCCATTTCAGAGGGCCAGACATGTAGAATTTGCTACAGAAACAACTTTATCCCACGTTTTGAATACAATAGCGAGAAATTATCCAGATTTGAAAACAACTAAAGGACAATCTATTGAAAAAATCAAAGAACGTATAAGAAGGAAACTGCGTCAGTATATGAAGAAGAAGAAAATGAAAAAAGCTATGAAATATAACGTAACTACGTAATAGAGCAATAAACTATTGATAATAATTAAGTCTATTTTTATTTCGATATCATCCGGTTACCCAATTTTGTCACCAGAAAGCAATTTCCCGTAGGTACAGTATTTGATTTCCTAATTTACAGATTAAATGCTATATACATAATATTTGAAAAATAAAGTACCTAGCTCAAATCTTTAATCGTAAAATATCTCTCTCTTTAAATTATATCCAGGCCATGTCTAACGATTTATATAATATTATTTTAATTATAAAAAAATATCTTCGATATTCATATCCCTCTCCTTGTGTTTGATGAAAATAATTAGTTGCCTAACAGCCTTTTGTAAAATACCTTAGTTACTTTAGTTAAATACTTTAAAGCTTCAAAATTACCTACCAAATATATCAAATAATCACACATATCACTTTTATCGTCGGGGATAGAGCGAATACTTAGGTTCAAAAATAAAACAAGTTATTTTAATTTTTAATCATTCATTTTAATATGAACAATAATATCAACAGGCTTTCCCTTCTCCAGTTCTTTCGACTCTGATAAATTGGAATCCTTTCCTCTTAGAGAGGTTTTCACGAATCGTTTGCCATATTTCCTTTTTGGTTTAGCCTTCTTATGAGCTTGGACATCATTCTTATTTATCTTTTTCTTTTTGTGTTTCAGTTTCTTTCTCTTGGGCTCTCCGTAAGAATATTCTGCTCTATTATTTTCATAATAGTCTGGCTGGATAGTCGATACATACTAAAACATAAATAAAAAAGTTTTTATTTAGTAGGTTGATGCTTATTTGGTTAGGGATTAGAATACATATATAAACTGAGTGTAGGTATATACTGAGATTATAAACTGTCTTTATTACAATTACAACAATTAAACACTAAAAAAAATATAAAAATAAGTTCGCTGAACATATGTAATGAAATCAGTACTTGTTAAGTTGTGTACCTACCCCTAAAATTGTGAAAACTGTAGACACAGACTGTAGATAATGAAAAGGTTTGTAATAGCATGGACCAATATGAGTATATTGGTCCATGGTAATAGTGAACTTTAAATTAAAACGTCTAAAAGTAAATTCATGATTATGTTTAAAATTATACAATCTGATTTTTTTATTTAATAAAGATTGTATTATATTCTTACTTTTAATTGCAAACCTTCTCTGCTGCTAAAGTCTAGAGGAACAACTGCATGTCTGGCTTCAACCTAAAAAGAAAAAATATTTAAACATAGAGATTTCATATTTAAAGATACATTATGAGATATCTTTTATATTCATCTTACTAATACATATTATAAATGCGAAAGTTTGTGAGGATGTGTGTGCGCGTGTGTTTGTTACTCTTTCACGCAAATTCTACAGAACCGATTACAATAAAATTTAGCACACATATAGAGGGTAACTTGGATTAACACATAGGATAGGTTTTATCCCGGAAATCCCACGGGAACGGGAGATATGCGGGTTTTTCTTTTGAAAACGCGGACGAAGCCGCGGGCGGAAAGCTAGTAGAATATAAAACTAGAAGTGTTCTCCGTAAATCTTTAGTTTATTTTTTCAATCTTTACTACAATAACCAATAATTGCGAAAAACACACTCTACCCTGGATATTTAAAAGAGGCTTGGATTGTTATTTAGAATAGGAATGGGAAATAATCATTATTAAAGTAGAATTTTATTTTTAAGTTAATTAATATTTATAATACTTAATACCAACCCTATTCCGATCACCATGTAACTCTATAAAAACTAGCAATACGTAAATAATCCACTCATAGAACATTATTCAACTTCATAGCTTTATCAAATGGTGCTATTTATGATTTCCTAAACAATTTGGTTTACGTTTAAAATCCAAAATATTGATAAAACTCTTGTATATTTTTCCTTTTTATAATTTTCTAATCTCCTACAGGTAAATTAGCTTGGAGAAATTTTTGCATATGTAGTGGTGTGTATATTACTCAGATCTTAGAGCGCGTTTCCACTATATCGTTCTGGCCTATACAAAAATGTTTCGATATCCTAACATTACTATTTAATTTTATACTTATTCCTAGCAACACTTTTGTTTTCAATAAAAACAAGTTTTTATTTGAAAGAAAATGGTTTTGACTTTATAAAAAAAAATATATCATTCAATTTCACGTACTTGAGCAAACGACAAGGCGACTACCGTGAAACAATAAAATATCGTGTCCATAATAATTTGTTTCATAATTAATATTTGACCATAATAATTACGAAACAAAACAAATAAATAAATCGTCACTTGATAGTGGAAAGTGGAAACACGCACAAAACCAGAATAAACCAGTTTACGCTGTCCGCAGGTGCCACGTGCAGTCGTTTGGTACCGTTAGAACATAAAGCACACATTTAATTCAAAAATTATAATTATTACGTAGTTTAATTGTTAAATTTTGTATTTGTTGATTGTTGTTATTATTTGTTATTATTGTTATAATATTTGTTGAAGGGTTTAATTTGTGTGTAAGTGTTGTAACTTTATATTGTTTATGGGAGACATGCATAGAGTATATATATATTATCATATTGTGTACAAGCCGGCGCATTCTTTTTCTTAATCAGAGCGCATTCTAAATTTCAATTTCAAAATTATAATTCTGATTGGTTTTGTTTTTGGTCGATTTTTTGTATAAATACGGGAACTGTGTGCAAATAAAATCATTACAATCCGAATCGTCTTTGAGTTTACAACCCCTCTACAGTTCTCTACATGTTAATTCAAAATGGCTCCAGTGTCAAAACATGGTCGAGGCAAGCCTTTGACTTCTCAAACTAAAGAAGTTTTGTACTGTTTGTACAAATATTTCGAAAATGAGTGTAATAACAACCCGAGCAGTATTATGACCCCCACTCAATTAGTTGCTAAATCAACAGGAATTTCAATAGCATCCGTCAGAAAGGTAGTATCAGAAAGCAAATGTTGTCCTTCAGATCAGGAAGTAACATTTAAATCTCCTAAAAAGAAACCGAATCGTAAACCTACAATAGTAATCGATAACTTTGATCAGCAAGTTATCAGAAGAACAATTCATGACTTCCACATCACAAATAAAGAAGTTCCCACTTTGAAAACTTTGCACGCAAAATTGAAAGAAGATATCGATTATAAAGGTTGTGTCAGCACGTTACGAAAACACGTCATGTCATTAGGTTTTAATTGGAAGCAAACAGAAGATAACCGGACACTTCTTATGGAAAAACACGAAATTAGATACTTGCGAATTAATTATTTGATGAAAATTGCTGAATATCGTGAACAACGCCGACCAATTGTTTACACCGACGAAACTTATATAAATACATCACATACCCTCTCAAAATCTTGGTCAGATGGAAGCACTTCAGGTTTCAAGCAACATATATCGAAAGGCAACCGCTTAATCATTGTTCATGCTGGTGGAATGGATGGCTTTATACCAAATGCAATGCTTATGTTTAAAGCCAACCAAAAAAGTGGAGATTACCACGACAATATGAATTATGACAACTATTCAAGGTGGATTCAAACTCAATTAATACCCAACTTACAACCAAATAGTGTTGTTGTTGTTGACAACGCACCATATCATAACTCAATACAAAATCCTGCACCGAATAGTAATTCTAGAAAACAGCAAATGATTGACTGGCTGACATTTAGAAACATTGAGCATTCATCCACGTTGCTTAAGCCTCAATTATATGAACTGATTCTGCAAAACAAGGCGAGATTTATAGAGTACAAGATAGACGAACTATTACGACAGCACGGTCATACTGTGCTGCGTTTACCACCATACCATCCGGAGTTTAATCCTATAGAAAATATATGGGGGATAGTGAAAACATATGTCGCAAAAAAGAATGTCGCAATGAATATGAATGTTATAATGTCATTAGCTGAAGAAAAAATGAACGCCATAACTGTAGAGGAATGGAGAAAAGTTTGTCTGCATGCTATTGAGGAGGAAAGCAAATATCAGGGTAGAGACGCAGCTTTAGACGCAATATCAGAACGAATTATAATTAATTTAAATAATTCATCTGATGAAAGCGAGGATGGGGATGATTGTGATATGCCTGGGGTTGATGAATTATTAGAATAAAATGAAATGCCATTTTTCCGGCGAGCTAAAGTTAAAAATTCATTTATGGGCCAAGGTATACGCTTTTTACAACAGAATTCCTCATAATATTAAAGAGTTTAGTAGTTCTAAATTTAAAACTTATATAAAAAATTAGTTCAGAGAGCCTATTACAGTATTAAGGAATATATGGACGATAAAAACCCATGGAGGGTTGTCGCGTAAAAACCACAGGACAGTTCTTTGGCATATTACTATAAAATAATATGATGTTACATATATGTTTTGTAAAATTAAAACTGACATGATTAAAAAGAGCAACTATGGAGTTTCTTGCCGGTTCTTCTCCGTAGATACTGCTTTCCGAATCGGTGGTAAATGTTAAAAATATGTACCTAATGACGTTTCAAAAGTGCTTCTAGAAGAAGTCTAATTGAATAAATAAATGTTTGATTTTTGAGTTTTGAATTAAAATTAAAAAGAGAATCTTGGAACTGTTTAAATTGTGTACTAAAGTTAGTAAATTAAACTTTAAATGTCGTTTCTTTTTCAGGTTAGTAAATTTTTCATTTTAGTAACATTGTTAATGTAAAAGTTATACGTATGTTAAATGTGCAAATATTAAAATAAAGTCTCATCTTTTTCAGAGGAGAAACACATATAGTTTAATTTAAAATCCCAAATATATATATATATATATATAATAAAAACTAAAAATAAAATGTTGTTTTTTTTTATTTGCTGACCATACACTACTACAAACGCAAAAATTTCTCCAAGATAATTTACCTGTACTATATTTATTAAACAAAGTTACCACTCTGAAGTTAGATTATTAGTTCGCCCTTTTCTTTCATATTCAGAATCGTATTTCCATTTCCCCTTGCAGCTTACTTCAGTGCGGTGAATTGAACTATTACATAGAAATGGACAATGTAGAGATTTTATCATTACCTAATTAATATGTTATACAATAAACAATATAGTATACGTTAATTCCTACAAATCACATAATAACTACCTAATTATAAATATTAAAATATATCCTTCGAATGTTACTTAAGTCACTGAAAAACGACATTACTTCCTACCTCTAAGCTTTAACAAATTTATATTTAACAATATTATATCATACTAGCTTTCCGCCTGCGGCTTCGCCCTCGTTTTCAAAGAAAAATCCTATGTGTTAATCCAAGTTACCCTCTATATGTGTGCTAAATTTCATTGTAATCGATTCAGTAGTATTTGCGTGAAAGAGTAACAAACATACACATACACATCCACCCTCACAAACTTTCGCATTTATAATATTAAGTAGGATAGTAGACTTTGAACACGAATAAAAATAGATAACTATAGAAGTTTTAATCACAGCTGGTGTTATTTTAATATAAAATTCTCAAACAACAAGCTATAATAACACTCTTTCAAACTACATGTCTAACTTTTTAACGATCTCAAGTTAAAATCTTTCAAAATATATTTTGTAAGCGACTTAATGGAACTCATTAAAAACAAGATTTTCCTAAATGATGTTTTGTTGATAAAGGCTGTCTCATGTGTATAAATTAGATATTTGGTGTTTGTATTTCATCAAAATATGTCTATTTGTGTAAACTGTATTCTGAGATAATTCACGGTATCTGCTGTAATTACGTAATTCGTGTATGAGTGAAAGATTAATATTATAATATGTACCGCATAGAATTATTCCTAGTGCGCTGGAATATTAGAAATAATCATTACGCAAAAAATCTCATACAGGCCAATTATCTCTGAGGTATCTATACTTCTAATACTTATGAAATACTAGGTTTCCGCCCGCGGCTTCGCCCGCGCTGTCAAAGAAAAACCCGCATAGTTCCCGTTCCCGTGGGATTTCCGGGATTGCGTCATTTTCCCGGGATAAGTAGCCTATGTCCTTTCTCGGGTATCAAAATATCTCCATACCAAATTTCATGAAAATTGGTTCAGTAGTTAAGGCGTGATTGAGTAACAGACAGACAGACAGAGTTACTTTCGCATTTATAATATTAGTATGGATTTGTCATAAGTAGCTCCGTCTGTCAGTAAAGTCTATTAAAATCTTTCTTTTAAACTTTTCCCTATTCCAGACCAGTCATAAACGAAGTTGGCAAAATCATTCAATTTAATGTTTTTTGCTCTAGGTACTCGCCGTAAAATCACTAAATAAAAATTACGTGTGGCACGCGAGGACTGCCGCGCTGCCGTCCTTTAACTAGAAAGCCGTTAAGCCAACGAAGTGAGTTTCGAGTAAAAGGCAAAAAACACGGAAATTGTTATTTCTTAAAAATTATGACACTTAGAATAATTATTGTGAGATACATCGATCGACATTTAATTATATTATATATAAATAATAGTTTCTAACCAGACACTGTAGGTAATAATTTATTTTTAAATTCACTTTTTCTCGTTTAGCTCAGCATATAATCTGAAAATTTTAACTTTTTACTGGACAAGACGGCCGTTGACATACCATAGCGACTTTTTAGCTAAGTAATTTAGTATTTTTATTTTCATTTTGTGATTTTTTTTTAATTTATTAATAAAATGCTTACCTAAAACGTCGTTAAGCTACTATAACTGCTTTTAAGCTATGACTTTCGCTTTAATTTATATTTCAAAAACTTTATAATCAGCGGTTAAGGGCTTTTGGATGCTTTTGTACTACGATTCTATATGTATAGTTGTACTAAATTTTAATCTTACTTATGTTAAAAATTTGCTGCTGTCTGAGGCTTTGCTCTCGGTAATTACATCCCCTAGGTCAACCAATGGAAAGGAAAAGGATCAAAAGCTTTTAGATTTAAGTATTAAGGATTTAAACACTATCTAAATTAATGGTTTTCGCATTTTAAACTCTTTTACTAAATGACTCTTTTAAGTTTTTGATAAAATTAACCTTTTTTTTTCACGTCATGTTCACTTTTATTTCATTACAGAGGCTCATTAAGGGGTTAATATTGAGATAAATATTCTCGCTTTTCTTTTTGGAACCGTATTTTCATTTAGAATTGCAATTATAACGTTATTTTGTAAATACTCTTCTGCGAAGCCATCACACGAGTCACGGATATGTGAGTACAAATAGGACAACAAACAATGTAAACATAAAAAAAAAAATAAGACTTGTGCGCGAGGCTTTTGAAAAAAAACATCCTGGTTTCAATAGGGCTTCAAGATCTTACATGTGGGATGCTCTTAATAAATAATGTAGAACCGCTTATCAAATGATTAGAAGACTCTTTCATCCACATTCAGAAAATATAATATACCAGAATATGTGGAAAATAGCAGGAGGTAGAAATAGAAAACTTTTTATTTGCTACCATGTAAAAAAATACAAATCTTAATCTTAATAATCTAATATAAAGAAAAGAAAAAATAGAAATAGTGGCAAAATGGACTCCCCGCCAGCGGGTCAAAGGTAGTGTCCTACTCATAACAATTTTTGTATCACCATCTCTAGTACATTGCTAGACAGTCGATTACTAATTCCACCCAAGGGGATTACATCATTAATAAATAGCACAGACTATCTACCTATGTCCTCTTTCTCGGTTACAGAGACTAAACAGAGAAGTACGATTGAAAGTTCGCACTGTCGTAACCATTACCTACCAAATTTTCGTAACTTTGACTTGTTATATTTTCCGTAATTTAGCTGCTAGATTGTATTAAACTAAGTAAACCTGATCAAAAACAATACGTCTTGTAAAAGAAAATCAAAAGCAATCGGTACTCTGCTTGGGAGCGACACAATTACAGCATCACTCTCATCCCCAAAACTGACGCATCACCAGAATCGGATAACTGCCTTTTAGCTAAAAAATGAGGGTTAGCTGCTTTGTAGCTAAGCAAAAAAGTGTAATTAGAATTTTTCCTAAATAAAGTTACTTAACTAAAAAAGCGTTAAGGGCGAGTAACTGCAAATAAGGTAAGGATTTCCATTGGAATTGTTATATGAAAGCATATCACAAAGCAGTTATAGTCATTTTGCGTCCATATAGTCAAGTATAATCTGATGACGTACTTTTAGTCAAGTAAAAAGCTAAAAAATAATTATTAAATCTGGCGGTTAAGGTACTTTATAGGAAATTTAGCGAAGTAGTGTTGGTTAGACGCTTTCAAGTTAAGGAATCGCCGAAAATTGTGTCACTTAACGGCTCACAATATTTTCATATCTCTATAACTATTAATGCTAGAGAAATGATTCTTAGACAGAAAGATAGAGAATTTTGAACTTTGTCACCCTACATTTAAAACTGAAAATTGACCATTTGAGGGTTAACGGCTTTTTAGTTAAAGGACGGCAGCGCGGTAAAGCTATTGCATAGAATCGCATTGCGTCGCTGTGCCGGTTGGAGTGGGGGGTGTTAGGTTTTTTCGTTACGGAATTTTTACACTCGGTCGCCGCGCTCAAGGCCCGCGATAGAAGCTATGCAATAGCTTAAAAAAAATGAATAGTAGAAAATAGAATGAATTAAGTTTATGTCATGCAAACCTCTGAACCGATTTTGATGAAATTTGGACATAGGCTACAAAGTTACCCTTTTTATTTAGAAAACTAAAAATGATGAATATGGGATAGAAATAAGAACGTAAATCTAGTTAAACATACATGTACAAAGGACATATTATATATCTGGAAAGCGAAATTCGAAAAGGTTACACTGATACTACGTAGGTACTTACAGTTATTTGGAAGTGGGATTGTTCAAAGAGATCAAAACTATTCCAATAGGGTTTGGTTCAAAGAATTTTTCATTTAGCTACAAAACTCTATCTTCAATGGGAAATTAAATGATACATCTACAACTTTTAGAGACTGTAGAGCCTTTATGAAGCTTTTATACAGGGTGTCCCAAAAAGTAGTGATGAACGGAAGCTGGGAGGTAGAGGACCTAGAGGGCTATCCAAATCACCCCCATGTAGGTTATGCGATTTTTCGTATTTTCGGAGTTATGACGTTTTTTCAATTTTTCACCTATCGCCGAGTACGATGATATTTTCACTCATGGTGACGTCAATTATTGCGCTAGATGCTTGATTTTTTTTTGTTTGCTAAGCTGAAAGATAGGCCAATTCAGTATGGTAACATTTACTATCGTTAGATCTTTGAATGGAATAAAAAAAAAGAATTAAATGCCAAGAAAGATAAAATTACCCAGTGCAATTTTATCTTTTGAGCAAGTTTTTAAAAGCCAAATGGAAAACTTTTTTTTATGTGATTTTATTTTTTTATGGGCCCTTGAAGTTGTGAACATACTGGGTAATTTTATCTTTCTTGGCATTTAATTATTTTTTTTATTCCATTCGAAGATCTAACGATAGTAAATGTTACCATACTGAATTAGCCTATCTTTCAGCTTAGCACACATAAAAAATCAAGCATCTAGCGCAATAATTCACGTCACCATAAGTAAAAATCTCATCGTACTCAGCGATAGATGAAAAATTGAAAAAAATGTCATAACTCCGAAAATACGAAAAATCGCATAACATACATGGGGGTGATTCGGATAGCCCTATAGGTCCTCTACCTCCCAGCTTCCGTTCATCACTACTTTTTGGGACACCCTGTATAACTACTAGCTTTCCGCCCGCGGCTTCGCCCGCTTTGTCTAAAACCTAATAAATTATATACTAAAACCTTCCTCTTGAAACACTCTATTTATTACAAAAAACGGCATCAAAATCCGTTGCGTAGTTTTAAAGATTTAAGCATACATAGGGACAGAAAAAGCGACTTTGCTTTATAGATACTATGTAGTGATACTATACCTACATGTCTACGTAACAGCTGTATTTTAACAATTTTTAAGCTATTGCATAGCTTTTATCTCAGACTTTGAGCGCGGCGAACGAATGAAAAAATTCCGTAACGAAAAAACCTAACACCCCCCACTCCAACCGGCACAGCGATGCGATGCTATGCAATAGCTTTACCGCAGCAGTCCTCGAGTGCCACACGTATTTTTTTTCATGTTAGAGATGTAAATTGTAATGTTTTTGCTTACACACTGTAAAATAATTTAGAAAATCGATTAAGTCGTTCCATTCCATCACTTTCAATATTAAGGTAGTTATAGATTTATAAGCAATTTGGGCATACGTAAGGAATCCTATTCTACTAATATTATAAATGCGAAATGTGAGGATGGATGTATGTGTTTGTATGTTTATTTCACTTTTACGCAAATACTGCTGAACCAATTACAATGAATTTTAACAAACATATAGGGGGTAACTTGGATTAACACATAGGTTTTATCCCGGAAATCCCACGGGAACGGGAACTATAGGGGTTTTTCTTTGAAAACGCGGGCGAAGCCGCGGGCGGAAACCTAGTTAATATTATGCTTCACTTATTCTGTACGACAAAAAAGCAGCATCCTACGCTATTGTCTAACTTTCAATATTCTTGAATATGTGATTTTGTAAACTTTACAAGCGGGCTTATTTCGTCGGCTAGCCATTTTTTTGGTTCTATATAAAATTCTGCACTGCTGATAAACCCAATATCGTATGTAGGATAACCACAAATTTCATATTATGTAGAGTTTATAAATATTACGTGTTTCGCAAGTATTGTACTTTTTATCCAGAGTAGGTACAGATCTTTATAGTAAATGTAATAAATTTTATTTGAGAAAACATATTATATCCCTTTCAAACAATTTAAACTCTATCATTTCTTGAACAAGGCTTTAAAATGCGAAAGCACGTGTGTGTATTTGTACAACTTACTACAAAGAAAGTCATAATATGATAAATATATTAAAACATTACTAATCAATAAAATATCAAAGAAAAAATATATTTATGACATACAACATTTCCGCACGCGGCTTCGCCCGCGTTTTCAAAGAAAATCCCGCATAATTCCCGTTCCTGTGGGATTTCCGGGATAAAAAGTAGCCTGTGTCTTATTCTTCACATACAAATTTCATTGTAATCGGGTCTGTAGTATTTGCGTGAAAGAGTAACAATCATCCATCCATCCTCACAAACTTTCGCATTTATAATATTATTATTTATTAGGATAAAACAATTATCCTAAAAATATTGAACATCGTGCTACCCAGCCGCGCTATTTAATAAGCGAAAAATGAAAAGTTTGAAGTAAAATTCTTTCTTTTTATCGCCAAATAAGTCTAAATGGGAATAATTCTTATCAAACAAAACCGAGCCTTTATTGTATTTTACTTACAATGGCTTAGTAATTTTGTTCGGATTTTTATTTGTACAATGATAGCGTTTAATGTTTTAAGTTTGTGATTAATGTCCTGTTTTTCAGGCTTTTGGATGAAAGAAAAAGCTTGGCAACAAATTCCATGTAATTTAGTTATTATTGTTCTTTAGAACCTATAGTTTATGTAGCGAGATAAGAATTTTTCGCATTATTGTCTCTTTTAAGATATTGTACAAGATAGAGTTATCAATAATAATGTAAGAAGCAATGATTAGGATAGAAACAATGTAATATTAAAGGTATCTTTAAGCTTTTGGGATAGTAAAAAAATGTCTAGAACTAAGAACATGTACCTCATCCTATTCTCAGAAAAGTCTTGTTACACATTTTAAAATCGTGCTATAATATCTTGCTATATCACGTTGTAAAACAATTAACAATATTTCCATGTCGTTTCTATTTAAAAAGAAAACAAGTCAATGACCGGCAAAATTGACTCACACCAAATCACTTAATAATTGATGTTACCGTTGTGAACGAATTCAAATAAATATGTTCAACTTATTGTAACGTGTAATCTCTTAGATAAAAGGCTGTAAGCCCTCCAGATATATTTTGTAAAACAAAGGTATCCTTTGTATAGGTATTTGGTATGAAATGTTTCTCTTGTGAGTCACACGCTTATTTGTGAAAGTGGAATTGGAATTACTTCGTAGAATTGATTGTTTTGTGTGCAAAACATTCTTTATGAAATTAGTAATGTCCTGGAAGGATATTCTTTAGTTTTAAAACAGAAAACTAATTAATTTTTTTGTAAAGCTCTTGATTAAGTATAGGTAATATTCGTTATACGAGTATCTAGCTTCTGAAATTAATTTTACAAATGCATACAAAAATAATAGTATCGAATAATAGTATCGAATTATTATATTTAAATCTGGTAGGCAATTGGAGTTTTAATTTTGAGAAATAAATAATTTTACTAAGAAAATGATGTAGAGCGGTATTATGATTAAGATATTGCATAATATATTGAAAAAAAAAAATAATGCGATGTAACTTGACCACCTCGTGGTTGTAAACTTAAAACCATCGACAGAAATTCCCCAAAAAAACAAATCGAGGTCAAAGGACCTACATAACAGTACACCAAGTTTTCTTTTATTTTGGTCCTTCCCGCGTTCGGTCATTGACAGTTGGATTTAACACCTTCCATATAATTACATACCTTTCTCTTTCCCCCTCACAGAATGTACACATTACCGCTATGATAGAAAGAGATGGAACGCGGAACGGTACTTTTCAAATAGCGGAGTTCAGAGTCAAGGACAAATGCACTCTGATTTTCTTACTCGAGCGAAGGAGACAGTTCTATGGCGGAGAAAGAGATGACAATATGAAATGAGCTTAGATAGAAAAAAATTGTCATCACGTGCCGACGTTGCCTATACGCCGCGAGTGCGCTCGATTTTTAAATATTGCTGGATTTACAAATATTAATACATTTTGACGAGTGCATTTCTAATATTTGTGTCATTTGTTTTTTGGCACGCAGTTCAGCATTGTGTTGGAGGTAAAATAATGTTACCGTAATTTATGTGCAATAGAAGTTTCATAGTGAAAATAGACGTTAGTTACCATAATTTATTTATATCTGGATGAAAGACTTTTAGTAACGGTAAGTTAATTATTTATTTATATTAAATAATGTTATTGTTTTTGTCCTACTTATGTATACTTATGTATTATGTATGTAGAGCATACAGCCTAATTAATGACCTACCTACCTCAGTAATTACGAAACTGAACTTTTCCAAGTTTGGAAGAAAACACGAGCTTTCGAAGTTTAAATAATATTTTCACTTTTCAGGTTTAAATTTAATTTAACATTATTTGATTTTGATGACGCGCACATTTACATATTTATTTTTAAGAAGAACAGATTTTCTTTCTCCAATATGATACTATACAATAATTAAACTTAAGTAAGTGCCTTGACTACCCCATTGACGGTAAGTTTATTAGTTTTAAGTTATCCCAAAGCGACTAGCTGATCCACGCAACTTTGCCTGCTCTCAAAACGAATATTTCTTGCCATTTTACAACTTTTTTCATTGAAACTCGGCTCGTAATTAATCGTAATATCGTAGCGTGATATTTAATTAGCAGTCCTTCTTTGTTAAAAAACCGGCCAAGAGCGAGTCGGACTTAAGCACCGAGGGTTCCATATTAACCTGTTTCTTTTATAATAGGTATGTCGTAATTGTAAATTTATAAATATCTACCTTAACTATTAATAAATACCCTGTAGGTTTGCAAATGTCGAAATTTGCAACATAAACCGTGAACAACGGTTGATAATAAACTTGAACTGTATCTTTTGATTACATTGCAATTGGCTTATAAGTTTGATCGCCCCCACTGATAATATTAGTATAGATTGGGGCTTGCTCAAGGCACATGATAATGTTACTAATGAAAAATGAAAAATTTTATGAAATTTCCGAACATTTTACGAAATGAACAAACTTACGATATGGCCACAACATAGATTAATGATATGATTTTCAAATCCCGTTTTGAACCGGTCTTTTTATCAATTGCATTGCTTGTTTGAGTACCTACAATGCTGTGTAATTATTGCAATTGTTGTACTCTCAATGGTTAAGTGGTTTAGTCATAAGGAATGTTAGCGAACCTTTCGGCGAATCCGGATTCGCTTCCCAGTGGAAACGGAAATGTACTAACGTGCTTAGTATCTAGTAGTAGTCTTATATTTTTAAGGAGAAAAAGCAGGCATTTACTTATTTTTAATTTTGTTAGGATCAGCTCTATAATGAGCGATTTATGACTTTGATCAGCTGAGCTCAGTGGTTAAAGTATAGGTATTACACAAGGTTCAGATACCTATGATACTAAACCAAAACAAAAACATGTCTCAGTATAGCAGTAATCAGTATAGGACTAATGACCTACTTATCCATAAATAAAATACATCATGAAACATTACATAATATCAGAACTCCATGTAATGATGTACCTACTTCTAACTAAAAGAAGCTAATAATTTCGTAAGAAAAATATAAACAGACTAAAAACAATCGTATGGTGCATGATTTTGGATGTGCTTTAGACCGAATGGACTCTGTTCTAATTCCATTCAAATGAAAGTTTTGATAATAAACGTTGATATCACAACATTCTCATATATTTTAATGACATAAAGCACTCACACATAATCCTCAGAAATATACATAAAATGACGTCATAAAGAAATCCCATAAATGCAAATGTGCAATATTAATATTCCTTTTGAAAGCTTCATAATTTAAAAGATTTTATATCATATCCTGGAGCTTTGAGCTTTACAACCGGCTAAGAGTTTTTAAACCATAATACATTAATGACCTACCTATAAGGTGTTTTTTACTAACGGACGATAAAATTTTACTTTTATAAAATAAATGTCGAAAACACACTACCCAAAAACAAAAATATTTACTTGGAAATATGAATAGAAAAGGAATAAAATATTTATATTTATAAAATAAATTATTCATTTGAAATGTCGTTTAAACACAAAGAGGACTATTTAGTATTTACCAAATACTAAGAATAATTGTATTGTGGTTTTTATATAGAATACGTAGAAAAAGCGTAGAAAGAATAATTACAAAAATTCCTGTAAACTGAAACGTGAGAAATAAGCCATACCTAACAAAACAAATAGGTATTACGGCAATTCATTATTTAAATTTAAACACAAAACAAAACTTAATTGGTAAAGTTTTTGTATAAAAACTATTACTAATCTATTAATTGTGAAAGAAAACTAATTACCTACCTACTTATATCAAAATTGATGACCTAGGTACAGTGATTGATGCGTGAGCGTTACGCTCACGCGACCACCGAGGGGTCCTGGGTTCAATTCCAGGTGGAGACGAAGAAAAAAAAATGTCTCGGTCTGGTAGGACACAGAAGGCTGATCACCTACTTGTCCCTAAAGAAAATCGATCAGTGAAACAGATGTATAATGCATCCGCCCCTTACCCCACTAGGGGACATGGGACTTCACTTTATATCAAAATTGGGAAAATTAATATTTGTCTGTTGTCTTTATAAAATCGTTTGACCATTTAATGATTTTCAGCAGCGTTGTGCATGAGCCAACGAAGCTTTCTAGGTTGGTACGATCAATCTTGTTATTTAGTACTTAAATAAATAAGAAAATTGGACAGGCAATAAAATTTGATTCATAACATGGGAATTTTAGTTTTGTCTGATAATCCTAACTTAATTAGTGTTTGGACTAGATAGCATTGTGTGAACTTTCCCTAAACATAATAATATTATGAATTATAATGTTCTTTCGCAAAACTATTTTATAGTTTAACTTTCAAAACCTTTGTGTTCTTGAGTTTAAGGTTACCTATTGTTCAAATTCAAATTCAAATTCAAATATTTTTATTCATGAATATGGGTACAATTCAGATCTTATACTTACAAACATAAGTCCCGCCATATCCTGCCTGTTAGGCATATGAAATTACAAATACATATTACAGCTAAACAAATAATAATTTTATCTTTAAAGTCCAAAATTATTTTAAATTTAAGTCAAATAAGTACATTAATAAAATAAATATACACTAATAAGTCAATAGTTATGTAACAATTATAAGCAAATCGTTATTACACATCAGCGAGTGATTTATCATTAATATAGTCCTTAATACAGTAATAACATTTTTGTATTAAAAGGTCTTTTAATTTACATTTGAATTTAATTATACTTCCTATTGCACGCCTCATAAGCGAAGCGTTGAGGTGGGTACTACTGTCACTTCGCGCAAAACATCTAATTTTTCAAACTTGAAATGTCTTTATGTATCATACATTGCACTTGTAAGATAATACATACACACACATATTAAGAAAAAACACTATTTTTAACATTCATGATATTTTTAACCGACTTCAAAAAAAGGAGGAGGTTCTCAATTCGACAGTATTTTTTTTTTTTTGTATATTTGTTACGCGATTACTCCGGCAATTATAAACCGATTTGAATAATTCTTTTTTTATTTGGTAGGTCATACGTCAGAGGTGGTCCCATTGTCACCAGGTCAGGATCTGATGATGGGATCCTGGGGAAATCGAGGCAAACCCTCAAATTTTGTAGGCATATACACTGTTTATCAGAAATTATCTTAATCTATGTAGATTTTTGCATCTAATGGTCACCATCTGATGTTGCTGAGCTGATGATGAAGCTGATGATGAATGGTTTAGGAGTATGGGATCTCTGTAACAAAATTATGTAATACCATCGAATTTGAATGTGTTTGAGTCTAATTAATAAGTACTCCGATCCTATGTGGTATTCAGGGTCTGATGATGGAGACGGTAAATAGCCATGGGAACTCTGTAATAAAATAAAGCAATTCCGCCGTGTTTGTGCTCATTTGATTCGTCTCGACTAGGAGCTTCATGCTAGTCGATTTTTAACCAACATCAAAAAAGGAGGGTTTTTGATTCGACAGTATGTTTTCTTTTTGTATGTTTGATCATATAGATTGTTCGAAAACATTCCTGCGGTTGCGACTAGCTTGTCGCATAGCATCTAATCGAGCCGATCTGGATTCGATAGATTCATTTGACAAACGCTCGTGAATCAAACCAAGGCGATGAGAACGTTGCTCTTCGCTTTCGTTTGATAAACGCTCGTGAATCAAACTGAGTCGTTGAGCATGACTTTTTGGACTTTCATTAAGCCTTGATAAGTTTGAGTATGCGAAAGTCTATACGCCCGCTGCTCATCACTCTCATTTGCAATTTTTATTGCAAATCTTTCCCTACTCTTCTTTAGACGATCTTCCCTCTCGTCCCTACTTTCTTCCAAACGACGCTTTCTCATTTGAGAAGCGCGTTTAGTAGGCCTATCCATATTATATACAAACAAAATACACTAACTTTCCACTTAAAAATTAAAAATAAAGTTAATTTTTAGAAAAAAAACAAAAACCGACTTCAAGACTATACGTACAAATTTAAACTGAAAAGTAGAAAATAATATTAAATAATAATAATGATATTAATTTTTTATTTTAATTACTTTAAACATTCAACGAAAAGGTTTCCTAAGTTATTTTTGAAGTCGGTGCCAACCAAAACAAAAAAAAGACGTGTGGCACTCGGGGACTGCCGCGGTAAAGCTATTGCATGCTATGCCTTCATGCCACACCTCCACGCCCGTCGGAGGGGGGAGCGTGAGGTTTTTTCGTTACGGAATTTCTGGATTCGGTCCCCGCGCTCAAGGCCCGCGATAGAAGCTATGCAATAGCATAAATATCCTTAATAAAAAAATAACCTAATAATTAATTACACTATTTATTATATTAATTACCTTAACTTTTACTAGAGAACAGAAAATCGCACGTAAGCTTACTTATAAATTGCAAAGAAGCGCATCAAAATTTTTATGCATAGAGACACAACCGTCAACGACGTCTGCCCCATAGACTATATACTTATTACAGTCTGCCCTCACCATACTTGCTCTGTGGCCCTCACGCGCAGCCGCGTCGCGCCGCCGTACATTCCATTTGTTGCTGCCTTTGCAACAATAAAACTGTTCTTGGGCGGCACCGACTTCAAAAATAACTTAGGAAACCTTTTCGTTGAATGTTTAAAGTAATTAAAATAAAAAATTAATATCATTATTATTATTTAATATTATTTTCTACTTTTCAGTTTAAATTTGTACGTATAGTCTTGAAGTCGGTTTTTGTTTTTTTTCTAAAAATTAACTTTATTGATGTCATTTTTGTTATTTAAACTAGTTAAAAAACAGTTTAAAAAAGTTCTGTCTTGGACGTCCGTGTGTCTGTATGTGCGGAGGATTTTCTTGTTAACACGATAGCGACCGAAATACTTTACTAATCGAGTCTTTTTTTTTCTCTTACGCTTGAGTATGCTCAGGAATAGAACCCTTTCATTTTTCAGGGTCTGATTCGATGTGGTTTAATTGTTATTAAATAAACAAAAATAATAATTAATAAATAATTATTAAAAAAAAATTATGAGGCGTGCACTTTTGGATTTTCCAAATTATTTCTATTATTGCCTTAGGTAGTCTATTATACAGTGTTGGACCCATACCAAAAATGCTTTTAGAAAAATGCCTAGATTTACTGGGTAACATACATATTTTATGATCATTAATTCATTACGCTTACTTTTTAAATGTTCATACATACTGAGATTACATTTTACAAACATTATAACTTCATATATATATAAACACGGTAGAGTTAATAGAAAAAACTGTGTTGTATTCGTCACTATGGTGATTCTTAGTAAAAATTGTAAATTTCAAATTCTTTTCCTATCTCAAAATACAGTGCTTAATAATTCTGTTTGGCAGTTCTGAAACCACTTTACATACCAACCTATTATTACCTATATCACAATTTAATATTTTCTAGGTCTACCAATCAATCGACATATTTTAAAACTTTTTTAACTAATAAAAAATCCCACTCCGTTATCAGTAATTTAAACTGCGTAAATGTTAAAAAATAGCACGTTTAACACCATTAAAAACATAAACATAAAAGAAAAAAACAAATAACTGGAGGCTATAGCGGACAGGTGGGGTCATTGACCGTATGACGTCACTGGGACCGCTAGCTATGCCTAGAACGATCACGAAGAAATTATTAAAATCATTTCATAGTTAATAGTTATTACGTCATAGTTCTTTGCAATTGGTAGACGATAAAAATTTACACAAAGTATTAGGTATATTAGTAGGTATATTCTACGAAAAGTGGAAAAAATTGTTACTTATTTGAATTGGGGCGTAATTTATTACATTAACACCATAACACAAGCGAAAGCTTAGTATGGGATCAGATCGTGCCGTGTGTGAAAATTGTCCTGAAATATTTATTTACTTATTTATTATTTATCAATTGTTGAAATAATACTGTACGTTATTTTACAAATTTTACTGAAGGGCCAGGCCTATGATAGAAGTAATATTGTTCTACCTAGGATATGAAATTTTTGAATAAAATATAGATAAAATACTATAGTTAATGTAGATAGTAGATACTTACTAAATTCTAACAATAGAACTATTTCCATAGTCTTGAACGCAATTGCAATTAAATTTCTCCTATTATCGTGTTCAACTACATAAAAAGATGTTTCTCTGTACTTACACGGCGTTTACTCTCATTTTATTTTACATGTGAAGAAAAATGGACGTTAGTAAAAAGAATTCCAACTATGTAATTTGTTAGTAAAATATATAAATGTAAGAGTAGCGTATTGTAAATATAATTAGATTAGTCAATAATATTATTATTTTTAAGCTGCTAAGATTTTCAAAAATTAAATGAATACACAAAATTTTTCAATAAACTCAGCCTAAAAACATCGAACGCAGTTTACTCTATCGTCAATACAAATAAAATATTACTTATTATTATTACAACTAATCTTCAATGCATATAATTACTAAAACTTTGAATTTCTACTTCCAATCAATCTATATCTATGTTTAAATACGGAAATACCAATCTAACACAAACATTATTGAAACAACCATCAGTTTATTTCCAAAGCTTCTAGAACAATCTCAAGCTGATAGATTTCGCTTTTAACGAATACTGTGAGCTATCAACCGTTAATGTACTTTCATATCTTTTATTCATATATGATCGTATGGATTCCACCTTGTCACGATATGTGCTGCAATCAGGTTATTTTTGCCGATTATGCGAAATAAGATTTAGTACTCAATTATAATGAAATCATAAAAACATAGCCTACATTGTGTATAGTTATGTAGGTCATAGCAATTAATAGTTGTCTAAAGTGTTTGAGTATATTCTGAAATGAATCTCAGAAATACTATAGAGCAAGAATAAAGGCTATTTTATTTATTTATAACTGTGATATATTTTGCGTTAGAATTAGGTATATAATTTTACCGAACAAACGTATATATTTACGTATCGTCCATAATATGTATTTATAATATAACTGCATATTATGGACTATACTATAGTACATACGTAGTCTAAATCTTACTATCTCGTGTCACAATGTTTGTCCTCAATGGACTCCTAAACCACTTAACCGATTATAGATAATAAAATTCGCACACCATGTGCAGTTCGATCCAACTTGAGAGATAGGATAGGTTTTATCCCGGAAATCCCACGGGAAAGGGAACTGCGGGGTTTTCTCTGAAAACGCGGGCGAAGCCGCGGGCGGAAAGCTAGTAATATTATAAATCAATTATCTATACAGGGTGTCCCAAAACTGAACGTCAAGCCAAAACGGGGCGACAGGATTGATTGTAACCATCATGAGAAAAATCTGAAAAAAAATCTATCCCATGCAGTTTGAAAATTATGGGCATTTAAGAAAAACCTAAAAATTTGGTCAACCTGTAACTATTTTTCGGTTATTGTCGTTAATTTTTATTATTTTTGTTCATTTAAACTTTGGAACCGTAACCCTAAATAACATTTCTAGAATCACAGTCAAAAATAATGACACAATTGCCCCAAGTTTCCTTGAATTGAAGACTATTTGTTAAACTATGAATTTAAAATTTTCAAAATTTGTCGACTTTGACGGCCCCTCCTTTAAAAAAAAATGTACTAGAGTGCCTTGGCAAGTGCCATTAAAAGTTGGCGCATTTAATCAGGATTGTAAAATAGTACAATACTTGTTAGTTTCATACTAAAAAAAATGAATGAAAAAATAAAAACCTCAAGTAACCCGATTTTTGCTAACCCATTTTATTTAGTTAAAATGTTTTTCATTCGCACAAACTCTTGGTAGGTTCTTAGTTTTACGGCAAAATGATGAGAGAGATGGATAGTGGACATGTTTGCCATGAGTGAGCGAGACAGATAGTGACGCCGTTTCGTTCCGATCGTGTTTAGTGCAAGTAAGAGATTTCCTTGACCAGGAATATCCGGGAAGGTGGATTGGACGTTCAGGCACATCTCGTGGCCAGCCCGTTCCCCAGATTTAAATCCCCTGGATTTTTTTATTGGGGCGTTCTCAAAGAAAAAGTTTATTCAAAGCCCATTGAGAGCGTAGCCGAGCTGCGTGAACGAATTTCTCAAGCTGCTGAGGACACCAACTCTCGAGGATATGCCCGGCTAATAAGTAGATCTTTTTTAAGAAGATGTAGGGCGTGTATTGAGATTTGAGGCTGATGGTAAACAATTTGAACATTTATTGTAATAAAAAATGTTATTTCCCTATCTGACTTTTATTTCAATAAACCTAAAGTAAACTAGGTCAAGATTTTTAATTATTTTTTTTAATTTTACTTACTTTTGTTGACTTTGGTAAAAGTGGCGTCACTATCTGTCTCGATCACTCATGGCAAACATGTCCACTATCCATCTCTCTCATCATTTTGCCGTAAAACTAAGAACCTACCAAGAGTTTGTGCGAATAAAAAACATTTTAACTGAATAAAATGGGTTAGCAAAAATCGGGTTACTTGAGGTTTTTATTTTTTCATTCATTTTTTTTAGTATGAAACTAACAAGTATTGTACTTTTTTACAATCCTGATTAAATGCGCCAACTTTTAATGGCACTTGCCAAGGCACTCTAGTACATTTTTTTTAAAGGAGGGGGCCGTCAAAGTCGACAAATTTTGAAAATTTTAAATTCATAGTTTAACAAATAGTCTTCAATTCAAGGAAACTTGGGGCAATTGTGTCATTATTTTTGACTGTGATTCTAGAAATGTTATTTAGGGTTACGGTTCCAAAGTTTAAATGAACAAAAATAATAAAAATTAACCACAATAACCGAAAAATAGTTACAGGTTGACCAAATTTTTAGGTTTTTCTTAAATGTCCATAATTTTCAAACTGCATGGGATAGATTTTTTTTCAGATTTTTCTCATGATGGTTACAATCAATCCTGTCGCCCCGTTTTGGCTTGACGTTGAGTTTTGGGACACCCTGTATATGTATATAAAAATGAAACCCATTTCGCGTTGTCACGGCATCACGTGTGAACGGCTGAACCGATTTCGATAATTCTTTATTATTATATTCCTTGAAGTACGAGGATGGTTCTTATGGAGAGAAAACGTAAATATGTATAGGTAACACGGGCGAAGCCGGGGCGGACCGCTAGTAATTTATAACATTCAGAAATCCTTCTACTTAAATATCCTTATGTAAAAGTACCCTATAAGTGGGTACTTTAATATTTTGTAAAGGAAAGTGTTTCAAAGCTTGGTATAAATTATTATTTTTCTTTCAAAATGATTCGCGCAAAATTTTTATACGAAGGAAATCTGTACAAAATGAAATTGTGACTTCATTTTCTTTATAGCTTTCCCTACCATAAAAATATAATTTGCTTTTGAAATGTGTAGTAAACTATTTCGTTACGACTTTGAAGCAATTTTGAGTGTGTATATTTATTCGTATTTGTGTGGGAATTTTATATTAGATGTGAATTTAGTTCGCAAGTCTTTCATACTACTTTTAATATATGATTGCTTTATAAAATAAAGTACAGTACGTTACCTCGTAATAACTTCATTGAAAACTTCACAAAATTAGATTTGAATATACAGCTCTACATTGCATCGTAGTCGAAGTTTTGTCGGCATTCTATTTGATATAAAAAATACTTACGTGTAACAATTCGTATTTAATTTACCGTTTTTATTATTAGAATTTTGCGTATTATGATCATCAGTATTCAATACAAAAGTTTCAAATGCTATTCAGATTGTTAACCAATCCAATTTTTACAATAAATGTAAAAATAAATAAAGTGAAATCAGACATTAATTTTATTTTCTAACTCAAAATTGGCTATCAAAAATATTGTAAGTTTGTTTCGTCTAGTTAAGCCTGCATTCCTATTCTTATTCCCATATTAGTTTGGACGAAGTAAATCAACCCTCGTCCCTAGTTCCTACTGTGCAATATAATATCAGTTAACTTAAAAACGTCATTTCTTTTGTTCCAGTTACCAAAATGGCAAGAATAAGCACACTCCTCATAGTATTATGTCAGCTAGCGGCAATTCCAATTTTGGGCAGCCGTTCAGAAGAAGACAACCCATTACTGGACATGGCATCTTCCTTCCTACAGAATATGGGAAATGGAGGCGGCAATAACTTGGAGGGTCTGGCGGCTATAGGCAATATCATGGGAACGTTGATGCAAGGTGACAATGCTAAAAACATTGGAGCCATGTTTGGACAGGATGGTGGTAACGCTGGCGATGTATTATCAGGTAAATTACTGCTTTTTCTAATTGATGAAAATTTATTAAAAATGACTAGTTACTTGTATTTGTGGAGGCAAGAGGAGAACTAATAGAATTAAAGACTGGTTCTAATAGAGTTAATAATGACATACTAAATTAAGAGCCATGACAAGTAAATTTAGTAAACTCAGGAAGATATTGAAAGTTATGCTAAAACGTTACGTACCTATAAGAAGTTAAATGAAATAAAAGATTTATTAAGCTATTGCATAGCTTCTATCGCGGGCCTTGAGCGCGGGGACCGAATCCAGAAATTGCGTAACGAAAAACCTCACGCTCCCCACTCCGACGGGCGCGGAGGTGTGGGTTGAAGGCATAGCATGCAATAGCTATACCGCGGCAGTCCCCGAGTGCCACACGTCTTTTTTTTGTTTAACAAAATCTTTAATATGTCCTTCATAGAAAACAAATCTTCAAATACACAGTAATAATACTTACTACTAACCTCTACTAACACATAGTTTATTCTAGTTAAAATAAACCATCATAAATTATTATGTATCAACTTCGGTAAAGTACAATAACAGACCCTATACATTATGAATTGTCGACTCTCGAAATATTTACAATACAATGTATCTGAGAATAACACTCAAAACATCTCCAGACTCCAGTAACACTCATAAGAAGACACGTGTATCTGACAACTCTTAACCCTGAGAGCTTTGAATCATCTTTATTGCCATGGTTTTGGCGTTTCACTGCAAATGATTTCCTGTAACGTTCCTTTCCTGACTTGGCGACTCCTAAATTGCGGTATTGAAGTGTTTCCAATTTCCACCAACACTGAAGAAATACAGAATTTTCTGGCACCATCGCTCTTTGAAAGATGAACTGATCAAAGCTCCACCCATTTTATTGTAGGATTATCACGTCTTCTGCTAAACCTTCTGTTTATGTCTTATAATATGGAGAGTAAAGCATTACATATTTTTAATAATTAGCTTGTTGCCTTTTTTGAGAATTGACAAGTGACGAAGCTCGTGGTGATTAAAACAAGCGATTAATCTCAATACAGTTAATGATCATTTTAAAAGAAAGCAATAACATTTTAATCTCTAGAGAAACATCTATATCATAGAGTTGCGTGTAAAGTCATAAAGTAGGAAATTTTATGTTTTATCATTTTAATCAAAGCATATAAAACTTAAAAAATCTAAGCATTTTCAAAATATGTTTCTATACACATTATTCAAAATTATTATATGTACAAAAAAATTACCCATAAACTCATACATTCAATTAAATCTCATTATGCATTTAAAACAGAACAAACATTAGTTGCATTTTATAAATTGCCTACTCAACATAGTACACTCCATGTGGGTAGAGACAGTTAACTATCGTTAGTGTGCAAGTGTAAATACTATGTAAGCTAAAATTCTAAATACATATTTTGCATCTTTGCAAAATCAAGAATACGTGCCTGCATGGTTATTTTTAGATTCCGCTCATTTTCGAATTACCTTGTTCTTATAAAAAAATGAAGTAAACAATAAGTATGTACTTACTAATTTATGATTATTGTAGTACTATAAACACAAAAATATCAACAGCCCTGAATCGTCAAGTATAATTATTGTAATTTGTAATCAATTATAAATGTATTTTACAGGACTCGGCAGCTTACTCGGCGGTCAAGATGGAAAGATAGATCCATCAATAGTAGGATCCATGGTTTCCATGTTTGCCCAACAGATGGCGCCTAACGAGCCAAAGCGCCAAAAACGCCAAGCCCAAGAAAACGACTTCAATATGGAAGGCCTTATGAGCCTGGCTTCAGGATTCCTTGGAAACAAGAATGCTGGAGGATTCTTACCTCTAATCATGAACACATTAAGTTCACTTTCCGATGACGAAGCTCAGAAACGAGCTGACGGTCACAAGGACCATGCGTCTTTCCTACCACCATTTTTGGAAAAGGCTCATTTATATTGGGATATATTCATTAATTCCGAACTTGGGAAAACTATTTGGGAAAAATCTGGTTTCAAAAGGGCAATGAAATCGTTTATAGGCCCGGATGGAAATATCAGCTTTGAATTGATGTTCAAGAATTTTGAAAACCATTCGTTTAGGAGACATTGGATTAAGGCTGTAGCGAAGTATTTGACAGATATGGTAGTACATGTCGCCAAGCCAGAAGTTTATCAAAGGTTAGTACAATCATGTTCATATTAAACATAATATGCATATATTATACCTGCATAATATTTCAAAATCACAAATAGTAGAGCCTTCTTCATTTAGTACCGTAACTAATTATTAATATTCCATTGGTATTTTCCAGTATTTTCGAATATTTTCTGAATAATTATCAGTCCACTTTCTTCACTATGTTGGGCAGATTAATTTTACACGTAAAAATCTTTATTATTATTGGTAACGCCAATATAATTAAAATAGTAAATGTAGAAATTAAATGTTTATTGTTTTGTGGTGTATTCCTTCATCCTTCCCTACATACGAGCACAACCAATCACCGCGCTATTTAGCGCTCGCCACGTGACCTACCTATGTCACGAAAGACGTGAACGCGACGTGCGTGTCGCTGGAGTCAGTCGAGTTCGCTCCGTTCCTTCGCGAGGACCGGGACTCGGCCACCGCCGGAGAGCTTCCACGAGGCTCTCTAGATCATCAGGCATTGTGCTTTTGTAACACCCCCGGGGAATCCCGTTCCCCGGCCCTTGGTCGCGCTCACCGCCGCGTGTGTGTTTTGCGTGGAGTGTTTGGACTGGACGCCGTTCGTGCCCGCCGCGAGCTGGAGGACCCTGACCGCGTGGCGGCGCGTGTGTTCTGGACGCTACTCCCTCCGACGAGGTATGTGCCGTATGTTCCTGTCTTTCCCCTCTTTTGCTAACACCACGTTGATCTAAATACAGTCCACTTCATATCGAGAATATATTTACTTATATTTTTTATATTGGCGCGACCAATTATCATATTTTACGTGTCAAAATATGCAAGATACAAAAAAACAAAAACAAGTTACCCTTAGATACTTAAGGCCTTACTTTTTACAATCTGAAGCACATTTTTATCTAATTCGCAACAGAAAAAAGCAGTTTAAACAAAGCAAGTCCCCTTAAAATATCCAACAATTACTTCAAATAGAGCACTAAATAAATTGCAGGAAGGAAGTAGGTGCTGGATTTAGTCCGACAATCCCACTCGAACCAACTTCGCATACTAATTATTATTGGGTTTCCAGCTAATCCTGCTGTGCGAATATTAACCTGATTTACGCATTTGAAATAGTATTTAATATTCATATCAAACCATTCTTTATAATTTACTAGCGGTCCGCCCCGGCTTCGCCCGTGGTACCATGTTTAAACTATCCTGACATATTATATTGTGACACGAGATTTATATCTTAATATATATAAATCTCGTGTCACAATGTTTGTCCTCAATGGACTCCTAAACCACTTAACCGATTATAATAAAATTCGCACACCATGTGCAGTTCGATCCAACTTGAGAGATAGGATAGTTTAAACATGTAGGTACCACGGGCGAAGCCGGGGCGGACCGCTAGTATATTATAAGATTATATTTGGAAAACACGAATTCTAAAGGTTCAAGTTCGTAGAGTTTCTATTGCTAATAAATTGCTGTTTTTAGTTTTTCCTTTACCTTTAACCTAACACGTAGACTTAGAAAAATATTGATCGTATTTCAATTTAAAAAATAGAGAATAATTATTGTTAGGTGGGATTCGAAGCCAAGTCTTTTGCTTTACTTATCACGTTACCCACGACCCTCCTACTCCTCATAGACATAGACATTTTTCCGTTTACTCATTTTACTCTTTATTTACTGTGTTTATTAAAGCACTGTTTCAATAATTTTTCCCCACAGAACGACCTAATAATTTTACTGATATTACAGAAAATGATTATTCTATAAATTATACATTTTCAGGTACTTAATATCAGGGCAATTCATCGTCAACAGCTTCCTAGATTCTCAAGGAGTACCAAAAAGCGTTCATTTGAATCCTAACCGTCCAGAAGATTCGATCACAGTACTAATAAACTATGTACTTAATAAATATTTAGATATGGATACGGATGTTTCGGGATATGTGAAGCCAGCTATGGAATATATTAAGGTAAGAGTTCAATAGTAATACTACTAATTTTATAAACTAGCTTTCCGCCCGCGGCTCCGCCCACTTGGTGTAGAACTTAACAATTCGTTAATGTACATACGGTCGAAGACACAGCGAAAGCGACTTTGCTTTATAATAATATGTAGTGATATTTTATATTAAGACTAGCTTCCGCCCGCGGCTTCGCCCGCGTGGTGTTTTGATAAAAGGTAGCCTAAGTTCTATCTCAGGGTCTAAAGATTGTCTGTGCCAAAATATATCAAAATCGGTTGAGAGGTTTAAGCGGGAAAGCGTAACAGACAGACAGAGTTACTTTCGCATTTATAATATTATAGTAGGGACTAATAGGGATAATACCAACAAATTTTCATTTCATTTCATTTCAAAAAGTGTTTATGCAGTGTTTCAAAATAACACATCGATCCATATAGGTAACTATCTATATTCTTATGAGCGAAAATGTATTTTAAATTCCTTTTTTGCCAATACTTAAATAAGTAGGCCTCGCCTACGAATTTTTCGTTACCTATCTAAGTAAAAGGTACGTTTATTTCCTATTATAAAAGAAACATTTTATGTAACAATATTGAAAAGGGACAAAAATAAACTTAAGACGGATTTAAGAATATAGAAAAAATAATGTTATTTTAGAAATTCGCAGCTTATTTCTTATCTACAGGATTAGGAATTTTATTGGAAGGTAATTTTATTTCTTATGCTCAATTATTGATATCTATACCTAAAATTATAGACACAAAGTAACAAACAGCTTTTATATTTATATATAAAAGCTGTTTGTTACTTTGTGTCTTATATGTTTGTTATTTTGTGTTTATATAATACATAATAATCATATGGCCACACCAATGTTAGGTAATCAGTAGGTATGCAGTAATTAGGACGCATTGAGAACATATTTTTTGAAGACGGGTACGACTAATTTACATGATGTTCTCAATTCATCGAAATAATTTTTCTGTACGTTTACCTGTATATACCACTTTATGAAAATAAATAAATAATAAGATTTAACAACATATCTTCCCTTCCAGCAAACGTTAAAAATGGCGCAATTCAAGTCCCAGAACCTCGCTAACCGTTCCGACTACCACAAGCTTGCGGACAGAATGACAGACACACTGAACTTAGAAGTGATAGAGCCTGTGCTACGCGTGTATAGAGCGTATAAACATGCTATAGCGGCTCCACATTGCCAGGAACATTTGATGTGTATCGTGAATAGACACCATGATCAGGATAAATTAGGTAAGTTAATCGACTTCAAAAAGTAGGATTTTATGTTTGTTAGGAAGGTTCTCTTTTCAACTGTATTTTAATGTTTATTGACTTAGAACTAGATTCAGAAGCAATTTTGATTATTCTATTTTTTTTTTAAAACGAGTAGTTAGGTAAATTTAATATGACTTTGACTTTACTATGAGAGTTAATTTGTTGAAGTGAAACTTCTTTATCGGGGTTAGAAAAAAATTTAGTGTAACATTTTTTAGTTACGCGTGACATTTTTCCGTTACGCGCCATCTTTTTCTTATCCCTACCACGCGTGATTCGACGTATTTCTGTACAAAGTTGCATAAATTATTTTTTGAAAAATAAGGTCATAAAGAAGTTTCACTTCTTACGTGTGTACACTAGTACACGCACACATTTTTTATATATAGTACATAGTTATAAGTATATATTTTATATAAGTACATAGTTATGTTTACTATGTTAATACTTTCAATAATGTTCGTATATTTCAATAAAATGAAAGTCGTCTAAAGCTTTCCAAAGGATCAAAATGACCGGACCAAAAACATTATAGTCCAGGATCCTTCGCCCATTTTTGCACGTGATTACTATCAAGCTAATTTTCCGTGAGTAGCTTTATTTTGATGAGACGCCCAATAATTTCCTGTACGAAACTCTCGATTATGGTAGCTAACAGAGGTAACAAGGATAAAATGTGTTGATTTGATGGTTCTCTTTGCTTGATAGTAATCAAGTGCAAAAATGGGCGATGGATCCTGAACTGATTATTATTTCAGCATTCACGAAAATTCATTAACACAGCCAAATATTCAGGCTACTGCGTAATAACAATAAATAAAATCTAATGCCTATAATGAATGTTGTTTGAACAGTTAACAGTTTTAATGACGATTTCTATTCCCATATAATATTATTTTCAATTTCGACCTTCCTTTCTATTGATGTAGGTAGATCGTGCTTTAGAATAATGTGAATGGCAGGTAAATTCCATTAATGTAAAATTAATCTGTAAATGGTGACTATTCTTATATGAATGCAAATATTATCAATTCAATAATTTCATTATATCAGTACCAATAATTACTATATTCTCTATAGTTGAAATTGATATTTTTGGTTTTATGGCATTCAAATGCTTTATAAATATAAATTTATAAAGAATAGAAAAAATTCGATCACGAGGCGGGACTCGAACCCGCATCCTTTCGCGCCATTCCTATTAATATATATTCTCTATATCTAATTATTTCCACTTTAGGTCTGCCAGGATTTAAAGCCGGTCTCACAAAGCTTAGCAGCTTAGTTGCGTCAGCGGCTCTCAGCTTCCAAAACGGGAAAGGTTTCTGGGACCTGTACAATGCAGTACAGAGCGATGTTAATTGTGAGGTAAGTCGTATACTGATTTTATTTATTTTTTATTTAATTATTTATTGCACACACAAAAGAAATAGAGACACATAAAGTACAGATAATAGGAAAATAATGTGTACAAACGGTGACCTTACTGTATATATACTTAGAGTATATATACTTAGAGTATATATACAGTATAAATACTCTAAGGTCGTATAATTATAATATTATACTACCTGTGCCCCGCGGTTTTACCCGCATTGCTCAGCTCCTGTTGGTGTTAGTGTGATGATATATACCATAGCCTTCCTCGATAAATGGGCTATCTAACACCAAAATAATTTTTCAAATCGGACCAGTAGTTCTTGAGATTAGCGCGTACATACAAACTCTTCAGCTTTATAATATTATTACTAGCTGTGCCCTGCGGTTTTACCCGCATTGCTACGCTCCTGTTGGTCTTATCGTGATGATATATAGCCTATAGCCTTCCTCGATGAATGGGCTATCTAACACCGAAAGAATTTTTCAAATCGGATCATTATTTCCTGAGATTAGCGCGATCAAACAAACAAACTCTTCAGCTTTATAATTTTAAGTATAGATTATTAAGTCGTTAAAAACATGATTCACGCTACACGTGACACTACACCGCACCGTGATCATCTTTTAAATTAAGCAGTTTTGTTTGTCCATTTTCCTTGAGACCCCTTTCTCTTTAGGGATAAGGGCCTAATGTAATTTACCTTTGTGTTGTTAATTATATTTCGGAGGGACTTTATCTAATTTGGTCTTTTGTTTGGAGAATGAAAATGGTTTAAGTTTTTCTCGTAAAGTCGGAGAAAGTAAGAAATAGCATCCACCATATTTATTAAATAGGTAAAAGGAAAAGACGTTGCTATAAATAAAAAAACCTACCTTATATTAATAATATTATGTATGTAAATAGTTACCAGTTAGAATAACCATACAGATAAGGTCGCTAATTGTCTATACTCTATGAAATAAAAAGAAGAGTGAAATGTTATTACATAATATAATAGTAAATGTTTGAGTAAATGTTAAAACTTTTATTAAGCTAATATCTAATCACTTACAAAATACATTGACATTAATAAACCTACATCAAAAACCACTCAAAGCAAACACAGTAAACAGATCCTAATGTGATCATGAAAACTTTACACCCAACGCTTCCGGCAGTTAATGTGTATCTTAACCCTTATGATAGTACATTAGGATTAAGTTTAATGGTTAAAGCAGGGATATTTTGGCTTAAGAATAATCTACTATGGCCATGCTTGATCTTTGAGTATAATTGTGCTCGTAAATTCGGACTAAGCTCGCAGTTTTCCGCCTAGCTGAAATCCGGGATGGACAATTATTGTTAAAACAAAATAAAAACTGCATATTTTTTAAATTTGCATTGTCTAATACATAAAAAGGTTCTCTTATTGTACCTATTCCTACCTACTTAAAAAGTTATCTCCATTCAATTCAGTAAATTTAAATTTTGAAAAACTAGACACATTTTGATACAGAAACGACTAATAAAACGACACGTGCAACATAAATTCCAAATTTGTTGATATAATATTTAATGATTTCTTAAAATATAGTGCAAACTTTGCACTTGTGGCGTTGCAAGCTCTATACACTTCAAGATTATTTGCATTTCATATAGTTTGATGTACCTACAAACTCAAACTCAAACATTTATTTATTCAATTAGACTTCTTATAAAAGCACTCATTTTTTTATCATTTAGATTTTTTAATTTACAAAATATGTGTTACCTATTGATTTTATTTGATAGATACCTACCTACCACATTTTCATTATTATTTTTTTTATTTCAGGCCAAATACCCCGCAGACTGCTCAGCATTCCACGAACATGAACTGAAAGTGACTACCGAAATTTACCATAGCGAATTATAAAAACGTTTTAGTTAAGTAATAATAATTTAATTAAAAGTATTAAGTTTCTGAGATTAATTAAGATTCGATTTAATGTAAAGAGATTCCTAATTATTACTAATATTTGGCTTATTAAGACTTATAGACTTAATTAAATGTTATTATAATATGCATATATATAATACGTGTAGGTACTTAATGTACAGAAAAATTTATAAGCCTTATTAGATCTTAAATAAATTAATGATAGATCGTCCAGGGTCCTGCTAGCAGGACTTTTCGGACTACCGGTAGGACGCAATGTTTTTGGTTATATGAGGCTTTCTAAGCCTGCTAGCAGGACGCAATTACATAACTTAGATGCATAGTGCGTCTCTTTCTGATTCAGCGAGTTTTTGAATGGTGTTTCTACGATCAGTCCAGTCAAAATGGCGGCGAGTATAAGACGTGGCGTCTGCGTTCGTGTCAAAGCAACATATTTTGACGGAAATGATAGCCAGCATACCTGGAGTCGTCAACATTTTGGCGATAACTACGATAATAGTTATTGCTGGGGTATTGTAAGAAAGGTAGAAAACAGGCGTCTCTTTTCCAGATAGAAGTGTTCTAACTTGGAATGAAACGTCCCGTCTCCCGCATTTTGCAAACATTTTACATTAGCTTGTAGGCTAAATGCGGGAACGGGGTGCGTCATTTCAAATTAGACAAGCTCTTTCTACATTTACTATTAATATTATAAATTGGAAAGTAACTCTGTCTGTCTGTCTGTCTGCTACGCTTTCACGCCTAAACCACTGAACCGATTTTAATGAAATTTGGCATCAACATAGATAACGAGTTGGGAAAGGACATAGGCTACATTTTACGCGGGAAAACATTTCATTCCCACGGTAAATTACTTTTTTAATTCCCTAAGAACACGCGGGCGAAGCTGCAAGGCACCTCTAGTACTATTATAAAATAGGTACCCAATGTTGGTCACTCCTGCCTAATTTTAATACGCATGAATATCAAGTACTGCTAGAAGGACAGCCTCTGATATCCATAGAAAAATTACGAAATATTGCGTACTGCTAGCAGGACGTACGTCCTTAGGATTGTCCTTCCAGAAGGTTCTTCCAGCAGGACCAGGATTTGGACGTTCTATCATTAACTTTCAAAAGGCAAATTATGCTCATTATTTTTAATTAATCCAATAATAATTAAGGTGCGATGGAAGTTGCCGAAAATAAATGATTTGCTATTTCCATAATACCTTCGTAATTAGGTCGATTTATTTCTAAAATTTAGATATTTTATTTAATTCGTTATTTACTTGCTTTATATATTCTCATACGAATTTATTTTAAAACTTAATTGTAATGAAAAAAATGGCTGGATTTGGTGCTAAAATGTAAAAAACTTGCATTTATTTGCATTTACCTTTAATTTATATTTTTATTGTACTTAACTTTTTTAGATGTAAATACATACTTATTTGTAAAAAGTGGACTTAAATAAAACACTTAAATTAATATGTACTTTTATTATTTTTATTACCTCATTATTTTAAAATTAATATGACTAGTTATAGATATATTATGTACCTTAATAAAGTGCAAAAATAAATAATTTTTTTTAACCTTTAACCAAATTTAGTAAATAGCTTACATTTTGTCATAATTTCTATTACACATCATGAACAGCTCCTACAAAATATTTCCAAAATAATCTACCAAAAAGAATGCAGACAAAATTTAGTCTCAGGGACGGCAAAAGAATTTGAGAATTATTAATTAAAATCTAAAAAATATGCGATTTCTAAACGATATATTTAGTACGAAAATATTAAGCGTAGTAATTTGTGCTATGTATATTCCTATATATCTGTAGAAGCTTATTTATTCTGCTGATAAACAGCCTAATAAAATATAGCATACCTTTCTATCTTTCATATTTTAGATGAAAATTTTTACCAAAAAAAAAGAATATTATGTACAACTAACTATTATATAAATTCCCATTTTAAATTACCGGTCATATCAAATTTGCCGCCTAAATTTTTGTATTTTATTTTCTTTTGCCAACAAAAAAATAATCAATTTTGAAATACAGAACGGGTATAAATTAGAAAGTATGAGAAGGAATCTACAGTAGTTGCTTATACATAAAAAAGGGGAATCTCTTGGTATCATATTATTATTCTATCATTAAATACAATATTATGACGTGACGATTATCTTTAATTTCCGCTTTATTTCTTGACTGGTATATTCTTACACACCCACTCCATGCCTTCCTGCCAAAAATAAATCACTATTAAATACATATAATAATAATTATTAATGTTATGCAGAAAATAGATAATGTAGCAATTGAATGTTCATTAAGTATATTGTAGTTAACACTTAGAACACATTTAATATTGTTTCTACTTAATATATTTATTTTTGAAGTGATACTTCTTTAGGCGCGTTGAGAGTAAAATTTCAAGGTCGCGTCATGGCAATACCTTCTTGCCAAAGAAGTTTCACTTCTGACACGTGTGCTCGGCACACACGCTCTTTTTTTCATTATCTACATACTTTAACCCCAGTCCCGTCCGTAGCAACACACGCTTGTATCTGCCAAGTGCGATCTCTTATCAAGTGCAGGCCGAGATGCTGCGCCACTTCACTTGCTGGTAGAGCTGTTAAGAGATTTTATTTATTTATCATTTTTAAAACTGAGAAGAAACAAAAATAAACAGTTGTAAAAATATTATGACTGAAAATATATATTATATGAAATTCACTGTATATACTGTAAAAAAGTATAGAGCACACAATAGAATAATTTGAAATAAAAAATTCCAAAGCTTATATTAGAAGTTGAATTGAATAAAAAAAATGTTTGAGTATTAGCATTTCTCTGTGTGACAACAAATAACATTAAAAATAAATTAAACAAGTCACTAAAAAATAAATCTGTCAAAGACATTGTAGTTAACACACAATAATTGATATGAATTTTATTTAGAAACACATACCAGTAGACAAATCCTGTTTATTAGCGTACACCAAAAGCGGAACTCCCCTGAGTTTCTCATCTTGCAACAATTCCGCTAATTCATAACTAGTTTCCTGTAATCTTTGGTGATCTGAACAGTCTACTACATATATCTGAAAAAAATTACATATATATCTGAAAATAAACTTTCATGAAAATGAAAATCAAATGTGGGTGAAATGAAACTTCTTAATATTTATTCAGTATTTTAGTAAAAGCTTAATTGCCATAAGATAGAATTCACAAATATATTAAGTATTTATTATATAATAATAAAATAATAAATAAGTACTAAATTAACTTAGCCATTAAATAATGCAAAACTTTGCGAAGAACAAAAATCTTGATCTAAAAGTGTGTAGTGTGTAGGTATTGATCATGCTCATTTACGCTGATTTCTTAAATATTTTATAGTTATTAAATTATAATAAAATTATGAATAAAGCTCTATGTGAAGTTCAAGGTGAAAATGAAACATGAGTTAATGTGAAATGTTGTGCAATTGCAATTTGCAATGCAGGTGTAAAATACATACCTACATAGTACAACATACTTAATATTTTTACTCACCAAAATATCCGTATTTTCAAAATAATTCCTCCAGTAGGGTCTGATTTTCCTTTGACCACCTATGTCCCACACATTTAACTTGAATCCATTTGATAAAACCGATTTTATATTAAATCCTGCAGTTGGAGTCACTTGAGTCACATCTTCAGAGGCTAGTTGCTTCAATATAGTCGTTTTACCTGCATTATCCAAGCCTAATAATAATAAACGCAGTTCCCTTTCTGTAGACGATCGTAGCTTTTTTAAAATACTTAAAAGACCCTGGAATTATAAAATTAAATGGTTATTCCAATACATTGCTTTACTTAGTTATATTCTAGTATGAAAAAAATAATCCACCATTACTTACCATACTTTTTGTCTTAGAACAGTAAAATAGCTATTTTCAATAAACGCAAAAGCGTAAACATTGTTGATGCGACAGCGTTACCATGGTAACCGGTAGGCCGCCGGCCGGTAGGCGGCAACCCGCAACCGCACAAATTTATGACGATAATGAATTTTTTGAATGTCATTCTGCATTGTGACCACTGTGACTTTGAATTGAGGATTTATTTTCTTAGTTCTTTCTGTAATTTTGCACAGCTTAGTACATAAAAAATATACTCGTCATCTTTATATTATTTCAAATTTACACATTATAATATTAAAACGATTAAAACACTGAACTGAATAAAAAATCATAGTACATAAATATTGTTCAACAATGCCTAACCTATTGATATTTCGCATTCCAGTGATGGTAACTAAACTAGGTATTAAAACGCTAATACAAAACTTTACGTTGTTTTATTATACTTTACCATTGAGATTAGTTTTTAATCTGTATCTGCATTATCTGTCGTCAATGTCAGTGTGACAGCGTCACATAAAAATTATGAACATTTACGTTTGTCATTGTCAAAGTCAAACAAACAACGCGTGAATTAAGCCACACACGTGTTTCAGTGGTGTTTAATTTTATTAGCTTAGAAATATTACAAATTCTACTTAAAAATGGGTAAAATCAAGCAAGAACCTGTAGACCAAGAAGACGTAAAAGATGTAAGCATAAAAACAGAGTCATTAAGTTATGACGATAAAATTGATCACTGCAGTGTTATAGCAAAGCCGATGGCTTCAAAAAAACTAAGCAAGAAGATATACAAATTAATCAAGAAGTCTTCAGGACACAAGAATTATATTAAAAACGGACTTAAAATCGTTCAAAAGCAGCTCCGATTAGGTGAAAAAGGGTATGTTTACTTTTTGTTTCATATGCTTATTTTGAGGTTATGTATACGCATTTATCATTTCCTCAATTTTAAATTCTAACTTACTATCTTATTGTAAATTGTATACAATACGTTGACTATCACTGAGTGTTATGAGGTTTTTTTCTAGTGTATCTCCATTTTTTTATGTTCAACCTTTTCCAATGCATGAGACTTACAACTACATACCTAGGTATGATTGTAATCTGAGTTGAGACAATAACTTTTACGGTAAAATATTTTTACTTAAAAATCATTTTAACTACTTACACAATGTTAAGAAAACAAGTTATTTACACTACACATTACATGCACCAATGTCATCATTACCTTTTTATTTCAGTATTGTTGTCTTCGCCGGGGACATTTCACCAATAGAAATCATGTGTCACCTGCCTGCGGTTTGTGAAGAAAAAGATGTACCATACTGCTACACGCCCAGTCGAAAAGACATAGGAGCAGCCATGGGAACCATGAGAGGCTGTATCATGGTCCTTGTTAAAGAGCATGAAGAATATAAAGATTTGTTTGATGAAGTTAAAAGCGAGATCAAATTGTTAGGACATCCTTTATAGGTAGATATATAGATAGGTACTATGACATGTTCTTGACCGTTTTTATACTGGGAAGAGATTTGAGGTTTTGATTATTGTGCAATGAGAAATAATACAGTAAAACACATTAAATGAGTTAATTGTTTGCAGTAATCTTACTATAGACATTTATGAAGTCACATTTTTAATTGAGAAGATGTCTAAAACTACAAAAATAAGGAATTATAAGGATGTGATATTATAACCTGCAATTTCATCAATAAACATGTCTGAGTATGATTTATTTTTTATAAGGCTTTTAATGGTTCCAGATGATCAAATTTACTAAATTGATTTCTGCGCATGCAATTAACTTTGATGAATCGAATGAAATTTAAAAGTTGTATGATTATCTAGGTTCTGCATTAAATACCCAATTAGGATAAGTAGTGTTATAAGCTTATATGTAAGGTAAATGTAATTTTATGTTCTAAATAGGAATGAATATAAATAAGAAACAGGTTTGTTTTATTTTTCATAAATATTTATTTGTCTTAAAAGTTAAATATCATGCATGTTCTTGCAGAATTACTGAATCTTTTGATCAATATTAATTTTATTGAAAAAATGTTTTATTTGTGTTTTGAGTACACACCAAAGTTATTACTTATACTAGCAAGTTCAAAAATGCTATAAAAATAAATACTAGGTAATAATTTTGTCATTGTATAAGTTATTTCTCAAAAAACCTGCTATAAATTTGAGGATAGTGGTGAAAAGAAACAAACATATTTACACATACATTTATTAATTACACTTATTAAAATCTATGGGTAAAAAATGGCAGATCATTATTAACCAACAGTGAAGATTGGCAAAATACATCAGACATTGTTATGCACTAGAATACTAAAACGCTTAAGCTATGTCAATCTAGAAATTCAAAGGTTTCAGAAAACAGTTTCTAATTGTTTGGGTCAAGTAGAAAGACAAAAGATGTCTCCTTTTTAAAAACTGCAAATAAAACTGATTTATAATATTATTTACTTGGTAGGAATAAAAAAAATATTCTAAGTAACATGAATTAATACAGAATAACTAATTAAAATAATAAGTAAACTAAATTTCGAGTATAAATTTATAAATAAACTTCCATAATGTCATAAAATAGACATGTTCTTGTGAATATTTCTCTATCAGCATATCCTTAACTTAGAAACTGTTTCCTGAAATAATTATTTTGTGTACATTAGAGTTTTCAGTTATCCCCCATTCATTATCAATTAAATACTAATAATTGAAGCAATTATTTACGAATTAAACCCTGCTCCAGAGTGCACTGATAATGAGATCATTATCTTATGATTATCCAAAAAGTGTGATCCGAAAATACATTTTTAATAGCAATAATTCTGATTCCTTTGTACTAAATCTGCTTTTTTGTGTCTATCATAAATTATACATTTCAAAGCAAATTCTAATAAATAGTATTATAATTATGATTCTATGAACTAGCATTATTTTAAGGTGGATTAAAAGACTAGGAAAAATGTTATAGACCAGAACCAGGCGAAACACAATATTTCATATTATATCAAATTCTTTGAATGGCTTAGTACTTTGATATGTAGGCGTGAAAATTATGGCGGAAATGTTTTTCAATTTTAATTAGATTTTGGTTTTGTTTATTGTTTTAGAAGCTTTTCATCATATTGTAATGATTGCCATAAATATACAACGGCTATATTAAAAGTTGAAAAATACCCAGTAAAGTGCAGAAATATATTATCACTATCATACTCTATTTGAAATCGATTATTCATTAAGACTAGGTACAATTACAATTATAAAATTCAAGATTAAAATGTAAACCTCGGCCAGATTTCAAAAATAATACATTCTCTTCAAATCTCATAATCATAACGATTTAAATTCTTACTGCGTTCATTAATGTAAAATCGAATTACAATTTTACAAATTTATATCCTATGTTTTAATTCTAATAAAACCGAACCTACAATACAATACACTTTCCTTTTTTTTAAATACCTACTTTTTCAAAAGTACCGCGAAATCCTGTCAAACGAAGACCATAGACCATAGAGGATTATTCTTTTTTTTCCTCGTAAGTTTTTGTTTGACGATATATCTGCAAATTTGTAATGATAACCTACTACATCTTAGAATTTCAAAACTAAATATTATCTTGATTAAAAAATATACATATATTCAGATTAGAAATTAATAACGTACCTTTACTGTGCTTTTATCGAGCATGAAATGACATAAACTAAGCTATATTTTATCAAGGCATCTAGACACACATGTAAATCCTACCTTATCCAAATAAAATCCACCTACACAATCTACTATAATATTTTTCTCACAAATATATGGAGCGCTCTTTAAATTTTACATTTGTGCGCAAAATCATAACATACAGCGCTTTTCTTCGCTTTGATTATTTATTTACATTGCAAAAATAATTTTATAACGACTAAGGAGCGGGAAAAGCGATGAAGTGTTCTAAAAATAATTTTATATACTTAATAAATAAATTAATAATCTCACCTATCGGTTCTTCACACATTCAATAGCATTATATGCTTCGTAAAGAAAAAAATGGTGTACTGTAATTGTAGACAGACAACAAAAGATATGAGTAAAAAAAGTTGGGAGCTAGTAGCAACCAAATCAAACGAGCGAAGTCAAGTTATCAAGTGAGGGCAAAATTATTATTATTACTTACCTAATCTATATTCGATAAAATTAATTAATTAAACACATTTAAAATTTCCTAAAATTGTTTTCAATAAAATAGGTGTTTTGAACTAAGTTAACTCTATAGAAGAAAGTTTGCCCTATTTGAGGCGTGAAGAACCGATTTCAATCCCCTCAGAAATCACAGTCAAGACTATCACAGTTTCTAAATAAATACATTTTAGATTAAGCGCCAAAAAGCTTTGCATCAATGTTGCCAGGTACATTCTATGTACTGCTAATCTAAAGTATTTTATTTTATGAAAACCAGTTTCTGGTTTTCAGATTTCTTTGAAAGGCGCTAAGCGTTCTACTTTAAAACTGAATCCTATACACTCGAAATATATATTTACAATCATCTTTATTAACAAAGTACCTAACTGTTTACTTCCAAATCACATAATATGATATCACGTGTTAAACACAAATTATTTTAGAGAGAGAAAATTAAATACTTACAAATTCCTACATGCACAACAGTGGCAAATAACACTTATGTGATTTTTTTTAACAAACACACGACAGCTCTCGAACAAAACAATTTAAAACTTCCTAGTTTCTTAACTACATAATCAATTTCGTTAGTTAAATGAAAAAAAAAACGTGCGTGACATGATTCCCTAAAATCGCCTTTCAACAACAATACCTTGATAAAATCTTAGCATTCATACCGCTTATATAGGTTCCATATAATTATTAATTATTACCTACGCATTTCAAAATAATATTACTTTCTAGATCTCATCAAAACCTTTAAATCTACAAAAGCACCTAGCTTAGCGGGCAGGACACCGTTTAACCCAAGTTTAACCCATAACCACCACATTCATCAACATTGTCAAAATAAATGACAAATACATAACTTGGAAGTGATAGATGACGGTCAGACCTAAGATGGTCATGCTTAATACAACGCATATCTTCAAACATTCAATAAACAATGCGACAGTAATTTTCATTTTATCACACTTGACAGTAAAACAATGGAGCGTTAGTATTTGTAGATACTTCATGCACCTTTTGCATGTCATGCAATATGACCGTCTCGGTCCTGCATTATGGTAAATTGTTTTAGTTGTCAATGTGCAATTTGACATATCAGTTATGGCGGGAAAATTTTATCTGTGGACGTCGGACGAATGACTACCTATCCAAATTCCAAGACCTAAGACTTAAATACCTACAAATGATGGCGTGCGAATAAATATTATATTATTATTGATCGAATACCCATTAGGAGTTAATAAGTTGAACAATGAACAGAACTATCCACTGTATGTGGTCTTTAGTAAATTCTATTTGCGTATTCAGATTTATTATAAGGACTTAAATAATGCATTATAAAGTGATTCTTACTTCAATTACATTAAGACAGTCAAAAATTAGTATCGTATGCATTTTATATTGCTATACATTCAATAATACTAACAAGTTCACTTCACGTAAACAGTCATGATTTAAGGCGTGTTTCCAATATCTGTACTAAACTCCGACAATGTTTTCTTCTTTTCTTTTCTTCCATACATTACAGTTCTAAAACTTACCAACTGAATTTGTACCAAAGAGTAATCAAATATCTACTCTGAATACTGTTTTCTCAAAACCTACCTTTAAAATGTGTTTAGTTTGTAAGTTGATTGTTACAATGGGGCTGCCATGAACATTCGTTCAAAAGCCTTGAAATAAATGATTGAAAAAAAAAATACCTTAAAAACTATGTTAAAAACCTTTTTATGTCATTCCTACTAATCCTACTTACCGTTTGACCTACGATTTCTCTCTTTGGTACTTATAGTTAGAAAAGTTAGAAAAAGGTGAAATTATGCAAAAATTGGTATCAGTGTTATTTCACGCGATAGATCTGCCAAGGTTTTAAATACTAAGATTAAATGAACATTTTATCCGTTCAGTAAAGGGCAGTGCGTTATAATGTTTTAAGGTATTATTGCTTACTTTTGGAAAATTCTGTAAGCTCATTATGTTTCAGTCAAATAATAATAGAGAGAGTAGACGTTATTACATTTTCTAAAATACGTTATGATTTTTTTTTCTTTAGCACAGATATTGAATTAAATTAATGAGCATATCTTACACTTAATTACTGGCCAAACTATACGCCTACAAAAATCATTACGACAAAATCACATTCCGTATTTGCATTGCAAAGTATTTGTAAAACTTACTGACTTAAATTTTTACTTAATTATTCGACAAGACAATAATAACCAGACGTCATAAGTCATTAAAATTCGAATTTAGTGCATTAATTAGATTGCTATTTTATTATGGATCCGCTTGTACTATATAGGTATCTGGTTTACAGGCTAGGCGTAGACAGTCCGTCTACGAGGCTAGGTATATCTTAGAATATTGACATAATATTTGCATTTGACATAAAGTTTGGCTGTATGATTAATTCCTTTGCCCGTCCATACAGAGAGGCAAGGGTTTTTATACATACAGCCAACTTTTATGTCAAAGACGTTTGAAAAAATCTATAACTTATAAAATGTCAATATTAAAAGATACAGCCTACAAAATAGAGCGAGTGCATATATTACAATGGCGTTTAAGTGTAGATGTGAAATATAATTAGAATAGTCAGTATTGTGCTCATGAAGCACATGGAGACGGGCAGGAGAACCGCGAGACGAAGCGATCTGGTGGTAAAACATACACTAATTATTACATTTATTTATTACATATTGGTAAAATATCAAAAGGCTTTGAATTAGAATTCCAGAAGTATCAGTCTGGGTGTCTAAGTCTAATTTATAAATTATGAACTTTTCGTGTGTTCACGTTGTTTTGCTAAAAAAAATCTATAAGTAAATCTTATAATATTATATTTTTTTTTTTGTTAAATTTTACTTCAACATTATGTTAAAAGGTTTGAAAAAAACTTGGGACTGGATTTTTTTGAAACCTTATTTTTTTACATAATGCAAGCACAGTAGGTAATTGTATTCCAGCGCAAATTCATGTTTTAACAGTACCTTTTAAGCTATTGCATAGCTTCTATCGCGGGCCTTGAGCGCGGGGACCGAATCCAGAAATTGCGTAACGAAAAACCTCACGCTCCCCACTCCGACGGGCGCGGAGGTGTGGCTTGAAGGCATAGCATGCAATAGCTTTACCGCGGCAGTCGCCGAGTGCCACACGTCTTTTGTTTCACTTGGAGCAACACTCACCTCCAGTGCGGCGAGTGTCAGAGCGGCTGCTGCGGCTCGGTGCGGCACAGCGCTGTTGATGCGCTGCCGCTCTCACGCCGCACCTTACCTGTACACATCATTTACTACTATAATCTCCATAGTGTGAGATAATATTATCTAATCGTATGTTAGAACATTTATTTGGAAAGCTCTGTAATATCATCGGCTTGATGTATTTGAGAATTTTATACCTTTAATAACATTTTTATTATATTAATAGAGATCAATAAGTACTGGATTTTCTTCGTAAAAATACTTTCCAAATGGTTATACGTTTGCAGATTTACCAGTTGTATAAATTTGATCCATGATGCAGCATCATGACTAGCATATAGTAGTGAAGTCCCATGTCCCCAAGTGGGGTAAGGGGCAGATGCATTATACATCTGTTTCACTGATCGATTTTCTTTAGGGACAAGTAGGTGATCAGCTTTCTGTGTCCTACCAGACCGAGACATTTTTTTTCTTCGTCTCCACCGGGAATCGAACCCAGGACCCCTCGGTGCTACGCTCACGAGTCAACCACTGTACCAAGGAGGCGGTCAAACTATAATCTCTATAGGTATATAAAAATGTTTCCCTTGGTCACGGCATCACGCGTGAATGACTGGACCGATTTCGATAATTTTTTTTTATAATGTTCCTTGAAGTACTAGATGGTTCTTGTAGAGAGAAAACGTAAATATGTACCACGGGGGAAGCTGGGGCGGACCGCTAGTAATATAGATAAATGCGAAAGTTTGTATATTACCATGGCAATATCGTAGTATATAGTATAATGCCATGACGCGACCTTTAAATTTTACTCTTTTTAACATTTTATGAAGTTTAGAATTTTAGAGGTCTGTTAAAAAGGTGATAAGCACACTATAATATTAGAAAAAATACATACAAATTAGTACTTACTAGTAAAACAAAGACAGCCCGTCTGTTGGCTGGCCTGGAGGGACGTGGTGGGTCGAATTTCTTTCAACTCTTTTGATTGTTCTGCTAAGCACTTTTGATAGTAGTCGAATTCTTTGACGTACCTGTGAAGAAGTTTCTTGTTGACGTGATTTTTTTAAATAAAAAAAAAAATAACTGTTATGGTACTATCTATACTGATATGATATGAGTGGAAAATGAAAAATTTAAGATTACTTATTGAACATTGCATTTTCAATTTTCATACACTTCTAAGTAAACTATATTAAAGCGAAACACACGATATAACATCTAACATCAACAACAAACATATATGAATAAAATAATATCAATAAATTGTTACACAAAAAAAAAATCACCTACAAAAAAATTCGTTCAAAACATTGAGCTATTATTACTACGTATAGAGGAGAAACCACGAACAAAATCTGTGCTGCAAGCGCGGCGGCGGCGGCAAAAATTTACGTAATCTAATATTACTATCTAAACATCTTTCATACCCAATGCCGTTTCTTAAATTTTTAGTCTATGACAAATGACGCAAAATGGCGCCCGCCAAATTTTTGCTCGAACCAAGTTTTAAAAATGATTATCTATTTAATTACCGATGAAAAGTTATTTCTTTGCACTTTGCCGCATTACTTGAATTATTAGTGCAATATCGCAACACACTCGAGGGCATATATTTTGATGAGTTTCTTGGTTTTTCGCTTTAAAACAAACAAGACATGAACGCGACCATTGCGCTAAAGCGACTGAGTGCAGTGAGGCCATTTGACCTATGTTGAGCGGAACATATGTGATGCAGGCGGTGTCGTCTCCATACGTAGTAATAGTATCTCAATGGTTGAAAAACTGTTTTTTTATACATATTAATTATACAATTTTAAAGTATATTAGACAAAAAAAAACTCACCAAACCGGCGGCCATCTATTATCAGCAAGATATTCCCTAGACGCCTGCGAGAGATGTTTCGCTCTGCACACTCTGTCGTACGCGCCGCAGAGCCGCCAAGTGCACCATTCGGAGAGATTGTGCGCGTTGTGTAACTGGGGATCGTGTTTATAACTTTACTAGTTGATATGGACAACCTTAATAAATAAAAAAAAGACGTGTGGCACTCGGGGACTGCCGCGGTAAAGCTATTGCATGCTATGCCTTCAAGCCATACCTCCGTGTCCGTCGGAGTGGGGAGCGTGAGGTTTTTTCGTTAATAAATAAATAAATAAATATCTCAGGACATATTTTAAGCTATTGCATAGCTTCTATCGCGGGCCTTGAGCGCGGGGACCGAATCGAGAAATTCCGTAACGTAAAAACCTCACGCTCCCCACTCCGACGGGCGCGGAGGTGTGGCTTGAAGGCATAGCATGCAATAGCTTTACCGCGGCAGTCGCCGAGTGCCACACGTCTTTTTTTTTCTATTAATGAATAGGCAGAAGTTTGACCACAATCCCACCTGATGGGAAGCGGCGATGTGGTCTACTTGGATGCACGTCTGCCTGTTCACCTTCGCTTTGAAAAGGTCCAGATTGTATTGTATTTCACACACGGCTCGATCTTATCTCATACTAAAGCTTCCGTTTGTGTTATGGAAACCAAATGGCTGATAAACATACATAATATATTATAATCCATACTAATATTAAAAATGCGAAAGTAACTCGTAAACTGCGAAAGTAAGTCTGTCTGTCTGTTACTCAATCACGCCATAACTACTGAACCAATTTGCATGAAATTTGGTATAGAGATATTTTGATACCCGAGAAAGGACATAGGCTACTTTTTACCCCGGGACGTAGGATAGGTTTTATCCCGGAAATCCCACGGGAACGGGAACTATGCGGGTTTTTCTTTGAAAACGCGGGCAAAGCCGCGGGCGGATAACTAGTTTTAAATAAATACATAACTAGATAATTAACACCCAGACACAGAGCAAACGTGGATGTTCATCACACCAATTTGCTCTGCGTTGGAATCGAACCCACAACCTCTGGCTTGGAAAGCAGGGTCACTACCAACTAAGCCAACCTGTCAGTCATGATTGTATAATATAATATGTTCTACCGAATATACACAAAAAAAAGACGTGTGGCACTCGGGGACTGCCGCGGTAAAGCTATTGCATGCTATGCCTTCAAGCCACACCTCCGCGCCCGTCGGAGTGGGGAGCGTGAGGTTATTTCGTTACGGAATTTCTCGATTCGGTCCCCGCGCTCAAGGCCCGCGATAGAAGCTATGCAATAGCTTAAAAAAGGAATAATTGGTCAATCCGATTCGGAGATGACACGTCAGTCACCTATGAATTATGCAGAACCATAAAAATATTCGCTTTAGCAATCAAGTAGCATAAGGAAACAGCTGCAAATTTGCCATTACATTATAAACGATTGAAAGTTCGTAAGAATAGAAATAAAAGTACAAAAATGTGTTACCTTTACAGCCTCGAGTAACGACAGTGCGATTTCAACGACATTATCTTCATCACCGACTCTGGAATCGATGCCATAAAATATTAAAAAAAAAAAAATTACAAATGTGATATTTATTTGTATTTTATAAGCAAATGTATTTCATTCTGCCAATGATGGATGGATGAATCAAAAGGATAAATAGTAGAGTTCGCATGAATATTATGAAAAAATGGAGAAGGTTCTTAATTCGATCTTTATTTTGGCGTGTTACTGTTACTTCAGAACTTTCGACAATTTGCACCGATTTTGATGATTTTTTTTAAAGCAGGAGCCTCCCGCTTAAATTTTGTCCTATTTTAACGATTTGCAGGCAGTTTAGTTTTTTGTTTCACCTCTTACCTGTCCTGATGTTGCAATTGGTCTATAACTCTAGCTTCGACCAAATTGACCAATCTATTCATACACAGTCTATTGGCCAACTCCAATAACTCCAAACACCTGGTCGGCTCGACTGTGGGAATCTTATCACAATAGATATAGCAGAGCAGGATGTGGAACGCGTACATTTTAACACCGGGGAATGTTATCTGGGGAAAAAGAACCTTGTATGTAGGGAATACAGTCTATATTACAATACAATTGTGACAGCCTTACTTGATAAAAACTAACAAATGGAAATAGTTAATTAATTATTTCTTTGCATGCTTGAGCATATTAATACATCAAAATGTTATTTTTTATAATATTTATAAGAACATTTAAAAAATACAATTTATATCAAACATTTAGTATAAAAAATATCTAATAAAGTGTAATAATAATTATAAAACAAAAAACTCAATGTGAATCTCGAACGCTTCAAAATTACACTCTTAACCTAGACAATATAATATGTTGGATCAATCGCCTCTTTACAGCATTTATATTTGCTGCCTTATTTTGTATTTATATTTTCACTAGCTTCCGCCCACGACTTTGTACGTGCATCCCCGTTTTTCCCCGTTCCCGCAAGAATTTCGGGAAATCCTTTCTTAGCGGATGCCTACGTCCTAACATCTACCTGCATGCCAAATTTCAGCCCGATACGTCCAGTGGTTTGGGCTGTGCGTTGATAGATCACTATATCAGTCACCTTTGAGTTTTATATATATAGATTATAATAAAAAAAATATCCTTTGGATTACAAAAATTGATTATGTATAAAATCACTCACCACTCTCGAAGTGCTTTCCCTAAAGTGTCCCTGAAACATGGCTTTCATGGGATCACATCTGGCCATCAACATGGCTCTATGCGCCAAGTGTATCCCATCGTCTAGATCGAACGTGACGTCAGCGAATAGATTCCTCTCTACGTACATGTCGCAGAGCCTTTGAGGGAGTGGCTGAAATAAAAAAAAAAATAAAAGACGGGTTGCACTCCGGGAGTGCCGGCAGAAGTGAAAACTTGATTATCAACGTTCAGCATGTTTGATATTTTGGAATGGTATCCGTCTTACGCATGGAATATAAGGGCTAAAAAAAAAAAAACATCCGTCTTACGCTTTTTCGATCAGGGTCACGTGTCCTGACGCGAGTTTAAGATTTTATACCCAACGCCGCTAAAGAAGTTTTCACTTCAAAAAAGCTTGTGTGGTTTTATGAAACCACGGTAAAAGTGAAACTTTCCGAACACTGCTTTATACCTACTCGGCAGCCGACCGTCACGCGACATGCGCTACACAGACCAAAAAGTTTGAGACGATGTAATAAAAGTTTCACTTTAATATATGCATATAATATATAGTATTTTCTTGTGTTCGAGTCGAGATTTAAATCCGTTAGTCTTTAATTTCTAAATATTCTTAAATTCCATATATAAATACTAGCTTTCCGCCCGCGGCTTCACCCGCGTTTTCAAAGAAAAACCCGCATAGTTCCCGTTCCCGTGGGATTTCCGGGATAAAACTTATCCTATGTCCCGGGGTAAAAAGTAGTCTATGTCCTTTCTCGGGTTTGTCGATATTATTGACCCATAAGCAGGAAGCGCGGATCAATAAACGATTAGACTCACAATCATGTCCAAAAATTGGCCGAAACCAAACTCTGCCTACGCATATAGTAGGCAGAGTTTTCTTATGATAAACTAGCTTTCCGCCCGCGGCTTTGCCCGCTTAATCTAAAACCTAATAAATTACATACTAAAACCTTCGTCGAGAATCACTCTTTCTTATAAAAAAAAACTGCATCAAAATCCGTTGCATATTTTAAAGATTTAAAATAAATAAATAAATCATTTATTTGCAAGTAAACATGGTATACATAGGTGTTAAGAATAAGATACATTATTTCAGCATGTTTAGCCGTTATTCAACGACATGCAAATACATTTTTCATTAGATATACATTTTATATTATGTCTTCTTAATTTTATTTTATTAAAATCAATTCATTTGTTATTCATTCATTCATCTTCATTAAGCATACAAAGGGACATAAGGACAGAGAAAGCGACTTTGTTTTATAGTATGTAGTGATAGAATGGACTTTAAACATTACTACCACAAAAAGGTGCTAATTTCAATAAATATTTTAAACGGACACGAGCATTTTTCAACAACCTATAACGACTATTTTATATAATATGTTTATAGTCAATGTATGAACTTATAAATGAAACTTAAATTCTAATTGAATCAATAATTTTAAAAATACATACCTTATGAAACTGCAGCATGAATCCCTTGTCGAATAACAAATGCTGATCCAATATAAATTGAGTTAGTTTTGTCAGTTCATGGAAACCCAAAAGCTCAGCCGCTTGGCGTATTTCCTGTGAACATACCGATCTACTGTAATTTTTTTTATATATATATTTCTAAAACTACATGCGTCTATATAAAAAAATCGTTTTTTAAATAATACCTATACAAATATGTATTTAATGACCACATCTATTAAATTATGAAACAAATATAGAATAATTAAATGATAAAATAAACATGAATGTGTTTGGTACAAATCAACATTCTTGTTCACTATTTAAACTATTGAGTGCCTATTTTTTCATACTATTTAATTATTATGTGTTTTATGTATAATAATACACAGGATCGCAAAAATCCTATGCCTCAAGCGAAGAAATTCAATATTCAATAATATTTCAGCAATAAATATAATATTAGTCTTATATTCTACCGTGTAAAAAATTCATGCATTTAAGAAAAAATATGAAAATACATATTTAAAATATACGAAGCAAAAATAAACATAAGCGAAGTGTGACGTAATCAAATGAAGTAAATTATTAAAATATAGATAACAAATAATAATAAATGTAAAATTAATAATCATGATTTATGATTTATTTATTAATAATAAAAATTACCAGTAGTAATCCAATAGCAGCGGACTGCAGAACATATTATTAATTTAATGTTATTTTTATTTATTTACTTGGAATTATATAACTATAGCTATAGAGCTTAAATAAATAAATATAAAATAATGAAGCAAACTTGGTGTCTCGAAGCAGCAATGTAACATAAGTAATTACTTATTGAGTACTTCTGTGTATGTTATACTGTCTACTATAAGAAGCTAAAGGTTGAAATACACTGAGATATAATATGGGGTACAATTTTTAAATTTCTTATATGTATTTATAACTGTTATTTTTTTCAGCCATATATATTGGTATTTTTAGTTATTGTGCACCGATTGTAATTTCGAACATGCTAAAAAACGCGTTATAGACGGGTGTCTTCGACAATTTTTATTAAGATAGACTATGTGTGTTTTTTGGGAGAACTTAGTTGAATGATCTTCCAAAATACATTTAATCAGACGAGATCAAAAGAGCCGTTCAGAAATAGAGGTTCTAAATTACTTATTGTAAAAATGAACAGTATGATCACTGTTTAACTTTTTCGGATGATTTAAATTATAAAACGAGATTTAAACAATTAATGTTCAAAATATTCCTCATCAATCGAATTCATCAATTTTAAATACAGCCCTATTAAATTAAATCCTGCACAACTTCATTAAAAAACTACACCCAGTGTATTCCAAGCCTTTAGAGCGTTAAAAACAAGCCAATCGATTTTGCCGCTTATACCCTTGTAATAAGATCGATATTCATACGCACTTGTTGTTTGAACGCGTTGCTATCCATTGCTCCAGTGTATATGAAATTGATGATTTCCTGCATCACGTTTTGTGATATTATTTTACTCATTGTCACTATTGTTTGAGTTTGAGACGTTGCGTGTTGTATCTTGTCACACTAAAACGAGAAAATTATGTGAAAGATAAAGTCTATGTTATTATTATTATTTTTAAGTGAAAATTCTTTAGGCGCGTTGGGAGTCAAATTTCAGGCAATACCAAAACTCGCCAAAGAAGTTTCACATCTGACACGTGTGCACGACACTTTTTTTGGGTCAGTTTCACGGCCTATCTGTCAGTTATTATTATCACTAACATATAGGAATGCACATCAACAATTAAAAAATAATCAAGGATATTATCAGCAGTAAAATATACTTGTCTTTATATTTTATTTTCATCGATAATTTGGTATAACCAATACATATTACATTGTTTTGTGAATTCTAACACAATAGATTTTATTTTTTTATAGCATAGTTAAAAAATATTTACCCTAACAACTTTTATAGATAAAATGGCGGGGTGGTTGACTTCTCTGTATATGTCCGGCGGCTTTTTACAATTATCACTGACTGGCAGAATCTGACAGGATGAACGACGTTTTATTTGATCCCAAACTCTGAAAACAAACAAACAATATTTAAAAGATACATTTAAGCATCATCTTCATCAACCTATATTTTGTTTCCACTGTAGATCTCCTATGAGCGTAAAAAAATACAAAAATCTACTTAAAATATAATATTTCATTTCTGTGTGTATAGAAACTACTGAAAAGATGCACTGATATTCATCTCAGGTATTTAAATTATTATATTATCATGGTAAATTCATAAAATTAAATATATTTACAACCGTAAGAATATTTCAATTAAAAAGTAAATATGACCATAAGGTCAAATAAATTACCTCATTTGTTTAGCTTGGTCCTGGCGAATTAAATACTCGGTGTCTTCATTGAAATCTCCCGTTGTGGCTTCACCCATACTGCTCACCTAAAGGATTTGAACGATTCAGAATAAAACATTTATCTAAATGTTTGTTATTTTTCATAATACACAAAAATCCTACTAATATTATAAATGCGAAAGTTTTTGAGTATGGATGAATAGATGGAACGATGGATATTTATTATTCTTTCACGCAAAAACTACTGAACCGATTACAATGAAATCTGTTATGTAGCTGAGAATAAGACATAGGCTACATTGTATCCCGGATATCCCACAGGAACGAGAACTATGCGGGTTTTCCTTTTTATGTTCATAGATATTAATTATTTTTAGATTTATATATTTACCATACTATTCATACATAATAAAAGTTTATATATTTTTATATTATTTACCATACTACTCTCACTAGAGCTCCTCGCTAATTCAGCGGACACACTTATGCAGTCTGTGGTCAATAGTCTATGGAACGCTTCACACGCGGCCGCCATCATGAATCTGTGGACCGGGAATCCTTTCGCGCCACAGATTATCACCATGTCTGAGAAATACTGTGGACGAAAATTATGATTACTTGTGTGATGTCTTTCGTTATGTGGATGTGATGGTATTTAAGTTTCGTTTTAATAAAGAGAATGAATTCGATTATTTTGGATGAGCTTTTGATGTTATTTTTTACTATTATTATTAAAAAAAGATGTGTGGCAATCGGGGACTGCCGCGGTAAAGCTATTGCATGCTATGCCTTCAAGCCACACCTCCGAGCCCGTCGGAGTGGGGAGCGTGAGGTTTTTTCGTTACGGAATGTCTCGATTCGGTCCCCGCGCTCAAGGCCCGCGATAGAAGCTATGCAATAGCTTAATAATTTAAATGATTTTAATGGTCTAAACTCCGAGTTATTGAAAATAAATTTTGCTTGATTTAAACATATTATAATTCGTAAGATTACGCGAAATTTTCGGTCATGAATGTCTACTTGTTTTCCAAGATTATAATCAATATATGTATTTGTGATTTGATTATTATTATACGTTTTTATATGAGGATAACAGAATTACCTGTTGTCGCAATAATGTTGCCATATTGTCCAGATATACACTGTTAACAACGGAAACTTCTGGCTCCAACGGTCTCGGTGGTCTGAATGGGGCCTAAAACATTATAATTAAAGAATATAGAAAAAAAAATTGGTTGTTTGTAAAGTAGGTTTACGATCGAGATGTTTACGTGATAACATAATGCAGTGGCAGCGCTCGAGATGAGACGAGAGATCGGTCCGTCTCTCGTTGTACCTGCGATCGCGCTCGTGAGGTTTAGGTGTGACACAAGTTTCTGAACATGTCACCCGACTAAAACGATTTTAAAAACGTTATCACGTTAAAAAAATCATTAAAAGTTAACTTGAACAAAAAAATAATAATTTGAAAATATTCGATCAGTATTTTTGAATAAAATATTTACATACATTAAGCAACCAGACACACAATCACGCAAAAACTGTCCAATGCAAAACTCTGCCTACGCATATAAAAAGCAGAGTTTTGTAACGAGCGACACAACAGCTTTGAATATTACTGCTACGAATAATTTCAATTACTTACAACAACATTTTTGACAACCTTTCAATAGACTCGTGAGTCTGATTTTTGTAGTATTTACTATCATATATTTTACTATCTCACCTGTAATAACGGCCTTTGAACTCGTTTCAAATTAGTCATCCAGAATCTTTGCTGTCTCCGCGCTATAAGGGCGGCTCGTATAGCATTTTCGAAAACCTCATTCACGCCATAATACGTAAATACTGAAGTTTCGTAGTAATAGATACCAAATTCGTGTGCTAGAGCCCGCCCTTGATCTGGCATTACTAGATCGCTTTTTCTTGGTGCCCTTAAATTTACATTAACAAAACATTGAAACATTCTATAAAGAGACATCTTTATATTGAATTGTCTTTGGAGCATTTTATTATATAACTAGCTTACCGCCCGCGGTTTCGCCCGCTTTGTCTAAAACCTAATAAATTATATTACTAAAACCTTCCTCTTGAATCACTCTTTCTATTAAAAAAAACCGCATCAAAATCCGTTGCGTAGTTTTAAAGATTTAAGCATACAAAGGGACATAGGGACATAGGGACAGAGAAAGTGACTTTGTTTTATACTATGTAGTGATTGGTTCAATTTCTTAACATGTTTTAACGTAACAGTAATGCTTAAATCATCCATCGTGAGGCGGAATTAGAACTTCGAATCTTTGGTTATAGGCATATACATTATACATCTGAGATAATTTAGATTTATTAATTATTAATTCAATGTAATTATTATTTTTGGCAAATCAGGTTAATTCAATATATTCTAAAAAAGAGCATTGGTCCTTCGAGCCGGATAGGATGTTTTCGACAATCTTAAGACAACATTTCCATCACTTTGTTTATTAATAATACTACATATTATTACTTACTAGCTTTCCGCCGGCGGCTTCGCCCGCGTTTTCAAAGAAAAAGCCGCATAGTTCCCGTTCTCGTGGGATTTCCGGAATAAAACGTATCCTATGTGTGTGTTAATCCAAGTTACCCTCTATATGTGTGCTTAATTTCATTGTAATCGGTTCAGTTGTATTTGCGTGAAAGAGTAACAAACACACACATACACATCCTCATAAACTTTCGCATTTATAATATTAGTAGGATAGGATAGTAGGATGCAAAAATATTTTCATATTGCTTACCTTATAAAAGGACTTCTATCCTTACAATAGTTCAGGTACGTTTCATCACGATACATATAACGCAAATCGTTCTTACAGCCCACGAGAAGAACCGGTGTGTTTGGACAGAATCGTCTGAAATAATTACATTACTATCAATAATATATAATATAATTAGTGTTATTACATTGATAAATAATTAATTGCAATAAACATAAGAAAATTTATTATTATGTGTGAAGGGAGAAGCTACTCACAACCGAAACGTTTCTTTCTTAGACAAGTACGAAATGAATTTAATAAATGAATTGAAAAATGTTCAGAGAAATTGAAAAATGCACTTAATTTTCTTTTCGTACTATTTTCAGTGAACCTCTGACTTTTTTGTTTCAGATTATCCATAAGCACAGAATCACATCTGCTACTTATCGCACTTTTAATCATAAAAGAATAATAAAATTTATATTTACCGTATTTCTGGATACCACATGGCACCACAGTTCCTCAAAGAAATTGGATTTGTTATGGAGAAACACAAAAGCACCACATCGGATCTGTGGATAACAAGGCAAAGCTTAAAAAAACTGCATAATGATATTGAAAAGTAAAACAAAGTAAATAATTAACCTCTTAAGATTATAGATTGTCATAAATTTTTAAGTTTGGAGTTTTAGATTTCGCGATAAACTCAAAAACTACTGCACCGATGTTCAATCTGTTCTCACCATATTGTAAGGAAGGTAAGTACTAATAGGTAGGAATAATAAAGTTAAGTGTTGTATAAAAGTAAATGTATTAGGCAACGCAGGCAAAGCCGCGAACAGAAAGCTAATTTGAAATATAAAAACGTTAGGTACGTATAATTTAAACAGAGTATCAGAAATTGTCATTAATGACTCATATGCATACAAAACGTCGTTAAGTTTATTTCGTTCAGCCATTACAGTTATTTAACCGTTGGATTAAAATAGTATGAGTACAATTTTATAATGTAACGTAACATTGTATGGCTTGTTTGACGGCTATCAATGTATTTTAATCTATAGTGTCATTGTTTTATGGCATTAAATTGTACGTTTTTAGAAAACTTGGTAGTACTATAAAGTATGGTTTTAAAACAGTTTTATTGCAGTTAATTCTGTTTGAATTATGAATATTCAAGCTCAGTTATGACTGTAATGATAGAGCTTCAGAACTTCCTTGGTATGCTTTTAATATTTATATTGTAAGAGATAGATAACAATCTTCCAATATCAATTATTCAGTAAGGCTTATGAATGCTGATACTTTTGAAACAAGAATATTATGCATATTTAATTTCGATGCTATAAAACCTGAGAGCTTTTTAATCAAATATTTCCTAACACTTAAATCACTACATAACAATATACTTTGATAATTAATTAAAACCATTAGTAATGAAAAATATATGTTATATGTAGTTGAATTTATGTACACCGTTATTGTCATATATTTTAGATAATATGTTCAATATTATGTATTTTTATAAAACTTTATATAATGTATGATGTGGTGTTACTCAAATAAATAAAATAAAAAAAATTAAATACCTAGTGACTGAAGTTTTGTCTTGAAACCTACCTAGTATTCAGTATTCACATACGTATGTGATGGAATAAGTATCAATAATTATTCCATACCTTCCATAAGCGAATCTTCTGTCTTTCTCATGATCGCCAAAAGTGTCCCACAATCTCAGCGATACATTCACTCCATCTACAACTTCCCAGGATCTTTCTAACACCTAAAATTAATAGACATCGTTATAAAATGATAAAGTTTCAGATCTGTAAAAATAATTAAATGGAGGTGTTTATTAGAGAGTGCTCTACAATCTAAAAATTAGTTTTGCCTCAAAATTCCCTTCAATTAACACTCTTTCGTTTGGAACGTGTTAAGCGCCCTGTAATTAGCTTAAGTTCTAAGAACTTTGCGGATTTTGGTATTGATCGCTATATTATTATGCATCATTTAATAGTTATTTACGAAAAACTAAATTTATATTCCTGTTTTCGTAGATTTTCAAGATTTTTTTTAACGTGATAACGTTTTTAAAATCGTTTTAGTCGGGTGACATGTTCAGAAACTTGTGTCACACCAAAACCTCACGAGCGCGATCGCAGGTATAACGAGAGAGAGACGGACCGATCTCCCGTCTCATCTCGAGCGCTGCCACCAATAAGACGTTATCACGTAAACATCTCGATCGTAAACCTACTTTACAAACAACCAATTTTTTTTGTCATAGTCATATTAGATATATGATATGTCATAGATGCCTGATGGTAAGCGCTACCACCGCCCACAAACATTTGCAGCGGCGTAAGGTATGTAGACCTTATGCCTCTAAAAATGGATTGCCAACTGTAAAAGGTATAGGATAAGGATAGGATTGACCAGCGAAATAAAGGAAAGGAATAGAAAGGGAATATAGGTCTCAGGCCCACGCACCGTAAAAACTAATCGAAATTAAAAAACATTTCTACAAAAACCAGGGCTTCTATTATTATGCAATATTAGGTAGTAAATGCCAAAGGATTGAGTTAAGCTCCATTATATTACATCGCTTGCTGTACGAGAAAATCCGCTGAAATTAAATTTCAGTGCAGCTATTTGCGTGATAAAAAAATTCTAAGTATCAAACTTTAATGTTCAGTTAACTATTTGGATAAAAATTTAATTATATAGTGGGTATGACCTCATTTTATATCTCTGAATAAATGTAGCCATACAGTAAACACTTAGGTTACACCTAAAATGCATTAGGTTAATGCACAGAACATTAAAAACAAATAGAAGTGCTATAATGTCATAATTAGTATGAAAACCAGTGTCGCCAAACCCACACATTTAAACCGATAGTTATACAGTACACTACAAGTAAACTATGCCTTTGATTGGACAGCTTAATTTGAGTAAAAACTGACTTAGGTTATAAATTCAGCATTTCAATATGTACCCTAACGCACCATGTTACGGTTTATTTTAGTATAACATCCCTAGGTATATTAGCTGTTTTGTTTCTCATTGCACAGAAATTCCAAATTCGAAAACATTCAGCTACTCCACAACAGAGGGCGTTAGTTTTCGATAGATATAACTTTGAACCTCAACACATAGAGATAAGGTTGAAATTTGTGTCACTCAACATTAATGACATTAACTTGATATTTATCTGATGCTATGCCCTGATAGAGCAGGCTCCAAGGAGATGTTCGTTTGCAAAAATAGCGGACCTAAATCTGACTTCTGATATATATTGTATAGGTCCCAGACATCCTATAGACAGATGTTGCCAACCAGTTTTGTGGTCCCCCTGCCCGCACCCCGGTAATTAAATATGGCATACAAAGAAAAAAATAAAAATTTCCAAAACATGCCGTGTGGGGTATCAAATGAAAGAGCTTATTGAGTAGATCACGAATATATAGCATACTATATACATTTCTTACACTTTCTCTAAGATTTTTTAGAAAATTTACGAAAATGGTCCATTTTTGAGTTAACTTTAAACCACTATAGATTGAAAACTCATGAATATATTTTTTAAATTATTATTTTAAATAATTAACAATAGTCCATTGTTTATGATTCAATAGTTCGTAATATAATATAAGTGAGCTATGTGGTGGATTTGATGAAAATAACTATATACTATATGAACTTGAAAATATACTCGCCATCTTTGAATGCTCCCCCCACTCCCCCATGCAACTATTTCACTGTACGAAATATTGAATCGTAAACAATGGACTATTGTTAATTATTTAAAATAATAATTTAAAAAATATATTTATGAGTTTTCAATCTATAGTGGTTTAAAGTTAACTCAAAAATGGACCATTTTCGTAAATTTTCTAAAAAATCTTAGAGAAAGTGTAAGAAATGTATATAGTATGCTATATATTCGTGATCTACTCAATAAGCTCTTTCATTTGATACCCCACACGGCATGTTTTGGAAATTTTTATTTTTTTCTTTGTATGCCATATTTAATTACCGGGGTGCGGGCAGGGGGACCACAAAACTGGTTGGCAACATCTGTCTATAGGATGTCTGGGATCTATACAATATATATCAGAAGTCAGATTTAGGTCCGCGATTTTTGCAAACGAAACTCCACTGAGAGTCCGGTCTATGAGGGATGTCAGCCTTGTTATCGATAATTCACAAATAAATATTTTTTGTGTATATTTTTTTCTTTCTATTATATGAGTATAGTATAATGTGTCACATTTTGGAGTATGTTTATTACTACTAAGTACGTCTTTTTATATTATTATTATTAAATAAAAAACGGAATAAAATAGTATTATACCCGGCTCGGCGAATGATGATTCCTATGACACTGACAATTGTTCTCAAGAGACAAACTTGTAATGGTGTCACCATTAAATTAGAAACGTATTGGAGGCGTCTAAAAATGGCATTTATTATTTTTTACGTAGCTTTATGCCATTACAATGATATTCCGTTGGAATTATAACAATTTTTAACATTTACGAGAAATTATATCAATCTGACTTTACGTTTACGTCCTACAAAACGTACATCGTTGGCATTTATCGACTAGTGCGGAAAGTATCGATAAACAAATTTCGATAATGGAAACGAATTCACATTTTTGAAGTGAAACTTCTTTATCGGGGTTGGAAAAAAATTTAGTGTAACATTTTTTCGTTACGCGTGACATTTTTCCGTTACGCGCCATCTTGTTCTTATCCCTACCACGCGTGATTCGACGTATTTCTGTCAAGTTGAATTACAGTATTGTTGTTATTTTTTGAAAAATAAGGTCATAAAGAAGTTTCATTTCTTACGTGTGTACACTAACTAGTACACGCACACATATTTTTTTTCCATGCTTATGCTTTAGTTTATTATTTTGAATGGAATAGAAGATCGCAGCATACAACAATTGCATACTCAAGAAAATTAAAAAAATAATAACTATAGGACAAAGCTAAATAAAACAAAAGCTGTTTAACTATTATTTTTATTTAAATATATTTTAGTCTGAATCTGATGAAATCAGTGCTTGCGCCTCTAATTCAGAATCAGAACTACAACTGCTGTCAGCTGTGCAACGTAGGCACGTTTATTAATAGCGGTTGATCTACAATGGTGTCGTATTGTACATCTCGATCCCAATCATCGTAGCAAAGTTTTTTAATCCTTCAGCCCCCGGAATCACAGACACAATAGAAAATCTATTGTGTCGTGGTCTCATTGGGCCGCTCGGTGGTCAAGGGGTTCATCTTTTCTACGACTTTCCTCCAATTATCCGGAGTGACTTCACTGCAAGCTTTTTCCAATAATGTCAGCATTTTATTGGCTGTAAATGTTATTATTTTTATGTTTTGGAAAACTTTCATTTTACTTACCTACTTAATCTATGCAAAAAAACTTAAATTAATACAACAACAACATAATAGACGTTAAAAATTTTAGTTATAAATTCAGTTTAAATAATATTTGTAAAAACATGTTTACCGACGTGGCTGAATGCAAGCCACGCCTTTGCCTATAAAATAGTAAAGTATCGACACGACCCATCATACGAGCAATCACTAAGACGAACTGTCATAGGGATCATCATTCGCCGATTCGGGTATAATCTATATTTACAAAATACAAACAGAAAATATGCATTATTTTAAATCTTGGAACTGCCGTAGGTTTGCTGTATCGGTGTATCGATACTGTCGATATACGCCACAAGCATCACTAAAGCGACATTCGTTTGTTTATTGCAATAATATTCCAGAAAGTCTTGTTTGCTGTTCAATCTATAATAGTACTAATTTCTTACGGATTAAGGTTCATTTTGACTAAATATTGACGTGACAACGTCTTAAATTAGGTTGCGACTGGGAGTCACTTATGAAAAAGTGTAACGCTCGGTAACGTTACGATGAGTCACCGAACGAGAGAGAGGCCCGCGGTCTGCCGCGCGCGCAGCACATAAATATTCTACCGAGAAAAAGACGTTGTCACGTAAAATCTTCGCCCGTAAAACCGACTTTACAGGCAACCATTTTTTTTTTTGTATACAATTTTGACAAATTACGACAAGCGAAGTTATAACATAAAATATAATATGTAAAATAAATAAAAATAAGACATACCGATGGTATGAAATGCCTCCATTGCTGATATTATTTCGTCTGCTATCATTTTTGCACTCTAATACCGAACAACACGTCCTAATTAATGAATAAATATGGAAAAAAGGTTTGACAGCTGACAACCGACTCGAATATTTTTCTGCGCACAACTGAGAGCAAGTTAGGTGATCTAAACTTATTATTGACACGTGGGCCACTCCCACATCACACTTCTATTTGTTTTTAATGTTCTGTGGGTTAATGGCGTCATCAAGAAGCTTATATCTAATACACTGGAGATTTCAGTATGAACATTAACTTGTAACAAGAAAATATGACGTTGAATGACGCCTGTATGTTTTTTTATCCCTTTCACACCTAGGTAGTTAGTTAGGTGTGAAAGGGATAAAAAAACATACAGACATACATAACCACAGATTACTATCTGTGGTTATGACAACTTCTCATGATTCAGCTACAAAATACATATCAACATTAAACTCACATCCTTATAGATCCGATACTGATCAATCGCCCAAACAGTAGGCACATGGGTGGTCATCAGCTGCGACAGAGACACATGCTTGTTGCATGCGCGGGCGCATATCAAACGCGTTTTCCCCACCGCGGTGTCGCCGACCACCACGCATTTCACTAACTCCTGATGGGGCTGCTCGTTATCCATTATCTGTAATTAAATTGAGTTTAAAAGACTTATAATTAAATATAGAAATTGCTTGATACTGTAATATCAAGTTGCCGCCGCAGTAATAATAATGGTAATCGTTACGAACTCCAAAGTTCATGAATGCCATTGAGGTATTATTATAGAGAGGACACCACAAACAAAATCTGTGTAACAAGCGCGGCGGCGCGCGCGGGGTGGCTAGTTAGTCATACACTTTGTAGATATTCTGCCTCTTATTACTTATAAATTAAAACCAATCAATGTAACAAATAAATATTGTTTATCTTATTAAAAAAAAATATGAATAAAATTATCAATTAAAACCAATCAATGTAATAAAAAAACATTGATTGGTTTTAATTGATAATTGGTTTGAGACGATTGACTCTAACTCGTGTTACAAATAGTTTAGTAGCGATGCCCTCTCTAGTACGTAGTACATGGTAACTCAATGATGAATGCATTATAACCTGAAGAAGCCACCACATAATATTATGCCCAAACAAAAACACGCACGCACGCACACACACTTACACATACACATACGCACGTATATGCGTACATATACACACACACAGACACGTACACGCGCCCTCTACAAAATACACGCAGATGCACACATAACTAAAAATTCAAAATTTAAACTCAAGTCAAACATAGAAATCTAAATAACAAGACACATAGAAGTGTTATTGACAACGGACCACTTTGGTCACGACACCTGGTGTTCAAAAAAAGAACTAGTTTTAGTGTGCACTTAAGTAACGTAAGCGTGGGTATTTTCGGCATGTTAAGGGTCTTGCAACTTTCAGGTGGATTTGTAATTTTTCAGGGTTCGGTATCGGAACGAAAGCTTTTATTTAAGAACGTATAGTTCTTTGAGAAAAGAATCGTGTTATTTTTACGATCAAAAAGCCATTGGTTTTTTTTTAATGAATTTTCTTGTCCACCCTTAATTTGCGTGCTATTTCGTGTTAAAATTTTGCCTTGCGTCTAAATTCGTGAATTCGTGTTGGCTATTTCGTGATAGTATTATAAACGTTTATTGTAGGCATTGATTGTGAAAAATCTTTATTTTAATTAACTTAAATAAGGGGCTTAAAATGAAATTAAGAGAAATAATAATAAATATGTTTTATTAATATTGGTAGGTAACATACAGTCACATGGATTACTAATTACTAACTCTGCTGTGGTAGTATTATATTAAGTAGCATTTGCATCATCTTTTGTGAGAACTGTTGCATGACCAGCAGGATTGGTATGCTTATTCTTCAATTTATCTAGTAACGTTTGATATGGAACTTTATACAGCTTGGAAGCTTTATAGGCAGTTAATTCACCGCTTCTAGTTTTAAGCAAAGCATTTTGCAACTCTTCATCTGTATATTTCTTGTACACCTTTGCCATATTGCATGTTTCTGAAATGAAACGATAATTTTAAGAAGTATCCTATAATATTATCTTATATTAACTAAAAAGTTTTTTAGCAAGTGGGTAACGTAGATAATTTTAAACCGCTCTTTTAAAGTAAATCCCATGTCAAAAACTACCCTAGCCAGTACAAAGTGTAAACAGAATAAGCGAAATGCCCATAACGCCCAAATAGTTTATCCTATATTAAGACCATTTTCATTGAGAAGTAATTAAGAACAAACACATTTCAGGATATTTGTTTCCTTAGGTCTCCTGACTAAAAAAAAATACTATGCTCCATGATCTAGCAGTGCACGTGCCTGGTCTCGTGTAAGTACCTAGATCTGCAGAAGTGTCAATACCTACTTACAATTCCCGGCATCTAACTTTAGTGCTGACCGATTAGGTGGGGGATATCAAAAGTCACTACTCTTTTCCCTACGTTCTGCGCATCCCCTCTCCTAATCGGTCAGCGCTAAAGTTAGATGCCGGGAGTTATACTTAAGTTAACTAATACCTGCTCAAAATAAAAACAAACAAACTTAATTTAGCACCCACGAATTTACCAGCAACGCCCAAAAACTGTGTAGGTTATTTCGTGTTAGTCGATTTTACATATTTGCGAACTTATTAACTGCAAATCATTATCAGAAAATATAAATACACTAATGAGTACCTTATACACCAAACAACTTTAACTTACTAAAAATACAAAGCAAAAAAAAAGCGTTTTTGCATAAATGTTCAGTGAGACGAATTTGCCTCGAACGTCCAAGTTAAGGGAAACTTCAATGTCATATTGTAATAAATCTGTTCACAAAATTATATACCGAATTTCCCCTTGACGAACAATTAACTATTCTACTATTTAATTTTTAGGTTAGTTTTATTATAAAACGTTTATCTGAACAACAAACGAGTTATAAACTAATCAGTAAAATACTGCTAATTCGGGAATAACACGAAGTAGCCTACTAAGGAATAATAATCTGCTGGCTAATTCGGCAGTCGAAATTTCGCTAATTTTAGGAAATCTATGCTATTAAACTACCCGAACTTGATACAAGATCAATAGCAACAAAATACAGAACAGAATTAACTTAATATCTTGATAAATAGACTTACCTGTATCTTGTAGGGGTCTTATAAAGTTTCGTGTACGACCACGCTCTCAGTAAGCACGCGCGGCTATCACAGCTGTTTGCAAAGCAAAGAGAATACAAATACTAGCTGTTTGAGGCCGACTGACGTTTCGTGTGTTTTGACTTTTGTTGCGTTCCGTTTTGCCGTGAAAAATTAGGTATTTTGTTTTTTTGGTAGGGTAATGTTTATAGAACACACAATAAAGTTTAGTTTTAAAATATCTTGTCAGAATTTCTTATTTTAGAATCGAAAAGCAAAACACACGAAATACCCCACTAGCCCGAAGTAACCCGCCTTTACGTTACACAAGTATTACCGAATCTATTAAAATTTTTTTTTTTTTTTTAATTAATAAAAATTCTTTAAAATTTCGTACTAAAAATAAAAGTAGAGTTTATTGTGCGGTGAACGGTTGTGGTAGTAAATCTCATACGAATTTAGAAGTTAGTTTTCATGCTATACCTAAACCTGGTAGCAGTTTTGTTTATGTTGAAAATTATTTCGGAAAAAAAGAAAAAGTAGATCGATGTAAAGCCTGGCAGCGTGCTTTAAAATTGAAAAATATAAATCAGTATAAAATATAAATCTCATATGCACAGAACTTACTGTTCTGTGCATATGAGAGTGTGTTCATTACATTTTCAAAGGAATGATTTTATTGTACCAAGTAAGTTGACAATGTTTAACCTCAAATATAAAATAATGTACATATAAATCTAAAACTAATTGAAAAATTTGTTTTTCAGGTGTTATTACTAAAAAGATGACTTTAAAAAAAACATGTGTTCCATCGTGTAATCTACCAAGCTCTGCTAGAGAATCAAATAAAGCTAAAAAAATATAGAGGCACGACATCAGCGTCTAGTAAATCGGAGTTTAAAGAAGGATACTGTGAAAAAACATAATGATATTAATGAGGATTCATTAATCCATTCATGATCCAACAAATTGAAAAAAATCATTTATAGAAAACATAAATAATTAAAATTGATGACACTACAGTATTCCAAAAGTAATAATGCGCATTGAAATCTTCGTCGCTGTTCGGCAACTGTCATATTCCCGGAGCGTCCGAAGATGATATCTATATAGAGTGGTTAAATGCATTTTCTTCATGCATAATTTAGTCAAATTATATATTTTGTGCTAAAAGAAATTAATATGTATTTGTAAGTAACGATTTTGTTTCGATAATTCCTTGTAAGTAAATAGCGAGTATAAACCCACGATTGCGAATATATCTTTGTTGGATTGATTTACTTGGAAAATTTTATAGTTCTTTTAAAGTGTCTTACTGAAGCTGGTGTAATGATGGAAGAAAAGAAGGTTAAAATAACACAAAATTTATCACTACATAGTATAAAACAAAGTCGCTTTCACTGTCCCTATTTCCCTATGTCACTTTGTATGCTTAAATCTTTAAAACTACGCAACGGCTTTTGATGCGGTTTTTTATTATATTAGATAGAGTGATTAAAGAGGAAGGTTTTAGTATATAATTTATTAGGTTTTAGACAAAGCGGGCGAAGCCGCGGGTGGCAAGCTAGTATTGTATAAAATATGGTTTTCAAACACAGGTTTATATTTAAATTTAAACCATATATCTAATCATTAAAATCTCAGTTCAAAAGTATTTACAGTACTGATCATTCTTCAATATTGTGACAATTATAAAAAAATAAAAATAAAAACAATCAAAATCAGGGATTATCTTTATTTCTGACATTTTAGATACATCGGAACTTTCATTATGCTCTTCTTCATTTTCACTTTCCCTACTGCCATCACCTGTGTAAATCATTTCATCGATTAATTTAATTCACCTTTAAAAACAAAACCAAGAAGGGTATGTAATAGCAGCTCTATATAATTCCACATAGAGAGAACACGTGCAGTCACCACCAATATTTAAAGACGACTGACGGATTTTTGAGTTTTTTGACTGACAGGCTACCGTCACCTACCGCCCGATTTGTTTTTGATTGTGTATGACCGTGAATTGACTTCTATTTCTTTTGAACAAGGTGTAAAATGCAAGTGCGTTGTTTAGGGTTCTTACGATTCAATGATTCGAGTGTCTTCGGAAATACGACAATTAGCGAAGATTTGCATGCGCATTATTAAGTTTGGAGTACTGTAATTCAATGTAAACATAAGGTTAATTCTTTTGTTGCACACAAAACGTAGCCATGTTTTTTAAGCCCCGCCCACTGGTCCGTTGTCAATAATGTCATAATTCGTATGAAAACCGCTGTCGCCAAAATCAACACATTTAAACCGATAGCTAAACAGTACACACAAGTAAACTATGCCTTTTATTGGACAGCTTGGTCTTAGTGAAAACTAATTAAGCTTTTTAGTATGTATCCTAACGCACGAATTTACGGTTTATTTTAGAATAACATCCCTAAGTATATGAGACGTTTTGTTTCTTTTTGCTCCAATACGAAAAAACGTGATAATTTGAATGGTCGACTGTGTCATTCATTGTTATTTCGATTACTATGGTGACACTCGTAATACTTGTAAATATTCTATAATTTTAAGGAAAAACGGCATTATTTCTAAAAAAAAATATTTTCCGATGAAATATTATTCCTTTATTAGTATAATTACAACTTGTGGAAGAATTTCCGCAATGGGAAATGCTGAAACACACCATGTTTACACACATACGTCTCCAGAGCAACTGAACAGTAACGAACACACTGGTGGTGTGAAAGTCACCTGAGTGGCGACAAGGTCACGCACGCTTACGACTTCTAGTGTCTTGTTATTTAGATTTCTATGCAAGTCAAAACATCTTTAATGCATGTATAATAGGTAAAAAAATATAATATGTAAATAAAACATCTGATTAATTTTAATAGAATTATTACACTTGAATAACATCTGTTTAAAATGAAAAATATTTGAGGGTAGACAGACCATTGTTGATCAACCTGCAGAGTGCAATAAAGAACACAATGACCCTGAGCATTTTTCAATAAAATAACATACTTTAACAATAAAGTTCTTTGATATTACCCACGTTTTATAAGTGCTCTAGGAAAATTGTGTGTGTTTTATCTGCTAGTGTTTATATTTTGTGTTCACGCTTTTAATTATATTATGTAAGTATTTTAAAACAAATTATTATTCCATAGCTTCATTTCTTTAGATTCCATATTACAGATAAGATATTTGAATCAAGCACAAGAAGAAAATATTTGAATCTGGGACTGTATTTAGCAAACTTGATAAAAGTTGCTGCATTGTGAGTTTATTTCCTGCTATAAAATTTTTAGTGTGTTTTAAGTAATACCACATTGTTTTGTTTGTGTGAGGTATTAAAATTAATTTTATCTTATATAGCAATAGCAAATAAATATTATTTTTTTAATTTGTTGGGTTCAATAAATATTCAATTAAATACTTTATATGAAGTCTGGAAAAATCATAAGCGCTGGTAATATAATAGACTAGCTGTTCTCCGCGGTTTCACCCGCGTTGCTCCGCTCCTGTTGGTCTTAGCGTGATGATATATAGCCAATAGCCTTCCTCGGTGAATGGGCTATCTAACACCGAAAGAATTTTTCAAATTGGACCAGTAGTTCCTGAGATTAGCGCATTCAAACAAACAAACACTTCAGTTTTATAATATTAGCATAGATAATAGTAGTTTGTATAGAAAAGGTTTAATTTTTATTCATGTTTATCCATTATTATTTTAAAACTATCTATAATCAAATTATTTTGATACCTGGCTCAATTAATATTACTTATATTAAAATAATAACTAGCAGCTTGCCAGAACTTCAACCAAATTGATTGGGAATGATAAATAGCCTTAGATGTTACTTGATAAAGATATCAGTTCCTAATAATAAAATATTTTTTTATTGATTGAGTTTTTGAGTTTAATCATTAGAAAATAAAAAAAATCTTTCCTGCTTATTGTATAATGTATACATCTGCTATATAGGTACATGTAAGCAAAAAAAAAAAAATGCACGCCTTGAAATAAAAAATTGTTTCATTAATTTATTGAACAAATTATGTTAGCTCCATTTTAACTCTAATTTAAACAGATCTGCTAAACATACCTCACTCCTAAAGGAAGGTAAACATTCAATATTATTTTAATGCATCACTTTTATTTTTCTTACCTCTTTTAAATACCGAAATAATTTATTGAGTCGATAGAAAACATCGCACTTTATTTTTATTGACAAAATAAAATTTTCAAAACAACTTAGAACTGTCAAAAGCAGCTGATGATTTTGACCACAGAATTTTGACGTCATTTTTAAGAACGCGTTCAAATGTATCCCATTTTGATCCTTATAAAATTAAAAATAATTAATTATAATTTTTAATACAACATAATGTTTCTACATATATTTTACTTTATTATGAAAGAAAATTGCTATTTTTCTTGATAATTTAATATAAAAATTAATAAAAGATGATTTAATTTTCATGTCGTGAACATTTTGTGAAAGATAATATAGTAATGCAGACACTTACGTGATTTTTTCAATGAAATTTTAAACCACTCATAACTACTAACGTAATATGAAGATCATCTGCACATTTTCACAATATTTCTCACTGAAGTCAAAGGAAGCGCCACAAATAAAGACAGCTTAGCACATTTTAATAAAATAATACTTGTATCATAATATCGGCAATATAGCTCATAAGCTATTTCGAAGTGAAGTTGATTTTGTAGCAATGCAGTGTTCTGCGCATGTTTTATGAATGAAACCTTGCGCAGAGCAGCAGGCAAAGACCGGAGACGAGCGACATTTTAATTCAGATATTGACAATTTAGCTGAGTCAATGAACTCCAAAATAATTTTGTTGCGCTCATATAGTTAGCAAATATTGTTTTAAAGTGCATTTGGTAGGCAAATAAAGAACAATAATGAGAATACGAGAATACATCTTCAGCAAATTGCCAAATAAACAATACCCTTATTACGCTAAGGGTGCGTTCAATATAATGTATTCCAAGTCGCAATTATTTGCTATAATATCTAGGAAGTTCTAACTTTCATAAAATAGGTAGCGGTAGTCTTGCAATCTAGTTCGATAAAATATATCTGGTAAAATCTAAGGGTAAAATATACATGACCTACTTAAATTAGGTATGTAATTTTATAAAAATTCTTTTGTATCTATTTACAAAGCAAAAATTTATTAAATTCAGGCCGGAAATTTTTGTAAAAATTAAAAAATATATATTATGCGTCATTTCGAAAGTCAAAGGATCGAAGATAAATCAATTTATAATTTTAACTTTTAACCATAATAAAGTTCAAAAATGAATTCGATTGCGGAAAGGGAAGCATTTCTAGAAATAGTATTTCAAAGATTATTATAATAAACAATCAGAAAATGGCATATTTCGCATCACTTTGGAAAGCAAGGATCATAGAAAAACACCGCCGAGAATATAAAAATGAGAAAATTAATTCAATATTTCAATCACATACAAAGGTACCTAAAGATTCTGGGCTGAAATGGCGAATATACGGGTATGATACAAAACGACGCATGTCTGGCCAATTTAAAAAGATGTTTTCAGACGGTTCGAAGATATCGAACTTGTTGTTGTATTTGAAAACAGATCAAACGTTTCCTAATTTCCTATTGAAGAGTTTAATAGGTTTCCTTGGCGGGATCTTGCTCACATATCTTGGCTTCATGTTCTTTGTGTTCCAATTGTCAATATCGCTCGTGCATGCTACCATAATGAGTTCTATTATTGGCGTCTTACTCACACTGGGACTGGCTTTCAGCTATAGAATTAGGTAAACATAGACTTTGTTTTCATAGCGTAGGTGCATTTGTTATGTCTGTATCAATATGTACTTACATTCGTGGGCTCTTTAGAGCTCGTTTATACCTACCGAAATTTTTATTTATACGGTCGAGATTTCTATTGATACGTAGTATAAAAGTAGAAAATATATATAGACTACAGGTCACCTGGTGGTTCAAATGACCCATAACTTTTTCAACATGGGCCTGTAGGCTAATAATAAAGCAACATCATCATCAATAAATGAATAGATTGTGGTACTTATGTAGTGTGTACATTTACTTGCTAGAATAAATTTCCTAAGTATGTATGCCTTAATGCCTAGAGTAGTAGTACAACTGGGAATTCTTGAAATTCGTTCATTAAAGATTCACAGCACACTTTCACTTTTCAAAGTACCCACATATTTTATTCTGATAAAGTAGAAGTAAGCTTCTGTTTGTTGGAAGCCTACGTTACAGGCATTAAAAGTAAAGTATCAAATCAATATTTATAGATATCTTCGCAATAGTGGCGTGTTTACGTTATAGGTACTTTTAGAAATGCATTTGTTTACTTTGCCTTTCACACACACATCATTAACTAGAATATTATTCTAGTATATAAGTGCATAGTACAATGATTGCCTCCTTGGTGCAGTTGTTCTTGCGTTGATAAGCGTAGTAAACACCGAAAATTTCTGGGTTCGATTCCTGAAGGAGTACCATCACAAGAAGAATTATATTCGAAACAGTGTCTGTATATCTTTCAATAGAAGAGATGTTATCGTGAAATAACGTTTTCACGATAATTTCTCCCCTGTTTTTTTATAAAACTTTTAGATGTTTTTTTGAGTTTTTGATTAGCTTCAACAGAAATTATAAAAACCTTTTTATAGTTTTTCTGTCAGTATTGGTGTTTCTTTTATTTACTTCCCTAATATTGGACAAAAAAATTAGCAACGTACACACAATTACATTTCCTTTCAGATGTCTAGTGTTCCTTCTAATACCGCAATTCTTTTCACGCGTCGGAAGGTACACCCTTACGTGCTATGCTTTGATACTTATTTTGACAGGACCAGCAACGAATACCTTGAGGAATTCAGAAGTGCTAACCGAATCTATGGCTTGCAGTCAGGTATGTCCATCTTCACTACATAGGTAGTATAAAACAAAGTCGATTTCTCTGCCCCTATGTATGCTTAAATCCTTAAAACTACACAACAGATTTTGATGCGGTTTTTATAATAGATAGAGTGGTTCTTGAGGAAGGTTTTATTATATAATTTACTAGCGACCCGCCCCGGCTTCGCACGGGTGCAATGGCGGCCGGCCGGCACCGCCGCAAACGCTACGTCCCGCAATTTTTAAATCTATAATATCTTCGAAAATATTCACTTAATTCATACGGTGTAAAGGGCCATATAGATCTATATTAAATGAACAATGTATTCAAGGTATTTAATTGGTTAAGGATTAATGCTGTATTGGTTAAAATCGCTTCGAAAATTAGCCATTATTAAAAAAAGTTATTGTGAGTTATCCATAAGAGATAGACATATACCATCACGGACTTTTTTGTAGACCTTTTCAATGTGTACAATACTTAGTACATTATTTTGATAAAACTCGTAGGGTTCAGCCTGCGTTTGCAATGTAAGCGGAAAAAATGTAATTATTTACGACATCACATTAGAAAACTCAAAAATAACAGTACTTCTCCACTATGTAATGGATGTTATTATACATATAAACCTTCACTCTATCTATTAAAAAAAACCGCATCAAAATCCGTTGCGTAGTTTCAAAGATTTAAGCGTACAAAGGGACATAGGGAAATAGGGACATAGGGACAGAGAAAGCGACTTTGTTTTATACTATCAAGGATACTATGTAGTGATTAAGTTTTAGACAAAGCGGGCGAAGCCGCGCGTGGGAAGCTAGTTGGTAATTTAAATTGCTGCATAGTTTTGTCGCCTTGTACTTTTGTGCTTTAAATTCCTAAATTCCTAATGTAAATGCACTATATTGCTGATTGCACTAACGATCTATCATTGAGGTTTCAATTACTGGCTGTGTGTATGTGTGCGTGTGAGTATTTGTGTACTTACGCACATACACGTGTGCCGATAAAAAAATTATGGTTATTTTGAAAACTATTGCAAATATTGTTTATAACACAATTATCTAATAACATAATATATTTGCGTGTAGTATGTAAAAAAAATATCTGAAATTTACTGCCATAAAGCTTTTCGTGTGTAATATTTTAGTAGGCATTCTGAAAATTTAATTTCGTGCGGATACAAAGCCTGAAGGTAGGTATGTATGCGGATTTTTTGTACGATGTCATTTTGGTAATCACGTAATGTTATAATGGGTTTGGCTTTTTCATTATACGAGCTTAGCGTGTAATTTTTATACAGTAATGATATGAACTTTCATTGGATTATGGTCTAAATTATAACATATTTTATGTGACGCGGGTTCCAGATAGTTATTTAATAGATGCGGAAGATTATCATTCATAGTTTCTGCCCTTAAAATTAAATTTAATTTTAAGGTAAGGTTTTTACATTTAATGTATTTTTTCTGTAACGATATGCAACAGAGCTTTAAAAATTCATTTATTCTGTTATCTGTTTACAAGACATTGCGCGTCCATCATGATTGTAGGTATTTTATGACCCTAGAGAAAGTGCTGTGCGGAAGATTTTCTGAAACTAATTGCATTAGAATAAACAACGAATGCATTAATAATAATTGTTTGTAGGTATTCAAAAGTTTTATAGGTATTTGATATATTTTGTAGGTATATTTTATAACATACCGCCTATTATTTTGTGCACATAACGACGTCATCGTTGTTCGCAATAAAAAAATAATTAATATTTCTGTTGAAGTGAAAACTTCTTTAGCGGCGTTGGGTATAAAATCTTAAACTCGCGTCAGGACACGTGGCCTGATCGAAAAAGCGTAAGACGGATGTTTTTTTTTTTTTTTTTTTTTAAACCTTATATTCCATGCGTAAGACGGATGCCATTCCAAAATATCAGCAATGCTGAACGTTAATAATCAAGTTTTCACTTCTGCCGGCACTCCCGGAGTGCAACCCGTCTTTTTTTTTTGTTATAACCTGTACATCATGATATTTAACTAGAATTCTGTTTTAAGCATTTTAAAACCGTCTTATTATAATATTTTACCTAAATAGAAACCAGGTTAAGAACGTAGTTTTTGCAAAGAAGAACCAGAAGAAATATCCTGTAGGTATACCTACCATTTATTACTGGCTACCAAATTTATCTTTCTAAATCTCTGTAGTCTTATTACCTACTAAAAGTGTTTCTAATTTTATTGCAACAGTCCAGAATTTATTAAGCTATTGCATAGCTTCTATCGCGGGCCTTGAGCGCGGGGACCGAATCGAGAAATTCCGTAACGAAAAAACCTCACGCTCCCCACTCCGACGGGCTCGGAGGTGTGGCTTGAAGGCATGCTATGCAATAGCTTTACCGCGGCAGTCCCCGAGTGCCACACGTCTTTTTTATTTTTCCATTTTAAATTCATAACTATTGCATTAACGTGACTATTGATCCAATATAACAGGAGCAAATAAAAGCCAACGTGCGGCACCTGACTGATTCCGCGAAAAGCCCCTACAACGCGATCAAGGACAGCATTCGCGTAATGCTGGCTCAAATCAACCGGGTCAACGATAAAATGGACGACATTGTAAGGAAAATCGAAGGCTTGGTGATTAACATCAGTGAGTAGTTAGAATAAGATTGCACGTTGATTTCAGTTTTTTATATACTTACCTAAATCAATGACCATTTACCCCGCACATTTTTTTGGGTGTTAAAGATGTGGATCGTTTTAGTAAATATGCTAACAGAATTTCATTTTCAAGAGGTTTCGTAGCTACTAGCTACTACGTAGTGTTGAAAAGTATAATAAGGTTTGACTATCTTTGACATTTCGTAACATATTAGGTTATAGGTAGGTACTGTGTTCTGCTCCTTTTTTCTACTAGTTTTAAGAATTGAATAATTTCAGCGGACATCATCCAATCTTCATACACTTGGTTAAATAAAACAGTCAATACTTGCAATCGAAAACTTGGATCACCATACCAACACTGTATGCATGCCCTAGCTAAAGGAATACCAAATTGTATATCTACATTAGGACCAAAGTTTTCTTGGTTATGTAATGTGACTACAGTGGAATCGGCATGCGAAATTGTTAGACAATATAGAGAAATGTGTCTATTGGATGAATTCGCTAAAGGATCTTTTGCGGCTACTATAAAGAGAAGTGAGTAGATGATTACTACTAATTGTGAGTTTATTCTTTTAACTAACGGTTTATTTCTTCCAGGTGTAAGGTGTAGGTTAATTCAGATTTCATAAATGCATCTTATAACACTTCCAATTTCATAAATGCATCTTATGAGACTTCTTTTGCCTTCACGTTATATTTGTTTGTAAATATAATATAAAAGAACTAATGTTGATAAGTATAGATTTCCAAACATTTATTACAAAAACTGCTTAGCCTAGTAAAATTGATAACCGCTTTGAAAAGACACTCAACAGTTAAAAGTTGAAATATAAACTACAAAGCCTCTTGCAAATTAATTATAATACCTATTCATGGCCAGTTTCACAACTTCTGTTTCTGTTTCTCTATCTGTTTACGTTATCACTGTTATAAATACGTATGTAAATTATTAACGTCAAGAAATAAGGATCCTGATACTATCAGCAAACAGTGGAACCACCCTAATAGAGCAAAATCATTTTCTAGAACTACGTGAATTCACAACTCGTATAAAGAGAATGTTCTACGCCACCATACAAATCCACCACCGGTTCACAATAAGCACTAATGCTAGTCAGTCAGCCAGTCAAATAGCGAATGGTATCATAACTGAGATACGGAACAGAGCTGATCCGCTGTTGACTTGGTTGTCTTGGAGTTCGTGTGCCACTAGTTTGTTCTTGGTGCTTATTATTTTTAGGTGGGTTTATGTAATGTTGATGCTAAAGAATCTCTTTTGATAGTCGTAACTAGACGTCAAAATGGTAAATAGAATGTACTTATGTCTTGTTTCATAAAAAATATAGGTATATCAGTAACGAAGCTATTGTAACTGATGGTAGTCTACAATAACGTACACTCTATTTTTCACTATAATAAAATGCTTTTCCTAGAATTTTACTTCTCTATTTTGAAATAAATTTAGTTTTTGACTCGGGCGCTGGATATATCGATCCTAGGGTAAATTCTCGTAATGAATTATTCTCGGAAGTGATAACTTCTTTGATTTTGTACTAGGGCAAAATATTACCAGCACATGTACGAAACAAGATCAAGATTTGACAATTGCTACGTTACAAAGGAACTGTACGAACTCGATTGGAAAAGGTTTCAGGAAGGAAGGGACACTATTCTACCCTTAAACAGGAGAGAGAAAGCGAAGTATATTCCTGTGAGATTTCAACTTTAGCATAATATTATTTGGTGAAATTCAGCTTACAACATAGTAATAACGTTGACATTGACATCTTTCACGATAATTTTTATAGTTTTAAAAATAAAATAGTAAATTTTATTCAGTGACTGTGTTGTATTTTTGATGTATTTGACATATTTTATTTTATGTGCTTTATGTGTTTTTATTAATTTGTATTTTATGTGTTTTAGCCATGTTTTAATTGAATTTTATATATTTTTTATTTCATGGATGTTTAAAATTTCAAAATTTTAATCATGTTATCATTGTAGTATTAATTTTATGTATTCTTGATAAATTTTTAATTATGTGACGAATTTTATGTTTTATATTTATGTTTTTTCGTCAATGGATGATAAATTTGATTATGTATTTTTAGACTTTTAAAACTGAAAAATTTTAAGACACTTTTTTTATAATTGTTGTATACGCCTGCTTTATGGCCAATTCAGTTTATGAAATAATTATTAATGTATTTCTGTAAATTGTATTAATTGAGTCATTATTGGTGTGTCTAATAAATAAATAAATAAATTAAATTGATTTATTAATTACGATACTTACCTACTTATTTCATTTGATAATTTTCACAACTTATGTTTTTCTAAAGTACCTAATACCAGCTATCCTGTCTTTATCCAATTTCTACGCTAAGGTTATTACTATATTCCACCTAGTGAAACTAGAATAAATCCTCTTTCAGACGACATCATTTCGTTTAGTAACAACGGAAAAGGTATTTCTATCCCGTTCGGCCGTGGTCATGGCTATCACGACGTTCAAATTGATGATACACATGGTGGCAGACTATAGTTTATATTGGGTGTTGATGACGATACGGTATCATGGAAGGTTCCAGAGTTTAATACCACGTTAGTATTTGCCATGGTGCTGTTAGAAGAAAAATAGTTGAAATTATAGGAAGAATAACTAAAATTTCATTAAAATACTTAGCTGCTGTGAAATAAAATTTTTCTAAATACACAGACGATATTATCTTCTTACCGTTCAGTTTCCTTTAATTTTATAATTCCCTGTGTTTTAGTTTGTTTATGATTCATATTAGTTAGCTAAAACTGCGATTTAATCTTGCAATAAAAGCCCAATGCTGTTCCTCATAATTAGGTACTTTAATTGATTATAGCGGGTCCTCCCGATGCTGGCATCAAAGTCACAGGCACAGGATTCGGAGCAGAATTGTTACGATCTATTTTCCATATTCCGACGGTGCCATTGCATTTTCCAGCATCATCTCCTATATCGTGCTTACCGAACCCACATCCACCTGATTTTCAACGTTATTATCAGATAGGTAAGGCTTAGAATGATTTACGTTTAACTTCAAGAGAATCCCATCCACTACAGGAAATAACTTAAAAAAAACCTGCGTCATTCATTTTTAAACGAACCCAGACATTTTACTTAACTTACTTACCTACCTTTTATTCAAGCAGCGTCTTTGACTTATGGCTAATAAGTAGATAATATCAGTTCTAATATCTGTCAATTATAAGTTATTTCAACTATCTCTTCAGTTTAAAAAGCCATTTCTAATTATTTCCTTCATTACTATATTACAACTTTCAGGTGTACTAATAATACTTTTATGGTTATTCGCGTTATTCGAACCGTACGGTCTGCGACTTCGCCACGTGATCCTGGGACATTATCGCCCAGAACGAGCGAAGGCTCGAGCCACTTGGCTATATAACCATATTTTGAGAACTAGAGGTATGGTATATTTTTTATTAATTATATGTTTGAATTTGAATATTTACCTATTCTTTTTTCTACAATCCCATTATGGCACAAAATTTATCCATTTTAATGGCTAGCTTTTGGTGGTTGTTTGTTCAGAAAGTCAGGACATTTTCTTAATCTTGAACATGAACTGATCCAGTGTTTTGCAGTAAATAGAAATTAGTAACAGTTTCATAAACTTATACTATAGCTTCATTAACATTAGTCCTACAGTATCATTATATTATTTCAGTACATTATTATTTTCACATTCAACAGGCAGTTTTATGAAACTAGCAAGAAGAAAACTTCATCGCGAATATAAATACAGCGGTGAAGAAAATTTGACGTTTCGACACTGGGTGGATTCTCATATACCGTGAGTATCTTTTCGGGATCGTTTGAAATTTGTAAAAGTTATCAAAACTTATATGTATGAAAGTAGGAAATGTTTATTTTTAGCCTTTTCATAACATATAAAGGAAAAGAGAAATTTAAAGTTGTATTTCCTTTATTGTATTTAGATGTTACTTTTTGCGTCGTTTATTGGGAACGTTGCCGAAAGAACCGCATTGCCTGCTTTGCGATACTTTTGACCTATTGAGAGATCCGGACACAAGATTGATCAGGCAAGTCTATGAAAAGGAAAAATATATTTTCTATTTTTTTATCATTCCTTACTGTAGAGTAGCACTACACTTACCTTCAATTTATTCGACAAATCATGCCTTTTATTTCAATGATAAAAATTAATTGATAACATAGGTTTTTGTTATTTGGCCATTTCTTTCGATTTATTAAAGTTTTTTTTTTTATAAGAATAACTGCAATGATTGTCTTTATTCTACTCCTACAACTTATCAAGGTGACAAAATCATCTAAACTTCTTATTGAAAGTTTAAAAAATATAATTTATTTTTCATTTTTCCTAGGTGCGAAACATCATCATGTCCCGGCATATACTGTAGATGTTGTTTCACCGATATCGGTGAATTATGCACTATTTGCATGTCTCCCGCCGATTATGGAGACCTTAGTGATATCAGTTTGGAAAAGTAAAAATTTTTGTGTAATGTTTTGTAGTATGTAGATGTTAAATTTGATAGAGATGATGACGGTTTTAATGATAAGTAGTTAGGGTGGATACTTGAAAGTTGAAAGTATACTCTTTCATGAAAAAAAGGTTGAACTTGTATACGTAGTATATTATTATTAGTCTGTGGTTGAACATAAGTATATTTTTACCGTTGTAGTGCGAGTTGCGTTTTAATTTGTAATAATGACATGAGTTTGATAATTTATTAGAACCTACTGTAATTAAATAATACTCAAGGGTATATTCAAATAATTTATTACCCTGGTTCTACACGATTAACGTTGATAAAAATTTCAGAGGGTCCACAGACGATGACAGTGATTATGATATTAATGAATGCAAAGCTAATTCTAGTAAAGATTATCTAAAACTGTGTCTTCTCAAATCAAAAAATTATTATAGAAAAGAAAAATATGAGTCATATTATTCGAAATCTAACAGAGATGATTATTCAGAAAAGACCTCCCTTTTAAAATCATTTGACGATAATTTAGAACTTAACAAATATGCAGGTTCAGAAATTCAAAATTCTGATTTTAAGAATAATTACGAAGTATATGAAGCTAAAACTCATAATGTACGTAATATGAAGAATAAAACAAAACACGAAAGAAACTACGTAAAATTTAAATGCATAAGATTTGTAATAAGATACTTCAAGAAGACAACACGATATAAGTTGAAATTACCAAGAATCAAATCAAAAGCAATGAAAAGAAAACGAATTCATGAATGTAGAAAAATGAAAATGTTACAATTTTATAAAATTTTATCAAAATACCTTTCCAGATCGGGGAATGTTAGACAATGCATTTGTTCCAAAAACATATCGTGTCGTAAAGAATATTTTTGTTGTTTTCGTATTATGTCAAAGAAATTTAAACCAAATATTAATTTCAAAGTTCTGTTAAATGAAAAACAACGAGCTCGTAAACATAACATAGAGAAAAGATGTAAAATAAATAGTCACCTGAAATTAAATCGTGCTTCAAAAATGGTTAATCCTAGTAAATTAGCAGTGAATTCTACTGATGCAACTATTTTTTATACGAGATCGGATAATGAACTTAATGCCACAGAAGAAAACGGAACAAATGATATTCATAATGAAAAACCTGATAAGAAACAAAACGAAAATAAGGGTAAAATGAAAAATACACCAACTGAAGGTATGCCCAGTACCGAATCAAAAAAACGTAATTGTGCTAAAACAGCTTTTATAGCCTTTTCAACTTGTTTATGTCTTAAAAATAAATTAACATCAAGTGAAAGAAAGCTGAATGATATGAAAAAACTCGATCGTTCCTTTCAGAAGCAGAAAAATAATTTTAAACGAAGGAAAAAGAAAGAAAAAATTGTAACGAAGTCGGATGAAACTCTTAAAATAAAAGCGGATAATGAAAATACTAGGAATTATAGAATAACAGCGTATTTACAAGATCAATGTTGGAATAAAGGTAGTTGTAGAAATAAGGAATCATTGGAATTGTTGACGAAGGAATGTGCGCTAGATGACTTGGCAAATTTGAGGATGGCAGCGGCTAGAAATAAAGCCAGAGAAGCAGAAATACTGAAGGTATTATAAATTTGAAAATATGGTGTTAGGAAAAAGTGAAGTAGGAATGAGTAAATTGGCGTAAAATATTTGTTAAGAATATTAATTTCATGAGACTTAGAAATGGCACCAATAATTTTTAAATTTTAATAAGTATTTTGTTAAATTGATAATTATAATTAATCAACGCGTAAGTTTCGGTTACTGAATGTAAATTCTTTAACAGATCCTCGCAAAGAAAGATTCGCTTAACAACATAAAAGCAAAGAAATGCAATTGTCCCGAAACTCCCTGTATTTGTGTACCTAATCAAGGAACGTGTCACAATAAATGTCACAAGCCTGTGAAAAAAGAAAGAAGTTTTTTCAAGTGCAATAAAGGTTTAAATGCTTGTTTATTTATATACGAAATGACAAGTTATCACTACATCATCATCACTACATAGTATGAAACAAAGTCGCTTTCTCTGTTCCTATGTGTACATAAATCTTTAAAACTTCGCAACGGATTTTGATGCAGTTTTTTTTAAGTAGATGGAGGGTTTCAAGAAAAAAGTTTTGGTATATACCTAGTTTACTAAGTTTAAGATAAAGCGGGCGAAGCCGCGGGTGGATAGCTAGTTAAAATCTATACAAAATAAGGTATTAACACAAAGCATGTTGTCTATTGTAAAGATTAATATCTCTATCGTAACGTCGTATTTTAGATAAATTCATATCTTTTTGTATTTTAGATAATATATTCCATCAAAAGTGTAAACCCAAAGATGTATGTTGCAAATACGTTCGTCATGCAACCGACATTGACCAAGCTGTGTCGGCGACATTTCCAGAAGTTCAAAGTAATGAGATTAAAGTCCATGATTTTGAGGCTGGAAAACGTAAGCAATATTATATTTATTAAAGGCGAAAGGATGCGGGTTCGAATCCCGCCTCGTGATCGAATTTTTTCTATTCTTTATAAATTTATATTTATAAAGCATTTGAATGTCATTAAACCAAAAATATCAAATTCTATATTTATATCGATACATGCTTCCAATAAATTTGTATACGTAGTATATTATTATTAGTCTGTGAATAAATCTTAAAGATAGTATAGGGATAGGTATATACAGAGTATAATCGTTAAGTGTGCACAGGCGATTATCTCGTAACTATAGGAGATATAAAAAAAAAATTTAAAGTGATGTCGAAAGTACTTAACCTAATTAGTAAAATGGCAATAATTAGTTTTTTTTTTTAATATAACGAGAAATACATAGTTACGGAATAATCGCCTGTGCACACTTAACGATTACACCCGGTATATTATAAGGATGCCTTAATTAGTATCAGAAAATGATAGTTATAGAAATAATTATTATTAATTGAAACTAATATAACTCAGTAAAGATTTCATAAAAATTCTTTAAAAATAATAATTTTGCAATGATAAATTACTATTTAAACCAAACCTTACAAAAATTTTCAGACTGCAATAAAACTATGGAACCGCATAGAAGGCACGGAGTTTATTGTCCAACTAGGAAGGAGTTTGGCAAAATCGGAGACGGGTGAATATTATAAATTTAATATTTCGAATAATAATAATTAAATATACCTAGATGAAGTTTTGCATTCGTACACAATTAATATCAACAAATTACTTTATTTGCAGTTATAAACTTTACAATTTTATAAACGAGACTAAGATTTGTGAAGATCAGGTAAATTGATATGGTTGTTTTATCTAATAATATTTAGATATCTAATAAAAGAAACATTATTTATTTTTAACTAATATTTTCTCTTTGGTTATTAAAGTATGTTCCGGTGAATTACGAAGTATCATCAGGACAAACGAATAAGACAAAGAAGCCCCTTGATAAAATTCCAGCATTAAAAGCAATGAAGATAAAAGATATTAAACTGTAAGCATGCTTTCGATTTTCATAATATATAAATGTCTAATTAAAAGTGTATTTATTTTATTTTTATACTATTTTTATGATTTATTTTGTTTTACATTGCAGGGTTTTATCAGAACGTTGTATGCATATAAGGTATATTTTATATCTCCTTCTTTAAACACATTAATTAGATAGGTATATGATTTTTGCCTTTGAATTTACTGTAGATACCTACCTTAGATTACCTGCCTACCTATAAAATTCAATCAAATTTTAGAATAATTTTAAATATTAAATACTTTGTAGGATCAAGAATCCTGCGCCGATGATAAAAAATCTCTATAAAGGTTTAACAAAGTCTCGTAAAAATCCCAACAGTGTACAATACACGAAAGACACTATTTTCAATAAAGGTAATAAACAGAAAATTCAAAGTTATTTTACCAAATGTTTCAAGTATGAAAGGTGTTTTATTATTTGCAGCTTTTGGAGGCAAATCGATTTTTCCTATTGTTCAATCCAGGTAACTTCTAAACTCTTCTAACAAAATCTTTTTCAGTTTATAATTAATGTACTTTGTACTTGGCATTTTCCCTGAAAATTATGATCCTGCCTTTATCTGCTGATTAAAAAAATGTTATTACTCGATACGAGGTAGATCCTATATTTTTCTGTCATTTATCTGCATATTATGTAGGTGCAGGAAAAGTTGAATTCTATTTCAATCTTCTTCTTCCTTGCCTGTTCTATTATACTTCAATGGCAATTCGTAATTTTTATGGCCTTAGAGCGGCCGTACGCGGGCGGCTCGAGCAGTTAACGGCTGAGCGAATGTACATAGTTCACCGCGCGGTCGCGCCTTCAAGCCGTCGCGTCGGTCTCAACTGCTTGAAGCGGTCCGTGTACGGCCGCCCTTAATCTAATTCCTTTATGACATTCAGTTCCTGTCAATATGTTGATGAGACCATAGTTCAAGATCGTGGTACCCAAATGCGACAGAAGTCCGATGCTATTTCACCCAAGGTGTATTGTGGTAAGAAAATTTCTGAATTTGATAACATTTGACTAGATAAAATGTATTACCTACTATAATAGTTTCTCATACATATTTTCTATTTCCATCCCCTATTTCACTCCATTATAGTGATCCTGCGTTTTATGACAAAAGGAACTTTACAAGGAACGATTCTAACTCTATATAATTTCAATAAATCCGGCTCATTTCAATAATTATTTTAATGTGGAAGGAGATTTCATTTATTCCGAAGCGCATACTATCTGAATCCATATTGTTTAGTAATAGTTGCGATGAATTTACTGATAATTCAATCAATTTAAGAGCAATCTAAATAAACATTTTCATTAAATTCTTTAAAGATGCTGCAGTTGAAGTTGTCAGGCAAACCTGCACTTGTGCTACGCAATGTAGAAATATAAATTGTGTAGAAAAAGGCTGCTCTACAGATGCAAAAATGAAAATATCGGGTAAATATTGTCTATATAAAAATGTTCAACAAAAATAACAACGTTATAACATGTGTCTGATGATCTTTTTCCTTTTTAGAACACGCTACTGATAAAAAGTCACATAATGTTATAAATGACCAAGAAATGTCTTCTGATTACTCAACATCTAATTTTGAAAGCTCTAGCACATCGAATGCATTCACTCATAGTGACGATACAAAAACAGACACTACTATTTGCAGTAGAGTGGCTGTTGATTTAATCGAAGAAACACCAGTTAGGGCCAAAATCAATAAACACTTTAAGAAAATTAAAGTTAACGTAACAACTAAAACTAATCAAGGAACAACGACAGATTTTGCCAAATTTCGAGATGTCAGTACTATAACAGACGATTGGTGGAGTCCGATAGTTGAACGGAAAACTATAAAACATATTAAATATGAACCGGCCAATAAGTGCAAGTTAATGCAGGATAAGTGTATATCTACGGATAGACACAGAATTGTTAAATTTTTGAGTCGTGCGCAAATTATACCGAGAGGTCAGTTATTTCTGAGTTTGTTTATACTTTATATTATGATATATAAAATTTTCAGCAGTTGCTTTATTCGTTCAACACAGAAATAATTATTGTTCTTCTCTTTCAGAAGATATTTTATCTCCTTCGCGGTATCTTTTAGAGGTAAGTTTTGCAGCTATGTGTAAAAAGATTTAATATTTAGATTATTTTCTACCGCCGCGCCGTGATTCTTTAACAACCTACCTTCTCATTATAATATTATGTCTGGATAATTTTGATCATATTATTTTTTCAGTCTCAAAAATACTACAATGAGTTATTTACTTCTAAACTATTTGCGCCACATTTATTCCCTGTTCTTATAGCAAAGGTAAGACTAAAAACATCTTAATTATTTATCTGATAAAATAAAATAATTAAGCTATTGCATAGCTTCTATCGCGGGCCTGGAGCGCGGGGACCAAATCGAGAAATTCCGTAACGAAAAAACCTCACGCTCCCCACTCCGACGGGCTCGGAGGTGTGGCTTGAAGGCAATAGGCATGCTATGCAATAGCTTTACCGCGGCAGTCCCCGAGTGCCACACGTCTTTTTTAATTAATATGGAATACGTAGGCTAGAAATCATTTTGTATAACTACATATTTCTATGATTTTGTTTCAGAAGGAAAAGGATAAAGCATACTCGAAAAGTCGATACAATAACCTTCGCAAAAGTAAGAGACTTTTTCTTTTTTGTTTTCAATTAAAACTTTTTGCCTTGGGCTTCGCTTGCGAGTAGGCCTACTATTGTACACAAAATACGTTTACAAACAAAATGTCATGCCTGAAGTAGGTACCTATATGAAATTCTACTTACAGATAGAAAAACGAAAAGACTAGAAGACTACAGTTCACCGCGTTTAAAGGTTTGTTCATACTTTGAAATTCATAAAATACAATATTGTCATATCCTCTATATATTTTGTTATCTATATTATGTTCCTTCTATTTTAACTTAAAATGTTGTAGGGCTCGAATATATTTACTGATAAAACATGCGATGAAAAGAGTATAAAGAAATGTCAAAGATGTCTTACAAGAGAAAAGTGCAGGAAGGTAGATGAGAAATCTTGAAGAACATACGGTACACTTTCAATTATTATGTTAAGTTTCTACATAGTCATAGGTATATTGTCTTAAAATTTATGAAAGTATTACATTAATGAATGTAGGTATGATTTTTTGGTTCAGATTTTTATTTTACATATTTTTTCAGATGATAATTAAATGTTCAAAATATACGTTGCGTGATATTTGGAGAGCTGTAAATTTTTGTCTATGTTTTTGTTTGTATTTTTAAATAAATTTATATTTTGGATATATTGTGTTTTTTGTGATTCGACCGAGACCTTTTTGGTGGCCCACTGCCCCGATTCCATATTATTATCATAAATGATTTCAGTTCAAGTTATAATCAATCAACTTCTTAAACCTTATAATATTTTATTAATATATGTGTATGTATATTTTATCTTTATTAATTTATACCTTACCCACTTGCCCCTTCTTTGCCCGCGACGAAGCAGTATATTAACACATAGGTAAACAAAAATATGTGCTATATGTACCTTTCAATTAATATGCCTATTACAATTTACAGTATAGACAAACATTTCAGCCAAGATTTCACTTTTATTTCGTTGTCGTGACAGCCATTCCCTTTATCTACCCATACTAATTTTACAGACCTTACCTATTTCACAGACTTTCAAGTTTTGTTGTATGAAAAATAACTTTAATAATTATATCCAATATCGTACAAACTAATGTATTAACAAAGTCTCAGCGGATAACAATTGAATAGTACCTACTGTTTATTTTTATAAACTCTGCGATTGTATTGCCAAGGATGATCTCATTTTGAAACAATGAGGGGTATTCTTATTGAACACAATTGCAGAACTAATACAGTAAATAAGCCTGATTATTAAAACTAAAGTATAACTAACATAATATTAATATAAGAGTTTCTCTACAGACTGCTAACGTTCGTAGGTACCTAAATTTGATTCTCTAAGTCTACACATAGTCAGACTTCATTAAAATACTAATAACCACCTAGTAGGTAAGCTAAATAAGCTTTTTAATGTTATCCTTTTTTTAAAGTGGAACTTGTTTCACTTTATCACACGCAGTTAGTCAGTTATTTCATCTCCTAAAAATTGAATTATCAATATTTATGCATCGAAGTACAAATTCTGTCAGTTTTTTTAACAGTTTATTTTTCTTCAAGCTAGTAGTGTGTTCGCAGCTTCTTCGAAATCGTAATGGAATCTTGAATCTCAAACTTTCCTCGAAAACCATTCTACTCAGGGAGCACAGAAGGATAAAAAAATATAAACGGATAATATTATAAAAAATATTTTATAGTTACAATGATTAACCAATTATTTATCATTATTGTTTGAGACTAACCCGCTGTTTGTATCTATTGTATTATGATCAGTCTACTCGTTAGCGCCTTGCTGTGATGGCTCCATCGTTATATTTATTTCTGTAAGTTTTATTTGATTCGTTATTGAACATACCTATTAATTTGAAGTAAATCAATTCGATGTTTCAGAATTTGCTTTCACTCATAGGTAGAATTTTTTTTATAGTCAGTTTTGTAAAAATATATTTTATAAAAAAGTAGTCAGAATAGTAAAAAAAAGGTTTTATTACGCTTGATCTTCATTTTTTTAACTTTTTTACATTGCAGTTTTCTACTAATATTTAATAGTGGAAATCGTGTTGCATCTAAAAGTAAAGTGAGAAGTTTCCCTGAAGGATTTCAGTTTGGAGCCTCGACGTCGGCCTATCAAGTGGAAGGAGGTGCTTTTGATGACGGTAAATATTCCTTGTTTTGAGTAAATGTTAGGTACCTTTTATTTATTTTATTTTCTCAAATAACCGATAACCGATTAAAAAATAATTTAAACAGTAGACAGGTACGTTTGGCAAATTTTAGTTTTAGTTTGTTGTGTATTTTTTTAAGTGAATAGGATCAAATAATATCGAAGTTATTTATTTCAGGCAAAAGTTTATCTATATGGGACGTAGCATCTCACGAGAAACCGTCTCCCATTCAAGATGGAAGTACAGGCGATGTGTCTGCTAATTCTTATCATTTTTACAAACAGGACGTAGAAATTATGAAAGATCTTGGCTTAGAATTCTATAAATTCTCAATTTCATGGCCTAGAATTCTTCCCGATGGCTTTGCAAGTAATGTCAATAAAGCTGGAATCGACTATTACAATAACCTTATAGATGAAATGCTGAACAATAATATAAAACCATTTGTAACGATGTACCATTGGGATTTACCTCAGCAGTTACAGAAACTTGGAGGTTGGACCAATCCGTACATAGCGGATTTGTTTAAAGATTATGCTGGTGTTTTGTTTGAAAATTTTGGGGACAGAGTTAAACACTGGATCACTATTAATGGGCCTAGTGAGATTTGCTACGGAGGGTATGGTTCAGACCTATTAGCTCCTATGTTAAATATGACTGGAATAGCCGGTTATGCGTGTGCCAAAAATGTTCTTCTGGCTCATGCTAACGCTTATCACCTGTATGATGAAATGTATAGAGAGCATCAAAATGGAACGATTGGTATTGCTTTGAATTTTACCTGGTTCGAACCGACGTCCGACAATCCTGATGACCATCAAGCTGCACGCGATGCAAGACAGTTCTTAGTGAGTTTGAGGGTCCTTTTTATACTTTTAGCTAGCTACTATGTCTGTTCTTATGCCAAATTCTATAAATTTAATACCAAAAGTACCTACATACATTTAAAATATTTCCGTATAGCTAACTATAAATGTGTTTTCGATAGAATTGGTTTTTCAGTCAGGAAGGAAAAGTTTTTGATGATTTTACGTCTACAATGTTTACAATAAGTATTGTGTTTTAAATTTTTCAGCTTGGCCAATACGCGCATCCAATATTCACAAAAGAGGGCGACTTCCCGGAAGAACTTAAAAGGAAAATTGCAGCGAAAAGCGCTGAACAAAGTTTCAAGCGATCACGACTTCCAGAACTATCTGCAACTGAAGTGACTGCTATACGAGGATCAGCAGATTTTCTGGGCATCAATTCATATACAACGAAAATGGTATATAGGGATGCTTCTATAGAAGGCATGTACCCAGTGCCATCTTATATGGACGATATGGGAGTTGTCATTGTAAAGGATTCAATGTGGCCACAATCACAGACGGATTGGTTGCAGGTAATGCTCACTTGCTAGTCCGATACAATTAATGCAAGTACGAATAAAATTTATATTTTTTTACAATCAGATAATTAACTATTATGGTTTTTCTCCGATGTAAGAGGGTGTAATATTACCTTTTAATTATTATTAAAATTAATATTTTTCCCAGATACGCTAAATAAATAATCTTTTCAGGAAGTGCCATGGGGATTTTATAAAATGTTACGAGAAGTGAACAGACTGTACGATAATCCATTGGTTTATATAACTGAAAACGGCTGGTCCACGGCCGGTGGTCTTCTTGATGAAGATAGGATACGTTATCTAAGGAATTATTTATCTGCTTTATTGGATGCCATAGATGCTGGATGTAATGTGCAAGGTTATAGCGTTTGGAGTATGATAGACGCTTTTGAATGGAGGGATGGATATAAGTAAGTCGTCTTTTCATAACGAAATGTTAAACAAGTGTGCAGTTATGAGCCTCTCCGATTTGTTATGACAATATAGATGATAGCATAATATCGTTCTCAAATATTACCTATTGAATATGTTTAATATCTATACTAATATTATAAAGCTGAAGAATTTTTTTGTTTGTTTGAACGCAGTAATATCGGGAACTACTGGTTCGATTTGAAAAATTCTTTCAGTGTTAGATAGCTCATTTAGCGAGGAAGGCTATAGGCTATATAACATCACTCATCAGCAAGACCAACAGGAGTGGAGCCACGCGGATGAAACCCGGGGGCGCAGCTATAAGCAGATATAAGGCTAATTGCATTATTATATATATTAAGTTTAATCTTTGTTTTATTCTTTAGCGCAAAATTCGGATTATACGAAGTGGACTTTTCGAATGAGGACCGCTCAAGAACGCCCAGGAAATCGGCCTTCATTTACAAAGAAATTATAAGAAGTAAATCACTTGATCCACACTATGAACCTGAAGTGTATCTCGAGGAAGTTCCTGAAAATGAAAAAAAGAAAGACGATTACGTATACAATAAATAAATAATATAGTAATCATTAGGGTTGATTTTATTTACTACAATAATAATATTATGTAACATAGTGTAGGGGCTTGTTATGTGCGGGTGTAATGAAAGATGAATAACTACGCAAAGGTTATATTTCGTTAACTACATATATTTATCCGTATGTAATTAATATTCAACCTATGCGACCAACCCGCGTCCCGACAAGCCCGTAACTGTCCATGCATAGCGCACAAACTGTTTATATACGAGTTACCGTGTGAACCTGTGGTGTGAACTTTCTTAGTAGGTACTACACTTGAAATTCGATAACTCGTAAATTGGCTTGTCGTCGCTACATCATTCCCCCCTTAAAATAAAAAGGGTATACAAGTAAAAAAATCTTACAATAAAATTAAACAATAAACAGATGGGTGTATAATAAAATGTCGCTGTATAAGGTTACAAAATGTTTACAATATAAAGTACAAAAAAATGTTCACAATATAAATCAATCAATACGTATCGTATACAAGTGGTTAACAGTTAACACCTAATTTCGTTAAACTATTTATGTTGTTACAAAAACTTGGTTGGTTCTTCTAAGTGGCGTACGATAATTGTTACACGTCATCTAACACTTAGTAACATTAACATTTCAAATCTCAATACGTTCTTTACACTTGTATCGTTTAATATTACAAAGGCTATTACTATACACTCATAAGCCATAAATCAAAAGTACTTAAATTTCTAAGTAGTAACACTACGCGTGGTATGTGTATTAGGCAATTCGCTACTTGGAATTTGTAACGGAACCTCAGTATCTGCCCCAGATGTCGTATCACTATCATCATTCAAATAATATGCAGGTTTTAGACGGTCTACAGATATTCTAACTTTCCTGCCAGTCATTTGAATGTAAAATACCTTTTCCTCTCGACTCAACACACGATAAGGACCGTCGTATGTTGGTTGTAAAGGCTTACGTACTGCGTCGTTTCTTACAAAAACATAATCGCACTTTTCTAAATCGGGGTGAATAAATATGTTCCGCTTTTCATTCTGCCTAATAGCTACTGACTGATATTTCCTAATAGTATCTCTTAATTTACTTACATATTCAAGACTGCTATCTATTTCAAAACTCGATTTTTTATCGTAATAATCACCTGGTAATCGTAAAGTTGTTCCGTACGTTATTTCTGCTGCGCTTATGCCGGTATCACTTCTTACTGCTGTTCTAAGTCCTAGCAACACAGTTGGTAATTCCGTAACCCAAGATGATGATATATTGCATAAACGAGCCGTTAATGCCGCTTTAAGCGACCTATGCCAACGCTCTACCGCCCCGTTACTCTGTGGGTGGTAAGGTGTCGTACGCAACTTATTAATACCTAATAACTTCATTAGTGTAGCAAATAATTGACTTTCGAATTGGTGTCCTTGATCGCTTGTTAGCTTTTTCGGACAACCAAAACGAGAGATCCATCCTTCATATATTACACGCGAAATCGTTTCAGCAGTTATATCTCTCGTAGGAAAACATTCTGGCCATCGCGTCCCCCTATCACTATGGTTAGGCAATACCTAAAACCTTCGGGTGAAGTGGGTAAAGGTCCAATTAAATCAACATGAATATGTTCAAACCTATCGCACTGCGGAAACGATACTGAGGCCCAGTTTCATCAAGCTCTGTTAGTTAGTTTAACACGCTGTTAACTCTTTTAACGGGACATCAATGTAAGGGAGTGTCCCACCATGACCTAATCGAGGATTAGTTTCCTTAACACGGCATTATATTTAACCCGTGGCATAGAGGCTCTTTAAATTTTTAACAAGCGATTAGAAAAAATGATTTGAAGTTTTCTTGCTGTCAAGATGGACTCTGCATACTATTTTATTTTTGTAAATGAAGATGTGTTGGATGATTTGTATAATTTGGATTATATAGTGCGACCGCGACGGCCCAGAATTTATAAAGACGTCGTCATTGTTTCGAAGAATATGATGATGTTGATTTTAGTACAAGATTTCGTTTATCAAAACAATCGGTTTTGGAAGTATTGCAATTAATTGAAGATAAACTCGAATAACCGTCGGATCTGTAAGTAAAACTATCTCGTGAGGTAATATTTATATTTATGTGCATAAAAGGTTCCTTCCTACATACTGTATTATTTTCAATTAAACCATAATAATGCTGTGAGTCATGTCAAATCTAGTATTGAATACCAATATAGGTACTTAAAATGTAAACTTCACCACTACTCAGGTAAGGCTCAGGCCTCCTCATGATTATGAAATGTACTTATCTTAATTTTAAATTCTGTTTTAGGAATCTATCAGTTTCACCTACAGACCAACTGCTTATTGTAGTGCAGTGCAGTGATGGCTCAGTGGTGAAAAACATTGTGAGGAAACCGACATATCATAAGATAGCGTGGTGGATAATGACCTGATCCCTTACCGTGTTTAAGTTTAAGTTAGCACTACCAATCCCATGTCCCAGCAGTGAGAAAGTATATGGGCTGACGATGATGATGATCCTAATTTAATTTAAATGTGACATTGTTATAGAAATATGTAATTTTTCATGTTACCTAAATAAATAAAACTTGTGTTTTTATAAAACATTTTTATTGTACCCTTAGATTGTACCTATCAACATCATTCAATAAATAGGTTATAACAACTAGATACTAGGTTATTACAAACAAGAATTTACTATTAATTTACTTTAAATGTATCTTGCTGCTTTGTCTTTATTTTTCTTGTTTTAATTGCTCTTCTAGTATGAGATCTCTCGCACTTTCCTTCGGACTCCGAATTTTTTTTCGTAATTTCAACCAGATCCAGTTTACCTTCGACCAAGTGAAATTGAACCGCGATTTTTCTTCAACATTATTGTATTTATTCAACTCAAAATAAAATTAAAATAACACAAGAAAAATCACAACAAAACAATCTCCAAATAACATCAAACATTTGTAACCATGGTAACGACCAAATCGTTTGACATATAAACCAGCAAACGTAAAAGTTTCTACATGATTATTAAATTGTATACTGTGTTAGAACATTTCAATTTAGTCGAATTACCAAACACGACAGTTATTATACAACTTTAACAAATAGCCCCAACGTGCGAAACTATGGCATTGTCAACTATGACATTTTGTTTCGGGCGGTATAAAATACGAATGAATGATTCGTGAGTCGCTCAGTTAATGGTCGATTTGATAATCGGCTGTTAGATTTCCTTCTTGGGACCTGTAGAGTTGACAACGATGTTAAAATACATGTTTAATTTGAAGCTCGATTAATAAATGTCTGATTTAGAAAATATTGGTGAAATTGGGTCTAAACCTGACATTGTATGTCGATTAACCTTCGATCGTTGACATTCAATGCATGTTTTAGCCCATTGACCAACGTGATGATTCATATTTGGCCAATAAAAACGATTTTGAATCAATTTGCGTGTAGTCCTTATTCCGGGATGACATAAATTATGTACACTATCAAAAGCAATATACGTCGAAATTTATCAGTCAAGTAGGGTCTAATTTTATCATTATCTAAATTACAATAAATAAATGTACCGCTTTCAGGTAACATTATTTTCTTTAACCTTTTATTAGCGTCTTTCGAATTAGATAATTGTAACAAATAAGAATCCTTTTGTTGATTCTTAGCAAGTTCCGCGTAATCTATTACAATGGGACAACTTATTGTTGCGACTCGTGATAACGAATCTGCAACGACATTATCTTGCCCACTTACATGTCTCAAATCTGTGGTGAACTCACAAATGAATATCAAGTGTCGTGTACGTCTGGGTAACTCTTTCTCGCTATTTACTTTAGAAAACGCGTAAATTAACGGTTTTTTTATCCGTATACACCGTTAACTGTCGTCCTTCGACCATATTCCGAAAATGACGAATAGCCAAGTAAATTGCTAATAACTCCCTATCATACGTACTATACTTGCGTTCAATCTTAGATAGATTCTTAGAAAAGTAACCTACATGAGTATCCGATGCGTCCGTCATAAGTGCGAGCGATGCATCGGCCCTAGGGTGCTAAAAAATCTGCACCTTATAAACCAAAACATAGGTTGAGTTACCTCGGCGATAAAAAATAATGACCATTTATACGGTCGCCGTAAACTAAGATCTAAAGTCATTAACTTAGTACCAAATGTCTCAATTACACTACCGTTTGCCGCGTAAGGTTTATAATCACTACACAGTACACTCACTCGCGGATCGGTTATTTTTCGACACTGGTAAAATTAAAACATTTTTTAGTCGGCTCTCCCGCTGCTTCTGCGACGCACAACAAGGTTGAATGTACTTGCTGGCGTTATGCATAAAGCAGTAATGAAAAAACATAACCAATTTGGTTTTCTCTGTTTTGAGCTTCCTGCACGATTGCGAATTTGCGATGCGGAACGATGCGTGCTATTTCCATACCTTCGACCGATTAAACGATTTGCCTCTCGAGCCTGCACATTCCAGCTGGTTTATCCGCTGCTTTTGTTGTGCTAGCTGCTCGAGAAGGTTTAACTGTACCGACGAAACTGCTCTAACTGGAACTGCCGGATTCATTCTTAATTGTTAACAAACTATATCTATGCAGTTCACTTTATGTTCACTAATCGTCGGGAGTCACCAATGTAGGGGCTTGTTATGTGCGGGTGTAATGAAAGATGAATAACTACGCAAAGGTTATATTTCGTTAATTACATATATTTATCCGTATGTAATTAATATTCAACCTATGCGACCAACCCGCGTCCCGACAAGCCCGTAACTGTCCATGCATAGCGCACAAACTGTTTATATACGAGTTACCGTCCCGATCCCACTCATCGTCGCAGGCGGCCAAGACACGTTTTGCACGACTCCGACGATGATATTACCAAAGCTAACGCACGGCTAGACTCGGCGATTGAAGTCCAACGTCGAACAAACCGCGACACCGCACACACCACAGCAGAAAGCGTACACCGTCTTCGCCGGCGAAGACGAGGTCCCTTGTTCCGCGTTCCCGCGCCCACCCGGGTGAGCGCCCGCCCGATTAGGGCCCTTCTGGCCTCCTCCACTCAAGCGACAGCTCAATCCGAGGTTCGTGGTCCCCGTGGGGGGACGCCCTTGTGCATGTCGCTACCAGGGTGAACCTTCAGTTCACCCCCGCGTCCGCGTTAAAATGTAGAAGCCCTTCTGGCTAACATTGAGAGACACCACAAAAAAAAAAAAAAAAAAACGAGTTACCGTGTGAACGGCCTGTGGTGTGAACTTTCTTAGTAGGTACTACACTTGAAATTCGATAACTCGTAAATTGGCTTGTCGTCGCTACAATAGTATTTGGTTTTTTGGATGTGTAGGGAACTAGGGATAAGTAGAGTAAACTTGCGGCCAAATTTTGACTGGCAACTCAGTCGATATTTATTCTCCTAATTTATAAATATACCTTAAACCTACATAAAATTTAGGTTTTAGCAAAATATTTATGAACGCACTAATCCTGCGGTGGGATCCTATACTAATATAGATATATGGAATTAGCTTATTTAATTCCTTGGTAAAGTATTTTAATATTAATTAATAACGATAGCGTTTCATTAATTTTGACATTTTAATAATAATTATAATATTTACCTTGATCTTTTATGCACAACAACTTTGATTATACATAAGATTGAACGCATCTATAACCTAAAAAAAAAGGCACTGTCATTTTGGCATTGACTTCAATCCGACATTCACTTCAAATGTAAATGTCAATTGTTTTGTTTATGTGTAAGTGTTATCGTTACATACACGTTTTGTTAAAAAATAAATGGAAAAATGTGTGATTTAGATCAGCCTATAAAGTTGTTTGTGAAGTGGAATGGAAAGGAGTACGATCTTCCAGAACTATCGCGGTCGGACTCGGTAGCAATGTTGAAAGTCGCCATAGAAAATGCTACAGGAGTTAGACCGGAAAGACAAAAGCTTCTCAATGTTAAATTTCAAGGTATTGTATTTAATTAATAAGCTGCGTCAACATATTTAATATGAGGGTATAATTTTAATATGCCATCTAGTATTTGTTCCCAGTTACTAATTGTATTAAAAAGTATCATTTTTAAAAGTTGCCGAAATTTAAGGTAACATTTGTTTCATTACGATCTGCAATACTGCACTAACAGACGAATTCATCGCATTTCATGGCATTTTCATATAAAACAAGTTAATATGTTTTCATAAAATTATATTTTATACCAAGTACTCCCTCATGCCATACTGGCATGAAAATCGCATTATAAATTTAAAATAATAACAAGTTTATGAAAATAATGCACCATTGTGAATCCCAACACAACTGGTTTATTTGATGAGTCATTGCCTCGCACATCTATACCTATAACCTACTTAATATTATAAAGCTGAGTTTGTTTGTTTGTTTGAACATGCTATTCTCGAGATATACTGGTCCTTAATAAATTAATAATATTTCTCAGGAAAAGTAGCCACAGATAACTACACTCTATCTGAGCTGAATTTGAAACCGAACCTCAAAATAATGATGATGGGTTCGTTAGAAGAGGCGATACAAGGCGCTCAGTCTAAACCTGATGGTGGGGATGATGTTATTAACGATCTGGATATTGAGGAAGAAGAGGTGGATGTAGAAAATCAAGAGGTATTTAATTTATGATAAAAAATTTGATTGTTGTAATTTTGAAAGTATTAACTACTAGCTTTCCACCCGCTACTTTTCCTGTGTTTTCAAAGAAAAACCCACATAGTTCCCGTCCCCGTGGGATTTCCGGGATAAAACCTATCCTAAGTGTTAATGCATGCTCTTTATCTTTTCTTATTTAATAGGCAATTACGTTGCATAATATATTTTATAATTTCTTAATTGTAAAAAGAAAGTGGAAAATGTATACTTAATTATAAACACATGCTTTTTTTTTCAGATTTATTTAGCAAAAATCAATAAAAGGGTACGAGATTATAAAATAAAAGTATTAAATGAACCGAGACCTGATAAGAAATTGTTAGTACTGGATATAGACTACACTCTGTTTGATCATAGATCAGTTGCAGAAACAGGTATGACATAATTTTTCTGTATTTTCAAGCAAAAATTATTAATCTATGAATAAATTCCTATGGGAGTGAGATGTCTTAACATGGTTAAAATTAGCCATTAAACCATTTCTATGTGACATTAAAGACAAAATAAACAAGCATATTTTCACTTCCATACATTAGTAAGGAAGCAAGGATAAGGATTAATGATTTTATTTGTTCATAAAATTATGTGATATTTATTACAGGTTACGAGTTAATGCGTCCATTCCTACACGAATTTTTAACATCAGCTTATAAAGATTACGACATTGTGATCTGGTCGGCAACTGGTATGAAATGGATAGAGGAGAAGATGAAATTATTGGGAGTGTCTACGCACCAGGATTATAAGATAATGTTCTATTTGGATTACTTAGCTATGATCACTGTACACACACCTAAATATGGTACTATCGATGTAAGTATCTGTTGTTGATTAGTAAGTACATAATATTTTTAGTCTTTGTCCTAACTTTTTAATCTGTACAATCATCTGTAATTGCTCCTGCATATTACTTTTATTAATTTGTAAAAAAATATATAAGTAATTAATGTATTACATTTTTAGTTAATTCTATACATACACTACATACTCATACTCAACAGACAACAACCATTGAAATCATTAATTTGTACTCATTTGTTTTACAGGTAAAACCTCTAGGCGTTATTTGGGGTAAATACCCGCAATACAGCTCAAAGAACACAATAATGTTCGACGACATTCGAAGGAACTTCATCATGAATCCAAAGAGCGGATTGAAAATACGAGCATTCCGACAAGCGCATTTAAACAGGGACAAAGATAGAGAATTACTGCATTTATCCGGTTATTTGCGAGAAATAGCCCGGCATTGTGACGACTTCGATACTCTGAATCATAAGAAATGGGAAAAATATAAACCGGAGAAGAGGAAGCAAGCTGGCAGTAAAAGAAAAGCTGACGATAATGCCGACAGCTCTGGTGCAACCGCTAACGAATAAGTTTATATAAGTTCAGCCTCAAGGCTTAAGACTGCAAATAAGACTTTTACAGCTTTATAACAAAAATCTTAGATAATTCACCGTCTTACTCTTATCGATTGATTCTAAAGTGATAAAGACTTAAGTGTAACCGTCTCAAAGCAGATAACTGTTAAATTTCTCTCATTTTGTGGTAAGACTGATAGTGTTCATGTATTTATATTGTATGCACCAAATACGTATAGAATAAAGATTAGTTGTTCAGTATTGCAATTAAAATTTATTTAAATAATCCCTAATGTTTTGTCATGTCTCTATAAAATATATATCTGATTCTATTTATTTGTACTTATTGGTTTTTATTGTGTAGAAAATTGACATTATATTTACTTAAAAGTTGTAACTTATTTATTATTATTTATCCCAACAGTCACAAGCTAGCATGATTATTGATTATATTAAAAGAGCATTTAAATTGAAAATAATACTCCAAATAAATACTTACAAAAGATTTTCTTTTTTATTATTTTAGAAAAAAATAGCATTGAATTTTTGGTCCTGTCCCCTACTTTGACTTCTATGAATAAACTTACACAGGTGTATCTTCATATATATTCAGAAATGCTATCCTTATTACCTACTTGTAATAAACTAGTAAAACACATCTAATCATTATATCTATGTTCTCATAGATAATAAGAAATTAATCACAAATGAAGACATTGATGGTAATCGCTATAAATATTTTTCATATATAACCATTTCACCCCCGAGGCTCCACTCCTGTTGGTCGTAGCGTGATGATATATACTATATAGCCTATAGCCTTCCTCGATAAATGGGTTATCTAACACTGAAAGAATTTTTCAAATCGGACCAGCAGTTCCCGAGATTAGCGCGTTCAAACAAACAAGCAAACTCTTCAGCTCTATAATATCTTATATATAAAATTCTCGTGTCACAATGTTAGTCTGCATACTCCTCCGAAACGGGTGGACCGATTCTCATGAAATTTTCTGTGCATATCGGGTAAGTCTGAGAATCGGCCAACATCTATTTTTCATATGTACCACGGGCGAAGCCGGGGCGGACCGCTAGTTAGTATATATATTTATTTTACCTAAATATTTTATTTCTGTACAGTGATTAACTGTTACTAGGAATTGTAGGTATCATCTTTCATTAATGATGTAACTTATAACTAGGACATAAAGTCTTAAATTTATATCAATAGGATGCTCACAATATTTCCAAAGGTCTTATGAATAAAAAAAACATAAGAATTTCATACTTTTATTGTCATTTTATCACCTAAGATACACTTTATAAGTTTAAAATCAGCCTTTTACATTGCAGAAATACATTGAAATTCGAAAATTTCATCACAGTATGAAATATATTTGAAGCACTTAATTTCATTTTTATTATTATAGACATTCAATAAAGTAAATAGCTTGTGATGCCTCTAAATATAAAAGATTATAAGTAATAACATCTAAAATTAAACAGCTCTAAAAATAAATGAGCAGAGTGAATAATTTGATTATTTTTTGCCTTAGGCGATCTTCACACTGCCCCGCACCACGCTGCATGTTGCTTGACTGCGTGTTTAACGTTACTTGTAAGTATCTCCGTTTGTATAGAAAACACGCACAGTCCAACACACTGAAAATGCAACCACCCGCCCGCGCGTAGGTGCGGGGCGAGACGCAAGGTATGGCACACCGAATCCCGCAGTGCCGCGCGTCGTGATGCTCAGTATTGTACGACCACCACAGAGAACGGCGAATAAATGAGAGCCGCCGTGCGTGAATCTACAAACGCACCTACGCGCGTGAGTGCGCAAATAACCCGCACGATGATGCAGATCTGCACTCCCGCAGGAACGCGCGTAGGTGCGTCGACACGCAATATGCAGCATGATGCGGGGCAGTGTGAAGATCGCCTTATAGTCAATGCAGTTTAACTACCTATACCCGGCGCGGTGAATGATGATTCCTATGACACTGACAGTTATTCTCAAGTGACAAACTTGTAATGGCGTCACCATTAAATTAGAAACGTATTGGAGGCGTCTAAAAATGGCATTTATTAATTTTTACGTAGCTTTATGCCATAACAATGATATTCCGTTGGAATTATAACAATTCTTAACATTTACGAGAAATTATATCAATTTGACTTTACGTTTACGTCCTACAAAACTTACATCGTTGGCATTTATCGACTAGTGCGGAAAGTATCGATAAAAAAATTTCGATAATGGAAACGAGTTCACATTTTTTCCATGCTTAAGCTTTAGTTCATTCACTATTGAATGGAACAGAAGATCGCAGCATAATTAATTAATTAATTAGGTACCGTTCGCGTTAATTTACTTACCTATGATAATATAAGTTTTTTAGACAAATTAAATGGGGGCTTCCATTTTCATGATAAAATAATATACACTGTGTTAAACGGGTTAAAAATTACGTGAAAATGATAAGGCGCATTTTTATGTTTTGGAAAACTTTCGTTTTACTTACCTACTTAATCTATGCTAAAAAATGTTGTGTGGTTTTATGAAACCACGGTAAAAGTGAAACTTAGGCACAAAATTATCGTATTTGTACGATAATGACTCCGAACACTGCTTTATACCTACTCGGCAGCCGACCGACATGCGCTACACAGACCAAAAAGTTTGAGACGATGTAATAAAAGTTTCACTTTAAAAACTTAAATTAATACAACAACAACATAAGTAATAGACATTAAAAATTTTAGTTAAAAATTCATTTTATAATATTAGTAAAAACATGTTTACCGACGTGGCTGAATGCAAACCACGCCTTTTTTCTATAAAATAGTAAAGTATCGACACGACCCATCATACGAGCAATCACTAAGACGAACTGTCATAGGGATCATCATTCGCCGCGCCGGGTATAATTGTTGTTTTGTGGCATCAGTCTAATATATTTTGCATGATTTATCAACAATTAAAAATATAGTTACATATAACAATAATATATATTTTGTTAATTTAGTTCACAACATACATATTATAACAATGTTAACAAGCTTATAATGAATGCAAGCATATTTTTATACAAAAATAAATTAAGTATTTGAGGTAAGTCCAAATAACAAACTTCATACAAAAAAATAACTTTAACTTTAAAAAAATAAATATGTAATACATTAAACAAACATATATTGTATATGTAGAATTTTTGCAAACAGAATACATGTACATATATTTTTAATTTAGCCCACTATAGGTATGTTTTGAACTTAAGATACTAAATAGTTTTATAATACTTACACATATAGTAAGATACAAGTAAATGGCGAGTATTACACATTTCTAATTTCAACATACATAAATAGAATATAAAAATATAAAATATATCATTAGATTAAAAGAGTTGTATAAAGAATTACTTAATCTACTGCAGTATGACATTGTAAACAAGAAAATTTAAACTAAAATCCTTTAAGCACCTTAGGGCGTATTCAGAAAGAAAGCTTGAAACTTATAAGCGCTTATAAGTGCTTATCGGCGCTTATAAGCGCTGGTTACCCGCGCAGGAAAATATATGAACATGCGCTTATAAGCGCTGATAGGCGCCGACAAGTTCCAACAAGTTTCAACAAACTTGTCGGCGCCGATCAGCGCTTATAAGCGCATGTTCATATATTTTCCTGCGCGGGTTACCAGCGCTTATAAGCGCCGATAAGCGCTTATAAGTTTCAAGCTTTCTTTCTGAATACGCCCTTAGTTAAGAATAACATAAAGTATACAACAAGCAATACCTTAAATACCGTAAAATACTAAGTAAATGGCCACATTCCTCAACACTGATTTTCACTTTCAATCAAAGCAACTGCAATCACAATCACACCCATCCCCATTGCTACAACAGTCTGCGTCACCACTATTGACATCTCCACTAGACTCACAACAAGAAGTGATACATTCTCTACACCCGTCAAAGCAAGCCTCCGAACATTCTCCAATTCGAACACAACACCATGCTATGCAGCGGCACAAGAAATATATGTCATATTCATCAATTACATATGGAGCGCAACAACAGTCATCATTTCGCCGTCTATTTTCTTCTGCTTCTGGATCGTCAGGTATTTCATGGTTACTACTGAGTGGCTGTGTTACTATTAACTGTTCTTGACTCAAAATATGTTCAGAGTTTGGACTACTTTCTGATAAGTTTGGAGTATTCGATTCTATAGCACTATTTGAGATATCGTTGTTGATAGTGGGCAGTACGTTTAGAACTTCTTCAGCCATTATATTGATAGTTATGTTAGTTAAATACCTACTTTATTAATAACTTTTTACTTTGAGTTATATTTCACTTTGTAATCATTGTAACTTTTACTTAATGCTTATACTACATAATTCGTTTTAGATTAAAATGAGCACAACATAAATGAACATAATGTCACATAATGTTCAGTATGTATAATTTATAAAATATTAAAATTTCCTTATTTTAAAATTTGACACAAAACACATGTCATTTCACATTTGCGGTTTTCACATGTCAATAATCATTGTCAAAGGTCAAGTGTGTTGTCAACAGTCAAATATGCATGTAGCATATTCGTAAATAGGGCGTCAAAAATATGCGGAGGCCTTAGATGGCCCTCGGAAAAGCTCGGAACCATTAAAAAGAGATGATAAATTAAGATGAATAATAATATGTGAGTATGGCCGCCAAAAATTGTACATTCATGAAAAAAAAAAATGTCCTTGTCATTTTATATAACACCAGATTTTTTTATATAGTAACTAGCGACCCGCCCCGGCTTCGCACGGGTGCAATGGCGGCCGGCCGGTACCGCCGCAAACGCTACGTCCCGCAATTTTTAAATCTGTATTATCTTCGAAAATATTCACTTAAATCATACGGTGTAAAGGGCCATATAGATCTCTATTAAATGAACAATGTATTCAAGGTATTTAATTCGTTAAGGATTAATGCTGTATTGGTTAAAATCGCTTCGAAAATTAGCCATTATTTGTCGTAAAAAGTAAATGACAAAAAAAAGTTATTGTGGGTTATCCATAAGAGATAGACATACCTATACCATCGCGGACTTTTCTGTAGACCTTTTCAATGTGTACAATACTTAGTACATTATTTTGATAAAACTCGTAGGGTTCAGCCTGCGTTTGCAATGTAAGCGGAAAAAATGTAATTATTTACGACATCACATTAGAAACCTCAAAAATAACAGTACTTCTCCACTATTTAATGGATATTATTATAAATATATAAACCTTCCTCTTGAATCACTCTATCTATTAAAAAAAACCAATGTGTCCCACTCATGATTCTAGTATGGAAAGGAAAATAAGCATTTCAAAAAAAAAATATTGAGCTTGTTATAGGCACTCAAAATTAATTTAAATTATTAATATAATGATAAATATAACACAGTGAAGCTGAAACTATTTAAAAACTACCATAATCACTACATAGTATAAAACAAAGTCGCTTTCTCTGTCCCTATGTCCCTATGTCCCTTTGTACGCTTAAATCTTTGAAACTACGCAACGGATTTTGATGCGGTTTTTTTTTAATAGATAGAGTGATTCAAGAGGAAGGTTTATACTTTATATGTATAATAATATCCACACTTTGAAGTCACAAAATTATGCACAAATCTTTGAAGTCACAAAATTATGCACAAATCTATTGATACCTGTAAAATTTTGGTATTTCTAAATTGTTCTGTAAACTTGTGGATACTTTTAACAAGTTCTAATAAAAATAACATAAAAAAATTAATATAAAACTCACTTAAAACTATGTCTCACTTTTTTTCACGAATGATACTTCACGCACAGTTACCATAAAATAACACCCTAAATAACTAGATATCCAAGCCACAAAAATATTTTTAAGTAATGGCAACACCAATTTACATGTTGGCCAACCTTTAGAAAAAAATCGCCATTTTGTTACTGTCAAAGTTGATCGAAAGGTACCTAGTCGGCATTTTTGTCTCGGAACATTGAGTGAGAATTATGCAAGGTAAGAATACAAATTTACTATATTATTAAAATTATGTGTGTAGCTTTAGTGTTCTAGTAACAAACCAAACTATGCGGCGTCTTATTACTACAAAACTTTGACGAATAAAGGCTTTTTAGGTTATGTCCAACCATATTTTGATTCACGAATGATACCATGTGTTACTATTGTGTTACGTAACATCCGTGATCGGCTGTTAGGGGTAGTACTCACTAGAGAATCTAAAGTTAAAAATTTACTTTTTTACATAAAGAGAACCCACTTTAAAAACTATCATGTTTCGGAAGTTAGTGCTTTGGTTGTGTTGAAAGTAGTGCCTTGCCACCGACTTCCGAAATTTTAAAGTTATTTTTCACTTTGTGGTTTATGAAGTCTGTTCCCTTTTTGTGAAAAAAATAATATATCAAGCTTTTTAGTTTCTACATACACACATGCGGGTCGAACATAGAACCTCTCTTTTGAAGTCGGTTAAAAAGCTTCATAACTTATATTTTTTCTTTTGTAAGAAATAAGTATTGTCGTGTATTTGTGTCCGCATTAGCTTACGAACCAGAGATCCTGCGTTCAAATCCCGGGGGCAATAACTTGCCAAAACAGACATTTATACAATAGGCGTTGTTTACTTGAGTGTTATAGAAATATTTTATTTTTAGATGGTTTTGACGGCGGCAGAAAAGCAAAAACGATACAGAGAGCGAATGCGTGCTAACAACCCAGACTGATAACGCCATTTTTATAATAACTTTTTTACTATAATAATTCGTATTCGTAATTAATATCATAAGTTGTGAATGATTCTTGCATTTGTAAGTATTATAGAAATACAAAATTTGAGAAATAAAACTTTTTCTTTAATATTTAAATTTGTTTTATTGAGTTTTAAAGTAATTTAATCAAACAATTTAATTAACAATATAAATAATACAGAAATGTAAAAAAAAATCTCCTGCATTATTAGTGTAATGTACACTACGCTTAACAAAATCACGTATGTTACGGTGTGTTACGATTTCACGACTGTTATTGTACAATATTTGGCGACCATACTCATGTACATTATTAAATATGTAATAGTTAAAGTATCTAAACAGATTTTTTAAATACCTATGGTGCATTTACACATTCGTGTTCGCGCCTAACTTTTCTTGGTTACATCAGATTCGTTATTCGCCTCGAACTGCGCACAGCCCCTATCTTTTCGCGCGATTGTGTAAATGCCTGGTACGAAGATTAAATATGAAATTGTTTTTTGATCAATCCTAAGCATTTGGAAAGTAGGACTTTTTCTTGTTTTCGTATTATGACAATATTTTTATACCGTACCTAAAATAATTACTCGAACAATATTGCAATTAAAAGCATTTCTACCGTCGCGGTCGGTAGTTCTAACGCTGGCCATACACGCTAGGGTGTACCTGACAGGTTTGCCTGTACAGGTCACCTGTTCAGGTTAACCGGAGCGTGTATGTTACAGAACTGTGCAAGTTTTCACACCTGTTCAGGCGACAGAAATAATATGAAAATTGATATTTTTTACGCGTGGGTATACCTGTGCAGTTTAACTGTGCAGGCAAACCTGAGCGTGTATGGGGCGGTTCGACGTAGTCGTCAGTTGTCCAGTGAGTGCTAGCAGGAAAACACGTGCATATGTGTAAAGGAGTCATAGCTGCTAATAGTTTGAGATACGTCTTTTCATCGTAGATAGTTGCGAAAATCATTCGGCTCAAATATCAATTCTTTCAACAAGTTCACATGAGAGTATAATAACAATAACTTTGCAATAACCATGATTTGCACCATCGTTCACGGTATCTTCGTTTATATTTCTTTTTCTTCAATAAAATAAATAATAAATCAATTAAAGCTACTGCGTCGATATCAAGCGCCGCGGCCGAGGGCATGGTTTCAAATGAGAGTTTGTGCAGGTTTACCGCTGCGTGTATGTCCTCTTCTCAACTCAACTTTACCTGACAGGCATAACTGCACAGGCAAACCTGTCAGGTACACCCTAGCGTGTATGGCCAGCTTAACGTTATTTTGTTTGTGTATAATTAGGTACTTACGGTCTATATTTTTCAATATAGGTAGCTGGTACCTACGCACGTAATAACCTAATTTTATATTACCTACTTAATACCTCATACTAGTTAGGTCCGAATTTATTGTGGACTAGCTGCTCCGCGCGGTTTCACCCCCGTGGCTCCTCTCCTGTTGACCGTAGCGTGATGATATATAGCCTATAACCTTCCTCGATAAATGGGCTATCTAACACCGAAAGAATTTTTCAAATCGGACCAGTAGTTCCCGAGATTAGCGCGTTCAAACAAACAAACAAACAAACAAACAAACAAACTCTTCAGCTTTATAATATTAGTATAGATTAGTATAGATTAACGAGCATAAAATTAAATAAAACAAAAGATATAAGTATTAACTATTATTTATTTCTAAGTTCTATTTCTATTTCATGACCATGGCTTGGTTTATTAATTCCTGTGTTTATAATTTGCATCTTATTGTAATTTCCAGATACTTTAAAATGACGTAAAAGATGTGCGAGGGTTACTTTCATGGTCATAAATCCGTATGCTTTACCTGAAAACAATAAATACTTGACTTACACGTGTAAGATACACATTTGAATGGATTTAATTCGATGAATAATTAATTATTAATTCTGATATACATATTATGCTTATGAACAAGAATTAAATCAATAATAATCGATCTCAGGTTCTATAAAATTATGACTTAACTTATGTAACAATATAGTTACTTAGAAATACAGTCTCTATGAGATAGTTCTTTTAGGTTCAATATCATAAAATAAAAACAACAATTACTTACCGATACAATTCCGTCTCCCGTATCCAAAAGCGCCAAAGAAATTAGGATTTTTCGGAAGCCGAGCGGGATCTAGCCACCTCTCAGGATGATACTCTTCAACATCCGGACCCCACTTGGGGTGGTGAAGTACTCCATATAACGATATCATACAAATGTGGCCCTTTCGAAGAACTGTATTTTCTAAAAGAATAATCGCCATTAATTAATTGCCCAGTTTGAAAGGGATAATAAATAAGTTATTATTAATTGTCCCTTTAATAATGGAAAAAGGATTTTTAAAATCGATCGACGCGTCGTCATGGCTTTCGGCGCCAAATCCAATGTACCTATTTTTTAAACCCCTTTAGAGCGACAAGAGCAGGGCAGAAAAACGTTTGCCGGGACAGGTAGTATCTATACTAATATTATAAAGCTGAAGAGTTTGTTTGTTTGTTTGTTTGAACGCGCTAATCTCAGGAACTACTGGTCCGATTTGAAAAATTCTTTCGGTGTTGGATAGCCCATTTATCGAGGAAGGCTATAGGCAATATCATCACGCTAAGACCAACAGAATCGGAGCCAGGCGGGTGAAACCACGGAGCGCAGCTAGTTATATAATATACTTACTAAGTTGTACATCTTTAGCTATAATGCGTGCAGTTATTGGTGCGACAGTGCAAAATCGGATTGTTTCTTTCAACACTGCTTCGACGTACGTCAGCCGAGATAGATCTTCTTTTAACACATCCCTGTCTTCGTCGAAAATCTCTTTGATCCTACAATTAGAATATTGATTTTACTCTTCATTATCATACAGGGTGTCGCACTATTAGTATACTGAGCGCGAAGGGACTTGTAGTATTGCATACACTGATCACGTAAAAAATACTTAAACAACAAAATTACATTAAAAAATTTTGCTAAATTTTTCCTGAAAATCCATGTTTTCTTCTCTAGCTTCGCGCAGTCGGCATATACCGCTTCGCTTATGTGAGCATTTTGCTGGCCACGTGCTGGTAGCAAAGCTGGGCGGGTTGCTTGTTATGGGTGTACAAGTGTTAAGAATTCATCTATTTGAAAAAAAACTGCGTCTGGAATTTTATAAGTATTTTTTACGTACTCAGCGTATGCAATACTATAACCTCATTTGAGCTTAGTATACCAACAGTGGGACACCCTGTATAGTTAAATTTAAATTCGAAAAGGTAGTCAAGTTCTATTGGACAAAATATATTTAACTTCTCCGTGGTTTTCAATGCGAAACAATATTACTCACTCCTGGTAACATTTTTCTTGAATTTCGGGATAAGTGCCAAGCAATACTAGTGTGTAGGTCAATATTGACGAACTAGTCTCAAAGCCTGTTAGAATAATATTGTTCATTTCATCCCTGATATCTTTTTCCTTTAGAAGCACACTGTCGAAGTCTAGTAGACGGTGCAGGAATGGTTTAAACTTGGTATCTGAAATAACACAAAATATACTCTATAGGTCCTCTATAGGATTAGGGAATTGCAATTAGTTATAAAATTATACGATTCGTTTGATATCTTATTAGTCCGAACTTATTGAATCTTATTCTATTAACATACCTGATTTAAAACTGTATTTGCTAGGCTCTTCTCTTCTTTTTCTTAAAACCTGCAATAAGAAGTAGCCCGTAAAGTTATAATATATATTATTACTACTTATTTTTATTATTACACTAAGCACTGCCTACGATTTCAATCGATTGGTACAGGTAAAAATATTGTAGGCATTTATTAATTCAGATGAAAATCTATTTCTGTGCCAAACTTCGACCTTACAGGCATTATTTGCGTAAAAGCGGAACAGAAGCTGTCCATCCAATCTTAGAAACTTTCGACTATTTTTAAAACGTGATAATGATTAAGCTAATAATTCCTTACCATATCAGTCAATTCGTGTGTAATCCCGACGTAGTAGTCTTCGTTTCTCTTTAAGTTTGATTTGTCATACAACGTGTCAATCAGCAACCATGGATATTTTACCCGATCACAAATGTTGGTTATCGCACCACGGAACGCTTTTAAGCAGTCCTCGTTGAAGGCACTTTCACCTGTGATATCGACGCCTGCCGTTGTCCCTGTGGTGTCATAAATACTATAATAAAAATAATATAGAATTATGTATTATGTATATGCGATGGTTCCTCTATGTAGTTTTCTATTTGCGAAAACTGAATACTAAATATCGTCGTATTTAAGGCCCGAGACAAATTTAATTTTTAAACCTTAATGTAAAAATTGTTTGAACATATTCTAGGGTTTACATTTCCTCAGATTGTATTTCTTTTAACTCTCCAACAATTAGATAATTCGCGAAAATTGTTATAAAGTATCTTATAAGTCCTTATTATCATCGGTTAAGAGACGACTATATTGTCGAGGTTGAACTTTAAATATTCAAAATTCAAAAGAGATAGAAGACCCTTACAACAAATGGTTTCCAGGGTATTTTTTTCTAAGCTGTTTAGCTGATCGAAGGGGCCGCAGTCGACCCGCTCCTTCCACTCCTGGACCAAACGACGACTTTGATCGTTAAAAATACCCATAAAGCTGTCTAAAACAACCTGGTTAAAAGTTGGATTCACGATTTTCCTGTGCTCTTTCCATACAGACACTGTAAATATAAAATTAAAATATATTAAAATTGTCTGCTGTCAGGGTATAAAACTACTGGACGGATTTAAATGAATATTTTTTTCGTTATAATCAAGTTGTAGCTTCTTGCTCGTCCTTGACAGTTGACACAATTTAATTTGAATTCGATTCTACGCATGTGCCAACGGAAGTGAAAAGTCGAGGGCACAGCTAGTAAATTTTCAATTAAAATTTAAAGTAACTAAGTAGTTAAGAAGTTATCAAAATAGAAGATTCTTTCTTCCTATCCCTATTCGAGTATTTACCTGGTCCAAAAAGGAGGCCATCGCCAAGAAAATGATTCGTAATTCTTTTCATGAAACCCGCCTTGTGCATGCATGTACTGAGCACAGTGTTACAATCGTCTGGATCGGTAATGGCTGTAAATTGTTTAATTATTTCTTAGTACTTAATTAAATTGTAGAACGTTAGTAGTTGAATTGTAGAGATAAGTAAAACTATGTCGTATTCCTTCAGTTTATGTTGTATTATTTCATATGCTATCTTCGGAGTTTCTTGCCGGTTCTTCTCCGTAGAAACGGCTTTGTTAAAACTATGTTATGACGATTCAAAAGTGCTTTTAGAAGACTGAGTTTGAGTTTATCTGAACTAAATTCTCGCTCAAATAAAGCGCTTTTAGGCTTTAAGCACATAGCAGCGTGTATAATAGGTACCTCTACGAGTACAAAGTATCTAGTGTGTGTGTAAATATGATATTTGATAGCTTCGGATATATCATGCGTAACAGAATATGACCTCTTTCAACTTATCATGCACGGCCAAGTTGCAGGAGACGATATTATAGTTATACCATGATGTCTCATGTCTTAAAACAGTATTAATTCCAGAATGGATAGATGACAAAGCTATATAGTCGCCTAGCACCATCGCATCACTTTCTTACAATGGAAATAATCCAGTTTTAATGGTTTGAAAAGAGGAATAAGTCAGTGTTTAAAATTATGTTCTGTTTAGTTAAGTGTGCACAAGTAACAGCAAGTGAAACTGTTCTTTAGTTCATCTCTCTCTGATAGGACCACTCCTTGAAAATATTGGTATAGGCATAGGCTGTAGGCATAAGTATGTATTAAGAATATGTACCTACATTAGTTATATATAAAAAAAATTTCAATCGTCATAAATTGATTGTGTTTGTTAAATTTGCATACATAGTGATTTCTATCAATAATAATTAAAATTACTTATACAGTTTGTTATGAAAACAACGAGTTATAATAAAGAAGTACCTATGAACCATAGTGAATATTCATAAAATAGTAATAAACGGATTGTTTACATAGAAGATATTGTTTTTATAGAATTATTTTCACAAAGCAAACAACTAATGACCTATTGAACCTCAGAATTTGACTTGGCTAGTTTTTAGAACTTCACAAATAATAACGTTCAATAACATCAATGAATATAATATGAACTAAATAAAAAAAACTAGCCTGATCAAATTATGGGGTTCAATAGGTCATTAGTTGTTTGCTTTGTGAAAATAATTCTATTTTCAAATTAAAAAAAAGTCATATTTTAGAATAAACGTTGTTCTATAATAGACTACAAGCCGGTATAGGAAAAAAATATGGGTCAATTGAACCACCAGGGGACATATCTAGAACGATAGAAGAGCATAAAATAATAAGATTCATCACTATGCCGTCACTTGTAAGCTGTCCAACTGAGTGCAGATGAGAATTCAAAAGTACAGGTAGACTCGGTAAATTTTGGTCATATATTTTTGTACGGCATTTTTAACCATCGATAGATCCATTAAAAATAATAAGAAACCGCTCAGTGCCGTACAAAAATGGTGGTCCACAAAGTCGGAATTTTTATTTAATTTCCGAGAGTTACCGGGGGTAAATTTGGTCATTTGACCATGTACGGCATCTGTGTCATACTATTTCAATACTGCTTTTAATCCATTATTCCGCAACGCCGTACAAAAATCATGGGGACAAGGGGAAAAAATCGAGAGTTGCAATCCCCTCTCTTTCCCCACTCCAGGGGGTCATTTGACTAAGTACGGCTTCGGTTCCAAAACATTATCTAGCACTCAAAAGTACTATTAAAAGCAATGCCGTCAAAAAATAATTGTTCTTTTAAATGTATACCAATAATCATCTTAATTTCATCGAATTCTTGATATAAAGAGCTGTAAGGTCATTTGACCCTGTACGGGAACTTTTTTTTTAACATGATATTGTAAAATTCAATTGTTGTATAGTATTGCCGTCAAAAGAAACCGTTCTAAAAAAAGTAATAGAGAAATGCAAAAACTGAAATTTTGTAAAAGTTTAAACATCGTAGATTAATGAAATATAATAGTTTTCTACACTTTATTCGTTGTTTTAAATAGTATTAACATAGATAAATTAGGAAAAAACGATGCCGTACATTTTTGTGCAGACCACATCTTTTAGGCTGATGAAAGCGACGAAAGCTACAATTTTAAGGCTGCTTTATGGCCATCTGATACAGTACGGCATTAACATATTTTTACCCGACTACGGCAAAGCAAAAGGAGGGTTATGATTTTGACAGGTCATGTATGTATGTTCATCTATTCCCTCGTAACTTCTAATCTACTTATCAGAATTCGACAAATGACATATCATTAGAAGCGTCTGAATTGTTCACTGGATAACCAGCGACCAGCTAGCTAAAGGCTATATGGGGTTTCACAAAATCTAATGTGGCGCCCTCTAGCGGACAAAACATACAGAGTAAAAAAATTAAGTTAAGATAAATATGCCGTGTTTGGTATCATTTGAAAGCGCTTTACTTGTACATTTTGAATATGTATATATTACTAGCATTTGCTTGTGACTTTACCTGTATTCATGGGCTGATTGCATATAATTCACATATTTTCGTTCATAGCTTCTTTATTAGTTCATCAATTTAACGGAGTCCATTCCACCTGACTCCGACTTTCCAAGGTGATAATTAACCACCCCGAGCTTCTTAATATTAATGTATATTTATATTTTATTATCAAAATATAAAGCAAACATTTCGTTATATGGATTTTTTTCTTTTTCAGATTTTTCCCCTTTGAACCAACGAAAATGTACGGCACATGAAAAAATATTATCTATGCATAAAATACTTTAAAAATAAATTTATTTCGTGTTGTGTCAAATGACCCCCTGGAGTGGTGAAAGAGAGGGTATTGCAACTCTCGATTTTTTCCCCTTGTCCCCATGATTTTTGTACGGCGTTGCGGAATAATGGATTAAATATAATGGATTAATATACTGCATAGAAATAGTATGACACAGATGCCGTACATGGTCAAATGACCAAATTTACCCCCGGTAACTCTAGGAAATTAAATAAAAATTCCGACTTTGTGGACCACCATTTTTGTACGGCACTGAGCGGTTTCTTATTATTTTTAATGGATCTATCGATGGTTAAGAATGCCGTACAAAAATATATGACCAAAATTTACCGAGTCTACCTGTACTTTTGAATTCTCATCTGCACTCAGTTGGACAGCTTACAAGTGACGGCATAGTGATGAATCTTATTATTTTATGCTCTCCTATCGTTCTAGATATGTCCCCTGGTGGTTCAATTGGCCCATATTTTTGTCCTATACCGGCTTGTAGTCTATAAGGGAAAATAAAACAATTGAGTTTTCAGTCAGTTCACCTAAGAATGTGATACATCTTTGTAAATAAATTTCTGGACTGTCTACAGAACTTGGCACACATTTAGATCTCAATTCTTTTTTCGGCAATTAAGTCAACGATTGAACTTGGCTCCAATTTTTACATTTATGTTTTGGTGGGATATCATTACTTTTTGTACAGAAAATTACTATGCAAATTTGATTTACTTTAAAAATAGAATACTTTTTATACACGATTTTTTTTTCTTGCGGTTTCTCTGTATGGTTTGTTTTGTATTATTTTCTATATTTTCTTGTATGATAGGAATGTCAGCGCGCATTCTCCTTTCGTTATCTGCAATTTTTTAAACTCGTTTTCTGTTTAAAAAATTACATGTTTTTCTAAATAACCAGCGTGAATTTAGAGCACTTCTTTGAGCGAATAAGCCGCGAGTGCCGCGACGATTTAACGATTACGCGGCGAGTGACGAGTTCCATATTTAAAATTTAAAATGTCTAGAAAAAGGACATTGCCTGTCTTTGTATGGAAGTTGGACCAAGTGCTACCCAGAATGAAGACATTTGTATTGTTTGGTACTTTATTTGTAAAATACTAACTATTTAAATATGTTTATTTTCCGATAGTAGTGTTAGTTAAAGAAAAAATACTTAATAATATTTTTATGATCGTATGTGCCAGAGCACAATAGTAAAAAAGCACGAAAATTGTATTTTTTCGTGTACCAAATAATACACTAATAAGCAAAAATGGAATCGGTTCACCCAACTAAACGGATTTTGATGATATTTTGTAGAGAGAGATGCACATGCACCTTATATTATTAACCAAAATAACATATTATTATAAAGTACAGAAATTACACTTGCTTTTGCACGCGGGTTGAAACCGAATTAGTTCAGTAAAAAATAATTAAGTATTCTCATACTAGCTGCGCCACGCATTTTCAACCGCGTAAATGAGTCTTTCCTGTAAATCTAATATCAGTATCAGCGAATATCAGTATAATATTAATATAATAACATAAGTACATAGTTAAAAAAAGACGCAATACGCTTTAATAATATTGTTTTTTGACTGTCCGTTTAAATTGGGTCAAAATCGAGTATAAAGGAGTCGGTAGCATACAAAAATACAGGTAAAGCTTATAAAAGCGTGTTGAAATACTTTTCAGGCTCTTGCCTAAGTTTAGTATCTGGATTCTTACTTGGTTACATCTACTATCTTTCAGTGAGCCCTATCAAAATTAAATCATTTCGACCTTCGACGAAGCCTTCTTCCATTATACTGAAATTAAAACTAAACTAAACACTCATAAATAAAGAATAAATAAATGTGAATATGTAAAATTATAAATTATTTTTAACTGTATGAGCAATATTTTTATTACAATTTTCTTTTATTTTACGTTTAATAACAGTTTTGAATAAAGAAATCATACAATCGAAGTAATCTGCCCTAGCGCTACTAGCGCGAGTGAGTGTGATGTCAGAGGCGCATCGAATCCACAGATGTTTCGTGCAAAAATATGTAAACTTCAATAATCTATATCTCAGTCATTTATTGATGGATATCAAAATTTTTTTCGGCCATTGATTAGTTTTGATCTATATTTTAACACTATTATGGTGAATATAATATTTTCTATATTTATAAACTTTTCTATTTTTACCTAGGTACTTACTTACAAAATTAATGTCATTGAAAAAAAAATTTAATTCAGATAAATTCACTGTTTTCTGATTTTTTCCTTTGTACACACACTATTACCTAGTTGATTACAAAATTTGAACTTTCTAGGTCATCTGGAAGTGGGTTAGGTTTTGTATATATCTATGATGACGTCAGTCTTAAAAATTGCGATTTTTGGATATTAATATCTACGCAACTGTTAAATCTGTATTTATGAAATTTAAGGTTCTTGTTTATCTTGTGGTTCTCTTTATATGTACCAAATTTGGTTTGTTTAAGTTAAATAGTTTTCGAGTTATAATCGAGTTATAAGGGGGTGAAAAGTGGCTCCAAATGGTTCGTGTAAAATTACACACGGCTGCTGCTCGCCAGTTCTCTTCGCTTGAACTTGGCTTGACACGCTGCCGCGTGTCTAGATATATTATATGTATTTATTTATTTTTACTTATTTATATAAAAAAAGCTTTCCGCCCGCGGCTTCGCCCGCTTTGTCTAGAACCTAATAAATTATATACTAAAACCAGAGAGTGCTTCCTCTTCACTCACTCTATCTTTAAAAAAACCGCATTATCAGTTTCCCCTTATAGGATCACTTTGTTGTCCGTCTGTCTGTCTGTCAAGACCCTTTTTGGTCAGGAACGCGTGGTATGCAGCTGAAATTAATTACAAAATTGAATACTCAAGTCTACGGTCCCTTGATTCTATGAAAAAATCATATAATATAGGCCAACGCAATCAAAAAATACAGCCGTTTATGCTGCAAATTTTCGCAAATTTCAACATAGTCAATTGGCACAGATAAAGGAAAAAATTGCATAAAGCTTGGATTTAAAGTTACAATATATAATCAAAAATAGGTTTGTTCGGAGCTCTCGGTGCGTTTTGTTTGTTATTCATTTTTGTATAATATCATGGCAAATACACTTATGAGTATTTTTTTCGTCTTAAAAAAATTGTAACCATTTTTGTAACAATTCTTTTAGTGACTATAAAGCGATTGGATTCATTCATAACGTTTTAGAACTTGGTGATCGATTTTTTCAGTTAATTTATTAAGTTTTAGACAAAGCAGGCGAAGCTGCGGTTGCTCTAGAGAGTTCCTCTTAGCATTTAACAAATATTAAAAAGTACTCACCATATATAGGCATCATTCCCATATAAAACACAGACACATCACCGTTCGCTATCGTGTATCGAGTTACGCTCTTTATTCTTTCCCATCTTACTGAAAATATGAATAGGAATGCATGGGTAATTTTTTGATAGTAGAAAAAAAAATCGCCGTACTGTGGCAACCAACGCTTAGCCTCTCTTTTAATATAACTTACCTTGACGACTTCCAGATAATAGATTTAAGTGACCTAATATTGGCCATCTCCCTGGATATACGGCAACATTACCAGGATACGATTTTATCGTAATAAAAATGTATAGAAATAAAAGAAAACAAAAAATAAGGAACCACAACATTTTTGTTAACTGCCGCGCAATAGAAATGAAATATCAATGCTTCGCTCATACAATTTTGCAACATGGTATAATTATTTTAATATGTACTTATAAATGCTAAATACTTACAGGGGTCAGTAAAATTATGCATTGTAAATAAATAATTTACAATGCAAATGTGATTACTTACCTAATTGTGAAAATATAAATATAATACCCCGAGTTTTCCGGGGGGAGGTGCATGTCTGAGCTGCATTTGCAATATTTCTAAGTGAAAAATGAACCGTACCGGTATCTTGTACCGGTATGCAAACTGCAGATGCAAGAAGCTACATGTAGATTATTTGAAATATTCTTTCCACCTAGAGGCTTTTGATTTCTCTCATCTATCACTCATGTATATGTCGTAGCCATATCGTAGATTTGATTATTTCATGAAATGATTGATCATTTCACGAAATTTTCGCATTTCATGAAATGGCCAACATAGTTTGATCAGATCGTTAAATCGTCAATGTTTCACGATTTGGTCATTCACATTTGGCCAGATCGTATAAAATATAGAGAATCCATAAAATATAAAAAAATCAGAATATTCTAAGAACTTCTTTATCGTCATCTAAGTTAGTGCCGCGGCAGCGGCCGGTGTATGCCAGAAGCAAATGTTTTTTGCAATAGAAAACAGTTAGGTTAGGTTAGGTTAGAGCGGGGGCACACGATGCGTTGCGGCGCCGCACCGCAAAGATTTCACCGTGTCAGTGGGCACACGAGCGGTGCGGCGCCGTAACGTTTTTATGTCGCAGCAGCGTCGTAGCAGCGTTGCACAGCGTGTCCTTCCTTGTGATGCAAAACAACTGAGCGGTGCCGCTCCGACGTCGCACCGCATTCACCCCTCCCCGCCTCGTCTTGGTGGTTACAAGTCCGGTGCGGCGCCGGAGCGCATCGTGTGACATGCCACAGATATTTCTATGTAAGACGACGCAGCGACACCGCTCCGGCGCCGCACCGCCGCCGCAACGTATCGTGGGGGCACACGTTGCGTTGCGGCCCTTAGACTTAAATAAACAACGCACGAACCGAGCGAGCAAAGCGAGCGTGCTGCGGCAGCGGCCGGCGAGTGCCAGAAGCGAATCGCTTTTAAAAAAGAAACATTTATAATAATATAGTAGGATATATAAATATAGTTATGTATAGGATTTTAGACGCATTTTTTATTCAATATAAGATATCCGCATTTTCTTTCTAAATTCTTTATAAATTTATATTTATAAAGCATTTGAATGCCATAAAACCAAAAATATCAATTTCAACAAAAAAGGTCGTGTTCCATCGTTACAATATTGTATTCACTGAAAAGTGTTTCATATTGGTTGAGATGGTTGTTAATGATCTCAATAGATGGCGCGCGATGTGTCCCTTAGAAACATAAAACTGAAAGAATAGAATAAATTCGATCGCTCTGGTGGGTCACGAGTGGCTGAATTGGTCAGGTATCCGCCCCGAAATGGCGCGAAAGGATGTGGGTTCGAGTCCCGCCTCGTGATCGATTTTTTTCTATTCTTTATAAATTTATATTTATAAAGCATTTGAATGAAATAAAACCAAAAATATCAATTTCAATAAACAAGTTCTTAAAATATTTTGAATTTTTTTAATATTTTATGGACTCTCTATATTTCATACGATCTGGCCAAATGTGGATGACCAAATCGTGAAACGTTGACGATTTAACGATCTGATCAAACTATGTTGGCCATTTCATGAAATGCGACCATTTCGTGAAATGATCCATCATTTCATGAAATGAGCAAATCTACGATATGGCCACGACATATACATTATTAAACATGTAATAGTTAAAGTATTGAAACAGATTTTTTAAATACCTATGTTGCATTTACACATTCGTGTTCGCGCTTATCTTTTCTTGGTTACTTACACCAATGCAATTTTAGCACCCCATCAATGGAATTTTGGGTCGAAAATGACCTTAATCGAGAGGTCTCCGTTAGGTCCTTTAAGGTCCCACATTTTTTTTGTTAGGTCCCTTTTAGTTTTTTATAAATAATTTTTTTAAATTTTGGGTATAAAAAAAGTACACTTTTGCACCTCATCCATAGAATTTTGGGTCGAAAATGACCTTAATCGATAGGTCTCCGTTAGGTCCTTTAAGGTCCCCCAATTTCTTTGTTAGGTCCCCTTTAGTTTTTTTATAATTTTTTTTTAATTTTGGATATAAAAAAAATACACTTTAGCACCTCATCCATAGCAAAATTGGCGAATTTTATCAAAATCGTATTCTTTATCGTTAGGTCCGTATAGAACCATCATTGAAATTGTTAAATTATTTATTTTATTATTAACTAGCGACCCGCCCCGGCTTCGCACGGGTGCAATGCTGATACTAAATACACTACAGAAAAACTGTGAACGTTGTATATAAAAACATAGCGGCCCGCTCCGGCTACGCACGGTATAAAATATGTATATAGCCGGGCGGCCGGCCGGTACCGCCGCAAACGCTACGTTCCGCAATTTTTAAATCTGTAATATCTTCGAAAATATTCACTTAAATCATACGGTGTAAAGGGCCATATAGATCTATATTAAATGAACAATGTATTCAAGGTATTTAATTGGTTAAGGATTAATGCTGTATTGCTTAAAATCGCTTCGAAAATTAGCCATTATTTGTCGTAAAATGTAAATGACAAAAAAAAGTTATTGTGGGTTATCCATAAGAGATAGACATATACCATCGCGGACTTTTCTGTAGGCCTTTTCAATGTGTATAATACTTAGTACATTATTTTGATAAAACTCGTAGGGTTCAGCCTGCGTTTGCAATGTAAGCGGAAAAAATGTAATTTTTTACGACATCACATTAGAAACCTCAAAAATAACAGTACTTCTCCACTATTTAATGGATGTTATTATACATATAAACCTTCCTCTTGAATCACTCTATCTATTAAAAAAAACCGCATCAAAATCCGTTGCGTAGTTTCAAAGATTTAAGCATACAAAGGGACATAGGGACATAGGGACAGAGAAAGCGACTTTGTTTTATACTATGTAGTGATAGTGATAGTGAATATAAAATAATTAAAACCTGCGCATGCGCACATCATACATAAACAGTGCGAAATTTAAATTGGTATCGTTTCATTTATTAAATCAATAAATAAATCTATACTATATTCGGCTCGGCGAAAGATGATTCCTTTGAAAGACAACCTTGTAATGGCGTCATCATTAAATTAGAAACATATTGGAGGCGTCTAAAAATGACATTTATTAATTTTTATGTAGCTTTATGCCATTACAATGATATTCCGTTGGAATTATAAGAATTCTTAACATTTACATCGTTGGCATTTATCGACTAGTGCGGAAAGTATCGATAATGGAAATGAGTACATATTTTTAAAACCGAAAAATCAAACCAAATTCACTATTTGGTCTCACGATTATACCTGAAAAATATCTATTTACCTATGATAACAAAAGTTTTTCAGACAAATTAAATGGGGACATCCATTTTCATGATAAAATATACACTAGCGCATACGTGTTTATTTATTTACAAAAAAACGAGATGGAATAACTGCAGAAATGGAAGAGTTCATGAAAAGAGTCAGAGATAATGATAGTGATTCTTATTCTTCATTCGCGGCTGAACGCGGCTTTTAGATTTAATATGATAATATTGATTAAACAAAATTTAATTGTATTTTATTACTAGCTGTCCCGGCGAACTTTGTACCGCCCTGTCAATGAATGTTGTGTTACCTTTTAGCTGAACTAATTTAGGCTTTGATTAAGTAATCTTCTTCTTTCTTCTTTCTCAGCCCGGTTTAACCCAAAGTTGAGTATAGGCCTCTTCATGGGCACGCCATTCTTTTCTGTTCTTCGCCACCCGCATCCATTTTCTTCCCAATACCTTCACTATATCGTCAGCCCACCTAGCAGGCTGACGTCCAACATTTCTTCGCCCGGTCCAAGGACGCCATTCCAAGATTCTGTTGGTCCACCTATTGTCGCTTAATCTACAAACATGGCCCGCCCATCTCCATTTCTGCCTAGACACTTTGAGTGCTATGTCTATAATTCCAGTTTTCTTTCTGATCGTCGTATTTGGAACTCTGTCTATCAAAGAAATCCCGAGGATAGTGCGTTCCATCGACCTTTGTGCTACTTGGAGCTTGTGCACTAGTTGTTGGGTTAGTGTCCAGGTTTCGGAAGCGTATGTCATTACAGGAAGAACACATTGCTCGAAAGTTCGCCTCTTCAGGAAGGTTGGTATTTGTTTATCTTTGAATACATCGGATAGTTTGCCAAACGCTGCCCATCCTAGTTGTATCCGGCGGTCTACTTCCCTTGTTTGTGCAATTCTATCCAGTGTAATTATCTGACCCAAATAAACATACTCATCTACTCGGTCGATCGTTTGACCATTTATTGTGATCGTAGAGGTAATGTTGTTACTTCTACTCATAAATTTCGTTTTAAGCATGTTCATTCTCAATCCAATAGCTAATGAGGCATCGTGTAGTTCTTGGAGCATAATTTTTATATCGTCTGGAGTTCTGGCGAAGAGAATGAGGTCGTCGGCAAATCTTAAATGTGACAGCATTGACCCATTGATACTAACGCCCTTTTCAGACCAGTTCAACAGTTTAAAAACGTCCTCCAGTGCAGCTGTAAATAACTTGGGAGAGGTTGTGTCACCCTGTCTTACCCCGCGACCGACTGGTATTCGACGAGATACTTCGTGCAGCTTTACCTGGAGGGTTGCACCTTTGTAAATCTCCTTAAGGACATCCACATATCTTGTGTCTACCATAGATCTTTGAAGTGAATGAAACACAGCCCAGTGCTCTACTGTGTCGAACGCTTTTTCGTAATCCACGAAGGCGACACATAGCTCCTGATTGTACTCCACACACTTCTCGATTAGCTGCTTATTGCTTAGCTGAATATGTGATCGGTAGTGGAGAAACCACGACGGAAACCTGCCTGTTCTACGGGTTGTGCAGTATCAAGTCTGTTGGCTAGACGGTTAGTTAGAACTTTAGTAAAGAGCTTGTAGGTATGGAGCAATATAGATATTGGCCTATAGTTCTGAAGTTGAGATTTTTCTCCTTTTTTGTATATAAGCGTGACTAATGCGTTTTTCCAAGGTTTTGGTGTAATACCTTCCATTAAAACCTGATTAAACAGTCTTTGAAGTTCCAACAACACCGTTTTGCCACCTAACTTTATAAGTTCTACTGGTACACCATCTTCACCTGGGGCCTTTTCATTTTTCATATTTTTAAGCGCCGATTTGATTTCATATAGGCTAATGTCTGGCAGATCTTCTGTAAAGTGACGTCTGAGTTTGGCACGTGGACATTGAGGCTTCAGTGGCTCCACTATTCTGGAGGTGTACAGTTCTTCGTAGAATTTTTCTACAACAAGCATTATTTCATCGAGGTCAGTAGTTTCCCTTCCGCTAGCATCTTTGAGTCTATGTATCTGTTTGTTTCCCTCTGCTAATTTCTTTCGAAACACCTTTGGGCCTTTATACTTCTCTCGATTAAGTAATACAATGATACAAAATAAATATTTATATGGATTGATATGTAATAGTATTTTAATTTATTACTTCAAACACGTCTCAGAGAAAAATGATTGAATTTTAATAAGTTGTGCAGCATGCATTAACTCTTTTCATTCTTTAACTGTTATCGACCACGCCATCGTTTCGTTTCACTTTAGTTGTGATAATAATTCTACCATTATCATTGGGCGATCGACGCTGATACAGTGGGTAACCATCGTTGCCTGTTATGGTCTCTGCCATCAATTTTCGTGGATACCTTTTGGTACACTCGCTGTCAACCATGCATGGTGTTTGTTGGTTGATGGTTTCACACGGTCCATTAATCATATTCGTGATAACAACGACATGTCGGTCTGGATCGGTTTCAGGATTAGCAATCCCCGCACACTCATATATTTTATTCTTTTGACTAACCAAATTAAAATGTGTGCATGCTGCAAGCCAGATTTTCATCATTCGATTGAATACTTCCATCATTGAATAATCCCAAAGATGTCTTCCTTGAATGTAACTCATCAGTGATCGGATTTTTTGGTTGAAAACACGTGTGGTGATGTCGTGCCGATCACTTGATCTGTCCGTCCGGGAAGCAACAGTTGAATAATTTCCATCCATTTCGGATTACATATAAATGTAATGAATAGATCTGGCCGACCATAATGACGAACATATTATTATGTCATTGCATCTTGCACATATTCACTTGGGCTACCTGTGTATGTCGCCGGTAAAATAATCAATAGACCAACATTTTCTGCATCTTCTTCTGTGCTAATTGCGCGGCGTAAATGGATGCAATCTTCAAAACGCAATTTAAATTGTTTATAGCTACGCAATATTGTTGACGCAGTCGACGAAATCGCAACAAATAATTTGAATTTTTACATTTTTATAGAATTTTTTTTAATTTTAATTTTTTCTAGCTGGCCCGGCGAACTTCGTACCGCCCAGTCAATGAATGTCGTATTACCTTTGGGCTATTGGGCTTGGAACTAATTTAGGCTTTGATGAATGGAATACAATGATACAAAATAAATAAAGATATATAACAGCATTTTATTTCGACACATAGGTACAGGTAAATAGAATAAAAAAAAACACAATAATTAGATACTTAATTACTTCATACACGTGTCAGAGAAAAATTATCGAATTAAACTACGTTTTGCAGCCTGGGATGCATTCGGATTAACTCTTTCCATTCTTTAACTGGTGTCGACCACGAAATCGTTTCCTTTCACTTTAGTTATGATAGTTCTACCACTATCATCTTGTTGCCTGTGATAGTTTCTACAGTAAATTTTCGTAGATTCCTTTTGGTACACTCGCTGTCAACTATGCATGGTGTTTGTTGGTTGATGGTTTCACACGGTCCATGAATCATATTCGTGATAACAACGACATGTCGGTCTGGATCGGTTTCAGGATTAGCAATCCCCGCACACTCATATATTTTATTCTTTTGACTAACCAAATTAAAATGTGTGCATGCTGCAAGCCAGATTTTCATCATTCGATTGAATACATCCATTGAATAATCCCAAAGATGTCTTCCTTTAATGTAACTCATCAGTGATCGGATTTTTTATTTGAAAACACGTGTGGTGATGTCGTGCCGATCACTTGATCCGTCCGGGAAGCAACAGTTGAATAATTTCCATCCATTTCGGATTACATATAAATGTAATGAATAGATCTGGCCGACCATAATAACGAACATAATATTATTATGTCATTGCATCTTGCACATATTCACTTGGGCTACCTGTGTATGTCGCCGGTAAAATAATCAATAGCCCAACATTTTCTGCATCTTCTTCTCTGTGCTAATTGCATCGCGTAAATGGATGTAATCTTCAAAACGCAACTTAGCTTGGTTCAACCGAATGAGTCAAGGCCTCCGTTTCGTTATAATATTATTTCAACGCAATATTGTTGAAGCAGTCGACGAAATCGCGACAAATAATTGTCAGAATTTTCACATTTTTATAGATTTTTTTTAACCCATTGAGCCCCGAACGGCCCGATCGGTCCACGACACAATAGATTTTCTATTGTGTCTGTGGTTCCGGGGCCTGAGTTACTATCCTTCTTGGTTAGTTTCCTCACCGAAAATATCTTATCAATTTCTGAAAGCACGCGTAAACACAAATATTTGAGAAATTTTTATGTATCTTTGTATAAGTGCACTTTTCAATAATTGATTTAAAAAAAATACAGACAATAGTTTGTTCACCCTTTTTACTTTTTAATTATTTTACACAAAATACATTTTTGAACGCATGAATGTCAAATAATATTTTCCTTATTTGACAGGATTGACAACTAATGATTGACATGTACGAAAATCAAAATGATTTTTATATTTTGAAAGGAGAATGGCGAAACTGGGCCTAACTGTTACAGAAATCATAATATATTTAAAATTCATAATGTTAATTTTAATAATTATTTGTAAAATATTGACTTCTGATTCTATGGGAAAACAAATCTTTGAAAAGAAAGATAATTCGTTCACTCCCGGTCTTATCAAGCAGAGATGTCAGTGTTGTCAGGAGTAAAATAGTCAAATATATAGATTAATACGAATGAATGTTTATTTTTTCATTTTTAGTTTTATTGAATTCAAATGCTATAAAAATCAGAAGCAAAACTTAACTTTTTTTAACACACATCTTTATTTATTTAGGTCATTCTATAAAATAAAAACATATTTTACTTAATCAATAGTAATTAAAACCTTTTTATTTAGGTAGCTGGCAATTGTAAATGTCAAATTATTAATTATAATTATAATTATGTCAGTGATGAGTGATTGTTGATGTTTGTTGTTTGACTTTTGAGTGAAGTTTTAGTAACGTTATATTCAAAATTGCTTTAATCGTCTATTTTTACTCTAAAGATATTATTTGAATTGATTAGTCTTATTATAAAAGCGAATCCTGATTCATCCATTTATAAAGATATAAGAAATGTATCTACCTAGTGATTGTTGATGTTTTGGTAAGTTAAAATGTGAGTTGAATCTTAGATTACAAAATAAAATGCAGATGGAGCATGACAATTTTCCATCGCCTTTGTCAAAGAAAATACGAAATCAAAAACGAATACGAACCTCCGCCAGTGCCATAGCGATTCTATAGTCCTTTTCACCTAAGATGATTCCTGTGACATATCGATTGTTGACACGTGTAGAGATTGCCTTTACTGAAATCGTATCAATTGTTTCCGATAATCGATAATATTTTATATGGAAATGATATCGATTTGAATAAAGGACCAAAATTAGTTATTTCGGCATTTCGCCAACAATTAACTAAGGAATCTTAGCAAACAACAGCGACAAAAAGTGAACAATAACAATTAGTAATAATAACAGAATACCACGTAAAGTATCAATATAAAAATGCATCTTGTATACAAGGCTGACGGACTCGTATAGAGACGATTGACGCGATTGACAAACGATCACAAGATGGGTGTCGACTATATGATTTTCCAACTCAATAATTTTTCAACGTCCCATTTCATGTACACGAATTGCGTAGGTATTATTTTTTTGTGTTATTTTATTTTATTTTTCGTTATATTAAACTAAACAATACTGTTTTTGTTTTAGTGGCTTAAGATGTTTCATTTTTATATTTTTGGTAATAATGCCGCCTTAAAATAAAAATATTATGCTTAAAATAATTTTTGCTTTTTAAACATAAAATACGTAATTCGGAACACAATGAAGTGTCACAGGAATCATCATAGGTGAAAACTCAGAGCAATAAACCTAGGTTTATTGCTCTGAGGGTGAAAAGGACTATAGTGTCATGCAATACGTCAAAAGGAGTTTGCTATTTTAGTAAAAAATTGTGTCTTGTGATATTAAAATGCTGTAAAATTTGTTCCCGAAAACAAACAAAAAGATAAAACATCGTTTTACAGGTTTTCTGTAGATTATTTGGCTTATTTAATTTTGTATACAAATAATAATTTTACATATACGAAGGAATACAAAACTTCAACGTATGCTGCCAGTATTTTGAACATGAAATTGAAAAAATGATTTTGTAAAACGGTTAAAAGATCTTCGGGGTAGTGCTGTTGGATTTTTCGATCGTGAATGTGATTATTTGTATAGTGCAATAAAGGTTCATGATCATTATTAGATAATTTTAATAAGCATAATACTTTTTTTTGTTACTTTTATATAGCTGAAAAACGTCAGAGTCGTTTTCGCCCGCGATTTAATTCATTTGAATTCCGTGATGGATATGACAAAATTATTATTATTCAGGAATAATATTTATTTATTATTTTATTTTTATTTATTATCCAGTAAAGCAGCTGACAATGTGGATGTCGTAAGGGTCACTGAAAATCAGTGTTAAGGTGCCTCAGGTATCCTGAGTGGCTTCCTTTTTTAGCGCAAGCTACCATACATAAATTTATGTTTCCTATTATTACCTATTATTCATAATTTACAATGCTGTGTTTTTGTGTGTATTGGAATAATTAATGGTTTCTTCCTTCTTTCTTTCTCAAAATAAAATGTCCCGTGTTCTCGACTAAAAACTATACCGCTATCCGCATTCATATATTCTGAAAATAAAAAATAATATAATCATTGAAACATTTTTTTATTATTTATTTATTTAATTAAAAATTGAATACAATTATTTTGTTCATATATAACTTTAGTAGGTAGGTACTTTATCATTTATGTAACAAAAGAATTTTATACAATATTATAAAAAAATATCATAAACAAGAATTTATATTAAAATTAAAATTAAAACCTGACAGCTAATTTATGTAGCCTACGTCACTAACACCACTACCATAATAATTCAGATGATTGCAATGTCACCTCATAAATCAAAATCGGTTCAGCGGTTTATACTGCAAGGCGTGCCAAAGAAATATTATAGGTACATAGATACACTCGAAAAACATAACCCTCTTTCTTCCATAGTCGGGGAAAATTTTGGGAAAATTTTCAATATCTGGTAACATAACACCCACACATAAGCACCGTGTACTTACAGTGCAGCGGCGAAATGACAGCACACATAGCTTTATGGAAATGACGATAAATTATTCGGTTTAGTTCGGCAACGCTCCATCTGTCTTTTATTTTGTAATCTAAGAGTTGAATAATATGTGTTGGGTCCAATATTTCTATTACCTGACTGTTCTACTGTTACTCTCTTATTAGCTAGACAATGTAGATAGAAAATAAACTTACCTGGACATAGAAAAAGGCAATGCTATTCATTTAACTCAACCAAAATAACTTTTATTTTTGTTACTTTACACCCCAATATCTCTGTTATCCCATAGAACAGATCTATAACTATTATATTTATAGAATCTGTATATTTTTATCAATTTAATCCCCCATAAATCATCAGTGTTACGATCAGGCCCAAAGTCATATGGGAGTTTGCCATTCTCCTTTAAATACACGATGTTATGAGCAAATTTGATATTATGTTGTCGATTCAAAAGTCTTGTTTTAATGAGTTCTTCAATTCGAGTGGAACTGAGAGTACAAATACCGTCAAATGTTTGACAGAAAGTATGTGGTCAACTTTTATATGGGAAAATGGAATTGTCGTCTTACTATATCTTACTCGCAATTATTTGAATTTTTCTCGCCTTTTAAACCTTCCCTAGACCTCCACGAATAATTCAAGACCAAGATAAGATAAATCCGTTCAGCCGTTCTCGAGTTTTAGCGAGACTAACGAACAGCAATTTTTTAGATATTTATATATATATATAATAAAAAATTTAATTTTTATTATATATATATATATATATATATATATATATATATATATATATATATATATATATATATATATATATATATACTTGAAACCCTCCCATACATTTAGTATGAGATACGAAAATCCCATCTTTCTTTTATTGGTTTTCTGCTTTAATTACTTCGCAAATTTGAAGGTAAGTTCATTTATAAACTGTAAATAGAGCTCCTCATTGTATTGCACAATGAGGACATCACTTCGAAAATCTGCTATGAATACAAAATGTATGGGTAATTTGGACCAATTTTGGATATTTCTCGTTTTATTTTTAAAAATTTATTATGGCCATTTTACTCATTACCTTAGGTACTTTCGATATCAGTTTAAAGTTTTTTGATATCTGCAATAGTTACGGAAATCGGAATAATCGCTTGTGCACACTTAACGATTACACCTGTATATAGATAGATGATTTTTCTTACTATCACTCGGTGTTCTTTTTTTTCTATCTGTATCACTTCTATATTTCCAACTATAGCCTAAGTTGCCATATGATGATTTTTTGCCGCCTTTTTCCAGTCTCATCTTTCGATAGCCAGACTCTATATAATATTACTAGCTTTCCGCCCGCGGCTTCGCCCGCGTTTTCAAAGAAAAACCCGCATAGTTCCCGTTCCCGAGGGATTTCCGGGATAAAACCTATCCTATCTCTCAAGTTGGATCGAACTGCACATGGTGTGCGAATTTTATTATAATCGGTTAAGTGGTTTAGGAGTCCATTGAGGACAAACATTGTGACACGAGATTTATATATATTAGAAAGAAAGAAAGAAAGAAAGAAAAGTTTATTTAACACCACACACATAATAAAAGGAAAAAAAATACAAACTAAACAAAAGCAACAAATTAAATAGAAAAAAAAAGACGGGTTGCACTCCAGGAGTGCCGGCAGAAGTGAAAACTTGTTTATTAACGTTCAGCATGTTTGATATTTTGGAATGGTATCCGAGTTTAAGATTTTATACCCAACGCCGCTAAAGAAATTTTCACTTCAAAAATAAAAATAGTGACTTATTCCTAATCAGTGTGGTGCTAAAAAGGGTCGCTACTCAGTATGTGCTGCACTTGTTGTGAAGCGCTGATTTTCAGTAGCCCCTTGTTGGAGTGCCAGTCAATAGACTCGAGTTATAAAATATACATATTATAATTTCTTATGTATACTTAAATATAGATAATAATATAAGTATATTGTTAGACAAAAACTAAAACAGCGTCAATAGAGGGGATGACAAGTGGTGGCGGATTGCAGATAAAAGCGCTGGCGCGCTCATTCGCGGCACCATTCGTCGCGAGTCAATTGACATACTACAACCACAGTATTACCATATTTCCTACAGTAGTGCGACGAATGTACTTGTGCAGAGAAACGGAGGGGAACTGGCGGGGGTCGGGCGACGCGGGCCGCGTAAAGCAATCACGCTGAGATTGCTTTACCTATCGCGAAGGGCAGACGCTTCAGAGTTTTTTTGTGTAATAATTTATACTTACGTATTCTATAATGGTGGGCATAAACTGTTGTGTTTATGGATGCAAATCTACATTTAAATCCAAGGACATAAAGTTTCATAGATTTCCTCGCGACGAGAGGTAGGTTTTTCAAATTCTGTTTAGTACCAATTCAAAGATGTTGAAGATGTTTTTGACTATACATATTTTAAGTAGCTATAAGATATATATAAAATATATTATTGATGATTTTCAAGAAAACCAATTTGTTTCTCTGTTAATTCAAAGTTTTTATTTTAAAGTTTTCACAATAGTTAACATACAAATAGTTTGTTACTACAACAACTTAAAATATGTAATCTCACCTGTAAATTCAAAGAAACGACATTTAAAGTCCACTTATAATAAATACTCAATTACAGTAAAAGTTCCTTATTCGCGGGGTATATGTTCCATAAATATGCCGCGAATACAGAAACCGTGAATACGGAATGGTAATTTATATGGGATTATAGGGGATACGTTCCTAGGTGACGATTGAGATTTTTTTCGTGTCGAAACTCGTTTCTCATTTTTTTTAGTTGACATTATAAACTAGGAAGAGTGCAGTGGATCACAATTTTTGTAACGAATGTGAAAGACGAAACAATAAAACACGCAAAGCGGCTTTTACTATAAACGGAACTACATTTAAAAATATACTTTATTTATTGATTTATAAGGTTGCTTCCATTCTGTTTATTTACATTCTCAAAAACATCAATCGCAGTAAAGGCGGCTTGCGACAAAGGCGGCTTGTGTCAAAGGCCTCGGCGATATCATTTAACAACATAATATGTACTTTAGGCTAACTTGTAATAAGATCTATTTTACTTTCTTATTAGTCCATTTGACAAGGATATTGGGTTAGATACCTATTGGAATAATTTTATTATCATGTATGTACTTCTTAGATGTACTTATTAAATCCGCGAATAAAAAAAATTTTAATCGTTTCTCGCCATTTTTTCTTTCTGCTACGTCAATCCGAGCCACAGATAACATGAACACGCGAAGCGCGCCAAATTTGAATAATGATGAAATGTTATTTCATTACATATAATATATGTTACCGGAAATGTATGAAATCAAGGAATTGTATATGTTACTGGAAATGTATGAAATCAAGGAATTGTATACAAATCCTAGGAAATGTGTACAATTCCGATACCATTTAGGAAATTAATAAAATATTGTTTAATAAACTATTTAATGCATAGATATCCTAGGAAATGTATAATCTTCCTAGGAATTGTATATAATTCCAATATCGTATTAGGAAATGTATAAAGTAAATTTGAGAATAAGTAAATTTGGTTGTTAATAATTAATCAATAGGCAATGACAATGTCACTGCGGCGACATATTATACTATGTTTCTGTATAAATAATTACATTAGATTCAACAATCACAATTATTTTTAATGTACATGTGAATAAATAATTACATATTAATAGCTATGATAAAAATTGTTTTATTTCCCATTTGGTGACAACCCTAGCATATTTACACGTGGCAGCGTGAGTACCTACACTGGCGGCGGCATCGCGCGACATCAAAGGCGATTCCTTACTGTAGGAAAATAATATTGTAATACTGTGCTACAACTCTGCCCGTTTGTGGAGTCAACTGCCTTATTATTTCCCTTTGCATTATATAAGTTTCTTTTTAATTACAATTAAATTAGTGAAAGTGAGTTTAAAAATTAGTGTGAAATTATTTCATTATTTTGTAAATTATATTAATGTTAATAAAGTAATTAACGAGTTTTGATTATAATTGTAACATTGTGTTTTTTTTTTCATTCCCACTTCTGTTCCTAAATTCAGAAGAGGGATAGTGATTCTCACGCGTCCTTAACCGTTTGCTTTCTGAAAATGGCAGTTTGACTCTTCAAACGAATTAGTTCATTACACTTTTAAATTACCCTCAATAATACTTTATAAACTTTTCATTGTTTCGTTTAAGTGAAATTAAAATAGTAGTTGTGTGGCTAAGTATATAACGCAAAATTTTGGTGAGTATATTCCAATCATTTGCTATCTAAGGAGAAGCGAGCTTCTTATCAATTTATAGCTTAAAGCAGCTTTGGTATAATTGAATCATTTATTTAAACCTTTTGTGATTTATGTGTTTTGTTTAAAAAAATTACAGCATATGATTTAATTACGCTTATTTCACCTTTGTATAGTACGATACGTATTCTTTTTTAAATGTACCCGCAACTTAGTTTTTTTTCTTTACGTTAACGAAATATTAAGTTAATAGTTTTTTTTTTTCTTCATATTTAATTTTTATCGATTCCTTGTATCGACATTTTCCTCCATTGTAAAAAAAAAAAATTACGTACGAGATGCCTAATAAGAAGCACAAAGACCGAAGCCGTTCTAGGAATCGTAGCCTTTCAACGATGCATTAACACAACAAATGCAACAAATTTCAGATAGACTAAAGTCGTTAGAAGAACGTCACTCTTCTCCGTCGCGACGAGGATCCACTGGCGGTGTGACAACAACGCCGCCGAGGTCACGGATCGTCGAGCCCGTCGCTGTGCATCCGGAGCCTGCGGCGCCCTCAGGGTCGGCGGTCCCTTCTTCACCGGGACATTCCGGGAGCGCCACAGTTGGCTGCGATCGTAACTCTACTAATCATATTGTTGATGCTATACGATCAATCAATACGATGGTGAGGTTGAGCCAATCTTATTACATTTCAAATTTTGATCCGAGTATAAACGATATAGAAACCTGGTGTGAGGAGGTCGATTGCGCTAAGGTTATAAATCAATGGAATGATAATGAGTGTCTATCTCGTATAGGTAATTGTTTAAAGGGGGATGCTAGGACATGGCTCAATGAATGGGTAACACCAGACCGTAGTTGGAGCAATTTTAAAAAAGAATTTAAACCTTTGTGTCCTAAAAAACCTGATATCGCGAATATTTTATATGACGTTATGAGTACCAATTCTGATAAATACCTAACGTATGCAGACTATGCTCGTCGCTCTCTTCTAAGGTTGCGTGTTGTTAGGGGGTTAAGTGACGAACTTATATCTGCAATCCGTAATACGAGGGATTACGGATCCGCAGATTCGCGCTGCAGCCATTAATGCAAAGCTAACGACAAATGAATTGGTTGAATTCTTTTCAATTTACGTTAAATCCAATTCCTCCTCAAACAGACATTTTGATCACAGGTCGCGCTATGATCGTTCTTTAAAATCTGAACATGTAGTTAATAATCGTAAACGACGATTTAACGAACAGAAATGTTTCTTGTGCGGTCAACATGGTCATACACAATCAAATTGTTCTAAAAAAGCTAAATCGATTCTTTCTAATCAAAGTAATGACCATAAATATTTTTCTATTTATAATTCGAATAAATCTGTATTGTGTGATTTCTGCAAAAAGCCCGGCCATAAAACTGAGGCGTGTTTTGCAAAATTAAAGTCGGGAGGCACGTAATACAAACAATGTTAATTTTTGCGAAGAAAACCCGGACAGTAAGAATAAAGATTGTTGTAGCTGTCATCCAGGGAATCCCAGTCGATGTCTTAATCGATAGCGGCTCTAGTATATCATTATTTTCCTTATCGTTATTAAAGCATTTGAAATGTGCGCGAAAGCCTGCATTTAGGATCTTGCGTGGTATTGGTGGGCAGGAAATTGAATCGACTTATTTTTGTCACTTTACCAATAGAGTTTAATGAAATTACTTTAGAAGTAGATTTACACGAAGTTAGTTCAAAATTGATGAATACACCAATCATCATTAGCACCGATATATTAAATCGTGAAGCCCTAGTTTACGTCGAAGATGTCCTCATTATGAGCGGTACGGTTGAGGAGGGTTTGTCGGAGTTCTTAAAACTCTTACAAGCGCGGGGTCTTCCATAAATTTAAAGAAATGCTCTTTTCTGTCTACTAAAATCGAATATTTGGGACGTACGATTAGTCAGGGTCAGGTACGACCGAGTGGTCAAAAGATTAAAGCTTTGGTCGAAGCACCGATTCCAAAGACCGTTAAACAAACCAGACAGTTCCTCGGCTTAGCAAGTTATTTTCGACGTTACATAGCTGGCTTTGCTATAAAGACTGTGCCTATTACAAAGTTGACGAAAAAAGGGGTACCTTTTATTTGGAGTAGTGAACAAGAAGAAGCACGGCAAGTAATTATTTCTCATCTTACCAGTGCACCTGTGTTAGCTATTTATGATCCGGCTTTACCTATTGAAGTTCATACAGATGCCAGCTGTATAGGATATGGTGCAGTGCTTCTTCAGGTTCATGAAAAGGGGCATAAGCGGGTGGTGAGTTACTTCAGTAAACGAACTCAAGGTGCTGAGCCAAGGTATCATTCCTATGAGCTGGAAACTTTAGCCGTTGTAAAGGCCTTGCAAAATTATAGACACTATCTGGTTGGTGTTCATTTTACGGTCGAAACTGATTGTAATGCACTCAAGTCAATCCAACAAAAGAAGGATTTGTTACCACGTGCAGCCAGATGGTGGATATATTTGCAAGACTTCAATTTCACACTAGAATACACAAAGGGTACGTCTATGTCACACGCTGACTTTGAGTCGAAACCCTGTCAACGTTTGCGAAACTCGTAAACAACAGAATTGGGCCCAAATAGCGCAAGCAGCTGATGAAGAAACCCAACAACTCATTCAAAAACTAACAGACGGACAATTGGACACTACTCGCTATATTCAAAGAAATGGAATTTTGTACTACTCTCAACTCGGCTTACTCCGGATATTTCATGACGAACATGACCATCCTGGAGTAGATTAGACATTAGACCTTATAAAAAAAAAAAATTTGGTCCCTTCTCATACATTTGTAAAAAAAAAATACATTGACCATTGTTTGATATGTATAACACATAAAAACACACATTTTTCAAATACTGTCTTTTGTAATTTGTATCCTATGTTTGGTCAAGATTCCACTGAATTAAAAATAATTTTTTATAATGTTATCTCTTTGTTTGGGACCCCTAAATTATTTGTGGCAGATCGGGGTCGAATGTTTCAGAGTTCCGAAATAACAAAACTTTTTACAGACTTGGGCATTGACATGCATCTCATCACACCAGAGATGCATAATTCAAACGGGCAGGTTGAACGTTATTGTCGAACCTTACTCAACATGGTTCGTATAGAATGTAATCACCGACAAAATGATTGGTCTGATGTCATTTGGCGACTACAGCTGGTTCTGAACATTACAAAACAGAAAACTACAAGCTTTTCACCTCTGAATCTATTGGTGGGTATTGAAGCTGCGTGACTTGTTTTACGTAACCTCATTCGTGACATCGCACTAGAAGGCTCCCGTCCCAATCGCGACGCATTACGAGAAATGCGTAGACAACGTGTTTCTGAGCGTTTAAAAAAAAATATAACCAACGTTGGCAAGACAAAACTGTGAATGCTAGCCGAAAGGCATCACGGTTATTTGAAATTAATTCTTTGCTTTTTGTTATAAAACAGGCTCAAGCAACTGGCAAACTCGACTCGGGTATGCGCGGTCCATATCGCGTGGTCAAAGCGCTTCCCCACGGTCGATACGAGCTGCAGTTACTGGCGGGCTCTTATGGCAAATCGACGCAGGCTGCGGCAGAATTCATGGTGCCGTGGCGTGGGGAGTGGACTCCTGAGACATGTGCTGCGTTTTTTGAGGGTGAGCTGATCCCTAATTTGTGATAAGCGAACGACGTGCCTATGTCACAAATGATAGTTTTCCCATGATAAGCTAACGTCGTGCCTATGTCATGTGGTTGTTTTATTTTATAAGTGTAACGTATAATATGCTAACGTCGTGCCTATGTTATACATTTGTCTTGGACTCATGATAAGCTAACGTCGTGCCTATGTCATGTGGTTGTTTTATTTTATATGTGTAACGTAAAATATGCTAACGTCGTGCCTATGTTATACATTTGTCTTGGACTCGTGATAAGCTAACGTCGTGCCTATGTCATGTGGTTGTTTTATTTTATATGCGTAACGTATAATATGCTAACGTCGTGCCTATGTTATACGTCATTTGTTTTGGACTCATGATATGCTAACGTCGTGCCTATGTCATGTGGTCGTTTTATTTTATATGCGTAAAGTATAATACGCGAACGTTGTGCCTATGTTATACTGTCATTGGCGTCAGAGATAGCAAACGTAGTGCTTCCTCTCTATGTATTGCGCTTACCTGTTATAAGGGGAGTGTAATGTTTATTAGTTGCTAATATTTTATCATTAACCCTTCCCAGATGCTGCCAGTATTGAAGATGAGGAGTCCACAAATGACCCAGTCGTTGTTGTTGAACCTGCATCAGGCACTTCGAGAGGAGCCTGTACTTCTCCGCATAAAACAGAGAACGAGGACGTCCTCCAGTCAGGAGAGGCCGTGTTAGACAAAAACTAAAACAGCGTCAATAGAGGGGATGACAAGTGGTGGCGGATTGCAGATAAAAGCGCTGGCGCGCTCATTCGCGGCACCATTCGTCGCGAGTCAATTGACATACTACAACTCTGCCCGTTTGTGGAGTCAACTGCCTTATTATTTCCCTTTGCATTATATAAGTTTCTTTTTAATTACAATTAAATTAGTGAAAGTGAGTTTAAAAAATTAGTGTGAAATTATTTCATTATTTTGTAAATTATATTAATGTTAATAAAGTAATTAACGAGTTTTGATTATAATTGTAACATTGTTTTTTTTTTTCATTCCCACTTCTGTTCCTAAATATATAATAATTAATAGAATACACAACACAAGTACAAATTAATAATAATAGTAATATAAACAAAACATAATAACATAATTTTTTACACATATAATATAGATATGAAATACAATATAGCACAATAAACAATGAACACAATCGTACCCTGTAATATCCTATGCGACTAAGGCTGGTTACGAAACTCGGTAAGAAGCTGTTTTTTAAAGCCATGTTTAAAACTTGATAAGGTCCTCGAGTTTCGTAATGGAGGTGCGTTCGAGCAGGAATATCCCAACAAAACCTTGCGCAAGCGTTTTGCACTCGTTGAATGGCGTTTTTAGTAAGAGATAGGAGACGGGGACCGTACATTACATCCGCATAGTTGAGTTTTGACAAAACCAAAGACTCACATAGTCTGAGACGTAGACGAGGATCTAGGTAATTTCTTATGCGATACAATAGTTTTAATCGGTAGAAGCAGTTTGCGATTGTCGTATTTATGAACTTTTCGAATCTAAGTGCTTCATCGAAAATTACACCTAGATTCCGAGCCTCACGCACACGTTCCAACGGGACTCGGTTTACATGCAACAGCGACGTTTGTTGCTCAATCTTTTTAATAATTTGAGGAGTACCCAGTATCATAAATTTGGTTTTATCGGCGTTAAGCACTAATGCGTTATTTATTGACCATTTTGAAATGCTGTCCAGATCGTCGTTTAATTTTTGTATGAATTCGTCAGTTTTATCAGGTTTAAAAGAGGTATATAATTGGACATCATCAGCGTAAATATGGTAGTGGCAGTACTTAATTTTCGATATTATATCTGCAGTGTACAAGACAAACAAAATAGGTCCCAAAATAGAACCCTGAGGTACTCCTCGTTTCACTGGACTACAATGAGAAAGAGAAGTAGTTCCGTCACTATTAAAGACCTCTACAGTCTGCCTACGTTCACTAAGATAACTCTTAAACCAAGCAACAGAATCTTGGCAAAAGCCGTAATAGACCAATTTTGATAAAAGTAGGTTAGTATCTATGGTGTCAAAAGCACGTGAAAAGTCTAAAAGGACCAAAAGCGTTCCTTTACCACAATCTTGTTCGCATAAAATCCAGCACATCTGTCAATGCCGTTACAGTACCTCTTCGCTTTCTGAAACCAGATTGAAGGTCGGGCAGTATGTTATTGGACTCAAGATAATCCATTAACTGTTTGTGAACAATCTTTTCAAGGATTTTGGAGCAACATGGCAAGATGCTGATAGGCCGTAAATCTTTAACAGATGCAGGATTACTTTTCTTTGGAAGTGGTCGCACCAATGCACTCTGCCACATCGCCGGAAATGTACTACTTTTTAAAGATACATTAATAATGTGCGTTAAGATAGGTAGTGTCTGTGATATTGTGAGGTTAATCATATCTAGAGATAAGTCATCAATACCTACTGCTTGAGACTTGAGACTCTTGAATGCCTTAAGTACAGTATCTTCGCTCACAGGCTTCAGTTCGAAAGAGGCATTGCTTATAAAGCGATGTTCGTTGAAGTGAGCTAAGTAAGATGTTGGTACGGCGTTATTGATAGGAACATTTAGGAAATGTGTATTTATAGTATTGGCGTCACTGATTTTTTTTTTTTTTTTTTTTTTTTTTGATATCACAAATCTGCAATCAGTCAAACAACTATAAGCAGATCGGTTGAGTTTATTTGGACGATTGGACGAAGGTAAGGCCAGTGCCTTAGTTCGTCTTAATTAGGAAGCACATCAGCTCTCTTCAGTCTGTGTATACTTTTAGGCTTTACAGCCTAAAAGTTTTACAAGTATGTGTGATAATGGGTTTGGGTGTGATATCAAACGATCTCTGTATTTAGCTGTATAGCGTTTTGCTTCATCAGTGACTGTGGGCATTTCCAGATATTCGTGGATTTCTGAATTGCGGGCGTACCATGGAGCAGCTGATATCGCTCTTAGAATATTGTTCTGTGTTCTTTGAAGGCAGTTTATATTGGATTTGCTGGCCGATGACCACAACTGAATACCAAATCGGTTTAATCACCGAGCAGTAAACTCTCAGTTTATTGCTCAGGGATAGGGTCGATTGCCCCCCAAGAAGCCAAAGTAAGTTTCTGAATCGAAAATTTACTTCATTTCGCTTATTTTTTATGTGTTCCCTCCATGTCATCCTTCTGTCCAGATAGAACCCCAGGTATTTGACACAGGTTGATTGTGGTAAGGTGTTGTTACCTAATTTCGGCGCTGAGCAGTTCTCGCGTCGCAAGGTGAACGTTATGTGATGAGATTTAGTATAATAAAAATAATTTTATATTACTTATTACCTCATTATAAGTCCGAATTTATAGTGGAATAACGAGCATAACTCAGATTTTAAATAAAACAAAAGATATAGGTAAACTATTATTTATTTCTAAGTTCTATTTTTATTTCATGGCCATGGCTTGGTTTATTAATTCCTGTGTTTATAATTTCCATCTTATTGTAATTTCCAGATACTTTAAAATGACGTAGAAGATGTGCTAGGGTTACTTTCATGGTCATAAATCCGTATGCTTTACCTGAAAACAATATAGTAGGAGAGCCCGTGGGAGATCGTCTATGTATCGCCTAGGTATGCTTTTGTTTTCACCTATTTTGACTTACCTGTTTATAAGAGACAATTAAGAACATTCAAAAATAAAGTGTCGCTTATTTTTTTTTTTCAAACAACGAATGACGAAAAACGACATATCGCCGACGAAGTCGCGGGCAACAGCTAGTTGTTCTATAAAATTATGACTTAACATAATATGTAACAATATAGTTACTTAGAAATACAGTGAGATAGTTATTTTAGGTTCAATATCATAAAATAAAAACAACAATTTAGTACTTACCGATACAATTCCGTCTCCCGTATCCAAAAGCGCCAAAGAAATTAGGATTATTCGGATGCCGAGCGGGATCCAGCCATCTCTCAGGATGATACTCTTCAACATCCGGACCCCACTTGGGGTGGTGAAGTACTCCATATAACGATATTACACAAATGTGGCCCTTTCGAAGAACTGTATTTTCTAAAAGAATAATAAGTTATTCTATAAAGCTAATAATGGTAAAAGAATTTTTAAAATCGATCGACGCGTCGTCACGGCTTGCGGCGCCCAATCCAATGTACCTATTTTTCATACCCCTATAAAGCAACAGGAGCAGGGCAGGACAACGTTTGCCGGGACAGCTAGTATTATACATATAATATACTTACTAAGTTGTACATCTTTAGCTATAATGCGTGCAGTTAATGGTGCAACAGTACAAAATCGGATTGTTTCTTTCAACACTGCTTCGACGTACGTTAGTCGAGATAGATCTTCTTTTAACACATCCCTGTCTTCGTCGAAAATTTCTTTGATCCTATAATTAGAATACATATTGATTTTACTCTTCATTATTATAGAAGCGACTAGCAAACCCGGCGAACTCCGTTTCGCCGCAAGATGGCTTCGTTTTATATGTAACATTTCATTTTTTCCCGCTTTTCTGTTGAAATTTTTCCCGAATTTTCTTTGCTATAAACCTCATCGAACCTTTCCAACGAATGTAAAACCGTGGAAATCGGTTCGTGCGTTCTGGAGTTATAGCGTCAGGAAGGAAAACTCGACTTATTTTTATATAGTAGAAGAAGAATAGTCAAATATAAAGACGGTCTCTTTACTTGCCACACGGCAAATATTCTGATTTAGAAGCTTTCTTGTTTTTTTTTGCTGCAACTAGTGTTCCGACTTAAAGTGGGTACATGAGCTCGCTTCGTTGGAACTCGCTACGTTGGAAAAAATGATAAGTTAAATATAAATTCAAAAAGGTTGTCAAGTTCTATTGGACAAAATATATCTTACTACTCCGTGGTTTTCAATACGAAACAATATTACTCACTCCTGGTAACATTTTTCTTGAATTTCAGGATAAGTGCCAAGCAATACTAGTGTGTAGGTCAATATTGACGAACTAGTCTCAAAGCCTGTTAGAATAATATTGTTCATTTCATCCCTGATATCTTTTTCCTTTAGAAGCACATTGTCGAAGACTAGTAGACGGTGCAGGAATGGTTTAAACTTGGTATCTGAAATAACACAAATATACTCTATAGGTCCTCTATAGGATTAGGGAATTGCAATTAGTAATAAAATTATACAATTCGTTTGATATCTTATTAGTCCGAACTTATTGAATCTTATTCTATTAACGTACCTGATTTAAAACTGTATTTGCTAGGCTCTTCTCTTCTTTTTCTTAAAACCTGCAATAAGAAGTAGCCCGTAAACTTATAATATATATTATTACTACTTATTTTTATTATTACACTAAGCACTGCCTACGATTTCAATCGATTGGTACAGGTAAAAATATTGTAGGCATTTATTAATTCAGATGAAAATCTATTTCTGTGCCAAACTTCGACCTTACAGGCATTTTTTGCGTAAAAGCGGAACAGAAGCTGTACATCCAACTCATACACAGCTGTACAGCTGTACATAGAAACTTTCGACTACCTATTTTTAAAACAGTAGCAGCCAGCAGGATTAAATGAAAGTGATAATGATTAAGCTAATAATTCCTTACCATATCAGTCAATTCGTGTGTAATCCCGACGTAGTAGTCTTCGTTTCTCTTTATGTTTGATTTGTCATACAACGTGTCAATCAGCAACCATGGATATTTTACCCGATCACAAATGTTGGTTATCGCACCACGGAACGCTTTTAAGCAGTCCTCGTTGAAGGCACTTTCACCTGTGATATCGACGCCTGCCGTTGTCCCTGTGGTGTCATAAATAATATAATAAAAATAATATAGAATTATGTAGTATGTATATGCGATGGTTCCACTATGTAGTTTTAAAAATTGTTTGAACATATTCTAAGGTTTACATTTCCTCAGATTGTATTTCTTTTAACTCTCCAACAATTAGATAATTCGCGAAAATTGTTATAAAGTATCTTAGAAGTCCTTATTATCATCGGTTAAGAGACGATTATATTGTCGAAGTTTAACTTTAAATATTCAAAATTCAAAAGAGATAGAAGACCCTTACAACAAATGGTTTCCAGGGTATTTTTTTCTAAGCTGTTTAGCTGATCGAAGGGGCCGCAGTCGACCCGCTCCTTCCACTCCTGGACCAAACGACGACTTTGATCGTTAAAAATACCCATAAAGCTGTCTAAAACAACCTGGTTAAAAGTTGGATTCACGATTTTCCTGTGCTCTTTCCATACAGACACTGTAAATATAAAATTAAAATATATTAAAACTGTCTGTTGTCAGGGTATAAAACTACTGGACGGATTTAAATGAATATTTTTTTCGTTATAATCAAGTTATAATATAGCTTCTTGCTCGTCCTTGACAGTTGACACAATTTAATTTGAATTCGATTCTACGCACGTGCCAACGGAAGTGAAAAGTCGAGGGCACAGCTAGTAAATTTTCAATTAAAATAAGTAACTAAGTAGTTAAGAAGTTATCAAAATAGAAGATTCTTTCTTCCTATCCCTATTCGAGTATTTACCTGGTCCAAAAAGGAGGCCATCGCCAAGAAAATGATTCGAAATTCTTTTCATGAAACCCGGTTTGTGCATGCATGTACTGAGCACAGTGCTACAATCGTCTGGATCGGTAATGACTGTAAATTGTTTAATTATTTCTTAATTAAATTGTAGAACGTTAGTAAGTAGTTAAATTGTAGAGATAAGTAAAAAATTAATTGTTATTTTTCCCGTTTCTACTTTATCCCAATTTTGTATGTTTGTCTTAATTATAGTTAGTAATTCATTTTTGTATAATATGATGGCAAATACACTTAGTTATGACTATTTTTTTCGACTTAAAAAAATTGTAACCATTTTTGTATCAATTCTTTTAGTGAATTATAAAGCAATTGGATTCATCCATAACGTTTTAGAACTTGCTGATCGATTTTTTTTCACTTAATTTTAGGCTTTGTCTAAAATTACGGGTTGCTCTAGACTCTAGAGAGTTCCTCTTAACACTTAACAAATATTACAAAGTACTCACCATATATAGGGAACATTCCCATATAAAACACAGACACATCACCGTTCGCTATAGTGTATCGAGTTACGCTCTTCATTCTTTCCCATCTTCCTGAAAATATGAATAGGAATGCATGGGAAATTTTTAGATACTTAGTAGAAAAAAAATCCACCATACCGTGGCAACGCCTAGCCTCTCTTAAAATATAACTTACCTTGACGACTTCCAGTGATTAGATTTAAGTGACCTAATATTAGCCATCTCCCTGGATATACGGCAACATTACCAGGATACCACTTTATCGTAATAAAAATGTATAGAAATAAAAGAGAAAAAAAAAATAAGGAACCATAACATTTTTGTTAACTGCCGCCCAATAGAAATGAAATATCAATGCTTCGCTCATGCATAATTGTATGACATGATATAATTCTTTTAATACTTATACTTAAATGCTAAATACTTACAGGGGTCAATAAAATTATGCATTGTAAATAAATAATTTATAATAAAAATCGTTAACAAGTGTGATTAAGTACTTAATCTATATATACAGGGTGTCCCACTATTGGTATACTAAGCGCGAAGGGAGCTGTGGTAGTTGTGCATACACTGATCACGTAAAAAATACAAAAATAACAAAATTACGCCAAAAAATTTTTGCTTAATTTTTCCTTAAAATCCATGTTTTCTTCTCTACCTTCGCGCAGCCGGCATATACCGCTTCGCTAATGTGAGCATTTTGTCTATGAAAACATAATCTTAAACGATAGGTCACGTGCTGGTAGCAAAGTTGGGCGGGTTGTTTGTTAGGGGTGTACACATAGAGTTTTAAGAAGTCATCTATTTGTCAAAAAAATTCGTCTGGAATTTTATAAGTATTTTTTACGTACTCAGCGTATGCAAAACTATAACCTCCTTGGGGCTTAGTATACCGTTGCTGGGACACCCTGTATATATATGTATATATATATATATATATATATATATATACATATATACAAACAACTGGACGTATCGGGCTGAAATTTGGCATGCAGGTAGATGTTAGGACGTAGGCATCCGCTAAGAAAGGATTTCCCGAAATTCTTGCGGGAACGGGGAAAAACGGGGATGCACGTACAAAGTCGTGGGCGGAAGCTAGTGAAAATATAAATATAATTCATTGTTTCCGGGGGGGAGGTGCATGTCCGAGCTGCATTTGCAATATTTCTAAGTTAAAAATGATTAGGTACCGGTACCTCTAGCTTGCAAACTGCAGATGCTACACGTAGATTATTTTAAACATTATTTCCACCTATTTTATTTCTCTCATTTGTTCGTTGTCTAGGACTCTTGTATTGTATCCGTTATCTAGGAATAAAATAGACAAGCTGCTATCTTTTGGTTTGCTTTTGCTTAACTATGGATGTACCTAAATATCTAACTTTGGAACTGTTTAATTCTGATTACAATTTTTGAAGTGAAAACTTCTTTAGCGGCGTTGAGCACTTTTTCTGTAATGGGTATAAAATCTTAAACTCGCGTCAGGACACGTGACCTGATCGAAAAAGCGTAAGACGGATGGAGAGTAGACAGCTATCCCCTCTCTACTACGCGCGTTTTCACTTCTGCCGGCACTCCCGGAGTGCAACCCGTCTTTTTTTACCTATTTATTATCGACCAATGAAATTGCGCCATAAGAAACTTCCTTGTGCCTTAACAAATTCGTTAAAAATATTAGCAGGATTGGTCGAGCCATCCTCGACTATAATATGGTAAAATTCATTTTTGTTATATACAGGGTGTAATCGTTAGGTAAGTGTGCACAGGCGATTATTCCGTAACTATTACAGATATCAAAAAACTTTAAACTGATATCAAAAGTACCTACTTACTTAACCTAATGAGTAAAATGGCCATAATAAATTTTTAAAAATAAAACGAGAAATATCTAAAAAAATAACTTGAAACCCTCCCATACATTTAGTATGAGATACGAATATCCCATGTACATTTAATATGAAAGATTTTAGCTTTTTCTTTCTTTTTTTGGTTTTCAATTTTTCTTTTTAATTACTTCGCAAATTTAAAGGGAAGTTCATTTAGAAAGTGTAAATAGAGCTCCTCATTGTATTGCACAATGAGGACATCACTTCGAAAATTTGCTATGAATACAAAATGTATGGGAAATAAAATGTATGGGAGCGTTTAATGTAACATTTTTGGATATTTCTCGTTTTATTTTTAAAAATTTATTATGGCCATTTTACTCATTAGGTTAAGTACTTTCGATATCAGTTTAAAGTTTTTTGATATCTGCAATAGTTACGGAATAATCGCTTGGGCACACTTAACGATTGTGAAAGAAATTTAATATTCTGTTAATCTGCACTACCGAAAATTACCATAAACAAACATAGTAAGTTAAGACTTTTATATATTTTTTATAAATTATAATATTAGTATATAGTAACGTTTCGCCCCGGCTTCACAACTTAGGAGCTCATATAAATAAAATATAGTATGTGTAGATTCTTGAGGCACTGAAAATAATTGTAGGTACCTATAGGTACATTTATCATGCTCATAATCACCCTGCTTATTGTAAAAACCGCATGACATTCTGTTTTGTAGTTTTTGAGCTCAATTATGATTTTTAATATAATATGTACCTAATATAATTACGACATGAAGTGAATGAGTAATGCGAACTATCTTACAGTCGACAAGGTAACTCCCAAGGTGTTATTCTATCGGTATTTTTTAAGAAAGCCGCGCCGTGCCGTTCCGATATTAATTTAAATACGTTGACAATTAAATAATATTTCACAAAAAGTTATTTGCAATTGTATAAAAGTAATTTCTAGAAAGTTTACCATAAATTATGTCTACCAGACTTTTGTAGAGTCCGTGAGAGGTGAAATAAATATAAAATTCGAATGCAATAAATAAAAGTACTAGAGTAAGATCCCAGGGCCGCCAGACCTCACTTATTTCCTGACGGATGAAATGTGGACGATTGGGTAGTGTTAGTGCTTGATGTGCTGCCATCGTATACGCCTACCCGCTAGCTTGGTCAATGGGCCCATTTCCAGATATCAGGTGATCAAGGTTCATAAAAACAGTACATACCTAATTCACGTATTTTCTCATGGCTGATTCTCACATATGTTTTAGAATATACAGTTAAAAATAAGATGTCTGTAGGTAGGTACTCCCAGACACTTCCTGTGAGCCATTTTGCTTAACAGACGCCTTAAAGCTCTCAAAATAATAAAAAGTCATCGAGATAAGTGAAATTCCATCAACATGAGTCCCCGTAAAAGATAATTAGTAATAACTTTATTTTTCAAATCGGACCAGTAGTTCCCGAGATTAGCGCGTTCAAACAAACAAACAAACAAACTCTTCAGCTTTATAATATTAGTATAGATTTACTGACGTAACTAATTAATTATAGAAATAATATATTAAAATTAATTCTCTTTCAACTTTATTTACATTTAGCCAATGCATATCAATGCGTAGCGTATAAGTAAGTATATTTATTTAGACTGAGGTGCACCACTATTTAGTTTTTTTTTTTACATTTAACTTCACCCGCGTCTTGAAGCATAGTTTCCAACTACCTTTTACCACATTTCATCCAATTCAAAATTCAAGTCACAATTTATGTGAAAAGCTTAGTTATTTAGACATGGGTTAGTTAGCTTTTTTGACTTTCAATTTAACAGAAACATTATTTGAAGTGGTGTAAATATAGCTAGTTAGTGTCTTTACTTAGACTCATAAAATGGCTAAACATTTCAATTATTTTCAGTGTTTTTTGTTCAACGCCATGATATTCCGGATTTTACTATATGTGATTCGAATAAAAATAGCGCTGATTGCAATCAACAACGAATTGAAAAACTTGCTTGACTATTCAGGTAAATTAGTTATTTAATGTTCGCCATTTACTAGTTACTGGAAGGAAGGGATGTTTTATAGCAGCATTCTAGTGTGGTAAAGTGATGGCGCTAGACTATATTGTAGGTATACCATACACCTATATACCTGTATATAGGTGTATGGTATACAATATATTATCTACAATTATGTACCTCTTTACCTACCGATTATGTACTATCACTGTAATTTTTCCACACTGGAATAAATACCTACTGCTTAAAGACAACATGGTGCGGGGGCAGGCTTTTCATTATAACTTAGGTACTTATCAATCATCTTTCTGTTTAGTTTCCAGTAGGTAAGTATAAGTATACCGACTACTTGTTAATATAACCTAATTCATAACATAAAGGATTTTTGTAAGGCTTTAAATTTAAGCTTGGTAAGTTATTAAGTATTTCTGATGCCGTCGTTTTATTATAGTATAGTACCTACCTATTGATTTTAAGTTAATTATCATTATATTTTAGAAGCTGAATATAAAAACGGTAGAAGAAAAATTACATTACGCAACAATTACGTTAACGCCCAATCAGCTCAAACCAACGGTAGGTAAATCTTTTCAGTAAAAAAGGTCTCAAGTATCTCAACATAAAGAACTGAAAAAAAAATTATAAGTATGATGTCTATTATAACACTATTGGTCTTACCACAAAACAATTTAAACACAGTCTAACTTTAAACCAGGGATCTGTCACTTTAATAGTTAGTTGTCTATGTGAAATACGACAAAACCAGATTAAAGAGAACCCGCGCTTAAAGTTAAACCCTGTCTAAAGTTTTTTGTGGTAAGACAGTTTATCTCTAGACATCCATTTGTTCTACCACCAGAGCCACGTCAACTTCCACACATATCTGAGAAGATCCGTAACTTGGCGCATTCCTTCTCTTCTGTGTATGAGGCGATAGAAATTAGTGTCAATGATACAACGGGAATTATAGTGTTGTTCTTAATAGCTAGTGGCGTTTTATGTATCATGGCAGCCGCTGTGATATTTGTTAACTTGTTCGTCAAAAAAGGTACGCAGTAAGATACCTAACGTTACATGTAACTATGATACTCTGACGTACTCGAAAAAAATCGATCACTTGGTGGGATTCGAACCCGCGTCTTTCGCCTTGCCCGGGTGAACTGTGAACCCCACGCCATCTATTGAGATGATTGTTTAATCATTTCAACCAATATGAAACATTATTTTAATAATTAGGGGAGACCGGGTACAAAAGTAACGGTGGGTCGAAAGTAACAAATGCTCTCTAGATTTATCCAATGGGCGAACACCGCTTAGCCTCTGTCAGGCGATAGCCGAGAGCGCCCCCCTTAATTGTATTCATTCGCCGCGTGCGCAACGCGCTGTTAGGCTGTGTGACAGGACGCTACGTGTTTTCACGAATCAAAAGTAAGATTTTCGACATTTTTTATTAAACGTTTACGTAGTCATAAAAGGATGATAGAAATCTGAATGTTTGCATATCCATTCTTGATTCGAGTAATTGTACATTGCTCATAATCATTTTTATGTAGCACGTTCCGTTTTAAAGTTTTGTTGCACGTCTTGGCAAAAATATAGACGGGTACAAAAGTAACATAGCCCTATGGGTACAAAAGTAACATGATATTTTTGTCGCATTATGATAATGTATATTTTTATGTACATCTTTACTTCAACAGAATGCCGCGACAACGCATTAGAACTACTGATCGAGGAATTACCGACACGGCTGAAGAGCATTTTGAAAGATGGTGCAACAATTAGAGGCCTTGCAAAAATATAATAATATTTGCCGTGTAACATTATATAGATTTATAAAAAAAAAAGACGGGTTGCACTCCGGGAGTGCCGGCAGAAGTGAAAACTTGATTATTAACGTTGAGCATGTTTGATATCCATCCGTCTTACGTTTTTCGATCAGGTCACGTGTCCTGACGCGAGTTTAAGATTTTATACCCAACGCCGCTAAAGAAGTTTTCACTTCAATAAAAGCCGGTAATACTAGTGCAGCTACCTTGCGTCGATCGAGATTTACTAATAACAAGTAAAGTAATCTACGCGACTATTTAATCGAGTGCTCTGCAGTTTATTTTCAGTTATCTCCATCAACGAGCATAATGTGAATAATTTTTTTGATAACCTTGCTGAGGTATTGGGAAAGGTACCAATTTGAGCCAAAAGATATTTGGAATATGGACGAGACAAGGGTGACCACTGTCCAAAAACCTAGCAAAATTGTAGATTAAAAAGGGGTTAAACAAGTAGGTGCCATAACCTTAGCAGAGCCTGGAAAATTAGTAACTGTTGCTGTTGCCATTAATGCTCTAGGAGAACACATTCCGCTTTTTTCGTATTGCCGAGGGTCTTGTTGGTTGTGCTGGAGCTGGGAATGCTAGTGAATGGATGCAGGATGCAGAATTTTTAATTATAAAAAGAATGATTCCCTTAATTAATCTCATTACTTGAACTTCAAATATTTTTTATCGATTGTTTTGTATTATATTTGTAAGTATTATATTTAAAATACAAAACTTGATATGTGTTATTAATACAAAGTCTTTAAACAAATAATTTGTTGATTTACCATCATAATATTGTATTAATTACCAACCCCTTTGTCTTGTTACTTTCGACCCACGACGTGTTACTTTTGACCTGCTTACGGGGTCGAAAGTAACAACTTACGATTTTTTTTTAAATTTAATTTATTAATATAAAACACTAAATAATATTGTAAAGGACGAGCACACGCAGGCGGCAACGGGGCTCCCCGCGCAGCGGCTCCACGTGTATGGGGCGAAGTATCAACGCTACACGTGGAAGAGAGGCGCACCGCGGTTTCGACGAGGCGCACCGCGGTTTCGCCTATCGCGCTGTACTCAGTACGCCACGTGTATTGCGTTTACACGTGGAGGAGGCGTGGCCTAGGCGGCACATGCAAGACAGCCGCCGCCGCTTTTGGATGCCGCCGCCGCTTTGAGTCTCGCCGCTTTTGGATGCCGCCGCCGCTTTGTGCCTCGCCGCCGGGCGGCCGCTTTGAATATCGCCGCCGGCGACGAATATAAATAGCCCAAATTTTCAAATTGCGTTCAGTTCGAGCAAGTGCTTACTCCAGACCAGTAGTGAATAAGTACTAATAGTGATCAGTTAGAGCAAGTCCTTATTACAGACCAGTAGTTAATAAGTACTAATAGTGATTAGGTATAAATTGTAATTGTAAAGGGAAAATATATGTATGTATGTCGAAGGAAGGGTTTTATTTCGACCACGAACCCCAACAAAATTATACAGTCCACAACAACGTGTGGTCCTTCGATCGCCGGATAACAAAGTGTGGTCCTTCGATCGCCGAATAACAACGTGTGGTTCATCGAGCGCCGGATACTTCAAGGAAGAAACGCTGCACGTGGAAGACCAGATCCTGCCGAAGAGAGGTGCACATCGGCAACGAGCTCACCTTCGAGGGACGAATATCGGCAAACCGGTAACGTTGGTACTAGCCTGCTGGTGTTTTTGATCGTCACCAGGCGAGTCAGGTACCTACCGACGGGGCCGCGCTGTTGGTACAAGTCCAATAAGGTGAGTCGTAAGGTTTTTTACGGGCAGACACGGGCCGCCAGTGGTGACCTAGTGGTACGCGCCGGGAATCAGGGGTGCTGGTCAGCGGAACGAGTCTGCCAGTATAAGCCTGCGGTGCGTCACCTCTTTAGGCATGGTGGTAACCCGCAGCCAGGGTGACGCTGTGGAAGTTGAAGACCGGAGCCAGGAGACAGAGCGTGTGCGGCAAGAACGAATGCGGCGGCTGGTGCTGGACCCGTTAGCATCGCCGTCTGACGCACGCTTGACGTCAGCCACAGAAACGATGGAGATCCCGCCGCAACCGCGACGGCATTCGCCAGCGAGATCCGCTAGATCGATGCGGTCGTCGGCGAGTACGGCGCGGCGGATTAAGGCAGCGGAATTAGAAGCGGCAGAGCGACTCGCCGCTATCCAGAGAAAAGAACTACAAATTGAGAAAGAACTAATAAATAAACGCTTACAGTTCGAGGTGTCCGCCATACAGGAAGACGAGGGCCTGCCGGAAGATGCCGTCACCGCGACAGAAGAACGAAACAAGGTGGACGAGTGGCTCCAGTCACATCCTGTGCCGAAGGATGACAGACACCAGCGATCCGAACTAAGAAGAGGAAGATCGCCGACGCCGACCAGACGAACAGGAATAGAGCAGCTGGCGGCGTCCCTAGAGAAGATGGCGCGACCGCGCCTACGCCACGCGGACCTTCCAGTATTTTCAGGTGCGATCGAAGAGTGGCTGCCGTTCCGAGCAGCCTACCGGGACACAAGCAGCATGTACCAAGTGTCCGACGCAGAAAACATCCAGCGGCTGCGTACATGCCTGAAGGGGGAAGCAAGGGACGCCGTGGCAGCGCTGCTCCACACTGCTTCATCACCTGAAGCAGTCATGAAAACTTTGGAGCAGTGCTTCGGGAGGCCCGAGATAATAATCGACAGGGCCATGGAAGACCTGAGAAAGCTGCCGCGACCTGGAGCAGCGGCCAAGGACATCAACTGCTTCGCGGTAAAGGTGCAAAACGTGGTATGCATACTTCAAACCATAGATAGAAAGGGATATTTATACAATCCTATGCTAGCAAGGGAGATATTGGACAAACTAAGTCCGCACCTGCGGTCCAGATGGTGTGACTATGCATATTCGCAGGAAGGAACGGCAGATCCGGAAATTGTGGTGCTGTCCCGCTTCCTGATGAGAGAGGCGGACCAGGCGCTTCGCTACACATACGCGCCGACGAGCAGCACTGCGCCAGCGCGCAGAGACACCACGGCAGCAGCAGCAGCGCGACCTGCTCCACCAAGAAGGAAGTCGGCAGTATACACCATAGTCTCCAGTGGTGATGAAGAAGAGAAGAAAAAAGAGAAGAAAGAAGAGAAGAAAGAAGACTTCTGCCTGTGCTGCGGGCGCGACCACACCATGGTTGCCTGCCCGCGCTACGCCAAGCTGTCGGTGGATGAGCGGTGGGCGCTGGTGAGGGAAAAGGGCGCCTGCTTCAAGTGCGCCACGAAGAGACATCGGCGCATCTACTGTCGAGCGAAACCATGCGGCGTGAACCAGTGCCGCCGCCCGCATCATTCATCACTGCACGACGTAAGAAGAGAAGAGCCTGCTGCGTCGACCGAAGAAACCGTCATGGCGGTTGCTGACCGCGCAACCGCACCGCCCCGCGCCGTCCTGCTGAAGATGTGTCCAGTCACCGTCGTCGGCCCACGGGGGGAGGTATCGACGCACGCACTGCTCGATGAGGGCTCCACCATCACCCTCATTGATGAGGACCTGGCGCAACAGATCGGCGCCGAAGGTCCCGCCACGCCGCTCCGCATCCACGGGGCGAACATGGAGCAGATTGAAGAAGGAAGTCGACTGGTGACTGTGCAGCTGCGGGGGCAGAGCGACGGGACACTACACGACCTGCGCGCCCGCACGATGAAGAAGCTACAGTTGCATCAGCAGTCCATCCCGGGTTCCCTGCTTCGGTACAGACACCTGCGCGACATACCGGAACATGAGGTATGTTACGAACAAGCACGCGCGGGTGTCCTGGTGGGTACCGACCACTGGGAGCATATCGTGACAAGAGAACTTCGGACGGGCGGCGCCGACGAACCTGCCGCCTCCAAGACAAATCTCGGCTGGGTGATACATGGAACAACGCCGCGTCGAATGATCATCGAAAAGGACTGCGTGCTTCACGTCCGAGAACAGCAGCAAGCGGACCTACGGCTGCACAACCTGGTGGAAGAACACTTCAAGATCGAATCATTGAACATAGCCAGCAGACCGCGCATTGGTGAAGCCGACCGACGAGCGACGTCAATCGTCGAGATGACTACGAAGAGGACGCCGGGCGGGTATGAAATCGGCCTGCCATGGAAGAGAGATAATGTCCGCATGCCGCCGAGCTACAATGCCGCGCTGCGGAGACTTCTGAAGATTGAAGCCAAGATGGACGCCGCGCCGGAATTCGCAGCCGAGTACACCAAGCAGATGAACAACTTATTTGAGAAAAGGTATGCGGTTCCATGCGACGGCAGTGAAGGCGAGAGCAGCGTGTGCTGGTACCTGCCGCATTTCGCTGTGACCAATCCCAACAAGCCAGGGAAGCAGCGATTGGTTTTCGATGCGGCAGCCAAAAGCCACGGGACTTGTTTAAATGACGAACTGCTTGAGGGCCCAGACTTGCTACTATCACTGCCGGGTATATTATTTCGATTCAGGGAAAAGGCAGTGGCAGTCACGGCAGATATAGAGGAGATGTTCCTACAAGTAAAAATAAGACCCGAAGACCAGCCAGCGCAGCAGTTTTTATGGAGGGGGAGCCGACGCGACACGCCGCCACAGCACTACAAGATGACGTCCATGATATTCGGCGCAGCGAGCTCTCCGTTTATGGCGCATTACATCCGTAATCATAATGCGCAGCAGCACGCAGAACAGTATCCAATGGCGTTGGAAGCGATAACGAAGAGCCACTACATGGACGATCTGGTGGTGAGCTACGCCGACGCAGAGGAAGCCAGACAAGCAATTGAAGAAATACGGACGGTGCACGCGGCGGCAGGCTTCAAGCTACGAGGATGGAACGCCAGCGATAGGAGCGTGCTGAGGGACGTGCCACGAGAACTGCACGCCAGCACACCAACGCAGCTGGGAGGAGCGCAGCCAGCCCCGAAGATCCTCGGGCTAATTTGGGACGCCGAGCAAGACGCGCTAGGATTCAACACAGCAATGAACAGGGTACCGGTGGAGGTGCGAGATCGCAAGCGCCCGCCAACCAAGCGCGAAGCATTAAGTGCGGTAATGTCAATTTATGACCCACTAGGCCTCTTAAGTTATTTCACCATCCGTGCTAAAATCATATTGCAGAGCCTGTGGCGCCTCCAAATTTCATGGGACGAACCAATACCTGAAGAAGAGGGCGAGCAGTTTGCGGGCTGGCTGGCGCAGCTGGAAGCGGTCGGCGCGCTACGTTTGCCGCGATGCTACGCAACGGACAACGTCGAAGACATCGAGCTGCACGTGCTATGCGACGCCAGTGAACAAGCGTATGCAGCCGTGGCGTACTGGCGTATGCGGCGAACGGACGGCAGCGTACAAGTGAAACTCGTCTCGGCGAAAGCAAAGGTGGCACCACGGCGCGCGCAGACAATCCCGCGCCTAGAGCTGCAGGCGGCGGTGATCGGCGCCAGACTCGCCGATCAGATAAGAAGAGAGCACAGGTATGACATATCTCGTACTTGGTTTTGGACAGACTCATCGACGGTGGTGCACTGGGTGCGCAACGATGCAAAGAGATACACGCCGTTCGTCGCGCATCGCCTCGGTGAGATTGGAGAACTAACACAAAGGGAAGAGTGGCGGTGGCTGCCGACTCATGAAAACGTTGCCGACGACGCCACCCGCCTAAGTTTCACCACGGGACATGATCGATGGTTCCAGGGTCCAGAATTCCTGACTAAGACGGAGAACCAGTGGCCCACGGAGAAGGAACTTCGAGAAACTAGGGACGAGGCTGATGTACTTCATGTAAGCGAGCTGCCACGGAAGATGGAATGGCTGCCGGATCCAGAGCGCTTCTCCAAATTCCGCACACTGGTGGGAGCAACAGCAAGGGTGCTCGCATTCATCGACATACGCATCAGACACACGGCGACGAGACTAGAATGTCGCCACCTGGAGCAAGCCGAACGACTGTTGGTGCAGCGCGCACAGAACGACAGCTTTGGAGAAGACATAAAGCGAATCAAGGACGCGCGCCCCATCAGCAGATCCAGTAGACTGTACAAATTGGACCCGGTAATGGAAGACGGCGTGCTGAGAGTAAGGGGCCGCATAAACGCAGCCACGGCACCCGACACAATGAAGAAGCCGGTAATCCTCGACGGCCGGCACAGAATAACCAGACTAATAGTGTTACAGGAACATTGTGCCGCCGGACACGCCAACCGCGAGCGCGTCACCAACGACCTGAGGCAGCGCTACTGGGTCATCCACCTGCGGCCTACAGTGCGCGCCGTGGAGAAGAACTGCGCGCTGTGCCGAGTACGCCGAGCAATGCCGCAGGTCCCAGCCAAAGGGGACTTGCCGCGCGCTCGCCTCGACCCGTTCCACCGACCCTTCACCAACTGCGGGGTCGACTACTTCGGGCCAATGATGGTCAAGATCGGACGAAGAAGAGAGAAGAGATGGGGCGCGCTGTTCACATGCCTGACATCGCGCGCCGTGCACCTGGAGCTCGTCGCATCTCTGTCAACGGACTCAGCCATCATGGCGCTGAGAAGGATGGCAGCTCGCAGAGGGTGGCCTCGTCTGATGTACTCAGACAACGGTACAAACTTCAGGGGCGCCGATCAAGAACTGAAGAAGGCGTACAACGAGTGGGCGCCGGCGCTACAAGAAGAAGCGCTGCGCCACCGGATGGAGTGGCGCTACATACCGCCGGGTGCGCCGCATCAAGGCGGTGCATGGGAGCGGCTGGTGCGGTCGGTGAAAACCGCGCTCGGCGCGACACTACGGGAGAAGGCGCCACCAGAAGAGGTGCTGCGGACTCTACTCACCGAGGCGGAGTTCGCGGTGAACGCGAGGCCGCTGACTCACGTAAGCGTGAGCCCAGACGACCCCGAAGCCCTCACGCCCAACCACTTCCTGTTGGGCTCCTCAACGGGACTGCCGACGACGGGGCCGTGCGACGAAGCAGACCGACGGACCTGGCGCGCCAGCCAGGCGCTCGCCGACCACTTCTGGCGCCGATGGATCAAGGAGTACCTACCGACGCTCGTGCCACGGGGGGAGGCGCGAAAGGACACGCGACGCCTCGAGGAAGGTGACGTGGTCATCATCGTGGACCACGTCTTGCCGCGCAACACATGGCCCATGGGGGTCGTGGTGCGCGTTCACGCCGGGCCGGACGACGCTGTGCGGGTAGCCGAAGTGAAGACCAAGAGCGGGATCTTCAGACGCCCCGTCAGCAAGCTCGTCGTGATGAAGGAGGCTACGCAAGCTACGCCGGGGGGAGGACTGTAAAGGACGAGCACACGCAGGCGGCAACGGGGCTCCCCGCGCAGCGGCTCCACGTGTATGGGGCGAAGTATCAACGCTACACGTGGAAGAGAGGCGCACCGCGGTTTCGACGAGGCGCACCGCGGTTTCGCCTATCGCGCTGTACTCAGTACGCCACGTGTATTGCGTTTACACGTGGAGGAGGCGTGGCCTAGGCGGCACATGCAAGACAGCCGCCGCCGCTTTTGGATGCCGCCGCCGCTTTGAGTCTCGCCGCTTTTGGATGCCGCCGCCGCTTTGTGCCTCGCCGCCGGGCGGCCGCTTTGAATATCGCCGCCGGCGACGAATATAAATAGCCCAAATTTTCAAATTGCGTTCAGTTCGAGCAAGTGCTTACTCCAGACCAGTAGTGAATAAGTACTAATAGTGATCAGTTAGAGCAAGTCCTTATTACAGACCAGTAGTTAATAAGTACTAATAGTGATTAGGTATAAATTGTAATTGTAAAGGGAAAATATATGTATGTATGTCGAAGGAAGGGTTTTATTTCGACCACGAACCCCAACAAAATTATACAGTCCACAATAAATATAATAAATTGAGTTGCTAGTGTAAAGAATATAAACTAAATTTATATATGGTTATATTAATTTAGTGATAACAGTAACACCCAGTCAGAAATCAAGGTACAAGTACAAAGTGTTACTTTTGTACCCGGTCTCCCCTACAATATGAACGATATATTTTATAGTAACGATATTTTTTTATATTCTTTAAATTTTTCTCATATTAATTGAATGCTATAAAAATAAATACCAAAGAAATGTATATGTACATGGAGTAAAACTATATTATTATATTACAAGCACTCTTCTTTTTTCAGAATCACCTGTACCTATCAATCGTAATACACTTGGTATGGTGTGTGAATATTATATCTAAATTTATTATACCTACTGAGTGAACCGTGCCATTCAGTGCATAAAAAGGTGCATTTCTTTACATTTTTATTTATCAGTCTTTTCAAATTATCGTTCATATATTTGATTTATAGATATATAGACAAAAAAAAATTAAGCACTATGAAAATTTGCCTATGAATTAGAATTACAGAAAACGAAGGGCCATGTCCTTTCTTATCCTTTCCCTTATTCCACACATCACTCCTTTCCTATTTTCTTTCTTAAATATAAAGTCGGCAATCTATTTGTAAAGGCATGAGACCTCTGCAAATGTTCATGGTCGGTGCTGGACCACCCGCTCATTTTCTATCTCGTAAAATATTTTATTATGAAATGCCTATACTTACCTACTTGTGAATTACCAATCTATTGAATTATCTATATTTATTGTGCATTGTTGGGATTTTGGCCCCAAATTCAATTTTACTTAAATTTCAGATGTCTCTCATGCGTAGGGGAGAGCGGGGATGAAAGTCACATTTTTAACTTTTTTTATGTAACTTCCAAAATACGTTGTTTAGGAATGATATTTGTATACGGTCTACGGTCTTTATTTCAGTCTGAATATTAAGAATCACAATTTTAGCAAATAATAATAATCGTGAGTCAATATAGAGTCATCAAGGATAGATGGACTTCCAGCAGGTTTGTTAGGGTGATTTTCCGGTGTTGATTGAAAATTTACGGCTGAAACAAACAACCTCAAAACGCAAATAAAGTCATCTCGCATACAGGGGGCTGGTTGATATGTGACAACCAGCCCCCGAAAATTTGTGACAACGAGCCCCATAACACGTTTTAGAAAAATAAAATTGAAAATAAATTCCGATCAATGAATATCTAAAAAACTATACTACGATATTATAAAACACATTTCATCATCATCAAATGAACTGAAAGATTATTACTGTAAAACAAGAACGTATAATTACGAGGTTCGACACAGCAGCACAAAAATTTACTTTTGCTGTGCGAAAACAATAAACACGTGTGAGGCCCTCACGGCAGATCGGAGCGGTCTGACGCGAAGTTGGGACAGCGTTGTCACTGTATCGCTCTTGCCACGCTGTTCAACAGACTTATTCGATAGTTCAGTTTTGTGTTAAGACCGCTGTGACAACCAACCCGTGAGACAACCAAACCCGGTCTCCCCTACCCATTAAAAGAGAATGTATTTTACAATAAAAAATGAAATTTCGTTTGCAGGGAATTGTCACTAATTCAATTTGGAACCGTGCCAACCGATTTTTTTTTAGTAGGTATAGCGAGTGTATCTAGCGACAACAGATGAAAACATCGTCTCTGAAAAATTCATCAGCACCTTAGGTAGGTACTTGAAATACAGCCTGGTGAAAACGAGAAGACAGACGGTGTCTACGCCTGTTAATTTATAATAGCAATCGCGCGCGCACCGACATGGATTGTCATTTTTATTTATTATTTATTGGCCGGGTAGAATGTATTTTTTTACTCATAGAGAAACCTTTGTACAAATGGGGCGTTGGTGTTGAAAATAAAATCTTTATACAAGGAATATTGAGTTTCCCTAAAGAAATTCCAGTTCCCATGCCTAAAGCGGGAACAATTTGGCGACCGTGACAGGACGAAAACGGATTTCACCGCAAAATACGAATTAATTGCGATAAATTGTCTACACATCTACGCAACATTGTTTCTGGAATTGACGACTTCAATTTGGGACTGATTCCTGTCGAAAAGGATAACCTGCTCGTCTGAACAACGATACAGCTAAAGTGTCGTGCCGGAGTGCAGCTCATAGTACCAAGTTAAGTGCAAATCCTTAACACATTCCTAAACCTAACCTTATAACATAAAATTCACGTTCATAATTATCCAAAAATTACCTATTATTTCGCTTCCATTTGTGTAAAACAATTTAAATTATACCTAGTAATATTGGTTTATCAATACCTATTATCATTTCTTCACGCCAGATTCCCTTGCGGGATTGGCATGTAAATCGTAATTCATTTGTTCCAAATTAATATCATTTTTTGTTTACAACAATCTCGAATATCTTAGCCCTTCTCGCTTATAAACTCGACTTCGCCGAATAATTTCAGGAGCCGTATTCTCAGGCGACTAAATATCGCTTGCACGATCTTCTGCGAAGCAGCTGCGTGTGAGCAGCAGCCCGGCTACCAGCGGCAGGTTCCACCGGGCGAGGAGCGTGAGATAAGCATTTTATTTCTTCCATAATTTTATCAAGCTTGTTGACGTGCATTTAAATAATAAATTAATCGAAAAATAATTACATAATTTCAAAATAATTACATACAATTAAATTTTAATTTCATAACAATATTCAATCAAACTATTTTACAAAATGTCTACGGAACCTAATCCAAAGTTATTAAGAGATTTATATTCAAAAAGGTCTGCTATTAAGGGCCAAATTACAAAATTTAAAAATTATTTGGACAGAATTAGCGAGTCCACTTCAATGGATGAACTATTAATGGCTGAATTTAAATTGAAACTTAGCAAATTTGAAGCATTGTCAACAAAGTTTGATGTGTTGCAGACTGAGATTGAGGTTCTTAATTCTGAAAATATAGATTCTGAGATTGATGAAAGAGACGACATTGAGAACGATTTCGTCCAAGGTATTGCTTCTGCTAAAATAATGATTAAACAGTATGATAATTTATTTAATGACAACGAAAATCGTAGGAAATCGATGGGCAATGAAGACTCTTTCCATCAAGACTCAAATGTTAAATTACCACGAATCGAAATCTCAAAGTTTGATGGTTCATACTTCCGTTGGCTAGAGTTCCGCGATACATTTTCAAATTTAGTTCATAAAAACAAAAATATTACTGATATACATAAATTTCATTATTTAATTTCTTACCTTGAGGGTGATGCGGCACGGATTGTCTCTAATCTCGAAGTGTCAACAGCAAACTACCAGGCAGCCTGGACGCTACTTTGCGACAGATATAATAACAAAAGGCTTCTTGTTGATCATCACTTAGATTCTTTACTTAATATTCAATCTTTAACTCGTGAGTCAGACAAGTCACTACGTTTTTTAGGGTAACCTATTAAAAACTCGAATTTCTATTACCCGAATCTTAAAACCCCGAAAACGGTTGTTAGAACTTTTAAAAGACAGATGTAATGAATGACAAATTTTTAAAATTCCTTTTTTAATTTCCCAGATGAATCAATTTCCAGATGTACCAAAACCAGATTTTTAAAAAGTATTTTTTTGTTTCCCGTATTCTCATAATACAGATCTCAATATACCAGATTCTCAGAATACTTTTTTTTGTTTCCCATCGTACCATTTTCCAAATAAACTATTGCCAAATTTTCATAATCTTTTTATTTGGTTCCCATATAATCGTATAACAGATAAACTATTGCCAGATTTTCATAATCTTTTTATTTGATTTCCATACAATCGTGATTATACTACTTTACTATCGACTGAAAATAAACATTGTCAGTAAGTAAATTTATTGTTTTACTTGTCCATTACAGACCGGTTTTAGTGTCAAAGTCGACTCAGTAGGTTAGGTTAGGTTTGAACTGTAACCCCTCACGCACGAGCCGAGCGAGCGAAGCGAGCGTGCCGCGGCAGCGGCCGGCGAGTGCCAGAACCGACTCGCTATTGTTTTACTTGCCCATTACAGAAAGGTTTAAGTGTCAAATTCGACTCAGTAGGTTAGGTTAGGTTTGAACTGTGACCCCTCACGCACGAGCCGAGCGAGCGAAGCGAGCGTGCCGCGGCAGCGGCCGGCGAGTGCCAGAACCGACTCGCTATTGTTTTACTTGCCCATTACAGAAAGGTTAAAGTGTTAAAATCTATTCAGTAGGTTAGGTTAGGTTCGTGCTGCAACCCCCTGGAAGGATTTCGTTTCGCTGGATATCGTTTATTTGAATTTCAAAAATCTGGACATTGTTTGTCTGGATATCAATTAACTGTATTTCAAAAATTTGTGTTTTAAAAATCTGGCTTTCGTGCATATGGATTACGGTCATCTGGATTTTGTGCATTTAGATTTCGTATGTCTGGAACTCATTCGTCTGGATTGTAAAACGTCGTACAAATAAGGAAATGGGCAAATGAAATTCGGAGTTGCGATTATATGGCAAACAAAACTTCGAAATTTTAAAATTCGGGGTTATGAAAAAATGTCCAAACGTTTTCTGGATTATGATATTCGGAATATTAAAATTCGAGATTAAGATAGGTAACCGTTTTTTAGTCGATCATGTTACAAAAAATCTGCGCGCCTTGTCTAGCCTGGGTCAGCCTACTGACTATTGGGATGTACTTATAATATTTACTTTGACTTCTAAATTGGACAAATGTACTCTTGTTAAATGGGAAGAGTATCGAAATACTATTGATGACATTCCAACTTTGCAACAATTTCAAAGATTTTTAATCGACCGTGCAGATGTGTTAGAATCTTTAAATCGCAATAAGATTGGCACTAATAATGAATCCCAAAATAATTCTAAATCACAATTCACGTCACGTCCCTCACAACTAAATTCACAAAAAAATAATAAATTTAATACAAATAGAAATACTAATTCATTTTCTACATCTAATCAAAATAAATTAAACGTTTATCTTTGCATAATTTGTAACGAAAATCACAGAATTTATGACTGTCCTACATTTAAGTCTAAAAACATTCAAGATAGGCTGTCGTATGTAAATAAATACAAATTATGTCGAAATTGCCTCAGACAAGGGCATCCTGTCAGTGACTGCCGCATGGGTTCATGTCGACAATGCCAGCAAAAACACAACACTCTTCTTCATAATTCTAATGATGACGTCACTGCCAACTTCAGCACAGATGAACAAGTTGAACCAAACGAATCTGTAGCAGCATTTTCTAGACAAATGTCCAAACATGTTCTCCTATCTACAGCATTGATAGAAGTTTTTAACCCTATTAATAAGCAAGTAGAAAAGGTTCGTGCTCTCTTGGATTGTGGCAGCCAGTCTTCATTTGTCACTAAATCCCTGCAACGAAGAATGTCATTAAGAACTTGCCCATTGCAGGCAATGAATGTCATTGGCATTGGCAATAATTCTTCTAATACAGTGCACGAAAGCTGTCTCACTCAATTAAAATCTCTAAATAGCAACTACAGCGTTACTCTTTCATGTCTTGTTCTCAACGAATTGACGGGCCGCTTACCTAAGACCCCAGTTGACATTCAAGGTCTCAAAATACCTAACTCTTTTATTTTGGCGGACCCTGAGTTCTACAAGCCAGCTCCGATTGAAGTTTTAATTGGAGCAGATATCTTCTGGGACATTCTAGAAAGCGAACAGCTTTCTTTAGGTCCTAATAATCCTAAATTGCAAAATTCTAAATTCGGCTGGTTAATAGCTGGCCCAATTAATAATTCTCGTAGTAACGAAATTCATTGCAATCATGCCATAATTACAAACTCTACTTCTAACGAAATTCACAAAATTCTCACAAAATTCTGGGAGCTTGAAGAGCTACCCCAAAAAACTGTTCGAAGTCAAAATGACATAGCATGCGAAAAACACTTTCTAAATACCGCCACTCGCTTAGAAAGCGGCAGATTCTGTGTGAAGTTACCCCAAAAGGACTCACCTGACTGCCTCGGCGATTCATACTCTCAAGCTAAAAAACGATTCCTAAATCTTGAGAAAAGATTTAGACGAAATAATATCTAATCACCGGCTGTGATGATGAAGATCAACTTAAATACATTCAAAATTCAGTTTCAAACGCTCTAAATTCAGCTTGTTTTCTTCTACGAAAGTACAAAACTAATTCAAAAAACTTATTTCAAAATTTACACGAAAGTAATACAGAACATTTAACAATCAGTGAGTCGTCGAGCACTCTCGGACTTTGTTGGGATCCATCGAAGGATGCCTTCAATTTTCCAATCGAAATTCCACTTCATAGTGACAAAATCACAAAGAGACATATCCTCTCAAGTTCATTTCGAATCTTCGATCCTTTAGGTCTTTTGAGCCCGTGTATTATTCAACCAAAGATGTTGCTCCAAAAATTGTGGCTCAAGGGTGTTTGGTGGGATGAACCTGTGTCGCAGGATATCAAAAATGACTGGTTGGACATTGTAGATAATCTAAAATTTCTTTCAAAATTCGATATTTCTCGTAGAGTTTATTGTGATTCACCAAAATCATCGAATTGCATTCGTTTAGCGATGCATCTGAATGCGCTTATGGCCTCAACTTAACAAAAATACGAAGAAGACTTACCTGAAGTCAAGGTCCATACAACCGTCGAATCTGAAATAAATTTTGATTTTAAAAAATATTCTAAATTTACAAAACTTCAAAGAACTTTTAGTTATATTTTACGATTTTTACACAACTCTAAAAAACAAAATAAAAATAATAAACTTAAAGGCATTTTATCAATTGACGAATTAAATAATTCTTTTAATTTTATTTGCACGCTGTCCCAAAAACAAACTTTTAATTCTGAATTTGATAAGTTGTCAAATGGTAAACCTTTAAGCCCAAAATCAAATATTTTATCGTTGTCTCCATTTTTTGATCATCAGGCGAATCTCATAAGAGTCGGTGGCAGGCTCGGTTCATCTGAATATAAATTTGAAAAGAAGCATCCCATTCTTCTAGATTCAACTCATCATGTGACGAAGCTTCTTTTTGAACGCGAACACGTTCGATCTATGCATGCAGGACCGCAACTTCTGTTGTCGATTATCCGCGAGTCAGTTTGGCCTGTAAATGGCAGAAAACTAGCTAGGCGCGTTGTCAAAAACTGCGTTACCTGCACTCGTCTTCGTGGTCAGACCTATAATCCAAAAATGGCTGACTTACCTTCAAATCGCGTCAACGTTGACTTTCCCTTCAAGTCTGTTGGAGTGGACTATGCGGGCCCTTTCTTCATTCTTAATCGTAAAGGACGCGGTGCTAGAGTAGTTAAGTGCTACTTATGTTTGTTTGTGTGTCTGCGTTTCAAATGCATTCACTTAGAGGTCGTGTCTGATTTGACAAAAGATGCTTATATTATGACACTTCGCAGATTTGTGGCACGCCGTGGAAAGCCAACCGAAATATTTTCTGACAACGGTAAAAATTTTGTAGCTGCCGCGAAAGAATTAAGTAGTTTTCTAAAGGCTAATCAAGATCCTCTGTCTGAGTTTGCTGCTCAGGAGGGAATAAAATTTTCTTTTATCCCCGCTTACGCTCCTCACTTTGGTGGAATATGGGAGGCCGGTGTTAAGTCCGCTAAACATCATATAAAGCGAGTCATGGGCAATACTCATCTCACATTTGAGGAACTTTCGACATTGTTTGCTCAAGTGGAGGCCATTCTCAATAGCCGTCCTCTGTGTCCCATGTCATCTTCCCCCAATGACTTCCTTTCCTTGTCCCCAGGGCACTTCTTAATCGGAAGACCATTGAATGCACTGCCGGCTCCTTCGTTGGATAACGCTAAAGAGAGCTCCCTGGATAGATATGGCAGACTTGAACAAATTCGCCAACACTTCTGGAAGAGATGGCAGAAAGAGTATATCTCAGAAATGCAACTACGAACCAAATGGAAGGTTGACAAATCAAAAATAAATGTCGGAGACCTCGTACTGCTTCAAGAGGATAATTCTCCACCACTTTGTTGGCGCATGGGGCGTATCTTTCGATTGTTCCATGGAACAGACGGCGTTTGTCGAGTTGCGGACGTCGAAACTACAAGAGGCTGCGTTCGAAGACCTTTGGTTCGACTGTGTCCTCTGCCCACTTCTGAAGACCTTCAAGCTTGAAAATCTACGCTTTTCACCGGGGGGAGGATTATGTCTACGCCTGTTAATTTATAATAGCAATAGTAGTTGTGATTCGCCGGTTCTGGCGCAAGCGCCAGAACCGGCGAATCACGTGTTGGCGAACCCGCAAATCAGTGGTACCCCATCCTAAAAAAAAAAAAAAAAAAAAAAAGTTTGGACTCTTTTCCCACTAAAGCGGCCACGCTGAGTCGATAGCACTCACTCCCGAAGCGATAGGATGCACGGTTTCGGAGATGTGCAGATCGATTAACTCTTATCTAATTGATATCCGGTGGCCTTTTCCTATTATCTATCAACACCGTCCCAACTCGGCGTTCTTATCTATTACTCATTGTGCACCTCGCTTATCACTGCTTTTGTATTAAACTTCTTTGCTATGATCTACCTCGCTATTCTAACCAAACGATGTATTATTATATTCAAGAAAAAATACGTCTAAAATACTATAACTATATTTATATATTATCGTACTATATTATTATAATTGTTGTTTTTTTAAAAAGCGATTCGCTTCTGGCGTTGTTTATCAAAATCTAACCTAACCTAACCTAACCTAATTATTTTTCCGGGTAATCTGATGTATCGAACTTTGTTACGAGCTACCTCGCTATTCTGAATCATCAATAAAACACATTCATTTTACTGCCATTTTTATTGGAATTGTAGCCTTATCTACTTATAAAATAGGAGCGAAACATCTCATCCACTAAAATATCGTTGTACAGTGTGTTCCCTGTAAATATGCTCGTAAAACTATGCATTGAATATCCCTGAAACTTATATAGCAAATACATTAAGCAATATTCACCACAAACTGAAGTCCAATCATTCTGAATCCTATCAACATTCCAGTCCCATCTCTTACAATTCCTTTTCAAAAACTGGAGATGATATCGCTCAGGTGTTCGTCCATATGAATCAAAATATTGACCGATGCCATTCGTATCGATATGTACAGCTACCCAGTGTGAACCTGGTTTATCATCCGCATCCAAATTGCATATTATATACGTTGGTACATGGGTATACATAGGCAGTCTATTAGCAGCATAAACATTATTTTCTAGACTGGGATGAATCTTTTTCATATGTTTTTGTAATTCTAGTGTATCCATGATAGTACTGTTATTAGCAGATTATTACAGTACCAATCTATTCAATGGTTCTCATAGGAATGTTCAATTATAGTGTTTTGTATAAGATTAAATAGGAAGTTTGTAAAATCTAACCTAACCTAACCTAATTATTTTTCCGGGTAATCTGATGTATAGGTAAACTTTGTTACGAGCTACCTCGCTATATATATTAAATTTTTACATCAACATTTTCATTTTTTATTTCATCCCTTTAAACTCTAGACGTGTGAAATGTTTCACTTTATCCATCCGTTTACTGCTATTGTGGCCGGACCAAGTGGATGTGGGAAGTCAAATTTTGTAACAAATTTCATAAAATCAGTTAAAGAAATATGTAATTGTGATTTTAATCATATCACATGGTGCTTTGATGAAATGCAACCTTTATATAATTTACCAAATGTTAACTATCATCAAGGAATTCCAAATCTTAATATGTTTGATGGTGAAAACCCACACCTTATTATTATTGATGATCTAATGAGAGAGTCTGATGGAAGAATTGTGGATATATTTACAAAAGGTAGTCATCACCGGAATCTTAGTGTATTTTATTTAACACAAAATTTATTTCATCAAGGTAAAGGTCAAAGAGACATTTCTTTAAACTCAAGTTATATAATTTATTTTAAAAACCCTCGAGATAAAACTCAAATAAGATATTTAGCACGACAAGTGTCACCAGATAACACAAAATTCATTGAAGACGCCTACAGGGATGCAACTTTAGAAGCACATGGATATTTAATGGTAGATTTAAAACAGAATACAAATGATTTTTGTCGTATCAAGACAAATGTATTCCCATTTAATGGTCACTGTACAGTCTACGTCCCCACGAAAGAGTTTAAATACACCAAGAATCAAACAATTCAAATCATTTCTAAATGATGCATCGTCGAGTCACAACGCATAAACATTTGCTAAATGCTTTGCATACGCTTAAACCAAAACATCAAAGAGCATTACTTAAAACGTGTGATGCAAAAGAAATAAATTGTATTTGTGAATGTATTCATAACGTTTTACAAGGAAAGATACCACTTAAAGATCAAGATAAACAAAAATTGAATAAACACAAAAATATACTCCGTAAACTGGTGCGTAAGTGTAAACATAAACTAAGAAAAAATATTATTATACAAAAAGGAGGGACTTTCTTACCAATAATATTAGGTGCAATATTGAGTGGATTAGTAAGTGGACTAGCCAGTTAATATGGAAAATGCTAAGAAAATGATACTTATTGAACCTGGATTGATTGAGAAATTAAAACAAGAAAATAAGGATACAAGTAATTTGTCTCGATTAGATATTGAAATGCAAAATATTATGAATAGTAAGACGGAAGACCGAAAGAAGTGGATGTTATATTTGCAAACACTACAAAGATACCTTCACTTTATCGAAGAGGATCGTCAACCACTCAGATTACCAATTTATTCTGATACATCTAATGAATATTCAAATGAGTCTAAAATTGGTTTTAAAAATAAAGATAGAGATCTAAAAAGTTCAGTTGATGCTGAATCTTTGTTGGAGGAGAAAGGTTCCATTAAAAGTATAGAAAGTGAGGCAAATCCACTGTATTCACCAACACAAATACTCAGTTTAATACCAAAAACTTATAATAAAAAAGGTGAGTCATTATTAAACTTAATTGGATCAAGTAAAAGTAAAATACGTTGGGATAATGAAGGCACAATCATAATTGATAATGAAAAAATTCCAGGAAGTAATATTGTTGATTTAATAAATGATTCACTTAGACCCTTAAAAAAAAGTGATCCGATAGGGTGGGATAGATTTGCTAAAGCATTGAAAGATATTAAAGTACCACTTACTTATATTGGAAATCCAAAGAGATGTGAGTTTATTAACCAACTTCAAGCGAAAGATCTGAACAAAACCTCCGAGATTGAAGTTCAAGAATTTTCTACACCGAGCAGTGGAGATAAAAGATATATAACTAAAATACGTAAAAAGATCGATTGGGAAAAATGGACCCCGTACTAGAAGAAATTAACAGGATTTATTATGATCCATCTAACCCCGCTGGTTTTGGTAGTATTGATAAATTATCAAAAGCTATGAAGGGTAAAATGGATAAAAAGCAAGTAAAGGAATGGTTACAATCACAAGAAACATATACATTACATAAACCCATTCGGAAAAAATTCCCGCGTAATAGGTACATTCTATCAAATATTAATGAGCTGTGGCAAGCTGATTTAAGTGATATGCGAACTTATTCTCAATATAATGATGGTTTCAACTACATACTTTGTGTTATTGATGTATTTAGTAAATATGCTTTTGCAAGACCAATGAAAAAGAAAAACTCAGAAACAACTAAAGAATGTTTTGAAAGTATATTTACTGAAAGTAATTCAACCCCTACTCACATACAATCTGATAAAGGTACAGAATTTGTTTCAAAAGATGTACAAAAATACTTTAAATCCAAAAAGATAAATTACTATACCACTAACAATCCTGATATTAAGGCTAGTATTGTTGAACGATTTCAAAGAACTCTAAAAATGAAAATGTGGCGTTATTTCACTCATAATAATACCTATAGATATATAGATGTTTTACAAGATTTAATATACTCTTATAATCACAGCATTCACTCGAGTATTAAGATGTGCCCATGTGATGTAAGTTCCAACAATATTATGACAGTTTGGACTAATCTTTATGATAGAGGGTCAAACAAACTTTCTTTAGAAAATTCAAAACCAAATTTCAACGTGGGTGATTATGTTCGAATAACTAAATATAAACATGTTTTCCAAAAAGGATATGAATCAAATTGGAGTGATGAAATATTTATTATATCTTCAATAATTGATAGATCTCCATGGGTTGTTTATACAATTACAGATTTACAAAATGAACCAATAGTTGGTACTTTTTATGAAAGAGAATTACAGAAGGTCACTTACAACCCCACCTCACAATATAAAATAGATAAAATAATTGGTACTCGTTATTCAGGCAACAGAAAAGAAGTATTAGTGAAGTGGAAAGGTTATCCAGATAAATTTAACAGTTGGATTTTAGCTTCTAGTTTAAAAGAAATATGAATAAAGAAAGTTTTTATTTAACTTTGCTCAGCAATAGTTCAATGGAATACTTTCCTGATAACAAGACCACAAATTTTTCAACAAAATTACCAAAAGCTATGAAATTAGAAGGTGAATGGTTGGTTGGAGTTGTTGAGTTTCAATATCCATGCACAATGTTTACTGTTCAAGATCATGAAAATGTTGTATACATCACAAAAACCATGTTAATTCCTAATGAAGATAAACCATCAACAGTGTACTACAAAAAACATATTCCCGCTACCAACTACGATAACGTTGAACATATTTTGAGAGCGTTAAATGGCATCGGAGAGAACTTGAAATTTCGTTATGATGAAATAACAAAATTTGTGTCTGTTTCTGTTTTGGATAAAAATATAACATCCGTAACATTATCACCCAAATTAAGTTTACAACTAGGTTATGAACCAAATACAAATCTCCTAGACAGAAATTTTGGGAAGTGTCCTGCTAATTTACATTTAGGGTTACCATCTCAACTATTTCTATATTGCGACATTATCGATCCTCAGATTGTGGGTGATGTTATGACTCCGCTATTAAGAGTCATTTCATTAGATCCTTCAAAATACATTTATGGTGCGTATAAAATGCACGTTTTCTCTCCACCTCACTACTTACCTGTTATGCGAAGAGAGTTCGATACGCTGGAAATGGATATAAGATCGAGTGCAGGACAAAAAATACCATTCCAGTTTGGGACCGTGTGTATTAAACTACATTTCCGCAAATTATAATAATGTATTCTCCTCATGATCATCATAAATGTCCATATGAAAATTATTATTCACATCAAGCTGGATCAGGAGTTGGAGTAATTTATAAGGGTTCACCATACCAACGCGGTCATGGTATTGGGAGCTTCTTAGGAGGGTTATTTAGATCAGTTTTACCTTTACTTTCAAGTGGTGCTCGAGTGGTTGGTAAGGAGGCATTAAACGCTGGAGTAGGACTTTTATCGGATATGATTCAAGCCCGTCCTATGGAAGCCTCAATAAAAGATCGTCTAAAGCAAGTTAGTACGAACTTAAAACGAAAGGCTGATAACAAAATTGATCGATTAAACATGACAGGATCTGGGTATATAACTAAAAGAAAACGATTGGCCTCGTTCATTCCACCACTAACAGCTAAAGTGAAAGCTACGAAAAAACTTGGTCTAAAACCAAAAAACATCAAAGATATATTTTCAAATTAAGTATGTCTTTCCTTCATAATCATTCTTGTGAGTGCGTTAAGTCAGAATTAGATTTGTTTGCATTACCGTCCACACAAACAAGCATTGAAAATGGATTGTGGATTCACTATAAACCAATTTCATCTCTTGCTGATGATGGACCTATCGAGTTTCAAGTTCCTGGAACAGGCGATGACTACATAGATTTGTCTCATACATTACTCCACATAAAGGCAAAAGTATTAAATCAAGATTCAACAAACTTGTTATCAGCTACAGTAGTAGCACCTGTAAATAATTGGCTGCATTCACTTTTTAGTCAACTCGATGTTTATTTAAACCAAAAACTTGTATCACCACCTAATAATACCTATGCCTATCGAGCATACATGGAAACCCTTTTAAACTATGCTCCTGCTGCTAAACAATCTCATCTTACTTGTAGTCTTTGGTATGATGATACAGCAGGCAAAATGGATTCCACAGATGGTAAAAACACAGGATTTGCTAAAAGACAGGAATTAGTTAATGAAAGCCGGGAAATAGAAATGATTGGTCATCTTCATGGTGACATTTTCAATCAAGATAAATTTTTAATTAATGGTGTTGAAATGAGTGTAAAATTAGTTCGGTCAAGAGAGAGTTTTAATTTAATTGCTGGGTCAAATGATGAAAAGTTTAAAGTTTGCATTACGGATGCAACTCTTATTGTTCGAAGAGCACGAATTAATCCAAGTGTATTACTCGCACATCAGAAAGTTTTAGCTTCTACAACTGCTAAATATCCTATTACTCGTGCTGAAGTTAAAGTTTTAACAATTCCATCAGGTGTTCAAGGAAAAACTCTTGATAATATATTCTTGGGACAGGTACCCAAAAGATGTATTATTGGATTTGTGAACAATTCCGCATTTAATGGTTCACTTACTAAAAATCCATTTAACTTTGAAAACTATGGTATTAACTCTTTCAGCTTATATATTGATGGTCAACAAATACCTTCAAAAGCTTTGCAACCATCTTTTAATAATAATATATTCACATCGGCATATCATACTCTATTCTCGGGGACTGGTATTCACTTTCTTAATGAAGGAAATGCAATCTCTCGTGAACAGTATGCCAAAGGCTACTGTCTTTTAGCATTTGATTTAACTCCTGATTTATCAGCTAACTCATCAGCTCATTGGAATCTCATAAAACATGGTAGTGTAAGATTAGAAGTACGATTTGAATCCTCACTAACACAAACAATTAACTGTATTGTTTATGCTGAGTTTGATAATATTATTGAAATAGATAAAAATAGAAATGTTACTGTAGACTATAGTAGTTAAGGTTATAATGTGTGTTATATTTTAGATTTATGTGTTATGCTTAATGCATTTTGTGTATATGTAACTAAAGGAAACATTATAAAATTAAATAAAACAAATTGTATGCAATTTACTATTTTTTTATTTCATTACAAACTTCCTATTTAATCTTATACAAAACACTATAATTGAACATTCCTATGACAACCATTGAATAGATTGGTACTGTAATAATCTGCTAATAACAGTACTATCATGGATACACTAGAATTACAAAAACATATGAAAAAGATTCATCCCAGTCTAGAAAATAATGTTTATGCTGCTAATAGACTGCCTATGTATACCCATGTACCAACGTATATAATATGCAATTTGGATGCGGATGATAAACCAGGTTCACACTGGGTAGCTGTACATATCGATACGAATGGCATCGGTCAATATTTTGATTCATATGGACGAACACCTGAGCGATATCATCTCCAGTTTTTGAAAAGGAATTGTAAGAGATGGGACTGGAATGTTGATAGGATTCAGAATGATTGGACTTCAGTTTGTGGTGAATATTGCTTAATGTATTTGCTATATAAGTTTCAGGGATATTCAATGCATAGTTTTACGAGCATATTTACAGGGAACACACTGTACAACGATATTTTAGTGGATGAGATGTTTCGCTCCTATTTTATAAGTAGATAAGGCTACAATTCCAATAAAAATGGCAGTAAAATGAATGTGTTTTATTGATGATTCAGAATAGCGAGGTAGCTCGTAACAAAGTTCGATACATCAGATTACCCGGAAAAATAATTAGGTTAGGTTAGGTTAGGTTAGATTTTGATAAACAACGCCAGAAGCGAATCGCTTTTTAAAAAAACAACAATTATAATAATATAGTACGATAATATATAAATATAGTTATAGTATTTTAGACGTATTTTTTCTTGAATATAATAATACATCGTTTGGTTAGAATAGCGAGGTAGATCATAGCAAAGAAGTTTAATACAAAAGCAGTGATAAGCGAGGTGCACAATGAGTAATAGATAAGAACGCCGAGTTGGGACGGTGTTGATAGATAATAGGAAAAGGCCACCGGATATCAATTAGATAAGAGTTAATCGATCTGCACATCTCCGAAACCGTGCATCCTATCGCTTCGGGAGTGAGTGCTATCGACTCAGCGTGGCCGCTTTAGTGGGAAAAGAGTCCAAACTTTTTTTTTTTTTTTTTTTTTTTTAGGATGGGGTACCACTGATTTGCGGGTTCGCCAACACGTGATTCCGAGAACCGGCGAATCACAACTACTAGCAATCGCGCGCGCACCGACATGGATTGTCATTTTTATTTATTATTTATTGGCCGGGTAGAATGTATTTTTTTACTCATAGAGAAACCTTTGTACAAATGGGGCGTTGGTGTTGAAAATAAAATCTTTATACAAGGAATATTGAGTTTCCCTAAAGAAATTCCAGTTCCCATGCCTAAAGCGGGAACAGACGGTCAGTGAAGTTTTAGTAATAGAGTCACGTTTTACCTTTTCGTTACGGAACCCTAAAAATGTCAGAAAATACCTATTTTATTTGTAAATATTTTCATCATGTAAATAAATTATTATAACTAGTTACTACTCGATTTTGGCTCATAAGAAATATATTATTATAATTAAACTAAATTGTTTTTTTTCTCTATCCCTGTGTGAAATGGTACCTACTTATTATCCTATCCTATCCTACTAATTAATATTATAAATCCCAAAGTTTGTGAGGATGGAGATGGATGAATGTGTATGCGTGTGTGTATTGATGTTACTCCTTCACGCAAATACTACTGAACCGATTACAATGAAATTTAACACATATATAGAGGGTAACTTGAATTAACACATAGGATAGGTTTTATTCCGGAAATCCCACGGGAACGGGACGGGACTATGCGGGTTTGTTTTGTGTTTTGAAAACGCGGGCGAAGCCGCGGGTCGAAAGCTAGTTTATAATATCGTTGGAAAAATTTATACCACTTCAGTAATGATATAAAGATACTACTTAAGTACGGTACTTATTTTAATTTTTAAGTTATAAGTAAGTATTGTGATCTTAACTAAGTCGGTTTAAAAAATAGTTCAACACTTTTCTCAGACCTACATAATAATCAGAGTATTAATTATACTACCTACTGTAATATATTATACTCTAAGATAATAATACATAATATAACAAAACATATCATAAAAATCGGTCAAGCTGAAGCTGGTTCGGTGAAGTTTTGTTGCAAATACGATATAGGTAGGTATACATACCTAAATTACCTAGTAACTAACCTAACCTACCTATTTGAACTTGTGATTTGAAAATTGAACCTATTTAAATAGCCTAGAAAAACACAAAACAAAATGCATATAAATAAATTATAAAGTAAGGTCGGAATATAGAGCTGTTTATTTTTATATTTTTCTCGTCAAAGTGGCAAGATTTTTATCAAACTCTATGTGGCCTTTAATTTTGTAGACAAATTAATTTTATATTTTCTTTTTTTTTAATGGAAAAACTTAACGAAATATGCACGATTGGGGTCAAAGGCTAAGTTATAGGCTGGTAGTTAGTTACTAGGTAAATATGCACTAACGCCGTAATTAGAGAGTTTTATGCATTTGCATATGCAAATATGCAAATGCATATAATCCGATGTCTACTCATTACCATTACAAGCTAAAGTCATTATAATTTTAATTTTCAATTTAAGAAAGTTCTCGGATTTAATTTTATTCAGAGCATATAAATATGTAACAGTTTATTAACATAATAGACTACAAGCCCGCATAGGAAAAAAATATGGGTCAAATGAACCACCAGGGGACATATCTAGAACGATAGAAGAGCATAAAATAATAAGATTCATCACTATGCCGTCACTTGTAAGCTGTCCAACTGAGTGCAGATGAGAATTGAAAAGTACAGGTAGACTCGGTAAATTTTGGTCATATATTTTTGTACGGCATTCTTAACCATCGATAGATCCATTAAAAATAATAAGAAACCGCTCAGTGCCGTACAAAAATGGTGGTCCACAAAGTCGGAATTTTTATTTAATTTCCGAGAGTTACCGGGGGTAAATTTGGTCATTTGACCATGTACGGCATCTGTGTCATACTATGCCTATACTGCTTTTAATCCATTATTCCGCAACGCCGTACAAAAATCATGGGGACAAGGGGAAAAAATCGAGAGTTGCAATCCCCTCTCTTTCCCCACTCCAGGGGGTCATTTGACTAAGTACGGCTTCGGTTCCAAAACATTATCTAGCACTCAAAAGTACTATTAAAAGCAATGCCGTCAAAAAATAATTGTTCTTTTAAATGTATACCAATAATCATCTTAATTTCATCGAATTCTTGATATAAAGAGCTGTAAGGTCATTTGACCCTGTACGGGAACTTTTTTTTTAACATGATATTGTAAAATTCAATTGTTGTATAGTATTGCCGTTCAAAAGAAACCGTTCTAAAAAAAGTTATAGAGAAATGCAAAAACTGAAATTTTGTAAAAGTTTAAACATCGTAGATTAATGAAATATAATAGTTTTCTACACTTTATTCGTTGTTTTAAATAGTATTAACATAGATAAATTAGGAAAAAACGATGCCGTACATTTTTGTGCAGACCACATCTTTTAGGCTGATGAAAGCGACGAAAGATTCAATTTTAAGGGTGCTTTATGGCCATTTGATACAGTACGGCATTAACATATTTTTACCCAACTACGGCAAAGCAAAAGGAGGGTTATGATTTTGACAGGTCATGTATGTATGTTCATCTATTCCCTCGTAACTTCTAAACTACTTATCAGAATTCGACAAATGACATATCATTAGAAGCGTCTGAATTGTTCACTGGATAACCAGCGACCAGCTAGCTAAAGGCTATATGGGGTTTCACAAAATCTAATGTGGCGCCCTCTAGCGGACAAAACATACAGAGTAAAAAAATAAAGTTAAGATAAATATGCCGTGTTTGGTATCATTTGAAAGCGCTTTACTTGTACATTTTGAATATGTATATATTACTAGCATTTGCTTGTGACTTTACCTGTATTCATGGGCTGATTGCATATAATTCACATCTTTTCGTTCATAGCTTCTTTATTAGTTCATCAATTTAACGGAGTCCATTCCACCTGACTCCGACTTTCCAAGGTGATAATTAACCACCTCGAGCTTCTTAATATTAATGTATATTTATATTTTATTATCAAAATATAAAGCAAACATTTCGTTATATGGATTTTTTTCTTTTTCAGATTTTTCCCCTTTGAACCAACGAAAATGTACGGCACATGAAAAAATATTATCTATGCATAAAATACTTTAAAAATAAATTTATTTCGTGTTGTGTCAAATGACCCCCTGGAGTGGGGAAAGAGAGGGGATTACAACTCTCGATTTTTTCCCCTTGTCCCCATGATTTTTGTACGGCGTTGCGGAATAATGGATTAAAAGCAGTATAGGCATAGTATGACACAGATGCCGTATATGGTCAAATGACCAAATTTACCCCCGGTAACTCTCGGAAATTAAATAAAAATTCCGACTTTGTGGACCACCATTTTTGTACGGCACTGAGCGGTTTCTTATTATTTTTAATGGATCTATCGATGGTTAAGAATGCCGTACAAAAATATATGACCAAAATTTACCGAGTCTACCTGTACTTTTCAATTCTCATCTGCACTCAGTTGGACAGCTTACAAGTGACGGCATAGTGATGAATCTTATTATTTTATGCTCTTCTATCGTTCTAGATATGTCCCCTGGTGGTTCATTTGACCCATATTTTTTTCCTATGCGGGCTTGTAGTCTATAACAATGCAACGAAAGGGTCATTTCCTTGTGATATATTATATCATAAATAATAATTTTACAGTTAAAGAAAAATAAAAACATATCTCTACATATAACTTAATAATAACTTTTTTTATTTATTTTACAAAAACAAAATATCTTAGGGCTTAGATCAATCTTATAGATGTTCTTTTGAGGTGACATTTTCTATATATATAGAATTTTATAGAAATTTTCCACAGAAATTTTCTAATGTTTCTAAAGGGTGATTTTTTTGCTGGTTTCTTTTTGGCAATACTGTTTTTGATAGATCACGCGTGAATCGTGTCTTGTGTCTTTATCAAACTTGTTCAGTTTGGTCTATAATTTAACCATGAATCGACTTACGAACGAACAACGCTTGCAAATTATTGAATTTTACTATCAAAATGCATGCTCGGTTAAGAGAGTGTGAAGTCGGTTAAGAAGTGCGCGATGCACTTAATCGATTGGCGATTTTTTTTTTTTGCCCAAAATGGAAGAATTGGACATGCCTCACACGTGGTTTCAAAAAGACGGTGCCACATGCCACACGGCACGCGAAACAATAGCCCAATTGAGAGCCGCCTTCGGCGAACAGTTTATCTCACGTTTTGGGCCCGTCGATTAGCCGCCTAGATCGCGTGATCAAACGCCTTTGGAATATTTCTTATGCCTACAGGGATAAACCAGCAACGATTGACGCACTGGTAGCCAATATTGAAGCATTTAAGTATTCGTGATATACCGGCCGATATGTTGTAGAGAGTGTGCCGAAATTAGACCTTGCGAATGGGCCATCTAAACCGGAGCCGCGGCTATCATTTGCATGAAATCATCTTCAAACATTAAATTATATTGATCGTTTTATCAATTCCATTATAGATTACATCAACATTTTCAAGTTTTTTGTGTTTTTTTTGAAAATCAAATCCTATACCTCTTAAAAAATCACCCGTTACTTATAACTTCTTTAAAATTCAATTCTGATAGTTAATTGTCAAAAATAATTGACAAAAATTTATGTCTAAGGAAATTTTTTGGTAGGACCAAGGTAGGACCCAGTTTGATATATCGCAAAAAAATATTTTGTCATGGAATCACTTTCTTTATGTATAGGCTATTGTCAGGAGAAGGATCTTATGTGTTAAGAAAATCTTAAGTTTTTTGCGCTAAAAATAAAAAAATATATAAAACTTAACAGCTATTTCATTAACAGGACAAAGTCTATCGGTTATTATAAATCTAAATTATTTTTTAATATTAAAACTTCCAATCGTAATTTTTGTAACTGCAACTGGTGCAACTCCTCATTTTGCCGTATCTTTTGCTCGTGGACCTCCTGGGCGTGTCTTATGGACTCCCTAATTTTTTTAAGCTCAAGTTCCTGGAGGCTTTCTGTAATAGCAATTTCTTTTTCCGTCCTTTCTTTGCTTGCTCCACCTGACAAATAGAGATAAATAAAAGATGTATGTAAGTATTTATATAACTCTTTATTATGTAAACTACTAATAAATGTATTACATTGTAACGGTGATGCCATAGGTCTCTTGAGGGAGCTATAGGGCGTAGATACATCGCACTTCTCTGAAGTCAACGGGTCATCTGTGTCCATTGACAATTCATTAGGAGAAACCTGTAAAATAAGTATCTATATATATAAAACTCAAAGGTGACTGATATAGTGATCTATCAACGCACAGCCCAAACCACTGGACGTATCGGGCTGAAATTTGGCATGCAGGTAGATGTTAGGACGTAGGCATCCGCTAAGAAAGGATTTCCCGAAATTCTTGCGGGAACGGGGGAAAACGGGGATGCACGTACAAAGTCGTGGGCGGAAGCTAGTTACTGTATATAACACTTTAACTATATTAAATTTTAATATTAAAATCTCAATTTTTTAATATGGTGAGATTCAGTTGCAAATTCATATATTTCTATTGTTTTATTGTTTTCTTCATGCTTTTTTTTGTCAGAAAATGTATCTTAAAAGTATACTCCTTCAAAAGTACATATAGAAAATAGGGTAATTTTTATAAACACTTACATATTCAGATTTAATAATTGTATGTGTACCATCATCATATATTGTTTCATTTCCATCTGTTGATGATGGTGTAATTGACCTAAGCCAATCTGTAGAATCTTCTTCAGGTTGTGGTCCTCCTTCAGTACGCATTTCTTGACCCTCTTTCCTTCTATCCTATTTTTTTAAACAAAAATTTGAATGTACTAATATTATAAAGCTGAAGTTTGTTTGATTGCGCTAATCTCAGGAACTCTTGGTAAATCCAAAATTCTCTGTGTTAGATAGCCCATTTATCGAGGAACGCTATAGGCTATATATCATCACGCTAAGACCAACAGGAGCGGACCAATTGTATATGAGTAAAATTATTCAATGTTTTTATTTGTATGGTTAACGAAAGTAATTATTAAATATATATTAAAATAATAATTGGTATTTCTTTAGAAATTTGCGGCACGAATTAAGGGGGGGGAGGGGAGGGAAAGGGAGGGGGGAGGTAAGGGGAGACCGCCTATAAAGTGGTGGGGTGCGGAAACCCCCCCTTCTATTTTTTTTTTAATTTTTTTTTGAAATTATATTTATACTAGCTTACCGCCCGCGGCTTCGCCCGCTTTGACTTAAACCTAATAATTTATATACTAAAACCTTCCTCTTGAATCACTCTATCTATTAAAAAAAACCACATCAAAATCCGTTGCGTAGTTTGAAAGATTTAAGCATACAAAGGGACATAGGGATAGAGAAAGTGACTTTGTTTTATACTATGTAGTGATGTAGTTAGAAATATAACGAAGATTATGGGCTTTCTTGACTGCTCCGGCGCTGCAGAACGTGGCGCTTGCCCCCATGTACCTCGTTGCAGGCAGTAGTCTTCACTCGCCTTCGTAGCTTCGGCTTTTTGGTCGCCTTTGGCGACCAGCCTCAGCCACTCCAGCTCGCTTGACTCTGCCTGCTCCTCAGCACACGCGGGCGCCACGCTCCTCCGCGCCTCCGACTTTTTTAATACACTCTAGTGTATGACAGACAAGTACCACGTGGAATCGGGGTGGACAGATTCGTTTCTGTGATTAACAATTTGTGTGCAATATACATACAAAACATTTTTTTTTAAATTATTATTTATTCAAATCTTGTATACATGTTTGATACAATTTACAATGGCAATGAATGGATCCATTTTATTTTTTTCCACCCATCGTCTCCACATACTCTATAATATTATCACCGAAGTTTGCTGGGTGGTTATAGTTATCTTTTTAAAAAAATCTTTTTACAACATGCCACTGGGACTCAAATGGGTCAGAGGCAACAAATGGGTTGTCTGGGTCTGAGTGATTAACTTTTTTATGAACATACCCATATTGCCCCAAACAATCATATGCTCGCCAATAATCCGTATGAATTGTTGTCCCCTCAGCAACATGCTTTTGAATGAACTATGGTTTTTAATATGTACATTATGACATTTGTTATCTCTTTCAAACACAATTCTTGTAGTTTTGTCAATGTAACTCAAACAATTTTGAACATAATCTCAAAAATTAAAAAAAAGATTTCTCTGTAATTACATGTTTCCGCACGAAAAGCCGCTAATGTATGTTTCGGGGCATCATTATCGATCGATAAAAATTAAAATCGCGCCGAAATTCGTGCCGCACGTTTCTAAAGTCAACCCTAATAATTACATAACTACTTACATACTTTTTTCGCAATCCTCTTTAAATTGTCAAATTTATCCTTGAGTTGTTTTATTGTCCTTGGTGTGCTGGCAATAGCATTGAATTCACATTTAATCGATTGCCATGCACTGTCTTTTTGTTTATTGATTGTTCCGGTAGTTTTTTTGCAAGACAATATATTTTTATGTTTTATGATGAGGTTTTGCAATCTATGCATTTCAGCTTTTGTGAAATTTGCACTCCTTTCCCTGCTATAGGTATCCGATACAAAAATACTACATTATATTGGGTTAAACTATATATAGTAGCAAGAACAGTGTAAAATATACACAGAATATTTTTAAAATATATATCACAAGGCAGATGACTGAGGCTTACTTAGATCGAAAGTGTTTATGCAGATTATCATCCTTTCCGTCCATTTTCTATTTCAGTAGCATAGCATTAAAAAATAACAACAAATTTGTTTTCACTTTGATAGAGATTTGATCGTACTTTGCAATTGTTATTTGTTTGCAATACAAATTACCAAGCAAATTACAAAGCTTAATGACAATTAACAATTTCACTAACATTAAATTTTGACACATGACTGTGACAGATTCATGTGTGATATTGCTGTATTTAAAAATGTTACCAAGTGTGGAGGTAAATAAGAGAATTTAACTTACAACCCACACAACAACTAAAAAAAGTGGCTTGCTTTCTATAAGAGAGAGATATAAAGAAGCACGCGCCCATCGCACGGCTTACAACAGCTATAGCAAAAAGTGTCGTTACAACTTTTGGTCTTAACCACAGAGCAAGTAATAGTCTTAATTCCGTCTAGCCCCCTTTCGCAACGCCCGATGAGGAACTTCGTTCCAAAATTATAATATTCAATTGAATAAAACATTAATTATTTCTGTTTGAAAAATATATTTGGATAGGAACTAATTGGTGTTGTTTAAGAAATGTAATTATTAATTATCTATGTAAAATGTTATTATTTTGAAATCTATCAAATTATTTGCGAACACAAAAAATCATATCATAAAATCATTACGATGCGAAAGAAAGACAAACCAACAAACACATTTTCGCATTTCATTATTATAAGTAAAGATAGTAGGGATTCCTAAACAAAATAGTAGGTAGTAAAATAAAACAAAAAATTCGAACTCATACTTTAATTTAATTACATAACATACCATATTTACATAAATAACTACAATACAGGACTTCTGTTCCATACAGTGTATGACGTAAAATTTTTAAGCTTTTAACTTTGCCGCTATTTTTAAATGCGTAATTTTACTATTTTTACACAAATCATATTATGAGAAATGTCGAAACACTTCCCGTAATTGAAACTAAGCCCATATCTACAAATTAAAAATCTACTAAAAATAAAATCTTCAATAAATTATTTTATTAACTTGGTGGCTGTCTTGACAATAAGGTTGAATTTCGTTTGCTTAAATTTTATCAAAACAAAAAAATAATCTATCAAAAAAATTACAGCAAGAATTATTTATTCTACACAATTTCAACATTTTAGTTGAATAAAACCTAAATGTTGCCAGTTACATATTCGCAAAGAAACAAAATCTCCGTATCGAATTTACACATTACATCTGGCAACCCTATATTATTATTGCCAATCAAAGGTAAATACAAAATAGTAATATACCAATTTAAAACATTGCCAATCGAAAAAACTATTTACTCGACTTGCACATGGCAAAATCACAAAAAAAACTCCATTATTAAACATTTATTTATAACAATATTCTCGTTACACATGGCAACCCTACAGATACAATAGACCGGATACAGAAGCGTGTGCCATCACAGCTTCCGCCGCTTGTCTGATCTCGAGATGAACTCGAGCTGAATCTAACCAACTCTTTGCAACTGCTCTAGGAGCGCCTTGTAAAAGGTTAATGTAGCGTAAAGCTGATGGTAAATCGCCATGGTCGATGTGGTATCTAGAAAAACATCAGATCACATTTAGAAAAATATGTAAAACTTAGTATCGCACATACAAATAAGGAGGAAGGAATGCAACAGTATTCAATGAAAGGGAAATACAATATTGATTATTATGACGTATATAAAATAAACAGTATGAAAAAAACACGATGGTTCGGGCGTATCCAAAAAAGTAACATTATATAACTCAAAAGTTGTAATTCGAAGGGTGGCAATTTTGTTTGAGTACAATCGATATTTTTTCTGTTATTTAAATTTTGTATCTATTGCATGTCAAATAGCTTAAAAAATTCAAATTATTATTATTTCTTACAAAAAACAATAAAATTCTCACCTCGCCCTTTGAATGATGTCGAATGTGTCCAATTTCGAGAAGTCCATGGGAAGATTGTCCAACTCATCTTTGGGTATTTCGGCAAACTGTCAAATAACAAATTATATTACTTTTATTAGAAAAAAATGGCAAAATTATTTTCTCGATAATGATAGATATTTTTTTACATCAAGAATGTTTTAAGATAATTGCAAGATTGCTTTAAGGCCGTGTACGCGGTCCGTGCGCTGTTTGGCTCAAATATGTGATTTTTCAAACCAGATTGTCCATCAACCACTTATCTTACAAACATGAATTACTAATAATTTTAGGAAATTTTATTTTCTATGTAGTTAGTTAAGAGTTTTTTTCAATTAATACAGTATTTGTGAATACCATCAAGATAACTGAGCCGATGATTACTTGATTTCACTTTTAGTGTCAATTTCGAAGCTAAAAATATCTGAAATTGCTGACAGATCTAACACACAATTTTTTTTAACTAACTGCAAAAATCCTTATTAAAATAGTTAGTTAAAAGATTTTTTTTATTTTGGACTCCTAACTTACGAAATTTAAATCCGAACAATGTGAATTTTTTTAGAAATTATAGTCGACAAAATGATTATTTTCACCAAGATATTTGACTTAATTGAATATAATTTATACATATTGCATTAAAAGAATGTCTTACTTATAAGATAAATTTTAAAAAATCAACTAAGGTACCTCTATTATTTTTCTACAGTTTTTTTTAAAGTACTATAAAACACTGCGCGCGACCCGATTCAAATCAGTCAGCAGCGAGCCTTTCCAGAGAGAGGACATGTTGCTCGGCGCTCTCCTGTGGACCTATGCTGTTCATAGTAAAAGGATAGCGCAAGCCGCGATCTATCGTAATAGATCGCGGAGATTTTGACATGCGTTAAATTGAATAAGCGCTCTTAATTGATTTAATACGTGACAATATTGCTGATACATACAAATATGTAGTTGTTTCTATATATGATCTTGTTTTCTTGTTAAAATGTATGTGTGTGCGTGCGTGTATGTATAAGTGTACGTGTACATACGTAATTAATATTACTATTTTGTAAGGGAACCTAAGTAATATATACAGTTTAATTATATTATAATATACCTTCTGGAAGAGCAATTTCGACTGCAGCCATGAAAGGAAGTAGACCGGCAAACTCGCTCCTTCGCGACCCACTAAGGCCACTTGACAGGCTGTTTTTTCTAACTGTAGACAAAATTATTTATTAAATCTATATACATATATAAAACTCAAAGGTGACTGATATAGTGATCTATCAACGCACAGCCCAAACAACTGGACGTATCGGGCTGAAATTTGGCATGCAGGTAGATGTTAGGACGTAGGCATCCGCTAAGAAAGGATTTCCCGAAATTCTTGCGGGAACGGGGAAAAACGGGGATGCACGTACAAAGTCGTGGGCGGAAGCTAGTTAATTATAAATTAATTTACTATATAATATTAATAACATTTTAATACATACAGAATGGAATATCTTCCATTCTTGAATTTTTTATTTAAGTTTAATGGAATAATAATAAAACGATCATTGGAATCTTTGTTTCATTTGTCTTTATCCCGAATATAAATAACAATAACAAGATTAAACATTAATTAATATTAATTATAAATAAATACATACTGTATCGAATCTGTCCCTCAATGCCTTCTCTGTAACAATTCCCTTCTCCCGAACCTCCTTGGGGATTCCTTTTAGTATCGTTTGCACTAATTTATCGTCTTTACCTGGAAATATGATATTTGATTAGATTTTTTTTTATTATTAAACTAGTACAAAATATATTTAATTGTGTAGATAAATTGCAAAATTATTTAAACGGTATTATAGCTATAGTCAGGAGTTTTTATTAGGTTAAACAGCTTAAATGCGAATCAAATAAGACAGTTTAAAGACTTGCGTCACGTTTTAACGTCATTTATGGCAAATTGAAAAAATAGGTGAGATATACTTAATAAATAATGGAAATATTTTTGTTGCTTTCCATCCTTTTTATCTAGCTTTCACCAAGAAGCTTATATCTAATACACTGGAGATTTCAGTATGAACATAAACTTGTAACAAGAAAATATGACGTTGAATGACGCCTGTATGTTTTTTTATCCCTTTCACACCCACTTGCCAAGTTAGGTGTGAAAGGGATAAAAAAACATACAGGCGTCATTCAACGTCATATTTTCTTGTTACAAGTTTATGTTCATACTGAAATCTCCAGTGTATTAGATATAAGCTTCTTGGCTTTCACAGAACAAGGTTTATAGTAAAAACATAAGAACATAATAAATAAACTCACCAGCCCTCTCCAACGCTGCAATCTCATGCGATAGCACAGCATTCGCTTGCGGGCGGCGGGTTGCCGCGTGCAGCGCCTCCGCGGCCGCCCACAGCGACTGCGAGCGACGCGCCTCCGACTCCGCTTTGGCGCGCTCTAGTTCGATATTTGAATTTTAACTTTTTCTGCTTTTATTGTCTTTTTTTGTTTTGTAAGGAGGTTGCAAGGATGAGGTTTCGAGTGGAATGTATTTTTTTTTATAAAAAAGATTGTTCCTTAGAGTATATATACTATCTATAGAGTGCGAACAACCAAGTGGGAACAGTAGGCACAGGTGGGAACAACACGACGTTACCGCCGCGAGCGCTCGTAGTCGTGGTTGAGTGCTGTCGAAGTGCGTTGCTCTGGAATTTTTTTTATATTTACGAATAAACATGGTGAAATGTGCAGTTCTATCTTGCAAAAACGATACTAGAAAATACACAAAATTGAAATCCAGTATCACATTTCATCAGTAAGTCGATTGTTATACTTATTTTTATGAAAATAAATCTAGCATCGCGGGGGTGAAGGGGAGGTGGGAGGCGGACACGCGCAGGCTCGCTCGCGCGCCTCACTGCCGCCACGTGATCGTAGTGATGTGACCTGACCAACGCTGTACTCGATATAAAGTTTACTAGAAGAACTATATTTTAACAAATTATTTATTTAACTTTAAAATTAAAACTCTTTTAAAAATGTATTATAAATAAATTTGTGGTGTGTTTTGTATGATAGACTTTCTAATATTATGAATGCGAATGTATTATAGTGTAAATGTAAAGTATGTAATGTTACGATATATTTTCTGAACCGCTAAATTGATTTTGAAGATTTTGATAGTAGAATGGATAAAATTAAATAAAAAAAAATATTAATATTATTTATTATATTATCATTTTAAATTATTAATTATTTCTTATTTTTATTTAACATTTTTAAAACATTATTATTATTGTTTGATTTATTAAAGAAATAGCACTACTTCCGATCTTTTATTTTATTAACTTTATTATTTAAAAAGTACTCACGTTTTTCTGATATTCCAATTAAACATATTTTTTTAAAGTACTTATAATTAATACAAGAAATATTCAAATGGAATAAACAAACTTTATTCAGTTGGTAAACAAATTTAAAATTACATATTTATACTTTATTCATATATTTTTTCTTTAATAACTTATTGAACATAAAATTTACTTATGATACATATTTATTTACATAACTTATCGATAGTTCAACACGCAATTGATATCTACCCATCCCTATTTGTCACGCACACATCTATATAGTATCTATAGCTCATCTGCCTACGATGTGCACTAAGCAATTTGTGCAATACACGCGCTCTATACTATTGTAATATACAGGGTGTCCCACTATTGGTATACTAGAGTCTATACAAGGTAGACTTGTAGTTTTGCCTACACTGATCACGAAAAAAATACTTAAACAACAAAATTACGTCAACAATTTTTGCTAAATTTTTCCTGAAAATCCATGTTTTCTTCTCTAGCTTCGCGCAGCCGGCATATACCGCTTAGCATATGTGAGCATTTTGTCTATGAAAACATAATCTTAAACGATAGCTCACGTGCGGGTGGTAAAATTGGGCGGGTTGCTTGTTATGGGTATACGCATAGAGTTTTAAGAATTCATCTATTTGAAAAAAAAATGCGTCTGGAATTTTATAAGTATTTTTTACGTACTCAGCGTGTGCAAAACTATAACCTCCTTTGAGCTTAGTATACCAACAGTGGGACACCCTGTATACTCTAAGGATTGTTCGTTCTACCGCCCACAGCGACTGCGAGCGGAGCGCCTCCGACTCCGCTTTGGCGCGCTCTACAATGTGCGCGCGTTCGATATTTGAATTTTAACTTTTTCTGCTTTTATTGTCTTTTTTTGTTTTGTAAGGAGGTTGCAAGGATGAGGTTGCGAGTGGAATGTATTTTTTTTTTATAAAAAAGGTTGTTCGTTCTACCCTTAAGAGTATATATTACAATAGTATAGAGCGCGTGTATTGCACAAATTGCTTAGTGCGCATCGTAGGCAGATGAGCTATAGATACTATATAGATGTGTGTGTGACAAATAGGGATGGGTAGGTATCAATTGCGTGTTGAACTATCGATAAGTTATGTAAATAAATATGTATCCTAAGTAAATTTTATGTTCAATAAGTTATTAAAGGAAAAATATATCAATAAAGTATAAATATGTAATTTTAAATTTGTTTACCAACTGAATAAAGTTTGTTTATTCCATTTGAATATTTTTTGTATTAATTATAAGTACTTTAAAAAAATGTGTTTAATTGGAATATCAGAAAAACGTGAGTACTTTTTAAATAATAAAGTTAATAAAAAAATAATAGATCGGGTTTAGTGCTATTTCTTTAATAATAAATCAAAAAATAATAATACTGTTTTAAAAATGTTAAATAAAAATAAGAAATAATTAATAATTTAAAATGATAATATATTATATATAATTTTTTTATTTAATTTTATCCATTCTACTATCAAAATCTTCAAAATCAATTTAGCGGTTCAGAAAATATATCGTAACATTACATACTTTACATTTACACTATAATACATTCGCATTCATAATATTAGAAAGTGTATCATACAAAACACACCACAAATTTATTTATAATACATTTTTAAAAGAGTTTTAATTTTAAAGTTAAATAAATAATTTGTTAAAATATAGTTCTTCTAGTAAACTTTATATCGAGTACAGCGTTGGTCAGGTCACATCACTACGATCACGTGGCGGCAGTGAGGCGCGCGAGCGAGCCTGCGCGTGTCCGCCTCCCACCTCCCCTTCACCCCCGCGATGCTAAATTTATTTTCATAAAAATAAGTATAACAATCGACTTACTGATAAAATGTGATACTGGATTTCAATTTTGTGTATTTTCTAGTATCGTTTTTGCAAGATAGAACTGCACATTTCACCATGTTTATTCGTAAATATGAAAAAAAATCCAGAGCAACGCACTTCGACAGCACTCAATCACGACTGCGAGCGCTCGCGGCGGGAACGTCGTGTTGTTCCCACCTGTGCCTACTGTTCCCACTTGGTTATTCTCACTCTATAGATAGTATATAATATACTCTAAGGTTCTACCGCCCACAGCAACTGCGAGCGACGCGCCTCCGATTCAGCTTTGGCGCGCTCTAGTTCGATATTTGAATTTTAACTTTTTCTGCTTTTATTGTCTTTTTTTGTTTTGTAAGGAGGTTGGTTGTATGAGTTTCGGTGTGGAATGTATTTTTTGACGTGACAACGTCTTATAATTCGATAGAGCCGGCTGCACGCGCGAAATAACATGACTCATGCGGCGTTACCTCGCTCTGAGGCGTTCCATGTAAGGCTTGAAGTGCAAGCGAGAGCGCGGATCGAGCGACCAAGAAGCACAATCGGACGTTGTCACGTTCAACTATCGTCAGTAAACCGACTTTACAGACAACCAATTTTTTTTTTTATAAAAAAAGATGGTTCGTTCTACCGCCCACTCCGACACCGCTAACCGCTTATTTATAGTGTTAAAAGATACCAAATAAACTAAGAATAAATGCATATTGAATATTATGATATTTTTGGAAACTTATCATTGCTTTTACAAGATATTACTGACGCAATAACGTTTAAATACACATTAGAAATATACACATTATTTCCAATAAACTTTAATTAATTATCAATCATCTGTAAAATGTAAGTATTTTTATACTTAAAAAAAGTTAACTCAATAATAATGTATCTTACGTTTAAGCGTCTGTTCAATGGCCATCAATTTCCCGGCCATAGCTGCCAACTCCTTCTTGAACAGTACTCTCTCTTTCTCGACTTGCTCAGAAACTGAGCGACTGAATTTACCCATCACCTGTTGAAAATTATTTATTTAACTATTAATTTTCACAGAAGATACTATAATAAATATCTATAAAATTAGGTAAAAATGCATACTTATTTATAATTTACTAATAACGAATATTTAGCTATGATATGTATAAAATACATTCTTACATTTACCAAATTTACTTTGTTGTTGTTGTTTTAACACGAATTAAATAATAAACAAAAAAAATATATACCTCCTTCTCTTTCCTGTTCAATTGATCCTGCAAAACTTCTTGTTGGATTTCAAACTGTTTCTTTAGTTGTTCTTTCAATTTCCTGTTTGCCTCAGCTTGGATAGCTAAACTCTGTTTAGAAATAATGATGATATGATAAAGAATAAATAGATAAAAAAGGTTTGTTTTTCATTGAAATATATCCAAAAATGAAAAATTCAATGTATGTTTTATTTGATTTTATAATCATATACTTATAAAGCAACAACATTTTCATGAGCTAAAAATTATATTCTACCTATTCTCTTGAAGAGATCTGAAAGTTTCATTTCTTACTATTTTATATACTATACCCGGCGCGGCGAATGATGATCCCTATGACAGTTCGTCTTAGTGATTGCTCGTATGATGGGTCGTGTCGATACTTTACTATTTTATAGGCAAAGGCGTGGTTTGCATTCAGCCACGTCGGTAAACATGTTTTTACAAATATTATAAAATGAATTAACTAAAATTTTTAACGTCTATTATTTTATTGTATTAATTTAAGTTTTTTAGCATAGATTAAGTAGGTAAGTAAAACGAAAGTTTTCCAAAACATAAAAATGCGCCTTATCATTTTCACGTAATTTTTAACCCGTTTAACACAGTGTATATTATTTTATCATGAAAATGGAAGCCCCCATTTAATTTGTCTAAAAAACTTATATTATCATAGGTAAGTAAATTAACGCGAACGGTAATTAATTAATTAATTATGCCGCGATCTTCTGTTCCATTCAATAGTGAATGAACTAAAGCTTAAGCATTTTCCAACTCGTTTCCATTATCGAAATTTGTTTATCGATACTTTCCGCACTATTCGATAAATGCCAACGATGTACGTTTTGTAGGACGTAAACGCAAAGTCAGATTTATATAATTTCTCGTAAATGTTAAGAATTGTTATAATTCCAACGGAATATCATTGTTATGGTATAAAGCTACGTAAAAATTAATAAATGCCATTTTTAGACGCCTCCAATACGTTTCTAATTTAATGGTGACGTCATTACAAGTTTGTCTCTTGAGAATAACTGTCAGTGTCATAGGAATCATCATTCGCTGCGCCGGGTATAACAAAGGCACTGTATTTGCAAAATGAATATTTCTCTAAAAATATAACTTATGCAACACACAGTGATCAGTAAAAAAAATAGACACATACCTGTTTCTGGAACTGCTTTTCCTTCTCCAATCGTTCCCGTTTAATCATGTCTTCCACTTTCGCTTCTATAATAGCCTTTTCGTCGTGACCTGAGTAAATTTAAATATAAGACAATTTGTAAATTGTAAGATAAAAATGTAAAAACATGTAGTTCCCTTTCTTCTTAATATTTTATACATTTTCTTGTGCAACTGTCTAATTTTTAAAGTAAGATCAATCAAATACGAGTTAAACATATATAACTCCATAAACTAATTAATTTATTTATTTAAAAGAAAGTATAAAAAATACTTGCACATAACGCTTAAAACAAATTCTGATTTGAATATATAATTTAAAATCAATGAAACAAATATAAAAAGTAACTCACATTCAATAGCTCGGTTAATTTTAAGATCTCTCAAAGTTTGTAACTCGGCGATTTCGTTTAGTAGATATTGCACCTGAAATATGAAGTCACGTTTATTCAAGGTATATTAAAAGACAATTTTTTATTTAATATGACCCAGAAACCAACAAAATATTTTATAAAGAAGCACCGAACTCAAATCAATTCATCTGTTTTTTGACAAACAGCCATGCAAATTGTGTTTGACACATTACAAAGTTATAATCACAGAACATTAAGAACATATAGAAATGCTATAATGTCATAATTAGTATGAAAACCAGTGTCGCCAAACCCACACATTTAAACCGATAGTTATACAGTACACTACAAGTAAACTATGCCTTTGATTGGACAGCTTAATTTGAGTAAAAACTGACTTAGGTTATAAATTCAGCATTTCAATATGTACCCTAACGCACCAAGTTACGGTTTATTTTAGTATAACATCCCTAGGTATATTAGCTGTTTTGTTTCTCATTGCTCAGAAATTCCAAATTCGAAAACATTCAGCTACTCCACAACAGAGGGCGTTAGTTTTCGATAGATATAACTTTGAACCTCAACACATAGAGATAAGGTTGAAATTTGTATCACTCAACATTAATGACATTAACTTGATATTTATCTGATGCTATGCCCTGAGGGATGTCAGCCTTGTTATCGATAATTATTCACAAATAAATATTTTTTGTGTATTTTTTTTTCTTTCTATTATATGAGTATAGTATAATGTGTCACATTTTGGAGTATGTTTATTACTACTAAGTACGTCTTTTTATATTATTATTATTAAATAAAAAACGGAATAGAATAGTATTAATCTATATTTACAAAATACAAACAGAAAATATGCATTATTTTAAATCTTGGAACTGCCGTAGGTTTGATGTATCGGTGGCCTTTGTTAGACTGCTTAGTGCTGTTCGGCATCCAGTTAACTCGTCACGTTGCATTTATCCATTTCTCTTTTAAATTAGCCTCTTTGGGAAATCTATAAATAAATTGGACAAATGAAAGCTAAGGAAAAATAAAATAAAATTTAATATTTAAAATGTTTGTCTTTTCTAAAGTATCGATACTGTCGATATGCGCCACAAGCATCACTAAAGCGACATTCGTTTGTTTATTGCAATAATATTCCATAAATTCTTGTTTGCTGTTCAATCTATAATAGTACTAATTTCTTACGGATTAAGGTTCATTTTGACTAGATATTTGTATACAATTTTGACAAATTACAAGCGAAGTTATAACATAAAATATTATATGTAAAATAAATAAAAATAAGACTTACCGATGGTATGAAATGCCTCCATTGCTGATATTATTTCGTCTTCTATCATTTTTGCACTCTAATACCGAACAACACGTCCTAATTAATGAATAAATATGGAAAAAAGGTTTGACAGCTGACAACCGACTCGAATATTTTTCTGCGCACAACTGGGAGCAAGTTAGGTGATCTTACCTTACAAGTGACACGTGGGCCACGCCCACATCACACTTCTATCTACTTTACTGTTCTGTGGTTATAATTGTCTATCTGATATAATAACATTATATTATACCGATATTGTGAAAAATCCTGGCGACGACTTATAATCAATCAAATGAGTCGCTACTCTTTTGTTGTTATTTGTTTAATTTACGCAAATTTTTTATATTTTATAAAATTATTATTACACTAGATTTCCGCCCGCGGCTTCGCCCGCGTTTTCAAAGGAAAACCCGCATAGTTCCCGTTCCCGTGGGATTTCCGGGATAAAACCTATCCTATGTGTTAATCCAAGTTACCCTCTATATGTGTGCTAAATTTCATTGTAATCGGTTCAGTAGTTTTTACGTGAAAGAGTAACAAACATCCATACATCCATACATCCATACTTACAAACTTTCGCCTTTATAATAGTATTAAGATATTAAGATTAAATAAACTAAATAAATTACGATACCTGTTTCAAAGTGTACATCAGAAGCAAGTCGGTATCACCCTTGACCTCCAACTTGCGGGCAGTGAGGTCGATTCCCGGGAAGAGCATTTGCAATTCTTCCTTGTAAGCTTGGCGGGCTGCTTCAACCTGAAATATAACAGATTTAAGTTATTTCATTCTACAAATTATCAATATATTTATTTTTGTAGTGTCGTATGTTGTATATTATAATAAACTTAGATCATTAAGTAATGGATGGAGCACGCTGGCAAATGTTCTAACTAAACTTTCTGCCGATTTTGGTGCGGGGAGGGTAACTCACACTTTGAAACACAATCACACATTCACAAAAATAATTTGTGTCTTTACAAACTCAAACTATTACAAAATTGACAGACTAGCATGTTTTTGCACACATACATCGATTACACAGAAAAATCTGTGTACATATACGTAATAATACAATCGCTCTAAAGGGATGTAACCATATCGATATTACAAAAATAATAATTTTGTTAAAATTAGAAATAACATTAATATTATATTCATAAAAAATACTACACAGGTCATTTGTAACGTTTTCATCATTATTATATGCATACGAAAAAACAATAAAACGCCATTTTATTTGTATTTGAATATGTATTTATTCAACACATCACATATTATATTCAATAAAATAAATATCGGTACAGAAATTTTTATTATTTCTGTACCGAGGTGTCCATTCTGATTTTCTCCCACAGCATTCAATCCACCTTAGCCTTAAAGCAGGATTTTTTGTAAATCTGAAATATACGCAATATTAATACATACATATAAACAAACTAGCTGCTCCGCGCGGTTTCACCCCCGTGGCTCCACTCCTGTTGGTCGTAGCGTGATGATATATAGCCTATAACCTTCCTCGATAAATGGGCTATCTAACACCGAAAGAATTTTTCAAATCGGACCAGTAGTTCCCGAGAATAGCGCGTTCAAACAAACAAACAAACAAACAAACTCTTCAGCTTTATAATATTAGTATAGATTACATAATAGAAAGGTTACAAGATTAACATTACAAAAAAGTGCGAGTCGGACTCGCACACGAAGGGTTCCGTACCCTTAAAATGTTCTGCCAGTTAAAAGTAACCGAGCGTAGGTAAATTTTAATAAATATATACAAGACTTACAAAATAAACATTATACTCCTTTTTATGTAGTTGTGTAAAATTTTAATATAATAAAGATTAATTCTCATCTCATTTCAAATTATACTTAGAAAAATATTTTTTTATCGACGTTCAAGTTAAAAGCAGTCCGTCACTAAGAAAGTCGTAAAAATTTACGACCTTTTAAGCGACGAGTTTTTAAATTCAACTCTATCACTAAGTTCATAAAGATTAAATTTGAATTTCTCTTCAAGATAGTCTCGCTACATCACTTTATAGTCTCGTGGGGAGTGCGGTTCAATATCGCGTTCTAAATTCAACTTTATCGCTTAGTTCATAAAGATTAAATTTGTATATTTTCTCTTCAAGATAGTCTCGCTACATCGCTTTATAGTCTCGTGGGGAATGCGGTTCAATATCGCGTTTTAAATTCAACTTTATCTCTTAGTTCATAAAGATTAAATTTGTATACTTTCTTTCCATGATAGTCTCGTGAAGCCGCATCAATGATCGAGTAAACACATGACTCGATTATTTGTCTTGATCATATCGCGAAACGATACATCGACGATTATTAGAAATTGCATTTAAATTAATATTTACGTAAAAAAAAATAAAAAAATACTTACAAATGAAAGGTTATTCCATCTTTTTTAATACTTGATGTGTTTGACTTGTTTCTGCAAGACTTGACAGCACAAAACGGCATTTTAGCGGAGCACTCGCAGACGTCCTTTCGATGTTTTACGAATACGCAGAGTGTTTGTAATCGATTACGCAAATAGTTTTTATGAAAGCATAAGACTTTTCGATTCGAATAATCTTATACCTCGGCAAAAGGGGAAGCGCCTGTGAGTGTTATCCATTACTTAATGATCTAAGATAATAAATGAAAAATAAAAATATTTAAACTATGTATTTTGATTAATCGTTTTATCCTGTCCTTGTATCCTTTTATCAAATGCTTTCTAAGAAATTTTTAAATAGAAAAATTTCGATATCTAGGGGATAGATGGCGTGGGGTGTAGCAAGATACATAAAACTGAAAAAAAGCCCAGGCGTCTCCGCGGATTGGCAAAAAGCGCGGGTTCGAATCCCGTGTCGTTATAGATTTTTTTATATTCTTTTAAAGTTACATAGTTAGTATATAGTTACTACATTCAAAATGTTTTTTTTTTGTGGTATATAAGTTACCTTATTCCAATACTTATCACCGAGCACAGCCTTTTCCACACACTCTTTATATTCAGCTTCCGCTGTACCGAGGTCAGATCTAAACTGCTTGATGTATCGCTGTGTGGCCGCTATACTCTCTGGTGGAGCTTTCACACCCGCTTTTATCATGCGGTCTAGGGTCTCTGGAAATGGTTAATTATTTTATTTTAGATGTTTTAAGGTTCAAATGAAGTTTTTTAGTTGATTTGGAAATGGTAAACTTTATTTATCGTGTCTTCAAAATTATTGATGTATGTGTAAGTAACTAAAGTAAGAATTGTCTTCAAAAAAATGTTTGTGCAGGAAAACTATTCATTGAACACCTTATTTCGTGGCAGTAATATTCCAAGTCTATTATATACACTTAGTAGAAAACTCTGCCCAATAAGTGCATAGGTAGAGTTTTGCATCGGACACATTTTGAAAATGATTGACAATTCAAACTCACTCAAACTCAAAGAAGTGTTTGAAGTTTTTTTTGTTGTGAAGAAGTTGAAGTGAAGGTATTTCTAAATTGATATTCAAATCGTCCACCACTACTTATAAACAATAAACATAACAAAATATTTATTTTCGAAATACCCGGAATACTGTTAAAATCAAATAGCCTTTTCAACAATAAATTCAAATAATAATCATACCAATAGCGCATCTAGCCTTAGCAGAGGCTTCCTTAGCCTTCTCAATGGTAGCGTCTCGTTCATTTTGAGCACCCTGTAGCGCTGTGAAATGCTTCTTATCTAGGTCATCTATGGGTGCTTCTACAACCTGAAAATGGTTTTAAATACTGTTTTAGCAAATAATTAATATTCAAGAAATTCAACATTATTATGTTAAATGAAATAATAATTTAATATGATTGTATTTCGAAAACAATCGAGGAACAAACATTGAAAGACATAAAGAAGGAATGCAATATCAGAAAATATGCATAACATAATGAATTTACATATTCTATAACTAGCTGCTCCGCGCGGTTCCACCCCCGTGGCTCCACTCCTGTTGGTCGAGGCGTGATGATATATATCCTATAACCTTCCTCGATAAATGGGCTATAGCCCAAAGTTATATATAACACCGAAAGAATTTTTCAAATCGGACCAGTAGTTCCCGAGATTAGCGCATTCAAACAAACAAACAAACTCTTCAGCTTTATAATATTAGTATAGATAATAAGTTTTCACAAAAAGTAAACATTCTTATGATTAACAAACAGACAATTTCTTAACTTGCTATTTATTACATACAAAGGGATTTCTTTAAACAATTGACAACATTTCATTTTTTATAAGGCCATGAAAGAAAAAAACCGTTTCTTTATTTTGCTCTTGCGATTACAGAAAAAAAATTATTTCATTTTTTAATCGCATATTTTATGAGAAATTAAATAAAAACGATAAATATGATGATGACGTCATACATACGGAGGAATAAAAATGCGCCTTAGCCTAATTTAAAAAAAGTTAAAAAAAAAAACTATCACTGACATTTACAGGGTATGGCATGTGTCAAATTTCATATTAATGTCATTTTTGTGAATTATTCATGTCAACAAACTTTTAAATCGTGTTATTGTGTTTTGGTTTTCTAATTTAATCTCATTAGCGTGATGTTTGTTTGACTGGAGTTGGACCAATTCATTTATATTATACAAATAGTGCCTATAGTTTTCATAATTTTCTTGAAATAAAAGACTTTGTTTACTTACTAAAAGTTGTATTTATTTAACACTTTCCAACGTTTTTGGGATAGTATATTTGTTTCCCAGAAATTTTCAGCACCCCTTAACAAATCCTGCATAAAGTCATCATCATCAGTACTTGTGAATAAGTTTCTTTTGTTTAAAATTTGGATCAGCAAATAACAAATAACAATATTTACAAAGCTTGACGAATTAAAGTGACAAATGTGCCAAAATGTCAACTGTCAAGATTTTTTTTTAATATAAACTAGGTATGTGGCAAAGGAAAAAATGTAGGACAGCGCTAGTCGTCCGCTAAACGGATGAATAAAATAAATTAGTCGTCCGATTACCGGATGAATAAAATAATTTAATCGTCCGATAACATCTATTTATCTATATAGTTAGGTTATCGGGGTTTCTTTAGAGAACTGCCGCACGTATTATAGGTTTTTTGTGGGGGGAGGAGGGCACACGTAGGTATTTGATTTTTTTTTTGCGCGAAGCGGGGCTCCTATTTCTGTGTAGTTTTTTTTTTAAGAAACCTAACCTAACGGCTAACCTAACCTAAACTTGATTTTTTTTGCGCGTCGACGGAGCCCCGCTTCGCGGGGCTCCTATTTCTGTGTAGTTTTTTTTTTTAAGAAACCTAACCTAACCTAACCTAACGGCTAACCTAACCTAAACTTGATTTTTTTTGCGCGTCGACGGAGCCCCGCTTCGCGGGGCTACTATTTCTGTGTAGTTTTTTTTTTAAGAAACCTAACCTAACCTAACCTAACGGCTAACCTAACCTAAACTTGATTTTTTTTTTTGCGCGTCGACGGAGCCCCGCGAAGCGGGGCTCCTATTTCTGTGTAGTTTTTTTTTTAAGAAACCTAACCTAACCTAACCTAAAGGCTAACCTAACCTAAACCTAACCTAACGAATTGAGGGCGAATATCTCGGCCATTTTTGATTTTAGAGAAAAGTTGTTCCTATAAAACATGCTTATATTAGCGTAATCTTTACGATAAAACAATAATAAATAGGTGTTATAATGACACCAACTCCATCAAAAAATTTTTAAGTCCTGCGCCCCCTTTGCTTTAGTCCAACCCAACTAGCTTTAGTGTTAAAAGGTTATCTAGTCATCCGAATAATCGGACGATTAAATTATTTTATTCATCCGGTAATCGGACGATTAAATTATTTTATTCATCCGGTAATCGGACGACTAATTTATTTTATTCATCCGTTTAGCGGACGGCTAGACACTTCGAAAAATGTATTCCTCCGTATGTATGACGTCATTTGGCGCTTACGACATTTTAGAATGAGATGATTTTAAAACTCAAAAAGATGAATGAAAACTTCCATATTTAGAAAAAGCAAAAAATACGTGTATCATAATTTTTGATCTAGTTTTCATTAAAATAAAAAAATAAGTAGCTTAAAATTTTGAAATGTTGTCAATTGACACACAGATAAATGAAGCTTCCAATAGTTCGGTCTTTTAATATTTTTTTGCCAATAATTTTTAATTAACAACTGTGAATTTATAAAAAAAAAAACAAAATAATGAATACTAAGAATTAAGTTTTTATATCCTTACCTTATACAAAGCTTTATTATAATCAGCGCAGCACTGTGTAGCCTTCTTGTAGTTATCGATGGCTATTTTGGTGTTCTCGTGCATTTCGTGTTCAATCTCCACCATGTCCTTTGTGATCACGATCGGCGGAGGTTCGTGTGGTTCGCACTTGTCTGTTTGTACGAGAGTCGCTGCAATTGAATTGTTATAAGGTTAGTTTATTTTAAAATAGGATAGGAATATACAGGGTGTCCCAAAAAGTAGTGATGAACGGAAGCTGGGAGGTAGAGGACCTAGAGGGCTATCCGAATCACCCCCATGTATGTTATGCGATTTTTCGTATTTTCGGAGTTATGACATTTTTTTCAATTTTTCATGTATCGCTGAGTACGATGAGATTTTTATTTATAGTGACGTGAATTATTGCGCTAGATGCTTGATTTTTTTTATGTGCTAAGCTGAAAGATAGGACAATTCAGTATGGTAAGATTTACTATCGTTAGATCTTCGAATGTTATAAAAAAAAGAATTAAATGCCAAGAAATATAAAATTACCCAGTATGTTCACAACTTCAAGGGCCCGTAAAAAAATAAAATCACATAAAAAAAGTTTTCCATTTGGCTTTTAATAACTTGCTCTATCTATCAGGTAGCTACCCTAATAATTTCATTTTATTATTTCGAAGGCTTCAATCAAAAAATTGAAATCTAAATGTAGTAAGTGCAAAATTTTTATTAACATGATGATCATTAAAACCAATAAATAAGTGTTTAATTACCAGAAATTTTTAAAATAACCCCGCTGTTGCTCAATGCAAGTGCGACATCACCGTAAAAAGTTGTCTTTTAAATGTCTGAACGCCCTTTTATCATTTTTAATGGTTTCTTCTGCTACTATGAATTTCCGGGTTATTTCGTCCAAATTGTGGCAGTCTCTCGTCTTTGTAGATCCCCACGGAAAAAAATCAATAGGGCTCATGTCCGGGGACCGTGGAGGCCAGGCTAAAGGGCAAAGATACCCTGAAAAATGGATTGGTCGTTGCAGCCTGCGCATGCGCCGGTGACGCCTTTAGCCTGGCGTCCACGGTCCCCGGACATAAACCCTATTGAGTTTTTTCCGTGGGGATACTACAAAGACTGTCACAATTTGGACGAAATAACCCGGAAATTCATAGTAGCAGAAGAAACCATTAAAAATGATAAAAGGGCATTCAGACATTTAAAAGACCACTTTTTACGGTGATGTCGCACTTGCACTTAGCAACAACGGGGTCATTTTAAAAATTTCTGGTAATTAAACACCTTGTTATTGGTTTTAATTTGTTTTTATTAATCATCATGTTAATTCAATATTTGCACTTACCACATTTAGATTTCAATTTTTCGATAGAAGCCTTCGGAATAATAAAATGAAATTTTCAGGGTACCTACCTGATAGATAGAGCAAGTTTTTAAAAGCCAAACGGAAAACTTTTTTTATGTGATTTTATTTTTTTACGGGCCCTTGAAGTGGTGAACATACTGGATAATTTTATCTTTCTTGACATTTAATTCTTTTTTTTATTCCATTCGAAGATCTAACGATAGTAAATGTTACCATACTGAATTGGCCTATCTTTCAGCTTAGCACACAAAAAAAATCAAGCATCTTCCGCAATAATTGACGTCACCATGAGTGAAATTACCATCGTACTCAGCGATAGATGAAAAATTGAAAAAAATGTCATAACTCCGAAAATACGAAAAATCGCATAACATACATGGGGGTGATTCGGATAGCCCTCTAGGTCCTCTACCTCCCAGCTTCCGTTCATCACTACTTTTTGGGACACCCTGTATTTTCTATAGATTGTTTGTTTTATTTTAATCATACTATGTTTGTATGTTTTTGCACTTGCAGTCAACTAGCACCATTCAAAATAGATGTTCACATAAATGTAGAGAAAGAATCCATTTATGTATAGTTGCAAATCTTTACAATCTGCTAGTTACTTAATTTTTTCAAACTTTTAGTCGATATGGACAAGCAATATAGAAACATTATTTCACAAACAATAGCACACAAGTAATGATTAGATAACCTAACCAGTGATTTTTTGTAAACTTTTTTATTATAGACATGATGTTCAGAAACTTTCTTTGGATGTATTAAATAAATACATATTTTCCTTACATATAAGAAGAATATTTGATAACAAATTACCTGGTGTCTCAACCTCGGGAGTCTCCAATTTTTTCTCTTCCACATACAATGGTTCAAATTTCGTTGGCGGTACTGTTATATAACAATGAATGATATTAGCAATGATAGTTAGTTTTAATGATTAGGTTTTAATTAACCTTTAATATGGAATAAGGAAAGATATGAAATCACTACATAGTATAAAACAAAGTCGCTTTCTCTGTCCCTATGTCCCTTTGTACGCTTAAATCTTTGAAACTACGCAACGGATTTTTATGCGGTTTTTTTTAATAGATAGAGTGATTCAAGAGGAAGGTTTATATGTATAATAACACCCATTAAATAGTGGAGAAGTACTGTTATTTTTGAGGTTTCTAATGTGATGTCGTAAAAAATTACATTTTTTCCGCTTACATTGCAAACGCAGGCTGAACCCAACGAGTTTTATCAAAATAATGTACTAAGTATTAAACACAGAAAAGTCCGCGATGGTATATGTCTATCTCTTATGGATAGCCCACAATAACTTTTTTTTGTCATTTACTTTTTACGACAAATAATGGCTAATTTTCGAAGAGATTTTAACCAATATAGCATTAATCCTTAACCAATTAAATACCTTGAATACATTGTTCATTTAATATAGATCTATATGGCCCTTTACACCGTATGATTTAAGTGAATATTTTCGAAGATATTACAGATTTAAAAATTTCGGGACGTAGCGTTTGCGGCGGTACCGGCCGGCCGCCCGGCTATATATTTTATACCCGTGCAAAGCCGGAGCGGGCCGCTATGTTTTTATATACAACGTTCACAGTTTTTCTGTAGTGTATTTAGTATCAGCATTGCACCCGTGCGAAGCCGGGGCGGGTCGCTAGTACAGCTATATTTAGAATATGAAAGGTAGATTTTAAGGTATTAGTCATTTATTATCTTGGCCAAACATAAAGCTGAAATATTTTATGTTAATCTACAAAATGAATATACGAAAAAGTATTTCATATATGGCTTCACTGTTAATGTACTTTAAAGGTATAATCCATTGGGTCAATGTTTTAGAAAATATATTTTCAATACATTGTGCTTACGTTCATATGACTTCTTTGAAAAAGCCTTCTTTGCATCAGCTTCAAGGTCTTGTTGAGATCGCTGTTTGAAATCCATTGGCGATACTCCTTCCTGCAATTTTTTAACAATAAATTAATATAAAATTTAAGAGTATTATAAAATTGTAATTCAAAATAAAAAAGATAGCCAGAAAATATTATGTTTATTAAGGAGTTATGGACTCAAACATAGTAAAATAAATGTGTTTTTTTAATACTTTTATACATATGCCATAAGCTATACATACACATTATCTATACTAATATTATAAAGAGGAAAGGTTTGTATCTATGTATGTATGTATGTATGTATGGTTTTCACGCATAAACTACTGGACCGATTTTGATGAAATTTGGCACAGATAATCTTTAGACCCTGAGAAAGAACATAGGCTACCCTTTATTGCAAAATATGTACCACGGGCGAAGCCGGGGCGGACCGCTAGTAATAAAAATAGGTATACTGTGAAAAAGGCAAAAATTATCAGATACCCTCAATTTTTTGAGATTTTAAACAATTTTTCAATGATGATGATAAATGTTCAACAAACCTTTCCAAACAAGAAGTTGGACACTGTGGTGGTGGCTTTATTGAACTGGTTAACTGTGGACTTCCAATATGTTGTGTTTTCCTGGTACACAAGTGCCACTAGATCGTTAGCCCAGGGGGCGTTTGATTCTAACCAGTTTCTCGCTTCTGGGTTGTTCCTGAAATTTAAAGTAAAAATATGGTTTAAATACAAGGCATTATTTTTAAAATAAACAGAAAGCCACTAACACAAGATTGTTGGAAACATGAAGAAAGGATGATTTTACTTTTTTTTCCGTTAACTCATCATTACAAGTAGGAAAAATTAATATACATTTTGATGCACATTTTTACTATATAAAATAAATGTAAACATTAATACTAATTTCTAATCAGTCATTTATTGCTTCAATGTTAATTTTCACTTGTAGAACATTCAATATGCATCATTTAAATCAACACATTATATTATTTATATAAATAAGTATAGCTTACTTGGCATAAACCACAGCTGAACCAGTGAGGAGTGTAGCACCGAGGGTGCCCCATAGTAACTTTCGGGATTTTGGGGCCTGCTTGCCAGAACCTGACGCATGTCTTTGCTGGGGTGATCTCATTACTATAAGAGCTGAACATGATCCATCGCCAATTTGTTTTCTGACCTAAAAAAGGTGCAAAAAATTCAATGAACAAAGTCAAATAAACCTAATTTCTTGATATAGAAGTTTTGTTAACATTTGCATTTTGAACATTGATCCTTTACAACACATTTCTTTTATTATGATTAATAAGGCAGGAAAATTGTTTTGTATTTTTAAACAGGCTTTTATTAATTAATAGCTATTATAGATGAACGGGTAAGGTATATAATATTATGTATGTTTACAGCTGACAATTTTGATGATTACGTTACCTAGTTTAAGGTTAGATTAGTTGAATATAATCTATGGTTATGTTATGTTATGTAATACAACAATAACAAGACTAAATAAAATAAAAATTTATTTGTGGATAGAAGGAGACTTCATTTACAAAATAGCTGCAGAACACATCTTTAACGTGTATTTATTTGTTGTTATTGGTATCTATTTGAAAAGCCACTTTCGCTAAATTTTAATAGAGTTTTGACGCATATGGAGTAAAAGCTTGGACATGAAAATTTTTATATTCAAAGTATCACCGTAATACATACCAAAACTAAGCTGGGATTTGCTATTTGATTTGTAAATCTATACATTTTCGGCAGTGAATATTTTCCACTCGGGCTGTCAAAACCTAGAGATCATCGTAGACAATAGAGTGAAGTGCCTAAAAGGGAGCTATAGACAAATCTAAATAATAGAGCTATGTTGTATACAGAATAAAAATACAAAAAAAAATCAAGAAAGGTTATATTTTCCATTGTATTTTCATGCTGCTTTATGGGACGATTACACCTAACGAGTACAGTGGCGAGTCAGTGTCCTCGGCCGAGTGCTCGGTTGGTATAAACACTTTAACGAGTGCTCGGCCGAGTACTCGGTTGAGAAGAGAGGTGAGAGAGTCACTAGAATCCCAATTTGTTTACTAGGCCGACTACCCACCACCCCGCTTCATTCTTCTGCCCCCGCAGCGACTCGCTATCCCGCTCGGCACGTATAAACACGCACTCGCTTGTCACTCGGCCACTCGCCACTCGTTCGTTATTTGTCATCAAGCAGTGTACGTGTTTGTGTATTTTTTCAAACAATTTATCAAAATCTCAATTAAAATGGCCGCTAATAACAAATGGAGCTTGGAAACGACAGTATAATTTATAGTGTTACAAAATACATGAATGTTTATGGAATTTTTCGTCACCCGATTACAAAAGCAGAGACAAGCGTAATGCTTCCTCTTCTAATAAATCCCACAATTCGTTAATAATATCTGGTAACAGCTGATTTAAAACCCGTTTAAATTCTTTTTTTTTCGATCCATTGCAGACGTCGTGATCAAAACTGAACTGACTCGCCACTAGTGTAAATACGTGTAAACACCCACTCGGTTCGGCAACTCTCTCGGCCGAGAGCTTATTTACTGACTCGCCACTGTACTCGTTAGGTGTAATCGTCCCATTACTTCATCATAATCTATCAGATTTTAAAATTTTTTTTCTAATATAGGAAATATAATTATATTACATATCAGTATGGTATTTTACGTTAATGTGAGTCGGTGTCGTCGACTGATAAATTATTTATCTGTGGATTAATGACAATTGACAATTGACATTTGACAATCGACGAATTTTACCTTTAATTTTGATTGTTCAATCTTCATGTAAATAAAAAGATTATTTATTGAAAATGTTTCGCCGCACATTCTCCGGTAATTTTTCATTACATTTGTAATATAATTATTCTTTAGTCAAGTGCTCCTCCATGAATTACATAATTAATTATTATTTTATGTATGTCTTGACAATTGAGGTTATCTTTATTTCCAGTTCTTCGCGGCCTGAGACCTTTAACAACTTCTTTATACAATACTACCAGAGTTATCCCAAATGAACATCGCTGTTTCTCCACATTATCTATGAAAACCAATCTTTCTTTAACCAATGTCAGTCTCCCAACTACCCATTTGTTGAACAACAAGCAAATTTTAGATGTATGCAGGAACATCGAAGCAGTCCCAGTTAGGACTGTAACCAAATTTAGCCTGAAGAAGGGTAAGCGGAAAACAGTAAAGCCTGCAATAAAAAGATTCTTCAGATTACATTGGGGCGGATGGATCAGAACAAAAGTTGGAAGAAACAAGAAAATGTGGAAGAAAAGTTTAGCACAAAGAAGGCGTTTGAGGCAACATGTATTCTGCAACTCTACACAATCTACTCTACTCGATAAAATGGTAACCAAGTTTTGGAAAAAACCCAAGTATTATGTTGAAGATCCTTATGCACCATACCATACAAGGGAAGAGTTTTATATAACAAGAAAGAAGCCTGCTAATCATTAAGTGCTTAAGTTTTAAACAGTAGTTATAATAAAATGTTACATAGGTAATGGATCTACTTATTTTAACCCTTGTTACAGTAGAATTAATAATAATTATTCTAATATTATAATTAGAGATGCACCGAATATTCGGTTCCTATCCGGTATCCGGCTTATCCGGCCCTTTTTTACTATCCGGCCGGATACTGGAAGGTAATGTACTATCAGGCCGGATACCGGATAGAAAACTTGGTAGATTTTATAAATAGAATCTAAATAAAGACACAGTTGTAATTGATGCATTTTATTATTTTTAACGAAATTGTTTCGTGCTGACTGACACGATAAAAGTTTCTCTACCGAACCGAACTGTGACCGCGCGAACGTTCACTACGAAACAAGTCAAAACCTGCACGCGCGGCGCGGGCGGCGTGCCGGTGCGCGACACGCACCTACGAAACTCAAAATGCCGCCGGCCGAATATTCGGCGGCCGGATACCGAACATTCGGCTGGTGGTTAGGCCGAACATCCGGTATCCGGTATCTGGCCAAACAACTATTCGTTGCATCTCTAAATAAAATATCGACTTAATTCTGTTGATCAAATCTAGAATTTTTCTTAATCTCTGTTTTATTATTGTACTAACCATAAAATTAAAACTATGAATATAGTAGTTTCTAAATGGCATATTCTTCTGTGTATGTGTTTCGGATTTAATTGCAATTTATTGCTTGTCTCCGTCTGTTGAAAATGCTTTAGATTGCAATTCAAACATTGTATAATTTAAATTTATACATAGTTTATCTGTTTAGAAAAATATTTTTATGCCATTATAAAGTTACATTTTAATCCACAGTTTTAATCAAATGTTTCATTTTAAATACTATCCGTGTTTTCCAATTACATCACTAGAGCGCATTATGCGGCATAATGCTTAAGAGCGTTTTCACATTATCCGATCTGATATCGGATATCGGACGCCGATAGCCGATATCCGATATCGGATACAATTTGCCCTTTCACATTGTCCGATAAAATCGTTCCGATATCATCATGAGTGTTGTCAGAAATTTTTAGAGAAAACTAAACTAAATTGCCAGTTGATAAAAAAGGTATAATAAAAAAAAAATCAAATGATAGATCATAGTTGTACATACATTAAAAATAACTACGTTAAAAAAAACAACTTCAAAAAAAGAAAAGTAAAATGTAAAAAAGATTTGATATCATTAATTACTGCATATTATTTAGATGTGCTATTTACTAAATAGTTTTGATATCGGTCATTTGTATAGTATAATATGTTAACACCACGTTAACACATTATAAATTAAATAAATTTATATCAATACCTACTACAACCTAGTATTAGTTAATAGTTTTAGTAATACATATTAGTAAATACCTTTCAAAATCTATTAAATGTATTTTTAGCAAGACGTACCTAGTCATTTAGTCATTTTTGACGTGACAACGTCTTATAATTCGATAAAGCCGGCTGCACGCACGAAAAAACATGACTCATGCGGCGTTACCTCGCTCTGAGGCGTTCCATGTAGGCTTTTGAAGTGCAAGCGAGAGTGCGGAACGAGCGACAAAGAAGCACAATCGGACGGTGTCACGTTCAACTATCGCCAGTAAACCGACTTTACAGACAACCAATTTTTTTCACTATATACATTTATAAAAGTTCATGTAGTACCTATGATAAATTTATTAAGTGATACAATCTTTGTTCACATTTTCTTTTCTTTTTCTTATTACACTGTAATATCCTAAAATAATATTGTCACCCGTTCAAATATATTTGTAATATGATTGTTGTAATTTCCTGTAAGTAAAGATACATAAATTATTTTATTGTCATAAGCAATTATTTTGAATTAAGAGTTTTCAAACTTTGTATTCTTTGTTGTAAATTCAAAAAAAAAATCGGTGTGAAATCTCCTCCTTTTTTTGAAGTCGGTTAAAAACAAAGCACTCAATGACAACAATACAATAAACAGCACAACCAACATCCGAGTAGGAGGAGGAGCGAGGCAGAATGAGTTAAAATAAAGATGATAGACACTAATGTTTTCGAAGATAGATATTTGAATTTAAGAACGCAATATATTTTTGTTCACTTCAGTTCAGCAAATTGCCGTATATTTTAATACGGTAATTAAAATAGCTGCCGTAGAAATCGTATTTTTAATGCCTATAAACACTTAAATGTGTGTTTTCTTAATAAAAAAAGGTTTCTTTTAATAGAAAGGGTTTTAGGTTAAAGCAAAGAATTTTTTTAAAGATTTAGCGCCATAAAAGACTGAAAATACACAAACTAGTGCTTTTTTGCTGTTGGTATACTGCCTTTTCGAAAATTGAGTTGGCAACACTGAACATTATCGTCCGATAGCCGCTGGCATATCGGTGTCAGCTCCGATATCCGATATCGGACCGGACAATGTGAAAGACAGGTACATATTTCATACACTTTACTTCCCTCCGATATCGGATATCGGCTATCGGCGTCCGATATCCGATATCGGATCGGATAATGTGAAAACGCTCTTAAAAGTAATGCGCGTGAATTGATGCGTGCAATCGATTTATCGTTAGTAATTATTAATTGTTGGAAAAAATTTTAAAGCTTTCGTTTCATTGTAGTTTTTTCGAAATAATCAAAGTTAATTCAAATTGTGTTAAAAAAATAAATATAAGTATGGATGAAGGTACAAACATTGAAAAAAATGTTAATGAAATAATCAAAATCCAAATTACTTAAAATAACCGTAAATATTTTTCAACCAATTATTATGTATACCACTTTATTTACACATTAATTAATGAGGTTATTGCTAACTCTATGAATATTTTTTTTTCAACACTGAACTGAGCGCAACCTGCTGGTGCGTTTCACGTTCCAATTAAGCATCAGCATAATTCGGCATTGTGCGCCACTGAGTCGCATTATGCTCTGTAATTGGAAAACAGCCTATAATTATTTTGTCTAACTTGTATTTCTACTTAAGTATAAGTAAAAATAATTATGTGAGAAACATTTTATATGTATCTACATAGGTAATTAGTTTGTGAAGAAATAATTTTACTCGCAGTTGCAAATATATAAAATGTGAAAATAATGAAATGGAATGTAAAATATGTGCATAATGTCATCTGTCAACTGTCATGTATCAGATGGCAATTTGTCATTCATGTCAGTGTCAAGTGTCAACTGTCTAACCAAAATATTATTGAAGCGGTTGCGTAATTTAACATTGTTGTGGATATTTTTATAAGTTTGTAGGACTATAAATAATTTTTTTATGAAATAAAATTGTGTATCTTGAAGTGACATTTAAATCTATTCGAGTATGAACAGCGCGTGGTTTGTTCGGCGTTCGATAAGCTATATAAAACCTCAAACTTTCAGGAAAACTGTCAATAGCGCGACAGCGGCAACAGTGTTTGGATTTCGAAAATTTTCGGCGGGAACAGTTTCCAACATGAAATTTGTACAGTTTTCATACAAAAACAATCCAAGTGAAATACGTGTTGGGTATTTAGATAATGATAATGTGGTTGACTTAAATAAAACAATCCCTGATTTGCCGTCAACTTTATTGGAAATTTTGAAGAAAGGACAACTTGACAAGGTTTTAAGGTGTGTGAAAGACGTAATATAAATTAAAATATGAATGTGAATGTACGTTTACGTAGGTACACTGAATAAAAATTCTAGCAGCCGTACAAATAAAAACTTGCTTATTCAAACCTTATGCAATGCATAGATATGATAAGAATAAATAAAGAATAAGGATGTCATAATTTCTTACAAATAAATTTGGAATAACGTCGATGTAACTATGCTCACGCTATGCAATAGGCGCGGAGCGGCAACGTAGCAATTCATTCACAAAATTATGAAAAACATTGAAATTGTCTACGGTTAAACCTTGGTGCTGTCATTTTGACGCTCGTTTGACTTCGTCGAATTTGTTGTGAAGTTTCATCATACGATGTTCTGTTTATTTATTTTTTAAATATTTATTTGAAATAATTTAAATATATCATTAAATATGCAAGCAAATGAAAGAGAACCCTATCCAATATCCGGAGAACAGAAGATAAACCCACCTTGAGATAGAGAGTTGCCAAATAACTGGTACTCAAAACATACAACTCCAAGCTTAGAAGATTTATATTTTCAACGAAAGTTTATATTATTGTGATAAGTTTAGAAATAAGTGTTTTATGTATGTATGGTTTGGCGCATGTCGTAAATAAATAAATCATTATAAATATCAAAAGGGTTTTTCATAATTTCGTATATTTTGACATTTCATACTAAATTTTCCATTTCAATAGGTACGTAATGAAATTATTAATTTGCTCAATTTTTTCTACTTCTCGTATTACTCTCATTGCTATTATCTCAAATTTAGATTGAAAATAGGTTCTAAAACTTGTAAAACACAGCACAATGTACTAAAAAATACGTTATAACTCAGTTATGTCAGACTTATACTAGGGTGGTAGCCGGAATAAGGACGAAATAGCATTAGTATGAATACTTATTACGAAGTTATACTAGGTTTCATTTATTACGTGTTTATTTGTATGATTTTTCCTTATTCTTAGTTTATTCTTTTCATAAAATGTTATAACTCGTTTATTTGTACGGCTGTAGGAGTTTTTCACAATAAAAGAATGTGTTGTGAAATTCTAAAAGTTTGTTATCTTAAAAATTAATTTACAATACATTAGGGATTGTGTTGTGATGTTATTTTCTAAAAGTGTGCAATACCACTTAAAGATATGCCAGTACTAGAATATTTCCCGTGCATTTTTTTAGTCTAGTCTAGCAAATAACATATACGACATGAGTCCGCTTAACTTAACTTTTTATATTTGCCTCTTACAATCCCACATAAAACCATAATATATATTTATGCATGGGGATTATTTACTGTTTTTTTACTGTTCAATAAACATTATTATTTTGTTTGTGCATCAGTTTCCATCTTATCATCATATTATTCTTTAAAAATCTTTTTGTTGTTACTTATATAATTCTTATTTCATAAAGTTCCATATACACAGCTAGGTGTTAAGATAAAACAATATCTCTATGGGACAAAGGTACATCTTTTTGAGAAGATGATAACATTATCATGCCTGTTATAATTTTAGATAAGGTTGAACATAACATTCAATGACAGTTTTGTTTTTCATAGTAATAAAATTAAGATAAATGTTTTATGAGCGAATCATGATAGTTATAGCATCCAAAAATGTATGACAGTATGCTCCTTCAGTGCTTTGTTCCCATTAATATTCCCTGCATGCATGGGAATATGAATGGGACAGACTGACACACAGACAGAATGGGGAATTCAACAGACAAATAAATTAGTAGTAAATAATCACGACAAATTAAACTAAAAATATGTATTTCAAAGTATGTATTACACTATGTAGAAATTTACATGGTACATGAAGTTTATACTTGTATTATAAAAGACACTTAACTACAAATTCAATTACCTAGTATGTGCTTTTACAAAAATGTATATTTCATTTTTCTTACAATCTCTATTTAAATAAAGTTTGCCCTGTTACTTAGGTGTATTGATAGAACTTATATTACTTAAAATTCTAATTTAAAATATTTATAAGAAACCACACTATCAAAACATAGATTTTTCATTCACCAGTTTGAAATAGACCAAAATATTTATTTACAGTTCATACAAAAGTTCAAGCAACCCAGTGAAGGAACCACTATCCAATGTTTTACTAAAAGCTCCCATAACGGGTATGGATAAAGTGCTATGCATCGGTTTGAATTACAAGGACCATTGTGAGGAACAAAACTTGAAACCTCCAGAAGTTCCGATGATATTTGGCAAGTTTGCCAGCACTGTGATTGGACAGTCGGATGCTGTGAAACTGAGAACTGATGTGACTGATGTAAGAGCATGTATTATTTTATACTATTAACCAAAAACATAATAGACGTTAAAAATTTTAGTTTGTAATATTTGTAAAAACATGTTTACCGACGTGGCTGAATGCAAGCCACGCCTTTGCCTATAAAATAGTAAAGTATCGACACGACCCATTATACAAGCAATTACTAAGACTAACTGTCATAGGGATCAAGGTTCGCCGTGCCGAGTATAGTTAAAAACGATTGATTAGGTTTAGTTTTGTTTTTAAATTATTTTTCAATATGTGGATCACATGACTTGCTACAACAATCTTAAATTTACATAATGCAAGTTATCAGATAAATTACAGTGTCTAAAGATTGTGAATTGTGCATCACTATCACAAATAACTTCACTGATAAATATTTGATGTGATTTTTTTACAAATAGGTACATACCATGGCGTAATTACTGATTACGCAAAATGTGATCATGGTACGATGTTTCTTCCTACCATATTTACTTTGTGTCAGTTGCACCACTAAATTTAAATCAGCACAACTGAAATCCTTTTTTGTTTTTTTTTAATCTGATTCCGCTTTAATTACGATTGTCTTAAAAATGCTATAAAATAGGTCTACACTGGTAAAACTGGTGATACAGCTAGGCAGTTGTGTTTAATCATGCCCTTAATTTTACTCACGTTCTTCCAAACTGCATCTAGGTATATTTTTTTTTGCACCTAAAATATCGTCAAAAAATGAAGGGATAATTAAATTCAAACATCGCTATAACCGACTATAATATTCGGGAAAGTAGCATTTATATAACGACTATTTTTTTTAACCAAATTACGGTTAAATCAGTTCAGTAAATTTAACATCTATAAAAATTATCGATGACCTATGTAGGTATATGATATATCCTATCGTAAGATAAACTTACACAACTTTTCCTAATGTATGTACGGAACCATTATTAAAATCCAAAAATGTAATAATGAATCAGATCTCGTGTGACCTGCAGGTCTACAAATTGGGGTCAATCATTGAGGCAAATTGAGCCGGTAATTCATCGAGTGTAGGTGGGCACGGGATGAAATAATTGTGCTTATGCGGGCTGACGTCACTGTGTTTCATAAGACGCTGCTCTTTAACTGACCTTCTGAACATATCTGCTGATTCTTAGACACTTAGTTATATGTCTTACCTATAGAAGTACATTTAGTATATGTACAAAGCATATTTAATAATATTTCACAAAATATCTCCTACATACTTCATAGAATTTCAAAATGTATTCCCTATTATAGTACTTATTCTGTACGCGAGGGTGGGTAGTTTTACCAATATATATTTTTAATTGAACGCCAAGTAATCTTGTTTCTTTTTCGTTGTGATGTGCTGCTAATGAAATAAAAATGTGTTCCGAACTTCTTTTCTATTTTCGTGGTGGCAGTTAATAAATAGTAATCGAGAAAAAAAGTTCCGTGAATATAGAGGTTTTTCCTTCTTCTTCTTCTTCCTGTGTATCGCCTGTTCTGCATTAGATAAAATAAGGTAAGTAAAATAAACATTATAAATTATAATATAAAGCATGGCGTAGCATTTTCATATTATTTGAGTACAGTTACAACTGTGGTTACAACCATAAATTTCGCCGTAAATCAAGTCATCCAGTAAGAAAAAAAATAAGCTTTACCTACAACATTATTTATAAGCATAACTAACAATATTGCTTTTAATTCATCAATAAATGTAGGTAAGATAAATTTGAATTCATATCTCATTTTTAAATGTGATTTTTTCGATTGTAATCGGCTTGCAAAATATTGATATCCAATGATAGTCAATGCATGTTTGCACCTTACATACTACAAGTCACGGAGTCAAGTAGAAAATCTACCCATATGATGCCATTATCCCATGCTATTTTTTCCCCAGGGAATATTTGCTTGCATTGTACGGATTTTGATTTTCAATGTTTTTTGAAACATTCCGAAATAGAAATATAAATAATTTTTTCATTTATTCATATTCATATAAGAAATTACCTATAGGTAATTATTATGGAGTCAAATAATCTCACACCTTGTATTGTTGATCATAAAGTCATAGGAAGCAAAAAATTTATACTTTATATTTCATTTTTACATTTAGTTTTAATTTTTAGAACGTAGATTGGGAAATAGAATTTGTAGCGGTCATAGGCAAGACAGCATCAAATGTGAAGGCAGAAAATGCCTATGACTACTTATTAGGCTTTACTATAGCTCAAGACATCACTGCAAGAGATTGGCTAACTAAGAATGGTGGACAGGTTTTGCTTGCGAAGGTAAGAAAAATGTAGTTATGGGAGTAAATTAAACGTTATTTACGAAGTAGAAAATTTTTTGCTTTACTAATGTTTTAATTTTTATTTTAGTTTCGCAATAGCTTCTTAAAAAACTTTCATTATTCAGGACACATCTTCTATAATTCAATCAATTTCACAGACGATGGACACATTCTGTCCCATTGGGCCATGTATCACAACGATCGATGAAATAGGCGATCCCCAGAACTTAGCAGTTAAATGTTCAGTTAATGGGGTATTAAAGCAATCGAGTAATACTAACCAACTTGTACATAGGATACCTGAAGTTATTGAGAGATTGACTTCGTAAGTACTTAATATTCTGGCCCTGGACGTTAGAAACTGTTCGTTTTATCTATTGAATTTCTTAATATTTTTTTCAAAATGTTATGCGGGTAGATGTGAATAAATTGAACCTAGTTAATTATTCCGTAATACCTACTTTACTTTTTTAAGAATCAAATGGTGTTAACCTAAACCATGAGGAAGATTAGAACGTTCTTCTGTTTTGTCCATCCACTTCCTGATCCCAAGAGACCATAATTTTATAATATTCCATTATACTATTCTTAGAGAATAACTACCTGTGCAAGATGCACGGGTACCTATATATAATTTTTAATCTGTATTTAATTCCTAATTTCCAGCGTAATGACGCTATATCCAGGTGACATTTTGCTAACGGGCACTCCAGGAGGCGTGGGTACTTACCGCTCCCCGCCCGAGTACTTGAAGCCCGGTGACGTCATACACAGCGAGATCGAAAACATTGGAATACTCGAGACTCGCGTAGAAAAGTTCTAGAACGTTCCAGAATAAATTGCATCGTTAGGAATTACAAGCGGCGATGTCAATATGATATTAGATGTGTAAATTGTAAATATGTAGATAGTATTTATTGTAATCGTAATAGATAATATTGTTTTGAAAGTATTAAACTAGTTTGAAATATTTATAAATGTGTTATTATTACAACTATTACGAGAATATATCTAATCTAGTTATAGAATTAATAATGTACTTATGTAGGTACTTAAATATAAAACATATGATTTTGTTAATAAATGGAATTTATTGTTCATAGTTTTATTTAACCTTTATTCGTACCTAACACTGGTTTAAAACTAAAAGTAGGCAAATAAAAAACAATATTTTAGAAGTAATTTTTAATAAAAGTATCTTGATACTTCAATCAATCTAATTAGTAGGTCCACAATAAAATGAATGTATGTAGGTATACAAAATGACCTCAACTATGCGGTCACTCTATGCTTACTTCATATCAATTTGTACATGTTTTGTCTCGGTATAATATGTACACATCAAATTTTTATTCTTTAGCTGTCTATCTAGTTACGCATCCACCCCAACCCTCTGTATTAGGTTGAGCAATAGCCTTCCGCTGGCCTCAGCAAGACCACCGGAGAGTTCTTGCAATTTAGCATAAGCATTGCAGTTATTGAAAAACATTTGTTTCGCAATATTGTATCGATGGTACCATGTATGTAATTCTGGGCATTAACATTTGTGACTCCAAATCGTCCACTTGTTATAGTTAAGTAATTAAATAAGTTTAATTTTAATTTAATTTTATTTCTTTTTAAAAAAGTCAAATCGCTCCCGCAAAGTTTAACTGGCGCAGCCGGTAGGATAGCCATATAAGGTCTGCATGTCTAGAGGTCTTCAAAATTAGCCCTAGAACATTGCTATAAAGGCCGTGCTATCCTAAAAGAACCGAAATAAATTTGTTAAACGACCACGACGAGGACATGGGATCGACGATCGGTTGGTGAGTAAAACTTTTTGCCATCCTTTCTGATATATTCCCGTATCCTTTTCACGAGAGTGTAATTTTGACTTTTAACTATTTTTAACTGTTATTTTGGGATTGAACGTCTCGCATTATAACGGATCTGGTTTTGATATGAAATTCTATCAAATCAGTAATTAGTTAGTTATACGTAAGAAATATCGTATTTAATTCTAAGTAATTGTCTTGCATAAAACTCTGCACAGACTAATTAACTATAGAGTGTAACTGAATTAAAAGTTTTAAATTAGAAAATTAAATGATTTTTTGCATAAAGAAATATCAATATTAATTGATTTTATTGATCTCAAAATCGATCGTAATTCAATTAATAATTTTTATATTTTATATGTGATTATAAAATCACATATAAAATGTATGTAGGTATAAACCTAACTTCAAGTTTTAATTTTTATAGTAATTGATAACATATAATTTTTTTTTATTGTGCTATATTTTAAGAATTTTTATTATATTGTGTTTTAAATTGAAATTTGTGTGTGTGATTTTTATAATTCGAAATTATTGTAATTGGTTAAAGACTTCAGAACTTTAATTACTCTGTACTTATTTAACATGGAAAGCGTAAACGTGATAACAATTCCGAGTGATATGTTAAAGCTTATTCCTCTTTTTGGTGGAGACAAAAGAATTTTGAATCTATTCTTTCGGAAATGTGAATATATAATTAATAAATTTAGAGGACATGAAGAGCAGAATATTTACGTTTTACATGCTATAACTAGTAGATTAATAGGCGATGCCGCCGCGTTATTATCCGAGCGCGAAGATATTAATACTTGGCCCGCGCTAAAAGAATTGCTGGAACAACATTTTGGTGATCCGCGAACTGAGGATTGCATAAAAATCTCTCTCGAGTCCTGTAAAATAAAATCCGGGGAAAGTTATCTTGAATTTTGTAATAGGATACAGAATATTAGATCGTTACTAATATCGAAGGTTAATTTATCGGTAGATACGGAAATTAAACGCGCGAAAATTGCGATTTATAATCATACAGCCCTGAACGTTTTCTTGTATAATTTGCCCGAAAGCATGGTGCGAATTGTTAGACTGAAATCGCCTAATACATTAGAACAGGCTCTAGAAATTGTGTTGGAAGAAGTTAATTTTCACGAACAATATCAGTCGCGCAATCGTACCCATAATAATACAACGGTGCCCCAATTTTTACAAAATCCTCAATAAAGATTTAATTTTGGGATACCAAATGTACCTCAAAAATTTGGTATTAAATTCACACCCCAACAACCGTTTAATAAAAATCCACAATTTGGTTATAAGCCACCGTTTAATAAAAACCCACAGTTCGGGTATAGGCCTTCATTCAATCAAAATCCACAATTTGGTTATAGACCAACATTAAATCAAAATCCACAATTTGGTTATAGACCAACATTAAATCAAAATCCACAATTTGGTTATAGGCCAACATTTAATCAAAACCCACAATTTGGTTATAGGCCCCCTGAAACTTTTGGTATGACGCCACAGAATTTCGGTCAAAGACCTCCTCAAAATAACCGCTTTGAGTCTACTGACGTTTCCATGAGGACGGCACCCCCTCGACCACAAAATATAACTCAGCCAGGTTTTAGAGTGAATGAAACCGACTTACATAATGACAATTCACTATATGACAATTATTACTATGGCTATAATCCTAACGACTGTACGAATTATTATGGCTGTAATCCTTACGATACGAATTACGAATACGACGCGAATGAGATTTATACACCCACTGACGATACTCAAGACGATAATGTGCTTCCGTCTGATGAAGAAAATTTTCAAACGAAAGCCTCTACAAAGAAAAAATCATAGAATTAAATTGCGATCCAAATCTGAAATTTCCACACATTTATATTCCTGAAACTAATTCCAAATTTATGATTGATACTGGGAAGCAAAATTTTAACGCGGACGCTTTATCTAGAATTAGAGTTAACGCTACGCATTCCGATAATGAAAACGAATCTATGGTTGTTAATATAGGCGATAGAGACAATAGGCCAAGAACGCGTAACGACTCTAGTACAATTTCTATACCAGAACGCGATTCTAGTGAAACGATATCTATTCCCGACTCTGAAACTCTATCGGCGCTAAGTTCTCCTAGAACATGTGACTACCCAGTCAGGTCACCATCTGTAACGTCAAAATCGGATACAGTTCATTCAGCTAATATAGTAGAATCGTCCGGTATACCTATATTACATGAAGCAATAGATACGAAACCAAATCAAATTTTAGTATATACGTGGTTTAAGAACGAAATGCAAGTTCACGACCTTTCACGTGAAAAGCAAAAGGTTTTAGAAGTTTTCTTGCCCACTAATAACCCAGATCTAGTAAAACAATTTTTAAAAGAGTATATTAAACCGAAAGTTAAGTATTTCATTTATTTCGAAGATGATGAACATCGCAAACGGTTCACTAGCATTGTCATAGAATTATTTAGAAAGGATACAGTATTGTTATTTGAATGTACGGAGCGTGTAGTTTTTATAGAAGATGAGAAGGAACAAAAGGCTATTATAATAAAACACCATCAAGGCAAAACGTGTCACCGCGGTATTAAAGAGACTCTAGCAAGTATACGTAGGAATTATTTTTGGCACAATATGCAGGAAACTATTTCAGCCCTTATTAATGCTTGTGAAACGTGTTCTAAAATGAAGTATGATCGTAATCCCTTTAAACCCATTTTACAGTTAACTCAAACACAAGACGCGCCTTTCCAAGAAATATTTATTGATGTTTTTCAGATAGAAGGAAATTATTACTTAACTATTATCGACGCATTTAGTAAGTTAGGTCAAGCCATTCCAATAGACAATAGATCAACGGCAGAGGTAGTGCGTGCACTCATGAAGTATTTTTCGTTTTACGGCACTCCTAGAAAGATTAGTTCAGATCCCGGTAGTGAATTTAACAACGAGCTAATGAAAGAATTTTTGAATTTACATAAAATCGAGCTTCATATCGGCTCACCTAATAATCCTAATTCAATGGGATTAATTGAGCGTTTACATTCGACCATTAGCGAAATTTATAGATGTGCGAAATATGAAGAGAAATGTACGGATGCAGCATCAGTAATGATGTATTCAATTATTGCCTATAATAGTTCAATTCATTCAGTTACGGGCTTAACCCCTTTTGAAATAGTATTTGGTCACACTGATTCAGGTAGCTTATTTAACGCAGATTTCGAGAAGCATTATGTACAGCAATTGGTTAAGGACCATGCAAAACGTTTAAAGGTTCTATATAAACATTTAGCAGAGAAAATGATCGAAACTAAGCAAAAAGTAAAGGATAGGAGAGGTGGTGAAGATCAAATCAGTCTCCCTTCAGGAAAAATTATATTTGCGAAAGACGTTAATAAGCGAAAAAGCAAGGATAAGCCGCGATTCCATAAAGCTAAGGTTATAGGACAAGGTTCAAGGAACGTTATACCGATAGAGATTGGTAAAAGGAAGACTAAGGTCCCTATTATAAATGTAAAACGCCCTCCGCAGGTGGTGTTGGCTGATAGTGATGAAGTCCGCGCTGGCCCTTCAACTACAACTTCTTCAACATAACCCGGGAATTTATCCTGTGAAAGAAGGGCAAGCATATCTTCAAACAGACTATTGGACTATAATTAAGGTTTTAAATTTAGATAAGATAAATGATGACTTAAATTTTATTATTAGCAAATACAGTGAATTCGATAGTTTAATTAATAAGAATATTTCATACTTACACGATTTTCAAGTGACAAAATATCACGCTGAATATATTCGCGACATAACGGTTCAGAAATACGAACAGTTAGTTCCACACAAACGCGTCAAGAGAGGTATCCTCAACCCTCTGGGTTCCTTAATTAAAATTATAACGGGAAATTTAGACTATAGTGACGCAATTAGATACGATAAACTTACAGCTAAACTTGAAAACGATCAGACTATCATTAGAAATAAAATTACCTTAATATCTAAAATGCTCGATAGTTTTATCAATTCTACTGAAGTCTTAAATCAAAATTCTAATACCTATATTAGATAAGCGTTTAAAAATTGTAGAATCTATGATTAAGGAATTAGCATCTAAGGATAATCATTGGGTTTATACTACTTATGTTGTAAGCCTTTTAAATTTATTTGTTAGTAATTTTCGTTCTATTTTTATAAAATTAGGAGAAATAGAGACTGCTCTAGCATTTAGTAAAGTATCCATATTACATCAAAGTATTATTAATTCTACTGAGCTGTTGCAACATTTAATTCTTATATCTCAAACTGAAAATTTAGTGTTTAAAGCGAGTGAGGCAAATTTAGTAAAACTAGAAGAAACTATTAATGTTAAATCGTATATTAAACAAAACCAGATTACGTTCATAATGGAGGTTCCAATTACAGATAATTATACTTATAACTATTACAAATTATACTCTATACCTATGTACCGTGAATCCGATAGTAATACCGTTTCCATTTTTCCTAAATATCCTTACCTGTTGGCAAAGGGGATGAAATACTTACCGGTCGTAAAACTGTGCCGATCGCTCGCTGCTGGAGAACAATTCCTATGCGATGAACAAAATCAAACGCCATATCCTGAAACTACTTGCATAGAACAACTGCTTAAATTTGAAGGAAACCCAATGCACTGTGAACAACAGCTAATCAATATAGAGAATGTAAGAATTCAAAGAATCACACCTATAAGTTGGATACTTTTCTCAAAATACAGAAATACTCTGACTCAAATTTGCAATGGTGATGTCAGCAAATATCCTGTCGTGGGCACATACATAATGACCATCGACGAACCATGTAGCATCGAGATCCAGAATATAACGATTCGCCCTCACCAAGTAATCACTGAGAATGATCCTGTAGAACCAACAAAAATTATAGTTTTGCCGCAATCACCTGTGAATAGAACTCCAATATTATCCAGTACACGTGTACTCAATATGCGAGGCATCAACTTGGACGAAGTTAAATATATGTCAACGATATTAAAGCAATCAGTGTTCAGTGATAGTGAAATGGTTAACAGTGAAAGGAATTTTAGATTCAGTGCTACTTTAGGCTATACGTCTCTATTTTTAATCTTTGTACTTGTAATTCTATTTTTACTTTACTTACTTCGTTATAAGATATTAAATGTAACATGTCTGCGAAATCATCGGATAGTTATTAAAAATGAACAAACCGATAATTTCGCACTTAAGGAGGGAGGAGTTACGCATCCACCCCAACCCTCTGTATTAGGTTGAGCAATAGCCTTCCGCTGGCCTCAGCAAGACCACCGGAGAGTTCTTGCAATTTAGCATAAGCATTGCAGTTATTGAAAAACATTTGTTTCGCAATATTGTATCGATGGTACCATGTATGTAATTCTGGGCATTAACATTTGTGACTCCAAATCGTCCACTTGTTATAGTTAAGTAATTAAATAAGTTTAATTTTAATTTAATTTTATTTCTTTTTAAAAAAGTCAAATCGCTCCCGCAAAGTTTAACTATCTAGACTATCTATCGAACTATTGATTTGAATATTCTTCGGACGGATTGTAAACAATTCTCAAAATAAATAGGTAATTACTTCGTCTTTAAATGGAAGCAAAGTTGAGCACAAACTGTGAAACTCATTAATATTTAAAATACATTTTTGACACTACAAGTAATAAAACAATTATAAATAACTACCTTTTTTTTTTTTTTTTTTTTTTAAGTGGGGAAATCTTGCATAGATACCCACGGCCTCCGGGGAAGGGGCCGTGGGTTATGTCGGATTCCTACCGACCAAAACCCCACTGTGTTCCGTCAAGCCGCATCAACGACGGGGCCACGGGTATGGTAGAATTCTTCCGTGACCCCATCAGTATAAATAACTACCTAACGTTGTTCCAAAATTTTAGTTACCTTGAATAACAAAATTTTACGCAAAATGAAGAATTTAATGAACAACTTATGTACCTTATCAGTAATTGTGAGGATTTATCTGTGGCAAAGGCTTTTTTTTTTCATATCATTTCAATCTGTAGCACAGAATATATAATAGTACTACGTAAGTAGGTACGTATCTGTATGTAGTGTAAAACTATAGTTGGTATTGATATTTGATGCTCGTTATTTGCCTTGTTTTTTATTTTATCCTACCAATTAACATTTAGTTTGATGATTTATGTACACATCAAAAATCTTTCAACTCTTCTAATTGGTTCAATCAATATCAGTGTCTCTGAGTTTTACCCCCTTATAATTAATTGCTTTTATGTTGGAAGCAAGCACGCAAGCTTGCATGCAACAAGACTCACTAATCTTATCCAAGTTCTAATGGAAATGGTAAAATATAATTATTATAATATTTCCCCTTTTATCTCCAGGATTTCACATTATTTTTCAAAACAGACTTTTCTAAACTGGTGCTGAAGTTGATAGTTCTGTAATTTGCAGGGAATTTCATCATTACGTTATATCCGCTCCAAATCTTGTACGATTCAATTCTTTTCTAACATCACGAAATACTAAAAGATACCATTTTGTTTCAGAAAGTAGACTGGGAGGTAGAACTAGCATTGGTTATAGGTAAGACAGCGAGTAGGGTAAAGGCAGCGAATGCGTTCGATTATATTCTGGGCTATACGGTCGCTCAAGATATCAGTGGTCGGGACTGGCAGAAGGCGAAAAATGGAGGACAATTCTTACTTGGGAAGGTAAGAAAATACACTTTAATAAAATAAAATTGTTATATTGACACTCCTTCTTTGTTGACGATCCTTTATATATGTGTACAAAGTTTGAAATAAATCTGTCCGTTGAAAGAGAGTAAAAATCGACTCTAAGTTATACAATAATCAAAAAAGGTTGTGAAATGTGTAATTACTCCTGTATTAAAAAATATTGGTGATCTACATTAAACATTATGGATAATTTTCAACAAAGATACATATACGTACAAAAACAATTCTATTCTATAAAACATAATATGTAATTATGTAATGTGAACATGCTTTTGTATTAAGATTAAGAAGGCATATTTTTCGTTCAGTCAATGGACACCTTCTGTCCCATCGGGCCATGTATCGCGACAGCTGATGAAGTGAAAGACCCACAGAACTTAGCCATCAAATGTTCTATCAATGGCGTGCTCAAACAATCCAGTAGGACAGACCAACTGGTTCATAAGATACCAGATGTCATTGAGAGGCTAACATCGTAAGTGTTTGTGTGTAGAATTTGTTTTGCAATAATGTTAAAACGTATGTTTTTTGTTTTCCTTGAATTCTCATATTAATTTTAAAATCGTTCAAATAATAATTTGGGTCTAATTCTGAGCAGGGATATTTATTTTTATTAATTTTGCGACTGTTTGAAAATGCTGATAGTTAATGTTATAAAAGTTAACCAATTTTTACGGAAAAATATTTTACAATATGTTGCAGTATCATTTGCGTTTGTAAATCTAATCTGTTTACAAACGCACGACCTGCGGACAAAATGAATCAAGTTACTTTGTCATTTATAAAACAACAAAAAACATTTGTACTTATACAAATTACACAAAGATATTTTTACAAGATTTTTTTTAAACCTAAAAAGATAATAATAATTATTAACACTAAACTATCCTTGAATTTCAGCGTAATGACATTATATCCCGGTGACATTTTGCTAACGGGTACACCAGGAGGTGTGGGCATGTACCGCTCCCCGCCCGAGTACTTGAAGCCCGGTGACGTCATACACAGCGAGGTAGAAAACATTGGAACACTCGAGACTCGCGTAGAAAAGTTCTAGAACGTTCGAGAACGTTCTAGAATCTTGTGACGTCATTGTCGTGAGGTAAACTTGTGTGAAATATTGTACGTTGTACTTATGTTTTAAGAATGTTGAATTGTTCATTTTTATAGACTGCTCAATTGGATATGTATTTATTAATACTTTTTGTTACGATGGTGGTGGTTATACCCGAATGATTCAACTTTATTTAGTTTATATTACCTGCAGTCTGAAAATATGTATTTTATATACTTAATACAAAATGTAGTCATCATTATATAAAATGTAAGCAAAGATATTTTTATTTTTATAAAGCTGTTATAAATATAATATCATAATTTATTATTTTATTGATCCCAGCACTTATCGTCGTTTAAAAATAAATAACAATTATTATACCGCATTAACAACTATTGACATCAAATTCTAAATTTAAAATTTAAATTACGAAGCAAACTATCATAGCTACAGCTTGTCACTGATTGGTGAATAGAGCTCTCAATTGAGCCAATCGGCGTCTTCCGTTTGCACAGGAAGAGCCGTTTGAGGCCCTTTCATACACTATTAAATTTAATAGCAAGGGGAGTTTTATTAACTTAAGTGATCTATACGGGTCGAATAACCATCATAATTTGATCTATCACACTTTAAAGTGATAGGATGCAGTGGGTCACAATATAGTGGTAATTGACCCGCCGACGATTAATCTATGCACAGGATATATGTTGTTATGAATAGAATTTGAGCAATTTTATCATTGAATCTATTGGTGGGTGCAATTTGTTTAAGTGCACGGATTTGCAGTGCTATATGGGACACGGCAGGAATGGATAAATTGGTATTGCAATAGGTCTTTGTATTGGTGTTATCTTCTTATTGAGAGTTACTTTTGTTATGAGTGAATAATGGGACAGTGTTTACGTAATGCGGAGGAATATTCTATTTGTTTATGAAAAACAATCCGAAATGTGCAATTCAATTTTAGCTTTAAAGTGCGGTATACCAGACTGAACTACGGAAATTCGTTTCAGCTATGAATAGTTTTTAATAGATTTTGTTAATAAAAATATTAGGTCCAAATACCTAAATAATAAATATTAGGGTGAATATCAGATTTCGCGTTTGCACTTGTCCACCCATGTTAACTTCTTACTTAGTATTCGAAGCTAATGCCATTTTAGTTAAAAAAAATTAAAAAACTAGTTTCGCAGTTAAGAAAATGGCAAAGCTAAAATAACAATTTTGGTGAATCATAAGATGATCCCAATATGAATTTTTCAACGATAATTCTTTTATTGCATAAAAGCAACAAATATAGGTGCTTGCGAAGCACACGAACTTTTCTCCGTTAATAACATCAGCCTGTTTGAAGGTATCAACATGTGAGGTTCTTAGCTACACTTTTATTCCATAGTATTGAATTTGGTCTTTATACTTGAATTCAAATGCTTTGGAAAGGAGTTTTCCTATATTTTCTATACTAGTTATTTGAAGGAACGAGCAGTCAGCAGACGCATTACCTAGTGGAAAGAAGCATCGATAACAGAGGTTTAAATTGTTCTGACTATCCTAGAAATGTTATAACATTGGTTTAATTCCGAAAGAACCAAAATTTTATACATTTTTGAATCTCCTGTTAATAAAACACGAGCAAGTTAACACTTGGATTTACAAAATGATGTTAAATAGGAGAGAAAAATAACCATGATGTAGGTACAAAATATAATAAGCTATTGCATATATACAGTATACACCCTATACTCTACTTTTATGCTTTCTATGTTTTTGTTTTCGTGGTTTTGGTTGCCTGGAAGAGATGGCTCTGTAGCCAAGGTTTCCAATTGTTAAACTTATTTTTATTCTGTACTAGCGGTCCGCCCCGGCTTCGCCCGTGGTTGTTGTTTACGTTTTCTCTCCATAAGAACCATCCTCGTATTTCAAGGAATATAAAAAAAATAATAAACGCTTAGAAATATTATAAACAAAGAATTAACGCTTAGCAGCACATTTGGCAATTCATTTTTTTATTATATAGATTTTGTTTGTTTATTTTGGTGTATACAATATTCATTCATTCATTCATTGTACGCAATAAATGTATAGACTATTCATTTTAGGAACTATACCAAATCTGCGGAAAATTTTCCAATTAACTCGTAGGTCTTTATCAAGACCGCGACGTAGTAACTATTCAATGATCTGTGGTTGTATTGAAGACTAGCTGCGCTTCGCGGTTTCACCCGCGTGGCTCCGCTCCTGTTGGTCATACAGCCTATAGCCTTCCTCGATAAATGGGCTATCAAACACCGAAAGAATTTTTCAAATCGAACCAGTAGTTCCTGAGATTAGCGCGTTCAAACAAACAAACTCTTCAGCTTTATAATATTAGTATAGACTAGCTGTGCCGCGCGGTGTCACCCGCGTGGCTCCACTCCCGTTGGTCTTAGCGTGATGATAATATACAGCCTATTATAGCCTTCCTCGATAAATGGGCTATCTAACACCGAAATAATTTTTCAAATCGGACCAGTAGTTCCCGAGATTAGCGCGTTCAAACAAACAAACAAACTCTTCAGCTTTATAATATTAAGTAGGTAAGATGTGGAAAATCTTTATTGATTGACATTGTGTAGGTAAGTAGATAACGCCGGCTAAAGTTATTAAGGTCAAATGGTTAGGAAAATCAGTTTTAAGTACCCAAATAACCTGCGACCCACTGCTCGGATGTCAATAAAAGTTGTTTGTTGTGCAATGGTACCTAATCTACAAGTTATTCCTCTAGCATTTTTAGTAAAATTAATCATTTACGGAGTAGAATATTTGTAACGGTTAAATAAACTCTTCGGTTATTAAAAAAAATGCTATTATCGAATAATATAAGTACCTATTACTTTTATTCAACCGACTTAAAAAAGGAGGAGATTCTCAATTCCATTGTGTTTTTCTTTTGGGTTTGTTAACTCGGAACTTGACATTCTCTATGCCCTAAGATCGTTCATGCCCTAGAATCTGATTATAGCTATAGGAAATGCTGATTTCAGAAGTATATACGAAAAAAATATGACTTATTAAGTTTTTAGTGAATATATTTATAATATATTATTATTTGTCACTTCATAATTTGTTTCCTGGCTGAAAAACATTCTACATTTTTGTAATAGTTTGCCTATTATAAAGGTTTTTTCACAGGCCGGTTTTTTGAAATTCATGGTCGAAGCTTTACGCAGACGCTAGATATTAGTAAAATTATTAGACTCCCGTCTGTTTTGACGTTATATTTCAATTAACCGATTAATTTACTAGTAAAAAAATACACCAATATAGTTAATTTTCTTTCAAAAACAATCCACTCAAACTCGCATATTTTTGTAATTTTTCGAAATAGTTCGGCGTGATTTTTGTTTTAAAATGCGTGGTATTTATTTTACAACGAATTATTAAAAATTGCTCTAAAAACGGCTTCCAAATGAACTCGCGCCACAGTCGTACAATATATTACAATAATGTAATCCTATGAAACTTCTTTAGGCGCGTTGACAGTAAAATTTCAAGGTCGCGTCACAATTTTGATATCTTGGAATCTTGAAAAATAAGTTTCACTTCTGACACGTGTGCTCGGCACACACGCTCTTTTTATTTTATTTGACGGCTGTGTAGGGTAGGTCGTGTTATATTTAATATTATCTACTGTCATCATTGTACAATCTACTTACCTCCCACATATGCAGTGGTGGTAAACTTAACTTCAAGTCCATCTAATATAGGTAAAATTATAGGACGCCATTTTTATCACATTCCCCTTCTTTTGTAATGGATTTCATCCTGTTTTGATTTTTTTTGTCTCACTATGGGCCCCGGTCTAAATATCTTTAAGATCTATATAATCTATGTCAACCGTAATTGCTGAAAATTTTCGCAAATTTCGGCAAGATACTCAAAATTTACCTTCCCATGAACTCAGAATCTTGAAATTCGGTACGAAGCAACATCTTATAGCACACAGATGGAGTAATAATTGCAAAAAAATATATTTTTTTAATTAAATAATATATAAACAAATATCTTTAATAATTTTTAAGATTGTCTGTCTGTCAAGACCCTTTTTCTCAGTGGAGGAACGCGTGGAGGTATTAAGCTGTTTATATCGAATACTCAAATCTACGGTCAAAATATCAAACTTATAAGCCAACGAAATCAAAAGATAGCCGTATATGCTGCAAATTGTCGCAAATTTCGACATTCGCAAGGGAATCAAAACCTACATTGTACTACTTCCCGTGAACACAGAGTCTTGAAATTTGATTAAAAGCAATGTCTTATCTTATAGCACAGATACAGGAAAAATTGCTAAAACATACATTTTAGAGCTTAGTTTTAGAGTTACAACATGATAAGAAGTAGGTTTGTTCGGAGCCCTCGGTACGCGAGTCCGACTCGAACTTGGCCGGTTTTATTTTCCATGTCATTTCTGTGGAGGAAAACAAGATCCCACTCTCATAAACCGTAATAAATATTTCAGGACAATTTTCACACACGGCACGATCTGATCCCATAATAAGCTTTTGCTTGTGTTATGGAAACCAGATGGCTTATAAACATACATATATAACTTTTTTTTTGTATTGTAGCTATGTTCGTGACACAAATGTTTGCCCCGGGTGGGAATCGAACCTACGACCTCTGGTTTGGAAGGCAGGGCTACTACAAACCAAGCCAACCGGTCAGTTCGTGATAGATAGTCACTTGAAACTTTCAGTGATTATGTATTTCTGTTTCTGCTATAACAATGAATAATAAAAGTCGAAGCTAAGCAACCGTTAACATAGTCATAAAAAGTGAAGAATTTTTTTGCAGGTGCTTATTTGTATTGAACCCAGTTTCGCCAGTCTGATAGTCCATATTTTACGTGACTTTCAGTGCTTTCAGTTATAGTAGATATATATAGCCTAATAAACAATTGAATTTATTTCAGAAGAAAATACCTAAAAAAATACTCATAAAATTCCAGACACATTTTTTTTTATTAGGTAGCTGGTAGACACAATGCCTATATTAGCAAGGCGTTAAATGCCGGCCTCGCGAACTACCTGTTTTGATTATATTATTGGTTTATAATTAAAGTACCTGGGCAATTGTGATTGACTCTACATTTGACTCAATTTTCATTTTAATTTGTCTAATATTACGATAAATTCGATGCGATAAATACAAAAATTTTAGTTTCGATTTAAACCTGACGTTAAATCCGTTTCAAAAGTTATCTTATAGAATACCTATAGAGAAAAAATGACAGCCGAAGATATTGTGAAATACCTACAATACGTATGATTAAAAAAATAAATGCTTTCAAAAATAATAATTTGTGACTGATACTACAACACAAAACGAGAACCACATTACATTCACTTTGTGTGTAAAAGACAAAATGTACAAAGGTGTACATAATATTTATAAGCACGAAATATTTTGCGAAGCACGGTAGTTTTTATTTCAAAGTATTTTCCCTTTGCCTTTTACTTTTGCCCATCTCTCGAGAAGTATTCAGATTATACCTATGTTTGAAAATTTTCTAATCTTTTGAGGATATTTACGAATCAATCAATTTTTTGATATTTTCATAAGTTGTAAACCCTGCTCCTGCAGAACATAATATTGTCTGAAACACACGATAGTCAGATTGTGTAATGTCTAGTGAATACAGCGGGTTGGGTAGAACGTCCCAATAGTAAAATTTAGAAAGATTTTTCCTGGAACCGCTACATGCGGCCTCGCGTTTTACGCGCACCAAATACGCAGCATGAGCTTCTTTGAGAATATTGACGCGTGGCCAGTTGGCCTCCATGATTTATTCTTTTTAGATTATCAAAACGTATTAACTTTTCATCAACAATAACCATTCGATGAAAAAAATCCTTTTTTTTTGGCTAGTTAGCAGTATTATTATTTATTACTCATGCATAATGAGCGTTCAATTTGACTTCCACTACGTTCTTTGTCTTGTGCGTCAAAATTACCAGTTACTTTTGAAACCTCTCACGACATGATCATTCAAGGCAAGCTCATGATTTTCTAGAAGCAATCGACGCGCTGCAAGAGCAATTTTTTTTTAATTTAAAGAAGTAAGTACCATTAAAATTTCCCGCAAATGACGATATTTGGCTCAAAATTTTACATCTTTGGAGGAAAAAATATATATTATTCTACCATGAAGTTAATAATATGAAAGGGATATATTGTTCTTCAATTAAAAACCTAATTTTTATGCCGATTATCATCTAGGAATCCTAATGGAAAACTTGTGTAATGCCATATGTCCAAAACGGCGGGAACACTTAAATAAATTGATTATTTTTACACAACAAATAAAATAGGAATTCTAAAATTATTTAAATGAAACAAAATGAACTTAAAAGCTAATATAAGCTGATGGCATTCGTAACGGAAATTCGAACAAGACTGAAAATATTTTCATGATGCATCCCGCTTCTATTGTGTTTGGATTTTAATTTTAGTAAAGTTCCTTTCCATATGCATTGAACTGTTAAAAGATTTTGTTTTCACATAATATAACTGAATTATATCAAAATTAAACATATACTTTGATACCAATAAATATACACAGACAGCGTAGAGGTAGACAGTTTAATTTTAACCAACTCACAAAACATATCTTTAACTTGGCAAGAAAGAGTTGGAGCATAGTTGGAGCAAGTTATAATAAAAACGTCACCAAAAAACCGTACATAGGTTGTACATTAGCTAAGCATTGGCTATAAAGGACCAAATTTGTATGTATTTGTAGAAAACTTTAGATTTACTTATTCGCTATTTCTATCTGAATATTGATTAGAGTTAGAAGAAAATCATGTTTTTTATTTCTTACTAGCTGTGCTCCGCGGTTTTACCCGCAGTACTCCGCTCCTGTTGGTCTAAGCGAGATGATATATTAAAGCCTATAGCCTTCCTGGATAAATGGGCTTTCTAACACCGAAAGAATTTTTCAAATCGGACCAGTAGTTCCCGAGATATGTGCGTTCAAACAAACAAAGAAACATACAAACAAACTCTTCAGCTTTATAATATTAGTATAGATAGGAATAAAAAACAGAAAAGGTAGAAAAAACTACCACAGATAATACAAGATATAGATAAAATAATAATACTACTGCTACTATCTACTAATACTATACAATTTTCAGTCTAAGCTTGCTTGCTTCGTACTTGGGTCTTCATATCTTCGTTAGATGAATCACTAAATCTATTGATAAGCACTTAAGCAGCAGGAGATACAAGAATCACTCCTGCGGCACTAGTACTTAGGAACCAGATTTAGTTTTATCTTCTTCTCTTGATGTTGTTTTCTGCTTGTTCTTGTTATTTCTTCTTTATTCGTTTGCATTTCTTCATTTCTTGCATTCGTTTCATATGCAGCTTTAAATTCTAATTTTGAAATCGTTTTTCTTACAAGGATTTTTATCAAATTGATATATTTAGGTACAAACTTAATATCACATGGAATCAGGACAAACATGAAATTAGAGAAATATGGCTGTGAAAGATGAAAAGTAGTTCCTATAGAGCATGCTACGTTAGTTGCTAGTTCTTTCATGACGATTTCCTATCTTCTAATATATAAAAATCTCGTGTCACAATGTTTGTCCTCAATGGACTCCTAAACCACTAAACCGATTGGCGATTATAATAAAATTCGCACACCATGTGCAGTTCGATCCAACTTGAGAGATAGGATAGGTTTTATCCCGGAAATCCCACGGGAAAGGGAACTATGCGGGGTTTTCTCTGAAAACGCGGGCGAAGCCGCGGGCGGAAAGCTAGTATTATATAAGAATTAAGTAAAATAGAGCTTTTGCTGATAGAAATGCATCCTTTTAGGATTGAGTATTTATACGTTTATTGTCTTAATGTCTTATAATATCAGCAAAGAATCATTTCTAATTTATTTAATAGAGACCTTACACCGTAGTGAAATAAATAAAAATAAACTCATAACAATTTAACTCGAATACAAAATTATATGAATCAAGGCCATAGATATATAAATTTGATTATTTTGAACGAAACAAAATAGGATTGTACTGTTGTGCTAAGCTTATCAGTTATCACTATCCTACAAACAACGAAGTCGTTTCTGACTTTCAGTCCCTTCCTATATTATGCTCTTTAAAAGTACCTAACGAATTTGATGCGGTTTTAATAAATAGAGTGGTTTTGGATGAAGCTTTTGTTAAGTTTAAGTTTTTAAATAACGTGGGTGGAGCGTCTGCAGCAATATAGTAACTCAATTTAGAGAGCTTTAATATTCTGTAGAGCTTTATGATTCTGAATGTAATGGATCACAGTAATGGATAATATTTTAAAGTATTGTGTACACAGCATATAATGAATATTCTGTAATCGATTTAATCTGCTTTTTTTAAAATAGTTTTGTTCTTAGTGAACTTTAACTTTAGTTTTAGGTTTGTCTCCACGTAAATACTATTAACATCGTAATTTCTTATTTAAGATTTTGATAAACATAATTTTAATGCATACCACGAACAAAACGGCGAGGCGCCACTAGTATAATAAAAACCACAAAAACATTCTGCACAGTTTATACGAACACGACGAAATACGAGGAACGTCAATTAACTGCGTCTGGATTGACAATTATATTCACATCGTATGCGCCTGCCGCCTACGCATGGTTGGATTAAATATGATCCCTACGTTTTATACTGTATCTTGCATTGTTCAATCATCAGTTTATACCTTGTAACAATATTTTGTGTACCTACTTACAATTATTTACTTCTTATTAAATTATAATATTTTTTATTTCTATATCTAAATAATATGCCTAAATAGTAAAAGTAATGAGAGAGAGCATTGATATTTGATATAGCTTTAGATTAAGTATACCTAATAATTCTGTACGATTTTAACCGATTTTGCAGAAGGGACGGCGATTGATTACTAAATCACAACTTTAACTAACGGAAACATAACTACTTATATAAATAAAAATTATAAAAAAGTTAGTGCTTTTCCAACATTTTATTATGATTTAAAATATGAAGATAGCACTGATGATTGATTTTTTTAATAACCATGCAAATTGACACAAGTATGGAGTAAATACGTTAGCAATATAAAATAGATACAAGAATAAGCTTTACTACAATTGCTGGTATTAAGTTCTATCATTTATTTCTATAGAGATGAATGACGATAGAGTCGTAATTAATCACAGAACATTCTTAAATACCGCGGAAACCCTTATAATCCTACGTTTGGATAACATATTATATTGAATCTTTCAAGCTGATGATATTTTTATAAGGAAATATTTATGCAATGTCAAGATTGGGAGTTTATAAAAATTGTGGAGTAGTGCATCTTAGCCTAAGCCCTAATGCAAATAGAGCGCCTACGTCCTACACATAAAAAAGTTTAATGTTTTTTAGTTACTTAACGCTTCTGAAAGGTTTTTATCTTAGTTTACAACCATAACAATATGTTTATAAAATGAATATTAACAAAATCCATAACTCTATTTTGCTCTACCTATAGTGTTAACGAAAATTTGGATATTAAATTATACAATCTGGTTACTTATTAAAAAAAACAGAGCTATTAGTAAAATAAATACTAACAACGATAAACATATTATTTAGAATTAGTATCATTTTTTTTAATTTCTAACAACTTAAACTGTAACATGTTCTTGTGTTTTGCAACAAATTCATTCACAAATATAACAACCAAAACCCACCTGAATGTAATAACTAATTAGCTTATAAAATGGACACACGCATCATACCATCACATATCATCGCTATCTTAACTCATAAGGAACAATTCAACAATTCAAACTCCAGTAAATTGCTCAATTGGTAGCATCCGCGGGCAAAGAGCAAGTAACTCGCAGAACTAGCAGTATCCGGTATACAGTACCGCAAGTGACTGCACTAATTCGATAAATGCTACCAGATTTATGTTGATTGATTGGAATTTTTAATCTATTATTAACTGGCTTTCCGCTCTGGCTTCGTTCGCTGTGTTAAAAACTTAACAAATTATGTACTAAAGCTTTCTTGAGAATCACACTATGTAGTGATTGTTCGAGAGACCGTAAGTGGCTGCACTGCTACAAGGTTTAAATGGTTAATTGATTGAAATTTGTCATCTATAAATGTGGCTTTTGTACTTTGATTTTTACTAGCCACCCGCCCCAGCCGCGGCATCACAAGGATCTAATTTGCATCAGATACAATTATAAACCTTCCTCTTTATTAGGTACACCTCATCAAAATCCGTTGTTTTAAAGATCTACATAAGCATACATACAGCGGATATCAACTTTTATACTATGTAGTGATTGTTCGTTTGACCGTACGTGATTGCACTAATTCGATAAATGTTACCAGATTTAAATGGTTGATTGTTTGGAATTGTTAATCTATTGTAAATGGTTTTGTACTTTGATTTCTATTTTGTGTGGAAAGAGACGTGTTCATTCATAAACTTTTAGACTTCATTATTTTTGTTTAGATTTTTTTTCTTGTGTTTGTTTATATCTGTCTTAAACTTATTTAACCTGAAATTAAGAGATTCGCTATTCATTTAATAATTTAATGGTAAATACCTAACAGCACAGCTCTACAATAAAGCTTTTCTATCAAAAATATATCTAAGATTACAATATATCGTAAAGAGCATAGGTTATTACAATAAAATTGTATAAAGTAATTCTGGACATTCGATAATACCACTGCCAAATAGTCTACGATATATTTATAACTGAGATAAAATAAAACTAAGTATGATTTTTAATAAAAATTCTACTAATAGACTAATATTTTGCGAGATATTTGGATAATAGAAAAGTTTTCCTTGTGAAGAGTACATGAAGCCCTTCTCTTCGACGACAATCGACAATCGTTGCAATACGTGAAAAATATGACTTTTTTAAAAATAATTTTCTTTGGAACTAAAAAGCCACGCTTCCAATTTTGAAGGCCATCTTTAAATGACCTAATATTTTTTATCACCAAGTCCCATTAAAATTAAACACAATAATGTATGCAGGTGTAACAATTTTACTTAATTTCCCCTATTCATAAAACACGTGGCGGTTCTAATTAATGCGTAGTCTTGATCCTCAGCCCATATGGCACGGGATGAATGACCAATGATTCGGGAGCACAAATTCTTTTTAATTGCCACGCTGTTCGAAATTACTCATCACGCGAAAAGAGGTCATATACAATTTTATAGTGTGGCAACACTGACGCGTTGTGGCGGTAAAGTTACGATGTAAAATTAATTTCGATAAGTGGTTTAATGTGTTACAGTTTGGATGCTTGGTTACTGCATATGTTAAAATTTTATAGTAAATTAATAAGTTGGGAAATAGTTTAAAAGCTAATTAGATTTATAAATACTCAATTAAAGAATGGAATGCCAATGAAATTAGCCAAGTACAATTTATAGTTCCATAAAAAACCAATGCAATTAGTAGGCAAAACCTTAGAAAATGTTGATTAACTAGAAAATATGAGACATCATTTTTAGATAAGATGATGCAGACAAGACAGGACAATAAAATTGGGATGTTTGTTGATTTTTTGAAAGAAAAATAAAAAAGGACAATTCGTTAGATCAAAATAGTACAGTATACAATATCAATATATTCATACTCATGTAAAGTTTTTAGTTTAACTACATTACACATGAATAAGACAAAAAATAAGAAAACTACGCAATAAAAAGGAGAGCTGTATGCAAGGCAATATTCCAATTTGTTCTTTTACACGTCCTCGTTTGTAAAATAAAAAATAACTCCGTACTGTTCGTATTATTATTTGCAGTTTGCATATAATCGAAAACAATACACAATAACACGAATTACAAAAGGCCATAATTGTATATTTAAGGCAAAGTCTAGACTTTTTATGAAGTTCATCACACTGAATTGTGCTTATTATTAATGCTATCAGTGAGTCTTTATAATACACATCTTAAACTATTGACCCCGCTATCTAACGTCGGGTTGCCACCCTGCATTATCTCATAACGTGTAAACAGAGCGCCATTTCTTGAAAGTTATTTGTTCATTGACAGTTTATAGATACAACGAACGAATTGAATTTCGAATTTCATTCGCCATAGTATTTTCTAGTGTTTGATTTTACGCGAGTATTATACATTTCGCCATTTTGTGTGAAATTAGCGCGTAATTTATAAATGACTTGTATTTTATATTGTGTTTTGTGTAAAGTATTTAGTAATTATTTTATATTTGTTTTTAACGAATAAGTTCTCCTTTTTATGACAGTGTCTTGATCCTTATTTACTTCACTTTTAAGTAAAAGTGTATCTGGATAAACCTTAAAACTAATTTTAATTAAAAAGGAGAGTATATACAGTTTATTGGGCGGCCTTATCACTCGTAATCTCTTCCAGGCAACCGGCAATTTTATCTTAATTTCAATAAAATATCGCATAAGTTAAAACCTTATAAACTTATAAATGTATTCGGTAAATAAATTAAGTTACACTACACATATAACTTTTTTTTATAATGTTTGATTTAACAAAACAAATTTTATAAATCCAGGTACCGTCATTTATTTAAGCAGGTACTTTTCAAAATTTTATGCAACAAAAGCGGAAGCGATTATTCCAGAGTCCCAATTAATTTCCAATAATTCATCAAATTAACAAATATACGAGAATTCGTTGGAATGCATGATATGGGCACTTAGTAGAATTGATTAGTGCTTCATATGATGTGGCCGAAACGTCATGATATTAGTAATAGGTGGTAATAGGCTTGAATGAACGCGCCTTTAATTATCCTCATAACATTTTCCTGGTTCTATTATTTCGGTATAAAATAGTTTAATAAACAAGATGCAGATGTTACTGAGAATTGCAATAACATGATAAAGTATCAGGACTATAAATAATGAAATGATTAATTATTTTTATTTACATTGACATCTTGTATCTCCAATATTTTTAGTATACAAATTCGAACACTATGATGATGTATTTTGTTAAAACTCACCACGAAAATAAATCTATATCCATACAAAATCACTGTTAACATCACTAAAACGACCGCTGCGTTCGATTTTTGAATTGAAACTGAATAAAATGGCGGACATAACGCGTCGCTTGCGCACCAGAGACTACTCCTTAACTAAGTTTGATTACCTTTAAATAGCTATGCCCACATTATCTAGTTATTTCATTGAATGCTCCTGGGGTTGCGAAGCTCTTTGTTGGGGAATGTTGGACGGTTTCAAAATTAAATTTTGTATTGTTATAACTTTTCAGCGGTTTTCAGCTCTAGTATTTTGTAGTGTGGTAACTTTATTGTTGTTTTTCTCCACAAATATAATGAAGGAAGGAAGGAAGGAAGGAGATAGATTTGATTGTTTTTGAAATAGATAAACTTAAAAGTTACATAGACAATTGTGAAAATAATTTCAACAATAGAAGTCAATCTATTTTTTAATGATATAGCCAACTCTACATTTTTCTCATAATATAGTGTGGTATGTTGGGGAGTTGAATATATAAGAGAAGTTTAGAGTAAATATATTTACTTTGTACAATAGCAAGTTATGCTGCTATTAAAAAAGATGACACACTTGAGGACAAACATAGGTATACCTTATTATAAAGCACTTTGAAATCCCGATAAATAAATTCGAAATTACGTAAGCTTCAATCAGCTGCTCTCAGTTGCATCATTGTTTGCAGGATCAGATGCGGGATGCATTATTAATTTAACAAAATTAATAATCTGTTAACAAATTTTGTCAAGCGATGTAATAATAATATTATGTACTTATATATTTTTTATCGTTATGTGTATAAAAAGAAACAAAACATGTCATAACCTTTGTTGCTTCTTTATTTGTATTGTTGTATTTATTTTATAGGACATGAAAAGGAGTAATTGGATATTACCTCATGCTTGAAAAATGTAGAAGCAATTTATAAGTAGCTATACAGCAGCAAAAGAAAAGATTTTCCTTTAGGATCTCTACTATAATAATTGTAGTGCATTTTTACGATATATTTCACAAGAATCGATTCTCAGAAATGAGGCAAAAGATTCTTTTAATCAAGGTTTTTTCTACGTAGGTCGACCCAATTTGAAAAGTTTCCTTTTTATGTTCAAATTCATATTAAAGTTGTCTCTATATTACCTCATATAAACTGTAAATAATAGTCACTATAGTTATTATAAAATGATCTCAAAGGTGAATATTTTCTTCCTACTTAATTTTCAGAACTCCATACGAAGTTGGTGTTTAATTTTATTTGGAAGGACAAAATAAATTGTACTTATTAAAGCGGAACTATCTCATTACAACGCACTTTCCTGCGGAAGTCGTACTAACATTTTCTTAGGTTCAATTTAATTCAATTAACCTAACTTCACCCCAGTGACATTGTTTGAAATAACAGTTGCATAAATGATTGAAATATTGTGATTCATTGGAGAATTCATTTATTCGATCATTTGATTCTAATCTGTAATAATTTTAATAAAATTATTTGCTAAATATTTACAGATTTCGTAGTAGTAGTAGCTGGTGCCTACTCGCCAATTAATAATTTGCTAAACCTTTTATTTCCCATCATATTACAAGTATTATAATTCCATATTTAATACATACTTATAAATCATACATTTTGATGTTTTAATAAAACTAAGATAGTTTCTTACATTCTCTTGAATTTTTCATTTTCTTGAATACTTATCTACAAGCCAATACTTACCATAATTTATTTTTTCAAATTTTAGTGTAGTCCATTCAAAAAGATCAATTACTGGTTACAAAACGATAAATAAAGGTAAAAATACGAAAAAGAGCCTTAGATTTTATAAGGATGACTGGATTATGGAATAAAAATACATAATAAACTTCAATATTTATTTTTAAATTATAGATAAAAATACATTTAACATTACATGCGATGATCCAAACCATTAGGTCCGTCGCACACTAAGTGATGACTTCCTTATTCTGTCTCGTCAGCTTTGTGATTTTATACGCCTTTAAATGGGTAGATTGCTTTGACCTACAGTATTTAAAATACATAAATAATACTTGAAATATATAATTATGTCGGATGCTAAACTTAGGAACAGATTTATGATATTATTAGATATTAGATATCAAATATAACTAATCAATTATATCAATATATCAATCAAACATCAAATATACATAACTATTATATTAAATATTACTGAAATGTTACGTAGGTATTCAAAATCCTGGTAAGAATAAAAGTTTATAATTTCTGTAATTAAGTAAGAAATTTCTAGTAATTTATTTTTACTTTTACGTAAAGTATCTATCTCTATCAAATTAAACCTGTAAAGACGTTAAAAACTCCCTGAACTCCCAAATCTAAAATAAACACAGTAAATAGGGACAAAATTCATCCGATAAAAAAAGGTTCGACATTGCTGCCCCAACCAAGCCCCAACGAAGTAGACCAGCAGCTGTCAACATTTTCGCGTTGAAAATTAAATGCACAGATAAAAAACCTTGACAAATTTTCTGAGTCATCAATATAAGTACAAAACGAAATGCTATACATAAACTAGCCAATCGAAATGTACTTAAAAAGATGGCTACTGATCTTCTTCTATAGTCTCTACCCAGGGCTGATATTATTGCAACTCATGAGAGTAGACAATGTACCACTTTATTAAAAAAAAAGTGAAACAATATCTACTTACAAAAGTAACAAATTATTCTTCATTTGTGCTTCATTCTGTCGAAGATTATTCGATTTAAGCGTAAGTAAACGTTGATCGACTTTAATGCTAAAAAGCCAATCAATGTCTACTTAGGCTTATAACAAAATTAGAGGAAATTGTAGAAAGATTTTCACAGATTTTCAAGTAGATTGTGTTCAGGTTGATTGCTATTACAAACTGAACAGGGTCTACTTAAACACGTGTGAAAGAAATATAGTTAAACTAGTTGTGCTGCGTGGTTTTACTAGTGATTGAAACTATAGGGAAAAACGTGTATCTCTAGTTTATGTGTTATCCATTCAGTGTTTTACGCATGAAAGTGCAACAAACATACATCGATACATCCTTAAAAACATTAAAATAATTGTAGAGTTTCTCCATAGAAATAATTGGAGTGTTTCTTAAGAATAACGTTTTTTTAAATTATACACTAAGGAAAAGTTTATGAAAAAATTATCTTATATTATTTTGAACTGAGCTTTTAAACTTTACAAATATTATATCCAAAAATTTTATAAATGTAAAAGTTGTTATTAAACTATAGCATACAAAAATCTCTCAATTTCACAAAATATTCAATAGTTAATTAATTCACGCCACGTTTTAGCTGCGTTCAAAAGCTTTTTCGAAAAATCAGACATATTATGCAAAACTTCTATAATTTTTAATGATTGTACATATATTTCTATTTATGTTTAGGTAGACATTGAAAGTATGAAGTCTACTTTAAAACTTATGCAAATATTGAAAAAATATTCTCACAAAAAAACTTACGGCAAAATCTTACCATTTTCCTGGCTTCCGAGTTCCGATTATAGAATTTGTATTAAAAATATATAACTTTTCACAACTTGGATTCAAGTAGACTTCAAACGGCTTAATAAATAACAAGTCGGACGAAATCTACTTAAAACCACGGTGGATTTAATATCTTCTTGTCTTGCTAAAACACACTGTTCACTACACATCTTTGCCATAAATTTAAGCAGGAAAATAGCGGTTTAATAAAAAAACCGGACAAAGACCTACTTAAAATCATAATTAAACTATCACCAACTCAACTTATTTCACTAAAGTCACTTTATTATCTTGATGAACTAACTTCAAACTGAGATACTATAATGATATGAAATGATCGAATCTTAACAGTTTTATACAAATGTTTAACTCATTAAGGGTGTGATTAGGACAAACAAACAAAACTAAATTCGATTGTTTATGTTTAGCACTGTTTTGTTTACGAATGGAGAGGAACGTGATTAGCTTTAATATATTCCTGATTGTTTTGTTTAATGATTTAATTATTTTATTTGTCTGCAAAAATTGTTGAAGTAAATAAATACAGTGAAAGCTTTTGTTGTGTAAACATACACAGGCGATAAAAAATAATTTAAAAAAGGTGTAATAAATGAAATTGACACGTATCTATGAAGGTAGAGAAAACTTAGACTAATCGATTAAAATGTAATCTAATTGAAAGTAATCTAATTTAAGGAAACATACAGTGATCTGAATGTTACCTATATAGGTATGTTATAGTATAATTTGTATTCAAATATCCAATAATACGAATACCTTGGTTAAGTAATTTTTGCTTTGAGCTTCTAGAAAACGTATTCAATAAGTTTGATACAGATTTGAGTTATTATCATAGGAAGGTGTGGCATAAATTGAAATAACATTTTTTTTCATGCATGATATGGCTATATTATTAACTTAGCAGTTAATTTTGTAATTTTGACAGATTTTGGTTTCTTAGTACACCATTTCTTGCGTTTGGAATAAAACCACAGATAATTATATTATACTATGCTGTATGACAGTATTTCTTCAAAATTAAAATTAACAATATTATTTAATTCCCCATCATATTAGAGCATGTAGAGCTCTACAGCTGACTGAAAGAAATAAAACTGAAAAATATTGTATTTCAATGTTCAATTTAGTTATGTTCTCTTAATGTTCAAATTATTATAAATGCTAAAAAAGATTGGGAAGCTTTGACGAGACTTGATGTGAACGAATTTTATGTAGGTATCTAGTAGAACAGACTTGTAGAGCTTACAAAATTATAAAAAGAATATAAATTTGTAAGCTCTACAAGCTTTTTAAGCTATATAAAACTAAATATTATGCATAGTAGCGAGAAAATGTGAATATAAAATAAATACTTAAAACTTGTATCTCTAATATATCAAGGTATCTCTCCTAGCATCAATTCATATATTGAAGCCATGAAACAAGACAAATTAAACTCAAACATTTATTTATTCAATTAGACTTCTTTTCGACGAATCGAAAGTGCTAGAAGCACACATTTTTAACATTTACATACCATAATTCATTTTCTTTGTCTTTATTATTTACAATATTGTAACCATGTAAGCTTAAAAAAAAAATTTTGAAATATTCAAAAACTTGAAAAAATATAGTGGGGAAAGCTGCTACGAAAACAGATTAACATTTTTGCTAATGTAACGAAATTAAAAGCTCTAATCTTGGGAGCCCATACTAACTGATGATTTTTCCCTTCTTGTACTCAAATATGATTATTATTCTATGAATTAATATTAGATGTAACCATAAATGATTGTTGAACCAATGTTTTTCACTACCAGGAGTAGTAACAAGTAGGTATCGTATAAAAATAAAACAAAGTCTATAGTTAAGTTTATAAAATTTTTAATCAAATAAAATAATTTACAACAATATCATTATCATTAATTCAATCAATCCTTGTTTCTTAATACTTCCTGAAATTAATAAATTATTTCAATATAAATATGTACATAATGCATAATACACACAATTTGGCATAATTAAGTTATAAATTGTAAGTTGAAGTGGTGTTGGACTGGGCATATAGCCCGCAGAACCGATGGCCGTTGGGGCAAAAAGGTTCTTGAGTGGTGACCACGTACAGGACGTCGCAGTGTGGGACGGCCTTCAACGAGTTATTATGTTATTATGTTATTATTCGTGGCTCTACATACTTCTTATTTAAGAATCTACTTATCTAAGCTCTAAATTTTCGTAATAAAATTGAGTCAATTAACTATTTACGAATCTATACTAATATTATAATTATTCACATTGTTATTGAAAATAACATGTCACTTCCCACTACTTCTACGGTCTACCAGAGATAAAAAATACCTTACGTTACTTGGTAGAGACGAAGCTTTCTTATGGTAAAGACATGGTAAAATCGATAGAACTCAAGAGTTTATTCGTAACACACAAAATACATTTTTTTGTCTTTATACTATAATGAAAAAAAACAAGTACAAGTACAAATACAACAAAACAACAACAGTTAATACAATTATTATCCACTAGCTTCCGCCCGCGACTCCGTCCGCGCGGAAAAATTAAGATTTTTTTCTACGTATTTTTCCGGGATAAAAAGTATTCAATTTTATGCCCAGGATAATAAGGTATAATTATACCAAGTTTCACCGAAATCGAACCGTTAGTTTTCACGTGATGTATTCACATACAGACAGACAGACAGACAGACAAAAATTGTTTTAATCACATATTTGGGTTTGGTATCGACCCAGTACCTAACACCCCCTGCTATTTATTTTTTCAATATTTTCAATGTACAGAATTGACCCTTCTACAGATTTATTATATGTAAATAGATAACTTCTACGTAGTTGTCTCCGAAATCTATATAAGGCTTCGTGGAAAGCTTGAATCTTCATAATCTTCATAGTTGTAGGTATATAGTCAAACGAGTTCATTTTGCGATCGTCAAAACGAGCAAACAGACACACTGCCCGTTAGTGACGGTCACAAACCAACTTCGCTAACTAAATTGTGTCTTCTGTGTCCAAATAGTAGTCACCTTGAAAAAAAAAGAGCGTTAGTGCCGAGCATACGTGTCAGAAATGAAACTTCTTTGGCAAGATTCAAAGATACTAAAATCATCGCCTTACTGACGTGACGGTATTGCCATGACGCGACCTTGAAATTCTACTCTCAACGCGCATAAAGAAGTTTCACTTCAAAATTACTTGTAAATAGTCATCCCTGAAATATCTAATATATATTATAAAGGCGAAAGTTTGTAAGGATGTATGGATGTATGGATGTATGGATGTTTGTTACTCTTTCACGTAAAAACTACTGAACCGATTACAATGAAATTTAGCACACATATAGAGGGTAACTTGGATTAACACATAGGATAGTTTTTATCCCGGAAATCCCACGGGAACGGGAACTTTGCGGGTTTTCCTTTGCAAACGCGGGCGAAGCCGCGGGCGGAAATCTAGTAAAGTTTATAATGTTAAAAATATTAGCTTTCTCTACAGCTCTTGTTCTTGAGTCTTGACTCCAAATTCATGTCCAATTTTCATACAAAACTTCTGAAATGAAATTTAAAATATTATTAGCTATAGCAAACAAGTATAATTTTCAATTTACCAGAACCTAGAATGGGATAGAGTCACATAGGTATACAGGGTTACTTATAAAACACCAGCTCGCAGGACAAGATAGCTAACATCATAAGTAACAACATTTGTTCTACGACTTTTGATAATTTGTTAGATTTTATTTTCATACAAAAATAAATATTCATTTAATTTTCCGTTTGAATGTTATAAATAGTGTCCGACCGAAAGTTCGGTTTCGGTTTCGGTTTCGGCTGAGTTTCGGCCAAAAATCAAGTTTCGGCCGCAGTTTCGGTTTCGGCCAGAATCGGCCGAAACTTTTGTCGAAACCGAAACTTATTTCGCAAGTTCAGTGAACTTAGTTCACAATATTTTTATATAAGAGGTACCTAAAAGAGACTGATTATTCTTCTAAGTACGAATACCAATCCAAAGTATTAAAGAGAAAGATCTCAAAATACCAATACTTAGTATTTAAAGTAACAGTAACAATTACCGATTTGATTTAGATGACTGATTTTACTGAGAACTTAATTTGAAAAAATAATAAAAATTAAAATTGTTATTATTAATATTTTAAAAATATTTTTTTATTTATTTTATATTAAATAAATGATTACAACAAATTTAATATACTGTGTTTTCATTGCATGCCCTAATTAAGGCAAAATAATAGGTAAAATGCACCAAAGTTCAGTATTTTTAGAAATTTCATACTTGAACACGTGAGTTTCGGTTTCGGTTTCGGTTTCGGCCGAAACTGAAGCCACGGCCGAACATTCGGTTTCGGTTTCGGTTTCGGCCTGGAAACCAGTTTCGGTCGGACACTAGTTATAAACTCTACGCGCATCCCAAAAATCACGTAAACAAGAAGCGAACGAGAGGGGGAAGGGGGCGTCGCGTCGTCATTTCGATAATGAATAGAACATAGACTTACAAAATATATTAGGAGAGTACAATAAAAGATTAAAAAATCATTTAAAAATAATTTATTGCGTTATGCCAATAGTCGTAGAACAAAATGTTGTTACTTATGATGTTAGCTATCTTGTCCTGCGAGGTTGCTGGTGTTTTACAAGTAACCCTGTATTTAAATCTAAAAAAATGATATCATAATCATCACATTCTCAAATATTGAACGCTAGGTAGAACGTCATATTTTAGTAAAATTTTCGTCGCATCTTGTTAAGTAATGTATGTAAACATTATAATTAATGCATTGTAATAATGTACTATAGTAAACAAGATTAATCTGCAAATGACAGTCATTAGGCTCAATTGTTTTGTCGGAGCCCGGAGGTCATAAAAATTTAATACCTATGAATAAATAGACTTTCTACTCTTCCAAATATTATTTGAAGACTTCAATGATGCACATCACAGAGCAAGTTTTATTATAGTAATACACGATTGAGTTACTATGTACTTCGTAGGTACTAGAGAGGACATCGCTACTACACATTTGTAATATGAGTTAGAGTCAATCGTCTCAAACCATTTTTTTTGTTACATTGATTGGTTTTAATTTATAAGTAATAAGAGGCAGATTATCTACAAAGTGTATGACTCACTAGCCGCCCCGCGCCGCGGCCGCTGCGCTTGTCGCACAGATTTTGTTCGTGGTGTCTCTATACATATACGTAGTAATAATACCTCATTGCTGTAATACATGCATTTTAATAAAGAGGCTTCGATATCTGAGGAGAAAATAAGAAAACCCAAACTTCGATTTGACAGTTTATAGTTCCCGACTTTTTTTCGCAAACTTCGATAAAGATTAAAGAAACCGCGAAGTTGCAGATAGAGTCAATAAACAGAATTAGATCTTATCCACATGGACAAAAAATGCACGCCTTTGCTTTTAGTTTTACCGATACCACCTTCTAACAATCATTGAGAAGAATGAAAATCCGTACTTCAAGCTAGTCATCTGTATCTATGAAACTCCAGTATAAATCAAGTTTGGCTGTAGTTACTGAGAGAATAGGTATTCATCTCTTCGTCGTCTTATCTACGAACCAGATTCTGTAAAATAAAATGTTTTACTTTCGTAATAAAGTACGAACGCCTTTTTAATCGAAATTGCTCCGATTTTTTATAAAATTAAATACAGATCGAAATTGTATAGCTTATAAAATTAAATACAGGCTGTTCTAATAATGCAACAGAGAAGACTTGAAACAAGATATGTAAAAAGGATTCAGTATTCATTGAATTGAACGTTCCTATATAACAGGATAAGTATTAACAATATTAAAATGTTTCTTTTCTGAAACGAATGTACCTATACGAATGACGAAGGTCGGTTTAAATTTAAGCAAATACTAAAATATGTACCTATAATAAGATGCATTCCGTATAATTGTTTGAACAAGTGTTTTACGTTGGATATATTGAAACTCGAAATTGTTATAAAGTTTTAATTTATTGTACGAAAGTTTTACATTTATTGCTTATTAATATTTCCATTTATTGCTAATATGAATTTGCATAATGCACTAATCTAGGTACCGATGCAAAATAATTTTACTTCTGTGAAAAATGTAGGTACCTTAAAGTTGGAAAAGCAGCTCTAGATTAGAACTTTAAAAAGGACTTGCAATGCCAAGATCATGTTAATTTTAAACTACTCAAAAACTGTTAGTTAAATGCTCAAACATATTGCTATTGAATTTTCGAAAAATTTTCCTTAACCGTCGCAAATCAAACACTACCATACCGCCTAACTACCTCTCTACCATAGCCTACAAAAGGCAGGTAGTTACAACTAACAAGGCTTTTAACAGACACTTCAAATAAAAACCTAAGACCCATAGACATAAAACAGCAATTCTTACCATCATTGAAGCACAAATAAAATAATAGATCTGATTCTGTAGAAGACTGAGGCTGCACTGAGCTGGATATCGCCTGCGGTTCGGCAATGTAGGTCTTGAGTACAGCCTTCGGTTACAGGGATGTAACTTGTTGAAAAAAAAAACGTTATTGATTTATTATATTGATTTTAAAAATAGATCAACAGGGAATATTTACGGATATATGAGATATTAATAGATTTTAGAAAATATAAATAAATATTGTATTCTTCCAGCCTCTACAATAAGTACATCATTTTGTACATATTTATTTCTCAAACTCAAAATCTTAATTTCACATTATTATTTATTTAGCATTATTTATTAACGAATCTATCCTAGAAGCACTTTTGAGTTTTTCCAGTTACCACTGCCCGGTCTTAAATGCAGTTACTACGGAGAAGAGCAAACAAGAAAATCTGTTGTTTTTGTTATTATTATCAATTATTCTAGGGGTTGATACGTACCAACTTATACTGTGAGAAGAAATTGTAACTTTGTAAGACGACAAGTAGCATCTGCATCGTTGTCTTTAAAGTGAGCAGAACGCTACGCTAGGTCGCTGATAAATCAATTTATGAGTAAGCTTTGGTTTAGTTGTCAGGTTGTTAATCTAGCCAAGATTAATATGTATTAACCAGCTCCTCCACTTAACAAGCTGTAAATAATATCTATTCAAGTAAAATCAAATACTTATCTATTCCAATTAAATCAGCGACACTTTAAATTTAATTAGAATGAAGAACTTTTACTTATTTCAATTTATAAGATGTCTTCGAATATACGTTTATTTTTTACAAAATTACTAATCGTATTTTATGGTAAGGCTGTATACAATTATGTACTACAGAAATCAAAAAACAATCAAGAATGAGGCATGAACACCTTATTATATTTCCAGGAGCTTTAGAGTCCTTACTTTTCATTAAAACTATTGAAAATATACGTAGAGCGAGAGAATATTTTTTAATTCGGTGATTTATATCAAAAAATACAATAGAAAACTTTTCATTCATATACAATTACAAGTACAGCCCTGTTCTTGTGTGGTTTTGTGTGTGTTCAAGTGTCTTCTATATTTGTTCTAATTCCTGCGTAAGTGTAACTCGAAGGTACCTACCGCTCATTAAGATGTATTTCATTATAATTACTTTTAGGATATTAATCTTACACTTAATATAAGCTTTCATTTTGCTTGCAGCATATTGAAAAACTATAACTGTAAAAGCATGTAGTGAAAATCCTGTAGTGGTCTCCTCTTGTGTAGGTAATAATAGGTAGGTACCATTGAGCAATCATGTCAGTCCTGTCCATATCAATGCTTATTTTTTAAGATTTTCTTTCTATGGGATATTTTAATAACATTAATTATTATCATATCCTATTAAAAGAAGCATGTACGACAACGTAGTAGCCGCAAATTAACAAAATATAGATAACTATTGAAAAATCTGATACTTTTCTTCAGCTCTACATTTACATTTGTTATTTTAAGGTCTACAATCTGATCAATGCAATAACATGAATAAAACTAGATAATTACAAACATTATAATATTATATACATTGACCATATTATATTTACCTACCTACATAATGAAAAAAAGCTGCCAGAAAATAACTTAAATGAAAGCTAGCAGTACCATCGTAACTATAACAATATACACAAATCCTCCGCATATTATAATATTTTCATATCGATGGCGTTTTGGTATTAAACTATACTATTTTCGTAGGAATGGAAAAAGGGAAAATGGATTAACAAGAGCCTGAGCTTTTTATGTCTGCTTGAGGAAAATAAGAAAAAATGCAGATTGAATTTGGAAAACTATTTATCATGTTCTTAAAAATAATGGCATATTAAAATATACCTACTATTGTCTATTATCTTCTACTACTAGGTATCTTCTTATTATACCTACAGGTATAATCCAAACGCGTCCACGCAAAAACTAATTATGTTCAAAAGTCGGTGACCTTTCAGTTTAAACAAGAATTCCATGTAGAGACAATACTCAATTAGAATACTATTTGTATCGATATCAGTATCATGTAACTCAAAATCTATTTAATCGATTATTATTATAAATACGAGCGACAGATCCACAGTTGTTCAAACAATGTTACTCACTGCCCTCATTTTAAACCAACTGTTATAATGTGAAATGAAGCAATATAGGTTTTTACATTTTTTTTATTAACGTTTAAAATTTTCAATACTAGGTATAAAATGCACAAGTCTGCAAGAAAATGGTTTCCTTAGTTATTTAAATATTAGTTAGGCCAAAAACTTTATTTTACTAGCTGTGCCGCGCATAACATTGCGCAAACGCATTGCTCTGCTCCTGTTGGTCTTAGCATTCTTAGCGTGATGATATATAGCCTATAGCCTTCCTCGATAAATGGGCTATCTAACACCGAAAGAATTTTTCAAATCGGACCAGTAGTTCCTAAGATTAGCGCGTTCAAACAAACAAACTCTTCAGCTTTATAATATTAGCACAATTAGTATAGATAACATGAGAGAAACATAACGATATCCTCTTCTATACGCAAATAACAATCAATCGAAAGCTAAAAGGGGTGACAGACGTACGAGTAAGTACGCAAACTTGTGGCTCGACGACCTTTTTCGCTCGTGTGTCACCCCAAGTACGCGTACTTAAAAACCGTCGAGTAAGTTCGTTGACGATCCAACATGTTTAAGGGGTGACAGACGTACGAGTAAGTACGCGAACTTTAAAACCGCGGTTTTAAAGTTCCTACGTCTATCAGCCCTTTGTATTTAAAACTCTACTAAAGATGCTATCTGCTCCGTTCTATCACGCTTTTATTAGCTTCACCTACGTCCTACAGTATGTAACCGACTCTTTAGACTCGATTTTGACCTATTTTAAACGGACAGATTTAATTCAAATTTTGTACACTTATCAACGATCGGTAACAATACAATAACAACAATAATTTAATGATTTTAAGCGTGTTTTTTACTTCTTGAAAACTACTTATAATTATTACCTATTTTAATAAAATCTTTGGCATTTAGGAATGTGAAATTCATTATTTTATACGATACACGGGACATAAGTAAACTAGATACAAAGGGTATTGTCAATTGCGGTATAAAACCGCGAAATTTTAGATGTGCCATCGGATGTTAGAAGTATTACAATCATACAAACCTACAATCCTTATTCTATATATTTTAATATCGTAAGTGTGCGTGGCTACAAATCCTACCATAAATTATACTTATTATAAATGCGAAAGTATCTAGTAGGTAACTACTGGACCGATTACAATGAAATTGAGTACATACACATATAGAGGGTAACTTGGATTAACACATAGGATAGGTTTTATCGCGGAAATCCCAAGGGAACGGGAACTACATGAGTTTTTCTTTGAAAATGCGGGCGAAGCCGTGAGCGGAAAGCTAGCATTACACGTCATATTGTTCATCATATCAGTAAGAATTTAGTTCATTAAGTACTAACTTTCCGCCCGATGATGAATGATCATGAAATGAAAAAATTATCTAAATCATTTTTTAGGTTTCAAGCCATGTAGGTAAGTATCAATTTTTTCCAAAATCGGTTCAATGAAGAGGCAGGCAGACACACACCGGACATACATTTTCATGTGCTTTACTTTTTTCATATGCTTGAACTTCTAGTACTTCTCCCCATATTTTTATAGATTTGAGGGTACTTTCGAAAAAAATATTTTTAATTTACAACAAGGAGAATGTTAACTAACTTTCTATTTTGAAATTGTATTAATTCCTATACAGAAGTACTTGTACAATTTGATAAACTTAAACACTGAATTCTAAAATGGGATTATAGTATTAGAAATTTCTAAAGAAATGGTGATTATAATAAGCAAAATAATATGCGTCTCTAGTAATAACATTATAGGTCTACCCACAGAACATTAAAAACAAATAGAAGTGCTATAATGTCATAATTACTATGAATACCAGTGTCGCCAAACCCACACATTTAAACCGATAGTTATACAGTACACTACAAGTAATCTATGCCTTTGATTGGACAGCTTAATTTGAGTAAAAACTGACTTATGTTATAAATTCAGCATTTCAATATGTACCCTAACGCACCATGTTACGGTTTATTTTAGTATAACATCCCTAGGTATATTAGCTGTTTTGTTTCTCATTGCACAGACATTCCAAATTCGAAAACATCCAGCTACTCCACAACAGAGGGCGTTAGTTTTCGATAGATATAAATTTGAAACGCAACACATAGAGATAAGGTTGAAATTTGTGTCACTCAACATTAATGACATTAACTTGATTTTTATCTGATGCTATGCCCTGAGGGATGTCAGCCTTGTTATCGATAATTCACAAATAAATATTTTTTGTGTATTTTTTTTTCTTTCTATTATATGAGTATAGTATAATGTGTCACATTTTGGAGTATGTTTATTACTAATAAGTACGTCTTTTTATATTATTATTATTAAATAAAAAACGGAATAGAATAGTATTAATCTATATTTACAAAATACAAACAGAAAATATGCATTATTTTAAATCTTGGAACTGCCGTAGGTTTGCTGTATCGGTGGCCTTTGTTAGCCCGCTTAGTGCTGTTCGGCATCCAGTTAACTCGTCACGTTGCATTTATCCATTTCTCTTTTAAATTAGCCTCTTTGGGAAATCTATAAATAAATTGGACAAATGAAAGCTAAGGAAAAATAAAATAAAATTTAATATTTATAATGTTTGTCTTTTCTAAAGTATCGATACTGTCGATATGCGCCACAAGCATCACTAAAGCGACATTCGTTTGTTTATTGCAATAATATTCCAGAAATTCTTGTTTGCTGTTCAATCTATAATAGTACTAATTTTTTACGGATTAAGGTTCATTTTGACTAGATATTTGTATACAATTTTGACAAATTACAAGCGAAGTTATAACATAAAATATTATATGTAAAATAAATAAAAATAAGACTTACCGATGGTATGAAATGCCTCCATTGCTGATATTATTTCGTCTGCTATCATTTTTGCACTCTAATACCGAACAACACGTCCTAATTAATGAATAAATATGGAAAAAAGGTTTGACAGCTGACAACCGACTCGAATATTTTTCTGCGCACAACTGAGAGCAAGTTAGGTGATCTTACCTTACAAGTGACACGTGGGCCACGCCCACATCACACTTCTATCTACTTTACTGTTCTGTGGGTCTACCAGAATCTGATGGCATATTTAGATTTAAGAAATAAAAGATTTTCATATGGCAACTTTATTTGACAACTATCAAATTGGTTGTCAAATTATTTGTCTTCTTTGCAGTTGATGAATAATTTTTAGGATTTTGTCTAAAAAAATCTTCCAAAATGTCGAAAAAGCCGCTGCGATCACAAGCAAGAGGTGTTGTTTATAATGTGTATAGAAAAATATTCGATGAAGAAGGGTCAAACACATCACAATTTTCAATTTTGAAGATTTTATTGGTAAATTGGACTTACCCGTTTTGATACTTTAAATTAAAAATATTATAAGGTAACTATAATATTATTGTTTGTTGATTACAATATAATTTTATGAAAACTTATTACAGGAGTTTCCAATACGGCTATTCGTCAAGTCCAAGCTGTTCAAGTCAATTTTATAATTTGTGTATCTGTTAATACTTACGAAAATAAACATAGTTTTATTTTATTTTTATTTTATTTTATAAAAAATTATAAGCAATCTAGTTTTGATCTGCATTATCATTACATCGCCATATTTTCACATGGCATAATGATAATGAATATACAAATATAGGTATGTGTAAATAATAATATTATGTAACTATTACCTATATAAAAGTAATATGTATATTATACATGTAAGTATGTATCTACATAATATTAAGTGGATATCTCATTATTAAGTACAGTATTGTCCACTTATGTAATGTGACTAATGATATTGAGGACAAAATAAAAAATAAGCAGTATCAAGATCTCGGAGCAATTAACAAGCCTGGAGAAGTAACAATTAATTGAACGTTTCTTATATAGTGGCTCTCTTTTATTCAATACCCTAATTAATGCGATAGAAAGAGACAACACACTGTTATCGGCTTGGCATTCAAATCCACATGTAGCCACTTTTTGTTCTAAAAAGGTAGTGCTTGCCACTTTATCGAATACTAAAATATCGATAAATAAAAAAATTAAGTTATAAAATTGCTTGAAGATAATTTAAGATTCTTTTAATTTTGAATTCGACGTCCCCCGCGAATAATCCGGTAATGACCTATTACGGGGTTCTTCATGTTATGCGTTTTTCGGCATCTAGAAGTTAAAATACACCATGTAAATTTTTTTCAGAATTTTTCTATCTTTATTTACGAAGATATGAAAAACTACGCGTATATTCCATTAAATAACATTAAAATGTATTTTAAACGAATAATATGGTTTTAGATCTTTACGAAAAATAATATCAATATGATTTGACAGTAAACATTGTTACGATATTATTCAGGTAAATAGTTTTCTACATTATTTAACTAAGTGCTAGTACAGGCTTATTCGGGGTTTTATTAAGAAATCGATTTCCAGCTACATTCATTATGGAGTGCAAGTATGCAAGGTATTTTTTTAAACACTCTTTCTATTACTGAGCAAATGATTTACACGGCCTTAGAAAAAATTAAAAGAGATGAAAGTTTGATAGATAAACGAGGCAGGCATCAGAATAGACCACATCGAAACCTTCATCATCGAAATCTTCATTAGATGCTGGTCGTCCGACTCAGGTTCTACCTGCTGCCCAAAATAAGCCCCCATCAGTATGGCTTCATGCCAAAGAGGAGCACCAAGGACGCCCTCTATAGACTAGTGAGCCACATCAGAAATAAGAGGGAGGAGAAGAAGATTTCTGTTGTGGTATCTCTGGACATAGAGGGAGCCTTCGAGAGCGCCTGGTGGCCAGCCATAAAGGTGCGGTTGGCCGAAGTTGGGTGTCCGGGGAACGTAAGGCGGGTGATCAGCAGATACATGAGTGGAAGAGGTGTGAAAGTCAGGTATGCGGGTGTGGAAGTGAGTAGAGAGACCAACAAGGGGTGCGTGCAGGGTTCCATAGGTGGGCCGCTCCTGTGGGACCTCTTGCTGGATCCTCTGCTGTGGATGTTAGAGGAGATGGATGTGTTTTGTCAGGCTTTTGCCGACGACATTGTGCTAGTGTTTGATGGAGATACTGCTTTAGAAGTAGAGACGAAGGCAAACTGCACATTGAGGAAAATTGACGAATGGGGTGTCAGATATAAACTAAAATTCGCGCCACACAAGACATGTTCCCTGCTCTCGACACGAAAATTAAAATTTGACAGGCCACGACTTGTAATGGGGAGTGTGAACATCCAATATTTCGAAAGTATTAAGATACTGGGCCTTACTATTGATGGCGGCCTGATATTCAACGCCCATGTCGGGAGCGTTTGCAAAAAGGCAATCGCCCGTTATAAGCTATTAGCAAGAGCAGCTAGAGTAAGTTGGGGGCTTAACCCCCAAGTAGTTAAGACTATATATTATATCGCAGTTATAGAACCGACTATCTTGTATGCATCAGCAGCGTGGGCACCCACAGCGGAAAAGATGGGGGTCCAAAAGAGGCTTAACACCGTTCAACGGGGTTTTGCCCAGAAGATCTGCAGAGCATATCGGACTGTCTCCCTGAACTCTGCGATGCTGTTGGCTGGGATTCTCCCTCTTGACCTCAGGATACTCGAAGCTTCGAGGCTTTATGAGATCAAGAGATATCGGCTTGATAGATGAGGACACCTATGCCGACGTGGTTAACAGCCACGTTCACAGGGTCTATACGGACGGCAGCAAGATTGAGGGTCGAGTCGAAGCCGCCCTTTCCGTATGGAAAGGTGAGGCCGAGACAAAGGCCATTAAGCTTGCGTTGCCACCGTATTGTACCGTCTATCAGGCTGAGCTCCTAGCGCTCAAAAGAGCAGTAGACATAGCCTGCAAGAGTGGAGCGGCAAAGGTCGGTGTCCTCAGCGACTTCAGATCGGCGCTCCAGGCGGTTACCCTGAGTTCCCCTCATCCCCTGGCTGTGCAAACACGGGCGGCCCTCCGAAAAGCTGCATTGCAGAGGCGGGAGGTCTCCCTGTTTTGGATTAAGGCGCACGCAGAGCTTAAGGGGAACGAACGGGCAGACGAGTTAGCCAAGGAGGCCGCTCTGGGGTTGAGGAGGAAACCGGATTACGATCTGTGTCCTGTTTCATTCGTCAAGCGTATTTTGAGACAGGATACGATCAGCGAATGGGATAGGAGATACGATGTAAGAGGAACGGCCGGAGTCACGAAGCTCTTTTTCATAAGCGCTGCTGCTGCATACAAGGTAGTCGGGAAAAAGAAATCACACACCACACCACACAAGTACTGACTGGTCACGGCGGATTCGCCTTCTGTGAGGTTCTGATGAGGATTCTGATTAAATTTTTAACTGTAATAGGACCATAGTATAATTTTCATGATTGTGTAATCATGTGTAATAGTCGTGTCTTCAGTGCAGTGTCTATTTTTATGATAATAATAACTACCGTGTTTTGTGAAACAATCCAAAGTTGTTTCATTTACTAAAATGTCCTGTATTTCATAAAATATACTATAATAATCATCAAATAATACTTAAGTAAACTATTCGAATAAACAGTAATAGTTATAACAATAAAATGTACGTTACTGTTAAACAATCGAATAACCAAATAATAGATTTTTACAAATGTTCAGTATACACAACAAATAACACGAATATTAGCGCAACAAGATTTTACGGTTGCAGTCGAAAATATAAATTTACACGAACAATATCGTAAGTGACATTACTGACCAGAGCTTGATCTACACTAGTATAGTAAAATGCATTCAACTAAATTGTAACAAAGCCCTTGGGACTACCTAAATTTTGTTGAAATAACCAGATAGCTGAAAAAATTAGCTTCCATATGCGATATTAAAAGTCTCTGATAGTTGTTGTTTATAGAAGTTATTAAGGAAAAATGGTTTTTTATTTTTCCTGAACATTTACACTTTTACGATTACCGGATTATTCGCGGGGGGCGTCGAATTATGGATAGGTAATTCCAAATTTTAAGATTCGTTTAATTTGGAATTATTCATTTACGATGCGTATTGACTGCCTTGCATTGTATGGTAGTGGTATTTATAAAAAAATATTATTAGGTATTTCGGTTTAGGTTGTTTTTTATGGTTTCGTAAAAAGGTACGTATTTTTTCCTGTTTTCATAGATTCATTCATAGAATTATACGGAACCCTTCGTGCGCGAATCTGACTTCCACCTGGTTGATCTTTTTACAAATCAATAATCGTATCCTACTAATATTATAAAAGCAAAAATATATAAGAATGGACATTTGATATTCTTTCACGTAAAAACTACTGAATGAGTTTTTATGGAACTTTACAATTATACATATTATAGACTAGCGGTCCGCCCCGGCTTCGCCCGTGGTATTAACGTTTTCTCTACATAAGAACCATCCTCGTACTTCAAGGAATATAATAAAAAAAGAATTATCGAAATCGGTTCAGCCGTTCACACGTGATGCCGTGACAACGCGAAACGGGTGCGGACCCGCAGCCTTTTTATAGCTCCCGCCGCGAAGCGCGTCGAACGCGGCAACTGATACACAAAAATAATCCTTATGGCATGATTCTGTATTCACGCGCGATGACTTACAGCGTATTTCATGTATAACTTTGGTGTTTCTACACCGATTTACATGATTCTTTTTTTATTGCATAGGTAATAATGTTAACTTTTTTTAATTAGGGATGAATGAGAGTGTTGTAAACGTAAGAGTAGACAAATATAATCAGAAATCTCCGAATTGCTAAGCTATTGAAGTTTCACGTGTTATTGTGAGTCAATTTTAAAAGATAGACATAATAATATGCTGTCTAGGAATTTATTTTTATATAATAATAATAATTTAAGAACATTTGTGTCGTACATGATTTCTATGTAGCTTTAACCATTAAGGCTGCACACGCGACGGAAGCTTAAAAAATGGAGTAACTTCTCCCGTTTTCCCCATATTTCCCTTCACTGCTCTGCTCATATTGATCGTAGCGTATTAAAAAGTATACTATAACCTGCCCAGGAGTATGAAGAATAATTGTGCCAAATTTCGTTAAAATCCGTCGTGTAGTTTTTATTTCTATAACGAATATACAGACAGACAGACAGACAGACAGACAGACAGACAGACAGACAGACAAAAATTTTACTGATTGCATTTTTGGCATCAGTAGCGATCCCTTATCACCCCTTCATAGTTTTTTTTTAAATATATTTCATGTACAGAATTGGCCTCTCTACAGATTTATTATAAGTATAGATTAAACATCAGAATAACATATAGGCTACAATTTACCGCGGGAAAATAACTCATTCCCACAGGAAAAAATTGTTAAAAGTTTAAAATAAATTGCTTCAAATAAAACAAATAAAATTTAAAATTTTTTTTTACAACATTTTATTTCGATACTTAATTAACAAATTACAATATTTATTATTTAAAATAGATGCCACCTTAACTTGTGGCACAGCATCTCTGCAAAGCACTTTACTTTTCTTCCCGTCTGATTCGAAATGATTTGAACAAGGCCGAGAATGTTTTGAAGGCTTCCAATTTTCCCTGTGCTATAGCTTTAACCCAAACATCTTTTAATTTTTCTCAAGCCAGAAACCTGCAAATAACAATAAAATCCATACTTAAATACCTTTTTTTTTCTCCTAACCTAAAGCAGTCATTATCAATGAAGTACTTCGTACCTACTTAAGTATCGATAATTGCACAACACTATGGAAGTTATATTTTGCATTTTTTCTAAAAACTAAGCTGATTATGATTTCATTTCAATGATTACGGTTAGATAAAACATAGATGATTATGAAAATAACGTAAATTAACTTATTTATAATACAATTAACAAAAAAATTGATCAAAACACTAACCTGTGAAAAGACAAATTCCAATCTTCATCCGATTTCCCAGTACTACGGCTTTTACAGCCGTGAACAACACAAGCCATGTAATCTTTAGTAAATTATCTTTTCAGAAAATAACATAAGAAACTAGAAAACACGTTTTTCACTTCAAAAACAATAATTAAAATCACCATGCGTTAGTGACCAGACTGGTCACTAAAACAAATTGAAATGGCTACATGTCATTTCAAACTGTCGAACTGACATATATCTGTCCTCTTTTTTCGCATGACATTTTGCCATAAGCCAAAAAGGCCGAACTAGTGCTTTATTGTTCAATTAATTGTTACTTCTCCAGGCTTGATAATTGCTCCGAGATCAAGATCGTTCAGTCCATTTTCCCTAGGGTTGCACACTCAAAATTTTGATTTCCCTAATTGCCATCAGATTCTGGTTTACCTATAGTAAAAATATTTTTGTTTTTATAATATATGGCAATAATTAAAATAATGTCAATTTGACAGGGAAATCAGCTGTCCACTGCCCGCAGGCCGCAAGGCGCAAGTGTCAATTTTACGCAGTCTATATTACTTTACTCTTTGACGCAGTCATAAACAGGTGTCTATCGAGTATGTGTTTATTTTGTTGAATCTAACCTTAATAAATAAATGAAAGTGTAAAATGTATATTTACGAGTTGCCTTTTGATATAAATAAAGAGTTGTGCAGATTATTAGACAACGATGACGACTGGAAGGAACTCTCTGGAGTTTATATGAAGTATTCTGCGTTTGATATCAATGTAAGTATAGTTTCGTCGGTAGGTAAGTATTATAATTTGTTGGGAGTTTCGGGTTTCCCCACACGCAAGCATATAACTCTTTGGATTTCCCAAAATAAATATACATTTTTGCCTTAAAACCGTCTTCTCTCGTGTATTTCACGTTTTAACAGTTTTTCCTTATAACAAATTTACGTAATGTATAAACTAAAACCATGCTAAAGTTGGTTATTTGATATTTCTATACATTACCGTTGGGTGCTTGAACTCAAACTATTTTTTTATACTATAATCTACTAAAAGTGTTTTTGAATGGTTATTTTTTATACAATCCTCTTTTCAAATATTACTTCAGTTATCTACTTAGTTAAAATCAAATCTAAAACTATTATTTATTTATTCATTATAAAAATAACATTATATAATGAACAGAGGTGTTGTCGAATTTAAAAATATATTTATTTTTTAAAACACATGTAAGATATTTTATCTATAGTGAAAATAATAACTTCATAATATTTCCTTCTGAGTGAATAATAACATTATTAAATAAACAAAAATTAACATAATATGATCAGTTTTAAATCCTATTATATTCCTGTTCTTTGAAAAGACATTGTTATTCTTAATTATTTCTTTCATAAACAATCTGAACTGTCTTAAGGAAAATCATCTCAAAAACTAAAGATAGACAATATTTGTATTATACACCACCCAATCTTCAAATAGTATCTACTTAATAACTTCTACCTTCAAAATATGTATGGTATTGATAGATTACTTTTCTAATAAACTTGATTCATCAATAATGTTGTTGATAAATTGGAGATACTTACCTTTTTAAATTCACGTTTACTCTGAAATATGTTTATAAAATTACTAGATTTCCGCCGGGCTTCCGCGGGCTTCGCCCGCGTTTTCAAAGGAAAGCCCGCATAGTTCCCGTTCCCGTGGGATTTCCGGGATAAAACCTATCCTATGTGTTAATCCAAGTTACCCTCTATATGTGTGCTAAATTTAATTGTAATCGGTTCAGTAGTATTTGCGTGAAAGAGTAACAAACACACACACACACACACACATCCTCACAAACTTTCGCATTTATAATATTAGTAGGATTGGGTTATACCTAATATATTAAAACATTACCTACACATAATGTAACAGTTAAATTAATGTACATGATTACACATACATACATACTGCTAAGTGATAAGGCCACCTGAAAAAAAAAACCTGTTTTTTTGTACAAAATTGTAACAAAATTTCTCTTATCTACAGTTAAATTGAAAAATAAATAATCATAACATACATTTTTATAGGAAATAGAACAAACAGCAAAACGGCAAGCTACATCGCCAACAAACCAGCTATTCACAAAATGGGGCCAACAGAACCACAGAGTGGAGGAACTTTTCATACTTCTATACAGAATGAAACATATACCAGCTTTAAGGTGCTTAGTTCCTGTGGTGGATAGTCGCTTTCACAAGTTATTGCAGAAACATGACAGTAGAAGTATAAAGGATAGAAGTAATTTAATTGGTAAGCGGCTAAACATAGACTTTGTTTAGGAAGCTATTAACAAATGTATGAATAGATATCTAATTTACATTATTAACATTTTGTAGAAATGTTTATATTAATAATATTGCATCTAATTGGAGACAGTATAACTTTTCATGTATAATGGCTGCTTGTCCTGGTTTTACCTTGGTTCAACTGTGATTAAAATTTAAAAAAGTACAGTAATATAAAATTTAATTACCATAGACAGGATAGACTACTGTCAGCTTCATGCTCTATAAGTTATACACAGTTAAAAGTAATCAAAAACTAAAAAGGTATGCTTTTCAAAGTACCATATATGCAATGAACAATAACATAATGTACTGGTTCTTTTATGTTACTTTTGTGACAATAAAATGAACAGCTAACTTTACTTACAATAATTCCTACAGGTCATGAACTGTATAATTATAATTCTATGAAATGAATCATTAATATAGGTTTAGGTTTGATTGTTTTAATTTCTAAGAATGGATGAGTAAGTTCATACAAATAATTTTGACGACAGGATAATATGAAAATAATAAAAGTGAACATTTAATTTTACTTAAAATTGCTAAGGAAGTGGTCAAAGAGGCCAGTATTCATAATTTTATTATTAAGTATTAAATATTATTTTGTCTTTTCTTTCAGAAAATGCAAATAAACAGAGCACACAAAAAATGGACGGTAGCGAATCATCATTGCCTCTTCCTGTTATGCTTATAGAGAAGGTAAATATTTTATTTTAATATGTATTAATAACTTTAACATTTCAATTAACATAAGGTAAACAATGCAATAATAATTTTTGAAGTTAATTTTTTATATATTTAATTTCACATGAAGTTGTAATAAAAATATGTATATATTATGTACTTAACAAAAAAATAATGATAAATGAAACTTATTATTTTTTCTTGTTTTATTTAAAACCATTTTTTATAATTTTTAAACATTTAAATATAATTTATCTTTTCAGGGTGCCCATTTCCCTACTCCAAGCCGCATTGTAGAAGTTCATACAAATACAGATGATTCAAATACAGATTCTACAAAGGTAACTATGATTCACAAATACTGTTTCTTTTAAAAACATAATATTATGATTTTTAAATTGATAGTTTTTCACTAGCAAAAAAGCAATTATTCCTATATGTTTAATGTGTTGTTCTGTTAAATACCAATCATCAATTAAATACATCATCAGCCAAGGAGGAACAAACATACATGTAAATTATAGTGTAAAAAATTACCAAAAATTATTATTCCTTTTTTTTGCGTTTACAAAAATCTGTAATGTTTCTTTTCATTTCAGAATAGTTCAACAGCACAAAGCGGAAAGGGTGATGTTTTAGACGACGAATTCCTTAAAAGTGTATCAGCCATACCAATGTTGAGGTATGAGGATCTACGGGAAGCGACAAATAATTGGAATGATAGCCATTTGCTTGGCAGAGGTGGTTTTGGACAGGTTTTTAAAGGTATTATTTTTTTTAGCCACAGACATATAGATTTTGATGTGCGTCATAGAGAATAAATATTTTGAATTTTTAATGGTATTTTTTTTTTGCCAAAATATATAATTATTGTATCCAAAAGTTTTTGTACAATTATTAAAAATTTTAATTTAATAAAATTATTTAATTATAACATTGAATAATTACTATAATTAACAGCACAGTTCGTAAACAGCACATTTGAACTACATATAAACCAAAAAAATGTGATTCTTATTTTTTGGTATTCAGATTATTTCGTCAAAATAAATGAGCAGCAAAAAAATATCCTAATTTTTTTATGAATCCCAAACAGAAAATGCAATCTAAATATTCTACATGTCCATTAATATTAAAAGTCGAATTGATAACCTTTCTTGAGGTAAATATGTTACTATTAATATTTACTTTTTTTTTTAATTTCAGGAGAATGGAAACTCTTACCCGTAGCTGTCAAACGGTTAAGAGATAATGATGATAAAAACAAGGAATTAATTCGTGAAATGTGCCTCAATCAGTACAGACATGACAATATACTGCCATTGTATGGATATAGTTTAGGAGGTATGTTTCATTATTTTTATATTGTATGTAGCTGTTATATCTTCTCTATAATATAAAAATGAATCCCAAAATGTGTTGGTAAGCGCATAACTTGAGAACGGCTGAACCGATTTCGTTAATTCTTTTTTTATTATATTCCTTGAAGTACGAGGATGGTTCTTACGTAGAGAAAACGTAAATATGTACCACGGGCGAAGCCGGGGCGGACTGCTAGTTTTTGTATAAAAACTAATAATATCTAATATTGTACTATTAAAGTATAACAATAGTAATATATTCTAGTATAATATTTTATCATAATCCAAGCAAACAAATCAAAAATAATATTATTAGTAAATTAACGGCAGGTTTCTGAATTGATTTATTTGTTGTTAGGAATGTCTCAAAACATACTTAAATATTGCTTAAATATTTTTATATGTATGACATAAGCTTTCTCATACCTTAATTGAATTAATCAATTTGGAAACCGGCTGTAACACAACTTTCTTTTATATTATACAACAGTTTATTTATTTAAAACAGCTACATAACAGAGATGTATGCATAATAAAGTAAAATTATAATACCTACATTTTAATTTTGGGGCTTAGAAAACATTTCCGTTCAAGCCATTAATGTTCTAAATTTAGAATCAAAATTTTATTTTATAGTCCTTTTCACCTATGATGATTCCTGTGACACTTCATCGTGTTCCGAATTACGTATTTTATGTTTAAAACGCCAAAATAATTTTAGTGCATAATATTTTTATTTTATGGCGGCATTATTACCAAAAATATAAAAATGAAACATCTTAAGCTTATAAATCAAAAACAGTATTGTTTAGTTTAATATAATGAAAAATAAAATAAAATAACACAAAAATATAATACCTACGCAATTCGTGTACATGAAATGGATCGTTGAAAAATCATAGAGTTGGAAAATCATATAATCGGCGCCCATCTTGTGATCGTTTGTCAATCGAGTCAATCGTCTGTACGAGTGCGTCAGCCTTGTATACAAGTTGCATTTTTATATTGATACTTTACGTGGTATTCTGTTATTGTTACTAATTGTTATTGTTGACTTTTTGTTGCTGTTGTTTGCTAAGTTTCCTTAGTTAATTGTTGTCGAAATGCCGAAAAAACTAATTTTGGTACTTTATTCAAATCGATTTCATTTCCATATAAAATATTATCGATTATCGGAAACAATTGATACGATTTGAGTAAAGGACATCTCTACACGTGCCAAAAATCGATGTGTCACAGAAATCATCTTAGGTGGAAAGGACTATAATAATCATAAGTAGTTATTATTCAGTCACTGTTAAGTTTAACAAATGCCAAATTATATGTTTTAGAAGTGAAATTTCTTTAAGCGCGTTGAGAGTAAAATTTCAAGGTCGCGTCATGGCAATACCGACACGTCAGTAAGGCGACGATTTTTGTATCATTGAATCTTGTCAAAGAAGTTTCACTTCTGACACGTGTGCTCGGCACGCACGCTCTTTTTTTTTCGTTATTCAGGTATATAAACATTATTTTATTATAATTTTCAGGTCCTGAAGCATGTTTAGTATATCAATTAATGGCGGGAGGGTCTTTAGAGCAAAGACTTAGATGTAAATCTCATCACCCGCCGTTATCTTGGGGGCAGCGGTATAGAATAGTGCATGGTGTTGCCAGGTGAATATTTTGAAATTTATCTATTTTTTTGTAAAAAAAAATGAGAAAAGCAATAAAACGTTAATGTCGCATGAAATTATATTGATATAAGATGGTGGCAATTTTATTTATAATGCTATAGTCTGTTATTGTTTTATGGATTTGTATATAAAGTAACGATGCAGTTTTATTTTCTTGAAAATCGGCATTGTGATTTATTTTAATATTTTTCGATATTCTTAGATATATATTACATAGATATACGATTTTCTGCCCTGTTGAGAAATTATTACCTGTATTATAAACATACAACTAAGTACCTAGTATGTATGTAACTATTTTCAAGTGATGTTTTATACTGTTTATATATATATATATATATATATATATATAAACATTTTATAATTTTACAGAGGACTCCAATACCTCCACACAATGGCAGGAACACCATTAATCCACGGGGATATAAAACCAGCTAATATTCTATTGGACCAGTGTACGATGCCCAAAATTGGTGACTTTGGTCTAGCTAGAAAGGGTCCATATGGTGAAGATAGGACGCATATGAAGGTTTCTAGGTGAGGAATTCGATAAATAATATACTATTGGTCGTAGTTTTTAAGTAGTATAAGATTCTATGTAATCGATAAGCTGTGTCACGTTATTTAAAAAAAAGCGTGTGTGCTGAGCACACGTGTCAGAAGTGAAACTTCCTTGACAAGATTCAAAATCGTCGCCTTACTTCATGACGTGACGGTATTACCATGACGCGTCTTTAAATTTTACTTTCAACGCATATAAAGAAGTTTCACTTCAAAAAAAATCTTAAAAGAGAATAGTAATTATGCTATCTTGTGTGGTTTATACTTCATTTGTTAGATATAGACAGAAAGAGCATTGTTTTCTAGACCGTACCTTATCTTCTTAGCATCAAAATTAGCTCAGCCATTCCAAACCCGATAATCGAATACACAGAAAATAAATTTAATTGAAATTATGTTCTTCTTCTTCTAATCTAAAATGTCCTAAAATAATTTATTATAATATTTTTTTGGTTTTATTACAATTAACGACATTCACTTTAATTTTATTGTTATATTATCATGTTTAAACACGTGTTTGGTGTTTTATCTTATTTTGTGTTTGAATGCGTAATAAATGTATAAAATAATAATTTGCGACTGACCGTTTGGCTTGGTTGGTAGTGGCCCTGCCTTCCAAGCCAGAGGTCGTGGGTTCGATTCCCACCCGGGGCAAATATTTGAGTGATGAACATAGATGTTTGCTCTGTGTCTGGGTGTTAATAATCTGTATAAGTATTCATTTAAAATTATATATGTATGTTTATCAGCCATCTGGTTTCCGTAACACAAGCGAAAAGCTTAGTATGGGATCAGATCGTGCCGTGTGTGAAAATTGTCCCGAAATATTTTAAAATATTTACCATATTTAACTTGTTTTTCACACATTCCAGAGTGCACGGAACCCGTCCATACTTGCCCGACGAGTATCTCCGATCGCGCTGTCTCTCTCCCGCAGTAGATGTGTTTAGTTACGGTGTTGTTATGTTGGAAGTTGCAACAGCACTACCAGCTATAGAAAGGGCGAGAAACATCATGTTGCTGAGCGATTATATGCAGCAACAAGCAAGGGAGGGGGTGGATTTTGGTAAGAAACTATATCTCGGATCAAATTGTGTTTTGTAGAGATAGAAACATTATGTTGCTGAGTGATTATATGCAGTAACGAGCGCAGTAGATAAGTTTAGTCACGGTGTTGTTATGTTGGAAGTTGCAACAGCACTACCAGCTATAGAGAGAGCGAGAAACATCATGTTGCTGAGCGATTATATGCAGCAACAAGCAAGGGAGGGGGTGGATTTTGGTAAGAAAAAGCAGTATTTAGTTGTAGTTGTACTTGGATGTTTTTAGTCGGTTGTAGGGAGAGCGAATGTTGGTGAGAAACAATATTTTTATGTACACGTTGTATTCTAAGGAGATAGAAAAATCATGTTGCTGAGCGATTATATGCAGCAACAGGCAAGGGAGAGAGTGGATTTTGGTAAGAGATCTATTACAACAGAAAACAAATCCAAATAATCAAAAACAAATAATAGGTTAGAGACACTGGTTCGAATTCCACCTTACGATCAAAATTTACTATTGTTAAAAAAATCAATTTATGTCATTTTCATGTTTCAAACTAAAAATTTTTATCATAAAAAATATATTCGTACTTCCTTAATTAGCTCGATCAAACAAACTCTTCATGTCAATAATATTAGCATACATAATAAATATTATGTCTCATTCAATACAACTAAAATTTTTCCCATTTTAATAAATCTATTTTCATTTTCACAGCTACCCTCGAAGACCCTATACTAAAGAACACACCAAACGCAAATCCACGAATGTGTCGAGATTTCATAGATATCGGCTTACATTGCACAAAGTATCTGCGACAAGAGAGACCCACTATGCTTGAAGTGTACAAACGTTTGGACGCTATGGAGTTCCCGGGGAAACATTATGCGTGAAACTAGCTTTTACATGCGGTTTTACTTGTATAGATTGAGTGGATATCACTTTGTTGCAAAGAAAAAGAAGCTTAAAAATAATTGTCGTCTTCCACCATCGTATTTTGAGTGAAAGAAATAATAATAAACACAAAAATTCTTACATTTTTTGTGATCAACAGCATTGCCGTAACTACATAACAACAAAAATTACTATCACGCTAAAAATTGTCCGAAACATAACACTGCCTATGCGTTTTTGGGCAGAGTTTATATACAATAGACTTTGAACTTGACTGCCATGTAATAAGATATTAATTTCAATGAATGTTTTATCTATAAAAAAATGTTTTATCTATACTTATAATAAATCTGTAGAGAGGCCAATTCTGTACATGAAATATATTTAAAAAAAAACTATGAAGGGGTGATAAGGGATCGCTACTGATGCCAAAAATGCAATCAGTAAAATTTTTGTCTGTCTGTCTGTCTGTCTGTCTGTCTGTCTGTCTGTCTGTATATTCGTTATAGAAACAAAAACTACGCGACGGATTTTAACGAAATTTGGCACAATTATTCTTCATACTCCTGGGCAGGTTATAGTATACTTTTTATTACGCTACGATCAATATGAGCAGAGCAGTGAAGGGAAATATTGGGAAAACGGGAGAAGTTACTCCATTTTTTAAGCTTCCGTCGCGTGTGCAGCCTTAATGGTAAAAGCTACATAGAAATCATGTACGACACAAATGTTCTTAAATTATTATTATTATATAAAAATAAATTCCTAGACAGCATATGTCTATCTTTTAAAATTGACTCACAATAACACGTGAAACTTCAATAGCTTAGCAATTCGGAGCTTTCTGATTATATTTGTCTACTCTTACGTTTACAACACTCTCACTCATCCCTAATTAAAAAAAGTTAACATTATTACCTATTCAATAAAAAAAGAATCATGTAAATCGGTGTAGAAACACCAAAGTTATACATGAAATACGCTATAAGTCATCGCGCGTGAATACAGAATCATGCCATATGGATTATTTTTGTGTATCAGTTGCCGCGTTCGACGCGCTTCGTGGCGGGAGCTATAAAAAGGCGGCAGGTCCGCGCGCGAGCTTCACTACATAGTATAAAACAAAGTCGCTTTCTCTGTCCCTATGTCCCTATGTCCCTTTGTATGCTTAAATCTTTAAAACTACGCAACAGATTTTGATGCGGTTTTTTGTAATAGATAGAGTGATTCAGAGGAAGGTTTTAGTATATAATTTATTAGGTTTTAGACAAAGCGGGCGAAGCCGCGGGCGGTAAGCTAGTTATTAATAAAATTATGAAGACTAATGGAAATAAAACATTAAGTTATATTAGTACAGGAATACTGCTATGGATTTAAATAATATTGTTATTTCCAAAAGATTCTCTTGCCATTTGAATGTGAATTTTTACTTTATGAGATAAGTTTCAAAACAATTTAACACTCGTTTTATTTGTTAAGAAACACATGTTTATATAAATAAATTTAAAATAATACTTTTGGTGCTATCTTTAAAAGATTTGTAACATAAATGAGGAATTCTAATAAACCTAAATATATATAATATACTATTAATTCTGACAAATAAATCTGTACAAAGTCAATTATTAAATAATGAAATAAAATTAGTATTAAAGAAGCTTGTGTAATGTGTATACTTATGTTATTTACTTAACAATTTTAAGTATGTTTAAACATTCATTCAGTATATTGTTTTACAAAAGTGTAAAAGTATTTTGGTAAATTATGAAATGTTAATTTACTGATTTTAAAAAAGAAGATATTATTATGTTCCACTGTACATTTTTCAGTCTGCTTTGCACTTTTAATGTATTTATTTGTATACTTAATAAATTAATAATAGCTTTAAACTGATTTTAGAAATAAGAAATTAATCGAATTATTAGTAAGGAATATAAATTAATAATAGGTAAGTAAGTGTTATTACTTTATTATATTTTTTGAGTAAATATTAAAGTGACTGATTACATCTTGATAAAGTTTCATATTTTTACAATATACCTACTATGAAATTATTGTGTTGTTTTATTTAATTTCCGCGGCGTTTTTATCCCTTACTAGCTGTGCCCCGCGGTTTTACCCGCTCCGCTCTTGTTGTTCTTAGCTTGATGATATATAGCCTATAGCCTTGATTACTGTTCTGTGGCCTTGATAAATGGGCTATCTAACACCGAAAGAATTTTTCAATTCACAGACTAATAATAAAACCACAGACTAATAATAATATACTACGTATACAACTAAAACTTAACAAGTTATAATATTCTTTAACCTTTCTCGAGAACTACTCTATAAATTAAGCGCATCATAATCCGTTGCATATTTTAAAAGTTTTAAGCGTAATATGAACAGACAGTCAGGCGGCGGAAAGCGACTTTGCTGTGCCTTCAAATTTGTTCTAAATCCGATCTTTTTGTATAATAGAGAAAAAACAAAATAATAACCATTCATCTTTGTAAAATGTCGTGTTTATATTATAGTAGCAGCATAGACCTTGAAAAGAGTATAATTCATGTTGATTTGTTTTCTGTTTATTAGCATATATTATGTTATAATGTACCTATTAGTAAGGGGGCGTCCATAAATTACGTGAGGTGTTTAAGGGGGGGAGGGGGTCGAGTCAAATCTCATCTAATATTACGTTGGCGAGAGGGGGGGGGGGGGTCTCGGCAAATATCACGCAATTTTTTTTCTGATTGAAACAAAAACAAATTATACTATTTTGGTCTATTTAATCCAGATTGTACATGCTTTTAAGATTTAATCTTAAGCGTAATCGTAGTACGATTAAGAGTTTAATTATTACACTTATAATTAAACTCTCAGCAATATTGATTACTAGTCTTAACTAGTGGTAAATAAAAGCACGTGTTTTTTTCTTTTTACAATAACAATCCAACGCGTTTACGTAAGAAACTCACATTTTGAAAAATCTCACGTGAGATTCGGGGATGGGGGAGGGGGTTGAATAAAATCTCACGACATCTCACCAGGGGGGGAGGGAGGGGCAGAAAATTTAAAAAAAACACCTCACGTAATTTATGGACGCCCCCTAAGTGCTAATTGGTTTAAAAAATAAAAACCACATTGTATCAGTCACGAGCTCACTTAGTTATCTACGTAGTACTCTTTGGTTAACTACGTAATATATTACATAAAAGTGAAGTCCCATGTCCCCTCTGTTTCACTGATCAGATCGATCGAATCGATCAGTGAAACTGATCATACATCTGTTTCAAGTAGGTGATCAGCCTTCTGTGTCCTACCCATTTCTGTGATCTGTGGTCCTACCAGACCGAGACATTTTTTTTTCTTCGTCTCCACCGGGAATCGAACCCAGGACCCCTCGGTGCTACGCTCACGCGTCAACCACTGTACCAAGGAGGCGGTCAATATATATATTATAGGTATTATATATTGTAATATATTACATAGGTACCTAGTTATTAATAGGAAATCCTGAGGAGAGAGACACCAGACTCTAAAATGCGACTAAATGAAAACAATTTCTTAACAAACACAAAAGTAATCAACGTTAATCTATTGAAGTTTCGGAGCTATGTAGTAACAAACCCTAAAAAAATACAGTCGAGCTAAGAACCTCCTTCGTTTTTCGGAACATCGGTTAAACATTAATAATAAACACATTATAAATTATAATTACAGTCTTGCCTCAATGTCAGTTTATACACGATTATATCTGTGCAATAAATTATTCTAAGAAACCTTATTCACATTAAAGACAATATCCACCATTCAGGTCATACATGTTAAAAAAACGTGTCGTTTTATGTTAACGAACCGGATAGGCCGTGACAGTGTTATTTGTATACTCTATGGCCATAACCTTTATTTAACTAGATTTTCTAAAAGATTTTTATGGAAAAATTTAAGTACCTAATTAATAATTACATTATAAAAAAAAACTAACCTACCTTCAAATTGTCAGAACTAGACAAAATTTAAATACGACGAACCGGAAGGCAGCAAATTTCAAATAAAAAAGAATCATAAAAAATCGTGTTGAGCAACGGTTGTCACGGTCTTACATTGGTATTGTGGTCAGTGGTACATGGATATTATAGAACTGCAGTGTAAAGCCTCCTGCTAGGAACCATCCTCGTACTTCAAGGAATATTATAAAAAAAGAATTTACGAAATCGGTCCACCCGTTCACGCGTGATGCCGGAACCAAGGGATTCATTTTTATATATAGAGATTGTGAATATAATAAAAATTAACAAAAAATTTAACTGCCTGTGCCCTCCACGTATCCGCTTCCTTATAAAAACTTTTAATAAAAAAATTTTCGCAAATTATGCACGCTGCATAGTGCATACGATAATTTTATGTATAAAGTTTAAACTATACGATTTTATCTCTCATTCCGAGGTTAACCATTTATAGTTATGCTAAAACGACTGGTCTATAAATCCGGATTTTTTTTAATATTTCTTATAAAGAACTCATAAAAATGGGAACTAATGTTTTACATAAATCTAATGACAAACAATCATTTAAAAATGTAACAACTCTAGTAAAACTAGTCAATTTCACAAATGCCTATCTCACTAAAGAAGATTTTTTTTTACTTTACACCCCAAAATGACTGACCAAGTAAGAACTTACGTTCAGATTCTGGTTAGGTATATAAAATAACGGTAACTAGATAGGTATATAAATAAATAAATTGTTGTTTAATAATGTTACGTACTTGATAACATTTATTCTAATACCAATGGCAATCAGCCAACCCACGTTACATTGCTGTGCCGATGTTATTATAGTGAACTGTCATAAAAAGTAAATAGGCAGATCCACACAGAGCGAGATGCTTTGCATGCCTCGAGTGCCTCGGCCGCGAAAAGCTGCGGTCGTCAGGACACGCGGTTTTCTCGGATAAGCCACATCCACAGAGCCAATTCGAGCAGCAAAATTGCTTCGCGAGGCTGCTCGCTCTGTGTGAACACGCCTTATAAGAGGTTGATGTACACGTATTGAATTTTCCTGCTTCATTCATTATATTTATTACACAGGTTCCTAATGAAACGACTTGTTAGTTAATTGAACTGCTTTATTCATTATTTTATTGCATAGGTACTTACTTAATGAACACCAGTTTCTATCCATTTTCATCTGCTAAGCTAAAACCGAACCCTATGTCCTAACAAAGTAATATTATTGTGGTAATATTATGCAGGTAGAATACGGGTCTACTGTCGAGGCACGCTCGCTTCGCTCGTATTGATTAAAATGATAACGGTTAATCAAAATAAACCCATTGCAAGACATCTATGAAATAATAAGTAGCACATATTTTTACGTAAAATGGGCATATCACAAAACGGCTGAATTTTAAAAACACACTGCGACATAATAGTCTTTATGGAACCTGATCAGGTAGATACGAACAGAAATAAATGAGTTGTTCAAAATATATTTTCATTTTCCCCGCGATCTCTAGTACGATCACATGTTTTGAAGATATAATGGTTAGAATTAAAGTGAATGAAGGGGTGTTGGAGGGTTGTAAAGTGGATAATATTTATGGAACACCCTATTTTAGTTTCAAAGGTATTCCGTACGCGGAGCCACCCTTGGGAGATTTGAGATTTAAGGTAACGAAATTAAGATAATTACGAAATTTAGCAATGACCAAAAAAAAGTATTTTAATTCGTATGTAGTGTTTTCATCATAATATTATATAGCTTGAACAATTTGATAATGCTATATTTACTAATATTTTTGTTATCTGCTTCCGTTTGTTTTTACCAGCGGGTATTGGTCAGATAAACTGCAATATTTATCGAAAAAATATCCAAATACAAAATCAGATGAATTTTTTTTGTAGTCAAGACGAAGACCACCCAATTGTATCATCTTTGAATCTTTTAACTTAATAATTTTTATTATGTCAATTAATTCTTGTATCGTCAGAGCTTGGGGTTGATGGTGGATAAAATTTATTAAACTCTCTGTTAATAGATGATCATACGTCATCATATTCAGATGGTAGTAATTAATGATGATATTTTTCTTTCAAGGCACCGAAACCTAAAACGCCATGGACTGGAGTTCGTGAGGCAAAACAACACGGCCCAGTAAGCTGCCAAATGGATGTTATATTTGCACAATCTACAGAATTCAAGGGCGAAGAAGACTGCCTATATCTAAATGTATATACTCCTAATATTGAACCAGAGAACCCACTTCCCGTCATGGTGTACATTCACGGAGGTGGGTTTTTCTGTGGCAGCGGAAATGACGATCAATACGAACCCGAATTTCTGATAAAACATGACGTCATTCTCGTGACAATAAATTATCGTCTCGATGTACTTGGCTTCCTAAGTCTTGACACCGAAGATATTCCTGGAAACGCAGGAATGAAAGACCAAGTCGCTGCGCTAAGGTGGGTGCAGAATAATATAAGCAACTTCGGAGGCAATCCTGATAATGTAACTATTTTTGGTGAAAGTGCTGGAGCAGCCAGCGTATCGGCTCACTTGGTTTCACCGATGAGTAAAGGGCTATTTAAAAGAGCTATAACGCAAAGTGGAACAACACTTTGTCCGTGGTCACAAACATATGGAGCGCGGGACAGAGCTATCCTCTTGGCCAGAGAATTAGGATGTGAATGCAACAATGATAAGGAGATATTTGAGTTTTTCAAAAATCAACCAGCCGAAAACCTGGTGAATAGAAAAGTAGCTATATTTTTCACTGAAAGTGCAAAGTTATTCCCTCATGTTTGCTATGCCATCGTTTCAGAGAAAAAATTTAAAGGTCAAGAATGTTTCATTGAAGGGGACTTCTTTGAACTTATGCGAAATGGAAATTGTATTCATGAAGGGGTAGAAGTAATGAATGGATACACACAGGATGAGGGTATTCTCTATTTTGCAATGGGTGCTCCTCCTGAAAAGGTAATTGAGCAAGCCAGTCATTACGCACAATTCTTTGTGCCGCACGACATTATGAACCATGTTCCCCCTATTCAGCAAATGGACCTTGGCAAAAAGATTAAGAAATATTATTTAAAAGATCAATTTGTAAAAAAGGAACGTAATTTTGATGAATTACTGAAATTTTTGAGTATGGATTATTTTATACATGGAGCCTTAACTTGGCAAAAATTGTGTGCAAAGAAAAACACAAATAAAATTTATTTATATAAATTTTCATGCAAATCTGAGAGGAACCTTTTCGCTCATATGATAGGATGCAGTTTCGTATATGAGAAGAGAATTCCTGTATCGCACGTTGATGATTTACTATATCTATTTCCGTTTTCAATCGGTCTCCCAGCAGTTGATGTGAATTCCAAAACCTTCAAAATGATTGATCAATTTACGAAATTATGGACTAATTTTGCGAAATATGGGTAAGTTGATAATATTTTTATTTCTGTTCTATGTAATTTGAAGCTAATTAGAGACTAATAATGGAGGTCGGTTTGTCATTTATTTTAAAGATACATTTAAGTACTTATACTAATTAATATTGACCTTCGTTCATAGTAAGACGTTTAATGTTTGTCTCGCTATTATATTATGCAATTATATTCATAGATATTTAAAAGACTACTTACATAAGACGAAAATGAAATGTTATTTGTTATTGTACTTATTTACTGTATTTATTTATTGAGTGCCTAATTTTGAAATAAATTCTTGCTATTCCATTTCATAAATGAAAGGACAAGTTTTAAAACAGTAATAAAGTATATATAATCTAATTTCCAAATTAATTTATGTATAAAAAATTATTTAAGGAACCCTACGCCTGATGATAGTTTAGGAGCACAATGGCTTCCATATACATCAGAACAAAATCATTATTTGGACATTGGAGAGAAGCTAACAGCCGGTACATCTCCAGATGATGAACAGATGCAGTTTTGGGAAGATTTTTACAGAGAATATTGTCCACAAAGATTGTGTTAACCAACGTTAACAGTAGAAAAAGGTTTTCTAATGTGATAGATATTGCTTCAATTGACACATTTATTCTATTGACTTATTTGCTGATGCAGATGGTTTGTTTATAGACAAATTATTATTTGAGGTAATTTCGTATGCTGTGATTTTGTAATTAATATAATATTAAATATATAAAAGATAAAGTCGCATAAATCTGTTATAAAATAACTAGAAAGAAACAGGAATTAAATACATCTAACATAGATAGGAAAAATGATGAATATCTTAGATCTTTATTCCGATTTCCGATATTACTTATAAAATACTGCTCAATGTTTTTGAATGAATTTGGTTTTGTGGTACGGGAGTTATTAACGTTTTAAAAAAAGTCATTTTAGTATAGTTGGGTTTTTTATATACTGTTTCTCTTGCTATTTCGGTTAGAGTCCGGGCTGTCTGGCTGGCGGTAGTGGTTGCGTTTATTAGTGCGCACAGGAAAATATCCGTAATTTAAAGTCATTTATTAACGCGTAATTTTTAATCTTTTGCCTTTAGATAGATCCATCAGACATAATTTTTTTATTGCAAGACGTTTTTTTCGTTGTTAAATAGGTGCCATACGCAATTTTTTATTTCAAAATAATTAAAATGTCATCGAAATAAGTGAAATTACATCAACATGAGTCCGCTTAAAAGGTAAGTAATAAATTTATTACTTATTTATTTATTTATTTATTTATTTATTTATTTATTATACTTTATTGCATTAAAAATACATAAATATATATAACAAAGACAATACTACAGAAACAGCAAAGGGCGGCCTTATCGCTAGGTAGCGATATCTACCAGGCAACCCAACAATCGGAGGAAATTTAACAATATGATGTGGGTGAGCAAAAATAAGGCAATACTAACACATTGAAAAATGTACAAAATAAACGTATACAAAGCTAACTATGTACTTACTAATAGTAATATAAAATACATAAAAATAATGAAATAAATATATACATAAATACGATAATAATTATAATAAATAGTTATACATACACTTACATACAATACATACAATAAATACATAAATACATATACAAATATATATCCATAGCACACATATATACATGATAAATATTAGTAACTATGCAGAAAAGAAGGAATCAGAAAAATAGAATAAAACAAGAAATAAAAATAAACGTAAATACGACAGCTATACAAAATTACACAAGAGATAGATAATAATTTTTTAATAAAAATTTAAAAGCGTTCAAATTTTGAGCACATCTGACCTTTGTGGGGAGAGAGTTCCATAATTGAACCGCACGAACTGCAAACGAATTGTGAAAGAATTTAGTTTTGTGAGCCGGAATCAGAAGTAAAAGGTTAGTAGAGGAGCGTAGATTACTCGAGCTCAAGTATTTGAATTTCTCTCGAAGATAGCTTGGAGCTTTTGGATCAAACAACACACAGTACAGAAGATGAAGGATATGGGAGTTTCGCCTCAGTCGGATAGGGAGCCATTTCAGTCTCTTACGGAAGTCGGAGACGTGATCAAATTTTCTCAAACCAAAGATAAATCGGATGCAGAAGTTTATATAAGTTACTTATATTATATTATCCTTTTTTAATACTTATATTGAATAATTAGTAAACTAATATTTTTAATAGATGGTTTCATATTTATTGCACTTTTGGGTATTAATATGAATTTGATGATATTTGGTTTTTATCAAGTTTACACGTCCTATTTGAGGTTCGTTGGGAAAAGGAGGCACCATGGTAGATTGTTGCTAAAAAATTGTAAATAGTAAAATGAATATTATACATAGTATATCCTTCACGGGGACTCATGTTGATGGAATTTCACTTATTTCGATGACATTTTAATGATTTTGAAATAAAAAATTGCGTCTGGCACCTATTTAACAACGAAAAAAACGTCTTGCAATAAAAAATGTATGTCTGATGGATCTATCTAAAGGCAAAAGATTAAAAATTACGCGTTAATAAATGACTTTAAATTACGGATATTTTCCTGTGCAGATAAGATGCGCACTAATAAACGCAACCACTGCGGCCAGCCAGACAGCCCGGACTCTAACCGAAATAGGAAGAGAAACAGTATATCAAAGAACCAACTATACTAAAATTCTCTCTTGTCAACGTTGGTAGCTCCTATACGATTGTAAATAGATGGAGCCAGGAGATAATTAATGTTTAGTCATGCAAAAACGTCACTTACATTCGAACGATGATCAATCAGATAAGCAGTAATCGATGTTTTTGATATTTTTAATAACAATATATCTACGTTTTTAAGACCATGACCTTGACCTTGACCTTGGTCGATATAAATAGACTAGTGCTTCGTTTTAAGAGTAAAATAAGATTCTTTTGTAATTTTCCAAAAATAAAAAATAAATAAATCTATAATACAAATTTACCCTTGTAGTTTCTGTTCTCGTTGCAATTTTGTGGGATAAAACTATATTTTCACCTTTTTTTGGATTAAAGCTTAAAGCCATATTACTTCGGATCGGATCCTTGGTTTTCCACACAGGTTTTCCATATATAATTAATGACATTGAGCGGAAAAATATCCTTGGGTGACGTTGTGGCAATTTAGTTGAAAAAAAAAGAATTGCCGCTCGTGATAAAGTTTCATATTTGTATGCTATTATTGAAGTAAAACTTCTTTAGGCGCGTTGAGATTAAAATTTCAAGGTCGCGTCATGGCAATACCGTCACAAACAGTAAGTCGACGATTTTGGTCTCTTTGATTCTTGTCTAAGAAGTTTCACTTCTGACATACGCTCTTTTTTATGTTGTTTTTGTTTAAACTTCCGTAGCGGTTTTATCTCATAGAGTGTACTATCATTATTCTGTCCAAATAAAAGCTATTGTCTGATAATTAATGCCATGACCTTTGTTACAATTAAAGAAGATAATTGAGGCCTGTGTGATTGTTTTAATTGTTTTCTTTTTTGTTTTTGTTCTATATAAACTAGCCAAGTTCACTCGGAATAAAAAATGTATAGCCAATGTTACTTGGAAAAGATAGAGATATAGATTTCTGATTATAATAGAAAATAATTTTTAAAATCAGTCGAGAAGTTATAACAAAAGTTACAAACAATCAAATCGTTCAAAATATTCACACATATCTAGGATTCAAATTATGCTTGTCATGAAGGAACTAGAATACTACAGAGAGATTGACATTCTTCATTTCTTCATAGTAGGTACTTACATCTATAAGACAGAATAATTTATGGTTGAAGAAAAAGAAACACACGTAAACAAATGAAATTATTAAATTTTCACTGATCCTTGCTAAATGTACTTTGTTACAAGGTTTGAATTAAATCTGTTCGTTTAAAGTGGGTCAATAATCAAAATCGATACTTAAGGAGTCGGTTACATACAAACATACAAGTGAAACTAATATAAGCGTAAGGTAAACGCAGGTATTAACGACCCCTCTAAGGCAATTTTAAAATCAACCATATTTTTTAAGTATACTGGTTCTTCTAAAGATTTATAGTTTCATTTTATATGCTAGTGTTATGTATAAAAAATGTTTTTATTGAATCAAATACATTCAAATAAAGGATTATCTTGTAAAAAATAATTTACAATGTGACTTAGTCGATTGTTGGAATTACCGACCCATAAAAACGCCTGTGAAGCTATTAACGATTTTTATGCAGCTATTCCCGATCGTACGTGAGAGGAGGCCTTTTTCCAGCAATGGAATGTAATAGAAGCTAGTGATGATGATGATTACCGATCTTAATAAAATGAAATAAAAATGCAAATATATTCGTATTTTTTTATTATAATATGTAGTTATTTTTAATAAAACAAATGAGTACTTCTTAGTAATGAACTAAATAATTATAAACTTTTAAATTAATCAACATAACACTATTAATATATGTACATATATTAAATTAAAGGATTTCAAACTCTAGGGTATTTCCTTGTGCTATTTGATTGATTGCTTCGGCGAGTTGTGTTTTACTGTATACTTTTCGCCGCTTTTGTGGCTCCATATTTCTGGAAAAAAATATGATTATATGTTTTGTGTTAATTTAACCATGAAGAAGCATTTTTAATAGGCACCTATTATGTCATAAAAGTAGATGAGAAACTAAACAATCTATATTCGATCGGTAATAGCTTCCTATAGTTGCTATTGCCGACCCACATGGGTCGGTAATAAAGTATGTAAGTATAAACCTAAATTGTATTACCGACCCATAAAAAAATGGTTATTTTAATTCATTTGACCATCAGACTATAAAATAGATTATAATTGATTAATGTCATACAAAATATGAACAAATGCATATTGTTTAAACAAAAAAACAATGATTTACTACTGTAACTATTCGATACCGATCCTCGAAAAATATCATAACTTTGTATAAATTGACAACGCTAAAAAATAAACACTAGACAAAAAAGTTTAGTCGCTAATAGATTTTTATGAAGACTCATAGCTTAGATTTAAACTGGTCCATAAAACCACTTGTGTTAGTGTGATACAATAACATAAAAGAAATTTAAAACAAAAAGTTACGTTGCTGCCATTGCCGACTTATGGGTCGTTGATACCTGCCACGACTTAAACTGGTGAAGCTAACACCGTCCCATTTTTATTTTAAGTTTTATCGTTTCAAATTACTTTTTATTAATAAAATGTTGTAAGAAATGAAAAGTTGACACTTAAATGCATTGACATTTAGTAATATAAATTAAAGTATAGATGTCATTTGTTTGTAAATGTCTTAAAAAGATAAATCACAGTACTTACCCGAAGGAACAACGGAACAGTACGAAACGTCCTGCGTCCACGCTACCCCGCAGCAACTTACGTATTTTAACTCTTTTTTGCACAGTTATTCACACTAACGTAAAAGTATACGATGCTCAAGTAATACATTCGTGTATAACTTTGCCTACCTATAGCTATAATAGTTCTGGGAACGTTTAAATTTCGAATTACTTTTATAGGTCGGTAATACCTTCAGATTTTCGATGGGTCGTTGATAGCTGCGTTTACCCTATTTAGAAAAATTATACGACTGTCTAAACAAATTTTCTTAGCTTACTTTCTGAGTCAAAGGTCTGGCTTACAGTTACAAACTAACTCAATATTTACATCGAATTAATAGATAAGGCTCATTAATAAATAAAGTTTTACACGAATTTTAGATAAGGAGGTATCATAGGTATCATCATTTTTATCTACTACAATGTATTTACATATTATCGACCCTTCGACCCGATTTTATCTATATCAGGTTTATTTTTATTTGGAAAATTCACTTTTTTATTTATATAATTAATATTTAATACTATTATTCGATAATTAATATTTTGCAGTTGCATAGTTATATGAAAAGCATTAAGCACCCCTCAAAATAAAATTTTGTTAAAATCTTCCCATAAATAGGTATTATGCAGCATTGTTTCGCCTACAAAACAATATACAAATTAGTATTACTCTTTAAAAAAAATATTTATTGTACGAAAATTATAAAAAAAAATTAGGAAAATTAATCCTGCAATGTGATTTAAAAAATAAGCATTCAAGAATGTAATGATGAACTCCTGTTTCACTGCAGTTAGTGCGCTATTCATACATTAAATTACAATCACATTCGACATTATGGCTAGTGATGGTGCTAGATTACTGCCAAGCCAAAGCCAAGTGAAGAGCGTTCGATAATCTAGCGAAAGGCTTCAAGAAAAGTGTTCCCGTGCACTTTGTTTGGCTCGTCTTCGCCTTTGAAGAAAAATTGAAAAAAGCTCAAAACCATGCCAAGTTCTATCAAATTCATTCAGTTTCAGTGTGATATGCGATCAAGGTACAAACAAGTATACAGATAACTTGTTTTTCTAAATAATATCTACCTACAATGTACTCAATTAGACCTGTTATATCATGTACTTACTTTTAGCGTCCTACAACCTATCTAGTTTATTTACTTTTGCTTCACCGCTTTCAAATTATGATTCAAAATAAAAAAAATCAGATTCTTTCTTATTCTATCAACCCATGAGTCTATAAGAATAGGGGCCCGAGAATTGTATTTCTTAAGGGCCCTGATAGGGTTAACCCGGCCCTGCTCGTTTGTGCCATTTGTCAAGGCCTGCTGATAAGATAAAAATACTAATTAAATGAGTTATTATTAATACATTACATTTTTCTAGTGTTCTCTAGTACGATCGCATGTTTTAAACAAATAATGGTTCGAATTAAAGTCAATGAGGGGGTTTTGGAGGGTTGTAAAGTGGATAATATTTACGGCAACCCCTATTTCAGTTTCAAAGGTATTCCGTACGCAGAGCCTCCTGTGGGAGATCTGAGATTTAAGGTAACGAATATTGTAACTACGTCTTTTTTTTTTCAAAAATCCGTTAAAATGCGTAAAGCATATTTTTGGAAGAACATATTTAACGTGTAAAATGTTGCCAGTCGCTACTGGAAAGTTATTAGATCTAGTGTATAGCAAAGCTTTTGAGCCTAAAATCTAATCATCTTAATTCTACAAGCTCTTACAACCTTAGTTAAAATATGTAACTTGGCCCTTTCTTAACTGTACTACAAGAACTGTTTTAATAAAACACCAGCCAAGTGCGACTCGGACTCGTGCACCGAAGGTTCCGAACAAACCTGTTTTTGTTATACGTTGCAACTCTTAATTTTAGCTTTTCACAATTTTTCCTTTATCTGTGCTGTAAGGCGTTGCTTCATATCCAATTTCAAGATTATGTGTTCACGAGAAGTACCCTGTAGGGGTTGGTTGCTTTGCAAATGTCGAACGGATATCCGCCAGGTTAATAGCAGTCTTCTTTGCTTTATCAGAATGACAAAGAAGACCTCCAAATATTCTATATATTGGTACTTTAATCTATAATAATATGTCATTGACTCTAGTCGCGTTAAAACTTGGATTGTTGTTGTATAACATTGATTAAACTTTCCAATGGTAAATTTTCATATTTGTCTTTCTAGGCACCGAAACCTAAAACGCCATGGAATGGAGTTCGAGAAGCAAAAGAACACGGCCCAGAAAGCTGCCAAATGGATGTTTTATTTACACAGTCGCCAAAATTCAAGGGTGAAGAAGATTGCCTGTATCTAAATGTATATACTCCTAATATTGAACCAGAAAACCCACTTCCCGTAATGGTGTTCATTCACGGTGGTGGGTTTATGTGTGGCAGCGGAAATTACGAACATTATGGACCCGAATTTCTGATAAAACATGATGTAATTCTGGTGACAGTAAATTATCGTCTCGATATACTTGGCTTCCTATGTCTTGACACCGAAGATATTCCTGGAAACGCAGGAATGAAAGACCAAGTCGCTGCGCTTAGGTGGGTGCAGAATAACATAAGGAACTTCGGAGGCAATCCTGATAATGTAACTATTTTTGGTGAAAGTGCTGGAGCAGCCAGTGTATCAGCACATTTGGTTTCGCCAATGAGTAAAGGGCTATTTAAAAGAGCTATAACGCAAAGTGGAACATCACTTAGTCCGTGGGTTCAAACATATGGAGCGCGGGACAGAGCTATTCTCTTAGCCAAAGAATTAGGATGCGAATGCAACAATGATAAGGAGATATTTGAGTTTTTCAAAAATCAACCAGCTGAGAACCTGGTGAATAAAAAAGTATGTATAATTTTCACTGAAATCGCTAAATTATTTCCTCATGTTTGCTTTGGTATCGTTTCAGAAAAAAAATTCAAGGGTCAAGAAAGTTTCATTGAAGGAGACTTCTTCGACCTTATGCGAACTGGTAATGGTATACATGAAGGAGTAGAAGTAATGAATGGATATACAGAGGATGAGGGTATTGTCTATTTCGCATTGGGTTGTCATCCTGATAAGGTGTTTGAACAAGCCAGTCAGATTGCACAATTCTTTGTACCGCACGACATTATGAACCATGTTCCCCCTATTCAGCAAATGGAGCTTGGCAAAAAGATTAAGAAATATTATTTAAAAGATCAATTTGTAAACAAGAAACGTAATTTTGATGAATTACTGAAATTTTTGAGTATGGATTATTTTATACATGGAGCCTTAACTTGGCAAAAATTGTGTGCAAAGAAAAACAAAAATAAAATTTATTTATATAAATTTTCATGCAAATCTGAGAGGAACATTTTCGCTCATACGATAGGATGCAGTTTCATATATGAACAGAGAATTCCTGTATCGCACATTGATGATTTATTTTATCTATTTCCTTTTACAAATGACCTACCAGAAGTCAAGGTGGATTCCAAAACCTATAAAATGATTGAACAAGTTACCAAATTGTGGACAAATTTTGCTAAATATGGGTAAGTCTATAATATTATTATGGACCCTGGGGGGTTACCGTACCCTGTTAAGTGCAATTTGAAGCTAGTAGTAGGTAGGGTAAAAGCATGGTAAAAGTCTGAAACTGTAACTCGATTTGTCATCTATTGACAAAAATATTGACCTTCATTCGAAGTAAATTGTATAATATTTGACGCACTATTATTAGGTAGGTATGTCTGTGACAGCCAAGACTCAAAACGTATATTTCATTGGTTTTGCAGTCAAAAGTAGTTATAGTTATTATGGGTATGCGAAAACTACTTTACACGAACATGAAATTATTTGTAACAGTCTTATTCCTTATTTATTTTTTATCATTTTAATATCTTAATTGATTCTTTTATTTCTGAGTAATTTCTTTGAATAATCACGCCAATCCATTAGGGGATTGAAAGAAAAAACTATAGGTAATTATTTTTTTACAATTCTATAATTTCCAATAAAAGGCTTGTGTTCCTACAGTGGGAACGTATATTGACTGATGCTGATGATGATAATTTCCAAAGTGATTAATGTGTAAAAAATGTGTTTAAGGAACCCTACGCCTGATGATAGTTTAGGAGCACAATGGCTTCCATATACATCAGAACAAAAACATTATTTGGACATTGGAGAGAAGCTAACACCTCGGGTAGCACCAGATGAAGAACAAATGCAGTTTTGGGAACATTTGTATAGAGAGTATTGTCCGCAAAAATTGTGTTAACAGTACCCAAACATAAACGGGATTTCCAATAAGATTCGTGTAAAATATTGCGAAATATAAAAGGAAAGACGTATGTATTTATGCAATGAGCGTAATTTGTTTAGGATAAACAGACGATTTTATGTTAATTGGTGTTTATTTATAATATGGTGGTCTTTTAATAAATATTAGCGTAATTTGTTTAGGATAAACAGACGATTTTATGTTAATTGGTGTTTATTTATAATATGGTGGTCTTTTAATAAATATTTTAAACATTTTTTGTGGTTTCATTTATAGAACACTAGGTAAAAGCTCCTCTGATTTTGAATCTAATAATTACTATAATTTATTGATAGAGTTGCAAAATGAATAACTATATAGATTAAGAGGAATTCACAATTCAAATCAGTAAGAATGTTTCATTTCTAATCTTGTCTATAACTATAATCAATCTATGTATATGTCGTGGCCATATCGTAGATTTGCTCATTTCATGATATGATCGATCATTTCACGAAATGGTCGCATTTCATGAAATGGCCAACATAGTTTGATCAGATCGTTAAATCGTCAACGTTTCACGATTTGGTCATCCACATTTGGCCAGATCGTATAAAATATAAAGAGTACATAAAATATTTAAAAAAATCAGAATATTCTAAAAACTTGTTTAATGTCATTTAAGTTAGTGCCGCGGCAGCGGCCGGCGAATGCCAGAAGCGAATCGTTTTTGCAATAGAAAACAGTTAGGTTAGGTTAGGTTAGACTTTGATAAACAACGCACGAGCCGAGCGAGCAAAGCGAGCGTGCCGCGGCAGCGGCCGGCGAGTGCCAGAAGCGGATCGCTTTTTAAAAAACAAACAATTATAATAATATAGTAGGATATATAAATATATATCCTAAAAGAAAAAATGCGTCTTAAATTATTTTATTTAAGACGCATTTTTTCTTCAATACATATAAGATATCCACATTTTCCATAGTACTCGAACCTCTTCGACGTAAATTCTTTGCTATGACTTTCTTCATATTGTTATTAAACGAATTATGAAGTTGTTAACTGCGAATAATTAAATTTTCGCCAGCGGCCGCCATCTTATCACATAAACACAGCTTGCAGCGCCTCTACCAATGATTAATGTAACTATTTTACGATATGATCAAATAATTTTGATCATTTCATGAAAAAACCGCGAGTTTAGTTGGCCATATCGTGAAACGATTTCTTATCATTGATCTGCTCAAACCACATCATGATGTGGCCAAACTAAATTGGCCATTTCACGAAATGCGACCATTTCGTGAAATGGCCAATCATTTCATGAAATGCCATTTCGTGAAATGGCCAATCATTTCATGAAATGAGCAAATGTACGATATGGCCACGACATATACATTCGATGAGCATTTGAGTAGAAAAATAACAAAAATACATATTATATTAGTGCCACTAGTTGGAAATGAATTATGGCTTATAAGTATTTGATAATTTTTAAATATCGGACACAACATGATGTAAAATATATTGCGACATACAACCAAAAAACAACTCAAAGATACTGAAGATACAGTTGATGGTGGCGATATTATTAATTTAAAGATTAGATAAGTATGTAGAAATAAAAGTCGACTTCAAAACTTTATCGTTGTTGTTGTTTTCCAATACAGTATAATGAAAGTAAGAGTAAATGAGGGAGTGTTAGAGGGCAGTGCTGTTGAAAATGCTTACGGCAAGCCCTTCTTTAGCTTCAAAGGCATTCCTTACGCAGAGCCTCCTATTGGAAATCTAATATTTAAGGTAGGTAATGTCAATACATTATATCATATTAATTATGAATGGTGTACGCCAAAGACATAAACAATACTTGCCATTTATTGAAAAACTGTATATTATCTTTCTAGGCGCCAAAACCCAAACAACCATGGACAGGTGTTCGCCAGGCAACGGAACACGGCCCGATATGCTTTCAATATGACGTCTTCTCCAGACCACCAGTTAATACAGGCGAAGAAGACTGCCTTTATTTAAATGTATATACTCCTGATATTCAACCGCAAAAGTATCTGCCTGTGATGGTGTTTATTCATGGGGGTGCTTTCATGAGCGGAAGCGGAAATGACGATTTTTACGGACCTGAATTTTTAATAAGACACGATGTTATTCTCGTCACAATAAACTATCGCCTCGAAGTACTTGGATTCCTGTGTCTTGATACTGAAGATATTCCTGGGAACGCAGGATTGAAAGATCAAGTTGCTGCGCTTAGGTGGGTGCAGAATAACATACGAAATTTTTTGAGGTGATCCCGACAATGTAACGATTTTTGGTGAAAGTGCTGGTTCGGCTAGTGTATCGCTGCACTTAGTATCACCCATGAGTAAAGGTCTCTTTAAAAGAGCCATAATGTAAAGTGGAACAATGGTCAGCTCATTAGTGGAACCTTACGGAGCGCGCGATAGAGCTCTTCTTCTTGCTATAAGAATTAGGATGCAATTCGAAGAACGATAAAGAGATTTACGATTTTTTCAAAAATCAACCAGTTGAACGTCTTGTTAACGTACAAGTACCTATAACATACACAGAACTTGCTAAACTATCACCCAAAGTGTATTTTTCTATTGTCTCAGAAAAGAAATTCAGTGATCAAGAATGCTTTCTTGAAGGAAACTTACCTACTAGATCTTTTCCGAAACGGCATCCATGAGGGCGTTGAAGTAATCAATGGATACACAGAAGACGAAGGAGTTTTATTATTTATGATGGGATGTGATATTGATGATGTTTTCAACCACGCCAATAAATTCGTAGAATTCTTTGTTCCTTATGATATCGCTAATCATATTTCCATTGATCAACAGATTGAACTTGGCAAGAAAGTCAAGACGTATTATTTGAATGATGCATTTGCACGCAAGGAAGATAATCTTGACGATTTACTGAAATTCTTTGGTATGAATTTGTTTGTCTACTCCAGTACAGCGTGGCAAAAAATATGTGCAAAGAGAAACAAAAACAATATTTATTTGTATGAATTTACATGTAAATCTGAGAGGAATGTTTTCGCTCGCTTTGAAAAAGGATCCGAATTGATATATGACCGTAGAATCCCAGTGGCTCATGCAGATGACCTGACCTATCTTTTCCCGGGTTCAAGTATTTTACCACCGGTTGATATGAACTCCAAAACGTTCCAGATGATTGACCAAGTAACAAAATTGTGGACAAATTTTGCGAGATACGGGTAAGTTGTAAATATTATAACTACATAACAAAAAGATATTGCTGTTAGTATATGCAGAGAGATTTAGTTTTATTAGTAACTATTTACTTACCTGGGGGGGTGAACTGTAAAAACAATAGCGGGAGGGGCGAATTTGTATTGAAAAAAAGGTTTAACTAATAGTTTTTCTTTGCGAATTATTCTTAATTATTCGTATTTTCAGAGTTAGATAATATGTTAATATTTAATTTTTAGGAATCCAACACCTGATGACAGCTTAGGGGTAAAATGGCAGCCGTATACACTAGAAAACCAGTCTTATTTGGATATTGGAGAAAAACTAATACCTGGAGTATCACCAAATGAGGAGGAAATCAACTTTTGGGAAGATATAATTATCGAGAATACTACCCACAAAAACTACCTTGAAAGGAAAAATGTGTGGGTACCTACTTAAAAATGAGTAAAACACTTTCATCATTTTCAAATGTCTAATTTTTAGAAACAAATTATGTAATTATATCTACAAATTAATAAAGAGGGAATGGTTGTTAGTTTTTATGTTTGTTCTTTAAAATGTAAGTAATTCAAAAACTAGTCTATAGTCGATTTAAAAAAAATATCAATAGACAGCTACATATTTTAACCGACAAACAAATAGGTTTATAAAGACGTTATTTAGCGAACATACATTGCAGACAATCCGAAGCATGCATGAAAAATAGTACCTACAACGTTTGAAAATAAGGAAACTAATTAACTCCTAGAAATTAAAACAAGATACTGGACATCCAAATTCACATATATTATACATAAATTAAATAGACAGTAGGAAGATTGCAAGTCATGGTGTGGACAAGAATTCCGTGTCATGGTGCCTTCATTTACCAAAATACCTATTATGAATTCGACAATGACGCTGCAACTGTCCGGTGTCGAAAGAGTTTAGATTAGATAAAATATGTAGATAAAAATAAAATAGACCTCCTAAAGCATTCGGTTACAGTGTTTCATAGTAGAATATGCTCGTAAGAAATGGTCCAAGTAAAAGTAAATGAGGGGGTCTTGGAGGGTAATAAAGTGGATAATGTTTACGGCAAACCCTATTTTAGTTTCAAAGGTATTCCGTACGCTGAGCCTCCCCTGGGAGATTTGAGATTTAAGGTTAGTGAATTCGTTTATGAAAGTTTAAAGATGAAAGTGCAACAATTTATTTTCGTGTTACTGTTTGTTCCTATATTAAAGTCTCAGCGTTGGTCGCGTGCAGCCCATGAAAGAATGAATTTGTTCATCAATTAAACTGCGAAATGTTGATTCAACTTTGTTGTTAAACAAATGTTATAGTTTGGGTTCGTTAGTTAATGGGTTTTATGGAATTATTTATTACTGATAAAAGAACATTTATTAATATTAAAATACACAAAATACTATAATGACAAGGTGAAAAACTGTAACAATTAATAATTATCAAAGCGCAGAGACATATTGCGTCGCGAGTTTGTAACGAACCAAACGAACTAACTTTCACTTTTAAATATCTACGTCGTATCCCGATATCTAACGGTCGGTTGACGAGTCCTAGAGGCGCGCGGGGTTGCCGCATTGCTTTGCGCTATAATGTGTAAACTATGAATACGAGGCCTAAGATAATCTTGCTGGGTTGAGAATATGCTATGTTTGCCTTTTTAAATTCATAATTCTTTCATCACGATATAAAAAATCTTAGAAGAGTAGACCAGCACACTACATACGCTTTTCATCACTATTTTATTTTAACAAATCAAACATCACAACAACAAAGAAATAATAATTATTAAGTAAATTTTCCTTTCAAGGCACCTAAACCGAAAAAACCATGGACGGGAGTTCGACAAGCATCCGCTCATGGACCAGAATGTTGCCAAATCGATATATTTTCTCTACCACCGATTTATAAAGGCGAAGAAGACTGTCTTTATTTAAATGTATACACACCTGACATGAAACCACTCAAGCATCTACCGGTGATGGTATTTATTCATGGCGGTGCCTTCATGAGTGGAAGTGGAAACGACTTTCTGTTTGGACCAGATTTTTTAATAAGACATGATGTCATCCTGGTTACAATAAACTATAGACTTGAAGTACTTGGATTCCTCTGCCTTGATACTGAAGATATTCCTGGAAACGCAGGATTGAAAGACCAAGTTGCTGCGCTTAGGTGGGTACAGAAAAATATAAGAAACTTTGGTGGCGATCCTGACAACGTAACAATTTTTGGTGAAAGTGCTGGAGCGGCCAGTGTATCACTACACTTGGTTTCACCGATGAGTAAAAGCCTTTTTAAAAGAGCTATAATCCAAAGTGGAACATTATTCAGTGCATGGGTGCAATCTTATAGAGCACGCGATAGAGCTATACTACTTGCAAGAGAATTAGGCTGCAAATCTAAGAACGACAAGGAGATTTTCGATTTCTTTAAAAATCAACCAGCCGAGCGTCTAGTCAAGAAAAAGACACCAATAACGTACACTGAAATTGCTAAATTATCTCCCCAAATATTCTTTGCTGCTGTTTCAGAAAAACGATTCAAGGGCCAAGAATGTTTCCTTGAAGGGAATGTTATTGACACTTTTCGAAAAGGTATCCACGAGGGAGTGGAAGTAATTAACGGGTTTACGGAAGACGAAGGTGTTTTATATTTTGCATTGGGGTGCAACCCTGACGCTGTGTTCAATCACGCCAATAGACTTCCTCAGTTCTTTGTCCCTCAAGATATAGCAAATTATCTTCCGACGGATCAACAAATAGAACTTGGCAAGAAAGTTAAGAAGTATTATTTGAAGGACACAGTATTTGCGCGAAAGGAGAGGAATCTGGACGAATTATTGAAATTCTTCACTATGGATTTCTTCGTCTACTGGAGTTTAGCTTGGCAGAAAATCTGTGCGAAGGCAAACAAAAATAAAATTTACTTGTACAAGTTTTCGTGCAAATCAGAGCGGAATATTTTTGCTCACATTATAAAAGATTGTGAATGTATATACGAACGGAGGATTCCAGTGTCTCATGGCGATGATTTGATGTATTTTTTCCCTTGTTCAATGGGATTACCACCTGTTGACACCACATCCAAAACCTTTAAAATGATAAATCAAGCTACTACATTGTGGACGAATTTTGCGAAATATGGGTAATATTATTTTTCATAGCATTTATTTTCTAACAGAAAATATTCAATATAATAATCCTTATTAACTATAATAATCTAGTTAAGGCATAAAAGTAAAATATTTTTAATATATTAATTTATCTATGAGGTACCTTTTCATAAATAAAAAAAAATCATATAACTAACTCCTGAGAAGTATACGAGATAATATTTTCTTTTAATTTACTATGCTTCTTTTACTTCACCAAATAAATATATATATTTTTACCTTTATTTTTAGTGACCCAACGCCTGATAACAGTTTCGGAGTAAAGTGGCAGCCGTATACTATAGAAAATCAACATTATCTGGATATAGGAGAACAACTAACACCTGGCATTTCTCCAAATGATGAAGAAATGAGATTTTGGGAAGAAATTTTCAGGGAATATTATCCACAAAGACTGCCTTAGAGTTTAAGCAAAAGTTGTCCTAAAAATTTATTTACTTATTAAAAAAAAAATGTAATAAATAACTTGCGACTTTCATTTCCACACCAATGTATTCGTACGAATCGTGCCTAGGGGCTCGGACGTTGTTTATATGACGTTTGTCCCAACTACCTTCACTTTGCTAATAGTCGTTGACTTGCTGCGATTTGTTATCAACTACCTACATCAAATAGTAGGTGTAGAATCGCAGTACATTCTTATTACATTTCAAACTAATATTTAACCCGGCCTCCCGTGTAATTTCTTACAGTAACATCTTTGTGTGTTAAGTAGCAAGATAAGGACTTTTCTCGGGTATAAAACATATCAATGAAATAAAAGACAAAATATAGTTCCGTGAAAATATATATTTATACAGAAAAACTATTCGTTTTGAGAACGAGTCACATTCAATAATAATTTAAATAACATTTGCAATAAAAATACATTTCATTTGTAACAATTAAAGTGTTCTAAGGCGGTTTGATACGGTTCCATTTATTCGGTTACAAATGCGAAATTTAAATTAAAAATTATATACAGCATTATTTAAGTTTTTCTTTCAACGCAATTATTTTTGGAGGCAAAATCTCACATTATTCTTATTAATTGAAATAACATTTGGATTGTAAAACCATACTGTATATTATTATTATTAGTACATTTGAAAATTAAGGAAGATTAATTATTAAAACTATAAAACAAGTGGATATTAACATGGGCTTAAATATAATCAGTTTTTATTATATTTATTTTACATCTTTTAAATTGTTAAAGACCATGATTTTCGCATATTATAGGACAAATTTAAACATACAGTTATATGCAAATAAATATAATACTTCCCAAGTCATTTAAATTTCATTTAATACGATTATGAAAAATACTTTTTATACAAGCCAAACTTTGAGTAGATTTTACAATAAAAAAAAGTAATTTAGACCTTTGTTCAGTACAAATATACAATTATTGGCTCATTTTACAAAAGCCATGTTGGAAATAACAGTTTTGAGCACTGTGTTTAAAACAATAATTCAAACCATAGTTTCTATTAAAATATCGATTTTTGTTGGTCTTATATCTCTAGACATGTCAATGATATTCATATCCCACAATTTAAATAACAGAGCCAATAGCCCTTAACAGTAAACGACTTACACACATCAAAAACTATCATATATATTCATTTCTACACTATAAACAGTTAAAAATTAACAATCTCTCATTAACATGGCAATTTCAAAAACACGTGATCGACGTACAGACATACAAAAACTAGTAACTAATTTTCCTTTTACACACTGAAAAAAGCATCATTTAAAAACTATCACTGGATTCAATAGGAAATTTAATACATATTTAGTAGAAACAATGCAATCGTTGACAATAGTACGACATAATTCTGACAGTTTCGACAAAGATGGCGCCGGCGTACTTCGACTTCCGCGTGCAATTTTACATTCCATACAACTAATTTCATAACCTAAAATGTTCAAATCTTTCGAGCCGATATTATAATGTGTTGTTGGATCATTCAATAGAGTCCCTTTGAAACGTATCTTGTCGTCTAATCGCAAAAGTTTCGTGTAGTTTGTGAAGAAATGGTCAAATATTATGTCGATTTCCGCGTGACGCTTTAGTAGACCCCCGCTGGTTTCCATGCTGACTTTCACTTCGTAGATGTATCTGAAAGGTACAAATAAAAGTGTTATTTGTATGTAGTTATACTCACTAATAAATAAAAATAAATAACTAAGTCAGTTTCTTTTGATATTTTCTTTAAAGAATTGGCTTAAGACACTGTTTCGGGTTATTTTTATTCAACCATATTATCTAAATACTTAGCATGCATTAATTTAGTTTGCATTTGAGTGATATAGTGACTATAAATTTGATAATATACCCTAAATTCAAAGTAGGTATCTTGATTTTACAATAACAGAACTGGTTGATTTTTGTTGTTTTATAGATTTTAAATCTATAAATTCAATAATCTATACTAATATTATAAAGCTGTAGAGTTTGTTTGTTTGAACGCGCTAATCTCAGGAACTACTGGTCCGATTTGAAACATTATTTCGGTGTTATCTAACATTTATCGAGGAAGGCTATTAGGCTATATATCATTACGATAAGACCAACAGTAGTGGAGCCACGCGGGTGAAGCTGCGAAGTGCAGCTAGTCATACTTAAAACTACTAAAACATAATACTTACTCATTCATATTATTCAAGTGACAACTTTTCCCGCTCTGCCTCGCGACTCTCCGTACAAATTCGCAATCCTCCAAATTTAGACCTTCCCCCTTTTGGCATAGTGTCGAAAATTCCTGTCCATAATAACACTTGAAGTACTCTCTAATAAACGACGGCAACCAAGACGCAAAGTCGTTCCATTTATTTGTCACACTTTTTATTTTAACATCTTTAACATAGCCTTCCCAATTAACGTTAGAACCTTCCAGAACAGAGCATTTAATTTGAGTGGCTGCCATGTTGTTTTCAATCCAAGATGGCGCATGGCATTGGTTGTAATAGTCGTCCCAATTTACGTAGTGCGTATTATCTTCGTAATCTGTTATAAATTCGTTCTTGAGAAGGTTTTTAATACTGGTTTTGTCTTCGCTTAATAATTCTATGAGACCAGAAGGTACGCCCTCATCTTGAAATCCGACTATCAGCTGGTTGCTGAAGTATATTAGAGTTATTATGCCGATGCTTAGCTGTAATGGAATAGAAAATATGTTATATGAACCGTAGCCACATATAAATACAGCATATTTTTGATCAAAGCTTCTAAATATGGATTGTCAAATTTATTTACTAAAGAAAAGGTTACTTTACATATGTATTTAGATTTAGTTAGGTATATTGTTTAGTTTTTCCTTATTATTTCAATAAATTCCCTTATTTCTTAAGTAATTTAAACCTATCAATAACAGTAAGTAAAAATAATACTATACCTGGAAAGGAGTGACAAATTTCTTCGTAGCCTCTGTCTTCGCCAACAAACATGTAACACCCAACCCCATAGCGAAACTCAGCAAGACCGTCATTGTATACAACAACCTCGACACCGGTATATATTGTAAAAACGCAAAAATCGGTAACGTAACCGTAACAATACCGATTATTGGCAAAAACAGGAAAGAACACACCAGTGCTAAAGTACCACGTATCAAACCATACGTCGTACACCCGTGCGAACAAGTTATGAACATTTGCAACCAACTCAATGTAACACAATGCGGTAGGGTGTACTTAAAGAACCCTTGCCAATTACTCCTCTTAGCCATTGCTATTAGAATAACGGGAATTAGTAGCGAGAAAAATACGCGAGCGTTCAAGCAAAATTCAATGCTATTCCCAAGTATATAAGACGGATAGTTTGATATGTGCAAGTCTAGGAACCGCCAACCTTGGTGGACGACTGTATCTTTCTCGTAGGGATACTTCGCTAGAACGTTAATTCCAAAGGATATTAAAGCCAAAACATCAGGGTACGGTCGGCCATTTGTACCGAAAGAAAACAGCGTTAAAAACATGAGGCAAAATGATAGAACGCAGAATTCAGAAAACGGCACCCATTGCGTAGCTATAAACGGATAGAGAAATAAATTGACGAAAAGCGCCAAGAAAAACTGTAAAAACGGCCCCAAATTATTACGCACAAACAGATTCTCCGATTCGTCCGGCTGCAAGTTGCCATCACTATACCTCAGAAACAATCCTGACCACTTCCGAAAATCGATAAACTGCCTTTTCGCTAGCAACATTTTGAACGTACAAATCACCATGGCAACGATGCTTATATAATACAAAATTAAAGGTACTAGATGGTATAGACTGTCCGTGCTAACTGACAGATAGGCTACGAGTAGCAAAGAGAGTTCTAGATTGGACAATCTGAAGGATAGCGAGCCAAAATAATAGAGCAATTTTAGGTATAGGACTTGTATGAACACTTGGGGATGTAAGAAGGCCTGTTGCAATATGGGGATATGGTCTAGGGCCTTAAGGCTAGGGTCTGTTAGGGTCAATTCATGGCTGACTAGAGGCAATTCGCCCTGACAGTAGTCAACGGCGGCGGAAACTAGATTATCGACTGTGAGATTTCGGATTTCGTCGTTTGAACTGCACCGCTCTGGGTATTCTGAAAACACATACATTGAAAATTTAACTATACATAGAAAATGGATACATATTATATAGGAAATTTATTTCATAAAAAAACAGCTAATCAAATCACCAAAATCTTACATGAATAAATAGTACGCTAAAACTTGTTATTATACTATGCCGATAATATCGAAACATTTAAGAAATTAAAAACACCAAAAAATTTCTGAAAATAAATGAAAATAAAACTTTTAAGTACTAAACAATTCCGTTATATGCAAGCTTTTTATTGAGGAGTTAATTCGGACAAATTTAAAACGTTTAAAACATTTTTTTATGTGCTTTAAAGGAATCTATACTAATATTATAAAGAGGAAAGGTTTGTATGTATGGTTTTCACGCATAAACTACGGGACCGATTTTGATGAAATTTGGCACAGATAATCTTTCGACCCTGAGAAAGAACATAGGCTACCTTTTATTGCGAAATATATAATGTACCACGGGCGAAGCCGGGGCGGACCGCTAGTCAGTAAATAAAATCATACCTTCATGACTAATTTCGGCGGTTCGAATAGTTCCATTGCCGTGAATGTGGTCTCCGGCTTGAAGTGACTCCAATGCTTGACCATCATTCAACGCTGGGGCTTCATCTGAAGAAAGTTTAATGAAATTATTAGAAAAATTATCATCACTTTGGTAATTAAATAAAAAATAACATTAATATAATTTGTAAGTTATAATTTTAGATGAGATTTGTTTGATGTGGATAATCTTAAGAAAAAATATATACACAGGATTCTCTGTTTCAATTTGGCTTAAATTATGAAATATTATATTTATATATAGTTATACAATATACATATATATATTTTTTACTGTCTTGTAATATAAAAGACGTGTGGCACTCGGGGACTGCCGCGGTAAAGCTATTGCATGCTATGCCTTCAAGCCACACCTCCGCGCCCGTCGGAGTGGGGAGCGTGAGGTTTTTCGTTACGCAATTTCTGGATTCGGTCCCCGCGCTCAAGGCCCGCGATAGAAGCTATGCAATAGCTTAAAAATGCAATAACTAAACTTAAATTCATACATTTAAACAGCAAAAATATGTTTGCTATGATTAATATACTCGGGCTTGATTTTTCAATCCTTGGTTAAAACTTACCCGTCTAATAAAAAAGTATTACACGATAGTATTAAAATGTCACTTGTAGTGTCAAATACGGGAAGAAGAATACATTTTTGAAATGGTAGTTTAATACGTTATTCGACGAATAAGTTTTAACCAACAATTGAAATATCAACCCTTAATTTAACATACCATGTGACTCATCCAAAGCCTCATCTTCCTGTTCCTTTTTGAGGGTAGTCGTACAAATCTCACGGATGCGCCGCTCTAACTGCGCCGTTGTTATAAACTGCTCTCCGTTCGATAAGCTGAAAAAATTATATTATTATAGATTTCATCAAATAAGTTTAAATAAATATTTCTTCACACAAATTGTAACTGTTCTTCTTTCAAAATCACTCGAGATATATTTTCCAAATAAAATAAAGTCAGTAAATCCTTTGATATTTCATTATTAAACGCAGTAGACAGCGTAAAATAGCGCTTAATTGACAAAATCTCACTAAAAATCCAAGTCAAAAAAATAGGATATTTTTTTTTACACAATTTCCCCCCCACTCTGAAAAAAATTTTTTTTTCGAATACTAACCTAGCAAAAAGGTCTCTAGCGGCCTTCCTGGCGACCGTCTCCTGCCGGCTGGCGGCGAGGCACGACTTGGCGCGCACTATTGGCGCACTGTCCTCGTCTATGACGCCGCTGCGTATGCACCTATGCAAGGAAAAAAGAAAAAATACGTGAGAAATGTTGGAAAAATGAAGATTTTTTGTTGCTGAAACCGAAAAGACCTGGTAAAACAGGAAAAAAATGTATGAAACATGAAACAATACGATTTTTTGTAGCTGAAATCGAATCGACCAGGTAACTTCGAAATATATTGAAACTAGATTTCCGCCCGCGGCTTCGCCCACGTTTTCAAAGAAAAACCCGCATAGTTCCCGTTCCCGTGGGATTTCCGGGATAAAACCTATGTGTTAATCCAGGTTACCCTCTATATGTGTGCTAAAGTTCATTGTAATTGGTTCAGTAGTTCTTGCTTGAAAGAGTAACAAACACACACACATCCTCACAATCTTTCGCATTTATAATATTATTAGTAGGAAATCATAAAAATGGACATGGATAAGATATGGTACCTATAATGTGTATTTTAGTTACTACAAATAAGGTTTTCGGAATAATGAAGTCAAAGATCAAAGGCGATGGAAATATCATAAATTCGTACACTTATTATGTCGTAACGAGAAATAATGACAACATGCGTACACTCACAACAACACTCACATAAATTCCTGCAGCTCAATCTGAACCCTATTCCACCTCCTTTGCCAGAGCAAAAAATCACGAAAATTCCCATTCATTTATTAAAACTACCACTTCATTACGATTTAATCCTGTTATGGTGGTCAGAGCGGAAAATTTGTTTACAGAATATGTTTATTGTTGTTGAAGAAGGAATGTCAATATTTGTACAACATTATTTGTTACCTCATAATATCATTTCTTGCATTTTTATTTTCTTTCACTAGGCATTTGCGTGTATGTCGCCAATCCGTGCAATTTTGAAATTATTGACGTTTTGTGTCATCTATTTCTTATGAATGCCAGTTACAGAAAATAAACAAAAATATCTAAGAAGGTCTCATTAATACATAAATGTGCCTTTTAAACATCTAGGAAGTATTTCAAATTATTATATGTTTTGTTCCACATTAATAAAAAAAAAATTGTTTCACTTGTGAAAAAATATAGAACTATATTCAAAATATTTGATGTACTTGCTATGCCATATGTGACAATATGCCACCTTCGAACATTCAGAAGCCATATGATTATTGATTAGCATATTCTATCATTTCCCCTACTTTTGTTAACAATATTTATGAATTAATTAGTTACCTACCTATTTAAAGATATACTTGGAACCTTAAAAAAAATCAGATTTGTCAAATTCTACTTTCACACAAGCTAGATCAAGTTTAATTAGTGAAATGGCAATCAAATGCAACAAACTTATCAGCAATTAACATAATTACTAATATTTTAAAGCCAATATAATATGATTGTTTTTTTAATCTCAGGAACACTGTTTGTTTACAAAATTTATTATTGTATGTTGTTATTTCATTTATCGAGGAAGGCTGGCTATTACCATCACACTACTGCAAATCTGGCAAAAATTTGGGAAAACATTGCATCTAAGAACAAAATAAGTTGCATAGGTCAGGTTTTATTTTTAAATTCTAGTAAACATACCTTCGCAACATTCTTCTTGCTTCTGGGTGTGCCTGTTCAGTTGCGCAAATTAGCCATTCCAATGCCTGTTTGAAGTTTGATATTTTATCTGCCTCTAGTTCTGAAAAATAAATTTATTTGTTAGCTACTTTTTCATTAAAATATCTCAAATAACAGTTGTTTAGAATAACACAAAAAATTAGTTTTCACTCATTGAAAGTCATGCCATGTATATCAGTATCATATAACCATAGAAACAAAAACATAGAAGAGGTTTGGATAATGATTCTCTTACAAATATTATGCCTCCTTGTTATAAAAGTTAAAGCATGAGCTATAGGGGCAAAATGAAGAAGTCTGAATTTGGCAGGATAAAAAGTCAAACACTGGTTAAGTTACATCAATTATCACATACATTTTATATAAAGAAAATTAAATGCACCATTCCCCACAAGGCCACAAGAGACTTCACTATGTACAATAATTATAACATAATAAATAATAAAAATAAAATAAAAAGATTAATTTACTCACCACATTTTTCCTCTAGTAATTGTTTGGCCAGAACAACCTGTGATTCGGCACACCCATCTTCAGCTAACTGGTTACGGAGACGCTTCAGAGATCCTTGTGGTCCATCTGAACGAAATAGATTCAACAAAAATAATAAGGAACCAATTATTGTATTGTATTCATGTACTGTGTTCTATGTGGGTAGAAAGTAAGAGAATAGCAAAAAAAAACACTTTAAATTGTTTTAAACCTTTTCAATAAAGCACTTAATTATTATAGGCTTGCAGTGAGTGTAAGTTTGATCCAAGTGAGAGTTTATCGTCATATTTATTCCAGCAACAATTGAACTAAGTCTTATAAAGGAATAAATAGAAAAGTAAAATCACTTTATTCTATGTATCTACTCGAATAATAGGACAAACAATAACAGGTTGGCTTGGTTCTTTCATGCTATATTTAAGAATGTGTCGTTAGTGAAACAATATTCATTCCATATGTCTTTTTCATTGAATTGTAAACTTAATTCATATCGATGTTTTACATGACTTATATCAATTTTTCAACTTTAAGGTGGTACTTAACATGCATATTACATATAACTTAAAATAGGTACATAATAATATTATTGTTGCTCTATATAATTATTGAATTTCAATTACTTACCATGTAGATTCCAACGTTTTCTTCCTACAGGCATTATTTCATAACGTCACAAAAAGAAAAACAACTTTCTTATTTTAATTATATTACTTTAACCATGTTAATCATTTAAAAAAATCATGTACTATCAATCGATTGTTGTGTCAATTTGGCAATTGGCAAAATATGGCACAAATGGGCACAAGTGAATTTGTCAATGTGAAGTTCACTGGTGGGTGTTTACAGTTTCCGCTTATTATTGTTTAATTTAAGGAACTCTATTTCGTGTTAAATTAAGAAAAGCTGTGGAAAGAAGAATAATCTGTGAGAATAATCTATTTGATGGTATAATATGAGTGAATGGATTAAAAAATTACTCTGAAGTGTGGGGCTTTATCTAAAAATTATCTAACTGTAAATATCATGTTGTCTTACTGCAAGCTACCCACGTATTTACACCCACTTTCCAAGTGCTTGCTCTCTCGTATTATTATTAGAAAGCTTAAAATAGAAACATTGTATAGAGCAGTAAAATAAGTTGCATCCTGTGGTTGCATCCTATAACTATTTTAAAATTAAGTCACCGAACACCGGGTAATGCGTTTGCCACACTAGACGGAAATTTCCAAAGAAAATTTCAAGAAAATGACCTCATACCAAAAGAGACCTCAAATATAGATACACCGAGAATAAAGAATATGCATATTATCTATATACATATTATAATAAATCTGTAGAAGGGTCAATTCTGTACATTGAAAATATTGAAAAAAATAAATAGCAGGGGATGTTACTGGGTCGATACCAAACCCAAATATGTGATTATAAAAATTTTTGTCTGTCTGTCTGTCTGTATGTGTAATGTGAAGACATCACGTGAAAACTAACGGTTCGATTTTGATGAAACTTGGTATAATTATACCTTATTATCCTGGGCATAAAATAGAATACTTTTATCCCGGAAAAATACGTAGAAAAAAAATAAATCTTAATTTTTCCGTGCGGACGGAGTCGCGGGCGGAAGCAAGTTACTAAATATAAATAAGATATAAATACAGAGAGTTGGCATTGTAACGAATTTATGAAGGACCAAAAGGTTGCGATGAATGTTGCAATTGCAAATGCAGAAATTTGTTCCGTCAATGTTTGTCAGAGGAGGGAGATAACAAGAGTGTCTAAATTGTTCCTCTATCTCTCTCTGTCTCTCTCTCTCTCATAGAACTTCGTAAGTTCGTTCCATTCGGGTGTCCCTTGACACATCTCAAATTAATTTTTATTAATTACCTAGTATGTACCTACGTTGATTTAAATTTTAGGCCATAATAGACTACCATATTTTAATACCTGCTTCCTTAGTTAGAACGAACCAGCGCTGACAAGCAATTTTTCCAGCTTTCTTTCTGAATACGGCCTATGGGCGTATTCAGAAAGAAAGCTTGAAACTTATAAGCGCTTATCGGCGCTTGTCAACGCTGGTTCGTTCTACACAAAGGAAGCAGGTTGAAGCATACCAAAACAAATTTTATATGGCAGCTTCCAGCGCCGACCAGCGCTTGTTGAAGCTTGTCGGAACTTGTCAGCGCCGATCAGCGCTTATCGGCGCGTTTTCATATATTTTCCTGCGCGGGTTACCAGCGCTGACAAGCGCCGATAAGCGCTTATAAGTTTCAAGCTTTCTTTCTGAATACGCCCTAAGTCTATATTAATTCCATGTATCGGAACGATTTTATCGGATAAAGTAAAACCAGCACATTTTAGCGGCTATCGTATATCGGCGATCGGCGTCCGATACCGATATCGGATCGGATAATCTACCATTTCTACAAAGTACATCAATGATTTGTTCAGTAATTGTCAAAACGTTAGACAAGGACCATTTGCCGTTGGGTGACCTCTCGCTCAGACCATTATTTATTGAAGTGAAACTTCTTTATCGGGGTTGGAAAAAAATTTAGTGTAGGTAACATTTTTTCGTTACGCTATTTTTTTTCTGTTTTTAGTGCACTTTGCCCTGTTTTTTATTACTTTTGCACTGCGTCTCCTTGTCCACCAGGTTGTCTGGAAGAGATCGCTGTCTCAGCGATAAGACCGCCTGTTGTGCTCTTTTATTAAATAATGTATTGTGTCCTTACTTGTACTTTTCTCTGTGGTGCACAATAAAGTATTTTTGTTTGTTTACGCGTGATATTTTTCCGTTACGCGCCATCTTTTTCATATCCCTACCACGCGTGATTCGACGTATTTCTGTAAAGTTGCATATAGTAAAATATTTTTTGAAAAATAAGGTCATAAAGAAGTTTCACTTCTTACGTGTGTACACTAGTACACGCACACATTTTTTTTTAGCTTCAGCTTCTTCATTTTTGGTGCACTGTCTAGTTAATAGTATTTTTAAACTTCTTTGATTACCATTTACTATTATTTTTAATAAGACATGTACATTATAAATCTGTGGACACAGATACGACACAGATACATAATTTATTGATTTTAATGTCAGACACTCGTCAGACAAATGTCAGATATTTAGATATCAGTCACTCAGTCACTCACTCTCTTCAAAGTTCAATCCACTAATCCAGTGATCCACACTTATAACCGAATCGGAGCGTCTGTATATGCTATAATTGGTCACTTGAATCGTGCTTGAATTTGAATCACTTATCACAGTACATACACTCATCAGCACAGACTGCCACAGAGTACTTTATACTTTATATCTTAGAGTATATATACTATCTATAGAGTGCGAACAACCAAGTGGGAACAGTAGGCACAGGTGGGAACAACACGACGTTCCCGCCGCGAGCGCTCGTAGTCGTGGTTGAGTGCTGACGAAGTGCGTTGCTCTGGAATTTTTTTCATATTTACGAATAAACATCGTGAAATGTGTAGTTCTATCTTGCAAAAACGATACTAGAAAATACACAAAATTGAAATCCAGTATCACATTTCATCGGTAAGTCGATTGTCGGGGGTGAAGGGGAGGTGGGAGGCGGACACGCGCAGGCTCGCTCGCGCACCTCACTGCCGCCACGTGATCGTAGTGATGTGACTTGACCAACGCTGTACTCGATAGTTTACAAGAAGAACTATATTTTAACATATTAATTATTTAACTTTAAAATTAAAACTCTTTTAAAAATGTATTATAAATAATTTTGTGGTGTGTTTTGTATTATGAATACGAATGTATTATAGTGTTAATGTAAAGTATAGATTTTGAAGATTTTTGTAGGTATAGAATGTATAAAATTAAATAGAAAAATTATTAATATAATTTATTATTTAATTATAAATTATTTCTTATTTATAACTAACATTTTTAAAACATTATTACTTATTATTGTTTGGTTTATTATTAAAAAAATAGCACTAAACCCGATCTTTTATTTTATTAACTTTATTATTTAAGACTAGCTTACCACCCGCGGCTTCGCCCGCTTTGTCTAAAACCTAATAAATTATATACGAAAACCTTCCTCTTCAACTCTATCTATTAAAAAAAAAACGCATCAAAATCCGTTGCGTAGTTTTAAAGATTTAAGCATACAAAGGGACATACCTAGGGACAGAGAAAGCGACTTTGTTTTATACTATGTAGTGAAGTCCACACGTTTTTCTGATATTCCAATTAAACATATTTTTTTAAAGTATCTACTTATAATAATTAATACAAGAAATAATGGAATAAACACACTTTATTCAGTTGGTAAACAAATTTAAAATTACATATTTATACTTTATTCATACATTAATTCTCCTTTAATAACATATTGAAAATAAAATTTACTTAAGATACATATATTTATTTACATAACTTATCGATAGCTCAACACGCATTTGATACCTACCCATCCCTATTGGTCACACACACATCTATATAATATCTATAGCTCATCTGCCTACGATGTGCACTAAGCAATTTGTTCGATTTTCGTGCTGTTCACGTTTAGTATGGCGCTCATCCAAGCTGATTTCTTCGGGTATTCTCAAATCAAAAATTTGATGAAATTCATTACCGATATCTGCGAAATCCGTACAGACTATGTTAAAATATAGTTCTTCTTGTAAACTATCGAGTACAGCGTTGGTCAAGTCACATCACTACGATCACGTGGCGGCAGAGAGGTGCGGTGTCCGCCTCCCACTTCCCCTTCACCCCCGCGATGCTAGATTTATTTTCATAAATTAAATCATCAATCGATTTACCGATGAAATGTGATACTGGATTTCAATTTTGTGTTTTTTCTAGTATCGTTCTTGCAAGATCGAACTGCACATTTCACCATGTTTATTCGTAAATATGAAAAAAATCCCTAGAGAAACGCACTTCGATAGCATTCAACCACGATTAAGAGCGCTCGCGGCGGGAACGTCGTGTTGTTCCCACCTGTGCCTACTGTTCCCACTTCGTTGTTCGCACTCTATAGATAGTATATAATATACTCTAAGCTTATCAGTGTCTTCTTCTTCTTCTTTTTTGTTTATGGCCTTCCCAATCCCAAAAGGACGGATTCTGCCAGTGTCAAGTGTTATCAGTGTCAGAACTGTCAGACGTCAGTTTACAGTTTCATTTCATTCTGTCAATTCATTCAATTTCAGTGTCTATCAGTGTTTATCATGGTTGCGCGCTGTGTTGTGAGATCGGTGTTTGAAAATAAATAAATTATGGTGTGAATCTTATGCTCCATTTACTGAATCATAATAGACTTTGTATTAAAAAATCAAAATGTTGACGCCAAGTTTTAAATTATCACAAGACGAAAACCACGTGTTTATTACGGTGCACGCACCATACACAAATGTTAAAGATACGGAAATCGATGTTGATGGAGAAAATTTTTTGTTTGTTTCTAGTCCTTATTTCTTGCGACTGTGTCTTCCAGGAAAAATAGTTGAAAATGATAAATCTAAAGGGTCATACGTTTGCGATTCTGGTGATTTCAACCTTACGTTCGACAAAGTAACACCCGGCGAGCATTTTGAACACCTAGACATGATTACGAGTCTCTTAGCTCCTAAAGATATACCAAATGTTAATCCCAGTTTAGTCGAAATGCTCGAAGAAGACGGTATCACGATTGAGGATGACGAGGGTGCTGTGGGTGGCGCATGTAGTTCAAAGAAATATTCTTACGGTTTTGGGGGGAAGGTCTGTACGGATTTCGCAGATATCGGTAATGAATTTCATCAAATTTTTGATTTGAGAATACCCGAAGAAATCAGCTTGGATGAGCGCCATACTAAACGTGAACAGCACGAAAATCGAAAATTCTCTTCTGATCATTATTTCGCTGATTTATTTGAAGAAGAACTTATAAGCCCCTATTTAATACTTACCCTGACATGGCAAACCGAAGATTTTGATAAAAATGTAGAATTTAATGATGATGAGATCAGTTTGTTGAAGGAATTGCCTAACAAACATTATGTTTTAACTAAATCTGAACACAATCAAGTGCTTTTAGGTCTCATAGATATACTGTATGCCTTTTGCTATGATAAAAGAACCACCTACAATGAAGGCACAGTTGAGTCTTGCTGGACAATAAATAAATTGTCATCAACATTGAGTTGGTTTTGTGTTTTTGATGATATGAAACAAGTATTGATTGCATGTTACAGGCGAGCTTTGTCGTATCCCATATTTAGAAATTTTGAGCTGTGTCACAAGGTGAGAAATGATGTGATTTCTGTATTAAAGCTTGGTAAGAAGTTTGTGGTAAAATGTATGGTGAGAATTCACAGGCTGTTCAATTCGAGCCAGGACGCAAGGTATATATTGAATCAGCTGTATATAACTGATTACTTGGTTTTCTTACAAAAGTGTAAGCCTGAGGAGTTGATGGAGCTGTGCGATAATCTCTCCAAAGTTGAATTAAAGAAGAGCGATCTGTCCTTAGAATTGGAGGAATTAGAAGCAGCAGCGAAAATGGTTCAAAGGGAAGAATGTCACGTTGTGGGTAATGAGATGGCTTTGCAAATGGCCTCTATGTCCTTACTGCAAGGGGTGAAAAAGGCGAGTGACTATAAATATGATGACGATAGCAGTAGCGATTCCTCAGATTCCTCAGATTCTACAGATTCTTCTTCTACTTCTTCGTCTGAAAGCACGTCAGATTTGGACTCTGACGATGATGATTCCTCTTGACAGGAAGATGAGGAGGAATGTGTTATGGGTTTGTAAATCCTTAACACTGAATGTGATGGATTATTTCTATTTTGAATAGAAGCAGTGCACAATTGAACACTATTATGTGATATTTGTAAGGTGAAAGAAAAGAAGAGACAGATACAGACAGATAGACAATTATTGGCATGATACAATCTTTTTGATTATAAATTTTGATTGGTGTTTAAGTAGTGAAAGCAAGTGCTTAGATACTACTATATTTGAAATATCTGTGTTAAATGTCTATTAATCATATTATGATAAGCTTTATTGGATTTTGAACTCAAAACTTTTTGAGTAGACAACAAATTTTAATTACTGTTTATGTGATGAAAGCAAATGCGAATACAATTTATTATATATATTAAAAGTATCTGTGCTAAATGTCTATTAATTGTATTATTACCAGCTCAATTTGGATTTAAAAATCAATAGAATCAATATTTTTGAAGTAGTGTTTTAAAAACTATCTAACTTTTTGTGGTAGTAGCAAATGCGAAGATTTATTGTATAAGAAATAAATGTGTTACATGTCTCTTAAACATATTATTACAAAAATATTGGATTTTACAACTTTTTGATGTTAGTTTTATTATATAATTGGTGTGTAAATGTTGAAAGCAAAGCAAATAAACTTTACTATATTTGAGATATGTGTTTGATGTCTATTATATGTGTACTACAGTTTAATTCTATTAAGGGCCGATTTTTCAATGCTTGGATAAAAGTTATCCGTCCAATAAAGTATTACACGATAATATTAAAATGTCACGTAAACTGTCAAATACGGGCAATTAGAATACGTTTTTAAAATGGTAGTTTTATACATTATTCGACGAATAAGTTTTAACCAAGGATTGAAAAATCAGCCCTTAATGTGCCAAAACTATGAAGTTTCACTTAAATTTTCTGAAATATGTTGCTTAAAATATCAGTCATTTTAATACAATAGTAGTATGAAACTGCTTTTTAAAATAACTGTCAATGTTTCCTTTTCTGGAAGGTAGTCATAGATTTATAAGATTGATGTTAATTAAATGTTAAATCAATGTTATATGATAGAAAAGCATTTGTTTCTATTATGTGTTACTACATAATATTATGTGTCTAATGATAAACTTGTTGCCAAATTCTTTTACTGAAATCTCATAAATGTTTAGCTATTAAAATTTAACGAAATATGTGTCAAATTATATTATGTTAAACATGGTCAAGTATGTGTCTAAATGTGTATTTGTTGAATAAAATAAATAAAACTACAATATATATTTTATTGCTATCTCCTCATAATATGATCTCCGATCTTAGCAAATAAAAATTTTACGAAATGCAAAATCAAAACTCATACCTATTACCTACTAACTAAGTAAATGTTAATTATTGATATATTATATTTTTTTTCGACGAAAAACTAAACCGCCTTTAATATGTCAGAACTAGATAAAATTATAAAGGGACGATACGAGAGGCACCACCTATCAAAAAATGAAAGAATCGTAAAAATTTGTACAGCCAGTTCAAAGTTATGACTTGTGATAAACGAAAAAAATAATACAGTCAAATTGAGAACCTCCTAGTTATTTTTGAAGTCAGTTGAGTAGATATTTCTTCCATTATTCCACTTCTTAAATATTAAATAAATTAAAGCTTTCTTTTTTTAATAAATGCGAAAGTTTTTGTTATGTTTGCTTTCTTAAGTTATAAATTATAATTATTAATTAACTATTGGTGGAACCACAGTGTAACTGACGCGATTTTCTTATTCATTTTATACCTACACATTAATATGTACCTAGATTTGTTAACGAGAGAATTACATGAAGCTTTTTCATTTTTCGAGATCATTCCGTTTTCCAATAAAGCGGAGGCTGGAGACTGCGAAGGTCGCAACGTAGCAACGTAGTAGGGATGGGCAAATGGAAAAAAAATATCGATATTTATCGAATCGATATTTTTCAAATACATCGATTTATATCACCCAAGAAATATCGATATTTCGATATATCGATATTTTTTGCCCAATTTGCATTTATTTATAAAAATTGCCTAAATTATCGAAATTTTAAAGCAAATACACATCTGGCTGTTTCAACATACGTTTTATTTATTTAAAAAAAATAAAATACAATACAATACAGTCAGTCCAGTGCAGTGATACCAACCAAACCTTAGAGTATATATACTATCTATAGAGTGCGAATAACCAAGTGGGAACAGTAGGCACAGGTGGGAACAACACGACGTTCCCGCCGCGAGCGCTCGTAGTCGTGGTTGAGTGCTGTCGAAGTGCGTTGCTCTGGAATTTTTTTCATATTTACGAATAAACATGGTGAAATGTGCAGTTCTATCTTGCAAAAACGATACTAGAAAATACACAAAATTGAAATCCAGTATCACATTTCATCAGTAAGTCGATTGTTATACTTATTTTTATGAAAATAAATTTAGCATCGCGGGGGTGAAGGGGAGGTGGGAGGCTGACACGCGCAGGCTCGCTCGCGCGCCTCACTGCGGCCACGTGATCGTAGTGATGTGACCTGACCAACGCTGTACTCGATATAAAGTTTACTAGAAGAACTATATTTTAACAAATTATTTATTTAACTTTAAAATTAAAACTCTTTAAAAAATGTATTATAAATTTGTGGTGTGTTTTGTATGATACACTTTCTAATAATATTATGAATGCGAATGTATTACTTATAGTGTAAATGTAAAGTATGTAATGTTACGATATATTTTCTGAACCGCTAAATTGATTTTGAAGATTTTGATAGTAGAATGGATAAAATTAAATAAAAAAAATATCAATATTATTTATTATATTATCATTTTAAATTATTAATTATTTCTTATTTTATTTAACATTTTTAAAACATTATTATTATTTTTTGATTTATTATTAAAGAAATAGCACTAAACCCGATCTTTTATTTTATTAACTTTATTATTTAAAAAGTACTCACCTTTTTCTGATATTCCAATTAAACATATTTTTTTAAAGTACTTAAAGTACTTAATTATAATACAAGAAATATTCAAATGGAATAAACAAACTTTATTCAGTTGGTAAACAAATTTAAAATTACATATTTATACTTTATTCATATATTTTTCCTTTGATAACTTATTGAACATAAAATTTACTTATGATACATATTTATTTACATAACTTATCGATAGTTCAACACGCAATTGATACCTACCCATCCCTATTTGTCACACACACATCTATATAGTATCTATAGCTCATCTGCCGTAGACAGAGTTGGTTTCTCTGTCTACGTCATCTGCCTACGATGCGCACTAAGCAATTTGTGCAATACACGCGTTCTATACTATTGTAATATATACTCTAAGAACCAAACCAACAAGCAATGTCATTGTCATAGACTAGCAAGCCATGGAGAGTAATTTTTGTAATTTGTTTGTGTTTGAAGCAAAGAAACTAAACCCATACAGGCTACTGCTATTTTTATTTTTATTTTATTTTCTAAATTTAAGAAATCGGATTGGTCAAAATCATGATGTTGACGCATGAGCAGACAGCAGAGCTTTAAAAATATATCGATTTTGATATCTGAAAATAAATATCGAAAATTGATATATCGCGGGAAAAAATATCGCTAATTAGTATCGATATTTTTCTGAAAAAATATCGATATTTTGATATATCGATATTTTTTACCCATCCCTACAACGTAGGTACCTAGCAACTAGCAATGGAAAATGCAAAACCAGCTTTGGGCACGTGGGCAGTGAGATCAATAATGGGGTGGAGCTTCCAGGAATTGCGCTTTACTTGCTGAACATAGGTCACCCGATTGCTCTAGAACTAGAAGGATGCAATGAATGTTATGCGAGTATGTATATTTATTTTGCAGATGTCTAGGTAATTTTTGAAGTGAAACTTCTTTGAGCGCGAGGAGAGTAAAATTTGAAGGTGTCATGGCAATACAAGTAAGGTGACGATTTTGGTATCTTTGAATCTTGCCAAAGAAGTTTCACTTCTGACACGTGTGCTAGGCACACACGCTCTTTTTTATTATTGGTATATCAAGGGTATACAGGGTGTCCCACTGTTGGTATACTAAGCTCAAAGGAGGTTATAGTTTTGCATACGCTGAGTACGTAAAAAATACTTATAAAATTCCAGACGCATTTTTTTTTCAAATAGATGAATTCTTAAAACTCTATGTGTACACCCATAACAAGCAACCCGCCCAACTTTGCCACTAGCACGTGAGCTATCGTTTAAGATTATGTTTTCATTGACAAAATGCTCACATTAGCGAAGCGGTATATGCCGGCTGCACCAAGCTAGAGAAGAAAAATGGAATTTCAGGAAAAATTCAGCAAAAAATTTTTGACGTAATTTTGTTGTTTAAGTATTTTTTACGTGATCAGTGTATGCAAAACTACAAGTCCCTTCGCGCTTAGTATACCAATAGTGGGACACCCTGTATAATATCTATCTGACCCGGTAAATGTTGTTATGCCAGGGAATAAACAAAAACACAAATCGAATTACCAAAGCCTTTATATTGACAACGTTTATTATTAGTATTGACACGAGTTTTATACATAGAAAAATAACAAGCCTCTGCCCGGGGCTTCGAGGCCAGGCGAGGAAGTAACCATGACAACGGCATGTTTCATCGCGATAAAAAGCCGGTAATCAACAAGTGGCTTTGTAGTTTGTACATAGTATTCTAACTCCACACTTAAACATCATGGTCTAAGATCCGAACATAAGGCGAAATTCAACGGCGTGATAATAGAATGAGACCAATTTTATAATTAATTTAGTCTATTAAAAAATGTATTAAAAATGGGTTGACTGGGAAAATCCTGGACAGGACATTTTTAATGAATTAAATTTTTTTTATTTATTTTTATTTTTTATTAATTGCAGTTTCGAGATAATAAAACAATTTTGTAATAAAACAGTGCTGACATAATTTTTTTTTTCATCATCCTATCAAGTGAAAGTAACTGGTACCGACATACCTGTTTATACCTGCCAACCTAGCCGTTTGTCCCGGTAAATATTAGAAAACGACTATGACTGCACATTCTGTAGGTTTCATACTTTAAGTCTATTATATTTTTTTTTTATTATCTTGATACTGCAATTAATTAAAAAAAATGTTTTTTTTTTAAATTCATTAAAAATGTCCTGTCCAGGATTTTCCCAGTCAACCCATTTTTAATACATTTTTTAATAGACTAAATTAATTATAAAATTGGTCTCATTCTATTATCACGCCGTTGAATTTCGCCTTATGTTCGGATCTTAGACCATCATAAACTCGCTTTCATGCGATGTGAAGGAAGGAAGTAAAAGAAATAAATAGGCAAACAACTTATAACAATAATTATGTAAGGATGTAGTAGTTAATGTGCTTTATAGAGATAATAATTGCAATTATATAAAGTTAATACCTACGATTGTTATATTAAAATTTAATTTGTTTAAATATATATTTGTTCATAAAACCTTAAATTCTATTGGTAACTACGTAACTAGGTACGATCCTTATTTTCAAAATATTTGTTGCAGTGTAAATAATAAATCGAAACAACCCCGTTATAACTACTACTTCGCAATAATAATAAAACCCTAGTGCACTCTAGTATTGTTTTAGCTCATTTTTTTAATTAATGTAGAATAAATAAATAGATGGACACATTTTTATTGAGAAAACTACCTTCATCTGACTTTCTAAGCCCCTTTCATATTTATGGTAGCAGATAGATTGTCCCAAAAAGTACTTATTTAAAAATATCAGGATCTCTGTATTTCGTAACATAGTTAAATATAATATAAATATAGATAGTTAATGTTATAATTATACGCAATTAACTATTTTAAACATAATATTTTTGGCATAATTTAATGGGGTAAGGGGCACATGAAATAATGATACATATTCTGTTTCACTGATCGATTTTCTTTAAGGACAAGTAGGGGATGAGCATACTGTGTCTGACCAGTTCACCAGTCCAACATATTTTTTGCTTCTTCGTCTCCAGCGGGATTCGAACTCAAGACCCCTCGGTTCTACGCTACATGTTAACCACTGTTCCAAGAGGCGAAAATTATGTGTGGTAGTTAGTATAGTTACCTAAGTATTATATTGATAATGTTTAAAAGTCTCTATAAAATATGAAAAAGACCTCCGCTAGCTTTCCCGGGTTTTATTACGCAGGCATTCAAAGCGAAAACAAACCCTCATATTCAATCAATAATGATTCCGCGCATGACATAACGGCCCGGATTTAATGAAAGAGGATCTATTTATATTCTTTCAAAGGAAAAGTACCTGTAGGTATGTATGTAGGTTACCATCATAATAAGTTGGTATTAATTCCGTCTCTGTTTTAACAAAATTTTCAGTTTTACGAAATGCTGGTTTCTTTACGATTTTTTCTTTACCAATTTATTTATGGTGATGATGATGTACGATGATGTGTAATTTATTTGTCTATTTGATTGTTTTAAGCTCTTACTCTAACCTTATTTCTTTCATTGAAGCCCCTGGCTTTGACCACTGAGCCATCACCAATCTTTTTCAATCGAGTTCAAAACGCCTACCAAATAACCTGAGCAATATTTTGTTTCAATAGTTTTTATTATTATTTAAAGGTGGATTTTTTTAAATTTAAATGTTATTTTAAACATCAGCTAGTAGAATTAGCACGTCTCTAAACAGTTTTAACACTATTTAAAGATATACTTATCAACAGAGTTTGACCTAATAATAATTTGTTTATTTATAAGGTCGAACCGTGAATCTAAATTATTCATGAATTATTTTCATAGTACAAGTATATCATCATTCATCAAAATACATTCAACAGGTTAGGAGTTCAGTCATATACGTGTAAGGCACGTGTAATGAAAAATTGTGTAGGTAGATAAATATAATAAAATATGTAGAATAAATAGATATAAGACCGTTTTGAAGAAAATAGTCCACGTGTAATAAATAATAAATTGGTATATAATCTAATAATCTATACGTGTCTTTCTTTCCTAGAACCTAGTGAATAGGGTTTTGAAATAGATATTTCTTCGCAGCGGGAGTCAAGCCATTGGATACAGAATTCATGGACAAATGAATAGTGTTGTACACGAGAAATATTGAGTGAAAGGAGGCACAATTATATATGAAAGGAGAAATAAATAGAGTATCATATTTTATGCTTTACAATTTTTATTTAATTTCTTGTTCCATCTCGAGTCTTAGTAAATAATAAGAGTATTTGTTGAGATATACTTATATGTAATAAATAAGTTATAAGATATGTTACAAAATGTCATAATAAACATTTAATTTAAATAACTAGGTAGTTACCTATTTAGTAATAGTTATTATAAGATAAAATAAATACTTAATATAAGTCATTTCACATATTAAAATACTGTTTTAATTAATGATATAGCCGCTAAGAGAACAATGGAAGTTTTCGTGTTTATAGCTGAACTGGCATAAGGATCTGGGTTGTAGTCCATGTCGATGGTCCTCGTTCGAACTATTTCTTTGTACACAAGTGCAGATTTACGTGGTCTTCTAGTTTTCTCTGGGTCATTTTGATCGATTTCATAGAGACCGAAACGGACACTGAAATCAAAACGGCAAGTATTAAAATATAACATAACACATAATATGTATTATGTATAATAGTATATGCTCTTTTAATAGATCGGTAAAGAAATGATAAGTTAAAAGCTAAAGATGCATATTTTCCACCAAAGGGTAAGCTTCATACAGTTTTTTTACTCAGTAGTCGGTTTTGTTGTTAAATTTATATTTTTGGTTTTATGGCATTCAAATGCTTTATAAATATAAATTTATAAAGAATAGAAAAAATTCGCCCCGGAATGGCGCGAAGGATGCGGGTTCGAGTCCCGCCTCGTGATCGAATTTTTTCTATTCTTTATAAATTTATATTTATAAGGTTTTGTTGTTATTTCATGCATCCTCATGCAAAACTTTTAAAGCATTTGAATGATATAAATTATAAAACTAAAATATCAAATGGATTTTTTTCCCATAGTCTATTATTCATAGTCTATATTATACTTTATGCCTACTCAAGGCATCTGTAACTCATAAATCTATAGCATATTTATTACCTGTAACCAAAACTCCATTCGAAGTTGTCCATAAGACTCCATGCACAATAACCTTTTACATTGACTCCATCATCGATGGCATCTAGAACTCCAGTTAAATATTCTCTATAGTAATTAACTCTGCCTTCGTCGTTCAGTCCCGTGGTTGTTGCAAAACCATTCTCTGATATGTAAATGATCGGGTTATTGTAATTATCTTTGATGTATACCAGGAGCTTGTGTAAGCCGGGACCGTATGTCTGCGAAAATGTTAATAAATTGTATGAACGTCGTTGTTGTTAGAGTGTTAAAATTAAAATACAAATATAAGCTTGTTAATCGTATGTACCGAAAATAATAATATACTTCAAATCTTAGATCATTGTAAACTTCAAATGAATCAATCAATAAGTCATATAAAGTACTATCCGCCTGCGGATTCGCCCGCGTTTTGAAAAGAAAATCCCGCATAGTTCCCGTTACCGGGGGATTTCCGGGATAAAACCTATGTGATAATCCAAGTTACCCTCTACACGTGTGCTAAATTTCATTGTTATCGGTTCAGTAGTATTTGCGTGAAAGAGTAACAAACATATACATCCATCCTCACAAACTTTCGCATTTATAATAAAAAGATGAGCTACGTGCTACGCTACCGGCTACGAAGCAGATTTTAGGAGCTATTTAAAAATAATTTATACACTTTAGTATTTGTATAAGTGGAATGGATGAATAATAATTACACATTTATACTTTCAAACAGTAGTTGTTCTACATGTATATATTTTGTAGGTAGGTATTATTTTTATTCATTATCCTATAGTTTTACTTACTCCAATCCAAAAACCCGTATGCCACGTGGGATCCCTATAAGAGCCTATTTGCGCGTCATCCAGCATAGACGGCACTTCGTGCATGTTAACTACTGACGCGTTTCTATACACATAACTACTCGAATAGTGGTTGATTGATAAGAAATCTCCCGTTCCCCTCATGTAGTCAATGTGTTCTTGAGAGAAACTGCGTAGGCGAGACTCTGGGAGACCTTGCCTCGCGCTCGCTTCAGCAATAAGATCAATAAATCGTTGTGGGTAGTTCCCGGTTTCTGAGTAAATAGGGTGGGCGTACTGGCCGAGCTGAAAGGAAAATTTATGATGAAACATTTTATTAAGAAGCTTTTAAAAGGGAAATACGTCATACACCAATTTAGATATCAATTTCCCTTCGGCCTAAAAATAACGAACCTTAATTAAACGCGATTTATTAATAAGACTGAAAATTTTGAAATTACTGGTCTGAATGATTTATAATGCGTTTGCTAACAGAAGAAGAGCTTTTTTTTCATTATTAAAACTAAAAATATCGCAACCCAACAAAAATGTATCCCTTTGAGGGCAGACGAAATTGCGTTGGTCAGCTAGTGTTTGTATAATATGCTTCAGAGTTTTTAAGAATCGAGAGAAACAAATACAATAAACATTGGAAATTGCCCCCAGTGGATATTTGCGCGTGCAAATGTGTAATAAAATGTTATTACCTGATATGATAATTTACTATCATTAATTGGTGGGTCATTATTGTAAATTTTATATCTCAACAATAAACAAGAGTAATCTTTTTTGATCTTATTAATTGAAATTGTTTTATCTTTTATTAGCTTTCCACCCGCGGCTTCGCCCGCTAAATTTGAAATTAAAACCTTTCTATGGAATCACAATCAATGTATAAAAAAAACTGTATCAAAATCCGTTATGTAGTTTTAAAGATAGATAGACAGACATTCGAAAAGGCGCGGGAAGCGACTATATGCCTTATTCTATGTAGTGATAAATACAAAAAAAAAAAAATAGGTTAACTCTAGCTTTACTGCTTAGAAAGTATGTAGGTCATAGGTAATAATTAAAATTTGACAAAGAACTTACATTAAATATCATGGAGTCTTCCGCCGCTTGTATATCTTCCGGTGAATTGCTGCTCGGCATACTCATTTCGGAGTCCAAAGCAAGACCTATCATACCACCTTGATGTGCGAATTCATTTTTGTAAATATGGTACGCTCTCGCATGAGCTAGCAGTATATGACGCCCGCATTCATAGTATTTGATACCAGGAGACTTGATCCTAGGTGCGTGGCTGCCATAAGCGTAACCATGATAGCAATGGACAGAAGGCTCATTGATTGTCAGCCAAAGCTTGACTCTGTCACCGAAATTTTGGAACAGAACTCGGGCATAGTCACCAAACCAGTCCACGATGTCTTCAGTCAACCAACCGCCCTGTTCATTCAAATTTTGTGGTAATTCCCAATGGTATATGGTTAAAAATGGCGTGATGTTGTTGGCAAGCAGGCGATCGATCAGGGTGTTGTAATAAGCGATTCCTTCTGGGTTGATGTAGTCTGGGCGACCGAACGGCAGTATTCTAGGCCAGGATACGGAAAATCTGTATACACTGACACCTAACTCTTTCAGGATGGCGATGTCTTTTTCGTAGAAATAGTATGAATTGGCAGCAACGTCACCGTTTGTTCCGTCACTTATATGGTCTGGGTCGGTGCGTACTAAGTGATCCCACATTGACCAGCCCTTTCCTAAAATAGTGAAGAACGTTAACTTTTTAAGACCCAGTGAAATTTATCTCTAATTATACGTATTATAGAATTGTATACAGGTACCTTAATTGTAAATGATAATAATGGTGATATTAATATGTTGATGCTTCATTAGATAGCTTCAAATAGATAGATACATAATAATTCATGTGCCTTGAAATAGTTTGAAGATAAAGCTTATTATATCCTATAAAATAATTTTTCCGATATACCTAGTATAATAATTCAACTCCGAGAGATAATTTTTTATCTATCATAACATTCATTACTAATAATAATATTTATGTAATAATTATATAATTAGTCATGTAATAATTCTGTTCCTCCTTAGGACTAACATTAATCTATTAAATAAAGATTTCACTTCCGTTGCTCCTTTAGATAGTAACACTAAAGGTGATACTATTAACTTTCTTTCCTCTCTGCCAACTCCCAATTTTCCACCGTTCAATTTCGTATCATTCACTGACAATGATATTAAGAAGAACATATTGTGAATTGTCCATTGCTTCGAATGCGAATATAAATCCAAATAAAACCCAAGAAATCGTAATAGGTAGCCCTTATTACATCTCCAGAGTTTCTGTTACAGATCTACCTAAGATTTCGATTGAGGGGGTTCAAATAGCATACAGTTCTACTGTAAAGAACCTTGGTATTACTCTCGACCAAACCCTGTCCTGGACAGAGCAAATAAATATTGTTAGTCGTAAGGTTTTTGGTGTTGCTACAATGCTAAGACGTTTGCGCAATTTTTTGCCCATATCCACGAAAATTTTGCTTGCACAATCTTTGCTTCTTCCTATCCTCGACTATGCTGATGCAAGCTACTTAGATCTTACTGAGGAGCAGTTAAACAAATTAGAACGCTTTCAAAATTTCGCGATAAGATTTATCTTTGGTCTTCGCAAGTTCGACCATATCTCAGACTTCCGCTCACAACTCAGATGGCTTCCTATCCGCCTTCGCCGGAATACGCATCTCCTGTCCCTCCTATACTCAATCCTTTTCGATCCCAGAACTCCTTCCTACTTAAGAAAGAGATTTATATTCATGGGCTCGTCTCATAAATGTAATTTGCGCTCCTCTAACAATCTTACGCTTTGTATGCCTGCTCACATCTCCAAATTTTATGATTCATCTTTTACCGTGCAAGCCGTAAGATTGTGGAACTCCCTACCAATCCGCAATAAAGCAAGCGCAAACTTTGAATAGTTTTAAAGCTGCAATTAAAAAATATTATATGTCCTCATAGTCATTCTGTATCTGTTCTGTTTTACCTATTTCTCTACTTGAAATTTTTTATATCCTCTTCTGCACGTTTTCTTTCTTTCTTATGTTATATGTAATTTTATACCTTACTTATATCTATTATATTTATTTGTATTCACTCCTTGTATATGCACTATCTACCTTTTTCAATCTTTTCATTTTCCTATATCCCAAGGTTGCCTGGAAGAAATCGCTTCAAAGCGATAAGGCCGCCAATTTGTACGGTGAAGATTCATTTTGTATGTTATTGTATTTTTATATCTGTGCATTGTACAATAAAGTGATTTTTATTTTTTTTTAATACCTACGATAAAATTTTTCCTTACAAAAAATATCGCCGACTTTCCTGCTTGCGTTGTGATTGGGGACTCCTTCATTAGATTGTTTGAAATAAAACTAACATAAAAATAGAAAAGAAGACAATTTATCTTATTTCGATCTCTCACCATTACATTTAAAAAGCACCCATTAAATTTAAAATAATTCATAATTTTAAAGGACTTTAAAGTCATATCCCGCATGTAACAATAATTTTCATCCTTCCCTCTTTAGAAAATTGAAATAGTTAAGTGCTTTAAACTAATTTTACTCAACAATGTTGAATATAAATTGAATATTAATGAAAATATAAATAAATAAAAATTATATTTAACAACGCAAGAGCGTTAAAATCGGATAAAAGTTTTTACGTAAACATAACGACTATCGAATCAAAAATCGTACTTTCAGTCCCTTTATTTTCAAAAATATCATGCATATAGAAAGTTATGTATCAAGCTTCAGATAAGCTTTTGAAAGTCCTAACTATAATATGACTTATATACTTAATAATATTATAATTTAAGCATGTATGTTTATAAGTATTTACCTCCATCATTCCATGCTCCTTCAATTTGGTAGGATGAAGTAGCAGTTCCAAAGAAGAAATCATCTGGAAATTTCCTCAAGGACTTTTGTGTTACATTTCTAGCGACATTCTTCAAACTAACTGCCTGTATCGCTGATAAAAGGCTGAAAGAGAGTTTTATGGTTTCAGATTTTATTTTCTTACTTAATTATGAGAGATTTTTTAGGGCGGAGAGAATTTTAGGGCGTGGTAATCACCTGTGGTGTTTTATTGTTATAATTTTTCTAAACATAATTGCTCATAATATTTTTTATGTAGATATTTGCGCTATTTTTACTCGAAACAGGCATGGACGATGGAATTTATTTCATATACCTAAAACACTAAATAATCAAATAAATCAAACAAATTAAAGATTTTCATAAAATTTTTGTCAATGTCATGTAAGTAATGTCTTTTAATATATGTATAGGAAATTAAAATGAAATTTCAAATAAAAAAAACTTCTAGTGCGTAAGGCTCTATCTCCATTTAAACTTTTAATTCAATGCGGAAAATAGGTACGATAATTTATTTTAGCTATTGCATATTGTTTTAAACATAATAAATTATCGTGTTTTTTGAATATTTAATAATATGAAAATTAATAGAAGTTTTAATTTTAATTTTTCCTCAAGTCATATCACTGTTTACTTATAAATTTTTCTGTTTTCATTGTAATTCAAAAAAAAATGTCTTAAAAATTTAAGTAAAAAATATTCGCATGTGGGAGCTTTTTTATATACCGTACATCACAATATTAAAATTTTTCCATTATATTTACTTGACCACTAAATTAAAGAGAAATTAATGAATTAAAACACATAAAAGATTATAATACGAGAAAAACAATACCTCAATATCACAAATATCTCCTTTATTGAGAACATGATTGCAACACAACTAGCCTCCACAATTAACTCTTGCTGAATTTATAAGTTACAACTGTTGTAAAATCCGATCATCAGAAATAATCTATATTACATCTTGGTGAAAAAATGTTTATGTACAGGTGTTTATTTATTTCCTGATGGTAATTATTAATATATATAATACTATTAAAAATGTAAAAACAATAAAGATAGAATGATTTGTTTAGCCCTATACATTTGGTTGATGTTGGTATGTAAGGTTAAAAGAGAAGAATTATAAAGAGCAGCAATTCTTTACGATATTTACTTTGATTAAATACCAACTTATATTTTACAATGACAGTCATTGAAAGGATTTTCCGCATATATTTTGAAAAATACATACAAAACACCTGTACTACCAGTGCTAATTGATGTGTACCAGTGCCCTTTGATTACTCTCTAATAAAAAATTATAACATTGATAGTTACTCAATGAAACTAAGTGGGCTAGGTTTTGGCTAGTATCTACTACCTATTGGTTCGTATACCTAACGTAGTTCAAATATCGCTTCAGAACCTTTTATGATTTTGAAACATACATATCCCCAGTAATGGATGATTTGTCATTCCATTTCCATGTATCTACATATTTTAAAATATATAATGCGCATCGTATGCTTTAAGAACATACTGTATATTTATATCTTTAGTAGGTCTTTCTGAAAATTGAGATAACTTATTAACAAATACAATTATAAAATAAAATAACAAAATTTATCTGTCACTTTTATTCCGCACACCAATGAAAATTCCGATAAATTATTATTATGCAGACTTTAGCCAGAGCCTTAAAAATTAGTAGGTATCTTCACTATCTATTCTTTCTCGATATCGTATATATTATCATATCATCACAGTTATAAGGTTCTGAATAAAGTGTATAAGTGGGTCATTGGCATTACCCTAAAAAAGCTGTTCATTCGAATGTGTGCGTGTGTTATAACTTATAAGTGTAATATTATGTGCTTATAAATATCCTCTTAATTTTATCTCAAAAAGTAAACCATACTAATGCTATACCTAGTATAACAGATTAACTAAAACATACTTTTTTTACTTTATATCATGAGCATAAAACCAAATTGTCTACTTCGGTGGACCATTCAGATTCTACCCTTCATTAGAAAGTGCCTTCTAATAAATACGTGTGTTTCATCGAGAATTAGATTCAAGATTAAATTTAAATGTAAAATCTGAGATTCCACCAACCCCCTTTCTCTGGACTCTGGTTGAAAGGATTTTATTATCAATATTAATAATAATATTTTTGGTCGAACTGAAATATTGTCTTTTACTTATAAATCGCCATTTTAGAATTATTGATCTTCGATTACTTTTTTGTATCGTAAAGTGGGAGTCGAATATCTAATTGACTTTTGACGTGTTTCATTTTTTCGCAAAAAAATATCACAATGACCCAGGTAATCCCGAGGTAGGTAGGTACATAAGTAAAATCACTTTCACTTTTTTGGAGCACTTATTTTATTAATTTATTAGGACCCCCGTCTAATTAGCTTCTTTTTCGCATATTGCCTAGGATTATGGTTAAAGGTTATCAGCATGGAAAATCACCGACTGGTATCACATAGCAACAAATATCTATATCAACTAATATCAACAGTTCCTAGCCCGACTTATGTTTTGTTTATTAGAAACTAATAGACGCTCAAAATCTACTTGAAATGCCATTATATAACCGATATGGTGGTATTTGCAAAAACACAGTACATTCGCATGCTACTCCCGCGAACTTCAGAGGAGGCGTGATATCATCCCCCCCCTGCAAGCTTATCCATATCGAAGTACTCGATATCCACATTCAATAACCTACGTAGATCATGAGCCTAATGTTATCAGAATAGGTCGGTGGCGTAATCTAAAGACAATAATAAGTACGCTAGTTCGCAAATGGAGGAAAGATGGGTGTGCGCACTGTGTTTTATGCAAAAATTTGGTTAGCACTTAACAACTTATGTTCTCTATAGATTGTGAATAATTTTTCCTCATTAGAAAACTGCAAAAAAGCTCAGTTTTAATTTTTACATTCAGTTTCGAACGTTTAAAAATCCAATCAGTTGAAAATCGATAGGTGATAAAAAAATAATGTTGACATGTATTTTTCATGAGAAAGGTGGATCTTTATCTATACTAATATTATAAAGCTGAAGAGTTTGTTTGTTTGTTTGTTTGTTTGTTTGTTTGAACGCGCTAATCTCGGGAACTACTGGTCCGATTTGAAAAATTCTTTCGGTGTTAGATAGCTCATTTATCGAGGAAGGCTATAGGCTATATACCATCACGCTACGACCAACAGGAGAGGAGCCACGGGGGTGAAACCGCGCGGAGCGGCTAGTCAAAATATATAATATAGTCATCGAGATAATTTATTGTAGTTATCGAGTAATAATTAATCCTGTTATGTATGTTTTTTTGGTTTTGAAATAAATAATTAACTCGGTGGGGTCGGCTATTTTATAGATTGAGATTATAATATTATGATATAAGATTATGCGATATTATAAGCTTATATGAATAATTTGCACGACCTTGAAATTGATACGGTACAATATTTATGACAATAAAATAACAAATAACATATTAAATCGCATTATCGGGATATAGAGTACCTATTATTTTTTTACAATTAATTTATTATACCTAATAATATTTAGGTACAAAACAATAATCTACTTTTTCAATCAATTTTAATTTCAGATGGAAAATATATAGATTCGAAAATGTATTTATTATTTATTAGCGGTCCGCCCCGGTCTTGCCCGTGGTACATATTAGGTATGTATACATAATATATAGATTTCTGCCCGCGGTTTCAAAGAAAAACCCGCATAGTTCCCGTTCCTGTGGGATTTCCAGGATAAAAAGCTGGATAGGCTCCAGTCTTATTCTAGGTCTTCAGCTACCTACATACCAAATTTTATTGTAATCGGTTCAGTATTTGCGTAAAAGATTAACAAACATCGATCCAAACATACATCCATCCTCACAAACTTTCGTATTTATAATATTAGTAGCATAGCACATAGGGATCTCGATTGTTCGAGTAGTTCATGAGATTAGCGTGTTCAAACAAACAAACTTTTCAGCTTTATATTATTAGTTAATTTTGGCATATTCTATTCTCACCTTGGCTGATATTATTATTCAGTGACCCCATACCTCACATACCGTAGATAAATAAATTGACAACAGTCATAAATTAAAATTGTTTTATTGATGTTATCTTTTTACAAGTACAATAGATATATAAAAGTTATTACGCAAAATGGCAAATACTGGCATATGATATCTTAAATCAATAAATAATAACAATAATACTTAATAACAATATTATGTTTTCACATAAATAAATAATAAATAACCTTGTTAATGACTTGAATAATATTTCTATACAAGGGTTAATAATATCGACACAAAATAAATAATGATATCTGTATAATAAACACTATAATCATAGTATATAGAGAAAAGTAAGCAAAGTATGTACGCGCAACGCTGCGTACGTTTGTGCGTACGCGGAGCGAAACGCCGGGAGTTGGCCTTCTTCTCTCTTTATACTATGTTATAATATAACGTATCACGTATTTTTTTTAAATATCTTAACTAAGATATATAATACCGTATAGTATCCTGTCTCTATCGAGACATATAATAACTATCATTTTAACACGCTTTTATAAATTTGACCGGTATGTTTGTATGTTTATATTTTACTCACTCCTATTATATAGACTCAATTCTGACACATATTAATTTACCTACTCTATATAAGAGCAAGTGACAATTATGTTGATTCTATAATTAAAGCTAGTTTTTTTTTAGATTTTTTTGTAAACTATATTTATTTTTATTTACATTTAGTTTAGATTGTTCTCAGTAGTTCTGCCATACAATATTCAACATTCTTTTATATTATTAGCTATACATAAAATATCACAGATTAAAAAAGCGTATTAACAAAAGCAGATAATAAAATAAACAATGCAGATGTTTTAACTACAATAGCACTATTTGAGTCATCTTTGGCAAAAGGGTCCGGATTGTAGGTAGGGTCAATAACCCGAGATCTAATTATTTCTTTGTACACCAGTGCTGATTTTCTGGGTGTGCGTGTCCGGTTCGCATCGTCGAAGTCAACTTGGTAGAGACCGAAACGCATCCTGTAAGAAAATATCAATTTATTTATTTCATTTAAGGTTCACTTGCAGTTTAATAAAATACATCGAGTACATATTACAATTATGTAGCTGAACTAAATTCACACCTCTAATAAGAAAACACAACATACATTATAGTAACTTAATATAAAAAACACAGAAGTAAGAGCAAGTGGTAGATAATAACTTTTTTTAACAAAAAATAAACAGACACATAGCCCAAACTACTGAACGGATCGTGCTGAAATTTGGCGTGCAGGTCTCCTTACATCTACCTGGTGTGTAGGCGTGTTTGGCGTGCAGGTAGATGTTAGGAGACATGCAACGCCAAATTTCAGCCCGATCCGTTCAGTAGTTTGGGCTGTGCGTTGATAGATCACTATGTCAGTCAGTCAGTCACCTTTGATTTTTATATAATTACTAGCGGTCCGCCCCGGCTTCGCCCGTGGTACCTACACGAACGAACGAACGAAGTTGGATCGAACTGCACATGGTGTGCGAATTTTATTATAATCGGTTAAGTGGTTTAGGAGTCCATTGAGGACAAACATTGTGACACGAGATTTATATATATTAAGATTTAAGATTTCAACTTACGTGTATCCAGTAGCCCATTCAAAATTGTCCATCAGACTCCAAGCACAATAGCCTCTGATATCCACACCCGCATCTATAGCATCTAACAAGGAATTAATATATCCTCTTAGATAAGTAACTCTGTTCTCATCAACGAGACCAGTAGTCCAGTTACCGAAACCATTTTCTGTTACGTAAACTGTCAAATTGTTGTATTTCTCTTTGAAGTGTACCAGGAGTTTGTTTAGTCCAGGTGGGTATGCCTAGAAGAGTATAAATGCAATTTAGTCTACTATTATTATGAAGAGGAAACATTAGATTAAGCTACTCAAAAACTACTGATTTTAAACAATTGCATAATGCCCAGTGCTGGGTGACAAATGCTTTATTTTTAAGTCAACTAACAACTGCAATTATAAAGAGGAAAGATTTGACTCTTTGTTTGTAGATTGTATATAACTCAAAAACTACTTATCCGATAGGCGATATCAATATTTTTTTCACCATCAGAAAGCTACATTATTGAGTGACTACATCTTGAGTGATTTTGTCCATATGAGTAGCTAGTTTGAAATCTGTTTATGAGCATGATAAGAGAGATCATAATTCACGAGATTTCTCATATACATATTTAATGAAAAATCGTATTTAGATTTTACGATAGTATTAAAAAGAAACAAGTTTCAAAAGCAATTGGTCATTGTACATAATATACGATTATTTTTTATCACTGGTTTTATGTGCTGCAAATTACAAAAAAAGTCGACGCGGATATTATACTTATTTTTATCAATTTTTTTTACTTTTGAATTTTATGAATACTCTTATCAAAGATCGTGAGGGGAGATTAGAACCCGCTTCCTTCGACTTATCATATCGTAGAAGAAATTAGATTGCTGAGGTGGGATCACGGATGGATGTTCTTTTCTACTTTGTATATACAATTTATAAATATCTGAAAAATCTTACATTACAGAATTCGTATTTAACAAACATTAATTCTGCTAACAAAATAACTAGTTAAAACCTTACTTACAAAAAGCCAAGTGCCTCCTTGCATCCAAGAGGGGTCAGGATACGTGCCAAGGTAAGCATCATCTTGATGGGAAGGAACTTCGAAAGTTCCATTAAGAGAATCATTCCTGTAGACGAATTTACTCGTATAATGGTTCAACGCAAGGAAATCAGAAGTTCCCCTAATATAGTCGATTTGTTCTTGCGTGAATGGGCGGAGACGAGATTCTGAAAGCCCTTGGTTCGCACTAGCCTGGGCAACTCTGTCAATCAGTCTTTGAGGATAATTGCCGGTTGCGGAGAAAATTGGATCCATGTATTGGCCGACCTGAAAGGATATTTAGATTTTATGTCGAAACAAATATTATTTAATGAGCTCTCTTAACAATGGGCTGCATTGGGCGAGTAGAGGCAATCATGATAGTGTAGTGTAGATAGGGCCTAAATGTCTGAGATCGGCAGTTATTGTATATGTTTATTCATAATCACCGTAATGGTGGCAAACATCGACGATTTGTTGGGCCAAAGATGTCCATTGTGAAGTCAAAGATGCCCATAGTATAAATATTATGTCAACTAAGGATACAATCGACTTTGTGCCATGTTGTGACGACATTTGACACATTAGAGGAAATTCATTCTTATTTTGATCATCAACAAAATATTGTTGCAGTAAAATTGTGATTTATTATACTTACATAGAAAGCTCTGTAATCTTCCATAGCCTCATAGCTGGATTGAGAATCATCACTTGGCATGGACATATCCGAACTGATAACTATAGCAACTTGACCACCTTGAAATGCGAACTCGTTCTTATAAATATGGTACGCTCTTGCATGAGCCAAGAGAATATGACGACCACATTCATAAAACGCGATGCCTGGCGACCGTATCCTTGGCGCATGGATCCCTCGACTATATCCGTGATTGCAATGAATATACGGTTCATTTATAGTCAACCAATGCTTCACTCTGTCTCCGAAATTACGGTACAACACTCGAGCATAATCTCCGAACCAATCGACAATATTTTCAGTCAACCAACCGCCTTGTTCGTTCAAATTTTGTGGCAGTTCCCAGTGGTAAATGGTCACAAATGGGGTGATACCATTTGCAAGGAGTTCGTTGATTAAATTGTTGTAATATGCCACTCCTTCTGGGTTCACGTAGTCATGTCGACCGAAGGGCAGAATTCGGGGCCAAGAAATGGAGAATCTGTAGATGGACACGCCAAGTTCTTTGAGCATTTCTACGTCTCGTTTGTAAAGGTGGTACGAGTTGGCGGCTATATCGCCAGTTGATCTGTCTGCGATATGGTCGGGGTCTGTTCGGACGAGGTGGTCCCACATGGACCATCCTTTACCTATAATTTTTCGTAAGTATATGGTTATAATGGTCTATGGGCTCTAATTTATGAAATATCTGAAAAAATGCGCTTCTCAGTTCAGTAATACTGTGACAAATAATGTAAACGAAGTAACTAGTACTTAAGTTTACCTTACTTCAAAAGTATTTAACAGTTGGTCTAGGACTTCAGTTGGTTCAATAAAAAAAAAAAGATTTTATCTCCTTAAGGTATACGTTAAGACTACATAGCTTGAAGAAGACATGGCTTATTAATTGATACTTCAAAGTTTAAATTTAAATTTTTATATAAAAAAAACTTGAGAAAAATAATTGATAGTTATAAAAAGCCAAATTGAGAATTTATGAATTGAAATAATAATTACCTCCTTCATTCCAACCACCTTCTATTTGATATGAAGACGTAGCAGCTCCAAACATGAAGTTGGCGGGGAAACTTCTCAAGTTTCTTTGCGTATTATTCCGGGATTCCTCATTATTCAATCTGACCGCTGAGATGCCATATATTATACTGAAATTAGATACACTTAGTTATAACAAATTCGAAAAGCTGTTTAAGTATGGTAAGGTAATGTAAATTATGTTATATATCTGGTGGTGTATGATGAAATAAGTAAAGAAATTGCCTTAACACTAATGCTATTGGAAAAATATTTATTAATGTAAACATTAAAGAGATTCTTATCACAGTGTGTTAAACTTTTAAATGTATTTTTTTAATTACTAAAGGGTCCATTATAAGGGATGCAGTTTATGATGAAAGAAAAAACAATTAAACGTTAATTTAAAATCCAATTTCACTTAACATATGCAAAATTGTTTTTTCGAAGTTCCTCAATAATGACGTAATAAAAAAATTCACGTACCTTAACAGCACAATTACTTCTTTGAGCGCAAGCATGTTGTGCTAAATTTTCTGTGCTCAAAAATCAAATGTATCTCAAAATCGGAAAATAAGTAATATATTCAGGTTCTTTATCTTTGATCCATCACTATAAAGATTACTGGAATTGTTATCGAGTGACCATAAAAAGGCTAAAATATATAAAATATTTAATTCCGCACCTTTGGAGATAATACTGATAACGAAGAGATTTAATTATTCAATATTAATTATGTTTGTACTTACCTAATTAATTTTGTATGTGTTATATGATGCAATGTGACTTCTTTCTTGTGATTGAAACATTCGGAATGAGGTAAATTTTGGTGAAACTTTTAAGTAGGCGGGACAGAACAAAGAATCTAATTTTGATTTGATAAAAACTGAGTATCGATGTCTGTTAAGATCAAGCTGATCAGTAGCTGCACGTTACATCGTCAAAAACATCCACACAAGAAAAAGGAAGGAAAAGGAATTTGTCCCCCCGTAGTTCCTTAAGTATCGACCGTACAAAAAAAAAAAATAATAGAACATAATTGAAATGTAATTTTATGTAGAATATTTTCCTAGAAATAACTGTGAAGCTATATGTGCAGGTTTTAGAATTAAGAGCAAAAATAAGGGTCCTTTGACCCCCTTCCCCCCTCCCTTGAGGACTTTCGATATTATGATCATCTGCACATGTCAAGGAATAACTGTAGTGATTTTTAAAACTACACGAATTATTTCCGCTTATGGCCCATTTTAATGGCTTAATTTTCTCGGGCTAATACCTCACATACCGTAGATAAATAAATTAACAACAGTTATGAAATAAAATTGTTTTATTGATGTTATCTTCATATTGTTATAATAATTGCGCAAAATGCAAAATATTGGCATAATATGATATCTTAAATCAATGGCACCTTAATAACAATATTATGTTTACGCCATACATCTACACTAATATTATAAAGAGGAAAACTTTGTTTGTTTGTTTGTTTGTTTGATTGTAATGAATAGGCTCATAAACTACTGGACCGATTTTGATGAAATTTGGCACAGATAATCTTTAGACCCTGAGAAAGAACATAGGCTACTTTTTATTGCGAAATATGTAAGTACCACGGGCGAAGCCGGGGCGGACCGCTAGTAAATTATAAATAACTTATTACCGACTTGAATAATATTTTGTATACAAGGGTTAATAATATAGACACAAAATAAATAATAATATCTGTATAATACACACCATAATCATACTATATAGAGAAAAGCAAGTTAACTTCGAACAAAGGTACATCGCGCCGTTTGTATGTACGCGCAACGCTGCGTACGTTTGTGCGTACGCGGAGCGGAACGCCGGGAGTTGACCTAAATACTTCTCTCTTTATACTATGCTATTATATAATGTGACTTCCATAACTCTTTAAATATTTTAGCTATGTTATACAGAGCTACAGAGAGATAACATTTATAAAATATAATCTTTACGTATTCTTTTAAATATTTTAACTAAGAGATATAATACCGTTTAGTATCCTGTCTCTATCTAGACATACTATCTATCTTTTTAACCACTAACCGACCGGTTTATATGTAAGCCACTCCTATAGACTCAATTTTGACACATGCTTTTATCTTATTACATATAAATAGGAGAGAAAATATTGTAAATAATTTATTTACGCTGTATTGAAATAACTAAGTTGATCCTATCATTAAAGCTAGTGTTAGTAAGTGTAGTATTTTTATTATATGTATATATTATTTACATTTAGTTAAGTTTATTCTCAGTAGCTTTAAGCTGTCATACAATATCTTTTTACAGTAACATAAATAAATTATCTATATAGAAAATATCACAGATAAAAAAATAAATAATGCAGATGTTTTAACGACAATAGCACTATTGGAGTCATCTCTAGCATATGGGTCCGGATTGTAGGTAGGGTCTATAACCCTAGATCTAATTATTTCCTTATACACTAGTGCTGATTTTCTGGGTCTGCGTGTTCGGTTCACATCGTCGAAGTCAACTTCGTAGAGACTGAAACGCATTTTGTAAAAAAAGCATTTAATTGTATAAGTTGCCAGATTTTTTTTAACAAAAACTACTTATAGCCTTCTATTGTTAGAAGTAGATCAAATTAAAATGGGACTGAAAATGGTTGCCCTATTTGTCTCTCACAGTTAAAATAATACTATAATATCGTCAAAAAACAATTTGACAGCTGAGCGACGCCATTTTCAATCCCTTCTATTCCGACCAATCCGACGTGTGATTTGACCGATGATTATAGACTCTATTAAAAGAATTGATTTTTAGTCCCAGCCGAAGTCTATGGGCGCTGTCAATTCATGCGTTTCGTGTCGGAGGGCTGCGGTGCCGAAACGGTCCGGACGTACAGCGGAGCGTTTTGTATGAAAAAAGAGGATCGTCCGTGCGCTCGATCGACCTATGTTTGTTTTATATTTTAAATGGTATTATTATAATTTGATTTAAATGGTATACATGTGAAGTGTATAATACTCAATGACCATACAGATATACGTATTTTAATTAAATTCACATAGATTGGTCTGTGGGTAATTTTCATTAAGGCAAATTGCAAATCACGTCGAAATCAGGGATTAATTAGATAATAGATAGCCATAACAATCAATTATATGAAGAGAACAAAATAACAAAAATATATATGTATTCTGATTAGAGCTTAATAAGATTAAAACATTGGGTGATTTTAATTATTTTTAAATATTACCTATGATAATGCGTATAGCTGATTAAGAAAAATAATAATACTTTTTCGTGTTAATTATAAATAATCTTTTCAAATAATCTGTATTTCCGATTGATAGTAGATTCTATGAATTTCTATTTTAAGTTCAAATTCCGTCTATCATCAATCATCATATTGTCACAAAAACGGCTTGACCGATTTTTATGAAATTTTGATGAAATGAAATCTGCATGACGTTACGTTAAATTGTATGCAGCGCCCTCTAGGGAACTTAAACAAAGAATTAAAAAAAAACGTTGTGTGGAGCTTCCTTATCATATTATGTCAAATATGTAAACACCTTAAACATGAATTTACATAACTCCAAAGCAAGTTAAATAAAACTAGTTTAAAAAATAAATCCCGACTAAAGACTATTTTATCGAGTGACATACAATCTTGGGTTAACCAGTTTCTATATAAATTACTAGCTGTTGCCCGCAGCTTCGCCTGCGTGGAAACCATAAATTTTCATGGTAAAAACGGGGTAAAATTTATCAAAATTCTTTCGTAGCGGATGCCTACGTCCTAAATATGGTCCCATACATAACATCTACCTGCATGCCCAGCCCGATCCGTTCAGTGGTTTGGGCTGTGCGTTGATAGATCACTATGTCAGTCTGTCACCTTTGAGTTTTATATATGGCTCAACCGAATCTACCGAATAAATGACTTACTTAAAATATAAATTTCAACTTACGTGAACCCAGCATTACATTCAAAATTGTCCATCAGACTCCAAGCGCAATATCCTCTGATATCCACACCCGCGTCTATAGCATCTAACAAGGAATTAATATATCCTCTTAGATACGTGACTCTCTTCTCATCTATTAGACCAGTGGTCCCGTAACCAAATCCATTCTCTGTTATGTAAATTGTTGAAGTGAAAACTTCTTTAGCGGCGTTGAGCACTTTTTCTGTAATGGGTATAAAATCTTAAACTCGCGTCAGGACACGTGACCTGATCGAAAAAGCGTAAGACGGATGGATATGAAACATGCTCAACGTTAATAATCAAGTTTAACTTCTGCCGGCACTCCCGGAGTGCAACCCGTCTTTTTTAAATCGTTGTATCTCTCTTTCAAGTGCACTAGGAGTTTGTATAGTCCGGGAGGGTATGACTGGAAGAATTATAATGCTATTAAGGTGACTAATATAAAGAGGAAAGATTTGAATCCCTCAGCCCCCGGAATCACAGACACAATAGAAAATCTATTGTGTCGCGGTCTCATTGGGCCGATCGGTGGTCAAGGGGTTAAGCTACCTACTTCAAAAACTACTGTTTCTAAACATTTTGATATATGCATTAAGCCTGCATACAGTCCTGGGTGCCATAGGCTATTTTTTAAATAATTTATGATAAATACTTATAAAGAGGAGATTTGATTGTTTGTTTGTATCGAATTAATTCAAAAACTATTGAGCCGATTTAAATAATTCTCTTAGGTACCAGCAGAATTCTACGTTATTCCTAAATGACGTAGGCTACATACAATTTTGTTTAATTTAATAAGCTTGAGATAATTTTAATTTTTCATAGGTCATTAACGATAAAATATGTAAAAAGAATAACAATAATAACTGTCTTCCAGTGAAAGTCTTATCATAATTCTAATCGTTATTACATCTAATCTGAATTCAGCAGTATTACAAGATTATGCCACTGTTATATAATCGAACCGGTTTGGACTAACACTCGATTAACGTAGCTACGATAGTATTAAAAAGAAACAAGTTTCAAAAGCAATTGGTCATAATAGATAATATACGATTATAGTTCATCATTTGTTTTGCTGCGAATTACAAAACAATCGACGCAGATATTATTTTTATTATCTATTTTCTACTTTGCATTTTAAAAATCCTACTAAAATTTGTATCATTATAAATAATGGAAACCAAAAGACCATGAGGCGGGATTCGAACCCGCTTCCTTCGACCTACCATATGTAGAAGAAATCCGATTGATGTATGTAATGATAGTTTTCTTTTTCTATTCTCTCAGTTTTTTCAAAATTTTAGTAATTGCATTCCATGCTATAAGACTAAAAGTTAAAACTGACAAAATAACATGCAAAATTTTCACTTCCTTACAAAAAGCCAAACGTCTCCTTGCATCCAAGAGGGGTCAGGATACGTGCCAACGAAAGCAACATCTCGATGGGAAGGAACTTGGAAAGTTCCCTTAAGAGAATCATTCCTGTAGACGAATTTACTCGTATAATGGTTCAACGCAAGGAAATCAGAAGTTCCCCTAATATAGTCGATTTGTTCCTGCGTGAATGGGCGGAGACGAGATTCTGAAAGCCCTTGGTTCGCACTAGCCTGGGCAACTCTATCAATCAGTCGTTGAGGATAATTGCCGGTTGCGGAGAAAATTGGATCCATGTATTGGCCGACCTGAAAGGATATTAATTATATTTTAAGTAAAGACAAATATTACTTAATGAGCTCTCTTAACCATTCGCTGCGTTGGGCGAGTAGAGGCAATCATGAATGAATGAATGAAAATTCTTTATTGCATAAAAAATACAGATACAAAAGCACACAACACATATAAAACAAGCAAAAGGCGGCCTTATCGCTAGATAGCGATCTCTACCAGGCAACCCTTAAAGTATAGGAAATAAACAAAACAAAAATCATGACAGTGTAGAGGGCCTAAATGTCTGAGGTCGGCAGTCGTTGTATATGTTTTTTTGTGTTTATTTAAAATCGCCGTAATGGTGGCAAACATCGACGATTTGTTGGCCCAAAGCTGTCCATTGTGAAGAGGGTTGTCTGAGAGTTTTCTTATTTTGATCATCAGCAAAATATTGTTGCACTAAAATTGTGATTTATTATACTTACATAGAAAGCCCTGTAATCTTCCATAGCCTCATAGCTGGATTGATAATCATCACTTGGCATGGAATGATCCGAAACGATAGCTATAGAAATTTGACCACCTTGAGATGCAAACTCGTTCTTATAAATATGGTACGCCCTTGCATGAGCCAAAAGAATACGACGACCACATTCATAAAACGCGATGCCTGGCGACAGTATCTTTGGCGCATGGAGCCCTTGACTATACCCGTGATTGCAATGAATATACGGTTCATTTATAGTCAACCAATGCTTCACTCTATCTCCGAAATTACGGTACAACGCGCGAGCATAATTTCCGAACCAATCGACGATATCTTCAGTCAACCAACCGCCCTGTTCGTTCAAATTTTGTGGCAGTTCCCAGTGGTAAATAGTCACAAAAGGGGTGATGTCATTAGCAAGGAGTTCGTTGATCAAATTATTGTAATATGCCACTCCTTCTGGGTTTACGTAGTCATGTCGACCGAAGGGCAGAATTCGGGGCCAAGAAATGGAGAATCTGTAGATGGACACGCCAAGTTCTTTGAGCATTTCAATGTCTTGTTTGTAAAAGTGGTACGAGTTGGCGGCTATATCGCCAGTTGATCTGTCTGCGATATGGTCGGGGTCTGTTCTGACGAGGTGGTCCCACATAGACCATCCTTTTCCTGTAATATTTGGTATTTGGTATAATGGTATGTGTGATTTATGTTTAAGTGGTAAGAAAAAAAATACTAGCATAAATTAATTATAGAAATTATGAGATCAAACTCGTTCAGACTTTGCCACAAAAAAATAAACAGTACTTACATAATAATTACTTATTTGCATTTACTAAATTATACTCGTAACTACTTAAAGGTTTCTCAAAGGAAACTTAGCTTATGAATCGTAACTTTATAGCATAAACCAGGGGTTTCCAACCTTTTTTTGTCTACTGCCCACTTTAAGAATAAATTATTTTTTAACGCCCCCCTTTTTAAACATACTTAAAAACCGCTAAGTACTTATAACTGATTATTGAAACGCAATTTTATAGTATTCGGACAGAGTATCTTTTATTGAAAATAAAACAAACATAATCAATTCTTATATAAAAACTAATGTGAAGGTTGAATCTGATGCTGTTCAATAAGTTTGTTGATATCAGGTTCCAATTTACTCAAAAACAGCCGCATGTCGCCACGTTCGGTAACACGCAAACGATTTCTCTTTTTAATAAGCAGCGTTGCCACAGCACTAAATCCACGTTCACACAAATATGACGATGGGAATGCTATCAAGAATCGTTGAACAATTGACCACAATCCAGGGTACAATTGCGGGATCGGTTTTTGTAGCCAAAATTCTTGATATCCATTTTTGAACTTGATTTTTGTTTCTTCGTTTGTTGTCAATTCTATAAGTTCTTCTTCCAGCTGAGGTGACATTGCTGTGTTGACATTTGAAAACGGATCCAACACCCAGTCTGGTATTTCCAAGTTTAAAATGTCCTGGTATCGTTCGGTGAAGTCAATGTGGAGGTTTTCCAAATGTTGGCAGTAGGCAAACAAGTCGTCGTTACTGCAGAATACCGATAAATTCGGAAAATTGTGAAACTCACGTCTGCCCATATTCTTTTTGTGCAGAAGCAGTTTGGCTGCGAAAGCAGCAACGACATTTTTTGTTTTAATTAAATTTAGTTCATCGCCTTGCAGTTGGAGGTTCATGTCGTTGAACAATTTATACAGGTCTGTCATGTAAGCTATATCATTCTTTGATGTTATGAGCTTGTTGCGCAGTTCTGTATCTTTAGTTTCCAAGAACTCTATCACAGAGTCAAACAGGTTGTAAAATCGCATCAGACAATTGCCTCTTGACAGCCAACGAACTTCAGTATGAAGCAACAAACGGTTGAAATCTTCGTCATTAGTAGCACAAAGTTGATGAAATAATCTATCATTCAAAGAGCTGCTACGGATTTTATTGACTGCTTTGATGACATATTGCAGTGATTGAAATAGTCGTTCACTTAAGTTTCTAGCAACCAAATGTTGTCTATGAATAACGCAATGTATAGCAAGGACATCTGGAATTTTATTCTTTAAGTATGCTATGAAGCCTTTATGGCGCCCTGTCATAGCCGGAGCGCCATCCGTAGCAACTGATATAATATTTTTCAAAGGAATCTTTTTCTCTTCACAAAACTTTTCCAATGTATTGAATTTGATTTCGCCTTTTGTATCTGTCTCCAAATTTCTGGCAAACAATAGTTCTTCACATATTTTCTCATCTTTAATAAACCTCCCGTAAGATAGCAACAACGCTTCATTAGTTGGTAAAGTGGACTCATCGAGCTGAATTGAGAATTGACTAGTCCTCAGATGATTGCACAATGATTCTTCAATGTTTTCAGCCATATCAATTCGTCTTTGCACAGAATTATTACTCAAAGGAATTTTTCGGATAATATCTGCGGCCGGTTTATGAAGCACAGCAGTTATTACTTCCTTTATAGCTGGCAATATTAACTCTTCTCCGATGTTGTGTGGTTTGCCTTTTTTGAGCAATTAACAAAGAGATATTGTACGAAGCTCGAAGTCCGTCGTCATCTTGCTGAGCAGCCGCCGAAAATAGTTTTGATACACTTGGCTGAGTATTATGCTTCTTCTCTAGGTCTTGAAAATATGCTACATTCTTGTCTTTCTTATCTGGATGCATTTTATTCAAATTATCTTGCAGTCTTGAAGGCTTCATTGCTTCGTTCGAAAATGTTTTTAGACATAGAAGACACAAAGGCGACGACGGGTTTGTGGGATTTTCAATAAATCCGAATTTAATATATTCCGCAGAGTATTGCCGTCTCTTCTTTTTTACTTCCAACATTGTTTTGTTTTGAGAAATACGTAAGTGTTGAAATCAAGTACTGCTTATCTATTATGCGCGAAACCGCAAATGAAAATAAAATAAATTTACGTCGTTTATATAGGATTGCATAAGCAGCACGCACCAACAGGAATAAGACAAACGTGCTTAAACTCGTTTATCTCATTCGACGCCCAATCGTACTCGACAAGCAAGAACAAGTATTATAGAACCAGCCGATTGATACAGGAATGTACAAATCGGATTATTTAACAAAAACTTGTTAAAACATGATTGTCCGCGGTCTATTATATCGAACCGAGTTTGAGCTATATCTTAATAATTAATATTAGTTCATGTTCACAAGATGTCGACTCTCGAAGTCGAGAGCTCAGTCGGCGTCTAAAAGTCTTCCTAGCTAGGTAGATGAAATTATAAATCGACCCCAAAGCCCTACACAACGCCCCCTTTTTTTTCTGGGTCTCTTACCGCCCCCCTTTAGGCCTGCAGCGCCCACAAGGGGGCGTTATCGCCCACGTTGGGAAAGACTGGCATAAACGATAAGAATTATGTTTTTCTATCACATACATAAAGAAAGTATTTCATTTACTCTACTCTCATAAAAATTTAAATCTTTTGTTTTGTACCTATTCCTCGCAAATTTAACAACATCAACATATTGAAAATTTATGAATTGAACAATTACCTCCTTCATTCCAAGCTCCTTCTATTTGATATGAAGATGTAGCAGCTCCAAACAGGAAATTTGCTGGAAATCTTCTCAAGTTTCTTTGCGTATTATTCCGGGATTCCTCATTATTCAAACTGACTGCTGTGATGCCATATACCTCTGAAATTAGATACATTATAAGACAAGTAAACAAATGAGAAAAAGCTGTATAAGAATGAAAAAGCTAAATTATGTTACCTTTCTAGTGCTGATGAAATAATTAAAGAAATTGCTTAGACACTACTTAACACTAGTGCTGTCGAAAAATTATTTAATAATGTAAACATGTAAGAAATAAATGTTAGTTAAACCATTTAAACTTATAAATGTATTTTTGAATAGCTAAAATATGGATCAATAATTATCAGTGATGCAGTTTATGACGAAAGAAAAATTAATTTAACGTTAATTTAAAATCAAATTTCACTGAACAAATGCAAAATTGTTTTTTCGACGTTCCTAAATAATGATGTAATAAAAAAATTGACATACCTTAATAGCACAATTACTTCTTTGAGCGCAAGCATTTTGTGCTAAACTTTCTGTGCTCAAAAATAAAATGTATCCCAAAATCGGAAAATGAGAAATATATTAGGATTCTTTATCTTTGAACCATCATGATAATGATTACTGGAATTTTTATCGAGTTACCAAAAAAGACTAATTATAAAATATTCCGCATCATTGGAGATAATAATGATAATGAAGATCGACTTCTTCAATATATAGGGTAAGTAATTAATTTTGTATGTACGCACAACTACTACATTGCGTAAATAAGTGTTTACTACATTACAGCAATAATTTTTACCAAATTGACAAACTATGTACTGCTGAAATCTCCTAAAAAATTAAAGGTACCTACAGTGGACCAATATTTAAGTTATATAAACTGTTATGTATTACACGTTGAAAATTCTTAAATAAATAAACAAATTGAGTTCCATCTGGTGTGATTAAACGTTGGTATTCATACAAAGATATCTTAAGACCGAATTTTTTTCTTAAAGGGAGACTAAAGTCTCCGTTTGGCAGACAGGAAAACTAATCATCTATTAAGGTGATAAGTGAAAAACCCACAAGGACTATATCTAAGTGAAACAAAACAAATGTATATATTCCATACCCTACTAGCATAGAATAAAAAGAGAAGTATGTTATCTTCGAACAAAGGTACATCGCGCCGTTTATATGTATGCAGAGCGCTTGGCCACGCCCCCCGTTCATGTAAGTACGTAGGTACGCACGCACACAACGCGGCTCGGTTCCTACTCTGGGACCGTTCTCGTGAGGGCCGCGCCATTGCTGTGAGCGGTCGGTGTTTGTTTATACATTATTTAAAATATCAATGTGACAAGAGACAACCCTGCGCCTCGCGAGTTTAGCTACCGTGCGCTCCTAAATGCCGAGAGTTGGACTACTTCTCTCTTTATACTATGCTACTAACACGGACAAGCAAGAGGTTTTATTAGGACAAGGGCTGCCTCTTCAGATATTTTATAGATCTATATCATAGTAGTCTTATTAAGAGACCGTATCGATTTTAAGAGTGATTTTGACTTGTTTCTGTAATTCTTTAGGAGCTCGTTTAAAAAAACTAACTACTATGTTTTATGAAAGTAATGGAATAATTTAAAGTTCTCTAGAATATTCGATTATATAGGTCTGCCGTAACAACGTTTGCGCTCCCGTATATAATCGAAAATTCTAGAGAACTTTAAATTATTCCATTACTCTCATAAAACATATAATATGTATTTTTTTTTATTGCAAATTTTTAAGCATAAATCTATCATTTAATGTGTATTTTTTTATTTTTTTTTTAACTCTGTTGTATGTAATAGAAATTCGACGCCATATACGCATAAAATTTCATCAAAGTAAGGCTATTTTAACTTAGATTTTCTTCGAATTTTTGAATAAAAGTACTTAAAATTCCTCGAACACTTTTTAGGATGTCTCTGTGTCTTTATTGTTGTATATTTTATAAGAAAACTTCTTCTTTTAAATTCTGTGTAAACTACAAAGACACGAACGTCCCGCATTGAAAAAATTGAAACACGCCTCGGGTTATTGGCTATTAAACAAACTGGACAATGAAAATCAATAAATTGTCTCGGACACTTTTTAGATATTGAATAAATCTTTAATTTAAGATATTATAACACATTGTTACTAATTTAGTTTTCTTAAACGAGCTCCTAAAGAATTACAGAAACAAGTCAAAATCACTCTAAAATCGATACGGCCTCTTAAACTACGAATCTTTTTGGTGTAGGAATATTGTATGTGTATTGATTGTCAATTGTAGGTTATGATAATGTTCAGTATAAAAAAAATAATTGGTATTTTTTAAAGAATAGAAAAAATTCGATCACGAGGCGTGATTCGATAATAAATTTATAAAGAAGTTAAATGCCATAAAGTCAAAATATCAAATTCAAAACTATTGGTGTTAAATGAACCATAAGAACAGGAAAATAAGGGTTGGTTCTTTTTTGTTTTGAATACATTTCAATCGATTACATTGATAAAAACAATCAGTCTATTGAAAGATATATTAATTTGATTTTGGAGAATATTGAATGACGACTAATCAACAAATTATCAATTAATTATAAGGGCTTTTCACGTGAAGCGGGTATCGAAACAAAAATTAAATTTCCGATTTCAATCATTTTTTAGTAAGTTAGTTTATTAATTAGGGATTTAAAAAAAATTATAACGATTAAAAGGTAATTGAATATCACTTCATAATTTAAAATAAAGACGCTTTCTGTCCATCCCTATGAAATTACTTAAATCTTTAAAACTAAACTAATTATTTTGATGGCTTTTTATAAAAGATAGCTTTTCCCTAAAAGTACTCTACTAAGTGGACGAAGCTGCGCGCTGATGCAGTATAGTTGTACGCTAGTATTTCATAATTCCGTTATCTATATTTATTTTAAAGAATACTGTTTTTTTTTAGATGCCAGCTTCACGTGAAATGCCCCTTAAATAAGATATGTATTTCCACGATTTTTTTAATCTTTATCTTGAAGAATTCTATTTTTACACTCAAAGAGGTCCAAATAATTAAAATATTATAACCACAGAACATTAAAAACAAATAGAAGTGCTATAATGTCATAATTACTATGAAAACCAGTGTCGCCAAACCCACACATTTAAACCGATAGTTATACAGTACACTACAAGTAAACTATGCCTTTGATTGGACAGCTTAATTTGAGTAAAAACTGACTTAGGTTATAAATTCAGCATTTCAATATGTACCCTAACGCACAATGTTACGGTTTATTTTAGTATAACATCCCTAGGTATATTAGCTGTTTTGTTTCTCATTGCACAGAAATTCCAAATTCGAAAACATTCAGCTACTTCACAACAGAGGGCGTTAGTTTTCGATAGATATAACTTTGAACCTCAACACATAGAGATAAGGTTGAAATTTGTGTCACTCAACATTAATGACATTAACTTGATATTTATCTGATGCTATGCCCTGAGGGATGTCAGCCTTGTTATCGATAATTCACAAATAAATATTTTTTTTGTGTATTTTTTTTTCTTTCTATTATATGAGTATAGTATAATGTGTCACATTTTGGAGTATGTTTATTACTACTAAGTACGTCTTTTTATATTATTATTATTAAATAAAAAACGGAATAGAATAGTATTAATCTTTATTTACAAAATACAAACAGAAAATATGCATTATTTTAAATCTTCGAACTGCCGTAGGTTTGCTGTATCGGTCGGCCTTTGTTAGACCGCTTAGTGCTCTTCGGCATCCAGTTAACTCGTCACGTTGCATTTATCCATTTCTCTTTTAAATTAGCCTCTTTGGGAAATCTATAAATAAATTGGACAAATGAAAGCTAAGGAAAAATAAAATAAAATTTAATATTTATAATTTTTGTCTTTTCTAAAGTATCGATACTGTCGATATGCGCCACAAGCATCACTAAAGCGACATTCGTTTGTTTATTGCAATAATATTCCAGAAAGTCTTGTTTGCTGTTCAATCTATAATAGTACTAATTTATTACGGATTAAGGTTCATTTTGACTAGATATTTGTATACAATTTTGACAAATTACAAGCGAAGTTATAACATAAAATATTATATGTAAAATAAATAAAAATAAGACTTACCGATGGTATGAAATGCCTCCATTGCTGATATTATTTCGTCTGCTATCATTTTTGCACTCTAATACCGAACAACACGTCCTAATTATTGAATAAATATGGAAAAAAGGTTTGACAGCTGACAACCGACTCGAATATTTTTCTGCGCACAACTGAGAGCAAGTTAGGTGATCTTACCTTACCAGTGACACGTGGGCCACGCCCACATCACACTTCTATCTACTTTACTGTTCTGTGATTATAACGCAATTTGATTAAGATAAACTCAGATAAATGACAAAATTTATTGATAACCTTATTTTACCTTAATTTATTGATAACCTTATCTAATGTTATACATGCAAATTAAAATGCACTATATTTTTTTATTGTTACACATTCAATTGTTTACAATAATTATTGTGTTATATAATTCGATATTAAATTTTATTACTTATGACAGTCTAATTCACGTATGAATACAATTCAAAATTGCTTCTGAAAGTAGATAAAAGCATTATTTTACAATTAAAAAATGTTTATTCATTCCTGTCGATGACAATTATTAATATATTTTTTTATATTGCAACCCTTTTAGACTGTCAAAGTTGGAAGTGTTGCCTGATACAAGGCATTTAAAGGACACTAACAGACTGACAAAATGACTGACTAATCTAGTTCGCTTTCTGGAAGTATTCCTTGCTCTCCTTAGGATTAGGTTTGATTGTATCCGCGTTGCTTTCTGGGTTCCAGTTAGCGGGGCACACTGAAAGATAAAGTTTAATTAAATTAAACATATAGAAAACTTAACAAACTCAAGGGAGGATTCATTTATTTTATCTTAGTTAAAATAACTGAAAATTTACGCCTACAAATAATCAAATACGCTATCAAGGATCACTATCCAAACCAACCACCACACCCTTATCCAAACCAATGACTATGCTAAGTGACGTTCAGTCAAGACGTTGAACGTTACATTTATTTATTGAAGTGAAACTTCTTTATCGGGGCTGGAAAAAAATTTAGTGTAACATTTTTTGGTTACGCGTGACATTTTTCCGTTACGCGCCATCTTGTTTTTATCCCTACCACGCGTGATTGACGTATTTCTGTAAAGTTGCATATAGTAAATTATTTTTTTGAAAAATAAGGTCATAAAGAAGTTTCACTTCTTACGTGTGTACACTAGTACACGCACACATTTTTTGGTACATAATTAAATTAAACAACTTGACGAGTTGTTCTTTAGTCATTCAATTAAATAGCAGATTCTGGCGACATGTATATATTTTTAGAACGCCCCCAACCTCTGTACAGATTTTTAACCGTCTTCAAAAAAAGGAGGAGGTTATCAATTCGGCCGGTATATTTTTTTTTATGTATGTACACCGATTACTCCGAGGTTTCTGAACCGATTTACGTGGTTCTTTTTTTGTTCGATGCGGGATGGTGTCGAATTGGTCCCATAAAAATTTTATTCGGAGAGGCCCAGTAGTTTTTATTTTATGAGCATTTTTGTCTGTATTTGTAAATGTTGCAAGTAACTTTGATTCACTTCCCGGTAATCGATTGAGCTGAAACTTCGTATACGTATGTAAATTGGATAGTGATGAAACATTATCATCACATAGAGCTGATTTGATGATGGAATCGGAAGGTGGCCATAGGAACTCAGTAATATTTTGACTCAAATTTATCGAGTTTGGGCTCGTTTGATTCGTGTTGAAAAATACACTAAAAAGTATTAAATAAAAATAACTGCTTTAAAAACAACCGACTTCAAAAACGCAAAAGTAAAAAATAAAATAGATTTGATAGTATTAATTACTACATATTAGTTAGATGTGCTATTTATTAAATAGGTTTGAAGTCGGTGCCAAACACTAAGCACTCGGTATTAAGCCCGTGCACCGACATCAAACTTTTGCGTTTTTGAAGTCGGTTGTTTTTAACGCAGTTATTTTAATGTTTTATAAGGTGTCGTTGTTATCATCTGATGAGCTAATGCGATTATTTATGCAAATCATGTTTCTATGAAATATATAATTGTTATTAACTTTTTCGACACGCTTTCATTAGCTACACCTGTATGTTTGTATGTAGCCGACACCTTTAGACTCGATTTTGACCCACATTAAATGGACAGATTTAATTCCAACTTTGTACCATGATCAAGGATCGGTGACAATACAAAAAAATGTATATATTATGTTTGTTATTATACAAAAAAAATCATGGCCGTAATGGCTTTAAACGTTTAGTTTTCAAAATATAAACAACACACAGCAGTTGAATCTAGTAGGCATTTGATATATTTTAATGCTAAATATAAATATTTACTTTTACAACATTACTTCCCGCAACAAAATTACGCAGGCAATAATAATCGTAATAATTTAATGTGCCGTTATCATCTTCAGAATTATTATATACAGTGTGGAAATTTTCGATGGGCCCTGGAGGGAAAGTACTTGAATACTGGAGATAGTAAATTTTAGACTTCTAGACAGAAAGTCTTAGTCTAAGAAGAACGACGAATATTCGACATACATATAGATGAATGCTTTGGTAGTGACTTGTTCCAAAACGATTACGACGAATTACGAAACAAAAATCCTACTTCCCACTAATACCTATTATAAATGCGAAAGTTTGTGAGGATGGATATGTTTGTAATTATTTCACGTAAAAACTACTGAACCGATTACAATGAAATTTGGTATGTAGGTAGCTGATATAACCCCGGAAACCCTACAGGAGCGGGAACTATGCGGGTTTTTCTTTGAAGACACGGGCGAAGCCGCGGGCGGAAATCTAGTAATGTTATATTTTCCTCGAAACTATCTTGACCTTCAAATATCTCTTTTAGATACAAAAAGGCTTATGGCAATCATAAATTAGTGACAATCATCTGATAAGCTAATGCAATTAATTATGCAAATCATGTTTCTGTGAAAAATATAATTAACGTTTCTAAGATGCTTTAATTAGCTTCATGGTTCACCTGTATGTTTGTATATAACCGACTCCTTGAGACTCAATATTGACCCACTTTAAACGGACAGATTTGATATTTTGTACACTTAAATTTCATGACTTTTTACATTACGTTTTTTTTAGTTAACAAATTTAAATAACACGTATGTAGCAGTTATACTTAGGTATATTGTTTTAACAGTAAATTTAAACATGAACTTTTACAAAATAACTTTCGCAACAAAACTACGCAATTGGAAATCAATAATCATATTATAATTTATAATTATACAGTTGCCAACCTAATATCACATTGATTTTTAACTGTTAGTTTATATCAATTACACCAGAGACCACAGAAATATATCGAGATAGAAGGAAAGAGTGTATGTACCTCGCGTGGCGAAAAGACGATTAATCATTGTCTTTGCTCGCCACGATGCTCAGTCTGTTCACGACCTCTCTCCGTGTGTGACGTACTAATGCAAACAGAAAATGGCCCCGTGCTCGATAATTAACTGTGCAAACACCACCAAAAAAGTTGAAGGTGTCAATGAAAATATTTCCTTTCACGGGTAAGTACTTTTTGCCCTAAAATATCTGTTATTACTTATAAAACAATTTATTTTTGTGCTCCGTAATAATTTAATGTAAACGGCAACGGAATGATGCTACTTTTCCATTACGGCTTTAATTTTACACGCCAGACTGGACATGCATTGAAAACCAGCAATGAAAATAAAACATTCCAAACTGTCGAAACGCGGTAAAGGTTGATTTCTCATTTTTCTGTCAAAAGTAAGCATATAGAGTTGTACGCCACGATTTTCAATGCCGATTTCTTAGTCGATTCAAATCGATACCTATTGAAAACAGAAAAATGATAATTATTTTTTAATCCTATAATATTATTGTTAAGTATATCGATGGTTTAAAATATATTTACTCTATACTTATTGCAAATTTGTTTCAGTTTTCCGAAAGATTCTCTTGTGAAAAATAAATGGATGGAAGCAAAAACTGGTTTCCTACGAAACATAGTCTGATTTGTTCCATACATTTTCACGAAGATTCGTTTACCTTTTGGCCTATCAAAGTTTCGGCGAATAATGTTAAGTGGTTGAGGAGTTCCTTCCGTCTCCATCATTAGCTCAGCACCATGATACTAGAATTTAATATTGTCACCTGACTTGCACATGTATGCAAAATTTCAGCTCAATAAGTTGAGTAAAACTACTTTAATATTCAATTGCAAGATTTGATCCGAACATACATACATACATTCATATACACATGCATATACATACAGTTTAAGTTAATAAAAAGCTTGTAAAAATGAACATTCATTTTTATTCTCATTCTTCTGTCAAGGTCAAAATCGATTCCCAAATCGATTCCATAAAATGTTTTAACTACCTAATTAGTTTCTATTTATTAGGGGACAATTATTTTGACGTTGTGAACATCACTACAAGACTCGCGTGACGTCAAAGTACCTACGCAAAATGTTACACGCTCGGTTCTCATATAAATCGACGAACTATTTCCTTCTATCTCGATATATTTCTGTGCCAGATACACCTTTTCTTTGCTATAAACCTTACGGAGCCCGAGACCTTTCCAACGAATGCAAAACCGTGGAAGTCGGTTCGTGCGTTCTGGATTTATAGCGTCAGGAAGGAAAACCCGACTTATTTTTGGAGTAAAGAGAACATTATGGTATCTTCGAATCTTGCCAAACAAGTTTCACTTCTGACACGAGTGCTCGGCCCACACGCTCTTTTAAATATTTAGGGCTGATTTTTCAATCCTTGGTTAAATACTTATTCGTCGAATAAGGTATTAAACTACCATTTCAAAAATGTATTCTTTGCCCGTCTTTGACAGTTTACGGGTGACATTTTAATATTATCGTGTAATACTTTATTGGGCGTATAAGTTTTAACCATGGATTGAAAAATCGGCCCTTAGTGTATTAAATAGAGTGATTCAGGAGGAAGCTAATAATTAATCAAGTTTAAGACAAAGCAGGCGAAGCCACGTGCAGAAAGCTAGTGGTTAATACCTAATTACAAGTTTAAGATTATGTTTAGATAGACTTAGATTAAAAAATATGGGGGAGTTCAGGGGAGATTTCATATGGCTTAAATAATGATTTAAAATATCTGTTAAAGATAAACTATTGATAAAGCACAACACGTGCCTTTACAGTATGTTTATCTTATAATAAAAAAAATATTTGTACTTTGATGTAAATAGCAGTATAGTATTTATTGACGTGTTTGGTCAACTCGGAATTATATTTATTTATCTATACTATTACAAAGAGAGCGTTTAGGGTTGTTTTAATCTTTAGATTTAATGTTTACAACTACTGGAATTAATTTAACCAAGAACTACATCATTCTCAAAATGTCAGAACTATATAAAACTTAAATGGGACTACAAGAGAGGTGTCTCCTGTGTGTTCCTTTTCTTATCTTTCAAATCATCAAAATCGGTTCACCGAGTCTAAAATTCTGAGGTAACACAAAAAAACATCACTTTTTAAAATTCAGAAATAATTATTTTCAAATTTTACGTGTCTTTGTCTCTTATTTTTCAGACAGTTTCTTGACTTTAGCTTTGTAACGGTGCATTTAGATTTTAGACCAAACGAACAAGAGCATTCTTTCGTGATGTTTCAGTGTAAACGAAAACTCGTATTCAGTGTTGTTTAGTAATAGAACATTGCATAGAATCTTTTCGAACGCACTAAGAACAACGAAATAATTTGACATAGTGGGGTTAGAATGACCATTCGCTCGTTCGATTTAAATGCACCGTAATTAAATAACATCTTTTGAGCATTATCATTTCAGTCTTTAAGATATTTATATTATTTTTATCGGCAAATTAAATAATCGTTTTACTGTAGGTTGTTATGACCGTCATATTTAATCTTATCATTAACTTCAATATATATTTATAATATAATTGATTTATTAGTTTACAACCATTAATTTATATTGTCATTGTTTTTATATTTAGTGTACTTGATAACCTTATTATGACTAAACCACCTTTGAATCCTTCTATTTAGTACATAACGCATGAAAATGCGATGAGCATATTTGAGCTTGTCGCGAATAGACGTAACAGAAGACTGTTAAATTGAATTTTATTACAAATTGAACTTCCAAAACGGCACACTACGCACACACGATTAGACTTCAACGTAAGATGGAATTCAATGTTATCGTGAGCGAAAAAGAGACAATTGAAGCAAATTGTGGCTATCCATACTTCGATATTTCTCTCGGAGCACTAATAGCCTAATTTCTAATTTCCTAAATCTTTTGTTTTTTTTCAAATAGCATTCGGTCGAGTAGTAAAAAGAGAACCCCGTGCGGCGCACGACGAACGCATTACGATACGAACGGCGGACGCGACGTTGCCGTTACGCATAACGAGCGAGCGGCTCACGCGACGTTGCCGCGTCACACGACGACCATCTGATGCGACGTTGCTGCGCCGCACGAGCCTGACGCGACGTTGCCGCACCGCACGACGAACGGCTGACGCGACGTTGCCGCACCGCACGACGAACGGCTGACGCGACGTTGCCGCACCGCACGACGAACGGCTGACGCGACGTTGCCGCACCGCACGACGAACGGCTGACGCGACGTTGCCGCACCGCACGACGAACGGCTGACGTGACTTTATCGCTCCGCACGCCAGGCGGCTAATTAAAGCTATGTTGCCGGTCCAAGCAAACAGTTTCATGCATTCGTTCATTTCAAACATTCATATTGCAATTGTCACGTGCATATTACGTTGAAAACACAATTGGGAGATTTTAATTGTAATGTTTAAGTTTTGTTTTGCTAAGTTGGTGCTTATGTACCTGTTTGTGTATAATCAATGTTTTCTAATCATAATTTTACAAAATCCATATAATCAACAAAAATTACCTTCTCCATGTTTATCAGCAAACTGGAAAGCTTTCACCAATCTCAATGTTTCCTCCACAGAACGTCCTACTGGCAGGTCATTGACCGACATGTGTCGCAAGATACCATTCCTATCAATGATGAATAGACCTGGAATATAGAGAAAATATACATAACAAACATTGAGATATACATATGGAGACGACACTGCCTACATCACTTATGTTCCGCTCAACCGCTCAACATACGCCATATGGCGTATGTTGAGCGGTTTTTTTTAATGGTTTTAAAGTGAAACGCATCAAATATGCCTTATTGTGTGTTACGATATTGCACAAATAATACAAATAATACGGAAATGTGCAAAGGAATAACTTTCATCGGTAAGAACCTAACTAGATAATAATTTTTAAAACTTAGTTAGAGCAAAAAAAATGGCGCACAGATTTTGTTCGTGGTGTCTCCTCCATACGTATAGTAATATTATCTCAATGATAACAAATTATAGACGCTTTACTTATCGAAAATTGTAAGAAAGTCACTGCCATGAGTACGAGATGTTTCAGTGTAATAAAAAGTAGCGTATGTGGCTTTCTAGCCTCTATGTTCACTATTTTCAGGATAAAAACATATTTCAGACACTTTTGCGTTACTAATATCAGGAAAGAAAATATTATTAGACGTAACTTTTGATTTAATATTTTTGTGGATGAATAGTTGTCAATATAGCTGTCACTGTCACCTGTCAGAACATGCTTAGCTGTCGAATACTATAAATTGCCGCTTTCCTTTGACTCGTGGCGCAATCGTACGGATCGTGCCTAGGGGCTCGGACGTTGTTTATACGACGTTTGACCCAACTACCTTCACTTTGCTAATAGTCGTTGACTTGTTGCGATTTGTTAATCAATTAGGTAGCTGTGTAGAATCGCAGTACATTCTTATTACATTCAAACTAATATTTAACCCAGTCTCGCGTGTAATTTCTATTAATATTATATTATTAGCGCCATCTATCGAAAGTTCTTGGAATTTACAAAGCTGATGTTAGAATGATGATGTTAGAATTTTTAAAAAAATAGAGAAAATTTGATTGATGGCAAGATCACGAGTAATCGAGAGGCTTGGCGTCGCAATAGCAGAAAGACGCTGTTTCGTATCCAACTGCGAATATTTTCTGTTCTTGAAAAAAAAAAATCATTTATAAAGCATTTGAATGCTTAGTATCAAATCTTTATATTATGATTAAAAATAATAATAAATTATAATTTACTATTAGTTAACATTAACCAATAGTAAATTATTAATTAAGTAATTATTTAATATTATTTTTTAAAATAATAATAAATTAAAGCCTCTCGGTTACTCGTGATCTTGTCTCTAGTTTTTTTAATTCTAACATTAAGGATTTGTAAATTCCAAGAACTTTCGATAGATGGCGCTACTTATTTTCGTGAATAATATAATACTTTCTTTCCTGATATTAGTAACGCAAAAGTGTCTGAAATATGTTTTTATCAATTTGAGTAGATTTATAGCATAAAAACATTTTAATTTTGACTTTATATTTTTTAGTGAGTACTGATGTGAAACTACTGACCGCCTCCATGGTACAGTGGTTGACGCGTGAGCGTAACACCGTGGGGTCCTGGGTTCGATTCCCGGTGGAGACGAAGAAATAAAAATGTCTCGGTCTGGCAGGACACAGAAGGCTGATCACCTACTTGTCCCTAAAGAAAATCGATCAGTGAAACAGATGTATAATGCATCTGCCCCTTACCCCACTTGGGGAGATGGGACTTCACGACTGATGTGAAAAAATATAAGCAATTAAGGCAAGTTGAACTAAATACTTTTCACACATGCTGTTATACACTATATAGTTTTGTTTTATTATACTTTTCAATGTACCTATTATACATTCTCCTTCTTATTTACATGACAAACTAAAAAATATATTCTCTTTAATAGTAGTTAGTAGTACATCTGGAAAAAGAATCTAAATAGAATGATTATTACCTCTTAATGCAAATCCATCTTCCAATAAAACATCATAGTCCTGTGAGATTTTCTTCTTGTAATCGGCCAATAGAGGAATATCCAATTTACCAAGACCTCCATCCTAGAAAGAAAATAAGATTTAATAATAATATTACATTCCTTTGCATATATATATGAATATATGAATTAATATACAAAATATGTTAGAATGAATGAATGTAAGAATTTACTAATAAGAATAAACATATTATATAAGATTGTTGGTGGTATAATGATTATTGCAAATAACAGTTATTCTGTTAAATAGCTAATATAAAAATATAATAACAGTTATTCTGTTATTATGCTACAACAAAGTTGCATCAAAATTGGTTCAGCAGTTTAGTCATGATAGAATTTACCTACATCTATTCATCCTAACTTCCAAACAAAAAATTAATATTATTGGTATAGAAAAAATGAATATACATACCTTCCTGGGTGTATTGACCCAGGCAAGATGGCTGAATTCCGAGTCTGTTGATACACCAATCACTTGACAGTCAATGCTTGTAAAGTCTTTTGATCGGTCACTGTATGCTATAAGCTCTGTTGGGCAGACAAAGGTGCTGAAATTGTAGAAATCATTATTTATTATTATGAAAAAATTACAGCTACACAGCTGATAATAACTTTTTGATTAGGAAAAAAATAAAAATTATCAATAAGTAAGCCACAACTCCGAGCCCGTCGGAGTGGGGAGCATGAGGTTTTTTCGTTACGGAATTTCTCGATTTGGTCCCCGCGCTCAAGGCCCGCGATAGAAGCTATGCAATAGCTTAAAAAATCACTTTCACAGATGATTAACAATTAGAAGTGAATAAATGTCCAAAGAATACAGATCATTGCCAATACTAATCCTCCACATCTATACTAATATTATAAAGCTGAAGAGTTTGTTTGTTTGTTTGAACACGCTAATCTCAAGAACTACTGGTCCGATTTGAAAAATTTTTGGTGTTAGATAGCCCATTTATCGAGGAAGGTTATAGGCTATATTATATCATCACCCTAAGACCAACAGAAGCTGAGCAATGCGGGTGAAACCGCGGGGCACAGTTAGTTTCATATAAACTAATTAGTATAAAACAAAGACGTTTCTTACTATAGATTGTTCTTGACAGAGTGGTTGCCAAGGTAGGTTTTAATATATAATTTTTTAACTTATAGACAATGCAACCAAGGTACAGGCTTAAAGCAAGTAACATTTAAAAAAAAATATCAAGCATACTTACAAATCTAATGGGTAGAAGACAAGTACAACATATTTGCCTGAAAAATCTGCTAGTTTCAACTGATTGAATTCTCCATTTACTACAGCTGTGGCTGCAAAATCAGGAGCAGGCTTTTGTACTCTTGGGACAAATGCTGCACTAGCTGAAATTGTAAAAAAGTGGGTTTTTAGATAGTTATCCCTTTATTTTAAGTTATTATTTACCAATGTGAAGTGAGGTATATCATTTTGTGAGTATTATGTTATTTGACTTCTAGTGAACATGGAAAATGAACTAGATCATTTTCCATGTTCACTAGAACGTAAGAAATATTATAAGACTAAGGATGGAATAAAACAAGATTGACACAGTTAGGTATAAGTTGTATACGTAGTATATTATTATTAGTCTGTGGTATAAGATACCTACAGAACCAGTAAAATTTCTACTAGACATTCTAGTTCAAGTTATGTAAAGTAAGTCTGACTGGTTTCTGACTTGATCATGCTTCTAACTTTATATTAATTATTAATACATGTTGCCAGGAAGTGTATATTAATTCATAGGATTCTTTCGCCTGTCTCAAGATGTACGAAAGTAAAATTTTATTCAATCAATTAAAATATGCTAAAGATCAGGAGGTCATTCGAATAATTATGAATTCCAAATTGTATGAATTATGTAATATCTAGGTACTTACTTGTGGAAAAACTATTTTTTGTTATGGATACGGCCGGTGTGAGAACCTAAAAGAAAACAATATTGTTACATAAAGTACATACAAGTTATGTTACTAACAGTATAATGATAAACTGTATTACTTACTCGTCGAATACATTGCTTAACAAAGAAGGACATTTTTTCAATGTTAAGAAATTAAAATAAAAGGTAAATGGAATTCTCTGGTAATCCAATGAACTGCGAAACCTGATAATGTCAAAACTAAACTTCAAATTCAAAGTCATCAGTGTGGTCATCAGTCATGTTAAATTTGCTGTCAGAACAACGTTGAATGACTGTGTCAAACAAGTGTCAACTGTCACAAAAAAAAAAAAAATAGGTTGCCATAGCAAAAAAAAAAAAAGTATTTAGGACACAGACATGTATCAAGATAGACTAAGCGAGTGTATGTACTTCCCGTGTCCAAACTAAGTTTATGAAACTTACTTGACGCTGGCCTACACTCAGTCCGCGCTTGCAGTTCGCCAAGGAAAGACGTGAAGCTGAATAAAGTAAAATGCCGAATTGCGCCGTTATAAACTGTAGAAACTCCACAGCTGTGAGTGGCCGAGTTATCGGAGATGTTTCCTTCCACCGGTAAGTAATTTTCTAATCAGAATATGCACTATTTATTTTAAAATCAAATAAAGAATATCTGTGGAAAACGATCGTGACAAACATGGATACCAAACCATACGGAATGATTCGGAATACATTGCGGCTTTTACTTGGCACGGTAAAGATCGCGTCGTATGATAATAAGCAATGAATAGCGTCTTCTCATTTTTCTGTTCTCATTTTTCTGTCCAATTTTGTGGTTTTGTAATTGTGTGTTCATTATTTTGATGCAACAGTTCTCGATTCTAATCGATTTTATAATCGAACAGAAAAATGATAATTTGAAGGAGCAATTTTTCAGAAAAAAAGGCATAGATTTTTTTTTGTCATTTAATACGACTTGACCTAAAACTTTTAAGTATTTTAATAATAGCGCTCGTGACGTCATAACGCGTCAAGGTTAGTACAAAAAATATGACACGCTTGGTTTTCATACAGATCGCGGTACTTGCGTTGTCTAGTTAATATATGTCTGTGATTTAGGATTTTAATTTATTAAAGAAATTAAAACAAGTGGCATATTTCAAAATGGTTTAACTAGAAGAAAGGTAGATAGTAAATAAGTAAACAGAATTACCCAGGATTAGAAAAATGGCCTGGTATTTTTTCAGTTAAAACGCAGTTAGAACTTTAATAGATTAATTATTAATCTTTCTTATATATAAAAATGAATCGCAAAATGTGTTGGTAAGCGCATAACTCGAGAACGGCTGAACCGATTTCGATAATTCTTTTTTTATTATATTCCTTGAAGTACGAGGATGGTTTTTATGTAGAGAAAACGTAAACATGTACCACGGGCGAAGCCGGGGCGGACCGCTAGTAAATAATAAGTAACTAATCTTTTATAGTGCTATTCTAACTTAATATAAAAATACCTATACAATTGGATTGTTATTTTTGAAATAACAAAAACTCAAGTGGAAGTTTATTAATGATAGTCGCTAAAATAATAATTAATGTCAAGCGATTTTCATTAATTTGAAACAACACTCAATTCGGATTAATTATAACAGTAATAAATCCCTATTTCATTGTATCGTAATTTCATTAACATCAAATAGCTTAGATCATTAACTTTATGATCTAAGTCAAATAGGCACCAATCGCTTTTAATATGATTGAGTCCGTTTTAAACCCCTGTCCAAACTTGCTATTTACTAAAACAACAAACAACGCCTAGTTTACATAATATTCAACCATTTTACTAATTAGCTAACGTTTCGCTGTTTGAAAGTGCACTATTAAATTAAACTCTAAACAGCACTAACATAACCAAACTCATTACATTTGCGCCTGTGAATGAACTCGCTCGAAATTACGGATAAGTTAGTGTTTTGGTGAATTATTTTGAAATGTTTTGGTTATTTCTTGTTAGTAGATATTTGATGCTTAATTTTATATGAAAGAAAGAAAAATACTGTGCTCTTTTTAATAAAGTAATTTAACATGGCACTGAAGCACTATACCCACTAAACAGAACGAAAACAGATGTTTTATTGTAGGAGAAAAAAAAAATTACCAAAATTAAATTGCCTCTTTTAAGTACTCTGAAGTCTGATTGATATATTATTATTATCATGTACAACAATCAATGTGTAATAAAATATAGAAAGAGACAAGTTTACAGAACATCTTATTTATCTTCAATAACAATTTCTTGTCATTTAAATTAACGAACGAATCTTATTTATTCACTCGTTCTGATTGCGAGGAAGGCATGAAGAGTTATCGAAAGGTTTAAACAAAGTTTAATGAATAACTGTCAAAACTTTGCTCCAGCCGACGTTTATCAAATTGCCTGTGCTTATCAAAGTAGGTACAGGTAAATTAGCTTGGAGAAATTTTTGCGTTTGTAGTAGTGTATGGTCAGCAAATAAAATAAAACAACATTTTATTTTTAGTTTTTATTTTATACAGGGTTACTTGTAAAACACCAGCAACCTCGCAGGACAAGATAGCTAACATCATAAGTAACAACATTTGTTCTACGACTTTTGGCATAACGCAATAAATTATTTTTAAATGATTTTTTAAACTTTTATTGTACTCTCCTTACATTTGTAAGTCTATGTTCTATTAATTATCGGATGGACGACGCGACGCCCCCTTCCCCCTCTCGTTCGCTTTTTGTTTACGTAATTTTTGGGAGGCGTAGAGTTTATAATATTCAGACGGAAAATTAAATGAATATTTATTTTTGTATGAAAATAAAATCTAACATATTATCAAAAGTCGAAATGTTGTTACTTATGATTTTAGCTATCTTGTCCTGCGAGGTTGCCGGTGTTTTACAAGTAACCCTGTATATATAAGGGATTTTAAATTAAACTATATGTGTTTCTCCTCTGAAAAAGATGAGACTTTATTTTAATATTTGCACATTTAACATACATATAACTTTTACATTAACAATGTTACTAAAATGAAAAATTTACTAACCTGAAAAAGAAACGACATTTAAAGTTTAATTCTTTAGTTTGAGAAGTCAAAGGCTTGCCTCGACCATGTTTTAACACTGGAGCCATATTGAATTAACAATATAAAGTTACAACACTTACACACAAATTAAACACTAGTTATGGCCCTGCCTTCATACAAAACTGCTGAATACGCCGTTCGCACGGGAATAGAATGTGGATGCGATTTCCCTTAGTTAGCATCCAAGCTTACGTCTTTATAATTATTAAACTGTATAAATTCATTCTTTAACTCCGGTCTGCATCGTGCAGACATGGGTGTAAAAGTCTCATTTTAGCTATTAAATGTAGTTTTTAAGTACATCTGAGTTTTCATTTGTAATTCACTTCAACAAATATTATAACAATAATAACAAATAATAACAACAATCAACAAATACAAAATTTATCAATTAAACTACGTACATAATAATTATAATTTTTGAATGAAATGTGCTTTATGTTCTAACAGTACCAAACGACTGCACGTGGCACCTGCGGACAGCGTAAACTGGTTTATTCTGGTTTTGTGCGTGTTTCCACTTTCCACTATCAAGTGACGATTTATTTATTTGTTTTGTTTCGTAATTATTATGGTCAAATATTAATTATGAAACAAATTATTATGGACACGATATTTTATTGTTTCACGGTAGTCGCCTTGTCGTTTGCTCAAGGACGTAAAATTGAATGATATATTTTTTTTTATAAAGTCAAAACCATTTTCTTTCAAATAAAAACTTGTTTTTATTGAAAACAAAAGTGTTGCTAGGAATAAGTATAAAATTAAATAGTAATGTTAGGATATCGAAACATTTTTGTATAGGCCAGAACGATATAGTGGAAACGCGCTCTAAGATCTGAGTAATATACACACCACTACATATGCAAAAATTTCTCCAAGCTAATTTACCTGTAGGTACTTCTGATTTTGCTAAAGCAGAACTACACTGAACTTACTAATATTGAACTACATAACTTCTGGATTTCATTGAGCATATTTGATTGCATTCAATTTTCTCTATAACAAAGTCTAGGTACTTATGCTTATGGTCGCTTTAGTTAACACAAGGATGACTTAATATTAAAATGATTTTATACATACTAACTCCACACGTTTTAGTAGGTTTAATAATTGACAGTGACCCATGCATCAAATTTTTAAAGAAAGTTAGAGAATAGTTAATATAACATTCAAATAATATTAATCAGTACGAGCCGTAGAGCCGTAGAGTTATTAAAATTAAATGACACGTGGCAGCATAATGTCAAATAAACACTGTTTCGCTTGGAATTGTTTTTGCGCAAATATTGTACATTAGGTTTAATTATTCAAATGTAATCCTAGTGATGCATTACAGCCGGTGTAGTGTTGAATAATAATATTATAATAATGCAGTACCTATTTGTTCATCTAATAATGTGATGTGTGTAAACATGAAATAAACTACTTTGTAACAATGTTGGTATATCTAATGTAATGTTCACACAAGTCTTATGTAAAGTTATTAAAGGAAGTAATTTTAGTAGATAATATTTAATTTTGCCTTCAAAATAAATAAATAAAAAAACAAGAATACAGATAACTTTCAAAATCTAACAAATGGAATAGAAACGTGTAAAACCACGTTGAAAATACTTTAAACGCTGCTCTGCTTTGGATTTCAAATCTCTTCTGACATCTGACATTAGATTTTAACGCTGATAAAATGACAGATGTCCTGAGTCGTAATTTTTCCCGCTATTATTTTATTACCTTCGCCATGGCTTTGTAATTTTTAAACCATTCAGGCACTATGCTCTTATTTTAAAATAAGTATGAATTTGAGTTTTGTTTTAATAAATAAAATTTGTGTATGGCTGTTAATTGGAGCATATCATGTAATTGCTAACGATTTTAAAACTTCGAGATGAAGACAATTGTAAGTAGGTATACCTCCCTAATCAGACACGTTTCTGAAAGAAAAATAGTTGAAAAAACATATTTTGTATAAATTTTTGTTAATGTGATATTATAATGATTCATCAATCAATCAATGAATAACATTTATACCTTTTTATTGAAACTGGTTGCAAAGTTAAAATATTTATCCAAATTGCGTTCAGAAACGGAAAAGTGTATTGAACGGCCTTTTGAACGTCAAACATAAATTGTACTAGCAGCATGCCTTCAATCTGGGGTGATCAGTCGGGTGTGAAGGGTAAAGGTGGAAGAACATTTATACTGTCTTTGACTTGATTGACACTGGATTGATCTGGCTATGCTGTTCTTCTGTAATCGTAAAATATGTAAAAATTATACGTATAAAAACATTAGACGTGCGTTCTTCTGGTTGGTTCATAAATTGTATGCATTACAATTTTTGTTATTTTTGGCTATGTGTTTGTTTTAAAGGAAATTTATACCAGTATAAGATCTTAGAAAATATGTATTCTACAAATTAAAGCATTGAAATTTTTGTTTATGTTTGTTTATGTTACGTTTATGAATAAATATGGATAAGTACCTAGAAACTTGAAGGTAGTCGTGATTTATTTTAAAGTTAAGCGTATTATCACAGATTATTAGATATTAATAGTGAATAATTGTGAATAAATTAAAAATTATAAGAACAATCGATAATAAAATGAAAATACACCCTTATTCGAACAGAATGAACTACTTTGTTCATTCAAATGTAACGAAAAAATTGAAAATGTCACATGAAATTCTTAAATATGCTTACCTACGTCATATTACTGGTTTCAGCTTCGACACAAAAAGACATTTATTTTTATTACATTTATTAGAAACTAGCTTTCCACCCGCAGCTTCGCCCGCGCAGTCAAAGAAAAACCCGCGTAGTTCCCGTTCCCGTGGGATTTCCGGGATAAAACCTATCCTATTTCCCGGGATAAAAAGTAGCCTATGTCCTTTCTCGGATATCAAAATATCTCTATACCAAATTTCATGCAAATTGGTTCAGTAGTTAAGGCGTGATTGAGTAACAGACAGACAGACAGAGTTACTTTCGCATTTATAATATTAGTATGGATTCCTTCGAACTGAAATCAGTGATTCATTTTTTAAGAAAATTAGAAAAATTAAACAATAAATAGGATTAAAGTATGAATAAACTGAAAATTAGACAAATCGTACAAAAATAAATAAAATTGTAAAATTAAAATTTATTGATGTTCGTAAGTATGTTTATCGAAGTTACGCTATTTTATAGATAAATATTCTTATGCTTTGTAATAAATATAGCGTTGCATATAATTTATAAAAGATGCACATTTTTACAACAATTCAATAAAACAAATAGGTACTCAAAAGAAAACGAACCATTTTCGTACTACCGAACTTACTACGAACAACTTATATCTATACTAGTGGTCCGCCCCGGCTTCGCCCGTGGTACCTACATGTTTAAACTATCCTATCTCTCAAGTTGGATCGAACTGCACATGGTGTGCGAATTTTATTATAATCGGTTATGTGGTTTAGGAGTCCATTGAGGACAAACATTGTGACACGAGATTTATATATATATATCTATATAAAAAAGTATATTAAATTCATGAAATGTAGTAGAATGGATAATAATAAATATTAAATAGTAAATAGCTATACATAAAATAGTGGTCTATTTCGTAATATTTCTGCAGACAGCTATACAAACAAAATCGAACTATTTGTAAGCCTAACGAATCTATTGACGTGGTGATTACACTGGCAACCCAAAAGCGTACATTCTACCCAAATCGTTAGCAAGGCTATTCAACTATTTTGATAAAAAATAACATAAAAAAAGGTCAAGCCTTTTTGGTAAAGTTTGGTTAGTCTGTGACGTAAGTATTTGATTTGAAATACATGAATAGATGGACCCTTTAAAAGATTATTCTATTGAATAAAATATGTCAAGTAAATACATAATAAATTCATACACACATTCAATATATTGGCTATAATTTCAAAGGAAAAAGATCAGAATATCAGAGTTTACCTAATGTGACCCAAGGGCCCGTAAAATTCAGGAAACCGTATAACTTATCACTACATAGTATAAAACAAAGTCGCTTTCTCTGTCCCTATGTCCCTTTGTACGCTTAAATCTTTGAAACTACGCAACGGATTTTGATGCGGTTTTTTTTAATAGATAGAGTGATTCAAGAGGAAGGTTTATATGTATAATAACATCCATTAAATAGTGGAGAAGTACTGTTATTTTTGAGGTTTCTAATGTGATGTCGTAAATAATTACATTTTTTCCGCTTACATTGCAAACGCAGGCTGAACCCTACGAGTTTTATCAAAATAATGTACTAAGTATTGTACACATTGAAAAGGTCTACAGAAAAGTCCGCGATGGTTTATGTCTATCTCTTATGGATAACCCACAATAACTTTTTTTTGTCATTTACTTTTTACGACAAATAATGGTTAATTTTCGAAGCGATTTTAACCAATACAGCATTAATCCTTAACGAATTGAATACCTTGAATACATTGTTCATTTAATATAGATCTATATGGCCCTTTACACCGTATGATTTAAGTGAATATTTTCGAAGATATTACAGATTTAAAAATTGCGGGACGTAGCGTTTGCGGCGGTACCGGCCGGCCGCCATTGCACCCGTGCGAAGCCGGGGCGGGTCGCTAGTTTGAAATAATTTAGAGGGAAATGGAATATGAATTCAATCTTCTAGGATTTAATTTTACTGTGAACTCATGACAAATTTTAATCCTGTTTCACGTTACATTTTAATAGACTTAACTTAGCGTTTTAACCATAATTTGTTTTTATATGGGTTTTCATAAGCGTAATTCTTCATAAAATATTATGACTGACATTACGTACTAAAAATGTATAAAGTTTAATTATAACTATACCTAATATTGGTAAGAATTTTTTTAAGGATTCGATTTATAATAGATTAAAAATTAAAGAATTTTGTTATTAATTACCCTAGTTTAATATAAAGGTATTTTTGGAAAGCTTTAGCCAGGCCAAGTTATGACGTATGAACTATAATAATGAATGTAGGTAGTTTATTTAAATCAAATAAATAAAATCAACATATCCAATACTTTAGAATACTTTAATAAATTCGAATTGGTTTTCTTAGTTCTTAGGGTTATGAAGGAGTTCCAGTTTTAGGAAGTTAAAAGACTAGCAAAGTGAGTTATACCTTTGATGTGAGATTTTATCTACTTTTCACGAAGTTAGTAAGAAGAAGAAGAAAGTTTACTCTTATCTTTAAAAAGTTTATATTGATACAATCAACTAGAAAGTAAATAATTTTCGAGAATAGTAAGAATAATTTTAACGTATAAGATTATATTTTAATGGTATTGTATTTTTACTTTGCATATGACTGGTCATCAATTTATAATATTGTTTATCTAATAATAATATTAATTTTTCCTCGAATACTGACTTAATATATTTGTTTTAATCTCAAATGTAATTTCGGAATCTAATTATTTACTGTTTTAACAAAAAAATATTCTCTCGCCAAGATTTCTATTCATAGCTATATTATCATAAACATTGTATTAGACAACATATAACAAAAGATTCTATATTGAATACGAAATAATTATGTTTACCATACATGTAAAAATTTGGACCATACATAGGATCGACTTATTATTATTAATATGCGTAGCGTCAGCATATTTTTCATAATTTATTCCAAATGTTTGACCCTACTTTAGACGGCGTTAATTGCCGCTAAATATTCAAGAAGTTAGAAAGTTCCTGGCTTGTAAAGTTTTAAGCAAATTGCGCACTCACTCGAATACCCCAGGTTAACTTTTGAGACTAAATAAATGTGATAATTTATACGCTTCGATGAAATTATGAGCGTTCAGTCTGGTAAGTATCTATACGAAAATAAGCATGAAATATTATTTCCTTAGTATTAATGATTATTTATTTTGCGGGCTGGACTTTGTACTGTTTTATTCATTGTTTCAAATTGGTTAATTCGATGCTAGTAGCAAAGATGTTAGCTGTATTCGTTTTAAACACATTCTTTCCATAATACTGTATAAGTGTAAGAGCTTAGAATTACCAATAAAGAGTATATTTTACAGTTTATATTATGTATAGTATAAAAAGTTCTATTTTCGCAATAGCATGTGTCAAAAATATATGTATACAGCCCCTTGCCAAACGTCAAAACGCAATGGAATAGAATCCGCTAGCGATAAAGGCCCATTAAGAAGAGCTGGAACGTCAACACATTTACACATTGCACATGTTAGGCCGGGAGATACTGACACAAAATTTCGGGTCATTTGTAACAGGATGGCGGTCTAGAGGGGTCTTAGTACGCAATGACAAAAAGAAAAATGATGGTCAGAACGCTGGTACCGGCGGACTAGTCGCGTGGGCGTTAGTCACACTCGTCGGATAAATAGCGAAAGTCCAACGATTTGTAACACAAAAATTTTAGAATTTACCGATAGCCCTTAAAAAAGATGTAGGCGGTAGTGTCATGCCATACTTTTACGATGTGACTTACAGTCCGCCATACCGACGTGAATGCGTTGATTTAAAAAAAACAATTCCACCATTTGTACCGGGCTAACTTTTGCACAGGTAGTTAACCATCGTCGTGCAGCCATTTACTAAAATCGCCATGCCATACTTTTCGGACGATTCCAAACCGCTTCCAAATTCCAATTCCGATTCCGATTCCAAACCGCACTACCGCCTACATCTTTTTTATGGGCTATCGGTAAATTCTAAAATTTTTGTGTTACAAATCGTTTGACTTTCGCTATTTATCCGACGAGTTCGACTAACGCCCACGCGACTAGTCCGCCGGTACCAGTGTTCTGACCATCATTTTTCTTTTAGTCATTGCGTAATAAGACCTCTGTAGAACCGCCATTCTGTTACAAATGACCCGAAATTTTGTGTCAGTATCTCCCGGCCTATGTATGTGTCATATTTTGCAATTGTTTATAAATACAGGGTGATGTAATTGGTGTAGTACGAATATCTAAAAATCTATGAAGAATTTTGTGATACAGTAAATGGAAGAATTATAGACTATTTTACAGTATTTAATAAAATCATTTAATTTTCTGTTCATTTTCATTAGAAATGTCAATTTTTCTCACCAAGGTGGAAATTTGGATGATAAGGATCTTGTTATAAAAATATAAATTTTGACTAAAATCGGCATGTTTTTTTCAAAAATCAAATTACTAATTAATAATCAGAGTTATCACATTATTAAAAAAAATAAGCCAAACTATACACAATTTTTACCTACTTGATGCAATCCTCAAAGATCATGGACATAGTGTATTGCGCCTTCCACCATCCAGAACTCAACCCAATAGAGTTACTATGGGGCATAATTAAAGGGAAAGTAGCATCACAAAATGTGAACTTTAACTTGAAAACTGTGGAAGAATTATTTAGAAAGGAAGCAAAATATGCTATTAGTCTGGATATGTTTAGTGACATTTGGAGAAAGACGCGAGAACATGAGGAAAAATATATTCAATTAGAACCAAAAGTAGATAATTACACTGACTCATTTAAAATAACATTAAGAAATTCCGACGGCGAGTTCTTCGAGCGATGAAAGTTTCAGTGAAGTAGAAGATTACGATTATGAATAAATAGATTCTTCTTCTTCTCTATAGATACTGCTTTCTGAATTGGTGGTAAATGTTAAAACTGTTAAACTGTTATGACGATTCAAAAGTGCTTCTAGAAGAAGTCTAATTGTATAAATGTTTGAGTTTGAGTTTAAAACCAATAATGTGAAAATTATACAATAAACATGTAACACATATTTGTTAGCGCGTATTGGTAGGTATTACGTACTTACTACAAATATAATATTTCTTAGATATCTTTACTCGACCAAAGTCAGGACAAGACTGCTCCGCAACTGCAGAAGACGTACGTTATTTAAATCATTATCAAAACAACCATCCGTGTGTTGGGAGTGAGCGCACGTGTTATTTGTATTGTTTTTATGACCTGAAATTTAATTATTATTTGATAATTGAATGATTATTAATACTTTTATCCAATTGATTATTATTAGAATAAATAATTAACTTCATCAATTGATTTACTTTTAAATTATAATTTTACAGGTAAATTATGAGAGCTTTCATAATTATATTTGCATATATTTATCTACAACGCACCCATTTTACAATTCAAGTCTAAAATGAAACTAGAGTCGCATTTATTTTTGAACATACTGTAAGTGAAATTGTATAAGTGTGAGTACTGTGAACATGCCAGCTTTCCTTAATTGACCGATACTAATTGTCATAAGCGTACGATATTTCGCTAAGGGTTTGTTCACCCTACCAACGACGAAGACGACCACAAACAAAATTTTAATCCAGTCGCAATTTAACAAAATTGTGAAAAACACACTTAAAAATAAAATATTAAAATTTCCTGTCGTTCTGGTGATTGGAATTTTTTTTTTGAGAATAATGAATGAAAACATAGATTTTTCGTAGAAACGGTGGCTCCTAGAAAAAAATGTATTGGAAGTTTTTTATAGATAATTTTATGATCTACAATTTTGGTCCCAGGTAATTATACGATTAACTTACCGTCTCGGCAAAAATCGCAAAAAACCTATTTTTTTATTAATTGACCTCGAAATTTTTTTCTTTTCGAGTACCAGTATGTCGGGAAATTTTAATATTTTATTTTGAACGAATTTTGTCTGGATGGGAATTTTGGTCGTTGTCGTCGTCGTCGTTGGTAGTGTGACCGAACCATTACTAAAATGTCATGAGCATATGTCAATAATTAATGCATCTACAGACGCTCCGATTTGGTTGGTGCCAACCATCCGACCACGACCAAATCGGAAAGTGTAGAGAGCGGTCGGTCCGACATAATTATTATTAATATTGGTTTGACGTGGTCGGATGCGCCGGCGATACCGACCAAACCAACTTCCTATCCGATCCAACCAAATTGGAACGTCTGGAAGCTTTGTTCCGACCAAATCGGCTCATTCCATAGAGTAATATAGGTAATTGGCTCATTCACATTCGCAACGCCGCCGGTGTAGGACGTCAACATGAACGCCGAGGGAGTTACGGTCACCGAACGTGACATATTAATAAAATTGCTGGAACTATATAAAGACTTTCCCTGTTTGTGGGACTTAAGTAACAAAGATTACGCAAATAGAGATGCCAGAAATCAAGCGTATTTTATTATGTTAGAAGTATTAAAAAAAATTGACAGTGCGGCTACATTAAAAACCTTAAAAAATAAGTTGTAAGAGCCGCATATGACTGTAATTTTCTCTATTTCTATAGTAGAATTTAGCCCATTCTCTTCGTACTATGGTCAACTGACATATTACTCTATGGTCAACTGACAGCTGGAAGGCCAACCGTCGGACAATCTGTAGCAATGTTGGAATGGTTGCCTTGTCGGTTCCGATATGGTTGGCACCAACCAAATCGGAGCGTCTGTAGATGCTATTAGCGATAGCAGTTTCTATTCCTTAGGGCGTATTCAGAAAGAAAGCTTGAAACTTATAAGCGCTTATAAGCGCTTATCGGCGCTTATAAGCGCTGGTAACCCGCGCAGGAAAATATATGAACATGCGCTTATAAGCGCTGATCGGCGCCGACAAGTTTGTTGAAACTTGTTGGAACTTGTCGGCGCCTATCAGCGCTTATAAGCGCATGTTCATATATTTTCCTGCGCGGGTAACCAGCGCTTATAAGCGCCGATAAGCGCTTATAAGCGCTTATAAGTTTCAAGCTTTCTTTCTGAATACGCCCTTAGCGTTTATTCTATTATCTGCCTGCTGTTGTTTTATAAAGCTTATCAAAAGTGATTGATCTCGAATGAGAATATGTTTATTTAAATACAAAAGTTCACATATAAATAGGAATGAAAATCATGTCAAAGTAATGAACCAAAAAGCCACATGGCATTTATAAATTGTCTGAATTGCATATATTTGTTAAACAGGACGTTGAATTAAACGGGGAAATTTACGAGAGTTTGGCCCATGTTAATATTTTTGGGTTGATTGGACGCTTCTGTTTGACGGCATTTATTCTTATTACTTTATTTTACTTCATAATTATAAAAGTTATTAATAAAGAACATAATTAATTCTTTATAACCCATATCATGACCATATTCATAAATCAACTAGCTTTGCTCCGCGGTTTTACATGCCTTACTCCGCTAATATTGATCATTGGTCATCACGCTAATGATGATATATTATAGCAATATGCTATAGTCCATTTATGGAGGAAGTATATTATATAGCCTTCCTCGATAAATGGACTATTTAACAGTGAACAAATTTTTCAAATCGGTCCCAATGTTCCTGAGATTAGCGTGCTGAAGCAAGCAAACTAACAAACTCTTCAGCATTATAATATTAGTTCAAAAACAATATGTTCAGTTAAACTTAATTATATAAACACTGAATTATGTATTCAATTTAAATAAGAGGGTAGTTGAAAATCTACATCGATGAAACAACGAGGTCGCGCAGGTGGAAATCCCTTTGAATATTCATGGTGCTAAGTGATTTTTATAGGACTATAAACCTTTTATTCGTTCCATATATTTGACGTGTTCAAAATGTGAAAATTACAAAGTTGATGTCGCGAGTTTGTTACCACATAATTTTCTTCGTAGACGTCGTGTAATGTATATTATATAGATTATTGTCTTTTTCGCAAAAGGGGCTATGGAAGTCTAAAATTAAAATTTAATTCGAAACAATAGTTTCTGAGCTTAGGGCATTTAATAAAAATCTCTTCAGCTTTAATACTTTTGATAGTACTAACTCGGTGTTATTAAGTAAAATTATGTTTATTACTTTTCGTGAAATAAGTAGAAAATTAACTTGAACTTATTCAATATAGTATGAACACTGTAAGTTCAACACGAAACATCTGCAGTATTTGACTATAAGCTACGGAATCTTAGTCTACGAAAATCTGCTACGCGATAGCTACGATGTGCTACGTGCTACATACAAGTTTTTGGTGTAGCACTATCTAGAAACTATTCTTGTTTGAACTATTTAGTTGGTATATTTTAGACTAGTAGCTTGATTTATTGTAGTTGAATGTATTGTTTGAGAAAGATGTATGATATTATATCGTAGGCTTTTTAATACATAAATCTCAGTACCATAATTTCTATTACCTTTTTATTCCAAACGATAATATCAGGGGGATTTGAGTCACTCGTTTGTGACCACAAACGAAAAAGGAATTCTCTTACGGCGATTATTTTATTGTTATGTAACTATCAGTCTTCCCTTTTATAGAATCATATCGGTGTATACTCTTACTTATGTCAATGCAAAATATTTTTAAATTATACGGGAATGATAACCGAGAGGGTTTGACTTTGATCTGTAGACCGTATAAACATTCGACAATATAACATGCCTTTGTCGTTGCAACGTAAAGAAGATAAAAAAAAACTACTGAAAAAATAACGCTGTATTACCTAGGAAGAATGTATTAGAATAAAAAAAATGATCTAGAATAGAAAAAGTTGTCTTTTTCCTTTGAAATAAAATGGCTATTCATACCTATATAAAAATACGAAGTCCGAAATTAGGCTTTACACCGGCGACTTTTCTTTAACAACTGTCTAGAACGGAAGGAAATACGTCATTACTTTATACTAATATCACATTATAAGCTTTGCCCATCAAAAGCTTTGTGCCAGGGCCCATTAGTGAACAATACTCCTTTGACACCTAGCTTTCTTTGAAACTATCGGTTATTCAGGATCGTATTACGTTCATTTTAAAGTTAGACGTTAATTTTAAGAGTTTTATTATGGTTTGATACGTTGTTTTTTTTTAGCAATATTAAAGATTGTTTTCTTGTGGATAAGTACTTAAAAGTGTTTTGTAAAAGAGGTTTTTTTTTTACTTAACAATTGCAAATGTCTTTGCACATGTAACATTAAAAATATATTATTTTATTATAATTGCTTCCTTAGGATATAATATTCTATGAAATTAAACATATAATAATCAAATGTTATATTAAATTATATGTAATTCTATTTTTTAATCAAATACAAAAATATGTTACTAATAATTTTACCCCATTAACATATTCGAGACGAATCAAAGGTGTTCACAGCCATTTCCCAAACTCAATTTGTATCATATTTAACCAAGTGACTAAAATTGGAACTCGATGTTTATTCACTGGCAAAACGTATGATATGTACAAAGGCTTTGTGAAATTATTTAATAAATATATTAAAACTAGGTTTCCGCCCGCGGCTTCGCCCGCGCAGTCTAAGAAAAACCCGCATAGTTCCAGTTCCCGTAGGATTTCCGGGATTGCGTCATTTACCCGGGATAAAAAGTAGCCTATGTCCTTTCTCGGGTATCAAAATATCTCCATACCAAATTTCATGAAAATTGGTTCAGTAGTTTAGGCGTGATTGAGTAACAGACAGACAGACAGAGTTACTTTCGCATTTATAATATTAGTGTGGATAGTATATAGTATGGATTGTATCATATTTAACCAAGTGACTAAAATTGGAACTCGATGTTTATTCACTGGCAAAACGTATGATATGTACAAAGGCTTTGTACAAAGGCAAATATGAGCCAATTACGAGGGTTTAACATTGTTCAAGCTCTATAGAAGTCCTATAAACGGTAATATTACTCTGTATCTCTTCTTGCATACAAATATTAATGATAATATGGTGATGGGCAATAGTAATCTACAAATGTGGTCTAATTGTAGGATATATTGAACTTCTATTATGTCAATTTGGATTAATATTTCTCCGGTTTTGTTGGTCTTTTGTCCCATTATAGTATGCTAGTGATAGAATAGTGCGTGCATTCTTCTATATCTACTAAAACATTATAATATATATATATATAATCGTCCAGTTGTCTGGTATTAACGTCTGGACAGGTAGTTAAGTATTTAGTGTCAAACTGCGGTCGACGGCAACTGAAATTACTAAACAGAGCCACCGATCAAGAATGAGACTCAACTTGCATTGTACACTTGCACTTCGAAGCCGCAATTACTAATCAACTGTACTTGCACTCAAAGTGGCATTTAGGTTTGATAAATGTCAAACCGTTATAATATCAGGGATAAAATTTTAATACAAGCTTAGTGCTAAAACTAATTCAGAGCACAAAAGCAGTAACTACTGGCGGTAAGCGAACAATAGTTTGTGTTCGCAAGAATAGAGGATTATGTCTCTTATCTATATGTGGTATAACATGGCTTTTAGAAGTATTAAATTGGCTTTAAATAGTGTTTAGATTTAAATGTTAGAGATTGAACCTACAATATTGTTGACGACATGATTGAACGAAAAAGTTATTTAGAATTTGACTTTGTGAATTGTTGAAGTATCTTTATAGATTATAAACACACAATCTTGATAAATATAGCCGAAAATTTAACTTTCAATGTTGTGTACGCGTATAAAAATCGATAAACCAAAACAGTTCGAACCATTAAAAGCTATCTCTAACATAAATAGACAATATTGTAAATACAAATTACGAACCCCACAGCTGGAGGCCCCAAAAGAAAACCCAGATTTACTAAGAAACTACATTTAATAATTAAAATGAAACTTTACACCCACGGAGTTAAGGAATCATTATACAATTTTAATAATTATACAAAAGAAATCTTAAAAATCTAACACAGCAAAATCACTCTCGCATTCTGTTCCCATGCGAACTTGGATAAGTACCTAGTCAGCAGTGAATTGCGGGACGTATCCTACATAACTGATTATATAAAATAAAACAAAAGACATGTCAATGTTAATACTTGAAAGGTATAATAATTTACATAAAATTACAAACAAACAAGAACTAAATTCATACTAAGCAAACCAGTACGAGGCAAAAATTATAAACTCTCATCGGAATATTCAATAAAAGTTCCAGAGAGAACCGCAAACTAACTTTCAGTCGACATTCGACTTTTTCAACTTTTTCTATTTGAACTTTCTGTATCTTGTTTATGGATTTTGCCTCGTAAGCTTTTATCTGGTAACTAAAGCCTTATTATTACTGCAAATGAAGAAACAATTGCATTAAATATATATTGGTAAAACTGCTCAATATGATATGTTTTTTAACTCAAAAAACTTTCTACGTTAATATTTGTTATCAGTATGAAAATTTTGTAAATTTATTTTTAACGAATGCAAAGACGAAAGTATTACTAGGGTACGGTCAGTTAAATTGTTACTAGCGATATAATAATACTTACTCTTTACTTTATGTTTTAGATTCCATTCAGTATTCATTTATTTTAGTAGGAACTAGAATAATTAGAATCGCTTAAACATACGAATAGAAGGTTATAAGCATATCGAAATGATAAGAGTTTAACCATTTAGCTTCAGTGCTTGCTTGTAATCGCACAATGTTATGGTAAAAGTTGTGTATTAACCTGGAAACCTAGATATGGGAACTGTTATTTGCATATTTAAATAACAGGTCTTTCATTCAACAGAAATAAAAAAGTATTAGTTTTACCGTTTTATTACAAAAAAAATAATTAAATAGACCTGGTTTAAACCAAGACTATAAAGTCATGCTTTAACAGTTTACAGTTTTTAGTTTAACAGTTTTTAGTTTTAGCACAGAGGTTTAAACTCGTCCTTATATAAGGTTTAACGCTAAAATATGTTTTGTAATAAAGCATTTACTTAGACCATGGTTTTAATACGTTTTAGTCCGTGTTTTGTAGACGGTTAAAATTTTATCGAACAGCGAACTTATTAGGTAGTATAGATTAGAGAAACAGGTTTAGAATACGTAATCTTAGTACTACTGATAAAAATATTTATTTGCTACCTGACCCGGTACATTTCTTATCGCTTGAGAAACATTTCTTCAACTTTCTCGTGATATTTTCTATTCAAATAAAGTACAAAGTAAACCTTAGCCCGGAATGCAAAATTTTATCAAGAGCTGTTAAAATAGTACGCGAGAGTCTTATGTATGAAAATCTTTTACAATTTTCTTCATAACAAACCATTATTAGGTGTTGTATCTTGTGAGCATAAATGCGATTTTAGTTTTGTAGATGTTTTCCTGGGTACGTACTAGTTTTGACTGTAACATATGGAAACAAAATATTTATTGCATTATTTTCTCTTATCTAATTTTCAAATTACATAATATTTATGTTACTGGTATTCAAGACAATCAAAAGTATTTAGGCTAAAACTGTAATAAAATATTAGGATTAAATCATAAAATGTATAAGATTACGAAAAATAACACCCCGTTCAAGGAATAAATCCTTCACTCATTTTATTTTAATTAACAATTTATCTTCCACGGTCCCTCGAGTAGGGCTTCGCAAGATCGGCGGTTTACCCCTTGGGCCTTCATATATTTGAGTTTTCCATTTGTAGCTAAAAACAATTTTAATTACTGTGTTTCTGTATGGGGTTTGATCCTTAAACCTTTGTCCGATTTGCAATCAGTAAATATGAATAGTTGTTAACCGAGATACGTTTTGAACCATTGTTGGAATATATTCACAGAGGGTTTGCGTAAATTAAAACGGCCATTTCCGTTGTTTTGCAATAGTTTATATTATATGTAGTAGTAGTACATGGAAAACAAAGTTTCAATTTTTTATTTTATTACCTACTTTTTTGAAGTGAAACTTCTTTATCGGGGTTGGAAAAAAATTTAGTGCAACATTTTTTCGTTACGCGTGACATTTTTCCGTTACGCGCCATCTTTTTCTTATCCCTACCACGCGTGATTCGACGTATTTCTGTAAAGTTGCATATAGTAAATTATTTTTTTAAAAATAAGGCTAATAAAGAAGTTTCACTTCTTACGTGTGTACACTAGTACACGCACACATTTTTTATTTCAAAGGTACTGTAGTTTAGGCATGAAAGCGTAACAGACATTCAGGATTTTAATAATGAATAATATTATGCATACATGCTCTATTGTAATCAACTTGCTTTTTACGTGGTATTAATTTTTAATGATTTTTAAACAACACTATATAACTTTACAAGTAGATACTGCTAGTATGTTGGTTTGAGGTTCCATACAAACACACTCTAGTGATGTGTAATTGACAAACAAATCCAAACATAAGCTCTTAACCCTGTTGACTTGGTCGCTTCGTTTGCATCTTAGCAACATGGCGGTCGATCCAGATCGAACCTAGATAGGTTGCTAGGGTTGTCACAAATGAAAAATATTACTTTTTTATTAGCAGGTTTTTACTGTTGAGGCGGAAAGAGCTATGCCAAGGTAAGGAAATGTATGTAGTACCTATGTGTAATGTATGGAATAATAGAATTGACCGTCTTTTAAAATTCTAGATGTAAGTGATAGTCTTTTCGCATAATTTAAATTCGTAAAATATCAGTTCAGTTTTAATTTCTATGGTGTATGTTTCTGACATTTCTTGCTATTTTGATAATTCAGCATTTTTATTTGTGTCCATAGTTAATGACTTATTAAAAATCACGATATTCAGTGCAGCTTTCTTAGTTTTCTTTGTAAGAAATCGCTTTTAAGTTATAACTCCGTGTTCTGTACTTGTGTAGGTACTATAAATGAATTTTATTATTAACGTTATTCACAAAGTGACAACCCTACGCAACAATAGCATTGTCAATGGACCATACACAATGTTTGTAGAAATTAGACGATATTGCTGTGGTGTCGGTATTTGATGAATTGATGAGTGGTTTTCGAGTACTACGCCATGTTATCGATATATCATAGTCATACTAATATGTTTATGCTTAGTGGAGCAAAAATAATGAAAATCTTCAGATTGGTTTTTCTAATGTTAGCTAACAAAACTTTGTTTTATTAACCGACTTCAAAAGAAAAGGAGGAATTTATCAATTCGGCCGATATAATATATATATTTTTTTATTCTCTATTTTCAATCCAAAGACGAATAAATTTATTGTACTATTAAAATCTAAATATACGAATTTTAAAAACACCTATAATATATTTTTTGTTTAATTATTTTACGTTTATTTCATCGTCCACCTTACCTTTACCAAATAGTAATTGCACTGCCTATATCTCTATATAATTAAATAAAAATGAATCCCCATTTCCCTTGGTCACGGCATCACCGACGATTTTGTTCGTCTTTTTTTTATAATATTCCATGAAGGTGGTACGAGGGTGGTTCTCATGGAGACACAATGTAAACATGTACCACGGGCGAAGTCGGGGCGGACCGCTATTTAAATAAATATTAGTCAAAATAAAAATATCTATAAATATTAAAAAAAACACTCTACAAAACCTGTTCTATGTTGCAAAACCTGTCCTATTTTGCAATATTAACACGTTACCTCATCACTATTAAAACGGTATCTAGTTTCACGTCGCAGTAACTAACTTAGTTCAAAGACAATGTGCCAATCAGGTGCAGTACGGCCTTTGTTTCCAGATTTAATCGCAAACATGATGTGACTTGGTGATCGAACACCGCAATCTATTTAGTTCTTCAATGGATGGTCGTCTAGTTTATTATGTAGGTAGTGCTATAAGTTAAACAAGGGTTTTTAAGCTATTGCATAGCTTTTATCTCAGACTTTGAGCGCGGCGACCGAATGTAAAAATTCCGTAACGAAAAAACCTAACACCCCCCACTCCAACCGGCACAGCGATGCGATGCTATGCAATAGCTTTAACGTGGCAGTCCTCGAGTGCAACACGTATTTTTTGGAAGGGAAAGTAACGATGGATGAGTCTAAGAAGGGTTTTTTCGAAGATTGGAGGATACAGAACTAAGGATTGATTATAAAAGTTTTGTTTCATTTCAAAAGTATAGTGATACTAAAATAAGTTAACGGCGTATCTTTTAAAGCGATGTTAACAAAGTAATTTTAATCCCTTTTTAGCACTTGAAAAACATATAAGATACTGCTTTCCGAATCGGTGGTAAATGTAAAAAAATATGTAATGGCGATACAAAAGAAGAAGTCTAATTGAATTTAAATAAATGTTTGAGTTTGAGTATTAGTATTTCTTTAATGGCGATCAATAATCGTGGTAGTTCCATTTCTTTTTATTTGATACTCAAATTATATGTAGCGCTATATGGTTGTATCTATATTTATCTAATTCAAGTGATCTAGACTGGGATGATTAATAGATATTAAAACATACTTGGCGTAAAAGAACTACCTTCTCAGACAAAGTTACGGGTTAGTTATTGAATAAAAGATAAGATATTTCTTACTAGTTAGTACATACTCTCAAAGTTTAACTCACTTTTGTTCAATTAGAAACATGAGAATCAATATAATAAGGAAAGGCGTAATATAAAAGAAAGGCTAAGTAACAGTTACATAAGTAGTTTTCTGAGTGCTGCGATCATATTTCAGTATTAGAGAGATAATTTTAAGCATAATATCTACTAAAGTACACAGGTAAGAAATGCATTAATACGTCGATAAACAGAACATATTATATTATTAATTATTAAACCGTTAATGCTTTAAGTAGTATCAGGACACCCTCACTGTTTCACTGATTGTTACTGTATACAGCAGAAATATTATTCAGTCAGGAATAAAATAAAAATTTATTCAATACATACTCACATATTTTATAACCAGCAGTACGGTTATAGAGGATATACTTTGTATCAGAAGTAAACTACACAATATGTATAGTCGACTTACAAAAGGATTGTTGGAAGTCCAAAAAAACATTCATCTTTAAACAATACAGGTAAGAAGAGAAGAACAGTAATAAACAGGCCCTTATAGCACCTTTATCAGCCTTAAAATTATAAAGAAATTTCGTGATAAACAACATATAAAACTGACTGCAAAGTACGAAGTCCTCAATAAAAATAACAAATAAACAACCCAAAAGTTTGAAGATGTATTGACGTAAAACGATACTTGAATACGTAATAAAAGGGATAAATATAACGGTTTGTAGCTGTATGAATGGAAAGTCCCAAGTCCAAGGAAGTCCATTAGGACACCCATTTATTCGGTCGGAAATTTAAGGAAGTGAAGCCATGTTTTTGTTACAGCTGAACTTTTTCTTAAACCCTGATTGAATTAGTGAAATAAGTAAAATAATCGTGTCTAAATAAATGAAAATTCCCAAAAAATCGCCTTACTTGGGAACATTGTACCTAAATACACCTTTCAAATATCACAATTTACCTAATTACTAGACATATTTTATGTTAAAATTAAATAAAAGAATTGTTATGAACAAATAAAATACCTTTTAAAGGATTAAAACATGCTTTATTTCTTCTATTACACAATACAGAAACTTAAAAAAGCGTTATAGCAATAATATGTATAAAAATATCCTCTTGTTCAGTGGCTTTGTATAGCCACAGATAGGTAATATTTTAAAACTGATACTCTATTACATTGCTTACCTACATATATATTTATCACATTTCTGCTAATAGTATTAAAACAGAAAATTATTACGTAATACCTACGATACGATAAACAAAATACATATTTCTTAATACTACTAGTATAGTGTTATATATTATCTGTGCTTACATAATTTACCATAATATAACATTACAAAATACTTATCTGTATTGACGTAATAGTTTAAAATAGCCGTTTGCGGGTAGCTAAATATATCCACAGGGGATGAAGGCTTCACTGGGCATGTGGGTCGCCTGCTTATACTGCGTTCATGTGCTTTTTGAGTTAGGACTCAAGAGACTATATTTTGGCTTAAAGATATAGGATAAATTGTTATATTAAGAAACAACTTATTTAAAAGAGTTATTTATTAACTCCAAATTTAACATTTTTTGTGTATATAAAATATTTTAACATTAAATAATCAAAGGTTATTTGTTACATAACATGTTGATGACTTCAAGCAAAAAGCAGGAAAATTGGAGTGGTAACTGAAAATCTAAACACAAATGTAGTTAATTATTCATTACAATGCATTCTTTAATTATAAAAGGTATTGTAAAAAGTAGCTTTTAGCATAGTTTATCTATTAAATAATAAATCAAATGTATAAATGTTATTTATTCAATATCCGAAATGGATGTGACAATTACGTAAATTAAGCTCTCCATTAGATTATAGTATAAACCTGGGTGAACAATGGGATTGTAGGTGAATGCTATTAAGTTGGATTCCATTAATATATTATTAACTAGCTTTCCGCTTTGACTTCACCTGCTTTGTCACTTCAATATACTAAAACCTTCCTAGAGAATCACTCTATCAAAAAGAAAACCGCATTTAAATATATAATTTAAATATATAGCAGACATAGAGATAGGCAGACAGTGGGAAGCAATTATGTTTTATACTATGCAGTGATATCTCAATGTCTCTTGTGGTATATTTCTGAGGCCTGATACAGATTACCTATTTTATACCGTTATTGATTTAATAATATGAAATTGGGTTTTCAGAAGCCGTATTACGACCTGGCAAATTCAAATTCTGATCGCAATAACCAGCAATGGTTAATTAGGTTTGGTATAGGGTAAACGCAGCTATCAACGACCCATCGAAAATCTGAAGGTATTACCGACCTATAAAAGTAATTCGAAATTTAAACGTTTCCAGAACTATTCTAGCTATAGGTAGGCGAAGTTATACACGAATGTATTACTTGAGCATCGTATACTTTTAAGTTAGTGTGAGTAGCTGTGCAAAAAATAGTAAAAATACGTAAGTTGCTGCGGGGTAGCGTGGACGCAGGACGTTTCGTACTGTTCCGTTGTTCCTTCGGGTAAGTACTGTGATTTATCTTTTTAAGACATTTACAAACAAATGACATCTATACTTTAATTTATATTACTAAATGTCAATGCATTTTAGTGTCAACTTTTCATTTCTTACAACATTTTATTAATAAAAAGTAATTTGAAACGATAAAACTTTAAATTAAAATGGGACGGTGTTAGCTTCACCAGTTTAAGTCGTGGCAGGTATCAACGACCCGTAAGTCGGCAATGGCAGCAACGTAACTTTTTGTTTAAATTTTCTTTTATGTTATTGTATCACACTAACACAAGTGGTTTTATGGACCAGTTTAAATCTAAGCTATGAGTCTTCATAAAAATCTATTAGCGACTAAACTTTTTTTGTCTAGTGTTTACCTTTTAGCGTTGTCAATTTATACAAAGTTATGATATTTTTCGAGGGTCGATATCGAATAGTTACAGTAGTAAATCATTGTTTTTTTGTTCAAACAATATGCATTTGTTCATATTTTGTATGACATTAATCAATTATAATCTATTTTATAGTCTGATGGTCAAATGAATTAAAATAACCATTTTTTTATGGGTCGGTAATACAATTTAGGTTTATACTTACATACTTTATTACCGACCCATGTGGGTCGGCAATAGCAACTATAGGAAGCTATTACCGATCGAATATAGATTGTTTAGTTTCTCATCTACAAATTCAAATTCAAATTGCTTTATTTGCAGAATGTAGAATAAAGATGTTTGTAGATACAGATAATATCGATCCTTAAACATTCTGCTCGTAGTTGAGCGTGCAAATATATTTTTACTACATACTTTTATGACATAATAGGTGCCTATTAAAAAATGCTTCTTCATGGTTAAATTAACATAAAACATATAATTATATTTTTTTCCAGAAATATGGAGCCACAGAAGCGGCGAAAAGTATACAGTAAAACACAACTCGCCGAAGCAATCAATCAAATAGCATAAGGAAATATCCTAGAGTTTGAAATCCTTAATTGAATATATGTACATATATTAATAGTATTATGTTGATTAATTTAAAAGTTTATAATTATTTAGTTCATTACTAAGAAGTACTCATTTGTTTTATTAAAAATAACTATAATAAAAAAATACGAATATATTTGCATTTTTATTTCATTTTATTAAGATCGGTAATCATCATCATCACTAGCCATTGCTGGAAAAAGGCCTCCTCTCACATACGATCGGGAATAGCTGCATAAAAATCGTTAATAGCTTCACAGCCGTTTTTATGGGTCGGTAATTGCAACAATCGACTAAGTCACATTGTAAATTATTTTTTACAAGATAATCCTTTATTAGAATGTATTTGCTTCAATAAAAACATTTTTTATACATAACACTAGCATATAAAATGAAACTATAAATCTTTAGAAGAACCAGTATACTTAAAAAATATGGTTGATTTGAAAATTGCCTTAGAGGGGTCGTTAATACCTGCGTTTACCTTAATTTTAATTTGCCAGTCAGTTCAATTCACGGCGTAAACTGTCTGGAAATAAGGGGTAAATACGGCTCCAGCTCGCTTCGATGCTGCAGGCAACAGCAAGTCATCTATATTATTCTGTTTATAATAAAGTATAGTTAATTTACACAATATATTGCCAAGAAAATAATAATAATTATAGGTATGTAAGAGTACGTTCGAATATAATGTTCATTCGTGTATAAGAAACGTGCTTTCATGATCAAATTTAAATTTTAATTACGTACCAAGCAGTGTATAACGAATTCACCGTATTGATATGTCGAATTCAGTAAGTAATTATCTTTTAATTATTAACACACGGCTACCTGTGAGTTTCATATTCACAATAATTTCGAAATGTATTTTGTACTAGCGGTCCGCCCCGGCTTCGCCCGTGGTACATATTTCGCAATAAAAGGTTCGTTCTTTCTTAGGGTCTAAAGATTATCTGTGCCAAATTTCATCAAAATCGGTCCAGTAGTTTATGCGTGAAAACCATACATACAAACCTTTCCTCTTTATAATATTAGTACTTATAGAAGTATGGATAAAATCTTAATTTAACAAAATTAGGTAATTAAGTACCTATTGTATAATTTAGTTAAGAATTTAGAAGCTCTTCAGCTAAGTTTTGTAAATTATTTAGAGACTGTGACTGTAATGTAATTAAATATAACTCATAATTCGTATGAAATTTATTTTTAACGCGCTTATTATTAAATTGATGTATAATCACTACATAGTATAAAACAAAGTTGCTTTTTCTGTCCCTATGTCCCTATGTATGCTTAAATCTTTAAAACTACGCAACGGATTTTGATGCGGTTTTTTGTAATAGATAGAGTGATTTAAGAGGAAGGTTTTAGTATATAATTATTAGGTTTTAGACAAAGCGGACGAAGCCGCGGGCGGAAAGCTAGTATTTTATACTGTGTGTGTTTCTCCTATCGATATTCATATGTAAGAATAACATAGAATTTTTTAATAATATTCGCTATATCAAAATATACTATAATTATACTAACTATATCAAAATATACCTACTATAACATTTACAAATTCAAACATAAAGAAAACATAAACAAATACTTCACAGCATTTATTTAATGGCAACATTAAACTTTTTCTTTTATTTCACTCAAAGCATGTGTCTCCAATTTTAAACTGGAAAAGCTGGGTCGTAGAAAGTTCGAATCACTTAGGCCCTTCTCCCATTACGATACGCACAGGCGATTCAAGTATCCTGCAAGTCTCGGAGACTAGTCGCCGCGGAGTATCTCACATGCATTTGTATGTAGGCTCGCACACTACGCTACCGGTAGGATACTTGAATCGCCTGTGCGTATCGCAATGGGAGAATGGCCTTAAAGTTTAGACAGGTGCCGACTTTAATTTTGTGCATCTGTGAATTTGTATTTTTTATCTGTATTCAACAATAAAGAAATATGTTTGTAATTTTTATTAGTTAAAAGTGAAAACATTATTTTTGTTTGTCTAAAGAATGCCACAAACGCCTATAGTATATTTATACGCATTCATATTTAAATAGAAAAGGTTGTTTTAATCATAGTAAAATATTCATTATCTATTATAGCTATCTTAATAATAATTAGATTTTCTTTCGCTTCTAGAAATACAGTCTTATCATCTTTAAGTCTATCCGCAATGCTTTTGTTTTTGAAGAAAAAATTAACCGAGTTTTCTAGTATATTTACGAATTTTTTAATAAGAAAAATATTTGGGTATCATTTAAAGAAATCGCACATTTAATTTCAAAGAACAAACCGAAATCTTGGCAGCTTTAAACAAATTACCTACTACCTCTTATTATCTTTAGAATGGGCTAAAAGGGAAATTCTTTGCCTTGCCTTACAATTAAACAAATCTAAACAAGCTTTTATTTTCTTTAAATTTCACTTCCAATTTAGACTTAAAGCTTTCCATTTCAAAGGGTATTCATAGACAGAACTATGGAGAATAAACATAAAACATCTATTAGGTTCCATTGTGTGAACCCGAATCACTCTTGGCTGTACGGGACTCAACTAATAAGGGTCTAATTTAATTATCGTTGTAATGCCCTTTCAGACGATCAGCGTTTATTCGGAGACCCGAAATTGGCGTGAGTGGCTTGCTCAATGCTTGTATATAAATGAATGTGTTGTGGACAACAGCACTAATATACTGAGTACAGATTTAATATAATTTCATAGAAAACGTGGTTTGCGTGCAAAATTTCAATAAAATTGTTTATAAGTAGGTACCTACGTATCAGCAAACTTCTGGATGATAATGACACGCACCTTTGTCTTGCATGTCGTAGGCGTAAGTGAGCATTGAAAATGACTCTTAACGGAATGACTCGGAACTAACAGTTTATTGTATATAAGTTTATTGTGATTGAATGAACATTTTTTCGGCCTTACATGTATATTCTTCACACAACATAGCTTTGTAAAATATGCCAGGAATTAATGAGTTTTAAAATATAAACAAACAACGTATATATCCTAACATGTTTTACTTTCTTGTTTATTGCCCACGTGTTTGCTCTTTAACGATTAATTACAATAATAGTACTAGTTAGTTGCGTGCATCGAATGCTTGTGTGTTACAACCTTAATAAGTATCCATCTCATTCCTAGAAACAAAACAAATCTCCATGATTAGGGGGGATTCAATCTGTTGTCGAATAATGGGACTACACTAGAGTAAGACGAATAATCCGATACGAAACAAGAAATTCAAGACTTGGGCCTTTTCGTATTAGGCCTTGATTTCACGGTTTTATTAGTAAGAGGCTAATAAGGTGTTTCATTATTAGGTAAAGTAGTAAAAACAAGAAGTTAAGTTATAGTAGTGCGTTCCAACCCTAGTATTTTTTAATTAAATAATATTAGAAACGCCTTATGAAATAATAAGCGTTATACCAGTGTAACATTCCAATAATGCAATATATTAAATATTACATTTCATTACTACATAGTATAAACAAAGTCCCCAGCTGTGTCTGCTTGTTTATCTCTTAAAAACTAAAGCACCAATTTTCATTCTGTTTTCACCAATGGATAGCGGAAGATACAACGTGGGCAAGAGCGAGCGTAAGCTACACAACTTATTTTTGAAAGCGTTTACTCAAAACATTTACGTTGTAAAATTTACGTTGAAAATCTTTTGTTTTCGTCCCATAATTCATGTTTGTTACAGCTCCGAGATTTGTAGCCATTATAAATGAAACAATGTTATTAAATCGGACTGAAAAATATTCATATCTCGATAATAATATTGTTCGCAATATTTAAAGTTACCCAGTTAATTGGAGTGTTGTTTGACAGACTGAATCCACAATTAAAAGTTTATGATTTCAATTATTCAATTGGAAATATTGTAGAAAAAGCTTATTTTTGTGTTGTTAGCTTGTTGTTAGCGTGTGATTCTGATTTTGTCGTGTTTTCTTGCTTTGTGCTCAGATCATCGAAATTAATAGCTAGTTAAAAGTAATGTTGTGTCTGTGGAAGTTTTATAGTGCTTTCACAATTTTGTTACTTCAAAATATATTCAGTTCAGTTATGGTAATTACCAAGTTGGACCATTGAGTTACTATGTACTACGTACTAGAGAGGCCATCGCTACTACACTTTTTGTAACACGAGTTAGAGTCAATCGTCTCAAACAAATTTTTTTTTGTTACATTGATTGGTTTTAATTTATAAGTAATAATAGGCAGAATATCTACAAAATATGTGAAAATAATATTGAGGAAAGACAAATTTAAATTCAAATTCAAATTATATTTATTTCCAAGAATGTAGTTACGAATTATAAATGTTTTAATTACAATATTATGTGGCTAATACATTCTACCCATTGATTGGGTGTGCAAATAATAACAAGAACATAAAATAATATTCTATTTTGTAGATTATTTCTGCTGTAGTTTTAAGTTTTAAGTAATAAATGAAATGATGAAAATGATTTGTCTATAACGGCTAAAAGAACCTTTTTTTATTTAAGAAGCATTTCGTTTAGTTTATTTGCTCAGAAAATAATTTTATTAGGTACTCACTATTACCGTTTTAACGACTCTCCTTTGAGAAACAACGCAATTAGTTTAATCACAAGTTTAATAGACGTTTAATTGTCCGAATTCTAGTCAATTCGAGAGAAGTTTTGATTTTAAATCTTTCTTGATTCAAGCTAATGTTTAATAGTCTAAAACAAATGAAAAAATTACTATTTACTAAATCAATAAATTATTTATGTAACTATGAATAAATTAAAAATATTACGAAGTTACGTATGTACTGTATGCTACCTAGTACCTACATTACATTGTAATCGGTTCAGTAGTAGGTATTTGCGTGAAAGAGTAACAAACATCCATCCATCCATCAATCCATCCTCACAAACATGCGCATTTTTAATATTAGTAAGATAGTAGGATGTTACTGGCTAAAATAGCTTCCTTATAGTAAAATAATTTTGAAATCGTTCAAGTAATTTTTGAGTTATATCGTTGCAAATAAAGTAAAAAAAATCCAGATACTATCTATATGATGACATAAGTATAGCTGCTGTATAAATACAGCTGTTTAAAACATTAATAAATGTTTGAATACCTTATCCCTTAGTATTCACAATCAAGATAAGGGTTAGTTAGGCTACGTAAAAACTTTTTGAAATTAATTAACCACCCTAACACTGATTTTCTTAAAGATTACTTTGGGTGCAAGGATTAAACATTTGAAAAGTCTCTTTGGTTAACATTCTTCTGTCCTCTATGTTTTTATAAGCGTTAAATATAAACCTCGTTAGATGGAAACTGATTAGGAGCCGTTTCTATTTAATAAGAAGATAAAAGCGAGTAGATTTCCAGTTTTGAGGGTTCCGTCGAAATAAATAATTCAATTATCAGTGAATAAATTGATTATTGAGATACGTTTGTACAGAATGTAAGTTGTAAAGGTTTTAGTTGAATAAAATAAAATGGTTTAAATAAATTAAAAAGTCATGGTAGATAACAAATTATTTTTTGTTAAGTACCTATTTATTTTCAAGTATGTATTTGAAGAATGGCACATATTTATATTGTAGAAATAATGTCTTATTTACTAGACATAAATTTGTCTTGAAAAATTTATGAATTACGTAATTGTAATGTATTTTTTGGAAACATAATCTTGCCTCATTATCACACAATTTTCTGATTTGTTATAAGTTACATGTAATTATTTTCTAAGCTCTATATTGAACAAGAAATCGCTAAAAATATTAGTTCTCAAAAAAAGAAGGAATCCTAAATTTTAATCATCTTTTTATGTTCTTGCTTCTTAAAGTATTTGAATGAAGATCTTATTTAAAGGTCCTAACTCTACTACTTACTGTTTAACATAATATTTTTGTCCTATGTAAGTTATCTGATAACACTCCCAAAATATTTAGCTATAAGAAATTATTACATTGTATCTATTTTCTGTTAATTAGAATTAGTAAAACACATTTTTAGATTATTAATAATGTAAAGGAAAATCTAATGCTATAATAATAAGCTCCATTATACGTTTAAATTATATCTCGATTAAGGAAGAACGCCACAAATCCGTTTCCAGAAAACAAATACATTCAAATAATTTGTATCCGCACAAAACAAAGGCGCCTAGAACATTCCATGAAAACTTCAAAGGTATCAATTTCACTCAAATATTTATCGCTACCAAATTCCCCGCATTATAACATAGTGTCAAATGCCTGCGGGATGAAGATATACGAACAAAAGAGTATTGTGTTCATTGACGTGCAAAATATTCGAAGAAAAAAGGCTTTTATTCCAAGGGAGGAAGGGTGAGGATCCCGCATCAAGAGAACCAGCTACAGGCGCAAGAATATCTGAGGTTAATGATGTTATTAAGGTTATGTGTCAATTTTCGGATTCAGAAACTTGGGATTAGATGCTTGAATTTTATGTTAAGATTATTATACATAGGGTATACCTGTCTAGGAGATGTGGGTCATAGATATGAAGGAAGTACTTAATATGGAATATTTGAATATATATTTTTAATAAATAATGTGCGGGTGCCAAAAGGTAACAATACAGATAACGTAATAATATATGGAATATTGTGACGAAATTTTTAATATTTGTGTTTTATTTATTCTCTGTTGTAGCATTTTATATGCAAATATTGTACGAAAAGAATAATGATATTTCTTAAGAGCGATTAAATTAATAAAGTACAAAGTGACTCTCTCCATAAATTTTATTTTTCCATATACTTAAAAACTATTTGATGCATTTATCTAATTAAAAAGGTCAATTAATCTATGATATATTTCTAATATACCAATAACGATTCAATATCAAAACAATATTATTAATATTCTGATGACATACACTAGACAGGTTCATTATAAATCCAATTTATATGTAATCAAAAACAATATCTAGTATTAATGCATTGCTATCGATCATAACTAGGTAGGTACTATGTTATCACCTAACCTAGGTATATTGAAAGTAGATAGCTCTCAAGTTAATACGTGTGTTAAGTGCTATAAGCTTTATCATCTACTAATAAATAAATAAAAACTATTTAAAAGTTAAAACCAATTTAATAATATGTGTATAAAAAAGCAAAATCATTTAAGTTGAAACATCTACATTTGTGATATAATACAATATTCTACAGTTTATATAATTTAATATTGTTATGACCTGTCTCACAGAAACAGGACTTTAAATAAACAATTCCCGTAGGTAACTCACAAACAATGTGTTAAAATTGTGATTTAAATCAAACCACTAACAAAATGTATCCGAATTACTAAGCATTCTCTGTATCAAAATACATCAATGACATTCACTTAGTGAACTCATTAGTAATACAAGCTTAGATGAGATACCAAATCCTTAACAACCCACTTTAATTTCAGCATCACCAAAATAACTAAAATAATTGCGAATTGCCTCAAAGAAAACAGGCTTGACGTTCGAAGTTAAATTGAAAAGTTGGGACCGTGATAATGAAAGTCAGTTTATTGAAGTCCCTTTTATCCAACACTATTGTTATGCAAACGGTAGTTGTTAATTGACGTATTGTTGACTGTAAAAGAGCTGCCAAAACAATGCATTGTAAATGTATGCGATGGTATTGTTATACAAATTTCGTATAAACGATACGGCTTGGAAATATTGAGACGTGTGCTTTTTGTGGCTGTTGTTAATACTTTTCGCGTTTGGCATAAGAAATTAACAGAACTTTGCAAGACGTGTATATTTTCAATTAACAAATTCATTCATTTCTCTGCCAAAATTGTATATCAATATCAAAAGCTATTACGTATAACAAGATGTAAGACACAGATCTAAACACTGAATTGCCTTGTTACCTAAGTATTCTAGGTATTTCCTATTTGGACTTTTACTTAATATTTTATTCAATAACGTTCGTACACCAGAAGATATAATCGCAAACTTGGAATCATGTCCCAAATTTATATAAAAGCTATTAATACCAATTATGCACACGAGATTTCGAATAGACAAATAATTTCCATTAAATCCGTTTACCCATCTTAAACAAACCTTTGTACCCTAAAGTTAAGCTATTAAAATGTATTATGAAACATGTCAATCTAAAACGTAAAGCTATTTAACAATCAAGTAACAAATAATTAAGATCTTATCAATTTCCCGACACACAAATACTTCTGACAGCGTAAATTGAATTTGCCCAAAACCTTGTGGTAAGACGTTGAAGATTTTTGAAGTGTACTTGATTTAAAATCATTTATTTTACTTTCAAATATTGATATAAATTTTATTTGAATGGCTTTCAATGCTTTCAAGTGATGTTCAAATTCTATTTTTTGCACTCTGAAAACATCTAGACATTGCTCTATAAATAAACTAGCTGCGCTTCGCGGTTTCACCCGCGTGGCTCCGCTCCTGTTGGTCTTAACGTGATTATATATAGCCTATAGCCCTTCTTCGATTAATGGGCCAACTAACACTGAAAGAATTTTTCAAATTGGACCAGTAGTTCCTGAGACTAGCGCGTTCAAACAAACACACTCTTCAGCTTTAAATTAAATAAAATTTGTATTTTTTGTGGTGTCTCTTGATGTTAGCCAGAAGGGCTTCTATATCTTAAAGCGGACGCGAAAAATTTGTATAGATTTCTACCATTTTTTGCAGTCTTAAAACACGTAGAGATACCAAATAATAATACTTGTTATAAAAATAATATCATTATAATCATACTTCCAATAGTTAATTCGCTTATTATGTTACTATTTACTCAATAAATAGAGACCAAACACACCCTGATTACAAGATTATCACTCCTTACTAACAATTAGTTGGTTTGTCCGATCGTGTTTGGTTTATTACAAACACACGCTCAATTAAGGCCCCATTCACATGTGGCTATTGATTGCTCAAGTCTACGTGAGAGGAATACTAGTAGATTATGTGAGCCAAGTTTTGATATTAATTACTGGCTGACCTGTGCCCACTTCTTATTAAACTAATACTATGAAGCTGAAGAGTTTGTTTCTTTGAACGCGCTAATCTCAGGAATTGCAGGTCGGATTTGAAAAATTCTTTCGGTGTTAGATAGCCCATTTATCGAGGAAAGCTATATGTTATCATCACGCTAAGACCGACAGGAGCGCAACACTGCGGGTAAAACTGCAGGGCATAGTTAGTGTTAGACATAAGGTAAGTTTTTTTTTTATTATGTGTTCTTTGTTGTTTAAAGTAGTGAAATATAGAAAAAATTGAGAAAACTAAATGAGTAGAAATAAAAAGCATGAAAATATTGGTATGAAATGGATCAGTTCAGAAAATATGGTTTTAGATTTAAATGAAACTTCTCATTTACATAAGTATGCTCTGATGATTATGTTTCTTTATCTATTAACTTAAAAAAAAACTCTCAGTAGGCTGAGAGTTTTTTTTTACTTAGTATTTTTTTATTTGATTGATGAATAGTCATCCTATTCATTAATCAAATAAAAAATAATCTATACTAAAATAAAGGGATTACATTGCTTGCCGCTATTATTAATCAAAATTACGAAAATAACTCTTCTATATTAACTTTCTTTCGAGATTTAAATACAATAACTGCCAAAACCAGTGTAACATTTTCATTATATTAAGAAATTTCAAAGAACTTCTAACAAGTTATAGCAAGCTTATAAGTCTGTAAACATTTGATTGTAAATATTTTTCGCGAAATAAAGAAATAGTGTGTTTTCTCTTTTTATATACCTAAGTTGTTCTGTGGGGAGTGCTTAGCTAAATTTTATATTGGATGATCGTGTAGGTCGTGTATTTATTCAACCTTTTGCTTCTTAACTATAGCTTTTGGTGAAATATTCTTGTCTTTTACGCTTTTTTCTATGAGTTTAGTATGTTGCCTAATTTATTTACTATGCTGACATATTGAATGGGCTGACAGATTCAATCTATACTAATATTATAAAGCTGAAGAGTGTGTTTGTTTGTTTGTTTGTTTGAACGCGCTAATCTCGGGAACTACTGGTCCGATTTGAAAAATTCTTTCGGTGTTAGATACCTCATTTATCGAGGAAGGCTATAGGTTATATATCATCACGCTACGACCTACAGGAGTGGAGGGGGTGAAACCGCGCGGAGCAGCTAGTATGTCATATACGGGAATCAAACACTTTATTGATATGCTCATAGGTTTAGTTAAATGAATAAAGAACTTAAAAAAGCGCTAGTAGGTACACACAAGTTCATAGTAAAGCTAGTATTGACGAAGTTTATAAGTTTTAAGTTTAATAGCCAATTTCCAATTTTTATTGAGCTCGGTGTAACGTTTCATAAAATACACGTTTTTAGGCTTAAATCTTTATTGCTGCGAGCTTTTTATTTGAAAAGAGTATTGGATTTTCATGTTTTTATATGTTTGCAAAACTATTATAATATTTGTAGGTATATAGTATAAATTGGTACTTGTAAATTCAGAATTTATTATATTCGTTTTATGTGGAGTAATTCGTAAGCAAAGGAAACATGTAACAATTAAGTAATAAGTTATTGAATTTTAGGCACTCAGCACTCTGTATATTTTATTAACGACCAACTAAAAAAAAAAAATAACTGTTATTATTTAATAACAGACATAGATAACATTTATTATTAGGTATTTGAAGAAACATTATAATAGTATAACAGAATGTTAATAGAAACATGTGAACACCAGTAAAACATTAATGAATCCAAATGAAAATGACTTTAACGTTCATGAATATGTAAAAACAGTTGTTCATTATTACAGAGGCTTTGACATTTCGCGTTGTAACAAAATTTCCAAGATTTAAGATGGAGTGACACCACGTCAAGAAAGCGAATCGATATTAATGAAATTTGCCTAAAACGTCCATCGTATAAACGTGTTATAGGGAAAAGTTGACATGTCAGCGATAGACTGAGAGTTGGTTAATGTTTTTATGAGTATTTTTGAAGTTAAACTTCCTTAGGTGCGTTGAGAGCATAATTTGAAGGTCGTGTCATGACAATAACGTCACTTCATGGAGTAAAGCGACGATTTTGGTATCTTTGAATCTTGTCAAAGAACTTTCACTTCTGACATGTCTGACACACGCTCTTTTTTATTAATGATTTGTATTTATTTTTATATAAAACAATCATCGTCTTGGAGATTGGAGAGAATACTCATATATTTATTTACGCGATTCTTTATATATTATAAGCGATGAGATTGAATATCAATGTCTTGCTCAGAAGAAAATTAATTTGTGTATTAAACATATTTAGAGATAAGAAATACCTTATTTATTTACTTACACAAAATAGAAAAAAAAATGTAATTAAAATTTTCTTTTCCCTCCAATTTCAGTGATATTTAATAGCTCTATAAAGTGTTCCGTTTCTTATTAAGCTATTAGCTTTACAAAGTAACTAACAATGAAAATACTTTCTTATAGACGAGTCTTGATTGTCTTGAATTTGATTAATTAAACACAAAGATAACTAATGCCAACACCCCCCTTCAATGTAATATTAATTACTCTCAACTAAAAGTTACTCTCTTAAGTTACACATACTAATATTAACAAATTTTAATAATAACAAAGCATTTACAGGCTTAGTTAAGGCATCTGCCAACTGATCCTCAGTCTTAACATATTTAACAACAATCTTATCTTTATTAATTAACTCTCTTACATAATGGTAACGTATATCAATATGTTTTAATCTTTTAATACATTCAGTACTGGCTACCTTAATAGCGGACTGATTGTCACACATAATAGTAACAGGACACATATTTATATTAGAAAAAAAATCTTTCAATATGTTTATTAGCCAACACGCCTCACCTGCAGCCATACTCATAGAGATATATTCGGATTCAGTTGAAGAAAGACTTACTGAACATTGTTTCTTTGAGCACCAAGAGACTAAACAATTATTAAACATGAAACAGTAACCAGTGGTGGATTTCCTATCAACTAAATCTCCACCCCAGTTAGCATCACAATAACCTATGAGTTTACCATTATTATTACATTTGTAAACAAGTTTATAATCTAAAGTATGTCTTATATATCTTAGCACTCTCTTTAATGATGACAATAACATAATTATTAGCTTTACTAGCGGTCCGCCCCGGCTTCGCCCGTGGTATTTACGTTTTCTCTACATAAGAACCATCCTCGTACTTCAAGGAATATAATAAAAAAAGAATTATCGAAATCGGTTCAGCCGTTCACACGTGATGCCGTGACAACGCGAAACGGGTGCGGACCCGCAGCCTTTTTATAGCTCCCGCCGCGAAGCGCGTCGAACGCGGCAACTGATACACAAAAATAATCCATATGGCATGATTCTGTATTCACGCGCGATGACTTACAGCGTATTCCATGTATAACTTTGGTGTTTCTACACCGATTTACATGATTCTTTTTTTATTGCATAGGTAATAATGTTAACTTTTTTTAATTAGGGATGAGTGAGAGTGTTGTAAACGTAAGAGTAGACAAATATAATCAGAAATCTCCGAATTGCTAAGCTATTGAAGTTTCACGTGTTATTGTGAGTCAATTTTAAAAGATAGACATAATATGCTGTCTAGGAATTTATTTTTATATAATAATAATAATTTAAGAACATTTGTGTCGTACATGATTTCTATGTAGCTTTAACCATTAAGGCTGCACACGCGACGGAAGCTTAAAAAATGGAGTAACTTCTCCCGTTTTCCCCATATTTCCCTTCACTGCTCTGCTCATATTGATCGTAGCGTATTAAAAAGTATACTATAACCTGCCCAGGAGTATGAAGAATAATTGTGCCAAATTTCGTTAAAATCCGTCGTGTAGTTTTTATTTCTATAACGAATATACAGACAGACAGACAGACAGACAGACAGACAGACAGACAAAAATTTTACTGATTGCATTTTTGGCATCAGTAGCGATCCCTTATCACCCCTTCATAGTTTTTTTTAAAATATATTTCATGTACAGAATTGGCCTCTCTACAGATTTATTATATAATAAATAAATAAATATTCGCGAAGCGCGTCGAACGCGGCAACTGATACACAAAAATAATCCTTATGGCATGATTCTGTATTCACGCGCGATGACTTATAGCGTATTTCATGTAAAACTTTGGTGTTTCTACACCGATTTACATGATTCTTTTACTATAACCTGCCCAGGAGTATGAAGAATAATTGTGCCAAATTTGGTTAAAATCCGTCGTGTAGTTTTTGTTTCTATAACGAATATACAGACAGACAGACAGACAGACAGACAGACAGACAGACAGACAGACAAAAATTTTACTGATTGCATTTTTGGCATCAGTAGCGATCCCTTATCACCCCTTCATAGTTTTTTTTAAAATATATTTCATGTACAGAATTGGCCTCTCTACAGATTTATTATATAATAATAAAAAATAAATATAATAAATAAATAAATATTATATTATATTATATAATAAATCTGTAGAGAGGCCAATTCTGTACATGAAATATATTAAAAAAAAACTATGAAGGGGTGATAAGGGATCGCTACTGATGCCAAAAATGCAATCAGTAAAATTTTTGTCTGTCTGTCTGTCTGTCTGTCTGTCTGTCTGTATATTCGTTATAGAAACAAAAACTACACGACGGATTTTAACCAAATTTGGCACAATTATTCTTCATACTCCTGGGCAGGTTATAGTAAAAGAATCATGTAAATCGGTGTAGAAACACCAAAGTTTTACATGAAATACGCTATAAGTCATCGCGCGTGAATACAGAATCATGCCATAAGGATTATTTTTGTGTATCAGTTGCCGCGTTCGACGCGCTTCGCGGCGGGAGCTATAAAAAGGCGGCGGGTCTGCACCCGTTTCGCGTTGTCATGGCATCACGTGCGAACGGCTGAACCGATTTCGATAATTCTTTTCTATTATATTCCTTGAAGTACGAGGATGGTTTTTATGTAGAGAAAACGTAAATATGTACCACGGGCGAAGCCGGGGCGGACCGCTAGGTACGTACCTACATTTTAATGTCTATGTTTGATTTTTGATATCCAAATTTGGCTCATTGAACTTTCTCGTTTGATCAATTACTGCGGGCTAATAGAAGAGGATGTATTGCCTACTAGTTTTGCCTGCAAAATCAAGTATATATCAAGAAAATTCTATAGCTCATATGTAATCTGATTTATAACATAATATATTAATGTAAAGTTTCATCCAATTTCATACAGTAATTTTCCTCGAAAGAGGACAAACATCCTCACAAACATTCGCATTTATTATAATAGAATTGTTCATTTGTTAGTGTTGCAAAAAGCCTTCTCAACAACTTTCCTAGGTGGGTCAGTACCAGTATTTGTGTTTGGCCGAGTACACTCGTCTCGAATCGTTTATTTAACTTTGTTCTTTTATTTCGAGAACTCTTTTATTAGCTTCACCTGTATGTTTGTGTGTTTATATGTAACCGACACCTATAGACTAGATTTTGATCCACTTGAAATGGACAGATGTAATTCAAACTTTGCACACTTATCAATGATCGGTGACAATACAATAATATCATGAGATTGAGTGATTTTAAGTTCTCTTTTGAGAATGTCAATTAGTTACCTACTTAAATCGTTGTGTATTAAAATATGTTTTATAGAACCTATAACTAAAATTTGTTTAGTTAAATAATATTATGTGTGCTACGTAGAGTCACGTTTTGAAGAGATATTTAATGCAAAGTAAAAGTAAAAATACTATGTTAAAAGTAGAGATGCGCCGAATAGTGGTTTTACCGAATAACCGAGTACCGAATACTATTCGGTTAAAACCTTACCGAACCGAATATTCGGCCGTATTATTCGGTTTAATGTTTTGACATGTTTTGATGCGTAAACCGGTTCTAACGGGTCGCAAGTAGCTGCTGGCTCGGTGGCGAGCGAGCCTTACTTCACCGCCCGCCACCTCCGTGCCGTCTCAGTTGTGTTGAAACATCGCACGGATACGTTACAAATTAAAACAAAAAAATGTTAAAATTTTTATATTTTTACTTTAAGTTAGTGTTTGCAATATGAGCGGACGTAATCGCGAGCTTGGGACTTTTTTGATGAAATGCAAGATGACAAAACAAAAGTTAAGTGTAATTTGTGTGATTGTGTTATTTCTCGTGGTGGAGTAGGGCGCAGTGCCAGTGAATGTTGACTATAGTTTAAAAAAATAATGTCATTCTATTGGGACTAAAAGCATTGTCTTCAGACTTCAGGATTTAAAGTATAATAAATATTAAATACTGACTAAGTGCTAATAATAAACAAGATTAAATTATGTTGATGAATATTTACAAAATAAACATTGATTTGAAATTTAATGATTGTTTTATTTTATATACCTTAGGTTCAACACATTCTTCATAGGATTTCTTTGACTTGTGTATAGTATGACATAAATAATTCATAATATGAAGTTATTTATTTAGTTCTATAGGCAAGAAAGTAGAAATACTCATACCGAATATATTCGGCACCTAAACCGAATAATTCGGCCGAATACGAATAGTGAAAAAGATGTCGAATATGCCGAATACCGAATATGTATTCGGTATTCAAAATTAAAAGTAATCGTCTACTTCCTGTTCTTTTGTCTATTTAAACTCGACAACACAAAGTTATTGTATGTATTCACAATGCACAAAATAATGAGGAGACTTTTGAAATAAAAATTTTAAATCACCTGCATACTTTCTATAGTAAACTCCGTATTAAATTTACCTATTTCGAAAACGTTTGTTTCAAACAATCTTGCTCTCTCGCTCTATAGGAAAAAAATCTTATGATCTGAAGAGTTTGTTTGTTTGTTTCTGTTTCGATTAGAAGAAAAAAATTAATCTTTAGATAGTCGATTTATTAAGGCCATAGGCCATCAACACGCTAAGACCAATAGAGCGGAGCAATGCGGGTAAAACCGCGGGGCGCAACTATAGATGTATGGCATACCTGAAAAATAAAAGAAGAAATTATCGCCAAGACCTCGAGGCGAAAATAAGTCGTGTAAGGAATTTTAAGAGCATTTCATTTTTATCCCGGATCAATAATTCAACTGAATTTCCCTCGGTTTTGTAAATTATATTCTCGTTTGATAGAAAATTTTATTATATATTGAAATCATTAAGCTCTTACAATATCCGGCCCAAAATGAGAAATAGACGGTCAATGAAGCGAAACCAATTTTTAGATTACTCCTAGTGTATTCTTGGATACTTTCAAAATTGTATTCTTACGGTTTTATTCATAAAAGTAGCCTTTTGCAGGTTTTAACTATACTTTACTTAAAGTGTCCTTTATTTTTTATCATTCATAAATTTTTAACTTTTTCGTTCTATTTTGAATTATAGAGTCAATTATAGTTCTGCATAGTACAGCAGTCGTGAGAAAATAAAGGTTAACCGTAATACGTATATATTATAATTTAAAGAACCATCTTAATAATATGAAAATTATGAAATGTGTTCTGGAAATAGCCATAAAAGTCATAACTTTAAAACACCGCTTCCTTACGCAGCACTTTTGATAACAAATCTCAAATTCTACATTTTAAAGTAACTGAAAATAGTTCTACATTTCCGAGAAATCTTTCGCTCACAATGTTTCCACAGACTGAGCAATTCCTTGAATTTAACACGACGTTGAATAACATATAAATGAGCTATAGGTAAGTATATTTTTTTTCCAATACAGAGAACATTCGATCTTATTATTGGCTAGCTGTGTCCCGCGGTTTCACTCGCGTAATTGAGTTGGTCGGTAATATTTCTGTGAGAGTATATAGCAGGTATAAAATGTAGCTATTCTATTATCTATGAAATATATATTCTATCTATCTGTGAAAGTCCAGTCAAAACCAGTCCAGCTTTTATAGATACAAGCCGGTACACACAGAAAGCTTGGCGATAATATATATTACAAAATTATCATATGACTTCGTCATAATTTGATATTTTTAGCGCCTTTTTTATGTAAATTATAACATTTATCTATATAAATGCCTTTTAAGAAAATTGATTCCTCAAGATTCTAGGAAGTTCTGCGTTCATTTTAGTTGCATTTCTAGTAGCCAGACGCTCAAAATCCTTCAGGGAATATGAAAAGAGACTCTCTATTGGCAGTTGAACGTTATAGTAAAATGTTACTATGTTACCTTTAGGGAATTTGTATGCGGGTTATAATTAATTTTAATTTCAATTACTTGAAGTGATAAAGCAGATAAGTGGTGGAACTAAATTATTGATAGCAATAATGTCTTGTGATATCGATACTACTACGATTATTTACGACATGTTTTTGTATTAGGACTCTTATTTATATTGCGTAAGGTGTAGCTTTAAAGCTCGTAGAATTTTGACGTAGTTTCTTATAGATATTGAAAAAAAAAAATATTTTGCCATATGTAAGAAAATCGTAATCTTTATATGAGTCAACATAATAAGTGCAATCAAATGCATATAAATAAAAGTATTATTTTGGAAAGAGTGAAATAATGATTGAGTTGATATTTACCCGTATTGAGCTTTCTACTCACGTAAATGTAGGTAAATAAATAAACACAATACATTTCATAGAAAAAAGTCAAAGCTGTTCAAAACAGTTCCTTAAACGTGAAGTAATACAAAATTTAAGGTAGTCTTAACACTATCAGAGAGAATTTGTAAGTCGCAAGGAAGATATAAAAGCTCTATTTTGTTCTTCACGTAAGAGCTTTGTTCCGAAGTTGTAAATCCGAGGATTTGTGGAACAACGTTGAACAATAGATTTTTAATATATTTCAACTTCTACTTTGTAGGGCTTAGCTAGCCTTTCAATTTGCGATCATATTCGCGTAACTTATGAAATATACTGTTATAGACTGTAGTTATTATTCATAGATGTAAATAATAACAGTTTGTTGATGGTTATTGATGGTATATTAACAATAGATGATATCTCAAGTTTAACTCCCGGTTAAGCCTATTAAAATTTAGTTTAGGATGCTTCATTAGTCAAAAATTCTACCATTGAACATTGTGATTAATTTTATGTATTTATGGTAGCTAGTGCGTACAGTCAGATAATATTAATGTTTTGATTTCTTTATCTGCAAATCAGATTCTGTTTTACTTAGTTATTTGTTTTTATGAATCAGATTCTGCTTTCATTTATTTGGTTTAAAATAGGAAAACCTACTTTAATATTTTCATAGAAAATGAAGTAAACTTTTACATGATAAAACTGTTAACCGTTTAAAGCTCTTTCTAATACTGTATTGAATTTCTTCATAACTATGTGAGCAACGGAGAAAGTTTCCAAGAACCTTTTAAAAACTAAACACATTATAAAGAATTTAAGTCGCGATTTATTTTTCTTTATAAAATCTTATAGAAATCAATTGCTGTGCAAATAGCAAAACTATTTTATTTTGTTAGTCTTTTAGTGCCCGATGCCTTCTTTGTAAGACGAGTGTAATGAAATGCTAGAGTTAGATATAAAACCAAATGTTAAATAATATCAAACCTTTAATATTAAAATTAAATAAAGTTTTTTTTTCCAGATCATCCAGAGGAATAAATTATTATTTTATGCTACACTACAATAAAGAGAAGAAAATTTTATAATTATCATTACTTATAATTATATAAGTTTAATTCCTAAGATGAATTATTCCAAATTAATTTTAAAAATAGTATGCTTGTACGTGAAACTTTTATTAAACTTGCTTCCTTTATGGCGTTGTTTTCCTGTAACATTTTATGTACTTTTTAAAGAGCAATATATAACCCATATAGGTTCATAAATGTAACGTTATAAAACAGTAATACACGTAGTAAAATTTATAAAGCATTCTTATTTCTCAGCAATTTTCCATACAAAGTTGCAATTTTATGGTAAACTAGCGGTCCGCCCCGGCTTCGCCCGTGGTACATATTTACGTTTTGCGGAAGTCGATAATACCGTTCATCGAAATGGCTGGGTACGTTTTATTTTATTTGTATATTTGTATCTCGTAGTTGCAGTAGAGGAACTTAAATGAGTGAAAATTATAATATGATAGTATTCTATAAAGTGGAAGAAGCTTGGACAACAAACAACAACAAAAAATTTTCTCTAACTACGTATTATCTCATTATGTATTAAAATAATGTGAACTCTACTATTTCACACGTCATAATCAGAATAAACAATATTGCCTAACAATAATAGAATTAAGCCTGAACAAGCGGAATCACGAAAAAAAATCACAAAGCAATTTCTCAAGGGAATTTAAAAAGTCAAATATTACAATCCGACCTAATTTAAGAGTTCCGAACCAACAATCATCTTCATTAGTTCCAATTCAGAAGATATGCCAACATTAAAAATGTCTGCTTTTATTTCGTTAACTTTGTAAACACGATAAAACCTATTTCAAACAATTGTGTGCTTTCAGATGAGTGAAAATTTTTATGTCTATTAAATCTGACTCTTATCTGACTATATAAAAATGGAATAGTTTACTATGCCTCATATCAATCTAAAAAAATCAATAGTGTAGATAAAACAAGGTCCTTAATTAGCCCTTTAAAATGGAACATAATTCATCATAGTTCCTCAAACGAAGTCCTAAAAATGCTCATTGATACACGTCGACGGTCGAATCAAATACGATTAACGTTGTTCTTTTCTTCAGCCATTTTAATATTTTTACTAATAATAAATTATAATTACTGTAATAAATTATATTGTAAAACATTCCTCTTGAATCACTATCTGTTAAAAAAACGCATCAAAAACCGTTGCGCAGTTTTAAAGATTTAAGCATACATAGAGCCGTAGGGACAGAGAAATCGACTTTGTTCTGTACTATACCTACTAGCTTACCGCCCGCGGCTTCGCCCGCTTTGTGTAAAATGTTCAAATTGCATACTAAAACCTTCCTCTTGAATCTCAATATCTATTTAAAAAAAAACGCATCAAAATCGGTTGCGCAGTTTTAACGATTTATGCATACATAGGGACATAGGGACATTGGAACAGAGAAAGCGACTTTGTTGTATTCTTCATTATATTCTTCTTTTAAGAAAAGAAACAACATACTTCATAATACAAAGTATCTTATTGTACCGCAAGTCTATAAATAACTCTTTTCAAAGGCAATTCTTTTACAGCTCAAGTCTTACAATAAGGTATAACAGTAAGCAATTTATCAATCGAGAATCTTCCGTTAAATTTATGGTCAATAGCAGATGAAACTGCACAGATTATGCAATTTCATGATTAGTCCATTTGATTCTAGGAAGCTGTTAATATTCTAAATTATCTGTGGTTCAATGGTGATATATTTGATTAAATTGACAGTATTATATGGCAATGACATTTGCTTTGTGGGTTTATTAGGATTTAGATAATCAAACTAACAGGTAATAGTAAAATCACATTGCTACGCACATAATATTTGTATTAATTCAGATAGGTATAGAAGTGACGAATTGTAAAATTAGTTAGAACTAGCGCTCCGCCCAGAACTCTACGCCCAGCTCTACTTAAGAACCATCCTCGTACTTCGAGGAATATACTTAATAAAAAAATAATTATCGAAATCGGTTCACCCGTTCACGCGTGATGCCGTGACAATGGAAAACGGGTTTCATTTTATATATATAAGATTATCAGTTAACGAAAGAGTATTAGCTTGTTTAACTATCGTTATCGTGATATATATTTGATTAAATTCACGTTATCGATGTTTTATATACGCTATGCAAAACTAATTACATAACCCCACTGTGTTAAAAGTATGTAACATAAATAAGAAAGTCTAAAACATACTCAACACACAATATTTTGTCATAATTAAAAATAGAATACTATGTTAAAAATATCTTAGGAAATATTAACAAGTCTCTTGATACCTAAAATATCTAAGTTCTTAATAATTCTAATGGTAGTAATGGTTTAATTATTTCAAAGCAAAATAACATAATACAACGACTATGAAATAGAAGCGACATTGAAAAATGATTTCCCGCGTTATCTCACCTCTCATATTTTGAGGTTAATTTATAAGTTTTCTTTTCATTTAACTTTAATCTTCCTTCGCTTTAAAAGTTTTATTTTATTTTATACGATTTTGTAGCAAGGTAATACATACTTTTAGTCAGTTACACTGCTTGCTGAAAAAGTCTCTTGCTTATTACTTTTACTGTTTTTTTCATAGATTATTTTAGGTTTAAGCTAAACAGAATAGGTATATGTATATATATGTAATACTAGCACCCTGCCCGCGGCTTCGTCCGCTTTGCCTAAAACCTAATAAATTATATACCAAAAACCTTCCTCCTAAATCACTCTATCTATTAAAAAAAATCGCATCAAAATACGTTGCGTAGTTTTAAAAATACATAGGGACAGAGAGAGCGACTTTGTTTTATTCTATGTAGTGATAGAGAATACATAACAATACTTGTCTTGTCTGTAGGATTATAATTTATACCTATCCTTTACAGGATAGGTAGGTATTTATAATTAATATAGGAGGGCATGAGCTGTTTGTCACGACAGAGCATGAATTAACTGAAATAAGAGGTTAAAATTAGTATGAGGAAAGCTTCTCGCGAGATATGATGTAATGCACGTACAGGTAAATTAGCTTGGAGAAATTTTTGCGTTTGTAGTAGTGTATGGTCAGCAAATAAAATAAAACAACATTTTATTTTTAGTTTTTATTTTATACAGGGTTACTTGTAAAACACCAGCAACCTCGCAGGACAAGATAGCTAACATCATAAGTAACAACATTTGTTCTACGACTTTTGGCATAACGCAATAAATTATTTTTAAATGATTTTTTAAACTTTTATTGTACTCTCCTTACATTTGTAAGTCTATGTTCTATTAATTATCGGATGGACGACGCGACGCCCCCTTCCCCCTCTCGTTCGCTTTTTGTTTACGTAATTTTTGGGAGGCGTAGAGTTTATAATATTCAGACGGAAAATTAAATGAATATTTATTTTTGTATGAAAATAAAATCTAACAAATTATCAAAAGTCGTAGAACAAATGTTGTTACTTATGATGTTAGCTATCTTGTCCTGCGAGGTTGCCGGTGTTTTACAAGTAACCCTGTATATATAAGGGATTTTAAATTAAACTATATGTGTTTCTCCTCTGAAAAAGATGAGACTTTATTTTAATATTTGCACATTTAACATACATATAACTTTTACATTAACAATGTTACTAAAATGAAAAATTTACTAACCTGAAAAAGAAACGACATTTAAAGTTTAATTCTTTAGTTTGAGAAGTCAAAGGCTTGCCTCGACCATGTTTTAACACTGGAGCCATATTGAATTAACAATATAAAGTTACAACACTTACACACAAATTAAACACTAGTTATGGCCCTGCCTTCATACAAAACTGCTGAATACGCCGTTCGCACGGGAATAGAATGTGGATGCGATTTCCCTTAGTTAGCATCCAAGCTTACGTCTTTATAATTATTAAACTGTATAAATTCATTCTTTAACTCCGGTCTGCATCGTGCAGACATGGGTGTAAAAGTCTCATTTTAGCTATTAAATGTAGTTTTTAAGTACATCTGAGTTTTCATTTGGGGCCTCCGGCTGCGGGACATGTAATTCACTTCAACAAATATTATAACAATAATAACAAATAATAACAACAATCAACAAATACAAAATTTATCAATTAAACTACGTACATAATAATTATAATTTTTGAATGAAATGTGCTTTATGTTCTAACGGTACCAAACGACTGCACGTGGCACCTGCGGACAGCGTAAACTGGTTTATTCTGGTTTTGTGCGTGTTTCCACTTTCCACTATCAAGTGACGATTTATTTATTTGTTTTGTTTCGTAATTATTATGGTCAAATATTAATTATGAAACAAATTATTATGGACACGATATTTTATTGTTTCACGGTAGTCGCCTTGTCGTTTGCTCAAGGACGTAAAATTGAATGATATATTTTTTTTATAAAGTCAAAACCATTTTCTTTCAAATAAAAACTTGTTTTTATTGAAAACAAAAGTGTTGCTAGGAATAAGTATAAAATTAAATAGTAATGTTAGGATATCGAAACATTTTTGTATAGGCCAGAACGATATAGTGGAAACGCGCTCTAAGATCTGAGTAATATACACACCACTACATATGCAAAAATTTCTCCAAGCTAATTTACCTGTAGGTAAAGCGGACATAATATTATAATAGATACGTGACAAACATGTATTTTGTTTGTCTACTTCTTTTGTACACTTTAGTGCAAAGTTTTAGTGTAATGTAAAAATAATATACTTTACACTTCTTTCTTTAAGATGTAAAAAATTTTGCGCCAAAAACATTTTTAGCTAGATTTTCCCTTATATATTATGATGGACATCATCTATTGAGCTTCTTAGTTCCATAGTAGAGTTTTATAAAAAAAAAGGAATCAGTTAGGCAGTGAAAGGTTCCTGATCTTGCTAGTAAAGAAAATCAATCAATGAAACAAATATAAAACATATGTAGCATACTGCATAAAGAGACATGCTATAATAATATTCATTTAACATCATATCATACAAGACTATCATTTTCTTTACTGAAAATGTTACTGTGAATAAAAAATTCAGGCATGGGGAATCCTAAACATAAAGGAAAACAAATAAAAAACATTATATTCGTTATAATTTATTTTTGACTAGAAATTTATAAGTACAAGTATTTTCCTTCAAAGTTCAAAAGCTCGCGATTGAAAGAGCATAGAAAATTATTTACAATATTTTTTATTAACTGCAATTGCTCCTTAATCTAATACATCCATTTGTAATAAGTAATTATAAACTATATACATTATTAAAATTCATAAGACTACAAACAGTTTATACATAAAATAAATTACATTATATTGAATATATTGCTTATATTTTTGAAACATTAATCTTTCACAATAATTACCTTGCAACATTCCAACTGGTTTGTAAACAATGAATCTGCAAATCCTTTGAAAATGTTTCCGATAAGATGATGCGGGCTTCATGATAGCCGTTTGGAGTTTCAAATATCAAAGGGAAATTAATACATTATAGTAACGATCAGGTGTAAAGTGTATAGATATGAGGTCAGCTTCATATAGAGACCATGCAATTGGGTTTACGAATATCTAATTATAGTGTATATTCTTCCTTTTTATTACATGTAGATTGTAGATGAAATATACATATTTGTATTTTTCCTTGTTGAAGACTTGCGGCGATTTACACTGATTATATATTATATATTATATTTATCTTATTTAATAGAGACATACAGAGAAACTTAATCTAGATTTTTAGATAAAGAAAGAGATAAGGAAAAACATAATCTTTATAATATGTATAAGTAGCTGTAACCCAAAAAAGCTCAGATTCAAAAAGCAAGCTAGCAATACTGAATCTATTTCTACAAAAATTTACTGCGTTTCGTTTCTAAATTTTACACAATATGGAGTAGTAGGGCCCTCCTAGTAAGTTTAAGATAAAACCTGTGTCAGGAGGACCCGCTCTTCCTTAACTTAAAATATTACTGTACTGGATAATCTCTTTAACCCGTGCAAACATACCAGGGATATAGTCTGTCTAATTTGCATAGTTTCTAACTTCTGTAATTCTAAACTGCAACAAGACTAGAATATTGTTGATTTAGGAGAAACCTTACATATAAATATTTATACTAAATACAAATTACATTAGTTTAAATAGATGCAGATTTCGTTAGTGTGATTTTAAATAAATCTTTCTTCTTTGTTTAGGTATCAATTATTTAATCGTAGTAAAAAATATGACTGTGAAATAATTACGATTATTTCTATAACTTAACTTTAGTCTAGTTTTGTTTCCGACTTCTAATCATTTTATTCAATAAACATAATTTAATTTAAAAGAAGTAACTAATAATTTTGTTCAATAAACATTATTTACTTTAAACGAAGTAAGAGCGACTTTTAGTTCTTATAAATTTTCCAAATGGTACTATAATTACGTAAAAAAAATAATGGGGCCGTTCAATATTATAAGTACACTTTTACAAATTGGTGACAAGGTAAGTCATTATATTCAAATGATAAAAAGGTGTTCCCGAAGTCATCAATCATAAAATGGGACCATATTTCCATAATGTAAAACCTGTAAATTGCGTAATGTATTTTTTGATGTATTGCTTCTACCATCAATCTTATTTGAATCTGAAATGAATGCATCGGGAAATGCTGTTTTTGTCGAGTTTTTACTCACTTTCAGTATACATTTTCATCCGTGTATATTCGCTTCTATTGGTATTAGTCTAAAGATCCCACAGCAGGATTAGTGCGTTCATAGTTTTTATGGTAAAACCAAAATTTATATGTAAAAAGTGTCAACGTAAGTATTAAAGAAAAACGATTTTAATTTTTTAGCTCGTATAGATAGGTATCTATATCGTAAAAATGTTAAAATTAAGAAAAACACCTCATCAAAGGAAAAGCGATATAAACAAATTCACAAACTTTATTTCGATACCATTAACATATTACTATATTATTATTATTATGTTAGTTTTAAAGATCTATAGATTTTAATTATATTTTATTTATTTTATTTATTTATTATATGTCCTTAAATTATGTAGATATTTCGTGATAATAGAACTATCTATATCCATACTTAATATTATAAATGCGAAAGTAACTCTGTCTGTCTGTCTGTTACTCAATCACGCCTTAACTACTGAACCAATTTGCATGAAATTTGGTATAGAGATATTTTGATATCCGAGAAAGGACATAGGCTACTTTTTATCCCGGGAAATAGGATAGGTTTTATCCCGGAAATCCCACGGGAACGGGAACTATGCGGGTTTTTCTTTGACTGCGCGGGCGAAGCTGCGGGTGGAAAGCTAGTAATATATAAAACTTAAAGGTGACTGATATTATAGTGATCTATCAACGCACAGCCCAAACCACTGGACGTATCGGGCTGAAATTTGGCATGCAGGTAGATGTTAGGACGTAGGCATCCGCTAAGAAAGGATTTCCCGAAATTCTTGCGGGAACGGGGAAAAACGGGGATGCACGTACAAAGTCGTGGGCGGAAGCTAGTATAATATAAAGCACAAACACATGTGGAAAAATATAGTAAAAAATACGATCCAATTTAATTCAGAGGTCGGTTGCAAAACTAATAAAGTTTAAAAGTTAAACGCAGAGCTTAAACTCTCATAGTCCGAGGAAAACTTTAAAATTGAGTTGAGTTTATTAGAACTAACGAGGTTACATGGTGTACGTATTCATTACATGTAATTGTTTGGTTTTTTAATGTAAATGTTACTTTCTGATGATCGTAATAAGGTACAATATAATTTGACTTATATTTCTGATTATGAATTAATGTTTAATTTTTAAAATTTGTACAAATTCGGCTGTGAGTAAGACGAAAGGACAGTTAAAATTAGGACAGAAAATGATCTATTAAAAGGTAAAAATAGATTGTTTAAATTGTTACTTAATTGATAAAAAAAATATATTAAAATCTTTAAGTCAAATACTCACCAATTGTTGTTTTTGTTCATTGGTTGTTGTATAAAATATATGAGTGTTCTTTTTAACTTTCGCATGTGTGCACTTGTGATAAAAAATTGGTTGTCTGTAAAGTCGGTTTACTGACGATAGTTGAACGTGACAACGGCCGATTGTGCTTCTTTGTCGCTCGTTCCGCGCTCTCACTTGCATTTCAAGCCTGTGGAACGCCTCAGAGCGAGGTAACACCACATGAATCATGTTTTTTCGTGCGTGCAGCCGGCTCTATCGAATTATAAGACGTAGTCACGTCAAAAATAATGTAACATGATAAAGAAATAATAACTTTTTTTTACGTTTTTAACTGATACCAATCTTGATAAATATTGCAGATTCATTGTTTATTACCCAAATATTTATAAACATAACACATTCCTTATAACTAAGGCCGGCTACTCACGTACCTGCAGCAGGGCCAATTCAAAATTGTCCCCGCTGCAGGTACGTGAGTAGCCGGTTTAAAGATACTTATAAATTCTAAATGACAGTGATATGTATGACTAACACAAGTATTATACAGTTTTTACATCTAACTCTAATAATGTTCTTAGCGCTTTTCCCCATTTATGTATGAATAAATTATATTTAAAATTTATTGCGCTAACGCCTACACTACATAAAATATATTTATTTATTTTAATATATTATCTTCGATTCTATAGAGTCAACATTTATTAAATTATAGTCAATGAATATATAGGGAATGGATATCACAGATCAAATAAACATTGAGAATGAGTATATTTTAAAGTTTATATAGTTTAAGATCTGTAAAATAAAATTTAAATATAACTTTACAACATTTTTTACATAGAATAATTCTTTTAAACAATAATATAATAATACACTACTAATAATTAACATATTCAACTTTTTCAATCTACTAAAACTTCAACTACGATTTCAACTACAAATTATAAATAATGTAGTTGAAATCCGTTCTAATTTTTGAAGTGAAACTTCTTTAGGTGCGTTGAGAGTAAAATTTCAAGGTCGCGTGACGTCATGGAATAAGGCGACGATTTTGGTATCGTTTAATCTTGCCAAAGAAGTTTCACTTTGAGTTCAAGTGATCGACATGCTTTTTTTTTCAAATAATAAATGCAAGAAAATAGACATAAAATCACACGTGTAGAATGTATCAGGGGATGAAACATAGAAATATTTCACGTTTCCTCATTTTAAAGTTTGCGAGAGTTCTACGTATTGGGATCACGGAGTTTAATAAATTTTGAAGTTATAATAAAAGTACTTCTCTTTTGTTATAACGTTTTCAACACTTTTATATAGGCTATAAATAATCTATATATAGATATATAAATGAAACCCGTTTTCCTTGGTCACGGCATCACGCGTGAACGGGTGGACCGATTTCGATAATTCTTTTTTTACTATATTCCTTGAAGTACGAGGATGGTTCTTATGTAGAGAAAATATGTACCACGGGCGAAGCCGGGGCGGACCGCTAGTGTTTTATAAAATAGTGGAAGTCATATTTAAACAATGAAGGTTCATTAAATCGCGTATGAATAATTTAAAGTAACCTTTACAAAGGGGAGAATTTAATATAAGATCTTTTATCAAATTGAGCGAAATATAATTAAATCCTCAGAATTTCCGTTGATTAAATTTTATCAACTAAATATTTACAAAGCTCGACTAAGATTTATTTACAAAAGTATCACAGGAAATTTTATACGCTAATACAATGAAGGCTGATTTTTCAATCCTTGGTTAGTACTTACGGTTAACGTATTAAACTACCATTTAAAAAATGTATGCTTTGCCTGTATTTAACAGTTTACGGGTGACATTTTAATGTTATCGTGTAATACTTTATTGGCCGAATAAGTTTTAACCATGGATTGAAAAATCGGCCCTGAATGGAATTTTTTGTTCTCTTAAAATTAAACTAAATTTAACTTTGATAGATTTTTATAAATATTTTATTTTTCTTACAAATTATAGGTAATTTATGTTCATTATAGAGTTCGTTTATTCTACGTAATATGAAGTAAATGAGGTTATATATCATTTTCTCGTCTAATAATACTGACCATAAGCCATAATATAATCTCTTAATTATATTTTTAAACTTACGGTTTAAGGTTTGCGCATATTACGGCGGGTTGTAATATATTGTATATTGTAACGTGCTTTAGAAAAAAGTGTATGATCGTAATAAGTGTTTAATATTTAATAATTTTTTAATAAACAAAGACCAATACTAATATAAAATATAATTTTGATAAATAAAGGAACAGATATGTATGCATCATAATATCAACTTTATAACATAAAGCACAAACCTAAAAGGTTAAACTCCTTAGCCGAATATGCGCGAACCTTTATGCCTTTTCAATTTTACATTTATATTTAATTAATACAAGTATACGAGTAATTAATATCTATAAGAAAATCTCATTTTATGAAAGCGCGCCCATATTATTTTGATAAAAAAAAAACTTGAGCGATGTCAAGGGACATCCGGATGGAAAGAAGTTTTAAGTTAGAGAGAGACAGACAGAGAACCACGCGCACGCCGCACGGCTTACAAGTTACAACTCTAGCAAAAAGTGTCGTGACAACTTTTCGTAAGAATTTTTTCCGTCTAGCCCCCTTTCACAACGCGCGATAAGGAACTTCGATCCAATAATTTAAATTAAACGAATTATTCACAGATACGTAGTACAAGATTCTTTTAATTATAAATAATGTTTAAACAGTTTAAAAATTATGTTCCGTATAGCTATATTGGAATATAGTTATACAAAATACATACATAATATAGTAAAATGCCGTAGTTTAATTTCCTATTCTAAAAATATAGGATAGTAAATTTTAAAGACTTGGTACTAAAGTTGGTAATAAAAATATCCAGTAAACGGTTCCTATATTTTTATAACGATACAATTTTAAAACGCTATTTTCTAAGATCAAAGGGCATAAACATTATACATAGGTTTCTGATCGATGTTCTTTACAGTCAAATGAAGTTTAGATCTTAACCTGTCTGATCGAGATTTTAGATAATCTCTTGAATCCTGTATAGACTACAAGCCCGCATAGGAAAAAAATATGGGTCAAATGAACCACCAGGGGACATATCTAGAACGATAGAAGAGCATAAAATAATAAGATTCATCACTATGCCGTCACTTGTAAGCTGTCCAACTGAGTGCAGATGAGAATTGAAAAGTACAGGTAGACTCGGTAAATTTTGGTCATATATTTTTGTACGGCATTCTTAACCATCGATAGATCCATTAAAAATAATAAGAAACCGCTCAGTGCCGTACAAAAATGGTGGTCCACAAAGTCGGAATTTTTATTTAATTTCCGAGAGTTACCGGGGGTAAATTTGGTCATTTGACCATGTACGGCATCTGTGTCATACTATGCCTATACTGCTTTTAATCCATTATTCCGCAACGCCGTACAAAAATCATGGGGACAAGGGGAAAAAAACGAGAGTTGCAATCCCCTCTCTTTCCCCACTCCAGGGGGTCATTTGACACAACACGAAATAAATTTATTTTTAAAGTATTTTATGCATAGATAATATTTTTTCATGTGCCGTACATTTTCGTTGGTTCAAAGGGGAAAAATCTGAAAAAGAAAAAAATCCATATAACGAAATGTTTGCTTTATATTTTGATAATAAAATATAAATATACATTAATATTAAGAAGCTCGAGGTGGTTAATTATCACCTTGGAAAGTCGGAGTCAGGTGGAATGGACTCCGTTAAATTGATGAACTAATAAAGAAGCTATGAACGAAAAGATGTGAATTATATGCAATCAGCCCATGAATACAGGTAAAGTCACAAGCAAATGCTAGTAATATATACATATTCAAAATGTACAAGTAAAGCGCTTTCAAATGATACCAAACACGGCATATTTATCTTAACTTTATTTTTTTACTCTGTATGTTTTGTCCGCTAGAGGGCGCCACATTAGATTTTGTGAAACCCCATATAGCCTTTAGCTAGCTGGTCGCTGGTTATCCAGTGAACAATTCAGACGCTTCTAATGATATGTCATTTGTCGAATTCTGATAAGTAGTTTAGAAGTTACGAGGGAATAGATGAACATACATACATGACCTGTCAAAATCATAACCCTCCTTTTGCTTTGCCGTAGTTGGGTAAAAATATGTTAATGCCGTACTGTATCAAATGGCCATAAAGCACCCTTAAAATTGTAGCTTTCGTCGCTTTCATCAGCCTAAAAGATGTGGTCTGCACAAAAATGTACGGCATCGTTTTTTCCTAATTTATCTATGTTAATACTATTTAAAACAACGAATAAAGTGTAGAAAACTATTATATTTCATTAATCTACGATGTTTAAACTTTTACAAAATTTCTGTTTTTGCATTTCTCTATAACTTTTTTTAGAACGGTTTCTTTTGAACGGCAATACTATACAACAATTGAATTTTACAATATCATGTTAAAAAAAAAGTTCCCGTAGAGGGTCAAATGACCTTACAGCTCTTTATATCAAGAATTCGATGAAATTAAGATGATTATTGGTATACATTTAAAAGAACAATTATTTTTTGACGGCATTGCTTTTAATAGTACTTTTGAGTGCTAGATAATGTTTTGGAACCGAAGCCGTACTTAGTCAAATGACCCCCTGGAGTGGGGAAAGAGAGGGGATTGCAACTCTCGATTTTTTCCCCTTGTCCCCATGATTTTTGTACGGCGTTGCGGAATAATGGATTAAAAGCAGTATAGGCATAGTATGACACAGATGCCGTACATGGTCAAATGACCAAATTTACCCCCGGTAACTCTCGGAAATTAAATAAAAATTCCGACTTTGTGGACCACCATTTTTGTACGGCACTGAGCGGTTTCTTATTATTTTTAATGGATCTATCGATGGTTAAGAATGCCGTACAAAAATATATGACCAAAATTTACCGAGTCTACCTGTACTTTTCAATTCTCATCTGCACTCAGTTGGACAGCTTACAAGTGACGGCATAGTGATGAATCTTATTATTTTATGCTCTTCTATCGTTCTAGATATGTCCCCTGGTGGTTCATTTGACCCATATTTTTTTCCTATGCGGGCTTGTAGTCTAGTAACTTCTTTCTTGTAAAGCATAATAATCAATCACTTTGACAGTACATACATATAATAACATCTTTAGATTCGTCTATTTTTTGTATTTCATAACAATAAGAGCAGTGGTGGCTCAGTGGTGAGACCTCGGACTTCGAATCGATAAGTCCGGGGTTCGAGACCAGGCGAGCGCGCAGGAAATAAATTGATTTTTCAATTTATCTGCGCATGTTGTAACATTACCACTGCTCGAACGGTGAAGGAAAACATCGTGAGGAAACCGACATGTCGAAGAATCAAAAGTTCGACGACATGTGTCATCCGCCAACCCGCACTTGGCCAGCGTGGTGGATTATGGCCTGTACCCTCATAGGAGGCCCGTGTCCCAGCAGTGGGAACGTATATGGGCTGATGATGATGATGATGATTAATTTCTACGAATGTCTACGCTATCGAACGATGAAATATTATGACTAGTGTGTGGAATTGTAGAAACGAAGTTATTTCAAAGTATTTTTTATAATAAGATATTATTACGACAATGCATTTCTAAAGAAATTCACGGTTGTACAGTTATAATAGCCGTTTTACAGTTTTAACGTTGACGACATAACTTAATGTAGAATATCCTATAGTATGCTTAAAACCGCAAAAGTTTAAACTTTTTAGTATCCTCTAAAACATAAAAGCTAAAAATTTTCAGACCAAATATACCACAGGTCAATACCAGAACATTATCTACTATATGCAGAGTAAGTTTAGTAAGTAGAGACGCCAATATAATACAAAATAACTATTAAGTAATCTGTGACAATACTAATAATGACTGAAACAAAATATGAGCGCACTTTCAACAATTCTTACCATTTAAACCACATCGCTCTTATCGAGTAGCCCATTGTTGCTACCCCCGTCTTCTTGTCAAATGTGATAGTCCCGTAGCGGCCTAACCGACTCCGCAGACGAACGAGGCGTAGGGTCCACTCCTGATAATCCTAAAGACCCACTTCTCCTAACCACGAGCGTCTTAGTCCCATAGTCGGTGACGAAATTATCATTTCTAGTTGAAGTATTCGCTCGTACAGTCTGGTAACCACAGCAAGGAGGATATTTTGAGGTTAGGATCTTTTTGAACGCTTCCCGGAATTCCGTGTTGAATATTGAGTATATTATCGGGTTGAACGCTGAGTTTGAGTAGCCGAGCCATGTGAGGATCTTGAATGCGAGATCTGTAACAATGTTCCTTGTAAATGTATTTTAATTATGGTGAACAATGAACGTGAGAAGTTTATTGCATTTTCAATACAGCTTGATAAGGTTAAAGGTTATATATTTGAATGGCTCTTAGTTTAATTAATCATCGAGTAGTAATAAAAGCTATTTTTTTAATCAAAATTCAAAAACCATATTTAAATGGTTTCCATTAAATAAGCTACGCTTGTCTTAGATTCTTGGTAAATTGAGTCTATGTTATCATCTCCAAATATTTATATTAAACAAAACTGTTTTTTTCCATCGAATATCCAAACATATTATGATTTATGAACCAAATCTTAATTCATCCGATAAATTGAAAGCAATATTAAAAACAACATCTCTAACACAAAATAATAACATATAATTTTGTTGATATTTCCTATCGCGCTTGACCCAAATACCAAGGAAATAATTATAAGAACATTTTCCTGAAATGCTCAGGCATTTATATTAATTATTTATTAGAGAATCGCTTATTAGTTTTCTTTGTATATGTGACGGTATTTATGTGTTTAATTGATTTTTAATAAGAATTATATTTATATTAATCATTCATATTCACATAGAAAATCTAAGAAAAAATATTGTATAATTAAAATTATTAATATAAAAGAGATAAGATTTTAGAATGAATAGGTATAAATGGACTAAGATTTTTTAGAATACGAAAATCCAATTTAAACCATAAAGCAATATAAATCGAAAAAAAAAATATTAGAAATGATAAAACTGATATACTGAAATATTTATTTTACATAAATAATTTTCATAGAAAATGCAAATATTTTATGTAGAAAATAAATTTAAAATATGTAGTATATTTTCCACAACATTAGCGCTAAAACTTCCGTCCTCAGACCCGAGCCTCATTAATCATTACTACCGTTTTGTTAAAGTCTAGAGTAACCTAGAATAACTAAAGTTTATAAGAGAATTTCATTAATAAATATTTAAGCAACTATTTTATGATTCCAATAACTGATAATTTTTACTTATTAATTTAAAAAATACTTGACTATTTATGTTCATTATTATATGATTAAATGTCAATTAGCTATTTTAGCTTAGCTAGCTTTATTGTAATTCACTATAATTCGATAAAGGAATAATATTTATTTATATTTAAAAACGTAGAAAATATACAGGGTGACTGGTAATTCGACGTGATCCTTCAAAGGGGTTATACTAGAGGTTATTTGCAACAAATTAAGTCCAGTTAACCAGGGGTCAAAAATGGATGGTTATTGAGCTATGATGGATTTTGATATGAAAATTTTCTGCCTTTTTACCAAAAACAATTAATTATGAAAAAACTACTACACTGTTAACATTCAATTGATATTTTTTTGAAAGCCGAAGAATGAGCGATCAGTTTAAAAAAAAAAACTTGCCCAAAACTTGCATCACCTCAAAAAGAAAAGGGTCATAGCTACCATCCATTTTTGACCCCTGGTTAGCTGGACTTAATTTGTTGCAAATGACCTCTAGTATAACCCCTTTGAAGGATCACGTCGAATTACCAGTCACCCTGTATATTTACTTAAAATCAAAACAAAATCTGTGTTCAATTAAAACATTTATTTCTGTAAACTCTTTCCGAATTGTTTCATAATAAATGACAATAATATTCACTCAGTTTGTTATTTCTTCCTAAATATAGAACAGGAAGTTAAGAGCAAATGGATATTTACAGATATCTAATTAATGTAATCGTATCAATTACAATTTTGACATTTCCCCGTTTAGAAGGCGTATTGAGTTCCATTATTATTTACAGATATTTTTAGATGTAAACAAAAGAGTTTTTTTTAACTCTATTGGTTTTTTGAATCATCTTTATCTTCCATACTGCCAAGATTGGCAGAATATGCAATTACAGTACTCCAAAATTAATAATGCGCATGCAAATCTTCGCTAATTGTCGTATTTCCGAAAACACTCGAATCATTGAATCGTAAGAGCCCTAAACAATGCACTTGCATTTTACACCTTGTTCAAAAGAAATAGAAGTCAATTCACGGTCATACACAATCAAAAACAAATCGGGCGGTAGGTGACGGTAGCCTGTCAGTCAAAAAACTCAAAAATCCGTCAGTCGTCTTTAAATATTGGTGGTGACTGCACGTGTTCTCTCTGTGTGGAATTATATAGAGCTGCTATTACATAACCTTCTTGGTTTTGTTTTTAAAAGTGAATTGAATTAATCGATGAAATGATTTACACAGGTGATGGCAATAGGGAATGTGAAAATGAAGAAGAGCATAATGAAAGTTCCGATGTATCTAAAATGTCAGAAATAAAGATAATCCCTGATTTTGATTGTTTTTATTTTTATTTTTTTGTAACTGTCATAATATTGAAGAATGATCAGTACTGTAAATACTTTTGAACTGAGATTTTAATGATTAGATTTATATGGTTTAAATGTAAACCTGTGTTTGGAAACCATATTTTATACAATATAAATTTTGTGTTATTTTAACCTTCTTTTCTTCCATCATTACACCAGCTTCAGTAAGACACTTTAAAAGTACTACAAAATTTTCCAAGTAAATCAATCCAACAAAGATATATTCGCAATCGTGGGGTTATCCTCGCTATTTACTTACAAGGAATTATCGAAACAAAATCGTTACTTACAAATAAATATTAATCTCTTTTAGCACAAAACACATAATTTGACTAAATTTTGCATGAAGAAAATGCGTTTAACCACTCTATATACATATCATCTTCGGACGCTCCGGGAATATGACAGTTGCCGAACAGTGACGAAGATTTCTATGCGCATTATTACTTTTGGAGTACTGTATAATTATACGTCGTGAAATTTTTGACATCCTGGGGGGCGTGGGGGGTTACCATGATGTCGCATAGCAGTATTAATTGCAGTGTGGGAAAGTGATGGCGATAGATGACCTATATCTCTCTGCTCTACATCAGTCATTTTTTCACACAGATAATATTATTTTTTATACATTATGATAAGGTTTCCTCACGGATTTAAATCATAATATGGCAAGTATTTATTTTCCTTAGTGCTAGTGTGGTTTATTCTTATCTTATATGTGACCAAATATTTGTGCATGTTTATCGTATCCATCAATCTGCATTAGACCAGTGTAATGTATTACAGCTAATCCTCTAATCCCTCTTAGTTTACCGAAGTTATTGTGGTGGAAATAGTATTGAGATGATAATCTTTGTACGGATACAAGGGACTTAATTGTCATGTTTTATTTATATAAAAATAGCTGTATATAACAGGGTGTAGGTCTAGTCAACTACGGACAAAATTTAGTTAACTGGGTATAATTCAATCTTTTTTATTCGTTAAAATATTTTATGCTTGTTTTTTATTAGATAATATTCGTTCTTTATAGACCATAACACACACGTGGTAGGGAGACGAAGTAACGTGGGTATGTATACACTTCAATTTCTACCATTTATAATCAAATTACCTGGTATACATGTCTTGCAGAACGCAGCTACAATGTTCACGCAGAAGAACGGCACCGAACACAGCAAGAAGACTCCCATTATAATGACAACTGTGATCGCGGCTTTATGGTCTGACACGCGGTAGGGAGACGAGTGAACGTGCGTATGTATACCCCTTAATTTTTACCAATTATTATCAATTTACCTGGTATACATGTCTTGCAGAACGCAGCTACAATGTTAACGCAGAAGAACGGCACCCAACATAGCAAGAAGACTCCCATTATAATTCCCACTGTGATTGCCGCTTTATGGTCTGACACATGGTAGGGAGACGAGTGAACGTGCGTGTGGACGCGCGTCCGAACCGACTTGGTCCGGTTGTCTGGTAGCTGGACCGTCCGGGTCACAGCTCTGATGGACTTCACGTGCTTTTGAGCGTAGCAGTATAATCTGTGAAATAACGACTGTTAGTACGAAAGTGTATTTACCTATGAACTTGTGTTGCGATATGCCATTGATTTAAGTACCAACATATTTACTTCCTTATTTACATTTTCTATGAGAGTATTTTTCGCTTAATGTAATTATTAAAATTTTTGTATTGTTAAAATTCATTACAATAAACTAAATGACAATCTCTTTCTTTTGGACTCATCTATGAATTACTTTTAGTTTAAAAAAAACCTTAATTAATCTTTGATGAAATTTAATACACAGAGATTTAAAAAGCTTGCAATATTGAGATAAAGCTGAAATTTGATGATAATTAAAGAATTGTAAAAGTGACTCAAAAATCTTATAAAGAGGACCACAGATAATAAGACTCTGATGGATACTTATGTTTAAGAGTACTTATAACTTTGTCTTCACGGGATTTTCCCTCACTTCAGTGGTCTCATCAATATCGTTATTAGGTATACAAATATACGTATAAACAAATATGTATTTAATATTAAATTTAATAAAATGATAGAAATATTTGAATAAAATTGTTTTTAACAAGTTTTATGCATGACTTACGATTTAGGATCAAAACACATTAATAGATTTTGTACTTTTCAAACGCAAACATTTATTCATTCAACTATACTTCACAAACACTTGAATCATTAGAATACACTTTTTCTATATGTACAATAAAGTGCTACATTATTGTTATAGCTAAACATACACATAAAAAGAAGCAAACTAATTAAAAAGTAATTATTATTATAGATAAACGTACATACAAGAAGAAGCAACCATCTCACCTGCAATATATACTGATCATAACAATGCACGGCAGTATAAACGATATGCAGCTCGACACTATCGCATACGTCGGGGTCAGAACCAACGCACAGGTTGGATACCGAGGCGGTCTCTCCGTAGTAACTGTCTCCTCTGGCGGTCTGTGCAGACCCAGAGAGATGGGCAGAAAACTGACCATGACGGCTAGCAGCCAGATTAACGCTATGGTTACTATGGCAACCTTGCGGGTCACCCAGCGGCCGTATCTGGAAATGTGGATCAGTTAGAAGTTGACTTTTTAAGGGTATTCTGCCGTGGTATCAGAGAAGGGCACATCTAGCATTTTGGTGAAACTGAGATAATTGGGTTTAAAGTTTTTACTATATTCTGCTTCATAGCGTAGAAACCGCGTTAATACTACATACTTACTACAAAGAAAATGCATAATTGACTGTGGGTACAACTGGCGCGTTTCGACCGAACCCTGCCCTCCTTTCCTCACCCCTAATCGCAAATAGTTAAAATAAAAGGCACAACTCGTTATTTGTGCCTTTTATACGTTAATTAATTGAAACATGCAAGGTTCTTTTATTAAGTAGACAGGGCACATCTGCCCACACATCTGGCATTTGAGCCTTTTCTTTGTGTTATGTTGTAGATGTGCCTTTTCATTAATGTAAATGTGCCTTTTAACACCTTTTAATTACATTAAACGAAAATATTTTTGTCATTTGTGGCTTTTTATATCCGGATTCCTTGGAGATAAAATTCTACAAAAAATTGAGCAGATGCGCCTTTTTTTTCCTGATTCCAAATATATATAAAACTCAATTTTTTAAAAAATGTTAGTTGTGCCCTTTTTTTTTCGACGGCAGTATTTATTCGTTATTGTTTGAAAATATCGCTTTTGAGTTAAGTTAAGGGTTTTTGGAAATAAATATTTAAACAATGGTGGTGTGATTTATTTTAACTCCGAAACGGTAACAATGATGGTACATTTTACTACAAAAAAGATCTAGTAAACGTATAGCTACATTTTAAAAATAAATCTTGAACTGGTTGAAATATGGAATGAAGACGTTGTGATAACGTGAAGTGCATGCATTTAGAAACTCGTGTTCATGTTTGAATCTTCGGAACACGTTCTTCGATGTTGAACAAATCCATTGTGATTTAAATTTCAAACAGTGTTTCTGAGTGCTTGTTAAAATATTATTAGAGACATGGGCATAATGTAATATTTAGTTTTATAACATTCACATGCTTTGTAAATGAGAATTTTTTAAAGAATAGAAAAAAAAAATAAAGATTAGAAATGTTCGAATATTCGCGGGGAAAGATTCAACTATTTTATCTGTACTTACCTCAACGGATCCTTAATATGTATATATCTGTCCAGCGAAATGGCACAAAGATTGAGTATGGAAGCCGTGGAGCACATGACGTCACACGCCACCCACGTGTCGCAAAACTGTTCGCCGAACACCCAGTATCTGATGAATTAATATTTATTTATTATTCATTGTTTACAGAGTGGAGTAATATGAAAAAAGGTTGGTACTTATTTATACAATAAATCGATTCTTCCGCCAATTTTCCGGATTTCATTGAATTTTACACAATTATTTGAGATTTGGAATAATTCATTTCCTAAAGATAGCAGTGCAAAACAAATTGTGATCGCTGTATGATAATGTTGTCTGCTATTAAATATTTTTTTTAACTATTATGTAATCTTTATTTCATTCAGATAGATCGAATAATTTATGGAAAAAATATCTTTATTAGTGTCTTAGTTCATTTTTCATAATCAGAAAAGTATATAAATTGTTTCATTCCTATTATTACCTTTTACAATTAATAAAAAAAAGCTTACCCAAGCAAGTCATTCACCCCAGCAAACGTCATAACCGCCGCTGCCACAAGCATATCAGCGATTGCCAGTGAAGCCAGGAACAGATTGCCAATCCTTCTCAAGCCACGGTCCGTGTAAATGGCTATGCAGACCAGAATGTTGCCCGCTGCGCTCACGAATATGAGCAGGGAGAGGAATATGCCTGAAAATACTGTATAATTATAGATATTATAGAACATATTGGGTTATGTAGTGGAAAAAGTTATTAAAGGGACCTTTATAATTATGTATAAGAAATGGGAATGCTAAATTTATGATGGCTTACGAAGAGATATTTTCTGAAACTTTTATTGGTAGTAGATTTATTATAGGTACATATATGTTAATTGTAAATTAAAAAAAAAGCTTTTGCATACTATGCTGTGTCTCATTTATTGAATAGTAGAAATTGCTTCAAAATATCTGGTTCTAGAGATGTATTTCTGACTTGTTTTAGGTAGGAAATTTCATAGGTATCTATCGGAATCGACGCATTAAGTTACTTATATCAATACAATTCCAAAATCCAATATGTATGTTACATAACACATTGACATAGTTTATTGTATTTTTCAGATAAGGGTCACAGCTTTAACTTTTAAGCAAATTATTTTTAGATATAAAAGGAGTTTTACTATTTTCGACCTTCACTCTACAATGTAAACATTTTGTCCTATTAACGCAAAGCTATTGAAATTACAGTTTTGTTTGTAAAGCCGATATTCATACATGACAATCAATATTCCATGAGATTATTCAGAAACCCTTTTGTTTGTTTGTTTTGTTCCTAATCTACGTCTAGACGTGTAATCTTAATCCAAATATACATTATGGTACGGGAGCTAGTAACGTTTTAAAAAAAGTCATTTTAGTATAGTTGGGTTTTTGATATATCTCTTGCTTCTTCTTCTTCTTCTTCTTTTTTCAAATGGTAACTCCCGATCCCAGTGAGGACGGATTCTGCCAATGTCAAGTTTTGAACGGATGGTCAGTTTAAGTTAATGCTCATGTTAAGCGTGCTCTGTGCTGAGGAAAAATCACGGTTGAGATGATTTACTTTTTATTTACTCAAAGACTTCTTACATGGAGCTGTATAACCTGACAAAGAACAAATATTAGTTATAGACAACACAACACATCACAAAAGCATAACATAAAATAGGTATAGGTAGTCAGAGGGAGTTCAAAATTTTAGATTGTTAAAATTGATAAATTTTGATAGGATATTCACAAATGAGGTAGGGACAAGGCAAAGTAAACACTTAAAATTAGTAGGGAGGGGAACATCTGGGGGAAGCATATCCAGAAGTGAGATACGGAGCTTAGGGCAAACAAAGAATAAATGGTCATAACTTCCCTCGTCTATACCACACTCACAGAGAGAATGGTCACGAACATGAATTTTAAATAAATGATTAGGAGTGGTATTGTGACCTAAACGGAGACGGCAAATGGTGGAAACAGTAGGCTTGTCTATATTAGGGAAACGGAAGAACCAGGGCTTACGTGGAATTGAGGGTTGGATATCTCTATAAAATTTCCCTTTGGTTGAATTTTTCCACTGACTGTTCCATGTATGATCCAAGCGATCCTTAGAAAGAGAAGAGAGATCGTGGGCATAATTAGAGTAATGCTCTAGAGTACCATGTTGAATGGCAGATTTAGCCAGAACGTCAGCTTTCTCATTGCCTACAATACCAGAATGGCTTGGAATATGTACTAAATCTACCTGAAGCCCTTTTCTGAAGCAGTTGTAAAGTGCGGATTTTATTAGAAAGATGATAGGAAATTTAGACTTTGAGCGGAAAGGGTTAGAAGTAATAGTCTGAAGACAGCTGAGGGAGTCTGAAAAAATAACTGAATTTTGGAGATTATGAGAGTCGATAAAATTGAGAGCTTCCAAGATAGCTGTGGCTTCACCAGTAAAAACAGAAGAGAGAGGGGGACATTTAAATTGTAAAATAGTGTTAGAGTTATGGTGCCATACAGCAACCCCTACAGCAAGATGTTTTGACACTTTTGAGGCATCCGTAAAAAAAAGATTATAACCACGCCAGTAGGAAGAAACCAGACAGTTAAAAGCAACATTAGAATCTGGAGCATATTTTTGAATACCAGAACTCATATTAATGTTGGGGTTAAAAACTAGTGCATGAAACGGAGTTGAATATAAAGGATGGATACTAAATTGGGATGTTGGATCCGGAAGGCGGTTAAATTTGATGAGACTTTTAAGTAGGCAAGGAAAATCAGATGGACGACGGAGGTTATTTAGAGTAAGTATTTGAAGTAGATTTCGAATTTTAGGAAGAAGGGGATGGGAGGATAATTGTATAAGCCGAAAGAAATACTTGTCTGACAGATATTGACGGCGAAGATATAAAGGAGGGTCTACACATTCTACCTGAAGGGCATTGACTGGGGTAGACTTCATGGCACCTATAATGAGTCGCAGACACTTGTATTGTATTCTGTCCAATTTTATTAAAGCTGTTTTATTGCAAGGTTCTAAGATGAACGACGCATAATCCAAATGGCTACGGATTATAGCATTATAAACTAGTTTTTGACAATATGGATGTGATCCCCACCAAACACCAGCTAGGGAGCGTAAAACATTAATACCCTTTTCGCACTTCTGAGAAATGTAGTTAGTGTGAGCCATGCCATTCAGCTTTTGGTCAAGCACCACCCCTAGAAATTTAATCTTGTTGACTACAGGGATTGAGGAGTTTTCTAGTAATATTACCGGCTGTGGTATCAAGCGTTTTTTCGTGAACACAACTACATTGCTTTTTCTGGGCGATAGTGACAAGCCATGATCGTTCATCCAATTTTCCAAATAAGACAAGGCGCTGTTAAGTCGAAAGGTAATCACATCCATATCCTCTGACGAAGTATACAATGCTATATCGTCCGCATACTGCAGAACGCTACAATACGATGGAATGGCTTTATCCAAATCCCAAGTGTATATAGAATACAATAATGGACTCAAAACGGAACCTTGAGGGAGGCCTTTAAATACATGTCTAGTAGGTGAATCTTTAGAACAGCGTACTTGTATCGTCCTCAACATTAATAAGTTGAAGATGAAATGTATCATCCTCTCAGGCAAACTCAGCTGTAACATTTTCTGTCTGAGCACTGGAAGAAGAACATTATCGTACGCTGAAACTACATCCAAAAATACGCCGACCAAATACTGTTTATTGTGAAAAGAGGAACGAATGTCAGTTGTTAAAATACTAAGACTGTCTAATACACTCAAACCTTTCCTAAAGCCAAATTGGGAACTAGCTAGGAGGCCTCTGTTCTCGACCAGCCATTCTAGACGATTTTTAATAAGGTGTTCAGTGATTTTGGCTAAGGTAGAAGACAGGGCGATTGGTCTATAGGAATTGGGGTTAAGGGGATCCTTGCCGGGTTTGGGGATAGGAATAATAAGCTGGGATTTCCAAGAGTCCGGAATAATGGCATGTAAAAAGAAAATGTTAATTAAATTTAGAAAAAAAGATTTTGTTTGATCGCCTGACTTGCAAAGAAAAGAATATGGTATACCATCAACCCCAGGGGACGAGTCTTTTAAGCCATCAAGAACCGTAACAAGTTCTTGCAAGGTGAATGGGCAATCCATACTGTCGTATGATACTAAATTGTGGGGAGGACAAGGAAAATGATCAGAAGAGGGGACAAATGGAGGGGATAGTTTGTCAATGAAATCATCAAGCCAAACGTCTGAGTTGTTGGATACTCTATTTTTATCACATAGAGCTCCACGGAAACGGCGAATACTATTCCACATTAATGATGGCGGGGTTTTTGGAGATAAGCTCTCACAGAAACGGATCCAACCCTGTTTCTTTTTTTTTGATAGCAAGCGTTTAGCGCGTGCTGCAATTTTCTTATAATTAATAAAATTCTCATAAGACATACTGGAATCATATCTTAACTCGGCTTCTTTACGGTCCTTAACTATGGCAGTACACTCATGGTCCCACCAGGGAGGAGACAGCTTCTTAACAGACAGAGTTGAATAAGTTTTCAATGGGAACGATTCGGTAGCAGTAGTCTCGAGACAGTTAACAAAGAGAGAATAAGATTCCAAACAATTCTCAGGTGAAGCATTTGGGAGATTACTTATTTTGGTATCAAGGGAGTTGGCAAATTTCTCCCAGTCGGCATTGCCTAACTTAAATTTGAGCAAAGGTGGGAAAGCTCTAGTGGGAACATGGACTGTGCGTGAGCAGGAGATGAGGATTGGAAAATGGTCGCTCCCATGAGTAGAGGAAAGCGTAGAACAAGAAAAGGAAGGAGCTAAGACAGAAGAGCAAATTGTTAAGTCCACTACAGTATTAGGATTTTGTAATGGGGAGACTCTACGGGTAGGAAGGCAATCGTTAATAATACACATATTCAGATCTTCAAAGAGGTCAACCAAAAGATATCCAAAGGAGTCGCAAATGTACGAGCCCCAAGAAGTATGGTGGCCATTAAAGTCACCCATAATAATAACAGGGGGAGGAAGAGAGGAGATGATTAAGGAAAGCTCTGGAATAAAACTAGGATGGGGATGAGGAACATAAACGGATAAGACTGAAATATTAGCAGCTCTAGCTGCAACTGCATTAAAGTTACAGCCATGGTGGGGAAGTGGAATTTGTGAAAAGGGAATACTGTTATTCAAGAGCAGAGCACAGCCAGCATAACCATCAGCTCTGTCGTCTCTAAGACAGGAATACCCTGGAACCCTAAACCGAGAACCGGGCATTAACCATGTCTCTGAGATAGCAAGAACCAAAGGTTTATGATTGGTTATTAATTCAAAAATCTCATGCTTCTTGGGACGGATACTCTGAGCGTTCCATTGCAGAAACACTAGATCCATAATTGAGGATTGATGAGAAACGGGATAATCTTTCGGCAACGTTGGACGGTAACTGGTGGGGATAAGAAAGTAAAGTCTCTATAAAAGATAAACACATATTAAGTAGATGTTCATCAAAGGGAAGTGAAGAGCCTGTATTAGGGAGAGCACAACCATTAGAAAGGGAGGAGGGAGGTTCACGAATGATAGAATGATGTGCATCCTTATCATAAGACTTACCCAGAGGAGCTCGGGAACGGGGGGTCTTAGTGACTGTTTTCCTGTATGAAACATTAGGTGTTGATTGGGTAGGAGGATTAGATTGGTAAGATGGGAGGCTTTGGGAATGTATAGATAAAGGATTCTGTATCTGAATATTCTCAGCATAGGATCTACGAGTTGACGGGATGACTCTAGAAGCCTCCTCAAAAGATATTCCTTCAGATGCCATTAGCTGCTTAATGGCCTTTTGCCTAGCTTGTTCGGGGCATTTCCTATCAGTGGCATAATGCTTACCAGTACAGTGGAGGCATGTTGCGTCAGACTCTAAAGTTGGACAAGAGTCGCCCAAATGGGCCTGTGAGCATTTGAAACAACGTTCCTTAGAGCGACATTGTTCGCGTACATGTCCAAACCGACAGCATTTATAGCATTGAATTGTGGGGTATTGGTACACTTCTACTGGCATGGAGTTGTAAAGGCAGTATATTCTTTCTGGACGAACTTGGCCCTGAAAGGTCAAAACAACGGTTTGAGATGGTGACCATGAAGTAACACCATCTATTCTAATTTTTTTATTAAGCCGTCTGGCTTTCAATATTTTGCCTCTTCCACCTGGGAAATCCACATGGCTGATAAATTCTTCCATAGACCACTCCGTAGGGACACCTTTGACAATGCCCATACGAGTGATGTGAAAAGTTGGAATGGAGGCTTGGTAATTTGAATCTTTAAGAGGGGGGAAATTTATAAAATTATTTGCGTCACAAGCGGTATTGAATTGTACAGAAATTTTATTACGCCCAATAGCTTTAACTCCATCTTTAGCTATGTTAGCTACACGATTGTTGTATAAGAATGATCCAAACTTAATGGGCCTAATAGTTAAGCCCGCCGCAGGATCGGCCTCTGTACGGGACACATAAACAATAAAAGGACCACTGTCATTGTCGGAATATGTAATGGGATTAGATAAGATGGGATCCACATATAAACTTTGAGAGGAAGCGATCGCGTAGTTCTTAACTGTTACCTGTCTTTTAGACGGGATTATATCTGTATCAGCAACGGATGGCTCAGACCGTTGTCTTTTATTACTTATATGCTCCGCTTCCATCACCTCACTCTGGATGTCAGGAGGTTTACCAGGGTCGGGAGGATCAGGATTCATGATGGGTGAGGAAAGTTAGTAAATAAACGCTTACCCCAATATACATATAGAGACAATCACAGATTTGGTTATCACTACCAGTTTACACTAAAAAGGAGTGTTCTCAACAAGTTAATTAACAAAAATCTCAATGGCACGTGTTTTCTCCGACACAACAAAGATCGAAAAACATATCTCTTGCTATTTCGGTTAGATAGTCTGAGTGATAAGTTGAAAATGGCGTAAAATAGAGATAAGTCTCTTAAAAATACGTGCGATAGCTCATTTGATTCGGAATGACGTCTAGAAAAATGTATCGGAAATGTGTATTAGCACACAAAAAATTGCAAAAGTTATAAACAAATTAAGTTGCAAAAAAAAGGTATTTCGTTTATTGTTAATAACTCCGAAATTATTAACATTTCAGAAATTTTGAAAAAAGATTCTTAAAGAGGAGGAAATTTCCAACGAAAATCTTCCGACTCCCGGAATTCTATCTCCATTATTTATACCTAGCTCTCCACCCGCGGCATCGCCCGCGCAGTCAAAGAAAAACCCGCATAGTTCCCGTTTCCGTGGGATTTCCGGGATAAAACCTATCCTATATCCTTTCTCGGGTATCAAAATATATCTATGCCAAATTTCATGCATATTGGTTCAGTAGTTAAGGCGTGATTGAGTAACAGACAGACAGACAGAGTTACTTTCGCATTTATAATATTAGTATGGATTTTAATTTAACGCTGAAAATAGCCCTCCGCGCGGCATTTTTAGTTAGCGCGCGCGGCTTCAAAACCGAGCACGTCACACTAATTATTTTTTTTTAAGGTATTAAATATTAATTTAAAAATTTAAAAAAATTATGGTGTATTCCGAACACTTCAAAGAATTTGCTCCCGTTGGAAATTTTACTTAAAGTTAATTTTTCAACAAATTAGACAAATTAAAAAATGTTAATACTTTGTTTATAATAATTTTTTCAAGTTAAGTAAATTGATCAAAAAACTATAAATTTCTAGTTTTTTGTTAACTTGAAAAAATTATAATAAACAAAGTATTAACATTTTTAAACTTTTATGGCGCGATCTTGTTAAGTATATTTATATGAAGGGCTCCACGAAGTGAAAAATTTTACCGACAATTATTTAAACATTTTTTTTAATGTGCAATAAGGACGGAAGTTCAAAAAAATTTCGTTAGTTAACATTTGTCTAATTTGTTGAAAAATTAACTTTAAGTAAAATTTACAATTGGAGCAAATTCTTTGAAGTGTTCGGAATACACCATAATTTTTTAAAAATTTTAAATTAATATTTAATACCTTAAAAATATAATTAGTGTGACGTGCTCGGTTTTGAAGCCGCGCGCGCTAACTAAAAATGCCGCGCGGAGGGCTATTTTCAGCGTTAAATTAAAATTATAAATAATGGAGATAGAATTCCGGGAGTCGGAAGATTTTCGTTGGAAATTTCCTCCTCTTTAAGAATCTTTTTTCAAAATTTCTGAAATGTTAATAATTTCGGAGTTATTAACAATAAACGAAATACCTTTTTTTTGCAACTTAATTTGTTTATAACTTTTGCAATTTTTTGTGTGCTAATACACATTTCCGATACATTTTTCTAGACGCCATTCCGAATCAAATGAGCTATCGCACGTATTTTTAAGAGACTTATCTCTATTTTACGCCATTTTCAACTTATCAAGTAGACTAAGAGTCCGGGCTGGCGGTAGTGGTTGCGTTTATTAGTGCGCACAGTAAAATATCCGTAATTTAAAGCCATTTATTAACGCGTAATTTTTAATCTTTTGCCTTTTGATAGATCCATCAGACATAAATGTTTTATTGCAACACGTTTTTTTCGTTGTTAAATAGGTGCCATACGCAATTTTTTATTTCAAAATAATTAAAATGTCATCGAAATAAGTGAAATTACATCAACATGAGTCCCCGTGAAGGATAAGTAATCACTATGTTACTTATAATATATATAATATTAATAAATGACTTTAAATTACGGATATTTTCCTGTGCAAATAAGATGCGCACTAATAAACGCAACCACTGCGGCCAGCCAGACAGCCCGGAATCTAACCGAAATAGGAAGAGAAACAGTATATCAAAGAACCAACTATACTAAAATTCTCTCTTGTCAACGTTGGTAGCTCCTATACGATTATAGAGTAGCTGTGCTTGCGACTTCATTCGCGCGTGCGTAGAGTCACATTCAAATAATATTCTTACTAGCTTACCGCCCGCGGCTTCGCCCGCTTTGTCTAAAACCTAAACTATATACTAAAACCTTCCTCTTGAATCACTTTATCTATTAAAAAAACCGCATCAAAATACGTTGCGTAGTTTTAAAGATTTAAGCATACAAATGGACATAGGGACAGAGATAGCGACTTTGTTTTATACTATGTAGTGATGATGAAAAATAATAATATGTTATAGCCTATAGCTATACGTTGCCGAAGACTACTACGTCTTGTACCGTTTTAAGATATCTATGTATAGATGTTACATAACGGTTCTTAGGTGGGCTTTACAATGATGTATATAATTACTAGCTCCATAGAGACACGTTGGAGTAAAGACATAAATTAAGGTTTTGTCTTGGAGTTGAAATATAATATAATAAGTAATACATTTCAAGCAAATTACTTTACAAGAAAACGCTTGAAATATGTAAATGACTGTACAGAAAGCTCTTTTCTCTATCTTATATATTTGTATGTATATTTTATATACGTTCGCATATGTATTGAATTTTGAGCCTACATTAATGCAGAATTTGTAGAAATAACTAAGCCGAGGTTTAAACTCTAACCACGTTATTTTAACTATGAAATAACTGTATATATTCTGTTTGTGATTAAGAGAATACGCAGTTTAACTTCACCTTTGTGCACAAACACTGGATATAAATTAGGCATAATATACCTAATAATTAAATTAAGTTCACTATTTGTTTTATTTTTTGTTCAAATAACCAATAGATGATCGAGTAATCATTTTTATTATAAACAATGTATTTCTTTTGTGCTTTCTATAACATCACAGTTTCAAATGTGTCAAATGTGTTTCAAAATGCCTGATTTTTATAACACACGTATAAACTTGATTATTAAGTAATCGACCAATATTATTTATTAATAATTGACGTAATTGATTTTCTCAAATACTTTAGACGTGCTATAATATAATGTAATAAAAGAGAATATTACGAAAGAAGCACGGCATATTTTTTGCGAAAACGGGTATAAATCACTTTTCTGTAGCCTGTCAAGTACAGGCTTCCTGTAATCGATAGCCGATAATTACAGTGGCTTTAAGTTAAATGAAAAACAAATATAAACAAAGTTAAAATACGGGGGAATTCATTTACAGTTATTGGTAGAGTAATCTACTTGAATGGTTAACGTTTAACTTGACAAAGGTAAAATGATAGTAAATAATCGTGTCGCAGTATTCAAATTAAATTGTCATGTTTTCTTTATTGTTTCTGTGTAGGTATATTCAGTAAGTTCTAGAATAGAGCGAAACCTCGCTTCATAATTAATTAATAATAATATAATTATAGTCTGTATTCAGAGGAGGCCGTATGTTTACGGTAACCTATTTGCAGACCAACATTGCTCCGCACCTATTGGTCTTTGCGTGATGATACATAGCCTTATAGCCTTTCTCGATAAATGGACTATCTAACAATAAAATGTATATTCTAATCTGACACATGGTACCTGTGATTAGCGCGTTCAAGCAACAAACAAACAAACAAATTGTATAGCTTTATAGATTGGAAATTCTACAAATACTTTAGTCTGAAATATTTTTAAATAAATATGCATTTAATAAAGCTTGGATATTGTTTCTTATTAGTTATTATGTACCTAAGCTTCATTATATTCGATTCTTAATTTACATGGTTCGGTTTTTTATCCAATTACTGGTTTCTGTTCTGTCTTGAATTTTAATAATGAAAGTGAATCTTTTTCTTATAATAAAATACAAAAGTTATTATCTCCCTATTCGAATACGTTTAAATTTAATGCTATTTTCTCTTTTGATGTTTTTTTTAAGAAGATATTAAAATATAAAAGAACGTAGGTTTAGGACATTCTAGAGTTAAAGCCCTTAGTTTTTTTTCTTTAAAAGACTTGAAAGCATATGTATTATCTCGTGCACAATTTACACTACTAAAATGCTGACGAATTTTTTTTTTATTTGAACAAGTTAATCTCTACAACTTCAGGTTTGAATTAAACGATCCTTTTTGTGTTCGATCGTCTACACTCTAGTTATCTAAAAAGTCTATAGTAAATTGATATAGATATTAATAACATCATTTTACTTGCAATAGAAGAAGCGTTCTTTCAGAAATGTTACAAATATATCTATTACTCTGAGAGCAAAAGTTATGTCTGTCAGTTTGTTACAAACTTACCGACAACCAAAATAGAGAGTAGTGTAACTGCGTCGGGGTCTTCCGCGTCTTCATATTCGACGGTCGTCTCGTTCGTGCCTATCACCGCCTGTGAACAATTATATAACAATAATTATAAGAGCATTATTTAAGCGTCTTTTATAGTTTGTATTCGATTTTATGAAAGCCTTGTTTGAAGCAAGATGGATTTAAATGAAACATCATGACCTAATATTATGTTCAAATTCAAAATAACATAGTAAAGGCTTTTTCTAAAAAAAAACCTTGTCACAATTAGTTAACAATTTTAATGTAGAAAAATGTTTGTAGGATTAGATAGATATTTTAAAATGTCACATCATACTGATAAAAATTACTACCATAAATGAAAAAGTTTAAAGAAATTGTGACTCTATGGTCTATTATGTACCTACGTTTTCATTTAACATTTACATGCAAAATAAGGTAAAATCTCAGTAGGATTCCGTAATTGTTAGAAGCAAGGTGATGGTAAAGACCCTTGCTACAAAGATCACGTACATTAATTATCAGCCCTTCGTCTTTCTCCCCTCAGATTAAGGATTGATGGGAGCGAACTAATTATGTTTTCGTGTACAATTGGTACTGGGTTTTTAAAAACGTAGCTTAATATTTTCTTACTCTAATGTTTACAGTGCAGTCGAATATTCTCCATGGATATTAACTGATACAGCTGATGAATGATAGATCGAATATGAATTAATGTTATTTTAAACATGAAACATAATAGAATAGTTTACTTAGAAATCAGATAAGCATTGAAATAACGGTTTATTTTATTACCTGTTTCTTACATCAATAAATACAAGTGTTATTATGTACCTTAGTCTATTTATTCGTTTGAATTAACATCTATGACGTCACAAAATGGTGCTCAATCGATCCTATTGTTAATCGAATCGGAACGTACCTACCTACGTAAAAACTCCTATAAGCAACAGAAAGGTGGGAGACAATTAATAAAATACTCCGTTATTTCACAATGTATTATGATAATTTCATACATAATTAATTTAGTCAAAGATAAATACAGGCGTTACCGTGTAACAAGACTGAATTTTCCAAACTCAAACATTACAAAGTCACGATGCTTGAACTTCGCTCGTGTTAAATCCCCGATGTTTGAGTTTGTATAACAAATGAGTATTAAAGGTTTTGTCAAATAGAACGTGTTTTTAGCGCGTATTAGCATGCTCAAGTGATGCCACGCTATGACGATTTATGGATTTACCAGAAAGAGCATTCTTAGCGTGCGTCAGAGTGTTGTCGCTCGGTTTGACGGTGTATCAGCGCATAGTACAAAACAAATTGGCGTCATAGAGCGGCATCAGGTAAGCGCTTGGCGTGCGCTGATAATGATAATATAATTCTTTTTGACGTAGACATTATTATTTGTACAGAGTACCAGCTACGCGGTAATATACCGTCAAACAGTGCTACAACGCATTTAGCGCTATATAGTTACGCGTTCTATCTAGCAAAGCCTTAAACTATGTATATGTACCATTTTCCTACTTTTGAACTCTAAGCTATCAAAAGGGATTCAAATCGCGTTGACCTCTGAAACGGTCTGTAGAGACATGTTTCACTAAACTTGCAAAAACTAGTTTGAGGACAGTTTAAATGACCTAAACGGGTCAGCGATGTGATTCCTAATATTCTTGGGAATTATATATTATTATATGTTCCTATACCATGAGTACATAGGTATATAAGTACATATTTATACATGTACTACTTTAATATCACAATATTTTTTTAATATGACCAAAAAAAGCGATGAGTAAGATACATAAATAACATTATATTATGACTAGATTTCCGCCCGCGGCTTCACCCGCGTTTTCAAAGGAAAACCCGCATAGTTCCCGTTCCCGTGGGATTTCCGGGATAAAAACTATCCTATGCGTTAATCCAAGTTACCCTCTATATGTGTGCTAAATTTCATTGTAATCGGTTCAGTAGAATTTGCGTGAAAGAGTAAAACACACACACACACACACACACATCCTCACAAACTTTCGCATTTATAATATTAGTACAGGCGCGGTCCCAGCCTGACATTTTGGGGGGGGTCACGCGGCTGGAAAGGTACCCCCCCACAATCGTACTCGTTAAAAATCGTACTCAATAGAGGTTATAAGCAAAAACTTGACAAAATTTTTATACATTTTTTTTAATTTTTTTATATTTACAAAAAAAAAACAGCCAAGTGCGAGTCGGACTCGCGCTGTCTAAAATGTATTTTTTAGAAAATTTTCCTTTATTTGTGCTATAAGACACTGCTTTTAACCAAATTTCAAGACTTGCGAATGTCGAAATTTGCGATAATTTGCAACATAAAACGGCTGTATCTTTTGATTTCGTTGGTTTATAAGTCTAATTTTTTTCACAGCTTCAAAAAACCGTAGACTTGAGTATTCGATATAAATTTCAGCTTGATACCTCGACGCTTTCCTGAGAAAAAGGGTCTCGACAGAACTATAAAATTATAAAGGATATTTTTTTATATTATGTAATTAAAAATGTTTATTTTTTGTAATTATTCCTCTATCTGTGCTAATAGATGTTGCTTCGTACCGAATTTCAGAGTCTGAGTTCACGGGAAGTACCCTGCAGGTTTTGAATTTTGATACCCTTGCGAATGTCGAAATTTGCGAAAATTTTCAGCATTTACGGCTGTATCTCCTGATTGCGTTGACATAGTAATTTGATGTTATTACAGCTTAAAGATATTATAGACCTGAGTTTTTGATGTGAATATCAATTAATTTTAATTTAATGTACAAGCGTTCATGAGTAGAGGGGTTGTAAGTTTAAAATTATCAAAAATTTAATTTTTACATAATTTAATTAAAAATTCATATTTTTCGTAATTATTCTTATATCTGTGTTATAAAACGTTACTTCGTATCAAATTTCAAGACTCTTGTGTTCATGGGATGCTTCCCATGAGGGTGCTCCCTGTAGGTTTTGATTCAAATGCGAATGTCGAAATTTGCGATAATTTGCAGCATGAACGGCTGTATCTTTTGATTGCGTTGGCTTATAAGTTTGAGTTTTTACAGCTTGAAGAGAACGTAGATTTAAGTATTCGATATAAATTTCAGCTTGATATATTTGCAAATTTCGACATTTGCAAGGGAATCAAAAATCAAAACCTACAGTGTACTTCCCGTGAACTCAGAATCTTGAAATTCGGTACGAAGCAATATTTTATAGCACAGATAGAGGAATAATTGCAAAAAATGAAATTTTTAAATTACATCGTATAAAAAAATATTTTTAATAATTTTAAAGTTTTCTGTCTATCAACGCTTTTTCTCAGAAAAGCGTGGAGACATTGAGCTAAAATTAATATCAAATACTTAAGTCTACGGTTTCTCGCAGCTGTGAAAAAATGAAACTTATAAGCCAACACAATCAAAAGATACAGCCGTTTATGCTGCAAATTATCCCATATTTCGACATTCGCAAGGGAATCAAAACCTATATTGTACTTCCCGTAAACACTGAGTCTTGAAATTTGGTTAAAAGCAACGACTTACAGCACAAATAAAAGAAAGATTGCTAAAACATACATTTTAGACTTACAACAATATAATAAAAAGTAGGTTTGATAGGAGCCCTCGGTGCGGAAGTCCGACTAGCACTTGGCCGGTTTTAACGTGATAACGTTTTTAAAATCGTTTTAGTCGGGTGACATGTTCAGAAACTTGTGTCATACCAAAACCTCACGAGCGCGATCGCAGGTATAACGAGAGAGAGACGGACCGATCTCCCGTCTCATCTCGAGCGCTGCCACCAATAAGACGTTATCACGTAAACATCTCGATCGTAAACCTACTTTACAAACAACCAATTTTTTATTTTAAAGAACGCGTGGATTTATCAGACTGTTATTTTTATTTATTACTTAAATCTACCCTTGAAGCTGTAAAAAAGTCAAACTTATAAGTCAACGCAATCTAAATTTTTACAGCCGTTTATGCTGCAAAAGTTCGAAAATTTCGACATTCGCAAGGGTTTAAAAACAGGTTTAAACGGAACTTTAGGTGTGCGTGTGGTGGTGGAGGTGTGACTCCGATTCGCACTTGGCCAGTTTTTTTTCACATTTTTTTCAGTAAGGATTATTTTCTATTTTATCGAGTACGATTTTGGGGGGGGTCATGTCCCCCGTGACCCCCCCCCCTTGGGACCGCGCCTTAATTAGTAGGATAATAATGTCATCTACATTAAACGTTGTCTAAAGCACAACAACCTAGAGTTGTCTGACCTATCTAATCAATGAATAATTTATAAAGTTGTGTGAACTGTGATTAACATATTAAGGTTCTGTTAGCTTTATGCCTGTATCATATAGACAGCAATTAGAGCAAAATTTAACCTGAGCGCCAAGACATTTTTGTATTAAAAAAACATAAAAGAGGAAGTCTATTTCTTTTTTCTTCGTCAGTTTACATAAATTTAAGATTGTTTTCGCCGACAATAATCGTGTATGAAAAAATTACATTGTAAACTAATTTTCTCTAACAATTTGCCGCCTCTGAAAATTTTGCCGCCCTAGGCCCCGAGTACCTCTAGTACGAATCCAAAATTGGCCAATATTTCCATAACAAAAATGCAAAGGCAATCACAAAGTAGAATTCAATAAAGAAAAAGCTATATAGATTAAAACCCATTAAAAGTCCATTCAAAGAGAGTCGTTCTCTTTATAATGAAATATTACAAAGTAGAAGTGTTCTTTGCGAAAGAAACTTGTATGCTTTACAAATAGTTTCGTAAAGAGTGAGGCAAAAAGTAGCACCTTTTAACATATGTAACAAACATGTTTTTGTTAAAACGGTGTAAAGGCTTGCTACAGTTTTTCAGACGATAGTTTTACGTTGTCTTATAATATAATAGTGCGGTCTTATAAAAAATATAATATTTCAAGTAAGGTATTATAAAATAGAGTAAAACAGTTAATTTCCTTTGTGATTTTTAAGCGAATTTTCCATGCCTTGCCAGGCTGACTAACTAAAAAAAATACGTGTGGCACTCGAGGACTGCCGCGGTAAAGCTATTGCATAGCATCGCATCGCTGTGCCGGTTGGAGTGGGGGGTGTTAGGTTTTTTCGTTACGGAATTTTTACATTCGGTCGCTGCGCTCAAAGTCTGAGATAAAAGCTATGCTTAAAAAGCGCACCTGTATAATGATTTAAATTAAAACAATATGAACCATAAAATGTTCACCACCAAAATTTTATAAGTTACAAAAAAAAAACAGCAGAATAATGATAAAAGTATACTTTACAATTTTGTAAAAATACAATGGCATTTTTTAAGATTAGTAGAACAGAGAAAATGATTATTTGCCGAGTTTCAATTTTCGTTTGCAACAAATATTGAAATAAAGTCATGGAAATACTTCCAGAGGAAACATTGTATAACTTCACGCAGCTAAAACTTTTGCATTAAAACTTATTTTTCCATGTTACTGAAAGAGAATAAATAATACAATATTACTGATACAGTGACTCTGTTTCTTTTGCTTTTAAACATTATATTCTTAGTTTGAAACAATTTCATAGATATATCTTTGTTTATCATATTTATACGATATTGGAAAAACTCTATATAGGGGTTTTTTTGATAATGTGATATTATAACGGTGAGAGTTTATTAATATCTATATATATAAAAGAAAGTCGTGTTAGTTACTCCACTTATAACTCAAGAACGGCTGAACAGATTTAGCTGAAAATTGGCAGGGAGGTAGTTTAGAGCCAGGAGAAGGACATAGGATACTAAATATGTACCGGGCGAAGCCGGGGCGGACCACTAGTATTTAATACTTTTATACTTAACTATACATGTTACTTACGTTATACGTGGTTAAATCTTCCAGACCATTTAAGTATTCCTACATTATAATACAACTAGCTTCCGCCCACGACTTTGTACGTGCATCCCCGTTTTTCCCCGTTCCCGCAAGAATTTTGGGAAATCCTTTCTTAGCGGATGCCTACGTCCTAACATCTACCTGCATGCCAAATTTCAGCCCGATACGTCCAGTGGTTTGGGCTGTGCGTTGATAGATCACTATATCAGTCACCTTTGAGTTTTATATATGTATATAAAACTCAAAGGTGACTGATATACTATTGAATCTTCTATGCAATAGTCATTACTCAGAAGTAAGAACTAGTAAAACAAACCTTTTAAGTCACTTCAATATTAAAATAACCTTTACACATTTTCTAGTGCCTCAAAAGATAAACGTATCTTTGCTGCCTTTTCAAAAAAGTTCATACATACATTTTCATCGCATTTTACGTATCAACCATTTATATAAAGACCTGATCAATGCGACTGAATGAGACCATTTTAATGAATATGTATAGCACCTGATTTACAAGTTAACACACTAGCAAAATAATTTATTCACGCGATTATACGCTCCATTGCCTGTACATAGAGGCCATTTTGCAATATACGCTAGTTAATTCAACAGCATCGATTGTTGTTAAGGTATTCGAGCGTAAAGATCTCGTAAATGTATGGGCGCAGCTTTGTTTACTTACTACTCCAGTAATTGTATTATCGTTTATTTCCATATATATTTTAAAGGAATATTTTCGAGAGAATTGTTATTTATTTATTGACAGGACTATTATTACAGTATTGGAAGATCATTTATTTTTATTATAAACATAAAAAAAAACATTTTCATATAAAATGTTGTCAAAACGCGCATATATACTTTTATGGCTTACACTTTGAATAAGTTCATGTAGAGACAAGCGTCTAACACTACACGTCTTAAGTCTATAAGCCCTAACTTAACAAACTCTTTGCTAAGTATGTGACTTGGCCGTTTCAGTACTATGAGAACTATTGCATTATATAAAAAAAGCCAAACTGATTAACCAAATGTTTTAAGTATGATGTAGAGCTATTATTATTATTATCTTTAATTAAACCCTAATTTTGAATAGTCTAAGTTAATTGTACATAATCTCTTGTTGATATTGAGCCTCATTATAAACCAACAAAATTAAAAAGCACAGATCGAATTACCATCCCTTTTCAGCCGGGTTATACTCAATGAAATGATGATGATAATAAAGCGTACAAAAGTTACAGAGACAAAGAACAAATACAGTAACTGGGCGGTCGGAAGCACTTTTCTAACTAATGAGCGGCGAAACGGGATGCTTCGTGCTGTAACTCAGCAAACTTGATACATAAGTGGAAGTAAATGTAGATAGAATTACGAAAAGAATATAATATTACGTGAACTATCATACTAATATTATAAATGCGAAAGTTTGTATTATTATTTGTTACTGCTTCACGTAAAGACTGATGAATCGATTTTCATTATATTGACACACACGTATAGTTTATAGGAGAAACTGGTATTAAGACATAGGATAGTTTTTATCCCGGAAATTCTACAGGAACGGGAACTATGCGAGTTTTTCTCCGAATACACGGGCGAAGCCACACGCAAATCTAGTAATAATTGGTGACTAAATGTAGTAGTGATTTAAACTAACTTTGGAGAAGGCTGTAGATTATACGCTATATTATGTATAGGACGAGGGGTTACTTGATGTCGTATAGCAGTATTATTTCCAGGGTGGGAAAGTGATGGCGCTACACGACCTATAAAGTGCTGTCATTTTTCTATACTGGCAATAATAATGCTTAAAGACATCATAGTTCGGGATCTTTTACAAAAATTAGAACCTATAGTTTAAAGAATAAGCAATTGAATAAAAACTATCACTTGTAACAAGGGATAGTTTTTATAACGTCGTAAGCACGTGCGTAACATACTGATGCTATGCGAAATGCGCTGGTCACAAAAATATAAATGTATTGCTGTTTTCAAAGAAAATTATATCCAAACGATCACGGCCCTTTTGACATTTTCTAAAGAAACCAACAATGCTACAAGAAAAGTGGCTTTTCATCTCATCATTCATTTCATTTCATCAATGATACTGCGCTGCCATAAATTCTGAATTTATGACCTTATAGCCAAATATTCCGCACTGCTTCAACCGATTGTTAATGCGTTACATTCAAAAAGCATTTGCTATAGTGTGCGAATCACATCAAATAATCATAGACACATTAAAAAAACCCGTGAAAGTGTGGACGATCGCAGCTGCAGTTTCATAGCTGAAGCTCAAGTCATCGTAGATGCTTTAGAAGTTGATTGACAGATTCATATATTATTCTATTTTTAAGTAATATAAGTAGTTGTTAAGTTAACAAGTGTAAATTTATAAAGAATAGAAAAAAATCGATCACGAGGCGGGACTCGAACCCGCATCCTTTCGCGCCATTCCGGGGCGGATGCCTGACCAATTCAGCCACTCGTGACCCGCCAGAGCAATCGAATTTATTCTATTCTTTCAGTTTTATGTGTCAAAGGGACACACCGCGCGCCATCTATTGAGGTGATAAACAACCATCTCAACCAACACGAAACACTTTACAGTGAATACAATATTGTAACGATGGAACACGACCTTTTTTGTTGAAATTGATATTTTTTGGTTAAGGCATTCAAATGCTTTATAAATATAAATTTATAAAGAATAGAAAAAATTCGATCACGAGGCGGGACTCGAACCCGCATCCTTTCGCGCCATTCCGGGGCGGATGCCTGACCAATTCAGCCACTCGTGACCCGCCAGAGCAATCGAATTTATTCTATTCTTTCAGTTTTATGTGTCAAAAAGGGACACACCGCGCGCCATCTATTGAGGTAATAAACAACCATCTCAACCAACACGAAACACTTTACAGTGAATACAATATTGTAACGATGGAAACTTATTACCTAATTTATTTTATTACCTAATTATTACCTAATTTATATTAACTAATTAAAGTCCCTGTGCTGATAAAAATACATTTTTATCTAATACCTGCCTCTCTACCCTTATAATTTAAAAGACTTGGTTTCAATATACCTTTTCATTTTATTTCATATATTACAAAAGTCCTAAGAAACCCACTTTTAAAATGGAATTTATCCAATTATATAATAGTAGTCACAGATCTATTGCAAAACACATTGGAATGTCTAATCGCAAAGATATGACCCTTGAAATATTTATATTGCTCTGAACAACATTCCACCTCGATTCCTTACCTACGATTTCGTCGACTTAATTTACTTTGTTAGAATTTCAATATTATATAGGCAACAGTAAAATCTGGGGAGTTTATTTTGTATGTTTGTTCTATGCTTTACATTTAGAGACCATATTATATTCATTTAATACATAAAGAAGTTGTATGTAAATTGTAAGTTTGTGTGAAAAAGCACTTTATTATTTTTAGTATATTCTGTAGTACAATTTATTTTATTCACTACGACTGCAAGTGAAAACTTAAAAAAATCTTGAAAGTGTTTTAAAACTTTTATAAAATCTACAATTCCTAAATTTTCTGTAACTAACATACCTAGATGACATTAACCAAACATAATAATTAATAGCTAAACATTTTCATGTACAAAATTATCAACACCTATATAATACATACCTACATACACCATACTTACTTATTTATAAAGGCATGATACACGATATTTCTCTCAGCTAATACATTAAGGAAGACATAAATGTCTACCCATTGGATGTGACACAAGCTTCCACTGTGTAAACTTTGTACAGGGGAGATTCGATGAAATTTCCTATGTTTCAATATGAAAATGTCAGAGTTTATGTGTTCTTGTATCTTATAGCGTCAGTTCGGTTCGGGTGAAATTACGTTCTTATAATATGTAGGTATTATGCTTTATATTTTTGTAAAAATCTATACGTTACCATGTGAATTTGTAACGTAATAAGGTATACTTAATCTTTGAATCTATTGAACCAATTTTTAAAATTCTTTTTTCAATAGAAATATACCTACGTCATCTGTAAGTTTCATAGGCATTCATTTTGTTTATATCCCGGATAAATGCGAACGAGGCCGGGACGGGCGGTTAGTCTAATAAAATGATTAAAAAAAGAAGAAACAAATAAATATAGGTAATCAATATTAGAAGAGTACCTACGAGTATTCAAATATCGATATATCAATGATATCGATTGGCGTATCAATTCATGTATCTTGAATTTAATCATTAGAATTCATTAGTATTAAATAATTCAATATTATTCCTTATAAAAACTTAACTTTGTTATTGAGAATACACTAGTATAAAATGGTCTTATAATGTGTTTTACATAATATAGAAATAGAGCCAGAACTTTACGTAATAAATTTCAGTAATACCAATGTTAATTCGCTTTACGTTATATTACCGCTCATCAAACATCACGACGTGTCACCGAAATATTCCGATTTCATTACCTTTGTAACGAATGCCGACATGTCACAAAATTAGTATTTAATAGTTCATTCGAGCGGTTAGCTGCTTAGCGATTTTCGTTCGAAATTATACGTGTATGAGTGTGAATAGAGGCAATATTTGTGTGTCAGAATATAATGTAATAAAGTTATTTCTTTACGTGTAGTACTTGTTATGAATGATCCGTTAGACTTAGATATTCTATATTATGAGCAGTAAGTACTGATACCTTCTTTTAGATATTTATTATTTGTAGTTGATGAATGGGAAATATAATAATTTTACAGACTTATAGAGAAACATGATTAAAGATAAATAATGAAAATATTGTTAGAATGAGAAAAAGAAAGGCACTTTGAAACTTGTCTAAGCTGTTATTATAAAGAGGAAATGTCTGTTTTCTGAATTAGCATGGGAGAATAAAAAGTTTGAAAATATCTTTGGGTATTCTTACTAAACTATTTATGTTGCTTTCACTTGAACATATATTTACAAATTCATACAAATGATACGAAGGTCTAAAGGTAAGGTGTAAACTTGACCCAATTCTAACCCGATATCTTGTAGACTTTGTACAAAATATTGCTAAATATTTATTTTTTTCGATCCTAATTATTATTTTCGATCAATAGAGTTATAAAAAATTAAGTATTTGCTTAAATTAATTGTTATAAGTAAATAGTAGATTATTCTACCCATAATATATTAAAATAAGTAATTTTTTCGTCACAGATTGACATGCACGTACTTTATTAATAATCCCTACTATCTAATATTATAAATGCGAAAGTAACTCTGTCTGTCTGTCTGTTACGCTTTCCCGCTTAAACCTCTCAACCGATTTTGATGAAATTTGGCACATACAATCTTTAGACCTTGAGAAAGAACATAGGCTACCTTTTATTGCGAAATATGTACCACGGGCGAAGCCGGGGCGGACCGCTAGTTAATAATAATTTAATAGTAAAACATAATAATATAACAGACCCAGGATGACGCAATCTTATATAGATACATAATAATTTATATAGTCTATGGTGACCCATATAGTTCCTATAGCAATTGAACTGTAAGTAAGGAAGGTGATCTTCCTCCAAAGGGCTTTGACCAATCAATCCGAGTGAGTGACTCTTAGGGTTTACAATCATGATATTGAGGCCAAAGGATGGAAAAAGGGGATATTGTCGCTAATTTGTTTACTGGTATGTTTCGATGTAATTTAACAGCGTTAACTCTGTTATAATATTTGATTGACAGCGTAATGGTAAGTTACCTACTGGATTTTTTAAGAATTTTTCATACAGATAATATGGTGAAATAGGATGATTAAATTGAGGGATACTACCTATCTTTATTCTACCACGTAGTTAATATGTATATAAGGACATTTTTTTCATACAAATTGTATGAAAAACTTTGTTTTTATCAAAAATATTTGAACTTTAGTGTAATTTATGCTTATAAGTTACATTTTTTCTCTTCAACAGTGAGATAAGCTGCGCTCAGAAAGCTAAGAACTAAATGTTAATGTAATAAATGTTTATAATATTATAATAAGTATACTCACATTAGTCGGAGAAATAAAATTGTACTCCATTGTAGTCCTATCTATATTGACGCATGCCGTTTCAAATTTTCGTGTCTTCTTTTAGCAGGATGCTCCCAGGGCGCCTCAACCGCCATGTTCCAAACTCCATTTTTAGACGTCACATCTCTGGAATAGAATGGAAAAGTTAAAAATGAATTTTATCCTAGCTTTATCGTATTATGTGAGTTAAATCACAAATCAAATAAAAATGAATCGCTAAATGAGTCGGTACCTAAGCGCAAAACTCGAGAACGGCTGAACCAATTTCGTTAATTCTTTTTTTAATATTCCTTGAAGTACGAGGATGGTTCTAATGAGAGCGAAGGTAAACATGTACCACGGGTGAAGCACTTGTATCGTCGGGGCAAACCACTAGTATAATATAAGTATACGTGAATAGATTGTATCTTTGTTTAGTTTTATAGCATTCGAATGCTTTATAAATGAGAAATTTTTCGCCATGCTGGGGCGATAGGCGCGGGTTCGAATCCCGCCTTGTGATCGATTTATTTCTATTCTTCAAATAATAATTCTTATAGATTGTATCAGCTTGTATAATAATTGCTTACTAAAGAACATAATATTATATAACTGAAAAAACCGAATTAAAAGCCTACGGATCTATTGTTAATTCTATATTCTAAATTTGTAGGTAATGCGTCATACATATCATTATATTTCTAAGGTAGTAAAATCTCATTAGATTTTCTAAGTTATTTTAAAGTAACAAACACCTATACGTACCTACCAATCTCTGGAAAATGACTCGAATATTAAAATTCACATCAAAGAAAAAGTTTCCTCCAAGAAATTGCTATCAAAATAGTTTTTGATATCTTTGCCATTTGTCCAAAGTTTTTAATGGATTATAAGTTTGGCCTACTATTTTAAAACGTTATCAAGAAGTAGGTATACCGTAACTAGATAATATTAATTGTGAGTGTGATTTATTCACAAAAGCTGGTAAGTACGTTAGTTTAGCTGTTGTTTTGTGTTTAAAATCCCGGACTAAATGAAAATAAATTGCTTTATTCGCATAGTACATCATAAAACAACATTTCATAAAATTCCGATTATTACATTTGTAATATAGGAGTACATAGCAGTAGAATTCAGATTATAATATTAGTACCTAGATAGGTATATTATGTAATTGATATAACGAATGATTTTAGTAGTGTACATTATTACTAAAACTTCACTCGTTTATACGCAGTCCCCATTACAGTTCCCATTACACAAATGCAGCGTTTTTTTCAGATGTGCTATCGTATATCTGAGAATATCGTATACCCTAGCTCGTACATTCGATATTTTGCATTATCACGTTCCGATAGATGACGCGAGTTATTTAATCTATGAATAATTTATCAGTTGAAACTTTCATATAAAATTTACTCGTAATACACCTCAATTTGAGAGAAAATTGTATTTCATGTGGTATAAGTTTATCATGAATAATATTAGTGAAATACGTTTTTAGAGATAAATTTTAACGGGAGATGAATTAAATATTAACGTCAAGGTTCTAGTTTCGACTGCTTGTAATCATAGTGTTTTAAGAAAGTACCTAGTTACACAGAGGTAAAATGGATAAAATAAATTGCTATTGTGCAATTTATCGTGTATCTTATAGATATTGAATATAGTACATAGCCATAAAATAATTGTGAGCTCTAGCCTCTATGTATTTTGTACCGAAATTGTAACAAAACAATTAAGTAATGTTCATGTTCAACTTATGAACCAAATTTCGTCAAGAAAACGTAGTTCAAATTTAATCCAACCCCATTAACGTTAAAAGCTTACAAAACTCCAAAACGAGCATGAAAAAGAAAACCTATTACCCAAGCGCTAGCCTTTACAATTCAAATCCATGCACAAGATTGAACGGAAAAATACAAACGACATTTAGTTGAACTTTGTAAGGTTTAAACATTTTAACGTGATAACGTTTTTAAAATCGTTTTAGTCGGGTGACATGTTCAGAAACTTGTGTCACACCAAAACCTCACGAGCGCGATCGCAGGTATAACGAGAGAGAGACGGACCGATCTCCCGTCTCATCTCGAGCGCTGCCACCAATAAGACGTTATCACGTAAACATCTCGATCGTAAACCTACTTTACAAACAACCAATTTTTTTACATGAAGAGAAATGGTTTCTATGCAACGGGATTATAGACTCAATTGGAGGACTAATGGACTCTTGTTTGCACAAGTGGCTTGCACAAATGAGATGGAATGCTTCTACAATCGTATTACTGCTGATCTTTGTTTTGATATACTAGTGATGCAGATTTATGGACTTTAGGCATTGAAATGCTTGTTATTGTGTATTTTATTTTGTTGTATTTAAAACTAGCGGTCCACCCCGGCTTCGTGGTACATGTTTACGTTTTCTCTCCTTATGAATTAACGAAATCGGTTCAGCCGTTCTCGATTTTTGCGCTTAGCAACACATTTGGTGTTTCCTTTTTTTATTATATTGATGTATATTTTAATGCGAACTTAATAATTTACATAAAATGATCGGCTTTATATTGTTTGCTACATATTTTGAACGCTAGGTGTGAGGTAAAAGGTAGATTCTAACCGTAAAGGAGCTCTCCCATAAATATCTACCATTCTCTTACTACCGTCATTTAGATACTTAAATCCTTTTAAGAATTCATCAGCTCTTACAATTTAGGACTAAATAATGAATAAGGCTTTAAATAGAAATTTGATGGCAGTATCATAAAGAAACAAGACATAATTTTGTTCTAAGTTTTTTTTTTTGGAAGTGAAAACTTCTTTAGCGGCGTTGAGCACTTTTTCTGTTATGGGTATAAAATCTTAAACTCGCGTCAGGACACGTGACCTGATCGAAAAAGCGTAAGACGGATGGAGAGAACTCAACGTTAATAATCAAGTTTTCACTTCTGCCGGCACTCCCGGAGTGCAACCCGTCTTTTTTTTTTCTTAAAGACTAGTTCTTACTAAACAACCAAAGAGGCTACATACAACCTTAAAACAAACACATTTACGATTTCCTTACAGGCGACGGTAACATGGATTCTCTCTAGGTGAATTTAAATGGTTTACGCCGAGAATGTTCAAGCACCGAAGCAATTTGGCGCGAGAGCACAGATAATACATGTTTTGTGTAGTCTGTCTCGCCACAGAGTATAAATAGACGATACCAAAGAGTTCCAATGAGTTGCTTTTTCATTGTTAAAAACAGCTTTATCGACAAGGATGGATAAAAGTACAGGATAATTATCAGTACAGACATAAAATATCTATTCAAGTGAGTTTTAAAAAATTAAATTGTGTTATTAATGAATTCGTGTAGTTCATATTTCTGTAAGTCATAAGTTCGGAATTTAATTAGCAAAAGGCTCACGTCAAAGGTTGAACCAATTTAAATAATGTGACGGAAATCGCGAGTAAAAAGCTTTTAAATTGTATTCTGTTCGAGCTTAACTCTTGGTAAATTTTATAAATAAGTATTATTTTCAGCATAAGTTATTATAACTATATTTTAGCTACAATCTATTATTTTAATAGAAATCTTGTGAAGGACAATTTATTTACAAACGTATCATTTTAAAAAATTATAGATTCTGTAGTTGTTTATACTGTGGCATAAGATATTACGATCAAGATTTTGGAGAATGCATGGAAATTATTGTTGAGGAATTAGGTGTGATGTAGGTACGCCCACATAATAATAATATAATGTGGGCATTTTTGTCTTAGGGGGAGTTTTATTGCAATAATAGAAATGCAATTTCTTGGTTATTTATTTATTACCTATTCATAGATATATTTTATCGTTTTCCATACAAAAACTACTTTTCGACCGGATCTGCCTAGCTAAACTTTTTTGCAGTAAGTTTATCTAATTTTTAATAAACGTGTCAAAACAAAAATCATTAAAATTCATTCGGCCTAATAACTTTCGTGTGTTAAAAATAATATTAAAGCTTGTAAGTAAAATAATAATGTGTATATATTACTTACTACCAGTAAAATATGTGACACCACAACTGACTTATTTACGATGTTATCAGAAAGATGGTTTTTATTGTACATTTAATGGTCTATCAATACATAGGTAAATGAGCAATATATCTCAACAATAAAGGAACGATGAAAACATATTAAATACTTTTTAATGTAAAACACGGCCATTACATTTTATAAGCCTACTGCCATTGAAAAATTGAAAGTAAAAATTTAAGTGTACCTACTATAATTTAGAAATAACCCTTAACCCTTAAGCTTTTAGTAATTTTTCTTATTTTTTAAAAACAAACCATACCATACCCTACCATACAAACATATTGTTATGTAAACGATAGCAAAAACGTATTACTACATCGAATATATTCAAATCAATATAAACTTAAATAGCAAACAAAAAGTCCGAAAACACTTATATTCAGAATGTAATATATTGGAGAGATATTGCTTCTAAAGCGGCGTTTAAACGGCGCGCAAACACGCGAGCCGAGCCTGGCTCCGCTCGTGGTTCGCCGCGCCACGCGCTGTGTAAACAACTGCGCTCGGCGCGGCTCGGCAAAGTTCGCACGATCCATCACTTTTCGGTTTTTTCGACACAGATCAAAGGCGCGCGCGCCATCTGCGGCTCGGCTTGTGTTAATACGCGCCGTCTAAACAGATGTCACAGAGCGCGCGACGAAGGAAGACCTATTTTGTTTTGATGTGTAGCCGCCACGGACGGCTCGGCTGGCGTAGGATCGTGCTACCCCGCGTCGTTTAAACGAGCAGGCTTGCGTCCGTATTTAGCCGAGCCGCATCTCCACGGACGGCTCGGCTCGCGTAGGATCGGGCTAGCCCGCGTCGTTTAATCGCGCCTTTACGAGTCAATTTGTCACTTGCCAACAAGAAAATTTTAGTGGTGAAAAAACGTACGAGCGCAATTCTTTAACAGTTATTACGCGGTTATTACTTAAAGAACATTTGAACTTGTAACTGTTAATGTATTTATGTACGTGACAATCATAGATAAGTCTCCAATAAATTAATGATATCAATAGAAAGGATAAAATTAAATTCCGAAACCAATTTCGGCACTTATTCGAAGGTTGTGCAAATAAATAATAGTTTTGTAAATTCGACTAAATTTGACTCACACTCCACGCTTGAAGACCCCAATATGCTGTCTTCCTTAGAAAGTTTTTCAGGATTCATGCTTCCATATCCTGATAGTGTTGATATTTAAACACGCTTTGATGTTTTTTTATACATTATAATATGTTCTTTTCAATTCAATTCTAATACAAGATAATCCAAAGAACCCTCCATAAGTTATGAAACTGGCCATTATAGTTTTCTAATTTAAACTTGATTAAGCCTATAATATTTAAATGTCTAAATACATTTATTTGTATGTACTAGTAAGTTTGAATTGCCTCACTTTTACAAATTGTACTGCATTGAAGATTGAGAGAATTGTTGACTTAAAAAGCTCTAGATTATAAAATTAATAGCTATTTTGTTAAATGATACAATTGCATAATTTTACGACACAAGCTTTTGAGTAAAAGCAGTAAAATCCTATCTCTTATCCCACTCACTTCAATAACAATCAATTTAAGCAATAATGGACTTTAATTTAAACGATTACAGAGGTGCTATTACCGCGGCAGGCTTTATCGATCGTTAAGATTAACATTGCCAAATTACAATGTCACGGTGAAATTGTTTAGGAAACGATTGGAGTCGTTTACAAACTCACAAAAATGGTAGTAGCGTGATATCATTTTGCGAAGTTTGATCGTTATTTTATTTTTAGCTATGTTACAAGTTACCTACAAGTATATTTAGTTTCATTTGTGGTACTTTCAGCATATTGATATACAAATATATGATGATTAAACAGCAGCTGATCAAATCAATACGATATTAGGTACAGAATAGTTATCCCATATGTGAAGTGTAACTTCTTTAGGCGAGTTGAGAGTAAAATTTCAAGGTCGCGTCATGGCAATACCGTCACGTCATGGAGTAAGGCGACGATTTTGGTATCTTTGAATCTTGCCAAAGAAGTTTCACTTCTTACACGTGTGCTCAGCACACACGCTCTTTTTTCTTGCTTTAATTTTGTACCATATTTTGTACCACGTCTGTGAAGCCTCGTACATCAGTTAGTATATTTTTAACATTATGAACATTTTATTAACCAAGATGACAACGAATATAATATAATTTCGTTAATCTCGATCAACGCAAAACTAAAATTGGGTTAAAGGTTTAGTCTCCGATAAACGAAATTGAGTTTCCTTTAGTATTCAAACTTTCGTATTTTCTCTTCCGTTTTATTATTTACGCTTCCATCAATTTTATCCAATTCCTGGGTTTAAATAGTTTAGAATTTCACCACAAATAGAACTCGTTATCATACAAATATATTAGATTGCTTATGTTCGGAACAGTCTAAATAAATTTGCATACATTGTTGTTGGAAGTTATGAAGAATAATATTCGTTTTATTTATAGTTTTATGAAAGCAGAGTATATTCATTTTGGAATATATTGATGGCATGTTTCGTGTTGATACAATATCTATTTTCGTTTCTTTATTGCCTGCTGTATTTTAGAAATCCAATAAAACTTTATGATTTATTGTGATTATAAGGATATCATATAAGTAATGGATTACGTAAATTGGTTTTGTGTTATTTCTTAAAAAATATTGAAAGAAGTAATTTACGTCTAAATAGAAAATATAGTCGTCTTAGTTACATCCGTTATAATTGAAAACGGTTAAACGTATTTTAATTACTTTACTTTTTTAGGATTTGTCTCCGCATAAATTAGAATAATTATTAGATTATATTAAATCTGTTATAATATGCCTGTTTCGCTTAAACCATATTACATTACGGTGAATAAACGCCTGAACTTACTGAAAATCTGACCAGCTTTGAGAATCATTTACGTATCTGTCAAATACTAACCCACTTCAAATCAATTTAAATCCACACAAGAACCCTTTCTTCATCTAAAATAATCCCTCTCTGCTATATTGAAGTTTGTTGGGCCTTTGTAAAGTTGGGTGCATATCGGACCATAAGCTCTTGCCAAAGGTTCTACGAAGCATGGTAATTATGTGTACGAAGCCTTATATTACAAGCAATTTGGTCTGTAAAGTGCGGTAAGTTGCTATGAACGTACTGCTCTAGTGCACCTTTAAAATATTTCCAGAGTAAGCTCAAAGGGAGGACGCATTATAGTAGAATACCTGACCACCAGATGCAACCTCAACTTTAATTTGTCGTCCATTTGGTAATTGTAAAATGGAATGGTAGGGAACGATTTCCAGGAAAGCAGGATTTTCAGATCTCGTGTGGTAGTAACTACTAGTAGTTAAATAATATATATATAGCTTACTATTTACTGCATTTTATATGCTGTTATTTCAAGTGTGTTCGAAATATGTTATAATTTATAAAGTAATCAATAAATAATCGATCTTTATTAAACTTTAATTTTTAAATCCATCTTTGTATATATAAATTTATATAAGAAGATTACAATAAACATAATGCAATAATAGAATTCAATTAATTATTAACGTATTTATTACTCTTTTTACGACTATCCATTGTAAACTTAGCAATTTCATAGCAATAATAAGCTAATCAATTACAAGCTTTAACCAATACAACACATGCTTTTTATTCAAAATAACAAAATACTTGATTAAAGAACGAGTAACGAATCCGTTTTATACTAAGAAAACTCTCACGTACTAGCTATATGAAATATAGCTATACTATGTAGTATTAAATCTGTGGTATTATATTATCTGTGGCCATACTAAATCACTCCCAACGGACACTGCGGTTTCAAAGTGATTCATTTTCGTTAACCGATCGCCTACTTGATCTTTGTAAGTAAATAGATAATACGTATTGAAGATACCATCAATCTTATTTGTATTGAATTGTTATTATTTAGAAAATTGAATTTATAGATCTTTGCTCATCATATTTTTAAAATATATTAATTTCATTTCGTGTAGTTATAATTATTATAATTAGATGTTAATGTCGTTTTCAAAATATTCTATAATCATTACGTTTTTTGAACTGAAACTTCTTTATCGGGGTTGGAAAAAAATTTAGTGTAACATTTTTTCATTACGCGTGACATTTTTCCGTTACGCGCCATCTTTTTCTTATCCCTACCACGCGTGATTCGACGTATTTCTGTAAAGTTGCATATTATAGTAAATTATTTTTTGAAAAATAAGGTCATAAGAAGTTTCACTTCTTACGTGTGTACACTAGTACACGCACACATTTTTTTACACACGTTTTAAAACTAAACACTGATTTTTTATGTATCGCAATTCACATTGTGGCTTATTTTATTTATAACTAGCTTTCCACCCGCGGCATCGCCCGCGCAGTCAAAGAAAAACCCGCATAGTTCCCGTTCCCGTGGGATTTCCGGGATAAAGCCTATCCTATGTCCTTTCTCGGGTATCAAAATATCTCTATACAAAATTTCATGCAAATTGATTCAGTAGTTAAGGCGTGATTGAGTAACAGACAGACAGACAGAGTTACTTTCGCATTTATAATTATATTAATATTAGTATGGATTTGAATGTTAAATGTTCATTAAATTTTATTTTTATGAATGTTTACTAAGTCATTAACTTCATAATATAAATGGGTTATTTATAAACCGATCTCAAAGCTTGCGTTTATCTAAAGCATGAAATTTACATAAAAATACTAAAAGCATAAACACTGACCCTCTTCATAAGAAAAACAGCGGGAAAAGTGACGTAGATTCCTCTTAAATTCCTATAAGGTGAAGCCTCTGATAAAAAATAAATTGTGTACGATAAGATGAAAATCGGCTTTCACCGTAAGTTGTTACTTGTTAGAGATTTGTCGAGCGATTCTGTGAAAGTTGGGCAATTATGATTGTGATCGTAACGTATTTTTGGTGTTTTTGAATGGTATTGTAATATAATATGGTTTTGTGGAATATTTTATTCTAGTCTTTATGTTTTATGTGTGAAGTATTCGATTATTTTCTCTATGCTTGTTGTGTTGGGTTATGTTTTTTGCCTTGCTTTTGTATTATGCTTTTTTCTTTACGCAGTGTAAGTCGGTAAGAACCAACCCACGGCTCCTTTACCGGGTGCATATGCAAGATACCTATCCCCACTAAAAAAATGTCATGTTGTAAATCGTAATGATCATAATTAGCAATGATAGAGATTCTTTATTAATGACTTGTAATTAACATTTTTTTTCCATTATTTCGTATTTTTTCAACATTTTCAATATCAAAAGTCACACGATAATTTTTATAATATACATTGGATAGTTTCATTTATATCTAAAAGTGGTTTGAAGTACAGTTAGTTATACTTATTAGCTTACGGTTTAGTATTAATGGTATTCGTATACCACCTAAATTCAACTCAACTGAAAATGGATCAACTAGGCTTTCACAGGCTCAATAGAATGGACAATTTGTGAACGGAGAATAATATTAAATGTTTCAGGTATTCTGTATAACGGTATTGAATCTTTTAACATAATAAATACCGAATATAGTATGGTACAACAAATACGGTAATACATACAAATAAATTAAATATATTTTTGGCGAAAATGATTATCTTCTAATGAAATAGACATTTCATATATTTTCATGTAGAGTAACTAATTTTAAACAATAAAAATATTTTAATGTATTTAAATTCTATAAAACAAATAAAAATGGGAATAGTTGCCTAATTGAATACCAAACGATCTTTAAAATCTGTTATATTTCTAAAGTAGGTACTATTTTAAAAACTCATCAACAATAGTAAAACAATACAATACAATTGAAATGAAATAGTTTACAAATTGTAAGCAAAAAAAAATGTGTGCGTGACTTTAATTGTGAAATGTGTGACTTTACAGAAAAACGTCGAATCACGCGTGGTAGGGATAAAAACAAGATGGCGCGTAACGGAAAAATGTCACGCGTAACGAAAAAATGTTACACTAAATTTTTTTCCAACCCCGATAAAGAAGTTTCACTTCAAAAATATAAATTTCCACAAAGTAATTCTTATGGCTTCATTTGAAAATATTCTGTTAAGAAGTATCTCTTGACTGAAGTTTCTTTTTACTTTTACTGTTTGTCTTCAATATCTTTTGCTCTAGATAACATTCCGCCAATTCAAATACACTTTATATTTATAATATTTCTTCGCTTATATCTACACTAATACTGGACCGATTTTAAAAATTCTTTCACCATTCAAAAGCTACATTATCCACGAGTAATATAGGCTATATATAATCATGCTAAGACCAACAGGAGCGGAGTAATGCGGGTGAAACCGCGCGGCACAGCTAGTTATCTTATAATATACTACCAAAAGTGAAGAATTACCTAAAATATTTATACAAAAGTTCTGTATAAAGCTATATTTCATTTACAAGAAGAATTAAAGTAAACTTATAATTAAGTGGTAAGATAATTTTCGTCTATTTATGTTCGATTTAAGACATCATCAATCTATTAACCACATACTGTATTTGTATCATTTACATTTTATCAAACTTAATCCTAATCTTAGCATTAGCTAAAAATGCGAAAGTAAGTTCTTAATATGTCTGTCTCTTCTTCACGCCTTAACCACTGAATCGGTTTGGACGAAATTTTGTAGGGAGATAGCTGTGAAAGTACATAGGATTATATGCGTGTTTTTCTTTGACTGTGCGAGTGAAGCCGCGGGCGGAAAGCTAGTACAAAATAAATGTATGTTATCTCATTATATAATACAACATACACCTAAAATCAAACATTAACAAAATCCCTATCAAAATAACAAGACATTTCACACGACAAGCAAAGAGCGTAATTTACTTCAAAATTTCAACCGCTGAGTTAACAAATTTGTTAGTCAAGGTGAATATTTGAGAAGCGTTTACCGCATTTTGTAAGGCATCTTAAAACCACTTCAATGTTATGTAAGTATTATATATATTATATAAGGGGGATTTGTATAGGTTCTGGAGGAAAAGTACTTTGAGTTTGAATATTGCAGATTGCAAATTTTACTGAAAGGAAACATTCTCTTATCTTTAGAAAGAAATAGAACTGCATTGACAGATTTTCGAAATTTCACCTGCCATATCCTGGAATCGAATATTCTTTAATTTTTAAATGCTTTACTTTTTAAAAATTATGTGTCTGGGCTCTTTCAAAATTCCCATCCTGTACCTATACACAGCTATATAGCTGTTCCATAAACGATTCCCAAAGGCTTTAGTGAAGTGACAATTCATATAAAGACATCGTAAAAGGATTGTCTTTCCGACGTTTTAGCTTATAATGGATCGAATTTTATATTCTCGTACGAGTAAAAATAACTCGGTCAAGATTACTTTTAAAAAAATAATTTATTTAAATAAATTACAATTTTTACTTAATCTATGACCTTAACTATAGAGAGCTGGTGTGAGAATGACGAGTTTACTTGTGAATTGCTTATATATCCGAGATATCCTCCTGCCTGGTGGTCCGGTGGTGGTCCGATACCGTATAACCATTAAATTAATATTCCTTTGTTTTATCAATTACGCATTGTCCACTAAATGGGCGTATTGTTCAAGTTGATACGTTCCTTCTTGGATGTCCACGGTGTTATCATAATAAGTTCACTGGAATTCGCATAATGATCTTGTAACTTAGGTATTTGCCTTTTATTATTTATTTTAAAATTAAGTGTGGCCTTTTGCTTTGCTTTACTGTCCCCCTCCAAATTCGAAGTACAGGTTTTCGAACGAAACCTGGATCTGAGAATTTTAACATAGATTAGGCACATTATTATTACAATAGTTATAAATGTTATCCAGCTATATTGAACAATATCGTGAGTTTCAAAATTAAATGCGGGAATCCTCTTCAATTCATTTAACTTAGATGAAATCTTCTTTCTATCATACTTGCTAAGTTCTATTTCAGTTACAGTCTCCATTGGTTGTAAATCCACTTTACCAATAATTATTTTGTCCGTTGATTCCCTCGTGTGAAATAAAGTTTTTCCTGAAACATTCAACTCACAATTTTCTCCATATAATATATTAGTATACTTAGTCCACAAAGTTTCTTTATGATTATTACACTTGATTCCAACTTCAGTTGTCTTATTAAAATACATATAAATGGCTTTTGGGGATATCTCAAAAATTTCCTCTTTAGGACACTTTATTGCTACCATTTGACATTTTTCGCTATTCATTGTATTTAATATTTCAGATTCACAAGTATCTTTCGTCAAAATATTTCCTTTACAAATTAATTCATTTATTTCAATACAATCTTCAGCTTCATACATTTCTTCTTCATTGTAAGCTAAAGTAACCGTTCGCATAATAGGATAGGAACAGGATAGGTTATGTTGGATAATAGGTACAATTTTTCTTGTCCTAAATACACTATTCTTAACTAATGGTATTTCAATTACAAAATATACTATTCCATTAATAATTTGACAATCTACAGTAATAAACTTTTCTAAATCATTAACATTTCTAGATATAACAATTTCTTTTGGAATACTATTAATTGTATCTTCTAACAATTGAGATTGCAAAATACTATAATGATACATTTTATGTTCAGCAAACGTAATAGCTGTTGTTAATCTTTCACTTACATCTTGTAAAGTTTGAGCTTGTAATAACAAAGATATAGCAACCTTTTGTTGCGCTTTACTAGTTAACATAGATAACAATTGATTATTAATCTCTTCCTGAATTAAAGTAATATTTGCAATCTGCTTATTATATTCCTCTAAAGTTTCATCAGTTATCGATATTTGTTTATTATAAGCAATTCTTACAGTTTCTAAATCTCTTTGAATTAAATCTAAATCATTTTGATCTAAATTACCAGTTATCGACTTAATAACACTTCCTAAACCATTAATTAATCCTCTTTTAATCCTATTCTTACTTTGAATATTTAAATGTTTACATATCTCTCTAACATGTTCTAATATAATATTAATTCTCTGATATATATGATTAACATCATCTATCTTAGAATTTCTATAAGCATGGTTTACAGATTGTTGTATACTCTCTAAATTTAATACAATTGGTTTTATTTCTAACTTATGAATAATATACCACTTTCCTTCTAAAATTCGAGCAGGCTTCAACTCAACTATTATTACATTTTCTGAAGGTTCTAACTGCTTGAACTTGTATCCGAAACTGACGTAGATTCTGAAACAATTAGTTCCTCTACATGATATATTTTGCCATTGCTTATTTTATATTTGTTATGAGGTTCCACGCTTAATATTTTGTATGGACCTAAAAATCTTGACTTCGTCTTATGTCTGTCCGCCATAGAGTTTTTCAAATAAACTGTATCACCTATCTTAAATATTTTCGGGGGTTTAATTCTCTCATTCAATCTTTTATTCCTATCATGCTTTTGCTTCTTTAACAATTTATGAACATTTTGATTTAACTCTTTCGCAAAATCTCTATGCTGGGCAGTATATCTCTGTATAGCTACTTTTAAATTATCAAAACTACGCAACTTAGGCTTTCTACCAAAATGCACTTCAAATGGCGTCATATTTATCGCACTATGCATTGTATTATTATAAGAATGTACAATAAAATTAATCTTTTGATTTTGGTCTAAATCTGATTCACGTTGTAAACGAAACAACTCTTGTATAGTACTATGTAAACGCTCAACATCCGAATTTGATTTATGATGTTGCGGTGACGTAGTATGGTTAATAATATTATAAGTTTTAAAAAGTTCCGTGACAATCTCACTACAAAACGATTGTTCACCATCATGCACTATCTTATTAGGTGCCCCTATAAATGCAAATATTTCATATAATACATCATATACTCTACTTTTATCTACTGGCTTAATAATCGCATATTTTGAAAACTTATCTATAATTGTAAGGTACCACTGTCTTTCTAAAGACATAAAATCTATATGCCATACTGACATTGGTTCATGTGGAGTTTCTGTCTCCGAATACAATGTATTATTAGGATGCCTATTATATTTTTCCTTTCTACACAATTCGCAATTTAATATATACTTCTTAATATTTTTCCGCATATTCTCCCAATAATATTTTTCACGCAATTGTTTATACACAATTTCTATACCTGCATGTCTATTATTTAGTAAGTGACATTCTTTAATTAAATTTAATTGTTCTTCTTTATTATCTATTTCTATTAACGATTTAATGTATCTAGTTGGCTTAAACTTACTATGATCAAAATACTTTCTATAAACTTCAGATATTTTATAATATAATTCGTCGTTTGGTATTATAAAAGCATATTTTTCTTTACTTAAATACTCTAACATATATTTTTTAATAACTTCTTCCTCATTATTAGGTGGAATATAAAAATACCACATACCTTTTTCAAACTTCGCGTTCTCGTATGGAGCACTTTCAAACACAACACGTCTGAGACGTTTAGGTGGGTAACTATCAATGATTGGAATACCTGTATCGCTGTCTTGTTGACAAGAGTGTATTGTATTACTCAACGATCTATTGTCTGAGCAACAGGAATTCGATTCAGTGCTTATCGTTGTATCATTATTACGCGGTGTACTGTCTAACGATAATTCTTCGCCACAATGCGCTGCTAAGGAATCTACACTTGTGTGGTTTATTTGAATTCTACTTAATGCATCAGCTACGTAATTTTCTTTACCCTTGACGTGCTCAATTTTATAATCGTAATCTTGCAATTTAAGTTTCCATCTCGTTAATCTTTGATTTGGCTCTTTTAGTTTAGATAACCATATTAATGCTTTATGATCTGTTCTTAAGATAAATCTCCTACCATAAATATAGGGTCTGAATTGATTAACAGCCCATATAATACCTAACAATTCTTTTTCCGTAGTGTTATAATTTCTTTCTGTTTCGCTTAAAATTCTCGACGCATACGCTATCGGATGATTTTCTTGACTTAATACTGCACCTAGAGCTATGTCCGATGCATCCGTTGTTAAAACAAACGTTTTATTAAAATCAGGGAATGCTAAAATTGGAGCATTCATTAATAAATGTTTACACGACTCGAATGCTTCTTTAAACTTATTATTATTAATGTCAATAATCGCGTTCTTCTTAGTCGTATCCGTTAAAGGCTTAACTATCTTACTTAAATTAGGAATAAACTTTCTATAATAACCTATTAATCCTAAAAAACTTCTAACTTGTTTTAATGTTTTTGGAATTGGAAATTTCTTAATTGCCTCTATCTTTGACTGATTTGGCTTTAGTCCGTCTTTGTTAAGAACATGACCAAGAAATTCGATTTCCTCTTCCATAAATACGCATTTATTTTTATTTAATTTTAGATTAACTCTACGTAACGCTTCAAAAACTTGCTGCAACCTATTTATGTGATCTTGCTTAGTTTTTGAATATATAATTATGTCATCTAAATAAACTAAACAAATATTTCTACTTATTTCCGTTTTTAAAATATTGTTCATCATTCTTTGAAATGTCGCGGGAGCGTTCTTTAAACCAAAAGGCATCCGTAAAAATTCATAATGCCCATTAGGCGTACTAAATGCCGTTTTCTCGATGGAATCTGTATCCATTAAAATTTGGTGATATCCCGAAGTTAAATCTAAGGTAGAGAAATATTTATTTCCTTGTAACTTGGAAAATAACTCCTCAATATTTGGCAATGGAAATTTATCGGATTTTGTTATTTCATTTAACCTCCTATAGTCAACAACCATTCTCCATTTCTTAACGCCTGACTGATCTATTTTCTTAGGCACTATGTGCACTGGAGATGACCATGGCGACTCGGAAGGTTGAATTATTTTCTCGTTTAATAATTTAATTATTTGTTTATTAACTTCCTCTTGTTGTATTTGCGGCAAACGAAAAGGACGTTGGTAAATCGGTTCATTAGTAATTAAATTAATTTTATGCTTAATAGATGTAGTTGCGCTATTCGTTACATCCTCCGTAAATAAATCTCTATACGTTTCGCACAAATTATTAATGTCTGAATAATTTTCATTTGTCATGTGATGAATTAAAATTTCACTATTTGGTAAAATTAATTTTCGTTCTTTTAAATCTATTTTAGCATTAACTTGCTCTATCATATCTGTTCCCATTAAAATATCATATTGATCGCTAAAATTAAACACATAGAACTTCATTGTTCCTTCACCCGTATCGAAGTACTTATACCAAAACGGAGTTTCTATTAAACCTACATGGGTCGACGTACCGTGAGATGTACGCACCGAAAATTTCTCAGGCTTATAATAGCTTTTAAAATATTTTGAAGCCTTTTCAGTCATAAACGACCTTTGACTACCCGTATCTATTAAGATTTTTAATTTTGGCTCATCCGTTTCGAAATATGGCAAATAAGACTTAACAAAATTAAATTCTATGGCCCTTTCTTTTGAGAGGCCTTTTTGTAAAAATTTGCTTCATCTATATTATTAGTATGGAAAACTTCCTCTGCGACTAACCCTTTACCTAGATTTGTTTGACCTGGGCGTAACTGAGGCGCTGTCCGCATGGACACGTCTTCCGTTTCATTTACATTTCTATTAACCGGGCGATATTGATTACGCTTGAAATAACTATTCTGAGGCTTATTGAACACATTATTTGGATTTGGCTTCCATGGATATTTTTGATGGAAATTATTATTACTTTGGTTATGATTATGATTATAATTGTTATTATTATAATTTATCCTTGGATTTTGTGGATAATTAGGATAACTATGCTTTTGATTTACAAAATTGGGTTTATGTTGCGAGTACCCCTGCTGAACAATTCGCGGCGGTGGTAAAATGCTCGAAAACTTTTGCTTAATATTGTCGAACCTACCCTCTGCTTCTAATTGTAAAATTCGGGCGGCCGTTTCCTCAAAACCACAGTTTGACACGTAAATTTGGTCATGGTACGGTAAGCTGTTTCTTAATGCATTTTGCGCGGTATTAATATACGGCTCCATCACTTCATCGACTAACGTTTTCTCACTATATTTATCTAACAACTTACTTCTAATAAAAAATAATTTCTGTTTTAACTCAAAAATTAAATCCTTATAGCTACCTTTTCTTTTAACATTCGACAATTCAATTAATAAGGTATTGAACTCCCTATTATCTCCACATTCTTTTTTTAATGTTAATTCTATATTTTTCCACTTAAAGTCATGATCTACCATGGAGATAGTCATGGCAGCTTTCGATTCTAATTTGCTTAATAACAACATTACATTAGGTGGTGTGTCTCCACCTGCGATCTTTAACCAATGTTTGGCACAGTTTATAAAATTATAAAGATTAAATGCGTCACCATCATATGTGGGAACGAACGATAACAAGGTTTTTGGATCCATATTGTCTATGACAGTTGGATTATTACTGCAATTTGAATAACTCAAATCACTAAGACTGCTCTCACTTTCAGAAGGAGAGTGATTCTCTCCAGTATCCCTATAGCTATATACAAAAGTCGGGGGTTTCAAGTGGAAAGGAATGGTGAAAGGATTATGCTACGGTACTTACAGCACAAATCCGATGATGGCCTCCTTTTTCATTTCTTCCCTCGAACTTTTCACTGATTTTACTAATTTGTTTGTGAGTTGCCTAACTTCAATCTTGAAAGATTTTCGTGAACTTTTTCGTAATTTACGATGTATTTACTTTAAATTCACTCGTTAGGCCCCTAAGTTGGGCGCCAGTAAAAATAACTCGGTCAAGATTACTTTTAAAAAAATAATTTATTTAAATAAATTACAATTTTTACTTAATCTATGACCTTAACTATAGAGAGCTGGTGTGAGAATGACGAGTTTACTTGTGAATTGCTTATATATCCGAGATATCCTCCTGCCTGGTGGTCCGGTGGTGGTCCGATACCGTATAACCATTAAATTAATATTCCTTTGTTTTATCAATTACGCATTGTCCACTAAATGGGCGTATTGTTCAAGTTGATACGTTCCTTCTTGGATGTCCACGGTGTTATCATAATAAGTTCACTGGAATTCGCATAATGATCTTGTAACTTAGGTATTTGCCTTTTATTATTTATTTTAAAATTAAGTGTGGCCTTTTGCTTTGCTTTACTTACGAGTGGATTTGGACGTTTAAGATTTTAACATCACTTCACTGGTTTGACATGTTTTTTGGTAAATTTTATCCGAGCTTTCCTGGTGATTATGGATGAGATTTTGGTATTTTGCTGTAGATTCAAGATTAAAAAATATTTTTTCCTTTTTATTCATAGCAAAGCATATCGTAGCAATCGGTGTATAATGTATAAGAAAATCTATAATATAAAAATGAATCGCAAAATGTGTTGGTAAGCGCATAACTTGAGAACGGCTCGATCGATTTAGTTTTTTTTTATAATATTCCTTGAAGTACGAAGATGGTTCTTATGGAAAGAAAACGTAAACATGTTCCACGGGCGAAGCCGGGGCGGACCGCTAGTAGAATATAAAATGACGTGTTATCTTGATTTTGACATACAATTTTTGTTAAAGTTGGTGAGAATTGATTAATTATTAAATGAAAAATGCAAACCTTACTTATTATATCGTTGTTGTAAATACAGAGTGTATTTTCACATTCTACAAACTTCCAGTGATTGTATTTTCATCTCTCAACCTACTTTAATTAAATCTATTTTCAAATCATTCCCAATATAAATTGAGATCCCTCAAGCACACTTTTGATTAGTTCACCAACAGTCCTCATTGAGAAGTGGACTTTCTAATCCAACTGGGCCCACGCAAGTAGTAGAGGCATCAGATAATATACTTTTAAATAACTGAAAAGGTTTTAAATTTTATCTTCTCTTTTTATCGCAGATTGTATATTTTGACTGACAACATATATAAAAATCGTAATGAATGTATTATCTTATTTCATTGTATCAACTTAATACTATATATTGTTTTCTGTAATAATTAAAGATTTTTCAACTTACAAGCGTTGCAAATATATTATATATTTGCAACGCTTGTAAGTTGCTACTGCAATTGTGTGAAAATTCTTTTACCAATAGAAAGCCACATTATTTGCAAGGCGATCAAACTAGGAATAAGCGGCTAGTACGTACTATTCATAGAAATTCAAGACAAAAACCATTTTCCTTATCAAATAGATGGAAACAAAACGACCCTATTCCTCAAATGTCTTTTTTTAACGGGTTAAGGCAGTCAAGGCTACCAGTGCCCGTCTGCCCGTTGTCTAGTCGAGGTAATTATTTCTTCGAAATGGAAGAAACAAAGAAATAACTATTACAAATTAGTACACGTCTAAAACGTTATACAATCCCCAGTTTTCGTGATGGATTTTGTTTGAAACTTTATTAGGCTTCGAGTATTTGGGAGGTAAAAATGTGATGGATTGTGTAGACTTAGGCGCTAGTATATTTGTTAAATGTCAAGGGCTTACTGTTTTCAATCTGTTTTGAATGAATATTAATTGTTTAATGAAGTTTGTAATCTGAAACAATACGATTAATTTTCTTACTATTATTTGCTAAATCAATAACTTTTAGATAACTCTCGTAGGCGTAGATAACTTAACAATTAAATGTTGAAAAAGAAAGAGACTGGAATTTGCAACAGATGCTTTAAATGTCCTAATAACTCAATGAATAATTCACAGAAAACTCATAAATAGTTAATAGAATAGAGCCTATAAATTCCAATTTACTGCAAAAAGCCGTGAAATTCACGTAGCTATTTATAAAATGTGTCTATCCAATTTAGTCGACATATTTCAAAGAACATCGCCGTATTTTGAGTTTAAAATTTTAGCTACGCGACGTGAATGGATAAATATTACGTTTAATATTGGAAGGAATTACTAAAATCCTAAACAAACCTCACGGGAACTGAAAGTTGTGAATATTTCGTATCTATTCATACTTCAAAAGACATAATCAAGATTTATGCTAGAGTTATATATTAGAGGTATATTTTAAATGACATTGAGATGGATATGACTTAGGATAATAATATTTTACACTAGCGGTCCGCCCCGGCTTCGCCCGTGGTACATGTTTACGTTTTCTCTACATAAGAACCATCCTCGTACTTCAAGGAATATAATAAAAAAAGAATTATCGAAATCGGTTCAGCCGTTCTCGAGTTATGCGCTTACCAACACATTTTGCGATTCATTTTTATATATAAGATTTACATTAAGTTTTAATAAAAGTTAGTAGTAAGAGGGATATAGGTATAAAAATTGCATGTATAGATACAAATAACATTTAAACAGTATACCAGATAATTACCATTATTAATATGAAACTGTAAAACCTGATAATCTTTAATATTTTACATGACATTCGTTCAGTAATTAGGTATCTCTGAAGATATAAAACCTTGAACTATTTCTCGATACAAGGGCCTCTTGGCCGACATCCAACCTTGTCATTTTAGACGCTATGTTAAATCTAATATTTTCGGAGGCTCGACGTGATTAATTACCTGCTTAATACAGATCAATTTGAAGATGATCTGTTCTTTATTAAATAGAGCTCTTCATAAAGAGGTCTACTAATTTGTTATTTTTTGTTTATTTGATTCATATTAGTCGTATTTTGATAATATGATAGATACGGGGGATGCTCTTTATCCCGGCCGTGCAAACACCTCAAAGGAAAGCCTCAATGAGAGTCGAAACAAACTTGTGTCTGAAGTCGAGTCTTCTCTCCAAGAAGTCTCGGATTGGGGCGAACTTAATCTTGTCGAGTTCAATCCCCTAAAGACACAGGTTTGCGCGTTCACCGCTAAAAAGACCCCATTTGTCGTAGAACCTCGGTTTAAGAGTACTCCCCTTAGTATATCGCCGAAAATCGGAATCCTCGGAGTTGAAATCTCGAGTGACGTTCAATTCCGCAGTCATTTGGAAGCGAAGGCTAAATTAGCCTCGAAAAAACTTGGTGTGCTCAGTAGATCGAGACAGTACTTCAAGCCGGCCCACCGACTTCAGCTGTACAAGGCTCAGGTGCGACCGCATATGGAGTACTGTTCTCATCTCTGGGCCGGAGCCCCACAGTATCAACTCCTTCCTCTTGACCGCATCCAACGTCGAGCAGCTCGAATTGTCGATGACCGTAGGCTTTCCGATAGGCTCGATCCACTGTCAGTGCGAAGAGACGTTGCGTCTCTCTGTATACTGTACAGAATCTACTATGGGGAGTGCTCTGAGGAATTGTTCCACCTTTTACCAGCCGCACAGTTCCACCACCGGACCACACGCCGTAAAAACCAGTTCCATCCGCACCATCTGGATGGTTGGCGCTCCACCACTGTCCGCTTCACCCGCAACTTCCTTCCGCGTACGGTGAAACTGTGGAACGATTTGCCACCTGCGGTGTTCCCGAACAACTACGACATTGGGGCCTTCAAGAAGAGAGCTTATTTGTCCATAAAAGGCCGGCAAAGCACCTTGTAACACTTCTAGTGTTACAAGTGTTTATGGGCGGTGGTGACCACTTAACATCAGGTGGCCCACCTGCTCCTTTGCTTGCTCTGACATAAAAAAAAAAAAAAAATATAAGTTTTAGCTCATAATTTTAATCGCGTAGTCTATACAAAGGTAACCTATATCTTTTTTATCGTTTGCTAATTCAAATGATGATATTACTCTATGTACTTATATTTTTACTAAATCGAAAAATAATTTTAACAATTTAAACTCTTAATTTTGATATTGTAATATTGTTAAATTTACCTACAAAACTTGGGAAATACCCATTAAGTATTTTGTAAGAATGACGCGAAATTTTTTATTCATATTTTTATCCTTTGAGACGTTCATTTCTTGGAATATGAGCGTAGCTTTGGTCTAAATATGGAAAGAAAAACATATTTATCGCCTCTCAAAGCTGGCAATTTTCAAACTGTACGTAAATATCTTAAGATAATTTGAGCTGTGGTATTATAGTATAAATATACTAATAAATAATATACCCATAAATATGGGTTAGCTTTTATAAAAATTAAAAGGAACCTTATCAAGTTAATATTTGGCGTAAAGATAAGAAATAAATGTTTTAAATCCAGCTTTTCATAGTTTAGGATAATTAAGATCTATTATTCGAATATAATCTTTGTTATATTGAATTTTCAGTCGAATATTTAACGATTCTGAAGCTTATTAATTAGTATTGTGGGCATAGTCTTATACTTTTCAATACAATTTTTTTTGCCTGACACCTTCCTGTTATAGAGTCGTCGTCGGTAGAGTCCTTTAAATTTACATATTAATTATTCATAATGTAATTTACAAAGAAATAACTATTACAAATTAGTAAACATAAGTACAATGTAAACCTAAAATATATATTATATATTACTAAACACAACACGTGTGAATTAGAAACATGTTATTAGGTCAAGACGTCTTGCTTCAAATCTCAATAGCACTTTAAGATATAGGGGTTGGAATTAGCCGACAGCTTTATCATTGTTATACAGATGTAGTAAATAATTATAAGTATATATATATATATATTGATTTTAAATATAAATTGATAATAACCTTGTTGTAATAGACAAATATTATAATCTGTATTTTGGTTATTGTATAGTCTGTATGGTATCACAGTGCAATTGTCTTTGCCCTCCTCCTGTCTCCGTTGTTCCTGTTCTAATGTCGTGTGCGCACAATGTAGTTTGTAATAAAGTATTATAAAAATAAAGTTAATTTATCAGCATCCACAAGTTGTGTTTCAATATACAATTATTTCAACAAACCTACCTGATAATCATATATTAGATATTAAATATAGAGCCCCATCGCAATTTTAGATACTATTTTAATGTGTAAATTTTTTAATGTGTAGTTTTCTTAAGTCTCAATTCATTCCAATATTAAGATTTCTAGATTTCTTCTTTCTATATAATTAATGTATTCTATATCTTAATATATATAAATCTCGTGTCACAATGTTTGTCCTCAATGGACTCCTAAACCACTTAACCGATTATAATAAAATTCGCACACCATGTGCAGTTCGATCCAACTTGAGAGATAGGATAGTTTAAACATGTAGGTACCACGGGCGAAGCCGGGGCGGACCACTAGTGTTTTATAATGTCTTTAATGTTATTGGGAAGAAAAGTCATGTAAAAGAAAATAAAATAAAAATGAACAGAACATTTCTTAACGGACAATATAAAACATTCTTCAAAGTTCGAGAAAATACTACGAATACGAGTAGGTACTTACAACTAAAGCTTATTAGAGCAAGTTAAGCTTTTTCAAATAATTTCTAGTTGTAATATTGCGGAGTTTTCAATTGTAAGTAGGTACTTATTTTTATATGAGTTTTTCCTTTAACGAAGAAAATTTATAATGATTGTTTACTATACGCCATCGTTTGTAGTTAATTATTACCACTGATAGTAATTATTATTAATAATTGTGTAGTTTTATTATTGTCAATAAACGACAAGTAAGTGAAAGGGTCTTTAAAATTAGTAAAAGTTATTCTTTATTTCAATAATTTTATTTTGTGATGACTGAAGTGAAATTAATAAAATTGCTGCTGTTGCAAAAATATTTATCCGGGGGATATTTTAACCTATTATTAATATTAATAATTATTCGCTGCTGTTATTATACGAAAAATGTATTTTCTGTCTGTATTCTTTATTATAAACTATTGCTCCAAACCTCTACTCTACATCATATTTTGTTTAACTTTTTTCTATTCCTGTAAATACATGAAAATTACTTTATTCTACATAAAACGTTACAATAAATTACAGATAAAATACTATTTTACCGTAATGATGTTTTCTATCGACTAATAACCAAATAGCTAGAAAGCTATTTGGTTATTATAGAATAGAAATTCAGTACAGATACTCAAAAGACAGGTCAATGAATTCATTTTCTATTTGAAATCTTTCGCAGGCGGGAAACCTAGTTAATAAAAGAAAAACAGTTTGATTCAACCCGTTTTTGCTTAATTAGGATAAATGTAAGAAGTCCCTCCGGCTGGGTTTTCTAAAGATCTTTATGTACTTAACAATACAACTCCTAAAATCCGAGGTTAATTACGTAGGGCCGTGTAGAACTATCTTTTAGTTTATTTAACTCTACCTGTCCGGATTTGAAGGAAAACTTTGTATAATAATTAACTCATAATGTTTTTTGATTACTGAAATATTATATATAACAAGCTTCAGTTCAGAATTTAGAATATGGCTGCATAATTATTTTTCCGTCAATCATGTAGGTATATAAGATTAGCTAGCATTACAAAAAAAAATAGAAAACCTTGAAGGTATATTATTTCTTAATATTCCAGAATATTTGTAGTAAATTATTAATTGTGTCGGATAAAAAACAGTTCTCAATATAATTTCAATTTATATTTTGTTGTATTTAAGTTCCATTAGTTATGTATTTGAAATTCAACAAAACCTGTCTGACATATCACTAGTAATCCAACTATAATCGAAATAATCCAATTATTAATTCACTGATGTACATGTTCAAATCAAATTATACCTACGTAAGTATTCCATTATTACATATTGCCTTCCGCCCTGGGGGACAAGTGTAGGGATACTTTCTTTAAATATTGTAAATATATTGTAGAAGTAGTCAATAAGCGAAACAATGGCGTGTGATGTGATTCTGTGATATTAGTATTAGGATAGTTTCAATTTTTGTGGCATTTATTTTATTTACCCAGTATTTTAATATCTTTGACTTTGTATTTGTAATATTTTTAATTTAGTAATAATTTTATTTTTAATTTATTATGTGGCTGAAAATTATGTATTTGTAAACAAATAAAAAATGAAAATAATGTCTCTGGACAATATTCCAGAGGTGGCGCGAACACCCTGTGATGGCGGGTGCCTTCAAAAAAAAAAAAAAAAAGTATTCCATTAGTATTTCACGTATCTCAATATTCATAAACATTTGATAATTTGAAACGGGAATGTCTATCATGTCCTAAATTCATAATATGTTTTTGGTAATGGTATGTATTTATTCATTTCTAATATATATGCTATATTAAGCAAATAACATAATGTATTAAACTTAATATAACTGGTCCCGGCTTCACTCGAGTAGTCTTCTTCTTCTCTTTCTTATATGGCAATTCTCTGGGGTTAAAAATGGACTTTGAAATTTGGGAGTAATGTAACTTTTTGATGATAAAATGAATAGAGTAAATTGAGATAAATAGTAAGAAATAAACAAACAGATCAAAATATCAAATCTTTCCTCTTAACAATATTACTTTAGTTTGTTTCGTCAAAAAAGAGTCTAGTAAAATTTGTATTTAACACTAAATTATGAAGGTGATATACATAAATTTTACTTGCTTATCTACCGATCATATTATACTTATTTATGTGATTAATGTGTTAGTAATTTCAGATTAATTTCCATTAGTTATAGAATAAAGTTAAATTTATCTGCTTTATTTACACAGCTAAGTTTAAGCATAAAGTATTTTTGAGAATACTCGTAGCCTAGCGTGCTACCAACTTTTAACTCATAACTAGAAGATAAAGTTTAAATATTATCAAACTCAAATTTCTAAATAAATAAAAATTAAACACATTAGCCAGTGCTAAAATATATATCCCTAAACTTTAAAAAGTTGCGAATCCTCAAATACAAGATCAGAGTTTACCCATTTTACAAAGGTAATTATCATTAAACAGGGGTTCGCTAATTGTGAGCTATGTAAATCTCGTTAAATTTAGTTAATTAGTCGATTACTTGAATTTACATTTCACGATGGTCCGAGCGAAGTGGCTGCGGGCTACCGAAATTGAACCACAAATCAACGCTCGAATGATTTTTGTAGGTTTTAAAAAATTGCTGTGAGTGTATTTTTAAGGAAAATTTGGGAACGTTGCTTAAGTGTACCTGCACTTAAAAAGTCATTTCAAATTAAATTGTATTTTACTAATGTTTAGTTGTATGTGACGTCATGTCACATCATAATATTATGTTAAATGGTAAAACACGCATTTTAATCTATATTAACCTATACCAATATTATAAAGCTGAAGAGTTTGTTTGTTTGAACGCGCTAATCTCAGGAACTACTGATCCGATTTGAAAAATTTTTTCGGTGTTAGATAGCCCATTTATTGAGAAAGGCTATAGACTATATATCATCACCCTAAGACTAACAGGAGCGGAGCAATGCGGGTGAAACCGCGGGGCACAGCTAGTAAATCATAAAATGAATGAATTCAGAACATACCAATACCACAAAACAATACATACGCAAAGTTTCCATGTATGTTCGTGTGTTTCACGTGAAGCGAATGACAGATCGCTCCAATGGATAACACACTCGACTGCGTTTCTCGTCGTATATACGCTTTGAACTCATTTTACACTTTACCAATCTCAGCAATGTTCGGTTAAATTTAACTGAGGTACACGTGGATGGGTTAAATATGTAAATTATATATTATATATATAAAATAATGGGTATATCATGTGTGTTTATCTAAATTTCCCCTTCAAATGTTGTAGGTAAATTGTTAAATGACGATAAACGAAATGTAAAGTCAAATGTTTTAATTAATTATTATTATATTATATACATACAATTACAGAGAATATGTTTCTTTGATAAAACCACTATTTCTTTTACTCAATTTTAACGTACTTTCAAATGATTTACATCTCATGGTAATTTACTAATAGATTAAATTTGCGTTTATAAATATCACAATAGTTATAGGTAAATAATATATTTTTTGATCTCTCCAGCTAAAATTCAGAGACATTGTTATATAAGAAATTATTTCCCTAGAGACCTTTAAACACAGACCACAGAGATATATTTCTATTGTTATTTTTACCATATCCTTTAGCAACCTATATGTATGATAATATATTTTTACAAGTAACAATGTACTCCAAATATTGATATTATAATATTGATATAAAGGGTGTTCTTTACTTGGAAAGAACTTCAGTTTCGAACAAAAGATTCTGTATTTGATCGACAATCGTCTAACACTTTTGACCCATATTCCTTATTCAAGTATTGTGTTAAGTATGAGATAGATAAAACAAAAACCACTTCTAAAGGTATTATTCAATTTTCTTGGATTATTCTATAGGTAAGTTTCTTTGCGTAGTTTGCGAATTTTTTCTATGTTATAATAATTGTTTTAACAAAAAACGAAACCGCCTGCAAACTTTTAGAACTAAAAAATAAATATAAAAAAACTATCAAAATCGGTTAACCCAGTCGAAGTTTCTGTAGTAACGAACTAAAAAAATACAGTAGAATTGAGAAGCTTCTCCTTGAAGTCAGTTGAAAATAATAAGTAGTAAATTTAGTTAGTAGTTTCAGCCACATAGAAACCGAATGAAAATAACCTAATTCAAACTATAACTTATTCTTGTGCCTTCATCTTAATTCAATACCTAACATATTTTTATCCTCAACTTTTAATGTAATGTACTAACTTATATATTTTAGGCACTATGTTACAAAATGAGTTTTAGTTACACGAATAAATGAATATTATTAGCGTGAAAGAATAAAAAACATTTATCCTATCTAGTGTTTATTTAGTAGACATATTAAAATCAGCATCTACTCAAATTCGTTATAAATGTCAACATCAGTATTCTTTATTTTACAAAAATAATTACATTCAATAAGGAGTGAAAGCAAACTCAATAACACTTAGTGTAAAAAATAGTGCAAAATTCTTTGTACATTTTTGCATTGAACTAAACGTAAAAGGTTTGAAAAATATACTGCGGATGGAGTGCAGTTTCAATAGAAAGTGTTCGATAGCGCCAATTTCGTAAAATTTTATTTCTTTGGTGTTTTCAAATTTCTATACATCGCACTTTATTGATATTATGTGGATTCTATTGAAGTTTAATTGTAGAGCGCGAAGTATGTAGGAAAAAGTGAGGTGATTTGAAAAAATCGATTATATATTTTTTACATTTAAAAACAAAATTAGAGCCGAGCACACATGTCAGAAGTGATACTTCTTTGTCAAGATTCAACGATACCAAAATTGTCGCCTTAATCCATGACATGGCGGTATTGCCATGACGCGACCTTGAAATTTTACTCTAAATGCACCTAAAGATGTTTCACTTCAAAAGAACGACAATTTTTTTTATGTTCACCTTCCAAATGTTTTCAAACATAATATTTGCGTGACCATCATTTCAATCTTCTAGTAAACCACTTTTATAAACCTTTATGTCCTTATTACCTTTCCACAGATTAAATCTTCATCATATTTTCAAAGTAAGGGTAGAAATCTGTAGAGAATTCTTATTTACAAAGCATAAGACCCACACCATTGTCCAAGCGTCATAGAAACTTTAATGCTCTTACCAATATCTCATTTTCCGCGCCAAGTTATTTAATTAAAAGGTTATTAATCTGGCTAATAGCTAATAGCTTTCAGGGATATTAAATTTATCAGCACTATTATTGATTATGGGATTAATTGTGCATAATATGCACGGCGTAATGCTATGTATCGTATAGAATAGGCTTAAGAACTTTTTGATTTCTAAGCCATTTCAGCTAATACATAACTGCTTGCCTCGTAGTTGATACCCAATAAAAAATGGCCTATCTTTTTCAGTAAAGACGAAGCTTTCTTATAAAAACTTATTGTTTAAAGTGAAGCGTAGTTTTGATTTTATTCTCTACATGCATACATCTTTGCCCTATAAAATATCTTCAAATAAATGTGCCGCAAGACTACTTAGTGCTCTCCGTACTGAGCAGTCTTGCGGCATTGCTTATAGTTGTAGATTAATGTAAATCAAACTGATTGTTATTAATTTATTGTCTAGTAACTAGTTGATACTAACATGTTTTTAAGCACTTTACTAACAAAATGTGGATGTATAATCTAAATTTAAATAAATAAAAAATAAACATTGGTGTAGAAGTAGATATAGCTGTGATAAATAATATGTTCTCCAATAAACTTCATACCAATACGCTGTGTATTCTCACATGTAATTTGGCAGGTTTCCTGCAGGTAACACGATACTGATGATAAATTGTGTCCGTATTACAATGCAGCTTTGTCGTAGGTATGTTTCATGCATATTTCGATGAAGAGATTCATTATGGAACATTTTGCAGCGGGTGGTTCTTGTACTTAATTATAGATTTCTAGATGTGATGATATTCAATCAATATTACAACATAGCACTTACGTTTCAGAGATGTAGAGAACATATAAAACAAAATTTGTGTAAATTATTTTTTGATTGAAGCAAAATTGTACTTTGTTAATATATTATACTGTTGACGCAATGTTAAAAATACACACATAGTTTGTGAGATTAAACAATAAACATTGTCTTTATAATGTTAAAGACTCAAACACGATAGTAGATTTTAGATCTCTTTACTTAAAGAATAAATCTCGCGTAATAACAAAATCAGGAAAATAATACGTAGGTATATTTCCTTCATGGATTCGCTCCCAAACCACTTATAAAACTTCAAAATATATATACTTTACAACTACAGCATTTTTTTAACAATTTTATAATAATATCTTACTATTATAAAATTTGTGACTATAAAAAACATTTACGATCCCATAAAGCTAACATTGTCTTGACGTATCGTTGAATCAACAGAATGTGTATCATAAAAATATTACGATACAAGAGTAATGGATTTTAAATTATAAGATATTATCTTTATAACGATTATTGTCAGGTAAAAATTTATGTGACGATAAATATCCATTTTTATTTATCACAAACATATTATTCAGAGTACCAATTTCACACACATTACAATTTCACAGAAGGTATTCACATTTTAGTACCAATTTTCGTAGATTAAGTACTTACATGACAATATTATTTTGTGAAGTTTTTAATGAATACCTTCAATTTTTGAAGCAAAACATCTTTAGACGAGTTCACAGTAAAATTACAAGGTCACGTCATGTCGTTAAGGCGACGATTTTGGTATCTTTGAATCTTGCCAAAGAAGTTTCACTTCTGACACGCTCTTTTTTTGCAGATTGTTAATACGTAATGTTTTTCCAATGAAATCCTACAACTTGAAGGAGTTTTATAAAAAAAATGTTTATATGTATCTGTAATCTATGTTTCAGCTATTTCATAACACAGTATCAAACTATCAAATAGTCGAAAATCGTGTTAAAACTGTATAATCTGCGACACATTGCAAATACGTAATTTCTCAGCTCAGTAGGTACCCCAGAAGCGGGCTATAATAATTTATATCACGCATGTAGGCTATATAATAAGTATGTTATTAGTTACGTTCAAGGTTTTATTCAAATTATGTAGAATCGAACATGTGTTATTATCTATTTGAACGATCGAATAAAAAGGAGTTATCTAATTTTTGCATATATTTTAAAGTACAGTGTTTAAATTAAGCGATAAAATAGCACTAAATGTTAGTTAAGAGTTATTATGCCCATGTGATCGTTTAGCTTTTTAAACAAATAGTCTTCGTCATGTTTTTGTGATATATGACCAATATACTAGGTATGTATATATACAACAAATAATGTTCATAACTTCTAATATTACTGTTTCTAAAGTCAAGTCTATCGTATCGCGTAGCATCGTACCGTAGTACGTTCGTATCGTAGTATTCGTAAATGCTACGCGTAGACTACGAATTTCGTTGCATATTGAATTAGTACGTTACGTACGAAAAACATAGTAATTCAATATCGTTGACTTTTTAAATCAATTTCTGTACTCAAAATGAGCGACTATTAAGATAGCTGCCTAAAGATGAACAAATGAATTTATGTTATGTTGTAAATTCGAAAAACTTTATTAATTATAATACTGTAACTATAAATATGTACACCAATCTGAATACCAATTCGAATGTTACTCAAAATATCAAATATATCCTTTGTATTAGAGAAATTTGTTCCGAATAGAAAGTTTCGCTCGAAAAGTCCCTTTGTAAATACGGGCCCTGGTAATCATGACAGAGAAGTACTGATTACCGGCATTTTGTAATCGATCAATGTAAAAATATATGGAGAAAAGTATACCTGTCTTTAGCAGTATTTATTCTATAATTTAAAATACTCAAATGTGAATTCATTTTATTCAACTAGATTAATTATGAAAGCATTCTGAATTATACTACAAACTAAGTAATAATTTTTTAAAAGGCAGCACAGAGAAGAATTTGCAAGAAACTCTTGAGGTCCTATCTATAGAATTTTCTCTATATTATCATACTATACATATTACGTTATTTTTGTGGCGATTATGTACTATTTAAAATAGAGCTTCTTTAAAACAAGAAGAGAAAAGCAACAGCAACATTTATCCAATATTCTTTCGTACATACGTTTCGAAAGTCATGTATCCAGATACACCTTTTAACTTGATTAAAAACCGATTTGAATCGAATGTTGTAACTAAACAGGAATATCTTTGATTCCGTAGTCAGAGTCATCTGTATTATTTGGGTCCGTCAATTTGGAGTTATTTTACGTAGCAATAGGAAGAGGCAATTAATATAAAGGGTTTGAATTGTATATTACTTGCACGTGTTTAGAATTATTCAATTCATGTCGAAAATGTTTGGCTTGAAATATCTTAAATAAGGATTTGTGGTTGAACATAACCTTTAACTATGGAGTTTCTTGCCGGTTCTTCGGAGTGACGCCACGGGTTCCAGCTAGTTTATATTTCAAGCTATTGCGTGACACATGGAAGTCCAAGAAACACGCATAGTATGTCAATATGTAATTATTTTGTGTTTTTGATGTTATTGTATTTATGTTACATTCAAATGTAACGCAGAATAGGTAAAAGCGTATACAACTTTTGCAAATTATTATTAAACATGCCATCTTGCTTTCAAATTCATAAAATTATAAACTGCGAATTGTAATTGGAGCTCATTTTTCTTGGAAAACTTAACAAAAATAACTTCTATAGACTTAGGTCTGTAACAACTTTCGTTTCATGTTAAAGTGTTTTACAATGCTAAGTGTAACTAACCGCTAGCAAATACACCAATATTCTATGTGAAGTAACACTGCGAATTCCCACAAAGACGTTAACATATAGCCTACACAAGTATTATTTTTGTTATAAATAGTGGCCTATTAATTTAGTCGCTGTGGTCATTACTAAATCGGACGTTTAACTTGCGTGGTTGAGGCTATAAACGTAGTTATCGCTTAGAGTTCTTACAGACGAACGGCAAGTTGTGAACGGCAGAGGCTACTTCAGCCGTCGCCACATGTCGACGGCAGTCGTCGAAGCGTCGGCGGCAGCAGTCAAAACGTCGACGACTGCCGTCGACATGTGGCGACGGCTGAAGTAGCCTCTGCCGTTAACAACTTGCCGTTCGTCTGTTAGAACGCTTAGAACTCTTATTTCTATATTCTGATTTAAACGAGTTTAGCTAAACGTTGGTTTATGTGTTTCTCCCTCGTTATAGTTCAGTTTGAGATTTCTGTGAACAAAGAATATGAAAATAACGAGATGTAAGTGATATTCATATGTGTTTGAGTTTGTGATGTTATTATTGTAAATATTGTTTTAGTAAAATATTCACACTAAATAATATCGAATTTATTCAAGAAACAAGAATTTTTGTTTTCAAAAGTCATTTAGATTAAGTTTATCTAGAATAGAGTACCAGGAAAGAGAAAAAAAAAGAAACAAAAGTTATAAAGATGGAACTTTATAACGATTCAAAGAACTTTATATTATTTCCTGAACGTCTAGTATATACAGAAATTCTTTATTTCCTTCAATAATGACCTACTTTTAAACTTTTTTAATTTTTTTTCTTTTCACTCAAAATGCGCCTGTGAAATCTTAACAATTTAACTTTTTCGTTTAGAATAATATGAAATTAAATATAGGACCTACCTATGCATGTTCTCAATAATTTTTTTCCTTGCAAAAATCAAATTTAATAAATATTCATTAATGTTTTTTTTTTTGTTTGTTTCACTGATATTCGTTACATACACAACGTAAGAGGTAATCGAACAAGCTTTTAAAAAGTGACTTAACTACATAAATGACAAACGTACATAAACGTCAGATCTCTGACATCTTTTATAATAGCATCAAATAAACATTTTTCAACTTCAAATATCCATTTAAAATCAATATCCATACTATTATCCATACTATATTAATATTATAAATGCGAAAGTAACTCTGTCTGTCTGTCTGTTACTTAATCACGCCTTAACTACTGAACCAATTTGCATGAAATTTGGTATAGAGATATTTTGATACCCGAGAAAGGATATAGGCTACTTTTTACCCCGGGACATAGGATAGGCTTTATCCCGGAAATCCCACGGGAACGGAAACTATGCGGGTTTTTCTTTGACTGCGCGGGCGAAGCCGCGGGCGGAAAGCTAGTAGCCAATAATTCCACATCGAATATTATATACCTACTCATTTTTGTAAAACCCTTCGAAGGTTCAAAGGGTAGTCCCCAGGCCCACTTCATATAATATATTGGTTTTCTGAGCTCATAAGTTCTTTTACATTCATAAGCAAATAGGAATCGTATATAGGTTAATTGCTAATTTAATTTTATAGGTCTCTTTGGCTTTTTATAAGTAGTTCAATACGATACATTAAGTGCGTAATATAAATGCTTGAGCTGTTTCTGGAGTGATTCAAAATATTTGTATGAGAAATACTGGTTATTTAAACATTTTCATAATTTTAACGTAAAATTATGCAAAAGAAAATATTTGGTAACGAAAATCTCACCAAATATTTACTGTTTAGTATTTAAAATCGAATTTAACAAACATCACTTAGGTAGATTATCTTTTTCACATTATTTACACTAAATCAATATAATTCACCACATCATTGTTTTCTGTATTTCCAAAAATAAATACAGTTACTGTAACTTTTGTATGCAACGACAGAGGGTTTCAAAATAATTTTAATAAAAATTTCTAAAGAAATCCAATATGACATTGTGGCGATTCTCGAGGCTGTGGCGAGATTGGAAAATATTGAACTCCATTTTAAAATTGTTAATATTCTTCACATTCCCAATTTTATTAGGAAAATTGTAAGAGATTGTTCGTTTTTGAATAGTTTTAATATTATGTTTTAAAACTATGTGAGATTGTCGTAATTTTCTTTGTTAGATAATATGGAATGTTTCATGAAATACTGGTGCAGCTTTATGAGCTTTTATTTTAAAGGAATAACGAATCTTTTTACACTTATTTGAATAAATAAACCGTTATTATAAATTAGAAATTTATTCCAACACACTGGATAAAACTTAATAAACTATAAATCAATCAAGCAAACATTTATTGGCAACAATACAAAACAGAAAAGTAAACCAAACACTCGATTGTTCTCGACGTTTCGAATGCAAACAGTTAACTGACTTTTATGTTCCACATTTACCTACGGAATGAATTTTCATTAAAACCATTCGTGCATACAAGTGACTCGTAGTGAAAAATAAGGTCTATATATATCTTGTCTATATATAGACCTTATTTATAATATATATATATATATATTAATAAGGTCTATATATATCGGATAATCTTGTCTATAAAAGTAACCACACATAAATTTAAGGTAATAGAGAAAAGAACGACTTTCCCGTTACGACTTCACGAGAAATAAATTTTAGCACCCCGTAATTGTTGTACGGGACCTTAAATCACAATTTACAACCGTTTAAGTAATGGTATAGGTTGTTTTAAGGGTTTTATTGCACACGTTTCTATTTATAAAATATTTGCTTTTATGTTGGTTGGATAAACGCGCTTTTTAGTATGCTTTTATAGCTTTAGCGCTTAGCTTCACCTGTATGTATGTAACCGACACTTTTACATTCAATTTTGACCGGAGGATCGGTGACAATACAATAATTTCATGAGTTTATGCATGTTTTTTTGAAGTGAAACTTCTTTAGGCACTTTAGGAGAGAAAAATTTCAAGGTTGCGGCATGGCAATACCTGCATGGAGTGGAGACGATTTTGGTATCTTTGAATCTTGCCAAAAAAGTTTCACTTCAGACAATCTGCTCGGCACACATGCTCTTTTTAAAACTATACCTCTAATATTATTAAAAGTGCACGACACGAGTATGAAGTGGCTTTGCACGTATAACAAACTAAAATATAATATTATAATGATGAAATATAAAATCTCAGAAACTCATCTTTCAGGAAATTGTCTGCCGTAAAGTTCTACCTTTAGGATGGAAATAAGATTATTATATTATTTATGTTCTTTTTATTAGACAGAATATTGAAGTAAAATGTGGCTCTCAAGGACTCTTCAATAAAATTTCTCATGTCGGTATGTGTTTAAATTAGTTATTATTATTATATTAGTTCAGTTTCTATGATTAAGTAATTTAAACAGTAATTTAAATTACTTAATCATAGCAACATACTCAAAATGTAAGAGGTAGTGATAGTAATATTCATTATTAAACACAGACGCTTACCAAATATTTTGCACTAAGTGACTACTATATAGACTACATAAGTGATTTAAATTATTTCCTATACTTGGACTGAAAACTAAACAACACATTTCATAATCATAATTGTTGCTATTTTAGACTACCTTTTATGCATTGAGAGACTCAACCCACTGCGTCAAGCATCATCATAAATAATACATTTTCAGATAAAATGAAAACAATATGATAATTTTATTCAAAGATAAGCAAGCAGGTGTGAAAACATTTCTTAACTTTACGGGACAGTGTTATATAAACAAACCCTTGGATTTCATTAGGGTTGAGCCACATTTAGGTGTTTAAACTGTATGTAAATAATGATTGCAATTCAGATATTCTAGTGGAGTTATTAAGTATTATTTTCGCTAGGAGAATATTTTTTTTTCCAGACACATAATGTTATCTCATAAACATTATACTCACGAATATTATAAATGTGAAAGTTTCAAAGCATAGAAGGATGTAATAATATGTATGTAAGTTTGTTCTTCTTTCACGCAAAAACCACTTGATTGAATTTGGATGATACTTGTATTAGTGATTTAGCTTATGACACAGAAAATAATATAGTAATACATACTTACTTTTGCAAGCAGTATCGTCAGCTAGTAATATTATTGTACCTAAATGCGAAAATCCGTCAATTTTGCTTTCACGCTAAACCAATGCAGCAAATTCGATGAAACTGGAAGAGAAAATAGTTGGAGTCCCAGAGAAAAACATTGACTTCTGTTATATAAAAAATATTTACTGAAAAATTTACAATAAAATATATCGTCGAACCTTTACCTTACCAGTATTCTCATAATATTTTCCTCCACAAAATCATTTGAATAAAAATATATTATGTTACAATGTGGCATTACCCTAGCTAGTAACCCGGCTAAAATTAAAAGCAAAAGAGAAATAAGTAGCGAAAGGAAACAAGTGGCCCGTGTAAATAAGCACGATTATACGGATACGAATAACGGCCTTTGATTTTATTTCAATGTGTATTTCGAGATAATCTGTTTACGTGCATGAAAGGAGATGAATTGTCCGTATTTAAGCAAAAAAAGGAACCACCCAGCAAAGACGCACTTCTGAGATATCAAAGGATTTACAAAAACATTTGCAGCTCTGTTAGATGAAGTAAAATTAAAATTTATTTTATTTAAATTCATTGATAAATTACTTATTTAAGTATGTGTATATAAATTTGCTCTGAATACTCTTAAACTTTCTAGATAATTAAGAAAATGTGCATGTGGTTCCTTTTAACTTTTATCAATTGATAGGTTTTCTCATATACAAAAAGGAACCACAACCCAGGGATTTAATGATATAAATGAAACTATATATTTATAATATCGTAATAAAGCTTTAATTAAAAAAAATATATAAAATAATACTTATAGAGGACGTTTATTCGACGTTATCATCAAATTGCATTTCGAAATCCACCGTGTCTAGTCCATCTATGTGGTCTTCTATTACATCATCACTAATGAGACCGTTATAAAAACTGTGCATCTTGTGGAATGAGATTTAATATGGACTGAATATCGCTAGAAGGTGAAGAAAGCTTCTCCAGAGGCACCGACGTATAAGGTTCTTCGTTATCTTCTGTAATAAAAAGAAAAAAGCTATAAATCAAAACAAAGCCGCGTGGCTTTTATACGTAGGTATATGGCGACAGCAAAATATTATTAGTTCTTATAAAGCCGTGTCTATGACTATGTTGTATGTACATGCGCCATCTACAAAAAACTGGCTAAGTGCGAGTCGGACTCGCGCAACGAAGAGTTCCGTACCATTATCTATAAAAACGGCAAAAAAATGACGGTTTATTGTATGGGAGCTTCTTAAATATTTATTTTATTCTGTTTTTTTGTATTTGTTGTTACAGCGGCATCAGAAATACATCATATGAAAATTTCAACTTTCTAACTATCACGGTTCATGAGACAGAGGGACAGACAGACGGACAGCGGAGTCTTAGTAATAGGGTCTCGTTTTACCCTTTGGGTACGGAACCCTAAAAATCATACGCAACAGTGGCAACCCTAGCAAAAAATTAAATAAACTTGTTAAAATTTTGAATTTCGCAAGCTAGGGCCTTGTTCCGGTCAAAACAGTGGCCGCGCGAGTTTTAAAATCAAACAAATAATTAGGTATATGCGCTGAATGATGTGGCTGAATGTACTGTACTGAATCTGAATCTAAACGTATTTTATCGAAATAGTAGGTAGGTACCTAGATCATGGACAGTTATTTTTAAAACAGGGTTTAGTAGTTTCATCTCACAATGACAGATGAATCGTAACAAAATGACTCTTAATTCGACTCGCCTTCGTGAACAACATCATTGTCATTAAAATACGTAAATCCACAGAGGATTCCTCTTGTACTTACTTAATGAACTATCTTTTTAAAATCACACCACAATCGGGAATGAATCAAAAGTGGATAAAGCGTACCTGCATCTCAGATTCAATAAGTACTTAAATGCATTAAATAAAACTACTTACCCGTTGTATCTTCATTGTTATCTTCGGTGTTCGTCTCCAATGCTTTTCTTACCAATTGCTTGCTTATTTATTTATTACTAAACATTTTCACATTTAATTTTAAAGGTAATTAACAAAAACAATAGAACTTACTTCGCGGAGGAAAAAAACACCGTCACGTACTCGAACTACTTCGCTGAATGTCACCTATATTGAAAGATATTCGACGTTTTACTTTAAAAATTGGAGTTTTGCACTTTGAGCTATTTAAGTAATGAAATACGTTGTTTAAAGATGAGAAGCATTGTAACAAGTCAAGGCATTTGGTTCCATATAGCGATGATGGGTTTCAGGATGTTTTACAATATTTATTTATGCATAATAGAACCGAATGCTTGTGGTTTTATTTTGCAATAAAAAATTACAATTAAATTATGTATTTATTTTACGCATAACCATACCACAGAAACCTGGTTCCATTTTGTGTATTAAAAATAATTGTTATTAATAGAAATATGTGTAATGTATAATGGTACCAAGTAGGTGTGGATCTGTTTTGTATAAAATGACATGATAGTACAGGTAAATTAGCTTGGAGAAATTTTTGCGTTTGTAGTAGTGTATGGTCAGCAAATAAAATAAAACAACATTTTATTTTTAGTTTTTATTTTATACAGGGTTACTTGTAAAACACCAGCAACCTCGCAGGACAAGATAGCTAACATCATAAGTAACAACATTTGTTCTACGACTTTTGGCATAACGCAATAAATTATTTTTAAATGATTTTTTAAACTTTTATTGTACTCTCCTTACATTTGTAAGTCTATGTTCTATTAATTATCGGATGGACGACGCGACGCCCCCTTCCCCCTCTCGTTCGCTTTTTGTTTACGTAATTTTTGGGAGGCGTAGAGTTTATAATATTCAGACGGAAAATTAAATGAATATTTATTTTTGTATGAAAAAAAAATCCAACAAATTATCAAAAGTCGAAATGTTGTTACTTATGATGTTAGCTATCTTGTCCTGCGAGGTTGCCGGTGTTTTACAAGTAACCCTGTATATATAAGGGATTTTAAATTAAACTATATGTGTTTCTCTTCTGAAAAAGATGAGACTTTATTTTAATACTAGCTTCCGCCCGCGACTCCGTCCGCGCGGATGTCGGTCTTCGCCTGGATGGTTTATTTCTCCATTTTGAGTAACTCTGACAGTAACATCTTATAAATATCTATTGGACTCAAATACGGCTAGGCCTATAATAATACCCAACTTGTGTTCGCTGTTCTACAGAACAACGTCTATGGATAAAGCTGAAAAATTTAGATTATTTTTTTTCTTCGTATTTTTTCAGGATAAAAAGTATCCTATTTTACGCCCAGGATAATAAGGTATAATTATACCAAGTTTCATCGAAATCGAACCGTTAGTTTTCACGTGATGTCTTCACATACAGACAGACAGACAGACAGACAGACAGACAGACAGACAGACAAAAATTTTTTAATTCACATATTTGGGTTTGGTATCGATCCAGTAACACTCCCTGCTATTTATTTTTTCAATATTTTCAATGTACAGAATTGACGCTTCTACAGATTTATTATATGTATAGATTTGCACATTTAACATACATATAACTTTTACATTAACAATGTTACTAAAATGAAAAATTTACTAACCTGAAAAAGAAACGACATTTAAAGTTTAATTCTTTAGTTTGAGAAGTCAAAGGCTTGCCTCGACCATGTTTTAACACTGGAGCCATATTGAATTAACAATATAAAGTTACAACACTTACACACAAATTAAACACTAGTTATGGCCCTGCCTTCATACAAAACTGCTGAATACGCCGTTCGCACGGGAATAGAATGTGGATGCGATTTCCCTTAGTTAGCATCCAAGCTTACGTCTTTATAATTATTAAACTGTATAAATTCATTATTTAACTCCGGTCTGCATCGTGCAGACATGGGTGTAAAAGTCTCATTTTAGCTATTAAATGTAGTTTTTAAGTACATCTGAGTTTTCATTTGGGGCCTCCGGCTGCGGGACATGTAATTCACTTCAACAAATATTATAACAATAATAACAAATAATAACAACAATCAACAAATACAAAATTTATCAATTAAACTACGTACATAATAATTATAATTTTTGAATGAAATGTGCTTTATGTTCTAACGGTACCAAACGACTGCACGTGGCACCTGCGGACAGCGTAAACTGGTTTATTCTGGTTTTGTGCGTGTTTCCACTTTCCACTATCAAGTGACGATTTATTTATTTGTTTTGTTTCGTAATTATTATGGTCAAATATTAATTATGAAACAAATTATTATGGACACGATATTTTATTGTTTCACGGTAGTCGCCTTGTCGTTTGCTCAAGGACGTAAAATTGAATGATATATTTTTTTTTATAAAGTCAAAACCATTTTCTTTCAAATAAAAACTTGTTTTTATTGAAAACAAAAGTGTTGCTAGGAATAAGTATAAAATTAAATAGTAATGTTAGGATATCGAAACATTTTTGTATAGGCCAGAACGATATAGTGGAAACGCGCTCTAAGATCTGAGTAATATACACACCACTACATATGCAAAAATTTCTCCAAGCTAATTTACCTGTAATATCGTTTATTTGTTTGAACAAAGCAGTCCCGTGGTGCTGTGGTTCGGTTTTGCTTAATATGTATTATTCGTTGTTGCTGCTGGTTCCTTTCTGCTTTTAGTATACCTAGTTTCCAACGTAAAAATCATGTGGTTCTTGTTTGTATAAGAATTTAGACCACTTTTGAATGAGTATTCTTCAATAAAAGTAAAAAACGAAATTTGTCGTGTGGTTCCATTTTGCATAAATACGGACAATTAACAGGGTTCAGTTTAAGAGCTACATTTTAAATCTTATATATTGTGTCAATATGTGTCCACTCTGTTAAATATGTATTTATTTGTGGAGCAAACATACGGGTATATGTTAAGATGATGGTCATCACCATATTATATTCACAACCCTGTATTTGAATGAAACAATACCTACCTATTTAATTCTATCAATCTACTAGATTATAATATATAGAGAATAGATATAGGTACTTCTTTTGATCGCGCTTTAAGCGATGGAGCGTGCTTTCGTATCGTCATAGTAAATAGTCCTTTGACTTTCAAATTGTTACTAACCTAAAATACTACATTCGTCGACTCATGCAAGTAACAATTTACTAAACAACGAATGTACAGGTAAATTAGCTTGGAGAAATTTTTGCGTTTGTAGTAGTGTATGGTCAGCAAATAAAATAAAACAACATTTTATTTTTAGTTTTTATTTTATACAGGGTTACTTGTAAAACACCAGCAACCTCGCAGGACAAGATAGCTAACATCATAAGTAACAACATTTGTTCTACGACTTTTGGCATAACGCAATAAATTATTTTTAAATGATTTTTTAAACTTTTATTGTACTCTCCTTACATTTGTAAGTCTATGTTCTATTAATTATCGGATGGACGACGCGACGCCCCCTTCCCCCTCTCGTTCGCTTTTTGTTTACGTAATTTTTGGGAGGCGTAGAGTTTATAATATTCAGACGGAAAATTAAATGAATATTTATTTTTGTATGAAAATAAAATCTAACAAATTATCAAAAGTCGTAGAACAAATGTTGTTACTTATGATGTTAGCTATCTTGTCCTGCGAGGTTGCCGGTGTTTTACAAGTAACCCTGTATATATAAGGGATTTTAAATTAAACTATATGTGTTTCTCCTCTGAAAAAGATGAGACTTTATTTTAATATTTGCACATTTAACATACATATAACTTTTACATTAACAATGTTACTAAAATGAAAAATTTACTAACCTGAAAAAGAAACGACATTTAAAGTTTAATTCTTTAGTTTGAGAAGTCAAAGGCTTGCCTCGACCATGTTTTAACACTGGAGCCATATTGAATTAACAATATAAAGTTACAACACTTACACACAAATTAAACACTAGTTATGGCCCTGCCTTCATACAAAACTGCTGAATACGCCGTTCGCACGGGAATAGAATGTGGATGCGATTTCCCTTAGTTAGCATCCAAGCTTACGTCTTTATAATTATTAAACTGTATAAATTCATTCTTTAACTCCGGTCTGCATCGTGCAGACATGGGTGTAAAAGTCTCATTTTAGCTATTAAATGTAGTTTTTAAGTACATCTGAGTTTTCATTTGGGGCCTCCGGCTGCGGGACATGTAATTCACTTCAACAAATATTATAACAATAATAACAAATAATAACAACAATCAACAAATACAAAATTTATCAATTAAACTACGTACATAATAATTATAATTTTTGAATGAAATGTGCTTTATGTTCTAACGGTACCAAACGACTGCACGTGGCACCTGCGGACAGCGTAAACTGGTTTATTCTGGTTTTGTGCGTGTTTCCACTTTCCACTATCAAGTGACGATTTATTTATTTGTTTTGTTTCGTAATTATTATGGTCAAATATTAATTATGAAACAAATTATTATGGACACGATATTTTATTGTTTCACGGTAGTCGCCTTGTCGTTTGCTCAAGGACGTAAAATTGAATGATATATTTTTTTTTATAAAGTCAAAACCATTTTCTTTCAAATAAAAACTTGTTTTTATTGAAAACAAAAGTGTTGCTAGGAATAAGTATAAAATTAAATAGTAATGTTAGGATATCGAAACATTTTTGTATAGGCCAGAACGATATAGTGGAAACGCGCTCTAAGATCTGAGTAATATACACACCACTACATATGCAAAAATTTCTCCAAGCTAATTTACCTGTAATAGAGGTACATTAATCTGATTGTAGCCACAGACGGATTACCTACAATCATCAATTCATATTGACTATGAATAATCTAATAGTACTCTATGACCAATGCATGTGGAAATTAAATCTTAAATAATATTAGCATAATATACAAACGAGAATAAAGTGAAGAGTGATAGATATTAGTAATACCTACATAGAACGACAAAATTTCTACTAATATTTATCGTTCGAATAAATAAGAAGAAACAGGCTTTATAAATTAAACCTAATGTAAAATCAATTTGTGTCATTTTCCTTTATTTCTTTAGGGTCAGAAGGTTAGTTAAGAGTTTTTTTTTTCAACAAATTAAAAGGGCAAATCTTATAACAGAAGATAAAATACACATAGAAAATAATTTAATATTTTTCTTAAAATAGAAAAACCAGTGTAAACAAAAGATGTGGCTTTATATAGAGAAGAACAAATTAGATTCAGCTATATGATGCCATACTACATCTTACAACCTACGCTGTACTGTCCGCAACACTTAGATGGTATTTTTCTTATCTGGCTGGAGCTCTTGCATTCTATAATTTTATAAAATATGTAACTAGAACTAAACTAGTAGATAATTTATTTTTATTTGATGTATATTAACAACTAAAATATATAAACCAAGACGCTTGACTAATGTTAATCATGATAACGCCCTGTTCAAAATTTGTATTACCATGATGTCTTAAAGCAGTATTAATTCTAATGAGGGAAAGTGATGGCGCTAGACGACCCATATAGCTTTCTCATTTTTCTACAAATGACCCGAAATTTCTGTAGAACCGCCATCCTGTTACAAATGACCCGAAATTTCCAAAATTTCGGGTCATTTGTAACAGGATGGCGGTTCTACAGGGGTCTTAGTACGCAATGACAAAAAGAAAAATAATGGTCAGAACGCTGATACCGGATACCTTAAGATACTGTAATATTTCATATTAGAGAATCTTAACATAAAATATTATAGTATCTTCACCGTGTGTGACGCGCTTTAGTCATAATTAAAGACGTTCACACGGATTATTACGTATACTTATTGAGTCAGTTTCACTACTTGTTGATAGTGTTCCTAAAAATCTTATTATTTGTAATTTGTACAGTGGGTGGTCCTGAGTTCGATTCTCGGTGGAGACGACGAAAAAAATGCCTCGGTCTGGCAGAACACAGAAGGCTGATCACCTACTTGTCTATAAAGAAAATCGATCAGTGAAACAGATGTATGGATAATGCATCTACCCCATACCCCAGGGGACACGGGACTTTTTAGAACATAACTGGTTAAGTTCTGTTTAGCTGAACATAGCTGTATATTCTATTGCGCTTATCTGTGAGGGTAAACCGGCTACAATTTAAACAACAAAACACTAGAATTTGATTCACAATCAAATAGTACGATTCGAGATCATGTATTCAAACCCACGCTCAGCACTTTGCTCCAGCGATCCGCTTGATTTCAATGTGAAATGCGTATCTATTTGATTTATTTGTATATAACATGTTACGGTATGTGGATGGTCTTTCTTATGTGGAAATATATGTTGGTTGTAATTTTTTTTGAATAACAATGGTGTTGTAATCGATTAAATGTCGTAGTTAATTAATGTTTAATTCGTGTGGTATTTAAGCGTAGTACTACGAAGGAAGTTATAGACTATTAGAAAAAATGTTTTCACATAACTAAAATTAAAATTGTAAAAACCTTAATTGATAAATTATTATTATTGTTCATGTGTTTTTCACTGTCGAATACCATTAATTAACGTTTGACATTTGAGGGGAAACTATTTATTTTGATTCCTTACCGTACAATTACAAGTACAATTTCTTTAGACTAAGAATCGAACATAAGCCTTTGTCCCACGTGTGAACCAGTGTTACTTATTTTATATAGTGGTTTACATTATCAATAAATGATTTTCTGTATTTGAAAAGAGGGATTTCTATTGTTAGCTTTACGGTCAGTAATAAATGTCACAATATGTCATTGTACAAAGCTTTTGTACATTTTATTTATTGGTATTAAATTATTTATCTGTGTAGAGTGTTTAGTGAATGTTTTTGTAAAACGATTTTGTACTATATTGGGAAAGGAGCTATTGATTCATATATAGGAACTTACCTATATGAATAGATATTTATTAACTCATTTAAACGTTCCTACGAATACATTATTCTCTATATCTTATTCTATAATATCTAACTCCTTTGCCGCCTTCTCCGTTTGTACCAGCTTCATTTTTCTTTTCTTATCTAAATTCTTGATATAAAACTACAATTTATTTCAATAAAGCTATATAATATGACCTTAAAATAAATCAAATTTTCTTTTAAAAGCTAGTCACTTTTAAAAGCTTACATCTGTAAAGCTAAAATCTAATATAGCTATTAAATAAATAAATATAAATAAGTACATCCTATCACAAGCGCATAATTATTCGCCCATAACATCCTCCTGACTGTAATTAAAACTACAAAGATATTCTAACACAAATAGCTGCATGTCATATTATGCAGTCGTGGTTGACCGCGTATCTGTAGCACACAAAACCGCAAACCATCGTACATGCTGACTGACTGACTTCAATATATGTACTATTAGCAGTATAGTATCTGTGGCACTTTAATTGTTCATCTCTTTATTACCTGTGTAACTTAGAGATGAATCTATACTTAATATGACAATAATATGATAAAGCTGAAGAGTTTGTTTGAACGCGCTAATCTCAGGAACTACTGATCCGATTTGAAAAATTCTAGATAGCCCATTTATCGAAGAAGGCTATACATATACAACAGGAGCAATGCGGGTGAAACTGCGGGGCACAGCTAGTATATAATAATAGTATTTAAGTGTTATCTGTGTTTTTGTGTGACGATGATTTAAATAACATGACGGTTACGTCTAGCAAAATTCGAGGGAAGTATCTTTCGTCGAATTTAATTGTAATGATATTGATTAGAAATTATATTTTCATATTGTTGATTTACCTGTGAAAGAGGAATGAGATTACATTAATTATTATTGAGTAAACCTCAGATTTATCTTTTATTGACCTACATTTAGCGAGTATTTATAAAAAAAAAAAATAATAAAAAGTAAACACAAATATTATGTTCTACGAACGTAGAAAATTCATATTCGAACGCAATTTTGATCATATTTATATTTGCGTATTTATAAACAAATATCGTAAGATAATATTTTATGTTTCAAAAATAGTGTCAGTCGCAATTTAAAATAACTTTTTTTTTAATAAACATTCAAAAGATTAAATTAAACATTGACTTATTTCATGTTTTATTTATTAAACAATTAAGTGTCAAGGAGGAGTCATATTTTTGTTTTATATTTTAAATTGCGGATGATATTTTTTCTTTTAAGGGCCGATTTTTCAATGCTTGGTTAAAACTTATCCGTCCAATAAAGTATTACACGATAATATTAAAATATCACGTAAACTGTCAAATACGGACAATTAGAATACGTTTTTAAAATGGTAGTTTTATACATTATTCGACGAATAAGTTTTAACCAAGCATTGAAAAATCGGCCCTTAATTATATTATAATAATTATATATTGTTTCAACATGGGCGATATTATTGTATAAAGTCTTATTGAGCTTTGCGAGTAATAAGAGATTATTGCCCTTACAATCAACATAATCAAATTCATAGTATTAATTATAATTAATCATTTTGTATCGAAAGTTTACGCCTAATAATTTAAGTACTTACCTAATAAAAATTCAATAACTCAAATCTCTACGGTCTTTTCTGTTAAATAGAACAAATCTTTATATATAAAAATGAATCGCAAAATGTGTTGGTAAGCGCATAACTCGAGAACGGCCGAACCGATTTCGATAATTCTTTTTTTATTATATTCCTTGAAGTACGAGGATGGTTCTTATGTAGAGAAAACGTAAACATGTACCACGGGCGAAGCCTGGGCGGACCGCTAGTGTATATATAGAAATGAAACCCGTTTCGCGTTGTCACGGCATCACGTGTGAACGGCTGAACCGATTTCGATAATTCTTTTTTTATTATATACCTTGAAGTATGAGGATGGTTCTTATTTATGTAGAGAAAACGTAAATATGTACCACGGGCGAAGCCGGGGCGGACCGCTAGTTCAATATAAAAATTTTCGGCGTGTCATGAATGTGTCTGCAAAAATTTAAGCTACATCAGAAGGGTCGTATAGAATCGCAAAGTTGACCTAAACATACAGAAAAAGTAAAATAAAAGCTTGTAAAAGAATACGTCTGTATTGGCAAAGGCTTTGTGTCGAAAATTTATATCTGATTTTTAAATATTTGACCCCCATAACATTGGGAGCGTCGCCCAATAAGCTCTTTAGAATCGGTTATAAACAATGAATATTATCGTTGAATTTAAGAGGCGTTTGTGGAATATTTTTGAGATTCTATCAATTAGTTTTAAAGAAGTATGTGAGTGTCTAATATCGATCTTCTATTCGACAATATTATGTTCTGTTTATGTTTTTTCTTTGTGTATTTAGTGTGCAATAAAGTATTAGGTATATCTATCCTAAATTGCAGTCGTATCATTAGTTTTTAATATTTGTTGGTAAGACTCTAAAATAAGAAGTTATAATATACATCATACATAAAGAATTTTAACCATATTGGTTCAGCTTTTCAGAGTAGTATGATATTTAGTATTAAAACGATCTTCAAAGTTCAAAATCTGGGACTTCCCAAAATAATGTGCAAAAATGAACAAAAAGAACTAAATTATCAAAATGAATGCTTATCGTATTTAACGACGTTTTAAATTATATTAAAAATAGCATGTAAAACTTTGTAAGACTAGAAATAAGAATAACATTAGCTTATGTTTACTTACGAGTTTAGATTCGTTTATTAAAATCAAGTTTTATTCTCAACTCGTTTGCATTTCAAAAAGATTTTGACTCTATATTTTGTTTATTTTGATTTCGTTTTATACTTATATCATCAGCCTCTAAAATAATGTCGAAATTAATGTAATATATTATTATAATTGAGGTTTTTGTAGGTATAATTTAATATAATGATGGAAATTGATTATACTTTTCTAAATGTTATAAAATATATAGGTTCTTAATTATTTTTTTATTCATATCTTGAACTAAATTATCCATTCATACTAAAATAAAACAATATAGATGTAGATCTACACGTGTTTCTTCTTTTAATCTTTGAAAGAAGCTACTTTTCGCGAAAATAAACTTAATAAAAAGAATGCAATGTCCGGAATAGCGATTTCTATGAATGGGAATTTGTATGAAGAACTTTAGTCGCACGATAAAATGAAGACAAATGAACTCAAGAGCGGAATTATAAAAAAACACACACTTTTTAATAAATAACTATGTTAATTACACTCCAATATAAACTTCACATTATTTAGCTTTAATTATCCTATACTAGCTGCGCTTCGTGGTTTCACCCGCGTGGCTCCGCTCCTGTTGGTCTTAGCGTAGGTAATAATATATCACCTTATAGCCTTCCTCGATAAATGGGCTATCTAACACCGAATGAATTTTTCAAATCGGACCATTAGTTCCTGAGATTAGCGTGTTCAAACAAACAAACAAGCAAACAAACTCTTCAGATTTATAATATTACTATAGAAAACCCTCTTCACATTATTTAGTATAAATTAGCTCTATAAATATATATCAGTTCTGTTAATAAAACGTCGTTTTAACGCTCATGTGTATCAATATCACTTACCATGAATTACACTGATTACATTGCATGAAACCACAAGGTAGCTATAGCACCTAAGTTTAATTAATACAGTTCACACATCGCCTGTAGGTATATCGAGTCGATAGAACTAAGATAATGAAAAGTCAATAGTCTGTTATTTACAGGTGCAATGTTGAACAGTGCTTGTAATCTATTTCGGCGTTTTTTCCTGTAAATGTGTATTAATGTAATATGGTTTGTAACTTATTTCGGCTTTTTTCGTGTTACTTTGCGTATTAGTGTATTAATAATATTATGTTCGCAAAACTATTTTTGTAAACTTAATGAATGCCTAGTTATGTAGGTTATAAAGTAAGCAATTAGAATTGTACCAAGTTATTTTTATGTCGCACAAGCATTGTGTATATTTTACTTAATATGATTGTAGCAACAATCACTTAATGTCCTTTTGATGATATCTTCACTCGATTTACACACTTAATATTTATTATGTTTCTTAAATTTTCAAAGAATTTATTAGGGTATACAATATATTTTTATTCTATGTTAATAAGGAACTTTTTAAATTCCGAACAATTTATATGTATAATATATCTAGATATGAAATTTGTTCTATTCAATGTTCAATATGAACAAGTAGGCACTACATTCATTATCTCAGCCCTAAAACATTTTTTTTTCAACAAAATAATGACTACAACAGTAAATATAAAAGGTTTTTTTCCCTATTCTATTGTTGAGATTTTGTTCTTAACAATTTAGCTACATAAGGCACGGATAATTCTCCAAACCATGTTACGCCCCAATTCCTCCAACAAAAAGGTGCCTTCTTAAAAAGAAATCCGAACATCTAATTACGTGAACATTTCAGCAAAATGTCTTACCTTCTAAATGCCTTCTAAGCTGGTTAGCAATGAATTATGCTAAGATTAATATCAATCAAGATGAACGATGTCACTCGGTATTTGTGTAACGTCACGGCTGACAAACTTTTAGATATTTTGACAAAGTTCTGAATTTGTCGGCTTTGTGAAAAACATTTTTTGGTGAATTTTTTAAAGATTTTAGCGAATACAATTGTGTACTAAGTTCTCTTGAATCTTTAAGAATATATTGTTTGAACCAAATGGGGTAAAAAACCTAGTTTTATAACTTATTATTCAATATAATATTAATTTTACAGATCGAAAGAGATAATATTGGCGAAAGGAAGATATTCTAACTTGCTATATTATTATATTTACTTTATTACTTACAATAATATTATATAGTATATTAGATATATTAAACACTTCGTTTTATACGGTATATCAAGTATTTACCTACCGTAATACGTTATTTTCAATGTGGATTGACCGCCCATCGTTTTCAGAACGGAAATTGCTCGAAACGCTGCATTTCACGTTGTGTTTAGAAATCATGTTTTCATCATTTTATCAGCCATACTAGTTTCCTTCTATATTCATCGAAATATAAGCTTTACTTCCTTATCAATAGAGTATATTGTTTATTTTCGTCTGCGTTTGACACAAATCTTTTGATGTAGCGCCTTATAGAAATGTACTAAAAAATATATAGAAAATTCGTTGTCAAAAATCGTAGTACAAAAGATCTTAGAAAAATGCGTGTTAATAGTATTTCGAGATTAAAATCATTATATTTTGTGGTAATCCCCCGTAATAAATAATGCACTGAATTCTATCCTACTAATATTATAAATGCGAAAGTTTGTGAAGATATTGTGTATGTGCGTGTTTGTTACTCTTTCACGCAAATAATACTGAACCGATTACAATGAAATTTAGCACAAATATAGACGGTAACTTGGATTAACACATTGGAAAGATTTTATCCCTGAAATCCCACGGGAACGGCAACTATGCGGGTTTTTTTTTTAAACGCGGGCGAAGCCGCGGGCGGAAAGCTATACTAGCTACTAACATATTTTCCGTGCCGTTGTTTAGTTTCCATATATTAGTCTACATACCGTATATTAGCTGTTAACAAAATTAGTAGGTAACAAATTGCTTTGCTTTCAATTGCATTTGACTCAAGAATAATTGAACATAAACATGCTAGGTACGTAATAAGTTTTCAGTAATTATGTATACAGATGAAGTTATTTCTAACTAATGAGAAATAATGGTTTATTGCACGTTCCAAAGACGTTATGTTTAGTTTAGGAGCTGATTATTTAATCGAATGCCAATAGTGAATGTTCATTTGATACTGTCTTAATATAATAATACTGCATTGATAGTCTTTAGCATGCATTTGACTATAAATGGATAGTTTCTAGTATAGTCACACGTTAGATAAAACAGTTAGATACTGATTTTGATTAATTGATATCACGGTTTCATTAATTATTGTAGTAGCATCACGGAGTTATGAATAGTAGCATATGTATTATTTTAAAGATTAAATTGTTCAATAAGGTGTATATATATCGTGCCATAGCAAACAACGAAACTTCAGCCCGTATTTAAAAACGTTAACAATCGTCCATTTAAATAATATTCACATTATATCCAAGAACAATATTCATCGACATAATACTGTTATAAAGCAATGGCTTGTACAAAGTTAAGGCTATATATAACCTATCCCTTTATTAATTTTAGCATACACGTGCAAATAAAGACCTTAAGTGGATTCTCTGGACTTACTAATTAAAAATGTCAAAGTAACGGAGTTGAAAAAGTTTAAGCTTCCCGGGAAAACACAGGTGGATGGCGATTTATTTAAAAATGAACTTTATGTGTGTGGGCTAAAGCGGATATTGGTGGATTTGTAAAAAACAATAAAGCTTTAGTTCTAATCGTATAGGAGCTACCAACGTTGACAAGAGAGAATTTTAGTATAGTTGGTTCTTTGATATACTGTTTCTCTTCCTATTTCGGTTAGAGTCCGGGCTGTCTGGCTGGCCGCAGTGGTTGCATTTATTAGTGTGCATCTTATCTGCACAGGAAAATATCCGTAATTTAAAGTCATTTATTAACGCGTAATTTTTAATCTTTTGCCTTTAGATAGATCCATCAGACATAAATTTTTTTATGCAAGACGTTTTTTTCGTTGTTAAATAGGTGCCAGACGCAATTTTTTATTTCAAAATCATTAAAATGTCATCGAAATAAGTGAAATTCCATCAACATGAGTCCCCGTGAAGGATATACTATGTATAATATTCATTTTACTATTTACAATTTTTTAGCAACAATCTACCATGGTGCCTCCTTTTCCCAACGAACCTCAAATAGGACGTTAATGTAAACTTGATAAAAACCAAATATCATCAAATTCATATTAATACCCAAAAGTGTAATAAATATGAAACCATCTATTAAAAATATTAGTTTACTAAGTATTCAATATAAGTATTAAAAAGGATAATATAATATAAGTAATAAAGTTATTACTTACCTTTTAAGCGGACTCATGTTGATGTAATTTCACTTATTTCGATGACATTTTAATTATTTTGAAATAAAAAATTGCGTATGGCACCTATTTAACAACGAAAAAAACGTCTTGCAATAAAAAAATTATGTCTGATGGATCTATCTAAAGGCAAAAGATTAAAAATTACGCGTTAATAAATGACTTTAAATTACGGATATTTTCCTGTGCGCACTAATAAACGCAACCACTACCGCCAGCCAGACAGCCCGGACTCTAACCAAAATAGCAAGAGAAACAGTATATCAAAAACCCAACTATACTAAAATTACTTTTTTTAAAACGTTAATAGCTCCCGTACCATAAAATCCTTTTACTGCAGTTTCTAGTTCTGTAAATGTTTGTAATGGGGTAATTTTTAAAGTGGAAACGTTTCTGCACAATGTAACGAAGTAAATGTGAATTTTAGAAACGTTTGGTCACAGTTGTTTTAATTTAAATATGTGAAGTTAAATTTTATTAAATTTATTCCTTTCGTATTCTACATGTTATTTTGATATCGAGTAAATGTGTACACTGTACAGTTTTATATTTTGTATTAGCTTCCCGCACGCGGTTTCGCCCGCTTTGTCTAAAACTTAACAAATTATATTATACTAAAGCACTATAACAACTAAATCTATTAAAAACCTTATCAAAATTCATTGCATTGTTTTTCCTTACAATATTAACTGCATATCAACTCTAGTTCATAAAATATTCACGAAGAAAGCAAAAAACATATAATTTCTGAAACAATAAAGATATCTAAAACGTTCTTACGGAAAAACCTATTTTCTGTCTGTTCAATTTCTGAATTCAGAACTTTTATCATTCGAACTCCATCTTCATAAGAAATATTGCTTCTTATTATTTTTTCAATTTTGCGAACGCTGAGACAATTTATTACGTATTAGAAATTCCGATATTAATATTGATATCGTATTCGTTTTATTTGGATATTTTTTGGGAAATAACTTCATTTGAATTTAGGAATATCATTTGAAAATCACATTGGAAAGAATCGTAATATTATATACTATCAATAATATCGTCATCTCAAGGTTGTCTCTATAACAATCAAGAATTTTATTTTAATCATAACATAATTAGGAGGTAGAAAGTTGAGAGTAGTAATTAAATATTTTTAAAATGAAACATCATTGAAGGAGAAGGAATTTTGATTTGTTAGAACAATAGCTGGCGTAATAGTTATTGATATTCATTTTATACTAGATTTCCGCCCGCGGCTTCGCCCGCGTTTTCAAAGGAAAACCCGCATAGTTCCCGTTCCCGTGGGATTTCCGGGATAAAACCTATCCTATGTGTTAATCCAAGTTACCCTCTATATATTGTGTGCTAAATTTCATTGTAATCGGTTCAGTAGTTTTTACGTGAAAGAGTAACAAACATCCATACGTCCATACATCCTTACAAACTTTCGCCTTTATAATAGTATTAAGATAAGATTACATTTTATATTATAATACTAGCTAACCGCCCGCGGCTTCGCCCGCTTTGTCTAATACCTACCTAATAAATTATATACTAAAACCTTCCTCTTGAATCACTCTATCTATTACAAAAAACCGCATCAAAATCCGTTGCGTAGTTTGAAAGATTTAAGCATACAAAGGGACATAGGGACAGAGAAAGCGACTTTGTTTTATACTATGTAGTGATGGTAGATAATAGATATAATAAATGAGCAATAAGTATTTGCAAATGAAATACATAATATCAAATGTATATATATATATATATATATATATATATATATATATATATATATATATATATATATATTATATACGTATAATATAATGTATCTGTTTCCATGTTTTTGAAAGGCAATGCTAAAGTTTATTTAATTGAACTTTGAAATGGAAAATTAATGAGTTGATCAATTATAACAGTGCTCTTATTATATTTGAGTTCTATGATTTCAAATTGAACATGTTAATTGCTAGCTTTTTGCCCGCGGCTTCGCGCACTTCACGCGTCGCAGGTGTTCGTCTACACTTTAATTCGCATTTATAAAATTTGGAAATATACTTTCAAAGTGTTGTTTTATTATTTTTACCTGACAGATAGAATTTAATAACAGTCATCACTGTCACATCTCTTGAATGTTGCTATTAGAAATGGTAGACGCAAACGTCTAAAATCTAAATGAAGACACTACATAGTTTTTTTTCTGTATTTATCATATTTGTTATTTATAAAGAATATTGACGCCCATGATATATTATTATCATCAATTAAAAAAAATATGTTACAGGTATCATTTACAATATTATGATTCAAAATTATTACATGCTTGACATATTATATCGTTACTTAATATCGTAACGATAAAATGTTTGTTAGATGTAGAGTCACGTAGAGTCAGACTCTAGAGTAGACAAATAATGAGAGGACTAATATATCATATTTTAAAAGGGCAAATGTATAATTTTGTTGTTACTCAATATCGTAACGATAAAACTTAAACTCATATAATACCACCTACCTATAGTTAATGGCTAATGCTAGTTTGTCAGCTGAAGTTCCTATAATAATCTTAATATATATAAATCTCGTGTCACAATGTTTGTCCTCAATGGACTCCTAAACCACTTAACCGATTATAATAAAATTCGCACACCATGTGCAGTTCGATCCAACTTGAGAGATAGGATAGTTTAAACATGTAGGTACCACGGGCGAAGCTGGGGCGGATTGCTAGTATATTCTATAATAGATAGAGGTAGTTGTAGATAGTAAATAATACAGATCGAAACATAATAGTTATATCCATAAAGACAAAATGTTTATTAGTCATTGATCAATATCGTAACGATAAAATGTAAACTGAAATTTCCTTGTCAGCTGACGTTAAATGAAACAGTCAACAATGAACTCCGTAGACACTAATAGTTCACGATTTGAATTCCAAATAGTAACTGCTTGTGAAACTGCAAGTTTTTGTTTTATTTCAAATACTGCAAGTTTATAACGAGAGTTTCCCGTTTAAGATGGAACAAACAATGATTATATTTTGTTCTTTTTCTTGTTTAAGATAACTGCGAGGGAAAATATGCCCCGATTAAGCTACAAGGCTTACTGTTGAAGTAAAATTTTGAAAATCAGATCAATTGATTATTGAATTATTCTATAAAAGAGGTTATATTCTGATGCAGTTCATCAAAATTTTTATTTAAACTAGTTTATACTATGAACACTGTAACGTACCTAACGTTACAGGATGTTTATATTATGTATTTGATATTTATATTTCTTCACCAAACAGAAGTCTTACAGACGTTAACAACAATATTTATATAAAATTAATTCACGAGAATTGACCGATTCGAACGAAACAAAGTTGTAAACATGTTTACGCAATTAGCGATGACGAACAAATTAAAATGAAATCCAATATTTAGAATAACAATATCGAATAATTAGTAAAGTTATTCAAAGCCGGCCGCCATTTATTAAGTCCATTACTTAACAAAGATTAATAAATTCTTATCAAGAATTAGCAATTTGTAACATTTTGCCAATATCTTTGGCTTATCAGATAATAAACAATCTTGAATAGAAACAGAAACGGTAATTTATGGGTCTCAATTTTTCATATAATATCCAACATTCCATAATATTTATTGAAAATTGTGATACAATATTACGTTGCATTTACATGAAACGAGCCAATGCTCATTCTAACCCCACTATGTCATTTTTTTTTTCAGTGTAAACAGGCGTAGATAATTCTTTCGTTGTTCTTAGTGCGTTCGAAAAGATTGTATGCAATGTTCTTATACTGAAAAACACTGAATACGAGTTTTCGTTTACACTAAAAGATCACGAAAGAATGCTCTTGCTCTAGCTTTAGCTCTATGTTTGTTTGACATAAATGCACCGTTAAACATAGCATCATAATTTTTGAGTTCATATTAATACGTACACACTTCTAATACATTTTTTAATTCAAGCTATAACATACATAAATCATACTGCTATAATAATTATACTCCTCCTCACTCTCTTCATAAACTAGAGAACAAAGATCTTCGTATAAGAATCCCATATTATAATTACATACTACTATACTATATCATACAACTTAATAAAGAATAACTTTATTCCTTCCATAAAATGTTACAAATATACGGAATTCGTTTCAGTTTCATTACGTACGTGAAATATCACAGTCAATTCCTGTTTCCAAGAAAAACGCAATATCAATGTATTAAATGACACTACTCAAGTGGAATATTTCCAATCTCATGTTATTTATCCGTTGATGAAAAAGCTATGTAAATTACGCGGGATTTGAACCCTCTTTGCTAATATACTATACTACATCACGAGGTATTGATTGAAAAGCGGCGTCTTGAGTCACCTGAAGTCGCCTGTAATATCCTTATACTTCTATTTTCTTTGATTTTACGCGAGTATTATACATTTAGAAGTTGAATGAATTTAAGAAAGTTAGCGTCAGTTTCCTTGTGACCACGCTCGCTGTGAAGTGTTCGAAACGTCGGGTAAAATATCATAATGAATAAATGTGTGTTTGTTTTTCTTTCACGTCGCATTAAAGCGGTTTTATGATTTTTAGAGAGTGATAAAGACTTCTTTGTACCGCGTTAATATCTAATTCACATGGGAATTGCCTAAACTTAAACATTTATTTAGGATATTCAATGTAACATCGATGTTCACACTATAAATTACAATAAGGACACTGTACTAAATTATTATTTGACTATGATACATGGTTCTTCATAGTAGTATCATTTATCTTGTAGAGATTGATGTTTTCGTGACTGCTCCAATATTCGATTTTCTTATATGTTTAGGCCAGATTTGAGTATATTTATTTCTAGTTTCTTTTTCTCAATTTGAAGTTTAACCCATTTTCATTTAAAAAATGTTTATTTTTATCGACATATTTTTCAACTAGCTGCGCTTCGCGGTTTTTAACCGCGTGGCTCCACTCCTTCTGGTCTTAGCGTAATGATATATTACCTATAGCCTTCCTCGATAAATGGGCTATCTATTTAGCTAAGCTAAGAATTTTTCAAATCGGAGTAGTTCCTGAGATGAGCGCGTTCAAACAAACAAACAAATCAACAAACTCTTCAGCTTTATAATATTATAGTATAGATGTGTGTAGCAGAATAAAGCAACACAATATCTATACAGAGGAATCAAATAGCTTTATTTCAATGGAAGTTTGTTTAAATTTGTTATCCTACTTCGTATAACATTTGACTTGAATAAAACAACAACGTTCGCCTTCAAAACACATCGTACGAGACACAAAGCAAGTCATTTGATTACTTTGTTTGTGTTCTCTGGCTTGTCACTTTGAAATATTAAGAACAAGATTAAGAACGACTGTGGTAGCTCTTGTTCAGAATTCTTGAACATATGTGTATAATGTCAAAAATCGTAGAAATATAGATTTGTTTCTTCCTGTATTAATTTAAGTTTTAAAAGACAAGCTGGCGCTCGCAGCTTTGCCCGCGTAGTAGCTTCCCTAGAAAAAAAGGCCTATATTATGCTTATAAAGATTATAATCGACGTCTGTAACAATTTCATACAGCTTTGGCGTATGAGAGTAACAATAATACAAATTATATACTACATACACGTATTTACACGCATATAATATTCAAAAATTTGTATATAAAAGAATTAATATTCAACTCTTTCATAAAACTCCGCACATCGTAACTATGGTAATAGAGAATTTTATTTTAACCTCAGTTTGAATCACAAAGCGGTCTTGAATTTATAGCCTCGTATAGGCCTTCGAAGGGTCACTGGGAGTGGGTCAGCAACTTGTAATTAAATTGTACACGATTTATGCATGTACAATGTACATGTTCATTGACTTTTGACTGCTTTATGTGTATGGAAATAATACTAGGTTTTACCCGCGTATTCGTCCGCGCGATGGTAATTTTTTTTTAAATGCAAAAGCCTGTGATTATTTTTGTGTTGTCATAATGTCATTTGTTAACATCCAAAACATTTTTCACATTTATCTTTTAAAAATAGGATCAGATTTATCTTAGAAAATAAATTTTGGATATCCTTCTATTGATTAATCTTAAATATTATTTCTGTGCATTTAACTTTGAATATTATAAAACGATGACAAGCAACAAAAAAATGTTATTATTTAACAGCAGTTGTCTAACCCCTAGCATTCAAATAAACCGAGTTTACATTACAAAATTGAAACTACTGAAGCCCGAGAGTCTACGACTAAATTTATTTCATATTCTGTTTGTATCTAATGCTTGTGCTTGACTGCAAAAATAGGATCAAGATTTTCCGTAACATACAAATTTCAACTTATTTATCTGAAACATTATAATTGTTTACTTATTTGAAAATAGTTTACATAAGAAAGAATAAATATACCCTCACATTATTATTTCGTCGATTTTATCAAATTAATTACAAACAATAATATAAACATAAGTACTTACCATATTTATGAATAATGCAACTAACTAAAATGGCAATAATATTATATATTGTAAATAAACTTTACATTACAATCGCTGTACAATGCATAACTAAAGAAAATTCGTTTCACATTTTAGATTTTTGATTTTCCTATTTACAATAAATTTACTTCGTTCTTTATTCGTACTAAATGTTGCACACAACATAGAATAAGAGGTACTTGCTATTCAAACTACCTAATACGTTACAAATTAACATTATACTGATCAGAACTCTCGCGCTCTCTCGCACTATAATTTTGTGAGCAAATTGGAACTGGTATATTTTAATGAAGACCCGACATTGGTTTGTAGGCACGTAGCGATGTTTGACACGGCTCTGTGCTCATTTTCCATGTATTTACATGAGCATCACAGGTAATGTAACCAATCTTGTTGGTACCGTACGAAAATCCGATACAAATTGATGTAGATTATAGTCAAACTTTAGTGTTTATTGTGAATATTTTGACGACGATGACGCGATGTGGTGATCATAGATACGTATAAAAAGTTAGGTACATTTTAGGTAGAGTCAAACTCAAACATTTATTATTATTACTTTCTCTAGAAGCATTTTTGAATCGTCATAACGTAGTTTTCGCATTAATCATCGGTTCAGAAAACATATTATGCAGAGAAGAGCTGTTTTAAGTTATAACTCACATAAAAACAGATTATAATCATTTTTTTGTATTTGTCTCTACTTGCATTAGCAGAACTGATAAATATTTGAAAATGATGTTATTTTTAATTGTGTGTATATAATATGTATATTTAATTCCTAATCAATTCATTGTTTATCACATTGTTAATAATTATTATTGTAATTGTGGTGGTATATTAAACGAACTGAATAGTCATTATCAAAATTAATCATATCTTTGTTTATTTTGGTTTTAAATTACACATGATTTGTTTATTTTGCACTATCTATCATATGTTCAATTATCAACTATCGATCCTGCTTTTAAAATAAATGTTCCAAGCTATTATTTATATTTAAAAGGTCAACCACGACCAACCCCAAGAGCAGTTATTATATTATAGTGTAGCAACACAGACAGAAATAGGTCGAGTAACAACTAGATGGCCATTACAATGGGCCACCTTCACAATGGGCTGCGTTGGCCCAACAAAATATGATCGTCGATGTTTGCCGCCATTATGAAACATCTACAATAACGGCCGATCTCAGACATTTATGCCCTCTGCACTGTCGTGATTGCCATTGCTCCCAACGCTGCCCATTGTAAAGAGGGTCCATTAGGTGCTCTCTGAGGACGGGAATGTAATAAAGCCGCTGTATCCTACACGAAATAAGCACATACGGATTTTGCTGCAGCGCTTAAAGCGCTGTTTTGCTTGCTCCATGTAATCATGCATTTTTTCTGAAATCAATTTTAGCGCTAATTGTTTTTGGCTGCAGCGATAAAGCCGCTGTATGGCCTCTACAAATAACTTTTCAATCAAGCTTTAGAATAATACGCAGATAAATTGTTTTAGTTTGTTGTTTCCTTAACTATAGCGATATTAAACATATTATTTGATAATATTATTTGTATTTTAAATGTATTTTTTGATGTAGTGCGGTTTGTCTTAAAATGCATTTCTATATCGTACAAGCTTCAGATAAACGTTTTGCAGCCTTTACATATAACTATCTATGTAACAAATTCCTCCCATGATTTTTCTCCTAATTGTTTCTATATTATAAATGAATGATAAACATCAATACAAGTTTCTTTTATAATACCATACACGAATGGTTTTTTTATTGATACACTAAGCTTTGTTGAATTTATATTTTTGGTTTTATGGCATTCAAATGCTTTATAAATATAAATTTATAAAGAATAGAAAAAATTCGATCACGAGGCGGGACTCGAACCCGCATCCTTCGCGCCATTCCGGGGCGGATGCCTCACCAACTCAGCCACTCGTGACCCGCCCGAGTGATCGAATTTATTCTATTCTTTCAGTTTTATGTGTCTGAAGGGACACACCGCGCGCCATCTATTGAGATGATTAACAACCATTTCAACCAATATGAAGCACTTTTCAGTGAATACAATATTGTAACGATGGAACACGACCTTTTTTTTGTTGAATTTATATTTTTGGTTTTATGGCATTCAAATGCTTTATAAATATAAATTTATAAAGAATAGAAAAAATTCGATCACGAGGCGGGACTCGAACCCGCATCCTTCGCGCCATTCCGGGGCGGATGCCTCACCAACTCAGCCACTCGTGACCCGCCCGAGTGATCGAATTTATTCTATTCTTTCAGTTTTATGTGTCTGAAGGGACACACCGCGCGCCATCTATTGAGATGATTAACAACCATTTCAACCAATATGAAGCACTTTTCAGTGAATACAATATTGTAACGATGGAACACGACCTTTTTTTTGTTGAATTTATATTTTTGGTTTTATGGCATTCAAATGCTTTATAAATATAAATTTATAAAGAATAGAAAAAATTCGATCACGAGGCGGGACTCGAACCCGCATCCTTCGCGCCATTCCGGGGCGGATGCCTCACCAACTCAGCCACTCGTGACCCGCCCGAGTGATCGAATTTATTCTATTCTTTCAGTTTTATGTGTCTGAAGGGACACACCGCGCGCCATCTATTGAGATGATTAACAACCATTTCAACCAATATGAAGCACTTTTCAGTGAATACAATATTGTAACGATGGAACACGACCTTTTTTTTGTTGAATTTATATTTTTGGTTTTATGGCATTCAAATGCTTTATAAATATAAATTTATAAAGAATAGAAAAAAAGCGGTGTGTCCCTTCAGACACATAAAACTGAAAGAATAGAATAAATTCGATCACTCGGGCGGGTCACGAGTGGCTGAGTTGGTGAGGCATCCGCCCCGGAATGGCGCGAAGGATGCGGGTTCGAGTCCCGCCTCGTGATCGAATTTTTTCTATTCTTTATAAATTTATATTTATAAAGCATTTGAATGCCATAAAACCAAAAATATAAATTCAACAAAAAAAAGGTCGTGTTCCATCGTTACAATATTGTATTCACTGAAAAGTGCTTCATATTGGTTGAAATGGTTGTTAATCATCTCAATAGATGGCGCGCGGTGTGTCCCTTCAGACACATAAAACTGAAAGAATAGAATAAATTCGATCACTCGGGCGGGTCACGAGTGGCTGAGTTGGTGAGGCATCCGCCCCGGAATGGCGCGAAGGATGCGGGTTCGAGTCCCGCCTCGTGATCGAATTTTTTCTATTCTTTATAAATTTATATTTATAAAGCATTTGAATGCCATAAAACCAAAAATATAAATTCAACAAAAAAAAGGTCGTGTTCCATCGTTACAATATTGTATTCACTGAAAAGTGCTTCATATTGGTTGAAATGGTTGTTAATCATCTCAATAGATGGCGCGCGGTGTGTCCCTTCAGACACATAAAACTGAAAGAATAGAATAAATTCGATCACTCGGGCGGGTCACGAGTGGCTGAGTTGGTGAGGCATCCGCCCCGGAATGGCGCGAAGGATGCGGGTTCGAGTCCCGCCTCGTGATCGAATTTTTTCTATTCTTTATAAATTTATATTTATAAAGCATTTGAATGCCATAAAACCAAAAATATAAATTCAACAAAAAAAGGTCGTGTTCCATCGTTACAATATTGTATTCACTGAAAAGTGCTTCATATTGGTTGAAATGGTTGTTAATCATCTCAATAGATGGCGCGCGGTGTGTCCCTTCAGACACATAAAACTGAAAGAATAGAATAAATTCGATCACTCGGGCGGGTCACGAGTGGCTGAGTTGGTGAGGCATCCGCCCCGGAATGGCGCGAAGGATGCGGGTTCGAGTCCCGCCTCGTGATCGAATTTTTTCTATTCTTTATAAATTTATATTTATAAAGCATTTGAATGCCATAAAACCAAAAATATAAATTCAACAAAAAAAAAGGTCGTGTTCCATCGTTACAATATTGTATTCACTGAAAAGTGCTTCATATTGGTTGAAATGGTTGTTAATCATCTCAATAGATGGCGCGCGGTGTGTCCCTTCAGACACATAAAACTGAAAGAATAGAATAAATTCGATCACTCGGGCGGGTCACGAGTGGCTGAGTTGGTGAGGCATCCGCCCCGGAATGGCGCGAAGGATGCGGGTTCGAGTCCCGCCTCGTGATCGAATTTTTTCTATTCTTTATAAATTTATATTTATAAAGCATTTGAATGCCATAAAACCAAAAATATAAATTCAACAAAAAAAAGGTCGTGTTCCATCGTTACAATATTGTATTCACTGAAAAGTGCTTCATATTGGTTGAAATGGTTGTTAATCATCTCAATAGATGGCGCGCGGTGTGTCCCTTCAGACACATAAAACTGAAAGAATAGAATAAATTCGATCACTCGGGCGGGTCACGAGTGGCTGAGTTGGTGAGGCATCCGCCCCGGAATGGCGCGAAGGATGCGGGTTCGAGTCCCGCCTCGTGATCGAATTTTTTCTATTCTTTATAAATTTACACTAAGCTTTTCAAAATTGAAAAATACTCCCATATATCCCATAATATCCCCATAAAGAACTGGCAGAAGCAATCTTCAAGATATCCGGAACTTTTCAATTTACGTAAGCAAATTTGTACCAAGCGAAGCACACTTGATTAGTTTACTAAGGTCAAGATTAGCTTATCGCAGCCTATTTCGTCGCATAATAGTTTTTTCATGAAATTGTAATATGACGTGGGTTGGTATTGACAGTTCTGATATGATGCATAAAATTTGGTTATGAGGGACGTTGACCTATAGTCATTGTAATATAATAATATGTTGTATAGGCCTATCGTACATATTTTTTTTTTAGTTTGTAGAGAAAAGTGTTATAAACTAGCTGTACTTCGTGGTTTAACTCGGACGAACCGGTAAGCAAAATCAAGTATTTCTAAAGATAGAACAAACATACATACATTGCGTACATGCATACATACAACTTTGCATTTATATTAGTAGTACTATCGAATAAAATATAATCACAACTGTTTCTGCACGCTTAGAATAAGCTCTAATTCTCGTAGATAGTTAAAAGTTTGCGAGAATCGTGGAGTTAATTTAACGAGGCGTTAATTAAGAGATCTTAATTTCTGGTTGTAATGAGTACGAACAATTTGCTTCAGAAAATACCTACGTTACAACCATCATTTATTTATTTATTGGTTTACCAACGTTTGTTTACATTTTTACAACAAAAGTTTACATACACAAAATAAACAAACATGGTTAATGTAACAAACACTTACTGGCAAACACAGCATGCAAAACGTTAAACCAGTTTATTTTTAAGTACATATAAAAAGAAAATTAATAAGAACAGAAAAAAAAATATACAGTTAATAGTATCAATTAAAAGAAAAATCTTGAAAAATTTTGCGGAGTTTGCTGGGGGAGTCAGAAAAAATGTCGAAAAGCTCACAGTGTTTATTAATAGTATTGCAAAATCTTGGAACTGGAGAATTACGGCCCGAGACAGTTCTGCGAAGAGGAGGACAAAGTGGTAGCAAAACCTTACGTGGGTACCTAGAAGGGTACCTCATTGTTGTTTTAATCGTAGGTATTGATATAGATAAGTGGTTAAGAAAGATATTCAAACCAGAGCTTTTCCGACACGACTATCGGTATCTATATCTTTAATACTTATTTATGTTAATTCAACTTTTTGCTATAAAAATGAAGTAAAAATGTATCATAAGTTATCAGAAACGTAAATGATTTTACTAGATCTTTAAAATATATAAAATCAACTATTATTACAATATCCCAAAGTGCCCTAAATACTCCCCATAACAACGTAAAAGTCTCATCATTATGAGCGATTGCGCTGTAATACTACGTAATACCAAACATAACCCTTAAAAAGTGGCACAAGGAAATATGTATGAGAAGTACCACATTAAAGAGAAGTTGTCCATAGTGAGCTCATGAAATAAACTGTTACCACGGTTACGCTTATAACAGTTCTTTACGAAATACGAAAAATAAAACATCGCGTTTATATTTCACTTTGAGGTGACAAATGGGTTGCCATATTCAACATGGTTTATGTAAACGCAAGGCATTTTGCTCAAATAGAAATGTTCCGTAAAAATACATACAGGTAAATTAGCTTGGAGAAATTTTTGCATATGTAGTGGTGTGTATATTACTCAGATCTTAGAGCGCGTTTCCACTATATCGTTCTGGCCTATACAAAAATGTTTCGATATCCTAACATTACTATTTAATTTTATACTTATTCCTAGCAACACTTTTGTTTTCAATAAAAACAAGTTTTTATTTGAAAGAAAATGGTTTTGACTTTATAAAAAAAAATATATCATTCAATTTTACGTCCTTGAGCAAACGACAAGGCGACTACCGTGAAACAATAAAATATCGTGTCCATAATAATTTGTTTCATAATTAATATTTGACCATAATAATTACGAAACAAAACAAATAAATAAATCGTCACTTGATAGTGGAAAGTGGAAACACGCACAAAACCAGAATAAACCAGTTTACGCTGTCCGCAGGTGCCACGTGCAGTCGTTTGGTACCGTTAGAACATAAAGCACATTTCATTCAAAAATTATAATTATTATGTACGTAGTTTAATTGATAAATTTTGTATTTGTTGATTGTTGTTATTATTTGTTATTATTGTTATAATATTTGTTGAAGTGAATTACATGTCCCGCAGCCGGAGGCCCCAAATGAAAACTCAGATGTACTTAAAAACTACATTTAATAGCTAAAATGAGACTTTTACACCCATGTCTGCACGATGCAGACCGGAGTTAAAGAATGAATTTATACAGTTTAATAATTATAAAGACGTAAGCTTGGATGCTAACTAAGGGAAATCGCATCCACATTCTATTCCCGTGCGAACGGCGTATTCAGCAGTTTTGTATGAAGGCAGGGCCATAACTAGTGTTTAATTTGTGTGTAAGTGTTGTAACTTTATATTGTTAATTCAATATGGCTCCAGTGTTAAAACATGGTCGAGGCAAGCCTTTGACTTCTCAAACTAAAGAATTAAACTTTAAATGTCGTTTCTTTTTCAGGTTAGTAAATTTTTCATTTTAGTAACATTGTTAATGTAAAAGTTATATGTATGTTAAATGTGCAAATATTAAAATAAAGTCTCATCTTTTTCAGAGGAGAAACACATATAGTTTAATTTAAAATCCCTTATATATACAGGGTTACTTGTAAAACACCGGCAACCTCGCAGGACAAGATAGCTAACATCATAAGTAACAACATTTGTTCTACGACTTTTGATAATTTGTTAGATTTTATTTTCATACAAAAATAAATATTCATTTAATTTTCCGTCTGAATATTATAAACTCTACGCCTCCCAAAAATTACGTAAACAAAAAGCGAACGAGAGGGGGAAGGGGGCGTCGCGTCGTCCATCCGATAATTAATAGAACATAGACTTACAAATGTAAGGAGAGTACAATAAAAGTTTAAAAAATCATTTAAAAATAATTTATTGCGTTATGCCAAAAGTCGTAGAACAAATGTTGTTACTTATGATGTTAGCTATCTTGTCCTGCGAGGTTGCTGGTGTTTTACAAGTAACCCTGTATAAAATAAAAACTAAAAATAAAATGTTGTTTTATTTTATTTGCTGACCATACACTACTACAAACGCAAAAATTTCTCCAAGCTAATTTACCTGTATGTGAATTTGTCAATTTATGCGACCATTTATCGAGACAAATCATTTTACTTAAACATAGGAATTGGCTGAATATATGAAACTATTACATTTCTTAGCGTTATCTTCCTAGTACATATTATAATATAGCATATAGCACTCAGGGATTACGTACGTGAATTGATTTTTGTATTACCTGAGATTAGCGCGTTCAAACAAAAACATTTCAGTTTTTATTATTATTGTATAGGTTGTTTTTAACCTAGTTTTCGTAGCTGTCTGTTATTTACCAGATTTATACCACGGTCTATCGAATTCTGACGTTTAATTTAGATCCAAGGTGTAGGATTACCATACCGATTTAAATTGATGTAGGTAAGTATAATTTTTGGTTTTGATATTGGCTTTATAGTTAATGTAACATTTTTGGCAATTTCTCGTTATATTTTTTAAATGTTATTATTGCCATTTTATGCATTAGTACTTTCCAAATCAATTTAAACTTCTTTGATATCTTTAGTTACGGAATAATCGCCTGTGCACACTTAACGATTACATCCGGTATATACCTAAATTACAATTAAGTTTAAAAATATTTATATGTTTACATTCTCCTTTACCATAAACATCTATATGTGCCTAGTATTAATTCAATCCCCTATGAGAAGTAACGTAATGTAAAACAAATAATATCAACACCAAGATGAAACAATTATTCAGAACAAACACAATCTAAGAGGTAACAATAGCTTCGTTATTTGTATAAGAACATGTGTTTCTAGCACATAATATGTAAGATAATAATATATTCCATAAAATTAGTAAACACGTCGACGGGGTGTTGTTTTAGTATGTTACGGGGCTGTGAGAAAATCCGGTTAGCTTTACGAATAGATATTGCAGATACGACACGACTGCGATACGATCAAATCGTATCGTTATCGAATCGTAATCGTGTCGTATCGTACCTAATTATTGATATAAGTATTTTATTACTCATAACATACATATAATGTAAAATTCTTTAGTAGTATAGTGTAGCCTTTTTTTTTTATAGTGGGGAAATCTTCCAAAGATACCCACTTCCCCCGGGGAAGGAGCCGTGGGTTATATCGGATTCTTACCGACTAAAACCCCGCTGTGTTCCGTCGAGCCGCTTTAATGATGGGGCCGCGGGTATTGGTTGGAATTCTTCCGCGACTAGTATAGTGTAGCCTACACTATACTACTAAATACTCTTATGAATTTCAATATTATGTAAATACATAGGTATTCGATCATTCATTAAAAGTGTTAATCACTATTTTGATGTTCTATATACCCTTACAGGTAAATTAGCTTGGAGAAATTTTTGCGTTTGTAGTAGTGTATGGTCAGCAAATAAAATAAAACAACATTTTATTTTTAGTTTTTATTTTATACAGGGTTACTTGTAAAACACCAGCAACCTCGCAGGACAAGATAGCTAACATCATAAGTAACAACATTTGTTCTACGACTTTTGGCATAACGCAATAAATTATTTTTAAATGATTTTTTAAACTTTTATTGTACTCTCCTTACATTTGTAAGTCTATGTTCTATTAATTATCGGATGGACGACGCGACGCCCCCTTCCCCCTCTCGTTCGCTTTTTGTTTACGTAATTTTTGGGAGGCGTAGAGTTTATAATATTCAGACGGAAAATTAAATGAATATTTATTTTTGTATGAAAATAAAATCTAACAAATTATCAAAAGTCGTAGAACAAATGTTGTTACTTATGATGTTAGCTATCTTGTCCTGCGAGGTTGCCGGTGTTTTACAAGTAACCCTGTATATATAAGGGATTTTAAATTAAACTATATGTGTTTCTCCTCTGAAAAAGATGAGACTTTATTTTAATATTTGCACATTTAACATACATATAACTTTTACATTAACAATGTTACTAAAATGAAAAATTTACTAACCTGAAAAAGAAACGACATTTAAAGTTTAATTCTTTAGTTTGAGAAGTCAAAGGCTTGCCTCGACCATGTTTTAACACTGGAGCCATATTGAATTAACAATATAAAGTTACAACACTTACACACAAATTAAACACTAGTTATGGCCCTGCCTTCATACAAAACTGCTGAATACGCCGTTCGCACGGGAATAGAATGTGGATGCGATTTCCCTTAGTTAGCATCCAAGCTTACGTCTTTATAATTATTAAACTGTATAAATTCATTCTTTAACTCCGGTCTGCATCGTGCAGACATGGGTGTAAAAGTCTCATTTTAGCTATTAAATGTAGTTTTTAAGTACATCTGAGTTTTCATTTGGGGCCTCCGGCTGCGGGACATGTAATTCACTTCAACAAATATTATAACAATAATAACAAATAATAACAACAATCAACAAATACAAAATTTATCAATTAAACTACGTACATAATAATTATAATTTTTGAATGAAATGTGCTTTATGTTCTAACGGTACCAAACGACTGCACGTGGCACCTGCGGACAGCGTAAACTGGTTTATTCTGGTTTTGTGCGTGTTTCCACTTTCCACTATCAAGTGACGATTTATTTATTTGTTTTGTTTCGTAATTATTATGGTCAAATATTAATTATGAAACAAATTATTATGGACACGATATTTTATTGTTTCACGGTAGTCGCCTTGTCGTTTGCTCAAGGACGTAAAATTGAATGATATATTTTTTTTTATAAAGTCAAAACCATTTTCTTTCAAATAAAAACTTGTTTTTATTGAAAACAAAAGTGTTGCTAGGAATAAGTATAAAATTAAATAGTAATGTTAGGATATCGAAACATTTTTGTATAGGCCAGAACGATATAGTGGAAACGCGCTCTAAGATCTGAGTAATATACACACCACTACATATGCAAAAATTTCTCCAAGCTAATTTACCTGTAAAATAATTAAAATCAATACACAACAATTAGGCTATACAACCAAACACAAAGACATTTATAAACCAATTTCCAAACGATAATTGCCCGTTTCCACACAATTTTGTTCCAAATTCCGTTTGGACACATCGTACGATCTAAATGACCTCAAAAGAGCTTGATCCCTCTAAGCCAGTTTGACCTAACATGAGATTAGCGTAACATTAGCTATAGGTATGTAGACGTAATCTCTCTGTATGGATAAGACTTGCTGCTTAAAAAGCTTCTTGATTTTTTATATATTTCTATCTTAGATTTATAATTGGTATAAAGTTTTCATAAAGTGTTTGTTTTATTCATGTATATTGTATTACGGTTTGTGACTTATTGTTTTGATTTATGTAATACAAGCCGCTCGCCAAAAAGATAGTCTTCTATAGTTTATCTGCTATTTTTTATAGGTACTTAATCTACAATACTGCGATGGTCAGCAGTAATTTTGATATCATTGATTAACAATCTTCCATAGAACTATACAAACAAGTTAAATTTCGCATTTAACATATAATATGTAGGTTTAGAATAACTTTTGATAAACATGAATAACCTAAGTTACATTTTCTCTTATTGAACGTCAGTTTTGGTCTACGATATAATTATTTCCAACTTTAGTCCTATTCGAAGATAATAGAAGTTCGTGAAAACATAAATATTTAAATAAATGTTTTAACACAAAATTTTATAAAGCACGGAATTGGGAAACACCGACTGAATTTACAATTGAAAAAATTCTATGGCATCGCTGAAAACAATACCATGAAATTTTACAACTCAGAATTTCACTCAACTGTATTTAAATATAAACACGATATTATACAAAACCTGTTTTGATCGTTTTACCCGAGTAATTTGCCACTTTTGTAAATATTTTAGTAAAACTGTGTCAATTATAAATATCTCCTGAGTCCTGAGTAACTATCATTTTTACAAAAATGATAGAATAACATTTTACCGGTAACATAAACAAAGTTGAAACAAACTTCATATGAGAAATATCATAATCAAATAGCTCAACTGAGATTTTGCTCTCGACGAATCATACATATGAAATCACGATTGACGATGTATTTTTATTCGTCCATACTTTAGATAACATTGGAATCGTTCAATCCTGTATCTAATCTTTCTTAATAAAATTTCCATTTTTATTCCAATTTCCCTTTAATATTATAAAAAAAAATATTTTTGAATAGATAGATGCATTGATGCTTGTTGTTTTTTACGTAAAAACATCTAAGCTGTATGAAACCCGATACAGATATACGAATACATTAAAGTCTAGATGAGCACAGAGGCTACTATCTACTCATATATTCATTTAAGTTATGCTACAAGCTGAAATAGTAAAGTAATAATATATTTGTGCACGTATAGGTTTATTCACTTTTGCATTATTTATTAGCTAGACTTTATTAGCTAGACCTATTATTAAGAGCCTTATTACATATTATATAAGAGTAATTAAACGACGTCCTACAAAACCTTTGAAGTACACATCATTGGAGCAAAATAACCATTTATATAATCCTTAAGGGCTTGGTCTAGTAGTGCAAACAAAAGCATCCTGTCATCCTATATGTAAATAATACAAATGTACTAAGGGAAAGTTGCTCCACTTAATTTTTAAAAATTAAATCATTCGTATGCATAATTTAATATTCGTAATAAGTACCAAAAATGACAATTTGAAACAATTTTCGTGAAAATTACACCGGGTGATTTTTTTTTATCAGTACACAAAATTTTCGAATACGTTCTATTGATATCTTCAACTTCATGTTTATATAACTGATCAACTTTTACAAAGAAATGTGGACGAAATATAAAAAAAAAAATAAGCTTTCCATACAAAATGCATAACTCTATACATTTTTTTCAACCTAAGTTTCTTAGTGAAAGTTGTTCAGTTTCACTAATAAAACGGATAAACAAATTTTGTATATAATAAAAAAAATGTAATGTTTGTGTAAAAAATTATAAAATAGAAAAATACGCAAATGAAAACAAAAGATATTTATTTCTGACTAGCTTCCGCCCGCGACTCCGTCCGCGCGGATGTCGGTCTTCGCGTGGATGGTTTATTTCTCCATTTTGAACTGGGAAGACGTTTCTCACTAAATTAATATTAGACGATCACTCTCGCTCGCCACACTGGACACGTCCGCTCGCATCAAAATTCATAAATTATATGCATCGCGCGGAACGCCGTCCTTATATAGGAGTCGAGGAGGCGTGGTGTCGTGCGGCCCGCGTGTGCCGCAAACGGTTCAAGCCAAATCCGACTTTTGGCGCTACAGGTTACATCGCTGAATCCACTGCGGGACGTGGGACGTTGCGTAACGCAACGTGTGTTCGCGGTTCTACAGAACAACGTCTATGGATAAAACTGAAAAATTAAGATTTATTTTTTTTTCTTCGTATTTTTCCAGGATAAAAAGTATTCCATTTTATGCCCAGGATAATAAGGTATAATTATACCAAGTTTCATCGAAATCGAACCATTAGTTTTCACGTGATGCCTTCACATACAGACAGACAGACAAAAATTTTTTTAATCACATATTTGGGTTTGGTATCGATCCAGTAACACCCCCTGCTATTTATTTTTTAAATATTTTCAAAGTACAGAATTGACCCTTCTACAGATTTATTATATGTATAATATATAGATTTATATTGATAAACCTAATAAATATAAATTTATAAAGAATAGAAAAAATTCGATCACGAGGCGGGACTCGAACCCGCATCCTTCGCGCCATTCCGGGGCGGATGCCTCACCGGCTCCGGCACCGGGCGGGTCACGAGTGGCTGAGTTGGTGAGGCATCCGCCCCGGAATGGCGCGAAGGATGCGGGTTCGAGTCCCGCCTCGTGATCGAATTTTTTCTATTCTTTATAAATTTATATTTATAAAGCATTTGAATGCCATAAAACCAAAAATATAAATTCAACAAAAAAGGTCGTGTTCCATCGTTACAATATTGTATTCACTGAAAAGTGCTTCATATTGGTTGAAATGGTTGTTAATCATCTCAATAGATGGCGCGCGGTGTGTCCCTTCAGACACATAAAACTGAAAGAATAGAATAAATTCGATCACTCGGGCGGGTCACGAGTGGCTGAGTTGGTGAGGCATCCGCCCCGGAATGGCGCGAAGGATGCGGGTTCGAGTCCCGCCTCGTGATCGAATTTTTTCTATTCTTTATAAATTTATATTTATAAAGCATTTGAATGCCATAAAACCAAAAATATAAAATCAAACCTAATAAATCTTTTGCTAGCATTCTGATGCTTTATCGGTTGCACTGGATTTTTCTCTTTTTTTTTTTCAATCGCTTGAATGATATAGGATGGGTCCTTGATGGGCATCGAATGCTGAAGTCTCGAATCAATCAATTCTGACAGTAGGCAATTTATATAAAATCTTGATAATGGTCCATCATTTTATTTGGCCTCAACGTTACATACTTTTTTATATATTCTATTTTTAACGAATGATTCACTCCAGTCCAAACAGCAAATAAGCAGACTTCTGCTTCTGCAACGTTTAGTTGTTCCTGAATTTGGAAAAAATAGTCATGATTCTTATCTATGACAAAAGTGTTATTTTTTTGCATTGTATTTCAAATATTTATTTTTTTTATTTTTAACCGCATCTTCCGCATTCATGTCTTTTGCCGGAATTAGACATTTAACTCAACTAGTCCCATTTTCTTTTCTTGATATGGGAGTGCATAAAGTAAATTTTTTAGATATTTCTCGTTATACTTTTAAAAAGTTATTATTGTCATTTTGCTCATTAGGTAAAGTAATTTCGATATCAGTTTTAAGTTTTTTGATACCTGCAATAATAACGTCATAATCGCCTGCACATACTTAACGATTACACCCTGTATACAATCCACCATCCACATTCATAATGTTTTCCTGTCCTCCTCTCCTTTACGCTGTTCACCGATACATTTTAAATGAGTAAATCTGCTACCACTGAAGGATGTTTCATTGTGATCAGCAAATTTTCACCACTGTTGTCGATTATTTGTTTTTCATTTTTAATCAGCAATTGGGAATCATCAGTTTTGTTTTTTGCAGATTGGTGATGTACCCTAACAATACGTCGAAAAGGGAAAGCATCAACGAATTATCGTTTTCGTCCTCTTTTTTTATTCTGTGCGTCTCTGTTACTTGTGTTTGTTTAGTTCTCAACACCCATTGAATTTTCTATGTTATTGCGATCTTCCATTACATCTGAGTTTTGATGTTGTGATGATAATCCATTCGTTTTAATATTGGTACTTAGAGTTGGTGGACTAAACTAGAAATGGTGGACTAAATTTGTCAGCGCATTTGTAAGATCAAAATATAAAACCAACATCCTGTATTTAAGTTACAAAATTAATAATCAAACAACATGCCGCTACGTTTAAAATGACTAGAAGAAAAAATTAAAACACCTCGACATATTTGGAATTTTGGAGCAAACAAATCATTTTCCCCGTATGTCCCAAGTTCAAGTTCTCAATACAATTTTATATATTTCGTACTTCTCAAACGAAAAATAAACATTTTTGGAATTTCAAAAAAAAATTATATCATAAGAAAATTTATGAGCTTACTTTAGTTTTAAAGAAACATACATCCCTTTACTGAAACCCCGTAAAATAAAGAAATTGTTGCCAATCACCTTTGTAATCTATTTGGTTTCATTACACTTTATGTTCGAAGATAATTTTTTTCCTAGTAGTTACACGCATATTTTTTTCGTTTATTTTCCATATCGAAATCAAATGTTTAAAAATACAAATATTTGCACAAAACTAAGATAAAAATATCAATTAACAAAAATATTAAATTTAATGAAGTTGAGCAACTTTCACTTCGTTATGAAGGAAAATCGAGCGTAGAGCACACGTCAGAACGCTCCGGCCCAAGGAGCGCGACTAAAGAAATTCGCTAGGATTTTTCATAATTATTTTAAATATTTTTTAAATATTTAAAGAATTATCAAAATTCAAAAAAAAATTTTTAAAGGATTAATACTCATTGGTCTTCAACCGACTCGAATAAATTAATGGAAAAAATAACTTTTAGCAGTATTTATCAATAGTTTTTTGTAAGGCAAAAAATGGGAAATTTGATGAATTTATATAACGTCCTAATTAGGAAAATCATAAGTTTTTCGGCAATTGTATTCAGCAGATTTGAATTACGACTATATAACGATATTTATGCGCTGATCAAATTGTGTAAATTGTAATCGGTTGCAACGTAGTGAGTGCACAAACTTAGCTCGAAATGTCTTTGGGGGAAAGAGACTTATTTTGAAGGCCTGATTAAGGTAACATAAAGTAACTTTATAAATGTGAAAAAATTCACGCGCATTGCGTATATAACACTAATTGATAAACAAGAAAAAAAAATTCAGTTTATCATTTCAATAGCCGGGAAAAAATTGTCAAATAACTTGTTGAAAACGCAATTTTGCTAGACTGCAGCCTTAAGAAAAATAATTATACATGCCACAACCAATGCTCAAACCGCTACGTTATTAAAGATAAGGAGCCGGTAATTAATTTGCAAAGGCTTGATTGGATATAGAAAAATAAAGCTTATAATAAAGGTCTTCTCAAGTAGCCAGTAAAGTAATATACGTTTCTTTTAGAGTTAGGAGGTGAAAATGTGAGTTACTTGGCAATAAAAGTCTATCATAATTAATACGAGAATGGAATAATAGAGAATTGAATATATTTTATTCCATATTATAATAACATATCCTACTGAAGCGGTCGCGTAAAAAGGTCGAATACATTATTTTTAAACTCTACAAACAGTGCTACGGCATGCTACGCTACCTCTACAAACGTAGCTTCGTAGCAATCGTGCTACAAAAAATTTTTGTTCTTCTGCAAAAAGCTCATCAAAGCATATCTAAGAATTTTGAGATATTTTAAAACAATTTTTTGGTTTAAAATGCTTTAATCACCTACATTACCTTATTACTATTGTTATGATAAATACTATCTGTATATTCCTTTCCCCTTTCCATAATATTTCTTTACAAATATATGATACTGTTTACAGACCAAAGAGGCAAAGTAACAATATGTATCCCGTTTTTCCTCAACACTTACAAACAGGCGTGAAAACTAGCTCTTACGTCAACGCAATTTCTTTCAGAAGTGTTGGAAAGGGAAATGTCGAATGGATTCAATAACCAATTGTGTAAGCTTTGTGGATGTAAATTTGAGTGTTGGTTTTGGGAGTGAATAGAATTATGATTTTCATTGGTGTTTTATTTATCAGGCACATATTCAAGACATCATAAGTCTACTGGTAATTTTATTAAAGTATTGTTATCTTTACAATATAGTGCTTAAGAAATAGGGGTTTTAATCTAGTTATAAATAACTAACGGTCACCCCCGGCTTCGCCCGTACATGTTTACGTTTTCTCTCCATAAGAACCATCCTCGTACTGCAAGGAATATTGTAAAAAATTATTAACGAAATCGATTGCGACAGCTGTTCTCGAGATTTGCGCTTAGCAACACATTAAGCGTTTCATTTTTATGTTATAGAGATATGAAATAAACATTATTAATGATAAGTTGAAATTAATATATTGTGAGTAATTTAGCTTTATAATGCGATTTATATAAAGCGCTTGTATAATATCATTAACTGGAATAATTGGCTTTCCTTATTTGTTTACTAAGAAATAACCTTATTACGAAAGTGATTCAAGTCCAAATGCAAGATCAAGTCTTTGAAGCGGATTATTAAATATAAACGAAATCCTCGCCTTTATTTATTTTTCATTAGTCACAAGAACAGATGCCTCTGACTGCTAACAAGTGGAATTTGACAAATAATACAAAGATAATTGAAGCATTTCAGAACCGGTCCAATCTTAACTCAGAGTAAACTTGTAGATTATAACTTTTGATTAAATTGATTCAATAAACAATTTTTAAGATGCCTCTTTCATTTTGATGGAGATGAAAATGAGATGATGATTTAATTATCTTCAAAATATACACAGTTGTAAACTGGGCAATTAAAGTAAACTCAGATAATTATTTTCTGTTTTATTTGTCTTCGAAAAAAAGTTACAACCTGAATACTAATAACGAATGTCAAGAAATCATGAAGGACTGAAGTTGTAGAAGTTCTCAATATATAATTATAATTAAAAAAAATATTCAATCGTTAAGAATTAAATACATATAAAGAATGAAGTTTTTAAATGAATATACATCGCGATTTATAGATCAGTATATTATTTAGCGCCCATTAATACCAAATTATAATTATAACAATAACATCATAAAATACTCCATACATAGCCCTAAAATCTTATATCCATATCTAAAAACCAAACAGAATAAACACTTACACACACTCCTTGATACTAAAAGTCGGAAAACAATCAACTGAATATATGTTTGGGCCATTAACACCCGACCCGCTTCTAAAAGAAAACGTTCACCTATTAAATATAATAGAATAAAACTGTTACGACTCTTAAACATTCCAACAAGGTTCTAAGTAAATAGTACAGGTATTTGGAACACAGCCAACTTAGCGATGGCCCTTCTGCATAATACATGAAACTTTATTTATCAGACGGGGATTGAACGCCTACGTTAAAACTGCTAAACAAAGCACTGAACGGTTGAAGTTCATTTTGACGCCACGAGGTATTTTATTTTGTCTCTGAGTAACAAATTAAAAAAAATAGCCGATGGTGCTAATTAGATCTTTATTATATCGACTCTCACGTCTGATGAAATATGTATTAAAAAAATCGTAACGTTAAAACAACAACATAATTTTATCACCACAAAAATTGCTAAATATTATATTTGGAGACTGCTGTGTGAGTTAAAGTGAATTTTCTCATAGCCATTCGAGATTATGATACTATCTACCATATCTTGCTAGATATGTTTCTCAACCACGTAAGGACTGCTATGATTGCATAGCTTAGCGATTAGATAAATTATTTAGTTACCTGACATTAACTAAATAATAATATTGACGAGTAAACTATTATTATCAATACATATAATAAAATTCTAGAAAAGTGGTGTCTGTACAATGAAAATATGTAAAAAAAATTTAGCAGGGGTTATTACTAAATCGATCCCAAACCCAAAACTGTCGTTAAATATTTTTTTTTGTCTGTTTGTCTGTTTGTCCGTTTGTCTGTTTGTCTGTATGTTTGAACACGCTAATCTCAGAAACGGCTTATCCGATTTAAATGCGGTTTTCACTAATATATTGTGGTAATCTTCATTTAACATTTAGTGTTTATTTCATGTCAATCAGTTTATAAATAAAAAAGTTATGACCATTTAAGTATTCACGGCGAACATATTTTGCTAAGGCATTCTATGGTACACTATTATACAGTGTACGATAAAACGTACCTAAGTTATCTGTTATACGCTACAGTTATTTCTATAAAATGTCCAGGTGATCATATCGAAAGTCCCCAAGGGTGGGGTGGGGGTGGGGGGGTAAGCTGAGGTAGTAGGGGGGGAGGGGTCAAATTAAAATTATGCTTATTTTTAGGTAAATTTTATACATAAAATGTCCTTTAAATTATGTCGTATTACATATATTTTTAAGCCCCGACGCAAAAAGATGCGTGATAAGTGTTTGACCGCTATGTGTGTCTGTGTGTGTGTATCTGTTTGTTCCACCGTAGCTCGCTAACAGGTAATCCGAATTAGATACGGTTTTTTGTTAGGCAGCATATTTTCCGACGCTGGTTCTTAGATAAAGTGTATCAAAATCGGTTCATCCATTTATTATACCTACCTATAGGGGTAAAAGTGGGAATGAAAAAAATTAAAGTTGTCGAATCTAAGTGATATATATTAAATGAAAGTGAACGTTTTATCAAAATCGGTTCATCCATGTATTTGATATAGGTATAAAAGCGGTAATAAAAAAATGAATTTTGTCAATTATACTCAAGTGACATATGAAATGAAAGGGCATGACGTGTAAAGTTTAATTAGACGTATTTAATCAAAATCGGTTCATCCATTTACTATACCTATATATAGATAAAAGGGGGAATGAAAAAAACGAATGTTGTCAAATATACCTAAGAGACATATATCAAATGAAAGTGCATAACGGGTGAAGTACAGTTAGTTATATTTTTATCCAATTCGGTTTATCCATTTGTTAGACTACACAAGTAAAAGTGGGAATGAACAATAATCGAATGTGGTCAAATAATCAAGCGGCATATCAAAATATGAAAGGGCAACGTGTGAATTACAATTAGTTTCTATAAAACATTAGTTTTATAGAAATCGGTTCATCCGTTTATTACATATAGGGCACTTTAGGGTAGTGGTACGGGAGCCAGGAACAGATTTTATGACCAAGTTCCTCTCAAGCGGTAATTAGTAAAATGCATCAAAGTATAGTATTATGAAGCCTCGTGAACGTCAGCTGGAGCTCGGTTGGGGGGAAGAGCGGTTGTAGCCTCCCGTATCAGCTGACGGTTTTTCCACCAAGATACAGCCAGCTGACCTATATATTTATCCACAGTTACATATAAGCTATCATCAGGTAAATTTTTGTTTGAGAGGAAATCACGGAAAATAAATTTTTCTTTAAATTTAACTTTCATGTTCGAGACACCAGCTGACGTATAATACACCATGTTGTAACCAGCTGATTATTTTTTTTCGTTGAGATATTGGGTTAGCTACAATTTGACAAATTTTTAGCTGAGAGGAAATGAATGAATGAATGTATTTTTTTTCCTACGTGCGTGGGAGGCTACAACCGCTCACCCCCCCAACCGAGCGCCAGCTGACGTTCACGAGGCTTTATAATACTATACTCTGAGGCGTCTGACGAATTATCTCTTGAGAGGAAATAATTAACCAAATTTGCACCTGGCTCCCGTACCATAGGACTGTTGATAAAATATCTATATATCGAAATATCGATATTATTATTTCGAAATATCGATATTTATTACTTATTTTTTTTTTTGGACGATATATCGATAGTTCGGTATTGAAATATCGATATCGATGGTTGATATTTTTTTTAATAATTTTTTTCCGTAATTTATTTAATCTAAAAAATCATCGTAAACTTAATGTTAGCAGTCGCTTGACAATTTTTTATCATCTGAACGAGTTGCTTCTTCAATCAATCTTTCAGTGCCTAACAATCTTAGTAGCCAAACAGCTGAACATATTTAAAACAAAGAGTATTTTTAAAAACTCTTACAGAAAAATATTGGTATTGGTATACATAATTGTCTTATTTAAATTTAAAAAGTAATTACCAAGAACTATAACCTACTACTTATGTACATTCATAATTTAATTTGTTTAATAAATCTACTAGATTATAAATTGTGTAATCATTTTTGAGCTGACTTACGATTTTTTTAAATAAAGCTGATATATCGAAATATCGATATTTTTTTCGATATATCGAACTCCGATACTGATATATTTGAAAATATCGATACATCGAAAATCCGATATTTTAAAAAATATCAACAGTCCTACTTTAGGGGTGACAGTTGTTGGATAAATAAACGAAATGGAGCATCAAACGACAGGATATGACGTGTACATATAGACACAATTAGATATGGTTTACATCAAAATCGGTTCTGCCATTTACTAGGGTTGGAAAGGGAAGTCTGTGAAAGAAGAGGGGACATGGGAGCGAGAGGATAGCCACACCCTGGAAATTTTGAACTCTACTCATAGCCACATAGGCCTGGCCCTTGGCAATTTTTTTTCCTAAATATACCTTCTTCCTACTTCTTTTGCCACTGTGGTCCATTGCAATTTGTGCACGGTTACGGCCCAACTTAAAAGATTTCAAGGAGCAAAAAGCTTATAGATATCAATATGATGTAGGAATGTAATATGGAGGTAGAATTGATAGCTCGGTCTCGCTCACTTGAAAATATTACATGAAAATAAGAAAATTAAATTATAAAAGAAAATTTAATAAAAAAAACCCAACGCAATGAAGAAAAAATCAATACATTTTAAGAATAAATAATTTTACAAACTTTCCGACGATCTTTAAAATTAAGTACCATTATAAAAGAAAAAATATGATATAATATGTATTATGATAATGATGGCATGGCAGCCCCGACGACTTTGTTTTTTATTTTTATAAATATTTAAAACTAGCTTTGCTTTGCCGCCTGCGGCCGTTTCCGGGATAAAACCTAGCCTATTTTGCTCAGTGAAGATGCAGCTTTCTGATGGTGAAAGAATTTTTGAAATCGTTCCAGTAGTTTATGCGTGAAAACCATACATACATACATAATTACAAACATTTCCTCTTTATAATATCAGTATAGATGGTATTTATTTTTAAAGATCGTCGGGAAGTTTGTGAAATTATTTATTCCTTTTTCTATGCACTTTTATTCGTTGCGGTGGGTGTTTTTTAATTTAATTTTTATTGCATGGTCTAAACGGTAATTAATTACTACATGCGTGAGACAGGAAAGATCTGATTTGGATTTGGTGCTGGATTTGATAAAAACTGAGTATCGATTAAGCTGATCAGCAGGGCAAGACTAATGTCAGAGAATAGAATAACGCTAAAGAATAGAAACTACTATCGCTAATTTTTTACATAAACTCATGATATTTTAGTAATGGTTCGGTCACATTACCAACGGCGACGACGACTACGACCAAAATTGTCCTCCAGACAAAATTGGTTTAAAAAAAATATTAAAATTTCCCGTCATACTGGTACTCGAAAAGAAAAAAAAAATTCGAGGATAATTAATATAAAAATAGGTTTTTTGCGATTGTCGGCGAGACGGTAAGTTAATCATATAATCATCTTTTACCAAAATTGTAGATCATAAAATTATCTATAAAAAACTTCAAATACATTTTTTTCTAGGAGCCACCGTTTCTACGAAAAATATATTTTTTCATTCATTGATCTCAAAAAAAAATCCAGGCACCAGAACGACAGGAAATTTTAATATTTTATTTTTAATTGTGTTTTGCACAATTTTGTTAAATTGCGACTGAATGAAAATTTTGTTCGTGGTCGTCGTCGTCGTTGGTAGGGTGAACAAATCCTTAGCAAAACATCATACGCTTATGTCAATTAGTATCGATAGCGGATTCTATTCCTTTGCGTTTTGACGTTTGTCTCGGCGCTCAGTTGCTGCACGATACATTGTTAAAAACACACATACAAGAAAGGAAGGTAAATAAATTTGCTCCCCTCGACCCTGGTGCCTAAAAAATAATATGACATAATTTAAAAGAAATTTTACGTAAAAAATTAATTAGGCATTTCTTTTTTATTTTTTAGCTCAGTTTAGTCATAAATTTTACTAACAGTTCCTTTAATTATTTATGGTAGTACGTGTTTACTCAATAAAAGTTAAGTAGTAACTACTATACAGTCACTATTCCACGCGGACGAAGTCGCGGGCACAGCTAGTAATAAATATAAAGTGATAATATTTATTGCTAGTAAATAGATATTTATACAGTACAGAATATAACAGAGCACAAGGCACACAACCGAAAATACAGATAAACCAAATACCGTATTCTAGAATGCAGACTATATTTTGTATAACATTCTACAGTTTCATACGAACATACAACATTGTTCATACCAAATACTAAATAAATTAAAATATACGTGAAAGTTTTAAAAAATATTGTTGTTATACAGGGAAATATTTAATAATAGTTTGTATAACGGAATGCCTGAACACACGAAAGTTCAGCGTGAGCATACAAATTTATAAAAGGGTAACGGATTTATATGAGGGTTTTATACTTTCACAGAATAAATGTTCAAATTCTATCTTGCATTACTAAAACATTTAAGAAATGTCTTAAAATATGCAAAAATGTAGTTACATTATGTACTGGCTTTATTCTTTTTATAATTACATAACAAACCACAACAAAGTTATAATGTGCTCGAAGTTGAAGTATGAATAATTGGTTTCTGTTAATTCAAAAAAGCAATTATTAATCCCAATTATTTTTCCGTCACAAACGAAATGCGTAATAATTAGAAACAGTCGTAATTCGATCGTAAATTTTGTTACGATAATTATTGTATTACAGTTGAATGTGTCGCTAACGACGCTTTTAAATTCACTTTAATTAAATAATATTAATTAATTGGAACCGTTTTATGATCATACGAATTTCAATGAATGACAGGATACTGATATGTACCATCGTTAATAATATTCAATGTTCTTCATGAATGTATCCATTATATAAAAATACATTAATATTTTGAAAGCTTTACTCAATTTATTATTGGTATGGGAAAAACGACTTATTGCCTTGATTATAGTATAAACATATTATTATTTTATAAATTATTACTGCTAACTGCGCACCCCGGCTTCGCCTTAATACACTATGGAAGATCAACTAGAAACCTTCTTGAGATCATGCATACTTTGCTGAAGATCATCACATAATCAAATACTAACATAGCTTACGATACTTAAAGGACATTATATTATTATATATAGAACGTTCATTAACATCACGACCCTAGAGACAATCAAAAAGAGAATTTCACACAATATTATATTGTTTGAATAAGTTCAAAGTTCAATACGAAACCCGTATATCTACGCACTATCAAAAATACATAATAATAGAAATATTCAGAAAACTGACCACAAAGGGTTCAGCTCGTTCAATCCAAAGTAATTGTACAAAGCTTTAATAGTTTCAGAGTAATAAAACAAAGTTTGAAATGAATAAATTTTATCCACTAAACTCGATTTGATTACAATACATAAATACATGAATGATGAATATCATGAGTGACTATTTTATGAAAGTATCCACGACCGCGATATCTTAGTTTTATAGAATGATCTAGTGTTTTATAGAATGGTAAGATAAACAGAGGATTTTATGGAATAGAATTTTCTTTTGTGATAGATTTTGCAAAGAACAATAGTGTGATGGAATGTTTTTTGCAATATTTCCCTTCTGCAATCTATTGCCACCACGTATAATTTATTTGATTTATTTTTTTCAATGTGCAGTGTATTTTTTAAACTAGTTGTTTCCCGCGGCTTTACCTATGTGTATTTTTTAATAGGTACCTAACAACTTTACTTTCCTGGGGTATGAGGTATTTAAATACATTTCGTATTTTAAGTTATTATGATTAAGATTATTTCAGTAAAAGTATCTGTAGTGAAACATGTTATCACAAGACAAAAAACGTTCACAAACTGTCTTCCACTCAAACAGAAGTATTTTTTTACGAAAAGTGACCACAACAATAACAGCATTTGAATCACAAAAGCCAATAGTTTCCCCTGATGTCGGCAAGCTATGAATTTCAATTTACTCCCTATTCAGAATTGGTCACACCTGTCACAATGCTACGCGAAAATATTATATGAAATTTTACATCAGATGCTGTGGAATTTAAATAATCGCACCCAATTAGTTGAACAAGCGAGTAATTGGGCTTTTACTGTGTTTTTTATGTATGCATTATGGTTACAAATTGTAAATAATAAGTCAATTATATTATTTATTATAGGGCGCGTCGATTCAAATGTAAACTAAAATAAATGATTTAATTTTGTAAACAAGTACGAGTTTACTCTAAAACTTCTATTTTAATAGTTCTTTTAACATTACAAGGCCACATCCTTATCAAATATAGGGTACATTTATATTTCTCCCGGGTAAAGGTAGGGCAAAGGTAGTGAAGGTAGCTACTATCTAATGATATGCTTATACGTTAAATACATTTTTTTATACGTAGATAGGTGGATGTTTGACCCCAGTCCCACCTGATGAAAAGTGGTGACGAGATCTAAGGTGGTAAGTCACGCCCGCAAAGAAAGTGCTTGTTAATTCGTCTCTTGAAAATTCCCATGTTGTACTTCTCTGGAAAGATGGACGCGGGCAGAGAATTCCACGTTAAACTGGCAAGCATCATATACATAGTTTATTCAATAGATTATTTGCCAGTTGATATATTCGTTTGTGTAGTCTGCAAAAACAATCCGACAGATACAGTTTTTAGCGGTTTGTTTAGAATTTTATTTGCTGAAATGTTTGTTCACACCACGCGAAATAACTGTATGAAATACATTTTTTCAATGTTGTCAAAACGAGCTAGAATCTTAATTGTACTATAAGCATAGTGACTACATAATATTCGTATAAAATTTTATCTGTATCACTACATAGTATAAAACAAAGTCGCTTTTCGTTGTGTGTGTAGGTATGCTGCGATCTAAAAAACTACACAACGGATTTGGATACAGACTTTTTAATAGTTTCATGTATGTGGTTTAGTATTATGTTTATATATCATGCATAATTGTACCTATGCGAAGCCAGGGCGGGTCGCTTGTCCTTCCCAGTTCCTACTAATATTATAAATGCGAAAGTTTGTGAGGATGGATGGACGTGTGTATGTTTGTTACTTTTTCACGAAAACACTGGACAATTTGGAAGAAACTTTACAGTCATATAAGTTATACATCAGAATAACACATGAGCTATAGAAATACTTGATTTTGCCCGCGTAGAACAGTTTGTCCGCCATTCGTCCGCAGTTGAAACCGCGCGGTACAGCTACTTATAAATAATTATTTCATTTGTTACGACTTTATCGAATTAAACATTAGGAACGTATAGCATGAGTTTTTGACAAGTTAAGGACAGTTGAGTGTTTTAACTGTTTGTGAGGGACCTCTTAGTTCATTGAAAAGTTACATTTGGGGTTGCGTTTTTTAGAGGACGCAATTTTATTTTTTTGATGTGTAGGGGGGGTCAGTGTGAAGCTATCACCAAGTTTGTGGGGTCGCCACCCTTGTCCCACGGCCGCCATCTTGAAAATAGCGGTTGAAATTGTTTTTAAGATATATCTCTTAAACTATTTATCTGATAATAAAACAATGTTAACATTATTCGTTGCAAATTAAATTCTCTACAACTTAGGTTCAGTAACTTTTTGTCGTAGAACTATAACCAAAAAAGTTATAAGCGAAAATGTTCAGAAATTAGAGATGTTTATATTTTTCAATAAAACTTTTTTTTTATAAGTTTACGAAGAAATTATATCAGACCATTTTTGTAGATTGTTTTTCGAAGAACAACTTTTTATGACCCGAATGACCCGAAATTTTGTGTCAGTATCTCCCGGCCTATGTGTAGCTTTTATTTTGCAATTGTTTATAAATACAGGGTGATGTAATTGGTGTAGTACGAATATCTAAAAATCTATGAAGAATTTTGTGATACAGTAAATGGAAGAATTATAGACTATTTTACAGTATTTAATAAAATCATTTAATTTTTTGTTCATTTTCATTAGAAATGTCAATTTTTCTCACCAATGTGGAAATTTGGATGATAAGGATCTTGTTAGAAAAATATAAATTTTGACTTAAATCGGCATTTTTTTTTCAAAAATCAAATTACTAATTAATAATCAGAGTTATCACCATTTACATTAATTAACAAACGATATCGGTTGTTCTTACTTAAAATTGAATACCATTGTCTTATTGCGGTATGTGTTCTTTGGAAGTGTTCGTAAAGTTGTTGATCCGTAATTAAATTTTGCGGAAAATCTTTTAGAGCGCTTAGTTGTGACATATCCTAAGCATATTCAATAGAATTAAAAGACGAGCGAATATGCAAGCCAGTCTAAAACTTGAATATTTTGGTCTCGAAGAGCGGCCGTTCCCTGTCATGTCGTATGCGAAGGGACATTATCATTCATGAGTAAGAATTTCTGGTCCATTTTTATTTTTTATGAGACAATACTTTTTAATTTACTACTTTAATTTACTACCTCCTCGTGTTTTTATACTACCTTTGTAAGCAACAAACGCGCTGGGTTCATGCGCCAAAGTAGACTCCTGATCCGGACCCACATTATGATATTCCCGTGATGATATAGATGTACCTCCTGAGGATGCCACAGATGGCTAACTATCCCAAGCGTTTCTCCGGCTCGTGTTCTTCGTGGATCCGGATGAAAACCTAACCGGAATCATTGGTAAATAACAGCAAAGGCGTCAACTTGCACCACATATGCTAAACGCTCTCATCAATTACTGAAAACTAGCTTCATCGGTCACATAAACACAGTACATAAGCTAAGATAGTAAAATCAGTGGTTGGGGTGGCTATTCGCCTAAAAAATAGAACTCCATCCTATTGAAACTGTCCTGGCTTGTCAACTAGCTAACTAGTTTTCTAGCTTAGAAACGAATCTAGTTTTGTCTACACGAAGCCAGAAGCTTGCTAGCTGACTGACACTAGCTTGCTATCATAGCATAAAAAACTAGCTTTTTGGATCTCGGGCATAAGGGAAAAGCATTCCTAAGCATAGATAATATTTTATTTCATAGATAAACTACTTCCAAATTTACCACCTCAGTCAGTTTTAGTACTCGATAATGCATCATACCACAACGTCGTATCGGATCCAGTGCCCACATCGAATTCAAGAAAAAGTGACATGTTAGCTTGGTTGGACAAACATAATATACCATATCCAGAAAGAAACACAATACCTATTCTTTATGACATTATTAAAAAAAATAAGCCAAACTATACACAATTTTTACTTGATGCAATCTTCAAAGATCATGGACATAGTGTATTGCGCCTTCCACCATCCAGAACTCAACCCAATAGAGTTACTATGGGGCATAATTAAAGGGAAAGTAGCATCACAAAATGTGAACTTTAACTTGAAAACTGTGGGAGAATTATTTAGAAAGGAAGCAAATGCTATTAGTCTGGATATGTTTAGTGACGTTTGGAGAAAGACGCGAGAACATGAGGAAAAATATATTCAATTAGAACCAAAAGTAGATAATTACACTGACTCATTTATAATAACATTAAGAAATTCCGACAACGAAACATCGAGTTCTTCGAGCGATGAAAGTTTCAGTGAAGTAGAAGATTACGATTATGATTAAATAGATTCTTCTTCTTCTCTATAGATACTGCTTTCTGAATTGGTGGTAAATGTTAAAACTGTTAAACTGATATGACGATTCAAAAGTGCTTCTAGAAGAAGTCTAATTGTATAAATGTTTGAGTTTGAGAAAACCAATAGTGTGAAAATTATACAATAAACATGTAACACATATTTGTTAGCGCGTATTGGTAGGTATTACGTACTTACTACAAATATAATGTTTCTTAGATATCTTTACTCGACCAAAGTCAGGACAAGACTGCTCCGCAACTGCAGAAGACGTCCGTTATTTAAATCATTATCAAAACAACCATCCGTGTGTTGGGAGTGAGCGTACACGTGTTATTTGTATTGTTTTTATGACCTGAAATTTAGTTATTATTTGATAATTGAATGATTATTAATACTTTTATCCAATTGATTATTATTAGAATAAATAATTAAGTTCATCAATTGATTTACTTTTAAATTATAATTTTACAGGTAAATTATGAGAGCTTTCATAATTATATTTGCATATATTTATCTACAACGCACCATTTTACAATTCAAGTCTTAAATGAAACTAGAGTCGCATTTATTTTTGAACATACTGTAAGTGAAATTGCATAAGTGTGAGTACTGTGAACATGCCAGCTTTCCTTAATTGACCGATAATTACCTATAGGTAAATATAAACCAATTTTTGACGTGACAACGTCTTATAATTCGATAGAGCCGGCTGCACGCACGAAAAAACATGACTCATGCGGCATTACCTCGCTCTGAGGCGTTCCATGTAAGGCTTGAAGTGCGAGCGAGAGCGCGGAACGAGCGACAAAGAAGCACAATGGGACGTTGTCACGTTCAACTATCGTCAGTAAACCGACTTTACAGACAATCAATTTTTTTTTATGATTATTAAAAAATATTATGTTTTCATTCCGCTTATTTTCTTCAATCGAAATAAAGTATATCAGTATTGCTTGCCTTGCTACAGATGCCTAGAAGAGATTTCTTTTTAAAGCGGCCTTCTTCTAAATACATACGTATATACTACTTATTGTTTTATTTTCTCGTATTGCTTATAAATAAAATAAATACGAAACTTGTTCAATTCGATACCTGTAGCAAGTATTTTATTATTAAGGCATTTGTGTATTTTTTCCTCAAATCTTTGGAATTATGTCCGGATTATGGCTTGATACGTTCACCCTCTAATACTTGTGTCTTAAACATGGCTGACGAAGGCTTATTTGTGAGATTTTTTATAAGTCATTTCTGGTGTTTAATTTTAGAACAATTTTCAATGTTTAGAAATTAAAGACTTTTTAACGGATTTTAAACGCGATTTATTCATTCTATTATTTTCCCGACGTTTCGAACACTTTACAGCGAGCGTGGTCACGGGGAGACTGAGATGTTATACGTCTTGACGGTCATTCAAAAATTGCTGTTTGTAAACTACCTCCACCTATTCCTCCGTAGTTGGTATGTGGAGTATTTTTCCGGATGTTGGCAGTATTGGCTGATCGTGTCTTCTAGTCTTTTGGTATGTTTGACATGGGGTTTTAAATTCTTAATAACAGGATCCCAGGTGTTAGAAAGTTTCAAACCATCTTCTCTATTGAAATTTGGGTGCTTTTTAATTTCAATAGCCTCGCGCACAAGTCTTGGAAAAAATTTATTTTCTTTGGCAAGGATTTGTGGTTGGTCGAATCTTATGAAGTGGTCAGTTGTTTGTTTCATTACCTTGTTTGTTGGGTCCTTGTCGACTTTTTTGTAGGTGTTTTCGTCCGCCAGTATTTCCGACATTTTGTTGTTGTAAAAATACCTTGCGAAGAAATAATAAGTCATGTGGAGGAAACTTTATTCAAAAACAACATTCTTAAAGAAGACGCAGAGGCGATTCGGCAAGACATATCTTGTGTACTACGCACTTGCAAACCGCCGAAACCTAACATCTCTCGCTCTGAGTCTATCGCTTTAAAACACCTGCGAAAGAATGAAGATATAATAGTACTCTGAGCTGACAAAGGAAACGCAACGGTTATAATGGATACGTCAGATTACAACAACAAAATGTCGGAAATACTGTCGGACGAAAACACCTACAAAAAAGTCGACAAGGACCCAACAAACAAGGTAATGAAACAAACAACTGACCTTATAAATAAACACAAAACGACATTAAATCTTGACACTAAGTATCTTATTCCATCTTGCGTGAAACCTCCTAAGATATGGCTTACCTAAAATACACAAAACTAATACTCCATTAAGACCTATTGTGAGTCAAATTGATACACCCACTCAAAAACTATCACAACACATGTCTAGGGTGCTCGCTCCCCTCAGAGTTAACACCAGTGCTTATGTTAAGGACTCATACCATTTTGTTGAGATATTAAAAGATCTAAATATCGCAAACAATGAAACCATGGTTAGCTTTGATGTGCAGTCTCTTTTTACTAATCTCCCGGTGACTGATTCTTAGAACATTGCCTAACATCTGGCTATTTATTGTGGAATGGTGAATTTTACATGCAGGTTGATGGGGTGACCATGGGCTCTCCAGTATCACCCGTTGTCGCTGATATTTTTATGGAAGACTTCGAGGAGAGAGCCTTGGCCACAGCACCAGTCAAACCGAGACTTTATAAACGCTATGTAGATGACACCTTCACAATACTTCCTACTGAACATATACCTGCATTTTTAGATCATCTTAACTCCATACATAAAAACATCCAATTTACTATGGAGTTAGAAACTAACAACCGTCTAGCCTTTCTTGACATTTTAATAATGAGGGGACGGGATGGCATGCTCAACCATACAGTGTATAGGAAAGCCACTCATACTGATAGGTACCTCAATGGTGAATCTCACCACCACCCTTGCCAACTAGCTTCTGTCGGTAAATCTTTGTTTCAGAGAGCCCGCCACCTCTGTGATGCTGCCCACCTCAGCGGGGAACTGCAGCATGTCAAGCGAGTACTACGCAAAAACCATGCATAATTCATAAATTATCATCAATCTTGGAACTGCCGTGGGTTTTATATATCGGTGGCCTTTAATAGAGATTAAAAAATCCTCTTTTAAAAAATGTGCTGAACATATAGTGCTAAATTTTGTTGGCATCCAGTTAAGTCGTCCCGTTGCATTTATCCACTTCTCTTTTATATTAGCATTTTTGGGAAATCTATAAATAAATTGTACAAATGAAAGCTAAACAAAAATAAAATCAAATGTAATTTATTTGTTTGTCTTTTCTAAAGTATCGATACTATCGATATGCGCTACATGGAATCACTAGAACGAAATTCGTTTGTTTATTTCAATAATATTTCTTATAAGACTTGATTGCTCTTCAATCTATAATAGTACTTATTTATTATGAATTAAGGTTCATTTTGATTTGATATCTTTATAAATTTTTGACAAATTACGACAAGCGAAGTTATCACATAAAATAATTTTTAAATAAATAAAAATAAGACTTACCGATGGTATGAAATGCCTCCATTACTGATATTATTTCGTTTGCTTTCATTTTTGCACTCTAATACCGAACAACACGTCATAATTAATAAATAAATATGCAAAAAAGGTTTGACAGTTGACAACTGACTCGAATATTTTTCTGCGCACAACTGAGAGCGAGTTAGGTGATCTTACCTTACTAGTGACACGTGGGCCACGCCCACATCGCACTTCTATATGTTTTTACTGTTCTGTGTTTCCAATCGTCGTCATAAATTATAGAATAAATAGTAATATTGTTTGTCAAAGCCTGTCGTTTCCTTTACATTTGATGACAGTACCACGGATTTCTATTTGGCCGCTATTGAAAATCCCGCGACAACACCTGCGCTTTGTGATTTGATGGTAAAATGAAGTACCTTTTTGCAATTTTTGTATTGAATGTCGAAATACATTTATTTTATTGTGTTTTTTGTTACAGTTCGATGTGTTATTTTCTTTGGGATTAGAACGAAAGTGAATATAAATACCGGAACTAGAAATATACCGGTGTATATTTGTTGTGTGTTGTCTTTTATTTTTTTGTATGTTTTGTATAAATCCAACCAATATTTTTATCTTTGCACGACTGTGACGCGTTCTCTTATAGCCTGATTTTATAGGAAAATAAATTTAGAAATCAGAAAATGGTGTTAATTAATTATTTTCGACTGGTTATTGCGCAGTAACTCGATTTGGATACATGTGAGCGTAGCCATGGCTAAATTATATATTGATTTAAATGTTCATATATTTACAATTTATAATATAATATCTGATATTGACATTCCAAGATCTATTGCGGTTTGCGGTAAATAACTCACGGTAAATGATCAATGTAACGTTTATTTACAGAATGTGAAATAATAGGTAATAAATAAAATTCAGCCGTCTTCATTAAGAAATAGTACCTTATTTTAATTAATTTGAGACAAAAAATATTAATAAATAATTACAAACTGGAATTAGCGTTTATTGTATGATTTTTTTTTAACAATGACTTAACTCATCTAAGCTCACACAGAATAGTCTTTAACTTGAAATCCTATATTTCACATTCAAAACAATATTGTATACAAAATACCTCACGAAACACAATGTGTCATACATTAAATCTTCCTTTCAAATCCTTTTTTAAGAGCATAAAGCGAAATCTCACAAAAGTAACACTAAATACATGGACGTATAAAAAAAGACGGACGCCGTTTTACGAACAAACAACGTGAAGCCACCGTAGTAAGCTAGCGATCGTGTAAAGACAATAAACACGCACACATTCTCACCATAGTACCTAAGCTAGTCGGCCGCCATTACGTCGTGAACTACCGACTGATTAACTGCGTCATTGTTTCACAAAAAATATTTAAAATGCCGTCTTGCGTGGTTGAATGGTGTCGCAACAGTACAATTTTAAATAACAAAACACAGGGGATTACATTCCACAGGGAAGCAAGTTATTTCTTTTATGTTTTAATGACAAAATTATTACGGCAAAAGGTGATGGTCCAAAAAAAACCCAGAGTCGATTTAGACAAATTGGGTATCAATGGCTTTATTATATTACACAATTTACCCCACCGAAAAATTAATGTAGATATCCATGGGGTATGAGAGTTATAGGCTAACAAAGTATATATGAAAAAATCATGAGTAACTTGTTATTTTTACCAGTTTTTACAACAGCAGTATACTATTAAACCATCCATCAGCCGAAGGACGTCCACTGCTGGACATAGGCCTCCCCCAAGGTTTTCCACCGCGATCGGTCCTGTGCCACCCGTATCCAGCGGCTACCCGCGACCTTCACCAGATCGTCGGTCCACCTTGTGGGGGGCCTACCAACACTACGTCCTCCGATTCGCGGCCGCCATTCGAGGACCTTTCCACCCCAACGGAAAAAAAAAAGCCGCTGGATGCGGGTGGCACAGGACCGATCGCAGTGGAAAACCTTGGGGGAGGCCAATGTCCAGCAGTGGACGTCCTTCGGCTGATGGATGGATTAATAGTATACTGCTGTTGTAAAAAATGGTAAAAATAACAAGTTACTCATGATTTTTCCATATATACTTTGTTAGCCTATAACTCTCATACCCCATGGATATGGGTATTAATTTTTCGGTGGGGTAAATTGTGCAATATAATAAAGCCATTGATACCCAATTTGTCTAAATCGACTCTGGGTTTTTGGTCCATACATTTTTGAACCATCACCTTTATAGAAAAAAATACAGCCGCCATTGTCATCAGGACAGCTGTTGCCATAGTGTTGCCATTATTTCAAAATTTCATTCTCCCAAAAGTCGGGGAGTTGATGTAAAGTTAATTAATTTTAAAATATCGATAAAATAATTTCAAACAAAATGCAAATTTGTTTTTGCATTTTCTTCTCACAAAAACATGTATACTATGCTAACTCTTATATAACAACCATATTTAAAAAAAATATCACAGCCAATTAATACTGTCTACGACATCTGTTAAAAGACAGTTAATTTGAAAATTTCAAGTGTATTTATACTGAAATCGTATGAAGCTGACATTTTATTTTATTTTAATAATAATTAAGGAGACATTACCTCTCCTCCCCTCAATATTGGTTGAACAAGTTTTCATACATTTTCCTTTGGTTTCGCCTCCAGTGAAAAATTCAAAAAATTCGTCAAAGCTAAATAGTAATTGTATTTATGCATAGGTTCTAATAGTTATACTTTTTATGTGTACTCTACACATAAAAAGTATAACAAATTGAAAAATAAAAAATGTGTGCGTGTACTAGTGTACACACGTAAGAAGTGAAACTTTTTTAGGACCTTATTTTTTTAAAAATAATTTACTATATGCAACTTACCGAAATACGGCGAATCACGCGTGGCCCTACCACATAAGAAAAAGATGGCGCGTAACGGAAAAATGTCACGCGTAACGAAAAAATGTTAGATTAAATTTTTTTCCAACCCCGATAAAGAAGTTCCACTTCAAAAATACTAAAGTGTGGGGTAATTTTATTGCATCTGGCAATCAACCTGGCACACACACATGGATGTGTCGCCGCCATTACTAGGCTTCACTCAATGTTTAGGCGATACTCCGTCCGTCTTTTTTTATACGTCCATGACTAAATATTAAACACAAGTGAATTTTAAAGTTTCAGAAAAAATTAACGCGAAAATGTTGCTTCCTTTGCTATTCCCTTTCTCTCTAATGAAGGTGATATCAAACATTATTCATTTCAAAATTTATATTTTGTTGCTTTGTTTTAAACTTTATTTGGAACTTTGAACTTTATTTACATACCAAAAAGGGTTAATATCAACGGAATATTTGAGGCGCTAAATTTCGCAGCATGAATGCTTTATCGCTTCGAATCACTTCAGAGGAACGGTTTCTATGTTCTCCTGGATCTCAATGTTAGGTAAGAAAAAAGAAAAGAAAAAATATTTTGAGTTTATAATATTATAGGAAAACTGAAAAATACGTATGTTCTGGAAGTATTTCTTGTTTGATTTGACTGACAGCCGCGGTAAAACTCTTGCATAGCAATGCCTTCAAGCCACACCTCCGTGTCCGTCGGAGTGGGGAGCGTGAGGTTTTTTCGTTACGGAATTTCTCGATTCGGTCCCCGCGCTCAAGGCCCGCGATAGAAGCTATGCAATAGCTTAAAAACTTAAAAACATTAACGCAATCCTCTTTAGCTACTTCTGCATTTATAAAAGGCATTTTAGACGCCTATTCGTATGTTAAAAATTCTTAAAACACTGAACAGCAATAACATTTCAAAGAAATTGTCCTCGTAGAATACAAAATAATGTAAAATTTCGCAATTTAGTCCCCGTTATGATTGTTGGCAGATCATATCTGTATTAAAAAGTTTTCTTTTTGAACATTTATTTGAGCCCAAGTGTCGCTGGAAATACATAAACTTTTATTTCAGTATAAGGAAATTCATACTGTTGATATAACTTTTAATTATTTGAACAACAAGATGTAGAGAACTGAATTTCAAAACACAGATTAAAACTATTAAGACACGAATTTAGATAATAATATTGTAATCTACTATAGCAAAAAAGTTATATTATAGAAATAGTTCGCATTTTGAAAGTGGTTATTTTTAATATTGTGCTTATGTAGTATTTATGCTAATGTACCTGTAATGTAAATATAAATCTGTAATATAAATCTTCGTATTTCATAGCTTAAACTCTTTTAAGTGTTTTAAATTCAATTCAGACAATAGGTTAAATAAATTATGTAATATATGGATTAGAAATAAATATTTTAATTATCTATTAATTAATAAATTATAATCTAATAAATTCTTAAAAAGTAATTTAAATTCAATTAAAATTCTTAAAAATTTGTAAATAATTTTAGTGCAGCATAATATTATTAGAATGGTAAAAAATTCATTCTCGTGTTAATATATTTTTATGTGCGACGCATTAAATAATATAAATTTAACTGCAGTCCGTAATTGAATTTTATCCATAACATAACTCACCTGAAGTAAAAACTTCGCGTGTTTGAAGCAATATTTCCACTCCGTGTCCATAAAAACAAAAAATATTTTATTACAAAACGTTAAACCTGACCACTTATAAACTAAACCACAACAAAAAAAACAATCGAGAAGTAAAAAGTCAACTTGCGCGCCAAATATGCACCACAGATTATTTAAAAAAAAATGTTAATGCATTCGAATTTCAAATTGTCCAAAACCGTCCCGCTCTTGAACTTGGTTGGCGCGCTCAACTAGTGGCCGATATGAACGGCGCCCCAGAGTCTACTGCCGCAGATTGCCGCCATGTTCTACGAAGAGCATATTTTGCTACGATATGGGTTTTATTAGTATTTTGAGTATAATTTTAATATGGATTTGAAAATTTTAAGGTAAGTCATGTATTGTATCTCAGTTGTGTGTGTGTTTAGTTATTTGTGGCTTTTAAATGTATAGGTGCGAAAGAATAATTTAAAATTCGTAGTATGTAAAAATGACCGATAGTCAAAATATTAGTAAGAAGTCGGAAGTTTATAAGTTAATTATTATATGTCGTTAAAGTGACCATCCTGGGTTCGATTCCCAGTTGAAACTTATAAAAAGCTATCATTGAAATATAAATACGTCAATCCAATAGTACACAGGAAGACACGAGTCTTTACTTTATCATCTACGTATAAGACATCTACGTTAGTTATTCAATGGACAAATGAACTAATCAACCAATTGACTTCGGTGTAAAATTATTTGATTGCTTCCATAGAACTACTTTTACACGTGTAGAAGTTAAATCAAAAGTTCTAGATAGTTTTCAAATGTTTGATGTCCCTACATACCAAGAACGAATAGTTTTATCTTGAATTGAGTAACACTAGTAAATGAATGGTCGACAAACTGTTAATTGTAGAATACTAGCTTTCACAGCGACTTCATTTGCGCACATTTTGTTATAAACTAACATAGAAACATAGAAAACAACGATTATAGCACGGTTACGAAATAAGAGAGAGATTTTGAACTTTAAGTTTAAATTCATTATTAAAAATATACATTAGGTATATATAGTACATTTGCCTGGTCTGTAGGTAGGTACGTGAGTTTCAGTTCGTTCGTAATTCAGAGCTGTAGTCGCTTGCTACGACTTTGGTCCATCGCTTAGTCATGACCATTTTTGAAAAATTTTGTACACACCATTATATTATAGTTATCTCTGCTTATCAGTAGATTACTATCTAATCCCTCAGTAAGCTAATACCTACTGAAATCAGCATTATTGCTATGTAGTCTTTTTATTGATTTTTTTATTTAATATCTTTTGTTGCAGTTCGTCTTCGTTTAATATTGTTTCTGCTGTGTTGTAAGTATACCTTCAATTATCAAATCAATGTTTTATCTATTTATTCGAAAATGTCCTTTCATTAATCATATTACAAATCAATATTAAAATCAATTACAAATCTAGACTGATGAAAGTAAAAAGTTTAAAGCGTTATTCGATAAACCACACTACAAAGAGATAAAAATAATGAATCATCGCGAATCCATAGTTCCATTCTTATATCCATTTCAAAGCAATTTCATCGGATTGTTATTCCAATTTAAATTAGGGCCGATTTTTCAATGTGTGGATAAAACTTATTCGTCGAATAATGTATAAAACTACCATTTTAAAAACGTATTCTAATTGCCCGTATTTGACAGTTTACGTGACATTTTAATATTATCGTGTAATACTTTATTGGACGGATAAGTTTTATCCAAGCATTGAAAAATCGGCTCTTAATAAACTTTTCAAATACTATGTAACAGTGAGGATTCAATATCGTTTTGATAAAATGGAAATAATAAATATTTCGCTTTAGGTTTAAAGCGCATCACACACGATGAAGATACTATAATATTGTATGTTAAGATTCTCTTATATAAAATATTACAGTATCTTAAGGTATCTGGTATCAGCGTTCTGACCATCATTTTTCTTTTTGTCATTGCGTACTAAGACCCCTGTAGAACCGCCATCCTGTTACAAATGACCCGAAACACTGACACAAAATTTCGGGTCATTTGTAACAGGATGGCGGTTCTACAGGGGTCTTAATACGCAATGACAAAAAGAAAAATTATGGTCAGAACGCTGATACCGGATACCTTAAGATACTGTAATATTTTATATTAGAGAATCTTAACATAAAATATTATAGTATCTTCATCGTGTGTGATGCGCTTAATACTAGGAATGAATTTTGTTTGACAGATTGCAATTTATATGCGGGGATTAATTTATCATATTATCTACGAAGGGCCGATTTTTCAATGCTTGGTTAAAACTTATTCGTCGAATAATGTATAAAACTATCATTTTAAAATAGTCCATTGAAAAGTTACATTTGGGGTTGCGTTTTTTAGAGGACGCAATTTTATTTTTGTGATGTGTAGGGGGGGTCAGTGTGAAGCTAAACCAAGTTTGTGGGGTCGCCACCCTTGTCCCACGGCCGCCATCTTGAAAATAGCGGCTGAAATGGTTTTTACGATATATCTCTTTAACTATTTATCTGATAAAAAATAATTGTCAACAATATTTGTTGCAAATTAAATTCTTTACAACTTTGGTCTAGTGACTTTTTGTCGTAGAATTATAAATAAAAAAGTTATAAGAGAAAATGTTCAGAAATTAGAGATATTTATATTTTTCAGTAAAACTTTTTTTTTATCATTTTACGAAGAAATTATACCAGACCATTTTTGAAGATTATTTTTCGAGGAACAACTTTTATATACAACATTTTTTCATTAAGTAAATAGCTAAGGTTTTACAGCGCTCCGAAGTGAGTACTATTTTTCAGTACTCTTAGGTATACAGTATACATATATTATGTGTGTACTAATAATAATTTGTCATCTGTAATTGTTTTTTATTGTTATTATAATTTTTCTAATAATTAATTTTGCAATATTATTTATACTTAATTAATTATTGAGTCTTTTCCCCGCCACCCAGGAGGTAGAGTCTGGAAGCGCGTTTTTTTTACGTCGAAAAGCAGGGCTGAAATGTTTTGCAGTGTGCTTCCATTGTTCTGGAGTCTGGGAAAAGAGCCAATGGCCAATATACGTATAGTTAAGAGGAAAGAAAAATAGTACTCACTTCAGAGCGCTGTAAAACCTTAGCTATTGTCGTAATGAAAAAATGTTGTATATAAAAGTTGCTCCTCGAAAAACAATCTACAAAAATGGTCTTATGTCATATTTTCGTAAAATGATAAAAAAAAGTTTTATTGAAAAATATAAATATCTCTAATTTCTGAACATTTTCGCTTATAACTTTTTTATTTCTTGTTCTACGACAAAAAGTAACTAGACCAAAGTTGTAGAGAATTTAATTTGCAACAAATGTTGTTAACAATATTTTTTTATCAGATAAATAGTTTAAGAGTTATATCGTAAAAACCACTTCAGCCGCTATTTTCAAGATGGCGGCCGTGGGACAAGGGTGGCGACCCCACAAACTTGGTTTTAGCTTTACACTGACCCCCCCTACACACCACAAAAATAAAATTGCGTCCTCTAAAAAACACAAGGTTAGGCCTAAAAAATGTAAAATTTCAATGGACTAAAAACGTATTCTAATTGCCCGTATTTGACAGTTTACGTGACATTTTAATATTATCGTGTAATACTTTATTGGACGGGTAAGTTTTATCCAAGGATTGAAAAATCGGCCCTAACTGCAATAAAGTGTTTTGTGGAAAACTTTGCCATTTTATTGTAATCATTTTAATCGCTTATTTAATGTGATAATGAAATAATATAAATTTAGTTATGGTAGTTTGAGTTACACTTATTTGTTATAAACTCAATTGTTTTGACTACTTCGCTGTTTCAAACTCAAACTCAAACATTTATTTATTCAATTAACTTCTTGTATAAGAAGCACTTTTGAAACGTCATTACATATTTTTAACATTTACCACAGATTCGGAAAGCAGTATCTACGGAGAAGAACCGGCAAGAAACTCCATAGTTGCTCTTTTAAATCATGTCAGTTTTACAATTTAATTTTACAGAATACATATTATGTAACATCATAATATATTATAATAATATGCCAAAGAACTGTCCTGTGGTTTTACGCGACAACCCTCCATGGGTTTTTATCGTTTATATTGTTTATTTAAATATCCTGATGATTATTAAATAAATCTTACAACTCACTCAGTTTTTTCTACCGTTTTGTCGTGTCTTGAAACCGAATGCACGTGTGAATGCATTCATAGAAATACTGGTACTCGGTTTAGTGGTTAACCGAATCCTGTAAAAAAACGATTCTTTTATATTATAAAACCGTATATTATTCTGACACTTATTAAGACCTATTTCAAGACAGTAGAGCATTATATAGTAACTTTCTACTCTATGTTTCGTATATTTTAATCATCGTAGGTTAGTTATCTATGTTCATCCATTGAGAATTAACATCTAGATATATTTCAAGTTATTTAGAACATTTTAATAAACGATGATTCATTCAATACATCTAAATATAAAAGAGGTTTTAGGGTCAGTACCTAGCGGCCCGTGAAAGTCTATGTAAGGAAACTTTTGCTTATCACGATGTTTTCAACCCACATTCTAATTATATAAGTTTGTAATAATTTGCTAAATCATGGGGCACAAAATCTTACGGTTGGATTATTTAAATGAATTTCGATTTGAAAATTTTTACTTTTTATGTACCTATAATATTTTACTATTAAGAAGTCTGTGTTTCGTACTTTTTTTTACTTAAAAATATACTCAATTTAACATGGGTATATAATGTAGATATACAGGGTGTAATCGTTAAGTGTGCACAAGCGATTATTCCGTAACTATTGCAGATATCAAAAAACTTTAAACTGATATCGAAAGTACTTAACCTAATGAGTAAAATGGCCATAATAAATTTTTAAAAATAAAACGAGAAATATCCAAAAATGTTACATTAAACGCTCCCATACATTTTATTTCCCATGCATTTTGTATTCATAGCAGATTTTCGAAGTGATGTCCTCATTGTGCAATACAATGAGGAGCTCTATTTACAGTTTCTAAATGCACTTCCCTTCAAATTTGCGAAGTAATTAAAGCAGAAAACCAAAAAAAGAAAGAAAAAGCTAAAATCTTTCATATTAAATGTACATATTCGTATCTCATACTAAATGTATGGGAGGATTTCAAGTTAATTTTTTAGATATTTATCGTTTTATTTTTAAAAATTTATTATGGCTATTTTACTCATTACGTTAAGTACTTTCGATATCAATTTAAAGTTTTTTGATATCTGTAATAGTTACGGAATAATCGCCTGTGCACACTTAACGATTACACCCTGTATATTTATATTAGTTCTGAATTAATTAAAAAAGTATGATTTGGTATGCTGGTAACCTCCACGCAAAAATCGTGTTGTGGCTTTAATGAATACAATCACAACAGTATCAACTCCTTCCTCTTGACCGCATCCAACGTCGAGCAGCTCGAATTGTCGATGACCGTAGGCTTTCCGATAGGCTCGATCCTCTGTCAGTGCGAAGAGACGTTGCGTCTCTCTGTATTCTGTACAGAATCTACTATGGGGAGTGCTCTGAGGAATTGTTCCACCTACTATCAGCCGCACAGTTCCACCACCGGACCACACGCCGTAAAAATCAGTTCCATCCGCACCATCTGGATGGTTGGCGCTCCACCACTGTCCGCTTCACCCGCAACTTCCTTCCGCGTACGGTGCAACTGTGGAAGGATTTGCCACCTGCGGTGTTCCCGAACAACTACGACATTGGGGCCTTCAAGAAAAGAGCTTATTTGTCCATAAAAGGCCGGCTGATGCGGCAATAAGGCTCGTTTTTGCGTAAACTGTGTTTTTGTGTTGAAATGAAACGTCTTTCCTCTATAGAATCTGTTTTATTACTGATTGAAGCACACAATGTAATTAGTGACTTAGTCGTCAACGTAATTAATAAAAAACCGAACACCGGCAAAGCAAGTGTTTATGGGCGGTGGTGACCACTTACCATCAGGTGGCCCACCTGCCCTTTTGCTTGCTCTGACATAAAAAAAACAACATGTTATGGCAATGAAGAAATGCCACGACGATCTGAGCATCAATGGGTGACCACAACTGAATGAATTTTAAATTGATGCTCACTGCGACCACAACGCGTTGTGAGCTAATATTGCACTGAATTGTCTGTTCTTTGAGCATAAAATTTACACGAAGTATAATCCTTTAATATTGATCTCTTAATTGAAAGAATACGTTCCTTTGAAACTGTACTCTATTATTTTATAATGACACGAGGTGATCGAACTATGTTTACATTCGCGGTTGAGCACATTGCTGGCTTGGCTGGATTTTCAACCGAATAAGCTAGGGTTCGATGCACAAGTCCATTCACGTTGGGAAAATAATCAATATATAGCTGTGTAAATAAATATCGTTTCACTTGCTTCATATTACTCTCTTCTCTCTATCCATACTATAATATTATAAATGCGAAAGTAACTCTGTCTGTCTGTCTGTTACTCAATCACGCCTAAACTACTGAACCAATTTTCATGAAATTTGGTATGGAGATATTTTGATACCCGAGAAAGGACATAGGCTACTTTTTATCCCGGGAAAATGACGCAATCCCGGAAATCCCACGGGAACGGGAACTATGCGGGTTTTTCTTTGACTGCGCGGGCGAAGCCGCGGGCGGATACCTAGTATAATATAAAAAATTCTCGTGTCATAATGTTAATACCATAGTCCTCCGAAACGGCCGGATCGATTCTCATGAAATTTTGAATAGTGGGTAGAATCTGAGAATCGGGCAACATCTATTTTTCATACCCCCTTAAATCTATAACCTATTCGATGGTTATTATGTAAAAAAAACCTGACAATATCTTACCTACAAATTGTGTCTAATTATATGAAAAATTGCAACTTGTGCATGCAATATATTAATTAAATTTATTTATTCTGTTTCAGAAAGCACGTGAAAATAATAAAAGGAACACAGTGATTGAAAAAAAGTAAAATCGGAAATGTTCAGAGATTTTTTCGGACAAAAAGAGCCGAATTTTAAACAAGACGAGAAATTCGCTTCAAAATGTTCTACAAAAATGTTCAATCTATAAACATACACGTATATCTTGGAGCAGTGATGAAAATCGATAAAGTATAGGTACTGTATAAAAAGCGTCAACGTACAATCTCCTTTACGATATAAATTTCCATAGCATAGTGAAAAATTTGAATTGGAACAAATACAAAGTATTGTATTGGGCCTTCTTCACAATGGGTAACGTTGGGCGGATAGAGGCAATCACGATAGTGTAGAGGGCCTAAATGTCTATGATTGGCTGTCAATGTAAATATTTATTCGTAATCGCCGTAATAGCGGCAAACAATTGTTGGGCCAACGCTGCCCATTGTGAAAAGGGCCCATAATACGAATGTATCATCGTGCTAATTGGAGAGAAAGCTCTAAGATACGTACAAATTCATTAGCTTTATTATACCGGTATAGAATCTATAGATTTCCAGGACTTTTACAAGATGATATTAGAATGTTTAATAAAGAGAAACGAAATGTTCGCTTCGTTCCACGCATTCCACACAAACGAACGTCCAAGTATTTAAGAAGGTCAAACAACATTTATAAAACACCTTTTTATTTATTTTCGTATGAGAGAATTTTAGAGGAATTTGATTTCGTTGTAATTATAGATTCATTTATTGCTTTTTTAAGATTAACTTAAGCTTCACTCCAGTTGCTTCTGAGAAACTTTCTTCTTAGTATTAGCTTATTCTTAGTAATATTAGTATTTAAGGCTAGAATAAAAGTTTGACTGTGGTTTCAAGTGAGAAGCCTTATTACATGCATATAACTACCTTATGGCATATTTCCTATATCACATAGTATAAAAGAAGTCGTTTTCTCTGTCCGTAGCTTAAATCCTTCAAACTACGCAACATCATTACCACATAGTATAAAACAAAGTTGCTTTCTCTGTCCCTATGCATGCTTAAATCTTTCAAACTACGCAACAGATTTTAATGCGGTTTTTGAATAGATAGAGTGATTGAAGAGGAAATTTTTAGTATATGCTTTATTAGATTTTAGACAAAGCGGGCGAAGACGCGGGCGGAAAGCTAGTCTAACTATATTATGTAATCTACATAGGTATACATTTTTTTGTGAGTTTAATTAAAATTCCCTTTTCTACTTCGTTCCTCATCATTAAAATATCTCGCAGAAAATTAAAGCAAAAATACGAATAAATAAAATGCCTAAGTGGCAAGCTCTTAACATAACTGGATTAAGACCACTTTAATTATTAACATTTGAAAAGAAAGTCTGAGACGATTCAAATTCTAAGAGATAATATAACTAGTAGGGTGGAGTGTCGTTGTAGGAAAAAAAAATTTTTTTGTTAACTCGTAATGGAACTATTACCAAAAGTTGTGTTAATGTATAGATCTTCTATAGCCAAAATATTTTTGAAATTGGTCAATTAGAAATACTGCCCCAAGTAACTTCAAGTTTGAGAAATTTCAAAAATTTCGAGTATTTTTCTCCCTTTGTTTTATATAATTTAATAAGATTTCTAAAACTTTGTAATACAATTTAGGTTAGATAAAAGTCAATCTTTCAATATTATCGCCTAGGACATCACTAGTACCACCCCCGCGACCCCCGCGGTCCCGCTAGTTACTGGCAAAAAACGGAAATTTTTTAAACTTCAGTGCGCGTTAGAACGAAGTTTGCAAAAACCATTACAGTTGTTTATATGCCAGTTACATGCTAATGAACTTTCGCTGCGTCATACGTTTGAGAAACTGGATGGTACTACTTCTGGACCGCGAAGCTTTATGGGGCCAATCGGTAAAGATTTAAAAGATTGTGAAATACGGCTATTAATAAACTATCGATCAATTAGTTGCATACTGCCAGATATTTCTAACGTACAAGATTTGAGCTCCGATCAACAGTACCTGTATGATATTTGTATGGCTATTAATTGCGGTCATTGTAGTATAAGTTTATCCAAAAAGAATCCTGGCAAAATTGTTCATTCCAGGTGGCTCACGATGGCAAACAGACTACTTAGATTATACGTTTCGACAACGTCTCCTACGGAAAACCTAATACACTTGGTAACATTTATTTTGAATGTTTACGCGCCTATGTGGTTTTTCAACAAAACAAAACCAACATGTATTTATGGTGCAAAACATTTGCATAAAACCATTATTCTTTCGAGGTACCTCCCCGAACACCTGAAAATGATAGTAGATCCAGTCATACAACGAAATGGTTTCTTTGGTATATTTTGTTGGCTATGTTGGCTGACGAAAGAAAAAATATAAGAGTTTTGGCACTGCGTAAAATCCTTAAGGCACGTGATTCAGCAGTTAGGGGCGTGAGAGAATTTAAGGTTCCTCAATTAAATTTCAATGCTGTTGACTACATTGACATCGTCATTTGGAATGATGTGGTCGTCACGGAGCCTCCAATTTTAAAAAACATAAGCACAAGCATAATACTCGAGTGCATTGAGACGCCTGAAAAAATTGATCATTTTATAATACCTCTTCTAAAAAAGTACCCTTGTCACACCCAAGCTACAGAGAGCTGCGTTAAAATAGTAACAGAAGCCTCTGCTGCAGTGTGTGGTCCAATAAGAAGGGATGGATTCATACGAACCCGCCTTCTATCACGTAAAATTATGCCTGTTTTTGAAACAAAAAAAGATTACAAAACACATTGATTTTTTTATTTTTTGCAATTTTTTTTGTCGAAACACCACTTATAATTTTCCATAATTTAGTTCCATGTTTTTATAATTATGATAATACGGATAATTAACTAGCTTACTAATTGTATAATTTAGTTTTCTGTACGTGTGAAGTCCCTAATCTAGTGTCGGGATAATAATATGATCGATTTTATTTTCAAGAATAGTCTTTTGTGCTTTGCTAGACTTTGTCTCATCGAGCTTTTTCAGATTTTTCTATAAATGCTAGGATATTCTTCTTAAGTACTATAAACGAGTACGATTTATATTTTATTAATTCTGCGAATGAACGTCATTTTAATACTAGTTTTCATCAACTGCACAATAAAAAAAATAATACTATCTGAACTACAATCTTTTAAGTAAAAAATATCTCATATCGAACTATTCGATAGTTTGCGTTAAAAACACTAATAAGCCATTGCAGTTTCTTTTCGGCTTCAATATCGCAAAACAATAATTCCTTTATCAAAAATGAAGTTACACCAGCCGATTTAATTTCCTTTTCTTTGCAGTCGACTTGGCTTGTAAGAATTCTATTTTTTTGATAAGTGAGATTTCTCAATGTTTTATTACATTCTGCTTTTTGAAGCTTTATTAAATACTAGCTTTCCCCCCGCGGCTTCGCCCGCGTTTTCAAAGGAAACCCGCATAGTTCCCGTTCCCGTGGGATTTCCGGGATAAAACCTTCTTTCTATCTAGTCTTTCTATGTGTTAATCCAAGTTACCCTCTATATGTGTGCTAAATTTCATTGTAATCGGTTCAGTAGTATTTGCGTGAAAGAGTAACAAACACACACACACACACACACACACACACATCCTGTAGATATTTGCCTGAAAGGATTTTTGCACGGATTCACTATTAACTACTTACATTTTCATCCCTGTATGCGCACCAATGTTCTAAAATTTAGAACATTGGTGCGCATATTTAGAATCTAAATAATACGTTGTATTACTACTGGTCCGATTTTTAAAATTATTTGGATGTTAAATAACCCATTTATCGAGGAAGGCTATAGGCTATATATTACCATCAATCTAAGACCAACAGGAGCGAAGCAAAGCGGGTGAAACCGCGGGGCACACAGTAAGTGCTAAATGATCAATAAGCTTGCACATATTACAAAAGATGAATAATTAAAAATTGATCTCAGCAGAAAAATAAAAAGGCCGCTTAAAAATTGAATTGATACTAATAAAACAGTAAAGTGCATAAAACTATCGTGGAAACTGCACTATAAAAAGGAATGGTTACTGTGAAAGGAAACGCCTGTAACATCAGTTACAATCTTATATATACAGTATTATCTATGGTTACAATAATTGTCAAATGAATTGCACCTAATACATTTTTATTAGGAAGCGTTAGTCCTATTTTTTTCTTATTTTTTATTCTTCATATATGAGATTTAACCGTCTTAACTCTACTATTACTAAGATAATTCTAGTATCATATCTTAAACGTTTGTGGTAATTTTATAAAGAATTTTTCGCTACGTCGCATTAATCATCGGTCAATTTCTCGTGTTTACCTTTTAGAATTTGAAGCTTTTTGCTCTATACATGAATGTATTTCTTTAATTGCTACTCTACGATTTTCCTGAATTAAATTTTGATTGCACTCTTTTATTGAAAATCTATTTTATACTTAAACAACGACTCAGTTTTGGAAAGGGTATAGTTATATCAATATTAAACAAAAATAAAAAGTACAATCACTACATAGTATAAAACAAAGTCGCTTTCCCTGTCCCTATTTCCCAATGTCCCTTTGTATGCTTAAATCTTTAAAACTACACAATGGATTTTGATGCGGTTTTTTTAATAGATAGAGTGATTGAAGAGGAAGGTTTTAGTGTATAATTCATTAGGTTTTAGACAAAGCGGGCGAAGCCGCGGGCGGGAAGCTAGTAATTATTATAAAGCAATTTAAAATGAAAGTGTCAAAGGACCAATGCCGTCCACAATCTGCTATAGTATCTAGCCAAAGGCAATAGACGATGATCATCTTAAGAAAACATCGGCATAAGTTAAGACCTTGAAGTTTCCACCAAGTTTCAGTAACGTATGTAAATAAATTCGGAAATGTAACAAACAATACAAATAAACATCAAATCCTATGAGATTTTGCGTCAAATCGAAGAATAACAGAGAGACAAATTGTAAAACTTTGGGAAATTGGAATGCTTTTGATCTCAACGTATATTATGCATGCTTTCTTCTTCGTCAATTATATAAACAATGTAATGTAACATTTGTTATGGTTTGTATTGTGTAACTTTCTTATTATATTATGATTTGGGAGCCCTTATGACTTCTGATTTTATAAACTGAACCACGCGGTTTCCTGCAAATCTATCTCTGTGCCAAATTTATTATTGACTGGCCGGTTGGCATGGTTTGTAGTGACCCTGCATTCCAAGCCAATGGTCGTGGGTTCGATTCCCACCCGGGGCAAATATTTGTGTGATGAACATAGATGTTTCCTCTATGTCTGGGTGTTAATAATGTATTCATTTAAAATGATATAATATGTATGTTTATCACTACTTCTACTAGATGGCTAGTTTCCATAACACAAGCAGATGGTGCCGTGTGTGAAAATTGTCCCGAAATATTTATTTATTTTATTTATATTTATTACTAGCGGTCCGCCCCGGCTTCGCCCGTGGTACATGTTTACGTTTTCTCTACATAAGAACCATCCTCGTACTTCAAGGAATATAATAAAAAAAGAATTATCGAAATCGGTTCAGCCGTTCTCGAGTTATGCGCTTACCAACACATTTTGCGATTCATTTTTATATATAAGATGAATTCAGTATGCTGTTTTTGCATTAATAATAAATATACCACGAGGCTCTTTAACTTTTATTGAAGTTAAAATCAAGTAATGGTTGATGCTTGCAGAATAATATATTATAGTTATATCATATATATTACAGGTAAATTATCTTGGAGAAATTTTTGCGTTTGTAGTAGTGTATGGTCAGCAAATAAAAAAAAAACAACATTTTATTTTTGGTTTTTATTATATATATATATATATATATATATATATATATATATATATATTTGGGATTTTAAATTAAACTATATGTGTTTCTCCTCTGAAAAAGATGAGACTTTATTTTAATATTTGCACATTTAACATACGTATAACTTTTACATTAACAATGTTACTAAAATGAAAAATTTACTAACCTGAAAAAGAAACGACATTTAAAGTTTAATTTACTAACTTTAGTACACAATTTAAACAGTTCCAAGATTCTCTTTTTAATTTTAATTCAAAACTCAAAAATCAAACATTTATTTATTCAATTAGACTTCTTCTAGAAGCACTTTTGAAACGTCATTAGGTACATATTTTTAACATTTACCACCGATTCGGAAAGCAGTATCTACGGAGAAGAACCGGCAAGAAACTCCATAGTTGCTCTTTTTAATCATGTCAGTTTTAATTTTACAAAACATATATGTAACATCATATTATATTATAGTAATATGCCAAAGAACTGTCCTGTGGTTTTTACGCGACAACCCTCCATGGGTTTTTATCGTCCATATATTCCTTAATACTGTAATAGGCTCTCTGAACTAATTTTTTATATAAGTTTTAAATTTAGACCAAATCGACCAAAAACAAAACCAATCAGAATTCTAATTTTGAAATTGAAATTTAGAATGCGCTCTGATTAAGAAAAAGAATGCGCCGGCTTGTACACAATATGATAATATATATATACTCTATGCATGTCTCCCATAAACAATATAAAGTTACAACACTTACACACAAATTAAACCCTTCAACAAATATTATAACAATAATAACAAATAATAACAACAATCAACAAATACAAAATTTAACAATTAAACTACGTAATAATTATAATTTTTGAATTAAATGTGTGCTTTATGTTCTAACGGTACCAAACGACTGCACGTGGCACCTGCGGACAGCGTAAACTGGTTTATTCTGGTTTTGTGCGTGTTTCCACTTTCCACTATCAAGTGACGATTTATTTATTTGTTTTGTTTCGTAATTATTATGGTCAAATATTAACTATGAAACAAATTATTATGGACACGATATTTTATTGTTTCACGGTAGTCGCCTTGTCGTTTGCTCAAGTACGTGAAATTGAATGATATATTTTTTTTTATAAAGTCAAAACCATTTTCTTTCAAATAAAAACTTGTTTTTATTGAAAACAAAAGTGTTGCTAGGAATAAGTATAAAATTAAATAGTAATGTTAGGATATCGAAACATTTTTGTATAGGCCAGAACGATATAGTGGAAACGCGCTCTAAGATCTGAGTAATATACACACCACTACATATGCAAAAAATTCTCCAAGCTAATTTACCTGTATTATAGTTATATCATATATATATTATATATCTCATTCCTAGTTTCTTTCATGGCAATCCCATATTAAGGAATTAATAAAATACGTTAATTTGCTAGTTTTAAAATACTTATGACAAACTATTATATACAATTACTATAACCAAAGTAATAACTATTCGATTATAATGTATAATGTAACCTATTACAACGTAGTTCTTGTAATAAAAACTTATTGGAGGGTGTAGAAACACTGTTACTATTATGTCCACACTATAACAAGAAAGTAACCTTACGAGATAACATAAAAACAAAACACCTTTTCGAACAGATTGTTTTATTCTAGTTATGTTATATCAACATTCTCGAGTGTGATTTGATCGTCTTTCGTAGCAAGTTAGCGTGTTTACAATAATTTGAATTTGGTGGCTACTTAGAATAATTTAATCTTCTACATTTACACAATACATCTATAAAATATATAGACTAAAAATATATCATATTTTACGAAGAAGATTTTTAAATTGATTATCCTTTTATGGATGTTACAATGAATATCGAAGAAACAATTTTATGAAGCATATATCCGCATTAATTTTTGAACTTTTACCGATTTAATCTATCCTTAGGAAATTAAAATAATCATATATTTTTTACATAACATTCATAAAGACCTACGGAAATTAAAATTAAAATACCGATTTTAAAATAAGCGAGTCGCAAAATCTTTTTTGAAGTCAGTTAAAATGTTTCCACCGCTATTTTTACACCATAATAAGTTTTCAGTAAATATTTATTCGATTAACATCTCGGGTACACTGCAAATATGTTTTTCTTCTTGTTTTCTAATAAAGGTCCGTAGAGAAATCAAGTTTCCAGTTTAAAATATGAGGTGTGATAAAACTGTGGTCAGGAAAATGCAAGATACTAAAAATAGGAAGCAAATAATAACTGTTTTATTGTTTCATGCAAGTTTCAATCCAATCTGGATATAATAGAATTTTTTCTACACGGGAAACACGTAAACACGGGAAACACGAAAAACGTAACGGGTGAAACATTATTCCCGAATATTATGCCTAAATTTTTGTTTATTATATCGGTATATAATATTATATTATCTAGTATAGCATAGGATACAATCTGCTATTATAGGTATGATTAGACCAATTAGTATTAGGTACAATATTACATTATTCATTTAGTAGGTAAACATTGTTTCATCTAATTTTTATTTTCAAATCTTTAAACCTCAGAAAGAAAGAATAGCTACAGTTTAACGTATCTAAATAATATTATTTATATAATATTATCTACAGAATTTTAACTTAACAAGTGCATCTTTCAATCCGCTATAAAAATATGAATTCGCTTTAAACGCCCATAAATTCTCTCAAATATTATGGAATCACTAAACATAATGCAATAAAATTGTATTAAATTCATAAACCTGCAACCGAGTTATCTCCGACTTGCAATATCAGTTTAACTATGAACATTTTGTAAACACACGGATGCGTTTGAAATTTCATGTTATAAAATAATTATAAATAATATAATAGTCGTTTTTTTTTTTAATATTTGAATTTTAAAAAATAAGCTATGACATATTAGTAAAAATAATGTAAACTATAAAATTAAACTAGGTATAAAAATAATACATATAATAGGTTATTTGTAATATAATTAATTATAGTAAGCGAAATTTTCCTTGGGAGATTGGATTAATAATTGCATCGCTTATATCTAACATAGCTTAGTTACAGAATTCGGTAATATTTGGAGGTTTTCTATTATCTCCACATAGAGTAGAGGGTTTGTTTCGTTTTTACACCAAAATGGTTGACCTAGTTTAAATGAATTTAAGCATTAATACTTACCTATACAGCAGAGACAAATAGTCTGTTCTACTGCTTATACCAATTTTTCTGAAGTGAAAAATTTCAATAAGCGGCTGTCACACGATAAAGAACAAAGTACAAAAGGTACTTACATCCAATAGGTTTCCTATATTATTACGACTTTATATACCCTATGATAGTAGACTCTGAGATAATTAAATTTCCACAGTGTAAAACACCGACAGAGACTATTAATTATCAACCAAATAAAGGCCCGTATATTCCCGCATTATTGCAAAGCACTGAAACGCTCTGAATACCTAACGACCTGTGAAATCTTTTTTCCACTCTAACAAGTCACCTGTGACTACAAAGAATTTAATTAACAACGCAATTTCTACTTATAATTCTCTCGAATTTTGTTTAATATTAATTTCGAAATACATTCTTTGTTTAAGTAGGTACAGTACAACGACGATTATCCGAATTAATTAGACCGGGGTCGATTCGGATAGTCAGACATAAAGAAATACGAACAGTCACGCATAGAAAACACTTTTTTCAGTTCAACAAACAGTTCTGCAATACTAGATACATTTATAGAGCAAAAAAAACATCACACTTAGGACCAATTCGGATAATTGGCGTTTCGGGGATTTTCCTTTTAATTTTAAAGGTTTATTTTTCGTATTTCCTTGTTTCATATTTGTGAAATGTTGACAATATTTTCAGCTTTATAAAAATAAAACGTAGAAAAATTTTACGCGGAAATTTTGTATTTCGTAAATAAGTGTGTTGATTGTAATCTAATTTTATACGACTGCTGAAAAGAAGTATATTTTAAGAGAGCACTAAAATGCACTAAAATGAATATTTCCGAATCTAAAGAGAGTTATATTTACATCGTTGGAATTACTTAGTTTCTTTAATATCAAGAGCTAGATAAAATTAAAATATGTATTTTATTCATCATCACTACATAGTATAAAACAAAGTCGCTTTGTCTGTCTCTATGTATGCTTAAATCTTATAAACTACGCAACGGAGTTTGATGCGGTTTTTTTTAATAGATAGAGTAATTCAAGAGGAAGGTTTTAGTATATAATTTATTAGGTTTTAGACAAAGCGGGCGAAGCCGCGGGCGATAAGCTAGTGATAAATAAATTGTATTTGCAAAACAAATGAATATTTAATTTGTCTAAGTAATACAATAAAAAATTAAACAAATCAACGATGTTGATAAATACAATGTTAATTATTTCTAATTCAATCATTTTAATTAGTTTCAAATATTTAACACATAGAAAACATAGATTCAAATATATCTTCAACTGAACTGTGACATAATATTGCAGTTTGCAATAACAAACTTGAACTAACTGTTCCAATTTATATTTGCTTACTCGGTTATCAAAAGCAATTCGGTTCAACGACTTCGACTTCGGTTCTACACAAACTAATGAATAAGATAATAATATGATAAATTGGTAATGTGACGATAATATAATATATTTTATGTTATTAACAGTGGCTAAGAACGTAGGCTTCGTTACATGTTAATTTTTTAGGATTCCGTACCGAAAAGGTAAAACGGGACCCTATTACGGAGACTTCGTTGTCTGTCTGTCTGTCTCCAGGCTGTATATCATAAACCGTTATAGCTAGAAAGCACAAGAAGAAATTTTCACAAATGATGTATTATATTTCCGTTGCCGCTATAACAACAAATGCTAAAAATTAAAAAATAAATAAATATTAAGGACCCCCATAGTACGGAACCCTTCGTGCGCGAGTCCGACTCGCACTTGGCCGGTTTTTATAATATTTTAGTTTATTGATGGTAATACAAAGCGTAGGTATACCTAGTATTATTTATATAAATACTAGCTTTCCGCCCGCGGCTTCGCCCGCTTTGTCTAAAACATAATAAATTATATACTAAAACCTTCCTCTTGAATCACTCTATCTATTAAAAAAAACCGCATCAAAATCCGTTGCGTAGTTTTAAAGATTTAAGCATACATAGGGACATAGGGACATAGGGACAGAGAAAGCGACTTTGTTTTATACTATGTAGTGATTAATAAAAGTTAAGGATAAACGTCCTGGGGGAAAAGATTATGGGAAAAAATGTGAATCATAATTTAGATAGCAACACATATTTTCAGTACATTTCACTGAATTTAATCCCTGTGGACCAATCGCCGTCGTTTATACGGAGTTCAAAATTTATTATACTTTTCACATTTACGTTAACTTGTACGTACGTGTTACTTGTTACGGTAACTTGTCATGTAGAGTCCAAAATAAATGTATAATATTCATATAACAAAGGCTTGTACTATATTCATATATCAAGTGTACATACCGATTTCAAGTTCTCAGTCGCTTGCCATTGAAAAGCTACTTCATCTTAATTCTTAACTGAGCTACGGATCGTTAAAACTGATCGAACTTAACGAAAAAACAGTATATTACTCTGTCAATAACCTACGTTTTACTAACCACTTATAGTAACTGTATTTTGAAAGCTGTGAAAGTTACTTATATATTTAAAATGCAAAGGTGAAAAATTATCATCATTGCGATATATCAATTAGGGAGAGAAGATAATCTAGAATCTTCTAGATATAGACAAAGTCAGAGGTAAAGGCTATTGGTTAATAACCAACAAGCCTTGCTTTTTAGGTTGAAACCGGAACTAAAAGGTAAAAGTTAAAGGAGGTCAAAGCGAAGCTTTTTGCCCTAAACAAATAATGTGATTTTAGAGTTTATCTTAGTCCTAGTAGTTTTTAGACCTGTTTTATCAAAGGTTAAACAAACTGCCCTTAATGGTGATGGCTATTTTCGCTCGGTTTCCGTTGTCAATAAAGAATCCATTAATGTTATTGTCCATCTGTTTTATTGAAGTGAAACTTCTTTAGGTGTGTTGAGAGTAAAATTTCAAGGTCGCGTCATGGCAATACCGTCACGTAAAGGAGTAAGGCGACTTTGATATCATTGAATCTTGCTAAAAAAAGTTTCACTTCTGACACGTTTTAGCGGCACACACACAATTACGAATAAGATAAAAAATGCAATTAAAACATTATTCGGATAAATTGGCAAGTTGTATACACACCTAATTGAAATAAAATATGAAAGCTTAATAGTAGAAAACTTAATATTTTAATTAAAACAAGTAATTCGTAATTAGGATAATATAAAAACTTAGCTCGGAGCTTTTAAATATAGAATTAGAATATTAGCAAAATGTTTATATTAGATTGCCTAATTGATGAAGCAATTATGTCGGCCATTTTTGTTTATCTCACAAATATTGTTTATTTTACCCCTGTTTAGTTTAACGCAGAGTAAAACGAATATGGTACATAGGGGATTCATTTATTTGACTAACGATTGAACGTTGATTAAATACAATGAAATGTTTAAATGAAACACATATTGTACTTACATCTACACTATTGTGCTAACAATATAAGTTTTAATAGGAGAAAAACGTACAATTCTTATATTCTGTATGTATTTGCAATTTACATTGTATTTAGAAATTAAAGTCTCTTTAATTGGTTCAAATAGTGATTTGTTTCTTTCCTTTTTGATTTATTCAAATTATTATGAACTCACGACGACATCGTTATCAAAAATGTACAGGTAAATTAGCTTGGAGAAATTTTTGCGTTTGTAGTAGTGTATGGTCAGCAAATAAAATAAAACAACATTTTATTTTTAGTTTTTATTTTATACAGGGTTACTTGTAAAACACCAGCAACCTCGCAGGACAAGATAGCTAACATCATAAGTAACAACATTTGTTCTACGACTTTTGGCATAACGCAATAAATTATTTTTAAATGATTTTTTAAACTTTTATTGTACTCTCCTTACATTTGTAAGTCTATGTTCTATTAATTATCGGATGGACGACGCGACGCCCCCTTCCCCCTCTCGTTCGCTTTTTGTTTACGTAATTTTTGGGAGGCGTAGAGTTTATAATATTCAGACGGAAAATTAAATGAATATTTATTTTTGTATGAAAAAAAAATCCAACAAATTATCAAAAGTCGAAATGTTGTTACTTATGATGTTAGCTATCTTGTCCTGCGAGGTTGCCGGTGTTTTACAAGTAACCCTGTATATATAAGGGATTTTAAATTAAACTATATGTGTTTCTCCTCTGAAAAAGATGAGACTTTATTTTAATACTAGCTTCCGCCCGCGACTCCGTCCGCGCGGATGTCGGTCTTCGCCTGGATGGTTTATTTCTCCATTTTGAGTAACTCTGACAGTAACATCTTATAAATATCTATTGGACTCAAATACGGCTAGGCCTATAATAATACCCAACTTGTGTTCGCTGTTCTACAGAACAACGTCTATGGATAAAACTGAAAAATTTAGATTATTTTTTTTCTTCGTATTTTTTCAGGATAAAAAGTATCCTATTTTACGCCCAGGATAATAAGGTATAATTATACCAAGTTTCATCGAAATCGAACCGTTAGTTTTCACGTGATGTCTTCACATACAGACAGACAGACAGACAGACAGACAGACAGACAGACAAAAATTTTTTTAATCACATATTTGGGTTTGGTATCGATCCAGTAACACTCTGTGCTATTTATTTTTTCAATATTTTCAATGTACAGAATTGACCCTTCTACAGATTTATTATATGTATAGATTTGCACATTTAACATACATATAACTTTTACATTAACAATGTTACTAAAATGAAAAATTTACTAACCTGAAAAAGAAACGACATTTAAAGTTTAATTCTTTAGTTTGAGAAGTCAAAGGCTTGCCTCGACCATGTTTTAACACTGGAGCCATATTGAATTAACAATATAAAGTTACAACACTTACACACAAATTAAACACTAGTTATGGCCCTGCCTTCATACAAAACTGCTGAATACGCCGTTCGCACGGGAATAGAATGTGGATGCGATTTCCCTTAGTTAGCATCCAAGCTTACGTCTTTATAATTATTAAACTGTATAAATTCATTCTTTAACTCCGGTCTGCATCGTGCAGACATGGGTGTAAAAGTCTCATTTTAGCTATTAAATGTAGTTTTTAAGTACATCTGAGTTTTCATTTGGGGCCTCCGGCTGCGGGACATGTAATTCACTTCAACAAATATTATAACAATAATAACAAATAATAACAACAATCAACAAATACAAAATTTATCAATTAAACTACGTACATAATAATTATAATTTTTGAATGAAATGTGCTTTATGTTCTAACGGTACCAAACGACTGCACGTGGCACCTGCGGACAGCGTAAACTGGTTTATTCTGGTTTTGTGCGTGTTTCCACTTTCCACTATCAAGTGACGATTTATTTATTTGTTTTGTTTCGTAATTATTATGGTCAAATATTAATTATGAAACAAATTATTATGGACACGATATTTTATTGTTTCACGGTAGTCGCCTTGTCGTTTGCTCAAGGACGTAAAATTGAATGATATATTTTTTTTTATAAAGTCAAAACCATTTTCTTTCAAATAAAAACTTGTTTTTATTGAAAACAAAAGTGTTGCTAGGAATAAGTATAAAATTAAATAGTAATGTTAGGATATCGAAACATTTTTGTATAGGCCAGAACGATATAGTGGAAACGCGCTCTAAGATCTGAGTAATATACACACCACTACATATGCAAAAATTTCTCCAAGCTAATTTACCTGTATTTTATTATAAGCATTGTATTATTATTAGTAATACATGTTTCAATTCAAACTCTATTTTACGTACCAATACCTGAAAATAAATGAGTATTTATTAGCAAGTGCGCAGTGAATAAATTAATTTAGTTGGTAGGCGTGAACCAATCGACTGCGGTAAGACTTAATGAACGATTGCCTCTGATTTAGCTCTGTAATTAACTAATGAAGCGTTTGTAGCACTAAATTAGTACTCTTTGTTAATCATCAAGTTCTTGTAATGGAAAAGAAATAACTATTTGCTGCTATAGATGTAGAGACGTCTTTAGGCGAAGTAATTGATGCGCGGAGCAGCTTGGTATAGTAAAATCTTATTTCATATTGTATCTCTAGATATGTAAATGTAAGGCTTCCGAGATATGGTTCTTGTCAATATAGCTTTTAATTTTCATTGATAATAATAGTGTTTTAAATACGTAAATAAATTATGTTTCATTCAATTATTCAACGGAATTTTAATGTTATTATAACAGCTTTTTAAGGTGAAAATCTAATAGTCACTTCACGCCTGAAAACTTTTAGAAAATATGCATTATTGAAAATTCACAAATCATTAAAGCGATTCCGTCTTAAAACTTAAAGGAAATTGACTTGAAAGAAATCCTTACCTTCGTACATAAGGGTTGCCCCGCTCTAATAACTAATTAATATTGGTTTGATTTATTATTTTTTTCCTATATTAATATCTATAATAATTGAAATAAATAGGCAGGTCTTAAAAGTAGATGTAGTGTGTGTGTCTGTATATAATTGTTTGAAACTTCGCTTGGATTTGGCTGAAAATTTTAACGTTGATGAGCTGTATAATCATTAAAATATTTCCTGTTATTTTTATTTAGGTTTAATTTTTATAAATAACCACTTTAACATTTTACCTCCTATAAACTATTTAAGTAGGTATCCATCCTATCACGGGAAATATTTATAAAAGCTCATTAAAGAGAAGTATACATGTTTATTTATTGTTTTATTCCATTAAGACTCTGTATTGTTAAGCAAAGAAATAAAAAGGAAACTCGCTTGAACTTTTATTCTACAAACTTTAAGTAAGAAAGTTCTTTTGTAACACTAAATTATTATTTAATTTTATATCTTTTAAGTAACAAGAAGAAAGACATTGAATTACTGCAAGTTACTGAAGACAACTTCCCAACTTATCTTTAGCTGGTCTTTTTAAATCAATACTTACATAAAACGTCATAACTTACTAAAACTTACTTTTTAAAGCGCTTGTGTGTTGAAGACACGTGTTAGAAGTGAAACTTCTTTGGCAAGATTCAAAGATACCAAAATCGTCGCCTTATTCCATGACATGACGATATTACCATGACGCGACCTTGAAATTTTACTATCAACGCGCCTAAAGAAGTTTCAACTCAAAACTTGTCAATTTTTTTCCCAGGTTTACAAACCAACACATTTATTTTTATTATAGAAATATAACGTATTTAAAAATAGGTACTTCATATTTTGTAAAGTGGCAACCCTCATTAATACCAACGATATTGGTTTCTTGAAGAATTACGGGGAACAATTGAAACAGCTTACTAGAGCGTTTTTGTTGCAACGAAAGTTAAATCATTTACTTTAGGTTCATTGAGATTTGTAAAATGTTTGAATGGATTTCATTTTTACAAACGAATTTTTTCATTGATGTATAATTTTATTAGACTTACTTTTATATTAGCATTATTTTGTCGAATTTACAAAAAGCCGTATTAAATTATTTATTTTATAAGATAGAGCTAACATCAATTTACTTATCCTACTAATAATATTATGGTAAAAGTTTAAAATATATAGATGATTGTGACTGACTTCCACTGAACATCTTATTAGATACTAGCTGCGCTTCGCGGTTTCACCCGCTTGGCTCCGCTCCTGTTGGTCTTAGCGTAATGATATATAGCCTTTAGCTTTCCTCGATTAATGGGCTATCTAACATCGAAAGAATTTTGCAAATCGGACCAGTATTTCCTGAGATTAGCGCGTTTAAACAAACAACCTCTTCAGCTTTATAATATTAGTATAGATAAATAAATTTAGCCTACAGATATTAATTATGAATGAGCTTATCTATTCCTTTTTGATTTTACTAACTGTATATCTACATTAGATACAATTACGAACTATACCTAACTATAAAATATTCTATCGCTTCCGTGCAAAACTCAAAACCAAATAAACACGAACGTTCAAAACTTGTAAAATACATCGCAACTGGAAGCGCATCCAGGAATAATTTAATCCGTTGCGACACGTCAAAATTCCGTCGCTGCTTCAAGTTCCGTTGCAATTAAATCTGAAATGACACAAGTTATAAGCAGAAGAGTTAATAATCCTTATTTTTCATAGTGCAGAATGCGTTTACGATCTTTACAAGAATTATAGCAGAAGACACAAAACATTAGAGCTCTCGGGAAAAGGACTCTGGGCAATACCTGACTCTCACTACCATAGAAAGCAATGAACTAACCGACTTAATATTGTACCGTCGCACCGTTAAAGTGGCAGGGAGATATTTTGTAGAATTCATATACGTAAGTACGTTAGAATATAGTCTTGAAAAATACCTTACATAGACTATTTTTGACCCGGATATCACACGAGAGACGAAACTTTAAATGTTGCAAAGTTACCCTACCTTCTTGAAAATACTTACATGGCCTAAAATCCTACTGCACTGGAACACCATCTTGCACCTGATTAGGTGATACCTTAGGACATACTAAAATGTTTTTTTTATACCTATTTCGTAATCTTTTTGCCTTTCAAATATTAAATTATAGGTAAAAAGCTAACAGCTTATAACTTGAAAACCGTAAAACTTCATAAACTCGGGACATAACAAACATGCATCTTGAGATAGAATCAAAATAAATAAGCGGAAAGGAAAAGCGAAGGTAAATATTTACATTTCAAAACGACTTCAGGCTTACTTTATATTACTTTTAATATTTAGCAAACAGATATCGTATTAAAGAATCCTTGCTAATATCAAAGTGTGTTTTTTGAAAATGCAAAATCATATATCATAAAGAAACCTCAAGACTTACAATATCTTTTCTTTGGGATAATAATCTATATTATTTTCCCAAAATCCGAAACCTTTTGATGACGATATAAATCTCATTACCCTTAAAGTTTGTCCTATAATTAGAGCTTTTCAATTTTCTTATCAAAGCCCCAGAAGTATCATAAGTCTAAAATAACTTTAGTTAATAGTGTATTTTGTAATCTAATACAACTTCAATGAAAACATTATGAAAATATGTGTATTAACAACACAAAGTTTATCAGCCTAATTTACAGTGAGAGCTTAAATTAAGTACAGATGCAAAATTCCTTCAAAGAATTTCACGCGAATATAAAAATAAAACTTGTTAGGTACATTTACATATTTTCGTAGGATATGTAACTTTTACGTTTTTATGCGAAATGGAAAAATATCACTTTACTAAGGATTTATATCCGCTAGGGTAGGCATTAAAAATGTTCTTTGAACCTCATTTCTACATATATTTTGTATATGAAAGGATTTATCACGATTCATTGAGCGCACTATTGAAATGTTTATGAGTTCAAAGATACATATACAGTACTCCAAAATTAATAATGCGCATGCAGATCTTCGCTAATTGTCGTATTTCCAAAACACCCGAATCATTGAATCGTAATAGCCCTAAACAATGCACTTGCATTTTACACCTTGTTCAAAAGAAATAGAAGTCAATTCACGGTCATACACAATCAAAAACAAATCGGGCGGTAGGTGACGGTAGCCTGTCAGTCAAAAAACTCACAAATCCGTCAGTCGTCTTTAAATATTGGCGGTGACTGTACGTGTTCTCTCTGTGTGGAATTATATAGAGCTGCTATTACATACCCTTCTTCGTTTTGTTTTTAAAGGTGAATTGAATTAATCGATGAAATGATTATTTACACAGGTGATAGGAGTAGGAAAAGTGAAAATGAGAGAGAAGAGCATAATGAAAGTTCCGATGTATCTACAATGTCAGAAATAAAGATAATCCTGATTTTGATTGTGTTTTTTATTTATTTGTAATTGTAATAATATTGTGGAATGATCAGTACTGTAAATACTTTTGAACTGAGATTTTAATGATTAGATTTCTATGATTTAAATGTAAACCTGTGTTTGAAAACCATATTTTTTACAATATAAATCAGTTGTGTTATTTTAACCTTCTTTTCTTCCATCATTACACCAGTTTCAGTAAGACACTTTAAAAGTACTATAAAATTTTCCAAGTAAATCAATTCAACAAAGATAATATATTCGCAATCGTGGGGTTATCCTCGCTATTTACTTACAAGGAATAATCTAAACAAAATCGTTACTTTCAAATCAATGTTAATCTCTTTTAGCACAAAAAACATATTTTTTCTGAATTATGCATGAAGAAAATGCATTTAACCACTCTATATATACATATCGTCTTCGGACGCTCCGGGAATATGACAGTTGCCGAACAGAGGCGAAGATTTCTATGCGCATTAATACTTTTGGAGTACTGTATATTACTAAATTCGTATAATTAATATAGATATGAATTAATATAATGTAGTACGTACGTAAGTTCGACTTCTTTGCATAAATATAGACAGTAATATTATAAAGAGGAAAGCGTTGTTTGTTTTTTGTGATGATGACTAAAAAACTACTTGGTCGAATTGAAAAAAGCCTCTATACCTATGGTATATTTTTCAACATTCAACTATAGTTATATTGCAAGCAGGAAGAAGTTTAAAGAACCATACATTTGTATGCATTTCACTGCATTTTCATCTAGTTTTCTGACAGCGCACAAGCAATCGATTCGTGTTAACATATGGCTGAAATAAGCGAGAATATAGGCGAAGTTTTACACTTATATGAGCATAAAGGAAAAGTTCCTCCTGTGAAAGCAAATCTCTATGAATACGCAAGCAATATACAATTTAAGATCAATTCATGTAAGACTTTGCATATGTGCTCCATTTATTAATAGGATGAAACTTGTAGGAGGCATCAAAGGCGATGTACAAATAAACGATCTAAAATAAGACTTGAACTAAATGTTAATTATTAAATTTTTAATGTATTTGAAAATTCATTGATTGTAATCCAGAAAATTATTTGAACATCTCAACTCTGTTACCATTATACTGCCTTCCGAACCGGTGATAAATGTTAAACTAATTATTTATTTTGGCTATTCAAAAATGTCGGAGAAGGAAGCCTAGTTAAATGAATAAAGTTGGAGTTTAAATACACTATCAATGTTATGTAGTTTTTAAAATAACAATAGGTACTACAAAAGTGTGTTTCTGCTAATAAATTAAAATAACATAAAGGCAGGTTATGATCTTAAAAAATAATTATTAACTTAACCCTGAATTTAAAATTCAGATAACTTTAAAACCCTGAGATATTTCAAAACTTCGTATATCATGTACATAAATAACATAGAATACTTCGTCTATTTAACTTGAGTCGTTCAAAGCAAACGTGATCCAATAAAATTCATACCAACTTTATCGTGTCTGAAGTTTATACTTTTCTGAGTAAAGCCAAATATTCTCATAAATAAGTACATCTTTACACAATTTATTAGAATCCTAATTTAATGCTAAAAATATAGTTTAATCAATTTTTAAGTCTTAAATAACATACTCCTTATGTGACGCTAATATAATAAGTACGTAAATAAAAACAATTAATAAAATCATAAGTCATAACAGAATAGGCCAAAAATTCGTTCAACATAATATTTACAATATATTTTACCGCTACCTAAACATTTAACTATTTTTAACTCCATTTTAGTTCAATCGCTAGTTGTTTAAAAATAGGTTAATATATTCGCAAAACCCTTTTAGCCAATAGCTGTAAAAACAACAGTGGCCAGATACGAACTTAGCAAAGGGCGCGGTAGGGCGACGATAAATCGATTTCAAAAATCATAAACAAACAAAATAAATACATACATTTCGTGCTCTACATCTTGTTTGATTTAAATCTGCGACTGCTATAAATATAGCAGAAAATAGAATAAATTATTCTACCTTAATATTTTTGTTAGTATTTGAAATCTTTCAAGAAACTTTTTCGGCGATCTACTAAATTCTTCCACTTGGCTAAAGGCACTGCTTGCAAAATGTATAAATACGTTTATCAAGAACTTAGTATAGTAACAATACTAAACAATGCTTGACCAACAACATATTACCTTAAACTTCGCATCACTTTACTCACGAATAGAGCAACTGTTTGCCTTCTGTTTCCTTCATCAATATTATTCAGGGCGCGGTTATGAAGCCGTATCTGACTCTGGGTATAATTAATTCCACTCGACATTTGCATAGGGTGCAAATTAAGGCACTTGCAGCCACTTGATTTACATTCCTAGTTATAATTCAACAATAATAATGGGTTAGGAATTGTTCACTATTTCTCGCTATCTTTTACTACCTTTTGGATTATAATTTAAATGCAGTTTTCCAGCCAACAAATTGGGGGCTTTGAATATTTGCATTTTAGTTAAGATATGTTGTTGTGGAAAATATGTATGTGTAGCTTACCTATTTAAGTTTCGTAGGATTTTAAATAACAACAATGAACTTATAAATAAGAACAATGAAAGTTGGTAATCGTCATGTTATCAAAATACAGGTACCTATCGATATTAATTTAGTCAATGAATGAACTGTACACCATATAGGATACGCTTTAAATACTTAACAAAATATTTAACAATGTGCGAAGGCAGCCTTATCGCTGGCAGCGATATCTGCCAAGCAACTTAATCAAGTCAAGGAAAATAAATGAAACATTGTGGTGATCATAATAAATAAAAAAATGTAATAAAACATTCGATGATACTGAAAACCACAAAATAATGTTAACTCTTATTAATATTAATATAAAATGTCGACATATAAACTAACTAAAATGCACGATAGATACTCGGAATTAAGATGTAATTCAGTCTGTAAGCATTTGAAGTTCTCTGATAAAGTTTTAACGATAACTTTGATAATATCCACCTGTCGTTATTATACGACTTAGGCCCGATTTTTCAATGCCCAGATAAACAGCTAGATAGACTTTATTCTTCAGTTAACAAAATATTCAATTTTTCAATAGACGAATAGGACTTCTCTATCGAATAACTACGTTATTTGAGGAATAAATCTATTTGCCGCTCCAACGGCCAGATAGCGCGCTATTCGACGGTTAGGCGTTTGAGTTGACAACTGACGCGTCAAATTTGGGATATTTTCGTATGTCATAACATAGAGCGTAGAATTATTAACAATTAAACCTCTTTCTATATAATTATTATCAATTAAAATCATATTGAAATTGATGTTTTTGATAGTACTGATGACCATGCCATTGAAAATTTGCCGAACGCTGCCTTTAAGTATGTCGTTTCCATCGTAAAATATATAAATTGAAACACAAATTTAACCAAACTCTTTACTCGAATCAAAACAACAATCAAGAATCATAGAAGACAAGAGCAATACAAGACAAACTTAAAATGCACTCCTGACGTGAGTCATAATGACGGTTGTTGACAAATTGCAAGAGTTGACTCTATCCCGCTCTAACCTGACTAATTTAATATGTTTGTTTCGCCACTCCGAGAGCAGAGCTGCCAATATGGAAATATTTGGTCAGATAGTTATTCATCAAATAAATTACGATTGAAAAATAGGCGAGCCGTTATGAGTTAGATAAATAATTGAATAAATCTATTCGAGGGGTAGTTATTAGACTGTTTATCTCGGGATTGAAAAATCGGCCCTTAGTTTAAGTGCAAATTAAACTGTTAGGTATAACTTATACGCTGCACAGACTACGTAAGTTTTAATTTATGGAGTTTCTATATTTTAATGTATCTTTTTCTCGATGTTTATGGCTGCATATGGTTTTTTAAAGGATTTATTTATTTAAATTTAACTTAAACAATAATATTTTATTCATAAAGACTTCTTCTAAAAGCACTTTTGAATCATCATAATTTAGTTGTTAAGTTTTGTCATTTATCACCGATTCGAAAAGCAGCTTTTACAGAGAAGAGACGGGAAGAAGCTCTTAAGTTGCTTTTTTTTAATAGTTTATTTTACATTTATTTTTTCTTACAAAATTGTGTGTTAGAATCAATAGAATAGTAACTTTATGAATTTACAACGTATATGACAGTAAATAGCATTTCATGGATTGTAGAGAGAATAACAACTTTTATATTGATTCAGACAATCATTGTAAATTGTTTAAATTTCAACCAATTTGAAACAACTATGTATCTTTATAATTAAAATTTGAAGCAAATATGTATCTTTATAATTAAACCACTCTGTTATCATTGGGATTAAGAATATTAGGTACATTTTACTGAATAAAGTACGTACTTATTTAATAATAGGTTACAAAAAATATTTCAATTAAAAACAGTTAATAAATAACAATATTAAAACATTGAAAGACTGAAGAAGACACTTCGCAACATGCAACAAACTAATACAGCAAACTTGGTTGGTAAGATAAGGATGGTACTATAGTTATAAGCGGGAGCGTAACTCTTTTTCATAATTGATACAAGCTAATATCAACTTACTTATAAATAACGTAAAGGAACTTCTAGGATTTTATGCATTTTTCCAATGGATCGATCGTTTCATTTCTTACGTGATGAAGTAAGTTATAAAAAGTCTGTATCTCTGGAACGTCAATGAACAGAACTTTAACAGCTATAAAAAGAAGTGCTATATTATAAGAATAAAATGAGAAACAAATTAAAAAAAAATCAAAAAAACTTGAAAATAACCTTAGGTACATTTTACTCCTAAAAAAATCTCCTATTAAAAATGTCTGGATCTCTGTACAATCAAAATATGTACCTGGGTGATAAGTAGAATTCCACGAAAGGGCTGCCAAGAGCAGAAAAACATAAACAAAGGTTTGGCTTCAAATGACATTAAAACAATCATGATTTTAATATTATTTTAGGACGTATCGCTTCAACGTAGTCACAACTCACAACTGCAGACTATAAATTACTACCGATGTCAGATGCAGCGAAGCAGGCAGTATAAAATATAAATCATTTCATTGCATTCCTTATAAGAGCGCATTTTATAACAAATCAAACGTCATAATATCGATGTATTCGTCTCTTGTACGAATGATTATGAGCTACGTTCTAGATTATCTTTATCAAAATTTGTTTGAGCTTGCTTAGCTTTATGAGTGTGTATAAAAAAGTGAAGTCCCATGTCCCCTAGTGGGGTAAGGGGCAGATGCATTATACATCTGTTTCACTGATCGATTTTCTTTAGGGACAAGTAGGTGATCAGCCTTCTGTGTCCTACCAGACCGAGACATTTTTTTTTCTTCGTCTCCACCGGGAATCGAACCCAGAACCCCTTGGTGTTACGCTCACGCGTCACTGTACCGAGGAGGCGGTCATAAGTGTGTATAGGTAGGTAATAAAAATGTTCATTAATTTCTATCCGCATTCTGCTTGCGACGTAAATAAAAGTAGGTGTATACCTAGGCTGTTTTCCAATTACAGAGCATAATGCGACTCAGTGGCGCACAATGCCGAATTATGCTGATGCGTGAAACGCACCAGCAGTTTCCGCTAAGTTCAGTGTTGAAAAAAAAAATATTCATAGAGTTAGCAATAACCTCATTAATGTGTAAATAAAGTGGTATACATAATAATTGGTTGAAAAATATTTACGGTTATTTTAAGTAATTTGGATTTTGATTATTTCATTAACATTTTTTTCAATGTTTGTACCTTCATCCATACTTATATTTATTTTTTTAACACAATTTGAATTAACTTTGACATACTTATATTTATTTTTTTAACACAATTTGAATTAACTTTGATTATTTCGAAAAAACTACAAAGAAACGAAAGCTTTAAAATTTTTTCCAACAATTAATAATTACTAACGCCGATAAATCGATTGAACGCTTATGCACGCATCAATTCACGCGCATTACTTTTAAGAGTGCTCGATTGTGCGAAGCGTTGCTGTAGTTGGAACATTCAACGTTAAGCATTATGCCGCATAATGCGCTCTAGTGCTGTAATTGGAAAACACGGCTAGTTAGGCAAATGCCGCGGCATGCCCGGAGCATTTGCATGGCATTTGCATTGCATTCGCATGGCATTTGCATGGCATGTCACAATCCTTTGTGACACGCCATGCGAATGCAAAAAAATCATATCACGTTATTATTACGTTATATATATCGAGATTCATATCATATCACGTTATTTATAAAATAACGTAATGTATGATTTTATAATATTTACACGTTTCAGAAAACAAAACTACAGTTTAATTAAACTGAGGTTAACTCAATTGTGATGAAATCTGACGCAACTTCATAGATATTCTAATACTGAAATATTAAGGAATTCCACGAAACTTGCTCTTTCAATAAACTCTAACTCGAACTGGGTCAAAACAAATTCGGTTAAGTGTGTGTCGACTCATTCATAAAGGGAAGATAGTATGAAGTTTCAAGATAAGGAGTTTAAAATAACTTATTAAGTTTGTATAATTGAAAGATATCTATCAAATAGGAACTATTTTGGTACCATTTATATATTATTATTGTCCTTCATCGCTATAGCTCTTTCTGTTTTATTATTATACTGTCTGAAGGTTTTACATGTTTTTGGTCTTAACAAAAATATAAAAGAAAGCTTATAGATTTCATCGTTTCAAATGATTTTTATGAATACCTCGTCAATATCGAAAATACAATAAAATTCCAACAATAAACCTGCAAGCAAATGTTTTCCATACTATTTACACTACTATCAATTCATAAAAGAATGTACCTATTCCTCACAGACAAACAAAATCCGTTGAATTGGCACTCAAACCTACCGAACCCTAAAAAACGGACGATGACAGTTCAAAAATTCATATCTCTTTCAAAAACATATACAGAACTTTAATAACGCGGGACAGAATGAACATACTAATTTCCCATACACCCACATGACATGCTATTTCATATAGCCTCGATTTCAGGCACACCCGTTTTTGTGAATGGAAATTCTTTCACGTATAACACACATACAAACGGAATTAGAACGAAAGTTTGTCGTCATCATTTATCATTCGTAAAATATTTTTATTAATCGAAAATATGACGTAGAATCTCGTTTCGGGAAATTATTTATCGTATTCATTTATTGATAAACATTTACGGTAATTTAGATAGTGCTTTAATTGATTTCTAGAGACTTTATTTTGATCTTATAAAATATATATTATACATATAGGAAAACTCTAGTTGAAGCTACGGAAAAACCATATAACGTTGCCTACGGTAGGTGAGCTTTTAATAAAATTGAATGCATTCGTAGAAATACGTGTCCGAAATGGACCAAACAATTTTATCAAACAGATTTTCACTCGTACATATAAATAAATTAAAATTAATAACAATACCGATACTTGTTCAATATTAAATAACACAAATTATTTTATCTTCGGTGTATTTAAGTAATTAATCTTAATTAAATATTTGTAGCCTTCATTAATTAATAATAACGTTCCGATGTACAATAATTCAAAATTAATGTATAACCCGAAAAAGCCACTATGCCACGTGAAATTGCAAATGAACAATTTTAAATGAGAAAACTTTTCTGCTACAATAAAAATGTGAATTTATCAAAGCTAAGATTTAATCTCCTTTTAGGCACTGATATGATAAAAGTACGCTAATGGACAAATTTTTATAACAATAATCTTTCTTGTTTAGGTTTATAAGCACTTTCTAATTAAACTTATTAGCGCTATGGGATATTATAAAGAAATTAAAATGAACGAAACACTATTCGGCACCCCAAAAACTCGTCTATGTATGATATGATGATTTATAATAAACTAGCTGCTCCGCGCGGTTTCACCCCCGTGGCTCCACTCCTGTTGGTCGTAGCGTGATGATATATAGCCTATAGCCTTCCTCGATAAATGAGCTATCTAACACCGAAAGAATTTTTCAAATCGGACCAGTAGTTAACAAACAAACTCTTCAGCTTTATAATATTAGTATAGATTTACAGTTTTTATATAATCCTTTGAAGTATGACAACTATAATAATTGCCCATACGCCAAATTTTCATTTCATTTCCATACTAAGCTTATATTTCATAATATTATGTATGCCTATTTAACCATATTAATAATTAAACTTCTTTATCCGTCCTCCTTCAAAAGTTCAACGACATATTGTGGCATCCGCCAACCCGCACTTGGCCAGCGTGGTGAACTATGGCCTATTCATAGTCTCTGCACTGACAACATTTGATGATGATGACGATGAATCTCCTTCAGCTTCTTCAATGCTAGAAGAAGAAAAACAAAACCCATTAAAATATTCACCTCTTAATCAAAACAACACAATGCGCACATTAAAAGCAAACAGATAAACATTATATTATTTGAATAGTCATATTTAAATCAAACACATGAAAATGTACATTAAAGTGGTGTTGTAGCTTTGAAAATGTGTTTATAAACTCGGTGAGATTAAATCATATTTGCATTTTAAAGCATCACGATTAATAATTTAATAGTGATTTAGTTTGTTTAAGGTTTAACATATTTGAAATACACTTGCATCAAGTACAGATTGCATTTTTAAACGGTAATTACCTTACACGTATTTACGTAATTCACACGTAGCATATTTTATATTCAAAATGTAAACACACATTAGAGCTAAAATTCAAATATATTATTCGAGTTTATAATAATAGATTTAAGTATTCATTTCTTCTTCTAATGTATGTTTTTGATAAGATTGTTTTAGATTAAATACTTGTATGAAGTAGTGTCTATACCAGCTATATAAAGAACGATAGTATAAAATACAAAATAGAATGATATCTGTATTGTATAAACACAATCATCAAACAACAAATTACAACAAAATTACTTACCTATACTAAGACGTAATTTCAAATTCTAAATTGTTTTTAAATTAAAACTTTATTCAACCATAATTCCACGATAAACTCTCTATTTAAACCATCAGTTCAGTAGCTGCAACTAATTAAAGTTCTCAGCAATAATTTCCTGCTTGGAAATACTTCGGCTCAGGCCAGGAAGAATAAATTGAAAACGTTTGAGTATAGCTGCAAATTTTCTTGAAAATGAAGAATTCATATGTGCAAATGTTGTTAGGAAATAAGTTTTGTTTACAGTAATTGGTAAACAAACACGGATTCAATACGGTTCCCAAATTAAACGTCTATTTGATATTTACGGACATTAAACATAATATTTGAAATGCTAAGACTGTGACAAAGAAGCAAAGTATACATTTTTTGTAGTCAATTCGTGAACCTCACATTTATTATCAGTTAAACTTAAAATATGTACAAGCAACTTCATAGTTTTTTATGTTCCGAATGTATTCAAATGTCTTTTGCAAACAAAATTATTCAAACTAATTTAATATTGTTCTTCGCAAACATTTCTATCTCAACTCGTAACCATCAAGAAATTCCTCCGTCTAAAGTTTTATAACACCTAAGCTGATACTTTAAAGAACTTTAAAGGTCAAACTATGCATCCAGGAACTACAAACAAACAGTTCATCTATTCTTAAAAATTTAATGTATTGGGTAAAGTTTTTCGCAGAAGGAAGTTTTGTCGGTAGAAAGAAGTAGGCCAACTCCCGGCGTTTAGGAGCGCACGGTACCTAAACTCGCGTGGCGCAGGGTTGTCACTTGTCACATTGATATTTTAAATAATTGTTTAAACAAACACCGACCGCTCACAGCAATGGCGCGACCCTAACGAGAACGGTCCCAGATGCAGAGTAGGAACCGAGCGGCGTTGTGTAGGTGCGTGGAGAAGCGCTCCGCGTACATGCAAACAGCGCGTATGTACCCTTGTTCGAAGATAACATACTTCTCTATTTATACTACGGTAGAAGTCAAGGCAAGAACGGTAAAATGTTTGAACTTTCTGCTCCTGACGCTCGAAGTAAACAAGCGATATTCATAATAAATGTTCGCGTTAAGTAGAAATTTCAAAAATAACCTTGTAATGTGAATACTGAAAATATTATGAAGAAAAACTAGACGTTCTATATTCTAAGTTTGTTATGCTTTCGTTTTGGTAACTTTATTTTATCCATCTCTAAACAATATGTATAATAACATAGTATAAAATATAATGTTAAACAAAATTTTGGTCCGCTATGAAATGGAAATCTCTAGCTTACGTCTTCTTATAATTATATCTATTAGTTTTGCTTTGTTAATTTTTCCTTACTTATTTTCTTGATAAAGAACATAGAATTATTTTTAAATTTATTGAAAACAATATCAATATCATCCTAATATAGAGAGAACTTACATATTTAAAAAAATATGCCAAGATCCCATTGCAATGTAAACATTTCTAAATGTTTTTGTATGCTAACATACCGTTTTAAAAATAAAATGTAATATTGTGAATTTCCTCATTCCTTTGATTTTCCTCTAAGGTAAATGTTTTAATTCGAACACTCAAGTTTTTAATAAAATACAAGTCAGTGTTTATTAGTTTACACGAAGTATTTTTAATGTGACATTGTGCTATATTTTAACTTTTAAGGTTCAAAAATATGTTTTTATCATACTTATGCTATTTTTATAAACTGAAGATTTTTAAAATTCTTACATAGATTGGGCTGGATGGTACCTGTCATTTATTTTCTGTAAAATACATATTTTAAACTTTAATGGTATGAGTAATAACATTGCTCTAAATTCAAGCCCTGTAATCCTGTTTAGATTTGAATTCAGGAACTATGATACTACTATTAGCTTCCACGAAATTTAATATTTTCTAAGGGCCTAATACCAACAACTATTAAAACAGTCATGCATAATATATACCTCAATCAGTGTTCGTAACACGCACTTTAACTTTAGAATAACCTTGTACACTATGGTAACATAAATATTATCATGGTAAGGAAATAAATTTTGATTTTATTTTTATAACAAGTTATAGGTTAAAGGTGTTGATCTGTGTGAAGAATAGGTTATGTTTAATCATAGATAAAAGATATAATAATCGATGGTTTATTAATTATCGTGGCTAAGAAATTGTTACAAGTTTCATAAAGCAAAACTAGCGAACTTTTAAAAGCTTTAACGGCGAGGTTTCTTCTCATAATAGAAATACTCCCAAACATAAGTTTCATAAGGGTGTGGTTTAGTTATAGCGATTTAGAAACCTTATTAATATATTAAGATACTACAAATATTATTAATTTATACATACTTATGCAATGCATCCCGTCCGCGACACGAAAAGCTCGCGCAGATAATTTTCCTAGACTTTTTCTGTTTTTACGAAAATCTGTAACCACAACGAAAAATCATGTTAAAAAAAAAATGCTTTTATATCAGGCTGTTATAATAAATAAATGCTTCTATCACTGAATAAAACTGAAGAATAGAAGCCCAAGTAACCAAGCTCTAAAATATAAATTACATTTCAGCCTTTATTCTCCAAAAGAACTGAAACAATTTTCTACCTAAGCAATAATCTTTTCAAAATATGCCTTGATATAAAATAACAATAAAAAACATATTATGTACCTTCCACAACCTTAGGGACCTAACCAACAAATTATCATATTAACAATATTAATAAAATGCTTACATAAGTACATAAAACGTCAAATAAAAGTCACCTACCCGTTAACAAACGCAACCTCCTAGAAACGTATCACCTCTCTGTTTAACTTACCACATTAAAGCAAGAATAAAGAAGACAAATAATGATTGAGACCGTTATTTTTCACGGAGCAAATGCTTGAGAGTAATTTAGTAAAGTCGGACGTAATTTGGGACAGGAAAGTCAATTGCTGGCCGACAAATGTGTTCTCTCGCCTCGATCTATCTTTGTGAATCACATTATTGGGTGGAAACCTTGTTATATTTCCTAACCAAACCTTCATTGATATTATATTGTAGTGGCTATGATAAAATAATTACTAAATGTTTTATTCGTGGTTATGATGATATTTTTTATTGATAAGATAATATTATACATATTATGATATCGTGAATAAAATAAAAAAGAGCATATGTGCCGAGCACACGTGTCAGAAGTGAAACTTCTTTGACAAGATTCAAAATCGTCGCCTTACTCCATCACGTGACGGTATTGCTATGACGCGACCTTGAAATTTTACTCTCAACGCGCCTAAAGAAGTTTCACTTTAAGAAGTGAAACAGTAAAAAAGTTCGAAGATTTCAGCGATGACTGTCCTTTTTGTTGGTAGCTACCACCTACCACCTACCACTGCCTACCAGGTACCTATCTGGTAAATTGAAATATTGTAATAGGGAAAAATGAACGAATAGAAAGTATTAAATATTCATATTATAATATTATTAAATCATAAATATTATTTATTCTATAGCCTTAACTTCAGAAAGTGTAACATTCTTCAAAGCTCTCGTCTCTTATCATGCATAACTTACATTATTTTGAAGTTATTTCTATAAAATATAAACTTGCCCCTGTACTTTATGAAGGCTAAATATTAATATTAATGATTTATGCTAACGCAAATACTTAACACAGACTTTGAAAATATATTTAGCCTTTTATCGTGGTCCTACTTCAAAAAGAAGGGTCAATTCAATTCAAAGGTTTTTTTTTTGTTTGTCACCTTAGTTTCGATTGGGTGAAACGATTTTGATGATTCTTTTTTATTTGAAAGCTGGTGCCTCCTGTGCCCCATTTGAATTTGGTTTAGTTCTGACAATAATTCGAGGGTAGTTTTTTTTTTATTATTTTCTTGATTTTTCGTACTTTCATTGTATATTGTCCTAGTACCTACTACATTTTTGTTTTTTTTTTTCTTTCCAGTCATACAATGCGTTCATAGGAAAAACTAAATAGGAATAGCTTCAATCCGATGCAATCTATAGCAATGAAGAGACCTGATTCTTCCAGCTATTGTGATTTATATTCATTCAATAAAATGCTCTCCGACAATACTTAGCTATTAAGGTGAAATGGAATATTCAGTTTCAATGTAACATTTTTTATTTACCTTTTTGCCGTGTCTGGAAGCATTTTGAATATTTTTATCATATCTACATATATATATATAATATTTTGTCATTTTAAGGACAATAGCAAATGGGAATATGATTAACACAATGTAATGACTTCTCTATCATCCATTTTCATCTATTCACCTTAAATGGGTCAACCACACCTTCATACCTTAATACGGTCAACCCATTGAAGGTATACTATAGATATAAGGTAAAATATATAAAAGAATGATTTATTAGGAAGCAGATATAATCGTTTCGATTCTGCAATCACCATCATTATAAACTAATATACTATTAATATACATTGCACAAATAAATTACCATCCTACATTTCATCAACTTTTGCTCTGTAGAATAAAGGAGGCTTTCTGCACAATTCTATTTATTCCTCTTAAAAATAATCTATTCTATTAATTAAAATCAATATTATTCAGGTGTGAAAATATTTGAAACAGGCGAACAAAGTCACACATTAAATATTATAGTATGAATATTTTATCCGCATCGACATTTTAGATTAAGCTTGAACTTCATTTCGTCCAATTTCATGAAAAAACAGGCACCTTCGCCTCGAAAATACATTTCCAAAACCTAATTTAAAACGTAAAGCGTGTCAACGATGAAATTCCAAATATTTTATCATCCTCATTTTATTTACGATAACAGGAGTACAGTTTACCTTTAAATTATTTTCTGTTGATTCACAAAATGAGGCAACGTCGTCCTGATCATAATATTTATATAGGCCTAATGGTTCTCTAATTTTAAGTGCTTAATTGAACTTGGTACAATTAATATTGACATAATTTAATTTTCTGTATTTTATGGTAAAATTATTATAATTTTGTCATTGTATTTTAAGATGAGATTCTTTTTACAACTACCGCGTTATGTTTACTTCTAGGAAACGCTTTAAAAAAGATCCCTATTTCCGTAATCTTATGAATAAGAAAAGAAGTTTCATTCTATATTTGTCATTCTTCGAAGTTGAATATAACTAGTTTGGGATTGGAACGTTAAAATAAAACTTTGTTTTTTCAGTATTTCTGAGAAAAGGTTCTATAAAGTTTACTGAGGTAAAACTTATAATTGCAATGTTACTACTGATAGCTATTCTAGATTTGATTATCTAGACATAAATTAGATTTAAATTGAATCGTCATAATTCCATATCAATTACCATTCGATAGCATAACGATAGCAATTTCAATTTGTATAATTAAATTGTAAAACTGACATGATTTAAAAGAGCAACTATGGAGTTTCTTGCCGGTTCTTCTCCGTAGATACTGCTTTCCGAATCGGTGGTAAATGTTAAAATATGTAATGACGTTTCAAAAGTGCTTCTAGAAGAAGTCTAATTGAATAAATAAATGTTTGAGTTTGAGTTTGAAAATTTTCATATAATCTAGAAGCAATTTGAATTACTAGTAATTGGTTCGAATCTTGGTAGTAATAGGTACGTCTAAAGTTTTCACTAATTTAGGCAATATTACCCTCATTTGCATGTTTCATAGTACGCTTCAATAACATAGATAGTTTGCAACTTGAGAGCGTAATTATATAAGTGTATGGACAGTTTCTATTGGAAATTATACAGGGAATTCTCGTGATTTCGCGTTTGAGTTAGTAATTTGAATGGTTATCAGCGAAATGTTATCGTTTTCAGTTCTAGTTAACTAGAATTTGGTTTGGGTATTATGTTGATAGAAATATCTATCTTTATTTTATTTATTTGTACAATTCCATAGTAGCTACACGTATAGCTATTTGCCGCTACAACTGAATTTTTTTACGTGAATCCAATATTAGGAATACACCATTCTATAAAATGATAAACTACGTAATTAAGTGGTGGTGATGGTTTGTTTTTAATTTATATGCGTCTCATAATTTTGTAAAGCCAGCAGCCCGTTAGCAGGTTTTTTTTGTTATGTATATAAAACTTAGTTTAATATACCTACGTCTATAAACATATACCATGGATACTTTACAAGATATAAGTGAAGTCCTATGTCCCCTAGTGGGGTAAGGGGCAGATGCATTATACATCTGTTTCACTGATCGATTTTCTCTAGGGACAAGTAGGTGATCAGCCTTCTGTGTCCTGCCAGACCGAGACATTTTTTTTCTTTCGTCTCCACCGGGAATCGAACCCAGAACCCCTCGGTTCTACGCTCACGCGTCAACCACTGTACCAAGGAGACGTCAGACGTACTTTACAAGATATAGCGAATATAAATAATCCTCTCCTTTACATATAAATACTAGATACCAGCATTGTGACGAGAAACCCTCCATCTTACTAATCGTGATAATGGTTTAATTTTTTCTTAAACTATATCCATTAAATACTCAGTAATCAGTTTCTTTCTCTTTGTTGTATTTCCCCTGAGATCCCGTTGAGATTGCCTTTTAAAAATCAACTACGAAGAACCTTACTTATAAAACTCGTAATTTTTATATTATTTATGCAAGCTATAAAGACTTGTTATAGTTTTTCTTTTAGCTAATACGATTATAGAATAAAGAAATAACTGCTTAGCTCGCAAGTTAATTAGATTCAAAATATTATATATTTATATTATAGCTTATAAGCCATTAGTTTTAATCTATATAATATAATATACGCAGCTATTAAGATCCTTACTTTACGATGAAATTTTAAGATGTAAGTGCCAAAAATAGGTTCCCTTTTCTTGCTTTAATATTTATAAATAAGTCAACTAGATATATCTCTATAATTCCGAATATCCTTCTTTTCATCCACGTTATAGGTCGAGGCTGTAAAAACTGCGATATTTTAGCACCATCACCTAATGGACAAAATAATTAAAGTGATAAGGGACTAACTGACCTCGTAACTAAGTCAGTTTTAGTAAAGGGCTTGACCGCCTATAGTGATTAACAAGTAATCATATTAATCACAAGAAAACACTAAGTAATCATAGAAGAAAGGCACTGGGTTTCATCTTAGTAGGAATGAACAAAAAAGACTAAAGTCTAAAAGACTGTTTATCTTCTTATCTATAAAGAAAAAGTCTATTTATGAATCACAATTTAAATTAATACACGTATCCATAGTAAACATTTGTTGCACTACAGTTGATCAACATTGATGATTGAGTAGGATGTTGCTGGAAATTTCGTTGCTCTTCGATGTAAGCTTGTTTTCGTTTAAAAGTTGTTGCTCTTCGAAAAACAATCGGAAAGCAAGCAATCGACTCTAAAACACGCACTGTCTTCTTCACGCCTCATCCACTGAACCGATTTGGATAAAATTTGATACAGAGATAGCTTGAAACCAGATAAATTAGTTTTATCCCAGAAATCTTACGGGAACGGGAAACTATGTAGGCTTTTTTTTGACTACAATGAAAGCTAGTTGAATATATAATATACATTAATGTTAGAGTTTGAAACACTTCACTTCTTATTTAAAATGCAGTCATAACTCCAACGAACTTTCAAGATCATTCCCGCATATATTTCCTTGAACTCCTGTAATACTAAACTATAGGTAGTAACTATTGAAATAACCACTCAAGCAGTTGATCCGTTCGCGGGACTCAATTACGGCGTTGAATCTATTATCTTAGTACGCTCCAATCTAGGCTTCAATCTTAGCAGACACTATAGAACCTTCTAGATACACCTTTGACTAAGCTTTATGTCGTATAATCTTGTCATGTGCAGTCAACTGCAGTTGGTTTTAGTCTTATTAAATGTTGTAAAAGCTAAATTTAATAATAAAAAAAATTCATCCAATTTGTGTAATTATGAGGATAATAGCATCTCATTAAAATGTATGTAGCTTGGAGCAACCAATGAGGTATTTGTACTTACAAAATTTCTTTATTAAAACCTTAGTTCAATAGGTAGGTACCTTACAGTAGGTAATTGTTAGATATAAAAACAATGGATTTTTTTCTAAAATAGGTAGGTAATTACATTAAAACAATACTTCAGAGTAAGTAACTACAGGATACAAACTAGAAAATAAAACAAGAATTTATTTATTTATATTATATTATCAACTAGCTTTCCGCCCGCGGCTTCGCACACTTTGTCTAAAACCTAATAAATTATATACCAAAACCTTTCTCTTGAATCACTCTATCTATTAAAAAAACCGCATCAAAATCCGTTGCGTAGTTTTAAAGATTTAAGCATACATATGGACATAGAGACAGAGAAAGTGACTTTGTTTTATACTATGTAGTGATTACCTACACCGCGAAAATTACATAAACATTTGTTCCATTTCCAACAATAAGAAGAAAGTAACAGATTGTTTTAAATAATTAATGGTAAATAAAGTTAAAAGCAAGGTTCAACAAATACATTTTCCCTAATTATACGTATTCATTAGAATTTAAGGAAAAAGAGAATCACAACAATACCTTAAAAGTTATTCCCAGTGATTAAATTCTTTACAAGAAATAATTTACTTTTGTCCGAACGAAATTAAAAATAAGGCTAATCTTATTAAGCATCCACACAAAAATATTTTTTTTTGAAATTAACTTTGAATGTTTGTCGAAAAATACTTAATAGGTTTGACTTTTTTGTAAATAATAACGACTAATATTCAATTAGGTAAGAAATCATTCATTCATCATCATCATTCTCCTTATTAAAACTCACAGAACGAAAAACAATATTAAAGTTTAATAACTTAGCTACCATCTATTATGTAAGAACTTTTATAGGGTAAACTCACCTAATTATGTGACTCACTTAATTCGGAGATACAACGTTTGGACTCTTTTACAGCGTTATAGGAGTAAAATCCAATACATTAAAATTAACCCTATGGTATGGTAATAAAGCTTCTTTTCGTGTACAAATTTTTGTTAAGATCGTGCGAGTGAAATAGTAACAATCACGGGATTTGTCACTGCGCCCGCCATGTTTGACGTTTCACCGGTAGCGTGCGACTGTGCTGTCATTATTTAATTAATTTTAAATAGAAAAGGTGAGTCTAGGTCAAGAAGCTTATATCTAATACACTGGAGATTGCACTATGACCATTAACTTGTAACAAGAAAATATGACGTTGAATGACGCCTGTATGTTTTTTTATCCCTTTCACACCAACTTGCCAAGTTATGTGTGAAAGAGTGCTAGATCTGTGGTGAAAGGGATAAAAAAACATACAGGCGTCAATAAACGTCATATTTTCTTGTTACAAGTTAATGGTCATAGTGCAATCTCCAGTGTATTAGATATAAGCTTCTTGGTCTAGGTTCATGATACTTTGACAATTAATTGTTAAAAACATATTCTTGTTGATACCGATAAAGGTTTTAGTAATTTTTCGTTTGTTTTTGCATAAAACCTTATTTCCTGGGTTCAAAAAGTTAACGATTCTCAAGATTGCAACTCAAAACAGTGTCACCGAATTAACCAAGCAAACTTTTATTATTTTCAATTCGTGTATTAATAATTGTCTTCAGTACGTATACATTAGTAGTTTAAGTCAGAAAATATTTATAAAAAAGTAGGATCGCTTTGAAGCATTTTAAAAAAGTCCGTTGTTTTTTTATCACATAATTAAATGAGTTATTTTTTTATTTTAGACAGCATGGAGGAAGACAAAAATAAAAATAGAAAATATAATGAAACAACCCTGACATCCGCAATTCAAAGTATTCTGCAGTCAAAAATGAGTCTGTACACACAAACAATTATGAAGTCCAATATTGTTTTTTATTGTTCCCCTCTTTTAATAGTTTCTCGTTGATTAATAAATACATAATTATTACTTTCAATATGTTTATATTTTTTATTAATTGTATTTTTTTTTTTACTTTTGTGTTAAAAAATAATAAATACTCGCTTAATTCGGTTATAACAGAATTAGAGAAGTACTATCACCGAATTATAGTGATTGTCACAGAATTAGACAAGTCATCGCGGTTTGATTAAGCTCATTTTACGCTGAGTTAATTCATATGTGTTAAGATTACACTTGCTCATATGATAAATAGAAGATTGATTTATGTTCCTTTTAAAAATAAAAATAAAATTTATAAAGTTTTACCTGTTTTTTTTTTCATATTCTGTTTTGTCACAGAATTAGATGAGTTGACCCTACTATCGTGGTGTAAAATTAAGCTTATATTTAATTGCTTTTTTACGTTATTTGAAGATACCTTTAGCTATCGACTGGTTGGTACTGTAGATAAAAACTTTATTATAATAATATCTGGACTCTAACATTTTAATAAAACCATAATATCATATTACGCCATACGTTATTTTTAATTATACTAATTTATCGTAATAAAATACTTTGCAAGCTCCTTCCATAATTTTAATAATCAACAACAGAGGCTATTTAGTTCAGGGGCTGCAAAGTGCAAATCATTCGCGCTACTTCGATATTGGCAATCTACGTTGAATTCATTATTTATATTTAGTACCTCGCCTATGGACTTAAAATATTTAAAACAAATAAGGAAACATTATCAACCGATTTCAAAAAAGGCTCCTCCTTTTGTTTAACTCAACTGTTTTTTACTTTTGTGTTGGAACTTTTTACTGAGGAACCGATTTTGACGATTCTTTTTTTTAAGGCTAGAAGCCCTACGGATCGTCCTATTTAATCCGGCAATTTGAAAGCGCTCTAGTTTTCTGTTTAAAATAATTATGACATATTTATATAGGTAATAACGGTAATAATTATACTCGTAAATGAGTATCATATTTCAACAATGTAATATAACCTTAAAAATATTTTTTCTCCGTAAACTTAAGTCTAAGTTCTTAGATAATACTATGAGACGTTAGTTAAGACATGAAGTGATAGGAAAAGTTCTTACGCCAATCCAGTCAGCGAAAGGCAGAACTAACTAAATTCAGTATTCGAGTTAACCAACGATTTCAATGTAAAAGCAACTAGTTCCATTTCAAGGTTATCTGAAATTGGAATCCCTAATAGTTAGAGAATCCAGTTATTGAACTACCACGCTGAGTTGGTTTAAGCTTCAAAGTCAGTTATTATATTTTATTATTTATTGCAAAATACTACGATAACATACAAAGAAAACAATGATATAAAAATATTATATTATCTTAAAGAACAGAACAGTTACAAGAACAGCAATACCAGAGGCGGCTCGTCCTCAGGAGCGCTGGTGCAGTGAACTCCCATAAATAATTACATAATATTATAAAGTTATACCTGCTCATTATTTAAAATCTATCGTAAAAAACTCCAATACTAATATCAATAAAATAAGTACCTGTACACATTACAAATAAAATACATTACATACACTCTTGTTCATTTAATAAGTAACGCGCGAAAAGGAGCTTACGGAGCGCTCTCGATTGCGCTCCTATGAGACAACATTCAGTACATTGCCTACATACGAAATCCAATAAGAGTGAAAGAGAAATTTCGCCACAGTCCTGCGCGTGAAACAAAAGATTTACTATGGAAAAATAGCCATTTTCACAAACACACACACACACACACATCCTCACAAACTTTCGCATTTATAATATTAGTAGGATTAAAACTGCTTTTTACATTATTTCTCTGATTAAATTTTTTAATTTATCTATCAAATTAAATACTTAATTAAATAAATAATAACATTACCTTCACAATCGCCTAACAACGGTTTAGAGCAATTACTCCAGTCAGTCAAGACAATCAATTCACAATAATTCCAAAAGTTTTCAAACTTCGGTCAAGTGAATGGTACATTGGGACGACAATAAATCTCATTTTGCAACCTTGTCCGCAGTCCGGAACAATGTTAAAATTGCAATTAAATTATTTTTTTTTTGCTGTATGATCGTGGAAAAAATTCCAAAAGTTCTGCAAACTTGGGAAAGTTTTCGATATAATATTTCATATTACGTATTTAATTTGCAACCAATCTAAGTGTACGGAACTTATGGATTTTTCCTGACTTATAGAAATTTTTGCGGCAAAGAGAAATTTTCCTCACGTATAGAAATTTTCCTGGCTTATAGAATTTTTCCTGACGTAAAGAAATTTTCCCGACGTATGGAAATTTTCCTGACTTAGAAATTTTTCCTGACTTATCGTTATTTTCCCGACTTATGGATTTTCTCCTGACGTATAGAAATTTTCCTGGCTTATAAACATTTTCCTGACTTATACAAATTTTCCTTATCTATATAAATTTTCCTCATCTATATAATTTTGCGGCAAAGAGAAATTTTCCTCACGTATAGAAATTTTCCTGGTTTATAGAAATTTTCCTCACGAATAGAAATTTTCCTTGTTTATAGAAATTTTCCTTATGGAAATTTTCCAGCTTATAGAAATTTTTCCGACATGGCAATTTTTCCTGACTTATAGAAATTTTCCTGGCTTATGGATTTTTCCTGGCGTATAGAAATTTTCGTCACGTATATAAATTTTTCTGGCGTATAGAAATTTTCCTGGCTTATAAACATTTTCCTGACATGGATTTTTCCTGGCGTATAGAAATTTTCCTCACGTATAAAAATTTTCCTGTCTTATAGAAATTTTCCTGTCTCAAATACAAGGAAATTTTCCTGGCGTATAGAAATTTTCCTGGCTTATAAACATTTTCCTGACTTATAAAAATTTTCCTTATCTATATAAATTTTCCTGACGTATAAAAATTTTCTTATAGAAATTTTTCCGACTTATGGCAATTTTTCCTGACTTATAGAAATTTTCCCGACTTATGGATTTTTCCTGGCGTATAGAAATTTTCCTGACTTTTGGAAATTTTCCTGTCTTATAGAAATTTTCCGGACTTATGGAAATTTTCCTGGCGTATAGAAATTTTCCTTATGTATATAAATTTTCCTGACGTATATAAATTTTCCTGACGTATATAATTTTTCCTGACTTATACAAATTTTCCTGGCTTATAGAAATTTTCCTTTCTTATAGAAATTTTCCTGACTTATAGAAATTTTTCCTGACTTATCGTAATTTTCCCGACTTATGGATATTTCCTGGCCTATATAAATTTTCCTCACGTATAGAAGTTTTCCTGACGTATAGAAATTTACCTGACTTATAGAAATTTTCCTGACCTATAGAAATTTTCCTTGTTTATAGAAATTTTCCTGCCGTATAGAAATTTTCCTTTCTTATGGAAATTTTCCAGCTTATAGAAATTTTCCCGACTTATGGAAATTTTCCTGACTTATAGTATTTTTCCTGACTTATCGTAATTTTTCTGTCAATCGAAATTTCCCTAATTATTGTTAAAAACATTTTTCTAATCTTCCTAAAATTGGAAATTTTTACGACTGATTAAAGTAAACCACCCACCTATTCCCACCCACATCCCGTACGCTATGCTCTCTATCCACAGGCCGCGCGTGCGCAGAATGGCTCAGTATCTGCAGATACTGAGCCATTCTGCGCACGTTGCTATACGTTCGCTAGCTTTGCATAGCTAGCGAACGTATAAACTCGCCCGGTCGTTGGGCGCTTTCACCAGGGCCCTGGAATTATGGAATTATTATTAATTTCATGAATAATATCATCATCATCATTTTTATTTAAAACAATATTCATATATTTTTCTTTGCCCGCGGATTCCCCTGATGTTAAATTCGCATTAGTATGAGTCGTTTCACCGCTGTCAAAAGTTAAGGGCCATGTCACATTAAAACGAATAAACATACTTTCGCATTTATAATATTACTAGAGGTCCGCCCCGGCTTCGCCCGTGGTACATATTTCGCAATAAAAGGTAGCCTATGTCCTTTCTCGGGTATCAAAATATCTCCATACCAAATTTCATGCAAATTGGTTTAGTAGTTTAGGCGTGATTGAGTAACAGACAGACAGACAGAGTTACTTTCGCATTTATAATATGTATTAATATTAATATGGATTTATAATGTGGTGCTCATTTTTTTTGTAATAAATTATCCTGCTAACGCTATTGTATTTTCGTTGTTTTATTTCATGTGAACACCCATACAATTTTGTCACGAGCCGCCTCTGAGCAATACATATAATTTACTAGCTTTCCGCCCGCGGCTTCGCCCGCGCAGTCAAAGAAAAACCCGCATAGTTCCCGTTCCCGTGCGGGATTTCCGGGATAAAACCTATCCTATGTCCCGGGGTAAAAAGTAGCCTATGTCCTTTCTCGGGTATCAAAATATCTCTATACCAAATTTCATGCAAATTGGTTCGGTAGTTAAGGCGTGATTGAGTAACAGACAGACAGACAGAGTTACTTTCGCATTTATAATATTAGTATGGATGTACGAATTACGATATACCTGTGTTTTAATATCATAAACCCAATTTACCTAGAATGATTTTAAGCCACGTAATAAAATAAAATATAGCGTTTAGCTATTTGTTGTTTCCCAATTGAATAAAAATGTATAACATTTTTCGACATTCAAAATATAATGTTAAGTTAGTTATAGTTAAACCTATGATCTCTGAAAATTCTGTAAATAGGACTGATTGGGAAGAGGTTTCTCGTGATCTAGATAAAATCGATTATACTACTGTCTTACAGGCTACGAACGCAAACACTGCTGCAAACATATTAGTTGACACCATTAAGGAAATTATCCAAGCTCACACTAAAAAAATTATTAGATCTAAGCGCAAAAAAATTCTTAAGCCCTGGATAACCCCGGGTATACTAAAATGTATCAAAAACCGCGATAAATTGCACATTAAATCTAAAAAACAGCCTAACAACGAAATTTTAAAGTTAACTTATACTAGATACAGATCATTTTGTAATAAATTGCTGAAAAATGTCAAAAAAACTTATGAGAAGTCTAAATTGCAAACATCCCTTTATAATCCAAAACTTTTGTGGCGGTCCATAAAAGAAATTGCTCAAATGAATATTAATAAAAATTCCCCAACACCTTTAATAAGCGGTAAAGATTCTCCAATAAATACATTAAATAATATTAATAGGTATTTTTCAAACATAGGCCGGAAATTAGCTGAAAAAATTACTGATTGCTCTAGTTCCCAGTCACAACATAAAAACGTAAATTTTCATCCACCCTGTAATTCATTTGTACTGCTAACTGCTGCTAACTTGTTACTAGTGAATCCGAAATTTTATCAATAATAAATAATTTAAAAAATGATTCTGCTACTGGCTGGGATGGTATACCTACCCATTTAATCAAAATGAACAAAAATATTTTGGCTAAGCCACTAACTAAAATTTTCAACCTATCCATTGAAACTGGTAGTTTCCCTAACTATTTTAAGAAATCTCTCATAACCCCGGTATTTAAGGGCGGTGACAGGAACAGTGTCGAAAACTATAGACCTATATCAGTTTTACCAGTTTTCAGTAAAATTTTCGAGAAAATTATAAATAAGAGATTAATGAACTTTTTTACTATTAACAAGCTCATAGCTCAAAATCAATTTGGTTTTCAGGCGGATAAATCTACAGAGGGAGCAGTATTGGACTTAACTAATTATATAACCAATAGGCTAGATAAAAGAGAAAAATGTATAGGCATTTTCCTCGACTTAACCAAGGCTTTCGACACTGTTTCTGTTCCCATCCTTTTGTCTAAATTGGAAAGTTTTGGAATACGCGGGGTTGCACTTAATCTTTTTACTGATTATTTAACTGCCAGAACTCAAAGAATTAAAATAAATAATCTTGTGAGCACCGATATGCCTGTATTTTATGGCGTTCCGCAAGGCAGTGTACTCGGACCTAGTCTATTCTTAGCCTACATCAACGATCTGTGTCTTCTAAATTTAGACTGTTGTAAAATAATTACATTCGCGGATGACACAGTCCTGCTTTTTAATGGTACAAGTTGGAGGCATGTTTTTCACAACGCGCAAAGTGGTTTTCAAATCATACTGGACTGGCTTCGTTGTAATAAGCTCACAATAAACCTTAAAAAAACTAAGTGTATTAACTTCAGTTTAAAAAATGATGTTTTGCCGATCGACCTCTCAATCAAAGCTCATACTTGTAATTATAACAACATAAGTCTAATGGCACTAAATTATACGGTACATCGTTTACGGTATCGGCAATCCGCTTATGGAATGCCCTTCCGGAAACGATTCGACGCGCCCAGACGTTACGATCGTTTAAAAAGATGCTGAAAGACTACTATCTATCTATATAAGTACTGTCTATGTATACTATGTTTATGTAATTATGTATGTAATATATTCAATAAGTATGTATGAATAATATATTTAGTATAATATATGTTTAGTATGTTTATGTAGGTATATATACTGTATATGTATATATTATATTGTAGTTATATACATATAGTGTTTTATGTATTATGCTTTGTTTTAATTCAGTTTTTTTTTTTTCTTCTTTCTTAACGTTATTATTGCTAATTGGCTACCTTAAGTTATAATTTGTCCTTTGCCTGAAGGTTGCCTGGCAGAGATGGCTTTGAGCCATAAGGCCGCCGTTTGTACATTTTAAATTGTTTTGTTTTATGTACTTTCATTGTAATATGTTGTACAATAAAGAGTAAATAAATAAATAAATAAATAAGTTTGTGTTCTTGTCATACAATTGAGATTGCTAATAATATTAAGTACCTAGGGGTTATTCTAGACTCCCGTCTGACGTGGCAATTGCATATCAATAATTTGTGTTCTCGTACTCGTAAACTGATCTGGACCTTTAAAAAACTACGACAGGTAGCTGAACTTAACCTACTTAAAACTGTTTATCTTTCTCTCTGTCAGAGTATACTTAGGTATTGTATTGTAGCTTGGGGTGGCACTCATAAAACTATTCTTCTACCTTTAGAGAGATGCCAGAGGTCAATACTTAAGGTGTCAGCTTTTAAGCCAGTTCGTTTTCCCACAAAGGATATATATAATTTATTCAATGTATTATCTATTAGACAACTCTATATATTAGACACTGTCCTTAAATTCCATAATCTAATAAACATTAATGTAAGTTTCTCTAACATAAACTTAACTCAGCGTTCAACTAGAGATGTAGTAAAACATCAAACTTTCAACTTTTTCCGTAGGCAATTTCTATATTTGGGACCACACTTATATAATGTAATAAATAAAGAGTTGAAAATATTTAATTTATCACGATATAAAAGTAAAAAAACTATAACTAAATGGCTGCTCTCAAAGGATTACTACTACACAGAAAATGTAATTATCTCTAGAACCCGCTGTTAACGTGAGAGTCTATATAAGTTATTCAAACGTAAACACATTCTACTCATGCTCTTCTACCATTACATGAACCCACACTCCTCCAATCATGCACACACGTAAGACATGTCACACACACACACACACTCACACTCACACATTCATACACTCACAAACACACCCACAGACACAACTTTTACATTATATATATATATATATATATATTTTTTTTACTTTATTCTCTGTTTAAATTACGTCAATATATTTCTCAACTGTAACATGGAAGGACATCGGTACCCGTAATACAGACTATAGTCTAGTACGGGACCATCGTTTTTGTATATTTTGTAATTGTGGTTGTGAAATAAAGATATTTTTATTTTTTTATTTTTTATAATCCCGCCAAAACAAACTTTTTTAAATCACGTTTTCTGGGCAAAGGGTTTTGTACATACAGCCTGCGTCAAATCGCCGAATGTTCGCACACCCTCGTCAAGATACGGATTGTCGTTCACATATTCATTTAGGGTCGATTATTTTCACATTGCGAACAAAAGATATCAATAAATGGGCAATAATTTTGTCTGTGACAGTTGGAGAGATATAAATAGAGTTACAATACGTTCAGTGTGTTTGGGTATATTTTCATGGAATTTTATATTCAATGTTTATCTGTCAACCTTTGAAATTTATATAGATATACTTACCAATTTTATTATTATTCTGAATAGGTATATATTTTGTTATTATTCAATATTGATGTTTGAAAATAAGTAAGTTTCTCTCGAATAATACAATAAACTAACACTTAAGCGTATCTATTGTGTTCGTGAAGATGCAACAAACATGGGCAAAAGAGCCAAAGGTGTACCTATATAAACTATACATAAATTGTTGGAAATGCACAAAATAAAATCTTATAATAGAAACCAAACTGATACAAAAAAGATGTACAAAATAAAACTTCATTGACCTCGGAGAGAAAACAATTTCGCATATTTAAGAAACGGATTTCCATTAAAAGCTTATTTAACCCATTGAGCACCGAACGGCCAGATCCGACCGCGACACAATAGATTTTCTATTGTGTCTGTGATTCCGGGGCCTGATGGATTAAATTTGAACTGAAATAGCAACGGTGAATTGGCAGCAAAAATGCAAAACAATTAGGAATGTAAAACGAGATGGTCAAGCCATTCGCAAAAGGAAATAGAATCGTAATCGTGTTGTCGCGGGCGTGTGTCCGGCGCACAAGTTTACTAGCGCTCGCTTATCCTGGCTGAATAGAATTTTCTATGAACTGTCCACGTCGTCGTCGATGTTCTATTTTCAAATAGAAAAAGTCAATATCTTTTTGTTTTCGTTTACGGGGTTCGTGAGTTCCCGCGTTTTGCTATTTTTCTTTTATTGAATTGAAGTTGTGATACAATGTGTTAATTTAAATTTATTAGGACTATCGCCACCTATCGCTAAAAAGACTTCGTCGCGGGTGTGTATCCGACGCACAAGTTAACTCGCGTTCGCTTATCCTGGCTGGATAGAATTTTCTTTGAGCTGTCCACGTCGTTCTATTTTCGAATACCTAGAGAAAAATTCAATTCCTTTTTTAAATGTTCGTTTACGTGTGAGTTTCCCGCGTTTAGGTGTAAATAAAAAAAATAGAATGTTTTGATACAAAGTGTTAATTTAAATTTTAGCCTCAAGTCGGTGAGTAGATACTTAACGCTATAAATACTACCTATATCACATTTCTATTATAATTAAGTTGAAGTGGAAGATATCCATACATTAAAATAAAACTTGAGCACTAATAAAGAACTACCCATACTAAATCCGTAAGTAGAAAAATACATATTATGTATTTGTATTTGTATTTGTAACAAATTGAAACCTTTACTATTATATACTACTGTGTAAAGTATTTGAGAAAAAGTACGTACAAAAAGAAAAATATCCCCTTTTCGTCAACATCCACTTATTCAAACTAACGATGTACATTAATTATAGCACCGTGGGACGTGAAAAGCATATAATGGAACAGAAAGTACATTATTTATCATCTGTGGTTAATGTATAAGTAAAACACATGTTATTTTGTACAATAGAATAGGATTAATTGATTACAATTGCTTTAAGTATATTGATTATTTTATAAAATATTATTTATATAATGTTTTCGAATGTGTTTTCGAAGTTCTTGTAACTCTAAAAAAACTTGCGTAAAACATTGTTCGATACATAGTTGATAAAATTATAAATGTGATGTTCTCTATAATTGTAGAACTTTCAAATTATTAACATTACTAGCTTTCCGTCCGTGGTTTTACCCGCTTTGTCCAAAACTTGACAAATAAAATAATTATATATTAAAACCTTACTGAACACTAGTTCGGTTAAAAACCGCATAAAAATCCATTTGGTAGTTTTAAATATTAAAGCATACATAGGGCCAGATAGACAGATACCTAGCAGGAGGCAGATTTGTTTTAAACTATCTCAGATAATAATATACTACTACTAGTATAGTAATTTATTTACATATTTTGTTTCTCCTTCAAAGCTCTTGTTAATAATCTGAAACTTGTTAACGAAGGCTTTATGTATGTTATTACACTTAAAACAAGAACCTGCTAAAACTGCTGGCCTAAATAAAGGCCTTTTATTGTTTCGTTAGTTAAGAACACACTTCATCTATTTTGAGTAAGATAATTTATTTTGTGTTGTTAAAGAGAAAAGGTTTTGAAAATTATTTTCACGTTCAAATTGTTCTTAGAAATAGCGTGTTTCAGAAGTAATTATTAAACAGAAACCTCAACAGAAATAATTTGCTTCTTATAAATGTTTAGGGCTGATTTTCAATCCTTCGTTAAAACCTATTCTTTGAATATCATATTAACAACCATTTAAAAATGTGATCTAATTGTGCTGTAAAATAAGAAAATCCAAGTTTTTGTTGTACAAGTGTAATAATATGATTTTGAAAGAGCAACTACAGAGTTTCTTACCGGCTCTTCTCTATATAAACTGCTTTCCGAATGTTTTAGTTTAATACTTTATGATAACTGTAATTATATAAGAAAAGAAAAACTAGCGCCTTGTAATATTATATACGTAAGTATAGCGCGCTCATTACCTACACCAAGAACAATATAAAATATTGAAAAGCTTTGTCAACGTTGTCATTGAAATCACTATTAAGCATCTAATGAGAAGCAGTAATGGCTCCACAATCACCTTTGTAATACTAAACAAAGGTACTATTATCGCCTGAAGGAAGATATTAATTATGAACTGTTTGCAAGTAAACTTTGAACGGGCGAAAAACGAGATACCTTAAATTGTATTTAGATAGCTTGTACGTAAATAACTTGTAATAGCTGTGGAAATCTTCGTTCAAATTATGTGTATAATTTGTCACAGATAATTATTATAATGCGAAATAAACTTATATTACGAATTACAATATTGCTTTATAGAATTAGTATTTGACTTATAGATTTTCAAATAAGACGATATTTTTAGTCCATTGAAATGTTACAAGCTTTGCATTAGTCTTCTTAAGAATGCAATTCGGTCCTAAAATTGTAACTTTTATAATTTTCCCATACTAATTACTAACATATTTCTTCTAGCGGAGTTCAAATTTTACCTGCATTTTTACAAATCTCAGAATGGCCCGACTTTAATTAAGAAAATCCAACCTAAAGACTTTAAAAACCCAAGTACACGACTTTTTCGTGTAATCAAGAAAAAAACTGAGGTAAAGTTGAAATTATTATATAAGAACCTCAACCTAACAGTGCTTAGGCCCCTTGAATTTTTGTTGAATCAGGCCTATTCAATTGAAAGACCTTTTTTTGTGTTGAAATAAGGCTCTTAGATATCGCTGTGTATTATAAAAATAGGATTGAAGTTATTTAATTATTGTGTGTGTGGCTGTGTTACCATTTTTACAACAATGGGTTGTTACTTGTTACCGAATATAATTTTTGAGAGATTTTGTAGCATTAACATTTCTTTCAATTAAGCCAGATAAAGAAAGAGTCTGTCATCGTCAATTTCTGGTACACATAGGAGAAAAATATTTTTGTATTTTATCTACGTCATGACGTATATATATATATATATATATATATATATATATATATACGTCATGTATATATATATATATATATATATATTATATCTTATATATAAAATTCTCGTGTCACAATGTTAGTCTGCATACTCCTCCGAAACGGGTGGACCGATTCTCATGAAATTTTCTGTGCATATCGGGTAAGTCTGAGAATCGGCCAACATCTATTTTTCATATGTACCACGGGCGAAGCCGGGGCGGACCGCTAGTATATATATATATATATATATATATATATATATATATATATATATATATATATGAACTGTTAACTTAAATGTATGAACTGTTTTATTAAATTAACATGATAAATGATAAATCATATCATTGATTAGTATACGCCTCAAACATTAATAAACTATGTACACAAAATAACGTTTTTCATCTAATAATATAGTAAATCGGAGCTGTTTCAGTTATTTATTTTTACAAAACAAAAAAAAAATACAAAAATCTTTATTGTTACTTAAACATTTTGTAGATAATACAATGCACTAATCTCCACACTAGGATTCCCTGTGTTGTGGAGAATAGTCTCTTCCAGCTTACGTCTATTTACACAGTTTATACAGAGGTAAATTCTTAACTACGAAAATACATACAATATGCTAGTTGAATAAATTTCTGAGAGTGAATGAGATAGGATGGATGTTTTGAGTGAGTTTGTAGAATTTTTACATCATAATTACTTATTATATTGAAATATACTTATATATTTGCTATGTACTTAATAAAATAATCTTAGGTTAGGAAGATATTATTACGAAATATAATTTATCAACTTCGAGGACCCATTACCAAAACTTTTCTGTAACACAATTTTTTCTTTGTTCATTTAATTAAAATTCAGCCAATTTTGACAGCTTCTTAAATATTTTGTATTGCGTATGATTCTGTTCGTATGATAGATTTAATTATTGCGGGGACGAAAACAGTATTCATAAGTTTTTCTTCTTAGTAACAATGGAGAAGAATGAAGATAAATCTGAAACTTTTTATTTCCCTATACAAACATAAATATTATCTGTTCCATATTGATAGACTAGCTTTCCGCCCGCGGCTTCGCCCGCGTTTTCACACACATCCTCACAAACTTTCGCATTTATAATATTGGTAGGATAGGATAGGATAATAATAGGTAATAATATAAAGTTTATATTATAAGCTTGTAATTTTATACGCAGGAAGCAATTTCTCAACTGCAGGTATTTTTGTGCAATTTGCTTCCAATTTTGATGCAATTTGATATTTTTTTAACCAATAGAAAGCTACATAAAGTACTTATTCCTTTTATTTGAATTTCTTATCTCGGTTTAACACAGACGGGGCCGGGTGTGCTAGTATTATTTATTAAAATTATAACAACATCATGAATATGAATAAAGTTAATTTTTAGAAAAAAAACAAAAACCGACTTCAAGACTATACCTATATGTACAAATTTAAACTGAAAAGTAGAAAATAATATTAAATAATAATAATGATATTAATTTTTTATTTTAATTACTTTAAACATTCAACGAAAAGGTTTCCTAAGTTATTTTTGAAGTCGGTGCCGCCCAAGAACAGTTTTATTGTTGCAAAGGCAGCAACAAATGGAATGTACGGCGGCGCGACGCGGCTGCGCGTGAGGGCCACAGAGCAAGTATGGTGAGGGCAGACTGTAATAAGTATATAGTCTATGGGGCAGACGTCGTTGACGGTTGTGTCTCTATGCATAAAAATTTTGATGCGCTTCTTTGCAATTTATAAGTAAGCTTACGTGCGATTTTCTGTTCTCTAGTAAAAGTTAAGGTAATTAATATAATAAATAGTGTAATTAATTATTAGGTTATTTTTTTATTCAGGATATTTATGCTATTGCATAGCTTCTATCGCGGGCCTTGAGCGCGGGGACCGAATCCAGAAATTCCGTAACGAAAAAACCTCACGCTCCCTCCTCCGACGGGCGTGGAGGTGTGGCATGAAGGCATAGCATGCAATAGCTTTACCGCGGCAGTCCCCGAGTGCCACACGTCTTTTTTTTGTTTTGGTTGGCACCGACTTCAAAAATAACTTAGGAAACCTTTTCGTTGAATGTTTAAAGTAATTAAAATAAAAAATTAATATCATTATTATTATTTAATATTATTTTCTACTTTTCAGTTTAAATTTGTACATATAGGTATAGTCTTGAAGTCGGTTTTTGTTTTTTTTCTAAAAATTAACTTTATTTTTAATTTTTAAGTGGAAAGTTAGTGTATTTTGTTTGTATATAATATGGATAGGCCTACTAAACGCGCTTCTCAAATGAGAAAGCGTCGTTTGGAAGAAAGTAGGGACGAGAGGGAAGATCGTCTAAAGAAGAGTAGGGAAAGATTTGCAATAAAAATTGCAAATGAGAGTGATGAGCAGCGGGCGTATAGACTTTCGCATACTCAAACTTATCAAGGCTTAATGAAAGTCCAAAAAGTCATGCTCAACGACTCAGTTTGATTCACGAGCGTTTATCAAACGAAAGCGAAGAGCAACGTTCTCATCGCCTTGGTTTGATTCACGAGCGTTTGTCAAATGAATCTATCGAATCCAGATCGGCTCGATTAGATGCTATGCGACAAGCTAGTCGCAACCGCAGGAATGTTTTCGAACAATCTATATGACCAAACATACAAAAAGAAAACATACTGTCGAATCAAAAACCCCCCTTTTTTGATGTTGGTTAAAAATCGACTAGCATGAAGCTCCTAGTCGAGACGAATCAAATGAGCACAAACACGGCGGAATTGCTTTATTTTATTACAGAGTTCCCATGGCTATTTACCGTCTCCATCATCAGACCCTGAATACCACATAGGATCGGAGTACTTATTAATTAGACTCAAACACATTCAAATTCGATGGTATTACATAATTTTGTTACAGAGATCCCATACTCCTAAACCATTCATCATCAGCTTCATCATCAGCTCAGCAACATCAGATGGTGACCATTAGATGCAAAAATCTACATAGATAAAGATAATTTCTGATAAACAGTGTATATGCCTACAAAATTTGAGGGTTTGCCTCGATTTCCCCAGGATCCCATCATCAGATCCTGACCTGGTGACAATGGGACCACCTCTGACGTATGACCTACCAAATAAAAAAAGAATTATTCAAATCGGTTTATAATTGCCGGAGTAATCGCGTAACAAATATACAAAAAAAAAATACTGTCGAATTGAGAACCTCCTCCTTTTTTTGAAGTCGGTTAAAAAGGCTCTGAGTTATTCTTACTCTACGCTAGAAATCATAATACATGAATAGAGATCGCATCTTATTAATCTGAATAAAGAAAATTTTAAATGGAAAACTTAAACAAACCAACACTTAAGCAACTCCATTAATCTAAGTTAGCGTGAAACTCGTTTAAACAAGAGGTTTTTTATAAACTTCAGACTGAATATTTCACCCACAAGTCTTAAACGTTATGAGCATATTAGTGGGTGAAACTTTTACCTACTCTGTGAATAATTTCTTCCTTTTTTTCAGAATTTTTTTATATAGAAAATTGAGTAGACAAGCTATTTATATAAATAGCAGTGATCGTGGATTTTCCGGATGCTATAATATGCTTTAGGTGAGGTAAATTTTTCTCTTTTACTCATAAAATTAACATTTCATGTTTGAATATGATTAAAAACAATATTATAATTAGGAAAATATAATGAACTAGCGGTCGGTCTCGGCTTCGCCCGTGGTACATGATTTCTCTCCGTAAGAACTATCCTCGTAGGTACGTCAAGGAATGTTATAAAAAAATAATTAAGGAAATCGAATCAGCCGTTCTCGAGTTTATTTTTATTATATAGAATTATAACTCGATTAGATTATTCCAATTTTATTTTCTCAAAAATCGTATAATTTTATGTATTTTTATACCTACCTGTATTGTAAATTTTTTTAATGTGGCCACTGCTTTAGAAAACCATTAGATTCTAATTGATGACTCATCAATTTGATAAAGGGTATTGAGTGGATTCGGGGAAGACGCGTTTTTACACTCAATGTACTTTAGATTTAGAATATATTAGGCAAATGATGTGTATGTACGTCTGTATACCGTAAATCCTTTTGAATGTGAAGCTTTAATTTGTACTAGGTACAAATTAAAGCTAAAGTTTGGATATTACACATTCTTTTTAAACGTTTATTTATTTTTATTTGTTATTTTTGTACCAGAGAGAAACTATATGAACCACTCACATATCATAATAAACAAATAAATACTTTATTTAAAGTTCTTCATATTCTGAAAACATAGTTTATTGTTGTCTGATGCTGCACCAAATCTATATATATATAACTCAAAGGTGACTGATATAGTGATCTATCAACGCACAGCCCAAACCACTGGACGTATCGGGCTGAAATTTGGCATGCAGGTAGATGTTAGGACGTAGGCATCCGCTAAGAAAGGATTTCCCGAAATTCTTGCGGGAACGGGGAAAAACGGGGATGCACGTACAAAGTCGTGGGCGGAAGCTAGTTAAAAATATACGCAAACATGGCGACAAAACTTTTAATGAAACGTCATGTATGACAACCTGAGTTTCAAAATCCATTCCAACAAACGTAGTGGTTAGTTTTATAAAATATTTTTAAACAAATGTTTTTACTCAGTAACTCTACAATTAGTCTAAAACTATACGAAATGTGTTCAATTATTTGAAATAGTTGGATAAAAACATAGTTCTAGAACTATTAATAATTATATTCCACATCTAACGTTTATCATAAACTAGCTGTACACGACAGCCGTTGTCATGTCTTAGCGCGATTGTCTAACCCGTGAATTTTTTTAGCACAAATTTTTCAGTTTTTCTTCCTTAGGAGCCTACTCCTGTCAATAACGAATATATATAAAAAAATAAATATTGAAGTCGGTCCAGTTGTTCGCTCCATGGCCAAGGGAAATAGGGATTCATTATTATATATATAGATATTATTGCAATAGAAAATGGTTCGTATTCTCTCACATCTTAGTCTCACATATTATTCACTGTATAGTGAACATATTATGTATATCGTTGTTTTCATATTACATATTAGGAAATCCTCAATACTTGTGTCTAAAATGTGGAGTCTTCGAGCCAGGGTTGTCATGTATGGTATTTTCAAAATATAACTTATGAACATTTTGTATTAGGGATACAAGGTATCTTTCATTGGTTTCGAATATTTGCAGTGTCTGAGTTTAAAAAACAGGAGCAGAGAGAACTGAAAGATTTTTTCTATATACTGTAACTTTTGTTATTAAAAATTAAATTTATCCATTACCTACTATAAAAAATGAAATTTCTATATATTTAAATACAACGTTATTCGTAAAACACGAAGCGTGAAACGTTAGTTTGCATTCGCAGTTTAATGCTCTGTGATTTTAGCGCACGACTACCTGTGTTGTGAGATTTAACAACTTTTAACTAAAGCAAAGTTTGGTGACGAAACTTTCGTTGAAGAGTTATGAAGGTTTAGACAAGAGTACTCGTCATTATTTATAAAAAAACACCTTAACCCTACAGTAGTCGCGTATCTAAAAGTGACGTGAGAGGTCGCGTGGTCTACAAGGGTATACCATTTTTAGAACAAGAAAAAGTACAAAAATAAATTAAAAAGTCTGTTTATTTATTGATAAATCTTCATTACTATATATTTTATATTTAAAATAATCAACAAAACATACAACCATATCTTGTATGATTAGAAAAAACAACTACAACAAAAAATACCTCTTTTTCAGTCGTAATATAACATAATTCACATTATATGAGATCAAAACAAATATATACATAAAAAACCTATTGCATGGCATTTGCATGGCGCTTGCATGGCACTTGCATGGCATTAGCATGGCACTTGCATGGCGCTTGCATGGCACTTGCATGGCACTTGCATGGCGCTTGCATGGCACTTGCATGGCATTTGCATGGAATTTGCATGACATTTGCATGGCATTGGCATGGCATGTGTGGATGCGCCATTAGGTGTGCCAGGGGTTTCATCCAAGCCAGCGCCGTCCATGAGGAAATCACGACGTTGAAAAGATTCGAAGTTTTTATTTGCTGAATGTATGCATAGCGCATTGAAAGCATTGAGGTAGATCAGATAATAGAACACGGTTACAAGCCATCTTCTTGAATTTCTGGACGTGAAAAATATAAGAGTAACAATACATTGAACACTTTTATCAACCAGATCCACTTCATTCTTTTAAAATCACAATATAATATTTGTAAAAAATAAATGAAACAGTCACAACAAAAAACTTACGTAGTTGGTCGCGCGGCATACGTACGTAGACCCCGAATTTTGGTACAGAGATAGTTTACAAAAAACATAAGAGAGAGATAGATATGATTTATCTCGGAAATCCCACGGGACCTTCTTTCTTGACTACGCTAGCGAAACCGCTAAAAAGGTAATTACAGTAGGTGTGGGCTACCGTAGACCTAGTCTTGTCACGATCGAGGGATCATTACCAGACTAACGATGCTATTTAAATACGTATATCTACATCCAGATAATGAGAACGAACGTCCTTACCAAACCTTGAAAACAAAAGAGACGGTTATAAGAAAAATAAATATGCAAAAAAAAGACGGGTTGCACTCCGGGAGTGCCGGCAGAAGTGAAAACTTGATTATTAACGTTCAGCATGTTTGATATTTTGGAATGGTATCCGTCTTACGCATGGAATATAAGGGCTAAAAAAAAAAAAAAGTCCGTCTTACGCTTTTTCGATCAGGCCACGTGTCCTGACGCGAGTTTAAGATTTTATACCCAACGCCGCTAAAGAAGTTTTCACTTCAATAAGTCATCGTAGCCTGAAACTTTTGTAATTACCGTTTTGTTTATTTGTACAATACCTAAAACTTTAGAGAATTTAGAGAAGAATAGGTATATAACTTATTTAAACAATATCTTTGAAATAGTGGCATATAAATTAATTTATATGATTATACATAATATTTAGTCTGTTATTTTTTTCTCTAGAACTTGATAACGTTTCGCTTTAACAAATATTAAACATGTAGCGACTAAATTAAAACCATAAATAACTTTAAAATTTACAATTAGCAGACGTCTGGCACAAACGAAGTAATAAAATAATGTTAATTAAGTTTCAAAGCTTCAGTCTAATTTCAATCAATTGCTTAGTTCTGCTTTTTGTAATGAGGTAATAAATCATTGGCAATTTCGAAACCCTACATCATACTTAAATAGTGTTAACAACAGCATATTCCAACCAAGTATTTAGTCTTACTGCAGTGACGTCACAACACATGCAGCTCGAATTAAATGCAGCCGCTAAAGAGCTTAATTACGTTGTATGTATAATTTTCTAGTACTTGATAAGCGCTGAATATGTCAATATAACAAAAAACTTTAATCTTTATTAAAACGCAGTTTTAATGAATAATGGCCCTTTTGGCAACGAACAAAAAGTTTCATACTCCCAAAAAATTATCATAGCTTGGCTTTAACTTGGATTTAGATACAATACGTACAATAATAATATTGAAGTCTATAGTCTTTTCTGCTGACTGTATTTAGTGACAAAATTCAATCAATTCGGCATTCGTTACAGCATATTAAATGTACAATAATGGGTGTGATATACCTTATACCTATTATTAAATTCAAGTTCAATAAAATAAAACCCATAAATTTAAGTAGAATTGAAATCAATAAGATAATATTCATTAAAATTTTAATAAACGAAGAACAATAGAAATAAAACTACGAAGTAATGTCACAATCAATAGCTTCGTTAAATTAAAACAAAAACGCCAAATTTAAACCAAATTAAATTTAGCGACTAAATTAAAACCATAAATAACTTTAAAATTTACAATTAGCAGACGTCTGGCACAAACGAAGTAATAAAATAATGTTAATTAAGTTTCAAAGCTTCAGTCTAATTTCAATCAATTGCTTAGTTCTGCTTTTTGTAATGAGGTAATAAATCATTGGCACTTTATTGTTTTAAAGTCTATTAAAATCGTCTAGTTCAATATTGCTATTCTTAACATTATTTTAATAGAAATAATAAGAATATCTACATATTAGACTCCACCATAAATGAAATAATATTTAAAACATTACAAGTCTTATTTATGTAATTTGTGTAAGGTATAAAGCAGATTTTGGCATGATAGGATAAGAAAGGCTTAATAAAACTTGCATATTTTTTTGAACATTTTTATTTTTCGTTTCAACCATAAACTCCAATCGGTATTTGCGGTCGCAGTCTGATTTTCTCTATCCTTTCGTTTTCGGCTGGTCTGTGAGAAATAATAAAACATTGTTATATTAATTCAATACAGTATCATTCAAACTAGAACAAGAACTTTTCTAGTAAACTAAAACCTTCAGCGACCAATGAAAGATGAAAAAATATAAAAATAACTTTTCTAATATTGCTTAATATGTACCTACATAATAATCAAATAGCTAATATTTTAAACAAGCGTTTTACCTATAATAAGGACTTAGTAGTGTGTATTATAATCTACAATTTCGTAATGAGAGCCGTCAATTCACTATCAAATACAGTGCAATGATTAACTATGAACAGTTAATAGTAAAGGTTGAGGATAATCTATAATATTAGTTTTGGGCTCTACATTAAATCTATTCTACTTGCTTGTTTCAATTCGCTAATCTCAGGAACTGCTGGTCCGATTTGCAAAATTATTTTGGTGTTAGATAGACCCTTTATCGAGGCTAGGCTATAATCTATAATTATATCATCACGCTAAGAACAACAGGAGAGGAGCACTGCGGGGAAAACCGCGAGGCACAGCTAGTATACTATTTAAACGATTATATTGCTAACCATAATAATATAATCTAGAGGAATATAAAATATATCCAGAAGAAAATAAAAATATAATAATCATAAAAATCACCCGTCAGGATGGTTTATCCAAGATATTTTTCTTTCTACAATATCGAAGCCTCGTTCCTGTGGTGATAAATTACATTGCCTTCTCGAGCCTTTCCTGTAAAACATAATTATAATAAGTATTTCCATACATTTTCAATTAGTGTAAGTATAACTACAGTGACTAATAATTAAATGTTCCAAGTTTAAGCATCAATATGCATGTTCTGAAACTTCTTAGACTTCTAATGATATACTTCAGTTAAAGTTAATTATACGATTTTTAACGAGTTTAGTGTCATTATGAATTGTGTTTCTAGTTTGAAAAAAAAAAACTGAACATGTGTTGTAATTTTGAATTTATTTGTTCACTGTTTCTACCTATTGGTGCTAATATTCTCATTCGTTGCTGTATATGTTACTTATTAACTCAAATAAAACATTTCTTTTTTTATTTTTAGTATCTAGCAATTTAGAATCGCTAACACAGTTTTAACATAGAACACTGGTCGGAAAGCATTTTCTACCATAGAATTAGAAAAAAAACTTCATTTTTTATCTAAATTTAATTTTTTTATTTAAATGTAGAGTCATCTATTTTAAAGTCCTTAACTAAAATATATTAAAATATTCATACCCAGATAGATTCAATACGCAATCCAAAAACACTCCGTTACACTGCGTACTTGTAAAGAGGTAAGGTCCGTCGCACTCCAGATTCGACTTCACTCGGAACACAGAGGCTACACCGATGAGCACTTCGTGTGTCCCCACCCAGGTGACGAGCGGTCCGCCGTGGTCGTTCTGAAATTAATAAATATTTTGTTTTGGTTAGGATATTTAATTTATAACAGTTATATTGAACTAAGAAAAGTTAATACTTATTGAACTGGTATTATCTGTTTTAAACTCATAACGCGCCTTCATAAGGCGAATTATGCATTCTAGTAAATACTCTTTTTGATCGCGGTTTCACCCGTGTAATCAAGACCTTCTTATGATAGTGAAATGTTTCAGTGTGGTAAAAAGTAGCTTAATGAATATCACTCTCTAAGACACAAAAATCGTTTCAAGAATCGCACTGTTGCTTGCAAAAGAAAGCTGTAGATAGTTTGGTTTGTAAAATGTTTTTTTTCACAGATTAGAAAAATTATTGTTATGTGAATAAAGTGCTGATGATATGGACAATTATTTGATATGGACTTAATTACTACTATTGCTCTTGAGCCACCTCTGTTTTTCATGTTTATTTCATACGAATACATCCATATCATAAGCATAAGCTCAGACAGAATAGAGCGAATTTTATTCTTTGGGGAATGAATTAAAGTGGATAAATATGAATTGTTTCGGAGGCTTGTTATAGAATATAATAGGATTCATTTGAAAATAATTGGTTGAAGGTCTATAGAAAATTATATAAAACCACTGAGAAATTTAATGATCCCTGAAACTTATACCTAATGCGAATCTTATAATTAGATAAATTACGTATGATCTAATTTTACTAATCAGTCTCAAAACCCAAGTGTATATCCCAATAATTATAAATAGGTGTGTACTGCGTACTTTAATTTATATAATATAATTTTGCTCCTACATTTTAGTACCTACTGCATGATATAATTAATCTAAAGGATTAAAATGATTAAAATGATTACTTATTATTTTTGTACCTGACAAATACCATTTCTTCTAGTATAAGTATAATTTCCCATAAGAGTTACATTGTCTAAATTTCTTCTAGTATCGACGCTGCTTTCATTCGGGTCCTTAGCGCATTGTAGATATTCCTGAAAATCTTCTGTGATTAATATGGTAACTACACATTTCAAAGTTAGTTTTATCAAAGTTAATTTAGATTTTTAAAGTTAGTTTAATCAATATTTAAACTTTTTCTAGTTTATTAAGTATTTACTTCAGAATCGCTACTTTTAACTGAATTAAAAAAATCATAATTAATAAAATCTATGCAACTTTATCTGTAGTTTCATTGCGTAACCTGTTCTTATTAGAAGCCTAGTGTTTTACCAATCAAGAATACAGTTAATTTCCCAGCTAGTGTTTATTATTCTTATTGCAAATCGCCAACCAAGGAGATTAATATAAAAAATTCATTTAATTTACCAACTTACACACTAAAACAATAAGAACTCACCACACCATCAATCAGAACTTTCTTATACACGCATCCATCAGCTACCAATTCTGCCTTCTCAATAATTTCGCCCTTGTCATCAAGATTGCCCGCCGCATACGTACAGATCATGTATTTATCTATAATCTGTTCCATTTCAGCAGAATAATGTTCCTTACATCTTTCCTTGCTGTAAAGTCGAGTGGACGCATAACGCAGCTTTTCTTGGTTCCAGTCTTCGCGCTCTTTCGTCTGTTTTAAGAGAAGATAGTAAACTTTTAAGAAACCAACCTTACCTAGTATTTGCATATTTCGCTGCTTTATTGTTCATAAATTATGCGAAATTTTGAGCACTTTCATACTGTACCATGCAATGAACTCTTTCTTTTTAACAATAATAGCAAATATTACAATGAATTCATAGTTAAGATGTTTTTTCTTCATGTAACCAAGCTATCGAAATCATAAATAAATCTACTAAAATATATTATCATTAATCGTTATCTAAAGTAGATCTCTTATAAATTATTGTAACAGATAATTCGTAGAATATAATATTAGCATCACATATCACAAGAAATATGATTGTATTATTTTCAGAAAGGATTCAGCTTGGATTCAGTCAGAAGAAATATGAATCGAGATAATATTACTGACATATTGACAGCACTGTGCCTCAGACTTTATCTAATATACTAGCTGTTCCCCGTGGTTTCACCGTGGTCTTGATGATATAATATAGTCTATAGGCCTTCCTCGATAAATGGGCTATCTAACACCGAAAGAATTTTTCAAATCGGACCAGTAGTTCCTGAGATTAGCGCGTTCAAACAAACAAACAAACTCTTTAGCTTTATAATATTATAATAATTATATACCTACTATATAGTAATATATAGTAGTATAGAATATAGATGAATACAAACAATGCAATATCTCTATGCAATGCAATATTTTATCTCTGTATATTTGTGATTATAATTTCTTACGGAATTCAATTAACATTTATAATGAGAAGAATTTGCGTTTTAATTTAACAGTCCTTTATAATAAAATGTAGCTTATACAATGAAATAAAAGAATTTACCGATCGCCATTTACTCAAATGTCCCCAGCCCATAACAATAGCATCTATCCCTGCTTCTTGGTACTTGGGGTCGTAATTGACAGATATAGTTGCAGGTATGTAAGAACAATCGGTGTTATATGTCTCGTCTGATAGACTGAAGGCTGATTCTACTTTGACTACAGCTATGTCGATGGACGACCACTTTTCGATCTTTGCGTAGTCCAAATTGTACGCTGAAAATGTTTTAAAACAATGAGACTTGTAGTTTGTAAACTTATTGGCGTTGAGTATTCGCTAATTTTAAATAAGACTTTCTCTGTAAATGACAGTTTTTATAAAAAAGAGCTGACTTTTTGAGAGAAGACTCTTTATAGAGCACGAGCTCTACTTATTCTTCTTTCCCCATTATTTATTCATTCTCCTTATGAATTTAACCTTCTCTTAGTATATATAAATAAAAGATTTTAACGGATTTTAAACGCGATTTATTCATAATATCTACTATTATCCCTATTCTTCTTTCCTTCTCTTTTTAAATTTTTGCCCTGATCAAAAGAATAAAAAACTTACTTTTAGGTACACAAGTAAACACAACCTTCTTTTTCTTCGACTTAGTGCATTTATCCTTATTAAGATCGTTGGGTTTCACATATTTATCATAACCAGCTATCACATACATATGACGAACGTCTTCTACGCAAGCTGCAGAGGTGATCACAAACCAGGGGGTAACCAGCGCCCCCCCACAAATCCAGGCATCGTACTTTTGGGGGGAGAGAGGCGCTTTGGTAAGGTACACCTGGTAAGGGATTTAGCAGTTTAAATGCAAATGCAAGTTGAGTTATTAAATAATCATGTATGCAGTATGTTAAGACACAAAAGTAAAATAATAATAATTATTGCACTGAGTGGCAGGCCTAAATTTGTGGCGTACACTTATTTAAGTTACTACCCTCTTGTTTTCATTTTCATTTTATCTTTTTTATGTATCCAGAATAAACGTATTTCATTTCATTTAAAAGATATTTTCTAGATCAGTTATAAAAAAATATTGTTTTAGGGAAAGCTCAATGACTCTACAAAATTAATAAAATTAAATACAGGTAAATTAGCTTGGAGAAATTTTTGCGTTTGTAGTAGTGTATGGTCAGCAAATAAAATAAAACAACATTTTATTTTTAGTTTTTATTTTATACAGGGTTACTTGTAAAACACCAGCAACCTCGCAGGACAAGATAGCTAACATCATAAGTAACAACATTTGTTCTACGACTTTTGGCATAACGCAATAAATTATTTTTAAATGATTTTTTAAACTTTTATTGTACTCTCCTTACATTTGTAAGTCTATGTTCTATTAATTATCGGATGGACGACGCGACGCCCCCTTCCCCCTCTCGTTCGCTTTTTGTTTACGTAATTTTTGGGAGGCGTAGAGTTTATAATATTCAGACGGAAAATTAAATGAATATTTATTTTTGTATGAAAATAAAATCTAACAAATTATCAAAAGTCGTAGAACAAATGTTGTTACTTATGATGTTAGCTATCTTGTCCTGCGAGGTTGCCGGTGTTTTACAAGTAACCCTGTATATATAAGGGATTTTAAATTAAACTATATGTGTTTCTCCTCTGAAAAAGATGAGACTTTATTTTAATATTTGCACATTTAACATACATATAACTTTTACATTAACAATGTTACTAAAATGAAAAATTTACTAACCTGAAAAAGAAACGACATTTAAAGTTTAATTCTTTAGTTTGAGAAGTCAAAGGCTTGCCTCGACCATGTTTTAACACTGGAGCCATATTGAATTAACAATATAAAGTTACAACACTTACACACAAATTAAACACTAGTTATGGCCCTGCCTTCATACAAAACTGCTGAATACGCCGTTCGCACGGGAATAGAATGTGGATGCGATTTCCCTTAGTTAGCATCCAAGCTTACGTCTTTATAATTATTAAACTGTATAAATTCATTCTTTAACTCCGGTCTGCATCGTGCAGACATGGGTGTAAAAGTCTCATTTTAGCTATTAAATGTAGTTTTTAAGTACATCTGAGTTTTCATTTGGGGCCTCCGGCTGCGGGACATGTAATTCACTTCAACAAATATTATAACAATAATAACAAATAATAACAACAATCAACAAATACAAAATTTATCAATTAAACTACGTACATAATAATTATAATTTTTGAATGAAATGTGCTTTATGTTCTAACGGTACCAAACGACTGCACGTGGCACCTGCGGACAGCGTAAACTGGTTTATTCTGGTTTTGTGCGTGTTTCCACTTTCCACTATCAAGTGACGATTTATTTATTTGTTTTGTTTCGTAATTATTATGGTCAAATATTAATTATGAAACAAATTATTATGGACACGATATTTTATTGTTTCACGGTAGTCGCCTTGTCGTTTGCTCAAGGACGTAAAATTGAATGATATATTTTTTTTATAAAGTCAAAACCATTTTCTTTCAAATAAAAACTTGTTTTTATTGAAAACAAAAGTGTTGCTAGGAATAAGTATAAAATTAAATAGTAATGTTAGGATATCGAAACATTTTTGTATAGGCCAGAACGATATAGTGGAAACGCGCTCTAAGATCTGAGTAATATACACACCACTACATATGCAAAAATTTCTCCAAGCTAATTTACCTGTAACGAGATTTTATTTTTAATATATTATACTGATAATCCTAACAATATAATATAACCTGTGATATACAAACTAGGGAGCTATAAAATAATACCTACTTATATTGAAATATTATCTAGCTCTACTTATGAATGTTTGTTTCAAATAATTTACGAAGAAAGATAGCTATTAGGTATTATAATGAACTAAACTGTAAAAAGACATCGTATTACAAATTATTTACATCGAGATAATTAAAATAATTTCATCACTAGGTAATTGCTTTATATTTAATGCTTATGAGACTTGAGAATTCTCTGATATAGTTGCGTCTCGTTAGCTAAATCTCTAGTGAATTGTTTGCATGTAATCATCGTCGTGATGCATAACTAGCAAGGAAGACCAGCGTCTAAGGCAATTATCAACGTCCGTTACCAATTTATAATTGAAAGGGTTTAATTTTTAATTACCTATGTAGCCTTTGCATTTTCGCCAGAACAAATTATGTAGGTACTTACCTAATTAATTAGGTACTGCTAGAATTTGAAACAATATTTTCGTAGAGATTTGAGTTTTTGTATGCCATTCGGTATTCCTCAGTCATCACTATAATCAATTTAAACTACTGTCCACAAGTAAATTATATTACCTATTGTACATTTTTCAGTTCTGTTTTAGGTGGATATTTAAAACTGACTTAAAATAAAATAAAAGAGAGAAATCTGAATTCGCCTGTTTAAATTAGATTTGTTTATTGTTTTTGTTAAAAATAATAAGTATTATAAATTATATTATACACTTAAGACCAGACATCGTTATGAACCCATGCATAAAATAATATAATATTACAAAGGTGAACAGAAACGTATTAGATATTCAGCATTATCTTAGTTCAAATGCCTCAAACGTAATGCACAGTCTCTAGTCAAAGGCACATAGTATTTCTGTGGAAATTAATCCAATGTCCAGATTAACTGAAGCTTAGCATTCATAGGAAGCTTATAGTGTGCTATTACTGATTACTATGGAATGGATGAGGCCCGTAGCTTGATTAAAATCTTGTTAAATACAAGTTTCTTGAAGAGACAAGTAAATGAACTATCGAATGTTCCATACCTATATAAACAGTCTACTTTTTATCGAAGTTTTTACAAAGAATTGTAACACGTTATACGTACATAATAATATTATCACAAGCAACACCGATATTATTTTCCAAATTAATCAAGAAGGAGATTGTAATTAATCATTGGTAATTAATTGAAAGCAATATAGGTATGACTCTACCATACAAAAATTATTGAGAACTAATTTTACAGCATAGGACGCAATATGGTGTAGTTATTAGATTTATAAAATTGTAGTTATTTAAATAAAAGATTTCTTGCTTACCACGTATCTCTTCTCACTGCTTAGTACGAGTCCATCTTTAATTCTTCTTTCTGATACGCAACCTTAAAATATGAACTAAATCGAAATATCTCAAAATTTAAGTTATTATTAGAAAGATTTTTTTAAATAATTATATAGGTGCTCAATGCTCATACTCATCATTACATTATAATAAAATTATCAGAATATAAATATAGATATGTACCTATGTAAGTAAAAGAATATTAAGGTTAAAAATTCGTGCAAAAAAATTAAACCAACTAAAAACTTACATCTCAATAAAATCAATACACCAACTAAACAACAACAGAATAACTGCGCCATTTTTATAAAATCTCTGCATTGTTATTATTTCCTTCCATCGCATGCTTGAGTGGAATACAAAATTAACTAAGATTAATCGGCTTTACTCTAAAAATATTGCGCAGTTCATACAATTTACGGAAAACAATTTTCTATTAGACTAGCAAATTGAAATTTTTTGCTCGTGCATTTTAATGAGGTTTTATTATATTTTTTTTAAAATAAATCATCTCTAAAATGTGTTAAAATCTCTTCAATTGTAGGTATTGCATAAAAAATGGAAATTCAAATAAATCTACCTATTCCGAAATAATATAAAAAATGGTACGGAATCTAGCACGACACCGCTGCTTCTACATAATAATAATATTATGTCCACTATATTTAAAATATGTAGAGCGACTTAAATACAATCATCGCGTCTCTTGTGTCTCTTTACAAAACAGAAGGTTTAAAAACACCAACTATTTTCGTCGTTTTCTACATGATTTTGTTATCTCCACAAAGAAAAAATTCTCTGGTTAACCATATTAAAATGAATGTTTCACATTCACGCACACTTAAGCGCATCACACACGGTGAAGATACTATAATATTTTATGTTAAGATTCTCTAATATAAAATATTACAGTATCTTAAGGTATCCGGTATCAGCGTTCTGACCATCATTTTTCTTTTTGTCATTGCGTACTAAGACCCCTGTAGAACCGCCATCCTGTTACAAATGACCCGAAATTTTGTGTCAGTATCTCCCGGCCTATAGATGGCTTATCGCTTGGTATTTTAAGATATTGAAGGTAAAATATATATTATCTTCGTCGTGTGTTATGGCTCATAGGATTTGTATGCCGAGCGATAATCGGAAATATGCTCTAAGATAATATTATATATTTTACATTATCTTCACCGTGTGTGATGCGCTTTATTCCCACTCAGAATTCTCTTGCAAAATTATAATCGTGTATAGCCTCTCCTTTGATCGAATTTTCTCAAGCGTAAATTAATTGATTGCCTCTTATCCTATTTATTCAATACCTCGCTCTTGATTGAATCGAGACGACCAATGGTTGAGGTCACTCGATCTTATTATATCGAGATTAAACCGAATATTCTATTATTGTATCCTTACCATTATGGAAGCATTACCATTATGGAAGCAATACGTGACCAGGAAATTTTAAAGCATTTTATTTTCATAAAATATACAGCACAGGTAGGCTGTGTGGGTTGCGTGTTACGACTACTAAAAGCTGTACTCACTTCATTATAATATTATATCGATATTATTTTGGAGAAATTTGATATTTATTACTTAACAGCTAAAGTAATAAGTATCAAATTACGGGTTCGGTTTAATGAGATGTTTTACCGTCAATACTAATTCGATAACAATTCGATACGATACCCATTTATTTTCCAAATATTGATAATTACTAATAACATCCGTTATGTGATATCGTATTAAAATAGATGCAGCCGTTTCAGAGGAACACACAAATAGGCAAGTACAGACGCATTTAAAGATTGCGATTAATTTATTTTATTATAATGAACTGTATACCTACCTACCTTGACAAGTACATGCACTTAATTTACTTAAAACCTATTGTATAAAAATTTAAAATCACTATTAAGCGCCACCTATAGCAAAGTGAATGAACTAACTTCAGCACAGGATTCATGCTGATGACACTAGAGACATTCCACAATAGTCCATTGAAATGTTACATTTTTTAGGCCTGACCTTGCGTTTTTTAGAGGACGCAATTTTATTTTTTTGATGTGTAGGGGGGGTCAGTGTGAAGCTAAAACCAAGTTTGTGGGGTCGCCACCCTTGTCCCATGGCCGCCATCTTGAAAATAGCGGTTGAAATGGTTTTAACGATATATCTCTTAAACTATTTATCTGATAATAAAACAATGTTAACATTATTTGTTGCAAATTAAATTCTCTACAACTTAGGTTCAGTAACTTTTTTCGTATAACTATAAACAAAAAAGTTATAAGCGAAAATGTTCAGAAATTAGAGATGTTTATATTTTTCAATAAAACTTTTTTTTATCATTTTACGAAGAAATGATATAAGACTATTTTTGTAGATTGTTTTTCGAGGAACAACTTTTATATACAACATTTTTTCATTACGTCAATAGCTAAGGTTTTACAGCGCTCAGAAGTGAGTACTATTTTTCAGTAGTAACTATACATAATATATTGGCTATTGGCTCTTTTCCCAGACTCCACAACAATGGAAGCACACTGCAAAACATTTCAGCCCTGCTTTTTGACGTAAAAAAAAACGCACTTCCAGACTCTACCTCCTGGGTGGTGGGGAAAAGATTCAATAATTAATTATTAATAATATTGTAAAATTAATTATTAAAAATATTATAATAACAAAAAAAAAATAATTACTGGTGACAAATTATTATTAGTACACACATAATATATCGTATTCTGTATAGTAAAGAGTACTTAAAATAGTACTCACTTCGGAGGGCTGTAAAACCTTAGCTATTTACTTAATGAAAAAATGTTGTAAATAAAAGTTGTTCTTCGAAAAACAATCTACAAAAATGGTCTGATATAATTTCTTCGTAAACTTACAAAAAAAAAGTTTTATTGAAAAATATAAACATCTCTAATTTCTGAACATTTTCATTTATAACTTTTTTGTTTATAGTTCTACGACAAAAAGTTTCTGAACCTAAGTTGTAGAGAATTAAATTTGCAACAAATAATGTTAACATTGTTTTATTATCAGATAAATAGTTTAAGATATATAATATATATCGTAAAAACCATTTCAACCGCTATTTTCAAGATGGCGGCCGTGGGACAAGGGTGGCGACCCCACAAACTTGGTGATAGCTTCACACCATAGAAATCTAAATAACAGGGCAATAGAAGTCGTAAGCGCGCGTGACATTGTCGCCGCTCAAGTGGTTACCATGCCACAAGTCTGTTCGTCGCTTGGTGGTCGCATGTTCAGTTGTTCCTGACACGTGCGTGAGTAAACATGGTGTGTTACAGCATTTCCCAGTGCGGAAATTCTTCCATAAATTGTAATTATACTAATAAAGGAATAAAATTTCACCGGTGAGTATTTTTGTTTATAAATATTGCCGTTTTTCCTTAAAATTATAGAATATTTACAAGTATTACGAGTGTCACCATAGTTAGTAATCGAAATAACAATGAATGACACAGTCGACCATTCTTATTATCACGTTTAACACAAATTTCAACCTTATTTCTATGAATTTATGTTCAAAGTTATATCTATTGAAAATTGACAACCTCTGTTGTAGAAAAGCCGAATTTTTGCGTATTGGAGCAAAAATAAACAAAACGTCTCATATACTTAGGGATGTTATTCTAAAATAAACCGTAAATTCGTGCGTTAGGATACATATTAAAAAGCTTAATTTAATATTTAAGTTAGTTTTCACTAAAATCAAGCTGTCCAATAAAAGGCATAGTTTACTTGTGTGTACTGTTTAGCTATCGGTTTAAATGTGTTGATTTTGGCGACAGCGGTTTTCATACGAATTATGACATTATAGCACTTCTATGTGTCTTGTTATTTAGATTTCTATGCTTCACACTGACCCACCCTACACATCAAAAAAATTAAATTGCGTCCTCTAAAAAACGCAACCCCAAATGTAACTTTTCAATGGACCAAATACTTTGAAGTCAGGAACGCTACATAAAAACTCTATGAAAAAATTTTGGTGCGATTTTGCGGATTTAAGCATTTTTATAACAATGCGGCCTACTGCCTAGGCCTTCGTAAGCTATAAATTCATTATCAAAAGTGTTCAGTCCTTCCCTAGAGGTAATAGTTATACAATTACACAATACTTAGAAGTATTATAGATAAATTGGAACGGTTCATCGCCAACGTCCATACCACGTTGAATACACCGGTTCTCGTCCGATCACCGAAGTTAAGCAACGTCGGGCGCGGTCAGTACTTGGATGGGTGACCGCCTGGGAACACCGCGTGATGTTGGCTTTTTGCTTTTGTACTTGTTAACACTAGGCATAAACATTTTTGATTATAAAAAATGAATAATATCGAGTTTCTTGTAACTGCAAATTAATTATGTATCACAAGAAAATAATTTCAAGCACCTCAACTATTTAATTTGAGCTGCGTGATTTTTTTTTTTTTTTTTTGTTAAAAATCACCTTGTTAATTAAATCATATAAATTTATAGTTTATTTAAAATTAATTAGCAAGCTAGTCGAAAAGAACCTCCTCCTTTTTTTGAAGTCGGTTAAAAAGCGAATATATTTGATAAATAAAAAAAAAAGCTCAGATTATAACATTATATTTCAACAAACTGCTTTTTAATATTCTCTAATATCTAAAACTGAAAAAAAACTCAACGTCTTTCTAAGAATATACCTACCACAGAATAAATAAAGGTATTAAAGAAAACTCCCAATTCCTAATATATGATATTTATTTTACACAAATTACATAACTGTATCAACATATCACTTATTGGTCTCAATCGTACCGCATCTTTTCATAAAATATACAAAAAGCAATCTAATCTATGGGTACAATGTTACCTTTACAAAATTTACAATAAAACTTACTCGAACCTAATCTAACACCTTCGATTATAAAAAATGTATGGAATATAATTTTTATTTCAACACGTTCACGTTAAAAATATAAACATCGTTCGCTCTTAAAATATATTTCTATTTATAAAGGTTTTATTTTTTTACGGTAGCTCTGTTATTTTCGGCCAATTCTTTAAGTCAACAATTATATTTGTCACTTTTTTTTACTTTACAACCAATTTCATGGAATTTGACGTCCATATGATTTAATTTGGAGGTAAAGGAATCTTATCTTAATTTACTCCCAAAAAATTAAAGATATTTCCCTTTTTTCAACTGTTTTCTTTCGTGCATTGGCCAAAAATAACATGGCTACATTTAACATTAAAATAGCATAGCAACAATGCGTATTTATTTTAGAGAGCTACCTATAAAAACACAACTTAATACATAACGTTTCATCAGTCAATGTTTATGGAAAAAATATATTTTAACACTTTCTGGCCTTTACCAAACAAACTGCGTTAAGCAAAAATAAACCTTATGAATAAGAACAAACTATATATTTAATATTATTATTGTGTGTTTACACTCAACGAAGTTTCTTTGATATAGGCGTTAGGTAGGTAAAACTTTAGATTTTGGAATAAAAATAAAAAAATATCACGAAAAATAGTTGGAAATATCTTTATTTATTTGAATAATAGATGGTTTTGAACGCTTAATATTAAGAAGGTTAGTATATTATTTATTTTAATCTATGCCAAACTTTTAATGCGTAAAAAATCTATCAATTTATAACCTTAAAAATATGTATCATAAGATTCAAAATAGCTATTAATTATCTTTTCAATATTAATTTTTCAAAACCTCTAAAACCAATGTGCCAAATATTGAACTTATTCAATATACATGTGGGTTGTTAACAATAGGTAAATATTTTTATATTTTGTAAACTTTACAAAGGAGAAATATCACATTATTAAGAGGTTTAATAATCCATAGCACATCAATATTTGTTGATTTTAAACCTTATTTTCTTATTATTCTCTTTGTTAAATTTACAAAATATAAAAAAAATATTCTAATCCATTTGTTACATTTTTAACATACACGAAGTGAGTATTGAGCGTCATAATATGAAGAAAGTCACTAGAAATTGTATGCAAAGAAATCAGTGCAATATTATTTTAATAAAGGTAATATTTAAAATCATAAAAGAAAAGAAACAGAAACTGTGGAAGAAATTATGAAAATGGAGAATTCAATTGTCAAATAAAACAAGATTGCACGGAAATTATTTGATAATATACATTTAAATCCGTCTTTTACTTTTTTACATAAATTGTCGTGATGATTTTTACTATGCGTCAAAATAAACATATTTGTCGAACTGATCAATATTGTCTTATTATTTTTATGTGAAAATGTAGACACATTAAAATTTTTAAGTTTCTGAAAGTTATTTCATGTGTCAATTATATTTTTATTATTTTCTGCGGTTTTCTTTGTTATATTTTTTTAACTAAACACTGTCTCATCATCCTTCTCTTATCAACATTAGAGAGTGAAAGCGACAAAATATTGCTTAGTTCATGCTTTAAAATTATTTTTCGAGTCAAAACATCGCTCAATTTTAGTATTTAACATTGAAACTAAAAACGATATCATCGCCCATCTCTTTTCATAATTTACGAATGAAAAAAGACAAAACATGTTTAGCTCAAGTCTTTTAAAACAACTTCTATTATGAAAATGGAAACTCAAACACAATAGCAAATAAAATTGACAAAAATACTGTTCAAATCGCGTCTTTTACAAACAATTCAAAAGTACCCACTTTTACAAAAAAAATTCGCGTTTACCCACATTTTTTTTATTATATTTATTGTTTTTTTTCTTGCTAATTTAATGTATTTTCACACAGTTACCGATACGTATGCCGCCTGCAAGTGCGCGCTATACACTGGAAGCACTCCTCGCAGACTCGTACGGGCTTCATTTGCCCGTAGCGAGGCAAAGGGATTGAATTCGAACTGCACGACGCGCAGAACACTTTGCCTGTGAATTGTGGAGAAAAATTTTATTTTAATTATAGTAATTTATACTAATTTTATAAAGAACAATTAGGTATATTTTTGTAGGAGACGAAAAAATTTTAAAACTATTTTTAAAATTTCTGATGTGTAGTTATGTAGTTGTAAATTATTGTTTCAATTTTGTGAAGGTTCCTGCAATGAGACGCATTCACAGCGCCTTACTTATTATGCATAAACGATGCATAATGCCCCTGCAATGGTTCGTCACCAATACAAGAACCACGCCGATGATTCAGTACGAAGCTTTTTGTACTTACTGTATTTTTTTGACGCAGTGCTACTCGCGCAACAGTAGCGGGGATTGAAGCTACACACATGCATATTATGTACAGGCCGATTAAGGAAAGCTGGCATCTTCACAGTACTCACACTTATGCAATTTTACTATACAGTATGTTAAAAAATAAATGTGACTCTAGTTTAATTGTAGACTTGAATGGTAAAATGGGTGCGTTGTAGATAAATATAATTATGAAAGCTCTCATAATTTATATGTATAATTACAATTTAAAAGTAACTCAATCGATGATCTTAATTATTTATTCTCATAATCAATTGTAATATAGTATTGAAAATCATTCAATTATCAAATAATAATTAAATTTCATGTCATATTCAAAATAACGATAAAAACAATACAAATAACACGTGCGCTCACTCCCAAGAAACAATACAAGCGAAACCCTAGCACGTAAGAGATAAGGCTACATTACAATAAAAGCTGTATTTGTTCAGCTATGTATGAAAATTTTAACTTACGGCGCTTACATTTTGTTTACAAAACTTATTAAAATGATTACATAATTTTAACCTAAGTAAAGTAAAAAAAATATTCTAATCCGCCTGCCGCGAAGTATATCGTCGAATATAGTTAGTAGTAGATATACCTAACGTCTTTGTTTAAATTACATCACCCTGTATTTATAAACAATTGCAAAATAAAAACAATAATTGTCCCCTTCACCCTCATAAGCTAGTCTGCGCGCGAGAGAGACGGGCAGACTTTTCATGATGCGTATGCAGTATGACGTCATGCCGCGCGCGTCTTCACAGACACTACACATGTGCAATGTGTAAATGTGTTGAGGTTCCAGCTCTTCTTAATCGGCCTGTATGTAATTTTACAGTTTGCCTGTGCGCTACCATCAGTATACAATATACATACGCGTGTGGGACACTTCATCGTAGTTTGTGCAGCGGTTCGACCAATACAAGAACCACGCCGATCGTATCTAGTGTACGCATGCGCGACACCACCATGGTATATAATACACTAACTTACCGCCCGCGGCTTCGCCCGCTTTGTCTAAAACCTAATAAATTATATACTAAAACCTTCCTCTTGAATCACTCTATCTATTAAAAAATTGGTTGTTTGTAAAGTAGGTTTACAATCGAGATGTTTACGTGATAACGTCTTATTGGTGGCAGCGCTCGAGATGAGACGGGAGATCGGTCCGTCTCTCTCTCGTTAAACCTGCGATCGCGCTCGTGAGGTTTTGGTGATGACACAAGTTTCTGAACATGTCACCCGACTAAAACGATTTTAAAAACGTTATCACGTTAAAAACCGCATCAAAATCCGTTGCGTAGTTTCATTGCGTACAAAGGGACATAGGGACGGAGAAAGCGACTTTGTTATATAGTATGTAGTGATTATACGGTGCGGGGCGCTTACCGCAGTTCCGGCAGTGGTGGCGGCGGCGGAAGGCGGTGAAGCTGGCGGCGCAGCGCATGCAGGCCGGCGCCGCGATGTCCGGCACCCACTCGGGCGCGCGCTCCACGTGCGCGCCCGAGGTACTACGGGAACGCCCGCTGGAAACGGAACAAAAAAAAAATGGTTGCCTGTAAAGTCGGTTTTACGGGCGAAGATTTTACGTGACAACGTCTTTTTCTCGGTAGAATATTTATGTGCTGCGCGCGCGGCAGACCGCGGGCCTCTCTCTCGTTCGGTGACTCATCGTAACGTTACCGAGCGTTACACTTTTTCATAAGTGACTCCCAGTCGCAACCTAATTTAAGACGTTGTCACGTCAAAAATTCGATGCAAAATGATAAAACAGTTTTTGGTAAAGCATCATGAATAAAATGGAAAAAAAAAAACATGGATACAGGTGAAACACGTTTCACACTGAAACAGACAACTCTGCACCCGATTCACATTATAATTATATGTAACTAGCTGTGCGCATTGCTCCGCTCTTGTCCTTCCTTAATAAATGGGCTATCTAACACCAAAAGAATTTTTCAAATCGGACTGGTAGTTCCTGATATTAGTGCGTTCAAACAAACAAACAAACTCTTCAGCTTTATAATTGGATTAGTATTGATAAAATTAAGTATATAACGTTTGTCCCTATTACACGAATTGAATAAAGCGTTTCCGCACATGCAGCTCGCGGGAGACACCCGCTCCCGCCATTGCTCACGTTGTGGCGGTCACGAGGCTGCGTACTTGCAAAATGCACGTTCATATAAGCGCACTCCGTCACCCACTACGCGACCTACTTGTAGGCGTTATACGTTTCATTATATTATATTATCCTAGGAAACATTAACTGTAAGCGCATGCGAGGGCAGTAAACACTTTCTACAATTCAATAGTAAACAATTGCTTACGTCGGTTGATTTATTTGACTATTGTGATAATTTAACCGTATTTCAAATTACTCGCTACTATCTCGCTTGCTTACACAAGTCAGGTAATTACCTGATTTTTACCTAAATATACCTTTATAAACATCATAATTACCTCAAAGTGAGATCACCAGTGGACACAGACGCTTGTAGGTTCCCGGTATTCTCCATAGATTTCCGTCTACCCTCACTCTGTGTCGTTTCGTCAATTGTCGCAGAGTTGACCGTATTCCGTCTCGCTATGTGACTGTTCTCTGAGGGAGTGTCCGAATTACTGTCCGCGTATACTTCCTCCGCTGAATATACGCTGTCGAATGAACTGCCTGTAATGGAATTTGTATAATTAATGTTAAATTATAAAAATGTTAATTAAAAATGAAATTCTAAAGTACTTACTGTAAATGGCGTAATGGAATTTATAGGTACATATTTTCTTAATACAAATACACATATTAATGGTACTTAGGCAACTCAAACTGAAGCTCAAACATTTAATTATTCAATTAGGCTTCTTATATAAGCACTTTTGAATCGTCATAACATTTTTTAACATTTACCACCGATTCGGAAAGCAACATTTTTCGAAGATTATTTGGAATTAAATATAACCTAACTGTTGGAATTTTTCAGCTTTTTACAGCTCACTTAATCTTTTAAAAATCGGCATTTTGACCATTTTTTTATAAATATCCTTCCACTTACCATTCTGTATAACCTGATCCTCCGTAGGCTGGTACTCTATAGCAGGAGGGGCTTCCTCCTCTTGCGGAGTATCACTTGTCTGGTTCATGAGGAACACCGCCTTCAGAATGTTCCGGAGGTCTGCTGCGAAATTCGTCTGTAACTGGTCCGCTACGCCCGCTATGCAGACGAACAGACGGTGGATGAGGTCTTCGCTCGATCTGAAATTGTAACGTTTAATTATGATTTAAGTTTTGATATGAGAACAAAGATCAACAGTTTTATATTCTACAACATAAAATAATCTGTATATTCTCAAAAGAAAAGACTTACGATGCTCTGTTAAGAAATGAAATTGATATTATTCAACCAATAGCGCTTATAGCATAGGAAAAACTATACACTAAAGAACATAGAAACTGGTCATAAAATAACTACAAACAAACCTTAACCCGAGCTAAATTTACATATATAAAAATAATCTCGTAAAACTTCAATGTAGTTAAAAAAGTGAACGTACGAAAAATATTTCTAAGATAATAAATCTATCTTTTTATAAGTTCACGATTTAAAATAACTAAAACTCACTTGAATTTCGCTCTAGCCTGATGTCTAGCGGCAAGTTCTTGAGCCTGTAGCGCTAATGCAATTTGCTCGTCGTCCGCACACTCGGACGTGCCACACGACGTTCCACTGAAATATTAATAAAACCATTTAAAATATTAAAAATATAACACGCACAATAATATCTATACCGAAAGATGTTTTCTACAACTAATCTCTTACCATAGTTCTTAAAATTAAGAATTAGAGAAATTGTTTTGTTTCATTTTGCTACGATAAATTACAATTTTCCGATTGTTATATTCAGTGAAATATATTTACACAATTTTAAGAAAACAGAATATCTATACAAAATGGGCATAAGCTGCAAAACTTTACATGTATAGAGTGAGATTAAATGAAATATGTCACATTAAAAGTTACATTAAAAATGATAAAAACTCACCTTTCCTCAACGAAATGGTCCAAATTCAATCTGAGCGGGCTACTCTGCGATTGCGTTGTCCTATTATCCAATATCACCATACTGGGCGACCATTTTTTCTTCTTACTTTTGCCCCCACTCTTTCGTTTCTTTCTAACGCTGCTTTGTGACGAATTCGGCGTCTCTGTTCTCTCTTCTACCGGCGTTAAATTAATATCGGACAGTCTTTGCCTTCTCAATTCGGTTATAACTTCCTCTATCGTCCTAAATTCTTCTTGCGCATTACTCTCATTGGAACTCTCCCCTTGGAGCCTATCTATAACTATTTGTGATGATCCAGCCTCGTTTTTCTGATTATCCTGCTCCTTATAATTTATATTTACAGTCACCTCGCCGGATATATCGAAAGAACTCTCTAGATTGTTTTTCGCGTCTTTATCGACTTCCGTGTTTAATACCCTGTTTTGTTCCATGAAATGGTTGTCTTTTATTTTATTCTGGTCTGTGTCGGGAGATCTATCTAAGCTTGTGTTTTCTGTGCTAACTCCAGAATCGACGGGCGATTCGTGATCGCTATCGTAACCTAACATGAATTTAACGCGCTCATCGTTGTCCATTTTGGCGGAATGAAAGCTCGTGTTATCTTCACTTCGGTTATCAATATCTATTATTTGTCTAAACTCTTCGTTAGTGAGTAAGAGGGAACTAAGATTAACGTTAGCTAGGGAGATATTACTATTTACAATTTCTGCGTCTATATTGTCGGGTATGATGAGTGGGAGATCATTGTTTCCTATTTCGTTGCCGTCGTCTTGGTTGAAAACGGCGGAATTGTTATGCGACAACGAGGCTAATACTACTGGTTCTTGGCTTATTGCGTTTGGAATCAAATATCCGTGACTAGTAGAAGGCATGCAACTCAATTGCTCGTTCCTGGGTCCGGGGAAGTATGTTTCCGAGTTCTCAGTCAAAGTTGGCACATCGTTGGTAGAATACGAATGCATTTGGTCCAAAATGTCTACATCGCTAACTATAAAAGAGAGTCTATCAGCAATTTCCGTGACTTGTTCGTTTAGCGACGTGACTAGTTCTTGGTCCGGTATTTGTCTGGGCGTTTCGTTTGACGTGGACGCTGCGACTGCGTTAATTACAAGCGGGTCGAACATCATAAGGCCGTTGGTTGAGAGATTCCTCAGTGAGGACAGATCAGTTTCGGCTCTACTGATTTTCCTGCTCCTATCCATACTCTCGTTCGTTTGGAACGTGTCTGTGCTTGTCGTGTCTGTGTGTTTGTCTCTGTCGTCGTGTTCGGACACGTCGTCCATGTCCTCGTTGAGACGCCTGAGTCCATCTATGATTGGTGTCATCACTTCTATATTGTCTGGCAAGTAGTCAGCGTCTGTTATCGTCGGTTCGTTAGAACTGAAAAAAAAATGGCGATCTTTAGTATTTTGGTAACAAAAATATCACAATACTATTATTATTTCGCCGGTATTTCCAATTTTAACTTTAATACGGATTATAAAGCCAATGTTCAAGGTACTAAAAAAAATAAACGCTTTATGTAAATCAAGAAAGATTTATTTCACAATAATGTAAATAGAAATACTAACTTTCAATTAAATGGGTTGAAATTTTCAAATGTTTTCTCAAATTAAATATTGTTTATTTAAGCATACCTCTGCGTATACAACTCTTTACAATGAGCGTGGTCCGCGTAGAATTTCGACACAAATTCACCGATGTCCGGGTAACACGAATCGGCTGATGAGTCTTCCACTGAAATGATAAGAAAGAAATTATTAAAATCATGGATTTTTTTTTTTTTTAACATTAACACATAATCTACCAATACTTAAAAATAATTGCAAAAGTCTTTCTCTTTCAATGTTATTTTTATATAGTAGCACAGAATACTTAATAGTAGCTAACGTCAGCTCACGCAGCCAGTCGTTACCAACTTCAAAGCGTTAACACACACATTTAACCTGTGTACAGATGTCTAATGCTAGTTAGTGTGAGTGTCAAAACGATAATTTTGTATGGAGTGTCCGGGGTCTAATAGTAGTAGATGACGTTTAGTGCAGAGGATAATCTTCGATGTCGTCGGTGTGGACCATGAGACCATGATCGAGACCGACACACCAGGTCGCAGATCTTGACCTGAGATACTTAAACAGTATTTTTTACCTCTATAATAAATATTATAGGACATTATTACACAAATCTACCTAGTCCCACAGTAAGCTCAATTAAGGCTTGTGTTGTGGGTACTAGGCGACGATAAATATAATATTTAATAAACACATATATAGAAAACACCCAGACCCAAGAACAAATAATTGAGTTCATCACACAAATATTTGCCCTGACCGGGGATCGAACCCGGGACCGTCGGCTCAGTAGGCAGTTACTTACCACTGCGCCAACCGCGTCGTCATATCTTATCTTCTTATATATAAAAATGAATCGCAAAATGTGTTGGTAAGCGCATAACTCGAGAACGGCTGAACCGATTTCGATAATTCTTTTTTTATTATATTCCTTGAAGTACGAGGATGGTTCTTATGTAGAGAAAACGTAAACATGTACCACGGGCGAAGCCGGGGCGGACCGCTAGTAATAAAATAAAACTGACCGGGCGGCAGGTCGAGGCCGGATAACGCGGCCAGGTCCCCGTTGGTGCACAGCGAACGCTCGAGCGCGGCCAGCTCGCGCCGCTCCAGCGTCCACAGCAGCGAGCGGATCTTGTGCAGCAGCGTGCGGAACGGACGGAACATGTCCGACATCTCCTCTGCGAACGTACCGTACATATTGAAATTAAACGAATTATACATAATTATGATATTATGATGTACATACGTAAAGGCCTATTCAAACCCATCGGGATACCGCGATGGTTTGGATACTACTCTTACTATATTATAGAGACTCTGAAAAAGCTAAAGATAAAAAAATATATTATTTAGTAAGGGTGTTTATTAAAATGGAGACGCCATGAACAAAATATTAAAAATCCTGTTGAATAAACTATTGTTCTCCATTGATGAAAGTAAAATTATAATAACAAAACAAACTGTAACTAATTCAAACAATAACTAAATATTATTTTATTTTTCAAATTAAGTATCGTCCCTTGCTTATTTATGTACAACCACTTCTACTTAAAAAAAAAACATTATTATTTCAAATTTAAATAAAATCTACTTACCAGGCGGTTTATCGATAGACAGCGGGCCACTAGAGTATATGAGTAAGCCGCTGACTATCGCAAGGCGGGGCACTGCGAACATCAACGCCGGATCGTACGAATCCACCTGAAATATTTACAAATTTATTTTGTTAATATACAATATGAATACGAAAAACTAAAATATCTATTTGTTTATTATTGTCAAATATCCCTTTAAATCCACTTTGACATAACGAAACTTAGTGACTGCTAGTTCTATTTTGAGAAAATATTCGGATAATGATAATGATTTTTTATGCAATTTAGCTGCGTCCTGCAGTTTCATCTATGTTTAATTTTAATCCCAATTTTGCTTATCCTTATGAAATATCACAATTAAAAGTAGTCCAAGTTACTCCTTCTTACATCGGCTATCGGTGATAAATTTCATAGTATCAAAATAATAAGAATCATACATATTCCTCATCAATAAATTAATGCTCCATACCTGTTCCTGCGTAAGCAAGTTATGTTTCAATGCTCTTCTCAAGCTCTCAGAGAAAAGCACACAAATGAGTTGTTGAGCTTCAAACTCGTGCGGTGTTTTTACGTTCACCATTGCGCTCACGTAGCATAGCTCGAATTCGGCGAACAATCTGAAAGGTAAAGATAAGGTATTTATAAATAATCATACTTTAAATCATTATGAAGTTGCAATCTAAGTATAGTATAAGCACACCCCGGACACTCCGTACAAAATTATCGTTTTGACAGTCACACTGTAGAGACTGCAAATGTGTGTGTTAACGCTTTATGGTTGACACATTTGTGACTAGCGTAAAAAAAAAAAATTCGCGTTTTTCTGATGAAATACATCCGTAAACAGCACAATATCTAACCATTTTCTACGAAAAACGATAATCACAAATCCAAAATAATAAAATTACTTTAAGTCAATTTGATTAATGTTGTCAATCTTCGTTGCGTATCGTCCTTGCAGAAAAATGTGGCCCATTTATAGCATGATCGTGCGGGGTGAGGTAAGTGTTTAATTTTGGCGGGAGGCGGAGAGTGTCCGTTCTGTAGCGTTTAGCTACTATTATGTATTCTGTGGCATAAGTAAAAATGTGTAGGTTTAGGTTATAAGCGGAAGTATCATGTTGAAATGTGACTAATTAGAATTTTCTTCACTTGTTTCCTTTTCGATATTCACGATAACTGAATCATGCGTTTACCGTTTATTAAGATCAAATGTTGTGTTGGTAACCTATCTAGGCATGTCGCTACCAGGGTGAACCTTCAGTTCACCCCCGCGTCCGCGTTAAAATGTAGAAGCCCTTCTGGCTAACATTGAGAGACACCACACAAAAAAAAAAAAAAAAAAGTAACCTATCTAGGTACACCTAGGTACCTTGCATAAAATAAGTAAATACTGCACACAATAAGTTAGTACTATTTAAATAAAGCAAAGTAAAAATGAATACATTATTAACCTATTTAATTTAATATCAAAACTAATTGCTACAAAATAACATTATCTGGGTATGTAACAAACAACCCATATGAGTAGGTCAGGCAAACTAGGTTTACTAATACGGCCACTAGATGGCACCACCGTTGTTCATACTGTTTGTAACTCGCGCTTATGTTATTCTTTTCGTAAAACTACTTATTCTAACGCATATTTAGCTTCGGCACTCTGGTTTCCCTTCAAAACGTATAAATCTTTCGCCTTTTACTAAAGATTTCCGTGGAGGGGAACACTCAAATGAGTCTAACTCAATTTTTTACACCCTACATTCATGTAGGGTATATAAGTTATAATAAATTATAATTAAATTATTTATTATTAATTAATTAATAATTATAATTAATAACATACTGATTAGAAAAAACATTTGCGAGGTTTTATTTAAAAAAACATGCCAACAAAACATTAATAAAAATGAAGGGAATGTCAATTACGTTAAGATCTTATTAATATGATCTATTGACTATGCAAATTGCATGCTTGATGGATTTATCAATATATTTTTTGCCAAGCGTTGAGTGACTATAAAATCTTTTTTTTTTTGACGTGACAACGTCTTAAATTAGGTTGCGACTGGGAGTCACTTATGAAAAAGTGTAACGCTCGGTAACGTTACGATGAGTCACCGAACGAGAGAGAGGCCCGCCGAATGCCTTGCGTCTCTCTCCCACTCAACTATGATCGAGAAAAAGACGTTGTCACGTAAAATCTTCGCCCGTAAAACCGACTTTACAGGCAACCATTTTTTTTTCGAATACTAACCTATCGAATATCCTCAAGCTCTCATGCAGCATATCGTCGTGGTCCTGTAGCGCGAGTCCCCGCGGCCTGAGGCACTGCTCGCGAAGCAAAGATCGAACCGTCTCGAGGCTGCGCGTGAGCGCTTTGGCTAGCGGGCGCATCGCCGCTGATTCCTCTTCGCGGTTCAGTATTGACGAGCCCGCGGCTAGGCACTGGTAAATAAGTTGTTTTTTTTAGTGACGAGAAATATAATTTTCATTTATTTTTACAAAAATCTTTTGATAAATAGGTGCAGTTTACACTCTTCTTATTAAAAACAGTGTCTCGTATTTACATAATACCATGAATATAAATGCGTGAAATACATTATTTCTACAAATATAGGCGTTTGTTGAACTCATCTTTAATGATAAACATTTTTCCATAAAGATATGAAAACTCATGTCTTAACCACACTTTACGGTCATTCACGATCCATTAATGAAAACGATATTTAAACAATTTAGTTAGGCCATAGTATGTGTTTGAAAATCACTTCCATTTTTTAACTTTTCATCAAAAATAGATACATAAAACTAACCCGTTCGTCGCCCAGCACTTGATTCATGATTTGCCTTGTTATGTGTAATTACATTCCATTTTTTGTACTTTTCATAACAAATAACTACATAAAACTGACCTCAGCACCGAACCACAGCTGCCCAGCGAGATTGTCCTGCAGCACGTCCTCCGGGAACTTGACGCGGAAGCCGCGCGCCACCCGCTCGTCGCCCAGCACTTGGTCCATGATTTGGCTTGTGATGTTTAGCACACGATCCTGGAACGTAATAGGAACTATTAAAAAATGAGTTCGTAAATGGTTGATGTACGAACGGGTATCTACGTAAATGAAACGTTTCGAGAGTCAGTTTATTGTAAAGAACAACTACGAAGTTTCTTGTCGGTTCTTCTCCGTAGAAACTGCTTTCCATTCGGAAAGCGTTGGTCGTTAAAACTATGTTATGACAATTCATAAGTGCTTCTGGAAGAAGTCTAACAGAATGAATTTATGAATGGGTAAGTAAACGATATTAGCACTGCTTGATGTTCAGTCGTGGTTAAGTATCAATATAATCATCTTTAAACATCCAGTAAACTCATAAGGGACAGGACAGACAGGTGGCATAACTTGAACTTGGTTTAAGTGTCATTAAAATTGAATTCATTAACCTAGAATCAAAAACATCTTAAGATAATCGAGCAGATGTTTTTCTGAGTGATAATAATTATTGACACGCAACAAAACTCGTTCACATTCCACAGCTTAGTATCGAAATGTTCATGAAAAGGCATGTGCGTACATTCCTATTAGTAACTATGCGTTTAAATTTAACTTATTTTTGAAGACTAATAGACCGACTAAGTTCCACTGTACCAAAGTAAAGCACCAACAAACGTAACATATTATAACGATCGAAACAATCTAATCAACAAACTCCCATAGATTCAAAGCTCAGTGGTTTTTCAAACGATTGACGTGATTATTTGAGTGTTCAATAGTAAACTAGCTTTGTCTACAACCTAATAAATTATATTTCTATAACTTTCGTCAAGAGGATTCAAGAATCTGATCCCCATTTATCCGCAAAAACTGCATCAAAATCCATTGCGTAGTTTTAAACATTTAAGCATACAGACACAGACGGTGAATAGCGACTTTGTCTTATACTATGTAGTGATAGTGATTGTTGATATTGTACGGGTCCTCTTGCTGAATTTGCAGTGTTGAAAAGAATCATTCGAATGTCATTTGACACGCTACTCTCTCCTCATCTCATTTGGATCGCCTATTATATCACGTCGTGTCACGTTACCGCGTCACGTGACACGCATTGTCCATACAGTGGACACCGGTCCGGTTCGCTGACCGCGACGTGTTCGGTTTCAGTTTTACTGTGTTACTGTATATTAGTGGCAAAGCTCTATGTGGCTAGGTGAAATTGTAGAAGGGACATTGACGACTTCATTATTGTAATTACTGGTACTGAGTGGTTATTGTCTTGTATGGTTATAAATTATAATCATTAACATAGGTATGTGACACTTAGGCGATCTTCACACTGCCCCGCACCACGCTGCATGTTGCGTGACTGCGTGTTTAACGTTACTTGTAAGTATATCCGTTTGTATAGAAAACACGCACAGTCCAACACTCTGAAAATGCAACCATGCGCGTTCATGCGGATCACGCGCATACACGCGGAGAAACATGCACCCCCGCGCGTAGGTGCGGGGCGAGACGCAAGGTATGGCACACCGAATCCCGCAGTGCCGCGCGTCGTGATGCTCAGTATTGCACGACCACCACAGAGAACGGCGAATAAATGAGAGCCGCCGTGCGTGAATCTACAAACGCACCTACGCGCGTGAGTGCGCAAAAAACCCGCACGATGATGCAGATCTGCACTCCCGTAGGAACGCGCGTAGGTTCGTCGACACGCAATATGCAGCATGATGCGGGGCCTTAGAGTATATATTACAATAGTATAGAGCGCGTGTATTGCACAAATTGCTCAGTGCACATCGTAGGCAGATGAGCTATAGATACTATATAGATGTGTGTGTGACAAATAGGGATGGGTAGATATCAATTGCGTGTTGAACTATCGATAAGTTATGTAAATAAATATGTATCATAAGTAAATTTTATGTTCAATTAGTTATTAAAGGAAAAATATATGAATAAAGTATAAATATGTAATTTTAAATTTTTTTACCAACTGAATAAAGTTTGTTTATTCCATTTGAATATTTCTTGTATTAATTATAAGTACTTTAAAAAAATATGTTTAATTGGAATATCAGAAAAACGTGAGTACTTTTTAAATAATAAAGTTAATAAAAATAAAAGATCGGGTTTAGTGCTATTTCTTTAATAATAAATCAAAAAATAATAATAATGTTTTAAAAATGTTAAATAAAAATAAGAAATAATTAATAATTTAAAATGATAATATAATAAATAATATTAATAATTTTTTTATTTAATTTTATCCATTCTACTATCAAAATCTTCAAAATCAATTAAGCGGTTCAGAAAATATATCGTAACATTACATACTTTACATTTACACTATAAGTAATACATTCGCATCCATAATATTAGAAAGCTGAAAGTGTATCATACAAAACACACCACAAATTTATTTATAATAAATTTTTAAAAGAGTTTTAATTTCAAAGTTAAATAAATAATTTGTTAAAATATAGTTCTTCTAGTAAACTTTATATCGAGTACAGCGTTGGTCAAGTCACTACGATCACGTGGCGGCAGTGAGGCGCGCGAGCGAGCCTGCGCGTGTCCGCCTCCCACCTCCCCTTCACCCCCGCGATGCTAAATTTATTTTCATAAAAATAAGTATAACAATCGACTTACTGATGAAATGTGATACTGGATTTCAATTTTGTGTATTTTTTAGTATCGTTTTTGCATGATAGAACTGCACATTTCACCATGTTTATTCGTAAATATTAAAAAAAATTCCAGAGCAACGCACTTCGACAGCACTCAACCACGACTACGAGCGCTCGCGGCGGGAACGTCGTGTTGTTCCCACCTGTGCCTACTGTTCCCACTTGGTTATTCGCACTCTATAGATAGTATATATACTCTAAGTGCGGGGCAGTGTGAAGATCGCCTTATGTGTCAATTCCAATTCGCAAGATGCTTTAGTCTGAATGATAAAATATTCAAATTGGTACGAATATATTATATTTGTTTAGTTTTAACTTTTAGTACTATTTTATAGCTTATTATTTGTAAACTGTTTATTAAAACTAAAAAAAATCTAAAATAACATGAAAGAATTCCAATCAAATACCATTATTAATATTACACACAACAATACATTTATTTCACCATCACGCTACCTAGTACCTATAACTACAACTACACACACACACGTCAAACATACAAACGCATTTGTCACTAGCGACGCAATCGGTCGCGTGCATACGTGATAAGGTCCAGTGCACACTATCGAGTGTCGATCGGTCACTGCGCATGAGATTTTTATTATAGTACGACATAAAAGAGATGAAATTAATTATTTTGGAACTAATTCGTTTTTCATTAGGTACCTGGCAACCCTGAATTGCCAATGTAGCTGTCAAGTTGAATAAAAATTTGTTGTTTTTTTCGTGAAGTGGAGAATTATTGAGATAAAATTGTTATTTAGAACAAGAAATTTAAATAAAAAAGGAGACATCATGAAAAAGGTTAAACGTAGCGGTGTCCGTGATGTCGTGTATAAAGTTTTTATTCGGTGTTTGTCCGAATTTCAAGCTGGAAAGTTATTGACTGATTTGGAAAACGTTTACAAACGTACAGCAGAATATACCGGTGAGATTCCATTTATTTTTGCTCAGTACTACGTAAAATAGAATATTCCATTAGTGACGAGTGTTTAATGTATGTATGTATGGCGATTATTACGTTTTCGCAATTTAATTTGAGGTTATTTGTGTGTAAACAAAAACTAGTTTTTATAGTGCGACCAGCACAATTTGAGTCAAGAAGTTATATCCAATCCAACCAGCCTCAAATAAAGTACCTACTTTAGATTTTACTACATAGTATAGTGATAACTGTTTTCATACAGCTATCTATTAATCAATCAAACCATAAGAAAAAAAAAACATATTTTAGATTTAGCTTACTAACTACTTACTAGAGTAGCGCAGGGACGCTGGCCTCCTACATTAAAAAAAAAATAAATAAAATAAAGGAAGTTTTAGTTTTAAGCTACTATAAAAATATGTTAAATGGACTATTTGATTTTATTCATCTTAATTCGTTTGTTATAGGGGTTTCTGAAAGCACAGTACGCAGGATAGTAGAGGAAGGGAGTAGAAATGAAGGCAAATTTTCAACGCCAGCCAAACAGGAGAGGTAGACCATCAAAAACTTTAGATGACTTTGACGTCTGCGCAATACGCCAAAAAATTCATTTTTTTTACACCGTTAAAAAGGAAGTGCCAACAATTGGCAAATTATTGGCTCAGCTACGTGATGACATTGGGTATGATGGTAGTCGTGAGCATTTGCGAAAACTTTAAAAAAAAATAGGATTTCGCTATACAAAAAGTAAATCCAATAGGCAGGTTCTGCTTGAAAAACCCATTATAGCACACAAAAGAGAAATGTATCTGCAAGCTAGAATGGACAATAGAAATTTGCCAGAAGAAATTCAGAAGGATATAATTTACTTAGATGATAATGATAGATAATTTATTTTTTTTCTACCCGACGGACCCAGAAAGAGGGTAATGTGTTTGAGCTGCATGTATGCTTGTTTGTTTGTATGTTTGATTCTATGTGCGCCTCTGCAGTCTAAACACTTGACCGATTTTTATAAAATAACTAATTCCAAATACATTTAAGTAAAATTTGACCTAGGTAGGTCAATTAAAATACTAATGTATTTTTGTCTTAAATTTACACTATTGCTACAATGAAACAATTATAACGGTTTAAATCGCGGTAATTATTTTAGATTATATTATTTAGATTTTTATTCTATAGTATCAAGATCGCTTGCGTCGCAGTATCAGTGTTGCTATATGAGCGACGGTGGCGCCCTCATTTATTTTCATCTCTTTTGTGTCGCACTGTACTTCATACGACCGAACTTATGTATTGCTACTAATGCATTAGACAGAGATTTTTTAGCTATATTTTCACCAATTTGATATATATTTCATGCATAAAAGGCTCTCATTGGCTATTTTAAAGACTGGTCAAATAACATGAAGTAATTCCAATCATATATGTTGAAATATTGATTTCATTTACAAAAGTTTCTCTCTTAAAAGCAATTACGTTTCTTACACTTTAAGTGAGATTTATTGCAATGACCTTTTTTTCTTATCATGCACATTTGGTAAACCTATTGTGAGCCCTGTATGCACTCAACACTTGGTAACACATGTTAAACCTTGTGAATATTTATTGTATAGATTCCTAGAAGTACGGGTAAGAAATACTCGAACAGGGTCATAAATAAAGGTATAATTTTGAGTGTTGTTTAGACCCTTAAATAGTTGAGTTAAATAGCTCTTTGTGTGTAGTTCACTGTGATCCTTCAGACTGTTAAGACATACCTCCGATACTCTATTTGAAGATAAATAAAGTGACTATCTTCCTACAACAAAGTGCTTGAATTATTTAGTAAAATTAATCACACCACTATCCATAATCCCAATAATATACTACTACTACATTTATTTCACCATCACGCTACCTAGTATCTATAACCCACAACTACACACACAGATACACACATGTATATACATACAAATGCACTTGTCACCGTAGCAACGCAATCGCAAGACGCAGACGCGGTCGCGTGCACACCGCTTACAATCGCGTCACACGCGATAAGGTTGAGTGCACACTATCGAGTGTCGATCTGACACTGCGCATGAGTCGCTTACAACTTTATACACCGGATAGGTAGATTATATTAATATTGCATATGGGTCATTGTCAAATTTTGCGCAGGTAAACGTAACTGCAGATTTCAAAAATGTGAAAAAGAAAATATTTTAAAATTGAACTTTTCTTTATGCCTGTGCCTGTTAAAACAACTGAAGTAGGGTTAATTTAAGTTGGCCGCGATGTTTAGCTAATAATTTAAGATTTATTTCAGATTTAGTGCGTCAGGGTGGTGAAAAAATACAACTCTGTTATCATTACACTTTACCTTTTATCATTAAATTAAATAAGCCAGTCGCACATATTTTGGCACTATAAATTGTTCTCAAGGGTCATCACCAACCGTCTCGCACGAAGACTCGATGAGTTTCAACCTCCGGAACAGGCCGGTTTTCGCAGTGGATTCAGTACCATAGACCACATCTACACAGTGAGGCAGATTGTACAGAAAACAGAAGAGTACAATCAGCCCCTGTGCATTGCTTTTGTGGATTATGAGAAAGCTTTCGACTGCATCGAGACGTGGTCTGTTCTGGAGTCCTTGCAGCGCTGCCAGGTTGACTGCAGATATATCGAGGTGCTGAGATCTCTGTACGATGCCGCAACCATGTCCGTCCAAATCCAGAACCAGCGTACCAAACGTATCCATCTACGGCGAGGCGTGAGACAAGGCGACGTAATCTCGCCGAAATTGTTCACAAACGCGTTAGAGGATATGTTTGGGACGCTGGATTGGAAAGGACGAGGCATTAATATCAACGCGATATGTTTCTCTTAACTTGCTTGCTGCTCAGCTAGCGTGAGAAGCATTTTAAGGGCGTTAATAACGGCAGAATATCCTGTAACAATATCTTCAAGGTTACATTTAATTATATATGATTTATTTACATATAACAACTCAAAATTACTTTAGGAAACCGATTATTAAGAAAAAAAATATTACAAATATAAAATTTCAAACAAAAGTTAAAGAATACATGCTTACTCAACTCTGTTACCATGAGCTAAGTAACAGAATGATGATAACAGAGTTGTAAATTTTACATTCTAAAAGACATAAATCAAAGAATAATGCATTTAGTTATTTTTTTATTTCAAATTGAGCATAATTACCCCTTAAACAACAAATTGAACGTAAAATAATAGAAAAAAACGGTTTTACTTACGTTAATAGGTAGGTAACAATGTTGATGCGGAATAAAAACACGCGGCACATTCAACGCCACGCGGTCGACTGAAATTCAATGTACCCCTGTCCCCTCCCCCCGACCTAACGAACAACCACAATGGCTGCAGAAACCTTGCTCAAGCTAATAGAAAGTCGAAAACAGCGCCACCTCTATTTTGAGTAATGATTTATTTAGTAACATAGTAGAGCACACGATTCCAAACACTACGTGGGACAAAGTAAAAATTTTTTTTATAAAATAAATTTTAGCACTGATCGGTTTTAAAATCTACTCTTAGAAATATTTACAATATTCTGTTTATAGTAATATTTTAATTGATGTGGGTTGGTATATTGGAAATTGTAGTTATTTTATATTTTCTGTAACGAAATGCTACTTGGGACAGGTCAAATTTGTATGGAAAAACCCTTCTGTTACCAGAAAAAAACCACAATGTTACTTTAAAAAATAAAATAAAAAATGAAAAATAGGCCTTTATTTTATTAATATATTTTTAGTAATGCGGTTAAGTTTGTATTTGCTGTATAGTTTTTAGTGACAGTTAACTTTTTAATGGTATAGAAGTAAAAAAAGTTTTGAGGGACAAGTTAACCTGCGCAAAATTTGACAATGACCCATATATAGTTTCTCAGACACGTGAATAGTAATTCTTCCAGCTGTAATTTAAATCCCTTCCATAGCTTTCGCAACCCATACCCAACAAGCATAAGAGACTTTGGCACATATTAGACAATAGACAATAGACAACACACAAGATATTTGTTAAATAAATTATATACAGATATTAAACGACGAAATACAAAACAATCACACCTCAATTACACCTTCAATATTGCATAGCATCATACTAACCAATTGTGCATTTAATTCATCAATAAAAACATTAATTAGTAATTACCAGTGTGCACTACGATTAACAGTGGACAGCTTATGAGTCAGTTTCGGTATCACGTTTATCATAGTAATTAGTAATTACATCGATGAGTGTGTTCCTTGTAACTCATTAATTAATATAATTAAAAGCAGTAAACGATTGAACCTGAACGCATTGATTGTCGTGTTGTTCATGTTAATTTCAATTAAATATAAAATAGTAAAGGGCAATTTTGGAGCGCAGGAAAATTATTGGAAACATATAAGTCGCGCACTAACATTCTTCGTTTATTATTTTTTTTTTGGTAAGAGTTATTATTAAACTGAATTTTTATTTAATAGCAGCACTGGCAGACGTCGTTCTGCCCTATTGCGACTATTTCGTGTTTTCTCTCCATAACAAACTTCTTTGTGCCTTAACAAAAACTTTAAAACATTAGCCGAATTGGTCGAGCCGTTCCCTATAACTCTTAGCAACAGCTTTGGCAATTCATTATAATACAATATGGACAAAATAAAGATCTAATATGATATAAAAATAAGTTTTACTATGAGCATTCAACTACCTACATGATTTGCGAGTATAATATTATTATTATCGATACGCTATAGTCATAGACGAAGTGAATGATCTGTATACTATTTACATATTGAGGAAACAGATGAATTTTGTCGCTCAAAATAGTCAAAATTCTCAAATATACATAAATTTTCCTTATCACTACCTCGAGGATTTTTCCTTATACAAAATTGTATCTTAAAATACAGACGGAGATATTTAAATGGCGTCAAAATTAAACTATATTTAGTATTTACTATTTACGTATTTATATGCGTAACACAATATAAACAAAATATACCTACACACTGTCTGTCTAATAGTAAAATTTTAAGACAAGCTTGATATTTTATAACTTTTTTAAGCATTGTTTTTATTTTGTTTGGAAACATTTATTTCTGTCTAATGGAATTAATTATTTTATTTGTTATTTGTTTATCTTTATAACGCAGAACACATACTAATTAAATAACAAAACAAGCTTTATTATCCAACTACCTAGATATAAGAATGTATACAAAATATATTTCGGTTAGGTAGTGGATAACGGTTCCTTCGGACGTTGTTAGTTAGAGAATTTAACCACTATACCACAATCGTCTAACAAATTTAGACAACGATGATAATTAGTCATTTAATTAAATGGGTTTGAAATATTTACATCTGTTCAAACACAATTCGACCTAATAATTAAAATATAACCTAAACAATTAAGATAAACCTACCACAAAATTCACATTTTATGTAAAATTCTAGCTACTACTCGAATATATTCTACTAGGTACATAATGACAAGCAATATAATATATGTATGTACTATGTACCTATAACCTACACAATATGAGACCAACACATGTACATATAAAAATAAAAACAAACTGCGTAAAATCAAAAATGTAATCAAATGATTAATATGTTATCTATGTATGATCAACCCATAGCTTGACATGTATATGTACTTACCTACTGCCACTAGTACCTATTGGATTCAAACATCACGATCCCTACAAAAACATACATATATTATGTATCTACAGATAATAATAGATATAGCTAATTAAAAACATTACTTTATTGTTACATTGCAATTGGTAAACACTAAACAGAAATAAAGCCCAAAACAAATATAAAGAAATTTCTATTCACTATCGTACCTAATTAACACACGATTCTTCACGAGTTTATTTACCTTCTACATAATATTTTACAGCATTTACCATCAAATACACAACGACTCATTTTGATTAATCCGTACGTCGACCGTAACATGACGTCACGTTGGTGATTGGTCATACAAGTATAAACATAATCCATCATTTTTGGCTCAAAATATGACGTCATCATTCACGTAAAAACATTATACATAAGAATTGAGCATGTTTTTAAAACGTCGGACAGATTACGCCTTTATTTTTATAGTACGGATTACTTGAGACATATTAAACGATCAGCAAAATAAATATTCATATCCACGAGGAAATCCTGTTATATAAACGTTTTAAACACAGCGCAAATAACAACATCGAGGGCAAGGTACTCTAATGGAAAAATGGAAAGAAACCGGTTTCGAATAATGCCTTTTTTATTGTGTGATTGCTAAAATTTCGATATTATGAAAGTAGCATGTGACTTCAAAAATAACGTTATACTTACTACAATTTTTATACAATTAATCGCAAATATACACTCTTACTTGTGTGATTAATTACAAGCGCACGCACATATCATAAGAATTATTATTATGTAGGTTTTTCATCTGATCAGTGATTCATTACTTAATTTGCAATGATCATAAAATCATAAATGATAATCCGGAACAACAAAACCAAATAGTTCACGTGAACGAAGCCGGAGGTAAATAGTAAATACCAATTAAAAGAAAGTTTTTAAATGTACATACCTATCGAGAGTTAATTACATAATACGATATATGCTCAAATATATGTATCGGATAAGCTCAAAAGTTTATAATGAGTCATTAGTTCGGACGTCGAGTTTCGAATCTGCTTTGTGGTGAAATTTCGCTAATGAAGCATCAGTCGATAATGTTGTTTACTCAATTGCCGTTTAAAGTGAGTTATGTTCAATGAATTTTATCATTTGTATGCTTACAGATAGGATAAGTTATCTATTAGGATAACTATCTAGATTCACACAATATTATAAGTAATCTTATTTAAATACAATTTAAAAGTTTGTATACTATTTACTAAAATATTTTCGTACTGACTGATTGCTCTTTAACTTAGATACAAATTGCAGTATTCTCTCTAGACCCACTTACCCTAAATTTGATCATAAACGGTGTCTTTTACAATTCACAAAAAAGTCGGTAAAAGTTTATTTTCTTTGAAATAACATCTATATTGTACTTAATAAAATTCTTCTCTGCCTATTTCAGTTGATACCGCTACGTACCGCATAATCAAAACAAACGACGCTCTATAGTACAATAGTTAACCTTAATACCTAAATAATAAACATGATATAAATGCACAAAACCACGAGCTATGCTCACCATTGTTATATTACCACAGTATTACAATATCTATACAGTACGGAAGCGAATGTACTTGTGCAGAGAAACGGAGGGGAACTGGCGGGGGGTCGGGCGACGCGGGCCGCGTAAGGCAAACACGCTTAGTTTGCCTTACCTAGCGCGAAAGGACGACGCAGTCGTATTTTTTGTGTAATAATTTTATTATACATAGGTACTTACATATTCTATTATGGCGCGCACAAACTGTTCCGTTTACGGATGTAAATCTACATTGAAATCCCAGAAGGAAACAATATTTCAGAAAGATTGTCTTAATTGTATCTGTTGAATTAAAATCAAAGCTATGTATATGTTGTCCTCATTATTTTCTAATCAGATTGTACATCCCAATGCGAATGCATTACTTAGTTAAATGTACTTAGTTAAATGTAATTACTTAGTTAAATATACAATTAAGAACATCCAAAAATAAAGTGTCCACGTAAATAATATTTAGCAGTGCAATATCTGTAATTATATATTTATGAACAAATAATTACATCAGATTTAAGAATCGCAATTATTTTGAATGTACATATGAATAAATGATTTCATCATAATATTAATAATCACAATTGTTTTATTTCCCATTTGTTGCAACCCTAGCATATTTTCGTGTGGCAGCGTAAGTACCTACGCTGGCGGCGGCATCGCGGGATATCAAAGGCGTTTCCTTACTGTAGGAAATAATATTGTAATACTGTGATATTACCACGACCTCCAGTATGAATCACACAACCACACACGAACATTCAAGGTGCGATAGTTTATCCTATATAGGCCATATTGCACATAAACTATTTGTCCACGATTTTTTTGGTAACACGGAATAGGTATACTGTGATAGGTATATATAGGTATAAAAAAGCGCTAATTTCGTCTAAATCTGTGCAAATATTAGAAACGCATATATATTATTACAATTTGTAAGTGATAATGTTTGAAGGTACATAACGGATTGAAATATTTGTTTCATAGATTTAAGTAAGTAGATAATTTATATATTACAAAATTGATTTATTTTTATTGAAAGATTTATAAAATAAATAAAGTTTAAGCACAAAGATTAAAGTTAAATTTTACTAACCGTCAGATAATCATTAATCATTATTCTGGTAGATTTCGTGTTGAAAATTTCAAGATTATAATTATTATTACTTATATGAAAAATTTCAAGATTATAATGCTTGTAATTATTATATGAAGCATCTCTATCTTCTGAAACCACATAGATAGCAATGACTCAAAAACAGCGCCCCTACTTTACTTTTAGTTACATTCATGTCAAAAGTAGTGTCAATTTAGAAAAGTGTGACCTAGACGAATGTTACTCTAAAATGGGCGACGTTATCCAAAAAGGCCAGGTCAAGAGCACTTCAAAGCAACGAGAGCATGAGTGCTTTGATAAAAGCTGGAAACCCTAAAACTACAGAAGGATATAAATATAATACCTATCTACTGATATGTCTATTTACTAATTTATCTGAGATAACTGATACTAATTTATCTGAGATTTTTTTTATTCGCGGATTTAATTACTTTTCCACCACAGAAAGCCATACTATTATTCCTGAGTAATACAGGATTTTTATTATTTTTTTTTTGTTTTCTACCCGTACAGCGCATCATTTTAACATGCATATTACATTCCTAACCCACATAAATGGATTTAACTGTTCAATTTAACCACATAATACTACTGTAGGTATACATCTACTGTTACGACAATATTTAATCTATACTAATATTATAAAGCTGAAGAGTTTGTTTGTTTGTTTGTTTGAACGCGCTAATTTCGGGAACTACTGGTCCGATTTGAAAAATTCTTTCGGTGTTAGATAGCCCATTTATCGAGGAAGGTTATAGGCTATTATATATCATAACGCTACGACCAACAGGAGTGGAGCCACGGGGGTGAAACCGCGCGGAGCAGCTAGTATACAATATCGAACCAAATCAAAACTTTGTATCGTGCATTATATATAAATATTAATATGTATATAAATTAAACTATGTAACATAGGAGCACAAAACACTGTACTTATATTGAAAGGTTTATCTTTCTTGTAATCGCCCTACCGTTTAGAGAACAAAGGCCAACATTACTTACATTACCCTCCAATTATAAAACAATTAGAATGACAATATATTTAACTTCACGCCCATTTAATGGTAATATTATGAATCACGTGCCCTAGATTATGAGCTTGTCACGTTTTCGGCAAAAGAAAAATTTATATTTATTGACATGATATGGCCGCAGCTGTTTCGTTGTGATAATATTAAATAAAAGAAATTTAATTTTGTCCGCACTCGAGTCACACTCGAGTCAACAAGCATTTTGATTTTGTACCCTTGTTTACCTACTCAAATTGTTTTAACTATGGAAAACTGAATTATAGGCTTAGAATTTAGATAACACTCGTAGAAGATAAACAACAAGAGAAACACTAAGTTTAGGGGAAACTTTAAAAACAAGCATCGAGGTGATAAATTTAAAATGTTGATACCTATCTATCTGAAGATAACTAATATATGACTACCTAAATATTCATAATTTTGAGTAATATGTTAGCTACTACATTTTAAGTATTTTGTGGTAATACCTAGGTAATAGTATATTAATGAATTGGCCCATTTTACATCGGCTACGGCCTACGACTATTATATCCTCTCGTCTGTTGACTAATCTCCAGGAGAACGATGTCAAAAGTATCGCATCTGTGTACCCCGCTCCTGGAGCTTGATTATACCGTGACGTACCTTCTGTCGAATTTTTTACAATTGTATATCGTAAACTATATCTTTCCTACTCAAACTAACACAAAATATCAAGAGAAGAACAAGGATGGCATACATCCACATGTTTAAATAACAAAAACGTAGCTACGAGCGGCTCTAGCGCTTTAAAAAGTTACCGTCCACAGTCTTGAATTCGCGCGCATCGACGACAGCGTCATTGGGTTTAGTCATCGATTTTAGGAATGTTTTACAAAGGCATCATATGTCTTTTAATGTTTTGAACGATTTGTAAATGAACACTATGCTTTATCATGACATCTGTCATCAAATAAATGTAACAGAATTCATCCTGTCAGGTATCCAAAGTTCAAAAGGTACTTTTTTCAAATGCTTTTTTTGTTGTTTCATTTCTCGTAAAATAAACACTTCTTACAGCCAAAACTCTTTTGTAGTCAAGTATAAGAACCGAACTTTAATATAAGTTAATAACCTAAGCCACTTGAATTGAAGAATAATTAACGGTCCCTATTGTTTGCCCGGCGCTCGGCCGCTCGGAATGGCTAATGTTTTTGTAAGCCTTGTATTTAAAAAAAAATGTATAGGAATGAATGGTTTTTATTATTTAATGAGTTTGTATATGTATTATTGTAAATACCATTAAACCTTTTTGTATGAATAATTGTTTATTTATTTATTTTTAACGAGTTTTGTACAATGAACTAAAAAAAATTGCTCACCCTGATTTCAAGCTAGAATTATTTATTGCAAAGTAATTTATGACTAAGATATTTTTTATATATTAGCTTGTTTCATAACGATTCGAACGATATTAGTTATACAAAGTAGCTCCCTACAAAATTTTAGAGATATCGTCATTTTAATAACTCGCGCCGTTCTCGCGCGACCACCCAGAATTGCCTGCACAGATTCGCGAAACCGTGCAAAATGGCCGCCACACACGAAAGGATATCACCTACATTCATTTCTTTAGTGATTAGTCAATAGTAAATTATAGATCTCAACATAATATTATGTAAAGAAATGAGGTAATATTTCACAACTTTTAAGTCTGTTATTAAACTATAGCATGTAATGTACAGGATATATATTTACGTTGCAAACACTTAAAGGTCTTTTACCTTTAAAGTTAATTTTATATTTTATAGAATATATAGATATTATTTTATACACCAGTCTTGCTATCTCTCTTTAAAATTTGTCATACGTATTGCTACGGAGACACATCTTTATTTAAAATGCTTCCAATATTCCACGCAACTTGCACTTTTTTCTCACGTGGTTTAGGAGCAATTTCATGGTATCATTTGTGGCTAGATATATAGTTAGGAATTTAAGTAAAGGCTCTTTTACCACAATGAAAGTGTGAAACAACTCATTCCCATGCTACAGCTACAGCTAGTACATCGATATGTCTCAATAAAGCAATTACTACCTATATATTTCTTACATACTTCAACATAATATGGTCAGTTAGAATATAATAGTAATAAATCAAAACTCAAAAATATCTTAAATCTGTTCTTAAACTATAGCTTATAATATACAGGGTGTCTATTTTATTAGCTTCTAAAAAATCCTACATTTTATGGATGACCAGCCGCGCCATATTTCCTTTAAAACTTTTCCTTTGAAATACTATGGAGTTGGGAGCATAGACTAAAGACAGTCTGTATCCTTTAGATAAAATTGTTATAAAAGTATAGATTCTCTGTTTATCATTTATTCCCTCACCTGTGCATGCCGCAGCTGATTGACGAGCGTGGAGCACCTGTCGGGGTCTTTGCGGCCGTCAAACGAGTCCAGTTCAGCAGCTATCATGTTTAGGGCATCGTCAGCGAAGAAGAATTGCGCTAGCAGTGAACGGTCGTCCCTCTGGAACAAAAGAGATAAAAGTTATAGCTTATAGTCATCAGATGATGTAGTTTTTAGTGGCAAGATATAGGGAGATTTGCTTGACTTTCCACAGAAGTTACTACACCAACAATCCCTATCAGAGAAGTAGGTAGATACCTACTGGCCAGTAGCCACGAAAAATACTTATAGGAATGATATTATGGTTGGTTACAAATTACAATATTTATAAATTTATAATGCTTCTAGAAAAGAGCTCAAGAAACGTTAAGTCCAACAGTTATTATAAGCATAGTTATAACTATAATGAGTCAGATTCGATTCTAAGATTGCTTATTTATAATCAACTAAAATATTGAAATACCCGCAAATAGGTACATTTAGGAAATGTCAAATCGTTCTCTCTCCTCACTAATCACTAGATAGACCCAAAGTTTCAAACAACTATTTCAGCTTCAAATTTAATAGTTTTAGCGGTTGGCAACAAAGGTACCTATAACTTTATGTAAATTGTAAATAATACGAGAATTGTATCGCTTACACTACGTGACGCACCAACAGGTTTTCCTCGGCGTAAAGAATACGAAAAAAAAACAACAGTCTGTATCTCTTTGATAAATTTATTGTGCAAGATACATACAATCTATTTACGTGCAGGCTATATTTTTTCATAATATTTCGAAACAGTCAACAAAATCAAATCAACAAAAGCAACTTGCGTATTGCAACATTGGCGGAAAATTAAGTTTTTCCAATAAATCGTGTTATTTTCAACTCCAAACGGAATACAATACATACTTGAAAAGTTTAACAAGGAAGCTTTACTTGGAAGCCTTTATTTTATTTTCAACACCTACGACGTTCATCAATCAAACAGCATTACAAACATAAATAGCTACCTATTTCTGACTTGATATTTAATTAATTTCATTACGAAGTAATATGGATTCTCAGTCGAGTGAAATAAATCGTTGCACGTGTCCACGTGTAGGGTTAACTTCTGCGCAAAAGCCTGGAAGTTGATTGAGTCGTTTGACATTTAGGTTCTTGAGTTACTACCATATAGGTATTATGACGAGTTAGGGTTAGGAGAAATAATAGGATACATGACACCGTTTGCCGCATCTATACATAATGAAGATGAGAGATTGACCTAACACCTTCACCAATAGCTACATTATTCCTGAAAGAAAAAGGCTTTATTTTTCAGTTTTTAACCCAATTCAACTGGGACTGAGCCAGGGCGAGATGCTAGTAATCTAGATAATTAAATGCAAACACAAGTGATAATACCTACTAGTACAGTCGGCCAAGAAAGTGGTGTACCACCCTAAGTTTGAATATCGCTTGCAGATTCATAGGTGATAAAGATTAGTTTCGCTTGCAGATCGATCTGACAACTTCTATTGCTGTCTTTACTGATTATTGATAACGACCAAGAAGCTTATATCTTATACACTGGAGATTTCGGTATGAACATTTGACGTGTAACAAGAAAATTGTTGTGTTTTATCACTTTCACACCTAACTTGGTATTGCCACTGTTAATACGAAGTTTTCCCAAGGCTACTATGTATGCTGTAATATTCTGTGCAAAAGGTTAGTTTTTGTACATGAGTTTGTTGATAAATTGCCAACAACGTCATTCAGAAGCATTGTTGGATGAGACAATTATTATTTATGCTAAATAAAATAAGTATCTGAACCAATTATTAAAAAGCGATACTCCCTGATTATGGGTAGTTACCATAATAAAATTGTAGCAACTCTCACTTTGACAATATGGCATAAGTGTCAAAAAAATTGCGTCGCTTCGAATATTTAAGTTAATATTGTTGCGTATTTAATAAATATTTTCCGAATATAAATAATGTATTGCATTGTGAAAAATTGCAGAAGTTTTTGGACACCAAATTCTGGCATAAAATTTCACAGGCAAGTGTATATTTACGCTATTTACAATATTCCTCAATACTCATGCTTTTACCTGTTTAGAATCATTTTCATGGCAAAAATCGTCAATTTTATCATCATTTTAGTAATCAATCATGCTAAATATCTTCTATCTATCTTCTTTTCCTAATAATTTCATCATTTTTCAATAAACCAATTTAACAAGTAAGGTAACCATGATGACGAGTTTTTACGGATAGCGAAGAGAAAATATTGTAATAGTTAACAAAATTATGATGAACATTTAGAACACCATTTCAAAGATTTTTATACTAGTAATGAAACAACGCACGACATCGATATTGCACTCACATGTGGTTTTATGTTTGTTCTTCTTTAACATAGAAATTAATAGTTCTTTTAACTTACCAAATTTTTTTTGTTTTACTTATTTCAGCTTTCCAAAAATGAAATAAAAAGAAATAAATGGCTGTCCATAGTGCCTATCAAGGGTAAAATTTATCAACATGCCAGAATATGCAGTTTGCATTTTAAGCCTGAGGATTACGGTCCAGAAAAAAAATACCTTTTGAAAAGTGCTATACCTTTTTATTTACCACATTCTTGTTACTGCGTCTCAACTGTGGATAAAGTAATTTTAATTATATTATAATTAACCAACATGAAACCATTAGTAACCGTAAGTACAGCTCCTGAAAGACATACGAATTTCTGAGAACTGTAATATCGTTACCACACATCAACACTAGCGATGCAACTCTCCCTTTGGAATATTGAAAAGTTTTAGACTGAAGCTTGAGTAACCAAAACGATGTTTTAATGTATGTAGCACTCATTTTAATTAAAAAATCGTAGTATGAGATCAAAAGTTATCAAGCGTTATTTAAAACTATCATTCTCTACCAATTAAAATGGTATGTACCTATAAAGATGATAATTATTCATGTAAGTTGACCAGTAATATTATAATATAAATACTGTTAAAAATATATGTCGTTATTATTTATAGACCATGATTTTTAGTTTTTTTTATTTCGAAAAATCCTGAATATACAAACCAGTGTGGTCACCCACAGAAAGAGACAAAAAACAACACTGACGTCATTCAAGGTTATATTTTCTTGTGACAAGTTAATGGTCATAGTGCAATCTCCAGTGTATTAGATATAAGCTTCTTGATAACGACTATTACTGTTTGTAACGTGACAGCTGTTCTTAGTTTGAACTTGATGGAACCAATGACGTCGTAAAATCAACGGCGCGGGGCTGTAGATTTTGATGACAAAATTGTATCTACAAATTCAGAATTGTAATCAACAAGTTACATAAAATTGTAAAGGCACAAGGCGAATCCACAAACCTACAATTTCTGTAAACTTGTAATTACAATATCAATAAAAAACAAGCTAAAAATAGATTTATCCTTTTATTAAATTTCTACAATCAATTTTAAAATACTTATAACAAACAAAAACATAGCATATATAGTAATATTTAGAAGATATTGAAAATTTTTAAAAATTAGAAACGGGTGTAACCGCCGTTGGCCTCTATAACCTCTAAAAGACGAGACCTCATTCAACCAACAAGCCGTGAGCAAATATCGGTTCCCCGCATTTCCTCCCAAATATAATTACAGTGACTAATAAGAGCTTGTTTGGTTCTTTCATTTTGATGCGACCATCGTTGGACCATAAGGCCCCAAAGATTTTCTATCGGGTTGAGGTCCGGCGATCTTGAGGGCCACTGAATTACCCTTACGTCAGTGTGTGAACGAAACCAGGCTCTTACGATCCTCGCATTATGAATTGAACAATTATCTTGAACAAAATCAAATTGTGGCACTTCGTTCTCCGGGTAAACATTACGGACTGTCGGTAGCATTGCATTCTGAAGCACGTCGATATAATTTACAGCCGTCGCTCGAGGAGGTAGAGAACACAATTCTCCTACACCATCCGCACTCATCCAGCCCCAAATATTTACGGAAATTCGACCTGATTCTCTATTTGGGATTACATGATCATCTTTATACCGTGTTGAATTATATCGCCAAAGGTGAAGACGTCCATGCTGACTGGATTTAAACGTTTTTTCATCACAAAACACTGTATTAGACCAATCAAACTCTAAGTGCTCTCTGGCGAAGTTCAGACGAGCAAGTCTGTGAGCATCCGTCAAATATATTTTCTTGGCGTAATGCCTGTGGTGCAACCCCATGTAATGTAGATGATTCCTTATTGTTTGGGCACTCACATCGAACATCTCCGCAAAATGTTTTGTGGGCTTAAAACCATTGATTTCATATTCCCGTCTCATGAATTCTCTATCGTTATTGGAGAGTGCAGGCCGGCGACCACTTCTTCTGTGATCCAACAAACTTCCCTCCTCTCCTTCACGACGAATCCAAAAGCGGACAGAATGCCTCGATATTAGGGTTCAGAACCGGGAAATCCCGGAACCGAAAATCCCGGGAATTCCCGGTTCTTTTGTTAGTAAAATGGAACCGGGAAATAAATTTTGATTCCCGGTTCTTTCGGTTCTTTCGGGAATATTATTTAATACTACAAGTTTATAATACTCTTTCAAACTTCTATTCCTACTATCTAATTCATTATTTTTCTTCACTGTAAAACTCTTATTCACTGTTATTTTACTTTTCCACACTTTCTACTGTTCAAAAGTTCAAAACTTTAATGTAAATAGCTCTATGTGGCCGAAAAAATGATAATGATGTTAAAAAAACGATTCAGAGAACGTCGTCTCAACGTTGCAGCTGCGACTCTAAATTACTTGCAAAATCCAGAAACTTATTTCCTGCAACAAAATGAGGAAGATTTATCAGTTTTTCCTCGCCCAAGCAGCGATGAAATGTGCAACGAAGTTGTATCATTGCTAAGACGCACTAAGACCTCAACAGCTTCGGGATCACCAGCTCAACATCTACCAATCTCACAAGTTGAACAAACGAGAGAACGTGAACGTGGCTGTGATGTGCTTGAAGTTCAAAACATTGCTCTGACAAAAGGTGACGAGTTAAATGCTGAACTGGCAAAGGCTGTAAGTGAAAAACGCATCAGATCATCCCAAGTAAATGAAGATCCATTTACAAATATAAGGATCGAAATGGCTCTGTTTGAAAATCCCGGTGATTCTGATGTTTCCTTTCGTGGGCCTTACTTGTATCAGGCATATGATCATCTGCTAACTATCCCTGCAACCAGTGTCGAACCCGAAAGAGTTTTTTCTTCGGCCGGGTTACTTTGCAATAGGATCAGATCTCGTTTAGGCGATGACAGCCTTGACGCGCTTGTGTTTTTAAGGTCATATTTCAGAGAAGCCTGAGCAAAAACCTTTTTAAAACTGAGCAAAACGTTCCATTTTAAAACGACTGCTCAATTTTTGCCATTTCTTTTAATGATTAAGTAAGTACTTATTACTGTGAATAAGTATTCAAAATCATGTTAATTTTGTTTTTGATAAAAAGTTTAATTTTGTTTGTTCTATTTGAAAAGTTTAAAATAATTCTAATGATGATTGATGATTTGATTAAGGGCCGATTTTTCAATCCTCAGATAAAAGTTATTCGTCGAATATCATTACCATCAAATTGAAAGTTATATCTGTCTCTAATGTCAGTGTTGTGTTTTGGATGACATTTATTTTTGCTAGTTATTAATTTATCAGTCTAATAACTTTTATTTGAGGATTGAAAAGTGTGCCCCGAACGGCCCGATCGGGCCACGACACAATAGATTTTCTATTGTGTCTGTAATTCCGGGGCCTGAGTTATTAAGATAAGTAGCTGCCTATTTTTTGCCATTTCATTGATAGTAGGCACCTAAATACTTATTTACTTACATAATATAAATGACAAGTAGAAAGGCTGATTGATGGTGATTTTTATTAAATTACTTAAGAAGACTGATGATTAAAGTCTGATTAATGCTAATGTTATTTTTTTATATTTCTTTGAATTTACAATAAAAATACTTGAATATTTGATTGTAGTTTACTTTTGACTTGTTGTTAACACACATAACACTTGTTTAAAATTTTATAATACAAAAAACTCCCAAGTCCCGAAAATACCGAAAGAACCGGGAAATCCCGGTTCCTTTAAGGAAAAGTACCGAAATTCCCGGTTCTCAAAAAAGAGACCGGTTCCGGAAACCCTACTCGATATATTCAAATTCCGGGATATCGCACTGATACTGCTTCCCTCATTAAATTGGGCAATTATTTGTGCTCTTTCGGCAATGGTCAAGTTGGCAGGCATTGAGATGATTTTATATGCAGTTGATTGAAAAATAACACGGAAAATATATCGATTTTTTGCATATATTTGACAAAATGTCAATTGTCAGTTTTCTTTTTCAAATGGAATTCGGTTGTCTATTTAAATAGTTTTTATTACTTTTGTTTGGAAACATTTCAATTGCTTTGTAGAAACTAATGTCCTTTTCATTTATACTAAAGGTTTAAATGTCATGTACTTATATGTGACATATGACGTATGAATACTAAATACATAGGTTTACGTCATGATAATGTTGTCTCTTTCAGTAATATCTTTTTATAACGAACCTTGTTGTAATTTTCGATGACCGGGAAACTAAATCAAAACTGGTACACCACTTTCTTGGCTGACCGTACCTACTGATAATCCTTTTGATTAAATGAACAAAAACTAATAGTATGTTTCTTCGGTTGTTTTTGTCACCAATTGCATTTACAAGCTATCGCTTTCATTTTCTTTGTTCGACTTGAGATAGCATTACCTGCCTACATTCAATTTTAAATAAAACATTAAGGACGATTCAAATATGGCTGACAGACCTAAAATACGAACTAAATCTAGATCTGTTACGATCAGTACGAGCAAAAACCTTGAATCAACTGTCAAATAAATCTATGCAGAAATAATTTGAAAGAGAAAATGCCATTGCAAGCCATTCATTCGTGCCTTCATGATCGTGACTTCGCATAAAGAGTGAAAGTGAGTTACTATTCAAGGAACTACGTTTGCTTATCTGTTTACTCCAACGGTCGCATCCTTCACACATGTGCACTTTCTGACACACAAACACACACCACCATACAGCTGCATCATCACGTCACAAACACGCACACACGCACAGAAAATGAAAACCGCATTACTTTCCGTATGCTCTTGCACAGGAGATAAACAAAAAGCGCCTCCTTCACGTCCATATCCCTCGGCGATGTCCACAAAACTGGCTAAACCGGCTCGTTTATCAGCTGAGGGCAATGTTTTCTCAAATTTCAGGATTAAAAAAAACACACCTGAATAGGGCACTACGTAGGCAATGTGCAGTGTAAGTTTTAAAGGCCAGCGGGTTCAAGGGACACCTGCTGAAGCTCTTTGACGCAATAACAACATCTGTAGATGGTTGCACATGCCGCGTTTATACATAATTATTTATGTACAATTCATATACGTATCCTTGAAGTTAAATAACAGCCTTACCACGCCTCAGTTTTAAATGCAATTGTGTGTTTATTTATGTAGAAATTTAAATTAAATGCACTTATCCTGGAAGTAAAAATACATACGAAATCCGCTTGTTTTGTTTGGCATTACCATCGCTTGTACAAATATATTGCAATTCATTATTGCTGAGCAAAATAATGAATGCGTTGATGCAGACCCATGTTATAAATGAATACATTTTACGACCATTTCGTGTTTATGCATACGATTTCATTACATTGTATAAACTTTATAATGCATTTATTTGTTGATATGTGTATGATTATTATACATTTGGAAATAAAAAAAAGCATTTTCAAACATGGAAGATTCGCCAATAACCTCCAGGACAAATAATTGTTCCTATGTGTATTTTGAGCCATAATATATTGTAAAAGAATATTTCGACAGTTTCGTGTACCTACGATAGTACATTACTCTTATCAATATCGGCTTAGTCACGTATACTATACTATATATTCCAATATATTCTTCTATCTGTTCATAGATTATTAAAACAATTACGTACCTACTTAATACATGTAGGTAAGTATACAAAACGATTAGACACTTATAGCAACACTCTCATTTCAAGAATACTTGTAAAAAGATGTTTGTTTTAAATACCATGACGTATTCGTGCAATTAAAATGTATTTTTAAAAGTTCATAATATACACTGTACGCAGTGGAAAGAAGTCGACATTGCCATTCCAAAAATAGGCATTATAGAGACTTCAACCAAAACATTACGAGTAAAAAAATATAAAATATGTAAACAAAGAACTACCTTACTAATTAATGTGAGCCGTTTTAATTACAAGCTAGTTTATAGTGCACGACTAGTTTTGATTAGAACTTTGAATATAAATGTAGAATTAATATTATGGAAGCATAAAGTTATTTAAAGCGTTCTTACTAGACGTGGAAGGAAATGGCTGAATTATCCGCATATATTTTATATAATTTTATTAATAATTTATCATAGTATTTAATTTATTTTAGCTTACCTATAGGATTTCTCATAGCCTTCTCATTTATTGTGAGGAAACTTCGTAATTGTATGGTATTTTCCTTCCTTTACATGCATAACAACAGACTATCTTATTCGGCAGCAGAGTTAACCTTTTTAGATGAGATTTGTGTAATGATGTGTGAATGATGAAGAGTAATTTACCGAGTAGGTACATATAGGTACGGAAGTATTGTTATTGCATTGAATTACACATATTAATAACACTGAAGTGCAGCTATGTGCAACTGCTTGTGAATCCCTTGCGACTAGGCAAGCATAAAATAGGGAAAATATCATACCTACGATGTGATTTATCATCACTACATAGTATAAAACAAAGTCGCTTTCTCTGTCCCTATGTCCCTTTGTACGCTGAAATCTTTGAAACTACGCAACGGATTTTCATGCGGTTTTTTTTAATAGATAGAGTGATTCAAGAGGAAGGTTTATATGTATAATAACATCCATCAAATAGTGGAGAAGTACTGTTATTTTTGAGGTTTCTAATGTGATGTCGTAAAAAATTACATTTTTTTCCGCTTACATTGCAAACGCAGGCTGAACCCTACGAGTTTTATCAAAATAATGTACTTAGTATTATACACATTGAAAAGGTCTACAGAAAAGTCCGCGGTGGTATATGTCTATCTCTTATGGATAACCCACAATAACTTTTTTTGTCATTTACTTTTTACGACAAATAATGGCTAATTTTCAAAGCGATTTTAACCAATACAGCATTAATCCTTAACCAATTAAATACCTTGAATACAGTGTTCATTTAATATAGATCTATATGGCCCTTTACACCGTATGATTTAAGTGAATATTTTCGAAGATATTACAGATTTAAAAATTGCGGGACGTAGCGTTTGCGGCGGTACCGGCCGGACGCCCGGCTATATATATGTATTTTATACCCTTGCGAAGCCGGAGCGGGCCGCTATGTTTTTATATACAACGTTCACAGTTTTTCTGTAGTGTATTCTAGTTTTGGTAGAACATGCAACTAAGATCACGAGTCTAGAGTCTAAACCATCATAAAATATCCACATCTTTGAAATACGTTAAATAATTAGAGCGTGAATGTAATTAACATTTTTAACAAACATCACGCTTTAGTTATGGCTCCGGTAAAAGGATATTTAAATAATAAATTACATCTATTACATTTTAACAAATTGTGTAAGTATGTATTGAGTTCCTACATACTTGGGTGGGTATATAATATTATGGTTGTGATTTTAGAATAAGACCAATTGGAGATAATGTTTAAGGAAATTATCTAACAACATACAAAATGGTTATTTTGTGTTGGTAGGTACGCCATCTAAGCAATGTAGCTGATGGTGGCTTATGTTAAATCAGATTTCGGATAGGTAAATACATATGAACATATTATATTTTACAATTTAATTAAAATTGATGGAGGATATTAATGACATTATCATCCCTAACAAAAACTTTTCCATCCATCTAACATTCTAGAAAGTGCACAATTTCTTGTACACATACCTATATTACCTATATGTAATAAACCTCGTATTTTCATCCTTCGCGCCTTGTACGTAACTGACCCGACGAGATAGAAAATTGTATCCACAGCTTACATCACACCTACTTACATAGTGAACTAATAACTTACTTATAAGTAATTATAACATACAGTGTCGCATATATCGTCACTATACTTTTACGAACCAGGATGATTCTTATTATAGACCTAATATGGAATTGAAACGCACTTGATAACGTCGAAACTTAATTCATAATACATAATGCTTATCATGAAGCTTTAAACTTAACGTTTGCAAGTTAATACAGCATATTACATATTAATCGATCAATGAAAGCCGATTGTGCAATAATACCTATCCAAGAGGAGATAGCATTGTTCTGTGCTGAAAATAAATAAAAACCTATAAATTGTGTGAAAATGTTATATGGAATTATCCTATTTTTGGAGACAAGGGCGCCGCAAAATCATTACATATACAGATTACAGATGCATGTTTTTGAACATTACTTTTATAATATAATCAGCCACGAAATTTTTCATCACGAACATTACAAAGAATCGACAAGCTAAAAGTATCATTTATGATATAATTTGTATTTATGATTAACATGAAAGTCCCCGTAAAAATAACTACAGATTAAAAGGAATACGGAAACATTTTAGATTATCCATTACAATCTATATAAATAGAGAAAGTTTAAATCCCCAATTTATAGCATCATATCAGTACAGATTATCGAAATTATGTACCTACACACAAACAAAAACACGACAAAAGGCTTCTACTTCCTGAAAAATAAACACCTATGGAAACATTAGCCTTCAAAGTATTGTACCCTTATAAATTCACAGCTGGCCTTAATGACAAAACCATCGATTTGATATTGGCGACAACATTTTTAGTGTTTCACATACCTTGTAAGGTTTCTAACCTAGAACCTAAAAATCTGGACGACGGCACCATTTATCTACACGTCATATTTTTTACCGCGATGGCATGCAACATTTTCGCAGGTAATCTGATTTTCTTGTTTTGCCTACCTATAGGAATTAAGTACATACCTACCATACCGCACATTTCAGGTCTCCCTATCAGCGTGATTTATTGCAGTATTCGATTTTACTTCTCCGAGCTACAGTTACTATTTGTATTTAGTAATCTGAGCTAATATTATTGTAAAATTTTCACCCATGAAACGCTGAACCGTTTTCATAACTTGTTTTTGTATGGTTTTCTAAATTGTCGAACAATGTTTTGTCAGAACAAAACTTAAGTGGATGTCCAAGCGAACTTAACACTAGTATAACATAACCGCCAAATGCTCTTTATGTGTATTATGAATAGACACAACGACTATACTTCCAACGAATTAACAAACATGTCTCACTTATCGTATCGTTAACACAATAAACCGATTACAGTTATTACACAGAAATGCCCTAATCAAAGCACGCATACATTTACATCTCTAAAATCTAAATAAACCGCAGCCCACGCGATCGAAATACCCGTACCAAAGTTCAAAAACTCTTTTTCAAAAGTTTTTTAACTCGGGCCAGGTCATTCACACTCGCGTAGGGTGAAGGAATTCCACGCGAAACCTACAAGGTGTAAGGTATACCACCCACCTGAATGTTGAATGCGTTTTAGACACGACAAAATTCCACGATCGAGAAATAAAAATAAGGCGGTAAACGCCCGATTAGGTTTGCATGATTCAATGCGGATATTTGATAACGATAATATAAGTTCGAGACCAGGCAGCGTGCAGGAAATAAATTGATTTTTCAATTTATCTGCACATGTTGTTAACATCACCACTGCTTGAACGATGAAGGAAAACATCGTGAGGAATCCGACATGTTGAAGAATCAAAACTTTGACGACATAAGACATCCGCCAACCCGCACTTGGCCAGCGTGGTGGATTATAAGCCTATAAACTCATAGGAGGCCCGTGTCCCAGCAATGGGAATGTATATGTTATGATGATGATGAATATTCAGTTCTTATAAGCAAGAAATACCTCATTAACATTAACAGTTATAGTTTCAAATACATACTTAAACAATAATGATTATTGATTAATAATCGAGTTGGTCATCCCTCATTCGTTTTTCTTGTAAAGACCTACAACTGATTAGCCTACTGATAACAATTTTATGTTTGTTATCATCATGATAATTGCATCAATTCATTTCATATTCTTCTCTAGAAGCTTCCACTGATTATTTTACTAATATTATTAATATTAAATCGCTGAAAAGTGAAAACCAACTAAAACAAAAATTTTGACGACCGCAAAAACTATAAACAATGCGGACTGCGGACATACTTTCTAAATAAATAGATACGTCTATATCATCATACTATACAGTAGGTACCTAGAATTTTCGTCATTTAAGTATCGACGAGAGTTCTCTTATAGAAACAATGCACGTAAATGGACAGTATCTACTTTCATAAGTAGATAACGCCACTTGCATTTCATATACATATTATAACCTTCGAAAGTAGTACCTACCTCTCCAATTGTACATCATTTAATAATAAATAATCAAAGATATGATACAATAGTTAATAGTACTTAATCCTCATAATCTAATATGAATTATACATACCATATCAATCGGAGTGGATCATATTCCATAATTCCTTCGCTGTTCAACTTTTTTAAGCCTTATACAAATTTTTTTAAAGATGCATTATTTATTAAATGAATCTTAAACCATCAAAAACACGTATACGGTATCAACATAATCCAAAAAACTACATTATCATACAAAAATATAGCACACCTCTCACATAGAATAACTATTAAGAGTCAACCCTACTGCGGGGGTAAGTTATATTCCAACCAACGTCACTAGACAACCTTCATGCGACCCCGAAGGGCGCGCTGAATGCTCCCGTTGGCGCCACAAGTTCAGGGTCACCACACGGACCTTTGGCTTTGGCCACCAAACTAGAGCTTTGGATGTTGAATAGAACTAACTATAATTATGTACTGTAGAGTATAATTATCGGATTCGCTCTAGTTTGTACTTTATAGCGAGCAGCGTAATTAAATGCTTACAGCATAGAAATCTAAATAACAAGACACTAGAAGTCGTAAGCGTGCGTGACCTTGTCGCCACTCAGGTGATTTTCACATCACCAGTGCATTCGTCACTGTTCAGTTGCTCTGGAGACGTATGAGTGTATACATGGTGTATTTCAGCAATTCCCATTGCGGAAATTCTTCCACAAGTTGTAATTATACTTATAAAGGAATAATATTTCATCGGAAAATATTTTTTTTTAGAAATAATGCCGTTTTTCCTTAAAATTATAGAATATTTACAAGTATTACGAGTGTCACCATAGTAATCGAAATAACAATGAATGACACAGTCGACCATTCTTTATCACGTTTGTTCGTATTGGAGCAAAAAGTCTCATATACTTAGGGATGTTATTCTAAAATAAACCGTAAATTCGTGCGTTAGGATACATATTCAAAAGCTTAATTTAATAGTTAAGTTAGTTTTCACTAAAATCAAGCTGTCCAATAAAAGGCATAGTTTACTTGTGTGTACTGTTTAGCTTTCGGTTTGAATGTGTTGATTTTGGCGACAGCGGTTTTCATACGAATTATGACATTATAGCACTTCTATGTGTCTTGTTATTTAGATTTCTATGGCTTACAGCTTTTGATGACTTGTTTGTTTTATGATTCGAAGCCTTTATTCGACTTATTTGTGTATGTTTAATGGCACAAATTGTGTTTATATTTAGCCAACCTGTTCTTTTAAAAAATATTTACAATAAAAACTAACTACGTCAGCTACGTAATTGTTGGCTGTTGGCTTATTTTTTTAATATGACCCACAAATTTTTGTATACATACCTCGTATGCAATATTACGCAATATAAATCCATAAATGACTCTAGAAGAAAAAAAGTATGAACAAATTTATGTCATGTATTATTTTTAAACTTGTAGACTACAGGCCCATTTTGAAAAATTTATGGGTCATTTGAACCACCAGGTGACCTATCTAGAACGATATAAGAGCATAAAATAATAAGATTCAGCACTATGATGTTACTTGTAAGTTGTAAGCTGTCCAACTGAGTGCAGATGAGATTTCGAAAATACAGGTAGAGATATTTTCCTCTTGTCTCCATGATTTTTGTACGGCCGCGGCGTTTCGGAATAATTGATTAAAAGCAGTATTGAAATAGTATGACACAGATACCGTACAAAAATGGTGGTCCACAAAGTCGGAATTTATTTTTATTTTCCGACAATTGCCGTTGTAAATTTGGTCATTTCATTTACCTGGTGGTTCAAATGACCCATAAATTTTTCAACATGGGCCTGTAGTCTATTGCACCTGATACGTAAATATCTCAATACTAGCTGCGCTCCGCGGTTTCACCCACGTGGCTCGGCTTCTGTTGGTCTTAGTGTGATGATATATAGCCTATAGCCTTCCTCGATGCTATATAACACCAAAAGAATTTTTCAAATCGGACCAGTAGTTCCTGAGATTAGCGTGTTCAAACAAACAAACTCTTCAGCTTTATAATATTAGTATAGATGTAAATAACGATTAAAAAAAATATATTTTATTTACATTCGTATGAAATATGAATATCAAAAATATAGCTCGTCTTGCACAAAACGCCAACAATGTGTTACTTAATATTAGCACGTGCCAGTCAACTGATAAGCCGCGATAGCTATTCATATTTATTTATCAAAACCAATACACAGTGTAATTTTCCGCTTCACCGCTATTATTTATTCGTATAAATATATTACCATCTTAAAAATAGCTACGTATTCACGTGTATTTTTAAAGTTATACGAATAAAACATGATAATAAAATTATTAATTTTCCATACACTTAAAAATAATAATAATACATTGCAATAGTGTATGCCTAAAAATACTTTGACAAAGATGAATTTTACCGTATGAAGAATACAATAAACTATCTAATCAGTTTAAACAACGATTAATAATAATCTGTACTTAAGTAAGCACATAATGGCCGAAGTTCAAAGTGAATCTTTTTAATCTGTAGTAGTTCTAACTTAGGCTGTTTAAAAGGATTACTTGCGTGTTATAGTTCAGGATCCATCGCCCATTTTTGCACTTGATTACCATCAAGCTAATTTTCCGTGAGTAGCTTTATTTTGATGAGACGCCCAATAATTTCCTGTACGAAACTCTCGATTGTGGTAGCTAAAAGAGGTAACAAGGATAAAATGTTTTGATTTGATGGTTCTCAAATATTTATTACTAACTGAATTTTTTTGTTTGTTCAATCTCAAGATAATTATCTAAATTATTCGAAAAAATATTTGTCCTACAAAATCTATGGTTTGATCAAAGAGTCCCCTGTTTCCAATGTGTATCGATAACGAGGTCACCATAAATGATTACTAACCAGCTGATTTTTTTGTTTTCACTTAGTTAATATTTATATAATTCAACAGACATATTGTCCTACAAATTGCGTAATAAATATTTGAGAACCATCAAATCAAAACATTTTATCCTTGTTACCTCTATAAGCTACCACAATCGAGAGTTTCGTACAGGAAATTATTGGGCGTCTCATCAAAATAAAGCTACTCACGGAAAATTAGCATGATAGTAATCAAGTGCAAAAATGGGCGATGGATCCTGAACTATTATTATTTCGTAGATATTGTTTTAAAAACATTATGCATTTATTATTCTTACGTGAAGCTTTGCGTCAGTAATGGTTATTTCTTATAAAAGTGGTTATTGTAAAATCCGCAGTGTTTTCCTCAAGAAAACTGCATAGGTTCTTTCCTATTAAATTGAGTACGTTTGTAACTTACTGGGAAATCAAATGGAGTTAAATCGCATACCTATAGATATAAGATAGAGATTTGGTTATAAGTTCACAGTAGAATTTGTTCATTTTGTTCTATTCATATAACACTACAAATATATCGATGGTATTTTAGCCAAATAATAATATAAATTATAAAGCTATCTTTTTATCAAAATCACGTAAACCTAAGTATCATTGTTTTTCACATCTTCAACTGTAATCAAAAAGTTTATTTATGTTGAAGATAATGCATTTTAAAGATGATATTATATTTGTTTACATTCAATGTACAGATCATTATTCTCATTCTCAATACGATCACGTACCTTAAGCGATTCTTAATTATTATTTAATTTTAACGCACCATTAAATTAACGATTGCATTGTGGGCCATTTGAAATAGTTATGCGTTTATTTGGTATTCAGTACTTTCCCGTAATGTGCAGTTAATTGCACTGGTATGCAGTTTATTTCCTTTTCTAATATCGATCGAAATAAAGGCAAAAATACATGGGTTTTCTAACGAAACAAAACCTATACAGTATACGTATCAGAAGGATAGAACAGGAATGATAGTGGTAGCCTATAAAGCATCAATAGGTCTTCCTTCAGAACTACCTTCTATAATCTAATCTTAAAAGTCTTCATCAAAAATAGAATTTTTTACGTAAAGTGATAATTTTTCTTGTTCGTGTCGAACTTTTAAATTTGATACGCATCTATTTACAACTGCACAAAGAAGCAATTTACATAACACCATAATAAACCCATTACTATAAATTTATTAGCTCCTACATTTACAAGCAGCTACAAAAAAAACAAACAGAGCGCGCGAATAAAAAACCGGTTCTGACAAAAAGAAAAAAAAAACAAAATGAAATTGAAAGGTCTGTCGCCAATGACGCGATCATGCCTCATACAGTGAGAGAAAGCTTCGTACAATCGTCAATTGAGCCGCTGTAGGATTTAAATTTTATATTATTGAATGACCTGAATAGGACCAGCTGTTCAGCTGAAATTCTTTCTATTCAGCACATGTCAAATAATGACTTCGTTTCGTATCTATGTAGACACGACATAGATACGAAACGATGACATGTAATATTTTAATTAGGCTCGATTTATCAATGTCCTAAAGGGGTTACATGGCATATAAGTATATAATGACACCTATAAGTTCCTCTAATAATAATCTAAAGGAAACTGAAAAACAATACCTTGATAACGTTTACCTTTAATAGTTACATTGTGTAACTGCTATATAATATGATGTTATGAATATTGAATTTAATGCACCCAATTTTTCTAACATTTTCTATAATTACCGTCATTAGGTAGTATCTGAGATAAGATTATGTGCCACATCTAATCGTTTCACATCCTAATAAGATAGGTAATTTATAATAAAAAAAAATAAAAATATATCGTATCACATAATAATCGATCACATAAACTATTTTAAAAGGTTATTCCACTTTAAAATCTAGAATCCTCTTGCAGAACCATAAAAAGACATGTATTTTTAAGAAAATTGTAAATTTGCAGTTTTAGATAAAAAAAAGGTTTTTATAAGATAGCCTTGGTATCATTGAATACGTAATAAGTGAATGTCTTTTCCCAAGGCTTTGATTACAGTTTTGTATTCACTTTTTACAAGATTTTTAATCTTTTGTTACGACAAAAGATTAAAAATCTTGTAAAAAGTGAATAAAAATACGCTTTTACTAAATATTATGTTTAATCCTAGCCTTTGTGCCAACCCATACTATAATCTAGGCTGTATCTCAAATTTCAAAGATATCCGATCTGCTGATTTTGGGCGAGAGAACATACATACATACCTACATTCTTACAAACTTTCACGTTTATAATAGGTAATAGGTAGGATTTATTACATTAATGAAAATTTAATTTAGCGAATGAGCAGTAAGCCGAGCTATAAATCTCAAAAGATGTCACTATGCACTATTTTAGAAGCAGGAAAATACACGACAGCTTTACCGGGACTTGTGAATCATCAAAAGTATACTAGTTTTACGCAATAGCAATATAACATTAATACACACACAATATTAATACGCACACAGACATATAATATATATGTTACAGTCAAAACCCTGAACCAGTCAATATCCTTATTGACGGTTATTAAGCTTATTGACTAAGGGCGTCGGTTAATATCCTTATTGACTGATTTTATCTGATAAAATCAGTTAATAAGGATATTGACCGGCACCCTTAATCAATAACCTTATTAACTGATTTAAAGAGCAGACATTCAGTCAATATAGGTTTGAATAGATTTTAACAATTAAATCTTTCTGTAATGGGCAAGTAAAACAATAGCGAGTCGGTTCTGGCACTCGCCGGCCGCTGCCGCGGCACGCTCGCTTCGCTCGCTCGGCTCGTGCGTGAGGGTCGCAGTTCAAACCTAACCTAACGTACTGGGTCGAATTTGACACTTAAACCTTTCTGTAATGGGCAAGTAAAACTCACTATTGTTTAACTATCATCATCATCATCATCATCATCACCATCATCATCATCATCACCACCATCATCATCATCATTATCACCATCATCATCACCATCATCATCATCACCATCATCATCATCATCATCATACCGCACATTACAGAAAGATTTAAGTGTTAAAATCTATTCAAACCTATATTGACTAAATGTCTGCTCTTTAAATCAGTTAATAAGGTTATTGACTAAGGGTGCCGGTCAATATCCTTATTAACTGATTTTATCAGATAAAATCAGTCAATAAGGATATTAACCGACGCCCTTAGTCAATAAGCTTAATAACCGTCAATAAGGATATTGACTGGTTCAGGGTTTTGACTGTAGCATATATAAAATATTAATTTTCTAACAACATTGTAGAGACAAGCGAGTTATAATAACAACCGATATTAAAAAAATGGATCAATCTATGAAATCCCTGTGTTGTGACTTGTGGAGCAAAATACAAATATATCGATGTTGATAAAGCACATCTAGCGGTCAAGAAACAGAATAATGAATTCTAATTATAATGTAGTTAAGTAGTACTTCTACTTCCTACAAGTATTATAAAAGCAAAATGTTATGATGGATACGTCATGATTGTTACTCATTCACACACAAACGGCTCTGGGTAAAATTTAGTTATTTAGACCAAACATAGATTATAACAGTCCGAAAAAAAGTCTACTTTCTGACTGCTTAATTTGATGCTTTAATTATTACTAAAGAAAATGTACTGGCCGAATTGAGGACCTCTTTCTTTTTTTAAGTCTGTTTAAAATAGACTTAATTGAAACGCTATTCAAAGATCTAAGGTCATATCTCCACAGGGTTTTAACGAGCTAATTGAAAATAAATAAAACCATTCATAATTTGTACCGAAACTTCTAGCTGATACGCTCATTGTTACAGTATGATTCATCTTTAAATTGTTACTGCGAACACTACCTACGTTACATACCTAACTACAAATGGTATCAAAATATGATAAGAAAAAACAAAAAGATTCAACCTATTCGTCACTTAACCTCATTACAAAGGTATACACATATTTCAAGACAAATTTTTAAAATGCACCTTATTTAGATAGTTGTGTATTTTCTTGAAAACAGTATTTTTTGAAAACCAAGATGGCGATTATTTGGAACAGTCATTAACTTAAAAAATTTGCAACGCACTTTAAAAGCAACAAAAGAGAGATACTAATAGATCCTACCGTAACTAACATAGAATAGAATGAAGTGGTCTCAGCACAAAATACATCAAATATTAATTTATACGTATTTTGTGCTTTGTACACTAATATATCAATCAACAGACATAGACAGGCGATATAAATCAATTATACGTAATTATCGCGTATATTACTTGTGTTAGTTTGGTGAAATAAATCATTATCTTAATAAATGTTAAGACAGCTGGCTATACCCACCCATGGATATCGTAGTAGCATAGTAGATATAAAGAGAACAAGTAGGCCGCCTCCAGGCGTTTAGGATCGCACGGTACCTAAAGAACGGCCCATGAGAATTGAGAAGGAACTTAGCTACATACAGCGCGATGTACCTTTGTTCGAAGATAACTTACTTGTTCTCTTTATACTATGGTAATAGGTACTCTGGCTATAGAAATGTCGTAGTACAGCCATCCCAATATTAATTCTTTAACAGCAAACCGTTAAACTCACTCGTTACGATAATTCTCTTAACTATTTACTTTAATCCTATCACACTAATGACTAAGCCAATTGCGTGCAAATTGAAATCGACGTAGTTACTAGTTACTGTAATTTCATAGCATTTTATGTTTTCCGTTGCGTATATTTAACCATTATTTCTTAATGAGACAAAACTCGTCATTGTATAAAAGGCAAGGATACCTTTTATGGAATAATTTACAATACAAATGGAATTCGTGGTTGAAGACGACACGAAAAATAACTTTACAATTGCAGAAGGCTGACTTAAAACTGATGGCAAGATGGAATAATTGCGTCGTTATTTTTTTAAATATGAATATTGTTTCAAGATGCAGCTTGTTAAATACAAATAAACTTAGACTATAATCAACATCTGTAACAAATTTTGTCGAGAAATGTTGTGATCCCGTCAGACGTTTTCGCCTTATTTATAAACAACGATTCATCCTCACGAAATTTCACTAGTAGCAAAAAGATAGATAAATTCAATTCATCTCTAAATCCAAATATGAAATATATATCCAGAACATCCAGTCCTTTTAAATTATTTAACTGACATATGCAACCAAAAATGCACTACAGCCCAATTTCTAAATCACGATGTAGCTACCTACATACCAAAGAAATATCTTAGACTTTTAGAATATTATCACACTCGTAAACCAATACCTACTCCTATAATATTCGCATACATAAACCATTGTCTCTGCGATGCACAATGACAATCAACGAAACCCCTTTGAACTGCACCAAGTAATCGTCACTTTATTGCCGTCAATTGAAATCACGTTCGACTCCCGAGCGCCGACCTCGACATTGTAATTTGTAACGAATCGTCTTATTTAGATGTACCGGACGTTTCTCGAAATGCACTTACTAGAATCGTGTGTCCATTTTCTTATTTAGGTATTTATATAATTTATTTTATTTATTGCACAAGAAAAACATTTTTGAAGAAAACCAGGACATTATAAGCAATAACAGCTGCAGCAGACAGCGTTGCAATAATTGTAAATACCTACAAAATAACCCATTCGTATTGAAAAGTACTAATGTGTAATTTTGCAGTAGTTGTTTGTGAAATTAAAACACGTGTTTTTATTTAAATATTGACCTCCATTGAAGCGAATATTTACGATATTAAACATAATATGTACTTTGTTTAGACTAATTTTATTACTGCAATTACCATACGTTATAATTTAAAACAAGTCATCGTAACAATAAATTTAATCGTACATACCTACCTAGAAATAACTTCAGGTATTCAAAAAACAGAAAATTATAAGTTTACGACAAAAGAGGACATTCAACATATTGAGAGATATAACTATGGATACAGTATATAAATAGAATAAAATATAATAATAGATGGGTCGTTATCCATCTACAGCCGTACAAATAAAAACTTGCTTATTCAAACCGTATGCAATGAATAGATATGATAAGAATAAATAAAAAATTTATAAGGATGTCATAATTTCTTACAAATAAATTTGGAATAACGTCGATGTAACTATGCTCATGCTATGCAATAGGCGCGAAGCGGCAACGTAGCAATTCATTCACAAAATTATGAAAAACATTGAAATTGTCTACGGTTAAGCCTTGGTGCTGTCATTTTGACGCTCGTTTGACTTCGTCGAATTTGTTGTGAAGTTTCATCATACGATGTTCTGTTTATTTATTTTTTAAATATTTATTGGAAATAATTTAAATATATCATTAAATATGCAAGGAAATGAAAGAGAACGCTATCCAATATTTGGAGAACAGAAGATAAACCCACCTTGAGATAGAGAGTAGCCAAATAACTGGTACTCAAAACATACACCTCCAGGCTTAGAAGATATTAGACTTATATTTTCAACGAAAGTTTATATTATTGTGATAAGTTTAGAAATAAGTTTTATGTATGTATGGTTTGGCGCATGTCGTAAATAAATAAATCATTATAAATATCAAAAGGGTTTTTCATAATTTCGTATATTTTGACATCTCATACAAAATTTTACATTTCAATAGGTACGTAATGAAATTATTAATTTGCTCAACTTTTTCTACTTCTCGTATTACTCTCATTCCTATTATCTCAAATTTAGATTGAAAATTGCTTCTAAAACTTGTAAAACACAGCACAATGTACTAAAAGATAGGTTATAACTCGGTTATGTCAGACTTATACTAGGGTGGTAGCCGGAATAAGGACGAAATAGCATTAGTATGAATACTTATTACGAAGTTATACTAGGTTTCATTTATTACGTGTTTATTTGTATGATTTTTCCTTATTCTTAGTTTATTCTTTTCATAAAATGTTATAACTCGTTTATTTGTACGGCTGCTAAAGTATAGACTTTAATCAATAAAATGTGACACTGGCATTGACCAATAACCGTTGTAATCTAGCCTAAAATGCATAAAAATAGCTTGGATGTCTATTTAATACTTTAAAAAGTTTAATTATTAATGTCCCATAGCAACTAAAAGGTTCCAGTAGGTATTCTATAATTAGACAGAATTAACTGGACATCTTTAGAGACGTTGATTTTCTAAGTACCCACTTAATAAAGTAATCAAGGCAGTGATTATTATTTAACCGTATGCAATATACATAGATTTAACGGATGTAAATGTAATAACGTAGTTAGTTGCAAGGAAAACAGCTTATAACCAATGACATTATAAATAGAGACATTTTATTAAAATTATAATTTTATGATAACGAGTATTGAGTACCTACCTATAAAATTGATAAATGTTCAAAAAATCCATACATAATCCATCCAAATCCATGTTCCAAAAATCTATTAAGATGAGTTGAAACTTAATGCATAAACTAGGTAAGCATATTTAAATACATTTAAAAGATGTTATCGTAAACAATCATATTTAAATATTCAAACACGTGTTATGTACACAAACACAAAGAGCAGTTGATATAAAGAACTACAATAAATCTTATCGAGGCAAGATAAAAAGTTTAAAAACGCCTGATAAAACATAATGCCAACAACAATGTAGTCGTAAGTCCTTAATTGTCACTCGTTGTGCAAATCGTAAGTAAGTAGGATTTATAGGGTGCTTCGCCTTAAATTGGAATTGCATTTCGCAAGGACGACCATCCTTCATGACTACAAGGTGTTCTACTTCGCCTTAAATATATGCTGAAAATAATGAGTGAAGCCAGTGTAGGTAGGTATACATATGTTTTACATATGTATTGACAGACTAAAGATGAATCGTGAGAAAAAAAATCGTTCGTAAAAAATTCTGATTGGTATATTTTAACTGCTGGATCGATCTTGTTTTAACTACCTATAACTATTTCATGACGGAATAAACTTCGTAGAAAAAGGTTATGGAGTTAAATGAAATGACATTTTCTTATGAACAATTTTACCAGTGAAAGTTAAGAGGAGATAGACACGACTTGATAAAATATACAATGTTTCTGGCAACCATAACAAACAAGCGAATGTCACGCAAAGTAACGTTCTAAAAGCTGTTTAACTGTAAAGGTTACATTGTATTGTCAAATTTTTTCATTATTTTCTTATCTAAAAATCACAATATCCTACAGTATACAATAAACAGCGAAAATTAAACAATTACGATACAACCTAAAGCCCGTAAAATCTAGTTAAATAAACGTCTAATAAAGCGCAGTGCTAAAGAACGTCTCAATTGTGGAAACATTAACCTCGTGTCCTACAAAACACGAAGGTCTCTACAGAAACAGATAGCTTGTTGCTTACGGCGTGATTGCAATAACTAATTAATAAACAATAACAATCATTAAGTATTTGAGATTAGCTTTTTCATAATTATTATTGATTAAAATTATGATGACAGATGTTAATTTATTGAGCGAGGGTTTTCCTACAGTAACTTATCGTTTTTATAATGAATAACTTTTTATTAAGGTTTATTTAATAAAATAACGGTATTTTGCGACTTGAAGAATTGAAAACAATATTCTATTGACTGTAACTGTTGCAAGTAGTTAATAAATATTATAATTTATTTATTGGTAACAACATAATTTGATTTACGAAACGAATCTTGTCTTGCAATAACATCAAGTGATGCATCTAGAATCTAGATGCACTAAGTACAATAATTAATAATTATTAATAACAAAAATCTTATAACAATCAATAATAAACTTTGTGAACCCAATAGCATATAATATACAGGAGAAAAAATTAGGATTTAAGTACATACATGTTAGTGTGAATAACAGTAATGTAAACTTATTCGTCGATTTTGTTTAGTGTGTCGCAAACCAACCTCGAATTTGCATCGAATACTAACGTTATACTAATGAATATTTATAATTTACTCTCATTCACTGAGGACGATTATAGAGAATACCTTATTAACGATCGTTCAATGCTTATACCTTTACTAGCGACCCGCCCCGGCTTCGCACGGGTGCAATGCTGATACTAAAAACACTACAGAAAAACTGTGAACGTTGTATAAAAACATAGCGGCCCGCTCCGGCTTCGCACGGGTATATAGCCGGGCGGCCGGCCGGTACGGCCGCAAACGCAATAAAACGAAAATATTCACTTAAATCATAAAGTGTAAAGGGCCATATAGATCTATATTAAATGAACAATGTATTCAAGGTATTTAATTGGTTAAGGATTAATGCTGTATTGGTTAAAATCGCTTCGAAAATTAGCCATTATTTGTCGTAAAAAGTAAATGACAAAAAAAAGTTATTGTGGGTTATCCATAAGAGATAGACATATACCATCGCGGACTTTTCTGTAGACCTTTTCAATGTGTATAATACTTAGTACATTATTTTGATAAAACTCGTAGGGTTCAGCCTGCGTTTGCAATGTAAGCGGAAAAAATGTAATTTTTTACGACATCACATTAGAAACCTCAAAAATAAACAGTACTTCTCCACTATTTAATGGATGTTATTATACATATAAACCTTCCTCTTGAATCACTCTATCTATTAAAAAAAACCGCATCAAAATCCGTTGCGTAGTTTCAAAGATTTAAGCGTACAAAGGGACATAGGGACATAGGGAAATAGGGACATAGGGACAGAGAAAGCGACTTTGTTTTATACTATGTAGTGATGTCGATTGCTTTGTAATTTATGACACTAATATGTTAACGTCTAATTAATAATTGTATTTGTACCTTCCACTATGTTGCTATGAGCCTTTTATGAGACATTTTTATATTTTCTCATATCTTAACTACCTACCCCATTACCTAATAATGAAAAGGTATTGAGACATACAAAATAAATATTATGCAAAAAATGCCCAACCGTTTCCTTGTTCTTATCTATATTCTAACTTTGATAACTGTGTTTGTACCCAACATACTTCGAGAAATATAATGAATAATAATAAAATTACATATTATTCTTTCATGTAAGCAAAAAGAACATAAACTTATTGCCCATAGGAAGGTGATTAAAAAAATAGATCGCTCCCAACTTTTGCGTGTTCCCAACCTATGAAAGGCTCTTCGCAATTCTCATGTAACCATGATCTATATTTAAAATAACAACAGTCACGAATTATTAATTCAAATAAATCACTCCTACCTCAATACATTCTATCTAACCTTCCATAGAAAATTCCCAACAAAAGTGCCAATGATTAAAAAGACTACCGAAATGATTACGCAATACAACTTTTGCTTTAATCCTACAAAGGTGGACATAATACACAAGACCAGGGTCACCCAAACAACAGGTTAATTCGCACAGATTTAGCAAACTGGCCGAGTTTCACCGTGTATTGGGAAAGCGGCGAAAAAAGTGAAAGTAACTATACGAATAGGACGTTTATCGGCGTCAAATGGTCGTCGAATTGAAGGCGATCTAACTTACGTATACTGGAAATAAGATATTTAAATTAATATATCAAACATCATCATGATCAGTCATTTTTGACCGCATTAGAGCACAGGTCTACTATGAAGACATCAGGATTTCGAGGAGAATTCATACAGCAGACCAGGTCATTTTGGTATTCAACTCAGAATGCCTTCCTTCTACATACAATTATATCATTCTATACTCCATAGCAGCACTAGCTTTTATGTGCATTCAATGAGCAGTCCTTAATATATTGACAGGCAAAGGTTTTTTGATATATTACCGAAAGAAATTAAAAATTCACTAACACTTTACACAGAGAGGGAATGTATTGTGCTCAAATAACTGATTTTACTGCAGAATTATAGAGCATGTTTATGCTATAAATTACATCTACACTTCAAAATTATACACATAAATATACAATTTATAAACAAATAGTATTCTTTCCTTCTGTCCGTCAACATTCCGTCCTTGCCCCACTAACTGGGGTCAACACAACATGTTGCAACAAACAATTGTTTCGTTCCAACCTATTATTTAATACCTACTCAAATAAATCATAACAAATGTACTACAATCTACAGTTTATAACTTTATAGTATAAAGCTGAAGGGGTTGTATGTTTGAACGCGATAAGCTCAAAAACTACTAATTTGAATTAAAAACATCTTGTCCTTGTGTTTAGTAAATTTATCAAGGAAAGCTACAGGCTATAATATAACATTATACTTCAACTAATAAAGGCATCAATAAAAAAGTTGCAACACATGAAAAACATTATTTTTGATAGTAGGAACATACAGGTCAACTTGTACTATTTCAATAAACATTCATTCAATAATTATAAATATCTTGTTAAATTAAAATAAATTATGAATACACTGATATAAAAATTCACAGACATTGAAGTTATTGAGGTTATTTTTGACTGTGATAAGTAAACTAAGTTATTGTTCTGATAATATATTATCAATATGCGACAAATAAATTGAAATATCACATGTTGTAATAAAACTAGCTTTCCATCCACATTTTCAAAGAAAATCCTGCATAGTTCCCATTCCTGTGGGATTTCCGGGATAAAACCTATCCTATGTGTTAATCCAAGTTACCCTCTATATGTGTGCTCAATTTCATTGTAATTGGTTCAGTAGTATTTGCGTGTAAGAGTAACAAACATATATACATACACATACATCCATCCTCACAAACTTTTACATTTATAATATTTGTAGGATAGGATAAATGATTAAACATCATCTTACAAGATTTAATAAGTCATTATGCCTTGAAACTTGGTCAAAGGCGATATCATTTAATTAACTAATGACATTAGCTTTATGATGATTCTAATTAGCCTAGTTAATGATGCATACACATTAAATACCTCAACTGTACAGATAAACAGTTATTATGAGTTGAGTTTAATAAAATTGGAATTTGTGACACCAATCATTTAACATAGTTACTTTTATAATCTACTAGCTGTGCTTCGCGGTTTCACTCACATTTCTTCGCTACTGTTGGCCTTAGCGTGATGATATATATAGCCTACCGATAAATGGGCTATTTAACACCGAAAGAATTTTTGAAATCGCAGCAGTAGTTCCTGAGATTAGCCCATTTAAACAAACAAACTCTTCAGCTTTATAATATTAGTATAGATATACATATTATAATAAAAGTCCTCCCACAGCATCTGTCTTTATGTCTGTTTGCAATAGACTCAAAAATTACTACATCCATTTTTATTATATTTTACCATTGGACAGTGTGGTCATGACGTACTTCCTTAAAACTTATCAGATAACTCAGAAGATAATGAAAGATATAGAAGTGAAAATAAACAAATAAAAATATTTTACCATATATCTTCCCCCTCAATATAAACAATATTTTATTCATACATATTAGGTAGACATGGAAAATATATAATGAATCTAAATTTTTGTACATAAAAGGTGATAGCAAAATGTCAACATTATGTGAGTATTTGTGTAACTTTTAAGAGAGACAAACGTATACATCTGTGATCACCCAAATTGGCCATTATTTACATTCAGATGTATTGTTAGTAAGTGTATAGTAGTGAATCTATACTAATATTATAAAGCTGAAGAGTTTGTTTGTTTGAACACGCTAATATCAGCAATAGGCTATTTGACAAGGTTTTGAAAACTGTCTCAAATTATTAAGATACGTTTATAGAGCACACAAAACACATGTTTCTTAATTTTTTGTAGTTATTCATTGTGAAAATGGAAAATAAAAACGTGATATTCAAATATGCCGCCAAAACACAATTTTGAAGAATATGGCGTCTCGCGACCATGGTGACGTCACAGCTCCGTAAACATCAACTTGCTCCTAGTACTTATTGTTCGTTTTTGTTTTAATTATAGTATAATTAAGTTAATCTGTTTAAAAACCAGAAAATGAGTTCTTATAGGTGGTGTGTAGTTCCTGGATGCAGGAATACAACTATTAAAACCCCTGACAAACTATTTATATGTGCTCCAAAAGACATAAAAATGCGTAGAAAGTGGTTGCAGTTAGCTCGCCGAAATCCAAGTGATATATCAATTAAAACAGTTACATTTTTTGTGAAGACAACTTCGATGTAAGTATGGTGTTGAATACCTAGTAGGCAGTTTATTTTATTTGCAATACATAGTATAAATCGTCTCATTACTTACCTGCTTGAGGTTAGATAATGATATAATATATAAATTGATGATGTACAGAAAGATTCAAACTCATATTGCACCCTTCAATTCTGTGTTGTCTGTATGTTTTACTAGACACGATTTAAGCCTGATCATCCGGTACCTAATGTTAATGACTCGCTTATTTACAAACAAAGGGCATAACCTAAAAAATGTATACTTCATAATTATTGTGCTATTGTGATTCATGTTTGTACATTTAACTAAAAAGGTAATGAATGACGATTGAAATATTAACTTACGTAGCTGTTTTCACATTTCTCAATTCAGGAGCGTAAAAATATGGGTTGTTTTTAAAGAACATGCCAACCATTATAGCGTCCACTTTAGGTAGATTTCTACTGTCTGCTTTTTCAAAATTAGGTTCCATGACAAACAAAAATAACACATAAAGAACAAAACTGATTACAGACACCTTGAATCACAAGAAATAAGTTATACAAGAAACAAAACCAAAAGCGAAATTCAGCAACGACATGAGTAAACGTTGGGATCACTTGTTATTTACGCAGTTGTGACGTCATGGCAGATGCAGCCAATCATGGATGTTTTCGGTCACGTGTTAATTTTAAAAAATGTGATGTTTTTTCTCGACGATTTATAAATAAATAAGTTATTATTTAGCCACTCAAGTGCGGGACGCCATTTTGCAAAAATCGGGTTATGTGCGGAACCGGCTCCCGGTGCCGCCGCAAATGGGGTTTTTGGCGGTCCAATATTTTTTTAAAGTCGATTATCTCAGATTCCTTTATCAATAGCACATTTGCAAGTATATATATATTGATAGATAATAAAATATACTCTATGCCTTGTCAAAACATGGTAACATTTAAATAAATAAAAACAACTTGTAAGTCAAAGCAAATGTACCCTTGTAATTTTTGTTACATTTAGTCTGCTAATAAAAAATTAAAACATCTGTTCAGTGAGATTTTAATATTTATTGATCCTTTGTTACACTCTTCTTACGAGGAAATAAAAACATCATACCCTCCCATACATTTTTTTTACACATTCCCTGTTTATTTTTTTGTACAAAAAACTACCCACTCAATGTGTCATCAAAAGTGGGCCACATAAATCATGTGGTTATGTTGTTAACTTGATTTATAGCTAGCCTGTTCTTTCCTTAACATGTCATATAAGTTAGAAAAAGGAAGGACGATAGACCGTTTTATAAAGCGAACGCAAAACCCACGACTGTTGATCGACCGGGAGCCGGTCGCCCCGCACATAACCTTGAATGTGGATCGACCGGCTCCCGGTCGTCCCGCACTTGAGTGGCTATATCATTTATTAATTTAAATCGCTTCAAAAACCTTATATATATATGGATTACACAAAAAAGTAATTTATTTTTTATACTGTCAAATAGCCTATTACTGGTCCGATTTGAAAAATTCTTTCGGTGTTAGATAGCCCATTTATCGAGGAAGGCTATAGGCTATATATCATCACGCTAAGACCAACAGGAGCGGAGCAATGCGGGTGAAACCGCGGGACACAGCTAGTCAATCATAAAATAAAACATTCATTGTGCATAGTATTTTCCAGTAAGTTATCATAAGATTGCACATTACCACAAGTTGCATAAAATATCAAACATAATTCTAAGATCTATCTTTGGTTTTAAATATATTGTATATTTTACTAAATTACTTTCGATAATTATTCACCTCTATTCTACATTAATCAACATTGTAAACAATTTAATTTTATAATAATTAATAACCAAACAATATCAGCATAATAAAAGGTCAAATGTCAAAACTGGAATAATATTATAATATTGATATTATTATTTAACAAGCATGTTGCATGATAATGTTGTACTTTCCAACAAAGGAGATCAAAAATAGTTCGTAAATTGAATTCATAACTTTTGATAACCGTATTCAAACACTACTAACACGAAGTTATATCGTGACGTAATTCGAAACAATACTTATCGAAAAGTAAAACAGCTATTGTAGCGAATAGAAAAGGAAATAGGTGTAGCCTCGATGTGCAATCAGTAGGTAGAACTGGTGGAAGGAAATTTAGAAACATTTGATGCGTCAGTAATAACAAAGAATAACACGTAATACAATAGTATAATAACCTTGCGTTGCACACCCTGACATCAACTTTACACAACTTTTATATCAATTATAGCGAGGGTGAAATGCAATAAATATGGACAAAATAGAAATTGCAACAAAGTTGTTTTGACGTACCTTTGGTTTGTAGAACCATTTTCTGAGAGACTCCATCGGACCAGTTTTATATAGCAGCCTCATATGAACAGATCACAAAACGATCACACACACATTATAAATTTGTACAGCACCAAAATTCACCACGCAGTTGAAAACACAATAAGAATTTTGCTAATATTTACGTCAAAAAACACAAAAGGCGGACATGTTTCACGAAACGCGTTCACATTTGAGAGTGATGAATGAAACCATACATAGTAGTCTTTGAATGAAACAATCGAATGAGTATATTTCCATAATAAGTGACGTCATGGTGAACGATTTAGTAAATTGTGTCAACTTCACCAAGTACCAAACGACATCAATTCATTCACAATCGGATATTTCTAGTCATTTAAAAATAATAGCATCAGACTTTTAATATTTATTATTATTTTATAAGACTAAAAAAAGAAATAAATAAGCATGGTAGATTTTACTAAATTCGAATGATAACAATTATGCATAATATTATTAATAATTATGTTCACCATGAAGTTAGTTCCAACACAAGCACTAGATGGCGCTTAACACTATAAAGTTTACTTGAAAACACAATTTTAAACATAATAGAAGTTGTGATAAAAGTATGAACATAATTTAATCCTTGAATCAATAAATTACATAATATTATATACTTAATAAAAACTTTTACTATAAAACGTATGGCTAATTTTATTTAATTTCACTTTTAATTTTATTTTACAAGAAATAATGCAGCCTGGCACCCGTGCTGGCTGATAAAAAAAATCAAATTAAACTTTTAACAACCCGCAAAAATACGGAAACGAAATCAAAAACTCGTATTTTGACACTCGTGATCGTTACGATTTTGTTACAAAAGAAAAAGCGATTCAGGATAACGAGGTAGGTTTCATATTTCGTTTCTCAATAAATTCGCTTATTTGTAAAATACACCAAGGGAAACTACGCGTTTTACACACAATCGAACCACCGAACACTATACCTACTACCTACAATGGTAATAAGAATTCAAATTTCATAGATAATTGAATTATTTTTAGATACCTTCTCTGTAATTAGTAAGTTTAGGTACGATAAACAAAAACATCCACCAGCAATCAGCATTAGATAATATTATAATTATTGAGACCTTATTTGTAAGTGATTGAAAAATTAATACGTTACCATTGAGTTACTATGTACTACGTAGTACATAGTAACTCAATGTACGTTACAGGACCAACTAGGATAAGATACAAAGATTAGGTATGTAAGTAGGTTATTTTGCCAACTGCGGCTTCTGAGTACCTTCCTACAGGGGCTACAGGACCGTTTTTCTACTTTAACGAGGTGGGTACCTACTACAGGAAGGAATTAGGATCCTCTTAATTTTTTTAATTATTAATTAATATAAGTAGGTAGTTATACCTATCAAAATTTATCAAAATGTTGTTCTATTAATTGCTTGTATAATAGGTATATATGTATGTAGGTATAGGTACTGATATTTTGAACATTTATAAAAATGGAATTAAAGTACCTACTTAACTACTAAAACTTTAACAATTGATTCTGTGTATGCCATGTCTGTGGCCATGTCGAGTAGTCTATGCCCTAGAGTGCAGTGGTGGCTCAGTGGTGAGGTCCTCGGATTTCAAATCGATCAACATCTATAACCCGCAATTGGCCAGCGTGGTATGGCCTGCACCCTCAGGAGGCTTGTGTCCCAGCTGTGGGAATGTCTATGGGCTGATGATGATAGTCTATGCTCTATCATCTATGGTTAATGTGATGTATGATCATTGCATTATGCATCTCAAGCGCGAGGACCGCCGTGAGCCCGTGACCCATATTCAGTCAGAATTCAGAAGTAAGTTGGTACTTTTATTATAAGTATTTACAAAATATACACATATTCATTAAATCGTGTGATAAAAAACAAGTAGACCTAAGTACCTATACCATTTTGATCCGTATTTTTAAGCCCTCAAAATATCACAGAAATAATAATGACTAATGAGCATTGAAACTTTGCGATCAAATCTTTTAATCCTAGACCTTCATTATGAAGTGAAGATAATAATTTTTACATTATGAAACAGTTGGAATTAATAACCAACCGCTTGACGGATGAGATATTATTTAAATTTCTATTTCAGCTTTTCTTGAATTACGTATTCATGAACAGTTTATAATTCAGTCTTCTAAGTTCTAGGTATCATTTATAGACAAGGTAGACGTACCAACTGCTAAGTAGCCTAGAAGCACAAAATATATAAAATAATATTTAAGTAACTAGGTAGGTAATAGTTAAGTTTGTGTTTGATTTTAAATTAAAGAACTAAGAACTACTAGTTACCTGTGCATCCTGTTTTTATTTTTTGATAGTTTTATATGATACATCAAACCTGCGCGCGGTGTCACTCGGTTCTAATCCAAACTATAGCTAATATAATATTCTATTATCCAAACAAAATTTCGGCCGTATCAAATCAGCTGTTTTTTCCTGAGAAGTAACAAACACACATACTTACAAACTTTCGCGTTTATAGGTACGTACCTACAATATTAGTAGCTAAGGTTAGTTAGGTATAGCTAAACTTATTCCTTATATATATGAAATATTCATGAAATATTCGATTTCGATACAAATCTGGAGATTTAAAATATCACAGTAGCAAGGATAACGAAACTTATTAAATACAATCCAATCAAATTTTCCAAACATATTAAATACAATCTACTACGGCACCATTTCTGAGAACGCAATTATGAATTACAGCCGATAATAAACCATTGAATTTGAATTAATAATACAGATAATTAATAACTTACATCTTTCAATAGAACCGGTATATATAGAGCCACTGGAAGGTTCAAATAATTATTGACTTGGAGACGAAATCTGATGTTTAGTAGTAATTACTAATTAGCATTGTTATTGAATGTTTTGATGAAATATGAATAACGCCAACGTTTTTTGTCTTCTTTTTATATCCAAAATATTAACGTTCTATATAATCACATATTCAATTATTACTAAATACATATATAAATTATAATAGATAGGTACGCATGAAAATTGAAAAGGGTAGTTAGGTATACTTTAAAAAAAACCCTTTTAAAATGATTAGTAGAAATTCAAAATGCGCTATTTTTCTGATCTAAATATTTAATTTTATTTTGTTGGTCAATAGAACACCGTCGCCTGCTTGTAAGATGCGTCCTAAGATGGAGCGCTTCCCTAGAAGCTTAGAAGATACCTCTTTTGAAAGTCTTTTGAAGTCTTGAAGACCCCACATTGTACTCATTGTACAGATTCGAAGCATGTTCCAGTTCTTAACGGAAAAAGTAAATATTTATAAGTTTTTTTTATTTATTTGTAATTCAATATATGTAGTTATCATATCCAGTATTTAAACCTATCTAGAAGCTATCTAATTATAATATTATAATGGTTATTAATAATGTGATTAAAATTACAGGGTAAGAATAATTTTCATCTTGATTGTATAGAAGATTGTATATTTCCATTTTCCATACATCGTCTACGAACATAGTAGGTACCACAGACTAATGATAATATACTACGTAGTACCTACCTACGATTAAATAATATTATGCGTAGTTATTTCAGGAATAACATAATATACCTAATGCATTTATAGTATGGAACGCGAGTGTTGCAAGTTTCTAAAAATCGTAAAATACTTAATGTTTCGTTTTAACTTTTTTTAAATACATTCTGATAAGCATTTTATAAGCTTGTTAGAAAAAGAAATTAAGAATACACAACGCTTATAATATTATATTTATTTATTTATATTCAGTTGGTATATTATGTACTATAAACGTGCGTTTATTTCCATGCTCTATTTTCATACAAAGGTAATAATTGCCATCGCAATAAGAGCCCTTAATCATTCAGCAGTTTTTAGTTTCACGAAATTAGGTAAGTACACGGGAAAGGGTGACTGTCTGGCCTAAAATAAGCTGTTATTTTATTGAAGCAAAACTCCAAAACATCTAGATCGATTTTTATGAAATTTTGTGGTGGTTCTGAGAATATATACACAGTTTATGAAGGGTATAAAAATGTGAAATGGTAGAATACTTGCCTGGTCGGGAATGAAGTTTATCTGTACTTTTACTTTTTAATATTATAAAGCTGAAGAGTTTGTTTGTTTGTTTGAACGCGCTAATATCTCAGGAACTACTGGTCCGATTTGAAAAATTAATTATTATTTCGGTGTTAGATAGCCCATTTATCGAGGAAAGCTATAGGCTGTATATCAGCACGCTAAGACCAACAGGGGCGGAGCACTGCGGGTAAAACCGCGGGGCACAGCTAGTTTATAATAATCACTGAAAAACTACCAAACCAATTGCGATGAAATTTGATACTTAGATAGAATATCATAACACACTACAATATAAAGTATAAATCATTACATACAAATTTACGTAATAAATACCGATGAGAGTTGAGACTGACGCTAAAAACTTCGATACAAGTAAATAAGTTTTATTCAATTTGCACACGAAAACATCCACTATTTTTAGCACAGTACAGGCTGGAATAGTATAGGTACATCTTGTCTAATTAATATGTTTTAAATATAACATGCTAATTGCACTCACATTCATAAGGCTTCGTTACTTCAATAAGTTATAAAACCTATGAGGTTTGCTAAAATGCATCGGAAATAGGGCCGGGGTATACTGGGTTTTAACTGTGGGTTAAATAATTTAAACGATAGTTTCAGGTGAATTAAAAAAATCATACATCCTATCCTAGCACTTGCTACAGACTTATTTATTTAACTAGGTACTTTTAGTCGTGTTTGTAATTTTGTATAAAAATGTAAATTATTCGATTCTGACGAATCTGATAAATTAATCTTAACAGATGCAATTACAAAAATAATTTGTTCCTCTTTTAAATTTTGTTTGATAAGGTTTGATTTTGATTTTAAAAGCTCTGTGAAAGAAGGTAGGTAGATTATCGCGACAACTAACAAAAAAGTTACCTATAAATTATTTACAATCATTCATTTTATTAATTGTTCTCTATATTGAGAAATAGTTATTGTTCTATTAAACGATAACTGCGGAACTTGACTTTTTAGAAACCGTTTGATCTCGACACTCGATGCGAGAGGAAGTGTGTTCTACAATGACCGCGTTTCAGTTAATCAACTTTCCTACATCGAATTCAACAAATCCGAAATTAAACATAAATGGTGAAAAGGGGCAATTAAGTTTTCTTGAATCTTGTAACATTTGCTGAATTAACTATGTAGATACCTATTCTAAAAATAATCTTAGAATTCTATCCACATAGGTATTTTGATTTTCTGTCACACGGAAAAAGCACATTTTATGTTCTATATTATATTAAACCCTTTATTCTTATTCTATATTAAATTTTGTTTTATTGCATATTATTACCATCTTTCCATTTAAAATACTTACCTTGAAGCATTCCAAAAACTTTGAAATACCTAAAAATATTCTCCATAAACTAACCTATATTCAAAATAAGTACAACATTATAAAGTTCATACTAGTGCAGCGTCCCTCCCACTTTTCCAAGCCTTGTCGCGGCGGGGGGGCTCAGTACCTGGGTTGCAAGCCAGCATCTTGGGGAAGCTAATATGGAATACACACGTGCCGCTCCCGATTCGTTTTCCATAAAACTATACGGGATGCGGCCCTGGAGTAGGCTCATCCAGCAGGCAGGTGGTGGTGAACCACTGTTTCCGCTTGTCTGTATGAATGCGCCCGAACAAGATCACGGGTTGACGGAATGCCTATGGGCATCATTGAAGAAGGTCCTCAGAGACCAGCGGCTGAAATACAGCGATGGATGGCGGTTGGTGAACCGCGGCGCGGCGGACCTAGCAGGAGGATGTCTCTTGCTGGGCATTGGGGCTTTTGCCCTCCGCCGGGCAAACTGTTACCTCTAACGTGTGACGTTGTCATGTCTAGCGGCACGTTAGAGACCAGGGGGCTTGCCTTAATCGGCTGGCCCAAGAGGAAGGTGACCTCAGAAAAAACCCCTCCAATTCGGCGTTGGGGCGCCCCACGGGGCCTAAGCACGGCGCCGAATTCCTGCCTCCCTGGGTGGCAGGTGGCTTGGCGAGTGGATCAAGTCGAAGTGGCCAACCCCCGGATACCGCCCGCCCTCCGGGGTGTAATAGGGTTACCCGGGAACAGGGGGCACCTCCCGGGTGGACCGCATATATCCCCCATGCTCGTGGGACCTTTACCTAGTACACTATGAAACCCCAACCCCAAAAATTAGAAGGAGGAATGCTGAGAGAATCGGCAGATAGAAGATGTAGTTCTGTGTTGGAACGCGCGATAAGCGCTACTCCTACACCTACTACAGTTACTAATGTAACAGAAGTGGCCGCAGAGTCGGACTCTTCCAACTCTGTGGCAAGCATGAATTCGCGGGCTACTATGAGTCCCCTGGTCCGCCGGGAGGCTCTGTGCACTCCGAACAAGGAGTCACGCTTTTGGCGGTGCCGAAAACGCTCACGGTTAGACGATGGAAGTTCGAGTGATACTTCTATCCCTTCGGAAAGGAAACCAAGAACTGGCTACCGCAAGGCGCATAGGGTAGAGAAGAATACCGAAGCACAAGTTGAACCAAGTTTACCAACTTCGGTGGATCCGGAGCCAAAATCTGCGCTCATACCCTCGACAGCTGCCATGCTTACCAATAGCATGAACACATCGACTGAAGATGTACGGAGGAGGATTGAGACACACCTGGCAACGGTCGAAAAGATCGCCAAAGTGTCCAACCACTTAAAGACCACCTTTGTGGCTGACCTGCGAAACGCCGCTAAGGCTATTAGGGAGGATACCGATTCCCTTGCGATGAGGACGTTTACCGACGAAACGAGAGCGCTTCGTGCAGAGAATGAGAGGTTGCGTATACGACTGGATTTTCTGCAAAACGAGATCCGGGAAATGCGACTACTAATGCAGCGGGGCCCAGCTGCCTCTGCACAGACAGCGGAGTTGACATTGACACAGGACTTCGAGGCTAGGATGGTACGCCAACTAGGAGAACTAATTGATGCACGGCTCCGACACTTAGAGGCTCAACCGAGTCTTCAACAACGACCTCGCCCCTCCATTGTGGAGGATGGGATAGGAAGACGTGTTGCTGGCATCCGAGAGCAGAGTTGCTCCGAAGCCTCGGAGGATGTGGGACCGAGACCAAGGAAAACAAAGACCCTCTCCAAACTGACCCGGGATGTGACGGAAACTAAAGAAGGAGGTGAGAATAAGAAGGGACAGAAAAAGCAGAAGAAGAAGAAGAAAGGAGCTGGTAAAGAACCGGCGGAACCTGCATCCATTCCCTCTCCTGCAGTAGTGGTTTCTTCGTGTCCTGACGCGGAGTCCCCTACGGTGCCCGTCTCTTCCGGCGGGGACTGGACAGTGGTGGGAAAGAGAGGCAGGGCGAAAACGAATAAGGTCCAACAGCCTGGGATCGGTGAGCACACGGCGGAACTAAGGAAGTCTAAACTACCTAAGCCAACACAATCTAGGCTGAGAGCTCCGCGATCCGCGGCAGTGGTTTTGACAATCCCTACAGAGGCCCGGGACAGCGGTGCAACGTACGCTGCGGCCTTAAAGGAGGCGAGATCCAAAAAAGACTTAAAAGAAGCGGGCATTGAATGTGTCAAATTCCGCCAGGCGGTTACGGGAGCTACCATCATCCAGATCTCCGGGCCCGACAGCAGCGATAAGGCTGATCTGCTGTCAGCCAAACTGAAGACCCTGTTCAAAGACAGAGACATCAAAGTCTCTAGGCCGGTTAAAATGGCGGATTTACGCGTGTCGGGCTTAGACGCGTCTATCACAGTGACTGACTTGAAGGAAGCCGTAGCTGCAAAGGGAGAATGCCCAGCGGAGCAGATAAGGGTGAGCCAACTGCAAAAAGACAGATCTGGTTTGTACGCAGCTTGGGTGAACTGCCCGGTAACAGCAGCCAAGAACATCGCCGAAAAACGTTTCCTCGTCGGATGGGTTGCGGCGAGGGTAACGATTCAAAAACCACGAGAGTTACGTTGCTTCCGCTGCCTCGAAGTTGGTCACGTAGCTAACCGTTGCACCGCTGAGTGTGACCGCAGCCAGCTCTGCTACCGCTGTGGGCAGCCGGACCACAAAGCCGCCAACTGCACTGCTAAGCCAAACTGCACTATCTGCGCGGATGCAGGCAGGAAAGCAGACCATCGCCTGGGTGGCAGTGGCTGTTCAGCAGACAAAGCGCCAAAAAGAAAACCGAATGAGCTTACCGCAGGTACCCAAGTAGGGCGAACAGACATGGAGATAACAGAAACCGCCAAAGTGTAACATGGAATTACGCTTTCTGCAAGCAAACCTTAATCATTGTGCAAGGGCTCAAGACCTGCTGATCCAAAGCCTGGCACAGTGGTCTATCCATATCGCAGTTCTATCAGAACCCTATGTTGTTCCCCCCGGGCGAGAAAATTGGATCGGTGACCTCGACGAGGTTGCTGCTATAGTGGTTACGCAAGCGGAAGGATCACCTCCAATTCGTGCGCATGCGAAGGGTCATGGCTGCGTAGCTGCCAGGTTCGAAGACACGATTGTAATCGGAGTATACTTCTCACCGAATAAAACACTTCCTGAGTTTGAAGCGTTTTTGGGAGAAGTATGCTCCTTGATTCAATGGGGCCGCCCTCACCAAATCATCATTGCGGGGGACCTAAACGCAAAATCTGTGGCATGGGGTTCCTCGGCATCAAATGCTCGTGGAGACGTCCTCTTGGAATGGCTCGCGGCTCAGAATTTGGTTACACTCAACCTAGGCAGCGAAAACACATGTGTGCGCATGCAGGGGGGCTCGGTGGTGGACGTGACATTTGCGAGTCCCCCTCTCGCCGGTCGGGTCCGAGGATGGCGTGTCCTGTCAGAGGTTGAAACCTTATCTGATCATAAGTATATCAGATTCGAGGTTCATCCGGTGACGGGATCTACGAAGAACGCATGCCCTGCTCCTATAGAAAGAAGCCCAAGATGGTCCCTAAAGAGCATGGATGGACACCTTTTGGAACTAGCGTCCATAATCAAGGCTTGGTGCCCGAAACCTGACGCCATAAACGTCGACGCTGAGGCGGAATGGTTTGGCGAAACAATGACGCAAATATCAGATACCGCAATGTCGAGGCTAAAAAGATCTCTCCCACGGAATAAAGTGTACTGGTGGTCGGAGGATCTTGCGCGGCTCCGATCAGTCTGTGTTTCTTCTAGACGCCAATACACTAAATACAGACGAAGAAGAAGACGTGCAGACTACTCCACCGAGGAAGAGGCAGAACGCTACGCCGTGTACCAGAATGCCAAAAAAGCTCTAAGAGACGCTATCGCGACAGCAAAGGAAAGAGCCTGGGCTGAACTACTGGATACACTAAATCTGGATCCCTGGGGGCGCCCCTACATGCTGGTTATGAATAAGCTGCGTCCTTGGGCCCCTCCAATCACAGCCAGGTTAGAACCAGCACTGCTCAAAAAGGTAATAACTACCTTATTTCCAGGCCGTCTTACAACTGATCCTGCGGACCGACTTGGGAATATCGATCAGGAGGAAATGACCTGCGAAGAAATGATCCCGGACGTGTCTTTAGTAGAATTAAAAGCGGCGGTAGACCGCCTGAAAAGAAAAACCACCTCCCCGGGCCCCGACGGCGTGCATGGCAGAGTGTTGTCCCTTGCTCTCTCATATGGACTAGACCAGCGATTCTGTGAGCTACTAACCGAATGCTTGAAGAGTGGGAGGTTCCCGGATCGCTGGAAGGTGGGACGCCTCGTGCTATTAAGGAAGAGTGGCAAGCCAGCGGACTCGCCATCAGCATATAGGCCGATAGTCCTGCTTGACGAAGCCGGTAAGCTTTTTGAGCGTATTATTTCCAGCCGCATACAAAATCATCTGGCAAGGATAGGACCAGACCTCAACGAAGCCCAGTACGGTTTTAGGCAAGGACGTTCAACGGTGGATGCCATAGCTCGCTTGCGTGATATTTCAGAAGAATGTGTTTCCCAGGGTGGGGTAGCACTGGCAATATCCTTGGATATTTCCAATGCATTTAACACCCTACCTTGGGACAAAATCTTAGATGGTCTGACCCGACACCGTTTGCCGCTGTATCTTCGCCGTATCATCTCTTCATATCTTCGAGAGCGTCAAATTACCTTCCCAAAGCAGGACGGCTGGGGTAGGCATAGGGTTGCACGCGGTGTACCACAGGGCTCTGTACTGGGGCCCCTTCTGTGGAACATCGGGTACAACCACGTGCTACAAGGAGGGCTGCCACAAGGAGTAAGCGCCATCTGCTACGCCGACGACACCCTAGTAGTGTCCACGGGCCGAGACTTCAGAGAGGCGCGACTCCGAGCCACAGCGGGGGTGGCACAGGTAGTTGCCAGGATCAAAAGCCTCGGGCTTAAAGTAGCCCTCGACAAATCGGAGGCTATATGCTTGCATGGCCATCGCAGAGCACCACAAACTGAAGAAGCAATCGTGGTGAGTGGAGTGCCCATCCGAATTGGGCCCAGACTGAAATACCTCGGCCTGGTGCTCGACTCGCGATGGACATTCCAAGCTCACTTCTCGACTCTGGCTGCGAAGCTCACCACCACGGCAGCGGCTCTTTGCCGTATCATGCCGAACATTGGAGGACCAAACGGGGCATGTCGAAAACTCTTTGCCGGGGTGGTGCGCTCGCAGGCGCTGTACGGATGCCCTATATGGGCCGATAAGCTATTAACGCGCAACACGATTGTACTGAGGCGGTCGCAGCGAGTAATAGCTATTAGGGTTGCAAGGGCGTATCGCACCGTATCTTATGACGCGGTTTGCGCCATAGCCGGTACTGCACCCTGGCATCTCGAAGCGGCCGCCCTGGCGGAAGTTTACTGGCGTAGAGCGGAGGCAAGGGAGAGGAACGAAGAACTGTCCACTGAAACGCTAGAAAGTTGGAAGCGAGACGCTCGCGACGCGGTGTTCCTCAAATGGCGTCAGGAACTTGACTCATCTTGCGTGGGGGCATGGACTCTCAGCGCGCTTAGCCCAGTGCTCAGAGAGTGGGCAGAGAGAAGGTGGGGGTCACTCAGTTACCGGCTTGTGCAGGTCCTGTCAGGACACGGATGCTTTGGCAGCTACCTGCACAGGATAGGTCGGGAACCGGCCCCCACCTGCCACCACTGCAGTGACCAATTGGATACGGCACATCACACCCTAGCCGAGTGCCCGGCATGGACGGCGGAGCGAAGGCCTCTTGAAGACTTGCTGGGAGAGGAAGAGCTGACCCTGCAGGGTCTCGCGAAAATGATGGTCAGTGGCGACACGGAATGGAGGACGGTCGCGGCCTTTTGCGAGGCTGTGATTAAAGCGAAGGAGGTTGCAGAGAGGGCCCGGGAGAATGACCCAACGACGGATCCTCTGCGCCGACGCAGACCCGGCAGACGCAGGCGTCTCTACGCCCAGCGTCAGCCTTGAGACAGGATATGACGAACACACGCAGGGGGAGGTTTACGTAGAAACGAGCATACTGTAGCTATGCTCGCTGCAAGTAAACCGACCCCCCCTGCGACAGAAGGTGGAATAGCCCGGCAATAGGGCAGCGATATCCTTATTGGATACCGACGCCTATTGCCACATTATGGGCTTGGGAGAGTCGCCAAGTCGCGGCACTCACCACGTAGGCGGTGGGGGTATAAGGCCTGGCTGTTAACCCCTGCCGTCGAAGGCGAATGGTGGCCACCGTTGGGTTTTAGTGGGTAGGGCTTCTCGCGAGTCCCACATACCCCCTCACGCAGAAAAACTGCAGAGGGGGATGCGTAAATGCATTTCCCAACGTTAAAAAAAAAAAAAAAAAAAAAAAAAAAAAAAATACTAGTGCAGCGTGGGTTTATAATGAAGGATCAATATGATATATATTTGAGTACACTGTATAGCGTCCCGTTGCGTATATAAGCTAAGGGTTGGCGACAAAACTCGTAGTCGAGGATTAGGGGTAGGAGACGAAAGTTCTGTGTGTTTTTTTATTATAAGGTAAGATATAAATTTATTCAATTTTAATATTTAAAATTTAAAGAGGTAAAAAATATAATGTTTACGTTTCTTAAAAAAATTTTTGATACGTATTTTATAATCGGAGAATAGTTTCTGTATAATTATTTTGCGATAATATATAACGTAATACAATTTTTGGGTCACCTAAATTGTTAATACATACTATACTATAAATAAATATATATTATATTATTTCAAATTGTGGTAAAAAAACAAAAGTATTATTTCAATGATATAATAAATAGGTATTAAATATCATTCAATAATATCAATTAACATACCTTGTAATATTTAAAACATATTACCTATAATTGTTGCAAATTTTGATCTGAAAAAACGTTACATTCAAGTTTAATACAGTTAAAAAGTAAATCTAGTAGTAAAGATATTTTAGTTTCCATAATATGTACAGTCTACCTATTTAATAAAAAAACTAAACCGTCTTCAAATGGTCTAAAATGTAGAAAAATTAAATGGGACTAAATAACTAACTGGAAGGCACTAGCTTTCAAATTAAAAAAAAGAATCATCAAAATCAGTTCACATCGAAAGTTCTGATCTATAGCCAAATAAAATTACAGTCGAATTGAAAACTTTCTCGTTTTCTTCTTCAATATCTATATTCTATATGTCGTGGCCATATCGTACATTTGCTTATTTCATGAAATGATTGGCCATTTCACGAAATGGTCGCATTTCGGGAAATGGCCAATTTAGTTTGGCCACATCATGATGTGGTTTGAGCAGATCAATGATAAGAAATCGTTTCACGATATGACCAACTAAACGCGCGGTTTTTTCATGAAATGATCAAAATTATTTGATCATATCGTAAAATAGTTACATTAATCATTGGTAGAGGCGCTGCAAGCTCTGTGTTATGTGATAAGATGGCGGCCGCTGGCGAAAATTTAATTATTCGCAGTTAAAAACTTCATAATTCGTTTAATAACAATATGAAGAAAGTCATAGCAAAGAATTTACGACGAAGAGGTTCGAGTACTATGGAAAATGTGGATATCTTATAAGTATGTATTGAAGAAAAAATGCGTGTTAAATAAAATAATTTAAGACGCATTTTTTATTTTAGGATATATATTTATATATCCTACTATATTATTATAATTGTTTGTTTTTTAAAAAGCGATCCGCTTCTGGCACTCGCCGGCCGCTGCCGCGGCACGCTCGCTTTGCTCGCTCGGCTCGTGCGTTGTTTATCATAGTCTAACCTAACCTAACCTAACTGTTTTCTATTGCAAAAACGATTCGCTTCTGGCATTCGCCGGCCGCTGCCGCGGCACTAACTTAAATGACATTAAACAAGTTTTTAGAATATTCTGTATTTTTTTATGACTGACTCTTTATATTTTATACGATCTGGCCAAATTTATCAAGGAAAAATATATATCGAATTACAAATGAATAATTGTTTATGTATCATCTTCCACGTCACAACAGATCCATTTTATAATATAATTTTTGTGTTTGGAGATTTTAGGCTCCAGTATTCAGCCTACTACATAGGCTACTTTTTACCACAGTAAAACATCTCATTCCCATGGGAATTTCCTTTGACTAGTAATAAATAAATAAGCGGGTGGAAAGCTAAAAATAAACTATTATAAATAAATCTTGCTAGTTGCTGCCTTACTCTTATCAAATTGGTATGAAAAAAAAATTGTTGTTCAATTCTCAGACCTGCCCTATATGCACACACAATTTCATGAGAATCGGTCAAGCTGTTTAACTTCAAACAGCGCGACAGGAGAATTTTATAAAGAACTATATCTGTGCTCCGCGGTTTCACCCGCATTGCTACGGTTGGTCTTAGCATGATGATATATAGCCTATAACCCATAGCCTGCCTCGATAAATGGGCTATTTAACAGCGAAAGAATATTTCAAATCGGACCAGTAATTTCTGAGATTAGCGCGTTCAAACAAACAAACAAACAAAATCTCCACAGCTTTATAATATTAGTATAGATAATAAATGTATAACACACATGCAAGAATACAAAACCAATTTAACATATATAGACAAAACGAATAAGATAGTAATATATTTCTATAGCCTAAAATCTAGACTGGAGAAAGCAGAGTTTTAAAAGCACGTACTATAAGTCAATACGAAATATATCCTAACACGAAACACGGAAAACTCAATCGCAAACTTCGTGGCGCATCTGAGAATATTACATAATTATTTCAAATATAACGTGCAAGCGGTAAAACTAGAATATATTGCATGTGTTAAATAAATTTTATACAAGTACTTACTACCTATACAAATTAAAAGAAATTACGTACTTACTAATTAACTTTTTAATTTTAAAGATCAAACTAAATAATACGACTACATAAACCACATTTAGTTGCGGCTTTACGCTATGTTTGTTTTCAGTAGGTAAATGTTCAGTAACATTTTAGGAAGTTTTTTAGTTCTTTATAACTACGACTGTTTACCTAAGTACATAAAGAGTTCCCATCTACTTTTATTGTAATCAGTATCAATTCATAAAATGTGAAATATCGTAGAAGGCGATTTAATTCAAAGTCTGTACAAGGAATTATAAACACATATTGAACTAGATGGAGCATGTCATTTGAATGCAAGTAAGTTTTAATTATGTAGCTTTGTGTCTTTTTCTCATCGATAAAAATACTGTAGTTTTTTTAATATTTTTCGTCGCACAAACAAAACTGGAAGAGTGTGTGCAAAAGAACATCTAGATTCTAGATGAATCCGGGAAAAGCTACTTAGTAAGAAATAAAAAGTTTTATTCGTAAATGTTGAATATAGTTAACTACTTACTATTATTAATTGCGCCAGTTCAATGCTTTTGTTGTAGTCACATAAGCAAATTCGTGTGAAGTTATTAGTTGTAGTCTAACAACTTCATGAAACTGAAAGTTATTAATTTAAAATTAAAATGATTCTAGTAGGGTCTGCTAATGTTCTCAATTCAATTTCATTTGCATGCCATAGAAATATCATTTTAACTCGTCTTAATTGTAGTCATTTATCAAAGGGAGTATTTCGCATTTATTCATTTCTTTGTCATTATTCATTACCTAATTGATTTGCTTTTACATCTATACTAATATTATAAAGCTCAAGAGTTTGTTTTTTTGTTTGAACGCACTAATCTCTGGAACTACTGGTCCGATTCGAAAAATTCCTTCGGTGTTAGAATTAGAGCATTGTTAATGTTCTAAGGTGTTAGATAGCCCATAAATCGAAGAAGGCTATATAGGCTATATACTGTGGCTATATATCATCACGCTAGGACCAACAGGAGCGGAGCCACGCGGTTGAAACCGCGGAGAACAGCTAGTGTTTGATAAAACATCTTTACATTTAAGTTATACACAAATTATTATTTTTATTTTTGTAGGAAGTAGAGTGCATACAGACATACTTGATACAATATGAAGTTTGAAATTTCTGAAATTTAATTTATTTGCCTTCCTTGTACACATTATCTGAAAAAAATGGTATTGGTGTACTATACGTCCCAAATAAAATATATCTATCTATCTAAATACACTTAGTTAGTCGTTAATCTACAGTAAAAATTTCAAGCAAAAATAAAAACATAATATGTAAAAAGTAAAGCTATAAATGTGCCACTAAAGTTAAACATGTACGCCTAAAGTCACCTCCAGTTACTAAAGTAAAAAGTGGAGCTAAAGTCATTCTATACTGCATTTTTCTAAAGTATTTAATTAATACGCCTTTGCATTTCGATTTGTAAATTAAAAACGTACCTTGTAATTATAGACCGGAGGGACAGTGGAGAACAAAATGGGGCTTTTATTGAAGCCGTTTCATTATTTGCGTTTTAACACCTGAACGGAAAATTGCTGGCTATATTTAGAGCTAGTCATTTGGAAATTCTATTAGGAGATTGTTGTCTATGCTGCGTGAAGATTATGTTTTGTGAAATGAATTAATTAAAGGATATTTATAACTTCTATACTATAATGTCGTACGTAAGAAAGATAGGATTTCATTTTGTATAATAAAACATATAATTGTATGTTATATTGCGTTTATTCATTTTAATTATTTTGTTTGTATTGTTCACATAACCATATTATGTACATAGAAAATATCAATCAATTTTAGCTTAAAAGCACGAGGAAACCTAAAACTAAAATTTGACGTGCAGGTTGTTCCGAAAAACTGACCAACGTGCAGCATGCTTCTCGAATTTTAATTTCTTTTTAGGCTTGTGTCCTGGAAAAAAGAATTACCTATGATTAATTACCTTAAAAATAAACTTGATTATTACAGATCTTTTGTTTTATCTTGTATTATTGTAGGTATTATTGAATTTTCAATGTTTGAGACTCTATTTTAATAAATATACTCTATTTTTAGCAATGCCTATATCTAATTATAGTACCTATGTAGGTTACAAGCAAATCCGGATATAAAACCTTGGCATTACCCACCCACTATGTAACAAACACCTGAACACATATTTTTATTATATTGAAACGTAAAACAGAGATGTTATCCTTTGATCAAATTGTTTGCATACAAGAGTATCACGTATACCTACAGGAGCAAAGCTCAAAATAACAATTGTTACTGCATCTATTCATAAGTTACCTACTTGTTTGTTATTTTATATAACCTCTTTGAATTTAAATCCTCAAATAAATATCCTTTAAGTATTGTTTTCGCTATAAACCTACTAGACAATAGACATAGCAGTTCATATTACATATAATTACAGACTACTATTCACCTTTATTTTATTTTTAGGGATTATATAAAAAAATAACTTGCAGAAAGATTAATTATTAAGTACCTATATCGTTATCGTATGTTAATGTAGTTTCATATCAAAACGTATCGTTATTGGTAGGAAATGCATCCAGTTCATTTCCTATTTGTAAATAGGGTTCGACCTTGGTTCGACTTATTTCATAAAAAAATAAAAATTAATAAGTCACAATTATTTCGAGAAAATTTCAAAATTACGATGCCATTATTATGCAGTTCTTTCGGTCAATGTACACGAGTTCAAAGACGATTTTATGGAAAAATAACATTATAGATGTCCACTCTTCTGTATCCTAAAGTTAGAATATGTAAATAGCATTTCTAAAAATAAATATCGTGTTATACTTCGAAAAAATATTAGGTAAAAATTCATCCAAAATAGATATAAGTAGTAAGTACATATACAATAATATAATAATGTTCCCAGCCATGTCAAACCTAACCCTCTTCCTCATCATGGTGAGCGTCACGCTGGTGACGTCACAGACCTTCCAATACTCGCGAGGATGGACGAACGGGAAACGAGACGGGCACAAGACGAGCCTTGACAAGATACTCTCGCCTTGCCAAGTGCAGAAGCTGAAGTATTTGATTATGGGGAAACCTTTTACGGAACGAGTAAGTTTTTAGATGTACTTACCTATATAATCACGTTGTACACGCCATTCAAGTTACCCTCTATATGTGTGCTTAATTTCATATTGTAATCGGTTCAGTAGTATTTGCGTGAAAGAGTAACAAACATACATATACACATCCATCCTCACAAACTTTCGCATTTATAATATTATTAGTATCTAGGATTAGTAGGATATAGAGGGTAACTTGGATTAACACATAGGATCGGTTTAATCCCGGAAATCCCACGGGAACGGGAACTATGCGGGTTTTTCTTTGAAAACGCGGGCGAAGCCGCGGGCGGAAAGCTAGTTTATAATATTAGTAGGATATCTAGCATAGGATAGGATAGGATATGATAAAATTAATGATGATTTCATGAATTTTGATTGTCAGTATTTATTTTACTTTTTATTGTCATCTTCTTGGTACAAGGCTTTTATTTTTCTTTTTTAAGAAAACCATAAATAAAACATTATAATTTGTAGGTCCTTAATTAGTATGACACCTTTACCATATACTGCATTAAATTATGTTATTTGTAAAACCATTTTTTTCAGTTACTCATACCATGTGATGATGAAGATGATGAGATCCCGAAGAGGTATCGCTCCGATCACCAGGACATTTCCGATACTTTCCAATGAACACATCGACCGAGCCAAATTGTTATTATTTATTTATAAGATACGCTTTTATTGATACCAAATATTAAAAACAGGTATAGGTACTTATAATTGAGCAAGATTTAACATTATAAAAATAAATGTATACTAATAATAATGCAGGAAATAAAAGTTATTTGTTTTCAAAAATACATTTAATAAATAAGTTACATACTAATAGAAACCAATACACCATTTTATATTTAAACTATTCTCGTTAAATTTACTCATAATTATATTATACAGTGAAGCATTATAATATAATTACTGATTTCTCACAATATAATCAATGCGTAATAAAAGGCTGGAATTACGCATTGATTACGTTTGCTTTATAGTCAATGTTTTTGTTATATAATATAATTATTAATTATTGAAGCTGAAATGGAAAAATATATTGTGCCATCAAGATTTAATTATAGAAAGATTTTTTAGTCATTTTCCATAAATAGATTATATATAGGTACATTGTAAAAGTACTATTTGACACCATAACTTTTCATTGAAATTTGAAAATATATACAAAACTAGGCCTTATATTTTCCCATTACTAGGTACTTACTGAAAAATATCCTAAAAGCTTACTTCCTGCAATAGATCTTACATGCAATTTAACCTAGGTTAAAAAAAAAATATTATCTATACAAACAACTAGGTATATTGTAATCTACCTAGTTAAATGTGTTTTTTTTTTGTTGTCTGTTGAATCTATACCTTCTGTTTCTTGTTGCTGTATTTTGTATTATAAATTATAATATTATGTATAAGGTTATTACTAATCCAATATAAAGATTACTTAACGTTATTAGTAAGAAAATAATGTAGTGCCATGTAATATTAATGAATAAATATTATATTGATACAGAACGACTCGTTTTTATTGTTTTTGATATACCTAGTTACCCAAGTTTGAATACCATAAGTATTTTATACGAATCACCTGACCAAAACATGATTTAAATTAAGATGTACCTATTTCCTAGTTCCTTTTTCCATAACCAGGTGGCAGATTCGCAAGGAAATCTTTTTGAATTTCTAGAAATTTAATTTTCAACGAAAATATGTTAAATTTTAAATTTCAATTATATAAAAGTGCCATCTAGTTGTGGAAAGTAGTACTAAGCTATAATTTGATAACAGCGCCATCTAGTTGTGAGAAGTAGTACTAAGTTATAATTTGATAACAGCGCCATCTAGTTGTGGAAAGTAGTACTAAGTTATAATTTGATAACAGCGCCATCTAGTTTTAGAAAGTAGTACTAAGTTAAAATTTGATAACAGCGCCATCTAGTTGTGGTAATAAGAACTATATTGTCATGCTATTCAATACTAGATGTCGCTAATTAATATTTAAATGAAAAGGTATCTGCTGACTGCTTTTAAAATTAAACTATTGTGATAATATTGAACACCCTTTCCATTTTGGATTATGTAAAAATAATATATCAGTACATGTCATACATGTTGCAATGTTATAGGGAAACACTGATTATAATTATTAATAGGTAATAACCGAGCTTTTAATATAATTAATTCGTGTTCTAATTTCCATCACAAAATAATAATAATTCTAGTTGCTATATAATGCTGCATACTAGATGTCGCTGAGTATTTTTAGTGGAAGAGTAATAATTGACCGTTTCATGCATGCATTGTAAAGAAACTAAATTCAGATAATATAATATTATAGTATCTAGTATTTATGTACCAATTCAACCTAGGATTATTAAAAAAATATCTCAGTGCATATCGATCAATATTTATTAAGTTGTGTTGTTATGTAAGTGTGACAAAAAAACATTGATTGAAATTTAAATATTTTAAGTTAATTCCTATCACAGACTAATAATAATATACTACGTATACAAATTCCTATATTAATATATCTTTAAATATTATGTCATAATAATAATATGTATTAAATACATGAAATTTTCATGTCAATTCTGTACTATTATACTTATATTATAGGCTTTTAATATAACTTTTAGGTATAATTGTATTGAAAAAATAAGTACCAAATAAAAATGTTGTGTGGTTTTATGAAACCACGGTAAAAGTGAAACTTTCCGAACACTGCTTTATACCTACTCGGCAGCCGACCGTCACGCGACATGCGCTACACAGACCAAAAAGTTTGAGACGATGTAATAAAAGTTTCACTTTAAAAACATTTCTAATTTTAGGAGTAAAGTCAAATGAGTAAGCTAGTACATGGCTAGTACCTATAACTACTTCTACATGTTATATATACCATTTACGATATGCATGAACATGCATTTACAATAAATTACCCACATGTATATATGTCGTGGCCATATCGTAGATTTGCTCATTTCATGATATGATCGATCATTTCACGAAATGGTCGCATTTCATGAAATGGCCAACATAGTTTGATCAGATCGTTAAATCGACAACGTTTCACGATTTGGCCATCCACATTTGGCCAGATCGTATAAAATATAAAGAGTCCATAAAATATTAAAAAAAAAATCAGAATATTCTAAAAACTTGTTTAATGTCATTTAAGTTAGTGCCGCGGCAGCGGCCGGCGAATGCCAGAAGCGAATCGTTTTTGCAATAAAGAACAGTTAGGTTAGGTTAGACTTTGATAAACAACGCACGAGCCGAGCGAGCAAAGCGAGCGTGCCGCGGCAGCGGCCGGCGAGTGCCAGAAGCGGATCGCTTTTTAAAAAACAAACAATTATAATACTATAGTAGGATATATAAATATATATCCTAAAAGAAAAAATGCGTCTTAAACTATTTTATTTAAGACGCATTTTTTCTTCTATACATATAAGATATCCACATTTTCCATAGTACTCAAACCGTCGTAAATTCTTTGCTATAACTTTCTTAATATTGTTATTAAACGAATTATGAAGTTTTTAACTGCGAATAATTAAATTTTCGCCAGCGGCCGCCATCTTATCACATAAACACAGAGCTTGCAGCGCCTCTACCAATGATTAATGTAACTATTTTACGATATGATCAAATAATTTTGATCATTTCATGAAAAAACCGCGCGTTTAGTTGGCCATATCGTGAAACGATTTCTTATCATTGATCTGCTCAAGCCACATCATGATGTGGCCAAACTAAATTGGCCATTTCACGAAATGCGACCATTTCGTGAAATGGCCAATCATATCATGAAATGAGCAAATTTACGATATGGCCACGACATATACGTTAATCATACGTCATTAACGATACTGTTGAACAATTATAGCTTCTATCACAACGTGCTAAGGTTTAAATTAAATTAACCATATAAATAGAGGTATTCCTAGTAATTTGTGCTTCATCTATCATCTGTAACAAGCATCATTATTAGTGTATTAAGCTTTGAGTTGTTACACAAAATTAACTTTCAAAAAGCATGTTCTATTAGTGTTGCTATTAGGTACAATCGATATCGATAGATTGAATAATTGATTCGATAAGTTTGAATTTAATGCGGTTGTTTGGAACGCACGGTGTGAATTAATGTGATAGTGTATTTAAAGTTACTTGTAGGTATACTAAGATGTCTATACCTACTTGGAACATAAGTGTGAAAGTAAATCTGTTTGTAAATTTTCGTATGATCCAGATAACTGATTTAGTTAATATATGAATTAAAATTAAAAACATTTTAGCTAGGTACTTAGAAAATAATTTTCGGTTTCAGACACTTAAAATCGTAGGTATCTTAAAAATTATTTGATTATCTATTCATGCAATTAATAAAAAAAGTAAGAAATAAAAATTTGATTTAGGTAATCAATACCTACTAGGAAGATTATTCATATACATATGTATGTACCTACTTGATAATTTTACAGTTATTATGTTATACTAAATGAAATAATACCTAATAGGAATAATTCGTTTGAACGTTTTAAATTAAATTTATATAAAATGTATAGAAAACAAAAAACATACAAATTATTAAAATATGTCAATACAAATTATTTTAACGTCTGTAAGTTGTTTCAAAATCATTCAGCCAGCTCAAACTTGCCTCGTTTCAATTAGACTGCTAGTGTTGTCGATGTTATTTATTAGATATCGATAAAAATATATTAAATTTTATGTAACCAGAATGTCTTAAAATCAAAATTAAGTGAATTTGACTTTATGCATTTATAATTATTAGGTAAGTAGTTATTATTTGGGTATTGTAGTAAGAGAAATCGAACCGAGGTATAATTTTTCATATACTTTGTAGATCATAGACGATTTAATCTAAATCAAAGCTTTTAAGTTTTAATCTAAACCATATTATCTGCAATAGAAATTTATTAGGTACCTATTACAAAATTTAACTTATTGGTTTTACATGTCTGTGGGTTTTACTCTACCTAAAACTACCACTACCTAACAATTAACACTACCTAAAAGTTATTATATAAAATGATGTCTGAAATTTGTGTCATGTTAATTTAATTTATTTCCGTTTTTTGTCATATTATGTTAAAAAAAATGGATAATGTAGTAGATATTGACATGATGAATCCGGGCTTATTATGTAATGGTTTTATCTTTGCCGTTTATTGTAATTTTACTTAGCCCAAATTCTACGAGTATCTAGGTATACTGTGATTTATTGTCAAGATGGAATATAATTTATGCAAGGAAATATATATTTGATTAGTAATAATTCTGGGTATTTTTATAAAGTCAATAAGCAGATATTTCTTAAACTCTTAAATTTACCAAAGGCATAGGCTAAGTTATGTTTACATTTTTTTACAGAACTGCCAAAAACTGAACAAAGTGTAATAAACGAGGATAACATAAGCTAATAGGTTAAAGTAGAAACTTTAAATGATTCAGGTTATATTGCAGGAATCTACAAAGCAATGGAAAGTGGTCGATAGTACCACAACGTTATCCTGAACATCACTATATCGTAAGAATGAGATGCCCTAAACGAAATCCGTTCAACCATCGTGCAATCAGATCCCAAACTGACCAATCACAAGCCGGGAGGGAGGCAACAGCCGGCGTTCCAAGCACGCGATTGGCTAAAATTATTCACGAGGTTACCATTTAAAAAAAACTCCACAGAACACGCAATTGAATGCCTTTTTTCCACTCGTGTTAAATTGATGAAAAAAGACTCGCGAAAGATGAAATATAAAAATGATTTATTGTGCGTCGCCAACTTTTTTAACTTATTGGACATTAATGACTTTTGATTTTGCGCAGTGCCTACGTTTTTAAAACTCCCCCGTCTGACTTTTATTTTTATAAATGTTACGTCCGTTCTGAATGAGTAATTTGGGAATTTAATTTGATGTTATTTTAATGGCGCGTCTGAAATATAAATTGGGAATGGCTTTTAAATTCTATTTTTATCCAGAACTTTATACTTATGAATCTCTACAATTTTATAGCTGACTGTTGTCATGTTGTGACTGTGTCCTAAATTGAAACTATATAGATACAATTTCATTTATTTAAAATCCAGAGTCATTTGCACCTATCTGTTTATTTATTTGAACCTTCGAAACGTTGCACATTTGAAATTTAAAGAGAATTTTGAAACGGTTTCATCCTTATTCCTAACAGTTCTGTTCTGGAGAACTACTATTCTGGAAGTTTATAACATTAACAATAATGTTCGAACCTATATGTATGTAATTAAATATCAAATCAATCATATACCAGGATGAAGCTAAATAGTAAGTAGCCTTTTCGGAAAAACCTTCAAAACTTGTTTTTACGATTTATATATTGGTCGTATCTAGCTGCGCTTCGCGGTTTCACCCGCGTGGCTCCGCTCCTGTTGATCTTAGCGTAATGATATATAGCCTATGCCCTAGCCTTTCTCAATTAATGGGCTATCTAACATCGAAAGAATTTTTCAAATCGGAACAGTAGTTCCTGAGATTAGCGCGTTCAAACAAACTCTTCAGCTTTATAATATTAAGTATTTCATATGTAGGTAAGCTAGTTAGTAGGTAATTGATTTTCTTAACGAGCAAGTAGCTAAAAAGATAGGCAAGACACTCACCAAAAATTGTATAAAAAGCAATAATTTTAGTCCCAACTAAAATTATCAGACCCCAGTCTGCTATTTTTTCTTGCACCAAAAAGCATATTCATTCAGTATGAAAATTTATATCCACTCCATTAAATATCACATGTACACTGAACCTTCACAAAAGCGTAAATTTCATAGTATAAGTACAATTAAACATCACAGTAAAAAGGTGATACCTCTATTGACAGCGTTAACATTAAGCTATGAGCAGAAATAGTGACTTGTAACTAATAAAGATCTTGGCTGAGAGCGACATGGCTTACATTTTATTTGCGAGATAAGCCGGCCCGGGGAGTTGCATATGTCTAGCGTGCCTTGATTTGAGTAAGGAATAGCTCTCATATTATGATGATTTTTTCAAGCTATGTAGAGTTTGGTTAAAATGGTAGAGTATGAATAACATTCTTAATAAATGAATAACATTCTTAATAACAATCAACAAGTATTAGTTTAACACTACCGATGTAGTGTTAAACTAATACTTGTTGATTGTTATTAAGAATGTTATTCAAACTCCATCATGGTGATAAACAGAAAATAAATCTCCATGTTTGTTAATTACTACAATGATAAATTAATTGTTACCTTCCTATTGGTAGGTTGAGGATCAGTTTACAAAGGTGTAGTACCTAATATTCAACTAGTTCTGTACTTTTTAATTTTGTTATTAGGTATACATACCTACATTTAACGTTTGTACCTACTTTGTATGTAACGAATTCAATAATAATTTATTAATCTTAGTAAGTATCAAGAATTTATAGCAGACTGCAGACCTAGTAACTAGTAAAAGAGCCAGAAAAAAAGCATGAAACCCTAACAAATAATTTCATCGTAAATTATAATATTATGTACTTACTTAATTTTTTTTTATTGTAACATAAAAACCTACTCTACATTTCAGTGTAAGCTGTTCCTTACCATAGCTAATATACAACATGCGACGCTCCGTGGGCAGCGGGGCCGATACGATATCGTGACGACTTTATTTCGCGACGACCCGACGATTTACGTTCGTTGATAAAACTTGCTCCATATTGCGAATCCATCTTAAAGATAGGATGAAGATGTACGAAAGATGTGTATTATGTGTTTTAGTAAAAGATATAGTTTCTAGGTTAGTCTCGTTTATTGATATTTAAAACTCGATATTGGGGCACAAGGTTATTAAGTCAAAAATTGTTAGAAATTATTTAAGTTTCTAGCTTCTCCAAGTTATTTTGTTAGAAATCAACTCAAAAAAGCTCGCAGTTTGGAGATTCTCCTAGTTAGATATTGATAGCTGTGCGCTGGTCTTGGTTAGGGTATTATCATTTCTTTGCTGTCTTAATTCCAATTCCTGCTGGGACTAAAAAGATTGTTCTAATCACAAAAAATACGTACTAGGTAGTAGGTACTAATCACTAATCATGAAGCTTTCGTAAATAATTAGGTAACACAACTTTTGTCAGCAAAACAAATTAAATATTTAATTTGTTACTACTATCATCATCATTAATCAATTTTATTCCTTGCGGGAACACAAAGTCATGGTTAGGACTTCTAAGCCATAATCTACCATTTTGGCTAACACTTAACAGGCAGATGTGTCATGACATGTCGTTGAAATTTTTGTGTAATATGCCGGTTTCCTTACGATATTTTCATTCACCGATTGAAGCAGTGATGATGTGGATAAAGAATAAATGAAAATTAATTTAATTTTTGCATGAACATAACGCTCTTAACCTCGATGTTTTTATTGGTTTTGAGAAGATTTTAAGACAAAAAAACTAAAAAAAAAATACACTAGGTACAATTCGGGCTACATTAAGTATTGGCATGGCATATTGGCTACCTACTTGGCATTTATAAAAGAGGAACTACAGGATTACAGATAAAACAAATAATACTTAAATAAAAATATTTATTTATATTGAAGACTATAAACCCAGACAATATTTTAAATCGTATCCCGTTCGATTTCTGTAAATTGCAAATATAAAGATAAAGCCTTATATAAACAAGTAATTTAACAAAATGCATAAGCCTTATTAATTCTCTGTTAATGTTATATTAAATGCATACAAGCAATTATTGGAAAACATGGAGTTAAAATTTAGTTAACTACTGCATTTGGGTTTACTTGTGTTTGTAAAAGGGGTCGTGTGGAACATTAATACGATGCGTTTATCACTCTTTCATTTAAATACCTCTGCCTTGTAAGGCATTACGGTATGGCAACAAGAAAGTTACGTTTTATGTATTTGTACGTAAAAGTAAAGCCTAAGAATTGAATGTACTGTTTTTTTGACAAAATTAACAACATTTTAGGAGAAATATTTGAAAGGGTGACACCCTTTCTATAAAAAGCTAGCCACATTATAATAAGAGAAACACGTCTACTATTTTTAATGAACACATGTGTATCTACTACATAATATTTGAATTACCTGACCACATAATAAACTCATATAATTAACTCGTATCATATGGGAGGTTCTCTAGTTTTAAACAAACAGTCATATACACATATTGTTTTAGAATAAAAAATTGTTTTTGTTTTTCGTCAGGAAATAATATGATATTTGCTTTTTCTCAGCCCAAATACCTAAGGGAAAAGTCAGCTGAATTCTCTGTATATTTACTAAAAATAAAGAGTAATTTTTTAATATGACCAATTTATTAAACATATTTAAAAACTCAACTACTTTCCAAGTGCCATACCGTCTTTAATAATAAAGTTTGAAAAGAACATAATATTAAATAGCTTTTAACATTCCTCACGTTATCTTAATGTTTCTCAGAGACATTTATATTTAGCCCAATACGTGTTCGAAGTTTACCTTTTTGCCTTTTTATCACTATTTCTCCTTTTATGCCTTTGATTTTAAAGTTCCGTGTGAAATTCAGAAAATACTTTATTTACAAATTCTAAAAAAAAAATCAAAATGTTTACTAGTAGATAGATTATAGATATGCAAATACGAATAAACAAAAAACAAGGAATCATTAAGATTAAATAAAAGTCATTAAATTAATTCAAATTGGCAATTACGTCAATGTTTAAATAATTTGTTTATTTTTTATTTTTATTTATTTAATAATAGGCCTAAGGACTTAAAATAGCCTAAATGTATCTTTAATCATATTCCGTTCTAGTTCACACGATTACTTTAATTACGAACTGCTGTGAATATGAAATGAGAGTAGATATTTTAAGCAATTGTTGAATCTCATTTAAATTATTGAAGGCATAAATATAGTTCAAATATTATCATTATTATTGATGAAGCTGTGATTCTAGTGCCTTTATACCTTTTCCTAACCTTCTAAAAAAACTTATTAAAACTAACACTTTCTATAAAATTAAATGAATAAATACAATAAAAATATCTACAGAACCCGCTGTAGAAATCACCAACTCACGCCTAATGGGGTTACACCAAGTGATTTGTGTTCATTTGGATCTCATATTGAATGCTTTAAAACCTTTTAAGTCCAACTGTCCAATGATAAGAGAATATAAACGTATAATTAATTAGTAATATTAAACAAGCCCCACTTATTCGCTGCATTTCATTTAATTTTAACGTTAATGTATTGTGATTGTTTTAAGTTGAACGTAGGTAATATTATTTTGTGGATAGCAAAAAGAGCTTATACCTAGTAATAAAGAGTTGTAAATGCGTATCTGAGGTTTATTAAATTTTTTATTATAGTTAGTATCACTTCGTGTACGTGTACCTACCTATTGTTTGGAACTAGCAAGACAAAAGAACAACCTGAAATAAACAAGAGAAACATTAAAATTATATATTACGAAGACGATTTGTTTGTTCACAAAATATTTAGGTAGGTACTTTGAATGCATGTAGTTACGTATATTACTCATGAGTGTTCTCTACCAATAACTGCAGAGGCCATACAAATAAAATGATGTAACTAAATGATGTTAACATATTACATACTAGCTACCTATAGCGTTAGCTACTATTAAGTATTCTGTGTTATTACTGATAAGAATAATAAATAGACAATAATATTATATAGCTTTACTTATATTATATCATATACCTGATATATAAGTACGAATGGTTAACTTTCTGATAGCAAATTAAATAAGTCCATTACCTCCGAGTAATATTCTTCACGTAGAATTGTTCAATATAACGCCCACTCCTAAATACACCTTGCTATGATATAATTTTTATAAGAATGCCTTGTGTACATAGAGCGAATGGTTTTGATACTTGATACTATAATTTATTAAATTCACAAGTTTGTCGGATAAACTAAAGATTGATTAAAGGCTCATTATTTAAAAGGGTTAAAGTTTGTTTCGTGTCCAACAAGTGTTAATTAATTAAAACTTTATTTTGTAAACCAGTAATGATAGCCTCTGTCGGACAATATTGAATATTTACGATATTGTCGACAAAATTAATTTTACTTTATCTGGTTTATGAATTTTATATACCTAGTGGGTAGGCAGGTACTTAGATATAATATATATATTTTGTTTTCAGTGATGCCAGTTAAATTTCACTAACCTCTCCAATTCTTCTCTATTACCTAAATCTTCTCTACCTATAATCATATAATAATTTATAAAATACTTATCATTTTAACAACGAGCTTGTTAGGCAACCCATTGTTTTCTGATTCTGTAGAATTTTAATCAATGTCATTTATCTGCTTCTATTTCTTCTCCTAGAAGACTATGCAATATACACAGACATCTGTAAATGTTGACAAAAAATGAGTTAAAATATCCTATGAGTCATATGCATAATAATAGATAGAAATAATAGACTCATAAGTAGAAATAAATAGCATCAAAGTATCAAGACGCTTACCAGTTACCACCAAGCACCGGTAGATACGTGCGCCGCGTACAAAGCCGTAGCACACCCCTACTGAGTGTATTGTTATCTTATTTGTCAGGGACATTTACGACGCTGCGGCAACCATAGCTTACCCTTCGAGGCGATTAGAGATGTGCGGACTCGATTTGCGGATATGAGCTTTGGACATGTAGGTTTTTGGTTAGGATTTGAGGGAATAAGAAGGCTATAGGAATAATGCATGATATATTATGCTATATAGAATTCTTAAACCAGAAAAAAAAATTAAAATTGTAGGTATATTAAAACATTGTGTGCAATAACACAAGCATAAAAAAAATATAGAGGTCCCGGTGTACTTCGCAACTTTTTATGTTTTTCAACGTTTAAAGTAAACCTTCCCTGGACAAACACAAACATTTCAAAACCAATATCTCCTAAATCAGCAGTTCTCGAGTTTTAGCGAGACTAACGAACAGTATTTGATTTTTGTATATAAAGATAGATTATTAGCTAAAAAAATGGGCGGCTCTATCTGCTAGCTACATAATTATAAGTGGGTTAAAAATGGTTATGAATATGATTAGAAATAGAAGTAGAATAGAATGAACTAGCTGTTGAAGCGACTTCGTTTATAAAGTTGCCATCAGAATAATTATTTTAAACTTGCATCACATAAATAAAGGAATAACTTACTCTACCTATTTATATCTACAATCTAACATTATTTTAATATTTGGTATTTAACATTTGTTTCACTAGAGCATTCAATAGAGCTTTTTTGTAGGTTCTGAATAAAGCTCTATGGAATTCATTTAGTTAATTAAATTATGAAAACTTTTTTTAGAACTACTCTACTACAAAGCGACGTTGAATCTGGAAAATAGAAGAGACTTATAATAAAACACATATCTATTGCTAATTGCTATAGGAAAACATATGAAAGTTTCATACGAATTTTGCCGTGATTTGGCCCTACGTGACCAGAAATATATATTATATGTATTCCGTAAACAAAATTAGGCCCAATATCTATATATTATGGAGTCTTTATAAATAATACATGTTTGTCGTATGAAAGTTATAACTTCCAGCTTTTTAGTGCTTATCGGGTATCGAGCCCAGGAGAATTAATATTATATTGATTACTTACTATTACATACATTAATGTATTTTTTACTCTATCAACATTTTTATGTACCGATTACGTTAGAGCTATAAAAATATAAGATTTTAAAAACTACTGGTCTTACTGATGGTCCATTTTCGGCTTAATTTTCTCCAGCTAAGAACCTTTTTTCACATTTAAAATTTTTACTACAAATAGACTATTAAATGAAAATAAAACAATGTTAAAACTATAACTACATTTTTATAGTAGGTATCGATCAGTCGCCCAGAACCATAAAACAGAGCAAAATAATTAAATATAGTGGACGGCATTAATAGCTGTATTAAAATTTCGACTATTACTCAATCACTCAACTTTCGTCGCTCGGCCTAAAAGGTTAATTTGCATCATAAACCTTTTATTTCGTATCAACATTTGAATACAAAATCGTATTGTGTTAATTAATTAATTATTTGTCTGTTTACATGAGTTTGTATTTTTCACTATCATGACTTTTTTATTACCTACTTATAGTAGCTTTGTTGTCGTTTAGTAGGTAATTAAAAACGTTGTCCTTTTCAATCCAGATTCAGCTACAGATCTGGAATAACTGTTGATTTATGAAGATCTTATTCACTTGCTTTTATTAGCTTTACCATCGATTCTGACCCACTTTAAATGGGTAGATCGAATTCAAGCAATGTACACTTAATAAGGATCGTTGATATACATATAATTTAATTGCAGGAGTTTAAGTTTGCTTTTTTTGGTCTACAGGACAAAAGAACGATGATATTAAAACTTTTGACTAGGCGACTGAAACTTGTTTTTATTCTACATGGTTCTTATAGTTCACACACATCAATTGTAGTCATAATATAAGAAAAAATTGTAAGTGTAAATCGTAGTTTCTGTATGAGTAAGATTTTTTAAAATGAAACAGTGTTAAGTTCAATTGTTAAATTTCTTAAACTAAAAGCTTATTTTTACTATTCTTAAGCTAGAGAGCTCAAATTGTTAAAATTACATTAAAAAGTTTATTTTTATTAATCTAGAGCGCTCTAAATGAACGGAACGACTTACACCATACTTGATCAACACGACAGATGAGGCAAATGTAATTACACTGTAATTCGGCGCGTGCATTAAATTTATCGTCATGACGTAACTCGATTTCAGTTAATCAATTACTTTTCGCGGTTTCAATGTTAATTGTGCTTTTGAAAGTTGGAAGTTATTTTAGAATATTTCAATATTATTTGGTATTCTTTATTATTTTTTTATGTAGAATTATTTAAGTTGAAAATTAATCTACAAAAATTGTGAGGGGATTCTAAAGCCTGTAAACATAGTTTAAGAGTATTAAGTTTAAGATTATTAATTAATAGTTTAAGAAACTAAAGCATGTGTTAGTTACACATGCTTTAGTTTCTCCAAATATATATACTGTAGATATTATTTTAAATACTTTTGCTTTTTAATAAAGATTTTTTCATTTTCATTTCATTAATATTAATTTTTAAAGATTGTCCTTACTTACAATTGCACAATACATGGTCGATCGTCGAAACAGAAGCAATCGCAAAAGATATTCAGCATTTATTGGACAGGATTTTTGGTTGGAGTTATGCCTTGTATATTATCACATATTTAGATTCGATATCATTCACTAAACTATCCGCTTATCAACCGACTTTTTTAATTGTTTATAATAACAATAACAACAAAAATAATTGAAGCCAATATCAAACTCTCAACCTCGCCACAAACATGGCTCCCAAACACAAAATTCGCAAAGGCACACCCTTTTTAATTCGTCAAACATAAGTCTGTTATCGTGATAAACTCCTATCCCCCGATATTAACTCAATTATTATAATACAATATCCCATCGTTTTGTTCACAATTGCAATGGAATTAGAGTGAAGTCCCGTGTCCCTTAATGGGCAAGGGGACGTTCATAGCGTGAGTTAATATGTATTGTTACTTTTAATAAGGATATATCTTTATTGATATTATATGTAAGTCAAAAAATTAAATAAAGTAAAATAATATGCTTGAATATTTTGTGTACCTATTTCTTAACTATCTGTGCATTGCGGTTCCAGCCGTATTTTTCATTGATTCTTCACTCTTATTTCGTCGTCGTTTCATTTTAGTGCAATGTTATAAACTAAAACTAAGTGATTCAGCAGTGTGAAGATTTCTAATTTGATACAATTGAGAGTAAAGTAATATATTAATCTTTCATAATAATCAATTTTTAATACGCCTTCGTTTCAACAAGCGTTCTCTAGGTATTTCGTTAAACTGGCTTCTATGAAATAAGCTATTTTAAGTTGACACCCCATCGTCTAGTTATTTCATGATTTAAAATAGACATGAGGGTTCAAGCTTAAATGGTGGTTTGAAATATTTATTTGCTTGGGATTGAATTAGTATCGATCTTAATTATTTTGATAGGAATCTTCGTAATAAAGTTTTGTGGCTTTAATTCGATTATTGGAAATGTTAATGGTGCTCTGAGGTATATCTTTGTTTACTTAAATATATTAATACTTGGAAATTAAATGTTTTTGGGATTTAGTTAATATATTACGAGAATTAATTTATTGTTGTACGTTTGCTGTAAAAAAAGTATATTATTCTTGTGAAACAAAAGGATAAGAAATATTAATAATACCTAGTTGAAAGAAAGCAGGTAATTTCTTTACCAAAAATGTACTTCATATTATAATATTCACATTTTATAATTTTATGCTATGTGGAATGATTATTACAGTCGAAATAATTGTTTCCCTTGATCATGAGCACACTATTTTATTAAAAAATACCTATATAAGTATTTTATTGTGACTTTCTACTGTTCTAGAAACAATGGTTCAAAAAATATTTGTTTTACATCTGTCCATGACCGTACAATAAAACAATCTGTCACACAAACAAACAAAACAATTTAACAGCTACTTGTAAGCGGTGATCCTTGTATGAAAGTGGGATTAGGGCTGTCAGACCTTAATTTTTAATGTTTAAAATTTCAATATAAAAACAAAATATGTAAATACCTAATAATATTTTTACCCTTATTAAGAAAATTCATATTGATAATGATAGTTTTAGGACGATATAGTAGTTATAATTTTTACTCTTAAATTATAATAGAACAAAGTTATTATAATGACAAAAGCAATACAATAGCTAGCTCATATTATATAAATCTCGTGTCACAATGTTTGTCCTCAATGGACTCCTAAACCACTTAACCGATTATAATAAAACTAGCGACCCGCCCCGGCTTCGCACGGGTGCAATGCTGATACTAAATACACTACAGAAAAACTGTAAACGTTGTATATAAAAACATAGCGGCCCGCTCCGGCTTCGCACGGGTATAAAATATATAGCCGGGCGGCCGGCCGGTACCGCCGCAAACGCTACGTCCCGCAATTTTTAAATCTGTAATATCTTCGAAAATATTCACTTAAATCATACGGTGTAAAGGGCCATATAGATCTATATTAAATGAACAATGTATTCAAGGTATTTAATTGGTTTAGGATTTATGCTGTATTGGTTAAAAACGCTTCGAAAATTAGCCATTATTTGTCGTAAAAAGTAAATGACAAAAAAAAGTTATTATGGGTTATCCATAAGAGATAGACATATACCATCGTGGACTTTTCTGTAGACCTTTTCAATGTGTATAATACTTAGTACATTATTTTGATAAAACTCGTAGGGTTCAGCCTGCGTTTGCAATGTAAGCGGAAAAAATGTAATTTTTTACGACATCACATTAGAAACCTCAAAAATAACAGTACTTCTCCACTATTTAATGGATGTTATTATACATATAAACCTTCCTCTTGAATCACTCTATCTATTAAAAAAAACCGCATCAAAATCCGTTGCGTAGTTTCAAAGATTTAAGCGTACAAAGGGACATAGGGACATAGGGACATAGGGACATAGGGACAGAGAAAGCGACTTTGTTTTATACTATGTAGTGATTCGCAGACCATGTGCAGTTCGATCCAATTTGAGAGATAGGATAGTTTAAACATGTAGGTACCACGGGCGAAGCCGGGGCGGACCACTAGTAGTTAAAAATAATTTTGCAAAACATAAATTACCTACTTTATACAAAAGATGCATTTTATATTTCAAAATTAATTAAATTCTTATAAAATAAATAGTGACAACCCTAACATCAAAACGCATTACACAATACACCGCTCCTTTTATGTTAGGGGTGTGATAAAGTTATATTATAATCTACCCCAGTAGTAACCAGATGTAATCGTTCGATGCATTAATATAATAGGATAAAATATTAAATATTAATCTATTTACTTTGCCATTTGTCATAATCGCTTTAGTATCTTCATAGTATAATTATACTATGGTATCTTGCAGGTTCGATATTAAAGACATAATAATAAATAAACATTTTATGTTGCACGTTTAATGGCGTGAGTCCATTAACCAATTAAGTAATGAATTTATTGTAATTAATGAGAATAAAACATTTACTGCAAGACCTTGATGTGTGTTGTTTATTGTTTGTTGTCTAGGGAAAGGAATAAAAAACAAAAAAAATAATAATTCGATGCAATACAATGCACGAAATACTATAGGTACTATTTGCAGTTATGAGTAGTTTTAAATAACATTTTACATTTACTCATTTTCATGTAAAGCTTTTTAAATTTTAACGGTAGCGCAATAAAATGACTTTTATTTTATATGCATTTCCTTTAAAAATAACTTTAAAAATAAAACCAAACGCAAATCGAACCTTTTGGACAAACATCGTTCCACGCGACCTAATCTGCCCCCCTATGCAAGTGGCTTTCTGTTAGCGTAGCTTTCAATAGAATAGACTACGAATGTATGAAATTGACGTAAGCTGTGGATACGTTTATCTACAGCTTACGTCAATCTCATACATTCGTAGTCTATTCTATTGAACGCTACGCTAACAGAAAGCCACTTGCATAGGGGGGAACTGTCAAAACTATTCATAACCCAACTCTTAACGCATAGGTACCTACATCACTATAACACAATTAAAAACGCTGTCCACATGTCTAGAACATTCCAATTTTCCACCTCATCAATTGCTAGTGAAATTAACCGGCCGTGAGAATTCAATGGTATCAAACAATCCGCTGGGGCCAAACGAACACCCCATCTAATTTATGTCTCTTTTAAACAAGATGTTTTCCATTGAGCTAACGTCAAGTGCGAAATTCACTGTTGCACCAGCGTAGCAGATTATGGGAATCACGCCTTGGTTCACGTTCTAGAAGGTTCCATGTATCATCAACTGTTTCATTGTAGATTGAACCTTATAGTGTAGGTGCTAAATCTGCAATTGCTTTACCAGTGTCGCGCGTATAACCAATTACCAGATCAGAATCAAAAGATGCGAAGTCTAATCTGTAAGCTTATCATCTTCAAACCGTATATCAAAGAAGTTAAAGTCTAATTTAGCTTGGGTTAAAGAATCAATATCGAGAGTCAGTTAACACCGGTGATCTCTTGGGAGTCAAACCCCAAAGCTTTGTGGGGTGGATGGAAAGTTTATGAAGGCGCACTTGTTAGTTTGGGGAATTACAAAAACTGTTATTGTATCATATGAGGGAGGTTTTATGAGTTAATAAAAAGTGGAAATTGGCGTCCGTGAGATTTGCTTGGTTAATATGTCTGTGTTATGAATGCAGATTATGTAATGGGGAAAATGCATTTTTGTACTTCTCTGCTTATAAATATGGGAAGAATTGAAATCTACCGTATTTTTGGGCATGCTACGTTAATATGCACTTAATTCAGTAGTACCTATCTATAATACCTCTTAGATATCTCATATCAAAATTCGTCTTATAGCTTTTGTTTTCAACTTGAATAAATATAACTAATACCTATATGCTTTTATTCCAAACGTTACGTATGTTGTTACGATTCGATCAATTAGAAGCAGATTCTTCTTATATTATCTACAATTGTATTACAACAACATGATTACAGATCCTACATTGATAAGAGCACTTATAATAACATAAAATTATAACTACAATATAAATTACAAAGAAATACAATAACCATGGGCGTGGGAGTGCATCAGATAGTTTCGTGTGACGATTTACAAACATTTATAATTTGTCTCCTGAGAATTACCTCGAGGGGATTACTGACCATTTAGCATGACCTCCCGCTCCACTCTCTGTTAGAACAGTCTAGAGTACAAAGGGTATGGCATTTTAAAGGACAGGGGCCTTGTAATGTTGGTTACTGCAATTCGCACGGATATTTGATGATATTTTAGATATAAGGATTATCGAGAGATTATGTAGGGTCAAGTGGGAAATATGCATTTTGATATGGCTGAGATATTTGACAGATATGAGATACGCTATCGTCTGAATCTATAGTTTATTAAATTTATCCTGCGTCCTATCATTTATTTCTCGTTAAGTTATCATAAAATTTGAAATGAAGAGGCAATTTTATTTTCAGTAGGTATAACAGGTACCTAAAACAAGTGATATTTTCTAATAGTATGTATCTAGAGATACTACAATATCGTGGTATATGGAAACATTTAAAACGGGACTGGACCAATATTTTTAATCATTTAATTTTCTTGTAACTTTTGACTGTTTTGAATAAAGAACCTTAGTTGTTTTCACCTATTTCTGACAGCTTTAAGACAACGACCTCAGATACCAAACGCACAATAATTATGTATACTCTGTGCTTACAGACAACAGATGAACCACAAGTGAACGATCAACTGTTGACAGCGTCTGAATATTTGAACGAAGACGATTTCGGGTCAGCGTCTAACTGTCATCCGTCAATGTCAATTTTAACTTTAAATTCACTCTTTATTTTGTTCGTAGGGGGAAACATAAAAGCGTTATCGAGTTGGGGCGATGAAAATAATAGGGATGAAGAGAGAATTTTTAACATTGAAAAGTACTATGTTTAAATATTAAAGCGTTTCGATCTGGACTTAGGTTTGGACTGCATTATTATTTACCTACGCGTTGGGGTTTACTTACCTTCGTCGACTAACGTCCTTTATATTATTTAGCCTTACACAATTTTTCGCTTCAGCGTTTGTAAGAGAATTATTAAAGTTACAATTTACCATATTATGCTGTATCCATCTATATAACAATAATTGATATTATGGAACTTTGAAGACATTTAACGAGATAGAGAATCGAAGGAGAATCGTATTATAATAGGTAGGTTTCCTTCAATCTGTATAAGCGTGTTACCTGGCTAGATACTACAAAGACTAGAATATAATAATAAATAAAACCTCTTTCATTAAAAAAGAACTGTCAACCCAGACTTAACATTACTCGAAAATTAAAAAAAAATCGAATCTCGTTCCACAAATTTAAAAAAAGAACTACAGTATAAGTAAACATCGCGTGATACAATCGAACGTTAATCAGCGTCACAGTATAGCAATCAGTGATTGGTGTGCCGTGACGAATAAATCGTTCGATCGAACGAGTTGACAATTCGGTATATTCTGTCAAATGTGCCGTAATTGCTTCTTGGATTGGGCCGTTTAACCGACTTGGAAGAAGTAGAATGTTTGTAATATGAGTTATATGTTAAATTATTATATAGAAATATAATGTGCATTGTACATTGTACTTCTAATGAGAAGAATGATTATTATTAATAGAAATATAAAGTTTCTGTATGCGTAGTTAAACTAAACTTTGACCTTTTCACTTTAACGGCCTTTTCCACAGATTATTAAATAGTTACCTATTACTTGCAAACTATATTTTACAATATTCAGATAGTAATATAAAATATTGCTTAATGTTATAGTTTTGTTCACATATTCTGAATGTTACCTGCTCTACTTATGGTACTATTTTAGTGTCCATAATAATTTCGTATTACATCAAATTTATTTATCATTTTATTGATTCCCATTTACATATCAAGTACCTAGTTACGACACATTGTATTATGATTCTTAGTTTAATAAAACAAAATTATTATATACCTGAAAGAACTCTATGTAGAGCACTATTTTCTACATTATTCATCACTATTTTTCAAAGTCAGTAAACTCCAAAATTGAACTCAGTATAAACTTAAACACGCTACAACAATTATCTGCCGTCAAGTCTCGGGTTCGAATCCTGTACGCTTGCAGTTCATTTGGGAGCTAATTTGACGTCCCTCACGCGATCATTAAAACTTTTTAAAGATAACTTGCCCTAACAAACGGAACACGTGTCCTTTTAAAGTCAGTTTTAATATTTTTGTTTTTGTTCTAAAGTTTAATAAAGTGGAATATTTAAAATCAATAGCAGAATCCATTGAAATGCTTATAATAGCAATACAATCAAGTCAGTTGCAGGAATTGCAAAAGGAACTATGTAGGTATGAAGGAACTATGTACTGTAGAGATTTTGGCCAATTTCATTGAACTTAGTAGGTATATTGTATTCAAAGTAAACTTCCCAAAGGAATTTATTATATTATTTTATACGACAAAGATTTCAGTAAATGATACTTTTTTTTTTCAATATCAAATGAACACCAGTCAAATCGTTTCAGTTATTTTGAATTGAGCGGATACTATTTTCAATTTTAGTAAATAGCATTTCCCTGTTTCTCGAATGACGAATAATCAATTATTATATTAATAAGGTATAACACAGCTTCTGGGAGCTCAGGTAATACTTGAGGTATATTAAACAGGTTAAATATAATTTGCAGCGGTGCGGAAAGCAATTAGCAAGTAAGTGAGACTGATTAGCGCCGCATCAAATATAATCCGGGACGCGAAGTAATTTGAGTTTGTCTAGAATGTACGATCTTTGGATGTGGTGTGGTGTTTGTAAAATTAGCTGTGTCGATGTCGTGGTGGATTTAACATGGTATAACGGCATATACACCTATAGGAAGGATTCTTCTTATAGATTATATTGTTTTGACTTTTGAGTTATTAATTTGGTATTAATATAAAAAAAAGAAATTTCTGCATTCTGAATACTAATTCTGAATAGTTTCACAATGTGTAAACTAAAAACAAAAATGTAGCGTAAAATTTGTAAATTTAAGATTTTTAGTAGATAGGTACCTAGATAAAATGTCATCAAATCGACAAGATGAAGAAGGGGAAGAGAACATGGAAAGGTTGCTTATGTTTGGTTTTAAAGAAACTTTTTTTTGTTTTTTGCTACAAAAAGCTCTCAATACTTTCAAACATTTCCTTTCGTCACTTCATATTCTCCACTACCTTACACAAGTCTAAATCAACATGCTATGTCTCATCTTCTTACTCCACATAAAGCACAAAACGCAGCAACTCCAAATATAGCAGTTCCATGACCAAAACGAGGATCGTTCCATCCCCGTCTCATTATGGCACCGCAGTCGTATTAAACACGACTTTACCGACCTCAATCGTAGCTAATATTATACATTTGTGTGCTAGCTGTTAACCGTAACTTTGTTCGTATGTGGCCTTTGTAAACCTGGTACGGGGAAAATAATGTCGTTGGCTGTTTTGTAAGTGGGGAAAATAATAAAGAATTTTCGTTAAATAGCTATTTTAAAGTTAGTTTATGAATTTTTCCGTAAATATGGTATGGAAAGTAATCAGGACAAATTATTTTGAAATTGAATATTGCCCATAATTACATAAATATACCTAGGCGGAAATGTTATCTTATGTGATGTAGAACTTATTATCATCACACATTATTATCAGCTATGATGGATAGAAGACGAAGTGAAAAACATATACGTAAGTAAAAGCAGTTACGTATCTTCGATCAGGAAATATACCAAATATATGTATATATTTTGGCTTATATTTTATAACACTAAAATATAAGAAGCTTAGAACCTTCTTAGAATATAATATAAGGAAAAGGTATAGGGAAAGATATAGTTTCAGATTTCCAAAACATGCAGGAAAGTACAACGGATGTAGAAGTTCTTCAAACATTTTTGAGCCACCATTAAACGTATCTATATATTTCCTGAACGAAGAGGGAATTTATCAAATATATGTATATATTTTGGCTTATATTTTATAACACTAAAATATAAGAAGCTTAGAACCTTCTTAGAACATAATATAAGGAAAAGGTATAGGGAAAGATATAGTTTCAGATTTCCAAAACATGCAGGAAAGTACAACGGATGTAGAAGTTCTTCAAACATTTTTGAGCCACCATTAAACGTATCCAGAACAAAAAATGACGGCCATTAATAACAGGACAGAAGTCACGTTCGTTTATAATCGAAGCCGATCCTTACACCGCAAGCATATTAAAATTATATTACCATTTTACAAAGATATTACGAAATTGTCGTTAAATCGAGCATTTTGGACGGAAACCATTCCCCAAATCGATTTCGTTTATTCCAAGACAATTGTTTGTCATTTTATTTTTTAACGTAATTTGAGGTTTGGAAGCAATTTAGGACGTTTATCTTTAGTTATTGAAGGATGTCTGATCGTTGGTGTAGTTTTATTATCTTTGTTATTTTAATAGTTTTTATGATATTTCTTGTTGGACTAGCTTTTGCCCACGATTTACTTGTCATGCTATCCAAAAAAGCTAAATGTTGCTAGTACATAGTAACTCAATGAATGTTGCTAAAATTTAACTGCATCTGTACCGGACAGTGTCTGCTAGTAAATGCCTTTTATAATAATGATTATTGCTTTTGTATTTAATAATGTAAGCAACGTATGTAAGTAAAATGTTATTGTTAATGTGTTCTACTAGATTTGCAACGATAGCATAAATAAATAGACAGACGGATAGTCAGAGTTATATTACTTTAACATTCATAATATGAATTACTAATTAGCTTACCTACTAGAGGCTTTACTAAAGGTAGATACTCTTTTGAGCCAAAATCGATGTACACACTTATCGCTAGCGTATATTATGATATCTATCTATCTATTCTCTTATCTTCGTGAACATATATTGCCGTAACACGTAGTATATTATTATTAGTCTGTGCCGTAACTCATAAAATATTAATTGTAATAAGTAAAGAGCTTTCATATAATAAGATAATGCATTTAATTAGTTACCTACCTACCTAAGAATTAACACTAAATGAAGTAACTGCTCAAGCAAAAGAGAAAAAAGAGGGTCTAACTTAAAATTCGTTCGTTACATCTCAATGATATGGACAGCATTTTCACGAAAAGCTTCCGATCGGTTTCGTTTTGCGATTTCCTCACTTTCCTCATCATTCCTCTATCGTTGGAAAATATAATTTAAATCCATATAGAAGTTTTGAGAAGTAGAGCTTTTGTATTTTTTAACAACAACGTTCCAAATACTGTTTAATACTGTTTTCTGCCACCTTTATCACTTTACGGGGTATAAAAAACGATTTTCGACTTGTTCTTAGATCTATCGATTATACAAAATTAAAACAAAATCGGTCAAGTCGTTTCGAAGTAGTTTGGTAAAAGGATTCTTTCGACGCTTGTCTCTCCTATCGTTGCGTCTGATTTTATAGGACACGTATTATAACGACTATTACCTATAGTACATAATTAGTTCATATTTTGAGAGTTCATTAAATGAAATGGATAAGTATAATATGGTGTCCACATATTTATCGTTTTCAATTAATTTGTATTGTTTTTCTACTTATAATATTTTACGTTTTGTCTGTATACCTACTGTAACGCAACCTCCATCGCAATGCATCCCCAATTTTAGATGCCTCCTTCATAACTGAAACTCATTCTAAGTACCTATATAAAAATATTATGAGCATTTATGTAAGGTGATAAATAAGCGATTTAGCAACCTACTATTTCATGAAGAATAAGAATAAGAAAAGAAAAGATAAACTTAGGAAACGAATAAAAATAAACTGATAAGTGTGAGCAAACAGACTTATAAACATATTTTATTTTCATCATAATGTAATTATTATGCATTTAATGTTTAGTTTTGTACCATTCAATAAATAAGATTTTTTTAAAGAAGAGAAATTTTAATCACGAGGCAGGATTCGAACCCACGTCTTGTGCCTCCAAAAAGGCCTAGAAAACATTTCTCATTTATTATGCTTTTCAATAATATACTACTACATTTTGTGTCGATTAAATTTCCTCACGTTGTTTGAAGAAGGTAAAAAATAAAACAATATATTAGGAATTTTGAGTTTATTTACTGAATGTCGGGTAAAGTCAGTAATACTGAAGTACATACAGATTTCATACCTCCATTATCTGTGACCTAGGGTTATGTGAAGTCTTATACTAATAAGTAATTGATCTATTAGGCAATACATTATGCTATATTTACAAATAATAAAATTAAGCTATAGCTATTGTACATAGATTATTAAAAATATAGCGACAAAGGAATCAATAATCTTTTAATATTATACTGTAAAGTAGGTCATAGAAAAAAAAAGTTACCATAAATAATAGTTTTTTAAACATTTTTAAGGTTTGATTATCTGTGCTGTCAAAATAACATTTGATTCAAATGAAATGTCAGTTTGACAGTTTGCCACAATTTCAGGTTGTTGCATGATTGGCTTCAAGCAAGAAGCTTATATCTAATACACTGGAGATTGCACTATGACCATTAACTTGTAACAAGAAAATATGACCTTGAATGACGCCTGTATGCTTTTTATCCCTTTCACACCAACTTGCCAAGTTAGGTGTGAAAGGGATAAAAAACATACAGGCGTCATTCAACGTCAATTTTCTTGTTACAAGTTAATGTTCATACTGAAATCTCCAGTGTATTAGATATAAGCTTCTTGGCTTCAAGGAATGTAAATATTCAAATAATGAAAAAGGTAAGGGGCAGTGTCATCAGTTGCTGATAATATCCTTGATAACTTTTGACACTTTATAAAGTAAACAAACAGATTATTTTATCTGATAGATAAGCTACATAGAACATATATCAGGATTCAGGAAGGTTCGAAACCTTAATATTTCAGAACTGTTACATTTTGCATAGTGCATGTCTAAAACTGTGTCTAAAACCTAATTCTGCATATTTTCTTGAACAGATACATTTTTCATTTAAAAGCGTCATTAACAGTAAACATCCAATAAATACATTATCTCCTTTATTTACATTATTTTATTTCATATCCTAATTTCTAATTAGCATATTAATTACTCAGGTTTTACAATATTTTTTTCCATTTATATTTATTTTAATAATACTGTCTGTATTTATATTTACATTAATAAAATTACGAAATGATAAATTGTTACTAAGACTGTACAGCCATTTCTATTACACTTTTTTGCTCATTAACTACCTATTTAAGTAACTACATATTTATTTACAAAAGAATTCAAAGCATTTATATCATAATATTGTGATGTATTTAAAAGTATCTAACTTTCTTTTTATTTGCATAAATCAGTTTTGATATTTAAAGAAAAAAATCCAATTTTAAAGTGAGGACTAGTGATTATTAAATGTGATATTTTTTAACATGCTTTACATAATATTATTTACTCTCTACATAAAATCTACCTTATTTTACTATTTACAATTAGGATTTCTACCGTTTTTACAAAATGCTTTAAAATATAATGCACATAAAACCTCAAAGTTACATTTTTATTTATTACTGGCTGTGCATAAAAAAAGTAAATTTGAATTTGGAATTTCAACAAATAGGCGATGCAACGGGCGGCGGGTGCGCTGTCGGCGCTTGATTCGAAGCGTTCATAAAAGACGCATGATTACCAGCCCATGGCTGCAAGTTCTGTAAAGCGCTTAGCGCTGTATTAGACGCGGGCGCTTGAGCGTTTTGCGGATTTTGATAATGAAGCGCTGAAAGCGGTGCGCCCGGTGGTGGTTCAGGCATGTAGCCTTTACTCAGCGCTTCAGCTTGCAGTGACAGCATCAAGCGGTTGGCCGCTTGACGTTCCGCTTCCCGCTCTTCAGCTGTTTGACGTCTGAAACAAATGAAAAATAAACTAATTTTTAAACGAACATTGATTATTTTGGTTATGATTGTGTCAAAAGTTTATCGGATATGTTCAAAGATAAATGGATAACCTCAATATTTTTGGAAAGCTTTTAGCCCTCATACATATTCATAATAGTTTTTCCATAAAATTGTAAGGTATCGATAGAATCGTATAGAAAATGTACAGTTAAAACTTATTCTATTTGCATTCATTACATACTGAAGAATATAATATGACGAAATCATTAATTCAAGATACATTATCCAACTAATATTCATATACATTTGGCATTTACAAGTATTTTAGTTATAAGCTATTAAACACAGGTGTGAAACAGAACGACTATAATATAATTAAATATTGATATTGATGTTTGCTAAATAGTCAACATGCATTAGTCGACTGACCGGCCATAGTTAACACTTGACTGATAAAATTATAACGACTATATACGTAATGTTAAAATTATTAAATGTTTTATCTAATAAAAGCAGTTATTAGTGTAGTTACAGATTATATTAACAAGATGTTTCTTGCTGAAAAATGATGAAAAAGCCTTTTTGGCTTCAGCAGATGCATTGCCGACTTTAAAAGCTCGATATAATCATTACTTACATAGTATAAAACAAAGTCGTTTCCCTGACTATCTTTCCCTATATATTATCCTTAGATCTTTAAAATTACGCATCGATTTGGATGCGGTTTTTTTTCTAGAGGAATGTTTTACTAATTTGATATAATTTTAAATTTGTTAAGTTTTAGACAAACCGAGTGCTATAAATATACAAGCGGCTTTTACTGTGAGTTGATTGAAATAGCTATGCATATAATATGTCCTAAGATGGTCATTTGGTTTATTTGGTCAAATTTCGAATCCTTCATAATGTCAATCTTCACGAAAGAGAAAATTAAATAAAATTCCCTAAAAAACAATGTACGATGAAAATCACTACATAGTATAAAACAAATCATTATAATATTATGCGCTTAAATCTTTAAAACTACGCAACAGATTTTGATGCGGTATTTTAAATAGATAGAGTCATTCTAGAGGAAGGTTATTGTATATAATTTATTAAGTTTTTGACAAAGCGGGCGAAACCACGGGCGGAAAACTAGTTAAAAATAAACCTAGGTCGGTACATCAATAAATCAAAGTAGTTAAAATTCAAACAGACTCGGTTGTAAACCGTACACTAACAGCCTTAAATAATACATGAGGTGAGGTTTATTCAATTAGAATCAAGTCAATTAGTTAATCATTAGATCGCTAATTTCCATCCAGGCTGTCTAGCCGCGAACTGTCAATCTATAATCGACTAGCTTTCCACCCGTGGCTTCGTCCGCGCTTTCAAAGAAAAACCGACTAAGTTCCCGTTATCGAGGATTTTCGAGATAAAACTTATCTTATGTGTTAATCCAATAGAGGGTAGCTATATTATGTGTGCTAAATTTTATTGTAATCGGTTCGTGTTATTTGCGTGAAAAAGTAACAAACATACATACATACACATTACTCATCCTACACATACTAGGTTGATCCAAAAGTAATGATAATTGGGTATTTCCTGTGAACATAAAAATATAAAATAAATGTTTTTTGCTTGCTCATGTACTCACTAAGTAATCACAAAAAAATCATATCAACAGGCCACGTTTCCAAGTATTTACATTAATTTGAATGTGAACCGTGCGTGCCAGAATGTTTCCCGACGAAAAGAAGAAACAACGATTCGACATGTAGAGGGTAAATTTCTAAATTTTTAATGATATCAGGATAATTTTTGTCACGTTTTGTGATCATGGACGATACGTGGGTTCACCATGTTTATGCTGAAACCAAAAAAAAACAATCAATGGCCTGGATGCGAGCTTCCAAAGTGACGATGAAGAAATTCAAAGTGAAAATCAGTAGGATAGATTAAAGCGGTAGTTTTTTGGGACGCTGAAGGAATAATTATGGTGGAATATTTTAAGAAGATAGCCACTTTATTGGGCTCTTACTACACAGACCAAATTAAAAGATTGCGGTAGGTTAGTAAGGAAAAGAGACATGGCAAACTGCGGACCTGAACGCTGTTTCACCAAGACAACGCACCAGATGACAAAGCGTCAGTTGCGATGGCTGCCATTCAAAAATCGGCACTCCAAATGCTTCAACACCTACCCTATTTGTTAGTTCTAGCTCCTATTTACTTTTATCTCTTTTCTCGGCACAAGAAACACTTTCTTAGCAAGAAATTTTAAGATGACAGCGAAGTGATGGCCGCGTGGAGGGGTTTTTGTGAATGAAGTCAAAATTTCTTTTTTTTTAAGTTTAGGAAAAAAATATTGAAGTATATTTTCTAGTAAGAAGACTATCTAGAGAAATACATAATTATTTTAACTGTAATGACCTTGTTTAATATTGATTATCATTACTTTTGGATCAACCCATGTACATCCATCCTCATAAACTTTCGCATTTATAATATTAGTAGGAAGTAGTAGTCTCTCTCTCTCTTGTCGGTCCCTCATGTCTGAGGATCGTGGTCAGCATCAGGGTTGCATCTGGAGCGGATGATTTGCCTCCACCGGTCTCTGTCCATGGCGTCTCTTACGACCGTGTAAAAATTAGTGGCAGATGAGTTCTTGACTTGGTCTGTCCATCGTGTTGGTGAACGACCACGCGATCTTTTTCCCTCCGTGTTCCCAACCACTATCAGTCTCTCCAGATTTTCATCGCCTCTGCGTATCGTGTGGCCGAAGTATGACAAGATGCGTTGTTGGCATATGGTGGATAACCTGGTTTTTATATGGAGCTGGGTCAGGATTGATGCATTAGTGCGTCTCGCAGTCCAAGGTATTCTCAGCATTCGCCTCCAGCACCACATTTCGAATGCATCAATCCTTTGTCTTTCTCGGGCCAGAATTGTCCATGTCTCAACTCCATATAGGAAGATAGGGAAAACAAGGGCTCGTACCAGTCTTATCTTGGTTCTGATACCAATTCCTCTTTTCTTCCAAATGTTGTTCAGACGTGTCATAGCATCTTTTGCCATCCCAATACGCAAAATTTTATTTCGGGGACACAGCTGCCGTCATTGCAGATTTGGGCTCCCAGGTAGATGTAGCGATCGACGGTGTCAACGCCAGGAATGTTGAGAGTAGCATTTGATAGCTTTCCGGCTCGATCGACTATCATCACCTTGGTTTTCGCTCGATTTACTGTAAGCCCTATATTTTGACATTCTATCTCTAGCCTATGGAACAGTTCTCTCATATCTTCTGCGGATGTCGCGAGAAGAATGGTGTCGTCGGCATATCTGAGATTTGATAGTCTCTTACCACCTATGGGAAAACCTTTCTTCCAATTTTCGATTGTTTTCCTTATAACGTACTCTCCGTATATGTTAAAAAGTGCTGGGGACAAAATACAACCTTGTCTCACACCTTTCTTTGTTTGGAACATACTGGAACATTCCGTACCAATCCGGATGAAAGAGCGGTTTTCAGTGTACAGATTCTGAATAAGGGCAACGAGGTGTTCTGGAGTTCCCATTTCAAGTAGCACACTCCAAAGTTTGTCCCATTGGACGCAATCGAAGGCTTTTGTGTAGTCAATAAAGCAGAGAACCACGGGGCTGTTGAATTCTCTACTCTTCTCAATAATTTGGCGAACGTTAAGTATCTGCTCCCGTGTTCCTCTACCTTTCACAAATCCAGCCTGTTCTTCGGGTATTTGGCGACTTAAAAAGTAGTTAAGGCGTCGATTAATTACATGGAGGAGGATCTTACTCGCATGAGATATCAACGCAATGGTCCTGTAATTACCACAATCTTTTGAAGAACCTTTTTTATGTAAAGGTATGAACACCGATTCTGTCCAGTCTTTTGGCCACCTTCCAGTCTTCCAGATGGTATTACAAATTTCAGTCATCGCATGCGTACCTCGTTGACCTAAATTTTTAAGTATTTCGGCTGTTATGGCATCCTTGCCTGGTGACTTCTTACACTTAAGAGCTTTGATGGCATGCTCGATTTCGGATGGTAAGATATCAGGTTCTTCTTCCGACCATGTAATATTGACGTTATTGGACTCTCCCGTGTATAACTCTGCGCAGTAGTTTCTCCAGCGTTCCAACAAGGAAGTAGTAGTAGAAAGTAGTAGTAGGATAGGATTAGTAGGATTCCAGTTTACATTTGTATTTAAATTTAAAGCATACATGATTTTTATCGATTTATTCGATTGGAATTAATTGTAATTTAATTTAACTGCTTATTTATTCAAGATCGTCGATTAAAAACATGTTTAGAACATAATTAACTTCTTAGATTTTATTTCACGTGTTTTCCTTGAGTTTATTACTATTTTCATTAAATTGTATTTTTAAGAGAGATTTTGAAAACTCTTATCTATTTAAATATTACTTGATGATGAATAAATATTCACTATCTGTTGCTTGATATGAAGCAAGCAAACATTAAAATAATCTCAAAAACATATCCATTTTGGTCCTTCTCAAAAAAGATAACTTCTTGCATAATTTTATGAACAACTAATGGTTGTTTTTTTTACACTCGTAAAGGTTACATCTCTATATCATTTATATTACATCCTTCTATAAAACTATTTTTTTTACAAATTTAAAATCTTGACACCGTACTAATACTAAATATACAAGAAATACTCTCAAAATGAAGTCATTACATACAAAGCTCGTTAACTTAAAACGAAGTCAAGTATTTGCAAACTTCGAGACCCCACTTAACATAATACAAAGTGCTTGCATTATTTATAAAGGCACCGGATTTGTCGCCCGATTAGTCGAGCGACGCGTTGATTGGGATGTCGATTGAAACAAGTCGACTGCATTGCTCATTTTGTGAATTTTTAAATCTTACATAGAAGTTAGATGAAAAAATTAAGTATATTATAGATGAAATATTTTATAAGTAGGTACCTACGCAAAAATATTATTTTGATATGGGTTAATATGGCTTGATGAAGATATTGGGTACCTAATTATTTTTAGTTTTATTCATAACCTTAATCGATAAAAACTTTCATTACAATTGGACCTCATTAGGTCTAGCCGTGTACCTATTCAGATTTCATTATTTATATGATATAAAAACGATAGATTTTATCTCTTTTATACAGGGTGTCCCACTATTGGTATACTAAGCGCGTAGGGACTTGTAGTTTTGCATACACTGATCACGTAAAAAATACTTAAACAACAAAATTACGTCAAAATTTTTTTGCTAAATTTTTCCTGAAAATCCATGTTTTTTTCTATAGCTTCGCGCAGCCGGCATATACCGCTTCTCTAATGTGAGCATTTTGTCTAAGAAAACATAATCTTAAACGATAGCTCACGTGCTGGTGGCAAAGTTGGGCGGGTTGCTTGCTATGGGTGTACACATAGAGTTTTAAGAATTAATTTTTTTGAAAAAAAAATGCGTCTGGAATTTTATGAGTATTTTTTACGTACTCAGCGTATGCAAGACTATAACCTCTTTTGAGCTTAGTATACCAACAGTGGGACACCCTGTATAGATACGTAAATTATTTTTAGATGAATTAGTAGACTTGAGTCTATAATACTCCACATATTGAGCATAAATTACATTTCAAATTATATAAAGGCGATTACATACTACATAAAAATATCAGTAAATATTTTAAACACGGCATCGCATTTTACAAAATGCTTTTAATCTAGCGGAAAAGTTAATGTTAGACTTAAGCTTACACTTAACTTAGGGTGAATACGTTCACGCTAAGTACCTCATTGCTTATTAACTTAAGTAAAAGTTTATGTACAGTTTGAACCGAGGTAAAGCGAAGCCTTAAGTGATGGTCCTTTCTTTAAAATTATTCATAACTTACTGGGTGACACGAATTTGGGTATTTTAGGGAATAAACTTGGAACTTTATGTTAATCTAGTATATTTATTTTATATTAAAAACATCTGAATGAATTCATAAATTTAATTAGGTAAGTATTAAAAGAATAGGTAGGTCAAGCCGCATGCAGCATAACTGAGATATAGAATATCAAGATAACTCAGATATATAGTGTAAAATATGATAATCATGACAAGATAGAACGTAAAAATACAGAACCTTTTTCACCTCATTCAACTTAATACCTATGTTATTTACATACAGAAATAATTACAACAACATAAGGAAAGATCTAAAGATACGTACAAATATTCAATAAGCCAATCAAGTAGTTTGCATAAAGTCATCTTGAGAGATTGTATTCAGTTTTAGATTAAACTACATACAACAAAGAATTACCGCCTTCAACATAGTAACAGAAGTCTTATATTTTTTATCTATCCGACTTTGAGATAACTACATATATTGAAAATCATAGTCAAGAAGGTTTAATTTATCTTACACAAGCGGCTGTATTAGTAATGTTCTTTGCATTTACGTATATTCTTGTATCGGTCTAATTAAGATAGCCGACTTACTGCTCTAATATTCATTTGCATGCGAATACAAAAGCAATCAATAACAAACACTATCGCTATACAAATATGGTTAAATATTCATTGGAGGCTTATAAGGCTTTTAGTATATCACATTGAGTAACCTAAAGCGACTCAATTAGAGGATTATCGCTATCAAGAAAATCATTGGATACTTCGTGCTTAATTTAAATCGATTTATTTTCGGATTGATAACAGTTTCAGTGCAATAAGTTTGTAGTGATTTCAATATTTTAAATGGCGAAATTGGATTAAATTTAAATGAGGTCTTAGGTCACTTGGTGAATGAAGATTTAAGTGATTTAACTAAGTAGATACTTAATATCTTCTTTTATTTTTAAGAACCATATCGAGAGATACATTTTTTTAATAAAAAACACCTGTTCTTACAAATAATTTATATAATTATAGGTAGTATATTTAATCCCTCAGCCCCGGCCCCGGAATCACAGACACAATAGAAAATCTATTGTGTCGCGGTCTCATTGGGCCGCTCGGTGGTCAAGGGGATAATATAAAACAGTATGAAAACAACAACATCAGAAATAGAAATGAAAACAAACATAATAAATTATTATTTCGTAAACTTTCATCGCAAGTTAATTACTTAAGGCTAATTAAAACTGACAAGGGAATGAATTTCGAGTTAATATCTCTAATTCAGAGTTGATCATGATATATTGTTGTCCTTTATTATCCCTTTCTGCGTATTTACTAACTTTAAGGTAAGTGTCAAATCGAGGAAATTATTAATCGACGTTTGATAGAAATATATCTAAATATAATAATAGTTTATAGAATGTATTTATTTACCAAAAAAGTTCAGAATAAATTGAACATCTAACTCATTATACTTATTGTATTCGTTTTATAATTACTTACGTCAAAAAGATTGTTTTTAGTTGTCTTTCTTCGAAAATTAATATTTTATCGACCTCACATCTTACTAAAGAAGATTTTTTTTAAGAAAAAGGGTCTTTTTATTTTAATAGGTATACTATAGTATACACCACACACTTAACAAGTAGTCAGGTAACAATAGATACCTACATATAAAACCACGCACATATCCAAATTCTTGTTTTTAATATAATTTCAATATACCCCCAAACATTGACAGCTATATACTTGCCAGGCGGCACCGTCTGTTAATGAATCATTGAACAAAGCGCTAAGTATATTATCGCGGAGAACTTTATTATAACGGTAAATGAACGAACTAGTGATGTGCGGTGCAATATCGATAATTTTAATTCATGTACTTTAACGGGTTTATGCAAAATTAAAAAGTATGGTTTACATTTGACAAAGTTTTAAAGTTTTCTTTCTTTCTTTCTTTTCTTTCAAAGTCATATAAATTATGTGTGTAACTAAAAGTTCGGTCTATGTAAGAGGCGATGTGCAGATTATTTAAGTTCATGATGCATACTCGTATCTGAACACAGGGACTGAATATGGAATAAGTTAATAATATCGTATTCATAATTATTATAAATACTAACATAAACTTTAGGTAATAAACTCGTTGATAGCCACTGAACTTTACTACCAGCGGCTATGGAATTTGTCACACAGATATGTGTATCACTAAATATATTTTCACTCGAGCATATCTTAAATAAATTAAATTATCGATAAGATACGCACCGCACTAACTATACGGTGAACCACTTTAAGCCGCCGGCTTTATAATTAGATAAAGTGAAGCACAATGAAACTTTCCTTAAATAAGCCAAACGTGGCGGCTGGCAATTAGCAATTTCGGCTTGATTATTTTATAAGCCGTTTAAATTAATGTTAAGGTGATATTAATAAGGGGAAACGTTTGGTAATGAAAATTTTATTTTTGAGATTAATTTCGTGAGTTTCTTAGATTGAAATGATATAAATTCTCACCTTATAAATTTTAATACAACCTTGGGTTCTCTTTTCCGTGAAACATGATATCCAAATCAAGACTAGATTTAAAGATATAACACATTCGAGTAATATAATATTTATTTAAAAATATTATATTACTACTATTATGAACTATTTAAAGATGCTATATAAAATGGACAGCAATCAAAACAATACAATAAATTCAAGAAACATTTTAAAAGTTCCGAGATGAATCTCATAAAATCTTTATAAATAATGGATGAAGAGTGAATGTCTAATGAACATCCTGCCTCAAGCATTCTCCAGACGAAGTGAAGTTTTAAAAATCTTTGAAATTGTTAAGAGATTTGATATTTTATACTTGTAAATGTTTTAAAGATTTAATTAAAGTATTTGTCTAATAGGCTTAATCCCACTATACTAGACCCATTATAAACTAGGCGTGAGCTATGTGTAAACTAAACAAATTACAATATAACAAGACAACAATATAAAATTATAAAAGTCACCAGACATAATATATCATAGGATCACAAGGCAGTTGATAAATGGCTAATCTCTAAAAGAAGAAAAACTATGTGAAATGAGAATAAAAGAACACGCAAAATTGTCCTGTTAAGCCACCGTTTCCCTGACGTCTTGTATCAATCGGGATACGGATTTGTTTCGTAATTCTGAAGGAGACAACCTACAAGCAAGCAATTATACTAAAGACATTCAATCGCATTTAAGAAAAACAAGCGTATCTACCCAATCACCCTTACATTACTTTCATTCCAATGTACTTAAGGATAAGAGCTACAATACTTTGAACGAGCACAAAGATAAGGAATTAGCAATTCAAGAAACAGTAACGAAAATGTTCCTTTTTGTAAGGAGCGTAAGCGCTGTTTTTATAGAACAAACGTGTCCCCCTAATTCGGGGAGTTTTAATATTCACTTATACAATGGAAAGGAATTACGGGAGGAAATGAAACAGGGTTAGTAAATAAATAAGGACTCTCCTCCCATTGGGTTACAGTGTGTTAGATGTGGTACGATCTCGATTCGATTTGTTGGAATTACACCTCGATATTGACTTGAATTGGCTACGAGAATGTGTGAATAGTTTGCAGGATTTTGCCTTTCCCATAACCAGAAATAAAAGCTTAAACATTCTGTATTGATCGTACGGTGTTTGAGGTAAATTTTTTATTTTGAACCATTTTATCCTACTTCTCGTCAGAATGGAATATAATAAGCCCGTTGAAATTATTATAAACGCTGTTTTAAATCTACATAAAATTTTGGTAACTGATGCACTATAAATTGATTTTCAAATTCACTATTACATATCCAATACTATATTAACAACGATTTCAGCTTAACGCATTTTTCTGTCTACACTCGCTCAAGGTAGATCAGTCTGCAGCACTATCATGAAATCTACTGCAGCTTTTCAATTAAAATTTTTGTAAGAATATTAAAAATGATAAATAATTATGCATCATACGGCATTATAAACCAGAAATACAATATTTCACAAATGAAGCCATTTTCTCAGCACACAAACGAGCGTAAAATAAACCTTAAGAGGTGTAGTAAAAGTCACAAAAATAGGCAATAAACTTGCTGCGAATACATGTAAAAAGGCGAACGTTCGTCTTTTCCACTGCGGTTAATAATTGATGAGTCAAACTGCCGAGTTGTGTTCCTCATACAATATTTATCTCCCTAGCTACCCTGTGTTACCGCCTGCTTGATGCTGCATCTATACCATATGTATAAACACTTAATAGCTTAGCTTTGTTACAGCGATTACACTTTTTGTTGGGGGACGCAAATATGTCGGGCGATTCCATCTCAATTATCATATTAAAGCAACACTCCAATATAGATAAAAGGCAAAACAGTTTTGTCATTCGAAAGCAAGTTTTCTACAAAGATTAGGAGTTCAGAATCGACTCTTTTATAGGTACTTGCCAAAATATTATTATTGATTTTTTAAAATGTTTTGGTTATATAATGTAATCGATTGATCTTTACAAGGATCCGTTTCTCTAAACAATCTTGTTAGTTATTAAGCAAATGTAACAATAAGCGATTAAAACACGTGATATTCGATAAGGTAATATAAAATGTCGCCAAGATAAAAAACATATAAATAGCCCTCATTAGAATCAATTCCCATTCATATTTAAAAGGAAAGATGTAAATTAAAATGTGTTAATGTAATTGAATATTGATGAATTTTAATATGAAGCTACATAATACATTTTTCCTCAATCTATATTCAAATGGTTTGTTATAGTATTTATAACATCTGGTGCTTTTAAAGAATCCTATAAATGTATTGGAAACTTATTTTATTACCATTGTTTTCAAGGAATACAAATTTATATTGAGTGAACTATTTATCGCCTTTACTTGAGAGAAAATCTCCAATAGTGTTTATATACAGGCTAAGTAAGTTTTAGTCAACGTGTAGGTATGTAATGCTCTTTATCCACATTGCTAATTTTAATTTAAAACATTAGTATCGGTGTTAGAGATTTTACAGAATATTTTTGACAGACGAAATCAGCACTCAAAATGTTATATAGTTCAATTAATTTTATCACTAGAAAATATGTACCGTTGTTCATCATTGTATGTTAATTTATCGTACATACAAACATCCTTTATAATAAATTATTATCGATACCGGGTTACGCGCCCAACCTCTTTTATCGATATATCATAGCGACTTGTCACGTCCTTATCTTAAGGCAGGCTTAAAAGCATTGTATCTGAGACCTCTATTTATTAAGGTTTATAGTATAATCGATGTTAGTAGATATTATGTGTCTAGATAATTTGTTTTATCTGTATTGTACTTATATTATAGTCTATTTTATTAATTGTATGTTTAACTGCATTCAAGGATTAATATATAAAAATGCACTTATCAATACCAGTATTTTAATGCGAATGAATTATAGGATGCTATCTGCTGCGTTTTTTTATTATTATTTGGACCGCTGCAGCTGAACGGTTTTAGATTATTTTTGACAGATAGATAGAAACCTAATAATGGATTTTTGTAACAAAAAATATCGACACTAGTTTGGAAAATTGTATCAAGAATTTGATGCCAGGGCGAATAGTTTATTTTATTCAGCTTAATTTTTTTTAACAATTAAAGCTTTTTAAAAGATAAGTCTCGATTTAAAGCAGGTCTCAACTGTTTTTTTCATAAAACACTATGATAGGCTTTGCTACCAACAATTTTTTTAAGGACTGTCAATAATAAATATGTAATTATTTCTAAAGTTATTGAGGATACTTCTATAAGTTCTCGTGCTTTACCAGCTTTAGTGTATGTAATCTCCTTACATATTATACATAAAACTTTGTTCTAATAGAACTAAAACGTTACAATGCTACGGCTCATTTATCAAAGATTATAAATGCCATTTCATTTGTGTCTAATCTGTATTCGATGACATTTCAATAATAAATAGTCCATAATGTGTCCATAAGGATATAGCGCAATCAAATTAAAAGTTATTTTCTTGTTTCTGGTCTCTTATCAGTTTGATGGAATACCGTCAGATATTTATTCGCGACTTAAAGTTCAATGTTTTAAATCGTTATTATATTAATGTATTGTTCGTAGAGATTGAATTAATTTGGTTCTTTATCTATGGATGAGTCACGGTGCTTAGCATTCCGGTATAACTGCCAATATATTATGTGAAAGTTTTTAAAAGTTGTGTAATCAGTAATGCATAATTTTATGTTTTTTATTAGGTAAATATTTTGTTTTTTACAGTTATTAGCATAATGGGTATAGACACGTATAGATTTTCTGTATTCACTAGCTTCAATTTAAAGATGTATCTACAAGAAATAGAATTAGGCTTTTAATATTTTTAAATCAATAGGTTTAAAAGCAACTGCTTTTATTACTATACGACTAATTAAAAGGAAGGACAATCAAAAGCCCAGACACAGCATTTTGATAAATCCTACGATACCTACCTACCCATACCTACTTTTTATTCTATAACTTTTTCTTATGCCCTCAGTGACGAAAATATGTTTTGGAGTACATAGATGATTATGGTTGTAAATACATGAAATTGACATTACTGAATTATGTATTCCTTTTTTACCATTTCCAATCATTTTGTCGCCAGCCTTAAAACCTTTTAGAAAATCTTTCTATTAAACTATAACTTCTTATTCTAGGAATAGCATCAAAATCGACACATCTCTTCACAATACAGCATCAGTTAATTAAATAATCAGCTAAGTCAATTTAAAATCAATTTCTAGTTACGTCAAAAGCATTAACCGCCACATTAATCAAAGGGATCTGGGAACACAGGGTTGTTTGTCCCTCGTTAGCTGATAACACTTTTAATATTAAACAAAACAAGGAATAAAGATAATATTTAAGTGCTGGTTAATACAAACAGACGTGTGATAAATCGGCCGGAGTTAATAGACTATCGTATTTTGTTTTATACGCTTTTGTCTGGGTTAATGAATTTATTGGGCGTAGTGTCATTATTTTTGATTTTAATGATTTTTGTGTTAATCAAGTGTTAATGTAAATGTCATATGTAGTTTTAAGAAAACTTTTCCCCTCTTTATGTATTTTTTTTAATTCTGCCTTTTTCCCATCTCATTTTTCTACAATAATTAGAATATCAATGAAGAATCTCTCTTTTTTCACGTTTGACAGAACCATTGCTTGTTTAATTTTTTGCAAAAATAAAGAATTGACAAGTACATTATTTATATTTCATTAACCAGCAATGACAAAAACAATGAAAAGCATATCAGCCAGTATATCACGCACAATCTGGCGGGCTCTGTTTTTTTTTCACAAAAGCAGTGGCTTGGCGCCGCTCGTATCGAGCATGGGTTATCTGTGGCGAACACAACAGCGCTTGTCCATTAGACGGTAATCGCTGTGCCACCAACACGAACGCATTGTCTCACACAAAATTGGAATTTTGTTTGCCGCGCTTTTGCGTTGTTTCGAATTCCATTTGACGTTTTTTTTTTTTTATGTGTCAATTAGTTGTTTCTACTTTCTATTTTAGATTGTTTTGGGTTCTCTTCTATTGGCTATTGTATCGCTTTTACATAATGTTATAAGTAAAATTTACTTGTTTGAAATAAATAAGTACTTATATTCATGTTCGTTTATAATTTCAGGAATAATGCATAATTTTTAAAATTGATACAGATTTAGAATCGAGACGTTAAAATTATATAACATGAATACTGCCGTTCTTTAACTAAAAAGCCGTTAACCCTCAAATGGTCAATTTTCAGTTTTAAATGTAGGGTGATAGAGTTCAGAATTCTCTATCTTTCTGTCTAAGAATCATTTCTCTAGCATTAATAGTTATAGAGATATGAAAATATTGTAAGCCGTTAAGTAACACAATTTTCAGCGATTCCATAACTTGAAAGCGTCTAACCAACACTACTTCGCTAAATTTCCTTTAAAGTACCTTAACCGCCAGATTTAATAATTATTTTTTAGCTTTTTACTTGACTAAAAGTACGTTATCAGATTATACTTGACTATAGGGACGCAAAAGGACTATAACTGCTTTATGATATGCTTTCATATAACGATTCCAATGGAAATCCTTACCTTATTTGCAGTTACTCGCCCTTAACGCTTTTTTAGTTAAGTAATTTTATTTAGGAAAAATTCTAATAACACTTTTTTGCTTAGCTACAAAGCAGCTAACCCTCATTTTTTAGCTAAAAGGCAGTTATCCGATTCTGGTGATGCATCAGTTTTGGGGATGAGAGTGATGATGAAATAATGTCGCTCCCAAGCAGAGTACCGATTCAAATTTAAATTAAAACGAAAGTCATAGCTTAAAAGTAGTTATAGTAGCTTAACGACGTTTTAGGTAAGCATTTTATTACTAAATAAAAAAAAAATCACAAAATGAAAATAAAAATACTAAATTACTTAGCTAAAAAGTCGCTATGGTATGTGAACGGCCGTCTTATCCAGTAAATAGTTAAAATTTTCAGATTATATGCTGAACTAAACGAGAAAAAGTGAATTTAAAAATAAATTATAACAGTTTCTGGGTAAAAACTAATATTTATATACAATATAATTAAATGTCGATCGATGTATCTCACAATAATTATTGCAAGTGTCATAATTTTTAAGAAATAACGATTTCCGTGTTTTTTGCCATTTACTCGAAACTCACTTCGTGGGCTTAACGGCTTTCTAGTTAAAGGACGGCAGAATATTGAATACACATAATATGATAAATATAAATATAAGGTTATAGCCTACATTTTATTTGAATATATCTATTCTCTATATCCAGCTTAGCACTATTTAAATATGTATGTATTTCGGAAGCTTGATTTTAAAATATTTTAAAACAATCCTCCTATTATACTAATATTATGAATGCGAAAGTTTGTGAGGATGGATGTATGGTATGTGTATGTAGGTATGTTTGTTACTCTTTACGCAAATACTACTGAACCTATTACAATGAAATTTAGCGCACATATAGATTGTAACTTGGATTTACACATAGGATAGGTTTAATCCCGGAAATCTCACGGGAACGGGAACTATGCGGGTTTTTCTTTGAAAACGCGGGCGAAGCCGCAGGCGGAAAGCTAGTCTTTCATAAATTGAATAGCAAATATTAATAATATCTTGGCACTCGATAAGTCGATAGCATAGCCGGATTTATGCAAAACTGTTGTTGAAACCTTACTTCTGATATTGAATCTCATCTTTTCCTTTTTTCGTGTACATTATGTTAAATGCAAATTAAAATATTTAAATGCCTGTTGTAGTAGGTTGTAGTTATAGGTATTCATTAAATTAGAGGTTTTACCTATGTGTTAAGAAGAAGCGTTTTTTTATTCTTTGAGCAAAAAGTGATATGAAAATTGTTAGTATATTCACACGGCTATTAACAAAATGATATCATTGTAAATACTTTTAAATTTAAGATAATACATAAATGAAAAAAAAAATGTAAAATATATCATGTATTGTAATTCACACATCGATTCTTTTAAAAATATGAATAGAAATTCATTATGTGATAAAATAACATTGAAATATTAAAGGTATACATACTTTTTTATTTATATTCGAGTTTTATAACAGTCACCTCTCAACGCAAAGCATGCAGATGAGAAAGAAAATCAGTGCTGTGTGCGTTATTAATCCTAATAATAAATATGAAATGTTTTAATTAGACTTTTTGACCCCGAATAGTAGAATCATGAATTTAAAACCTACCTCCACTTGGTCCGTCGGTTCTGGAACCACGTTTTCACTTGCGCGTCTGTCATCTTTAACGTCTTTGCCAGCGACGCCCTCTCAGCGGACGCCAAATACTTCTGCTTGTGGAATCTCTTCTCTAGTTCGGCTATTTGCATTCTTGTGAAGGAGGTGCGTGGTTTCTTGCGTTTTGGAGGCGTCCTGTTTTGATACGGATGCCCGATGCGTCGTGTGATTGGGAATGATGCTGGAAGAAATGGAGATGTTAATAATATACCTACATCATATTCTAGTTTGGGGTTTGAGAGCTTTTATATTCTTCTTGTAACTTCAAGAAGTGATAGGGCAGAAGCCAGAACCCTATATGATGCATATAGCGCTATATACCTATGTGTCAAGTTTGTTTTGCTATTTTCATTGATAGAACTACCCTCATGTGTTAATAATGTTAGGGGTTGGTTTATGATAAGTATTATTATTGTATTAGAGGGTATTATTTCAATGACTGTATACAGTATCTATTCATGGAAATTACAATTTAGGTATACATAATAACAGTAATATTCATTTTAGTAATATACATTGACTTCATTATTACATTACAATAAATTCAGATTTAACGTATCGTATAATTGTTCTAAATTGAGCCCCGAACGGCCCGATCGGTCCACGACACAATAGATTTTCTATTGTGTCTGTGGTTACGGGGCCTGAGTTATTACATTCGTTGCTTTTATTACTTGAAAATACAAAGATTATTCATATTTTATTTCCATTGTTCTATTATTATTTATGTAAAATACAGAACTAAGAAAAAACTAATTTATTTCAAAAACAATTAACCACCAACATAACTTACCTGCTAACTATTAGTAGCGATATAACACTAATATTATTCAAACATTCTCAAGTTATCAGTAATAACATCGTAGCTATTAAAGAAAATTAGTCCAAGATTTACATTCGAACTTATCTTTATAATTGAAATCACGATTTAATGACACAACACTCGTATTACAAAGCGCCATGAATAAATAAAAATCTCATTAAATAGCCTGTATTCAATTTAAATTGCTAGCAATACACGCTGCAATCAAAACGCTCCATTCATAATAAATCTTAAATTACGCGCCTATTCGTGGAAAACGCTAAAACGAATACAGATAACCGCAAGATCGTAATAATAGGCACCGAAAAGTTTAAAAATGGCACTGGCAATTTTGTGTTGGCAACACTGGTAATTGTTTATGGTTTTTATTTTTTAACTTTTTAAATGGACTGAACGCTATGATTGTATCATGTAATTTAAGTTTTCAATAATGATTAAGGTTGACTTGTGTTGATTTATTATTTAATTAAAAATCCAAAAAAAATAAACGCAGAAAAAATAATTACAAAAAGGTTTTTTATAAATTGCATTCATGTAATATTTCGTTTATTTTATTATAACCTATCTAAGACTAGAAAGACAACCTTTAGTTTTATTTTAAACATAATTTTATGAACAACCAGTAAACTCCAACTTTGGCTGACACACGCTACGCGAGAAAAGCCTCCGCCTTAAACAGATTAAAAATAATTCAATATTCTATTATCTATGTTCTATTTTCAAACATTAAAAAGCGACCGTTGTTTAAGCGTTGAGATTGGGTACAGATAATGATCATGTTTATTGTAATAGTTCTGATTTGCATTAAATCGTCCATGAGATGAGTTGATTTTAACATCTCGATGATTTTAACCAGGATATTGAATTCAATGTCACTAGTAATTTGTTCGTGAAACGTGTATCATTATGGCGATATTAATTTATTTTACAATATCGTTCCACGTTGTAATGATATTATGTATGTAATTTTAAATGGGTTTTGGTTTACTGTGTAAGTATAATCTTTTAATATTGTTTTATTTAATTTTCAACGTCGAGTCGGATTTGGGGATACCTACCGAATACCGATATATAAAATAGGTAGGTATTAATTAAAGATATATAAAGAGGTTTTCTGTGATCACTTATTTATTCTCAGATTTCCAAGGCATGAAGAAAATCATATGAAGTAAAAAAAATTTCAGTTCTAAAAGTTCGAAGTTCCGTGAAACTTAGAATGGAATGGTTTTTACCTACTTTTTATACAAACCCTATCACATGTCAAATTGACAAATACATACAAAATTCCGTGCCGAAGTTTCATAATGTTTTCAAAAATGGAATCCTATTAAGCCTGCCCTTATTGGTCGAACGGTAATGGCGGCTTTACGTGACCACAAATAGTAATTGTGGGGCTTGTGCATGATACATGAGTTACTGCATGTAATAACATAGTATGTATTTAGATGTCGTTTAATAGTATATAGATGTGAGGAAATGTTTAGATTATATAGAAACAGCCTAAGAGACATTTAAATGTGTGCCTGAAGTATTTCTATATAGGTTACCTACATGATTTTTGATGGAAATTCAAGTAGAAAAGAAGTTTTGGAAATTTCACGGTGGGTTGAAAACTGTAATAGATAATAAATACTAATCTTTAAAATGATGTTGCAAACGTAATTTGTTCGATTAGAACCAAGATTTTTCACATAATATTATAAATACATATTATTATATAACCTAAGAAACTAATTGTTCTATTGATAGATAGATAAATCTGAACTGTGTACGATTTAATTTAGGTATTTTAATTAGCTATTTTGTCTAAGATTTTGTCTTTGGCATAATATTTAACACTTTTCAGAATTACTGCTGGCTGATCCAAACTGACGAAATATCACTCCAAAAGTTTACATTTGTTACACCACAAACACGCATACAATTAAACGCACCAAAAACAGAGCAAACAAAATTGTTCAATACAAAGTTTACGTCAGACAGTATCAGAGTGGAAAAGGGTGGGCTAACAAGATTTGCTTCCCTAATCGTGTTACGGCGTATGATTCATGCCTGCGTACAATGTGGTTTCCTTTATCTTCTATGGCTTTACCCTTGTTTCAGTAAAAGTGGAGTGCTTGTCTTTTTAAATGTTGGTTTATATCAGTACAGAGTATGCAACTGGCTGATCGATGCAACTGATGCTCGTCTGCTTTCAAATGCATTTTTATATAGGTATTGACTAGCTATCACAAAAAAAATTCTACGTTTCACTCCTTGCTTACATCACAAATTAATTAGATAATAATCTTTATTAACCACTAGTTGTGCTCCGCGGTTTCACCTGCATTGCTCCGTTCCTGTTGGTCTTAACGAGATGTTATATATTATATAGCCTCATTATAGCCTATAGCCTTCCTCGATAAATAGGCTATCTAACACCGAAATAAATTTTCAAATCGGACCAGTAGTTCCTGAGACTAGCGCATTCAAACAAACAAACTCTTCAGCTTTATAATATTAGTATAGATTAATAGAATAGAACATTTCAGTATTACAGGAGTCCAGGAGATCCAAACTAGGCTGTTACCTGTGTCTTGTATATCAGAAACGGTAAACATGTAAAAATTTCAAGCTTGTATTACATAGTATAGTTATTTGTAACACAATAGACTGGAAAAAGCGCTACAAAATATTTATAAAAATACCAGCAAAAGAAAAACTACCCTATAAGCACGTTTCACTTTGCTGTTGGTTTGCAATTAAAAATCATCTCAACCGAAAATAATAATACAAGTTTATAAAAATTACCACTATGTTTAGAATTTAGATTATAATATTTCACATACTTAAGAAGGTACAATTCTGTACCACCCAAGCTGCAAATTGGCGACAACTTATCTAACCGCAGTTGAAAGTATTCTGATTCAAGAACAAAGAGTCAGGAATAAAACAAATGATTTAAAAATTTCACCTCTATCTTATAAATTTTTTAATAAATATAAGTTTCTTTTATACAATATACCGCAGAAGCTTTTACGATTACCTATTTTTATTATTTAATTACGTAATTTGTCCATTTTCTTAAAAATTCCTTAATAAAAATCATAACAAAGTAAATTGTTTTATAATCATGGGCCCCTAATCTTGTCTAATAAACGGAGAGAAAAATTAACAAACAAATTAAGTTTGAAAGGGTTTAACCGTCTCTGTAATCCCTTTATGATACCATCCCTTGGGTTGTGACCCTTGCAATCCGTTTCGCTGTATCATATTTTTATGATTTATTACATTCGGCTACTTATTTCCTTTTGTATTTGCATATTGGTATTGAAATGGGCATTTTTCTTTTTAATGTTGCCTTACCTTGAAGTTTAAAAGACTTTTCTTTAAATAAGGCATATAAAAGATCAAATTTTTACACTTAGATATAGTTAAAAAAAAATATTTTATTTCTTTATATCTATATATTTTTTTTTATTTACATAAGTAATAAAATTTTATTTAATCTGCATATTTTATTTTTTATTTCTTAAAAACTCTTTAAAAACATTGCAACAAACTGGCCACACACAAAAGAAAAAAACAACGCGCCAATACCATTCCATATTCAAACTTGAAAAAAAAAAATTTGCACCGAGGGCGGGAAGATGAATGCTCGCCGTCTAATTGGAGTCAGTCGTCACCTGGGATTAGAGCCAGTCACTCCATCACTCAGATGGCCGCATTTGTCTACACCTCGGAAGTTACTTATATACCCGTATGATTCAACTTCTGTTTTGAATAATTGATAGCAACAATTTGAATGTGCTTTATTTAGCTGGAAGATGTATTTGTGAGTAACCTTATTATGTTTTATGTAGCTTATTTAGGTGCAACATTTTACATGTGAACATTGTTTCTAAATAATTGTTATTACTATGTCTCAATCTGATTTCTTAGGTATTATTTTTAACTTATTAATATTTTCGTAAGAAGCGAGTGAAATAATAAACACACATTTACTAATTAGTGACTAGGTATGTAGACTGTAGTAAAGTATAGCTACCATCATATTACATAATAGACCGTAACTGTAACATATCAATTGAACAAAAGAAAAGAATCATACTATCAACAAAAGAAAAGAATAGCATACCTATTTTCATCTAATAAACAATCACCAAATTCCAATAAGATCCAAATTGCCCCTTAAACACCAATAAACACATACACAACAACGTAGAACGCAATCAAAAACACCACTCGCATATCACAATTACGCCGGACGGTCAGAAAAAACAACGGAAAAGTCTCATATATATTGCAAGCAACAACCATACCAATTCACGTTAGTTACTACGCGCTTCAATCCTGTACTCTCATGGAATATTCAGGAACGAATGGGATGCAATTGGAAAATCGGTTGCATTTTCGGACATACGTTTGTATGGAACAAAGGAAAAGCTTTATGACATTGCGCTTTAGTGCTTTGAGATGTAGACATACAATATTGCTGCTGAAAATGTTCGAATGTTTTGAGACGAAAATAGAATAGAGTTTGTTCTTTTGAATCTAATTCGATGTAGTATTGGTTCGTGATGATTGTGTTTTAAAATGGCATACAGTAAAGTTAATAAAGAAAATGTACAATATCTGTAGGTACTTATACTATATTGGTACTTTCAAATAGGTCTTCTGTAGAATAGAATCTATACTAATATTATAAAGCTGAAGAGTTTGTTTGTTTGTTTGAACGCGCTAATCTCAGGAACTACTGGTCCGATTTGAAAAATTCTTTCGGTGTTAGATAGCCCATTTATCGAGGAAGGCTATAGGCTATATGTACATATATATCATCACGCTACGACCAACAGGAGTGGAGCCACGGGGGTGAAACCGCGGGGAGCAGTTAGTACTATATAAAATAAAGCAGCCTGCTTTAACTATCCACTTTACCTATAACCTAAACATAAAGCGGGTAGTTTAAAATAATTTGTCATTCGTGACGTTCAAACAATTACGTTTAATTTAGAAGTGATTGTTTATATTTTGTATTCATTTCAGTTTGTGTGTTGTGACTGTTGCTGACTATGAAGCCGTTGGACGTTTAGGACAATACGATCAAGGCATTAATCTACTTACATTACTGAAACTGCACCGAATATTGTGAAATTATCGTAAGTATATATGCTTCACTAATTAGTTTTGTTTTAAATTAATTCATTAGCCCGAGTTTTCTATCAAATACTCTTTAGTTACAACGAGGTCGTTGAAAATTCCAAATAACGAATTATTATTTCAAATTTTTTATTTTCATCACAACCACAACGAAAGAATGCCTTACAGCCTCAGCTTTATTTCTATTGTAATTTAACAAAAAAGGTTATAAGTACCAATATTCCAAACATCCAAATAATAACAAAGATCGTATTAAATCCATTCACGCAACGAAAATTCGAACTAAAGCAATTTGTGACCGCACGGATCATTATATGCACGACCTCATTAAAATTGTGTCCCGCGGTTGTCATCGCAACCCAGCTTATCAGCCTAATTACGGATAATCGTGTAAAATTAAATTTAAATACTTCTTTGAAATGTTTCGTCATTTTTGTAGGTAGGTGTGTGTCGCGTGTGTTTGTAATGCGTGAGAAGGGCTTCGTACCGGGCATGTCCCATCAAATAAGTTTGCGTTTCTGATGAAGAAGGTCTTGTCACCGAATTGTGAGCAATGCGGTGTTCCAGAGGACCTAACGCATGTATTGATGGAATGTTCCCGTAATGCAGCCTACCGATTATCCGAGTGTAGCAACATATTAAACACGTTTGCTGACATTAACATTATTTTATCTAACCCCCATGCGAAAGAAATAAAACTTATCATCAAATTATATAAAATAAGGTTCGCCTCGGATCAGTCTCCTTAAATTTGTAGCTAGATATAATTATTCAATTACTGAATTTATGTATTAGCGTGTAAAATAGTTATAAGTATGTGTGTATCTGAGCGACATATTCATATTGTGATTAAGCTCGTTAAATAAAGTTTAAAAAAAAAGGGCTTTGGTGGATTGTTTCTTAATTTGGTTGATGCCGCTATTTCAAATGAAGTTTAGATTTTTAAGAAAATGACACTCATTATTTTGAAGATTACGTATGCATAATGGTTGAATTGAATTTTTAAACCTTCATTACCTATTACCAATTTCAAGGCAGAAACAGTATTATTTTAGCATATTTAGTATAACGTAATAGCATAGGTAGGTACTATGGTAATAGCTTGCTGTTTGGTATTTTATATCTTTGTCTGTGCAACTTTAATACAATTATGTTCATGTAATCAATGGCCATTGGATATAAAAGTTCACAGAATACCCGACATTCCTTCTTTGTGTCATATTTACTTACCTAATAGCAAACATTTTTTTTTTGATAAGTATACCATTTATAAATAAAATAAGACGAGAACTTATCAAATTCACCGTTTCATAACACAAAATGAGTATAAATGTCCCCTCGGTAAATTGTATTTCTCAGTAGGAATATGTAATCTTTCTAAAGCGTAGCGGTATAATATTTTACGCGCTATAGCGGCCTTTCATATATTTTCACGTTTGAAGTATGGTTTCTTTTATAACCTAGCACGTTATGGATTGCTGATAAAATATATCAGCATTGGGCTTAGTTTATGGCTCATAATATTTTAAAATATTGAGTGCGTTTCTATTGGAATTTTATCGTGAAGGACTGTTAACACGATGATGTTATGGTTTTTTAGCAGATGATAAAGACAATGACAATTTTACGTTATTAAGAACACAATCAAATAACATTTTAAGAGGTAATGCGAAAGTATGTACTTATATTTTACATTAGATTAGAATCAAATAAAAGCATTGGAAATTAATAATTATAATAACACATCATGTAGTGGTTAAAACAAGCCGTCAAACATACAAACCGAACAAAAAATATTGGTGCTTATATAAAGACTAGCTTTCCACCCGCGGCTTCGCCCGCGTTTTCAAAGAAAAACCCGCAATGTTCCCGTTCCCGTGGGATTTCCGGGATAAAACCTATCCTATGTTTTAATCCAAGTTATCCTATATATGTGTGCTTAATTTCATTGTAATCGGTTCAGTAGTATACGCGTGAAAGAGTAACAAACACACACGTAGGTACACATCCTCACAAACTTTCGCATTTATAATATTAGTAGTAGGATAGAATAAAATATATATTAACTCATTATTAACACCTTTACTACTGAACAACCTGTAACCACACAAAGAACCACCCTTAACAAAAGCAACACAATCGAACATTCCAGATTACCATTTTTATTATACATTTTCATACGCTATAAAAATAAGGTGTTAAGACAATATCATCCACGTATCATCGGGCTCACATGATCTCAATATTCATACCATCCCGGGGGAAATGAGAGAGAGGTTGGGAAAAATGATATAGATTGCTATGGATTGGGATATTGTGGCCATTGCATGTTCGTTTTATGTGTATTGGTTAACGTTTTATATATTATGAATGTGGAAGAATATGAATATGAATAGCAGTACGCTGTATGTATTGTATCTACTGCTTTTATCTAATAATTGGTATGACTGAACTTAATTTCTATTGAATGAAAATACTGTACAAAGAAATAGCATTATAAGCAGTTATTTCAATGGTATCTTATAAAGTTATATCATTGCCGGGATAATAGATATAAAGGTAGAGATATACATAAATATAAATTAGTACATATCTTAATATTTTTACGCACATACGCGACGGACCAAGTTTAAGAATTAGGTATTAAAAGCGAATCTATCTAATAAATTAAATAGATCTACTTCGAATGCTTGTAATTTAATGTCTGCTTCTTAAAAGATCTTCAAAATTCATATTTCATGTACATATGTACAAGCTATTTCTAAGTAGAAACCAAAATTTATTTATTGAAAGTAACATACGTTCTATTATTCATACAAATTCGGAGTAACCGAGTGTATATACCAATTGCTCATTAAAAACCATAAGCGAATGTATTTATAAGTATTTATATCAATTATCATCTCATTACTGTTTGATCATGTTCCAACATCATCACTTTGTTTTATTGACACAAATGACGCGTCATAAATAAATAAACATTTGTAAAACAGCAATTATGTACAAATGGCTATTAATTAGGTATGTTATTAGCTCCGTCGGCGGACTTCAAACGGATTGAGTTGTACAAACTACTATAATATATTGATATTTGGCTGAATTAATATGAGGAATTTTATGTTGAATTTCTAATTAATAACATAGAGACCTATAATATGTGTTTTTCAAAATATATTAATAGAAGAGTTTTAGCAATTTAAAAGTAACAACTAGTAAATCGATATACCCTGTATTTAATCTTTTTGAAAATAAAGCTCAAATGTTAGGTAACCATGTTGAAGAAAAGTTTGCTTAGTTTTTGAATTAGAATTAGAATGAAAACATATTTTGTCAACTGGTATCCTTAAATATGCCTTCAAGGCTATTCAACTAACTTTATTAACTATTCGTACATCAGCCTCAGGCTGACTAACATTTTTGATTCCTAAATTTTGACTCATAATGTCCACCTATAAGATGGCTTTCCAAGATTTAAACCCGTTTGCGTTAGATTTATTACTTGCTATTTCTCGCACCATAAATTATACCTAATAAGTACTCTAATAAATATACCATTAAGATTTATTTCGTTATATTCAAAGTTACTGTATGATTATTTTTTCAACGGCTACAACTAAAATTTACTGAACTAATAAAGACAATTAACAAAATACAATTGATAGATACTATTAATAACGACAATAAGAAAGCAAAGAAGATTCTAGAAGTTTAGAATAGAAAGGGGATTCACTACTTGGAAATCTTGGATGGATAAAAACACGGTAAATGGTTACCTTAACCTATAACCTATTTACTTTAAATGAAGCTTTAAAAAATTACAAAATCATTTATAATCAACCGAGTTAATACATTATTATTTATACTTTATAGCGTATAAATGTATATTATGTTTGTAAAGCAATCAAGCAAACAGCTTTATTCTAAATGCACAATTTGCAAATGTCTTGATAAACGTCTTGCCCTGAATTCTTATGGTTATTCGCTTGAAAATAATTGTGAGGTAAATGAAGGTAAAATAAGGTAAATCGTGGAATTGAAGACAATTTTATTATTACGGAATAATTATGTAATTACAAGCGGTTGAACAAAGCGTTTATGTAATTGGGGGAGTCTACCGTAATCTTTGATGTTTTTTATTTTGTTTGCTTTGGATTTGCAGTAATGTTCCTTTGTACCTAGTAACTTTTTCTGGTATTGCAGTAAAAGTATACTTCTATTTAGCAAAGACCGCGGATTAGCTCATTAGATGTAAAACATTTTGCTCTTAAAATATTTGTCTTATTATTTTTTGTCCATACCTAAGGAAGAAATTATATCTAGAACTAAATATATTATGCTAAGCCGTGTTATGTTATAATCCTATTCTAATTTCTAACTGTAATGTGTGAATGTATTTATGTAGACATGTAATGTATGCATTAATAGTTGTAGGTACTAGTAAATAAATAAACAAATTCCATTAAGTCTTTTATTTTGTTTCTTCCATAGAAGTAGTTGGATTGTACCTATGTTTGAAGTTAAATTCCAACGTTAAATTCAAACGTTAAATTCAAACGGCTTCACCAATCACCGATTCTCCTGAAAATTTGTGTGTATATCATCAGCCTGGTCTGAGAATCGGACAACATCTATATTTCATACCCCTAAATGATAAGAGTAAGGCAGAACAGCGTTTGCCGGAACAGCTAGTCCTCAGCTATTATATCTATACTAATATTATAAAGCTGAAAACTCTTGTTTGTTTATTTTTTGTTTGAACGCGCTAATCTGAGGAACTACTGGTCCGATTTGAAAAATTCTTTCGGTTTGGGGGATATATGTATATCATTAACGCTAAGACCAACAGGAGTGGAGCCACGCGGGTGAAACCGCGAAGCGCAGCTAGTAATATATAATATTTGCGTATAATTACTAAGTTTCAAATGAAATAAATAAAAACGATAGTATTACGTTACACTGTAAACTGTAAAGTAGATACCCATTAGGCAAATCTGCGGTCTTCCAATAACCGGAAACGGTATTACAAGATCTAAGCGATTACGACGGCTATTGATTTCAAAACGTTTTTATGGATACAAATTAATGTTTTTTATTCATTAGCGTTTAGATTATTTTGTTATGAATAATTTTGATTGAAAAAAAATATTTTTTTTGATGAGACTTCCTAAATTATGTAGGTACGTAACTTCAATGAGGCAATCTGTAACATTATAACGCGGAAAAGAAATTCACTATCTCTTTAATGAAACAATTGCATATTTATTTAAAAGAAGAAATAAGTCTATGTAATACTAGATGTGCTCCGCGCCTTAGCCTCGCATTGGCCTATAGCCTTCCTCGATGAATGGGCTATCTAACACCGAAAGAATTTTTCTTCAAATCGGACCAGTGCCTTTTTTTTTTTTTTTTTTTACGTTGGGAAATGCATTTACGCATCCCCCTCTACAGTTTTACTGCTCGAGGGGGTATGTGGGACTCGCATGAAGCCCTACCCACTAAAACCCAACGGTGGCCACCGTTCATCTTCGGCGACAGGGGTTAACAGCCAGGCCTTGTACCCCCGCCGCCTACGTGGTGAGTGTCGCAACTGGGCGACTCGCCCAAGCCCTTAATTTGTCAATAGGCGACGGTATCGCATAATGATAACGCCGCCCTATTGCCGGGCTATCCACCCTCTGTCGCAGGGGGGGTCGGTTTACTTGCAGCGAGCATATCTGTAGTATGCTCGTCTCTACGTAAACCTCCCCCTGTGCTTAGTTGTTGGCTCTTGTTTCAGGGCAGACGTTGGACATACTGACGCCTGCGTCTGCCAGGTCTACGTCGACGCAGAGGATCCGCCGCTGGGTCATTTTCCCGGGCAAATCGGACCAGTGCCTGTAGTACCCCATATTAGCGCGTTCAAACAAACTTCTTCAGCTTCATAATATTAAATAATATAAGAATTAGATTAGTACCTATAGATTCAATATCTCGGAGAGATTATACAGATACTCATTAAGTACCTACCTATTAAACGTGTTCAATTTGCATGCCATCAAGGTTTTTTAAATTTTATCAGTATAGATTTTCGTCAAAACTCTCAGTTAACTTCTAGTAATTGGATATCCGTATCTAATAATGGAATTTGTCATCAATTAATACAATATTATCAATTTCCTTTTTGAATGAACAATGCTATAACATGGCTATAACCCTATTCCTGCGTAACTCTAAAGATCACACTTAACACTTTCGACCAGTCTAGCCATCTAACCGCAAACGGTACGTACCTAACCAGCCAGTCAGATACGCTCCAGATAATACCTATTACCATTTTCCAGATATTTCCACAGATTATTAAAACTATATTTCAATAGATCATTAAATGACCACGTAAAGGTTATTAACCGGAGAGATTTTATATAAAAAAAGTAATTAAAAAAAATAGAACCGGATTCATTTATAAATCATTCATTTTTATCTGGTATGTTTTAAAATGTTTGGGTTATTTATGAATTTAATATTTTTTCAGATTTATATTGTACTAAGTATTATAAATTACCAAAAACATTTCCAGTTCGTTTCGTTTTTACATAATTTATTAGTTTTTTCCGTGTTCTTAATTAAACGGGCAGTCATTAATGTGTTGAATCGAAAATTAACACGCATTTTAATATGTAATCACTAATCACATGTAATAATATAGGTATAGGTATATGAAATATACATGTATTTTCTAGTGTTTGATTTTACGCGAGTATTATACATTTAGAAATTAAAGACTTTTTAACGGATTTTAAACGCGATTTATTCATTATATTATTTTCCCGACGTTTCGAACTCTCTCCAATATAATGAATAAATCGCGTTTAAAATCCGTTAAAAAGTCTTTAATTTCTAAATATACATGTATTATGTAAAAACAAAATTATTCGCATGGAAACTAGCTAGTGACTCGTGATGACGAAAGATCAGCATCAATATATTTTATGATGCATTAGCTTTCCGCCCGCAGCTTTGCCCGCTTTATCTAAAACCTTCCTCATGAATCACTCTATCTATTAAAAAAAACGCATCAAAATAGGTTGCGTAGTTTTAAATATTTAAGCATACAAAGGGTCAGAGAAAGCGCCTTGTTTTTATACTATGTTATAGTGATGTATTAATTTTTAACTCTTCGTTCATTTCAATCTTAACTTTGATCATATTACATTCTTTTATTTTATATGAGTCATTTATTTAAATGCGTCAATTGTTTTATCCTTTGTATAATAACCCCAATATTCCATTTTGTCGCACCGACTGTCGACGGACGGACCACAGACGAACAAAATTATCGAACCGGAGTTCCTATTTCAAATAACTGTCAAATTATTGGCGCTAAAATGACAAAGGAGTTGGGTTGCCAATTCACGGCTGTCTCAATTATAGGCGGCGACACTTCCTCTATTTGTGGTAAAAAATCACATCGGGAGGTCCAACACGCGCCGGGATGGGCAAAAAAGAACTAAATTGCAATGTTATAATTAAGGTAGGGAAGAATTAAAAAAAAAAATGAACCAAAGTCAATATTTTTAGGAGTTGAATATTTTTACGGGATTAATAAAAAAATAAATTTAATGTGAATTTTGGAAGTTAAGGGGATGGAAAAATAAAATATTGGCAAATAGGTATACAATATAGATAGATAAATAGTATACTGTGTTTTTAAAATATAAATGGAATAGGAATAAGAACTATCATTTTAGATTTTTATAGTATAGATAAGACTCGGAGTTTCCTGAATATCAGCTTCACTTAATAAGGGAACTAAAATGTATAAACTAACAAGCCTATAATATTTCTTATTACCTACCCTACTAAAAGTACATTTTTTTGTATCAAAAGAAATTTCGGCGGCATTTTTGCTCTAAAATGTTTACCCATCCGACATCAATCAGCTACCTATAATCTATATTTTTTAATCCTCAAAAAAGGTCCAATTTGTACTTATGCGACGCTCCGCGACAAATTATAGCCTAGCTTAGGCGTCACGACAGGTAAAAAAAACTTAAAAAGAAAAAAACTTTTTTCTTTTTTTATTATAGTGTGACACACGCAACGGTGATCGTCCGGACGCGACGTTGCCACTTTTTTTGTGCAACTACAGATAACTTTGTTTATTTTGAATCTGTTTTGGCTAAAGATTTACATACAGGCCAAAAGTGATTTATCGTTTTGAGATTGCGATTCGAAATTTAAAAGCGTTCTGGATATTTTGCATTCCGATTTTTTGTGTTTTGGTAAGATTTCACTTTCAAAAATGTGTTTATGCTTTTGATGAGAATAAATTTATTATAATGCTATTATAATATTATTTTTAAGTCATTGCCGTATGAATTAAATTAATGAAATCCACTTTTTAAATAAAATTGAATAAACATCTTGGTTAAGACCGAAATAATAAAAAAGGAAGTAGGAACATAAAAAATACATCAAGCAAAAAATCAATAAAACAACCAGATAAACGACTTCTAAAAAACAATTCGATTCGAAAAATAGAGCTTTTAAAGTTAAAAGAGCTTTCGTTATTACCTATTTTTGTGAATTTTATTTCGATAAAATTTTTAACAATCAACTTCCCATTTCACAAATAATTAATATTATATCTACATACATTGTAGGTACGTAAATTATTAAAATACGTACCATTTAATCTATCCTTCACAACTTGATGAGCAAACGCAGCTGCCGCAGCCTGTCTCATGGGGTCCAGAGCAACCCCCCAAGCGCCCAACGCCCCCAGAGCCCTATGAGCTGGTACTCTCACCACCCCAGGGTTGCCAGAAAACCCATATCCAGCGCCCAGACCCAACCCAGGCCGTAACAACAAGCCAGAGTTCGTATACAGGCCAGGATTGTGCGAAAAATTTAACGCTATGTTATTGTCCTTTCCATCGTCTTTTACACTCTCGGATTCAGTGTCCTGGTCACTCCTATCGTCACTCTCACCCGAATTCCGACGCTTTTCTATCTCCTCGAACTGTTTACCTAATAATCTAGATATGCTAAACGGCAGATTGACTCGCGGCTGCGTTTCTGTCATATGCTCGTTTGGAGAATCCCGGTATCTGTCGTGGTAACTGTGCTCCGAGTCATGGTCCTCAGAACCTATACTCCTATCGCACTGACCAGACAATCTACTGTCAGAATCTACGTTAATCTCCTCCTGGTCGTCATCAGAATGTATAGACGACATCTTCGTCGAGTTCAAAACACTGGCACAAATTGTTACTTCACAAAAAATTAAACATATTCGAATTTCGAACACTCGATTATCTGTGCAAAAACGCGGCTTCGATGAATTCGCGCGTAAACTAACCACCGCCCGCGATCGTTTCAAAACACAATGTCAGAAAGAATGAGCCAATCAGCTGCCCCACCTCTTCAAACGATAGTTTGTCCGCAACTCAACTATGCTCGTTGAGTGGAACAGTTTCCGACAAAAGCTTAATACGATTTCCAAACATAAAAACTCGTTTGGACTCGGTAACTTTAGCAGAATGGCTTGTGCTGTCTCTTTCGAATTGTCCCTTTTCTACTTCACCCCTTATTTGAAGTCAATTGAAATTGAACTGTATTGTTTTAGTAATAAGTACGATTTCAAATAACAGTGACCAGCACATAAGTTATTTCGGCATACACACATCTAACGTAAACACATTGTCGATTATTTGGTAGAGCGGGATCTCTACATTATACCGAATACCAAAAATTGGCGTGCCAGAGCGAGATGAAAATATTTCTCAGTGGGCGTGTCCTGTAAAGCGCTGTTTAAATCCAGTTATGGACTTATGGTCTGACAAACGGTGTACATATTAGGGGGGGCAATGTAAGGAACTATTTTTGAATCTTTTAAGACAGTTAAATTATTTACGTTCGGCGGTCGAGTGGGTTATAGACAATGCACTTTATAATAAAATAGGGCCCAGGTTTCATGTTATTGAGATAAGTAATAATGTATTGTGGAAGATAACTGTTTTATTCTATTGGTTTTGACAGTCCGAGTGGTAAAGGGCGTTAGATTATGGTTACCGTGATAAACTATGAATAGTCATTGCTTTTACATTAATGCTTAGTGTTTGAAATGAAATGCTATGTTTCATTTTATTGATGATTCATTCGCTGGTCTATTTTGGGACCGTTATTGTATTTGTGTTATAACTAAATATTAATGTTAATGCAGTTTTAATGATAATAGAATCATGCTTGTAGTAGGTATCTGTTGTGTACTGAGGTGCCCACTAACGAATGATTGTTATAAGTTAAGTTTTTACATATTTTGTATATTTATTTTCACCTAAAAATTGAATTATATATTTATAGTCAACGTTCAGACAGTACGACGACTTTGTTTAGGTATAACTTAAATCCATTACCTACTACCTATGCAAATTCAATCCTACTTATAAACAATACCTAGGTATACTTATATTATATAAACATGTATATATTATTGAAACATGTAGCAATTTATGAAATGCTTTCGTAGAGCTTTTAAATTTATATTTAACTAGCTTCCGCCCACGACTTTGTACGTGCATCCCCGTTTTTCCCCGTTCCCGCAAGAATTTCGGGAAATCCTTTCTTAGCGGATGCCTACGTCCTAACATCTACCTGCATGCCAAATTTCAGCCCGATACGTCCAGTGGTTTGGGCTGTGCGTTGATAGATCACTATATCAGTCACCTTTGAGTTTTATATATATATATAGACTAGCTGGTGCGTTGTGCGCGGGCTGCAAGCAGCCCGCGAGCCCCTTTTGCCCCTGGGTTGAAGCAATAGGGCAGTCATTTGAAAATGCATTCGAATTTTCTGTCCATTTGTTACATCTGCTAACAGCGAATCTACAGTCAGTCGGTAATGCTTATAAATTCCCCATTCAAGTATTCTCCACTCCGGGAGGCTGTCCACCTTCGAGGGTGCGTGGTGCGCGGGCTGCAAGCAGCCTGCAAAGCATCCCAGAGCAGAAATCTTCAGTCATTTGAAAATGCATTAAAATTCCCCGTCAATTTGTTATTATCTGCTAACAGCGATTCCACAGTCAATCGGAGGTGCTTATAAATTCCCAATTCAAATATTTTCTGCTCGGGGGGCTGTCCACTTTCGAAGGCGCGGGTGCGTCTCATCCCGGGGCAGAAATCTTCAGTCAGTTGAAAATGCATTCGAATTTCCTGCCCATTTGTTACTATATGCTAACAGAGATTCTACAATCTACAGTCAATGATAAAAAATCATTGATTCGTGATGAAATATACACTAAAAAGTATTAAATAAAAATAACTACGTTAAAAAAACCGACTTCAAAAACGGAAAAGTAAAAAATAAAAACGATTTAATATACCTACTTAATTACTACATAATATTTAGTTGTGCTATTTACCTTATATGCAATTCAAGAACTACATTATTCGCAATACAAAAATACGCTATTTTCGATACAAAAACAGAGAGTAGTGACGTACTACTCTTGGTGTAAGTCCTACGCTTATAAAGCGTGAACGATTGGCTTATTCACTCAATAAAATATTTATTTATTTATTTAAAAAACATCACATGCCATTACAGGACAATGCCCAATGCGACAGAGATACAATTTTATACAACAAAAAAAAATAAACTTAACTAAATTAAAATAACATACATAAATTAACAATTAACAAAGAAATATAAGCTTTAAATAACTTCTTAACAATAACAGATTATTAACTGTAATATCACCTTTGCGAATTCAGTTTAATATGTGTGAAGATGTATAAAACATATTGAAAACTTCAGTCTTTTTAGTAGCGTCGATTAAAATCAAATTCATTATGCATTAAAATTCCCCGTCAATTTGTTATTATCTGCTAACAGCGATTCCACAGTCAATCGGAAGTGCTTATAAATTTCTCATTCAAATATTTTCTATTCCGGGGGGCTGTCCACCTTCGAGGGTGAGTGGTGCGCGAGCTGCAAGCAGCTCGCGGCTCATCCCAGGGCAGAAATCTTCAGTCATTTGAAAATGCATTCGAATTTCCTGTCCATTTGTTACATCTGCTAACAGTGATTCTACAGTCAGTCCGAAATGCTTATAAATTCCCTATTCAAGTTTTTTTTCTACTCCGGGAGGCCATCTTCCACCGAAGTTGCGTGGTGCGCGGGCAGCAAGCAGCCCGCGGCGCGTCCCAGGGAAGAAATCTTCAGTCAAATGCATTAGAATTCCTTATCCATTTTTTATTATCTGCTAACAGCGATTCCACAGTCAGTCGAAACTGCTTATAAATTACTTATTCAAATATTTTCTACTCCGGGAGGCTGTCGACCTTCGAGGTTGCGCGGTGCGCGGGCAGCAAGCAGCCCGCGGTGCCATCTTTTTCCGTTGCTATATTCCTATTACCCTTCCTACTATGGAAATTTCCATACAAAATTTTCGAAAAAAAAATTTCACTTTCTACAAAAAAATATTATATGCCTGAAAGCGGACCAGGTTTTGAAGCATTTTTTACTTCGGCGACCCTGACCTACCTGCCAACAGTTCAGAGAACCATTGAATTTCGTGATGTATGGAAAATGGAAACCGGGGGTCGGAGAGAAATTCTGAGTATGCAGTTTTGTAAATCTGGCCGATTAGAGCATAGAAGTCAATTTTCAGACCGATCGTAAAGTAACCGGTGCCACCATCTTGCTTTGAAAAATTGGCCATTTTTGAAAAAAAAAAAATGCGTCCAATTTGAAATTTCTCCATTGCCCTGGTAGCGCCCCATCTTCCTGATCATTTTTTAGTTCTACACCCCCCACCTATCTCGCGCCGTTTCGGAGAGCCGTCGAATTTCGCGTTGTATGAAACTCGGAAACCAGCGGTGGAAATTCAATTATGAGTATTGCACCTCAATGTGCGGCTCGATTAAAGCCCCTGTGCCAAGTTTCAGCGCGATCGGCCCAGCAATGGCCGTTTTAGAAATTGTATGGCGGCGGCCATTTTTTCCGCCATTTTGAATTTTTATCACTATCTGTGGTAATTGCTTGAGGTCTACTCCAAGTTTAGTTCGAGCACCCCAGATGTAGCTGCTACCGTTTGCGCGGGCCGTTGACCGTCTTCGAGAGATGAGGGAAAGTTTAAGATTTCGTATTTTTCTGGATATCCTGGGAGCTGGGCGAGTACGAATGCATCGTTGGTGTATTTCTCCGTTGCGCCACCTCGTCTAAATTTACGTTTTTATGTTTGCGCCAAAAATGGAAAAATTCCAAAATCGAGCGTCCCACTATGGCTCCCTGGTAGCGTCCCAGGGTGGTGATCATTTTTAGTTCCGGGACCCCCAACCCAACTCGCACCGTTTCCGCGGGCCGTTGGATTTTACGTTGTATGGAAGTTGGAAACGGGGGCCCGGAGCCACTCGAACGGGGCACCGATCGATTCGCCGGCTCGAACAGAGCACGTGTGCCAAATTTGAGACGTAAGGATTCATAAACGGCGATTTTGGCAAAGTACGGCGGCCATCTTGTTTTCGCGAAAATCCCCATTTTTCCACCACCCCTGGTAATCGCCACCAGTTCTGAGCATTTTTTGTTCAGACACCCCCCCTCCAGGTATCACCGTTTTTGCGCACCTCCAGGGGTCCACTCGGTTTTCGAAGATGATCGAGATCGCTATATTTTTCCTCTGGTCACTCGGCGCACCTCTACACGATCACGTCGAAATCCCCCCCACTTTCCACGTAGTTTCCGAGAAAAGCGATGTCAGTGAGTCAGTGAGTGAGTGAGTGGTAGTGTAGCTTTATATATGTAAAAAATAAATATATATGTAATTGCTTTAAATACCAAAAGCTTCTACTGAATTGTTTTCTAAAACATTTGTTAAATAATTGATTATTTTTAGTCAAAGGATATTTTCTTTGATTGCTTTTTCAACAAAAGCTACTTTTTTTGCTCTAGATCGCTCATATGAAAGAAGCTTTCATTTTATGAGCTTTTTGAAAAAAAACAAAAAAACACTCAAATTTTTCACGAAGCACCCAGAGTTGGATTATATTGAGCTATTTTGAAAGTAACATATAAAAATACCTGTACAGTACTCCCAAACTGATAATGCGCATAGAAAAATTCGTCTCTGTTCGGCAACTGTCATATTCCCCGAGCCTCCGAAGACGATATGTATATAGAGTGGTTAAATGTATTTTCTTCATGCATAGTTTATTAGAATTATGAGTTTTATTGTGATTTTATGGTAAAAGAGATAAGTAACGAAATTTGTTTCGTTATTTCAATGTAAGTTAATAGCGAGGATAAGCCACACGATTGCGAATATACATATATTTGTTGTATTGATTTACTTGGAAAATTCTATACTTAGAACTATTAAAGTGTCTTACTGAAACATGATGGATGTACGGAAGGTTAAAATAAGACAAAGTTTATATTTAAAAAATGATTTTCAAACACTGGTTTACATTTAAATTGTGAAATCGAATCATTAAAATCTCAGTCCAAAGGATTTACAGAATCGGGATTATCTCTATATCTGATATCGTAGAATGATCAGAACTTTCATTATGCTCTTATTAATTTTCACTTTCCCCACTGCTATCTGCTACATGTGTAAATAAGCATTTTACCGGAAAATTCAACTTTGAAACATAACTAAGACGGGTATGTAACAGCAGCTCTATATAATTCCATACAGAGATAATACGTGCGGTCACCACCAATATATAAAGACGACTGACGGATTTTTGAATTTTTTGACTGACAGGCTACCGTCACCTATCGCCCGAATTGTTTTCGATTGTGTATGACTCTGAATTGACTCCTATTTCTTTCGAACAAGGTGCAAGATGCAAGTGCATTGTTTAGGGCACTTACGATTCAATGATTCGGGGTGATTCGGGTAATTCTGGAAATACGATAATTAGCGAAGATCTGCATGCGCATTATTAATTTTGGAGTACTGTAATAACTTCTAATAATTTTTTTGTTGCTTTTTAATATTTTTACTTTCACAAAAAACATTTTACATGGTAGGTACACCGTACAATGTAATACATTATAACTATTTCATTGATGAAATAAGTCTACAAAAAGCTCATAAATAATAAATGTATTTCATTTAGTAAGATATTTTTTGTTGACATAATTATATAGAGGTAATAAAACATTGATTTGGTTATTGGTACATATATACAAATACTTATAGGTATCTAGATTTAATAGATAATTGTAGATAAAATTGTCTCTACCTTTTTTTTACTTAGGTATCATTTTATTAATTACTTTTGGGTTAGTTTACAAAAATTAGATTTTTTTTTATTCTTAATTTCCGCCATTAAAATATTCAATAGGTAAATAAAAAATATTAGGAATGTTATGCGAGAAGCATTTTTTATTACAGGGTTGTTTTCATTAGGAAAAGTTAAAAATTATATTTTAGAACATCTTATAAAAATTTTCTTAATATTAGGTAGGTACAGGTAGATTATAATAATATGATTTCTCTCGAATTATTATTTATCAAAGACAAGCTCATAAAGAAAATTATTTAAACTAATAGGTTCCTAACTACCTATTATTATCTAAAGGCAATATGACTTTGTATGTTAGGTACCTAGTTGTTGTAATTTTGTTTTCCTAGTTCAGTAAAATACTATTTTCTGGGTCATTTCATAGTTGCATGTAGGTATGGTAATTAATTATAGGTAGCACAACTTCCTATAGCTCGAAGCTTTTTGATAACTAGGTACCTACCTAACTAATTTTAAGATAGGCTTTTTTTAAACTATTAATTATTTTCAAAAATAAGTTAAGAGTATGTAAGAATATAAAAAAAAAAAATATTATCAAAATGTTTATTGCAAGAGAGTTCATGCCCTATAATCTGATTATAGCCGGTAATGCTGATTTCAGAAGTACGAACAAAAAATAACGTATTAACTTTTAAGTATTTATATTTATATATATATATTATTGTTTGCCACTTCATAATTTGTTTCTTGGCTGAAAAACATTTTACATTTTGTGTATAGTTTTTCCATTATGAAGGTTTTTCACAGGCCGTTTTTGGAATTCATGGTCGAAGCTAAGCCAGATGTTAGTAAAATTATTAGACTCCCGTCTGTTTTGACGTTATATTTCAATTAACCGATTAATTTACTAGTTCTTGGCTGAAATAAAATACTCCAATATATTTAATTTTCATTCAAAAACTTCATTTTTGTAGTTTTTCGAAAAAGTTGCGCGTGATTTTTGTTTTAAAATGCATGGTATTTTTTATTTTGTTTGTGTCTATATTAATAAGTGTATATATAGTATTTAAGAATATAATAATAAAATTTTAGTAAACAAATGTGTATTTTTTTCAAAGAATTATTTAAAATTGCTCTAAATACGACTTGAAATGAACACGCGCCACAGTAGTACAATATACATTATCGTAATATAGTGCTCGCGCTCTGTAACGGCCGGTACTACCAATATTTCTTGCTCTGTGGTAACAGTGGTAGGGTAAGAGGTACAATGATTGGCACCTAAAGCAATTTTCTGACTTTTAACGCTTGAATAAAATCAACCGTTTATAATAGTGTCCTACACTTTATGGCATTTGATTGTAAAATATATTAGGAACCATTTCGAATCAAAATTTAGCTGTATTAATAAGACTTTACATGATAAAATTAAACAAATATTGAAAAAGTCCCCAGGGCACTATTATTGGCACTCGTTGGTATAGTGATTAACATAGTGAAAGGTACAATGACTGGCACTGCCAATCATTATACACGTGGTATGCCAATCAATACGACGGAGAACAAATAGTGTTGGGAATAGGATTGTAATAATAAAATGCTGTAACAAATAGTAGCTAGGTACCTATTAACTGTTATAAGCCATGCAGATAAAGAATCGAATTGAAAATGGCGTCCGCTCGCTTCGTGATTGGTCCGCCTCGCATACGTTCTCGCTCTCCCTAATAGAGATTGAAAAAAAAATGCAAGATGTAAAATGATTTATCTTGAATATCTTTGTTGAATTGAATAATAATAAAAAAATCTGGGTTAATTCACACAGCACCATCCAACATTGTGTTTACTACCTAAATTAAATACCTTTTTTTAATTACATATTATTATACCTACATGTTATAGCACCTTAGACACAACATGATTTTGTTATGAAGAAATCAAATCCAGGACCTTCTGCGTAGGTGGCAATGTTACTTTCTATCAGGCCTGTTATTGTTATTATAATTATTTACCTAATAAATCACATGAATGTTAGCACATCACTACTACTCCTCATTAAAAGTAGGTATAATTATTGGCACCATATGAGTATAATGATTGGCCCTGCCAATCGCCTTAAAAGTACAATAATTGGCCCTGCCAAAATTTGGATGCAGACTCACTATCACCATAATATGGCTTTTTATGAATAGAACTTTTAATACACGTCTTATAAAGTCCAAAATCTAACATCGATAATTGTTAAACCGTTATCTATTCATTGGCCCCCGTGCCAAAAAACTGTACTCTCATACAAAACATGGGCATAGTCATTGGCACCCCAAGAACTCAAAAATCAACAGATTTTTATGACAAATTTTGCTTTAAAACTGTAATATAATAACTCATTAACAAGTACAAACAACAAACCAATCATTTATTAATCTAGTAACAAAGAAAAACAACCTACAAACTTAGCCAGTATCAGCAAAATTTGTTAAAAAATCACGATAAAGTTGTTGCGCTCGGAACCATGACAGAAAAGATTTTTTTTCTCAGTGTTACCAGTTATTAAAATTCATAACTACCATTTAGTGTTGCCAATAAATAATGAGGGCATTATTTGGTAAATTTTATTTTTGGTTATTAGTCAGCGAACCTTAATAATTGCATATTAAACCTCAAAGTGCCAATCACTGGGGGGGTGCCAAGGTTAGTACCCGTTACCCTATGTCTGTGGCCGGTACGCGTTGAGCGGGAGTAACGCTCTTAACTCTTGTCTCTTACCTCTTCCATAAAGCTATCAAGGCGAGCGAAACGAACTACAACCACGGATAATATACCTTAAAATTATATAAATCAACAGCTAGGTATTCAATATTATAGATAATAGATTGTTTTTGTAAGTTTGGTTTAGAATTTAGATGAACTAAAATTAATGAACATGATTTAAGTAAGTATTTTAAATTTGAATTCTTTACGTTAAAAGTAAAATTCTAAGCGTCAAAAAATTGCCTCTTTCTTTACTCATATTTTCAAGAACATGGATAAATAAACTTTTTGAACCGCATACCATTTAATGCTATTTGACATCTATCGGTGAATAGCAATATTATAAATGTTTTGTTTAAGCGCCATCTATGGTCGAATAGTGTAGTATAAAGTAGTGCACTGTATCAAATTAGATTTTTCCCGAAGCGCAGGCCGCAGCTAGTGGGTATAGAAATAGGTTAGTAACTGTGTTCAATGCACGTGTACTTATAGAATATAGAAGTAGGTTGACCGCCTCCTTGGTACTTACTTTACTTACGTACTTGGTTGACACGTGTGCGTGGAACTGAGGTATCTAGGTATTTGCCAGTCAGTTCAATTCACGGCGTAATCTGTCTGGAAATAAGACGTCATAATAAAAAAATATATATAAAATCCCCAGTACATCGATATGTAAAAAATTCTAATTAGGTAAAAAATTATAAAGTCCCTAGTACATCGATATGCAAATAATTCTAATTATATTTAATTACATCGATCAAAGTCCACACATACAAAATACGCTTCGAATTAATAACTACCCTCGTTTGCGTCAGGTAAAGACTAAAGTACCTACTTACTAAAATATTATTTGAATATGTAACTGGTTGTTTTTTACATAATTTAATTTTGTAAATATATACCTATTATCAATAAAATATGGATTTTTTTTCCAAAAGTGTCTAATAACCATGCCACATTTATCTATTATTATATTAAAACGTCCCATGTTATCGACAGATTTTAATTGCAAATCTACGGTCGAGCAACCGTGAAATGAAATGACTTTCGGCTGATTCTGAGTCTCAGTGCAATGAAATATTTCGTGACTTTATTAATTTATTTATTTCATTTGCAATACGGTAAGGTTTTCATTAATTACATAAAAATTATTTAAGAAGCAACAAATTAACAGCAATTTACTGTGTCTCCCTCATTAAACATATTTCATTAAATAATAGATATATTTAATACATATTTTGGTAACTTGCTATTAAAAAAATAACACGTAAGGTAGGCATTTCTAGTTTTACACCGGCTTAAAGTAATAATGCTCGATTTATTTAGCTATTTCAGTTTATCTGAATCATACTGCGCAAAACAGCACAAATGATGTACTGTCTCTCAAAACAAGACGCATATTGAGAGGTAGTGAAGTGGGAGACACAAGACCTTATATGGTAAGATTATCTGTTTTCCCGCAGCTTTCCCCATTAAACTAAACTTTCATCCCCTATTTTATAAAATAGAATGTATACAATCCTATCTTAGCGGATGCCTATAACTACAGTCTATACATCATAGTGGCTATTTCATATCATAGGTCCAGTAGTTTGGGCTGTGCGTTGATAGACTACTAGACTACCTAGCCAGTCAGTCACTTTCGCGTTTATATCAACACAACAATAATTATCTTGAAGATCAATCGCTTTAATCAACATCCTAAAAAATCTACGGCAAACAACCTTAAATAATAATTTAACGACATTTTAATATACTTTTGACTTCTGCATTTATTTCTAAAAATGTCATTCACAGGTATACTTACGGCCCGCGACTACAGAAACTAAACTAGACCCAAACTGGCTCTGTGGTGGAGTGATCATCGATGCTCAATACATTCTGACGTCAGCGGCTTGTATAGAGGATGTTAAACATTTCTATGTTGTGTCTGGTACTCACAGGTATCTAAAAATATTGTAATACTAGTTTTCAAAGCGCTGCTTCGCCCGCTTTCTAGGAAACTTAGCATATTACATGTAAAAACCTTTCTCTTCAATCACTCTATTTATTGATTTAAGCATACACAGACAGCTAGCTTTATTAATTTATACTTTGTAGTGATAATAATATGATATATGATATCACTATCACTATCACTATCACTACATAGTATAAAACAAAGTCGCTTTCTCTGTCCCTATGTCCCTTTGTATGCTTAAATCTTTAAAATTACGCAACGGATTTTGATGCGGTTTTTTTTAATAGATAAAGTGATTCAAGAGGAAGGTTTTAGTATATAATTTATTAGGTTTTAGACAAAGCGGGCGAAGCCGCGGGCGGTAAGCTAGTATATAATATTTTGTAGTGATCTTTAAAACATGACTCCGCAAAAGTAGGTACAGACGGAGCATAACGACATTTTTTTAAATAACATCGTCCTCTTTCCTAATACTATTATTGTTCAAATGAACTTGCTTTTTAAACGGAAATTACATTATTTCAGATGGTTTCCTGTTGGATCAAATGATGAATGCATTATAAATGGTGCTAAGAAAGCGGTATGGAAATGTGTTCCGCAGAGTAAGTACCTATAGGAAAAAACATTATTTATGTTGTTTATCCTTACTCTCACAAATGAATTTGTTATTAGCATAAAATTTCTCAGCAACTTGGGCCTCGTAGATGTTTTCATTCAACTAAGTTAGGTACTTATCAGTTAAATTTTATTTTATTTCGTTTTTGTATAGGTCTACATATTTACTAGATATAATTATTTACCAGAGGCATTAAAACTGCCGCAAGCAGAAAAACTATTACGCAAACGTAACAATTTTTTTATATTAAATAAAATTTTTTTTACGGACGGCAGGGGCGCTTCATTTATTCGCATACAGGGTGCTACCGATGACGATACATGTTTGATGACATTACTATCTAGGTATCTACATTCTACACCATACCAGGGGGGTTTCACTCCGAAGTTTAGGTATGTTTCTCGCCGTTGCCGAGTTGGCAGTCGAGCGAGGGTTGCTTGCCACTCGAGCGCGTTTAGATAAATCGGCGGAGAGAACCAACTCTGAGCTCTCACTTGCAAGCAAGTGCCGCTTTCAAGAGTAGGCAATTATTTATGCCTAGAGTTGACTTTTGTTAGGGAGTGAACCTTCTGTACGTAGTACTATTATATATTCTGTGACCATACAGATTACGTATTCGACGGAGCTGACTTCGACAACATACGTTGGATGATCAACGACATAGCGGTAGTGCGAGTAGAGGATAACTTTAACTTCGAGCGACGGATCAGAGGCTGCGACTTCGTGCCGAAAAAGATAGCGTATAACAACCAAAGTGAGGAATTGGAGAAGCCGGGCATAACTGCGTCCATCGCTGGGTGGGGCACTACGGATAGTTTTGGGGATGTATGTGTTTCGTATTTAATTGTTTTGAACATAGATTTCAAGTAGAATTAGTAATATAGTTACTTCTTAACAATTTTAGAGTCTCATTATCTTGTACTAGTATGATCGAATTGAAAAAGCTTTCCCTTTTTTGAAGTCGATTTAAAATACAAAAATGAAAATAAATTACAAGACAATACTCCCTAACCTCACTTCAGGTATATGGCCTAACAACAGAAAATTCACCAGACCTCCTTGAAACGGAGGTAAAGCTGATATCGAAGAAAAGCTGCAAGGCTCGCTGGCCGGAGCGGTACCATCACATCATTGACGGGAACATGGTGTGCGCGAAGGATGGTTCTGATGAAAACATGAATGATCTTTGTAAGGTACTTTGTGTATCGTGTTTTATATGTAAGTTAATACCTTGTGACTGATAGCTTTTTTCATGACTTTTTAAGTAAGTATATTATTAGTTTTGACTTTTTGTTGTGGTGAAATTTTATGTATCTAAAGTAAGGCCAACGAGAAGCGATACAAAAGGTCATTCACCTAAAAAACAACTGTGGCGTTGACAATCTAATATCTATCTCTTTCCATCTTGTGCCTTTGTCGTAATGTCTCGTTCTCCCGGCAAAAACATAACAACGTCAAGACGGATTCGCCAACATTCGGGCGGCATTTTTATTATTCTTATATTATATTTTATGATTCAGAAAATTATTATTATTCGCGTTATTTAATTTAAATCTACATTATACAATAATTCAAATTATGATAAAATTTATAAAAATAGACTATCCTTTTTGGTATTATTACAATTTGCCGGATATTTTTTAAAACTATATAAATCCAACTTTCAAAAAGTTACGCACCCCTGCAATTCCCAATGACCTTGCATGTGTTTTGTTTACATTTGGTATCGCTCCTCGTAGCTGTCCCACCTACAAGAATCCAGCTAGTTATCTTGAGTTTACGTAACTAAATTCGCCGTTAATTTTATGAGGGATTTTAAGCGCAAAACATTATAAACAAACGGATAGAGAAACTTTATTATTTACAGCAGAGATGAATCAGCTGAATTACTTACGCACATATTTCGAAAACACCATTCATTTATGTGAGCTAGACATTTCGAATTTGAATTTTCCTGTACCGCACCATATATAGTTTTTACGTAACTTACACTTCCACACCATAAATTGTAGGAAAATAAGAAAATAACTCAATTCAATAAAAATATAGGAACAAGGGATAAGTTGTAAAGAGCTGGTGTTATCAGATGAGGAGGATGGGCGGAGGCACATGGTCCCACATGATACAGACATACATTCTAACAACCACGGGAATGCTACGAGACGGTCTAAAGTTGTTTCGGGAGGTTTTTGTGAGGTAAGATTGGGTATTTCATGGCTTCCAATTGATTTTGTTAACTAGCTATTATAACAGGATATATTACACTGATCATACAGTCTTGGGGTACTCATCAATAGGTACCACGCGCTCGGATAGTACTGAAAATTGCGTTATATAGGCTACCTAAACTACAAATACTACTGAACCAAAAAATTATTTCACCAACAGAAAGCTACATTATTTTCGAGACACATAGGCTATTTTTAATTTTATTATAGGTTATATTACATTGAGTTACCTGCATGTACTACGTACTAGAGAGGGCATCTCTACTAAACTATTTCTAACACGAGTTAGAATCAATCGTCTCAAGTCATTTTTTTTTGTTACATTGATTGGTTTTAATTGATAATTTTGTTCATATTTTTTTAATAAGATAAACAATATTTATTTGTTACATTGATTCGTTTTAATTTATAAGTAATAAAAGGCAGAATATCTACAAAGTGTCTACTCACTAGCCGCCCCGCGCCGCCGCGCTTGTTACACAGTTTTTGTTCGTGGTGTCCTCTCTATAGTAATGCCTCAATGTTATATCATCAAATTTTTCTATAGAACGACCACGGCGGGCCGCTCGTAGTGGGCTACGGCACTGGCTCCGTAGTGGTGGGCGTGATATCCGCGTGTCAGACGGCTAACGTCACGCGACAGTGCTACGGGCCATACTTGTATACGAGCGTGTGGAAGAATCGCCACTTGATTGGATGCGCTGTTAATAAGGATATGGCGTATGTATTGGTATTATTAGTGTTAGAAGTAGTTATTGTAGTATTGAATAATTATACAGGGTGTCCCACCGTCGGTATACTAAGCTCAAATGAGGTTATAGTTTTGCATACGTTGAGTACGTAAAAAATACTTATAAAATTCCAGACGCTTTTTCAAATAGACAAATTCTTAAAACTTAACAAGCAACCCGCCTAACTTTGCCACCCGCACGTGAGCTATCATTTAAGATTATGTTTTCAATTTTCATAGACAAAATGCTCACATTAGCGAAGCGGTATATGCCGGCTGCGCGAAGCTAGACAAGAAAACATGGTTTTTAAGGAAAAATTTAGCAAAAAAATTTTGACGCAATTTTGTTATATTTTTATTTTTTATGTGATCAGTGTATGCAAAACTGCAAGTCTCTTCGCGTTTAGTATACCGATAGTGGGGCACCCTGTATAGTATTATAATTGTAGTATTATAAATGTAAGTAAGAATTAGAATTCCCTTCTCATAGTTATTGTTGTTCTATTTTTTCCAAATAAATTCAAAACTGACATCAATATGCGGGTCCCACAGTGAGATTAGTCAACTCAGTCTTTGTGGATGTGGCTCGGCCGAAGGAAGCGTCATTTTCTTTAACCACGTCAACACTGACCGTGTTGTTTTGAGAGGAAAATGCTTCGCCTTTATCCGAAATCTGCCTATTTACTATCTTATAAAGGCGCTTTGGCTGATATAGTTATAGTATCGTAACGCTTTAATTGTGTTTTTCAGAAGTTATATTTGCTGCTGATGTTATAATATTTATTACATATCTTAACAAAATGACTTCCTCAAACGATTCTAAAATATATTTGCAGTGCATCATGTAAAAGATTGTTGAGGACATCACAAACGCGCATGAGTGAGACAATTTTTAGCTGGGCGAGTCATCCTGAAGGGTATTTTTTGTTTAATTTATTATTATTTAATAAATCTTAAATACCAATTAAGTATTATTGAATAGAATGATGACATAACAAGTATTATTTTTTAATTTTTAGCTTTTTAGCCTTCTCGTCGAAGGCCCATAGAAAATTTCCAACCTGTATAATATGTGTTATAAGCCAATTTTGTAAAATGTAGAATCCGCTAAAACAAACTAATTCATAAAAATTGTGTTTAGTCATCATAATATGTTTTTGTTGCTCTAAGTTTAAAATTAAAATTGATATTTTTTTAATTTAATTTATCAATTTAAAACTTCCATTCGGCCATTTTAAGATTCCGTATTGAAAACTACGCGCCTATTTTTGAAATCATAATCTGTCGGTAACTTATTAATTAATTAATAAATAAATTATTATCGTTTATAATTTTTAAACTGCAAATGTTCTTTCAGCGCTGCTAAGAGTGAATCTAAATCAAACTTGCTTCGTATTGGAAATACAAAGAAAACAAAACAGATCGCAACTTCAGCTACTAAGGGGAAAATTATTTCAAAACAAAAAACATAAAATATAAATTAGTAAAATATCTCTGCATGTTTTTTATTTTTTTTATGTGATATCAAAATAATAAATACTCTTCCTAGTTCCTCCTTTAACAATAGTTCATCTTTAATTTTTAGTATGTCCATGCAAATAACGAATAATAAAAAATCACATGACTTTATAAATATAAAGGACAACAAAAGCACTACTACCGTTTATGAAAACCATATTAAATTAACATGGGAAATGGGAATACATACAATTTTAATTATTTTGATCTATGTGTGAAAATTATTTTAAGTAGGTGTAGTTGAGGCATTGTAAAAATATTTAAAAGCACGTACAATATTTGCTAAATTTTTTAAAGAATAGAAAAAAAAAATCACGAGGCGGGATTCGAACCCATGTCTTTTCGCCATACCGGGGCAACGCCTAGCCTTTCGGCCACTCTGTAATTTAATTCTGATTATTGTTAATAACTTAATAAGTTTTTTTTTTAAATACTTAATAAGTAACAATTACAATTTCCGTTGCGGATAAAAAATGTCTTTCTCATTTCAAATCCAATAAGCTCATATTTTTAAGAGAAAAAAATATCTTTGCCAGTAGGCAGGACACTCAAGTCTCGACTACTTTAACACGTTAGGTGCGAAACAGGGCTTGAAACACCCTGTCCGTGTCTCGTCGTTATAGCGGTAGGAAAAAACTTAAACTTCTCTGTCGTGCGGGAGGCATAACTTCCATCTGGTTCAGTGTCGGAAAGTGATAACTATATATCTGAGATGTGCTATTGATTCCTAGTTCAATGGTATACCGACTTTAATACCGGGTTTCTTAAACCTCGTGCCGCACTGAAAAAATTAAAATTTGCACCCTTTGTCTTATTTGGCGCCAAAAAAAGGATTTTGGTCTCCTACGGGCGGTGGGGTTTAATATGCCTCGTGCCGCCACAATCTCTGGTATAGGACAAGGTTTAAAACAACCCGTAACGCAGTAATGGAAAGTACAGATATATCTGTGCCGCTGGGAACGTGTTAATGTATAAAAATAATAATATTCATCGAGCTTCAATCAAAACTTCATACCATCCATGAAATTGTATATTTATCAAATGTTTTGAATCAAACCCAAATGGATGACGAAATAATATGATAAATTATTGTGTCCATAATATTTGAACATGTTTATTTTTGTTTACCTTTTAGTTTTACAGTTTTTAAGTAAGTACTAAATAACTAATTGAAAGGTAATGAGAATTAATTAATGATACTTTGTGAATGTAATCTTATTCCGTTTATTTTAAGGTATAAAATCGATTGATGTTGCAACCACAATACCTAATTATGTACAAAATATTATCTCTAAAACGAATATCAGTGATATTAAAAATATTATAAACGGGAGCAGAAGAATTTTAAATGGAGACGAAGTGAGAAACAATAGACCTTATATGGTAAGATAAATATTCTGTAGATAAGCTGTTAAAATATGCACTACTTATATCAGTTTTTCAATTAAAATGAAGGCTTGATTATGAAGCTCTTCTTTATTACCAGAGCCATGCCAGAGCCAGAAAATCTGAGCTGCGTTGGCCCAGAAGTTAAGATTTCCTACTTGAATAAAAAGTGAAGGTTTCTAGACCATATGACCGTGAATTAAATAGAGATTTAAAATTTTCTCCATATTGTCCACATCACCAATTAGTGTAAACTGTAAAGCATTATAAAACTTCAAAAATTTTAACGATTTTTGTCATTTGCCTATCCCCAGGCAATTTATGTTCCAAACCTTTTTACTATTCTAATACTATGCTCTATGAAATTTTACACAATCATTATTATTAATTATATCGTAAATCATGTATTTGTCTTCATTCTTATTTAAAGGTATATTTAAAATTACCATCAAACAATCCGAGATACAAAGACTTCCGTCGATGGGTCTGTGGTGGTGTTATAATACATGAGGAGTACATCCTCACGTCAGCGGCTTGTATAGAGGACGCTAAACACTTTTATGTAGTTTCAGGCACCTATAGGTAATTTATATAATTTATTTTTAACTAGTTTTATGGTCTGGCTTTGCTTTGTTTCCTGATGTTTAACTACAAATTTCAGCTAAAATTCGCAGTTCTAATTTTCAGATATAGCGAAGAAGATGATAGGATTAGTAATCCATGTATCAAAAATGGAGCTAAGAAAGCCGTTTGGAAGTGTGTGCCCCGAAGTAAGACATAATGCATTTAATAAAAAAATAAATGCAATAAAATATTAGCCTTGAAGTAACATCACCGCCACTAATTCTTCAAACTTCAGACTATTCGAAATAACAATTCAAATTCAAATTCAAATTACATTGATTTCCAAGAATGCAGTTACAAATATAGGTGTTGTTTTTACAATCCTAATTAAGTACAGAAAAAGCTTTTACAATTCGTCTATTTCATGGACCATGGTAATTCCATGGTTTTCATAATATTGAAACTTGCCCGCTTATTTTAAAACGAAGCTACAAAACGCAAATTTTTTCAATGGAAAAACAACATTTCTAATTTTCCTAATGATCTAAATTCTAATTGTTTAACCAGACTTTTAAAATTTACCTTCAGACTACGTTTTCGACGGCCACGAGAACGACAACATACGTTGGATGAACAACGACATAGCGATAGTTAAAGTAGAAGATGACTTTGACTTCGACCGTCGTATACGCGGCTGTGACTTTATTCCCAAACCCATTTGTTATAATAACCAGAGTAGTAGGTTGGAGGATCCTGGCACTATAGCTTCTATAGCTGGCTGGGGGAGCACTAAGAAGTATAATGATGTATGTACATGTATTATTTTAAATAGAAATATTTATTAACTTTCCTAGCATTTCTGTTTAAGCACAAAATTTGGTGTAGCATTGATGAAATGTAGCAGTTAATCTTCGTTACGAAAATATCAGTAACTATATAATTTATCGTATTTGTCACATATTATGCTTAACATTTATTAACATGTAATAAATTCTGCTCATCCTGGTTCAAATACAGAATTGCCTTCCGCAGAATTTTACTATCTACCGTCCATGCTATCTACGTACCTATTGAATTTTATCACAATAAGCCTACCTACGTCTGGTCACCATCTTGTTCATGAAAGGAAAAAACATAACAGACAGTACATTTTTTATTACGTATTTTTATTGTATAGACGGTACCTATTTACAGTAATAATATCATCTTGCATTGATTTGTGAAATTATGAAGTGGTAGTGCCTACTTATTAATTAAATTAATCCCCAACATCTTTTCTTCCTTTAATCCTTTACTTAAAATAATGAAGAGACATTCCACAAATTAAAAAAAAAATATTCACCTATCAACCTTTCAGTGGGTAAATCAACGCAGTAAATCAATATCCCAAGATCTATTACAAACAGATGTTAAAATAGTCCCCAAGTCGAGATGCAAGCAGCGCTGGGGGCCAAGATACCACAATATTATCGATAATTATATGATTTGCACTAAAGATAATATTCCTGAATTGAGCGAAGCTTGTTTGGTGAGAACTTCTTTTATATAGAATGATATTGAATCTGTATCTGCATCGGTAAGATAAATGACCGACGATAAAATATTGTTTGATCAAGACAACTGGATATTTCAAATGTAACAGTGATATCAAATATTCTTATTTGTATAAACCCTAAAAACCATAGAACAGTATTTATGACTAGAATGCTGACAAATTATAATACGTACTTAATTATAAAAACGTAAAAAAATAAATATACCTATTGCCTAACTTTTAAACTAATATTAAAAAGAGGAAACATTTTTAACCTTGTAATGTTTTCAAAAATTACTAGACCGATTTCAAACAACTTTCTTGCACGGCAGAAAGTTGTATTGCATGCCACATCGGCATCTCATTATATTTTTTTAATGTAATGTCTATTTTTTTAATTTAATGCCAGTCGTATTTCAAAATATTTAGGAAAAATACGCTGACTGTACGGATATAATGTACTCCGGTGAGCTAGGTTCAGGGGAGAGAAGGTCCAATACAAATGACAGTTTAGTTCACTCAGCATTCCATGATCCTGACTGGCGCAGACGTTTGGCGGGAAGTGGGGGGTTTTGTGAGGTAAATATGGGATATTTTTAATCATTTTTCTTAATGATCTTTTCTTCATAGGTGGTAGCAATATTTGGACACTTAAAACAGCTAAAGAAACGTTTGTTAAATTAATAAAACCTGCCACAGATTTTAATGTTGATGAGAATATACACAGAATGTGATGATTTTTCATAAAATTAACTAATGCTTATAATTATTTCAATTTACTTCTCAGATTGAACAATGTGGAAGTATTGTAGGCTAATTATTGTAATATTGAATTTCGTCAATTATCATATTATTGCTTTTTTCTTCGTAATCATACAATGCAGTTAACTTTAATCTATTTCTACTGTTTTCATATAACTAAGTCTAGAGTCGAGACTATTTTAAATGCAAAATCAGATATTACCTAATTTTTTGTATAATATGCTCTACTTTTGCAAATTAACCTTCTATTATCTTATAGAATGATCATGGTGGTCCCTTAGTACATGGTAGTGGTCCAAATGCCGTGGTCATTGGAGTAATTTCAGCTTGCCTTGTAAAGGAAAGAACCAATCGATGTCATGGACCATTTTTATATACCAGTGTGTTTAAGAATAGAGTCCTCATCAACTGCGCTATTTATAAGGACACTAAGTATATATCTTGATTTAATATATTTATATTTATGTTATTAGAGTAATTAGTTTATTCATCTTTACTATGTATATAATATTGTAAAGCTGAAGAGTTTGTTTGTTGAACGCGCTAATATCAGGAACTACTGGTCTGATTTGAAAAATTATTTCGGTGTTAAATAGCCCATTTATCGAGGAAGGCTATAAGTATATGCTATATATAATCACGCTAAGACCAACAGGAGCGGAGCAACCGCGGGACACAGCTAGTTATAAATACACATGCCAATAAAGCACACTTTTTTTTTTAATAAAAACGTACTTATCTACCTACTTGTTTGATGATACTTAAAATTATATCAACTCAAATCAATGTAACAATGTTTGCAAACAATTTTACATAAAGTAACATTTAAGTTGAGATAATATGAAATAAGGATAAGTAATCTGCTGTGTTTCAGAGGGGACTGTTCTAAGCTATTTAGGACAAGTGAAACTCATATAGAGGAAGAAATAAGTTGGGCCGATCATCCAGATGGGTAGGTCTTTATGGATAAACTATTTAAAAGTTAACGATGAAAAATCAAATTCAAACGCTTTTCTTATTAATTATAATAAATATCTATCTATAGCCTTTGATTCTATCCATTAATTACAAATTACAAATCTTCTCAGTAGAACAACCTCAATTATTTGCAGAAAATACTATTTAAACGGTTTAAAACAGCACTAAATATAACTGCTGTAATTAACAGTGATGTTTACTCTGTAAATTTATTAACCACCAAGAAAGAAAAGTAAATATAAAGAAATGTGATCACAACTGTAACATAAAACATGTTTTTTACAGTCCCGCCAAGAACGAAGTTGCTAAATCGAGACGTAATAAAGAAGATGTACAAACAAATAGTACATATACAACAGTAGAAACACAAGCAAATAATAATAAATTAGAACCTGTTACTCCATATGATAAAGTAATGCAACATGGTGGAGTCGTACTGAGAGCTTCAGATCATGTATTTAATGAAACGAATTTAAAACAATAAACATTTAAATTGATATCAGTTTTATTATTTATCCCATGATATATGTATTTGTACAACTATAGCAATTTGTGGAAAAGAGAAGTTTTGTAAAGTTTTGGCGAAAATAGGTACTAGAAAAAGACTGAAACTCATATAGAGAGGCGATTTCTGATTTTATAAATACAGAAAAGCAATAAAATCGTTAAAATTGTTGAACTTTAAATATTTTTTTTACCAATAATTCTGTTATCAATAATTGAAATATTTTACAACTTCCTGTGCAGTTAGGTTCAGGAATTTTAATTTGATATAATATTTAATTGTAAAAGTCACGTTTGTTTGCAAGGCGTATAATTGGCTCGAACAAATCTCTATGTTCATAATTTACTTTTCTCATTTTGTTTGAAATACAACATGAACATATTTTTCTTTATTTGTATTTGTTTAAATATCTTCTGTAAGTAAATCTTTAACATCTTTATCCATATTTTCATAATCATCTGTAAAATTATTTATTTATTTACATTTGGTTAAAGATTTTCTTCCAGATGTTGAAGCAATAGAAGTTGCAACTCAAATTCCACCTGACGTCAATAAATTATTAAATTTAAACGAAACTAGAAGAATTATTAATGGTGAAGAAGTAACTGAAGGAAGACCATATATGGTTCGTATTAATTAAATAAAAAATTATTTATTAGTACGCAAAAATCAAATATTTAAGTAAAGTACATACTGAGAATTAATATTAAATTGTAAATACATCTACGTGTTGTAGGTATATTTGAAACTACCACGAAGTAATAGCAAGAAACCAAATTACCGATCCTGGCTTTGTGGTGGAGTGATTATACATGAGGAATATATTCTCACATCAGCTGCATGTATAGAAGACGCTGAACATTTTTATGTAGTATCTGGATCTTATAAGTAAGAAAATCATAATACTCACTTTTTTATTAATACAAATTATAGAAGGTAGTTAGAACCGAGATACGAGGTCTGACCTTCGTAGATGTTCTATAAAATCATCCACCCCCAGAATAAAAGAAAAAAACAATTATTAAAAAACTGGACCACCTTCAAAATTATATGGCTGGCACCAGTTTTCAAATAAAAAAGAATCAATCAGTTCACCTAGAAAGTTCTGATGTAACAAACATAAAGAAAATACAGTCGACATCAAATACTCCTTTTTTGAAGTCGGATGAAAAGAACAAGAGGGGAATAGTAATGAAATTAGTAAGTACTGTGATCAATTTACAGGTATTCCGATGAAGACGATCGATACAATAATCCGTGTATCAAAAATGGTGCTAAGAAAGCAATATGGAAATGCGTTCCTAAAAGTAAGTAACACTTGAATAAGATCTTTCCTAGTAAAATAACAAATTATTATTATATAAAAAATGTCTAGAGAACTAAATATTGCTAAGTAATTCTATAATTTTAGACTACGTATTTGATGGTCACGAAAATGATAACATTCGATGGATGAATAACGACATCGCTGTAGTAAAGATAGAAGACGGCTTTGATTTCAATAGACGTATTCGTGGATGCGACTTTGTGCCTAAACCCATTTGTTATAATAACCAAAGTCACACTCTGGAAAACCCTGGTAATGTCGTTACTATTGCTGGATGGGGAACTACTTCTAGATACAATGAGGTTTGTTAAACGTCAATTCTAAGAAATTTACTATTAGGTAATTACATTTTTTTAAACTAAAATAACTGAATTTTCTACGTTTGCGTCTATAGTATTCTATAGATTAGCACAGATTAGATTAGCACATAATATTCTGAATTTTGATGTAAAGAATTGTCCTACTAAAATATTGTTCATAAATAGAATCATCTACATACATAAAGTTTTGTAGAAACAGACTTCTCGTTAAAAATAATTTTTAAACTTTCTAAAATGGAATACGTACAAACAGTTTGTCTATATAAGTAACTTATATAGATATAAGTTTTAATAATAGCTGATTCAACATTATTTTAGTGGGTCAACCGCAGAAAGGAAAACCAACAGAACCTTCTAGAAGCCCACGTCGAGATCATTCCAAAGAATCGTTGCAAACGACGCTGGGGCGCTCGATATCACAACATTATAGAAAACTATATGATTTGCACCAAAGATATCGGCCAAACAATGTCAGAGATTTGTAATGTATGGCTGCATTTCTTGTTCTTTCTTTTGAATTTCTTTAATAGTGTTTATTATTTCTGTGTGAGAGAATAAATTATTGTTCACTACATTGTTTGAAATTTCAATTCAGATATTTTTATTACCTTATACAATTTTTAACATATTGTTAAAAAGCGTTAAATTATTCGTGTTTATACGTATTTAATATCAAATTTGATATATATAATAGTTTATATGAGCGAAGAAATACGGCAATAGACTTTTAACAAATAAAAAAAATTACAGGAGAAATACGTAGATTGCCAAGACATTAATTACTCAGATGATGAAGACCTAAGAAGAGATATAAAATCTGAGCAAATACCAACCAACCTTGTGATGCATTCCGCTTACCACAATGAATCTAATAAAAATAGTGGTAATGATACCAGGAGATATGTGTCTCAGGCTGATGGTGGATTTTGTGAGGTAGGTTATATTACATAAAATTTTATAAAATATGTAATTGTTTAACCGTACAAGACGTTTAGATTGAATGCGATTCTTTAAATGTATGGAGTTTGGAAATTGCTAAATGTTCCTTTTTTATCTAGTCTTGGATTATTTATATCTTCTTTTAATTTCTAATTTAAATCGATACTTAAAATTTGATGCTTAAGATGTTCTTCTGAGCTAGTAAAAATTTCATAAGTTTCTATATCTATTGCTGAATGATTAATTTCGTTAAATATATATGTACAAAAACCAACTAATCATTTAATAAAGTTTGCACTTATGTCTGTCTGCTTCAATATTTATCTATTAGTTAATAGTTTCCATAATAAAATTTAATAAATGTATTTGCAGAACGATCATGGAGGACCTTTGATTTATGGTGAAGGAGTAAATTCAGTAGTAATTGGAGTAATATCTGCTTGTCTTGTGAAAGAAAGAACCAACAAATGCTATGGACCATTCTTATACACTAGTGTGTTTAAAAACCGACAATTTATATCTTGTGCTATTTATAAGGATATTGAGTAAGTTGGTACTTGGTGTATGAATAATGTTGTGCTTAAACTGAACTTAGATATCTAAAAACAACAGAATATCTACAATAACAGGATGCAAGATCATATCTATACTAATATTAGAAAGTTGAAGAGTTTGTTTGTTTGTTTGAACGTGCCAATCTCAGGAACTAATGGTCTGATTAGAAAAATTCTTTTTATGTTAGATGGCCCATTTATCGAGGAATGCTATAGGCTATATATCATCACGCTAAGACCAACAGGGGTGGACCACTCCGGGTAAAACCGCGGAGTACAGCTAGTTTTAGAATATGCTTAAATGCCTTCCATAACAATCCATAATTGATTATTTAATAGCAAAATATTCTAGTCAATAATAAATCGTTTAAACAATTTCTAAGAATTTTAAGATCCGATATTTAGATGTGATGGTTTTTAAGCTAAAACATTTTTTTATTTCAGACCAAAATGTAGACGCCAATTCCGCTCGGGAGTCACACACGAAGAGAAGGTTTTGTCGTGGAAAGAACATCCTGATGGGTATTTTTATTCCTATCTGTATCTTTTCTGTACACACGTATCCTCAAATTTGCGACTGCTATTTTATTATCATTCATACTCATATAGTAATTAAGAGTACCGCGTATTCTTAGTAAAACTTAGTAAATAATGTATCTAAATCATATTTTTTAACCTTCAATAAATTCAATAATAATTACAAAATACTTTAGTAAGTATAGATTTCAAAGCACATTAAACACCAAAAACATACCTATATGTTGTTCAAATTAACGCATAAATCCTTTATACAATATAAGCCTTTTTGACATGTTTTTATTAGCTTCACCGACAATCGAAATGTACCTAACCAACTCCTTTTGACTAACTTTAAACAGACAGTTTTAATTCAAACGTCATTCGGTGACGATGCAATAATTTTAGGAGTGTAAACGTGTTTATCTTTAGTTTTTGAAGTGAAACTTCTTTATCGGGGTTGGAAAAAAATTTTGTGTAACATTTTTTCGTTACGCGTGACATTTTTCCGATACGCGCCATCTTTTTCTTATCCCTACCACGCGTGATTCGACGTATTTCTGTAAAGTTGCATATAATAAATTATTTTTTGAAAAATAAGCAACTTATTATAAGGTGATAAAGAAGTTTCACTTCTTACGTGTGTACACTAGAACACGCACACATTTTTTTTTTAACTACATTAATAATTATCTACAGCCCAGCTAAGAACGAACTAGCTGCAACCGCCGGTGAAGGCATTCCTCCAGTTGCTGACGATAAGGTGTTCTCAAGCAGCGGCTTCATAATGCGAGCTGATGACCATCGAGTTGCTAATAAATCACATGTATCTTGAGTTTAAATAAATATTGTGTTTATGGAGATTGTGTTTTTATTGATCCTTTTGTCCTATACACGTGTTAAAAGATTTTAAAATCCTAAGTTAAAATCAGAATTTTATAAAATATAATTAGGTATAGTGTCTTTAAAGCTCAGATAAAACTGACTTAGATACAATATAAATATGTAAATTATATGGGTCTAAAATCCCAAGGAACGCTACTTATTTTATTATTATTAATTATTAGACATTCTAGGTAACTTCGAATGGAACGATAATACCTAAATACGAAACAACATTGAATTTAAAACTTAATTCGTATTAAATAGCGTCTGAGAATCAGAAACATCACCCCACCCAATACTTGTAGATAGGTTCATAGTCTATACTAATCTATCTGATTCTTATATATATTAATTAATCCATATATACTAATCATACAAATAAGCTTAAGAGTCATCATGTTTGACAAGTTAATCTCGGGACCTTCTGGATTATTTCTAAAATACTTTTATAGTTGGATAATAATATGTGCTACCTAGTTACTTACGAGTCTTACGAGCGAAGACGGGGCATATATGTTGATACTTAAGAATAAAAGGATAAATAAAACGACATATTTTTATTGAAATCATTTATTTATTATAAAATGTTACATAAAGAAACTTCGGTTATTGAATAAACTTCAATTAGTTTAGAAATCATTATTTTTTATATCTTGAGGCGAAGCCACGTAATAAATTGAGCATATAATTAAAAACTGCATCAATAAACCTGCATAGAAATATTGCCTTTTTAAGTTGATATTGGGTTTGAAATGACGACCTCCTTGTCGTTATGTTTCCTGTTTACAATAGGTAAGAAAATTATTCCTTTTATACTAAATATTATAATTTGAATAGTATATTGATTAGAAAAAAAAATCTATAGATGTCATCAATCTTTGGGTGTTAACTTTTTATAAAGCACTATCCGCTCTACCGGGCTCTGCTCTGAATTTAACCATATTAAAAACTAAAATAATATAGTCTGTTTTGCACAAGTTAGGTAAATGAATTTTCACATATATACCTTTCAACTAATAATTCTTTAACACTATTTACATAATATATAATAAAGATACAATAATTTATATAAATACACAACTAATAAATATAACAAGGAATTAAAGGTATAATATGAATTATACAAATTAAATGAACAATGTTTAAGCTCTAGGCAACATACTAGCAAATCCAACAACCCAAAAACACACTAACAACGATGGCCACAATCACACCGTAACGAACAGCTCAAATACTGAGATTGAAGAGATCGCTGACGAAGGGTGGGATTATGAGAACACCACGATTGTAGACACGAGGCGGATTCTGTATAGCAAGAGAGTTGGCATTGGGAAGCGACCTTATATGGTAATTATTAATTGAAAATGAAAAAAAAAGTTTTAATAATTATTAATTTTCATTATGTAAGTAACTATCTACTTTGGCTCATAAAACAAACTCCTCTTAAGTAATTTTATTAGGTCTTAATCGTAGTTGGTTGAAAACTGCTAAAAGCATCTACATTTGACTATAAAGCGGATGAAAGATTTTAGGATCATTTTTATAATTGTATTCCAAAGATATTATAACAATCAAAAAAATGTTGTGTGGTTTTATGAAACCACGGTAAAAGTGAAACTGTTCGAACGGTTCCGAACACTGCTTTGTGTAGCGCATGTCGCGTGTCGGTCGGCTGCCGAGTAGGTATACCTACTCGGCAGCCGCGATACACGCGACATGCGCTACACAGACCAAAAAGTTTAAGACGATGTAGGTAATAAAAGTTTCACTTTAAAATTAGGTAATAAGTCGTACAGTAATTATAAAATCCGCATATATTCCTTTCTCATTAGCGTACTTCATATCAGTATTTTCATAACCAGGTATACCTCCAACTAACAAAAGAATCAGCTAAAGCTCACAAATACCGCGGCTGGCTCTGCGGAGGCGTCATCGTCCATCCTTCATACGTGATGACGTCAGCAGCTTGTGTGGAAGACGCTGATCATTTCTACATAGTCTCTGGCACTACGAAGTTTGTAGATAGCTTCGATTATAAGAACGACGAATGCGTTTGCAAACACAGACGAAAAGTTGTTTGGAAGTGTATACCTAAGAGTGAGTATTATCTACAATTTGGCAGTCACAAAATAGATAGGTAAGTAAAATAACAAAATAAAAAAATATTATGATCCAAGCTTCGGTTTATATACAGTGTGGAAATTTTCGATGGGCCCTGGAGCGAAAGTACTTTAAATTTTAAATACTGAAAATAGAATTTTGCTAAAAGGAAACATTCATAATTTTTAAAAAGAAATAGAACTGCATTCAAAAATTTTGGGAAAATATCTTGCTTCGACCGGGAATCGAACTAACTAAAAATGAATGGTTAATATTTAATAACACAGATCTTTTCTCGCCCTTTTCGGCGTATTACCCGTGGTCCCCCCGCTATGTCCCCCTGTGGGTCTACGGGTAATATTTTTTCCCCGTGGACCCACTGCTATAGAATGATATGACAGTGGGTCTACGGGCACTGGGAATAAAAGTACTTTTTACCCGTGGTCCCCCGCTACCATGCTCTGACCATTATAGAAACAGGATTATTATATTATGTGCACTTCCTGGTTTATGTCCTGTGTAATTATTTCGACTTATCCATTGGTTTCGGATAGTTTCAGTTGCGGATATCAGATTTAACTTAAATCTATATTAATATTGTAAAGTTGAAAATTTATTTTCCAAACTGCAATACAACATATAAATACAAAATATTATACGAAACTAGCTGACCCGACATGGCCGATATTTTTTCGCATTTGCTTATTTTTTTGGCGCAAAATTATTTTACATTCGAATAATTCTTTAATAAGATCCTTGTCCTGACAATAACGACAGTTCAAAATAAGAATTATCGAAACCGGTCGAGCCGAACGCGCTTGTTGCCGTGACCAGGAGAAATAGGGATTCATTTTTACATAAAGGGATATAGAGACGATAACCTTTAAAAATTATTTTTTTTATATCATACTCACACACATTGAATGAAGTTTGTAAACATTATTTTCTTTATGAGATTAGAGGTACATTTTGGTACCAAAAATCCTTAACTTTTCTTTATTTTTTAATTCTGATGCATACACACCTCACACCACTTACCTATACGTAAAATTGTGACAAGCTGTTTTTTCTTTGCGGCGTGCCAAAGAAATATACATACACTAGCTTTCCGTCCGCCTTTTCAAAGAAAAACCCGCATAGTTCCCGTTCCCGTGGGATTTCCGGGATAAAACCTATCCTATATTTGAATCCAATTTATACCCTCTATATGTGTGCAAAATTTCATAGTTATTGGTGTCATGTAAAGAGTAACAAATATACACACCTACACAATCCATCCTCACAAACTTTCGCATTTATAATATTAGTAGGAAGTAGGATAGAGTAGAGAAAATCTTTCTTCTGTCGCAGTCGGGTAAATAACAAAACCAATTATTGTATTTTTTTATTATACTGACCAATGGATAAGTCGAAATAATTACGCAGGACATAAACCAGGAAGTGCACATAATATAATAATCCTGTTTCTATAATGGTCAGAGCATGGTAGCGGGGGACCACGGGTAAAAAGTACTTTTATTAACAGTGCCCGTAGACCCACTATCATATCATTCTATAGCAGTGGGTCCACGGGGAAAAAATATTACCCGTAGACCCACACGGGGACATAGCGGGGGGACCACGGGTAATACGCCATCTTTTCTATTCTAGATTACAAATTCGACTTTCACGACAGTATAAAATGGTCCGCCAATGACATAGCCATAGTAAAAGTGGACAAGCCATTCAAACTGGGTGTAGTTGAGAATGGCTGTGAGTTCGCAACCGATATTGTGTGCTATAACAATGTTAGTAGAGAATTGGAAAAGTCTGGAACTAAGGGATTCATCGCTGGCTGGGGTAGCGGCAATCAATTTAGAGAGGTGAGGTTTCTCGTAGACTTATGGATATTCTTTTTTAATTCATGTAATGTAGTTAAATAAATGTACCAAAATTTCTGTGGAATGCATTAATTTAAAGAATTCATTGGAATTTCTTTATACTCCACAAACAGTCCTCTTCCGTTTACATAGTTTCGCCGGTCAATTTCTTCCATTTATGAGAGAGCATAAAATTTTAAATTGGTACCAACTTTTATTTTACGGTGGTGAAATATTTATTCAGAACGAAAATTCATTACACAGTGTTAAAATATTTTTAATTTAGGGTGTATATCGTCGTGAGAGCGTGCACATACCAGAAAACTCGAAATATCTGCAAGAAGCCAAAGTGTGCATTATGGACAACGAGCAGTGCGCCAAGAAGTGGGCTCAAAGGTTCAGGAGCATTATCACCCAGTATATGATCTGCACTAAAGATGTTATGAAGAGGCTCAGCGAAATTTGTGATGTATGGTCTATATTTTAGTGATAAAATTGGTTCTGTCGTCATCTTTTGTATAAAAGTTCTGTTGTCAAAACATACCTAGGAACATTTTAGATGTGATATCACTACATAGTATAAAACAAAGTGGCTTTCTCTGTCCCTATATCCCTTTGTATGCTTAAATCTTTAAAACTACGCAACGGATTTGGATGCGGTTTTTTTTAATAGATAGAGTGGAAGGAAGGTTTTAGTATATAATTTACTAGGTTTTAGACTAAGCGGGCGAAGCCGCGGGCGGTAAGCTAGTCTACGAATATAATATAACGAACAATGTATCAGTGATCTATCATTAAAATAATTAAGTTAGGTAACTTAAAGTACCTAACTACCTATTTGTTTAAATTTCAACCTTATTTTGATATTTTATTAAAGCAGAATATTGATTAGATATTATCAAATAGATACCTATCATAAATATCGAACTCTGCAGAAAAAATACGCAAACTGCACGGATGTGGAATCAAGACGGCATTTGGAACCTTCTGAAGACCTGCAGTCAGTGCATGTAGACCTGGGCAGGCATCTACGGGACCCTGATGATTATACAGCTCGGCGATCTAACAAGCAGGGTGGATTTTGTGAAGTATGTTCAATATCATATAAGATAATATTTAGACAACCAATGTTTTTCAGTGGTTGCCTAAATGTTTTTATTTCTACAAACCGATACATAATTAGGTACAAATCCAAGATAAAACCTCGCGAGTTAAATCTATGAAACTTCCTATTATTATCGAAACTGCTGTAAAAATGCTTTATCATTAAAAATATTACAATAAACCGGAATCAGTAGGTACCGTTATCAATTTAAAACCTATTGACAATCTTTATGAGATATAAAAATAGCATAAAATACTTTAAACTAACATCTAAAAACATTGTTTTCGTTATTATTTCTAGAATGATCATGGAGGTCCACTTCTAGTTAGATACCAGGGCAAGGATCGAGTGGTGGGAATAATATCTGCGTGCAAAATAGACCCCAAGTCCCACAGCTGTCACGGACCCTTCCTGTATACCAGTGTTTTTAGAAACCGTCAGTTCATATCTTGTTCTATTAATAAGGATGTTGAGTAAGTACCTAACAATTATAATTTGGTGCGTTTTTATTGTTTTCAAATGAAGGATTTTTCAAAAACTTACCTAAATATACCTAAGGTTGAAAGTTTTTGTCTGCGAAGGAAACCGCAGGGCACAGCTAATTAAATATTTTTTTTGTAAATAACACCGATTTAAGGTGTAGCCACCTAAAGAGCGAAAGAAAATCTTTTTGGATACCTATGTAGGTAGTTACGTTTTTAATAAATATTATATGTATTTCTAATTTTCGGTTTATTTTTTCCAGAGAAAGTTGTAGGCGGGTGTTCCGGTCTGGTATCACGCATGAAGAGTGGGATGTCAATTGGGCTAATGTGGAAGAGTAAGCCTTGTATCAATTTTTATATTCAATAATCTATGAATTCTTAACTACCTATGTTTGTGTTTTTATGTTATTTTTTCCATACAGGGATGATGATACAAATAAAGCTGGCAGGTATGAAAAATTAAATATTGTACCTACAACTGAGATAGTTAGATATTTTTTAATTTAAAATATTTCTGTACTGTGAGCACTTAATTTTTTCTTTTTGTTTGCAGTTCGGATAATGATAAAGCAGACGAAGACAGGTTTGATGTGTTATAAAAATATTTAATCAAAAGTATATTAGTACCTACAGTAATAATAACATTCTAATTGGAATTCTTTACCTTTTTAGTGATGATGATAGAGACGTTTTGAGAGAAGAAAGGTAACATGGTTTAATTAATTATTATCTAGGCTAGAATTTAATTGGCATGTAATTATGTAAAATGTGTACATCCTCAAAAGATTTAATACCTAGCAATTAGGTAAAATATAATATTTATAATGTTAATGTACCGAATTCGTATTCATTTGCTATATTCCCTATGTTGTATGATAATAATTTGATGCTTTATTAGCCACAGCACTATCGTATTATTTTGTATTAACTACGTATCTAATTTATTTATTTATACATAAATAATTACCATTAATAATCAAGTCCAAAAAAGAAGTCAGCGAAGACAAAAGACTCAGGCGAAGCAAGCGACGATGAAAACGAGAAACTGACTGCAAAACCAAAACATTCCAAAAAGGAGGAACCGAAAGAAAAACGTACAAAACCAAAGAATAAATCTAAAAGCAAAAAGAGTAAGCGACGAGGGAAAGACAAGAAGAATTCCAACTCTAGGTCAGAAGTAAAAGCTATGTCGTATGAGTCAAGTCGAGATGATAATGTGAATGAACCTGATGAGGAATAATTGGCTTCTTTGTGTTTTAGTTGTGTATCAAATAAAGATTTCAAATAATATATGACTAAATTTATTCGCTTATTTATCCTTTGCAGAGAGTAGAGACAATGATACATATATGCAAAATGCAATCCTATCATTAGATACTCTCCTATATTATTACTAATGCAGAAGTGTGTTTGTTTGTTAGTCCTTCTTTCACATTGCAACGCAAAGGTTCTTGTCTGGGGATAGTAGAGTGGCGCAGGCAGGTAGCCAATGTAATATGGAGTAACGTAGCTACTTTTAATTATAATATTTCATATGGATTAGGAACATTAGAATTATTAAGAGGAAGAACTCATTTACGCGGGTGAAACCGCGGGAAGCAGTATGATAAATATAAATATGATTGAAATGAGCTCAGTATGCAATAAACTTCGATCATAAAGCGGGATTCGAACCAGCTTACTTAGCTTTTCCTCATTTGTAAGGGCAACAATTTAAGGATTGATTGAAACTGGCAATCTAGTTGTGTAATTTTTAAAACCTCTCTTGCTATTGCACTTATCATACGTAGCCATAGTTCAAAATATTACGTAGGTATATTTGAAACAAATTCTTATCATAACTACCTCATTTATCGTTTCTGAACATAAAGGGAACGTCGACGTGACTATTTTCATATCCCAGTAAAATAAAGCAAGACATACTAAATTGCTTCAGCCAGTCGATATTAGATAACACATTGAAATAAAACATCATTCAACTAGAAAAATAGAATTTAATTCGTACTTCAACCTCTACGGCAAATACATCACAACATTTATTTCCATAGTATAGAGCTTACGAATAAAAAAAAACGAAAGGGGGTTAAATAAAATTTATTAAAAAAAATATAAAACAAGAACCATCCATGCTCGCTACCCAATGTTATAATTACAAGTGTATAATAAAACAACTTATATACATATTATGTGCGTAATTGAACGTTTGTATAGGCAGTTATTGCGTTAACAAAAATGTTTAGTAAAAATGCATAAGTCGTTTGAATGAAGATCTTGAAGAATAAAAAATAAAATCACTGTGAAAAATACTCGTAACAATATCACAGTGAAAAATAACAGTCCAAATATAACATCTTAAAATCAACTGCTATTTATTCGCTTGGACGTTCTGAAACTTTATAAATAAAAAACTAACAACACTAATTCGCAATGAAAATCTTCATTCATACGCTCAAAATGAAACCTAGAAGCTACTTCCGTATTATTATGCTGCGATAACGTAAAATTTCGAAAAATATCGATATAAAAACGTAACTATAAAATACATATAATTTTTCACTAAAGAGACCAATAGGACGCGTGAACGTCGTTCACAAACTATAATAGCTAAATGTCACATACAGAGTGAAAATGTCTACAGATAATAAATATTTAATGTGAAAATTTGTATTTTTGTCGCAGAGATATCATCAAAGCAGCGTTTTATAAACTTTTGTATGTAAATGTTGCGAGAAACCTCATATTATATATTTAAAATTTAACTAACACTTCAGAACGGGTATTTATATAAAACAATTACTAATAAAAAATACAACACGGAAACTTTAAAAATATCTCTACGAATTCATCTGTAACAACAAATATTAAACAATTAAAACACAACATGGAGTATATTTCTCTAATAAAGCTAATATTCCCGGATGTATCAAACATTTTCACCCCATACCACTTTTTGAGTCTTAAATTCCAAAATCTAATACTGAAAAAGAGCGGACATAATATTATTATGTTCTATACCAACTTAGATATGTAACCATTAGACCTAAGAGTCGTCGAGAATCACAAGTTAAATAGGACAATCAGTAGTTCTAAAATATATCTTATAGAAGTTGGCACGAAATCTTATAAACGGGAGTCCAAATTCAATCAAATAAATACCCTTAAAACTAATCAAATCCTTCATTAATTTGGAGTCCCGTTTAGAGCACCTTAATAGTTTAAAAAATATATATTTCATCTATTCTACACTAAAATAGCTTCTATAAGACGACATGGAAGAATACTTAAAATATAATATGCATTGAAAACAAGAGTAGAGATTAAATTCTAAGACTAGAGAATCAAAACATCCATATATTACTTTGTAAATATATTTCACTCTCTCTAACAAACGCGCCGGCCGTTGGTGCGACGGGAACAAAAAACGCTCGTTCGAACTAAACTCAAAAATCGAACATTCGCTTCTTTATAACCCGACCGTGTGTGAAAGGAACAATTCGAATTCAAATTCGCATTCTAGAATGTTCCAGAACATTCTTCTATTTAACGAAGATTAAGTACAGATAACAAATAATAAAAGCAAGCTATATGGAGGTTTTATTGAATGTTTAAAAATATTTTATAATATATAATTTAATTGCAGAAATGCAATGATGTGATGTTTCGTAGAACTACATAAGCTTAAAAATCGCCTTTTTACCAGAAAAATCTCAAATGAAAAACACAATCGGGTTAAACAAACAACAAAAGTGACGCAATCTAAACGGCCGGTCGCCAAAGGAAAATCAACCTTAACTCTAAACATATTAGTATCGGAATGCGCGACGATTCCTTGTATGCGCGTGCTGAAAGCGGGCCAACGTTCGTGTTGCGTGCTGCTTGGTGTTGGGGACGAGCTATTGCCTTGCCTCTTGTATTAGTGCCCCTGGAAATTAAATCATTTATAAACAAAAACATATAAAAAAGAGCGTACGGGTCAGAAGTGAAACTTCTGTGGCAAGATTCAAAGATACCAAAATCGTCGCCTACTCTATGACGTATTGCCATGACGCGAAAATATTACTCATTTTGTTTTAAGTTTCACTTCATTGAAAGAAATTAAAAAGTAAGAATGAAAAAGAATTTAATTGAAATAAATTAAATTAAAATTTAACTACTTTTACATAAAACGCTCTTTCACGCCACAATAATTATAGGATATTGAAGCGCTCACAAGCGACAACCGTCTACCATTTTTTTCAATCAATCGATCGAACAATCAATCAAACGATCGAAACATCATTCGAACGAAAAATCATATAACAATCATTCCATCGATCGAACAATCAATCAATCGTACAAACAATAAATCAATCAATCAACCAATCTACTAACCAGCAAGGCAACATTTGTTATGACCTCAGCGGCCGCGGCGGGTGGCTCAGTGTTGTTTGCGTGCGGTGTGCGAGGCGGTGCCGGTTCGACGGTCAAGAGACGCGGTTTTTCGTTTGTCTGTTCACCCGTACCGCCGACACACATCTGGGACAAAGCGCTAATGACGCTGTCCATGTTCGGCGCTTGGATGTTGTCGCCTTCGCCCTGGAAATTATCAAAATATGAATATTTCGTCATTAATTATTATTATTCATTTCTTCACATATTAAAAGTGTTCTAATGTAAATTGGCGGAATCGGCCTCTTTTATGATCGGGAAGGACAAGAGGAAAATAAACAGTCACTAACGTTTGTATAAAAAATTGCCGATTGCTGATTACACTATCTACTATCACAGTTTAGTTAAACATTCATACCTTTTGTGGTCCCGATTTGTAGAAATGCAGATAGCAGAAACCGCGGAAGCCCTGAAAAATGAAATTATAATTTTCTTACTAAAGTAAAGTTGTTTCATCGAATTTGTATTTTCACACAATTACTTATTATAATTTTTTTAGGCCATTGTGCCGTGGCGGCATCGTTTGCGAATGCTTAAATGCATTAAATATATACCTTCCAAGTCATCATTTGCGGTTTGACACCGCGCTCAGTGAGCGCCTGCTTCAGGTCACGTACACGAGTTGTGGGGCTAATGTTTGAAATCTGCAATTAAGCGACACAATATTTATTTATTTATTTATTTATTTATTTACACACACACATAGAACTAACTATCATTACAGGTTAACCTAATTCGACAGAGTTCTTTTATAAATTAAGAAAAACAAATATATCTCATAAAAATATAAAAATAAACACGTTGTAACACAATAATAGCCTATTAAGCCTCAATAATTCATAAACTTAACATTTCTGCTGATAGCATAATATATTTAGTAGTACCTTTGAAAATTCGCTCAAACTACAAGAAAACACATAATATAATATTGCATTGTCTATTTTTTAAAGTAACTTAAATGTAGACAATGCAATATTATTTTGTAGAGTTGAAATATCGACGTAATAGCATTCGTAATAGATATTAAGACCTGTGGCGATCTCTAACAGGTAATTTACAGGACGCAACATTTTAATATATACCAATAGGTATTTTAGCAATTGTCTTGATATAAAGTAAACCAATAGAAAATATTATAAACTATTATTAAAGTGAAGGTGTAATAATTCATTTTAATGATTATTGGCAGTGATGTATTTCATGTACCAGAATAACACTTATGTCTTTATGATTATAAATATAATAATACAGTAGAACCTCTATAAGTCGAACTTCAAGGGAGACGCCAAAAAATTCGAGTAATAGAGTTTTCAACTTATGGAGGATTTAGGAAAAAAAGTCAGTATTTTTTTTTTGCTTTAGATAATTTGGTTGTTCTCTATCTATAGCATTGTCTAATCTATAAAGAGCAGAAAATTCTTCTTCTTCAGAGTTACTGGTTTGCTCTATAATTACGTAAGGTATTCAATGCGGTTCGCGCCTCTTTGATGGAAACCCATGGAGGGCATGTACTATTCACGTCTTCTATGTCATCTTCGGTTTTCTGAGCTACTGAATCGATAATTTCGTCATCAGATAATGTAAACACGTGTTTACGTGAGTCATAAATTTATTATCGTATACTCCTAATTTTTTTTCTAAGAAACAATAGTGTACTTACATTGTCGGCAAGTTCTTAAAGTCGGTAACTTATTTTTTTTCGAACAATAGAGGTAATAAATTCCAAATAATCAAGTTGTAAAAGTTTGTAAAATAAATCGTTGCAATGTTCGAGATGCAGAGGTGAAATTTAATTTTTCGAGTTATAGAGTGAAAATATGTACCAAAATGGCTTGGAGGGACTCGGTGATTATTTCGACTAACAGAGGGTCAAGATTTCAAGTAATGGAGGTTTTGGTGTTTGAAGGGAAGGGAACAGAACATTTTTTCGAGATTTGGAGGTTTTTGACTTATCGAGGTTCGACTTAACGAGGTGCTACTGTACTTGCTTTTGCTCGCGGTTTCATCCGCGGGTGAAACAGCTCAACACAGCTAATGAGTTGTAAGTATTTCTAAATGCTAAATACCAATTGATACCTGGCTTCGTCCTTCGAGATTAGCAAGTACTGTAGCATTTGCTAATCTCTCGGACGAAGCCAGTTATAATTTCGATTGAACTTCACTTACAGGTAAGTTCGTTTAATCATCAATCATACTAACTTTGACCGAGAAATCAATGACGGGTCGGGGCCGTCTCGGGCGTCGCGGCTTCTGTTCCTTGGCGTCATTTTCCTTGCCATCTTTACTCGCAGACTTGTGGCTGTTGCGTCGGCGACCCGGACGACGGGACTTCGGCTTGCCGTCTTCGCCCTCTGTTGTGTTACCCTGTGAGATAATAATAATTAATATAGATAAAAAATAAGACAAAACGACGCAAAGCAAGGGGTAATATATTATGTTGAATTTATATTTTTGGTTTTATGGCATTCAAATGCTTTATAAATATAAATTTATAAAGAATAGAAAAAAGACGCGCGGTGTGTCCCTTCAGACACATAAAACTGAAAGAATAGAATAAATTCGATCACTCGGGCGGGTCACGAGTGGCTGAGTTGGTGAGGCATCCGCCCCGGAATGGCGCGAAGGATGCGGGTTCGAGTCCCGCCTCGTGATCGAATTTTTTTCTATTCTTTATAAATTTATATATATTATGTTTTTGAGTATAACAGTGAACGAAAATAACTGGCTAATTACAAAGCAATACTATAATATAAGTGACTTTAATCAAAAATAATAATTTTAAATTAATTGACATCATAATTGACATGTTTATTTATTATCATTTTATTAACATAATTTTGTAATGTATTGAGATCTAGTGTTGTGTCGCATAATATTGTATTATATAATTTATAATTTAAAATATATTTGAACACTCAACTACGAGCAGAATGTTTAAGAACCTATATAATTTGTACCTAACATTCAGCAAATAAAGAAAAATTTAATTTGACTAGGTATCATTCAACACATCTTTAGTTAATAATTAATGCGAAAATGTGTTTACTTACTTGTTTACGGAAAGCGATTTTGTGATTGTGTTTGGAAATTTCGGTAAGCTAAACAGAGCAAAAAATACTTGTAACTTTTTACCATAAACGGAAACGTATACGTATCGATCTTATTGTAATTACCATGTCGATATAAATAACAGCTGTCGTGAGCGAAAGGGACAACTAAATGTGTTTTTGTTTATTTCTTCTTTTCGCCATCTGTATACTTACATCTTTAAAATTATGCAACAGATTTTGATGGTATTTTTAACAGATATAGTGAATCTCGAGGAAGGTTTTATTATACACGCTTACCGCCCGCGGTTTCGCCCGCTTTGTCTTACACCTAATAAATTATATACTAAAACCTTCCTCTCGAATCACTCTATCTATTGAAAAAAACCCATCAAAATCCGTTGCGTAGTATTAAAGTTTTAAACATACAAAGGGAAATAGGGACAGAGAAAGCGACTTTGTTTAATACTATGTAGTGATTTGTCAGGTTTTAGACAGCGAGCGGAAAGCTACTTACATATACTGTGATATAAAAATGTGTGTGCTGAAAATGTAAACTTTTTTTTATGTAAGTGATATGAGAAAATAAACTTTTTTTTATGTAATTTTTTTTTATATAATATTTTTAGAAAATATACGGGGCGCTGGGTTCGATATTAGTTTGAATGTAATAAGAATGTACTGCGATTTTACATAACTGCCTAATTGATGTAGACAGTTGATAACAAATCACAGCAAGTCAACGACTTTTTTTTTTTTTTTTATTGGTAATAGGGAAGCGCTTGACCACAATCTCGCCTGATGTTAAGCTGAGATGTGGTCTAAGATGGAACGCGCTTCTCTAGAAGGTACTTGTTCACTCTACGCTTGAAGACCCCCATATTGTACTCGTCTATTAACAATGTGAGGGTAGTTGAGTCAAACGTATAAACAACGTCTGAGCCCCTAGGCACGATTCGTACGAATGCGCCACGATTCAAAGGAAAGCGGCATTTTATAGTATTCGACAGCTCAGCATGTTCGGACAGGAAATAGTGACAACTATATTGACAACTAATCATCCACAAAAATATTAAATCAAAAGTTACGTCACAGAACACATATTAATAGTACCTAAACGCTACAGAACGGACACTCTCCGCCTCCCGCCAAAATTAAACACTTACCTCACCCCGCACGATCAGTCTAAAAATGGTCCACATTTTTCTACAGGGACGATACGCAACGAAGATTGACAACATTAATCAAATTGACTTAAAGTAATTTTATAATTTTGGATTTGTGATTATCGTTTTTCGTAGAAAATGGTTAGATATTGTGCTGTTTACGGATGTATTTCATCAGAAAAACGCGAATTTTTTTTTACGCTAGTCACAAATGTGCCAACCATAAAGCGTTAACACACACATTTGCAGTCTCTACAGTGTGACTGTCAAAACGATAATTTTGTATGGAGTGTGGTTACGTCTAACACATATAAAATGTGTCACCTCCCCCTCGCTGTGGCTCTTGTGCGAGCGAGTACGACGCCGCTGGCGGCGCGGCGCGCGGGTCGCGTTGCGCTCCTCCATGTCAGTGTCCTCCTCCTTCAGCGTGCACGCACGACCCGCCCTGGTACATACATTTATCTTAATCTAATTATATATTATAAAGGCGAAAGTTTGTATGGATGTTTGTTACTCTTTCACGTAAAAACTACTGAACCGATTACAATGAAATTTAGCACACATATAGAGGGTAACTTGGATTAACACATAGGATAGGTTTTATCCCGGAAATCCCACGGGAACGGGAACTACGCGGGTTTTCCTTTGAAAACGCGGGCGAAGCCGCGGGCGGAAATCTAGTTTACAAATAAAAAAAAGACGGGTTGCACTCCGGGAGTGCCGGCAGAAGTGAAAACTTGATTATTAACGTTCAGCATGTTTGATATTTTGGAATGGTATCCGTCTTACGCATGGAATATAAGGGCTAAAAAAAAAATCCGTCTTATGCTTTTTCGATCAGGCCACGTGTCCTGACGCGAGTTTAAGATTTTATACCCAACGCCGCTAAAGAAGTTTTCACTTCAAAAATGTGTGCGTGTACTAGTGTACACACGTAAGAAGTGAAACTTCTTTATGACCTTATTTTTCAAAAAATAATTTACCATATGCAACTTTACAGAAGCACGTCGAATCAAAGACGGCGCGTAACGGAAAAATGTCACGCGTAACAAAAAAATGTTACACTAAATTTTTTTCCAACCCCGATAAAGAAGTTTCACTTCAATAATCTTCATTTAGAAAATGATTATACAGGGTTACTAATTGTAAAACACCAGCGACCTCGCAGGACGAGATAGCTAACATAGTAAGTGACAACATTTGTTCTACGACTATTGATAATTTGTTAGATTTTATTTTCATACAAAAATAAATATTCATTTAATTTTCCGTTTGAATATTATAAACTCTACGCGCATCCCAAAAAATACGTAAACGAGAAGCGAACGAGTCGTCCTTTCGATAGTGAATAGAACATAGACTTACAAATGTTAGGAGAGTACGATAAAAGCTTAAAAAATAATTTAAAAATAATTTATTGCGTTATGCCAAAAATCGTAGAACAAATGTTGTTACTTATGAAGTTAGCTATTTTGTCCTGCGAGGTTGCTGGTGTTTTACAAGTAACCCTGTATAGTAGAAATTCACATAATTTTTAGGTATTTTATTTACAAAGATATAAAGATAGTATCTTTGTCTCAATAGTGACCTAGATGATCTGTAAACGATTAAATTAATCAACAGGCTTTTGATATTTTATGAATAGCTTTAGTTTACTACTAACCTAGCCTAACTTTATTTAAATTAAAGTACAGTGTAAGAAAAAGTTTATTTTTACTGCTGAGATATGAAGGTCATTACAGTGCTAAATAATCAATCGATTTTACTTTTAAAAGTAAAAAAAAAAAGAATCTTCAAGTGAAAAAGATTACTATAATCAATCGATTTTACTTTTAAAAGTAAAAAAAAAGAATCTTCAAGTGAAAAAGATTACTACCTTCTTTCACAAATAAAAACTACTACACTAAACACGAATTTCCAGTTTTTAAACTGCAAATAACTCACAGCATCTCAATCTCCCTAAGTTGTCCGAGCACGGGCATCTGCTGAATGCGTCTGCTTGACAGCAAGTGCCATAAGATACCGGTTGGTCGTTGGCTCATACGTTGAGTTTCAATCACCTGAAAAAAAAAAAAATATTATAAACAAATATATTTTGGCTTAGAGTATGTTTTATCTAGAAACAAATAAGGCTGATTGTAATAGTTAGATTTGTATAAATTGAACAATCAAATAGCTTATCTAGTAAAAAAATAGTATAAAACCATTTCTGAGTATTAAATAAACATTTGAAATAACTAGCAATAAAAATTATTAATGAAATAATTTCACATTAATTCACAGGTAATAGTGCAAGTTTTTAGGGATGTAGTAAAGAATAATAAAAAGTATCCTGTGAAGAATGACTAATGACCGTTCCCAATATTCAAACTACGGTTATAGATAGACAGCTATCTCCGATAGCTAGTAAGGATCTATCTATCGTAAGATAGATACGATATTGAGAACGGCCATTACTGGCTGACAGCTGTCAAAACGTTATTGGGACGCTCAAATAGACAAATTCAAAGAGAAGAATATACCTCTAGTAAGCAGTTAGTCCTCCAGACGATAGATAGCGATCAGAGATAGGTTAGCTTATCGCTAGTAAGCTTATTGGGACGACAAAACAAAAGATAGATAGCATTTTCTATCTTTAGTAGTGTCAAACCGAAGATAGATACGATATTGGGAACGGCCATTAGTCAATAAATCAATATTTGAAATAACTTACCTGTGTTGGTGTGACAATAATATCTATAGGAACATCGTGCGGTCCAAACAGTTCAGCCGGGAGCGTGTCAAATACCTGTGAATATAAAGTATAGGTTAAAGTGACTTATTTAAGAAAACATAAGTTAAATATAATGTTCGGGATTCGAAATCTGTGTCTTTATGACATACAACTGTGCTCCGCGGTTTTACCCGCACTGCTCCGCTCTGGTCTTAGCGAGATGATATATAGCCTATAGCCTTCCTCAATAAATGGGCTACCGAAATAATTTTTCATATCAAACCAGTAGTTCAACAAACAAACTCTTCAGCTTCATAATATTAGTATAGATTGTAGCGACAATTAGCTCGCACCTAAATTAAAATCTTATTAATATTAAAGTTTGTAAGATTGTAAGGATGTTTGTTACTCTTTCACGCTAAAATTATGTGATGTTGATTAATATGAATCATAATAACATAATAAGCTATTAAAAAAACTCGCTTTTGCCCGCGGGTCGTGCGCAGGTGAAACCGCGCGACACAGCTAGTTTTTTGTAAGTAGTTGATTCTATTCTTTCAGTTTTAAGGTGTCTTTTCAAAGATTCAAACATTTCAAGACACATCAGTTTGACAAAAAACATTATAGAATAATGGCTTAGCAGTTAGCTATATAGTATATACTTTCAAAATTACCTGACAATCATGCACAGTGGTGACCACCAGGGTGTCTGGCTTTATCGCCTTCATGTGCATCATCAGACCAAACTCGAGGTCACCGTAACCTGAAATAAATTATATTTATTAATATTTTACAATACTTATACTTATTTTATGTATATATCATCAAATAAATATTGTTAGGTTATTTTCCCAAGTACCTTCATTCATATTGTTCAATGTTTTAGTGTTTTCAACTCAAGAAAAACTAATACATATTACAATATTAAAAATTAAACATATTACGCATTTAATAACTCGCATAATAACACCGATTCAAATATTGTTTAAAAAGACTATAAAGATAAGTGTTGCTTTTACTTTTCATATAAACTAAAATTTTCATCCTCTTATAATCAAATTCTTATATATATGTATTTATTTATATATTTACCTCTTCCCTTCCCAATGCGATATCCCTCTTTAGACACAGCGACTGACCCCATCACAACAAGGTCCAAGGAAACGGAATCTTCAATAGCTGAAAACCAGACATTATATTAATTTAAATAGTGTCATAAGTTTTATGGGTAAATACAATATAATGAGTAAATTGAAAATGGATAAGTAGACGCAATCAATAGACTTCGAACATTAGTACTACGAAATAAGGTGTCTGCAATGAATGTATTGTACAACGCCGCTCGACTCAGACATTTTTGACCTTTTAATATGCGATTTTGAATTTATTTGTTTTGAACAATAGAAAAAAAAAAACACACAGATCCAAACTATACTGAGAATACAACGCTGAAAAATATTTTAATTTTTGTTACTGAATCTAAAGTTAATCTCAGGAAGTGAAACAATGAAAAAATATTATCTAAAACAATATAAAGTTGTACTCACACAACGGTTGTCCATACGTCTCCATTCCGTTCCTCGACACCGCTTTCCTGATCGCTGTTGGCCCAGTCTCCCCTTCGGGCAGTACGAGGCGGTTCAGGAAACCGTTCTTTAGACGCGGCACGGGCACGTAGAGGGTCTTCTGTTGTTCGAGGCATAGCACTCTGGAACGTAGGTGTTAGATTAGTTATTTTTCTTAGATGATTTTAGTTAGTGGGGATTTGTGCATACAGGTTTTTGTCACCCACAATAAAAATATAAAAAAATAAACGACAAATAATGCGACAGTCTCCCTTTTTTTCAATGTTTGAAACAAAAATTTTCATGGGAAGAAAAATTGGAACTTGTCGGAAAGAAGTCAACGCATTTGATAATAATTAATAACTATGAACGAGATGTACGTATCTACTTCAAATTTGTGAAATATACAATATATTATACAACCAATCTCAGCAGGACCTTATAGATATCGAGCTAAACAATACCAAAATATAGTAATCTGTACAATTTTTTACACTATATCTACGAAGAAGTTTCTTCATCAGTACGAAAATTAAACAATTTCCAAGCAAACTGCGGAATGCAAGTTATTAAGAGCGCTCACGTGACCACATCCGCACCGATTAGCATACAACTCGGATGATAAAAATGCGAGAAAGTGCCACAAGTGTTAAAATGTAAGATTATTTGAATTGGAAACAATGTAAAGATTCCAATAGTATATACCAGGAAAATGTGGTTGTGTAATTTGAAACGTTTCTTTACACTAATAATGATTTGTTGACTATTGAAGATAACTTGGGAAAAGGTATAACAATACGCGACTAATACTTATAAGGATTGTCCATAACGGTCTAATAATTACCTAACATAATGTGGGGATATCAGCATTAAGTTAAAGATAGCATTAGCAAAGTAATATTAATCAAATTTGAGTCTAAATGTGTACTAAAACCGTTTATTAAGAAATATGATAGTAGATATGGTAGAAAAACCGTGTCTCCGTGTATAGGGAATAATATCACCGACCTATAATTATAACAGATATCACTACACGTAATTGCATTTGCATATCATTGTTATTGCGTTATGATTACTCAATCAACCTCCACATTCGGCATGCAAGCGCGTGGGCAGAGCGTCCGAGAATTGCATAAATCTACGGATGTAATAGTTAAAAAACCGGCCAAGTGCGAGCTGTATTCGTTTAGCAGTAGACCCGTATACAAATACAATATTTATCAGTTTTTGCGTTCATAACTGTTATTTTTGTTAAGAAACAGTTTTGAAATAGCAGCTACACACATATCTCGATGTTGAGCTTTACAAAGCTGGCTCCTGACATAGTAAGTATTTTCTAATTTCTATCTGCTTTCATAGAAAGGTATTAAAATATTTAATAGGTAATAGAAAAACAAAAAGAAAACTATTTAAGTAATAATTTTATTTTTTTAGTTTGTACTTTATTTTTAAAGATGTGAAATTTAAGTCGTTTCTACGGTTCTGCCTATTACGATTGGAAAGATATACCTAACCTCGTGACAGGCTGAGACACAAAACAACGGATCTCTAAAAATCAAACATTTGCAGCTGATATTGAGAAATATAACGTCATTCTTCACAATTATCACAAACCGTCTTTTTCGGTGAGTTTGCCAAAATCAAACATAGCGTTTATAATAACTATTTGGAGACGATGACGTCATAGATGGCATCACAATTTGGTTATTTATAAATAGTTGACTGAACTGTGTATCTACTAGGCAAACGGTATTCAGATTTTTACTAAAAGTTTTCTTTTACGTTTGCTAAATCGAATAATATCAAATTTTTCTTAGTTACAATGTAGGTATATGATTAAGAAGGATTCTTCTTTTTGAGCTTTTAAACTAATTCAAAAACGAACTCAAACTCAAATATTCGTCCATTCAACTAGACCTCTTCAAAAGTCCTTCGCTTTTGACTCATCATAAAACAATTACGTTATCAACCGGTGTTAAGCAGCTACTGAGAAAATCCGGCAAGAATCGAAGACGTATGAATTCCGTACTAGGTTCGCTTTACAAATTAATTAACAATATACAAATTTTAAGTCTACTAGCTTTCCACCTACAGCTTCGCCCGCTTTGTCTAAAACTTGACTAAAACCGTCCTCTTGAGTCACTATCTATTAAAAAAAACCCTATCAAAATCTGATGCGTAATTTTAAGATCTAAGGATACAGACACACAGACGGCGGAAAGCGACTTTGTTTCATACAATGTACTGATTTTTAGTTACAATTTACATTAATTACCACATCCAAGCAGCCCATAAAGACACAAACATCATAATATCAGCCTTATCAAATGTTTATATTTTGCAATTAAACAATCTCGAATGCCACGAGAATTTATCGGGTTATCGTAAGATGAGACAAAAGTGCAATGTAAAAACTTATTTATACAGATTTCATGATACCGCACGCATATTATTTTCAAGAAAATAGTTTTTACAAATCCTTTATCAAATTACATATAGTTTCCAAACAAACTCAATCATTTATTTATTCAATTAGACTTCTTCTAGAAGCACTTTTGAATCATTACATATTTTTAACATTTAGCACCGGTTCGGAAAGCAGTATACATATTATATGGAGAAGAACCGGCAAGTAACTCCATAGTTGCTCTTTTAAACACTTTATGCAATCGCGATATTTTTATTTTTATGAAATTAATAGTAGATATAATAGTATTATCTGAATAGAAAGCGTGATTTGACAGAATTGTGAGAAATCTACTAATGAATAAAAGCGATATGCTATCTCAAATTATATCGCATTCATTGATTGATTTAAATAATTATCAAAACAACTGTAAAGAAAATTGTTTATTTGATGGTAGTAGGCATACGAGGCAATACATTAGTAATTAAATCTAAAATGGGCCAAATTATGTCACGCAAGAGAAAGGTAGTGTGGTCTAATCACTATATAAATATAATTACCTACTGTATATAAAATTGTACGCTACAGATAAGAAAATGTCGACAAATTTGATATGTAATTAAATAATATGCAGCAGCCGTGAGCCGAGTAACTGAATTGTTACTGTGTAGTTAAATTTTTAACATATTAAACGTAAATTTCTCATCTAATCAGTCGACTAACTAGTTCTCATAAACTATAGTGTTGTTAAATTTTTAACATATTAAACGTAAATTTCTCATCTAATCAGTCGACTAACTAGTTCTCATAAACTATCTGTATACCACATTTCATTAAAATCTGTTTTACAGTTTTTGCGTGAAAGAATAGTCAAAATCTTATCCATAAATTTGGTAATACTCTATTAAAAGAAAACGCTTTAGGTATCTATTTTTTAAATTTTCTACTTAGTTCATTGAAAAGTTACATTTGGGGTTGCATTTTTTAGAGGACGCAATTTTATTTTTTTGATGTGTAGGGGGGGTCAGTGTGAAGCTATCACCAAGTTTGTGGGGTCGCCACCCTTGTCCCACGGCCGCCATCTTGAAAATAGCGGTTGAAATTGTTTTTAAGATATATCTCTTAAACTATTTATCTGATAATAAAACAATGTTAACATTAATCGTTGCAAATTAAATTCTCTACAACTTAGGTTCAGTAACTTTTTGTCGTAGAACTATAAACAAAAAAGTTATAAGCGAAAATGTTCAGAAATTAGAGATGTTTATATTTTTCAATAAAACTTTTTTTTATAAGTTTACGAAGAAATTATATCAGACCATTTTTGTAGATTTTTTTTCGAAGAACAACTTTTATTTACAACATTTTTTCATTAAGTAAATAGCTAAGGTTTTACAGCCCTCCGAAGTGAGTACTATTTTAAGTACTTTACTATACAGAATACGATATATTATGTGTGTACTAATCATAATTTGTCACCAGTAATTATTTTATTTTTGTTATTATAATATTTTTAATAATTAATTTTACAATATTATTAATGATTAATTATTGAACCTTTTCCCCACCACCCAGGAGGTAGAGTCTGGAAGTGCGTTTTTTTTTACGTCGAAAAGCAGGGCTGAAATGTTCTGCAGTGTGCTTCCATTGTTGTGGAGTCTGGGAAAAGAGCCAATAGCCAATATATTATGTATAGTTACTACTGAAAAATAGTACTCACTTCTGAGCGCTGTAAAACCTTAGCTATTGACGTAATGAAAAAATGTTGTATATAAAAGTTGTTCCTCGAAAAACAATCTACAAAAATAGTCTTATATCATTTCTTCGTAAAATGATAAAAAAAAGTTTTATTGAAAAATATAAATAGCTCTAATTTCTGAACATTTTCGCTTATAACTTTTTTATTTATGACTTTACGACGAAAAGTTACTGAATCAAAGTTGTAGAGAATTTAATTTGCAACAAATAATGTTAACATTGTTTTATTATCAGATAAATAGTTTAAGAGATATATCGTTGAAACCATTTCAACCGCTATTTTCAAGATGGCGGCCATGGGACAAGGGTGGCGACCCCACAAACTTGGTTTTAGCTTCACACTGACCCCCCCCTACACATAAAAAAAATAAAATTGCGTCCTCTAAAAAACGCAAGGTTAGGCCTAAAAAATGTAACATTTCAATGGACTAACTGGCTTTCAAAATATAACGATTATAAGAAAATTAAATAAAGTTTATTTTTATTGACCACGAGTTAAACTGTTACCTACCCACACCAACAGCTGTGTGCTATATACAATAATCCAACGTATAAAAGACAATTAATTAATCGAATACAAACTACGTAGGTATAACATTTAACATGTGAAAAACATCGTTAGTGATATAAAGTTATTTAGAGAAGGAATGCCCCAAATATCAGCCGACTGCTTTGTCTGAAATCTGAATGAATAGACGACGAAAATCTAAATATTCGTCAATCGAATTGTTTACAATTAAATTAAAAAGTACGGTCACGGACATTTAAATGCTTGGTCTAGGTTAGGTCCAACTTTCAGATAACATAAAATAAAAATATATTTAATACCTCTGTAATACAGTAAAAATTTCCTATGAAATCAATCACTAGAATTTGTTGAAACTAGCTGAAATAGGAGAATTTTACACACCAATTTGATATATAGTATCACAGTATTACAATATCTATACAGTACGGAAACGAATGTACTTGTGCAGAGAAACGGAGGGGAACTGGCGGAGGGTCGGGCGACGCGGGCCGCGTAAGGCAAACACGCTTAGTTTGCCTTACCTAGCGCGAAAGGACGACGCAGTCGTATTTTTTGTGTAATAATTTTATTATACATAGGTACTTACATATTCAATTATGGCGCGCACAAACTGTTCCGTTTAGGGATGTAAATCTACATTGAAATCCCAGAAGGAAACAATATTTCAGAAAGATTGTAATAAATTGTATCTGTTGAATTAAAATCAAAGCTATGTATATGTTGTCCTCATTATTTTCTAATCAGATTGTACATCCCAATGCGAATGCATTACTTAGTTAAATGTTATAATATACAATTAAGAACATCCAAAAATAAAGTGTCCACGTAAATAATATTTAGCAGTGCAATATCTGTAATTATATATTTATGAACAAATAATTACATCAGATTAAATAATCGCAATTATTTTGAATGTACATATGAATAAATGATTTCATCATAATATTAATAATCGCAATTGTTTTATGTCCCATTTGTTGCAACCCTAGCGTATTTTCGTGTGGCAGCGTAACAGCACAGTACCTACGCTGGCGGCGGCATCGCGGGACATCAAAGGCGTTTCCTTACTGTAGAAAATAATATTGTAATACTGTGATAGTATTTTCTAGTGTTTGATTTTACGCGAGTATTATACGTTTAGAAATTAAAGACTTTTTAACGGATTTTAAACGCGATTTATTCATTAAGGAGACTCAAGAGTCTCCCCGTGACCACGCTCGCTGTAAATTGTTCGAAACGTCGGGAAAATAATATAATGAATAAATCGCGTTTAAAATCCGTTAAAAAGTCTTTAATTACCAATTTGATATTCAAATTTGAAATAGGTAAACTATGTTTCCAATTTTTTTTTAAACAAAGACGATTAGTATTTAAAAATATCTTTCTTTGGGGTCAACGCTCGAGCTAGATTTCAAGATCATATAGTTCGAAATGGCCAGTGAAAAAAACATTTCATGATGTTTGTTATATTTACGTAGCGTCAACAAAATTTACATACGAGTAGTATAGATTTAGAAAGAAGACATGAGCGAATTCAAAAAGTATAATAATTGTAAATACTCTGCACATTATTTATATAGATACAATGTTGTCAACTGCACTTCAAATCAATCACTAGAAATAACACAATATGGTATCATATTATATGAGGCCAAGAAGCTTATATCTTAAACACTGGAGATTTCGGTATGAACATTTGACGTGTAACAAGAAAATTGTTGTGTTTTATCACTTTCACACCTAACTTGGTATTGCCACTGTTAATACGAAGTTTTCCCAAGGCTACTATGTATGCTGTAATATTCTGTGCAAAAGGTTAGTTTTTGTACATGAGTTTGTTGATAAATTGCCAACAACGTCATTCAGAAGCATTGTTGGATGAGACAATTATTATTTATGCTAAATAAAATAAGTATCTGAACCAATTATTAAAAAGCGATACTCCCTGATTATGGGTAGTTACCATAATAAAATTGTAGCAACTCTCACTTTGACAATATGGCATAAGTGTCAAAAAAATTGCGTCGCTTCGAATATTTAAGTTAATATTGTTGCGTATTTAATAAATATTTTCCGAATATAAATAATGTATTGCATTGTGAAAAATTGCAGAAGTTTTTGGACACCAAATTCTGGCATAAAATTTCACAGGCAAGTGTATATTTACGCTATTTACAATATTCCTCAATACTCATGCATTTACCTGTTTAGAATCATTTTCATGGCAAAAATCGTCAATTTTATCATCATTTTAGTAATCAATCATGCTAAATATCTTCTATCTATCTTCTTTTCCTAATAATTTCATCATTTTTCAATAAACCAATTTAACAAGTAAGGTAACCATGATGACGAGTTTTTACGGATAGCGAAGAGAAAATATTGTAATAGTTAACAAAATTATGATGAACATTTAGAACACCATTTCAAAGATTTTTATACTAGTAATGAAACAACGCACGACATCGATATTGCACTCACATGTGGTTTTATGTTTGTTCTTCTTTAACATAGAAATTAATAGTTCTTTTAACTTACCAAATTTTTTTTGTTTTACTTATTTCAGCATTCCAAAAATGAAATAAAAAGAAATAAATGGCTGTCCATAGTGCCTATCAAGGGTAAAATTTATCAACATGCCAGAATATGCAGTTTGCATTTTAAGCCTGAGGATTACGGTCCAGAAAAAAAATACCTTTTGAAAAGTGCTATACCTTTTTATTTCCACATTCTTGTTACTGCGTCTCAACTGTGGATAAAGTAATTTTAATTATATTATAATTAACCACCATGAAACCATTAGTAACCGTAAGTACAGCTCCTGAAAGACATACGAATTTCTGAGAACTGTAATATCGTTACCACACATCAACACTAGCGATGCAACTCTCCCTTTGGAATATTGAAAAGTTTTAGACTGAAGCTTGAGTAACCAAAACGATGTTTTAATGTATGTAGCACTCATTTTAATTAAAAAATCGTAGTATGAGATCAAAAGTTATCAAGCGTTATTTAAAACTATCATTCTCTACCAATTAAAATGGTATGTACCTATAAAGATGATAATTATTCATGTAAGTTGACCAGTAATCTTATAATATAAAAATGAATCCCAAAATGTGTTGGTAAGCGCATAACTTGAGAACGGCTGAACCGATTTCGTTAATTCTTTTTTTATTATATTCCTTGAAGTATGAGGATGGTTCTTATGTAGAGAAAACGTAAATATGTACCACGGGCGAAGCCGGGGCGGACTGCTAGTTATATATAAAAATGAATCGCAAAATGTGTTGGTAAGCGCATAACTCGAGAACGGCTGAACCGATTTCGATAATTCTTTTTTTATTATATTCCTTGAAGTACGAGGATGGTTCTTATGTAGAGAAAACGTAAATATGTACCACGGGCGAAGCCGGGGCGGACCGCTAGTATTATAATATAAATACTGTTAAAAATATATGTCGTTATTATTTATAGACCATGATTTTTAGTTTTTTTTATTTCGAAAAATCCTGAATATACAAACCAGTGTGGTCACCCACAGAAAGAGACAAAAAACAACACTGACGTCATTCAAGGTTATATTTTCTTGTGACAAGTTAATGGTCATAGTGCAATCTCCAGTGTATTAGATATAAGCTTCTTGTATGAGGCATATTTTTTACCTAGCCTTCTTATCATTCAAAGCAATAAATATACCATACACATTAAAAGAAAGCAATCGAAAAGAGCTGCTGGAATTCCACGCATTATAGTCTTAATTTATATGTTTTCTATATTGAATCTAGTTTCAAATATATCGAATGTAAAAACGAATAATATGAGACTAAAGACAGGATCAATCATCCGGAATGGTGGTGCATTTTCCGCATCCATTATCCGTCGGCGGGTTACGAAAACGCTTGACCGCGATGCGAATAGAAAATAGACGTGAAATTGGAACATAAAACAGACGCTTAGCCGGCGTAGTCGTGGCTATAGAATCGGGAAACGCTGTAGGCGACATTTTTCTGAGCATTTCACATAAAACACACGTAAAAGTTTGTAAAATGCACAGTTTTGTATGTATAAGAACATACATGAAAATACTGCTGCACTGGCTCCTGCACTATGTTATTTCTACCTAGGGCTGTTCCTTTTCCGTGATCTCTTTTGGTAGGCTCATGTGGGATAATAAGACCAACACAAGAAACAATTATTTACAGTAAAATCAAAATATTATTTAGACTATTTATGAAATCAAGTGTTTAACCCAGATGTTACTGAAACAATTTTTGTTATCATATTCAGGTGAAATTTACATATTGTGTCCATATTGCAAAAAGTTTAACTGGAAAAATAGTATAAAAATTTTATCTATCGTGGAAATCTCGGAAAATGGTGTCCTTTTAAAAGGACGGTAGTAATATGTACTACTAAGTAGGTAGACTATGATATTAAAATGACAACATACATTTCACATATATTTATGTAGCAATATGAAAGTTTTCAAAACATAATTTAAGATGCAAGGTTCCATTACACAAAGCATTACACTTAGGACAATAGAAATTGGCTTTCTTGTGACATTCTATACACCGAAGCTGCTTGTCTCTGTACCTAATGATGTGATCTTTTCCATCAAATCCAGAGGTTTCACGGAAACTCTAGCACCTTTACGTTCCTCATTCTTATATGTTTCGAGCAGAGCAGTTCCAACACTTCTACGAATGTGGAGATAATCATAATGGCCCCCTTTTACTTATATATTTGCCAAGAATTATGTTTTGCCATATCAAGTCCATGACAAATCAAAGAAAAATACCACTTCTTGCCTCTGATAGATGTCTTATACAAACCGATGCTCTGGCTGACCAGATCTGAATCTGTCCACCCCTCCCATTTTCTCGTACTTTTTTTACGACAAGTATATTTTTCTTCTGTTGTTGTGAAAATTGTAAAAATTTCCGTTGTAGACACAGGCTGAATCGTATCAGAGTTTGATGCAACAGTCACAACACTGTTATCATTCCATTTGCAAAATAAATTTGTTCTGCTCTGGTCGATTGATGCTTGAATGTACCTCGTGGTGTCTTTTTCAATTCTCAAAGGCAGTAGGCAAAGGTCATTTCGCGACGCGATTTTCACGTACTGTGCCAGTAGCCTTTATTCCGCGTACTCGAAGTTCATCAATGAGATGAATGGACGTAAAAAAGTTGTTAAAAAATAAATGGAATGCAGCTTTGCCCTATATTTGTCGCAGTACATCGGCATACTGTAATACAACGCTTGCACCCAATCCCAGAGGCTTTTGGTATTTGTTTTGATTACCAACATCATTCGATTGTCCTTGGTATGGATCACACCAAACTATGCAACCTAACCGTGTCGCTCCGACCCAAAATTCATACCCCCATCTTATTGGTTTCCCTCTTATGAATTGATTGCATGGATGGCCGCCATAGTAGGGCCCCATGGCTTCGCCGATGCTGTGATGCTCTTCAAAGAGTGCATGCGCAAAAAAGTACTCTGTAGTAGTACATATTACTACTGGCCTTTTAAAAGAACGGCAATTAAAACTGCATAAATATCACAAATAAAATGTAATCTAATAGTAGGTAATATATATTTCAGATAAAACACGTTTCAAATTACGTGTATTTAAAATAAATCAAGTAATTTGTTGTAATTTATTGATAATACATTTAACTTGATTTATCAATGGAAAATGGCAGAAATTCTAAAATAATTTAAAAATATACCACTGTTATAAAACGACACAACACTGTGAGGTGCCAAATGAACATAATTTTTTTTTTCAAAAATGCCCTCATTGTTAATATTAATTTTATTTATGGTGCGTCCTTTTAAAAGAACGATAGTAACAACTGGGTTAAACTTTAATTGCTTCAATAACACTGCAATATTATATTTCGTTATAACATCTCGATTGTAGTCAGAGAAATTAGAGAAAGTTTTGAACCATTCATTGTATAAGATATATTTCTTAGACTTATCTTTAAAGACTTGATGGATTTCTTTATTATCTCCATTATTTATTGAATGCTTTACTACAATATAACAATAGCTTACACCACGTGTTCATTAAAACAAACAGCCCAATATTGAGCAGTGATTATGATTTTTATCTTCGCGTAGCTTAGATAAGATTGGTAGATACCGTAATATTATTTTCATCATGGTACGGGAGCTATTAACGTTTAAAAAAAAGTCATTTTAGTATAGTTGGTTTTTTGATATACTGTTCCTCTTGCTATTTCGGTTAGAGTCCGGGCTGTCTGGCTGGCCGCAGTGGTTGCGTTTATTAGTGCGCATCTTATCTGCACAGAAAATTATCCTTAATTTAAAGTCATTTTTTAACGCGTAATTTTTAATCTTTTGCCTTTAGATCTATCCATGAGACATAATTTTTTTATTGCAAGACGTTTTTTTCGTTGTTAAATAGGTGCCATGAGCAATTTTTTATTTCGTTTTTATAAAAAAATTCAAATTATTTTAGAATGTCTGTAATTTTCATATTATGTTCTTCAAACATAATATAATCTAACATTAATTAGCCAGACGCTAATTCGATTGTTAAGTATTAAATATGTACAAATAAAAACGTAGTGAAAGTAGGTAAGTACAACAATTTGATGATTGTGTTTGTGTATATGGAGAGATAGTTTAAAGTGCAAGAGAGATAGAAAGGGTCGGCCGCGAAAATTTAATAACAATAAAAAATAACATTTTTTTTCTAAAATATAAGATGCATAGAAATTGAATTGTTCCTACTCTAGGATTCCCTGTGTTGTGGGAACAAGTACCTTTCATTGGTACATTTTATTCCTTAGGCTAAAAAATAAACTATTAGGGTACATCAACAATCTTCTATACAAAACAATTTTTTTTATTACTTAACTAGCGACCCGCCCTGGCTTCGCACGGGTGCAATGCTGATACTAAATACACTACAGAAAAACTGTGAACGTTGTATATAAAAACATAGCGGCCTACTCCGGCTTCGCACGGGTATCACTACATAGTATAAAACAAATCACTACATAGTATAAAACAAAGTCGCTTTCCCTGTCCCTATGTCCCTATGTCCCTTTGTACGCTTAAATCTTTGAAACTACGCAACGGATTTTGATGCGGTTTTTTTAATAGATAGAGTGATTCAAGAGGAAGGTTTATATGTATAATAATATCCATTAAATAGTGGAGAAGTACTGTTATTTTTGAGGTTTCTAATGTGATGTCGTAAAAAATTACTTTTTTTTCCGCTTACATTGCAAACGCAGGCTGAACCCTACGAGTTTTATCAAAATAATGTACTAAGTATTATACACATTGAAAAGGTCTACATAAAAGTCCGCGATGGTATATGTCTATCTATTATGGATAACCCACAATAACTTTTTTTTGTCATTTACTTTTTACGACAAATAATGGCTAATTTTCGATGCGATTTTAACCAATACAGCATTAATCCTTAACCAATTAAATACCTTGAATACATTGTTCATTTAATATAGATCTATATGGCCCTTTACACCGTATGATTTAAGTGAATATTTTCGAAGATATTACAGATTTAAAAATTGCGGGACGTAGCGTTTGCGGCGGTACCGGCCGGCCGCCCGGCTATCTATTTTATACCCGTGCGAAGCCGGAGCGGGCCGCTATGTTTTTATATATGTACAACGTTCACAGTTTTTCTGTAGTGTATTTAGTATCAGCATTGCACCCGTGCGAAGCCGGGGCGGGTCGCTAGTAAAATATATAAAAGGGCCGCGGGCGGCCGGCCATAGGATATGGGACATAGGAACATAGGGACATAGGGACAGAGAAAGCGACTTTGTTTTATACTATGTAGTCTTAGATCATTAAGTAATGGATAACACTCACAGGCGCTTCCCCTTTTGCCGAGGTATAAGATTATTCGAATCGAAAAATCTTATGCTTTCATAAAAACTACTTGCGTAATCGATTACAAACACTCTGCGTATTCGTAAAAGATCGAAAGGACGTCTGCGAGTGCTCCGCTAAAAATGCCGTTTTGTACTGTCAAGTCTTGCAGAAGCAATTCAAACATGTCGAATGTTAAAAAAGATGGAATAACCTTTTATTTGTGTATGTTTTTTTATTTTTTTAACGTACATTTCTAATTAAATGCAATTTATAATAATCGTCGATGTATCGTTTAGCGATATGATCAAGACAAATAATCGAGTCATGTTTACTCGATCATTGATGCGGCCCCACGAGACTATCATGGAAAGAAAATATACAAATTTAATCTTTATGAACTAAGAGATAAAGTTGAATTTAAAACGCGATAATGAACCGCATTCCTTACGAGACTATATTATAAAGAAATACAAATTTAATCTTTATGAACTAAGTGATAAAGTTGAATTTAGAACGCGATATTGAACCGCACTCCCCACGAGACAACTTGGAATGAAATACAAATTTAATCTTTATGAACTTAGTGATAGAGTTGAATTTAAAAACTCGTCGCTTAAAAGGTCGTAAATTTTTACGACTTTCGTGACACAAATTATTTTTGTGAATGTGTGATTGTGTTTCATTGTGTTTCATCAGTGTGAGTTACCCTCCCCGCACCAAAATCAGCAGAAAGTTTAGTAAGAACATTTGCCAGCGTACTCCATCCATTACTTAATGATCTAAGTATGTAGTGATGACGATAACAATATTAATTCATTAATCTTAATAATTATTAATATATATAAATCTCGTTTGTCCTCAAAGGACTCCTAAACCACTTAACCGATTATAATAAAATTCGCACACCATGTGCAGTTCGATCCAACTTGAGAGATAGGATAGTTTAAACATGTAGGTACCACGGGCGAAGCCGGGGCGGACCGCTAGTATACCTATATAAATTCATGCTAACTACTTTAGTTAAATTCAATACAAACTAAAACATGCGATTGTGTGTGTGTTCACGTGTGTGTGTCGTGTGTGGTGTGTGTGTGTGTGTGAGTGTTGTGTGTGTGTATGTGTGTACATCAATATTGAAACTAATTTTCTTAGTTTCTCTCTTTAGTTTACAGATGATGGAATATTGGAAAACAATAACAATTCCTTAGACGATAACATAAATAATTCTGACAGTGAGAGGGAAGATGATGATGATGATGATTATGAAGATGGCTTTTTAAATTTAACAATGTAATTGTTTAACCTTCATCGATTTAGTTTTTATTGCATTCTTTTCAATGTAAACTACATGGTAACTTTAATTTATTTTTCACTTTTATGTTTTTTTTTTCATTTTAACTTTTATTTATAAGAACAAGTATAAATAATATTGTATTCTTACAATTATTTCCTGTCACATAATTAAAATACAATAGCTGATGAGCTGCATGCTTCATTACTTTTTTTTATTTATACACATTATTTAATACTTAACAATCGAATTAGCGTCTGGCTAATTAATTTTTATAATGTTTGAAGAACATAATATGAAATTTACAGACATTCTAAAATAATTTGAATTTTTTATAAAAATGAAATAAAAAATTGCGTCTGGCACCTATTTAACAACGAAAAAAACGTCTTGCAATAAAAAAATTATGTCTGATGGATCTATCTAAAGGCAAAAGATTAAAAACTACGCGTTAAAAAATGACTTAAAATTAAGGAAATTATCCTGTGCAGATAAGATGCGCACTAAAAAACGCAACCACTGCGACCAGCCAGACAGCCCGGACTCTAACCGAAATAGCAAGAGGAACAGTATATCAAAGAACCAACTATACTAAAATTCTCACTTGTCAACGTTGGTAGCTCCTATACGATCAGTTGTCATGTTCTGACTTTGTGTGGTACCATATCGATTTCATTTTAGCAATTTTTTTCATTTATTTTCATACATTGTTCGTTAATAATTAGGGTATTCAAATAATGTTGCCAGTATTTGAATAATTGCCAATTTGGTTTGTACTTAAGGGCTAAGGCTAATGGAAAACGAATGCGATCCCAAAATATTTCAACATCAAGAAAATAAATACATTTTGCCGTTCTTTTTGTTATTCATGTGTTTCAATGCTACTTGTGTTATATATGAGTAAGTATTTTTAATTTGAATAACTTTAATTGATGCATGAACCTGCTATTTAAACTGTTTATAATCAAGGACAGGCAAAAATATTGACCTCATAGCAAAGACTATTGTCAGTATTTTTCGAGTTGGGTATGGTCACGTTGATCTAATTACCCTTTCAAATTAATAAATAAATTGTAAATTGTTTAAATTATAATTTGGTTAACAACTTAAACTATAAAACCAATAGGACTCAGACTAGCTTTGGAAATTTTGAATCTAAGTACCTATATCCGATATAGGTAAATTATTATATTCGTGTTTTGTCGGTAATTAATAATTACCTTTATTACGTACCGTGAAAAATAATTTATACGCTATTATGTTATAGATTGGCCAAACTGCTACAAAAACAAAATAGGACTAAAACACGCGTAATGCTGTTGTAAACGAAATCATGTTTTTACTGAGGTTATTATTACGTTGGACACAAAAAATTACTTCCACTTTGTTAACAACATTATACTTTAAATAGCTGGAGACCGTGGTTTCATTCTCTAGATACTCCGGTGTCACACTTCAAACAAACAGGTCTTTTAGAAAAATAAGCTGATCACAATGATCAGCTGCTTTATGTCGTCAAAGAGATACCTTTAAAAAAAATTCACGTCTATAATATCCAAAATAGGAAGTTATATAAATAAGATAGATAATAATCGTAGGAAGTAATATAGAAGTAATATAGAGATGTAAAGCGACTCCCAAACAAAAAACATTTAAAAATTAAAACCAATCTTACCTCACAGGCTCTTGCGGCTTATCAGGGTTCACTTTCACGGTATTAGCGTTCTTGAACACGTCCAGTTCTGCCAACTTAACGGCCGCTTCTTGAGCCCCCTTGAAGTTGGGTATACGGTTGTATACTGGCCGGGGGAACATAGCCAGCCCGTTGGTCTCCAAGTGACGCCATACTTTGATGCGGAAGGACTGCTTGGTCACCTCTTCGGGCTGCGGCGTTTTCGCTGGGGATTTTTATTTAATATAACAATAACATACAAACACAATAAACATATAAGCCACTTAACACATATTTTGTGGCACACAATTCTATAATAAGTGGTCGCCACTTACAAAATATATGAAAAAAGTGACAAGTGACTGTCGCTGATGATGAGTGGATCGTTTGCGCCGACCCTAAATCATCCTACTAATCCTACTTCCTACTTAACTTATCATAATAATATTATAAATGCGAAAGTTTGTGAGGATGTGTATGTGTGTGTTTGTTACTCTTTCACGCAAATACTTTACAATGAATTTTAGCACACATATATAGAGAGTAACTTGGATTAACACTTAGGATAGATTTTATCCCGGAAATCCCACGGGAACGGAAACTATGCGGGGCTTTTTTTTGAAAAAATATGTAGGTACATAATTACATTAATTCTATTCTTTTTTTGCAAAATAAAAATCATATTGGTTCGAGCGATTTTTTTGATCAAACAAAGTTGTCGATGTAGAAAAATATTATTAAACATAAAAAATAGAAAAATGGAGACAGATAACGTCACGGGTAACAGATAGCTAGTTATTTTTATTAAGACAAAGAACTCAAATAACTAATTGAATCGGCTAACACGCTCAGCAATTATTTTCAGTATGAAATATTCGACCTTCTGAAAGTAAGTCAGGCGAAGCGTAACTTTACACATTAAAGTAATATAGACATAATCACTATATGTAAAGAATCCATAATTGCGTGCATTGTGTATAGGAATGCTGTTATTTAACACGGTTATGTATGTTCTCGATATAACCAAGTTTCTTTTTAACGTGAGGGCTCGTTAAAATATTTCTTATTCAGAGAAACGATTGATTGATTCACACTCACAGCATGGCAGTATTACATTAAGATTATTTATTTTCCAGAAATCTGATTGTGATATTAAAAACTAATTTCAAAAGAGTCCGTATCGATTTTAGAGTGATTTTGACTTGTTTCTGTAATTCTTTAGGAGCTCGTTTAAAAAAAACTAAATTAGTTACAATGTGCTATAATATCTTAAATTAAAGATTTATTCAATATCTAAAATATGTTCGAGACAATTTATTGATATTCATTGTCCAGTTTGTTTAATAGCCAATAACCTGAGGCGTGTTTCAATTTTTTCCATGCGGGACGTTCGTGTCTTTGTAGTTTACACGGAATTTAAAAGAAGTTTTTCTTATAAAATATACAACAGTAAAGACACTGAAACATCCTAAAATATGTTCGAGGCAATTTAAGTACTTTTATGCAAAAATTCAAAGAAAATCTAAGTTAAAATAGCCTTACTTTGATGAAATTTTATGTGTATTTGGCGTCGAATTTCTAAAACATACGACAGAGTAAAAAAAAAAAAAAAAAAAATACACATTAAATGTCAATAAAATACATATTATATGATTTATGAAAGTAATGGAATAATTTAAAGTTCTCTAGAATTTTCGATTATATACGGGAGCGCAAACGCTGTTACGAGTCGTAACTTACGACTTACGGCAGATCGCGCTCCGCGCTTTAGGGAGTAGGACGTGTTGCGCTACTCCGTCAGACACAAAATTACTAAAGTACGTTTTTCCCGCGCGTAGTAGTCGGGAAGCCGACGATACTAGATTAGAATTGGTGGAGTAGACGATACCGAGATAATAAGGTCCTATAATGTTTCCACTTTGAGCGCTGCAGCCTTTGCTACTCGACTACACGATGATCGCGTTCAAACGTAAAAATACTAGCTTTCGTCCAGCGCAATTTTGTATATGGACTCTTAAAGTTATCTTAAACATTAGCATTGGCCTATTCCTTTTTATAATTAAATGGAAAATTACTTATTATAAAGTATACATAAATTAAATCGACAAAATAAATCTATCATTAATTTACACTTAAATGTTAATGACAAAGTAGGTAACTCATTTAAATGAGCACACCACCTGTACACACTTAAAATTTTTAGAAGTATTGTTTCTATTATTTTAATTCATTCTATAACTTTTTAAAAATGAAATTATGTATTAATGTATTGAATATTTAATGCCATTTAATTTATTACTCATTAGCATTATCACTATGGAGATATTTCAATTTGATAAAAACTGCATTAAGGAGGTAAGATTTTCCTTGATAAATGTAATATGCTAACCCCTTACCGCATACAAAGCCATATATGGACGACGAAGTTCATGAATTTTTTATAGGCTAACTATAAACAATATCTAAAAAAACTACCTTACATCTTAAACAGCATTTCATCGAGAATTGGAATGTAATTAATTTATACAGTGTAAATATTATCCATCAGATATATTATAGATTTTAGTCTAGCGCGTGTGACGGTGTGGGTGCGCGGACAAAACCGTGATTTTCAAATTAAGATTTCAATATCAAAAAGGTGAGTAAAGCCATGAAAAAAAATATTACTTCATTCTTAAGTCTTTCTTAAATAAGGTAAAACATTTGGTTTGGTTGTTTTTTTGCTTTAATCGTGTTTTTTTGTACTTTTCCAAATCTGTCATATTTGGCTTCGTATGCATTCCGTCTGATTCCGTCCAAAATATATTATGTCATATGTGGCTTGGTATGCATTCAAGGATACTTTCACTGATTGTTCCAGTATCGATCCTGGACACTTTTATCTCACTGCTAAGCATGTAAATATCATATCATCATCAATAAATACAGACTCATGCTATATGCCACTGTATGATTTTGAATTAGCCATTTCAGAGCAAATGCGAAAGTCAGGGAAGGCTCTTATTACCAAAAAACGTGGTCGTCTCTCAAAAACTTAGGAACATCGGCATCTCTGGAGTCTCCTCAGTATTCCTGACTCGCCAATTGCCGCAAAAAAGCTACGAAAAACTCCTGCAAGACATCTAGATTTTCACTTTGATTCTGTACGACCTGATGGGATTAGTCATTACCCAATTTGGAAGAAGAACACCCGTCAGCTATGCCTATATTGTTCCAATTTCGTTCCTTCATGTTATGTGAAAAATATAACGTGTTTTTATGTTATAATGACAAACGTAATTGTTTTAAACAATTTCACGAAGTATAAGTTGGCTGTGATTCTGGGTGTTATTTAGGTATCCATATAAAGTACTAACATTTCGCCCGCGGCCTCACCCGCACTTTCAAAGAAAACCCCGCATAATTCCCGTTCCCGTGGGATTTCCGGGATAAAACCTATCCTATGTGTTAGTCCAAGTTACCCTCTATATTATGTGTGCTAAATTTCAATGAAGTCGGTTCAGTAGTATTTACGTGAAAGAGTAACAAACAAACACATACACATACATCCACCCTCACAAACTTTCGCATTTATAATATTAAGTAGGATAGGATTTATGTAAAATATATGTAGTATATCAGTTGACTTAGCATTCAGGATACAAGCCTAAGTTTAGTTTGGGGCTTGGCAACCATGTGTGTGAAATTAGTCCGGAACATCGAGATATATGTACTACGTACTAGAGGGGTTATTCCAAACAAAAACATTGCGCGCGGCCGATGTGGTGGGGTACGTGTGGAACGAGCGGGGCGTGGCTTCAAGTTCAAAGATTAAGCAATGCGTGCAGATGCGACACATTGTGTAATCTGTTTACTCGGTACTATCTGGTGGTACTGATACTAGGGAATTAATAAAAAGAGGATTTTATATTAAACTATGTATTTTAATTTCCTTTAAATAATATCAATTTAGTAAACTTTTGTCGTTTTGTGTAGTAATCAATAGTTTTATCAGATTTTGCTTCATGATGTAATCGAATTTTGGAGTATTGGTTTATAATAGCCCTAATTAAATGGATACGATGATTCAATGTTGATGGCGTTTACGTATAAGAAACTCACATTTTGAAAAATCTCACGTGAGATTCGGGGATGGGGGAGGGGGTTGAATAAAATCTCACGACATCTCACCAGGGGGGGAGGGAGTTGCAGAAAATTTAAAAAAAACACCTCACGTAATTTATGGACGCCCCCTTACTCGATCACAATTTTTGTAACGAATGTGAAAGACGAAACAATAAATACGCAAAGCGGCTTTTACTATAAACGGAACTACATTTAAAAATATACTTTATTTATTGAGTTATAAGGTTGCTTCCATTCTGTTTATTTACATTCTTAAAAACATCAATCGCTGCAGAGGCGGCTTGCGACAAAGGCGGCTTGTGTCAAAGGCCTCGGCGATATCATTTAAGAACATAATATTATGTACTTTAGGCAAACTTGTAATAAGATCTATTTTACTTTCTTATTAGTCCATTTGACAAGGATATTGGGTAAGATACCTATTGGAATAATTTTATTATTATGTATGTACTTATTAAATCCGCGAATAAAAACAATTTTTAGTCGCGAATATAGAAATTGGGTCGCATTTTTTTAATCCGCGAATAGTGAAAACGCGAATAAAGGAAGCGCGATTAAGGAACTTTTACTGTATTAGTTTCTGTGAATGTTGTGTTTATTTGTAATTGTTGTGCATAATAATTTATAAATCCTATTGGAACAAGTGTTGATGAACCTTTTTTTAATAAATAAAAATAGGTAAATAAATAAATATTACTTAATATAACCTACCGTTTTACTTTGCGTAGTCGGGTAAAAGTATAAATATTTAGGTACTACACCACGGTAATCTTTCCTAGTATATATTGTATATTCATAGTTAAAAAATCCAGTTACATTTTTTTAACAGACTCATCGATAATGTCACGTCTCTGCTGTTAGTCTATGAAAAATGGCGCGAAACGCAGAACGCGTGGTGATTTTTCGCAAAATGATAACAATATTAGTAAAATGCATGACTTTACTCATAATAAGGAAACTTACTGGTGAAAAGTCACTCCTCGGGCTTTGTTTGTATTATAGGAACTGTTAAAACAATATCTTAGCACACACGAAGGCATTTTGAACAGAGCAATAACACGTGTTGACGCGGCAAGCGGGGGGCACAGTCCGGCACAGACTAAAGAGACTTGTGATTCTTGCCTCTAGCTCGTGTTGAAGAGAGTGTAGTAGCGATCGCCTCTCTAGTACGTAGTACATACTATCTCGATGGTCCGGAATATATTTTTATTTTATTAATTAGACACTTTTTTCTAATTGCATACGAAGCCATATATGACAGAAAAAATACAACAAACACTGCATATATATGGCGCCGTTTCATATTTTCTATAATATAAGTAAATAATTTTTTTTCTCAATTTGATCTCATAATGTAAGGTCCACAGAACAGTAAAGTAGATAGAAGTGTGATGTGGGCGTGGCCCACGTGTCACTGCCCACTGGTAAGGTAAGATCACCTAACTTGCTCTCAGTTATGCGCAGAAAAATATTCGAGTCCGTTGTCAGCTGTCAAACCTTTTTTCCATATTTATTCATTAATTAGGACGTGTTGTTCGGTATTAGAGTGCAAAAATGATAGCAGACGAAATAATATCAGCAATGAAGGCATTTCATACCATCGGTAAGTCTTATTTTTATTTATTTTAATTATATTTTATGTTATAACTTCGCTTGTCGTAATTTGTCAAAATTGTATACAAATATCTAGTCAAAATGAACCTTAATCCGTAAGAAATTAGTACTATTATAGATTGAACAGCAAACAAGACTTTCTGGAATATTATTGCAATAAACAAACGAATGTCGCTATATGGCTGGCGTCCACTAGGCGGATCGGGCCGGGCCGCATCGCAACGCAAAAATACGCCGGCCTATGTTTTGTATGAAACATCGTCCATTAGCGACGGATCGGGCCGGGGCGGGCCGCAACGCATTGGCGGATATCGCTTCGCAGGCGGATTTCTGCCGGCGGTGCGCTGCGGCCCGGCCCGCCCCGACCCGTCTAGTGGACGCAGGCAGGCGGATGTGAGCGGCGAGCGTCTGTTAGATAAAATCCGCCTAGGCGGTCCGCCGCGCCCCGTACAGGTGGACGCAGGAGCAACCAGCGCGTCCATTAGAGACGGCCCGTTGCGATGCGGCCCGGCCCGATCCGCCTGTAATGGACGCCTAGCATTAGTGATGCTTGTGGCGCATATCGACAGTATCGATACTTTAGAAAAGACAAACATTATAAATATTAAATTTTATTTTATTTATCCTTAGCTTTCATTTGTCCAATTTATTTATAGATTTCCCAAAGAGGCTAATTTAAAAGAGAAATGGATAAATGCAACGTGACGAGTTAACTGGATGCCGAACAGCACTAAGCGGTCTAACAAAGGCCACCGATACAGCAAACCTACGGCAGTTCCAAGATTTAAAATAATGCATATTTTCTGTTTGTATTTTCTAAATATAGATTAATACTATTCTATTCCGTTTTTTATGTAATAATAATAATAGTAGTAATAAACATACTCCAAAATGTGACACATTATACTATACTCATATAAAAGAAAGAATAAAAAATACACAAAAAATATTTATTTGTGAATTATCGATAACAAGGCTGACATCCCTCAGGGCATAGCATCAGATAATTAATATCAAGTTAATGTCATTAATGTTGAGTGACACAAATTTCAACCTTATCTCTATGTGTTGCGTTTCAAATTTATATCTATCGAAAACTAACGCCCTCTGTTGTGGAGTAGCTGAATGTTTTCGAATTTGGAATTTCTGTGCAATGAGAAACAAAACAGCTAATATACCTAGAGATGTTATACTAAAATAAACCGTAACATGGTGCGTTAGGGTACATATTGAAATGCTGAATTTATAACCTAAGTCAGTTTTTACTCAAATTAACCTGTCCAATCAAAGGCATAGTTTACTTGTAGTGTACTGTATAACTATCGGTTTAAATGTGTGGGTTTGGCGACACTGGTTTTCATACTAATTATGACATTATAGCACTTCTATATGTTTTTACTGTTCTGTGGTAAGGTCTAATAAACACTTTTTTGCAAAAAAATAATTTTTATTTCATCTCCTTAATAATTCATGCAATAAGGGGCTAAGAATATAAACACCCAATTTTGAGTGTGATTTAACTATGATTTAAAAAAAAGCTGTACACCAATACCATAAGCCAATAAAAGAAAAAAATATTTGCATATAATTTAATATGAATACAAGTATATCTACATACTCAAAAAAATAAAGAAAATAAATGTTACTCACGAGAAAAGTTTGCAAGTTTGTTCATATTACTTACCCTTTTTTCTTACAATCTACTCACTCATAACATTTTAAGGCTTGAATGTATGTATGTACATAGTACATTATTGATTGACATGCATTTGTTACTTTTCATTTATTTATGCAAATAATAATAGAAGTAATTTTAAATTATTCCAGGCAATTATCTACTAACAAATATTTTACTGCCAGAAAACCATAATTACCAAGCGGTATGAAATATACAAACTATACAAATAATTTTTGATAATAGATCAAACCTACCATAATAAATGAAAATGAAATTATAAATTCATTCCCATGTATCAAGAAGTTGCTGGGTCACAAGATACATAATATCATATCTATATTATTCAGTATTATAAATCAAATAAAAGAAATAATACATACCTGTTTGCTATTTAGTTTTATAGCATTCAAATATACATTTTTGTACCATTTTTTCTATTCTTGAAAGATTTATAAATAATACCAATTCTGACTATTTGTAATATTTTCAATGTTATTAATTCCTAATATTGACAGTTAATTAATCCCTCAGCCCCCGGAATCACAGACACAATAGAAAATCTATTGTGTCGCGGTCTCATTGGGCCGCTCGGTGGTCAATGGGTTAAATACATACTACCTACTTGACTAGTGACTATCACCTTGATAATAAGCAAACATATCTCGTCACCATATGATGCCACACATTGGCATGATAATATATTATATTCCTAATTATTAAATTCAGTTGTTTAGATATTACATCTGTATTCTAGCAAATCGATGAGAAAATGATAAATATACAGTAAATTTTTCTCTCATTCTTTCTTTCAAATTTAATAACTTCAAATTTGCCTTATATAAAGATGTTAACAATAAATATGGCCAACTAATAAGAATATGACTAATTACATTAGATCATGCTCTTAATAAAAATGTAAGGAAGGGTAGACAGAAAACAATGTGCTCACATAAAATAATTATCCTTATGCAGTCACCTGTGAATGTATAGATTCGGACGTGATAAGGTCATCGAAAAGAGCGCGCCAAGGAGTCGAATATTCTATTGCATTTCTACATTAGGTGGGCAGAACAGAATCTGAGTCATGTTTCACACTCCAATTAAGCTACCTACAGTAATTACAAGCGAGGAAACCACCCAAATCGCACTAAATCAATGCACGAAACGAAATAAATGCAAGTGAAATTACTACCGCAATTTATTGTTAGCACGCACAAAATATCTCATCTATGATCGTATTCGAACAAATATCCAACTCTAATAATGAGGGTACATAGAAAAACATGCTCGATTCCACGTTTCATGAAATTTCATTACTATATAGCCAAAATATCATGGCAACAGTGAATTTTCCGAAATATAAAAATAGTAAAACGCATTATTTTCCAGTCGTAATAACATGACAACAAATGAACATAATTACCTGTTTCTGTAGCCGCCGGCGTTTCTTCCCCGTTCTGCATGATACTTGCGTTTTTAATTGCCAGGAAATATCAAAATGCCGACAATTTAACGATAATCATGAAAAGTTTAACAAAATAAAATCTTATTTGCCGGACAGAACCGTCACACGCAAAAATAGAATGCGAATAAAAAACAAATGCAACCAACTTCGCAACGCAGAAAGCAGTTGTGCCAACATTGAGATTCTAAAAAACGTTCCTCTTTACAAACTTAACGTTGCATTAAAGAGGATTAAATGTGATTAAATCGTGAATGATGTGATTGATAAATTATTATTATACTAAGATTATACCTACTATAATTTTATACATTTTTTTATTACCTAAATGAATAAAAAATGTTGTGTGGTTTTATGAAACCACGGTAAAAGTGAAACTGTTTGAACGGTTCCGAACACTGCTTTGTGTAGCGCATGTCGCGTGTCGGTCGGCTGCCGAGTAGGACCAGTGTTGCCAACTCAGTGGAATTTCCACTAGATCTGGTGGTTTAGCTCCCCCATTTAGCGGACAAATATTGGTTTTAGTGGCTGGTGGATTTTCCTAGTGGTTTAGATGAGTTCAATTAGTGGTAAGGTACGACATTCAACCACTAGTAAGATTTACATAAATACTCAAAAAGAACGACTTGAACTATGTGAAACAAGAGTATGATTTTGTGTCATGTTGGTAACAGAACGAACATTCGGGAATTCCCCGAAAGTTGTTTGTCTATTGCTTGAATATTTTTGATTATAGACTTTATTACTATTGATATAAAGTATGATTTGATTCAAAACGTTATATGTTTATTCTGTATTTGTGTACAAAAACAATAATAATTGTCAGTCGGGTTTGGCAACGCCGCGGCCGGTAGCTTCTAGCTTGTCGTATTTTAATTAATTTTGTGAAGTAATATGGTTTTACATTAAATATGCCCAAACCACAATACACACAAAAATTTCTTTCACAGAAATTTATTCTTCACATACTGAAACTCTAGACGAAGCAGATTCTTCTGAAGATGATCTTTAAATATGTAACAAAAATAAAAATTACTTTGTTCAAAATTGATGTTATTTACAAATAACTCGCAAAAAATTCACCAACGGGCACTCAATCAATATTTACATGTCTCTGGATATTTTTTAGCATTTTTTAGTGTTTTTTCTGGTGGTTTTAAAAACCGATTACTTTAGTGGATTTCTGGTGGGCCACGAGGCTCCAATATGTGGGTTCGAAAAAAAAAAGTTGGCAACACTGAGTAGGACGTAGGTAGGTATACCTACTCGGCAGCCGCGATACACGCGACATGCGCTACACAGACCAAAAAGTTCGAGACGATGTAATAAAAGTTTCACTTTAAAAAACTGTAAATATAGGAAAACGACGAAGCAATACTTTACGGTACTTTTCCCAGAATTTGTTTGTTGAAACTGTTGGCGGCTAACTTTAAAACTTACAGCAATTTATTTCATAAGATTAAACCTAAGGATTCAAGTAGGTACCTATAAGAATTAAGTGTAATTCGTGAAGAATATTGCGCTTACGAAACGTGCACTACGTTTCATTGCTCACCATATAAAGTTTTATACTTTACTGCAACACTATTTTAATTTATTGGTACTTTATAATAGCCAGATTAATTATTATTTGTATTTCGTCTTTGCAACGTCTCATAAAATTCAGGAATAATGGAGAAAAATAAAACTACGATTGTTGTTTTGACACCAGAATACTGGGAACATTTATTTCATTATATCATAATATACAGTCCATAAATCAACAAGGTATCATAATTCATTTATATCTAAATAATATTTTCAATATTTTCATAAATAATATCACAAAATTTGAATTAACAAATAAAATTAATAATAAATAAGTAACTCCGCCAATTAACGTATAGTTTGAGACATGTGTAGTGGAGTCAACATAAGTTCAAAGGCCGCATCTTTTAAGTTCGCTCCTCGAAGATTTGCTTCATGTAAATCACTTCCCGATAAATCGCAACACTGAAAATATACAGATAGATATTATTAATTAAAATAATATAAAATTAATAATGGTTTGATACACACATTATGTTAGGTTTATCAATCAATTAACGAGGCACAGACAAAAACAATACACAGTACAGACAAGTACAAGACTAAATAGGCATGACGACAGTATCCATAAATGATCGTATTAGTGTTTTTAAGGGAAAATGTATAATAAATAAATTAAATATAGTGACTTAGAAATCTTAAAAACATTAAGATTAATGAGATTATCAATAAAATAAAACATTGAAATTCTGCAGTTGGCCATTTTGACTAAAACACGCGTGACGTCACGCTTAAGTAAACAACTCACGTCAGATGTGTTTTGTTGTTATGAATATGTTGAGAATACGCATTTTTATTTATTTTCTATTGTTTCACGTATGCTTTATCGACTCAGAACAGAAATATAATTGCGAATTCACGAATACATGGTTCGGGGTTCTCTGCACCAACTTTATACAATCATTTCTTATTATTTTCTCGCTTGAAATAATTACTAACACATTTTTGAGCATTATTTTTATGTGGATTCACACTGCAATACTGCACACCACTTATAAACTTTGAAATTCGTTTCTATAACACATATTAAATAAATATTTTTTTAATTTTCTTCGCAATGCGTACAAATAATTACGTATTTACTAAAGAGTGACGTCACGCCTACGCCATGACACCTGCGAGCTGTTTTGGCACAGTTAATAAATATTTTGTGAAAAATGGCTTTTATCTTCGTTAAATTTAAGTATATTACCGAAATATAGGGTTTTTCTTGTATAGTAAACGTATACACACATTATGGAAGAGGATTTCAAAATCTTTCGTCATGCCTATTTAAATGTAGAATATAATTTTATTAATAAATAACACAGTTGACAGATATATACGTACATACAGTTAGGAAACTAAGCCCCTGCGATGAAATTTTGACGTAAGCACTGTTATAGCTATAGGGCTGTTACCTTTTTGATATTTAACCGACTTCAAAAATAAAGGAGCAGGTTATCAATTCGGCCTGTATATTTCTCTTTGCTTTTTTTTCACAGTTGATTTTGTGGTAATTTTGAGATTAAAACCCGTTAAAATACAAAAATGGTGTAGCCTAAATATGAATTTACAAGAAGAAACAATCCGAATTAATACACCTTGTAAAAGTAAATATGTTTTTATCAGTGCTATATTTCGAAATCTTGTTTCGTTATGGACGCCGAAGGCTATTTAATGTACCTAAATTATTTATAATGTTTGATATTTGTATTATACATATATTCAATAATTATTTTAAACCAGAATTTACAATACTTGTATGTAGGTATACCTACTAAATTATTTTTAAAACGATAAATTAAATAAAATTAAAAAACACAAAATATGCAAAAATAAATTAAAATTATTATTATACGAGCATAGAACCTCCACCTTTTTGTTTTAGATGAAAAATAAAATAGTTTGACAGGCTTAGTGCTTGACAAAGTGGTCACGTATCGATAAAAATACCATAATTATAATATATCTTTTTCTTCCCTAATATTTACGTAATTATGCACATAAACAAGATTTTTTTAAGGTTTCCATTTTTTAGATTTTTGTGCTCTTCTAGATTGCGTAAAAAATAGATGCGATCTTTAAACAGACTGGACTCCTAATAGTGACTATTTGTAGCTATCATTTTGGTAGAAAATATGTCAACATAATTTAAAACTCATGCTGCCATATCTATAGAAATTAAAAAATAGTCTCTTTTTAACTTGTAGTCAGATACGGTATTTACAAATATATTTATTGAAAGGGCTACAAACTGAAACAATCAATATTTATTTAACGTGAATTGACATCACTTTGAACTTTTTTCTATACTTCGTATCTTTGTCATTCAAAATCTGTGGATGTGTCACCCGCTACTATCGATCCCCCTCAATACCCTCGTAAACACGCTTGATGGGGGGGAGCCATTTCGAACATTTTGTATGAAGTTTCCTTACTGTATGTATCTGTATAATGTATATTGTGTAAATAATTTTATAAAAAAAAAATTAACATGTTAAAAAATTTACCTCCAAATCAGCTCCCGCCAAAACCGCAGCTCTGAGATCACAATTTTGAAGGTTGGCATTCTTCAGAGTTGCCACACGTAGGTTTACACCTGCCATGTTACTGCCTTCCAAATTTGCACCTAGTTTAAAAATAAACATTTATTACTTACTATAAAAGAAAACTGAAAAAAAAATCTCACACTTGTATAATTACTGTGGTATAACATTGAAACTTGAGTACTTATAGACAAATTAAATTCAAATATTTTTCACTGATCTCCTTTATAGAAGCATGTGAGTCTGTTTAAAATTTAAATGCATTGCCAAATCAACACAACACTTTTATTTCCAATCTTTTTAAGTTTTCACCAGAGATTTAGCCAGGACCATGGACTTCAGCTTATGCAACTACACACATTATGGTTTGATCAACCATTAGGAATTTGTATTTGTGTACATGTTAAATTTCCTTTCGATATGCTTCTGTAAAATCAGTAAATCACCTTTTAAATTAACCCCTTCCATAACAGCTCTTGAGCCAGCTGGATCTTCCATATTGCATCCTTTTAGAATAGCACCTGTAAGATGTATGCAAAATTACTCATGAAATAAAATAATTATTTTTATTTATTAATATTGCTTTATATAAAGCTTCAAAAAAATTGGATAATTTTCTTCAAACTCTGGCAAATCTCAGGAAATTTATATATTTTCTTCTTTACATAACAAGCATCTTTACATAAAAGAAAATATGTAAAACTCTAGATTAACTTGTATTGCAAAAGAACAACAATTAGTAATGTCATCAATTTACAACAGAATTAGTTTTTAGTTTATTTTTGTTTTGATATAATACTATTCTCATCTTTTATATATATATAAAAACTAGCTTTCCGCCCGCGGCTTCGCCCGCTTTGTGCTTTAAACTATCCTATCTCTCAAGTTGGATCGAACTGCACATGGTGTGCGAATTTTATTATAATCGGTAAAGTGGTTTAGGAGTCCATTGAGGACAAACATTGTGAGACGAGATTTATATATATTAAGATGTAACCCGTTTCGCGTTGTCACGGCATCACGTGTGAACGGCTGAAACGATTTCGATAATTATTTTTTTATTATATTTCTTGAAGTACGAGGATGGTTCTTACGTAGAGAAAACGTAAATATGTACCACAAGCGAAGCCGGGGCGGACCGCTAGTTTAATAATAAAGACTCATACCTTCCATATTAGCACACAATGCTTTAACCCCCAAGAGGTGTGCCCCTTCCAAATTAGCGTGTGACAAATCAGCTCGCTCCAAACAACAGTGGGACAAGTTCGCTCCACTTAAATTGCATCTTGATAGACATGCATACTGAAAGTGATTAATATTTGATTAAATTGTATTGTAAAATAAGTTACAGGATATGGTGTTTTTGTTGCGTAGTGCAGGTTCAAAATTCACAAAATTGTAACTATAGAAAATAATTTGAAGACAATCGAAAATTTTCTCAAGGTATACTTTTCTTTAGTTTCTTAAAATTACTTTTAGAAGCCAAGCTACCAAATAATTTGGTATAGCATGAAATTTTGTAAATATAAGTCAGTGTATTACAAATATTGTCTATTTGTTATAGGTTCAAAATATGGTATACTAAATGTTAAAAAAATATAGTTCCCAATTCACCATTATTATTTCCTTACAAGTTACAAGGTCCAAAATTACAATGTACACTCACTTTAAAATTAATATTCCTAAGGTCTAATCTATTTAAATCTGCCCCAGATAGATTGACACCTTGAAATCTTAATTCTGAACTAGTTGGAGTGGTAATTATTAAGCGTACCACATCCATTCTGGTTAGCGACTGGTTGTTGTCATGTCTGCTTTTCGACTGCTCCACTAGTTGGTTTAGCTGTGGTATTATGGAGTCTATGCCTGGAATGGTAAGATTTATTTGTTATTTAGTGTAGAATCTTAGTAGAAGATTGATTTAGACAATACGACAGTATGTTAAGATTAATTTTATTTTATAAGTACTATCAATTCACATTACATCATGTAAAATTTTAAGAGCTTTCTAGCATGTCCAATTACAGTTAACTGTACAGTCTAGAACTTTAATTCATGTTTAACATCTTTGTTTATAAGCTATATAAACAGGATTTCTTCATAATTTGATTTGCATAACACTAGTTTATTGTCTAATATTATTTATTAAATAAGAAATATTTTAACCAGTTTTATGATATTGCGAAGAAATAATAATCACCATAAAAGATAGCCTCTTCCAATACTCCTTGTGGATTAATATTTTTATCAAGGATAACTTGCCCATGTCGAAGATAGTTAAGAATAGGCTCAAAATATTCTGGGCTTCTATCTATCAAATAGGCTCCAGTTTCATCTATAGCACTGGGATTCATGAGATATACATTATTATCATCAGCAAACATTCGTGCAAGCATTGATAATGGCTCTTTGACCAATAAAGTGGACCGTGACGTCATAAACAGTTTTCCTCCTACATTTAAGCGTATCCAGTCAGAAACTGTCCTGTCCCTTGCATTCAAACTCTGTTGCGATTCTTCTAATTCCTCGCACTTATTACTAGCTTCATTGCAGTCTAAAGACAAGTATGTCTTGTCCTCATCTCTCAAACTTTTCAAGTCTGCTACTTCACAGCCGTTTTCTAAATATAATTTAAAGTTTTTCTCTGATAGTTTAAATCGCGAAGATATCTGCAGCTTGAAGCTTTCCATATTGTCCTCGACGCACAAAACAATGCCATCTTTCTCTGTTTTATCTCTAAATATACATACGCGTATCATAATACTGATTTAAGTTTGAATGTTTTGTTTCTTTGTGAGTTTGTCCTCAATATTTATTTACTTTATATTAATTATTAACTATTCGCTAAACTATTCGCAACTCATCAAACAAAACTTACAAGAAACGAAACTGTCAATGTTACAGATGACAGTGACATTTATTATTGATGATATAGAGCCGCGATTGCTTTGCGTAAAATGAAACAAGTATGTACCTATAAATAGGAAAAAGTAGGAAAAGATTTTAATCAATTCTAATTATGCAAAGGTAATATTTTTGCATTAAATATAAAATATTACGATGGCTATTCTCATCAACTCTATCTTTTTCATTGCTATTGGGCATAAAATTGTACGATACGATTCTTAGTACGTACATATTATGTAATTGTAGGAGTTTTTTATACGAATTTCACAAATTCTCATGCGTAATCTAGCTTAAGTATCCAGCACTCTGCATTAATCAATTCAGTAAGAGAGAAAAAAAAATATTATTCTAGAAGTTGGTTAATTTTTAAAATAACTTGAATTTTAAGGTTGAATTCCGGAAAAAGAAGGTTTCAGAGGATGTCGGTGCATAATAATTTCAATAATATTATGGAAATTTGTTTATTATACATATCTACAAGTCCTTGTTCAAAAATTAAGCAGCGTTTGTATAATTTAACGAGATGCGCGTCATTAACATGGACTTGAAAACTCTCGAGGAAAGGTAAAGTGTGAGTTTTAAGTAGTTTATAGATATTTAAGAAAATTATACAATGTAACAATATGCATTTTATCTACTCACCTATTTATTTTTCTTGTATTTTGCTGGAACAACGTATTCAATTATTATTATATTTTATACCTACCCACATAATATTTAATATGTAGATGTGAATAGCTGATAGTTACGGCTTGTAATAATAAACTGTGTACTAAACTACTTATTAACATCAGAGTTATATGACAGTAGACGTAGGTACTAAGTATGTATTTGGTTTTATGTTTCGGGATTTTGGAAGATTTTCGACGAGCTGCTCAACACGAGTCAGGCGAAGTCAAGTTCAAATGCTGAGTAAAAATAAAGGACGCTGCCTATGAAGAATTGATATTTAAAAAGACGTATCAAATTCAAAAGATTAGTTGGTAAGTAGCTTCATGGCGATCCTAACATTTTATTTAATGTTGAGTGAGTTTGTTCTTTGTCTTTCTTTCACATCATCGCAGCAGCGATTTTATGTAATGGTTTTAATGTTTGGAGGTAGTTAGGAGGGCACTGGGCAGAGAGTGATAAGTAATAATTGATAATAATATAGGCTACTTTGACGACACAGTTAACCCCTGCCATAAAGGGGTATCTTAGATTCATTAGCATAATAATAAGTAAATATTTCCAAATCCGTAGGTAACCCTAAATCAGTAGGTAATCGGTATTAATATCGGTGAACCGTAATAGATATAGCTAATAATATTATTACACTTTACCTTATAGAATTATTATTGTTAGCTGAATGGTAAGCCGTTAGGATCCTACCAGCAATGTATTGCAGTATTGAACTGAAATATTTATTACGTAGATATTCTTAGTCGTAATAATATAAATAAAAAATGTAATCGATTGGTGAATTTTTGTTAATAAAATTCATATTATTCGATAACTACGTTTTACCTACCTACCTACCTATAAAATTTTTGTCTGTCTTGCTTGCACTTTCTTCATACTTAGGTACTTATTTCGCGTTCCGTTGTCATGTGACTATGCCTATGGACTGTTTTATTAAGAAAACTTCACATAGATTGCGTGTTAAAATGTAAATCATTAGTCAATTTATTTAAATTGGATAGGTACTAACGTATGTTTATTGTATACGCTTGAAATTTCCAAGGTAAAAGTAAAAACGAAATATGTGCCTTCCTCTAAATGTAAAAATCTGTAGATACTTACATAACTAATATTGAACAATAAGTTGATCTCTCAGTAATTATTCTAAATAAAAGCGAGTGTAGAGTATAGTCACGGGTCAATGCTAGTTTCTCAAACGGTTTGAGATGCATCGATAGTGTAATCGCATCAATCACAGATGGCTATCGTTAAATTCGTCCTTCCCTCTGATGTTCAGCAACTTTGATAGATGCTGATATAATTACAAGAATTCTTTGCTTCACGTCATTGCTTCACGTCTAAAACAGTACATAATATCTACGCATAAGAAGTTTGGCTTCACAAAAAATTGTTCTAAAATCCACATCTATACTTACTTACTGAAAGAGTTTGTCTGTTTGGTAGTGCTAATTTCAGAAAATTATTTGAAAATTTATTTCATTGTTAGACAGTCCATTTATCGAGTTCAATAGGAGCTATGCAGGTATAACCGCGGGGAACAGCTAGTATTTTAAAGAATCGGTAGGTTATACCTACCGATTTTAAATAATAATATGTAAATGATGTTTACAAAACTACTTTATATTTTATATGATTAAAGCATTAAATTTCGTAGTTATTATTATAGATAGAATAGCTAAAATTTTCATTCAAAAAGCTGAAACAAATCTGCAACGATTGAGCACAAATTTTGAACAGCTTCTGATTGATTTTGTTTTGTCTTATCAATTTTCCTCATTTTCTAATGTTTACACAAAAAATACCTTTAACCTCTAGATATTTATTTTCTCTCCTTATAACAATAATCAGTTTGTATACGTCACAATACACGTGTTCATGTAATAATTTTTACGCAACTCTGCCGTTGACGAGTCAGTGAATGAAATTGAACATTCGTGAAATAGTTCGATATGAAGTTTAAAATAGATGTAACCCAGAAAATAATACTGTTTATTATCTCAGTGATTGCTATATTATTTTGACAAGTGAATACATATATTAAACATTCTAAAAAGGGCGGTCGCCGTGGGGATTAATACCACATTTGAATGTTTATTGTGTAGGTAAGTAGGTACGACTTTTAATATGTGTGTGTTCTTACTTTTTACGATCTTAGGTACTTTTTATTAGTCCCTTTTCAAATGCAATTATATTTATCTGTAATACTTTGTAATATACTGTGGCCAAATAAGACACCCAACTTATGAATTTACTTTATAGGTATGTTTTATGTACTCCTAACTAAATATGAAATCTAAAATCCAAATTCCAAAACTAAGTATATAATATAGTGGCAAAAACTCAACTTGAACGAAAATAAGATTAATTCAGTATACGCCAACTCACTAAAACTTACCGCGAATATACCTAATAATATGTATATTTATATGCTTTGATCATCGCAGCATATTAATTTTGATGTCAAAATATTTTAGTCGATTTCTTGCGCATTGACTCATTCGATGAGGCGCCTAAAGTGACGCACAGATTTTCAGCAAAATCTCTGAACTTTTGGACGTGAGCTTTTCATTTGGGGACACGTCATTTTTCAATTGAAATACTGAATATGATACATATAATTTTGTCATAATATTTGAGTTTATTTAGTTTGCTGTTTTGTAGAAAAGTGCCGGTGAAAGTCTAGCATTACACGAATCAGTTGTTTATAATTCTTATGTAATATGGAGTTTAAGTTCAACCTTTTGGTGGTTATAATGTTGTTTGACATTATCATACTGTCTTATCTATAATGTCAATAATTAAATACAAAAAAAAAAATCTAAAATTACATAGCTTTCCAAGCTACAGACTGTTAAAATTCGCTTAGTAAACTTTTTTTATTGTTAATTTTAATTATCACGCGATCTAAGTCTTAAGCTGTGTCTTAAGTCCTGATTGACTTAAATTAAATGTATTTGATTATCATTACATATACTAGGTCAAGAGCTGCTATTTGTAAGGAAATAATAAAAACTCTACTTGCGTGTTTGCAATTATATTAACTCGGAAGCGTCATTGATGTACGATGTTTGTGATATTTTTCCTGCAAAATGTAGAATGGCCATTCAAAATCAAAATAATTAACATGTAATATGTCTTAAGCGTCTGTACTCTGTTTCTAAGAAGTGCGTAGGCACCTTGTAGGCACAGTCGTTTGCCGAAAATTGTGTCTTAACCAGTGTAGCTAAAGGCCAGATGAGCCGATGACACGGGAAGCAAACTCTCGTTTATTTATAAAGTAGTGTCCATCCACGCCGGACACGCGCTAGTCTACCGTGAACATTTTAATTCATGATCAAAGTTTATCAATCGGATTGTAATCTGTCGCGATATCAACAATGGAGCCCCTGGATGTGCCGCCTAATCAGCCGCCGCCGCCGCCGCCGAAGCCTAGGCCGAAGATAACGCTCACGATACCAAGCCCTGTATCTCCCAGAGGGCCAAACACCCCGTCGTCCATCCACTGGGGCCAAACACAGTACTACGGAAGGGTCCCACAAACAGCGGTGTCCCACTTATCCGACCCACACGCGAACCCCTATTTCAACCCCTTCGTACACATGTATCACAACAAAGCGTCGGAATTTATGTTCAAACAATTCGAGGGATTTAAAGACTTTACAATGAACACCGCGAAAAGTGGTTTAAGTGCTGGTGAAAAGACAGCTTTCTGGTTTTATAACAAGTTGAAGTTGTGGTCTAAGAAATGGTTCACGCATTTCTTCTTGACGTTGTGTTTATTGGTTTACAGTATTCTTGGTGCTTTAATGTTTCAAGCTCTTGAGGGTGAGTAGCTTATATATTTTTTCTGCTTGGTATTTCATTATAATTTCTGCCATTTAATCTTATAAACGGATTGCTTAAAACTCGCCATCGATCCTTTTCATGTATTTAAATAACAAGTTGATATAAAATATGAATTATGATATCATATAAAGAAGTAAAGAACATTAAGAAATTACTGTTTATTCAACATAGTTACTTTGGCATACTCTGTACCAACTTCAGACAAAACTTTAACAGTTACGTAAAGCTGTTACAAGAAAATTGTCTTCTGAAAAGGCTAATTTACTCTGGCATATAACTTTGCCTTGGAAATAGGTTAAATTCTGGAATTATTATTATATCACCCATGTGGAAATAAAATGAATAAGAATAAGAGAATAATGCACCTATAATTGTTTGAAATATCGTTAACTAGCTTTCCACCCGCGGCTTCGTCCGCGCAGTCAAAGAAAAACCCGCATAGTTCCCGTGGGATTTCCGGGATAAAACCTATCGTATGTCCCGGGGTAAAAAGTAGCCTATGTCCTTTCTCGGGTATCAAAATATCTCTATACCAAATTTCATGCAAATTGGTTCAGTAGTTAAGGCGTGATTGAGTAACAGACAGACAGACAGAGTTACTTTCACATTTATAATACATAATTATATAATTATACTAGCGGTCCGCCCCGGCTTCGCCCGTGGTACATATGAAAAATAGATGTTGGCCGATTCTCAGACTTACCCGATATGCACAGAAAATTTCATGAGAATCGGTCCACCCGTTTCGGAGGAGTATGCAGACTAACATTGTGACACGAGAATTTTATATATATAAAGATATTATATATTAAGTATGGATGTAAGTAATCTTATTTCAATCATAGTCAATTTCGAATTGATATTGCTAGAGCTCTAGTTTGAAGAATTGTGATCGTTGATCCAATAGGTAACTTGATAAATTTTAAGAAAAAGATACCTATTATAATTAAAATAAATTAATATTCAATAGAAATTGCTAAAAATAATAAATGAATAGTCTTTCTATTTTATTGCCTAATCTAAAACGTGATTTCAATTAACGTGTGATTGGTGCTACGGAATAAAATAAGTTTGATAGAGCTTTTTTGAAATAATAGGGCTTTTATCGGATCTAAAATGTGATTTATTCGTTATAAATATAGTATTAAGACGGTTTTAATATATTACAGCAAGCGTTTGCGTGCTTTAATTTAAAATAACTCGCATTCAACCAAGCACACGATATTAAATTCTGTAAAACTTAAAACCTATTTAACGAACGTAGGTAATTAAAATATCTATAATTATTTTGGATAAAAATTATATTTTTATATACCTAAATACGGTACTGTATTATAAGGTACATTTTACAAATTACACAAAAAATAATTTACACATTTGTTAGTAGGTACCTACATATTAATTAAATTCTAAAACTTCTTAATGAAATTGAACTTTTAAGCGTATTCTTTAGGTTTGCATTATGATTAATAGGCACTTTGATTTTTTTGTTTATTCACAAATGATTAACTGATGAGCAATTCAAACTAATGTGTAGTTAGGATATCGGATAATATTATCAGATAAGCATTAAAAGCTAAATGTTCCGGAGATTTTTTTCGTTATTAAGCACACTATATTTCAACAAAGTCATCATTTTCGTTGTCTATTGCGAAAATCAATTCAATTTATTTTATTATTAACATAATTAGGTCAGTTTTGATGATCAAATACGTAAATTTCTAAACAGATAGCTACATTTTGGTAATAAATGGCGGTTTACCTTAATATTATATCTACATATTATTAGAAATGTTTGTGAAATTCTGAATTCTAAACCAAATGAACCTCACTTTGATCAAATTTAGAATATTTACATAGATTTTAGAACTCAAAGATTCTTATAGAAAGATTTATACCTAGCTTCTCTTGTTGCGAAAATAAAATTTAAACAATATGTACATATTGAACCAAATTGCCGTTAATTTAATAGCGGCATGTTGGTTTTAATCTTTTAGATTAATTATGAAAATTAGGTTAATCCATGCATAAGTGTGTAAGTGCACTAGAAAATTAATGAACATTATCATCATTTTATGGTTAGATATATCATATTGTGGAAGCATAGTGTTGAAGATAATAATTAGGTATGTCTATGAAATTTCTAGTTAGAATAGAGGAATATGTTATTATTTATTACTAGTCGATTTTCCAAATGCACCCGGGGGTAAAATAAAAAAAAAAAATCATGCTGATCATTGTGTATTTTGGTATTCCTTCGTAAGATAACCTACACTTAAAACTTTTATTACTTCCTTTGTATTTAACCCAGCGCAATTGTAATATTATCAAACCTAAGTATATCTTAGAATGTTGTATAATTACCTACTGAACAAGCAGAATCTAGCGTCTTCCCTAGTTTAACAAGATGTTCTAATTACGACTACTAGGCTAAATAATAATGTATTTACTATAGGTACTATACTTTCTAATGTTACTATACATAATACCTTGTATACAGGGTGTAATCGTTAAGTGTGCACAAGCGATTATTCCGAAACTATCAGATATCAAAAAACTTTAAACTGATATCGAAAGTACTTAACCTAATGAGTAAAATGGCCATAATAAAGTTTTAAAAATAAAACGAGAAATATCCAAAAATGTTACATTAAACGCTCCCATACATTTTATTTCCAATACATTTTGTATTCATAGCAGATTTTCGAAGTGATGTCCTCATTGTGCAATACAATGAGGAGCTCTATTTACAGTTTCTAAATGAACTTACCTTCAAATTTGCGAAGTAATTAAAGCAGAAAACCAAAAAAAGAAAGAAAAAGCTATAATCTTTCATATTAAATGTACATGGGATATTCGTATCTCATACTAAATGTATGGGAGGGTTTCAAGTTAATTTTTTAGATTTTTCTCGTTTTATTTTTAAAAATTTATTATTGGCATTTTACTCATTAGGTTAAGTACTTTCGATATCAGTTTAAAGTTTTTTGATATCTGTAATAGTTACGGAATAATCGCCTGTGCACACTTAACGATTACACCCTGTATAGAGGAAAATATGTTTTCCTTGATTGCTCAATTAAGAGCCAAAGTCATAAAATGTATTAAATGAAGACAAAAATTAGGAATATAATAACACGAAAACAAGTCACGGTAAATTTATATCTGAAGTTGGTTTATTGGAATTATTTCAGTAAAATACTGAAATTGTTTAGTGAATAGTTTTCACCTTAATTCCTAATTGTAATTATTACTATTGAAATTATGAAGAAGAACGGTTTCATTCCCTTATTTTGTACATACCTACATGCTCCGAAATTAATTTATTAATAACACTAGTTGATAATGAATAAATAACTTAAGTTGATTGCTTATATAAGTTCTAGCTGTAACGCCAAATATTCCGTCTTTATATTTTCAAAGTAACAAATAATAAAAATAAATGTTCGTAGGAAGTTACTGTTATTCATACCGGTAATATTAGGTATGAACTGTAATAAAATATTGGAAGTAATAAACTTTTAATATGTCAATGTGTATGAACGTGGAATGGTAATTATAGATTTATATAGAGTGATAAAGAACATAATTTTTTGATGTAGGTCTTTTAGACTTCCTATTACGGCACAGAATACTTAATAGTAGATTACGGTGCATTTATTGTCGAGCCAATTTAATAGGCAACATTTGACGTCTATCAATTTTATCTTCGAAGAGAGGTAACGCTTAAAAACATCGATTAAAGTGAATTAATTTGTCAATCGAACTTGAAACACATTTATTAATTTATGATGATTTTTATTCACAAGAGTAATCAATGCATTCGATTCTAGATGTCAAAGGAGAATGGCAAACTCCCATAGAACTCTGGGCCTGATCGTTACACTGATGATTTATGGAGGATTAAATTGATAAAAATATACAGATTCTATAAATATAATAGTTATAGATCTGTTTTATGAGATAACAGAGATATTGGGGTGTAAAGTAACAAAAATAAAAGTTATTTTGCTTGAGTTAAATGAATAGCATTGCCTTTTTCTATGTCCAGGTAAGTTTATTTTCTATCTACATTGTCTAGCTAATAAGAGAGTAACAGTAGAACAGTCAGGTAATAGAAATATTGGATCCAACACATATTATTCAACACACATTTTAACTTACCAAAACATCAACAATCACTAGGTAGATACATTTCTTATATCTTTATAAATGGATGAATCAGGATTCGCTTTTATAATAAGACTAATCAATTCAAATAATATCTTTAGAGTAAAAATAGACGATTAAGGCAATTTTGAATATAACGTTACTAAAACTTCACTCAAAATTCAAACAACAAACATCAACAATCCCTCATCACTGACATAATTATAATTAATAATTTGTCATTTACAATTGCCAGCTACCTAAATAAAAAGGTTTTAATTACTATTGATTAAGTAAAATATGTTTTTATTTTATAGAATGACCTAAATAAATAAAGATGTGTATTTAAAAAAAGTTAAGTTTTGCTTCTGATTTTTATAGCATTTGAATTCAATAAAACTAAAAATGAAAAATAAACATTCATTCGTATTAATCTTTATATTTGACTATTTTACTCCTGACAACACTGACATCTCTGCTTGATAGGACCGGTAGTGAACGAATTATCTTTTTTTTCAAAGATTTGTTTTCCCATAGAATCAGAAGTCAATATTTTACAAATAATTATTAAAATTAACATAATGAATTTAAAATATATTATGATTTCTGTAACAGTTAGGCCCAGTTTCGCCATTCTCCTTTCGATATTTAGAGTAACGTCTCTAGTATTTAAAAAGAAAAAAAGTTTATTGACACAAAATTGTAGCGACGTCAGTTCTTTCATTCAGAAATTGTTTATTATGTTTAGAATGGTTTATCAGTAAAATGAAATCTTAAAATCTTGTATCGGTCATTATTATTATAAATATGTAATCGTAATTGAAAAAAGTTAAGCAAATGTGCAGTTCAAACAAAACGAAATATCATGTTATTCTATGTCGTCGTTACTAGGTTACATTGTTGAATTTTGTTGCAACTGTCAAATGTTGCATAATAAAATGGCTCTACCAAGGGCTCTACTGATCAAACGAGCGAATGCTCATTGTAACCCCACTATGTCAAATTCTAACAGGCATAGAGCATTCTTTTGTTGAGTGCGTTCGAAAAGATTCTATGCAATGTTCTAATACTGAACAACACTGATACGAGATTTACACTAAAAGATCACGAAAGAACGCTCTAGCTCTAGCTCTTTGATCGTTTGGTCTAAATGAACCGTTTTAAGTACCAATGAGTTATAAAGGTAAATAGAAAATACATGATAAAGTCTACGAAATATAGGTACGTAAACAGTGAAAAATTTATTTTCATGCATTTTTCAACCTGCAATCAGTTTCAATCTCGCTCACGCTTTCATGGCTACACATTTCATTCTCTAAAAAGAAATTAAAAAGTTCATTGCCTTATCTAATCCATGTAATTCCACTTTCAGATTTTTAAATAAATTATGCATATTAAACCAGATTTTTTTTATTTTATTCATACTTTTATAATACCTACATTTTGGTAATATTGTACATTATCTCAGTCATGATAATATTATAATCAGTACCTAGGTTCCATGTAAAATCCTTAAAGAAATTCAACGTATTAAAGATTGCCTGTGTTTCTTGAAAATTTTACCCATTAACAGGCCAAATAACTTCATCGTGTGTTAAAATTTCACAAGCTGGAGTGTAATACCGTAATTAAAGTTCATAATTTATTAAAAGTTCAACGCTTAAAGGGCTTTGTTCATATTTTGAGTTACACTGAATGTTATTTCATAAAATTTTATGCCATATAACCTTTTTGGCGTAAGATCCGCTGAAGGCAATCAGTTTTATTAATTTCATTACTTACTTTTATTTCCTCAGACGAGTGGAAACATATTTTTTATTATCACAAAATAGATCCAAAATACTGCTTTTTACGTACAAACCACAATTTGACAAAAAATGGAGAAACACCAACAAAAGTGGAGCATCAAATAATTCGCAACACGATCAAGACCATCAACTCGAGAAAACGTCCCCGTTTATGTCACTTTTATTCAGGATACAGTTTTTAAATCCTTCGCTTCTTCAGAAAATAATAAAACGCTTTATTACGGGTTCGGTCAACATAAAACAGGATGGGACAAACAAATTTGATCCTTAGTGTGCAAAAAATAGAGATCACGTGTCAATGGTAACAACGTCGGTATATAAAATGCTTAGAAACGACTGTAGTTTAAAGCTGTGTATTTTTTATATGGAACAATTTGTGGTATTCCTATTAAACAATATTGGTTTCTGTTTTCTGGCATAAATTTGGTATAGCATAAGCTATATTAATTAGAAAAAATTGCACCTAGATACAGTAACTCAAAGAAAAATATCTAACAAGTTATTTAAATACTTGCTTTATATAATATATTTGTGGAAGCTTTTTGAAGCTCTTTATGCTCGTTGGGACTTGGGAGTAAAATTTCAAATCACGTCAGGGCAATACCGTCACGTCATAGAGTAAGTAAGGCGACGATTTGGGCATCTTTGAATCTTGCCAAAGAAGTTTCACTTCTGTCACGGTTTTTTTCTTATAGTTAAACATTGAACTCCAAACATAAATACCGCCTTGAAATATTTTCTATACCCATTGCTAATGTTCCCGGTGTAATAAAAATAAACCGCGTTCAAGATTTTCAAGTGACATCAAAGAATGTCACTACGGACAGACGTGGCATTTAGTTTCATGCCCACTAATTATAACTGAAAAGTGTGTTGTTAACTGTAAATATAATAATTTTCTTAATATATTACTAACTAAGACAGTATTTCATATTTTGTAAAAATTAAGCTTGAAAGTCAAAATAAAAATTTGCGCAATAACTAAGCTACTAGCAATACCGACTGCAATATTCAATAAAAAATTATTTGTTAATCCTAGTGCAGTATACCTTTTCAACTACCTTAAAAACGACGGGTTCTAGTAAGATTTATTAGATTTTGTGTTTTATTGGTATTAAATGAACTCGCACGTTGAGTAACTTGGTCTCATCAGCAGCTTTGTCTTTACCAATAACTTTAGTTACAATCAAATTGCATTTATTTATTTTTAATCTTAGTTTTTAATATAATAAGCAACAATGATAACATATTATTGTTTTTACATAAAGGTAATATAATATAATGTAAAAGTATAAATATTTAAAAGCCATGACGTTAACCTCGACTTATCACCACAGACTATATCTGTGGTATCTGGGAGACACCTGTTAACTCCAAAAAGTTAAATTTTCAGGAGAAGCAATTTAACATATTATTGGCTGCTAAAAATCGGATATAAGATATAAATGAATTATGTCATATTATAATGAAATATCATATATTAACCCTTTTTTTGCTTGTACAGTTTACAAAATTGACGCAGTAGTTTAGCGAATAATGTGACTTATCAGATTTTAACCAAAAAAAAAATATTGCAGTGGAATGGACTTATCTCAAAATGAGCAAAATAAAAATAATGATTATTTCATTGCTATTCATTTAATTAAAACAATTTTACGTTATTTTTGTAATATTTCTTTATTTATAAGTTAATTTCACAATGGAATCACTCTTATGGCTAATTTTAATAAAAGTATGGACTTAACAGGAGTGTACATGCAACAAAAAATTTAAATAAAGGCACATATCAAATAAATATCAAAACAAAAGAATCACTCATTTGGATACTAATCATAATCTTCTTCGCTATCTGAGTAGTTTTCCAAAACAGAAGCTGATTGGTTTAAATTAGAATAGAAATCGCGATATACTGGATCAATGAATTGCATAAGATCCATTAAATCTTTAAACTTTTTGGTTAAAGATTTAATGGATCAATCGCCAATCCTCCGACATATGCCTGTTCAGGGAGTAATGTTTCTAAACAAAATATACTTTGCCTTCCTCTTCTTTTCATTGAAAATGTCCTAAAAGGCTCTGATTTCACCAATGAATACTTAAAACTTACTTCCGCTAATTTTTTTTCAAATTTTAGCCAGAAAATACTTTTCCAAGCAAAAGATTGTTTTGAAGTGTCAATATTTTTTTTGACAAAATTCTTAGTAGTTTCGAAAAACCGTAAAATTCGGTTTGTGTCATAAATTTCACCGAGAAATTTTTGCTTGTCATTTTTATAACATTCAACTGCAATATTCGGGTTGTACTCTTTAACAAATCTTTCTATCAACGCATGATCACCCTTTAATAAAATGAGTGTGAACTGGCACGAGAAACTTGTGGTGGATTTCTTTAAGGGTAGATTTTTGAGCCAATGCAATACAATACATAACAGGTAATATACAGGGTGGTTCTAAATTACGTTGACAAATTTGAAAATAATAAATTTAAAAAATGGGACATGCTGCGTTGCTTTTGTTTTTTAATTATTATTTTCACATGATTTGGCGCCAACTTAAAGTTATTTGTGAAGAGAATAAATTAAAAATTAGTTATTTTTTGCAATAATATCCTTATATGGTAAGCGGCAGTGCGAGATACTGCGACTTTAATACGATGTGCTTGGCCATCTTGGTGATCGTCCGGGAAGAGGCAGAAAAAGAACTCTGAGGACGCCTAGGCTTCGACATATCGTCAAACAAAGATTGACCCGCAATCCACAAGCCAAGGTTAGAAAAATGGCTCGAGATTTAGGTGTAAGTCATTCAACGTTGCAACGAGTTGTTAAAAATGAGCTCAAGTTAACAGCATACAAGCTGCGAAAAGCGCAGCGGTTGGGTGATAAATATAAAAAAATACTCCTTGAAATATGTCGCTTACTGAAAGCGCGCTCCGCTGGTGAAGCGTGGAAAAATATTTTTTTCACAGATGAAGAAATTTTTCCGATTGAACAGTCTCATAACCGCCATAACGATAGAGTTTACTCTCCTAGTCGCCCTGGAGCCACATCAATTATCCCCCATCGGCAAAATGGTGGTTATTTTGAAAATAAATAGATATTTACATTAAAATAACACTGTATTTTAATTATTTAGTAGTCATCGTTATATATACCAAATTGGAAATATAAATCCAAATCTGATAAGTTGCAATAATTAACATGTAGGTATCTCATGTTCTTGGTACATACGCGGTAACTGGGACTTAACAAGTTTTAGTCCATAGGCATAAAGCTTGGAATTAACATTTATGTACTTGTTATATTAGGTATCAGGTTTGACATCAAAAGTTACTATGATATATTAATGATAATTATAATATATCTTGATTGTAGCAAAAAATCTTGGATTTAACAGGAGTGTACAATTTTTTTTCATTTACTTCCCGTGGACGTAGAGATATCACGCCTGGATCAAAAAAATCTGCGCTTTCTGTACTTATCAAACATGTATCTAACAAAATTTTGCCAAAAATGGAGTTAACAGGTGTCTCCCAGATGCCACAGATATATAAAAACATGTAATCTATATTTAATCTGTGGTAATAATATTTCCTTGAAAAAATCAGTCACCAACGTGTTTCATTTACTGAGAAATGTGTTATACAATTGATATTTTTATAATGAGCTTATAAAATCAGTTCGCAAATCTTTCAAATGGATGCTATAAACACCCTCATTAATTAATACTATTCACTGAATGATTTAATATTTGCCAAACAAATAAGTGTATTTTTATTGGCATATTACATTATATAATCTGTTTGTAGTTTTGTTAGTCTTTCACAGTCAATAATAACCAAGAAGCTTATATCTAATACACTGGAGATTTCAGTATGAACATACAGGCGTCATGCAAGGTCATATTTTCTTGTTACAAGTTAATGGTCATAGTGCAATCTCCAGTGTATTAGATATAAGCTTCTTGATAATAACAATAATTTATAAATTATGATTAGGTATTTTACTCAATGAAAAACAAAATTTATGTAAGTTGACTGATTTAAGTGTTTTTAACGTCAAATTTGTTTGTTGAAGACGAGAAGAAATATGAGGGCTTATCTGAGGGTAAGAGTTAATTTTAAATAACAACGGGGCAGATTTTTTAAATAAATAAGAAACATTTTAGTAAGTGTAAGAAAGGAAAGAAGTTTTACTTCTATCATATACACAATATATTTATTATTATTATTATATTATATTATTTTATTTATACCTACATATTTATAAGATAATAATAGTTTTGTTCTATCTGAAAAATAAAATAAACACAAGCATAAAATATTTTGGATAAAGTTCATCGAAAAAGAGTTGATTTGTTTACATATTAATGAATGGATGCAGAAAATAATTGTAGGCCACCAATCATGTTTACACTTCAAAAAAACAAATATTTACACTTATTTTTGTAAACTGATAACAGAATATTATGATCCGATTCAAGAAGAATTCTGAGTCAACCAATAAGAGTAGAAATCAATAATATTGTAATTTTAAATTATTCCTATCTTCAAAAAACATCTTTAATTTTAAACTACTTATTTCAGATATCAGTGAAAATTAATGTAATAAATTTTCAAAATTCATGAAATTTCTCATGAAAGACTATAAATTATTAACATTTTAAAAGTGACTCACAATATTGAAATTTTTATGATCTTGACTCATTGTCAAGTATCTTGTCCATGATTTATAAATAACCTGATATTTATACCCGATTCTTAAAAATGTCGTCTGATAATAAAAAAAGGGGCTATTTCAGTCACGCTATGTTAAAACGGTAGGATTATTTCACTAAACCATACTTTTAGCACAGACTAATAATTGTATACTACTTTTAGTATGATTATTGGATAAATAACAGACCAAATTAATTAAATAGGCACATACATAACATGCAAAAGGAATTGTTGTAACTTTTCCATTTCTCGTGAAACAAAAATGGAATGAAAACAAGAATCTGAAAGATTATATTACTACATAGTATAAAACAAAGTCGTTTATTAGGTTTTAACTTTTAGACAAAGCGGGCGCAGCTGCGGGCGTAAAGCTAGTACCTAAGACATAAAGAAGAAGAGTATGCTAAAGACATTCATTTAATAATTGTTTGTAAACATTAATAATTGTTTCTCGAATTTTCTAAAACTAGTTACCCTATCTAACTACATTTAAAGGTTACATTTTCTACGGGTTAAATAACTGAACACTTAGCAAGCTAGATTTAGCAACGGGCGCCTAAATACTATTTATTTTGGTACACATAAAGTAAATTATATGAGGTGTAAATCAGCTTGTCGCATTCCTTGTAAGAAACTCGTAAACGGGATTTATATCTCTATTCACTTTCAATAAGATGTGTTTAAAAATGATATGGCCTTGTAAAAGGTAAAACATTGGTGATTCGCTTCACGATTCGCCTACGCTTCGCCTTCGTTTCGCGTCAAATTTTTGAAGCGTTGGGAGTATAGGGGGGAAATTTAACTTATCGCTTTTATGTGCAAGATTTCCATAACATAAGTTAAAATATCTCGGTTCTAATTGATCACATCACAAACCTTTAAATTAAAGATGATATAAAAGTAATGTCATATTAATATGATTCATATTACCTATTTATTATATGTTTGTAATTCTTAGTATTCAAAGGTGACCCAATAGCACAGCCAATAGTACACCTACATTTGTTTATAGTCTTCGTTCATGTAATAAGGGCTTATTGCTAATCTGGGCACAATTCCAAATTCCGTAATTCTACTGAGAAATTACCCATTTAATGTTATATAATAATAACGTAGGAATACCTTGTATTAAAATATACAATTACGTGTTAAATGGATAGGTATATAATGAATATTAAACTATACAGATAGATGTAAACATTATAAGATATCCTGCCCTACACGTTTTCTAATTAATTATTAGTATATATCTTAAGATTTTAAACCCAAAAATGTATTCAATAAACTAGTCTTCTTAACTATCTGTCAGCTAGAGGATCTTATTTATTGTTATAGCGGCCATTATAATACAATATACTCTGAAAATGTCTGCCTATTACGGTCTAAAAGATACATGCCTATGACAGGCAAGCCAAGAGATTTACAGTCTTTACTTACAAGGTCCTGTTTGCACCATTTTCGACGACAAACAGTTTGTATCATTTATATCTATCTTCTAATTAAATAAAGGAATGTCGGGTATTTACCACTCACTCAAAAATGGTTGAAGGGATTTTAACGTTTCAGGGTTAGTTGGATTTATCTCGATGTGTTATAAGCATAGTTTGTTAAATTTTGCTAACTTTCAAAAACAAATCTACCCGGGCAGAGCCGGCGAGCAACTAGTAGATAGCTAACTACAACTAGTTATGATTAGTATATCTAGTAGATAAAAGATTTGTTTATAAACAGGTTTTAAATCATTTTTAATGAACGACAAAATTCTTTGTTTTATTCAACAATAGACACAGAAAGCTTGAACACAGCTGGCTTGAAGCAATCATTCCTATTCAATCATTTGTCATTTAAAGATATTCCAGGCACTACAACTTGGTGTCGTCTTTTGATAAAACAATTCAAATACTTAGACCAATTAATTATTGTAAGTATTTGGAACTTTGTTAATAAAGTGATAGATATAAATTAATGAAATGGCCGTAATGTTTGGAGTTTGTGCATGGTTTGATTTAAGAAAGGCGAAGTAAATACAAGCTAATAATTATTCAAAAACAAATGGTGTCTTATAGTTTTGAACAATAACTTGCAATCAATTATTAAAAATAAATTGCTATATTCAGGAAAATAATTCCTGTATATAACTAACAGCAATTCTAACGTCCATTTGTTCGTACAGGAAAACAATTTTAAAGCAGTACTGAAAATGTCAAGTAGGTAATTTCAAGTAGTTCTTTCGTTTCCATTCGCCTTCCTCCATAATCAATTCTTCAGATCACAGAAGATGAAGATGAAGATGAAGAAGTTGTTGCTTTTTTCCTCTACCTTAACAACTAGACAAATCGTAGTTATTATTATATATTTATGTATTTAAATAACATAAACTATCCCATTTTAATCCATATTTACCAACTTATTTCTGCATAACGTTAGAGAATATAATAATAATAAGTCCCAGACCACATTAAAATTCATTCTTCTGCCTGTTGAATATAAGTATGTCTCAATGTATGCCAAAAGACCCTGGGGTCTTCTTTTATGATTGTGACCCGAATATTGTGGTAGTCATAATAATATTCATATATTCAAGTTACCAAGACTCAATTTGATAGCCAATAATAACATATATGACTAAAATGTATGTTTATTTTGGAAAAACCAATACGAGAAGCTATAATCGTGATAATCAAAGCTTTTATTTCGTTATTTTCCAATATCTATAGTCTTGATTTATTTACAAAGAAAATAGAAAGGAAAAAAGAAAAAGAATTTTGTCGTCTCCGTACACCGTACCAAACACACAAAAAATACGTAGAACAATTATTAGATATTAAAAATAAGGATATTAAAAATGCTTTGAAAAGTCGAACAAACGCAGCAATTGCTGATATCACATTCACAAAATACAGCGCTCATTTTCAGTGGTCCAGTGGTTCATTACATGTTTGAAACAAAATTATATCCATCAGTCATTATGATATATGTACACAGAATATCATAATCTTATGAAAACAGACAGTCGCCACTTATTTATATGTGTGTCGCATTTCTGTCTGTCTGTTTATTTATAGATGAACTGAATTTTACGCATTAGGGTTCATACGCACTATGCGGGTAGCCGCATTACGGTTAGCCGCGCGGCTGACCGCAGGATGCGGTTGCGAATGCGGCCAGCCGGATCACGGGCAGCCGCATTCGCAACCGCAACGTGCGGTTGAAGAACCGTTGCGATTTGCGGTCATGTCGATCCATTTCAAAGATGGAAGTGGAAGAAGTTGCAGCTATTTACTACATTTACACACGTTAAGTAAAGAAGAAAAGCAAAGAAAGAAGTACTGGGTGCATCCTTATTTGCAAACACGAGATGAGAGCAAGCATTTTGCAACCACGTGCGTGTGCACTCACTCAATTGCGGGCAGCCGCAGACTTAACCGCACAGTGCGTATAGCAACCGTCCGGCTGGCCGTCACTCGGGCCGTAGCTCTCCGAGCAACCGGAGCGGTCTGCGGGTAGCCGCATCGCAGTGCGCATAGAAATGAATATTACGTAATACGTACATAATTGTGCTTGCGGTCAGCCGGACGGCTACCCGCAATGCGGCTACCCGCATAGTGCGTATGAACCCTAACACTAATGACATCCGTTATTTTACAGCTTTTACTGGCTGATATTTCTATTAGCTTTTTAATTACATTATTTATATATTTATTTTCTATGTATGTATTACATTATGATATATATTTCTAACTCCTAAACAGCTGGACCGATTTATGAAATTTGTTGGGTAGTTCTTCAGCTAGATTCAAGCATAAGCGAAGCGAAGCGAAATGTCGGGCAAAAACTAGTTTATTTTATAAAGTCAATATTATATGCATCTATAAATATTTTGATAAAGCATTTGTAGCTACTAGCATACATATTTCTCTATAAAACGAAATTTTACTATGTAATTTTCAAAACGTTTTATAAAACCTGTCCGTTCAAAGAATATACTTTTAGATTTAAACATTTTCCAATATACGTAAAGATTACAAGAATAGACTTGATTAGAATTTAGAAGTCTAAAGAAAATCTCTGACCTTAACCTATTTAGATCAATGTAAACATTTAAACAAAATCCAGTTGCTGGCTAATAGATATCTTTTATATGGACTGCTACTAAGCAATGAATTATAAACATGTCGAGTTAAAAACTCTGTTTTACGAGTTTTAAATGTTTGTTTGTGAAGTGGCGTTTTTTGAGATGTTCTCTTTGCGTATAGAGACATTGATATATTATGTTGTGACTATTTGTTTTTATTGACATGTGTTATTGTATAAAATTAAGTTACAGATAGTATGAGATGGGTCAGGAGCGATCTAAATAAGTACTCCGTCAGGAGTGATTTATAGGTAGTCCGTTTAAGTTTAAGACAAAATAAAAATGTATACATATACATTAATTTAATAAAATATATTTATAATATATTAATGAAGAAGAGCATAATAGGTATATATATTTCTTGTAGAATTGATGACCATTATTTACTTGTAGCCATGTAAAATCACGGTATTCTAACACAGATTAGAAATAAAGTTAAAACTGCATTTTCTGAACACGGTATATAGACCGGACTCTCAGTGGAGTTTCGTTTGCAAAAATAGCGGACCTAAATCTGACTTCTGATATATATTGTATAGATCCCAGACATCCTATAGACAGATGTTGCCAACCAGTTTTGTGGTCCCCCTCTCCCCACAACGGTAATTAAATATGGCATACAAAAAAAAAAAAATAAAAATTTCCAAAACATGCCGTGTGGGGTATCAAATGAAAGAGCTTATTGAGTAGATCACGAATATATAGCATACTATAACATTTCTTACACTTTCTCTAAGATTTTTTAGAAAATTTACGAAAATGCTCCATTTTTGAGTTAACTTTAAACCACTATAGATTGAAAACTCATGAATATATTTTTTAAATTATTATTTTAAATAATTAACAATAGTCCATTGTTTACGATTCAATAGTTCGTACAGTGAAATAGTTGCATGGGGGAGTGGGGGGAGCATTCAAAGATGGCGAGTATATTTTCAAGTTTATGCCAGAAATAAAGGCCTAATACAAAAATATCGGTGTCAGGGCTTAGAATAATTATCTCTGCACTGTCGTTGTGTTTGACAGAATGAAAAATATGGCAGAACATTCTTGAATCAGCCTCTGTGTGATTTCAAATCGGTAACTTCAGTGAAAGTTGCGCCTTGCAATTTAAAACATTTTGTGGGGTCATCAAATCCACCACATATATTACGAACTATTGAATCGTAAACAATGGACTATTGTTAATTATTTAAAGTAATAATTTAAAAAATATATTCATGAGTTTTCAATCTATAGTGGTTTAAAGTTAACTCAAAAATGGAGCATTTTCGTAAATTTTCTAAAAAATCTTAGAGAAAGTGTAAGAAATGTTATAGTATGCTATATATTCGTGATCTACTCAATAAGCTCTTTCATTTGATACCCCACACGGCATGTTTTGGAAATTTTTATTTTTTTCTTTGTATGCCATATTTAATTACCGGGGTGGGGGGAGGGGGACCACAAAACTGGTTGGCAACATCTGTCTATAGGATGTCTGGGATCTATACAATATATATCAGAAGTCAGATTTAGGTCCGCTATTTTTGCAAACGAACATCTCCTTGGAGCCTGCTCTAATAGCGAGTATTTGGCATCTTTAGAGGACTATAGTGAATATTTTAACGACGCATAAAACCTATTAAAAATTAGGCTCGACTTTAGTTATTTGTTATTAACATATCTTTCGCGAAATTAACGTTTACGTTTATGATATAAAATTTTAATATAAATTAAATTTCTTAATATATTAATAATTCTATAATATTTCAGTATTTTCACACTTCATTCAGATCAGAAGTCTATTACTTACGACAAGCTTACGACTGTGTAGGCTACACTTTGCCTACACAAAGCTATTTTTGCCAACTTCTTATGAGATATCACCCAGAATAACTTTAACTGTAAACAACTAAGAGAATAATTAACAGTCACATACAAAAATAGCATAGACACTCAGACTGTCAAAGAATATTAATTTATTACTAGAACTTGAATTATATTTTTGTCCATAATAACTTTATTGCAACGTCTGTATTCAGTTTTTATTAGTTTATCTCACATTCCATTCGAATCATAACTTTCTTCGCTACATTGTGTTTTACATCAAATTAGATGTATAGTTTTATTATGATTTCGAGTAATCTATACTTCTATTCTAATATTATAAAGCTGAAGAGTTTGCTTGTTTGTTTGTTTGAACGCCCTGATCCCAGGAACTAGTGGTCCGATTTAAAAAAATTCTTTCGGTGTTAGATAGCCCATTCATCGAGGAAGGCTATAGGCTTTATATCATCACGCTAAGATCAACAGGAGCGGAGCCACGCGGGTGAAACTGCGGAGCGCAGCTAGTATAGTTTACTTTATCTTTAACTAGCTTACCGCCCGCGGCTTCGCCCGCTTTGTCTAAAACCTAATAAATTATATACTAAAACCTTCCTCTTGAATCACTTTATCTATTAAAAAAAACCGCATCAAAATCCGTTGCGTAGTTTTAAAAATTTAAGCATACAAAGGGACATAGGGACATAGGGACAGAGAAAGCGACTTTGTTTTATACTATGTAGTGATACTTGTCTACAATGAGTCTTGTCTGTAAAATGTTTAATAAAACAGATTGTAATAAGACAAGAATTTATTGAAATCACGTCTAGCGTCTTTCTTAATTAATTTATATCGATTTCAATTCTTATTTGAATCCATTGATGCACCTGACATCGTATTAGATGAAATGTTTTATGATATCAATAAACCATCTGCATTTTTTATACTGATTAGCTACTTTATAATATTATGGTCTTCTTACAAGTCGTTCTAACGTCTGATTGTTAAAACTTGTAATTTTATATGAAAATCAACGTCCCGCTTTCGTATTATTAGTTATATTTTAGTGATTAAAATATGCACGGAGTATTTGAAATACAATAATGTACACAGAATTCTTTAAGCAATTAGGTAACATACCTTACCTACCTACTCTAATCCTTGACGTACCTAATATTATATAGACACCTTCGATATTCACCTTCGAACTTCGTAAAGACTTAAGAAATTCAAAATATCTCCATTGTGCGCCATAAAGAATGTTTAATAAAGGCCGTTTAATCACGCGTCGAGATTAGCAAGATGGGAGAGAATTTATATTATTATTATTCAAAACACCCCTAACGTTCGCGTTTCCTTAATATTTTAATATTCTACAGGTAATACGTGGAATTCGCTTGTTTGCGTCGTAAAGCTAAATAAAGGTATGGTATACGGCTCGCTTGAAATTTTTGGGTACAATATTCTACCTGTAGTAGATTCCACACTGTAATAAGGTAACATGTGTCATAAATGTCAGATCTTTGGTCCCTAGTGTGGCGTGCGGCACTTTGACTAGCCAGATATTCGTTTTACCAGCACTTTAGAAATATGCTTTTCTGATGTTCGAATGAATTATGTTCTCTCAGAGAACTATTTTTTTATGATTGTGACATGTTCCTAGATTATAATATTGTACATAATTTGGACATAGTATTAAAAAAAGCAGGATATGGAAATTAAGCCTTTTAAAAATAATGATAATAAGGTACATAGATAGCATAATAGTACCGGTTTAACTTTAAGTCTCAATTTCGTGAGTTTAGATTCATCTTATGGTATCCCATGGGTACAATTTAACCCCATAATTATTATTCTTGTAACTTTACCTTAGTCCAATTCCGTATTCCATTTCCTCGGAGACCAATACAAAAGTTTAGGTCCAGCAAAGCACTTAAAAGTTAAGACTGATACTTATTCGCTTGCAATACCGTAGATTATAAATCAATATGTTCCCATAAATGAAAATACTTTTGTATTATTTTGAACTTACTCTCGCTTCACCCATTCGTTTCCCCGGGATAAACCAAAAATAAATATAGCCTATCATTCAGGAGCAATACGTTCCTGGAGAGAGCTTTTTACTGCAGAAATAATGTTTAAAAACGGCTTAAAGGAGCTTTTCAGTTTATCTATGAAAAAAATCTTAAAAGTATATCTTTCTTCTTTATATTCATCTCAATATTTTGGTGTTTATGACGTAAAGATAGAAGATTATTAGGTAAAGATATACATGATGTACCTATTTTCGCATCTCGTAAAGTGCAATTATAATGATATATTATAATATAATATTTAATAAGCTATAGTATAACGAATATAGTAAGGTTTACTACTCGAACGTATTATGAGCCATAAAACGGGACAAGTCGGCCATAAAATTGCAGTTAATAACGCATTATGTAGCAATAACTCACGCGTATATCTTGTGAACACGTCCTAAAATATCAAATATTGATTTTATTGTGTGATTATTGTTTTTGTTCGAACATAAGGAAAAATCTTCGCGGAAATACAAACATTTTTGTTGTTATTGTATCATTTGTATTTCATTTTTTTGTTTGGTTTGAAAAAAGAAATGATAGAATTTTGCGTGAAATATATAATAATTTTATTAAAATAGGTAATTACTAAAATTACAGAAGTTATAATAGCTTTTGAAATCGAAGCTTTGAAATAATGCTGAGATCATGTGAATAATAACTCGTTCTAACACTTTAATATAGTTCTTACTACTTATAGGTAACTATTGCCATGTCTAATAAATCGAGATAGAAATAATGGCTGTGGCTGACATAAAAGAAGAATATGCGAAAAAATTAAAAATGTCACTCAAAATATATTCAACATTCAAGTACTACAACATCCACAAAATAACAATGCAATAATTACCGCATAATACCAAATCCAACCACTTTATGATAATAATATCACCATGGGCCATAATCCTTAGCCAGTGTCTTTAGATAAAAGAAACCCGCCAAAATGCCAAGTAAGTAATTTTTTTTTAATTCAGCGGCTTATAACTTCTAAAAGAGTCTTAAATCGTTTTAGAATTCGCGAGGGAATTATGCCTTAATCTTTATAAAATTAACTTAATGTTAGCCAATTTCCTCTATGGCTTCGCTTTGCCATTTCTTTGAATTAGTCCATTCGACTTCTACTTTTAACGTAATTGAACTCGGAGGCAAATAGCTCTTGTATGGTTTTATTATAGGAAAAAAGTTACCTAATCCTTAAAATTTTAATGTTGAACATTTTATGCAGATCTTTGCATATTCCGCGCTATCAAGGTGCTCTTTGTTTTTTGTCATTTTGGTAAAACTAACTTTTGATTCCTTCGACAAGCCTCTTCTATTTTTCGCGAAAACCGAACAGATTTTTTAAATATTATAAAGCTTTGTACCGATTGTATCTTTCTCTCTTACATTGTCTCAAATATGATGTTAGATACCCAATAAAATAAAATTGTTTTTGTGAGCATTGTCTGAGTGAAGACATACAAAACAGTTTATTATAATCAGCGAAATACTCGATATCTATACAATGATATAACCCGTGTTTAAACTTTCTTGGTTTCCTATTGAGAGTCATAAATAACAATTTTCTTTTGTCTCCGTTTTCAATTAGATCCCACGCCTTGTATTGGTCATCTTCACACATTGGAATATATTCAATGTAAATGGAATATATAAAATATTAACAGTGACGTGTTATGCATTTGAAATTATAATTGATAAAGCAGCTCATATTATTTCTTTTATTCAATTCTGAACAACTATTAAAAGATGTTCAATTACTTTTCTTCAAATAAAGTTTATTCCTGTTTGATAATATCAGGTGCATAACATGAAAGTATAATATGGAAGATTTCGAATAGTATCAAAGGGTTACAAGAATTGTAAAAATGTTTGTAAAAATACGTACCTACGTAGGTATAATATGTACTGGTCTAAGATCCGAATATAGGTCGACCTTCACCGGCGTGATAATAGAATGAGACCAATTTTATAATAAATGTAGTCTATTAAAAAATCTATTAAAGATGGGTTGACTGAAAAAATCCTGGACAGGACATTTTAATTAATTTTTAAAAAATATTTTTTTAAATTAATTGCAGTACTTATCAAGATAATAAAAAAAAATTATAATAGATTTGAAGTATGAAACCTACAGAATGTGCAGTCATAGGGTTTTCTAATATTTACCTGGACAAACTGCTAGGTTGGCAGGTATAAACAGGCATGTCCGTACCAGTTACTTTCACTTGATGGGATGATAGAAAAAAAAATATATATCAGCATGAGCGCTGTTTTATAACAAAATTGTCTATGTCTTAACACTGCATAATTAAAAAAATAAAAAGATTTTTTTAATAATTAACTAATCCTGTCCAGGATTTTTTCAGTAAACCCATCTTTAATAGATTTTTCAATAGACTACATTTATTATAAAATTGGTCTCATTCTATTATCACGCCGGTGAAGGTCGACCTATGTTCGGATCTTCGACCATACGGATATTTCATAGTGTATTGGCTGACATCGACAACATGATTGAAAGCTATATTCACAGACTGCTGAAAACAGTTCAAGGATTTTTGACACTGATCTGTTTCCAGAAGTTTCAGTATAACTGACGCAGTAGTATTTAGACCAAATGTTATTAAATTATACTGAGCGTAAATCTACTTATATTTGACTAGTTTTGTCTAAATTATATACATACCTTCCTCGAGAATTAATCTATCTATTAAAAAAACTGCATCAAAATCCCCTGAGTAGTTTTAAAGATCTAAGCATACAGACATTAGGACAGACGCGGGAAGCGACTTTGCTTTGTATTTATATGTATTTGATATAATATAATATTTACAGAATACAAGGAACATGACATTTGCTCAGGGCGGCGGGCCACAAAAACGTTCTCAATAAAGGAACTATTGACGATTGCAGTGACATACATAGTCTTCTGTGTGTTCAGGACGATACCACTCCTCTGCTACCTTTGCCTGGGCATCTCCTATATCATATGCCAGAGTCTGTGTTGCTTTTTTTTCTGCTGCTGCTAAGTCTTAAATAAATTTGTGGGAGAAATATTATTATTCTTATTTAACTTTGCTAATGCACTGTGTATGTGATAGGATCAGACCTGTACATGATGTCTTAAAGCAGTATTATTTCCAGTATGGAAAAATGACAGCGCTATATAGGTCGTCTAGCACCATCACTTTACCACACTGAAAAACTGCCATAAGACATCATAGCAACCCCACAGGACGAATTTTACTAAGGCTGCTGTATTTATATAATAAATACAATACAATAAAGTTTTAAAGTTTTACAGAAAGTGCTTAGGCACTAGTATAAGGTATGCCTTTTTTAATGTACATTAACTTTATAGACACGAAAAGCCTTTAATATTTTTCCACAAGAGGAAATCAAATTCCCAGGCTCTGGGGCATATAAGAGAAGCCTCTTATATATTGTTCAACTATTGGAATTGGGTAAGCACCCAATTCCAATAGTTGAACAAAGGTCATAAAAAGATATTCCAAATTGACAGGAAAAAGCCCATACTAAATATAACCAGGCACGAATATCATTGACGTAACTATAATTTTGAAAAGAAATACGGTAATGTGGTTTGCTTCGTAGACCTCCGTAGAGTTCGTAGCATGTCAGGGTCTACGGTGTGCTACATAATTATTACGTAAGGCAACGGACATAATGTTGTACTTACATATTGTATATATAGTAAATTTGTTTATATTTAACTTCTTAATTATACAAAACATTATATACATGGTCACTAATTGAATATCTTTTTGTACCGATCGTGCAGGTGATTATGAGATTCACAACATCCACAAATGTGGGTCAAAGTCCTATTTAATTCCGTATTCCTTTACAATATTTATTAAATTTCTTCTATACATTATTTGGTGAACACGTCAGTATTTTATAGAAGTAAAATATTTTATTCTTATCGTGACCTTTACCCACGAATCGTGAAATGCCTAATCTAATTGCAATAACAAAAAGTAGCAAAATATAAACTTGATATAAACACATTATTCCTCTCTCTTTATCGCTTCGTATATGACAGTTGATAGTAGGGGAGCCCAGGATGCTAAATGTGGATTTAATCGAGCGTCACGGGAACCTATTAGAATTGGTAGATTAGACCATAGCGAGTCCATAGGTCCTATAATGTTTTCACTTTTAGCGGTGGGGAAGGGTTTTTTGATTTTTTTTAATTTAAAAAAGAAAACAATTGGCTTGGAAATACTCAAGCGCGTTAGATATTGATATTTTGCATGCTCCAGGACGTCACTGAAAAAAAGTATAAGTTAATCTGACGATTTAAGTGGCGATTTAATCGCTATGAAGAAAGGGTAAAAAATTAAAGTAATATTATACGAGCGCGTCAGATTAATATATGGGGGGGGGTTAATTACAATATAAGAAGTCCCCATTTCGCTAATCTGACGATTCGAGCTCAACCTTAGGGAATTATGGATTATTCAAATTTTCCAGCGGGGCCCCTGAGCGCACCCACCAACCATAACGGCTCATATTGACTAGAGGTACTAATGAATAGCTAAGGTACCGTCCCTTATAGTAATCTGACGCGCTCGAGTAAATCCCAAAATCCCCTCTTGGGCTCCCCTACTATGAGGATTAACCCAAAAACTTGGTCGCATAATCGAAGTCAATGTGACGCGTGTTTATTTTATTTAACAGAAATATCGAGTTTATTTAGGTAACGGAAAATATTTATTCTGAGCGCGTGTCTCCGAATTATTTCATACTCGCATACGTACGGTATGTGTACTTTAAATTTTGATTGAATGAAAAAATATTTACGAGGGAAAATGCGGTTTGTGTCGTTAAAAACGCGGGAAATTCACGTCGCGGTTTGCTAAATATGGATGACATGTTGTTTGAGTAAACATTGTTTATGTTTGTAGAAATCTTTTGATGTTTTGGCTTTTATGATTCAATATCTTTTTATTTCTAAATATAAAAGGTATGTACTAAGTAATATGATTATCTTAGTTTAATATTGATGATTCAAGTATTAATTATGTACTACACAGATTACAGATTACAGGACACCTAACGTAATGAAATATACTTTTGGTATGTTTTTTATTGCGTGTCTTTGGTATGAATTTCATAAAAATTGTTCAAGCCGTTTCCTTGCTTGAAAATACTAGGACACGAGAATTTGTACCGTACCGTAAACAACCCAATGAATATTTATTTAAAACCTGACGAACTGTGTCGAAAAAGTTTAAAACGGTTTTGTAGATAGCATCGAATAGATTGTAGATAGCTATTGAAAACATCGGAATATATTCCTATGTACATGTTGATAGTGCACTAACGTCGTTGTTTTATTTTGTTTTTTTTGTAAACTGTTTTTTATTCGAGCGTTTGTAACCAGGTGTTGCCAGCTTTAACATTTTTTTCTAAATTATTTTTTTCTGCTATCGGTAGGTGACTGGAAACTTTGAAAAATATATTTTACGCGTTATTAAAATATATAAGTACGAATAATTGCTCCATTTAAAAAATATGTGCCTATAGTTAGCTGTTACTTTATGAATTTTGCTACCTATGTGATCCTTTATATTATTTGTATGATTGCTGTACAGTATACACAGATAATATAATACTTCACTAGATGTGGATAAACAAAATACACAAGAAGCTGCGATTTACAACAAGTACCTTTTATGTAGATATTACATATACCTACAAGACATTTTATGGCAAAGATTACATTCCAACTATATAAAAACAGTTTTTCTAAATCAATCAATCAATTTTTTATAATACATTAATAAAACATTCAATTCATATCGAAAGTAAGCAATTCATAGTAATTCGTCTATTAATTCAAATGGGTTAATAACTCTCACAATATTAGCCCCATCTATTAAGAGCCAAAGCAAACACTAGTACATCAATTGAAACAGCGCGTCTGAGTTTATTTGAACACTTCAGGAAGTACTCGTGTGACCATGGTGTATTAGATCTACGGATTATATTTTTTATTGTATTAATACAAAAATATTGGGCACATAACTTGTATATTAATGTAACAGATATTTATAATCGATATTTAAAAGAGAAATCTATACTAACACTAGATTTCCGCCCGCGGCTTCGCCCGCGTTTTCAAAGGAAAACCCGCATAGTTCCCGTTCCCGTGGGATTTCCGGGATAAAACCTATCCTATGTGTTAATCCAAGTTACCCTCTATATGTGTGCTAAATTTCATTGTAATCGGTTCAGTAGTTTTTACGTGAAAGAGTAACAAACATCCATACATCCATACATCCTTACAAACTTTCGCCTTTATAATAGTATTAAGATTATACAGCTGAAGAGTTTGTTTGTTTGAACACGCTAATCGCAGGAACTACTGGTCCGATTTGAAAAATTCTTTCGGTGTTAGATAGCCCATTTATCGAGGAAGGCTAAGCTATATATAATTACGATAAGATCAACGGAAACACGAAACGTTAATAATAATGTAACTTGTAAACATACTTCACTAATCATTATTTTTTAGTATTTGTGTTGATTGAGTACAGGGTGACCTTATCGTCGGCACATTTTGATAATTGGTCTATTTTTTAAACTACCATAAGAAGATGAATTAGCAAAGTATAATTTCATTGCAAAAATTTTTTTGATGCTTATTGTATACGAGTTATTGCACACAACGTTTAAATTTTATTGAATAGTCTGGATAATAAATATTTACTAATAAAACGAATTCATCTACCTACCTACTAGCTAACTGCCTACTGTCCATAACATATGTATATAACCAAGGAGCGCAACTCAGGGTCCCAAGACAAGTATTTCACTCAGTTTGGGACCCACTATCATACATTAATTGTAAAACATAAAATGGACAAATAAATTTATTTCATTTCATTTCATCTTAGATCTTCTATTCGTTGACTAATCCTATTGAGTAGAAAGCTTCGTAACAATACAAGTTATTTTTATTTTATCCAGTATTCTGAGAAAATCGCTTCATTGGACATATCTCAAAGTAAATGACAGTACGTAACCAAAATGATTTCACTTATTCATTTGAGCCTGAAATTGATATAAATAAAACCATCGTGAAATATTAATAAAGAAAGTCATTGTATTTAATTTGAAATCTTTATTTATACTTTATTTACTCCATTCTGATACAAAAAATTGTTATTGAATCCCAATTCTCGCTACCAAATTGTTTTGAGTTGATGAGCATTTTTATTCAAAAGGATTCTATTTTCATTTTAAAATAAATCGAAAAATTTGAAAATATTATATTTGAAGAAATATGAAATGTAATTCTATCCCACGATTGAAATCCAATTATCCAATTGAAATACAAATAATATAATAATTGAAATATGAATTTAATTTCGTATCAATACAGGAAATAATCGGGATGGATGAATTCTTTGTACATTTTCTTAGCAATGTTTAACATTAAACTACACATCGTTTTAAAAATAAGTAGGTAAACCTCGTTATTCGTAAGTATAAATAATTTATTTGGGCAATTCTATAGGAAATGGATTATCAGCTGATACCTGAACATCATATCATTATCAGCATTGTTTTGTTTTATAAGACGGCAGGGAAACAAGTCACACATTATTCTGATTTCTTCAAGCAGTATTAATTATTCCAGTGTGTAAATGACAGCTATATAAGATTAATATTTTAAACTAGCTGCGCCCCGCGGTTTCACCCGCGTGGCTCCGCTCTTGTTGGTCTTAGTGTGATGATATATTATAGCCTCTAGCCTTCCTCGATAAAAGGGGTAATATAACACAGAAATAATTTTTCAAATCGGACCAGTAGTTAGTTCCGTTAAAGTGCGCGTTCAAGCGTTGCGCGTAAGTATTAAGTAAGCCTTGATTATGTTTTTATTAAACTGTCTATGAAAACCGGTATGAAGATAGTCTGAACCTTAAGAAGCTTAATTTAAATGCAAAATTTAAGTAACTTCAGTTTATTCAGTACATTAGCCCGAAAACGTGGCTCCATAAAAGCTGATTGGGCATTAATCGTGATGTATGACGTCACGAGAACGCTGGCTAAAGAAGGGAGTTTTCATATAATATGTACATGATTAGAAGATAGGTAAGGTGTATGAATATGAGAAATGAAAATTGTGTGACTTGTATAAAATGTTAATGTTAAAGTGTATTAAAAAGCAGTAGAAATAATCGATAAGCAGTTCTTTCTTGGAACTGTTTAGAATATAGCAGTGCTATTCAGTACAGATTTAAAATTTATATTTTATATTTTACAATTAGAAGCCAAATATCATGTGCCTAACTCTTATTTCTTATAATATAATTAATCAAACGTTTCAGTATTTTTGCATTGAATAACAAAGAACTTAACGTTCGCACTTAATAAAACATACATATAAACAAGTAAATACTTATAAATACTTACCACAAATCTATTACAGAGCAGCTTTGTAAATCATATTATTATTGTAATGTTGTAAAGAGCTCCTTACACGTATACTATACACGCAATACCTAAGTATTGTTATAAAATATAGTAAGTACGTAGGTACACTAGTAAAAGCTTACATTCTAAAGTAAGATTTATGGTTACAGGAACACTGCATGTGTACAAAATTTTGTACCACGCTCAGTTTAACAAAGAGCTGTCTAAAATAGGTACATAATTGGCAATATTCTAAAGATAATAATCAATAAATTAATTACTAGGTACATTGTACATACACATTATAAAAATATTGAAGTATCTACGCTCCCTAGAAAGTTATACAAGCCAATATACGAACATTGTTTTCTAGAGCATGTATTTTCAAATTACAAATTTGCCGTATAAAATACAATACGGAATTTTATTGTATTGTATACAATAAAATACAATACAATAAAATGCCGTATAAAGTATTAAAATTGGATTCCTTCACACTGACACAAAAACAGATTGTAACGCTTACATTCCAAGGATTCTGTATTGATTACTCAGCGTAGGTATGTTAAATAAATAACACCGTCTTAAGACTCCTAAGGTTTTTAAAAGATAAAATATAAGGGATACAGGAGAAAGCTGACGTGTTGAAAAGTTACCGGACTTAAGAAAATACATCATCTCAGACGGCCTTTTCAAGCATCTGGATTTTGTTAAGGGTTGATGTGTTTTTTATAAATGCTTTTGGGCAACGTTTATGTTTGTTAAAAAGCTGAGATGATTTAACAACAGATTGGAGTTGGAATTGGATTTATAAATTAATGAGTTTGATTAAAATAATTTTTAGCATACATTGATCGTGCCTTTAAAAGTCAAGTTAAGCTTATTTTGTTGGGGTTATTATGAAATTAAGTTCTCTTACATTTATTTATCTTCACTGGTATTTGCTAAAAATAAGGAAACTATCTAATAAAATCATTTTTCATATAAATAAATACAAAATTTTAGAACTGATTTCACTTCTTATTCTCTCTAATTGCAGTCAGAAAATCGAACTGTCTTGTGATCCATTTATTAATTTTACGGGGTCGTAAAATATAGAATTTAAAGAGCAATATAAAGCTTCAGCCAAATGGATAAGTCATGTTCGTCGCTCGTAGATTATCTAAAACATTCTGAAAACCTTTCAACGCGGATTTTTGTTGGTAATGAGCAAAGGAAATTGTATATTTCGTAGGTGAAATGCGATAAAGGCTGGAAACTTAATCGTATTATATTTGTATGAGGTTTCAAATAATTATTATCATAAAATTTATGATTAAAAGTAAAATATTTAAAGGTCTATGTATAGCACTGCATGAAAAAATAAACCATATACTCATGTAATGTAGGTATGTATTATGGAGTTTGGCTTAGTTCGGAAGAGGCTTTTAGCCTTTTATTAGATAAGAGTAAGATACATGTAGGATAAGAAATATGAAGATTTTCTTCCATTTTATTACTGGACTAGCGACCCGCCCCGGCTTCGCACGGGTGCAATGGCGGCCGGCCGGGTACCGCCGCAAACGCTACGTCCCGCAATTTTTAAATCTGTAATATCTTCGAAAATATTCACTTAAATCATACGGTGTAAAGGGCCATATAGATCTATATTAAATGAACAATGTATTCAAGGTATTTAATTGGTTAAAATCGCTTCGAAAATTAGCCATTATATTTTGTCGTAAAAAGTAAATGACAAAAAAAAGTTATTGTGGGTTATCCATAAGAGATAGACATATACCATCACGGACTTTTCTGTAGACCTTTTCAATGTGTACAATACTTAGTACATTATTTTGATAAAACTCGTAGGGTTCAGCCTGCGTTTGCAATGTAAGCGGAAAAAATGTAATTATTTACGACATCACATTAGAAATCTCAAAAATAACAGTACTTCTCCACTCAATGCTGTATTGGTTAAAATCGCTTCGAAAATTAGCCATTATATTTTGTCGTAAAAAGTAAATGACAAAAAAAAGTTATTGTGGGTTATCCATAAGAGATAGACATATACCATCACGGACTTTTCTGTAGACCTTTTCAATGTGTACAATACTTAGTACATTATTTTGATAAAACTCGTAGGGTTCAGCCTGCGTTTGCAATGTAAGCGGAAAAAATGTAATTATTTACGACATCACATTAGAAATCTCAAAAATAACAGTACTTCTCCACTATTTAATGGATGTTATTATACATATAAACCTTCCTCTTGAATCACTCTATCTATTAAAAAAACCGCATCAAAATCCGTTGCGTAGTTTCAAAGATTTAAGCATACATAGGGACATAGGGACATAGGGACAGAGAAAGCGACTTTGTTTTATACTATGTAGTAATAGTGATGACGATAACGTCACGATTGCTTTAGAATTTTGATTTACTTCTGTTTTCAGAAGATTAGTGTGATCATATTATTATTCTGGTAATTTAACTCACATTACTAATAATTACTATGTATATTACTGGTATAAAAGTCCTTTTCTTAATGGCTAACAGGTTCTGGGTAAAACTTCTTCGTATAAGAAAAAAGGTAGTTACATCTAAGGGAAATTCTCGGAATAAAAACTCAGTAACACAAACATAATATGAAACGGAACGTTTTAATGCCTTCTTTTATTCTTATGCAATGCTAGATCCTGTTTAATTTAATGAATGTGTATTTTAATGACAGTAATGATATAAAAAGGATATAAATAAGTGGAGTATATTTGTTTTAACATTCTTCAGTAGTGATTACAACATAAAATAAATACGTAATATTAATAATTTTATAGTATAGATATGAAAACTAAAACTTAGCATCGCGAAAAACTTATTTCGAGTTACTAAACATAAATTGTTATATTCTCGTAATTTTTCAAGAAAAGCAACCTAATTTGAAATTTGTATGTACAATGTACATATTGCAATACACAAACTGTATCAAAGGTTACCATATTATCAATTCATAGGTCATCTATTGAATATATTTTTATCATTGTTTCAGGTCCATATGAAGAGAAGTATAACAAAAACATATTAGACGTGAGACGAGAGTTAGTCGTCAATATACAGGCAGCTATAGAGAAGAATGAATCTTCAGTTAAGGTAATACTTAATTCAATAGGTAACACTGCAAAATAAATCGTAACCTCTTTTCAAATAGCTTGAATCCGAAAACCACCTATAAATATTTAATAATGTACAAAAACAGTTCATGAATGCATTCAAGTGTAATTGAAAGTGTAAGCGAACTTCTATCGACAGCAGGCTATTTAAAGAAACCAAAAAATACATTTCATATTTGAATGCACCAATAGGTATTAGGTACCAAACGTATTATACTATACGTTTGGTACCTACCGATAAATAAAGTACCGATAAATGAATTATTAGATAAACATTGTGTCGAAAAAATGGCTCTACCCGTTCACCACACATTCATGCAAACATCAATTTTATTACCTTTTCTTAATATTTGAATAGCAACCGAAGAAGATCCAGTCGTTCGTAAAGCTAAAGTGATGACAAAGGTCCAACACAAATACATAGGCCCTTTAGAGAATTTTAATGTATTGTGGTATTATTATCCTACTAATATATAAATGCGAAAGCTGCATGTTTGTTTGTTATTCCTTCACACAAAAACTGCTGAACGATTTTCATGAAATTTGGCACACATAGAGAGGATAACTTGGCTTAACACATAGTTTTTAGCCCAATAATCCCACGGGAACGGGAAATATGCGGGTTTTCTATTACTATAAAGCTAGTTTATTATAATTAACACTTTTACTTCCAGAACACATCCCTATTGATGTCACTTCTAGAAAATAGCGTGTCTGCTTACGAGGAAAGTTTCAAAGAATATTTGAAGCATATGAACGGCAATAATAAGACGTGGACCTTCTGGAACTCTATGTTTTACGCGGGAACTATTTATACTACTATAGGTTTGTAATTTATAGTTATATTTTGTGTCAAAAGATAAGAATCAAGAGCTGAAGCTATTCAGAAACCTCTATATCATTCCAACCACCTATAAAACATATTGTGGTAAGATCTCTAAGGAATTCTAAGTTTTCTTCTATACAAAAGTTACGTTTTCTTTAAAAAAGCTTGCCCAGCATCCTGCGATAGATACCTTTATAATCCGAGGGGCCTACCTTATTACATTTTCATCAATCAGGTCACTCTTATTTTTTATTCCTTCAAATCATTTCTTAGCACACCGCAAACATATTTTCCTTTACGTGATTTTCCGAGAAATGGGATATTTCATATCCGTAGTAATAAGGTAATATGCACTGTATATACAATGGAATAAGGGTGTTTTTCCTTCTTACTCAAATGAGCTTAATTCTTAGCGGTCGAAAACCTTTTTTGCTACTCTTTGTTATAGAGTAGTAATTTAAAAATAAACAAAAACATCACTTTGTTCGTGACTTTGTTACAACGTTTCATTTATTCTTTGTATTCTTGACGAGAGCTCGAAGATGTTGTTGTCATATTATAAATTATGACTATTTAATACACCTGTTTCATATGTTATGCGTTATATGAGCTTTGAGCCTTTTTTAAGTTGGGAAATCTTGCATAAATACCCAAGGAGTGTGATTGACAACAAAAAACTTTTCTTAGCAAAAATACATTTGAAACACAAGCCTACAAACCTTTAATGTCGTAGCCTTTATTTAATTTAAATGATTTAAAAAAAAAATTATAATAACAACCCCAAGAAATCATATTATAGTAATATTGCATCGTCAAATTCCCAAACGCCTTACAATTTTATTGTAGCAAAACTTACCTCTTGACATATTTCATTTCGCAGGCGTATGAAAAGTGGTACAATTTATAAAATAAAAGGGAAAATATATTTTCAATCGCAGTTGCATTCAATGTGTTCAAAGTAAAAGAAGCAATTTTTATTTATATTCTTTTACCAGATTTACCGTCGACTCAATCCTTTTACATTAGATACAAAAAGATATGGCTTCAGCATAGCCTTTATACATTGGTTTGTTTTCAATTTAGACATAAAATACAATATTTGAATCGGTATATTTTATATACTTCGTAGAAAAAAAAGTACTCCGTATATTGATTAATTATTGCTTAAGGTAATAAAAATGTTTGGTTAGGTACCCTAAGTTCACTGTGCTATGAAAGATTCCTTGTAACATTAAATAATTACGTGCGTTAAAATTAACACATGTATTGTTGATGCAAATGATCATAGACAAATTATGTCCTAGACTTAGGTTCGGTGTCAAGAATCTCTCAATGATATTTTCACGCACACATCAAACATAGCTGTTTTAAATTTGGAACTTTGCCCGGCCGCTTGGCGCACTTTAGCCCGGTGCTCTTGCGCACTGAACGTTATCGGCTTCGAAAATTTTACTTTTTAACACAAAGTCCTAGAAATAAGAGTATATTCTTCATATTGAAACGTTACACTTCACAATATTGTTACATAAATTACCTCCGGGCGCGTTGTTATTGTGAACGTTTTTAGCCACTGCAGTATTAAAATAGAATCTTTTATTAGACTGTTTTGACCCCGATTGTGATTTAGCAGTTTCTGGGTGCGACTGTGAAAAATGGTAAGTCAGTTTATTGTATCATCTTAAATATGCTATCTAAGTAACCATGCACCTTTCTGTCAACACCATATATTGGCACGAGATGTTATATCGTTTGCCAATTAGAAAGGCTACGGGTATCTCATAGCATATTGACATTTTGTGTTTAGTTTAGTTCACAATTGGTTCAATTCACACGAGTGGTATATATTTTTTTCCAGGAGCAGTCGCACGCATTTTGTGGTTATGAATGAAAAAGAAGGGAATCCGCAAGATACCATCTCATTGACGGTACCATCCATAAAAACCGAATCAGGAACACAAACAATCACCGGTGCAAAAGTATCTACAAAACAAGAGGACGACGAAATGGACGACACAGTTGAGAGACCGGCTATGTCTATACGAAAACGAAGAAATATTTCTAAAAACAGGGGTCAAAATGCGAGGCAGCGAGAAAAAACACCAGAACCCAGTAGAGCATCTATTCCTCACGAAGATACTCCGACTTCAGATGATGAGGATTTTGGGCCACAAAGAACATCACGAGAAATTGAAGCTGATAATACATATGAAGAAATGAGACGCTTGGTACAAAAAAGGGCAAATGAAAAAGACCCTGTGTATGATTTAGACACTGATGAAATTCTTGAAGCAAGAGCAATGGAAGCTAATGAAAGGAGAAGAAGGAGTATATCTCCATTTGCTTTACCCGATAAAGAAGAAGGCACTCATTTAGAACGGAAAGGTAGTTTTATAGATCCTTCAAACAAATTGTTGAGTACAAATTATATTGTTAGCCCAAAAGACGAAGACTCTAATCGACGAGGCTCCCTAACATTAGCATCAACTGAGCCCCTAATATCTTCTAGAAATTCTTTATCACCACCAGGCACTGCTGGAATTTCACCGAAAGAGAAAGAATTCCCACATTCAATGCCTTCAACACCAAAAAAATTAGAAGAAATGGTTTACTCAGATGAAAAAAATGAAGAAAAACCAATTGATAAACAAAAACCACCAAAGCCAAAAAATAAAGAAGAAGAGAAAGCTAATAAAGAAAAAGAAGAAAAACTAACTAAGAAACCTTCGCCCGTTAAAGTATCTGACGTTCCAACACCTACTTCTGGTGAGATAGTAACCAGGGTTATACAAGTAGAAAGAACTCCGAGTAAAAAGTTGAGTCAAGATCAAAAACCAGTTGTTGAAGTTCGAGAACGAGTTTGTAGAACGCCGAGTAAAAAATTGCCTTCAGAAGCTAAACCAATACTAAATAAACAAATACAGAGCAAACAACCAGAGCCCCAGAGTAAGGTTCCTCCAGTAAAGCCAGCTAGAAGTAAATCAGCATCACGATTTGCGGTCAGTGTATATGTTAAACTATTATTCATAATTGCCATAATTATATTGTCAGTAATATTGTATTTCTTACTGGTAAAATCATAATAGATACGAAACTATCGAAATACATACAATAGATTTGATACTAATGATCATAATGACGTTTACAGAGTAAAACAAGTGAGAGTGAAATGAGTGAGGATCAAATGTATCAACAGAATGTGAATGGAAGTGGTACCAAGCGTAAGGTGGTTCCAACACCACGCCGTTTCATAAAAAACAAGTCTCCTAGAGCGAATCGTTCACACTCAGTTAATAGAGTGGAAGATGTATTAGTCGACAAAACTGGTACAGGAATGAGTCAGACTAGTCTAGAAATAATTGAACTAATGCAAAAAGCCAGAGCTAGAAGCTTGTCGATTCCTAAAGAAGACCCGAGAGTACCACCCGATTACAAAAAGTATAGTAGAACTTTGCAAACTCCAAATAAAACACCTGTTAATTTGAGAGGCACGCGAGGCATATCATGCCCTAAAACGATCCAGATCATAAGTGATCGTGAAATTTTATCAGGCTTGACAAGCAAAAAAGTGGAGGTTGGGCATAAAAAGCATAGTAGACAAAGTTCGGGCTATGTTGATGCTAGCCAGTCTGAATATACATCTAGTTGCTATTCGTCTTCACCAAGTGAAAACGAATATGAGTTTGATCTTTTAGAAAGGTCCGCTGAATTAACTCGCAAGCTTAACCTCTTAAGCCAACGAGAAGATAAATTTGATGCAAAGGCGAATATAATTTTGAATCAGAGTACTTTTGACGACAATTATAAAGAGCCCAAATCTGTTTTAAGAAAGCGTTCTATTGTAGACGCCAAAAAAGATTCCAATATAACATCTAAGAACGAAGAAGCTAAAAAATCTTCTAAACTAACGAAAGACGATAGAAACGTAAAACCTAAATTATCGAGATTTAAATTTATAGCTAATTGGCAACAGTTCAAATATGAGTATCGCAACGATTGGGAGAAATTAAAAATACTAAGAAACAAGTGTTTAAGTGATATGTTAATATTGATTATTATGTGTGGTTCAGGAGGTATGATGTTCAAGTCTTTGGAAGGTTCATTTGAAAATGCTTACAAGTGCAGCACTAGGAATGTTAAACGTGATTTTATTGAGAGTCTATGGCGTGGAAGTCATTATCTTAGTGAAGATGATTGGAAGTCAATGGCTAGGAAGAAACTATTTGAATTTGAAGATCAATTGCATACTGCACACGAAGCAGGGGTAACTTCGTATAGCGGACAACGATCTTGGAATTTCATGAACTCATTCGTGTACTGTATGACTTTAATCACGACTATTGGTAAGAATTGGTATTACATTATGTACTAGAGAAGTATAATAATATTAAACTAAAATGAACAAATAAAACCATACAAATTCACAATTTACAGTTGTTCTCATTTCGTATTTATCAATAAAACTATTCCCACCTGCACTGTATAAAATAGTTTTTCATATAACAGTTGTTACATTTTATTGGATTTCTTTTTCAGGTTATGGTCACATAGCTCCAAAAACAACGTATGGCCGAGTTGCAACAATAGTCTATGCTATAATTGGCATACCACTGTTTCTTATAGTCTTGGCTGACTTTGGAAAACTATTTACAAGGATCATAAAGTTCTTTTGGGCTTTTATACGCAGATTCTATTATACGAGAAGCTGTAGGAGGGTCAGGAGAACGGGACCAGTGCAGGTATATTTTAAAATACATTATTTTATATTTTTCATAGATATAATGTTAATTTAACAAACTTTTAAAATAAGTAAGTTACAGAGTTCTACTTACTAACTTAAATATTAACTTTTAAGCAATTTAGCATTGGATGTAAAACACTTTCTACAAACCCAGATTGTGAATTAACAATTTACATTTCTATTTCCTATATCTACATACTTATTCAATTAATTAAAATGTTTCATTACCAAGAATAATATGTAAAAGTAGAAAATACCTAACACGATCGTATTACTATCTTAACATTTATGCATTTTGTATTTTTTGGCTACGAAATTGAAACTCTTATTCCATGATTTTAGTTTCATCTTAGCTCATAGTATCTACATTTTTACAATTTAATTATATAAATAGTTGATATTTTCTAAATATAACACATCCATTCCATCCATTTATTTCAAATCTATAAATCCTATTTTATAAATGCACAAACGCACAATTTTTATTTATAACTCAGAATCTTTATTTAGAAGCACAAACTCAGTGTCTTTTAAATATAAACATTCACGTGAGAATTGCGAAATCATTCAAACAATAACACGTATTCAGATAATGACACACACACATATATAGTTTATCTCACTCGTTACTCGTATTATAAAACGTGTTTCGAGTAACCATTAGATAGGTAACACGAGCATTCCTCTTTACGAAGACATAAACAGAAATGAATAACGATTTCGCTCAGCGCTCCCGTAACGTTATTACAAATCTAAAGCAAACTTTTATAGCACATAATAAATGGAACGATCTCAATTTTCAGGAAGTAATGAAAGGACTGAATATAGTCTACGATGTTGTGCGTCGGCCGTCGCAAATATTTTCTGAAGAGGATATAGAGACGCTGCCAGATGGCGCTGCACCACCGAAGGTGGAAAGAAAACCGAGTGATGTTCCACCACCCTTACCTCCAAAACCTGGACAGCAAAAATCGGAAATCGATGGAGACCCAGATACCCCTGCCCCATCTGTATTTGAAATCGACGATGAGTTCAACTTGCCAATTTCAGTAGCAATCTTCATTCTAGTAGTTTATATTATTATAGGAGCCGTAGGTTATAGCATTTGGGAGACTTGGAATTTCTTTGAATCATTTTACTTTGTATTCGTATCAATGTCGACGATAGGTTTAGGAGATTTAGTGCCAGATCACCCAATGTTCATGATGGCTTCCATATTGTATCTTGTCTTCGGTTTAGCTTTGACTTCCATGTGTATTAACGTTGTTCAAGTGAAATTATCTGATACGTTTAAGCAAGCGAGTGCCAAATTAGGAGCAACGATAGGACTAAAAGTTGCCGAAGAAGATGGTAGTCTTGTACCTATAACGCCGCCACCTATAGAAATAGCGCCTGTACATAAAGGCAAAAGTGAGATTACTGAAGCAAAAACGGTGGATAGTACGGACGATGTCAAAAACAGATAAGCATAATAGGTACGTTAAAATATAATTGAATCTAATTTAGTTTTAAGTGATAGTGCTGTAACAGAGTTATTTAAATTTTATAAGCTATACACTTTATTTATGACGATTTTTCTGTGTGTAAATAAACGTTTTACAATTTTCGTCTATGCATCTTTATTTATGCACACCTCATTACATAGCGAGAATTTTATGTCACGTGTAAACTTGACATAAAATTCTCATCTCATCTCATCTCATCATCTCATCTCTCAAGCATTATTTTAACGGGAATAAAATTAATATTCATTTTATTCCCGTTAAAATAAAAGATGCTTTTAAAAATATTATACGATATCCTTCGGTCAAAAGCCTGGGAGGGATCTGGTATAAAGTAAAACGAAAAACGCGAACCAACAAAGAGGTTAATTTCTAGCTGTCTGAGCGAATGAATGGAATAGCTTGACAATGTTTTTCCAACACATTGTTACCTGTAATGGAAGTGACGTGGAGTGTAGACGCTGACTTCAAAAGCTTTGTGAAGAATTTAATTATGCCACCCCGTAATCCGACCGCCGACGCCCATAATGGCAAATGTTTTAACATCCGTCCCAGTTATATTAATTTAGCGATTTTATCGCTTTTGCTGCAATGCGTCTAAATTTTACTGGGATATTTCTTTTTAGATCTGTGGTTTATAGTCCCAACTTTTTATGTCACGAGTAGATAACTTATAAGATAAAAAAAATCTAAATAATATTCTTAAGTTAAGGCTTAGGATATTTCTTCTTTAATATGTGGTATAAAGTCCTAATTTAGTCCCGAGTCGATAAAAATATCTAAGTTGGTACTTAAATAATCAACTAATAATTTAACTTGACATGTTCTTTTGCAAATTGAATTGTGTTTACACACATGTTTACAGGTATCAATCACTATTAACGTATACAAAAATATCCCCTTTTATAAACTCTGTTTTTAAAGCTTGAAGAATGTCAGCAAATTTTACCAAAATCTATTTCAGACCAACAAAATAAAGGAGTAAATTCTTGTTAATGGAAGTGCCATGATACCGCGACGGGACACCTTTACGATTGATTGCCGTACACTGTATAGAAATCCTTTGTCACAAAGAGATATTGTATTATTTGAAGGAATTTTGTTATCTATTGAGTGTATATTTTCTATTTATAACTTCGTAATAATTTTGAGCGATTTAAATTTTCTTCCCTGTTTTTCGATACAATAACTTTGTCTAATGAAGTTTTTAGGAAATTGATAGTGAATAGTTATTTTCTTCTATACTTTGTATTGAAATATTATTTAATAATTGATTTAGGTAATTGTTTTATAATAATCAAGACCAGACATTTAATTGTTTAATAAAGAAGAGCTATTATAAATAATTTTGCTGCCGCTATTAAAATCTCGGGTTCCCTTTTTCCCGCCTAGAGCAATAAAATGTTTCTGTAATAACATAAGAGCTTTCTGTGATCACAAACAAAAGAATGACAAAATAATATTCAATTTACCCTTAGGAATATTAAATTTTTCATTTAAGTGTTTCAGAAAACAATATGAACAAAATATTATATTTTATTCGTTCAGGCTTGCTTCGTTGGTTACGGAGTGCGGATCGATGAAAATAAAAATAAATATACTCTTCGAAGAGAACTCTTTATAAAATTAAAAAAAAAAAAAAACAATAAAGATCTATGTAAATTTCAAGTTAAAGCAAACTGGAAAGTTAAACTAAATTAATTTCATTTGCATCAATGGAAAGTGAACGAGGCTATTCTCGTTTCTATTATTTCACGTTATATTGAAAGAGACAATACGTAAAATTCTTACATTTTTATGAATTTAAACAATATCACAAAATAACTTATTAAATTATCTTTTATTTCAATACAATGTCCGTATATTATAACATTACAATAATAACTTATGCATACATATATATACATTTATTTAAAGAAATTATGTCTTATGCGTATGGTCTTCTATCCCAAGATCTCACTATCAACATATCATTTAAATTTTTAGACAAAGTATACAAGAGATGTTTCCAATTATGAAGCTTATAATCAATATATTCGTTTATAAAGAAATTATCATAAAACGGTGTCAATGAGTTCCTTAACTTATTTTCTACGAACAATAATTCTCTTATAGTTTCATTGCACCATTTAATATCTTCTTTTACTTTGTTAATATTAATATTACGAGTTTTAGAATAAAAATCAACACAGGCCAAACCAGTTTCATCATCATTTACATTAAAAGTGATATCTGATTGTATGATATTTAGATGTTTATGTATATTGTACAAATCATTCCCCTCAAAATTACATTGGCTTGTATCTAAATAATCAATCTTGATTGTACTGTCACATTCAGCATTATCTATAAAATCACTGTCTAAATACCTCCTGATATATTCATTTAGCGTAAGCCGTTTATCATCTTCGGAATAACCAACAGTCTGAAAGTGTTTGACTAATAATAAATTTAAATATAAACTAGGTATCGCTATAGGTAAGAGTTCGCAAGGCGGATCCATATGGCTATACCTCGACCAGCCGGTAAGTATAATTCCTTTGAAACTATACACGTCATTAGTTCCTGCTAATTTATAATTGTGCATTAAACTTAACCAGCTAAAATGGTTCAGGAAACGTCGTTTCAAATCTGGGAAAGTTGCTACCCTTCCATCCGCACCTTTGAAGGCTGATGCTATCCAAATATTTCCAAATTTCTCATGATATTTCATAAAATTCACATGAGATACAGATAAACTTGGTCTATAATCCCAGTAAACAGGTTCAATGTCCAGATTTTGTATGATATTATCCCATTTGTATATCGGTATGTTCCTTAAACCATCATCCCACATTAAGATGGTTGTGTTGGGGCTTAATAGCTTCAAAAGTTTTGTAACTGACTTCACGTGCTTCACGAATATATCGCTGGAATTGAAAAAATAGAGAATTAAGTATTTCTTACAATATATAAATAAATAAATAAATAAAAAATAAATATATCTCTAATGACAATTTTTTTTTACAATATGCTTCGTTTCTAAAGGATTGATACAGCAGATTAAAAAAACTTATAAAATGAAAACGGAAAGAACAATTTAAATGAGCTTCAATACATTTTACACACGCGCTCTATTTATATTTCAATTATTACGAATCAATAAATCTGATACTTAAAGCTATACCTTCGCCAAAACTGTTTGATCGATTTTTATGAAATTTTTGTTCACATTCGACATGTCTCATAATAGTTTGTAAACAATTTTAAATCCCTAAACGATAATATGGCAACACCACCCTGCATCGACTAGTTCAAACACAAAAATTATCGACGCAACATTATAAAGTATCAACACTTCCCATCGCGCTATAATCGCATATTTAAAATGGTACTCACGTATCGCTAAGGCCTCTCCTCGCACAAAGATGACATTTATTGATGTGGAACACTTCATCGCAACCGACGTGGAAATGCTTTAATGGGGATATATTATTGTGAAAGGTGATGACCTGAAATATAAAGACTCAAAGGTATTATGATAACGCCTTTCCAATTTGGACGGGTTGCGTTGGCATATGCAATTTTATCTCTTTTTATGAATGGAAAAGGGTGCATTATTCAGAACTTTTAGCAACTGAATGGGCAAGTTTACATGTATAATGTGGGTTGGGATAAGTTAGTCAAACCTTTGCTGTAGTATTGTATGTGTTAAAATAACCAAAAAAGGAGTATGTATCAAGTTTTATGTTGTATATTGAGCGACCGAGTTTACGAGGTCATAACAATTCTGCTTTCGTAGACACAAAATGAAGTGGGAACGAAAGCTTAAATAATTTAGAAATGGGCAATGCTAATCCCTTTCTGATTTTTATGACGTGTTTGCTACATTTCGGCGATTGATGTTGCATTCGGTATATTTTTTCTGGAGGAGTTTCATCTTGATTTAATATAAGTATCTACTCTTATATATACTTAATTATATACTGCAATTAAACTTTAAAAGGTTTATAAGTTGCCTTGGATTGGTATTTCTATTTCACATACACACAAGATTTTTTCCTTTGAATGGTCCTAAAATTATTCGTGATTACAAGTATAAATATATATATTAACCAGCTGTATACAAAATGTTTCCTTTTAACCTTAATATAGTAAAAGTAGCTCCAACAAAAGCAAACAAAATAAAAGACACGTTGCATCTTGCAACCCGTTGTACAAAATTACCTGCTCCACCATGTTCTTAATAAGATCCTGGCTCTCAACGCGGCTGGGGCACAACGAGTCGGGGTAAAGTGGCTCCTCCCGTAAATGCTGGAATTGCCTCAGTTTCAGAACATGCTCCATGTGCCCGAAACTTTGTATTAAAGGTATTAACTCGAAACCTGCTTGTGTCGCCGTCACGATAAAGTCGTAGAGCTGAAACATTCAATTTTATATTCGTTTTGTTAAAGGTTAACGTTTTTAAGGAGTAAGCTTTAAGAAAATTGTTATAGAGTATTGTGTAATGCAATTTGAAATCTTGTGAGGATATTTTTATACTATAAATTAGATAAATTGCAACGGCACTAGTTTAAGTAACTGTTTCTCTGAATAACTTTTATGATATACTCCAGTATAAGTCTGGAAATCAAATGTAAAGCAAACAAGACATTTTAATCTCTTGTAGAGGTGGTAAATATACATTCTTCTATATTAAAGCAATCTCTTATGTTTATACTTTCGTGTGTATTGTATAGTATAGTGCTATGCTGTAAAATTCATTAAATTGAATAATTGAAATCTTTTGGAGTAGGTATACAGAACAATCAACAATTAATGCAAGGAATATGGGATGATAAATGCTACTAACATCAGATCTTGAATAACAGTTTCTAGCGCTCAAATTCACAAGTTTATCCTCATATGGAAACATATCTTCATATTCCAGCAATAGTCCTGTCACACCAAGCTCCTGTAGTCTTGGTAATAACGTCTTTAAGTAAGCCAGTTTTGGAGGAGACCCTTTAAAATCTAAATGCACTATCACATTTGGTAGATTCAAAGCAGTTTTATCATCTGAATTCTTTGAAAACCAATACTCCAACACAATGAAGTAAATCACAACGTACAGAAGCAATAAAACGATTAACATAATTATTTTCGTCCGCCATGATTTAGCAACAAACGCACGCATTTTAAACTTTATATATTTCTTGAAACGCATTTTTGACACTTTTGACGCTATGCCATCACTTTTAAAGGAATAGATAAATAATAACTGCAGATATTTGTGTTATCATAAAGGAAACCCGATACGAACTGAGTTTGGCCTTTGCATGCGTAGGGATTCATTGTACAATGAATATAATAAGACTTAAGTGTCATTAGAGCTCGCTCTAACAACGTTCGTTTATCGCATAAAAGACTTGCTCCCGAGTTTAATATTATTTATGGATCATTGTGGGTTGATTAGAGACCGTTTTAGTAAAAAAAATACATTAAATTGGAGGATTGTGGAAGTTTATGTTATGTAACTGCTTTTAGGAATGAAATTTATATGTTTTATTGTACATACCAATACAAAATTATATATTACTAGATTTCCACCCGTTTACAAAGGAAAACCCGCATAGATCCCGTTTCCGTGGGATCTCCGGGATAAAACCTATCATATGTGTTAATCCAAGTTACCCTCTATATGTGTGCTAAATTTCATTGTAATCGGTTCAGTAGTTTTTACGTGAAAGAGTAACAAACATCCATACATCCATACATCCATACATCCTTACAAACTTTCGCCTTTATAATAGTATTGAGATTGAGATAGTAAGAAGTAGGATGTAGAGTTCATCATAATATATGTAATAATAATAAGTGACTAAGGCAGTAAGCCGGTTGTTTTGGACAATAGAACACAAATTGCGTATGTTATTATAGAAAATACATTTCTGTCTTTCCTTTCTTTCCATACGTATGCGTATGTACATGTATGTTAATGTTAAAGAAAAAAAAAAACAAATAAGTGAATAAAAAACATAGGAAGAGAATATAAGGATACCTATGTTAAAAATATAATATCTAAACAAACGTATCAATTCTATAAAACTTTATTGTTATTTAATAAGCTTTCTGGATGTTTCTACGATCTTACAGACATAATATTATGGTGAGTATTGTTCTATGTGCATAATCTACTAAGTTAAACTCATTATAAAGTTACAGCTTATGAACTTATCTGCTTTCTCAACTAAATACTCAAACAGTTGAGTCAATTTTAGACAATTTGCTCAAACAAATGCTGTTTAATTTAAGTATTGAAACGGATATTTTCATCGGCAAAGCATTTTAAGTAAAAACATCATAGAAATCATGCATAATTATTAATTACTCAGTATTTATTTTTTTTGGCGACAATTTGTGTAATAGAATTAACGAAAGCTTCATTTGCTTATTTACAACAAATTTTGTGATATCTCAGCAACTGATAACTTACCTAAACCTACCTTTGCCTAAACGCAGAAAAATAATTAAGTCCTGAAATTTCTAAAGACAAATTGCTTCAAAACTCATTGCTTCAAAACTCTACAAATCCCAAGTGGGTTGATAATAATAATAATTTATTTAGTACATTAATTATTTAGAAATACAAGGCTATATTTCAACACTGGCACAACTAATTCTAGGTACATGGAGTAATGTATGCATAAATAGATTAGCGTAAATTTCACCGACTAATTATATTTTGACGGTAATTAAACCGAAGTACGTGGTTTTAACTATTTTACACGTATCATGGTATATTATAAGCTTGTTTATTTTGCTGTTAAATTAACAATATAGCCCTACATATTATGTTAGTTATATATAATTATCTGTAGAAAATTATTATATTTTGATTATAAGATGCTCAAGTTTCTATTATAATAATTATTTGTAGATGTTGTGTTATCAATAATATAATAGGTACTTATCAAAGATATCCATTTACATAAATATTGAGTCACAACTGGATTTATTGTATCAATCGTTTTCCAGTAAATTGTCAAATTATTCACGAGAAGCAACAACATGGACGTCGATCTGAAATGATCAATTCACCAAATGTTTACGATAATGTAAAATTTACACCTCTTTTACCAAATAAATTGCAGGAAAAGCAACTTTATTCACTTGAATTAAGGCCCTTCTGTGAATTTGATGTTTGTTTCTGAATTGTTCTATTTTGAGACGCATTCTAACATCTTGTGATAATTGTGAGAAATTATTTGTATTAAAACGGACCGTTTGCATTATTAAGCACGTTTCATTAAGGTTATAATGGTTCGTTTTACAGCAAATTAATATTAAAGAACTATAATTTATTATGTTTATCTCTGTGTTCCAGTTACGATGATTTAACTTTACTATTTTTGTATCTCTTTTCATTTCAGTTGTCTTAATCATTCTAACATCTAACGTAATTAATTCATAAATTAACACAAACATTTTACTTGCATTAATACATCAATTTGTTGCAATTTAATTCTAAATATTTCTTCTCATGGAAAACTTTATATCTGCATCCCGTTCTGTACAAAATTGGTTCATATTCCAAGAATTTTCATCATTTACTGGACCCAACCATGCAGAGGCTTTTATTATAATATTATATCGAGATTGCTCTAACAGAATAATTGTAAAGAAGCTATATTTTATTTTATTTCATATGAAGTGTTTGTATCACTAACGTAAAAAATAACGTAAAATGTAAATACGTGTAATATATTTCCATGTAAAATTTTTCCAAGATTCTAGGGCTGGCACATTAAAAAGTTATCACATTGCATGTAGAGCCAAGCGTCTAACTCTAAACGTCTTAACTCTACAAACCCTAACTTTGTTTGTAGGTAGATACAATACGTAGCTTGGCCGTTTTGCCAACTTCAGATGGCGTAAGATGGAAACATTTATTTATTATAATAGTTCTTAAAGCCACAAAACGGCTACATCACATATTATTTGCGGTAACTATAAAATGTATGAAGTCAAGGCACGCAGATATATTTGATAGTAATCACGCGCTGTAATCCGTCCAGGTTTTGATTGTTCGTTTTATACACTTTCTTTTTCATATAATATATCATATTATTTCAAATATTTGGTCTAAACTCAACATTTCATATTAGTTGTCTCGCTCTAACTGTGAGTTGTCTTTATAAAGCCGAATACATGCAAAACAGTTTTCAATTATATTGTATAATAATAGTATAATTTATGTTATATTAGTATATTATGAGGACCTATATTTAATCCCATATTGTGAAAGAGAGGCCAAAGTGGGGTTCATAATCTACAAAATAATTAATATTACTTACAGCGAATTGAATTTGGACGTTATGGGTTAAATGTCAAACCAACCGTACGGAAGCAATGGGATTACAAATGTAATACGTTAAAATAAAAACGATAGTAAGGATTTTTATTATTTATATTATTAGCCTCATTATCTTGAAGACAGTATAATAATGTTTTGAGTATAAAAAGTAGACCATGGGTAGTTTGTAATCCATGCAGGATTTTTGTATGTAGAAATTTATGTAAAACAAGCTGACCAACGCAACTTTCTGTGCTCGAAAAGAAATATTTTTGCAACATTTTTAATTCCTCTATACAAAACTACTAATGGTCGTAGCCTGATAAAAGAAAAGAGCACAAAGCCTTCCTCAATAAATGAACTATACAACACAAAAATATGTTTTCTATTTGAACCATTAGCTCCTTAATAATATTATAGATTAGTACATAAAATTACTTTATCTGTGAAAGTGAAACCAGAGCCACTAATATAAGGGCAAGCCAAGATAAGCGACAGCGCCTGAATATTAAGCAGTCAATTTGTTTCAGTTTACTTCAAGTTCTAACTTCATTATCAGTGAAGTTGCAAACTCGAAAGTATATATTTGAGTATTATTTCGTGAGGGTTGGTTGTTGTTCTTTGGATTATCCGTTTTTATGGAACAAATTCTTTATTATTGCATGAATGTTTTATGTCGTACGTATCTACTTCGAACCACCATTTTCAGTATTTAAACTTTCTTTAATCAGTTCTCTGTAAGGTTTTTTTTAATTCACTAATTTTTACATATTATATTTAGCTTTAGAATTGTATGCATTAGTCAACAATATTTGAACGTATAAGTACTTCAAAACTAGTTTATAACAACCACTATAAATCATATAATATAAAAATTAATAACAATTAAAATTCTATATATTATGTGAGTAAAAATATATGAACTTATTTGACTGCTTAAAATAATTTACTGTACTGAACATGTATGATTTAACTCAGAAGATAAAACGAAAATCATCACGTTCTCATATTTGTTATGATACAAATAAGGGAATGTTTTTCATGCATTACGGGAACAATATAATGTAACGACAATGTAGGTGCAAGTTTTTGAAATACTGCCAGCATACCGCCTTGAATATACACATTTGAACTTGTGTTTATTTATTTTATATATGTTGAGATACTAAGCAGAACATAGCAAGTAAAGTTATAAAAAGTAATAACCTAATTACCAAAGTTATAAGCCAACTTAACCTACTTAAAATCAAAGTAAAACTCCAATACAGTATTAAGGTCCTTTAAGTAAAGTCCTTTAGATTTATAATCAAAATATACAGCTTATACTAAAATATAATATTATATACCTTAAATGAATTTAAGGCTATTTCGTAATATCAGCAGACAGCTAAAGTAAATGGTTCTGAGTGGTGATGGTCACTTTGTGAGTGTTAAGGCGCAGTTAGTGTCAGGGAATATATTATTTTATTTTATTTGAAATTACCTATTGTTTAGGTTGAAATAAAATTAGTGTGCAATCGTTCTTTTATGGTATAGTGACTAGTGTGATCGTATTTATTTGATTATTCAACGAACAAAACTATGAAATATAACTAAAAAAATGAATATTACTTTTTAATTCATTTACTGAGGTAGAGTATTAATATAGATGTACTACAATCTTACCATGTATACCTAAAGAGTTATATTTAATTCAACAAAAGTGTTTTTTTTTGTGAAGAAATAAAGTTTACTCAATTTTTGTGGTAACTCCAATTTTCCATTTGGAATAAACCGGAAAAAACAGGTTTCGCAAGATCGCCTGAAATCGTCTAGATTTCTCACAAAATTACTTTCTTTCCCTTGAACTTGTTTTCGTGTAAGTTCAATCATCTTGATAGATGTTACCAGCCATTAATCAGGCAAAATGCTTTTATATGTCACTGAAAAACATTTCATGTGAAGCCATATATGTGGAAAACGCGCCATGATTATTGTGATCAATTTTGTTTAATTCCAGACACGGTATAATAGGACAGTATAATCTTACACTAATATATGTTTATTAAAAGCGAATCTTTGGTACTCTATGGTATATAATCTTAATATATATACATAAATCTCGTGTCACAATGTTTGTCCTCAATGGACTCCTAAACCACTTAACCGATTATAATAAAATTCGCACACCATGTGCAGTACGATCCAACTTGAGAGATAGGATAGTTTAAACATGTAGGTACCACGGGCGAAGCCGGGGCGGACCGCTAGTATGATATAAGTCAAAGTGACACATAGGTACATGATAGTACTAGATCTCACCGCAGGATTACCGATGTAAAAAAATGTAATTAAACATGCTTGCCAGATTTTGACTGGAAATCTAGTCGATATATATTCTCCTAATATATATGATAACGGAAATGTATGTAATCCGTCATTGTATAAAATTCCTAGGAAATGTATGTAATTCCTAAAATCGCACGGAAATGTGTGAAATAAATTATTTTATACACATTTCCTAGAAAATCTATACATTTCCTAAATAGCAATCGGAAATGTAAAATATCTAAGATATTGGAAGGTACGCGGGACGAGAGGTGTGTATGTCGCAGTCGGATTGTATAATCCGCCGTATTACAAACGGCCGGCATTTTGTAATATGCCGAAAATTCGTAATCAGAAATTTTTGGTTTGGATAAGGGGGTGGGTTAGGTTAGGTTCGTGTTTTTTAAAACTACACAGAAATAGGAGCCCCACGAAGTGGGGCTCCGTCGGCTCGCGACCGTCTTTTTGTAGAATTTTGGAAAAAGACGAATTTCGGCATATTACAAAATGCCGACCGTTTGTAATACGGCGGATTATACAATCCGACTGCGACATGTACACGGGGACAGTGGGACGAGGGGACTGATTACTTACCAACTGAACATTTGATTTGATTGAATATAAGTTGATTTAAGAAATGTTAATTAGTAAGATAATATGAACATATTATTGTTATTTTACGGTAAGACTGTTACCCGATTGTCTCAATAAGTGCTATAATAAAAAAAATAACAACGTGTTTTAGTAGAGAAATCATTTACTTTATACATTTCCTAATACGATATTGGAATTATATACAATTCCTAGGAAGATTATACATTTCCTAGGATATCTATGCATTAAATAGTTTATTAAACAATATTTTATACATTTCCTAAATGGTATCGGAATTGTACACATTTCCTAGGATTTGTATACAATTCCTTGATTTCATACATTTCCGGTAACATATACATAAAATTTTGGATTCATCAAAATAACTATGAACGAAGTAATCCTGCAGTGGGATGGTCTAACCATGAAACTTCTCATCTCTCAATATTATAATGTTACAATTTTGCTTTGCTAATGTTTTGAAAATGTATTTCTTTTAAACATGATGATGACATAATTAAGACATTATTACGAATAATCTAAGTATCTTCGTCGATTAGCTATAAACACATCGATGAAATTTCCTTATGCTTCTTATCAACAGCACTTTACAACTCATTAGCGAGTGTATTTATCTTAAAGCTATAGCTTGTTGGCTTTTCGTTAGCATTTCAGCTTCATATCAGATGGAACTTCATAATACCTCCTCTCGTTACCTCTTATAAGGTCTTTCCATTTCCTAGAACATTGTTATAATACTCAACAACATTATTATTGTTACAATACTACAAAAATGAAATTGCTGTAACATGGTGCAAAATTTCAAGATTCAATCAAAGTATTTTTCATGTGTTTATACAATTTATTATATATACTAACTGCGCTGGCAGACGTTTATCTGTCCTGTTGCCCCTTTTTCATGTGTTTTCCCCATAAGAAATTTCCCTGTGCTGTTACAATTGGCCGAGCCGTCCTCGAGTTTTGCGTTTAGCAACACATTTGGCGATTCAATTTTATCATATATAATATAGATAGAGCCAGCCAGTCATCCACTTTCCCAAAAACTTCGACGTTCAATACTTTCTTTTATTTATTTATATTTAAGTTTGATAGATTATGTCAGTAATCTATCTAATAGATCATCTACCTTCCCTAAAACGTCGAATGTACTCAGTTGAATGCGTATTTTCTTTTATTTACTTAAATTTATATTAAAAGGAATAGAGGCGTATCCTTAAGCGCCATCCGCCTAGATTATGAAGGACAGATTAATGTCGCCACACCGCAAATTCTATTTAATCTGCATATCAAGGTACTGCAAGAGCCTGGGTGGGATTGCACTGGGAATCTAATTTGGTCCGTCGGGCTTCAATAAAGTATAAGGTTAGGACTTCAGTTTGTATGATACATTTTGCTACAAAAATTTTGCTAGGAGAAAAGATTTGTGTGTCTTGTGTTTTTTGGGTTGAAAAATAATTATCGAATCAATACTCTAGGTATGGCAATGAATGCGAAGTAACTTTTACTATCTTTTGTCAAAAAGGATTATTCTGACGAAAGAATTCAATAAAAGAGCAGGATAATGAATTAATATTATTCGTAAGGAAAAGAAAATAAAACAATTTTATTCAGGTAAGTATTTCTTTATTTCTTGTATGTTTACAATTTTTACACTTAGCTCTACATAACACAACATCGTACAATTACCATTTTATAATAATATTCGTATTAGTTCAAATTATTATATCACTAACAGAACTTTAATTCAATTCCCGTTACGAAGCCCTTATATCTCCTATACCGAAGATATATGTACCTAATCTAGTAACTACTTATATTTCCTTCTATGAAATTGAAACGGCGACAAGCAGATCTCTAGCATAGTATATAATAGTTTATATTTAGTGTAACTAAGTTGAGTTGCCTTCAACACAATCTGAAACTCTATCGACACAAACTTGCCGGCTGAATAATTTCGCTGGCTTATTGAATTATGAACTGACTCATGATGCGAGTAACTTGCCTCTTTGGGTAGTGTATTTGTACATGTAGAGAGAAGACAGTATTTCAGTTAATGCCAGCAATATAACATAGGCTACTTCTCCTACTCAACAGAACTGGGCCGAAAAATATTTGGGTAAGAAGTGGAGTACATACCTATAAGTAAAATTAAAGCTAAATGCCAAAAACTATATTTAACTACCGTAATTCTAATTAACCGAGCAAAAAACGGTTAAATTCTTCTTTTTAAATCATTTGCACGCATTTATTTTAACATGTAATATGTCAATAATTGTTTCATTTCTAATAATGTAGTTAAGTATTACTTTGTAGGTACATACTATAAAATGGTTTTATAGCGAGAAGATGGATCCACCTTTCGTTACACAAAATATTAAATTTTTATACTCCTCCATCCTCCTCCTCCTTAATACTCCATGATCCTGAAAAATAAAATGTGTTGCATTTAAACCCTCTGTTTGAAGTCGGTTAATTATTATACAATATTGCTGACAGTGGATTGAAAGTCTTATTGAGGTCTGGAGTGGTTGAACTTTGACAGGTCAAGTTTTCACCCCTCACAAATGAATGACTGTTACTTCATTTGAAGAAGGATGACATAAAAACCTTTTTAACAAATTCAATGATTCTTAAAGAATATTATTATAGTGAATGGAAACATAAATGTCGCAGCTTTGGAAGGAAATAATCGGGTTCGAAAAATATTTTCGTAAGTTTCCTTTAGCTGTTTTAATGGGTTTAGATTGGTTTTAAATAAGAAAGTTTTCCCTTCAATGAACAAAAAACAGATTATAAAAATATCTCTATTTTTCACAGATAAATAAAAATTGTTAGTCATAGTAAAACGAGGCATAATCAAGTTAACGCAAATAGCAAAAATAACATCATCTATCGACAATACAACAATTTGATCCAAATTTGAGATGATTTCAAATAAGAAATTAAACGTAAATTTACCTAATTTTTAAAGAGGTTTTCAAAATATGTTTATCAAGTTTTATTGTAAGCATAAAATTGCATAATTTGCTATTTTTATTAAAAATGTGCATCATATAAGATTTTATCAGCTCATTCCCTATAATAATTCACTTTGATTCGCTGTCTCTTCTACCAAAAACTTTAGTTCCAGACAAGCAGTTACATTCCTGTCACTAAGACTGGACTTTCTCCTTTCAACACACACACACACACGCACACACCACACAATCCAAAACACACAAACAAACGAAACTAAAGCAATTCATAATCCAGTCAAACTCAATTGCGAACCATTCACGGCAGACAAACATTCATACATTTTAGTTGGAAATAGCAGTTATAAACTTTATAGACTATTGCTGAGTTGGTCTATAACTGTTAGTGTTGATTTGGGTGTTAGAGTTAGGTTGTAGTGAGTTAGCTGGAAGTTTGTTTTTCTATAGATCTGTGTATAAAAAGTTAGATTAGATATACCACTTTTGACTCAAAAAATATGCCCGAACGGAACTGCAGTAGCGAGCGTATCTATTATTATAAAATAACTGATGACTCTTTCTATATATCGTGTATACGAAAGCATTATGAGAAAAAACTTATTTCATCTTATAGTTCAAATTATTGTTATTCATTTTTAGCATTCAACACATCTATACTTATATACACAGTTAGAAAAAGCGCGAGTGCTACACGTAATCGTAGTGGAAGGATAAGTTTAAATTATTTTAAAAATAAGTCAACCTTATATTGGCATGAGTGTTATATACTGTTAAAAAGGATTCAGTGAAAGTAATGTGAAGGTGCAACAGTCATATTTATTCGTAATAATACCTGTGAGTAATTATCAAATTATTATAAAAAGAAACTGATCGTTGTTACACGAGTACAGTTCAAGAACCAGTTTATCTTTTGTCCTGCTTGCAACCGTTAGCAGTTGCTGCGAACGTTTATCATCGTTCCTGCTCACACTAATGATTACGTGAGAAGTCGTTGACTTTGAACAGCTGATCAAGCGCCGCGCCGTACTGTCTACCAACATTTTGAATCACTTCACTTCGCAATTGCAAATTAAATAATAATCATCATTTCATTTCACATCGTGTTTGTATGAAGAATATAAGTATATAGGGGACTTTTAAGGATATTTTTCAAATACTTAAATAGTAAGGTGTCGAGTGCTTTTTTAAACCTCTTTTTTGTTATTTGTATTAATTAAAAAATCTTTGTGTAAGAGTATTAAATTATAATAGTAATTATTGGGATAATATAACGTTTAAATAATTCATTATTAACTAACGTAGTATATAATATACTGTACAAGAATTTATATTTACAATTTATTTTATTAGTTTTTTCTGTAAAGATTACTTATTTTTGTAATAAAAAAGGCATAACTATGTATACATATTGTATCTTGAAAATTAATTGTCATTCTGTAAAAGTGATTTTGCATTTTTGAATAGAAGTATACATAGGTAATTATAATAAGGTGTTGAGTGTGTGATTAGTTGCCAAGATTATTTTATTTTATCTGCTTATTTATTTTAAATGTTAGTTATTTTTAACTTCTTTTATTGCTAATTTGTATAAATAAAAAATCATAGTGTAATAATATTAAAGTGGAATTGTTATTAAGATAAGATAACGTTTAAATAATACATTATTGGTTTACGTATATAACTATACTAATTTATATTATATTTAAAATTTTACTTTAGAAGTTTATTCTGTAAAGATTTACTTATTTCTAGTAATGGATAAGAAGAGGTATAACTAGGTAAATATATATTTTTTTTATTGTATCTTGAAATTAATTGTCATTGCGTAAAAATGATGTTGCATAATTTGAATAAAAGTAAATCTAATTCTCATTCTAATACCAATCATGTTACTAATAAGTCTTTGTTAATTAATAATGAATGTCTTCAATGTTGTAACTGTAAATCTGTCTTTGAACTATCAAGTACTAATGTTACCCGTAAACGTTTTTTAGTCATGTCTCAATTGAGCAAAAAGTCTTGGGTATGCAAGTCATGTATGGATAATAAGAATACAAATAATAATATGAATTCTATTATATTAGAGGAATTAAAGCAGTTACGATCAGAATTGATATCCCGCTTGGATAGTCAAGCCATAGCAATTGCCCAACTGCAGAATGAATTCGCTCAAAATAGGTATGATTTGGAGAGAGTATTAAATATTACGAACTTGCTTGAACAAAAGATGGGCGGGCATCAAGGCTACCTAAGGCAGTGTGTATCGGCAAAAATAACCCCAATGTCGGAAAAACCGGTAGAAATGATGGGTTCGATGGAAAATCTCCAACAAAATGCTTCAAATTGTGTTGAGCAACCGGTAAAGGCGACTGATACGGTATCGCTAACGATGGATACCAAAAGTGCGCAAAGAGATGAAGATAGTGATATCGATGGGATGAATTTGCAAAAAAGAAAGACGTTTAGTAAAAATCCTCAGGATGTTAAAAAGGGTAAAAATACTGAAATTACAGCAATAAAAGCTGCGGAGAAGAAAAAACACTTACATGTATGGCGCCTTATGCCGGAGACAACAGTGGAAGACTTGACAAATCATGTAAAAAAGGTATGTGGAGATAATGCACCGATTTATGTAGAGAAAATTAAACATAAATCAAGACGGGATTACTCTTCATTCATAATTGGCTTGCCAGAGCGTATGTTCCTTGTATTGAATCAAGCTGATGCATGGCCAGAATATGTTGAATTCAGCGAATGGATTTGGTTTCGCAACAAAACCAAACGCGCCCAGATTTAAAAATGTAACTGAGATTTTTTACCAAAACGTCAGAGGTCTACGTACTAAACTAGAGATGTTTCGGAAAAATTTGGAATCGTTCAATTCAGATTTATATGCCATAACCGAAACTGGTTGTAATGAATCCATACATGACGGTGAAATAGTTCCAGTTGGATACGTTGTGATAGGCTAGATGGTCGCAAACAGGGTGGTGTGCTGTTAGTGGCTGCTCAACGTATTGAATTAAGGCGTGTGGAAATATCCAATATTTCGGTAGATTCCTGTGTTTTTGAATTAGTTTGTGCAACGGTTCACTTAAATCATAGATTTTTGTATTTGTGTTGTGTTGTCTACATTCCACCTGGTAGTTCAGAGACTGATTACATGACTCTGATTACATGACTCTTTTTAAAATTATTGAAGATCTAAGTTGTAGATACAAGAGTATAATAGTATTAGGAGATTTTAATTTACATTCATGTCCTTTGAGTGTCACTCAATATTACGAATATTTTTTAGCCTATTGTAAATTCGCTCAAAGTAACAAGGTACCTAATGGTATGAATCGTCAGTTGGATTTAGTTTTGAGTTCGAGTTCTCGGGGAGAGGTTTTAGTAGTTGCATCCGATGAGGCGCTTGTGCCTGTTGACGTATACCATCCGCCACTTGTAGTAAGTGTCTCTTCTTCATTGGAGCGTGTTGGTCGTTACAGTGAGCACTCTGATTGCAATATAAAACCTCAATGGAATTTCTATAAGGCAAATTATCACGCACTTTATTCTAAACTTGCAGCAGTTGATTGGAGTGCCCTGTACGCGACCAAGGACGTGGACGAAATAATTTCGTATTTCTATACTTTTATAAATAATATCTTTGAAGAATGTGTTCCGAGGAGAAAACATAGATCTGCTACGGCACGCTCATATCCCTCGTGGTATACGAATAGCATAATAAAGGATTTAAAACTGAAAGCTAGTCTTCATAAGAGATATAAGGAATCCAAAAAAGATAGCGATTACCAGGAATTCTCGTGTTGTAGATCGCGAATTAAAAAGTCAATAGACACTGCATATAAAAATTATCTAATTAAAATACAGAATCAATTTGCACATGATCCAAAATCTTTTTGGAGTTATTGTAAATCGATATCGAGTTGTGCTAGGGAGGAGGTTATTTTAAAAAATGATAATATTTTGACGAATGTGGAATGTGCCAGAGAGTTTGCAGCATTCTTTAGATCTGTTTACACAAGTGAGCCACCCCAGTTGAATGTAAATATGGCAGTAAAGTGCGCCTCAGGAGAAGAGTACGCCAGCACTAGAGTACATATTGATGCGTTTAGTTTAAAGGATGTAAAAGAAGCACTAGCGTCTTTTAAGCCAAAACGATCGGCGGGTCCCGATGGGATACCGGCGTTTCTTTTTAGAGATTGTAGTGGGATACTAGCGAAGCCTTTGCAATATATTTTTAACACTTGCATGCGACTCGAGACCTTTCCGGCTCAATAGAAGGTTACTAGAGTCATTCCAGTTCCTAAGGGAAAGGTTAAATCGGATATCAGTGGCTACAGACCAGTGGCTGTTTTATCGACACCAGCTAAAGTATTTGAAGCTGCAATATATCGTGCCATGCAGAAGCAAATTAGTAGTCTGATATCTGATGCCCAACATGGATTTTGGCCTGGTCGTAGTACTACTACTAATCTTCTAAATTTTATGTCAAATGTTGTGCCTGCAGTAGATTCTGGTCATCAGGTGGATGTTGCCTACTTTGATTTTAGAAAAGCATTTGACACTGTCGATAATGATATTTTATTGAATAAGCTGGCTTTATTGGGATGTACACCGCATCTTTTAAAATTTTTTAGTAGTTACTTAAAGGATAGACAGCAGTATGTTGATTACAAGGGTTGTTTATCTGACTCATATTACACCCTATCGGGAGTAAGCCAGGGTAGTAATTTGGGCCCTCTCGAATTCATAATAATGATAAACGATCTGCCGCAGGTCATCAAGCATGGAGTATGTTTATTATTTGCAGATGATCTTAAATTGCTGCTCGAGGTAAGGGATAAAATGGATAGCGAAAGGCTCCAGCAGGATATAGATAGTATAGTGGAGTGGAGTCATCGGAACAAGTTGTATTTTAATGTAAGTAAATGTTCCATCATTAGTTTTACTCGCGCACGGGTACCTTTAAATTATGAGTACATAGTGGATGCGGCGCCGATACGAAGAGTTACAGAAGTACGGGATTTGGGGTTGAATCTCACGGCTGACCTTTCGTTTCGAGCACATATTACGCAAATTTCTAAAAAAGCGTATAGAAAATTGGGTTTTGTACTCAGGCAGTCACAGGGGTTCACCAACATAACGGTAGTCAAAACCTTATACAATAGTCTTGTCAGAAGCTATTTGGAACACAGTGCGGTCATATGGGCACCGCACGAAGCAAAGTACACGGTTATGTTGGAAAGAGTACAAAATAAATTCATGCGCCACCTGTACATGAAGCTTTATGGCGTATATCCCTTCTATCCCCTAATGTATCCCACACTGTTTGTACTGGGCATGGTGGGGTACAATGAGTTAAGGGTAAGGCGCGAATTTAAGCTGGTGGCATACTTGGTGGGGGTTTTAAGGGGCAAAGAATACAATCCCGGAATATTAAAGGAAATGTATTTAAAGGTTCCAGACCACTATTTAGAAAAAAGAATCTTACCCAATATACTGTATGTACCAGTAGCGAGAACTAATCTATTAGCCAAATCGCCTCTTATTTGTGCATTTCGTACAATTAACGAATTGCACAATATAATAGATGTGTTTTCTTGTAGTTTGAGCGAATTTTCAAAGGTACTACTAAATATATTATGCTATCAGCAAAAATGTTAAGTTTATGAATTATTGAGGCTTAATAGGCTATTATTGTGTTACAACGTGTTTATTTTTATATTTTTATGAGATATGTTTGTTTTTCTTAATTTATAAAAGAACTCTGTCGAATTAGGTTAACCTGTAATGATAGTTAGTTCTATGTGTAAATAAATAAATAAATAAATAAATAAATAAATAAATAAATAAATAAATAAATAAATATTAATATTATAAAGCTGAAGAGTTTGTTTGTTTGTTTGTTTGTTTGAACGCGCTAATCTCAGGAACTACTGGTCCGATTTGAAAAATTATTTCGGTGTTAGATAGCCCATTTAAAGGCTATAAGGCTTAGACCAACATGACTGGAGCAATGCGAGTGAAACCGCGGAGCACAGCTAATATCAAATAAGTCTTATTGTGGAATACTCGTTTTACTAATTTTGTTTAATTCACATTAATTCGCGTTATTTTAATTTTTACCTTCTTTATTCTTAATAAATTCCATCTCTATTTACGTTACAGCAAGCCGATAAATATCAACACTTGGCGCATTGCTTTTAGCACCTCTGCTTGACTTTATGACGTTGGTCGTAAAGCTACCATTAGTACTGAAACTCTCGTAAATTATACGTTTATCTTTGCTTTATGGCGAAGTTTTTTGATGTACGCTTTTTGGAAGCTGAAATATTGCGGATTTGAATTGAGTTATCTTTATATTTATGTAATGGAAATAGTGGTTTTGAGAGCTTTATTTATATTTTAGTTTAGACTATTTTTAAATAATCATATATTTATTTTGTAGTGTACTTTCGTATGCTTGTTTAGGAAGATATTGGCTTTACGCTTTTAAGATTGTTATTATGTAAGAAACGATTTTTATTGAATTTATATTTTTGGTTTTTATGGCATTCAAATGCTTTATAAATATAAATTTATAAAGAATAGAAAAAAATCGATCACGAGGCGGGACTCGAACCCGCATCCTTCGCGCCATTCCGGGGCGGATGCCTCACCAACTCAGCCACTCGTGACCCGCCCGAGTGATCGAATTTATTCCATTCTTTCAGTTTTATGTGTCTGAAGGGACACACCGCGCGCCATCTATTGAGATGATTAACAACCATTTCAACCAATATGAAGCACTTTTCAGTGAATACAATATTGTAACGATGGAACACGACCTTTTTTGTTGAATTTATATTTTTGGTTTTTTTCTATTCTTTATAAATTTATATTTATAAAGCATTTGAATGCCATAAAAACCAAAAATATAAATTCAACAAAAAAGGTCGTGTTCCATCGTTACAATATTGTATTCACTGAAAAGTGCTTCATATTGGTTGAAATGGTTGTTAATCATCTCAATAGATGGCGCGCGGTGTGTCCCTTCAGACACATAAAACTGAAAGAATGGAATAAATTCGATCACTCGGGCGGGTCACGAGTGGCTGAGTTGGTGAGGCATCCGCCCCGGAATGGCGCGAAGGATGCGGGTTCGAGTCCCGCCTCGTGATCGAATTTTTTCTATTCTTTATAAATTTATATTTATAAAGCATTTGAATGCCATAAAAACCAAAAATATAAATTCAACAAAAAAGGTCGTGTTCCATCGTTACAATATTGTATTCACTGAAAAGTGCTTCATATTGGTTGAAATGGTTGTTAATCATCTCAATAGATGGCGCGCGGTGTGTCCCTTCAGACACATAAAACTGAAAGAATGGAATAAATTCGATCACTCGGGCGGGTCACGAGTGGCTGAGTTGGTGAGGCATCCGCCCCGGAATGGCGCGAAGGATGCGGGTTCGAGTCCCGCCTCGTGATCGAATTTTTTCTATTCTTTATAAATTTAACGATTTTTATTTCAATAATCCCGTATTTTTTAATTCTTTATCTATTTACCTATAGGTACATAGGTATTATTGGATTGGAGCATAATTTATTTTTGCAGACTTTCGTCACACATAAGCTACAAAGAAATTTTGCAAAACTGTATGTAAAGTTTAGAACGAACGTCACAATACTAAAATATTACATAATATCTTCTAGAAATAATACATTAAAAAATAGTTTTTCATAACAAAATTACATTAAAAATGCACAAGGAAACTTTAAATTTCCAGCGAAAAAATCATTATTCCTCTCTGCTTTATTACGCTGGCTCAAGCTGCATTATTCATAAAGGTGCACCTTGCAGCGAAGACAGCCGCTGAGTAAGACTAATATCATTTTCAACAGCTTTTATTCAGCGCTGAAAGCGATAGATTGCTTACCATTGTATAGATAGTTTGAAGCACGTGTTAAGTGAATTTTAATGCCCTAGAGATCTTGATTATTTAATTGAAAAGTGCAAATGTATGGAAATTATTTTCATGGAAGGATTTTAAATGCCTGATTCAGCATGATAAAAGAGGATTAGGGGTTTGCTCTTATTTTGATATAGTCTTTAGAAGATAGATATTTATGTAACATTTTTTTTAATATTAAGTTCTAAGGAAGAATAGATGAAGTTGTATTTTATTGTTTTTAGTTTTATTCGAATATACATTTAGAAATAATTTATTCATAATATTCAGATACATAAAATTAGACATTTTGGGATTTTGTAATTCGTTAGGTATATATATGTTATAACTTCTCTGACATTTTTAAACTTAAGAAAATAGAATACCCTTAGTGTTTTATCATGTTTTTAAGAGATAAAATATAAATCTATTAACCCAAATAGTAGGTAATTAACTGAAAATCAAAGGATATAAAAATAAAGTTTTCTTGGAAAACTTTGATTCAGTAAGGGAATAATAACTTAACAAGATAATTTCACAAGACTACTTTGTAATTAACGTTACAAATTGTCTAGGTACAGTTTTTTAGGGTTTTAATTATTTGCCTTTGATAACTTGAAACCTTATTATATAAATTATCTAACGATCAACTCAAAGAATAAACTTGAAATATAATAGAAGGAAGAAAAAGGCTAGAATCTATTATTTTAATCGAAATTAATAATTTTTTACTGTCATAACACAAAAAAACTTTAGACAGGGTTTATCTTTAAGCGCGGGTTCTTTTTAATCTGGTTTTGTCGTATTTCACATAGAGTGACAGATTGTTTTGTGGTAATACCACACCCCGGACACTCCATACAAAATTATCGTTTTGACAGTCACACTGTAGAGACTGCAAATGTGTGTGTTAACGCTTTATGGTTGGCACATTTGTGACTAGCGTAAAAAAAAATTCGCGTTTTTCTGATGAAATACATCCGTAAACAGCACAATATCTAACCATTTTCTACGAAAAACGATAATCACAAATCCAAAATAATAAAATTACTTTAAGTCAATTTGATTAATGTTGTCAATCTTCGTTGCGTATCGTCCTTGCAGAAAAATGTGGCCCATTTTAATCACGATCGCGCGGGGTGAGGTAAGTGTTTAATTTTGGCGGGAGGCGGAGAGTGTCCGTTCTGTAGCGTTTAGCTACTATTATGTATTCTGTAGTAATACCACACCCCGGACACTCCATACAAAATTATCGTTTTGACAGTCACACTGCAAATGTGTGTGTTAACGCTTTAGGGTTCGCACATTAATTGTGACTAGCGTAAAGAAATTCGCGTTTTTCTGATGAAATACATCCGTTGCGTATCGTCCTTACGGAAAAATGCGGGCCATCTAATAGCGTGATCGTGCGGGGTGAGGTAAGTGTTTAATTTTGGCGGGAGGCGGAGAGTGTCCGTTCTGTAGCGTTTAGCTACTATTATGTATTCTGTGGTAATACCATTAATATTTAAACTATTATAGAATTGTTTATAACACACTGAACTGTAAATTATAATGTAAAAAAATTCGTGTAAATAAAGGTATAGAAGACCATCTATATAATATAAGTCTGAATATGGAAATTCGTATTAAAATAAATATCATAATGAAAATAAATAGAGCTAAGTATGTAATGTAAATACATATTTCATTTTCTGTTGCAATATTTGGTAACAGCAATTGACATGTTCAGCAAACGACTTGAATGTTTTAGAGTCCGCTCCACTTGAGGTGCCTTGCGAGTACAAGCGAGCGAAGGGATGAAAAATAAGCGGACTCTAAAACATTTTTAAGAAATTTTGCCTAGGTTATTCAACACTCTTATTCATTACTCACTTATAATATTATAACCTAGTTAGAAGAAGAAGACTGAAGGCAGCTTATCCAATCTGACATTTTGATTGTATCTCTGAAACAAACAATTTTGCATCATAATTTTTTAGAGTATTTAGAAAATACTGTAGAAAACCAATCAACGTTAGCGGAATATGCAATGATTTGATATGTATTAATAAAAACTCATAAACTGCCTCTTCCAACTGAATAAACAACTTAATTGTGTATTATTCCAAAACGCTGCTAAAAGAGTTCTTCTTGATAAGATAAAGCTAGTACAAGTTTCCTTTATTAAATCGCTAAAATATCAACCACAAATTTATAGTAAATGTTCAGTTTTCGCAATTGTGGAGCACACGGCCAATAACTGTGCATTTATATGAGGTATAAAGATTTCATACTGAAACTAGACGTCATGCAGTTTTCGCGGATTTTGTTGGCTTTTTAAATTGCTTTTCAATATCATATTGCGTTTGACGATATTGTATGGTGAATATAATTTATGAACAAACTTTATTTTTAATGATAATGGAAAAAATAAATACAAATTACTGTTTATGTATTGTTATTAAAAGCCGGATTTTAATAGTGATACGAAATACGCGAATTGATTTTTTCATTATTCCGAATCAAGTTATTACGGATGATATTGTTTTTAAACTCATTAATTACATAAAAGTGTAACTCTAGTAAAGGTAACTTAGTTTAAACAATAATTTGAAATTTCAAAGAGAATTTAATGTATCAGAAACAGAGTACCTTATATTCTTGAGTGAATGTTACGTAGAGAGGGATCAGCAATCCATCTATACTACTATTATAAAGAGGAAAGGTTTGTAATTATGTATGTATGTATGGTTTTCACGCATAAACTACTGATCCGATTACAATGAAATTTAGCACACATATAGAGGGTAACTTGGATTAACACATAGGATAGGTTTTATCCCGGAAATTTCACGGGAATGGGAACTATGCGGGTTTTCCTTTGAAAACGCGGGCGAAGCCGCAGGCGGAAATCTAGTTTTCCATAAAGTTGTAGCATAATGTTCCAATATAGGTTTCGAAAAATTATATGACTGAATATAATATCACAAACTTTAAGAAAAGTAAACCACAAAAACTTCAAAAGTATTAATATTTATTAATATCAAGACGCGCGAATATAAGAAAATTCCGAGTAAGCCAAGCTGCAGACAAAGTTGCGTCACGTTCCTATAAGTTTCAAGTAGTTGAGCCAAGGATATAGCATTGTTTCAGATTGCGTGGCTTGCATCTGTTTGGAATATACCAAGATATAAAGTAAGAACGTTATTGAAAGGGAATGATCTACGATAAAGTTTGTAAATTCTAACGCTGAAATTAAGTTACTTAATATTCAGTTTAAAGCTGGAAAAAACATCTTAAATTCGTAAAAAAATTCTAAAGCTACAATTAAATTACTATAAAATATAAGTTTAAAGTATTTAATTTTTATTTGAAAAAACATATTCATGAATAATAATAAAATTAGAGATGTAGGTACCAAGTACCTACTTTAAATTAATAGGTATGTATTTTGTGTTTTAGTTGCTCCCAAGTTCTAGGCGTTGATTTTATTTTATAAATTAAAACATAACATATTTTAAATCATATCATTGTCTTCATATTTGTACGGACATTTACCAAAAGTATGTTTAATCCATTTGAAGTAGCATTAAATCTTTACAATTAAACATCAACGAAATATCCAATATCTCTGCATAAAACTCTTAACTAACGCTAACAGATTCCCATTTAACAGGAAGTCTAAAACTCAATAAATAGGTCAAATATATGTATCAGCTTTTTGACCCCTTACAGTATATTATCAAATAAATGTGCCAATACATTATCCTAAAAAATCGACACACCCGTCCCCAGAGACCAAATCCCACTTAGCCTTTTATCTTTATCCCATTCATTTTTATCAATAAATATATTTCCTTCAATCCCTCAAAATATTCCATGTTTAGATTTGCCTTATATTTGCATGGTTATAGGATTTTCTTTTTATATGATAAGATAATGATCGAAATGGAAAATTTTTGAGGAGTATTTTCCACGCACATTCAAATTTATCCATACATGCTTCTGCAATATTCTTACTAGGATAACTGCTAACCTGAAAAAGCTATAATGTTACTAACAATAAATGCGTAATACTAGGTAAAAACTAATTTAAAAAAAAATAATGTTTCTAACAGTAAACGTAAGAAAAATCTATTTAAACTTTGTGCTAGCTGTGCCCCGCGGTTTTAGCCGCATTGCTCCGCTCCTACTGGTCTAAACGTGATGAAATATAGCATAAAGCTTCCTCGATAAAATGACTAACAGTGAAATAATTTTTAAAATCGGACAAGTGGTTCCTGAGATTAACGCGTTTAAGCAAACTGACTCTTCAGTTTTATAATCTTTTATAATATAAAAATGAATCACAAAATGTATTGGTAAGCACATAACTCGAGAACGGCTGAACCGATTTCGTTAATTCTAAAACGTAAACATGTACCACGGGCGAAGCCGAGGCGAACTGCAAAATTAGTATAGATTTAAAGTTAAGTTAAATTGTAAAAAGTTTGTAAAAGTAAGAACTAAAAAGCTTATTATAATATGATAAGAGAAATAGCGTGCGATGTTCGGTTGCATTTAAATCGGAGGTCAGAGTGGGGTCACCTAATTCGATTACAATTATCTATCAAGTCCCGAGCGGGTTCGATCAATGACTTTGCTTTATGGTCAATTTTATTACTTGAAAATATTATCTTAATATAAATGTAAAGTGGAGAATGCATTGAAAGTTGAGGTTCTGAGCTTCGAAACAATGTAATCGTACAAAATTGAATGAATCGTTTTACTTTTATTGGGCGAAAAATTATGTATGAACATTTTAAAGCAAAATTGTAAAGCTGTCTTGAAACTGGCGTGTAAAACTCTTAGTAACCGTTATATAATGTAGATAGTCTATAATAGAATGCTTAGATAGAGTGTATAATAATTTCTTATTCACGTTACAATTTTCGTTTTATTCTGATTTCTTGAAATTGTTTTACATGGACGTTTGTTAATAGGATAAAGTCATTAGGTAATTTTTGACTATGTTTTTACAATAAATATACATACAAGGTAAAAAATCACAACCGGTTGAGATAGGAATATGGATGCAAATTAAAATATACACGAAGAAAATGAGATTCATAATCTATGCAAAAGTTTTTAACAGCCCTGTTTAATCATTTCACACAAAAGCCGAAAGGAGGTAACTTTAAAATTATGAGCAGGTACAATTCTGTAATGAATAATTATTTGAAGCTCTTAAAAGAGCCTTTAGAAATCCTTTCATTATCAGTTAACTACATTTTTAGGGTTCCATACCCAAAGGGTAAAAACAGAAAGGTAGATTGGATCGCGTTTAGTATATATGAGAATATATTTTAGAATATGTATATGTATGTGACTTCGCTGTCCCTCTGTCGGTTTGTCCGTATTTCACCAGGCTATGATATCATAAATCATGATATATAGATAGTTGAAATTTAGCGAGACGATGTATTTCTGTGGTCGCTATAACATAATATAACATAAGATGAACAAATCGAAGACAAGCAAATGTTAGCACGGTCATAAAGTGGATGACTGAAAAAAAAATTGTTGATTTTTAGTTTAAATATACGGAACCGTTAATGTCTCGAGTCCGACTCGCACTTGACCGGTTTTTATGACATCTTTCTAAAGACGGATGTGACGTAATTACGTCACAGGCTGGATCTAGGTTAGTTCTTGTTATTGTTTTGAATCTAGGCTAATAACGAGCGACAGAGATATCACGCATGTAAAATAGTCTTAAAATAGTAGATATTGTTTTTAAATGTGTTGCGATGACATTTATTCTTGTGTGATACACGTGAGACTTAAAATAGAATCTTTCAATATATAGCATTTAATCGTGCAGTTAATATAGGATAGAGTAGTAGCGTCAAAAATATATAAGGTATTTATACAGTTGTTAATTTGAGTTACACTGTAAATTATTACAGCTTCATTTTTTATTGCATAAAATACTTGCAAAGATTGTGTTATTTTGTGAGTCAGTGGAGATAACGAGATATTTTTCTTACTCAATTATCACTGGAAAGCTTTTTTTAAAAACTTGAAACATTTTACTAATAGTTAAAAAGGTAAGATTTAAAAACCGCCAAGGTAGAGTAGATATTTGACTCTACGAAGATGGTAAACATAATCCCTCGCATATTTAGCCTGGTTGTTCTTTATTATTGATAAGTTGTTTTATTATTACAAACTTCGGTAGCATATTGAGGCAAAGTTTATAGCAACAGTCTTGTAAATGTTGTGATACCTAACTCGGAAAAGCCAACAAATCGAAACAACTTCATATATCATATTCAACAATTTTACTGAAATAAAAACGCCTTACAAATTCAATGATTAATGGTGTTTTGTGGCCTAAAAGTCTTGATTATGATTGAAGATTTTCGCAGTAGTCTAGAGGTCACAGAACAATAAATCAAAATTTATACCGGATTTTAATAAATAGGTTACTGTTTTTGTCGTTTTGATCGAAATGTTTTAGATCAGGAAATTTGCTTTTTAACATATATTTGAAATGGTTAGAATTTGGTCTACAGTTACAATAAATTATCAATCTGTTCAAGAGCTACGAAATCCGTAGCTATGCAAACTTAAACTCAAACATTTATTTATTTAATTAGACTTCTTCTAGCACTTTTGAATCGTCATTACATATTTTTAACATTTACCACCCTGCTGCTATACTCCCTGTAAAGCATGCTAAGTCTTATAAAATAAAGTACCTATATCAAATTTTTTATTAGGTACTCTCACAACACAAACATATTCACAAACAATAGACACTTAACTCATTGTTTTCTAAAAAAGGAATCTTTACCTCTAACGCATTTCAACTAAACTTATTTTAAAAGCGCGTTTAAGATATAACACAAATTTATTATTTACCACCAGCTTCTTTTAAAAATATCAATACTTTATATTCCTCTTAATTTGACCACAGATAATAAAATACTAGTTTGACCAACAATATGACGTCACAAGTGAAGGTTCCATAAATCGGTCAAGGCAGAAACTTGATTCCTCCCGAGATTTAGGGAAAATTGAGATCGTGTTACTAATTGTATTGGCAGAAATTAACTTATAAGCGATACATCCTTGATGGAATATAAGAGGCCAATATTTATTATTATTTCAGCATTAATAGATAAAAATATCTATATATATTGTTCGAAAATTCATGAAATAGATTGTAGGCATAAATTATTCACACGATAGTTATTACTTCTTACTTTACAATTAGTAAACGTTCAAAAAGCATTTTACGGCCATGTAAAATCACTAACAGTGCCACGCGGTTTTACTCGCGGACAAAATCAAGTATTTCTATAGCTCGTGTGCTATTCTTATGATCTTCATTACTGTAAAATTTCATCTAAATCCGTCCAGTACTTTCGTGGAAGAGTAACAAACATATATTCATTCATCCACCTTCACAAACTTTCTCATTTATAAACATTTTCACTAACCACTAACACTTAAAAAATATCAATAAGAAGAACCCCATTATTTGATAAATAAAATCTAACAATTGAATTTCAAAGAAAGCCGAAACCTTTTCATATTCGATCATCAATCAAGGTGACCGGACAATCCATTTAGCCAACGTTCACACGGAGACACGATTTGCCGAATCTTATTTTCATCGGATCTGGAAAAACCGAATGTGGTATTCACACAGCACATCTCGTATCGAAACCCCTATGCTAACACCATCCTCTTTCTTTTTTAGCAAGAGCGCTTGTATGTGAACGCATGTATTGAATGTCCTATTGACTATACCATTTCATCGGATCTGAAATTTTGCAGTACAACCGGATTGGTTTGTAGCCCCAAAATCTTAACTTCAGCAAGATTCGTTTTTTTGCCGTATCTTGAAACCGAATGCATGAACTCATTCATTGAAATATTTGTGCTATTAAAACGAATCCTGGTAAAACCGATTCGGTAGAAAAAACCATGTCACCGTGTGAACGTAGGGTTATTCGGTGTCCATTTGCTAAAGGTTAAAACGGGCTAAGGTCAATGTTTCCTTGATAAAAGACTATGCAAATGCTCGTCTGAATAGATGATATGGCGCGATTTTATCTAGTGAGGATACGGAACCTTCTGAATGATTACGGACGATTAATATGCGTTTTGGAAGAGGATAAAGGAAGATAACGTTTGGTTATAAATAGGCTAGTTTTGATAGTGACTCTACCGACGTGTTATCTTATAGGTACGCTCCGCAGTTTAACCCGCATTTTTTTACTGCTGCTTCGCTTCTATTTGTTTTAGCGTGATGATATATAGCCTACAGCTTCTTCGATAAATGGTAAAAACTGAAATAATTTTTCAAATCGGACCAGTAGTACTAGAGATTAAAGATAACAAATAAGCAAACTTTCTGGCGTGAAGAGACAGACGGACAGAGTTACTTTACTTTAGGATTTTGTAATCCTAAAAAACCACCATAAGTTATATATATTATTATATTATATTCGTATTTTCGGGAAACTGTTCGTACTTACTTACTGATTTTATATTAACTTCAAATGAACAACAGCAAATAAAACGCTGCTTACAAATTAAAATAATAAATATCGTATATTAAAATAAAAAATGAACAATTTTATCGTTTAATAAAAAATGGAAATTATTAACATTAAAGCTAAAACGAAAACATAATATTGAAAATTAATATCGTCTCATTTTCTCCCGAAACGATCGCCGTTTAGCGAAGGTTTAATAAAAACGGGTTATTATTCATATTATTATCTTCTCATTACACGGAAAATAGGGATTTTCGTGTAATTTCCTTTTAGCACTTAATAACACTTCAAGGTTTCGTTGACAGCTACGAAATTTTCGAAGAATGTAATGCTAAACATAATATAATTAATGGAAAGCATGGACAAATATATTCTAGTGGACTGACAATCGTCATACTAGAGATCGTACCCCGTAATTTCAGACTACTACTAGATGGCGCTCTGATTTGAGCTTATTATTTAATTTGCAGTTTTAAAAGCGCCACTAGTGACCAATTTTAGAACTAAGGAAACAGCAAACTATCGATTTTCAATTATTACATCTAGAGGGCATTGTTTTAAAAACTCCGGTGTTTTTGAATTATTTTAGTTTTTAGTTAAGAGCGTTCATGCTCCTCACAGGGCTTAGTGCAGTTACGAATTGGCGTGTTGGTGTTATCAAGTTTGGGTCGCTGGCTAAGACATGCTGGACATTTCCAAGAAGACTTCTTTTCAGGTAACATGGCATAAAATCTCTTATCGTTGGTTCCAGCGCACTGCAAGTCATACGCTAAAGAACATAGCGAGCATCTAAGGAAGTGAGTACCTTTAATAAGGTTTCGACACCCACTACAAACATTCGACATAGTGATCAGAGTAGTGTATATATGTTACCGGCCAAACCCGATTTTAGGACAAACTAGTTTGGCCTAGGCTAAACTAGTTCGTCCTATACACGATCGGATGAACTGGTATAGCCTAGGCCAAACTAGTTCATCCTAAGACCAATAGGATAAATCAGTTTAGGCTAGGCCAAGCTAGTTTGTCCTAATATAAGTATGCACACACCCAGGATAAACTGGAATGGTCTTGTCTAAATATTTTAAAATACCTGGAAAGGCAAAATAAATTGGTGTTTTATTCAATTTTAATTATTACTGGTAAAATAAATAAAATACTCTCTAATTTAAATATAAACATTTGCCGTTAAAACTAATGGTACTAACAATAATTATAGTACCTAATACAAACAATCACAGTATCGATTATTATTACTTCACTTCGAGCTGTCAAAATCTCAATGTACGAATTGGAATCAAGTAAACTGAACAAGAAATACTCCGTAATTGTAAAAATAATCATGTTTATAAAAATTATTAAGATTAATTGTCATTAAAACTAATGGATAATTGGTAATACAAATAATCATAGAATAGATTATTATAACTACACTTCGAGCTTTCAAAAATGTTATGTAATTTAATTTTACACGGTGTGCTTTGGTGGCACTTAGAATTACAAAGTATCATTGCTTTCTTGCATTTGCGTCTGCTCGAGGAACAGTTTTTGTTGCAACTGCATCTCACAAAACCTTGGCCTGATCCAACTGAATGTCTCGTAGCTGCATCCCTAATGATATTTCAGAGTCTCGGTTCACATCTGCAAGTTCTAAAAAAGCTTGCTTGCAAAACTAGTTTATCCTGGGTGTGTGCGTACTTATACTAGGATAAACTAGTTTGGCCTAGCCTAAACTGATTTATCCTACTGGTCATAGGATGAACTAGTTTGGACTAGGCTATACTAGTTCATCCGATCGCGTATAGGACGAACTAGTTTAGCCTAGGCTAAACTAGTTTGTCCTGAAATCGGGTTTGGCCGGTAACATATATATTCTTTATTTTCTGTTAAAAATGTTTTTTCTTCTTAATTATTCCCTTGTAAACAGTATTATTTATATGAGCAAAAAATACGGGAAAAGAAAAAAAAATCTGGATGTACGGCGATGATTTGAACCAGCGTCTATCGGTTTTTAAGTACGAGACTCAGTCAATACAGCTACAGGCACTTATACGTCTTATATTGAAATTTATGCTCTAATTGTTCGAGTAATTCTTTGATAAAAACAGTTCATAGCAACGTGGTCCATGGTGGTCACGAAGTCACTCTCGAACAGCGATGAACGAAGTGAAAAAATAGGCGGTTCATCCTAAGGAGCGCTGGTGCAGTGAACTCCCATAAATAATTATAATAAAGTTGTGCTCATTCATTTAACAATTAATATATCTTTAATTTAAAGTTTATCGTATACCTAAACTCCAATACGAATATCAAATGCCTAAATACGGAATCCAATAAGAGTCAAATCGGGTTCGTTCGTTTAATTTTCAGAACCTATTCAAAATTAACTCTCTTTAACGATGTACTAAACATTTTCTATATTGACACTGCCTTCATTTATTTGACTATTTTTACAATTCAATACCGTCAGCTTTTGCTGACTGCGTTTATTTTTAGGCGCGGGTCAAACGCAAACGCAACCGTGGCACAACCGTGGCGTGCCGTCTCGACGCCTTTCCAAAGTTCTTTCATACAAAATGTAGAAGAAGGACGAGGTGCAAAACAGATTGAAGAGGTGCGCTTATGGCACGCCCGCGCCCGCGCCGCTTGTGTTTGACCCGCGCCTAACATGGCAAGAATAACATAGGTGTTATTCCAAAACAAACTGCATGACAGCTGCAACTGTCGACTTCATGTCTATTATTTACAGGGACTACAATTCGAATGAAAACTAACAGTTTTTGTACCAGCTAAATTATTTTTAGATTTATGTGAATGTTTTGTTACATTGTTTTAAATTTGATAATGAAGATAGAGTTACGCTTATAGATAAAAAAAATTAGAGCTTTTCATTTTCACTGACTATATTACTATAATACAGAACGCTTTAATATTTTTATACTAGATAGGTATTATGCTTCCTATGGTAGGTATATTCTATGAGAGTCACATTATGAATTCAGCGGTAACAATTTTTCATAATATTATCTACATTTCTTCCTGCAACGTGTTTCTAAATTTGAAAATTTATTCCATACAATACAGGTAACGCTGGATATCGAGCTCAAACAAGAAGAGTATATAGTAGCTATATAAATTCATTCAACAGAAAAAGTTCATTTGAATTTGTTATTATTTTGGAATGGTAACTATTCATTTATATGTATCTACCTATTATGGCGATTCAAAACCGCTTCTAAAAGAAACCTGTTTGAACATAAACTTTGCATTTATTTTTATATTTGTCTATTAAACACAAAGCATAAAAAAACCAAACCAATATAACAATGCAACTATAACCAATGTAATACTCATATTCCATATTCCTTTTACGCGGTAATAAAAATGAATGTACTCATTTCGACCCATTGTTGGTCATTCCCGGGAACAATTTTCCCTCATCATTTGTATGATGGAATCTCTTAATAAATTACGTACTAAATTGTACCTAATCATCAATACATATAATAAAATTCTAGAAAAGTGGTGTCTGTACAATGAAAATATGTAAAAAAAAATTAGCAGGGGTTATTATTAAATCGATCCCAAACCCAAAACTGTAGTTAAAAATTTTTTTGTCTGTTTGTCTGTTTGTCTGTTTGTCTGTATGTTTGAACACGCTAATCTCAGAAACGGCTTATCCGATTTCGATGCAGTTTTCACTAATATATTGTGGTAATCTTCATTTAACATTTAGTGTTTATTTCATGTCAATCGGTTCATAAATAAAAAAGTTATGACCATTTAAGTACTCACGGCGAACATTTGCTAAGGCATTCTATGGTACACATACAGTGTACGATAAAACGTAAGTTATCTGTTATACGCTACAGTTATGTCCAAGTGATCATATCGAAAGTCCCCAAGGGTGGGGGGGTAAGCTGAGGTAGTAGGGGGGAGGGGTCAAATTAAAATTATACTTATTTCTAGGTAAATTTTATACATAAAATGTCCTTTAAATTATGTCGTATTTATAATATTACTAGCGGTCCGCCCCGGCTTCGCCCGTGGTACATATGAAAAATAGATGTTGGCCGATTCTCAGACTTACCCGATATGCACAGAAAATTTCATGAGAATCGGTCCACCCGTTTCGGAGGAGTATGCAGACTAACATTGTGACACGAGAATTTTATATATAAGAAGAAGAAGATATTTTTAACCCCCGATGCAAAAATATGGGTGATAAGTGTTTGACCGCTGTGTGTGTGTGTGTTTGTGCCACCGTAGCTCGCTAGCAGGTAATCCGAATTAGATGATGTTTTTTTGTTAGGCAGCATATTTTCCGACGCTGGTTCTTAAATAAACTGTATCAAAATCGGTTCATCCATTTATTGTGTAAAAGTGGGAATGAAAATAACTAAAGTTGTCGAATATACTTTAGTGATATATTAAATGAAAGTGAACGACCTATCAGTAAAAATAAGTCAAATTTTATCAAAATCGGTTCATCCATTTATTTGATATAGGTATAAAAGTGGTAGATAATAAAAAAAGTGAATTTTGACTCAAGTGACATATGAAATTAAAGGGCATGACGTGTAAAGTATAATTAGACATATTTAATCAAAATCGGTTCATCCATTTACTATACCTATATACAGGGTGTAATCGTTAAGTGTGCACAGGCGATTTTTCCGTAAGTATTACAGATAACAAAAAACTTTAAACTGATAACGAAAGTACTTAACCTAATGAGTAAAATGGCGGTAATAAATTTTTAAAAATAAATCGAGAAATATCAAAAAAAATATCTTTAAACCCTCCCATACATTAAGTATGAAATATGAATATCCCATATACATTTAATATGAAAGATTTTAGCTTTCTTTTTCTTTTTTGGTTTTCTGCTTTAATTACTTCGCAAATTTGAAGTGGCATTTTCCACGCTTTTTCCGGACATTTTCACGCATTTTCCGGATATTTTCCGGGGATTTTCCGAGCATTTTCCGGGCATTTTCCAGGCATTTGCCACGCTTTTTCCGGACATATCCACGCATTTCCCGGGCATTTTCCAGGCATTTTCCACGCTTTTTCCGGACATATCCACGCATTTTCCGGATATTTTCCAGACATTTCCCTGGCATTTTCCGGTTATTTTCCGGGATATTCCAGACATTTTCCGGGAATTTCCCAGGCATTTACCGAGCATTTCCCGGGGATTTTCCGGATGTTTCCCAGACATTTTCCGAACATTTCCCTGGCATTTTCCGGGGATTTTCCACGCATTTCCCAGACATTTTCCGGACATTTTTCAGGCATTTTCCGGGGATTTTCCAGGCATTTTCCGGATATTTTCCGGACATTTTCACGCATTTACCGGATATTTTCCGGACATTTTCACGCATTTTCCGGATATTTTCCAGGCATTTTCCACGGTTTTTCCGGAAATTTCCACGCATTTTCCAAGCATTTCCCTGGCATTTTCCGGTTATTTTCCGGGAATTTCACAGGCTTTTTCCGGGGATTTTCCGAGCATTTCCCGGGGATTTTCCGGATGTTTTCCAGACATTTTCCGGACATTTGCCTGGCATTTTCCGGGGATTTTCCACGCATTTCCCAGACATTTTCCGGACATTTCTCAGGCATTTTCCGGCGATTTTCCAGACATTTTCCGTATATTTTCCGGACATTTTCACGCATTTTCCGGATATTTTCCAGGCATTTTCCACGGTTTTTCCGGAAATTTCCACGCATTTTCCGGATATTTTCCAGACATTTCAATGGCATTTCCGGTTATTTTCCGGGATTTTCCAGACATTTTCCGGGAATTTCCCAGGCATTTTCCGAGCATTTCCCGGGGATTTTCCGGATGTTTCCCAGACATTTTCCGGACATTTCCCTGGCATTTTCCGGGGATTTTCCACGCATTTACCGGATATTTTCCGGACATTTTCACGCATTTTCCGGATATCTTCCAGGCATTTTCCAGGGACTTTCCACGGTTTTTCCGGAAATTTCCACGCATTTTCCGAGCATTTCCCAGGCATATTCCGGTTATTTTCCGGGAATTTCCCAGGCTTTTTCCGGGGATTTTCCGAGCATATCCCGGGTATTTTCCCGATGTTTTCCAGACATTTTTCGGAGATTTCCCTGGCATTTTCCGGGGATTTTCCAGACATTTTCCGGGGATTTTCCGAGCATTTCCCGGGGATTTTCCAGACATTTACAGGCTATGTCAGGGCAATGTCCGGAAAATGCCTGGAAAATTCCCGGAAAATATCCGGAAAATGCGTGAAAATGTCCGGAAAAATGTGGAAAATGTCACTTCAAATTTGCGAAGTAATTAAAGCAGAAAACCAAAAAAAGAAAAAAAAGCTAAAATCTTTCATATTAAATGTAGGTATATGGGATATTAATAATAATAATAAGGGCGTAGGGATGTGACGACCCCATCGCCCACGGTTGGAATATCTGCTGTCTACGTGACAACAGATATTCCACCCGTGCAATCAGTCAACCCGCAGGACACCTTGTGGCGTGGTGTCGGGGAGTAGCGACCCCGCGGGAACCGAGTGCTCCCGGGGGAGGCCCCTGTCTTCATCTCCGGCTCGCCTTCACCGGCTGGTCGGAGTGAAGCCTGACGAGGACAGGACCCCCACCTCTGGCTTGCCTTAACCGGCCGGCCAGAGTGGAGTCGCGAGAGCTTTTAGCTCGAAGGGTGGATGCGAATCATAAGTGGCGAGTGGGCACGTGATGCTGGACCCTCAGGGAGCGCGTGATCGTCGTTTAAAGTCCAGGGACGCCTCTCCACCCTTAGCTGCTCACAATATGTTGCCCCCTTGTCGCACTATTGCAGCGACTTATTTCGGGGGCCCATACAGTGAGAGGGCGAGTCACCACCTGCCAACATATTTTTACTTTCTTTTAGTAGAAAGGCAGGTGCCATAGTTTCCAATAGTCCCCAATACCAGTCCATTTAGCATCCCAATCCATAGCCCAGTTATTAAATTTCCATACCCTGCAATAGTCCTACATCGGCCGCGGACTGCCTAGGACTGTATCTCTATAGTGCATTCATGGGCAGGCTGCGGCTGGTGTCCCACAACACATTAAAATTCTCGAAAGGGCCTCTGCGTGTTGGATCCGTGTCCCCACGTAAGCCTTCCAAAGATCCGGGTACCGTCCTTCTGGTGGTACCCGAGTATTATGGAAATGAGAAACATAATAATAATAATAAATTCTTTATTGCACACCAAATAAAATAACAGAGAAGAAAACAGCGCATAGGAACAATGTACAAAAGGCGGTCTTATCACTTACAAGTGATTTCTACCAGACAACCTGTGATATTGGAAAATGCTGGAAGAATACATTTATGGAGGTGTGAGCAAAAGAGCACTTAATATTTAAAAATAAATAAATAAATAAATAAAATAAAATACATGTATATATAAATATATGTATATATATATATATATATATATATATATATATATATATACCTATATTTATATATACATATATATATATATATACCTATATATATATATATATACTATTTACATTATATATATATATATTATAATATATAAAGCTACACTACCACTCACTCACTCACTGACATCGGGTTTCTCGGAAACTACGTGGAAAGTTGGGGGGATTTCGACGTGGACGTGTAGAGGTGCTCCCAGTGACCACCGGAAAAATATTGACATCTCCAACACCCTGGACAAGAGAGTGGACCCCTGGAGGTGCGCAAAAACGGTGGTACCTGGAGGGGGGGTGTCTGAACAAAAAATGCTCGGAACTGGTGGCGATTACCAGGGGGGGTGGAAAAATGGGGATTTTCGCGAAAACAAGATGGCCGCCGTACTTTGCCAAAATCGCCGTTTATGAATCCTTACGTCTCAAATTTGGCACACGTGCTCTGTTCGAACCGGCGAATCGATCGGTGCCCCGTTCGAGTGGCTCCGGGCCCCCGTTTCCGACTTCCATACAACGTAAAATCCAACGGCCCGCGGAAACGGTGCGAGTTGGGTGGGGGGTCCGGGAACTAAAAATGATCACCACCCTGGGACGCTACCAGGGAGCCATAGTGGGTCGCTCGATTTTGGAATTTTTCCATTTTTGGCGCAAACATAAAAACGTAAATTTAGACGAGGTGGCGCAACGGAGAAATACACCAATGATGGATTCTTACTCGCCCAGCTCCCAGGATATCCAGAAAAATACGAAATCTTAAACTTTCCCTCATCTCGCGATGACGGTCAACGGCCCGCGCAAACGGTAGCAGCTGCATCTGGGGTGCTCGAACTAAACTTGGAGTAGACCTCGAGCAATTACCACAGATAGTGAAAAAAATTCAAAATGGCGGAAAAAATGGCCACCGCCATACAAATTCTAAAACGGCCATCGCTGGGCCGATCGCGCTGAAACTTGGCACAGGGGCTTTAATCGAGCCGCACATTAAGGTGGGATACTCATAATTGAATTTCCACCGCTGGTTTCCGAGTTTCATACAACGCGAAATTCGACGGCTCTCCGAAACGGCGCGAGATAGGTGGGGGGTGTAGAACTAAAAAATGATCAGGAAGATGGGGCGCTACCAGGGCAATCGAGAAATTTCAAATTGGACGCAATTTTTTTTTCAAAAATGGCCAATTTTTCAAAGCAAGATGGTGGCGCCGGTTACTTTACGATCGGTCTGAAAATTGACTTCTGTGCTTTAATCGGCCAGATTTACAAAACTGCATACTCAGAATCTCTCTCCGACCCCTGGTTTCCATTTTCCATACATCACGAAATTCAACGGCTCTCTGAACCGGTGGCACTTAGGTCGGGGTCGCCGAAGTAAAAAATGCTTCAAAACCTGGTCCGCTTCCAGGCACATAAAAATTTTTGGTAAAAAGTGAATTTTTTTTTTCGAAAATTTTGTATGGAAATTTCCATAGTAGGAAGGGAAATTGAATAGCAACGGCAAAAGACGGCGCCGCGGGCTGCTTGCTGCCCGCGCATCGCGCACCCTCGAAGGTCGACAGCCTCCCAGAGTAGAAAATATTTGAATAAGTAATTTATAGGCAGTTCAAACTGACTGTGGAATCGCTGATGGCAGATCATAACAAATGGACAGGGAATTGTAATACATTTTCAAATGACTGAAGATTACTGCCCTGGGCTGCTTGCTGCCCGCGCACCACGCAACTTCGGTGGAAGATGGCCTCCCGGAGTAGAAAAAAACTTGAATAGGGAATTTATAAGCATTTCGGACTGACTGTGGAATCGCTTTTAGCAGATAGTAACAAAATATGGACAGGAAATTCTAATGCATTTTCAAATGACTGAAGATTTGTAGATAGGTATTTATCTGTCTTTAATCCTCACGTTTATGGGACCATACTTCATAAGCTTTTATTATATGAATTTTAAAATAAAATTGGAGAAAAAGACGCCAATAAGTAGTTAGATATCTACAAAGGCTATTCAAATTCATTACGATACAGACACAATCCCAAATTTTGAACCAATTCGACCTTGGGAAGTTATAAACCGACTTCCTAAAAAAAATTAGCCAATTAGGTAATTTCTAAGTTAATTTTTGATGATGATGATATCAATATAGACCTGCCTACCTAAATTGTTACTTACATCAAAAGTTTTAATGAAACTTGAAAACACTTGAATGTGATTTGTGAATAATTATTATAGGTATATATTTTTGTACTTGCTCTCCGCGCGCCAGCGTAAGTAGTTGAAGAATCCGCATAGTTGTGAATAATAATATAATAATAAAGGTAACGAACCGAGATGAGTAATTTCTATTGATGTTATTAAAACAAATTGTAAAAAATCGAGGTTAAACAACCATATTTTTATACAGATTCTCTACGGACGGTTCTCACACAACACTAAGGTTTCCGTATAAGTATGAAACTTCAATATAAGACCTTGCCAAGATTGCTAATCTACGGTTTTTTATTATTTTTGTTGTTGAAGCGACATCGACATCATGATCTCTGAAATTTTCAAATGTAGGTATCAAGGTTCATGAGATACAGCCTGGTGGCAGATGGACAAACAGTCAGCCAGTCAGTAATAGGGTCCCCTTTTTACCCTTTAAGTACAGATTCTTAAGAATAGAACATTTTTATTTTTAATTATAAATTTTTAAATCATTAATAGGTATTCAAGATCTGTAGAATAAGTGTGGAACCTATACTATCACATTAAACATGTATAGTAATAAGTATTTATCTATTAATAATTATTTATACTGATTTTTTATTTCATTTAGCTTTCACCAATGTTGTAATAAAAATTAAGTGTGAATAAAATGCCACCCTCCCTCCCTCTTCAAATATTTATATGATTTCAAATCAAATTGGAATAATAAAAATTAATAATCAACAAGCATTCAATGAGAATTTCATAAATCAATTCAGTTTACTTTAACATACATGCTATATGCAAAGTTATCTAACATGAAAATAAAGGTATTTTAAAAAATTATATGAAAGCAATTTAAATTATTTTTTTCTACTTTATGAATATTATTACGAGACACTAGATTAATAAGAAAATGAAACACATTAAAAAGTTTTCATTATAATATATTTACACTGAAAACATAATATCCAAACCATATGATAACTATTTATTTAATTTAATTATAAACATGACTTGGTGTAGGTATAGGTACTATGTTTAAATTAATATTTTAATGATACAGTAACTTTTATTTCATATTTTTGTCAAGACTTCTGCAGGGATCTCGAGTTACATTGTTATTGAAAAATATTTTTTGGATAGATATATTAAATTTATGATGTTTGGTGAATTAAAATTGATAAAGAGTATGGCCAAATTATTATACTCGGTTCCTTTTTTCTTATAGCAAACAATGTTGTTTAAAATGTAGACGGCTTTCACTTATTAGGTATATTCTGTATATTATAGTAAGAAGTATAAAATGTACAGTAGCAATAGCTATCAAGTTTTCAGAGATATCATGGTTATTCAAATTGAAATTTAAACACTTTATTACTATTTTTCATCTATAATATAATACCATCAATGGGTCAATCAGTCTGAGTTATTCAATATTAATAATACTAATAACTTTCTGGAATCTTAGACAGACACCTCAAATAAATGAAATTCGGGATCACGTTTCAAAAATTTAACCAATATTTGAATAAGTAAAAGTAATTTATAAGCAGTTTCGACTGACTGTAGAATCGCTGTTAGCAGATGTAACAAATGGACAGGAAATTCGAATGCATTTTCAAATGACTGAATATTTCTGCTCTGAGATGAGCCGCGAGCTGCTTGCAGCTCGCGCACCACGCACCCTCGAAGGTGGACAGCCCCCCGGAGTGGAAAATACTTGAATGGGGAATTTATAAGCATTACCGACTGACTGTAGAATCGCTGTTAGCAGATGTAACAAATGGGCAGAAAATTCGAATGCATTTTCAAATGACTGCCCTATTGCTTCAACCCAGGGGCAAAAGGGGCTCGCGGGCTGCTTGCAGCCCGCGCACAACGCACCCTCGAAGGTCGACAGCATTCCAGAATAGAAAATATTTGAATTGGGAATTTATAAGCACTTCCGATTGACTGTGGAATCGCTGTTGGCAAATAATAACAAATTGACGGGGGATTTTGATGCATTTTCAAATGACTGCCCTATTGCTTCAACCCAGGGGCAAAAGGGGCTCGCGGGCTGCTTGCAGCCCGCGCACAACGCACCCTCGAAGGTGGACAGCCCCCCGGAATAGAAAATATTTGAATGGGAAATTTATAAGCACTTCCGATTGACTGCGGAATCGCTGTTAGCAGATAACAAATTGACGGGGAATTTTAATGCATTTTCAAATGACTGAAGATTTCTGCCCTGGGATGCTTCCGCACCACGCTCCCTCGAAGGTGGACAGCCTCCCGGAGTGGAAAATACTTGAATGGGGAATTTATAAGCATTACCGACTGACTGTAGATTCGCTGTTAGCAGATATAACAAATGGACAGAAAATTCGGATGCATTTTCAAATGACTGCCCTATTGCTTCAACCCAGGGGCAAAAGGGGCTCGCGGGCTGCTTGCAGCCCGCGCACAACGCACCAGCTAGTTATAATATATAAAGCTACATACACTACCACTCACTCACTGACATCGCTTTTCTCGGAAACTACGTGGAAAGTGGGGGGGATAACGACGTGATCGTGTAGAGGTGCTCCGATGGACCAGAGGAAAAATATAGCGATCTCGATCACCTTCGAAAACCGAGTGGACCCCTGGAGGTGCGCAAAAACGGTGGTACCTGGAGGGGGGGTGTCTGAACAAAAAATGCTCGGAACTGGTGGCGATTACCAGGGGGGGTGGAAAAATGGGGATTTTCGCGAAAACAAGATGGCCGCCGTACTTTGCCAAAATCGCCGTTTATGAATCCTTACGTCTCAAATTTGGCACACGTGCTCTGTTCGAGCCGGCGAATCGATTGGTGCCCAGTTCGAGTGGCTCCGGGCCCCCGTTTCCGACTTTCATACAATGGAAAATCCAACGGCCCGCGGAAACGGTGCGAGTTGGGTGGGGGGTCCCGGAACTAAAAATGATCACCACCCTGGGACGCTACCAGGGAGCCATAGTGGGACGCTCGATTTTGGAATTTTCCCATTTTTGGCGCAAACATAAAAACGTAAATTTAGACGAGGTGGCGCAACGGAGAAACACACCAATGACGCATTCATACTCGCCCAGCTCCCAGGATATCCAGAAAAATATGAAACCCTGAACTTTCTCACAGCCCGCGAAGACGGTCAACGGCCCGCGCAAACGGTAGCAGCTACATCTGGGGTGCTCGAACTAAACTTGGAGTAGACCTCGAGCAATTACCACAGATAGTGAAAAAAATTCAAAATGGCGGAAAAAATGGCCGCCGCCATACAATTTCTAAAACGGCCATTGCTGGGCCGATCACGCTGAAACTTGGCACAGGGGCTTTAATCGAGCCGCACATTAAGGTGGGATACTCATAATTGAATTTCCACCGCTGGTTTCCGAGTTTCATACAACGCGAAATTCGACGGCTCTCCGAAACGGCGCGAGATAGGTGGGGGGTGTAGAACTAAAAAATGATCAGGAAGATGGGGCGCTACCAGGGCAATGGAGAAATTTCAAATTGGACGCCATTTTTTTTTTCAAAAATGGCCAATTTTTCAAAGCAAGATGGTGGCGCCGGTTACTTTACGATGGGTCTAAAAATTGACTTTTGTGCTCTTATTGGCCATATTTACAATACTGCATACTCAGAATCTCTCTCCGACCCCTGGTTTCCATTTTCCATACATCACGAAATTCAATGGCTCTCTGAACCGGTGGCAGATAGGTGGGGGGTGTAGAACTAAAAAATGATCAGGAAGATGGGGCGCTACCAGGGCAATGGAGAAATTTCAAATTGAACGCAATTTTTTTTTTTTCAAAAATGGCCGATTTTTCGAGGCAAGATGGTGGCGCCGGTTATTTCACGATCGGTCTGAAAATTGACTTTTGTGCTCTTATCGGCCATATTTACAAAACTGCATACTCAGAATCTCTCTCCGACCCCTGGTTTCCATTTTCCATACATCACGAAATTCAACGGCTCTCTGAACCGGTGGCACTTAGGTCGGGGTCGCCGAAGTAAAAAATGCTTCAAAACCTGGTCCGCTTCCAGGCACATAAAAATTTTTGGTAAAAAGCGAAATTTTTTTTTCGAAAATTTTGTATGGACATTTCCATAGTAGGAAGGGATATTGAATAGCAACGGCAAAAGACGGCGCCGCGGGCTGCTTGCTGCCTGCGCACGGCGCAACCGCGAAGGTCGACAGCCTCCCGGAGTAGAAAATATTTGAATGCGGTATTTATAAACATTTCCGACTGACTGTTGAATCGCTGTTAGCAGATACTTAATAACAAATGGATAGGGAATTATAATACATTTTCAAATGACTGAAGATTATTGCCCTGGGACGCGCCGCGGGCTGCTTGCAATTGCTTCTAAGGAACGATGTTATAATAATATGTATAGCCTATATAATGTTGATCCGACCTTTTCATAATATTTATTCAAAATTTGGAAGTTAATCAATGCAGTACTGTTTGCGTCTAGCTCGGGGTAGCGTATTTTCTTCTTCGATTATTAATTTGTAGATCACGCCCCAAGTGTTATAAAAATATTCAGTATATTTTCCTACGTTTTTTTTATGTATAGATTTTATTTAAGTTGTATGTTATTCGTTTTTCGTTATTTTGATTTTGTATAAATTTATATTTTATACCTATAGATTTTCTTTAAAAATGAAAAAATGTGTTACCATTAGTTGAATAATATAGTCATTTTAATAAAATAATTTTAGTTTCAATTATTGTTGTTTTATTCGCAATTCAAAAATAATTATTAATATTGATTTTATGAAACTTAATATAATTAATCTATGTAGATTGTAGATAGCTGTTTTATTATTGAAATAATTAAAGTTTTGATTAGATAAATTGCCTACCATCTACTACACAAGATAATGTTTAGTACTTACCTACTTAAAATTAGCTTTTTCTTATGCCATTTAATTAATGATCATGAATCATTTTTCACATGTTCGATTCAAAAACACAGTGTATGAAGAACTTAACAAATTAAAAAATTCTACTATGTAAGATGAAATGATGGCGATGTAACATTATATTATTTTATACCTAACTATATTTTTTATAATAAACGTAGGTATTAATAATAAAGGTAGGTAGGCTTCGTAACACCTAATTCAGTAGGTACATAAATTAAAAAAGGCACTATACCTTATCATATAAAAATTAAAAAGAGAAAGAGAATTTTAAAATGATAGAATCAAAAAAACAGCACTGATGAATGAATAAATGAAAATTAAACTAAAGATTTTAACTAATTAATATTAATAGTCCTAACTATTTAAATTGTTGGCTTGCAGCTAAATTACTAAAATACCTAAAGGATTAGAAATATTGAGAAAACAACTTCAATAAAAAATCAACAAAATTCAATTTAATGTAACTAGATAATGAAAAATAACGATAACAAACTATTTGTTAATTTCGAGGTTTTACATACCGAATCAGCTACACTCGACAGGGGGACTTGTTTATATAATTCAGTTTTTTGTTAGTTTATAAACAAGACAAGAGGTAACCATTTTTATTCAAGTAGGTATATGAATATATTCAATGAAATTAAAACACATTATTTAGGTATCTTATTTTGTATTGTAGGTATCTTTTAAAAACACGTTTTGCAAATTTCGAGATCATTTTTTCATTACTTAAATAATTTCAATCTTCTATTTTCATTATTGCTTCTGTTAAAAAAATCGCTTTCTATATCGAAGTCGTTCAAAACTGAAAGAGAAATTAGTGATATTTAAATTTTGTATTATACTGTATAATATATTTAAAGACAAGTAATTTATCGGCTGGGATCTTAGAGACTGGGCTGCTCGAAAACTGAGCATTGACTTATTCATTTTTTCTTATATTTCGTTTTTTTATACTTTTGAATAAGAAAAATACATAGTATAATATGATTAATGAATATATCGATCAAATTATGAAGTACCTACATGGTGTAAGATTTTCAAACATTTGATTATTTTTTCAATTATTTATAATATTATTATTTCAATTCCATAATACTCGGGTACCACCAGAAGGACGGTACCCGGATCTTTGGAAGGCTTACGTGGGGACACGGATCCAACACGCAGAGGCCCTTTCGAGAATTTTAATGTGTTGTGGGACACCAGCCGCAGCCTGCCCATGACTGCACTATAGAGATACAGCCCTAGGCAGTCCGCGGCCGATGTAGGACTATTGCAGGGTATGGAAATTTAATAATTGGGCTATGGATTGGGATGCTAAATGGACTGGTACTGGGGACTATGGGAAACTATGGCACCTGCCTTTCTACTAAAAGAAAGTAAAAATATGTTGGCAGGTGGTGACTCGCCCTCTCACTGTATGGGCCCCCGAAATAAGTCGCTGCAATAGTGCGACAAGGGGGCAACATATTGTGAGCAGCTAAGGGTGGAGAGGCGTCCCTGGACTTTAAACGACGATCACGCGCTCCCTGAGGGTCCAGCATCACGTGCCCACTCGCCACTTATGATTCGCATCCACCCTTCGAGCTAAAAGCTCTCGCGACTCCACTCTGGCCGGCCGGTGAAGGCAAGCCAGAGGTGGGGGTCCTGTCCTCGTCAGGCTTCACTCCGACCAGCCGGTGAAGGCAAGCCGGAGATGAAGACAGGGGCCTCCCCCGGGAGCACTCGGTTCCCGCGGGGTCGCTACTCCCCGACACCTCGCCACAAGGTGTCCTGCGGGTTGACTGATTGCACGGGTGGAATATCTATTGTCACGTAGACAATAGATATTCCAACCGTGGGCGATGGGGTCGTCACATCCCTACGCCCTTATTTCAATTATTATTAAAACTACGTTAAAAAATTGGTTGTTTGTAAAGTAGGTTTACGATCGAGATGTTTACGTGATAACGTCTTATTGGTGTCAGCGCTCGAGATGAGACGGGAGATCGGTCTGTCTCTCTCTCGTTATACCTGCGATCGCGCTCGTGAGGTTTTGGTGTGACACAAGTTTCTGAACATGTCACCCGATTAAAACGATTTTAAAAACGTTATCACGTTAAAAACCGACTTCAAAAACGGAAAAGTAGGTTCTTATTTTTAGTGCCGAAAGCATAATGAATTTGATTTTAAACGAAGCTACTAAAAAGACTGAAGTTTTCAATACGTAATAATATACACATCTTCACACATTTATTGAGTTAATGAGCCAATCGTTCACGCTTTATAAGCGTAGGACTTACACCAAGAGTAGTGTAGTTTTTGTATCGAAAATAACCAATTTTTTGTATTGCGAATAATGTAATTGAATTGCAAGTAGGTAGTTCTTGTATCAAAAAATAGCGTAGTTTAATAAGTGCTTAGTGCTTGGCACCGACTTCAAACCTATATAGTGAATAACACAACTAAATAATATGTAGTAATTAATTATTTTTTACTTTTCCGTTTTTGAAGTCGTTTTTTTTTAAGTATGTAGTTATTTTTATAGTGTAACGATATCTTATTCGATACACCCTTTGACTGTAGTCCTATGGCTTTCACTTAGATATTTTTAGTGCCGAAAGCATAATGAATTTGATTTTAAACGACGCTACTAAAAAGACTTGAAGTTTTCAATATGTTTTATACATCTTCACACATTTATTGTCTTGAACAGTTTATTATGAAAAGTCACCGCTATTGATTAGACACCTCAAATAAATGAAATTCGGGATCACGTTTCAAAAATTTAACCAATATTTGAATAAGTAATTTATAAGCAGTTTCGACTGACTGTAGAATCGCTGTTAGCAGATGTAACAAATGGACAGGAAATTCGAAAGCATTTTCAAATGACTGAAGATTTCTGCCCTGGGATGAGCCGCGAGCTGCTTGCAGCTCGTGCACCACGCACCCTCGAAGGTGGACAGCCCCCCGGAATAGAAAATATTTGAATGGGAAATTTATAAGCACTTCCGATTGACTGTGGAATCACTGTTAGCATATAGTAACAAATGTACAGGAAATTCGAATGCAGTTTCAATTGACTGATGATTTCTGCCCCGGGATGAGACACACCACGCACCTTCGAAAGTGAACAGCCCCCCGGAGTAGAAAATATTTGATTGGGGAATTTATAAGCACTTCCGATTGACTGTGGAATCGCAGTTAGCAGAAAATTATAAATGGACTTGGAATTCTAACACATTTTCTAATGACTGCCCTATTGCTTCAACCCAGGGGCAAAAGGGGCTCGCGGGCTGCTTGCAGCCCGCGCACAACGCACCAGCTAGTTATTATAATATATAAAGCTACACTACCACTCACTCACTGACATCGCTTTTCTCGGAAACTACGTGGAAAGTTGGGGGGATTTCGACGTGATCGTGTAGAGGTGCGCCGATCGACCAGAGGAAAAATATAGCGATCTCGATCACCTTCGAAAACCGAGTGGACCCCTGGAGGTGCGCAAAAACGGTGATACCTGGAGGGGGGGTGTCTGAACAAAAAATGCTCGGAACTGGTGGCGATTACCAGGGGAGGTGGAAAAATGGGGATTTTCGCGAAAACAAGATGGCCGCCGTACTTTGCCAAAATCGCCGTTTATGAATCCTTACGTCTCAAATTTGGCACACGTGCTCTGTTCGAGCCGGCGAATTGATCGGTGCCCGGTTCGAGTGGCTCCGGGCCCCCGTTTCCGACTTCCATACAACGTATAATCCAACGGCCCGCGGAAACGGTGCGAGTTGGGTTGGGGGTGTCGGAACTAAAAATGATCACCACCCTGGGACGCTACCAGGGAGCCATAGTGGGTCGCTCGATTTTGGAATTTTTCCATTTTTGGCGCAAACATAAAAACGTAAATTTAGACGAGGTGGCGCAACGGAGAAATACACCAATGATGCATTCGTACTCGCCCAGCTCCCAGGATATCCAGAAAAATACGAAATCTTAAACTTTCCCTCATCTCTCGAAGACGGTCAACGGCCCGCGCAAACGGTAGCAGCTGCATCTGGGGTGCTCGAACTAAACTTGGAGTAGACCTCGAGCAATTACCACAGAAAGTGAAAAAAATTCAAAATGGCGGAAAAATGGCCGCCGCCATACAAATTTCTAAAACGGCCATCGCTGGTCCGATCGCGCTGAAACTTGGCACAGGGGCTTTAATCGAGCCGCACATTAAGGTGGGATACTCATAATTGAATTTCCACCGCTGGTTTCCGAGTTTCATACAACGCAAAATTCGACGGCTCTACGAAACGGCGCTAGATTGGTGGGGGGTGTAGAACTAAAAAATGATCAGGAAGATGGGGCGCTACCAGGGCAATCGATAAATTTTAAATTGGACGCCATTTTTTTTTCAAAAATGGCCAATTTTTCAAAGCAAGATGGTGGCGCCGGTTACTTTACGATGGGTCTGAAAATTGACTTCTGATCTCTGATCGGCCAGATTTAATAAATTGCATACTCAGAATTTCTCTCCGACCCCCGGTTTCCATTTTCCATACATCACGAAATTCGACGGCTCTCCGAAACGGCGCCAGATAGGTGGGGGGTGTAGAACTAAAAAATGATCAGGAAGATGGGGCGCTACCAGGGCAATGGAGAAATTTCAAATTGAACGCAATTTTTTTTTTCAAAAATGGCCGATTTTTCGAGGCAAGATGGTGGCGCCGGTTATTTTACGATCGGTCTGAAAATTGACTTTTGTGCTCTTATCGGCCATATTTACAAAACTGCATACTCAGAATTTCTCTCCGACCCCCGGTTTCCATTTTCCATACATCACGAAATTCAACGGCTCTCTGAACCGGTGGCAGGTAGGTCGGGGTCGCCGAAGTAAAAAATGTTTCAAAACCTGGTCCGCTTCCAGGCATATAAAAATTTTTGGTAAAAAGCGAAATTTTTTTTTTTCAAAAATTTTGTATGGAAATTTCCATAGTAGGAAGGGTAATAGGAATAGCAACGGCAAATACGGCACCGCGGGCTGCTTGCTGCCCGCGCACCGCGCAACCTCAAAGGTGAACAGCCTCCCGAAGTAGAAAATATTTGAATAAGTAATTTATAAGCAGTTTCAACTGACTGGGGAATCGCTGTTAGCAGATACTTAATAACAAATGGATAGGGAATTGTAATACATTTTCAAATGACTGAAGATTACTGCCCTGGGACGCGCCGCGGGCTGCTTGCTGCCCGCGCACCACGCAACTTCGGTGGAAGATGGCCTCCCGGATTAGAAAAAAAACTTGAATAGGGAATTTATAAGCATTTCGGACTGACTGTGGAATCGCTTTTAGCAGATAGTAACAAAATATGGACAGGAAATTCTAATGCATTTTCAAATGACTGAAGATTTGTAGATAGGTATTTATCTGTCTTTAATCCTCACGTTTATGGGACCATACTTCTGAATTCTGATACTTCATAAGCTTTTATTATATGAATTTTAAAATAAAATTGGAGAAAAAGACGCCAATTAGTAGTTAGATATTTACAAAGGCTATTCAAATTCAATACGATACAGACACAATTCAAAATTTTGAACCAATTCGACCTTGGGAAGTTATAAACCGACTTCCTAAAAAAAATTGGCCAATTAGGTAATTTCTTAGTTAATTTTTGATGATGATGATATCAATATAGACCTGCCTACCTAAATTGTTACTTACATCAAAAGTTTTAATGAAACTTGAAAACACTTGAATGTGATTTGTGAATAATTATAGGTATATATTTTTGTACTAGCTCTCCGCGCGCCAGCGTAGTTGAAGAATTCGCATAGTTGTGAACAATAATATAATAATATAGGTAACGAACCGAGATGAGTAATTTCTATTGATGTTATTAAAACAAATTGTAAAAAATCGAGGTTAAACAACCATATTTTTATACAGATTCTCTATGGACGGTTCTCACACAACACTAAGGTTTCCGTATATGTATGAAACTTCAATATAAGACCTTGCCAAGATTGCTAATCTACGGTTTTTATTATTTTTGTTGTTGAAGCGACATCGACATCATGATCTCTGAAATTTTCAAATGCAGGTATCAAGGTTCATGAGATACAGCCTGGTGGCAGATGGACAAACAGTCATGCAGTCAACTTAATAGGGTCCCCTTTTTACCCTTTGGGTACAGATTCTTAAGAATAGAACATTTTTATTTTTAATTTTAAATTTTTAAATCATTTATATTCAAGATCTGTAGAATAAGTGTGGAACCTATACTATCACATTAAACATTAGGGTGGAGTGATATTGTATGAAATATTTTTTTTTTGTTTTTTTCAAATGGCATAGCGACAGAAAGCATACAAAATATTGTTTACGTGTCTTGATGTTTTGAGGTGCCCCAACCCAATTGAAAATTAGAAAAATATGATTTTTTAGCAAACTTTGATTTATTTTTTAATTATTACACAGTATTTTTTATGGCCTTCAAGTCTATTATATAACAAACTTATTTGAGATACATTAAATAATAGCCTGATAAGTTGTTTTAACGTTTTTCATTAATGAAAATTATATTATAGAGGAATGAAAATATCAGAAATAATTAATTATTTAGTACTAGCTGCGCTTCGCGGTTTCACCCGCGTGGCTCAGCTCCTGTTAATCTTAGCTTAATGAAATATAGCCTTTATCCTTCCTCGATAAATGGGCTATCTAACACCGAAAGAACTTTTCAAATCGGACCAGTAGTTTTTGAGATTAGCGCGTTCAAACAAACAAACTCTTCAGCTTTATAATATTAGTATATAAATTATAATATTAGTATAGATAAGGATGGTTTTTTTTTTCAAAACTAGGCATTGGCAGTCGTGATACTGATACTCTTGCCATTATAAAACCATTTTGTTTACTTTCTCAACAAACTGCACTTGAAGCCTCTGTCACCAATTTGATAATATGCATTACGGCCTGGGTAAGGCAAAGAAAATCTTTGACATTCTGAAACATGTAGTCAAACCGCTATTCACGATGTCTTTTAAGATTTATTCAGATAAATTAGAAGTCAGAGGCTTAGTGTTCTTACATTCTTGCCACATAGTTAAGTCGGTATAATCTTTTGAGCAAGTACAAGAGAGTTAAAAAAAATGCATTTGCAACTTCAAATATCAAAATATAACCTTTAGTACCGAGTGACAAAATACTTCAGTTATCTTTTTTTGTTCTTTTTTGTTCGTTTGTCGGTCTTGATAAGATTTAATAAGCGTCTATATTAATTTGTCATGGTGTGTCGAATAAGTTGTAGTACTCTGTTACAGCTAATAGTGGGAAGCGATGCTTTTCGCCACACATCAAACATTTCCGTAGCTAATCTTTCGGATAAATCATGAATTTTGTTATTTTATTAGGTTTAAATTCATATCTTATAAATAAGTAATAGTTTCTTAGCATCAGTATAAGTTGGTAATTGAGACACTGGGTACTTCTCTGGCAAACAAAATGCAGGACAACATGTCGTTTGTCGTATTTTGACTTGCAACATTTTACTGTAACAAAGCGAAATTATAGATAGAACTCACATCAAAAATATTAAATTATGATCTTAATTGTATTTACGTGTAAAATGTAATTTAAAGAAAGAAAGAAAGAAAGAAAGAAAAAACGTTTATTTAATGACACATAGCCTCACACATACATAATGAAAAACAATTTATACAATACTTATATGCTACAATACTTACTTACTACAATACTTAAAAATACACATTGAAGTGTGTAGTCTGTGAAGCATGATACCATTAAAAGGGGAAATCACTCGGTGAACATCTGTGACGTAAAAAAAAAACGTCACAGCACCGATTTTCAGTGAGCCCCGAGAGCAATTATTCGTCATAATATATTTTTAATTTAGAAATATTACTAACATTAGTGTTATTTCCATAACGGCACTGTTTAAAATCAATGTTTCCTACAATAAGAGTAAGCGCAAACGGGCCACCGACCAGAGCCTCTGGTAGCCAGCGATAGCCACTTTTTTATATATTGAAATATTGTGTATTCTCTCCTCTAAATGTATCATCTGCAAAGTATAATTTTGCATGCGTATTTATGAGCAATAATGACATCTTTTTACAGGTATGCCGAAACGAAAATGAAAAAAAATATTTTTCACTCCACCCTATTTAACATGTATAGTAATAAGTATTTATCTATTAATAATTATTTATACTGATTTTTTATTTCATTTAGCTTTCACCAATGTTGTGATAAAAATTAAGTGTGAATAAAATGTACCTACCCACCCTCTTCAAATATTTATATAATTTCAAATCAAATTGGAATAATAAAAATTCATAATCAACAAGAATTCAATGAGAATTTTATAAATCAATACAGTTTACTTTAACATACATGCTTTATGCAAAGTTATCTAACATTAAAATAAAGGTATTTTAAAAAATTATATGAAAGCAATTTAAATTATTTTTTTCTACTTTATGAATATTATTACTAAGAGACACTAGAATTAGATTAATAAGAAAATGAAACACATTAAAAAGTTTTCATTATAATATATTTACACTGAAAACATAATATCCAAACCATATGATAACTATTTATTTAATTTAATTATAAACATGACTTGGTGTAGGTATAGGTACTATGTTTAAATTAACAGTAACTTTTATTTCATATTTTTGTCAAGACTTCTGCAGGGATCCCGAGTTACATTGTTCTTGAAAGATATTTTTTGGATAGATATATTATATTTATGATGTTTGGTGAATTAAAATTTATAAAGAGTATGGCCAAATTATTATACTCGGTTCCTTTCTTATAGCAAACAATGTTGTTTAAAATGTAGACGGCTTTCACTTATTAGGTATATTCTGTATATTATAGTAAGAAGTAAAAAATGTACAGTAGCAATAGCTATCAAGTTTTCAGAGATATCATGGTTATTCAAATTGAAGTTTATACACTTTAGGTATTACTATTTTTCATCTATAATATAATACCATCAATGGGTCAATCAGTCTGAGTTATTCAATATTAATAACACTAATAACTTTCTGGAATCTTAGACAGACACCTCAAATAAATGAAATTCGGGATCACGTTTCAAAAATTTAACCAATATTTGAATAAGTAAAAGTATTTTATAAGCAGTTTCGACTGACTGTAGAATCGCTGTTAGCAGATGTAACAAATGGACAGGAAATTCGAATGCATTTTCAAATGACTGAAGATTTCTGCCCTGGGATGAGCCGCGAACTGCTTGCAGCTCGCGCACCACGCACCCTCGAAGGTGGACAGCCCCCCGGAATAGAAAATATTTGAATGGGAAATTTATAAGCACTTCCGATTGACTGCGGAATCGCTGTTAGCAGATAATAACAAATTGACGGGGAATTTTAATGCATTTTCAAATGACTGAAGATTTCTGCCCTGGGATGCTTCCGCACCACGCTCCCTCGAAGGTGGACAGCCTCCCGGAGTGTAAAATACTTGAATGGGGAATTTATAAGCATTACCGACTGACTGTAGATTCGCTGTTGCAGCAGATGTAACAAATGGACAGAAAATTCGAATGCATTTTCGAATGACTGCCCTATTGCTTCAACCCAGGGGCAAAAGGGGCTCGCGGGCTGCTTGCAGCCCGCGCACAACGCACCAGCTAGTTATAATATATAAAGCTACACTACCACTCACTCACTGACATCGCTTTTCTCGGAAACTACGTGGAAAGTTGGGGGGATTTCGACGTGATCGTGTAGAGGTGCGCCGATCGACCAGAGGAAAAATATAGCGATCTCGATCACCTTCGAAAACCGAGTGGACCCCTGGAGGTGCGCAAAAACGGTGATACCTGGAGGGGGGGTGTCTGAACAAAAAATGCTCGGAACTGGTGGCGATTACCAGGGGAGGTGGAAAAATGGGGATTTTCGCGAAAACAAGATGGCCGCCGTACTTTGCCAAAATCGCCGTTTATGAATCCTTACGTCTCAAATTTGGCACACGTGCTCTGTTCGAGCCGGCGAATTGATCGGTGCCCGGTTCGAGTGGCTCCGGGCCCCCGTTTCCGACTTCCATACAACGTATAATCCAACGGCCCGCGGAAACGGTGCGAGTTGGGTTGGGGGTGTCGGAACTAAAAATGATCACCACCCTGGGACGCTACCAGGGAGCCATAGTGGGTCGCTCGATTTTGGAATTTTTCCATTTTTGGCGCAAACATAAAAACGTAAATTTAGACGAGGTGGCGCAACGGAGAAATACACCAATGATGCATTCGTACTCGCCCAGCTCCCAGGATATCCAGAAAAATACGAAATCTTAAACTTTCCCTCATCTCTCGAAGACGGTCAACGGCCCGCGCAAACGGTAGCAGCTGCATCTGGGGTGCTCGAACTAAACTTGGAGTAGACCTCGAGCAATTACCACAGAAAGTGAAAAAAATTCAAAATGGCGGAAAAATGGCCGCCGCCATACAAATTTCTAAAACGGCCATCGCTGGTCCGATCGCGCTGAAACTTGGCACAGGGGCTTTAATCGAGCCGCACATTAAGGTGGGATACTCATAATTGAATTTCCACCGCTGGTTTCCGAGTTTCATACAACGCAAAATTCGACGGCTCTACGAAACGGCGCTAGATTGGTGGGGGGTGTAGAACTAAAAAATGATCAGGAAGATGGGGCGCTACCAGGGCAATCGATAAATTTTAAATTGGACGCCATTTTTTTTTCAAAAATGGCCAATTTTTCAAAGCAAGATGGTGGCGCCGGTTACTTTACGATGGGTCTGAAAATTGACTTCTGATCTCTGATCGGCCAGATTTAATAAATTGCATACTCAGAATTTCTCTCCGACCCCCGGTTTCCATTTTCCATACATCACGAAATTCGACGGCTCTCCGAAACGGCGCCAGATAGGTGGGGGGTGTAGAACTAAAAAATGATCAGGAAGATGGGGCGCTACCAGGGCAATGGAGAAATTTCAAATTGAACGCAATTTTTTTTTTCAAAAATGGCCGATTTTTCGAGGCAAGATGGTGGCGCCGGTTATTTTACGATCGGTCTGAAAATTGACTTTTGTGCTCTTATCGGCCATATTTACAAAACTGCATACTCAGAATTTCTCTCCGACCCCCGGTTTCCATTTTCCATACATCACGAAATTCAACGGCTCTCTGAACCGGTGGCAGGTAGGTCGGGGTCGCCGAAGTAAAAAATGTTTCAAAACCTGGTCCGCTTCCAGGCATATAAAAATTTTTGGTAAAAAGCGAAATTTTTTTTTTTCAAAAATTTTGTATGGAAATTTCCATAGTAGGAAGGGTAATAGGAATAGCAACGGCAAATACGGCACCGCGGGCTGCTTGCTGCCCGCGCACCGCGCAACCTCAAAGGTGAACAGCCTCCCGAAGTAGAAAATATTTGAATAAGTAATTTATAAGCAGTTTCAACTGACTGGGGAATCGCTGTTAGCAGATACTTAATAACAAATGGATAGGGAATTGTAATACATTTTCAAATGACTGAAGATTACTGCCCTGGGACGCGCCGCGGGCTGCTTGCTGCCCGCGCACCACGCAACTTCGGTGGAAGATGGCCTCCCGGATTAGAAAAAAAACTTGAATAGGGAATTTATAAGCATTTCGGACTGACTGTGGAATCGCTTTTAGCAGATAGTAACAAAATATGGACAGGAAATTCTAATGCATTTTCAAATGACTGAAGATTTGTAGATAGGTATTTATCTGTCTTTAATCCTCACGTTTATGGGACCATACTTCTGAATTCTGATACTTCATAAGCTTTTATTATATGAATTTTAAAATAAAATTGGAGAAAAAGACGCCAATTAGTAGTTAGATATTTACAAAGGCTATTCAAATTCAATACGATACAGACACAATTCAAAATTTTGAACCAATTCGACCTTGGGAAGTTATAAACCGACTTCCTAAAAAAAATTGGCCAATTAGGTAATTTCTTAGTTAATTTTTGATGATGATGATATCAATATAGACCTGCCTACCTAAATTGTTACTTACATCAAAAGTTTTAATGAAACTTGAAAACACTTGAATGTGATTTGTGAATAATTATAGGTATATATTTTTGTACTAGCTCTCCGCGCGCCAGCGTAGTTGAAGAATTCGCATAGTTGTGAACAATAATATAATAATATAGGTAACGAACCGAGATGAGTAATTTCTATTGATGTTATTAAAACAAATTGTAAAAAATCGAGGTTAAACAACCATATTTTTATACAGATTCTCTATGGACGGTTCTCACACAACACTAAGGTTTCCGTATATGTATGAAACTTCAATATAAGACCTTGCCAAGATTGCTAATCTACGGTTTTTATTATTTTTGTTGTTGAAGCGACATCGACATCATGATCTCTGAAATTTTCAAATGCAGGTATCAAGGTTCATGAGATACAGCCTGGTGGCAGATGGACAAACAGTCATGCAGTCAACTTAATAGGGTCCCCTTTTTACCCTTTGGGTACAGATTCTTAAGAATAGAACATTTTTATTTTTAATTTTAAATTTTTAAATCATTTATATTCAAGATCTGTAGAATAAGTGTGGAACCTATACTATCACATTAAACATTAGGGTGGAGTGATATTGTATGAAATATTTTTTTTTTGTTTTTTTCAAATGGCATAGCGACAGAAAGCATACAAAATATTGTTTACGTGTCTTGATGTTTTGAGGTGCCCCAACCCAATTGAAAATTAGAAAAATATGATTTTTTAGCAAACTTTGATTTATTTTTTAATTATTACACAGTATTTTTTATGGCCTTCAAGTCTATTATATAACAAACTTATTTGAGATACATTAAATAATAGCCTGATAAGTTGTTTTAACGTTTTTCATTAATGAAAATTATATTATAGAGGAATGAAAATATCAGAAATAATTAATTATTTAGTACTAGCTGCGCTTCGCGGTTTCACCCGCGTGGCTCAGCTCCTGTTAATCTTAGCTTAATGAAATATAGCCTTTATCCTTCCTCGATAAATGGGCTATCTAACACCGAAAGAACTTTTCAAATCGGACCAGTAGTTTTTGAGATTAGCGCGTTCAAACAAACAAACTCTTCAGCTTTATAATATTAGTATATAAATTATAATATTAGTATAGATAAGGATGGTTTTTTTTTTCAAAACTAGGCATTGGCAGTCGTGATACTGATACTCTTGCCATTATAAAACCATTTTGTTTACTTTCTCAACAAACTGCACTTGAAGCCTCTGTCACCAATTTGATAATATGCATTACGGCCTGGGTAAGGCAAAGAAAATCTTTGACATTCTGAAACATGTAGTCAAACCGCTATTCACGATGTCTTTTAAGATTTATTCAGATAAATTAGAAGTCAGAGGCTTAGTGTTCTTACATTCTTGCCACATAGTTAAGTCGGTATAATCTTTTGAGCAAGTACAAGAGAGTTAAAAAAAATGCATTTGCAACTTCAAATATCAAAATATAACCTTTAGTACCGAGTGACAAAATACTTCAGTTATCTTTTTTTGTTCTTTTTTGTTCGTTTGTCGGTCTTGATAAGATTTAATAAGCGTCTATATTAATTTGTCATGGTGTGTCGAATAAGTTGTAGTACTCTGTTACAGCTAATAGTGGGAAGCGATGCTTTTCGCCACACATCAAACATTTCCGTAGCTAATCTTTCGGATAAATCATGAATTTTGTTATTTTATTAGGTTTAAATTCATATCTTATAAATAAGTAATAGTTTCTTAGCATCAGTATAAGTTGGTAATTGAGACACTGGGTACTTCTCTGGCAAACAAAATGCAGGACAACATGTCGTTTGTCGTATTTTGACTTGCAACATTTTACTGTAACAAAGCGAAATTATAGATAGAACTCACATCAAAAATATTAAATTATGATCTTAATTGTATTTACGTGTAAAATGTAATTTAAAGAAAGAAAGAAAGAAAGAAAGAAAAAACGTTTATTTAATGACACATAGCCTCACACATACATAATGAAAAACAATTTATACAATACTTATATGCTACAATACTTACTTACTACAATACTTAAAAATACACATTGAAGTGTGTAGTCTGTGAAGCATGATACCATTAAAAGGGGAAATCACTCGGTGAACATCTGTGACGTAAAAAAAAAACGTCACAGCACCGATTTTCAGTGAGCCCCGAGAGCAATTATTCGTCATAATATATTTTTAATTTAGAAATATTACTAACATTAGTGTTATTTCCATAACGGCACTGTTTAAAATCAATGTTTCCTACAATAAGAGTAAGCGCAAACGGGCCACCGACCAGAGCCTCTGGTAGCCAGCGATAGCCACTTTTTTATATATTGAAATATTGTGTATTCTCTCCTCTAAATGTATCATCTGCAAAGTATAATTTTGCATGCGTATTTATGAGCAATAATGACATCTTTTTACAGGTATGCCGAAACGAAAATGAAAAAAAATATTTTTCACTCCACCCTATTTAACATGTATAGTAATAAGTATTTATCTATTAATAATTATTTATACTGATTTTTTATTTCATTTAGCTTTCACCAATGTTGTGATAAAAATTAAGTGTGAATAAAATGTACCTACCCACCCTCTTCAAATATTTATATAATTTCAAATCAAATTGGAATAATAAAAATTCATAATCAACAAGAATTCAATGAGAATTTTATAAATCAATACAGTTTACTTTAACATACATGCTTTATGCAAAGTTATCTAACATTAAAATAAAGGTATTTTAAAAAATTATATGAAAGCAATTTAAATTATTTTTTTCTACTTTATGAATATTATTACTAAGAGACACTAGAATTAGATTAATAAGAAAATGAAACACATTAAAAAGTTTTCATTATAATATATTTACACTGAAAACATAATATCCAAACCATATGATAACTATTTATTTAATTTAATTATAAACATGACTTGGTGTAGGTATAGGTACTATGTTTAAATTAACAGTAACTTTTATTTCATATTTTTGTCAAGACTTCTGCAGGGATCCCGAGTTACATTGTTCTTGAAAGATATTTTTTGGATAGATATATTATATTTATGATGTTTGGTGAATTAAAATTTATAAAGAGTATGGCCAAATTATTATACTCGGTTCCTTTCTTATAGCAAACAATGTTGTTTAAAATGTAGACGGCTTTCACTTATTAGGTATATTCTGTATATTATAGTAAGAAGTAAAAAATGTACAGTAGCAATAGCTATCAAGTTTTCAGAGATATCATGGTTATTCAAATTGAAGTTTATACACTTTAGGTATTACTATTTTTCATCTATAATATAATACCATCAATGGGTCAATCAGTCTGAGTTATTCAATATTAATAACACTAATAACTTTCTGGAATCTTAGACAGACACCTCAAATAAATGAAATTCGGGATCACGTTTCAAAAATTTAACCAATATTTGAATAAGTAAAAGTATTTTATAAGCAGTTTCGACTGACTGTAGAATCGCTGTTAGCAGATGTAACAAATGGACAGGAAATTCGAATGCATTTTCAAATGACTGAAGATTTCTGCCCTGGGATGAGCCGCGAACTGCTTGCAGCTCGCGCACCACGCACCCTCGAAGGTGGACAGCCCCCCGGAATAGAAAATATTTGAATGGGAAATTTATAAGCACTTCCGATTGACTGCGGAATCGCTGTTAGCAGATAATAACAAATTGACGGGGAATTTTAATGCATTTTCAAATGACTGAAGATTTCTGCCCTGGGATGCTTCCGCACCACGCTCCCTCGAAGGTGGACAGCCTCCCGGAGTGTAAAATACTTGAATGGGGAATTTATAAGCATTACCGACTGACTGTAGATTCGCTGTTGCAGCAGATGTAACAAATGGACAGAAAATTCGAATGCATTTTCGAATGACTGCCCTATTGCTTCAACCCAGGGGCAAAAGGGGCTCGCGGGCTGCTTGCAGCCCGCGCACAACGCACCAGCTAGTTATTATAATATATAAAGCTACACTACCACTCACTCACTCACTGACATCGCTTTTCTCGGAAACTACGCGGAAAGTGGGGGGGATAACGACGTGAACGTGTAGAGGTGCGCCGAGCGACCAGAGGAAAAATATAGCGATCTCGATCATCTTCGAAAACCGAGTGGACCCCTGGAGGTGCGCAGAAACGGTGATACCTGGAGGGGGGGTGTCTGAACAAAAAATGCTCAGAACTGGTGGCGATTACCAGGGGGGGTGGAAAAATGGGGATTTTCGCGAAAACAAGATGGCCGCCGTACTTTGCCAAAATCGCCGTTTATGAATCCTTACGTCTCAAATTTGGCACACGTGCTCTGTTCGAGCCGGCGAATCGATCGGTGCCCCGTTCGAGTGGCTCCGGGCCCCCGTTTCCAACTTCCATACAACGTAAAATCCAACGGCCCGCGGAAACGGTGCGAGTTGAGTGGGGGGTCCCGGAACTAAAAATGAACACCACCCTGGGACGCTACCAGGGAGCCATAGTGGGTCGCTCGATTTTGGAATTTTTCCATTTTTGGCGCAAACATAAAAACGTAAATTTAGACGAGGTGGCGCAACGGAGAAATACACCAATGATGCATTCGTACTCGCCCAGCTCCCAGGATATCCAGAAAAATACGAAATCTTAAACTTTCCCTCATCTCGCGAAGACGGTCAACGGCCCGCGCAAACGGTAGCAGGTACATCTGGGGTGCTCGAACTAAACTTGGAGTAGACCTCGAGCAATTACCACAGATAGTGAAAAAAATTCAAAATGGCGGAAAAAATGGCCGCAGCCATACAATTTCTAAAACGGCCATTTCTGGGCCGATCGCGCTGAAACTTGGCACAGGGGCTTTAATCGAGCCGCACATTAAGGTGTGATACTCATAATCGAGTTTCCACCGCTGGTTTCCGAGTTTCATACAACGCAAAATTCGACGGCCCTCCGAAACGGCGCCAGATAGGTGGGGGGTATAGAACTAAAAAATGATCAGGAAGATGGGGCGCTACCAGGGCAATCGAGAAATTTCAAATTGGACGCAATTTTTTTTTTCAAAAATGGCCAATTTTTCAAAGCAAGATGGTGGCGCCGGTTACTTTACGATCGGTCTGAAAATTGATTTCTGTGCTCTGATCGGTCAGATTTACAAAACTGCATACTCAGAATTTCTCTCCGACCCCCGGTTTCCATTTTCCATACATCACGAAATTCAACGGCTCTCTGAACTGGTGGCACTTAGGTCGGGGTCACCGAAGTAAAAAATGTTTAAAAACTTGGTCCGCTTCCAGGCACATAAAATTTTTTGCTAAAAAGCGAAATTTTTTTTTTCGAAAATTTTGTATGGAAATTTCCATAGTAGGAAGGGTGATTGAATAGCAACGGCAAAAGGTGGTACCGCGGGCTGCTTGCTGCCCGCGCATCGCGCAACCTCGAAGGTCGACAGCCTCCCGGAGTAGAAAATATTTGAATAAGTAATTTATAAGCAGTTTCGACTGACTGTGGAATCGCTGTTAGCAGATAATAACAAATGGATAAGGAATTCTAATGCATTTTCAAATGACTGAAGATTTCTTCCCTGGGACGCGCCGCGGCCTGCTTGCTGCCCGCGCACCACGCAACTTCGGTGGAAGATGGCCTCCCAGAGTAGAAAAAAAACTTTAATAGGGAATTTATAAGCATTTCGGACTGACTGTAGAATCGCTGTTAGCAGATGTAACAAATGGACAGGAAATTCAAATGCATCAAATGACTGAAGATTTCTGCCCTGGGATGAGCCGCGAGCTGCTTGCAGCTCGCGCACCACTCACCCTCGAAGGTGGACAGCCCCCCGGAATAGAAAATATTTGAATGAGAAATTTATAAGCACTTCCGATTGACTGTGGAATCGCTGTTAGCAGATAATAACAATTTGACGGGGAATTTTAATGCATAATGAATTTGATTTTAATCGACGCTACTAAAAAGACTGCAGTTTTCAATATGTTTTATACATCTTCACACGTCATATTAAACTGAATTCGCAAGGGTGACATTACAGTTAATCTGTTATTGTTAAGAAGTTATTTAAAGCTTATATTTCTTTGTTAATTGTTAATTTATGTATGTTATTTTAATTTAGTTAAGTTTATTTTTTGTTTTATAAAATTGTATCTCTGTCGCATTGGGCATTGTCCTGTAATGGCATGTGATGTTTTTTAAATAAATAAATAAATATTTTATTGAGTGAATAAGCCAATCGTTCACGCTTTATAAGCGTAGGACTTACACCAAGAGTAGTACACTACTCTCTGTTTTTGTATTGAAAATAGCGTATTTGCGAATAATGTAGTTCTTGAATTGCATATAAGGTAAATAGCACAACTAAATATTATGTAGTAATTAAGTAGGTATATTAAATCGTTTTTATTTTTTACTTTTCCGTTTTTGAAGTCGGTTTTTTTAACGTAGTTTTTTTTTTCAAATCAAATCATTTATTTCATACTAATACATTTTACATAATATTAGAAACCTTATGCAGGTATTGCAATATAATATTATATTTAAACTAGCCGCCCGCCCCGGCTTCGCCCGTGGTACATATGAAAAATAGATGTTGGCCGATTCTCAGACTTACCCGATATGCACAGAAAATTTCATGAGAATCGGTCCACCCGTTTCGGAGGAGTATGCAGACTAACATTGTGACACGAGAATTTTATATATAAGAAGATTACATTAATATTGTCACATACATTTCAATTTTCCAATACACAGATTACAATTACATACAATTAATATACAATTTAGATATGTCCGGGATTATACATTATAAAATATATTCGTAGATAACGATATAAGACGTAAATAGAAATACTCATATAGATGCATAGATATACATTGATTGCGATTGATTTATTTTGTAGGTTTAGTTAGATCGAAGTTTTCAAGTTAAGTTTAGTTTAGGATTCAGTAGGTTTAGATAGTTAGGTAAGTATAATTTATTTTTGTTAGTTTCAATTACATTTATTAGGTATATGAGATTGGAAAGACTTAACCACACGAAAATTCAAGTTTAGCGTAGTTTAGCTTCGAAATATTCATTTATTGAATAAAAGCATTTTTGGATTAAAAGGAGCTTTAGTTGTTTGTTAAAAGAATAAATAGTTTTTTGGTTTTTAATTTGGTCAGGAAGTTTGTTATATATTTTTATAGCCATGTGATAGGGGCTTTGATTTAACATTTTGATTCTTGAGAATGGTAGGTGTAATCTATTTTTAAAGCGCGTATTTACTTCGTGGTGTTCCTCGACTCGTGAAAATGTATTAATATTTTTATAGACACATGTGCAAATTTCGTGTATATACATAGATGGTAATGTTAAAAGGTTATATTTTCTAAAGTATGGTTTGCAACTGTCTGTGTTTTTTATTTGGGCTAAGATTCTCACGCACTTCTTCTGCATTTTAAATAAATCATTAACATCAACGCTGTTTCCCCATAACATCACACCATATCTTAACCATGAGTAGGCGTACCCGTAATATACAGATAAAGCGGTGTGTAAGTTTGTGCTATGTTTTATCTGGAATAGTATAGGTAAATTTCGACAACTTAGATTTTAAATATTCAATATGTGTTTTCCAATTTATATGTTGTTTCCAAGTTATTTTTATTTAATACTTTTTAGTGTATTTTTCATCACGAATCAATGATTTTTTATCATTGACTGTAGATTGTAGAATCTCTGTTAGCATATAGTAACAAATGGACAGGAAATTCGAATGCATTTTCAATTGACTGAAGATTTCTGCCCCGGGATGAGACGCACCCGCACCTTCGAAAGTGGACAGCCCCCCAGAGCAGAAAATATTTGAATTGGAAATTTATAAGCACCTCTGATTGACTGTGGAATCGCTGTTAGCAGAAAATTATAAATGAACTTGGAATTCTAACACATTTTCTAATGACTGCCCTATTGCTTCAACCCAGGGGCAAAAGGGGCTCGCGATATACAACGCACCCTCGAAGGTCGACAGCATTCCAGAATAGAAAATTTATGAATTGGGAATTTATAAGCACTTCCGATTGACTGTGGAATCGCAGTTAGCAGAAAATTATAAATGGACTTGGAATTCTAACACATTTTCTAATGACTGCCCTATTGCTTCAACCCAGGGGCAAAAGGGGCTCGCGGGCTGCTTGCAGCCCGCGCACAACGCACCAGCTAGTTATAATATATAAAGCTACACTACCACTGACTCACTCACTGACATCGGGTTTCTCGGAAACTACGGGGAAAGTTGGGGGGATTTCGACGTGGACGTGTAGAGGTGCTCCCAGTGACCACCGGAAAAATATTGACATCTCCAACACCCTGGACAAGAGAGTGGACCCCTGGAGGTGCGCAAAAACGGTGGTACCTGGAGGGGGGGTGTCTGAACAAAAAATGCTCGGAACTGGTGGCGATTACCAGGGGGGGTGGAAAAATGGGGATTTTCGCGAAAACAAGATGGCCGCCGTACTTTGCCAAAATCGCCGTTTATGAATCCTTACGTCTCAAATTTGGCACACGTGCTCTGTTCGAACCGGCGAATCGATCGGTGCCCCGTTCGAGTGGCTCCGGGCCCCCGTTTCCGACTTCCATACAACGTAAACTCCAACGGCCCGCGGAAACGGTGCGAGTTGGGTGGGGGGTGCCGGAACTAAAAATGATCACCACCCTGGGACGCTACCAGGGAGCCATAGTGGGACGTTCGATTTTGGAATTTTTCCATTTTTGGCGCAAACATAAAAAGGTGCATATAGCCGAGGTGGTGCAATGGAGAAACACACCAATGACGCATTCATACTCGCCCAGCTCCCAGGATATCCAGAAAAATATGAAACCCTGAACTTTCTCACAGCCCGCGAAGACGGTCAACGGCCCGCGCAAACGGTAGCAGCTGCATCTGGGGTGCTCGAACTAAACTTGGAGTAGACCTCGAGCAATTACCACAGAGTGCGAAAAAAATTCAAAATGGCGGAAAAAATGGCCGCCGCCATACAAATTCTAAAACGGCCATCGCTGGTCCGATCGCGCTGAAACTTGGCACAGGGGCTTTAATCGAGCCGCACATTAAGGTGGGATACTCATAATTGAGTTTCCACCGCTGGTTTCCGAGTTTCATACAACGCGAAATTCGACGGCTCTCCGAAACGGCGCGAGGTAGGTGGGGGGTGTAGAACTAAAAAATGATCAGGAAGATGGGGCGCTACCAGGGCAATGGAGAAATTTCAAATTGGACGCCATTTTTTTTTCAAAAATGGCCAATTTTTCAAAGCAAGATGGTGGCGCCGGTTACTTTACGATGGGTCTAAAAATTGACTTTTGTGCTCTTATCGGCTATATTCACAAAACTGCATACTCAGAATCTCTCTCCGACCCCTGGTTTCCATTTTCCATACATCACGAAATTCAACGGCTCTCTGAACCGGTGGCACTTAGGTCGGGGTCGCCGAAGTAAAAAATGCTTCAAAACCTGGTCCGCTTCCAGGCACATAAAAATTTTTGGTAAAAAGCGAATTTTTTTTTTTCGAAAATTTTGTATGGAAATTTCCATAGTAGGAAGGGAAATTGAATAGCAACGGCAAAAGACGGCGCCGCGGGCTGCTTGCTGCCCGCGCATCGCGCACCCTCGAAGGTTGACAGCCTCCCGGAGTAGAAAATATTTATTAACTTTTGAAATACCGCACGAGCCAAGCGAGCGAATCGAGCGAATCACGGCAGCGGCTGGCGTAAATATTCAAATAGGTAGCGAGGAGCGAAGCGACGAGCGAGTTAGGTTAACTTTTGAACTACCGCACTAGCCAAGCGAGCGAAGCGAGCAAGTCACGTCAGCGGCCGGCGTAAATATTCAAAGAAGTAGCGAGGAGCGAAGCGACGAGCGAGTTAGGTTAACTTTTGAACTACCGCACTAGCCAAGCGAGCGAAGCGAGCAAGTCACGTCAGCGGCCGGCGTAAATATTCAAAGAAGTAGCGAGGAGCGAAGCGACGAGCGAGTTAGGTTAACTTTTAAACTACCGCACTAGCCAAGCGAGCGAAGCGAGCAAGTCACGTCAGCGGCCGGCGTAAATACTCAAAGAAGTAGCGAGGAGCAAAGCGACGAGCGAGTGAGGTTACTTTTGAACTACCGCACTAGCCAAGCGAGCGAAGCGAGCATGTCACGTCAGCGGCCGGCGTAAATACTCAAAGAAGTAGCGAGGAGCAAAGCGACGAGCGAGTGAGGTTACTTTTGAACTACCGCACTAGCCAAGCGAGCGAAGCGAGCATGTCACGTCAGCGGCCGGCGTAAATATTCAAATAGGTAGCGAGGAGCGAAGCGACGAGCGTGTTAACTCTTGAACAAAAGCGACTTTAGGGCGATTCCCACTCAAACAAAAAAACTACGTAGGTTAGCTACGTTAAAAAAAAACGACTTCAAAAACAGAAAAGTAGGTTCTTATTTTTAGTGCCGAAAGCATAATGAATTTGATTTTAAACGAAGCTACTAAAAAGACTGAAGTTTTCAATATGTAATAATATACACATCTTCACATATTTATTGAGTGAATGAGCCAATCCTTCACGCTTTATAAGCGTAGGACTTACACCAAGAGTAGTGTAGATTTTGTATCGAAAATAGCCAATTTTTTGTATCGCGAATAATGTTATTGAATTGCAAGTAGATAGTTCTTGTATCGAAATAATCTTAGTTCTTGTATCAAAAAATAGCGTAGTTTAATAAGTGTTTAGTGCTTGGCACCGAATTCAAACCTATACATATAATGAATAATAACACAACTAAATAATATGTAGTACCTACTTACCCGAAGGAACAACGGAACAGTACGAAACGTCCTGCGTCCACGCTACCCCGCAGCAACTTACGTATTTTAACTCTTTTTTGCACAGTTATTCACACTAACGTAAAAGTATACGATGCTCAAGTAATACATTCGTGTATAACTTTGCCTACCTATAGCTATAATAGTTCTGGGAACGTTTAAATTTCGAATTACTTTTATAGGTCGGTAATACCTTCAGATTTTCGATGGGTCGTTGATAGCTGCGTTTACCCTAATTAATTACTTTTTACTTTTCCGTTTTTGAAGTCGGTTTTTTTAAAGTACATAGTTATTTTAATAGTGTAACGATGTCTTATTCGATACACCCTTTGACTGTAGTCCTATGGCTTTCAGTTAGATATTTTTAGTGCCGAAAGCATAATGAATTGGATTTTAAACTACGCTACTAAAAAGACTTGAAGTTTTCAATATGTTTTATACATCTTCACACATATTTTATTGTCTTGAACAGTTTAACTATTATGAAAAGTCACCGCTATTGATTAGACACCTCAAATAAATAAAATTCGGGATCACGTTTCAAAAATTTAACCAATATTTGAATAAGTAATTTATAAGCAGTTTCGACTGACTGTAGAATCGCTGTTAGCAAATGTAACAAATGGACAGGAAATTCGAATGCATTTTCAAATGACTGAAGATTTCTGCCCTGGGATGAGCCGCGAGCTGCTTGCAGCTCGCGCACCACGCATTCTCGAAGGTGGACAGCCCCCCGGAATAGAAAATATTTGAATGGGAAATTTATAAGCACTTCCGATTGACTGCGGAATCGCTGTTAGCAGATAATAACAAATTGACGGGGAATTTTAATGCATTTTCAAATGACTGAAGATTTCTGCCCTGGGATGCTTCCGCACCACGCTCCCTCGAAGGTGGACAGCCTCCCGGAGTGGGAAATACTTGAATGGGGAATTTATAAGCATTACCGACTGACTGTAGAATCGCTGTTAGCAGATGTAACAAATGGACAGGAAATTTGAATGTATTTTCAAATGACTGCCCTATTGCTTCAACCCAGGGGCAAAAGGGGCTCGCGGGCTGCTTGCAACCCGCGCACAACGCACACTCGAAGGTCGACAGCTTTCCAGAATAGAAAATTTATGAATTGGGAATTTATAAGCACTTCCGATTGACTGTGGAATCGCAGTTAGCAGAAAATTATAAATGGACTTGGAATTCTAACACATTTTCTAATGACTGCCCTATTGCTTCAACCCAGGGGCAAAAGGGGCTCGCGGGCTGCTTGCAGCCCGCGCACAACGCACCAGCTAGTTATAATATATATATATATATATATATACCTATATTTATATATACATGTATTTTATTTTAATTTTATATATATATATATATATATATATATAGTACATCAATATATATACCTACATATTATGTAATAATAATACATACAATGTTTAATAGTATACATAAATATAAAATATATAAAAATAACTAATAAATTTATAACGAAAGATAATATTTTTTTACCAAACTATCGAACGTAGATATGGTTTGCGCATGTTTGATTGAATTTGGCAACGATGAAGTAAAGCTTGTACCAACTCAATTTTAGTGGGGATGGGAAGAAGGTTACGTAAACGTCTGAGAGAACCGTAGGAACCGAACATTTTTTTTCGCACTTCTTGAAGCTGCTGTGTCCATGAAAGAGTCTGATCGAAGTATACTCCTAGGTTTTTGACACTAGAGCTGTAAGGGATAATAACACCGTCAACAATAACTTTGGGGATGGTGACCCAGTCAATTTTATTTATGAAATGTCGACTCCCGATTATGATTGATTGGGTCTTAGCTGGATTTATATTCACTCCGTGTGCTTTGCTCCATTTTATTATTGATTCAAGGTCCTTATTGATTTGACGTACTGCATCAGGCAAATTCTCGTATGATGAGTGAGTATATATTTGCAGATCATCTGCGTACATGTGATATAAAGAGGAAATATTATGAGTGATGGAATTAATAAATAGAGAAAACAAAAGAGGAGACAGTACGCCGCCTTGAGGAACACCGGCAACGACATCACACCAAGATGAATGACAGTCATTACTGTAGATACGTTGACGGCGTCCTCGTAGATAGTCGTACATCCAGCTAATTACAGTATCGGAAATATTAAGAGAAGAAAGTAATTTTAAGAGAATATCATGATCTACAGAATTAAACGCATTACTAAAATCAATCAATGTGAGGAGAGTAAGTTGCTTGTTATCCATTGCCATTCGGATATCGTCGGTGATCTTAACTAAGGCAGTGGCCGTATTATGACCAGGACGGAAACCGGATTGGAAGGGATCGAAAAGACTGTGGGAGTTTATAAAGGTCGTTAACTGGTTATGGACAAGACGTTCGAGAACTTTGGATAGGAAAGGAAGAATGGATATTGGACGGAAATCAGATAATGCGGAAGGATTGCTTTTTTTAGGAAGTGGGATAATATGGGCATCTTTCCATGATGTTGGGAACTGAGAGGACGTAATGGAGAAATTTAGGATGTGAGTTAAAGTGGGAGTTAAGGTGTCGAGAATAGGAATGATCATATTACGGCCAATGTTGTCACAACCAACAGATTTAGAGGCAATGGATAAGATAGCATTCCTAACGCTACTCACAGTAAATTGACTGAAGCAAAAAGGAGGAGAATTAGGAAGAGGAGTATTAGAAAGAAGGTCAAGAGTACATTTTTTTAAATGCGGATCAAGTAAAGGAGAAGAGCAAAAAAAAGTATTAAGTGAATCAATATTAACGTTAGAAGGGATTGAAGAAGGAGAAGGTTTGCCAACACCGAGAGACTTTAAAAATTTCCACACTTTGCTTGGGTCTCCGTTTTCAATTGAGCCATGAATGTGTCGTTGTTGCGCGTCCCTACACATTGTACTACAGCGGTTGCGAATCGTTCTGTAACTTTCGCGACTAGCTGGAGAATTATTTGCCTTTAATAAAGCCTTAGCACGATTTTTTTTATTGATTAGTGACTTAAGTTCAGGCGTTAGCCACGGCGCCGGTAAATGTTTGAGCTTAATGGGTCGAAATGGGGCATGTTTATCAAAAAGTCGAAGAAGAAAGGAGTTAAATAAGTTTATTTTAGCATCAATATCATCAGCGTTCGTAATAAGTGACCAATCCAAGTTTTTTGCTTCCTCGACGAGACTTTCTATGTCCATCCCACTAAAATTGCGCTGTATTATTACTTTAGGCTTATACTTCGGAGGTCGGATTTTGTATGAGACAAAGATGAGGTCATGGTAAGAAAAGCCTTCGGCTGCACATTGACCGGATATTCATATTTCATACTTAATGAATGGGAGGGTTTAAAGATAATTTTTTTGATATTTCTCGATTTCTTTTTAAAAATTTATTACCGCCATTTTACTCATTAGGTTAAGTACTTTCGATATCAGTTTAAAGTTTTTTGTTATCTGTAATACTTACGGAAAAATCGCCTGTGCACACTTAACGATTACACCCTGTATAGGTATAAGTGGGAATGAAAGAAACGAATGTTGTCAAATATTGTGATAGTACCTACCTAAGTGATATATCAAATGAATGTGCATAACGGGTGAATTACAATTAGTAATGTTTTATCGAAATCGGTTCATCCGTTTTTTACATATAGGGCACTTTAGGGGTGACAGTGGTTAGATAAATAAACCAAATGGAGCATCAAACGATAGGATATGACGTGTACATATAGGTACAATTAGATAATATTATTTACATCAAAATCGGTTCTGCCATTTACTAGGGATGGAAAGGGAAGGGTTGAAAGTCTGTGAAAGAAGAGGGGGACATGGGAGCGAGAAGCGAGAGGATAGCCACACCCTGGAAATTTTGAACTCTTCTCAAAGCCACATAGGCCTGGCCCTTGGCAATTTTTTTTCTTAAATATACCACTTCTTTTGCCACTGTGGTCCATTACAATTTATTCACGGTTACGGCCCAACTTAAAAGATGTCAGATGTAGGAATGTATTATGGAGGTAGAGGTAGGTCTCGCTCACTTGAAAATATTAAATGAAAATAAGAAACCGAAGTTTAAAAATTAAAAAAAAAAACCCAACGCAACGAAGGAAAAGGAATATATATAATTTTACAAACTTCCCGACGATCTTTAAAATTAAGTACGACGTTTCGATAAAACATTACTAATTGTAATTCACCCGTTATGCACATTCATTTGATATATCACTTAGGTAGGTACTATCACAATATTTGACAACATTCGTTTCTTTCATTCCCTATACCTATACAGGGTGTAATCGTTAAGTGTGCACAGGCGATTTTTCCGTAAGTATTACAGATAACAAAAAACTTTAAACTGATATCGAAAGTACTTAACCTAATGAGTAAAATGGCGGTAATAAAATTTTAATATCCCATATACATTTAATATGAAACATTTTAGCTTTCTTTTTCTTTTTTGGTTTTCTGCTTTAATTACTTCGCAAATTTGAAGTGGCATTTTCCACGCTTTTTCCGGACATTTTCACGCATTTTCCGGATATTTTCCGGGGATTTTCCGAGCATTTTCCGGGCATTTTCCAGGCATTTTCCACGCTTTTTCCGGACATATCCACGCATTTTCCGGGCATTTTCCAGGCATTTTCCACGCTTTTTCCGGACATATCCACGCATTTTCCGGATATTTTCCAGACATTTCCCTGGCATTTTACGGTTATTTTCCGGGATATTCCAGACATTTTCCGGGAATTTCCCAGGCATTTTCCGAGCATTTCCCGGGGATTTTCCGGATGTTTCCCAGACATTTTCCGGACATTTCCCTGGCATTTTCCGGGGATTTTCCACGCATTTCCCAGACATTTTCCGGACATTTTTCAGGCATTTTCCGGGGATTTTCCAGGCATTTTCCGGATATTTTCCGGACATTTTCACGCATTTACCGGATATTTTCCGGACATTTTCACGCATTTTCCGGATATTTTCCAGGCATTTTCCACGGTTTTTCCGGAAATTTCCACGCATTTTCCAAGCATTTCCCAGGCATTTTCCGGTTATTTTCCGGGAATTTCCCAGGCTTTTTCCGGGGATTTTCCGAGCATTTCCCGGGGATTTTCCGGATGTTTTCCAGACATTTTCCGGACATTTGCCTGGCATTTTCCGGGGATTTTCCACGCATTTCCCAGACATTTTCCGGACATTTCTCAGGCATTTTCCGGCGATTTTCCAGGCATTTTCCGTATATTTTCCGGACATTTTCACGCATTTTCCGGATATTTTCAGGCATTTTCCACGGTTTTTCCGGAAATTTCCACGCATTTTCCGAGCATTTCCCAGGCATTTTCCGGTTATTTTCCGGGAATTTCCCAGGCTTTTTCCGGGGATTTTCCGAGCATTTCCCGGGGATTTTCCGGATGTTTTCCAGACATTTTCCGGGGATTTTCCGAGCATTTCCCGGGGATTTTCCAGACATTTACAGGCTATGTCAGGGAAATGTCCGGAAAATGCCTGGAAAATTCCCGGAAAATATCCGGAAAATGCGTGAAAATGTCCGGAAAAATGTGGAAAATGTCACTTCAAATTTGAGAAGTAATTAAAGCAGAAAACCAAAAAAAGAAAAAAAAAAGCTAAAATCTTTCATATTAAATGTAGGTATATGGGATATTCTCAATACATATAATAAAATTCTAGAAAAGTGGTGTCTGTACAATGAAAATATGTAAAAAAAAATTAGCAGGGGTTATTATTAAATCGATCCCAAACCCAAAACTGTAGTTAAAAAATTTTTTGTCTGTTTGTCTGTTTGTCTGTATGTTTGAACACGCTAATCTCAGAAACGGCTTATCCGATTTCGATGCGGTTTTCACTAATATATTGTGGTAATCTTCATTTAACATTTAGTGTTTATTTCATGTCAATCGGTTGATAAATAAAAAAGTTATGACCATTTAAGTACTCACGGCGAACATTTGCTAAGGCATTCTATGGTACACATACAGTGTACGATAAAACGTAAGTTATCTGTTATACGCTACAGTTATGTCCAAGTGATCATATCGAAAGTCCCCAAGGGTGGGGGGGTAAGCTGAGGTAGTAGGGGGGAGGGGTCAAATTAAAATTATACTTATTTCTAGGTAAATTTTATACATAAAATGTCCTTTAAATTATGTCGTATTTATAATATTACTAGCGGTCCGCCCCGGCTTCGCCCGTGGTACATATGAAAAATAGATGTTGGCCGATTCTCAGACTTACCCGATATGCACAGAAAATTTCATGAGAATCGGTCCACCCGTTTCGGAGGAGTATGCAGACTAACATTGTGACACGAGAATTTTATATATAAGAAGAAGAAGATATTTTTAACCCCCGATGCAAAAATATGGGTGATAAGTGTTTGACCGCTGTGTGTGTGTGTGTTTGTGCCACCGTAGCTCGCTAGCAGGTAATCCGAATTAGATGATGTTTTTTTGTTAGGCAGCATATTTTCCGACGCTGGTTCTTAAATAAACTGTATCAAAATCGGTTCATCCATTTATTGTGTAAAAGTGGGAATGAAAATAACTAAAGTTGTCGAATATACTTTAGTGATATATTAAATGAAAGTGAACGACCTATCAGTAAAAATAAGTCAAATTTTATCAAAATCGGTTCATCCATTTATTTGATATAGGTATAAAAGTGGTAGATAATAAAAAAAGTGAATTTTGACTCAAGTGACATATGAAATGAAAGGGCATGACGTGTAAAGTATAATTAGACATATTTAATCAAAATCGGTTCATCCATTTACTATACCTATATACAGGGTGTAATCGTTAAGTGTGCACAGGCGATTTTTCCGTAAGTATTACAGATAACAAAAAACTTTAAACTGATATCGAAAGTACTTAACCTAATGAGTAAAATGGCGGTAATAAATTTTTAAAAATAAATCGAGAAATATCAAAAAAAATATCTTTAAACCCTCCCATACATTAAGACCGTGCACGCGGTCCGTGCGCTGTTTGGCTCAAATATGTGATTTTTCAAACCAGATTGTCCATCAACCACTTATCTTACAAACATATGAATGACTAATAATTTTAGGAAATGTTATTGTCTATGTTGTTAGTTAAGAGTTTTTTTCAATTAATACAGTATTTGTGAATACCATCAAGATAACTGAGCCGATGATCACTTGATTTCACTTTTAGTGTCAATTTCGAAGCTAAAAATATCTGAAATTGCTGACAGATCTAACAAACAATTTTTTTAACTAACTGCAAAAATCCTTATTAAAATAGTTAGTTAAAAGATTTTTTTATTTTGGACTCCTAACTTACGAAATTAAAATCCGAACAATGTGAATTTTTTTAGAAATTATAGTCGACAAAATGATTATTTTCACCAAGATATTTGACTTAATTGAATATAATTTATACATATTGCAATAAAATAATGTCTTCTTTATAAGATAAAATTTAAAAAATCAACTAAGGTATCTCTATTATTTTTCAACAATTTTTTTAAAAGTACTATAAAACACTGCGCGCGACCCGATTCAAATCAGTCGGCAGCGAGCCTTTCCAGAGAGACGACATGTTGCTGGGCGCTCTCCTTGACTCCTTTGCTGTTCATAGTAAAAGGATAGCGCAAGCTACGATAGATCGCGTAGATTTTGACTTGCGTTAAATTGAATAAGCGCTCTTAAGTATGAAATATGAATATCCCATATACATTTAATATGAAAGATTTTAGCTTTCTTTTTCTTTTTTGGTTTTCTGCTTTAATTACTTCGCAAATTTGAAGTGGCATTTTCCACGCTTTTTCCGGACATTTTCACGCATTTTCCGGATATTTTCCGGGGATTTTCCGAGCATTTTCCGGGCATTTTCCAGGCATTTTCCACGCTTTTTCCGGACATATCCACGCATTTTCCGGATATTTTCCAGACATTTCCCTGGCATTTTCCGGTTATTTTCCGGGATATTCCAGACATTTTCCGGAAATTTCCCAAGCATTTTCCGAGCATTTCTCGGGGATTTTCCGGATGTTTCCCAGACATTTTCCGGACATTTCCCTGGCATTTTCCGGGGATTTTCCACGCATTTCCCAGACATTTTCCGGACATTTCTCAGGCATTTTCCGGCGATTTTCCAGGCATTTTCCGGATATTTTCCGGACATTTTCACGCATTTTCCGGATATTTTCCAGGCATTTTCCACGGTTTTTCCGGAAATTTCCACGCATTTTCCGAGCATTTCCCAGGCATTTTCCGGTTATTTTCCGGGAATTTCCCAGGCTTTTTCCGGGGATTTTCCGAGCATTTCCCGGGGATTTTCCGGATGTTTTCCAGACTTTTTCCGGACATTTCCCTGGCATTTTCCGGGGATTTTCCACGCATTTCCCAGACATTTTCCGGACATTTCTCAGGCATTTTCCGGCGATTTTCCAGGCATTTTCCGGATATTTTCCGGACATTTTCACGCATTTTCCGGATATTTTCCAAGCATTTTCCACGGTTTTTCCGGAAATTTCCACGCATTTTCCGAGCATTTCCCAGGCATTTTCCGCTTATTTTCCGGGAATTTTCCAGGCTTTTTCCGGGGATTTTCCGAGCATTTCCCGGGGATTTTCCGGATGTTTTCCAGACATTTTCCAGACATTTCCCTGGCATTTTCAGGCATTTTCCACGCTTTTTCCGGAAATTTCCACGCATTTTCCGGATATTTTCCAGACATTTCCCTGGCATTTTCCGGTTATTTTCCGGGATTTTCCAGACATTTTCCGGGAATTTCCCAGGCATTTTCCGAGCATTTCCCGGGGATTTTCCGGATGTTTCCCAGACATTTTCCGGACATTTCCCTGGCATTTTCCGGGGATTTTCCACGCATTTACCGGATATTTTCCGGACATTTTCACGCATTTTCCGGATATCTTCCAGGCATTTTCCAGGGACTTTCCACGGTTTTTCCGGAAATTTCCACGCATTTTCCGAGCGTTTCCCAGGCATTTTCCGGTTATTTTCCGGGAATTTCCCAGGCTTTTTCCGGGGATTTTCCGAGCATATCCCGGGGATTTTCCCGATGTTTTCCAGACATTTTCCGGACATTTCCCTGGCATTTTCCGGGGATTTTCCAGACATTTTCCGGGAATTTTCCGAGCATTTCCCGGGGATTTTCCAGACATTTAGGCTTATACTTCGGAGGTCGGATTTTGTATGAGACAAAGATGAGGTCATGGTAAGAAAAGCCTTCGGCTGCACATTGACCGGATATTCATATTTCATACTTAATGAATGGGAGGGTTTAAAGATATTTTTTTTGATATTTCTCGATTTCTTTTTAAAAATTTATTACCGCCATTTTACTCATTATGTTAAGTACTTTCGATATCAGTTTAAAGTTTTTTGTTATCTGTAATACTTACGGAAAAATCGCCTGTGCACACTTAACGATTACACCCTGTATAGGTATAGGGAATGAAAGAAACGAATGTTGTCAAATATTGTGATAGTACCTACCTAAGTGATATATCAAATGAATGTGCATAACGGGTGAATTACAATTAGTAATGTTTTATCGAAATCGGTTCATCCGTTTTTTACATATAGGGCACTTTAGGGGTGACAGTGGTTAGATAAATAAACCAAATGGAGCATCAAACGATAGGATATGACGTGTACATATAGGTACAATTAGATAATATTATTTACATCAAAATCGGTTCTGCCATTTACTAGGGATGGAAAGGGAAGGGTTGAAAGTCTGTGAAAGAAGAGGGGGACATGGGAGCGAGAAGCGAGAGGATAGCCACACCCTGGAAATTTTGAACTCTTCTCAAAGCCACATAGGCCTGGCCCTTGGCAATTTTTTTTCTTAAATATACCACTTCTTTTGCCACTGTGGACCATTACAATTTATGCACGGTTACGGCCCAACTTAAAAGATGTCAGATGTAGGAATGTATTATGGAGGTAGAGGTAGGTCTCGCTCACTTGAAAATATTAAATGAAAATAAGAAACCGAAGTTTAAAAATTAAAAAAAAAAACCCAACGCAACGAAGGAAAAGGAATATATATAATTTTACAAACTTCCCGACGATCTTTAAAATTAAGTACCATTATAAAAAAAAATATATATAAGATATATTATTATGATAATGATGGTATGGTATGGTATCCTTAACTTTTACCAAAATTGTAGATTATAAAATTATCTTTAAAAAACTTCACATACATTTTTTTCTAGGAGCCACTGTTTCTACGAAAAATCTATTTTTTCATTCATCGTTGATCTCAAAAATAAAAATTCCAATCACCAGAACGACAGGAAATTTTAATAATTGATTTTTAATTGTGTTTTGCACAATTTTATTAAATTGCGACTGGATGAAAATTTTGTTCGTGGTCGTCGTCGTCGTTGGTAGGGTGAACAAATCCTTAGCAAAACATCATACGCTTATGTCAATTAGTATCGATAGCGGATTCTATTCCTTTACGTTTTGACGTTTGCCTCGGCACTCAGTTGCTGCACAATATATTGTCAAAAACATCCATACAAGGAAGGAAGGTAAATAAATTTGCTCCTCTCCCTCCTGGTGCCTAAAAAATAATATGCCATAATTTAAAATAAATTTTACGTAGAAAATTAATTAGGCACTTATTTTTTTATTTTTTAGCTCAGTTTAGTAATAAATTTTACTAACTGTTCTTTTAATTATTTATGGTAGTACGTGTTTATTCAATAAAAGTTAAGTAGTAACTACTATGCAGTCACTATTCCACGCGGACGAAGTCGCGGGCACAGCTAGTACTGTAATAAAAGATTGTGTTAATGATGAGATAATTAATATTCTGAGTATCCATAATATGTTATTGAGGTTATATTTCTAATCTTTTTGAGTCCTGAAATCCTAGCCTAGTGTATTATGTGGTCTTGCACCAACCATGCGGGCAATATAAACTGAATTTAAAGCATGTAACAACTTTAACTAAGGGCCGATTTTTCAATGCTTGGATAAAACATAACGGTCCAATAAAGTATTACACGATAATATTTAAATGTCACGTAAACTGTCAAATACGGGCAATTAGAATACGTTTTTAAAATGGTAGTTTTATACATTATTCGACGAATAAGTTTTAACCAAGGATTGAAAAATCAGCCCTAAACAAAAGAGTAATAATACCTCATCAGAGGCTGTATTTGTGAATTATCAAATTCACAAATACAGTTTTTCCAACTTTAACTGTCGTTACATCATTTGTTTTCGATTTGAAATACCAAAGAGGTAACACGAAAAAGGTTTTCCAAAATATGAAACGGTAAACGGTTATCCAATATTCGTCTCGTATGAAATTATCTGTCATTTTGATCGATCGAATCGGTTTGTTTTAAGTAAAAGCGTTTACATGTACGGGGAATAAACATAAAAATGATGAATTCACATTGCCTGTGAAAACATCGGTAATATGATTAAATGGCCGAAACTTTATGTCATTCATCTTGAATGATTTATATTTATTTGATGTGTTTCGAGCGTGTCAACGTGGTTATCCAATAAAGTAATACTAATGCGAGTAGATTTGAAATACGTAAATAAATTCAAGTGTCGATTAACGGTGTCCAATTTTTTACTGCATGTGACCATCTGTCATGTCTAATAATAGTAATATCACAGAAATAATAGAGCTGTCATACCTATAACAGCCAATTTCAATATATCCAGTATAAAATGAAGATAATTAAGATGAAACAACACCAATTAAAACAAAATCTCTATTTCCATCTGTTCGATAACAATTGAACAATCTGACCTACAAAGCGACTCAATCTTAGTATATATTATATTATAAGCTTTCAGTCATGCTTTGTAAAAAGTTTTTCATACAAAACAAACGAAATCACGAGCGAAAGCTAGTACTAAAGCTGTGTCCAAGTACAAAGTACAGAAGCTGTTAGCTGAAACGACCGTACCCATTATATTACACGACCAAAGCAATTTTTCAAAGGCTTACTTCACCAGGCATGAAAGGCGTGTTCCATACCTATCTAAATTCGCCGTGTTATCTTCTATAGCCCTCTTCATAATGGGCAACGTTGGCCCAACAAATGATCGTCGATGTTTGCCGCCATTACGACGATTATGAATAAACATACAATGACCAATCATAGATATTACCTAACGCCCTCTACACTATCGTGATTGCCTCTACGCACCCATCGCTGCCCATTGTGAAGAGAGCTTATCACATAAAGATATCGTATTCTTCCCGCTTATAAAAACATTTGATACGTCAAGGTTACACGCAGCATCAGAGCAGACACTGACGAATTGTCCAATCTGTGTACAGTCGGTGAGAAAAGCATTTATCTCATATGTTATTCAACGCGAATGTACGCAAATCTGTCAAGTCGTGAGAAGTAAGCTTAAGTATTTATGTAGGTATAAATACGAATATTTTCCGTGGTTAGATTTATTCAAGAAGTTTTAATGAAAAATAGTTCGATTTTTATTAGAAGCATATTATAACTATTAAAGTACCTTCCTAATAGGGACCAGTAATTATTGTCTATATGTTTCTTGCGTCCAATATTACAAATTTCTACTGTAAGTATCGAAAAGCGATCTAACCTCTTGTTTTTTTGGGTCTTAGTAACTAAACCTACAGTACAGACATAATATAATATTTAGAACTAAATCACAAACTGTTCGCTTCATGCCAAACGTCATTTTTCTTATTCTGTAAAAACCACATTTAAAAACTAATTATAGGTTGTTACTATTCCTAGAGGACATTAATGCAATTTATTTTATTGCCAAAATAGAAAAGTATTGCATAAGCTTCTACATTTTAACGAATAAACCCCTCATTTGTCCTCTAGCTATAAAAAGAACGGAATATAAATAATGTACGATATTTTCGGCTATTCACGGCATGTCTGTCTTCGTACCGGTTTTACATCTTAAAAGCTTTTCGACTGAATCGAAATACCTCTCTGTCATGGACGTCACTTCAAATGTATGGAAGATTCGTATGTTACTAGTTGAATCATTTATTTTTAAAACTACGTATTGCTGGTAGTTATATCACAGTTATATTGTAGTGTTGGTTTATGAAAGTTTGTTTGTTATGATTTAGTAAGTTTAGCAGATTCGTGGTTGTTTACACAATATTTGAAAAAAGTTATACAATTTTTAATAACTACAATGTGCATACTTACCTGACTTTGGGGTTTGAAATGTAATTTAATGAAACTAATCTGCCAACCCGCAATAGGCCAGCATAGTGAATAATTATAGCCTGAATACTCATAGAAGGCCTGTGACCATGCAGTGGAAACATATTTGAGCTTTTGATTATGATGAATTATATGTCTAGTATGTATATGTACCTAGTATAACAACAGATAATAATTTATCATATTAATAAAAAAAGAGCGTGTGTGCCGTACACACGTGTCAGAAGTGAAACTTCTTTGGTATGATTCATAGCAAAATCGTCGCCATACTCCGTGGCGTGACGATATTGCAATGACGAGACCTTGAAATTTTACTTTCAACGCGTCGAAACAAGTTTAACTTTAATAAAGCTTACCTTTTTATTTGATATTAAACTAATGTATTGATTTTAAAGAAGCCCTGTGTCCTTCGCCTTACCGTAGCGACGCCAGACCGCTACGCCATCCATACCCTCGCGTTGGCATTCGAATCCCTCCCCTAATCGAAATTATTCACAAATCATTAAAAATTTCAAAAAAAATATGAAAACCACTTTTCACCTTGACTGTACCTCCTAACTAGGGGTATCATATTCCTAACCCCTTTCCATCACAGCCAGCTGACCGGTCAGCCGTCTAATAATACGTGAATTGTGCTATTAATCACTTCTCTACTCGTGTATACCGGGATGTATAACTTTGGCTTATTTTAATGTTGCGTGTGCTTTTAGCTGATGCATCAAGGGCCAAAAGGTAATTGTTATTTGTCAATATGCTATATTTTCGAGGTAAATTGAGAAAATGAATAAATACGCACACATCAAATTGCTAGAATGTGAAACTGAAATTTACAGATTATTCTGTGATTTAAAATTTTAGCTCTATTTTAGCTAAATATCTACTGAGAACGGATTTAAGGAACGGGTAGAATATTGTGTTTTTGTATTTATTCCATTTTATGTTCACATTTTTAATTAAACATGAATAAAAACGAATTAACTACCTTTCCGTGCCATGCAAGTATGTGATAAGCTTTTATGTTGAAAAATATATAAATAGTAGATATTGTGTGAATAAAGAATCAACATGTTACAACAATAATTTAATTAAAATATATCTTTGATATTCCTTGCACAACAATTATAGTCGATTCTAAAACCAACAGTTTCTCAAATTTTGAAGTCACAGCTCACGTTATGGAAATCAAAAATTACCTTAAATTTGCACATGGAGTTCCATTCCTCTCTATTTCTGTCATTTTAATATTGTAAGTCAATCAGTATCATGCTGACTGGGTTTTAGACGGAGCGATAGTTTGAGGAACTAAACTGTGTCTATTCAAGTGTATTTCATAGGTTATCCTTAAAGTCGAAATAGAATGAAAATCTGTACGAAAATAATTGATTATAGAATATGTATGTACTTTACTTTTTACTTTTTATTTATACTAGGATACATTTTTTTAAAATTAGATAATATTCGATCACGAGTGACGAGGCGGAATTCGAATCCGCCAAAAAAGTTCTCATTCTCTCTACTTTTCTGCACTTTTGTAAGAAATCTATTGGACATTCATTTAAAATCAAATCAAATGTATAATGCGCTCTTTTAATTTATAAAATTAATTAAAAAATCATTTCAAAACCTCATTGAAAACATTTGTGAATAAAACAAAATAAACGCTCATTTTCAAACACTAAATATAAGGAAATAATTAATCTATATATATATATATATATATATTATTCATTGAATATATATATATATATATATATATATATTATATTATATATATATATATATATATATATATATATATATATATTATATTATTATATTATATATATAAAAATGAATTGCTGTTCGTTAGTCTCGCTAAAACTCGAGAACGGCTGAACGGATTTATCTTATCTTGGTCTTGAATTATTCGTGGAGGTCTAGGGAAGGTTTAAAAGGTGAGGAAAATTCGAATAATTGCGAGTAAGATATAGTAAAACGACAATTCCATTTTCCCATATAAAAGTTGACCACATACTTTCTGTCAAACATTTGACGGTATTTGTACTCTCAGTTCCACTCGAATTGAAGAACGCATTAAAACAAGACTTTTGAATCGACAACATAATATCAAATTTGCTCATAACATCGTGTATTTAAATTTCAAAATATAAAAATAATTTTGATTTTCGTACATGTCAATCATTAGTTGTCAATCCTGTCAAATACGGAAAATATTGTTTGACATTCATGCGTTCAAAAATGTATTTTGTGTAAAATAATTAAAAAGTAAAAAGGGTGAATAAACAATTGTCTGTATTTTTTTTAAATCAATTATTGAAAAGTACAATTATACAAAGATACATAAAAATTCCTCAAATATTTGTGTTTACGCGTGCTTTCAGAAATTGATAAGGTATTTTCGGTGAGGAAACTAACCAAGAAGGATAGTTCGATTAATTATTAAAAAAAAATCTATAAAAATGTAAAAATTCTGACAATTATTTGTCGCGATTTCGTCGACTGCTTCAACAATATTGCGTTGAAATAATATTATAACGTTAAAATTGAAACGGAGGCCCTGACTCGGTTGAACCAAGCTAAGTTGCGTTTTGAAGATTACATCCATTTCCGCGATGCAATTAGCACAGAGATGAAGATGCAGAAAATGTTGGGCTATTGATTATTTTACCGGCGACATACACAGGTAGCCCAAGTGAATATGTGCAAGATGCAATGACATAATAATATGTTCATTATTATGGTCGGCCAGATCTATTCATTACATTTATAATATGTAATCCGAAATGGATGGAAATTATTCAACTGTTGCTTCCCGGACGGACGGATCAAGTGATCGGCACGACATCTCCACACGTGTTTTCAACTAAAAAATCCGATCACTGATCAGTTACATTAAAGGAAGACATCTTTGGGATTATTCAATGAATGTATTCAATCGAATGACGAAAATCTGGCTTGCAGCATGCACACATTTTAATTTGGTTAGTCAAAAGAATAAAATATATGAGTGTGCGGGGATTGCTAATCCTGAAACCGATCCAGACCGACATGTCGTTGTTATCACGAATATGATTCATGGACCGTGTGAAACCATCAACCAACAAACACCATGCATAGTTGACAGCGAGTGTACCAAAAGGAATCTACGAAAATTTACTGTAGAAACTATCACAGGCAACAAGATGATAGTGCAGGTAGAACCATCATAACTAAAGTGAAAGGAAACGATTTCGTGGTCGACACCAGTTAAAGAATGGAAAGAGTTAATCCGAATGCATCCCAGCCCCTCTGGCACGTGTATGAAGTAATTAAGTATCTAATTATTGTGTTTTTTTTATTCTATTTACCTGTACCTATGTGTTATTCATCGAAATAAAATGCTGTTATATATCTTTATTTATTTTGTATCATTGTATTCCATTCATCAAAGCCTAAATTAGTTCCAAGCCCAATAGCCCAAAGGTAACACGACATTCATTGACTGGGCGGTACGAAGTTCGCCGGGCCAGCTAGTCACTCAATAAAGCTTTGTGAGATATATCAACGTCACATTACGGTTATTAATTGCTTGAATATGCATTTCATTTGCAAAATCACATATAATGTATCATGATATATATTTTGAAATAAACAATAGATTTTCAAATATTTGCTATGTTCATTAATTTAATTAAACAAAAAGTCGAGGATTTTATAACATAGGTTTATTTTTGTGTCACTTTTAATAATTAATTATTAGTGTAAAATCAATAGGTACTTAGGTACTTCAAAGTTTTTACACATTGCAATCTCTACTAGGCTGACCAAGTTGACACTTTTCCCAAGTATCGTTTCCATTTAAGCCGTTATTACTGCAACATATGTCTAATATATTTGTGAATTTATAAATTCCACAATACAAACTTTATCCACAACTGTTCATAAATCAAATCTATGCAATTAGGCTTTCTTATGCAAAAACCTCTCATGAAAGTTTCAAAAACGCTCTACGAGTATTTAATACCGCTTTATAAATGATGCAATGTAGTCAAAGATTATCACAAAAATATTACTTATAATAGACAGATAACAAAATAAAAGATGGTGTTAAATAATTGAAAATAAGCAATTTTATTTCTATGTAGTATGCAGATAAAAAAAATTAAAAGATAAATTAAAAATACAACTATTAAAATTCGTTTACATATTGGCGCTCAGCCTACATACATCTGACAAATACATTCTGACAGTAAAAGTCACCTTTCTTTCAAGCTAGAGAAAATCTAGAATTCTGAATCACAAGCGATGACAATTTGCAATGTCATTGAAAATGTTTAAATACAAATTTTACATTGCGAAGTACAAGGCTTGCCAACTTGGAATGTTTCCACGAGATATAAAACTTTACATCTGGTAAAGCTGTGCTTTTTGAAGGATTTTCTTATTATATTGTAATAAGATTTGACCGTTTTTGTTGAAGCGTGGCAGCTTGTACATTCGAACCATAATAGGATTAATTAAAGATGCGACATTGCAACCGATGTTATAATAATAATAATTCATTTATTTATTGTAACATCATTGGTCCACTTGTTAGTAACAATATTCTTATACCTATTTTAGTAACAATACATAATTTTATTCTAGTCAATATAATAGTACTTAATTTAATTATGAATTATATTAACATTAATCAAGAACATAAAAATTAAAAAATCACAATACTACTTATAATATATTATTAGAACTTTACGGAAATGTTCTAAAATAGGCGAATCTACCTTATCGCACAACACTTTCAGGATGCTGTTGCTGCTGCCGCGAAGTCTTTTCAGCAAAGATGCAGTCTTTTTCTTATTAGCGCGTGAAAGCTATCAGTTTGCGCTTGAGCGAACATAATATTCGAAGCTGAGCAATATCGCTTGAGTTATTAACATAACTCAAGCGATATTGAGTTATTAACATAACTAAAGCCTGTATTTTTTTTTTAATTTTTTTTCTTCCATTTAGATATCGTTTTTTTTGTTCACACAGAATTAGAATAGATATTATTTGATGTCAATACATTTGTGAACGTAAGAACTGAATCGTAAAAAAAAGCTTGTAAGTTTAATAGAGTTAAACTTACAACCAATTTTTTACGTTTGAGTTTAACGAGATAAGATTAAAAAATTAATATGTTTGTAGGAAGAAAATCTAGAACTAGTAGAAGACAATTCTTTCAACAGCAGAAAGTTACATTATTCCTGAGTCATAGACGGTGCCGAGTTGACAAACACAAGAAAAATTTACTGAAAAAACTGATCATAAAAAATCAAACAATGAATTATTTATTCGACAAAACCTAATTCAACTACTTGCTCTATAATTATTATAATAACTTTTAATCAGTTAACAATTTAATTACAAATTATATCACAGTGTGGGAGCTTTGTAATCATATGACATTAATCAGTATTAATTATTTCGCCAATTAGTATGTAAATTTGTAGATTTTCGACGAAACAGTCAAGGACTTTCCAATAAATTTCGATAATGAGTCAAAAGCAATTGTACAATTAATAGTTATTTAAAATAAATCGGTCATAATTGAAAAATTAAGAAATAAAGATGTTTTTATAAACATTACAGGGGCTTAAAATAATAGTGTTTGCAATGAGGGTCAAAATGTAGCTTTTAAGTCATGTTTCTTAACTTTTTTTTTATGACAGAGCCGGCAATGGAGTAGGTGGGCCACCTGACGTTAAGTGGTCACCACCGCCCATAAACACTTGTAACACTAGAAGTGTTACAGGTGCTTTGCCGGCCTTTTATGGACAAATAAGCTCTTTTCTTGAAGGCCCCAATGTCGTAGTTGTTCGGGAACACCACAGGTGGCAAATCATTCCAAAGTTTCACCGTACGCGGAAGGAAGTTGCGGGTGAAGCGGACAGTAGTGGAGCGCCATCCATCCAGATGGTGCGGATGAAACTGGTTTTTACGGCGTGTGGTCCGGTGGTGGAACTGTGCGGCTGGTAAAAGGTGGAACAATTCCTCAGAGCACTCCCCATAGTAGATTCTGATTAACTGTTCAAAGTTGAATAAATTAATTCTATCAATTGAATATGAAAGTATTACGTTTAACCAGTATTCGGATGACATATTTTATAAACCAACAAATATCCGGAACGACCGATTTCAAAAATACATTATAATGAGCTTTTTTGTGATTCAAAATTAAGCCACTTAAAACCGGATTTATCAGGTTCATTTGATTCTTGTCACAAACACAAGCAATGTATGCTAAGTTAATAGCATACTCTCACATTTTCGCAACATAATAAACACAATTACGTATAGAGATAATTTGAGACATTCGTTAATTTTAATTCTACCCAAACAAAGTCGCAGTATTAAGTAATAAACATTATCCATTCACAAATTACAGTGACATAACCCAAAAATCATTAATTTATCGGCAATTAAAATTGAAATGCGTTTGCGAATTAACTGAAGTCACTTGACAAATAAATCTCGTTTATGTGAGCTGAATGTGAGTGCAAGCGGTAATGAACGTTAATGGTCGAACGTGCGAGTGACTGATAAGGACTATTTTTGATTCATTATTTTATTTTATTGATTGCATCGACTGTAGCACTGTACGTTTATTTATTTATTTATTTAACACTTTATTGTGCAAAAAAACAAAATATACGTATAGGTTACAAAAATAAGATTAGAAAGCACAAAGGGCGGCCTTATCACTATGCAGTGATCTCTGCCAGGCAACCACGGGGAGAAAGGCAAAGAAGCGCAAAAAGTTGTCGGACACAATAAAAACATATTTTTAGAATAGGGTAGAAATAATAAGAGAATACAATAAAATATATACACATTTTATACAGTACATGATATAAATGAGTATGGCCGCCAAAAATTGTACATTCAAGAAAAAAAAAATGTCCTTGTCATTTTATATAGCACCAGATTTTTTTATATAGTAATTATGGTAGTTTTTAAATAGTTTCAGCTTCACTATGTTATATTTATCATTATATTAATAATTTAAATTAATTTTGAGTGCCTTTAACAAGCTCAATATTTTTTTTTTGAAATGCTTATTTTCCTTTCCATACAAAATCATGTGTCCCACTTAGTCATCTCACACTTTGAAGTCACAAAATTATGCAAAAATCTATTGATACCTGTAAAATTTTGGTATTTCTAAATTATTCTGTAAACTTGTGGATAGTTTTAACAAGTTCTAATAAAAATAACATAAAAGAAATTAATATAAAACTCACTTAAAACTATGTCTCACTTTTTTTCACGAATGATACTTCACGCACGGTTACCATAAAATAACACCCTAAATAACTAGATATCCAAGCCACAAAAATATTTTTAAGTAGGGGCAACACCGATTTACATGTTTGCCACCCTTTAGAAAAAAATCGCCATTTTGTTACTGTCAAAGTTAATCGAAAGGTAGTCGGCATTTTTGCTTCGCAACATTTTAATAATTTTGAGTGAGAATTATGCAAGGTAAGAATACAAATTTACTATATTATTTAAATTATGTGTGTAGCTTTAGTGTTCTAGTAACAAATCAAACTATGCGGCGTCTTATTACTACAATACTTTGGCGAATAAAGGCTTTTTAGGTTATGTCCAACCATATTTTTATTCACGAATGATACCATGTGTTACTATTGTGTTACGTAACATCCGTGAGCGGCTCTTAGGGGTAGTACTCACTAGAGAATCTAAAGTTAAAAATTTACTTTTTTACATAAAGAGAACCCACTTCAAAAACTATCATGTTTCGGAAGTTAGTAACTTTTTTACTATAATAATTCGTATTCGTAATTAATATCATAAGTTGTGAATGATTCTTGCATTTGTAAGTATTATAGAAATACAAAATTTGAGAAATAAAACTTTTTCTTTAATATTTAAATTTGTTTTATTGAGTTTTAAAGTAATTTAATCAAATAATTTAATTAACAATATAAAACAGAAATGTAAAAAAAATCTCCTGCATTATTAGTTGTAATGTACACTAGGCTTAACAAAATCACGTATGTTACTATCAGTCACGTATGTTACGGTGTGTTACGATTTCACGACTGTTATTGTACAATATTTGGCGGCCATACTCAAATACGTAAAAATGAACAAAAATAAAAAAAAAATATATAAATAATAATATTACTAATATTACCTAAATAAATATATGAAATACAAATATATCATAAGATACACATACATACATACACATATGCATACTACATAGTAGTAACTATATAAATATTAAATATATATAATATAATATATATATATATATATATATATATATATATATATATATATATAAATAAATATAAATGTCTAAATAGAAGTATACTACATAAACTAATCCGAATTATAGGCAGTTAAGAGGAAATGATTACGGACATGATGTTTAAAAGAGGATAAGGAAGGAGCAAGTCTGATTTTTAAAGGTAGGGAGTTCCATAACTTGACGGCAGAGACAGCAAAAGAACCCGCATAAAAATTGGTGCGATGAGAGGGAATACACAAAATAAGTTTGTCAGCTGATCGAAGAGAGTAGTTTTCGCAGTGTTGAAAAATGAAGTTATTCTTAAGGTAGGAAGGAGTGGAAGGATCGAAAAGGATACGGTATAGTAATTGAAGGCAGTGGAGATGATGTCGGAGGCGAATAGGGAGCCACTTGAGGCGTCTGCGATAGAAAGAGACATGGTCGAATTTGCGAAGGCCGAATACAAATCGAATTAAAAGATTTTGCAGACGCTCAAGTTTCTCCATATTCTCAACCGTAAGGTCAGGAAAACACACATCCGCATAGTCGAGGATAGGGAAGAGAAGGGATTGAGCTAACATAATTTTTGTTGGAATAGGCAAAAAGTTACGTAGACGCCGAAGAGTACCCGATGCCGCATACACCTTACGACTGATCTCTTGTAGGTGGTGAGACCACGATAGTGTTTGGTCGAGATGAACACCTAGATTTTTAACCACCTTACAATAAGGAATTGTTACTCCACCAAGGCAGACACTGGGTAAGGCGCCCCAGTCAATTTCGGAAACGAGATACGGACTTCCAATGATAATCGCGTGACTCTTTGCAGGATTGATTTTTAGACCGTATTCGTCACTCCAATTGACCAGGGTAGGTAGTTCGGCATTGATATGTCGGATAGCACTAGGTAAATTGTTGAGCGATGCCTGGGTGTAGATTTGTAAGTCGTCAGCGTACATATGGTAGAGAGAAGTGAGGCGCGAGGTTAAGGAATTTATAAAGATAGAAAAGAGGAGAGGTGACAACACGCCACCCTGCGGCACACCGGCGGAGACAGCAGCCCAAGAAGAGTGGGTGTCACCCATCAGAACACGCTGCCGCCGGCCACGCAGGTAATTACGAAACCAGTCAATCACCGAAGTTGGAATGTTAATCAAACGCAGCAGACTCAGCAGTATGTCAAAGTCGACTGTATTAAAAGCATTGCTGAAGTCTAGAAGAGTAAGAACTGTGAGCTGCTTATTATCCATCCCTGCACGAATGTCGTCTGTTACCTTCACTAGAGCAGTAGCTGTGCTGTGGCCAGAGCGGAACCCGGACTGGAAAGGACTCAGGATATTGTTGGAGTTAATGAAAGTGGTTAATTGTTGATGGATAAGGCGTTCAAGGACTTTGGAAAGGAAGGGTAAAATAGAAATAGGACGATAATCGGATAACAATTTAGGACTAGATTTTTTAGGTAGAGGAATAATGTGGGCATCTTTCCAACAGTTAGGAAAGGTCCCGGACGAAAGAGAGAAGTTAAGGATATGGGTAATGGTGGGATTAATTATATCGAGGATAGGGATGATCATTCTACGACTCACAAGGTCACAGCCGGCAGCGTTAGAGGCGATGGACAATATGCTTTTCTTAACATCACAATCGGTGAGTTGACTAAAACTGAACGGGGGAAATTCTGGAGTTGGAAGAGAAGCAAGGTTATCTAGAGTGATTTGTTTTAAAGTATTGTTGATATAAACTGAAGATGAAAAATGCTGATTTAAATTATCTATATTGACATTGGAAGAGGACAAAGAATGGGAATTTTTACCAACTCCTAGACTTTTTAGGAAGTTCCAAATTTTGACAGAGTCGCCGTTCTCGACAGATGAATGGAAATGGCGTCGTTGTGCGTCTCTACACAATATGTTGCAACGATTACGAATTGTTTTGTATTTCTCCCGGGCATCGTCTGTTTTTGCAGATTTAATTTTGGCCTTAGCTCTATTTTTCTTATTTAAAAGTGATTTAAGTTCAGGAGAAAGCCAAGGAGCTGGAGTATGTTTTCTCTTCACAGGTCGAGTGGGTGCGTGTTTATCGTATAGGCCAATTACAAGATTATTAAATAAGGAAACCTTGCCATCGATGGATTCGGCATCAACGACACTCTGCCAATCACACAGCTTAGCATCAGCAGAAAGCTGACTTAGGTCTATCCCAACAAAATTACGTAGCATAATAGTAGAGGGTTTGAATTTAGGAGGACGAAGGTTATAGGACAGATAAAGGAGATCATGGAAGGAAAAAGCGTCAGCAGGGCATTGACCGTACTTAGCTACAAGACTAGGTGAAGATACAATCATTAAATCAAGGAGGGAGGGATTACAGCCGGGAAAGAAATGGGTAGGATTAAGTGGAAGAACCTGGAGACTGTGGGAGTTTAGGAGGGAGAGTAACTTCTTGCTACGGCTGTCGCCTTTTAATAGACATGTGTTGAAGTCACCCATAAGGATTAAATGATCATATTGGGTAGAATAAAGGTCAAGGAGGTCTTCAAAACTGGAAAAATAATCGATGGAGAGGGAAGGACTATAAAAAACACCGACAAGAATTTTGGAATAGGGCAGATGGACTTCAAGGAGAATATTTTCGGTGGAATTAGGGGGCGGGGGTTGAGGAGAGGAAAATACCAATTTATAGGGAATATGGGAACGGATGTAGATGGCAACTCCACCACCGCCTCTCACAGTACGGTCGTTGCGAATAAGGCTGAAGCCTGGAAGGGAATATGCGGATGAAGGAAGATTAGGCTTGAGCCAGGATTCAGAAATGAGGATTGCGTGTATGTTAGTGGAAAGGAATGAAGTGAGTAAATCAGGAAAGTGGGCAGGAATGCTTTGAGCGTTAATGTGTACAACATTAAAGTTTCTCGGGACATCCAGGAAAATAGAGGAAAGAGTTATATCAAGAGGTGGCGGAGACACACTACGAAAACTATCCTCACTGCTGCCAAGAGAATCGGAAGAAGGTGAATCTAAACAATCAATAAATTCGGAACTATCGTTAACAGACATTATAATAATATAAACATAAATAAATATGTACTATAATAAATAAAATATAAGAAAAAAATATATATATATAAAAATCGCTTCAATACCCCTAACCCACCGGAAAAAAAATAAATAAAAACAAAACAAAAACAAAAAAAAAACGATATTTACAAATAATAAAACATAAATTGGAAAAACCGATAAACGAGGATAAACGCATAGTGAATGTTAAGTCTTATTTACAACACTAATTCCATATGACAGCTGTACGACTTGACATTTGACAGCAGAAAAAGAAAAAAATATGACATTTAAGTAAGGTAAACAATAATATAAACTACCTCATAAACTACCGTGCGAAAAATATGTGAAAGCTATAGAATAATATGTAGAAGTAATAATATAATAAAATTATAACTAAACAAGAAAACGAAATATACAAAATATGAGACACTAACTTAAATGATGAGAAAAAATACAAATACAAATCTTCTAATATTATATGGGAAGACAGAAGTTTACAATCTTTAGAGTTATTTGTTAATTAATAAGGAAAATAGAGACAAGTAAGAAATGAAGGAAGGAAAGGCACTATTTAGCTCTATTGGGTCTCCTATTACGCGCTGCACCTTTGACATCCATTGACGATGAAGAATCAGTCTTCGCAGGCACACTGACACAAGGCTTATTACCAGTATCACTCGCAATGGCCTTCAGATCAGCGTTGGTTTCAATACGGTGGCGTGAACCATCAGGAGCAATCACATAAATGCGACCATCTCGAGTCCAACTTTTAGTGACACCAAACCGCTCTCTAGTGGCCATGAAGAGATCATGCCGGTGCTTAGTAAGGAACTCCGACAATGTGACGCCAGATCCCTTCAGCTTCGCTTTGGCTGACCATAATTCTTGTTTCAAAGACAGATTGTTAAACTTCAAGAGAATAGGTCTCGGCTTGCCATCCTTCAGAGATCCCAATCTGTGACATTGAGTTATGCAGTCCGCAGACAAGTTAGGAACCTTCAAAAGTTTGGACATCAACTCAAGAGAAATGGTGATGGGGCTTTTATCAGTGTCTTCGGCTACACCGTGAAGCAACAATATCTTCCTCCGATTTCTCATCTCTAAGCTGTCATACATTTGACTCAGAGAATCAACTTGGGTTTGAAGGCATTGAAGTGATGTCACAACAAAGGAACGGAAAGCAAGGAAATCAGAGGCCAGACGAGATGGAGGACTTGCCAGAGTGGTAGTTGAAGTGGACTTTTGAAGTTCCTGCTGGAAATCTAGCATTCTTTTGTTGAAGAGTTCAGACATTTGTGCTAGAGACTGTTGTATTGCCTCCATAGTGAAATCAAATTTATGAAGTGATGAAATCAGCAAAGTTAAGGATTATTATAGTGGTTTTTTTATGGAAAATATAAAAGTACATCCGGTGAGTGTTTTAGGGGCTAACTTATAGCATAATTTAATATTTATTCAATTCAAAAGTATAGAGCAAGAAAAAAGGCGTGCTTACTTTTTTGACAGCTACCCCCAAAAAAAAAAAAAAAAAAAAAACGTTCATATAAATTTATAAAACTTAATCTCAAATAATATGATTTGAATGAATCAAAAAGAATTAATAGATATAAATAAAAAAATAATTTCACTTGATGAAGACGTAATTTTTTAAATGTTTTTTAAAAACACTAAAAGACAATATTAATACATGATTGATTATTTGATCGAAAAATCAGTATCATGTTAATTGCAATGAGGATCTTGAGCAAAACATGTCCTTAAATTTTAAATATCCCTGCAGGATAAATAAATGCTTAAATCTCCCATCGTGATAAATTCACAAAATTTTGTTGTTTCATCTATACATATAATAAAATCGTAGGAAAGTCAAAACTGTACATTGAATATTTTTTTTAAAGAATACATAATCCATGATCTATAATCGATATAGAAGCCAAAAATATAGTTTTTAGAATTTTTGTCTGTTTGTCTGTTTGTCTGTTTGTCTGTATGTTTGACCGGGCTAATCTCGAAAAGTACTGCATAGATTTACTTCAAATTTTGCATGAATATTTCTAAGAGGTCGGGTGAGGATAGTTTAAACATATTATCATGATATCACCTTCGGGGGAGGAGCTGTGAGCCTTTATTTTTCTTACATATTCCGTGTACTACGACAGCGTACAATCTAAAGACTCATGTTTAAATGTTGGTTTCGAGTAAGCCATGCTATTATCTAGCTTTACAAAATAAAAACTATGTCATTTACGTAATTTGGGCAGAGAAACAGTTAAATGAATCTTAGCAGTATAAAGACAAATTTGAGACAGCGCCATCTATGAAGTGTTAGAAAAATCAAACACACCTTAACTATTGGAAATTAATAATCAAATGACGCATATATAAATGTTGTTTGACAATATCTAGATTGACACTATAAAAATTATGCCATTTAAGTAACTTGGGAAGAGAAACATAGTTTAAAGAATGTAAGTTGTATAATGTTAATTTTGTAACAGCGCCATCTATGAGATTTCGTAAAAATCAAATCAATTTAGATGTTAACACTACTGAATACACAGTTGGAAATTAATAATTTAAATATAATTATGTTATTTATTTAACTCTTTAGCCCATATCTTCCCTTCCCTATAAGGTATATTTCGTGTAAATAATAAATATACTACATTTTTTTAAAGTGAGGGTAGATGTTTATTATTTTAAGTAAAACTAGACACCATTATCTACAGTTAATCTAATATTGATTGCGTTCATTAGTTACAATTTTAAAAATCTTCGTATTTTATAAATTTACTAGCTTACCGCCCGCGGGTTCGTCCGCTTTGTCTAAAACCTAATAAATTATATACTAAAACCTTCCTCTTGAATCAGTCTATCTATGAAAAAAACCGCATCAAAATCCGTTGCGAAGTTTTAAAGATTTAAGCATACAAAGGGACATAGGGACAGAGAAAGCGACTTTTTTTATACTATGTAGTGATATTTATAAAGCAATTGAATGCCATAAAACCAAAAATATCAAATGCAATCTTCGTGTTTTGTGAATTTTCACCATCATGCGTTCCCACAAAAAGTAAGTTGTTACTTATAGGTATTTTTTATAATGATAGCAATTCATGTTTTTTGTTGGTAGGTATTATATTACACTTTTAGAATCAATACATATAATAAAATTCTAGAAAAGTGGTGTCTGTACAATGAAAATATGTAAAAAAAAATTAGCAGGGGTTATTATTAAATCGATCCCAAACCCAAAACTGTAGTTAAAAAATTTTTTGTCTGTTTGTCTGTTTGTCTGTATGTTTGAACACGCTAATCTCAGAAACGGCTTATCCGATTTCGATGCAGTTTTCACTAATATATTGTGGTAATCTTCATTTAACATTTAGTGTTTATTTCATGTCAATCGGTTGATAAATAAAAAAGTTATGACCATTTAAGTACTCACGGCGAACATTTGCTAAGGCATTCTATGGTACACATACAGTGTACGATAAAACGTAAGTTATCTGTTATACGCTACAGTTATGTCCAAGTGATCATATCGAAAGTCCCCAAGGGTGGGGGGGTAAGCTGAGGTAGTAGGGGGGGGGGATTTCTAGGTAAATTTTATACATAAAATGTCCTTTAAATTATGTCGTATTATATTATATTTTTAACCCCAGATGCAAAAATATGGGTGATAATTAGTGTTTGACCGCTGTGTGTGTGTGTGTTTGTGCCACCGTAGCTCGCTAGCAGGTAATCCGAATTAGATGATGTTTTTTTGTTAGGCAGCATATTTTCCGACGCTGGTTCTTAAATAAACTGTTTCAAAATCGGTTCATCCATTTATTGTAACTAGGTATATAGGGGTAAAAGTGGGAATGAAAATAACTAAAGTTGTCGAATATACTTTAGTGATATATTAAATGAAAGTGAACGACCTATCAGTAAAAATAAGTCAAATTTTATCAAAATCGGTTCATCCATTTATTTGATATAGGTATAAAAGTGGTAGATAATAAAAAAAGTGAATTTTGACTCAAGTGACATATGAAATGAAAGGGCATGACGTGTAAAGTATAATTAGACATATTTAATCAAAATCGGTTCATCCATTTACTATACCTATATACATATATAATATGTATACCTATATACATATATAGGTATAGTAAATGGATGAACCGATTTTGATTAAATATGTCTAATTATACTTTACACGTCATGCCCTTTCATTTCATATGTCACTTGAGTCAAAATTCACTTTTTTTATTATCTACCACTTTTATACCTTCTATATCAAATAAATGGATGAACCGATTTTGATAAAATTTGACTACTTTTTTTACTTTACTGTATAGGTATAAGTGGGAATGAAAGAAACGAATGTTGTCAAATATTGTGATAGTACCTACCTAAGTGATATATCAAATGAATGTGCATAACGGGTGAATTACAATTAGTAATGTTTTATCGAAATCGGTTCATCCGTTTATTACATATAGGGCACTTTAGGGGTGACAGTGGTTAGATAAATAAACCAAATGGAGCATCAAACGATAGGATATGACGTGTACATATAGGTACAATGAGATAATATTATTTACATCAAAATCGGTTCTGCCATTTACTAGGGATGGAAAGGGAAGGGTTGAAAGGCTGTGAAAGAAGAGGGGGACATGGGAGCGAGAGGATAGCCACACCCTGGAAATTTTGAACTCTTCTGTAACAAAGTTTTATAGCTCAGTTTAGTTTTAATTTTACTAACAGTTATTTTGTGTCATTATTTTTTTTATTTCTTAACTGTAAAATAATCTGTAAGTACTTATAATTTAGTTGTTTATGGTAGTACGTGTTTCAAGACGTGTTTACTCAATAATTGTGTGTTAAGTAGTAACTACTATGCAGTCACTATTCCACGCGGACGAAGTCGCGGGCACAGCTAGTCGTTAATAATACTGATCATTAATTAATAACTTTTAAATAAATAGCCTTGGTTAATAAAGACAATTTAAGCAAATGGATTGACTTGATAGATAAATGTCTTTTGTTAACTTTTAGTACAGAACTCTACCATTTATTATCAACTTTAAATAAATTACGAATTATACCGAAAGATATTGTTTCACCACAAACAAGATCATTATTTGAAGAGACTAAATACCATATTACTAGAATAACTAGATTTCAATATAAATATATTCCATAAATTTGATAATTATAAAAACACATTCATTAGAAATAATTATCTCATCTTATATATAAATAGTACACTTTATTAGACGAAAATATACTAACAAAGCCTGCTAAATCTACTTGAAATTAAGCTTGCTATGGATTGTTTCTTAATTAATATTACTATCTGCATTATATTAAATTCGTTAATTACATTCAAATTGAAAAAAAGGCACTTTAAATATTTCTATTTTGTTTCATAGAATGTCTACATATATTATATTGACACATCTAATGTCTGGTTGGTCATAAATAAAAAATGTACAAATAATACAGATAAAATATCAGCTCTATGTAGTTGACTTAATAACCGAAGAGGGAATCCTGTCAGGTCACTTTAGCAAAGTGTTCAGAACGTCAGGTTAATTAATGTGATTTGCGTTTAAAATCCATTTAAAATTCTTAAAAACTTCAATATAAAAATGTATAAAAAGTCCCAATAAATAATGTAACAAAGTATAGAACTTCTTACGATTAGGGACAAGCTAGGAAAACGACATCATAAAAAGAAAGTAAAGATTAAAACCAAGAACATTCTAAAAGTTCCCTTTCGCAATGTTTAAAAGTGGAAATGGTTATTTGTGTTATGTGAATCTTAAGACATATTAATCTTAAGTTAAGACATCTTAAGTTACTATGATATTATATCTTATATAATTCATCTTTAATAACTATTATGTAATATCTTTTTACTCTTAATAATTCATATTACACAGAGATAAAGGAATAAAAACACAATATACCTACTCGTACCTATTATAATAATGAATGTAGTGTGTGAAAGTACTTATAGCAACAATTTGTACCTGCATGTGACAAAAGTTCATTAAAATACATGAATTAAAATAACCAAAGCCGTTTTATCTCTTACTAGCTTTCCGCCCGCGGCTTCGCCCGCTTTGTCTAAAACATAATAAATTATATACTAAAACCTTCCTCTTGAATCACTCTATATATTAAAAAAAACCGCATCAAAATCCGTTGCGTAGTTTTTAAGATTTAGGCATACATAGGGACATAGGGACAGAGAAAGCGACTTTGTTTTATACTATGTAGTGATTTATGTCCAAAGATAACCAGTATATATATCAGCAGAATACTAACAAAGAACTTTCCAATATTATCTTTCATCTCCATTTAAAGCGCATAGAATGAATTCGCTTAAAATGTTGCAAATAGCTTTTAAAGTCGTTTTCATATTATCGGATCCCCCATTTTAAACGTCAATATCTTAGCCTGGCTTATGCTGACGGCCTTTGATATGAAAAGTCGTTTATCATACCGGAGGAAAAATATCATGTATTTTTGCGATATTGCATTTTATATTTATTCTAAATGTATTCAAGTTTCAGTGAAGATATCTGTTTGTTTATATATTGTAAAGTAGTAAAAAAGAGGAAGTCTTTTTTGAAGGTAGCGTTATATTACAGAGAGATAAATATATAGAGACCTAGAGTAAATAAAAGCCTTACACATGCATGTCGATTGAAATTACTTACCACAGAATTTTTCCTTCTCGTATTTAAAGTACATTACATGATGCTGTACGTATATAGTCTATTAGCAATAATAGGAACTGCTGTTTTAATTGTAGGTATCTATATAATGTGTATTCAGCTATTACGGTAAAACTACATATGAACCTCCACTATATTTGGTCTGTTAAAAATATATAACATTTTTTTTTTAATAAAGGTAATTCTAGTAAGGCATGATTCCTTACATGTGAATTAAATAAAACTTGTAATAGCTTACTTATTAAGAACACGAAATAATGTACACGAAGTATATCCAACGGGCATCATCTCTTAATTTAAGACCTTGGAGTGCAGCAATTTCCGAGATTTCATCTCAGAATTGTTTCACTAAATGCATTGTGATTTCAAAAGAGCTTCATTATATTACTCCTAATGGTTTTATGTATTATTTCCTTATTTTTGTGAGGATTTTAAGGTAAAAATAAAGATCATTAGGATCCTTAGAAGCAGATAAAGTGTATAAACATTATAAGGAAGAATAGGTCGTTTAAAATTACTTCATAAGGCTGAAAATAAAATTTAAACGAAGTGTCTAGTCGTCCGCTAAACGGATGAATAAAATAAATTAGTCGTCCGATTACCGGATGAATAAAATAATTTAATCGTCCGATTACCGGATGAATAAAATAATTTAATCGTCCGATTATTCGGATTACCAGATAACCTTTTAACACTAAAGCTAGTTGGGTTGGACTAAAGCAAAGGGGGCGCAGGACTTAGAAAATTTTTGATGGAGTTGGTGTCATTATAACACCTATTTATTATTGTTTTATCGTAAAGATTACGCTAATATAAGCATGTTTTATAGGAACGATATTACATATTCGCCCTCAATTCGTTAGGTTAGGTTTAGGTTAGGTTAGCCTTTAGGTTAGGTTAGGTTAGGTTTCTTAAAAAAAAACTACACAGAAATAGGAGCCCCGCGAAGCGGGGCTCCGTCGACGCGCAAAAAAAAATCAAGTTTAGGTTAGGTTAGCCGTTAGGTTAGGTTAGGTTAGGTTTCTTAAAAAAAAAAACTACACAGAAATAGGAGCCCCGCGAAGCGGGGCTCCGTCGACACGCAAAAACAAATCAAGTTTAGGTTAGGTTAGGTTAGGTTAGGTTTCTTAAAAAAAAAAACTACACAGAAATAGGAGCCCCGCGAAGCGGGGCTCCGTCGACGCGCAAAAAAAATCAAGTTTAGGTTAGGTTAGCCGTTAGGTTAGGTTAGGTTAGGTTTCAAAAAAAAAAAACTACATAGAAATAGGAGCCCCGCAAAGCGGGGCTCCGTCGACGCGCAAAATAAAAATCAAGTTTAGGTTAGGTTAGCCGTTAGGTTAGGTTAGGTTAGGTTTCTTAAAAAAAAAACTACACAGAAATAGGAGCCCCGCGAAGCGGGGCTCCGTCGACGCGCAAAAAAAAATCAAATACCTACGTGTGCCCTCCTCCCCCCACAAAAAACCTATAATACGTGCGGCAGTTCTCTAAAGAAACCCCGATAACCTAACTATATAGATAAATAGATGTTATCGGACGATTAAATTATTTTATTCATCCGGTAATCGGACGACTAATTTATTTTATTCATCCGTTTAGCGGAGGACTAGCACTGTCCAAATTTAAAATACATGCAACGACTTATTTCTTTAAATAAAGTATTTTTATTATTGAGCTGAAAATGTGGATAAATTATTATTGAAAATAAATATGGAATAATTTTACGTTAAATAGTATTGTTAAAAATATGAAATGTACCTTAATAATGAGACTAATTTATTAACTCAGCTGCACTTAAAGTAAATTTTAAACAACAATCAAATTTAAATAAAAAAGCGAAAAGTAGATTTACATATTTCACACAGTAGTTAAATAATGAACAATACGGAGCGCAAAGTCCGTATATTTATAGCAATGTTACTCGTAATTGTAGTGTAAAGTACTGGAGTACGTGTCAGCTGCGACACTGAAGTTAGGTTGTTAACACGTCCTACGGTCTTATTTATGTGAATAACACTTTATAAATACTAAAAGATACGAATACTAGTACATTTTTAATAGGAAAACTTACAACGAATTGTATTATGTACCTGAATGTTACAGGTGGGCTTTTATTTTCTAGTACATTTAATTACATATTAATATACAATTAAACGAAATAATAGTTAAAGTTGTACGCTATTTTATTACTGAGGAATAGTTTAACAGAATTAGAGTTGGGTTCAAAATAAAACACACAATTTGGGAACAATAATGTTTAATTCATATACCTACTTCAACAAATTATTCAAACTCACGCCATAATACACGGAAACATATAAATTATTTTAACAAACGGACTATATAAAAGCAATATCTAAATTCAAATCGGTAGTTCATGAAATAAACAACAACCTTCGAAACTTCATAATTCCAATACGGATTAATACCTACCAGAAATAACACTGAATACAAATTGTTCGAAAGGGAACTACCGTCAATAAGTCAATCAAATTCTATTCAAACCCAAAGCTTCTAAAGGTCGTTTTACTTCGAAGAAATTCACGTGGGTTATTTATTTGTAATTCATCAAATATTTTGTAGTTATGCTTTACATATTCTTAAGTTCCTATATCTCAAAAATTAATTCAATTAGACTTCTAGAACCATAACATAGTTTACCAAACAATAACATTTTTTTTATCCAGCTTAAAGTATTTTTTATAAAAGCCTGTAAATCACGAAAAACACTTTTAATTTCTCCCACGAACGTGCACTAAATTTACCTAAAACATGTAAAGTTAATTACGAAAAGTGACCCTAATAAAACAACTAATTTGCAAACAGAATGTTATCTAAGGAAGATCGCAGGCCAATTTGAAATTTAATTATTAACTCAGTACACAATTTATGATTTGTTTACTGCGCATTTCTGATATGAGAGTATGCTTGAAATTAAATTTCACATTATTCATGTAGTTCTGTAACTGTAATTGCACATATATTTAAATACTATGTTGTAGCAATTAGCATTTAAGCAAAATTCGTGCACTGTTTAAAGCTACTGAATCAATGTAACGAAATTATTTTATGTGAAGAAGTGATACTATTCTTTCCATTCATACAAATTTCTTTAATTTTGAAGATAAAAAACTACACAACAGAGGTAGGACAGGTTGATACACTACGTAGAATAAAAATTTACTTTAATTTTTAGTTGCCTTTATTTAATTATAAAAAACTTACCTATATAAAGCGAACATAAAAATAGCACCTCTCGAAGTCTCACATAAAATAACCTAAAAGTTAAAACTAACCATAGACATAAAGAGAACATAGAGGATATTGGTATCTTGGTATTGGTACTGAATGTGCAGCTTGCAAATTTGCATGCTGCACATTTAGTAATAACACAAGGTACTACATACTGCAGGGAAGAGAAATTTCCAGAAACTCTTTTCGTGAGATAACATTCCCTTGGCACGATACCAAACAGGTTGTATGATTTAACAAATAATACAAAACTCAGGTAGGAATATCGTAAATTTCAAACACCAATATCGTTATATCAACGGAATACTCGATTTAAGTAAGAATGAAGGATTTTGTAGAGCTATAATATAATATTATTGTTTTTCGTTTCGTTTTCGTTCCAGCTTTTCAGGGCGTCCTCCAAAGATTTCCATGTCGACCGATCACCAGCGGCCAGCGACTCCTAATGTATTTTATTTAGTGTGAATTAAAAAGCAAATGATAAAATTGCATAATATGATTTATATCTATAAACAGATAAACAATTGTCGCAATAAGATATTGAAAATTGGAATTTTGTCGTCAAAAATTAATAGGTTTCTTTTACACAAAGGGTTAAAAGTATAATAAATAACATTTTACATATAAAATCCCCGTAAAAATGTGCATAGGTACTTACCGTCAGAAATAAATTTAAAACGCAGGAAAAGCACTTATGGTCTGAAGATAAATTTGTGTGTTGCTAAGCTAAAGTGTGCCAAAATTGTTTAAAACATCTCACTGCTTCAGTAAAAAAGTTGTGAAAACAATTTACGTAGGTAATTGAATCTTGGTATAAGAATAACATCTTTAAACTAAAGTGAGATGTTATGTTAGAAGATACGTTTTTATATCCACAATAATATTCACAATATTATTGTGGATATAAAAAGTTCAATGTAGCATTTTGTAATAAATCTTCTTGTGAAGCTTGTCAGTCCATAGTGTAGAAAGCCCTGAAAAAAAAAACAAAATTATCGTTGAAAGATAGTCTATTAATTGTGGTCTATTTATTATTTTGACAGATCAATACACATAGGAAACCTTACAACTACTTAAGTATATAGAAATAAGAGTACAACATTTTTGGTAGCCTTATCACTAATTAGTGTTCTCATCCAGGCAACCGATAAAAGGCATCAAGAAAAATAAATACTGTTTGCCAGGACGACTTTTATACACATCATTTATGCAAATTGCCTTATTTCTATTACACGCTGTATTTCAAAAGAGCGTTATTAGAACCCATAATTTTGCACGTTTCTCAGTTAAATTTACAATCATAACCTTTTCTTTTACATTTTACTGTAGGCTTAAATCGTGTTGCTTTTTTATTATCCTCTAGCACGCATTGGTATGACAGTATTGTTTATTTTAGGGTAAACGTAGTTTGTAAACCTACTAACAATATAGCTTTTATGGTGTTCCTAAAGGTAAAAATGTAATGTAATATCAAGGAAAGTACCTACACCTAGTTATAGAGTAAATATACCCATGAGAATCAAAACTAATTTTGTGTAGCTGATATTTTTAATATTATCCAAAGAGAATACAATTACTACGTAAGAATATTATCGGAATAGAAATTAACTTACAGTATAGAATAAACCCCATAAAGTATATATGTCGCAGGTTTTTCATAAAATTAGGTTTTTGATCAAAAACCTAGGTTTTTCATCAAAAACCGGAAGATGACACATTTTAAACTCGATTTCATCAAAAACCTGTAACAATCCAGATTTTTGATCAAAAACCTGAACTAGTTTGGGTTTATGATCAATCTGATTGGATTGAAGGAGGAGAATATTGATTGGATCATGGATGTAAAATTTTGATAAATAAATTATTGTTTTCTTTCTACTAAGTTGCAAATGATGATGGATTCTTTTATTTATTTCATTTAAATTTGTCATAAAACAAAGCAAACCCGTGATTTTGACAAGAACTTTATCATAAACCCAAACTAGTTCAGGTTTTTGATCAAAAATCTGGATTGTTACAGGTTTTTGATGAAATTGAGTTTAAAATGTGTCATCTTCCGGTTTTTGATGAAAATCCTAGGTTTTTGATCAAAAACCTAATTTTATGAAAAACCTGCGACATATACATAATATGTATTTTTAGAAAGTTCCACCTACATGATGCAAGATTTTTGTTGTGTACAATAATATTAAAACAATAAATGACTGTCATCGTCTAAAGTCTAAACTCACTTTTGCTCTACTAGACGTCTTTTTCAATAACATATAATATAATAGTTCAAGAGGAACGTTTATAGATATGTATAATTGCGTCAGTTTGAAGCCGGTACCGCCGCTAGTAATGATATGATTATTTTATCAAAAGATTGCGAAGATGATTTCACAAATTGAACACTGAACAAATGCAAGTCCGATATAACTGAACGCTTTTCCATTTGCATCAGTCATGGCTCCCTCGTACATGCATGGAAAATAGCTTCGACATTAGGTCAGGCGGCGTGTACAATGGGTTATAATATTTTAGTTTAGCGAACATTAATATTATTAGATTTTTACGGCGTTTAATCAACATTAATTGTATTTGAATTCTATAATTTAGTACCTTTTATTTAGAGATAGAGATAATCGGGTAAAATAGATAATAGAGTAAGACATAGGTAATAGAGATAATCAGGTCACAATGTTTACGTTACAGAGGTGTGAATTAATGAATAAAATATAATTTGCACCAGAAATAACACTAACAGAAGTCAGTGTTATTTCTGGTGCTATTTGGGGAAGATGTGTAAAATAGTCGGTAAATTATTGTAAGTATTCTATTTGGTAAAGACTTTGTAATACGATTGTGTTCATAAAAATAAAAGTAAGTGCTACAAGCAAAACCTTAAACCACACAAGATGTAAGATCAATGTTTATTATACTGGAAAATTCATTACTTCAAAGGAATAGTTTGTTAAGGAGAATGCAAACTTAGATCCACTTGTACATTCTAATACGAGTTAAACGTTTTAAGCTCTTTACATTTTATTCAATCAGTCCTTTTAACAAAACCAATTCAGAACGTAGTTAATAGCCAATTAAAAACTTACTGAAGAATGACTTTACTAACATATTATGTTCCAATTTAGTCATTTTTCCGTTAGTTTAGTTCCTGTAGCTTTATACTTTATTCACATAATCTTAGCGAAAATATAATATAAGAATTACGTGTTTTGATATTGTATAAAAATAAAATCTATACTAATATTATTATAAAGCTGAAACGTTTGTTTGTTTGATTGAACGCGCTAATCTCAGGAACTCCTGGTCCGATTTAATCCATCAGGCCCCGGAATCACAGACACAATAGAAAATCTATTGTGTCGCGGCCGGATCTGGCCGTTCGGGGCTCAATGGGTTAAAATTCATTCGGTGTTAGATAGCCCATTTGTCGAGGAAGGCTATGGGCTATACATATATCATTATCTAAGAGCAATGCGAGTGAAACCGCGGAGCACAGCTAGTTATTACATAATATATATCTCAGTGTACAACCAGCCCATTTCTCAGCGCCACTCACGTGATTCTATCTAGGAAATAGAACCGATTTCAAACCTTTAGTAGGTAACGTAAGTTATTTCAAGACCCGTATAGAGGTCATAGGATACAATTTCAAATCGAAAATTTGTTGGTTCGCTATATTGTTCGGAAGTAAGAGGAAGTTCAAATTTATAGCGTTATATGAGTTTTCTTCTTTAAATGCAAGCTAACGATTTACTTACGAAGGAGTTGGGTAATATTTTGGCAGAATTTGGTTCTAGTTGAAACTTTAAACTCTATAATATATGATTTTATGAATTTTGAAATATATTATATTTGTGTTTGTAATATAATTATTTCAGTTTGTACAATTGGTTGGTTGGTACAATAATTATTGGTTTACGAAACTACATCAATATCAACGCTGTCAAAACAACCAAAAATAACACAGTTACAAAACTAAATGCACCAGAATTCATATCGATGAACGAAAAATAAAATCCAACTATAAACTACGTCTAGTTGCCGAGTTTAACAGAAATACAAATGACGTACAATTCATCATGTGTGTTTTCACGATCGAGTCATTGGCATAAAGCCATAAATTTCTCTAATTTTATAGCGTTAAGGTCTGTTCAAACCGGAGAGCTATCCGCTACTGCCGCCGTTATCCTGATGGGTACGCGTTTAAGTCTCATACGCTTAGAATATCTACATAATTTAATTATAAGCTAGAATAGAAACGCCATACGTGTAAAAACACGTTCCGTGTGAAGTCAGCTAATTAGCCGGGTTGCGTTTAGTCGATTACGTTGCTAGCTCTTTTCGGCTAATGGTTTAAATGTATATTGTATCTTTGTCTTACTACGGAGTACGTGAATGTGTACGATACTACGTATGTGTGCAGAATGTATATGTAGATAACGCGGAACGGCTTTACCTGCTATGTATATATATGTTATTGTATTGTAAGCTTACGTAGTAAATTACTTATAGACTAATCGCGTACCCATCGGGATACCGCTACCCACGGCCGCGTTGGTAGCGGATCACTCTCTGGTTTGAAGATGCCTTAATGCTGGGAAACCAACCGTCTTCACTAGGGTATGATTAATGTAAACACTGCATTAGTTTACTAGGATATGTCACCAATTCAACAACATGCTGCCCACGAATCTCTGGTTTTGTAACACACTTTTAAATAGTTCTGCTTTGATAAGACGACAGATCACATTTGTTTGCAAGATTTAAGTGAACTATAATTTAGTTTTGAAGAAAGTTATGATGATTCAAAGAAATCGTTTATGATATGCAATTTAATAAAAATAATATAGCTTCCGTAAAGATTAAAGAAGTGTTTGGTATTGTATAAAACGATTTAATAAGTTTTTTTTAATCTTAAATTTATACAGGGTGGAATTTTGTAATGTCACCTGAAGGACATACTTAATTCTTTAAAAATTAAAATCTGTTTAAATTAGGTACATCTATACTTTTATTTAATCGATAGTGGGTTAGGATAATTAGAGTTAAGGCAAAAGCACGAAACACAATATTAATAAAATTAAACCGAATATACACGGACAATTATAGAATAATATTATTAAGAGCACTGAGCAATCAAGTACACGTAGCACAGGCCTTTATAAATATTCGTAAACAGTTGCAAGTGTTTGCAGTTCATTACTCTATTTGTTCGGGACGCGACCATTAACTGTGCAAAATTTATTGTTTCAAGCATTGTATCCTTTGGCAACGTTAAACGGCCGCGGCCGGTTTAAGTTAAACTGCGTTGTGGTTTCCTTTATGACGAAGGTTTATTATAAGAGATAAGAGATTGACTGCCCCTACCTATAACGTTACCTACGGTGTTTTATTAATTGTTTTATTGATTGTTTTATTCTAACTATAATTTTAATGTGCATACTAACATAAATTTAAAATTATTTTATTTGACTAACATGTGTTTTTTATAAGTAGGTATGTCTTTTAATTTGGATCAATGTCTGAAATGAATAAATTATGTATTTTTTCGTATTTAAATTAAATTTAAATTTGGATTTAGATTATATTAAAATTTAGATTATTTATAAAGTATCCTGTGATGATTTTCGTTTACAAATGATAATAGAAATAATTTATTTTTGTATATTTGAAACGAATAAATGAAGATACTACTGGGGTGATTTCAAAATTGAAATTTGGCAGTAGTAAGCTACATTATTTGGAGGATCTTTATATGATATTTGTTTTATTTCAGTTTTACCTCGGCGGTTGGATACTCTACTGGCGTACTCTATAGTATTGGAAAATAAAAAAAGCTGACGTTGTTCGGAACTAATCAAAACTATAACAACAGGGCAACGAATAGGTACAGCTCTGTGGTACAGCTATATGGATTGCTACGAAGAACTACTACGAATATATACGAATTTGTAACATTAAAATTGTTACAGTAGTATAAATTATTTCTGTTATTTTTGTTGTCAAATGCAAAATTACTAATTGGCTACCTAAAGTTTTGATTTGTCCTTTGCCTGAAGGTTGCCTGGCAGAGATGGCTTTGAGCCATAAGGCCGCCATTTGTACATTTTTATGGTTTTGTTGTACTTTTATTTTATAAGACTTTTGTACAATAAAGAGTAAATAAATAAATAAAATTATTTCCGTAAAATATACCTAAGCTAAATGTTAAATGAGACACTTTTCCAGAATATTATCGTTAACAATTATTATTTTATGAATAATATTTTTGTATACTTCTTAGTAATGATAGGATAACTAAAAAATAGTACGTCATCTGTTAAATAAATAAATATACCTAAATGAAAAGACGTGTGGCACTCGGGGCACACCCCGGACACTCCATACAAAATTATCGTTTTGACAGTCACACTGTAGAGACTGCAAATGTGTGTGTTAACGCTTTATGGTTGGCACATTTGTGACTAGCGAAAAAAAAAAATTCGCGTTTTTCTGATGAATTACATCCGTAAACAGCACAATATCTAACCATTTTCTACGAAAAACGAGAATCACAAATCCAAAATAATAAAATTACTTTAAGTCAATTTGATTAATGTTGTCAATCTTCGTTGCGTATCGTCCTTGCAGAAAAATGTGGCCCATTTTAATCACGATCGCGCGGGGTGAGGTATGTGTTTAATTTTGGCGGGAGGCGGAGAGTGTCCGTTCTGTAGCGTTTAGCTACTATTATGTATTCTGTGCTCGGGGACTGCCGCGGTAAAGCTATTGCATAGCGTGCCTTCAAGCCACACCTCCGCGCCCGTCGGAGTGGGGAGCGTGAGGTTTTTCGTTACGGAATTTCTGGATTCGGTCCCCGCGCTCAAGGCCCGCGATAGAAGCTATGCAATAGCTTAAAACTTAACCATTTTGTTTATTTTTATTCTACCCTCTTCGAATATTTAAAAACCTTAACTAAGAACAATTACCAGGTAAGTACTAAATGTTATTCCAGAAAATAAAATTAGGTCGTATTCCTCGAAAGGTACATAAAAATATCCAATAATACGAAGAGCATTATTTTAAGCTAAAGCATTATGTACTGTATAGAGTGCTTGTGGAATTATTCTTCTACTTTATTTTCTTTTTGGTGTATTTTTGTTTTTTTTTTCTTAGTCTAAAATGTAACAAATTATTACATTTCTTTGACTTAGGTTATTATGATAGCCAGCCATATGTATAAGCCAGGAGGAATATTTATATTTGTAGTACATATTATTATAATAAATTCTTTCACTTTTTAATTTATTATGCACCACTGTCCACCATACTCAGCATTTGTCCTAGTCGTTTGGGTTGCCTGGCAGACCGCTGTCAGCGATAAGGCCGCCCTCTGTGCATTGTTAAATAAGTTATTGTGTTTTAAATTGTCCTATATGATGTACAATAAATAATTGTTCACTCATTCATTCATTCATTATGATAGAACTTTCCTTCCCTAGTTTTTTAATGTAACTTCTGTTAGAGTAAAGAGTGGTTTATTTTCTTAATTTTCAATACTTGTTATATCTAAATGTTAAGGATATAATAGATAATTATTGAAAATGAATGTTATTTGCCATCTTTATAATAATTTTACTAGTACATGTTACTGTTGATATTGTTATTTTTTTAGATAAATTTTAATTTGATAATCAGGTAGAAATAAAATATATTGCTAAACTTTGCTACGTATATCTAACAAAAACATTTAAAAAATAAATACGGTCAGCTGTACAATATTTGTTTTACAATAATTGTATTTGTCGCGCTAATGCACACCATTTTGACGAACGACGCTTCCGCTATTTGTCTGTTGTTTATTTTTACCAACATTTTATTTTTAGCGTAACGAAGGGCAATTTATTTTTGGTCGTGGTAATATTATAAAATTAGGCAAAACGAGGTATGTATAGGTAGAATTAATAATTATTACTAGCTATTTATTTAATGTTAAATTTCCATTTCAATTTTTTCTTTCATGCAAACAAACAGAGAAAGTTCAAATATTGATGACTCTCTATACAGCGTATAATTAACCTATTATTTTACCTAAATCACAAAACTATGCAGTGAACCCAATTTTACCCCGATTCATATGAAAACAAGAAAAATATGCCAGGTATAGCCGGCTACTCACGTACCTGCAGCAGGGGCAATATTGCACTCTTAATTGGCTCCTTAATTGACTTTGTTTCAAATATGTGTATAGGCAAGCAGGGGCAATTTAGAGAACAGCTGAAATTGCTCCGACCGCCAACCAACCGAGCTTGTTCCAATATTGCCCCTGCTGCATGTACGTGAGTAGCCGGCTTATGATAAACGTCATATCTACAACTCTCAAGAGATGCAAGGATCTCACGACTTGATTACAGAACTATTAATCAAGGCATTAATTGCATTATTCGGCATAGCTTCGAGCGCTTTCTGTTATTACACGAAATGTAACCCCGTTCTATGTATAATGGGCCTTCTTCACAATGGGCAGCGTTGGCCCAACAAATGATCGTCAATGTTTGCCGCCATTGCGGCGATTTTGAATAAACATGTACAATGACGGCCGATCATAGACATTTAGGTCCTTTACACTTTCCTGATTGTCTCTACTCGCCCAACGCTGCCCATTGTAAAGAGGGCTCATAAGGAATGAGCTGATGTTCTAGTTATCAGTCCCACTACAGAGTGGAACAAAAGCATAGTTCTCTTTATACTATGACAATAGTCTAATTATATTTAAAAAAACACATACAGTGCGGCGAAAAACGCGGGTTCGAATCCCGTCTGATCAATTTTTTAACTATTTATCAAGCACCATTTTATAAGACCGTTAGGTATTCGTATGTTTCATACGATACGAATGTCATGTAAATACGAATTGCCATAGGTACCAAATAATTCAAATCAAAAGTGATTTCGGGCGACAGCGTTTAGATTCATTTAATTTCAAATTTTAATAAAACAAATATTGGATGTATTGAAGTGTTAAATTGAAATTTTATGCAGCGTGGACATTTTATTAATACGGTTTCTGTAAATTGAAAAATATGAATTTTGATCACAGGCTTTTGTTGTTATAATGAAATGATGTCAGGGGTTTTGTGTTCGCGAAATACAATTGTAATTAATCGGCCAAGAACTACATAGTTATGCCTGTTAATTGTGTTAATCTTTAATACCGAGAATTCGCCTTTATGTGTATTTTATTGTTAATGTTTTTATAACTAGCTTTCTGCCCTTTTTATGATACCAATTAAGTTAATGGTTATTTTTACCACTGCTAAACCCTAAATATCTTCTCTTCTTTTTATATGTTATATAGATAATATAGATATCGTATTGGCGTATCAGATCACCTTTACCAGATGAAGAATGATATTCTTTCATTGTATGGTGAAAAACCTCATCCCTATATAGGAATTTCCTTTTACTATGCAGACGAAGCTTCCGCGGACGGAAAACTAGTATAAATGTGTAACAAATTTAGAAAATACTAACATTTTTTTATAAATTTCGCAAACCTAATCAAAACAAAAGTACCTATTGCTTTTTCATTATTAAACCCTTATAATTCTATAGTTTAATTGCACAAATCTACTAGGTACGTAATAAGTAATAACAGCTACATTTTCAACAAGTCATCTTATTCACCGGATAACATTTCTATTTATTTATCGAGATAACAAAACAAACAAAGGAATCTTATTTGCAGTCTGCACTACTATTGAAACAAGATTAATGCGACTGTGGAAAACTTGAATCTTAATTAAATACACTTTAAAACTCACAATGCAATTCCGTATAGAGTTTATATTTTTAAGAATCGATAGTTATTATAATTAGGTAGAATTGTATGTAAGTTGAATTTGTAAATGAAATTTAAGTTTCAGTTTCAAATAAAACTATTTATTTGAAACTGAAATTTGTAATTCTATGTATTTATGTACCTAAATGAAATTGTTAAAAATTAAGACACTCTAGGAGTGTCTTAATAATTGATGTTGATGATGCCGTACACATGAATCACTACAAACTATAAAACAAAGTCGCTTTCTCTGTCCCTATGTCCCTATGTACCTATGCTTAAATCTTTAAAACTACGCAACGGATTTTGATGCGGTTTTTTTTAAATATATAGAGTGATTCAAGAGGAAGGTTTTACTCAACTTTGGGTCGAGAAATAAAAAGAAGTAGAATTGATAGACTAAAATTATTGAAAAGCTGATCTATTAACCAAATATCATTTGTTCTGAATTTCAGGTAGATCTGTAACAATGAAAAACTAAATAATAAATATTTTCCAAAATAAAATACTTATCACAAAATATTTGTACGAGCTTCGAGAAAGTTCTCATGTGATCAATTGAACGTCCACTTCTAATACACTCGACATGTTTTTCCAAAGTTATGTCCTTGTAAAGTATACATTTTTACGATATAACACAAAATAAATAAAGTGAAAAACTTTATGATTGAGATGCTTATAATGTATTGAATTTTCTGTTATTGTAAAATGTTCATGTTATTTTTCGTTGACTTTTTTGTAAATTAATAATAATTGTATGTCTAAGACGAATAGCTATTTTGTGTATTTTTGTCGAATCTGCTTTTTCAATGAGCAACCTAACTAGGTACATTACTGAAACAATTTTAAATAATGCTAAGGAACCACAAAAGATTGAAAAGAGGCTTATTTCGAACGTGTACAATAGACATAAAGATCTATTTTAAATTATAATACAAAGACTAGGTAGTTTTGGAAATAAAATAATAAAGAAGGTTTAATTGATGTCCTTTTAAAATAATCTTTTGTTGTAGATGTTTTTTAATCGTACTTAGATAACATCAGTTTAATACAAGTAGATACCTACGTCCTACAAAATATAGTATGAACACAATGATTCACACAAATTCTCTCATTATAAATCAATTACTCCATCAACACATGTTTATACAAAGCAGATTAACTCAAACAATACAATCTCACATATTCTCGAGTAAATAATATAATACATATGAATATTTCGGAGTTGGCAAAGATTTAAACACAATATAAATAAACTAAGACCCTTCAGTTTGTGTTTCAATCACTGAAATACATTATTATGGTTTATTGTTTGGAAATGTTGGTCGATGATATAAATCTTGCGATCTAGAATTTATTTTATTCGTATGAGTAATTTGAATTAAATATCTATTGTACTGTTCTTACTAATAAAATAAAGCCACAATGAGAGAAACTCGAAGGTAACAAACACAGAACATACCTCTCTTTATATGTTCTGTGGTAACAAACTAATAAAAAAATACAGTCGAATTTAGATCCTCTTTTTTCTTTTGAAGTCGGTTGAAACTCGGTCAATAATGACATGATATATAATAATGTTTTCCAGCCCCTTAAATTATCTCTAGGTAGGTACTACCGCCTATTTGTAATACAAATATTTAAGTAAACGCAATAGTTTGTTTAAACGTAAGAAATTTACTATAAATTATTGTATTATTAAACAACAAGCAGCTATATTATTATTGTAAATATAAGACAAACAAATTTTAAACGCATAAAGTAATAAAATCTGTTATTACACAAATTGCAGTCGAGCTACGAACACTCTAGTTAAGAGGATTGAAATGGTAGTAGGTATTATAATTTATAATATTGTGCTTCGGTGCCAGGTAATTTCATCCATATTGAAATTTCCATAATACCATCAATGTGTATTAATTCGTACAAGCGTTGTTACGTGTTTTCGGAATTCCGTACTTGTAAAATATAACATTTATCTACGTATTAAGTTACTAATGTACAGTAACAGTAAGGAGATTTTTATTACCTATATTAGGCGATGCATAATTAATATTACATTAATTTTAAAGGACATAGAATCCGCGGATTAACTAATCGATAAACAGTTGTTCCTGGACTCTCTATTCATTGTAAGTTGTAGTAGAGTTTACTCCGTGTATGAGTTCTTGGTAAAGAAGCAAGTGATAATATTAAATAGTTCATCATATTGTGTTTGAATTAAGGAGAGGATATAAACGAATGATATGAACGAATGATCAAAATGAAACAAAATAATATTTTCGTAACGCAATACACAGATTTCTTTATTTACAAAAAAAGGCCGCAGCGACTGTAAATGGGCGCTATATCTATATACGTATATCCATAATACACTAAACTAAAATTACACGGAACTAAACTTAGATCATTAAGTAATGTTCTAAGGAACTAAATAATATCCTTACAAAAGAAATCCTTAAACCTATTGAATATTGCCATACTTTCTGTACTCGCAATAAAATAGCCCCATTTAATGAGCCAATGTAGCTTCAAAATCAAAATGAACGCCAATAAAACTATAAATAAAACAATTTAATATCTCACAACAATATAACAAAAAACTTATTAAGTTGATATTAGGGAGATACCTATTTTCGTCTACATCTTAATATATCAAAGATTTAATTTATTTCCAAATTATTATAAATAGAACAAAAGGCCATTTACTCGGATGAATAATTTTAATTTCATATTAGAGTGAAATTTATCAAAATATATAAATAGTCACAATGAAAAATAAGTATAAATAACAAGTTATTTTTATTCAGAAACACGAACCTTATAAACCTTCTCATTATAATAAAATGATCTACTATAATCTGAAAATACTAATAGTCATGTCATCAACTACAACAACATTTTAAATAAATAAACGACATCTTAAAAGCCTCTCCTATTGGTGAAAGCTGCATGAAAATCAGTCAAGCAAACTCTATATTTTGTAATGATGAATGAAATTTAAACGTAAAATACCATTACTAAACAACAAACGTATCTAATGGGTCCTATGTTTAAATACTTATTGTTATTTATGTATCGCCACTAATGAGTACAATTTAAATCATAATATCAAAAGTAAAAAGAATAATAACTGACCTCAGTAACGTATCTATTTCTATCGTAATTATAGCACTATCGATTGGACCTACGATTGCATATTAATATAGACTCGTCTGTCGTACAAATAGACATAACCTTGGACACAGACAGACATTGAGAATAAAGAATTAGGTGAATTCTCGATTTGTTAGCATTATACTATGTTCTTTATTCGTGCGCCCTAAACTTCCTTCATGGGAGAGTTCGGAAGACGAGGCTGTCCCTGCATAATTTTCATCATTATTCATTGATGTTCCGCGAAATGATTTAGTCAAAACTATCACTTATCGTACCTAATGTTTTAAAAAGCCTTAAGACTTCCTTGCTGTAGGCTATGAATTTCTTAATAAATATTTTAAATCGGAACAGAAAAAATGAGCTAGTAGATATTATTTATCAAACTTAAGTAACATTTAAAATAGAATTTACGTTATACTGATTATAAATTAATACATGTACAATCGTTACAACTAACAACTCAGGTTAAATAATTAAAATACGTGTACAAAGGTTATAACTAACAACTCAGGTTAATTAATTAATTAAAAAAGTACATAGCAATCTATCGTAATACCTAGATGTCTTATAAAAATAAAGTTTTTAAGACGCAATCCCGTGGTGGTATGCTGATCACGGATATCCATTTACTCCTATTCTTTCATCAATGCTTTTAAACACGCTTTCAGTTTCAAGGGCTCTTGAATGTTTAATTTCTTTCGATATAAGCCAGTAATTTATATCTACGCTTCTTGGAACTGCTATATTATTGAAGCGAAACTACAGATTCTTAAGGACTTGTAGGAATCTTTGCTGAATTGGAAATTTAATTGGCTATTTTGAAAATTTCCGTTCGTATGAAAAGTTTTATTCTATTACCACTTCTTTTCGTTATTCTTTTTTTTACTTATTTTACAATCAAATTATTCCACGGTGTAATAATAATTAAATTCAATGACAAATAAATTAATTTACATGTTGAAAGAAAAAGAAACCATACTAGAACGGTAGGACCTGAAAACAAAAATAAGGAGATAGAGATCGCCAAAAATTAATATTGTAGGTATTCAAATAAATGAGTACAAATACCTTCAGTCAGTCTGATTAGAGAATCTGTTCAGACTATCGAATTAATATATATTCCCAGCCTAAACAGACAAAGCCAGGTAACGAGCTAGTGTCATGTCAGTTGCGGTTGTCATGAAGGAGCTAACCACGATTAACCCCTGCATGTTAGTGTTGTGTTTCTGATATTGATACACCTCAAATAGGTTGTTTGATTGTAGATTAAATGGTATGTAATCTACCTACCTACTATAGATAAAGCCTATGTTATATTTATAAACTAAAAACTTTTAAATGCGGCTTATACATAAACAAGAAAAAAAATTTAAATAATTAAACTGACGTTTAGATCGGGTGTGATCAAAGAGAGTATAATGAAAAAACCGCGTTTAAAATCTGTTAAAAGTTTTTAATTTTTAAACTTATAACTAGTACCCTCGTAAAACCAAAGACACGAAAATATTAGACATGTTGCAGTTCCCATTGCATTGGGATATTTCACATCCACAAACATTTTCTACAATAAAATAAACTGAACTTATCCATTTATTTGCTACAGGCTTTGTCAGATAATTCAAGATTTTGACATAATTTTGATACAATGTTGTAGCTTCTTGGTTGTAACCTGTAAATGTAACCTTATATTGCGTTTCATTAAAGAAACGAATCTTCAATGGCGGCCAAAGCTGACACTCACGTATGGTAGGGTCAGCAAAAAAGAAAATAAAAATAACGTAAATGGATAATTATTTTATTAATTATTTCAAATTGTTTGTTGACAAACTTTTTTGTTATGGTATTTGTGTATTTATATGAATTATCATATTTACGTATACAGAATGTAACAAAATCCCCATAATATTTGTAATGAGCCCATAAAACTGAACAACTTTTCCCAAAGAACATATTTTGTCAAATTCCAATAAAACATTATTTACTTTCGCAAATGCATAATTGTCATTGTAAATTTATGATAAAAACTATGATAGGGAAAATCATATACATTTTAGTGATTTTATTTTTCCATTTTTTTTTGCATGCCGTACGGCCGTGTGTAAGCGAGAGGGAATGATAAGCGCCGCCATTGAAGATTCGTTTCTTTAATGAACTGCGTTATACCTTATATATCTAAGTAGATACCTAATTACGTAAATAAAGATAGAACCTACTAGGTATGTGTTTAATTTTAATATTCGAACATTTTTTTTTTATAAAATAACATTTTTCAATTTAATCTTTAAAAAAAAGTTGTATATCAAAACAATTCGCTAAAATTTAACGTGCCAAAATGATAGCCGCTAGCTAACACGTGTGACGTATTAAAAACTAACTTCCCAATATTTTTGCATGATAGATTTTTAATTATTATTTTAACGATGTCCGAACTTTTATAAATGTTTTTATAGATTAAAAATACCGTGTCACTGGTGTTATTCATCACGCTTGGAATGAGATCAAAGCGTAGTTTTTACATTTTAACAAAATAATAATGACATTAGAAAGCGTAAGACAAAATGGCGTCGAAAACGCGCCAACTTTTTGCGGTTGACAGCTGTTTAAAAAAAACCTTAAATATGTATCATGACGCAGGCTTACAAAAATTATCCGTGGAAATCAAAACGTGTATTTAGATAATAATCAAAGTAAGTATCAGTAAAAGTAGTGACGTGAGTAGTATGCATTAATTAAATTTGGAATGAAAATAGTTTTAGTCTTCAAGGAAAAACATTTACAAAAGGATGAAAGTCCGCAGGTGGAACCTCCGGCCTACTATATGCCAAATACGAGAAATTTTAATGCAACTAAGCCGGATTGTAATAAGAAAAATATTAAAGCATTTAAAAACATCCACCACAGCCCCCCTATGCAAGTGGCTTTCTGTTAGCGTAGCGTTCAATAGAATAGACTACGAATGTATGAGATTGACGTAAGCTGTAGATACGTTTATCTACAGCTTACGTCAATCTCATACATTCGTAGTCTATTCTATTGAACGCTACGACGTATCTACAGCTTACGTCAATCTCATACATTCGTAGTCTATTCTATTGAACGCTACGACGTATCTACAGCTTACGTCAATCTCATACATTCGTAGTCTATTCTATTGAACGCTACGCTAACAGAAAGCCACTGGCATAGGGGGGCTGGTTATTGTATTGAAATATCCTGGATGTGTACAATCGCTTGAAAACAATAGAACCGATTCAAGCGTCATTCAAAATCGTCTCGAAATAAAAGTGGTATTGAGAAATGTATCCTCGGAATATGAATTCATATTGCAATGCAAGACGAACTGTGTGCACCGTGTATTCCGGGAATAGCGAACCTTTATCCATTGGAATTTAATAAAAAATGTTGTTGAAGCTGTTATGACTTATTATGTCTATTATTACTATTTATAAGACAAAACGGTTGATTGTTTGAACTATCTTATGTTTTATGTACAGATTAATAATTATAATATAGTTAAATAATGTTTTTTTTTTTGTATTGTCACCGATCCTTGATAAGTTTACAAAGTTTGAATTAAATCTGTCCATTGAAAGTGGGTTAAAATCGAGTCGATAAAGGAGTCGTTACATACAAACAAATGAAGCCAATAAAAGCCAGTAAAAAAAAATAATTACTTAATTGATTACAATTTAACGTACCTACCTAATTCGTTTCCTTTCGATATGTACTACGTACAATGGCGTATACTACTTGTATTCATTCACAAATCCCGTTGATCATTATTCACGTACATAAAACACTAGGCTCTGCGCTTCGCGGTTTCACCCGCGTGGCTCCGCTCCTGTTGGTCTTAGCGTAATGATATTATAATATCATCATCACTACATAGTATAGGGTGTCCCAACAAGAACGCAAGATTTAAATTTGGCGCCATTCGAAGTGTCATTATTTGACATATCAACAAGTGTTATTTTTTTTTAGTAGAAGGTATAAGGTTAGTAAAAATGGAACGCTAAACGAAGGATCAATGCATTCTCATTGTAAAATTTGTTTTACCAAAACAGTGAAAGTTTTGCGGCTACAGTACGCAAATTGCGATAAAAGAAATTGCGATCAGTAAAGAGATTAATGGAAAAATTTGCTGAAACTGGGTCTGTTAGTGATGTAAAGACAACAACGCGCCTTCGACCAAGTCGATCAACCGAAAATATCGCAGCTGTACGTGATGATATCGCTCAAACTCCATCCATCTCAATTCAACACCGAGCTCCAAAAATTGGTGTTTCCGAATCCACTATGCATCGAATTTTGACGAAAGATTTGCGTCTTGCATGCTGGAGGGGATGTGGTTTCATCAAGACGGCGCCACATGTCATACAGCCAGAGAAACAATACAATTGCTGCATCAGTCATTTCTCGGTCGTGTTATTTCACGCTTTGGGGACCATTAATTGGCCACCTAGATCATGCGATTTAGGGGTTTTTTGAAATTGATGGTTTATGCGATTAAGCCGACAACGACTCAAGCCTTAAAAAACGAAATTGGACGCTGTATTAATGAAATACCACAGCATTTATGTAAAACGGTCATTGAAAATTTCATTAAAAGATCGCGTATGTGCCAGCAAAGCCGCGGCGGCCATCTCCCTGATGTGTTGTTCCAAACATAACCTCATCTTGTCTACTTTACGATATAATATATTTTTCACAATTTTTTTTTAAATATCTGCGTTTTATGTCAAATTTAAATCTTGCGTTCTTGTTGGGACACCCTATATAAAACAAAGTCGCTTTCTCTGTCCCTATGTCCCTTTGTATGCTTAAATCTTTAAAACTACGCAACGGATTTTGATGCGGTTTTTTTAATAGATAAAGTGATTCAAGAGGAAGGCTTTAGTATATAATTTATTAGGTTTTAGACAAAACGGGCGAAGCCGCGGGCGGTAAGCTAGTATAGCATATAGCCTTCCTCGATAAATGGGCTAACACCGAAAGAATTCAAATCGGACCAGTAAGTAGTTCTTGAGATTAGCGCAGTCAAACAAATAAACTCTTCAGCTTTATAATATTATTATGCGTGAAAACCATGCATACATAATTACATAATTACAAACCTTTCCTCTTTATAATTATTATTTATTTATTTATTTATTTATGATAAGGTACCTTACAGCTAGTGATACAATTTTTGAGATGAATAAATACTAAGCTACGCCAATTAAAAGGTACACCAATAAGTAGTAAAAATAATATACGTATGTGAACAAAGACTAGTATAAGAATTTTACAAATGATAAGAGAAAATATTTTAATTTCATGTAGGTAAAGTAAGCATTGATCAAGCCCAATAAGTATTTATAAAGAAAGGAAATGTTTTAAATATCTACGAATTCATAATAAATTAAAACCAACTTAATTTAATATTAAGTAAAACCTGGTAAGTAGGATGTGATTGTGAGTGTGAGTGTGTGTGTGTGTGTGAAAGTGCGTGTATGAGAATGTGTGAGTGTAATAGCAGTGAGTGTAAAAAGCTAATGTATTATATTATTATGTGAGCTGAGCTTCAGTATTGATTAATTGTAAAATTTGCTTTTTAAAACTAGTACGCGATAAACAGAAGGGATCCACACAAGAAAATTTTTTATTATAAATGTCCGGGAGCCTATGGAGCGGTGACATTTTTAGATAATTAGTTGATGTAGCCGGCACGTGGAATAGGCGTGTATGGCGAGTACGCTGTGTGGGTACAAGATACTTTATATTTTCCAACGCTGTGGAATAGTCAAACTTGTTGTTCACGATATCGTATAACAACATAATGTCTATTATATCTCTCCTATCCTCCAAAGTATTTAACCCATAATGTGAGCAAGCCTGTTCATAATTCAACGAATAATGTTTTGTTTTATAATTCATTTTGTTCACAAATATTTTTTGTATTGCTTCCAATCTTTTAATGTGACATTTATATTGCGGTCGCCAGATCAAAGAACTTTCAAGCAAGTAATGTCGTTAAATGGATCAGCTTGTCGCAAGATGAAACCAAGATTTTTGTAGGCTTTATGAACAATAAAATCCACGTGTGTACGATATGCAAGTTTGACGTCCAGAATCACACCTAGGTCCCTTACTGAAGTAACAGCAGGTATAGATTCACTATTAATTTTATAATCAAAACAAATAATATTATTATTTCTATTACGGGTAAAACTTATTTTTTGGCATTTTTTTATATTAATTGATATTTTATTTAATTTATAATAGTCACTTAATCTATTAAGATCATCCTGAAGACATTGACAATCGTAAGAGGAAGTGACTTTTCTGAATATTTTTTTATCATCAGCATAAAGTAAGAAATTAGAATTTACAAAGCAGTTACCAATGTCGAATAAATAAATGTTATACAATAAGGGACCGAGATGCGATCCCTGCGGGACGCCCGAAGTAATATCAACAAAATCTGATTTAAACCCTCCTAGAATCACCGATTGACTGCGGTTCCTGATGTAAGACTCTATCCATCTGAGAAGATCACCCCTGATACCCACCGCATAAAGCTTACGGATAAGAACATTATGACTTACTCTATCAAATGCCTTCTCGAAATCTGTGTAAATTACATCGACCTGTGCTCCTTCACTCATGATGTTATTTGTGTAGTGTGTTAAGTCTAATAAGTTAGTAGTAACGTTCCGTGATTTAATAAAACCGTGTTGTTGAGTAGGAATACATTTAAGTGTATGAATGTAGATTTTTTGGTATACTACTTTTTCCAGCATTTTAGCAAATATATTAAGTAGTGATATGCCCCTATAGTTAGTTATATCTTTCTTCGAGTCTTTTTTATGTATGGGCACAATTAAAGCCTTTTTCCATAAGTCTGGGAAAATTCCTTCGGTTATGGAACGTTGGAAGAGTATGCGTAAAGGTGTTCTAAGACTAGTTCCACAGTTTTTAATGAAGACAGCCGGTATGCCATCCGACCCGGCTCCCTTTCTATAGTCCAAATCCCGAATTAGCTTAATAATCTCCTGATCTTTAATTGTGATTGAGCAAAGGCTATCAGCAAGCTCAAAATCGTCTACAGTAGTAATTGGGTCAGTAGTATTATCATCGGATTGAAAAACGGATAAAAAAAATTCACTAAACGCTGAACAAATGTCGTTACCATCAGTAAGGTTGCGTTCACGGAAAATCATACTGCATGGGTAACTAGAGTTATTTCGTTTGTCTTTAATATACGTCCAGAATTCTTTAGGCGTGGTTTTAATAGATTTTTGACAACGTAAAATGTATTTTAAGTACGCTTCGTCCTGAAGTTTTTTTACTCTAGTTCTAAGCAGTGAAAAAGATGCGTAATCGTTTGGATTTTTGTATTTCTTCCAACGAAAGTGAAGCTTATATTTTTCTTTTATTAAATTAATTAATGCAGGCGTATACCATTTCGGATATTGACGACGAGATGAAATCCTAACAGACGGTACGTATTTCTCTATTAGAGAATTTAAAACATTATAAAATTTATCGATGGAAATATTAATTGATGCGGAATTTAAAACGTCAGTCCAATTTATTTTACTAATTTCACGATTTATTGTAGTATAATCAGCCTTATAGAATTTTTTTATTTTAGAAAACTGGGAACGTAACGGTTGTATATAAACATCTTTTATTGTAATTACAAATGGTTGATGGTATCGATCAATGTTGACAAGGGAATCAGAGGATATAATATCATTACAATCAATAGATAAATTAGAGAACACGAGATCTAAAATATTACCACAACAGTTAGGTGATAGGTTGTACTGATTAGCCCCCATTAAGGTTGTTAAATTCATTAGGTCCAGAGAGGCATCTAAAAGATCATTAGTACAGGTATCTGTAATAATAAAAGAGTGATCCTTCAACCAAGTAATAAACGGCAAATTAAAATCGCCCACTATCAAATATTTGTTATTAGGGTAACATTCATACAAGGACAGTAACGCTGCGTTTAAAGATCTTATATTACCAGGCAAATCAGAATTAGGAGGCAAGTACACAGCAACAATGTGAAGGTCACCTTGACTTTTACCAAATTGACAGTTAAAAGACTTACCAGGTATAGTTAGCCAGACACTTTCCACGTTACCGCACGTAATATTTTGAGTTAAGTAACCACAAAACGCTTTTTTAACGCATATAACAACGCCTCCGCCTTTCATTTTATGTTTCCTATCAAATCTGAAAACGTCATAGCGTGAATCACAAATCTCTGAGTCAAGAATTCCATCACACAACCAACTTTCCGTTAAAATAATAATATCATAATTGCTTAATACGATATTTTTATGCAGTTCCGGTAACTTAGTTCGCAAGCCGCGAGTGTTTTGGTAGTAAATGTTAATAAAATTACGTTTGGAAGTCATTGAGAACAAGTATAAAACAATTTAAATGTTAAGTAAAGTACAATAGCAAAGTAATCGATTAAATCGAAATAATATTAACTTACAAGTTATATAAAGTATTATCGCGGCAATACATATACCTATCTTAAGTATTTTTATTAATATTACACTATTCACATGAATATCATAACGATAATTATAGAATAAAACTATCGGAACACGACAAGAATTGTTAAAAATATTGCGGGCAGTTCTGAAAAAAGTAATGCAGTACAGGGGAGCGGAACCTTTTATAATGAAGTCGTAATAATAATTATTTATATATGAAGTTGACGTAAAATAATTTATTGAGAGCTCACGTATAATGTAAATTAAAATGTTTTTATATTGTGTAGTGTTTAAGTGTGTTAAAAAATTGTAAGTGGTGGATACTGAAGATATAAAAGCGTATGTAATATGTAGGGCATGATCAAAACTTAAAATTAATAACATAACTAAAAGAAGTAAATTGCTATTGAAATAAATGGTTAAGGGCAGGTTTCTAAAAAATTCTTCAGGTCTTCATCCGAAGCTATGACCTTCGCCGGCGCTTTCTCATGTGCGCGTAAATATATGGTGCAATTTCTGATCCAAACGAACTTAATGTTTCTTTCTTTGGCACGTTGCTTGCAGTTGTTAAGTAATAATTTATTAGCGATTGTAAGATGTTCATTAATAAATATCTTCAGGGAGTTACCCGTGAAACCAAGGTCATGTGATGTTATGCCTTTTACTTTGTTAGACTTTTTAAAGTTATTGATCAAAGTATCCTTTGTGGCTTTGTCTTTCAGTTTGACTATTATCTTTCGTGGGCTGTCCTTCTTGTCTCTGAATGATTGAACCCTTGTAATGAATTCAACATCTTCCTGGTTGAGGTTACAGCTAATAGCGGAGGCTAGACGAAGGAATACTTTCTGTAAGTTTTCATTTGATTCTTCAGGCACACCGATAATTTCCACATTTAAAAATCTATTCTTTTGTTCTGTGCGACCTTGTTCAAGTTCCAGGGCAGAGATTTTCGCTAGAAGAGTATTTATAGTGTTACGACTCTTAGCTGCTTCAACTTCTGACCTTTGAAAGCGTTCTCCAAATCCCTTCATATCTGACTTTAACTTCTTCATATCTTCGTTTAGTCTGTCAACTATGGATAACTTGCAGTCTATATCTTCCAGTCTTTTGTATAAATCTTCAATCACATTAGCATTTATTTTGCTCGTTAAGTCGTTCAAATCACTCCTTAACTTTTCAACCTTTTCCGGCAGAGTAGAGAGCGGTGATAGCATTTCCTCAATCCTATTCAAAGATGACTGATAGGAATTAGGCTCAGTACTAGGTTTAACGGCGTCACCGGATGAGACAGAGTTTCTACAGTCAGGACAGCACCAAGAATTTTGTCGTTCAGTGCCAAGTCTCCGCCAGCCAATTTCAGATAACGTCGCACAGTGGAAGTGGTAAGTGTTACGGCAGCTCGAACAAAGAGCGCCATCAGATAATATTAGTGTAGATTATAGATTTCACAATAGAACGTGATCAATATAAAGCTGACCTTTCTAATTTTCAATATTATAACGTTTGAAACTTCTAATAGCTTCTCATTACCGCTTTAAAACATCTCACCGCTGAGGCTATTAAAATAGTTTTTGGGTTGAAAGTTCGGAAATTCCGTGATGAAATACGTCACACATGTTAGGGTTCAAATTAATCACTTTTACTAAACGATACCATTTATAGTCTAAACCTTTCTAGATTGAACTAACTAGTTTCATTTAAATCTATTGAAACGGAGAAAGAGGCTTTATAAAAATACTACCTTTTTACTTAATATCCTTAGATACCTACAATTTTTTAAACATTTATTAGAACCAAACAAACGCGGGTGGTAGGTATACTAATTTTATTTTATTGAAGTGAAGTGATTTTGTAAACTAATCATTTATCATAATTAAAATAATTAATTAATTCTGTATTATCCAACTTATTTAACTAAAAAACTAGATTAATATTTATTTACTTACGAAATACCATGCATGAATACGAATCCACCTCTGCGGAATAGGTTGTGGTACGTCGTATATTTAAATAGTAAGTTACGTTAATATTTATTAAAGAAGCCCACTAATCCTATTTTCTTTTTATAAAAGCAATTAATCTTTGTAGCAGTCCAAATACCCAAGGTATTGATTTTCACCAAAAGGGTGCCGTAGAACAAAAAGTATAATCTTCACCGGGAAGGGTGAAAAAATTAACATTTTTATGAAATGATTGGAATCCACGATAAGAAAGGGTTTTGAATTTTTATGGCTTTATTGAATGCGGTAATGTTTTAATTAAAATTGCTTGTGGCTTTTCGGACGATATCCTAATAAGCTTATTCTATCTGTGCTATTTTTAGAAATTCCCCCTTGAGTTATTATCAAAACAAAGTCTACCGTTTGTATAGTCTAATATAGACCGTTGGTATATCTCTGTGGTATATTTATACATGTATAGGCTCTTATTATACAAAAACACTGTTACCTACTATAGTTATATTTTGTTTCCTGTTATAATTAACTGAACAACAAAATTGATATTACTCGAGCGCCGTTATCTAAAAATTCTTTCACAATCTTAATTAGAGATACAAAAATACCTTCCACGTAATACTAAAATGTAGTACAAGTTGAATCATCACAACATAGTACATATATAACGTATCTATATTATGAAGACGAAACTTATGTTGCCAAATTATTCTAGGATATTTTCAAAGTAAATACCAACCCAGCCAAACGTTACATCCAGTTACATCTCAACGATTTGAAGAAGGTTATATAAATAATGTTTACGTTTATTTTCTCACATAATAATGCTTATATTATTAAGGTTATAGGTATGAATTATTTTACGGCTCATTACCATAAATAGCGTTTGGAATATAAAAGTTTTTGGGATACTCGTGATTGCTGTCAAAAAATTGGTCTTGAAATCTATACTTATAATAAATCTGTAGAGAGGCCAATTCTGTACATGAAATATATTTAAAAAAACTATGAAGGTGTGATAAGGGATCGCTACTGATGCCAAAAATGCAATCAGTAAAATTTTTGTCTGTCTGTCTGTCTGTCTGTATATTCGTTATAGAAACAAAAACTACACGACGGATTTTAACAAAATTTGGCACAATTATTCTTCATACTCCTGGGCAACCTGCCCAGGAGTTTATTTTAAAGAGGCACTAAATTATTTTTTATTTAAAATGTCATTAGTGTAAATGGATGCATAACAATTCTACAATTACATGGGCAGGTAAGTGTTGTTAAATAAATTAATACTGAATAAAAAGTGGATAAGTTAGGAAAAAAATGATAAAATATAATATAATAGTTAAGAAAAAAATGATAAAATATAATATAATAGTTAATAAAAATTGACAAATATTTATAATCATTGATAGTTCATCAACTATATATGGCGCACACCGGTTGACCTGAAGTGATGCTGTGACCGCGCGCTCTCCGCCCTCTATCTCGAAAACGGTTCACCGTATAAAAAAAATTTTTAAACAAAATTTGTAGAGAATTTTCTATTCTACAATATTGACAATAAATACAAATAGCAAAAAACCCATAGGAAATGAGATATTTCCAAAAAAACGATTTTGGTGACCTTTGACCTTGAAATTTAATAGTTGCTTACACCCTACCATATGTAGGTTTTGAGACAACTTTTAGGGTGTTAATATACAAGTATATACAGACTTACAGCTGGGTATCTCGAATTCCGAGGTGAACTTCCTAAAATGACTGCACTATTTCGCGTTGTCACGGCATCACGTGTGAAGGCTGAACCGATTTCGATAATTCTTTTTTTATTATATTCCTTGAAGTACGAGGATGGTTCTTATGTAGAGAAAACGTAAATATGTACCACGGGCGAAGCCGGGGCGGACCGCTACTTAGTAAATATTTTAGCAAATGGTGTTTAAAAATAGATGCAGTTATCGATGATGAAGTTTATAATATTATGTTGATAATATGTGAAAGTTTGGTTCAATTGTAATGGCTTTTAAATAAACATTCGTACGGTATAGTTGTTTATTCTGTTTATCCTACTAATATTGTAAATGCGAAAGTTTGTGAGGATGTGCATCTGTGTTGGTTACTCTTTCACGAAAATAATACTGAACCGATAACAATGAAATTTGGCACACATATAGAGGGTAACTTGGATTAACGCATAATTAATTGGTTAATTTATTTGTATTTATTTTATGTATTAATTGGTTTTATCCCGGAAATCCCACGGGGACGGGAACTATGCGGGTTTTTCTTTTCTTTGAAAACGCGGGCGAAGCCGCGGGCGGAAAGCTAGTACAAAATAAAACCCTTTTGTACGAGAGTTTTTAAATTGCTCGTTATTTGTTTTTTTACAATATCTTGAAGAAATAGGTAATATTTTGAATTTCTTTATTCGAAATGTACAGAATATTTTTTCATAAAGATAACGTTTAAAGTGTAAACGAATCGAAACTTAAATATGTTTTCATATTACTCAGTTATTTCTAAGAGAGAATTTTAGATAATATATAGTATATACTTATCTATTGTTTATTATTTCGCCACTTTTACCGAAACACCTACTAGAAACGCTAATTGGTAGATTATCTTTACATGCATAATTAAAGAATTAGAACATTAGAAATCATAATTATAAGTTTCTAAAACAAGTACTTACAAGAAAAAGGACCTATATTTTCGTTTCAAATTTCCAAAGAGCCATTTCTCGTAATTACAAACAATCCGTGCCAAAAGGCACTCCACTAAAAATATTGGAGAGACATTCTCAAAACGAAATAAATGTACAATGTCGTTTATCTAGTTTCGGACATAAATTCGTACCGTCTCTAATAGGGCTGGTCATTAAGGGTTTTGGAACAAAATGGTTAATGTACTTTGTAGTCAGTTTTGTTTATAAAAGGTCGTTGGTTCTAAATTATGGAGAGTTAAAAGTGAATTTATAAATCTTAAAAACATGTTAAAACTCACGCAAATTCTACATTTCAAAAGTTTTTGAAATATTTTTACAGCGTTTTAATTTTCGTGTTAACGTTCGCCATATTCTTCCAATTCAGAACAATATCATTACTACTTCGTTAAGTTCGTAGCTTCTAAAATTACCAGAACTTTCCTACAGGATAATTCCCTTCCTCTTGTTTGTAATTGCAACGAAGCTTAAAATTTCTACGGAAGAAATTGTAAACGAACTTTAAATCGGAAACTCGAAACCTTAATTTTAATAAATACACAAAATATAAAAGCCTTTGTCTTAGAAGCTTAACCTGGAGTTACAATTAAATTATTCTGGAGTAAATTGTTTCTATTTTCTTCTTATAATTCAACTGGTTTTGACAATATAATTTCAGTAGGACAGCATCGTTATTCCATTAACTTGGAAAAATAAAATGAGAGTTGAGAAATTGTTGTGATCGCTTGGATGTCTAGTTTGTTTCTGCTTATAATTTAATATTGTGTTTTAGACCTTATGTTTACCTATTCATTAACTCATTTCATATATTACTGTTTACAAAATTTTCTATTTCATACCTCTTAGTGTATAGAATAGGATACAGACAGATAATCGTATACCGGGTCAGCTAGTTTTATATTATGCTAATAAAACTCATTTAATTTTGCAGACTTATAAATCGTAACATTCATCCAAAATATACGTGCAAAAACATTATAAACCCTTAAAAATAATCTATACGTACACATATTTTGTGCATAACATGAGGATTATTTATATACTTTTATTGTACCTAGGTACTATTGTTATATTGGCAGCACAATAAAGTGTTTAAAATAAAAAAAGACGTGTGGCACTCGGGGACTGCCGCGGTAAAGCTATTGCATGCTATGCCTTTAAGCCACACCTCCGTGCCCGTCGGAGTGGGGAGCGTGAGGTTTTTTCGTTACGCAATTTCTGGATTCGGTCCCCGCGCTCAAGGCCCGCGATAGAAGCTATGCAATAGCTTAATAAATAAATTATTTCCACACGGTAGCGAGTCATTAATCATTGCGCAATTAATCCTGCCCTTGATTTTTACCCTAATCATATACCATATACCTTCTTTAAATGATTAGAAATTTCATCAAAATTAACTTCACTTGATCATTATTCCCTTTTTGTAAAAAATCCGCGTTAGGTTATTCTTAATTATAATAACAAAGCTTTTTTAATACAAAATTGAGCCCTAAATTATACATGCCTGTTTTGAACTTTTAACATGTTCAGTCGCATGCATGCCAATTTAAATTTATAAGGTGGCAGCCCTAGTAACTGTCGGCCGGAATAACCGTACATCACGGTGGATTCCCAATACCAACGGTGCTTTCTTCGGGTAATCGTAAAATCCTTCTGGTGCAGTGGGTGATATTGAACGAATATTTCCCTTCATAGAAATACACGGTTATGTTACTGCAGTGTATTTATGGTATGAGGAAAGAGCTTTAGTATCACATTTCGATGATACTGTCGATTTGTCTCAATTTTCATTTGTTTGATACCTTTTGTATTTAGGTGATCGAAGAACAAGCTTAAGTTTTCTAATATAGGTATTTTATACGTTAAATAAAATTTAATGTATACCTACGCGTGGTTAGGTATATATTAAACTAGCTTTCGCCCGCGGCTTCGCCCGCGTGGTGTTTTTTCGCAATAAAAGGTAGACTATGTTCTTTCTCAGGGTCTAAAGATTGTCTGTGCCAAATTTCATCAAAATCGGTTGAGAGGTTTAAGCGGGAAAGCGTAACAGACAGACAGACAGAGTTACTTTCGCATTTATTTATTAGTAGGTATACATACATAGGTGCTATATTACTACTTGCATTAGAACATGTTTGAATAGATTTAACGAAATGTTTATATATTTACTAGCGGTCCGCCCCGGCTTCGCCCGTGGTACATATGAAAAATAGATGTTGGCCGATTCTCAGACTTACCCGATATGCACAGAAAATTTCATGAGAATCGGTCCACCCGTTTCGGAGGAGTATGCAGACTAACATTGTGACACGAGAATTTTATATATAAGAAGATAGTGAAACATAATATTGAATTACAAACACAGAAGCAAATATTTCAATGAAATTCAGTTTAACTCTTCAATTCCAATGTCTAAGATAATAGCAATTTTGCATTTATCTTTTACTGAAATAGTTTAGATACATCTGGCGAAGACAAAAACAAAGAAAAAAAAAATTAATTCTACCCCCCATTTTTTTTATGAGGATGTCACCTACAGGTGACACTGGGCATTGTTTTAACTTAGGACTCTAAAGGACTAACGAGGTTTTTCTTTTTTTGGTAGGAATAAAATATCGATTTTTATTATAATAATATTTATTTATGAACAAGTAGAAAAAAAAAATACATAACTTATTTTTTGTGGAACATGTACCAACACTTTAGAAGTAAACCGATATTGCACTTGGTGCACATTTTTCTAGTGCGTTGGTAATAGTACCTGCATCTTCGCTGTGAGCAATCGACTGCCGAGTGGTCGTCCACAGTTCCAGCACTCCTCACTTCTGTGGGCACTCTCATTTGTGCTGAAACGCCCCAGGCAGAATTATTATGGTTGCCACATTCCGTTGGAAATCGTAGTAGGTCCAGTTAGTTTCCATCAGCCCTTTGATCAGCCATGCATTTTGGCAAGCTGCTTCTATGCCAAAACCCGTTTTTTATCCACAAATCCAATGTGATCTACTTTTATGATAGGATCCAGTCCGTGTTAGTTGGATACGATGGTAACGATGCTGTTGTCATGCCACTTGGCGGTAATAATTTCATCATAAGCTTTCTAATATCTTTTTTCTTCGGTATTTCGACTTGTTCTTCCTCGTCATGTACACAATTTTCTCCAGAGACGGAAGTTCTATTTTGACAGTATACTTGTGACCAAAGCATGCGACTAAAAAATGAAAAATACTAGCGTCATTTTCGTCTCCACTATCTTCGTCAGTCACCACACCATCATCAGGAGGAAATAAAATAATATCGCCTAGGTCTTCTCCGGCGTGCAACTCCTCGGCAATTTCATCTAACGTCAACCTGTAATACGTAAACAAGCTCTAAGTGCTCTAAAACAATATCACGACATAGCAATAAGACAAAATATAAACAACAGTCTTTTTATTACTTACAATGAATTCGGAATAATAAAGTTATTATAATGCCCAGTGTCACCTCCAGGTGACACTGCATATTTTCAGTGCTGTAGTGAAGATTCTATTAGTTATTTTTAGCATAAAATATATTTATATTATAGCTAATACATTCATTTACTATATATAATAAGAAAAAAAACAATACTTACTGTCGGGACATTTTTATATCACTTTATACTTCAAGGAATCACACAAACTCTGACTACTTCAAGTACGCGCGAAACAACTAAACAAATTTGATAAATATCATAAGGTTAGCTTTGCCAGAAAAAAAACATGAATAGTTCAACTACTAAGCTTTGCTACAAACGTGGTAGAAATAAAAAATAAATTTTCATGTGGTAGAAAAAAAAAATTAAACTACTGTCACCTACAGGTGACACTGGGAATTGAAGGGTTAAAATACAATAGGTTTAATCAATGAGACTCAAAATATTCAGTTGCGTAAATACACATAAAATGATACGCTGTTTATATTTTGAAGTAACATTTATTTTAAAAGTTATTTTGTTATGTCCATTTTTTTATATGAAAAGAATATTATTAGTCCATTGAATAAAAAGTTCTAGAGTGCGTGAGTTAGTAACGTAAGATGTTTCTTCGGAAACATGTCAAGAGTCCCTAGGTAATAAACATACTAAAACCCCGGGACACTAGGAGGAGCCCCGGAGTGGGGGGAGTGGGGGAAAGGGTCCATTTTTTCATTTTTCGCTTAAATCTCAAAAACGGTACATGTTAGAGAAAAACTTTCAAGGAAAAGTTGAAAGGCCATAAAATTATCTACAAGTTGTACCTGAATAATTTTTTCCTATATCCTACCGTTTCTGAGTTACACGCAGTAAAAAATGATTTTGGCTCATCAATCGATCAAAAAATATTTCTTTCTTCCAAAAAACTCAAATGTGCAACTTGTGACCGGTACTGATAGATTGCTCTTAATTAGGTCTATAATTGGTAAAATAAACACATTCCGCCATGGAAGCGTTTAGGAGGAATCGATTGCCAAAATATTATATTAGGGTAGTTTGAGTTACTGAACTTGATCTTTTTATTTTTTTCTTCCAATAAACTCAAAAGTGCAACTTGTGACCGGTACAGATAGATTGCTCATAATTAGGTCTATAATTGGTAAAATAAACACATTCCTCCATGGAAGCCTTTAGGAGGAATCGATTGTCAAAATATTATATTAGGGTAGTTTGAGTTACTGAACTTGATATTTTATTTTTTTCTTCCAAAAAACTCAAAAGTGCAACTTGTGACCGGTACAGATAGATTGCTCATAATTAGGTCTATCATTGATCAAAATACCAGATTCCACCACGGAGGCGTTTACGGGGAATTGAATTTTATTAGGGTAGTTACGATACTTGAACTTTTTATTTTTTTCTTCCAAAAAACTCAAAAGTGCAACTTGTGACCGGTACAGATAGATTGCTCATAATTAGGTCTATCATCGATAAAAATACCAGATTCCACCACGGAGGCGTTTACGGGGAATTGAATTTTATTAGGGTAGTTACGGTACTTGAACTTTTTATTTTTTTTCTTCCAAAAAACTCAAAAGTGCAACTTGTGACCGGTACAGATAGATTGCTCATAATTAGGTCTATCATTGATAAAAATACCAAATTCCACCATGGAGGCGTTTAGGAGGAATTGAATTTTATTAGGGTAGTTACGATAATTGAATTTTTCACCTTTCATGGGATGTAGCTCGAAAACGGCTGCGAATAGAAAAAAATGATTTAGCTACAACTTGTAGATAATTTTATGGCCTTTCAACTTTTCCTTGAAAGTTTTTCTCTAACATGTACCGTTTTTGAGATTTAAGCGAAAAATGAAAAAATGGACCCATTCCCCCCCTCCCCCCACTCCGGGGCTCCTCCTAGTGTCCCGGGGTTTTAGTATGTTTATTACCTAGGGACTCTTGACATGTTTCCGAAGAAACATCTTACGTTACTAACTCACGCACTCTAGACCCCCCTTGGAGGGACTCATTCAATGGACTATATTAAATGCGCTGGATTGAAATTTTAATTATTTTCATTTTCGCATAAAAAACATATAATTTTTTTGCATATAAAGGACTTACCCGAATAAATGTTAAAATGTATAATTGTAAAATATTCAACATCTTTTTGTTTCCAAAAATGAGTAAAAAATATTATTATAGAATTTCAAAAAGGAAAATCTGAGCTTTATGTTAATATTATATGAATTTTAATATACGGCATTCAGAATTTATTCCATATGGAATATGTAGATAACAAAAATAATATATTTTAATAAAAAGATCCACTGCTGTCCTCTTTTCCTTGTTTAAGTAATAATATTGAAGTCATCAAACTTGAATTTAGGAATCGAGTATCTTATTAGAAGTAAATTCTTAAAGAGTTAAACCATTCACATTGTAGCGATGTATCGTTATTACCCATTGATTTATTATTATTTTTAATATAAGACTATGTTTTGAAATGACCGATTCTCTTATTACCTATGTCCTATGCAGTTAATATTCTGACACGAATGTTTGCCCGCTTTCATGTGAACTGTTTCTTCATATAAACTCATCCCTAAAGTATTTAGAAATAAATACGGACGCATTTCGAAATTTGCGGTAAATACTTGGTAAATATAATGCATTTTCGTTCCATAAAGCTTTGATAGCACGTCCCATGTCACATGCAATATACTACTATAAAGTGCTTACGTTTTTATGAGTTTCACCAGATACGCTCTGTATGGGCGTTTAATTTCCGTCGCTTCCGTGCTGTTCCATGTGTTTAAAGTTATGTATTAAATTATCGTACACGTGGAGAGGATTGGATTAAATGGGGACTTTATGATCACAGTTTATGATAGTACAGATTATGTTGTAAGATAGATGTTGCAGGTTACTGAAGCCGGCTACTCACGTACCTGTCGCAGGGGCAATATTGGAACAATCTCGGTTGGTCGACGGTGGGGGAAATTTCAGTTGTTCTTTAAATTGCCCCTGCTTACCTATACACATCACAATTAAGAATCCAATTTCAATATTGCCCCTGCCGCAGGCACCTTCGTGAGTAGCCGGTTATAAATGACAAGTATCATATTATATCAAGACAAGTAGCAAATATCAACATTTTCACGACAGAAACTCTACTTAAAAAAAATTAAAAATGTAATATCAAATATGGCATTAAATACGTTATAAGATTGGTTTATTTGTTCAAAATGGATACCTAAATAGATTTAGACGTAGGTACTGTATTCTTTAAGAATTATTTGTAAAGTACCTACTCATAATTATTATCATAGATTATGATGACGTCACTGTTTATCTTCTATTGACGTAAAACATAAGCCTAAAATTTATTAAACAAAGATACTTAAATGTGTGTTTGTCAATTTGTTCACACTTGACATAAAATTAGTTACCGGATGTAATTGAACTAAACCAAAACCTTCCAAGAAATATAATCTTATTAATCTGCTGTATACACCTACACCTACCTATATATAATTAAATAAAAAAAACCTATGTAAAAGTCCGACCAATTCTGCACACTAAAAATAAAATTAATTATAGTCTATCTATTTATGATGTTTCATCCAAATCTATTCAGCCACTATGCAGCTATGACGTCACACGGCTACTATAAAGATAATTAATAATTGGGAATTAACATTACCATTACAAGTCCACATTAACCACATCCATTAGGTAACAAACGTTGCGTGAGAGAATAACTTCATTTTTCATATCACTACATAGTATAAAACAAAGTCGCTTTCTCTGTCCCTATGTCCCTATATCCCAATGTCCCTATGTCCCTTTGTACGCTTAAATCTTTGAAACTACGCAACGGATTTTGATGCGGTTTTTTTTAATAGATAGAGTGATTCAAGAGGAAGGTTTATATGTATAATAACATCCATCAAATAGTGGAGAAGTACTGTTATTTTTGAGGTTTCTAATGTGATGTCGTAAAAAATTACATTTTTTCCGCTTACATTGCAAACGCAGGCTAAACCCTACCAGTTTTTTCAAAATAATGTACTAAGTATTATACACATTGAAAAGGTCTACAGAAAAGTCCGCGGTGGTATATGTCTATCTCTTATGGATAACCCACAATAACTTTTTTTTATCATTTACTTTTTACGACAAATAATGGCTAATTTTCGAAGCGATTTTTACTAATACAGCATTAATCCTTAACCAATTAAATACCTTGAATACATTGTTCATTTAATATAGATCTATATGGCCCTTTACACCGTATGATTTAAGTGAATATTTTCGAAGATATACAGATTTAAAAATTGCGGGACGTAGCGTTTGCGGCGGTACCGGCCGGCCGCCCGGCTATATATTTTATACCCGTGCGAAGCCGGAGCGGGCCGCTATGTTTTTATATACAACGTTCACAGTTTTTCTGTAGTGTATTTAGTATCAGCATAGCACCCGTGCGAAGCCGGGTCGGGTCGCTAGTTCGTATATAAAAGGCTGTTATTTGACTGAATGAATTCGATTCCAACGTGATAATACGATTGTTAGGTTAACACGTTCACTGTCCAATGACTCCAAAGGAGTCACATTTGTACCAAACTCATATGTCCATGACTCTAGTTGGAGTCATAATCTATAAGTAAATTTAATGTTTTTTATTTGACTGGACGTATGAATAAGAGGAGAAAACTTCTCATGGACGTATGGTTAGATAACAAAGCTACCAAAAATTTAAAAGAGCCGCCGTAAAATGTTTGCCAGTTTCCCATATATGAAGAGGGTAAAATAAAACTATTTTTTTTGGAGGCAATGTTGTTTATTTATTTAAATCAATGTAATGTATTATAACATGGACGGCAGAGTACTATTTTACACTTGGGGCACCACGTTATTACTTTAGAAGCCTTTGTACCAGCAAGTTTTGAAGATTGTCCCTCTGAAATGAGCTTATTGTAGCAGCCTTTGCATCGTTTTTTATTCGTTTTACGACCTGGTTCCTTGGTCATTTTCTCGAAGGTGTGTTTGTTTTCAGGTAACGACTGCGGGCGTCCAACATATGTTTGGTTTTCGTCTCTTACCTGTAGTAGATTTTTTATTATTATTTCATGTGCCGATAACATGGCAAGCTTCTTTTGTCCCGAGTTCCTTTGCAGTTCATTGAAAATAAGGCACGAGTTTACCACCGCAATTGACAGCAAGTCTACGGCAATTTTTTTGTACCAAGTTATCGATTTTCTTGTAGGACTATTATAGCTACTCAACTGATCCGACACATCGATACCTTTTTTCCCTCTATTATTAACTCTAAAACCATTTCAGGTTTGAGTACTGGTCTTCGCCCGCTACTCATTTTCATTTCTTTTCCATGGCATGTAGAAAGAAGTAAAACGTCACGTTTATCGTGCCATTTTAGCACAGTAATATTGCCTTTCTGCATAGCTGCAATCTCCCCTTTCTTCAATTTACTTCCAGTAACTTGTTGCGGAAGGCCTCTTCGCATTTTGTTCACTGTACCTAACAAATCAGTACGACGGGTCTTCAAAAAATTGGCTAGAGGTACACTGGTGTAAAAATTATCAGTTATTATCAACCTACCTTGATCTAGCAGGTTTTCAGCAAGGCGTGCGACTATACTTCCCGATAAATCCAAATCGTAGACTCTTTGGCTTATACCGCAATAGATTTCATACTCCCATACAAAACCATCAATTGTACATAGTTTGTAAATTTTAACGCCATATTTGTGAGCTTTAGATGGTATGTATTGCCGAAAGCAAAGGCGTCCGCGAAAGTGCACCATTGATTCATCGACAACAATAACACGTCCTGGTGTGTATATTGCGTGGCCGTTTTCCATAATCAGGTCTACAAGTGGCTTTATTTTATAAAGCCTGTCATCATCATTTCTTGGAGCCTCATTATCAGCAAAATGCCAACATTTTAGTAAAATGCAGTAGCGATTATAGGATAAATTTATATTGTGCATGAGCGGATGGAAATATAGAGGGTTTTTCTTCCAATAACTCTCAAGTGTGGGTAGTTTGACAAGTCCAGTGAACAGCACCATTCCTAAGAATTTTAACATTTCTTGTTCTGTTACGTCAGTCCATCTTTTTATGCGACTAAATTCTCCTAAAGCTCTCTCTTTTAGACGCCTGCCGTAAATATTCGTCTGTTCCACCATTAGTTTTAAAACTTTGTCATTGACAATTTGACGGAATATATTGAATACATCCGTGTTCATATCAAAGTGAATAAACTGTCGAGAGAGATTATCCAAACCTGTAAAATTTTCTGGGGGTAGGTCATCTACTTGAAACAACCATTGATTTTCTACTCGAGGATCTTGTAGGGATATATTTGCATGAATGGGTACATTAGACTGCTGTTCTTCTTGGCGTAGCTCCTCCTCGATAAAGTCTCTAATATCGTCTACAGTTTCATAAATAATAGTTGGTGCAGACTCACGTTCAAAAACCAGCGCATCTTCGTCCTCGGAACTCGATTGGTCACTGTTTTCAAGTAGACGGATTATGTCAGCATCACGAATGTTCTTAGCAGCCATTATGAAAACAAAGATCCTCCTTTATTTGAACTTTTTATTCAAACTTTGTTACAGGTACAAGCGTAGCAGTAATTGTATTTTGTGGGTACATTCATACAATGATGACATTTCACAGCTGATATTGACATTTCATACCACAGAACATATAAAAAAATATATGATTGACTACTATTTTTAGTTAACACGTCCATGACTCCATAGAGAGTCACACAATTTTTAGTTCACACGTTCATGACTCCTTAGGGAGTCATATTTTTTTTTACAGTATTTTCCTGAAAAAAAAATTTTTTTTGGCCGTATTAGTATAAATAGTTAGGGCAAAATTGTAGGTGGACGTACGAATACATTTTATAACTTTGTACTGGGACAGGGAACGTTATATTATGCTAATAAAACTCATTTAATTTTGCAGACTTATAAATCGTAACATTCATCCAAAATATACGTGCAAAAACATTATAAACCCTTAAAAATAATCTATACGTACACATATTTTGTGCATAACATGAGGATTATTTATATACTTTTATTGTACCTAGGTACTATTGTTATATTGGCAGCACAATAAAGTGTTTAAAATAAAAAAAGACGTGTGGCACTCGGGGACTGCCGCGGTAAAGCTATTGCATGCTATGCCTTTAAGCCACACCTCCGTGCCCGTCGGAGTGGGGAGCGTGAGGTTTTTTCGTTACGCAATTTCTGGATTCGGTCCCCGCGCTCAAGGCCCGCGATAGAAGCTATGCAATAGCTTAATAAATAAATTATTTCCACACGGTAGCGAGTCATTAATCATTGCGCAATTAATCCTGCCCTTGATTTTTACCCTAATCATATACCATATACCTTCTTTAAATGATTAGAAATTTCATCAAAATTAACTTCACTTGATCATTATTCCCTTTTTGTAAAAAATCCGCGTTAGGTTATTCTTAATTATAATAACAAAGCTTTTTTAATACAAAATTGAGCCCTAAATTATACATGCCTGTTTTGAACTTTTAACATGTTCAGTCGCATGCATGCCAATTTAAATTTATAAGGTGGCAGCCCTAGTAACTGTCGGCCGGAATAACCGTACATCACGGTGGATTCCCAATACCAACGGTGCTTTCTTCGGGTAATCGTAAAATCCTTCTGGTGCAGTGGGTGATATTGAACGAATATTTCCCTTCATAGAAATACACGGTTATGTTACTGCAGTGTATTTATGGTATGAGGAAAGAGCTTTAGTATCACATTTCGATGATACTGTCGATTTGTCTCAATTTTCATTTGTTTGATACCTTTTGTATTTAGGTGATCGAAGAACAAGCTTAAGTTTTCTAATATAGGTATTTTATACGTTAAATAAAATTTAATGTATACCTACGCGTGGTTAGGTATATATTAAACTAGCTTTCGCCCGCGGCTTCGCCCGCGTGGTGTTTTTTCGCAATAAAAGGTAGGCTATGTTCTTTCTCAGGGTCTAAAGATTGTCTGTGCCAAATTTCATCAAAATCGGTTGAGAGGTTTAAGCGGGAAAGCGTAACAGACAGACAGACAGAGTTACTTTCGCATTTATTTATTAGTAGGTATACATACATAGGTGCTATATTACTACTTGCATTAGAACATGTTTGAATAGATTTAACGAAATGTTTATATATTTACTAGCGGTCCGCCCCGGCTTCGCCCGTGGTACATATGAAAAATAGATGTTGGCCGATTCTCAGACTTACCCGATATGCACAGAAAATTTCATGAGAATCGGTCCACCCGTTTCGGAGGAGTATGCAGACTAACATTGTGACACGAGAATTTTATATATAAGAAGATAGTGAAACATAATATTGAATTACAAACACAGAAGCAAATATTTCAATGAAATTCAGTTTAACTCTTCAATTCCAATGTCTAAGATAATAGCAATTTTGCATTTATCTTTTACTGAAATAGTTTAGATACATCTGGCGAAGACAAAAACAAAGAAAAAAAAAATTAATTCTACCCCCCATTTTTTTTATGAGGATGTCACCTACAGGTGACACTGGGCATTGTTTTAACTTAGGACTCTAAAGGACTAACGAGGTTTTTCTTTTTTTGGTAGGAATAAAATATCGATTTTTATTATAATAATATTTATTTATGAACAAGTAGAAAAAAAAATACATAACTTATTTTTTGTGGAACATGTACCAACACTTTAGAAGTAAACCGATATTGCACTTGGTGCACATTTTTCTAGTGCGTTGGTAATAGTACCTGCATCTTCGCTGTGAGCAATCGACTGCCGAGTGGTCGTCCACAGTTCCAGCACTCCTCACTTCTGTGGGCACTCTCATTTGTGCTGAAACGCCCCAGGCAGAATTATTATGGTTGCCACATTCCGTTGGAAATCGTAGTAGGTCCAGTTAGTTTCCATCAGCCCTTTGATCAGCCATGCATTTTGGCAAGCTGCTTCTATGCCAAAACCCGTTTTTTATCCACAAATCCAATGTGATCTACTTTTATGATAGGATCCAGTCCGTGTTAGTTGGATACGATGGTAACGATGCTGTTGTCATGCCACTTGGCGGTAATAATTTCATCATAAGCTTTCTAATATCTTTTTTCTTCGGTATTTCGACTTGTTCTTCCTCGTCATGTACACAATTTTCTCCAGAGACGGAAGTTCTATTTTGACAGTATACTTGTGACCAAAGCATGCGACTAAAAAATGAAAAATACTAGCGTCATTTTCGTCTCCACTATCTTCGTCAGTCACCACACCATCATCAGGAGGAAATAAAATAATATCGCCTAGGTCTTCTCCGGCGTGCAACTCCTCGGCAATTTCATCTAACGTCAACCTGTAATACGTAAACAAGCTCTAAGTGCTCTAAAACAATATCACGACATAGCAATAAGACAAAATATAAACAACAGTCTTTTTATTACTTACAATGAATTCGGAATAATAAAGTTATTATAATGCCCAGTGTCACCTCCAGGTGACACTGCATATTTTCAGTGCTGTAGTGAAGATTCTATTAGTTATTTTTAGCATAAAATATATTTATATTATAGCTAATACATTCATTTACTATATATAATAAGAAAAAAAACAATACTTACTGTCGGGACATTTTTATATCACTTTATACTTCAAGGAATCACACAAACTCTGACTACTTCAAGTACGCGCGAAACAACTAAACAAATTTGATAAATATCATAAGGTTAGCTTTGCCAGAAAAAAAACATGAATAGTTCAACTACTAAGCTTTGCTACAAACGTGGTAGAAATAAAAAATAAATTTTCATGTGGTAGAAAAAAAAAATTAAACTACTGTCACCTACAGGTGACACTGGGAATTGAAGGGTTAAAATACAATAGGTTTAATCAATGAGACTCAAAATATTCAGTTGCGTAAATACACATAAAATGATACGCTGTTTATATTTTGAAGTAACATTTATTTTAAAAGTTATTTTGTTATGTCCATTTTTTTATATGAAAAGAATATTATTAGTCCATTGAATAAAAAGTTCTAGAGTGCGTGAGTTAGTAACGTAAGATGTTTCTTCGGAAACATGTCAAGAGTCCCTAGGTAATAAACATACTAAAACCCCGGGACACTAGGAGGAGCCCCGGAGTGGGGGGAGTGGGGGAAAGGGTCCATTTTTTCATTTTTCGCTTAAATCTCAAAAACGGTACATGTTAGAGAAAAACTTTCAAGGAAAAGTTGAAAGGCCATAAAATTATCTACAAGTTGTACCTGAATAATTTTTTCCTATATCCTACCGTTTCTGAGTTACACGCAGTAAAAAATGATTTTGGCTCATCAATCGATCAAAAAATATTTCTTTCTTCCAAAAAACTCAAATGTGCAACTTGTGACCGGTACTGATAGATTGCTCTTAATTAGGTCTATAATTGGTAAAATAAACACATTCCGCCATGGAAGCGTTTAGGAGGAATCGATTGCCAAAATATTATATTAGGGTAGTTTGAGTTACTGAACTTGATCTTTTTATTTTTTTCTTCCAATAAACTCAAAAGTGCAACTTGTGACCGGTACAGATAGATTGCTCATAATTAGGTCTATAATTGGTAAAATAAACACATTCCTCCATGGAAGCCTTTAGGAGGAATCGATTGTCAAAATATTATATTAGGGTAGTTTGAGTTACTGAACTTGATATTTTATTTTTTTCTTCCAAAAAACTCAAAAGTGCAACTTGTGACCGGTACAGATAGATTGCTCATAATTAGGTCTATCATTGATCAAAATACCAGATTCCACCACGGAGGCGTTTACGGGGAATTGAATTTTATTAGGGTAGTTACGATACTTGAACTTTTTATTTTTTTCTTCCAAAAAACTCAAAAGTGCAACTTGTGACCGGTACAGATAGATTGCTCATAATTAGGTCTATCATCGATAAAAATACCAGATTCCACCACGGAGGCGTTTACGGGGAATTGAATTTTATTAGGGTAGTTACGGTACTTGAACTTTTTATTTTTTTTCTTCCAAAAAACTCAAAAGTGCAACTTGTGACCGGTACAGATAGATTGCTCATAATTAGGTCTATCATTGATAAAAATACCAAATTCCACCATGGAGGCGTTTAGGAGGAATTGAATTTTATTAGGGTAGTTACGATAATTGAATTTTTCACCTTTCATGGGATGTAGCTCGAAAACGGCTGCGAATAGAAAAAAATGATTTAGCTACAACTTGTAGATAATTTTATGGCCTTTCAACTTTTCCTTGAAAGTTTTTCTCTAACATGTACCGTTTTTGAGATTTAAGCGAAAAATGAAAAAATGGACCCATTCCCCCCCTCCCCCCACTCCGGGGCTCCTCCTAGTGTCCCGGGGTTTTAGTATGTTTATTACCTAGGGACTCTTGACATGTTTCCGAAGAAACATCTTACGTTACTAACTCACGCACTCTAGACCCCCCTTGGAGGGACTCATTCAATGGACTATATTAAATGCGCTGGATTGAAATTTTAATTATTTTCATTTTCGCATAAAAAACATATAATTTTTTTGCATATAAAGGACTTACCCGAATAAATGTTAAAATGTATAATTGTAAAATATTCAACATCTTTTTGTTTCCAAAAATGAGTAAAAAATATTATTATAGAATTTCAAAAAGGAAAATCTGAGCTTTATGTTAATATTATATGAATTTTAATATACGGCATTCAGAATTTATTCCATATGGAATATGTAGATAACAAAAATAATATATTTTAATAAAAAGATCCACTGCTGTCCTCTTTTCCTTGTTTAAGTAATAATATTGAAGTCATCAAACTTGAATTTAGGAATCGAGTATCTTATTAGAAGTAAATTCTTAAAGAGTTAAACCATTCACATTGTAGCGATGTATCGTTATTACCCATTGATTTATTATTATTTTTAATATAAGACTATGTTTTGAAATGACCGATTCTCTTATTACCTATGTCCTATGCAGTTAATATTCTGACACGAATGTTTGCCCGCTTTCATGTGAACTGTTTCTTCATATAAACTCATCCCTAAAGTATTTAGAAATAAATACGGACGCATTTCGAAATTTGCGGTAAATACTTGGTAAATATAATGCATTTTCGTTCCATAAAGCTTTGATAGCACGTCCCATGTCACATGCAATATACTACTATAAAGTGCTTACGTTTTTATGAGTTTCACCAGATACGCTCTGTATGGGCGTTTAATTTCCGTCGCTTCCGTGCTGTTCCATGTGTTTAAAGTTATGTATTAAATTATCGTACACGTGGAGAGGATTGGATTAAATGGGGACTTTATGATCACAGTTTATGATAGTACAGATTATGTTGTAAGATAGATGTTGCAGGTTACTGAAGCCGGCTACTCACGTACCTGTCGCAGGGGCAATATTGGAACAATCTCGGTTGGTCGACGGTGGGGGAAATTTCAGTTGTTCTTTAAATTGCCCCTGCTTACCTATACACATCACAATTAAGAATCCAATTTCAATATTGCCCCTGCCGCAGGCACCTTCGTGAGTAGCCGGTTATAAATGACAAGTATCATATTATATCAAGACAAGTAGCAAATATCAACATTTTCACGACAGAAACTCTACTTAAAAAAAATTAAAAATGTAATATCAAATATGGCATTAAATACGTTATAAGATTGGTTTATTTGTTCAAAATGGATACCTAAATAGATTTAGACGTAGGTACTGTATTCTTTAAGAATTATTTGTAAAGTACCTACTCATAATTATTATCATAGATTATGATGACGTCACTGTTTATCTTCTATTGACGTAAAACATAAGCCTAAAATTTATTAAACAAAGATACTTAAATGTGTGTTTGTCAATTTGTTCACACTTGACATAAAATTAGTTACCGGATGTAATTGAACTAAACCAAAACCTTCCAAGAAATATAATCTTATTAATCTGCTGTATACACCTACACCTACCTATATATAATTAAATAAAAAAAACCTATGTAAAAGTCCGACCAATTCTGCACACTAAAAATAAAATTAATTATAGTCTATCTATTTATGATGTTTCATCCAAATCTATTCAGCCACTATGCAGCTATGACGTCACACGGCTACTATAAAGATAATTAATAATTGGGAATTAACATTACCATTACAAGTCCACATTAACCACGTCCATTAGGTAACAAACGTTGCGTGAGAGAATAACTTCATTTTTCATATCACTACATAGTATAAAACAAAGTCGCTTTCTCTGTCCCTATGTCCCTATATCCCAATGTCCCTATGTCCCTTTGTACGCTTAAATCTTTGAAACTACGCAACGGATTTTGATGCGGTTTTTTTTAATAGATAGAGTGATTCAAGAGGAAGGTTTATATGTATAATAACATCCATCAAATAGTGGAGAAGTACTGTTATTTTTGAGGTTTCTAATGTGATGTCGTAAAAAATTACATTTTTTCCGCTTACATTGCAAACGCAGGCTAAACCCTACCAGTTTTTTCAAAATAATGTACTAAGTATTATACACATTGAAAAGGTCTACAGAAAAGTCCGCGGTGGTATATGTCTATCTCTTATGGATAACCCACAATAACTTTTTTTTATCATTTACTTTTTACGACAAATAATGGCTAATTTTCGAAGCGATTTTTACTAATACAGCATTAATCCTTAACCAATTAAATACCTTGAATACATTGTTCATTTAATATAGATCTATATGGCCCTTTACACCGTATGATTTAAGTGAATATTTTCGAAGATATACAGATTTAAAAATTGCGGGACGTAGCGTTTGCGGCGGTACCGGCCGGCCGCCCGGCTATATATTTTATACCCGTGCGAAGCCGGAGCGGGCCGCTATGTTTTTATATACAACGTTCACAGTTTTTCTGTAGTGTATTTAGTATCAGCATAGCACCCGTGCGAAGCCGGGTCGGGTCGCTAGTTCGTATATAAAAGGCTGTTATTTGACTGAATGAATTCGATTCCAACGTGATAATACGATTGTTAGGTTAAACACCCACTTCAAGTTGGTAGGCGTTTATGAAAGCAAGCTGTGTGTATAATATAGCTTCGCTCGCGTTGGCTTCATGATTGTAATTATGTAACAATAATAAATTATGTTTTTTGTTTTTAATATTGTGACAATCTCAAATTATCTACTTTATGGTAAGTTTATTGCGTGAGACCAATACATTTTTGTAATAGTTGTAATAAATGTTCAATCTGTTACTATAAAAAAATATTATTCTGTGACTGTCGATTTAGAATGCTGTTTCATATGAAGAATAGAATACCTTTATAGGCAAGCTAAATTAGTTATAGAAAAAGGCAAAAATTTACATAATTCTACGTACGTTCATTTTGTCTAAAGAAGCTCCTAAAATTTTAAAAGGATGTCTTTGAATTACCAAATGTTATTACTACTAATCAGATACCTATAAGTATATTATAACATATTGCACATATATGGGTGCAAGGTGCATTATTATTTATTTTTACTAAAAAACGAAGCAATATGGCGATATTCTATTCCTATCTTGAAACAACAATACAGCAGTGAGTCGAGAGCCTTATTAGTTACTAGCTGTGCCCGCGACTTCGTCCGCGTGGAATAGTGACTGCATAGTAGTTACTACTTAACTTTTATTGAATAAACACGTACTACCATAAATAATTAAAAGAACAGTTAGTAAAATTTATTACTAAACTGAGCTAAAAAATAAAAAAATAAGTGCCTAATTAATTTTCTACGTAAAATTTATTTTAAATTATGGCATATTATTTTTTAGGCACCAGGAGGGAGAGGAGCAAATTTATTTACCTTCCTTCCTTGTATGGATGTTTTTGACAATATATTGTGCAGCAACTGAGTGCCGAGGCAAACGTCAAAACGTAAAGGAATAGAATCCGCTATCGATACTAATTGACATAAGCGTATGATGTTTTGCTAAGGATTTGTTCACCCTACCAACGACGACGACGACCACGAACAAAATTTTCATCCAGTCGCAATTTAATAAAATTGTGCAAAACACAATTAAAAATCAATTATTAAAATTTCCTGTCGTTCTGGTGATTGGAATTTTTATTTTTGAGATCAACGATGAATGAAAAAAAAAGATTTTTCGTAGAAACAGTGGCTCCTAGAAAAAAATGTATGTGAAGTTTTTTAAAGATAATTTTATAATCTACAATTTTGGTAAAAGTTAAGGATACCATACCATACCATCATTATCATAATAATATATCTTATATATATTTTTTTTTATAATGGTACTTAATTTTAAAGATCGTCGGGAAGTTTGTAAAATTATATATATTCCTTTTCCTTCGTTGCGTTGGGTTTTTTTTTTTAATTTTTAAACTTCGGTTTCTTATTTTCATTTAATATTTTCAAGTGAGCGAGACCTACCTCTACCTCCATAATACATTCCTACATCTGACATCTTTTAAGTTGGGCCGTAAAAAATATATATTTTTTTTCATTAAGTATGAAATATGAATATCCCATATACCTACATTTAATATGAAAGATTTTAGCTTTTTTTTCTTTTTTTGGTTTTCTGCTTTAATTACTTCGCAAATTTAAAGTGACATTTTCCACATTTTTCCGGACATTTTCACGCATTTTCCGGATATTTTCCGGGAATTTTCCAGGCATTTTCCGGACATTTCCCTGACATAGCCTGTAAATGTCTGGAAAATCCCCGGGAAATGCTCGGAAAATCCCCGGAAAATGTCTGGAAAATCCCCGGAAAATGCCAGGGAAATGTCCGGAAAATGTCTGGAAAACATCGGGAAAATCCCCGGGATATGCTCGGAAAATCCCCGGAAAAAGCCTGGGAAATTCCCGGAAAATAACCGGAAAATGCCTGGGAAACGCTCGGAAAATGCGTGGAAATTTCCGGAAAAACCGTGGAAAGTCCCTGGAAAATGCCTGGAAGATATCTGGAAAATGCGTGAAAATGTCCGGAAAATATCCGGTAAATGCGTGGAAAATCCCCGGAAAATGCCAGGGAAATGTCCGGAAAATGTCTGGGAAACATCCGGAAAATCCCCGGGAAATGCTCGGAAAATGCCTGGGAAATTCCCGGAAAATGTCTGGAAAATCCCGGAAAATAACCGGAAAATGCCAGGGAAATGTCTGGAAAATATCCGGAAAATGCGTGGAAATTTCCGGAAAAAGCGTGGAAAATGCCTGAAAATGCCAAGGAAATGTCTGGAAAATGTCTGGAAAACATCCGGAAAATCCCCGGGAAATGCTCGGAAAATCCCCGGAAAAAGCCTGGGAAATTCCCGGAAAATAACCGGAAAATGCTTGGGAAATGCTCGGAAAATGCGTGGAAATTTCCGGAAAAACCGTGGAAAATGCCTGGAAAATATCCGGAAAATGCGTGAAAATGTCCGGAAAATATCCGGAAAATGCCTGGAAAATCGCCGGAAAATGCCTGAGAAATGTCCGGAAAATGTCTGGGAAATGCGTGGAAAATCCCCGGAAAATGCCAGGGAAATGTCCGGAAAATGTCTGGAAAACATCCGGAATATCCCCGGGAAATGCTCGGAAAATCCCCGGAAAAAGCCTGGGAAATTCCCGGAAAATAACCGGAAAATGCCTGGGAAATGCTTGGAAAATGCGTGGAAATTTCCGGAAAAACCGTGGAAAATGCCTGGAAAATATCCGGAAAATGCGTGAAAATGTCCGGAAAATATCCGGTAAATGCGTGAAAATGTCCGGAAAATATCCGGAAAATGCCTGAAAAATGTCCGGAAAATGTCTGGGAAATGCGTGGAAAATCCCCGGAAAATGCCAGGGAAATGTCCGGAAAATGTCTGGGAAACATCCGGAAAATCCCCGGGAAATACTCGGAAAATGCGTGGGAAATTCCCGGAAAATGTCTGGAATATCCCGGAAAATAACCGGAAAATGCCAGGGAAATGTCTGGAAAATGTCCGGAAAATGCGTGGATATGTCCGGAAAAAGCGTGGAAAATGCCTGGAAAATGCCCGGAAAATGCTCGGAAAATCCCCGGAAAATATCCGGAAAATGCGTGAAAATGTCCGGAAAAAGCGTGGAAAATGCCACTTCAAATTTGCGAAGTAATTAAAGCAGAAAACCAAAAAAGAAAAAGAAAGCTAAAATCTTTCATATTAAATGTATATGGGATATTCATATTTCATACTTAATGTATGGGAGGGTTTAAAGATAATTTTTTTGATATTTCTCGATTTCTTTTTAAAAATTTATTACCGCCATTTTACTCATTAGGTTAAGTACTTTCGATATCAGTTTAAAGTTTTTTGTTATCTGTAATACTTACGGAAAAATCGCCTGTGCACACTTAACGATTACACCCTGTATATAGGTATAGTAAATGGATGAACCGATTTTGATTAAATATGTCTAATTATACTTTACACGTCATGCCCTTTCATTTCATATGTCACTTGAGTCAAAATTCACTTTTTTTATTATCTACCACTTTTATGCCTATATCAAATAAATGGATGAACCGATTTTGATAAAATTTGACTTATTTTTACTGATAGGTCGTTCACTTTCATTTAATATATCACTAAAGTATATTCGACAACTTTAGTTATTTTCATTCCCACTTTTACACAATAAATGGATGAACCGATTTTGATACAGTTTATTTAAGAACCAGCGTCGGAAAATATGCTGCCTAACAAAAAAACATCATCTAATTCGGATTACCTGCTAGCGAGCTACGGTGGCACAAACACACACACACACAGCGGTCAAACACTTATCACCCATATTTTTGCATCGGGGGTTAAAAATATCTCTTATATATAAAATTCTCGCGTCACAATGTTAGTCTGCATACTCCTCCGAAACGGGTGGACCGATTCTCATGAAATTTTCTGTGCATATCGGGTAAGTCTGAGAATCGGCCAACATCTATTTTTCATATGTACCACGGGCGAAGCCGGGGCGGACCGCTAGTAATATTATAAATACGACATAATTTAGAGGACATTTTATGTATAAAATTTACCTAGAAATAAGTATAATTTTAATTTGACCCCTCCCCCCTACTACCTCAGCTTACCCCCCCACCCTTGGGGACTTTCGATATGATCACTTGGACATAACTGTAGCGTATAACAGATTAATTACGTTTTATCGTACACTGTATGTGTACCATAGAATGCCTTAGCAAATGTTCGCCGTGAGTACTTAAATGGTCATAACTTTTTTATTTATGAACCGATTGACATGAAATAAACACTAAATGTTAAATGAAGATTACCACAATATATTAGTGAAAACCGCATCGAAATCGGATTAGCCGTTTCTGAGATTAGCGTGTTCAAACATACAGACAAACAGACAAACAGACAAAAAATTTTTTAACTACAGTTTTGGGTTTGGGATCGATTTAATAATAACCCCTGCTAATTTTTTTTTACATATTTTCATTGTACAGACACCACTTTTCTAGAATTTTATTATATGTATTGATATTGATTATTTAATATCTACATTGCATGTTCAATGGTCTACTTAACTTTTATTGTTCAGTATTGGAGTTAACACAATTACCTCAATGTGAGATTTTATTGTCATCGTGTAAATACAAGTTTAATTCAACGGCTCTGGTCCGACATGGTTAGTTTCCTTTATTCCTTGTGGATAACTTGTGAATCACTAAAAAGAATAATACGACCGCTTGTTACCTAGTCTTCTGGTAGTATACTGATTGTGTTTTCTGTAACAAATGACGAGTAAAGAATGCCATGTTATCATATCTATAGGTACTTAATCAATGTTTTTTTTTGTACCGAATTTAGGCCTGCATTTTAACGACCTAAAGTAAGGTTACCTATATAACTAGTGTTGATATAATTATATTGCCCAAAGTGTGAGGGTAGATCGACAAACGCTAACACTTGTCATTTGGAAACTTTTATATTATATACGTACTTACCTAATTATAATATTTAAACACCCTATACCTATATAATATTCTTAAAAAAATAAATATATTGTGTATTTCGATCTTAACCTCTTTAAATTTTATAATAATAAAACCTCCTTAGCTAGACAGAAAACAAAAGAAAAAAGAACAATCGTATTTTAAAATTCGATTTTCAAAATAGCGAATCCCACGATAGAGCTACAGGTGCGCGTTGACCTAGCCGTTTGCCGCCTGCCTCGACCAACCAGCGAACGGCATTACGGCAGTCGACCCGCAAAATTCATGCTGTTGAGATGTATTAACGCCTGTCGCGCGCACGTTCGACGGATGCGAACGTAAATATTCGAAAATGACTCCAACTAATTTTATTTTTTACTTTCGTGAAGTGTTGTTTTGGTGACGATTATAAAGTGACAAAAATATTAAAGACAACGTGTTGAATTAACTGTGTTTTAATGTGTTTAGTTTTGTTTTAAACCGAAGTTCGTGGTTTGTTCTGTTGTGACTATAAAATTGGATTAAGTGACATTTATTGTAAATAATTATAAAAATTCATCAACGAAGTAAGTAGATCACTGCTTATTTTTTTCAATAAAAGTGTATGTAGTGTGGCAAAATTAGTACAATCGTTAAAGAGTTATTTTTAAACTATAAAATGACCCAAATACCTATTATTTTTAAGATAACAAAACACGCTACTATCTTAGTTATATATTTTATAGATAATTACATATTTTATAGATAGGTACATATTAAATAACGTGTACTTTTATGGAATGAAGAAAAAGTAATAAGGTAAATTATTTTTATATCCCTAAGTAGGTAGGTAGGTAACTACGTTTTCAGTTTTGTATACAAATTTATATTTGTAAAAAAATATATATCTTACAACATAGCCTTCTCTATCTCCTTTACAAGAATTTGTTTAATTTTCATCAGCTCTTGCCATTTATAAAAATAAAGATGGAATAAAAAATGTTAAAGCGTTCATTGTATTCGAGACGGAATTTATTGAATATTCAATAAATGTCGGCTAGAACACATTTTTGTGAATATAACATTATTTATTTAACGATGTTTTATATTTACATACTTATCTAGCCTCCATTAATTTATTAGGTAGGAATTTTAATTATATAGCAACAAAAATGTTTAAATTTATACAAAGCATGGAAACAAAAAAGATGGAAAACATTGTTTACATTTAGGTAGGTAGGTATAAATGTAAAATTATTATTCAATATTCACATTTACGTGAATTCGTATTGCTGTCTTGTTTCCATATCGCTTCAACTAGCTTTCCGCCCGCGGCTTTGCCCGCTGTGTCTTAAACCTAATAAATTATATACCTACCTACTAAAACCTTCCTCGAGGATAACCTATTCTATCTATTAAAAAATCCGTTCCGTAGTCAGAGAAAGCGACTTTGTTTTGTACTATGTAGTGTATGTTGTACTATGTACTACTAAATTAACTTTAAACAATGTACCTAATTCATTCCTAAAACTTATCTAGATCCCTATAGGCTACAGCTGATCTGGTTTGAACGATTGGCACCTACATTAAAAGACGTCATTCTACAATTTACAGGAACAAAATATAAAATTACTAATTATTACCTACCTACCTACTAGCAAGAAGTTTAGGTATATCTATGTAGTTAAAGATTTAAAAACATTATGCCAATAGGTAAAATTTTATCATTAAAAAAACATTTAACAAATGGCATTATTCAATGTTTTTTTTTCTAAATTGATAGGTACCTAACAAATAAAATGTAAAAACAAGCCTTGAGTGTTTAAATTAGCAAAAAATGTGCGTTTTACGGACTCAAAATTCTTTCTTAATCAATGATTGGTTACTATGCGGTCATAAAGTACTAAAACTTAGACTAGCCGTAGTAATAAAAATCTGAAACTGAACATCTTTCCGATTATCTGCTAAAATTTTCCTCTTAGCTCATGATTCAAACCACCGCAACTTTTTAAAATAGTGCTTTCTTATTCGTGACAACATATTGTCAAGATCTAGCTCAACGAACCTTTATTTTGGACGTAAGAAAAATAAAAAAAAAACTGGCAACTTTCCGCGCCACACTTGTCAAGAAAAACCTCTATGGCACCTTTTTAAACTTCTCTAAATATCTGATAATTATTATTTTAGTACTGGTCATTTTCTTATTTATATGTTAATAATATGTGGTTGAAGGATATACATTCTGTTAATTAATTTTTTTTTGCGAATCTACGACGCGTAATTGGTTTCATGTTTTAGAGTTCCTAAATGAATATTATATTTCCAATTTGGACTTTCTTTCTTGATAATATCGAGTGGTGATTAAAAAAAATGATGATGTATTTATATTTTTTAAAGATAAGTAGCTGTTAAGCTAAAAAGGGAAAAAATATAATTTCATATCTACAGATAAGTAGGTAGCTGATTTGCGACTAATACGTACAGGTACCTACTTTACGTAAAATTATAATAACAAAATATTAAAAACGTCGCATATTGCACACTGACGCAATAGTACAAACACAATAGTGACAAACAAATATTGTATGATAAACACTTTTTTATTTGCTTCAAGTAAACGTACCTATCGAAGTTGATCATCAATGTCATGTCACAGATTAGAGAGAATAGTTACTTCGTAAGTCATGTGTATTTATTTATTTTTAGTTATATTATTGATGAGCAATGCTGTAGTTTATTGTTTAAATAAGTATTAAATTGTTTATTTTTTGTTGAAATAAGAGGAAGTATTTACACAATATACAGATACATACAGTAAGGAAACTTCATACAAAACGTTCGAAATGGCACACGCACACAAGCAAGCGTGTTTACGAGAATCATAAGGGTATTCAGGGGGATCGATAGTAGCGGATGACACATCCACAGATTTTGAATGACAAAGATACATAGTATAGAAAAGTGATGTCAATGACTTCACGTTAAATAAATATCGTTGTTTCAGTTTGTAGCCTAACTATATTTTTGGCTTCGGTATCTATTGTCTCAAGTATTCTTTTAAAAAAATATTCAATCTACAGTTTTGACTTTCCTACGATTTTATTATATGTATAGATCATATTAAAATAACGATTACATAAACATGCCTTTATTCGAAAAAAATAATTACAGATTATTTACTGAAAAATACTTTCGTCTACTACGACTAATTCGGAATTTATTGTTAAATTTTATAGTGTAAAATATTCTCAATCTTATGAACAGTTTTTTTAAGTAACTGATTATGTTTAATTCGTTGTAAATTAATTCAGCCACTTTACAGTTTATGTGTAGCAGCAATGAAAATGTTATCCATTTTCTCGACATATTGAACAAAATCATCTGGTGGTATAATTGGTATAGTTGAATTCAAGCAGCCGAATACTGCGCAATTAGTACGTGGCATTTTTAAAATGATCGCCGAAATCAACTTATCTACAAGCACGTGTTCAAATTAAACTGAAATAATATATTTCACCAAAATGTTAAAACATAAATACATAAAAGATAGATTTTTTTTTTAATCTTTTTTTATTAAGGGATTTTTGTCCTAAAGGACGATGACAATCCCATCGTACCTTGTATACAAATATTTAACACTTAACAAACTATATTAACTATATTTTAAATTTAAAGTTGAATAGCATTCTAGCTGCATCAGAGTGTGGTGCAGCTAGAATGCTATGATATGCACCAACATTCATAAAGTTTATTTTAAAATTTGTCAACAAGTCTTTTCTTTCAACATCATTCCGAATCCGAACACATTCCATGAGGAAGTGTTGGATATCGTCATATTTATGACAGAATTCGCAGTTGGGCGCGTCAGCTTTTTTCAAGAGATAAGCAAAACTTCCGCACGGTAGTTTTGCTTATCTCTTGAGTATTGTAAATTCTGGTTTAAAATAATTATTGAATATATCTATAATACAAATATCAAGCATTATAAATAATTTAGGTACATTAAATAACCTTCGGCGTCCATAACAAAACAAGATTCCGAAATATAGCACTGATAAAAATGTATTTACTTTTACAAGGTGTATTAATTCGGATTGTTTCTTCTTGTAAATTCATATTTAGGCTACACCATTTTTGTATTTTAACGAGTTTTAATCTCAAAATTACCACAAAATCGACTGTGAAAAAAAAGCAAACAGAAATATACAGGCCGAATTGATAACCTCCTCCTTTATTTTTGAAGTCGGTTAAATATCAAAAAGGTAACAGCCACAGACATATATTAAGTAGACAACGCAAGTACCGCGATCTGTATGAAAACCAAGCGTGTCATATTTTTTGTACTGACCTTGACGCGTTATGACGTCACGAGCGCTTTTTAGTGATGGTAATTTCATTTTACGCTAAATCGATCAGGACGCCACTCGCGCGGCGATTCTAGTATCGTCCTATCCCATCGTACTATCTTGCTCGCTTTACCGAGCTACCGCTAAAGCTGGCTTCACTAAAAATGTTTAGAGCAAATTGTGCTATATTTTGTCGGAAACCAATCTTTATGTCCCGTTGCATCGATCCATTTTTCTTTTATGTTCGGGTTATTTGGAAAACTGAAAAAACAAACATAGTCTAAGCAATAAGGAGTTTTCTTAAAAAACTCCCAAGATGACACTTTAACTAATAGCGTCCATGTCATAATATTTATTTTTAGTACCTTTGTATTAAAATACTTAAAAGTTCTAGGTCAAGTCGTATTAAATGACAAAAAAAATCTATGCCTTTTTTTCTGAAAAATTGCTCCTTCAAATTATCATTTTTCTGTTCGATTATAAAATCGATTAGAATCGAGAACTGTTGCATCAAATGAACATCACTAACCACAAAATTGGACAGAAAAATGAGAACAGAAAAATGAGAAGACGCTATTCATTGCTTATTATCATACGACGCGATCTTTACCGTGCCAAGTAAAAGCCGCAATGTATTCCGAATCATTCCGTATGATTTGGTATCCATGTTTGTCACGATCGTTTTCCACAGATATTCTTTATTTGATTTTAAAATAAATAGTGCATATTCTGATCAGAAAATTACTTACCGGTGGAAGGAAACATCTCCGATAACTCGGCCACTCACAGCTGTGGAGTTTCTACAGTTTATAACGGCGCAATTCGGCATTTTACTTTATTCAGCTTCACGTCTTTCCTTGGCGAACTGCAAGCGCGGACTGAGTGTAGGCCAGCGTCAAGTAAGTGTCATAAACTTAGTTTGGACACGGGAAGTACATACACTCGCGTAGTCTATCTTAATATATGTCTGTGGTAACAGCCCTATAGCTTTAACAGTGCTAACGTCATAATTTCATCGCAGGGGCTTAGTTTCCTAACTGTATGTACGTATATATCTGTCAACTGTGGTATTTATCTGTGAATTTATATCGTCACTAATATTATAAATGCGAAAGTTTGTGAGGATGTGTGTGTGTTTGTTACTCTTTCACGCAAATACTACTGAACCGAGAACAATGAAATTTAGCACACATAAGTATAGAGGGTAACTTGGATTAACACATAGGATAGGTTTAATCCCGGAAATCCCACGGGAACAGGAACTATGCGGGTTTCCTTTGAAAACGCGGGCGAAGCCGCGGGCGGAAAGCTAGTTAGTTCATAATTTATACATTAGACAAATTTCAATATTCGTATTTATATTTTATATCCATATTGCCTCTTGTATTTAAGCGGAATTTATATGGAAGCGGATGGAATATGCATATCCTTTCCTTATTATACTCCATCCTTTTTGATCCTAGAACTCCTTCCTACTTGAAAAAAAGATTTGTGTTTATGGGGTCTTCTCATGAACTCAATCTCCGTTCCTCCGACAATCTTACGCTTTGTATGCCTGTTCACACTTCCAAATTCTACGATTGCTCTTTTACCGTACAAGCCGTAAGATTGTGGAACTCTCTCCCGACAACGATCAGGCAAGCCCAATCTTTATATAGTTTTAAAACTCTTGTTAAGAACTACTATCTATCTCTCTAATGCTGTTTGTCTATGTTCTTTGCTGATTTAGTTATCTATTTATGTAAATTTATTTTCCTCTCTTCTAATATTTGTATTCCTATACTGCTCATTTCTCATTTGTTTTTGTATAATATTATTTGATTCTTAAGTATATGTAATCTATGTATAATTACAGTTTCTTGTATATGTACGTATTTATGCACTATCTACCTTTTTACTGATTTATTTTTCCTATATCCCAAGGTTGCCTGGAAGAAATCGCTTTTAAGCGATAAGGCCGCCAAATTGTACATTTATTTTAAGTTAAATATCGTTTTTTGTGAATTTTGTTTTTGTGTGCATTGTACAATAAAGTGTTTTCTATTCTATTCTAAGCGTCATGAGTGCATTAAGATATAACATACAAAACTTGATTATGTACATATTGAAAATATGTTCAAATTACAAAATAAGCATTTACTTTTTTAAACACCACTTCCTTTGTATAGGCTACATAAAAAAAAAAAAAACTAGACCTTACTATTAGGTAGGTACTATTTATTTGTCAGCATGTTGATGATCGCTTTTAAATTTGTCAACATGTCGATCAGACTGCTTGATAACAGAATAAATTCCACTCTGAAAGATTTTTATCTATACCTATAGTGAAAGGTCATGTGTTTATCTGTACCTAAGTTATTAAAAAATGCATTTTTATTTTTGTTATAGATTGTCTAATTTGTATTGTTTCTTTAGAATTAAGCTATCAGTAGCTGATATGAATAGAAAATTCAGATTAATAGAACTATAGCTTGATAGTAAAGCGTTATGGAAAAAGAACACACACAGTTTATCAATCCGTAGGCCGTAGCTCAAGTTTCTTTGTTTTTTTTTATTATTATCAAATTACTATTAAAAAAAAAATACTTCATACTAAATAAAGAAAACAAATTCGCTGTTATCTAGATAGTTATTTATAATTTCCCACTTTAATTTTCCAAATATTTGGCACTGATAAGTTGATAACAGTTTCAATATTCATAGAAATTGTCATTAAAATACTATCTTCTAAGAAATGCGATACGATCATATTTTAAACTATAAATGCTATTAAATTAAAATGTGTCTCTTTTCTTTACGAAATATTATGAATATGATTAATATTATTCATTTGAATAATCTGAGTAATTTGATAAAATTATTTAATTTGAAAAACAAATATAAGCGTAGACAATAATAAAACTTTATTACCGGAATTGGCATATGGATAATAGGTACGAATAAAATAAATAATCGAAAGATAACTAAACGATATCCAATAAACGGGTATTGATTATCGCGTCCATTGATAAAAATATTTTTATCTGTTTTGTGCTTAAATCGTAATAAAAATTATTTTATGTCAATGATAATATTTATTTATGATCTGTTTTTCGTCTAGTTCTTAAATAATAAACACAATAAATTTTTATAATCGTAAAATGATTTAGCAAACTAATTTTTTACATTATATTAACAAGTTATTTTTATCAAATAACAGTATTAGAATGTTCTCGGGTTTTACAAATGGTCAAAATTAACTATTAGTAATTAGACGGATTAAGAGCGTATACGCACTATGCGGGTAGCCGCATTGCGGGTAGCCGTCCGGCTGACCGCAAGCACAATTATGTACGTAATATTCATTTCTATGCGCACTGTGCGGTCTGCGGTAGCCGCATCGCAGTGCGCATAGAAATGAATATTACGTACATAATTGTGCTTGCGGTCAGCCGGACGGCTACCCGCAATGCGGCTACCCGCATAGTGCGTATACGCTCTAAAAACGCAGTATATTCATTGATTAAATGAATTATTCATTTATTCCGACACAGATTTAAACAGCTGTTCAAAGTACAGTCGCTTCAAAAATAATATATTAAAAGTAATTGTTACAAATGTTTAAATAAATACAATAATGTAAATAATGATATATTATACAAGTTTCGTACTTATAACAGTTATTTCCGGGTGTGTGGACACAAATGGAATCAAATCAAAAGTTTTGCTATACGATGCGTATCAAAGTTCACAAATCGAATGTTTAGGTGGTTGGGGTACAATAACATTGTATTTTTAACACCCTACGGGTGGAAAATACGTATGTATCTGTATATTATAACTTGCGGTTGCGTCTAGCATTTTAGATGTGAAGTGTATGACGAAATTTCAATGCTGTTTTTGAAAAGAAGTGTTATTCTAAGGCATGTTAGTTAGTATGTTTAGTGAAATTAGAAGCAGTTGTTTCAAATAATGATCACATAGAAAATGAGTACATAACATTCCACCTGGAGCCATGCCCGGATGTCATATCAATTTAGCAGTTAATGTATAATTAAAAATTTGAAACATTGGATGTTGTACTCTTAGCCTAACATAACATGACAGCATTTTCTTCATCTCTCGTTCGGGAAACTTAATTAGAATTTACTTGTTCAGTAGATATATTATTGACAGAGATAAATGGTACAAATATCTTTAGAATTAAATTATGCTTGAATAACACAAAACTAGTATTTTCTTTATTTTTACTTTTTAGACATAGCATTGTTACAAAGATACATAGTAGGTAATTGTGTCCCGGTCCGTATACAGGTGCAATCGAGAAAAAAAGTGGAACTTGAATATAAATTAAACGCAATATAATACTTTCAATAACGATGCGTTGTTACGCTTCAGTATTGTGCAATTATATATCTGTTCCAGCCATTAATAACATCAAACGATTTTATCACAACTTTAATTATTGTCGCAGTAGTTTTAGTTGACACGTTTATTGTGAATACAGTTTTAAAACTACGAAATAATTCATCAAAATTTAAATGTTTTTTATGTATTTTATATAATATACAAGTATATAATTACCTATAGTAAGTACCTAATATATTTACCTACTATTCATTGGTACCTTTTTTATTTTTTTTTATAGTGGGGAAATCTTCCAAAGATACCCACGGCCCCCGGGGAAGGAGCCGTGGGTTATGTCGGATTCTTACATTAATCCGACATAACCCACGGCTCTAAAAAAAAAGGTACCTGCTCTTACTTACTTTTCCATAATAACTATTAACTTTTAAGTGTAACAAAAAAAATATATGAAAACAACTTGCAAGTTATTCCCATTCCAGAATGATGTAACAAAAGATCAAATAATCACCTGACTCTTGTAAAGTATAATTTAACAATTCCTTCAAGGCACCCAATAAAGCAAATGACAATAAATTTAAATAATTGTGACTTCCCTATTTAAGTAAAGTGATCCTTTTATTGTTCCATAAACAATGCGTCGTTTGTTGTAGACTAAACTATTTCTTTCACGACTATGAAAATACACCAAAAATCATAATACATAAGTTAGTTTCTTATTATAATACAGTCTTAGATCATTAAGTAATACAGTACAACCTTATTTTCTGAAATTAAACTTTTTTAGGCGCGTTGAGAGTAAAATTTTTAATTTCGCGTCATGGCAATACCGTCACGTCATGGAATAAGGCGACGATTTTGGTATCTTTGAATATTGCCAAAGAAGTTTCACTTTTGACACGTGTGCTTGGCACACACGCTCTTTTTTACACTATATGTCCCGGCAAATACTGTTCGGCTGTACATTAGGGGTATGAAACATTGATGTTGGCCGAGTCTCAGATCTACCCAATAGGCATACAAAATTTCATCAGAATCGGTCCAGCCGTTTCGGAGGAGTATGGTAACTAACATTGTGACACGAGAATATACGTCATAATAAAGATCAATTAAGAACCGATTTATAGAAATTTGTAATTGACTTATTACCACAAACAAAATAATAATTGACATAATATTTTCACAAACAAATTATTAACAAAACATGATGTGTGGCAAACCAAAGATTATCCCCAAAACCTTCCCAGAGGCGGCAAGGCGTGGGCGACGTGGGCCACCGCCTACGGCCTCGCGGTACAAGGGGCCTCGCGCCTCAAAATTTTTTAAAGCGAGAATAAAATAAAATAAAAATAACTACATTAAAAACAACCGACTTCAAAAACGGAAAAGCAAAAATTAAAAAAGATTTGATATTATTAATTACTACATATTATTATTTTAGATATGCTATTTACTAAAAACTAAAAAGGTTTGATGTCAGTGCACGCATTTATTACTAAGTGCTTAGTGCTTGGCACCGACTTCAAACCCATTTAATAAATAGCACATCTGAATAAGTAATATGTAGTAATTAATAATATCAAATCTTTTAATTTTTTGCTTTTCCGTTTTTGAAGTCGGTTGTTTTTAACGTAGTTATTTTTATTTAATCATTTTAGTGTATTTTTCAACACGAATCAAACGAGCCCAAACTTGATAAAGTTAAGTCAATATATTACTGAGTTCCTATGGCCACCTTCCGATTCCATCATCAAATCGGCTCTATATCATGATAATGTTTAATCGCTATCCAATTTATATACGTACCAATACAAAATTTCAGCTCAATTGGTTATCGAGAAGTGAATCAAAGTTACTTGCTACATTTCAATTAAGTCATCGAGATTAGACGAAAATGCTCATAAAATAAAAACTACTGGGCCTATCCGAATAAAATTTTAATGGGACCAAATCGACAAAATTCCGTATCAAACAAAAAAAGAATCACGTAAATCGGTTCAGAACCCTCGGAGTAATCGGTGTACATACATAAAAAAAATATACCGGCCGAATTGATTGAAGTCGGTTAAAAAAGATATAAATCAATTTTGTTGTGAAACATGGTTTCTTAGTCTGGCAACATTTGCCACCGACCGACCAGAGTTCCAATGCCTTAATAAATTAAAAAAAAAACAACCAGAGTGCGGGGAATCCCTGGTTTTATTTGTTTACTTTCTTGACTAGGAAGACAACCAATCAAGTCAAAGTACGCAATTGTTTTTATTATTTTATAAAATCCGTCTTCAGGTCGCCATAGAACAGGGCCTCGCGAAATCTGTCTTGCCCACATCAAATTTAGGTCTTGCCCTGCCACTGAACCTTCCTTTACTCACCGCTTTATTATCGTTTATTCGATAGGTATATTTAAGTATTTTGTGGTTAACCCAATTACATCGAATTAGTTATTATCTTTAATTAGTCAATCAAGTAAAAACTAAGTAGGTTAAGTAGCCTATAAAGACACCTCTCTTTTAAAATTGTCCATATCTTCACATGCCTTTTTGGCTAGCTATTATTTATCATACAATATTTGATATTATTCAAATAATTAAAAAAATCTATATAATCTGAACTTCACGGCCAAGAAATCATACATTCAAATGAAATGCAGGAACGGCGCCAGTTTAAATGTTAACTAGATTGGACATTAGAATTTAAATTATGCAGTATCGTCATAGTATAAAGAGCCAAGTAGGCCGACTCCCGGCGTTTAGGGGCGCACGGTACCTAAACTTCGCGAGGCGCAGGGTTGTCACTTGTCAAAGTTGATATTTTAAATAATTGTATAAACAAACACTGACTGCTCAAAGCAATGGCGCGGCCCTAACGAGAACGGTACATGAGAAGGAACCAAGCCAAGTACAACGCTTCAAGTACATACGAACGGCACGTATACCTTTGTTCGAAGATAACTTACTTTTCTCTTTATACTATAGTATTGTGTCGTTTGCCAACTTTATATTCAATAAATTATGTATGAAATATCCTCGTGACAAAGTTGTTTGAAAAAATGATCGGATTTGCTGCAAAGAGTGTATAGTATCTATCGAGTTAATACTGCGGCAATTATTTAAAGGAGAATGACCACGGATGGAATCGGTAAAATACTAGTTGTGTCACGTGTTCGTGGTATTGTTAATTCCTATTTGTATTTATAATGATCATATGTATCACTATTAAGTCGTAATTATACCGAATAAATAGAAATAAAAGTAAAAGTTTTTGTTTTGACACATATATCTATCTCTCTTGCAAGCGTCTTAGTAGTTTCTACTTGATATGAATGTGTTCGACGCATTGTTCGACGTTATTTATTTTGAAATAATGTTTATTACGATTTACTTTTCACATTTGTCTTGTAAATTAAAATATTACCTATGTAATAAATGTAAAACTTAATGTTCATCGTTAGTTTAAACTCGATAAAGTATTTTTTTGAAGTGTTGAATAAAACTATTGTTTTATTTTTATTGTCGCCAACTGCGGCATATTTACATAAAAACTTTAATCATATCTAAAAGTACTAACATCAAGCTTTAAATTGAGCTATATTTCATCTTGACACAATAAGTTTGATTGCGATACCAAGTGCCATAGTCACTTGGGCAATCTCCTTTAAACTGCAATTTACGTTTAATAATGCATGCTTTTAGAAGATGTGTTTCGAATTCATGTTTTTAAATATTTTTATTAATAGGTACATACTAATTTATAACGAATACGTGTAAGTATATAGGCACAGTATTACAATATCTATAAATATTGTAATACTGTGATATAGGTATATGTATACGAAGGTCCAACTGCCAATAGGTATGTATGCAACCTTATCTTTACAGGAACGAAGTAACGATATACTATGCCAAGATTTAAGAAGGGGCCGGAAAACACTCGCGTAAATCATAAGTATTACCTAAAATAGCAAAGATAGCGGTTATTTCATAGTCGAACATACCTTGTACCTAACTCCAAAGTAGTTAGTATGTACCTATTGTAAATGTGTATAGAATTGCATCCGTCTGCCCTTCTAAGGGACCTAGAACTTCGTAGATACAAATTATTACGCTCAATATTGAATTATAGGATTCGGTATTACATTAACGAGTGAATACGTATGTTTGTTTGATTATCACGTTATCAAGGCAACGCGTAGTTGTTTGGCGTCTGGTTATCACAAGTTTGTTGCAATTACTTGCATTTATATGAATCTTCCTTATAATTTGAAGGAAGATATTATGAACTCTTGATTATTCTTGCATAAAAAATTCCTAATTTATTTAAAGCTTTTTTGCTTATAAAAGTTAACTCAAACTTGTCTTAAGAATATGGCTGATCTTAAGAAAGAATATTGTTATCTTCGTCATTCATGTAAAACCTTGTTAGGAAAAACGAATGGGTTTTTCTATTTGTTTATTATAGTAAGTAGCTACTTATAAAAACGACTATTATTTGGGCATCGAAACCGGTCATATACCTAAATGATGAAACAGTCACTATTGAGCGATTACATTTTATGTGGAATTGTTTTTCTTTTACGTCAGACTCAGTTGTACCAGTTACCTGTGGATGATCATCATCATAGATGACCTTGGTAATCGTACTTTAAATGCGGAGTTTTAAATGGATTTTTAATAATCTTTGTGAACTCAAACGATTGAAATTTGGCACAGGCAGATTAAAGGCTATGAGCCATTTTTTATCAGAGTAAAGGCCGCTGCATACGTGACGGGAAAATACCTCGGACGGGACGTGAGCGGGACGGGCACGTGATTGCCTCGTTCACAACGGGAACGTGGTGCAAACGCATACGCACCGTGACGTGATTCTGATCTAACGTGCTAGTGTTGTGAACAACGAAAGATGGATTTTTCAATTCAAGAATTGGCTTTAATTGCTATTGCTCTAGATGACGAAGAAGCTACGACCGTCAAGAAAACATCCATACATCCATACATCCATACATCCATACATCCATACTTACAAACTTTCGCCTTTATACCATATATATATATATATATATATAAAATATATTAATAATATATTAATGTACCTGCCTCTAACATCTTTGTAATCTACATTCTGCAAATAAAGAAATTTGAATTTGAATTTAAACTAAACAATACTGTTTTTGATTTATAAGCTTAAGATGTTTCATTTTTATATTTTTGGTAATAATGCCGCCATAAAACAAAAATATTATGCACTAAAATTATTTTGGCATTTTAAACATAAAATACGTAATTCAGAACACGATGAAGTGTCACAGGAATCATCATAGGTGAAAAGGACTAAGTATAGTTAGGAATACCACAATATATTCATTAAATAACACTTACCGTTTTCACTGTATGACAATTTCACAGCAATTTTACGCCATAAATAATTTTTATATTTTGTATTTAAATATTGTGGGTTCGCTAAATTATACAACGCTGGATAAGAGCGTACACATTCGATCAGTTTTTCGTCGTCCATTTTCGATACTTGGAAGGCGTCACTATTAATCTCTCCGGCACGAACGGAGCGACTGTGCATACGTAGCGAAATCACGGACGGGACGGGGCACGTGCGGGACGGGACGGGACGGGGACGTGCTAAACATCGTCGGCGACGATATTTTTCCCGTCCACGTTCCCGTCCCGTCGATGTTCCCGTGACATATACGTATTTGGATACATTTTGTATGCAACGATGTTTCCAAAACTTCCCGTCACGTCCCGTCCGGGTAAAATCCCGTCACGTATGCAGCGGCCTTAAGCGAAACTGCAAATTTCAACTGTAAGTAAATGCTGCCATAATAATTTATTCAATCGTTTTCCTCTTTTTTTTTCGTTCACAATCTCATGGTGCATTTACACATTCATGTTTAACTTTCGCGTCTTGACGTGACCAAACATTCGTCAATAACGAATCACGGTTCACACATTTGACTTCGATTTGATTACGTCCAAAAAACCGGTATTTACGTGAATGCGCACATCAAAAAGCGAATTGCGTGTACAATGTTTAGGTACACATGTGTGATCGTTTTCGCTAATCGGTTCCTTAATTGCGCGATTGTGTAAATGCTCCATAAGACTATAAATAAAGCTAAAGAGTTTATTTGCTTGAACGCGGTTATCCCAGGAACTACGGGTCCGATTTGAAAAATTATTTCAGTGTTAGATAGTCCATTTACCGAGGAAGGCTATAGGCTATATATCATCACGCTAAAACCAATAGAAGCGAAGCAATGCCGGTGAAACTGCGGGGCGCAGCTAGTGCACTATAAGACTAAACATATTGCTGTTATGTTTAACATGCCGCTACTAATTAAATAACCACTTAGTCACACAACATGATATGTAATTACTAGACGGTCCATTAGGCCATTCTCCCATTACGATACGCACAGGCGATTCAAGTATCCTGCAAGTCTCGGAGACTTGTCGCCGCGGAGTATCTCACATACATTTGTATGAAGGCTCGCACACTACGCTACCGGTACAATGTATGTGAGATATTCCGCGGCGACTAGTCTCCGAGAATTGCAGGATACTTGAATCGCCTGTGCGTATCGCAATGGGAGAATGGCCTTAGACTTTTAAACTGGAACTCATGAATCGATGAAGTTATTACATTGGTTTACCTAAACTATAAACCGCACAATACTTTGTTTTTATTATTTTTAATTTAAATATAACGCTCCTAAAATTTATTATATAAATTAGGGATGTAACGATACCGATACCGATACCGATATATCGGCCGATATAATCGGCAAGCCGATATAATCGGCAAGCCGATATATCGGTATCGCCGATTATAAAACAACCGATACCGATATCAAACAATTCAAAAAACCGCGCCCAATGAACGATGCGGGAGGTCGCCCGCGCGTGCGCACTTTGTTTTTTCAAAAAACTCTACCAATAGTAAACTTTTATTAGGAACTGATTGTATGTGTATAACTTAAAGTTTAACTGACTTTGCAAAATAATAATACTAAAATAAATGGTTTTCTTGTTTTTTGATTTGGCATTTTTATTTAAAAGAATACGATTTACAGTTGAGTCTGTTAAATGTTGGTAACTTTTATACATTATTCACTATTTATTTTTCTACCAAGCCATCGATATCGGTATCGGTATCGGTATCGCCGATATTTTATTACAAATATCGGTATCGGTATCGTATCGGCAAAATCGTGTATCGTTACATCCCTAATATAAATGTACTGATGTAAATAACTGTTGGCTGACCTTAAAAATAAATAAATAAATAATGTTACTAACTTCCTTCCGTACGTCTGGTAGACTGGAAGAAATCGCTTTTTAGCGATAAGACCGCCATTTGTTTTAATTTATAATTAGATTAAGTTCCTAGTTAAGTTATTCTGAAATAACTTATTCATACTTTATTGCTCTGAAGCAATAAAGTATGAATAAATAAATAAATAAAACGTTTTGTGAGAAAGTATTTCTAAATAACAGCTGATTGTGAACATAATATTCATAGGAATCAGGGTCATATGCGACTTGAAGCTATTTTTAATATAATCTCTATATTTAAAGTAACATTGTATTTAGAACGTTTAGAAAGAAATTCTTTGTTATTTTAAAGGTTTTATAAAACTAAGCAACTGCTATTTTAATTGAAAATAATATTTGTAATAAACGACTAATTTAAAAAATAAATAGGATTTATTACCAAAAACAATGAACTGATTCGAGCAAATGTTATCAGTAAAATAATAAACTTTTTCATGATAAACTATTTAAAGCTACTTAAAAATAGTTTAATAAATAAGTGATAAGACTCAACTCCTGAAGTACAGACCGTGTAATATAATATGTATGTGAATAGGTAGGTACTCAACGTTGAATCTTTTGTATTTAAAATTTATTATTTATCAAAATAATTTTAATATACTAAATACTAAAGTTTAAAGTAGCTAGGTCGTACAAAAACACATGAAATATTATTATGCACACATCATTATAATAATAAATATAATTACAGTATTATCATCTTAGTAGAAGATAGTATTATTTATTATGTAAGAAAATATCAAATGATAGTTTGTTTCAAACTTTATTTATTCTTTGAGGTCACGTTCGCGATGTTAACTCCGGGAACTTGGATTATACTGTAAGCTGATTTCGTATTCTAGAATTTTAGCCAAATCTTATATCTAAATATTATAATTAAAACATTATTCAGGTCATTGCCTCCTAACTTCGCATAAAAGGGTTTTAATAGAATGAATTAGATGTAGTAGAGTTTGTTTTGACTGTTTGATTACTTTTATACTTACTGCACAATAGGCAGAGAGCAAAATCAACATTTTTAATCATAATATTCAATATCAGTCACCTTGTATAATCATCTATAAAAATATTATAAAGCTGCGAAGAGTTTGTTTGTTTGAACGCGCTAATTTCAGAAACTACTGGTCCGATTTGAAAAATTCTTTCGCTGTTAGATAGCCCATTTATCGAGGATGGCTATATAATAATAATATTATCACGCTAAGACCAACAGGATCGGAGCACTGCGGGTAAAACCGCGGGGCACAGCTAGTAGCTTAATACTCGGACATTTAAATTTTATTATTTTATACGTATCGATGTTTTAATATTAGTAATTGCATCCCTTTCATTTTTTGATGCCGAATAGTTATCTCGACAAACTACAAACGTTACTCTTTGATATTGCAAATTTGCAATCATGATACAAAGACCATATCTGTGTTTCATGTTTTATTATATTTGTTAATTTCTGAACGAAATGAATAATTGATTGTCGCCTTGATTCATACGGGAACATTAATTGCTTTTCATTGTTTGGTTTATTTGTTATAGGGCTGATTTTTCAATCCTTGGATAAAACTTATTCATCGAATAAAGTATTAAACTACCATTTCAAAAATGTATTCTAATTGTCCGTATTTGACAGTTTACAGGTGACATTTTAATATTATGTTCGTCTAATACTTTATTGGACGGATAAATTTTAGCCAAGTTGGAAAAATCGGCCCTTACATGAAAGAATTGGAAATTAAAGTGATAACGGTTTTAATCGTTATTTATTTGATATGATTTTTATTGTTTAAGACAACTATAGTTATAATAGTGTACGTAACATACTTAATGGTATTTAATTTGAATTTTAATAGTGTGTTTAACGTATGGTAGTAGGTATTTATTTTCTTTCCGTATGATGTGATGAATAAGAGCCATAATCCAGAATAAAACAATTTTCAAGAGCTGTAATTCTATAGAATCTTTCTCATTTATTTAATAAGACTCATCAAAAACGAATCGTATCTTAGGCATATATTTAGCTCGTTTGTCTATATATTCTTTTCAAATCATAAACTTATGCAATTCTTCACCATTCAACTCTACAACAAAATTACATTAACCATCCATATTTTTTTCAAGTTTATTTGAAAAGTTACAAAAATCCAACAAATCATCGCTTGCAATAAAATGTCAGAAAGATGAATTAGCTGACACGAAAATCTGTTTCCCCAAACCCGTGGGATATACGAAATGTAATCAGGAGTAATGAGAAAGATGTACTTACGTTTTTAAGTTACTGTTCAATTAATCACGTACTTGTGTACAAACATATGAAATATAGGTATAAGAAATGTCAATGATGGTAATTAATGGAAATCATTTTCAACATAATATTGTTATATAAGTAATATGTTTATTAATCCCTAAAATGAAGTTCTCCATTAGTTATGATTCTAGACGATTTTCCACATTCAATGTTCAATTAATTTCTGTAAAATAAAGCTGTACAACAACAACCACGATTAAAGGAACCCACTCAAAATTTAAAGCAAACACGCGTAGCTATATGCATGTTGATAGGTATAATAGTGTAACTGTATAAAAGTTTAGATGTTTTGAGAAAACATTGAATTTATAAATCATTGTCTATAATCTTAAATAAAATCTCAAAAATGAAGGTTTATGAAGATACCTTTTCTTCCTCTAAAATGAAGCTTTAGAACAACTAACACGATTAAAGGAACAGACTCAAAATTGAAAGACAACATAGCTATGCAAATGTTGATACGTATAGTCGTATAACTGGTAGTCTTATATTATCAGTGGTGTAACTGTATAGTGTCACCAAGTGCAGTTAAACTGTTTGCGCTTGTATCCGATTAATGTTCATTGCCTAACATTGCTAATTGCGGATGCTTTAATAGATCGTATTGGACTTTGTTCTAGATCTAGAATCTAAGGAATATGTATTTTATGTGTATATTTTTGTCTTTTTGTTAAAGGAAGGACTGTTTTTCGAGAGACATTTCAGGACGTCCCAAATTCGGTTTACTAATTACGCAAAAATAAAGAATTTTTCATAATTAGTAGACTGATTTTGACATGACAAAGTAGGTAAATTTTCTTTATTAAATAAAAAAAAAACAATTTCCTCTAGTTTCGCGCGCTCGGCATTTACCTACCCCTCTGCTAAAGAAGATATTATTGTGTCTCTGAAAACATAATTTAAAACGTAGGTATGGACTAATAATTGTGCCAATTTATTCCAATATGTATTATTAAGCTGAAGTGTTTGTTTGTTTGCTTGAACGCGCTTATCTCAGGAACTACGGGTCCGATTTGAAAAATTATTGCACAGTGTTGTCCATTTATCGAGGGAAGCAATAAGCTATAGGTATATCATCACGCTAAGACCAAAAGGAATGGAGCAATGCGGGTAAAACCGCGGGCGCGGCTAGTTGATTCTATTTACTTCTTATATTTGTAATATTCTACTAATTCTACTGGGGGGCAATTCTACTAATTATTATATTTGTAATATTCCGTATATGACTCAGTTCAATGAAATCATGGAAATGTTCGTAATTTTATTGATATATTTATGTAAGTACACAATTGTTGAACTAAATAACTAAACTATAGATAATTTAAGTACTTGTTGGCACAGTTATAACGCTCTGCAAAGCATCAACATCAAACGGAATTATAATTGTTCTATATAATGTGAATTATATTGTGGGTATTTAGAAATACATTAAACATCTATTAATTTTGCTCTGAATAGAGTTATTAATAAATAGATGTATTATCAAACGTCAATAAAAAAAATAAATAAATATTTCGGAACAATTTTTCACACACGGCACGATCTGATCCCATAGGTACTAAGTTTTCGCTTGTGTTATGGAAACCAGATGGCTGATAAACATACATAATATATAATTTTAAATAAATACTTATATAGATAATTAACACCCAGACACCGAGCAAACATCTATGTTCATCACACAAATATTTGCCCTGGGTGAGAATCGAACCCACAACCGTTGGCTTGGAAGGCAGGGTCACTACCAACCAAGCCAACCGGTCAGTCGAAATACAGTCATTGTGTTTATATTCCATAACTGTATGATTTTTAACAATGATTAAGTACCTACCTCTTGTTGAGTTGATGTATTCTATACGTTTTAACTTGTAAGGTAATATTTTGAAAGTCTTAAAATCTAGATTTTTCTTTGCACAATGCGTGTGGTGTGTAGAAATAATACATTAATGATTTATTTATTGAAACAATTGTAATGCAGGATATTATAAGCAATTTACAATCAGGCCATCAAAAAGAATCAGCACTTAATATTATTGTGATAACATTTTACAATTGATACTTCTGAAAATATTATTTCATTAATAATAATAAATTTCGTTGTTCTTTCATTATCTACTTAATTTATTTCTATGTGTTTTCTAACCTTTACAGGTTAATTAAAAAAATTGTATGCTTGACCCTGGGTTTGGGACTATTTTCATTTCAAACTTCATCCAAATTGGTTCTGCGGTTTAGCCTTGAAGGCGTAACAGACAAGTTAACTTTTTGAAAGAACTTTTGCATAAGAACCTAAGTATGGAAGTTTTGCTTGTCTTAGGAAATATTTAGCTCGCATTATAAAAAACACTTTTATAAAATTAATTTTATTTTCCCAGCAATAATGAAAAATACATTCGACTGCTCATTTTTACATTAAATAACAATCAACTAATTCAATTTTTGTCCTCAAATATTTACTCCAACATAGCGAATTTTCAGTAAACGTTATCTTAAGAGATAACAGAATTGATTAAAACATTTGAGTGGTTATCACAGTCACAGATTATAAATAAGATTCCAGAAGCTTATCAATATATTTGACAAGTGTAACGCATTCTGACGTAGATTGAGTTTTAAAAGATATTTCGTGAAAGTCAATGATAAGATTTCGATTTGTAAATTGTGTCTTTGTAAATTTTACCGAGAACTATTGAGCAACTTTGAATGCAACAAATTTAAAAATTGTCTCGTATAATTAAATAAATAAATATTCCAGTAGCTCTACCATGAGTTTACGCACACGATACTCGCTAGCGATTGTAGTAAGCGGTTTGTATAAAATTTCGTACAGCGCCCCTAGTGTGCCGTAGCGTAACTAAAAAGCCTACCATGAGGTGCAATAGTATACTACAGTAGATAACGTATAGTAAACTATACTACACTCGCTGTAGTAACCATACAATTTTTGAGTTCTAATTTTGACATATGTCATAGTTTATAACTATTCGACGATAGATACGTCATTCACGGTAAATAATCTCGTGAAAGTATTAAGTGAACTATTCACGTTTACTATTGTAGTTACGTCAGACGATTTAACTATGTCAAGTCATGGTAGAGGTAAAGGACAATTTTTACACACGGCGCGATCTAATTCCATACTAGGTAAGCTTTCGCTTGTTGAATTGATGTTGATGATATTATGTTTCCTTTGTCTATATTTAAAATATTTAAAATGTTTATCATAAACTATATGTAAATCGAATCGATTGATTTCCATAATGACTTAAATAACGCAATTTAATTTATTTTTAAGGCTGTCCTTGAATACGTGTTTGTCCTTTCTTTATTTATCTAGGTATACTAAAATTATAAAGCTGGAGAGTTTGTTTGTTTAAACGCGCTAATCTCAGGAACTAGGGGTCCGATTTGAAAAATTATTTCGGGGTTAGATAGCCCATTTATCGAGGGAAGCTAATAGGCTATAATATATTATCACGCTAAGACCAATAGGAGCGGAGCAATGCGGGTAAAACCGCTTTTGGCCATTACTGTTAAACGAGCAACATTTGAAAATCGGTAGGTATCTCAAGGGAAATTTGAACAGTTTTACTGAAGTTTGAAAGTTACAATACAAATTTAATTGAGATTTTATAGCTCGAGTGAAGTTATAAATTTCTTTTGTATCCTTTTCTCGTGAGAATTCTCAATGTCTACGTCATGGTCTGAGATTCTTTAAACGAAGTAAGTTCAAATAGTATTTTACAATATAGGACGTGAAGTTGGCGTTACTTTAGTAAAGAAGATTTATTTCACACTAGATTTCCCCCCCCCCCGTATTCAAAGAAAAACCAGATTAGTTCCCATCCCTGTGGGATTTCCGGGATAAAAAATAGCCTATATCTTATTCCGAGTCTTCAGCTACCTAGATACCAAATTTCATTATAATCGGTTCAGTAGTATTTGCGTGTAAGAGTAACACACATCCATCCATCCATCCAACATCACAAACTTTCGTATTTATAATATTAGTAGGATGTAATGCGCTTCGTAATCAATTTTTATAGATATTATTATTTTTATACATTGATGTTTAAATGTATAAAAATAATAAATAATAAAACACCTCTTAGTTGAAATGTATACGTTAATTACTGGAGATAGATGAATATTAACTACCTATAGGCCCTTAAACTTTACAATCAAAATTTCAACCAATCATTAGTTTGTTTCCTTCGCCTTGAAACCTGAAAATGTAGCTTCGTTTATATAATGTAACATCTACTGTTCTCTAAATTTATTCGTTTTTGTTTGGAAATACATAAAATGTATGATGTCAATATTAGCACAGAGGTTCAAATTTGTTCTTTAAGAATTAATTTAATTCAATTATTGGTTCCAGGTTATTATTAAAATTCTTATAAGCATTATAATATAAAAATAAAACTGTACAAAAACTTTTACATCGATTGAATGGTTTCTTTTTGAAGAAAGTTAGAAAATCTTTCAATTTCTAGAAATGAGAATGAACTTAAGGAAGTATATATTTTTAAACTCATAATAATTCACAGAAACTTTTTTTTATATACCTGTATATACCGAACTATTGACTTCAGCTTGTTTTTATCTACAAGTTCATCTCTGATAAATATAAAAAGACGTGTGGCACTATGGGACTGCCGCGGTAAAGCTATTGCATGCTATGCCTTCAAGCCACACCTCCGTGCCCGTCGGAGTGGGGAGCGTGAGGTTTTTTCGTTACGGAATTTCTGGATTCGGTCCCCGCGCTCAAGGCCCGCGATAGAAGCTATGCAATAGCTTAAAAATTATAATGTTTTATTTTTTCTCACAGCGCACTTGATAATAAAAGAACCATTCAATCTTTACCTCTATAAAATATAATACTTAAATATAATCACTATCGTATTTGCATTGTAACGTTGGATTTTATTCTTTATTATATTTTATATCGCATCGTTATATTTATTTGATGTCGCATACGTGATTCTATATTGTAAGTACCTACATATGTAATCCAAAGCGATGTATCAAACAAAGACTTAAGTATTGCTTTGTTTATTATTATTTTTATCGAAAATCATACACTAATCCGTCATTCAATCACATTAATCTCATGTGCTGTAATTTGTTAAGATTATGTGATATCGAGTTTCTAGATCCTTCGATTGCTAGATATCCTATACACTTTTTTTCGCTATTATGTTTTGTTGTAGTTATTTATTCTTAATCAAGTGACAATTGACATAAAAACATAACTGCTTGCTAAACTTTGACATTCTTAACTTTGGAGCAATTTTTAATCTTGTTACTCTATGACTAATTCATTGGTCCGAGCTTTCTGAAAATGTGAAAAATATTCATGCATTCTCTCAAGCATTCGCGTCAGTAACATGGAAAAGAGAATAAAATATCCATCCATTCTTAAAAAATTCTGATTATACTTTATAGAAGTTATCTTAATTTACGTAAACTGTCTTGCATCATACAAAATAAGGCAGTAATGCTACGAATATTCTATGTAGCATCGGGCTATTAAGATTTCAGTATGTAAATTCATTCAATCCAGACTACCTTGCTATTCACAATTTCCTCATTTAGTTCTCTAGGTATATCTATGTGAATAGTCTTCTAACATCATGTGACGTGAATAATTGTTAGCTGAAAGAAAAGAAAAACACCCGTGAGATGTAGGAAAGTTGTTTAACTGTAGAAGTATTTTCACTTTTTTATGAAAGTATATGATATTGCTTAAGTATAGGTTTTTAAAAAGAATCCCTTCACTGAAATCGAATGTCGATTGTAAATATTTAAGAAGGTGACCTAGTTAACTTTGTTCTATTTCGATTATTTGGAATTTTGGATTGTTGGTTGTTAATCTGGTTATTTTTAGGAGGAACTTAAACTTGTAATATATTCAATTCGGTCGAGCCATGTTCCCTACCTTTTTTGCAAACTTATTCACAAAAAATGTTTGTATAATAAGGTACCGAATGCCACTGCAATGTCTATGAGACGTTTCGTTACTACCTAATCTAGTAAACATACAACAAGTAATCTAAAACATGAACGAGAAATAATGTTTTTCTAGAAAATTCCACGGTTCGTTTTCATCACACGTCAAAACATCATGCCGATTACGTCAAAGAGGCATTCTTCCATTGTGCACACAGCCTTATGAGGGTGTCAGTCATTCGCTTGGCACGACTGCGTTTTGCATGAGAATTCTGAACGATTATATAGTATCACTTCCTCAAATAGCAGTTTATGTTCCATAATGTTTGCTTTCTTTATCTATAGCTGCTTGTATGTATAGTCTATACATGCAATACGTATGTATCTATAGTCTATAAATATAGTACGTACCTATCTATAGTCTGTATGTGTAGTACGTACTCAAACTCAAAAGTTTATATTTTATTTAACAAGACTTCTTCTAGAAGCACTTTTGAATCATCATAGCAGTTTATACATATACTACCGATTCGGAAAGCGGTATCTATGGAGAAGAACAGGCAAGAAACTCCATAGTTGCTCTTTTAAAATCATTTCAATATTACATTTTATTTCATACTAGCTGTGCCGCGCGGTTTCTTATTCCGCGGTGCGTGATGACTGATGGTACATAGCCTATAGCCTTCCTCGAAAAATGGGCTATGTTACACCGAAATAATTTTTCAAATCGGACCAGTAGTTCCCGAGATTAGCGCGTTCAAACAAACAAACAAACAAACTCTTCAGCTTTATAATAGATAAATATAAATATTAGTATAGATAAATATGCCTAAGAACTGTCCTGTGGTTCTTACGCGACAACTTTCCATGGATTTTCATCTTCCATGCATTCATTGCTATAATAGGCATCTACCTATACTTACATGTTTGTCTATTCGTTCTGTTTATCGACATCGTTTCACCATTCTCTTAATGAAGTGGAAACCTTAGAACTAATGAGCATCTTTCAATTTTATGTAAGTTATAATTTGTTTGAGGGATCTATTTACAACGTCGTTATCTCGCTTTAATTGTTAGGTTAAATAGCGGGTGAAATTAAAAATATACCTATCATTTTCAAGTTTAAACGGGACTTATTAAAGCGTAATTTAGTTCTTTAAAAAATGGGTCTTATTACCATTATAATAAAGCGTAATTTATTTATTTTTGACGATATGTATGAATTTGTAGATTTTAATACGTTGTAATTACTGAACTAAATAGTAGGACCTACTACATACAGGTTTTGCGTAAATACATATCTAATATTCGCCATGTACCATCATTACATTTGGTAGTCCATTATTTATGGTCGTTTGATATTGAAAAATGAAAAATGATGATAAAAAATTTTATTTACTCCACAGCTATTTCAAACTATGTTAAGCAGCTTTAATTATTAACCTGCTCTCAAATACCATATTGTTAGAATAATAAAATGAATACAAATTAGAATTTTGTTGTAGGAAAACCTGTGACAGATTTTGCTATCTCTACCCGATGTTTTTGACTTGTTTTTCCATCCTATTTTCTGTAAATATATGAATACAAAAATGATTTCTCGTAAGAGGAACAAGAAAACATGGCAATGTTCTTGACTCTAGGCACAGAAATAAATGGTTCGTACCTTCATAAGATATAACGAGTTTTTTATTCCAATACGATATCATTATTTAAATAAGTTTCTATTATTCATTCACGTGACGTCATATTTGGTTGAATCATCATTAAAATCCTACCAAATATATTTAGATGCCAATGTTCGACAAATACTGTAATTTATTATTTTTATAAATGAAAGCAATGTTTGACTTATTCTTCTGTCTATAAGATAGGCTATTTTTGTTTATACTTTGAAAAAATTTTTTTATCATAAAAACAATATGTACTGCAAGGAAAGGATATCTAGGAATGTCCAAAAACCAATAACTTTAACTATAAATTTGTAATCTATCGTGGAATGATCTATCTGCTATCAAATAGCACAGATAAATAATTCTCTTTTTTACCAAATACTTCCGAATCGAAAGTAATGTAAGGTTTCCAACTTAAGCAATATATTTGAAGTGTCACAAACATAAGCTGAGTTAGACCTAGGGTCAGAATGTTATAGATATGTTTATTTCGGTCTATGCCTAAGGGATTAGCTTCTCAGTGGCGATTAAAAAGACTGTTTATCACCGTGTAATCAAGTACTTTTATGGTTCATAAGTCATACGTTAATATTATAACAGTCGTTTTAGGTGCCTTTTCTAGTTTCTCAAGGGGCTGAGGCGGTTTATTTATTCATATTGAGCTATATCTATTGTTAAAATAGAGAAGCTGTAGTAGGTACATATTTTACCAATCCAGAATCAATGTTCTATCCACTGTTATATTTATATTTTATGAAGAATATTGACTAATAAGATTTAAATTGTCACGATGCAGTTATTCATTACATTTACCGTACCTACCTCTAAAATAATTTCTTATACTTGGAAAGAAAATAATAGAAAAATATAATGAAAATACATTAACCCAGATTTACATACTTTTTACGATATAAAGCCCAAATTCTTATATATAATCTTGTTTTTATCACCGTTGCTAGGTAACTCAAGTTAAATTACAAGTGAAATGGCTTTAGAAACATTTACTGATTCATACGGCTATTAATTCTATTTCTCTTTACAAAAAGCTCTGTCTAAGCAATAACCTACATACTAGGAACAATCGATGAAACTATTGTGTTGCGACTTCATGCTTCAATATTTATTAATCAATACATGTACTGGTATGGTAGGTTTTATATATATTTTGTACGCAGTGGGCAAAATGGGCAGTCTAAGTGTTAATAAACCTTTAATCGAAAATTTGATGGTTCAGAAGTAGATAGAAATGGAGACAATTTTTAATTCACGTTCGTCATTTCGCAAATTGGCTATGCCAAGGAGTTTCACAGCTGCATTTAGAGGAAGTTTTAAATATGCCGCAACAAAGTGTTGGAACAATCTCCCACCACCAATAATAAACTCAAACTCATTAAACGCCTTCAAACATAAATATAAAAAACACTTATTGCAGGAGTTTGAGTTCCAACCTTAGTTGTGTGATGGTTATTCACTGTCATTAGGTTTTACACATTATGTAGGTATACTATCTATCTGTCCATTACTATATTACGTATTATTATTTTTATTTAAACCTTAACATTTATCCATTAATATTAAGTTAAATTATTATAATTATGTATTTTACTCAATAAGCTTATTATATGTAAATATATTTATATATGTATATAATATATATAATATCTATCTATGAACGTACTGCCGCTCCAATCGCTTCAGAGAGGGGCCACTGAAAATCAGCGTTGCAACTATATTGCAACTTATTCTGAGTGGCTACCTGACTTGGCTCCACTTTTCGGCTTCATTTTATTTTATTTTACTCTTTCATTTATTATACTTGTATTGTTTTGTTTCATGTTGTGTTGTTTTAATTTTAATTAAGTATTGTATTCTGTGTCAATTGTGTTTGTTATTATTGTGGAGTCAAATAAATGATCTTTCTTTCTTTCTTTCTTTCTTAATTTACATGTCCTAATCGTTGATATTACTCACCAGCTCTTGCCCGCAGCTTCGCCTACGTGGATAAATTTTCATGGTACAAACTTTCGTCCCCTATTTTATCGCCTTCTACCAGAATTGATCAAAATCCTTTCTTAGCGGATGCCTACGTCCTAACATCTACCTGTATGCTAAATTTCAGCCCGATCCGTCCAGTAGTTTGGGCTATGCGTTGATAGATTACTCATTAAGTATTTCGGTATTTCTTAATATTAACAATGTTTATATAATTTACCGTGTTTTTAATGCTCTGTATTTTAAAACTAAATAACTTTGCATCTAAACACTAAGATGAATCTGTATTCCAAACGTTTCATGAATAATTTTTGTTCAAGTTTCAAGCCAAGTATTGGATTTCTTGCTATTTAGTATTTAAGTCTTGAGTTTTCTAAGGATTGCATTGTTGTAGTAGATTTCGAATTGGAATATTCATTTTTAGTCTGTCCATTGATAATAGAAGACTATTGTATGGCTAATGTTACTTAAATTCTTATGTTGTATTCGCATTTACTTTTAAAATCTAAACTAAAATGATCCACCTTTGTAACGTTAATCCTACTTATACACTTTTTGGTATTGCTAGGACAATGATTAATGAAATTTTTATTAGCTTTTATGTAATTCTTACTCCAAAAATGCCGAATCTCAAACTTAGCTTACAAAATTATTGATATTACAATAACGTTGAAAGTAAAAATCAGAGCAGTCCCTATTTTATACTAACATTCGTAACAACGTCGTGTTTATAAACTTATATTTATAGTTGCTAGGAGCGTTGTTTATTGTGATAAAAGGTGAATAATAGCGTGATAACATGATGCCTAATTTGTTCTAAAAATAAATTCTTCACTATTACAATTGTAATAATTACCTACGCGACAAATAACGAGAACTTGGCAATGAATGATAAAGAATAGGTATTTGCGATAATAATGTTTTCTGTTTAGTATAAATACCTACTACTACTCTATACTCCGCGGTTTTACCCGCATTGCTCCGATCTTATTGGTCTTAGTGTGATGATTTATTATTATGTCTTCCACAATAAACGGACTATTTAGCAGTGAAATATTTATTCAATTCGGATTCGTAGTTCTTCAGATTAGCGCGTTCAGGCAAGCAAGCAAGCAAACAAACAAACCCTTGAGCTTTATAATATTAGTATAGATTTAGTCCTAGTTGGTTTATAGGGAATCTTGTGTTCTTGTTTTCAACTGACTTGAAAAAAATTGAGGAGGTTCCCAATTCAACTGCATAATTTTTTGGGTTTAATGATTATTATTTTTTTATTTGGAAGCTGATGCCTTCCAGTTGGTTCGATTGAAATTTTGTCTAGTTCTGACAATTTGAAAAAATGTTTTTATTAACAATTTCGTAAAGTTGTTAAGGCAATTACACGGTTCAACGACCTTAATGATTCTGTCACTACATTTGAATTTGTTTTTTTAACCGCCCTCTATAAATATACATCGTTGTTGAAGTAAAAGTGACCAAAGATTATGGAATTGTATACTGTATCGTATTGTATCGTAATGTGTTAGTGGTTTCTACCTAATTTATGTTTTCTCTGAGAGGCAGTAACATATTACATTTATGAATAGTAAATATTGTGTATTGTAAATATTGTGTATTGTAAATATTGTATTGTAAATGTAATGTAGGAAGACTCATCTTTCAACATTAACCGTTATAAGCAAAGTCTCTACTACATGACCCATTCTGGAGACCTTAAGATGACTAAGCAAGTAATTATAAGTTCTAGAGTGGGGAACAGTTAAGAAAACACCGATTTAGAAATTAATTTTATTCAACACGGACTCTACTATATTCTGGAGACCTGATGATGGCTAGGGTGGAGAACATCTCACCTACAGAGATATAAAAGATGGAGTACATTATTTGACGTAATTCTACCTATAGAACGGCCTCTACCATGTCATGGTGTATCGAATGGTAATGGTGACCAGGCAAATGTATTTAGCGTTCTCTGTATATCTCTTCATACCTAGTAGGAATATATGCATGCAACCTACACACACCGAAAAAAATAGGGGAACGGACAAGAAATCACGTTTTTTTCGACTTGTTATGTATTTTGTAGTTACTTCGGGGTTAATTTTTTAAATCCTAATTTGAATGTTGGGTTGTAGAATAAAAACGCCTTCGTGACAATTCATATTTTATTATTCCTTCACTTGGTACATTCACTTGATAGTTTTCTTAAATCCATACTAATATTATAAATGCGAAAGTAACTCTGTCTGTCTGTCTGTTACTCAATCACGCCTAAACTACTGAACCAATTTGCATGAAATTTGGTATGGAGATATTTTGATACCCGAGAAAGGACATAGGCTACTTTTTACCCCGGGACTTGGGATAGGTTTTATCCCGGAAATCCCACGGGAACTATGAGGGCTTTTCTTTGACTGCGCGGGCGAAGCCGGGGGCGGAAAGCTAGTCTTACATAAATCACAAGGCACGGCTATGGCACTTATAGACCGCACTGGTCGGCTGTTTAAGATCAATTGGCTCGCTGATCGTCTCTTCAAAAAATGTAAGCGATCGACTGTCAACTAACCAACTGGAGGGGAGGTTAAGTTGTCAGGCGGTAGATTAAAAATACCAGAAAACCTTGTCTATGGAAATGTTCTATGTATGATTTTGAAATTTGTAACACGAATCTATTTCTTTTTTCCTCGGAGAGTCACTGCAAAGGAATTATTGTTATATAATTTATATTTTTATGAATCACTAGCTTTCCGCCGGCGGCTCCGCCCGCGGTTTCAAAGAAAAACTCGCATAGTTTCCGTTCCCGTGGAATTTCCGGGATAAAACCTATCCTATATTACTCGTGGATAATGTAGCTTTTGAATGGTGAAAGAATTTTTAAAATTGGTCCAGTAGTTTATGAGCCTATTCATTACAATCAAACAAACAAACAAACAAAGTTTTCCTCTTTATAATATTAGTGTAGAAGAAATCATCGGTTCACCCAGTTAAAAGTGCGGAGGTAACGGAACCAACAAAAAACTCAGTTGAATTGAGAATTTCGTCCTATAATGGCGTCGGCTAAAAATGTTGCTATACGTTTATGTCAGTTTTGACTTTCCTACGATTTTATACAATAATATAAAATTAAATGATTTTATACAATATAAACAAAATTGCTGATTTTCGGCGGTATGGCGACCATTTGGAACTGTCTGAAAAGTATGGCATGGCGATTTTCGTACATGGCTACTGGACGATGATTATTGATTACCTGTGCAAAAATTAGCCTGGTACAAATGGTTGAATTTTTTTTTTAAATCAACGCATTCACGTCGGTATTGTGGGCTGTAAATTACACCGGAAAAGTATGGCATGAAACTACCGCCTACTTCTTTTTTATGGGCTATCGGTAAATCCTAAAATTTTTGTGTTACAAATCGTTTGCCTTCCGTAATTTATCCGACGAGTTCGACTAACGCCCACGCGACTAGTCTGCCGGTATCACTGTTCTGACCATGATTTTTCTTTTTGTCATTGCGTACTAAGACCACTGTAGAACCGGCTTCCTGTTACAAATGACCCAAAATTTTGTGTCAGTATCTCCCGGCTTTGGATTGTTTTGGACCCTTAAAATATACGATAGAACAGCAATTAATCTTTTTTAAAAAATATTCAAGGCACAGGGAAAGTCTGGTTACTGTTTTATAGGTATGTGTTTTCTGATAATATTTTACTGTCAAAAATTATCAACACTGGATATTATTCAATGACGCCTTTCAAAAACAAAACTAATTTACAAACAGATTTTTATATCTTTACATACCTATTTTTAACTTTCATTTCATGAACTGCTCATGTAAATACCTATTACAATCTGGTTTAATTTAACAAAACATTCAATTCGGTGAATTTTAGCGTTATTTTGCAAAAAAAACCGCACGTACAGTCCCCCGTCCGAGTCGAACTGACACCGTCAAATTTCGTCGAAAATATGCAATAGAGTTGAGGTTTTATGTGGGTTTTATTATAAATTCGAGTTTTTTCTTGATAATTTAACGATAATAATGAAAATTGAAAAAACAATCAATACAAATTGTTACAAATATCATAACATATTTTTTGGTATAAATTTCATGTATAAATATGTAGCCGTTTTCCTAACAAAATGCGTTTTATGTTCAAAAAGGGGTTGATTTGTATGTATTTTTTTTATGTTTAGGCCGTTCTAAACTGAAAAGTAAACAATACACTTTGTTAATTATATCCTTGAGTATCACATATATTTTTTTTAAGACAATCGTACCAACAGTTTCCTCAACAAAATTCAATATGTATAAGGTGTTTTTCGGTTTTGACCATAGTGATCACCTTAAAGATAAGACTAAGGAAAATTACTCAAGTTACTATATCTCACATAGGTACCTGGTACAACCTACATAATCTGGTAGAATAGAAATGGAAAAAAGATTATTTGGTTAATCTATTTGTTATTTTTAATATATTATCATAAGAAGGGATTAAATTCCGATTATCTAATTGAATCAACATATCTAATGGAAAATAGTACAGACAAATAATTACTCGAGTATATAATTATGTAGTGTTTTTGTTCGCCCTAGCTCCGTATATGTTGAACCTATATAAAAAAAAATCTAAAGCAACGAGATTATCACTTAAAGTAGTCTTAGATGTTATTAAATAAGAATTAATGTTGGTTTGTACCTGAAAAATTCTAAGTCGGCTAAATTTTAAATTTATCCACTCCAATCTTCTTCTTCTTCTTCTTCTTCTTCTTATCAGCCGTGGGACGTCCACTGCTGGACAAAGGCCTCCCTCAAGGATTTCCAGTACGACCGGTCACCGGCGGCCTGCATCCAGCGGCTCCCTGCCACTCGGACCAGGTCGTCTGTCCATCTTGTGGGAGGTCGTCCCACGCTTCGTCTTCCCGTTCGTGGCCTCCATTCCAGAACCTTTCTGCCCCAACGGCCATCGGTTCTACGGGCTATGTGCAATTAAAAAATTAACAAATTATCATAATATTAATAATCATTCCAATCAAACAAAATTATTTCATAAATGTACACTGATTTCACCAATATACTTTTATTACGACACATTTCTCTTTGTACTACTATTCAATCGAAAAAGTATAATATTATTGCTTAACCCAACATTACCAAAACAATGGATCTTCCCAATAAAGCTTTCAAGTCGGGTAAAATATAGCCTTTCATGTGTTGCTTTATTCAAACTACCTCTATAGTCCAAGAGCTGATGGAAAAAATAACAAAGATTGACTATTTAAAAAAAATTACATTATTTAAATAAATAATTAATTATTACTGTAACATATCTACCCGATTGACGTAATAAGCTGTCCTATTAACTATCAAATGCTTGTGTGAATGTGTAGAAAAAACAATTGTCAAACGGCTGCCAGTACCTCGCGACTGACTGTGCTAGTTGCTATAGGTAATGTTAGTGCTTGTTCACGTTGACTCGCGGGCGCGGTGGCGGGCGCGGTCACGAAATATCAAACATATGACGTGATTTCCAAGTGTTCATGTTCAAAACGCACGTGCGGTCTAAGTAGCGAGCTAACTAGCGACCGGCGCGGGCGGCGCGCTCGCGGCAATTTCAAACGCCCGAGACGTTTGTGTGTATTCATGTCAAACTAGCGGCGGCGCGCGCGATTCACTCGCGACGTCAGGTAAGTTCAACCAGTTTGAACTTGTCGCTAGAAACGATAGCATGTTTTTATCATGTCGTTCAATACAGAAGAGTTTATTAGTGCTATTCAGGCTAGAACTCCTATTTGGCAAAGTAAACACATCATCTCATCCTGGTACCTATATCTAAAAAATCTTGAAGGATTTTCTCTCAAATTACCATATAAAGTATGAAATTCCCCATACCGTTCTCTTTCTTTATTAATTTCGTGCACACCAATTCTAATTTCTAGCATCTCCTACTTAAATAAAAGATCGTGGTCCATATTTGCGACCTCTGACAATACGTCACACTCCCGCGAACGCCTGGCGGTTAATGTGAACACGAGATCGCAACGTTTTCCGCGCCCGCACTCGCTCCCGCGCCCGCGTGTAGCTACGTGAACGAGCACTTAGAAATTATAGTAGCAGGAACGTAAAATTTTAAAATTCTACTCTAAGAGAGCAGATAAATTGTACTCTAACTGCTAACATATAATCGATAATACACAGCGCCGTAAGAAAACAGAAAAGAAGATGAAAGACGACAAAAAATAAATATTGTAAAACGGTCTTGTACCTAAGCGCACTCAGACACCACTTGAAATCCTATTTGACAAAAATCTGACATAACTACTTGAGCAATCTCAAGCTTTGTCAAGTTTAGATTATCACGCCTTCAAGGGTGACAAATCAACATCGAGCTATGCTGCGCTGTACTGCGCTGTGCTGTGTTTGGTCAACTCGCTCGTTTAATATTTTAATGAGGATACAAACAAACCATGCTGTGCTGCGCTGTGTGAGGCTACGCTCTGTTTAAAAACGCAGCAGTCTCGAGCGAGGCGCGCTACCCGCCGTGCTGAGCCGCGCTGTGCCGAACTGTGCTATGTTTTTATGGAGCTCTGCCATGCTGCGCTGTGTCTTAATTCAATTCTTCAATTAAATTCTCCGTATTTTTCACGTATAGTGTGAGGTAACAAGCTACCGTGACTGGACTCTTTTAACGACAAAATAACACATAAAATATCCATATCCGCTTCTTCTTCACTTTCATCTTCATCGGATTCAACTATGTCGTAATGTTTACGTTTTTTTGAAAATAGGGTCATATTTGACGAGATAAACGACTACACGAGCTGCTGATTACTTTATACTGAGCTAGATTGTTAAAAAACGTAGCTTAAGAAACACAGCACAGCACAGCGCAGTACAGCGCAGCATCGTTTAATTGTTAAAAAAACGTAGCTTAGAAACACAGCACAGCACAGCGCAGTACAGCGCAGCATAGCTCGATGTTGATTTGTCACCCTAAAACCCGGCTTACTCACTATTCTTGTCGATTCTTTTGATTTGAATTCGAATAAACGACTAATATTTTACTGCTAACATGGATTATTTACATCTCTTGGTAAAAAACTTAGAGATAATTAACGCATATAAACACGTAAAATACTACAAGTGCTTACATACGTTAATTCATTTTTATTTCATGTTTTTGCATATTACTTCTGCATTAAATTACTACATAATTTAATCAAATTAAGAATTATTAAATAAATCGTTATTTTAAAATTACAGTTACATTTAACTTAGCTTATTTTTATCGATACATCAAAGAAACGTGTACAACACTACGACACCGATGTACAACCCGGTTACAATATCTGTGGACCTGGCGTCGATGACGTCACGTCGCGAACGCAACGAAATTGCTAACCGTACTGACGCGCCAAGGGCGAGCGCGGGGAGGTAAAGGGGAAAGGGAAGGGGCTCCGCATTCCAGCGAGGTCCACAGATATTGTACCCGAGTTGTATATACTCTCTTTGTATTAAGAACATGGATTCTTCACTTCGCTTTATTATAATATCAAAAGGCGGCCATGGAAGGAGAGGCGATAGTAAATTTACACAGCCCTTCAAAGGTTACTGTTTAATATGACTAATTACTTTTCGTCGTCGGATCTTGTACAAATATATCCGTCCTAGGCTCTTTTTATTGTTGGAACTTTATTGAAATTCATGCCTTTGTCCACTTTTCAGGGACTAAAGGGAATATAGCCCCATTCATACATGTCAATTTTGAATTGCATCGCAGGTTATAAACTTACTCTCGTATTGTTTAAAATTTTATTGTATGAGACACACAAAAATGAATTTAAAACCAAATTTTCTTAAAGTTATCATTATATAAGTATAGCTGTTATAAGTTAATTTAGCCCACGGTTTTAATCGATTTCCGGGGTGTAATATTATGTTCATTCAGATTGTATTGTGTCTCTGTAACAGACTTTATTATTTATTTATTGTTTTAATAAATACATGCTTGCTTGGCTTGAACATGGGAGCAATTCTTTTTAATTTGAACATCAGAATAGTCAGATGCATTGTTCAGTCAGCGATTATTGCTCAAAGGCCTGCATTTCAGTAAACATTTAAACAAAAGTTTTTCGATTGAATTAATTATTCTTTTGACGACCTGGTTTCACTCGGATTGAACTGTATTTGCTTGAATGAAACTTACTATGTGCAAAATGCATGAAAATGAAATCATTATGGATCTTTTATACGCATATCTATCAATGTCAATATGAATGTAAGTTTATGCTTTAGAAAAGCATATTATAAGAAACTTTATTGCCACTATATTTTTTCGATTAATGTCATACGTACTTATCATTAGGTATATACTTTACAAATAAGCAATTTAAGACCCTCTCAAAAAAGCTCCTTATATCAAAAGAATTGTTAAAAAAAATCCTTTTTCAACCGACTTTTAGATAAATCGAAACATTTTACATCTGACACGAATAATTCATAGTCGGAACAATTTAAACATGAAAATCTATTTGACCTACAAACCAGAGTCCCATTTCCCTCCGCTTCCTGTTGGAAAATCGTATCATAGAGTGCCGTCCTGTTTTCCAACGTAAAAAATGGTTTTTCCTGATAATAATGTTATGATGAAAAAGCTTGAGCTATTTTAACCCTCAACTACCTGACCGGAGTCTCTCAGACTCCAGCAGTCTTATTTTTGTCTATATCTTTACAAGCAAGTGTCTTTGAACGGTGTGCGTCCGTGTACCTTCGCCCCTCTACCCGCAGAACCGCGCCTGCACTCGTCGAGGTCATACGCGCGCGCGCTGTGTTTTGGTGAGTAAAAAACTATGTCGTGGAGTCTGAGAGACTCCAGGTAGGTAGTTACGTGACTTTTTCATGAAACTTTTTTTTTTGTTTTAGTTCAAAATGACGCCGAATGATAAAAATATTGAGCGTTGGTTGGAGGAGGACCTTTCCTCGAATGAAGAAGAATGTTTTGATGAACAGTGCAGTGAACACGAGAAAGATATTGAAGAAAATTGTGTTCTTCCCTGTGATTCTGCATCGGATACAGAGATGCAGATGCAGGATGTAGTTGTGAAGCACTTGAAAAGTTGGCAATACGCAAGTATTGCCTCACATGTGACCCGAAAAAAAAAACGTAAGACGCAGTACTTGTGTTTCATATGTAAAAGGGCTGATAGACGTACAAACTTTAAAATCGCGGTTTTAAAGTTCGCGTACTTACTCGGCTCGACGTCGGTGACACACGCAAGAGCTTGGTCAGTAGCTTCTCGCGTGTCACCGATATCGAATGTCTCTATGTCATCAACAGAGGGAATTTTATGTTATTCAGGAATTAAATATAGACATTTTTAATTTAATAACCAGCACTTATTTTTAAGTAAATAGCATTCTAACAAAATAAATGTTCAAAAATTGAAGGATATATTTTCGTTTTTACTATTATATTTTGAGGGTACTTTACAAAAAAAGAGCGTGTGCGCCGAGCCCACGCGTCAGGAGTGAAACTTCCTTGGCGTGATTCAAAGATACCTTCGCCAATATTCAATTATATTATATTCATTCATATTAATTATATTAAATTATTTTCATAAAACTAAAAGAAGAAGACGAAATTAATTGAACTTTTGAACTTAGTAACACCTATTATAGCTAGACAGGCTAGGCTCGCGGCTCGCGGCGGTGACAGACGTGCGAGCGAAGGCGGGCTACGAGTAAAATTTCAAACATGTTGGATCGTCAACGAACTTACTCGACGGTTTTTAAGTACGCGTACTTGGGGTGACACACGAGCGAAAAAGGTCGTCGAGCCACAAGTTCGCGTACTTACTCGTACGTCTGTCACCCCTTTAAGAAGCCTACATGCCTGCAGTGCTCCTACACGGCGTGCTCAATATGCCGGGAAAAATTGTAAAGTTTGAGCCTTGCAATTTTATAAAAAAAAATATTTTTTGCCAAAAATTTCTATCACATTATGTTAATTATTTACTGAACTTTAAACAATTTATGAAGAGAGTTCCTAATTTTTGTTAGTTTTTTTAAAGATCTCATTTAATAAAAGTGTAAAACTTTTGAAAAAATTTTGCTTACTTTAAAAAAAAGTGTAGTTTTTAAGTATAAGCCATAAGGTTATATATTTTTTTTTACTTTTAAGAAATAAAGAAGTGTTCAAGCTATAACATGTTTCTTTTAATTTATTTTCATTTATAATAGTTTTTGTTTATTAAGAGTTCAAAGTATGGGAGTCTGAGAGACTCCAAGTAGGTAGTTACGTATAAGAAATTAGGGTCAGGTAGTAGAGGGTTAAACTGGGAGTATGATAATATTAAAATGATTATTTAAATATAATGTAGAAAAAAAATAATTTATACGAATACAACATGCTGTGTTATTTTTTATATTCATTTATAAAAATAATATAAAAAATGTTGTACTTAAAAAACTATGTTCAATTAAACATATTTTTAAATTGCTTAACTATCACAAAATTTTTTGTTGCATTTCTTATATAAAAATATAATCAAATTGTAGGTAACATGTTTTATTTAATCGTAAAAAATATGCTTACGTGGATATAATATTTGTGTAACGTTACAAGTGCTACAATGTATTAATTCATTTTTTTCATGTTTTTTGCATGCTGTTTCTGTACGAAATTAATAAATAAATTGAGATTCTTCTGAAGGCTTAACAAACTTTTTGTGACGAATAAGAATAAGCAATTACTCAATTTAAAAGAATTGAGTTAAAACTTCGATTATAGTACCTAGGTATTATTCGTAAAAAACTAAATTTTGGCGTATCATTTACGCACAATTTCAACAATCATTATTTATATATCATAGTCATGCATTATCAGGGGAGTTACCATAATATCTTAAAGTAATTTAAATTCCAGTGTAAATTACAGAGGAACTATATAGGTCGTCTAGCGCCTTTTCTACGCTGGAATTAAAACTGCTTTAAGGTCGTAAAAAGTCAAAATAGGAACAATTGTATTTGCTTATCATCTATTCAAGTCAGGCACAAAACATCCGCTCTTATCAAAAGCACAGTTTCTTCCTCTTAAAACACGACAGCTGACGGCGATAACATTTCCTTTGAAGATAATTTGAAGTAGGCAGATGATATCTCATATCGTACAAGCATAAGTCAATGTCAAGATTAAGATTAGACGCAGGTTTTTGACGATTCTGTGAAATTAAGAAATAGCACAACAGTATCATTCGTAAATGGTTATACAATATACATGTATCTAACAATATTAGTAAAAGGGGGAATGAGCAGCAGATATTTTAATTTAAATTCTCTACAAAAAAGAGGGTGTGTGCCGAGCACACGTGTCAGAAGTGAAACTTCGTTGGCAAAATTCAAAGATACCAAAATCGTCGCCTTACTCCATGACGTGACGGTATTGCCATGACGCGACCTTGAAATTTTACTCTCAAGAAGTTTCACTTTAATATAATTTTTTTTAAATTTCTTGTCCTTTTAACAACTATTAGCGGCGATTAGCCATAAGTGGTAATATTAGAACTTAATTGTAACGTTACTAAGTTCAAAATAATACCTAAACCCTGTGTAGTCGTAGGTTCAACATCATATAAGAATATTGTGTGAGTTTACCACACCGAATATTATACGAATATTGTGTGTGACACCACATAAAAGCCAAAGAATACATTTCGTATCCATCCCTAATCATACTATATTCTCTTTGATGAATGAACTAAACGGAGTAACGAATATACTTGCCGAAAGCCCTAATGTAAACATCCTCATCATTTATTACAAAATGGACGCATTGTTATACTTTCAACACGTAATTTTTCGTACTCGTATTGTGAAAAATTGGATTATAATGTTTAAAATAGATGTAGAAGAAAGCGAATTTGATTGATAGTTTGAAGAAAGCTTTTGAGAATTAAGTGAAGAAATATTTATGACTATATTCTTGTTAAGACATATCGTTGTACGGTTTTGTTAATAGAATTTAAAATATGTCTTATGTGTTATTTGTCACTGTTTATTTTCCTTAATCAATCGTTGCTAATAATCAATTTAGGTAACGTTACACCTTACAGTGTAGGTAATACGCAAACGACATAAAACAAAGTCGGTAGCAAAACTTGTCAAACGATTGTACATCAAATCAAATGACACACCTCAATTTATGTTGGCTATATTCGACACTTTCCCAAACAGGGTACCTATTGACATCCTATTTTCCTTTCTATTTGGAAATGCATATATGCAATTATGCATTTCTTTCCCGAGGTATCGCTCAAGCCAAATCTGTACACAAATATTCCAAACATGGAAATTAAACAAGCAAATATTCCCACCTGTTTATCTTGAGAAATACTTACACTCGTTCCAAATTCCAATTCGCCATACACGAGAAATGAAAAATTCCACACCAATTTCAAAAATATTCCGATCACTGGGAACTCATTTGAAATGTGATAAGGTGCTTCTCGTAACGTATAAGTGATGACGTCATTCATCTGAAGTTTGTATACGGCTTTTATTTACATCTTTCAGTTGTGTGTTGATAGTTTAGAAGTGTCGATGGATTTTTAACGATAACCAATATTATAGCTGTTAAGTGTTCTAATCAGTGTAATATAAATAATAATATACTCAAGTAATATAAATTGAGAATGGGGCAGAAATATGCGGAATGATACTCAGGAAATAAAAAAGATATATCTAGAAATAAATATTATAGGTAACCTGCTTATAACGGGAGTATTTTCAAAATAAGTGGGAGGTTTTTGATGTTTCCTTTACAAACAAATCAATATTACTTTTATAATATCTTCAATGAGATTTGCTTTGCTAGAAGCCAAAATACTCGCCATATAAATGAATATAAGGAAATTATTATTAGAAAATACAGCGTAATATAATACTAAAATACAGGCACATACTTTATATTAATATTTGGGCGGAATAATAAAATTCCAGCACTTAGTATAAATTAATATAACATCAGATATAAGTCCCCTACGCTCGTGATTCCGATCAATAGCTAGACTCATAAAATGCCGTTTTTATTACTGCCTCGTAAAGTGTAGCTATTACGAGAAAAGCCGTGTTCACTTGTAGTGTATAGCCTGTACAGGTATAGAGTTCTGCACTCGGCTTTATAATTTTGTTCGATATTATATAATATATTGTCAAATCTCGTTGTAGCTCTAGTTTTGTTAAATGTTTTTAATAGAATGAATAATCGATTTTTATGTATGTATTTTCAACTTTTTATAAACGTTTAAATTTCATTCTTAGATTAAATGTGGGCCACCCCACCATGCTTCTTAACCATTATTTTGCGAATATCAATTCAAAAGTTTTTCACTTAAAAGAGTACAAACTTTCGCGTTTATTTTAGTAGAATACAGTGCTTTAACAGACTTTACCATAACATCAAGAATTACACGGTTTTCGAGCAGCGGAAGGAAGCTATTCAGTCACAAACGCTAGTCACGGACGAATACAAGCTTAAACTTTTGATTTATACAGGCAAATATAAATTTAAACAATTGAATTGTTATGCAAATACCTTCTAGAATATTCCCCGTTTATATGATAATATGATAAACAATGTTTGGTTTAGAAATTAAAGACTTTTTAACGGATTTTAAACGCGATTTATTCATTATATTATTTTCCCGACGTTTCGAACACTTTACAGCGAGCGTGGTCACGGGGAGACTGAGATGTTATTCGTCTTGACGGTCATTCAAAAATTGCTATTTCTTAACTACCTCCACCTATTTCTCCGTAGTTGATATGTGGAGTATTTTTCCGGATGTTGGCAGTATTGGCTTATTGTGTCTTCGAGTCTTTTGGTACGTTTGACATGGGTTTTAAATTCTTAATAACAGGATCCCAGGTGTTAGAAAGTTTCAAACCATCTTCCCTATTGAAATTTGGATGTTTTTTAATGTTTGGTTGTAAATAAGTTGATTTATTTTGTTATTTTTTTACAGGAAACTGGGATTGCTTGACGATTAATGGTAAGTACTATTTTAATTGATAGTTAATTTTATAGCATAGCATAATGCATACGTTTGTTTCAGAAAACACATTATTTTAAAGTACGATTTAAAAATATATTTTTCTTGCCTTACATTATTCGGCTTCTTATATTCCAACATTTTCTTTTAGCAACATACATCGTTGCTGTAAAGGTTTGTTGCAGATGTGTAGACAATAAAACATGTGTTTCTCTACAATTATAATAAAAAAAAACTACTTCTATATTCAAGCAATTATAGTACCTATTCCTTAATCCCCTAATCCACCAGTAAGAAAAACCATAACTTTCCTAAAACAATGCAGAACAAATCTATACTAATATTATAAAGCTGAAGAGTTTGTTTGTTTGAACGCGCTAATCTTGGAAACTACTGGTCCTTGAAAAATTCTTTCGGTGTTAGCTAGCTCATTTATCGAGGAATGCTATAGGCTATATATCACCACGCTACGGCCAACAGGAGTGGAGCCACGGGGGTGAAACCGCGTGGAGCAGCTAGTTTACTATAATATTACACTTACTAACCAATAAGAGCGTGACCGAAATACCCTATTTTCATACAAGAATATATAAAAGGATTAAGATTCTAGTTTCGTTTTATACTCAATGTAAAATATAAGTTTACTAAAATACAAGTGTTGTTAATGGTTGGTATTGAAATACATAGCAGGCACGTGCTTGGAAAAACAGTTTTATTTCACCATTTTTCTTTTTTATCGATACTGAATACAGATAAGTAATTATTTGCTAGGTGTGGTTGTAATGGCTTGTGTTTATGGAGCATATTATGGTACATTGTTTATATTATATTGGTTTAATCGAATTACAGGGATTAATTATCATGCTACAGATATGATACATTTATTTATTTATTATTATGTTCGTACGGTTTTCTTTCTTGACTATAATGACTGTAACTATATCTACAATATTCTATTTGATGCCTCTTTGATACAAAATTTGAAAACGTACAATTCTTGTTGTATTAACAGTAAATATAAACGAAATCGATTAAATTATTGATACTTAACAAAACCAATAAAATTCCTCTTAAAATAATACACCAGCCATTACAATTCTCATAAGAAAAATAATGTAATGTTTTCTTATACGTTCTGCCTTCCGGCATCTCTGATATAGAGCACCCAAAAATAATAACCATTAATTTTGTAAAGCACAACTATATTTCTTCGTATCTTCTAATTTTTAGTTTTTGCGTATTATTGTCGTCATAGGATAAAAACAGTGTAATAAATATAGGCCTTTAGTCAATTAAATTGAATAATATTATATGTTCAATTGGACTATTTGTAACCCCAGACATAAAAGAATGGTGTTATAATATGTCTTTATGTCCATGGCATCGTAGCTTCCAATAGGTATATTGAAATTATTGGTGTCAATTTTTCTACATCTAATCCTGTTTTTCGACATGGAACAGAAATCATAATATAATTAGTGATAAAGCTTTATTTAGATTTTACAAAAAAGTCTATCAGTCAACGCAGCTTTTTTATAGACGTAGAACGAACGATAAAGTACGATGACAAAAAACAACAAACACCAGCCTAGGTATTATCAAACGAAAAACATTTACTTAATAGACTATAGGTTACCTATATATATAAAGGTTACACTCGCTACAAAGTTAAGGAAAGCGCTGAGGTTAAACAATTCTATACCTGGCAACGGATATTGTCCCGACTTTGTCCACTTCATAAACGTAGAGTAACAGTACATAATACATTTGTATAAATATAATATCTATTCGTTTGTGTGATTAGACCTTTGTGACGATAGACTGTACATTAACTCTATCGTGCTACACAGAAGGTACATAAAGTGTTAGTCCCTATGAATGTTTAGACCTTTTAAAATTACGCAATGGATTTTTAATAGATAGAGTCGTCGAGGAAGGATTTAGTATATAATTTGTTGAGTTTAAGACAACGCGGGTGAAGCCGCGGGCGGAAAGCTTATGTAATTTTCGTTTCAGTTGTTACAGGGGATACTATTAAATTAGAAATAATATGTATAAAATATCTAAAATACGTCTCTTCATATAAAGGGAAGTCGTGTAACATCACTTACCTATAACTCAAGAACGGCTGAACTATCAAACAGCAAGTTGTTTAAACAATGTGCAATGCTTCAAGCTTTATATCTTCGAGAATACTTCGCCAATTAGGTACAAATTCGCATCCTCAATACTTGGTTGTCAAAGATAGTTTATTCAAATGTACTAAATGTACTTAATTACTTTATAGTTTCGATAAATAATTAGTACTATTAATGCGAAGAGAAATGTCGACGACCGCAATTTCCAAGAAAACGAATGCACTATAAACCGCAAGCTATAAACATGTATTTGATAGCAAAATTTAGGATTAACATCTATAAATATAAAGGTTAATGGTTCACTGACTGGGATATGTAAAGCTGAAACACTGTTTAAAATTTTTATGATGATGTATGATATATTGAACACTTAAAACTTTCCTGAGAACGGTTTTCTTCCATAAGCCAAGGAAGGTTACACGAATAAAGGTAAAAAAAACTAAAGACGTAAAAGTAAAATGCGCGACTATAATAACTCAGCCTATTTTAGTACTGAAACTTTTCTGTGTCACATTCATCCAAATTTTGTCGTTTAGAATGGCAGAGTATAAAATCTAGTATTTTATGTTCGATGCATAATTTATGTGACATCCAAACCTATGCGTGGTCTCCGAAATTTATATTACTGCCGTTTTATATATTTCTTAAATTTGATCTATAGAGAACATGATCGATGGCCTGTTTTTAACAACCCCATTCAAATCCAACCTAACCTAACAGTTATTAAAACTATTAAAACAATTATACTGCTACCCATTCATTAAATTCTATATTATATGGGAAAACGACAATAACCTAACATTTACATACGAACTCTGAAACCATTAAGCTCTTTTACACACTCGTACAAACGTAACGCCGGTACATGTAAATTTAATTGAATTTCAGCCCTTTAGGTTCAATAACGCTACGTACTTTTATTCGATTTGATCGAAACGAGAGCACTCATTTCATGATCGAATAGTTCTGTTATTGGATTGCGGAAAGTCAACGTTTTTATAACGATTTTTTCGGGTTTTTAATTTAATGGAAATGAACAGTGTATCTCTAGGTACACTGTTATACCACTACATAGTATAAAACTGCTTTTGCTATCTGTCCGTCCCTATGTTTGCTTAGATCTTTTAAACTATTCATCGAATTATGACGCGGTTTTTTAAATAGATAGAGTGGTTCAAGAGGAAGGTTTTAGTGCATAATTCGTTAGGTTCTTGATACAAAGCGGGCAAAGCCACGGGTGGAAAGCTAGTAGAGCTATAAATAACAGTATCTATTGGAGTCTACAATTATCCCTAATGGCTTCTCGTTCTTAGTAAAAATAATTAATACAATTAAAAGAAGACCTAATTTATTTATTTATTTAACAATAGTTACCTTCGTGATAGAGATCAAGTTTCTAAGAAGTCACATCGAAAATCAATAATACACATTCTATTTGAAGCTAGAACTAATGGATATTTTTATTTTGTGGAGAATAAAATATAATATCTATGAATTGTATGATTGGGTTTCGAATATGATTCTATATTGTAATCATCTTTACGTTGAAGCTTACATAAGTTTTGAAATTGGGTTGTACAATAAATAAATGTGTATTGGCTTTAATTATTTTGTTAACAATAGATTGGAATTTGAGTCCTATTATAATATTAAAAGCAAGTTAGATATTTTGTAATTAAGTAATTGAAGTTTTACCATTTTCTGTAAAACTCGAAATTAGCGTCGAATTCGCTCAAAAACACATTTTTTTTTTTTATCAAATTAGCTTTTACATATCTATGAAGTAATATTAATTGATAAACATATTTGTAATTAGTTAAAGCTTAGTCTTAAAAGTGTTGTCGTTTTCGCTATAGTTTAAAACATTTTTTGCAGTCAAATTTACACCTTCAGCGTTGTATTTTCAGCTCTGTTTGATACGTAGCGATTGCACACTACATAGTACACAACTGCATAATGTTTCGATAGCTCATAGCTGAGGTTGGCAGGCGTTCGCTTTGCCGTCAAAGCAGCGCCTGCTTGATAGGTGTAAACGGTGAAATGAAGTTTGTAAAGAACCGGTTTAAAGCGGTTATTTTGAAGCGTGTAGGATCGTTTTAATAAGAGTATAATATGTTCAGTATGGGTCGATTTTTCAATCTGTGGTTTGAACTTGTAGGTCCTGTAAAGTATTAAATACACAATAATTTAAAAAATGTCCTCTGTAAAATGTTAAAAAAAAAAATTGGTTGTCTGTAAAGTCGGTTTACTGGCGATAGTTGAACGTGACAACGTCCGATTGTGCTTCTTTGTCGCTCGTTCCGCGCTCTCGCTTGCACTTCAAGCATTACATGGAACGCCTCAGAGCGAGGTAACGCCGCATGAGTCATGTTTTTTCGTGCGTGCAGCCGGCTCTATCGAATTATAAGACGTTGTCACGTCAATAATTTTTTCAGTTCTGTCAAGTCAGTTTTGTATTGTATTGTATCAGCCTGTCGTGTCCCAGTGCTGAGCAAAGGCCTCTCCAAGTCGCTTCCACGAATCGCGGTCTTGTCCTAATGAAAACCAGTCATTTTTAAATTGGTGAAGTTCTGTCCTCGATAAGACTTTAAACTGTCGCATACTCTTAAGAGTGTGAAATAGCCAATATAAGGCTGATGTACTATATATTTTATATATAGAGATCAGGCTTTATTGGAACAGTTGATATTAGAACGGGATGTCAACTTAGACTAGTGGCCGAGAACATTCTTGTAATGTTAAGGATGTAAGGTTAGTCCTGGGCCAAGTTAGTCGGTCTACCGTTCACCGACCAACATGCACTGGACGAGGATGGTGGGTTACACGTCCAAACCTCCAAAAAGAAACATGAATCGCAACAATTATAGTCAAGTCAGTTAAATAAATTTTAATTAGAGCAGATCACAATACTATTGTACAATATGTATCGATACAAATATGTATGTATGATTACATTTAGTAGTGAAAATATAATGATGTAGGTAACAGAGATCATGGCCGGTTCTATTTTTAAATAGGTACTAAAGAGAAACTTTTTTTTTTATTAGAATGTATATAAAACTTTTTGATAGTTGATTGATGGGTACGTAGTTGATGGAATCTGGGTAAAATAATACACCCACGCTTTCGATGAAAATAAGAAGGGAGCCTAAATGTGGGTGTTAGGTATCACTTTACTGTATTACAAATTAAACTATCAAAGATTTGTGATAAATATCATCATAAAGATATGATCTTAGACCTAAATATACCATCGTAAGAATGTCAATAAAGCAGCTAAGAAAATGCATTGCTGCTGTAGTATTTTAATGCAGTCTGTTAGTTTGAGCAATTAATATTCCGACGAGATCGCAAATAAACTAATAAATCTCCCGTACACGACAATAAGTTTTATTTTATAAAAGATAAGGGCTAATTTGCTTTGTAGATATTATTACTTGATTCGTATATTTATGGTTTTTGTGAAAAATTTAGCCTGAGCAAACCCAGTATAATTTACTTCCGCATGAAAATTCAACTAAAGGTATATATTATTTGTTATATTATAACTATCAAGTCTCGATTTTTTTTTTAATATTAGTAGGGTAAGATAAAATACTTTAATTATTAAAACCGTACATCGTAGGTAAGTTATGAAAAAATATTACCTACAAAAGAATAATGCCCAAAGTCTGGACCTAAAAGTGAAAGAGACGTAATTTTCAAGCTTAATATATTAAAGATTATAGTAATAACTTTTTAATAAGTTTGCGAATAAAACATAAAGGAGCGTGGCAATATCCGAATAATAACGTAATGAATTCTTATTCTTAATTTTATGTTCCTTTTAGTAAATAACTTTGATTAAGGTATAGCCAAATTTAAATACAACACGCTTACGGAATTATTTTCTTCCAAATATATGATTTTGCAGTGACTCTACTGGAACGTATTTAATAGTTAATTTTTCGCGTTCATAATTAATATCCTTTATTTTTCATTCGATCGATCGATAAAATATGAATTTGTCGATTTAAACTTTCGTCAATATGCGTGCAACGCAGATGAGAGTCGTTATAAGTTGAATTTCAACAAATAAAAAGTATTACCTACTAATTATAAATTCCTCAACTTAATGTGTAGTTGGTTTACCTATACCAACGCAACTAATACCGCAGACTCGTAATACAGATTATTATTTTATAGTATAGATCCATTGTTTGTAAGTGTTGCTGTCTAGTTGAGAATTTTCTAGAGACACGCGGCAGCGTGTCAAGCCAAGTTCAAGTGAAGAGAACTGGCGAGCAGCAGCCGTGTGTAATTTTACACGAACCATTTGGAGCCACTTTTCACCCCCTTATAACTCGAAAACTATTTAACTTAAACAAACCAAATTTGGTACATATAAAGAGGACCCCAAGATAAACACAATTTTTTTTTATTTAGTTAATATATTGATGTTATTGAACGTTATTATTTGTGAAGTTCTAAAAACTAGCCAAGTCAAATTATGGGGTTCAATAGGTCATTAGTTGTTTGCTTTGTGAAAATAATTCTATTATTCAAATTAAAAAAAGTCATATTTTGGAATAAACGTTGTTCTATACCTAAGGGAAAATAAAACAATTGAGTTTTCAGTTCACCTAAGAATGTAATACATCTTTGTAAATAAATTTCTGGACTGTCTACAGAACTTGGCACACATTTAGATCTCAATTCTTTTTTCGGCAATTAAGTCAACGATTGAACTTGGCTCCCAATTTTACATTTATGTTTTTGGTGGGATTGCATTTTACTTTGATGTCTCAGTAACCTAGTAGTAGTAGAGCTATATAAACTAGCATTGTATAAACAAGATGCTAGCACCAGTATATTCTAGCTTCCGATACTCGTCCCCTCGGACTAAATTAAGGGAATTGAGAATACCAAGTGTGTTTACGTTCAAATACCTTTATCTTTGAACTATCGAAGATGTAGGTTTACTCCTGAGACTGAAATCATAAAAGGAAATTTTCTATTATTGATTTTCTTACCCTAATATCATAAATGTAAAGTGTATTTGGATTTTTCACACAATTACAGTGTTTATTTTTCTATAGACATACTGAAATGTTGTGTTATATCTGTATCTATTATGGTAGATATTTAACAAGTGGCCATTTATCTAAACCGCAACGGAATATGTAAATAATTTTTAGATTCTAGCTTGTAATTATAGTAAGATTTTTAGTATATCTTCGTCCGAAGCTAGGTCGAGTGTCTGAGTAATATTTAATAAAAAAATATATATCTAATATTAATATGTAAAACTATTTCTGCAGTCATAAAATTAAAAATATGTTCCCAGCTGTAAATTAAACAAAATTTCCCTTGCGGCCGTGGTTATTGACCGCTATTGTTTGTATTATAATTTTAGAATATTTAAAAGCACATCTTTTCCATTTCATGCACAAAAAAACGAATAAAATAAGAATTTGTAATAATATCACGTGTTCAATAGTTCTAAGTGAAAGCATGTGTTCATATAAAAAAATCGTGAACACTCAACTACAAAATACGTCACACAGTTATAATTTCAAAACTAATTTCCTATTCCTTTTACATATATTATTTACGTAACAATGTTAGCAAGTACAGAATAATATTTACAAACTTTTCCCTCTTGCTAAGCTCACGTCTAACCCTCGTCGCTAAGTCGTCGTATTTAATTCAACAAGTGGGTATTTCTTACCCCATTGAATATTCTCATGTAAACTTGGAGAGTTTCAAACTAAATCCCTTTGTACATATATTGTTCAATGTTTCTAAATATACCGTATGGCTGGATGGCTTGACCACTTATTAATATTTTAGTAACTACACTGTATTACTGTACTAGCTTCAGCCCGCGGCTTCGCCCGCGCTTTCAAAGAAAACCCCGCATACTTCCCGTTCCCGTGGGATTTCCGGGATAAAACCTATCCTATATGTTAAACCAAGTTACCCTCTATATGTGTGCTAAATTTCATGGTAATCGGTTCAGTAGTATTTGCGTGAAAGAGTAACAAACACACACACACACACACACACACACACACACACACACATCCTCACAAAGTTTCGCATTTATAATATTAGTAGGATGTAGCATTTTATTCGTAAAGGAATTTATAATAACTGTGTAGTGAAGTTTTCTACACTGAATGTAATTTGTTTAGATTCAAATAGTGAATTCAGTTATTTTAATGGAGATTTTTTAATAAAAATGGTAAGCTATCCAATTCTTCCTGGAAAACTGGTAGTGTTTGTAGTATTGTAGAATATTGCAGATTATTCACATATTAAACTTTAGAGCAGTTTTTATTAATTCCACCAAAAGGTAGGTTATCGAACTGTAATAAAAGTAGTTATATAGTAGGTATAGTAGTTTACGGGAATTAAAAATATTTCATAATAATTACCCAAAGCAATTATAATTTAACTTGTAAGTTCTGGGTAATTTCATAAGCACGTTGCATTATAATTATTAATTATGTTCACGGCATATCGGAAACAGGTGTGTCTGAATAACGTGCTAGTGAATAGGTACTTGTAATATAACAAACTAATTTTTATACTTAACTAGCTTTCCGCCCGCGGCTTCGCCCGCTTTGTCTAAAACATAATAAATAATATACTTCTTCCTCTTGAATCACTCTATCTTTTAAAAAAATGAATCAAAATCCGTTGCGTAGTTTTAAAGATTTAAGCATACATAAGGACATAGGGACAGAGAAAACGACTTTGTTTTATACTATGTAGTGATTAAGGTGATGAATTAATTTTTCTAACATTTACGGCCCTTTTTAAACCTTCGTAATTTTTATATTATTAAAGTTGTCGTGATGAAAATTCTTGACAAGAAAGTTCAATAGTAACACAATACGTCTACCGTTTTAGAAACATGATTCCATGATATTTTCTCGATAGAAAAAAAATACAAAGTTCTCATTGTTATTTTTTTTTAATCTCTGGCATCTTCAAAATAACAAACGTAAAGTTACGACTTTTTGGATATTAACTATAAAATATACAACCTATACGTCTACCGAGTTAGAATTTTGAAATATGCGATGGTTTTGAAATAAACAAGAAATACTTGAAATTAGCGCGCGACCAGCCAATATAGCGAGAGCCGCCCTGTACCTTCCTACCCCGATCGCTGCACGAGTCATTCCCGCTACGGCCGTCACACGGGGTACTTGTGTCGCTCGCGCAATCGTAACAAAGGGTGACAACACGATAAGACAAAATGAGACAAATAGGGACAATAAAGAAAATAAGAAGAAGAAACATAAAGGTTGGAGGAAAAAGAATGCTTACAATTGGAACAAATTAATGAAGTAAGTTGGTTTTATTTTAAATTTGATGATAATTGTATTATAGACGATGTTTGATATGTACCCCTGTTTTAAGTACATAACGAATGTGTAAGATTTTTTCATTTATAGGATAGAAAATCTTTTCAGAAATCCGGAATCCAGAAGGAAAATAAACCCACTGATTGTTCACAATGTGAACCCACTCCTTCGTAAGTACCTTTATTCAGTCAAAAATGTATGTTATCAACGCTCTACTGGTTTTATCGCATGATTCCATTTTTAGCAAAAAGCAACAAAGTGCAAAGAAATAAAAAATCATGGTGAACTTAGTGGAAGTATGGTGGACGTAATATGGAACAGGAGCTCATTGGAGTAGTATTATATTTAAAAAAAATACGAAAAAATTTCAAGAATTACATTTCTTAGTAGGTGGTAGATAAGTATGTTGTATAAAGAATTTGATGTTGATATTTATTTCATTTATACTTACTACACCTGTGCGGGAAATTGCTTAGTACTAAAACAGGTTTATATTCATATTTACATAGTAATGTGAGTTTTCATTTCGAAAAATTTTGTGTAAGTATATTAAATTGAGTTCCTGGGTGATCTGGAAACACAATTGGGCCCGGAAGATGGCGCTGCAGTCACTCCTCCTAATCACATGAACCGATTTGGATGAATATTTGTGTGCACATTTCATTGTTGTGGGATGATTGGTTGATTCGTTTTCACATTAGCTAATATTATGTATTTTTGTTGTTAGAAAGTAAACTTAATTTAATGTTTATAATACATTATTATTGGTATAAATAAGCCAGTGTTCGTCTCACATTGCTGTACCTGCCTACCTACCCTACCAGGGCCTAACTTTGTTCTGGCTATTTTATTTTGATTATTTGTAATGAATAATTACAATTATAATAGAGTGCAAAAAATAAATACATGCGTCAATATATTTTGTGTTTTTTTTAAAACAATTTTTTTATTTAAAAAAATATCATTCCGACCGCGGCTTTGCCCGCGTGGAATTAGGTTATATCGTGAATCCTGTTTTATCCCACAGAAGTGTTCAGTTCGGATAAAAAGTATCCTATGTGTAAATCCAGGCAATAAGCTATATTTTATCAAAATTGGTAATGTAGTCTTGACGTGATTAAGTAACAACTAACAAAAAAATATACAAATTAACATCCAAAGTTTCGCATCAGTTTTACTGTATAAGTGATATCTTCCACTCTTGACTTTGACTGAGAAGAATTAGGGTTTATAACTTCTTTCAGAAATAGTACCTTTCATTTCTGGGCATGATGTAATATCTACGTCAGCATCAAATTCTATCTAAATCAATTCAGTAGTCCGCTTTATTGAGTACCATTTCATTTTTTCAGTAACAATATTTTTTGTTATTTTAAAGATTATTTATAACCTGTATTATTTTGTAATAAAGTAAACATTACGAAATAATAATAATTATTAATAATGTCTAAGTAGTTGTTAAAAAGAAGATTATTTGTTTATAAGCAAGAAAATAAAACCAATAAATCAACAATTAAATATATGTATAACAATATTATAACTGTATGACAACTCCATACATGTTTGTCCCGAGTCGGCCAGCGGCAGCGCGGCGAGTTTGCAAGAATGACTTCGCGCACACCCGCGTTCGCGATAGCGAGCTATTAGACTCCGCCCACCAAGCAGTGGATTTTTTTTTGTGTATCGTCTTAAAAGAAATTTTAACTAGTTAAAATTTGTTAACGTGCACTTCTCCGAATTTTGCGTGGATTTCAGTCTCTTTTTCTATGTAAACAATAAAGATAGGTACCTTTTTAATTCAGATTAAAACCTGTTATAAATTAACAAAATATGAACGGATTTAATAACATTTTAATAAAATACTCTAAAGCCCTTGTCAAGTTTTAAAAATATCACGTAAAAATAAACCATACAATTTTTTTATAACTATCAAACGCACTACAACGTTGTCAATACATAAAACACAGTAGTAGATAATGACATCTACCATGTTTTATATTGTTCACAGTCAATTTCGGCAATTGCTGTCTATACAATGAAAATGTAACCCGGAAGAACATAACGACCTTAACGGTGTATCAGTACATAATAGTTAACCTATGTACCATCATACATTCGACCTTCTATACATTTCCTACAAAAACGTACGAGATTTACGATAATCATGTTTTTATGGCGGCATAAATATTGTTTATAGATAGGAAATTAGTTGAGTGTAGCACTAATTTTAGATGAGCTCATTTTATTAGACTGTTATGGCTTGCGGAAGCATTTCTTGTTTTAAAATTGTGGTAAACATTTAAAAGTGTTATACTGTGGCTCTATTTTTAAGCTATTGCATAGCTTCTATCGCGGGCCCTGAGCGCGGGGACCGAATCCAGAAATTCCGTAACGAAAAAACCTCACGCTCCCCACGGGGACGGGCACGGAGGTGTGGCTTGAAGGCATAGCATGCAATAGCTTTACCGCGGCAGTCCCCGAGTGCCACACGTCTTTTTTTTTTTTCAAGTAGGATAGGTATACATTTTATTTTTTTCTATACCTAGATGTAATGCTAAGAGAAGGGACTGCTGTCTTAACAGCAAGGTTTTACCTAGCAAGAGAGGCTTTATATTAATATTGTAGAAAAAAGCATGAAATAAAGTATTATTTTTATTTAATTTTGTTATAGAATGATTCGTTGTTTGAAACACATTTAACGTTATGTTCATTTGTATCGTAGAAGGAATTCTCAAAAGTTGTAATGTACTAAAACGGACAGTTCCGTTTTTGAGTTAATTTATTCCAAGGTCACATATCAAATAATGGCACTTTTTTATCAACTTTAATCTTGTATAAATCTGAAACGAACAAAAAACTATACATTTTTTAATCTTATCTTAATTCAAATAGCAAAGAAAAACATTAATGTATTCCCAATGCCAACGATTGTCATAAAATTAAGGGTACTTAGAGTTTCTTCGTATTTCATTATCCAACTTTTTCCCCACTTTCTTAATTGCAGTGACGTCAATTCATTTAAAATTTAACTGTTGGAAACAAAATATATAAACTACAAGCCCGCATAGGAAAAAAATATGGGTCAAATGAACCACCAGGGGACATATCTAGAACGATAGAAGAGCATAAAATAATAAGATTCATCACTATGCCGTCACTTGTAAGCTGTCCAACTGAGTGCAGATGAGAATTGAAAAGTACAGGTAGACTCGGTAAATTTTGGTCATATATTTTTGTACGGCATTCTTAACCATCGATAGATCCATTAAAAATAATAAGAAACCGCTCAGTGCCGTACAAAAATGGTGGTCCACAAAGTCGGAATTTTTATTTAATTTCCGAGAGTTACCGGGGGTAAATTTGGTCATTTGACCATGTACGGCATCTGTGTCATACTATGCCTATACTGCTTTTAATCCATTATTCCGCAACGCCGTACAAAAATCATGGGGACAAGGGGAAAAAATCGAGAGTTGTAATCCCCTCTCTTTCCCCACTCCAGGGGGTCATTTAACACAACACGAAATAAATTTATTTTTAAAGTATTTTATGCATAGATAATATTTTTTCATGTGCCGTACATTTTCGTTGGTTCAAAGGGAAAAAATCTGAAAAAGAAAAAAATCCATATAACGAAATGTTTGCTTTATATTTTGATAATAAAATATAAATATACATTAATATTAAGAAGCTCGAGGTGGTTAATTATCACCTTGGAAAGTCGGAGTCAGGTGGAATGGACTCCGTTAAATTGATGAACTAATAAAGAAGCTATGAACGAAAAGATGTGAATTATATGCAATCAGCCCATGAATACAGGTAAAGTCACAAGCAAATGCTAGTAATATATACATATTCAAAATGTACAAGTAAAGCGCTTTCAAATGATACCAAACACGGCATATTTATCTTAACTTTATTTTTTTACTCTGTATGTTTTGTCCGCTAGAGGGCGCCACATTAGATTTTGTGAAACCCCATATAGCCTTTAGCTAGCTGGTCGCTGGTTATCCAGTGAACAATTCAGACGCTTCTAATGATATGTCATTTGTCGAATTCTGATAAGTAGTTTAGAAGTTACGAGGGAATAGATGAACATACATACATGACCTGTCAAAATCATAACCCTCCTTTTGCTTTGCCGTAGTTGGGTAAAAATATGTTAATGCCGTACTGTATCAAATGGCCATAAAGCACCCTTAATATTGTATCTTTCGTCGCTTTCATCAGCCTAAAAGATGTGGTCTGCACAAAAATGTACGGCATCGTTTTTTCCTAATTTATCTATGTTAATACTATTTAAAACAACGAATAAAGTGTAGAAAACTATTATATTTCATAAATCTACGATGTTTAAACTTTTACAAAATTTCAGTTTTTGCATTTCTCTATAACTTTTTTTAGAACGGTTTCTTTTGAACGGCAATACTATACAACAATTGAATTTTACAATATCATGTTAAAAAAAAAGTTCCCGTACAGGGTCAAATGACCTTACAGCTCTTTATATCAAGAATTCGATGAAATTAAGATGATTATTGGTATACATTTAAAAGAACAATTATTTTTTGACGGCATTGCTTTTAATAGTACTTTTGAGTGCTAGATAATGTTTTGGAACCAAAGCCGTACTTAGTCAAATGACCCCCTGGAGTGGGGAAAGAGAGGGGATTGCAACTCTCGATTTTTTCCCCTTGTCCCCATGATGTTTGTACGGCGTTGCGGAATAATGGATTAAAAGCAGTATAGGCATAGTATGACACAGATGCCGTACATGGTCAAATGACCAAATTTACCCCCGGTAACTCTCGGAAATTAAATAAAAATTCCGACTTTGTGGACCACCATTTTTGTACGGCACTGAGCGGTTTCTTATTATTTTTAATGGATCTATCGATGGTTAAGAATGCCGTACAAAAATATATGACCAAAATTTACCGAGTCTACCTGTACTTTTCAATTCTCATCTGCACTCAGTTGGACAGCTTACAAGTGACGGCATAGTGATGAATCTTATTATTTTATGCTCTTCTATCGTTCTAGATATGTCCCCTGGTGGTTCATTTGACCCATATTTTTTTCCTATACGGGCTTGTAGTCTATAACTTTCTTACGGCGACTTACTTTTAATAATGTAGGTACATTTTCAATTTTATATTTATGAGGATCATTTACTAGATAATTTATGTTATGATTATTATTAATATGTATCTCTTATTTACATAATGTTAACACAATGTTTAAATTAAATAATGAACATTTGATAATTTATTGACAATATTTACTAAAATGATTCATTAATCGTCCACCATAAAATTTTAATGAGTATTTTTCTTATATATCTCATCTCTTATTGTTGAAAATTAAACATTTCCTTATAATTACATCATTTATAATAACACTTACTGGTCTACCACGACATAACTTACTAAAACTAATAACTCAAAACATTTAAATCAACTACAAATCCAGTTTACCCCGTTCATTATATTAAGGACATTTAGTATCTGTAATTTCGAAAATCCGTTCATTTAGAAACGGTTTCAATCCATTAGAGCACTACAGGGATAGCTTAGTCGTCGGTATGACGTAGTTATGGTTTCCCGGCTGATATTAGAGTTAACATTTATGTGATACTAAAATGTTTCGTTTTCTCGCTCTTTAAAGTTCAATTGGAACAAACATTTAAATAATATTGATAATAGGTGGCGTGGAATTCAATAAATAATATGTAAATTACAGCATTATACTTTACATTAAAAATAAGCAGGTACTATACCATTTAATGATTTCATACCAACTTCATAAAATGATATCAAATTTGCTACTTTCCTTCAGTAAAATAATACTTTAAAGAACTCAGTGTTATACATTTTGCACCATTATGTCAATATCCGAACAAATAAACAATTTTATCATGTCGAAGCACGTAAAACTGATAACATCTTCCCATATATTTTGAACACGTTATACGCATTGTGACGTCACGTAATGCCTTCAGTAAATAAATCGTAACGGACTTATGATTTAAGATGTGTAAATAGTGTCGTCATACACATTCATGTTAGCGAGAAGTAACTAATTTATAGCAAGGGAATAGGTACGAAGTATTACTTGTTCGTCTATTTGTACTAAGAAATTATTTAAAGATATGGATAGAAAAGTTAGGAGAAGAACAGCACTTCAAAGACAATCGTGGAAAAGTTTGGAGGAGGCTTTTGTCGAAAGACAGGCAAGATACTCAATAAAAACTTAGCTTAGCTATAAGTTTAAAAACGTAAAAAAAAGATAAAAATAATGTAAAGTACGTATTTGTTTCATCTATGCGCTGATGTTTAATAAGATAACTGTATATCTTTATATGATGATCAGATAAACAAGTTGGTACTGTTCTCTGTAGACAAATACAAGGCATATAAATAAAATTTCGTACTATTTTTTGCTGATTAGATTGTGTAAGTTGTGCGCTAACTCATAAATAAATCTTCCTCTTGTAATTAAATAGTAAAATCAAACTGCGTCAATCCAAAGAAAGCAGAGACGATATCGCAGTATAGCGTCAATTATGCCGGTTCCACCTCGTTGACCCGTAAACACGAAACGCACAAAAGGATCCAGAAAGTTCGAATAAAAAATTATTAACATCTTTCACTCGAGGCTGTTATGTAATGACGGCTTAGGAATAAAGATCGGTTTTGATTGAAAATATTCTCAATTGAAAATCTTGTTCTTTAAGTTTTCCACGTGTAATTGAAGATTACAATTTATTGGGATTTCTGTAATTTAGGTATAGCTATTAGCAAAGAAATTCAGAAATTATTTTTCATAGTAAGTACCCAAGTACTCAAACACAAAACTGTTTTTTTTTTGAGACTAATATTTTCGTAGTAAATATTCAGTAATATGTGATATTATACTAAACATTGTAAATCATGTAAATAAATGTGTAAATTTTAAAAATTATATCCTTGTCTCGGTATAGGATATAATATTCACTGAATGCGTTTAACAATTTAGCAGATAGAGTTCAGACTCTACATTTTAAAATGTATATCTACCTAAAATCGATAATTTAAATCGTACAATCAAGTGCAGTTTTTCTTATATAGATTAGTCAATCGAATTAAAGTTAATTTAATGTCAATTTCGTTTCCAAAGATACGTTTATATTTATCATTAGTATTAGTTACGTGCAATAACTTAGGTATATCTAAATTATCCTCAAAACTACGTAATATATTACGTATTCGCCGTATATAACCCAAGGCTGCGTATCAAGAATGAAGATCAAGGTAAAAAATCCTTAGCATATCAATCATCGGTGACCTCAGCCGAAAATATGACTCATCAATGACACCAGGGAGCGTGCCAACAGTTTCTACTGCGATGAGTTACGTGTTTGGTATTGACCTTGTATACTAGCTGTGTCACGCGGTTTCATACGCAGATGAACACGAGCAGATTTTTATAGGATATGTATATGACCTAGAACTTCAGTTCATTTAGAATAGGTGATTTGATACGACGGTAATACGTTGTAACCTGCAACATATATTAGAAAAAAAATTTGACGTTAACTATAGTATACTAGATTTCCGCCTGAGGCTTCGCCCGCGTTTTTTTAAAAAAAACCCGCATAGTTCCCGTTCCTGTGAAATTTCCGGGATAATATAATAAAGTAGCCTGTGTCTTATTCTGGGTCTTCAGCTACCTACATACCAAATTTCATTGTAATCGGTTCAGTAGTATTTGCGTGAAAGAGTAGCGAACATCCATGCATCCAACCATCCTCACAAAATTTCGCATTTACAATATTAGTAGGATATATAACATGTAAGAATATGACTTCCTTCACTATGCGGAACTCATTTCCTCATCAATTCTTTCTTATCTCAGTTATCTTCGTTATCTTCTTAACCTGCTTTAACATTCAAAAGTTGAAATAGTGGAAAAATTAAAATTCCAGACCAGTACGAGGTAAAGTTTATAACATCAGTCAATAATTGCTTATTAATAAACTGATAACGATTCGACATTGTTTGGTTGTAATAATAAAACTGGCCAAGTCGGACTCGCGCACGAAGGGTTCCGTACTATCTATATATTTTTTTACTTTTTATTTTTAGTATTTGTTGTTATAGCGGCAACGGAAATATATCACTTGTGAAAATTTCAGCTTTCTAGCTATCACGGTTTATGAAATATAGCCTGGAGACCGTCCATAGACAGCGGAGACTTAGTAATAGGGTTTTACCCATTTTACCCTTTGGGTACAGAACCCTAAAAACATGTGTTAATTTACATGTCATGAATAGTGTATTTTTAGATACTATTTGATATGCATCGGACATATTCTTTGGAATAAGTTTTATAGTGCATTGTATTTCATATTTGGGTTGTAATAATCAGGATTTATAAAATTAGTGATGCACTTGATGTACTTTTTTAATTATACTGTTGTTGATATGCGTTCTACAATAAATTAGTAAAAGGAGTGTTTGTGAATTTTATTTGTTTAAGCTGTTTATAATAGTTATGTTATTTATAAAATACTTCACTAAGGTATGGCCTGTTCATGAAATAAAAGATTTTACCAAGGTATTTCATTTTCATGAAATAAATGATAAAACTATGTTATGGCGATTAAAAAGAGCTTCTAGAAGATGTCTATTGTCTAATTCAATAAATAAAGATTAAAGTTTGAATGAAAATTAGTTAGTTCAAACAGGTTTTAGGCATTAAAGTTTTGTCTGTTAAACCGGCTACTCACTTACTTGCAGCAGGGGCAATACTAGAATTGGACCCTAAAATGTGTATGCAAGCAGGGGCAATTTAGAGAACAACTGAAATTGGTCCAACGGCGCGCCGTCCAACCGAGATTGTTCCAATATTGCCCCTGCGGCAGGTACGTGAGTAGCCGGCTTTACAAAAATTTCTAAGTATGACACGTAAAAGTAAATTTGACACTGAAAGTACTCAAACTGCTTGTTTCCATTTTATTTGAATCTTTTGTCTACGACAAAATAATAAATCTTGTCGTATAAAGTTTTCTGATTTAAAATTTTTGTTGATATTTTGTTTGAAGACACGTACTCTTTGTCTGTACATCGAGAAAATGTAAAAACAACAATAAATCATAAAACCGTATAAATGAGTTCTGAATTTATAATTCTAACACAAAAAGAATACAGTACCAAAACACAATGAAATAACATTTTTTTTAATATAAAAGAAAGCATCAATAATAATTGATAATTATCATTGTGTAAAGAATTGAAATGAAAATTCTTTCCATTATCTAATTTTCTGTTGTAAGATTATTCGACACACAAAATTCCATTCCATTCTATTTGTTATCTTCAAAATACGAGACTACTTCAAAATCTTTAAATTTTCGATCTGTCTGTCTTTGTATTTGTCCAGCGTTTAATATAACAGTAACACCAGACTGGTAATTGTAATTGTTCCCACGTTGTTATTATATCTAAAGAGTTAGAACTTAGAACTTCCATCGCAGCTATATATCTTTACGGAACACTTTATGTCGCAGTAAAAGCGGGAAGACTTCATCATAAACATTTATCGTTAAATTACAAAATCACTCACACAAGTCCACACCCTGGTACACCCATCTTATCGAGGTAAAAATAAATCACCGCTGTCTCTACAGCATGTGAGAATAATGAGGCGAAATTGTACCTCACTCTGGCATCGCGCCAGTTCTGGGCTTTTTGTAAATAACTAAGTCGGCAATCCATTATACGTGTGTAATTTATGCTTTACAATCTAATATCGATCAGGTGGAGTGTTTCGGGATGTATCTATATGTATATGCTATATCTATAGCTAGCCAAGACCGCACTCGGGTTTTAAAATGGTCGGGTTATAAAATAGAACGTTGATGGCGTGAAGAAAATGTTATAGAGATTTTTTGAGATACTCTATTTAATTATTATTAGGTACTCGTACATTTTGTGTTATAGATATATTCTATTATCTAAGATGTGAATGTTTATGCACAGTTGACAGATATATACGTACATACAGTTAGGAAATTATGACGTTAGCACTGTTATAGCTATAGGGCTGTTACCTTTTTGATATTTAACCGACTTCAAAAATAAAGGAGGAGGTTATCAATTCGGCCTGTATGTTTGCTTCTTTTTCACAGTCGATTTTGTGGTAATTTTGAGATTAAAACTCGTTAAAATACAAAAAAGGTGTAGCCTAAATATGAATTTACAAGAAGAAACAATCCGAAATTAATACACCTTGTAAAAGTAATACGTTTTTATCAGTGCTATATTTCGAAATCTTGTTTTGTTATGGACGCCGAAGGTTATTTAATGAACCTAAATTATTTATAATGCTTGATATTTGTATTATACATATATTCAATAATTATTTTAAACCAGAATTTACAATACTTGTATGTAGGTATACCTACTAAATTATTTTTAAAACGATAAATTAAATTAAATTAAAAAACACAAAATATGCAGAAATAAATTAAAATTATTATTATACGAGCATAGAACCTCCACCTTTTTGTTTTAGGATGAAAAAGAAAATAGTTTGACAGGCTTTAGTGCTTGACAAAGTGGTGACGTCACGTATCGATAAAAATACAATAATTATAATATCTATCTTTTATGTATTTATGTTTTAACATTTTGGTGAAATATATTATTTCAGTTTAATTTGAACACGTGCTTGTAGATAAGTTGATTTCGGCGATCATTTTAAAAATGCCACGTACTAATTGCGCAGTATTCGGCTGCTTGAATTCAACTATACCAATTATACCACCAGATGATTTTGTTCAATATGTCGAGAAAATGGATAACATTTTCGTTGCTGCTTTAAGAGAGAACACATAAACTGTAAAGTGGCTGAATTAATTTACAACGAATTAAACATAATCAGTTACTTAAAAAAACTGTTCATAAGATTGAGAATATTTTACACTATAAAATTTAACAGTAAATTCCAAATTAGTCGTAGTAGACGAAAGTATTTTTCAGTAAATAATTTGTATTTTTTTTTCGAATAAAGGCATATTTATGTAATGGTTATTTTAATATATATGTATACATATAATAAAATCGTAGGAAAGTCAAAACTGTAGATTGAATATTTTTTTAAAAGAATACTTGGGACAATAGATACCGAAGCCAAAAATATAGTTAGGCTACAAACTGAAACAATCGATATTTATTTAACGTGAAGTCATTGACATCACTTTTCTATACTATGTATCTTTGTCATTCAAAATCTGTGGATGTGTCACCCGCTACTATCGATCCCCCTGAATACCCTTATAATTCTCGTAAACACGCTTGCTTGTGTGCGTGTGCCATTTCGAACGTTTTGTATGAAGTTTCCTTACTGTATGTATCTGTATATTGTGGTTTATGTGTGTGAAAATGTATTTGTCAGTCTGTAGTCATAAACAGCATAAGTGGTAGGTACAAGAAATATTGTGAAAAAAGTGAACATTGAATTGATCGCAATAATTTTTGCTCACCCACCTCTTTTGAATGTGTTTCCCTCTTCAAATTAATGGTAGTCTGGAAGAGATCGCTGCCTAGCGATAAGGCCGCCATTTGTACATACTTGTCTCTGTTTGTCTTTTTCTGTGTTTTAAAGAATTATCTATCTATCTAAAATGCTACAGCAGACCTGTAGGTATTTTACGTAAAACCATAACAAAATTCTAACAGCGAGACTAGAAAGTTACACATCAAAAATACGAAATGCAAGTGAAATTTTCTAGAACCCGTACTGTAATCATTACAGGCAGTATATTATACTTAAGTACTAAGTTGGAATGGCCCCTCGAGAGCACTTAAACGCAGTACAATCTTAATACACTGTGTATTCTGTGTAAAAGGTGTTTGCCCACATAATATACGTGTAGAATGGAGATAAATTTTCAAATGAGAAGAAGCGTGTCGCGTTAATTCTGTTATAAAACTAGTTAATAGTTATACGAGTTGGTTCTATATATTTTAATATTACATTTAATATTATTTGACTTGTATGATATATCTGTAAATCTCGTACTTCTGTGCTTTCGCCTGTGTTCTTTTCGAAGTCAGTACAGTCTTGTATCAAATAACTTCGAACCAATATACAGTTGCAACGTCAAACAAAAACATACCAACATCCACACTTTCTTGATTACAATATATGGATGTAGACAACAAAATCTTTTACACATTTTGATGAAATATTCCAGTTCCTACATATTTCATTTGAAACAGTATAGAAATATTTTATCAGAAAGACCATAATTATGAGATATTCATGCACCTATATAAGATAATGCAATAACCTATATAAGATAATAAATAAACTTATAGTTATCATGAAAATAAGGCTTTTCTTTATTTTTCTTGTATTGTAGGCTTCACTACTTAGATTGTGTCTATGACTAAATAATTCACATTTACATAGCATAGCGTACTTGTGTATTGTATGAATATAAATCAATATTTATTTGCGTGATTGAAGTATTTGCGTTTCTATTACATTCATGTTATATTCAATAAACCATAAAATCCATAGTTTTAAAGCAAAAAAAAAAAAACAATCGAGGAAGTTTATCTTATGTTAAGAACGTCCGTCATATGACAAGTTGTGAGAAAAGACGTGGCAAAAAATAATAAGTATTATCTTGAATAAATAAAAAAAAATATTTTTCTGTATGAATGTTTGGGAATGAGATGTAGTTTGTTGAACTCTCAAATAGAAATAGTAGCTTTACTTAAAATTTGTACGTTTAATAAAATATAATACTGCCAAAAATAACATTTCTAAGCCTTCTTTTATCCAGATTCAACGTAGGCTGACTGAGTCTAGTCATTTATTAAAAGTATTATCTATACATATAATAAATCTGTAGAAGGGTCAATTCTGTACATTGAAAATATTGAAAAAATAAATAGCAGGGGGTGTTACTGGATCGATACCAATCCCAAATATGTGATTAAAAAAATTTTTGTCTGTCTGTCTGTCTGTCTGTCTGTATGTTCAGGCATCACGTGAAAACTAACGGTTCGATTTCGATGAAACTTGGTATAATTATACCTTATTATCCTGGGCATAACATGGGAAGCTTTTTATCCTGGAAAAATACGTACCTAGAAAAAAATCTTAATTTTTCTTAATTTTTCCGCGCGGACGGAGTCGCGGGCGGAAGCTAGTTTTAAATATAGATCTTACATGTTATATTCTTAACAAAAGATTTACGGACAAAAAATTGTTCATTTTGCTTCTTCATCTAACTTCAAGTGATCACTTGAGTGTGCGTGGGAACGTACCGAGTAGGTACATAAAAGTCGTAGCTATATAAATTACTGTTGTTGTAGTTTTTCTAGAATAATATATAGAACGTTTTAGACCAAATTCAGATCAATAAATATCTACTGATCTATAAGCTCTCTATCACTTTTTTTACAAAGTTTTTATTTGTAGGTATAGATATAAACTATAGATTTAAGAATAGATTAGCAATTTTAAAGTATAGATAATTTAACAATTAAAAATTGTTCAAACTCGTTATATTTTTCTAATACTATGGAATACATAAACAATAATGAAATATAAAGATACATAATCGAAAAGAATTTCAAGAAATTAGTATGTACGAAGGTAAGAATTAGAAAATTAAAAGAATTAATAACAGACTTTAATGAATTGTAAATTGTAGTAAATAAAAATTGCAATAAAATAGCTATGAGCGCCATTATTTATCGTTTCATACGATCAAGTTAGTTTGGTACATACCTACGTATTTCGAATGTGCAAGTATTAATTGAACACTTTTAAATCGCATACTAACTAGTAGATAAGGAAAATAAATACTAAAACATCTTATAATTTAAGTCGTTAATATTCACAAATGTAGATACGTTCAAGACTTTTGAACTGTACACATTGTGCGTCAATTGTTGTTATTAAGCTGCCTTTATATTATTTTTAATATAACTTTTTCTATTTCAAACATAAATACATATAATCTGATGACGTCAAACAATAAACACTTGATAAATATATTTATATACCTATAGTTTATCAAAACAGTAATCATGAAAATGAGTCGATAATTCTATTTCATAAGAACTCTACTATTTGTACAAACCATACCATACAAGGCCATCACTATGGAAGTAAAAAGTAACCATTTGTATGATATTAAACCCACACACACACACACACTCCGTATAAACAAGTAAAAAAGTACCTTAGCTTTTCCTTCGATTTGAAACCTGCAACCGAAGTTTAAGACTAGATAAGTTTGAAAAAGGATACCTTTCTTCGATTACAGTCTTTCGATTTAAAACTAAAAGTATAATATTTCAAGACGAAAAATCTTTAATCGTGTAGAAACCAGCATGTCCAAAAAAACAAAAGTTTGACAACATGCCCTTAGAGTCTTAACTCCCATAGGAAAACTTCCTTGGAAATATATACGTGTTTATGACAAAAAACAATAAACAAAGTATAATAGAAGTTAATTACACAGTACAACAGAATACCAGATAGCTAAGGATTAACGTCCACTACACATCCATTAGCAAATCACTGCGTCACATTACATTACTGTATTATTCTTTCAACGCGATTGTCCCGCGGGAAACGTGTTCGCTTTTCCGACACATTTCAGCTTTTTTGTTATACTTGTACAAATCAGAAGTAAGACTGGACATTGGTTGTAAAACTCCATGGTTAAATGTCAATTATATAAGTATAATTATTGTATTAATGTGTGACGTCATACATTAAACAAACAAAAAAGCCTTAAAGATTCGTAGTATTTATAATAAAAAGTTTTAAAATAATTTGGATAATAGCTCTACGTAAACTATTTTATAATTCGACAAGAATCAGTCGTCGAAACCGCCCGCGGCTTCACCCGCGTTTTCAAAGGAAAACCCGCATATGTGTTAATCCAAGTTACCCTCTATATGTATGCTAAATTTCATTGTAATCCGTTTAGTAGAATTTGCGTGAAAGAGTAACAAACACACACACACATTCTCACATACTTTCGCATTTATAATATTAGTAGGATTAGTCTACAATTTATGTTTCAAACAGACGTTTATATTAATTTATTTCAACAGATATTGCAGATTTTCATAAAACTTTCAGAAGTTCATAAAATACTTGAATTTCACAAAGCTGCCATAGTTTATATTATCATTTTATTTATTTGCCCACTGATAATGTTCAACTGTCGAGTTCTTGAGAAATATGAAACGTTTCGTGTTTCAATATTGTCTCTATTTATATAAGTTGAAATAAATAAAGTTAAACCCATTTTTCTATTCGATAAATTATATATCTTTTAAAATCGAATTTATAAAATTACACTATTTCTACATATTTTTACGCATTTACCTGAATTTTATTAAGTACTTTAACCTATGCACTCCGTGTACGCAATAATTACAAGACATGACGTCATTACTACCTATAGTTCATTTTACGTTCAAATACATCTACAATGAGTTCGCAATCCTATACAACTATACAGTCTATACAATACATTCCAGCTCCATATCTCATATCAAAAGGGGACCATTAATTGACCCATCTACTTATTCTATGAGACTAAACGAAACGCTCCGTCATGGAGCGCGATCAATCACACTGTGACACTATCTGGCGGTGATGGATCCGACCTGTATATATTATCTTATAGCAGTATTATTTCCAGAGTGGATAAAGGACAGCGCTACATAGGTCGTCTAGCGCCATCACTTTCTCGCGCGGGAAATAATACTGTTATAAGCCGTTGTTCGTTATACTTGTGGTACTCACCGACTGCAGTGTTTGTGTCTGAATAATAGAACGAATGTACCTACGTATTGGTGGGTGGATTTTTATATGGGTGTACATTTGTATGCGGAAAAAGAATGTGTAGTAATTTATGTGTAAGGTCTAAACTAGGTATATATACCTACAAAAAAATTATTTAAATCATAAAAATTACCAGAAAAATCTAAAAGCTCCTGATAATTGCACGATATACCCACGTGTGATCTATGAAAAAGCCGGAATCCGGAATCGGAACTCATATTACCTAGGTATAAAAATTAAATTAATAAGCACACATTAACTGTATCATTTTGTACTAAACAAAATATTTTCAAAGTTAATAAATATCCTTAAATTTGAAAAATGACGTCCATTAAATAATTTAATTAAATTAGGTGTAATAAATCTAGTAGCTATGCGAGTAGATTCCGTTTTGATTGGCCCTTTTATTAAAATTCTACTAACGAGTGACTGACGTTTGAAGGGCTAACAAGGATTCTCAATTTATTACCCTTGTATTTATTATAATAAATTCATTTTCTTGGTTTTCCATTCAAACTGGATGATTACTTTGAGGAATAGTGGTGATAAATCTAGTACAATATTATACGATTTTGCTTTTCTGTAGTGACCAAGCATTAAGGGAATAATTGATAAATCTTTTTTTGTTCGTGAATTCGTCGTAAAAAAACGTAGAAGATATTCTAATTCGAGTATTTGTGATAGTTATGCCATATCGAAGTGGATAACCTACATTAGATGTTATTATAAATATGTATTTTTCTTACATACTTCATGTCTACTACTATTAAAAGAAAATTTAATTCATAGAATACAATACACACTTCGGTATCTTTAGTACAAGTACTTGTACGTTTTATTTCTCTGTCCGACACTCTGGAGTGTTGTACAATTTATCTTCAAAGTTTATTCGACAAATTCCTACGTAACAAGGTATTAAATCCCCGTTTTATACCTAAGGGACGGGAAAATAGTGGTTATGTCTCATAACTATTATTTGAATACAAGTTTTAATTGTTGATTTCAATACAATGCTTGGTTGTTGTTTAGAAAATAGCTCAGAGATTAATTTATTTAAAAAAAACGCTGAAAGTTTCGTCATTCGATATTTCGTTTATATTTAGATATGTATTTAACACGCTCGCTAGGTTATTTTTGATTAGATACGGTTATCCAATAGTTAGCATAATACAACATCAGAATATGGACTACTTATACATATACATTTTATCATACTATTAAATATAAATATAGAATTTAGCTCTTTATAGTCCAAAGAGATAATACACAGGAAATATTACACTATAATTATAATATCGACTTTTAGTACAAAGATTATATTTGTATATAAGTGTTTGTACCTACAGCTTTTTATAACAGTTGTAGTATCTTAATTCTGCCCAAGAAACAAAATTCATAAAGTTTAGTATAGCTCTAAAAAGAACACGACTTCGTAAAAGTTTTTACAAGCGTTTCTTTAGTATCTTGTTCGGATATCTTCATAGGAGTAAAACCACTTTATATTGGCGTTGAAAGTTTGACCGTAAATTACAAAACATTATGAATATACTGTCTTACTTCGTACGTAAATAGCGTATATTAGTTACTATATTTGCTATGGAGCAAATAATGGATTTTTTCATAACGTCCGAGCATAGAGAACCAGCCCTTTTACTATTTTTTTTCAAGTTTTTTTTTTTTATCTAACCAATCAAAACAGACAACGCTTAGGATCATAGTCGATGGTCTATAAAGCTTATAATAATTTTGCCAAATAATATGGCTCAGGTACCTACAGCTCAACGATCCAAAAGTAAGGCGATCTTCACACTGCCCCGCATCATGCTGCATATTGCGTTTCGACGCACCTACGCGCGTTCCTGCGGGAGTGCAGATCTGCATCATCGTGCGGGATTTTTGCGCACTCACGCGCGTAGGTGCGTTTGTAGATTCACGCACGGCGGCTCTCATTTATTCGCCGTTCTCTGTGGTGGTCGTGCAATACTGAGCATCACGACGCGCGGCACTGCGGGATTCGGTGTGCCATACCTTGCGTCTCGCCCCGCACCTACGCGCGGGGGTGCATGTTTCTCCGCGTGTATGCGCGTGATCCGCATGAACGCGCGTGGTTGCATTTTCAGTGTGTTGGACTGTGCGTGTTTTCTATACAAACGGAGATACTTACAAGTAACGTTAAACACGCAGTCACGCAACATGCAGCGTGGTGCGGGGCAGTGTGAAGATCGCCTAACAAATGCCGCACGTTAACTACCTATGCCCTGTGAATTATTTTACTCAAAGAATCTTGGGAATAATGCTCTTATTTAGCACCTGGTTTCATAACTCATGCGTTGAACGGTGCTTTTAGGGAAATTTCTCAAATTTTGAGGAATTTTTAATTCGTGAACGGTGAAACGGTAATAACATTTCAAAATATTTAAATTAAAATAAAGTACACACAAAAACCAATTCATGAAAATGTCTAAGCGATTTAATTAATCGTTAATTTAATATTCTAATTAATGAAATAACCAGATTATTAAAATTATTTACATTCCCTTTGAATAGAAAATAATTTTGAATAAACCTAAATGGTACGTCAATAAGGTGTTATAATTTTTGCGTGGGAAGCGGCTTTGGTATAAAATCGGTGAAATTCGGGGAATCGTTAATATATTTTCAGAAAATTTACTACAAAACCAAACTAATCCAATCGTGTAACTATAATAAGGATTGATTTTTATTTTTTACGCTTCTGTAATATTCACTCTTAACTTTTTTTCTTAAAAGTTTTAATGATTGTTCGCTACCTACAGTTTAATTAATCAAAACACACATTTTCGCCGTGGAAAGAGCTCTTATTGTAAAGTAACTCTATATCTCAACAAAAAGTCTAAATTAAGAGTAATTATTATTCATTTAACATGTAAAATTACTACTATAAACAATCAGAAATAACAGTAAACATCTAAAATATCCAAATATATTTTATTTAAACCAACCAAACAAAAATCAACATAGTTTCACGAGTACATAAAAAACCGCTCCTAAGGGTAAAAATGTAGCGGTCACGGTTACAATGTCCGGAAGAGTCGTGGTTACGACCGCTACAATGCGGGAACGTGTTGTGAATTTGTGCGTTGAATTTTATGAAAATGCCTATAGAGCTACGTAATCAATACATATAATAAAATTCTAGAAAAGTGGTGTCTGTACAATGAAAATATGTAAAAAAAAATTAGCAGGGGTTATTATTAAATCGATCCCAAACCCAAAACTGTAGTTAAAAAATTTTTTGTCTGTTTGTCTGTTTGTCTGTATGTTTGAACACGCTAATCTCAGAAACGGCTTATCCGATTTCGATGCGGTTTTCACTAATATATTGTGGTAATCTTCTTTTAACATTTAGTGTTTATTTCATGTCAATCGGTTCATAAATAAAAAAGTTATGACCATTTAAGTACTCACGGCGAACATTTGCTAAGGCATTCTATGGTACACATACAGTATTTATTTTATTTATTTATTTATTTAACATAATATTAATTCTTAGATGATATAATTTACATTGATGCAATCATAAACTCATTCAAGTTTTTCTGTGCACCATAAGCCCACAAACCGCTACATATGTTTTAATACTTATTGTTAGTTCTTAATCCTAATGAGGGTACTTAGAAAATTTTTAGTGACGAGCGACATCGGTAATCTTGCTGGCCGTGTAAACATACAGTATGCTCCTTTAGTGAATCTATAATTTTGTACTATTTGTATATTTAGATAAAATTAGTAATAAGTTCTTATTATTTTATGAATGAACAGATTAATTATATTTTAGAGTTATTAGAAGGTTTTTTTTTTATTTATAATAGTTTATTTATATTTACTAAAAAGTATTGCTTTAGTTTGAATTTTAGATTTTTGTGAGTTATTGAATCTCTTAAAGATATAGGTAGTTTGTTGATGAGACAGGGTACCATATAATTTAACGTTCTCTTCCCGTGAAGGTTTGTAAAAGATGGAAGTCTTAGCGTAGCGTTTGTGACGCTACGAGTTATTATATTATTATGAGGCGTTTTTTTAATTTTATTTATGTCAATATTAAAGAATTCCTCTTTTAAAAGTGTTAGATTAATTTTTTCATGTATCGGTATGATTTTACACAGTTCAAATAATTTACGATAGTCATTTTTATATTTAGCCTTAATGTTATATGGAACGATCGTTTTTAGTATTCTTAATTGGAGTGTATATATTTTGTCAAGATTGGTCTTACAAGTCCGTCCGTAGCTAGACAATCCATAGGAGATTATTGATTCAGCTAGTGATTTGTAAAGCAATAATAAAGTTTTGTAGGGGATTTTGTGTTTAATTATCGAAAATTTAGCCAGGATACACCTCAATTTATCACACACTCCGTTAATATGTTCTTGCCAGTTCAGTCTGCTATCAATAGTAACACCCAAGTATGTTTGATAATCTACAATATCTATAGCGTTACAGTTACAATGTGGTGAGTACAGTACAGTATTAAAATTCTGATTTCCGTGCAAGCATTGGTGTTCGTGAGCTATTAGTCTGGGTATATGAGAGCTTCTGTTCTGACTAGAGCTTATGTACATTAATTTTGTCTTATTCTCGTTAACAACTAGACCTGCGTCATGTGACCATCGTAACAATGAGTTAAAATCCTCTTGTAACTTCTCGAGTGCTTCGCTTACGTTGTTACCAGCAGCAACAAGACAGGTGTCGTCGGCAAATTGATAAGTCTCACTGTGTTTAATGACATTTGTAAGGCTATTTACGTACGTGAGATAGTGCAATGGTCCGATGACCGAGCCCTGCGCCGTGCCCTCCGTAGCAATAACTATGTCACTAGTCGCATTACAGACTCTAACAGTGTATCTTCTATCGTTGAGGTAGTCCGAACACCAGTCCAAGAGGTTGCCTCTAATACCGCTGTCATGCAGGCACTCTAATAGTCTCTCGTGACAAAGCGTATCAAACGCCTTACTATAGTCTATAAATACTGCTAGTACATGTTTTTTGTTATTTAAATGTGAATGGACGCTGTCGGTAAACGCTGACAGAAGTTGTGTTGTGTTCTTGTTTGGCCTAAATCCATATTGATGATTGGTTAAAATTTTATTATTTTCATAGAATTCATATATATGTTTGGCAATATATTTTTCAATAATCTTATCAATAGTAGGCAATATTGTTATCGGTCTATTTTTGTTTTTGATCCCTTTTTATAGATCGGTCGGACAATGCCGGTTTTAAGCACTGATGGGTAGCTACAGGTTTTTATACATAAATTAATTAAATTTGTGATGACTGTTTGTATTCTTGTACATATTTTTTTTAAGTCACAGGCTCTAATACCATCTATCCCTGGGGCTTTATTATTGTCTAAGCTCATGATTATATTTTTGACTGCATCAGGCTTCGCGGGTTTTAGTCGCATAGTGACCTGGGCCGAAGTTTTGTATTGTGATTTATTAAGTAATGGCATTGAGCAGTTAGGGGTAATATTTTTTGTGCTATTTTTAAAAAATTGTGCAAAGTTGTTTGCAATCTGTTTATATGACACGTTAGTTTTTTGAAATGCATTATTAATAGTATCATCAATCGACCTCTTAATTCTACCAGTGATTCGATTTAATATTTGCCATAATTGTCTAGTATTATTCCCGTTTGCAATTATTTCTGATTTGTAATAATTATTTTTAGTTCTATTAATTAATTTATTAGCGTAATTTCTCGATGTGTTATAATTTTGCTTTAATATTAGGTTATTAGGATCTTTTATCCATTTTATAAATAATGTATCTCTATTCTTGCAAGCATTCGTAATTTTCTTGTTTATCCAATTATTATTGCGATGTGTTGATCGGTTTTTTATTTTAATTGTGTATTCAGATTTTTTATAACACTCCCGAAATTTTGAATTAATAAAGTTATATAATGTTTCTGGACAGTTAGTATCATACGATTCCTCCCATTGAATTTGCTCGAGATAGTTAAGAAGTTTTGTATTATTAATACAAATCTTTTCTTTGGGAACATCCTGTGTTCGTGTACCAATGCAAGCGAGTATCACCGCGCGATGATCGGCCAGTGTAGTACCGAGTGCCGCCGTGAATAGGTCTTGTGAACGGGATCGTGCAAATATATGATCTATACAAGATTTACTTAGTTTGCCATTATTTAATTCTAGTCTAGTGTGTACAGTGATCCCGCATACAAGGCCCATTTCATATAACATGTTGTTGTATTTATGCTTTACAGGATTTTCACTCTTAAGGTCTATGTTAGTATCGCCTAGTAGATATAATTCAGTGGTGTTAGTGAATTTTTTAAGTGTACATTTCAATTCATCAATAAATAAAATTTTACTTAAGTTAGGCGGGCGGTATACCGCGCATATGTTGGCAGTGTAGTTAGTGTTTGTGGTTATAGAACAAAAGATGCTTTCAAAGTATTTTGTTTTTGCGTTTATAATATTACATTTAAGATTGTTATTGACATATAATATTATACCACCGCCTTTTCTATAGTTACGAAGAGCTTTGTACATTCGGTAACCGCTTATTTCATATAATACACTATTATTTTCTGATACATTAGCCTCTGTTAGAATTACAATATCAATGCATTTGTTTGATTTACTTAAAATTTGTTCAAGCGCGGTGAAGTTTTTTATGATCGATCGTATATTAATATGTATACATAATAAGTTGAGGTGACTGTGAGGAATGCAATTTAAAAATTGATCGGATCATAAAAAAATTTTTTAAAGCTGATTATATGTCAATTAACTCGGCACTCGGGAAGATTGAATGGCACCGAATTCTTACTAACGGGACCGTTGATGATGCAGTTAATGGTTTTTACAAAGAGCTTAACTCAATCATAGAAAAATACGTACCCTCTGCACGGGTTTCAGGACGTTTTAAGTACCCTCAATGGTACACCCCATCATTAATTAATATCATTAAAGAAAAGTCTAAACTTCATAAAAATTGGAAAAAATTTAAAAACCCGAATGATTACGCAGCATTTGCTTTACTAAGAAATAGGATTAAAGTTTTACAAGAAGAATGTTTTAAAAATTATATTAATAGGTGCGAAAAAGAAATAATTCATAATCCTAAAGAGTTTTGGAGTTTTGTAAATAACAAACGCAAAAACAACAGCTTGCCATGTCGTATGGTATATAATGGAGTGACTTATTCTTGTGGTGCAGATATATGTAACGCTTTTAATAGCTTTTTCCAAAGCGTATTCATACAATCTTCTTCCTACGATCCCAAACCATACGCAGAGGAGCCCCATTCTAACGTAATTAATTCAATTAAAATTTCAGATAAACTGATAACAAATGCGGTTAAAAAACTAGATAGTAAAAAGGGCGCAGGCTTAGACGGGATTCCTGCTATATTTGTTAAAAAATGCGTAAACGGGCTTGCTGTTCCCTTAAAATTGATTTTTCAACGATCTTTGGATGAAGGTATCTACCCCAAACAATGGAAAGATGCACGTGTAATCCCCATTTTTAAAAAAGGTTCAAAAAATGAAATTACTAACTACAGGGGTATATCAATTTTAAATATTTTCGGTAAAATTATGGACAGTATAGTTAATGATTTTATGTATAGCTATTGTAAGCAATGTCTTCCCTCATCTCAGCATGGATTTTTTAAGTCTCGGAGTGTTAACACAAACCTTTCAGAATTGACTAACTATTTACTAACTAACATAAGTGACGGCGCTCAGATTGACGTCATTTATACCGATCTCGAAAAGGCTTTCGATAGAGTAGACCATAATGTTCTCGCCGGGAAACTAAATGCTGTAGGTATTAAGGGTAATCTTCATAGATGGGTAATATCTTATATTAGAAACCGTCGTCAGGCAGTAGTCATAGGAAGTCATAAATCTAACTTCATAAACGTCACCTCCGGAGTTCCACAAGGATCCCATATATCACCTTTACTCTTTAACATTTTCCTTTTCGATATAACACATTGTATTAAGAACTCAAATTGCTTACTGTATGCCGATGATAACAAAATTTTCCGTAAAGTATCTTGTACCGCCGATTGTAATCTACTCCAATCTGATCTAGATAATCTCGGAGAATATTTTAAAATTAATAACATCGGTGTAAACATTCAAAAATGCCAAACCATAAGCTTTTCTCGTAAACGTAACATTATTTTATTCGAATATAGTATCAATAATCAGTTAATTAATAGAACAACTTCAGTAAAGGATCTCGGCATCCTTCTGGACGATAAATGTTTCTTCGACGCCCATATTGAGTACATGTCCAGTAAAGCTTACAAATCCCTTGGTTTCATCCTAAGAACAAGTCAACCTTTTAAAAACCCTCAGTGTTTAAAAATGCTTTATCATAGTTACGTCAGAAGCATATTAGAATATGGAAGTATAATATGGCGACCATTTTTTAAAAAATATATAGACAAAATTGAAAAAATACAAAAGATATTTATGAAGCATCTTAGTTTTAAAGCAAAACATAGCTTTAAGGACTACAAAGAATCCTGCATTTTCTTTAAAATGAATACTCTCGAAGACAGACGTACTCTTTCAGATATTATGTTTCTTTATGATCTCTTAAACAACAAACTAGACTGCCCCCAATTAACAGAAAATATATATTTTAACACCCCTCTAACTCGAACACGTAATACTCCTTTATTCTTTATACCACGTACAAAAAACCAATATATGAAGAACTCACTCTTTAATCGCCTGCCTTCGATATACAATCAAAAATTTTCTACTCTTGACATATTTAACAGCCCTCGCAATCGTTTTAAAACCAATGTAATTAAAATATTATCTAACGTACCTAACACATTTTAATCATGCACACACACACACATATATACACACAAACATACCCAAACGCACGCACGCACTCACCCACACACACAACTCACCACTCTTTAATAAGTTACTGTTTTAAATATACATGTAATTGATAATAATTGTAAAACTCGTAATTGGCGTATTGTATCATAGATATAAGTAGAGTAAGTCAAACTGTAAGCTGTGTAGTTTTCAAAATAAATAAATAAATAAATAAATAAATAAAAAAGTTATTGACATTACTACAATCATTGATTTCGATTATATCATTACACAAATTAGCCATTTTTATAGACAAAGTTATTATTAAGTGCAGAGACATGAAATTTCTTACTTAATTATTCCTTGTTGTTAGTCAATGCATGTATGTCTTTAATGGACCGTAAAGTAATAATTTTATCATTGTCTCCTTTGCGTGCTTTGATTAGTCCCCTTTTAAACCACACATACTTGTAGTTGAGATTATTTTTCAGCTCCTGTTTGGCATTCCAGAACAATTGCTTATGATGTTTTGTCATGGCTTCGCGTACATAGACAACGTTGTTGTTAGTTTTTTCGGTCGGAATTAATGCTGCAACTATTAACTTTGTACTTCTAGCTGCTATTATCCATTTATCCTTCACCTCTTCGTCAATCAGTTCAATTAATATATTTGCTGTTTGCTCCTTCCGCCCCTGTAGTCTCCGTGCACTTTTGATGTCTTGTTTAGGCTGGTTAAGTTTATTTGCGATATTTTCAGTAATTAATTGAATGTCTTCCTTTGTTTGGTTTGGTATATTTGATATTTCGATGTATTTTCCTAGCTTCTCCTGTTCCGCCTCCTGTATCCGTTGTTCCAGGGCGCCGACGCGTGTTTCAAGGTTGTTATTTTTATTTATAAGTTCTGTGTTCTTCCTCTCGAGAGCTTTAATTGTTTTTTTGAAGCCCTCGATGCATTCCATAGCCTCATCGAGTTTTGCGCTATGAAATTGCAATGATTCGTGTAGCTGCGCCATTTCGCTTTTGATCGCTCTTTCTACGTCTTTTGAGATGTTACTTAGTAATTTTTTTGCATCGATTTGAACCGGTGCATCACTTTCGTCATCGTCCTCTTCAGGCGTAATAATTGAGGTACGTCTTGGGAGTTCTTGCTGGCATTCGTGACACGTCCACTCCAGATTGGGGGCCGCTTTTAGGGCAGTAATCTGTTTATTTGTTAGCCCCGCGCACTTTGGATTTAGATGCACTATCCGTTCACACTTGCAGCATTCTAGTCCCGGAGAAGATTTTGATAGATTCCTTTTACAGGAGTCACACTTAGACATTTTTTATTTTTTATTACTGGGGGTAGATGTACTAGGCGTGCGTTATTAGCGGTAGCCGGTTGCAGACTGAGTGTACGATAAAACGTAAGTTATCTGTTATACGCTACAGTTATGTCCAAGTGATCATATCGAAAGTCCCCAAGGGTGGGGGGGTAAGCTGAGGTAGTAGGGGGGAGGGGTCAAATTAAAATTATACTTATTTCTAGGTAAATTTTATACATAAAATGTCCTTTAAATTATGTCGTATTTATAATATTACTAGCGGTCCGCCCCGGCTTCGCCCGTGGTACATATGAAAAATAGATGTTGGCCGATTCTCAGACTTACCCGATATGCACAGAAAATTTCATGAGAATCGGTCCACCCGTTTCGGAGGAGTATGCAGACTAACATTGTGACACGAGAATTTTATATATAAGAAGAAGAAGATATTTTTAACCCCCGATGCAAAAATATGGGTGATAAGTGTTTGACCGCTGTGTGTGTGTGTGTTTGTGCCACCGTAGCTCGCTAGCAGGTAATCCGAATTAGATGATGTTTTTTTGTTAGGCAGCATATTTTCCGACGCTGGTTCTTAAATAAACTGTATCAAAATCGGTTCATCCATTTATTGTGTAAAAGTGGGAATGAAAATAACTAAAGTTGTCGAATATACTTTAGTGATATATTAAATGAAAGTGAACGACCTATCAGTAAAAATAAGTCAAATTTTATCAAAATCGGTTCATCCATTTATTTGATATAGGCATAAAAGTGGTAGATAATAAAAAAAGTGAATTTTGACTCAAGTGACATATGAAATGAAAGGGCATGACGTGTAAAGTATAATTAGACATATTTAATCAAAATCGGTTCATCCATTTACTATACCTATATACAGGGTGTAATCGTTAAGTGTGCACAGGCGATTTTTCCGTAAGTATTACAGATAACAAAAAACTTTAAACTGATATCGAAAGTACTTAACCTAATGAGTAAAATGGCGGTAATAAATTTTTAAAAATAAATCGAGAAATATCAAAAAAATTATCTTTAAACCCTCCCATACATTAAGTATGAAATATGAATATCCCATATACATTTAATATGAAAGATTTTAGCTTTCTTTTTCTTTTTTGGTTTTCTGCTTTAATTACTTCGCAAATTTGAAGTGGCATTTTCCACGCTTTTTCCGGACATTTTCACGCATTTTCCGGATATTTTCCGGGGATTTTCCGAGCATTTTCCGGGCATTTTCCAGGAATTTTCCACGCTTTTTCCGGACATATCCACGCATTTTCCGGACATTTTCCAGACATTTCCCTGGCATTTTCCGGTTATTTTCCGGGATATTCCAGACATTTTCCGGGAATTTCCCACGCATTTTCCGAGTATTTCCCGGGGATTTTCCGGATGTTTCCCAGACATTTTCCGGACATTTCCCTGGCATTTTCCGGGGATTTTCCACGCATTTCCCAGACATTTTCCGGACATTTTTCAGGCATTTTCCGGATATTTTCCGGACATTTTCACGCATTTACCGGATATTTTCCGGACATTTTCACGCATTTTCCGGATATTTTCCAGGCATTTTCCGGATATTTTCCAGGCATTTTCCACGGTTTTTCCGGAAATTTCCACGCATTTTCCAAGCATTTCCCAGGCATTTTCCGGTTATTTTCCGGGAATTTCCCAGGCTTTTTCCGGGGATTTTCCGAGCATTTCCCGGGGATATTCCGGATGTTTTCCAGACATTTTCCGGACATTTCCCTGGCATTTTCCGGGGATTTTCCACGCATTTCCCAGACATTTTCCGGACATTTCTCAGGCATTTTCCGGCGATTTTCCAGGCATTTTCCGGATATTTTCCGGACATTTTCACGCATTTTCCGGATATTTTCCAGGCATTTTCCACGGTTTTTCCGGAAATTTCCACGCATTTTCCGAGCATTTCCCAAGCATTTTCCGGTTATTTTCCGGGAATTTCCCAGGCTTTTTCCGGGGATTTTCCGAGCATTTCCCGGGGATTTTCCGGATGTTTTCCAGACATTTTCCAGACATTTCCTTGGCATTTTCAGGCATTTTCCACGCTTTTTCCGGAAATTTCCACGCATTTTCCGGATATTTTCCAGACATTTCCCTGGCATTTTCCGGTTATTTTCCGGGATTTTCCAGACATTTTCCGGGAATTTCCCAGGCATTTTCCGAGCATTTCCCGGGGATTTTCCGGATGTTTCCCAGACATTTTCCGGACATTTCCCTGGCATTTTCCGGGGATTTTCCACGCATTTACCGGATATTTTCCGGACATTTTCACGCATTTTCCGGATATCTTCCAGGCATTTTCCAGGGACTTTCCACGGTTTTTCCGGAAATTTCCACGCATTTTCCGAGCATTTCCCAGGCATTTTCCGGTTATTTTCCGGGAATTTCCCAGGCTTTTTCCGGGGATTTTCCGAGCATATCCCGGGGATTTTCCCGATGTTTTCCAGACATTTTCCGGACATTTCCCTGGCATTTTCCGGGGATTTTCCAGACATTTTCCGGGGATTTTTCGAGCATTTCCCGGGGATTTTCCAGACATTTACAGGCTATGTCAGGGAAATGTCCGGAAAATGCCTGGAAAATTCCCGGAAAATATCCGGAAAATGCGTGAAAATGTCCGGAAAAATGTGGAAAATGTCACTTCAAATTTGCGAAGTAATTAAAGCAGAAAACCAAAAAAAGAAAAAAAAAGCTAAAATCTTTCATATTAAATGTAGGTATATGGGATATTCATATTTCATACTTAATGAATGGGAGGGTTTAAAGATAATTTTTTTGATATTTCTCGATTTATTTTTAAAAATTTATTACCGCCATTTTACTCATTAGGTTAAGTACTTTCGATATCAGTTTAAAGTTTTTTGTTATCTGTAATACTTACGGAAAAATCGCCTGTGCACACTTAACGATTACACCCTGTATAGGTATAGGGAATGAAAGAAACGAATGTTGTCAAATATTGTGATAGTACCTACCTAAGTGATATATCAAATGAATGTGCATAACGGGTGAATTACAATTAGTAATGTTTTATCGAAATCGGTTCATCCGTTTTTTACATATAGGGCACTTTAGGGGTGACAGTGGTTAGATAAATAAACCAAATGGAGCATCAAACGATAGGATATGACGTGTACATATAGGTACAATTAGATAATATTATTTACATCAAAATCGGTTCTGCCATTTACTAGGGATGGAAAGGGAATGGTTGAAAGTCTGTGAAAGAAGAGGGGGACATGGGAGCGAGAGGATAGCCACACCCTGGAAATTTTGAACTCTTCTCAAAGCCACATAGGCCTGGCCCTTGGCAATTTTTTTTCTTAAATATACCACTTCTTTTGCCACTGTGGTCCATTACAATTTATGCACGGTTACGGCCCAACTTAAAAGATGTCAGATGTAGGAATGTATTATGGAGGTAGCTAGGTAGGTCTCGCTCACTTGAAAATATTAAATGAAAATAAGAAACCGAAGTTTAAAAATTAAAAAAAAAACCCAACGCAACGAAGGAAAAGGAATATATATAATTTTACAAACTTCCCGACGATCTTTAAAATTAAGTACCATTATAAAAAAATATATATATAAGATATATTATTATGATAATGATGGTATGGTATGGTATCCTTAACTTTTACCAAAATTGTAGATTATAAAATTATCTTTAAAAAACTTCACATACATTTTTTTCTAGGAGCCACTGTTTCTACGAAAAATCTATTTTTTCATTCATCGTTGATCTCAAAAATAAAAATTCCAATCACCAGAACGACAGGAAATTTTAATAATTGATTTTTAATTGTGTTTTGCACAATTTTATTAAATTGCGACTGGATGAAAATTTTGTTCGTGGTCGTCGTCGTCGTTGGTAGGGTGAACAAATCCTTAGCAAAACATCATACGCTTATGTCAATTAGTATCGATAGCGGATTCTATTCCTTTACGTTTTGACGTTTGCCTCGGCACTCAGTTGCTGCACAATATATTGTCAAAAACATCCATACAAGGAAGGAAGGTAAATAAATTTGCTCCTCTCCCTCCTGGTGCCTAAAAAATAATATGCCATAATTTAAAATAAATTTTACGTAGAAAATTAATTAGGCACGTATTTTTTTATTTTTTAGCTCAGTTTAGTAATAAATTTTACTAACTGTTCTTTTAATGATTTATGGTAGTACGTGTTTATTCAATAAAAGTTAAGTAGTAACTACTATGCAGTCACTATTCCACGCGGACGAAGTCGCGGGCACAGCTAGTAAAATAAATATAAACGGAGTTTATATGTTTCTGTTGACTATATAAGTCACTTCCATATTGTGTGAAATAAACGTAGGTAGTTGACGGAAAATTTTAAGGAATCAGAAGAAGAAGAAACATACTATATCTACACCTAATTACTTATTTTTGTTTTAATATTGTTATAAAGCTGAAGATTTTATTGGTTTGTTTGTTTGTTTGTTTGAACGCTCTAATTTCAGGAACTACTGGTTCGATTTGAATAATTATTTCGGTGTTAGCCCATTTATCGAGAAAGGCTATAATATATCATCACGCTAAGACCAATAGGAGCGGAGCGCTGCGGGTAAAACCGCGGGGCACAGTTTGAGAAATATTTAAAGTAGACGTACTCTTTTTTTAACTTGCACTATTCAACTTAAGGTTATAATATCTAGAATAAACATTAGAAAGAAACGTAGTATTTTTATATTAACTTATAAAATAATACTTTCAAAACATTATCGAAATGCCAGTCGAGTAAACACTTTCACGTTTATCAATGTTCGTATTTTGTTCGTTACATTTGAACCTTGATATTTACTTTAATAATAAAGAAAATGAATGTATTTGTAGGCACTATTCATATTTGATCCATACCTTAAAATAAATAAAAATGGAATTGTTGAAAAAGGCGATCCATGTTTTTTTATTTATTTGTTAAACCGAAACAACGGAGCACAGCTAGTAAAATATATATAAATACTGGTTCGATTCGTGCAATGTTTTATACGTAGGGTCTAAACTAAGCTACAGTAGTTATTTCTACGGTGAATGCTACGAGGTACGCTGAAGAACAGAAAAATTGTAATCTGAGTCATCATTATTTTTAATAGAAACAGACACGCTAAAGACGATCTGTACTATCCTTATAACTACCTGCAATATTTTCATATAAAATACACAAAAATCAAAAACGCATACGGAAAATAAACTTAAAAATTCTCAAACTAAAAATCTTGTACCACACCACACCCCGGACACTCCATACAAAATTATCGTTTTGACAGTCACACTGTAGAGACTGCAAATGTGTGTGTTAACGCTTTATGGTTGGCACATTTGCGACTAGCGTAAAAAAAAAATTCGCGTTTTTCTGATGAAATACATCCGTAAACAGCACAATATCTAACCATTTTCTACGAAAAACGATAATCACAAATCCAAAATAATAAAATTACTTTAAGTCAATTTGATTAATGTTGTCAATCTTCGTTGCGTATCGTCCTTGCAGAAAAATGTGGCCCATTTTAATCATGATCGTGCGGGGTGAGGTAAATGTTTAAATTTGGCGGGAGGCGGAGAGTGTCCGTTCTGTAGCGTTTAGCCTACTATTATGTATTCTGTGACCACACTACAAAATAAAGGCGATGACAGCATAGTACTTAGTGCTATCAGTACCTTCCGCTCCTAATGGACTATTGCATTTTATTTGTCTACTAAAATAACTAACCGTTTTCTTGAACAAGCTGAATTTTTGTCATTTTAAAATTGAGCATTTTTTTTTGTGTGAACGAAAGTAACGGTACGGTAAGTACCGTAGTACTTAGACGAAATAAAGTGACACAACTACTAGAATACATAGAATACATAACATAATATACTAGAATCTTTATAGTTTTAAGTTTAGCCTCCTGTCTCATAAAAACGCAACAGTATTTATCCATCCACATAAAAACCACTAAAACTTACTTGATTGTCGCAACATAATTAGACCAACATTTAACTTCTAAATTTCATAACAAACTAAACACTACGATCAATTTACCCTTCATTTTTGGCTTAACGCGAGAACAAACTTGTGAATAATACAAGAGTAAGCTAAAAAGCATTATCAAGAACAATTTCCGTTAACGCCCTTTTAATAAATAACGAAGTCGGCTTAAAAGCTTCACTTCTAGGTGCCAGATAAAGAGTTATTATAAAATACTGAACCACTTTAGGAAATAGTTACATTATTATCTCTGGCAAGTTCTTCATAATATTTGTAACGAATAGGGAATCATTTTCTTGAAAAGCGTAGATAATAATGACTGCGGAAATTCAAAAAGATAGAAAGTGAAGCGTAGAAAACGATATTAAGTATGCTATTTTTAAAATGTCGAAAAGGTAAACTGAATTTCAATTTCGTATTTTGATGCGGTTTTTTTAATAGAGAGAGTAATTCAAGAGGAAGCTTTTAGTATTTATTTATTAGGTTTTAGACAAAGCGGGCGAAGCCGCGGGCGGTAAGCTAGTAATGTTATAATACAAAGTCTAAATGCAATATAATGTTGTAGAATATAGATCATACCAGACCACAGCCATTTAAACACAACAAAAACTTCCAATGCCGTATTGCGTATTGGTGTAATAATGCCTCTGACTAAGAAATGACCTTTCTTCCCCGTATTATCTTACACAAGAAAGCTAGCTTAAAGGACATATTTGTTACTCGTCTGTAACCTAACCGAGTGTAAATAGAACAAAAATCAACACAGACAGTGAAATCGTATCCCGAATACTTGAAGATCTTACATCTGAATAGAATTGAGTGCAAACGTGATAACTATCTTCTGCTTTCGATAAAGGGAATATGTTAGTGACAAAGACTAGTTTTGACTTGATAACTTTCTTTTAGATTTATGAATGTTTATTTATTACTTTTGCTCAACTTCAGAGGAGGGTCTATGTCTCTCTACATATGTTTTATATGTAGTTCTTACCTGCCTATGTCGAAAATAAGCAAAACAAATTAACTCTACGTTATGAATATAGTAGTAGATATCAGTTTTAAAATTATAATTATCATTTAGTTCGTTTATTTTTTTCTTCAAAACAGTTTCAATGCTAAATACTACAAAAGACAAAGTGATTACAAACACAAAACAATTGAAATTCATAACGATTACGAGCATCGAAGCCACAACAAACCACTTATCATTTCGCATTGATTGAATGGCACTAAAATGATTGTCCCCACGTAATGTGATACGCAGAAGTAGGCCAAAGTCCTTTATAAAGGTTACACTTCGTTAAGAGCATTTGAGTCCATACTTTGATGTGATGGTCGAGGATATGGAATTTGCTGGCGGGAGAAATTTATAGCTGCTTAAGGAGCTTTTGTTTCAGGTTTTAATAACACTGACTTATAAGGTGTTGAGTCGAAACAAATATGTTATTTTGTTTCAAGAAGGTACACATAATATACAGATATTACATTTAGGAAACACATTATACACGAACAACTCTATTTCGAATTTCAATTCAAACTGTTTCGGGATGATAATAAATCACATAAATAGTTTTAATTGGGCAGTGGAGAATCAACTCAATTGTTTGGTCTTCAGTCAACAAATTAGCAGTTCGAGCATGGACAATGTGTCTTAAAATTAATTTGACATTTCATTGTTTTAATTTTTTTCATTTTATTTACTCATGTTTAAATTATTAATAATACTGATGCTAGTTTTAACTAGCCACTAAATAACTCACTATTTATCGGTTAATTTGTAACTTCAGGGAATTCCTAAATTATGTTTATCTCGTTTATCTTATCTATACTAATATTGTTATTGTGAAATTTTATATTATTTTTCCTTCTATTGATGTCACAATATGTTGTTTACGTCGTTATTTAATAGACACGATCAACATTTTTTATTCAAAAACAAAATGATTATTTAACTTTTTATTAAAAAACACGAAAACAACCTTAATTCTAACATTATTTCAAATAGAATACTGATAAGCTTAAGAATAAATAAATGCGTCTACTAACAAGACACGAATATATACGAATTTGGAATTAGTCCATTGAAAAGTTACATTTGGGGTTGCATTTTTTAGAGGACGCAATTTTGTTTTTTTCATATGTAGGGGGGGTCAATGTGAAGCTAAAACCAAGTTTGTGGGGTCGCCACCCTTGTCCCACGGCCGCCATCTTAAAAATAGCGGTTGAAATGGTTTTTACGATACATCTCTTAAACTATTTATCTGAAAAAAAAATATCGTTAACACTATTTGTTGCAAATTAAATTCTCTACATCTTTGGTGCAGTAACTTTTTGTCGTAGAACTATAAATTTCAGCCCTGCTTTTCGACGTAAAAAAAACGCGCTTCCAGACTCTACCTCCTGGGTGGTGGGGAAAAGATTCAATAATTAATTATTAATAATATTGCAAAATTAATTATTAACAATATTATAATAAAAAAAAAAAACAATTACAGATGACAAATTATTATTAGTACACACATAATATAAGTATACTGTATAGTTCAGAGTACTGAAAAATAGTACTCACATATGAGCGTTGTAAAACCTTAGTTATTGACGTAATGAAAAAATGTTGTAAGTAAAAGTTGTTCCTCAAAAAACAATCTACGAAAATGGTCTGATATTATTTCTTCGTAAAATGATAAAAAAAGTTTTATTGAAAAATATAAATAGCTCTAATTTCTGAACATTTTCGCTTATAACTTTTTTATTTATAGTTCTACGACAAAAAGTTACTGCACCAAAGTTGTAGAAAATTTAATTTGCAACAAATAATGTTAACGATATTTTTTTATCAGATAAATAGTTTAAGAGATATATCGTAAAAACCATTTCAACCGCTATTTTCAAGATGGCGGCCGTGGGACAAGGGTGGCGACCCCACAAACTTGGTTTTAGCTTCACATTGACCCCCCCTACATATCAAAAAAACAAAATTGCGTCCTCTTAAAAACGCAAATTTAGGCCTAAAAAATGAAACATTTCAATGGACTAAATAGATATCGTAATAACAAATTTTGTATTGCTTGCAGGTGAAGATATGACCTTACGGCTTACGCATTACGAAGGTAAGAAAAAACTACGTCTTTGTATATATACAAGTATGTATCTTGTTACGAAAATTTCCATAGTTACCTATTAATTAATGTAAGTTTTAAAATATTTCATATACTTAAGTGTTCATGGTTGAAACGATTTGAAGATGGTTTCCATCTTAGGTTTCCATTGTTTTTCTATATTTTTAGTGTAGCTATTACAGGGAGTGAATTAAATGAAAGGTATATTAGTTTTATAGAAAAACAATAATTGTTTATTACACTCGCATTAATGCAAATGTATAATTTTATCATTCAACCCTAAAAGAAAGAACGTAGAGAATGGATTGCGTTATATTTGGTAAAATAAGACATTTATATAACAAAAATTTAATACTTTGGTAGGTACCTGACGAATTGAACTAAAATGCTGCTATATGTTTTCTCTAATGAGGTCTTATGTTTATTACTCCATAATTATTTATATAGTACATATTATAATAATTTAAGCCTTTTACACTGCGGTATAATGTTCCGGGATCGCGATTATCTCAGAGCGTTATATAATTGAACACACATTTGCTAGCATAAGGCGCGGGACAGACACAAGCGGCGCGGCGCGCATCGGGCGCACTGCCGGCGCGCATCGGGTGCGCTATTGGCTATTTCCAAAGTTCTTTCATACAAAATGTAGAAGAAGGACGTGGTGCAAAACAGGTTGAAGAGGTGCGCTTATGGCACGCCCGCGCCCGCGCCGCTTGTGTTTGACCCGCGCCTTACACGATATTAAGCAGAATATATTGTAAATATTGATCAATTAACAAGAACCGTGATAATATTTAATTATCGCATTATTAGGCGTAATTTGTTTTAATTTTTGAACTAAGTTTATGAATGTTTTGGTAGTTTTATAACAGGTTTTGCGTATGTTTGTAGACTTTTTTTATTTGATCTCACTTGTACGATATATTATCTCATACCGATTTGGTTTGCGAAGTTTAATGGTAAGTGCTTGTATATGCGTAAGCGCACACATACAAATTGTTTTTGATATAGTGACCGAAATTTAAACAAAACTTTATTAGTTCTATCCAGATGTGATAGATATTTTACCTTTCTAACTGACTTCAAAGAACAAAGACTTCTGGAAGAACATTAACAAACATAGAGTAGTTATGTGAAACGAATCAAGTAAATCTATACTAATATTATATAGCTGAAGAGTTTGTTTGTTTGTTTGTTTGAATGCACTAATCTCAAGAACTACTGGTCCGATTTGAAAAATTATTTCGGTGTTGGATAGCCCATTTACCGAAGAAGGCTATAGGCTATATATCATCACGCTAACACCAACAGGTGCGGAGCCACGCGTATGAAACCGCGGAGCGCAGCTAGTATTATATAACACTGTAGCTCAATTAATTAATCATTTTCCTATCTTTAAATAGTAGCCTCGTATTTTAGAAAATATTTCCCAAGTAAAGATGCACGTAATACGAATATAAAAATATATTCAACCGCACACTTGAAGTAATTGCTATACTTCAAATCTCGTTCAACTGCAACTTAAATAAAGAAAACTTTGCAAAGAGCTTTCTTTTATTTCTAAAACTCCAAACTTTACCTCGCGTTATATCGTTACCATGATTGGAGTTTCTAAAACTCAAATAGACATACAAATAACAGATGAGCTATAAAACAACCATTACATTTAAATGTTATACATGAGTTCAATTGCTTTTTTAAACATAACTTAATTTTAAATGTAACGAACTTATACAACAGAATAGTTACAGATTTATACTACATTTTAAATGTTTTCAAGATAAGACTCGTAATACTTAACTATTTTCTAGGAGCTGCTGACAATTGATCTAATCGAAATCTAACTAAATTTATCGAATATTGCATATAATCTAACTAAATAAAATGCAGTAAATTATACGCATATAGGAAATTATACCCACATTAGGGGATATCTAGTGATAATATTATTATCTACTATTCAGTATTTGTACAATAAACGCAGATTACTAAATAATTACTACATAACTACAGCATATATTCATTAGCTCTTAGTAGTTGATGAAGCACCATATCACATACATTAATTTAATAGCTTTTTTATGACTGATAAATAATGGACCTCATAAACATTACCAATAAAATGACTGTAAGAACTGATTTGTACTTAACGTATCATAAAAATAGTAGATATATAAATCTCACACAGTTAGATAAAAACTTCCTGGAAGAGTTTTACGTAATAAATAATAATAAATAAAAAACACTTTATTGTACAATGCACAGATATAAAATACAATAACATACAAAAGGAATCTTCACCGTACAAATTGGCGGCCTGGAAGAAATCGCTTTGAAGCGATTTCTTCCAGGCAACCTTGGGATATAGGAAAATGAAAAGATTGAAAAAGGTAGATAGTATGCATATATACAAGGAGTGAATACACATAAATATAATAGATATAGGTAAGGTATTAAATTACATATAACATAAGAAAGAAAGAAAACGTGCAGAAGAGCATATATAAAATTTCAAGTAGAGAAATAGGTAAAACAGAACAGATACAGAATGACTATGAGGATACGTAGAGGATACGTACATAGAAACTACTTGATATAATCTGTGGTTTTACATTTATGATGTATTAAGACCAACACCGCAAATTATTATTAATATTGCTCCGCTCCAATTGTTAATATTGGTCTTAGCGGGATGACATAGGTATACCTAGCCTATCGGCTATAAGCCTTCCTCGATACATTTCTAACAGACTTTCTAACACTTAAATGATATTTCAAATCGGACCCGTGGTTGCTGATATTAGCGCATTCAAGCAAACAAACTCTTCTATAACATTAGTATAGCTGATAAACTAAAGACCATTCTATCACTGTTTCTATAGATAAACCAAACACCATTTTAAAACTGAAGACAAGATATTATGATTACTCAAAATTTTATCGTTATCGTTCTGGTTAAACCCAACCTTGAGAATATATACGCAATTCCTCATATACACAACGATTACCGTCTGTGCATCAAACAGCTAAATTTAAACCTCATGAGATTTGCTTACGTTCCCCGATATTAACCAATAGAGCATAAGACAGTTGAGAAAGCAGAATCGACATGTTTATATTGCATGTACAAATATTTAACGATTTCTGTTGTATTGTATTGTATTTGTTATCTTATTTGGATAATGTGTCTCGAAAATTAAGATTTTACAGGTAAGGAATGCTCTATTAAAAACCAATACTTTCGTTAAAAAAGTTCTTGAGAGATTACTAGCTCAGGTAGTAGTAGTAATAAATAAAACATATTATGTTCTATTGTCTCTTAAGGATAGGATGATAGGTCATAGGATGCATTTTACTTGTAAAAAACGCACTTAAATCCTAAAGTTGGAGATCTCCCTTCTACCAATATTGTATATATCCAGCATAAATCTGAAATACCTGTTTAATCACATTAAAATATGTCATATCTCAAGTGCGTAAACTATGTACATTACCCATTACGTAATATATTTCAACATCAGATTCAAATGATTATCTATGACTTCATTTTTTAATTTGTGGCGTCATCCTTGTGACGTCTGCCGTCAGCTGTTAACGCAAAATTAATGTCACTTAAAAAAGCAGCTGTCCGCTTGGTTTCACTGACGTAATGTAGTAACAGATACAATGTTATGATAAATCCTAATTGGTTGTTAAATATTAATTGAATTTAAAATTACGTAATTTATGTGTTTAAATAAATAAAAAAAACTTTAATTATTATTAAAAAATAAAAGTTCACTTTCCATACATATTAATTAGAAGGTATTTTTTTGTTTAGTTTAAAATGTTACTTGTACGTCATTATTTTAATATTCCAATACGAGTTTTCGGTCATAATCACAAAATTTAAACGATAATTTTTTATTAAAATTGGTGTTAATCCTTCTTTAGTTTATCAACGATTTCATGGAAACAGTTTGATTATAACAAAACATCAATGGAAATCTACTCATGATAGTAGATAATGTAAAAATAACAATTATGAAGTAGCTCTACCGTTTCAGTTAAAGAAGATGAGACCCCTTTTAGAATATTACAAAGAAAAATTCTACGAACTTTTAATGTAACTTTTAAGACGATATCTCATTTTTAGTTCAAGTTTAACATGGAGTTATTTATTTATCTAAGTATACATAAAACACAGTAAGATTACATTTTCCCAATTCGATAGTTGTATTACCTACATTTATAATATTATTGGGTAGGTAGGTATATTAGAAAAGATTTTAAAAACATTGCTTTTCATAACATATTAACATATTAAAATTTAATATAAACACTAAAGTATATTTTTACATAACTATGTATATTTTGAACCTTTGAAATATCTGACTTCCGTTGAAAAGTTGTAAAAATAATCTCAAGCCACTAAGAACAAATTACCAAGGAATCAATCTTTGTTAAACAGTATTAGATACTTTGTAAACGGATGCGGTAATCTAAATATTTATGTGTAATAAATGGATGGTAATTTAATTAAATTTTAAATTTACTTGTTGGTAAGCCATACAGCAGCAAAATTGACAAAAAATACGTATTCAGTTAATAATAGGCTCTCTAATCGCACAGCTCAAACCACTGGACGGATTGGGCAGAAATTTGGCATGCAGGTAGGTTAGGACGTAGGCTTCCGCTAAGAAATGATTTTGATAAATCTACCACCAAGGGGATAAAATATCGGACGAAATGTTGTACCATGAAAATGTATCTTTTTCCATGCAGGCGAAGCTGCAGGCAGCTAGTGGTTAAACAATGAAAAAACGGATAACTTTTGAGATAAATAGTAGGTAAGACACAAACAAATACCTTTTCTCTATAATTTTGGAACTTACCTGTAGCAACAAAAAATATAATTCGATAAAAAATTGTTTTGTTATAACAATACCTATACCAAAAAGAAACATACTTTAAATATCCATGCGATTATATTAATTCGTATGAATATAATATTAGATTATTGACATTCCTCTGATAAATTATTTTTATCAATTGATAATATTAATTGAAAGGCTTCTGTAAATTAATAATAAGTTATGAACAGCGCGATAAAGCACGAACGAATTTGTATATCATATCAAAACAATCAACAAATTAAAAAATAAAATAATTAAAGAAGTCGTAGAAAATATAAATGGGAAAGAAGTGTAATGAACGAAGAGCTCAAAAATAGGCTTACCTAATCGATAAATATATTATGCTGTTTATGTCAATTATTATCTAACGATATTATCTATAATATTGTAAATCCACATCAGCTTCAATTAAACATGTACATACCTACTTAAATTTAAACATACGTAAAGTAAAATTTCAGAATAACCTTTTCATAATATTTCAAAGGCTGTATGTAATTTGAAAATTCAAATATGTTCAACGACTTATGCTGACCGTACTCATAACATAAAACGATCGAAAAACTTCCGCGAAAGTATTATTCCTTCGAAACTTCGAGAATAAATTATTAATGAGGGTAGGAAATAATATGCATGATGGATTCATTGTATAATCTCTTCTACAGAATAAAAGTACATCAAAGTACCGTTTCTTTTTGATTCAATAAGAAAAAAAAAGACGGGTTGCACTCCGGGAGTGCCGGCAGAAGTGAAAACTTGATTATTAACGTTCAGCATGTTTGATATTTTGGAATGGTATCCGTCTTACGCATGGAATATAAGGGCTAAAAAAAAAAAAAAAAACATCCGTCTTACGCTTTTTCGATCAGGCCACGTGTCCTGACGCGAGTTTAAGATTTTATACCCAACGCCGCTAAAGAAGTTTTCACTTCAAAATATTTCTTTAATAAGTTTAACTTTTATATATAAAACATGTAGGTTTATTGTTGTTGTTCGTCCGTTCGTTCAAACGTTACGTTGTGGAAATTTTTACTTATAAAACGAAACACCTGTCAGTAAACACGCTCGCAAAAATAATTCAAAATATCGGCTTGAAAAAGTACCTATTATTTAGATTTTATCTTACCATCTCTAATTTAGTACAAGCTGTACACAGTCCTGTCTTCAAGCAAAGTTTTTTTTTAGCCCTTAGGTGTTAATTTTGTGTAAGCTAATTGTCTTTAGCGCAAATTTCCTAAGTTTAATATTCAAGAAGTTCCAAGTTTAAAAAAATAATTATCGAATCGGTCCAGCCGGTCGCGCGTGATGCCGTGACCAAGGGAAATAGGGATTTATTTTTATATACATATATAGAGATTAGGTATAGATATTAAACAAATACATAATTTACATTTCTATTATTCATTTCAAAATATTAATCCTCAGAAAATAGAACACAAATTAAATAAACTGTCGACAACACATGTTTAAAAATTTAAAGCGTTTAAATAAACCACGCAACTAATATTGACCCTTTTAAAGTGTTTTGTCGTGTCATTAAATAAATGAATAATAAATTACGCACCGTCTAGCGTTCGCACTTGAAAATAAAATACTAAAATAGTGTTTACTCCGCACTTTAAATTTACGGGAAACTTAAAAGGCGACTGTATTATTTTAAACAGCTTGCGTGGTTAGATTTTAAACAAGGCATTATGCTATTTCTAGAGGTTTTTTTTTGCCGTCAGTCTTTATTTAACTTTATTTCAGATAAAATATATAATAGGTGTAGGTACTATTGTTGTAAACGGTGGCTATCATACAAACATATGAATGTATCACCGATCGAATCTGTGTGTCAAATTTTTAGAGACAGGTAATAAATAGTCTTGCTCTACATTGACATCCAAACATACACATATTCTTTTTCATATTATTATTATAAATATTATAAATTAATTCTAAATACAAAGATTTACTTTTAATCGTTTCCTGTAGGAACATCATATATAAAAGATAATTTTATAAATGGATGATTATTTATTTATTTATAAAATTATCTTTTCCTCGTATTTTTATGAATACGAGGAAAATAGTGAGAAAACCATACCTCAAAAAGTTACCTGTGTCTTCCACAATTAGCTTCCCATATTTCAGGAAATTACGAGTCAATATGGAACTAAGAAATACCTTTTTCTCCGTATGGTATTACTATTTGCCAGTGTCAAGTAAAAGGTAGCTTTCGAAGATTACCGAGCCTTATTTGACAAAAACCTTACTATGTGATAGACCCTCTTCACAATGTGCAGCATTGGGCGAGTAGAGGCAATCACGTTAGTGTAGAGTGTAGACTGTAAAGGGCCTATTTGTCTATGTTCTGCCGTCACTGGTAGATGTTTATGCATTTAATCGCCGTAATGGCGGCAAACATCGACGATCATTTGTTGGGCCAACGCTACGCCCATTGTGAAGAGACCCCATAAGCTTCTTTATATCAAGATATAATACGGACAAATAAAGAAGAACAGAGTCCATTTAGGAGCCATCGAGAACATTCCCACTTACAAACGTCACTGAAAGTTGGCAGCATTGTTTATAAACTACAGACACCTATAGACCATTAAGGTTGTTAAGCGTATCACAACATTGTTTTTATTTCGCTTTCACGAGGCTTTAAAGCCTGTTTCGTTTATTTAGCAGTTATGGGTTGAATTAAATTTAAACCTTTATTGACATAACGCTGTTAATAATTATTGTTCGACAAAACAATGGATTCGTTTTAATGAAATGGCTCTAAAAATTAAGTCTCTCTATTCAAAAACATAAGTGAGTATTTAGTAGCATTTAGTGTGAGTAGACAATATACTTTAAACATAAAAAAGTAGAAAATGCTAGGTTAAAACTCGGAATCATGGTATTTTCATGTGCAAAATTTATAAACAACATTTGTACCAACAAAACCTTTTTTATCTCGATTAAATAGTTCATAGCCCCTCGATATTACGATTCACTCGATTAATAGATGAATTGAGGGACCCAAATACCAGACCCCTTTTCGTCGTTTCATTTATTTTTTTGCACAAAGAGCACCAAAATGCCTTCAAGTTAACGACACGAATGTCTGTCAACTTTGTCCTTATCTCCAAAAGTAAAATAGGACAGACTTCCTTACGCGTTTTATCTGAAATGACGATTCAAAAGCTTTCAAAAACTTTACTTCATATTTTATTAAAACATCGTTTGGGGAAAATGTTTTTTTCAATTATAGAAACACAATTTTTAAGCTATTGCATAGCTTCTATCGCGGGCCTTGAGCGCGGGGACCGAATCGAGAAATTTAGTAACGAAAAACCTCACGCTCCCCACTCCGACGGGCACGGAGGTGTTGCTTGAAGGCATAGCATGCAATAGCTTTACCGCGGCAGTCCCCGAGTGCCACACGTCTTTTTTTTCTTACAGAAAATCATAAATTTATTTATGTATACAGTCAGCAAGCAGCCTTTAACCATATTATTCCAAATAAACAAACATATATTTACTCGAATATTGTATAGCAGTACATTACCATTTACCACAGATTACGAAACAGTTACTAATTAAGTGTTACCAGTATGATATTATATTATCTGTGGCAGTACCAAACTATTGAACTATTTTACTTACAAGTGCGAATTCAAATTATTTGAACAATAACCACAAGGCGTCTAAATCTGGTTTAAATTTATTGAGCGTTTTGCAGTGTTGTGAAACTATTCGACTAAATGTCTATTTAATAATATTGTTGTTTATTTCGATTGTAAATACCTAAATGGTTTATGGGAAAATGTATTGTTATCCAACTTTCATGATGTCTTCTTGTGTGTGCTTGCGTATTCCAATCAAGGAATTTAAATTGAAATACACATAAAGGTTTCATACTCGTCTAATTATTAGATACTAGCGGTCCGCCCCGGCTTCGCCCGTGGTACATATTTCGCAATAAAAGGTAGCCTATGTTCTTTCTCAGGGTCTAAAGATTATCTGTGCCAAATTTCATCAAAATCGGCCCAGTAGTTTATGCGTGAAAACCATACATACATACATACAAACCTTTCCTCTTTATAATATTAGTATAGATTATTGAAAATATTGATAATACCTGAAAAACCAGCGAATCTTATTTTGTTGAATGCTATATTATCATCACTACATATTATAAAACAAAGTCACTTTCCCTGTCCCTATGTCCCTATGTCCTTATGTCCCTATGTCCCTTTGTACGCTTAAATCTTTGAAACTACGCAACGGATTTTGATGCGGTTTTTTTTAATAGATAGAGTGATTCAAGAGGAAGGTTTGTATGTATAATAACATCCATTAAATAGTGGAAAAGTACTGTTATTTTTGAGGTTTCTAATGTGATGTCGTTGATGAAATTACATTTTTTCCGCTTACATTGCAAACGCAGGCTGAACCCTACGAGTTTTATGAAAATAATGTACTAAGTATTATACACATTGAAAAGGTCTACAGAAAAGTCAGCGATGGTATATGTCTATCTCTTATGGATAACCCACAATAACTTTTTTTGTCATTTACTTTTTACGACAAATAATGGCTAATTTTCGATGCGATTTTAACCAATACAGCATTAATCCTTAACCAATTAAATACCTTGAATACATTGTTCATTTAATATAGATCTATATGGCCCTTTACACCGTATGATTTAAGTGAATATTTTCGAAGATATTACAGATTTAAAAATTGCGGGACGTAGCGTTTGCGGCGGTACCGGCCGGCCGCCCGGCTATCTATTTTATACCCGTACGAAGTCGGAGCGGGCCGCTGTTTTTAATTTTTATATATACAACGTTCACAGTTTTTCTGTAGTGTATTTAGTATCAGCATTGCACCCGTGCGAAGCCGGGGCGGGTCGCTAGTATATTATATTATGACATAGGTCCATGCACACACAGAGACTTATAGTTGAAACCCTAACACAATAGTCTAGGTCAGTAACCCCGACCTTTCGTATTAGAAATAACTATGTATCATCATCAACCTACTTTCCCATAGAAGGGCTCCTTTTCATTATTCTAATATTATAAATGCGGAACTTTATGAATATAACCCATATAGATTTATGTATGTTTGTTACGCTTTCAATAAAAAACTACTGAACCGATTACAATAGTACATACCATTGTATAGTTGTATACCATTGTACTCGTAGATAGCTGAAGACCTATACGGTAGGTATAGCCGAATAAGACATAGGCGAAAATCCCACAGAAACGGGAACTATGCGGGATTTTCTTTGAAAACGCGGGCAAAGCGCGGCGGAAATCTAGTATAGGATATATATCAGAATCACACATGAGCTATTAAAATACTTGATTTTGCCCGCGTCCACGGGTGAAAGCGCACAGCTAGTCACAGATAAATATTCAGTTTAAAAAAAATACAAAAATTACGGAAACGTCTATTCCGCACTTTAAAACGATATCTGTGTGAGTACAATTTAACAATTCACACACAGTTAACAGATATAAATGACAATTTAACTGGCTAGATTTCTTGCTCTATTTCCATTGAGGAATTATTATAGAGAGGACACCACGAACAAAATCTGTGCAACAAGCGCGGCGGCGCGGGGTGGCTAGTGAGTCATACACTTTGTAGATATTCTGCCTCTTATCACTTATAAATTAAAACCAATCAATGTAACACATAAATATTGTTTATCTTATTAAAAAAATATGATTAAAATTATCAATTAAAACCAATCAATGTAACAAAAAAAATGGTTTGAGACGATTGACTCTAACTCGTGTTAAAAATAGTTTAGTAGCGATGCCCTCTCTAGTACGAAGTACATGGTAACTCAATGTCTATTTCTGAACGTGAATTTGAGATCCGAACTAATTGTTACGTTTATCGTTTAAAAATGTTAAGTGTGAACTTTATTCATTCTGTCTGTGAACTGTTTATATGCTAATTAATAATTATAGAATATAATGAGTTTGGGATTATTGTGACTAATTTGTAATTTAAAAATCGTTTTACGTATATTCAAAGTAGTTTGAAATTCTATTGACATTTGATTATTATTTGAACTTGTAATGAAGTAGGTATGTATATATTTATTATTGATGTTCGATTCGTGAGTAATTCACGATAATTTTGCAGTAGTTTAGATAGAAAAGTACCTATATAATAGAAATGTTGCATATAAATGATATACGTTACAATATTATGTTTATTTTTAACCGACGTCCCGGAAAACTACTGAAAACTCTCGATGATATTAAACATTTTAATTAAATCATAAATAAATATTTGATGATGATGATGATTGATTTGATATTTCGCATGATTTTTCGAATATCATAGTAGTACTAGTATAAATAGTGGTAAATGTTAAAAAATGTTATGACGATTCAAAAGTGCTTTTATAAGAAGTCTAATTGAATAAATAAATGTTTGAGTTTGAGTTTAAAGTATTATATTATCTGTGGTAGTAGTAAGGATTCATATTATTATTATTCATAGTCTGAAGAGAATCTAGATTAATACAGTGATTAGGTGTTCGCAAAAGTCCTAATAAATTCAAATTTCACTGAGCAGAGAGAAATTATAATTAGAATGTCAGAATTAATGAATTTACGACGGTTGCGTTCATTAATGTTTTGTATGTTATCATTTATATATTTTGCTTTTGAAATTATTGTTATTATCGTGTATATAAATTATTATTACTGAAAATTATAATCCTAGTAACGGATTTAGTAGTTACTAGCTTCCGCCCGCGACTCCGTCCGCGCGGAAAAATTAAGAAAAATTAAGATTTTTTCTACGTATTTTTCCAGGATAAAAAGTATCCCATTTTATGCCCAGCATAATAAGGTATAATTATACCAAGTTTCATCAAAATCGAACCGTTAGTTTTCACGTGATGCCTGAAAAAAATTTTTGTCTGTCTGTCTGTGTGTATGCACAGACAGACAGACAAAAATTTTTTTAATCACATATTTTAGGATTGGTATCGATCCAGTAACACCCCCTGCTATTTAGTTTTTCAATATTTTCAATGTACAGAATTGACCCTTCTACAGATTTATTATATGTAATAGATTATTTTAAGTATTACAAGACTAGCTGTGCTCCGCGGTTTTACCCGCAGTGCTCCGCTCCTGTTGGTCTTAGCGTGATGATATATAGCCTATAGTCTTCCTCGATAAATGGATTATCTAACACCGAAAGAATTTTTCAAATCGGACCAGTAGTTCCCGAGATTAGCGCGTTCAAACAAACAAACAAACTCTTCAGCTTTATAATATTAGTATAGATATTGCTCTACTAAAAGCTAAGTCACGTTCTTTAAATGAGATTGAATCTGAGAAATTGAGAATAATTCCTGGTTTGTTTTACAACCTAAAAAATAAGGAACACTAACTACTTAAATCAATACTTTTCAGATATTTTCAGAACAATAGAATACAGAAGTAGACGTACCTAGGTTAAAAACCTCAATATATATTCAAATTATAATTTAAAGAGACTAGCTAGCTCATTGAGCCCCAGGTCATGTAGTAAATTATTTATTATATCCGAAGTTAATTAAAAACCCAAATCAGGTGATTTGTATGCTAGTCTTGCGAAAACGAACTCAATTACACTATAAATTAAGTCCTAATTTCCTTAAAACCCAGCACGTACTAAAATTAGAGTTAGAATTTTGCGAATTAACACTGACTGTCTATCAAGTGACGAATTTTCCGCTTCCTCAAGTACTGCCAAAGTTTTAACGATGAATAATGATGAAATTCGCTCGACCTTGTGTGTCAATATAGTGGCATGTCAGACGGGCGGCGCTTTTGTATATTCATAAGCGCACGTGGGTTATTTAGTTAATAAATAAATAAATAAATAAATCATTTATTTGCACCATTATATCTTACAAAAATTTAATGACCCAGGCTCCTAATATAGTTGTAAACTGTTTTTCAGGAGCCTGTGTTCACACTAATTTATATTACACTGTTACAATGGCGTATACACGAATTTATTCAGCTTATTAGACATAATTTATTATAATATTATTTGTTACATTTCAAATTATACATTATTATTGATTATTGTATTACCTATTTAATAATTAATTAATTAATATTAGATTTAGTTCAGTTTAGGGTATACTATATATCTAATTAAATAATCAATGTATAACAACACGTCTTATAAATATTAAACTCATGGAACTAAATTATGATCAAATCTTTATATATAAAAATGAATCGCAAAATGTGTTGGTAAGCGCATAACTCGAGAACGGCTGAACCGATTTCGATAATTCTTTTTTTATTATATTCCTTGAAGTACGAGGATGGTTCTTATGTAGAGAAAACGTAAACATGTACCACGGGCGAAGCCGGGGCGGACCGCTAGTATCAAATAAAAGTGGAATAGCCCTCGTCGACAATATCTTTGAGATATTTTCACATCTAATAATGCGAATATATTTTCACATCTATTTGAAAGTTATGTGTGGAATGCTTGTGATTATTTCTTTCCTTTTAACATTATGTACTAAAAGGAGAATAAAGATATTTACCCACTTAGTGGAAATTTCTAGGTTCTTCAAATAACTTTTCGGGATAAAAATAAACAGGAACACAATTATTCTTCTTTAAAAAAGTTTGAAAGAAAGTAAATTAAAACTAAGGTAGAAAATACCAAAAAATGTGACTTTCCGCTGTCTGTGTGTCTGTACGCTTTTTGGAGGTTTTTTTAATAGGTACCTACAATGATCAAAGAGGAAGGTTTTAGTATATAATTTACTAGCTGCGCTCCGCAGTTTCACCCGCGTGGCTCCGCTCCTGTTGGTATTAGCGTGATGATAGCCATTACTAGTAGCCTTCCTCGATGAATGGGCTATCTAACACCGAAAGAATTTTTCAAATCGGACCAGTAGTTCCTCAGATTAGCGCGTTCAAACAAACAAACTCTTCAGCTTTATAATATTAGTATAGATTAGGTTTAGACAAAACGGGCAAAGCCGCGGGCACATAGCTAGTATGTATAGCTTATTGAATAATAATAATATATACAACTATTTTTGTTACTATAGGAAAATTAATAGGAGCACTAGTATACAGTTATGCGCTGAAATTACTTTTCAAGCATTTGGACCATTCACAACATCTCGTCGTTTCAATGTCTGTAATTTTCGTCTCCGTATTTACAATCTTATGCTCTGAATGTAAGAAATTTTGTCAAATATGTTTAACTTGGATTGAGTTTGTTTCATTGTGAAGTAACTAACTGTTAAAAATAAGTATATTATTATGCATGAATTGAGTATTTTTATAGCGAAGTTTTTGACACGATCTTTACTTTAATATTTATGGTGTAATTTAAAATTAAATATTATTCAATTTGTTAATTTAATTCAAACATGATAATAAAAAACTACTAATGGAATATTTGATGTATGGATAGTAATCTATCAGACCATCACGAATATAATTTATTAAAGATGTATGGAGGTTATGACAAATTTAGTTTTTGTAGATATTATTTTAAGAAATAATGATTATTATCAGACATTCAATAAATTACAATATATTTCTAGTCATTCATTGTATAAATAATTTAGACTAATAATATTTTGACGATGTCCAACTTTATAGAAAGAACGTACCGAACAAAACATGAATAAAATATGAAGGTTTATAAAAGCAATAAATTATTTTGTACGCATTGTAAAAACGCTACGGAATAGCAGATCAGGGCCTGTAATAAAAATATGGAAACATACATACCATACATCATATATCATACATCATAATATATCATTGGGTATATTTGTGTTTTATTGTACTTAAACCCGCATCTGGCCCCAAGCCACAGTATAAAAAGACAAGTAAGTTATCTTCGAACAGAAAGGTAAATTAACAACGCCGCTCGGTTCCTTCTCATGGATCGTTCTCGTGAGGGCCGCGCCATTGCTATGAACGGTCGGTATTTTTTATACAATTATTTAAAATATCAACGTGACCAGTGACAACCCTGCGTTTCGCGAGTTTAGATACCGTGCGCTTCTAAACGCCGGGACTCTGCCTACTTGTCTCTTTATACTGTGGCCAAGCGGTCTGAATGCTATATTTTGCACAAAGACGTTGGGTTGACCCTTGACCTTTGGACCATTTGAATATATCTGCTAATGTTTTAGAAATTAGCTGTACCCATGTGTGCACATACTTGATGAGATTCTTGTTAAACTTTGTTTCCAATAATTAATGCAAGACAACTGTGAACGTGAACTCACAACTATTCTATCTAGATTTGGTAATAAATATGTTTTAAAAAACTATAAGATAAACTCTTGAAGTGATGTACTGTATTGTCACCGATCCATGTTAAGTGTATAAAATGTTTGAATTAAATTTGTCCGTTTAAAGTGGTTTAAATCGAGTTTAGAAGAGATGTTTGCTGTAACAAACTCCTGTATACACATATTATGAACCTTCCAAACATACGGGTGGAGCTAATAAAAGCGTGTTGAAAATTAAAATGTTCTTATCTAAATCGTGTTTATAGGATTTATTTTTATCACATTTAAATTAAGATGAATTACTTAGACTAACAATATCGATTTAAATCATGTGATACTATTAATATTCTAATCGCGATATGAGCTTTCCGTGAGTGTGCTAGCATTTAACTGCTTTCGCCATGTTTCTATAGCCTCTAATAAATCATTGTGACAAAAGATGTCGAATGGCCTTCGTACGAGCCTGTGCCATTGTCACCACAGTTCAATATATTTCAGTAGAATGGGCTAGAAATATATCCTATCCGTATAATTATTATAGTTTTTGCGTAAGTTTTCCATATGTTTTTGGTGTTATAAAGTTGTTTTTTTTTTCATTAGTTTCGTCCTATAATTGTGGCTTCAAAAGTTCAATCAAGCTATTCCAATTTAAATTTTATTTCAGGATTGACATTCGCGCTGTAAGATCGAATTTCATTCGTGATTTTGTGAACTGATTTTCAATTCAATCGGCAAATCATTAAAAACACGAGTGTGTGAAAGAAGAGTAGTTAAGCCCGGCAAAATCTATAAGCTACAACTACTATACCTAAGTCTATCAATTTTATAATCTATTTCATATATATACTTACCTATACAAAAAGTTACGATATAGAGTTAGGATATGTATATAATTATACATACATGGTTACTTCTACTACCAATATATAACAAAATAAGGTGCTTAACCAGTAAAAATTTATATTCTCCCTATAAACCAATATAAAGAATAAACCATCAAAATCCATAAATCACACTGTCGAAAATCGAATCTTTTATATATTGTAATCTGGCCTTAAAAACAACATGTATTGATGTAGATTAAAGTTCCAATTGGAATTGCACGTAGCACATGTTTTATTGATCATGCTAGAGCTAACGATGACTGACTGTTGATTTGCTGAGGGACTCGAATTGTTTCATAACGGGTCTGTGAGATTGATTTTTAACGGATATCCATGTTTTGTATGTGTAAATTGGGTATGAAATGTGTGTTTTGAATGACAAGGTGGTTGAAAGGTGGCGGCGTATTTTATGATTAGGTATGTTAAATGTTAATTGTATTAAAAATAAACTGAATTGAAATATTTACGGAATACAAGCATCTCCGCTTCCACAGCTTCGCCCACTTTCTATAAAATTTAACTGATTATGTACCTACCAAGAACTACTCTATCTATAAAAACATATCAATACCCGTTGCGTATTTAAAGATGTAATCACATATAGGGAAAGACAGACAGCGGCGAGTGACTTTGTTATATTATATTATGAGGTGATCGTGTCAAATCCTCACAATACTCAAACTCAAACATTTACTTATTCAATTAGACTTCTTATAAAATCACTTTTGAATTGTCATAACATTTTTTTAACATTTACCACCATTTAATACACATGCAATTGCATGTTGTAATTAAAAAACTGAGCTTTTTCACTTGCAATTTATAACTCTCAAAGTACTTACAAACATTTTACATTACAAAATCAAAACGGTATTACACCACAGCATTTTATCTTCCATCACCAATCACACGATCTAATCATCGTAATGAAAACATGTAATTTCGCACATCACTTGCATATCCCACGAACGAGAGCGTTTTTCTAGTTTCATTACTGTGTCCATCAATCAAGCTGGTAATTGAGACTGACCCGCCCCTGTCTACTGGACGAGATAGCCATTACTTATTGGCGAAACTATCGATGTATTGCGACTTTGGAAATTAATTGACTGTTCTTAGTTTGGCTATTTTGAGGGAAACATGTTGCTGTTAAATAGTAAGGAAATGCCAACGTATATACGTTTATTTAATTCTCTAATAGTTCACAGTAAAAATATTTATAAAAAGAAATAAATGCTAACATGAATCGAAACAGAACACAGTTGGCCTGTACCTAGGTACGTGTACCTGATGTACCTCGGTACGATACACGATGATGGATTATTTAACTAGTTGATGCAGTCTTTTCTAATTTTAAAAGGATTAAAGGACTAACGAAACAATGTCGTATTAATTAATAGATAAACTTTATTATTATGCCTAATGTTCACTATAATTATGATATTATATATACGTAATACATACATTACCATCTCACAATATCAAAAATAGAACGCATCCTGAAATACCGTCATGATCATTCCTCATTCATCTAAAATTTTCACATACATTAGCAACTCCATGCTTCACAAGTCCTATTTTCGTACTCACTAAGCAACTGAAAAGAATTTTCCAAGAGCTCCTTACGATATCGAAATTTAACACAATAAATATTGAAGAGCAATTTTATTCTACCCCTTGTTTCGGAAGTAATTCGTGCAGATGATGGAATGAAAACAACCCTGGGTCGTTCATTTTGTTCATTTTAATAGAAACAAAAGCAGAAGCCGATCACAAAAATGATTGGATATTTTTCAACTGTATTCTAACTTGACTTGACCCGGCGTAACGGGTCAAACAATTTTATACTGTGTATTTTACCGGAAGGAAGTTAGCGCGGAAAGTTTATTTTTTTTAATTACTAATATCTCAAAAAATTGCTCCTTAAATGCTCCATCAGAATCAGTAATTGCTCCACTTCTATAATTATTAGTTTATTTATAAATAATTAAAAAAAAAATCCAAATACTGAAAACTTGATTTCCCTATAGAATGAAAAATATTCACTTTTCATGAAAAATTTTTTTTACAAAAAAATTGCTCCCGATTTGCTCTATCAACTAGAAAAAAAAATTATTTAATTTTGATAATTTTTGCAATAATTAACTGACAAACTATGTTTGCATAGTAAACTACTGCGCTGTGACGTCATCAACTGTCGTTGCGACGCATAAGGGCCATATTTACATGTATCAGCACTGCAGCGATATCTATAGACCCTAATGTTTATGTTTTCTTATTTATATTATTTACTAGATTTCCGCCCGCGGCTTCGCCCGCGTTTTCAAAGGAAAACCCGCATAGTTCCCGGTAACGCAAACGATAGCAACTTGACACCGAAACATGAAACAAGCGACTGAAACACAAATTAATTAAAAATTACTTGAAGTTTTAATATTACGAATAAACGTCATATGCGAGTTTAGGGATGGGTAGGGAAATGTTTATAAACATACCTATAATAAGAATGATTTTAAATACATAATAAGATCTGTTCCTTTCAACCTTTGCTAGATTAAACTCAATGTTTAAAATATGGCGCATAGATATTCTTAGAGTACTATGGTAAATTATAAGGTAAATTTTAAATAATAATATTATTCCCAGCATAAACTTATTAATGTCATTTCATGGTAATTTTATATTAAACTAGCTGTCCGCCCCGGCTTCGCCCGTGGTCCATATTTCACAATAAAAGGTAGCCTTTGTTCTTTCTCAGGGTCTAAAGGTTGTCTGTACCAAATTTCATCAAAATCGGTCCAGTAGTTTATGCCTGAAAACAGTATAGATTGTAATATGATTGTGATTTATTTATTTATTTATTGAAGTGAAAACTTCTTTAGCGGCGTTGGGTATAAAATCTTAAACTCGCGTCAGGACACGTGGCCTGATCGAAAAAGCGTAAGACGGATTTTTTTTTTTTTAGCCCTTATATTCCATGCGTAAGACGGATACCATTCCAAAATATCAAACATGCTGAACGTTAATAATCAAGTTTTCACTTCTGCCGGCACTCCCGGAGTGCAACCCGTCTTTTTTTTATAATAAAAAGATAAGTAAAATAGAATCCATACTAATATTATAAAGAGGAAAGGTTTATTATGTATATACCTATGTATGTATGTATGGTTTTCACGCATAAACTACTGGACCGATTTCAAAAATTCTTTCACCATTAGAAAGCTGCATCTTCACTGAGCAACATAGGCTAGGTTTTATCCCGGATATCCCATGGGAACGGGAACTATGCGGGTTTTTCTTTGAAAACGCGGGCGAGGCCGCAGGCGGAAAGCTAGTGTTAATTAAACAACGGAACCGTATTTTTAAAAGGCTAAGAATATCTATGCGCCATATTTTAATCTAGCAAATGTTGAAAGGAACAGATCTTTTTATGTATTTAAAATCATTCTTATTATAGGTATGTTTATAAACATTTCCCTACCCATCCCTAAACTCGCATATTACGTTTATTCGTAATATTAAAACTTCAAGTAATTTTTAATTAATTTGTGTTTCAGTCGCTTGTTTCATGTTTCGGTGTCAAGTTGCTATCGTTTGCGTTAGCGGGAACTGTGCGGGTTTTCCTTTGAAAACGCGGGCGAAGCCGCGGGCGGAAATCTAGTAAATAATATAAATAAGAAAACATAAACATTAGGGTCTATAGATATCGCTGCAGTGCTGATACATGTAAATATGGCTCTTATGCGTCGCAACGACAATTGATGACGTCACAGCGCAGTAGTTTATTATGCAAACATAGTTTTTCAGTTAATTATTGCAAAAATTATCAAAATTAAATAATTTTTTTTTTCTAGTTGATAGAGCAAATCGGGAGCAATTTTTTTGTAAAAAAATTTTTCATGAAAAGTGAATATTTTTCATTCTATAGGGAAATCAAGTTTTCAGTATTTGGATTTTTTTTAAATTAATTATAAATAAACTAATAATTATAGAAGTGGAGCAATTACTGACTCTGATGGAGCATTTAAGGAGCAATTTTTTGAGATATTAATAATAAAAAAAAAAAACTTTCCGCGCTAACTTCCTTCCGGTGTGTATTTTGTAGTTTTATTTAGAACAACGCGTATATTTTAGTCATTTCTATATCAAACAGTAACAATATTAAAAAATACTCACACCTTGGCTAGTGGTTTTTATTATTAAAAATGCATAATAACAAAGATTTATTTCAATACAACAAAATATGCGCTAACTGTTTACAATAAAAATAAACGATAAAATTAAACTTTTAACTCTATATCATAATAGATAACACATACAATAAGTTATAATAATTTATGATGAAATTATGAATCACACCTATCTCTAAAAAGTAAAATTTCGTTCGTAAGTCGCGATAAAATTCAGTTCATACTTACCATACATAAGCATAAACACTGCTAGCTAGGACAAAGCGATTGTATTCTAGTTAGAGACCGCAAAATCTCTGATTGAAACAGTTGCATTAGCCTAACCACAACATGGCGTGGCCATGTTTATTTTGTAGGTCTTTCCAAACCTTGATATTCAAAGTTTTATCATATACCTTTACCTTTGTGATTGTGAAGTATCTATCGATCGGAAGTTATGTTTTTTGTACACCAGACGATCGTGCCTGGTTCCACTCAGTTTGACCCGAGATTAAACACACAGTTTGGACTAAGTAAAACATTGCCTTATTTCTTCGGGAATACTGCATATATGTAACAATGAACATCTTCTGTTGAAAGAATATTCAAAAGAGAGAAATAATAATAAATGCCTAAAATAGAAAGAAAGACAAATCATTTAATAACATAAATAGTTGAAAAGACTACTCAAAACAAATTACAAACTTACAAAATATATTGTAAAACCTTTATAATACAATCTTCCATAAATTTTACACGTAAAGTTTCACGTGTACCAAAATATAGAAGTATAGGAATAAGTCGACCTAAATAATATTAGATTGGTCATAACTTAAGGCATCATAAAATAAACACTAGCCCGAATTGAATGGATAGGAGTGTGATCTTGACGTGGGAAGATATTTTTATTGATCAATTATCTTTATTCCTTTAGGAACTAACGCAGTTAGTTGGGAAAATAATCCTCATGCCATTTTGAAATAGAATGTGGAAGATTGCACTATTATATTTTTTCTATGTGAGAATTTTCTAAATTTGGAAGGAAGATGGTTGACAGTTCGTTATCGAATATGAGTTAAAAAGGCAGAGTCGTACCCATTAGGTGATTGAAATCAAAATAAAGCACAACACGTCAACGAATATAAAAAACTGCGCAATTCATCGTCATCAAAATACGCAATAAAATGCAAATTTTAAGTTTATGCATAGAAATAAAGGACAAAAATGCGAAAGCGCCTTGTGATTAGTGCGAAAAAAAGCAGGAAGATTTGGTATGGTACCTATATACTATAAAGTATATAATATAAACGATGCATTCTAAACGCGTGCTTGCAATTCTTTCACCAAAAGAAAACCTAAAAAGCACCTTATCTAATTGCACGATCTCATAGAAAAGACGCTTCCTTAGTAAATACAAGTAACCTCTTATAATAACGAGGGCTGATATAAACACTTTGATGTGAAGGGATGTAGATAAGTTTGGCCCAGCGATTTCTATTATCTCGCAGTATTATCGTTTTGAGGCTTCGTTATAGAGGATAAGTCTTTGGAATTTTGCTCGAATATTCTGGTTGTTTTGAGTTTGTTAGAGGCAAAATGTTGATGGTATCAAAAAGAAACTCTGAAGTAATTTTTTTGTATTATATTATAGGTATAATGCTAGAAGTCATTGCTATAGTCAAAAAATATCAATTATAAACCATCGCTTTTCTTTGTTTGTCTGAATATTCTTGATCACATATATCGTTGCGAGTTGATACGGTCTACCTTATACAATATGGAGTGGTTTATCAGATACTAGCCCTGCGGTTTTACCCGCAGTGCTTCACTCCTGATGGTCTTAGCGTGATGATATATAGCCTATAGCCTTCCTCGATAAATGGGCTATCTAACAGCGAATTTTTCAAATCGGACCAGTAGTTCCTGAGATTAGCGCTTTCAAACAAACTCTTCATCTTTATAATATTAGTATAGATAAAAATTTAGGATTGTGTAGAACCATTGTTTAGAGGTTTGAAAAGAGGAAGGAATATAATCTTTGTTATAAAATTTTAAGATTATAAATAACTAGATTTCCGCCCGCGGCTTCGCCCGCGTTTTGAAAGGAAAACCCGCATAGTTCCCGTTCCCGTGGGATTTCCGGGATAAAAACTATCCTATGTGTTAATCCAAGTTACCCTCTATATGTGTGCTAAATTTCATTGTAATCGGTTCAGTAGTTTTTACGTGAAAGAGTAACAAACATCCATACATCCATACATCCTTACAAACTTTCGCCTTTATAATATATATTAGATTAAAAAACTAATCTTTACGTAAAAATAATTAATCATTTTACAAAGCATTATTACAGAAAACAAAGCTCTTTTGTATAACCATTGGCGAGTCATTAAATTTGTTGTTTGATATTTTCAAAATAATTAGGCGGATAATACAAGGTTTTTAATTATATCCGCCGTTGCCAATAGCAAGATTAAAAGGTACTGTATCAAAAAACTCGTATTTGTAAAGAATCCCCCAATTATAGTTCCTTTGTGACCAAACACAAAGACGAATTAGACGATACCTATTAGAACATTCCGTTTGTGTAGAGGTGTATTTTATTTATAATATGAGCAGTGAGAATTATCTTCTTTTTAGGGACCATAATATGAGCCACTCGGTGATTAATAATAATTCAATTCAATAATTTTATTTTCCAAAATAATATGATGATTAGAATTGCCCATAATCATAAATCACTCTCAAAAGCACCAGTTGCAGTTGCCGGTCTTATAATTTTCTTTCTTTCTTTATTTCATACTAGCTTACCGCCCGTGGCTTCGCCCGCTTTGTCTAAAACCTAATAAATTATATACATGCTAAAACCTTCCTCTTGAATCACTTTATCTATTAAAAAAAACTGCATCAAAATCCGTTGCGTAGTTTTAAAGATTTAAGCATACAAAGGGACATAGGGACAGAGAAAGCGACTTTGTTTTATACTATGTAGTGATGAAGTACGTAGTTAAATGAAACTTACACGGTATTTTGATCCACACCGCGGTAAATTATTGTATAGCCTTCCTTAATATCACTAGACACGACGCAAATAAAATAATGCAATAAAATCGACAACGAGAATAAAGTCAAACAAATTTTTGAATTCACAATATAAGTTAGGATAATAATATCTTACCTTGAAGATCGATATGTCGTGGCCATATCGTAGATTTGCTCATTTCATGATATGATCGATCATTTCACGAAATGGTCGCATTTCATGAAATGGCCAACATAGTTTGATCAGATCGTTAAATCGTCAACGTTTCACGATTTGGCCATCCACATTTGGCCAGATCGTATAAAATATAAAGAGTCCATAAAATATTAAAAAAAATCAGAATATTCTAAAAACTTGTTTAATGTCATTTAAGTTAGTGCCGCGGCAGCGGCCGGTGTGCCAGAAGCGAATCGTTTTTGCAATAAAAAACAGTTAGGTTAGACTTTGATAAACAACGCACGAGCCGAGCGAGCAAAGCGAGCGTGCCGCGGCAGCGGCCGGCGAGTGCCAGAAGCGGATCGCTTTTTAAAAAACAAACAATTATAATACTATAGTAGGATATATAAAATGAATATATATATCCTAAAAGAAAAAATGCGTCTTAAATTATTTTATTTAGGACGCATTTTTTCTTCAATACATATAAGATATCCACATTTTCCATAGTACTCGAACCGTCGTAAATTCTTTGCTATGACTTTCTTCATATTGTTATTAAACGAATTATGAAGTTTTTAACTGCGAATAATTAAATTTTCGCCAGCGGCCGCCATCTTATCACATAAACACAGAGCTTGCAGCGCCTCTACCAATGATTAATGTAACTATTTTACGATATGATCAAATAATTTTGATCATTTCATGAAAAAACCGCGCGTTTAGTTGGCCATATCGTGAAACGATTTCTTATCATTGATCTGCTCAAGCCACATCATGATGTGGCCAAACTAAATTGGCCATTTCACGAAATGCGACCATTTCGTGAAATGGCCAATCATATCATGAAATGAGCAAATTTACGATATGGCCACGACAGATATACGTAACTAACATATTACTATAAAATTAATACGATATATTATAATTAAGGAATAAATAAGAAAGAATTTAGCTTTATAAACATTCAATTACGCCACCATTAAATCAACTTAAAAAAAATAATTAAATACGCTTGTGTATCTTATTTGGAAGTTATCATGAGTTTTGGGCAAAATTTAAACAGAAAGGCCTAAGGCGAAAGAAAAATACATTCACGTTACGGTTACGCTACCGAAAATAAATCCTAATTTGTTTGAATTACGAATTTATCCATAAACCATACTTCGTAATACAAATAACTGAAAAGTTGATTCCATACTTGAATATTACTTTTCTCATATTGAAATCGTATATTTTATACATCAACAATCACCCACACCTTCAGGGATTTAGAACGATTTATTTAATGCTTATTATATGGGATAAAGGTTTTTTGGTAGTTGGCCTTTTTCGCACTAAAACTACCAAAGATATTGGATAATATTCAATATCCAGATGTTTTAAACTATATCAAGAATCTAAAATTTTACTCTATGCAATATATGTATAGGTTTAGATTGTTCGTCGATTGCGGACGTGTATGACTAAGTTACTTTTAAATTAATATGATACATTTTCAAGTCGACATACATAAGCTTCTATTTATAATAGACATTTCACAAATATCAAAGTTGATACTTTTACTTTCAGTCTATTCTTAACTTCCCTATGTACATTATAATGTATCAAAAAAGTACAAATCCGCTAAGCCATTATCAGAGATTCACAGTAATGTAACTGACGTGCGCGTAAACAAAGCCTTTGAAACTCGGCGATCCTTCCAAATTCCCATAGAATTAAACTTGTATGTAAATAAAATGGAGGGTGAACCACGGATTTAAGGCGAGTGCTTACGGTTTTGGAACTCCTCAAGCCACAGATAACTTTTAAAATGGAACGTCAAAAAAAAACGGTTTGAAAAAAGAATATCGAGTTATAAGGAATGGCGGTAAAATTTATGCCTTTTTTTACCAAAATAAATTTATATTCTTTTTTGTAATACGATGATTATACGATTGTACGAGTTTTTTTAATGATATAACCTAAGAATGTAATTAATTTGAATCACTTCAAGCAATAGTTGTAGTAAGGGTAAATCAACTTAATTTAAGGTGGTCGGCCTATTTATATTATAATCTAAGCTGTTTTGATTATTAATAGTGTACAAAATTATCACGAAAACAGAGTTTTATTATGAACGTGATAACACTGTATAAGTTGTCAATGTGTAAACACTGAGGCTATGAAGTCTTACAAAGTTTAATTAAAATAATAAATTCAATAATTTTGTAAAGATATAAGGACCTTATAAATTGCTTAATCACAGTAGGTAATAATAAAACAATCCTTTGGTCATCTCTGTTCGTAATAGCCTTAAGCAAACAACTTTTTGCTGCGATTTTTTGTACCGGTATTTAGGCGCTTTCACAACTCCGTAGAGCTTCGTGAAATTAACTAAAATATTTTTTGTTCAAATGTATTTACTTTAAAAGACGTACAATTGAAATACTCGGCGGGTTTATGTTTTGTTATTTGTATATTGTAGATAATAATACCTTAAAGAAATGTTTTTACTTTACTTTTAGGTCTACATGTTTCTAATATTTGATGAAAATCCTTTAGATATAAAATGCGATAACGATTGTTTATAATAAGAAGAAGTAAAAAGGTCTGCGATTTCCTACGATTTCGTTCATGAACGTCTGCAAGATGCGTTTGCTGCCGCGACATTTGCAAAATTGTTCATTCATGCTACGCTCGCATATTACGTAGCATGTTATAAAGCCTTCGCGGCTTTCTAAAACTATCTATTATATAAAATACTATTGAAATTTTCATCTTTATATTATACTAATTCTCAAAAACTAAAATAAAACTCTTTTCATGCTAATCCTATAATAATAATATGGATGGATTTTTGTTACTTTTTCATGCAAAAATATCCGCTTGAATCTGAATTAAAGTTCTTACATAGATAATAGTCTGGATTATCACATAGTATAGACACTTTTAATAAGTGGAGCCGCGGGCTATTACTAGTAAAACAGTGACTTAATTAACACTCCACTTTGTCCACACAGTTACATTATGGTAATAGTTTAAACATTAGTTTCGTGAACTTGCATGAAAAGTCCTAAAGCACTTTAACTACGCTATAGTCACTTTATTAGAAGTGACAACAATTATTTCATGTAAATAGTTTTAGGTCCTATATAGAGAGAGTATAAGTATTTATATATTATATTGTTTATAGGTACCTACTAGCTTTCCGTCCGCGGCTTTGCGCGCGTAGTGAAATAAATCACGCAGAGCTCCCGTAGGATTTTCGGGTTAAAAACTATCCTATGTCCTTTCTCAGGTCTTAAACTATCTTTATACCAAATCTCATCAGACAGACAGAGTTACTTTCGCATTTTATAATAAACATTATACAAATATCACTATGTTCCTCTAAAGTTTAAGTACTTTTTCTTTTTTATGAGAAAAGTGGAATTAAACCAGTATTTCAATTTCACTTCTTGTATCACAATTTTCCTTTATTTTCTATTATACTTGAATACAATCTCAACTAAAATTAAAAGTTGAATATAACATTCTCAAGCTACAAATAAAATTGGAATTTCATCAATAGCTGGCAGAATAAAGAAGTCTTTCTATTCCAAGATTATTTCCTTTTCTTGGATAGCCAGCAATCTCCAACGATTGGAAATTAACTGAAAAACGATAAGAAACATCGCGGAAGCCATTGAAAGCACAGATAAAAGTTTTCTATTACTGCCTAGGATTTACTAGAGCTTGAAAGAAACCATTGATTTATTGAGTTATCCAATTAAGCTATTTACGCGATTTGGTTGAATTAAAAATAACGTTCATTCTACATATTCATTTATATAGAAAAAACTCATGTCAATGATATCGGTATACTTTTTGATTTAAGTATTTTTTTTAACAAAACAGTAAATTAATTTTAACTGAGATCTAGGAACTGCTTTTCAATGTTTAAACCTTTTGAAATCTATTTCAAATTATTTAACAGAAGTAGGTAATTATACACGCTGTAGCAATCATTTTTTGTTATTATAAAACAAAATTGGAAAGCCCGTGATTGTAAAAATATTTTTTCGCCGACATGTACCTATTGAATCTCCCTAACAAATCCCTAGCCTCGTTCGACTTTATTCCAGATGCTTTCATTGGGATTCAAAATAATATCCTTAACATTTGTTTTATTATCTTGTACTATTTTCATTTGAATTAAATATAATGTCCTATAATATTTATTTATTTATTTTATTTATTTATTTAGATATAAGAGAGAACTTGCTATGTTAATAGCATATAAAATTATTAACCAGTCTGGTACATGTTTGGTATCAGACCATCGATCTACTATAATTTTATGTAGTAGTAATTATATACATCAACCTAGGTTAAGTGTTGACAGACAAACTAGCCCTAAGTTTTTTTTCTTTTTTTTTTTTTTTACGTGAGGAAATTCTCATGAATACCGACTGCTTCGGGGGCAGCAGTACGGTTATGTCAGACTCCTACTGACTAAAACCTCACGGTGGCCTACTTCCGCGCAAGTAAAGAGGGGATCCCGGGATCTCCGGTGGGAACGCTCACGGTACCCCTCGCGCGCCTGCCATTGGCAATTCACCCGTTAGTAGTCGCGACTACCCCACGCGCATGCCTATCACTACAACAGACTGCAGCCCTAAGCTAGATTTAAACTAGTATGTAAGACAACAGCTAAGCAGCCTTTTTCCATTGTGCATCAAAATATTCAAGGCTTGGCTAGCAAATTATTAGAAATAGAATTATTTTTAAATCATAATAGAATTAAAATATTTTGTGTAACAGAACATTGGCTTAAACAATGTCAGTTGTTAATAAATATTGATAATTATAAATTAAAAAGTATATACTTTAGGACAAACGCTATTCATGGAGGTTCTCTTATTTTTGTACACAACAGTTTAAAATGCAAGGAACGAACTGACATTGTTAGCCTTTCTGTAGAACGCACCATTGAACTGTCCTGTGTTGAGCTTGAGCGTTACATTATTATTTGCGTATACAGACCTCCTTCCAGTGACTATAATTTGTTTGAGACAGTCATGGAAGAAATATTAAAGCGTTTAGGCAGGAGTAAAAAGAAGGTAATAGTATGTGGTGATTTTAATATTGATTTACTTTCACACACACAAACGGCAACACGAATAGTTAATTTGTTTCATTCATTTAATCTGTATAAACTTTTTGATGAACCCACACGAATAACACCTACTTCTGCAACTTGTATTGATAATATATACTGTGATTGCAAATGTTTAGAAAAAAATATTCTCAACACGCTAACTTCGGATCACTGTGGCCAGAAAGTAGTTTTTGAATGGGATTGCATACCTACATTTAAAAGAATTAATGTTAGGCCTATAACTAAAAAAGGCATTCATACATTTAGAAATAATATTGATAATAAACTGCCTGACCTGAATGATCAATCCTTTCATAAAAACCCTTGTGAAATGTTTACAAATCTTTTTAAGTTCATTCATAGTGAATATGAAAAAATATTTAAAATTAAGTCATTAACTATTACCAAGGATTTACTATTCAGCCAATGGGCAACTCCTAGTATACACAGATGCAGGAACGTTCTTTACGAGTTATATGGTATGAAACAATATAACAAAGACTTGTCATTTCTTAGTTATGTTAGAAATTATTCTAAAACATTTAAAAAAGTTTGTTTCACTGCCAAGAGTTTGTATGTCAGAGATAAAATACGCAACTCTGACAATAAAGTTAAAACGGTTTGGACAATTATTAATGGTGAAATGGGCAAAAGCCAATCAAATGATAGTACCATAAAACTTGTCAATGCTGGTAGGGTCATTGACAAAAGTGCTGATGTTGCGCTTGCTTTTGAAGATTTCTTTAGTAGTGTCCCTGCTAGTATTACTAAGAAATTAAATTCGTCTTCAGCGCTTGCAGAGTCTCTTTTGAGGGATCACGTTGCTGAGTGTAACAAATTATTTGAATTGCGACACGTGACTGCTGATGAAATTGTTAAAACTTTTAAAACATTAAATTTAAAAAAAACATGTGATCTGTGGGGTATGTCTGTAAATTTAGTAAATAATATCATAGAAAACATTGCCAATCATCTAGCGTTTATATTTAATCAGTGTTGCGACTGTGGTATATTCCCTGATTTACTAAAGTTTAGCAAAGTTATTCCTTTATTTAAAAGTGGTGACCAAGAAGACTGTAATAACTATAGGCCAATTTCCATATTACCAACTTTGAGCAAAGTCTTCGAGAAATTAATTTTAAACCAATTAAGTAGTCATTTTGCATCAAATGGTTTACTGCACGCCAAACAGTATGGTTTCACAAAGGGGCGCTCTACCACTGATGCCGGAGTAGCTCTTTTGTCACATATATACAAAGCATGGGAAAATTCAAAGAATGCTTTGGGGATATTCTGCGACCTTTCTAAGGCTTTCGACTGTGTAGAACATTCCACTCTATTACGGAAACTAAATTTTTATGGTATCAAAGGTTTAGCTCAGGATCTCATAGCTTCATATCTTCAGAACAGGGTACAAACCGTTGTCGTTAATGGAGAGAAATCTCGCGGTGCGCCGATTAACATACGTGTTCCGCAGGGATCTATCTTAGGACCGTTTTTGTTCTTAGTGTATATTAATGACCTACCTTATTATTTGCAGGATATGTGTGAAATAGTACTGTTTGCAGATGACACCTCATTAATATTTAATGTGGATAGACATGATACAAATGTTGACGAAGTAAACTCTGCTCTTTTACGCATATCCAATTGGTTTAATGCTAATAACTTACTATTAAATGCAAAAAAAAACAAATTGTGTAGAATTTATCCTCCCAAATGTAAAAAAGGTGAAAAGGAATATTATTTTAAACGGGGAGGTATTATACCCTGTGGAATCTACTGTTTTTCTTGGTTTGACATTAGATGAGAAGCTTCAATGGGGGGCCCATGTTACCACCGCCGCTGCTAAGCTCAGCTCAGCTGCATATGCAGTTAGAAGAATAAGGCATCTCACCGATGAAGAGACGGCTAGATTGGTTTACTTTAGCTACTTTCATAGCATTATGTCCTATGGAATTCTACTATGGGGCAGGGCTGCAGATATAGAAACTATATTTATATTACAGAAAAGAGCCATACGCTCTATATATAATTTGCGTGCTCGAGACTCACTAAGAGATCTCTTTAAGAATACTGGTATCCTTACTGTACCGTCGCGTCGCAGTATATATTTAATAATATTTTATATGTACACAATAACGCTTACTTACACACAAAAGTAGGAGATAGACATTGTTATGACACAAGAAACAGAAATAAAATTGAAATGCCATTTTTCCGGCTAGCTAAAGTTAAAAATTAATTTATGGGTCAAGGTATACGCTTTTACAACATAATTCCTCATAATATTAAAGAGTTTAGTAGTTCTAAATTTAAAACTTATATAAAAAATGTACTAGTTCAGAGAGCCTATTACAGTATTAAGGAATATATGGACGATAAAAACCCATGGAGGGTTGTCGTGTAAAAACCACAGGACAGTTCTTTGGCATATCACTATAAATTATGATGTTACATATGTAATTTGTAAAATTAAATTGTAAAACTGACATGATTAAAAAGAGCAACTATGGAGTTTCTTGCCGATTCTTCTCCGTAGATACTGCTTTCCGAATCGGTGGTAAATGTTAAAAATATGTACCTATGACGTTTCAAAAGTGCTTTTAGAAGAAGTCTAATTGAATAAATAAATGTTTGAGTTTGAGTTTGAGTTTGAATATCTTTACAACTCGCATTCCGAGTTCTAGACGCTCTACTCCTCATGAATTTTATAATCTGGAATCGCCAGCAATTATGTTGGAACTCAAGAAATATGGTCGTCTGAACACGCACTAGTAAAAATATAAAAGCCTTGATAAGAAGGTATGAAATTCCCCGAATATCGTGAATTTATTGTAGGTTATATTTTCCTTCGATGTATTTTTACGCAGTGGAAAGTTTTGAGAAAATGTAACGTGCAATGGATATAGAATTTCGCTTTGTATATGTTCTTATTTACTGAATTCTTATACATATATAAATAGACTAGCGGTCCGCCCCGGCTTCGCCCGTGGTACCTACATGTTTTAACTATCCTATCTCTCAAGTTGGATCAACTTGCACATGGTGTGCGAATTTTATTATAATCGGTTAAGTGATTTAGGAGTCCATTGAGGACAAACTTTGTGACACGAGATTTATATATATTAAGATAATACTTAATATTAATGCTAGATGTGAATAAAATTTAATAATACCTTACGCTTTTAGTTAACATGTTTTAACTTATATTACATGTTTAATTTTGTTTTATATTTGTTTAAGAAATTCGAAATACTTTATTTTACCTCAAAACAATACTACGATCCCTTATGTTTTGATTATAATCATAATTATAATCCTATTTGTTTTAACGATGACGTCAGTAGTTTTCGTTACAACCTCCATCAAGTAATAATTACAACATTATCGCTACCAAAGCGGTTTTAACGACTCGACTAAAATAACAAATGTTTTGTCACGCAAAAACTGATGCATTATTAATATCGGGCCGAATCTACGAAGTTAATTAGGGTCTTCTAATATTACAAAGGAGGGAGCTCATTTCCATATACCTAAGCTGGCCTAAGCGCTGTACCTTTTGACTTTTCAAAGGGCTTCAGTTAGGGAATCGTACATATACAATTTGCGGTGGATGACTGTTCAAATGTGAAGATGAAATTAAATAATATTATGTTTAACTTGATATTAAATATCTTCTGTGTGTATGTGTATAATGTTTCAATTAATAATCGATGTTTGTTTATTGCCCGTAATATATTGAATTTGGAATCAAACAATTTGAAATTAGTTTAGTTAAATTAATTTAGTCCAAAAATATTTGTGGATTCATGACGGTCTTCGTTAAAATACAAAAATGAGATACGTGTAATGTTATGCAAGTAAGTACAAAGCACGTTCAAATTATAAATAATAAACCAATACAAAGTATTAGATATATTAGTCTAAAATTGAAATATTAATCAACCCAACTTTCTAACTCAAATATTTAATTATATAGACTACAGGGCCCATGTTGAAAAATTTATGGGTCATTTGAACCACCAGGTAACCTATCTAGAACGATATAAAGCATAAAATAATAAGATTCAGCACTATGACGTCACTTGTAAGCTGTCCAACTGAGTGCAGATGAGAATTCGAAAGTACAGGTAGAGATTTTTTCCCCTTGTCTCCATGATTTTTGTACGGCGTTGCGGAATAATGAGTATCTATGACTCAGATGCCTGATAGATAGGTAGGACCAGATAGGTCACCTGGTGGTTCAAATGACCCATAAATTTTTCAACATGGGCCTGTAGTCTAATATTACAACCTAAACTAGTTTTATAACCAAATACGGATGACAGATAATATTTGGCATATGAATGAATCCTTAATAACTCGTAATTAACATAACATTTATTTACGCAAAGTTAACATGAGTAAACGTATATTTCCTGAAATCTCATATAAGTTTATATACGAACGAATAATATGTATACATATAGTTTTGCTTGAAGAATAAACACTATTTCTCAGACTAGAGATTTGCTTGAGAAATATACGCGTCTAGAAATATATTGTGATAGAACTTTTGACAGAAATAGAGCGGTCCATAAATAAGATAAGGCTGTAAATATACGGGTAGTTATATAAAAATAACAAAGTTGTATTCGATATTACTACTATGTTTTAGTATAGGTGACTCGGGGCTAAGTGCTGTAACTGACACAGATTTTTCAATACAACCATTGGAAAAAGTGTTTTACAAAGTCATTTTCTATAGTCTCTACCATTCGTTAAGCTTGGTGGTTTAGCGGTTTGTGCATGGAATTTTTGCGTATATGCACATTGAATTCTATATCATATGAATGCATTGACATAAATTTGTTTACGTTTATTTGTTTGAACGCGCTAATCTCAGGAACTACTGACCCGATTTGAAAAATTATTTCGGTGTTAGATAGCCCATTTATATAGGCTGTATATTATCACGCTAAGACCAACAGGGGCGGAGCAATGCTAGTTCATAACAGAAATTACTGTGATACTACATAAAAAAAATTACAATATTATTTTCACTTGTATTTGCGTACAGATATAGAATTTTAGATCATTACCTAATTGAGTTTTCAAAAATATTGGTTAATGCGTAGGTCTCATCTTAAATTGTATCTGGAATCTAATTGAGATTCAACATTCGTAAAATCACGCTGGTAAGGGCAAAGGTTAGATTTATGAATTAAAAGATAATTTGTAGGTACATTTCTTATATATATAATATTCATGTTTTACACTGTTAAAATGCAAATAAAAAAAGTTTTAATTGAATCACGGCTAACCATAAAAACATGAAAAAGTCGATGAACTAAAAAAAATTTTATCCGATGTACCTAAATAGCAGTAGCTACGCTAATTGGGTCTTCAATTAAATAAAAACCTTAAAATAATATGCCTCTACCGATCGTAAGAATAAAAAAACTCTTAATTGAGTACAAACAAGTGCTTTAAGTAAAACATTTTTTTCTTTAAGTATATATAAAAAATAATCTAAACGAAAATAAAAACATGCTAAAATGAACGTGATAAAATTAACTTTTACCCAAATGTTAAATATTAGAAACATAATTAACATACGTGTAAAAACTTGCAACCCTTATTAAAATTCATAATTAAAACTTGTAACTCAATTACTAAGAATTAAGATACACACCCTTAAAACTTTCATTGTATTTAATAATTAACAGGCAGAGTTGACTGAATGTACCTTATTATAACTTTATAACCCAAATATCACAGAGGTTATTAAATTAGGAGTTTCTTACGTGAGACCCCTGTGGAATACTAATGTTGCCCTGCTTAATATAGGTGTTTCGTTCACCAGCATTGAAATAATGAAATTCTGATTTTAGAAATACATTATTAAATTTGAATGAAATACTCTCTCATTTATTATAACAAACATTCATAATTTGGATGTTAGCAGTATAAGTACTTATTAACTATTCTAAGAATCATTGAATGAAATTTGAAATCGTAGGTATACTACTTTAGGAATATGATTTCTAATAAGGATAATGACTAGACACCGTCCAACTTATACAATTTTTGGGTCCTAAATACTTATAATAACCTTACTTTTAATGTAATTTAGCATCGTGTTACAACAGGCATTTGATTTCAATCAATATTCATCTTGCGAAGTTCCTTTTTCCCTATTGGAATCCAATAAAGACGACAATTTTGAAATTAAACACAACCTTGACATACTTTAGGACAAATCGCTTATATACCCTAAAATCAATACACGTTTGTTTGATAAGTATCTAAGCAAAAGAAAAGCTGTTTAATAAACAGTAAAAGTGTCGGACAATAAGGGATTCGGTCATTATGCCTTTATTCCTTGGATTTTCCTGTTGTTCGTGGGAAAAAATGCGACATTACACGATTACAATAGCGGCGGGAGGAAGTGTGACCTACTCCAGGTCTTTATTATCATTTGATGGTTTATTTCTTTTGATAGTCGAGAACCTTGTAAGTTCTGTATTATTTTCTGATATGTGTTAAGTCATTTTGCTGTTACTTTATCAGTTTTTGAAGTAAGTTCTAAAGTTTTCAGTTCAGTCTACTGAGTTTTAATGAGTAGGTATCGCTCATTGTATTGTATATTCAATTTTTATCTTGAATTCTGAAATAATTTAATTTGTATAATAATTATTCTCAACTTAATAAGTCTAAGTTACGTAATTAGAATACTTAATTCGTTTTGATGTAGTCTGCAAGTTTTATATTGAAATAATTTCGTACAATTTTACCTTTAGTATTTCGGAAGAAGTACGATCAATAGCATCACCAAAACATGTAATATTTATTTCAAATCACCATCCACTCCATCTTGCTGGATTTCAAAGTTAAATCCTTCATTTAGCTATAGTTTGGGTTTCAGGCCTTTAATCTAGGTGGGGATTATTGCATTATTCATTTACGATACAAACATGGCTATTCAATTTTCTACGTAGTTTTTATCCGGGTTTTCGAGTTTCAGAGAAATGCAATATTGGGTCGATTCGAATTGTAAAGCATTTTATAAAACTTGTATCCTCGTGATTTTGGTTAGGTATTAGTTATTTTTGTTTCTGTGTTTGGGTTTTTTATTTTATATACAACTACTCGTAGTTATCCCGTTGTTCTGCCCTATTGCCGCTTTTTCTTATTTTTTACACCATAAGAACCTTCCTTGTGCTTCAACAAAAACGTTTAAAACACAATTAGCCGAATAAGTCGAGCCATTCTTGAGTTTTACGCTTAGCAACACACTGGGCGATTTATTTTTATTATTTCGAAGATATTATTGTTTGTTCGTTCTGCTTTTAAAAATAGGAACAGTGATTTATTATCTTAAAAAATATATCGTATTGATCATTTTGAAATAGATACGTAATCGATAGCTACTATTATGGTTATTATGGTTATTCGTTTCATTGAGTAACCTCGAAAAGAGTCCTACATTCATTTTTGCGAAGGCTTTATTTTTCAATTAACCGTTATTTACTTCATATTTTCATTTTAATAAACCGTGGTTTAAATATTCATAGCTACTTAATTAAAATTGCGTGGTTAAATCACGCGTTAAATATTTCATACAAAAGATGTCGGTGTTAAAGAAACAAAAAATTATATTTACATAACACGGCATAGCTTTATTCTCATTAAGCTGGATAAGTTAAAATGCAAATGGGTGTCGCACAGGGGTCTGTTCTGGGGCCTATTATGTATAAACACGTGTTATGATATGCTAATATGAAACTACTTTTCAGAACTCAGAATATTTATAAGGCTTTATCCTCAAAACAGACCTACACTAAAGAAACTTTAATGTATGCGTTTTTATTTAAATAACGTATTTAAATTTTGTTTTTGGTATATTTGTGGAGTGTGATTTTCTTGAAGGTGTAGATAAAACGTAAATATTAAGTTATAGTCGTTAATTGTAACTATTTCGTGAAATATCAAACAAAATTTCTACTTCCTTTTAATTTCCGACCAAGTTTGAACAAATTGCCAACGAATTAAAACGCTTAAATAATATGGCAATCTTAATCGTGTCCTTCCTTATACGCTATTGTAGTTAGATATGATTCAGGTTAATGTTCCTAACTCCATCTTTGTCTTGTAATGGGTAGTTAGGATTTTAAGACAACATTATTGCTTCGAAATGTATGTACTTCGGAAGATATGATCACATTAAATTTTATTGTCCTTTAATGCGTCATGTCTCCTTAAGTTGTTAAATATGGCAGTTTGTATGTCCTTAACAATGTGTTATATTACATCGGAATGCTTTTCTTACAGATTTAAATTTATCTAAATAACGTATTTGAATTCAGTTTAATATTTTTCTGAGTGATATTCTTGAAGTTGCAGTTGAAATATGATTAATAAAATACATATAGTCGTTAATTTTAATGGTTTCGAACGTAAATCTAGTTACGTCCAACAAATCAATTTAGAAAAAGAAATTTAGAATTATCCATGTTGGTAATATTTTGTCGTGAACATTTCTTAAACACAGTTTCTTTTCTTTTCAGGTCGGAAATTTACTTCCTGATCAACGGCACTAATGAAGCAATCTGCAGGCGGAATATTGAACTAGCAGCCACTCAAACCGCCTTTAAGTGCAATAAAACAACACGCCCTAACCAAAGACAGGCTGCGAGCAATATCAAACTTTATAACCAAAACAAAAGGAAGATAATTCTATTACGCAAATACGCAATCAAATGGCTCTGTTCGGAATTGGAAAGACAATCCAAGCGATATGTCAATTAAAGCCCATTCACGATTGTAATCAATTGCGACACTCGAAGACCAAACAACTCCACGACGAAGTTTTATATCAAACTTGATAAGCTATTTAATTTCGATTCGAAGGGGACAAATCGTATAATTTCGAAGGCCAAACCTGATGTATGGTAACACCAAGGCAATTATAATCGCCCAAGCCAGGGACTCGTATGGCGGCTCCAAATAACTCGCACTATCCACGGCCTAGCTTTGTTACTTTATCTTCGTGTCTTCTCACACTCGTATCTTTAGTATCGCAAGCAGACTTGGCGTTCGCCTCATTCGATTTCAATTCAACTTTATCAGGAGTCAACATTAGCAATCCCAATTCGACGCTCAATTGGTCCTTCTACGAAAACAACGCGACTGTCGTGAATCACTCGCACATAAAACATTCTAAGTATTCGACCCTAGTTACAGTCCTTTTGGCGGCAATTTTTATGATCGTCATTTTTACAACCATAGTTGGCAATATTTTAGTTTGCGTCGCTGTTTGCTTAGTCAGAAAACTGAGAAGACCGAGCAATTACTTGATCGTTTCTTTAGCTGTAAGCGATCTTTGTGTTGCTATTATGGTAATGCCGGTAGCGATGGTTTATGATTTAATGGGTTCGTGGCCATTTGGACCTGTAATTTGCGATTTCTGGGTGTCAAGTGACGTCTTATCGTGCGCAGCGAGCATCCTCAATCTTTGTATGATATCTGTAGACCGTTACTATGCTATTACTAAGCCTTTAGAATATGGGGTGAAACGAACGCCTAGAAGAATGCTATTCTGTGTTTTTATTGTATGGATGAGTGCAGCTTTTATTTCGCTTCCACCAGTTTTAATATTAGGCAATGAGAAAACAGAGACTTCGTGCTCAGTTTCACAGAATCAGGGTTATCAGATTTACGCTACATTTGGTTCATTTTATTTGCCTCTCACTGTAATGGTAGTTGTTTACTACAAGATATTTAGCGCTGCTAGAAAAATTGTAAAGGATGAAAAACGAGCGCAGTCTCATTTAGAAACGCATTGTTATTTGGAAATCAATGTAAAGAATGGCGGGGCGACAGAAGCTAAACTTCTGGGAAGTCAACCAACGCAAAATCCTACGCGAGGCTCTACGGCGAGCACAAATACAACTGTAAGTTTTTTTTTCAATTAATGTTAAAGAAATAAAGTAATTCAATATTTCTCATTTCTTTGAGTAAATTCGTATTTCAATTTCAATAATATTAAAATCTATTCCCATTTTTATGTTGAAATAATTAATAGCCTGTGTTATTACGTGGTTATTACTCAAACATATCTTGCCTTTAGTTGGACACATTAAGTAAATTGTTAAGAATTAATCATATATTTTTTTTTTTCTTATATTTCAGTGTAGTATGGATAAAGCAGAAAATACAATAGGAAGGTGTTTTTCGAGTAGAAAGTCGAACGAATCACAATGTCCTATGTTGCAGCCGCCAAAGACGCCAACCAAACCAATACACACGATAAACCGGCCAGGCCAAAGAGACTCAACGCCAGAAAATAAAGAGCAAAGCACGGAAAACAAACGAAGACAGTCCAATGAAAACAATCAAAAATTAAGTACCAGTAGAATTCGCTCGTCATTATCAACATTTGCTCAAAAGAGTCACATTGCGAAGGATCTTTTGCATCCAACTAATTCTCCGCATCAGAAAAAACTCCGTTTTCATCTTGCGAAGGAACGCAAGGCGTCCACTACACTTGGCATCATTATGTCAGCCTTCATTATATGCTGGCTGCCTTTCTTCGTGCTTGCCTTAATAAGGCCGTTTGTGAACGAAGATACGATCCCGGACGCAGTGAGTGCACTCTTCCTGTGGCTCGGCTACATAAATAGTCTTCTTAATCCAATCATTTATGCGACTTTAAATAGAGACTTTAGAAAGCCGTTTCAAGAAATTCTGTTCTTTAGATGTTCGAACTTGAACCATATGATGCGTGAGGAATTCTACCATAGCCAGTACGGTGGTCCAGAGCCACATTACTGTGTAAATAATTCGTCTAAAATCCAAAACTACGACGAAGGCGTCGAAATAGTTTCAGCTGTTGACAGGGAAGAAACGCGGGCTACGGAGAGCTTTCTATGATTGTCAATACCCCAGGTCGATCCCAAAGACCTAGATACTGTGATCTAATTAAGACTAAGTAAAGGTGTAGTGTTTACTTTAAACTTTTAAGCGTTAAGTATTATAAACGTTGTACCAATCAAACTAGTCGTAGTACGAGTATGTACTGATTTCTTTTTAAGTCATGTAGATTTAATATCAGTGGACGGGGTATCGCTTGACCAAAGAGTCGTAGCTGTTTGAAGAGATTTTGTAAAGTTGTGAATATTTCATATTTAATTAGTTCTAAGTTATGTGACTGTGTAGTGAGTTAAATATGTAATACATGTGATAGTAGATAGTAGATTTGTTCTGTTTGTCCGTTCAGAGTATATTTTGTTGTAACCCTAACGCCTCATTCTAATTCTGGTAGTTTACTTTGTAAGTCGTGGAGGAACGCCGCATCGCATGAACTTAATGCGAACTATGAATTTAATTAGAAATACCAAACTATGATGTGATAGTACTAACAAGAACGCCGGTGCGCCTCTATATTATTATTGAAGTAACATGCAAGCTATGGAAATGTTACGTCAATACAATTTTATTCAGTTTTATCAAACGCAGAGAATTTATACAAAACTGTATCAAATGTAGGATTTTATTTATGTAGAACAAATGTATAACCATAGATAAATATAATGGAAATTGTGTTTCTATGTTTTTTTAATCAATCCGAAAGGTACTAATATTTTAGAATTAGGTAATTCGATTGTTTTAATTCACACACATTTATAATAATTGTATCATCATTAAAATAAGTTACTTTGTATACGTTTGTAATAATGGTTTTGATATTCCATTAAAAGTCAGTATTGTAAATATTGTTCATATTGCGCGTAAGTAGATAATAAAAATAATATTATAAGTATATATTATAATGTGGACATAACAGATACCGTGGGGAAACTACGCTTGAAAAAAAATAATTTGACAATTCAATTTGATGTATTAATTATAACGAAGTAAATATATCTAAAGATGTAGTTTCTTTCCATAGATATTGAATATCGTGTGACTATTAGAATTTTTTAAACTCGTTTCGTCATGTATAAATTTCTATAGCTATATAAAATGTTTTATAAAATGCCGAATTCTGCCGTAAATTTTATATTAAGGGATGAATGTTTAGGAAATAATTTCATCGTTTAGCGAATAATTTTTGGTCACAAGACTTATCCTAATGCACTTAGAGAAGTGCACTCTACACATTAATTGTAATACAATTATTTATAGAAACTTCTAGTGGAACACCATTTATTACAGATTGTTTTAACGTAAAGTCCAATATGATTTTTGTGCAATAAAAAATTGTAATGTAAATAACTATACCTAAGATGTAAAGTACAAAATACTGTTTTATTTGTACGTTTGTAACCTCGTAGCTCAAGATTCATTTTGTACCACTTTCAATTGACCATTTTGTTATATATTCTTTATCACATTTCGATAGTTCCTTCTACAATAAATGTAAAGTCCTGTCATACGAAAACGGGGTCCAACAAAATATTGTAAAGGCATTTCACACGTGTATAAACCAGTCAAACAGAAAATATGTGGAATGTTACTCTTGCTATATTCTAAAACGCTCTTAAATATATCATCTTCAAGCGATGTGTTGGAAATAAAACTGTTTACCGACTTTTAACGTTTTGTTAATAATTTTTAAATAATGCTTATTTTGCAGGCACAATCATGTTGCTCTTTATTTTCTTTTAAATATAATACATTTCAATTAATATTGTAAACATCTATAATCACTGATTTCAAAGTATGCATTAATTTTGTAAGCTTTTATAATACTGTTAATTTTTTTTACTATTATGAATATGAACATTTTATTTTCTGAAATGTACAAAGTATCACACATTGCATAACGTATTTTCATTTCATTAAACTTCAGATATTTTAATATTTATTTACTCTCAATATTTGATATTGAGAGCAATGCTGTTCTATCAAAAATTTTATAACAGTTTTATTTTCAACACAAACACAACCTATTATACTTATAAGTTACATTCGTATAGTATAGTATTCTAACGTAGAAAAACAATTTCTTGATAATATAATCACCATGTATATTTCCTTTGTAGACCCCTAAAGTGATGAATTAAAGTTAGACTTTCATAATTATTTTGTTTTATTTCCTTATCCCTATATTATTTCCCATTTGGCCTGTCGATGCAGAAGTCAATATACTGTAAATTGGTATCAGCAAAATAGAGACAAATGAATGTCGGAAGACATTACGGAGTTTCAGAGCTAAAGAAGTCAGTCGACAATTTATTAGCTTCCAGTTTAACACATACGAAAACAAAAATCAGCAATGTCTTTTTAAAATAGAAATGAGGGAGATTCTAAAAAAAATATATTGTAAAACATTGTATCTTGCATCTTCTGATCTATAAATGCATACACCTAACATAGCTGATATACATACACAAATTGAGATAGGTATAGGTGTGTGTCTATTTGAACACCACTGTGTTAGTATTAAGTTTGTTCCATATGACCTTAATTCCTCTGTGTAGCAAACTGCCAAAACTTGCTAATTATGTGTACAGAAACAAGATAATCACTATCCTATATAGTTCATGTGTCTCCAAGCGACCATTTCAAAAGGTAATATAATTATAACACTTATAAATTACGTTAAATAGGAACCCATGAAATTTTCATAAAATACTGTACAATTTTAAAATGTTGTGTAAAATATGTTTTCTTAACGTAAAAAATGAAGACAAGATCCCAAGTCTTCTTAGTTTCTTCAATTGTGACAGCTCATGCTAAAACTTAAGTTTCAGTATATTAACAGTCACTTAGGGGCCATCCATTAATCACGTGATGTTTTTTTTGGCATTTTTGACCCCCCCTCCCCCTTGGTGATAGGTGGTGAGGTTTGACTACCCCCCCCCCCCCCTCTATGTCACGTGTATTTTTTCGTACCTGCATAAGGATCTATTTTTTATACAAAAAAATACTGGTATTAAGTACGGGGTATAATTATCATCTAATCTTGTTATAGAAAATTAAAGACTAGGTACTGTAATCAACGTTTATTATTTAATGTTCAATATTTTCTGACCACGGATTAACAAAACTTTCTTCAACACCAATAACTGGATAAGCATCTTGCAAATCAGTTGTTGGTACAGTGCTTTGTTGAAGATCAACATCGGTTTCATCAAGCCACTCGGCGCATCATTTTTCGCGCACCACGCACAATTGTCGCAGCTCGCGGGAACTTCATTTCGTTCTCTTTAAGACTAATAGCGCAACGACGAATCAAGGTCACACACACTACTAGCCGTTTTCGATTTTGTACGCGTTTGACTAAAAATAAATACGCCGTTTTTCGGTTGAATATCGCGCGCTTGCCGAAAAAAATAAGTACACGTGATATATTACTTTACCCCCCCCCTTGTGATATTTCGTGATTTTTTATGAACCCCTCCCCCCCCCCCTTTCGAGCCTAACATGATTAATGTACAGCCCCTTACAAGCTACTATAAATACGCTACTATAATATGAGGTACAAAAATACCAGGATTATTGTATAAATTCCGAAAAAATCCCTTTGAGTAGTCGTTTAAGGAATGTCTTGAACTCTCACAAATCAGAACGCCGATCATTGCCATTACTGTGTAAGAAAATCGATCAGGGAAAAAGACGTGACTTGCACTTTCCCCTACAAAGGGGACACATTCTTTACAAGACGTAATATAGTAGGAAGCTACCATCATCATTATTAATTAACCCACGATCTTACAATAATGTTTATCAAACGTCGCTTTGTTAAATTAAACAGTGATTAATGTTAAAATTTGAGCTTGCTCGATTAGTCGCAATCAAGGTCGCAATCCATCATTTGATAACACATGTCACATTTACTTAGTTAGCGTTGGGAAATCGACCAAGTTTCCGTCGAAGATGTTATATCCTGCGTCTCGAGTGCCTACGTAGTTTAGTTGAAAGAAAATATTATGGGAAGCGTAGGGGTAAAGTGGGTTAACAAGTTTGGGTGAATTTATAGCCATAAAAACATTTTTATAGGTATGTAATTTTAGATATAATATAAGTTGAATATTTGACAACTTTTGTGAGCTTTGGACAAAAAACAGTTGCATCAACACTTAAAGAATTATCTCGAGGTAAAAATATAATATAATACCTGCAACTGAATAATACTTAATACTTAAATCTATAAATAAATAATACTTAAATCGACAATTCAATGAAACATACAGTTAAGCAGGTACATATCATTAAACCTAGATTACCTACCTACTACGAAAATTCATTCGCGGAATTTCGATCTCGCACATCATATACAATTCAAAGAGACTATTCTAACATCACCTAATAACTGTCGTCTTGTCACCCGTTATCACATGACCATGAGATATTGTAACGAAATACATTATTTCTCAGTTATTTAGTCGTGTGAGATAGATTATATCGCACCCTCGTTATGGGCTGACACTTGGAAAAATGAAACATCGGACGTGGGCCCGCGAAATACGTTTTAAATGCTGTTTCATGAGATAGCAGAATAACCCCCGGTTACAATGTTTACGAGTAAGGGACAGGTGATGAGCAGGTTTTTTTGGTGATGTAGGACTTTAATGACGGTAGTGAATTATCTTTGTAATTAACATTTTAACAAACTTTGACAACGAAAAATAATTTAGGAAATTATAAGTAGCATTGCTTGATTTCTCTACTACGCCGTGCGGTGTGTCCTGCTAAAGTGGAATTTCTGGCGTATATATATATATATAAGTATATGGTATGCTAGAATGCAGTCATTTGATTTATTGGAAGGCGGATCTAATTTATAAATTACATAGAGAAAAAGACAAATGCATATTGTGTGTAAATATCATTTATTAAAATAACACTCGTATCAAATTAATTAAAACCTTATCCGAAAAATATTTCGAAAACAAACCTACCATTAATTTAAAATTCCAAGAATCTCCCTCACAGCTCTGTATACAGATGTATAATGAAAAAAACCTCATATGGACGTACTCACATGAGTTTATGCTACAAAGATTATGAGCCGTTGCTAACAACGCTCGACTCGAAAAACCTTTGAAATCCACCATTATTCATACAACTCTGTTACGAAACAAGCATGCTTGTTACACATTACTCGAATTTGCTTGATGCTACACTATTAGCTTTATTTACTGAACTTTATCACGCAATCTACTGCGTTTTTATTTATTACTTCTCCTTTGTAGCCGTATAACGCTCTACGTCAAACAATAATTCGTCTGCCCGAATATTATTATGCTCCGTACTTTACGCACCAAAGTTCAGTGTATTTTAGTGCCTATTTTTCGTGCTTTATGATTTCATGTTGGAATTGGATCATAACATTTATATTATTCTATATATACTTTTAAAATTGCGTAGACAGTAATGCGAAATATGCGCTTCACGATCAAATTATTTGTCGCTTTAATAATATTTCAAGAATCTTTTTTAGGAATGTTTAACACAACAGAATTTTGTTTTTATGAAATTCAAATATTGTCTTTTTATTTTATTTTCTTGCTACACTAAGAAATTCGCTACGTAACATAAAAATTCACGCGAAATGAAATGAAAGACAAATTGATTCAGCTGTGCATACATAGAATGCATTGCGCTGACAAAATTATATGTAAATTCCTAAGAAGCCGGGAACGAGTCAAAATACGACACCTACGTATACAAACATACAAGTAATATATTGCATTTCCCACTTTCCATTCACAAATGCGTTTAAGTTTACATTAGTTTTATTTACGATTGTAAATAGCAATAGAAATGTTGTAAATCTTCATTGCAATAAATTAAGATCAAGCGTGGGCGATCGGTATCTCTTAAATATTTTATACTAAGACTACACCGGCGACTTCACAGTATAAGAAATAGATAAAGATATTTTTTATAGTTCAGGATCCATCGCCCATTTTTGCAAGTGATTACTATCAAGCTAATTTTCCGTGAGTAGCTTTATTTTGATGAGACGCCCAATAATTTCCTATATGAAACATAGTTTATGTTTACATTTCACTTGGAAATGTAAACGGTTGGAAATGTTTTGTTTCCTCTTAACCTCTTGCTATGGGCAAGAACTAGAGAGCAACAATGTTTGCAACAGATTTTACGAGACCTTGTGTTTAAAAGCCTCAACGAGCAATTAGTTTCTGTTTTAAAGAATTTTTCAGTTCATTTAGGACTTTAAGGTTACGTCATGAATCACTACATAATATAAAACAAAGTCGCTTTCTCTGTCCCTATGTCCCTTTGTATGCTTAAATCTTTAAAACTACGCAACGGATTTTGATGCGTTTTTTTTTTTAATAGATAGAGTGATTCAAGAGGAAGGTTTTAGTATATAATTTATTAGGTTTTAGACAAAGCGGGCGAAGCCGCGGGCGGTAAGCTAGTTACATATAAATTACAGTTCTTAAGTGAAGTCCCGTGTCCCCTAGTGGGATAAGGGGCAGATGCATTATGAATACATCTGTTCACTGATCGATTTTCATTTAGGGACAAGTAGGTGATCAGCCGTCTGTCCTGCCAGACCTAGACATTTTTTCTTCGTTTCCACCGGGAATCGAACCCAGGACCCCACGCTCACACGTTAAAAAAAAGTTTGAAAAAAACATTTCGTGGCTTATGTTGGCAACCCTGAATGGGCAGCTCGATTCAAGATTACACCATAAATAGACAGCTAAGAAAGTTCGCTTGTCAGACAATGAATAATTCAGTGGGTGATGTGAGATTTTTACTATATTTGGGATAACATGGCTCTTGATTGCGTGATCGGGGAAATAAATGGCGCGGATTGAAACTGAAACGCTTGCCTTGCATCAATCACTGTGGTTTTGAAGGATAACTGAATAAATTATGTAAATCCCGTAAACGACTTTATAAGTGGTTATCAATTCGGGCCGCATTCTCGTCAATTAGTAATACTATTAATGTATTTTAATTTATTACTAAATACGTGGCAGATTCGTTTCTTGATTAATTGTTTGTCTGTCTACTTGTACAGAGTGCATATTCTTTCTTTAACTAGTAGAAAAATGCATAAAATATATTAGAATAGACCTAGTTTTTGGTAACTAATACGTTTAACGTAAAATAACGATATTATTTGTCACTCAACAAAGTGGGTCAACTAGAGCTTAATAAAAAGAAAATCGCATTTGCCAATAGAATAACAATTTCAACGCAATAAAACATTAAGAGTGATGGTCAAAACATGTACACATAATATATACGTCTCAAGGAGACGCACATTAATATCGTAAAAGGCTTTCCGCCGGGATCAAAAGGCGGCAGTCCGAATTGCTAAGATGACAGCGATGACACGTGACGTCATAGCTGTAGAGTGTAAATGTGTATAAATGACTGTTTTCTATTTTTATTTGCCTACTACAATTTTTTTGCAGCTTTTCTGTGCGGTCAACTAAATAATCGCTTACTAGAGATAAGACACATTTTTACAATTTGTATTATGTGCTTTTACCTATACTAGGTATATTAAATATTATTATTATGAGGAAAATTACTCTACCTTTTTAGTATGAAGGCTGTGTGATAGGTATGTGTCATTCATATACATATTTGTAAATAATAAACACTACAGGACATTTTGAGAAAAATATTGTATTTAAAACTAAAGGGAATAGTCTGATTTAGTTGAAATTACAGTATTCTTTATTTACCTATGTAAATAAGTTACTTAATCTAATCATTGATGTAACCTTTGAAACGGTGAACCAGTTAAAAAGATTTAACATTTACCTTTCATTCCGTGTCTTTTAATTATTAGAGATTCATTTATAATACACAACCCACTATGTATAGCAGTGGTGGCTCAGTGGTGAGGACCTCGGACTTCAAATTGATAAGTCGGGGGTTCAAGACCAGGCGAGCGTGCAGGAAATAAATAGATTTTTCAAATTTGTCTGCGCGTGTTTATAACATTACAACTGTTCAACGGTGATGGAAAACATCATTAGGAAGCCGACATGTCGAAGAATCAAAAGTTCGACGACATGTGACCAACACGCACATGGCCAGCGTGGTGGATTATGGTCTGCACCCTCATAGGAGGCCCGTGTCCCAGCAGTGGGAACGTACAGTACGATTCATGAAAGATGACCACAAATGGCAGCCGTCTGCGCACGTACACTCATGAAGAAAAGACTTTTTGGTTTTGCATAACCAGCGTTTACAACATTAAACAAATTATTTAACCAAAATTAAAATATTATTTTGTTTTAAGTCTTTTCTTCATGAGTGTACGTGCGCAAACGGCCGCCAATTTGTGGTCATCTTTCGTGAATCGTACCGTATATGGGCTGATGATGATGATGATGACATAACATGCATTAAATATGATTTGAGAGAGACACACACACACACAGACTTAACAAAATTCTACGAACAATAATTTGTAGTACCAAAGATTCTATACCTTTATGCTATACTGAATTCATATTTTCCTTTCAATATCCGGGGATAGAATTTTTATGGGATAATAGAAATATCAAAAGAGGCACGTGAATATTCTTCAATATGTTTAGCAGAACGGACTTGGTGATTATTTTTATTTAATTATCTTTTTCTAATATACTTGATTGAATATAAATGATTAACAATTAACATCTAAAAGGATTTTAGTTAGGTACCTTTGTTTTTACAAGAAATTCCTTAATTCTAATTATGTTGTTTTGACTGCTTAAAAGTGCTGAATCAAGGGCAAAAAGTAAAATACTCTTAAGATTAACCGCATGTAAAAAATTGTTTAATATTCAAAAAGTTATTATTAATATTGCTCTAACTATTTTCGTACCATGAATAAAATGTAAAAACGTTATCTTTATTACACGGTATTATTTAATACTTAAAGGTCTGTTTCGGTTATAATACCAGTATTTTATCATCTACAATAAAGCAGAACTAATTCTTTAATTCGTGACGTAAATTGTAATAATAATTAATATATTTTAAAAATAAGAAAAAAATAAGAAATAAAACACACTTGATGTAGATTGTCACCAATACATAATTAGTGTGCAAATTTTGAATTAAATCGGCCCGATTACGTACAAGCTTGTCGGTTACATACAAACATACAGGTGAATAATAAATAAAATAAATATTTCAGGACAATTTTTCACACACGGCACGATCTGATCCCATACTAAGCTTTCGCTTGTGTTATGGAAACCAGATGGCTGATAAACATACATATATAATTTTAAATAAATACTTATATAGATAATTCACACCCAGACACAGAGCAAACATCTATGTTTATTACACAAATATTTGCCCCGGGTGGGAATCGAACCCACGACCTCTGGCTTGGAAGGCAGGGCCACTACCAACCATGCCAACCGGTCAGTCAGGTGAAGCATAATTGCTATCTATTCGACAACCAAATTGGAACGATGTTATATTTTCATCTCATGACATTAAACTTGACCCAGCACGAATTATAGGTCACATCTTGTTCCAATTTAATGTAAAAGTTTGTTGCGGGGCAAATGTTTGGGCGTATTTTGAGATGCGTTAGTTATTTTCACTCTATTCAGTGTTTAAAAGAGCCCTAGAGTTGTAAATTCTTATCTATTTAGGCCGTTTTAGATTTGTGTTTTATTTAGGCATTTATTTCCTTGCAAAATTATCAACCGACTTCAAAAAATATATGAGGTTGTCAATTCGACTGTACCTATATTTTTTTGCTTTGTTACTTCGGAAGTTTCGGGTGGGTTATTTATTATGTTTGTCATAATATATTTTCATTTTCTCAAACTACGGACTTACTGTTACAACCAAGTAAACTAAACTTCAATGTTATCTGCTCTAGTTATATTGTTGTTATATATCTTATAAGTGTTTTACTTAGGTACCAAGAGATAGTAATAATACTAGTTTAATATATAATATTATCTGTGTTAATATTAAACTGTTCTTCAAATACAGTAAGACTTATTTAATTTACAATAACAATTTGACTACGTTTATTTAATCGATTTGTTCATATAAATAAAAAGTTATGTCAACGCATGAAATAAATTCTATGTCTATTGGGACTTGGATTGAGTCCCTTATGGATGCCCATCTATTCGATTCATTTAACGATCAAGTCTATCAAATAGGTGATCAGCATTCACTGCTAAAACTAGATTTATTTTTATTACCCTCTACGGGACTGCAAAAAGATTCCGTTTATTGACCAATCTTGAAAAAAAGTAATTTATAAGAACTGCTAAAGTAATACCATTGGAAGTATAAATTGAGTAAATAAATAAAATCATCGGAAACTTCGTTTGAAATCGTTTTAAAAGTCGTTGTGATTTTCCACTTGAATGTCCACCCTAAGTCTTCAAGACAAATCTTTTACGATAAGATAATATCTGACCAAAAATAAATATTATAATGAAGTTTAAATAAATACTTTGTGTAGGTATGTGTCTCTTTACTCTTTATACTTACCATACATCCTAAATAATTTCGATACACCTACGCTTAGAAAAAGCTGTAGGTATAAAAATTGAGTGGAGAATTTTTGAGAAATAATAGGAGTATATAAAGAGCCGTGATTATGAATAAGTGGGTGCTTCAGAACTTAAATAATTTCACCCTGTGGTGTCGCATAATTTTAGTAGCGGGAACAGATTCTTCTACGGCAGAATGCGGGCTTAAGATCTATACTAATATTACAAAGCTGAAGAGTTTGTTTGTTTTTGTGAACGCGCTAATCTCAAGAACTACTGGTCCGATTTGAAAAATTCTGTGTTAGATAGCCCATTTATCGAGGAAGGCTATAGGCCATATATCATCACGCTAAGACCAACAGGAGCGGAGCCACGCGGGTGAAACCTTGGAGCGCAGCTAGTATTTGATAAAGTTTCACGCTTCACGTTGGAATAAGTTGCAAGTTTAAACTGAAAGTTTTCTACCAGAATATCAAACTATTCGCAGAAGCCAACTTCATACAGTTATTTACTTCCTTATTGATTCTAGCCATTTATGTCTATAGTTCTATTATATATCATTAGTATAGAATTAGTTTGTTGTTTGTTATAACGTTCCAGAAAATTATTTCACCGTTGGATATATAGGTACGTGATCCCTAAGTGCTTCCAGTACCACGGGCGACTCCGCGTAGACCTCTTGTAAACTACATAACAGAACGTTATACAGCATTTAAAATGGAAGCCATGACGTCACAGCACATAACATAAGACGGTGAAGCTCATACAAAGAAAATACCAACATTCATAGCAACCAATACATAGCATGAGTCAGCAAAAAGATTAAACTCGTCATGCCTTGCTAACGACGACTATTCCTTCGCCAAACTTAATATTTAACTAAAGCTATACACATTTTCCATTTCCATAATGGATAAGCGTGACTCATCTGAATAATGCTTTGAAATAAAAACCTTTGCTAACCTCCCTAATATCTGCTTTCGGCATAGATTATCATATTTTCGAAGCCTTATGAATTTTCAGCTGGATGAAAAAATATTTTCGTAATCAAATTTGAAAACTGTGAATAATTTTTTAGACCTTTTGATGAATGTACCTACTTGTGTTTTTGCAATTATAAATGGTTAGATTGAAAAATTGTTTTGTTTACCTGAAAATCTGTGTGGTTTACTCTATTTTGGTACGGGAGCTATTAACGTTTTAAAAAAGTCATTTTAGTATAGTTGGGTTTTTGATATACTGTTTCTCTTTCTATTTCGGTTAGAGTCCGGGCTGTCTGGCTGGCGGTAGTGGTTGCGTTTATTAGTGCGCACAGGAAAATATCCGTAATTTAAAGCCATTTATTAACGCGTAATTTTTAATCTTTTGTCTTTAGATAGATCCATCAGACATAATTTTTTTATTGCAAGACGTTTTTTTCGTTGTTAAATAGGTGCCATACGCAATTTTTTATTTCAAAATAATTAAAATGTCATCGAAATAAGTGAAATTACATCAACATGAGTCCGCTTAAAAGGTAAGTAATAACTTTATTACTTATATAATATTATCCTTTTTTAATACTTATATTGAATAATTAGTAAACTAATATTTTTAATAGATGGTTTCATATTTATTACACTTTTGGATATTAATGAATTAATGAATTTGATGATATTTGGTTTTTATCAAGTTTACATTAATGTCCTATTTGAGGTTCGTTGGGAAAAGGAGGCACCATGGTAGATTGTTGCTAAAAAATTGTAAATAGTAAAATGATTATTATACATAGTATATCCTTCACAGGGACTCATGTTGATGGAATTTCACTTATTTCGATGACATTTTAATGATTTTGAAATAAAAAATTGCGTCTGGCACCTATTTAACAACGAAAAAAACGTCTTACAATAAAAAAAATTATGTCTGATGGATCTATCTAAAGGCAAAAGATTAAAAATTACGCGTTAATAAATGACTTTAAATTACGGATATTTTCCTGTGCAGATAAGATGCGCACTAATAAACGCAACCACTGCGGCCAGCCAGACAGCCCGGACTCTAACCGAAATAGGAAGAGAAACAGTATATCAAAGAACCAACTATACTAAAATTCTCTCTTGTCAACGTTGGTAGCTCCTATACGATTTTACCTACCAGAGTAAACCTATTAAGGATACTATAATTAAAAAGATCTATAGTTGCCACCCTCACTATTATTCACTCTAAATTACTATCACAATTAGTCAAACGAATGTAAAGAATGACTATATAGTGACTCTAATTCGGCATGGCATTAATTACTTTTACTTTTTTTTTCCAGACAAAGAATAAGAAGAGCATTAAAAACTTTAGTATAAATTTACGTTTCAGTCTGGCGCGAGAATCACCTTTTTACACTGAAGATCACCTTAACCCTCTGTAGGGGAGGCTCTGTAGAGGATTTAGAAGTATTTATCTTTATATCTTCATTGTCATTCTTTATCATAAAGACATCTCATTGCAGATCTTTCCTCACCAATAAACCAAATGAAAAGACAAGTTCCAAACTATCAGAAAGAATTGAAATATTTAATTCAAACGATTTATGCGTGCACATATCAAACAAATCACAAAATAAATAAATTGGTTAGAAAATCTGTGAACCGTTGGAAGCGGTAAACTGTTTACGTTCGTACCGAAAACGGACAGGTAAAGGATTTCCTGCTTTGAAATTGTACGGAAAAGCAATTTGTGAGGCTTGCCCAATCGTGTGTATTCGCCTTTATTGTAACACTTTTAACATGTACGACGTTTTGATTTTAATACCGGATCAAAGATTTTTATTTATGTAGTTATTTTGTATTGCAGATTTTTAGAAAAAGTCGAAAATTCTTGTGTTCTACTATATCCTCAACTAAACATATTATAAAATATTATATCATCTACCTACTACATTTATTAACTATTTGATTGTACATTAATTACTGATGATATTCGGTTCTATTCACACCATCTAAAATGCAAATGAACTTTGTAATAACGCACCTCATTGTTAAACAGGTTTCAACTTATGAAATATTCCATGTAAATTCTCAATTTTTGTACTGACTTTCTACGCAAAACTTAAATAAAGATATTTTAAAATGCGGCTGGTGTAATTGTACTAAAAACTAAATTAATTACGTTTATTTTTCCAAGCAGCAGCGCTCTTTTCCTTTTTATTCGTCCGCCGAAGAAAATAACTCCAACCGTGACTTGATTTTTATAAGAACAATTTACGAAAAAAGTGACCTGAAGCGTAATAAAAACATTTGGTTAACTTCCATATAAATTAAGGTTAGGTTTTCATTGGATTATTTCCCTCTTTTTAAGTAAGAAAGCTAAAAGTCGTGAATGAAATATTCCTTTTCCAATGTCTTTATTTTCAACATCTACAACGATAAAGTTCAAACGATTCTTTGTCTAACTGGAAATATATTAATATAACCTAGAATAATAAATTCTTCTTCGTACATTTCCAAATTTCGTACATAATCTATATCTATCTATATACAGGGTGTAATCGTTAAGTGTGCACAGGCGATTATTCCGTAACTATTATAGATTTCAAAAAACTTTAAACATATATCGAAAGCCCTTTACCTAATGAGTAAAATGACAATAATAACTTTTAAAAAATAAAACGGGAAATATCCAAAAAAGTTACATTAAACACTTAACGATTACACCCTGTATATATAATAAAACTCAAAGGTTATAGTGATCTATCAACGCACAGCTCAAACCACTGGACGTATCGGGCTGAAATTTGGCATGCAGGTAGATGTTAGGACGTAGGCATCCGCTAAGAAAGGATTTCCCGAAATTCTTGCGGGAACGGGGAAAAACGGGGATGCACGTACAAAGTCGTGGGCGGAAGCTAGTATTACATAAAAATGAAACCCGTTTTCCTTGGTCACGGCATCACGCGTGAACGGGTGGACCGATTTCAATAATTCTTTTTTTATTATATTCCTTGAAGTACGAGGATGGATCTTATGTAGAGAAAACGTATATATGTACCACGGGCGAAGCCGGGGCGGACCGCTAGTATTTTATATAGTCATTGGTGTTAAATGTCCACTTACACACATCTTCTATTAACGTATTTCAATAAATAGAAAAGTACTGATGACTAACTAGTAATTCATTAGTTTTTCTAATACTTTCCCTCCCAAAAACCTTTCGACGTTCGACGTTCGACGATGATTAATTTGTTCGATTATTTTATTCACGTACTTTGTGTATGTATCTTAGTTAATAAATTATAATCCATTCCGAAACATAATAACATATATTGTATCTATTCTCGTTTAATTGAAGTATAATTGTGTTAAGGACTATTGAAAATCAAATTACTAATTGAGCTTGTTACCAGGAATCGGCTTATGACGTCAGACATTGATTGTGGCTTTGGAAATCCAACTCATAGCAAAATAGATACAGTGTATTATAATATATAGAAAGAAATAAAGAAGGAGCCAAGCCATCTTAATAAAAAAGAGCGTGATCCTTGTGCAGGTGTCAGAAGTTAAACTTTTTGTCAAGATTCAAATATCGTCGCTTTACCCCATGACGTGACGGTATTGCCATGACGTTACTTATAAGTTTCACTTTAAAAACTTATATAGACCTGGGTTAAACCCATACTATAAATTCTTGATTTAACTGCAGTACAGAGTTTTAAACACGTTTGTCCTTCTCTATCGTTTAACGCTAAAACAAGTTTTGTAATAAGACTTTTACTAAAACCATGGTTTTAAAACGTTCTAGGCTCGGTTATTAGTTAGTCCGTGTTTTATAATAAGATGGAGCCTCTAAATGCTGTACGTAACAAGCTGATGTAGATTTTTTGGGTTATTTTATCTGCTATAAATACATGGGTAATGCATTATAATGAATTCAAGTTCTATACTTGTTTTGTTCAAACTGTAAAGCTCTAACAATAGAGTGAAAGCACTACATGTATTACTCGGAAATTCGGACATTCAATATTGGTGAGAGTACTATGCAGAGAGGCCGATGGCCGCTTATTTATCCAATAATTTTTGTGTTTAGCCGTAGAATATAAAATTTTTAACATTATCCTTTATGAAACTTCTTTCAAATTTTAGAAATTGTACGCACGGGAATTCTTAAAACTATCTTTTTGGAAAAAAAAAAGTGCAACTGATTGGTAACCTTTTCACTTAGAAGTAGTTTTCATGATAATCTTATATTTACAAACTTTAAAAATATTATTTAGAAATAAATCTTACTGATGTATTTACTTACTTTGGTTACAAATTTTCACATTCCTATATTCTGCTGCTTGCATGCAAGTCTGCTGATTATCGATAAATACAAAATAATACACAAATACAGTGATCACTTTTACTCTATGCGACTAAAATAACACTATTAAAACCTCGTATAATCCTCAAGTATTAAGACCTCAAATAGATATCAAGCCGATTGAGATGTATTACCAAGGAATCTTACGAATTGATTGCAAATATAATACTTATTCCTATAACTAGTAATACAAAACAAACCTAGAAATGATTAATTATGGCTATTATTTAGTGATTAAGCAAGAAATATCTGATAGAATTACCCAACTCATTTATTAAAGTAATCGTAAATAATTCTACTAACAAATGATTCTTCATTATAGGGACAAATGGGCAGACAAGTTGGTAATTTTATTATGTTACGGTAACACTTTGAAAGCCTAACTTTGCCCGGATGAGAATTAAGGAAAAATAGAACTAACTTGGTTATAAGTTATAATGAGAGTAGTGCGGTGCAGGGTTGGTTTTAATGCAGTTTTGGAGTTCTAATTTATTTAAGTTGGAAAGGCAGTTTATATTATTATATAAGCTATACTATGGAGTATAGAGGTAGGATAGAGGTCTGCAGTGTTGCACAATGCACATACTAAATTATTAATTACAATTTTCAGTTGAGTTAGTACGTTATAAAAATGTTTTTTTGCACTGTTAATATTTGTACTCTTTAAAATCACATGTTTATCTGTTTTCAGTACGAAACTGGTGCCTGAATTTGGGAGAAATTTCATTTTTGAAGAAAAGATAATTCTTTGTATATAAAATATTGTTATATGAATAATAAAACAACAACAAAAATATTTGAAGTTATTTATTTAACAAAAGTTTCCTTATTTACAACATATTCCCCTTAAATTTCTAAAACTATTCATCGTCGGTGATGATCCTCGTAGTCCTGGTGCAATAAACTCTGGATTCATCACTACCTATAAAGAAAAGAACAAAGATATTAAAAAATAACAATATAAATAAGCCAAAAATTCAACCCCACTCTCAAAAGATTAAAGTTTTATTTCCCCGTTAATCCCCAGATTAAACTTGTTTAATATGTAATAAACTCCATATAAAATCCGCACTCGAACTTTCGATAATGCCCGAGAGAACCCAAGATATAAATCACAGAACAGGCTTGATTTCCCGACTGAAACTCCATTATCCCTTCAATAAAGTCACTGATTTGCCAATAAAATTTAATTGAACGTTGTAAGACAAATGCCTCCGTAATTTGTATAGAAGACAAAGGATTTTAACCGAAAGTATGAATGAACGTGTCTAATTTGATTTGAAGATTACTATCAAATAATTATTATATTATATCAAATAATTGCAAATAGGCTTTTATTGTATTATGAAATTAAGTTCATGAAAGGTAGATATTATAACAATACCCGAATTGTTTGTTAAAAAGTTTAAAAACATATGAAAATTACATTGAACATTATGAAACTAAATATAAAAAGATGATTTTATACAACCCCTTTAAAATAACTAAAGATAACCTTAGTCCCTATTAAGTATCTCTAAAATATCCCATATCCCATTGATCCCATCAAAATTATTATATATAAGGTGTTTATATTACATTCTCCAAATACCATACTCGAATAGCAGTCGTAATGAACGTAGCACAATGCCGAGGGTTATATCCCATCCTGCCTTCAATGGGAGTGGGATTATTGATATTCAATGGTATGTCAAGTTTTCCTTTTTTTGCCGATATTGGAGTTTGATAAACTAAGGTTACACTGTATGTGGTATGTTAGGTTATGTTTTGTGGAATGGTTTATTTGCTATATGAAATAAGTTCCACATTTGTGTTTGGAAAAGTACAGTACATTGTGCAGTAATATGAATAGATTAATGTTTCTACTATTGTATTGTATTGGAGAGTTCATAGTTAGATATAATTTACGTTAATTGCATAAAAGAAAGTCCTGTTACTGGATGTTAGTTATCTACCAGGACTATAACACCACTTTTTGCTGAAAAATAGTTGATACTTAAATGTGAACGTTAAAAAATGTTCTACCCATGTAGAGCCGGGGCGATCAACTAGTTTTTTATACATGCAAATATCTACTTCTCTCACCATTTTACAATATAATTATATATCTACTATGAAAGAACAGGAGAGATATACAGGCATTCCCGAACATAACACGTACACGAACACGTTAAAAGATTTGTATTCCGATATGGAATGTAAAAATGTGTGCTTTAATCGCACGAACAAGCTTTTACGAGTCCACAGCTATCGGACAGCTATTCAGTTTAATCGAGTTTGAATTTTACTACAATATTTTATTTTATATTGTTATCGACATTGTAAGAGATAATTTTAATGATCGGTTACTTTCCGGACTTGAAATTGTAACTTTTAGATCTATTTAATATTTTTTTTATAAATAGCAGATAATGAGGCGGGAAATCAAGCAAGTGTGCCGAGCAGACGTGTCAGAAGTGAAACTTCTTTGGCAATTTCAAAGATACCAAAATCGTCGCGTCATGGCAATACCGTCATGTCATGGAGGACATGACGGTATTGCCATGACGCGACCTTGAAATTTTACTCTGAACGCGCCTAAAGAAGTTTATCTTCAAAAACAAATGCATATCTTTTTTATGTGTACATAATATTATATCGTCGTGTGACGCTTAAACTTTACAGCACTTATAAGAAAACCTCTAAGACTTATTGGTTCAAGTTCTTGTAAAGGAATGAAAGTTCAAACAAGAGGTCTTTGTTGTACGCTAAGTTTGCAGCAGAAGTTGGAACAAACAGTATGAAAGTGATATCGAATTTTTGTGTGAATACGTAATCTCTTCAATTACTTTTTCTAATAATTTAGGACATTATTTAAAGAAGTGATGTCAGTTTAAATTATTAGTCTTGAGTATGTTACTATCAAACTATGGTTGTTTATGTGATTTTTCTTTTATGTGTTTATCAGCAAGGAACATCGTTCATAGACTTGGCATCCACAAGATATTTCTAAGAGTACCTTTTCCTTGTTCTGTCCTATCTACCCAAGTACCCTTTTAAAATTCCTAACAAAACTCGGGAATGATTAAAATGAGCCTCAGCATCTGTTCCTTCATTACATTTGTATATAATCGTTAACCATTCTAAAGCTTAACCTGACCTTAGCCTTCCACTTAACTTTAAAAATTCTAATGAATGCGTTGAAAGAAGGATTCTTGAATAAAAAGTAAATTTCTTAGGATGCTTCTTTAATAAGGTCTAAACTTGGTTAAACCTTTATTTTTACTTTTCTAAAGCCAAAGAATTTTTCTGCTAATAGTTTCGTTTAGTTATACCTTTTATCCTATCATTGAAATCTAAGTTCTACGCGATGAGGAATATACCTTTGTATAAAGGAATCACACACCAAAGATTCTTTATACAGAAAGTTTATTATATTGTTATCTCACTTCGCATACCTGAGATACTAATTTCTTTAAAATACTAATAATAAAATACAAGTAGTGATTACTAAATTGAAAAGATCATATAAACGTCCTCCAGTACTCAATTTCCAATCGCCAAATCCGAAGGGAGCCAATCGCATGCAATGCTCGTTAGATAGAGCATCATTCGATCTCTCAACGACTGGCCAATTGATAGATTCCATGAAGATACAATTGTAATTAAATTGGTGTAATACTGGTAGTACGTATTAATCGTGACCAAAATACAAGTGTAACATTGCTAGCCTTCAGTCCTAATTAATCGAGATTCGCCCAAACATGTACTCATTTACAAAATTACAATACATATACAAACAGAAATGGTATTGAGTTTTCTAAAATAGGCTATATCAATTATTTATGTAACCTTTATGGAAAAAGTTCAATTGTGTACAGATTAAACACAGGAGACTGTAAAATAAGAAACTCATATATTATAATGCAGCTAATTTTAGTAGATTGGCTTAATCAAAATCTTGGTTGACCCAAAACATCCAGTATAATGTTATGAAAGTATCCATCATCTTACGCAAGCTTCAAATTGGCTTATCGCAGCGTGTTAACAAATAATCAGATCTTTATGATCCACGTGGTTTTATCATAAAGGAATATTAGGGAGTAAAAAATGAGATTATTTTTACGATATTAATAAGCTTCAATTTCGATCCAGAAAAAAATACTATAATTTATTTACTTGGACAACTATATTTCTATTTTCTAAAGTATTTCCATAAAAAGATTGATCTTGCCTAATTATTAAATTATATTAAATTAAATGCCTAGTTATAATGTTAGGAGAAATATTAGATTAGAATTTACAATAGCTTTACAATAATAGCGCTCTTTATTAAGAATATCGGACAAAAGCTTATATGAAAAGATGGAGCACCAAAAGGACAGAATAGTCAATATTTTAAATTGATTCCAAAAATAGAAGTTTTTCCAATAATTGAATGATAATGGCAAAATGTTATTCTGTTAAAAGTTGTCGAAAAAGTTAAAAGTTTTTGCGCTTTCCTTTTAATTTCCCTATTGTCTATATCAGTGACAACTTTTATGATTTTTAGACACTTTTTATACATAAAGATGTAATATTCTTCGTTTCCGTCGTTACCTATATAGGAAAGTAAAATGCAAGTCAGCTTTATAATCAAAGAAGCTTTAATGTTTTGAAGGTTATATCACATTATTTTTACCAGATACTGTGCGAATATTTTTAGAAAAAGTATGTTTTTAATTTCATTTATTAACACATTTTTTTTTTAATTGTAAGACGTATATCTTTTGTTGTGTTGCTATTTACATCTTTTTAAGATACTTGTGATAATTCTTACAAAAAATAACATTCATCCATTCTCTAGCCACTGAATTCAAAATCTAAAAGTTACATAGCCTTTTGGGAAGTTGTATAATATATTCCCAAATACACAGCGAATGATATGAAGCCTCCACGTGTTAGTGTGAACATTTAAATGCATTACAGTGTATATGAGTGTTGGCTTTGACGCATGATTAAATTGGACCAGAGTTTGAATCGCAACCCAAAGGTCGTAAGAGGAATTTGTTAGCAAATTAATCTTAAAAGTTAAAATTCGCACTTATTTTTGTATATTTTACATGTATAATATAAAAAAAATGTGTGTGCCAAGCACACGTGCCAGAAATGAAACTTCTTTGGGAAGATTCGAAGATTCCAAAATCGTCACCTTACTCCATGACGTGTCGGTATTGCAATGACGCGACCTTGAAATTTTACACTCAATGCGTCCTAGGTATTTTCACTTCAAAAATATTGTCTCTTATAACATAAGAATTTTATTAATGTCTATTCCAAAAATAATTCTTCCATTCGTAAATTGTTTTGCATAAAATGAAACACAAACTCTTTATTCACAACTACATAGAACAGTAACACATTTGCATTATTTCTCTTTGTATAAACTCAGCCAAAATTAATCCAACATTAACATGGTTCGCACCTCGGAAATCCGAATAAACTCACTTGAATGTGCTATTATATTTCGCTAAAACAAACATGAGTAAATGTATGACAAAGTTGATTTATTAGTATTACAATTTCACTATAATTATGGTGCCTGTTATTTCGTTTGCTTAGAGTTTAGACGATAAGACTGTACTGTATTATTTATTTATTATTCTTGTCCTGTAATATAAGACCCTTAGTATTCAGCGATTGTCTGATTGAAATCGCTTCAGCCGTTTCAAACATGTGCCTAGATAAAGTTCTTGTAGCGTTAGTATGTATAAGTAGAAACTTTCGAAAACGTCGTTCTTCTTTTATTTTGAAATTGCAAACTTCGATTATACGTACTGAGGTAGAGTACGGATTTATTTAATAACTAGCAAACCGGGCGAACTCCGTTTCGCCACCAGAGACACCTTTTCTTTGCTATAAACCTCACGGAGCCCGAGACAATGCAATACCGTGGAAATCGGTTCGTGCGTTCTGGAGTTATAGCGTCAGGAAGGAAATCCCGACTTATTTTTATATAGTAGAATACCAACACAAGACAATATGATATATATATATATCTACTATAGTAGACAGTGACTACAAACCGGTATTAACATAAAAAGTAATACTTAGGAATATTGCCTTGCATTTTACTTTAAAACTCAATACCGTCAGGAAATAAACATATAATATAGGTAAATTAATATTATGTATATAGGGCAACAGAATAGAATTTACCTTATACAAATTTACAACAGATAACTACCAAGCCAATCAAAACCTAACAACAGCATTAATACGATAAAATATAAACAGTCTCCAACTAATGGTTAATCCGATTGCCTGAATCAAATTACCGGACCTCGTATGACATCGGAAGTTTTGGCTTCCTAAACAACCCTCTATTTTGATTAATAATTGGGCATATTATGAAAATGTTTGTCCTATGTTTTTGTTCCTCTTAACCACATACAATACTACTTAAACTATTATTTTTGATAACAATTTAAGTGCGATTATAGTGGATTACTTTGTAGACCATTAATATTAAACGTAATTTCCTAAATGATAATGTTTTGACACTGAAGATCTTCGCGAGAAAATGTTTCTTTTTACCCTACAAAAGATTATACTTAACTTCTTGTTGTAATATTTTATTTACATCTTATCACTACATAGTATAAAACAAATTCGCTTTCTCTGTCTCTATGTCCCTATGTCCCTATTTATGCTTAAATCTTTAAAACTACGCAACGGATTTTGATGCGGTATTTTTAATAGATAGAGTGATTCAAGAGGAAGGTTTTAGTATATAATTTATTATGTTTTAGACAAAGCGGGCGAAACCGCGGGCGGAAAGCTAGTAATTAATAAGTAGATCCTATTTCTTTATTTATGTAGTGATTTTGAATATTTCAATGAATTTGATATTTTGGTTTTTATAAAATTCAAATACTTTATAAATACATACATTTTTAAACAATTGAAAAAAATTGATCACGACGGATTGGTAGAAAGACGCGGGATTTGGAATAGCTTTTGAACAGATGATTTGTTGCGTTTAAAGGTGAGTGTAATGTTTCCACCCGAATAAAAGATCCTCGAATATCTCCGTATGGTTATAAAATATAGAATTAATAGATTAAATTTTCTATAAAATTGAAATTCAACTTCCTACGACGTATTTGACGTAGGTCACTTAATTAATCTTGTGTAGACATCTCTTAAGAGAGGTTATAAAACCTGAAAGCTCTTCAAGTTACTACTTGACAAATCATATACTTTTAACTTTTTTACTTTTACTTTTTATGTCATAGATAATTTCCTTTTCTAACGCAAAAATACTAAAATTAATTAAAGCTGGACAATTGCGTAGTGTAAATATAATCCTAGTATTAAATGCCAGCTTTGAATTGAAATATTAAATAAGAAACGTTCAAATACCTTACCGTCTCCTTGATACAGTGGTTGACGCGTGAGCGTAGAACCGAGGGGTCCTGGATTCGATTCCCGGTGGAGACGAAGAAAAAAAAATGTCTCGGTCTGGCAGGACACAGAAGGCTGATCACCTACTTGTCCCTAAAGGAAATGGATCAGTGAAACAGATGTATGCATAATGCATCTGCCCCTTACCCCACTAGGGGACACGGGACTTCACTTCAAATACCTTGATTTTGCATTAAAATGATTAAGGAATTATTATTATAAATAACTGAATGGCCCTCATCGTTTCTGTCGGGAAATTTAGTATTTACTAATTAATAAAGAGGGCATTGAACGTTCAAGTTTATAATTAATTACGTAAGAAAAGGGTAAATTCATTAAAGTACTAAAATGTTAAATCATCATCTTAATTTATTAGGCAATAATGTAATTATCTCTTTGGTTTACACATTTATTACATTTACGTAAAAGTAATTAATGTTATGGATGAGTTATTATTTTCAAAATAAATAAATTATTTGACTACAAGTACCTAAAATACAAAATTAACCTATCTATTGAGAGGTTATTTTTCAATCAATTTTATTATTTAAAGAATTTTTTATATCGTCTAGTTAAAATAATTATGTTGATAATGGAGGCAGAAATTATACAATACAATGTTTGAATTAAATCTGTCCCTTTAAAGTGGGTCACAATCGAGTCTAAAGAAATTATACATACAAACATACAAGTCAAGCTTATAAAAACAACACAAAGTGCTAAAAACGACACACTTAAAGATATAATAAAAAATCACACATTCAATATACGGTTACACCCTAAGTTCCCCAACTGCCTTTATTTACCTATTCCCTACCGGATATGCGACGACCTGATTTCCAACCTCTAACCTCTCGCTTACACGGCCCAATAGTTTTAGTAACTTTATTAAAAGCGCTTTCATAGCGTGTGGCTAGTTCAGTTTTTGGTTGACAGCAATTGGGAGACTAAAAGTGTCGAGAGAATGTAAATTTCTAAATATTGTAGTAGATAGAGGCTCTTTTGAATTTAACAGAAAATAGCTTATAAATTTAAAAATATAACTAGCTGTGTTCCGCGGTTTTACCCGCAGTGCTCCGCTCCTGTTGGTCTTAGCGAGATGATATAATTATAGCCTATAGTTTTCTTCGATTAATGGGCTAATGTAGCCTATAGCTTTCTTCGATTAATGGGCTATCTAACACCGAAAGAATTTTTCAAATCGGACCAGTAGTTCCCGAGATTAGCGCGTTCAAACAAACAAACACAAAAACTCTTCAGCTTTATAATATTAGTATAGATTACATGCCATAAGGAATGCATAAACACAAACATTTATTTGATCAAACGAACATAAAGTTATAGTTTTAAGTGCAACAGACTGGTTATCTAAAATAGCCTACAAAACCATTATTTATTCCATAGTAAATACGGGAAAATATCTTATCTCCAAAACGAACTTTTCACAAGACATAAGTTTCATACGTGATAAATGGTCTGTGACCTTTACATGAACCTTCGTCTTTTGTCATTAATTGTGACATGCATGACGCACGTACTTATAGGAGGCAACTTTCGTATTAATAGATTAATTTGTCTTATTCTGATTATTCAGAATTATGTGTATTACGAGGATCTAATAAAATCTCATTTTCAGACCACATATCATCACTGCATAATATAATTCAGTTTGTTTGTGTATGATTATTGTTCTTTAAAACGCAACGGATTTTGATGCGCACACATGCATCCGTGTGATGCTGGAGCGGATAGCTACTAAGTAGTTCGTAAATCAAAAACTAAACTAAACTATATAAGACTAGCTGTTCATCGTGATTTTCTCGCATTGCTCCGCCTCAGCTGATGACATAGTACTTTTCAAATCGGACGAGTACTTCTTGAAATTATCGCGTTCAAGAAAACCAACAGACACGAGTAGCGATTACGAGAATATTCACACGATTTATGTATACATAGATTGTCTAAAACAAAGTAAGTGGCATTTGCTAGTTTCGCAATTAAACTGCATCAATCCAATACAATACGAGAATACTCAATAATCCTTGCATTATAATATTATATAGTCATGCCCGTAATGGCCAGCGAACACCATACATTAATAACGTCAGATGTTATCTCATTCAATATCTATGCAACAATGTTTGTCCAATATACGCTTGGGTGATTATTTTATAGTACGAGAGACGGTTGTAAAAATTGCGGAAATTGTTATTTTTGATATGTTCAAAAAAAACATTTTAATTTACATTTCACTTTTGAATCTATATCTCCTTTTAAGTTTTAATATTAAGCTAATCTCAGAAACTTCTGGACTGATACCAAAAGTCCACAGGATGCATAGGTAAATGATCAATGAGTACAATAATAAGACATGTACATCTACTCATCGGTAATCCACAAGCCCATTTATTTGACAAAATATATCAAACTTGGCTTCATATGTTAACGATAGAAACAAAGACTAAAGATAACCACAAAGCATATCTTAGCCAATTTACATCAAGTAGTAGCAATAAAAAGTTTCTACCATTAGGTACGTTATATTAAGTTATACCAAATTTATAGACGTCTGTTACATTAGCTGAGGTAATTGCGTCGTTACAAGACCGTGCTGATACAATTAATCAAACGGGAACATTAAGGCCCGTTATGAACTTATTTATTAATGTAGTTTATACGAAATTAATGTTGACGTATATATTTTTGGAGAAAATCGTTATTGATGGCGATAGTTAGGGCTAATATGTATTTCCACATTAATTATGGATTAATTTTCAAGTATAAGTGTAGTTTAGGCATTTTAGTTTTATTCTGAAACAAAATATTGCAAATGCTTAACAAATGGGAATAAAACAAAAATGAAATTCATCTTCATTCATTTACAAAACAAATATTAACAAAGTTGAGATGAAAACAGACATCCGTGCAGTTGAACTCATTATGCTAAAGATGATATTTTGAAAACAAACGTTCGTTAAGACAATCCCACTCACACATCTCAATCATCTTTCCATGATAACAACAGAAGAATACTAAAAGAGATCTTAATTTTGAAAATAAAGTATGAAACATTGAAAATTCAATTGATAATGAAATAAATTTGAATAAAGCTCACTCTGTAGCAAATTTAAAAGAATTGGTCTCAAATATAAGATAGGTACTCCAACAGAGTTTTAGGTTACATTAAAGCTATTAATTATTAATTATAATTAATTAATTATCCTTCAAGGCCTAATTTAGAATAGACTATATAATTTTTCTTTTAATTTATTTGAAAATAAGACAAACAATATAAAACAGCTTTATAAAACTTAATAATAAACATAGAATATCTGTTATTTGTTAAGCTTCCTAATTAATTAAACTTTTGAATTATGTTATCAACTATTACTAATTAAGCCTAAAAGGCATATTGAATTACAACTTCAATCGAATTTAAACGACTGTCAAACTATTCAAAGTTAAGACATATTCTAGACAGTGGTTATTTGGAAATTCTATGGTCTATTTTATAAATTTGTGTCCTAGTTTATTTTCACTGATTCCGTCTATGCATAATATTATGTAAACAGGAACAAGTTTGGAATTCATGATTAATAGTAAAATATTCAAATACACACAAAATAATCAATTTTGTCATCAGCTCCCTTACTAGATTCACGACTATGAACAGCACAAAGCATCGAAAAATTCACCCATACCCGTATGATTTTTCGTCCAAGTACTTTTTGACATGAATATCGCAGAACCTTTGAGATACTTCAAAATCGACAAAAGTGACATTCTAAAGCGACACAGTTAGTGTGCAGTTAGGCTGCGTTTTCACCAGAGATGTACGATGATACGTAGCGAGGGATGTCTTTCTAAAGAACCAATAGTACCTATCGCTTCACTTACCTCGCCTCGCTCAGCTCTGGTGAAAACGGCTCAGTGGTGCTAGATTTTTGCGCATTTTCACAGCACAGCTAGATAGCTGTATATCTATGTATATCTATACTTGCACGACACATTTCCTTTATTTAGTTTGAAGCGATACTATTGGTTATTTACAAACACATTCCTCGCTACACATCCTACATATAAGTGGTGGAAACCCACATTTACGGGTAGAAACAATGTAAAAACAAAGTAAGAAGTAAGAACAAAGGAGGCTTCCTCGTAAACGTTTTATTTCTTGCACTAAAGCTTTTAGACCACATAGAGTGCACTAAAAACAACATAAATTCAAATTTGTAAATTGTAATGATTAATATGTTTTCATTCGTGTAATTGAACTAGTTTTTAGCTATTAATCCTAATACAGTGGTACGGTTGAATGCAGAAACTTATGCAGTTACATAAATCTATACTCCAGTATCCAACCATGTCTTATTAGAGCAGGCTCCAAGGAGATGTTCGTTTGCAAAAATAGCGGACCTAAATCTGACTTCTGATGTATATTGTATAGATCCCAGACATCCTATAGACAGATGTTGCCAACCAGTTTTGTGGTCCCCCTCTCCCCACCCCGGTAATTAAATATGGCATATAAAGATAAAAATAAAAATTTCCAAAATATGCCGTATGGGGTATCAAATGAAAGAGCTTATTGAGTAGATCACGAATATATAGCATACTATAACATTTCTTACACTTTCTCTAAGATTTTTTAGAAAATTTAGGAAAATGCTCCATTTTTGAGTTAACTTTAAACCACTATAGATTGAAAACTCATGAATATATTTTTTAAATTATTATTTTAAATAATTAACAATAGTCCATTGTTTACGATTCAATAGTTCGTAATATAATATAAGTGAGCTATATGTATGTGGTGGATTTGCGATGACCCCACAAAATGTTTTAAATTGCAAGGCGCAACTTTCACTGAATTCAAGCTGATTCAAGAATGTTCTGCCATATTTTTCATTCTGTCAAACACAACGACAGTGCAGGGATAATTATTCTAAGCCCTGACACCGATATTTTTGTATTAGGCCTTTATTTCGGGCATAAACTTGAAAATATACTCGCCATATTTGAATGCTCCCCCCACTCCCCCATGAAACTATTTCACTGTACGAACTATTGAATCGTAAACAATGGACTATTGTTAATTATTTAAAATAATAATTTAAAAAATATATTCATGAGTTTTCAATCTATAGTGGTTTAAAGTTAACTCAAAAATGGAGCATTTTCGTAAATTTTCTAAAAAATCTTAGAGAAAGTGTAAGAAATGTTATAGTATGCTATATATTCGTGATCTACTCAATAAGCTCTTTCATTTGATACCCCACACGGCATGTTTTGGAAATTTTTATTTTTATCTTTGTATGCCATATTTAATTACCGGGGTGGGGAGAGGGGGACCACAAAACTGGTTGGCAACATCTGTCTATAGGATGTCTGGGATCTATACAATATATATCAGAAGTCAGATTTAGGTCCGCTATTTTTGCAAACGAAACTCCACTGAGAGTCCGGTCTATATTGTTTTATTTTTATTTGTACTTATTTATATTATACATACGTGAAATACAAAGATAACAAAAATGCATATCATTAGGTATTTATTAATATGTATTTTTGCATATAAGCTCTTGGATAATTAATAAACATAGGTACTTTTAGAAAAATTACAGTACTCAGTACTGTTTGTTTCATCTTAATTTGCCCAATAACTGTTGGATATAGAGTTGTATTCAACAATATTCTAAAGCAATATTAAAAAAAATATTTCAGATGCAATTTCACATAATTCAACAATGTTATCGAAACTAAAAAGTACCTGTAAAATGGTTTTATTATGCTAGAAGTAGTGAGTACTTAGTTAATGATGAAAATAAATTGCTTTTGCACTGCATTGCTTTTGAAACTTCACCAGCTTCTAATGAGGATAGAAGTAGGTTGTTGCAAAACTGTATCTATATTCCTAAAAATATCAATGACATGCATAAATGCAAGAAAGGATCTGTATAACATACTTCTGCAGTTTTCTCGGAAGAAAATATTAACTATCAATTTCCTGTTTCCAGTTTTTTTTTTACGTAATATTTATTCTTTTATATTTAAAATTCTAGCTGGAATTTGATCTTCTTCCTCTCTTTTTGTTATAATTATATAGCTAAGTGTTATTAATTTGTCCAAACATGAAATAAAACACGTTTGAAGAGAATTTTACAGTCGTATATATGCGAAATGTAGAAGTATAGAGCTTCTATGGGAAGCATTTCAAGATTTGAACCAACTTTTAAGCAAATTGCTTTACACTTTCATATCATTTTTATGACTTGCAAGATTGTAGTAACGTCATGGCGTAACAGTTGATAGAAATGTAATAAATTTACTAGCTACGATCCATGTCTTTGCTCGTGCATACGTGAATTAGAGTATGTTTCCTTCCAGGCAGTCTACTAGCAAATTTTAGTTTTTTTATTTCAGTTGTTTTGTGTGAAAAAACTATAGGTAAGCATTATTTAAAACATACATACAAAATTATGAAAGTAGTAGTAGTCAAGCTTACAAATAAATTATTTTGTACCCTTCCAGACGAATTTAACAAATGTATTTTAATTCAAACAACACAAAATATTCCCATTCACAAGATGTAGTATATTTCTCTCTTTAATTTATTTCAACATTCTCGTCTCTAAGCCTCGTATACTCAATATTGTAGCAAAGAATTCGAACTTTCTAGAAACATTTCGCCATTTCACAATCGGCTCAGTGTCACACGTAATTATCGGCAAAGCGACGAAGATTGCGATTGAAAAATCTTCAACGAGACGGCTCCTATCTCACACATTCTACTGATTACTGGGATTAATGTCAAGCTGTTTTCATCAGGATACAGAGATTCTATTGGTATTTCAAGACATTATTCTTAAAGTTTAAACAATAAAACTGGTGTAAATAACGCACAAATATATTCGTACATGAAACGCGTGTACACACATGCACACACACAGGCGCACGCGTGCACATACGTACCTACACACAATAAATTTTAATTTTATTGAAATTGATGTCCGTCCACTTATTATTTATTTAAAAGACAGATTATCATCATTAAGCAAAAATATGCCAACATCGTCAAAATTGCAATTAAGACGAAACCAAGTTATTATGCAACTTCAAAAACAGAGAAACATTTCATTAAAATTACCCGACCTTGTCCACACTATTAAAAGCTCGGAACAGATATGGAGGCAATTAGCAGGCCTCTAATTGGGACGGTCCCAATTCCCCGCGGCTTACAGACCCTTTTGATAAGGGAAATGTAGATCGAGTCGTTTTTCATTCGACCTTTGGTCAGATCTTAAATAACAATGGTAATGAGTTTTATTAGAATTGGAAAATCTTGTCGCTTAAAATTTTATCTCCGGTGATGTTAATACAATAGGTTTAGACCATAATTTATCAGATGAATTTTAGATTCTATTTGTTTTTATGAAATAGGTTCGATTTTTCAATGAAATTAGGTAACCAATGTGTGGTAATCAGAACTACAATCTATCTTTGTAACAAATTACATACATAGACTGTTTTGCGAGAAAGAAATTACAAACATCTATTCTCACAAACTTATAGTAGAATTAATTATTCTATTTCAAAAAATTTAAAATAGAAGAATGGGATAAATATATATTCTCTATAAAACCTGATGATCGCAAAAAATACACCACGAATAAAAAATCTCCGTCCTTTTGGGAACGTCGATTAAAAATCCACCCGAGCCTCTTAGACGGGTAAAATGTATGCATACTTGATTTAATTGGACCCGTATATTTTTCAAAATTTACAATTCAGAACCGAATAAAAAAATCACTAGATGATATAGAAAATTCGAGTAACCTCTCTTGCGAAGGCACATTTATGCCAACTGTATAACTCAAAGCCGTAATAATTTTATCCCTCCATAATTCAAAGCACGTTCTCCTTTCACTTCTAAAAGCATTAATATACGAATTTTACGTACATTGCATTATTAGCCTTGTTAAAGGAAGTTCTAATACATGGGGCTATAATTTACTTTATGTAGTTAGGTCGGTATTCAACAGAGCTCTCTTTACAAGCTCCATTATTATTCATGAACCGTGAAAAATTACTTGCACTACATCACTCGGCTTTTAATTATGTAGTTGGAATGATTTTTTATTCATATAAGCGTGAGTAATTGTTGTATTTGACCGAGAAATATAAGGTTTATAGGGCATAGCATGTACAATTTGAACCGCCTATTCATTTGTTGTTAAGACACATTAAGAATTAATAATTAAGACACAAATTTTTACCCAATCAAGTACGAGAAATGATTGAATTAATTCAAATTAAAACACAGTCCTTAATTTGAATATAATATGTGTCAGTAAGACATCAAAAAATACAAACAATAACACAAAAAAACTTTGAGAGAAAACAAATCGAAGATTATAAACTTTTTGCATATACATAACTATGATAACCAAGGCACATATTGGAAAAGTTTCCGAAATCTGGGAAGAAATCTCACCAAGCTAAGTGGAAAACAAACGGTGCCCGCACAGAGATGAACTTTTAAGTAAAAAATACGCTGTTTTCTTATGTTATAAATACTCTTTATTCGAACATTTTTTTGTTGACATCAACATTAATATTATTTTAGGGACATTAATAGACACTGGGAGATAGACATAAGTATCTTCTTCTCGCGTAGAAAAAAAAATTAATGGGAAAAATACGCTCGGCAAATGTTTACTCTATAAGTAGTGGAAGTGCCATAGACAGTAATAATATTTTATGCTAAATCAAAAAAATAAAGTAGGGTAAATAAGTCATAAGGAAACTATAATATTTGTATTGTTTTTTTTTTATATAATAGCTCATACCTTGTTCGTGCTTTTTGTAATTACGTACTTATAGCAAAAAGACAAAGATGAATAAAGCTTTCAACAAAACAATAACTACTTTAACATCTATTACTCAATGGATCGCGTTTATTTAAGTGTAAAAATAAACAAAAATCTCCAGATCTAACCAATTATACTTCGACACTCCGCTTAATTGAACAGTAGACAATACTGCAAATAAAATGGTTGTGGCACTGAAGGTAACTGCATTAAGTGCTTTGCAATCGTATTTCTACTGAAAAGCTTTGTTTTTGTATTGTCTTTATTAGAATATAACAAATATAACAAATACTAGACATCGTTAAGGTTTTTTCGATATTATAATAATATTACATTTGCTTGCTCCTGTTCTTCTCGGATAGTCTTTGGTAGTTTTCAAAATTTTATAAGTATTTAAAATTCAATAATATATTAATAAAATTAAATTGTGTAAGGACATGATTTTAAAAGAGCAACTATGGAGTTTCTTGCCGGTTCTTCTGCATAGATACTGCTTTCCGAATAGGTGGAAAATGTAAAAAAAATATGTAATGACGATTCAAAAGTGCTTCTAGAAGAAGTCTAATTAGTAGACTTTCTTGAGTTTATAACTCAAGGCGCAAAAATTTGAATAACTATCATGACTCTCTTTTTACTATACTTTACATACCATTATATAATTATAAACCTTTATAGTTTATACAGTAGTTTTTTTTATATAGCTCCTAGAGTTGCCAGCGATAAATAATAAAAACAAGAGTACAGAGAGCACTCTTGCCAGTAAAGAAAATCGATGAGTGAACACGTGGAATGCATCTGCAGTCTGCTGTATATTCCACATGGCAAAGTTTTGGCAAAGCCTTTGTAGAATATTTTGGAATTTTAAGTAGAAACTAACTTCCTGTGACCACGCTCGCTGTAAAGAAACGTCGGGTTCAATAATTTTATAATTAAATCGCGTTTTAAAATATTTTGAAATTCCTTTAATTTCTAAATATATAATACTGGCGTAAAAGGGTACACAAGAAATTTAAAAGTATTTGTATATTTATAAGTATAGATATTAACATTTGAGTTATAAATAACTCTATAATTATGTTGAATTTTCGTGGAAAAATAACTTCTCATCTTCAGACTTCAATTCTACAATACTAAGTTGTCTGCAGTCGACTGAAATGTCTTAACTTTAGTGTTCTTATCCAAATCTAGCTAAGTTAAAACTTAAACAGGGACCTTTAAACTTAAAGAGTACTGGAGGCCTTTTTGTTAGTTATAATGTTGGAATATTATTTTTATAATTACTATAGAAAAAGATTTATTGCTCTGTGCTGTGTTGTGTGTTGGTAGCTCAGTGGTTGGCTCGTAGGTACTTTATTAAAAAACGCGTGGTTCGAAACCAGACGAGCTTTTTTTATTCTACGATTTATCTGCACATTATTCACATCACAAATACTTCAGCTGAAGGAAAACATCATGAAGAAACCAAGATACAAATTTCGATGACATCTACCAACCCACACTTTGTCAAGAACTATAGTGTGCTTACAATTACACACTTATAGCTTAGAATTTGTATAATACAAGTTGTTTATATATAACTCGGACACAGGATAAAAAACATCATAAAATATAGCCTATGTTCATCAGGGATAAGATAGGATTCTAATGGTAAAATATTTTTTTTTAAATTGGTCCAGTAGTTTCTGAGCCTGTTCAATGAAAACAAACAAACAGAAAATCAAATCTTTCCTTTTTATAATATGAGTGTAGATAAACTTATTAAAGGATAACTTTATTTTAATTCAAGCTCTTTTGCAAGCCGCTCGTGTCCACCTAGCATGATGTTTAACATACAACTTATTTTAATTTAAGTTTTCGAACTTTGTAGTTGTCCATTTGATGATGTGGCTTTTAGGCATAAACTTTATATTTTAATTATAGTTTTAGTTTAGATGAGTATTGAGTAGTATAAGTAGGTAGTGATTGGTTCGGCTGCGGCTGTTTTGAAGGTTTTAAAATATAATTAAAGCGTATACTTACTCATAATAGTACTACCGCACACACGTAAATTTTACCATTTAATAGGTATAGCGTTCTCTATTGTTGCATTATAAACATCTATCATCTAACAAAGTTCGCATTAAAACCAGCTTAGCTCTTCCGAGAATAACTTTAAACAAAAAGATAGAAAATACACAAAATCACGGACAGACACGTTAATATATGTTTGGATTTAATACATGAAAAGGTGTAAAGAAGCACCTGATAATTATTTATTAAATATACATTTGAATTTACCACTGAAATTTAATTATAAATAATTATAAATGTTCTTATTACTTACAAGAAACCAATACAAAGAAGCGAATAACGCGGTTATTATACTTCAATTAAATTTAATGAGGCAACAATATTTTAAGATCCGATGTAAATTAATAATTATCGTCAAGTATAAGATGTTATTTTGAACATTCTCAAGGCGAAATTCTCTCTTTATAATGTATATGAAATAATCAGACTGCAGAATTACATTAATTTATTAGTTACATACATATTTTGATATTCATTTATACATAACTAGCTCTCCGCCCGCGGCTTAGGTAGCGTTTTCAAAGAAAACCCCGCATAGTTCCCGTTCCCGCGGGATTTCCGGGATAAAACCTATCGTATGTGTTAATTCAAGTTACCCTCTATATGTGTGCTAAATTTTATTATAATCGGTTCAGTAGAATTCGCGTGAAAGAGCGACAAACTTACACACACATCCATCCTCAAAAACTTTCGCATTTATAATATTAAACTTAGGATGTAATATAAATTAAATAGTAATAGAGTTATTATGCCATAATAATTCTTATACAGTTTACTTATTAAAATAAAGACAATTTTATATTATTTAATAAATCACCTCAATATAAACCAACGTAATAGTCCGTTTTCTTATGGGCATGCTTGTATGGAAAGGTATACATTTTTGAGTAAAGCAATGCCATTTGGTACGAATGTTGTACTCGTCCACCTAAGCCCAAATCGCCCGGTAGCCAGTCTTTACTCCCCGGCAGAAGGGAGGGAGGGGGGGTTATAGAACAGAGCGCCCGGCGCTCCGAAAAAAAATTCTGGCGGAGCCATTTTGACCTTTGAGTCGTGTTTGTTATCGTTTTCAGGTAACTAGATGATGCCTGATTCATTCCTCATACCAGTTTTTTAGGGTTCCCTAGCAAAATATGTCACAATTCTTAAAATAATGAACTTTTGGTAGTGAAAAAATCCAAACAAACCAGTATATTTTTATACTTTTGTATTAAACCTTGTTTATAAAAAAAATACTGTCTGAAAGGCTATTTAATGCAGATTATAAAAACATTAACATGTAATATATATTTTACCATTTTCAATGTAAAATAATTATAGAAAGTATACTAACGCTCGTTAGCGCAGCATAGAGGACGGCTAATAGACCCGAAAAATAAGCGATACTAACAAACAAAAACCAGCCAAGTGCGAGTCTGACTTGTTCATCGAGTGTTTCGTACTTATTTGTCCCATACCATGTTAAATTGTCTGGTAGAACCTGGTTAACTGATACACACACACACTTTCGTCTTTATAATATTAGTGTGATTTTAAATCATCTTTAAATTATAAATGAAGTCAGGTAACATTGTTAAAAATAAAGATAGAACAATAGAACGTTTTTGTATTAATAATAATGACACCAACCAAGCTAGAAGGTCTAAAAGAACTATAAGTTCACATGCATTTAAGGTATGGAAGACATATCCGAATGTCACACGAGGATTTGAAGCAGTTTACAGTCTGTGGCAAATATACAGACAGTGAAATTGAAAAGTTTGTGATTACAATGCATGGTAGGTAAGGACGGTCACGATATTTTGAAGATACTCTTATCCAGAACTTATATTTCTTTATAAGTATTATAAGTAACTACATGTTTGTTTTTCACATCATACCCCGCTGTGACAGTAAATGAGGGTCGCAAAAAAACATTATTTCTAACAAAAACGGACAGACAGATCGAAAATTTGCCTCCCACAGAAGCGGCCCTTAAACAACACACCTCAAGGGCAGTTTTACAGGCTGTATAGATTTGGGGGCCTAAAAAAAATCAAAATATTCCATGCCCATCTGAAATAAAAAGAAAAGAGAAGCTTTGAATAGATAAGATGTTGGTACGTGAAGTCTTGCAGTTTCGGATTGAATACGCTAGCTCAAATGTACCGAATTTGTAATTGTGAAGGTGGTTGTCATTATTATTAATACAAAAACGTTATATTATTATATATCTTTATTTTTAACAATGTTACCTGACTTCATTTATAATTTAAAGATGATTTAAAATCACACTAATATTATAAAGACGAAAGTGTGTGTGTGTATCAGTTAACCAGGTTCTACCAGACAAGTTAACATGGTATGGGACAAATAAGTACGAAACACTCGATGAACAAGTCAGACTCGCACTTGGCTGGTTTTTGTTTGTTAGTATCGCTTATTTTTCGGGTCTATTAGCCGTCCTCTATGCTGCGCTAACGAGCGTTAGTATACTTTCTATAATTTATTTTACATTGAAAATGGTAAAATATATATTACATGTTAATGTTTTTTTAATCTGCATTAAATGGCCTTTCAGACAGTATTTTTTTATAAACAAGGTATAATACAAAAATATAAAAATATACTGGTTTGTTTAGATTTTTTCACTACCAAAAGTTCATTATTTTAAGAATTGTGACATATTTTGCTACGGAACCCTAAAAAACTGGTATGGGGAATGAATCAAGCATCATCTAGTTACCTGAAAACGATACCAAACACGACTCAAAGGTCCAAATGGCTCCGCCAGAATTTTTTTTCGGAGCGCCGGGCGCTCTGTTCTATAACCCCCCCTCCCTCCCTTCTGCAGGGAAGTAAAGACTGGCTACCGGGTGATTTGGGCTTAGGTGGACGAGTACAACATTCGTACCAAATGGCATTGCTTTACTCAAAAATGTATACCTTTTCCCATAAGAAAACGGACTATAACAAATGTTACGCATGGAAATACTCCATTAAATCGGCCTAAATCGAGTTCTATATTACAACCGCCAAACCGAACACTTCATTCGATAATTCATGCATATTTCCTTTATTTCAACTCCAATTAATACAGCTAGAAACTCCGTAGTTAGCATTCAGAACGAACACAGCGTGAAACGTATAACTGGTCGATTAGACCATTTGTGAACGGAAATTTGAAGCCAGCACGCGTACGGTTGACGGATTCCATACATTTTTCTAACGTCTATCAACTTGTTATACAGTTGAAAAATTGCCACTTTTATGGAGAGATCGGGACGGAATTGTTATTAATTCCCTCATTTTCATTCATTTTCCAGGACTAGTACATATATTTTTCATTGGTCATAATAAAACTTAAAAGTAGTAAAATATTTTAATATTATTTATAATTATTAATGGTGCTTTTATGAAGTAGACAAAGATCACATACATTAACAATTACTTTGATTTAAAGAAATATTCTATAAGTAAGCAAAGAAAAAAACATGAGTACCTTGTCAATATAATTTCAAAACTATAAAAACTTAAAAAAAATAAGATTAAAATATTAAATTCATGATGCAAGATTCGATCCTTTGAATTTCCAATCACTTACATAATAATTAAAACCAAGTTGACGATTTATACGCATCACTACATAGTATAAAACAAAGTTTTGCTTTCCCTGTCCCTATGTCCCTATGTCCCTATGTCCCTTTGTACGCTTAAATCTTTGAAACTACGCAACGGATTTTGATGCGGTTTTTTTTAATAGATAGAGTGATTCAAGAGGAAGGTTTATAATATATGTATAATAACATCCATTAAATAGTGGAGAAGTACTGTTATTTTTGAGGTTTCTAATGTGATGTTACATTTTTTCCGCTTACATTGCAAACGCAGGCTGAACCCTACGAGTTTTATGAAAATAATGTACTAAGTATTATACACATTTAAAAGATCTACAGAAAAGTCCGAGATGGTATATGTCTATCTCTTATGGATAACCCACAATAACTTTTTTTTGTCATTTACTTTTTACGACAAATAATGGCTAATTTTCGATGCTATTTTAACCAATACAGCATTAATCCTTAACCAATTAAATACCTTGAATACATTGTTCATTTAATATAGATCTATATGGCCCTTTACACCGTATGATTTAAGTGAATATTTTCGAAGATATTACAGATTTAAAAATTGCGGGACGTAGCGTTTGCGGCGGTACCGGCCGGCCGCCCGGCTATCTATTTTATACCCGTACGAAGTAATAAAATAAATAATAATAATAATAACACAGTAACAGTTTTTCTGTAGTGTATTTAGTATCAGCATTGCACCCGTGCGAAGCCGGGGCGGGTCGCTAGTATTTAAATAAAGCATAATCTCTTTATTGCTCATTATTTGACGAATCTTTATTTCCCCAAACCAAATTAGCAATCTTTGATAAAAACGTGGTAGACATCTTGTAGAATTTCCGTAATGTGTGCGGCATTGTTAACTTCCTATCATCTTGCATGAGGTATTTACATGTCCCATAGTCGATGATACGCCAAAACCCTGTTAAAAAGATACTGTCTTACCACAAAAAACTTTAGACAGGGTTTAACTTTAAGCGCGGGTACTCTTTAATCTGGTTTTGTCGTATTTCACATAGACAACTATTAGAGTGACAGATCCCTGGTTTAAAGTTAGACTGTGTTTAAATTGTTTTGTAGTAAGACCAATACTAATTAAATTAAGTAAAATTTTTGGTATTTATGAATGACACAGCACGACAGAATAGGTATACCTACTAGCTTTCCGCCCGCAGCTTCGCCCGCTTTGTCTAAAACCTAATGAATTATATACTAAAACCTTCCTCAAGAATCTCTCTATCTATTAAAAACCGCACCAAAATCCGTTGTTTTAAAGATTTAAGCATACATAGGGACACAGAAAGCGACTTTGTTTTATACTATGTAGAATATAGTCATTATTCTTTTACATGTATCGAGAAAGGCATGAATTTATTACTATTTTATGTAACCAAAACTGATAAATGTGATTGATGAAAATTTCGCAATAAAACAGTATGAAATCTGGTAGAAAAGGATTAATGTGTTTTATTCCTCTTCATTTTTAGTTGGAAATTGAATTTATAAATATAAGAAACAACATCTTTCATACAATCACTACAAATTTACCAAATAATATTTTAACGAGCTTTACACTTTATTGTAGGGTAAACGTACTGATTTGTCTCCTACAGTTATCAAAATATATATCACAGTAGCTATCTGCCAAAAAGAACCCGTCAGAGCGAGGATAGTCTTCCATCCAATTGTAGGCACACACTGGTATTGCTACCCCTCTGTAATCAATAAAATAAATAAGAAAACTCAAAAAGATTAAAAAGCATACTACTTCTACAGGGTTCGAAGCAATAGACGGTAGGTAAAATCTGTGATTATTTGTGGTACCCTTTTCTAGAACAAATAGTTCAATTGTGATCACGATAATACCACAGATAATATAATACTATACTAAAAATGTGTTATAGTGGTTCAAAGAACGGCCATCATCTTTATAATAATTATTATAACTGTTATTGTCTTTATGGAAAGTTCACATGTTTGAGTCCATCTATAACCTATACCTACTTATCTTAATACTAGCTGTGCCCCGCGGTTTCACCCGCATTGCTCCGCTCCTGTTGGTCGTGACGATATTATAGCCTTCCTCGATAAATGGGCTATCTAACACCGAAATAATTTTTCAAATCGGACCATTAGTTCCCGAGATTGGCGCGTTCAAACAAACCAACAAACAAACTCTTCAGTTTTACAATATGATAAGTTACATACATAGATTAGAGTTACAGCATGCTATCGAATCTAATGTTCTGCGAGCAGGAATTAACTTAAATAAAAAAACTCACTGTGTAGTCAAGCACTTGATATAATCATCTTGGCATTTCTCAATTTTCTTCAAGTTATCATACTGACTGTTTATGTATCGGAACTTGACAGTCGTGTAGATGCCGTAGTCCAGATTCAATGCTGCTTCTTGTTCCTCTTCAGCGATATCCATGTGGTCTATTTCTTTTTCTGTCGTTGTCTCTGGTAGAAATTGGAAAAACAGGACGTAAAAAGAAGTTAAATTTTTTCAGGTTACAAACGGACAACTAACAAATCTTCATTATTAAGGATAAGGTCAGAAGTATATTTCAAAAAATAAAAAAACTGTTTGAGGAATGAAAGAATTGGCAGAATAAAGATCGAGTTATTTTTAAAGTTTACGTGTTTAATGAATGACTGTAGGTCAGTACGATGTTACATTAATAAAAGCGTGTAAAAAATTGGCTCAGTTTTAAACGATCATATAGGTCTTGGAATACAAGTATTTCATTTTACGTAAAATAATTAATGTTTTAAGTTTGTCTTACCAGCATAAATAGTTTTAGGCGATGTCTTTGCTTCCTGACCAAAAGATTTCTGTACTAAAATAAAAAAACAAACTATATTCAACCACATTGTAAAAAGGTGCCAAAAGGGTTCTCTGTAAAAATAAATTTTTAATTAAACGTCAAAGAGAATCGTTCTTGATTTACGTTTGTAACTTTCCTGTTTATTTTGAAACCATTGTACACATTAATTTGCAGTTTTAATGAACGTAAAGAACATTCCTCGTTGATTAATGATTGATCACTTCACACTCATCTAATTTAATTACAATTCCATTGGTGTTGGAAAATAACAATGGAAATTATCATGGTGTACACTGTACAAGCTTGTTGTTAGGTTTTATTTTTAATTAACGTTTGTCAAAACTGTGGAGATTTTGAATTCGTATTCGGAATTCTGAGTTCGATATTGCAAAAAAAACTTATCAAAACTCTATTGTCGTTTTTTTGAAAAAGAGAGTTAAAATATGTATATTTAACAATTTCATACATACATGAATGTTTTATTTATTTTTACTTCATTGTACTTTTCAAGATGATTAAATAAATCATCATCAATTAGAGATATTTTCAATATCTACATAATTTTACTCGTATTTCCTTTACAGACTTTACTAACATTTGCGAATTTTTATTTAGATTTTTGTAAACAAACCTCCAGCCTACGCCTTCGTAATGTCCTCTCAACCGCATCAATTAAATTAAATCATGAGAGCCGAAGACAAATGAAGATACTTAACGGCTCATTGCATTACATTGACAATTACTTTCTAAACACATCAATCATTGTGACACTTTAATTCTTCGCTCCAATGAGCTCTTAACAAAATTTATAACTTGCGCATTATTTGAACTCTGTTTATTCAAATTAGCGTGATTATATTATCATTGGTTATACAATTTTGTGGTATAATTATGTTTTGTCGAATACTTACTTTGATTTAATCTGAACGTAGGTAATATTATAAAGATTCGTAATCAAGATAATATTATCAAGATGAGTGAGTATTTTACATGTATTTTATATGTAGAGCTTCTTCTGTTACTACTAGCGGCCCGCCCCGGCTTCGCCCGTGGTACATATGAAAAATAGATGTTGGCCGATTCTCAGACTTACCCGATATGCACAGAAAATTTCATGAGAATCGGTCCACCCGTTTCGGAGGAGTATGCAGACTAACATTGTGACACGAGAATTTTATATATAAGATTTGATCAAAAAATAATTTCCGCAACTGAAACATATTGTATAATATTCTCTTGAAATTATTTATATCAATTTATGTAAAGGATTCTCGAAATCAGCTTATAACAGACCATGACTTTGAACAAAACAGGATGGAAACTTATTTTCGGGGGAAAAGACGCATTTTCAATCCCTATTCAGATCTGTGAAAAGAAATGATTTGTGTTTTCATATTATTATAAAGGACAGATTTAATAAAATAAATATTTCAGGACAATTTTCACACACGGCACGCTCTGATCCCATACTAAGCCTTCGCTTGTGTTATGGAAACCAGATGGCTGATAAACATACATATATAATTTTTAATGAATATAGATAATTAACACCCAGACACAAAGCAAACATCTATGTTCATCACACAAGTATTTGCCCCGGGTGGGAATCAAACCCACGACCTTTGGCTTGGAAGGCAGCGCCACTACCAACCAAGCCAACCGGTCAGTCGATAATAGCATCTTACTTTTCTAGGAAGCTACATTATTCTTAACTAAAACAGAATTCTTACACCCACAGCGAAGGGCTAATTAGTTACATTTAAGTAGATGTTTAGAAAACTGGCAACCCCTTAGCGAAATAGTTGTGGCCATCTTGTGTGTTGACATACATATAAAATGTTACAGTTTGACGTCTGTACTGCAACAGATTGAGGTTAGTCTACGCCTTAGGCCTTTACAAAATAGCATCTAGGCTACGGCATTAGACTGTACCTTAAATGAATATTATGTATATGATTGAAAAGTGTAATTTCTTGGATACATTACAATAACATTTAATTAAATATATATATTATACCTATGATATTATAAATGCAAAATTAGCTCTGTTCGTCTGTCCGTCTATCTCTTCTTCACGACTCAACCACTGAACCGATTTGGAAGAAATTATAAGATGTAGCTTGGGACCTGAGAAAGCACATAGAGATTTTATCCCGGAAATCGGACTACGCGGGCGAAGACGCGCGTGCAAAGCTGTAATATATAAAATGCAAAATATTTAGGTTAAGTCTTCATATACGAACCTTGAATATTATAATGAGCTTCTCAGTATACATGACTTTCCACTCACGTGTAAACATAAATTTTATATACAGCTTAACATATTTAAGCAGCATACATTCATAATTACATTTGGTAAATAATAGTACTGTTACTGGATCCGAATTTTTTATTTGTGTCACGTTGCATGATTACAAAAGCAAGTACCTATATAAATCTATATACAGGGTGTCCCATGGTATCTATACTAAGCGCGAAGGGAATTGTAGTTTTAAATGCACTGATCACGTAAAAAATACATAAACAACAAAATTACGTCAAAAATTGTTTGCTAAATTTTTCCTGAAAATCCATGTTTTCTTCTCTAGCTTGGTGCAGCCGGCATATACCGCTCCGCTAATGTGAGCATTTTGTCTATGAAAACATAATCTTAAACGAATAGCTCACGTGCTAGTGGCAAAGTTGAGCGGGTTGCTTGTTATGGGTGTACATAGAGTTTTAAGAATTCATCTTTTTGAAAAAAAAATGCGTCTGGAATTTTATAAGTATTTTTTACGAACTCGGCGTATGCAAAACTATAACCTCCTTTGAGCTTAGTATACCAACAGTGGGACACCCTGTATATAAAACTCAAAGGTGACTAATATAGTGATCTATCAACGCACAGCCCAAACCACTGGACGTATCGGGCTGAAATTTGGCATGCAGGTAGATGTTAGGACGTAGGCATCCGCTAAGAAAGGATTTCCCGAAATTCTTGCTGGAACGGAGAAAAACGGGGATGCACGTACAAAGTCGTGGGCGGAAGCTAGTAATATAATATAGGTATTTTAAGTAAATTTCATGTTAACAAAAATGTATATAGAAGATTTCTTCGTGTGAATTGTACCAAGAATAATAATTTTGTTGGATATAGAAAGAAAGAACGAAAACATTTAATTGCATAATTCTTTATTTTCAATTAGGATCAAAACATTTTTATAACGTTGTTTATAACCTATGACTTAGAATATGGTAGGAATATAATCATAAAAATTCAAAAACTGTACCGTTTTTATTAAAAACTGTTCTACTTTATATAATGGAAAGATAGCTTGATCTTTGTGAAGTAGGTACAGGATAAACTACGCGTTAACATGAAGTGCACGCAAGCGAAACTGGGCGGAAAACTAATATATCAAAAATACAAGCCTCCTCTTATGATCATTTATCATGTTCTCAAGTAAAATTTATATATAGACGATAGACGGTTATATTATATAGAAGCGCTTACATACACAATCCAAACATTGTAAATGAAGTTTCAGAATAAATGTTTATACATATTAATTAAACATAGCAAGTAAAGCAGAGCTATATATATAACTCATAAATCATCACATTCGTTGATCGCTTAACTGCTCTCTTGAACATAATATAACTCCTTCAAAACATAAACATTCGCTAAGTAAACGAGCAATACATCATCGTTAGTTTCAATTTCATTTTCATGTACTTTCAAATTTATTTTCATGTGCAAAACCTCAATTAGAGAAGTTCAGTAACAACGCTTTGTAGCAAGTTTTCCAATATAAGTTGCGTCAGAGAGACACCATTTATCAAACCGAGTACACATGAGTTTTCGTGGAAAGCATCTTCATATAAATGCAGCGGAAACGCCGCGGTTTATTTGTGATAGCTGCATATTGCATAATCTGTGGCATGTATGAAGAATATAGTGTATAGTACGGAGTATTGTTGTCTTATTTCTTATTGCTAATGCTTCCTAGTCTATTCCCTTATTCCTATTGTCAATCCTTTCCTTATTCCTTAAAATCACGCAACGCATTTGCAAAAGACAAGCATAGGTCCATAGGCGTTGGTAACTAAAAAATACCATGAATCGGGAAATATTTCAAGATTAAAATTGCTTGTTTATTACCATTCCTTAAGATAAATCTTAAATATTAACCTTTAAATAGGTTTTAAACTTTTGAAATTTCTCCTCGTCTTTCTCTGCCACGACTACAAAATATGTTAGTTAAATTCACATTTAGATTTATAATAAAGAGATTAAACTACAACACGTTATTTTTCCAAACTGGAGTTTAAAATGTCGTTCGTGTGGAAAGTTCTTAAGTGGTACATAAATAACATAAGCATGGATAAGTTGATATTTCAATGCCCAATTTGTTTTAACAAATTGTTTGCTCTTCTCTGAAATAAATAGTAATAGGAAATAAAGTAGTTGGAGACAAAGAACTTTGTTAATTTTTAAGGAATATTTCTTAAATATTTAGACGTTCAAATGAAAAGTATTTGAACCATATTTGAACCCGAAACTAAGTTTCAAAACCTAGTTTGTAAACGTCACACGAAATAAAACTTTGGTATTTAAGAATTTTGGAAGACTAATTTGGAAGTCGGTTGTTTTTAACGCAGTTATTTTTATTTAATACTTTTTAGTGTATTTTTCAACACGAATCAAACGAGCCCAATCTCGATAAAGTTGAATCAATATATTACTAAGTTCCTATGGCCACCTTCCGATTCCACCATCAAATCAGCTCTATGTCATGATAATGTTTCATCGCTATCCAATTTACATACGTATACAAAATTTCAGCTCAATCGGTTACCGGGAAGTGAATCAAAGTTACTTGCTACATTTCAATTAAGTCATCGAGTACAGACAAAAATGCTCATAAAATAAAAACTTCTGGGCCTATCCGAATAAAATTTTTATGGGACCAATTCGACACCATCCCGCATCGAACAAAAAAAGAATCACGTAAATCGGTTAAGAAACCTAGGAGTAATCGGTGTACATACATACAAAAAAAAATTATACCGGCCGAATTGATAACCTCCTCGTTTTTTTTAAGTCGGTTAAAAATATAAAATATTATAATAATCAACATAAATCAGACTAGTATTCTTATTTCAGTTACCATCAAAGAAAACTTTTTTAAGCAATAACAATTATAATATACCTATAAAAGTTAGGATGGGACTTTTATTGTTAGAATTTTCGGCATTAAAATCTTGCGTAAAATGACAATATTCTTATCATAAAACGTTATGAGATCAATTTTACTATAATAACCAGTTTTATGACATCGTATTTTTAAAATACTTTTAATCGGTGAGTTTCTTTCGTCTTCAAAGTAAAATCATTCTATGTATAACGACCTCATCCATACCTACCTCGTATTAAAAAGAAAAAAGATATCCAAGCATTTGTTTCTTTTCTCTATAGACATTATTTTATTAATTCTTATGTTGTTTGTTATTTCTTACGAATTAAAGATTATTTATTGAAAATTAATTCGAACACAATGTTGAAACCTGTTGAAACTATTACTTGTGTATTATCACCGAAAAAAAAATGTCTGTAATCAACACGTAAAAATATAATGATACGATATACAATATAATATTTTAATTTATAGTATTTATTGAGCTTTACTTAAAATAAAAATCTATAAAGGTTCGCATTTATATTAGTAAGATTAAACCAACAGATTTGAATTAGAATACAGATATAAGATAATTTAAAGTTTATAGCAACATTTGCAATATAATGAACAAACTATAACAACGGTTTAATGGGATATTACCAAACTTTAATGAAGTCGCGTTATCGCAAAGGAAAAATCTTTTAATCTTAAGGTAAGCTTACAATACAAAGTTTGGAAACAAAGTATATCAAAACTTTAACCGAGATGTATAATCCCAAACAATACATAAATCTCTACCAGCGAATTCATACAGAAAATATATTTTATAATAGTTTTCTCTTGATAAAATGTTATATTAGTATTTATTATTTATTAGGGGTGTCATATATTTTCATCAGAGTTGAGCCGTTAACTTGACAAAGTAAAGTATTTATTATGGCGGCTTCCAAATGCAAAGATTACTTTGTTAATTTGTAACTACTAATTTATATCAATATTAGCTACGACCAATGTTTAACTATCAGAATCGACTTTGTAAAAAGTAGCAACTATCTTGTAACAATCAAATTTACTATCACAATATATTATTACTCTGTATGCAGATACATAGTATAATAAGTAGTATTATAAACCATATGAACTTTTCTATTTAATACCTTAACAATATTATCGAGAATCCCTTCCTGAACCTTAATGTTCACCGAATATCGTTATACATTTTTACATGTTAAAAAGCTGCGAAAGGTTTTTCTAAGAATCCATTCCGTTGAGATTAGCTCAACCTTAATTAATAATGATTATCTGTTAATCTCCTTCGACACTTTGATGTCCCTATCTAAATTATTCCATTTCCCTCCATCCACGGCTTAGATCATAATTTAGTAATATCAAAAGCTTGATTTAAATTGTCCACAAGGATTGTCAACCGCATTAGTGTCTTTTAAAAATATTTTTTTAAATTCCATTCAGCACTCAAAATGTCGTAATTCTGAAATGCAGTTTTTTAAGTATTCGCTTAGAGTATTAGATATAGGTAGATATATATTATATTTTTGTAATTATTTGTATAACTTTCACGTGTTCTTTCCATGACATGTCCAATCCATTGGTCTCGAATCTCGAATCTCGAGTCTCAATTCCTCCTACACACAAAAACCCATTAAAATTAAAGTGAAAATGAAAGTGATGGCTTTACAGGACTCTGTAATTTTTCCACACAGGAAATAATTCTGCTTTAAGAATCTGCTGTTCTCTTTTGTAGTTCAGACAATATAATTCTCTATGAGATTCCAAATCTAGCGTTACACGCATATGCGTAAATATTATATATTCATATTGTTAATTGAAGACAAACATGAAACTGACACCAACGCTTTGTTAAACTTACCTCTAAAATACTTCAAATTGTATAGAAATAGTTGAGGAAGCCACGCTTCGAGTGATATTGATTAAGAGATGCCAGACGCGACGTGTATAATCCCTTATTGTTCGATGAAACGGTAATAGCTCATTGATTTCTGTTTCTAGGTACTAATGTTGGATGTTGGAAGCTAAATGAGAGTGACATATGACGAATAGTTGGATCTGAGTATATACGGAATTTCATATAGGAATTGAAAAGGTCATTTGCAATTATTGTTATGTATGTGATTGTTATGTTTGTAATACGCATGGCATATACGTACAAAATATAGTCTGATTGTTGGTTAAATAATGGTTAAATAATACGCTTAGTAGATCTGAATAATTAAGTCAAAATTATTTTCTGCAATGGCAAAAATTCTAAACATTTATAACAAAATTCAGTATCTAATTAAATACTTTTATGTCTTCTAAAATTAGACTTTCAATATACAAAATACACTAATGTATAAGCAACAACATAGCAACTATCTATGAAGTTTACAGTTACAAGCCCGATCGTACGTTATCCATAAACCTTTGTTCCATGAAATATGGACTGTTCGTAGTATTGCATGATATTCAATAACGATTCAATAGTAAAACTGGTGAAACGTGTCAATAACCGACAATAACCTCGTTTATTTCATACTAAATATTTATTTTTGCACTATTAGTACAAACGTATTGAAAGCAAGCAAATAAATTGATTGATATGAGAATACCATTCTATAATGGGCAATACGATCCAGCAAAATCACGATATCAAATATAAAAATTGTATTTTGTTTGAATTTATATTCGATACATTTTAGCTGTATTATTAGTATTCGTGAATCGTAATAATCTTTACAATAAAAGATTTTTACAAAAACATAATACCCAAAAAAATACATAACCCACAAACAGACACCTATAATTAATTTCGGCACAGGTAACACAAGTTGCAATATCCAAACCATTCAACTGTCCCCAAACACATGACTGTGACGTGAATGTGGTGGATGGTTACAAATGGACAGAGACGGACGGCTGCACGGTGCTAGGGGCCTCAAACTCAAATATTTATTTAAGTGATTCTTAAGGCGCGTTGAGAGTAAAATTTCAAAGTCGCGTTATGGCAATACCGTCCTGTCATGGAGTAAGGCGACAATTTTGGTATCTTTGAATCTTGCCAAAGAAGTTTCACTGACACGTGTGCTCAGTACACACGCTCTTTTTTATTCAATTAGACTTCTTCTAGAAGCACTTTCGAATAGTCGTAACATAGTTTTGCCATTTACCACCGATTAGCTGATGGTGATGATAATGATAAATAATCCAAATAGCACACGTCACAATGTTTTACTAATAAAGTAGTTGACGGACTCTACGAATCTAAATTCGTAATATGTCATACTTCTACCCTTTTTAACACCATCACGGGGCCTCTTGGGCCTTGTGAAATGTACCCTCGACCTAAGTTTAGTTGCTCCGGGTCTGTAAATGGGGTCCATTTATCCTGAGCCTTCGGAATGCGGGCAGATGTTATGTGAATGAAAAATATGGTCCCATCGTTCATATATTTGTTAATTGTTAGTATCTTTGTTCTAATATTAAAGGGTATTGGCTTATGTGATATATAGTGTTTTATTTTACCTAGTCGTAATAAGGAATTTCTCATTTTATATGTTTAAACAGATGATGCTGAAAATTACCGATTCTGTAAATATTTTTTTGTTATAACCTACCGTCCATATAGAAAATATCAAATTATATCCATTCCATATAGTATTTATTGAAATTAAAAACATTTTAGTAATTAATCATATAAATTGGAAAGTTCCGAAAGCTTTCATACTCATTCAAATAAACGTAGGTATATCAGCAACGTAGCAGAGATAGAATAAGTATAATTTAAAAAATTTTAAGCTATATTTTATACAAGAGCAGTGCGAATGAAGATACCTATAATAAATTACATTTAAACATAAAATTTTTACAACCTAAGCTTTCACAAATAACCGCGATATCCAACTCAATATAATCCATCTGAATTTTACAAAAAAAATCCCAAAGAACCGTCATATACGAGATTAGGGTAAAGAAACGAGGATTTAATTTTGCTCGGATCTATTTATAAAGATTATAACGTTATTTTATTTGAAAGCAGATGAAGGGGAATGAGGCTTAACGTGCGGTTTAAATGTTGAATAATTCAGTGAAACGATATGCGCCATTTTTGTACTGGATTAATTGTGACGTGGATTTACTGTGCCTTGGAATTCGTTTATGAATCTTCAAATGGTATTAAACTCCACGAAATGTATTAAACGAAAACATAAGAGAGAGAAATATTTAAATAAAAGACATGTGGCACTCGGGGACTGCCGCGGTATTGCATAGCATGCCTTCAAGCCACACCTCCGAGCCCGGAGTGGGGAGCGTGAGGTTTTTTCGTTACGGAATTCTCGATTCGGTCCCCGCGCTCAAGGCCCGCGATAGAAGCTATGCAATAGCTTAAAAAAACTGAGATACATCATAAAGGAAACTTGAAAAAATGTAGTACGTAAAGTGAAAAGATGGACGAAAAAGTATTTTATGCCAAAAACAATAAAATGAATGATTCACGAAACGTATAGCGTTGATTTTCAGGCTGATAAAGTGACATGAGGTTTATATCAACACCATTTGATGTTCATTGACAAAGATTGGATTGTCTATCTGCATTTGCTCACTGGATTTAACATCGCGTAGGACTTCACTAAAATAGCATAATAACTCCTGAAAAGACCGAAAAGGCGCGTGTAACAAGAGTGTTGCAAGTGACTAACTGACTAGTGACCTATAATATCTAAGCTAATTAATGACCCTCCAAAAATTTAATTTTTAAAAAATTTGTTGATTACATCCATTTCATTATATACGTTCTCAATCTATATAATATGTTATATATTACAGTTACACAAAACTGTAGAATCGTAACACAGTAAGTCCCATCGTCAATTTAATTTCGTAACCATTACAAAAGGAAAATAGCCATAGGCGAAGGAAACCTTGGGGAACTTTAGGTTATTGCAATAGACGTAAATTAAAGGCAAACAATGAGATTAAACGCAGCACCAAAATTCAATAAGCTAACTATAATCTATGTTATATTGAATTTTCAAAATTAGTTTCTGATTAAATTTTAGTTTATCATAGCATAATAAGCCGCAATTGCTTTAATTTTGGTTAGAGCTTGAATGAGCTTTTCGAATTGAAACCAACTTTGTGATTGAGGATTTTAAGGCCATTTAATATTGGTATCTATTTTAAATTTAAATCGAAATTCTATATAAATTAGAATTGTGCAAGAATATGCAAACTATATTATATTGTAACATTAGCATTATTTATATTAGGTATAAGAAAAGTTTCACTCAACTTGTATAATATTTAATAGAATATTAACTCCCATAAATTTGGAGGTTATGAAAGTTATAAAATACAATATTTTGTTCTTCGAAAGTGAACCTTTTTGTTTTCAAGGTCTATAAGGTGAAATGAGAGAGGGGTAAAAATCTTGTTTAAGCTCAAAGGACTCAACCATTAATGGAAAATTTTCAGATGTGACGTTATCATTACTATTAATGTTAATTATAAAGTGTGTTTATTTGTCATTCTTTCGGATCGTAAAATACTAATATAATGATATCATTCAGATACAATGAAGAAAGTAAGGTGGATAAAGACAACTTTTTACCTTAGTGAAATATCTTGTTCTCATGGGAATTTCCTTCGAATACGCGTGCGAAGCCATGGGTCAAAGCCAGTACCAGTCTCATGTAATAAGTAATATTTAGAAATTTTGTATTTGCATTTGTTATTAAATCACTGGGATATTCATCGAAATTTCACTGTTTAATTAACTACAATGAGAGTCCAAATATACAATACCAGGAATTAACCGAATAGTGCAAGTGGACAATGCATAAATTACCGGGAAATATTACAATTATTAAATTTGTATAGCAGTTGCTATAATATTATTATATTGATCGCATCATATAAGAATACTGTGTTAACTAGGTACATCAATTGTACATACAGCAACTAGCTTTCCGCACACGCTTGATCCGTTTCAATTAAAAATTAAGAAAATAAAACCTTCATAGAAAACCACTGTATCTATTCAAAAAACCACATCATAATCCGATGCGAAGTTTTAAAGATCTAAGCATACATAGGGACAGCGGATAGCGACTTTGTTTCGTACTATGTAGACAAAACTATGTATTGTATAGATTTGTATCCCAAAACAAATTACTAAGAAAATCGTTCTATGAGTTTCTATTTCGGTAAACCGTTAACTCCAATCCATCCATCCTAATGAGAGCATTCCTCAGTTGGCTATAGTAATTGGATCCAATTTTCTGCAACATTTAGTGAACCCACGATCAACCACAATTCTCTATTTCTCTACTCAACGTTTCAACGTTTTATTTTGAAATTTCCTACAGACTATAACTGAGTCACAGATAATATAATACTGAGTACAATAATTGTAATGTTTATAGTCTTAGTATCAACGTGGTATCAACATTTTGGCATGACTCCCTGGTTTACAAACAATTTGATAAAGAATATTCATTATTATTCCAACAACTGTAATGCTTAAAGTCTATAATGTCGACTTTTTGTCACGGATCTATAAAGAATTAGATTAAGGAAATTCAGATTATTATTTTCATCTAATTATAATCAATTTGGAGACGTCAACCGAATAAGTAAAAGCCATTACCGTTATACATATATTTTTCTATAAATATAAAAGGAAATTTTAAACCTTTATTTTTCCTTTGAACTCTCATATTTCTATGTACCTAGATAATAACATATTGCTCTAAAGCTTTTACGACGAACGCGTTATAATATATGTCAGGTGCACACTATATTTAAAAGCAGTTTATGCTTATAAAAATAAAAATATTCATTTTGTTTATAATTTAAAACCCTTTGAGTTTTACATATCGTATATATGAAAAAGATTTTCTAGTGTGACATCTAGAATACAAGTTAAATGTTTATTAAAATATGTTTGTTACTGAATACAGTAAGGTATAGTACTACAAAATTAATAATGCGCATGCAGATCTTCGCTAATTATCGTATTTCCAGAAATACCCGAATCACCCCGAATCATTGAATCGTAAGTGCCCTAAACAATGCACTTGCATCTTGCACCTTGTTCGAAACAAATAGGAGTCAATTCAGAGTCATACACAATCGAAAACAATTCGGGCGATAGGTGACTGTCAGTCAAAAAATTCAAAAATCCGTCAGTCGTCTTTATATATTGTTGGTGACCGCACGTATTATCTCTGTATGGAATTATATAGAGCTGCTGTTACATACCCTTCTTAGTTTTGTTTCAAAGTTGAATTTTCCGGTAAAATGATTATTTACACAGGTAGCAGATAGCAGTGGGGAAAGTGAAAATTAATAAGAGCATAATGAAAGTTCTGATCATTCTACGATATCAGAAATAGAGATAATCCCTGATTCTGTAAATCCTTTGGACTGAGATTTTAATGATTAGATTTCACAATTTAAATGTAAACCAGTGTTTGAAAATCATTTTTTTTTAATATAAACTTTGTCTTATTTTAACCTTCCATACATCCATCATTACGCCAGCTTCAGTAAGACACTTTAATAGTTCTAAGTGTAGAATTTCCCAAGTAAATCAATACAACAAAATATATATATTCGCAATCGTGTGGCTTATCCTCGCTATTAACTTACATTGAATTATCGAAACTTTCGTTACTTATCTCTTTTACCATAAAATCACAATAAAACTTATAATTCTAATAAACTATGCATGAAGAAAATATGCATTTAACCACTCTATATACATATCGTCTTCGGAGGCTCGGGGAATATGACAGTTGCCGAACAGTGACGAATTTTTCTATGCGCATTATCAGTTTGGGAGTACTGTACAACCCTTTTCTTACGCAACCTCTTCACAAAACTATCCAAAAAGCCGCAAACACTGGCCTGGCAGTCAATGAAAGAATCGCAAAAGTACAGACAACTTCCATTATACTAAATAACAAAACCAGCCTGTCCCATTCAGTGACAATCACGTGGCCAAACATTTGGACGGACCTTTTGAATATGAGGGACGTGAAAAATCACCACACGTAACAAAGCATTGTCACTTCACTTCGACCGCCTGAGCAAATATGCCACGAAGGATTAGGTTGAGATAACGACGCGAACACACCAACCTTTCTCAAAAAAAAACCACACGCACAATTGTATACCATTGCCCTATTGACACAAAGATCAAAATACCATCGCAAACATTGTGGCCAAATTGTTAACTGTTTGTAGCAGACGTGTTCTTTGTTATGACAAATTTAAGGGAATAGGGTTGAACGTCTGAATTAATTCGCGCAATACATAATCGAATCAATGGGGTGTCAATAATTTAATCTCGCTGTTATTGTTTCTGATTTGCGTTTAATGGAATTTAAATCAAAATACATTTTGTTGGATATCAAATTCGTAGTAACTATTTGATAATCTGTGTTGATACTTTATTATTTCGAATTATAACCTATTTTCTAAAAGTATTCTGCGTTACTTCGAGGTTAAACAATAACAAGATTTAGCATACATTTTAAAGTACTAGTTACTCATATAACTTTGGAATTCAATATTATCTACTATTTTCTTACAGCATGGAGTATAGATGGAACAAACTTCTTGATACTTTACGTCGTGGCTCGAACAAGCCGGCAAGGGAATTCGGATTAAGACGATACACAAAAAAAATCCACTGCTTGGTGGGCGGAGTCTAATAGCTCGCTATCGCGAACGCGGGTGTGCGCGAAGTCATTCTTGCAAACTCGCCGCGCTGCCGCTGGCCGACTCGGGACAAACATGTATGGAGTTGTCATACAGTTATAATATTGTTATACATATATTTAATTGTTGATTTATTGGTTTTATTTTCTTGCTTATAAACAAATAATCTTCTTTTTAACAACTACTTAGACATTATTAATAATTATTATTATTTCGTAATGTTTACTTTATTACAAAATAATACAGGTTATAAATAATCTTTAAAATAACAAAAAATATTGTTACTGAAAAAATGAAATGGTACTCAATAAAGCGGACTACTGAATTGATTTAGATAGAATTTGATGCTGACGTAGATATTACATCATGCCCAGAAATGAAAGGTACTATTTCTGAAAGAAGTTATAAACCCTAATTCTTCTCAGTCAAAGTCAAGAGTGGAAAATATCACTTATACAGTAAAACTGATGCGAAACTTTGGATGTTAATTTGTATATTTTTTTGTTAGTTGTTACTTAATCACGTCAAGACTACATTACCAATTTTGATAAAATATAGCTTATTGCCTGGATTTACACATAGGATACTTTTTATCCGAACTGAACACTTCTGTGGGATAAAACAGGATTCACGATATAACCTAATTCCACGCGGGCAAAGCCGCGGTCGGAATGATATTTTTTTAAATAAAAAAATTGTTTTAAAAAAAACACAAAATATATTGACGCATGTATTTATTTTTTGCACTCTATTATAATTGTAATTATTCATTACAAATAATCAAAATAAAATAGCCAGAACAAAGTTAGGCCCTGGTAGGGTAGGTAGGCAGGTACAGCAATGTGAGACGAACACTGGCTTATTTATACCAATAATAATGTATTATAAACATTAAATTAAGTTTACTTTCTAACAACAAAAATACATAATATTAGCTAATGTGAAAACGAATCAACCAATCATCCCACAACAATGAAATGTGCACACAAATATTCATCCAAATCGGTTCATGTGATTAGGAGGAGTGACTGCAGCGCCATCTTCCGGGCCCAATTGTGTTTCCAGATCACCCAGGAACTCAATTTAATATACTTACACAAAATTTTTCGAAATGAAAACTCACATTACTATGTAAATATGAATATAAACCTGTTTTAGTACTAAGCAATTTCCCGCACAGGTGTAGTAAGTATAAATGAAATAAATATCAACATCAAATTCTTTATACAACATACTTATCTACCACCTACTAAGAAATGTAATTCTTGAAATTTTTTCGTATTTTTTTTAAATATAATACTACTCCAATGAGCTCCTGTTCCATATTACGTCCACCATACTTCCACTAAGTTCACCATGATTTTTTATTTCTTTGCACTTTGTTGCTTTTTGCTAAAAATGGAATCATGCGATAAAACCAGTAGAGCGTTGATAACATACATTTTTGACTGAATAAAGGTACTTACGAAGGAGTGGGTTCACATTGTGAACAATCAGTGGGTTTATTTTCCTTCTGGATTCCGGATTTCTGAAAAGATTTTCTATCCTATAAATGAAAAAATCTTACACATTCGTTATGTACTTAAAACAGGGGTACATATCAAACATCGTCTATAATACAATTATCATCAAATTTAAAATAAAACCAACTTACTTCATTAATTTGTTCCAATTGTAAGCATTCTTTTTCCTCCAACCTTTATGTTTCTTCTTCTTATTTTCTTTATTGTCCCTATTTGTCTCATTTTGTCTTATCGTGTTGTCACCCTTTGTTACGATTGCGCGAGCGACACAAGTACCCCGTGTGACGGCCGTAGCGGGAATGACTCGTGCAGCGATCGGGGTAGGAAGGTACAGGGCGGCTCTCGCTATATTGGCTGGTCGCGCGCTAATTTCAAGTATTTCTTGTTTATTTCAAAACCATCGCATATTTCAAAATTCTAACTCGGTAGACGTATAGGTTGTATATTTTATAGTTAATATCCAAAAAGTCGTAACTTTACGTTTGTTATTTTGAAGATGCCAGAGATTAAAAAAAAATAACAATGAGAACTTTGTATTTTTTTTCTATCGAGAAAATATCATGGAATCATGTTTCTAAAACGGTAGACGTATTGTGTTACTATTGAACTTTCTTGTCAAGAATTTTCATCACGACAACTTTAATAATATAAAAATTACGAAGGTTTAAAAAGGGCCGTAAATGTTAGAAAAATTAATTCATCACCTTAACTCGTAGTACTCCCTTATTGTCTGAGAAACTTTACAAAATAATATACTAGCTCCACTGGCAGTTTACGAGAAACGTGATTAAATGCACACTTGGGTATATTTCAATTTGGAATACAGTTTCTTACTACGTATTGTATGAGAAGTCTTGAAATTAAGAATTATATGCCAATCAGACATCAGCCTTAAATATATACGGTTTTATTGTATAGACTATAGATATTCATTTAAATATGAGAACAGTGCTAGTGTACAAATAATTATATTGAATTTTATTTAAATACCACTATTCCATAATAAATTATACTAAAAACGTCAAGTAAATATTTTCATATTCCCAAAACACAAAATAACTGAAAAAACAATATTTTAAAAGTAACAAAGGCAAACAAATACGCTTAGAAAACACCAAACAAATTAATCAAAAGACAATGAGATTTACTAATTAATTATTTACCACTACTACAATATTCTGACCTGAATTGGTCAATTCTCAAGAGCTTAAGGCAATCCTCTTGTTTTCTTTGTTATAATTGAAATTCTCTGTTAATGAGATCTCTCCTTGAATTTCAAATTAACTAGTACTTTAAACTTACAAATAATGAAGATTTACTGATTCTAAATCCATGTTTAAATATAAGATGTAACCCGCTTATCATTTTCAAACATTTTTTTTTTTTTAATTTAATTCATCAATTAAATAAAAACACCCATATATTGGGTTCAAAACGATGTTGCACAAATAAAAAATATCTTCACTTCTCTTTAATGCCAAAATAGATTAAATACATGTTTGTTTTTGATGTGGTTTTTGATAATAATTAGTGACAAAGTCTATATTTTATAAGCTCGCTACGACTTCTTGGTCCTTAAAAAAGTTAATTCAAAATTAATGAGACCTTAATAGGGTTTTAACGACGATCGATGGATTGACGGTTGTAATAGTAATAAATTATGATTTTATGTAACAAACAATATTTCCAATAATAATAATTACAAATTGGTAAAACGCGTAGTAGTATTTTAATACAAAATTTGTTTTTTTTTTTTGGAGCTGAATTAATATTTGCATTCCTACCTTGTAGCTTGTAAAGAAAAAAAAAATCACAGCTAGTGATCTTAATACAACTAGGTAAATTAAAGTCTCCTATATATCTTTGATTTATATTCCCTTGGTTTTGGATTTCACGAAATAATAATCAAATGTTACTCACGCAGAGCCAAAAGCAAATTACCAAATATTTTCACGGAAGTACAGCGGACGCATTTCGTTTCGCGAACCCTAAATAATTCATATTTCATTTCGAAAACAGGACTTTTGCTCATATACACCATAAAACAGAAAACCAATCCAAAAGGAAATATTTTATTTTGCTATTTATATTATGGTGATGTAAATATACATTTGAATTTTGAAAGCATTGGTCAATCAATTAAACAACAGAAAAATTAACATTTATTGATTATTATATTACTAAAACTTTGTGTAAAATTTATTAAATTATATACTAAAGCCTTCCTCGAAAATCGCTCTATTTATTTAAAAAAACCGCATCAAAATCCGTTGCGTAAGATATATAAGCAGATAGGGATATAGTGACAGATAAAGTGACTTTATTTTATACTGTGTAGTGATAGTGTATTATGTAGGTAATATGAGAACAGTGCTTATTGCAATTAATATAACTGGTAAAGAATACAATTATATGTAATTGTAATACCTTTAACTCAATCTATATTGGAATTTGTAAAATATTTTATATCATTGAAGTCACTTTATGATAAAAGATAATGCCTTTTTTGTTACAGAATTGTTATATATAAATATATAAAAATACACGTACCTTACCTTAATACATATACAAATTGATCGTATGGAAACTTCTCGAAATCTCTTATATTCATAAATATTCATTATAACATCTTCCCTTGCCCTGTGTCCCTTTGACCCGTACCTTTTGCATTCCGTACGGAATTATTAAATTTTATTTCTAACGTTTTTCGTATTATTCAATTATAGACCGGGAGATATTGACACAAAATTTCGAGTCATTTGTAACAGGATGGCGGTTCTACAGGGTTCTTAGTACGCAATGACAAAAAGAAAAATGATGGTGTGAACGCTGGTACCGGCGGCTTAGTCGCGTGGGCGTTAGTCGAACTCGTCGGAAAATAGCGAAAGTCAAACGATTTGTAACAGTATGGCACTTATTTTTCCTGTAAGTTTGAGGATCAACGAATATAAATACAAAATTTCAAAGATCTAGGTGTTGGAAATCTTCACTTATATAAATTAATAATAAATTAATTTTTCAAGTATGACAGCACTTTTTCCCCCTACTAGAAGTATGGCAAATATAATAATGGTCACATTTTATCAAATACTCTCCAAAAATCCAAATGCAATACTGGTACAAAAAGTTTGGCGAAATAAAAATTTTGACGTGACAACGTCTTAAATTAGGTTGCGACTGGGAGTCACTTATGAAAAAGTGTAACGCTCGGTAACGTTACGATGAGTAACCGAACGAGAGAGAGGCCCGCGGTCTGCCGCGCGCGCAGCACATAAATATTCTACCGAGAAAAAGACGTTGTCACGTAAAATCTTCGCCCGTAAAACCGACTTTACAGGCAACCATTTTTTTGCAGATTTTCGGCGGTATGGCGACCATTTGGAATCGTCCGAAAAGTATGGCATGACGATTTTCGTAAATGGCTGCACGACGATGGTTACCTGTGCAAAAGTTAGCCAGGTACAAATGGTTGAATAATTGTTTTATTTAAATTAACACATTCGCGTCGGTATGGCGGGCTGTAAGTCACACCGGAAAAGTATGGTATGACACTACCGCCTACTTCTTTTTTATGGGCTATCGGTAAATTCTAAAATTTTTGTGTTACAAATCGTTTGACTTTCGCTATTTTTCCGACGAGTTCGACTAACGCCCACGCGACTAAGCCGCCGGTACCAGCGTTCACACCATCATTTTTCTTTTTGTCATTGCGTACTAAGACCCCTGTAGAACCGCCATCCTGTTACAAATGACTCGAAATTTTGTGTCAATATCTCCCGGTCTATTATTCCTTTGAATTCAGATTTACTTTACTGTAATATATCTCTTATATTTTCTCCATAATATTATGAAGAAAATATATAATACTTACATATTATTATTTATGGCCAAAGATCTTCGAAGTTAAGGTGTTGAATTACTTCTATTAAAACATTCACTAAGGCTTCCTTGCTAGGCTTGTCTTAGAATATACGCAAAAAGGAAAATTACGGTAGGTATTTCTTATATTTTATTTAAGGAAATAAAAATGTTTTTCGATTATTGACTTGTTAAATATGACTTGCGTCGTATTTTTACAAAAAAATAGTGTCTGCAGTAATTTACGCGCGTGACCTACTTCTGCTTAAACCATGATTGTCTTATTTTGGTACAAAATATAATATCGTTTATATGATGCCGATGTCGTTTTTAATTTCGCCTTGAGTGTAAAATATTCGTAATGTCAGAATAAATAGTATAATGAATTCATCGAGTTTTAAATACCAAAAAAAGATTGTTTTTTATCGATCTTATATTAATTATATTTATATTCTTCTTTTTATTACCCATACATGAATAGTTGACTATTGTCCATGAAATTGGCTTGATAGTGTTCATGTGTGAGTGTGTACGTGACAAACCACGTTTCGTCTAGATTTAATTCATTGCATCGTGTGTCTCTTATGTTATTGTTACGTATAGGTCTACCAGAATCTGATGGCATATTTATATTTTAGAAATAAAAGATTTTCATGTGGCAACTTTATTTGACAACTATCAAATTGGTTGTCAAATTATTTGTCTTCTTCGCAGTTGATGAATAATTTTTAAGATTCTGTATAAAAAATCTTCGAAAATGTCGAAAAAGCCGCTGCGATCACAAGCAAGACGTGTTGTTTATAATGTGTATAAAAAAATATTCGATGAAGAAGGGTCAAACACATCACAATTTTCAATTTTGAAGATTTTATTGGTAAATTGGACTTACCCGTTTTGATACTTTAAATTAAAAATATTATAAGTAAGTAACTATAATATTGTTTGTTGATTACAATATAATTCTTTGAAAACTTATTACAGAAGTTTCCAATGCGGCTATTCGTCAAGTCCAAGCTGTCCAAGTCAATTTTATAATGTGTGTATCTGTTAGTACTTACGAAAATAAACATAGTTTTATTTTATTTTATAAAAAATTATAAGCAATCTAGTTTTGATCTGCATTATCATTACATCCATATTTTCACGTGGCATAATTATTATGAATATACAAATATAGGTATGTGTAAATAATAATATGTATTAATATAAAAGTAATATGTATATTATATGTGTAAGTATGTACCTACATAATATTAAGTGGATATCTCATTATTAAGTACAGTATTGTCCACTTATGTAATGTTACTAATGATATTGAGGACAAAATAAAAAATAAGCAGTATCAAGATCGTTCAATCCATTTTCCCTAGGGTTGCACACTCAAAATTTTGATTTCCCTAATTGCCATCAGATTCTGGTTTACCTATATCTCTTTGCTAAAAACAAGAAAACTTTCTAGAGCACTTATAACGTAATTTTTATGCTTAATCTGGATAGTTTAAGATCAATTTTATTTACTTTAAATTAAGATTATCTAATAAACATAACAATTTCAATTTTTTATTTTTATTTTATCTATACGAATATTATACATCTGAAGAGTTTGTTTGTTTGAACGCGCTAATCTCGGGAACTACTGGTCCGATTTGAAAAATTATTTCGGTATTAGATAGCCCATTTATCGAGGAAGGCTATAGAGCATAGGCATAGCATATTATCATCTCGCTAAGACCAACAGGAGCAAAGCAATGCGGGTAAAACCGCGGAGCACAGCTAATCATTTTATAAACGTTGTCTTTTAAACGATTAACAAAAAAAAACACATTACATGTAAAAAAATATCCAGTTCTAAATGCACCCTTAAAAATGTAAGCGCTCATAAAAGATTCATTTAAATAAGGATTATACATCCGGATACATGCGGGCTTCTGGTGCGAACAATTATCCGCGCGAAATGCGAAATTAAATTGTTAAATAATATATGAAAACGCATTTTATTCTTGCTAATTTGTTCTTAAACGTTTTGAAAATATGTGGATACAGTAATTTAACTCTAATGGGTTTAATAAACTTTACAACACGTAAACCAATGCAACATCGAAACAAATCAAACAAAATTATCGTGATTTTAAACACTAGATAATTTTACTATCTATATATTTAAGCAACTGAGCATATTATTATATTGTACTTGATTATATTTTATAAGAGCGAAATATTTTGGTATTCTATCCTGTTATATCATATTTCTCAACCACACAGTACACACGCTTCTATATTTTATAAATTAAAATACCTTACCCTTAAACGAATAAAATCCAACTATTTCTTAAATCAAATATCAAAGATAGTTCTCACTTCATGAAGGCATTAATATGCGTCGTTATCAGGCGCTAACTAATACAGTCATGATATCTTAGAGTAAGTTCAATTAGTCTAACAGCTGTTTAAGACTTCCGCGTGCACTTAACGACTTAATTCACAGACTATGTGCGCTAAGTTACAATAGTTTATGCAAATTCCTTCCAACTTCGCAGTGTGATATAAAATTAAGCAGGGACGAACTCGACCTTGGCGTGATATTTTAATTATAATAATTATTAAAATTTACATACTAATTTCAGCATTTTGTCTCTGTACTAAAATATACATACTAATTTCATCTATTTAGCAATTGAATTTAAATTATATTGCATACAATAATGTGGCTTTGTACATTTTGTCAAAAAAGTTTTAATATAAACACGTAGTTGGTTCATTTCTCGTCAATGTTTATATTTGCTTCGAGTATCATACAGGACTCGCACGTAGCTATTTCGTAGCACTGTTGCAATACGCTACGAAATATCTACACAGCACAATTGAAAGTGCTACGTCCATGTTAGAAGATTGTGTCAACACTGTATTGCAGTCTGCAAAAATGGTAGAAAACTGGTAGAAAGAACGTAAAAGAAGCGACATATTAAATTTGTATAAATGAATTATTTGTTACCACAATCGTAAATCGTAATATAGATAAAATATTATCAGATACAACTGATGCATCGAAGATAATATCAATCGTTTAGTCAGACGTGCAACACTATCATGCATGGGTTTCCACAAGTCTATTATCGTATATATAATATGTATAGTTGTATACGTAATTATGTTATATCTAAACCTAGTATTATAGTATCTGTGATCTAAACTGAACAATATGTAGGTACATTTATGAACAATTTTGTATGTATTATATTAAATACGTTTAATTTTATTCAAATATAAAATGTTAATAAAATGAAATAGCCATATCTAAGAACTAATAATATTTAAAACGTTTTAGTAATAAATATTGAGTTAAAAATTATTGTGGAGTCAATTAAAAAGCTACAACCAATTAAGCACCTAGTCAACTATGCGTTTCGAGTAAAACTCATTAATATAAATTCTCATTTTTCACTAGGGCATTTCACATCAATGCAAAAATCCTGCAACCACATCATATTATTCACTCATGATTAAAAATACATATTTCTATTTTTACTTAAAATATATATTTCTTGTTATTTGTTAAAATACATATTATTAATTGTTTCATAGCCGGTTAATTACAATGTGTAATTTTAGAACATACCTACTACTTCAAAATATATTTAATACTTAAATCGGAATAATTTTAAACATAATTTGCGGAATAATACCTCAAAACATGATATTATAAAACTTTTACACTATTTCAAATTCAATATTTAAGAACAAAAAACAATGTAAACACAGATTTAAATATATTCCATATATAATAAAAAAGTGAAACCATTTGGCGCCCTAACATATTTTTGAATCCGTCCCCTAAGAAGCTCGTTCTTCAAGCGCTGCACGAGACATTTGAAATATTCCACCGTTCAAGTCACAACCTAGGAGATGCAAAGATTATGTAAAAACACGATTAATGTTAGCACTTAAGTACAGCTAAGTACTATGGGTCTGTGGGAGCTTGAAATGAAACTTTTATACGGATTTTCATTTCATTTCTTGGGAATAAGATGTTGGAGAGTAAGCTTAGAGGTTTTATTTAATTGAATGTTTATTTTATATTAACGTATTGGAATAATTAAATTCAATGAGTTTGGAACGATCTTGACCTAAATAAATAAATATTTATCCTTCATATTTTGACTTCTATATCGATAACATCGGCAAGGAAAATGTTATGAAAATATAATTTTAAGGAAAATGTTATTTAAATAAATACTTGATATTTTGGAAAAAAAGGGTTGCTCACAAAACAATATCATTATACAAGAAGTCGCAGGCATCAGCTACTTCTTTATAAAATATCTCACCACTGTTTTTTCACACAACTAACCTTTTTAGCTTACAAAAAGGCTGTTTATATGCAATCTAGCTAACTACCTCACGCCTCGTGTATAACTCAAAGACTTAGCTTTTATGAGATTCACATTTTCTAATATATGTGCTAAGTGCTCATGAAAACTTCATATGGCCAAACACGCTTTACAACTTTGACTCACCAAATGAATATTGCATGAAATTTAACACTATATCATACCTTGATACACTGACACTAGCGGATTTATGTTGTGACGTGTTACAGCCACAAAATGTATGTGATTTATTTATTTAACTTTAGAACTAACAGTAGAGTATCTAGGAACATTTATATCCAATTATAAGTTAATCTTTTAGTTTTTATCTTTTTACAATTATATTTTTTAATTCTACTAAAAAAACTTACTAGGTATAAAAACATATTATATAACATATAATCTTAACCCTAATAGATTAAAATTATCGTCAGGTGCATTAACAAAACAAGGTTAAATAGAGCCTTACTAATATAATATATATTGTGTTAGCGCCCCGGTCACATTGTATTTATACATATTTAAGGCGTTACCCGGCAATTTCGACTATGTTCAACCTCTATAAAGTCTGGTACAACATAAAGCACAATACCGAAAAAAATATATAAAATAGGATGGTCTTTGATCTTTAATTGCTCGCGAGGATTTTTTTCCAAAGTTAATAGATTTCTAGAAAAAAAATGTGCCGTGGTCATCGATTTTTCCGCAAATACTCTATAAACTTCGTAACCTGCTGACTTAGAGCTCTGAAAATTTTATGTTTAATAAATTATCAGTTACACAACAGTCCCTGACGAGGATTTTTTGTTTCACTGATTAGTATCTTTTTAAATACAAAATGCGAGGAAAAAAGAAGGTGCAGCGGGAGAGGTTTGAGATCCGTCTAGTATGGTCAAGGTTATTAGCGCATGTATAAGCCTTAAGTTATATAGGTATCAGAACGATCGAATTGAGAGCCTTGCAATATAATATAAATATTATATATTTAGATTATAGGTTTGAGATTGTCTCAATCAATTGGGTTGCAATGAACTGTCACCGAAATTCGGTCAGCACTACATTACCATTATTGAATACTATATCTTGTTATTGTCATTATATCACCATTCACCACTATCAAATAAATAATATACGAGATATTGTAGCTTAAACAGACTAATATTCCCAAGCCATAAAGATTACTGATGAAACATTGATGAAGTTGTGAATAATTTAAAACCCAGCCAAGTTCCCTTCGGACCCTACTCAATGTGAAATAAATTTATATATAATTTGTCAGAATTGGAGCAGGAACTATTACTGTAATAACGTTTTACGGTTGGCTCGAAATAGATCTTGTATTTATAGTAACAATTCCTGACCCAGCAAACATAGTATTGCTATGTCACTCAGGGATATAAAAAATAATTTCCGGCCAAATCTATACCTACCTACCGAATCTACACAAAAAGCCTCATAAAATCGATGAAACCGTACGGAATTTTCTCGTCACAAAATTTTTGTAATTACATAAATTTTAATACTAACGTTTCAAAGATAATCAAACTTTGTTCTTTACAAAGAGTTATTAAAATTACTCACATGCTTTAGTCGCCACTTTGGCACATTCCAAATTAAATCTTAAGCGTCTTCTGACGCGAGAACATGTCATAATAAACGGGTTCTGTATAGTATCGATTGTGTAAAATTCTTTTTGTAAATAATTCTGAAAGACATATATATAAATTATTATAGACTAGGTTAATGCGACTAGGTTAATGTTTGCGGCCTATTCATTCTGCAACGTGGATTATGAAAAAACCAATCGAAAAAAATCTTTGTTTTATTATAGCTCGCCCGCGAGTTACACGCTCTGTTAACAAATAAAAAACATTTCCACTGAATCCAATATTTTTAGAAAACATTTTTGCATTTTGTTGTTAAGGCAATTACACGGTTCAACGACCTTAATGATTCTGTCACTACATTTGAATTTGTTTTTTTAACCGCCCTCTATAAATATACATCGTTGTTGAAGTAAAAGTGACCAAAGATTATGGAATTGTATACTGTATCGTATTGTATCGTAATGTGTTAGTGGTTTCTACCTAATTTATGTTTTCTCTGAGAGGCAGTAACATATTACATTTATGAATAGTAAATATTGTGTATTGTAAATATTGTGTATTGTAAATATTGTATTGTAAATGTAATGTAGGAAGACTCATCTTTCAACATTAACCGTTATAAGCAAAGTCTCTACTACATGACCCATTCTGGAGACCTTAAGATGACTAAGCAAGTAATTATAAGTTCTAGAGTGGGGAACAGTTAAGAAAACACCGATTTAGAAATTAATTTTATTCAACACGGACTCTACTATATTCTGGAGACCTGATGATGGCTAGGGTGGAGAACATCTCACCTACAGAGATATAAAAGATGGAGTACATTATTTGACGTAATTCTACCTATAGAACGGCCTCTACCATGTCATGGTGTATCGAATGGTAATGGTGACCAGGCAAATGTATTTAGCGTTCTCTGTATATCTCTTCATACCTAGTAGGAATATATGCATGCAACCTACACACACCGAAAAAAATAGGGGAACGGACAAGAAATCACGTTTTTTTCGACTTGTTATGTATTTTGTAGTTACTTCGGGGTTAATTTTTTAAATCCTAATTTGAATGTTGGGTTGTAGAATAAAAACGCCTTCGTGACAATTCATATTTTATTATTCCTTCACTTGGTACATTCACTTGATAGTTTTCTTAAATCCATACTAATATTATAAATGCGAAAGTAACTCTGTCTGTCTGTCTGTTACTCAATCACGCCTAAACTACTGAACCAATTTGCATGAAATTTGGTATGGAGATATTTTGATACCCGAGAAAGGACATAGGCTACTTTTTACCCCGGGACTTGGGATAGGTTTTATCCCGGAAATCCCACGGGAACTATGAGGGCTTTTCTTTGACTGCGCGGGCGAAGCCGGGGGCGGAAAGCTAGTCTTACATAAATCACAAGGCACGGCTATGGCACTTATAGACCGCACTGGTCGGCTGTTTAAGATCAATTGGCTCGCTGATCGTCTCTTCAAAAAATGTAAGCGATCGACTGTCAACTAACCAACTGGAGGGGAGGTTAAGTTGTCAGGCGGTAGATTAAAAATACCAGAAAACCTTGTCTATGGAAATGTTCTATGTATGATTTTGAAATTTGTAACACGAATCTATTTCTTTTTTCCTCGGAGAGTCACTGCAAAGGAATTATTGTTATATAATTTATATTTTTATGAATCACTAGCTTTCCGCCGGCGGCTCCGCCCGCGGTTTCAAAGAAAAACTCGCATAGTTTCCGTTCCCGTGGAATTTCCGGGATAAAACCTACCCTATATTACTCGTGGATAATGTAGCTTTTGAATGGTGAAAGAATTTTTAAAATTGGTCCAGTAGTTTATGAGCCTATTCATTACAATCAAACAAACAAACAAACAAAGTTTTCCTCTTTATAATATTAGTGTAGAAGAAATCATCGGTTCACCCAGTTAAAAGTGCGGAGGTAACGGAACCAACAAAAAACTCAGTTGAATTGAGAATTTCGTCCTATAATGGCGTCGGCTAAAAATGTTGCTATACGTTTATGTCAGTTTTGACTTTCCTACGATTTTATACAATAATATAAAATTAAATGATTTTATACAATATAAACAAAATTGCTGATTTTCGGCGGTATGGCGACCATTTGGAACTGTCTGAAAAGTATGGCATGGCGATTTTCGTACATGGCTACTGGACGATGATTATTGATTACCTGTGCAAAAATTAGCCTGGTACAAATGGTTGAATTTTTTTTTTAAATCAACGCATTCACGTCGGTATTGTGGGCTGTAAATTACACCGGAAAAGTATGGCATGAAACTACCGCCTACTTCTTTTTTATGGGCTATCGGTAAATCCTAAAATTTTTGTGTTACAAATCGTTTGCCTTCCGTAATTTATCCGACGAGTTCGACTAACGCCCACGCGACTAGTCTGCCGGTATCACTGTTCTGACCATGATTTTTCTTTTTGTCATTGCGTACTAAGACCACTGTAGAACCGGCTTCCTGTTACAAATGACCCAAAATTTTGTGTCAGTATCTCCCGGCTTTGGATTGTTTTGGACCCTTAAAATATACGATAGAACAGCAATTAATCTTTTTTAAAAAATATTCAAGGCACAGGGAAAGTCTGGTTACTGTTTTATAGGTATGTGTTTTCTGATAATATTTTACTGTCAAAAATTATCAACACTGGATATTATTCAATGACGCCTTTCAAAAACAAAACTAATTTACAAACAGATTTTTATATCTTTACATACCTATTTTTAACTTTCATTTCATGAACTGCTCATGTAAATACCTATTACAATCTGGTTTAATTTAACAAAACATTCAATTCGGTGAATTTTAGCGTTATTTTGCAAAAAAAACCGCACGTACAGTCCCCCGTCCGAGTCGAACTGACACCGTCAAATTTCGTCGAAAATATGCAATAGAGTTGAGGTTTTATGTGGGTTTTATTATAAATTCGAGTTTTTTCTTGATAATTTAACGATAATAATGAAAATTGAAAAAACAATCAATACAAATTGTTACAAATATCATAACATATTTTTTGGTATAAATTTCATGTATAAATATGTAGCCGTTTTCCTAACAAAATGCGTTTTATGTTCAAAAAGGGGTTGATTTGTATGTATTTTTTTTATGTTTAGGCCGTTCTAAACTGAAAAGTAAACAATATACTTTGTTAATTATATCCTTGAGTATCACATATATTTTTTTTAAGACAATCGTACCAACAGTTTCCTCAACAAAATTCAATATGTATAAGGTGTTTTTCGGTTTTGACCATAGTGATCACCTTAAGGAAAGTGACATCGAATATCACGCTTGAAGTTTTGTGTTCTGTACGAAAATTATTATGGCTTGACTATTGAGTTTTATTGACCAAATGAGGAAAATATTCTTATATTGGGAGAATATTTTTTTCAGAGCATATTACGTGTCTTTTTTCAATTAAGGATATTCAGATATTCTTTTGTCAAAAGTAGGAAAATTTGTGAGAGTTTGATCGGTAAATTATTTTGTTAATCCACAAAATCTTCCACCACCTCGAAAATAACGGAATAAATTGTAGTTTAATTGAAAATATTAAGAGAGATATGTCACTCATCATCTTAATATTTATTGCTGATGCATCACATTAACATCTATTTATAAACAACAAAACAAATTTTTGTTTAGAGAAGTACCTGAACTTCGTAATCCGCGCAAAGGGTGTACGAGACTACGAGCAAACTTATTACATAATTCCTCTCAATGGGCCTGTAAAGTCATACTTATGATTTATTCGACATTCCATTTCCATAGAAAAGCCATTAGTCTACAAGTTGCAAATCATTCAATCTTAGTGGCTATTCGATAACTTTGCTAAGTACTGACCCATGTCACTTTGCGAGACTATAAAATCCCCAACATAAATGGTTTAGGCTATTTTTGGGATAGCGTTGACATTTCATATAATCCTATGTCAAGAGACAAGTTATATTTATAGGTAAACGTGAAACGACCGTAGAGTGTACTTTTTGTGCGGATCACCCTTTTACTATTAGGTATTAGAGAATAAATAAATACTGTAGAATATACAGGGTTACTTGTAAAACACCAGCAACCTCGCAGGTCAAGATAGCTAACATCATAAGTAAAAACATTTGTTCTACGACTTTTGATAATTTGTTAGATTTTATTTTCATACAAAAATAAATATTCAGTTTTCCGTTTGAATATTATAAACTCTACGCGCATCCCAAAAATTACGTAAACATTAAACAAGAAGCGAACGAGAGGGGGAAGGGGGCATCGCGTCGTCCTTTCGATAATGAATAGAACATAGACTTACAAAATATGTTAGGAGAGTACAATAAAAGCTTAAAAAATCATTTAAAAATAATTTATTGCGTTATGCCAATAGTCGTAGAACAAATGTTGTTACTTATGATGTTAGCTATCTTGTCCTGTGAGGTTGCTGGTGTTTTACAAGTAACCCTGTATACTGAAGAATGGGACATATTTATAGATACTTAGGTATTGGATTTATAAACCAATAGACCGAATGTATAATGAACTAGATGTTCTTTTTTTTTCATCAAATTACCAAAACATTAATGAAACCTACATAGTTTCACATTGCTTATTGCTCATTTACTATTTCTTCGATCTTAAAACTCTTCCAATAAACGTAATCGTTTTCTGCATTCTAATTAACTGTATGGAGTAGAATGTAGTCTTAAAAACACATTTAACTAAATTTCAAATGAGTGTTTTAATGTTAAACAATCTGAGAAGCAACATATTTGTGTGTGTTAAATTCAGTGCAACTTTACTGAGAAAACCGCATTTCGCCTTTGTAACGAATATTACAAAAGCGGCGCTTGAAACAATTGTAATATAAACTGCTTTCGTAATAAATACTGCTTTGCCTTGTGCAATATTACCCGAAGCAAGAGTATTGTTTTAAAACGGAGTAATATTTTTATGCAAAGATTTTATAGAATTGTATTGATATAAGGTATCATAAGATAATAACTAATTCTTTGTATTGTATGATTTCATAGCGCTTATATTAGTCTTGATGATAAATTAATGTTTGAGTTTAAAAAAAATATTCCTTACATAGGTACGCATATTCCCTCTAGACTTGAGTAGAAATTCAGCATAATCAAATTTAAGTCCTCTCTCATATTATCTTTTTACGAATATATTTGCGATTGTTGTAATTTCCCTTAAGTAAAGAAACGGCTTCGTGAAATGTGAATTCTTTTTCAATACGAAAACAAAACAAACAATTCTGATGTAATAAAGCGAGCCGTATTGTAATGACTGTCGGAAAATTACCAAACGCAAGGTTGTTTATTGAGTAATTCTTAACATAATAACCCACCTTTCTTTAATTGGAGAATGCGTTTATCTTCAGTTATTATCAGCAAACCCTTAGTTGATTATGCCTAACTGAAAATTGTATTTACAACCAGTATAGCGTTGTTTCCATACATATTCATAGTAATATATTAAATAACGCACGTTAGTTCGTACCGTCCGCGTCGTACGTCTAGTTAAGCCCCTCGGTACAACGGATATTACACGTCTTGCCCGTTTACATCAACTAGAGCCAACTGTTGTCAGTATAAATACAGGTGATTTACTGCATGAAATGTACGCTATTTTAATAATATTATAGCGTGTGAATACGTATGTAACGATATGTATGCTAATTTACGCGTGCGTTTTGTTTCTACGCAAATTAGTGGAAGGAGACGTAATTTCTCGGGTCACAGTCTTTGTACACAGAATCAGTTTGATCGATATATATATTTTTTTGTTTAGTCTGAGATTAATGTTCACTACCTCTAGGTGATTAAGGTATAGCTACTGGCACAACAACGTGTGCGGAGTCGGCTAGTTGCTTCTATAGTATGAATGTGATTGTGTATCCATCTAAGTCACAAAATGATAGTGATTTTTGCTCAATAGCTGAAAAATCACAATACTTAATCTTGACGTAATCACTTACAAACATTAATATACAATAGTTCTCCTTATACTTAATTTTGTGTTTGCCTGCTCATATCGCAACAATGCATAATAAGTAATAACATTTCATTTACGTACAACGATTTAAAATGCAGATTTGTCGAATATTTCATAACGATACGAGCTGTGGAGCGCAGGTGAGTCGTTAGAATGAGAAGCTAAAAGTTCGAGTTGTTATAATATGTAGGTATAATGTATATAACTATATAGTAGAATTGAATATCTCGTATCGTAGTATGATTTTCAGTAATAATTAATTCAAGAGCTGTAGGTAACTATACCTACGCAGTTATGGAAATGTAAATATTTGAGGATCATATTTTCTTAACAAACAAAATTAACAAACTGGAAATTAAGTGCATTATATATTTTGAATTTTGATGACACTGATACTACCTGGATATACTAAAGAACGAAAGCTCTTTATTCAAACATGTACTTTTCACGCAAATATAAACATAGTTTGTTTGCTTTAAATTTTCTGTTTTATCAATTACGCTCGTTGTTGCAATTTGTTATTTTTAAAATGAATTACGATCACAGAGCAAATAAAATAACTTTTTATTCCTCTCAACATAAAGTTAAAGTTGGCTTGTTAAATAAAATTGCTTTACAAACCGAACTCATTTGAAATGCAACATAAAAAAGATCCACGCTTCGTTCAATCACATATAATCCCGTCTCTGCAGAGCTTAATATTCAATTCCGAAATCGGGATCCTTCAAACTTTATTTAACGTTAAGAATATAAGAGTATAAATAATTAAGTAGATTTGTGACTGTGAGTCGTTTTTCACATTACTATTTAAACAAGATCTTTAGCAAGTTGCTCGCCCGATCGCTCTATATATTTATCAGAAATCCTGAGCATACGACGTATTACTTAAAATTAATTATTATTAATATATGTATACTAATTAAAAATGTATGTAGAAAAATCTTTAATTATCTACTCATACTAAGCATAAATTATGTATATGCAAAAATATTCGAACAATAAATAAAGAAGAACTTAAAACATTAGGTAGGTACCTATATTATTCTTAAATCCACTGTGCTGCATAAAAGTTTACAAAAACAAGGAAGCGAAATTGGAAACCTAAAGCTCTTCTTGAAGTAAAGTATGGATGTAAATTTATAATAGCACAAGCAAATTACAATACTCTATGTACGAATACATAATAAGAGCTAGCCCGATCCTTCCCACAGTCTAAAAGTATAAGCAGAAGCAAATTTATACCAAGCCAAAACAAATTACCCTATTTTAACTTTTCCGAAATATTTCTTCATGAGTTCACAGTTTCCCCAAATCACATTTGAGAAATATGACTAACATTAGATCTACTAGAAAACTCGAAATTTTCGTAAATAACATTAAGTAGCTTAAGGATTATGTAGCTTCCAGAAGTAACAATAACCTTGTGAACATTGAACAATTGACTCATAATAAAACACATTTATAACACAAGCAATGAAAGATGAAAGTCCAAACCATAATTATGAAAAACCGAAGTCCTTCAAATAAGCTGAGTAACTCTTGTTCAATAAGCAACATGAAAATCAACCTTAAAACCATACAGAACCTTTTAGGGGACGCCATATTGAATTAAGTATGACGTGACGTAGCACAGCTTGGTCGAAGACGCTTTTGACAATTTAATTTCCTGTAATTTCAAGGACTTAAGAACTTATTTTGAAACGTACAAAAATATATTATAAATAGAATATAATCAATACTTATTTTATAAAGAAGAAAGATATCAAGATTCGAACATTTTTTAACCCGTATGTTCTATATTTCTCTTTCAGTTTTTATTCTGGTTTAGCCCGGGCAATGCAAGCGTCTTATACACATATAGACCATACTTTTATTCTGATTTATCAGAACAATTGTACATCCTGTGTACTGACTTGCACCAAACAAAATCGGTGCAGCATTGTCTGCAATGCAGGGAATTATGGCCTTCGGTCATACCAGACCATTAGACGGGCCCAGCCCCTTCGTCTGACCCCTTTGATTTTATCTGCATGGCTTCTAGGAAAATCGCTTGAACAACCTATTAGTGGATTACTTTATGGCTTATAATATTACATACATTGACCAAATTGCTTCTGGATTTTATGGTTAATCGTAAAAGTATTGTTTGTTCGAGACGTTTTTTTAACTACCTAGGTATAGTTACATGTTTTTCAATGTAGAAGTTGTTGAAATTTTATGCCGGAATGGACTTAGTAGGTATGTCATTATCTTTTTTTTTTAACGTTGGGAAATGCATTTACGCATCCCCCTCTGCAGTTTTAATGCGTGAGGGGGTATGTGGGACTCGCGAGAAGCCATACCCACTAAAACCCAACGGTGGCCTGCGTTCACCTTCGGCGGCAGGGGTTAACAGCCAGGCCTTATATGTCATTATCTATCCCATATTGCAAGTATAACATTTTAACACATAAGGCATTATCCTTTTTCCTGGCAACCATTGATATGTTATCAAAAATGCCTTTAAAAGTTACGACAGTTACAAAGACAGTCGTTGAAACGATAATTTTATATCGTTGCATATAAACATAATCTTTAGAGAATTCCCAGGAAGAAATTGAAAATGATTTCACACACCGTTCCAATTGCTACATATAGATCCAATAGATTGGATTTACGGCGCCATCGTGTGAAAATTGCCTCCAATTTTCTAATTTTCCCATTACCACCTACTCTCAGTAACGATTCTGAATAAAGTGCTTTGAGCTCGTCTTTTAGTTAAGTATGATTGAGATGAATCGACAGTGGAAATTTTCATCTTATTAATAGCTAGATTAGTCCCGCGGCCTTGCTTGAGGTACGCTTTAAAATAAATTTAATGGAACTAACGCATATTAGGATACAAAAAGTAATATTTTCCAAAAAGTTATATCTTGGCTATTATTCATTTATTAATGTAATATATAAATTAAAAATTGAGATGAACTAATTCATATATTCATTTAAAATAAAATTATTTCATTTATATAATTTTTTGGTTGTTTTTTCAAATACAAGAATGTATTTATATAAAGTTTTTTCTTTAAGTATACAAAACTTTAGTTTATTAAAGTGAAACTTTTATTACATCGTCTCAAACTTTTTGGTCTGTGTAGCGCATGTCGCGTGTATCGCGGCTGCCGAGTAGGTATACCTACTCGGCAGCCGACCGACACGCCACATGCGCTACACAAAGCAGTGTTCGGAACCGTTCGAACAGTTTCACTTTTACCGTGGTTTCATAAAACCACACAACATTTTTTATATTCATAGGCACTTGATAATTATTATAATTTATTACTTACTTAACACATTGCTTGTTTATTCAATAGTGTAAACAAATGAATGAATACGAAGTTTTCATTTATAAGTATTAAAATCGTCTAGACATGATATTAAAGACAATGAATTCCCAACAAAGCCTTTATTGCTTAAACTTCAGTACGATTAATGATTCGCTACACATAAATTAAAGTTTGATCAAATATAGTGTATTTATTTTTTATAGTTTTGTACGAGTATTTAAACTTTCATTAATGTATACATTATTTTGCTCTCTTACATAAGTTAAAAACTTATTTAAATCTAAAATAACACGTGGGAAATATGAGGTCAAAACTAAAATCCAAGATGGCGCCGACGAAAATTTTACATCTTTTCGACACGGGTGTCATTTTCATGGTTTTTGGGGTAGCTATTAACCAATATGAGGTCAAGACTAAAATCGAAGATGGCGCCGACGAAAATTTTACATCTTTTCGACACGGGTGTCATTTTCATGGTTTTTGGGGTAGCTATTAACCAATATGAGGTCAAAACTAAAATCGAAGATGGCGCCGACGAAAATTTTACATCTTTTCGTCACAGGTGTCATTTTCATGGTTTTTGGGATAGCTATTTACCAATATGAGGTCAAAGCTAAAATCTAAGATGGTGTTGACGAAACTTTTACATTTTTTGGCATGGGTGTCATTTTCAAGGTTTTTGAGACAGCTATTAAGAAATCCCCAATGTAACCGTCAATAATTAGGTATATTTTTCTTACTCCTTTAAAGTAAACTTAAATAAAATAACAAAAACGTTAACAACTACAGTTTTGTAGAAAGTCTTAAAAAAAAAAACAATTTTAAAGAACATTGAAAAGCATATTTAGAAATGTAATATAAAACGCAACTCTGTGGCAATCATGTTAATATTCTGACAGATATTATTAACTTTAAATATAATATTCACTAAACTTTATTTAAAATAAAGTTTATCTTAAACTTTAAAACGAAGAGAATAAAATAAAAAAGAGCGTGTGTGCCGAGATAACATGTCGGGAGTGAAACTTCTTTAGCGAGATTCATAGATACCAAAATCGCCGCCTTGCTCCAAAACGCGACAGTATTACCATGACGCGATCTTGAAATTCGACGACGGTAACATTGGGGATTTGTTAATAGCTGTCTCAAAAACCTTGAAAATGACACCCGTGACGAAAAGATGTTAAATTTTCGTCGGCGCCATCTTGGATTTTAGTTTTGACCTCATATTGGTTAATAGCTACACCAAAAACCATGAAAATGACACCCGTGACGAAAAGATGTAAAATTTTTGTCGGCGCCACCTTGGATTTTAGTTTTGACCTCATATTGGTTAATAGCTACCCCAAAAACCATGACAATGACATCCATGACGAAAAGATGTAAAATTTTCGTCGGCGCCATCTTGGATTTTAATTTTGACCTCATATTGTTTAATAGCTACCCCAAAAACCATGAAAATGACACCCATGACGAAAAGATGCAAATTTTTTGTCGGCGCCATCTTGGATTTTAGTTTTGACCTCATATTCGTTAATAGCTACCCCAAAAACCATGAAAATGACACCCATCACGAAAAAAAGTCAAATTTTCATCAGCGCCATCTTGGATTATAGTTTTGACCTCATATTCGTTAATAGCTACCCCAAAAACCATGAAAATGACACCCATGACGAAAAGATGTAAAATTTTCGTCGGCGCCATCTTGGATTTCAGTTTTGACCTCATATTCGTTAATAGCTACCCCAAAAACCATGAAAATGACACCCATGACGAAAAGATGTAAAATTTTCGTCGGCGCCATTTTGGATTTAAGTTTTGTCAAATTGCTTTACCCCACCAATCCATTCAACAACCCATAAAAAAGAGGATCTCAGTCAACGTAATTTTTAAAACATAATTTTAAATTACATACAAATAATTTGAATATGAAACTTATACAGTTTACTCTTATAAAGTATCAAATATTTCAAATCACGAAAACGACAGTGCACGCATAATAATCTTTTTCTTATTCGTTTTTATTTTTGGGACGAGGAGCGATACACCCGTCCTTCCAAGAGCGCTTCTGAGCGCGGTCTGACGACCCGTGAGAGCAAAATGTATGAAGAAATCGACAAGTATTTTTAATTTAGCTAATAATTGAAATAAAATTTTTATTTAGATACAAAAAAATTATCATAATCTATAAAGGACTATATATCCCTCAATAATGTATAGGTAAGAAGATAGATTAGGCTTTTAATTTTCTTAAAATGGTACCGTTTTAGACCCCATTTTTTTGCATTTTATGCGATTATTGTGCTGGGAAAATCGTATTTCAGCGACAATTTTGTATGACGTCGTACAATTTTTATAAGATGAACGTAGAGCTGAATATATTATCTTTAAATTAAGATATTACTATGTTCTCACGTGTAATTGCTTTAAGTTAAAATGGTACCGAAAAACAGCGTGTTTTTGTAAAAATACGTAATAGCACCCTTAAAATAAAAAATATTATAAGTAGGTAACTATAATATTGTTTGTTGATTACAATATAATTTTATGAAAACTTATTACAGGAGTTTCCAATACGGCTATTCGTCAAGTCCAAGCTGTCCAAGTCAATTTTATAATGTGTGTATCTTTAATACTTACGAAAATAAACATAGTTTTATTTTATTTTTATTTTATTTTATAAAAAATTATTAGCAATCTAGTTTTGATCTGCATTATCATTACATCCATATTTTTACATGGCATAATGATAATGAATATACAAATATAGGTATGTGTAAATAATAATATGTATTACATAGATAAGAGTAATATGTATATTATACATGTAAGTATGTACCTACATAATATTAAGTGGATATCTCATTATTAAGTACAGTATTGTTCACTTATGTAATGTGACTAATGATGTTGAGGACAAAATAAAAAATAAGCAGTAAATTATTTAATTAATTGCTCAAATTTTCTTCGCTATTGTCGTTTAAATTATACAAGAATTTTGAGAATAGTTCAATTAAAATTTTGATTAGAGAAAATAGTATTGAAGACTATTTGCCTTTGTTACACTGTGCTATTATTCGCTTTATGGAATAATCTTCTGGATGTCTATAAAGTTAACGCCAATTAATCGTGTTTACATTTAAATAAATTATAGTTTTAAAAAACTAAAAAACACGCTTTTTATAGAAAACCGAACTAAAAAATAGAAAATTTTATCAAATTAGTGTATTGTCATCGGTCCTCAATAAATCTACAAAGTTTGAACGAAATCTGGCCGTTTAAAGTGGGTCAAAATCGCGCCCAAAGAAGTCGGTTACAAACAAACAAACATACAGGTGAAGCTAATATAAAGCGTGTAAAAATGTATGCGTGTACTAGAGTACACACGTAAGAAGTGAAACTTCTTTATGACCTTAAAAATGTCACGAGTATGGCGTAACGCAAAAATGTCACGCGTACGGCGTAACGCAAAAATGTCACGCGTACGGCGTAACGCAAAAATGTTACACTAAATTTTTGTCCAACCCCGATAAAGAAGTTTCACTTCAAAAATTTATGCTAATTAATTCGTTAAGTATCATTTGTTAATATGTATATCCTTATTGATATATAAAATAATAAAAATAAATCAAACTTTGTATAATATGACCTATCATAATAAGCGATATCCAAAAAATCCTTATTACATTACCAAGTAAACAATCCATATCAAATTACTACGTACAAAATACGTAATAATACACAAAGCTCCAATATAATATCCACACACACAAAACTGTTCACATCGTATGAAAATTCAAAATACATTATAAGTTCAAACCAAAAGTAATTAATTGTATCACGTCTCGTAAACAACTGCAGCGAAACTTAATTTAAATTCGGTGTGCAAGAGAACTTTTGTTTAATTAATTTTTTCTCAGCTGCAGACTTGTTAAAGCAAACGAGGTATTTCCCGGTATTTCCTCGGATTCCGTCGCACTTTTTGTTGGGCGGCTTATGTTTTGTATACGTTGTTTGTATAGTTGAACAAATAAATTGTGAATAAGTAGTGAGTGGTGTAATTTATGCAACTATGTTTTCTGTAAATGATTTACTAGGTGAGCTTCGCGGTTTCATCCGCGTGGCTCCGCTCCTGTGGGCCTTAGCGTAATGATATATATGTCGTGGCCATATCGTAGATTTGCTCATTTCATGATATGATCGATCATTTCACGAAATGATCGCATTTCATGAAATGGCCAACATAGTTTGATCAGATCGTTAAATCGTCAACGTTTCACGATTTGGCCATCCACATTTGGCCAGATCGTATAAAATATAAAGAGTCCATAAAATATTAAAATTCAGAATATTCTAAAAACTTGTTTAATGTCATTTAAGTTAGTGCCGCGGCAGCGGCCGGCGAATGCTGGAAGCGAATCGTTTTTGCAATAAAAAACAGTTAGGTTAGGTTAGGTTAGACTTTGATAAACAACGCACGAGCCGAGCGAGCAAAGCGAGCGTGCCGCGGCAGCGGCCGGCGAGTGCCAGAAGCGGATCGCTTTTTAAAAAACAAACAATTATAATACTATAGTAGGATATATAAATATATATCCTAAAAGAAAAAATGCATCTTAAATTATAACTATTTCCTCTCAAGAGATAATTCGTCAGACGCATGAGAGTATAGTATTATAAAGCCTCGTGAACGTCAGCTGGCGCTCGGTTGGGGGGGTGAGCGGTTGTAGCCTCCCACGCACATAGGAAAAAAAATACATTCATTCATTCATTTCCTCTCAGCTAAAAATTTGTCAAATTGTAGCTAACCCAATATCTCAACGAAAAAAAATAGTCAGCTGTTTACAACATGGTGTAATATACGTCAGCTGGTGTCTCGAACATGAAAGTTAAATTTAAAGAAAAATTTATTTACCGTTATTTCCTCTCAAACAAAAATTTACCTGATGATAGCTTATATGTAACTGTGGATAAATATATATGTCAGCTGGCTGTATCTTGGTGGAAAAACCGTCAGCTGATACGGGAGGCTACAACCGCTCTTCCCCCCAACCGAGCTCCAGCTGACGTTCACGAGGCTTCATAATACTATACTTTGATGCATTTTGCTAATTACCGCTTGAGAGGAACTTGGTCATAAAATCTGCTGTTGGCTCCCGGACCAATATCCACATTTTCCATAGTACTCGAACCGTCGTAAATTCTTTGCTATTACTTTCTTCATATTGTTATTAAACGAATTATGAAGTTTTTAACTGCGAATAATTAAATTTTCGCCAGCGGCCGCCATCTTATCACATAAACACAGAGCTTGCAGCGCCTCTACCAATGGTTAATGTAACTATTTTACGATATGATCAAATAATTTTGATCATTTCATGAAAAAACCGCGCGTTTAGTTGGCCATATCGTGAAACGATTTCTTATCATTGATCTGCTCAAGCCACATCATGATGTGGCCAAACTGAATTGGCCATTTCACGAAATGCGACCATTTCGTGAAATGGCCAATCATATCATTAAATGAGCAAATTTACGATATGGCCACGACACATAAATTATATAGCCTATAGCCTTCCTCGGTAAATGGGCTATCTAACACCGAAAGATTTTTTCAAATCGGACCAGTAGTTCCTGAGATTAGCGCTTTCAAACAAACAAACACTTCAGCTTTATAATATTAGTATAGATTAAAAAGCATAGACGAGAAAATCAAGACTTTCTCTTTGTAAAATACAATAAGTACGAATATTAGCAGCTCTGTAGTGTATTGATCTTCAGCCAAAAAATACAGATTGTACATTTTTAGAATTCGATATCATAATTCACATACATATGCAAGATAATTGTTAGAAACGCTATAAAAATGGATCGTAAAACACTGAAGTATTTATTAGCCGTTATGCGAACAAATAATTGGTGTAATAAGTCATCGAAAAGGCAATAAAATCTTGTTGTCCCTTGAGAAATACTGACAGAAGTAAAAATATAAATAGGTATTTCTTGTGTAAACGATTAATACACATAAATCATATTTATCTTGATCACACGAAATTAAAGCTGAATTTGATTTTACCAGAGTGATTTCTTTCATTTAAAAACATGGATTTTTAAATGATAACGAATCTTCCATTATCGTAAATGTACATACTTAATAACCTAGTTATATAACTTTATTTAAAGTGTCTAGTAATTATTTAAAGTTTTTATTTCTATATTTTAGTCAAAATAAATCATGAATATTTCTGAAATTTAACACATAATTAGATATATTGAGACAGAGCGTTAGATTTGTGATTTCTCTCTCACAAATTAAATTTTATGAATTTGTGGCTATTTTATTTAAATAATTTATTATGATTATGTACCTAATTTATATTCTCGTAGCTAAAACGTCAACATTTCTTATTTATTGAATAGTTAGTTTCTGTGATCTGTGGAATATACCTTATTTTATTCATGATCCTTTTTGTATAATGAAAAGCGGCACGCAACATAAGCAATTGCTTATTCATGTTGCAGTAATCGGTAAAGAAAGACCATTAAATTTAGATTTATCCAAACTACGATTGACTATCGGTATTGAGAATAATGCATTTTAAATAAACCGCTATATTTATTTCAAACGGAAGGTAAATTATCTTTTTCTAACAAAACCATGATATTGTTTAAATTAAATTGTATAGAAATAAAGTTACATTAAATACATTAAAATAGTTTTTTTTCATAATTATTAATAAATATGGAAAAGATATAAGGATATATATTTATATGGTACTAGCGACCCGCCCCGGCTTCGCACGGGTGCAATGCTGATACTAAATACACTACAGAAAAACTGTGAACGTTGTACTATATAAAAACATAGCGGCCCGCTCCGGCTTCGCACGGGTATAAATTAATATATAGCCGCAAACGCTACGTCCCGCAATTTTTAAATCTGTAATATCTTCGAAAATATTCACTTAAATCATACGGTGTAAAGGGTCATATAGATCTATATTAAATGAACAATGTATTAAAGGTATTTAATTGGTTAAGGATTAATGCTGTGTTGGTTAAAATCGCTTCGAAAATTAGCCATTATTTGTCGTAAAAAGTAAATGACAAAACAAAGTTATTGTGGGTTATCCGAGATAGACATATACCATCGCGGACTTTTCTGTAGACCTTTTCAATGTGTACAATACTTAGTACATTATTTTGATAAAACTCGTAGGGTTCAGCCTGCGTTTGCAATGTAAGCGGAAAAAATGTAATTTTTTACGACATCACATTAGAAACCTCAAAAATAACAGTACTTCTCCACTATTTAATGGATGTTATTATACATATAATAACATTATATCGGATGCCATTCGATTGCTCTGGCGGGTCACGAGTGGCTGAGTTGGTCAGGCATCCGCCCCGGAATGGCGCGAAAGGATGCGGGTTCGAGTCCCGCCTCGTGATCGAAATTTTTCTATTCTTTATAAATTTATAAAGGTACACTTATCAAACATAATCAGCTATGTTTTCTTACCAGGAAGCAAACTGTAAAGAGCCTTTTAAATTGTTAGCTGAAACAAGCAGACCTTCAAATTATGCTTTTTTTACTGATTTTGTATACAAAAACGATTATACTTTAGTAGTACTCTATTTAAAGTTACTTTAAAGTAGGAATTAAAGACGGTACATCAAATATATCACTGCAGGTGTATTTACCATTGGGTATACTATTTTACTACTTTCCTGGGAAATAAGACTGAATCGTAATACATACTTCGAAACATGATTGGATCGAATGTTATTATATTATTCAGTAAGTAGAAAATATTTCAATCCTACTCTAGAAAATAGCAAAATCTTGAATAAAAATATCACATTCCATTTTATATACAAAGTTATGATATAAAATGTTATTTGTATTGAATTGATTTGAGGTCTAGAAAAATAACTGATAAAAATCTTTCATCCTATTACAAGACATTTGATATTTCTTATTATAGACATAAAAAATATGATTGTATGAGATAACAAAGATCCAAAAATAATATTACATGCGACAGGAAACATGACTTCGCATATGGCATCGCACATGTCTTCGCGTACCTTCACACATGCCAATTGCCATCGCACATCTCATTGTCTGTGACTTCGCATATCCTATTTCTTATTAATACACATTACTCGCTACTACTACCTAAATATATTTAATTAAAGAGAGAAGAGTAGAGTGAACAGGTACCTTCTACGGAAGCGCGTACCATCTTAGACCACATCTCAGCTTAACATCAGGCGAGATGGTTAAGCGCTTCCATATTCTCAATAAAAAAAAATATTTTATAAAGAAATATATTAAAAATAAAAAAACTTGAGCAATGTCAAGGGACATCCGGATGGAACGAAGTGTTAAACTAGAGAGAGACAGACAGAGAAATACGCGCACGCCGCACGGCTTACAACTCTAGCAAAAAGTGTCGTGACAACTTTTCGAAAGAATTTTTTCCGTCTAGCCCCCTTTCACAACGCGCGATAAGGAACATCGTACCAACACTCTATCTCCATTCAAAAAACTAAATACAATTATAATAAACATCACCTTTTTAATGATCTATGTATAAAAATAAGTATTTAGGAACAGCACTACACACAATATATTGGTTTTCTATATCAGCAAGAATCAAATTGAAATCGTTCTTCAAAAAAATAAAATAAATTGCAAAATCCGAACAAACGAAGAGAAATCCATATGCGGTTGTACTCATATATCTGCCGTGCATATAACGAGTAGAGGAACCAAACGTTTTATTAAATCAGGTTTTTTTCCTGTTAAACATTTAAAAATAACACGAATAAGACGTAACACTGGCTCTACGATATCATACGGAATATCTCTTAACTTTTTAATTTAATTTAATTTGTAATCCAAATCAAATCAACTTACTATGTATTGTGTATTATATTATATCTATTTGTAGCCAACATTCGTAGCAGATATAGCCAAAAATATTTCCCAAACAAAGACGCAGTGATTTTTAATCAAAAAATGACAAACAGTTTGCAAAAATATTCACAACTTTCGTAATAAATCTCAAGTAGACGTCGGACCCGTTTCGTCTTAAAATTAGATAAAATATATATCCCGGATAAATCACGGGCCTTGGACACCAACAACTCATATTTTCCGCTCCCCGGGGCTCTGAAACCGGTGAAACTTCTCGAAAACCCCGGATCACAACTTTATGCTGGAACTTAAAAATTTCATGTTTCACTCCATTTGTTTCCTCGTTACCCTTTTTATTTTGTACTCGACGAGTGTTAGTGCTATTTTTCTTTATTCCGCGGCTAAGATTTTTCCCGTTTTAGCCACTGTAAGCAGTTTGAGCGTTGATAGCCATTATTGTTGCTTGGAACAGAAAATGTACGTTATATTTGACGAATAAAGTCAAAAACGCTTGTAGCTAAAGCTTAAAGCTTGTTGTTTTTTCTTCACAAAGCAAGCGAATACCAAGATTTTTGTATTAAACATTAGAAAAATGTCACTAAGCTGTGCAATTAAAATTGTTTGCCTCCATTTCTCCAATATAAACGATGCTTACCTATACTTGCTCTGATTTCCCTTTCATAAGTCAAAATTTTTCCAAAATATTAAACAAAAATCCTCATTATTCAGACCAACGATGAAATCCTGTACAACCTGTATATTACAACAAACAACAATATTATTAATATAGGATATTATGAAGGAAATATTACCATGTTGGTTAATTAAACAAATCACATGTTATAAAAACAAGGAACGGCAAAACATCGGCGTATTTCAAACAGGCTTGTTACAAATAGAGCCTTAAGGAATAAACGAAGAAATACGTAATACTTTAAGGCTTTTAACAAGCAGAGTTCTGAAGGAACATTGGGCTTATTCAAACAATATTGTTAAGGATAATAATTACTTTCATATGTCGCTTTAATTACGTGAACATTTCCATGTTTGTAATAAGAGGAATCAATTTTATATTCGAATTCGTTCCGAATTAAAATAATGTAATGCTTATTTCATGTAGAAATATCTTAAGCATCTTATAAGACTGATAACCTGGACAATGACGTAGGCTTTCACAGTATCATAAACATTTAAATATTTTGTAAAGAAAGTGGTTTCACTATTTCATTCAATATTCAGATTTCATTCAAATTTATTCTTTGTATGACGCTTCATTTATAAAACTCTTCTACTATGGTTTCCATTATATCTTATTAAGAATTTATCGAAAACCTGTAGATAGTAGAAGAAACTGTAGTAGCATGTAGTTTTATATCGTACAAATTTTAAATTAAAATATCTGCACCAAATAAAAGACTAACTACTTACTTATTAAGTACAACAATTCAATTATAGAACAATTATATTATCTACTTACATAGAATCCCATTATGTCTCCAAATATTTTAATCAAGACACTTCCCAACAATCTCTGCCAATATTTGCCTCAATACGTTTCATTATGCCATAAATTTCCTCCGCGCAAATCGTTACAACTAGTTATAGGAAATGGTGTTATGACCTCCTCAGAGGATTTATTTCTTATTGCGGTGTTATACCCACCGATAGCGGTAATAAAACATCTAATCGATTATTGTTATTATTATTTATTTGGCCTCTGTTAGGCCATTTTATCTTATACGAATTAGAACTATTTTATATGCAGACGGAACTTTAATTGAAAAAATAACATGAAGTCAATTGACCATTATTAAAGAATTAGAAAATTTTAGTAAACTACAAATAATAAAAAAAAAAGATAAACGCTAATAAATAACTAACAAAACGGTAGGAATTACTTATCTAATCAATATTTGATTGACGCAATTGCTTCTTAACAAATGTATACAAAATACAGAATAAAAATTAAAACTATTATCGCTACTCTGCCCGATAAATTACGAGGACCTATTATATTTTAAAACAATAAGCACACCCAAAATAATTAGTTAACATTATCTACCACTTTCACACATAAGTAACGAATATTATCAATTAGTTTACGATATGAGCTACCAAATTGCGCTACAAAGTATAAAATTCAACGAACCTTGAAATTATAACATGGTTTCTTACTCAAAGAGATTTAAAAGGGATAGAAATATTCCCAAAATGTTTGTTATCACATTGTTGTAGAAACAAAGGGTTTTAATGTAGTAATTTACAGCCCTTATTTAACAACGCGCCTAAATTTGAACGTATAGTTCGTGTAGATTGTAATTAGACCCCTAATTACGGGATTCTGTTGTTATGAATTCTCTGCCACAGATAGTATAATACATACTATCTCAGCTAAGGTAATTCTTGGGTAGGTATAACAAATGTAAACTACATTTTGAACAAATTAAGTTATTTAATATGAAGGAAAATGTTTTATCAATTATTGCGACCTATAAAAGTTTCACGACACATGTCGTATTGTAATGAAATTTAAACTCATTGTCCTACTTTTGCACTGATGAGAATTTCAATATTACAGCGTGCTACTCGCAAATACAACTTCTATGTATAATCACATTTATTTAGAATACCCTATCATTCCACATCATAATTTCGCATTTATATATTAGGTACTGTTTTTACTTTTTAGCATTTGTGAGTAAGCCTGGTAAAAAGGAGAAAAATTATTCAAAATTCATCAAAATCAATCTACAACTAAATATAATAAGGATAGAATTTAGCAACTATTATTGCTGAATAATTTCGTATGTGAAATCCGTTGTAAAAACATAAAATTAGCAACCATTTCTTGTCGAGTTTCATAAACCGCATATTAAAATGATAGTAATAACTCAAGGCTCCATTCAAAGCATTATGCACCAGATTAAAGCATTCGTTCCGCTAGTTATGTATTTCGTGGCAGTATGAAACTCGACAATTATCCAGGATGATACAAATGTGTCATGAAATAGCACTTCAATTTCGCTTGTGATGTTTGAAATTTTACTAAGAGGTAGATTGCACTCCAAACTATTGGACCAGATTTTTATTCAATTTTTTTTTATTTTAGGTTCTCAGAATGTCGTGCACAATAACGACGTTTTACTAAGTATAAAAAAGCTTTTTATTTTATTTAAGACGGAGCTTTCAATATATGCCTCAAGATACCTGTAATTGTATTTATTGTAGTAGCTGTTGTATTTCTTTTACACCACCACTGAGCAAAACTGATTGACATTACACGAACAATAACGATAAACGGCTTAAATAATCGCATCACAAAACACCACTTCCTTTCTTCGTTACCAAATCCCTTTAATCTAAGAGTCAAATTAAATCATTTAACTAGTACAAACAAACTTCTGGCCTCTTTCATTATCGAGTTAGCAGAACCGTTTATAATTAAGGCGTTACAGCGAGAACCACTTATTAACATCGCTTGAAGAAGACGGGGAATTAACAAAAACTCCCGGATGGATAAATATTTTCTTTGCTTAACCAAAATTTAGAGACGACCTTTACGTAGGCTCAACTCTTAAGTAACTCTACCATCTTCAAAGAATGCATAAGGTATAGGTATAGGTAAGTGTCACTATTTGCAAACCTGTTAATTATTTTTATTATCAATTATTGTCATTTTTTTTTTTTTCTTGCTTGTTTTTTTTTTACTGTTTATTTTCATGTGTTTTTATTTGTCATAATTTTGTTGTTTTTTATTTTATTATGTGATATCCTTTTTTTATTTCTATTGTGTACATAATCTACCTTAATTTTCTTTTTTTTTCCAATACATTGGCTGCTCGGGTTGCTTGGAAGAAATTGCTTGAAGCAATAAAGCCGCCCTTTGCATCAAATGTCCTGTCTGTGTGTGTGAAATTTGTATTTGTTTTGTATGCAATAAAGATTATAAATAAATAAATAAATAAATAAGGTATATAAAATAGATATTAAGGCTATCGAAGAATGAATTGCACGCCTCATAAGCGAAGCGTTGAGGTGGGTACTACTGTCACTTCGCGCAAAACATCTGATTTTTCAAACTTAAAATGTCTTTATGTATCATACATTGCACTTGTAAGATAATACATACACACACATATTAAGAAAAAACACCATTTTTAACATTCATGATATTTTTTATGTCATTTTTGTTATTTAAACTAGTTAAAAAACAGTTTAAAAAAGTTCTGTCTTGGACGTCCGTGTGTCTGTATGTGCGAAGGATTTTCTTGTTAACACGATAGCGACCGAAATACTTTACTAATCGAGTCTTTTTTTTTCTCTTACGCTTGAGTATGCTCAGGAATAGAACCCTTTCATTTTTCAGGGTCTGATTCGATGTGGTTTAATTGTTATTAAATAAACAAAAATAATAATTAATAAATAATTATTAAAAAAAAATTATGAGGCGTGCACTTTTGGATTTTCCAAATTTTTGTTTTATTTTTGTTTAAATGCACTTAGACCGGACTCTCAGTGGAGTTTCGTTTGCAAAAATCGCGGACCTAAATCTGACTTCTGATATATATTGTATAGATCCCAGACATCCTATAGACAGATGTTGCCAACCAGTTTTGTGGTCCCCCTGCCCGCACCCCGGTAATTGAATATGGCATACAAAGAAAAAAATAAAAATTTCCAAAACATGCCGTGTGGGGTATCAAATGAAAGAGCTTATTGAGTAGATCACGAATATATAGCATACTATATACATTTCTTACACTTTCTCTAAGATTTTTTAGAAAATTTACGAAAATGGTCCATTTTTGAGTTAACTTTAAACCACTATAGATTGAAAACTCATGAATATATTTTTTAAATTATTATTTTAAATAATTAACAATAGTCCATTGTTTATGATTCAATAGTTCGTAATATAATATAAGTGAGCTATGTGGTGGATTTGATGAAAATAACTATATACTATATGAACTTGAAAATATACTCGCCATCTTTGAATGCTCCCCCCACTCCCCCATGCAACTATTTCACTGTACGAAATATTGAATCGTAAACAATGGACTATTGTTAATTATTTAAAATAATAATTTAAAAAATATATTCATGAGTTTTCAATCTATAGTGGTTTAAAGTTAACACAAAAATGGACCATTTTCGTAAATTTTCTAAAAAATCTTAGAGAAAGTGTAAGAAATGTATATAGTATGCTATATATTCGTGATCTACTCAATAAGCTCTTTCATTTGATACCCCACACGGCATGTTTTGGAAATTTTTATTTTTTTCTTTGTATGCCATATTCAATTACCGGGGTGCGGGCAGGGGGACCACAAAACTGGTTGGCAACATCTGTCTATAGGATGTCTGGGATCTATACAATATATATCAGAAGTCAGATTTAGGTCCGCGATTTTTGCAAACGAACATCTCCTTGGAGCCTGCTCTAACTACCACGGCCACGTCACCACAAAATCATTTTAAAAGTTGCTGTTTACATTAATTATTATTTTCAAATATTCAACGTCGAATATTTAATTAAAACTTTTAGCATTGAAAAGTCAGGACCGGTAGCACAGCACTGTTCATACCCGTAATGTATTGCTATGTCCGAAAAAAAAACAGACCACACGTATAGTTCACAGACCAATTCAATACGCCGTATCGAAATAGATTCACTAGCTACGAATAAAATAACAATTCACAAGGATCGGAAATTGTATCTAAATTGTACTGCGTATTTGCATCGAAATACACGATGGATTCAAAGGCTTTAACGATCCCGTAGCATGGTCTACAATCTTCCAATGGAACCACAACTTGAGATCGATCTTACAATACGACATAATCGGTAGGTGCATAAATGATACCTTTTACATGATAATATATGGTAGGGGTTCGTGTTTCTAAAGATAAAGTTTTAAGTGGGGTCAATTTTCTTTTTCGGTCTATATTTTGGAGAGTAAATTCATAAATAAGTACAAAGTACAACGTATAATATGTGGCTTTTAAAAGCAAAGTCCCAAGCTGCTAGTAGTTCTTAATATTACAGTCCATGTTTCAAAAGCACTTGAAAAAGATGCTTAGTTAAGTAAACTTAGTTGTGTTGAGTTTGTCTGAAAACGCTGAAAGTAAATAACAACTCTTCAACTAAGTCGGAAAATTACTTCGCAGTCATATCTAAAGACTTCAAATGTTTCCACATTAAATTATATTATAATTTCTCTATATCTCTAATTTTTGAAATCCGTTAATTACCATTACCACCATTAAGAGCACTAAAACAAGATTAGCATGGAAGTTTCTAGATGTGTAGAAAGGGCCATTACTAGTAATGACGCTGAGCCCTAACTAGCTAACTCAAGGATATTGTCAGTCGAAATTCGACATCGAACATAAGCGGTTGAGGTAGGCAGGATTTAACAATTTATCTGTAATTTCTGAACCATTTATTGTAACAGTTAACAATTTCAACAAAAAGTCCAACTGACTCATTTAGTAAAAGATTATATTATCTGTGGTAAAATTTCACTACGATCATACCTTTGAATCCAAATTCTTTTAATTAATGATCTTCCAATATGAATAAAATAAAATATGACACTGTGTCTAGTTTGTCTTTTGCCCTAATATAGTATATTCATAATACAGACGAGTTTTAAAGGATTCTACCAACAGGCGCTCTACTTATAATACATTATATCCTATAATATAACCTACATATACAGAAACAATTTCAAATGCATTAAATTACGAAAACAACAATACATATGTACCTACAGGCTACACCCAACCACCACCGCGATGGAGAGCAATCTAAAATACGTACAGCTACAGGCGAAATAAATCATACTAGTATAATATGTTATATACCTACATTATTATATATTATGCCTAAGTATGTGGTCGTCACTAAACCAAATGCATTAATTTATTCCCTAACATATGCTGATGTGGAACATTCTGGCATCATGCCAGGACTGTAATATTTCGTTTTAATACATTTGAGATAATTCCCGCTTGTTAAATTAAATTAAAGCATTTGTGTTATAGCCAAATATATTTCTGTTTAACTAACAACAGAAAAATTATTTTGAAAACAAAATAATAATTGAACACATGAATCTGATTTACGAATTACGATCTTATTATATTACTAAAACAATATATATTGTAATGTTTTTGAAGTGAAACTTCTTTAGGCGCTTTGAGAGTAAAATTTCCAGGTCGCATCATGGTAATACCGTCACGTCATGGGGTAAGTGGACGATATTAGTATCTTTGAATCTTGCCAAAGAAGTTTCACTTCAAACACGTGTGCTCGGCACACACGCCCTTTTTATTTTTAATTTTATGATTAACGTAGGGTATTATTAGGTATTTGTTAATGAAACTGTCAATGCAACAGTATTTCATTATCCAGTCAAAATAAAGGCAATTTGCATTTACATTGGCTTCAGGGTCTACATCACTATGCATGGCGGAAAAGTTTATTAATAAGGGAGATATATTAAAAATTCAGTGGTATGACCTACATAAGGGAATTGTTTAATCTCATTTTATAGTCAGTCAGTGAAGATTAACTTCACTAGATAGTAAAACAAAGTCGCTTTCTGCCGTCTGTATGTCTTTAAAGTTACGCAACAGATTTCAACGATTTTTTTTTTATAGATAGAGCGATTCAAGAAGAACTTTTAGTAAATAATTAGTCAAGTTTTAGACAAAGCAGCTGAAGCTGCGGGTGGAAAGCTAGTAGTATATTTATAGAACGCAAAGATGTCTGACTGAACGACTGACTCAACAAAAAGCTCAAACTACTGGAAAAATTGGACTGAAATTTAGCATTCAAATTAGAGCCGCTATGATGAAGGCGTCCGGTAAGAAAGGATTTTGATAAATTCTACCTCCAAAAGAATAAATTAGGGGATGAAAGTTTGTTCCTAGAAAATTCCTTAAAACCACGCAGACGAATCTGCGGGTAACAACCATGTCGAGTAATATAAGACGAATGAATAACATATCAATTATTGTTATTAGCGACCATCCAGGCACCCTATTCTCCTTATAGTGAAATTTGATCATATTCGGTTGTGAAAGGATCATATATCATAGGAACACAAATGTTTGCAATTCATTTGAAAAACTTTTCCGTTATATTGATTAAAATCAATATAACGTATATCAATTTACACAATTATTCCAGAAACTACTTCAGCTTCACCTCTGACAATGCTATAATCTACAAACTTAAACTTCACACTAACTAAATTCGAACAAATACATACTATAGAATTGATAACCTCCTCCTCTTTGATAAAAATGATTAAATTCAATTTATTGTGTTCGTCTCCACCGTATAAATAACTGCTTACTTATGCAAAAAGCTTTTCCCATAACTTTTCAAGCTATCAATCATTTTCAATTCGCCTGCGAGATGCATAAAGAGATTATAAAACATAGAATAAATGGAATTGTTCTTATCCCCTTCCTTCTTATGATACTCTTGTTATTTTGTCATTCTTCTTGGATTTTTTTTTTTTTTTTAATTAAAGATAGCCAGGCATTTGACTGCATCCTACCTGATGGTAAGTAGTGATGCAGTCTATGAATGAGCATGCCTGCCTAGAAAGAGCCTATTCACTTTTACCCTGAACAGATCCGGATTATAGGTTTCTGGAAAGACAGACGCGGGCAAGGCGTTCCAGTCCCTCGCTGTTCGGTTTATAAAAGAGTTCTGAATCCGTTTTGTGCGCAAAAAAGGTACATCAACTACGAAGGGATGGAAGCCAAGCGCGCGTCGAGATGTTCTGTGATGGAATTCTTCTTGAAATTCTTCTTAGAAGTTAAAATATGATAATACTAGATTACCGTCCGCGGCTTCGCCTGCGTTTTCTAAGAAAAACCCGCAAAGTTCCCGTTCCTGTGGAATTTACGGGATAAAAAGTATGGCTATGTCTTATACTGGGCCTTCAGCTACCTACCAAATTTCATTGTAATCGGTTCAGTAGTATTTTCGTGAAAGAGTAACAAACATCCATTTTCACAAACTTTCGCATTTAGAATATAAGTACCTGGGTAGATAATAACCCTTAAAATCGTACAGTGTGAACTAGCCCTTTCTTACCCTCTTGGGCTTTAAGTGCTATTGTAAAACTTTTTTTATTTCATTTGAAGGGCGCGAAGTTGTTTTATCGACTGAATTGAAAAACTCCTAATGAATTTTGTGTTATACGACGGGAATTAATTCCTAAACAATTTTAACACCTTTCATTAAAAATGGCTCTGGAAGTTATTCGAGCTCTCTTTAATGTCGAGTTTTTGTTCACTTTACACCATCTATAGTAGGTTAAGTGATATCTACTAAATCAACAATTCTCCTATTTTAACCGACTTAATTACGAGTACTTATATTTAAAAGTATCACTAATTCAGTGGGAATTTATACTAAATTCTCTCAACCATACTAATATGACGGGATGGAAGGCAGCAGTAGAGCTTGGTCTCTATTGTATAGTAATACACTGCCCTATATAAGATCTCTTTATACTATGATCAAAATCACCAAAATACACTGCCTAAACTGGATATATCACTACATAGTATAAAACAAAGTCGCTTTCTCTGTCCCTATGTCCCTATGTCCCTTTGTACGCTTAAATCTTTGAAACTACGCAACGGATTTTGATGCGTTTTTTTTTAATAGATAGAGTGATTCAAGAGGAAGGTTTATATGTATAATAACATCCATCAAATAGTGGAGAAGTACTGTTATTTTTGAGGTTTCTAATGTGATGTCGTAAAAAATTACATTTTTTCCGCTTACATTGCAAACGCAGGCTGAACCCTACGAGTTTTATCAAAATAATGTACTAAGTATTATACACATTGAAAAGGTCTACAGAAGAGTCCGCGGTGGTATATGTCTATCTCTTATGGATAACCCACAATAACTTTTTTTATCATTTACTTTTTACGACAAATAATGGCTAATTTTCGAAGCGATTTTAACCAATACAGCATTAATCCTTAACCAATTAAATACCTTGAATACATTGTTCATTTAATATAGATCTATATGGCCCTTTACACCGTATGATTTAAGTGAATATTTTCGAAGATATTACAGATTTAAAAATTGCGGGACGTAGCGTTTGCGGCGGCACCGGCCGGCCGCCCGGCTATATATTTTATACCCGTGCGAAGCCGGAGCGGGCCGCTATGTTTTTATATACAACGTTCACAGTTTTTCTGTAGTGTATTTATTATTATATATATTCTTAAATTCTTATTCTATTCTATTCTATTCTATTTAGTATCAGCATAGCACCCGTGCGAAGCCGGGGCGGGTCGCTAGTTTATAATAAATATATGTAACATTAATTAAGTCAGCATAACCGTTACAGTATCAGCGATTATTTAAAATCAACAACACACAATAGTCGCAAACAAATATTTTCATTTCCATGTCCTAAATAAATCATAGACAATAATATATAAATATTTAACAGGTCAGTAATGTCAGTGTTTATCTTACTTATTCAGTTATAGACCTAAATAAATTATTCATAAGGCGCGGGCCATATACAAGCGGCGCGGCGCGCATCGGGCGCACTGCGGGCGCGCTTCCGGCGCGCATCGGGTGCGCTGCCGGCGTGCATCGGGCGCGCTATTGGCATTTTGTATGAAATAATTTTGGAAAGGCGGCGCAACCGTGGCACAACCGTGGCGTGCCGTCTCGACGCCTGTCCAAAATTCTATCATACAAAAATGTATAAGAAGGACGTGGTGCAAAACAGATTCAAGAGGTGCGCTTATGGCACGCCCGCGCCCGCGCCGCTTGTGTTTGACCCGCGCCTAAGGGACTACAGCTATATTTATTTTTTGGTATAATTGTTTGTTTTAGATTTTTTTTAGGAACAAAGGAAATTTGGTTGTCTCTAATTGATACAGACGTATCGATTGATATTTAAGTGGTTATCAGGTCGCCCATAATTAAAATATATTTTTTTAGTATTTTAAGAAAAAATTTCAGCGATCTTCATTCAATTATAACTAAGTACATTAATTGATAAACTTATTTTTATTTTGACCATTTATTTTTACTGGTTTTACCATTATGACCCTGAATGTGTTTGAAAAATGAAGCTTACCTTGTATTTCAACTTTAGCTTCGCTCTATATGTATAAAATAATGTATCCAACGATAACCCGTATAAAAAATTAAAGTTTATAAACTCAATTAGCTAACTAAAACCAATTGGTTATAATATCTAATATGCTAAGCTACGCCGAGTAATATTATCAATATGTGTATGAGATGGGTCGCATCTGCTTGCTTCGGATGAAAGATATTTACTTATTCAGTAGGTACACCCTTTAATATATTAAAATATCGTACTACGAGCTGAGCTCAATTTAAACATAACATGTACCTTAGGGCTTGACGATGTTACTCATATATGAACGTAAATAATAATGTAAGATATTGAAGTTTAATATTACAAGCATGGACGTATAAAAAAAGACGGACGGTATATCGCCTAAACATTGAGTGAAGCCTAGTAATGGCGGCGACACATCCATGTGTGTGTGCCAGATTGATTGCCAGATGCATTAAAATTACCCCACGATTTAATATTTTATTTTTCAATTTGTTGTACATTTTAGAATATTAATGGGTTAAATTTTTGAAAAATGATCCCCGAATTTCATTATTTTGAGGTGATTGATGGATAGCAGGTAGTGACTTTTCATAACAAACTGCTATTTTTTTTCGCCGGAAATGCGTAGTTTTTGTGCAAATCAAAAATGAAAATTATTTTTTATTAAGGTTATTTTTGTACTAAGAATATAAACTTTAAATAAAATTTTAAGCCATTGTCGTACTTTAAATAAAATTTTAAGCCATTGTCGTATCAAAACTTCTAGTTATCTCGCACCTGTGTCTCGCACACATGCAATATTTAAAAATATATTGCCGGATTATTAATTTATTTACAACAATTTTCATTACATTATTTAAATTTGACCAAAAATGTATGTTTATATTTACGACATGCCACAGATAATGAATGTAAAATGACGCGATTCACGATTGTAGATTATAGATAATTTAAAGTGATTTTTAAAATGAATGTGTCAAAACCAAAAATCACTTTAACCTAAAAGTATTTGACGATATTAACAAAAATTTTACGATACACAAATAAAATAAAAACAAGTTATTTAAACCTAAGTATGTAGTTTTTTTTTTTTTGTTTGAGAGAGATCGCCTTCGCTTCTGGCACTCGCCGGCCGCTACCACGGCATGCTCGCTTCGCTCGCTCGGCTCGTGCGGCAGTTCAAGAGTAAACCTAACACGCTCGTCGCTTCGCTCCTCGCTACCTATTTTAATACTAAAAATAGTAAAGTGACATACTCTATGATATGTTATTAAATTTGTATTGCTAATCTGTGAACAGCATCATATTAACTAATCTGATGTGAATTGAACTTTGATGACATATGAACGATTTTTGGCTATAATAATTAATTCTAGTTATCTCTGGTTTCCCTTTAAAACGTATATGTATAAATTCTAGTTAAAAATATAATAAAATAAATTATTGTAATATGTTAATAATTTCATAGGTACGAAAATATATTTTTAAAAATATTGCATGTGAGCGGGATAATTAGACATTTTGATACGACAATGGTTTCAGGTATTAGTTAAAAGTTGCGTTTTTAGTACAAAAATAACCTTAAAAAAATAATTTTCATTTTCGATTTTCACAAAATCTACGCATTTCCGGCAAAAATGAAAAGCAGTTTGCTATGAAAAGTCACTACCCGCTATCAATTTATACAGCACAAAATAACGAAATTCGGGGATCACGATATAAAAACGCAGCCTATTAACCTATGCATAAAACAATTAAAAACATTTAAAAGCAGCAAAATTGTCATTAGTATAATGAGCACATTCTTTAAAAAATAACAATGGGTGTGTTTGCTCTCTGAGTGGATGTGGTAGGTAAAATTAAATTAAAGAAATATGAATAAATAATATATTATTTTAGCGTATTATAAAATAAATTAACTTTACATTAACTCCCCGACTTTTGGGAGAATGAAATTTTCAAATAATGGCAACACAATGGCAACAGCTGTCCTGACAACAATGGCGGCTGTATTTTTTCTATAAATTTTGACGTAATAATTTTGTCATTAAAACATAAAAAATGTTGTGTGGTTTTATGAAACCACGGTAAAAGTGAAACTTTCCGAACACTGCTTTATACCTACTCGGCAGCCGACCGTCACGCGACATGCGCTACACAGACCAAAAAGTTTGAGACGATGTAATAAAAGTTTCACTTTAAAAGAAATAACTTGCTTAACTGTGGAATGTAATACCCTGAGACTTCTTATTTAAAATTATACTGTTGCGACACCATTTAACAACGCAAGACGGCATTTTAAATATTTATTTTGGAACAGTGACGTGGTTAATCATTCGGAAGCTCGCGACGTAATGGCGGCCGACTATAAGCTTACTATGGTGAGAGTGTGTGCGTGTTTATTGTCTTTACACGATCGCTAGCTTACTATGGTGGCTTCACGTTGTTTGTTCGTAATACGGCGTCCGTCTTTTTTTATACGTCCATGATTACAAGGTTAAGTTTTCACAGTCTCGTCGCGGCGTTCGTGCGAGTGGTCGCGTCTAGTTTTCTTTGCGGGATATTCTTTTGCTTTTGTTTATAAACACGGACGCGCTCGAGCGTGACGGTGCACAGCGCACGGCGCCAGCAAGTCGCATGCGGACAGTAACAGTGTGTGTGTGTGAGTGAATATGAAGAAACGGTTTCTAGGAAAGACTTTATTGATGGTAATGATAGTGATATTTTGCGGGACGAAAGTATGGAGACGGCTATAGAATTTTGTAAAAAATCTGATGATATCGAAGATGATGGTATTATGGGAGTTCGACGAGAGAGGAAAAGGGAGAGAGAAAAGGATGAGAATGAGTGGCAAGTTGTAAAAGGGAAGGAAAAAAAGCAGAGAAATACCAATAATGAGAAAATTGAAGTCTATGTATCCCACCCAGATAAAATGCCGAAGCAATTCGAACTGGCTAAGTTGTTTAAAGAGCTGAATATATCTAATGTAATAAGAATTAAATATCTGAATCCATATCGTATTCGCATTGAATTTAACGAACATTCCCATGCTGATAAAGTATTATCATCAACGTATCTACAAGAAAAGGGCTTTAAAGTACAACAGGCCATGGAAGTTAGCTATACATATGGAGTGATACGAAATGTTGAATTGAAACTAAATGATGAAGAAATAAAAAGCCGAGTACAATGTGATTATCCAGCCCAGTTAGTGTCTGTTCAGAGATGTAGGCGGAGAGAAGGAGACAATTGGGAACTTTGCGAGACCATTCGTTTATGTTTTAAAGGATCATATAGACCCCCCTGCGTTTATGTAGACGGTTTGAGGGTAGATGTAGAAAAATACATACACTCGGTTTCACAGTGCCGAAAGTATAAATTTATAAAGAATAGAAAAAATTCGATCACGAGGCGGGACTCGAACCCGCATCCTTTCGCGCCATTCCGGGGCGGATGCCTGACCAACTCAGCCACTCGTGACCCGCCAGAGCAATCGAATTTATTCTATTCTTTCAGTTTTTTACGTGTCTTAGGGACACACCGCGCGCCATCTATTGGGATGAATAACAACCATCTCAAAGGTGCCGAAAGTGCTGGAGACTAGGTCACACGATTAAAAGATGCCCGTCGTCGAAAGTAGTGTGCCCTAAATGCGGTGGATATCACGCCAATTGCGATACAATGGAGTTCAAATGCATTAATTGCGGTGGTAAGCATATGGCGCTTTCTAAAACTTGTCCGAGGTACATTAAAGAACATAAAATACGTGACATAATGGCAGATTTCAGTTGCACTTATAGAAAAGCTCTCACGCTTTACGTTGCGCCCGAAACAGCGATTGAACCCGAAAAAGAATCGGAAGATCCTCTACCTGATTTAAATTCTAATATATTTTCAACACCGATTAAAGTTTCCGACAATACTCCTTCTTATGCCGATATTGTTAAAACAAAAGTTGAAATTCACGCACAAAAACAAGAGAAAGCTGTACCTAAAAAGAGAAGAATAAAAACCAGAAATAATTTTCAAAAGAATTCGGTATTGGATTGGGATTTTTCATCATCGGCATCGGAACAAGAAATTATAGACGAAAAACCAGATGATCAGGCGGCGGCATCTAGTGATAGAATTAACTTTAGCGAGTTGTTATTGAAACTGAAAGACATAGTATTTTTGAATAAACTTAGTTGGCAAGCTAAAATAAGTAAATTGATAAAAACATGCATTGAATGGATTATACTTTTGATGGTAGAGAACATATCAGATTGGCCGTTAGTTAAGAACATTATAGATAGTGTATTTAAGTTTAGCAATGGATAAAAATTGTTATTTAAAATTAAACGTTATTCAATGGAATTGTCAAAGCTTAAAACCTAAGATTGTTCTATTAGAGAGTTTGCTTACCCAAGAAAACATTCATATTGCAGTATTAAATGATCTTAGCTTGTCCGACCTCAAATGAAGCAAGAAAATTAATTAAAATTGTATCCTTAGGTTTAAGTAGACGGTAGATAATTATTATGCTTTACTGTTAGAATAATCTGTTTTGTTATGTTTTGATTTTATTTTTGAGAGTGACATGATCAAGTATGATCAAACTCTCGTATTAAATAAAGATTAAAAAAAAAAAAAAAAAGGTTAAGTTTGCCGACGTCATTAGAATATCGGCTTTAATACTGTTTTTTACATTCTAAATCTTTTTATATGGATTTCCTTAAAGTTTAATTTAAAAAAGAAGAATAAAATATGTATTGCTAACCGAACAAAAGCTAAATTATGGAACTCTTCAGTAAATCACAATAATCCTCTTGGGATTGAGCTCATTTGTTTTGTAGATACTTTTTTAGATACAATTATTTCATAAAGTTATTTGAATACCTATTTAGATAGTACAGTACGTATAATTCTACAGATACCTATTTACGACATTTTTAATATTATAAGAAGGCAAACGAGCAGACGCATTTCCTGGTGGCAAGTGCTATGTAAAGGCGATGTAGGTATGTACATAACTACGTCCTACAGGCTATCACGTTAACGCGTGCCTATATGAATAAATAAAATACAATTAGATTATTTCATTTAACGTAGGTCCACAATGATCATAAAATAACTTTATAATATACGACCAAATTCGTGTTAATCAAGTAAACAACATGCAACTCGAGCGGAAAACGTAAAGTAACTCATAAAAGCGAACGAAATACTAAATAAACACGCAGATGATACGTACCTATCTAAATTGAACAATCTCGACAAAATTGCGGTTGTACAGTTTAGCGAAAACATTAGCAAGCCTCCACACTACGCTTCATTTTACTGGGAATATTTAGCATATTGTGTGCATAATATGGTTTAATTAAACAGTTCGTAAATTTTGGCTGTGTTATGTGACACCGGTTTTCTTATTGATTTATTTATTTTGATAAATGTTACGCACGATTCAGATATTAATATGTTATACATGAGCTCCGTAAATGCACATTAATATACTGCATCTTTATGAAATTAAAGTAAGCATTACGTTATAGGTACCTACGTCTACATCAACGACTTCCTTCCAGTTAATAAAGATCTAAACTTCTACTTGCACCTGTCAAATTAAATAAATTTTTATTTTTATTAATATTTCTTCGTTAATAATATTTAAAATTACAATTTAGTGTGCAGGCTCCTTTAAGCTATAAACTCGATTTACATCGGACTCAGACATCAAAATGTTCCTGGAATAACATTACAACTATAACTCGGGAGTGGACTTACTGCCACGACCTTAGCTGCTTACAGACCCCTTATCATTTACCCGTTACAATGAATATTAACTGAAAGTTACTCAAATTATACTCAGATAGGCTGACTACAATTTAATCGTAATAGTTTTGAATGTAAGGGTTTATTAGATTTTCAGGTTACTTAGGTTTGAAAAGTAAAAGTTTTATCCATTAAAACTTCCCTTACAAAGTGGATAACAACATCTATTCAGTAGATTTTACGTGAAACTTGAACAAAGACACAATAGTGAAAAGTTTTATAAATCGCTCTTTTGGTTTATCTTTAAACACGATACCTACTTGTTAAAAGGATATTCAACCACGTTCCACAAAATATTAAAATCATGGTCCATTTCATATTTTACTACCCATGTAAACTGTTATATTACACAATGCAATTTTTACCAAAATCTGCCACTGATATACCTAATCAACAGTATTACAATATTAATACTGTGCCTAATCTTTGAGTTATTAAGTTCCTTCACTCATTGAAGCAGAGATGTGACCACAGATAATATCATAACTATAGTGACTGAACTTTTGCCTTTTGATGAATTGATATATATATATGTATTTACAGAAAAAATATTATTTACAGTCTCTGTAAAGGTTTTAATGAGACAAGTGGCTGCTTATCCAACTTAGTACTAACTACTAGGTCACTTATTATTTCACATCAATCGACGTTTTCCAAACTTCGTTCTAAGCCTCACATTACACTCTACAATGTATAATCGGATTACGCATACGAGATGTTGACGCTAAAAGATAAGAAGGATCAGCTTAGCTTGAGCCGTGCGATTAAGTACATGTAGCTTTTTATACGATTATATATTTTGTGAATATTAATAATACGGATCAAATTCGTACGTTGTGTGCTGAGAAATGTTAACTCTAGGTACCCTTTGTTATGAAAGCTAGACTAGCGGAGTATCTCGTACAATTATAGTCCATTGAATGAGTCCCTCCAAGGGGGGTCTAGAGTGCGTGAGTTAGTAACGTAAGATGTTTCTTCGGAAACATGTCAAGAGTCCCTAGGTAATAAACATACTCTAACATGTACCGTTTTTGAGATTTAAGCGAAAAATGAAAAAATGGACCCATTCCCCCCCTCCACCCACTCCGGGGCTCCTCCTAGCGTCCCGGGGTTTTAGTATGTTTATTACCTAGGGACTCTTGACATGTTTCCGAAGAAACATCTTACGTTACTAACTCACGCACTCTAGAACTTTTTATTCAATGGACTATTAATTGCAGATGGACCCTGAATATAATGGATTTGGATATTTGTAGAAATTTATATATGAAAATATCAAAGCAATCAACCACAGAAGATTTTATTTTACATGTATATGGAAGTATCATATTATGTGCTTTGCCATTTTATGGATGTACATACTAGGTATGACTTCTTGGCATAAAACTGCAAGACGACTCAACGAGGAAGTACTTCCATTTCTATGGAATCTCTAAGGAAAATAGTGAACGCGTCATGCCTCTCAAAAATGTTTAGACCGTGCTATATTTTACATCCATATTTATAAATATTATACTAGGTACTATCTGCGCAAAAACACCGCCTGCCGTCATGTATATTCAGTAGATACCTAACTACCTAAAGGGTAACTTTGTGAAACTTTTAATTAAGTTGATTAACAGGTTCAGATTAATGACGAAGAGCGAATAAAATATAAATAGGTAAAGTTTTTGAACCCCTTGTTTAACTATTAAATAAATAAGAAAATTACAGGACGTGTAATTTTTTCAAATTAGATTATTGAAGCAGCTTTTTGTGCATTTCTTCTTTATAAGTAAACATTCGATCGTTAAATCTACAATAATATTAAAAAGAGGAAAACTTTGTTTGTTTGATTGACTGTAATGAATAGGCTCATAAACTACTGGACCGATTTTGATGAAATTTGGCACAGACAATCTTTAGACCCTGAGAAAGAATATAGGCTACCTTTTATTGCGAAATATGTACCACGGGCGAAGCCGGGGCGGACCGCTAGTGTAAAATAAAACTAAAATTAGTTCGTTAGCGTATTGGAATAGGTACCCTACTAACAATTAAGATCACAACTCACAAGTCAATACCAATAGCTTATTTTAATTAAATACATTTAAAAGTTTATCATTAGTTTCAGCTTTCAGCACATTTCTTTCATAATGTACATAGATTTTGCATAAGTTTAACATTTACACTATTACCATTTAGCGTGCTTTTACTATACTTTGACTTAATATGGGTAGACTCGAAAGTCGAAACAGCGCTTCAATAAAAGCTTACGAACACGCGAACACGCTTTCCATAAAGACTAGACTAAAACAACAACTAAGTTCCTACACAATATAAAATACCGTAAATTTAACAATGTTGCACAAATTGGTATCTAGGTAATATTTAAATACATTGTAATATTTCCACAAAAGAGCATAAGGCAATAACAAGTTACCGCCTACAATGTTGAGCCGACATAACATAAAGTGACTATATTGCCTCGTCAGCTGAGGTGCTATAAACACAGTATGACATCTTTTTATGAAACGATGCTTATGCCATTATTGCGACAAGGATAACTAGAATATTTTAATATAAACAGTTTTCCTTTGTAAATAACATACAGTATATAGGTACCTTATTAGGTGCCTGCCTACATGTTTAGATTACGCCCTCGTTATTTATATTTTTCTTCTCATTATTCTAATATTATTTAGTTTTCTTCTAATATTATTTAGTTAGCAATGACAAGTAGATATACACTTTTGGCAAGTGGCCATGAGATGAGTAAAAGATAATCAATTATCTGGTTAAGACATTACTCGTAAAGAAGCCCTTCTCGAACCGATGTAAACAAAATCGAATATACATGTATGTCTACTGGAAAGATTTATAGACCAATAAATTGCTTTGATTTCCGCAAGTGTTTATAAACCTCGGAAACGATAGAGACTGTCATGCTACGGCCACACTACCTTACCGTCTACCGGGCTGTTACCGCAATAATTATGGCATTAAATTACCGTCTAAATTACTGCATGAACTGGTGTGGTTACACTAGAGTTTACCTAGATATGCCGGTAATTATTGGCATTTACCGCAGCAAAAAATATTAGTTAATTAATATATAATATGGTTTCTGTAATAATTCATCAAGGATTCTTTTTTCTTTTTCAAATCATCTATTGTACTTGGAAATGATAAATTTTGTTTGATCCGACATAAAAATCGTTGTGTAGTACACTGCGATTTTTATAGTTCTTCTGTCGGGTATCCCAAAGAGACGGTTTGGATTGGAATATAATTCCAAAAATTCGAGCGCCATCGAGCGCTTTTTCATTTGACCACTCCATGTTGGTCGATACGTGCGTCGCCGGTGAGCTCATATTGCACACTGGACAAACGGTAGTGTGGCCGCAAACGCAATAATTACCGCGGTAATCTTCTTTGATGTGCGAAAGAATACCGCCGCCGGAGCTATTGCCTACCGCCATTTGTCATATTGATTGGCATTGTAGAATTATGGCCATAAGTCGTGGTTACACCTAGGTGTTGTTAAAGTTGTGGCAATAATTATTGGCATATCACGGTAGTGTGGCCGTAGTATAATGCTACGGCCACACTACCTTACCGTCTACCGGGCTGTTACCGCAATAATTATGGCATTATATTACCGTCTAAATTACTGCATGAACTGATGTGGTTACACTCGAGTTTACCTAGATATGTCGGTAATTATTGGCATTTACCGTAGCAAAAAAAATATTAGTTAATAATTAAAATATAATATGGTTTCTGTAATAATTCATCAAGGATTCTTTCTTTTTCAAAATGATTTTTTCTTTTTCAAATCATCTATTGTAATTGGAAATGATAAATTTTGTTTGATCCGACGCCACGCATCATTGTGTACACTGTGATTTTTATAGTTCTTCTGTCGGGTATCCCAAAGAGAAGAATTCCAAGAATTCCAAAAATTAGCGCCATCGAGCGCTTTTTCATTTGACCACTCCATGTCGGTCGATACGTGCGTCGCCGGTGAGCTCATATTGCACACTGGACAAACGGTAGTGTGGCCGCATACGCAATAATTACCGCGGTAATTTTCTTTGATGTGCGAAAGAATACCGCCGCCGGAGCTATTTCCTACCGCCATTTGTCATATTGATTGGCATTGTAGAATTATGGCCATAAGTCGTGGTTACACCTAGGTGTTGTTAAAGTTGTGGCAATAATTATTGGCATATCACGGTAGTGTGGCCGTAGCATTACAGAATAACCAGAAATAAAACATTGAAAAAATTGACTTCACTATTGCTACGGCCACACTACCTTACCGTCTACCGGGCTGTTACCGCAATAATTATGGCATTATATTACCGTCTAAATTACTGCATTAATGCTACGGCCACACTACCTTACCGTCTACCGGGCTGTTACCGCAATAATTATGGCATTATATTACCGTCTAAATTACTGCATGAACTGATGTGGTTACACTAGAGTTTACCTAGATATGTCGGTAATTATTGGCATTTACCGCAGCAAAAAAAATATTAGTTAATAATTAATATATAATATGGTTTCTGTAATAATTCATCAAGGATTCTTTCGTTTTCAAAAGGATTTTTTCTTTTTCAAATCATCTATTGTACTTAGAAATGATAAATTTTGTTTGATCCGACGCCACGCATCATTGTGTACACTGTGATTTTTATAGTTCTTCTGTCGGGTATCCCAAAGAGAAGAATTCCAAGAATTCCAAAAATTAGCGCCATCGAGCGCTTTTTCATTTGACCACTTCATGTCGGTCGATACGTGCGTCGCCGGTGAGCTCATATTGCACACTGGACAAACGGTAGTATGGCCGCAAACGCAATAATTACCGCGGTAATCTTCTTTGATGTGCGAAAGAATACCGCCGCCGGAGCTATTGCCTACCGCCATTTGTCATATTGATTGGCATTGTAGAATTATGGCCATAATACTACGGCCACACTACCGTGATATGACAATAATTATTGCCACAACTTTAACAACACCTAGGTGTAACCACGACTTATGGCCATAATTCTACAATGCCAATCAATATGACAAATGGCGGTAGGCAATAGCTCCGGCGGCGGTATTCTTTCGCACATCAAAGAAGATTACCGCCGTAATTATTGCGTATGCGGCCACACTACCGTTTGTCCAGTGTGCAATATGAGCTCACCGGCGACGCACGTATCGACCGACATGGAGTGGTCAAATGAAAAAGCGCTCGATGGCGCAAATTTTTGGAATTCTTGGAATTCTTCTCTTTGGGATCTTGGGGATACCCAACATAAGAACTATAAACATCGCAGTGTACACAATGATGCGTGGCGTCGGATCAAACAAAATTTATCATTTCCAAGTACAATAGATGATTTGAAAAAGAAAAAATCCTTTTTAAAAAGAAAAGAATCCTTGATGAATTATTACAGAAACCATATTATATATTAATTACTAGCTGTGCCCGCGACTTCGTCCGCGTGGAATAGTGACTGCATAGTAGTTACTACTTAACTTTTATTGAATAAACACGTACTACCATAAATAATTAAAAGAACAGTTAGTAAAATTTATTACTAAACTGAGCTAAAAAATAAAAAAATAAGTGCCTAATTAATTTTCTACGTAAAATTTATTTTAAATTATGGCATATTATTTTTTAGGCACCAGGAGGGAGAGGAGCAAATTTATTTACCTTCCTTCCTTGTATGGATGTTTTTGACAATATATTGTGCAGCAACTGAGTGCCGAGGCAAACGTCAAAACGTAAAGGAATAGAATCCGCTATCGATACTAATTGACATAAGCGTATGATGTTTTGCTAAGGATTTGTTCACCCTACCAACGACGACGACGACCACGAACAAAATTTTCATCCAGTCGCAATTTAATAAAATTGTGCAAAACACAATTAAAAATCAATTATTAAAATTTCCTGTCGTTCTGGTGATTGGAATTTTTATTTTTGAGATCAACGATGAATGAAAAAATAGATTTTTCGTAGAAACAGTGGCTCCTAGAAAAAAATGTATGTGAAGTTTTTTAAAGATAATTTTATAATCTACAATTTTGGTAAAAGTTAAGGATACCATACCATACCATCATTATCATAATAATATATCTTATATATATATTTTTTTATAATGGTACTTAATTTTAAAGATCGTCGGGAAGTTTGTAAAATTATATATATTCCTTTTCCTTCGTTGCGTTGGGTTTTTTTTTTTAATTTTTAAACTTCGGTTTCTTATTTTCATTTAATATTTTCAAGTGAGCGAGACCTACCTCTACCTCCATAATACATTCCTACATCTGACATCTTTTAAGTTGGGCCGTAACCGTGCATAAATTGTAATGGACCACAGTGGCAAAAGAAGTGGTATATTTAAGAAAAAAAATTGCCAAGGGCCAGGCCTATGTGGCTTTGAGAAGAGTTCAAAATTTCCAGGGTGTGGCTATCCTCTCGCTTCTCGCTCCCATGTCCCCCTCTTCTTTCACAGACTTTCAACCCTTCCCTTTCCATCCCTAGTAAATGGCAGAACCGATTTTGATGTAAATAATATTATCTAATTGTACCTATATGTACACGTCATATCCTATCGTTTGATGCTCCGTTTGGTTTATTTATCTAACCACTGTCACCCCTAAAGTGCCCTATATGTAAAAAACGGATGAACCGATTTCGATAAAACATTACTAATTGTAATTCACCCGTTATGCACATTCATTTGATATATCACTTAGGTAGGTACTATCACAATATTTGACAACATTCGTTTCTTTCATTCCCACTTATACCTATACAGTATACAGGGTGTAATCGTTAAGTGTGCACAGGCGATTTTTCCGTAAGTATTACAGATAACAAAAAACTTTAAACTGATATCGAAAGTACTTAACCTAATGAGTAAAATGGCGGTAATAAATTTTTAAAAATAAATCGAGAAATATCAAAAAAATTATCTTTAAACCCTCCCATTCATTAAGTATGAAATATGAATATCCCATATACCTACATTTAATATGAAAGATTTTAGCTTTTTTTTTCTTTTTTTGGTTTTCTGCTTTAATTACTTCGCAAATTTGAAGTGACATTTTCCACATTTTTCCGGACATTTTCACGCATTTTCCGGATATTTTCCGGGAATTTTCCAGGCATTTTCCGGACATTTCCCTGACATAGCCTGTAAATGTCTGGAAAATCCCCGGGAAATGCTCGGAAAATCCCCGGAAAATGTCTGGAAAATCCCCGGAAAATGCCAGGGAAATGTCCGGAAAATGTCTGGAAAACATCGGGAAAATCCCCGGGATATGCTCGGAAAATCCCCGGAAAAAGCCTGGGAAATTCCCGGAAAATAACCGGAAAATGCCTGGGAAATGCTCGGAAAATGCGTGGAAATTTCCGGAAAAACCGTGGAAAGTCCCTGGAAAATGCCTGGAAGATATCCGGAAAATGCGTGAAAATGTCCGGAAAATATCCGGTAAATGCGTGGAAAATCCCCGGAAAATGCCAGGGAAATGTCCGGAAAATGTCTGGGAAACATCCGGAAAATCCCCGGGAAATGCTCGGAAAATGCCTGGGAAATTCCCGGAAAATGTCTGGTAAATCCCGGAAAATAACCGGAAAATGCCAGGGAAATGTCTGGAAAATATCCGGAAAATGCGTGGAAATTTCCGGAAAAAGCGTGGAAAATGCCTGAAAATGCCCGGAAAATGCTCGAAAAATGCGTGGAAATTTCCGGAAAAACCGTGGAAAATCCCTGGAAAATGCCTGGAAAATATCCGGAAAATGCGTGAAAATGTCCGGAAAATATCCGGTAAATGCGTGAAAATGTCCGGAAAATATCCGGAAAATGCCTGGAAAATCGCCGGAAAATGCCTGAGAAATGTCCAGAAAATGTCTGGGAAATGCGTGGAAAATCCCCGGAAAATGCCAGGGAAATGTTCGGAAAATGTCTGGAAAACATCCGGAAAATCCCCGGGAAATGCTCGGAAAATCCCCGGAAAAAGCCTGGGAAATTCCCGGAAAATAACCGGAAAATGCCTGGGAAATGCTCGGAAAATGCGTGGAAATTTCCGGAAAACCGTGGAAAATCCCTGGAAAATGCCTGGAAAATATCCGGAAAATGCGTGAAAATGTCCGGAAAATATCCGGTAAATGCGTGAAAATGTCCGGAAAATATCCGGAAAATGCCTGGAAAATCCCCGGAAAATGCCTGAAAAATGTCCGGAAAATGTCTGGGAAATGCGTGGAAAATCCCCGGAAAATGCCAGGGAAATGTCCGGAAAATGTCTGGGAAACATCCGGAAAATCCCCGGGAAATGCTCGGAAAATGCCTGGGAAATTCCCGGAAAATGTCTGGAATATCCCGGAAAATAACCGGAAAATGCCAGGGAAATGTCTGGAAAATATCCGGAAAATGCGTGGATATGTCCGGAAAAAGCGTGGAAAATGCCTGGAAAATGCCCGGAAAATGCTCGGAAAATCCCCGGAAAATATCCGGAAAATGCGTGAAAATGTCCGGAAAAAGCGTGGAAAATGCCACTTCAAATTTGCGAAGTAATTAAAGCAGAAAACCAAAAAAGAAAAAGAAAGCTAAAATCTTTCATATTAAATGTATATGGGATATTCATATTTCATACTTAATGTATGGGAGGGTTTAAAGATTTTTTTTTTTTTTGATATTTCTCGATTTATTTTTAAAAATTTATTACCGCCATTTTACTCATTAGGTTAAGTACTTTCGATATCAATTTAAAGTTTTTTATTATCTGTAATACTTACGGAAAAATCGCCTGTGCACACTTAACGATTACACCCTGTATATAGGTATAGTAAATGGATGAACCGATTTTGATTAAATATGTCTAATTATACTTTACACGTCATGCCCTTTCATTTCATATGTCACTTGAGTCAAAATTCACTTTTTTTTATTATCTACCACTTTTATACCTATATCAAATAAATGGATGAACCGATTTTGATAAAATTTGACTTATTTTTACTGATAGGTCGTTCACTTTCATTTAATATATCACTAAAGTATATTCGACAACTTTAGTTATTTTCATTCCCACTTTTACACAATAAATGGATGAACCGATTTTGATACAGTTTATTTAAGAACCAGCGTCGGAAAATATGCTGCCTAACAAAAAAACATCATCTAATTCGGATTACCTGCTAGCGAGCTACGGTGGCACAAACACACACACACACAGCGGTCAAACACTTATCACCCATATTTTTGCATCGGGGGTTAAAAATATAATATTATAAATACGACATAATTTAAAGGACATTTTATGTATAAAATTTACCTAGAAATAAGTATAATTTTAATTTGACCCCTCCCCCCTACTACCTCAGCTTACCCCCCCACCCTTGGGGACTTTCGATATGATCACTTGGACATAACTGTAGCGTATAACAGATAACTTACGTTTTATCGTACACTGTATGTGTACCATAGAATGCCTTAGCAAATGTTCGCCGTGAGTACTTAAATGGTCATAACTTTTTTATTTATGAACCGATTGACATGAAATAAACACTAAATGTTAAATGAAGATTACCACAATATATTAGTGAAAACCGCATCGAAATCGGATAAGCCGTTTCTGAGATTAGCGTGTTCAAACATACAGACAAACAGACAAACAGACAAACAGACAAAAAATTTTTTAAGTACAGTTTTGGGTTTGGGATCGATTTAATAATAACCCCTGCTAATTTTTTTTTACATATTTTCATTGTACAGACACCACTTTTCTAGAATTTTATTATATGTATTGATGATGATTAACTAATATTTTTTTTGCTGCGGTAAATGCCAATAATTACCGACATATCTAGGTAAACTGTAGTGTAACCACACCAGTTCATGCAGTAATTTAGACGGTAATTTAATGCCATAATTATTGCGGTAACAGCCCGGTAGACGGTAAGGTAGTGTGGCCGTAGCATAAGTCGTGGTTACACCTAGGTGTTGTTAAAGTTGTGGCAATAATTATTGGCATATCACGGTAGTGTGGCCGTAGTATAACATTATAATATTAGGTATGTAATTATAAATTATCAAAAAATTTCTGAATAGGTACTTACATATAGATTATTAATATTTAAAATCATTATAAGAAGAATATAAGTACCAAACTAAGTAAGTAGGTACATTATTATAAACCTTTGTAACCACTAACCACTATTATACGAAGGCTTTCCACCTCAGACTAGACTATTAGCATATACAGACGCTCCGATTTGGTTGGTGCCAACCATCCGACCACGACCAAATCGGAAAGTGAAGAGAGCGGTCGGTCCGACATAATTATTATTAATATTGGTTTGACGTGGTCGGATGCGCCAGCAATACCGACCAAACCAACTTCCTAATGGCTGGTTCACACTTTGATTAGTGTGAGTGCAGGTGATTAGTGCGAGTGCAGGTGTGTAGTGCGAGTAGTGTCCAATTCAACTGCGAGTGCAGGTGATTAGTGGGAGTGCAGGTCCATGGTGCAATTCGCAACGCTACACACTACGCTAAACACTAAACACTAAACACTCGTGTCCAGACGTGTTTAGGCAGGCACACTGCGAGTGAGGGGGAAGGGAGGGCGCGCGGGACGTGGCTACTCGCAGTCCACTCGCAAAAAAATAGAACACGCTTCTATTCACTTTACTACACAGCCTACTAAACACTTGCACTAAACAGTCGCTGTCCACACGTAGTTACTAAACACCTGCACTAATCACCTGCACTCGCACTAATCAAAGTGTGAACCAGCCATATCCGATCCAACCAAATTGGAACGTTTGGAAGCTTTGTTCCGACCAAATCGGCTCATTCCATAGAGTAATATAGGTAATTGGCTCATTCACATTCGCAACGCCGCCGGTGTAGGACGTCAACATGAACGCCGAGGGAGTTACGGTCACCGAACGTGACATATTAATAAAATTACTGGAACTATATAAAGACTTTCCCTGTTTGTGGGACTTAAGTAACAAAGATTACGCAAATAGAGATGCCAGAAATCAAGCGTATTTTATTATGTTAAAAGTATTAAAAAAAATTGACAGTGCGGCTACATTAAAAACCTTAAAAAATAAGTTATAAGAGCCGCATATGACTGTAATTTTCTCTATTTCTATAGTAGAATTTAGCCCATTCTCTTCGTACTATGGTCAACTGACATATTACTCTATGGTCAACTGACTGCTGGAAGGCCAACCGACGGACAATCTGTAGCAATGTTGGAATGGTTGCCATGTCGGTTCCAATATGGTTGGCACCAACCAAATCGGAGCGTCTGTATATGCTAAGACTAGCTCGTAATTGATAGGTACAAGTGGCACTTACGACCAACAACTTATATAAAAGAAGGTTCATTTACCTCTTCAAAATCTGGTAGATAGGCGTAGATTCATTTTTTACCTTATTACAACCCGATTTTAATTGAGATCAACGGCCAGCTAAATTTAGCATTGCTTGAAACTAAACCATTAATCTTACTTTAGAAATAGAACAGGGAATAAAGGCCATGAAAAGGAATGATAAATGACGGCCGATAGGGGGAATGGCGATTTTTGTTTGTAACCGTTGATCCGACATGCAAATGCCAAAGACCTTTTTATAGGTCTATGCGAAATTGTAGGAATAACAATTTTTATTATCTATAAAACAAACATAGGTAGAGCAGACAATAACATTGTGATAATATGGATTAATACGATTGACAGTTTTATAAACATTTCTCTCAACATTTACCATTTCATCAGTGATTTTTCATTGGACATTAGGCGTATCAATGTGTATGTACCTGTACCTCGCTGTTAAGTCGTTTAGAATGTAAAGTGATCGTAAATGAGCAGAAACACAGAATAATATTATAGGTATAAGAGTCGTTTTCAAAATAATTGTACATTACTACAAAATGTTTGTCCCCCTAAAAAATCTTCGAAAAAAATATGGTTACGACTGAAATAAATCATTGTTAACGTTTTACAGACTAAACTTAAGCATACTGCATATCATTTCTGATAAAAAGCAATGAATTGCGATTCAAATTCTTACATAATTTTAATGTGAAAATAAAGTAACAAAAAAAACTCCATACATTTTTTATTGTCCCCTATGTGGACGACAATGAAAACCAATATTTTTATCAGAATTTTTGTATGAAACTTCCTATTTTTTTGTATCATAATTAAAAAGCAATGTTTGAAGTGTTATATCTGATAGATTAAACTATTTAAATTACCTTAAATAAACGAAGAATGACATATTATAAAAATGTCCCTATCAATCGTTACAAATTCGTGACACTGATTTATTGACATAATTAACCAACTTCTTGTATCACAAAGAGGTGGAATCTAACTCTAATCATTGGTAACACTGGTCATGTCACGAAAAGTAAGGTCACATTAACGCGCCGCCATTTTGTTCGTCGTCCAGACACGGAAGAAGTCCTGTAGTGTGCTGTGCAAAAAATTTAGTTACATTTTCCTAACGACGTATTCTCAACAAAAGTAAGTACATTTTGAAGAATTCACCTACCGCAATTGTAATATACTTAAATTATGACTAGAGTAATAGATTACACTTTCAATCTAATGGTAAATGTGATTATGTTTTGTGTAAAAGTATTTCTTAGGTTATTTTTTTACATGTTACTGACGAACAATTTCTTGACATTTACTGACGTCAGTAAATTGTAGACGGTAAAGCTGTGGTCTCATGTGTAAAGTATGAAAATAAGATATTAAAATGTGTGTTAAATTAATGTAACGAATAAAAATAAAGGAGAAAAACAATAAATCTCTCAAGATTATTTTTTTGTAACTACAGGCCATACTTTTTTAAACCATGATGTAGGGTTAGTAAAGTCGGGCTTAGGGACTTGACTTTTCCTGGGATCTGATAACTTTTTTATAGTGAAAGCGGATCAGTGAGTCTTGGCCTCCAATTTTACAAGTGGTTTCTGATGGGATAACGCTTGCCTTATTGCATTTAGTGTTGATCGCTTTTCCACCCACACGAGTGATGCTTACTTTTGTTTTTATTTTTATTCAAAATACATATATCCAACAGCTTTTTTAGTTTCAGAATGCCGCTAGCCGGTGCCGAACGGCAAAAAAGTACATTGAAAAACTAAAAAAGCGCAAAACCCTGAAAAATATGAAAAGAAAAGGAAAAAACACCTCGAGAAAGTGAAACAAAGACAAAGAAAAATATCAGATCTTAATGACAGTGAAAAAGAAGCTCGAAGACAAAAATGGAAAGAAGCTAATGATAGAAGAAAAGAAAAGGAAAAGCAAACAGAGAATTATAAAAATTGCTTGTTTGTTGATTATTTTGTAAATAAAAATATATTTTTTTTAACTAGTGACTTCTTACTTTTTTATATGTAATATTACCTCATTCTGAATACAGCCTTACTTTTACAACTTCCTGACATTTCCTAACGAAACAGTTTACTGACAATTTCGTGACGTACAAATATTTTGAAAATGACCCATAAGCAAATCCCTACCTATCTACGACCTAAAACTGATTTAAAATTAATTGCTCTTGATTTTCAATCATTGTTTCACCGATTCCATTTATTTACATGTGAAAACATGTAAGTAAATAAATTGAATCGATGAATTTATTGAGTTTCCCTACTGCAATACAACAAAAGCACAATTTTGAACAAAATTATTATAATTTGGTAGGTAATTAATTTCAAATTAGAACATAAAGCCATCATATTTGCCAAGTGCAGTTTGTACTCAATTACAAACAATGGATATAATTTGAACAATGAATTGTTCTATTGAAACACAAATAATTAGGAAATACCACAATTTCAACTTATCGACAGTATGTAGCCATTTACTTATGAGATAGGTAACCTTTGTAAACTGACTCAAATTATAAGATTATAATATTATCTATAATAGACATCTCATTTATCCAGTGCCTATGAATTCGTTTAATTGTATTTAAGAAGAATGTATAATAATAAAACGAAATGTAATTATATCATCATTTATTTTATATTTAAAGATTGCAACATTTATGAAACAGGATATAGTTGCAAAAAATGTACATAACTCTATGTAGGAAATATCAAATCAGTTACAATATGTGTTTGGTAGAACTGTATAAGTACATTATAATTATGTTTGGTTCTCCTACATCATTATTGCATGTCTGGGTGGTCAATAGACAAATAATAAAATAATAACTCCCTCTATGGCAGTGGGCTGCTTATATGTTGAAAGAAAATCATTTATTAAAATTCCCTTTTACTCTTCAATAAGCGTTACCCTGTTTTTATCGACCCTCACATTTGGAGCACTCTTCAGTTTCTTTATAAACTTATCAGCAATTCTGTCATCTACCTCATCACCAGTGTATTCAGAATATTCCCCCAGGACCTTCTTCTGTAGCCTTTTGAATGGCAACTCATTACCTTTCTTCTGTAGAACAGATATGATAACTTCATGCCAATCGAATTTACCAGTCTTCTTTTCTTCTGTCTCCTCACTTCTAGCAACATTCTGGTCATGAAGACAAATACTTTCTTCAGCCTCTTCTTCAGTCTTTAGTTTTTTCTTACTCTCCTTAGTGACTACTCCATTATCAACAACTTCTGGATTTGTCACTGTATCTTGTCTCTTACGTTTTTTGATCTTATTTTTACCATCAAGAGGTACATTTTCATCATTAACCTTTTCAGCTTTATTTTTATTCTTCTTGCCTTTCTTCTTTGTTTCGCCATCTTCTTCTGCATCATCTGCAGCTGGTGCTTCAGCACTTAGAAGCTCTGCTTCATATTTTTGTCGCTTTTTCTCTTCTTTTCTTTGTTTCTTAGACAATTTCACAGGTACTTTTGCATCTCCAATTATTCCTTCTGCATCATTTTCTTCACCTTCATCAGCTTTTCCATTTTCTGTTTTGCCACTATCATCATTTTTAATTTCATCGTGACCATTCTCTATTTTGGCACTTGTTTCTGAAGATTCATCTGTTCCATTTGTTTTGGGTTCATTCTCTTTTTTATTTTGGTTCTGATTTTGCGAGTTCAATTTGGATAGTTCTCCTAATTTCACAGAAATGAGGTCCCAAGCTGCATCTATGTCTTTTGGGTTTGTTTTATGTCCACAAACATTTTTAACAAAGTTGATGAATTTAGGCTTCTTCCTTGGTGTATTGTTATGTTTACTAATAGTCTCAATTATGCGCAAAACATTTTTGGATGCATCCTTTTGTTCATCGAGCACAGCCTGCAACATTTCGACCCAAGCATTTTGCTTCTTCTCACCTTTCTTTTCTTTGGCTTGAAAACCTTTTCCTGAATAACGCTCCTCTTCAGTTATACACTTTGTGTGTGACTCATAATCATTTCCCCTGTAATCATACCAAAAACTGGTTGAGACACATTCTTATACATAAATACATTTACTTTCACCCAAAATATAAGTAGGAGTATTTTATATTTTTATCAAACATAATATGTAAAACATTTAACCACTTCAAATAAATAATACTCCTAGTCATACAATATACTAGTCCTACTTATGTTACAAATGTTAAAGTTTAAACATTTCAATGTGTAGATTAGTAGTAGATTTCAGTGAGTTAAGCTATGTATACAACATACTAGAACTGCAGTACAGAGCTGTACAAAATATAGGACAGTGATAGATTAGCATTTGAAATAATACCTATGATAATAATACATTATTATCATGATGAAATAACTCTGTAGGTGAAAAGTTAGTAATTATTTTAAGACCAATAATGATTAATGCCTATTATTAATATATGTTGCAGGCAAATTGTATAATTAGGTAGTTAACAAACAGCATGGTCACTTCATATCTGGAAAAAATAAATTCTCAGTATATTACAATATGCTGAGCGTTTGTAAAGTGACAGATGCCGTTTATAAACGGCATAATTACACAATTTGCCTGTGACACCTACATGTGCTGCATATTACTCTCATTTAGCACTTAGCAGCCAACGTGGCATGCCCGTATTTGGGCAATAATCATTATAAAACAAAATTAAAACTGTTAACTTATATCACCCTAAAGTTTCTGACACTTGTACGATGTTTACTGTATCTTTAAACTATAATATAAACAAAAACAAGTTTTATTGATTTTTCATACTCACAGGAAATCCTTGAAACAGTCCATGCACGATAAGTTTGGGTTCTTGTTTCTGCATTTCGTCAAATAATGTTTCTCAACTTTCGGTTTTTGAACAGATTCTCCGCAATGACCACAAGTAAACACAACCATATTTTTTTGCAAATTTTCAAAAGTAATCTGAAAATAGAAAAGATTGCGTTCTAATAGAGTTGAAAAATAACTCGCTATTATTTGATGCTATATTTTAATGAATTGAAATATAAGGTATCGTAAATTTAAAAAACTCACAATATCAATATTTTTCTGGAACAAGAAATAACACATGTGCTGTTGACAATTCTGAAAGGTTTATCGACAGGCGATAAACCTTTCAGAATTGTCAACTGTCAGTTGTCACTTCTGAGTTCTATGGTTCTATCTGGTTCGTTCGATCAAGGTTGTAGATTTTCCAGCGTACTAACAATGTTAATATTTATTATATTGATTATATTATGTATATAACAAGAGTTGTTCTCGCTGAATCCAAACACGAAACCACAAATGCACAAATCTTTATAGGTAGTATAAACAGTGGTGGACGTTTAATTAGAAACACGTAACACGATGAAGTAGTTATCAAATTCATTTAACATTTATGTATTAACGTATTAGAGATAAAGTATTATTTCATATGTAATAGAACACCCGTTTATCTAGTTTTATAAGAAATAGCTTAATTTTAATCAAACATTAGCTTAAGTTAATAAAATTAAAAATCTTTAAGTGAAGTCTGATTTCCGAGTATTTTCAGTCTGGACAACAAATTAGAAACAGCATGGTTCGAGTGTTCCAAAGTCAAAACCTGTTGAAATGCCGCCAATATTTTTTTCTTCTACAAATATTTGCACCGTTTTTTAAACATTTGAGTTGATTTGAGAGTGGGAGTCGAGCATGTTTCGGCACGAATTGGGCCACGCTCGCACCGGGGAAGGTACCACACCCTCACAGAATATCGGCGCCATAGTGACAGCTTACTGTCGCGTTCCGTACGGTGAGTGAGGGGTCCGGAGGCCCACATCCCTTCCCATCCCCTACCCATCCTCTCCTTCCTCACTCCCTCCCATCCTCGCCCCTTCTCCCTAACTCCTTCCAAATCCCTTTGAGGACAGCAACACATCCACTTCTCAGTTGAGTGGATGCTTATGGGCGGCGTGTATCGTTTAACACCAGGCGACGCGTCTGCTCGTTTGCGGTCCTATGGCATAAAAAAAAAAAAAAAAAAAAACATTCTATCTAAAAGTTTCTGAAAATTAATTAACTTTGCAGTAAAAATGGGTAAAAGTAAGATTTGTGACTCATCAACAAGAAAAATAATTTTAAGTTTACATTTTGACAAAAACTAGAGTTACAGGAAAATTGCAAATCATTTAGAGTGTTCGATAAAAATATATTCAATGCTATAGTTTATTTAAAAGAGCATGGTACTTCCGATCAAGTGCCTAGAAAAGCTCGACCATGAAAAACCACTGCACGCGAGGATCGGCAAATTATTCTTTTGGCAAAGATAGATCCATTTAAAAGTTCAAATTCTATTACAAAATTAGTTTTTTCCGAAGATGAACCTCGCAATGTGTCGATGAGATCGGTTCGCAGGCAGTAAATCGAGGCAAAATTTTTTGGGAGAGACGCCAGGAAAGTAAAGCTTCTTACTAGGCAGTACAGGGAACAACGATTTTCATTTACTAAGAAATATTGCTAGTGGACAGTCCGCCAGTGAAAAAGTTTTATTTTGGGATGAAACTAAAATTAATTTAATCAATTCTGATGGCAAAGGATACGCGCGTAGTTCAGTCAACCAGGCCTTAGATAAGAAATAAACAGTTCAGCATGGCAGAGGAAACATTATAGTATGGGCACGTATGGGGTTGTTTTTAGACTGTTATGATCTTTATAGACAACAACGGCTTTACAACGTCATGGCTTAGGGCGTATTCAGAAAGAAAGCTTGAAACTTATAAGCGCTTATAAGCGCTTATCGGCGCTTATAAGCGCTGGTAACCCGCGCAGGAAAATATATGAACATGCGCTTATAAGCGCTGATCGGCGCCGACAAGTTTGTTGAAACTTGTTGGAACTTGTCGGCGCCTATCAGCGCTTATAAGCGCATGTTCATATATTTTCCTGCGCGGGTAACCAGCGCTTATAAGCGCCGATAAGCGCTTATAAGCGCTTATAAGTTTCAAGCTTTCTTTCTGAATACGCCCTTAGATTGTGCTCGCGTGCAGTGGTTTTTCATGGTTGAGCTTTTTTAGGCACTTTTAGGAAGTACCATGCTCTTTTAAATGAACTATAGCATTGAATATCTTTTTATCGAACACTAAATGATTTGCAATTTTCCTGTAACTCATGTTTTGGCAAAATGTAAACTTAAATTATTTTTCTTGTTGATGGGTCACAAATCTTACTTTTACCCATTTATACTGCAAAGTTAATTAATTTTCAGAAACTTTTAGGTGGAATGTTTAAAAAACAGTGCAAATATTTGTAGAAGAAAAGAATATTGGCGGCATTTCAACAGGTTTTGACTGTGGAACACTCGAACCATGCTGTTTCTAATTTGTTGTCCAGACTGAAAATACTCGGAAATCAGACTTCACTTAAAGTTGTTTAATTTTATTAATTTAAATTATTAATGATTAAAATTAAGCAATTTCTTATAAAACTAGATAAACGGGTGTTCTATTACATATGAAATAATGCTTAATCTCTAATACGTTAATACACAAAAGTAAATAAATTTGATGACTACTTCATCCTGTTACGTGTTTCTAATTAAACGTCCACCACTGTAAGTAAACAAATACAGGTAAATTAGCTTGGAGAAATTTTTGCGTTTGTAGTAGTGTATGGTCAGCAAATAAAATAAAACAACATTTTATTTTTAGTTTTTATTTTATATATATAAGGGATTTTAAATTAAACTATATGTGTTTCTCCTCTGAAAAAGATGAGACTTTATTTTAATATTTGCACATTTAACATACATATAACTTTTACATTAACAATGTTACTAAAATGAAAAATTTACTAACCTGAAAAAGAAACGACATTTAAAGTTTAATTCTTTAGTTTGAGAAGTCAAAGGCTTGCCTCGACCATGTTTTAACACTGGAGCCATTTTGAATTAACAATATAAAGTTACAACACTTACACACAAATTAAACACTAGTTATGGCCCTGCCTTCATACAAAACTGCTGAATACGCCGTTCGCACGGGAATAGAATGTGGATGCGATTTCCCTTAGCATCCAAGCTTACGTCTTTATAATTATTAAACTGTATAAATTCATTCTTTAACTCCGGTCTGCATCGTGCAGACATGGGTGTAAAAGTCTCATTTTAGCTATTAAATGTAGTTTTTAAGTACATCTGAGTTTTCATTTGGGGCCTCCGGCTGCGGGACATGTAATTCACTTCAACAAATATTATAACAATAATAACAAATAATAACAACAATCAACTAATACATAATTTATCAATTAAACTACGTACATAATAATTATAATTTTTGAATGAAATGTGTGCTTTATGTTCTAACGGTACCAAACGACTGCACGTGGCACCTGCGGACAGCGTAAACTGGTTTATTCTGGTTTTGTGCGTGTTTCCACTTTCCACTATCAAGTGACGATTTATTTATTTGTTTTGTTTCGTAATTAGTATGGTCAAATATTAATTATGAAACAAATTATTATGGACACGACATTTTATTGTTTCACGGTAGTCGCCTTGTCGTTTGCTCAAGGACGTAAAATTGAATGATATATTTTTTTTTATAAAGTCAAAACCATTTTCTTTCAAATTAAAACTTGTTTTTATTGAAAACAAAAGTGTTGCTAGGAATAAGCATAAAATTAAATAGTAATGTTAGGATATCGAAACATTTTTGTATAGGCCAGAACGATATAGTGGAAACGCGCTCTAAGATCTGAGTAATATACATACCACTACATATGCAAAAATTTCTCCAAGCTAATTTACCTGTATATATATATCTCTTATATATAAAATTCTCGTGTCACAATGTTAGTCTGCATACTCCTCCGAAACGGGTGGACCGATTCTCATGAAATTTTCTGTGCATATCGGGTAAGTCTGAGAATCGGCCAACATCTATTTTTCATATGTACCACGGGCGAAGCCGGGGCGGACCGCTAGTATATATATATAAATCTACAATTTAATCTATAATTTGCTCATAAACATAAAATGGCCATTCTTGATTTGGTAGACCTAGACAATCAATTCGCCTGAAGACAGAAGATTAATCTTTAATCCACAATTATAATAATAAATAGATTTCACCACGATTTCACCTATTTATTAAATTTACGTTTAAATTCGAAACATAATAAAACGAATAGATATTCTATAAAACAGCTTACAGTCACGTAACAACGCAACTTTAATGGTTGCTTTTTAATTTTTATATAAAATTAAAATATCATAATATATGTACCTAATCAATAACGGCAAGGTAGTGCCAAGAGTACCAAGCGGAACTTATCTTCTGCGTACTGCGTACCTACAGAAAATAAAATATAATATCCTACACCCTGTACTGCGCATCTACGTATGAACGCAGATTTATTGACCAGCGACACAAAATTCTTGATGCTCATTGGTGAATTGGTTTTGTGTTTGACAGAAAATTGATCTCAGCAACAAAGCGGGCAGCGGCTTCAAACGATTGACAATTCAGTATTTCGGGTGTGTCCACAAAAAGTTTAAAAAAATTGCTTGAAATAAACAAAATGTTAGTGTAGAAACATATAAAAATGTGGACCTTGTGTATAATTTTATCGTCGCTATTAATTGGTAAGTTTTTAGTGAGTAACCTGTTGGATTCATGGACGTGGAATATATTGATTTCGGTATAATGTATTAAAAGTTTCTGTACGACGTTGAAATAGATCTTGAAAACGCATTTATATTTGTTTTTAGCATCTGTAAGAAGTAGTTATTACGGTAGCGAAAGTCTTTCAAATGGTATTCACAGAGAAGAAAAAGTCGAAGGCAGGGACATGGTCACTTGGTGTACAACATCAATACCAGAACAAACGAAATGCGAAAAACTAGCGAAAGCCGTGTTGCAGGACAAGGGTTTGTTTGGGAAAGATTTCATTGAAATTGAATGTAAAAGGGTAAGTACCTATTTTCCAATGAACATATTTGTATTCTTCCAAACATCAAATACATAAATTACTTTTTAACTGATAAATAAACATGAAGTATTTCTTCTATTCATATTAGAGTTCCATGATTTACTAACATATTGTTACAGGCGTTTGATGTAGAGGAATGTATGACATGGGTGGACCAGGGTGATGCGTCCCTCCTTGCTTTAGACGCAGGCGAAGTGTATGTCGCTGGACGATACCATTCCCTTGTGCCGCTGTTACAAGAGGTATGTTAAATTCAGAAATTGCTATTTTCATTGTTGTTTAAGTTTATGTATTTACTTATCAAATAACAAAAATTCAAAGAAATGTAATAAATTTATCTTAATGAATGGCAAATGCAAATTATATTACTAATATCTACCTACATTAAAATGTGTTCAACATAGTTCACACTAACAAAAATAAAAAAAACTTGTAAATAAATTCAACACACTTTAACATAAATCTTGATACATTTTAAGTATACCCAAATAGAAACCAAACATTAAATTCAAAAATACCATAAATCAACTGTATATTACACAAAATAAAATAAAAACAAAGAAACATTTAAAATCTATTTTTTATGCTTAGCTCTATGGTGCTGGTGAACCATATCAATATGCAGTCGCAGTGGTGAAGAAAGGTGCACTACCACATGTGCAGCCTGGTATCGGGCTGGCTGGTCTCCGAGGAGCGAGAGCCTGCTTCCCCGGTGTGGGATCATTGGCTGGATGGGTGATGCCTGTACATGTGGTAAGTACATGAATAAATAAAAAAATATGTGTTGAAAATGTCCTTGTTTATAGCAGAAAATTCTACAGATATCTAAGTAGTAGTAAGTTTTAAAATAGTTGAACCAGTTCTAAGTTTTTAATTTCCCTTTTCAATGTTACTGCTTTTGCATTGGTTTTATGTAGAACTAATAAATGTCCATAGGTTTATGCATAAGTTACCAGAAATTTATTAGATCTGTTATTTTATACAATTCTTAGGAAATGTATGTTGTCCTAAAAATTATCGAATATTTGTGAAATAACTAGCAAACGGAAATGTTCTGTTTTTTTTTATGTTAAAATGGTTTAGCGAAGCAACAACAGTGTTTGGTTGTTGGTAATTTAGCGCTGGAGCTGAGTGAAGCGAGCGTGACGCCAGCGAGTGCCAGAATCGACTTTAGGGCATTTCCCACTCTAACAGAAAAATTCTATGTATTGAGGAATACAATAACTTAACAATTAGGGTGCTCCTGAAAACTAAATTTTATGAAACTTGATCTTTATTTTGATTTACAGTTTAAGCGCGTGTTTTATTGATTATAATATATGCAAAAAGCATTCGTTTTATAATTTCCTAACGCAATATGAAAAGTATATGTACAATTTCTAGGAAATGTATATAATTCCTAGATTTAATACATTTCCAGTACACAAATAAAGCAATCATTCAAATTTATTGTATTATATTAGAACGGGCTTTTGCTCATCAAAATTTACTTTCAATTGTTACATAAATTTTCTTACTTTGCATTGATTCTAATATAACATAATATAATATAATTAATATAATATAATATAATTATAATATAATATAACATCAGTTCAATTCATCTTGAATCATATTTTTTTAGCTTATCAGAGAAGGTGGTTTAAAAATAACAGATTGCAATAATCATGTTAAATCTGCAGTTGAGTTCTTTGGTGAATCTTGTGCACCTAATTCACTGAAAGATATGTACAACCCTATTGGAGATAATCCAGACCAGTGAGTGTATTTCATATATTTAGTTAAAAATATTTCTTCTTATATTCTCAATAGCATATATAACAAAACATTAACTTATATTTTTATTAGAAAGTACAATAATGAAAAAATGAAATATATGTCGCCGTAAAATTGCTACCCTATTGCTCCTTTTTCGTGTTTTCTATCCGTTATAACCTTCCTTGCGTCTTAACAAAAACGTAATAACGCCGAATCGATCGAGACGTCCTTGAGTTTTATCCTTAGCAACACGTTTGGCGATTCATTTCTATTATATAGATTCAATATTTAATAAAATCTCATTTAAACAACTTTCCCTACAATTCCTTTAACTTCATTCATTTATTCATTAATTCCTAGGTTATGCAAGCTATGTACCGGTGGTCCGGGAATACGTTGCACATTAGCAGATCCATACGCGGGGTATGAAGGAGCGCTAAAATGCCTCGTTAGTAACGGAACAGGAGAAATTGCCTTTGTCAGAGATACCACTATACAACATACTTTATTGTCGCACAAGATTTTGGGTAAGGATAATAAGAATATAGTATTCACCTGTGTTTGATTTTACGCGAGTATACATTTAGGAATTAAAGATTTTAACTGATTTTAAATGTGATTTATTAATTGTATCCCGACGTTTTGCACACTTTGCAGCGAGCGTGGACACGGGGAGACTGCCCGACTGAAATCTTTAATTTCTAAATGATAAGAATATGTTCTGTAATAATAATATTGCATACATTTTAATGAACAGTTTGTTAAATGTACAGGTTGGAGTTATGACGACGGGTCAGTATTTAACCACCTTACTGACCCGTTTCATAAATCCACCCTGTATATTTCATGGCGAAGGTGGAATTACTAATTACACTTCAGAAGATCTTATTTTATAAGCAACATATACGGCAGTAATACTGCAATGTTATGAGTCAAATGTTTGGAGAAATAAAGACTCTGTTAATCTGAAGAAACTGATTTTGCCAATTTTTATATAACTTAGAGAAATCACGAAATTGCATGACTCTTGAGACTTATTTTGGAATATCAACATGTCACTTTTACCAAGCTTGGTCCACTATAAATAAATTATATATGGTTATTTTCTCCATTTCACTATGCTCACATCAATAATTTTCCTACTAACAGATGCAATACATACCGAATGCTGTGGAAGTTTTCTAGCTGTCTATCAGTTGTTCTTCTTATAGACGGTTCGAAGATTCCAACAGTAGATTGGATTGCTTCAGAGGAGGTCTTACTATCTTTCTTTTCTTGTGGTTTCTTTGGTGGTGGTATGTGAAAACAAAACTGTATGCTTTGATCGCTAATTTTATATTTCGTTGGATAGCTAGATAGCTGTTGGGTGTGTTTTACTTTGGAGCTTTTATATCTGTATCTGAATAATTCAAATAAATTATATCTAGTACTTTATAATATACATTATATCATTTGCATAAATTTTTATATGAAGAAGTATATGGAAAACCAACAAAAAATTGGTAACTACGTACTACGTCTATGTACTACTAGTACTTAATAAAAAGTATTTAAAAGCTTACTAATTCTACTTCGCTACTTTCATTAGGACTTAGCTATTACCCATACTAGTATTCCAATATACTTCTACCTGGCATAGGCTACCTGGCTCTAGTACTGTAACTATGCTTAAAACAATTTAACATGATCAATTTATCAGTTTTATAATAAAGTAAAATAGATTATTTTATTACAAAAATGTATACTTTTTTAACGCGTATGTATAATATGTTTCTCTGAAAGCATTAAAACTAATATTCCATCTAAAATATCGCATCAGTCACTAACAAAATAGATAACATTGCTACAGCGAATTTCTATACCTTAAGGCGATTAAGCTACTCAGTGGCGTGCCTAGGGTGTAAGGACTGGGCAAGCCCAAATTTTTAAAAGTGTTTGATGGGTACCCTTTTCATGAATAAGATACCTACCTAGGTATACTGTGTAATTATGTTTGTTATAAAACTTATAAAAAAACGTGAACATACCGAATCAAATCTTTTAAATTTTCACGCGCGCCCGCAAACAGTTGAGTCAAACGTTTATCATTAAAATCGATAAATTATATTAAACTGTATGACATAATATTATTAATAAAATTGTACAGATCATTTATATTCTAATTCAAAACGCTAATCTTTCTGAAGGAAAGATTTTATAACATCGGAATTAAAGAAAGTAGGCGTTTGTTTTAGAATTCAATTACCTAACAGCTCCTTTTCTATGGCAATTATTGATACCTAATTCAGAAAGGCGTTCTTGGCCTTGTGTATTTCTTAATAATTAATACGTACCTATGAATACGATTTAACGATGAGAAAGCACGCTCCGTGGAAGAACTACTACCTACTTACTAGCAGGAATCGTAACTACCAAATGTGCAAGTTTCAACAGCTGGGGATAGGCTTCTTCTAAGCAATAGCACAAAACCATCACAATTTACAACACAATCTGCTGTCGCGACACTCATTTTACCACGAAATTCGAAAAACTTAACCTAAATTACACCGGTATAATCACCCGCTCAAACAAACTATAATAACAATAATATTCACGACGTTCGTTCGCGCAATCGTAACTATCTTCACACTGTTAAAGCCGGGCTTTTTTGGCCATAGAAATTGCTATAGAGTTCTATAGCTAGGTATGTAGCTACTCGGGCGAAATTTCATACGTTAGAAGAGATGAGCGCAAAGCCCGGTAAAAGCCCACGCGTGCAAGCGAGACACCGCACTGTTTATAATCCATCCAATTTAGATTGTAACGTCAAAATAAAAGGTACGACCTTATTCCGATAGGAAGAAGGATGAAATTAAAAAGTTTACTCGAATTCGTCATTGTTTTAAGCTAAGCGTATTATATACATATTATATTGTAGGTGAGTTTTCATTGAATTTCGGAGCAAATTATGAATTGCTCATTGCGCGCGAATATTCAAACGTGAATATGGGTATTTTCCTGTCTCGTAGCGAATTTCTAAGGCAAGCCGGGCTTTTCGGCTTGTATGAACGTACCGCCACTGAAGCTACTACCCCTTAGCAAATTTGCAAAAAAAAGCTTATCATTCATAGATATAGTAAAGAACTATTCCATCAAACTGGCTAGGTGGTGTAACAGAATCGTATCTGACTGGGAGTCAATTTATTTCCTTCCTTTCCTTTAAGATATGCATAGCTCAAAGTAATAGGCGAAAAAACTTAACTTAAACATATAATAAAATCATACCAAAGTCAAAACTGTATGTATGTCCAGGCTAAACTCAAGAAATACTGCATGGATTTACTTCAAATTTTGCATGAATATTACTAACAGGTCGGGTCAACATAATATAATCTATATATCATCACTCTAAGACCAGTAAGAGCGGAGCAATGCGGGTAAAACCGCGGGGCACAGCTAGTTGTAATAAATATGTATTTTAATGTGACAGGTGGGGTAACAGAATCAGACTTTGAACTGATATGTCGTGATGGATCTCGCGCGTCAGTAACGTCATGGGAGACATGTAACTGGGGTCGAGTCCCGGCAGATGCTGTGTTAACATCTAGTGTTGCTACATCTGCACAGAGGGCTAAGTATGTATAGAATATGATTCACATTTACATAAACACTAATACAAATGTGAATTTTATTAAATAGAAGAATAGATTGGGGGATATAAGAATACAATTCAATGCAACATAATCTAATGATCAATTCCAATGTGACATTTAATACTCATTACTTTTATTTCAAGTTAAATATCTGAAAATATCTATAAAAATTTAATTTTATCAAAGTAATACGAATTAAAATATCAATTAGTTCTATAATATAGTTAGCTAATATAATATTGTGTATTATTCCCTCCTTAGCAGTAATATAAATCTAAAGGACTCTTCGCATTTGTTCAGTATTGACAATATACATTACGTCAATTAGAAACAGCAATGGTCCCAGTGTAGATCCTTGTGGCACCCCCCTTTAAATACACAATCTACCACAAACTTAACTTGGATTTCTACACAAAATCTTCTTATATCCAACCAACAATACTTGTTAACAGGTACCAAAACCTAATAATGAAAATAGTAGAACTATACGGTGAACCGAATCCAATGAACAAAATGTCGAATCGCACGGACGCGTACCAACAAGACGCGTATGGGAATTGGTTATCTTCGACTACGGAGAAAGCGCGGTATTTCGATCAGTTTAGAAGAAACCAGTTTGATAGACAGGCTGATGAGGACAGGTAAATGTTTAATAGTTTATTTAGTAGTTTTAGGTTATCAGAATAATTAATATATTCATAATTTAGAAATGTTAAGTCAGGTAATATTGTTGAAGTTTCCAACTTAATAAAAAGCTCTAAATAAATTTTATAAAGGTTACAGGAAAAACCCATTTTATCACATTCGATTATAATAATCGTTTATTTTTTTTAACTGACTATAGATATTTGTTTGGTCGAATATGAGCATAAAGTTGGTACTCGACAACACTTTAGCAGTAAATTATATTGCAGTAACGTGTAATTGAATAGAATACATTTATTTCTGAAAGAAATATATAGGTATAATTTCTTTAAATAAATGAAATAATTTCTTTACTATGTTGTTTAGGACAATTTTAGTATCGTATGCCTTATAATATACAGCAGATTTTTTATAAAACATTGCATTATTTGGTATAATATTATAATATTTCGTTATGAATTAGTAAAACATTTTCAGTACATTATCTCCATACAAGCCAAGAGTGGATGGGCGTGGTCAGCCCATTGAGTTACCGTTTAAACTGTTTCAATCAGAAGGCACTACAGATTTGCTGTTGCAGGTAAAATATTTTATTTAAGTATGGTTCTAATATTGTTAGAATAAAATTTTATATTACATATTTGTAAAAACCCCTGCTAGGTGGCAGATTTTTCCCTCGATTAAAGTTTCTTATTTTTTTTATTTTCCACTGGTCTGTAAGAATTGTACTACTAATTTTATCTATTTACATATATTGTGTCCAAGATACATTACTACAAATTTTTCAATATATAATTCAGTTCACAAATAGTTACGCCATTTGCAATTACATTGTTTTATGATAATGGTAAATGAGTTTTAACATTACCTATTGCTATTGCAAATCTAGGAACCATTAATCAATATAGCTCAACAACATAATATGGTCTAAAATCCGGGATAAGAAAAATGTACCTTCAGCTGTTATTTAGATGAAACAATTTTTTATATGCCGATTTCAATATCATGAACTTATAAAAACAAACTCTGCCATCATAAGCCTTCTGCAATTAATAGTAATTAAATACATTTCATTGAATAGGACGCAACAATAAGTTTCCGCGTTCTCAAAGAAGAGGATCAAGCTGCACAGCACATACTCAACAATAAATACGTGGGCGAGCAAGCGGAGAAAGCTGTGATCGGTATACGAGACTGTCCGGTGAAACGGGCCGTGCTATGTGTCACTAGTGATCCTGAAATGGAGAAGTGTGTTAAAATGCGGGTAGGTAGAAATATTAACTTTATTTTTATTATACAGGAGCAAAATAGCGGTCCAGTTATTATGAATAAAATCGGAATATGTTATAATTTATTGTACATTAAAGATTTATTTATAAAAAATATATATACCTGTCATAGGTATAAAGATTATAAAATATGTATTAATTTATACTGAATATATTATTTGTTAAAGTTTATGTACCTACTACATGCTACTGATATGTACTTTTAAATAAGCCAATAGAAGTTTATTAACATATTATTAATGTATCTGTATCATACATTATATATTAGACAACTACAGATGCCTTACAAAATCAAATGACCAAATTTACCCCGGCAATTGTCGGAAAATAAAAATAAATTCCGACTTTGTGGACCACCATTTTTGTACGGCACCTGTGCCATACTATTTCAATACTGCTTTTAATCCATTATTCCGCAACGCCGTACAAAAATCATGGAGACAAGGGGAAAAAATCTCTACCTGTACTTTCGAATTCTCATCTGCTCTCAGGTGGACAGCTTACAAGTGACGGCATAGTGCTGAATCTTATTATTTCATGCTCTTATATCGTTCTAGATAGGTCACCTAGTGGTTCAAATGACCCATAACTTTTTCAACATGGGCCTGTAGTCTATAAGTATTGTGTAAGATTAACAACATTTGAACAACAGCTACACTACAAGAAGACTTCGCTCCACATTAGACTGCTGACTGCCCCATTATTGAAGTGATTTATTAGTCAATTATCTCACTTCCTTACTGGAGTGCTTTCAGGAGTTTTAAAACTGCGCGTGAATTGAAGGATGAAGATATTCTAAATTTTTCATCACAAAAATGTATTAAAATTGGTTCAGTCGTTCAGGAGAAGCTCATTGATAAACACAAACAGAATATAATATTGCATTCACATATTATGTAATTATGTAACCTGTTTGGAATGTGGTAGTTATAAGTATTTTAAATATAAAACATTTATTTTATATACTAAAGTGTCTTTTAAAATTTTAATAAAAACTATTATTGGAGCTGCAAACATGTGAGTGGTGTAATTGCTATATGTGTTTATTGATGTGTATATTTGTTTATTTCGTATTATATGCCAAAAGTACATAAACCTATTTTTCATGTTGTTAGACAGCTGCATTTATTATTTCATTTCGTGGTTAGCAGTTGCTTTATGTATCACTTTGGACTTTGTATTACAGTATTTTTATTTTATACTCGATAAATAATGATATATTGAATAATACCTCTGAATTCGTATGAACTTCCTTATGGCCTATATTATGTTCATTCATATTTTATAAAAATAAAATCTTTCGATTTTTCCGTTTTCTTCCTTCATGCAAGTAGATAATACTATTTGCTTTATATGTAGAAACAACCTTTTCAACATTCTGCTAATTAACGTAATATCCCATACCAGGTGGCGCTAAAAGCGGCATTCCTTTCACCCGTACTCATATGCTGGAGAGCACATTCAGCAAGACACTGCGAACGTGCTATCGCAGATGGCACAGCGGATATGGCATTATTGGACGCAGCTGATATGCTCCACGCGGCGTACCAGCACCGACTGGTGCCTTTCATGCAAGAGGTGAGGGTTATATAGGTCTAATATTTGAATTTAGAACGCGCTCGGATTGGTCGCGTGGGTCCTGACGTTATAGTTGATATGGCGATACTAGCACCGACTGGTACCGTTCATACAAGAGGTGAGGATTATAAAGCTTTTAAATTTTTGAATTTAGAACGCGTGCGTATTCGCGAACGTATATTGGGCGAGCTTTCACTGATGGTACAGCGGATAAGGCTTTACTAGCACCGGCTGGTACCGTTCATGCAAGAGGTAAGGGATATGTTTTAAAATTTAGAATGCGTTCGAATTCGTTTCTAGTCGATAAGCCGATAAGGCGATATGCATAATTGCATAATGCAGCACGCCGCAAAATATTGTCACAGAATACATAATAGTAGCTAAACGCTACAGAACGGACACTCTCCGCCTCCCGCCAAAATTAAACACTTACCTCACCCCGCACGATCAGGCTATAAATGGCCCTTCTTTCTCTGCAAGGACGATACGCAACGAAGATTGACAACATTAATCAAATTGACTTAAAGTAATTTTATTATTTTGGATTTGTGATTATCGTTTTTCGTAGAAAATGGTTGGATATTGTGCTGTTTACGGATGTATTTCATCAGAAAAACGCGAATTTTTTTTTACGCTAGTCACAAATGTGCCAACCATAAAGCGTTAACACACACATTTGCAGTCTCTACAGTGTGACTGTCAAAACGATAATTTTGTATGGAGTGTCCGGGGTGTGATATTGTTTTTTTTTTTTTTATAATAATATTTATTTCTTAAGCGTTAAGTGTTGCAGATTTTTGTAGCAACATGGAAAAATTATTAAAAATACATGGATACTAAGAAAATGTTTATTTTCGAACTCAGGTGTATTCAAGCGGTCATAGCTGGTACTACGCAGTGGCCGTAGCCAAAGAGCAAGATCCGGACACAGATCTGACATATCTAAGAGGAAAGAATACATGTCACACGGGTATCGGAATGGCAGCGGGTTGGATATACCCGCTCGCGTATTTGATGTCTAATGGATGGATCAGGTAAGATGAATACAAAAATTGTTTAACGAAAAATGTTTTATTACGTTTTTGTATTGATAGAAAGTTAAGCAAATAAAATTATTTGGACTCTCAAATAAAAAAGTTATTTTGTTATAACTGGTGTTTTGTATAAGAAAAAAGTTCAGTTAAAGATCAATAATTAATAAATTGTGAAATATATGTAAATATGATGAGTAGGATACGTTAAAAAATTTTTGACACAAAATATTTTGTAATGATCAAGCTGACTTTAGTAGAGAAAGTTATTACGTTCTAGATTATTACATAGATCTTAATATGTAAAACTCCAAAAATAAATTGGTCCACATAACCATAAGTTCTTCTTGTACTGAATCGAAAGTTATACGTTCTAGAATCTAAATTATAACACAGATTTTAATTTAATATGTAAAACTCCGAAAATAAATTGGTCTACATGATTACAATTTCTATTTGTAATAACAAGATTACCAATGACGACGCGGTTGGCGCAGTGGTAAAGTAACTGCCTACTGAGCCGACGGTCCCGGGTTCGATCCCCGGTCAGGGCAAATATTTGTGTGATGAACTCAATTATTTGTTCTTGGGTCTGGGTGTTATCTATATATGTATTTATTAAACATTATATTTATCGTCGCTTAGTACCCACAACACAAGCCTTAGCTTACTGTGGGACTAGGTCGATTTGTGTAATAATGTCCTATAATATTTATTTTATTTATTTATTTTTTATTTAATAACAGGCCATACGGGTGTGACGGAGCGCACGCAGCCGCGCAATACTTCGCGAAGTCGTGCGCGCCCGGCTCGCTGAGCACGGAGTACGTGGATTCGGGTACTGTGCCGCACGATAATCTGTGCCACCTGTGCCATGGCGCTTCTTTCCGGTGAGTTGCTTTTTGGGAGAAAAAATGTTGGGGAATTTTTATGGTAGTGTTTTGTTTCGTGTTGTTGTTTCACTACATAGTATAAAACAAAGTCGCTTTCTCTGTCCCTATGTCCCTTTGTATGCTTAAATCTTTAAAACTACGCAACGGATTTTTTTAATAGATAGAGTGATTCAAGAGGAAGGTTTTAACTGTATATAATTTATTAGGTTTTAGACAAAGCGGGCGAAACCGCGGGCGGTAAGCTAGTTTTACAATAATTTGGCGATTGTTGATGTTGATGAAATTGATTTAAATTAATGTGAATTTATTTCATGAAGTAATTGCGATAGCAGTTTTGTATTGTTATTTTTTTATAATGTTTGTTTTTGTTAATTTTTTTATAATTTATTTTGATAATGTTTAGTTATTTGTGTGTGCGTGAGCTAGATGGCACTAGTACTTACGATCCCGTATGTGTGTGTGCGTGAGCTAGATGGCACTAGTACTAACGATCTCGTATGTGTGCGAGTGCGTGAGCTAGATGGCACTAGTACTAACGATCTCGTATGTGTGCGAGTGCGTGAGCTAGATGGCACTAGTACTAACGATATCGTGTGTGTGCGTGCAGGCGGTGCCGGCGCGACGCGAGCGAGCCGTACTACGGGCACGCGGGCGCGCTGCGCTGCATGGTGGAGGGCGGCGGGCACGCGGCCTTCGTGCGGCACACCGCGCCGCACGAGGTGGCCGCCGGCCGCCGGCGCGACTGGTGGGCGCGCGACCTGCTGCCCGACGACCTGCAGCTGCTGTGCCCCGACGGTGAGTGGGGGGGGACCTGCTGCCCGACGACCTGCAGCTGCTGTGCCCCGACGGTGAGTGGGGGGGGACCTGCTGCCCGACGACCTGCAGCTGCTGTGCCCCGACGGTGAGTGGGGGGGGACCTGCTGCCCGACGACCTGCAGCTGCTGTGCCCCGACGGTGAGTGGGGGGGGACCTGCTGCCCGACGACCTGCAGCTGCTGTGCCCCGACGGTGAGTGGGGGGGGACCTGCTGCCCGACGACCTGCAGCTGCTGTGCCCCGACGGTGAGTGGGGGGGACCTGCTGCCCGACGACCTGCAGCTGCTGTGCCCCGACGGTGAGTGGGGGGGGACCTGCTGCCCGACGACCTGCAGCTGCTGTGCCCCGACGGTGAGTGGGGGGGGCGACCTGCTGCCCGACGACCTGCAGCTGCTGTGCCCCGACGGTGAGTGGGGGGGGCGACCTGCTGCCCGACGACCTGCAGCTGCTGTGCCCCGACGGTGAGTGGGGGGGGACCTGCTGCCCGACGACCTGCAGCTGCTGTGCCCCGACGGTGAGTGGGGGGGGCGACCTGCTGCCCGACGACCTGCAGCTGCTGTGCCCCGACGGTGAGTGGGGGGGGACCTGCTGCCCGACGACCTGCAGCTGCTGTGCCCCGACGGTGAGTGGGGGGGGCGACCTGCTGCCCGACGACCTGCAGCTGCTGTGCCCCGACGGTGAGTGGGGGGGGACCTGCTGCCCGACGACCTGCAGCTGCTGTGCCCCGACGGTGAGTGGGGGGGGCGACCTGCTGCCCGACGACCTGCAGCTGCTGTGCCCCGACGGTGAGTGGGGGGGGACCTGCTGCCCGACGACCTGCAGCTGCTGTGCCCCGACGGTGAGTGGGGGGGGACCTGCTGCCCGACGACCTGCAGCTGCTGTGCCCCGACGGTGAGTGGGGGGGGCGACCTGCTGCCCGACGACCTGCAGCTGCTGTGCCCCGACGGTGAGTGGGGGGGGCGACCTGCTGCCCGACGACCTGCAGCTGCTGTGCCCCGACGGTGAGTGGGGGGGTGACGGTAGAGGGGAAGAGAGGGGTGGGGTAGGTGCGGGAGGGGAGCGGTGCATATCATATGCAGCTGTTGTGTGCCAAGGTGACTGGTTATGGTTGTTTTATTATGCAAGATATTAAAAAAAGGAACAAAAGTTTATAAATTACTCCATTAAATATATACGGACAGCGAAGCGGAACAAAGCAGTACGTAAAGCATTTATTACTGCAAAAATTATTTTTAATAATTATTATTTAACTATATAGCATGTATAGTAGACAATAAAATGATAAGTTGTATTTAAATATTTTTATTAATTTTTTCAGTAACTCTGGTTGTTTAAATAAGATTTTTTATATCTAGATACTTTCATCAAATTCAGTGAAAAAACACATATTAACATGGCCATTCTCCCACCCGTAGGTACCAGAGCTAAAGTGCACGAATACAAGAACTGTAACCTCGGCAAGGTCCCGGGTTCGGTGCTCATGGGGCGCGCTAATCACACAGAATTGGATACTTTCTCTAATCTCATGCTGTACGCACAGCAGTTCTATGGAGCCACTGTTAATGATGATTTTAGGTAAGTTTTATGGGTTGTAAGTGAGAATAGTCGAGTAATGCAAGAATTCAGCGGCAGGTCAATCACTTAATAGAGTCATATATTATGTAGTTATGTAACTATAAAATTATTGTAAGATCGTAACTTTTATGATTTTCAAAGAAATAATTGTTGTGGTTCTATAACTCTTCAAAGTTATAATTAGTAATAATTATGTGAATGGCATAACATAAGACTATTATTTTAATTTTATTATTTTAATCGACTATTATACTAATTTTACAAAACTTTTCACCAAATTTCCAGCTTCAGCATGTTCTACTCGCAACCGCCATACGCCGACCTAATATTCAGCGACGCAGCGGTCCGTCTAAAGCCCCTGCCACACTACCAGCGATCCGCAGAAATTATCGCGGGCAAATCGCTTCCACGTGCGGCTAGAATCGTCTCGTGTGACGCGCCACAAGCTTCGTATTATATCGCATCGGATCCAGACTTTTTGTCCAACGCGAATAGAGAATATATGTTTGTCTATGGCATTGTTTTTGCGTTGTCTATGCTCGCTTTATTAAGATGATTAGGAAAAAAGTACCAAAATATTTTGTAATCAATAAATCTTTCTCTTTTTCGTTAAATTTAAATATTTCTTACATCAATGTCTGTTCAATTATACTTCAAATTGTTTGTTTTGCGCATATAACGTATTAAAAGAGTAAAATAAGTAAGCGGGTAAGTCGCTTCCGCGAGCGGCTAGAATCATCTCATCATTTTGTCACACGCCCATTAAATAGACAACATATTATGTTTGTCTATACTCTATGGCATTGTGTTTTGAGATGATTGTAAAGAAAAAGGTCTAAATATTATTTTATCATTTTTTTTATAGAGAACTAATATTTCTCCAACCAGTGTTAAATTTACTTAGAATTGCGGGCAAGTCGCTTCCACGAGCAGCTACAGCTAGAACCGTCAATAAATTGTAATATGTTATTTTGATAGATACAGTGAAACCTGGTTAAGTGAGACATCAAGGGACCTGCAATTTCGTTTCACTTATAGAGGTATTCCACTTACCCAGTGTCTCAGATATACAGGTATAAATAAATATCTGTCTCATTTACAGAGGGTTCCATTAATAGAGGTGAGAATACAGGTTATTTCAGTTATACAGGTGCGATCATTAAATAAAATAATTTGTGGGTAGAATAAGAATGAGTAAACAAACAATGTTATCTCAGTTACAGAGGTTTATGCATATAAAATTTACTCGCTGACTCAGTTATAGAGGTAACTATGATGATAAATCGAAAGAACAAATCCCAGATATAGAGGTTTACCTCGTCCCACTAACAGAGGTAATTCAGTGCCAAAGTGTTGGGACCTCAGCATGAGTTCCAGTTATGGAGGTTTCTCACTCATATCCAGGTCCCACTTAACCAAGTTTCACTGTATATTATACATATTGGAATATGTATTTCGTGAAATGTTTTACGAATTTTGAATTTCTCTTTGAAATGTGTGTACTTTTGATCAGATTCTGTCCAAATTGATAATATTATCTATTTTTAATTTATAAGATTAGAAATATTTCTTAAACCAATGTCCGTCCAATTATACTTAAAGTTTAGTGTCTTTATGCACATAACATATTACCTCTTATGATTATGATGTTTATTTTTCAATGGAATCTAATAGAGATTCGATTTTATAGGTATTACAAATGTTGCTTGCAATTTATAAATACATAATAAGAAAGCACGATTTACTTAGAATATTGTACAAAAAGTTAATTTGAATCTCGTATTTTTATTTTATATTTTTCTTATTAATAAGAAGCACTGTGTTTTATATTTTAAATAAGTTTAAATATATTTGAATCCATCCAATGATAAGTGCCTGATATTAGTATGTAGCATAGATTTAATCCGTCCATTTTAAATCATGACTCAAAGGGTTTTCTAAACATACTTATTATTATGTTTCACCAATAAAACAATTTAATACAAAGTTGCCAGTTTTATTTCTAAAAAAACATTCAATTTCCTCGACACAAATAATTAAAAAAATACGCTATACAAATATATTTTTATAACACTGAAAGCCAGCAGGTAAATCGTCAAATGTTTTCATAATTTTTCTGAGGTCTGGTCGTCTACAAACTATTTTGACAGCAGAAAGTCCGATTTCACCAGAACTTTTTATACGACACGCATGCTCCCGCCATTTCCCAAAAATACAATTTGATTTCGATAATTCAACATCTATAAAAGGTATCAGCGGACTACATTTCGGAGTCTTTTTTGCACATAACAACAAGGCTTTAAACGATAAATACCGAAAATGATTTATACAATACACAAAGAGATAGTCACTCGGTTTATTTTTTAATAATACTTCTATCATTGTATTACATAGTTTTACAGTGATTTTCTTCTTGTAAAGTGACAAATATTTTAACATGTCTCTCTCGTTACATAGTATGGACAAGATAGTACAAAATTTATTTGCCGATACGCAAAATGATGTAAAAATTATACGCCAAATAGTTTCTTCGTCATTGTATTTTAAATTAAAGATGTGATCGTTTAACGGAATTCCAGATTGACCGATTCTGTTCTCTATAAAATTTTCCGTATCTTCTATTGCAGATGAAAAAGTTATTTTATAGCACATCTGTCCAGTATAAATATTACTGGCTCTGTTTACATTTAAATTATTCGTATTATATGTATAACCCAGGAAACTTATTTCCTCGCACATTTTTATGTCTGGATATTCGAAATTAACGGCAGTTTTACTGTAATTAACATTTTTATACTTGGATAACGACTTCAGAAAACTATGTGCATCATCAATGTTGTCGGTAATATAAAGATAATCGTCAACGACTCTGACAAATAGTTTTAGTTGATTATCTGATATATTCATGTGTTCTGAAAAAATTAATTTATCCATGTACGAGTAATATAGCTCGGATAACGCTGGCGAATATTTGTATCCTTGAACTAGTCCAGCTTTCCACTCATATACTGTGGATCCAGCACGAATCAGCAACGGTTTCTTAAGCTCTTCTATCATTTCCTTATATTGTAGAGCAAACTTATTTTTTATATGTAAAGGGTAATCTGATGTTTGAAACAGCATAAACTTTTCGTAGAGTATTTTTTGAAGCATTGCTTTATTGATCGATCCGAAAGCATTGCTTAAATCTGACTTCACAAAATACAATCTCGGTTTATTATTTTTCATCCAACACGAATGAAGCGCGGCAAATTGCGTTTCCAGCTTTTCATTTTGCTTTCCGTGCAATATTCTCAGAAAAGCAAGTCGTTCTTTTATTTTATATTTGTCCGTGTTATTTAAAGCTCCATTTTTATATCGCACAATCGGCCTAAAATCATTGTTGGATTTTAGTATGAGATAAAGTTTAGGTATTTCTTTACTGATGTGTTTTATATCAACTCGCTCTTGCAAAATATATTTTATTTTCACCTTTTTTCCTAAACAATACGGTTCATACTTGGTTATTATATTATTTATCCTCATAATTGATAGTTCTTTATCATAAAATCGTTGCCATTCACTGATCCAGAAATAATGGAGCTTGTTTTCGTCCGAATCTACTTTACAAGTTGTAACATAGAAATTTAGACATATAAATGCAGATAAAATATTTCGAAATACCCACATCAAAATAGTTTCTAAAATATACTGAGATTCAGATTCAGCAACTCCTAAATTTTTCCACATTTCAGCCGTGAAATCCCAGGTTTCAAGGAGTTTTCTAAAAAATATATGTTCCTTTCTCATGCTATAAATTATTCTTCTAATGCACGATTTAAATATTTTGATGTTGTGATTGTTTCCAAAAAACAATTTCGGCATAATTTTTAACATAAACAGTATAGATCCATTTAATATTAGTTTCTTATCAACAACTTCCAAAGACTTGCCGCTTGTTTTATTATTTAAAAATTTTTTAAAGTCGTCACCACAATTATTTTTAATATTAATCCTCAAACATGATAATATCTCGCGAATAATCTGCGGTAATTTACTTACCGTATAGTCTTCTTGAAAAATGTTATATAGAAACTTCTCATGATTTTCTGTTTTTAATATTTTTAAACAGAAAACATTATTGAATGATCTAGCATTTTGTTTATTTAGAAAATTGTAAGAAAAACAAACTGAACCAATCATTTTAATAATATCTTAATATTGACTACAGTAATACTATTACATCTCACTTTCGTAGCGACCACTAACTATGCTTTAATTCAAATTTTGCGGCGACTTGTTTAAACATGTATGTGTTGCGGATGGGGATTCTCGCTCTGGGATGGGGTAGTAAGTAGACGTTCCATTTTAAGGAATATAATATTGTCATCATGTATGGAATAAATAAAATAAATATATTAACTCTGTGATATTAACTTATTATACCAATTGTTCGGTATTGATACGTATTCTATACTTTTAACAACGTTTTAACACCATCTGCAAAAAAATTAAATTTATTAACTTTTTGACATAAATAATATCGATATCAGAATTTTTGGCGGTAAAATTTAAATCTATAGTACCAACGAATATGTATGTATAATTTATATTAATATCATCAAAGTTCACTTTACACATTACATTTCACTAAGATCTAAAGAGAAATCATTATTTTTTTTATAATTATAATTTATGTATCACAAAACTGTAATCAGTAAGAATAAGTTTAGAGATAAGTAAGGTTAGGTATTTGGAGTATGTGTATTTGTGTTTTTGATAACAATCATATCTGGTTTTAAGATAATAAGAAACATTTTAATTTTATGATCACTACATTATTTATTTTGCTCTGTATATTGAATGAGATCATATTGGGTTTGAAGTTTTTTTCTGTAAGTAAGTAAATTAATTACCTATTCTTACCTCAATATTCATTCACTTATACTTAATCATTTCATTTTCTTTACAGGACCTAGGTACTTTAAAATAAAGCTATGGCTAAACATACATATTTTGAACATCTGCTTAAAATATTTCAAAGCAGTATTACACCGGTTTTACCTGAAAACTTTATTAGAAAGACTATAAATTACAACTCAGCCACAGAACAACTTAAAATTTTTGGCTGTGAACATCCATTGAAAAAAAAAAATTATATGTAGTTGGAGCTGGAAAAGCTGTAAAAAATATGGCTTTGGAAGTAGAAAAGATATTTGGGTCTAAAATAGAAAATGGTATAATCAGTGTACCTGTTGGGAGTAAAAGTGGTGATACTAATAAAACATTATTAACCTATTTGGAGGGTGCTAAAAATAATTTACCAGATAAAGAATCAGAATATACCAGCTTAAAAATAAAAACTTTAGTCTCAAGTCTCACTGAAAAGGACTTTCTCTTAGTCTTACTATCTGGTGGAGGATCAGCTCTACTCCCCTTGCCCAAGCCACCAATAACATTAGAAGAGAAAACAGAATTAGTAAAAAAGTTAGCAAATGCTGGGGCAGATATAAAAGAATTAAATACTGTGAGAAAAAGGATATCAGATATGAAAGGTGGACAGTTAGCGCTACAAGCTCAACCAGCTCAAGTTGTAACATTAATATTATCAGATATTGTAAATGACCCCCTAGATCTTATTGCAAGTGGCCCTACCGTGAAAAATGAAGACCCAAAAACAGCAGCTTTGGACATCATATATAAATATAATTTATATGATGACCTGCCTGCTTCTATTAGACATATTTTAGAAAAAAATGAAGATAGTCCATCATTTCCAGATAATAATGTACACAACTACATTATTGGTTCAAATAAATTGAGTATAGAAGCAGCCAAATTACAAACAAAGAATTTAGGGTATGTTGCGTTAGACCTTTCTCATACAATAACAGGGAACGTCAAATATGTTGCTAAGGAGTATCTTAAAATGACTGCACTATTCTGTGAATTCATGAATAAGAAAATAGAATGCCAAGCCCTCAAATCTGGACTTGATAAAATTGATTTACCTATCTCTTATGATAACATAGATGAGCTGGATGCCCAAATTAACAAAGGTATCTGCCTCATCCTAGGTGGAGAAACAACTGTTGAAGTAAAAGGATCAGGAATAGGTGGTAGAAATCAGCAGTTGGCTTTAGAATTTTCTTCATTACTACATGACCATAAAAACCATCTAAATGCTGATGTATTTTTCTTAAGTGCCGGCACAGATGGTATTGATGGGCCAACAGATGCTGCAGGGGCAATAGGCTACTTGAATTTAGTAGCAGATTCTAAACAAGAAAATCTAGATGTTGATACTTATTTAAAAAACAATGACTCTTATTCATTCTATAAACAGTTCAGAAGTGGGGAATTACATGTCATTACAGGGCATACAAACACAAATGTGATGGATATTCATTTAATTCTTATAAAAAAATAATATTTTATTATAGTAAGTATATTTATTTATTTATGAAGATGGTTTTAAAAATAAATTAAGTTTATTGTTTTTATCCTTCTCTTGTTTCATTTTAGCAGATGCTAGAACGGCTCGCTGACATAACCCAGCAAATTTATCTTTTTTCTTTTTGTTGTTTTTAATTGTTTCTGTTTTAACAGTTGATTTGAGTTTATTATTTTCATTTTTCAAAGAAAATATGTCAGAAGTATTACTGTAAACATTTAATGGCTTCATGGAATTTTTTGGGGCTTCTTTCTTTTTTGATAAATCTTTCTGCTTTTTAATTGGAAGTTTTTTATCTTGTTGGACTGGAATTTCCACTTTCTTTTCTTCTCTTTGATTTATAATTGTAACCTTTTTATTAAATTTTGGGATGTCTATTGAAGTAACATGTCCACAAAATGAACATATCTTTTCCTGAAAATAATTATTAAAATATAATAAATAATAGCATTATTCACAAAATGATATATTGTATTTAATCAGATCTGTTTCATACACACCAGTTGATTACAATTAAGAAGACTTTGTTTCTTTGGGTCAGTACTTGCTTTTATCCTTTGCTTTTGTTTCTTGCTTAGTTTAGAAGATTTAATCTGAAACCAAATGTTTAATATAAATACAGTGTATGCCTTACTGCATAATATTTAACAATCATCATACATAATATACACACTCTACACTTTGTCTTTCTTTTCCATTCTAAGCAGCAATAGGAACATCTTAATTTGCTTAAACTGCTGCTAGAGTCATAGTTGGAGACAAATTCTGGACATCGCATCCTAAAATTTGAAACATACGTAAATATATTATGATAATTCTTTGATCACATCTCAACAAACTGATTTACATACAAGTAATAACTTTTGAGAATATCGTTGACTTTATTTTCTACTGGCCGTGACAGTACTGAAGCTGCTTTAAATAAAAAATCGGACCTATTTTCATTCATTTTTATATCCAAAAAACTTTTAAATATTAATTTTTATTTATGTCACAAAATTTATCAACATTTTGAGGGAGGTTATGTTTTTGACATATTTTGACAGACATGATTGACTGGTTAAAAGACATCACCGTCATCGTTCAATATTCGCTCTTTTTGTAATATTAATAATTAATATAATATAATACTGTAATATACCTAAGAAGACTATAAGCCAGTCAGGATATCAAACACAGTATCAAAGATCTAACAACTTACAACAGTCCAAAATCTTAAACTTGGGGAATAACCGTAAACAATATTTGTTTTTGAACGAATACCGCATCTTTTCCCGCCAAATCCAATTAATGTCAGTGTCATGTGTCATGCTATACACAAACACCGGCTGGCGGCAACGTTTATTTTTATTTCAGTTTAGTTTTTAATTTCCTCACTAAACTCAATCAAAGTGCCCAAGTTATATACTACAAACTATTTTCAACAGTGGTAATTAACATAAGTTACAATGGATGTCGCTGATACATATGCTACTCAAAGCCAAGTTAAAGACGAGGTTGGAGTTCGTTGTCAGAAACTTTTTCAAGATTTCTTAGAAGAGTAAGTGTTGTTATTTACTTTCATTGCTTTATTAATACTTGGGAACCAAATAGTTATGTAGATATGTACAACATTCATGATTCAACATCAATTTTTTGTTTTCAATATATTGTTCATGTTATCCCTTTGAAAAAATATGTATTTATTGTAACTTGTACGATTGTACATAATTCCAGTTTCAAAGAAGACAATGAACTAAAATATGAGAAACAGGCTAGAGAGCTACTAAAACCAGAATTAAGTACACTAGAAGTAAGTTTTGACGATGTCGAGAAATACAATCAAAATCTGGCCACAACAATCATTGAAGAATATTACAGGATATATCCGTTTTTGAATCAAGCTATATTGAATTATGTGTTAAGTTTAGCTGAAAGTGGCATGAAAAAAGAGTTACAAGGTAAAGAATGTTATGTGTCCTTTGTTGATGTGCCGACGAGGCATAAAGTGAGGGAATTAACAACAGCTAAGATTGGAACACTCATCAGAATATCGGGACAGATTGTAAGGACGCACCCTGTACATCCAGAGCTTGTATTGGGTACATTTGTGTGTTTGGACTGCCAGACTGTTATTAAAAATGTGGAACAACAGTTTAAGGTAAGGAAAATTTTGATAGCAGTAAAGTTATTTATAGATGTTATCCACTTTTTTGTGTTGTTTTATATTACTATAAGTAATTTCAGTATAATATTTCATAGATCTTTTTAAAAATACAAACCATAACCATTGTTTCTTGTGAATTAATTTTGTAAATCATTCTTGTTTATACAAAAAAAAAATCATTGTCTTATTGAAATAATATATAACAAGCCTAATAAATAAAATTATTTTCTTTTTACATGTAGTACACAATACCAACAATTTGCCGTAACCCAGTGTGTGCAAACCGTCGCCGTTTCATGCTGGACGCAGATAAATCAGTGTTTGTCGACTTCCAAAAGATCAGAGTACAGGAGACTCAGGCAGAATTACCTAGGGGATGCATACCTCGCTCATTGGAAATTATACTTAGAGCTGAGGCAGTTGAATCTGTACAGGTATAGATCTACAAATAACACAGTTATTTTTTGTCTTGAACACTTTTGAACACTACTTGAACTATGATAATAATCGATGATATTATTTAGTATGGGTGCTACTGCAAAGTGTAAAGTATGAAGTATCTGAAATTACAAGTTCATTAATTGCATTTAAATGTAAGTTATTCACAATTTTATCTGGTACTTATCAAAAATAAGACAACATAAAATACTTGATATTGGTGCTAATTAATTAAGTTTAAAAATACATATGATAAACTATTTTTCTACTTGTATATTCTTCATTAAAAAATAATTAAAATTTACAATCTAGTATTTAGAATTTAGAAAAAAAAACATAGTCTGGAGTTATTTTTATTTATTTTATAGGCTGGTGACCGTTACGATTTCACAGGCACACTCATAGTTGTGCCTGACGTAGGATCTCTATCAATGCCGGGCGCTAAAGCCGAACTCACCACTAGAACTAAACTGGCCAATGAAGGACAGATGGAAGGTATTAAGGGCTTGAAGGCTTTGGGTGTGAGAGAGTTGCATTATAAGTAAGTATTGGTTTAATAAAGTTTATATTAAGAATTAAGATGATTAAACTGTGATTAGTGTAAAAAAGTTTAAATAATAAACTAAACAAACTTTATGTTATGAATTAACATGTTTAAACTTTGTATATTAATTATAAAAACACTGATTAATGAAATAGATAATAGTTAACTAAAAAGTAGTTAACTATTATCTATTTTAATAATAGTTAAACTAACTAAAAAGTAGTTTCTAGTAACGTAAGTAGTACTTCTAGTAACTAAAAAGTAGTTAATAGAAGTAGTATAATAATAGTGATTTGCCATAGGTAGCTTAATTTATTTCCTCTATAAATCTAACATGTGCACTAACCACATTAGAATGAATATAGATTTCCTTCTTACATTTATTAAATAAAGATGATTAATAACTTCACTATTAGCCATACATAATATTTTCTATTTTTAAAGACACATAAATCTAGCATTAATAATACTAAATCGACATTTTTTAAGCAATATAATCAAATTTCAGGACAGCATTCCTAGCATGTAGCGTACAAGCCACATCTCGACGTTTCGGCACGGGAGATTTGGCCACCGACGATCTAACTACTGAAGATATGAGAAAACAGATGACAGATAAGGAATGGGATAAGGTTTATACTTATTATTCTTACTAAATACTATCTGTACTCAAACATTTATTCATTCAACTATATTTATTTATTTATTTGACACTTCATTACACACATTATTTTATAAAATATAAAAGTAAATAATAAATCACAAAGTTACAGCTTTAATATGTGTAACGGGGCAGCCTTATCACTTCAGAGTGATCTCTACCAGGCGACCCCTCAGGCAAAGGACAAGTGTTTGCTGTATAAAGGGAGGCATCAAAATTTATTTTAAAAAACTAAACAATATTTTATAAACATACATATTACTTAATAATAATATATACCTACTAAATGATATATTGCCGAGAGAAGACACATAAATATTTATGTGTCTTATAAATAAATATTTACCACCAGTTCAGAAAGCAGATACTTGTACTAATATTATGAACACAAAAGTTTATAATTATGTATGTTTGTACCTTTTTCACACAAAAACCACTGAACGTATTTTGTTAATACATGACATAGCTCATGTGCCAGATTATAGTATAATTTATAGAAATACTTGCTTTTGCCAGTGTAAAACGCTGAACTCTAGCACTGAATTTATGTTACTAAATACCTTTTTTGTTATGTAACAGGTATATGAAATGTCCAGAGACCGTAATCTCTATAATAATCTCATCACAAGCTTATTTCCGAGTATACATGGCAACAGTGAGGTTAAAAGAGGAGTACTGCTTATGCTGTTTGGTGGTGTTGCCAAAACAACAATTGAAGGTAAGTCATTAATTATGAAATAAGTATATGTACTCCTTTAAATTTCGAAACTAGAAAGAATTAAATAGTTTTTGTTCTGATCTTTCTAATTAGATCTATAACATGGTTAATAAATACCATTTTGTTATACCATTACAACTTTCTTGCAAGATGAAAAACCATATTAACTGTATACTGTATTTTTAATAGTTAATATTCTTGCAAGATAGATTACAAACTTATAAGCTAACAGTGACTTATATGTATATCAATTAATTAAAATATTAAATTCCTAAACAAATACCTTGTCCTTGAACAAAGGTACAACCCTCCGTGGAGATATCAATGTATGTATAGTGGGCGACCCAAGTACAGCAAAATCACAATTATTGAAGCAAGTGAGCGAGATCTCACCGAGAGCAGTATACACTAGTGGGAAAGCCTCATCTGCTGCTGGTCTTACTGCGGCTGTTGTTAAGGTAATTAAAAAAAATTTGTTGTCTGTAAAGTCGGTTTACTGACAATAGTTGAACGTGACAACGTCCGATTGTGCTTCTTTGTCGCTCGTTCCGCGCTCTCGCTCGCACTTCAAGCCTCACATGGAACGCCTCAGATGAGTCAGAGCGAGGTAACGCCTCATTATAAGACGTTGTCACGTCAAAAAAAAAATAATAAAAAAATTGGTGTAATTTTCCTAAGTTATAGCACAGAATACAATAGTAACTTACACTAGTGATTTTCATTTTTCCTTGTAAATAGCTAGAAATTAATCATAATATAAAAATTTGTTGTTTAGTTAATTAGATAACTATCAGTTATTATGTTCTATAGTAAATTAGGGACAACGAAATATATTAATGCTTTGAAATTTCACCATCTGAAAAAAAAAAATTGGTTGTTTGTAAAGTAGGTTTACGATCGAGATGTTTACGTGATAACGTCCTATTGGTGGCAGCGCTCGAGATGAGACGGGAGATCGGTCCGTCTCTCTCTCGTTATACCTGCGATCGCGCTCGTGAGGTTTTGGTGTGACACAAGTTTATGAACATGTCACCCGACTTTATTTTAAAAACGTTATCACGTCAAAATTAGCATTATTGTTTGCGCAAAAACGGGGGTCCAAATATGCTTCACGATCGAATTTTATTCTATCCTTTTATTTTTGGAAATCCACATTCTTTTATTTATGAATTAATAAAACAATTCTACAGCAAATTTCATCAAACTTTATCATAACAATTTCAGGACGAAGAATCATTCGACTTCGTGATAGAAGCAGGTGCTCTAATGTTAGCGGACAATGGAGTGTGTTGTATCGATGAGTTCGACAAGATGGACCCCACTGACCAGGTCGCTATACACGAGGCTATGGAACAACAGACTATCTCTTTGGCTAAGGTAAGAATTATGTTTAATAGCATTGCTTTATTATTTATACGCTTTTTTATAGTTTTTGATGAGCTAGGTAATCAGTTTAAAATGTTAAATGGATTCATAACGAAAAAATATAGAGAAAAAAAAATTCTGAAATTGTACTAGTGTGTAAAGTGTGTAGTTTACTGTTTAAACCACTTTAGTTTATGTAAAAGTAAATAAAATAAAGTATTTATTTTATGGAAAAGTACATGAAACAAAGTATTAATAACTCATGCCCCGGAACCACAGACACAATAGAAAATCTATTGTGTCTGGGACCGATCGGGCCGCTTGGGGCTCAATGGGTTAAACTCAATCGTAATTTATTGGTTATAATTATTAATTATCCCAAAATCAATCAGTATCAATCCACACTTTCAACCACTTCACACACATGTAAAATATATTTTCCAGGCCGGAGTCCGAGCCACACTAAACGCTAGAACATCAATATTAGCCGCAGCCAATCCCATCGGAGGTAGATACGATAGAGCCAAATCCCTCCAACAAAATGTAGCCCTCAGTGCTCCTATCATGTCGAGATTTGATCTATTCTTCATATTAATAGATGAGAGTAGCGAAATGGTGGACTATGCGATTGCAAGAAGGATTGTGGATCTACATTGTAATAAGGAAGAAACGTATGATTGTGTATATACGAGGGAGGATCTGTTGAGATATATTGCGTTTGCGAGGAGTTTCAAGCCGCTTATTACAGAGGTAATATTAAATGTTGATTATAATTTAAAAAAAAATGTTGCCTTTTTAGTGATTTTATTTAATAAATTAAGTATAGACTATTATAAAGGCGAAAGTTTGTAAGGATGTATGGATGTTTGTTACTCTTTCACGTAAAAACTACTGAACCGATTACAATGAAATTTAGCACACATATAGAGGGTAACTTGGATTAACACATAGGATAGGTTTTATCCCGGAAATCCCACGGGAACGGGAACTATGCGGGTTTTCCTTTGAAAACGCGGGCGAAGCCGCGGGCGGAAATCTAGTTAAGTATAGATTTTTTTTTATATTTTTTTAAGTGAAACTTGAGCGCGTCGAGAGTCGAATTTCAAGGTCGCGTTATGGCAATAACGTCACATCACGGAATAAGGCCACGATTTTGTTATCTGAATCTCGCCAAGGAAGATTCACTTCCGACACGTGCGCTCGGTTTACGTGTAGTTTTTTTATTGAGTGACAGCAATTCATAAAAAGTAAAAAAATTATACTAATGGCACAATTATTTTTTGTAGTAATTTACCATTAATCGAAATACTTAGATATCATTTTATATTATATTAGCTGTGCCTCGCGGTTTTACCCGCGTGGCTCCGTTCCTGTCGGTCTTAGCTTTATAGCTTTCCCCGATAAATGGGCTATCTAACACCAAAAGAATTTTTCAAATCGGACCAGTAGTTCCTTAGATTAGGGCGTTAAAACAAACTCTTCAGCTTTATAATATTAGTATAGATTCTACAAAAAAAAGACGTGTGGCACTCGGGGACTGCCGCGATAAAGCTATTGCATGCTATGCCTTCAAGCCACACCTCCGCGCCCGTCGGAGTGGGGAGCGTGAGGTTTTTTCGTTACGGAATTTCTCGATTCGGTCCCCGCGCTCAAGGCTCGCGATAGAAGCTATGCAATAGCTTAATAACATTGTTTTCCTTAGCGTGATGATATATAGTTTATCCTTCCTCGATAAATGGGCTGAGATTAGCGCGTTCAAACAAACTCTTCAGCTTTAAAACAGTACTAGCTTACCGCCCGCGGCTTCGCCCGCTTTGTCTATAACCTAATAAATTATATACTAAAACCTTCCTCTTGAATCACTCTTATCTATTAAAAAAAACAGCATCAAAATCTGTTGCGTAGTTTTAAAGATTTAAGCATACAAAGGGACATAGGGACAGAGAAAGCGACTTTGTTTTATACTATGTAGTGATAGATTCTACAAAAAAAAAAAAAATACATGGTTTTTAAAGAACACCCTGTATACAGGAAGCGGGTAAGGTCCTAGTGGAGTACTACACAGTACTACGCTCCCGGGACGGTACAGGCGGCGGTGGGTCCTGGCGCATCACGGTGCGGCAGCTGGAGTCCATGGTGCGGCTGGCGGAGGCCATGGCCAAGATGCACTGCAGCGGGCACGTCACTGCGCAACACGTGCACGAGGCTTACAGGTTATATGGGATACTATATGTCCATGGTGCGGCTGGCGGAGGCCATGGCCAAGATGCACTGCAGCGGGCACGTCACTGCGCAACACGTGCACGAGGCTTACAGGTTATATGGGATACTATATGTCCATGGTGCGGCTGGCGGAGGCCATGGCCAAGATGCACTGCAGCGGGCACGTCACTGCGCAACACGTGCACGAGGCTTACAGGTTATATGGGATACTATATGTCCATGGTGCGGCTGGCGGAGGCCATGGCCAAGATGCACTGCAGCGGGCACGTCACTGCGCAACACGTGCACGAGGCTTACAGGTTATATGGGATACTATATGTCCATGGTGCGGCTGGCGGAGGCCATGGCCAAGATGCACTGCAGCGGGCACGTCACTGCGCAACACGTGCACGAGGCTTACAGGTTATATGGGATACTATATGTCCATGGTGCGGCTGGCGGAGGCCATGGCCAAGATGCACTGCAGCGGGCACGTCACTGCGCAACACGTGCACGAGGCTTACAGGTTATATGGGATACTATATGTCCATGGTGCGGCTGGCGGAGGCCATGGCCAAGATGCACTGCAGCGGGCACGTCACTGCGCAACACGTGCACGAGGCTTACAGGTTATATGGGATACTATATGTCCATGGTGCGGCTGGCGGAGGCCATGGCCAAGATGCACTGCAGCGGGCACGTCACTGCGCAACACGTGCACGAGGCTTACAGGTTATATGGGATACTATATGTCCATGGTGCGGCTGGCGGAGGCCATGGCCAAGATGCACTGCAGCGGGCACGTCACTGCGCAACACGTGCACGAGGCTTACAGGTTATATGGGATACTATATGTCCATGGTGCGGCTGGCGGAGGCCATGGCCAAGATGCACTGCAGCGGGCACGTCACTGCGCAACACGTGCACGAGGCTTACAGGTTATATGGGATACTATATGTCCATGGTGCGGCTGGCGGAGGCCATGGCCAAGATGCACTGCAGCGGGCACGTCACTGCGCAACACGTGCACGAGGCTTACAGGTTATATGGGATACTATATGTCCATGGTGCGGCTGGCGGAGGCCATGGCCAAGATGCACTGCAGCGGGCACGTCACTGCGCAACACGTGCACGAGGCTTACAGGTTATATGGGATACTATATGTCCATGGTGCGGCTGGCGGAGGCCATGGCCAAGATGCACTGCAGCGGGCACGTCACTGCGCAACACGTGCACGAGGCTTACAGGTTATATGGGATACTATATGTCCATGGTGCGGCTGGCGGAGGCCATGGCCAAGATGCACTGCAGCGGGCACGTCACTGCGCAACACGTGCACGAGGCTTACAGGTTATATGGGATACTATATGTCCATGGTGCGGCTGGCGGAGGCCATGGCCAAGATGCACTGCAGCGGGCACGTCACTGCGCAACACGTGCACGAGGCTTACAGGTTATATGGGATACTATATGTCCATGGTGCGGCTGGCGGAGGCCATGGCCAAGATGCACTGCAGCGGGCACGTCACTGCGCAACACGTGCACGAGGCTTACAGGTTATATGGGATACTATATGTCCATGGTGCGGCTGGCGGAGGCCATGGCCAAGATGCACTGCAGCGGGCACGTCACTGCGCAACACGTGCACGAGGCTTACAGGTTATATGGGATACTATATGTCCATGGTGCGGCTGGCGGAGGCCATGGCCAAGATGCACTGCAGCGGGCACGTCACTGCGCAACACGTGCACGAGGCTTACAGGTTATATGGGATACTATATGTCCATGGTGCGGCTGGCGGAGGCCATGGCCAAGATGCACTGCAGCGGGCACGTCACTGCGCAACACGTGCACGAGGCTTACAGGTTATATGGGATACTATATGTCCATGGTGCGGCTGGCGGAGGCCATGGCCAAGATGCACTGCAGCGGGCACGTCACTGCGCAACACGTGCACGAGGCTTACAGGTTATATGGGATACTATATGTCCATGGTGCGGCTGGCGGAGGCCATGGCCAAGATGCACTGCAGCGGGCACGTCACTGCGCAACACGTGCACGAGGCTTACAGGTTATATGGGATACTATATGTCCATGGTGCGGCTGGCGGAGGCCATGGCCAAGATGCACTGCAGCGGGCACGTCACTGCGCAACACGTGCACGAGGCTTACAGGTTATATGGGATACTATATGTCCATGGTGCGGCTGGCGGAGGCCATGGCCAAGATGCACTGCAGCGGGCACGTCACTGCGCAACACGTGCACGAGGCTTACAGGTTATATGGGATACTATATGTCCATGGTGCGGCTGGCGGAGGCCATGGCCAAGATGCACTGCAGCGGGCACGTCACTGCGCAACACGTGCACGAGGCTTACAGGTTATATGGGATACTATATGTCCATGGTGCGGCTGGCGGAGGCCATGGCCAAGATGCACTGCAGCGGGCACGTCACTGCGCAACACGTGCACGAGGCTTACAGGTTATATGGGATACTATATGTCCATGGTGCGGCTGGCGGAGGCCATGGCCAAGATGCACTGCAGCGGGCACGTCACTGCGCAACACGTGCACGAGGCTTACAGGTTATATGGGATACTATATGTCCATGGTGCGGCTGGCGGAGGCCATGGCCAAGATGCACTGCAGCGGGCACGTCACTGCGCAACACGTGCACGAGGCTTACAGGTTATATGGGATACTATATGTCCATGGTGCGGCTGGCGGAGGCCATGGCCAAGATGCACTGCAGCGGGCACGTCACTGCGCAACACGTGCACGAGGCTTACAGGTTATATGGGATACTATATGTCCATGGTGCGGCTGGCGGAGGCCATGGCCAAGATGCACTGCAGCGGGCACGTCACTGCGCAACACGTGCACGAGGCTTACAGGTTATATGGGATACTATATGTCCATGGTGCGGCTGGCGGAGGCCATGGCCAAGATGCACTGCAGCGGGCACGTCACTGCGCAACACGTGCACGAGGCTTACAGGTTATATGGGATACTATATGTCCATGGTGCGGCTGGCGGAGGCCATGGCCAAGATGCACTGCAGCGGGCACGTCACTGCGCAACACGTGCACGAGGCTTACAGGTTATATGGGATACTATATGTCCATGGTGCGGCTGGCGGAGGCCATGGCCAAGATGCACTGCAGCGGGCACGTCACTGCGCAACACGTGCACGAGGCTTACAGGTTATATGGGATACTATATGTCCATGGTGCGGCTGGCGGAGGCCATGGCCAAGATGCACTGCAGCGGGCACGTCACTGCGCAACACGTGCACGAGGCTTACAGGTTATATGGGATACTATATGTCCATGGTGCGGCTGGCGGAGGCCATGGCCAAGATGCACTGCAGCGGGCACGTCACTGCGCAACACGTGCACGAGGCTTACAGGTTATATGGGATACTATATGTCCATGGTGCGGCTGGCGGAGGCCATGGCCAAGATGCACTGCAGCGGGCACGTCACTGCGCAACACGTGCACGAGGCTTACAGGTTATATGGGATACTATATGTCCATGGTGCGGCTGGCGGAGGCCATGGCCAAGATGCACTGCAGCGGGCACGTCACTGCGCAACACGTGCACGAGGCTTACAGGTTATATGGGATACTATATGTCCATGGTGCGGCTGGCGGAGGCCATGGCCAAGATGCACTGCAGCGGGCACGTCACTGCGCAACACGTGCACGAGGCTTACAGGTTATATGGGATACTATATGTCCATGGTGCGGCTGGCGGAGGCCATGGCCAAGATGCACTGCAGCGGGCACGTCACTGCGCAACACGTGCACGAGGCTTACAGGTTATATGGGATACTATATGTCCATGGTGCGGCTGGCGGAGGCCATGGCCAAGATGCACTGCAGCGGGCACGTCACTGCGCAACACGTGCACGAGGCTTACAGGTTATATGGGATACTATATGTCCATGGTGCGGCTGGCGGAGGCCATGGCCAAGATGCACTGCAGCGGGCACGTCACTGCGCAACACGTGCACGAGGCTTACAGGTTATATGGGATACTATATGTCCATGGTGCGGCTGGCGGAGGCCATGGCCAAGATGCACTGCAGCGGGCACGTCACTGCGCAACACGTGCACGAGGCTTACAGGTTATATGGGATACTATATGTCCATGGTGCGGCTGGCGGAGGCCATGGCCAAGATGCACTGCAGCGGGCACGTCACTGCGCAACACGTGCACGAGGCTTACAGGTTATATGGGATACTATATGTCCATGGTGCGGCTGGCGGAGGCCATGGCCAAGATGCACTGCAGCGGGCACGTCACTGCGCAACACGTGCACGAGGCTTACAGGTTATATGGGATACTATATGTCCATGGTGCGGCTGGCGGAGGCCATGGCCAAGATGCACTGCAGCGGGCACGTCACTGCGCAACACGTGCACGAGGCTTACAGGTTATATGGGATACTATATGTCCATGGTGCGGCTGGCGGAGGCCATGGCCAAGATGCACTGCAGCGGGCACGTCACTGCGCAACACGTGCACGAGGCTTACAGGTTATATGGGATACTATATGTCCATGGTGCGGCTGGCGGAGGCCATGGCCAAGATGCACTGCAGCGGGCACGTCACTGCGCAACACGTGCACGAGGCTTACAGGTTATATGGGATACTATATGTCCATGGTGCGGCTGGCGGAGGCCATGGCCAAGATGCACTGCAGCGGGCACGTCACTGCGCAACACGTGCACGAGGCTTACAGGTTATATGGGATACTATATGTCCATGGTGCGGCTGGCGGAGGCCATGGCCAAGATGCACTGCAGCGGGCACGTCACTGCGCAACACGTGCACGAGGCTTACAGGTTATATGGGATACTATATGTCCATGGTGCGGCTGGCGGAGGCCATGGCCAAGATGCACTGCAGCGGGCACGTCACTGCGCAACACGTGCACGAGGCTTACAGGTTATATGGGATACTATATGTCCATGGTGCGGCTGGCGGAGGCCATGGCCAAGATGCACTGCAGCGGGCACGTCACTGCGCAACACGTGCACGAGGCTTACAGGTTATATGGGATACTATATGTCCATGGTGCGGCTGGCGGAGGCCATGGCCAAGATGCACTGCAGCGGGCACGTCACTGCGCAACACGTGCACGAGGCTTACAGGTTATATGGGATACTATATGTCCATGGTGCGGCTGGCGGAGGCCATGGCCAAGATGCACTGCAGCGGGCACGTCACTGCGCAACACGTGCACGAGGCTTACAGGTTATATGGGATACTATATGTCCATGGTGCGGCTGGCGGAGGCCATGGCCAAGATGCACTGCAGCGGGCACGTCACTGCGCAACACGTGCACGAGGCTTACAGGTTATATGGGATACTATATGTCCATGGTGCGGCTGGCGGAGGCCATGGCCAAGATGCACTGCAGCGGGCACGTCACTGCGCAACACGTGCACGAGGCTTACAGGTTATATGGGATACTATATGTCCATGGTGCGGCTGGCGGAGGCCATGGCCAAGATGCACTGCAGCGGGCACGTCACTGCGCAACACGTGCACGAGGCTTACAGGTTATATGGGATACTATATGTCCATGGTGCGGCTGGCGGAGGCCATGGCCAAGATGCACTGCAGCGGGCACGTCACTGCGCAACACGTGCACGAGGCTTACAGGTTATATGGGATACTATATGTCCATGGTGCGGCTGGCGGAGGCCATGGCCAAGATGCACTGCAGCGGGCACGTCACTGCGCAACACGTGCACGAGGCTTACAGGTTATATGGGATACTATATGTCCATGGTGCGGCTGGCGGAGGCCATGGCCAAGATGCACTGCAGCGGGCACGTCACTGCGCAACACGTGCACGAGGCTTACAGGTTATATGGGATACTATATGTCCATGGTGCGGCTGGCGGAGGCCATGGCCAAGATGCACTGCAGCGGGCACGTCACTGCGCAACACGTGCACGAGGCTTACAGGTTATATGGGATACTATATGTCCATGGTGCGGCTGGCGGAGGCCATGGCCAAGATGCACTGCAGCGGGCACGTCACTGCGCAACACGTGCACGAGGCTTACAGGTTATATGGGATACTATATGTCCATGGTGCGGCTGGCGGAGGCCATGGCCAAGATGCACTGCAGCGGGCACGTCACTGCGCAACACGTGCACGAGGCTTACAGGTTATATGGGATACTATATGTCCATGGTGCGGCTGGCGGAGGCCATGGCCAAGATGCACTGCAGCGGGCACGTCACTGCGCAACACGTGCACGAGGCTTACAGGTTATATGGGATACTATATGTCCATGGTGCGGCTGGCGGAGGCCATGGCCAAGATGCACTGCAGCGGGCACGTCACTGCGCAACACGTGCACGAGGCTTACAGGTTATATGGGATACTATATGTCCATGGTGCGGCTGGCGGAGGCCATGGCCAAGATGCACTGCAGCGGGCACGTCACTGCGCAACACGTGCACGAGGCTTACAGGTTATATGGGATACTATATGTCCATGGTGCGGCTGGCGGAGGCCATGGCCAAGATGCACTGCAGCGGGCACGTCACTGCGCAACACGTGCACGAGGCTTACAGGTTATATGGGATACTATATGTCCATGGTGCGGCTGGCGGAGGCCATGGCCAAGATGCACTGCAGCGGGCACGTCACTGCGCAACACGTGCACGAGGCTTACAGGTTATATGGGATACTATATGTCCATGGTGCGGCTGGCGGAGGCCATGGCCAAGATGCACTGCAGCGGGCACGTCACTGCGCAACACGTGCACGAGGCTTACAGGTTATATGGGATACTATATGTCCATGGTGCGGCTGGCGGAGGCCATGGCCAAGATGCACTGCAGCGGGCACGTCACTGCGCAACACGTGCACGAGGCTTACAGGTTATATGGGATACTATATGTCCATGGTGCGGCTGGCGGAGGCCATGGCCAAGATGCACTGCAGCGGGCACGTCACTGCGCAACACGTGCACGAGGCTTACAGGTTATATGGGATACTATATGTCCATGGTGCGGCTGGCGGAGGCCATGGCCAAGATGCACTGCAGCGGGCACGTCACTGCGCAACACGTGCACGAGGCTTACAGGTTATATGGGATACTATATGTCCATGGTGCGGCTGGCGGAGGCCATGGCCAAGATGCACTGCAGCGGGCACGTCACTGCGCAACACGTGCACGAGGCTTACAGGTTATATGGGATACTATATGTCCATGGTGCGGCTGGCGGAGGCCATGGCCAAGATGCACTGCAGCGGGCACGTCACTGCGCAACACGTGCACGAGGCTTACAGGTTATATGGGATACTATATGTCCATGGTGCGGCTGGCGGAGGCCATGGCCAAGATGCACTGCAGCGGGCACGTCACTGCGCAACACGTGCACGAGGCTTACAGGTTATATGGGATACTATATGTCCATGGTGCGGCTGGCGGAGGCCATGGCCAAGATGCACTGCAGCGGGCACGTCACTGCGCAACACGTGCACGAGGCTTACAGGTTATATGGGATACTATATGTCCATGGTGCGGCTGGCGGAGGCCATGGCCAAGATGCACTGCAGCGGGCACGTCACTGCGCAACACGTGCACGAGGCTTACAGGTTATATGGGATACTATATGTCCATGGTGCGGCTGGCGGAGGCCATGGCCAAGATGCACTGCAGCGGGCACGTCACTGCGCAACACGTGCACGAGGCTTACAGGTTATATGGGATACTATATGTCCATGGTGCGGCTGGCGGAGGCCATGGCCAAGATGCACTGCAGCGGGCACGTCACTGCGCAACACGTGCACGAGGCTTACAGGTTATATGGGATACTATATGTCCATGGTGCGGCTGGCGGAGGCCATGGCCAAGATGCACTGCAGCGGGCACGTCACTGCGCAACACGTGCACGAGGCTTACAGGTTATATGGGATACTATATGTCCATGGTGCGGCTGGCGGAGGCCATGGCCAAGATGCACTGCAGCGGGCACGTCACTGCGCAACACGTGCACGAGGCTTACAGGTTATATGGGATACTATATGTCCATGGTGCGGCTGGCGGAGGCCATGGCCAAGATGCACTGCAGCGGGCACGTCACTGCGCAACACGTGCACGAGGCTTACAGGTTATATGGGATACTATATGTCCATGGTGCGGCTGGCGGAGGCCATGGCCAAGATGCACTGCAGCGGGCACGTCACTGCGCAACACGTGCACGAGGCTTACAGGTTATATGGGATACTATATGTCCATGGTGCGGCTGGCGGAGGCCATGGCCAAGATGCACTGCAGCGGGCACGTCACTGCGCAACACGTGCACGAGGCTTACAGGTTATATGGGATACTATATGTCCATGGTGCGGCTGGCGGAGGCCATGGCCAAGATGCACTGCAGCGGGCACGTCACTGCGCAACACGTGCACGAGGCTTACAGGTTATATGGGATACTATATGTCCATGGTGCGGCTGGCGGAGGCCATGGCCAAGATGCACTGCAGCGGGCACGTCACTGCGCAACACGTGCACGAGGCTTACAGGTTATATGGGATACTATATGTCCATGGTGCGGCTGGCGGAGGCCATGGCCAAGATGCACTGCAGCGGGCACGTCACTGCGCAACACGTGCACGAGGCTTACAGGTTATATGGGATACTATATGTCCATGGTGCGGCTGGCGGAGGCCATGGCCAAGATGCACTGCAGCGGGCACGTCACTGCGCAACACGTGCACGAGGCTTACAGGTTATATGGGATACTATATGTCCATGGTGCGGCTGGCGGAGGCCATGGCCAAGATGCACTGCAGCGGGCACGTCACTGCGCAACACGTGCACGAGGCTTACAGGTTATATGGGATACTATATGTCCATGGTGCGGCTGGCGGAGGCCATGGCCAAGATGCACTGCAGCGGGCACGTCACTGCGCAACACGTGCACGAGGCTTACAGGTTATATGGGATACTATATGTCCATGGTGCGGCTGGCGGAGGCCATGGCCAAGATGCACTGCAGCGGGCACGTCACTGCGCAACACGTGCACGAGGCTTACAGGTTATATGGGATACTATATGTCCATGGTGCGGCTGGCGGAGGCCATGGCCAAGATGCACTGCAGCGGGCACGTCACTGCGCAACACGTGCACGAGGCTTACAGGTTATATGGGATACTATATGTCCATGGTGCGGCTGGCGGAGGCCATGGCCAAGATGCACTGCAGCGGGCACGTCACTGCGCAACACGTGCACGAGGCTTACAGGTTATATGGGATACTATATGTCCATGGTGCGGCTGGCGGAGGCCATGGCCAAGATGCACTGCAGCGGGCACGTCACTGCGCAACACGTGCACGAGGCTTACAGGTTATATGGGATACTATATGTCCATGGTGCGGCTGGCGGAGGCCATGGCCAAGATGCACTGCAGCGGGCACGTCACTGCGCAACACGTGCACGAGGCTTACAGGTTATATGGGATACTATATACAGGGGGATTTTTGAACACTCTGTATATCATAATACAGGAAGCGGGTAAGGTCCTAGTGGAGTACTACACAGTGCTCCGTTCCCGGGACGGTACAGGTGGTGCACAGTACGGTGCACGGTACGGTTACAGGTCGTATGGGATATATACAGGATGATTGAAGTGAAACCTTCTTTATCGGCGTTGGAAAAAAATTTAGTGTAACATTTTTTCGTTACGCGTGACATTTTTCCGTTATCCATCTTTTTCTTATCCTTACCACGCGAATTTCTGTAAAGTTGCATATAGTAAATTATTTTTTGAAAAATAAGGTCATAAAGAAGTTTCACTTCTTACGTGTGTACACTAGTACACGCACACATTTTTTTTTCAACTGGGTACGGTAGATGAAATCTGAAACTATGAGGAATATGTAAAAACGCACGCTGGTAAAGTCATGAGCCTGATATTGATGAAAGTAAACTACATGCAACATCACCACTGCTCGAACGGTGAAGGAAAACATCGTAAAGAAACCGACATGTCGAAGAATTAAAAGTTCAACGACGCTGTTATCCGCCAACCCGCACTTGGCCAGCGTAATGGATTATGGCCTGTAGCCTCATAAGAGGCCCGTATCCCAGTAGTAGGAACGTATATGGGCTAATGATGATGAAACAACATCGTTATATCGTTGAAAAACTTGTTCGATTCAAAATTAACGAATAGGAATGACAAAAATCTGATGATTTTAGTTTTCATCAAGATCGCCTCGTAATTCCGATACGTTTTCTCGATACTCCTTATAGTTTCGATTTTCAACGTCCACGCCCAGTTGAAACAAATCAATATTATAATATATGAATAGGGTTAAAAATGTTATGTTTTAGATCATATTAAAAACCTATAAACGTAACCTAACTTATTTTTGCCATTTTAGGCACGTTTCAAAATTAATAATTTTACCGCAAATTATTTTTTAACCTAAATATTTCTCTCTAGGTTACTGAACAAATCGATAATCCGTGTAGAACAACCCGACATTCATTTAGAAGAAGAAGATCCGCAGTACGAGCCTAGTATGGACGTCGATCAAGACACACCAAATGGAACTTGTATGTATATTTTTCATTATTTCTTCCTAAAACTAGATTAATGTTTTACCATTACTTAATCTTAAAAATTAATACTAATTGTAATATTAAAAAATATATGTTCCTAAAACAAACATACATTAAAACATTTTTTTTTATATCCATCGAGTATCTATAATAATGTCTACATATTGAAATGTTGCCATCATAAATCTTAATTCAGATATAATAGAATCATTAAATTATTAATAAGTAATAATTGAAGTGAAACTTCTTTATCGGGGTTGGAATAAAATTTAGTGTAACATTTTTTCGTTACGCGTGACACGTTTCCGTTACGCGCCATCTTTTTCTTATCCCTACCACGCGTGATTCGACGTATTTCTGTAAAGTTGCATATAGTAAATTATTTTTTGAAAAATAAGGTCATACACATTTTTTTTATTATAAATATATTTTTAGCCAGTGAACAAACAAGTACAGATACTGGGTCAAAGAAAAAACTAACATTATCATTTGAAGAGTACAAATCTCTGAGTAACATGCTGGTCGTGTACATGAGGAAGGAAGAGGGAGAGACTGAGACTAGAGGTAAATACTAAATATCACTATCACAAGTATAGAGGTAATATCACTAACATTACAGGTAATCAAAGAAAAATTGGTTGTTTGTAAAGTAGGTTTACGATCGAGATGTTTACGTGATAACATAATGCAGTGGCAGCGCTCGAGATGAGACGGGAGATCGGTCCGTCTCTCTCTCGTTATACCTGCGATCGCGCTCGTGAGGTTTTGGTGTGACACAAGTTTCTGAACATGTCACCCGACTAAAACGATTTTAAAGACGTTATCACGTCAAAAAGTAAGATTTGAGGAGTACAAATCTCTCTGTAACATGCTCGTCGTAACTGGAGGTAATAATATCACTATCACTAGAGTAGAGGTAATATTAATTGTTTCAACAAAAACGCGCGGCTATGTCCACTTTATATCAGACAAAATTTCAAATCATGTGAAGAGAAAGTAAGGATCAATTCCCAAAAAAAAAAATATATATATATATATATATATATATATCAAAAATTAAATTTAAACGAAAATATTTGCTTGCGTGTTATTACTTAATTACGTATCTATATTAAATTCAAAATTCTAATTACAATTAAAAATTGTAAATGTCCATTTCAATTTTTGTTATGATTTCATTTATATAGGATAAATGAAACTATTAACATATTGGATAAACCTATACAACAGATAAAAATATTGTCTAAAACTATTTTCTAATAGAAATCTCATAATTTTCAGGCGAAGAAAGCGCAGGCATGCACAAGAGTGCTCTAGTAAGCTGGTATCTAGAGCAATTGGTTGCTCAGGGACAAATTGAAACTGAAGACGATCTTTTGGAACGGAAGACCTTGGTCGAGAAGGTCATTGATAGGCTTATGTACCATGTGAGTATTTTTGCAAAATAACTGCGTATAAAAATGTAACAAACTGTATTTAGAAAGTTTGTAAAAATCAGAAGAAATGATTCGTTTTTTTAACAATGAATAATTACCAAATATTATAGCACAAAAATTTATTTTGTGACATTGTATTGTAATTTATTGTCCAAATTAGTTTTTTAATAAGAATAACATTAAAAAGTTTAAAAAATTTTAACAAAAAAAAAATTGCATAGCATCGCATCGCTGTGCCGGTTGGAGTGGTTGGGGTGTTAGGTTTTTTCTTTACGGAATTTTTACATTCGGTCGCCGCGCTCAAGGCCCGCGATAGAAGTTATGCAATAGCTTAGTAACAATTTCATATATAGACTACTATTATACTATTGCATATTTCTTACTTATCGATATTCTTTGCAATGTAGATTGTTAAAATTGTACAAAGATATTATTTTTAATATAAAAATGTAATTTTCCAGGACCAAGTGATAATCCCGCTCTCAACAACGGGTCTAAAAGCAACTCAGAAGTCAGAACAAGAAGTAGAAGACGACCCCTTACTCGTAGTTCATCCCAATTATGTGGTCGACGCGTAACATTCCGCCTTGTGTTTAATAAATGTTTTATTTTTTTTTATATTGTGTTTTATTTATAACTAACTTTCTCCACGCTTTGTCTAACACATAATAAATTATACACAAAAAACCACGAGAAACATTATATAAAAAAACCGCAACAAAATCCGTTGCGTAGTTTTAAAGATCTTTCTTTTATACTATGTAGTGATTTAGCTTTAATTACTTGATGTATTTTTCAATTTCACTACTAAGAATTCACAGTATTTTTAAACATTTAATCATACATATATTATATACATACGTAGAATCGGTCTATGCGACTAGCACTAATATTCTACCCAGACACAAACATACATAGTAGGTAACGTTCATTCGCGTACTCCGTAGTAAAACAAAGATAGAATAATATATTACATTTACATTAATTATTTATCCTTTAGCTAAAAAAAGTTACCAACGTAACCGACTAAATGCAACACGACTAATTTACTGACTTTTACGCATATGCCGCTTCTACCTCAGTTTATAATATAATATGTATTCTAAGATTTCTAAGCATAAGCGTCTAAACACACTGCTGAAGTTCAACACAATTACGCAAGCAATGTTATTTGAATGAATTACTCACGACACATAATGCCGAAACTATGTTGCGTTATAGCGAACAGTCGAACTTCGGTCGAGCGTGTTCTGCAGTAACTTATTCTATAGAGCCAACGTCACGGTGCGTTTATATCAAACGAACATAGAGCTAGAGCAAGGGCATTCTTTCGTGATCTTTTCGTGGGGGTTTTATGTGGGTTTTTAGAATGAGCATTCGTTCGTTTGATGTAAATGTACTTACCGTTATAAGCGACCGAAATTCGGTTCGGTTTCGTACGCCACGACAGCGCTTTAGACACTGTAGTAAGTTCGGCACTTACTGCCGCACATAAAATTAGCCACGGAACTTCGGCATAGTGTGTTTAGACACAGTATCTCTATCTAATTCAAATTTTCTGTATCAAAAGGTGGTCTGATTTCAGTTTACCTGAATGAAATTTTTTTGTACATTTTGTGAATATGCCTTGGAAGTTAAAACAATAATCTTGATTTTTCTTTAACGTTTTCGACTACAATTTATATGTTCTAATTGTAGACGTTTTTGTACATAATTATGTATGTGTTTTTAATGAAGATAATTTTCACAAGTGAAATGAGGAAGAACTAAAAATTGGAATATGTTATTCGGTTGCCTAATTTAGCAGCAGTCTCAAACCTACTTAGTTGATAGTGTAGTAAAATGTATTCATGTTACTAAAGTAGTGGGAAACTGTTCCACTTATAACACGTAGTAGGATTGAAGTAAAACAATAAATAAACTTAACAATTCTTTATTCAACAAACTTATCCTAACATTAACACCTCTCAAACACTTTATACAAATCATTCAAGCTGGCTATTTGTAATATCGCGCCATTATTAACAAAACTAGTTGGGGGGAGAAAATATTTTCTTATGGCGGGAAAAATAATATGTTCTTGTTTCCACTGTTCTGACTTCACAGCTTCATTAGAATCACTTGGATTTGGTTGTGAATAAAAAATAGCTGTTTGTCGACTGAAAGTGTCGAAACAATCTTTTTCCGAATCCCAGTTCACTTCTGTGACCAGACAAACGAGGTATGTCGGTAACGCTCCCATGAATGGAGTGTGACCATCTGCGAAAATTTAAAAAATAAAATTATAAAATTAATTTTGTAATTGGTGCCTTGGTAATGTGTGGATAAATTAAATAAAATTTGTACTAATTTGATGGTTATATGTGGCTCTTAAAGTCCTGGAATTTTTTTACGTAGTTATAAGTAGACATCGCTAGTAAAAGACGATAAACTGTAGAGTTCTTATAAATTTTTAAAGAATAGAAATAGATCGATCACGAGGCGAGATTCGAATCCGCGTTTTGTGCCATACTGAGGTGACGCCTAACCACTTGGCCACTTGTGATCCCGCCAGAGCAATCGAATTTATTCTTTTCTTTCGGTTTTTTTTTATCTGTGTAAGAAATCTTTAATAATAATTAATCAAAGCTCGTTTGCATTAAATTATAATTATTTAATATAAAAAATCAAACCTAAAAGTAAAGGCAGTGCAAGCAGTTCTCCGTTTTCGTTTACTTCGAAGGAAAAATACTCTTGAAGCATCGCCCTTTTGGTTACCAATAATTTTGTCATTTGCTTCGCCATCTCTCGCATATCACCTGAAATTAATTAATTAATTAAAATTTCGATTTTTTTTTAAATAGGTAAATAGGTACTACAATGAAATCTAACTATTAACATACAATTTTATTTTATTTTTACACTTTTTATTTTTAGATAGTATTATAATAATTTTAATTTGAGAAATATGACTACATACAATCACAAACGGTAAGATACCATAAGATAATCTATACTAATATTATAAAGCTGAAGAGTTTGTTTGTTTGTTTGAACGCGTTAATATCAGGAACTACTGGTCCGATTTGAAAAATTCTTTCGGTGTTAGGTAGCCTATTTATCGAGGAAGGTATCAAAATATCATCACCCTAAGACCAAAAGGAGCGGAACAATGCGGATGAAACCGCGGGGCACAGCCAGTAATAGATAAATAACATTTTTTAAATACTAATACGTAGAATAAAGCTAGCTAGAAATTATAGTATACATAGGTGAAAGGTGCAAGAGTAAGAAGGTCGAATATCTTTATTTATTCTGATCGGAAGCCATCTTATTTTAGATTATTATTATTCTAACCAATATCACCAAATTCTGTATTAGCTTCTGAATCTTGAGAGTTCAATCCCAACAAAAACAGCTCTTCTAAAGGCAACGGATTTGTTAATTTTATAAATCCAAAGTTTTGGAAATCATACAACAATGTTTCGTAGAACAATTCTTCACTGAAAAATAAATAAATGCCATCAGATAAAATACATCAAAAAATAATGTTGGTTAATCTTACTTTAAAAATGAGAAAGCTGATTTCAGAAATTAAAACAAGAAATGAAAAACAAATATTTACTGAGACTTCAAATAATGTGAAAACTGAAAATTTCAAAATACCTACTACAATTTTCATTTCATTAAAGTAAAACTTTCATAAACATTTCATTAAAGTAAAACTAGGCGCGTTTAGAGTAAAATTTCAAGGTCGCGTCATGGCAATACCGTCACGAGATGGAGCAAGGCGACGATTTTGGTATCTTTGAATCTTGCCAAAGAAGTTTCACTTCTGACACGTGTGCTTGGCACACACGCTCTTTTTACAGATTTTTTTAAAATAACTGTCATATATCATACATTGAATGTATGAAAAACTAAATAACTTACGCCAATCTCGTTGTATCACACAAGAACAATTTCGTCGAATGCTGTATCAACGACTTATAGCAATCAATACAGGCTATGAATATCAAATTAGCCAATATTTCCCTCAAGTTACTATTACACGCATCTTCTATCGCCATTCTCAACTTTTTTACACTTGTCAACTTAGTTTCCACTCTTTCATACTTAAATATTCTGGTTTTAAACGATTCCTTTGGATCTACGTAAATTAGATTTGCTTGATTTATATTTATGTGATCTTTCCATTTATCTGTATTCCTATTTTTAGTATCTGGTTCGGAAATTTGCGAATCTTCTAATATATCATCATCCGATGTTTCATGAATTGTTATTTTTGGTAATTTTGCACTTTCTTTCGGCATGTCTTCATCATCAAGTTTATTATTTATTTCTCCTTTATTTGTATTACATTCTTTTGTATCCAAATTAACAGTATTTTCATGATTTTCATTGATTTTTCTTTCATTTTCATTCGTAGCATCAGTAGTTACGCTTTTAGCTGCTGAATGGAAAAATTTGTCGATTTTCTGTACATCAGAATTAAGTCTAACTAAATCTTTAGCATATACTTTTGCGCCGTCTGTCGTTTTTTTGACAATTTCTTCAACAGCGCTCGCTCCGGGTAATCTTGCCTGCATATAAATGAAATATTACTTTTTGTAACCTTTTTGTAACCTAATTTTATTGCTAATTTATTGAGAAATTTTGAAAGAAAAGAAAAAAATGATCACGGGCGTGATGCGAACCTGTGTCTTTTTGCCATTCTGAGGCAACACCTAGATTTTCGGCCACCAATTATTTTTTGTAAAAAAATGGTTGCCTGTAAAGTCGGTTTTACGGGCGAAGATTTTACGTGACAACGTCTTTTTCTCGATCATAGTTGAGTGGGAGAGAGACGCAAGGCATTCGGCGGGCCTCTCTCTCGTTCGGTGACTCATCGTAACGTTACCGAGCGTTACACTTTTTCATAAGTGACTCCCAGTCGCAACCTAATTTAAGACGTTGTCACGTCAATATCTTATTTATAAAGCATTTGAGAGTTATAAAACTAAATATCAAAGACTTAATTGTTTGTAGATAAAATTGATAAAAAAACTAATAAGAATGAATAGTATACAACCAAAGTGACTTTCTTTTACATTAATATATATTATGTTAATTCTAATTTACCTGCGTGTACATAACTCTAGAAGAATTACAACTGAGCAGTTTGTTCTCAATGCACCCTTTGATTTTGTCTATAATTTGTTCCTCATACAGAAACTGAACTTCGTGTTTCGTTGGATGCACATTAACATCTACATTTCTTGGATCTGAAATTATAGGAAAGTATTAGTAAGCTATTGCATAGCTTCTATTGCGGGCTTTGAGCGCGGGGACCGAATCGAGAAATTCCGTAACGAAAAAACCTCACGCTCCCCACTCCGACGGGCGCGGAGGTGTGGCTTGAAGGCATAGCATGCAATAGCTTTACCGCGGCAGTCCCCGAGTGCCACACGTCTTTTTTTTTTAATTATTATTTATTCTGATTTATTATGAGAGTATTATCAGTTACCTATTTTTTCTCTATTTGTATTACTAGTACAAAGTGTACATTATCAATAAATCGTCTGCCCGTTGTCTGAGTTTCACGCCAAAACGACTAGACGGATTTTGATAAAACTGTTGTTATTATATGTATAGCTATCAGACCTTCGAATCATCACTACATAGTATAAAACAAAGTCGCTTTCTCTGTCCCTATTTCCCTATGTCCCTTTGTATGCTTAAATCTTTAAAACTACGCAACGGATTTTGATGCGGTTTTTTTAATAGATAGAGTGATTTAAGAGGAAGGTTTTAGTATATAATTTATTAGGTTTTAGACAAAGCGGGCGAAGCCGCGGGCGGTAAGCTAGTATATTATAATTTATTTTTAATGATCTAAGTAGAATTTGAATCAACGCACGCGCAGGCGATGTCGCTCAGCTAGTTTAAAATAACTGCAATTTATGTGTTACATTCCTTTAATAGTTTTTGATGAAAGTTACAACAAACTTTAAAATTTTATTTCTTCAATAATATACTCACCTAATTCAATACTGAGATAGACAAAGGAATGTGAATTCTTCGGTAAATACGTAGAATATACAGCATCTATTGCTTTTCTTATTGCTGCAATAAAAAATATTTATTTATTTATTGCTACAAAAAAATACATTTTTAGAAACTCTCACTTCTCTGTACAATCGTTTTCGAATCGGGAAATCGGAAAATTGTCATAAATGTATTAGTTTGAGTAAAAAATAGGGAAAAGGTAGATTTAAATACAAAAAACGAGCATGCGCCGAGCACAAGTCAGAAATGAAACTTCTTTGGCAAGATTCAAAGATACCGAAATCGTCGCCTTACTCCATGACGTGACGGTATTGCCATGCTACAACCTTGAAATTTTACCCTCAATACACCTAAAGAAGTTTCACTTTAATAATATATTGCTATTATTATATAATTGGGTTTGTATAATTATTTGAAATAAAAAATAGAATAGAGAATACAAACTTACAAACACAATCAACCAGCCTGTGATTGATAAACAGCAGCATACAGCCTTTCTTGTGCGAGTAATTCACATTCGTGACATATCCGTGTAGCGACATCTTTAATGTTGCGTCTTTTAACTCGATTTCTAATAACTCTCTTGCTATTGAGTTTCCATGAATCTGTTAAAAAAAAACTTGATTTATTTCTCATAAAAACTTTAATGTATGTTTTTTTAAATAACTATCACAATATCTCAAAAGAATTGTTACATCATATTAGAACAAAATTTAAAAATATAAGTAAGAAGCAATCATTCTAGGAATATGTTTTTGAATGATGTTAGTACATAGTTGATTTAAAACAAGTAATGGAAGTAGTAAAACAAATACATTAAATAATTGACAGATACTCACAATCCTAACATTTTCCACCACCGAAGATTTACTTGGCGTCTTTATATCTGTATTTTCACCAAACTTCTTCAATGTGAAGCTAACATTACTATTATGTATAGCGTAGCCCCCGACCACTTCCATTATATGTGTATATTCTTCGTTAGGGCTTCGTAATGCGCGTTTCCTCGCTATCACATTGTAAAATAGATCTTCTACAGTTATTTGAGTGCCGTTGTTGCCAGCGCAGGCTTTAATCGGTCCCTTTAGTTTGCCATTTTCATAAGACGCTCTGAAAGTTTTTGAAAATGTATTAGAAACCTAATGTTTCGCTTCTATTCTAATAACAAATCCAATATGAATTATTTGGTGGTGGTGGTGTTGTTAAAAGGCTATAATTTTAATTTTTAAGAGACATATATAGAGTGAGTAATCAAAGACTTGACTGGCTAGTTTTCAACAACAATTTAAGGAAGAATAAAAATAGAATGAGAATAGTATTTGCCTTCTTTATATGGCTAAATAACATCTCATTATTTTGTCAACTCAGTTTTCACATGAATTTAAGTCCATCTTTAAGACTTGAGATGGCTCTCATAAATAACATATTGAATTCAATCTTACCAGTGCCAGGCCTATAAGTCAAAAACATTCTGTATCAAAATTCGTAATTAAACTATATTAAAAAAATAAATTAACTGAATGTAAGAAATTGATAACTTACTTATAAGCGCATTTATCATTTGCAGTTTTTGTCAGTATACTCAAGTGAGCCACATGACTGATACTAGCCAGGGCTTCGCCTCGGAACCCATAAGTGCTGATAGCTTGCAAATCCTCATATTCCCTCAATTTTGATGTTGTGAACCTTTCACAGACTATGTTAAGGTCTTCATTCCTGATGCCTGTACCATTGTCTTGTATCTGTGAACAAATATTGGGTGTATATTCATAGGAAAGTTGTGTTTTTATTAAGATAATGAATAGATCGCATTTAAATTCTTTAATTTCTAGATAAGTTGATTATTTGTGGATAATATTTTTTTATCTGATGATACATGAATTTGTGAATATTCACACTGCCAAATAATGAGTAACATTCTTCAAGTAAAATTAACGCATGCACAAATTCCAACTCTAATAAAACTTACTGGAAACTACATGTTCATCTAATGCTGTAAATCAAATTCGAATTCCATTTAGTTTTTAACAATGCTATTATTTCTATATTATGTAAATGTATTACCTGTAAATATTTCAAGCCACCAGCTTTAACTGTGATGATTATGTTTGTAGATTTTGCATCCAAACTGAAACAAATTCCATTGAGCCCCAAGTGGCCCGATCGGTCCACGACACAATAGATTTTCTATTGTGTCTGTGGTTCCGGGGCCTGAGTTATTAAAAAGAAAAAAGGTTTATTGACACAAAATTAGTTATTGTTAAATAGAGTTATTACAAAGATATAGAATAAAGTTATAAGCTATATAACAACTATAATGTTTAGAAAAATAATTTCGTATTAGTAAGTACTACTCTATCTTACAAATAAATACATAACTAATTTGTTATTTGGTGTTCCTTTTGTTCACGACACGATAAAATCAAGTTGAACCGAATATATATTGTATAATTTATGAACAATAAGAATTACCAATTCTCAATCAGTTCCTTTAGCGCATTTGCCGGTCTTTGTATAATTTCACCGGCAGCTATACGATTTACTACTTCTTCATCTAATTTTCTAATAACTCCGGGTTGTGCCATTTTTATGCCATTAGGTAAACGTATTTTAATTCTTCTATGCACTTATCGTTCCTTTCTATGAGCTTTTGCTACATAATATTTAAACAAAATCTTGATTCTTGTTTTGTTTTGAATGTGAAACTTTAAATTTTACGACTGACATGACATGCGTCGTACATGCGTGATGCGACTGACTCAGTGTTACCAACTCTCAAAAATATTTATCCCTAAGTTTGTGTCAAAAACCCCTAAAAACGCCTAAATTATTCAGTTGTCCCCCTAAAAAAATATACAAATATAAATTCATAATGATTTAGAAAAAAAGACGTGTGGCACTCGGGGACTGCCGCGGTAAAGCAATGCATGCTATGCCTATGCCTTCAAGCCACACCTCCGCGCCCGTCGGAGTGGAGAGCGTGAGGTTTTTCGTTACTAAATTTCTGGATTCGGTCCCCGCGCTCAAGGCCCGCGATAGAAGCTATGCAATAGCTTAATAATATGCTGTAATATGTTTCAAAAGTCTTTTTATTACAAGTTATAAAATATTTCGTCTTCATCTGAAGATAATTCGACATCACTAGATATCGGTATGAGTCGCTAGGTCAAGAAATAAATATTAAAACTAGCTAAGTAATTATCAATTTAAAAATATTAAAGAGTCAAAAAAATCCCTGAAAATACCCCTAAAAATTTCAGACCCCTAAAAAAATCCTATCTCACTTTTTTACCCCCTAAATCTGGGGGGAAAACCCCTAAGTTGGGAACCGTGGACTGACTTGCGACTGATCGCCTGATTGGCTGATTATTTGACGTTCAATTGACACACCGTCCACAGGTAAAAAAATGTTGTGTGGTTTTATGAAACCACGGTAAAAGTGAAACTTAGTAAGAAACTTAGGCACAAAATTATCGTATATTTTGTACGATAATCACAGACGATAATTATCGTACGGTTCGACCGTCACGCGACATGCGCTACACAGACCAAAAAGTTTGAGACGATGTAATAAAAGTTTCACTTTAAAACGAAAACCGTAAACAAAATTATCTGAAGTCTCTCTAAATAATAATTATCCTTAACCTTTCTTTATAAATTATATCTCCTTCTCTTTAACTTCGGCCTTCGGTTTGAATTCTGCAAACGATCTCTAGCGCCTCTGTAAATGTTCATAGGGGTGATTGCTGTGTGTGGTAGCAAGGCCAGGTGGTAGCACAAATTATATTTTTACCTACTTACTTTGTGCATAATGCATATATAAATGTCAAAAAGTATCAGTGATATGCAGTGATATCAGCTGTTGGGCCACTGCCCAGTGCCCACTTAAAATGGATTAGGTACCTTTAAGTATAATTACTTGCCACTTGCCTGACGTCTTTTTTTGACTGTGTTTTTGACTTGAGTTTGAAGCAAAGTTTGATGTTTTGGTTTGATGTTAGCTCGTTATTGTTACGCTCTGTAGATATTTCGAAATTATTACAATAATTTATTTATAATTACTTACCTTTAAAAATCTTGTTAGAACATTGTGTATAGAAAACTACAATGACTGATTTTGATTCGGACCTTGAGAGTGATTTAGAAGCCGAACTTGAAGATCTCAGAAGGCTCACAGCAGCATTAGAAGATGATGAACCAGGTCCAAGCAGAGGAATGTCTCAGTTTTCGGTTCATACATCGCAATCAACAATTAATTGTACTGTACAAGATGATTTCATCAATATTGACACTGCCATCGCTCTTAATAAATTATACGACGAAAAACTGCAAGGACTTGAAAAAATGCTGATAAATCGTTTAAATCAATGTAGACAGAAATTAAGAGAAGTTCAATGCACTAATAATGTGGATAAAATTGAAAAACCGAATTATAACAAGTTCAAATACATTCACTGTGGTAAACCGTATTTCAAGGATGAGTTTGGTTTTCCTGCGCCCGACAATGAAGATACTTTGCTCAGAGCAAAAGCGGGAATGTATGATTTTGCTTCTATACAAGCTGTCCCCGGTTGGACTATCAAAGATAAGAATATATTAACTAAATGTATTCTTAAATTATCTAGAGAAATAAAAAGAAAGCAATTAAAGTCACAACTTGCAAAAATGCAAAGGTTAAATGTAGACAAAACAAAAAAAAGCAAAGAGCATAATGAAATTCAAAAAATAAAAAAACAAATAAATAAAATTGATAAAATGCCTCTTAAACTATTAGCTCTACCCATTGATGAAGAGTATGACTGGGATTTTGTTGCAAAAAAATTAAACCATAGACATAAACCTCAAGAATTTAGAGCATTATGGAAACTTTTTTTACATCCTTCAATAAATAAAACTCCCTGGTGTGAAAAGGAGGATACAAAACTACAAGATATTGTCAAAGAGAAAGAATATCAAGATTGGGATGCTATAGCTAAAGAGTTGAATACAGGACGAACTGCCTATCAGTGTTTTGTTTACTTCCGTACTAATATGGGGAACAATTTTATTTTACATAATTGGACTAAAGATGAAGAAGAGTATTTAAAAAGGCTAATAGAATATTATAGAGAGGATAATTACATTCCATGGTCAAAAATAGCATCTTCAATGGAGAATAGAACTAAAATCCAAGTTTATAATAAATACTTGAGAATGTCTGAACTTAGAAAAGGTAGATTTCTACCTGAGGAAGATGCTGTCATACTAACATTTGCTGATAAATATGGTACAGATTTCAAAAGAATGACGTGGTTCTTACCCGGTCGGTCAGTCACACAGTGCCGTACGCGATATCATGTATTGTCTAAGAAGAAGGTCTCAATACAGTGGACTGCTGAAGAAGATAGAAAGTTAATACAACTTATGTCAAATCAAGATGTTATTAAGAATTATTCAAGCATCACAAAACATTTTCCAGGTAAGGATAGAGTACACATAAGATCTAGACATATGATATTAGAACGTTGGATGATGAGCCATCCCAATTTAGACATTGATAAAGCCCCAAGACGGGGCCCAAGACTACTACATCGTGGCAATTTGACTGATAATTTAAATAAGGCCATTGAAAATCTAAAAGCAAGAGTGAAATCCGATATACAAAAGGATAAATCAAGAGTGGTTACAATTAACTCATCAGAGCAAAGCATTGACGACGCGATAATAGACTTTTTTGTAAAACAACAGATAAAAGCTCAAGATTCAAATAAACTCAAGACAAATGATAAAGATACTATACAAGAACCGAGTCAAACTGAAAGCGAAGCAAGAGAGGTGGTTAATATGGCTAATTTACAACAAGTTCTAATTTTGCTAAAAGCAAAATTAAACAAGGAGAAGTTCATGAGTAGTAGTATGTTTAATAAGTTTCCACAATTACATTTACCAGATCTTAATATTTATAAAATCATTAAGAAATCCTATTCGAAAACGAAAAATGGATCAAATTCTGCACACCTAGCAAAGATCCCAGATGTATTTGGCAATAATAGCTTAGGTCGACTGGAATATGTCCTTCCTCCAAATTATGCAACCATTACAGGATGTAGAAAATTAATAAATTATGTTGCCAATCAAAATGATATTTCTAGAAAAAATTTAAACCACATCATTCATAGCAATAGTATATTGAGAGACCAAATGAGTCGAATGATAGAAAGATTTCATACTTTGTTTATGTGGCCTATGATGTTATCAAATAGGCCCCCACATCCACTAACAGCAAGGAATGTAAAACCAATAAATTACCAGCCCCCAAAAAAGAAAATTCAGCCACCCCCATACCAGAGAGGAGATTATTTGTCTTTGCCAAAAGTGATTGAAGATGACAATATTATTAGTGATGTAATTGATTTGGACCAAGATTTGGACAATAATAAAACGAATGATTTTACTCTAGAACAATCATACAGTTTTAGATCTTGTGATAGTGATGATGATGATGATGAATGAAGCAACACAATAATTGTATTTAGTATTAAGTATTTATATTGGAAATTTTTAATACAAACTTCTGAAAATGCACATGGTTAATTTATTTTTGAAATCTCTATTATATACTAACTAGCCTTCCACCCGCTTTGTCTAAAACATAATAAATTATATACTAAAACCTTCCTCTTGAATCACTATATCTATTAAAAAAACCGCATCAAAATCCGTTGCGTAGTTTTAAAGATTTAAGCATACATAGGGACAGAGAAAGCAACTTTGTTTTATACTATGTAGTGATATTCCGATATTTTTGATAAGGTTTTTACTTGATATCAGCTTGATGTAAAATACAATCTATTTTCAATATTAACTAATAAAATTCTGGTGTCACAATGTGAGTTACCATACTCCTCCGAAACGGCTGAACCGATTATCATGAATTTTTGTGTGCCTATTCGTTAAATCTGAGAATCCGTCAATATCTATTTCTCAATGCCCATAAGAGTATGATATGTTTCCATATTTTTATTAACCATTTTCTTACACATCATTCTACTGAAGAACTTATGAAGAAGGAAGTTTTATGTAAAATTAATTTATATTAAGCACATCACAACCACCGTGACAACCACATAGGTACAGTTTTTCCACAGTTTTTCATTTTAAAGTATGGCAATTTCGTAATTTTTAGTTTTGACATTTGTCAATTCATTATTCACATTTGTCAAAATAGTTTACACTGTAATTTTATTTTGAATCCGATAAAATTACTTAAATTTCACCATGAAATGATATTATTGAATGTAGCTATCAGCAATGTTTGAGCTAAAGGCGTGTGTGGTTTGTTTAAGTACTGCTGTAAAGTTTAATAACATTGACAGTGGTCCATTGAGACAAGAATATAATCTTATATCTGGACTAAAGGTATTATTTATATTCCTGGTATCTTAAACATATATTTTATAATATTTTATAAAATCAACTCAAAATACACCCATACTTAGAACATGTCATCTACTTCAATAATATATAATGGATTTTCAACTCAAAATTATCATTTTAAATTAGTGAAATAATTTTCTGTTTTTCAGACACAAACTGGAAATGGTTTACCAGCATATATGTGCATAGAATGCACAGCATATGTTAAGCGTTTTATAAAATTTCGGAATAAATGCCAAAGAGCATACTATACTTTAATACAGCTATTGGAAACAAATAAACAGGTAATCATTACAAAGATAATGTTGTGTTTTACTTTAGGATCTACCACCATGATCTTAATTTTCAATATTCAGTATATTTCGTTTTCAGAGGCACATTCAATGAAAAAATGTTTGTGTTATCTTTTTAGTTTACTGTCTCCTTTAAGTGGGTTATTTACATAACTTTACTTTCCAGATCACTGAACCCTTACTCAATGAACTTAACAGAAAAAGGATAAGAGTGAACCCTACACTGTCATTCCTGGATACAAATAATCCAAAAGTAAAGTATGAAAATATTAAGTTTAAATGGGTGAAGGAGAGTCGGGTTCCTACACTTACAAGTGACATACCAACATTACATTGTAGTACCATCTCAAATGATATAGAATTTGAAGTGCCAGCTAAAAGGGCCAAAATTGATATTGAAGTTATAAATAACGATACAAATACTGTAGAATCAAAAGATGAACAGGATCTTCAATTGAATAAAGACGATGCACATTCTGATGACTATTTCGACAACAATGAAATAGACAACAATGATGTTCAATGTTTTGATAATGACAACGAAGAGAATGTGGATGGATCTAATCTCGATGAGGAGTATGCTACTGTGGTACCAATTACTATGAAAGAAGCAAAAGCAGTGGTTGAAGTGTATAAAATGTTTTCGCAAGGCAAATTTCAGTGTGAAGTGTGTAGCAAGGCATATTATACTGAAGCTCGGTTGAAGATTCATATGAGGATGCATGATACAGTAAGTTGCTTTTATCTATTAAGCTATAGGATTTTTATACTGGGATAAATGTAATATGTCAATATGTGTGTGTGTGTATTTTATAACTAGCCAATGATAGTTCATATTTTAATTAATTAGAGGAATAGTGAAATGATTTGTTTATAAATTCTTAAGTTGAAATGTTTTCATTGTAGCATACAAGTGGTAAATTCTATTGTGACTTGTGTGGTTATTACTACAAGACTGAATTCCAACTCAAGACGCATATATCCGGAAAGCACATGTATAAGTATATTTGCAGGAAATGCCCTGAAGTCAGCTTTGATCGGTAAGTAATGTTACAAAAAACTTAAATGAGAATAAATAATTAATATGGTTTGAATTTAATATGATTTTATCTAAAAAAAATTATATAAATGACATTAAAGTACTTTAAATTTTATCCCTTGAAAATGATAATACATAATAATAACGAATCTTTCCAAATTTTTTGATGTTCATTATCATTAAATAGCCAATAACATACCTTTATTTGAACTTTTTGTAGCACTTCAGCAAAACAGCATTTCATATGGACCCACCTCCAAAAGGGATCTAAAAAGCATGCCAATTGGTACGAAACAAAGCCCTGTACGAAAGGCAAGAAACAAAAGAGCGTGCTTTCGTTACGACCAGTCAGAAAAACTAGAAAATTACCATCGGACTTCCCAGTTTACTCGCCCGTAAGTCAAGAGGAACAATATGAAATTGTCAATCAGAGACGTCTGTCGAAGAATTATTTGGACTCGGCTTTCAAGTGCAACCAATGCTTTAGAGGCTTCCGAGAGTCGAGTACTTATGAGAATCACATGAAGAAACATGACCCGGTATGAATCGATTTTTATTTCAAACTTACACCAATATATAGGTATAATCTGTAAAAAGTATAACCGCTATAATAACGTTACTTCGATAAAGACGTTCTCAACTTTACGCTTAGCCACAGAATACATAATAGTAGCTAAACGCTACAGAACGGACACTCCGCCTCCCGCCAAAATTAAACACTTACCTCACCCCGCACGATCACGCTATAAATGGTCCGCATTTTTCTGCAAGGACGATACGCAACGAAGATTGACAACATTAATCAAATTGACTTAAAGTAATTTTATTATTTTGGATTTGTGATTATCGTTTTTCGTAGAAAATGGTTAGATATTGTCCTGTTTACGGATGTATTTCATCAGAAAAACGCGAATTTTTTTTTACGCTAGTCACAAATGTGCCAACCATAAAGCGTTAACACACACATTTGCAGTCTCTACAGTGTGACTGTCAAAACGATAATTTTGTATGGAGTGTCCGGGGTGTGGCTTAGCTATACATTTGACAACTCATTTTTATTACATAGATTTCCTAAAACTCTATTTACCAGCTATAATAAAAGCATAAACATAATTTCAGAATATATCAGGCAAGTACCAGTGTGATGCGTGCAAGGTGTATGTAGTGAATCCGCGCCAGATGTACAAGCACATGACAGTGAGCCATCTCTTTAAGTACTCCTGCCAATACTGCTCATATACTTGCTACAATCGGTAAGTTATGATTACTTTGTTATTACTATTATTTTGAGATGTGCTGCATCTAAAGAAAAAGAAACTCTTTTTGACAAGGAATTAGATTTTAGAGAAGCTGTATTGGTTCATTGAATTTTCACTTGAAAGAAGGATAATCCGTAAATAAAGTATAATGCGGTAAAATTAGATCTTTCCAATCTAAATACATTCGTTAATTTTTTTTTGCATTTTAATATGAAACAAAGATATAATTGCTATAATGGTAATAAGTGTATAATTTTCAGAGGACAAGCAAAACTCCACTACAGATGGCATAAAAATGTAACCTACTCATGTCCACATTGTAAGAAGGAATTTGTGTAAGTTTTAAATTTGTATATATACTAATATTATAAACCTGAAGAGTTTGTTTGTTTGTTTGTTTGAACGCGCTGATCTCAGGATCTACTGGTACGATTTCAAAAATTCTTTCGTTGTTAGATAGCCCATTTATTGAGGAAGGCTATAGGCTATATGTATATCATTACGCTAAGACCAACAGGAGCGGAGGGTGAAATATATAATATGTTTGTAATGTTGTTCTTTTTGCTACAAATTAACTATGAATCATACACGAACATTCGTTATTTGTAGTTTGAAATTTTGAAAAAATAAATTTCGTTTTTAATATAAAAATTTTTTTATAGCAAAGCGTCAACGCGCTTAACACACATACGCATAAAACACCCGTCGACGTGTATATGCACGCTATGTGGGCACAGCTTCGTGAGCGAGACTGGACTGTATTGTCATAAGAAAATCGTGCATACTAAAGAAGTATGTTTGTTTAATACTTTTCTGTTTGTAATTAATCTGTGATTTAAAAAAATGAAGGAATTGTTGTCCATGTTTTTTTTTTGTTATATTTTCCTCATTGCATATGATAGTGATTGCAATAAATTAATAATTTTTTTTTAAACATTACCATCTATCTGTAACCTATCTCTTTGTAACTATACTGTAACCAAATGAAAAAAGATAAGTAAGTTAGGGACTCTACTTACATAGAAAATGCGTGGAACATTTGCTCACATATTATGTATATTTCTAATCAACCTAATACCCTCATATATAAATCTCTGTTACACAAAATAAAAAAAAAAAACTGTATTTACCTTTTTATATTATATTTCTCCAGGAAATAGAGGCCAGCGAGCGACAAGAGATAGAACCGAACAGCACTCTGTATTGCGCCGAGTGTGCGCTACAATTTCACAACGAAGCTGCATTTGCGACGCATTTTGGCAGCTCTAATAAACATGCTGAAACTAATCTGTGAGTTATATTATATTTTTAGTTTATTTCTGTAGGCAAAAATTGACTTATAAAACTTTATTGCTGTAGGCAGTTGATAATAATAAGTGTTTTAATGACTTTCAACAAAATGAGGGTAGTTGGATATCAAATTATAATACAAGCATAATATTGCAATTTTTAGCTTCGTCACTTATTAGCTTTCCAAATCCTAAAAATCGTAAATTAGCTGTGTGTTGATTTGTATAATTTGATGTCCAACTACCCTCATTTAGTTAAAAGCCATGAAAACTCTGATATTTAGTTTTATAGCATCCAAATGATTTATATATGAGAAATTCTTATGCCATGCCGAGGCGCCCCAGTAAATACCTAAATAAATAAATTATTAGTCATGAAGACTTGATATAGTTTATTATTATCAACTGCCTAGCGCCATAAAGTTTTTTTAGCAAGAAGGATAACCTCATCCGTACAATAGTTAACGTGTGATCATAGAACAGAATTATTTATTTATTTATTTTATTTGAAACACTTTATTGTGCTGCCAACATAACAATAGTAGGAACAATAAAAACTTAATTACTTTCAGATCAATAAAGCCAGTGAAAGCTAAGAGCGACAGAAAATCCCGCGGCCGACCGAGGCGTTCCAACTCTAACATACTCAACAACGGCATGGCTACACCTAGTAATTGTGAAATTGTAAGTTTTTTTATAAATATCCTTTTATTCTTTTGGTTTTACGGTTATGCATAAGAAGAATTTAAAAGTATTCTGAGGTGAAACTTCTTTACGGCTGTGTTAGCGTCTAACCGTAGCGGTCTAACCGGTCTCTCAGTGCCAGAAATATCTTAGGGAGCCTCCTCTTAATAGGCCGTTGTGAACCAGAGCCGTTGTGGCCGTTGTAGACAAAATAAAAACATAGTACATATAAAAATCATAAATAACCTTCTATAATAATAATAAAAAAACTAAACTACAATTAATATTTTCAGTGCAAAAAATTCCTATCGAACGACGTGCAAGCCCGCAAACACTATGAGTCTGAACATCCCGGCACTGATTTCCTCAAGCGGTACATGTGTGATATATGCGGACATACTACACGAGTAAGTGATTTTTTTTAATAACATAGGGAAACTAGAGTAATGTGTGTTTATTTATTTTAGTATAGCAAAAACATGTGTAACACGCAATTTATGATTATGAAGTTAACTTAGTTTTGTGTTGAAAAAGACTATATTTTTTCCTATAAGAAAAATCAATTTCGATTTATCATATTATAATTTTTGAAAAATTTGTGCTGCTTTTTTTGTAGACAGTTACCTTAAATATAAAAAACTAGCGGTCCGCCCTGGCTTACTTCAAGGAATATAATAAAAAAGAATTATCGAAATCGGTTCAGCCGTTCACACGTGATGCCGTGACAGCGCGAAACGGGTTTCATTTATATATATAAATATGCGATATATATAGATAAATAATTTTTATATATACAGGGTGTCCCACTAGCGGTATACTAAGCACGAAGGGACTATTAGTTTTGCATACATTGATAACGTAAAAAATACTTAAACAACAAAATTACACCAAAATTTTATAGCTAAATTTTTCCTTAAAATTCATGTTTTCTTCTCTAGCTTCGCGCAGCCGGCATATAAGTGAAGTGCCATGTCCCCTAGTGGGGTAAGGGACAGATGCATTATACATCTGTTTCACTGATCGATTTTATTTAGGGACAAGTAGGTGATCAGTCTTCTGTGTCCTGCCAGACCGAGACATGTTATCCGGCATATAACGCTTCGCTAATGTGAGCATTTTGTCTATGAAAACATAATCTTAACCTTTTAACCGCCCGACTTCAGAACAGTTGGCGTGTCCCTAGCGCCCGGCACAGTGAATCGAAAATTAAATACCTAAAAGAAAGAGGGATGTGCAATACTTAACTTTGTGATGTCGATATTTCGTTTTAATAACGACATTTGCATTTGCGAGCGTGGTTAACTAACAATTACATCTCACCAAGCTAAGTTTGCACCTCGCGTCGTTTACGTCACACTGAGGCTTAGGTAGGTACGGTTTGTAAAAAAGGATTCGCTATGACTTTAAAAAAGTAAACAAATGTTTGTTAGATTTTACTTTGCATTTGTTGTTTTTAACATTATATTATACGGGTACATGCCGCATTCCAGCGAGGTGATAACTTAGCTTGGTGGAGATATAGGTACCTACCTACTTGAATACTACTTAGGTACCTTACGAAATTATTCGACATTTTTCGCAAGTCAGTAAAACAAAAAGTTTAAAAATTTGAACGATTTATTAATTATTACTATTCACAATAAAATCAGTCCAGAGAAGAGTTTGGCGAGTTATACGAACATAAATTACAGAAACAGAATATTAATGATTTTAATTAATATTCTATTAAAATTAATGATTTACCAATAACCCTGTAGATAATTCAACTCATCTGTGCGCGCGGCGCTATTTGTGGGTAAAGTGGTAAGGGGCCTTAGACAAAGTAACAATTAAAAAACGATAACGAAGTTAGAAAAGGCAAAAATGTATGGGATTGACATACGCCGCGTTAGATCACGTGGTCTATCTAATGTCAATCCCATACATTTTTGCCTTTTCTAACTTCGTTTCGTTATCGTTTTTTAATTGTTACTTTGTCTAAGGCCCAAGGACACGTTTTGCTCGGAGTTCGGACGACCGACGACTGCCGCTTACGCTGCCACACAAATGAAAGCTGTATAAATAAGCGCACGCACACATGGCGCTTCGTGCACAGATGAATTGAATTATCTGTAACGATATTTATCACAATCACAATAATTTGTATCACACTAATTAACAACAAACATAAAAATTAAAATTTTACTTGACAATGTCATTATCAGTTTACCTATTGACTTAGATGTAACGATATTTATCACAATCACAATAATTTGTATCATACTAATTAACAACAAACATAAAAATAAAAATTTTACTTGACAATGTCATTATCAGTTTACCTATTGACTTAGATGTAACGATATTTATCACAATCACAATAATTTGTATCATACTAATTAACAACAAACATAAAAATAAAAATTTTACTTGACAATGTCATTATCAGTTTACCTATTGACTTAGATGTAACGATATTTATCACAATCACAATAATTTGTATCATACTAATTAACAACAAACATAAAAATAAAAATTTTACTTGACAATGTCATTATCAGTTTACCTATTGACTTAGATGTAACGATATTTATCACAATCACAATAATTTGTATCATACTAATTAACAACAAACATAAAAATAAAAATTTTACTTGACAATGTCATTATCAGTTTACCTATTGACTTAGATGTAACGATATTTATCACAATCACAATAATTTGTATCACACTAATTAACAACAAACATAAAAATAAAAATTTTACTTGACAATGTCATTATCATCAGTTTACCTATTGACTTAGATGTAACGATATTTATCACAATCACAATAATTTGTATAACACTAATTTCAATAAAATCAGTCAAATAATCACAGATATAATTTCTTATTACTAAAATCAGTCTAACAATCAGAGGTAAGATTTTTCAATAATAGTATGATCCGTCGAAAAATTATTTATGCTCGCTATCGACGAGGCGAATTATTGACGAGACCACATTTGTGTAACATTCGATAAACTTATTTTTACGAGTTTCATCGCCAACAAAATAACTGTCCGCTAAAATTTTGGCACTTTCTTTGATTGGATTATCAATTTGCTCGTATTGTGTACTTGCATTTGTTGTTTTGACTAAAGTTTGTGTCGTCGTAGATCTATATAAATCTGGCGTACTATCAGAACTTCTTAAATGCGACTGACCCTCATTTAAATAAACAAAATACTCGTCGTTGGTCAGCGTTGATGGAAGGTTAACATCTTGGCTACAGTCTATGTCCACTTCATCTTGGCTATAGTCAAAGGGAGCCAAAATTGACTGGCTCTCTTCAAACTTCCCTATAAAACAAATCAAACATGAGTTTTTGTAATGATATCACCATTTACATGCAATACGTTTCGAAGACCACTTACTTTTGGACCCCATCTTGATATTAAAAAATTGTAAAATGTTCACTTGATTTTACAAACGTCGTGCCACTAGCAGTAGTCACTGTCGAATACGGAATAATGGATATTGTCGAGTATCGACAACGTCTAGCTGACCATAGACATAATAGACTAAACGCAAAAATAGTTATGTGGGATTACGATACCGATTGTTTTGTAGAATTGTGGTACTCAACAGCACATGGATCTATGCACAGATAAACTTTGCATTTTTGGCACATAAAACGAGTCTCAGACCGTTTTCTTTTTGCTGCGCACATTTTGCATCGCTGACTTTTGCCGGTTAGTATTCTAACAGGAAAATGCTCTAAGGCACTATTATGTAAAAAACGGTTAGGGTCAAGGACGCCGCGCGAAGTTGACTGTTGAGTTAAAGAACATTGTTTGTATTTTTCTATTATTTGTCTGATAACGTTTAATTGGAAATCAGCTAAACTATAATTTTGTTTATTTTTAATCACTTTAATCAAATAGAATGCATTAAGTAAAAACATGTCAAATATGTGAAACCCAAGCTTTTTATGCCATTTTTTTGATTTTCTTATACAGCCCAATGTGCTAGTCATCATATCAGAAGTGTCAACCGACCCCATATTTTTTGTGTAGTCTACCACACACTGTGGTTTCATTTTGGGTAGCCCAGTTGAGTAGTCTACATTTTCTGATAGTATCATTTTGTCATCGTGCATTGTAGACAACATTAAGACCGGTTTCTTATCTTGCCATTTTAGGGCTAAGAGGGGAGGAGACGAGTAAGCGGCTCTTTGTCCACGTTTCAGTTTTTGGAATTTCGGCATCCCTTTCCTATTTGATCTTACGGTACCACATGCATAAGTCGCCCTTTCTTTTAAATATATAAAAAGCTGAGGACTGGAATACCAGTTATCTACATACAACTCTCGGTTGCAAAAATAGTAGTCTTTCAAAAGTTCAGTCACAACTGATCCAGATAAGCCTAAATTTGGTACGGTCTCTATTTCTGTTTCCGATCCACAGTACACTATAAAATCCACGATATAACCGGTTTCGACATCACATAAAACAAATAACTTAATGCCAAATCTATTACGTTTTTTAGGTAAATATTGTTTTATAATTAGACGACCTTTAAAAGGCACAATACTTTCATCAATGCACATTTTTTTACCCGGGATAAATGTTGTTTTGAAAGTTTCACGAGCGTGGTCAATCATCATCTTTATTTTGTGCAATCTCGGTACACTACTTGTCCCTGCAGGTGCTTCACAAAAAGATAACATTGCAAGAATTGAGCAATATCTATTTCGAAACATAGTATTACTGAACACCGTACTATGTAATAACGGGTCTGTAGACCAGTGTTCTTCAATTGTTATTCTTTTGTTTCTAGTGAAAAGCATTGTTACTGCTAGGAAAATGTACAGGTCGTCAATAGTCACGTCGCGCCATTGTTGCAGTCTTGAATATGTTCTGAGATCAGTATGTCTTACGAAGTTTTGATGATATTTATTCGTACAATTGGCTATTTTCTGTAACAAGTCTTTGCTACAAAAATGTTCGAAAAATTCGAATTCAGTGGAGGTATCATCTAATTTGACAGCAGGCGACAGTCCACAAACAAAGTCGTCGAATTCTTCTAATATTGGGGTAGCAATTTGCGTTGTCCAATAATTAGTGGTTGTGACATTGTTTCCTTGAATCTGAAATAATACAAAAAAAATAATTGTAGAGTAATAAAAATACATCGGTCTCCAAGGTAGGAAATTTGAATAGCCTACAAAAGCAAAATTAGCAGTGCGATTCAGTGCGGTGTGTGGCAGCGCGGCGGCACGCACAAAATAAACTCTACCTATGTATCTACGAGCGAGTCAGTGCGCCCACACGTGACTCGCGCTCCAACCAATCAGAATCACCGTTCCAGAGTGGCCGCGCGCGCATTCTCATCGCACGGCGCGCTCTCGCCATCTCACTCACTCTAAGTTTAAAATTTCCATTTAGACATCACCACCATACTACACAATAAATTAAAATACATTTATCTAGATCTAAAATATATTATAAAGGCGAAAGTTTGTATGGATGTATGGATGTATGGATGTTTGTTACTCTTTCACGTAAAAACTACTGAACCGATTACAATGAAATTTAGCACACATATAGAGGGTAACTTGGATTAACACATAGGATAGTTTTTATCCCGGAAATCCCACGGGAACGGGAACTATGCGGGTTTTCCTTTGCAAACGTGGGCGAAGCCGCGGGCGGAAATCTAGTATGTAATAAAAAAATAATTACCTCTATATCAATGTCAAACTCTTCGTCTGATAAAAATTCTTCATTTTCATCGCCTTCTAGAATTCGTATTAACTCTTCAGTAGTCGTCATGATACATTTCTATCATGTACATTTATCGACATACGAACGTAAAACTTCATGTACAAGCACAACACTGATGGAAAATTCCAGAAGTCGGCACTCGTTTATGACGTAAGAAGCGGTCGTCTTTATCCGACCGTAGCGCAGGGCGTACTAACAAAGTAAGTTTCGGAACATGTAGGCTAGGGATGGGAACCATCAATTGAATCGCTGACATTTCATATGTAAATTTACTTAATTTTAAAGGAATTAAATGAAATACTCACAAATATTTGTAAACAATTTTTTTATTAACAATTGCTGTATTTGTTTTAAAGTTAATTAGGCAGGATAACGAGAAATATTTTGATTTATGTTTATTTTTGTATCGTTAAATCTTGGCATATGTCCCGTCCCTCATGTCGGATTTTGTCGTCATGGGCGTTGTACATCAATACAATTTTCTAAAAATAATGTTAGTAATTCATCTAACTTTGGACATTATTTTAAGGACTTCTAATTAAGAGACTAAAGTGTATTAAACTGTAAATGATTACTTAGTTAACTATTTGCCTAATATAAACATATTTTTGATAGAATACAGCGTAATTAAATAAAAAAGCTGATTAAACGAGCAGTGATATTTTGGTCGTAAATATACGACTCTGGCGAAATGGGCCCGAAAATATTTGTCGGATTAATCCGACGTAGGCGGTTAAAAGGTTAAACGATTGTAACTTCCAGCAACACGCAAACCTAATGGTGCACATGCGTACACACACGCTTGAGAAACCGTACGCGTGCCCGCACTGCGAACGGCGATTTAGCATGCCCAGCAATAGAGATCGACATCTTGTGGTTAGTAATCATCTATCTAATATCTAATTCTAATATATATTATAAAGGCGAAAGTTTGTAAGGATGTATGGATGTATGGATGTTTGTTACTCTTTCACGTAAAAACTACTGAACCGATTACAATGAAATTTAGCACACATATAGAGGGTAACTTGGATTAACACATAGGATAGTTTTTATCCCGGAAATCCCACGGGAACGGGAACTATGCGGGTTTTCCTTTGCAAACGCGGGCGAAGCCGCGGGCGGAAATATAGTTTATTAATAATTTAATATAGTTTCAAAAAACGGTTAAATTCATCAAATTATTGTATAGTAACCAATCCTTGATAAATTGACAAAGTTTTAATTAAATATGTCCGTTTAAAGTAGGTCAAAATCGACTCTAATGGAGTCAGTTACATATAAAACAGATGAAGCTAATAAGTGATTAAATCCATATCAAATACTATCAAACTAAATCTATGATTTTTTGTCTTATTGTCTATCTATTCTAATTTATTCTTTCACATTTATAAGCACACTAGCTGCTCCGCGCGGTTTCACCCCCGTGGCTCCACTCCTGTTGGTCGTAGCGTGATGATATATACCCTATAACCTTCCTCGATAAATGGGCTATCTAACACCGAAAGAATTTTTCAAATCGGACCAGTAGTTCTCGAGATTAGCGCGTTCAAACAAACAAACAAACAAACAAACAAACAAACAAACAAACAAACAAACTCTTCAGCTTTATAATATTAGTATAGATTTAATACTTAAATTTTAAGGTACACACCGGCGAAAAACGCTTCCAATGTGAGCATTGCAACCGTCGTTTCTCGCAAAGCAGTGCGGTCAAATTGCACATACAAACGGTCCATCTTAAGATACCCTACGCTCCATGGGACAAGAAGAATAGAAAAAGGAAGAAAGACACAGCAGCGGCAGTCACACTGCAGAAAAAAGAGACACAGAGCGAATATATTAATGCGTATATGTTTAATTTGTAAAATAATTATAATGGATTTGATAATTTTGATATGGGAAAAAATTACATGAGAATTGGAGAATTTATGTTTGTTGGTCACTCTTGACTATTTTTTTTTTTTTAATTTGTCAAATATATATTTTATGTATTGCATTTAATGATGTAGAAATAACAAGAATAAATGTTTTGAATTGATGGTATATGTGGTATGTGTATTTCTTGTTTGTATGTCTACTTTTAAATATAATTAGACTAAGCCGGTTTCTAATGCTGCTTTCTGAAGACAGATTCACTAATAGACTTTTTGACACTTGATACAGTTTCCATACATTGTCTGAAATTTGTTTCTGACAGTTAAGCCAAAAAAATATACCCTGAAATGAGGAAACCGGTCAAAAATATAGCTAGAGTTAAGATCTGGAATTAAATTAGACAACTAGTGCATATTTAAGAAATATTATAAAAATGGATGTTCTTATGTTTGATAAAAAAAAAAAATGTGTGCGTGCACTAGTGTACACACGTAAGAAGTGAAACTTCTTTATGACCTTATTTTTCAAAAAATAATTTACTATATGCAACTTTACAGAAATACGTCGAATCACGCGTGGTAGGGATAAGAAAAAGAAAGCGCGTAACGGAAAAATGTCACGCGTAACGAAAAAATGTTACACTAAATTTTTTTCCAACCCCGATAAAGAAGTTTCACTTCAAAAAATAAATAAAATTTTGGTAATGAAGTATGTAAAGAATGAATTGGATGAGATTGTACATATAAAATATTTTTTTTGTCTGCTATTTATAAAGAAAATTGGAAGTAAATTTCTGTCTGTTATGCATTAAGGAAATAGGATAAGAAATGTAAATAATATACTTTGTGCTACCTGTGAAAATATTTCTATATGCTAACCCTTCGAAGATGCGCATTATTTTCGAGTTTACTGAAATCAAATTACTTGACTTAATAAACTTTAAACATAATATTCTCAATTCTAAGGTTTTTTCTGTGTCATATATTCTCTATTCCATATTTCTTTACAATAGATAAAAAGCACACTCCATGTTATTTGTGTTTTATGCAACTATTTGTAAGGATGCTGTAATTAGCTTTAAACTTTTAGATCGACTGACTGGATTTATAAATGTATTATTATTGGTATAACAAGAACTTAACTGTCAATTGACTTAAAATCGCGTATCTGAAGGAAAATTCTAGATACTTTGCAGTTTTATACTTTATTTCTCTAAATTTAATGTAACATTTTTAATCAGTAATATTACGTAATTTAACTGTATTATTGTCTACGCTTATAGGACTTTTTGTCGACGCATTTATGTGTGCTTAGGTAATATGTATGTATGAATGTGTATGTGGAATATGTTATTCAGCCATAATAAATATTTCGTGAAAATAAAATGTGTTTTAATATCAAATGAATTTTATGGATGTACATAGGTCTAGGACTTTATTATTATTTCTTGAGCTTTACCAACTAGTAGACTGATGACGTTCGATTTAATTTCGACTTTAAAATTTGACAAAATATGAACAATAATATTTTAAAAAATTAAACAAGACGGATGGCAAATGCCTCTAAAATTTAAATAATATAGGACTAATTACGAATTACTTACCCTCATTTTTAATTAAAAGTCACCAATAATATTCATTCATTTATTTCATTTTGTACATTTCACACTCTACTTTCTACGCATAAAATTTGCAACAGAAAACAGTAACAGGTATTATTGTCTTTACACATAATAATTGACAATATTATAAATAACTAGATTAATTTTTGGTAATTATAGCAATTTTTATAAATCAAAATATTATTTCAATAACAAAGGCGCCAAATCGAAGCCCGAAGCACAGATAATAAATTAAAGTCAATTACAGATAACACAAACGTTCTATGTAGTAACAAAAGATAGTGTTGTCATGTCATACTTAGGAATTTGTAAGTCAAATTATTAAATTTAATTCATTTTGCTGTTTTGTAAAAAAAAATTGGCTTAAATTCCACAATTATTAAGTATACCGGAATATTTTATACGCCGTAGGTATTGCTTATTTCATCCTAAATAATAAATAAATATATTTCACATATATCAGATCAAAATAATATATCACAACCCAAAATATTGAGCGGTATAAAAATATAAAATTAAAACATGATACAAAAATTAACAATATAAAATAATATTTTAAAACTATATTTAAAAGGAATGCATACCAGATCAAATTCTATTAAATTATTCAATAAAGGATCTTTATGTGCGCAAAACAATGTAAAGATTGTCTGTATAAAAATTACACTAAAAAGGAATGCTGTAAATAAAATTGGAAATGTAAATAAATGCCTAAAACTGTACTATCAAACAGCTGAAAAATTCTTTCATAATTTAACGAGTTTCACTTGTACAAAGGTTTTTGGACAATTCCATAACAGAGTATAACAAATTTTGCGAAGGCAGTTTACAAGCCCTTGTTGAAAACCACGTGGTCCACTTTCGGGTAGTTCTTTTTCATGAAGTCCTGTAACCGAAAAAAAAAATTAAAAGCTACTATGACATTGATTTTATTTTGATTTACTTCAAGGTATATGAATAGGAGATAGAAGCCATGATAAAAAATCAGATCACATTACAATTTATCACAAAAAATGTTAACATTTATTTGTAACCATTGTATTGTATTATATAATAGACCAATGTCAAAATCTGAAGATATTGTAAGTTTTAAACATGATTTATCTTGGCTAGCACACTGCTACAGGCCACCCAATCCACCCTACCCAACAAACAAAAACGACGTGTGGCACTCGGGGACTGCCGCGGTAAAGCTATTGCATGCTATGCCTTCAAGCCACACCTCCGCGCCCGTCGGAGTGGGGAGCGTGAGGTTTTTTCGTTACGGAATTTCTGGATTCGGTCCCCGCGCTCAAGGCCCGCGATAGAAGCTATGCAATAGCTTAAAAAAAAAACATTTTTCGCCCTAGCAACACCAACTCACCCTAAGCTCCGGATCCAAGCTGGCAACACTGAGCGTCGCGCGCTGATCGAATATCGCGCAGCACAGCGGCGTCGCGAACGTGACGCACAGACCGACGAGACACAGTTGGAACGGGATCACACCCTTTGGATGTCGGCAGAATAGACCACGACGGGTCGCTATGTTCGTTATTATTGGCGTCACCGCTGAGAATCAAGAAATCAAGATAAATAAATAAATAAATAAATATTATAGGACATTATTACACAAATCGACCTAGTCCCACAGTAAGCTCAATTATGGCTTGTGTTGTGGGTACTAGGCGACGATAAATATATGTAATATTTAATAAATACATATATAGATAACACCCAGACCCAAGAACAAATAATTGAGTTCATCACACAAATATTTGCCCTGACCGGGGATCGAACCCGGGACCGTCGGCTCAGTAGGCAGTTACTTTACCACTGCGCCAACCGCGTCGTCAAATTTAGATTTGAATTACACATCTGTGGGATATCCGTAAAAAAATCATTTTGTTTTAGCATAGGATAACAAAACATCTGCATCGTTAGGAAACCATCGTGTACAAGAACAGAAAGTTCGTCAACGAACGAACTTGACCATCTTGATGATCGATTATGACGATGACAACGATGAGGACGATGCTGATAATGTTGATGATGCTAACGATTTTGACAATGACAATTATGGTGACGACAAAGATGATAACAATGATGTAAACGATGGTGGCGATGATCACATTGGAAACGATGGGGACAATGTCAATAACGATGACGATAATGATGACGATAGTGACTATAATGACGACGGAAACGAAGATGATGAAGTTGACGATGATGGCGATAACAATTACAACGAAGGTGACGACGATTATAACGATGATGACGATAACAATGGCGATGATGCTGTCGATGACAACAATAATGACGATAATGAAGATGACACTCACTCATGCCGGGCAGCGCCATGAGAACGCGGGAGAATATCACGAGGCTGATCCCGTAGCGCGCCGCAACCTTCGACTCGCCCACGCGCTTGCCGTCCGGCGTGAATACTGGCGTGCCGTTCAATAGTTCCCTGGAACAAATAGTTTTCGGAATGAAAGAATAAGTTCTAATCTAATAGTCTCGTTCTAAAATACAAAAAAACTGACTGAGACTTGGTTTAGAGGTATGCATGTCGTAATAAGTTTGGTTTATTGCCCTGTTTTGTATTTAAAAAAAAATGTTTATTGGATAAATAAAAAAGATGACACTTGGTTACTGTTGCGCCCGTAATAAATTTTTACTCGTACACCTTTTTTTACTTCTGCTGAAAGAAATGTGGAGGGGATTACTGCATATGGACTACTGCGCAGGTTCGGGCTAGCGCTCAAGAAATTTGCCGCTAATTCTAAGAACTTTTTGCTAATCTGTTGTTGAATATTGAAAAACAATGCGTGTTAGAAACGAATGGCTCTTATAACTTTTTAACAATAACAATTAAACTTACCCACTCCTCATCATGGGAATGTTTATAAAGTTAGCTCCACACACGGCAGCGAACGGCACAAGGCTCGCGTAGATGGGGCTCATATTCTGAATACAAAAGCATATAATATATTAAGTACTAGCTGTGCCCGCGACTTCGTCCGCGTGGAATAGTGACTGCATAGTAGTTACTACTTAACTTTTATTGAATAAACACGTACTACCATAAATAATTAAAAGAACAGTTAGTAAAATTTATTACTAAACTGAGCTAAAAAATAAAAAAATAAGTGCCTAATTAATTTTCTACGTAAAATTTATTTTAAATTATGGCATATTATTTTTTAGGCACCAGGAGGGAGAGGAGCAAATTTATTTACCTTCCTTCCTTGTATGGATGTTTTTGATAATATATTGTGCAGCAACTGAGTGCCGAGGCAAACGTCAAAACGTAAAGGAATAGAATCCGCTATCGATACTAATTGACATAAGCGTATGATGTTTTGCTAAGGATTTGTTCACCCTACCAACGACGACGACGACCACGAACAAAATTTTCATCCAGTCGCAATTTAATAAAATTGTGCAAAACACAATTAAAAATCAATTATTAAAATTTCCTGTCGTTCTGGTGATTGGAATTTTTATTTTTGAGATCAACGATGAATGAAAAAATAGATTTTTCGTAGAAACAGTGGCTCCTAGAAAAAAATGTATGTGAAGTTTTTTAAAGATAATTTTATAATCTACAATTTTGGTAAAAGTTAAGGATACCATACCATACCATCATTATCATAATAATATATCTTATATATATATTTTTTTATAATGGTACTTAATTTTAAAGATCGTCGGGAAGTTTGTAAAATTATATATATTCCTTTTCCTTCGTTGCGTTGGGTTTTTTTTTTAATTTTTAAACTTCGGTTTCTTATTTTCATTTAATATTTTCAAGTGAGCGAGACCTACCTCTACCTCCATAATACATTCCTACATCTGACATCTTTTAACTTGGGCCGTAACCGTGCATAAATTGTAATGGACCACAGTGGCAAAAGAAGTGGTATATTTAAGAAAAAAAATTGCCAAGGGCCAGGCCTATGTGGCTTTGAGAAGAGTTCAAAATTTCCAGGGTGTGGCTATCCTCTCGCTCCCATGTCCCCCTCTTCTTTCACAGACTTTCAACCCTTCCCTTTCCATCCCTAGTAAATGGCAGAACCGATTTTGATGTAAATAATATTATCTAATTGTACCTATATGTACACGTCATATCCTATCGTTTGATGCTCCATTTGGTTTATTTATCTAACCACTGTCACCCCTAAAGTGCCCTATATGTAAAAAACGGATGAACCGATTTCTATAAAACATTACTAATTGTAATTCACCCGTTATGCACATTCATTTGATATATCACTTAGGTAGGTACTATCACAATATTTGACAACATTCGTTTCTTTCATTCCCACTTATACCTATACAGGGTGTAATCGTTAAGTGTGCACAGGCGATTTTTCCGTAAGTATTACAGATAACAAAAAACTTTAAACTGATATCGAAAGTACTTAACCTAATGAGTAAAATGGCGGTAATAAATTTTTAAAAATAAATCGAGAAATATCAAAAAAATTATCTTTAAACCCTCCCATTCATTAAGTATGAAATATGAATATCCCATATACCTACATTTAATATGAAAGATTTTAGCTTTTTTTTTCTTTTTTTGGTTTTCTGCTTTAATTACTTCGCAAATTTGAAGTGACATTTTCCACATTTTTCCGGACATTTTCACGCATTTTCCGGATATTTTCCGGGAATTTTCCAGGCATTTTCCGGACATTTCCCTGACATAGCCTGTAAATGTCTGGAAAATCCCCGGGAAATGCTCGGAAAATCCCCGGAAAATGTCTGTAAAATCCCCGGAAAATGCCAGGGAAATGTCCGGAAAATGTCTGGAAAACATCGGGAAAATCCCCGGGATATGCTCGGAAAATCCCCGGAAAAAGCCTGGGAAATTCCCGGAAAATAACCGGAAAATGCCTGGGAAATGCTCGGAAAATGCGTGGAAATTTCCGGAAAAACCGTGGAAAATCCCTGGAAAATGCCTGGAAGATATCCGGAAAATGCGTGAAAATGTCCGGAAAATATCCGGTAAATGCGTGAAAATCCCCGGAAAATGCCAGGGAAATGTCCGGAAAATGTCTGGGAAACAACCGGAAAATCCCCGGGAAATGCTCGGAATATGCCTGGGAAATTCCCGGAAAATGTCTGGAAAATCCCGGAAAATAACCGGAAAATGCCAGGGAAATGTCTGGAAAATATCCGGAAAATGCCTGGAAAATATCCGGAAAATGCGTGAAAATGTCCGGAAAATATCCGGAAAATGCCTGGAAAATCCCCGGAAAATGCCTGAAAAATGTCCGGAAAATGTCTGGGAAATGCGTGGAAAATCCCCGGAAAATGCCAGGGAAATGTCCGGAAAATGTCTGGGAAACATCCGGAAAATCCCCGGAAAAAGCGTGGAAAATGCCTGAAAATGCCAGGGAAATGTTTGGAAAATATCCGGAAAATGCGTGGAAATTTCCGGAAAAAGCGTGGAAAATGCCTGAAAATGCCCGGAAAATGCTCGAAAAATGCGTGGAAATTTCCGGAAAAACCGTGGAAAATCCCTGGAAAATGCCTGGAAAACATCCGGAAATGCGTGAAAATGTCCGGAAAATATCCGGTAAATGCGTGAAAATGTCCGGAAAATATCCGGAAAATGCCTGGAAAATCGCCGGAAAATGCCTGAGAAATGTCCGGAAAATGTCTGGGAAATGCGTGGAAAATCCCCGGAAAATGCCAGGGAAATGTCCGGAAAATGTCTGGAAAACATCCGGAAAATCCCCGGGAAATGCTCGGAAAATCCCCGGAAAAAGCCTGGGAAATTCCCGGAAAATAACCGGAAAATGCCTGGGAAATGCTCGGAAAATGCGTGGAAATTTCCGGAAAAACCGTGGAAAATCCCTGGAAAATGCCTGGAAAATATCCGGAAAATGCGTGAAAATGTCCGGAAAATATCCGGTAAATGCGTGAAAATGTCCGGAAAATATCCGGAAAATGCCTGGAAAATCCCCGGAAAATGCCTGAAAAATGTCCGGAAAATGTCTGGGAAATGCGTGGAAAATCCCCGGAAAATGCCAGGGAAATGTCCGGAAAATGTCTGGGAAACATCCGGAAAATCCCCGGGAAATGCTCGGAAAATGCCTGGGAAATTCCCGGAAAATGTCTGGAATATCCCGGAAAATAACCGGAAAATGCCAGGGAAATGTCTGGAAAATATCCGGAAAATGCGTGGATATGTCCGGAAAAAGCGTGGAAAATGCCTGGAAAATGCCCGGAAAATGCTCGGAAAATCCCCGGAAAATATCCGGAAAATGCGTGAAAATGTCCGGAAAAAGCGTGGAAAATGCCACTTCAAATTTGCGAAGTAATTAAAGCAGAAAACCAAAAAAGAAAAAGAAAGCTAAAATCTTTCATATTAAATGTATATGGGATATTCATATTTCATACTTAATGTATGGGAGGGTTTAAAGATAATTTTTTTGATATTTCTCGATTTATTTTTAAAAATTTATTACCGCCATTTTACTCATTAGGTTAAGTACTTTCGATATCAGTTTAAAGTTTTTTGTTATCTGTAATACTTACGGAAAAATCGCCTGTGCACACTTAACGATTACACCCTGTATATAGGTATAGTAAATGGATGAACCGATTTTGATTAAATATGTCTAATTATACTTTACACGTCATGCCCTTTCATTTCATATGTCACTTGAGTCAAAATTCACTTTTTTATTATCTACCACTTTTATACCTATATCAAATAAATGGATGAACCGATTTTGATAAAATTTGACTTATTTTTACTGATAGGTCGTTCACTTTCATTTAATATATCACTAAAGTATATTCGACAACTTTAGTTATTTTCATTCCCACTTTTACACAATAAATGGATGAACCGATTTTGATACAGTTTATTTAAGAACCAGCGTCGGAAAATATGCTGCCTAACAAAAAAACATCATCTAATTCGGATTACCTGCTAGCGAGCTACGGTGGCACAAACACACACACACAGCGGTCAAACACTTATCACCCATATTTTTGCATCGGGGGTTAAAAATATAATATTATAAATACGACATAATTTAAAGGACATTTTATGTATAAAATTTACCTAGAAATAAGTATAATTTTAATTTGACCCCTCCCCCCTACTACCTCAGCTTACCCCCCCACCCTTGGGGACTTTCGATATGATCACTTGGACATAACTGTAGCGTATAACAGATAACTTACGTTTTATCGTACACTGTATGTGTACCATAGAATGCCTTAGCAAATGTTCGCCGTGAGTACTTAAATGGTCATAACTTTTTTATTTATGAACCGATTGACATGAAATAAACACTAAATGTTAAATGAAGATTACCACAATATATTAGTGAAAACCGCATCGAAATTGGATAAGCCGTTTCTGAGATTAGCGTGTTCAAACATACAGACAAACAGACAAACAGACAAACAGACCAACAGACAAACAGACAAACAGACAAAAAATTTTTTAACTACAGTTTTGGGTTTGGGATCGATTTAATAATAACCCCTGCTAATTTTTTTTACATATTTTCATTGTACAGACACCACTTTTCTAGAATTTTATTATATGTATTGATTAAAATAAAAAGAAATTATGTAGTATGCTTGCTATTATAGAAAGTAATATTTGGCATATTTATATTCGATGATCTCAAATATAATATTACAGTACTCCAAAACTAATAATGCGCATGCAAATCTTCGCTAATTGTCGTATTTCCGAAAACACTCGAATCATTGATTCGTAAGAGCCCTAAAAATGCACTTGCATTTTACACCTTGTTTAAAAGAAATAGAAGTCAATTCACGTTCATACACAATCAAAAACAAATCGGGCGGTAGGTGACGGTAGCCTGTCAGTCAAAGAACTGAAAAATCCGTCAGTCATCTTTAAATATTGGTGGTGACTGCACGTGTTCTCTCTGTGTGGAATTATATAGAGCTGCTATTACATACCCTTTTTGGGTTTGTTTTTAAAGATGAATTCAATTAATCAATGAAATGATTTACACAGGTGATGGCAGTAGGGAAAGTGAAAATGAAGAATAGATGTATCTAAAATGTCAGAAATAAAGATAATCCCTGATTTTGATTGTTTTTATTTTTATTTTTTTGTAAATGTCATAATATTGAAGAATGATCAGTACTGTAAATACTTTTGAACTGAGATTTTAATGATTAGATTTATATGGTTTAAACGTAAACCTGTGTTTGAAAACCATATTTTATACAATATAAATTTTGTGTTATTTTAACCTTCTTTTCTTCCATCATTACACCAGCTTCAGTAAGACACTTTAAAAGTACTATAAAATTTTCCAAGTAAATCAATCCAACAACTTTAGGTATTCGCAATCGTGGGGTTATCCTCGCTATTTACTTACAAGGAATTATCGAAACAAAATCGTTACAAATCAATATTAATCTCTTTTAGCACAATACACATAATTTTACTAAACTATGCATGAAGAAAATGCATTTAACCACTCTATATAGATATCGCCTTCGGACGCTCCGGGAATATGACAGTTGCCGAACAGTGACGAAGATTTCTATGCGCATTATTACTTTTGGAGTACTGTATGTGGATCCTATTTCGTGTTATGTGTACTGGAAAATATTTAAAAACAATTATAAAATATTATCATTATCACCAACAGACGGAATGTTTTTAAATAAAAGGAATGACAAAGAAAGTCACTTCAATAGGCATGTTTTTAAATAAAAAGAATAACAAAGAAAGTCATTGCGCAGCCACACAGTCGACGAGTGGTTTGGGAAGTAACGAGGAAAGTAGGCAGAGACAGAGTGGCCACGTTACTCGACGTTATGCCACTCGTCGTGCTCATCGTCCTGCTCACTGCTATTTTGTCTTGTTTTGTCGGTTTTTGCCTGCGAGTTTAAGGACCGGCAATACGAGTGCGAATGACTGGCCACATACTCGCGCGATCGCATTCCGCATTCGCGCAAGACGCACACGTATGCAAAATTGGAAATTATGTCGTCAACAAGCATGGAATGGTCAAATGAAAAAGTGTTACTTAACGTTTTTTAGGGTTCCGTACCTCAAAAGGAAAAAACGGAACCCTTATAGGATCACTTTGTTGTCCGTCCGTCCGTCTGTCAAGACCCTTTTTCTCAGGAACGCGTGGAGGTATGAAGCTGAAATTTATATCAATTACTCAGTTCTACTGTCCCTTGAAGCTGTGAAAAAATCAAACTTCTAAGCCAACGCAATCAAAAGATACAGCCGTTTATGCCGCAAATTTTCGACACTTGCAAGGGAATCAAAACCTACAGGGTGCTTCCCGTGAACTCAGAATCTTGAAATTTGGTACGAAGCAACGTCTTATAGCATAGATAAAGGAAAAATTACGAAAACCATAAATTTTTAGTTACATCACATAATATATTTTTTTTTAATAATTTTAAACTTACTACCCATTTCCTCATAAACGCGTAGAGGTATTAAATTGAAATTCATACCAAATACTCAGGTCTGTAATACCTTTAAGCTGTAACAAACCTTGCAGGTTTGTACGGAACCCTCGGTGCGCGAGTCCGACTCGCACTTGGCCGGTTTTATTTTTTTATGTTTGAGGACGACGACGACGATGTACATTTCTTTTTACTACCTACATTAATATAATTAGCTATACTAAAAATGCATAGCGCGCACGCTGCCATCGTTTCGACGTCCATTGTGTCATGTGTGAGACAAGGCAAATGACGTCGCGATTAATTGCGCGAGTAGAGAGGTGTGTGGCCAGAGAGGGCAATGTCGCGGCGAATAACGGCAGCGCGATGAGGAGCATAGTGTGGCTACAGCATTATAAACAAAGCACATGAAATGAAATTTCTGGTAACTTTCTGTGTGTTTACATTTTTCCAACTATTTTTTATTTATTTTAATACTTTCGCCGATTATATGTTTCGACTTTCGGTATCTTACCAATGGCTAAAAAAATTGTGGAAATTCGTTTGGATAAAATCTCTACTTGCCCGTAAACTCTACTATTTAGTAACAATACTTTTAACTTCTTTGCTAACATATAGTTGTGCTCATTATTTTGTTGCTAGCAACACTGGGTGTTGCGGAGTTTTTAACGGAAAGTTGAAAAGTTTTCGCTCGTGGAGTGGAGCCACAAAATCTAAACAATGTTTTCAGCAACAACAGTTTTGATGAACTTTTGCTCAACAAATTTTTACCTTAAGCTTTATTATTATAATATCTATTATAATAAAACATGATGCATTTAATCTAATGCATACATATTAGGTATATTTCAAATAAACATTAACGAACAGGACATGACCATTAGCATATTATATTAAATCACAACCTCGCATAATATTATCTAAACAAATATTTTCAGCTTTTCTTCATTACTAAATCAATATTATAAATATTATAACATGTAATGTAGAGCTACGGCGTAGTAAATTCCACACAAACGAGTAGTAGGTATTTGAATTAGGTAAGTGTTTTATTACTTACCAAAGAGCAAGTAATATTTACTTATAATAGGTAGATAGGTATTATCAATTTGATGGTGATAATTTTTCGAAAATCAACAGTTTAAAGATTTCAGATTTGAAATAACGGATGAAATATTATTTTGCCCGTGTTATCCAGTGGCTGTGCTAGTGGTCTCTATATCCGCGAGTGAGACCATAAAACATACTAAGTATACCTAGAAGTTGGTACTTTAACCTACTAGCTTCTATAAATTTAGAATCCCAACTTGTTACCTACTTGAATTCTATTTACATCAAGGTTTAGCACTTTGATTATCATGATTGCACATGATTACGTCATGTGACGTCACAGTTCGAGCCCACTTATGGCTAATCCCTGTATCACGATTAGTTTATCTTTCAGTTCAAATATTAGTTCAAGTGATGATGCATTATGCAGCATAGAATAAAATTAGTATGGTAAAGATATTGTTACAAGTTGCATATTAGAGTTTAAATAGCTCTACGATACTAACTTCATGAAATATTTGAATAACATACTTTTAATTTGTAATCTTTACTTCAACTAATAAGAAAATAATTTTCGAGAAATCATCATTGAATTAAATAATTATTTATGAGAGTGGCTTTTATATTATAGCAGTGACGTAGAAATTTCTTAACAATATGAAAAAAAACATATGTGAATATGTGCCTTATACTTCTATTATAGTATTTTAGGTAAGTATGTAGATATCATTGTTAAAATCGAAAAAATATATTATTTCTGCAAATAATTTCTCTCAAATCCATAACATATTTTTAACATTTACTACCGATTCGGAAAGCAGTATCTATAGAGAAGAAACTGCAAGAAACTCCATAGTTGCTCTTTTTCTTATCAGTTTAGGACTTTCAAGAAATGTTATCAGTAAGATAACGCGATAAAAGAATAAACAGGAACAAACAAATCAAATGTATGAGGTTTCCACGGAAGTATATTCATCACAACATGACAGATTATATCCTAAAAATATATTATACAAGAGTTTTAAAATGACTGCGTAAAACGCGTAGGCTTATCAAACGTTATGCGGCATAATTTTGTCGCACTTATAAATTAACTAGCGGTCCGCCCCGGCTTCGCCCGTGGTACCTACATGTTTAAACTATATCTCTCAAGTTGGATCGAACTGCACATGGTGTGCGAATTTTATTATAATCGGTTAAGTGGTTTAGGAGTCCATTGAGGACAAACATTGTGACACGAGATTTATATAATATATTATCTAAGATTATATTTCTATACAATTAAGCATTTGTTAGGAAGTTTTAGACCAGAAAGCTTTTCTATTAGTCGAGCGCTCATTTTCCCTAAAATCAACATTAGGTACGCAAACGTATATATATTGTAAAAATTTCATCAAAATCAGTATAGCTATTTAGCATTAGCATTTGGGATACTTAGTAACAAACGTTTTTACGTTGTTTTTACACACGTCGATGATAATAATAAAGACAGTCAATCTAATATATAAAATTCTCGTGTCACAGTTTTCGTTGCCATACTCCTCCGAAATGGCTGGACCGATTCTCATGAAATTTTCTGTGCATATCGGGTAAGTCTGAGAATCGGCCAACATCTATTTTTCATATGTAGGTATACCACGGGCGAAGCCGGGGCGGACCGCTAGTATTAAATATAGTTTCGTAATATTCAAACTCCAACATATTTTTAAATCGCCAGACTACTTTTAAATCATCGTTTGTAAATTATAATATTATGTACATTTTTATTGTACCTTCAATTTGCTACATTTATTTAAATATTATGACTAATGTACTTATATAAGTTTGCGTAACAAAATATTTGGTTTTCAAATTTCAGCAAACGTCACGTGTTTGTAAACACTAACTTACTAAGTACATATATTTTATGCAAAGACACACCTACATCGTTACGTATAATGTTTTTCGATTCAAAATTCTCAGATAAGATAACATTTTTAAGGATAAAAATAAAAGATGTTTCCTTTTTAGTTAATTGATATAAATGTGAGATTCTTTTGGATTCAGGAAAACATGAGTTTAGTACTTCTAATAGAGAGAGGGTATTTCTGATAGAGAACACAATGTGAACATTAACAATTTTAAATAATTGAAATATAAGAATATTAATTTTTTAAATGATTAACTACGACTTACCTTAACTTTACTGTTGAGGTAGAGAGCGGTGCTTAAGGCGCCTCCACACGCGGCGCAATACGAACCCAATAATTGTCTGAAATTCCATAATATATTCTAATTCGATTCCATTATCAAAAGACGCAGTTTATTGAAAAAATAATGGAACGTCACAAAGTTTCAATTAGTTAGAACAAAAAATATCTATGTTTAAGCAAAATGGATAAAATATTTCTGTTGAATTAAGTTTATAGAATCATTTTTAAGGAGTTTAAAATATCACTCATAACAATAGTCATTTTTCAGGATGAAGAATAATAACTTGAAACAAAAATTTATATAACGACACAGAATACTAGGATATGATCAAAAACTCACGTCATAGACATAGGGGCATCCCCTCCTCGGTTGGTATAATTTACCAGCGCGTTAAACGTCTGATTCACCCACTGCCAGAAAACTGTAGCAGCTGTAGTTTTGTAGAATGTTATCATGCCTAAAATAAAAGAAAAATTGAAACATTGAGGTGAAATCCATGCTCAAAATGTCATATTAATTGCGAACTAAATATAGCTTCTATAGGTTTTGGGTAACAAGACCAACAAATCCCTAATTCATTAACTATATGAAGCATTTTTAACCTACGACCAGTGCGATAGAGCCTTTTGGATTATGTTGAAAGATTTAATATCTATAAAAGCGGGCTGTGATCATCTCATAATCTATAAAAGTGCACATTCATTCGTTACATAAATATTAGAAGCATAACCGGGATAGAATATTTATTCATTAGATACCTAATGTTAGAAATAATTAGAAACAGAACCAACGATCTTAAACCAAACCTATCTATTAACAAAAACACACCTCCATGCGTTTAACAAAAAAAAAAAAATCTCACATCCAGTAATAATAGTGTTCATCGGCGCCTGCGCAGCCATCCTTCCAAGTACGAACATCTTCTCGCCCGTGTCCGGATGGTACGCGCTATCGTATAAGTACTTCGCCGCCCATAGCTTGTCTATGTCGTAGCCAGCCGGCATTTTGTGCGAGCGCCTGTTTGATATAGCCTTTATAAACGACTTCCAAGTTCCAAATAAATGTATTTTTTTTTTCAAAAATTCACAAAAAAAAATACGGTCGGCCTCCTACCATTTTCAAATAGGAATGTACAAATGAAAACTAAGATTTTATACATGTATGACATTCTAAGAATGTTCTTTGAAAATGTTTGGTGTGTTAAACTTAGTTAAACCATTTAAAATTAATAGTCGGCAAGAAATATAATTAATGAACTGAATTTATTGCATGTGTTTTATCTCTTGACATAATTATGGGTATTACAATTATTTGACCTTTGTATTGATTAATATTGACATACTTCTATATCAATGGGGTCATATTTTTATGAGAATCCCGAGATAATTAGACAAGAGTAGTTACAAGAAAATTTCTCATTTTTCACGTAAGTAGGTACATAATTGTATTCGCAGAACGTAATAGTGATAAAAAGACGGGTTGCACTCCGGGAGTGCCGGCAGAAGTGAAAACTTGATTATTAACGTTCAGCATGTTTGATATTTTGGAATGGTATCCGTCTTACGCATGGAATATAAGGGCTTTAAAAAAAAAAGACGGGTTGCACTCCGGGAGTGCCGGCAGAAGTGAAAACTTGATTATTAACGTTGAACATGTTTGATATCCATCCGTCTTACGCTTTTTCGATCAGGTCACGTGTCCTGACGCGAGTTTAAGATTTTATACCCAACGCCGCTAAAGAAGTTTTCACTTCAAAAAAAAAAAAAAAAAACATCCGTCTTACGCTTTTTCGATCAGGCCACGTGTCCTGACGCGAGTTTAAGATTTTATACCCAACGCCGCTAAAGAAGTTTTCACTTCAATAATATTTTTGAATAGTTGATGACCAACAATGATAACAATCTACATGTACTTAGAAATTAAAATCTAGCACTATCATGCCTGTTATTAGGAAAGTATTCAAATATTATGATGTACGCAGTACGCAGTACAAACTGTTATTGTGAAATACACTGTTTAAATATGTACACTCCTACGTTAAAATGAGATAAATTTTATATGTTTTTATCTATTTTTCCGCAATGGTAATCTGATGTTTTTCCTTGATTAGAAGCTTTATTATTCCTGAATAGTTTTTGTCCATCTCAGATGTCTTTTTGTGTAACTTTATATAAAATAAGGAAGATCTAAGCTTTTCTTATACGCGATACTTTGTATAAAAGGAAATATTGGCACACAATCTGTAACAGATTGCTGGATTTTATTTTGTGAAGTTTCGTTAAATCTCTATGTTGATGTGAAAGTTGAATTGAAAAAGGAAAATAAGATACGAATTTAGAACCTACCGTCGTTTTGACAAAGTTGGAAAAGATAGAAAAGAACTTTTGATACAAATTTCCAAATACGTCATCTAACACACAATACAATACAAGAACAACTCACTTGAACTCGGTAACGACTTTCTTCGCCTCATCCAGCTGTTCCGTGGTCGCGAACGCATTGAGAGGGTTAGTGAGCAGCAGAAAGTGCTTCGCTCTGCCCATATATGAGCTCTGGTCATATCGAGGCTTAGTTAGGTCTATGCTCATTTCTGTAAAAAAGTAAATAAAATAAATGTTTTAATAAATCGCTTGTTATAGGTAACTAGCTGTTGGTCTTAGCGATCTTGTAACGACGTATTTTTTCTACTTGCCTTGTATAGAGATTTAAAAAAAAACGAGATATAGATTCTGCGTCGTTTTTGGATCGACTGTATGGCATGGGTTTAAGTAGATTATACTACTACGTGTAAAAGCTGTATTTTATAGGTATTATTAAAATATATAATGTTTCTATTTTATTTTAACTTAAAATACAAATGTTTTGTGTCCAGCAATGTTTGAATAAATAGAATAATATTATATTTAGAGTATAATTACAGATAAGCGAACAATTAACATCCCGCGTATTGCTTTCAGAATATCGTTATTTAGATAAATAAGGTAAACGCAGGTATTAACGACCCCTCTAAGGCAATTTTCAAATCAACCATATTTTTTAAGTATACTGGTTCTTCTAAAGATTTATAGTTTCATTTTATATGCTAGTGTTATGTATAAAAAATGTTTTTATTGAAGCAAATACATTCTAATAAAGGATTATCTTGTAAAAAATAATTTACAATGTGACTTAGTCGATTGTTGCAATTACCGACCCATAAAAACGGCTGTGAAGCTATTAACGATTTTTATGCAGCTATTCCCGATCGTATGTGAGAGGAGGCCTTTTTCCAGCAATGGCTAGTGATGATGATGATTACCGATCTTAATAAAATGAAATAAAAATGCAAATATATTCGTATTTTTTTATTATAGTTATTTTTAATAAAACAAATGAGTACTTCTTAGTAATGAACTAAATAATTATAAACTTTTAAATTAATCAACATAATACTATTAATATATGTACATATATTCAATTAAGGATTTCAAACTCTAGGATATTTCCTTATGCTATTTGATTGATTGCTTCGGCGAGTTGTGTTTTACTGTATACTTTTCGCCGCTTCTGTGGCTCCATATTTCTGGAAAAAAATATAATTATATGTTTTATGTTAATTTAACCATGAAGAAGCATTTTTTAATAGCCCCTCGTCAGTGGGGCGCTGCCATCGTGGAATGTGCGCATCTGTGGGGCCACACTGTGGTTCATCCACAGACAGATCCCGGTGAAGCACACTTGTGCTTTTTAATCGCGATTTCTCTATTTTTTTATATGAAAAGTACTAGAAAACTTAAGAAATAATTAAACCTCATTAAATTTCCGACTATATAGTACTATCATGTATGAAGTGAGCTATAAAAATAAGCTTTAATTGATGGTCAAAAATGTAGTACTGTCTTGTCAACTAATTTTGATTATTTTATAAAAATGAAACATTTTTCAAACTAAATTTAGTATAATTATGAAACCTTACATATATTCCTAATAATATAGCTAAAAATCTCATACACCATGCGTACATATTTTTTCTACAAAACATGTTCAAAAGTTAGTGGACTGAAGTGCCGTGTTTTTGTCAACTTAAAAACCGTTAGTAAACCGACCAAATAGGCAAGTTATGTGATTCTAAAGGTAGCTCTTTCTATGTTGTATATACCACGGTAGGTTAGAGGGAAATAGAATGATTTTTAATAAGATTTTAGAGACGATTTGTATTTTTGGTCACGAAGTAACCACACTGTGGCCCCCACACAGATCCGCAAAAGTTTACACCTGCCACTGTGTGGTTCCTCCACTGATGAGAGGATAGGCACCTATTATGTCATAAAAGTATGTAGTAAAAATATATTTGCACGCTCAACTACGAGCAGAATGTTTAAGGATCGATATTATCTGTATCTACAAACATCTTTATTCTACATTCTGCAAATAAAGCAATTTGAATTTGAATTTGTAGATGAGAAACTAAACAATCTATATTCGATCGGTAATAGCTTCCTATAGTTGCTATTGCCGACCCACATGGGTCGGTAATAAAGTATGTAAGTATAAACCTAAATTGTATTACCGACCCATAAAAAAATGGTTATTTTAATTCATTTGACCATCAGACTATAAAATAGATTATAATTGATTAATGTCATACAAAATATGAACAAATGCATATTGTTTGAACAAAAAAACAATGATTTACTACTGTAACTATTCGATATCGATCCTCGAAAAATATCATAACTTTGTATAAATTGACAACGCTAAAAGGTAAACACTAGACAAAAAAAGTTTAGTCGCTAATAGATTTTTATGAAGACTCATAGCTTAGATTTAAACTGGTCCATAAAACCACTTGTGTTAGTGTGATACAATAACATAAAAGAAAATTTAAACAAAAAGTTACGTTGCTGCCATTGCCGACTTACGGGTCGTTGATACCTGCCACGACATAAACTGGTGAAGCTAACACCGTCCCATTTTAATTTAAAGTTTTATCGTTTCAAATTACTTTTTATTAATAAAATGTTGTAAGAAATGAAAAGTTGACACTAAAATGCATTGACATTTAGTAATATAAATTAAAGTATAGATGTCATTTGTTTGTAAATGTCTTAAAAAGATAAATCACAGTACTTACCCGAAGGAACAACGGAACAGTACGAAACGTCCTGCGTCCACGCTACCCCGCAGCAACTTACGTATTTTTACTATTTTTTGCACAGCTACTCACACTAACTTAAAAGTATACGATGCTCAAGTAATACATTCGTGTATAACTTTGCCTACCTATAGCTAGAATAGTTCTGGAAACGTTTAAATTTCGAATTACTTTTATAGGTCGGTAATACCTTCAGATTTTCGATGGGTCGTTGATAGCTGCGTTTACCCTAAACCACTTATCTGAGTAGTTTTGATGACGGATTTCGTAAGATGAATAATCAATCATGCACGTTTTTAATATAAACGGAGTTATTTTTATATGACGATAAATATGTTACTAAACTTGAAAAGTATTTTGGATTTAATTTCTTGTTATATTGAAAAGTAATTTACTAATTAATTTCATTTAACGCAAGACTGGGAAGCGGCTTTGCTTTAGGTAGCTAAATAAAAAAACCTCATACCTAACATAATAGGTATGAAACCCTCGGAAAAAAATTGTAGGTCTCAGCTTATACATGAACATTATAATTATATAAGTAATCCAATATGCTTTGCCTTAAATACATTTAAACATGTCAAAATTTACAAATATATATGTACATAATAATATGAAAATAATTAAGTAATCTGCTATGATTAAGTACGTATGCATTACAAAACTTAAGAAGGGCATTATATACTTACAAGAAATTTGTATTTAATCATATGTATGTAAATTAAAAGTTTTTGCGTGATAATCAAATGCAAGTAAAGCAATACAACGTACTTAGTACATAACGTTAAATTGTACACGCAAATTTAATTGCGTAGATAATACGAATTTTAATGATTCTGCAAATAATTGATTCAACCATTGTTTTATTGAATAAATTAACTAGTTCCAATAGGGACAATGCTCTTTTGTGAATTTATTATTTTCGGCTACTTCGATAAGTGATTTAAATAATTCATGTCATTCAATTTTAACAAGTTTAATTAATTATGAAGAAAGTCCGTTTTGTGTTTTTAAAACTCAATTTCCTTAAGATTAGGAACCGTTGTAAAGAGCTTAATTTTTTACATTGGTGAATATAATTATTTATTGCCCATAAATAAAATCGACACGAAATATTGAATCGATTATCAATTAATGTAGTTAGCTTATAAATTGTATTAATGCAAGTATTTATTTTTTTTCAAAGGCTTATTTTATACAGAATTAATTGAAATTTAACACAGACAAGAAAAATATGAAACAATAGAATACTTTTCAACGATTTTTCGACTATTTTATGAAATTTAATGTGATTTCCTTTCAATAATACTGAATTAGTTAATATTAAATTTTATTACAGTATCGTGTAAAACAATGTTATCAGATGATGCCATGACCCAAAGCACCCTGTTATCTTCGACATCCCTGAATATTAGTACGGTCTATGAACTCTGTTACATTCATTGAAATGAAAATTGATCAATAAAAATAACAAATCTCAGTATGGAACAACATGGATACATATTTAACTGATGTTTTTATCTAGTAAAAATATAATGTCTAATAAATTTGGAACAAGTATAAATATTAAAACTGAAATAAAATAATCCGGGAAAATCACTATTTCAAAAATCACTAAAGGTAATTTACTTACTTATTTAGTTTCGGTATTACACACTATAAATTTTTCCAAATCTTAATTTATTCAACAATTATTATATTAAAGCTTTATAACACATTTTTAACAGTTTATTTCTACTCCGCAAATTTTATCGGAATTATGTAGTTCAAATGTTGCGCCGTCACAAGACCTCCAAATACTCGTCCAAATATGACATAAAATCAATTTCTTCTCGTATGTAAGAGTTGCCAGATTTGAATAAAATATAATTGCTAATTTTGCAAAAAAAGTGTAATGAAACATTGAATTCAGTTTTATTTTACTTATTTTATAGTTACTTAAGTGAATTCAAAAATAACGAGGTATTAATAAAAAAAAAAAAAAAAATGTGTTTTACGCTAGAAATTATTTTTCGATTACGTTCCTTTTTACAATATTTTGAATTAGATTTTTGATACCTGAAAAAAAAATTTACATACATTATTTTCTAGTTTTTCGTACAAAAATAAGTAATTGCAGTACAATACATATGTAATCATCAATATTAATGTAATCATGAGTTAAATTTTGTTTTAAATTATCTTCTCATTTCATAATTTCATCCGTCAATAGGAGTCCTGTCAAGTTACGTAAAACAGAGTTTTCGTAGGTTACGTCTTTTGTCAGCAAAGACGATCCAAAAATAATTTTTAAAATTTAACCTTTCCGAAGGTTTTAAAACGTTTATAAAAATGTCTCTAATAACCAGAAATGTGTTTCGTACTTTAGTGCAGGTTTGTATTAATTAAAGGTTTCTTTGTATTCATTTATTTAATCGATCGACAGCTGATGGGATTTAGAAGCTGTTTCATAACTCTACTATCGTTTATATTTTTCCTAGTTGCTTAAAATAAACATCCTTCCTGAATCGATATGATAACATTGTATGAAAAATTGAAATGCGCATTATATATTTTCTTTCAATTTGTGTCATGAATATGATAGTCTCACGTGATCTAAGACGTATATTCTCGTATGCGTGTGATAAGTACATTATGTAGTAATGTTATTTGATATCATTTGCAGGGTTCTCAACACGTTAGCAAGGGCCTCCACACCACAACAGTAAATGCTGACAAAAACGTATGTTTCGCGCCCCTATCAATCCTGGTGAGAAAACTAATTTACTAATCATCATCACAATTAATGGAAAACAACAAAATATATCGATTTTATATATACCAAGTTTTACTGAAAAGTTATTTGAATTGGCACTACTAGAGCTGCAAATACAGTGCAGATAATCATTTTACAAATTCCAACTTAAATCTTGGTGATAGACAATTTAAATTCAAATTAGAATATGCAGCAGTTCCTTATGAATGCAATCACAAAATTATATTGTTGTAGTAAAAATTTTTTTTCTCAATGCATTTCAAATTTCAATAATAGTGATTGGATCACAGAACAGTAAAAACAAATAGAAGTGCTATAATGTCATAATTAGTATGAAAACCAGTGTCGCCAAACCCACACATTTAAACCGATAGTTATACAGTACACTACAAGTAAACTATGCCTTTGATTGGACAGCTTAATTTGAGTAAAAACAGACTTAGGTTATAAATTCAGCATTTCAATATGTACCCTAACGCACCATGTTACGGTTTATTTTAGTATAACATCCCTAGGTATATTAGCTGTTTTGTTTCTCATTGCACAGAAATTTCAAATTCGAAAACATTCAGCTACTCCACAACAGAGGGCGTTAGTTTTCGATAGATATAATTTTGAACCTCAACACATAGAGATAAGGTTGAAATTTGTGTCACTCAACATTAATGACATTAACTTGATATTTATCTGATGCTATGCCCTGAGGGATGTCAGCCTTTTTATCGATAATTCACAAATAAATATTTTTTGTGTATTTTTTTTTTCTTTCTATTATATGAGTATTATTAATGTGTCACATTTTGGAGTATGTTTATTATTACTAAGTACGTCTTTTTATATTATTATTATTATTAAATAAAAAACGGAATAGAATAGTATTAATCTATATTTATAAAATACAAACAGAAAATATGCATTATTTTAAATCTTGGAACTGCCGTAGGTTTGCTGTATCGGTGGCCTTTGTTAGACTGCTTAGTGCTGTTCGGCATCCAGTTAACTCGTCACGTTGCATTTATCCATTTCTCTTTTAAATTAGCCTCTTTGGGAAATCTATAAATAAATTGGACAAATGAAAGCTAAGGAAAAATAAAATAAAATTTAATATTTATAATGTTTGTCTTTTCTAAAGTATCGATACTGTCGATATGCGCCACAAGCATCACTAAAGCGACATTCGTTTGTTTATTGCAATAATATTCCAGAAAGTCTTGTTTGCTGTTCAATCTATAATAGTACTAATTTCTTATGGATTAAGGTTCATTTTGACTAGATATTTGTATACAATTTTGACAAATTACGACAAGCGAAGTTATAACATAAAATATATGTAAAATAAATAAAAATAAGACTTACCGATGGTATGAAATGCGTCCATTGCTGATATTATTTCGTCTGCTATCATTTTTGCACTCTAATACCGAACAACACGTCCTAATTAATGAATAAATATGGAAAAAAGGTTTGACAGCTGACAACCGACTCGAATATTTTTCTGCGCACAACTGAGAGCAGGTTAGGTGATCTAAACTTATTATTGACACGTGGGCCACGCCCACATCACACTTCTATTTGTTTTTACTGTTCTGTGGATTGGATATATTCTAGAAAAAATTATTGGCAAAATTTGTTTTAGATATTGGTAGCTTAGATAGATTGAGTGATTGATTTGATAGCTTGTCCAAAATGCTACATTATGACAATTGGCGATTTCTTCTTTTAATCCATCAGGCCCCGGAATCACAGACACAATAGAAAATCTATTGTGTCGCGGTCGGATCTGGCCGTTCGGGGCTCAATGGGTTAAATACAAATCAAATTATTATTTGTCCGATATCTCAGCCTCAAACAAAATTATATCTTTTATAGCCGCAAAAGTTTAATACTCTAAAGATTTTGTTTATCAGGTCGTCCGTTAATCATCAGCTAAACCTGTAAGATGTTTCAATGTTGCATGCTTTACGCTGGTGTTTTAATTCACCATTCTATTCTATACAAAATTTATTAAATTGGGCATATAAAAACTCATTTGTTAAAACTCATTGGACTCAAAAAAAAAAACAGTTCATATTAAAAGATGCACATTTTGGGAATTTAAATGGGCAATATATTTGGCACATACATATTTGGTTATATTGGCACTACTAAGAATGGAATGGTTCCATATTAGCTTGCAATATGTTTAATAAGCAATAATTAATTGTAATATTAATATGTCCATAGCATGTTTATGGTAAATGACAGGCATGAAATGAACCTTTGTGTTGTCCAAATGTACCCGTTATTTGTAGAATAGATTTAATATTATTTTAAATAGGTATCAGGAGTTGGTATAACATACTTTGATGGGTAAGTTTTAAATAGGTTTTAATAAAAAACTATTATAGGTAGGTAACTATATAATATGAATTTGTCAAAAATATACTTGTATAAATTTTATGTACGAATAAATTATCAATATTTTAGAATCTGATAGTGGCAGATTGGTTTTAAATTAATTTTTAAGTTTCAAAGGATACCAGTATTTTATATTACTTAATTAATATTTTTATTATAGTAAACAAAATAAAAAAGTAAAAACAGTCAAAGAAAATTGATTGCTGGCAATTTTACGATAAAACAGTAGACTATTTAATTCTCATGATAAATATATGATTCTCAATATAAAAGTTGAATCAATGCACATAATATTATAATATTATTAACATGTTATATAGCAAGCTGGCAAGGAGGGTCGTATCAAGTGCACCCTGATCCCCGGCGATGGAGTCGGCCCAGAATTGGTGTACTCCGTTCAGGAGGTTTTTAAGGTAATTATTTTATTTTCAATGTGGTATGAAGACTCATTTGTAAAATATGAATTTCTTTAATTTGGTATGTATAATTACCAATAGAAAATACCGAATTGTGATTTATCCATATGAAAGTAACTCCATCGTCAATTTGTTAACTTTTTCATAAATGTTATTAGTATGATAACTTTTTATCAATCATGAAATATCAAAATCGTAATACGTTATTAATAGATACAGAAGAAATATGTGTAATTTTTCTAGACATAATGATCAATATTTCTTAACCTCTCAACCACCGAGCGGCCAGATCCGACCGCGACACAATAGATTTTCTATTGTGTCTGTGATTCCGGGGCCTGATGGATTAATAATATTTCTTATTTTAATGAACAAACAACATAATATGTATAAAGCATTCTTAAATAAAATATTTTTATTTTAGGCAGCTGGCATCCCTGTGGACTTTGAATCATTCTTCTTTTCGGAAGTCAACCCAACATTGAGCGCCCCACTTGAAGATGTTGTCAACTCTATTGCTAAGAACAAGATTTGTATCAAGGTAAGATTAATCGTTATATTTTATGATATTTTTAAATTATAATTGTGTTAAATACATTAATATTACTTGAAAATTATTAAGAGTCTGACTGTAATTTTTATAAATGTTTTCACCAACTAAACTTACTTACTTTAAAGTTTAAGTACTATTACGAATTAACAAGTATTGTATATTCTTATGTAAACTGACCACTTCTCAAAGCAAATGCAAGGTTGGTTTTTTTTTCGACAAAGCGAAGCCGCGGGCGGATAGTAGTACTTTATAAATTGCTTTGACATTATAGGCTAGGCCGCGACCAAGACCTAGTGTTATTAAACTGTTCAAATATAATTTAGTTTAATTTTACAGGGTATCCTCGCGACCCCAGACTTCTCTCACACCGGAGAGCTCCAAACCCTCAACATGAAACTCCGCAACGCACTAGACCTGTACGCTAACGTTGTCCACGTGAAGTCACTACCCAATGTGAACTGCAGGCACAAGGACGTGGACTGCATCATCATCAGGGAGCAGACGGAGGGAGAGTATTCTGCGTTGGAACACGAGTCTGTGCCTGGTATGTGCTGATTTGAAGTAAAGTTGACAAGACATTTGTATTATTGGCCAATAATAAGGAGAGGTATATCATGTAAACAAACAAATTTTACGAGAATATGTTCCTAACGTCTATATACACACACAGGATAGGAATTTTCGAGACAGGGATGACTTTTTCAGAAATATCTGGTAAATAATTATCTTGTCTGATTGGCCGACGAAGTGGCGGACAGTAAGCAATTGCTTAACAGTTTTTTTTTTATAGACGCGCATGCGCACAGGAGTTGGTAATTTTTAATAACAATAAAATGTTTATTGATTATATTTAATCCATATCTATACTTCTATACTAATATTATAAAGCTGAAGAGTTTGTTTGTTTGAACGCGCTAATCTCAGAAACTACAGGATTTGAAAAATTCTTTTGGTGTTAGATAGCCCATTTATCGAGGAAGGTTATAGGCTGTATATCATTACGCTAAGGCAAACAGGAGCGGAGCCACGCGGGTGAAACCGCGAAGCGCAGCTAGTTAATAATAAAAATCTTTTCTCAGGTGTCGTTGAGTGTTTGAAGATCATCACAGCTGCGAAATCCGAGCGTATCGCAAAGTTCGCGTTTGACTATGCCGTGAAGATGGGCCGCAAGAAGGTCACCGCTGTGCACAAGGCGAACATCATGAAACTGGGCGATGGACTGTTCTTGCGTAGTTGTGAAGAGGTGAGAGTTATTTTTGAAGTGAAACTTCTTTAGGCGCGTTGAGAGTAAAATTTCAAGGTCGCCTCATGGCAATACCGTCACGTCATGGCGTAAGACGACGATTTTTGTATCTTTGAATCTTGCTAAGGAAGTTTTACTTCTGGCACGTGTGCTCGGCATACACGCTCTTTTTTTGAGAGTTATAAGATGCCTGAATAAACATAATATTTACTTTTCGAACTACCCTCGCAAAAAAATAAATAATTATAGTCTGTTTCACTGAGAACTTATATGCAGTATTCAACCTGTGAAATAATTTAAAATCGGTCTGGTAGTTTTTTTAGTTTATCCATTATACAAAACAACAATTTTTACATTTTTGGTTGTCGATTTAACTTTTATGTCATACAACTAAAACTAGCTTTTCGCCCGCAGCTTCGTCCGCTTTGCCTAAATCCTAATAAATAATATACTAAAATTAATCACTCTATAAAATCCGTTGCGTAGTTTTTAATATTTAAGCATACAAAAGGATATAGGGACAGAGGAAGAGACTTTGTTTTATTACATAGTATAAAACAAAGTCGCTTTCTCTATGATTAAGATCTATGTAACATAATATACTGTCTGTATTTTTAATGATATTTTTATAATTTCTATTTTCATAACAAAAAATTGCCAACTTTAAATTTCATTTCCAGATCGCAAAACTCTACCCGCGCATCCAATTCGAGAAGATGATCGTCGACAACTGCACCATGCAAATGGTGTCCAACCCGAACCAATTTGACGTTATGGTCACACCGAACTTATATGGCAACATTGTGGATAACCTCGCGTCTGGGCTAGTTGGCGGAGCCGGTGTAGTCGCTGGCGCTAGTTATAGCTCCGAGTGCGCGGTATTTGAACAGGTAAACAATAAAAACAAACAAAAAATAGGAAAAAATTACAAAAAAATGATGGGTCACACCGAACTTATATGGCAACATTGTGGATAACCTCGCTTCTGGGCTAGTTGGCGGAGCCGGTGTAGTCGCTGGCGCTAGTTATAGCTCCGAGTGCGCGGTATTTGAACAGGTAAACAATAAAAACAAACAAAAAATAGGAAAAAATTACAAAAAAATGATGGGTCACACCGAACTTATATGGCAACATTGTGGATAACCTCGCTTCTGGGCTAGTTGGCGGTGCCGGTGTAGTCGCTGGCGCTAGTTATAGCTCCGAGTGCGCGGTATTTGAACAGGTAAACAATAAAAACAAACAAAAAATAGGAAAAAATTACAAAAAAATGATGGGTCACACCGAACTTATATGGCAACATTGTGGATAACCTCGCTTCTGGGCTAGTTGGCGGAGCCGGTGTAGTAGCTGGCGCTAGTTATAGCTCCGAGTGCGCGGTATTTGAACAGGTAAACAATAAAAACAAACAAAAAATAGGAAAAAATTACAAAAAAATGATGGGTCACACCGAACTTATATGGCAACATTGTGGATAACCTCGCTTCTGGGCTAGTTGGCGGAGCCGGTGTAGTCGCTGGCGCTAGTTATAGCTCCGAGTGCGCGGTATTTGAACAGGTAAACAATAAAAACAAACAAAAAATAGGAAAAAATTACAAAAAAATGATGGGTCACACCGAACTTATATGGCAACATTGTGGATAACCTCGCTTCTGGGCTAGTTGGCGGTGCCGGTGTAGTCGCTGGCGCTAGTTATAGCTCCGAGTGCGCGGTATTTGAACAGGTAAACAATAAAAACAAACAAAAAATAGGAAAAAATTACAAAAAAATGATGGGTCACACCGAACTTATATGGCAACATTGTGGATAACCTCGCTTCTGGGCTAGTTGGCGGAGCCGGTGTAGTAGCTGGCGCTAGTTATAGCTCCGAGTGCGCGGTATTTGAACAGGTAAACAATAAAAACAAACAAAAAATAGGAAAAAATTACAAAAAAATGATGGGTCACACCGAACTTATATGGCAACATTGTGGATAACCTCGCTTCTGGGCTAGTTGGCGGAGCCGGTGTAGTAGCTGGCGCTAGTTATAGCTCCGAGTGCGCTGTATTTGAACAGGTAAACAAAGAAATATGAATAAATTACAAAAAAAATTGGTTGTCTGTAAAGTCGATTTACTGACGATAGTTGAACGTTACAACGTCTTAAGGCCGATTGTGCTTGTTTGTCGCTCGTTCCGCGCTCTCGCTTGCACTCCAAGCCTTACATGGAACGCCTCAGAGCGAGGTAACGCCGCATGAGTCATGTTTTTTCGTGCGTGCAACCGGCTCTATCGAATTATAAGACGTTGTCACGTCAAAATGATGTTATGGTCACACCGAACTTATATGGCAACATTGTGTATAACCTCGCGTCTGGGCTAGTTGGTGGGGCCGGTGTAGTCGCTGGCGCTAGTTATAGCTCCGAGTGCGCGGTATTTGAACAGGTAAATGAAACAACAAATAAGAAATAAGTTTTACCAAAGAAAGAATGACGTTTCTTTTGGTTGCAATGAGAAGGTTACTTTCAAGCAAACATAATATGTAGAATGTTAAACTGTCAAGTTTTATGATATGCATGTACCAACGTATAGCAAACGAATAATTCCAAAATACTATTTATAGTTTTAAATTAAAGCAATTGTCTATATGTGTATTATGTTGTCTAATATTTTACATTTAATGCTATACATTTTTTCAATTTGGTTATCCTAATAAACATTTTACTGCACATTTAATGAAAAATGCATGACATTGGGAGTTCCCCAAGGTTCAACACTAGGTCCTTTACTATTTACTTTATATACAATTGGTATATAGGGCTCGAGGCAATTCTATGTTATTGTATTCAGCTAACATGCTGGCTCGGGTGAATTTGCACTAACACTTGGGAGTTCTCCAAGATTCAACACTAGGTCCATTGCTATAGGTATATCAAATTTATACAGAAATGGTATACAGGGCGCGGTGACATATTCTCAGGCGCAGTAGGCAAGAACACCGACAACCCGACAGCTATGTTGTTGTGTTCTGCTAATTTTCTTACCCACGCGAATTTGCATTTATACTTGGGAGTCCCCTAAGGTTCAACACTAGGTCCTATACTCTATAATTTATACACAAATGGTTAACAGGGCACGAGGCACATCTTCTTAGCCATGTTCTTGTGTTCAGCTAATTTTCTTACCCATGTGAATTTGTACTCATACTTGGGAGTTCCCCAAGGTTCAACACTAGGTCCATTGCAATATAATTTATATGTTAATGGTAAACAGGGCGCGAGACACATCTTCTCAGGCGCGGTGGGCAAGAACATCGCCAACCCGACCGCCATGTTGTTATGTTCGGCCAATTTGCTGGCCCACGTCAATCTGCACTCGTACTCGAAAATGATCAAGGGCGCTATTAACAAGTACGTTAATAATCTTATTTTTTAACGATTTTTTATACAGATGTACTAATAAACATAGTAATTCTTAAAGGCTTTTCTTTCAAAGAATCAAGCTAATCTTTAAATAAATAAAGGCTAAAGCCTATTCATTATAGATAGAAGAAATAAACATCAATGGAGGTGTTTATTAATAGTCTAAAATTATAAATCAATAATAACCAAAAAACCATTTTAGAACTGTGTACGTGTTAATGTTGGTTCAAGTATCACACAAAAACAATGTGTGTTATTTATGTAGTTTTTTCACTAATAATTGCAAGAGGTTTCTAACGGTGCATATACATCAAACGAGCGAATGCTTATTCTAACCCCACTATGTCAAATTATTTTAGTGTAAACAGGCGTAGAGCATTCTTTCGTTGTTCTTGCGTGCGTTCGAAAAGATTATTTGCAATGTTCTAATACTGAACAACACTGAATACGAGTTTTCGTTCACGAAAGGATGCTCTTGCACTAGCTCTATGCTCGTTTGATGTAAATGCACCATGAGAAAATAGCATATATTTCTTCCTATTTGAATGGATATTTTTACCTTCTACACGAAAATATAAAATCAAAAAGCAAATAAATTTATGTTCTCTGGATAAATGCATCTTTTATAATATTTTTTATAACTTTTCAGGGTATTATCGGACGGTAAAGTGAGGACCAAGGATCTTGGCGGCCAGTCTACCACCAAAGCGTTCACCAACGCCATCATTCACTGCCTTACATAAATTATGTTCACTCATATGAAATAACCAATAGATTTCAAAATATTTATATCCAATAATTTCATATTATTTTATGTCTACAGCAAGGAACTATCATGATTATTTTTTATTAACAATGTAACTTTGACATTTTTAATTTATTTTAAGATAATTTGTGATATTATAAAAACCCATTTAAATTATGTATCATTGATATGATTTATATTCATTTATTTTAGAAATAAGATATCGTAAAAAAGCCTATTCCTATTGGTTATTTCAATCAAGTTGTTGGGTTGCCAACAATTAGTCTAAGAATAATTTATTTTAATTTATTCCTAAGATCTGTGAACGTAGATGCAGTATTAAATCAATTGTTACCAGTGTAAATAAAATTTGCCAAAATATTTGTATGTTGTTTTATTGTAAAAATTCTTTAATTCAATTTAAAACTGAATACTTTTTGGATGATAATCGTTCAATTGTTCACTTAATAATTACTTTACAATAGGATTTATAAACTAAATACTGCATATTTTATTCAATTTCTATGCATGCATGATGACCATGTTACAATACAATGCTATAGTAATATATAGTAGTAGACTTCAAAAGGAATACAGTTTTCGAATAGGGCATTAAAAATCTTTCAAAACTCGAGTTATTTAAAGCATACAGTTTGAACTGAATAGTTCTAATAAATAATTAATCAAATGCGCCGGGCTGCGGTATAACTCTTGCAACAGCTAGTTTCTTCACACGGTCTGATATCACGTATTTCAATGCGTTTGGTGGAACCTAAAATAAAGAAATTATATTTATATCAATATGAATATTTTTTGAGGGACAGTTATCTAAAAGCTATCTATCTTTTATTTTTTTCAAAGACGAAGTTGACGTCCGACGTTACGCAGGAAATAGTAACTTATTACTTTTAATTTTACAGTTTGAGGAAAAATATTTTATTTTCAACCCCTACATTCATCGAATAAGCGATCATTTAAAGGTAGAATACAATAAACCTATTACCTTAACAGGATCTCTGTACCAAGCCTCTTGTGATAGTCTTCTATAAATCTTGAATTCGGGTAAGCGGCATATCTGGTTGATTCTCGGCAATAACGCATCTAATGGCTTTCCTTGTCCTCTCTGTAAAAAATATGACTTGATGGTAGGTTTTATATTTTTCCTCGAAAATAATTTAAATTAGCAACATGGCATGGCGTTGATTCATAGCAATAATCACTAGGTTAGCCAAAATCACAGATTATGTACAATAATAATTAACCTATTTTTACTTACCCTAATCGGTGGTGGTCTAAAGTCCCTCCTCGGTCCAGCAATCTGCGAGATATAATCCATATGTTTCTTCCATTCGCTTTCAGTCCATCCGCGCTTTTTCTTAATATCCTTCGAGTCTTGTTTCTTTAGATCTAGCACGCAGTTTGCGAGTTTTGAATAACATGTAGCGTTAGCGGCTTCTATCATATGATCTATTTTTTCCATTCGCTCTTGACTAAAGCGGTGTTTGTACATCCGCTTTATTATGAGGAAACGTCTGAAATGTAGTTTGATAGTTTTTACCTGGATTAATTTGTGAGATCGTGTTGGTATTTATTTTTTGCGTTCTATTTATATATGAAGAATATACAGGTTTATTTGTGAATGGGCACTATCTAGATCTTAATAATTGGAATTCGTTCAGAGATGTGCCTGCATAGTATTTTCATGTGTTTGCTTTTACGCGAGTATTAGAAATTAGAGACGTTTAGAATATTTTAAAGCGAGCGCGGTCACGGAGAGACATACTGCATTCTCATACATAATGAATAAATCGCATTTAAAATCCGTTTAAAGTCTTTAATTTCCACATGCCTACATATTAAGAAAGGTTAATAATCAGTTAAGTTGTAGGACTGCCAACGAATTTTGTGTCAAAATGCTTTTTGTTCTACACAATATTACATTCTAAATATGTAGTATCAATTATACAAGTATTCTGGATAACTTACCGAAGATACGGCCACGCAACGTCAGTAACTCTATCAGTTATTTGAGCACCAATAGCCGACTTTCGTATACCCCTAGGCGTTAAAGCAGGCATTCCTTCACCTGTATCTATAATATACTTCCTCGGAACACTCAGAATGTTCAGTCTTTTCGGAATTTTGTATGGGAAAGTGGGAGTTGGTAGATCGTACTTTGGCTTAACCATTGTTTTATATGACGTAGCTATTCTAAGAGTTATGCTGCGGCTATGTGGTTGGGTTTAGTTTGGGTTACATTGTTTTTATTTGGTTTTTGATTTATCCATTATTAAATCTGCTTGCGAGTTGATGAAGGTTGATGATAGAGTGACATCACGACATGATAGAAAATTTGTGTCAGTTCTATGCACAGGTTCTATGGATATGTAAAGAAGGTTCTACTTCTATTTCCTCATTTTTAGTCCAACAAAATTTAGTAACATATCAAATTTTACGTGTATATCGTTTGCTACAAAAGACTAGTCATTATGTGGAATAAAATATTTTCAGTAATGATTCTATGGCAAATCAAATTGATTTTAAATCGGTTTCTATATCTATCAGTTTAGAATCTTATCTACGAAATAAAACAAATAATACAATATAAAACACCGTTTATTTAAATAGAAAAATATTTACATCTCTTACAGACTAGTTATGTACACATTTTAAACAATAATAAATATTCTATTGTCTATGCTGCTTGTTTATCTTTTCTGACTTTTTCCGTTACCTCTATGGTATCTTCTATAGGTGGGTTTTTCGCTTTTCTCCGATTGCGGATACTGTGAAAAAAATGTCATTTATGAATAAAGATTAACGCTGATATGTATTGTTTCTTTAAACATATATTTAAGTAATGTAGAATTTGAGTTTGAGTTTGAGTTTGAGTTTAGTATGCAGAATTTAGATAGGTAATTAAAAAATTCAGGATTGATGCATGATGACGTGAATTTTACAATAATAATTCTGTTCTAAAATAATAGTTTATCTTATTATAAGAGAAATATGTAAAATTAAGTAAATTATGAAAATATATTTCAGAGTATATTTGTCTATTTGATATTATAATTTATGAGTGTATTTTTAAATTATGCGTGTTATTTTTTATAGACTGTTTATTCTATTGAAAATAATAAAGAAACGGTACATACAAAGCACTGATTTTCTGGTATATAAAGATGCACATCATTGGAACCGGAGTCATGATGGACACTGATACTGGTACAACTGTAAAAAAATAAGCAGATATTCGATTTAATAGTAGAGTACCTATTAATAACTCAAACTCAAAACTCAAACTCAAACAATATTAGCTAATATTTAGCCTTCCCCAATAAATGGGCTATCTAACACCGAAAGAATTTTTCAAATCGGACCAGTAGTTCCTGAGATAAGCGCGTTCAAACAAACAACTCTTCAGCTTTATAATATTAAGTATAGATAAAATCCTCACTGGACTCTGTACGCAATTTCATACATTATTAACTTTTTACCATCACAAAAATAGTTTCAGTGTCCATAAAAAATTGGTTGTCTGTAAAGTCGGTTTACTGACGATAGTTGAACGTGACAACGACCGATTGTGCTTCTTTGTCGCTCGTTCCGCGCTCTCGCTCGCACTTCAAGCCTACATGGAACGCCTCAGAGCGAGGTAACGCCGCATGACTCATGTTTTTTCGTGCGTGCATCCGGCTCTATCGAATTATAAGACGTTGTCACGTCAAAAATAACTTCTCAAAATAAAAATAACTTACCCGTAGTTAAATCAGCTTCAGGCTGCGGCAAAGCATATCGCAACAAGAACACAGCTATACCCATATTCTGTACTCCAGTTTCAATGGAAATGGCTAACGCATCTTCATGCGGCTGCTTTAGAAGTCGAGCCACGATGTAACCTGATAGATAACCTATCCAGGGTAAACCCATGCCTGCTACTAGTATCTGTAATTAAATGCTTATTTATAAAATTGATTTATAAAGTTTTAACACACCTGTAAACAGAGGTTAGATGCTAGACGATTTGTCCGTAAGTTAAATCGACGATGACTGACTTGAACATGACTCTAAACAATTAAACATCTTATTGCTTAAAAGTGGTAATTATTATTTATCAATTCAGTTTGTTGCAAACATTCATTTCTAGTATTTTTTTTAGTTACCAGTATAAAATCTATATAAGAATTTTAAATAAAATCATACTTACAGCCCAATTAAACAGTTCGAAGATATACAAATTTGTGATAATAGCAAAAATTATAATAAACAGCAGTAACGTAGTGGAAAATCCCTTTAATATTCTGACCATGAATTTTGCTATTTTGGGCACAAACTTCTGCATAGCCAGACCAAAGCCTAACGGCACGAGGAGACCAACTACAAAATATCCTATCCTTGCGTATGGGACCACTATGTTAGCGTTACTGAAGACCACTTGCCCGAGACTGAACAACCAGGCCGGCATTAGAGCTGTAAACAAACATTAACATTGAAATTATGAAAAATATGCTATTTAAAAATACCTATGTATTGGAAAAAAATTGGATCAAAAAGTAGGATTCGAACCCGCTTCTTTTCGCTATCAAATTTTAATATAAGTTTGGCAAAATTTAATGTCTAAAAAAAATTCGTTTTCCCTTACGTGTACGTGATTGATAAATGAAAAAAAAAAGTTTTTCGCAATCAATATATTATTATACAGTTAAATATCTTGCTAAAAAGGACATCAATAAAAGTTTTTGAAGTGAAACTTCTTTATCGGGGTTGGAAAAAAATTTAGTGTAACATTTTTTCGTTACGCGTGACATTTTTCCGTTACGCGCCATCTTTTTCTTATCCCTACCACGCGTGATTCGACGTATTTCTGTAAAGTTGCATATAGTAAATTATTTTTTGAAAAATAAGGTCATAAAGAAGTTTCACTTCTTACTTGTGTACACTAGTAAAGCACACATTTTTTTCTTTAACACTATCCTGTAATCTTGATGTATTATTTTACGATACTACAATATAATTTCATACATAATAATATTATATTCTTACCAAAACTAGCAATAGTCGATATGGAGGTCATAGCGAGCGACATATTTAAGTTTCCTCCCAATATAAAGGTCCATATGTTAGAAGCCCCTCCCGCGGGAGACACGCCCATAAAGAACAGACCCAAACGCAACGCGGGCATGTCGGGGAATAAGGGGTAACCGAGGCCGAATGATATCTGTAATAGATTGAGTTACTTTCCTTAATTATCGTAATTAATTATAAAATTTGGAGCGATCAAACAATTCAATTGCATTGCAACATTTCATTTCATTACCACGAAAATATTTTTGTGATAATATATAACTAGATGGATAGCATAGATGCGCTACTCCTGTTGATCATTCGTACCACTCTCAGGGTGTATTCAGAAAGAAAGCTGGAAACTTATAAGCGCTTACCGGCGCTTGTCAGCGCTGGTAACCCGCGCAGGAAAATATATGAACACGCGCCGATAAGCGCTGATCGGCGCCGACAAGTTCCAACAAGCTTCAACACGCGCTGGTCAGCGCTGGGCGCTGCCATATAAAATTTGTCTTGGTCTACTTCAACCTGCTTCCTTTGTGTAGAACGAACCAGCGCTGACAAGCGCCGATAAGCGCTTATAAGTTTCCAGCTTTCTTTGTGAATACGCCCTTACACTCTCTTGGTGGAGTTATAGCTAATTTCATAATATCATCAGTAAAGTAAATCGACCTCATATAAACAAATAGTATAACAGCTGTTAACCGCAGCTTTGCCCACGTTGTCAAATGAAATTCACAGTAATAGCGCCATCTATGGGATCATGTGATTTGGAACGATACATAACATCATTTTTTTTTATTAAATTAGGTGTTTTACTGCTACAAAATATCACTCCCTTATATCCGAACTATCTGCAGACACTAAAATATCCATCCTCCGGACACCATAACATTGCATAGTGGCGACGTGAAAGAAAGACAAATACTATTTAGCATAATATAACATATCAGGAAAGATAAAGTCAATAAAAATATAATAGATACTTACCAGTGGCATAAATATAAACTGTCCACACATTCCGATCGCTGGTCCAATTGGTTTCTTCAACACTTCCTTTACCGTGGGCCAGTGCATCGCACAGCCGAAGTTTATGAAAATTAAAGACACCTAGAATAAAGTAAAAAAATATTATTTGGTTAAAATCATTAAAGGAAACAAGAACAGGGTATGTCGTTATTAAAAAATATCTATTCGAAAGTGTATTTCAGAACTAATTATCAATTTTATTTAAAGAAAAATAGAAATAAGTCAATCAGATCAAAATTTACCAATAATACCCGAATTCCAAGTATTAAACACTAGCTGTGCGTGCGCGATGATATATAGCCTATAGCCTTCCTCGATAAATGGGCTATCTAACACTGAACATTTTTTTTCAAATCGGACCATTAGTTCCCGAGATTAGCGCGTTCAAACAAACTCTTCAGCTTTATAAGATTAAGTATAGATATGAGGAGAAAGTTGACGTTATTCTATCAAGGAAACAATTAAAATATGCTTACAAGAACAGCAACACTGGTAGTGAAAATGGAATCTATAACTCTTTGCGGTCGAACGACAGTGACTGGTAATGTTCCAGTCACGGGAATTGTTATTGTTCCTGTTGGTGATTGTCTTCTGTTTTCTATGTAAACTTCTAGTCTGCCTGGAAATGTTACATATCATTTTATAATTAACTAGCTGCTCCGCGCGGTTTCACCCCCGTGGCTCCACTCCTGTTGGTCGTAGCGTGATGATGTATAGCCTATAACCTTCCTCGATAAATGGGCTATCTAACACCGAAAGAATTTTTCAAATCGGACCAGTAGTTCCCGAGATTAGCGCGTTCAAACAAACAAACAAACAAACAAACAAACTCTTCAGCTTTATAATATTAGTATAGATATACATGAAAGCGGTATATTAATTTGGAATTTTTGGAATGAAGTTTCTTATCGCGCGGTGCCAAAGGGGGCTAGATGGAATTGAGACCTAATTCAAAATTTGTATCGACATTTTTTGCTAATAGTTGTTAGCCGTGTGGCATGCGCGTGTTTCTCTATCTGTCTCCTTCTCTTTCTCATTTTCATTTTATCAAGTTTTTGTAGTGAAACTTGTTTAGGCGCGGTAAGAGTAAAATTTCAAGGTTGTGGCAATACCGTCACGTCATGGAGTAAGGTGACGATTTTAGTATCTTTGAATCTTGCCAAAGAAGTTTCACTTCTGACACGTGAGCTCGGCTAACACAATCTTTTTTTTTACTTTCCATGCGTTTAAAAACGTCGATAAACATTCTGTTCTTACCAAGAAAATGGCCATTTATTCTTAATCTTCCTTCAAAAAAGCCGTTATTCGCTTCTTCCTCAGTAAGTCGGTATGTGGAGTTCCATTCTGCAGTAGCTAAGTTTTCCATTTCAGAAATCGCAACTATTTCGTCATTGGCTTGGAAATTAGACCCTGTAATATAATGTAAACTTGTTAGAAATGTAAGATTTCTTGAAATATTGCTATCGCTAAATATTCACTTGGATAACGTATTACCTACTTTAACTGGTATTCAGCCTGCGGCTTCGCCCAGATAGTCCAGAGATTAAACTTATACTTAAACCTTCGTGCGATATCCACCCGTAAAAACAGTATGTAAATCGGTGCAGTAGTTTCTGTGGACAGACATACGCGACGTAATATTTTGTTTTATTTGTAGTGATGCTTACCACCAAGGTAGTCCAAAATCCCCTAGAACACCCCTTTATAAAAATTTGCATATAAACATAATGAAAAATAAATACAAAACTGAATATCTCCTGTATAGTGTAAACTTTCTCAGGTATTTGAATAGTCGCACGTATTACCTTATCGTGTGAAAAGTATTAACATATATCTAATTGTAGATAAAAAGTTAATTACTTGGATATAATGCTAAATGTAAAACTATTAAGTGTTTACCTTGTGTTTACATATTGTTATGTAGATATAAAATGTAAAATAAAATTTGTAGGGCATTTATGGCTGCTCTACAAATTTCATCTTTTGCATGAAAAGTCTAATCATTGAATCGATTATACATTTATTTAGAAGCATATTTTCAAGATCTTATACCAAACAGTATTAAATTACTTGGGAGGCTTATTGTAATTCTAACTCAGTACTGTGTAGACAATGTCGAAGCAGTAATTATAAATAGATATCTAAATCTACACTTTTAATATATGTATATATACTGTACTAGAAAGAGCTTAAAGTTCTAACTATAGAGGTATGTTTGTAGGGGGCAAGCGTAGACTGAACAGCTGTACCTACCTACTAGGGTAGCGCCGTACCATCTTAGACCACAAGGCGCTTCCCTAATTCCCTATTAATAAGTATAGAAAAAAATAAGTAATAACTATTTAAAAAAACCCGAGTGATGACGGGAAAAGTAGCTAAGAAACGATATAAAATACCTGTTACATTGAAGTCAACATAATAATATTCGTCCATTTGTACCAGCACGGAGTCAGGCTCGAACATGGCTACCAAGTCGGGACTTTGAGTGAGCACTAATGGAGAAGCGGCCAAAAGGCCAAGCACTGTTATGAAGATCTTCATTTTTTATTCCTGAAAGAAAATAATCGAATGAATCGTCTTTCTTTTGAGCTTAGCTTTTGAGACTTCGTTTCGAATTTGAATTCGAATCGAATTTTCGCTAACTATCATTATCTACCTATTAAACTTAATTAAAAAAAAATGTATTTGCATACTAATTAATTTGGTATTCTAAACAGAATCTGCATTAAAAATTATCATCAATCAAAAAATCGCGTTTCATTTATTGTAATTTATGTACACTGTGTTTGATAATTTTCTACCATACTTGAACTCGGTAAAACGACGATTGAAGATTAAAATTTTGTATTTATGACAATCGTCAAAAACCCAAAAAACAGTAAGCAAAACAAATTAAATTAAATTTTTAATTTGCTACGATTTATTCTGCGAACCGTACCGTCTAAAGTAGCAGTTGCGTGTAGTTGCGTGCACAATACTTTAATCTTGACATACTTCTAATAGATAATCACGATAATAACATAATGCACTATAGAAATTGTAAACATTCAAGATTTAGCCCATATTTTTGCCTATTATAAAATTCATTGATATAAAGTATATCAATATTAATCTAGTTGCTAGGTACTTATTAAAATGATGTTTCATATCTAATGATAAGTAAAAATTTAGTGATTTGGTTATAAACAATAATATAATCCTTGCATCCTTATGTATGTACATAAAGATATTTCAAAAGTTGTCTGTCAGTTAATAGAGGCTTATGTGCATATTATATATGCAAGATTTATTAAATTAGGTAAAACTAAATCGCCTAAAGATGTTGTTAAGTGCAACGTTTTGTTGTTGCATTTCTGACCGGTATAAAACCAGTTTTAAATTGAACTTTCACCATACAACATTTCAATCGTAGGTAGCAATACCTAAAGGCTATCCATCCATATAATCCATCTAATGCATGTAAAGATCTATAAAATCTAAACTTGATACTATTCTAAATATATGTATAAGAGTATTCTATTCCGATTATTATGAATATTTATAGGTACTTACCTACTTACTTTATATTATCTACCAGCTATAATCAATTTAATCCGATGGTATAAAATTGCTCTTTCATTCACTGATTAGGGCCTCATGATTAACAATAAACACAAGCACACCGACTGACTTATCAAACGCGAATGTATATCTTTTACTTAAAAATCAATCGAGATAATTTTAAATTGAAGAATAAATTTAGGCGCATTGCCCACGAATTCTTTGGCAGTTTAATTTATGAAAAAAAAAAATACATTAACCAATTTCTCTTTCGGGAGTGGAGGAGTTTCGCTTTTAAAGAAAAGTATTGTACATAACTACATACCTTTAAATGAGTTAGACTAAACGTTATATATATTGATTTTGTTTGAGGTAAATACTTTTTCATTTGAGTATGATTTATAATAGAACTGTGATTTATAATACTTCACGTACTTAAACAGAGCCTAAGATTCCTTTTGAGTCACAGATATTCGACTTATCTAGGTATGTATTATAATAATTGTTTATATATATCTGGACAGTCTCACGTACAGATTATCTTTGATAAAAAACTAATGCGTGTATTATGTAAATGTATTATGTTTGATAATGACCGATAGTATAAAAAAATAGTACCTAATATGTATTTTTGAATTGTAATTTCCTATATTATGGTCTCTCCATAATACACGGGTACCACCAGAAGGAAGATACCCGGTCCTTTGGAAGGCTTACGTGGGGACACAGGTCCAACACGCAGAGGCCCTTTAGAGAATTTAATGTGTTGTGGGACACCAGCCGCAGCCTGCCCATGACTGCACTATAGAGATACAGCCCTGGGCAGTCCGCGGCCAATGTAGGACTATTGCAGAAAAATGGAATGAACAAAACTGGGTTATGGAAGGGGGTGTTAGATGGACTGGTATATTGGTTCTATGGGGACTATGGACGTCTGCCTTTTCAATATTAAAAATTGAAAATAATATGGTTATTATTATTCATGTCGAATATTCATCTCCGTTTGGATCGCATAGCTAAGTTAGTTAGAGATATAATATAATAGCCAATGAAAATACAATTTTCATAATACGCAGATAAAAAAGGAATAAATTTAACAGTTGGTTAAAATAAAACACATTTTGTTGTTCAATTATATGTATTTCCATACATAAACAACCTAAATACTGATCTCAACAACCACAACTATCACTTCACATTTGTTCTAACAACGAGGCATGTGAACAACTACTACTGTATTAAAGAGTGGAGATTTTAATATAACAATTATTACAATTATTTTATATTTAATTTAGAAGAGATGTTTTATATTTTAATAATTTTTATATCGTTCATTTTAAATTAATGCTCCAAAAGAAGAAAAACAAATTCATTCTCACTTTTTTCGTAAAGGTATTTAAGTTACTTGATTACAATCATCTTACAATTTTACTGTATTTCATTTAATTACCTACTAAAAATCATATTTATTATCCCCACTCTTCAATACATTTAACAAACTGAGATCTTAAACACAACGAAAACATAAATCAACATGATTTTATTTCAATTAAAACAAATTTGTTGCCATTTATTATTTGTGACACGCATTTAAAATGTTTATTATTACATACAGTTCCGCTTTTTACTAACAAATAAATAAAATAGGACAATACATACTAATCGTATATGAAGCGAGTGAAATATATGCATCTCACTCTTACAACATACGATTACATAAGCTTGAGTAGAAAGTAAATTATTATAAACTTAGCTTTCAAAACTCCGATAGCGAAAAATAAACTATAAAAAATTAGTTTTTTATTGATTATAAACATAATAATAACACAAAAAGCTGATACAGTAAACATGAAGGTATAAAAAAAATATGAATTACTTCCTAAAAACTAAATAGTAATTGTAAAAATGTTGTAAAATCTGATATTTTTCACGGTCACATCAAATTTCAAATAACGAACAAAATATAACAAATAGCGGTAACATAGATATAATATATAATTTATCATCCATCATAATTCCAATAAAAATTTCAATAAATACATCCAAAACAATCTTTAAAAAATCACACAAAATTTTCTCGCGCGCTAAAAGTAATTATCTTTAATTGACAATTAGAGCCAAAACATATGAAGGCTTATTTCTTTTGATTCGAGTTATTCCTGATTTCTATAACAAAACAATTATTTTTACTGGCGAATGATTCAATTTTGACGTCAAAATACATCCAAAATTGAGTCTTGCGTAAGGAAAAATAATCTTTTTAAAAGTATAGAAACCAGGCATTATTTTTCAAAAGGCATGTAAGTCATTTTTTCTGTGTTATCACCCATCATGGGAAAATTTTTAATTTATACCTAAAATTATATAATTAAATTACAATAATATCCTGATAAAACCAATTTAAATAGTAGTATCTATAAAATATGATAGTATAATAACAGCCAAACTTACTAAAATGGTAAAACCTTCAATATAACCACAAAATCAATGACTCACACACCGTTAGAACAAAAATATTTTTATACATATTATTAAAAAAAATGAGCACCAAAAGAGCTTTACTCTTACGGCTTTAAATAAAATAATATATCATGCAAAATATATTAAAATATACAATGAAATGTATATAAGAAAAAAATATATACGAAAAGTATTTAAAATTATACAGAGTGTTTAAGAACATTCTGTATAAAGAAATATTGATGATGAAGTTTCTTCACTTATGATGATGATGACCAACCCTCTTCCTGAAGCCAATTAAGATTTGTTAAAATATATATAGGAAAAGAAACTTAATAAGGAATAAGCGAAAAAAATTTAAGTAGGAAGATCTATTATTAATAATGTAAAGAAGTATATAAGGCTGTAAAATAGGTGGAATAGTTTGATAGTGGTAAGTGGTAGCCCTAAAAGGTTCAATTCATGTTAAATTTTCTTCTCAAAATCACTATAGTATTATATTAAAACGCCAAAAGGATATATTTAAATATTTGTGATATGGATAAATTGAAGGTTTACTTATTATTAATTATTTTGGCCACCTATTTTATTTTTTTAGTATCAGAATAAACATTTTATATAAATGTATATTTCATAGAAACATAAAATAAATTCAAAAAGATTTGGTTTATACAAATATGTAAATGCATTTATCATTTATAATTCTGTTAAATGCATACATTTTTAATATAATCTATTAATATTGCTAGTCTATAGGTTACACAAAAAAGAGGATTTATTCTAGAATCAATATTATCAATATTTTTTTTAAACATGCGAGGCATTAAGGCAGCTTCACACTAGCCTTATAATTTTGAAATATCTCGTGCATAAAAAGTCGTGTTGAGTATCAACTTTTTAATGAACGAATAATAATGGTGATTCTTCTGTGCTAAGTTGATTAGAAACACCTTAACACTGGAAATGACACTTTTTCTAATGTTGCAGGAACACTTAAAATTTCTCTTTGGTCATCAAGACACTCGGTCCCGATACAAAAATGTGACAAAATGATTTATCAAGAATTGCCTTTAAGCCGGGTTGAGTTGCGACTTTGTAACACAATTGATAAATCTGATTTGTATATTATATTCAAGCTTTAGAGAGAGAAGCTGTTTTATAGAAGTCATGTTGAGTTGTGACTTCTTACCACGTAAATAAATATATTCATTGCGTTCATATATTAGAAGTTATCACCTTTCCAAAAACCGTTATAAGTGCATTGAAGTCGTGTTGAGTTTCGACTTCTAAGCACATAAAATTATTTCGTATTGTCTCAAATTTTCACTGGAAGCCCTGTTAATGTGGTTTAAAAATTGGTTATTCAAAACACCTTTGAACCATAACCATCTCATATATTGCTAGTCAAGTGTTTAGAAGCCGTGTTGAGTATCGACCTATACACTAAACAAATGACAGAAGTTATTATAACTTTCCTCTTCTTTCTTTTCTTTATTCGATTTTCATCTATTTAAGGCGTTTTCACATAGGCTTTCCAGTGATAAATATTTAAATTGTAATTGACAAGTGTTTTAAAGCCGTGTTGAGTTGCGACTTCTAAACTTTCTATAATAAATAAATTCTCTTTTCTGTGTAAATCTACACTAGAAGCATCATAAATGCAGCTATATTTTAGCCCTGTTGGTACATAATGTCAGTGACTAAAGATATCTTTATACATTGTATATAAGTCGTGTTGAGTTGTGACTTATATACATAAGAATAAAGCATGTTTTTCTTTATATCTGTAAATAATTATTAATATAAACTGCCTCGAATTTTCTAAATAACACAAAACACATTTTCCAGTGTATTTAAGTCGCGTTGAGTTTTGACTTTTCACACTAGAATATAAGTTTTATTGTTATCAACAAATAGGAAATATAATTTAAGGCAGTTTACATTAACCTTAAATGTTTTATGTGAATATAAATGTATTCCTTTCTGTCCATTATAAATTCATTTTTAAATGCGTTACAATCGTGTTGAGCTTCGATTTAACACACTAATAATAAATCATCATGTTATATACTCACTGGTACAATAACAAATATAAATATTTCTCATTTAAAGCTTCGAAATACATTTACGCTTCAAAACGTTCAAGTCAAAATAACACTTCTATCAAAGGTATTAGAGTTCAAAATACAAAAAAACGTTATAAAAATATTGCGAGTTAGGCCGATTGAAGACACGAGATATAGGAAATTCGATCTTATTTCAATACGATTAAAGCTTAATATTAAACCTCTTTATTTTGTGACATCAACGGTTCCATCGAAGCTGGCGTTTGGTCCTTCTGATACTGGTGAACTATCTTCGATGATTTTTTTGTGCTCATTTCGTCTTCGCATACTGTAAAACAATATTTATTTGAACAAATAATTTTTTATTTATTTGCAAAAGCATGCAAAATCCCTTATCCTGATAAATGATTAACTAAGTTTTACTGTAATAATGTTTATTTCTAAAAACCTTTACCCATTATTGTGTTGTGCGTTAAGTGGTTTGAGTTTATCCCGTTACCGTTGCAATATAAAACCGATACCTTATCAGCTCAATAATAAAAAAAATCAATGAACATAATTATTTTAAGTTTCGTAACTTTTGCTTAAGAAAATAAATTATCTCCAGCCAGCCGCTTATTTGCTCAAAAAATAAGGGAAAGGGAAAGGGAATATATGTATATCCTGTGATTTACATAATTTCACAACGCTATACCTGATATTATATCCCTTCTTTTCTTTTGAAATTCAACCAAAGTTATTACCATATGCACAAGAAACTGTGCTATTTGTGAACAATAATAATCATGCAACTTTTGCATATTTCAAATCTTATAAGTAAGAATGCACTATGTATTTGCAAACACGTGGGTTAGATAACAATAAGATAGTCAATATATTTATTATGTTAGCCATAATCTAAACTACGAAGTGTTATTGACACATCTTATTAATCTTAACCCATTGAGCCCCGAACGGCCCGATCGGGCCACGACACAATAGATTTTCTATTGTGTCTGTGATTCCGGGGCCTGAGTTATTACATAATACATTAGTAAAAAAAAATAATATTATCATTGTTAATTATACAAGCAATCAAAAACACATGTTAATTCGTCAAGCATAACAACCACCTGATGGACGTATAAACAACTGGACTTACTGGCAAATCAAAAAATCGTCAAAAAATGTCTGAAACTTTCATTCAAATTAACACCGTATTTCGTAGCAGTACTGTTCAAAGTCCAATAATACGCTCATTACAAACTTTGCCTAATAGACGCGTAGGCAGAGTTTTAGCTGGTCGCGGAAGAATTCCAACCAATACCCGCGGCCCCATCATTAAAGCGGCTCGATGGAACACAGTGGGGTTTTAGTCGGTAAGAATCCGACATAACCCACGGCTCCATCCCTGGGGGCCGTGGGTATCTTTGGAAGATTTCTCCACTATATAAAAAAAAGGCAAAGTTTTAGCTCAGACAATTTTTGAGCATGTTTGTGAGTCTAGTCGCTTTACATACATTATGTATTGTTATTATTCACGAACATTAAATTGCGTCCAATTTTTGCCAAAAGCACACACACATAAAAACACAACACAATGATGTTAGTTAGTAAAAACGTGCATTGTTAAAAGGTGCATGCAACCTAATTATAATTTTCAAGCAAAAATATACTTTAATATCAGCTAGTCAAATGTCAATTTTCTATAACATTTTTTGATAAAATGTCATAACTTATGATAAATATCTAGAATTTTAATCTCTAAGTTAAAAATGCCAGTCTTTATTTACACAGTTTATGCTTTTAACATCTATATTTTCACTTTATCTAATTATGAAAAGTTCTTTATTATTTTAAATCTTACATGACATATCAGAATATGTCTATCTAATTTTGAAATACGAATAGGTTGCAATATAAGCCCCGCCACCACAAATTTTTCGTATGTATATGTACGCATACCTTCCGAACTACTGAACACCGTAAATGATGGTTGCATGGACAACATGTGGACAACAGAAACCCACATTTAGTGTAAATTCATTTTTAGATTTTCATATAATTTTGAAAAGTTTTCAAGATAGGGTTTTTTTAATATGACTATAGGGTAATAACATTTACATGCATACATTTGAATAGAATAATTTTCGTATTCTTAATAATAAATAATTTAATTTTTGTTGTACAGTATTGATATTGATGTATCTCAATAAAACATTGTTACCCTATGCTCAGATCCCAATTTAACATTTTCAGAATTATTAAATAGTCAACAAAATAATTCCCCCCAAATGCAGACAACAATTTTGTATACTCAAATAACACAAAAATTTAATTTAGGTTTCTCATGAGAGTTAATAATATAAACATCCACATCAAACTAAAATATCATGTTGAATATTAAAAGTTAATTTCTTCTGACAAATTATTCATTGAGAAAATTAATGAATATTCGTTTTATTTGAGTATATTATGACTTCATTGCTTGAACATCCACATTAAAATTCAACTTTTGAAGTTTATAATTTTATCCCACAGAAAACAAAAACTTCCCACAGAAAATACATTATTTATTCCCCATATATTTAAAAATATCCCTGTTAAAGTAATACGTCACATTCGCCCAGAAAACATTCAAACAATTTAGGTACTTATTTCATTCAAAATGCTTCAAACATAAAATATCCCAATTAATTATTCCATTGTACATATTTAAAACATCACAAGTAAATAAAATAGGCAAAAACCAGTAACAAATATCAATGAATCATAAAATAATTTTCATCATTATATTTTTCTTGACAATTCATAAAAATTCCCATATTAAATATTAGGGGCTATCAATAAATTACGTCACACAAGAAATCCGTGACGTCACATTTTATGACGTTTACATAATTAGACATTACATATCTTTCGATATGTGACGTCACGTGGTTTATTATCTTATTACCATTGACATAATTTATAAATAGAATCCCGTAAAATATATGAAACGCAAACTCAAAATACATAAGCGTTACACACAAACGCAGACAAATCTATTAAATTGTTTATATACGTACCAACTCTTTAATTTCTGATATATATAGATGAGCGTCATGGGTATCGGCGTCATGATCGCCACTGATACAGGAACCACTGAAATAGAAAAAAAAATATTTTAACACTTGCTTGTGTAAAAATGATTTGACGTATAGTGTAATGTTTTAAATGTCATGATCCCTTTATACGTGCACTTATGTTTTCCAAACATAACCAATGAAGCGTGTTTATTGTAACGTGTATGATTAGTATTATTATAAAACTATGTATAACAACTTTATAACTATTGTTAGACGTAACTTTTGATTTAATATTTTTGTGGATGAATAGTTGTCAATGTAGTTGTCATTATTTGATGTCTGAACATGCTTAGCTGTCGAATACTATAAAAAGCCGCTTTCCTTTGACTCGTGGCGCATTCGTACGAATCGTGCCTGGGGGGGGGGGGGCTCAGACGTTGTTTATACGACGTTTGACCCAACTACCCTCACTTTGCTAATAGTCGTTGACTTACTGCGTTTTGTTATCAACTACCTACATCAATTAGGTAGCTGTGTAGAATCGCAGTACTCTTATTACATTCAAACTAATAAATTATTAGGTGTATGTGTACTTATACAAATACTATTTGATTTTTATATATTTACCAGTAGTTAAATCAGCCTCAGGTTGCGGCAGAGCATATCGTAACAAGAATATCGCAATGCCTGTATTCTGTATGCCTGTTTCTATGGATATAGCCAAAGCATCTGGATGGTTCTGTCTGCAGGCTACAGCTACTAGATAACCTAGGACATAGCCTAGCCAGGGAATACCCATGCCGGCTATTATTATCTGAAAATAGATTTCAGATAAATAAATAAATATTAAGTATAGGACATTATTACACAAATCGACCTAGTCCCACAGTAAGCTCAATTAAGGCTTGTGTAGTGGGTACTAGGCGACGATAAATATAATATTATAAATACATATATATAGATAATAACACCCAGACCCAAGAACAAATAATTGAGTTCATCACACAAATATTTGCCCTGACCGGGGATCGAACCCGGGACCGTCGGCTCAGTAGGCAGTTACTTTACCACTGCGCCAACCGCGTCGTCAGATAGTTAAAAAAGAGCGTGTGTGCCGAGTACACGTGTCAGAAGTGAAACTTCTTAAGCAAAATCAAAGATACCGCCTTACGCCATGACGAGATGGTATTACCATGACGCTTCCTTGAAATTTTACTCTCAACGCGCCTGAATAAGTTCCACTTCAAAAATTTTAGGGATAGGGACATATTTAGTAGCATTTTTATATATTATAACAATGAAAAAAAGCAGTGCAAAGAAGAGTTATGTGGTAAAAGACGGGATTTATTTCATTACAGGATTGTATAAAAAAAAACTTTATTTGAATCCAAAGTAAATAAAAGTGGAAAAAATTTAAATGGAAAAGCAAGATATTGCAATTTGCACTCTTTTTCAAAAAACTCAGAATAGCTCATTTATTTCTCAAATATATTTAACATATTATCTTATTACACTTCATATTAGCCAATATATCCATAATGCATGGTGCATTAAACAACGGAAAACATTCTCACCTGCCAAGTAAACAGTTCGAAAATATACAAATTCGTCACAATAGCGAACACAATAACGAACAACAGTAGGGTTGTCGAAAAGCCCTTTAAAATCCGCACCATGAAGGTGGCAGCCCTAGGTGTAAACCTCTGCATCGCCAGCCCTATAGACAAGGGCACTATCAGCCCTACCACGAAGGTCGCTATACGGGGGTATGGTACTACTATGTTCGCGTTTGCGAATACTATTTGACCGAGCGAAAATAGCCAGGCCGGCATGAATGCTGGAAAAGAAATAATATATGATATATTAAGGAAGAAATAATAGGAATAATTGATAGGAATTTTGAAATAATCATACAGTAAAGGTAAAATGACTTATTTTAAGCTTTTAATAACGTGATAATACGTTCTAAAAAGGTGCAGTAAGTCCAGTTCTAAGTATATCCAATTATAAAGTATGTACCTAAATATTTAGTTGTTCTTCAATACGACCAAAACATTTAATACAAAAGAAATTTCTCAGCTTACAAACAGACGTTCATTTACTTGTAACTTTGCAAGTCTCAACATCTAATCATATTAAAATTACTAGAATATTCCAACCAACACTGTCCAAACAAAGTCATTTACATCCTAAATGTGCAACCCTTTAAACATTTAATAATCCTACTAGCATTAATTTTACATTAATTTTAATATGTAACCATCACACTAATCATACTTACCAAAAGACGCCAAAGTGCATATAGACGTCATAGCGAGTGACAAATTGAGATTTCCTCCTAAAATAAAGGTCCATATGTTAGAAGCCCCTCCCGCGGGCGACACTCCTACACAAAACATGCCCAAACGCATAGCCGGCGATTCCGGGAATATTAGATAACCCAAAGCGAAGGATATCTGAAAATTATTAGTGTTATTAACACGAGCACACGTGTCAGAAGTGAAACTTCTTTGTCAAATTGTCGCCTTACTCCATGACGTGACGGTATTGCTATGACATTACCTTGAAATTTTACTCTCAACGCGCCTAAAGAAGTTTCACTTCAAAAAGAACACGAAAATACAATAAGTGTCACTCATGTTGACACTTAGTAGATACATATAGAAATACAAAATGGGCTAATAAGAAGATATTTTAGTTCGTTGAAAGGGGAATGAAAACAATTGTGTATTATTTTGTCAAAATATACACAGTATCAGTAGTAACAGTATACCTACACATTAAAATAGGAAGAGAATTAACTCAGATATCATTCAACTATTAGACTAATGCTCGATTCATAATCATAAACACTTTTCACACAAACTAGAGAACAACCAAACACCCTAAAGAATTCAACTATAAGTTCACCTCCTACAGATAGTGTGAAATACCCTTATACATGCAAATACATTAAAAAGTATATATACTAACCAATGGCATAAACAAAAACTGTCCACACATTCCAATGATCGGGCCCACGGGTTTTAGCAATACCTCCTTTACTGTGGGCCAGTGCATCGCACAACCGAAGTTTATGAAGATTAACGATACCTGGAAGAAAATTATTATTGTGAATTTTATAAACATTCTATACTTAAATAAAATAATAAAAATTCAAGGAGCTTAAAATTGAAATATTACTTTGTATTCACGAAATAGCTAAATATTCGCAGGCAATAGTAAATAGAGTACATTGATGAAAATTGTTGTGTCCTTTTGGAAGATAACAAAATACTAGATTAATTGAACTTATAACCTTTAAACTTGTATTGCTTCAATTACATATTTGTATTATTATTAATTAATCTGGGAATGTACCCATTAGAATATTGCATACAAATAAGGAAAACTGTGATAATAATTAAACTATGTTCCATTACTTCACTATTATCATGCTATATACAGTACTCCAAAATTAATAATGCGCATGCAGATCTTCGCTAAAGGCTGGTTCACACTTTGAGACTTTGTTTTAAGTTAAATGAAAATGAAATGATAAAAGAAAATGTTCTTCATGCATAATTTAGTAAAATTATGTGTTTTGTGCTAAAAGAGATATTGATTTGTTAGTAACGATTTTGTTTCGATAATTCGTTGTAGTTAAGTAAATAACGATGATAACCCCACGATTGCGAATATATATTTGTTGGATTGATTTACTTAGAAAATTTTATAGTACTTTTAAATTTTAATGTGTCTTACTGAAGATGGTGTAATGATGGAAGAAATGAAGGTTAAAATAACATAAGATTTATATTGTAAAAAATATGGTTTTCAAACACAGGTTGACATTTAAATCATAGAAATCTAATCATTAAAATCTCAGTTCAAAAGTATTTACAGAGTACTGTAATGATCAGTAGATCATTCCACAATATTATTACAATTACAAAAAAATAAAAATAAAAACCATCAAAATCAGGGATTATCTTTATTTCTGACATTGTAGATACATCGGAACTTCATTATGCTTTTCTTCATTTTCACTTTCCCTACTGCTATCACCTTTGTAAATAATCATTTCATCGATTAATTCAATTCACCTTTAAAAACAAAACCAAGAAGGGTATGTAATAGCAGCTATATATAATTCCACACAGAGAGAACACGTGCAGTCACCGCCAATATTTAAAGACGACTGACGGATTTTTGAGTTTTTTGACTGACAGGCTACCGTCACCTACCGCCCGAATTGTTTTCGGTTGTGTATGACCGTGAATTGACTTCTATTTCTTTTGAACAAGGTGTCAAATGCAAGTGCATTGTTTAGGGCTCTTACGATTCAATGATTCGGGTGTTGGAAATACGACAATTAAGGCTGGTTTACACTTTGATTAGTGTGAGTGCAGGTGATAAGTGCGAGTGCAGGTGTGTAGTGCGAGTAGTGTCCAATTCACTGCGAGTGCAGGTGATTAGTGCGAGTGCAGGTGTGTAGTGCGAGTAGTGTCCAATTCACTGCGAGTGCAGGTGAGTAGTGCGAGTAGTGTCCAATTCGCGACGCTACACACTACGCTAAACACTAAACACTAAACACTCCTGTCCAGACGTGTCAGGCACACTGCGAGTGAGGGGGAAGGGAGGGCGCGCGGGACGTGGCTACTCGCAGTCCACTCGCAAAAAAATAGAACACGCTTCTATTCACTTTACTACACAGCCTACTAATCACTTGCACCAAACAGTCACTGTCCACACCTAGTCACTAATGACCTGCACTAATCACCTGCACTCGCACTAATCAAAGTGTGAACCAGCCTTTAGCGAAGATCTGCATGCGCATTATTAATTTTGGAGTACTGTATATAGCATGATAATAGTGAAGTAATGGAACATAGTTTAATTATTATCACAGTTTTCCTTATTTGTATGCAATATTCTAATGGGTACATTCCCAGATTAATTAATAATAATACAAATATGTAATTGAAGCAATACAAGTTTAAAGGTTATAAGTTCAATTAATCTAGTATTTTGTTATCTTCCAAAAGGACATAATTCAGTAATACAGTTAAAATACATAATTCGTGAATTGTTCTTGTAACATAAGCTCGGATACGAACCATAATTTTTGGTTTACACAATCTTCGCATTTTAAGTTTTTAGTAAAGTCTTCAAACATGCTTACGAAAGTTTTTATTCCCTGCCAGTATCAGTATCTTTGTTATTAAATTCATTAATATAAAATGGCTTTTAAAACTGTGAACATAAGGAATTAAAAATATAACTAGGTACAGTACTCCAAAAGTAATAATGCGCATAGAAATCTTCGCCACTGTTCGGCAACTGTCATATTCCCGGAGCGTCCGAAGACGATATGTATATAGAGTGAAACGTGAAACGTGAAACGTTGACGATTTAACGATCAGTAGGTGTAGTCTCGACACATCAATCGACATCGATCTCGACCGAAATCGGTCGGTAACTAACGATTTTCAGTAACTATAGTATGGACCTAAAAAATTTAGTGTTGTTTTTCCAAGAAATTTACCTTGATATTATGGAATATATAGTAAATTAAAATTAGTAAGATAAATTTTTCGCATTATTACAAATACAATTGCATATGAAAAAAAGCACATGTTATGCACAAAAAACATGGCAGTTAATTTAATTTTAATAAAATTCGATATTTTTTATATCAATCGTTTAATTAATGTTCTATTTATTAGATATTCATGGAATCCAAAATTCCATGTATGGCAATCTCCTTATTTTTTTTTTGACATTTGACATCAATCAATCAAAATAATATTTTTATCAAAATAAATATAAATTTTGTGTTTTCAAGAGGATAATTTTTAATTATGTTCTTAAAAATCCTATAAATCTATGGGATAACAAATATCCTAAGAAAATATCAATCTGCGTTATGTTTTATATAGTTAAAGCTATTAGTTTTAGTTTAGTAATATTTTGTTATTTGTGAAGTGCAATAAAATTCTAATCAAAAGACTCTAAAAGCTCTACAAGATAATTCTGCTCAATTCGAAGCCTTTCGAGAAATCTTTAAGACATTATAGAACTTTAACTTTCTACCAAGAACGACAACCTTGTGGAACGATTTGCCATCCTCAGTGTTCCCAAACGGATTCGACACGGAGACCTTCAAGAAAAGGGCATATTTGTACCTCAAAGGCCGGCAACACATTCGCGGTGGCCCTAACATCGCGAATGCTTATGGGCGGCGGGCATCACTTTCCATCAGGTGACCCGCCAGCTCGTGTGCCTGCTTAAGCGATAAAAAAAAAAAAAAAAAAAAAACATTATAGAAACGGACGGAACTAAAACTAAGGACGGAACGGATAATTTGTATCACTTGTATTTTAGCTTGTATTTTACATATATTATATTATGTGCATCATTGTATATTTTATTACAGTTAATAAGCAAAGGATGAATATATGCAATTGATTTAGCGGTTCACGGGTAATTATTTATGTGTTAAATATAAATATTTATCTATAAATTTTATAATTTACAGATGAACAAGTTACTAGAATTATGTTGATGAGAGATGATGGTTTTGAGCCAAATTTTCAACTACGCTATTATAAACTGTTAAATTAAATTTTTCTAATAAATTTTTTTCTTAATTCGATCGTTTTTTATTTGTATTCATCTGTATAATTTTATTATCCTAGAAGTTCAGAAAGAAATTAATCGAATATAAATGCAATAATTTAGGCTGAATAAATGCAGACAGCAGTACACTACATATTTTAATATTTATTTAATATAATATAAGAGGCTTCTTAACATTTTCAATACAATTTTGAAACCATATTAAAAATAAAACATTATTTGTTTATTTTATTTTAATTGCAATAACATTAAATAAGAGAAAACAATATTGCGTTAAATCATGTAGCATCGGAAGTGTGAAATATCTTTTTTATTATAAAATTATAATAATCTATAATTTTTCCGACATTATCAACCGTATCTACAAACCCACACAAACCGTAAGGCCCTTCTCCCATTACGATACTTCTAGAATACGATACTCGAGTAGAATACTAGTTAGATATTTGCTCGCTACCCGATGCTCGCATATTATGCGACTGAAAAATGACTAAATTCATCATTATTGTGCCTCGTTTTTGTAGACGGACGCTATGTCGAGCGATTCCAGTGACGACGTAAAAGTAGGAAGTAGGTACTGGATTCATCCATATATTGAAAGAAACATAAATTGTAGCCGCACGAGAACTACAAAATGATGATAAGAATTTTTTATCTTTCTACCGAAGAGATACGCGCGAAACGCGACGCAAAAGCGACCAATTAAACTAGTCACGGACGTGTAGGATACCGGTAGCGTAATGGGAGAAGGGCCTTCGAAATCTTGTCGAGATCAAACGTCGGTATCATAACGATTGACAATGTCAAAGAATAATTTGTTTTGACAATATTCGAATGTGTTGCAAAGAAATGATTTTCCAAATCCATGAAATCTATATTTTATTTATTTTTCATATATCTACGGAATTGAAATAATGATGTTATTAATTTAGATAAAAATGCAATACTACAAGGCTATTATTATATAAATATTTTGACGCATTACGGAAAGTTTTGTGAAGAATAAAAATTATAAACAAATATGTATCCATTGTATACTTCCATCAAATTAGGGAGAGGTATTAAGCGACATCATTTTCATTGCTGAAGACGGGACTATAAATTAGTTGTCGATAATTACCGACTAATGTGTCGAGACTCTGCCTCCTGGCCAAACTAAATTGGCCATTTCATGAAATGAGCAAATCTACGATATGGCCACGACATATATGTATATATCCATTTTATTGTGATATCACGTTTTACTTGTGTCAAGACACAATAATTATTAAGATAAAATTAATTATTTTTTATTGCAATAAATGTCTTCATTAGTAAAGAATCTACAGTATATTGTAATGTAAACATTATATTTATGTCAATGGTAAGCTATTTAAGTAATTAAGGACTTTTGATATGAAAATAATACTTTTAATAAATCTCATTAGTTAATTACACACATTTCCAAAGACTTTACTTTCTTTTAATATTAATACTTATCAATTTATTGGCATTAAATTCCCTAATCTGTCTCGTTCTAGATTAACTATGTATAGAAAAAAAACGTTATTTTAAAATACGTTATTATTCTGAAATAAAAATATCGAGCGGTGTTGTGTTCTTAATTCCACTGCACTTATGGGGATGATACATGCATTCGAAATATCTGCATTATATTACTAAAATAACTATAAAAGTCTTATTAGTAATTACTATAACACTTATACCTACACTATAAGCTTTAGTCGAAGCGGTCAAAGCCACTGGCGGAAATCTAGTATGTAATAATATTATTATATTATAATACAGAATACTACGTATTCATATACGTAGACATACCATACAATTTGGACTGACTTGTGACGAAATTGAAAGTGAATCTCAACCTTGTGAAACCTAAACATTAGTGATGACGTCACATGCTAACAATACAAGTAACCACGTGGTCATTCGTATATCATTCACATGAGATTGGGTTAGGTTATGGATTATGAATTATGTGCGAATCACAGGTGCGAATTGACTCGTTACGCAACTCATTTTTGTAAATAAATACAATTTAACTGTTCATTTATATTGTTAAATGTGCCTTTGTATTTTAAGTACTACATATTTGTTTCTGGTGGATTTTTAATAAATCCAAGATGAGAGGCTAATTTATAAGCTGTTTGTTAATCAGCGAAACATATCCACATCACATTTATTTTATCGATGATATCAAAAGTAATTGAACTCGGAAACAAATGATATCTGTACTATGTATTAATTATTAAAATTTTATAAAAAACAAAATGTGACTATTTAAGCTTCATCAAATAAAGTTTTTTTATAAATCTATTAACAATTTAATTGATCGTTTAAAATCTATGCGAATTTTATCAAGCGCATCGCATCAAATTTTATGATTAGTGAACACTACACTAATGGGTCCGGCATACCGCCAAATTAAATAATTATCGTATATTTTTTGTTTAAGATTTAAATAAATTCATTCCCTTTGCAAATTATTTCCTTGACGGTTGACCTTTAAATAAAATCCCGTCTTCCAACTTAGTATCGGTTTGCAAAAAGCACGCGCCAAAATTAAAAAGAAATAAAAAATAACCCGATCCTTGCATGGGTTGTATGAACAGCAAAATATAATAATTATTATGTACATTGACATGAATCAAAACAATGTTGTGTTTTTTGACTTCCTCGCTTTATACTGGTTTTGATTGAGACCTTAGATATTGCATAATTAATCGTTATTAAAAAAAAGTTTTCTGTGCAATAAAAATATGTATTGGGTCATTTCCTTGTACGTATTTAGTTTTTGGTCCGTGTATATAACTAGATATTTATTAGTCGTAAAATAATACTGATATGTACCGTCTATGTTTTTACACTTATCTATTAAATTTCGTTATTTTTTTTATTAAATTTTACCTTACCATTCTCTATTCTGTAACTTTTTTTATGTAAATTCTTGAAAGTGTGTGTTTAAGGTTTATCCCCCCATTACATGCCTTGCATACATTACATGTTCTAGGTATATAAATATATACTAGCGGTCCGCCCCGGCTTCGCCCGTGGTACCTACATGTTTAAACTATCCTATCTCTCAAGTTGGATCGAACTGCACATGGTGTGCGTATTTTATTATAATCGCTTAAGTGGTTTAGGAGTCCATTGAGGACAAACATTGTGACACGAGATTTATATATTATATTAAGATTAGGATAAATAGTTACAATACTAGGTATATAAATATACATTTTAAGATATATACTTACAAACACAGCAACACTGGTGGTAAACAGTTTGTCTATAACCCTCGAAGGCCGCACCACGATCACCGGCATCGTACCATTAGCTGGGTAACTCTGTTTCTCTCTTTTCGCTTCTATCACTATCTCTGTTCTACCTGTTGAAAGATACAATATTATTTATTATTAAAAAAAGTGTTTAAGCAATTTCTACTAAATCCTACTAATATTATAAACGCGAAAGTTTATATATGTTACTCCTTCACGCAAAAACTGCAGAACTGATTTTCATGAAATTTGGTACGCATATAAAAGGTAACTTGGATTAACACAGAATAGTTCTTTCATCAAATCCCAAAGGAACAGGTACTATGCAGGTTTTTTTCTTTTACTACGCAAAGCTGCGGGCGAAAAGCTAGTTTTATTATAAAAGGCATTCAAGCAATTTAAAAAAAAAAAAGTTAAACAATAAAATTAAACATGAAAACAGTTCATCTTCATATTAATACTAGATGTGCTTTTTCACCGATTCAAAGACTTTTGAAATTACATAATGATATTAAAACATAGTAACCAAAAGGCAATAAACCTTCCGATTATACATAAACTTTCATAGATTTAATTATTACAATATACAGGGTATTATACCCTGTGGAATCGACTGTTTTTCTTGGTTTGACATTAGATGAGAAGCTTCAATGGGGGGCCCATGTTACCACCACCGCTGCTAAGCTCAGCTCAGCTGCATATACAGTTAGAAGAATAAGGCATCTCACCGATGAAGAAACGGCTAGATTGGTTTACTTTAGCTACTTTCATAGCATAATGTCCTATGGAATTCTGCTATGGGGCAGGGCTGCAGATATAGAAACTATATTTATATTACAGAAAAGAGCCATACGCTCTGTATATAATTTGCGTGCTCGAGACTCACTAAGAGATCTCTTTAAGAATACTGGTATCCTTACTGTACCGTCGCAGTATATATTTAATAATATTTTATATGTACATAATAACGCTTACTTACACACAAAAGTAGGAGATAGACATTGTTATGACACAAGAAACAGAAATAAAATTGAAATGCCATTATTCCGGCTAGCTAAAGTTAAAAATTCATTTATGGGCCAAGGTATACGCTTTTACAACAGAATTCCTCATAATATTAAAGAGTTTAGTAGTTCTAAATTTAACTCTTATATAAAAAATGTACTTGTCAAGAGAGCCTATTACAGTATTAAGGAATATATGGAAGATAAAAACCCATGGAGGGTTGTCGCGTAAAAACCACAGGACAGTTCTTTGGCATATTATGATAATATATTATGATATTACATATGTAATTTGTAAAATTGTAAATCTGACATGATTAAAAAGAGCAACTATGGAGTTTCTTGCCGATTCTTCTCCGTAGATACTGCTTTCCGAATCGGTGGTAAATGTTAAAAATATGTACTTAATGACGTTTCAAAAGTGCTTCTAGAAGAAGTCTAATTGAATAAATAAATGTTTGAGTTTGAGTTTGAGTTCAATCACTAGAATTAATTATAAACAGGAATATGGCTTGAATATTAATATTCAAAATTAATTAGATTTGTATTGAAAGCTTTTTAATGGAAAATCCTTGTTAAAGCATTAATTTCAAGTATATTACGAATTAAAAATTAAAATCTATACTTATATACTAATATTATAAAGCTGAAGAGTTTATTTGCTTGAACGCGCAATAACTCAGGCTCCGGAATCACAGACACAATAGAAAATCTATTGTGTCGTGGACCGATCGGGCCGTTCGGGGCTCAATGGGTTAACTCAGGAATCTCGGGACCGATTTGAAAAATTATTACTAACTATATCACTTAGTAGTTGAGTTTGAGTTTGAATATTTGCATCAACATCAATTTAAATGTCGAGATAATAACAGTAAAGGGAATGAACACGAGACAACTGTCGATGACTGAGTACTACGTAATTAAAAGTAAGTACATACATATGTTAAAATATTAATTTCATAGATAATCAAAATCTTTTAAATATCAAAATAGAATTAAGCAAAAGATCGAGTTCTTTTAAGAAAAAAAAGTCTCGCGAATAACATTGAGGTAGGTAGTATTTATCTTATTGTTTTAAAAGATTTATCGGCAACTCTAAACAATATGTGTAATATCAACATTGTACAATCTATTTTTAAATGTTTATATTATTTACAACTACATAGATAAACATAGGATGCTCAAATATTATTATTCAATCTTATAGTAGACGAATACGATTTCGAAAAAAGGCAGTCTGTGAATATATACATAGATAAAAAATCACTTCTAATAGGTAGTACAGGTATAGATAATTAACAAAAAAATAAATTTCAACAATAACAAAAAAAGGAGCGATGCAAGAATTTAACGAACACTATAATAACAAAAACGCTATAATAAGAACTAATCTTCGATTTTCCTTACGGAGTCTATCCATTAATGTCACGACATTTAACTCGTAGCAATTATTAAATTGTTCTCATGTAAATGCACCTTAAAGCATGTTTTTTATTTGTATTATTTTGCAATCCTGAATACTATTAATATCGCTTGCACAAGACCGGTCTGAACCGTTAAAGCGAGTATGCAATGAAGCTTGAGTGAACTTAGCAGTTCTTGAAGGTATGATTTATTATACTTTAGAGCAGGACATAATTCAATACATTTTGATACAGATTGGATTTATAAATATTGTATTAAATATGTATGGTGGCCAAATGAAACTTGCAATATATTTTTTGTAGTTGAGAAAAATATTTCTGAACCTTAATGATCATAGGAGTAATTACAAATACGTACTCTTGTCGGTTTTATTACAGTCCATTATTATTTTGATGTAAATCGAAGTAGAATAAGATTTATTTAAGTTAATGAAATCGTAGCGGTAGATATCTAAATATACGTATAAGAAAATTTGGCAGCAGCTTTAGCAGCTACGCTTATGAAGATGAGTATCAATTATGTTTCCTACATTACATAATAAAGTTGTAAGTATCTTCTTACCTATAAAATTAGCGTTGACTTTAAATAATCCTGTAAACAGACCGCCATTCGCATCGTCTTCCGTCAAACGATACGAAGTGTTCCACTCCGTATCTGCTATGTGCGTTTTGTCCACCCTTGCTATTATCTCGTCATTTGGTTTGAGGCCTGTACCTGAAATTGTGTATTAAGTATTAGCTTGTGGAAGTAGTATTTCTTCATTATTATTTATATCAACATATTTTACATTAATAACATTTCGAAGAATTTCGGGAATAGAATCGATTATTATCAACATCTTCTACCCTATTTGTTTCTGTGTTTTCTTCTGTGTTTGTATTGCAAACGACGTAAATATATTATGTCTGCAATACAAACATTTGGAAGAATTTCCGGAATAGAATCAATTATTATCAACACCTCCTACCCTATTTGTTTCTGTGGCTTGCCAGATTATCCAAGAGTCTCTTAATTGTACCCTCATTATTGTATTTAATTCTAGCTCACTGTTTCGATCGGGTTATTGCAATGCCAGTATAATGGAATAAACATGTTAGCACATTTTAGGGCAATTAATATAGCAAAAACTGATTTCTTATGTGACTTTGTATATGCTTCTTAAGTTACATAGTATATAAATATTCAGATTAAGCTGTCTACAGCAATAGTATTAGATTTTTAGTGTGTAGCAAAGCTAGATTTACATACGTCCTCGTCGTCCTTTAATTAATACATATCACCAAGATCATAAACACTTCCATACACAGCAAATTGACATTTAATCGCAAATTTAAACTATTTGTATCGCAAAAAGCAGAAAATTTCTAGAGCAAGATACGCAATTATTTCCTCTGAGTGAATACAGTCCTTTTAAGAAATGCTAAGTTAGAATGGCAAAGATTTTTTCCCTTATCACTTGTCATTTGATAGAAACTGACAGCTGTTCTTTTCAATCTAGTCGCTTTTGCAAGGCTCATTTACTATGTTAGTAACTAGATGGATTGGCTAAGGAAGCTGGGCAGTAGAAAGTTGAACGGCTACAGGCTACTATAGTGAAATCCCAAGTAAAATAATACTTATAGTTTTTTTTATGAAAATAGAAACTACCTACATAAATTAAGTTATTAATAAGGTCGGTAGGTACTTTATATTTTTTGCTTTGGAAGTTAACATTCTTAAAAGCTAGCTTTTTCTCGTATATTATGTAAAATATACACAGGATATAATGATCGTATCGCTTCATTTAAATATGCGTTAACTTGCAATGCGTTTACTTAATCATAGAATATCTACTTGCATTTTTTATTTACTTCTTCTGTAGTGGAATGTTATGAACCTATTAGGAAACTTATTCCGTTGACATAACTTTTGTTTGTGTTGAGATGTAAAAAAATTATTGGGAGGTACAATATGACCAGATTCAACAGCCATAGGGGACATTCTGGACGTTTCTTACATTAAATATCATCTTTATACTAACCAGATACATTAACATGCACGAAGAAGTTATCTCCCATGTTCAGCTCGATTTCTTTAGGGTCGAACGATGCTATGAGGTTGGGTACGGATTGGCACAGTACCCATAGCGGACCCAGCGCTAGCAAGTACAATATGATGAGATGCAACGGCCATAGGGGACACATTCTGGACGTGAGCACTGTGGACAAAATAATAAATAAATAAATTCAAATTGAATGTAGTTACATAACTGAGGTACAAATTTTATAGGTTTTTGGACATTCTGCTCGTATTTGAGCGTGCAAAAAATAAATATTTCAGGGCAATTTTCACACACGGCACGATCTGATCCCAATTCCCATACTAAGCTTTCGCTTGTGTTATTATAGGTACTTTACTTTATAGCAGAAAATGAGAAGCATAAGTACACTTTCACACAGGAAGTTTGATATTCCTAGAAATGCTACACTAAAGTTGTTCTATTACATCGTTTTTCGGAATATTATAGAATAATAAATAAATAATTTATTATTTTATTTTCAATATGTACAATACACGTACATAATTTATCTTAACGTAACATACAACCAAATAAAAAGCTTCTAATATTTGACCGCCTCCTTGGTACAGTGGTTGACGCGTGAGCGTAGAACCGAGGGGTCCTGGGTTCGATTCCCGGTGGAGACGAAGAAAAAAAAAATGTCTCGGTCTGGCAGGACACAGAAGGCTGATCACCTACTTGTCCCTAAAGAAAATCGATCAGTGAAACAGATGTATGAATAATGCATCTGCCCATTACCCCACTAGGGGACACGGGACTTCACTTACACAATATTATAAATATTCAAAGTGAAATATATTATAATAGGAAATAAATAAGTATAACAGTTAACATAAAAAACCAACATCTGCATAGTAAGTAGTGTTTCAATTAATTTATTTTTTCCTTGAAGGTTAATTATTATTATAGTAGTATTCATAACATAACACACAAAGGATATAGGTATTCTTTAAACATTTATATTTATAAAACATTTGAATGCTATAAAACCAAAAATATCAAATTCTACCCAATATATTGTAAAAATTGAAAATAAAATAAGAATATAGGGAGCAAGCAATACGTTAATTTATTTTCAATACGTAATTTTATTGGTGCACGTACTAATCATTAATTTACATACATACTTTGTTAAAAATTTAAACTTTATGTCCACTAAAATTTTGGAGCGATTATAATTTTTAATTTTTGAGGTCATTTTTTAATGCATTTGATTAAGAATTATATAAAATGTCGTTACCAACACATCTTATTGATAAAAAAGCTTATCTCCAATCGAAAACTTTAATGTGATTTTAATGTCTAGGATTAAAAGCTCTCCATAGATAAATTAGTAATAATTTCTTTAATTTTCGATGATAACATGACTTTGAATGTAATAAAATTCATAATATTTTGTCAAATTTAACTAGATTTGTAGTGATAAAGTTTCGTATATGTTTTTATACAATACCTATCCAAAGCATATAAAATGTCAGAATAATTATTTTTAACAAGCGGTCCGCCCCGGCTTCGCCCGTGGTACATATTTACGTTTTCTCTACATAAGAACCATCCTCGTACTTCAAGGAATATAATAAAAAAAGAATTATCGAAATCGGTTCAGCCGTTCTAGAGTTATGCGCTTACCAACACATTTTGCGATTCATTTTTATATATAAAGATAAACATGTAATAAAAAATGTATCAAAACAATGTCTTCTAAATATTCATCGATATATGAAAGAAACTTTATAAACTTTATGAGCTTTATAAAATATTGGTGAAAAAGTATATTAAGTCCTTTGAACGTTTACGTTATGGATAAAATATAAATAAACATTGGAAAAGATAACAAAATGATATTATAGTCAATCAATTCAAGTTCTTAAAACTTAATTTGAATGAAAAACAAAAAATCATTAAACTACGAATAAAACTGAAGTGCTTTCAATAAAATAATAAATTATGTACTTTGTAAGAATCGAAAAGGACATCCTTATAAAACAGCAGGTAATTCAATCACTCACAAAAATAGATTAGATTACCAACAATACGTACTTGCAAAAAAAAATCCTATAAAAACATGCACTTATCCTTTCCAAAGAACAAAATTCACTTTTACACTATTTAACACCACTTTAAACACTCAAATATTAAATTAATTAATTTTTATTATATAAAGCAGCCGTCAGCCATATATACTGTTTCGCGAACCGACCGCAAATGCGAGAAAATTTGCTAATATACCCTTGAGGAGGGTCCCCGTCTACATCGAATGAACCTTATTCCAACTCAATAAAGTTGATAATAGCTACATCCACATCTCTCTATCTTAAAGTTATTGATAACAAGAGACAATTGTTATAATTAATTACGGATGAAAATAATATCGTTTATTGTGAGATAACGCGTCTTTTATTGTGACTTATGTTTTACAACTATTGATACGAAACGATTACATGACCATTTATTTTGATTTTTTATATCATAAAAAGATTATACCTATTCTTTATTTGGAAATGTATATGGGCTATGTGCAATTATACATTATGTATATTTGTATGTAATAATCTACCATTCATTAAATAGGTAGTAGGTAACTAATTGGTTATAGCTTGGCAATATTTTTCAAACGAGAAATATAAATAGCTTTTGTATATAAATATATTATGAAGATATATTATCATATACCATTTACCGACAAAGCAAAATTGTTTATAGTCTCAAACAAGATTAAACTCTACATATAATTTTAACGAACGATAATATTGCAAATAATATGAAGTATTTTATTAAAACAAAAGTAAATATTTGTTAATGACGTGTTTCATAACCTACAGTATTTTTGTGACGATAATAATGTGATATTGAAAAATGTAAGTCCTCGATCATTACTTTTATTCATACTAGGTACTAAAAAGTTGGTTTATTTGAACGCACCATAATCAGAAACTACTGGCACGGAATGTATAATTTTTTTTTCACCACGCTTCAATCAATAGGAATAGAGCATCAACGAAACATCTATACTAATACTAGCGGTCCGCCCCGGCTTCGCCCGTGGTACATATTTACGTTTTCTCTACATAAAAACCATCCTCGTACTTCAAGGAATATAATAAAAAAAGAATTATCGAAATCGGTTCAGCCGTTCTCGAGTTATGCGCTTACCAACACATTTTGCGATTCATTTTTATATATAAGATTATAAAGAGGAAAAGTTTGTAATTATGTAAGTATGTATGTATGTATGTATGTATGGTTTTCACGCATAAACTACTGGACCGATTTCAAAAATTATTTCACCATTAGAAAGCTGCATCTTCACTGAGCAACATAGGCTATATTGCATTTTCAAAAAAATTAGAGATCCTTACCAAAAATGCAATAATGTAACCCAAGGTGTAAAAAATTCCTTAATAAAAATGCTGTCATCGCGTGCGCTGCGGAATCTATTGAAGATAGAACAAAAAAATGTTCTACGGTATTATAAAATGGATCAATATCTACAAGAAAGTCCGCGATACCATATGTCCATCTTCAGTAGTTATGTTACTACAACAACTTTTTTACGTTTTCAAAGTAAATAGAAGTGCCGACAGTAATCAAACCATGTTATCCCATGTTATCCATACACATATATTAATCCTTATCCCATTAAATGATGTTATATTATAGACTGTTTCAATACCAGCAAAATACTTTTTAAATAAAAAAAAATTGGATATTCCATTCAAAAGATATAACGAATTTTTAAAAGTGTCAGTCAATCTTCAGAAAATAGTAGGTATAATGAGCAGGCGTAGTGCGGGACGGGGTGAAGGTGATTTTCATGTGATTAAAAATTAAACCTATAGTCCGACCTATAGTAGACAGTAGACTTTTCACTGTCACGATATCGCTATCTATGCGGGTGAAACCGCAGGGCATTGCTAGTAATTTATAAAATGGGAAATATTCTTGATTGAGTTTTTTAGAACAAAATTTTTTAATGAACTTGGCTACTAAAGAGAACGATTTATAAATAAATTTCACATTTGATAACATACTATGTTATATGTATGATCATTTTTATAGTTTCAATATAAATATAAATGTATCATTTTAATTATAGATATCGTATTTCTGAATTAATATCATCTAAATACCATACTTATGACTCGTGGCATTTACAAAATTAATTAATGCATTTATAAAATATTAATTCGTATTTATATTTCAAGCAAAAAATAATTTTGCTAAAAGAAAAATTATGTTCGTCGTTCCGTTTTGAACGAGATTTGAATATAAATAATATTAAAGGTTCTATACCTTATACTATACGAGTAATAAATAGCAAAGCCACTGCTATATAAAATTAATATACCTATGTAAATATGAGGAACTACTGGATCGATTTGTAACATTTCTTATTTTTGTTGTGGATTAAGGATAGTCCATTTTTTGGGGAATATAAAGATTTAGCTGCTTTTCCGCTGCGACCTTTTGGTCCTTTTGGACGCAACAGAAAAATATGACAAAGCAGGAATAAATATATGTATACTATATAAATGATATGTATAGATTGGCAAAAAATTGCATAATTAATTCGCTTCGTGCCTGTCTATATCTGTACATGAATTCAAACTTGACATTCATATTGCGCGTGAAAAAAATAGTTTGTAAGCATTGAGTTACTATGTAAGTACTTGTGTTTGTAAGTCACTTAGTTACAGCCGTGCTATAGTAATAACTAATAATAAATGATCATAACACTACTGATTGAATGTATATTTACGCAATTATTGTTTTAGAATGTCGCATTTATAGACGCCGTAAATGCTCACGTTTCAAAATACCACATATACGTTATACATTTTACGGTTATAAAATGCAAACTTGTAGCTTATAGAAGTTAAAGCTCATTACATACGACACAGTGAACTATTTTTAATTGGAATTTAATTTTATAAAAGTACTATTACTTCCCTGGGCTCATAAATAATATGCATGTATGTAAACCAAGATTATCTAGATTCTGGATGTAGAAAACGGAACAATCAAAGATTCATAGAAAAAAAATGTTATAATGTTTTCTAAACTCGCATATCATTTTATTTCTCGTTCCGAATCACTTAAATTTCTTGGTGACAGTAATAACGTACCTACCTACATGCTAATTGAATCTAATATGATTTTTTGTGACTCAATAGTGCAAAACCAGCTTTACTATAAACCTTCGATTAAAAGCACTCGGAATAAAATAACGATTTTAACTATTATATCTAGCTAGGGCTTAGGCAATTGAATGGCCGGCCTGGTTTAGTTGAGATTTAATTTTTTATCTTCGTTGCTAATTTAAACAGTTTATTTCTTACTATTATTATATCGTTATTAAAGTTTAAAATCATTTGCACTCAATTTTGTCGTATGTTGCAAAAATAATATTTTTATAAGAAAAAAATAACCTCGATCGTTTTGAAATAACTCATAAAAAATATTTATTGTTTCATTAGAAGGCTATACATACATTAATTAAAAATACAACATATTAATTACGTATCTACGTCGAATGGATAACAAAATATTCTGAAATAAAGCCATTCGACTGGTTATTCAGACTTATCATGCAGTTGCCACACAACTTTGCTGTTTTAAAATTGACTGGTTTTAACCCGTGAGCTTTATACCTACAAGGCATTCACGATAAACTGACATCCTGCAAGTCAGCATATTTATATGACGGCCGAAGGTTCTCAATTCGTGCTTTTTTGCACGCCTCATAAGCGAAGCGTTGAGGTGGGTACTACTGTCACTTCGCGCAAAACATCTGATTTTTTTTACATAAAGTATTTTGCATTTTTTTCTTTATTTTTTATTCTAGAACTGATAATATTAGAACAGATGAAAGTAAACTCGTATAGGAGGAAACCGTCTTTCAGTTAAAGTACGTGCGAACGAAAAAACACTCCGAGACATGTGTAGTATGTATATTTCTCTGAACAAAATGATATCTGATTGGAATTATTATAAAAATAACTGATTGATTTTTATAAAATATATATTATCTTAGTCATTTTTAGGAGTAGGTACCTACCTACATATGTATTTAAAACAAAAACCTCTTCACTCGCCTACCAATTTGACTAATAGCAAAAAAATCAAGTAGGTACTTACTACTTACATATTATATTGCACATAAATTATTCAAATTATCATGTAGGTAGGTACATAATTTTTATTTAGTTTTTGTCATATGAAAATAAAAAAATAATGCATAGAACATACACGGAAACGAATAAAAAATTAATATTGTTACTAGTTTTTTGTATGCCCATGAGTAGGTAGTGTTATGTTATTGTAACTTTAATGTATTCGTTCCTGCACTTTGTGTTTTCATTCTCAGTGCTTTAGTCATAAGAATTTTTTTTTCGAAACTTGACTTGAAGATTTACCGCAAATACATATAAATACCCACACCTACCTATATTTCGTTAAGTCATTCATTGAATAAAAGCCCAGTCAATGTCAGTCTTCTATTTTAATTATACTCAAACTCATCAGTAGTTACTGCGTGCGTGCAAATATTTGTAATAGAGTCGTAAAGCCTAAGGAGTAAGGCTTTGTTGTAATGTTCATGTCCATTAGGAACTAGCGCCATCTATTATCCGTTTGCGTACACTACACTAATTAAAGAGTAAACCAGTAAACACATTAGCGGGAAGTTATCATTATTTATTTGAATGAAGGTTGGTATATTTACACTTTTTATCAATATATAAGAAGGTAGTAGTTTTTTTCATAACCTTTAGAGATCTCATGCACGTTTCACAGTACATAAATATATAGGTATAGTTACTCATATTACAGAGTAGATTTTTCGAATTTATATTGTTTCATCGTGATACGTGGAGTGGCACGAAAGTGAGAGTTATATTGAGAAGGTCGAATATCACCGGATAGTTCTAGTTCATAATCACAAAATAGGTAGTTACATAACACTATATACCATTCGGAGGATCTTAAAAGTTAAAACAGATACCGTAGACTAAATTTAATCTGTGATAATGTTGGAAATATAGCATATAGATTATAGACCATAGACATGACAAGGCGCAAGAGTTGATGCTGTATAAACTACATACATAAGAAGATGTCCTTTACATAAAATAAATAAATAATAATAAAAATCTTTATTAGCAAGCAGGCCAGGTACATTAAAAATTAACAATCTATGTACTTACAAACTAATTACTAAAACCTACTAGCTAAAAGGAATGCCGCTCAGCATTTTACAGTGAAAGCATAGACTTTCACTGCAGAGCTGATTTTCAGCGACACCTTATTTATATATCTAATTATAACAAGATTTACTTAATGTTAATATTCAATATAGGTAATAAATAAATAAATAATATAAATATAATAAATATATATATATATATATATATATATTAAATAGTAGTACTTATAAATAAACAATGTATATTTTGTTAAGAGAACAAATATATCAATAAATACAATACATTGAAGCCAAAACCAGACAAGTGCGTAGGATTACAAACGAGCAATGAAAAGTTTAAACATGTTTCTGTTTGATTAAAAGGTACGCTGTTACATAACTAATTATTACAAACAAATCATGACTATTCGTTTCAGTATATAAAATAATATTATTTAGTTTATTTATAACAAATATGGTTAAAGGTAAACAAGGTGAAAATTGCACAGTCATTCAGGTTACTTTAATTTTTCAAGTAAACAAAAAGTGCATTGACTATTTAAAACATTCGTAATAATTAATATTCACATAATAATACTTAATTTTTATTCTTGATTACATGCGACTGTGAATCATGAATTACCAACAATGTTAATGAAATAAAATATACGTAACATAACTTACGTTGTAAAATCCAAAAATCCTTTCAACCAATGAACTTACAAACAAGCAAATTAGCAAATATAATCACTATCACTTCACTTTTAACTTGTAAGTTGTAACCAATGCTTGTAACGGAATAAACAATTTTCCTGCAAAACCGTTCACTTCGTTGCAGTATAAAATAACTAATAGTAAAAACCCTAAACAACTCGATTATTTGAATTGTAGTGACGCATTTGATTACGTATTCAGCGAACAAGGTAAATTATGAATTTAATTTATTCGTGAATCTACATTACAATAATACTCGTATATGATTTTTCTAGGGGGATATATTTAGATATCACGCGAAATACTGAAGAGGAACATCGATATTTGATGTAGTACATTGATTTATTGACTTATTTCATCACTATAAAAATATTACGGAGTCCTTCCCACTTCTGTTAGTATTCTCGCGATGCACTTGATAACTACTGAACCAATAATATTTAAGTAGTTTTAAGTTCATATGGGCCGTAGTTTTTAAGTTATATTAAGACCTTTAACTGTAACGTTCTACATTTGTTGCGAAATTAAAGAAATAAATAAAAAAAAAAATAAATAAAAAATAATCATTCTGTTTTCACTGATGGATAGCGTTATTCCCAAGGAAGGTTTTTTTTACGTTTTACACTGGGCGAATTGCGATTAGTATGGTCTTTTACTTCTGTTAACTTTCCTACACAGAGCCAAAATAAAAAGAGGCTAAAGATCCCTATGAGAAATAAATTTATCAATAAAGACTTAACAACTAAACCACTAAGCCGGATCGTACATATTAACTTTCCTATATCAACGAAGATTAACTAGCCTTATAAGGTTTCTACTGCGGTCAACGATTATTTCTGAACCTCAGGCCTTTGAAGCGTGAAGGTTATACGAGTTCATTATTAAAACGGTTCTTAAATGTTATTTGTATATTTAAATGTTATATTAATAAAAAATAACATTCGTTCTAATTTCTTCATTAAAATCTGAGTGTCTGGAAAACATGGCTATACAGCCATAAGGGTGCTTTTCTGCCAATAATGTGCGAGGATGTGTAGTGACTTAGTGAGGAATGTGTTTGTAAATAACCAATCATATCGCTTCATTTAGTTTGAAGTTTGAAGCGTTTACCGTTTTTTTTTTTTTGTGTGGTGTCTCTCAATGTTAGCCAGAAGGGCTTCTACATTTTGACGCGGACGCGGGGGTGAACTGAAGGTTCACCCTGGTAGCGACATGCACAAGGGCGTCCCCCCTTGACGGGGACCACGAACCTCGGCTTGAGCTGTCGCTTGAGTGGAGGAGGCCAGAAGGGCCCTAATCGGACGGGAGCGTTTACCGTTTGAGGCGATACTATTGGTTATTTACAAACACGTATTCCTCACACCTTTGAGACTGCCAATTGTTTTAATTTATATGTTAAGTTTTAGATCAGAACAACAAAGTAGAAAAATAAAATAAGGAAGTAAACATTCTATATAATAAAATAAACAATGTTACACAAAAAAGTCACGTAAACGTTAATGATAACCTTGAATTACCAATGATAAGAACTTTTTATTTAGTTTATACGGAAAGAAAAAATAACGGTTCGAAGGTAGGAATTCTGTGTGATATAACTTTTAACAATAATCCATACTAATATTATAAATGCGAAAATAACTCTGTCTGTCTGTCTGTTACTCAATCACGCCTAAACTACTGAACCAATTTTCATGAAATTTGGTATGGAGATATTTTGATACCCGAGAAAGGACATCGGCTACTTTTTATCCCGGGAAAATGACGCAATCCCGGAAATCCCACGGGAACGGGAACTATGCGGGTTTTTCTTTGACTGCGCGGGCGAAGCCGCGGGCGGAAACCTTTAACCTAGTATTATATAAATAGGTCAACCATTTCCTATTATAAAACTATCTTTTCAAAAATTGCGATGCTTTTATATCGTAGGAAGTAGGTATGTTTTTTACGCTATATGTAATTTCATTGAGGGCTGATTTTTCAATCCTTGGTTAAAACTTATTCGTCGAATAATGTATAAAACTACCATTTTAAAAAGGTATTCTAATTGCCCGTATTTGACAGTTTACGGGAAATTTTAATATTATCGTGTAATACTTTATTTGACGGATAAGTTTTAACCAAGCATTGAAAAATCGGCCCTGAAACAAATAGTAGGGTCAACAAACATAGTGTTATTTTTATTCAAAATAAACCTATTAATTATGATTTAAGTATATTCCTAAAAAGGCATAGTAAGCTTCTGATAGGCAGATATAAAATTACAAAACTATCAAATTAATTACTCTACGTACCTAATAAAAGTATTAAACCACTAAACCAGTACAAACTGGTTGAATTGCCTCGCTTTCTCAACATCAACATTTTGCAGAAACAAACAAGTTTCTTCTATAAGTTGTTTCAATTCAACGTCAGTAAAAGTACCTACATAAAGCTATTTGCTAAGGGCTATATTAAATATCAATTTTAAAACCTATTAGGTCACAAATCTATTTGCTATGATATAGTGAATTACCTAAGTGTAAAAGCAGATGTTTTATTTAAAGTTCAAAATTTTCAATTATTTTTGCATTCATAAATATATTTAAGTCAAATTGTACTGCGCACTAACTCCATCATATTTGTTCTACCCACGAAACATCAATAATGACTTGCAGTTTTTAAATACATAATATAGTAAAAAAAGACGGGTTGCACTCCGGGAGTGCCGGCAGAAGTGAAAACTTGATTATTAACGTTGAGCATGTTTGATATCCATCCGTCTTACGCTTTTTCGATCAGGTCACGTGTCCTGACGCGAGTTTAAGATTTTATACCCAACGCCGCTAAAGAAGTTTTCACTTCAAAAAACGGTATTCAAATTTACATAACAAAACATTGCGCTAAAATCAAGTTACACCATTCAATGAATAGGGTCATTGCGCTGGTTTTCGTCCAGTTATAGGAGTTGCCAACTTTGTGATGCGAAATAAATATTTTGGAGCACCCTTCCTTAAACATATAATATTTTTTCTTAGTCCTTATATAGTCTTCTTTAAGATAATATTAAGTGAAAATAAATCATTTTGACGTATCTTTTAATTTAAATTATTTTCTGCAAAAGTAGGGTGTATGCTAGTTTTCGTCCAAAAAAACTGGTTTTCGTCCTAGTGTAAGCTAGTTTTCGACCACCGTGTAGAAAAAGGAGGGTGGGTCAACTATCAAGTTAAAAACCAGTTACAGGTAAATATATACTTTTATTTAATCAACATCACAATTTCTCACTACCTTACAGGTTTAGTTTTACTAATAATAATCAATATAACTAGTCAACACTGAGATCTATGTAGCACTTGGCAGTCTTTATATGCGTTAGTGATGACTGTTTAATCATTCGTAATAAAGAAAGGAATACGTTCCTTACAATGTAAATGAATAAAGTAATAATTACAGGACTAAAAAATAACATCAAAAAACAGAAAATAATATTCATTCTAACAACAAAAATTTTCATTCTAATACATTGTTTATCAAATGACTATATTTAACACAGCCATTATAATAAGTTTTAGCTACTAAAATAAACTATGCCTTACTGATTATTATTTGGCATTAATAATCGCGAGATCTGGCCCACGTTTCTTTAAAATATCAGTTGTTTTGCCGTGTATTCTATCGAGAACCATAGATTTAGGAATCCCATAATCTCTACAGACTTGTCTTACTAATGCCTTATTTTTCCGAATTGCCGATAAAGCCTTTATTAAAGATTCTTCAGTGTACGTAGCGTTTTTTTTTTTCTAGATTTCTTAAGACTCCTTCGAGGCCATCTAAAAACAATAAAATCTTTCTTAGGATACGTTGAGTAAGTAGAATAAAAAAATACTGCATTGGCAAAACAGATAACAATATTAGGTACCTACAACACTCTGGCCCTCACCAATTATTTATAAGGAAGATACTGAATAGAAAACTTTTCAATACGTACAAAAAGACGAAAAGTAATGCAAAAGAATAGCTATTTTTAATTTTTGTCCACTCCAATACTCATTCATGGGCGAAAACTAAAACATTTAAAGCTAAATTTAGTTTTCGTCCACTTCTTTAAATATTTTTTTATTTTGGCAGCACTGACAAAGCAGTGGACGGAAACCAAAAAATCTAAACTAATAGCAATAAAGATCACTTCGGTAGAAACTATTCAGTATTTTAAAGGTCCGATAAAATAAAATGACCCTAACAAATATTCACGTAGCTGTTTGAGTTTCCGTCCACTTGGACGAAAACCAAATATTTTGAGAATTTGGTAACCTAGTATCCGTCCACTTAATTTTTCGAAGAGTATTATAAAAAAACCGGCCAAGTGCGAGTCGGACTCGCGCACCGAGGGTTCCGTACAAACCTGCAAGGTTTGTTACAGCTTAAAGGTATTATAGACCTGAGTATTTGGTATGAATTTCAATTTAATACCTCTACGCGTTTATGAGGAAATGGGTAGTAAGTTTAAAATTATTAAAAAAAAATATATTATGTGATGTAACTAAAAATTTATGGTTTTCGTAATTTTTCCTTTATCTATGCTATAAGACGTTGCTTCGTACCAAATTTCAAGATTCTGAGTTCACGGGAAGCACCCTGTAGGTTTTGATTGCCTTGCAAGTGTCGAAAATTTGCGGCATAAACGGCTGTATCTTTTGATTGCGTTGGCTTAGAAGTTTGATTTTTTCACAGCTTCAAGGGACAGTAGACCTGAGTAATTGATATAAATTTCAGCTTCATACCTCCACGCGTTCCTGAGAAAAAGGGTCTTGACAGACGGACGGACGGACAACAAAGTGATCCTATAAGGGTTCCGTTTTTTCCTTTTGAGGTACGGAACCCTAAAAAGTATGATAAACGCTTATAATTGCGTTTATTAAGCTTATAAATAAACATACGTACCAAAAACATTACGTAAACTAGCTAAAACAGTGATTTAACTTACCATGAACTTTTCTCGCCGGCAAATATTTCTCTCGCGCAATGACATCTGCAACGCACGGATGCGAAGCGGCCACTTTTACGTTAATTTTTTGAATTCTCTTCTTGTCAAATCAAATTTTCATGTTGATAGTACTGTTGCTTAAACATTATGGACCGTAAAAAGTGCAAACTTGCGCGGGAAGGTAGGTTTGTATTCAAGTTTTACGCACGTGATTGTAGCAGGTCAGTCAAATGGACGAAAACTGAAGCTGGACGGCAAACCAGCGCAATTACCCTACTACATTTTATTCCAGAAAATAACATGCTAAGAATCCATTCCAAGGATTGTAAGATCCTATAGACTTATAGGAAATCTGCATCTGTAGGACTAATTTTCAAAATAAATAAAATTAATTGTCAAACAATTTATTATTTAACTACTAGCCTATTGAGTCGCTCTAATTATTAAATAACCCGATTGCAGATGAAAAAGAAAGTATGTATTTCAATGATTATTATGTTTCTCAGATTTAAAAGGCAGTGTAAATTACAATATTATATTACTAGCTGGTTAGCCGTGGTTGATATTCTATCGTTATATAATAATATTTATTACTTTGTAAGTATAATTAAAAACAAAGTGAAATACAATCTTAGCATACTTATATTTTTTATGTTGTTAATACTCATATTTTAACATGCATGGCTATTGTTATTACTTATTAACAAGTTCATATTTATAAAAAAAAAACAACTATAAGAGTTTATAAAAAATACAAACAATACTCATATGAACAATGTTGGTAGTTAACTAGTTAGTGTGGAACCAGTTTTCCTGCATTTTTTTTGTGAAAATGTAAAAAAAAATGTTTGTTCGCATTCATTTACTCCGACGTAAAAAAGACAAACATTTATTTATTTATTTATTATAGGAATATAAAATAAATTAATTAACATTGGAAAGTGTACAATAGGCGGCCTTATTGCTTAAAAGCAATCTCTTCCAGGCAACCATAAAAATAAAGGACATGTAAGACATTGGTTGGATTGGACAAGAAAACATACTAATTAGCTTCTAAAAGTTTACAAATGAAGTTAACAGTAATTTAAAATCCTAATCGTATTTCACACAATTTAAAAAGACTGGACTATAAGTCAGTTAACAATTCAGTTTATCTAATACAAGTCGGGAGACGACTATTCTAGAACACCGTAGTATACGATACATCGAGAGAGGAAACCTGTACACACACGCACACGCACACGCACATACACGCACACATACGGGTCACCCCACGTACGTGCGATCAATCATGCGCTATCAAGCCTCTAGGCTCGTCTAGAAATATTCGACTTCACAGTCAATATTACAATTGCATTGTGATTTATTGAACAAATATATCATGATAAGTGCAATCTTTGTGTTCGAACGTAATTAATTTAACAAGGCTCCAGTTTCATCTAGAACTATGTTCTTCACAACTAACGCAGTTATATTTTGGTCATATACTCATATCATTCATATCATTATATTTTGGTTATATACTCATATTTTGGTCTTGGCATTATTTTCTTGTCGATGTTTTAAAAGTGATTCTTTCCGAAATCGAACAGGTATATATGACAAAGAACAGGTTCGGGCAGAATTGTGTAATAATTGGTGTCGTTAACCGAAGTTTAATTTATGCATACAGATAATCATAATAAATAATACTTTAAGCTAATCTGCGTGAGCGCGACATCAAGCTTGTGAATTTTCACTCTTCTTTCGAAACTTTGTGATTTTTCTTAAAGTATTGGGTTCCAGGTTAATAAATAAGTATGTCTTAAATATCAATAATAAATGAAAAATAAAAATTAGGTTGCTGAGATTCTTGGGTCAGAGGATGCCATTGCACGGAAGATGCGGGTTCGAATTCCGTCGCATGATCGAATTTTCTTCTATATTTGTATAATTTTTGACATGAATTGTCAATAAGTGATAATTAGTTGATAACGAGTTAATATATTACTACTTATGCAAATAAGATCATAAGCATATTTATGTAGATTCATGAATATCTATTAAAACTTTACTGCGAATAAGAAATGAACCATAATTTTCTACCACGAATACCAGATATAAGTGGAATTTAGTATATTTTTATTTTCTATTTGTTTTATAAAACGTGTAGGTACTTAGAATTATTTATATTGATGACTTTAAAATTGGCAAGTACAATAAATAAACTTTATATATAGAGTAAAAAACTAAATAAGCTTGTATAACCCGAGCAGATTTCAGTGTAGAGATGAAAATTTCATAAGAAAACAAAATAGCGAATATAATTGTGAAATCAGTACAGCCGTTCATGCATACAGCCGTAACCAAGTGAAATAAAGATTTATTTATATAATCATAAATATAGATCGAAATTAAATATTTATATAGCAAGTTTTAAAACTTCGAGCGTGCATTTACGACGCGTGTATATTTGAATGTCAATTTGCCTTATTTGGTTTTCAAATTTTCTATACGATATGACGTTTTAAAATTGTAAATAGACTTATGTCGATGTCAAGTCGATATGATCATTTCAGTATTTGAATCTATAACTTCTAGAATAGGTCATCGTTTTTGATCCTAGAGGCGACCTTTTGGGTCGTAGTCATGACAACTAAAGATTTGTTACTATCTAAAACCTTGGATTTTTTGGCTCTATCTATACGTATATAAATTTATAAAGAATAGAAAAAATTCGATCACGAGGCGGGACTCGAACCCGCATCCTTTCGCGCCATTCCGGGGCGGATGCCTGACCAACTCAGCCACTCGTGACCCGCCAGAGCAATCGAATTTATTCTATTCTTTCAGTTTTATGTGTCTGAAGGGACACACCGCGCGCCATCTATTGAGATGATTAACAACCATTTCAACCAATATGAAGCACTTTTCAGTGAATACAATATTGTAACGATGGAACACGACCTTTTTTTGTTGAATTTATATTTTTGGTTTTATGGCATTCAAATGCTTTATAAATATAAATTTATAAAGAATAGAAAAAATTCGATTACGAGGCGGGACTCGAACCCGCATCCTTTCGCGCCATTCCGGGGCGGATGCCTGACCAACTCAGCCACTCGTGACCCGCCAGAGCAATCGAATTTATTCTATTCTTTCAGTTTTATGTGTCTGAAGGGACACACCGCGCGCCATCTATTGAGATGATTAACAACCATTTCAACCAATATGAAGCACTTTTTCGATTGCTCTGGCGGGTCACGAGTGGCTGAGTTGGTCAGGCATCCGCCCCGGAATGGCGCGAAAGGATGCGGGTTCGAGTCCCGCCTCGTGATCGAATTTTTTCTATTCTTTATAAATTTATATTTATAAAGCATTTGAATGCCATAAAACCAAAAATATAAATTCTATCTATACATATTATATGGTCAATGCACTATAAAATTCTTGGGAAACATTAATTAAGTCTGCCAATGTGGACGGATTCGCGGAAAACTACAACTTATTAATAACGAATTTGCAGTTTTACACCGATAAACTCGCAACAAACTAACTTAAACGTGTTTTATTTTCATTGTACAATTTCCATACATTATAATATTTATTTTACACATCAACTTTAAAACAAGTTTGACTTCTTATTTGCACGTGTGTGTGTGTGTGTGTGTGTGTTTGTACATACACAGTTTACAAACCACATACAAGAATGGGAAGATTGTACTAGGTACTAGTACTACCTATGTGATAGGGAATATGCATAAAATTTGAAATGGCCTAAAATATTTTTTTCTCGAATACTTATTATCGTCATATTATAATGAAAAGGATTTTTTTTTATTTACTTATTATTTAAACCCCTAAAATAATATTCAAAAAGTGCAAAATAAGGCAGCGAAATTCAAACTTCCAAAACGCGCCACCATTGGTCGAACGAAATGTGACGTCATCTGACCCGACATTGTATTCATCAGCGTCGAAACTCGTACTGTTTTCCAAGTTTTTGTGAAGAAAATAAATAATTTAAACCTATATATTATTGTGCTGATTGTAGTGAAGATTAGTTAAGGTTTGTAGTGAATCTAGGACGATGACTGAAGCTGGTTTCGTCAAAGCACAATCGGACAATCTACCGTGTGATTAAAAATTAAACCTATAGTAGACTTTTCACTGTCACGATATCGCTATCAATGCGGGTGAAACCGCTGGGCATTGCTAGTCTTTCCTAAACTAAATATGTATGACTAGATAGATTTTTTTTGTTTATTGTAGGGGTACTGCATTTGATTTCTGTCTAATTCTGTTAATCTGTTTTTTTATGCTATGAAAATAAAACAAATGTAAATACTTATATTATATTCATTTTTTTATTAAAACATCCTGCATATTTACCAATCCACAAGCTACTATTATTACATCATCTATGATAGGAATTTAATTATAGTCTACACAAGCATGAGGCAGTAACATATGAAACTCTCTTAACCTATTTATTACCCGTTCAACATGTATTCTTAATGCTGCTATACGTTTTGATAGTTTCTTCACAACAATATAAACACGATTTAGGAGATATATTATCCCTTCTCATCACCTTACACCACTGTTTTCGTATTTTCGCATCATTTGAAATACGAAAAAACACTTTGTCGGGTGTTTTTCGAGTAGTATTTGTGCACTCCGGTACCATACAATACGTAGAAGATAATTTTTTTACTTCTTCCATGGCTTTAAAGTTATTAAAACTGTAAATATTACGAAGTAACTGAAAAGTCCACAGAAAACACTAAGGTAAACACCCACTGGACGTATCATGTGACGTCACGCAAAGCGCGCGTAAAATGGCGGCGTTTGAACTGCTTAAGGGTGCTATTACCGATTTTTAACAAAAAACGCTATTTTACGGTACCATTTTAACTCAAAGCAATTACACGTGAGAACAAAGTAATATCTTAATTTAAAGATAATATATTCAGTTCTACGATCATCTTATAAAAATTGTACGACGTCATACAAAATTGTCGCTGAAATACGATTTTCCCAGCACAATGATCGCATAAAATGCAAAAAAATGGGGTCTAAAACGGTACAATTTTAAGAAAATTAAAAGCCTAATCTATCTTCTTACCTATAAATTATTGAGGGATATATAGGCCTTTATAGATTCTGATAATTTTTTTGTATCTAAATCAAAATTTTAATTCAATTATTAGCTAAATTAAAAATACTTGTCGATTTCTTCATACATTTTGCTCTCGCGGGTCGTCAGACCGCGCTCAGAAGCGCTCTTGGAAGGACGGGTGTATCGCTCCTCGTCCCAAAAATAAAACGAATTAGAAAAAGATTATTGTGCGTGCACTGTCGTTTTCGTGATTTGAAATATTTGATACTTTATAAGAGTAAACTGTATAAGTTTCATATTCCAATTATTTGTAATTTAAAATTATGTTTTAAAAATTACCTTGCCTGAGATGCTCTTTTTTATGGGTTGTTGAATAGATTGGTGGGGTAAAACAATTCAAGATGGCGTCGACGAAAATTTGACTTTTTTTCGTGATGGGTGTCATTTTCATAGTTTTTGGGGTAGCTATTAACGAATATGAGGTCAAAACTGAAATCCAAGATGGCGCCGACGAAAATTGTACATCTTTTCGTCATGGGTGTCATTTTCATGGTTTTTGGGGTAGCTATTAACCAATATGAGGTCCAAACTAAAATCCAAGATGGCGCCGACGAAAAATTTGACATATTTTCGTCATGGGTGTCATTTTCATGGTTTTTGGGGTAGCTATTAACGAATATGAGGTCAAAACTATAATCCAAGATGGCGCTGACGAAAATTTGACTTTTTTTCGTGATGGGTGTCATTTTCATGGTTTTTGGGGTAGCTATTAACGAATATGAGGTCAAAATTATAATCCAAGACGGCGCCGACGAAAATTTTACATCTTTTCGTCATGGGTGTCATTTTCATGGTTTTTGGGGTAGGTATTAACCAATATGAGGTCAAAACTAAAATCCAAGATGGCGCCGACGAAAAATTTGACATATTTTCGTCATGGGTGTCATTTTCATGGTTTTTGGGGTAGCTATTAACGAATATGAGGTCAAAACTATAATCCAAGATGGCGCTGACGAAAATTTGACTTTTTTTCGTTATGGGTGTCATTTTCATGGTTTTTGGGGTAGCTATTAACGAATATGAGGTCAAAATTATAATCCAAGACGGCGCCGACGAAAATTTTACATCTTTTCGTCATGGGTGTCATTTTCATGGTTTTTGGGGTAGGTATTAACCAATATGAGGTCAAAACTAAAATCCAATATGGCGCCGACGAAAATTTTACATCTTTTCGTTATGGGTGTCATTTTCATGGTTTTTGGGGTAGCTATTAACGAATATGAGGTCAAAACTATAATCCAAGATGGCGCCGACAAAAATTTTACATCTTTTCGTCATGGGTGTCATTTTCATGGTTTTTGGGGTAGCTATTAACCAATATGAGGTCAAAACTAAAATCCAAGATGGCGCCGACGAAAATTGTACATCTTTTCGTTATGGGTGTCATTTTCATGGTTTTTGAGGTAGCTATTAACCAGTTTGAGGTCAAAACTAAAATCCAAGATGGCGCCGACGAAAAATTTGACATCTTTTCATCATGGGTGTCATTTTCATGGTTTTTGGGGTAGCTATTAACGAATATAAGGTCAAAACTATAATACAAGATGGCGCTGACGAAAATTAGACTTTTTTCGTGATGGGTGTCATTTTCATGGTTTTTGGGGTAGCTATTAACGAATATGAGGTCAAAACTAAAATCCAAGGTGGTCGTCGAATTTCAAGATCGCGTCATGGTAATACTGTCGCGTTATGGAGCAAGGCGGCGATTTTGGTATCTATGAATCTCGCCAAAGAAAATTCACTCCTGACACGTTTTCTCGGCACACACGTTCTTTTTTATTTTATTCTCTTCGTTTAAATGTTTTAGATAAACTTTATTTTAAATAAAGTTTAGCGAATATATTTAAAGTTAATAATATCTGTCAGAATATAAACACAGATGATGATTGCCACAGAGTTGCGTTTTATATTACATTTCTAAATTCTAAATATGCATTTCAATGTTCTTTAAAATTGTTTTTTTTTAAGACTTTCTACAAAACTGTAGTTGTTAACGTTTTTGTTATTTTATTTATGTTTACTTTAAAGGAGTAAGAAAAATATACCTAATTATCGACGGTTACATTGGGGATTTGGTAATACCTACATAGCTGTCTCAAAAACCTTGAAAATGACACCCATGCCGAAAAGATGTAAAAGTTTCGTCGACACCATCTTGGATTTTAGCTTTGACCTCATATTGGTAAATAGCTACCCCAAAAACCATGAAAATGACACCTGTGATGAAAAGATGTAAAATTTTCGTCAGCGCCATCTTCGATTTTAGTTTTGACCTCATATTGGTTAATAGCTACCCCAAAAACCATGAAAATGACACCCGTGTCGAAAAGATGTAAAATTTTCGTCGGCGCCATCTTCGATTTTAGTTTTGACCTCATATTGGTTAATAGCTACCCCAAAAACCATGAAAATGACACCCGTGTCGAAAAGATGTAAAATTTTCGTCGGCGCCATCTTGGATTTTAGTTTTGACCTCATATTGGTTAATAGCTACCCCAAAAACCACCCACATTTGCAAATGTGTTTGCTACTTAGGAAAAGTTCAGATTTAAAGATATAGGTAATGTGACGAATTTAATTTATTTCATTCCGACTGTTTCTCGGAATAACATACATTTACTAAGAATTGCATACAATGCCGGGTTTAATATATTGCCGGTAACATAATATTATGTATGATAATAATTCTTAAAAAAGTATTTTATACATTTCTTAAAAAGCTTCGATATTGTATACAATAATACAATTCATATTCAAATTGTTGTAAAATAGTCACACTTTTTTAAGTTGGTTGACCGTTGAATACACTAAAATACTTATAAGGATCGTACCTACTAATAAAAGTAACAAAATGAATTTTTAAAGTTCCCAGTAATCTTCTGGAATCAATTTCAATAAAAATATAAAAAAATAATAATATCAAGTATGAAGATGGTCTATAAAATGGAATGCATGTTTACGTGAGCGTGATGTCTCGCGAACCACGTTGCGACGTTAAATACCTAAATTTGAGTAGCGCAGATTTGTGACAGCGTCCTTAATTTTTTTTAAAGTTTTAAATTTCATTTTTAAAAATATCTAGAGTATTTTGAAGCCCATTAATATTTTTTTCTACGTTATAGAATAGTAAACTATTAATTTAAGACAAAAAAGAAAAACATGAATATTCCCTATTGCTTCGCTCTGTGCTTCGCTCAATCAACACACACAAACGTTGTAATTGTGTAGAACATTGCTCTTTATAGATTTTGTATATGTGTGCGTGTTAAAATATAGAATAACTAGCTTTCCCCACGACTTCGTTTGGGCGGATGACATGTTGTCGTGTGATAGTAATAAATTAATAATTATTGTTCAATGAAATCATTTGTTATATTTGACCTTCAAATCTTTATTCAAAATGAATAACAGATCGATATTATGCATTTTATATAAAAAATTTCGACGTTCACTAGTTCATTGTGTTTTTCTCATTTTATCAATTAAGTATTTAAAAATAAAACATCGCAATATAAGGCATGTGTACGTGTTAGTTTTTTATATAAACCATTGAATGCGATCCACAACATAGATGTCATTATCTGAATCTATTGACTTATTTAGATCACAATCGAAAATGCTATATAACTTGCAATTCACATCAGATAATGTTTGACCTAATACGTAATCTATGCCTACCTCAACCGCTTAATTGCTATAACAATTCAATAAAAATAATAATAAATTCTAACCTCGTGTTGAACGACGAAATGACGACTATAATCAATTAGGTATATTCATGGACGTATAAAAAAAGACGGACGCCGTTTTACGAACAAACAACGTGAAGCCACCATAGTAAGCTAGCGATCGTGTAAAGACAATGAAAACGCACACACTCTCACCATAGTAAGCTAGTCGACCGCCATTACGTCGTGAGCTACCGGCTGATTAACCGCGTCACTGTTTCACAAAAAAATATTTAAAATGCCGTCTTGCGTAGTTAATTGGTGTCGCAACAGTACAATTTTAAATAACAAAACACAGGGGATTACATTCCACAGGGAAGCAAGTTATTTCTTTTATGTTTTAATGACAAAATTATTACGGCAAAATTATAGAAAAAAATACAGCCGCCATTGTCATCGCGACAGCTGTTACCATAGTGTTGCCATTATTTCAAAATTTCATTCTCCCAAAAGTCGGGGAGTTGATGTAAAGTTAATTAATTTTAAAATTACGATAAAATAATTTGATACAAAATGCAAATTTGTTTTTGCATTTTCTTCTCACAAAAACATGTATACTATGCTAGCCCTTATATAACAACCATATTTAAAAAAAATATCACAGCCAATTATTAACACTGTCTTCGACATCTGTTATAAGACTGTTAATTTGAAAATTTCAAGTATATGTATACTGAAATCGTATGAAGCATGTTTCCTATTTGTTTGTTATTAAACTGACATTTTATTTATTTTATTTTATTTATTTTAATAATAATTAAGGAGACATTACCTTTCCTTTCCCCAATATTGGTTGAACAAGTTTTCATACATTTTCCTTTGGTTTCGCGTCCAGTGGTTAATCGTCAAAGCTAAATAGTAATTGTATTGATGCATAGGTTCTAATAGTTAGAGTACATATAAAAAGTATAAAAAATTGAAAAATAAAAAAAACCAAAGTGTGGGGTAATTTTATTGCATCTGGCAATCAACCTGGCACACACACATGGATGTGTCACCGCCATTACTAGGCTTCACTCAATGTTTAGGCGATACTCCGTCCGTCTTTTTTTATACGTCCATGGGTATATTATTATAGGAACGTGATGAGTGAAAGCGAACACATTAAAGCTCAAGCATAGTATGTATTATTTTATCTGTGGCTCAGATATGAAACACACGTCATTCATAAACAATGGTTTTATTGCAACTACCACAGTCCCTTTGTCTCGCAAATCGCAATATGTTCGCAATATATCTAAACGTATTTATATACTTGAGTTCACCATACGAACGCAAACATTGACTCGATCTATGATAGCAATTAAAGTAAATGACAAGTAAGTATGGGTTGCGATGGTCGCATGAAGGTACAAGGTGATTGAGTGTCTCTGCCTCTACCATAGATTTAGACTCTATCTAAGTATCTCATCTAAGTTTTCGTTAGTGTTAGTTCGTTAGTGTAGTTAGTGTTGATCTCTATCTAAGTTTTAAGCTAAAGAGTGAGTTTCATTACTAAATATATTTTTATAAGGTAAATAGAATTGTAAGAAACTACTATGTAGTTATAAAAAATTAAAAAATTATAATTTAGCGGAACAATTATGAAGTGAGATTATCCCTACTCATACTATAAATGCGAAAGTAACTCTGTCTGTCTCTTCTTTACGCCTACACCACTGAATCTATCTTGATTAAATTAGGTACAAAGATAGTTTGAGAAAAGCACAGAAAGTTATTATCCCGGAAATCCCACAATTGATTTCGAGAGCGACACCACAAGCGGAAAGGTAGTGAGTAGGGAATATGTCTAAATATAAACAAAAACATTCCTTTTGAGAGAAATTGCGTGGGTCAGTACTCTGTAGAGTGTAGAATGTACAGGACACTTGATGTTATGTGATAATTCCCTACACTCAAATGATTACAAGTGCATTATCTGGTGCAATAATTGGCAACGCATGTTCGTTCATATTAGTTTAGCAATTGATATGTGATAATTAATAAGTTTATCTATAGATTATATCTGATGAAAAACATTAAATACATATACTAATTTTAGTCGCAAAAAGATCCGTAAAAATATGACGTGTATATTTTTAGTCAAGGTTGTTTAACATATTTACATATGAAAATATGTTGAACCAAATATTTTTTTACATCAGCAAATTTAATTTTAAGAAAAAGCAATATATTCTGCTAAAAATATGAATGGGATATTAATCCATGATAAAACTATAGTGATACCACACTAGACTGGGTTGTATTTTTAAATACTTGGTGAACTGGGAAATACTATTTATTCATTCAACTAGACTTGCTTTAGAAGCACTTTGGATTCATCAGAATACATCATTGAATATTTACCACCAGTTCAGAAAGCAGTTTTTTTTTCACATTACAAATATTGTGAGTTTTGGAATCTCACAATGAAAACACATTTTGAGCTATTTATAGATGGGTAGAGTACTTCCAATAATGTAAAATATTATGCAACATATAGGTAAGTACTTCATAACATACATTATTATTTTACTGAAATAATCATAATATTATGAAGGGGAATTCACAGCACTTAGAAACAGTTTACAATGCAAAAATTAAAAAAAAACTATATGACATTATTGCACTTTATGGTTGGCTGTTGGCACTTTTAGTAAGTATTCTATCCTTTTAGAAATGAAATAGTTTGCGAGGAATCATAATAAATGGTTAAATAGATTGAATGTAATAAGTATAACTTATTGAAGTACTTTTGCAGAGTATATTTTGTCCCGCTTTTGTTAAATATTCCAAAATCCCGGACTTTTGTTTACATTCTCTGAAAATAGTGTGCACATGTTTAAATTCCAAGAAGGACTAGAACATATCTTTCAAAATTATTTGAACTCATAAAATTACCTATTTATCAATTCAAGGTAGGTACATAGTTCGTTTCATTTATAATTCCGTCAAAAAAGTTCCAGCATATTCTTCAGACACAAAATTTGAACAGTAAGTTAACAAGGATCACGTAACTATAGAAAGTCTCATGATGTTATGTAAATATTGAGTTATTATATATATCAAATTTCATCTAAACTTAATATATAGCTTATTACAATTAATGAAAGAAGCAGTATTATAAATAAGAAGAACAAAAATTAAATGTGAGAACTTACCAATTTGCTGTACAATCGAGTTTGAAGAGATGTTGCACAATTTTACGTGAACTTCATTGATATATTCCTCTGTCTTAAAATTTGGAAATGTGTAGGAGGATAATTACAAATCACAGTTATTCTGTTACGGGTTAAACGCGGATAAATTTGTATTCAATTATTCAACATTAATTCAATAAATATTAAATATATATTTCTAATGTGCTTTCTATCAATTATTCTATCTCGCCAAAGTCAAATGACAACTGACATCTGCCGCCTGACAGCAGCTGACCATTGACATATCGTAATCACAGAGCAAGTAATAATATGCGTTTGTGGCTGTGGCCCGTGGCTCGTGTTTCGGCGACCTTAGAGTATATATACCTACTATCTATAGAGTGCGAACAACGAAGTGGGAACAGTAGGCACAGGTGGGAACAACACGACGTTCCCGCCGCGAGCGCTCGTAGTCGTGGTTGAGTGCTATCAAAGTGCGTTTCTCTAGCCATTTTTTTCGTATTTACGAATAAACATGGTGAAATGTGCAGTTCGATCTTGCAAGAACGATACTAGAAATGTCCCTTTGTACGCTTAAATCTTTGAAACTACGCAACGGATTTTGATGCGGTTTTCTTAATAGATAGAGTGATTCAAGAGAAAGGTTTATATGTATAATAACATCCATTTAATAGTGGAGAAGTACTGTTATTTTAGAGGTTTCTAATGTGATGTCGTAAATAATTACATTTTTTCCGCTTACATTGCAAACGCAGGCTGAACCCTACGAGTTTTATCAAAATAATGTACTAAGTATTGTACACATTGAAAAGGTCTACAGAAAAGTCCGCGATGGTATATGTCTATCTCTTATGGATAACCCACAATAACTTTTTTTTGTCATTTACTTTTTACGACAAATAATGGCTAATTTTCGAAGCGATTTTAACCAATACAGCTAATGCTGTAAAATTAATTGGTTTAGGATTAATATCCTTAACCAATTAAATACCTTGAATACATTGTTCATTTAATATAGATCTATATGGCCCTTTACACCGTATGATTTAAGTGAATATTTTCGAAGATATTACAGATTTAAAAATTGCGGGACGTAACGTTTGCGGCGGTACCAACCGGCCGCCCGGCTATATATTTTATACCCGTGCGAAGCCGGAGCGGGCCGCTATGTTTTTATATACAACGTTCACATTTTTTCTGTAGTGTATTAAGTATCAGCATTGCACCCGTGCGAAGCCGGGGCGGGTCGCTAGTATATTATATAAATTAAAATTCAAGTACGTGAGTACATCGAATATCGAATCGTAGTGAATCGTAGTGTTTTGCATAGTGCAAATGGTGTTTTTTCACAGAATATACTAGTAACACCCGAAACGAAATTATTTTTTTAAGATCTATGCAAAACAGTCTGTCACAGAGGATCTGACATTTGACATTTACACAGTGATGTCAAATCTTTGTCTTTGATTTCCGTAGACAGAGAAACCAACCAAACCAATTGGTTTCTCTGTCTACGTTGATTTCATTCGCTTTTCAGTTTTGAGTTTTCATAATTTACACTTCATGTTTGTCACAACGTCGTGTTGACCTGCCAAGTGAAAGCGAATAACGATAAAGATTTCACAGTACATTTCGATTTATCTGCTATCTACACATCGTGTCGAAATCATAAAGGTGACAAAAATTTCCTTTTGTGTTTGTGTACAGTGCATTGGCAAATTTGGTGCGCAATAATCATAATTTTTTGCAACAATATTTTTGTTTTGATAATCTTATTGACATTTGTAGCCACGCATAGGTGATTTAAAGTCGTGTAGGTTGTTTTGGAAGTATTTAAGTAATGTCTGGTGAGGATAAAGACATGAACGGTGAAGTGGGTTCGACGATAAATTCCCAAGCTTTACAAGCAGCTGACGATGAGAATTTGAAATCGTGTTGGGTGTGCTTTGCGACAGAACAGGACGACAGACTTGCTGCGTGGGTTCAGCCTTGCAAGTGCATTGGAACTACAAAGTGGGTGAGTAGCTAGTTTATAAAGTTGTATAGGGAATAAGCCTATTTCCACAAGGTTTTAGCCGGTTTTAATGTTATAAGCAGTTTAAATTGCAATTTTGTAACGGCAATATTATTAAATACCCTCAAGTAGGATTATTATTTAAATGTTTTACCTGATACTTGATCAAGTCAACCAAATTTATAGGAATAACCCATTGAGCCCCGAACGGCCCGATCGGTCCACGACACAATAGATTTTTTATTGTGTCTGTGATTCCGGGGCCTGAGTTATTAAAGGAAAAGGATAAAGTAATAAAAAAAGTAATTGTCCATTTTGATTGGTATTGACTTGTAAGATGTATTAATTGTTATCACATTCAAAACATAAACAATGTGAAAATGATGAACTTTGATCCATGTGTTAAACATTAAATTAATATGAATTGCGCACATCCACACCCTCAATTAAATTGATAAAAATATTACTTAAATATTTATGCATAAAATCTATATTTAACCTTAAACTCGCACCTCATTTATGATTAGAGAGAATTTATACATTAGATTATTTTACCTATGTGTATTATATCAATATGAGTGTTGATTTTTTTAATCTTTCTAATGTTTAATTTTCAAAAATTGAAAATCACTACATAGTATAAAACAAAGTCGCTTTCTCTGTCCCTATGTCCCTATGTCCCTTTGTACGCTTAAATCTTTGAAACTACGCAACGGATTTTGATGCGGCTTTTTTTAATAGATAGAGTGATTCAAGAGGAAGGTTTATATGTATAATTTATTTATTTATTTATAGCCTTTATTGCCAATATTACAGGTAACATTTTTACTTAAAACTAAAATTAAATTTCTTTGTGGGTGTTGGCGTGTCCTTGTGACACAAAGGCCTCTTCCAACTTCTTCCACTCGCCACGTTCTTTCGCCTTCCGTAGCCATAGCGGCCCCGCCACTCTCCTTATCTCATCTGACCACCTTTTTCTTTGTCTTCCTCTTTTTCTTTTAGCATCTGCTCTGGGAGTCCATTCAGTAATGACCCTTGTCCATCGGTTTCCCTTTTCTCTGAGCATATGCCCTACCCACCTCCATTTAAGAATCTTTGTCTTTTTCACAACATCTTCTATTTTTGTTATATTTCTTATATCTAAAGCTCTTTTTCTATGTTTTTTTGTATAACCTAGTATGCTCCTCTCCATAGCTCGTTGGCATGTTACCAATTTTGTGTCATGTTTTTTTGTTTTAGCCCAAGTTTGGCAACCATAGGTTAGTATTGGCAAAATGCAGGTATTGAATAGTCTTCTTTTAATTGTGATATTGTATTGTGTATTTTTAAATATTTCTTTCAGAAAAGAAAGAAATATTTGATATGTATAATAACATCCATTAAATAGTGGAGAAGTACTGTTATTTTTGAGGTTTCTAATGTGATGTCGTAAATAATTACATTTTTTCCGCTTACATTGCAAACGCAGGCTGAACCCTACGAGTTTTATAAAAATAATGTACTAAGTATTGTACACATTGAAAAGGTCTACAGAAAAGTCCGCGATGGTATATGTCTATCTCTTATGGATAACCCACAATAACTTTTTTTTGTCATTTACTTTTTACGACAAATAATGGCTAATTTTCGAAGCGATTTTAACCAATACAGCATTAATCCTTAACCAATTAAATACCTTTAATACATAGTTCATTTAATATAGATCTATATGGCCCTTTACACCGTATGATTTAAGTGAATATTTTCGAAGATATTACAGATTTAAAAATTGCGGGACGTAGCGTTTGCGGCGGTACCGGCCGACCGCCCGGCTATATATTTTATACCCTTGCGAAGCCGGAGCGGGCCGCTATGTTTTTATATACAACGTTCACAGTTTTTCTGTAGTGTATTTAGTATCAGCATTGCACCCGTGCGAAGCCGGGGCGGGTCGCTAGTATTAAATAAAATAATATAGGTACTGAATGGCTTGGCAAATACCTAGACAAAAACTGACTAAGCATGTTTTGTCATAATAATTTAGTAACCAAACTTTTCACAGTATTAAGTTAAAGTATTTACTTATTTCAATGAATAATAATTCTGAATGTTAAATTAAAAGTAGGTTAGGAATCAATTAGGCATTTACATTATTGTATTGTGTGTCAAAAAACACTGACAAAATTTTGCATATACATTACTCTCAGGTTTTGAAAGCAAAAATTACAAAAACATTATACTTACATTCTTAGTTCTAACAATCTTTGGAATGTAACAGAGTACATAATGTCCTAAAGTAAAATTGTGTATAATGAGAAATTAAATAATAGAATTTAAAAAACCAGTTTTGAAAATCTAACATGTTTTTTTTGTACAAACGTTACAGCATAAATCTATACTAATATTATAAAGCTGAAGAGTTTGTTTGTTTGTTTGAACGCGCTAATCTCGGGAACACTGGTCCGATTTGAAAAATTCTTTCGGTGTTCGATAGCTCATTTATCGAGGAAGGCTATAGGCTATATACATATTATCACGCTACGATCAACAGGAGAGGAGCCACGGGGGTGAAACCGCGCGGCGCAGCATAGTTCTTGTTCATTTTGTACGAAGTTGGCTTATACATAAATTATTGAGTTTTTGAATGTTACTCAGGTTGTAGGTTATTATAGGTTGAGAAATAATTAAAAAATGATGACAAATAAAAACAAAAAACATGTACGGAAAGTGAAGTAGAAAGTAAAACCATGTGATAGTAACTTGATAGAATAAAAAATTCTCAAAACATGTGTACATTTCATAGGATATCATTTATGATAGGAAATCAGAATAAATTTGATTGGGCTATTATTATTGTGATAATAGGGGAATGTAGATGATTTAGCATCATTCTAGCATCTATTATTTATTAAATTGGTAGCACAAGCAATTGTGTAAGATGAAAATAACAGCACATATCATATTAATGATTGTAAAATTTTTACGAATTATCTTCAATATTATAAAACTGAAGTTTGTTTGTTTGTTTGAAAGTGCTAATCTCAGGAACTACTGGTCTAATTTGAAAAATTCTTTCAGAGTTACAGATAGCCCATTTATCTAGGAAGGACATAGGCTATATCATCACCCTAAGACCAAAAGAAGCAGAGCAATGGGGGTAAAACCGCGGGGCACAGCTAGCTTATTATATTAGTAAAATAGAATTGGTTTAAGGTTATTTTAGTTAGTAAAAAGAACATTGGCATGTTTAAATGAGTATTTATTTACCTAAAATATTCATTAACAAATTAAGAAACCATTATTTTTTAAATTATTGTAACAATATTTAACTTGTTTGATGAGTCTAAAAAGGAATAAAATAAGTTTGACCTGAATTCATGTTATTTCGTCATTACCTTAGAAAGTTAATAATAGCTGACAATGGTTTATGAATAACAATGTTATTGTAATTTACTTTTCAAAGGGGATAAGTTATTGAACTATGTCGCAACTTTGCTTTTGTTGTCTCCTTGATTGTAAAGAAACATGATTCATATCTATAAAGATATTGATGGTGTAAATATGTTGTTCAAATGATAAAAGCCTTTTTACTTAAAAAAGACACTAAAAGTCTTTTGGTTTCTCATAAAATTACTGTAAGGTCTATTAAAGTAGTATTTTTATATACAAGGTAAAATATTGTCAGTTACAATCAGCAATTGTAACTGATATTTCACGATATGCGAAAATAAATGAAGTTTGTTCATTATAGAAAATGTAGAACAACATATATATTTTATTTGTGAGGTATAATATTGTTTTAGTAGTAGTATTTAATACCAACCAGACTTTACTTGACCTTACTTAACCAGACTTTTGATTTTACTAATCATTATTTCGTTTTTTTTATAGCTCTATGAACCAGCATTTGAAGTAATGGTGGTCAGTTTGGATATAGACCATACCATGTTATTTTATTTTGTTGTATTGAATTTGTAGGGCTGCCGAAAGTACAATGGTGGCCCAATTTCAATGAGGATCAAATACCATTAACGAATATTTACTTTAAAAATTATTGTTCCCATACTTCTTCATTGTAGTTAATAGATATAATATATCGTAGCAGTTAATTATGCCGTGGATTCTGCCTAGATAAGATGCATGGAAATCATATTATGTTTAAATGGTTTACATAACCGTTTCCACAAACCATTTATAGTTTTCTCACAAATATTGAACGAGCAAGGAAAATTCAATCCAATGTGATGTCAATAAAGATTTGCTCCTTGAACCCATTAAATCGTATCAATTGAGTGGCGATAAAATGAATTGACATTACGCTATAATACTATATTCATTATTATCATTGAAGCAATTATATTTAGCAGTATAGTACCTACATATAATTAGTTTTTCTTGATATTTTTGGTTGGATTACTTGTTGACCAATGCCTCTGAAACAAAAGATATTTCCGTAAATATTTTTTACTAGCTTTCCGCCCACGGCATCGCCCGCGATTTCAAAGAAAAACCTGCGTATCTCCCGTTCCCGTGGGATTTCCGGGATAAAACCTAGCCTATGTGTTAATCCAAGTTACCCTCTATATGTGTGCTAAATTTCATTGAAATCGGTCCAGTAGTTTATGCGTGAAAACCATATACATACATACATACATAATTACAAACCTTTCCTCTTTATAATATTAGTATAGATGAACAGGAGTGTTACCATGATGTCATAAAGCAGTATTAATTTCAGTGTGATCAGTGATGGCGCTAGATAACCTATATACTAATAACCCCATCAATATTAAACACTGGAAATAATAATGCTTTAGACATCATGGTAACCCCCCCCCTATAATTTTTATGTAGAAGTGTGAAGTTTAGATATGGTAATTATAATTTATTTTCTTAAGAATTGGGTTATCAAACAACAATATTGTGCGATTCTGTCAGGTGGTTTAGAGATTAGAATGTTCAAATAAGCAAGCTATTCAGGTATAATATTTGTCTACTATCTAATAGATAACTTACAGGCAGAGCAAATATTTGTATTACCAAGAATGTTCTGAATACATATTATGTAGTGTAATTTTAGCTAAATAAATAGTACTATTTTCATTGAATTAATGCGTTAGCGCTTAAAATGTGATAATACCAAACCGCAAAACGTAAAAAAAAAGTTTTTAGCAGCAAGACCTTGCGAGTTGCGGTAGGTTTCAATAAAATACAATAACATAAACTATAAAGCTCTGTATTTTCGTAGACGTTTTTATGATGGGAAATTCTCATAATTATGCGTAAATCATATTGAGAGATTTTTTTACGATTTTATCTTCATGCGTGCTTGTTTATGCCTATTATTTAAGACCAATGATGACGTATCTTAGACTGCTATCAGAAAACCTAATTGGTAGCGTGATGATAAATAGCATTCCTCGATAATTCAACTATACAACACAAAAATATTTCGAATTGACGAATTGAGAGCAGATTATAGACGAAGTTGCGTCGGTCAGCTAGTCCATAATACCTATAGCTTTGGCTTTTACACACTAGGTTGTATGAAAATATTATCTGAGCTAAGCTCTGTTCGTTTCGGACATCGACAAATTACAAGGAAAGTCCTTGAAGCTCGTTAAATGCAAAGGATTGGTTATTTGTGTATCTGGTTATGGGAGTTGGTAAAAAATAGTATATTATTTTCTTTGCCACATTATCATTACTTTTTGCAACAACAACTAGCACAGGTAGTTCTGTCTCATTTATATCACACATATAAATAAACAACCTTATCAGAATTTTATTAATTTCGCAGGTATTTTTTCCCTATTTATATCGAATCCATTATTAGATTGTCTAAATTCTAAAACCTTTTAATACCATTAATAGATAATATACAATATATGAAGCTAAACGATTCCCAAGTACCTATTAATAATCGTTATTCCAATTGTCAGTTTTTAACAATGATAAGTATCGATATTGCGTTAGGTTAATGAACCCGTTTGCTGATTGGTGAGTGCAATTGGCCATGAGCCACTCCTAACTGCAAGTGGAGTTGTAAAATTACTGTTCTAGGAGTCAGGACCTATTTAGAATCTACATAATATAATATCTAACAAGTAATAATACATATTTTGAAATTGCTCTTAGTAATGAAGCAGAATTTATCAGCTTTACTATTTCCCCACGGACCTATATCATGGGTAGGGGAAATAGAAGATTTCTTTATGCTACGAAAAATAGGTTCATTATGAAAAACATCGTCAACTTATGGAAATAAGTCAGATAACCTACAGAAGATGGTTTAATACTTTTCTTATAATAAAACTTAAACGATTACAACACGCTCTCTAGACTCCTAACTCTTCAGATACAAAAATCAAAAGTTGGCTCCGTTGCGATGTGATACAAGAACAAACAAACACACAAACGCTTTCGCATTAATATAATATTGAGTAATATAACGTGCCAAGCCTCCGTTACTTCAATTGCTATTACAAAAACGATATAGTTATTATGCTCTTTTAAAAAAAAATCCATTATCCTAAACTTCCTTGCAGGTACACCAAAGCTGCCTCCAGCGATGGGTGGACGAAAAACAGCGGGGCAACATCAGCAGAAAGGTCCTCTGTCCTCAATGCAAAGCGGAGTACATAGTGGTGTTCCCCTCGATGGGGACGTTTGTAGCACTGCTCGATGCTATGGAAGAGATCACGCACAAGATCAGCCCGTTCATAGCGGGTGGTGTGCTTCTGGGATCGATATATTGGATCGCTATTACCTATGGTGCTGTTACTGTTATGCAAGTGAGTGCCTTTTCTGCTTTTATTTAGATACCTGCCTAAAAAAATGGACCTACAAATTTTGTGTTGTGTACAATTGACCTACAGCCGTTCTCTGTGTATTTCGGGTCAAATAAACTTTTTTTGTGTTCACTTTGTCTTGTAGGAATGATCTTCTTCTTTTTTGTTTATGGCCTTCCCGATCTTATTGTTAATTTGTGTGTTATGTTTTAACTCTAAAACTACTGGACCAATATAAAAATTATTTAATCACCAGTGGACAGTTATATGCGGAAAATGATAATCATGTTGAAGCTACCTTTAAACTTGATAAGAGCCCATTTTATATTGGTTAATGGATGAAATTTTCTGTATTTTGTTAGATAGATAGATGTACAAGTATTATCACGATATGAATGCTTTAGATTTAGATTAGGTATGTTTATTTTAATAAGTTCAAACTTGAAACTGATTTAAATGGTCTTCTATAAATTTTCTCATATAGGTAGGTACTAATCATTTAACTCGTGGCGACGCTCACTATAAAGTTATATATATATCTAATTTGAAAGTACTTCATTTTCCTTTAGAAATACAGTTTATAAAAAAGAAATAATTTTCAGCAACTTACAAACTAAGATGCATTTTAATGTTTGATTTATTCCCCGTCGAAGTTCAGCGTAACAGAAAGTATAAGATTGAACACCTTACTGGTTAAAGATCTGTAAAACTGTAAGGAAACCAGTACTCAAGTATATATTTATCTACACTTAATTTTATTGCGAAGCCGCCATATAAGTAGCCTGTTTTATTTATCACACTACTAGATGTCGCTGACGGTATCCTAGAAGGCGCTATCGAAATGTTTTATGAATACCGTATATACAACGTAGGGAGCTTAGCACGGCAAATCGATCGTTTAGATATTCTTTATTTGATTTGATATTTTTTGGCAGCACTATCTTGTGACTACTGACTTATCAGTTGTGATCGTGATAGTGCTTTATAATAATATATGTTTGTAATTTGTGAAAATGTTTTAATGTTAATTCAGTAATATGCGTTGCATATTGTAATCTTTTCCGATATCACATATTACCACTAGGGCATGCAGAACCGAGTAGGAATGGGTCTTTTTTTTTTTTTTGTGTGGTGTCTCTCAATGTTAGCCAGAAGGGCTTCTACATTTTAACGCGGACGCGGGGGTGAACTGAAGGTTCACCCTGGTAGCGACATGCACAAGGGCGTCCCCCCTTGACGGGGACCACGAACCTCGGCTTGAGCTGTCGCTTGAGTGGAGGAGGCCAGAAGGGCCCTAATCGGACGGGAGGAATGGGTCGTCGACTCGTCGACGCATTTTTCATCAACGAGACTAGACCGTTAAATGTCGTTCATCAACTAGTCGATCAACTAGTTAAACTCTTCGACTAGTCGATGTGTAAACTGAAACGAATTGACACGGTCGACCGACGCGCGACGGTATTGGTAATCGAACGTTCGTTACCTTGAACTGAGGTCTACACTCTACAGTCATGTAAAATTCCACATTCTTACCACGAAGTTATTACGAATTATAGATTTTCAAAGAATTCAATGTCAGGGTTGTCTCTAGTAAAGAAAAAGTCAGAGCTGTTTTTTAACAATAGGCATGACGACAGTATCCATAAATGATCGAATTAGTGTTTTTAAGGGAAAATGTATACTAAATAAATTAAAAATAGTGACTTAGAAATATTAAAAACATTAAGATTATTGAGATTATCAATAAAATAAAACATTGAAATTCTGCAGTCGGCCATTTTGACTGAAACACGCGTGACGTCACACCTATGTAAACAACTTCATGTCAGGTGTGTTTTGTTGTTATGAATATGTTGAGAATACGCATTTTTATTTATTTTCTATTGTTTCGCGTATAATTTATCGACTCAGAACAGAAATATAATTGCGAATTCACGAATACGTTGTTCGGGTTTCTCCCCGCCAACTGTATACAATAATTTCTTATTATTTTCTCGCTTGAAACAATTACTAACACTTTTTTGGGCATTATTTTTATGTGGATTCACACTGCAATACTGCACACCACTTATAAACTTTGAAATTCGTTTCTATAACACATATTAATTAAAAAATTGTTTAATTTACTTCGCTATGCGTACCGATAATTACGTATTTACTAAAGAGTGACGTCACACCTACGCCATGACACCTGCGAGCTGTTTTGGCACAGTTAATAAATATTTTTTGAAAAATGGCTTTTATCTTCGTTAAATTTAAGTATATTACCGAAATATAGGGTTTTTCTTGTATAGTAAACATATACACACATTATGGAAGAGGATTTCAAAATCTTTCGTCATGCCTATTATATATTTATCACCTATCTATACCAAGTTTTTGTTTATGTTTTAACTTGTCGTTTTAAGTCGTTAGTTATAGTCGATATTTTAACATTATTCAATATATTATTATAGGTAGGTAATCCTTATGATATGTAATAAATTAACTGAATAAAAAAAAATATCTTAGATTTTTAAGACAATTCAATAATATCAAATTAATACAAATTAATCTCCTTTTTTTTCAATATTTCGAGCATTGATCATAGTAATCTCATTAAAAGTCAAACGGAATTAACGGTAAAAATATTGAACTATCAACTCGCGACGCGTCGCGTCGCAAGTTGGTAGTTGATACAAACGTGTCGACTGACGAGCCGTCTACGACGAGTCGTTTAGCCGTCTACGGTGGACTATTATACGGCCACGTCGAAGAGTTAACCGTCGCGGACGCGTTGACGAGCGTTTCGACTCTTTTGTTTAGTCGTTGAATTCAACTAGTCCGTTGATGAACGATGGACTAGTCGAATCGTTGAGTGTACATAGACGGTTAATTTAACTAGTCCGTTGATTCAACGCCCATGCCTAACCGAGTCCGGTTCCAAGTTTCTGAAACCCGGTTCCAAATCGAGCTCAGAACCGGGTAGAACCGGGTTACCCGGTTCTTTTATAATACCTCGGAAAAAATACGAAATTAAACAAAAGTAACTGTAAAAGTACCTGATGGGCCTTTTATTTTACGCGGCTTGTGTCTTATTTAATATTTTATTAAATTAATAAAGAAACAAAATTTCAATATTTCTCTTTATTTATCAGTCTTATAAAAGTACCTTGTTATCATAATACCTATCATATATACTTAAACTTAAACCTTATTCATTAACTGCAAACTGTAAAGCAAAAAACCGGCCAAGTGCGAGTTGGACTCGCGCTCCGAACAAACCTTTTTTTTATAATGTTGTAACTTTAAAATTTATGTTTCTAGCAATTTTTCCTTTATCTGTGTTATAAGACGTTACTTTTACCAAATTTAAAGGCTCTGTGTTCATGAGAAGTACCCTGTAGGCTGTAGGTTTTGAGTCCTATGCGAATGTCGAAATTTGCGAAAATTTTCAGCATTTACGGCTGTATCTTTTGATGCGTTGGCTTGTGAGTTTGACTTTTTCACAGCATCAAGGGACCGTAGACATAAAGTATTCGATATAAATTTCAGCTTGATACCAAAAACAAAAACATGACTGGATCATTATGTGAAACAGTTAAATCAACAGCTTTTCAAATTCACGACAAATCTAATAAAAATATTTCTGTAGCCTAATTTTTGTCATTTTCGAAGCCATTTTTTTTTGGTAATACAACTTACTAGGAAACCTATAGCATCTAAGGTAAGATAACCAATCAGAGCCACGCTTGAGGCGTGGCACGAAAATTCGCGATGCACGTGAGTCTGATGTTGCCAGATAGAATAAATTTGTTAAAATAATGCAGAAAAATATAAATAATACTTTATATTTTAATATTTTGGTCGGAACCGGGAGAACCGGGTTTCATACTATTCAGACCCGGTTCTCAAGATCATCAAAAAACCCGGGTTTTTCGGAACCGGGTAAACCCGGGTGCATGCCCTAATTACCACTAAATAACAGTGCCACAAAATAATATATAGTGGAGTGCCTGGGGGTCTTCACCTCGGATTAGAGTTATAGTGAATGAATTATTATGATCGATGTGGGATATTGTTTTTTAAACTATAAATTGCAATGTTTACCCAATTTTTTTTGTGCACTCCATTGTTTCATTGTTTAAACAAATTATTGTGAAAAATTCATGTTTGACCGTAGAGGGTGTCCCAAGAAGTAGTGATATACTGAAGCTGGGAAGTAGAGGACATAAAGGGCTATCCGAATCACCCCCATGTATATTATGCGATTTTTCGTATTTTCGGAGTTATGACGTTTTTCTCAAATTTTCACCTATCGCCGAGTACGTAGAGATTGATTTATGGTGACGTAAATTATGGCGGTAAATGCTTGATTTTTTTTGTGTGCTAAGCTGAAAGATAGGCCAATTCAGTATAGTAACATTTACTATCGTAAGATCTTCGAATGGAATAAAAAAAAAGAATTTAATGCCAAGAAAGATAAAATTACCCAGTATATTCATAACTTCAAGGGCCCGTAAAAAATAAAATCACATAAAAAATATCCGTTTGGCTTTTTAAAAACTTACTCTATCTATGAGGTAGCTAACTAGCTACCCTGAAAATTTCATTTTATTATTCATAAGGCTTCAATCGAAAAATTGAAATCTAAAAGTGGTAAGTGCAAAAATTTAATGCAAACAAAATAAAACATATTACAAGGTGTTTAATTACAATAAATATAATAGTTTATAATGTGAAGTTTTGTTGAAAATAATTATAAATTCTTGTCCGCTTATCCCCAACGGAGATAGTTCAATATCTCAATGCTTTTGACTTTTGTAGTTTTGAAGGAGTAACCTTTGATATTCTATTGAAATTGCAATCCATAAAGATATCTACGTATATTTCGTGTTTAATTTTTAAATGCATGGGAATATCTCGTATAAACTTTTTGTCATATGATCAGTGGCGGTACGTTCATACAAGCCGAAAAGCCCGGCTTGCCTTAGAAATTCGCTACGAGACAGGAAAATACCCATATTCACGTTTAAATATTCGCGCGCAATGAGCAATTCATAATTTGCTCCAAAATTCAATGAAAACTCACCTACAATATAATATATAATACGCCTAGCATAAAACAATGACGAATTCGAGTAAACTTTTTAATTTCATCCTTCTTCCTATCGGAATAAGGTCGTACCTTTTATTTGGACGTTACAACCTAAATTGGATGGATTATAAACAGTGCGGTGTCTCGCTTGCACGCGTGGGCTTTTACCGGGCTTTGCGCTCATCTCTTCTAACCGCGGCTGTACACACTCGTCGAGAGCCTCTCGTCGAGAGCCTCGGCCGAAAAGACTCTCGTCGAGAGCATGCCTGTACACACTCGTTCTAACATTTGAACTGAAGACTTACACGAGAATGGACGTAGAAATAGCTGCTGCTATTTGTCTTTGTGCCGTGAGCTATTATAATTTTTTAAACATTTACTATAAAAAAAATTTCTCAAACCATGGAGAAAAAGAAGATGGTGGATGATTACTATGCACCGCAGTAGAAATTGAGTAGAAACAGGTAAATAAATATAAAAACTTCCTGAATAGTTAATGCATTTTATTGTATTTTTAAGGAATCAATAGAAATGCTTCTTTGTTTCAGAAGTACGATGGAAAATCAATTGGCTGAGTTGGTGGCAGAACCTTCTGGCCAATTTAAAATAAATCCATAAAAAATAAGTTCCATAAAAAAGGTTCTGTTTGATAGCACTCCAAAAACTGTAATTCTCGTTCATTAGACCACATAGTGAAACATGTGCGTTCATAAATAACGTCAGCGAGCAACTAACTGAACAAGTGTGTACAATGTACATGCTCGCTCTCGTTTTCCTCGCGAGACTCAACGAGATCCTTTGACTCGGGCGCAAAAAACCGACCAGTGACCGAGACAACCGAGGCGAGACACGAGAGAGCGAGACAAGACGAATGCACCGTGTACATACTCGTTCTCGGCCTGTCTCGGTGTGTCTCGGCGAGTGTGTACAGCCGGCAAATTTCGCCCGAGTAGCTACATACCTAGCTATAGAACTCTATAGCAATTTCTATGGAGGATAAAGCCCGGCTTTAACAGTGTGAAGATAGTTACGATTGCGCGAACGAACGTCGTGAATATTATTGTTATTATAGTTTGTTAGAGCGAGTGATTATACCGCACCGGTGTAATTTAGGTTAAGTTTTTCGAATTTTGTGGTAAAATGAGTGTCGCGACAGCAGATTGTGTTGTAAATTGTGATGGTTTGCTTTGTGCTCAGGGGCCGTTCAAGTATTACGTAAGCACCAAGGGGGGGTGGGGGGTCTCTGTTTTGCTTATTTTGGATGACATGGGGGGTGGGGGGGTCTAGATGATGATTACGTCATCGTTAGTTATTTAAGTTTTTTCGGGGATTCCCGCAAATAATACATATGCGTAGGCACTCGCTTTGAGAACTGATTAGGGGAATTACCGCGCATTAGGGAAATTACCATTTACCGTGCGCTATTCACTTGTCTAATAATTCACTCTCGTGCCGGCCGGCTGCAAGTGCGCATCTATCAGTATTGTTTTGTTTGGATTCTAAACGTATTGTAAGCATTGAAAGTTATCATTTGTGTTTATGTTGATGCAATTAGCCAAAGTTTAAAGTTTTAATTATTTAAATTTAAATATCTTATTAGAATGTCATATCATATAGACAAATCCAAGTTATACCAAAAACTGTTTGAAAGTTTTAAAAAATCTCATACTGGGACGAAAGTGCAAAATGTACAAAAGTTAGTTAACGAAGTTTGGCGAAATTATAAATTACAAGCAAAGTCAGATAAGGAACTAGATATTATTGTATCTAAGAGAATTGAAGAAGAATTGCAAGCGGCGACTAAAAATAAATCCAATCTGCTTCATTTTTATTCCAAGGTGAGTAAAAAAAAGTAAACACGCCCACAGAGGGAAAAGTTAGACCTGTAAGAGTCGCTGCTCGTCGTGCTAATGAACTGATGTGCATAATTCAAAATTTAGAGCACCAAGATGTTGAATGGCTCGATGAGAGTGACGTAGACATTCCAAAATCGGATGAAAGTGAGCAGACTCACAACACTGAGCAGCAATCCAATGTCAATGTCATCGATAACTTAGAATCATGGATTCAGGTTTCATGGACTGAAGACTGTTAATGTGTTCCAAAAATATTCTTTATGTTAGTTAGATATGTTCTTTATTTCTGATTATATTTTTTTGTCATTTACTCTATGTGTATAGAGTAAATGACAAAAAAATAGTTAAACCTAATATTTTCATGAATTTTCCTATTTTAAAAATAACAATATAAAAAAACATTTATTACTAAAAATGTTTACGTAAGCATAGGGGGAGGGGGTAAGTGCTTTGCTTACTTTTGATGGCAAGGGGGGCGGGGGGGGGGGGGGGTAAAAAATGGTAAGAAATCTGCTTACGTAATACTTGAACGGCCCCTCAGTGGGGGAAAGGTAAAATCATTAAACTTTACTGAAAAACAACAATCAATTTCTTCATCAAAACCAACTCCCGATTTGTGCATTACCGAAACTAGTAAGTCACATAAACGAAATTTTAATAATTGTAATGTTTACGAACGATTTCATGAATGAGAATGGCTTAGAAGAAGCCTTTCCCCAGCTGTTGAAACTTGCACATTTGGTAGTTACGATTCCAGCTAGTAAGTAGGTAGGTAGTAGTTCTTCCACGGAGCGTGCTTTCTCATCGTTAAATCGTATTCATAGGTACGTATTAATTATTAAGAAATACACAAGGCCAAGAACGCCTTTCTGAATTAGGTATCAATAATTGCCATAGAAAAGGAGCTGTTAGCTAATTGAATTATAAAAAAACAAACGCCTACTTTCTATAATTCCAATGTTATAAAATCTTTCCTTCAGAAAGATTGGCGTTTTGAATAAGAGCTAGCGCGCACGAGCAACTTTGTCTCCGCAACTATTTTGTCTCTCCACCCATGGGCTAGTATGAAAGTGCGCGCACGTAGCGACGCAACTCCCCATACAATTGATGGGAGAGACAAAATAGTTGCGGAGACAAAGTTGCTCGTGCGCGCTAGCTCTTAGAATATAAATGATCTGTACAAGTTTATTAATAATATAATGTCATACAGTTTAATATAATTTATCGATTTTAATGATAAACGTTTGACTCAACTGTTTGCGGGCGCGCGTGAAAATTTAAAAGATTTGATTCGGTATGTTCACGTTTTTTTATAAGTTTTATAACGAACATAATTACACAGTATACCTAGGTAGGTATCTTATTCATGAAAAGGGTACCCATCAAACACTTTTAAAAATTTGGGCTTGCCCAGTCCTTACACCTTAGGCACGCAACTGCATATGATGTACCTAGCCGTGCAATTTTTTTGAGTAAAGAGATCTAATATACTAAAATAAAATGATTTATCTAATTTTTTATCATCAGTTGCATTAACCATTTAAGAATATTGTGTCTTCCGACTTTATATTATTTTTATACAGTTGGGTATAATTATCACAGTTACCTACTTTTAGTGTTTTATGTAATATTAAATTTATAAATTATTCTTTTATTGTACCTAGTCTGAAAAATGGTCAAAATCAAAAAGAGAAATATTCAATAATTCTTACCTGGCAAAATTTTCGCATTCTTCTAAAAGTCTAAGCTAATCTTAAATCCAAAGAACCTGATATCATTACTTATCTCAAACGTTTTATCATTGTAATGGTTTTGTAAACTAAAGACAATATTACATATTTGTCTTTTCTTATACGTAGATATCTATTTTTTTAGGTATACATTTTGCTGTAGGTTGATACTGTTGATACACGGTGTATTTTGTCATCCATAACCAAACCTAACTTCATCTTCTTCTTCTTTGCTTATGGCCCCAGTCCCCACCCAATATTAAAAGGGACTTCGCCAAAGTCCAGTGTAAGTGAGAGTCAGGACTCAGGATTCAAATTAAAGACAATCTGACTGATTTAATAATGACATTTATCATTTGAACAGGGTGAAATAATAACATACAAACAATTGTACACTGTAATAATAAATAATAATGAAATATCAAAAAATAATATTTTATATCAACCTTTAAAACAAATTACGTAGGTACGAAAGCTTCGAAATAAATTACAATATCTGTAAAATATCAAGTAATTACTAGATATCATTAACGAATAGTTGTTTATACGTTATAGCTCAGAAATAATGATATCGCAGTACGTAATCATTAATGCTATCGTGCAATGACACACAAGGTCATCTAGATGTTAGTAAGACAATAATAGCAGATCTAAACTAATTGCTTTAATGGTACGAGTATGTTTTATTCTGAAAAACTTGCAATGGTTGGTGGTAAATGAAACACTTTGCTCGACTGTAAGCTGTAGTCATGCTGTAGTACAGTATGTATTGAACTGCATTAGACTGATGAACAACAGGACTATTATACTATGACGCACACATACATTACACACTACAAACTCTTGAAATAATTGTATTGTCACCGTCCCTTGATAAGTGTGCAAAGTATGAATCAAAAATCTGTCTTTAAAGAGGGTTTAAATCGAGTGTAAGGGAGTCGTTTACATACAAACATACAGTTGAAACTAAAAGCTTCGGGATATATTATGGAAAACATAATATACCTAACAGTTTAATATTATGTTGATTAAATTTCACGATGTGCTTGATATATACCTAGGAAGTGTTTACTCATTTCTTGGAACAATATGTTAACACTATACTGTTAAAAAAATTAATAAATTACATTTACAAGTAGGAATACAGTTAACAGTATGTTTATAAATAAATACTATAATACTGATAAATGCAGTTTGACAGTCCAAAGTTCGTAAATGCATTTTTGATTTTGAAAGCCTCTTGAGATTATTAATATTTTCTGAACTAAAATATGGTCTCCAGTCAAATAAGTTGCGTGTAGAAATGTATTCTCTGCTGACCGTATGTATAATCTTGCTGACCAAGTAATTATTCTGCCGAGTGACTGTTTATTTTGCAGATACATAATAAAACTCGCTGCCAGTTAGTGTATAAATTGCTGACCACAATGATTATTTACAGAACACGAATTGCAGTCTAATTTTAATTAATGCTAACAAAATCTTTGTATACTGACAAAATGATTTATTAGCGGTTATTTCTTGCGAAACAAATTTTTTAAATGGCATGCACAGTAATTACTTCTCCTAAAAAACCGTATCAAAATCCGTTGCGTTGTTTCATCATACAATATATATATACTCTATTTTATAGATCTAAACAATCATACGAACGGAGACACAGGTGTGAGACTTTGTTTTATAATAGGTACCTATCTATTAGTATGAAAATAATCAACTTTCTATGATAATCGCGAAAGTATTAAAATTTGTATGAATAATTATTTTTGTTTAGAATTTTTGTAAAATTATCGAGTCGTTCGACTTGCATTGATATTGGCTTGACTAAATTAGATTAGATATGGATTTCCATGCTCAGATCATTAGCATTTCCTCAATGTCTTCATGGATATTCGATTTGAAATAATTTACGTCTATTTCTTTAAATATTTGTCAGTGTTTTTTTCGAAAAACAAAAATGACCTCTAAATTCTAATTCAAGTAAAGTAAGAATCTATAGGTAAATGGCAATTAATAAACTATGTTTAAATAAGTGCCGGAAACTATGTGATTTTCTAAAGAAACTATTATAAAAAGTTATTCTAATGTTGTACAGCATGAAATATGATGCTAACGATTATAACGATTAAAAATAGGATCATGATTTGAATCGAATCGGTGGCTATTACTTTCTTAATATTAGTAGATTAAGTTAATTGCTATCTCTTTGTATTAAAAAAATGCATTTATATTACCTAATAATAAACCTATAATATAATATTATATAAGCCTGTATGTATACAATTGAGTAATCTGCAGTAAAGTAACAAAATGATACAATATCTTAATATATATAAATCTCGTGTAACAATGTTTGTCCTCAATGGACTCCTAAACCACTTAACCGATTATAATAAAATTCGCACACCATGTGCAGTTCGATCCAACTTGAGAGATAGGATAGTTTAAACATGTAGGTACCACGGGCGAAGCCGGGGCGGACCACTAGTATATGTATATATATTGAAATGTTATTACTTATTAGGCAATGGTTAAGTTACGGTAAAATAAAGAAACTTACAGACAATATTATAAGAATATTATTTGGAAGGTTGTACAAAAACCATGTTCAATTTAAATAAGAAAATGTATTTCCTTAATTTACGATTATTTTTTATCAGATTCTGAACAAAGAATAACAAAAAGGATTGAGATCTTCGAGTATATATTAGTAATAAGATATACATTTAATTCAGCATAGAATTTGCATTTAATCTCACAATACTGCAAGTTTAAGATTTGCCTTTGTTGTATTTAAATTTTACATTTGTATGTAATAAGCTAATTATAAAAATTTACCTTCGTGTCGCAAAGTCGTTTACTTTCTCGCAAATGACCTTTGAATTATATTGGCCTTTACATAATTATTCGTTAAATCGGAAGCTGATAAAAATACTCTTTTTTATACATATAATTATATAGATAAAAATTATTCTAGGTTCACTTAAAAAAGGTCTTAATAGGAGTTGTGAGGTTGTTCGTGTGCTTAATGACATATATTCGGAGCAAAATCTATTTCCATAGAAAATTTCAGGTTCAGTAGTTTTTTCGTGAATAAATTCATTATCACACTAACCTCGTCATACACAATACTGTAGGTTTTTATGTCACTACGTATATGTAACGGGTAATATCGTGAACGAGGGAATGAGGTTTTTGAACCTTTATCACATATGAAACAGTTATAAAGATCAATGTTAGTTTCAATGAACTGGAAAATTGTTGGTGTTTACTGTTTTCATATTTTGTGTCAATTTAATGAGGGTATGTTTAAAACAGTACATCATGTACATATTTTGTAAGATTTTTACTGTATGAAATTCTCAGCGAGGAAATTATAATAATAAAATTGTTTGTTTCATCTAATCTCAAATGGCCAGATTTATTTTAATGCGGAAATAGAATATATTATATTATTATTATTATGTTACGGGAAGGCCTTTTTCACGTAAAGACAACCTTAAACTTTGCGAGGCCTTAGACATTTTGCAAGGTCGATAGACTGACTCGTATTTTTTTATAGCTGTTAAAAATTTTGATATATTAAAAAAACAATGTCATACCTGAAAATAACCTATACTTCTATCAATTAGTGGAAATTATCATACCAAAACAACAACCCATTAAAATATTGCATATTCGTAATCATAAAGGTGACACGTCATACGATTGTACGATATAATTAATTATTATGTCCAAAATAAAGGAATTATCTTTGTTAAAATATTATTAGGCCAGAAAGACATTCATTTGTAAAAAAATGAATTTATTTCTGGGTATAACACAAAAAATTTAATACAGACGAATTCTAAGCTTTGTTAAAAATATGTGTTGTCACGATTTAAATAAAACAAATCAATTAATCCTACTAATATTATAAATGCGAAAGTTTGTGAGTATGTATGGATTTTTGTTACTCTTTCATGCAAGTAATAAGGAACCGATTACAATGAATTAATTTTATGGTAGCTGAAGGCTTTTTATCCCGGAAATTCCGAAATCCCCTTTGAAAAAGCGTGCGAAGCCGCAGGCAGAAAGATATTCGTTAATAAAACGAGCTAGCAGTTGGCAACGCAATGGTTGTAAAATGTCACTATCATTTGGAATAATTAATAATTAAAGACAATACATACGTAAAATTGAATGTTTTAATTGTTTCTGTTAATGTATGATTCATTCTGTAGACCCATTTACTGATATTTAGTGATTCAACTAAAAATAAATGTATTTATTTAATTATTTATTTATTTAACTCTTTAATAGTTGTACAGAAGCCTTAGAAACTACTTACACAATACACATAGAACAGAGTACAACTATTTTGGCGGCCTTATCACTTAATAGTGATCTCTTCCAGGCAACCACGGTAAAAGGTAAACAAGCAAAATGATCACTAATTGGCGGGACGAGAACAGAAAAAGAATAATTAATAGCAAGAAACAATAAATAATAATATATATCTACCATAAATAATACATGTCCATATACAATATCACATATACTATACATATACATACACAATATATAAATATACATATACATAAATAAAATAAACAGATATACATACCAATTACATATTATATAATAAACATAAATAAATATATACTTGGAAGGAAACACACTGATATTGAATAAGATAAAATTATTATACGAATACCATCTATATCTAATACAGAGTACATATTGTAACATAATGAAAATATAAAAGAAAAATAAAAAGTTAATAAGATATTACTGGTCCGGATCAGCAGCGGAAAGAAAATGTTGTCGCACAAGATTTTTAAAACCCGAAGGGGTCTGGGCTTGACGAATATTTAATGGCAGAGAGTTCCATAACTTAACTGATATATATATAACTTAACTGATATGTATTTTAATGTTTGCAAATAAATTCATTTTGACATTTTCTTATGGTGACCTTTGTGTTCATAGGAAGTAACCTGAACTTTAAATTTTAAAGTTTAAAAGAAAATATTATATTGTATGTGTAATTTTAGCGTATAAATTATATTATGTCAATGACTGCTTTATGGATTACCATGATATTATAAATAAAAAAAGTGTTGATAGGTTACCAACGCACTTATTCGGTCTTCAAAAACGGCACACTAACGCACACATGATTAGATGTCAATGTGTAATGGGCAATGGCATGATTCAACTATCATAAAATGTGTCTAATTATAGTATATCGACATGCCACTCCCGGCTTCGCCCACATTGTCTGAACCTAATAAATTAAATAATACTAAAACCTTGCACTTGAATCACTCTATCTTAAAAAAAAAACCATAAATATCTGCTGCGTAATTTTAAAGATCTAAGCATACAGACACACAGACGCGAAAGCGAATTTGTTTTATACTATGTAGTGACTTTGTAGTGATACTATAATTGTTAATGAGCCAATTTCACATTCCAGGTGGTCGGTCACAGAGAAGGTCTAGAGATGATGGAGTCAGCTGACCCGCTGGTGCTTCTCGTATTGCTCCCCACGATACCGGTGACGCTGATCAGCGCCAAAATGTACAATTGGGAGGACTCCGTGCTTTTGTTCTTGAGGAAGTACTGCGCCAAGATACCGGCGCTCACGTACATCCTGCCGTTTGGAAAGTGAGTGTATTTTAAATAATCACACGAAAATCGTACATACCACATGTCAAAGTCTCATTTTTTACAAAAAAAAAAAAATGTCCAATGTAACTTTTACATAGAACAACTAGTTTTTAAAAAATAGCCAAGGTAGACTCCAATCTACACCCGAAAACAATAAATATATGTCGCATGGTTAACTATTTATGCTCTCAGTCTTATTTTTAACTGGGTGTAATATATTTTTTTGGTAAAATTCTATATATTCTAAATAATTACCTACATTTTTGCATAATAATTAATAAACAATGAAACTTTGAATGGTGACTGCATGCTATATCATATCTGTAAAAATATTTTAATTACAAGGTACCTTTTTTCTATTTCCTTTGTTCAAAACATTTCAGTAATAAAAATCACACTCTATTAACTGTGCGAATATTTAATAACCTTAAAATATTTAGTTAATATTTATGTCTGTATTAATAATTTTTTTTTATTATTTCAGCGTCGAAGGCGACAGAGCACAGATCGTCACAGGGCCGACGAACCCAGCAAATCAAAATGGCAACTCACATTTATCACCCACTAGAATATTCTGTTCCGCCCTCCTCCTCCCTACAATTTCAACAATTATAGGCAAAATTTTCTTCAGATCAATTAGAAATAACCTACACAGAACGATACTAGGCGGTCTCACATACATCACGCTAAAAGGCGCGCTAAAAATCTACCACAAACAAATGCTATACATACGCCATTCTAGCAGAAAAATATTAGACTACACAGAGTCAAATCTCAAATTGTACAGAAGTTCGAATCACATACACCCAGATTCGGTTACTACGAGAGACGATTCTGAACAAGTCGTTTGAAATATAGAAAGAAAAAACATACACTAGTGCATCAAATACTTGCCACATGTAAAAAAAAACAACGACGGCCAAGGAACGACATTGACATTGACATATAATACAGATTATGTAAATTTTAACATGACATAAGTTAACTTTTTTTACGGCGCTAGATGGCGCTGTAACAAGTGTGATTGAGATAATATAACGAATGTCGTTTATTTTGATTTAAATATAGACTTTTTGCATGTAAATATTTGACTTTATTTATTGTAGCATTTGCTATTTTTGTATCACAATTTTTGTTGGGAATTAAACGATTTATTTGACGGTGCTGATTTCATTCGATCAGTTTGTTAAAATGTAAATTTCGTACGTTTTTAAAATTGGCATGCTGTGGGTTTATAGTTTTTATTTAAATATATTTGGAATGTTTGATTTATCAAATTGTATTATTTTGTAATGCGCAATTTATTCACAATATGGAAACTACTAGATTAGTATTAATTTTGTTATATTATGATAATACTGTTTTATTAATTGTATAAATGTACCTATAATAATATTGTCCAATATATTTTAATATTATAGAAAATTTCATACTTTTAATTATTGTAACATTCAATGGAATGCAATAGATGAATAATTTAAATGTACCTAAATAATGTATAATAAAGCAGTAATTTATTAAAAAAATACAAATTGGATTGTTTTTTTTTTTGTTGTTATTTCGGAAAAGGTCAGAATAACAGTAAAATAGATATAATTACGTGTAATAAAGACAAAAAATGTTTGTGTTCCGTTTTCCATGACATTTTAATTAATTAATGTTACACTGTTCTGATGAATTGTATTTATTTCAATTATTAAAGAGATCATATCGAGCTTGTATAATGCTTTGCCTTTTGATTTAACGAAATGTTAATAAAGCGCTTTATACTGAAGGTTTTTGTTTTATTTCAATATTTTCCTAAAAAAAGTTAAGGTATTCTTAAAATTTTATAAATGCAACAGTTTGGATGTTTGTTATTCAGGAGGCCAAAACTACTGAACTGATTTATATTATGTTCCTACCCAAATAGAAATGGAAACTGGCCCATACTTTTGTCAGCGGTTGAACCGCAGCTCATAGCAAACAAAGGTAGATGCATAGGTAATGTATTTAATAATAATAACACAATTTAGGAAATTTTACTAGAAATATCAAATATTAGTATGATATAAAATCCAATTATTGGATCCGACATGACTGATATCAAATTATTTTCAGGTCATTATAATAGTCTATCACTATTTCTATTACGACTTCCTACTCTATAAAGATGTATTATTCGATCACTATCGCTATTTCTACTACTTTTTTCGCATTTCGTATAGTTTGGCGCACAATAAAGAGATAACTTTTTTTTTTATGACAGAGCAAGCGAAGGGGCAGGTGGGCCACCTGATGTTATGTGGTCACCACCGCCCATAGACACTTGTAACACTAGAAGTGTTGCAGGTGTTTTGCCGGCCTTTTATGGACAAATAAGCTCCGTGCAAAAGACAAATAATACAAGGCTGTATGCATAAATATTGGCATTATATGGATTTAGCTCGCCTTTGAATCATTCATGAGTGTCTTTATTCGGGTTAAAAGTATTTAAAAAACTAATTGTTATCATAATAAAAATATCATGATAAAAATTTAATCTCCGATGATTTAGTTTAGTCTGTCTGCCATTTTTAGTTCATTTGATAAAGTTTTTCCTTAAGATTAATTATCAGCTATTATAGCAAACAAACAATCAAAAGTTCTTTGTTGTGAACCACAAAATAAAACAAAACAAATAAGGTAAATCTCACGACAGGCTTTAATATCATTTAATAAAAAATAAAAAATAAATATTGAACAAGGTATCCAATATATATTTCGCTGTGTTTCAACTTTCAAGAGTCTGCTCCTTCCTGAAACAGTTCATACAAAAGTTCAATAGTAAATTTGATACAATAATACTTATTAAACATTAGAGATTAAAGAGAAATTTTGAAGTCTCTGTACTTGGTGCAATAATTTGTGTTTATTTTCTTATTGTAGGTACCTACAGGCACAGAATAATAACTAGTAGCTAAGCTTGTTATGTACCAAGAAAATAAAAATACTCATAATTTATTATTTCAGTGGTTACTTCATGATTACTGATGAATATGTCTTAGAATATGTACCTAGTTGTTTTGCAAAAATTTTTGCGCCTGTTAATTTTTTATAACAACTTTACATGCGTATTCTTTAATTTGTAAAATATAATATACCTACCTAATTTTGTTATCATATTTATATTTAGTATTTAAATTAAGCTTATGCTAAAGTGCAGGGAGTTTTAGAATATAAACAAAAGAGAGAGAACTTCACGAAAAAGAAGTCTATGAAAAACACGACGGATGTCAGTTTCAAAATAAAATGCATGTTTTATGAAACCATACTACTGTAGGAAATAATATTGTAATACTGTGGTAATACTGTTGAACTCTAGGCATAGAATATAATTTACTGTAACGCGCTCTAGGTGAGCTCTACTGTCACCTAGGACATAGGTACCTATCTATTCAAAAAACTCGCATCAAAATCCGTTGCGTATTTTTAAAGGTCTAAGCATACACAGAGACAGACACAGCGGAAGCCGTGTATTTTTTTTAAAACTATGAAGCGATAAAGCTTTGCTTATTAGTTCATTAAACGAGTATTATTCTAAGCTTTGACCTCTACGTTTGAACCTCGAAAAGGGCAATGCTACAATTAAAATATACGGGTATCGCAAAATCAAGCGGAACAATAATCATTAGCTATTATGATTATCTTATACATTATCTAAAAAGCGATATTATATTTATGATAATTCGAGATATCGCGTTTTATCTTATCTATATTATATGGTAAATAATCATAGTTATACACAATGCAGTATAGCTTGCACCTTACACCTTATCTGTTGCAAATAGCAATTTTAAACATAGTTATCGGTAGTAACAATTGTGTTTGATTCGGTTTCCGGTAGTGATAATGTTAATGGTTAATTCAAAGTGCTAATTTATTGAACGGTAAGTGGACACATTTTTATTGCAACAGGTTTAGTGCTAAATATGTAAAAAGTGCAAAATAATAAGCCATTGTAGTGTATATTATAAATTATTGTAGACCTAATACCTATAATTATAAACTGGGTAGTTAAATCCTCAGATTTTAAAGTCATCATTTATTTTAAACTAAAATATATATTTTATTATTATATATCAAGGCTCTAATTTTTGCAATTCTGTCTTGTCTGGTATTTTAATGTTGGTACTGCAGCATAGTTAGTTAAATTTTTTCGCGCAACACAACAGATTTCTTGTTTTTTCAAAATCCTTATTATACCAGAATTAAACTTATTAATTATCTCAAGATTAATCAGTGATCTTTAATTTAGATTGCAGTTTTAATTGGATTCTAATCTAACATGGTTATTTGATCGACCAAAATGGCCAAGATTATAAAATCCTTATTCAATTCGTCGGAGAGGCGAAAACTCTCTCGGTTTGAAGAAAAAGACGAGGAAAACAGTATCCCGCCACAGGATTTTAGAAGGAAATTGTCTATATCACGATCTGGGAGGATGCGGCAGGCTAACAAGAAAAGACAATCGTTGTCTTTGGATGTTTATGGTCAGGTGAGGATCTGATGTACATAATATTATTATACTATAGTGGCTAAGTACCTACTACTTATTAGCCTACTACAGGTAAATTAGCTTGGAGAAATTTTTGCATATATGTAGTGGTGTGTATATTACTCAGATCTTAGAGCGCGTTTCCACTATATCGTTCTGGCCTATACAAAAATGTTTCGATATCCTAACATTACTATTTAATTTTATACTTATTCCTAGCAACACTTTTGTTTTCAATAAAAACAAGTTTTTATTTGAAAGAAAATGGTTTTGACTTTATAAAAAAAAATATATATCATTCAATTTTACGTCCTTGAGCAAACGACAAGGCGACTACCGTGAAACAATAAAATATCGTGTCCATAATAATTTGTTTCATAATTAATATTTGACCATAATAATTACGAAACAAAACAAATAAATAAATCGTCACTTGATAGTGGAAAGTGGAAACACGCACAAAACCAGAATAAACCAGTTTACGCTGTCCGCAGGTGCCACGTGCAGTCGTTTGGTACTGTTAGAACATAAAGCACATTTCATTCAAAAATTATAATTATTATGTACGTAGTTTAATTGATAAATTTTGTATTTGTTGATTGTTGTTATTATTTGTTATTATTGTTATAATATTTGTTGAAGTGAATTACATGTCCCGCAGCCGGAGGCCCCAAATGAAAACTCAGATGTACTTAAAAACTACATTTAATAGCTAAAATGAGACTTTTACACCCATGTCTGCACGATGCAGACCGGAGTTAAAGAATGAATTTATACAGTTAATAATTATAAAGACGTAAGCTTGGATGCTAACTAAGGGAAATCGCATCCACATTCTATTCCCGTGCGAACGGCGTATTCAGCAGTTTTGTATGAAGGCAGGGCCATAACTAGTGTTTAATTTGTGTGTAAGTGTTGTAACTTTATATTGTTAATTCAATATGGCTCCAGTGTTAAAACATGGTCGAGGCAAGCCTTTGACTTCTCAAACTAAAGAATTAAACTTTAACTAAATGTCGTTTCTTTTTCAGGTTAGTAAATTTTTCATTTTAGTAACATTGTTAATGTAAAAGTTATATGTATGTTAAATGTGCAAATATTAAAATAAAGTCTCATCTTTTTCAGAGGAGAAACACATATAGTTTAATTTAAAATCCCTTATATATACAGGGTTACTTGTAAAACACCGGCAACCTCGCAGGACAAGATAGCTAAAATCATAAGTAACAACATTTCGACTTTTGATAATTTGTTAGATTTTATTTTCATACAAAAATAAATATTCATTTAATTTTCCGTCTGAATATTATAAACTCTACGCCTCCCAAAAATTACGTAAACAAAAAGCGAACGAGAGGGGGAAGGGGGCGTCGCGTCGTCCATCCGATAATTAATAGAACATAGACTTACAAATGTAAGGAGAGTACAATAAAAGTTTAAAAAATCATTTAAAAATAATTTATTGCGTTATGCCAAAAGTCGTAGAACAAATGTTGTTACTTATGATGTTAGCTATCTTGTCCTGCGAGGTTGCTGGTGTTTTACAAGTAACCCTGTATAAAATAAAAACTAAAAATAAAATGTTGTTTTATTTTATTTGCTGACCATACACTACTACAAACGCAAAAATTTCTCCAAGCTAATTTACCTGTAGGTATCTACTCAAAAGAAAAAAAGCGTTAGGACCATGTTTTAGCTTTACAAGTAGGTGTGAGGTGAAAATAAACCGTTTTATAATGCAAAGAAAAATGTTCGTAACGGAAAAATATCTTAACATTTATACGAAAAAGTAAATTTATAGGGTTCTTCAGGTAGTTTTTAAGGCGTTACCCGGCTATTTCGACTATGTTCAACCTCTATAAAGTCTGGTACAACATAAAGCACAATACCGAAAAAAATATATAAGATAGGATGGTCTTTGATCTTTAATTGCTCGCGAGGAATTTTTTCCAAAGTTAATAGATTTCTAGAAAAAAAATGTGCCGTGGTCATCGATTTTTCCGCAAATACTCTATAAACTTCGTAACCTGCTGACTTAGAGCTCTGAAAATTTTATGTTTAATAAATTATCAGTTACACAACAGTCCCTGACGAGGATATTTTGTTTCACTGATTAGTATCTTTTTAAATACAAAATGCGAGGAAAAAAGAAGGTGCAGCGGGAGAGGTTTGAGATCCGTCAAGTATGCTCAAGGTTATTAGCGCATGTAAAAGCCTTAATGTAGAGCATCTTTAAGATCAATAGGTACCATTTTATAAAGATATGTTTCAAATAACAGGAAAAAAAAGAACATCGGGCAGCTATATGTGTTCTTTTTATGAGTAGAAGTCAATATTTGTACCTACTGATAACCGCTAGTCAGCTTACTTTCTATACCTATTGTTATTCATTTCAGTTCCATATTTTATGTATATGCTGTTGTCCTGTGTTTTGGGAAAATAACAAAACATTAGATACCGGATTCCACAATAATCATCTTTTTACAATATATACTTACCTACGTCTATAGATATTCAATTTCAATAAATAATATAAATCGATTCGATTATTTATCATATGTTTGTGATAATCAGCTATGATACAAGGCTTCGTCCTTAGCAACGAGACAAAGATATAATAATTTATGAAACAAATGTACTCGGTAGAGTTGTCCTTGGTCATTTATATGTAAACATACTCCATGGACACGGGCTATAAAAAATATTTCTTTTACTTTTTAGAGACAACAAAGTACCTATAGTAACTATGTAGTTTGATATACCGACTTACCTATGACTTTAAATTCAAATTCAAAATGTAAAGAATTTTTGTTTGTACTTTATATACGGCACCGTTAAACTCTTTCGTTTACTAAGAATAGAAGATTTTTACTCCTATCCTTGCTGGAAGAAGTTGATGAAGAAGTAATTATTATCTTTTGATGCTCATCACTACGTTTATTGATTTTTAAAGTGAAACTTTAATTACATCGTCTCAAACTTTTTGGTCTGTGTAGCGCATGTCGCGTGACGGTCGGCTGCCGAGTAGGTATAAAGCAGTGTTCGGAAAGTTTCACTTTTACCGTGGTTTCATAAAACCACACAACATTTTTTATTCTATGACGTTTTAACTTTTTGAATTCTTTAATGCATTTTTACATTTATAATAGTTACCTACAATAAAGCTGATTAGCCATTTTGTTAATAATAAATATAATATAATAAATATAATAACGGTAAACAGGTGCCCAATGATCATTATCTTTGAAGATTAAGTACTTTAGGTCAGTAGGTATCGATCCTAATTAATTAGGATCGGTACCTACATAAAAGAAGTCTTTGTAGGTACACATCTGTGTACCTATGTCTATCTAGACATCAAGTGAAATTCGGTCAGATTAGATATTGTGTTTATTATTTTCATTTTGATAATTTTAAATTAACAATAATGGATGGGGAAATAATAAATTTAGCGATATCATTTTGTAATCTTAATCTATCACAAAAGTTCATTTTTTTTATAGGTCTAATTAATTAACTTTATTATAGGAACATGCAGATAAAATAAAGGCGGAAAACGCAAGCAATAAAGAACATCAAGGAAAACCGGAAAGCAAGAGACGTCACAGCACAGATGTTATAAACCCAGATGAAGAAATCGATAATGCGTTTGAAATTATCGATAAAACGTAGTTATGTTGTAATAAAAAAGAAGAGTAAATAAGTGTTAAAATTGAGGTAAGTTAGGTAAATTGAGATTTATTATATTATTATCTCAAATTAATATGGACACAGAGATAAAAAACTGAGAGATTTAAAAGTATAATTTGTGAGCGTAAAAATAAATACTGATATTGCTGAATGCTGATAAAAGTTTTATTATTAGTTAGGAATAAAATGACGGATTGTATATTTCTAGGAAAATAAGAGTAAAACTCAATATAATCATGTTATGCGATTCTAGCGTCACGCATTGATCATGAAAATAGCTTATCTGTGTTCAGTCACATTGGTCTGGGATATTTCCCGCGTGTTTTTATGTTTCTAGATTTAAAAAGAATGTAATGTGCATAGTTATTCGGTTTTTAAAAGTTGACTCATTGATAAATTTGTACAAACATACCAACGTTTTTTTTGTTATACGTGCAAACATTAATTTTGTTTGGATATACTTACATGCTGATGTAAATTTTCTTTACGTTGGCTTAAAGAACATTGTGTCCTAACTCCTATGGCCAAATTGATAGATACTAATGTGTAAACAAATTTTATATGAGATAAAATTGATGAAAAGACATTGCCCTTGTCACAGTGAGGGTTAAGATAATATACGCAATATCTGATGTTATTTATCTTATTAAATTTTGGGTCGTATTTAGTATGCAAATAAAAGGGGGGAAAGTTAGAAGTTTTTTATAATTTAGGCATAGAGACGAGGTGCAATGGCGTAATTTTTTTTTCATATTATAGATTATTTAAAATGAGTAGGGTTGCCAAAAAATAAAAAAGCTAACTATGTGTATTAAAAAATTAAATTAAAATATTATACATGCACGTGAAGAAAATAACTACAATATTATGATGCCTTCAGTATAGTGATAGTAATGAGCGATGGCTTACCATCACTCATAACTTAATAGGCTAAGTGTGGCGTCAAACATGTCATAATATCATCAATATTTCAAGATATTATATATTTATGATTAGTTTTGTGTGATAAAGAATTCTGTTATTCTCAAGTGAAAGTCGTTCATTAGATAATAAGTAGGTTTTATTAAAATGTATGCACCTTAATTATTATAGTAAGAATAATTTCAGGATTAGAGAAATATCTCTAAATGAATGTACTTACTTATCAAAGGAAGTAGACCTTTGGAATTACTTAATTGTAAAATTGCATTCAGTTAGAGGGACTACACAATGTAATTATGATTTATGTAGTAGGTTAGATGATTTCTTTTTAAATTGAATAACGTCGATGTATTTTTTTAATTAATAACAAGACTAACAAGTCAATCTTCAAAATGATTTTTTTGTCTTTTGTAATTTGATTTAAAACAAATAGTCTTAATAAGAATTTATATTTTCACTGAAAATCTAACTTTATTCTTACATAGACATTCGATTAACTAGGTACGTATTTCACCCTTATCTCAGTCCTCTTCACATTTATCAGTACGCAGTTGTAGACGTCTATTATAATATATAAAGCTACACTACCACTCACTGACTGACTCACTGACATCGCTTTTCTCGGAAACTATGCGGAAAGTGGGGGGGATAACGACGTGATCGTGTAGAGGTGCGCCGAGCGACCAGAGGAAAAATATAGCGATCTCGATCACCTTCGAATACCGAGTGGACCCCTGGTGGTGCGCAGAAACGGTGCCACCTGGAGGGGGGGTGTCGGAACAAAAAATGCTCGGAACTGGTGGCGATTACCAGGGGTGGTGGAAAAATGGGGATTTTCGCGAAAACAAGATGGCCGCCGTACTTTGCCAAAATCGCCGTTTATGAATCCTTACGTCTCAAATTTGGCACACGTGCTCTGTTCGAGCCGGCGAATCGATCGGTGCCCCGTTCGAGTGGCTCCGGGCCCCAGTTTCCGACTTTCATACAATGGAAAATCCAACGGCCCGCGGAAACGGTGCGAGTTGGGTGGGGGGTCCCGGAACTAAAAATGATCACCACCCTGGGACGCTACCAGGGAGCCATAGTGGGACGCTCGATTTTGGAATTTTCCCATTTTTGGCGCAAACATAAAAACGTAAATTTAGCCGAGGTGGCGCAACGCGGAAACACACTCTCACCACGTTTGTACTCGCCCAGCTCCCAGGATATCCAGAAAAATCCGAAATCTTGAACTTTCTCACATCCCGCGGAGACGGTCAACGGCCCGCGCAAACGGTAGCAGCTACATCTGGGGTGCTCAAACTAAACTTGTAGTAGACCTCGAGCAATTACCACAGATAGTGAAAAAAATTCAAAATGGCGGAAAAAATGGCCGCCGCCATACAAATTCTAAAACGGTCATCGCTGGTCCGATCGCGCTGAAAATTGGCACAGGGGCTTTAATCGAGCCGCATATTAAGTTGGCATACTCATAATCGAGTTTCCATCGCTGGTTTCCGAGTTTCATACAACGCGAAATTCGACGGCTCTCCAAAACGGCGCCAGATAGGTGGGGGGTGTAGAACTAAAAAATGATCAGGAAGATGGGGCGCTACCAGGGCAATGGAGAAATTTCAAATTGGACGCAATTTTTTTTTCAAAAATGGCCAATTTTTCAAAGCAAGATGGTGGCGCCGGTTACTTTACGATCGGTCTGAAAATTAACTTCTATGCTCTAATCGGCCAGATTTACAAAACTACATACTCAGAATTTCTCTCCGACCCCCGGTTTCCATTTTCCATACATCACGAAATTCAATGGTTCTCTGAACTGGTGGCAGGTAGGTCGGGGTCGCCAAAGTAAAAAATGCTTCAAAACCTGGTCCGCTTCCAGGCATATAATAATTTTTTGTAAAAAGTGAAATTTTTTTTTTCGAAAATTTTGTATAGAAATTTCCATAGTAGGAAGGGTAATTGAATAGCAATGGCAAAAGACGGCGCCGCGGGCTGCTTGCTGCCCGCGCACCGCGCAACCTCGAAGGTCGACAGCTTCCCGGAGTAGAAAATATTTATTAACTTTTGAACTTCCGCATGAGCCAAGCGAGCGAAGCGAGCGAGTCGCGGCAGCGGCCGGCGTAAATATTGAAAGAAGTAGCAAGGAGCGAAGCGACGAGCGAGTTAGGTTAACTTTTGAACTACCGCACTAGCCAAGCGAGCGAAGCGAGCAAGTCACGTCAGCGGCCGGCGTAAATATTCAAAGAAGTAGCGAGGAGCGAAGCGACGAGCGAGTTAGGTTAACTTTTGAACTACCGCACTAGCCAAGCGAGCGAAGCGAGCAAGTCATGTCAGCGGCCGGCGTAAATATCAAAAGAAGCAGCGAGGAGCGAAGCGACGAGCGAGTTAGGTTAACTTTTGAATTACCGCACTAGCCAAGCGAGCGAAGCGAGCAAGTCACTTCAGCGGCCGGCGTAAATATTCAAAGAAGTAGCGAGGAGCGAAGCGACGAGCGAGTTAGGTTAACTTTTGAACTACCGCACTAGCCAAGCGAGCGAAGCGAGCGAGTCGCGGCAGCGGCCGGCGTAAATATCATCATAGGTAGCGAAGAGAGATGCGACGAGCATGTTAAGTAAACTCTTGAATAGAAGCGACTTTAAACTCAAACTCAAACTCAAACTCATTTATTTGGCACCAATTTTGACAAACAATGTAATTAAATAAAAAAACGAACAAAGAGAAGAAATACAAAATAAAAATAAAATTAAAATTAAAAAACAAATAAAGTTAGTGTGATGCCAAAAGGGTCCCCACGTCAGCAAAAGTTACAGAGTGTTTCTGCAACACTGGTTTTCAGTGAGGACCAGTAATACTTGCGGCTCAAACAACAGAGCACGAGTGCCAGTCAATATAGCCTGAACGAATATAAATATTTATATAATATATTATACAACAAATATATACTTTAGGGCGATTCCCACTCAAACAAAAAAAAACTACGTAGGTTAAAAACTATTAAAACTACGTTAAAAAAAACCGACTTCAAAAACGGAAAAGTAGGTTCTTATATTTAGTGCCAAAAGCATAATGAATTTGATTTTAAACGAAGCTACTAAAAAGACTGAAGTTTTCAATATGTAATAATATACACATCTTCACACATTTATTGAGTGAATGAGCCAATCGTTCACGCTTTATAAGCATAGGAGTACCAAGAGTAGTGTAGGTTTTGTATCGAAAATACCCAATTTTTTGTGTTGCGAAAAATGTAATTGAATTGCAAGTAGGTAGTTCTTGTATCGAAATAATCTTAGTTCTTGTATCAAAAAATAGCGTAGTTTAATAAGTGTTTAGTGCTTGGCACCGACTTCAAACCTATATAGTGAATAACACAACTAAATAATATGTAGTAATTAATTATTTTTTACTTTCCCGTTTTTGAAGTCGGTTTTTTTAAAGTAGTTATTTTTATAGTGTAACGAAACGATATGTAATTCGATACACCCTTTGACTGTAGTCCTATGGCTTTCACTTAGATATTTTTAGTGCCGAAAGCATAATGAATTTGATTTTAAACGACGCTACCTACTAAAAAGACTTGAAGTTTTCAATATGTCTTACACATCTTCACACATTTATTAAAGTGAAACTTTTATTACATCGTCTCAAATTTTTTGGTCTGTGTAGCGCATGTCGCGTGACGGTCGGCTGCCGAGTAGGTATAAAGCAGTGTTCGGAACCGTTCGAACAGTTTCACTTTTACCGTGGTTTCATAAAACCACACAACATTTTTTGTCTTGAACAGTTTATTAAGAAAAGTCACCGCTATCGATTAGACACCTCAAAAAAATGAAATTCGGGGATCACGTTTCAAAAAATTAACCAATATTTGAATAAGTAATTTATAAGCCGTTTCGACTGACTGTAGAATCGCTGTTAGCAGATGTAACAAATGGACAGGAAATTCGAATGCATTTTCTAATGACTGAAGATTTCTGCCCTGGGAGAGACGCGAGCTGCTTGCAGCTCGCGCACCACGCATCCTCGAAGGTGGACAGCCCCCCAGAATAGAAAATATTTGAATGGGGAATTTATAATCACTTCTAATTGACTGTGGAATCGCTGTTAGCAGATAATAACAAATTGATGGGAAATTTAAATGTATTTTCAAATGACTGAAGATTTCTGCCCTGGGATGCGCCGCGGGCTGCTTGCAGCCCGCGCACCAAGCACCTTCGAAGGTTGACAGCCTCCTGGAGTAAAAAATACTTGAATGGGGAATTTATAAGCATTACCGACTGACTGTAGAATCGCTGTTAGCAGATGTAACAAATGGACAGGAAATTCGAATGCATTTACAAATGACTGCCCTATTGCTTCAACCCAGGGGCAAAAGGGGCTCGCGGGCTGCTTGCAGCCCGCGCACAACGCACCCTCGAAGGTCGACAGCATTCCAGAATAGAAAATTTATGAATTGGGAATTTATAAGCACTTCCGATTGACTGTGGAATCGCAGTTAGCAGAAAATTATAAATGGACTTGGAATTCTAACACATTTTCTAATGACTGCCCTATTGCTTCAACCCAGGGGCAAAAGGGGCTCGCGGGCTGCTTGCAGCCCGCGCACAACGCACCAGCTAGTTAGCAATATTATATAAGGAGATAATATTTTTGTATAAGTACCTAACTAGGTACCTACTTCGTATAATGTATTGTTTTTATAATATAGGTAGTCCCCATGAAATCCAGATTTTAAAATATAATAGTTATAAGTTTAAATAGATTATATACTTGTAAAATTTTCATTGTTGGCAACATTTGTACAAACTATGGGATACTAATATTGCCATAATGTAAAATTTCATATTGTTTTTAAACGGCCACAGTAAAAATATTGAAAATAAAAATTGTTAAACATGAGTTTTCTCACGTAGACTCAAATGTGATAACGTAATTTTTTGCATGACATTTTGATACAGCGGCGTTTTTTATTTACGTTGGAAAAATTGTTAAGTTCGTTATAAAAAAAAAAAAAAACTATTTTACATATTATATTGTAACTTGTATTCTATGTATGATCCTGAATCATATAATTGTAAATATATTTGTATATCGTCTATTCTAGAATTCTATAAGTTTATGTTTCTAAAAGTCGAACATTTCTATTTGGTATGGTTTCTTGTATGAGTGATAGATCTATATTTACGATGTTATAAAATGTATAAGTGTATAAGTATTTTATGAAATATAAGACTGATACAAAATGTTTATTCATTTATTTAACTAAACCTTTATAGATTATACTACTACTAATGTGTATTAAAAATAAAACTACCTATTCTTTGACTACTGATTTTCCAGATTTTAGAATCAAAAATCATGGACCAAAAATCAATAATTAAAAATTGAATGTCATATTAAGGTTTAATTGAATGTTAAATTGAAAAAAAAAAAGATTTCATTGTAAGAACTTATTTATTGATACTTATTTTCAAATTACAAAACTATAACTTAATTTTCTTCTTCTTAGGTTTGATCTGAAGAGGGCCAGCAATTTTGAACACCGTACTGTAAAAAAACAGATAAACATTAAACAGACTGATAGTATAGCATTTTATGTCAATGTGATTATATTTGCTGTTATTTTACACAACGCATATTATGAAACAATAACTCTTGCATATTATTAATAGATTATATTTATACATGCATTATTATATCTCAAGTACTGCTAAACTGATTTTCGTGATTTTATTTTCTTTTTTTTGTCTCAAAAATATCATAAGTACTTACTGACACGTCGTGCAAATTGGGCTGAATTTACAAAACACTGAAAAAAAAAAGTGTAAATTAGAATATTATAGTATATAGTAACTTTAACAGTAACACAGCCTTAGACAGCACAATCTTTATCAAAAAAAAAAAGTATTTTTTCAATCTCAAAAACTTTTTTTGGAACAAGTTCCTTATCCTGCGTTGCGAAACCCGCAATTTTTTCAGCTTTGAGCTGAAAAAATTTACACGAAAAGTTATAATGACACTTTTAGTATAGTTGTCAGTGAGTGTTTCTCTATCTATCTCTCTTTCTCTAATAGAACTTCGTTCCATCTGGATGTTTGATTTTACGCGAGTATCATACATTCAGAAATTAAAGTTTTTAACGCTCGCGCTCGCTGCTAAGTGTGAATACGTCGGGAAAATAATATAATGAATAAACGTGCCAGTGTAACTGGCGAATGTGCTGTACTTACCTTATTGTAATAACTTGTAAACCACATTTAACCATACTAATCCATACTAATATTATAAATGCGAAAGTAACTCTGTCTGTCTGTCTGTTACTCAATCACGCCTAAACTACTGAACCAATTTTCATGAAATTTGGTATGGAGATATTTTGATACCCGAGAAAGGACATAGGCTACTTTTTATCCCGGGAAAATGACGCAATCCCGGAAATCCCACGGGAACGGGAACTATGCGGGTTTTTCTTTGACTGCGCGGGCGAAGCCGCGGGCGGAAACCTAGTTTATTATATGTAACGTTTAAAATCCGTTAAAATCTTTAATTTCTCAGTATTTTTTTTATTTATTTAATTAATTTATGTCACCGCTGAGACACACGGAGCACACATAGCCGATGGTGAGCAGCTCCCGGTGGCAGAAGCAGGCCGCGCGGTAGTCCACCCGCCCGCGCCCCGGCAGCACCAGCTGCTTGCGCTCCCATACCTCGGGGAGAAACACCCACTACAAAGGGAAATATTTATTTATTTATTGAAGTGAAAACTTCTTTAGCGGCGTTGAGCACTTTTTCTGTAATGGGTATAAAATCTTAAACTCGCGTCAGGACACGTGACCTGATCGAAAAAGCGTAAGACGGATGGAGAGTAGACAGCTATCCCCTCTCTACTACGCGCGTTTTCACTTCTGCCGGCACTCCCGGAGTGCAACCCGTCTTTTTTATTTACTAGCTGCTCCGCGCGGTTTCACCCCCGTGGCTCCACTCCTGTTGGCCGTAGCGTGATGATATATACCCTATAGCCTTCCTCGATAAATGAGCTATCTAACACCGAAAGAATTTTTCAAATCGGACCAGTAGTTCCCGAGATTAGCGCGTTCAAACAAACAAACAAACTCTTCAGCTTTATAATATTAGTATAGATTTAATTCATTATTACACACACAAAAGAAATAGAGATACATAAAGAACAGATAAGAGGAAAATATGTATAAACGGTGGCCTTATCGCTAGGTAGCGATCTCTTCCAGGCTACTAAATAATTGTCACATCAATTAGTCATTGAATCCGATTCCAGATATAAGCGTTCGATTTTAAGAGTAACATCTCTAGTGTTTAACAAGAAAAAGGGTTAACTGACATAAAATTGTACATACGTCGCTACAATACAGTTACAGTTCTCTAAATCGGAAATTGGTTAGAATAGTTTATTAGACAAATCAAATCGTAAAATTACTCGTATAGGTCATTATTACAATAAATATGTAATTGTAATTGAAAGAAATTAAAAAAATATCAAAACGAAAAAAATATATTATTGTATGCCCGCCGTTACAAGGTTACGATGTTGAATTTTGGTGAACTGTCAAATGTTACCAACTAAAATGACTCCAATATATTATACAAATATCTTTAAGCTTATTAATATAACAAAATCTTATAAATCAATTACTAGAACCTCACCAATAAATACTGCAACAATCCTTCCAACGAGGGTACTTTAAGATATAATCCTCCGGTGATGTCGCAGCCCTGTTGCAGTAGACTGAGGTGCTTGTCGAGAGAGCACACGTCTATAAGTACTTGCTGTTTCTGCAATTGTTTTAAATAACAATTGTTATACATATATCCTCCTTATACGAAAATTTAAAGTGATTATATTTAGGTTAACAACTAGTCTCATAATCGCCTATTAAAAGTTCGCCAAAATATATCCGAGAGGTGTTGTACAAAACATTCATTGAAAATAGAGCCTTATCTCGTGGTACTAATGTTCAAAGTCTATTGTATCACTTATAACAAGACTCTGCCTACTCCACGCGAAGGCAGAGTTTTGCTTTGGACACGTTTTTAATGTGTGATACTTTTCATAGTAATACTTTTGTTTGAAGATCTGTGATACATTTCATGCAATTTTTTTTATTCGCACATAGGCTACGAATTACAAACAATTCAAGAGATCTCAAATAAAGTTAGTTTAAAGGATCATAGAATCTTTAAAATTTTAAACATGTATGTATATTCAAAAACTACTAAATTGATAAGTAAAAAAATAATATTTTTCCGAACCAGTTGGGAGATACAATATTATTCCTAACTGACAAAGGCGTAAAGGGAATTTTTGTAGCATGGAATCTAACATTGACAATGTCTTATATTTCATCTTTTCAATGTTACTATTGTGTGTTAGTTCTTTTAAACTTAAAAGCTACATGACCGATTTTAAACATTAATTAGAAAGATTACCTGTGCAGTAAAGAAAACATTCATATAATTAATGTATTGTGCAGCTGTATCGCTACTCCCCGTCACTATGAGCATTCGACTGCTCATCCTGAGTCCTGGTTGTGCTTCTCGACGCATCTGGAATTAGTATATTTACTTATAGAACCTACAATACGGAAAGCCTTCCTTGATAAATTGGCTATCCAACACCAAAAGAATTTTTCAAATCGGACCAGTAGTTCTTGAGATTAGCGCGTACAAACAAACAAACTCGTCAGTTTATAATATTAGTATATAGATAGAGTTCACTTCTTTATTTGTTCTTCTTTCCATCACATCACAACAGAGCAATTTTAGGATATGACTTTTGTATATCCAGATGGAAGGCTGGAGAGTGATACAGGCTTCTTTATCCAGAGATGTAACATCTTAATGATATGATAATTTTCAAGAACTACATTGGCTAAGCCACATGCGAAAAGCTAGTATATTATATAAAAAATTTAAAGTCCCTTAAAACTGAAACCACCCCTGTAAGGCGGAAGACGTGGGTTCGAGTCCTGCCTCATGCTCGAATTTTTATTAAAAATTTGTATTTAATAAAGAATTCGAATGCCATAAAACATTAAATATAAAATTTAGTAGCTTGATGATATATAGCCTATAACTTTCCTCGATAAATGGGCTATCTAACACCAAAAGAATTTTTCAAATCAGATCAGTAGTTCCCGAGATTAGCGCGTTCAAACAAACAAACAAACTCTTTAGCTTTATAATATTAGTATAGATTACTTACTCTAGCAATAAAACACAGTCCCATAGCCAGAGCTCCAGCGAGTAAGGATTCACCAGGTTTCTCCTCATGTGGCTGGCTTTTTATTAAATTCACTAATCTGTGAAATATTTATTGAAAATTAGCAACTAAGAAATTATTTACTTACTAATTATTATTATCTAAATTTATTCACTGTATAACTCAAAATATTCACATAAAATTATTTATTGTAAATTATGTAAATTACTTTATAAAATATTAATATATCTAAGCATACATACCTCATTTTAATAGTTTTTTCAACAAGCGTAAATAATTCATATTGTCCATCAATTTGTCTTACATCTAATGGTTTGCCAGGAGAAGGATACAAGTATTCACTGAAAATAAATAAATTAATATACATATTATAAATTCACATTCACACGCTTTGTCTTAAACCTAATAAATTATATACAAAAACCTTCCTCTTGAATCAATTTATCTCTTTAAAACCGCATGAAAATCCTTTGCATAGTTTTAAAGATTTAAGCATACATAGGGACATAGGGACAGAGAAAGCGACTTTGTTTTTTAGTATGTAGTGAAGAATATAAGAATTATATTATTATCATTTATTTATCTATCTGCTATTTATTAAGAAACTAGCAGTCTGCCTGAAACTATCAAATGAAGAAAGATTTTTTTGAAAACAGGCCAGTAGTTCCTGAGATTAGCGAGTTCAAACAAACACGTCTTCACATTCATAATATTATAGCTAAGATAATATAATCATATAGCAATATTTTTAAATAAAAATACTTTACCTTTTATGAAAATGGCAGCCAATAACAGCCAATTGGTTTCTAGATTTCTGCATTAAATGTGAATTAGCGAAGGCAATTATCGCGTCCAGACATCCTGTGAGTATCTTTGGGTCTTCTGTGATATATCTCTGATTGGGGTTTGTATCCACTATAATAACTAAAGTACTGCTATCTGATGGTGCTGAAAATTTGAAAATTCATGCACAATCCTACTTCCTACTTAATAACATTATAAATGCGAAAGTTTGGGAGGATGGATGTATGTGTATGTATGTTTGTAACTCTTTCACGCAAATACGTCTGAACCGATTACAATGAAATTTAGCACACATATAGAGGGTAACTTGGATTAACACATAGGATAGGTTTTATCCCGTAAATCCCACGGCAACGAGAACTATGCGATAACTGAATATACCTACATGATTAATTGAATAATTATATGTATTGATATCAAGTAGTTATATATGAAGGTTAGCTGTTTATGTATAAGTCTATTCAAATAATGGTTTATATGAGAATTATGAGGTTATGAATGGAATTATAATAATAATTGTATTAAGTGTGTATACATCAGGAAGTTACACCGATTATCTTTATTAATACTAGATTACAGTTAGTTTTCCATGTTTAATAAGAAGTTTTAAGTGCTTGTTATTGCTTTAAAACACGAGTGCCTTACCATCATCGTCAGCCATTGTAATTGTTTTATAGGAACAGGTTTGATATTAAATCTCATATAAAATATATGCAGAAGCCAACATGTAGGTCTATTAAATTAAAACAGCATTATATTAATATTTTATCGTCAACAAACACAAACACAAGCTTTCGAATTTCGAAACGGTTGACACTTGACAGTTGACACTTTGACTTTACAATTGAATTTCAATTTTTTGACATTGACAACTGACAAGGGATGGATGACAGCTTACTTTTTTGTACGAAATAGTTGGAGAGAGAGAGTCCTTTTGGATGTTTTTTAGTATAAAAATAATATGTGATTTTTAGTATTACTTGTGGTATTACTCACGTATATTCTTTTGACCAAATTATTTATGTGTTTGGCCGCATTTATCCGTATGAATATAATCGATTGAATTTTTTTCTTTCATTCTCTAATTTGTTGAACTATTGTTTGCAAATTAATGATTTATGTTTTATAAAATAACATAAAAGCCCGTTTTACTTACATAGCATTACCTTCACCCTGTCTTCTGTTCTGAATTATGTTATACCGCTTACTCTCCATTAATTCAACATAACTTCAATTCATATTTAAAATGTATTATCTTAACTTTGGTCTTTATACTAGTCAAATGAACTTACTAACGTATTTCTTAGATGCCGCATAAAATCAAAATAATTGGACCAAAAAAGAATAGCAGATAACTATCTTAGCAAGATTGCCAAAGGCTTCCCTTCTGACACGTGTGCTGGGCACACACGCTCTTTTTTAGGATACATTTATCCTAGAGTGATCCTAGACGAAGTTTCAAACGTCCGTCTCTGATTAATACCACAATAAGATCTACTTCCATAAACGCAGAGTAAGGAAGCAATGTAAAAAAAAATATTTTCCTATAATATTACTAATATCTTAGGTACTATTATTATCATAAATTTTGCAATTTAAAGTCGAACATTTCCCCACACATCAAATTTACTTTTAAATAAACTCAATAATGAAGACATAACAATATTATTTACGTGATACACAATCTAATCTATAGGCAAGTTCGTAAGAATGTATTAATTTTAATTAATTGTAGGATGACCATGCGTGGACAGATGTCAGGCCGTCCTAGATTCATATTTGTCAAAAGAACATTCCAGGCATTCTTGCCCATTCAACGGACTTTATCTCGGCAGGGTTAGCTTGTAATATATTATTGTTTTCTTTTAATTGACTACCGATGGCTAAGTCATTTGTTAGGTAGATGATCCGTGCGTTTAAATAATAGATAAATTTTGAACTTAGTTCTTTTATGATGTTTGATAATATTTATAAATTATGGCAAGTTTTAAGTCATATTCTTGAACAGTAAATAGAGTAAGCTCAGTAATTTAACGAAACAATTATAACCACAGAACAGTAAAAACATATAGAAGTGCGATAATGTCATAATTAGTATGAAAACCAGTGTCGCCAAACCCACACATTTAAACCGATAGTTATACAGTACACTACAAGTAAACTATGCCTTTGATTGGACAGCTTAATTTGAGTAAAAACTGACTTAGGTTATAAATTCAGCATTTCAATATGTACCCTAACGCACCATGTTACGGTTTATTTTAGTATAACATCCCTAGGTATATTAGCTGTTTTGTTTCTCATTGCACAGAAATTCCAAATTCGAAAACATTCAGCTACTCCACAACAGAGGGCGTTAGTTTTCGATAAATATAACTTTGAACCTCAACACATAGAGTTAAGGTTGAAATTTGTGTCACTCAACATTAATGACATTAACTTGATATTTATCTGATGCTATGCCCTGAGGGATGTCAGCCTTGTTATCGATAATTCACAAATAAATATTTTTTGTGTATTTTTTTTTTCTTTCTTTTATATGAGTATAGTATAATGTGTCACATTTTGGAGTATGTTTATTACTACTAAGTACGTCTTTTTATATTATTATTATTACTTAAATAAAAAACGGAATAGAATAGTATTAATCTATATTTACAAAATACAAACAGAAAATATGCATTATTTTAAATCTTGGAACTGCCGTAGGTTTGCTGTATCGGTGGCCTTTGTTAGACCGCTTAGTGCTGTTCGGCATCCAGTTAACTCGTCACGTTGCATTTATCCATTTCTCTTTTAAATTAGCCTCTTTGGGAAATCTATAAATAAATTGGACAAATGAAAGCTAAGGAAAAATAAAATAAAATTTAATATTTATAATGTTTGTCTTTTCTAAAGTATCGATACTGTCGATATGCGCCACAAGCATCACTAAAGCGACATTCGTTTGTTTATTGCAATAATATTCCAGAAAGTCTTGTTTGCTGTTCAATCTATAATAGTACTAATTTCTTACGGATTAAGGTTCATTTTGACTAGATATTTGTATACAATTTTGACAAATTACGACAAGCGAAGTTATAACATAAAATATAATTAAAATAAATAAAAATAAGACTTACCGATGGTATGAAATGCCTCCATTGCTGATATTATTTCGTCTGCTATCATTTTTGCACTCTAATACCGAACAACACGTCCTAATTAATGAATAAATATGGAAAAAAGGTTTGACAGCTGACAACCGACTCGAATATTTTTCTGCGCACAACTGAGAGCAAGTTAGGTGATCTTACCTTACCAGTGACACGTGGGCCACGCCCACATCACACTTCTATCTACTTTACTGTTCTGTGATTATAACGCACTTTGAACTACAGTAAGCTCAATAATTTTATCCCAAACGATTATAAAGCATCTGAAAAAAATCGTTGTCAAATTAGTAGCACATATAGTATTATATTTTTATAATAATATAATCTGCGTTGAAATAAACATTTTAACTCGGAGCAATTATCAAGCCTGGAGAAGTAACAATTAATTGAAAAATAAAGCACTAGTTTGGCCTTTTTGGCTTATGGCAAAATGTCATGCGAAAAAAGAGGACAGATATATGTCAGTTCGACAGTTTGAAATGACATGTAGCCATTTCAATTTGTTTTAGTGACCAGTCTGGTCACTAACGCATGGTGATTTTAATTATTGTTTTTGAAGTGAAAAACGTGTTTTCTAGTTTCTTATGTTATTTTCTGAAAAGATAATTTACTAAAGATTACATGGCTTGTGTTGTTCACGGCTGTAAAAGCCGTAGTACTGGGAAATCGGATGAAGATTGGAATTTGTCTTTTCACAGGTGAGTGTTTTGATCAATTTTTTTGTTAATAGTATTATAAATAAGTTAATTTACGTTATTTTCATAATCATCTATGTTTTATCTAACCGTAATCATTGAAATGAAATCATAATCAGCTTAGTTTTTAGAAAAAATGCAAAATATAACTTCCATAGTGTTGTGCAATTATCGATACTTGAGTAGGTACGAAGTACTTCATTGATAATGACTGCTTTAGGTTAGGAGAAAAAAAAGGTATTTAAGTATGGATTTTATTGTTATTTGCAGGTTTCTGGCTTGAGAAAAATTAAAAGATGTTTGGGTTAAAGCTATAGCACAGGGAAAATTGGAAGCCTTCAAAACATTCTCGGCCTTGTTCAAATCATTTCGAATCAGACGGGAAGAAAAGTAAAGTGCTTTGCAGAGATGCTGTGCCACAAGTTTAAGGTGGCATCTATTTTAAATAATAAATATTGTAATTTGTTAATTAAGTATCGAAATATAATGTTGTAAAAAAAAAATTAATTTTATTTGTTTTATTTGAAGCAATTTATTTTAAACTTTTACCAATTTTTTCCTGTGGGAATGAGTTATTTTCCCGCGGTAAATTGTAGCCTATATGTTATTCTGATGTTTAATCTATAATATGTATAATTGTAAAGTTCCATAAAAACTCATTCAGTAGTTTTTACGTGAAAGAATATCAAATGTCCATTCTTATATATTTTTGCTTTTATAATATTAGTAGGATACGATTATTGATTTGTAAAAAGATCAACCAGGTGGAAGTCAGATTCGCGCACGAAGGGTTCCGTATAATTCTATGAATGAATCTATGAAAACAGGAAAAAATACGTACCTTTTTACGAAACCATAAAAAACAACCTAAACCGAAATACCTAATAATATTTTTTTATAAATACCACTACCATACAATGCAAGGCAGTCAATACGCATCGTAAATGAATAATTCCAAATTAAACGAATCTTAAAATTTGGAATTACCTATCCATAATTCAAAATTAAAAGAATCTTAAATTATCTTCAAGCAATTTTATAACTTAATTTTTTTATTTATCGATATTTTAGTATTCGATAAAGTGGCAAGCACTACCTTTTTAGAACAAAAAGTGGCTACATGTGGATTTGAATGCCAAGCCGATAACAGTGTGTTGTCTCTTTCTATCGCATTAATTAGGGTATTGAATAAAAGAGAGCCACTATATAAGAAACGTTCAATTAATTGTTACTTCTCCAGGCTTGTTAATTGCTCCGAGCATTTTAAGAAGCTGTTTTATTTTCTGTAGACGTTTAACTTCACTCATTGGTCCTAATTGTTGAATAATTCGAATTGTCTATGGAAATTAAATATTATTCTGAGATAACAATTCAAATGTTAAAACAGCTAATTTCTTCGTAATGCTGAGAAAAAGCTTAATCATTATGAAATAATAAGAATAATAATTTGTAAACATTTATAAATAGTTAAAATGGGAAATTACGCATTCAACTTTTGTTGTAATTTACTTATCAATTAATGGTTTTTATGTCGATAATTTTAAGCTATTAATAAGCGTATAATCATTATAATGACTTCATTTGTGGCGATTATTTACACTCTATTTCCGTTTTGAAAAGGTGGCAAAAGGTAATTTCTGTTAAATGTTTTTAAACTTTTGCTTTTGCTACTTTTGCGTAGGCTGTTATTGGTAGGTATTCTATTATAATTGGTTAATAAATTAGATAAAGTACAAAATGTTTAACGTATAGGAAAATTTTCAAATTTAAAAATTACATTGCAGACACTATTAGTAGATACCTACCTAGGTACATTTTTTAAAACTCAGACAAATAACATTTTGAAGTTTGTTTTCGTCCTGTTGTATGCTTGCCCGACAGAGCCTAGTCACCTGATTTGAATAATTAAAATAAATATAAAATTACCTTTTTTGGTTACCAGAATTTCTGAGGATTAAAATATCTAGAATGACTCCCCGTATGATGCTCGCCGTTAACAACATATTAAATCCAAATCCCCTAAATATTATTTTATTCAATAAAACAATAATGCAGCAGCCCTAACTCCACAGACGTAGAACAGTGGCGTCGTATCCATCACTCAAATGGAGATCTTGCCTCGTGCCTGCTGCGATAGGATCTAACTAGAAAACTTGTAATTGGGTTTTTACTATGAATATATTATAAGATATTGTTTTTAATGTTGGTGACTTTTATACGTTATTTCATAATTTGTATTGTGTACAGTGTATCTAAGATGTAAATTCATTCCATTGGCTAAAATAAACATAAATTATAATTAAAAAAAATACTTTCGATACAGAGGTTGTCTTTTTGGTACTTCTGCCTATAATAAAATGTTATGTAGTTGAATATACAAAGTTATATGTCAGTAGGAATTCTTAATGGTATAAAAATTTTCATGAGGTACTCCTACGGTCTAGCTATTAAGGGGAAGCTCCCTAAATTTTATGTGTTTTTGCATTAATGTTCTGAAACAGGCACACATACAATCAAAATGGAACTTTAGTATATGATTTATTGGGTCTTTTTCTTTCGATGTACAAGACAGTTACGTAATTGTAACATTTTCGCTCGATTCAATTTTTATTCCAAAATGATGCCTTTTTTAAGGATTATTACATTTTTTTAAAGATTTACTTGGACTTTATGTCTAAAATAAATGTTAACAGTAAGAAAATACAGTTTACTATCGAATCCCAAGATATTTTTTCTCTAGATCAATTATTACTTTAGTTATAAACGAAATAAGAATTGAGACTTACTTTTCGAGCTCGTACGCGATCAAAGAGCGCACGCGATATTCAACTTTATTACGGCTGTATTAGCGTCTAGTACCGTAACCGGTCTCTCAGTGCCAGAAATGAGAAAGGGAGCCTCCTCTTAATCACAAGGCTGTATAATATTGATGGTAAACCAAACATATTATGTAGGTAGGTATTCATTCAAATGATTCGAGCATGCATAAAATGATTAAATAAAATTCCGCTTAGTAAAGACACAGACAAAAAAAAAGAAATAGAGTTTACATAAAATTCTCGTAACTCTATGTATTTTGAAAAATGTTAACAATGACAAATAATTAGCAAACACAATATGCAAAACTCTTCAACAACAAGGTTATAAACAGGTCGTTGTCCACGGTTCTTAAATTAAAAAAAAACCTCATACAGAGCCGCTGATAATTTCGACTAGCGGCTTTTTGTCATAGATGCTCATGTTTTATTCAATAGTATAGACTATAGTGTATAATGATGTTTCGCTTTAATTACAATAAAATAAACATCAAACACCTTTCGTCGCTGCCATTACATTGATTTACAAGCGTCGCGCGTGAACGTAAGACAGGAGCTTATTATTGTTGGAGAATCGTTTTATCGATGTTGGGACTATGTTTTTGTGAATTTGTGGACTGTTTTGGCTGGTATATTATGTATTTGGTTCTTCGAGATATTATTGTGAATATCTAATATGCGTTACATATCTCAGATGGATATAAAGAGCATTTTTTTGTTTAGAAAATATATTATGTTGTATTAACTATTATACTTAGGGTCAGCATTGTCAAATAGATTGATTGAATACTATACGGATATTAATAGAAGTTATTTCTTTGCTTTTTTTAAATGTTCTGAACGGGATTTTCAAATTTTTGTGTATAATACTCATATTTCATAATAATCGGTTTGAACATAATATTTTATACGAAAATGGGGAAGTCAATAAATTACTAAATTCTTGAATTTCAATTCAACATGACAATTATAGATAATATCCCACAAAATCCAAAAGCTATGGACACACCACACATGTGATACCAATCCTAAGATACGAGAAACTTATGTCATATGTCAAAATACATGTTAACAGTGCGAGATGAGATGGAACAAGAAACATCCGATAAACGGGCACAATATTATGAGGGATGTGACAGCGAGCTACCTGTCACTTTACATGGAAACTTTTAATGATATACGCGCTATTCGAATGCGCCGGTGGTCTATATTCGTCCAACTTCTGGGTAATTGTGAAAATCGTTGACAATTAAGGCGCAGTCGCGGTTCACGGAAATCATAGACAATTTTTCATTAAGGCGCTGTGTACGTTGTTGTGTTATAACTTATTATATTTTGTAAAATATTCTGTTTCTTGTGCACTCGTAGACGTACAGTAATTGTTTATCTTTATTATATTTTTTTCATTATTCAACCTACTCTCCATAAATAGATTTTATTTATTTCTATGAATGATTGCTACCATTTATAACTCTTTATTATTTCTATTTTATAGGACCAACGATTAAAATCTATATTGATACGAAATATAAAATGTACATAAAGCCAATATAAAGTAAAACTTCAATAACTATTTACAATAATTAACAGTTCATAAACATATCCGTTTACTTAACTCGTTCAGTAATTGAAATAAGATTTTACGAGAACATTGTACACAAGACGTGCTCGAGTACGGCGACGGTACATTAGCGCTACTCGAAATTCAAAATTGGTATAAGAAAAAAAGGCGGGAACGAAATAATTATGCACGTTCCGTTTCATAATGGGCGTCGCGCTACCGTTTCGCTTTAATAGCTCGCTTGTTCTCAGAATTTAATTACGCTCACAACGCACCCAGATTAGTTAGACGCGTTCCGTTTTGTTAATAACTCCCGCAATGGATGACGCCCTCGCACTATTCAAATCTATTAATGGTATTTATTGTCTATTGCTTTATTGTATTATCTAATATGTTTTATATTATATGTCCTAAAATGTGACAGCTACAATAAAGATATAAACGCACAAACCAAAGTACCAATTAAATCGGTCTTATTGTTTGACATGCGAGTAGGTAGCCAACTAAAGAGCAATGCATTATAATAAATGATTTATTAATTCCTTAACGAGCTCCCAAAAACAAATTGTCTAAGCGATAAGACATTCGAGTCAACAAACAAAACATAAAACGATTCAGCCTTAATAAGAACCGGGGTCCGAGATGAACACAAAAGAAAAGATAACGGGCTATTGTTTTTTATCATGTTGTCAATATCGCGCGGCCAAATTTTCTATATTGGAATGCCACGATTCGCCAATAAGAAGCGGGGAAGAATTGATTTATTGTCCAATTAGCGTCGGTCAGGTGTGCCAACTGCCAAGATAGCATCAGGCTGGCCAACCTAACTCGGCCGTGGCTACTATTTCTTTTGGCGCTTTCCGTTTAAATGGCATATTGGAATCAAAAAAGAACCTTTACACGGTGCTGCCAGCTTGCTAGAGGTCAATTTGAAATTCTGATCGTTCGCGGCCAACGTTTATTTAAGTGGAAATCAATTTGAATTAATTGTGCATTGCTTTTTGCGGTGTAAGAACTTTAATTTGATAGAAATTGCTGGTGTATCATTGAATATACATGGTCGTATAGGGGTGTGCTTTATTTTGTTTGTGATTCTAATTTGATTCACAAAAATTCATATAAGACGAATATCTATATTCATATAAAGTGGCTTAGAGTTAATAACACCATGATATTATTGAGCGTTTAATATCACAGGAGACAGATATTGTGTTGCCGTATTAGCGGTCCCCTATCAATTAAAGATGTTGTCATAACTATTGGGTCGTGAATCGTGATTTCATTTAACGTTAATGGCCTTCGATGTCCCATATCGAATTACTATGTCCCAAATGGATTAGAAAATCTACGAGCGCCCGATTTGCTGATAGTTTAATTACACTCTGTTGGGTTAGTCATATTATACGGTTTTTGTGCAGAACAATTAAAGTGGGTGACGAAAAGATCAGGTTATTTGAAGATGTATTCATTTTTTTTTTTTATTTAATGAGGTATTGTATAATGAAGGAAAAAAAATAATTAAAATCATGTTATCATGGTCAAAAATCAGCTCTTAAAATTAAGGTTGCCAATTATATATATTGGTTTTCCTATAAACTAATACATATGTACATATTTGATCTTTAGATTTTGGAATCTTCCTGTCCGCCAGAAATAAAGTTGGGGTAGCTTTCTTTATATTTGCTTTGTATATATAAATAACATTTAATAACATAGCAATTTCGACTGAATAAACCATCACTCAGGTAACAGGTATTGTTATTTTAAAGTGTAATTTAGAACGATACGCGATTGTAAATTGAGATAGATCGTTCAATAGCGAATCGAAACATCCAACACAATTTAGTTGGGCTGGCATTGCAATTGTGAGAGCTTCTAACGTCCGACGCGCGTTATGCCAACTTGCCAACGTGAAGTGTTGATAATACTGGTTAAATAGTATAGTCTTTTTAAAATATGTATTGTGGTTATGGTATTAGTTCCTTATCCTTATGTTATATAATAATTATTAATATGTTAACTAACAGTATAAGTATGGTAGTTCTAATGGATAAAAAATGTAAAGAATGTAGCGTTTGTTACTCAGAAATAATGAAGCTTTCTGCGGGTAAGAGAATTTTCAAAATTGATAAAGTGTATTTAGTTAGTGTATTTAGTCAGTGTAAGTAGTCAGTGTATTTAGTCAGTGTATTTAGTCAGTGTAAGTAGTCAGTGTATTTAGATGACAGGCTGTTTAATCCATCTGAAAATAACGTAATGCACTGTGTGGATATCATGTCTAATCAATCACAACTCACAATGGAATCGGTGAATGTTCGAAATGAATAACAGTTCAGTTCGCACAGTAGGATTCAGATTCCCAGAACCAAATTAATAGATGTTAGATGACACAATTAGAATATAAACGACTAATCTACCAACATGACTGAAAATTCATAAAGTTTAACAAACATTGGAACACACTTGCGTACAACGATACCAAATTGCTGGCACGTCCAAACCCGCATGTTAGAAAAAGACAGCACATTTTTCCCCTCTCAGCCCGTAATAAATGCGCGCGAAAGAAAGAGAGGCAGTAATAGCCGGAAATTAGCACTCGTCTATCTTTCATTTTACACCCCAAATTTTCTTATTCCAATTTCCTTTCGCTACGAACGTCCTCCAATTTGCGAAACCTCGTACTTCTTAGGTTTTTTATTATAAAATGTGCTTTATATTGTACTATGTAGAGTTTGAATTTGAACTGAAATTTTGTGCTTATATGTGTTGTATATTCGGATACGCCGTGAAGCACTCTGTCATTTGAAATGAGTCATTTTCTGATAAGAATGCCCTATTGGCTGAGACGTGTGCGATTCGGCCCGCGTTCCGATAATGCTATTTCCGAACGTAGATACCGAATAAGTGTCGGTTTTTGCTGGAGTTTTAATAAAGCGCAGAGGGAGAGCGGTCGAGATATGGAAATGATCGTGTGGAGAGGAAATTTGAATTTATACACCAGCTAGTTTTATTCGCGAGGGTGCGAGATTGCCGCAGTGTAAAGATGATTTCTGAACGTTTATTACTGTTTTATCTGTGCGTGTTTTATGATTATAGGGGTGATCGGGGTTTAAAGCGGTTCGCTGGCTTTTCATAGGAATAAGGAACTAGACTAGTTTATTAAAATTTGCATATAATACGGTGTGGGGTGTTATTATTTCCGAATTTTATTTCCATACTTGCAATATTACAGCTAATAATGTATGCCCATAAGGAAAATAGTAGTATATCCATTAAACCTTACAATTTAATTACCTATGCAGTTATGACAGTAATAATGTAAAGTTAAATACTCAAAAATAAAGCATTATAATACCTAATATTATACAGAACTAATAGGTACACAAAATCATATCTAATGCTTTCTAAAGAAGCTGGAGACTAAGCCATAAGGACATCTACATATTCTTGGATTAGAATATAGGATTGTACATAGGTATTATTCATTTGCAAGACTGTAAAAAAAATTCTTCCATAAATCAGATAGATATGAAATACATCTAGGTACCTCATGTCCTTCTCGCTACTAAGTAATTTATTTATAAATAATTCAGCCGTATTCAGCCCTCACTTTTAAGGGTGTGATGTTCCTTGTACAATCCACGTACCAAAGGGTTGGCCAAAACGATTAATTACAATCGAAAAGAACTCGTCAAATCAATAAAATCGATTTCTTCGGTCATTCGCTGGGCAGGTGGAAAATACAAAAGGTACAAGGTTTTTGCGTTGCGTGGGAACATTTCTACCGAATGTCGAGCGAATCGATTTCTTTCACTCGATTAAATTTTAAAGCTTATGCCGATGATAATAAAGCGGTCGTCTTGACTCATTAGCCTTTTTGTAAAAAATATATTTTGTCATTTTTCACGTGTTGAAAATCGTGGGATTGTGTTCTGAATGAGGTGTTGATTTCAGTGTTAATGATTGAAATGCTTTTAAGCTATTGCATAGCTTCTATCGCGGGCCTTGAGCGCGGGGACCGAATCCAGAAATTCCGTAACGAAAAAAACCTCACGCTCCCCACGGGGACGGGCACGGAGGTATGGCTTGAAGGCATAGCATGCAGCAATAGCTTTGCCGCGGCAGTCCCCGAGTGCCACACGTCTTTTTTTTATCACTATTGTTATTTTTGTATTTCCCTGTATGTAATTACTAATTAAGATGTTTTCATTTTGATGTTCACGTAAAGAAATAAGTAATTATGAGTAAAATTTGTAAAAGTAAAATTTGTAAAAGTGTATGTCTGTTATCAACAGACATAAGCTAAGCTACATTTCGGTATTTATAAAGTTCAACCACGACCACGTAGAGCCATTACCTATTATATTTCTTAATATAGGTACTTACCTACCTACAGCCAATAATAACAATTAAATTCCTAAATTATAAATCCTTTTCTTATCACAATTTATACGAAACTAAAAAAAAAAACAGAAATAAATTACAACATTTTTTACAAAAAATTCCAACAAAAAATAAGGTAAAGCCAGTAAAGCCATCCAGAATCCACGCTTTTACACCTTCATTCACTAAAACGGTCATAAATAATATCACATTCAACAAAACAAATTTTTATCTTCTAAAAACTTGTCTATGGACGGAGCACAAGTGGATTCATTGATAAAGAGGCCATTCACTCATGAATTGCAAAAAATGACCACTGCGAGGGAGTAACTCATAAAATCCTTTGTGATAAGTTAATCTATAACGACTTCATTTTAGTATCCCGTGGGATTTGAGAATGTGATGATGAATTTCTATTTATTATGCCACTAACCATTGGCTTTATGAATCGTTTGCCTCTTCGAAATACTTCTTAAAAAAAATAAAAGCGCGCGCTTTTTTATTGATGGAATGGTTTTATGATATAATGATTTTGATTTTTGGATTTTAAGACGCGTTGAATTTTAATGCGTTGTTGAGAATAGAAAAATTAAATTATATGTTTGTATGTTGATTGGATATTGTAGGTAAATATCGAACAAAAAAGAATAATAGATGCATTTAAAACATTATTTTTTTAGCTCAGATAATAACTATAAGCAATTTATTTTAATTGTTGTGCTTTTATATATCTCAGTTTTAATTTAAAAATCGTATTAAACTCAAACAAAATTAAATATTTGCGAAATATTTTGCAATATCAACGTCCATAACAATTACGATCAATAATATCAAAAAAAGAGAATGTGTTAAATCATTTCTTGGAAATTTTAATATTTAATTGTGTGTCCTTTCTGTCAATTTAAGGTAATTATTTTCTGGTGATAAAAATTCAAGAGGTATTTATAGGCCGTCAATTTTAATTATTTCTTGTTTTTTGATGCATGAAAATTGACATTTTCCGTATATAAATTAAAAATACTTTTCAATACGTGTCAATCTTAAATAAATACAATACTCACAATTTTTATTATAAATGGTAATTGCATGCATATATCTACCTAAAAAGTGAAGTCCCATGTCACCAAGTGGGATAAGGGGCAGATGCATTATACTGATCTTTGATTCTTTATGGACAAGTAGGTGATCAGCCTTCTGTGTCCTACCAGACCAAGACATTTTTTTTTCTTCGTCTCCACCGGGAATCGAACCCAGGAACCCTCGGTGCTACACTCACGCGTCAACCACTGTACCAAGGAGGCGGTCAATATCTACCTACCACAAATAAGATAATAACTAAAAGGGCTGATAGACGTACAAACTTTAAAATCGCGGTTTTAAAGTTCGCGTACTTACTCGGCTCGACGTCGGTGACACACGCAAGAGCTTGGTCAGTAGCTTCTCGCGTGTCACCGATATCGAATGTCTCTATGTCATCAACAGAGGGAATTTTATGTTATTCAGGAATTAAATATAGACATTTTTAATTTAATAACCAGCACTTATTTTTAAGTAAATAGCATTCTAACAAAATAAATGTTCAAAAATTGAAGGATATATTTTCGTTTTTACTATTATATTTTGAGGGTACTTTACAAAAAAAGAGCGTGTGCGCCGAGCCCACGCGTCAGGAGTGAAACTTCCTTGGCGTGATTCAAAGATACCTTCGCCAATATTAAATTATATTATATTCATTCATATTAATTATATTAAATTATTTTCATAAAACTAAGTAAGAAGACGAAATTAATTGAACTTTTGCACTTAGTAACACCTATTATAGCTAGACAGGCTAGGCTCGCGGCTCGCGGCGGTGACAGACGTGCGAGCGAAGGCGAGCTACGAGTAAAATTTCAAACATGTTGGATCGTCAACGAACTTACTCGACGGTTTTTAAGTACGCGTACTTGGGGTGACACACGAGCGAAAAAGGTCGTCGAGCCACAAGTTCGCGTACTTACTCGTACGTCTGTCACCCCTTTTAGTACGTTTACTAATACTGTTATTCAAAAATCGAAGGAACAACACATTACTTGCTATTAAAAATATTAATACCTAATTTCTCTGAACTGATACATCTGTAAATAGAATTTTTAAACTTCGAATTTTTAACTTTTTTTTATTCATGACACATTTTAGTGCATTTTTTTATAAAATATGAAGGAAAAACGTGTTTAAATCAGACTAAATAGTGGGCACAGTTTTTTAGTTCATCAAAGGTGTTCTCAGAAACACGAAGGCTTCCACGAGGCAAGATGGAATTAAACAAGAGTGAAACATTATAACTATTGTTTACGCATTACGCAATTTATTTGTTGTGGTAACAACCTATTATTTTCCTCGATTGTTCTATAATTAACATTTTTATATCTTTAAAAATAATGGAGACCCATTGTTCCATCAAATCCTACTTTACATTGCTTTACTTTTCTTTGCTTGCGATCCGGTAGAATAATATCTATTTAATATCTATTAGACTGGCAAGCAAATTCGAGCATATGCACTTTTGAAGATCATTCTGTATTAGCATTTTACGTTATCTACTTACATACTTTTAATTAGCATTTTTTTTATTAATGTTGGTACTTACTTATCTACTTGTAATTTGTAGTCCACTTCTAAGCGCCTTTTTGAGATTTTGTTAGTCTATAAAATATTCCGTTTCTTATTTAAATCAAAATTCATTGCAATGAAGATGCACATGCTAGCGAACTAACACTCACACTATAGTATAAAAACATCTTACGTTCTTTCAACACATGCATAAACCCATACATTCCCAATACAATCAGTAGTTCATTGTTCGCTAATTAGATACATTTATCTGTTATTAAGATGCCATGCTTCTTGTAATTACAATATTGTTAATTGGTGCAGGACTGTTTAGTGAATAAACGCTTAAATATGGTTTAAAGCTTCATTATATCAGAAATTGCGTAATGACTGCGATTTAGGGCTTTCGTTTTGTGTACATACGTTTGCGATGATGAAATTAAAACTCATTTTCTAAACTTTCAATAATTTTTTTGTCACTTTTGCAAAGGAATGATGGATTTATAGTAAATATATGAAATTTAAAGACAATTTCACAGCTATACTAGGTAATATTATAAAGCTGAAAATTTGTTTGTTTGTTTGAACGCGCTAATCTCGGGAACTACAGATCCGATTTGAAAAATTCTTTCGATGTTAGATACCCCATTTATGGAGGAAGAATATAGGCTATATAAGACCAAAAGGAGCGGAGCAATGCGGGTGAAACCGCGGGGCACAGCTAGTTTTTTGATATTGGCAACATCGTCTCTTAGTACTGTCACTCTTTATTACAGCAACCAACGTTTATTGAGGCTTTTTATTTAATATTAAGCTCAATTAATATTGAGCTCAATTAATATGATAATTCATAAACAAAGTTCATGGCACCTAAATGACCACAAAAAATTGTTTTGTACGTTGGTAAGTTATTAATGTTAACACATTTAAGGATTAATTAATTAAATTCTTATCTCGAATTAATATGTCACGGGCATTATTGTATTTTAATTAATTAACTTCTGCATTCGTTAATTAACTTTTGAAAATATAGGGATTGAATGAATTTGATGAAAATATCTATGGATTAGCTAGTATACATTTAGGTATACCTATACTGAATATAATACTCACATAATATATCCTTAATCTAGTTGTAATAATAATTGTAGTGTGTATGTAGTAAATACGTCTATAAAATGTGGCTAATAGTGTAAAAATAACGGCGAAGAGTATTCTTTACTCTACAAAGTCCGATGTTAATTGTACAACCTCTAATGAAGACATGAAAGAAGTGACAGATACATGACAGATTAAAAATATTGTTAAACCATAACCAACGTGTGTTGCCAGTAAAAAAAAATTCAATTATAGTTGAGACGGAACTATCTGATATCTATCTGTACGATAAAGATCGAGATATCAACCCTATAATGAAGAGATAGTAGAGTTAAAATGTTTTTTCCTGGTCGTAATTTTAATGAGTGCTTCGTGCCAATCTGTTAATGACTCTCGTTCATTGATACAGTTTTTACAATGATTTCGTGGGGATAATGAATAACAGTATTGTACCTAGACTAGTAGTTCATAATGCACACCGTTATTGGTGACACCTTTGATTATATACTCCCTATAGGGAGTATATAATCAAAGGGTGACACACACGTTTTATCTTAGATACTAGATTTAGTATCAGGTATGCATATTATATTGAACTTTAAGCACATATTACTAAGTAGGTAATGCTTTATAAAATTTTATTCGTTAGTAGGTACTTCATATTAAAAATGCGCAAGTTGAAAGCCTAATAAACATAAGTACAAGAATGAATTTTTATATAAAAACACAAAATTTTTTATGTAATAGAACTTACTATCTGTAAGTCATTTATTTTTATTTATAGATATTGTGTGATAACGTCAAGTGCTATTAAGTAGGTGTTTAAATAATAAAAGGTTTGCTTCTGAATTATTAAACAAACTACTCATAAAAACTAAGTTATTGTTGTACACAATATCAAGTTTGACAAAAAGTTTTTTTCATGTAATTAGTAGATATTACGATACATTATTACATCAGTATATTTAAGGAATGTTAATATTGCCAATGATTCAGAAGCTTTCTTAAAATACAACCTGCTGTGGTATTCTTCGTCAATTTCATTCATTGTTACGTAAAGAGAAATCGTAGAGATGGCACAAGTAATTATGATACTTGAAGAGAAAGTGATTAGGTTTTAATAAGGCCTTGTTCACTCACGTATCTGTTTTTGTATTTACACACTAAGATTAGCGGATTTCTCGTGTGGGTAATCACTACAAAAAAAAAAAACAAAGTCGCTTCCCGCTGTCTGTCTGTATTGACAACGAACGGATTTTGATTTGATTTTTTAAAAGGTAGAGTGGTTCAAGCGTAAGGTTTTAGTATATGATATTGATATATAAATTGTTAAGTTTAGTCAACGCAGGAAAGCTGCGGGCGGAAAGCTAGTTTATCATAGGTATAGATATTAAATAATTAAGATTTGTTTAGTAATAAATATCTTCTTTAAAATTATTCATGTAAATAAAGATAGACCGTTAGGCTTTTATAACAAACATTTTGATTACAATTACATAATATGTATAAAATATACACACTTTCAAGTATCAAACGTATCTATTCCTCTATACAATGACTTAATATTTTGCAAGTCAATTTCGCGAACATAATAATGCCTATTATAGAGTAAAATATATTTTCTAAGAAATAATCAACAAAAGTTATGTTGTGACCACACGCCGGTAAATGTGTTATTTTGAATTATCGCCTACTTCTTTGATAAATTGCTTCGTAAGCCTACAATTAAGGTTGCTTTAATAAAATAGTGTCATGAATAGTGCAGTCACTAGCTGATAAAATATGATAATGACATTACCGAAATGATATGATGTAAAAATCACAAACTATTCCTAGTCATATTTTTGAATTATTTTAAGATAAACATCTTTACAACATAATAATATTATTACGCTTAAAAAAACTATTTATAATTTATAAAGAAACTCGAAGTCCCTCCCCTCAGTTTCAACAAAATAAATCCATCTAAGTGGCAACAATAAAAAGATCAACCTCTTTTGTCTACATATCAAGTGTGTCGACATCTTATCGTTCTCAGATGTAATCTGTCCTTTGTTTGTAAATGTTCTTCAAACAATTGCTTTTATCAGTAATAAGCTCCAGTTAGAAAACGGGGATGGAGCTAATTCGCTGTTTTTTTTCATCATGTCAATGAAACATCAATTGCGGATCAATCTGTACTTAAGTTATACATTCAATTATTTATGTCCATAAAATTATATAAAAGAGAAAATATAATAAAACAGGTATTAGATATTGGATAGATTGCACCTTTTTATTCGATAAACTTAATACACACTCGATGCTATGCGATAAATTAGGGATGTAACGATACCGATACCGATACCGATATATCGGCCGATATAATCGGCAAGCCGATATATCGGTATCGCCGATAATAAAACAACCGATACCGATATCAAACAATGGGGAATATTCATGTTTTTCTTTTTTGTCTTAAATTATTAGTTTACTATTCTATAACGTAGAAAAAAATATTAATGGGCTTCAAAATACTCTAGATATTTTTATAAATGAAATTTAAAACTTTTTAAAAATTTAAGCAGTTCAAACGCTGCCATTTTGCGCGCGCTTTGCGTGACGTCACATGACACGTCCAGTGGTGGCGCGTTTTGGAAGTTTGAATTTCGCTCCCTTATTTTGCACTTTTTGAATATTATTTTAGGGGTTTAAATAATAAGTAAATAAAAAAAAATCCTTTTCATTATAATATTACGATAATAAGTATTCGAGAAAAAAATATTTTAGCCATTTCAAATTTTATGCATATTCCCTATTCAAAAAACCGCGCCCAATGAACGATGCGGGAGGCCGCCCGCGTGTGCGCACTTTGTTTTCTGAAAAAACTCTACCAATAGTAAACTTTTATTAGGTACTGATTGTATGTGTATTACTTAAAGTTTAACTGACTTTGTAAAATAATAATACTAAAATAAATGGTTTTGTTGCTTTTTGATTTGGCATTTTTATTTAAAAGAATACGATTAACAGTTGAGTCTCTGTTAAATGTTGGTAACTTTTTATGCATAATTCACTATTCTTTTTTTATATTTTTCTACCAAGCCATCGATATCGGTATCGGTATCGGTATCGCCGATACATTACTACAATTAATATCGGTATCGGTATCGTATCGGCAAAATCATGTATCGTTACATCCCTACGATAAATCTTATGTTGGTTATTGTTATGTTAAATTTTTGATATTATAGCTTAATTTTCAAAGCCTCGAAGGTCGGATCTGTGGGATACATTGTGACAAAGAATACCAATTAATTTACTTCAGAAGAATACTTATCATAGTGCTTTTTTATCATTTTTTTTTGAGAAACCAGATTTCTTACTTTTTTGATTTTCCCTCCAAAATACGTAGTAAACGTTCCAACAGTAATTGGTCCATTGCATATTTATTATTCAACGTTAAAAAATACATCCTCCACATCGTTTGCATTAGTAATGTTTTCCTGAGACAATCTCGATGTATTTTTTCCAAGCCATATGCAAAGGACCACATTTGCATCCTCAAAAAGTCGCCCTAATTTGGTTACCCATCCTATCTCCATCGTTAAAATGCACGCACGGTAGCGACGGACACAAAACAATAAATAAATAACGAGAATAATAAATATAATTAAAAACGACAAAAAGCATCCGTCCTCATGACGTGATACAAACGGGTGCGCGGACCCGACGACTCTATAACATACAAACAACTTCCCATATATACACAATTTATATCTTATCTGCAACACAAAGAGTTCAAAATGCCATGGCAGTAAATAAATCTGCGTAATATTTTGTCACCAGCGCATCACAGTTTCAAAAGTTCCTCATTAGACCTTTTTTGTTCGATCCGGCTGTAAGGTCGAGTTTCCAGTGCCTCGAGTTTTTTTTTGTTCAAAAATGGAATTTAAACGAGATGACAATTCTTTATTGCATCCGTAAACGTTGGAGCGATTCTGTCCGTGTTCGTTCATTAATTGGCGTCGATAGAGATGGAAATCGTGTGTTCGAAGAAATCGATTTGACAGATTCCTAGTCGTATAGTCTGTGGTATCGAATAATATACTTTTTAAGTTCTTATTAGGGTTGGTGATGGGTCAGTTGTGAGTATTTGGTGTTGCCGCGTTGTTCTAAATTTATTGCACCAATTAGTAGTAGCTTCGTGAAGGGGTTTATCTTGAACTCCGATCGCGCTCTATTTGGGAGGTAACGGTTGATAATGGTCGAATTTCAAGGAACGCACCTTTGATTTTTTTAAGTCTATTAGCTATTTTCGGAAGCGAGAATGTAACAAGTTAATTGGACGAAAATATTCGTCGCCGACACTAACCGGTAGCATTAAATGATCATTATGGGCAGAGATTAATTAGAATTTCGGTCGGTAATTGAAGTGGAATTTCTATAAGTTAACAATAATGAGAAAAATCATTAAGCAAATTTATGGTTATAATGAGCGCTTTTAAGCCATAATAATATGGTCAAGATGAGGTAGGCATGTTTGTTTCGCCAGTGGTCGCAATACAAATTAAGTTTAATTATGAGGAAATTTATATCTCAAGAAATTCCTCGTTCCAAGGCATACACGACAAAATTCACGAATTTTAATTTGGGCACACAATGTTAAGTGATACTTTTTCTTGATACGATTCGGTCAATGACACGGTGCAACTGTAATATCTTGGCATCCTTTAAAGTTTAAAGTATCTATTTTTTTAATGATTTAATTCCATAGCTTTTTTTAGTTCAGATACTTATGCGTAGGTACATAGTGTTTATATGAGTTGACAGGGACAGTTGTTAATATTTTATTTGCATATAGTTTCTAAACACATAGTTTTCATAAATAAGTGAACAGATGCATTGTTACAAGTTGGCAAAACAAATGCTATCCATACGGTAATTATCAGACGTCAATATATTATGTTTACGATTAAATTTGCCATAAATGGTTGTTCAATATACCTTATCTGTTATTATTCAATAAAAGACTGGTGTAAGGCAGTATAATTTAAAATAACAACTGAATAGATGCCCATTGCTGTATCCTTAATTGTGATACAATAAATAAGGATGATCTTGTACCATGAGTACTATTTTAAAACTAATTGCACTTTATATTTATGTATGTTTTGTGACTGTAAATACTGTGACAAAGACGTTCTTACCGTTAAATTTCTCGAAAAAGTTAAACTTTTACAACTTTGCACAAACACTTTAATATTATATCCAGTTAAAAGTAAATTCAGTGCTAAGTTCGAACATTCATACGCAATTGACGTATTGACCAGTGTATATTCATACGAACACTGCCGGCGATTTCTTATCTACACAACATCATCACCAGTCCGTGCAACTTCCGAGATTACAAACCCTTGGTATGGATAATTTATGCAAACGCTGCGATGATAATGTTTTGGATGGTGCCCAGTGCTCACTTTGCCGCATGACATACCACTTCTACTGTGTCAGCTTAACGGAGATTGGTTGGCGACGGTTGGGTAACAGGCAATCATCATGGACATGTCCAGACTGCAGAAAGAGCCCGCAACCAATTAATACCGTTTCAAAGAATATTACTGTGCATGAAGAGCCAGCGTCTTATCAAGTTCAACTTAATAGAATAGAAGAGATGCTCGCACCATTAACCTCCCTGCCGGAGAATGTATCTCAATTGCGTTTTGAAGTAAACGAACTAACTACAAAGTTTAATGCCAATGTTATGGAGGAGATTTTCACTAGACTAGCCGACATTGATCTGAAATTAAATATGGTAGAATCCCTAAAAGACGAGTTAAAAAAGTCTAAGGCTCAAATAGTAAGTTTAGGCAGTCAAATTCAGAATATCAATTCAGAACTTGCAAAAAAAGATATCATAATCTCAAATCTCGAGAAAAAGGTTTCTGTTATCAACTTAGAACACCAAAATACGCAGCAAAAATCACGTTTTTTAAACGTAGAACTGGTGGGCATTCCAGAAAAGTCGAATGAAAATTTGGTTGAGATACTTCTACATCTATCTTCAACTATCGGGTCCACTCTTGCGCAAGAAGACATCGAGTTCATTACGAGGGTGCAGTCGATTCGACAAAAACAAGGTCATCCTAGGAAAATTATCGCCAAGCTAAAAAACAGAAGGTGTAAAGACGATCTATTGGCTAAATTCAAATTATTCAATAAACAGAAGGGACTAAACGCGAGTGATCTCAACTACACCGACAACGCGACAAAAATTTTTGTTAACGAACATCTTACAATAGCAAATAAAATCCTATTGAACAACTGCAAACTTCGCGCAAAAGAATACAATATTAAATACGTTTGGGTGAGAAACTGTATTATTTATGTTCGTCGCAACGAAAAGTCTCCACCAAAAGCTATTAATTCGGAAAATGATTTGTCGGATTTTTTAGGCAAATCTTAAAATGTAAACTTTTGTTCATATGCCACTTGTTACGTTTCAAGATTAATTTCACGAGGTTAAGATATACCAGTTCACTTTACAAATTTACCACATACATAATTATATTACACTATAACTTTCTACTCATACACAACTTAAAATATAATTTTATGAATTTTGAAACTTATACAATTTTATATCTATTACTTCATAATACCAAGTGTTTATCACCCCGGTTAGCCTGTCCACATTTTAAAGCACCGCATAGTTATAAAGCACTATTTCAAACTACCCTCAATATTATGATTTATTTGTGTACAATGTATTTTTTAATGATACATTTACTTTTTATTATATTTATATCGTACTACAACATTTTAAAACATAAAGTAGCACCGAAATATAATTTGCGTAACCACGACATTCTTGATATATTATTATTCTCTCGTCAGCGTTTATTTTATTTATTTTTATTCTTAACTAAATACAATGGTAGTATTAAATAATCTTAGGATTTATTATCAGAATGCTCGTGGTTTGCGCACTAAATTACATTTACTTTATAAAAATATTGAAAATAGTAGTTACGACTTGTTAATTTTTACTGAGAGTTGGCTTTGCGATGGTATATTGAACACAGAAATCTGCAACAATAATAATTACGACGTTTTTAGATACGACCGAAAACATAAAAAGAGAGGTGGAGGAGTGTTAATTTGTGTCAAAAAAAGTCTTTCGGCTTTTTGTCATATTACACTTTGCACACAATCGGAGAGTATTTGGCTAACTATTCCAAAATCCTCATTTAATATCAGTTCACACTACAACAGCAAAGATTTACACATTATAGCAGTATACATACCACCTAATTCTGACGCTCCCCATTTACTCAAAGACTTTGATAACGCCTTAAAGGACTTTTACAGTAATAATATTAATGACAATTTTTTAGTTACCGGAGATTTCAATCTTCCTTTTATTAGTTGGGAAAATGACAACTTTAATATATCAAAACAATGCAACTCCGAACTTTATAACTCTGCTTTGAATTTACTAGGCACATTTAACTTACTGGGTTTACAGCAATACAACTTTTTTCAAAATACATGCGGTAATATTCTGGACCTTGTTCTTTCTAATACCCACTTACTCTGCAGCATAAGCTCTAAGCCGCTAGTAAATATTGATCCTTACCATAGTCCACTCGAATGTATTATTAATGATTTATACATAAAACCTTTACAATGCAAAACCCGGGTGGTACGGAAATTTTTTAAGGGTGATTATGACATGATCAACTATAAGTTAAAAAATATTAACTGGCACGAGCTATTATATTCAGGCACTGTCAATGAAGCTGTTGATGCATTTTATAAGGTTATATATTCCTGTATTGACGAGTATATCCCTATTGTCAGACTAACGTCTCGGTACAATTATCCCAAATGGTATACACCAGCACTAATTAATCTTATTAAGGAAAAATCAAAAATTCATACTAAATGGAAAAAGTTTAATAATCCGTGCGACTATGCCGCTTTCTCTCTTCTCAGAGCCCGTGTTAAAAAATTGCAATTAGAATCATACAATAAGTATATACACCGTTGTCAAAATAGCATTATAAATTCACCGAAAGAATTCTGGACTTACATAAAAAACAAGCGGTCTGACCATAGTCTGCCGCAGACAATGTCTTATAAAGGGCGTCTATTAACAAACGGACAAGATATTTGCGACTCATTTAACGAATATTTCCGAAGTGTATTCCAGCCATGCGATCAATCAATCCCCAACTACGCTAAAGAAGCTTATATGTCCGATAACCTTCATTCCATTGAGGTTAACGTGACTATACTTAAAAAAATATTTAAACAACTTCATCCTCGGAAAGGAGCTGGTACTGACGGCATACCTGCAATTTTTATAAGAAAGTGTGAATCTGGTCTGTTATCTCCCCTTTTAATATTATTTAAACGCTCTTTTTCGGAAGGTATTTTCCCTAACAGATGGAAAGAGGCGCAAGTCGTACCAATACATAAAAGTAAATCTAAAACCGATATAACGAATTACAGAGGAATATCAATGTTGAATATATTTGGAAAGCTTCTTGAACGTATTGCTTTTAACAACATATATTTTAGTGCTTCAAGATGCACCCCTAATAATCACCATGGCTTTATTAAATCGCGAAGCGTTATCACCAACTTGCTTGAGTTTACACATGACATAAACAGAGACCTAGATGACAATTCTCAAATTGATGTTATCTATACGGATTTTGAGAAGGCGTTTGATAAGGTGGATCACAATATTCTATTAATGAAACTTTTTGCCATTGGTATTAGAGGCAACCTCCTAAGATGGACGGAGTCCTATATAAAGAATCGAAGTCAAGCAACAGTACTAGGGGGTTACAGATCAGATTTTATTACAGTGACATCCGGTGTTCCTCAAGGTTCACATCTCGGACCGTTATTTTACAACGTATTTATCTATGATCTATATGAATGCTTTTTTAATTCTAATTTCCTCGTATTTGCCGATGACAAGAAGCTTTATAAAAAAATCTGCTCCATAGAAGACTGTCTCAAACTGCAAAGTGATCTCAATCGCCTTTCCCTTTATTACAAAAATAATAAAATATCGGTTAATATAAACAAATGTCAAATAATCACTTTTACACGAAAGAAGAACAATGTTATTAAATTTGATTATAGATTAAATGATGAAATGCTTCAAAGAACAAATCAAATTAGGGACTTGGGTGTTATCCACGACACAAAACTGTCACATAATGATCATGTCGAGTATGTCATGCAAAAAGCTTATAAAAATCTAGGATTCATACTTCGCACTAGTGATGCATTTAATGACATTCTATGTTTAAAGGTACTGTATTTCGCGTATGTACGTAGTGTGCTCGAATTTGCGAGTTCTATTTGGCGTCCAATCTATCGTTGTCATATTGAACGGCTAGAAAAAATTCAAAAAATCTTTGTAAAAAAGCTAAATTTTTTATGTCATGCTAATCCAGCTGACTATCTCGAATCTTGTGCACTCCACAAATTAAATACCTTAGAACAGCGAAGGGATATTATTGATATGATGCTCTTTTATGACATTGTAAACAATAAGTTGGACTGCCCGAATATTCTCAGCAATATATCTATTCAGGCGCCATCGCTCCGCACTAGACACACACACTTATTCAGAGTACCGCTTGCATCAACCAAGCATCTGCAACACTCAGCTCTTTTTCGTTTGCCAGATATATATAATAAGAAATTTTCTAATGTGGACATATTTAAGACATCTCGCTCAAATTTTAAAAAAGAAATCACTTTTTCCAATAATTCATAATAACTATTATATATAATATAGGTTTCAGTACTTAATTTTTAGTTACTTAAGTATATACATACATACTCTCATTTACACACTCACTCACAACAGACTACACACCATACCTACACCTACACTCATCACAATAGTATTTTGTTTATTATTTTAACGTATATCTTTTCCTCCTACTTTCTTACTCAATTTTCTTTGTCACATGTTTATTATAATAATTCTATTAATGGAATTCCTTTTCATTGGCGTATTGTTCAATTATTATGTAATTATTGTAAGAATAGCTGTAAGGAATCAGAAATAAATAAATAAATAAATAAATAAAATAAATACTGATAAATTTAACCACATTCCCTTTCGTCGTTTTTTTAATGTGTTAATTGTTTATATAATATGTTAATAATGTTATAAAAACGAACTTTAGTACATACAATTAGCAGCACATATGTCAACCATTGCTGAAGTATATTTAAAGAAATTCAGTCATAAATGAAAATGTACATTTCTTCATACACCTACAACATTGGGTCGAAAACACGCTACACCTTTACGCAAAACATACAACTCTGTCACAGTAAGCGCTTCTCTACCCACCCATATAATTAAGCACACGGTTCACTTCGACAAGGTCCCTTCCCCGGTGTCGTTCTTAAATCCAGTAGCTAAAAGTAATTTGTGAAATTACTTTCTAAGAATTGGAGTCAATTAAGGGCCGTGTTGTCGACCAGTTTCGTGTTGGCTTTTATTTGGCCATTTTTGGTGAGATAACTCGACGAATAATTAGAGTAAGTGATGCTTGGCAACTATATGCCAAATTAATTTATTTTATTTGTGCTACGGGATGGATTTCTTTATTGTTTGCTTTGGTTCTGATTTTACGAGGTATTTCGTGATGAAATGAAGAAGATGGTGCTGTGTAAAATGTCTAAGCTTAATAATTTAACAAATTTCTTCTTCTACAAACTTACGTATACGGATAAAGGACCGACATGAAGAAGAGTTAAGTGTTTATGAGAATTGACGATTGAAATCAAAAGAAAATACATGCTTGGAAAATCATATCATACTTATATGCAAAAAATATGTCTATGCTTTGCCATATTCCATCATAACTATCAGTTCGTAAGCATTTCTGAGAAATTACATTTATAAATCATCCACAAAAACTACGATATCCAAGAAGTCCGTAAGTAGTAGTACCTAACGATACTGAGACCACCTTGAAGAAAAATTGTCACTTATAATACCACAAGAGCTTCAAAATTATCGGGTATTTTCCGATAGGTTCGTTGCAAACAAATGAAGGAGTCAAGTTTTTAGTCAAGGTTAAAAAATCACGAGCGCGAAGCGCGAGTGATTTTTCCTGAAAGACTTGACGACTTTATTTGTTTGCAGGGAACCTTGAGGGAAATGCCAGATAATTTTGAAGCTCGTGTGGTATTCGGGGGATTATTTTTCCGTCCCAAATGTCGGCCAATAATTTCACAATTGAATTCAACCTGTCAGTTTGACGTCAACTACCAGAGAAAATTTTCAAAAAATTATCAGTATAATACCATGTAGGTTGTACCACGTGACGTCGAATGGTGCAATTCTATTGGTCGATATTTGGGTCGGAAAAATAATCACTTATAATACCACAAGAGCTTCAAAATTATCGGGTATTTTCCGATAGGTTCGTTGCAAACAAATGAAGGAGTCAAGTTTTTAGTCAAGGTTAAAAAATCACGAGCGCGAAGCGCGAGTGATTTTTCCTGAAAAACTTGACGACTTTATTTGTTTGCAGGGAACCTTGAGGGAAATGCCAGATAATTTTGAAGCTCGTGTGGTATTCGGGGGATTATTTTTCCGTCCCAAATGTCGGCCAATAATTTCACAATTGAATTCAACCTGTCAGTTTGACGTCAACGACCAGAGAAAATTTTCAAAAAATTATCAGTATAATACCATGTAGGTTGTACCACGTGACGTCGAATGGTGCAATTCTATTGGTCGATATTTGGGTCGGAAAAATAATCATATTATATTTTTTCGCTGAACATTGCTCAGTAAACATCTACTTATCTATAATAATCAGATAATCAATGTAATTCGCTCCTGGGAACCAAAAAACGCGAACATTCTAGCCAGGCCAACATGTTTCTCCGTACTGTCCAAGGATTTCCTTCCAACCTGACTTCGACTACTTTGCATATAAACAGATATGCGGAATAGAAGACCTCAATTAAACCTATCATTACTTTAATAGTCACATATCTGAGGTGCTTATATGGGGTCTGAAGGCAGAAGCAACAGTTGTATGCTAATTAAGTAGGCAAGGCAAAAAGTGTAACATCGATTGCTGGCAAGTTTTCGCGTCATATTAAACAGTCGGTGATCACTAATGAGAGTGACGACATGAAATTTTTCCACGAAGCATTTAATACCATTTTCAGATACACTTTCCAAATGGGGATTGAGTGGTAAAAAGTGTAATGCGTTGTCTTTGAGGTTGGTGACCATGTTGTCCTAGGCGCATTTCCTGTGGTAGGTACTTATGGATTCTACTATTATATAGACTATTGAATTAATTTTCTTTAACTGGTTATCTTAGGTCTTTGCATAATCTTTATAATTATTGAGAATAATCTTTATACTATCTATGTGACATAAAATTCAAATCATTTATTTGTTAGAATTGTGGTAATACAGAAGATCACATCATTTAAATAAAATAGTCCACACAATTCGCCAAAAAATTGGCATACAAATTTTTCAAACAAACAGAAAACTCACCCTACTTATGAACTTACTAAATACTGTTGCATTTTCTTTAGATGATAATATATATTATGTAGATAATCTTATGACCCACGCCAAACTGCAAATCAAATCTGTTTATTTGCTCGTATGAGGTAATTATTACTTTGTTGAACACGGTAAGCATTAGAATGTTTCCAATTTTGTGGAACAAAAACACTTTTTAAATAAGCCTAGCTAAATACCACGCTGCAGCTGGCTAAAATTGGAATAATTTATTAGTGCAGTGCCTGGGGTTTTTCACCTCGGATTAGAGTTATAGTGAATGAATTAATATGATCGATGTGGGATATTGTTTTTTAAACTATAAATTGCAATGTTTACCCAATTTTTTTTTGTGCACTCCATTGTTTCATTGTTTAAACAAATTATTTTGAAAAATTCATGTTTGACCATAGAGGGTGTCCCAAGAAGTAGTGATATACTGAAGCTGGGAGGTAGAAGACATAAAGGGCTATCCGAATAACCCCCATGTATATTATGCGATTTTTCGTATTTTCGGAGTTATGACGTTTTTTTCAAATTTTCACCTATCGCCGAGTACGTAGAGATTTTGATTTATGGTGACGTGAATTATGGCGGTAAATGCTTGATTTTTTTTGTGTGCTAAGCTGAAAGATAGGCCAATTCAGTATAGTAACATTTACTATCGTTAGATCTTCGAATGGAATAAAAAAAAAGAATTTAATGCCAAGAAAGATAAAATTACCCAGTATGTTCATAACTTCAAGGGCCCGTAAAAAAAAAAAATCACATAAAAAATATCCGTTTGGCTTTTTAAAAACTTATTCTATCTATGAGGTAGCTACCCTGAAAATTTCATTTTATTATTCATAAGGCTTCAATCGAAAAATTGAAATCTAAAAGTGGTTAGTGCAAAATTTTAATGCAAACAAAATAAAACCAATTACAAGGTGTTTAATTACAATAAATTTTCAAAATGACCCCCCTGTTGCTCACTGCAAGTGCAACATCACCGGAAAAAGTTGTCTTTTAAACGTCTGAATACCCTTTTATTATATTAAATGGTTTCTTCTGCTACTCTCAATTTCCGGGTTAATTCGTCCAAATTGCGGCATTCTCTCGAGTAGACGAGGTCTTTGTACTTTGTAGTATCTCCATACAAAAAAATGCCGGTGTAGTCAGATTTCATACATCAACACTTCAACTTTGAATGAATCCATCACGAATTTTATAGCCGTCCAGAAAACCGATTATTATCGAGATATCCAGAAAAGGATTTCTGGTATAACCGACTTAGAGACACTTGCAGCAAAATATCATTCGGATTATTATAATTTGCTGAAAAATTCAATTCACCTCAGTAATGTTGAAAAGAAAATTAATCTAAGTAGATGCAGCAATGGAGCAAATATACAAGTACCTACAGTAGTACATAGAAGAGAATGATGATTGCCAATTTACCATGCAAAAGTTGAAAAACGTCATCACTACAGAGCATATCCCGGTAGAAAAAACTATTAAAAAACGACTAATAGAACGCTTTCACGATGATATTATCATTTCAACTAAATATTTGATGTAGGCAACAATGTAGGTAATTGTAATATATTTAAATAAACAGATTTGGTACTAATATTTTTTTTTCTTTTCATTAGTCGTAATTAACTAACTTATTTTTTTAAATGTACTCAATAGAGTACGTTTAATTTATAATTAAAGCGGCCGAGAAATTCCATTGTACATAGCAGTTGTGGCTCCGCTCTCCCCTCCACGTTTTTCTATCTGTTCGAGATCCCTACTGCTATTTTTATACACATGTATCTTTGAAAAATATTCCTATAATATGTCTATTCGAATAAAAAAAAGAAATACTGTTTAAAGTGAAAATATATGGTCAAACATTAATTTTTCATAACATTTTTTTTAAACAACGAAACAATGGAGTGCACAAAAAAAATTTGGGTAAACATTGCAATTTATAGTTTAAAAAACAATATCCCACATCGATCATATTAATTCATTCACTATAACTCTAATCCGAGGTTATACGGTTTTGAATGCTCCAGGCACTGCACTATATGGCGTTGATAAGTATTTTTATACGTTACATAAAAGAGGGTAGTTTGATAATAATTTTCGGTCGTACAACTAATGTGATTAATTAATAATTGTAAACAAATGATCAATTATTATTTCGTTACAGATAAAAAAAAATAAAAATTTAAATATTAAATAATTCAAATATTTTGCCTGTGTCACTCATAAATAAAAAAGGAACCGAAACTTTTTACTGAGCAAATAATTTTGTATCGTCTTGAACGTTAAAAGTTAAAACGTTATAATAATATTATCCCATTGTAAAACCGATAAACTTGTATGAATTTTATCAGTTCCAATAGTTATAAAACAATGTTTTCCAACCATACGTTTAATTAATAAAATATCAGCACATAACCTTTTAAATACTGGTAGTGATAAAAGTTAACAGCGGCCATTTTTTCAGTAAATTAAAATTTTTAACCCATTTATTCTTTCGCTCGTTATGTAAATGCCCTTGTATTGTTTGCATTATCTTATGCATCTGTGTCGATATTAAATTTAAACATAATTAATGTTGAATTGTTTTTTTTATAGTCTGTGGCAAGAAGCTTATATCTAATACACTGGAGATTGCACTATGAACATTAACTTGTAACAAGAAAATATGACGTTGAATGACGCCTGTATGTTTTTTTATCCCTTTCACACCTAACTTGGCAAGTTGGTGTGAAAGGGATAAAAAAACATACAGGCGTCATTCAACGTCATATTTTCTTGTTACAAGTTAATGGTCATAGTGCAATCTCCAGTGTATTAGATATAAGCTTCTTGGTCTGTGGTAATAGGCGTGTAATTTGGATAGTAATACGTCATCGTGAAAGAAGTCTTGACAGACTCGTACTCTATTTGTAATTTGTAAGCGAAATTTTAAGCTGAACCACGTAGCATATTAGTAACCTCACTAGTACGGAGTACCTAACATTATGTATAGTAATCTATATATTCTATAACTTCGAGCAAACTCAAGTTTGTTTGTATGAACGCATATCTCAGGAACTACTGGGCCGATTTCAAAAATTCTTTCATTGTTAGATATGTATGTAATCCCTGAATGCTATTGTTAGGTCGTATCACATATGTTCCACGGGCGAAGCCAAAGAGGATCGCTAATTAGGCGTTAATTAGTACAATAATGATGATTCAGTATTTCTTTCCACACAAAAGTATCTGATGAAATTTAGTATCTACGTTTAGTGGTTGATAGGAGTTGTACTTTTCATATTTTTTTTCTGTTATTTTTAATTGACACTTATTAAAATTTTAGTTCAATACAATTATTTTAATAAGGTTAGATGTTTTTAATAGATATTTTCAAATTGTTCTTTTTATTCGGAACTTACCTTATTATTAAAATTGAATACAACATAATTATTTTAATTATCCAACCGTCCTAACCACTACAATTCATTAAAGAATCAAAAATAACATGTCCAAAAACAAATAAACATAACTCATACACTGAAAATCGATTATTAAAATTGCGAATGGAATCGATTAATTCACACAAATAATATACGGAGAATCGATCGTTAATCGGAATGTTGACGTGTTTTGATAACTCACTTGCTAGTGGGCGCTATATTGAGCGTGTGTTTATCACGGTTTGAGTTGTTGAGATTAAGGATCATTCGATAATGGTGCGGATACACGGTGCCAAAAAATGTAATGGTGCGTCCACACTGGTTAAACAAAATGTGGGTTGTACTAGCTTGAATTTCATGCGTTATACATAATTAAGTAAAATAAACTTGAAATAAAACGTATAATTATACTAATTAATTAAATAAGTTTATTTCATTGCACTGCATTTATAATTATTTTATTTGTTACTCAAGTGTTAAAAACAAGATTTACTAGTTATCGAAACTGTACCTAATCAAGCGAATAGTTTTTAATTAACTGTATTGCAATGTAGTACATCGGCAAGTTCTTATATAATTACAAAGTTATAAAGTCAAATTTTCTGATATATTTTTTTTTATTTTTACCCTAGTTACTAAATTTAATACTTCACGTTTTTTGGCTAAACTGTGAAAATACAGGTTTTTTTCACAGCTTTGCCAAAAAACGGGTCTAACTTTGCTGCTTGTTTTACATTTCCTCAAAGTGAAGTGGCAAGAAAATATATATAATGTTAGACGTAACTTTTGATTTAATATTTTTGTGGATGAGTAGTTGTCAATATAGTTGTCACTGTTTCCTGTCCGAACATGCTTAGCTGTCGCATACTATAAATTGCCGCGTTCCTTTGTCTCGTGGCGCATTCGTAAGAATCGTGCCTAGGGGCTCGGACGTTGTTTATACGACGTTCGACCCAACTACCCTCACTTTAATAATAGTCGTTGACTTGCTGCGTTTTGTTATCAACTACCTACATCAATTAGGTAGCTGTGTAGAATCGCAGTACATTCTTGTTACATTCAAACTAATATTTAACCCGGCCTCCCTTGTTTTTTTTCTTATATCAGAAGCGGGATAGAATTCAAGCCCATACTTTTTAAATGTGTTTAAAGTTTACGTAGTTTTGTAACGGCATACTGGCGTTTGTGTTTTTTCGTGCGTTGTGTAAAGTAAAAGTTTGTTACGTGGATTATTGTAACGGGAATGTAGTTCATCGAAGGAATTGTGTGTAGTGATCCAAATCGCTAGTTGAACTCTGGCGTTGAGGTATTGTCTAGTCGCTGACGTATCGTAGTGATGTATTTCACTAGTCGAACGAGCGTAGATATACCATGATACGCGAACGGAGTGCCTATGTCATGTGGACGTGGTTATTGTTCTGTCAGGTCAGTGTGGCCGAGGCAGGATGGTTGTGTAATTCCGAGATGAACTACCGTAGTGTTTTAATACGAGAAAAGGCGTACGAGGACGTACGATTGTCAGTATGGCCGTGTTAGACGTAACTTTTGATTTAATATTTTTGTGGATGAGTAGTTGTCAATATAGTTGTCACTGTTTCCTGTCCGAACATGCTTAGCTGTCGCATACTATAAATTGCCGCGTTCCTTTGTCTCGTGGCGCATTCGTAAGAATCGTGCCTAGGGGCTCGGACGTTGTTTATACGACGTTCGACCCAACTACCCTCACTTTAATAATAGTCGTTGACTTGCTGCGTTTTGTTATCAACTACCTACATCAATTAGGTAGCTGTGTAGAATCGCAGTACATTCTTGTTACATTCAAACTAATATTTAACCCGACCTCCCTTGTTTTTTTTCTTATAATAAATTAAAACAAATAATGGATAATATTATGATAATAAAAGTAAATAAAATTTATTAATTTGGCACACCTCAAGGCTATTTTGACAGGAATTGCGTTTGCAAGGCTTTCTTTTGAAAATAAATAATTTATTGTCCCGATAAATAAACATAAAGTGCTCTGTACCGCCCCTATGTCAGAAATATAATTAAAAATACTTTCCGGTACTTGATTCAAAATTAGTTTTCAATGCGGAGAGCTAAATGAAGATATTCGCCGACACTGGAAGGGCGTTAAACAATTTTCATGACTTCATAGCAGTAACTAACCAACCTTGAGGTAGGGTTGACAAAAAAAAAATGTTAATAAATATTTTTTTGTTAGAGCCCTAAATTATATAATATTTCATAATACTTGCCTAATATCAAACACAAATGCGTTTTTGTTAAAAAAAATGTACCAAAATGTTACGGATGAATTATACGCCTGCGCCTGGCATAAAAATTCCCTACGGACACATAATATGATTGTTTCAAATGCTTTGGATATCATTTCTTTTGTACGAAAAAAATACATATTGCTTAGATAACATAAAACATTTAAAGTTCCGAATATGATGTTAGAACAATTAGTAAATGCAAATTCAAAGTGCAATATCTGCAATTTATTAGACTTCGCAAAAAACTACGTTCTTGTTAAAATATTATGCTCATTGTTCCTTTCTTACGATAAAATATTTTAACTCATTGGTATCTACTTAATTTCGTTAATTGAATATTAATGAAATTCACGAACGTTATTACTATTTTTACAATCGCTCCTGATACATAATTACAAACTAATTATTCAAAGTTACCAATTTTACCAATTATGTTTGATGAATTAAGGTTGGTTTTTAAGTGATATTCATACCTAAGATTTATACCCGTAACTGACAAGTTACGCTTTAAACGATGTATAAAGAAGAAAAGGAGAATGGCGAAACTGGGCCTAACTGTTACAGAAATCATAATATATTTAAAATTCATTATGTTAATTTTAATAATTATTTGTAAAATATTGACTTCTGATTCTATGGGAAAACAAATCTTTGAAAAAAAAGATAATTCGTTCACTACCGGTCTTCCGTCAAGCAGAGATGTCTGTGTTGTCAGGAGTAAAATAGTCAAATATATAGATTAATATGAATGAATGTTTTTCATTTTTAGTTTTATTGAATTCAAATGCTATAAAAATCAGAAGCAAAACTTAACTTTTTTTAACACACATCTTAATTTATTTAGGTCATTCTATAAAATAAAAACATATTTTACTTAATCAATAATAATCATAACATTTTTATTTAGGTAGCTGGCCATTAATAAATGTCAAATTATTAATTATAATTGTGTCAGTGATGAGTGATTTGTTATGTTTGTTGTTTGACTTTTGAGTGAAGTTTTAGTAACGTTGGTAACGTTATATTCAAAATTGCCTTAATCGTCTATTTTTACTCTAAAGATATTATTTGAATTGATTAGTCTTATTATGAAAGCGAATCCTGATTCATCCATTTATAAAGATATAAGAAATGTACCTACCTAGTGATTGTTGATGTTTTGGTAAGTTAAAATGTGTGTTGAATAATATGTGTTGGATCCAATATTTCTATTACCTGACTGTTCTACTGTTACACTATTATTAGCTAGACAATGTAGATAGAAAATAAACTTACTTGTACCTAGAAAAAGGCAATGCTATTCATTTAACTCAAGCAAACTAACTTTTATTTTTGTTACTTTACACCCTAATATCTCTGCTATCCCATAGAACAGATCTATAATTATTATATTCATAGAATGTGTATATTTTTATCTATTTAATCCCCCATAAATCATCAGTGTAACGATCAGGCCCAGAGTCCTATGGGAGTTTGCCATTCTCCTTTATGACAATAATTTTAAATCTTTATTAGGTCTTGATGAGATAGTATGATAAGATACTGACGCCGGGTTGTTTCATCTGCATTTAAAACACAAAAATTGTTTTAATCGTAGTTAAATCTGACTTTTCTCAACGTAAATCTAGCGTGTGATTAAAATCTGAAAATTCTAGATTGCACATATAAAGAAGGAGTCCATTTGATTAGTCTAGATTAAAGTTATCATCTGCATCTGTACCGAGTATTTCATAATTCATAAATCGTTTTTTCATCCATAAATCTTCACAAATAAACAAATCGAGTACCTACTTACTTTTAGTATAATTGAACTAGTGGTCCTCCCTGGTTTCGCACGTGGGTCACGTACATAAATAGTGAAAGATTTTTTTAAACGTTCGATAAACGAACAAACTCTATAGCCTTATAATATGAATGAAAGTATTAAAGATACGTGAATAGTTTACAAATGTGGAAGGTATGGAATATACAGTCATGGGTCAGTGATAGTTATACATTTTTTGCCTGTCTGTCTCGTGGTCACAGTTCCGTTGGGGTCTTCATATTTCTTCAATTTAATTGTTAAACGTGACTACAAGCAAGGTTAAGTTATATTATTACAGTATTGTATCTATTCACAATCGCATCACTAATAATATATCTAATTCGCACTATTGACAGCCCTACAGACCAATTGGCAAATGGCTAACACCGTTGCCTGTGGGCTAATTAAAACATCAAGCCAGGCAGCGGCCATTTTGCTGCCGACAGATAATCTTTCATATTTTGTCTTAACTGTCAGGTAGAGCCTTTGGCCATGTTCTGACTTTAAACGAATGAATGAATTTAAACGGTGCAAAATGATGCAGCCAGCTATTATTTAAAGTAGCTGCATTAATCTTTTAGTTCTATTAGCGATGCTCGATTTATGGTTCTGTTCTAGGTGTATTTTTAGTCTGTGGACGCTGTTGTTGAACTCTTTTTTAAGTGGCGCTAGATGTAAAATAAATGTATTAAATTGTCTCATAATTTAAACAGTAGCGTGATATTATTATTCACGTCAATATTATAGCTATTTTAGCGTTAATTAAGTGCTTATACCTTTTCAAACAGCAGCAAAACAACATCGACAAATAGCAAGAAACATCGAAAAATTATCTACTGTCTATCTAGTATCTATATAAGTTAGTGTGTAGGCAGGTACTTATAAATGCATTATCAAACATAACAATATCATCATAAAGTACTTTAATGCACGTCGACAAACGAACCTATTTTGTTAGTAGTATATGGAGAAGAAATAACAACATCGAGAAAATTTTTATTTTTAAATATTTAGTTATGTGCAAAGATGTGTATAATCCGCGTATAATCATACGTTTTAAACCACAAAAAACAGTTAAACAGTTTTAAACCACTGAGACACGTACTTAAAGCACAAGTATCATAACTAATTATACCTGGGATTAATAAAGGACTAAAATAACATTTTGCAATCAAAGGGTTTATTATTCGGTTATAATATTTGCGTTCAAAACGAATTATTATTGACAAATGGCTAACCAGGGGATCGCGGTGAGTCAGGGTTGACACTTGAGTTTTATTTTGAATTTAGTAAGATATTTTGATGCTGTATAATCGATACATACGTTAGGTATGTGTATGAAAAAGTATTGAACTCATGCAACTTCCAATTTTATAAGATAACAAACAGTTTAACGAATTCTCCAAGCTATACCACATTTTTTTGCGAATTATTAAATTTTGTTTCATATTTACCTAACAATAGTTTGTTCTTGTCTTGCAATAGTTTATTATCAACTGATACTATTGTAATATGTTTGAGAATTGACGTAAGTTTATAAGGATGGATGGACATTTGTAAGGCAAGTAGGTACTCTTTTACGCAAAATAAGGGTGAATCTAGATGTATGTTGACACTTGACACTCACATCAATTTGATACTAATTCCCGTAAGTGTTAGTATGCAGAGGCGGCTCGTGACAAAATTGTATGGGAGTTCACTTGAAATAAAACAACGAAAATACAATAGCGTAAGCGGGATAATTTATTACAAAAAAAATGAGCACCACATTATAAATGTCTATTTAAACACTAAAAATTATAAAGTACAGGCTATTTCAAAACAAATTCAATGATTATCAATTAATAATAATTAGAAAATCCCCGAATTTGCATTCGCGAGCGTACTCATACCTAGTGTTTGTTTATAATATAGAAGTGACAACGTCGCGCGCAATTGCTGCTATCATGCGATGCGGCGTCGCGGTCGCGTCGGCAACGACGCGTGTGAGCAGCGCTCCGAAAATGGCTATTTTTCCATAGTAAATCTTTTATTTCACGCGCAGGACTGTGGCGAAATTTCTCTTTCACTCTTATTGGATTTCGTATTTAGGCAATGTACTGAATCTTGTTTCATAGGAGCGCAATCGAGAGCGCTCCGTAAGCTCGCGCGTTACATAAGAAATGAACAATAGTTTATGTAATGATGTATTTTATTTGTAAGGTACTTATTTTATTGATATTAGTATTGGAGTTTTTTACGATAGATTTTATTAATAGTGATATTAATTATTAAATGAATGAGCAGGTATAACTTTATTATAATTATTTATGGGAGTTCACTGCACCAGCGCTCCTTAGGACGAGCCGCCTCTGTTAGTATGTATGTATGAGTGCTTGTAATTTTAACACGTAGGGGAAATACGTACAAAACGACATGTATGGACAAAATGACATAGTCCCCTTATTTCAAAATTGGCGGGTTTTAGCTACGTCTCCGCGACTGTATCACGTGACGGCAGCCATATTTACAATCCTGTCAGACGTTGAGCATCATTCTGACAGTTGCGCCGCAGTTACCAGTTCAAACTTGTATCTCGCCTTTATAAGTTTATTTTACAGGTGTTTTTTTCCTATTTTCTGGTGAGTTATTTGTTGTTATTTGTAATTATTTGTATTTAAATCGATAAACTACGCTAGTATCCAGTGATTTCGATTAAGTTTATTGAAATCATTAGTTATTTTATGGAATTATGATTTTTATTTGTTTTTCGGTGAATTGGGACAAAATGACATACATACAAATTGGACAAAACGACATAGTATGCCATTTTGTCCATAGTGTTTCTGTTAACATAATTTTGATGATTTATTTTTTGGGTGTACCTAGTATTGATTTATTTATAATTTTTTAGGTGATATGCCGCGAAACTACGAAAGAAAAACTAATCGAAGAAACAGAAAAAAAGAGACAGGTTAAAAGAAAAATTTGTAATGAGGATGAAATAAATATTTCTGCTTCTAAAAACGCTCAGAGAAAAGAATCAGGGAAGAAATTGAGAGCATCGAGGCAGCGTAGAACTGCTCCGAAATATGATAGCTCAGGAAGCGAAGATTTCTCATGCGAGGCCAATGACGACGATAGTGACTGCGCTTGCATTTATTGCAATGACCTCTTTTCCAATTCTAAGCCCGGCGAAGGTTGGTTACGATGTATAACTTGTTACCTTTGGGCTCATGCGTCATGTGCTGGTGTCCCAAAGAAGACCAAAGGATTTATTTGTGAACTTTGTTCTTAAAAATTTGTATGTCATTATGTCCTTATCTTATATGTCATTTTGTCCATACTATATGGACAAAATGGTTTTTGTTATTAGTTATATTTTTTATTATTATATATTTTATTATAGATCCTACTTAATTAATAGACTGTGTTACTGATAGTCAATGAACCTAAGATGAGTATAAACGATTGAGACTGATTATAATGCCATTAAATAAATAAATATGATTGGAAAACAAAACACCCTGTCATTTTGTCCGTACTTCCCCTACGTTGATAACTTACAATTTACAAAGAAGTGACAGCCCTAGGTGTTTTTATTTGCATGCAGGTATTAGTTAGGTGACTCCGCAATTACTCGGCCACACCCCGCTCAGTTTATTAACAGAATGCCGATTAGATAGTAGTATGAGATATGCTTGCGTGCGCATGTTGCTAATTATTTTTCGCTTTTAGCATATAATTATAAGAGCTTAGCTATGTTTACTTGAATATTATCTTGGGATTCGTTATTTCGTATTTATTTAAATGCACTTATCTGTAATTCCCATAATTGGGTATAATAGTGGGAAATAACAAGATAAAATTAAAATACCTTTAGGCATTGAGGTATTATTATTTATTACTACGTATGGAGAGGACATCACGAACTAAATCTGTGCGACAATCGCGGCGGCGGTGCGGGGCGCGTGTGGGGCGGCTAGTTAGTCATAGATTTAAGCGATGTTTGAGACGCTTGGCTCTAACTCGTGTTACAAATAGTGTAGTAGCGATGCCCTCTCTAGTACGTAGTACATAGTAACTCAATGCATAAGGGTTGACTTATTACTTTAGAATCTGTCCATTTTAATCAGATGGGAACTATGGTCACACGTCTGTAGGTATATCTTAGGACTACCTTTTCAAGCCATGGTTATGCGTCTAATGTGGTATAAGCAATTCATCAGTCTTTTGATATTTTACGGGACATTTTTATATTATTTTGTAATAATTTATTGGATGGGTACGTTTTAACCAAGGATTAAAAATCTGCACTTAATTAAAAAGTAGTTTGTACGTGTAGTCTCATTTCAGTTTTGTTAACTTAATAACCTGCATGTGTGCTAAACAGACAGACTGTATGAAACTTGTATGAAAACTCATTTCTATTCAAAATTAGTACATACCTAGTAGTTAGTATTTTGAATAGTGTAGGTACGGGCTTTGCGTTGCTTCTGTGGCATTTAATAACTTTCCTATATTAGATAATATTTTATATATTAAATATAACTGAAAGTGGAGTTTTTGCAAAAAAATATTACTGGATATAACACAGCGGGTATTTATACTTTTAAAACCAATTAATATCACTAGTGGCGACTGTTCTATAGATCTAACAACGATAGAGTTAAAGCATCAACCCGCTATAAATTAAATACATTAATCAACTAATCAGCTAATTAATTGTTACTAATTAGTAAAACTAGTTTTTTCAAATTTAATTTGAATTTGGTCCGATTCTGACTTGATAATTTACATTAGAAAAAATAACCTATTCTAAATGATATAATCGAATGCGTGATTATTATATGGTATACTTTTAGTTTTAGATACATGCGTAAAAAGGTAAAGGAAAATATGATGAATTTAATAAAAACAATTTTTATGGGTTCCTAATTCCTTTATGAAATGTAAAACCACTTGATCAAGTGCAAAATAATATAAATAACTTGTTTGTATATAATAATTGCTGAAGTTCCTGAAGTTGAATATAATAGAGTGGATATTTTTCCAAGTATTCTATTTGTTTACTAATAAATATTTACCTACTTATGTTGTTAATTGTTAGAGCAGAATTTCATGGATTTAACCCACCAGCATGCGGGTTCTTCATACTAGAACCCTTCAAGCTAAAATACCTATGTTGCAGTAATTAATTGGAACCCGTCACAATACAAACAATACCTTATAAGAACACACAATTTATGTAACCATTAATTATATGAATATGGTTAATTAATAGAAGTGAAGAAGGTTAACTAATTGAAATTCTAATTCGGATAATGATTAATGACTGTATATTTGTTATGTTATTCGTGTAGGGGGCGGAAGGTGGACGGTGGCATTCGACTACCTATATAGGGACGACAATAAAAATTCTTCAAGTATTTAGCAATTCATTTCTGAACGAACTAAAGGTGACCATAGAAAAAGTTAAAATTGCTTCGTTACCGCTACGTTTTATGAGCAAAAAATTAAGTGCTGAGGCCGAACTCTGTTGGTTGCAAACGTCATTACGAAACTGACCAATTACAATAAATTACTGCCAACGTATAGTAATAAAACGGCCGTTTTGGTAAATAAATAAATAAATGAGTAATTAATGACAGTTGTCAGTGCGTTCCGTTCGTCGCAGCATACAAATCCGTGCATTAAGTCGAATTAACATCGTTAAACGAGCGGAATTGTGGCGTTTTTTTTGTTGGCAACACCAATTAGTGTTGGAGGGAAACCAGTATGTAAACTTGTACATGGTCTTGCCAACCGTGAATTTTTTTCTTCACTATTGACATAAGCTTGTTATTTCAGTTTTACAACCACTATAGAGAGTCTAGTATAAAATTTCTTAATTGGGCAATAACGTGGCAATTAATGTTATGTAAATTTTGTGTTATTTACGCGTTAAAGGTTAGTACGGTAGTTTACTAATTTGTTTTTTGATTCATTAATATTCCGTTATTTTAAACGACCGTAAATAATTTTCACATACGCTTGTCATGCTAAAAATGAGTTGAATGCAATATTTTAACCATTTTGACAAATTTAATTGAGTATATTACTCGAAACTGTATTAAATAATGGAATTAATTTGTACGACAAGTACACTAATACATTAAAATGGTTAAACAAATATGTGGATTGTAGATACGTATTTTATAAAAAAAAATAACGTCTGAAATAATTGAAAACAGCCGCACATGCACTGCACAGCTTATCAAACTTTTCAGTAATCCTTCTGATTTGTTTTTATTTCATAAGTATCTACCAATATAATATTATAATCTGATGATTGATTTTGTTTTATCTAGTTTTTGTGTCATTTTATGATATTTTACTAGATGTTCAATCCTATCATGTTTGGAGAGATTTTTTTCATTGTTTACTTACTTGTGTAAGTAAAGAATGTTGAAGAGTAAATGTAAGTATTATGTGTATTATTCATTCCTTGTTAAATTTTTAACCGTTGTGAGAGAGACAAATAAAGGTTTTTATTATTTATTATTATAATGATTATTATTAAAAAACTAAATACAGTTGTAACTTCGTTTTATTTAAGAATAAAGGAAACAAAATGCTTGACGATATTTTACATTTACAAGTCTACTATAACAGGAATTCACCTAATACCGAATTGATATTAAACAGTAAATTAACCTTTAAAAAATCTATTTTATAATATTAATCTTACGTATACAATAAATTAATGAATAAGTATTTACAATACATTTTCTTCTATCATTACTATAATTTTGTACAAAATAGGCCAAAACATTTGGCATAGCCAAAAATAATTATGTTTATTGGAAGCAGAATTAATAGTTCCATTTAATATACCTATTTTATTTATTGAAACATGTATAGATCTATTTATCTAGATAAGAAATGTAGCCTGTAATACACCCACTGTTCGAAAAATCATTCACAAAAAAATATGATTCCATATAGGTATCTGTAGAGCTATGCGGTATAAGTATTTTGACATAAATTTTTATTACAATCGAAAATCGATAACCGAGTTTAGTAGGTACATAACACAAGTAAATTAATTAAAACAATAATTAATCTGATTGCAAAGTGTTACAAACGGACTTTACATATATTTATGATTGTACATTAGTTTTATTTAAACATTTCGACATAAAGTCGTCTAAGTAACAAAGTCTGGTATTTGTAAGCAATTATTAAGTTTAAAAACATGATAGGTCAGTCCGAGCCTAGTTGACTTTTGCGAATTTATTAGTGAAGGGACCTTTATAGTCATCTTTAGTACAAGATAATAATTAGCAAAACTATAGTTTTAATTTAAACTTCGATTAGACATACCTAAATTCTTGAAATAAATCTTTTAGAATAAACATTAAAATCAATAATTAGTTAGTCACTTTTTAGAAATTTTTATCATTAAACAATGTCAGTCTCGAAAACCCAAATAAATATACTCAGTCTAATAATAAAAATAAATCGACATTATAATTGAATTCGTTACATAATTATTAATTAATATATTAACTAAATATAAAGATTATTAGAAGTAAAATAAGAATGTATACAAATGCAAACAAGTCAAACAATAATAAAAAAATGTGTGCGTGTACTAGTGTACACACGTAAGAAGTGAAACTTCTTTATGACCTTATTTTTCAAAAAATAATTTACTATATGCAACTTTTATTTACAAGATGGCGCGTAACGGAAAAATGTCACGCGTAACGAAAAAATGTTACACTAAATTTTTTTCCAACCCCGATAAAGAAGTTTCACTTCAATAATATTGAATTTAGACACTTTAATATTAAAGATTGAATTATTGGAAGGCTAGGCTATCTATAAGCTATAACTTAAATGATATTATCTAAAAAAAACTATTACGGATAAAGTGGTTAATTGATACAGTATGTACTATGTGCCTTTATTTACAAATTTTATGAGGGTATGAAACAATGACAATTAGGATTGTACTTATATGTAATAACAGTATGTCTATGTGTCTACACCTTTATTCCTAAATTAATATTTTACTGACTCATATTGTACTAAAACTATGACGAGAGAATCGCAGATCTACCATATACAGATATATTACACTCAATGCGTTCCTGTCACTAAAATCACGTAGAAGTATCCGAATTCGATTTTAAATGTCTTCCACAAATCAAGATGGCGGCTGTTCACGCGTTCCCGCGTGTTCCGAATGTCAATGTGGTTGGAGGGAATTCAGGATATTCATATTTATGGCGTGTTGGTGCGACGGTGGACCTCCCAAGAAGCTTAGTTGCGGTCTCGTGGCCGCGGCCATTGCGGCAAAAAGGGGGGGTGCCCCTCCCCCTCCGAATAAGGCAAAAGAGGGTGGAAGCAGAGGCCTCGCTGATAGACGAAGCTTTTCTATTTCAGCTTCTTGCAAACGTTTCGCTTTTGCTCGCCGATTTTGAAACCATATTTTCACCTGCAACGAAAGTACGTGATAATATTGCATAATGGTCATTAATATAAATACATATGTTAAACTGATGACATACAAATCTTGATAAATGTATTGATACTAGGACTAATTTGTCGTCAACGACCGTAAGCGTAAAGTATGTTAATATAATAATAATTATGCTAAATTAATGCCCATACATGGCCACTTACAGTTCAATCGTACTTGCATACGGTTTTTAAATGGGATTTAATCAACTATAAGTATTCGAATATTACCAAAGCTGGATTAACGATAATGTATAAGAACATTAAGATGTATCACCTGAAACAGCCGTTCGAAGATGGAAATATTTATTGAAAAGTGATATCATTAACTCCTATCAATTCATACCTATAGGTAAATAATTAAAAACAGTCATTTCAAACTTCAACTAATCATGATGATGATGACTTATACAATGTGGGAGTACCTAACTACTACTTACTTTATCGCATGAACTTAATATAAACAAGCGACAGATGACCAATTCAATATATTTTAGATCTGTTGTTTTGGTTATAATCTTTCAAATTATGGCGAATTAATCGTCGAGATAAAGTGTAAGAATATTAATTGTGCTTGTGCTTGCACTCTTACAAAATAGGTAGGTATGACTTGTATAGATACTAGACACCGTCAAAATTGACGCCCTATAAGAATTTAAGGCAGTATATACACATGCAGTATTGACTAATGAAATTACCTGTGTTTCAGTGAGCCTCAAAGACGACGAGAACTCCGCCCTCTCAGCGATGCTCAAGTACTGCTTGTCCCGGAACTTCTTCTCCAACGCCAGCAACTGCTGCGTTGTGAATGGTGTCCGTGGTTTTCTGTTGGGCTTGTGCTTTCGTAGTTGACAGCGAACTACTGGCGGACCGCTGGGAGCACCTGCTGTAATAGAAATAAATAAAATAAATAAATATTTCAGGACAATTTTCACACACGGCACGATCTGATCCCATACTAAGCTTTCGCTTGTCTTATGGAAACCAGATGGCTGATTAACATAGTTACTTACATATATAATTTTAAATAAATAATTATATAGATAATTAACACCCAGACACAGAGCAAACATCTATGTTCATCACACAAATATTTGCCCCGGGTTTGATCGAACCCACGACCTCTGGTTTGGAAGGCAGGGCCACTATACCAACCAAGTCAACCGGACAGTCAGTATAAATAACTATGTATTAATACGCAGTGGGTCGTCTTGTTCCTAACTTTAGAGAACACTTGATCAATGATATTGGGATTTATTTGTCTTCAACGTAAGCGTAAAGTATGTTGGTATATGTATAACGTGGTTTAAAATGTATTCTATTGATAGTTTGTTAGTTTTAGATTAATCCCGCATCTTCAGTGGTACTTGGTAGTAGCCTATGTGCTAATCCAGACTGTAATCTATCTCTGTATCAACTATTAAGTTTTGTGTGACAGCGTAATAAACATACCTACGTTCATCCATGAATAACTTTAAAATTTATAAAATTCATACGATTATAGTACCTACCTATTACAATATAATGAAGAAGATAATTCCCTATCGATAATAGTAGCGGAATGAAGATGAGTAAGGTTTAGAAGATTGTGAAGGTAGTAGGCAATGAAGGTAGTTCATTAGACTAGTGTATCAACTGAGTTTAAATTAATTAACTGAAGAATCATAGAAGATAAGCCAAATCTTTCTGTACAGAAAAGGGTGTCCAAAATCACTAGTAGACTTATAACACTACTTGAAGACTATAAAGACAGCTAAGTATAATTTAAATATTCACATTTCTATAGTATTTAAACAGGTCAATAAACGGAAACAGGACAGCCATTATACAGTGCAGCGATTCGAGGTTAATATTCAAAGGGACAATATCGATTCTATACCGATACATCCGGTAAACATTGTATTCGGTAAATTAATTAACGTGTGACGTCATAAATTAGGCGCGAAAATGTTTTAGAGGTTTTCATGTGGATTTTTATTTTAAGAGAATGTTAGTTTAGTGAAGAATATCGAGTGAAATTATTTAAAGGAATTTTAATTTACATTTATCAAATTGCTTGTATGCTTGAAAAATACGAATTAATCTATACTAATATTATAAAGCTGAAGAGTTTGTTTGTTTGAACGCTCTAATCTCGGGAACTACTGGTCCGATTTGAAAAATTCTTTCGGCGTTAGATCGCCCATTTATCGAGGAAGGCTATAGGCTATATATCATCACGCTAAGACCAACAGGAGCGGAGCACTGCGGGTAAAACCGCGAAGCGCAGCTAGTGTATATTGAAGTAAGGTTTTGATATTTTTTTGAGCAAAATATATATAAATATATATATGTATTTCGTTGTAGCAATTTGCTAAAGAGATTGTGTATTTTACTTATTGAAGACAGATATATGTTTTTTTAACATATATTCTGACCTATATTAATATTAAGTGTCCAAAGACATGATTATTCAAATGACATAAAGCGATTATAAACACTTTATATACCGTTCGTTGACTTTATTATTGTTCCATGACCTACATTAACATACAAACAGTGCAGTCAAATCTATTATGCTATCACTTCTGTAATTAACATTAATTAAATCATTAAGGAATGCATATGCATGTGCATATACTTACCTAATTCTACTGTGGTAAAGCTAACAAAGATATTGAAAACTGTCAGAGTTTCAGTATCCATCTAAAACTATGGAAGTATGTGACCAGTTTATTTGTGAACAAAGTAATAGACAACCAACCAATACTTTTAGTTGGTAGTTGTCAATTTTTTTAATACATAGTAGTTTTACAATTATTTTTTCAGTTTTAGTAAGGTCTTCATAAACTAAAGCCTTTCGTTTTGATAACGAAAAGAAAATTCTAACTATTAACTACCTATTAATTATTATTCTAACAAAGCGAAGCGAAAGCGGATCATGATTGTTATTAAGGAATAATTAAACTCCTTCAATCAGAATAATGATTTAACAATAATTATACGCCTTTGATCAGAAAAAGCTATAAATTAAAGGATGAAGAAAAGCTAGGAATTTAATACTATAGGTATATTTCTACAAACAAATAAGCAACTAACTCGGCTTTACCCATCCGTAACACTTCAATATGGTTGATTGAATCGAATTGTAATTGGCATTGCGAGAAAAGTAGTTTCTCGATAATTAAACAAAACAAGCGCATAGACAAGTGTTGTTCAATTATTTTAAATAGTTAATTGTTATTTATAAATATGTTGAATGAACTAAAAAATACGTAGGTATTACTTTAGTGCCATTAAAAATCATATTTTTTTTAAGTTCGATATTTTTATGAAGTAATAACATTCGTTATTGAAACATATTGAGCCCCAGATTACTAACTTTTAGTTTGAACCGTGTGTTTTTCTTATAAAAACATTGCAAATAAAATACCTAAAGTCGTTGTTTTAGGACGTTAACGGCATCCACGCAAATAAATGACATGCGAAATGAAGTTAAAAGCAAACAGATGAATGGTTATGATAATCAGCAAGATTATTATTTTAACGGACTGAAATTCTATGAGACAACTGAATTGAATAGAATACAAATATTCTTATAACTTAGTTTCCCACTCATATTGCCAGTAAATACCACTGCATTGACGGCAGATGTTATTGAGACCCGATACAATACAGTAAGATACAAACTAAAAAGGCAAGTATAAATGCCTTTTGCGAGTGATAAAATACAAACAATTTCAATGGCCCAACCCTTAGACATATCAATGCGATGCCTTACGCTAATGAAGATATAATATCCATCTCTATACGTATTTATTTTCCCGCGCGTACGGCACCGCCATTTTGTTTTGATGACAGACTATAGACAATTTGCGCGTAATGACGCTCAATTATGCGCGCTCTTTGTTTTTAATAGGATTTAGTTGTCAATGTCGAAATTTAATTGGATTATTGTAATCTCTTTCGGTCGAATGCGTTATGCAGATTTTTATTAAGGCTTTAAATTGGTTGGATTTATATCAATTGCACATTCACGTTTTCAATGGCTATCTCATTGATTAGCCGTATGATTTAGGTATAAGTATAGCCATTACTGAATATTTCCGATATAAATATACAGTTTGTTCATTAAAAACTTGTCATATTTCTTCGTAATCTATGTGTTTATTTGTATTTAGATCACAAACATAAATAATAAGATATTATTATCATAATACAGGGTAAGTATATGTTCGTACAAAATGTTAGTTTTTCAAAGTAATTAATTAAAAAACGTCACGTCCTCTAATGATCTAAAGAAATGATGAAGGGTTATATGTTTTTCTAATGATAAATTGAAATGACTACGTGTGTTACGCTTTTATTATATACCTACTTAGTTATAAACACAAAACAAAACCAAACAAGTTTTTAATTTATACTTCAAATGGAATTGATAAGTTTCAGTCAACACAATAAAAACACTACATACCTACCTAGTATGTACCTATTATTAATTATTATAATACAACCCCATTTCACATAACCGATAATACACAGAGTGTAACTAAGTAGTTCGTGAATGTATCCAATTAAATCGGAATATAAACGTGTGTATGATCTGTGCATTTTCCGGTAAATAAAATTATCGATGCTTCACTGCTCTCGATGTTTTTACCGATGTTTCTGCGAATCGATAGACATCTCGATTCTTGTATTAGATTTAATTGATTCTGAATTAATGTTTCCGATAAGCGAGGTTTAATTAATTACTGAATGATTTTGTTTCGTAAATTATTTATTTTGAAATTAGCTGTCTTGGTCTGGAGTTTTTTGTGGTATGTAGGCGCTTTCTGCTGCTAATTGCTAGTATATTTTACCATTGGTAACTTGAAAATTGAATATGTGACTGTGTTTTGTAAACTTTCACAAACATTCTTATTTCATTAATGCTGTTCGTATAATACGTTCCTACGCTTAACTTTACCATGTTCTTAAATAGATACTTATCTAATAATAATTAGCGAACTAGAGAAAGGCAATTAGTAAACGAAATTTTTTATTTATGGTTATTTTAAAATATTTAGGTAGGTATCTACTTATTTTTAATTCATGAAGTTATATTATTAATTTATTACCAAGTACTTATCTTGTGTTTTAGAAACTTATCTGTCAAAACGAGCATTTATAAATTGATAAAAAAATTGGTTGTCTGTAAAGTCGGTTTACTGACGATAGTTGAACGTGACAACGTCTTAAGGCCGATTGTGCTTCTTTGTCGCTCGTTCCGCGCTCTCGCTTGCACTTCAAGCCTTACATGGAACGCCTCAGAGCGAGGTAACGCCGCATGAGTCATGTTTTTTCGTGCGTGCAGCCGGCTCTATCGAATTATAAGACGTTGTCACGTCAATAAATAGTAATACATCGTTATACCGTCTGCGCCTGTTTTTGCAGTTATCATCCATGTTAAAGAATAAATAATAGTTGAGGTCTTGTCAATACAAAATGGCAACCTCAATAAAAACTTGACGATGGTCGATTGTATAATTTTTGCTTCACCTTTATACACTAATGGCTGGCTTATCAGTAACGTAACTCTTCACACTTACGCAATTAGCTGTAAGTCAGACAAGGACAGCGATAACGCATGGCGGCGAAGGAAATTTTATAGCTTTTCACGGATGTTTAATTTTTATAGAGAGTAGGTAGGTTTTAGTTTTAATAACGATAACAATTTCATATAAAATTATCGAATTATCGATTTGCTTATTTCTTAAGCTGATAATGGCAGCCTTTGACTTTAATTCTGTGCTATAGGAAAGTTTTGAAATGAATTTAAAAGATAAATTAAATCGCGTGTTTCTGTAAAAGATACAATAAAAGGTAGTATGTAGGTACCTTTAGAGCATTAAGTAGGTACCTACGTAATAGATTTAAACATAAACATAGGTAGTTAACAAAAAAATAATAATTTTATTTTTCTGATCTTTTGGAGCTATGAAAGCTGAGAATTTTGTAATAACCTACTTATTACAAAATTCTCAGCTTTCATAGCTATTATAGGAATATTAAAAGTAGTTTTCCTTTTCAAATCTATCAAATATGAGGTAACTATAATATGATATCATAGAAAAAAACATTTATACAAATAATTTTTAATCTATATAACCGCACAAAAAGCATAGTCTGTGGTCGTGGCACAGACCACAGACAACAGACTACAAACAACAATTTTACAATTTGTCCCGCGCGCGCTTTTTGCGCTTCTGTAATTGGCGTTCACCTGCGTACGCTCCCCGCCAGCATAGCGCCCAAATATGGCATCCCGCTCAGACATTTCGCTTTTTAAGACTATCTGACAAATGTGTAATTATTAATATCGCTCCCGCAGACGTATTTGGCCACGATTCACATACCAAGGGTTTTTCTTGAGGCTACGTTCTTTCAGCGTTGAGTTTTGATGATGGTTTTCTGCTATTCATAAAAATGTTATTGATAATACTCATCTACACCTAAACTTGTTGAAACCTACCTATATACAACTTTTAAGTTATGCTAAAAAGCTTTATAAAAATAAAGCCTAATCTTCGCCCGCGTAAAAAGGAAAACCGGCATAATTCCCGTTCCCGTGGGATTTCTGGCATAAAAACTATCCCATATCCTTTCTCAGATTTCGTAGGATCTCTTTACCAAATATCATCTTTAATCGGTTCAGTGGTTGACGCGTGAAGAAGAGACAGACAGAGTCCCTTTTACAGTCATTTCACATATCTACTAATATTATAAAGCTGAAGAGTTTGTTTGAACGCGCTAATCTCAGGAACTACTGGTCCGATTTGAAAAATTATTTCGGTGTTAGATAGCCCATTTATCGAAGCAGGCTATATATCATCGTGCTAAGACAAACAGGAGCGGAGCAATGTGGATAAAACCACGGAGCACAGCTAGTGTTATGATAAGAGAAGGTGGAAATGTGGTCAAAATTAATTAATTATTTAGAATTTAGAGAATGACAAAAATATTGTACACGTTACGTCGTTTTTTCTTAATTACTTAATAATTTTATAAACATTCTACAACTGTCATCACAGAAAACGTAGATATAAATTTTAAAGTTTATTATCAAAGGACATTTTAATGATGTTATAAATAATAAGTCCGTAAAAGGTTTAATTATAAAAATCAAAGGTGTGGCAAATTAAATGGTTCCTCTCGCTAATTTTCACCTGTCCAATACAGTGCAGCTGCGAATCTAAAATATGGAAATTATTGTAAAAACACTTGTAAATTCAACTAAACAATTCTATAATGTAGCACGCTAACTTTTCGCTAATATTAGGGTTAGCTTTTCTTTATGTTTAATGCTTGCACTGTTTTGTAGAGTCGACAAAATAAGCATATATTGCAGTCATCTAACGGTGCATTTACACCAAACGAGCGAATGCTCATTCAACAGGCGTAGAAAATTCTTTCGTTGTTCTTAGTGCGTTCGAAAAGATTCTATGCAATGTTCTCAACGTACAATTCTGAAAAATACTGAATACGAGTCTTCGTTCACGAAGTAATAATTGTTCTAATTCTAGCTCTACCTATGTCAATTTCATGTAAATGTTACATACAAGAGTTATTTCTGTTTGTTACCTAAGTTATGTTAGTACAAACTGGTTGATAATAATATGTAAGTAGATAATAATGGCTATAAATATTTTTAAGGAACGATTTATTTACGATAGAATTTCTATCATTTCTCTATAGAAATGAAAAAAATGAATTCACCGTTACATTTGCTCGTATTTACACCATTTCCTACCATATACCATATTGGAACACCTCAAATGAAACTATTTACTATCATTACCGCGTCTGGGATCACTAGGGGGTTCACCTCATTACCTTATAATTACGTACTTATTAGAAATTTGCTGTATTCCCTTATATGGTATAAGTAACCATTACACCTAGTGAACCCCCCGTGGCGAATCACGAAAAAACCTACTTTTTATACGAAAATTTACAATTCATTAATGCAATTTTAACAAGAAATAATTTATTAAGTAGGTGGGTGGTACTTGAGATGTTTTTAAACGTTAACAAGCTGGGTTTTTGTTTGTTACGTTGGTTTCTTTTGGAGTATATTTATATAAAGGTATTATTTGCTCAATTATATTTTATTACTATTACTAGCTGCGCTCCGCGGTTTCACCCGCGTGGCTCCGCTCCTGTTGGTCTTAGCGCAGCGTGATGATATATTATAGCCTATAGCCTTCCTTGACAAATGGGCTATAACACCAAAGAATTTTTCAAATGGGACCAGTAGTTCCTGAGATTAGCGCGTTCAAACAAACAAACAAACTCTTCAGCTTCATATTATTATAGTTATAGTATAGTATAGACCCATAGGGAAGAATAGCACTTTAAAGTTTATAAAGGCAATCGTGGAAGAGTTTGCAATCAGGCAAGACACCCAGGAGAAACTTAGTTAAGCTGTAATTATTGTTACATGTAAATTTTCTTGCAATAAAAGCTTTTATTCATGCAATCACCTATCCTATAGGTATACTTGTAGACCCTAGTAAGCTTTACGCGGGTTAATGCCAGTATGAAAATAAATTAAAATACATGTACAAACAACAATTGAGATTGAAATGAGTGTGAAAATGTATTTACCTAGTATATTATGTATTAAAATGTTAACAGTGATTTGTTAATATTCAATTTAATAACAAATGACTGTTTATATAAATTCATATGTCTACCAGAATCTGATGGCATATTTATATTAAAGAAATAAAAGATTTTCATGTGGCAACTTTATTTGACAACTATCAAATTGGTTGTCAAATTATTTGTCTTCTTCGCAGATGATGAATAATTTTTAGGATTTTGTCTAAAAAATCTTCGAAAATGTCGAAAAAGCCGCTGCGATCACAAGCAAGAGGTGTTGTTTAAAATGTGTATAGAAAAATATTCGATGAAGAAGGGTCAAACACATCACAATTTTCAATTTTGAAGATTTTATTGGTAAATTGGACTTACCCGTTTTGATACTTCAAATTAAAAATATTATAAGTAGGTAACTATAATATTGTTTGTTGATTACAATATAATTTTATGAAAACTTATTACAGGAATTTCCAATACGGCTATTCGTCAAGTCCAAGCTGTCCAAGTCAATTGTATAATATGTGTATCTGTTAATACTTACGAAAATAAACATAGTTTTATTTTATTTTATTTTATAAAAAATTATAAGCAATCTAGTTTGATCTGCATTATCATTACATCCATATTTTCACATGGGATAATGATAATGAATATACAAATATAGGTATGTGTAAATAATAATATGTATTACCTATATGTATAAAAGTAATAATATTATATTATATATGTAAGTATGTACCTACATAATAATAGGTGGATATCTCATTATTAAGTACAGTATTGTCCACTTACGTAATGTGACTAATGATATTGAGTACAAAATAAAAAATAAGCAGTATCAAGATCGTTCAATAAATTTTCCCTAGGGTTGCACACTCAAAATTTTGATTTCCCTAATTGCCATCAGATTCTGGTTTACCTATATATATACCTAGTTTTATCGTGCATACTGCAGCATCTATACAAGTTTTCATTAGAGATACCTACATATTTGTCACAAGATTTTCTACTTAATTTTTACTTTAATTGCAATAATTATTTCCACGTATATACCGTTTTTAAATATTTAAATGAACACCGTATCAGTATCTCAAATGTAATTGAAACATATTCCGCGAAAGGGAAACTATTCATTCAGTTTATAAAGCGATTTGTACACTATATTTGTACCTCGAAAGTTGTATTCGAGCTATCTCTAATTGCGTCTCGTTTAAGGCAAAACCGGGGCGGTTGGCTAGTTAAGTCAAAAGGAGAAACGATTTCTTGCAATACCCCATAATTTATTACCTGGTTTTAAAATGTTACACGTAGCAAGAAAATATTTTAAGATGGAAAACATATACCTATGGCTATATTTGGGTTTATAACATCGTGATGCGTAGATATGGATGGAAAGTTCTTTGCTTTCAAGTATCGTACGGTTGGTTTATGTGAGATACCGTTTAATGTATGAGGATTATATTTTAATAGTGTGGTTCTGAGTCGAGTATGGTTTGATCACGCTCTGTTCCAGGATATAACAAAATAGACTTTTCATTTATAGGTACCTATGGTATATGATATAAGGAGGGTTTAAAGAGGGTTGGGTTTAAATCTTGTGTTCTAAAAAGTTTTTTTTTTTATAAAGGAAAGGTTACGGTTTGTATGCTGCGTTGATTAATTGAAGATAAATACTAAATATGCAAGATAAAAGATAAATACTAAATATGCAAGTTAGGTACTATGTAATTTATTTGCAGTTATGTATAGTAACTCAAATACGCATACACTCTCACTCAGTAGCCGAAAGGTGCGTACTGGGTACAGATAAATAATAAAAACTGAATCAACTATTTTTTTCATAAAATACAAAGGGATGTTCTCAAGCATGACGATTTAAGTCTTCTGCAAATATATTTTTTATTGCTAATCTAAAATAGTCTTTATGTAATTGACACATCGTGTATTTTTAAGTGGTTTTTAATTTTTATACTATCTATATAATACATTCCGATGGTATGAAGTATTCGTTATTACCACCTAACAGTTTTCAACAGCAGAGCGCTGAGTCAAACGTCAAAACGAAAAGGAATAGAATTCGCTAGCGATACCAATTGTCGCGTATGATATTTCGGTAAGGATTTGTTCACCCTACCAACGACGAAGACGACCACAAACATAATTTTCATCCAGACGCAATTTAAAAAAAATCTGAAAATACACACTTAAAAATAAAATATTAAAATTTTCTGTCATTCTGGTGATTGGATTTTTTTTTGCGAATAATGAATGAAAACATAGATTTTTCGTAGAAACGGTGGCTCCTAGAAAAAAATGTATTGGAAGTTTTTTATAGATAATTTTATGATCTACAATTATGTTCCCAGCCTCAGGTGATTCTATGATTTCTATTGTCTCGGCGAAAATCGCAAAAAACCTATTTTTTTATTAATTGACCTAGAATTTTTTTTCTTTCCGAGTACCAGTATGACGGGAAATTTTAATATTTTATTTTGAACGAATTTTGTCTGGATGGGAATTTTGGTCGTTGTCGTCGTCGTCGTTGGTAGTGTGACCGAACCATTACTAAAATGTCATGAGCTTATGCCAATAATTAGCGATAGCAGTTTCTATTCCTTAGCGTTTATTTATTCTCTGCCATTAGTCTCGACCTGCAGATTAGTTGGGAAGAGGCTATCCGCTATAGCATTCAAAACAAATGAGGAAACTACGCAGTTTTATAATGGGACAAAAAACAATTCACACTAACAAACTAGTTTGGCATTGAATGCACTAGTAAAAAGAGTTTCTATGAACGTTCATATAAATTCCTTTTATCTGAAAGTTTTTCTGAACAAAATATACGTTCATTCATTAGGAGTAACGGTTGCTTTCCGTTCATTCATCGGTCATCATTCAATTCATCTTGATCGTTAGCAAATTCATAAGAAAATCTGGTGTTGCCCTAGAATCTGGTTCCATACGTAGGTTTTAAAAAATTAATTTATCGTAAACTAGCTGTGCACCCCGGCTTTGCATATATACTGTCGAAAATTAGTCATATCAACTCAGAAGCCACAATGCATGCATATCAATGCACAACCACAGAATATTTTGCTGAAGATCACAATAATATTATCAAACGGTTTTTTGTAGGACATCAAACAAATATTTATTTTTATTTGGATAGATGATATTGTACTAAAAACGCTCTACATATTAAAAAACTTATAAATCCTTCTTAATTTTCTTTGAAGCCATGCTATAAGAATAAATATTTTTTTTATATCTAAGAATTAGAACCTAATCAACATTTGAAGTAAATAAGACATAAATAGGCAATCAGAACGTAATTATTGTGTAACTATAAAGACTCAAGATCTCATTGGTCAAATAATTACCAGATACAAATCAATTGGATATGCAGGAAATAATTAAATTGAAAACCTGACTTTCTTGATTAAAAGTATAATCTTTTAATTGATTTACGATCGCTTCTTTGTTGCAGCTTACGTAAAATGGAACTTAAATGAAGCAAGTACGAATAGAACTTTAATTGTGCACTTAATTATAGCAATTTCAATTACATAGTAGTTCAAATGACGCACGCTATGTTAGTACTATTCTTTTCTAGAGGCATCTAGACAAGCGTGTAGATATTATAAGTTTTCAGAGTGTACCTAACCTCATTGGTATATAATTTAAAAAAAGATCAACTCAACAGTATGAAGACAAATATGCACTTCGATGTCAAAAGCTCTACTTGTAAGATTTAAATTTTCAATAGAGTTTTTCACTTGGTTAAAGATAATAGTTGTTAAAATGTTGATTTTCTCACGTTTCCGTACTTAATCTTCTTTCATTCAACATTACTTCTCAATTCCAATAAAGTCTTCTTAATGAATTCTGAAGTTTTATTTATTTTGGTCATCATCGCTATCATTTACAGTTTGAAACAGTCCACACAACACTGATACGATGTAGTATGTAATCATTGAGTTACTATGTACCACGTACTAGAGAGGACATCGCTACTACACTATTTGTAACACGAGTTAGAGCCAATCGTCTCAAACCAATTTTTTTTCTTACATTGATTGGTTTTAATTTATAAGTAATAAGAGGCAGAATGCAGAAGGCAGAAAAACAAAGTGCCGTATTCACTAGCCGCCCCACGCCGCCGCGCTTGTCGCACAGATTTTGTTCGTGGTGCCCTCTCTATACGTAGTAATAATACCTCAATGTATGTAATAGGTATATCTTGGTAACAATAAAAAAAATATTGAAGAAATTATAATAATAAATGCAACTCAAAGCTTTCTTATCTGGTCTGATTATACCATGTTAGATTGTCGGATACAATTATATATAACAATTAGTTATGTTTAAATTAATTATGAGATTTAATGAAGCGACGCAGTTTAACTTGAGATTATTTTTTTACAAACTTCGCGTGATTATTAGGGTAGACTGAGTACGATTGAAACAAAGGACGGTTGAAACAACACGAATATCTCGCAAACCGTTGGTGGGGGGCTTAGGAGTCCAAGAGGAAAATGAAGCGCACAACTGTTCTAATCACGAACCACAATGTTGCGTCGATCTCCGCGCGCTTCAGCTGATTTTATAAGACCCTATTGTGTTTTTATGACCAAAAGTAAGTATTTTTGCTTGGAGATTTTTCCAATTAATTATTGGCGTTTCTATTTAAGTGACAGTATTAAGTGTGCGTTTTTGTTTGAAGTGAATCTTGTGGAATATGACATTGTGACTAGTTTTTGTGTATCATTGTTGTTACAATTACTATAACTGTATTTTACCTAAAGTAGGAGTTGGGGACGGTTGAAACATTTTTTTTTGGGTACGGTTGAAACATTGTTTTAATTATTTGTTGTTTTTTTAGATGCCGATAGTACGTGTAAGAGAGATTTTGGGAAGCGAATAGACTTATCGAAGTCGCATATGAGAAGGGGAAAACTGGAGAATCATTGCGAAAAGCGGCAGAGAAGCACGATTATTCGCTTCTAAGGTAAATTCGAATGCGAGATGACTCTGGCGAGCAAGAAAATAAAAAAAGGGATATAATAGTGGTTATAACAATAGAAGGTATAATAATAGAGGGCGAAAAATCAGGAAGTCTACTATTTACACTGACACACCAGATAAGGAAGAGATAAGAAAAGAGCAAGAATTAATATTGTAACGAATAAGAGCTAAACAAGTGAAGAAGCGATTGGATAGAGGAAAAAGGAAGAAATTTGATGAAGGAAAATGTAAAAGAAACACCATAAAAGCAAAAAAGAAAAATGTACAAGAGGAGATATCATCAGAAGATGAGGAGAAGGTACTTCTGTCCAGTTTGTATGTCACCATATTTAAAGAGCAGACCTTATTCTAAAAGAGTCACTTAATTATTGTAAGATTTAAAATAAACAATCAATGAAACATATTTTAATACTTTATTTTGTATTATTCGCCTATTTTTCAACTGACCCCAATCACTGTTTCAACCGCCCCTGGTATGGGGGCGGTTGAAACAAATCGGATTTATTTTTTTAATTTGATCTACTATTTAAAATCATACACCTGGAACTAAAACCACAGTGCCTATTAGTAGACAGATACATGCTCTTTTATTTAATTAAATATATATATATATATATATATATTTCATCGCTCGGGTTATAAAAAGCAAAGTTATGGTCGTTATAAGTGAAATTGTAAGTGTGTAAGTGTAGTATGTAATCATTGAGTTACTATGTACCACGTACTAGAGAGGACATCGCTACTACACTATTTGTAACACGAGTTAGAGCCAATCGTCTCATCATAACTCGAAAACTATTTAATTTAAACAAACCAAATTTGCTACACAATATTAGAACTTCACAAATAATAACGTTCAATAACATCAGTACGTACTTAATGACGTTTAATAAGTATGTAAAAACTAGCCTGATCTAATTATGAGGTTCAATAGGTCATTAGTTGTTTGCTTTGTGAAAATAATTCTATTATTCAAATGAAAAACGGTCATATTTTGGAATAAACGTTGTTCTATAAGGGAAAATAAAACAGTTTTCATTTCACCTAAGAATTTAATACATCTTTGTAAATAAATTTCTGGACTGTCTACAGAACTTGGCACACACTTAGATCTCAATTCTTTTTTCGGCAATTAAGTAAGTCGACGATTGAACTTGGCTGCCATTTTTACATTTATGTTTTTGGTGGGATATAATATAATCAATTGATTACCCTTGTTAAAGTGTTAATAATATATCGAATAAGATTAATATTAACTGCTATTCGATTAGTTTAAGAATATAATATATAATCCTTATATGTATTGAATAAAATGGACAAATGACAATGATATTATCAGGCCATTATTTACTTTATTGATGTTATTTTATTTATATATGGTAATTTATTTTTATATTTTATACAATAGACGGTTTATCATGTTATTTGCGAACATACAGTTAATTGGCTAATAAATAGGACTTTTTTATGCCTTATGAAGAACCAAAGCTAAGTATCTACTGAAAAACCAAAATCATAAGCATGTACCTAGTTACCTGCTTATAATTAAATTATTATAGTTTTTCTTCAATCAACATAGTGTATTTTTTATTATTTTAAATTAATTTATTTAGTTTGTAGATCTGTAATAAAGATTTTTTAATTCAGCTATGATGACATCTGTACCTATCCCAAAATATATGAAATTTCTCAATTACACAATATCTATCTCAATAACATCTAAACACACATTTCCATAATACTCGGGTACCATGATAAGGAAGGTACCCGGTCCTTTGGAAGGCTTACGTGGGGACACGGATCCAACACGCAGAGGCCCTTTAGAGAACTTTAATGTGTTGTGGGACACCAGCCGCAGCCTGCCCATGACTGCACTATAGAGATACAGCCCTGGGCAGTCCGCGGCCGATGTAGGACTATTGCAAGATAAGGAAACAAAAATAAACTTATTATTACCTACCTACTTGTGCTCATAAAACTAATAAACTATACAGTGTTTCATAATCAATACATAGGTAGATAGTATAAAACAAACTCGCTTTCTCTGTCCCTATGTCCCTATGTCCCTATGTCCCTATGTATGCTTAAATCTTTAAAACTACGCAACGGATTTTGATGCGGTTTTTTTTAATAGATAGAGTGATTCAAGAGGAAGGTTTTAGTATATAATTTATTATGTTTTAGACAAAGCGGGCGAAGCCGCGGGCGGAAAGCTAGTGCTATATAAAAATGGTGATAAAACCAATATTGTGGATCAAGGAACGTTATCAATACAAAATGTCGCACATGAGTAAATTGAATCGAAATCAATTATTTACAGCTATTGTTATTTCTTATATTAAATCGCATGCGGTTTTGTTCGAACGATTAATTTCCTTTTACGTTATTTATGAATAATATATAAATTATATTATGTTATTAGTTTTACAAATCAGCGCGTGTGAGGCGAATAAAATGATTTATTTTATGCAAGCATACTTGGATTTGTTTGTACATTGTTATGTAAGAACATGTTGTTTTGAATATATCTATCTATACTTAATATTATAAAGCTGAAGAGTTTGTTTAATTGAACGCGCTAATCTCAGGAACTACTGGTCCGATTTGCAAAATTCTTTCGGTGTTAGATAGCCTATTTATCGAAGAAGGCTATCTATCATCATGCAAAGACCAACAGCAGCGGAGTCATGCGGGCGGACCAGTAGTTCCTGAGATTAGCGCGTCCAAACAAACAAACAAACAAACTCTTCAGCTTTATAATATTAAGTATAGATTTGTCCAGGTTTCTCAGCTACTGGATATAACATGTTATGCGTATCTGTCAGATAAAATGACAAATAATGTATGAAAATATACCGCTAAGTGGTATTATGACATTATCAGCAGTTCGTGAAAATGACTCAAATGTTTTTACAAGCTTTTATATACAACTAGCAGTCCGCCCCGGCCTTACCTGTGGTAGGTACATGTTTACGTTTTCTCTCCATAAGAACCATCCTCGTACTTCAAAGAATATTATAAAAAAATAACGAAATCGTTTCAGCCGTTCTCGAGTTATGCGCTTACCAACACATTTCGCGATTCATTTTTTTATTATTGCCTATGGTTGATTGATAAATTTGAACTGTACATTTATAAAAAAATACGTTTCGCTACTATATTAGGTACGTTTTTTTTTTTTTTTTTTTTTTATAGTAACCCTAGCAATAGGGCAGGCGACTCACTTGGTGGTAGGTGATAGACGCCGCCCATGACGATCACAGCGTTGGGAACACTGCGATCGTATTGCCGGCTTTAAGGTGGAAGTTGGTTTTTCAGGAAGGTGTAGACTCTTTGCTTGAAGGTTCCCATGTCGTATTGGTTGGGGAACACGGAAGGTGGTAAATTGTTCCACAAGATTGTAGCACGGGGTAGGAAATGACGTGCGAAACGCACGGTTGTCGAGCGCCATGCGTCCAGGTGGTGTGGATGATATTTTTGCTTGTGTCGGGCAGTGCGATGGTGGAATTGTGCAGGTGGTATTAAGGCAAATAATTCCTCAGAACACTCCCCGTTGTATATGCGATAAAATACGCACAGAGACGCAACATCGCGCCTCAAAGCCAGAGGGTCCAGCCGATCGGTGAGCTCAGGTAGATCGACAATGCGGCTGGCACGACGCTGAAGGCGGTCAAAAGGAAGTAACTGATACTGGGGTGCTCCAGCCCATAGGTGAGAGCAGTACTCCATGTGTGGCCGAACTTGGGCCTTGTAGAGTAGTAGGCGATGAGCTGGCGTGAAGTACTGTCTCGCTCTAGCGAGCACCCCAAGTTTCTTTGAGGCTAATTTAGCCTTGTCTTCCAGATGACCGCGGAATTGTACGTCACTCGCAATGTCGATACCGAGAATTCCGATACAAGGCGTGGCTTTGAGAGGAGTGCTCTGGAATGTAGGTGACACTGCAAAAGACCTCTTTTTAGCTGAGAATACGCAAACTTGCGTCTTTGAGGGGTTAAACTGGACAAGATTGTTTTGGCCCCATATTGAGACTTCTTCAAGAGATTTCTCAATTTTAGACACAAGTTGTTTCCGATGCTCATCCACTTGGTCCTGAGAGAGATTTGCAAGACCGGTATATGCGGCGTCGCCCGTGCTATCATCGGCATAACAATGTATATCACGTACTTGCAACATATCATTGATATGCAAAAGGAATAGCGTCGGCGACAGCACGCACCCCTGTGGAACACCAGCGTTCACAGGCAAGGATTCTGAGCATGTTCCGTCGACAACGACCTTAATGCTTCGTGCCTTGAGAAAGCTGGCTATCCATTTGCATAATCTCTCAGGTAGTCCGTATGAAGGCAGCTTGGAGAGGAGCCCCTTATGCCACACCCGATCGAACGCTTTGGCCACATCTAGACTAACTGCCATGGCTTCCCCCTTACTCTCAATTGCAGATGCCCATCGATGGGTCAGATAAACTAAAAGATCACCAGCCGAGCGATTTCGACGGAAACCGTACTGGTGGTCGCTTAACAGCTGGTGATCCTCTAGATACTGTAACACCTGGGAATTAATGATGGATTCCATCACTTTTGAGAATAAGGAGGTAACCGCGATCGGCCTGTAGTTTTTCGGGTCGGAGCGAGTGCCTTTCTTCGGTACAGGGTGTATCAGGGCGGTCTTCCAAGTGCTTGGGACTATACTGGAAGTGTAAGAGCATCGAACCAGACGCGTAAGGATTGGAGCTAATTCGGGAGCACAAGATTTAAGAACTATTGCAGGGATTCCGTCTGGCCCATTCGATTTATTGATATCGAGTGAAAGAAGAGCTCTACGTACGGCGCGTTGTGTGAATTTCACGTCAGCCATTTTGCTGTTGCAGTATGGGATGGTGGGTGGAACTCTTCCTTCATCATTCAGGGTCGAATTCGACGCAAAGAGTGTGGCCAAGGTATCGGCTTTCTCGTTTGCAGTGTGGGCCAGAGTATCGTCATCCCTACGTAAAGGAGGAAAGGATGACTTGCAAAAGTTCCCCTGAACGGCTTTGGCAAGTGACCAAAAGGCACGTGTACCTGAGGGGTAGCGCGCAAGTCTCTCGCCGATTCTCCTGACGAACTCTGCTTTGGCTTTTTTGATGTTCTTCTTGTACTGTCGGGAGGCAGCATTAAACCTTTTTTTAAGATCCTTAGCATTAGAGTCCTTTCTTGCTATGGCTTTAACCCAGGCCTGAAAACATTCCTGTTTAAAACGGGATGCCTTTTTGCAGGATTGTCCAAACCAGGGTTGGGACCTGCCGCCAACGGGCACCACAGAGTAAGGAATAAAGAGTTCCATACCTTGTGTGACCACATCAAAGACTAAGTCAGCGCAAGCATCGGCATCCTCGGATACAAAGCAAATCTGACTCCATGGGTAGGACGCAAAGAAGGAACGCATCCCGTCCCAATCCGCCGATCTATAGTGCCAGACATGACGGTAGCTTGCAGGTCTAGGTCGAGATTTGCGTGCGACAGGCACAGTACTCCGCACCAGGCAGTGATCGGAAGACCCTAGTGGAGCTTCAACTGCAACGTGGTAGTCATCAGGATGAGATGTTAGAAAGAGGTCTAAAAGGGATGGCATTTGGTCCTCCACGTCAGGAATCCTAGTGGGTGTAGAGACAAGCTGAGATAGGCCGTATGACAGAACAAAGTCGTGGAAAGTTCTACCCGCATAATCTGTGGTTCTTGATCCCAGCCAATCGGAATGGTGGGCATTAAAATCGCCCAGGACCACTATTTCAGCGGAGGGGATTTTCTGCAGGAGTTCGTCAATCGTGTCTTGGATGTGCTCGGTGAGGCGATTAGTTTCGGCATTTCCACTATGACTCCTGTAAATGCATGCGTAAATGCGGGGGTGATCACCGCAGTCGACACGTAGCCACAGTATTGACAGGTTACCCTCAAGAATGCCAAGGCGACGGCAACAAATATCCTCTCTAGCGTAGACGCAAACTCCGGCACGCGGTAAAAATAAGTGTTCCAGCGTGTATCCCGGGTAGTTAAGGTAAGAAGTATCAGCAGGAGAGAAAATCTGTGTCTCCGTCAAAAAGAGTAAAGCCGGCTTAGCCGTCTCAAGATGTTGGTGGACGGCATTTAGATTTGAATGGAGTCCCCTAATATTGCAAAAGTCCACAGATAGAGGTGTGGTAGGGGTCGCAGATACAGGCTTACCTTTTTTGTCCGTGGCAGTATAAAATAGCGGAATTTTGCCCCCCCCAGAATACGTGGGGCAGTCTGAGTGTAAACACTCAGAGAGGGATTCTCCAGCATCGACGATGCTAGTACCCTCCTGGGGTAATTCTATATTTAATCCCGCTGCCATTTTGTTTGTTTGAAGGGGGTAGGGATGGGATGGGATGGGACTATTGGGTTAAAGAAAGGAAAGAAGACGGGAATAAGGGAAAGGGGTGGGAAGGATAAGGATAGGGATACGGGCCTCCGGCCCCCCCACTCACCGTACGAAACACAGTAGTAGCTACTATTTCACGCCGGTTTTCTGTGGGGGTGTGGTATCTTCCCCGGTGCGAGCTGGCCCAATTCCTGCCGAAGCGTGCTCGACTACCACTTAAGACGTACGTGTTGTAATATATATGTATTTAAATTTATGGAAAAGTCTTCGACATTCATGTAACTATGATAAACAAACATATTTAAATAGGTATGTTATTTTGACGAACTATTAATTGTACGTCATTTATAACAATGGATTATTTTAATCTACTAGAAGTAAGTACCTAGTTACATAAAATATATCTATACTTAATATTATAAAGCTAAAGAGTTTGTATGTTTGAACGCGCTAATCTCAGAAACTACTGGTCCGATGTGAAAAATTCTTTCGGTATTAGATAGCCTATTTATCGAGGAAGGCTATATATCATCACGCTAAGACCAAAAAGAGCAGAGCAATGTGGGTAAAACCGCGGGGCGCAGCTAGTTTGTAGATATCTATAGGTAACTTATAAATGTTGTAGCGTAACAGATATTAATTAAAAATGTGAGGTTAATTGGCTTTTAATTAAATAAACATGATAAATATACTATGTACTTGTATTTTAAACAGGTGAAAACAAGAAACGAAATAGAAAATAAAACAAGTTGTTAACCTTAATTTTTCCAATAGACAGGTACTTACACATAATTAATAGATGTCACTATTTTTTTAATTAATTTGATTATTTCAAGAAGAAAACCTTTTTTTTTATTCCCGGTAGAGTAAAGAAAACAAGAAAATATACGTTGACTATACAACTATCTATTTACTCGTAAAATAGAAAAAAGTTATGAAATGTAATGCATCTCCTTGAAAGGGATACTAATGTAAAGTATGGCTGACGAATTGTCAAGAGAATAAATATGTAGTGAACTAATAAATATGTAGAGTAGGTATAGAAATTTTGCGCGATTGTAGATTCTTACGATGCATTTACATAAAACGAACATAGAGCTAGAGCAAGAGACTTATTTCGTGATCTTTAATTGTAAGCAGAATTCGTATTCAGTGTTGTTCAGTATTAGAACATTGCATAGAATCTTTTAGAACAAAAAGAACAACGAAAGAATGTTCTACGCCTGTTTACACTAAAATAATTTGACATAGTGGGGTTAGAATGAGCATTCGTTTGTGTAAATACACCGTTAGGCACCCGTTACACGCTCAATCCAGATCACGATCCAAGTCAGGTGACGGATTGACGAATCTTTATGTGGATCGTCGCGACATTAGATGGTCAATCCGGATCATATCAGTCCACTGTTCGACATTGGCAAATGCACACGCATTCACAACCACTAAATGGATCTGAATAAGAACAAAGCTTGTGCAGCAATAATTATTGCCTGTTCTTTGAAAAAAACGCGTGAAGAGGAAACGCTGGGTTAAACCATGGCTACTGAAAAGGAACATCTATACACATTCGAACTTGTTAGATGAAATTTATAGTACGGAAGAGGAAGAGGATTACTCAAATTACTACAGGATGAAGGAGGCATGTTTTGATCATCTGTTAAAAATGGTTACACCTGTGTGTTGTCGTCCGACTTCATCGCGCTTCGAACGCAGACTGACGTAATTTGACAGCATGTTACATTACACGATCAATCTGGATCTCGATCAAAGGATCAAGATCGTTGATTTCAAAAAATCTAGATATTTTCTGATCATATTTTACGATCCGTCAATCAAATACATTACACAGTCAATCTGGATTGAGATCAATGATCATGATCAAGGATCACATTCTAGATTGAGCGTGTAACGGGTGCCTTAGAGAAGGTAACGTACGAAACTTATGTAAGAGTTTTAAAGAGTGTTTTTTGAATATTACAACATTAGTATCTAGTAGGTAGTTAGTAAGGTCTTAAATACCAAAATAAATATGCCAAAAAGCTTATAAATAATGTTTTTAATAGGTCCAATAAATTCCAAAAGCCTCTAAATTTAACAAAATTGATTATATTAGTCGCAACGGGTGACTCAATTAGCTTAAAATGTTGAATAAAATATTCATGTTCATTAATTTATGAATTTATTAATATTAAACAAAATATATGATGTGTTTAAATGTTTTAAGCGTGTAATAGAGTTATTAAAATGTGATTAAATTTTTGACTAGAGAGGAAAAGAGATAGAGATAGAACCGAATAACGAAAATTTTCAGTGGTTAACTAGCAGAGGTTTATCTATTTGTAAATTGTAGCCTATTAATTGATGAGACTAAATTAGCTTATATTATGTAATTCTGTTCATAATATACCTACTTATCAAAGGTATTTCGAGCGTATTTCAACGAAATCCGTCCGCTCTATAATATGAGTACGCGCGAGCCACCTTATATAAATATTTTATATTTTCCTTTAAGTTTTATACCTATGCTCTTTTTTAAGCCATGATCTGAACAGGAGAAAAGTCCTAAAATTTATAAAAATAAGAAAAGAAATCCTTAAAATACTATCAATTGACTTTTTTACCGTCCTTGTAAAATTTTACTCACTATTGCTATAAGAAAATCAATGAATAAATAACGGCATTAAATTCCGTCTATTTTACAAATGATATATAGTGGCCTTTAAACCTGTCACCAGAATCTATGATTTCGAGTAATTAACAACATTTTTTATACTTCCAAATATTAGCATATGTAATAAATTAAATAGTTTACGAGGTTGTCTAATAATAATTAGACTAATCATATGCAGATGTCGCATGGTTATATGGCATGTCAATCAAACTATGACAGAATCGTTTAGTTTCATTAGTATGCCAAACATGTTACTGGCTTTTAATTAATTTCATAAATACATTTACACAATGTTATTTGGAGTTCCGTAATGCTTAGTTTCTTTTTTTTGAAGTGAAACTTCTTTATCGGGGTTGGAAAAAAATTTAGTGTAACATGTTTTCGTTACGCGTGACATTTTTCCGTTACGCGCCATCTTTTTCTTCATTCGACGTATTTCTGTAAAGTTGCATATATGTACAGTAGAACCTCGATAAGTTAAAGTCCAAGGGAAACACAAAATATTTTAAGTTATACAGGTTTTAAGTTATCAAGGGTCTATGTTAGGGATAGGTTAATATAGAGGTAGGTATGTACATATATGTATTTACCCTTGCTCCTATTTTTACTCGAATGCATCAAAAGGATTGGTTCAATAAAATACTGAAAATTAAATATGTAATCATATTGATTTATTAAATTGCTACTAAGTCGTTGTTATAAAGCCAACCGCCGCAAAACTTTGAAGAATTTCGATAAAGCAAACAATAGGTAATGTATTGTTTACGTTAACAATACAATATAGTAAACACGTGCAAGCAATAAATACCGAAACCTTTTGTTTTGACACTTTCAAAATGACTCATTGACAAACAATTTTATGTTATAGAGGTTTTGGAAACATTTCTTTAAGTTACTGAGGGCCAATATAGAGATTATTTATTTAAGTTATAGAGGTTACGTATTTTAAGTTAAAGAGGTTTTGGGCTCTGATGGGAAGGGAACATATTATTTTTTGAAGTAACAGAGGTTTTTATGTTACCGAGGTTTAAGTTATCGAGGTTCTACTGTACTTAGTAAATTATTTTTTGAAAAATAAGGTCATAAAGAAGTTTCACTTCTTACGAGTGTACACTTGTACACGCACACATTTTTATTGAACGAAAATGTTAAATTTTTTGACAATATTTACTTTATTTTCAAGTTTTTAAAGGGTCTTCATAAGACTTAAGGATGTAGGTAATGATTTTGACAGCTACACTAAATTCTTAAAATAGAAAACCACAGAACAGTAATTAAGTAGATAGAAGTGTGATGTGGGCGTGGCCCACGTGTCACTGGTAAGGTAAGATCACCTAACTTGCTCTCAGTTGTGCGCAGAAAAATATTCGAGTCGGTTGTCAGCTGTCAAACCTTTTTTCCATATTTATTCAATAATTAGGACGTGTTGTTCGGTATAAGAGTGCAAAAATGATAGCAGACGAAATAATATCAGCAATGGAGGCATATCATACCATCGGTAAGTCTTATTTTTATTTATTTTACATATAATATTTTATGTTATAACTTCGCTTGTAATTTGTCAAAATTGTATACAAATATCTAGTCAAAATGAACCTTAATCCGTAATAAATTAGTACTATTATAGATTGAACAGCAAACAAGACTTTCTGGAATATTATTGCAATAAACAAACGAATGTCGCTTTAGTGATGCTTGTGGCGCATATCGACAGTATCGATACTTTAGAAAAGACAAAAATTATAAATATTAAATTTTATTTTATTTTTCCTTAGCTTTCATTTGTCCAATTTATTTATAGATTTCCCAAAGAGGCTAATTTAAAAGAGAAATGGATAAATGCAACGTGACGAGTTAACTGGATGCCGAAGAGCACTAAGCGGTCTAACAAAGGCCGACCGATACAGCAAACCTACGGCAGTTCGAAGATTTAAAATAATGCATATTTTCTGTTTGTATTTTGTAAATATAGATTAATACTATTCTATTCCGTTTTTTATTTAATAATAATAATATAAAAAGACGTACTTAGTAGTAATAAACATACTCCAAAATGTGACACATTATACTATACTCATATAATAGAAAGAAAAAAAAATACACAAAAAAATATTTATTTGTGAATTATCGATAACAAGGCTTACATCCCTCAGGGCATAGCATCAGATAAATATCAAGTTAATGTCATTAATGTTGAGTGACACAAATTTCAACCTTATCTCTATGTGTTGAGGTTCAAAGTTATATCTATCGAAAACTAACGCCCTCTGTTGTGGAGTAGCTGAATGTTTTCGAATTTGGAATTTCTGTGCAATGAGAAAAAAAACAGCTAATATACCTAGGGATGTTATACTAAAATAAACCGTAACATTGTGCGTTAGGGTACATATTGAAATGCTGAATTTATAACCTAAGTCAGTTTTTACTCAAATTAAGCTGTCCAATCAAAGGCATAGTTTACTTGTAGTGTACTGTATAACTATCGGTTTAAATGTGTGGGTTTGGCGACACTGGTTTTCATAGTAATTATGACATTATAGCACTTCTATTTGTTTTTAATGTTCTGTGTAGAAAACATACTAAGGCATAAAATGCTATTAGGCATTTAAGGGTGCGTATAAAGCAAAATTACCAATCTTCTATTAGATGATACGTGTAATATTCAAGACCAAATCTAAAAAATAAAATATATATCAAACTAGATGATATGTTCAACGATTCTGTTTAATCAAAAACATAAAATATTAAAATTGACTCGATAAAAAAAAATCACCAAGTTAGCTCTAATTTTCACACTTTTACGTTTTCTACTTGACATGGTAATACTTATTATGATTTTTTTTTCATAAACAATTATATTAAAACATTTGCAAGATATTTGTCAGAGCATTTTTTTGTAATTACTTTTAGTTTTGGTTTTATCTGCGATAAACCACTTTTGGCGCTCTTTTTTTCTCGAGATAAACGTTTGGTTTTGTCACGATAAAAGTGGTTTATCGCAGATAAAACCAAAACTAAAAGTAATTACACAAAATGCTCTGACAAATATCTTGCAAATGTTTTAATATAATTGTTTATGAAAAAAAAATCATAATAAGTATTACCATGTCAAGTAGAAAACGTAAAAGTGTGAAAATTAGAGCTAACTTGGTGATTTTTTTTTATCGAGTCAATTTTAATATTTTATGTTTTTGATTGAACAGAATCGTTGAACATATCATCTAGTTTGATATATATTTTATTTTTTAGATTTGGTCTTGAATATTACACGTATCATCTAATAGAAGATTGGTAATTTTGCTTTATACGCACCCTTAATTCCTTGAATTAAAAAGGTCATTTATAATTTTTTATTCCGTTCTTATACTTCTGTTTTAATTCAAATTAGACTTTTAGGCTTCTTTTTAATTTATGTAATTAATTTGACGTTGATTAATTTAATGTGAGGCATTTTCTACTTAACCTTTGTCTGGCCTATTAAAAAAGTGACCAGCTTAAATTTTGGTTTTTATATTAATGGTGTTGTTTAACCAAATAAGGATATAACTACCTACTTAAGAAAATACGCAACTTTTTTCAACAAGACATTCGTTTTTAGCTTCAATCGAAAACATATGGGTACCCGGACCTAATGTTATTGTAATTTTATTTATTTATTAATATTCTGTCCGGGTATAAAATACATTCTTTGTTAAATTCAATTAATAAGTCAGTAAAAGACAAGACATTAACAATATGATAACAGAACCTATAAAAAAAAAAGATTTCAACTGATATCTGAATTTTCGTAAAAATACTTATATTTTTAACAAAACACTTATATTTTTAACAAATGGCGGCCCTAAGTCGAAGTTTATTCACCTCCAAACATGCATAAATAAGTCGTCATACTCCCAGTCTAGACAAATGCCATTAATTTCTCCGCTAGGTGGCGCTGACACATCATCGTTTATCACAATAATTAACGGATTGACACAAATACTAGGAAATGCGCGAGAAATAAAAAATGTGACAGTTAAAATACCAAGTTTTATAATGGTCTGCTAATAGAAAATACTATCGCTAATTGGGTCGCAGGAAGTCAGAAATATGGCATATTAATTTATGGGGTATGAATTATTTATTTTTATATAAATATTTGCGAAACGTGACAAATATTGAATGACAAGGCAGCAATTGTCAGTGTTTCTGATCATCGACTTTTTTACAATTAAAACAAAAAAACATTAATAAATTTAATAAACATATATACTAAAACTATAGAAAAACGCTAAATTTTCAACCAACATGAAACAATTCAAATTGTGACGGTGATTTTGTACAGATAAAAAATATGCAAACCGTCAGCCATGTTTATTATAAAACAATGTTACGAGTTGTGTGTTTTTTCAGAATAATTTTGGCATAATTATGCGTTTCCGGCGTTGTTAAAATTAAGACGTTTTTGACGTACAATTAATCCACTGAGATTAAAACAAAGAATGATTATTAAACAACAAAAAATAGGTGCAGGTGCGTCTTACTTCAAGATAAGATATTCGCTCTAGCATCACCTCTATTAAATATGACTGAGGGCTGATTCTTCAATCCTTGGTTAATACTTATTCGTCGAATAACGTATTAAACTACCATTTCAAAAATGTATTCTTTTCCTGTATTTGACAGTTTACGGGTGACATTTTAATGTTATTGTGTAATACTTTATTGGGCGAATAAGTTTTAACCATGGATTGAAAAATCATAATTTTTTATTTGACGATTGAGAGATTGTGACAAAGAATATTTAAAACATCGATTATAGGCGAGATGGAATTACAATTCTTTAAAACTGTATGTCATTTAGGTATATGTAAGCATTTTAATATTTTAATTTTAATGCTATACGAAATAAAAATCTTTTATTACCTACTAGCGACCCGCCCCGGCTTCGCACGGGTGCAATGCTGATATAAATACACTACAGAAAAACTGTGAACGTTGTATATAAAAACATAGCGGCCCGGCCGGCCGGTACCGCCGCAAATGCTACGTCCCGCAATTTTTAAATCTGTAATATCTTCGAAAATATTCACTTAAATCACACGGTGTAAAGGGCTATATAGATCTATATTAAATGAACAATGTATTCAAGGTATTTAATTGGTTAAGGATTAATGCTGTATTGGTGAAAATGCTGTATTGGCGCTTCGAAAATTAGCTATTATTTGTCGTAAAAAGTAAATGACAAAAAAATGTTATTGTGGGTTATCCATAAGAGATAGACATATACCATCGCGGACTTTTCTGTAGACCTTTTCAATGTGTATAATACTTAGTACATTATTTTGATAAAACTCGTAGGGTTCATCACATTAGAAACCTCAAAAATAACAGTACTTCTCAACTATTTAATGGATGTTATTATACATATAAACCTTCCTCTTGAATCACTCTATCTATTAAAAAAAACCGTATCAAAATCCGTTGCGTAGTTTCAAAGATTTAAGCGTACAAAGGGACATAGGGACATAGGGACATAGGGACATAGGGACATAGGGACAGGGAAAGCGACTTTGTTTTATACTATGTAGTGATATAGAAGTTTATAAGATACTCTGAAATATAAGTTAACTAGTAGCTTTTCTTCTGCAGCTTTTGCAGGTATTTTTAACGTCCAAGTAGTTTTTGAGAATATCCATTAATTAGAATGTAACCTTTCTCTAGATAGAGTTAATAAAAATAACCGTAGAACTGACACAGTAGCTTGTTTCATAACAAAAAAAGCAAGAATCGAAATATGCTATTCTTTTTTAGCATAGCGACATTAGGAGGTACCTATTGTACTAAAAATAATGACTGTTTTTAATTGGTTTATAAGTAACAAGTAAAAGTAAACAAGAATTGTCACCAATGTTCTGAAAATGAGTTAGTTGTTCCTGCGCGAAGACAGGACGTCTGTGGGGTCATATAGTAATTAGTACCTATGTAATTTTATTAATTATTTATTCTACCAGGACATCAGAATATGAATTTTCTGTGTTATACAGTTCTGTGTTATACATATATATACCTATATATATAAATTATACTACTACCTTGGAATCCCTACATTTCTAATTCGAATAAAGTACCGGTTTATTCGCCGAATTTAAATTAGCATACAAAGCCAAATTAACCTTTAAACTTGTTAACGAGTTTATGTAATTTCTCTTGAATTTGTAAGTAATTTCAATACGTCCATGGCCTTGTGTAGAATGACCGATGTTTTTCCTTGCATATGCAGTTATATACCTACCTAAATTGTTTTTGTGACTTTAACAAAAAAACTTGATAAATTATGTATTTTTGCCATTTGTACTTTTCCTATACCTATATTATATGCTTTATACTAGCGTTTCGCCCGCGGCTTTGTCCGCGTAATCAAAGGAGATTCCCATGGAAATTAAAGGTACGATTTAACGCCATAAAAAGTAGCCCAAATCACTATCTAGCCTCCTAACTACGTCCAGACACAAAAATCATATTATGAAAAAGCTCCGTTTCCACGTAAAAGATAGACAAACAAACAAACACTTTCACGTTTATAATCAAACATTTAATTTTAACTTTGCAACGTTACGTAGTATTATTTTTATACCTATATAGTTTTGGATATTTTCCAACTCAAGTCAACAAGAATTATTTACAGTTATTTCTGAGAATTCTGAATAAGACCAAAATATCGAATACATGAAAATTCTATTAATTTCCTAAAGCAAAATTAATGTAAATATATTTAAAATGCGACACAAATTCAAGAAATAACAATAGGTATGTTACTATTGTTATAAGTCACAATTATACAGTATTACAAAGGGCACGTGTGAGTTGTGACGAAATTATGCGAATTGGCATTTGGTTAAAACGTGAATATTTTGAATGTGCCTCATAAATTAATAATATGTTATTGTTTGGGAATTAATTAATATGTTAAATTTACAAAATGTCACTTAGAAATAAGTTATTCGTCAAATTGTAAAGTATATTATTATACTTTACAATTTGGCTGAGCCTTTCTTGAAAATTTACGACGTAGACGTTTTACCTTTTTTAGATTCAAATAACATTGATACACATTTATGATAGTAGGTACTAGCTTTCCGCCCGCGGCTTCGCCCGCTTTGTCTAAACTCTAAAACATAATAAATTATAGGGGGAAACCGGGAGACTTGCCCAGGTGGGAGAGTTGAACCACTTTCAATAACTTTTTAAATTAGGCGCCAAATTACGCCAAGTGGCAAACAAATAAACGCGCGTAACCCGCCAATCCCAAGCAACTCACAATTTTGAGTGATAACAGACGCGTTCGACCGTGAGTTCCGAAAAAGTGGTTTCATCGTCGCGGAGTGAATTTTTTTGGATTTGTTGTTTTAATTGCTATGCACGCATTTATGAAGGTATGTATCAAACACCTACGTTATTGCATTACTAGATTATCATATTTTGTCGTATGTTCAGTGTTGTTCTCCAGTTGATAGTGGATTTGTTGGAAAAAATCAAGATATGGCCTTGAGTCGGGTGCGGGAGAGTTGAACCAGTCTGCAGTCGGGAGACTTAAACAGTGGTTCAACTCTCCCTTTGCAGTTTGTATAGAGTATACTATTTAAGTTAGCTATTGTTTTGTTTCAGAAAGAAAATGCCATTTCAGAATAAGCCTAAGGAAGGTAGTCGTCGCAGAAAACCGTTTACTAAGTCTGAGATGGAAAGCGCAGTCAGAGAAATAAAGAGTGGCAAATCTATTCGTCAAATTGCAATCACGTATGGGATAGACAGAACCACTTTACGGTATTACCTGTTAGGTGAACAAAAGTTAACGCCTTTGCAAGACAAAGGGAGCCAATACAAATGCTCCCGGATTTTCAATGTAAATATAGAGAAATTGCTCGTTCGTTACTTATTGACCTGCAGTAAAATGCACTATGGTTTAACTATAAAACAAGCAATGCAACTAGCATTCGACTACGCCAAATTCCTCCAAATTGAAAGGAACATACAAGAGGCAAATATTGAAGAAAAGAAGATATCAGAAGTCTGAGAGTGAAACAGAATCAGAAGAAGAAATCTTTAATTTAAAAGTTCTAATGACGAAGATTGGGAAGAAAATAGGGATGAGTCTTGGTTTTCCTTTGTTTGTCAGTCTGATGAGATATTGGATACCTATGCGTCTTTGTGTTTCTTGTTGTAGGTACGTCCATGAGGTATGTGTCGGCCTCACTAAAAATGACGTAGAAGAGTTAATTTGTCACAATTGCAATAAAATGTAACGAGTAACAAATTGAATTACTAAACCTATGTTGATTTTGCATATGCAATCTTTGAGACTGATAGCTATTCTTAATTAATTAAATTAGTTTTGGTAGATTTATATAGCAGTAGATAGTAGATACCTCAAAACGAGCATTTAATTAATAAAAAGAAGCGAATGTTATGTTAAGGAGTTGTTCTGAAAACATTTGGTTAATTATTTTCACTAAATTGTTTAGAAGATGATTATGAATAATCTAGTTATTGTTAAATGTGTCTAAATAAGACTAATAACTAATGGATAATATGCTTTATTTGCTTCATTTCCCCTCTCTAAAAAGATATGGGCAAGTGTCCCGCACCTGATGGGCAAGTGTCCCGCCGGTTGGGGAGACTTGAATCAAAACTCATTTTTCATTACAACTTAGTTTACTATGTTCTGGTTGCAATTTTAATTTTCAGAATAGTATAAAATCTTAGCTAGATAATAAGGCTTCCATATGGTGTACCTAGATCTTAAAGCTCTCAAGGTCACTGATCAGATTTTATAGAGTTTTTAGTAAAAAGCTGTTCAAGTCTCCCGGACTCCCCCTACATATACTAAAACCTTCCTCTTGAATCACTCTATCTATTAAAAAAACCGCATCAAAATCCGTTGCGTAGTTTTAAAGATTTAAGCATACAAAGGGACATAGGGACAGAGAAAGCGACTTTGTTTTATACTATGTAGTGATTAGAAAGTTTGTGAGGATGTGTGTGTGTTTGTTACTCTTTCACGCAAATTCTACTGAACCGATTACAATGAAATTCAGCAGGCATATAGAGGGTAACTTGGATTAACACATAGGATAGGTTGTTTTCGACAAAGCGGGCGAAGCCGCGGGCGGAAAGCTCGTTTATAATATGTATATTAGTAGGATAGGATAATACCTAGGTATATTGTTTTTTTTTCTGAATTCAAGTCTTTCTTGTCACAACTTTTATATGTAGGTACCTAGGTATTAAATCTTTTGGGAAATTCAATTATGAAAGAATTGAAAATTAGTTACCACGCCGTGATTCGAAAATATTGGATAATTACTTCAAAATATTAAAACTTCTTTTTATATCATTTGCGCAACGGTAGTTAATTCCTGTAAAGGTCATAAAGATGCGTCTTTTGAATAAATATTATCAAAAATTCAAAGTCATTGAGCATTTACTCATAATTAATTCCGAACCTTCAGTCGAAATTTAACTTTTTAATGTTCTTTGTTTGAAACAAATAATTTTATATTAATTCGACAATTAGCATACAAATTATGGTCAACGACGTTCTTTGTTTATTTGGGAATAAGAATTTATGTTTCATGTGGTTTTTAGGATATTATTGTTTGATACTACGCTACCGTGTAACAATGCAGTTTATGTTAATGAAAACTTTGAAAAGATGCGATTTAGTATAAATTATATTGTTTTAATTGACACTTTTGCTAATTAGGTTTATGTATAATGTATGGGACATTAAATGCGGAATTTCAATTTAAATAAGTATTTTACTGATAAATAACAATTATATAGGTGCTAATACTGAAGTATAAGCACCAAAATATGTTTTAACTCTTCAAGATAGAGTCGGCAAACGCTCTTTCAGTATTTTAGAGGCAACAAAATATTAAATACTTAATAGGTAATCTGAATCGAATAAGAATACCTAATATAAGTAACGTAAACTAGGAATAGATTAATATTATTATAAATCCATACTAATATTATAAATGCGAAAGTAACTCTGTCTGTCTGTCTGTTACTCAATCACGCCTAAACTACTGAACCAATTTGCATGAAATTTGGTATAGAGATATTTTGATACCCGAGAAAGGACATAGGCTACCTTTTATTGCGAAATATGTACCACGGGCGAAGCCGGGGCGGACCACTAGTAGGAAATAAAAAACAAAAGAGTTTAGCAGCTAGCAGCTAGCATCTTATAAAAAGAATGATTACATAATTGTGTCTGTGATTCGAAATTAGGTAGGTAAGTATCTTTATAGTATCTGCGGGAATCTTGTATAGCCATAGGTATGTATTATTTTAAAATATTGTTCGGATAAGTACCTATCTAATGGTTTTAATAGGTATAGGTAATATTTATACGTCAAACAAAAAAATTCATCCTCCTTATTTACGAAAATTGCGTAGGTACTAGACTAGACTGTAGAGTATGAAATAAATAATATAGACAGAGGAGTTCAGAATGCAAATATTAAAAATAACATACCTACACAAAAACATTACAAATCTATAAAAAAATCAAGTACTACACACACAGTAAAGAAAAAGTTTAGAAAATAAGCGACTACTCGTGGTAAAATTCTTCATATTTCTCCTTCAAATTTGCTTGTTTGTCTAACCAAAGCTGTCATGTACCTAGTTGTATAGTTTATACATATTTGCGATTATGTAACTACTATACAGTATAGTAGTACTATACAGAAGTTCTGTAGGTATTCTACACATGCTAAAATTTGCATGCAAATACTGAATACAATCAAATATTGCACATTGATACTAAAAACTACAATGTAGAATTGTAGAGCTTCCGCATTATGTTGGTTTTACATAACATGTTATTACGTTAAAATTAAAATTAAATCTATAAAATAGTTAAGAGGTATTAAGATTTATAAGGTTAGGAAGGGCTAATAGAAAATGAACCTGGAAAATTGGAAATGGGAACGCTCTATAGTTTTGTATATTTCTGCTCTATTCGACTGGACTTCTGAATTCTGATGATAATAATTTATTTCGTTTCTATGGTAAAAATAAAAATAGTCTTATAAATTATCGGAAGCTTGTAATAAAAAGGGTTGCAGATTTTTAGCCACTACCTACACTAGTGGCTAAAAATTTGCACAATTAGGCAATAAATATTTTAAATTTGGTTTTCTCATGTGAAAATTCATAATTTTTTCACATTTTCTTGACCTTCATAGTTAATTAATATATTTTAATTGCAAAATACTTGTCATTGTTAAAGATATGCCAGTTGGTAAGTACAGACAATAAATGCTTGTGACCCTATGAATAAAATGCAATTTATTAATTTATACGTCAATAAATATATAATTAACCTTTTTAAATATGTTAAAGCGCGTCACACACGGTGAAGATACTATAATATTTTATCTTAAGATACTGTTATATTTTATATCACAGTATCTTAACGCATCCGGTATCAGCGTTCGGACCATCATTTTTATTTTTGTCATTGCGTACTAAGACCCCTGTAGAACCGCCATCCTGTTACAAATGACCCACAAAATTTCGCGTCATTTGTAACAGGATGGCGGTTCTACAGCGGTCTTAGTACGCAATGACAAAAAGAAAAATGATGGTCCGAACGCTGATACCGGATGCGTTAAGATACTGTGATATAAAATATAACAGTATCTTAAGATAAAATATTATAGTATCTTCACCGTGTGTGACGCGCTTAATTGTCATATACATGTATTCATTAGCTTTGATCAGTTTTAGATTATAATAATTTTAAATTGCAATGTTGTCGTCGTTCATTACCTAAAAAGTTGAGTTATTTTCCTTAAAAGTATGACAAATAGTCTATATTTCATTTTCATATTTAGTTTTGAAATATAAAATAAATATATTAATTTTTACCATTTATAAACAGACATAATATACCTGCAATTTTCGTTCATGCACCTGCATACCTTATTAGGTAGGTAGGTATTTTCATCTAAAAACCAACAAACAATTACTATTTTTGTTTAAAAGATGTATGTACCTATTTAATCATTCGGTAGATAAAATCAAAGAGAAGAAAATTAACCTTTTATTAGTGTGCAAAACTGTAGGTATAGCGACACAAAATTGCAACGTTTTTTTACTATAGGTACTCTATATTACGGCTAATACTCTACATTATAATTCTACAGGCAATCTTATTAGACTTGTAAGTATTCAAAATTTAATGTTATCATTTTTAAGCTATCTGTAAAAACAAGTGCATGACAGGTACATATAAATACAAAATGTTCTTACTATTAGGTGATCCAGCTCTGAACATAGGGTTAGGCGCCATCCAGGGGAAAGCACCGAACGGCCAAGCGTGCGGCGTCGGGCCTTGGTAGAGCCTCGGCAGCAGCGGCTGCGGCACCACCACACCGCGACTCTCCATCTCCTCCCCATCATTCGTGCTCTCCCTTTCATCCCGCTCATCCCCAACATTCGACTCTACATCCTCTATATCTACGTCGCTGTCGTCGCTCTCCAACGCGCTCTCCGCGTCATTGCTCTGCAGCTCCGGCGTGTCCCTCGGCGCGCTGCTCTTGCTCCCCAGCAGAGAGTCCACGCTGAACGATATGCGGCCTCTCCCGCCCGTCTCGGCGGAGTCCGACCGCTCGCATTCCAGCGACGTCTTCATTTCATTGACATTTCCCGATCACCTCCCCGTCGGCCGTGACATTGACATTTTTCACGTGTTTAGAATGTGCCTTAATAATCAAAGTTCGTCAGTTCGAAGCTACGATCACATCACTGTCCGCGGTGGCGCGATTGAAATATCACAGTCACAGTGATTAATCACAGATCACAATTAGTGATTCGGTGCGCAGGACGCAGTGTCGCGAATACGTTCAAAAGCCGCGAAGTCCGCGAAATGATTCGCGTGGCGGCTGGCGGAGTAATCGCGTCTGTATTGGGGAGACCGCGGCCCGCCTTTCCCCACGCGAGAGAGACGCAGCTACCGACCGAGGAATTTTAATAAGCGGCGCGGAGCGAACGAGACGACGATACAATTCAACATGTGTGTAAACGCGATATTAAGTAGGCGGAGACCGTCGCGCTCAAATTAATCGCCTCTGTGGAATACGCCTTATAAAATTTCACGCTGCCGTTACAAATTCGACCGTATCTAAGTGTGCTAAGGTGTAGTTCAGCGTTGAGTGTATACAGTAATAGTGACGTGATAATAGTGAACACGTCAGATTGCAGTTGCTATTGTGTTGAATGAAAAAGGAGTAAATAGACGACTACCGACGGTGGAGGGGACTTTACGATTTAATTATTCGCGAATACGGAGGCATTTTGTAGCGAGCTAATGTCTCATTGTCTCATTAATATCTCGGGCCGGCCATGTTTGATTTGTTTATGACACGGGCGAGGTGCAAATGTTGATGTTGCTAGTTCGAATGTCTATTGTCTTTTGGGAACTGAGATTGGAGCGATGTAACAAGTTGGGGAATTAATTTAGTAGCAAGCGACGCTTGTTAGCGTGTGCTTTGTAAATTTGTTAACTGTTATAATTATGTAATTATAAGTTTTAATGAAAAATTATAGTGATGCTGAATTACAGGTCTCCATTGCGATTATTTGGATAACTATAAACGTAATTAGGATATCTAATAAGAAACTTCAAATTTTATTTCTTTTAAACGATAGCCATTTCTTCTCTTTAGGAGATAGAATTTATAACCTACTTAGTGTAGAGTAGAGCTCTCCCTACACTTAGGTAATGTTTTTAAGTCCTTAGTCCTTAGTATGTAGATAAGTGACCCTTAAACCTATTACCTAAGCATAACGTGACATTAACTAAGAGGATTAACAATATATCCAAATTAAACCATTCATTAACGATTTTGTCAATGCAAAATGCAATCCAAATTTAATGAAAGTAGATAAGCGAAATAAACAAGATCAAACGATGTCATTAAATTGACATAAATATGTCAAAGCCGGGATCAAATTGTTAGCGCTATATCGTTTAGTTAATCGCATTATCTGTGCATTTGAATACATTCTCGACCTTATTCGAATGGAATAGAGTTCAAAATAGGAGCTTTATTTGCGAAAATCACGGACAGTTATTATAAAAGTGTTATGGGAAAATAGTTCTTATTACAATGGGATAAAGTTGATAAGTAATTGAGGAGTTCCCCTAGCCAATTATAGTGATTTAATTGTTAGGGACTATCGCTTAATGAAAAGAGTGTAATGTGTACGTTATCGGTTGTATGAAAATTCGTTTGATCATAAATGGTGGCATTATAAACGTTTTGTTTTTATATTGATAACTTTGATTATTATTTTTGTGATGTAGGAAATTAGTTTGTTTGTTAGGTCGGTATTTAGAGTTGTTTTATTAGAATGTGTGGCAAATTTATGAAAATTATATACTTATATACAGTACCTAGGTTTTAATAGCAGAAGGTGCTGGTAAGTCAGTAAGTCAGGTAATAAGTAATAACTAATAGGTAGGTAGAATAAAATATACAAATGCAGTAAAGTTAATTTAGAAGTAAATGATTATGTATTTTTTGCTAATGGAAATATGAATGAAATAAAATGAATGAAGTAGGTAGTTAATTGAGTACCGAAGTGGTGTTTTTATCCAGAATAACAGAAAGCTCTAGGATATTGATTTATTGCTATAGGTAATATTTTCACGCTTGTAGTAGATAGGTACTGCCTATAGGCACAGCACAGGTAGGTAATATTAGATATAATATCTAAACATAGGTACCTAATAACTACTATAGGAAATGATTTAAAGGACAAAATTAATAAATAGACAGGTTAATATCTAATAAGTAAATCAACCTATCTATTTTACCGAATTCATTACAAATTTTCTTTCACTGATTTGATTATTCTGATCTTATTACCTACATAATCGTTGTTGATATTCTTTATTTTATTAAACACTAAATTATTAAGAATTCGTTAATAACAAGCAAGGCTTATTCAACATGAACAATAACTTAATTTAATTAGAAAGCGCTGAAATCTCCTAAAATACGGCACTGAAAAGCCGTGCATAAATAAAGAAAAAAAATGCCTTACATAATAAAACTTGAGTTTCAAGAGGCCCTCGGCGAAGCGATTTAAGTGAAAATTTATACTGAAATAATACGAAAAGGGCAATCTTTTTGTAATAACGACTTTCATATTCCCGAGTGGAGCAAACAATTTAGCGGAGATGAGATATTTTTTTTATTAAAAACCGGGGACGAGGGGGATCGGCCATTACTCCGCGCGAAATGAGTTTTTAGTTAGCGCGCTTTTTTCGTTTATACGGGATGCTCAAATTGTCAAAGGCCAATTAATATAGTATTTGAACGAAGTTCAATATATAGTGGTCTCGGAAGGTTAGCTCTTTTGCATATTTTAGGCCAGTAACAATACAATTTGCAAGAAAAAAGCTTAGTTATAAGCTTTTTTATTTTGAAGCAATATACACCTAAGCGTTATTTATAGTGAAAATTATAAGTCAAATCAGTTTAATATAATAAGACAGAAGGATAGGATGTAGCTGACAGTCTCATTAAATTTTAATTTACTTACTAGTTAATTAACATTTTAAACCTACCTCCAGTATGTACCTACTTGTTCTGCAATTTGAATAAGCCAATTCTTATGAGCAAATAGCAATAAATGAAGGTAATGAATTCTACATTTATTCAAGTGCAAACGTTCTCTGGTAGAGCAACAAAACTGTAGGTATTTATCAAATCTGTAATTTCAAATGCAGTTTCTTTTGAAACACATCTATAAATCCCGTTAAACTCAAATGTCATTTGTGAAACATACATAAACTTCATGTTAAATCTTGCCGTCAAAATTCTCGCACAACCAAATCCTTGTTACCAATAAAAAAAAAACAAAAAAGAAAGTAAAGTAGCGTCCTGTCAAAATTCTTCCACCAAATACTAGCCATCGATAAAAAAAATGTGCAACGTCTTGTCAAAATTCTCCCACCAAATCCTAGCCACCAATAAAAAAAAAAGAAAATTTTCTAAACAGCCTGTGCCAGTCAGTCAGAGCGGCAAAAGTAATAAAACGTGCGTCGCCTACCCGCCGCTGACGTCGTAAAAACATTTCCCTTTTAATATTCCACAATTGCCACTTTTCCTTATATTTTTATGCTTAATGTCCGTCCAGATAGGTAACTGTATCCTGGGGGTGCGAATGCGTAATTTCATTTTAATGGTTAAGTTTTTATTACGGTAAAGATTAATGGTACCATTTAGTTAGAGGTTAATTAATAGACAAATTAAGTTATTGTAAATCGTCAAATAGTAAGTAGGTACAGCAATTAGCTACTGTCACTTGTGAAAGTAGTAACAATAGAGAACAATGTTAATAACGTAATGTTAGTAGATTCTGGTACCTTTCACTGTATCTCTACATAATAGTTTTTAGTTAAAAACCTTGCTTAGCATAATAATTATTATTTACAATTGATATTATATTTCTTACTGAATATACATAGGTATTAAGCACTGTATAATGTATATGCATCTACCATTATCCTTAATTTTAAAAGGTTTTCGTTTCATACAATTTCTTTAACAACAGATCATATCCAAAACAAACGCATATTAGCACCGAAGTTCACAAAAATTGAAATAAAAAGTCCCAAACATCACGACATTAACCATGTCCTTTGTCCGCTCGAAAATAAACGCCACCTTATTAGAACGAGTCGTGTAAAGCCTAAAAACAAACAGAGCCCTAAAACAAGCAAACATCAAGCTCCCACTTAAGCATCACTTAAACCGACCATTTTAAAATGACCCCTCACCGCTTCCCCATCGAGATAAACCGTCTCATTAAAATGGGATTCTACATTATTTAAACGCATTATACGTTGAACAAATATTGTTCCAAACGTGTAACAACGTTGAAGAAATGTAACAAGTTCAGATTTCGTACGGCGCCTCCGGGCCAAGCAGATTATGGCTTGGCCGGTTCCAATGTTTGTGTAACAAAAATGGAACGATGTTTTCGCATTAACACCTTTTACTGTTGTGCTTTTAAGGAGTTTAAACATGCTGTGTGTGGTCTAGTAGGCCGATGATTTTTAATCTGTGACTCTCCTTTTAACGTGTTTGCGTTGAGAATTAGTACCTAATTGTACAGGAGAAGCTCTTTGTTCGAATCAGTTTGAGGGTTTTGTTTACGCGGTTTATTACGCTGTAACAATTTTATTTAAACTGTTTTTAAACAGATTTTTATATAACAATGAGGTTTACATCTGACTATACGATTTATTATTAAAATTGGAATCTAAACGCGTGCTCATGAACACGTGAAAAATCGCTTTTGTGTTCAACTCTCAAGGGTCCTTTGATACCGTGACTATAAGAAGGTGACGCGAAAAAACGTCAATAAACAACAATAAAATTATAACGACCGTTCTAAATTCAAAATTTCTTGACAGCCAGGTGATTCTTTTAGAAAACAAAATAAGGTTGAGGTTGCATTGTCAGCTTGTTGTCTATGGGAAGGTATAAGTTTGTAATCTATATCAAAAATGATGTCTTCTTTTCCGTGAAGATATTTAGATAACATTAGTGGCTTCTAAACGGTTGTCCGGCTTCAATGGGTTCCCATATAAAACACCATTCAAAAACTATGAATGGCTGACGTTTTTCCATGAGATGGTTTTATGTTGATAAATACGCGACTAATCAAATTATTTATGGCATTAAATCGTAATAAAATTTTAAGGACATCTGCTCAGCGGTTTATTTCGTTTGAAATTATTTGAAAGGGTTCGCTTGTGATGTTATCTTGTGTTATTTGATTGTTTTGTAGGGAAAGAAAGAAACAGAAGTGTCAAAATGACGTGCGAAGTTTAGTTTTTTTAATCTTTGTTCTGTTAAGATTTACTATGTATTTTATAGAATGTCGCAAATATTTTCAAATACGCAACAATTGAAGATTCAGAAAGAACTAGCTTTTTGAATCTTCAATAAAACATAGGCAAACTAAAAAATTAATTGAATTGAACCAACGCATTTGGTTCAATTCAATTAATGAATTAAGAATAATTTCTCACACTAATTACCGACATGTAGCAATTGTTTTACATAAAAAATTATAAATCACAAATAGCAACCATACATTTCAAGCCTACTTTACATGAATCCCGTCTCTAAGCTTATTAACTTATAAAGTAAATTAAACGAGGGTGGAGTAAACATCAGTGTTCACCTCATTAACTCTCAGTTAAGGACCATTATATACTTTATGTATTCCTAAATTACCTATCAGAGGGAGTTTTACCCTAAACCAGTATAAGATGAACCTTACGTATAGAACTTTGTATATACAAGTGACTAAAAGTCAGAGGTCTTGGTAAATTGGTCGGTTATTATTAGGTGTTTGATTATGGAGTTGTTGAAATTTAATGCGGTTGTTGTTGGTCTTGTTGAATAAATGATACGGAAACCGTTAATCGGAGTGTTGTTTTTGATAAATATAAAACTTGGGAGGAATTTGGTTGATTGTAGATGATTGCGAGCATTTATACATATGGACGGGTATATATTATATATCATATTTGTTAAATAGGTGTATACTATTTCGAAATTATATTTTCATATTAGAAGATGCATTATTGTTTATTACTGTTATTTCTTTGGTTTATGACCTATTGCTTACCTACATTCTTTCTCGTCTTATAATGTTCTCCAATATATTTAATATTATTTTTACCCGACTACGGCAAAGCAAAAGGAGGGTTATGATTTTGACAGGCTATGTATGTATGTATGTATGTATGTTCATCTGTTCCCTCGTAACTTCTAAACTACTTATCGGAATTCGACAAATGACATATCATTAGAAGCGTCTTAATTGTCCGCTGGTTATAGGCTATATCGGGTTTCACAAAATCTAATGTGGCGCCCTCTAGCGGACAAAACATACAGAGTAAAAAAATAAAGTTAAGATAAATATGCCGTGTTTGGTATCATTTGAAAGCGCTTTACTTGCACATTTTGATAATATATATATTACTAGCATTTGTTTGTGACTTTACCTGTATTTATGGGCTGATTGCATATAATTCACATCTTTTCGTTCATAGTTTCTTTATTAGTTCATCAATTTAACTTTTGTTAATATTATGCGCCACAAATACACTTTAACACCAAAATAGTACAAATAATAAAAAGTAAAAAAACTAAAACCCAACTACGACAAAAAACGACGCTGAAAAAGTATAAAACAAGATTTTCAGAATACTGAACTGAACAAAGTTGCTAATGTAGTTGCAAGTAAATGGACACAGTAGACTCTACCAAGATGCCTTCGTTGTAAATTGACAATAATGTCATACAATAGTATTCTGAAGTATGCAATATTCCACTATGTAGAGATAAATTTTCATGTTTGGAAAGGCGTAGTCACACGTTACATATACCTATCTACCGTAGCACTTTGACAACGTGTGACTGCGGTTTTCCAAACATGAAAATTTATCTCTACATAGTGGAATATTGCATACTTCAGAATAGTATTGTATGACATTATTGTCAATTTAAAACGAAGGCATCTTGGTAGAGTCTACTGTGTCCATTTACTTGCAACTACATTAGCAACTTTGTTCAGTTCAGTATTCTGAAAATCTTGTTTTATACTTTTTCAGCGTCGTTTTTTGTCGTAGTTGGGTTTTAGTTTTTTTTACTTTTTATTATTACCTATTAATTACAATATAAACGGATAAACATTAACTTGAAGCCCCATATGTCCCAGCGAGTCTATTTATCGCAGTTCTATTGTCGCCGCTCCATTATACGGAGTGCGTATTATACGAATTATACGATTTATACATTATACGAAATGTTAGGGATACTGTAATGTTTGATTTTTAGAGACATTTATATGATTATTTGGTTTTTAGTCACACGAAGTTGACATAGGATTGAGGTAAAAAGTTAGTTTATTTATATTACTCACTAGCTAATTATTATTTTGTTTATATATGTCTTTCTATACATAATATGTACACACAGACCGACTTTACCATTTATTTTAATATTAAGAGAGCACTCGTTTGGTCTGTAACCGTAAATTAACTCTATATCACTCTATCTTTATTCTATTGCTCTTATTACTTTGATAGTTGTTTCATACTGGTAAATTTTTAGATACCTATATCTAGTAATTTATAATTTATATACTATATTAATTTAGAAATGAAAATATGTTTTATATTATAATAGCGATTATTGTTGGGACAAACGAGATAGAGGAAAGCTATTTTGCTTGATGAAACACAGTATATAACATTCTCGGTTTTCTATTTCAGGACTATCTGTGTATGTGTTATAACACCGTCTACGAGTGAGGTTTGTTGATAGGAATACAATGATAAAACGTGTAATATTTTACTTCAAATGATGATGATATTAAGACTAACTTATATTCTAATTACATACTATACGAGTATCATACTCTATAGATTACTATTTACTATAGTAGTATAGTAGCTTAAATACTTGACTCTCTTTAAAATAATATAAAAATATCCCTAAATCGCCACACGTGTGCACACCCGCGCAAACACAATATAGACCCAAACGCGCATTCAGACCCATTTTAATGACCGACTGATAGCCGTTTAAAAACGAATTTGCTCACTTCTACTACATTTAGCAATTATTCACATAATGGTGTAGCGTGAATTCATTTCTACGTATTGGATGGTTTAATGTGCAGATAAATGATTTTACTGATTATTGTATTTTTTTGTGTATGATTTTTCGCGAGAATTATACATTTTTACTATTTTACTGCCTTTAGTGACCACGATCGCTGCAAAGTGTGCGAAACGTCGGATTATTAACATAATTAATGGTCTAAGATCCGAATATAAGTCGACATGCAACGGCGTGATAATAGAATGAGACCAATTTTATAATAAATTTAGTGTATTAAAAAATGTATTAAAAATGGGTTGACTGGGAAAATCCTGGACAGGATATTTTTTATTAATTATTAAAAAATCTTTTATTTTCATTTTTTATTAATTGCAGTTTCGAGATAATAAAACAATTTTGTAATAAAACAGCGTTGACATAATTTTTTTTTCATCATCCTATCAAGTGAAAGTAACTGGTACCGACATACCTGTTTATACCTGCCAACCTAGCCGTTTGTCCCGGTAAATATTAGAAAACGACTATGACTGCACATTCTGTAGGTTTCATACTTTAAGTCTATTATAATTTTTTTTTATTATTTTGATACTGCAATTAATTAAAAAAAAAATGTTTTTTTTTAATTCATTAAAAATGTCCTGTCCAGGATTTTCCCAGTCAACCCATTTTTAATACATTTTTTAATACACTAAATTTATTATAAAATTGGTCTCATTCTATTATCACGCCGTTGCATTTCGACTTATATTCGGATCTTAGACCATAATAAATTGCGTTTAAAATCCGTTAAGTCTTTAATTTCTAACTGATTATCCCCCCCGCGGCTTTGCCCAGCATTGTCTACAACTTACCAAATTATATACTAAAACCTTCAAGAGCTCTATCTATTTAAAAAAAAACGTAATCCGTTGCGTAGTTTTAAAGGTAGAGACAGACAGACAGCGACATTGACTTTGTTTTATACTATTGTAGTACCTATAGTTAATTTGTTTTCGAAAGACAATTAGGCTATCCTTGAAATAATTAATCTACTATTATAATTGCACACAAAAATGTCACCTTGATTCGACTTTATATTGTGAATATAAACTATTCCTTCTATAAATTGACTCTGAAAAACAAATTAGCTATTGTTGTTTACTATTTTTTCTATTTTGCCGATTCCAAAGTTTAAAAGTCTAACATAAATGTTTTAATTATGAAAATTACTGTACATACTTACACAATTTATAATTAATGACCATTATTCTTATTTTATTTCAATAAAAAGTATCAAAAATTTGTGTTCGTTGCATTTGTGTACTTTTTTAGCAAAATTTATATTGAAAGTATGTATTTGAAGGTATTGATAAAAAAGCATGTTCACAATATAATCAAATTATACTAGCCGCTCGCCCCGGTTTTGCCCGCGTAGACGGGGAAAATAAAAAATCAAATCCTTTGTCATATTTTAGAAATGTGGTAAGTTTTAAGATATGCCTTAGATCATCTTAATTTTGGCTAGATTCTAATGTTATATTAACTACTGTAACGCGCTGTACCTAATGTTCAAACGTAGCCCGGGGTGGGCCCCTTCTCCTTCCCCCCCCCGCCTCAGCACCGCGCACCCCGCTCGCCGCAGTGGCCGGCGCGGGCCGCATCTAGAATGTTCCCTTGCGTAGTCGCCGCAGCGCGCACGCCGTTGTTAATCGTATATTTCGATAATTGTAAGAACAATGTTATAATATGTCTTTGTTAATTTATATCTTAATAACATATTGTGTTAAAGTTAATAAAGTACTTTCAACCAAATAATGTTATAAGTGGCGCCCAACTTGCGGCCGCGAACCAGTTTAAACAAGTTCGTGCCGGTCGACCGCTAACGGTTTTCTTTGTTCCTGTGTTCCTGTTCTCTGGTGCCTACGTAAAGAGCGAAGATGCCTCCACGTAAAGTACGAACGGACACAAAGGCAAGTGACGCTGACGCGCAGTCCAGCTCGGATGAAGATACCACAAGACCTTCGCCAGTGCTCATGTCCGGTGACCAGCTGACTTCATTTCTTACCGCCTTCGCGAAGACTCAGGCGGAAGCAAATCGGCAGCTCGTCGAGTCCCTCATGGCATCGCACGCGGCAGGTGGGTTTCCCGCGCCGACGCCCTCACCGACACCGTCGTCGATTAACAAAACAGGGAACATGTCCAAGTGTACGGCACGCTTCGATGGTTCGAACCGTGATCCGGAAGTCGTAGAAGCCTTCATCGACTCCGTCGAGATGTACAAAGAGTGTGCAGTGGTTACCGATGACCTTGCGCTTCGTGGTCTCCCGATGCTGCTCCATGGCGAGGCTGCAGTATGGTGGAGAGGGATCCGGACGGAGGTGTCCTCGTGGTCCGAAGCCGTCAGACGACTACGAAGTATGTATGGTACTCCGTGTCCTGCTCATAAGCTATATCGGAAGATATTCGCTAACGAACAAAGTGAAGAACTCGCGGACTCCTTCATCATACGTATACGAGGCATGATTGCTAAGTTTCCTTACGTATTACCTGAAGAAGCTAAGATAGATATGATATACGGATTATTACATAAACGTATTCGTAAGCGATTACCTCGAGGTACGGTTAGCAGTATTGAGTCGCTAATCGACAAAGCCCGAGATATAGAAGAATCCATTACGGAAAGTTCCAGTGCAAGTACTTCATCGCAGCCGGCGCCGGCGGGATCGACGCGCGAGCGGCACGTGCGGGAGGCCGGTACGCGGCCGCCGCGCGCCGCCGCTGCGGCCGCCGCCTCGGGCGTCAATTTGGCGGGAAACGGTGTGACGTCCCCGTCGCTCAGTGGTGCTCAGCAATCGATCGCGCGTTCGCAGGTTCAATCCGTACGTAATATTATGTGTAACGAAGTGCAAAGTGTCGCTAAAAATAATATCGCGAGTGAAAAGTTATTCAGTGCGTATTGCAAAGGTCGAGGTCATACGCGTGATTTGTGCCCAAAGAAAGACTCTAAATATAAATATAATCTATCGTCTAGTGATAATAAGTCTAGCCTTGTTTGTTATGGTTGTGGTGAAAAAGGGTATGTACGAACAAATTGTCCAACATGCAAAAATAATATTGTATCGAGTTTGACTTGTAATATTAATAGTAATTCAAATGAACCACAACGTAATATGTTTTATTCAATAACTGAGACGCGGGATTGTTGTAATGTTAGTACGTCGAATAATACCATCACGCGGGACCGCCCTATTTTGAATATTGAGATTTTTGGTTTTTGCGGATCAGCGCTTATAGATACTGCCGCCCGGCGTAGTATCGCGGGTTCATCACTGTATGCACTACTTTTACGTCTAAATGTTAAATTTAAATCGCAGACTATGTCGATTAGATTGGCTGATGGTAGTATTCGTACGAATAATGTATTGTTAACATGTGTTAATGTGAATTGTATGTCTTTGTGTATTCCTGTTGAATTTGTTGTGTTTCCCGATGCGTCAAATAACGAAACGCTATTAGGGATAGATTTCATTACTAAATCTAAGTTGGTCTTGAATTTTTCTTCCATGACATGGTATACAGCTGATCGGCCTCAGTTCATTCACCCCCTACTGACGGAGAGTTCTCGCGAGGTTGTGGATTGTGCCTCTCTCAACCTACTGAGGGAAGATGAGGGCGCTTTGTTGACTGAGGAGGAGCGTGGTGGTTTGCAGAATCTTTTATGTGAGTACTCAGATATTTTCGATATAGTCGGAGAGCCGACTCCATTTGCGGAACATCACATCGATACAGGCGACCATCCGCCCATTGCTTTGCCCCCGTATCGCGTTACGCCTGCCAAGAAGGAGATCATGCGCGCCGAGTTGGACAAGATGTTGGCAGAGGACGTGATCGAGGAATGCGAATCCGCCTGGGCAGCACCATGTGTCTTGGTACCAAAACGTAATGGTACGTATAGGTTTTGTGTCGACTACCGAAAGTTGAACGCGGTCACCAAGACGGATGCCTACCCTATGCCGCGTATTGACGAGCTCTTACAGTCGACCAAGAAGGGTTGTGTAATGAGTTCTCTGGATCTTCGCAGTGGGTACTGGCAGGTGAGTACCGCCGATCGTGACAAAACGGCGTTCGTCACACCTTTCGGTACGTACCGCTTCAAACGTATGCCGTTTGGCCTTAAGAATTCGCCAGCGACGTTTCAGAGGCTTATAGATCGTTTCCGATCAGGGTCTACTCTTGGCGGTAAGACTATTTTAGGTTATTTGGATGATCTTTTGGTGATTTCGGAAGACCTGGAGTCCCACCTAGCAGATCTGCGTGCTGTATTCGAGCGTCTCCGTGTGTTCAAGCTTCGAGCAAACCGAGAGAAGTGTGTGTTTGCCAGAGACCGACTCAAATACCTTGGGCACGTGATATCTCGTGATGGTATATCACCAGACCAAGAGAAGGTAAGTGCCGTTATAGAAATGAAGGAACCGACAAACCTGCAGCAACTTCGCACCTTCCTCCAAACCTGCTCATGGTTCCGCAAGTTTATCCCAGAGTTCGCCAAGGTGGCTGAACCACTTACTCGCTTAACAAAAAAGTCTCAGGCGTGGGTATGGAATTTGGAGCAAGTTAAGTCTTTTGAAACTCTTAAGAAACTCCTGACCACGGCCCCTATTCTTGTTCAAGCAGATTATACGAAACCATTCGTATTGCGGACTGACGCCAGTAATTATGCACTCGGCGCAGCCTTACTCCAGGGGGAGTCCCCGAATCAGAAACATCCAATTGAATATGCCAGCCGTCTGCTCACTCCAGCCGAGCAGAATTATTCCACCACGGAGAGGGAGGCCCTCGCAGTGGTGTGGGCAGTAGAACGATTCCGAGGTTACATCGATGGTCACCAGGTCAAAGTGATAACAGATCACCAACCCTTGAAATGGCTTTTCACTCTCAAGTCCCCAAGTGGCAGATTAGTACGTTGGGCCTTGAAGTTGCAATCTTTCGACCTGCATATCGACTATGCCCCAGGTAAGGTTAATGTACTTGCCGATACGCTCAGTCGTCCCGTGACATCAGATGGTCCTGCATCTGAATCGGCTATCTGTCCTGTTGTTGTTGATGTACCGCGCTGGAATGCAACCTCCACCCGTGATGCGCAGTTAGCTGATCCGGAAGTTGCAAAGATCATCCAAGACCTCGAAGGTAAGGATGAACTTAATATAAATCGTTGGTCTGAGAGAGGCTATCTCCTGAATCAAGGTGTTTTGTATCGGTATGTACCTGATACTGATTCCGAGGAGCCTCAGCTCGTCGTACCGGAGAGCCTGCGGAAAGAAGTCATGATCGAATGTCATGACTCGCCTACCGCCGCTCATGGTGGTATTGATAGAACAATACACCGTATCTCGCAACGTTTCTATTTTCCTGGGATGAGACGGTTTGTGACCGAGTATCTGAAGACCTGCATAGAGTGTCAACGCTACAAGCCATCAACCCTCAAACCAGCCGGCTTGCTTCAAACTCCTGTCCCGTCTCAAAGGTTTGAAACTATCGCAACTGATCTTTTTGGTCCGTTGCCTAAAGGACCCCAAGGTGAGAGATGGATCCTCATAGTGGAGGACACCGCTAGTAAGTGGGTGGAAGTCTTCGCTCTCACCGAAGCCACAGCAGAGATGTGTGCTAAAACTCTGGTCAATGAGGTATTTATGAGATTTGGTCTTCCTAGACGGATGATTTCTGATAACGGAGTGCAATTTGTGGCAGACGTTATGCAGAAGGCGATGTTTGTTCTAGGTGTCAAACAGAGTCTGGTGCCGCTATATCATCCCGAGGCGAATCCCGTTGAGCGGAAAAATAGGGATCTAAAGGCTCAGCTCGCCATCTTAGTGGAAGGTCGCCATCAAACTTGGCCAGAGGTACTACCGTTTGTACGGTTTGCTTTCAATAGCTCAGTAACTAAGTCTACGGATCATACTCCAGCTTACCTGACTTTCGGTCGTGAGCTACGGTCACCCATTACTGCTCAGGCAGACCTAAGAGCAGTCGTGGAATCCGAGAACTTTGTTCCCCAAATTACGCCTTACCTGCTCAAGCTCGCAGATAGCGTCTCAGCAGCCAAAGAGACTCTAGAGCGGCAACAAGATGTCCGTAAGACATATGCCGATAAGGGTCGGACGTCTACCCATGACTACCTGGAAGGAGACTTAGTCCTAATGCGGACCCACACGCTTAGTAATGCCGCGAAGGGAGTCACCTCGAAGTTCAATCCAAAACGAGATGGACCGTACGTCGTTTCTAAAAAGGTGAGTCCTACTACCTACCTCCTAGCTCATGATAAGACAGGAGAAATCGTCGGTAAGTATCATGTGTCAGATTTGCGTCCTTACCATGCTAGGGAGGGTGAATGTCCTGAGCCGATTATGCCTAAACGTAATAGAGGTCGCCCACGGAAGGTGACCTAACTGCAGCGCGCTTGTCATTTTGTTTGACCTCTCGGGAGACCCTTCCCTGGTCAAAAGGGGGAGAGTGTAACGCGCTGTACCTAATGTTCAAACGTAGCCCGGGGTGGGCCCCTTCTCCTTCCCCCCCCCGCCTCAGCACCGCGCACCCCGCTCGCCGCAGTGGCCGGCGCGGGCCGCATCTAGAATGTTCCCTTGCGTAGTCGCCGCAGCGCGCACGCCGTTGTTAATCGTATATTTCGATAATTGTAAGAACAATGTTATAATATGTCTTTGTTAATTTATATCTTAATAACATATTGTGTTTAAAGTTAATAAAGTACTTTCAACCAAATAATGTTATACTACTTATAATATGGTATTAGCATTTATCCCTAACGATAACTATTTATAGAGAGAGGAAATACAAATTCGATAACGTTGCAAATTGACAGGAAAAGATAATTAATTGTATTATTGCTAATTTGTTTACGGAAAAGGTTTTGGAATTTTTACATAGTTGAGTAAAATTACAAGGTCGCGTCATGGCAATACCGTCACGACATGGAGTAAGGCGATGATTTTTGGTAGGTATCTTTGAATCTCGCCAAAGAAGTTTCACTTTTGACACGTGTGCTCGGCTCACACGCTCTTTTTTCTATATGTAAATCAAATTTTGAAGTAAATTTTACGTGAAAAACCTCGAAATACGTAGTTACGAGAAAACTAATAATTATTCATAATTCATAATTTTGTATAAAATGGTATTTTAATTCAACGTTCCTGGTTTCCTGGTCAAGGTAAAAGTCGTTGAATATTTTTTAGTCTTTTTAATATAAAAAATATGAATTTATTAATCTATATCTATATATTATATAAAACTCAAAGGTGACTGATATAGTGATCTATCAACGCACAGCCCAAACCACTGGACGTATCGGGCTGAAATTTGGCATGCAGGTAGATGTTAGGACGTAGGCATCCGCTAAGAAAGGATTTCCCGAAATTCTAACGGGAACGGGGAAAAACGGGGATGCACGTACAAAGTCGTGGGCGGAAGCTAGTATTAAATAATTTAATTTATTTCTTACCGGAAATGGTTCATTGAATCCTTACTTAATATTTTACGAGGGAATGTGTGTTTGTTTGTCAAAACTTTCAACATTCATGAAATATCTCATTCGGTCATTCCCATGGGTATTCTCATTCATAGGTGAAACCGCGGGTGTCTAACATTAAACTTGATGCATAATTCCAAAAATAAAGGAAATTCAGTAAAATTTTCGAAAATATTTAACTAAATATATCTTTAATGAATCAGAATAAAGAAAAGCTCTTAATATATATACCTACTTACGTTCTTAGATACTTAACGTTCTCAATGTAGCTTTTCTCAAATAGAAAGCATTACATCTTTCTTCTTTAGGTATATGTGTAATGAAAAAGAGAGAAAATATTCGCCCGAAAATATGCATTAGAAGTCAACGCTCTAACTAGTTCATGTTCCTTAAAACAATGTCGATAGCAATTCAATTTTTTATGCACTTCGATAATTAAGTATACTTATATATAATTGTATATTTTAAATTCGTTAATAATTTTATACTGATTGTTCTAGAACCTAGACCTAAAAACAAAATTAGGCTTACAAAGCAATATGTATACATATTAGTTTGATTATATATTTATAAGTACTAGCTGCGCCCTGTGGCTTACCCGCATTGCTCCGCTCCTATTGGTCTTAGCGTGATGATAGCATAGCCTTCCTCGATAAATGGACTATCTGACAGTGAAATATTTTTCAAATCGAACCTGTAATTCCTGAGATTGGCGCGTTCAAGCAAGCAAGCAAACGAACAAACAAACTCTTCAGTTTTATAACAGCATTAGTATAAATTAGTATTCCTTAAAATAAATAACAATAGCCGTCAAAAAACAGGAAAACCACAAACGTAATAATTAATTATAATCGAATTCAAATAATAATTAACATTAATTAACATTGGCAATTATATTTTTTCCTTGTAACTCTGCTAACCTCATAATTTGTGGTTTTTGAAACATACTCTACTAAAGCTTATTACCTACAGGTAAATTAGCTTGGAGAAATTTTTGCGTTTGTAGTAGTGTATGGTCAGCAAATAAAATAAAACAACATTTTATTTTTAGTTTTTATTTTATACAGGGTTACTTGTAAAACACCAGCAACCTCGCAGGACAAGATAGCTAACATCATAAGTAACAACATTTGTTCTACGACTTTTGGCATAACGCAATAAATTATTTTTAAATGATTTTTTAAACTTTTATTGTACTCTCCTTACATTTGTAAGTCTATGTTCTATTAATTATCGGATGGACGACGCGACGCCCCCTTTCCCCTCTCGTTCGCTTTTTGTTTACGTAATTTTTGGGAGGCGTAGAGTTTATAATATTCAGACGGAAAATTAAATGAATATTTATTTTTGTATGAAAATAAAATCTAACAAATTATCAAAAGTCGTAGAACAAATGTTGTTACTTATGATGTTAGCTATCTTGTCCTGCGAGGTTGCCGGTGTTTTACAAGTAACCCTGTATATATAAGGGATTTTAAATTAAACTATATGTGTTTCTCCTCTGAAAAAGATGAGACTTTATTTTAATATTTGCACATTTAACATACATATAACTTTTACATTAACAATGTTACTAAAATGAAAAATTTACTAACCTGAAAAAGAAACGACATTTAAAGTTTAATTCTTTAGTTTGAGAAGTCAAAGGCTTGCCTCGACCATGTTTTAACACTGGAGCCATATTGAATTAACAATATAAAGTTACAACACTTACACACAAATTAAACACTAGTTATGGCCCTGCCTTCATACAAAACTGCTGAATACGCCGTTCGCACGGGAATAGAATGTGGATGCGATTTCCCTTAGTTAGCATCCAAGCTTACGTCTTTATAATTATTAAACTGTATAAATTCATTCTTTAACTCCGGTCTGCATCGTGCAGACATGGGTGTAAAAGTCTCATTTTAGCTATTAAATGTAGTTTTTAAGTACATCTGAGTTTTCATTTGGGGCCTCCGGCTGCGGGACATGTAATTCACTTCAACAAATATTATAACAATAATAACAAATAATAACAACAATCAACAAATACAAAATTTATCAATTAAACTACGTACATAATAATTATAATTTTTGAATGAAATGTGCTTTATGTTCTAACGGTACCAAACGACTGCACGTGGCACCTGCGGACAGCGTAAACTGGTTTATTCTGGTTTTGTGCGTGTTTCCACTTTCCACTATCAAGTGACGATTTATTTATTTGTTTTGTTTCGTAATTATTATGGTCAAATATTAATTATGAAACAAATTATTATGGACACGATATTTTATTGTTTCACGGTAGTCGCCTTGTCGTTTGCTCAAGGACGTAAAATTGAATGATATATTTTTTTTTATAAAGTCAAAACCATTTTCTTTCAAATAAAAACTTGTTTTTATTGAAAACAAAAGTGTTGCTAGGAATAAGTATAAAATTAAATAGTAATGTTAGGATATCGAAACATTTTTGTATAGGCCAGAACGATATAGTGGAAACGCGCTCTAAGATCTGAGTAATATACACACCACTACATATGCAAAAATTTCTCCAAGCTAATTTACCTGTACTGCATGTTAAATTATATTTGGTTTATCCTTATAATTCAGAATTACAGAACAAGGAAGTATTTTAAATAATCTTTAATCTCTTCATTATAATCCTTAAAATATTATCAATTTGCAAGCAGAATTATAATTATTTATGTTACTTCGATTACCTACTTAAAGGAAAATTTCAATTGTATTAATTATTAAACAAAGGATAGGATTAGAGGAAATAAAACAACAAACGATAATAATTCTTTCTATTGTCTTACTTATTGAAACCTATTAAATATAAACTTAGGCTTTTCCTCACAAAAACTGTATTAACATAACCAACTAAAAGGACATATTTATTGTTCTAAAAGTCAAGAGAACTTTCAGTAACACATTGTTCAATACAAACATACATTTAGTCCCCTATAAAGAAACCAAAAAGCGTTCCAAATCGTATAAACGCATTTCGGGTTCATAATAGACCACTTTAACTCCCCAAATAGGGGACGGAATAAACTACACATAAATATACTGCGAGCGACAACCTTACTGAATGATTTGACAATTACAATTGAGTTTATTGAATTAAATTGTACTTTTGAAGGGTACGTTGTGATTGTAACGTGACGCTAACTCATTGATTAAATTACCTCTGATCTGTTAGGAGTGGTTATGTAACTGTTAAGTGATAGTTAGACTCTCAAACAGTTGAGATTCGATTGATATTTGAGTCTTTAGATTTGTTAGACCTTTGAGGCATAGAGTTGATTATCCTTAATGGTTAATCATATGTGTTTAAAGGGTAATTTAAAATCTAGTAGTGAATATATTGATAAGCATAATTACTTGATCCTTTACCTATAGTTAATCGTACCTATATTATGTTTTAAAGATTTGTTTAAAATCTAGTGGTGTATGTAGGTATATGATTAGCATGAAGAGTCAAAATAATGAAATAATAGAATTATAGTAAACCTAAAAAGGAATAATATTTGGCATTGTAAATTGTAATGTTTAGTTATCATGTAATAACAGGACAACCAAATCCATTGTCGTCATTAGTATACAGAGATTAATAATGAAATATCATCATGAATAGAACAAAATTTGTAACTTTGGGATAATCCATTAACCCATTAAACCAGCATTTGCAGTAATCAATATTTACTTGATATTTTTTCACTAGTTCTATACGGTGCATTTACATCAAACGAACATAGAGCTAGAGCTAGAGCAAGAGCATTCTTTCGTGATCTTTTAGTGTAAAAGAAAACTCGTATTCAGTGTTGTTAAGTATTAGAACATTGCATAAAATCTTTTCTTACGCACTAGAATAACAAAAGAATGCTCTACGCCTGTTTACACTAAAATAATTTGACATAGTGGGGTTAAAATGAGCAAGCGAGTTCAATTGAAGTAGAAGTAAATTATGGTTTAAGTACCTATAAGATATATAATATATTATATCTCAGTTCGTCCAACCACGGAGAAATGTGAGAAAATCTAAAATAATTGTTAAATTAGCACAAATCCTCATCAATCTCTGTCACAGATAAGCATATGTAAATGTTTGTCAAGTAACATATTTTAATATAGCAAAGGGTACCACCCCTAGAAATGCGTTTAGTCGGTATTAAATTTGATATTTTTCCATATTATTGCAGGGTGGGATGCTGGGGGGGTTAGGGGATGGTGTTATGCGAAAGAGTGATTCATATTTAATTAAAAAATTAGCCTGTTGCAAGGAATCTTACTAATATTATAACCACGGAAGTTTGTAAGAATGTCTGTGACTCCTTCACGCAATTACTAGCTGTTAGGATCTGTATGAAAATTGGTACAGAAGTACCAATTGTACCACGCGAGTGACTCTTCGGGTCCCAACTAGTTTTAGTAGTAAGTGAGGTATAATATCGAATGTGCGTGACATTTAGCCTATAAATATTCGTAGACTGCCTAAAACGCGACCTTGATCCATTCTTTTTAAGGCGCGAGACAGACACAAGCGGCGCGGCGCGCATCGGGCGCACTGCGGGCGCACTGCGGGCGCGCATCGGGCGCGCATCGGGCGCACTGCCGGCGTGCATCGGGTGCGCTATTGGCATTTTGTATGAAATAACTTTGGAAAGGCGGCGCAACCGTGGCACAACCGTGGCGTGCCGTCTCGACGCCTTTCCAAAATTCTTTCATACAAAATGTATAAGAAGGACGTGGTGCAAAACAGATTCAAGAGGTGCGCTTATGGCACGCCCGCGCCCGCGCCGCTTGTGTTTGACCCGCGCCTAACAATTCTAATTACAATCAATTTGGGTGAATTACTAATAAGTATTTACAATCATGCCACGTAAACGTGCTTTTAAAACGCGTTTTTAATTCTTATAATATATTATTCACTATTGACTTTTATTTTCATTGTTAATTTACACTCTTTCATTGTTTTAGTTAATGAAATTAGTACGCCTGTTGACTATTTTTGAACTTAAACAGAAAGAAAAGCATAGGTAACAAGATATTAATATAATAATTTATAATTATGAAAGCAAAAGACCCGACTGATAATTAATTTATGAAGCCTATGTATTGGTAGTGACCACAATTCTGATAATTCCGTCAAAATCCGTCGATTGGTTAAGACTGTAGGGCATGCCAAGGAAATATGCATACACTCGAAAAACATCCTCCTTCTTTCGCTCTCGGGTAAAAAGCAGTAGCAAATAATTACATGTAATTCCAAAGTTTCTATTGCATAAGACCGTCCCCTTAATTCGAATAAGCCCCGGCAAACCCGGTATCAGGGCTGATCCAATAATCGGCCCATTTGAATTCATTAATGTATTTGTACTCTATCGTTATTGCACCGGGAATTTACTGCTTTTTCTTAATTTCCGCTCTGTATTATTGTAATATTATATCTGTGGGGTTTATGAGCTAAATTGTAAAGGGTGTAATGGTTAGTTATTGTTTTTGATGAATATGTAGTGGTCCTAAGTTTGATCGTGATGTTTTTTTGAACCTAATTAATACCTACTTATTTGACTTTAGTGTTATGTTTTTTTGTAACGAAAGTACTTAAATACTTACTTACCTATCTTAAAATATTCTTTATTTTTTATTTATATCAAAACTTGTTGCAATCTATAATCACAAGTAAATATACTAATAGTCATTCATAATAAACTTCTTCATGAGATGGAATCGGGAACACATGAATACGAAAGTTAATAGTTTCTAAAATCAACCATTTATCAATGTTAGAAAAATTGTTAGAATTCTGACAATCGGCAACTACACATGCTCCCATCCTTTCATCATGGAACATCATTAATTATATACATCATTAATCATTAAAATGAGACTTAAAAGGAGAGAAAATGAAGTGAAGATATTGAAGTAAACACGGTTCTAATGATACAATTGAAAGATTAATTATTTCGAATCATAGTTGTTGAATGAACGGGTTGCCGTACTTTCTAGGATACCGATTATGAAAAATATATCTTAATTTGTTGGATATAGAGTTCAAATTAGAGTTCTATAAATCTTGGCGTCGACATGTCTGATTATAAGTATTTGTTATTGATTTTTTCCAATAGAATGACTGAGTATATTTCATTGATAATTCACAATGGATTCTGTAAGATTTCGTGGTAACACTTCATTCACAATTTCACACTATTTGTGCGATACTTATAAGGGTTTTTAAAACGTATTTAAGAGCAATTATTTGGTGTACTTTATTGTGTTCTATTACATTAATGCAGCTTGAGACATGACATTAGAAGGCACTCATGGTATTTCAATTTTATTTTTGTTGTCTTCAATACTCAATTCATCTTTGCATTGCTGGCTCCGCTATAATACACATCTCAAAAATAAGCAATACTTATACTATTTATTGTATGTATAATATTTAATGTATTATTAGTTAAACCTGTTACATATTAATATGATTTGGATAGCAATCATTATGTGTGACTTAGTATATTACATAGTACATTACATAGTTATATGACATTTATAACTGATTCAAACCGTGAAGGAAAGATCGTGAGGAAATAAAAATGTTTGTTTGGAAATAAAACTGATAATGATTACGGTAATAAAAGGTAATTATAATGATTATTTTTCCAACCCAAATATCGACCAATAGAATTGCACCATTCGAAGTCACGTGGTACAACCTACATGGTATTATACTGATAATTTTTTGAAAATTTTCTCTGGTCGTTGACGTCAAACTGACAGGTTGAATTCAATTGTGAAATTATTGGCCGACATTTGGGACGGAAAAATAATCCCCCGAATACCACACGAGCTTCAAAATTATCTGGCATTTCCCTCAAGGTTCCCTGCAAACAAATAAAGTCGTCAAGTTTTTCAGGAAAAATCACTCGCGCTTCGCGCTCGTGATTTTTTAACCTTGACTAAAAACTTGACTCCTTCATTTGTTTGCAACGAACCTATCGGAAAATACCCGATAATTTTGAAGCTCTTGTGGTATTATAAGTGATAATTCATAATTAAAAGAGGTGGTTGAAAATAATGACAGGAAATAAAATTGTTATTGTTTATTTTGCTCAAAAGACATGCTTTACCTATGTTTCACTATATTTCAGAAGTTGGACGACATGAAAAAAGTCAGATAGGTATATAATATTATTTGCTTATAGAAAATCTTAAATCATTTTTTATTACTAGAACTGTGATTATTATCTAGTTAACAATAGACACATTTAATAAATTAACTTTGTTACTAAATAGAATTAAACGATGGTAGAGTAATAAATAGCCACTTACAGTTATTATTATCAATAATACTTCGATTAAAAAATATATAAAGCTACGAATAATGACTCCCGGTAGCATAATAGACGTCCTATAAATTAGAAATATTGTCGCGCACAGTGGTATAGGTAAGATCCGCAGATAAAACACGGATAAAATATTTTATTTTCTGAATCATTGTCAATAGCTAGTTTTACAACTGCATGAGTTCTGTTTAGCTATAGCTTGTTTCCTTATTTATGTGTCAGTTAAAACATTATTTAGTCAAATAAGAATATCTAATAATAAAAGACCTACAAATTAAGTCTCATGAAAATTGGTCGAGTCTTCTTGAGGTATTCATTAACGTAACTTTCTCATATTTATTTATAGTTTAAGTATAGTTGGGTGTTAATCATTAAATTACAAAAAAACGCAGCATGTGAACTGGTAGGATTAGGACATACCTCACATACCTACAGTTAATTGTAAGCTGGAACACTTATCTTTATGTGGTAGGTAAAGGTTAAAGGTAAAAGGTTTTCTCAAAGTACATAATATGCACCAAAATTCATACTCTACATATATTGTCACAAGTAGAGCAATCTTAAACAGCCATAATCGGCATATAAACGATCAAAATGATGACAAAACATGATGTTGCATCTGCCCATACACAATATACTATCAACAGATGTTTGGAGGGAAAAACTAACAATGGCTATAAGTGACTGCAGTTAAATAATAAACTTTAACGACACCTTATTAAGAATGTATTTGTACACTCGAACTATTATATTACGAAGTGTCTAGTCGTCCGCTAAACGGATGAATAAAATAAATTAGTCGTCCGATTACCGGATGAATAAAATAATTTAATCGTCCGATTATTCGGATTACTAGATAACCTTTTAACACTAAAGCTAGTTGGGTTGGACTAAAGCAAAGGGGGCGCAGGACGTGTCATTATAACACCTATTTATTATTGTTTTATCGTAAAGATTACGCTAATATAAGCATGTTTTATAGGAACAACTTTTCTCTAAAATCAAAAATGGCCGAGATATTCGCCCTCAATTCGTTAGGTTAGGTTTAGGTTAGGTTAGCCTTTAGGTTAGGTTAGGTTAGGTTTCTTAAAAAAAAAACTACACAGAAATAGGAGCCCCGCGAAGCGGGGCTCCGTCGACGCGCAAAAAAAAATCAAGTTTAGGTTAGGTTAGCCGTTAGGTTAGGTTAGGTTAGGTTTCTTAAAAAAAAACTACACAGAAATAGGAGCCCCGCGAAGCGGGGCTCCGTCGACGCGCAAAAAAAAATCAAGTTTAGGTTAGGTTAGCCGTTAGGTTAGGTTAGGTTAGGTTTCTTAAAAAAAAAAACTACACAGAAATAGGAGCCCCGCAAAGCGGGGCTCCGTCGACGCGCAAAAAAAATCAAGTTTAGGTTAGGTTAGCCGTTAGGTTAGGTTAGGTTAGGTTTCTTAAAAAAAAAAACTACACAGAAATAGGAGCTCCGCAAAGCGGGGCTCCGTCGACGCGCAAAAAAATCAAGTTTAGGTTAGGTTAGCCGTTAGGTTAGGTTAGGTTAGGTTTCTTAAAAAAAAACTACACAGAAATAGAAGCCCCGCGAAGCGGGGCTCCGTCGACGCGCAAAAAAAATCAAGTTTAGGTTAGGTTAGCCATTAGGTTAGGTTAGGTTAGGTTTCTTAAAAAAAAAAACTACACAGAAATAGGAGCCCCGCGAAGCGGGGCTCCGTCGACGCGCAAAAAAAAAATCAAATACCTACGTGTATCTCCTCCCCCCTCTCCTCCCCCCACAAAAAACCTATAATACGTGCGGCAGTTCTCTAAAGAAACCCCGTTAACCTAACTATATAGATAAATAGATGTTATCGGACGATTAAATTATTTTATTCATCCGGTAATCGGACGACTAATTTATTTTATTCATCCGTTTAGCGGACGACTAGCGCTGTCCATTATATTATACTGTAATTTATTACAAATAATATTGTATTCACAATAGTTTTTAGTACATTTATAACGGGATTAAATTTGACTACTGTTCGTAAAATGCTTTGATTTTCTGAGCGTGGGCATGGATTTTCTGTGTACAATACTAGCTTCTGCCTGCGGCTTCAATTACGTAGTTACCATATACACTCATCGAATCTATCCCTGTGCCAAATTGTAACAAATGTGACCGTTTTTGCACAAAAGAACAACAAAAAAATAAACATACAACAATCCTAAAAAAACAAGAGCTTTTAAAATAGTATATAGAAGGAAGTCTGTATGGAAAAATAAAAAAAAAAACCATAGAGACTTCGATGTCACCTAGAACCTGAAGTAAGGAAAGCTTGTAATATGCAAACAAGATAGTACATAAACGTATGACCTAGAGTCTAGATTCTAGACAGATACCATCTAGAAACCTACTACAGTATAACTGCCTTGCTGTATTTTCAAACTTTCCAATTAAATATCTACTAATTAATAACGTGTTGTAAAAAATAAAAAGCTTACATTGTAATTTGTAAGTGTAAGTCATTAAATGTATAAAAATTAAAAACACAAAAAGTTATACTACTACAGCAATTTATAAAATAATGGACTTATAATATGAAACAGACGTTCTTATTCTTTAGGAGCGGGATAAATTAAATAAAACACCAGAATTTAAAAAAATAATTTATTCAATAACGCATCATCTGGTTTTATATGAATCATTAAAATTAAATAACGAGAATATAAATCTTAATTATGACAGCACTAAATGTTAACCGCAAAAACGGGTCCCGGCGCTAATCACCCGCCATTGTATCTTGTCACTTCGCACTAATTTCAATGTGAGAGCAAAAAGCGCGGCAATAACTTTTTTTTTAATTAGTCGAAACAGTGCCTGAAAAAAGAAATATAATTTAACAGAAAAAAAAAATCACGTTTAAGTCTATAAAAAGTGTAAGTATAATGATTTAGCAATCACTGAATTTTCTTCTGGATGCAGTTTATTTTATTGTTTAACTTCTGTATCGGAGAAAGGAATACAATCTTCTTATAAATTGTGATACATATATACAGTTAAAAACAGATAATGTATGGCGAACATTTAAAACAGTCTGTATTAAATGGTAATCAATAATCACAATACTTTATAGATTGTAAAAATCCAGACACTTATTTGCAGACGATGTGTATTTAGTAGACCTTACGTACGTATTTTTAAAATGTAATTCAGCAGAGTCTAATAGGAACAATATTTATAATTATAACGGAATCTAAAATACCGGTGATTTGGGACTCTATAGCGAAGTCAAAATTAGTACCTACCTACTGCAATTTTAAAAACGAATCTATCCATAAATATTGTACCCAGCAAATCTGTTGTGGATTATTGATAATCTGTGCCACATCCGCAGACGTCAAAAAAAGTGGCGCCAAGTGTCATAGGTCAGTGAGCTAGGACCCGCCTCCTGACTTTGCCCACATCTGACGAAATTTAATAGCGCCGATTTCAAATGAAGCGCCTTGCGGGATTTTTTGTTTGTGTGACTATGGCATTATATTTCTTAGACTATAATATTATTTAGCGATTGGTTTTAAAGCGATAGTTTTGGCAAAATAAGGATATATAGCCACCTAGAGCCATTATCTTATCGGAGATATCAATTCAAGGGAAAGTAAGATCGTTATTTCGAGTAACATTTTATTTGCAAGAAATTATTCGTAAAGCTTATTTAATTTTTATCCAAGATTTGCACTTTATTTTTTACCAAATAATATAGCTTTATTTATTTTTAAATCAATATCAAGCAATAAAGATTGTAATATTATGTACCTAGATGTATTTATTTAAGGTAGAGCCGCTTTGCCATTTAAAATTAAAATTACTTTGAAGGTAATTTGATGATTTTCAGATATAATTTAATTTAAATGACAAGCGAATGTTATTTAAACATTTCCGAACATTGACTAAAGTAAATTCTCGCTTTACACTAAAGGGTAAATATTTTAGAAGAAATAGTGAATAATTTAAGTGTAATTTAAGATTTAATAATTTAAAGACATACAATTTAAAAAAGCACACTGAAGAAAATGTAATTAAAAATATTATCAGAGATAGCATCATAATAATTATTATCATAGATATATTTAAATATTGCACCTACTCTTTAAATGACCAAAATTGATACAATATGAACCTAATTATGAAGAAGGAAAGTTTTAACTCTTGGTAAATCAGATATTTAAACTTATTGATTTTGAAAACCCTTTAGATACTAGTAGAAACACTGAGAATTATCTAAAGGCTTTTTTTTTCTTATTTTGTTACAGGTGAAGCCGGAGCAAGCCGCTAGTTTATATGAAACCAAGTACCCAAATCGTCGCAGTAATAAAGTGTCAAAGAATTCAAAATGGCGGTCATAATTCAAAAATCTCGCAAATTCAGTAACGAACCGTAGCGGACTCAGGTAGCCCGGTCGAATGGCAAAGACACCGCTTTTGAGTTACATCCATAAAACGGTTTCGCTTTTAATTTTGGTTGCCTGTTTAATCAAGCCGGCTTAATGTATGGGAGTTGGTTATATACCTAGGTTTTAGGGTAGTGAGTGCAACTTGATATGTCTAGATAATGCAATAACATATAGTATGTACAATAATTATTGTACCTACCTCTATTTTTTTAAGGAATATATAGTAGGTAAAACTTTTTTAATTATTAGTTTTATTCAATAAGGTTTCTATATTTATTCAAATATCCATTTATTGGGACAAAATTAAAAGGCGTATTACCCGTGGTCCCCCCGCTATGACCCACTGTGAGTCTACGGGTAATATTTTTTCCCCGTGGACCCACTGCTATAGAATGATATGACGGTGGGTCTACGGGAACTTGAATTAAAAATACTTTTTACCTGTGGTCCCCTCGCTGCCATACTTTGACCATTATAGAGACAGGATTAGGTGCTATATTATCTGCACTTCCCGGTTTATGTTCTGCGTAATTATTTCGAATTAACAGTTAGTTTCTAATACTTACGATCGATGATATCAGATTTAACTAAAATCTATACTAATATTTTAAAGCTGAAAATTTATATTCCAAACTGCAATGAAACATATAAATACAAAATATGTATACGAAACTAGCTGACCCGACAGTCTGTAGTTGTCCTGTATTCGCGCAAATTGCCAAACCCGTAAAGTTTATGTTTTCGCATTTGCTTATTTTTTGGCACAAAATTATTTTTTATATTTTGAGTTTCTTTTGTCTTTAATAAGATCCTTTGCCTGACAATAACGAACACATCAAAATAAGAATCATCGAAATCAGTCGAGCCGTTCGCGCGTGATGCCATGACCAGGAGAAATAGAGATTCATTTTTACATAATATAGAGATATAGAGACGATAACCGTAAAAAATTATTTATTTTGATATCATACACATTTAATGAAGTTTATAAACATTACTTAGGTATTTTCTTTTTGAGATTACATTTTGTCACCATAAATCCTTACTTTGCTTTATTTTTTTAATTCTGAAGCTCACACACCTCACACCACTTAGGTAAAATTGTTGCAAGCTGTTTTTGCTTTGCGGCGTGCCGAAGAAATATACATACACTAGCTTTCGGCCCGCGGCTTCGCCTGCGTTTTCAAAGAAAAACCCGCATAGTTCCCGTTCCCGTGAGATTTCCGTGATAAAACCTATCCTATGTTTTAATCCAAATTACCCTCTATATGTGTGCTAAATTTAATTGTAATCGGTTCAGTAGTATTTGCGTGAAAGAGTAACAAACATACACACATACACATACATCCATCCTCACAAACTTTCGCATTTATAATATTAGTAGGATAGTCGAGAAAATCATAATCTTTCTTCTGTCGCAGTCGGGTAAATAATAAAAAAAAATGTGTGTGTATACTACTGTACTCACGTAAGAAGTGAAACTTCTTTATGACCTTATTCTTCAAAAAATAATTTACTATATGCAACTTTACAGAAATACGTCGAATCACGCTTGGTAGGGATAAGAAAAAGATGGCGCGTAACGGAAAAATGTCACGCGTAACGAAAAAATGTTACACTAAATTTTTTTCCAACCCCGATAAAGAAGTTTCACTTCAATACCAAACCAAACCAATTATACTTTTATTTTACTATTTAAACCTAAACTATTTGAAACCAATGGATAATTCGAAATAATTACGCAGGACATAATAATATAGTACCTAATCCTGTCTCTATAATGGTCAAAGTATGGCAGCGGGGGGACCACGGGTAAAAAGTATTTTTAATTCAAGTGCCCGTAGACCCACTGTCATATCATTCTATAGCAGTGGGTCCACGGGGAAAAAATATTACCCGTAGACCCACAGTGGGTCATAGCGGGGGGACCACGGGTAATACGCCAATTAAAAGCGTATGTCCTTTTATTTTATAAAAAAAACCTTTAAATACGAATGAACTTATCAAAGCACATAATACTTTTGAATGTATCATATACTTACCTATAAGTATGAATCTCACACAAACAACGTCGAAGGCATATCATTTATAAAATATAATTAAACAAAGCTCCATACAAAAATCCCTACAAATAAACCAATGCCTTTGAACGCAAATACCGTCAAAGATTTGTTGAAAGAGAAACAATATTTACGATCAAACGCAGCCAGATGTCGCAGTGTTGCCAAATACATTTAATTTCGAACGCAAAATATTTATGGCGGCAATATTTAATTTTCGCGACCTTTTTCGCCGCCGCGGTTTTATTACTTTTTTTGGCGGGCAACCCTAATCCGGGTGACTTGTTAAGTGATTCCTTTAGATTAATGGCTGGTTAATGAGGCCTTATTACGCTGCCAACACGGCCTTAATCGATTTCCAAGTTTATCGGTCGTTAGTCGATTATGTAGTCAGCGGTTGGTTGATGCTTTTTTTATCTGTGGTATTAATTTTTATCTGGGATCGAGTGGAGTTCTTTTTCAGGAAAGTTACATTCATACAATGGAGATGAATTTAGATACATTTACAGCCTTACTTATAAAAACTGACTGATCTGTTGCTTAAACACCTCTCAGTTAAATAACTCTCAACTCCTTAAACAATGATTAAAATAATCATACCTATAAACCTGTCTCAGCAGTCTGTCTCTCAACTAAGTAACGTCAATATATTTTTTTCTAGTAACATTATCGAAATAAAACCCGCTATTCACGTAAAACTTGACTAAAAATGTACTTTTTGACAAATATGAATGGTAGACTTTATTTTGTATGACATTTAACTGCGAATAAACTTTCAAATAAATACATATGTTATTTCTTTGTTATTTAATATAGGAATAGCAATTATTGTACACCTGTGATTTATGTAAAATTATGTTTAATGTTTATCATATTATTTGTACAGTGAAAAATCAAATAACTGTGAAAATGAGCATCAATTATTTATTATTCCTCCTTGCAAAAAAAGCAGGGAAGAACTTATAGCCCGGTCAATTTAAACCAAAAAATGAGGGTACTACTACATAAAGTCCCAACAGGCTGAATTTCTGTGAAGTTGTTGAAAACATAATTATAAACAATGTCTAAAAGTTCCCCATCATTCCCCTGTAAGCTAAAAATTTTATTCACGGTCAAAGGTCAAAAAAATGAGTTTTTCGCGATTTTCAGCAAAACGGTAAGTTTTATCATAAAGTACCTCAGGCAAAGATTGTAGATCATAAAATTATCTATAACAAATGTATCAATACTTTTTTTCTTACGAGCCACCGTTTCTGAGATATAACGATTCAAAAAGTTATAAAAGTTGTTATCGTCATAATATGCATGAGTACGCCACGTATATACATCCAGAGTTGTAATATTTTATATAATATATATATATATATATATATATATATATATATATATATATATATATATATATATATATATATATATATATATAATGATAATAATATTGGGAATGAATTAAAGACAGTTTGCGTTTTTTCGTTGTAATAAAAAAACAACATTTAAAGCCTTTAATCCATAAAAAAAGTTGACAATCAGAGAAATCAGAAAATACAGAGAATACAGAGCCTCAATGTCACTTTTAAATGTCAAACACACACGTCACAACACGCAACAGATAATAAATAGCACAGAAAAAACAAATGTATTCTTTACATCTCCCCCCTTTGGAGAGAACAATCAAAATGATTGTTCGATTAGGAGCTAGCCATTACTGGAGATAATTTTGTAACATGGTAGAAGTTTGACTCCGTCTTCTTATGTCCAACATCAACTTCATAGATTGAATTTGAAATTTTTCTTAGGATTTTGTATGGTCCAATCCTTAATTCATCCATTTTCTTCCTATTCAGCCGGTTTCCGTTTTCGACATATACACTATCACCCACTTCAAATTTATATTCTTCTCTATGTAGATCATATATTTTTTTATTATAGTTGTGAGATTTTATTGAATTTTCAAATGCTATTTTCCTGTCTCTTTTGAGATCTTCTACTGTGCCTCTTGGTTTCAATTCTGGTGGTAAAATATCCATTTTCTCTCCTTCCAAAAGATATTTTGGTGTGAACTTAGTAACTGTATGCTCTGTTTCATTATATTTTTCTACACATTTTTGTGCAGTAGTCTGCATAGTCGTCCATGCAGTCTTCTTGTCCCCTTCGTTTATTTTACACCTTATCCTATTTATTAAAGTTTGGTTTAACCTTTCATTATGTCCATTTGAAAATGGTGCGTCCACAGCAGTGAATACCATTGTTATGTTTTTCTTTTTCAGGAAGTCTTTAAATTCTTTGGAATTTATGCCAGGATATTGGTCTGTTAATACCATACCAATTTGATTGCTTTGTGTCACATTTTTTATCAACTTGATGAAATCATTGGAGTTTTGATTTCTTGATGTCAAAATATAAGCATATCGTGTAAAATGATCAACCAGGAGATGTAGGTATTTTTTTGTGGACCTTGATCCTCCGAAACCTCCAATGGTATCGATTGACATAATTTCAAATGGGTGTGTTGCTGGGCCTAAGTGGGACATTAACCCAAATTTTGTCTTCCTTCTTGATTTGTTTTTTATACAAATGTCACATTGTTCACAAATTTTCTTAATGTTTGCGATGATATTCTTTGCTGTATAGAAAGGGGTTATTTTATTTATCATTTGGGTTATCCCAATGTGGCAGTAAGTATTGTGGACATCTCTAATTAGTGTTTTGCTAAATGCTTCTGATAGTATAATTTTTTTTCTGTTTTTATTCTTTTTGTAATAAATGTTATTCTCTAGTATAAATTTTGATTTTTCATCTTGTAGATTTAGATTTGTGTCTTGGTCCTGTTTTATATCTTTTATGTTTATTAAGTTTACAACTTTTAAAAAATCTTCTGTATTGTCATTAGTTTCTAAGACTGGATTTCTGCTTAAACAGTCAGCTTCTTGATTTGACAGTCCCGGGTTATATTTTATCTTAAAATTGTATTGGGATAAATAATATGTCAAATCACCCAGCTCCTCATCAGTCCTAGACTTGATGTTCATATTTTCTAATGGTTTATGATCTGAATATACTACAAATTCCTTATTCATAAGCCAGTGCTGCCAATATTTTACAGCTTCCTTTATTGCTAAGCATTCCAAAAATATTGCCTTCTTTTTCTTTTGCGTGTCTGTCAATTTTTTTGAAAAGTAAGCTACAGGTTTATTTATTCCGTTTTCATCTTCCTGTTTTAACACAGCTTCCACTCCTTTAATACTAGCATCAGTGTAAATTTTTATTGGTTGTTCTGGGTCAAATATTTTTAGAATTGGTTTTGAGCATAGTAATTCCTTTATTTTATCAAATGATTCCTGGCAATCTTTGGTCCATAGAAATTTTACATCTTTCCGTAGTAAATTGTGTAATGGATCCAGAATAATAGCATTATGTGGCACAAATTTATGATAAAAGTTTACTTTTCCAAGGAACTGGCGTATATTTTTTCTTGTTTCTGGAATGGGGAAGTTTCTGACAGCTGTTAAATAATCTTTGAGAGGTCTAACTGAATTCTTTTCTATTATGTGTCCCAAATATTTGGCATGATTGTTTGCAAAAGTGCATTTCGAGAATTTCAGTCTAAATCCTTCCGTTTGTATTGCCTCAAGCAGTTTTGATATATGTGTTATGTGGTCACTGAAATTTTTTGAAAAAATTAAAATATCATCGATAAAATTTACTGCAAAATCTGATAGTTTGTATTTTCTTATTATGTTTGTCAATATTCTTTGGAAAATCGCCGGAGCTGTCTTTAAGCCAAATGGGAGACATGTCCACTGGAAATGGCCTTCTTGCGTGACAAATGCAGTCTTATATCTGTCTTGAACCTTCAAAGGAATGGACCAAAACGCTGAATTTATATCAAAAGTAGAATAAAACTCACAGTTTACAGTCTTCACCATCAAGTCTTCAATCAAAGGAAATGGCTGTGATTGAGGGATAACAATTTTATTCAATTCCCGGAAATCTATACACAGTCTCGATCTTTTCCCATCTTCTTTCTTATATGCCAGGGTCACCGGAGCAGCAAAAGGGCTATATGATTCCTCGATTAAATTGTTTTTCAATAGTTTTGATATTTGATTTTCAATTTCTTTTCTATCTTCCATTGAGCATCTGTATGGGCGTTTGTAGCAATATTTATCTACTGTCAAGTCAATCTGAGCTTCATAATCTCGTACTGTACCAACGTCGTATTTGTCCTTAGCAAAGACTGATTTGTATTTCTCTATAAGTTTATCAATTTCAGTTTGTTTACATAAGTCGAGGTGGTTTACTGAAATTTCAAATTCACTGAAGTTAATATGTTCATTGAAATTAATTTCGCATCTGTTTTTATGGTTCATGTTTTTTTTGGGTACCTCAGAGCATAGAGAAACATCTTGTTGGTTTTTGTCACCTAGTACATCAGGAATTTCGTCATTCATTGAATTGAAAATATCCATTAGGGAGCCTTCATTTTTGTTATCCTCTTTATTTTGAACATTATTCTCGTATTTTTTTGAAAATTGCGTTGTATGATATTCAATTTTTCATCTTGGAGTAATCTAAATTTTTTTATACAATCCAAACCAATGAGAAAATCATAGTGAAAATTTTCATTATCTATAACAAAAACATTCATTTTACTTTCAATATTATATATTTTTATTTTTAGTGTTATCATACCTTTTGTTTTCTTCTCACCATTAATAGTTTTCAAGTTTGCAGTTTGCTTATAAAGTATGTCTTCTTCTTTTTCATGTATTTTCAATAATTTTGCATTAATTAAAGATACATTTGAACCAGAATCATAAATTGCGGTAACTTTTAAAGTATCATTTAATAACAACTTTACTTTTATTAATGGTGGTATTTCTAGTTTTTTGGATTCTCCTTATTAAGTTCAATTTCTAATTCCGAGTTATTTACACTTTTCACCATTGCCTTTTGGTTTTTAACATTGAACCAGCAGGTTTCCTCGGGGTGAAAACGTTTCACTTTTTTCTCAGTAGCACAAATTTGGCAGGGTTTCTTTTCTTCATATTTTTTTGTTTTTATGTCAGAGTATGTGTGGTATTTTTTTTCATATTTGTTCCTCCCAACAAGATGTTCTAATTTCCCTATCTCGTTGTAGAGGTCTTCGGTTTCTTGTAATGTCTCTCGGTCAATTTTATCACTTAGGTAATTAGGCAGGCCTGCGGCTATAAGGTCTATAAGAGTGCCAGTATCAATCGTCTTCCTCACCTCTAATAACAATTTTTCTTTTTTTAATGCATACTCAAGCAATGAACCTGTTTGGTATTTAAATCCAAGAGCATATCTGATTGGCGACCAACCTTTGTTTCCAAATGTTTCACAAAAGCTTTTTTCCCATTTAATCCACTCTGATTCTATTGTTAATTTTATTAACATACAACTGTACCAATTCACACTAGGATATTCTAAAAACTGTTTTAAAATTTCATTTTTTTTTCTGTCTTCATTAATATGAAAGCGTTCGCATTCTTTGTTGAAATCCTTAATCCATTGGTAAGCATTTGCATTTCTACCAGTGAATTTTTCAATCACAAAATCCTTTGCAATTTTCCCCAAGTTTTGAGTTTCAGATTTGTTTTGCTTTTCTTCAAGTAATTTCTCTAATAGTTTCTCCAATGTTTCATTTGAGCTTCTAGTGAAAGATTCTTGATCATTTATGTTTTCCTTAATCTCTTCAAGATAAAAATCATTAAACTGTATATTTTGTTCTTCATCTAAATAAGTCTTTGATATTTCCTCAGTTAAAGTTATCCATATTTTCCTTGTCTGATGTCTTTTATTCAATGTTTTTCTTATCTTTGCATAGTTTGATGTATTTGTTATAAGTTTATGTAAACTTGCATTTTGATAGTCGGCCGGTATGGCAAAAGTTTTACCATCAGGTGTTCCTATTGAGGTTATGCAAATAACGTTCGATTTTCCATCTGGTGCTGTTTTCACACAAAAATCAAATCTTAACTTCTCCATACTTCGTGAAATATTTGCAGAAAATGTTGTTTTATAATGATTATAATATTGGGAATGAATTAAAGACAGTTTGCGTTTTTTCGTTGTAATAAAAAAACAACATTTAAAGCCTTTAATCCATAAAAAAGTTGACAATCAGAGAAATCAGAAAATACAGAGAATACAGAGCCTCAATGTCACTTTTAAATGTCAAACACACACGTCACAACACGCAACAGATAATAAATAGCACAGAAAAAACAAATGTATTCTTTACATATATATATATATATTAAATGTTTAAATATTTTTCTATCGGTCATTGTAACTTATACAGTAGAACCTCGATAACTTGAATCTCGGTAACATAAAAACCTCTGTAACTTCAAAAAATAATATGTTCCCTTCCCATCAGAGCTACCTATTACACCGCGTTGTGTGGGATAGCGAAGAAACATTCAACGTTATCTTAGATAAATACGTTCAATATGTACGTAGACATTTTGGTTCCAGAGTTACTGTCGTATTTGATGGTTATGATGATTGCACGAGAAATATCAAAGCTGTAGAACAACGTCGTCGAACTTTAACAACATCTTCATCTTCTGATATTTTATTTGATGAACTTATGATAGTCCCAACCAGTCAACAGAAATTTCTTTCAAATACCCACAACAAGTCTCGGTTCATTTCAATGTTGAAACAAAAGTTTACTGCTGAAAATATATTGGTAAAACAAGCCAATAATGATGCTGATGTATTGATTATTGAAACAGCAATAGAGCAATTCAATTTGACAAATACAACTATTGTTGTTGGTGAAGATGTTGACTTACTTGTAATACTCACTGCTCGAACGCCAACTGAAAAAACTATTTTTTTCTTAAAACCAGGAAAAGCTCAGCATCAATCAAATATATATTCATCAAAAAGTTTATTTACTTTAGTTAAGTGTAAAGATCATGTACTATTTTTACACGCAATAACTGGCTGTGATACGACATCTGCATTTTACAGGAGGGGTAAAACAGCAGTTTTCAAAATGTTTGAAAAACAAGATTTCATTCAATGTGCTGAAGTTTTTAAAAAGAGTAATTCAACTCAACAAGAAGTTATTACCAACGGCATCCGCTTTCTTCTTTCTATGTACGGAGCTCCTAAAAAAACTACCTGTTTAGATAAGCATCGATATGCATGTTTCGTTAAAAACACTAAACATAAAAAACAAGTTCAACTAGCTTGTCTTCCTCCAACCTCAGTTGCTGCTCACCAACATCTTTATCGAGTATATTACCAAGTTCAAGTGAGGCTTGGTTATGATCAGACCCTACAGACTGGGGTTGGAAGTTGGTCAACAATATATTAGAGCCAGTTCAAACTTTACTTCCACCTGCGCCGGAAAAACTGCTGAACACTATTTTTTGCAACTGCAAAAAGGGATGCAGTGCTAAATGTGGTTGCAAAAAAGTCGGACTGTCTTGTTCTTTGGCATGCACAAATTGTCAAGGCCGGTCGTGCTCTAATATTGAATCACAAACAATGGAGGATTCGTTTGACTCAGACGAAGTATCATGCGATACATCGCTATTGACGCAATTTACTTGCATCCAAAATGAAGATGAAGAAGAAGCAGGAGAAGAAGAACAAGAAGAAGAACAAGAAGAAGATCAAGAAGAAGAACAAGAATTTGAAACTTACGAATAAGACGAATAAACTTCAACACTTTTTTTTCATTTACATCGCTTTTATCTTTCCCAATCTTTGAAAATTTCCGTTATTTCGCAATAGTTTTACATTAAACAGGATCACAACTGACCCGTGGAGTAGACCTACTGGGGAAACCACGTTAAAAAACGCGCTAAGTACACTACCTCATAGGTGGCGTGGAAACGTGTGCATATTATGACGATAACAACTTTTATAACTATTTGAATCGTTATATCTCAGAAACGGTGGCTCGTAAGAAAAAAAGTATTGATACATTTGTTATAGATAATTTTATGATCTACAATCTTTGCCTGAGGTACTTTATGATAAAACTTACCGTTTTGCTGAAAATCGCGAAAAACTCATTTTTTTGACCTTTGACCGTGAATAAAATTTTTAGCTTACAGGGGAATGATGGGGAACTTTTAGACATTGTTTATAATTATGTTTTCAACAACTTCACAGAAATTCAGCCTGTTGGGACTTTATGTAGCACCGAATGTTTAAATTGACCGGGCTATTATGAAGCAACCTATAAGAAAGCAACAACAAGAGTTGCATGAAATTAGAATCCAACAGGAAAGGGAGACTCATGAAAAAAGGCTCTATTAATACTTACTTTGAAAACAATAATAAATTTACAAAAATATGAAAATATTCATTTAATTATAAAAATAAGTTTCAATATGACTGACTGTGTTTAAATTTTCCCTTGATTTTCGCATTCATCTTCTTATTCTTCTACATTATTAGGGACAGTTGGATTTTTTAATTGATTTTCAATGCCTGTAGGATCTAGAAAGAAACAAAAAAAAAAAGAATTAAAATATGGATAGCATTTATGTATTGGCATTATTAGATAAATATACTTTGTTTGCATAAGAAAGTAGTTTGCTAAATACCTTGATTTAAAATATACTCATTAATTATTAGTATTGTTAAATTGTGCAAAACTGCACCAGCAATAATCGTGATCTTGATCACGTGGACGTGGAGGAATCCTCACATCATTTCATTGAGAATGCGGAATCTTCGCTTCCACACCCCGAAGCAACGCTCGACAGTTATAGTACATAATTATTCCTCGTTCGCATGTGACTCTGATCGTATATGCTTCCCAAAACTACGACCGGAATTCTTCTTCTTTCAGGTCCAGAGGATTCACGCTCTGTTTATAAACTTTTTTTTTGACGCCTACGAATTCTAAAATCACGAAGCACATCATTCGTAAAATCCATACTCAAACTTCACCACAAATTTTACCACAATTTTACTGCGAAGTGAATAAAAACACAAATAATATACTCTTGGCAACTACAAAACGTCAAATGTTTGACAATATATCCGCCATGATGTCTCTCAAATAGATTTAAAACACGGTCAGACGTTGCTTAAATTTTGACAGTATTAAACAGTTGCTAAAACACTTCTCAACACTGAATTGGGTTTATAAGTGAAAAAAACGTTGATCAACAGCTAAGAGGGGCTCTTAAATTTGAGAGACGTTTATAAGTAAGTTTAAGAATTTATATAATTGAAAATGTAGTAAGAAAACGAAATCAGGATATAATCGGCTATAAAAATACTGCACCTAGGGGTACTTTATGAACATCTTAGAGATATACGATAATGCTAAGTATTTGTAATATTTTCATGTTTATAGACTATAGATAATTCAGTTTTTTCTCGACATTTTTTGGCACCATCATGATTTGAAACCTAGCATAATAAAGCATATAGAAACGTACAACATAGGTGGTTTATATAATTTTATTTATAATATTGATCTACCTATAATCGATTTTTGAAAACTTTTTTATTTAAACTCCAAACTTCTTTTTACCCAAGTAATAGCCACATGTTTAAAAAAGAAACACATTTTTATTGGGCGCGGCTGATTATTGAATTGAATGATTTATGAGGGTTAATAAAAGTGTTTGTCATATTTTGTCAATTTCATCCTTTTTGGTGCTTACAATTGAATATTTATAAGCGATTTGTAATTAGTGTTCATGTGATTGTAACATAAAAAGTATCAAATTTCGTTTTCGTATTTTTACAAGGTAGCTTGTTAATTTCCTACTCTATTTATGAAGTATTGATATAATAATAGGTCAACTGTTTTAGAAATTATCTGGAAATGCTCAGACAGAGATTCATTAAAAAAATCACTGCCATTTAAGCATAAACTTTCAAGTTGTTACTCTATAGATGAATTTAATATAATATTATATGTAGAACATTCAAAATAGGTAGCGCATTTAATTATTATATAGGTAGAATTATCAATAAGTCAAATGATTAATATTCTCGTTGATATTGCTAAGACTTTCCTTGAGACTAAAGAACGCTAGTTAGCAAGATACACTACGTATATAATATGGCTAGCTAGTTCCTGCAGCTTCTCTCATTGTAAGCTGGTAATAGGCTATTCGTGCTAATCAAATCTATCTCCTTACTAACTTATTATGTATTATGACCACATATTTCCAGACAGTTTACGCCTTGAATTGAACTGAATGGCATATTAGCCAGTTATTGCGATCATTATTTGAATTTGCCAGTCAGTTCAATTCACAGCGTAAACTGTCTGGCAAGTGGTCATAATACGGCCCCTGATCGGATTTGTATGACAGTTATTATAGAGATAGATTTGATTAGCACAAAGGCTATATTACCAGGTTACTATGAGAGAAGCTGTGGGTACTAGTTAGCCTTATATACGTAATGCACCTTGCTAACTGCGTTTCTTTAGTTGGAAAGTCTGAGCTGAAAGAGCCGTCGTTGAAAGCCGACGTGAAAGAGTTAAAAACATCCATCCATGCATCCATGTGCTTTCAGACCAACATAACCATAATGTCGTAACCAATAAAGCCAATAAATACTTGCATAACCTTTTCATATTATTTAATTAATGGTTTCAAAAGTGAAATCGACTCGTATCTTATCGGCTCCGCTTCAGGCGTGAACTAATTAAACGAATTAACATAACGTAACTGTAAGTTAAGTTTTAATTAAACAATCGCACAATCTTTATGTTCGTTTGAGAGAGGTTTATTAATATGTATCTATCTGGATATGGCGATAACCTTTCGACTGTGTGGAATTGCAAGCCTTCGCGGATAATTGATTTTTGTGTTTTATGAACTCAAGAACAATTCCTATTTCCTACAATGCGAAAGTTTCTGACGATGGATGTATGTGTATGTATGTATGTTTGTTACTCTTTCACGCAAATACTACTGAACCAATTACAATGAAATTTGGCACACATATAGAGGGTAACTTGGATTAACACGTAGGATACGTTTAATCCCGGATATCCTACGGGAACGGGAACTTTGCGGGTTTTTCTTTGAAAACGCGGGCGAAGCTGCGGGCGAAAAGCTAGTACATACATATTACATATTTGTGAGTATTAAATATCTTTTAGCATACCTACTTTCGAGGATAGTAGTAGTGTTTGGACAAAAGTACGACGATAAACTGATGGTAATTTAATAAATGATGACTTTTCATAACCCTTGCAAAGTTTTCGTGAAAAAAGCTTTACTCAAAATGAATCATGTCGATCAAATGAGAAACCATGTCATATAAATTCTTCGAAAACATACACAAAAATATTTAGGAAACGGGTTAAATCTGAGCTTGACTATTTCATTCGTTCTAGTAATCACATAAAAACTAAGCTTAAAAAAACTCTCGAAAACTTACTCAAAATACCTAGCAAAACAAATTTAAGAACTCGAGCCTTCGAGTAGGCATAGGATAAGTGTAGGTTGCAGATGTTAGCCCCTCGTTAGCGAACATGCGCCGTTCTGCCTACATCTTAATTAAGGAGCCTGCGTCCGGAACATTGTATGGCAACACGAAAGTAGCCATGCAATTAAATATTTTTTTTTCGAAGGTGTATTCGTTGATAAATTAATATTTAATTCAGGCTTAGGTGTTTGAATATTCGATGGTGCTAACTAGCATATTTAATATTTTATTAAGAACGATAAAAAATGAGCTCTATTTCAATTGATTCTACAAATTTCTGTAACAATTTGACGAAAAATATTTTGTAATTTCGTTTGGTGTCTGATGAGTTTTTAATAGAGTTTTACAGTACGGAAATAGAAACGCTTAAAATAATGTTGTTTTAATTTCCTTTGTAGTTCATCCGTTTGCTTCTGCCCTACCTCTGAAATAGTAGAGTACGATGCTAGTGAAAATAATATCCTATAAGGTGCATGTATAAAGTATATAATAGTATAGTACCTAGTAGTAATATTGTTGTATCCATTCCCTTCACCACTAAACAATAGTTTATTCTTAGAAACCCTCCAAAAATAAATTGACCGATTAAACTAAACCTGCTACTTTCTCGCTGCCATACCCTTATTAGGTCGAATATTGATGACCAATTAAGCGTCGTGTTCAAGCAATCTCGGCTACCAAAGATAAGGGTATTTGTTGGCGTCTACCAGGAGACAACTTTATGCTAATTTCACCCCCCCTCCTCCTCCTCCCAACTCTTAATCGACCGGACTGGATCCATTGAATCTTTCTGCTCTGTTAATTGACTTAAAGGTTTCACAAACCGGTTTCGAAAGCTTTTTCAAAATACGCCAACTCGAAAAACTGGTCCTGGAACGTTTCAATTTTTGGGTATGGAAAGCTGTTCTTGGATAATAACAATTAATTTGTAATTAAAATAATAATGTGCTGTACTGAAAGTAATAGCATAGCGGCCAATTTCAATAGAAAACAGCTTGTGTATTTATTGCAGAAGAAAATGAGTCAACATTTTACACTTCAACAAGTCTCTCTGATCAATACCAGATACCAATATCTTATAGTTATCACGGTGCGAAGGATAATTGTATGAAACGTAATTACATTTCATAATAGCGTCAATAATTCGCACAAAAAGGCCATGCATCAAGCAATGTTTGTCAGATCGTCTCAACTTCGAGTGCGCCTTTTCACTACTCGATTTCACTCATAAAATTTATGAAGATTACAACCGACAATCACGCCTACTCACAAGTAATCAATGGACACTTACCTTCACCTATACGAGAGATTTATTAGACCCTATTCGAACATAATCTCCACTAATTCACCGTAGAAAAACGTCGACTTTATAACCACCTGGACAATCGACGCTTTGTTGTTAGACTCAATATATTTTAAATGACTCCTTGACGCCCGCTCGTGAAGCGGATCCTATTGTGACTGACTGGAGTTCCTTTTTCCAAATCGAATGCCAGGATATTTATTTTGAATTAAGAATAATTTCTTTTTTAGCTGCCGTCTGTGGACGTGTGCCGCGCATTAGTGGCCTTTGTTGACGGTATATTTATAATGAAGGTTGCATATGTTTTTTTTCTTGGACTACCGCATGGCTTGAGAAATGGTTTTAGTAATTCACACAATATGGATTTCGTAAAGGAATTGAATATATTCGATCATTGTAATTAGGAACGCGTTTAAAATATACGTTTTTAAGGAAACATAACTGTGCAAGTTATGCAAATATGAAGCAAATATGGTACCTAAGAAATTGTCAACACAAAGCTAGTTTAATATATTAGCACAATTTAAGTGGAAGATGTGACGGCATTGTTCGGAAACATACATTTATTGAGTCCTTGCTAATTGCTTTATGCAAAATACGAGAGCACTTGATATTCGACTTGAGAGCTTTATAAATAAATGTCAACTTTATGTATAATAATACTGCTTAATCTGTGAATAGTCAAGAATAACAGATTAATTATTTAATAAGTAGGTACTACGTAAGTGGTATGTCTTTACAATCATATTACACTAGCGGTCCGCCCCGGCTTCGCCCGTGGTAGATATTTACGTTTTCCGGGATAAAATATAGCCTATACGGATTCGGAACAATCCCTCTAAGTAATGGTAAAAGAAATTTTGAAATCGGTCCAGTAGGTAGTTTTTGAGCCTATTCAAAACAAACATACAAAAATACTCAAAAATACAAAGGTTTCCTCTTTATTATATTAGTATAGATATAGATAATGACGACTAATAACTGTACTCATGTAGATTATAGCAGCATTAATAAATAAAGAGATTATTATACTACGCCCAATAAATATAGCCTCCAGAAAAGTGAAATCAATCACAAGATTACCATACATACAAAAGCGTCTGACAAATTTAGAATTTTTAAAAATGCAATCAAGATTTTTTTAAGAATAATAGCAAGACAGAACATAAATAAACGTCCATAAAAAAATATATATGACGAATTATTATACCAAAAAGATATAAATATGACGTCAGAACAAGGTGTGACCAGACCACTGAAACCGGTAAAACGGTAAGGTATTGTTTATAATTTAGTCAATTTTAATTATAGTACACGTATGTGTAAATTAGTGGAATTCTATATGGATGTTTAGATGTTATCGGTTTTTGTTTGGTTGTGAATCATAATAGCTTAAGTGTAGGTTATTTATTGCAGATTCTTTATAATATTATTGTAGTGTAATTTCATATTTTATATGCAATTTATCGTAGACTTATTTAAATATGGTACTTATATAAAAATTATGAACACTACAAAAAAAATTGAGAAAAGAGAAAATTTACTTTGTCTAGTAGGTAGTAGGTCTGACTCCTGAAAAACAGGAAACACATTAAAAATTCTTGATAGATACTTAGTTAATAAATGTAAAGCGGTCTTGTATAAAAAATAAAAAATTCATCAAAACAATACAGTTCTTGTTGCAGTTTATACTAGTCCTTATTACCAATGATCTTTATTTTTCAAATAGTTTTCCTTTCATGTATTTATATTTAGCCAATAAGGACTATAACACACAACTAGAAACACACATACAAAAAACACCGAACCTTCTAATTGATCTTAAATTAAACCAACGAGAAAAAAGTTTTAGATATCTCATTGTCATTAATAATGACTCTAATTAATAAATCACAAGCTCTGATACATATTCCCAGGTGTTGATCTAATTTCTCTAAGTGACGATAATAGTTCCTCACTCAAGACTGAATCAAGTCTGTGGGAAAATTAACTTCAATTTTGAGTATTTTTGTATACATGCTCCTTTTTATTTTCAGATTTTGAACAGTTTAAAAAATAAATATTCTTAATTTTATACATTTTATATGCTAGAGAAGTGGTAAAAAATTGAAAAAAAATATAAGTTTAATGGCAAAAATTTTATACGATGTATGAAGATCATGATTCTGTTATAACGAAGTTAACGAATATAGAGCTGATTGTAATTTTCTTTATAATTAAAACATAAGGTAACAAAATTGATACATGAATCGATACTTATTTAGTTATTTATAATCACAATACTAAATTTATAATACTTTACAATAATTATAGTCGTCTATGAATTTCCAAAACACCCTGTATATACATAGTAGCTTCCTATTAGCCGATAAGTAGCGTGCATACAGACGTACATGTACCGTGGGTAAGGCTGGAGGAAATTACATTAGCGAATTGTAAACTAACGTCAAATGGTGTGAGAACTTGCGTCTGGGAAGCGACTTTACCGTTCCTAGATTAACATTAAAATAAACACCCTGTATCAAGTTGTGAAAGAGTCTTGTTGGAAGGTTTTAGATTCATATTTGAGAGAAATATGGCTTTTACAGTAGGATGTGATTTAGTAGAACAAATGTTGAATATGAATCTCGGTTTTTTCCTTTGAAATTACGTTAATACTTTCATATAGTTTTATATTCATCTTGTCTTACCAAAGCTCTACAGGTTCTCAAGCTTTCTCTTCAAATTAGGTTCAGTACTTATCGTATAGAATATTTAAATATGTAGGTATACTAGTAAAAAATATAATTCGACCTTAGCAAGATTTCCAACCAAACAAAGGACAATATTAATAATTTTCCCGCCAAAACAAAGATGGTGGGTAGATGAGTAAAAGGATAATTGTATGTTGGTGTCTCGAAGGTTCTAATGAGTTGTAATACGTGCCACACAGAGTGCATCGCGGATAGCTTAGTGTGGAGATGGAAATATTTTCTTGTATGAGTAACTAGCTGTGCTCCGCGGTTTTACCCGCAGTGGTCCGCTCCTGTTGGTCTTAGCCTTATGATATATAGCCTATAGCCTTCCTCGATAAATGGGCTATCTAACACCGAAATAATTTTTCAAATCGGACCAGTAGTTCCCGAGATTAGCGCGTTCAAAAAAACAAACACACTCTTCAGCTTTATAATATTATTGTAGTGTAATTTTCATCGTGATGCATCTATACGCTGCTCTTTTCAATTGTAGAGGTTTATGTGTGCACAAATTAAGAAATAAGAGCAAAATGGAAGTCACATATTATGTTATAGTATATTACAGCGATATGGTATTAAATATAATAAATTATGGATCTGTTTTTCATTATCTTCCCTTAGTTAACAAGCATTTTTTCAAACCTACAAATTTAACACATTTATCAATAATATAATTCATTTAATTGTTATTTAACATCTTTTATATTAATAAGTGAAAACGCGTAATAGTTTTACCTATTGAAATAGTAAATACTTCAATCTTACAATCATATCTAAAGTTAACAGTAAATTTTCATCGCCATTAGATCATTTGTTGATTTTGACTCAAGATACGATTTAAACTGCAAATTAAAAACAAAATGGACGTAGAATGATCTAGAATGAAACAGCTAATAAAAACATCAAGCACTTATCGTTTGTAATCAGTGCGATATTTTCTGTCTGCGAACAATTAGCATTTGGTATCGAGTTGTGTTAAATTAAGATTTAACAAGTAATGTGATACAGATGCGTGTAAAGTAGGAACATTAAAATAGTATTTTTTTGTAATATTTGAAGCCTTTAATAGTGGTGAAAACTATGTTACGTTTCTTTACTTTAATCTGATATAAATAAAAGATCAACATTTTAATGAAATTGTGTCTTAGTTCCGTCTGAGTAAAATCAAAGAGAAAAATATATTAGCAATTGATTTAAGATCGATAAACATACTTAAAAACTGGTTAAAGTAGATAAAAATTGTACTTAAACAGATACTTCATAAAATACAAATTTCAACAAAAATAAACCTAATCCTATTCACTGTACTATCGATCGAAAAATAGTATCAAAATATAATATTTTATAAAGCCTCTTCCACACTAACCAAGGTGTGCCGCGCATCTTACGACTTCATTAGAACGCGTCAAGCGGACAGTCACGACACGACTACATACTTTCCCGACCAATAGCGGTTAAGACTGTTTAACCGACTTGTAAAATTGAGGGAAATTTTAGATAATTTGTTTATGTAACTTTAAGTTTTAAAGGTAACAAGTTGGAAATGGTAATAATTATATTCTGTGATCAATGTATTAAACATAATATTCAATTTAATAGAGACAACGGAAAATAATGACCGAAAAAAGTGGTTTGAAAGTCATAGTTGCGTCATGCGTGGATTATATTTTTTAACATATTTTATATGGTAGATACTTTCTGTTGTTACATATCTTTTATGTGTCACCCTTATCATAATGATTGCGGTTACATATTTGAAAATGTAGTTCTTATATACTTAATACAAAAGTTCCTGTTATTACATATCATCACATCAAAACTACCTTCAAGAACACAGTTAATGCAAGACAAAACATTGGCGGTAAAGCAATAGTTAAAAGGTGAATAGGTCTCAGATAGCGTTGTTAATGGTGCGAGACATCGCTTGATACATATCTGCTGGATTAAGAAATAATTACAATAGATCCGCGATACCCTGGCGGTTAGTCGTGATGGGTGTGGCGTGGTCTTTATAATTTTGTTGCAAATGTTTTGGAATTGTTAACTGTTGTAACTGTATAGTGTTGTTAATTGATTGGTGGATTGTAAAATAATAATTGCAATCTTTCGTTATTTCTATAAATGTAGGTAGGTATAGTTAAAAACAATTGTAAAGTTTTATGAACTAAAATGTTTGCGAGTATAACTGAAAATTTTAAATACGAAAGTGTTTGCTATTTTCGATTAAAGTGAGGCAAATAAAGAAGATATGTTATAAGAATTATTAAGTATTCCCTCTTCTCCTTATTAAATTAATTAAATAATTCTATATTTTAAACATTAATCTCTACGTATTCCCTACTCTACACAACAAACAGAATCAATTAGCGATTTTTCTGCAAGATCGATGCAGCGCTAATAAATAATTCTAATAAAGTACAGATTGTAGATATAATAATTTATGTGGTTGGTTGTTTGTCGTGAGCGTAATAAGTTAATAAGCTAGTAGGTACCATTGGTAATTACAAATTACGGAGCGCCTCGGCCGCCTTGATAATTCTTAAGATAACTTCAGTGTGGGGCGCATTCTGTTAAATTGTGTAGTTGTTTTATTTATTTTTTTATATTTATTTTAAGCTAAATTGTGAAGTAGATTTATTTTTTATTTTGTAGTGATGATGTAAACTAGCTATTTAGGAGGTAAATGAATATATAATGATTTATGTTTTAACGGATTTCTACTGATATATTATGATTGTGTTTGAGAGATGAGATTGCTATTGCTATTAATGACCATTTTCCTCAGATATGCTTATATGCAGATACGCTTGTATCTGAAAGTTTCTTGATACAAGCATATCGTGCATATTCTTATTATATTTATTTTACTAAAATAAAGCTCACAGAACTTACCTTTAGAAACTGTATTGCCATGTGGTTAATTAGACGTTAAAAAGTACCTACTTCTCTTGCACTATTTATAATTTTTTCAATAAAAGTATCTGACATGGTTAGACCAAATATTCAAAACTACATCCTCGGAACATAAAAATTCAATAGCTCTTACAACTATAAATAAAAACATACAATAAATAAATATATTTATGTAATTTCAAATATCTACCGAATAGCCCCCTATCCAGGTAGCCTAAGTAAGCTGTAATGCACTTAGCCACGAGCGAGAGCTTATCGTACTTGCATGTATGGTCTGCTAAGATATTCACTTGGCTATAAATTACTTAAACTTGTGTAAAGTAATTATAATTGAGCGAGGCTTGTGAGAAGTTTTAATTGAGGTTTTTTTTTTATTTGTGATTAGTTTATAGGTAGGTAAGACGAGTTTATGTATTTATATCTATACTTAGTCTATACTCTATACTTATATTTAAAGCTGAAGAGTTTGTTTGTTTGAACGCGCTAATCTCAGGAATTACTGGTCTAATTTGAAAAATTTTTTCGGTGTTAGATAGCCCATTTATCGAGGAAGGCTATATTATAGCCTTATCATCACGCTATTATCAAGAGGAGCGGAGCACAGCTAGTAATACTTCGCTTAAATACAAATAAATGTAAAAAAGAAAGCATATAATATTATTTATGGAGAAAGTGAAAATCATATTTTCGTATCAATTTATTATTTTACTAGCTTACCGCCCGCGGCTTCGCCCGCTTTGTCTAAAACCTAATAAATTATATACTAAAACCTTCCTCTTTAATCACTCTATCTATTAAAAAAACCGCATCAAAATCCGTTGCGTAGTTTTAAAGATTTAAGCATACAAAGGGACATAGGGACAGAGAAAGCGACTTTGTTTTATACTATGTAGTGATGCTTCATTTAAGATCTTAATTATTCTGTCGTCAATAGTTTAGACAATTTAGATAATGAATGTGATGCCTAGATTTCCCAATATTTTACTATGATTGGATATAATTCGATAGAGTAATAATGACTGCCTTGTGTCAGTATTGCAAAGCTTGGTATAAGCGTTTAGCGGAAAGCTTTAAATCATGCTACATATTATATTATGTCTAGTTGAAATAGAGGGATAAGTTATAAGACACATTTTGCCCAAGGGTTATTGTAGTACACAAATTGTGTATTGTCTCTTTAATATACGTATAATAAAAATAAAAATCTCCGGTTCATTATAGTATATTTTAGCATAATTTTATACCTCTAAGTTAATGTGTGTTATGTACCTACTTAATATTACCCTATATCTCACGCTGCACGCATACAAAATTAAAAGCAACGGTCGCTCTAGCGAATATTCAATTATGTACCTACAATGAAATACTCATTCGATTATTTTATCTTACCTATAGAAATAATTTGTCAAAGATATAACTTTATTTTTTTATCGCTCCGCTAATCGCGTCGCTTATAAAATAGATTTCTCTAAGATAATGTCGAGTTCCATACATTCGCAATTAAACATGCAGTTCTGTATAGTTCAATTTACTTGAAATCAGTTATTGCTATGAATTTAATTATGTAAATAGCAGTTTGGAATCGTTTTACCATAGTATAAAGAAAACAAGTAGGCCGACTCCCGGCGTTTAGGAGCGCACGGTATCTAAAAACTCGCGAGTCGCAGGGTTGTCACTTGTCACGTTGATATTTTAAAAAAATACGTGTGGCACTCGAGGACTGCCGCGGTAAAGCTATTGCATAGCATCGCATCGCTGTGCCGGTTGGAGTGGGGGGTGTTAGGTTTTTTCGTTACGGAATTTTTACATTCGGTCGCCGCGCTCAAAGTCTGAGATAAAAGCTATGCAATAGCTTAATAAACACCGACCGCTCAAAGTAATGGCGCGGCCCTAACGAGAACGGTCCATGAGAAGGAACCGAGCGGCGTTGTGTGCGTGCGTCAAGCTTGCGTACGTACATGAACGGTCCCTTTGTTAGAAGATAACTTACTTGTTCTCTTTATACTATGGTTTTACTCACGTTCAGTTCATTATTTTTTAGTGTCAATTAACGTTTATACATTCGATAAGATAAACTATTAATAATAGTGATTTATTATACACCCACACATGTATAATTTTATTCGAATACAGATTAATGTTAGTAGATATTGTTATAATTATTCGTTATTGATATAGAGGCTTTAATTAATGTGTTTTGTGCTTTTTAATTTGTTAACTGTTTTGTGATTTTCATTTTTAACTACTTAACAGTACAGAATTAGAAATAATAAAACTAAAGAATATAATACAATTCTATACTTACCGATAATATAATAAACGTGCGTATTTAAGGATCTCAAGGAAAGTGAAAAAATTCAAAAATTCCAGAGGTACTTTCTTTATACACTTATTTTTTATTTAACACCAAAAAGTATATAGAATTTTTTGACAACGTATTAAGCGTACGTGTTTTAACTACTGCCTACTGAGCAGATTGAAGAAATATATAAGTTAATCCCCATCCGCATACCACGCAAAATCACACCTCAATCGATCCAGCAATTCCCGCTATACCCAAACCCAATTCTTATTTCTAATATCTTTAAAAGATTAATCAAAAGTCCCGTAAGTCACGAACGACATAGCTGAATAAGAAATACTTAATTGACGACAAATATTGTTGGTCACGGTAATTAGTCGAGTACATAGTGACGTCATAGCTGATGGTCAGCCGTGACCGGTCACGGGTTCAAATCTGATAAAATTTTTGAGGATATATTTTATAGAATTGTTTGAGGATGTATGGAAAAATCAATTGTGTTATGTGTGAAAAATAATGGTTGTTAGAATTTTGTGCCGGATGGAAAGTGCTCTTTGGAAAGTGTATAAATTTTGATCGAATATTCTGAAAATAATGAATGTCTTTTCGTAGAATAGGTAAAAAATAAGATTTGCTTCCAAAAAGATTATACATAGAGCTTGGCTTAGGCTTATAGCGTTAATTTCAATTAATCATTATTTATTTTATAAAGTCAAGAAAGATATACTTACCAGCAAAAACATTCCACCTTAGCATTCCACTTAATTTCTACGGTTGCGTGTTTAAAAAATCATCATAAAAAGCCTAAATTAAAAACAAATGAAAAACACAGTAGCCGCGTATCATTTCGTTTTTAAATAAATTCGTATAAATAAATACACTTACACCTTGAACCTTCAAGCACATCCAAATCGCAAACACATAAATCTCCAAACCCATTTACTTCAATTCCATTGACCACAATATTTGGTGTAACTCAAAGGTGGTCCATTCTTAAGAAACTAATGCAATATAACTCAAATTAGCTAGCCGTTGTAACCAGGTGTCTCTTGAAAAGGTACAGTGGCTGTTTTATGGACATAATTTATTGTCTATTTTGAAGTACAATGCAATAATTGTAGGGCTTTTGTAGTTCAAGTATGGCTATGTGTGGATAGTTCACTTCTATCAATATTTAAGAGAATATCAATGATACGGTGTAGGTACAATAAAATTAATTGGTTATAAATTTGAAATTTATAGTTCATTATTATTATAAATATGTAATTGTAATTGAAAAAACTTAAACAAATGTGCAGTTCTAACAAAACAAAATGACATATTATTCTATGCCGCGCGACCACAGCGCGACGTTACTAGGTTACGTTGTTGAATTTTGTTGAACTTTCAAATGTTGCCTATTAAAGTAGCTCTACTATAGGTGTATTCAAGATTTTACTACTTTTCTATTTAAATACTGAATTTTAACAGTTAATTCATCAGAATTATATTTATTTACGAACATTAGACGGCAATAATAGGGCAGACTGTGTATCCATTTTGTTATGGCGTAGAAAGTAATTGAATAAAAAATTGTAATTTCATCTACTATGGAACTGTGACATTAGACTTTTAAACAAAAAACATGAATTCAATTTTACAGAGCAATAATAATATCATCACACTATTAAAAACATTCCTCAAGTGACCAAAAAGTGAAAATTCGATAATGAATCAATACTATGACCATAACGTCTTGTCTAGGGCATGCACCCGGGTTTACCCGGTTCCGAAAAACCCGGGTAAACCCGGGTTTTTTGATGATCTTGAGAACCGGGTCTGAATAGTATGAAACCCGGTTCTCCCGGTTCCGACCAAAATATTAAAATATAAAGTATTATTTATATTTTGCTGCATTATTTTAACAAATTTATTGTATCTGGCAACGTCAGACTCACGTGCATCGCGAATTTTCGTGCCACGCCTCAAGCGTGGCTCTGATTGGTTGTCTAACCTTAGATGCTATAAGTTTCCTACGGTTGTATTACCAAAAAAAAATTAGGCTTCGAAAATGACAAAAATTTGGCTACAGAAATATTTTTATTAGATTTGTCGTGAATTTGAAAAGCTGTTGATTTTACTGTTTCATATAATGATCCAGTCATGTTTTTTTTTTGGTATCAAGCTGAAATTTATATCGAATACTCAAGTCTTCGGTCCCTTTTATGTGAAAAAGTCAAACTAAAAACACAAGCCAACGCATCAAAAGATACAGCTGTAAATGCTGAAAATTTTCGCAAATTTCGACATCCGCATGGGACTCAAAACCTACAGCTGGGTACTTTTCATGAACACAGAGCCTTTAAATTTGGTAAAAGTAACGTCTTATAACACAGATAAAGGAAAAATTGCTAGAAACATAAATTTTAAAGTATACAACATTATAAAAAATAGGTTTGTTGCCGGTTTTTTGCTTTACAGTTTGCAGTTAATGAATAAGGTTTAAGTTTATATTATGTGCTATTATGATAACAAGGTACTTTACAAGACTGATAAATAAATAGAAGTATTGAAATTTTGTTTCTTTATTAATTTAATAAAATAAGACACAAGCCGCGTAAAATAAAAGGCCCATCAGGTACTTTTACAGTTACTTTTGTTTAATTTCATATTTTTTTCCGAAGTATTATAAAAGAACCGGGTAACCCGGTTCTACCCGGTTCTGAGCTCGATTTGGAACCGGGTTTCAGAAACTTGGAACCGGACTCGGTTCTGCATGCCCTAGTCTTGTCGAAGCAATTCCTAGGACCTAGGAGAATTTCTTTACCACTAGCTAGTGCCAGAATATAAGGAATTAAACGATCGATTGACCAGAAATGTATACTAATATTATGAAGCTGAAGAGTTTGTTTGTTTGAACGCGCTAATCTCAGGAACTACTGGTCCGATTTGCAAAATTCTTTCGGTGTTAGATAGCCCATTTATCTAGGAAGGCTATAAGCTATATATCATTACGCTAAGACCAATAGGAACGGTACCATGTGGGTGAAACCGCGAAGCGCAGCTAGTCCATCATAAACCCAAGAGGCTCCTATCAGCTAATAAAACAGACTTCACTAAGCATACGGTCCGAGTGCGGGCGCCAAAAGGTAAATATTCTTTGTGTAAGCCGCCTCGGAAATTAGTCAAAGGCTTGCTTGTATTTGTTTTCACTAAATATGCTTCGGCTACCGGCTTACTGCATTAGTTGTGGACATGCTTTGACTTCCATGTACTTTGGATCTGGTTTTGTCGTATCGGTTTAAAAATTATTAAGGTTGAACCTAGGTACTTATTCCAATATTACCGCCTTTATTATTGAAGTGAAAACTTCTTTAGCGGCGTTGAGCACTTTTTCTGTAATGGGTATAAAATCTTAAACTCGCGTCAGGACACGTGACCTGATCGAAAAAGCGTAAGGCGCGGGTCAAACACAAGCGGCGCGGGCGCGGGCGTGCCATAAGCGCACCTCTTGAATCTGTTTTGCACCACGTCCTTCTTATACATTTTGTATGAAAGAATTTTGGACAGGCGTCGAGACGGCACGCCACGGTTGTGCCACGGTTGCGCCGCCTTTCCAAAATTATTTCATACAAAATGCTAATAGCGCACCCGATGCACGCCGGCAGGGCGCCCGATGCGCGCCCGATGCGCGCCCGCAGTGCGCCCGATGCGCGCCGCGCCGCTTGTATATGTCCCGCGCCTAAGACGGATGGATATCAAACATGCTCAACGTTAATAATCAAGTTTTCACTTCTGCCGGCACTCCCGGAGTGCAACCCGTCTTTTTTTATGACTGTAGATAATAGTTTTGAATTATAAGATTGTGTTAGAACTACATCGTGCAAGAATGGTGGAAGAGATTTTGATGAAACGGAACAAGCGCCTGTTAAGTTATAAAAAAAACACAATAAGTTAATAAGGAGAACTAAATTTAACGTTGTTTTAAAGATTTCTCAACATCTCTGACATAAACAAGATAATTACTGCGAAATATGCTGTTTATTCCTACTAAATAATCAACAACCTAGTGCTAAGCATACGGCGTGACCTCTAGATTAAGTAAATAACTTTTTCTCAAAAGTCAATTGCTAAAAGTCGCGCTTTAACTAAATGTGACAAAAAAACAAATATTAATTGTTCTTTTAAGATTTTTAATGTATTTTTAGAATGTAACAACTATAGTTAGGTAAACAGAATTAAATGCACTATGTATTTCTTAAAGAATTTATGAATAATCGCCATATTATGTTCCTCAAGTTATAACAACTAGCTGTGCTCCGCGGTTTTACCCGCAGTGCTCCGCTCCTGTTGGTCTTAGCGAGGTGATATTATACAGGGTGTAATCGTTAAGTGTGCACAAGCGATTATTCCGTAACTATTGCAGATATCAAAAAACTTTAAACTGATATCGAAAGTACTTAACCTAATGAGTAAAATGGCCATAATAAATTTTTAAAAATAAAACGAGAAATAACCAAAAATGTTACATTAAACGCTCCCATACAATTTATTTCCCATACATTTTGTATTCATAGCAGATTTTCGAAGTGACGTCCTTATTGTGCAATACAATGAGGAGGTCTATTTACAGTTTCTAAATGAACTTCCCTTTAAATTTGCGAAGTAATTAAAGCAGAAAACCAAAAAAACAAAGAAAAAGCTAAAATCTTTCATATTAAATGTACATGGGATATTCATATCTCGCATACTAAATGTATGGGAGGGTTTAAAGTTATTTTTTTAGATATTTCTCGTATTATTTTTAAAAATTTAGTATGGCCATTTTACTTATTAGGTTAAGTACTTTCGATATCAGTTTAAAGTTTTTTGATATCTGTAATAGTTACGGAATAATCGCCTGTGCACACTTAACGATTACACCCTGTATAGCCTTCGTCGATATTAGTTAAGATTCCTTCCTACAATATTGGTATAGATTCCATAAATATCTACATACCTAATGATATTTAAAGAAAGCGCAGCTAACATAGTGCAAGAAGACCTACTGCGCATAAGTTTAATTATTTTGATTTATGTTTAAAAACTCATATCTATAGAACTTACTATGTAGGTAACTTCAAGCCCACAAAATTTGCAACAGATGTTCCCATAAAAACTTCTTAATGGACAACTATAGCTTATTCATAAATCGTAACTAATTGTTCCTTTATTCTTCTCAAGTTTTTGGAAGAATGAATAATGTGAGGCGTGAAATAGCCGCATTTTTTATAAGAATTTGCACCGTGAAGTAGGCGCCACGTGGTCATAAAACTTAGACTATGCCTTTAGTTTGACCGCTAGGACGTAGTATGATGAAATGAACAGATTCAACACTACAAAGTTATTTATTTGCGAATTAATGTTTTATTTGATCAATGTGTGTGTAATACTTGTAAATTAAACAAACCCTTTAAACTATTTTAGTGTGAAAAATAATATAATTTTGCAAATTAAACATCTTCCTAGCACTTGCAACTTAAACATTTTTTTTAAACCATAAATTTTATAACACTCATTCCGAGTAATATATTATTCCATTCTTGTTCAAATTATTTGTTATAATATATTTAATTCCATACTATTAGAATAATACATCCATCCATAATTTAATAATATTCCGTACATAGAAAACGACACACGTTTTATCGTTTATTCTACCCTATACTATCAACAAGCTTCTAAGCGGCATTACAAAGGCTTGCAAGCACAAATTTGTTCCTAATGATCTGCCGTGAAGCTGGTCAAGACGAGACGGTTTGACGACATTCAAAAACTTTGTTTTAATTTTTGCGACAAAAGTTTTCACTTTTGTGTACAAATTTTTAGAACTAAAGAAGTCGTCAGGTCAGGTTGTCAATAATTATTTAGGTAATATACATATTTCAATTCTGATTATTTTTTTTTTCGCACTCTTTTTTCGTCAAATAAGCGGATTTATACTTATTTTTACCAAAAAAATGAATTGAAATAAATAGACCTTTTTGAGAATACATCTACCTATGTATGTAAAAAACATAGACAGGGTTCAACGTTTTAATTTGTGATTCACTTGTTCTTGTTAATTTTCTCAGAAGCTTTATTTCATAAAAATAATACCTACATATAGAAATAAAAATTATAGGTACACATTATTTGTAAGAATAAATTTTAACGAGAGCTAAAAATCTGGAATATTCCATCAATAGTTCTATGCATTCCATTAAAAATGTAAGTAGATAAGTCTATCGTAATAAGCTTTGGAACGAATATTATAATGATGCATTTCTGCAAGGGACCTTGTTAACAAGTTGTTAGCAATGTTATTTCAAAGAGCATTTGATTTAAGTAGGTAGAAGAAACGTCTCTATGTAATAGGCATGACGAAAGATTTTCAAAACCTCTTCCATAATGTGTGTATACGTTTATTAAACAAGAAAAACCCTATATTTTGCTAATATACTTAAATTTAACGAAGATAAAAGCTATTTTTCAAAAAATATTTATTAACTGTGCCAAAACAGCTCACAGGTGTCATGGCGTAGGCGTGACGTCACTATTACGTAAATACGTAATTATCTGTATGCATAGCGAAGCAAAATTAAACAAATATTTAATTATTAAGTATTATAGAATCTAATTTCAAAGTTTATAAGTGGTGTGCAGTATTGCAATGTGAATCTACATAAAAATAATACCCAAAAAAAGTATTAAAGAGAAAATAATATGAAATGATTGTATAAATTGGACGGAGAGAAACCCGAACCACATATTCGTGAATTCGCAATTATATTTCTGTTCTGAGTCGATAAAGCATACGTTAAAAAATAGAAAATAAATAAAAATGCGTATTCTCAACATATTCATAACAACAAAATATACCTGACGCGAAGCTGTTTACATAGACGTGACGTCACGCGTGTTTTAGTCAAGATGGCCGACTGCAGAATTTCAATGTTTTATTTTATTGATAATCTCATTAATCTTAATGTTTTTACTATTTCTAAGTGACTATTTTTAATTTATTTATTATAAATTTTCCCTTAAAAACACTAATTCAATCATTTATGGATACTGTCGTCATGCCTATTCATACGATAGAAAGCTTTAAAATGTAAGGGATCAGACGCACTGCAGAAAAATGGCTGCGATTTCAGGAATTTTATTTGGATTTATATGTGGCTATTGGTATTTCATAATTATTAAAATATGCATTGTGTTTAATACATTTATGATTGTCACTTATAACGGCTACTGCGATGTTTTTAATTAAAATTTGATTAGATCTGCATAGGCATAAATTTTAAAACCTAGGTAGTATATCTGCAGGAGGCCGAGGGGCCAAATAACAATATTCACCCAAATACCATAACTTAGAAACATTAGGTTGATAAATATTAAGTATAGTAATGGAACGCACGCCATCTACTTTTAAACGATAATTAACAATTCAAATCAAAACCGAAACGGAAAATTACAAGTCCAAAATTAGCAGTGCGCGGTAGGCCGCGCTTTTTATACGCCGTCAAAATGGCGGTTCGGAAGCCATTTTGCGTCCGCAATTTTAATTGGAACGATAAAGGGACGTTTTTCGCGGAATATTTGAAGGGAATGCGGTCGGTGTCCGCAAAAAGTTTTATCTGTTGTCGATTAAAATTCCTCATTGGAATCGAACAAATAAGTGCTTTTTGTGGGCCACGCCTGTGACACTTCGCGACAATGGCGACCATGTTTTGGATGCATCGTTTGACGCTAACACTGGCTTTTTATGGGGTTGAACGGTTGGACACTGAGAGAAGCTCTTTTTCTGCATGGTAAGAGGGCTGTAGTGATAATTCGTAGTGGTTTAGTGGTGTCGATCTTCAATTGCCATGCCCTATAGAAGAAAAAATGTGTTTCTCGTGTAAACGAAGAGCGTCTGTGTATTGGAAATAAAATAAACTGATTATGATACAGACGATAAGGGGCCGTTCAAGTATTACGTGAGCAGATTTCTTACCATTTTTACCCCCCCCGCCCCCCTTGTCATCAAAAGTAAGCAAAGCACTTACCCCCTCCCCCTATGCTTACGTAAACATTTTTAGTAATAAATGTTTTTTTTATATTGTTATTTTTAAAATAGGAAAATTCATGAAAATATTAGGTTTAACTGATACACATAGAGTAAATGACAAAAAAATATAATCAGAAAATAATATAAAGAACATAACTAACATAAAGAATATTTTCGGAACAGTTTTTGGTATAACTTGGATTTGTCTATATGATATGACATTCTAATAAGATATTTAAATTTAAATAATTAAAACGTTAAACTTTGGCTAATTGCATCAACATAAACACAAATGATAACTTTCAATGCTTACAATACGTTTAGAATCCAAACAAAACAATACTGATAGATGCGCACTTGCAGCCGGCCGGCACGAGAGTGAATTATTAGACAAGTGAATAGCGCACGGTAATTTCCCTAATGCGCGGTAATTCCCCTAATCAGTTCTCAAAGCGAGTGCCTACGCATATGTATTATTTGCGGGAATCCCCGAAAAAACTTAAATAACTAACGATGACGTAATCATCATCTAGACCCCCCCGACCCCCATGTCATCCAAAATAAGCAAAACAGAGACCCCCCCACCCCCCCTTGGTGCTTACGTAATACTTGAACGGCCCCTAATATAATATTTGCACCTTTCTGTTAAAAAAAAATAAAGAAGCAGGAACGTTCCAGAAAGTTGTCTAGCCAAGGTGATGGCTTTTATAAATATTTATTTTGTTAATCGCAGGTTCTTACTGATTTGCTCTCTTCGCTCTTTGCTCTGCTTCTATTCTAAAATAGAATAATACAGACACTATTCAAAGAAGATGGCCTCAAAAAAGATCGCGATCTATGTGTATTCAATTTTAAATAAATAAAGACTGATTATACAAAGGAACTAATTATATACCATTTACAAGATTAAATTTTTTTACTGTCTTCTTCAACAAATAGCAAAACTATAAGAAAATCGAAGACATTTGTACACAACTATACCATTTGTCCTTCTTTTCTACTCATACACCGAACAAAGCCCCTCATTCTACGAAACTTTCATACCGGAGAGGAACCACACACAAGTTCATATTCTCATTGCCTTTCTATAAAACTTTCATACCGGAGAGGAACCATACACGAATTAATGTTCCTAAAGAATCTCATTGCCTCGCCATCCAAACTAATCAAAATACACGTCACACGACACGTTACCTATAAAACATTGGAACAGCGGCACCGATCTTGTCATATTACACATATTAATAGCTCTCTAATGGCTAGAACTGTAGCTCATAAAAACATCAACTAAAACGTTCGGTTGACACGAGCTCACGTAAATCAAAACGTGGCTGTAAATCAAAGACGTGTAACGGATGTGTTTTGAACAGTTTAAATGTCATAAAGTATTTTTGTTTGATCATTTAGTTGGGGTATAAATTTCGAGTTTTTGGAATGGTACGCCGATTGCAATGGTAATGTTTTGCGGAAAAACTGTAGTTATTTCACATTTCGTTTTTTATGATTTCAGTATTGATGAAAAGAGTCCTAGCACATATTAAAAGCAGAGTAGGGTATTGAACTTTGAAGAGAATAGTCGGATAAAGTACTATCAAGTTTCTTTCTAGCTTTCATATAATTCTGTGTTTTATGCTACCCATATATCTTGGAATCTTCGATTTCCCTCTTTCAATTCCAATAATAATAGATACCTACCTATTGTCTCATTTTGCTTTATTGGAAAAACCTCGTCAAATAGGAACCTATAATAAACAGTTCTTAAAAAAACAAAGCTAATGAAGTTTCTCTGTATACATGACTACATCATTGATTTGAATACCAATATCTACTTCTAAAATACAGTTAGTTAATGATGAATCATTTACTTAAGGAAGCTATTACGTATTTTTACAAAAACACGCTGTTTTACGGTACCATTTTAACTTAAAGCAATTACACGTGAGAACATAGTAATATCTTAATTTAAAGATAATATATTCAGCTCTACGTTCATCTTATAAAAATTGTACGACGTCATACAAAATTGTCGCTGAAATACGTTTTTTCCATCACAATAAACGCATAAAATGCAAAAAAATGGGGTCTAAAGCGGTACCATTTTAGGAAAATTAAGAGCCTAATCTATTTTCTTAACTATATCTTATTGAGGGATATATAGTCCTTTATATATGGTGTAATTTTTATGAATCTAAATCAAAATTTTATTTCAATTATGAGCTAAATTAAAAATACTTGTCGATTTCTTCATACATTTTGTTCTAGCGGTTCGTCAGACCGCGCTCAGAAGCGCTCTTGGAAGGACGGGTGTATCGCTCCTCGTGCCAAAAATAAAAACGAAATAAAAAAAGATTATTGTGCGTGCACTGTCTTTTTCGTGATTTGAAATATTTGATACTTTATAAGAGTAAACTGTATAAGTTTCATATTCCAATTATTTGTAATTTAAAATTATGTTTTAAAAATTACCTTGCCTGAGATTCTCTTTTTTATGGGTTGTTGAATAGGAATAGCGGCAAAGTTTTGAAGTAGACTAGTAGGAAGACTATTATGATGTTGGTTGATCTGTATGAGTATAAGATGGCGCCGACGAAAATTTGACTTTTTTTCGTGATGGGTGTCATTTTCATGGTTTTTGGGGTAGCTATTAACGAATATGAGGTCAAAACTATAATCCAAGATGGCGCTGACGAAAATTTGACTTTTTTTCGTGATGGGTGTCATTTTCATGGTTTTTGGGGTAGGTATTAACCAATATGAGGTCAAAACTAAAATCCAAGATGGCGCCGACGAAAATTTGACTTTTTTTCGTGATGGGTGTCATTTTCATGGTATTTGGGGTAGCTATTAACGAATATGAGGTCAAAACTATAATCCAAGATGGCGCCGACGAAAATTTTACATCTTTTCGTCATGGGTGTCATTTTCATGGTTTTTGGGGTAGGTATTAACCAATATGAGGTCAAAACTAAAATCTAAGATGGCGCCGACGAAAATTTTACATCTTTTCGTCATGGGTGTCATTTTCATGGTTTTTGGGGTAGCTATTAACGAATATGAGGTTGAAACTATAATCCAAGATGGCACCGACGAAAATTTGACATCTTTTCGTCATGGGTGTCATTTTCATGGTTTTTGGGGTAGCTATTTACGAATATGAGGTCAAAACTGAAATCCAAGATGGCGCCGACGAAAATTTTACATCTTTTCGTCATGGGTGTCATTTTCATGGTTTTTCGGGTAGCTATTAACCAATATGAGGTCAAAACTAAAATCCAAGATGGCGCCGACGAAAACTTTGACATCTTTTCGTCATGGGTGTCATTTTCATGGTTTTTGGAGTGGCTATTAACCAATATGAGGTCAAAACTGAAATCCAAGATGGCGCCGACGAAAATTTTACATCTTTTCGTCAAGGGTGTCATTTTCATGGTTTTTGGGGTAGCTATTAACCAATATGAGGTCAAAACTAAAATCCAAGATGGCGCCGACGAAAATTTGATATCTTTTCGGCATGGGTGTCATTTTCAAGGTTTTTGAGACAGCTAACAAATCCCCAATGTTACCGTCGATAATTTGGTACATTTTTCTTACAACCGTTACATATTTTTCGTGTAGAATTCAAATTTTGTGGAACTGTACACAGCTAATAGCCTTTTGAAGTGAAACTTCTTTAGACGCATTGAGAGTAAAATTTCAAGATCGCATCATGGTAATACTGTCACGTTATGGAGCAAGGCGGCGATTTTGGTATCTATGAATTTCGCCAAAGAAGTTTCACTTCTGACACGTTATCTTGGCACACACGCTCTTTTTTATTGTATTCTCTTCGTTTTAATGTTTTAGATGAACTTTATTTTGAATAAAGTTTAGCGAATATATTTAAAGTTAATAATATCTGTCAGAATATTAACATGATTGCCACAGAGTTGCGTTTTATATTACACTAGCTTACCGCCCGCGGCTTCGCCCGCTTTCTCTAAAACGATTTGAGATTTAAACTATCCTATTTCTCAAGTTGGATCGAACTGCACATGGTGTGCGAATTTTATTATAATCGGTTAAGTGGTTTATGAGTCCATTGAGGACAAACATTGTGACACGAGATTTATATATATTAAGATTTCTAAATATGCATTTCAATGTTCTTTAAAATTGTTTTTTTTTAAGACTTTCTACAAAACTGTACTTGTTAACGTTTTTGTTATTTTATTTAAGTTTACTTTAAAGGAGTAAGAAAAATATACCAAATTATCGACGGTTACATTGGGGATTTGTTAATAGCTGTCTCAAAAAGACACCCATGCCGAAAAGATGTAAAAGTTTCGTCGACACCATCTTGGATTTTAGCTTTGACCTCATATTGGTAAATAGCTACCCCAAAAACCATGAAAATGACACCCGTGACGAAAAGATGTAAAATTTTCGTCGGCGCCATCTTCGATTTTAGTTTTGACCTCATATTGGTTAATAGCTACCCCAAAAACCATGAAAATGACACCCGTGACGAAAAGATGTAAAATTTTCGTCGGCGCCATCTTAGATTTTTTTTTGACCTCGTATTGGTTAACAGATACCCCAATAACCATGAAAATAACACCCATGACGAAAATATGTAAAATTTTCGTCGGCGCCATCTTGGATTTTAGTTTTGACCTCATATTGGTTAATAGATACCCCAATAACCATGAAAATGACACCCATGACGAAAATATGTAAAATTTTCGTCGGCGCCATCTTGGATTTTAGTTTTGACCTCATATTGGTTAATAGCTACCCCAAAAACCATGAAAATGACACCCATCACGAAAAAAAGTCAAATTTTCGTCGACGCCATCTTGGATTGTTGTTTCATAAAAATTATGGCTTAGAGCCATAAGGCCGCCATTTGTACATTTTGAATGGTTTTGTTGTACTTTTATTTTATAAGACTGTTGTACAATAAAGAGTAAATAAATAAATAAATAAATAATATTTGCAAATGTGTTTGCTACTTAGGAAAAGTTCAGATTTAAAGATATCATAGGTAATGTGACGAATATAATTTATTTCATTCCGACTGTTTCTCGGAATAACATACATTTACTAAGAATTGCATACAATGCCGGGTTTAATATATTGCCGCCTGCCGGTAACATAATATCATGTATGATAATAATTCTTAAAAAAGTATTTTATACATTTCTTAAAAAGCATACAATAATAATACAATTCATTAACTGATTATTATTCAAATTGTTGTAAAATAGTCACACTTTTTTAAGTTGGTTGAATACTCTAAAATACTTATAAGGATCGTACCTACTAATAAAAGTAACAAAATGAATTTTTAAAGTTCCCAGTAATCTTCTGGAATCAATTTAAATAAAAATATTAAAAAAAAATATCAAGTATGAAGATGGTCTATAAAATGGAATGCGCTATGTTTACGTGAGCGTGATGTTCCCGCGAACCACGTTGCGACGTTAAATACCTAAATTTGAGTAGCGCAGATTTGTGACAGCGTCCTTAACTAATAATTAACAGATCCCAGTAGGAAGATGTCAATTAGCATTCATTTTTGTCGGCCCGTTTTTTTCCTTACCTAGACAAAAAATAAAGATGATTTATGACATCGAATGTAACACGAGTCGAAGTAGGATACAAATTGTCTGTGGCAGATCGTTTTTTTTAAATATCTATGGAGGACCATAGCAAGGATGCTTGTGTATGGAATATCGATGAATTAAAACTTACATTTAAAGAGGAAAAAGGTTCAATTATAATACCTATGTTGAGCATATTAAAAAAAAAATCGAGAAACTGGAAAATCTTCATTTTAACAATTTGTTGGTCACGTTGATGTGTCGTCGGATTTTGAAGACTTGAAGTATATATAGTTAATTTAATTTTATTTTGAAATTGTTTCTATTTAAATCTCAAATATGTATAAAAATGTCTCTACGATTGATAGAGATAATTTTAATTTGTTGTTATTAATAAGCCAAATACATAGTTCATTATGTCCGGTTTTGACAGAATATTTATGGCTATGTCATTTCATATTATGATTTACCTACGCCTCGTATTTTAAAATTAAGAAAAATAATCTTTATAATAATTTATGTAGAAAAATATAGATTGAGTTTAATTTAAATAACAATAGTATCGATATATTCCAAGACATCACTATTTTTGAAACCCCTAAATATCTTTACGAGTTCAAAATCTAAAAACCCCAAAATTCTTGCCGTTGTGAAACAAAAAATTATACAAAAATAAATTATAGTACACCGCAATAAGAGCTACATTATTTTAAAGTATTTATTCAGGACAATTTTTGGCTAATTTGCCTGAAATATTTTCTTATGGTATTCTATTTTGACATTAGTGTTAATAGACCGCAGGTGTTCAAAGGAATTTCGGAAATGTAAGGGAGATTTGATGAACTAGTTTTGTGACCCGACTTTGAACGTCGATTTTTATATTTCCGAATGTTTTTTTAAGTAATTACCTATACTTCCAATTAAAAACGAATGTTGTAAAATATTGAAATATATAATTTATTGAAATTATTTATTCTACAGGAAATAATGAAATTATTAATAGTTGGGATAATTTGTACTTGAGAGAGAAAAGAAGAAGTCAGAAAATGTGAAAGATAGACTGCATTGTTTTTCCAACTTTCTAACGTTTTCCTTACATGCAAATCTTTTCGCTTTTAGTCGTATTACCCTACCGTTAAATTGTAACCGTACAAGTAAAGCCACGCTCTACAGCTAGTTTTTACATTTACAACCTGCGAACAAACCGTAATTAGCGAATGTTTTTATCCCCACACGTGCGTCCCAATACCCAATGATTCCCAATGATGTGGTATCTTGGTGTTTGGGCCAAATACATTACAAAGTCACAGAAACACGCATGGAATTTGGGCATATGATTTAGAGGCCATGCAGTTATGCTGATGTTTCCGTTGCCGTTTTTTTTGATATGTTTGGTTATTTTTGATTGATGAAAATGTATGAGTATTTGGAAGACTAAGGGCCGATTTTTCAATGCTTGGATAAAACTTATCCGTCCAATAAAGTATTACACGATAATATTAAAATGTCACGTAAACGGTCAAATACGGACAATTAGAATACGTTTTTAAAATGGTAGTTTTGTACATTATTCGACGGATAAGTTTTAACCAAGGATTGAAAAATCAGCCCTTAGATTACTTACTGAACTATTTAAAAGTAATGTTTGAAGATAATTTTATTGTTTATTTGCGTAAAAAAAAATTAAACACACTCTATGAGACTTCGATATTTTTTTCTCACAATAACTACAATAGGAGTCAAACATTAATAGTATCGCCATAATCAACAATATGTTATTAATATCAGCCTCATCGTTTATCTCGACTGAACCCAGTCAATCCCAGCGCAAACTTATTGCGAAATCAATACAAGCAATTAACATCTTTATCCCATAGACATAAGACACAAGATAGCGTCCCAAAAATTGGTACCTACACACACTCAATTTTTCTTCGCACCCCACGTAATTAACTGTTTTCCCTTCCGAATACAAAATACCTATTTAGCACCGTTTAGGAGAGGGACGGAGATAGGGTGATGCGTGTGTGCGAAAGAGATAGTTGTTAGGGTAAAAGCCCTAGTTACACGGTAAGGGTGGTTAGGGACGTCAAAAGATTGGTGACCCTTTGCGGCCTATTTTGGGAAACGGAGTGTAATGCGATAATGTATTTATAGATCTTTGTAATGGAACTAAAGTGGCATTATCTTTTTTTTGCTAGTAAGATAAATAGATACAATAATATTCAGTGGTAGATTTTTTTTATGAATAAATTATGTCATTCAAATTTAAAATTTTGATTGGATAGGTAGGTACTAGGTATAGGTATATATAGCCTAGGTAAGAGATATTTTTTTGGCAATTTATCAAATAAGCATTAGGTATAGTTTTCTATTTAACTATTGCTTTAATTCAGTAGATACCTAGATATCTATTAGGCAGGTAGTTAGGTAGGTAGAATAAAATGTAATATTTTTATTTATTTACATAAATAAAAATATTGACCTAAATATCAATTTATCTTTAGGTGAATACTTAAAATAGAAAACTTTTTTACAAATTATTTTAACTACCTACAATTTATTTAACACAGATAGCATGAATGTTTTTTTTTTCAAGAACATTTTCCCTCACTAATAATATTCACTTTGTTAGCACTTTACTCTCCCATGAGAACACTTAAAAGCTACCAACCGTTAGTAATGAATTACTAAATAATAATTCAAATAATTTATAACAACGTTAAACGTCTGATTGTCATACGAGTTGTAAATCACGGGCGCTAATTTGAAACGGATCCGTAAACAGAACGCCGAATTTCAGCAAAGCATCGCCCCTTGGCCCTAATCTCATAAAGGGAACCGTACCTCTCAAAAGGATTTAACAAGCGGTATTCACTGCTCATTATATTTTTATACTTTATACCTCTGGTGGCGGACATAAAGTGCGCGATCAAAACACGCGAACCCCTACAAAAGGTAATTATGTTTTGATTTCTACAAAAAATTCGAGTATCACAAAGGAGACTAACGAGATAAGAGCGTGCTAAATCGTCCCCCCCTTCACCCGCGTCGGGATCAATTCGCTCGCGAACGGTCGATTGGCTGAGCGAGATGGCTTTATTCGGGGGCGTGTCCCTCGTAGGCCACGCCCTCCCCGCTGCGAGGGTTTCCGCCGCTCCTCGCCGGCCAGTCAACCTCCGACCGCGCCCGCATGCGTACACGATCCCACGATCGCGACCCCATTGTGAAACTGTGCTAAATGGAACTGACCGGCGTTCAATGTTAAAGAAACAAATATACGAGGAGAAAGAAGTGAACATGGCGATACAGAGTGTTTCGAGATATCCCAGCAGCCCCGCGGAGGCGACGGAACCGCCAAAGGCATCGAGGATCAGCTTCAGCGTTGCTTCGATCCTAGCGGATACGAAAACTAACCAGGTCGATGAGGCCGAGATGATCAGGCATCACCGAACGATCCCGGAATCGCCTTTGAGGCAATCTCCTGAAGCGCAGCCGGAGCTCCCCGGCGGAAAATCATCACCGCGCCCGTCATCTAATGCTTCACCTATGAATCTAAACGTATCAGCCCATGCGACGTCTTCTGACGAAGAATACGAAGATTCCGTGAATCAGGAAGACTCTATAGTCGATGTGGAAGATCTGCAGAATGGCGGACATAGTGACGACGATGACAGAATGTCTAGTAATGAAAAAGAGAGGCTAGGACCGATAAGGCCGACCCCGTTCAGCGCGCTGGCTGCTGCAGCGGCGGCTTACCACAGCTTAGGAAGCTGGGCGGGACCTCCTCCCGTCGTGCCTTCGTTTGGACCATTGTTCCAATCGCATTTCCCTGGACATCTAACAGGTAAGATTCATTATTTTTCACTTTGCTTTACCTCTAAACATTCCTCTTTGAAATTTAATCGATTTGGTAATTCTATGCTTATTTGTTGTTATCGTTGTTAGTTTAGAGGAGTATCGAGCATTAAATTGTATTGTTAAACTTAAATAAACATTTTTAGACGCTTCAGGCTTCTTAATATTTTCCAAGGGTCGCATTGTTCAATCGTCACAGAACAATACTTCATTTGACAGAACATAAATCACTTTTTTGTTCGCTTCAACGATTTTTTCTTCACTGTCACTTTCTTTAGCTGCTTCTCTAATAACTGTAATAATTGTAACTGTAATCATGCATAAAATTATAGGTGTATTAAGACTAAGTAGGTATGATATGCGATAATGGTTGCACGATAGTTTTGTAAAGTGATTTAAATGTAAATTCCTGATATTGAATAGACGATTACACAAAAATGTAATCGCCTGATACAATTACCCACGCACTTAAAACACCGTTAATTGCAAGTGTATGCAATAATTATAACCTGACACGCATTGCTTTAGTACAATTAGTGTATTTGTTCGTTGCATAATTCTGTTTAGTTAGAAGAATAATCTTCATCGACGGAATATTTTTAATATCGTATTAAGTTAGGAAGGTCTACGGTATTAATTTATATCTACTTTGATCTGTATCTACTTTATTAAATTGATTTAAAGTATTTAAATGTATATTTGGAAATTAATTTCTACGATTTTCTATAAATACATCAAGTATTAAATAGGCACTTACTACTATATTTGATTTAGATTAAAATACCAATTACATATTAGCATTAGGTCGGGACCGTATTATTTTAGTGTTAATGCTTATAAATAATTTATTTTCACCACGATTTCGAATTAATTTTAAACTACAGTTATAAAAGAAATATTGTTGAATAGAAAATATTCAATTGTTTATAATTACAATGACTCGGTTATATTTATTACCTTATTACCTACCGTTCGTTTAAAATTTAAATATAAAATGATAATGATACTTAATTAGAAAATTTACGCAGTTAATAAATTTAACTTTACAAGAATCAAGAATGTTGGAGCAATTTTGTTGTTCAATTGTACAATCAATTATGTTATTATGATAATTATTATTTAGTCTTACAATTAGGTACGCTCGTTTTAATGATAATTTATTTTCCTCTAGAATAAATATTTAATAAATGTTTTCATCACTTGAATTGCCTTAAATCTTGTCAGATTTAATCTCTAATTGGATTTTATTTTTGTGCTAATCTGATTTTTTATGATTACGGTTATATTTTTTTACATAGGCCTAATTTGTATCTGTCTATATTATATTACTATTATGTTGATATTATCTATTCGTGTCATATTATAGCTACAAAATATCGCTGTCGTAGACGCTCTGCTTTTTAAGATATTTCCTGCTAACCAAAATATCTACGTAGATATTACCTGCTATCCAGAATAATAACTAGTAACTGGCGTCCTTACTAAACTAATATAATATATACTACAAAAGTACCTAGTTACCTAAGTCCGTATCACACAATTTTAAACTAAGCTTAGTGCTTACCCATCGACTTAACAAACGTTCGACAAAATTCACAGACACCTTCGAAACACAAGCCGAAAATCTTCTAAAACCGGTTACAAACAAACAAATAAACCCATAAGCCAAACATAAATAGCGGATCTGTCGAAATGCGAAAACAATATTTGAAAATGGCGGCAAGGCGGGATCGCGTCAACATGGCCGACGACTTTGCATAATACCCTCACAATGACAGTTATTTGTAGTTTATACAATAATTATCATATTTAGATCTTGTAAGCCTACACAGTTCTCTTGTAAATTTAATTTTGAATAAGTTTCTTTAATGTATTAAAAGTTTGTTTTTGCAAAGGTATTTTAATCAATTTAAAATACTCACAGCCCAAATTAATCTAGGTATGTAGGTATTTCATTAAATGTGTATGAACATTGCTGATTAATTGCTTCCCTTATAAAACATGTCATGTAATTTCTTCTTCAATTAATAAGTTACAGGCATTACTCACATTTCCTTTCGCTTATAAAAACGTTGTAAACGCAAATGATTTTATTTCATTAGCAAGACTATGTTAACTTTTTTTATAAAACCTTTCGATAAATGAAAGTGTTTGTACTTACTTTCCCACCGTTCCGCTGTTTGAAAGTAGGTAAACATGTTTAGGACATTTATATTAGGTATATAAATAAGTCTAGGTTCTAGAATCTAGACTTATTTATACCACGTAATTAATTCCTGCATTCACATTTCAATTATTTAATTTTTCACGTATTTATTCACGTAACTACGTCTTAGTTATTTGCGATATTCAATAACAAATGAAAGTCAAATGTAAACGCATTGTCCCATGCCATGATTAAAAAAAGTAAAACCGAAAAGCGCGGCAACGGAAAAAAACATAACCTCAAAATGCAATTTCTCCCACGAACGCATAGCTTGCTGAAAAATGAGCAATAAGCCGCAAAAACATCCTGAAAGCTACATTACAGCTTAACATTATGAATTTACACACTTAACATGCTTTTGTTCGCTTTTAATTGATAAAATTGCAAGAACAAAATTATATTGAAACATGCGAGTATATCTAATAATGGCGACAACGCACGGAACGGCTGACGCTCAATTTACATTTTTCATTAATTAACTGTAATTTTTTTAGTATTTTATTACTACATGATAGCGGAGTAAGTACCTAATAGAATTAGTTTGGAGATAATGCGAAACGGATTTGCTTGTAAAATATGTTTTATATGATAATGCAGTTATGCGGGAGTCAGGAGCCGCAATATCTACGAATAAGACGTATTGTAAAATATAAGATCTTGGTGACATTTTTAGATAGTTTATCGAATATGTTACTCAGATAAGTGCACAACATAAGAATTATTTTACATTGTTTGTAAAAAATATTCTTGAAATGGACAACGTATTTTCATTTTGTTTATTCATTTAACTTAAATTAATTAAAGCATGGAGTAATTCCCTTGGCAAATTTGCACTTTAAAATATGCATAGGTACAGACCACAGATCACAGAAACTATAAAATATCTACTAATAGTTTTTAAAAGATTAATATCAGTTATAATTAGATAAAGAAACAACGCTTAGGTATTAATTAATGAAGTCGAAAATGGTTAATTACAAAAATACTTATCAATTATTTATGCTAATCTATTGAGGTTTTACATATGAAATAGCACCTAACAATTATTGACTGATTGTCCCGTAATATCTTTGTATCAAATTCTTATCCAACTCTAAGCAGCTATTTTGTACATAATTAAGCATACAAATTATACGCATAAAATACACGAAGCAATCTTATTCAATTATACACATCTATTATTAACATTACTCTTTGTTAAGCCTCATGTGACACCGAATAAGTTGCAAGCGCGTATCTAAAGAATCACGGGCGACTGAAAAATAAAACACAACCAGTTTTATCGAGGTACAATACCCTGCGACCGTATTACCGCTTTTACGAACTATAATACGCGTTAATACGACTATTACCTGTATTTCCTATTTGTTTACGGTCCAGGATAATAGACTATTACCATACTATTACGAATGTTAAATTGCTAATACAAAACGCTTGAGGGATTTCGATTAAGAGCCGATTGCTTTCACGGTGTGACTGTCAGCCATTATGTTGGATTGTATTATATAATTAGCTTGGATTTTTATTCCGATAACATTGATTATTGTTGGGAATTTGAAAAGCAGTATTAGCTATACAATAATGTGATTTGATGCCGATCTATATTGACCTCTTGTGTGTTGAACGAACAGTGAACTTTGTAGTCGTTCGTATGAATATTGTTTTTCAAGTCTTCAAGAATTAATTAGCTATTTATATACTTTTCTTTCATTTTATTCTTGAATAACGAAATTATTTCTATTGTTTCATGTGTGACATTATTGCCAACGGCTCTCGTAGAGTTACAAAAGTCAGTACCTAACATATAACATAATTAAGAATATATAGTGCATAGTTACACTTAGGGCCGTATATTTTTCTCAAAGGATTTCATATATGCGTTTAATTGAATATTCTACTCTCATTATAATATTTTCGCTTAAACCGCTGAACACCACAACGCTTTTAAGGTTCGTACAAAATGTGCGAGCCAGTAATTAAGGTAACCAATTAGGCCGTGCTATCGGGAATTAACTTAACATTTACTAATTAGCACCGTATAATATAAATACTAGCATTTGCGAGTGTACTCCAAGATAACCCCCATATTTGTCTATCAAAATAACGGTACCGTGAGCCAAAACATTGTGAAACCTATTTGCGAATTGATACCATAATACCTTGTAATATGTGACAAATTTGTCCGAAGGCTTCACTTTTTTCGCTCGATACTCGCTCGATTGCCTTCCCTAATTAGCTCGCCATCTGTTTTAATTCATTTCGCGATAGTTTTACAAGTATTTTATTGACGCGTGGCTCCGCCTGGTGGTTGGAGCGATTAATCGATTCGTTTGCGTGCGAGTCGCTCGATTGAATGTCTGGCCTGCATTCGATTTTAAACAATTTTATCGATATTTCGTTTCCATTCCAGTTAATTACGAATTGTGGTTCTAATTGTTTGGGGGATTGTTTATAGTGCCGGCGGCATGGGAGGTCCATAAATGACGTGTTCGTCAAGGGAATTGTTGTCCTATGATGTGTAGATAAGGTCGAAGATCGCAGATAACTTTAGCGGCTCAACTGACGCGTGGTAACGTCTTTTGGACGATGACAGAAAATAATAAATCTCTAGATAACATCAGAGGTGGAGATTATACGGTACTGTGTTGCATCACGCCATCCATACTTCCTGCACAAATTAGTTCGCGAACATTTCTAATTGGCTTTGTTGTTGGTGAATAGACCTTGAAGACTAGTGCGATAGGGTTGAAATTCGTATGGTGTGTGAAATATATTTTTAGCTTTTCGCCGAACAGTAAGTTACGATGGTAAACTGTTGTAGTTTAAGTGGCTAGTTAAAGTATAATTGTCAGCGAAATGTTACGAGTTAACTCTTGTTTTAACTGATGTTTAACCACACGCAATGCGTTTGCTTTATTCCTAGTGGGTTATTTAAATCAATATCCCTTTGAAGTGATTTACTTTGCTGACAAAGTTTTCAAACTAATTACGTATATAAAAGCTACATAACTATGAAGAAAAATACTATTTGTGTTATTTTTGTCCTATCACAAGTACAACAAAACCCTTAACAATTATTTTAACCAAATATAGAGTCATAATTGAATAGTGTAGTACCTACCTACCAGCTTATTCTAAACTTCCATACAATCCAAAACAAAAAATATAACAAAAATGAAATTCTCGCCTGCTACAAACGGTAACCGATTTGAAATGCCCATTAGGCCTATAATGTCTTTTTCTTTTTATTCCACATTCCCTCACGAAATCCGTTGTTTTCGCAAAATTGCACATTATTCTCAGTTTATGCTTTGAATAATTTTATAAACACTCATTTAAATGAATAACATAGTTACTACAACTTTGCTTAGGTACATGAATTAGGTTTTTGAAGAACGGGTCAGATTTATTTCTCTGATTAATTTTCTATTCGGATAAGTTACCCATTAGTTTATCTAATAGATACCAACTAATAGGAAATTAAAGAGACTTTGAATGAATTTACAGTTTTTAATTTTAATGTTATAGCCAAAAGAATATAGCGCACACTAATTAATGCTCTCTTCCCGCGCAATCGACTGACATCTGCCAGCCTTAGGGAGGGGACGTGTCCGCGACTAGTGATGTGCGTTCTTGAGTCCATCTAACACAGTCTTTCCCAACGTGGGCGATAACGCCCCCTTGTGGGCGCTGCAGGCCTAAAGGGGGGCGGTAAGAGACCCAGAAAAAAAAGGGGGCGTTGTGTAGGGCTTTGGGGTCGATTTATAATTTCATCTACCTAGCTAGGAAGACTCTTAGAAACCGACTGAGCTCTCGACTTCGAGAGTCGACATCTTGTGAACATCAACTAATATTAATTAAGATATAGTTCAAAATCGGTTCGATATAATAGACCGCGGGCAATCATGTTTTAACAAGTTTTTGTTAAATAATCCGATTTGTACATTCCTGTATCAATCGGCTGGTTCTATAATACTTGTTCTTGCTTGTCGAGTACGATTGGGCGTCGAATGAGATAAACGAGTTTATGCACGTTTGATGTCTTATTCCTGTTGGTGCGTGCTGCTTATGCAATCCTATGTAAACGACGTAAATTTATTTTATTTTGATTTGCGGTTTCGCGCATAATAGATAAGCAGTACTTGATTTCAACACTTACGTATTTCTCAAAACAAAACAATGTCGGAAGTAAAGAAGAAGAGACGGCAATACTCTGCGGAATATATTAAATTCGGATTTATTGAAAATCCCACAAACCCGTCGTCGCCTTTGTGTCTTCTATGTCTAAAAACATTTTCGAACGAAGCAATGAAGCCTTCAAGACTGCAAGATTTCTCTGGATGCATTTTCTTCATTTGAATAAAATGCATCCAGATAAGAAAGACAAGAATGTAGCATATTTTCAAGACCTAGAGAAGAAGCATAATACTCAGCCAAGTGTATCAAAACTATTTTCGGCGGCTGCTAAGTAAGATGACGACGGACTTCGAGCTTCGTACAATATCTCTTTGTTAATTGCTCAAAAAGGCAAACCACACAACATCGGAGAAGAGTTAATTTTGCCAGCAATAAAGGAAGTAATAACTACTGTGCTTCATAAACCGGCCGCAGATATTATCCGAAAAATTCCTTTGAGTAATAATTCTGTGCAAAGACGAATTGATGAAATGGCTGAAAACATTGAAGAATCATTGTGCAATCATCTGAGGACTAGTCAATTCTCAATTCAGCTCGATGAGTCCACTTTACCAACTAATGAAGCGTTGTTGCTATCTTACGGGAGGTTTATTAAAGATGAGAAAATACGTGAAGAACTATTGTTTGCCAGAAATTTGGAGACAGATACAAAAGGCGAAACCATATTCAATACATTGGAAAAGTTTTGTGAAGAGAAAGAGATTCCTTTGAAAAATATTATATCAGTAGCTACGGATGGCGCTCCGGCTATGACAGGGCGCCATAAAGGCTTCATAGCGTACTTAAAGAATAAAATTCCAGATGTCCTTGCTATACATTGCGTTATTCATAGACAACATTTGGTTGCTAGAAACTTAAGTGAACGACTATTTCAATCACTGCAATATGTCATCAAAGCAGTCAATAAAATCCGTAGCAGCTCTTTGAATGATAGATTATTTCATCAGCTTTGTGCTACTAATGACGAAGATTTCAACCGTTTGTTGCTTCATACTGAAGTTCGTTGGCTGTCAAGAGGCAATTGTCTGATTCGATTTTACAACCTGTTTGACTCTGTGATAGAGTTCTTGGAAACTAAAGATACAGAACTGCGCAACAATCTCATAACATCAAAGAATAATATAGCTTACATGACAGACCTGTATAAACTGTTCAACGACATGAACCTCCAACTGCAAGGCGATGAACTAAATTTAATTAAAACAAAAAATGTCGTTGCTGCTTTCGCAGCCAAACTGCTTCTGCACATAAAGTTAATTTTTAGAAAAAAAAACAAAAACCGACTTCAAGACTATACCTATATGTACAAATTTAAACTGAAAAGTAGAAAATAATATTAAATAATAATAATGATATTAATTTTTTATTTTAATTACTTTAAACATTCAACGAAAAGGTTTCCTAAGTTATTTTTGAAGTCGGTGCCGCCCAAGAACAGTTTTATTGTTGCAAAGGCAGCAACAAATGGAATGTACGGCGGCGCGACGCGGCTGCGCGTGAGGGCCACAGAGCAAGTATGGTGAGGGCAGACTGTAATAAGTATATAGTCTATGGGGCAGACGTCGTTGACGGTTGTGTCTCTATGCATAAAAATTTTGATGCGCTTCTTTGCAATTTATAAGTAAGCTTACGTGCGATTTTCTGTTCTCTAGTAAAAGTTAAGGTAATTAATATAATAAATAGTGTAATTAATTATTAGGTTATTTTTTTATTAAGGATATTTATGCTATTGCATAGCTTCTATCGCGGGCCTTGAGCGCGGGGACCGAATCCAGAAATTCCGTAACGAAAAAACCTCACGCTCCCCCCTCCGACGGGCGTGGAGGTGTGGCATGAAGGCATATCATGCAATAGCTTTACCGCGGCAGTCCCCGAGTGCCACACGTCTTTTTTTTGTTTTGGTTGGCACCGACTTCAAAAATAACTTAGGAAACCTTTTCGTTGAATGTTTAAAGTAATTAAAATAAAAAATTAATATCATTATTATTATTTAATATTATTTTCTACTTTTCAGTTTAAATTTGTACATATAGGTATAGTCTTGAAGTCGGTTTTTGTTTTTTTTTTCTAAAAATTAACTTTATTTTTAATTTTTAAGTGGAAAGTTAGTGTATTTTGTTTGTATATAATATGGATAGGCCTACTAAACGCGCTTCTCAAATGAGAAAGCGTCGTTTGGAAGAAAGTAGGGACGAGAGGGAAGATCGTCTAAAGAAGAGTAGGGAAAGATTTGCAATAAAAATTGCAAATGAGAGTGATGAGCAGCGGGCGTATAGACTTTCGCATACTCAAACTTATCAAGGCTTAATGAAAGTCCAAAAAGTCATGCTCAACGACTCAGTTTGATTCACGAGCGTTTATCAAACGAAAGCGAAGAGCAACGTTCTCATCGCCTTGGTTTGATTCACGAGCGTTTGTCAAATGAATCTATCGAATCCAGATCGGCTCGATTAGATGCTATGCGACAAGCTAGTCGCAACCGCAGGAATGTTTTCGAACAATCTATACGATCAAACATACAAAAAGAAAACATACTGTCGAATCAAAAACCCTCCTTTTTTGATGTTGGTTAAAAATCGACTAGCATGAAGCTCCTAGTCGAGACGAATCAAATGAGCACAAACACGGCGGAATTGCTTTATTTTATTACAGAGTTCCCATGGCTATTTACCGTCTCCATCATCAGACCCTGAATACCACATAGGATCGGAGTACTTATTAATTAGACTCAAACACATTCAAATTCGATGGTATTACATAATTTTGTTACAGAGATCCCATACTCCTAAACCATTCATCATCAGCTTCATCATCAGCTCAGCAACATCAGATGGTGACCATTAGATGCAAAAATCTACATAGATTAAGATAATTTCTGATAAACAGTGTATATGCCTACAAAATTTGAGGGTTTGCCTCGTTTTCCCCAGGATCCCATCATCAGATCCTGACCTGGTGACAATGGGACCACCTCTGACGTATGACCTACCAAATAAAAAAAGAATTATTCAAATCGGTTTATAATTGCCGGAGTAATCGCGTAACAAATATACAAAAAAAAAAATACTGTCGAATTGAGAACCTCCTCCTTTTTTTGAAGTCGGTTAAAAAAGAATATGGGCAGACGTGAGTTTCACAATTTTCCGAATTTATCAGTATTTTGCAGTAACGACGACTTGTTTGCCTACTGCCAACATTTGGAAAACCTCCACATTGACTTCACCGAACGATACCAGGACATTTTAAACTTGGAAATACCAGACTGGGTGTTGGATCCGTTTTCAAATGTCAACACAGCAATGTCACCTCAGCTGGAAGAAGAACTTATAGAATTGACAACAAACGAAGAAACAAAAATCAAGTTTAAAAATGGATATCAAGAATTTTGGCTACAAAAACCGATCCCACAATTGTACCCTGGATTGTGGTCAATTGTTCAACGATTCTTGATAGCATTCCCATCGTCATATTTGTGTGAACGTGGATTTAGTGCTGTGGCAACGCTGCTTACTAAAAAGAGAAATCGTTTGCGTGTTACCGAACGTGGCGACTTGCGGCTGTTTTTGAGTAAATTGGAACCTGATATCAACAAACTTATTGAACAGCATCAGATTCAACCTTCACATTAGTTTTTATATAAGAATTGATTATGTTTGTTTTATTTTCAATAAAAGATACTCTACTATAAAGTTGCGTTTCAATAATCAGTTATAAGTACTTAGCGTTTTTTAAGTATGTTTAAAAAGGGGGGCGTTAAAAAATAATTTATTCTTAAAGTGGGCAGTAGACAAAAAAAGGTTGGGAACCCCTGATCTAACACTACTTAATTAAACTTTAAGATATTGTTGGTCCTAGTCTAAATATATATTATGTAGCCCTTTTTGTACAGTCTTAACATACTAAAAAATTAACTAAATCTCTCTATTACAGCACTCTTAAAAACATCATAGAGAAGTAATAAACATTTCATTTTTGCTAATCATTTATGTAAATAACATACTCATAGTCTTTATTGCTTCTCGGTGACTGGTTCTATTAATAATATTATAAATTAATAAATATGAATGAAGACTAATTGAGAAAAGCTATCGGTCGCTACATAAAAACTGTAATATCCATAAAATCTACGATCGCCGATCGGATAGCTACCAAATTTGTATGTAAATTAACATTTAAATATTAACAGAACAGGTTATATAGGTACCATAAAACTTTGTTTTTAATATTTACGCTACTGTTTTTGTACCTGATTTGGTATTATGTTAATAAAATTTTATGAATCGATACAAAGTTGTCGTATAAAAATTAACGATTATTCGCTTATTTTTTCTATGATTTTATATTACCTTCTTGGATATTTTACACTCTTTGGAAAAAGTTTTAGCTTTCATAACTTTAATAATCTCAAAAGTAAATATAAATGACTCTATTATATAGAGTTAATATTCATTTACTTTGTTTATGAGATAGTCATAGTAAAATCAGAATAATTAGGTAATTCGACGCCAGGAGGATGATAAATGATAATAAATTGGTTTAAATAGAATTAGTCATAGTAAAATCAAATAATTAGGTAATTCGACGCCAGGATACTTAGTCTTATATTTCGATTTTATGTCGTATCGCAAATTACTGTAATAATTATAACCTTTTAGTCTCTCCACACAATTTTATAGCGAAAAAGGACAAATCAATTCAAAAAACAAATTCAAAGAACTCCAATATCCCTAATCAACTAGACATTTAACAGAATCGATAAATTGCTATCAAAAATATCGATTTTAATCTCCCATGATATATGGTCATACAAATTTTTCAACAAAATGAATTCAAAGCGCTCCATAAATTATAATTTGTATTCAATCTTAAAAATTATTAGAAACGAGTTTTAATTAAAATAATAATGCGTAGAGAATTGGTTAATTTGTCATCGAGCGGTATATTATTGTTGAAACATAAATTATAAGGCCTTCTTGGAAACGCGTTTCGATTCTAATTTGGAGAACGAATTTTGCTAATGGTTTTAGAATACGCTCCTTTTTAACTTATTAAGTGGCTTATTTATATTTTTTATTTTTGTGCGACAAGCTTTTCGTGCGGTTTCGCTCACTTATTGTGTTTTTCATACAAACTAACTTTCGTTATTTAATCTAGTTAGTTAAAGATTTATTTTCGTGAAAGCATATAGCCTAGTAGATACCAAAGTTATTCTTTGCTATCTGTACACTAAAATTAATCAAATTTATAAAAACCGTTTAATAAAACATGAGATACTTACATAGATATCTACACTCTTTGTAATTATAAAATTAGTAATTTTTACATTGCGTGTAGTGTAGGTAATTGTAATATGAAATTGTCGATTTTTTTATGAATCACAAGGTTATAATAATTTTCGTACAAATTACGTAATTCTAGGATACATTACATTGTTTCAGCTTTAATGAAATTATAAGTGAAACTCCTATTCGTTATAATTAATGAATTAATGTTTTTATTGCGCCTATAAATATATACAGTAACTAGCGGTCCGCCCCGGCTTCGCCCGTGGTACCTACATGTTTAAACTATCCTTTCTCTCAAGTTGGATCGAACTGCACATGGTGTGCGAATTTTATTATAATCGGTTAAGTAGTTTAGGAGTCCATTGAGGACAAACATTGTGACACGAGATTTATAGTATATTACATAGGTATAATTATATTTAGATTAATAGGGACCTACCTACTACCTATGTACTTTATAACAACTACATTATTGCAAAGAACTATTCATCATCACGTCTTCATCTATACATTTTATTACTTATCCAATACATAGTTCTATATTTTAAATTTCAATATACGAGGTAGATATTCTATCTAATGATATGGTTAACCCAAAATTTACATAACATTGGAGTGTCTCTCCGTCCCTCTGTCTTTCTGTGTGTCCAGAGTAGATATCTTTATTGGATAGAGGTGTTTGTAGAGCAATATTATATGAATATCAGTTATTTTTTATCTCATACTAGCTGTTTCCCGCGGTTTCACCCGCATTGCTTCGTTCCTATTCGTCTTAGCGTGATGATATATAGCCTATAGCCTTCCTCGATAAATGGGCTATCCAACACCGAAAGAATTTTTCAAATCGGATCAGTAGTTCCAGAGATAAGCGCGTTCAAACAAACAAACAAACTCTTCAGCTTTATAATATTAGAAGATTACGTAAACTATGTCATGTTCTTCAATAATGCTATAATCCCAAAATCCCTAGAAAAACAAACAGCATTTCCTTGATCGAATTTCTAACCCCTACCTTCTGTATTTCACATTTACCCAGCATCCACAAACCGTTATACCAATACCTTATCCAAAGTACCATAGACACAATCCATACAATAGATTCTTCACATTTCTTGAATACTCTATTATAATGGGCATAGACATAGAATATTATTTAGGTGGGCGACGGCGTGGGTGAGCGGATTCCCGCTGTGTGCATTAACTTGTTCATTTATTAATATCTGACATAATATATTTGAAAAACTTATAGAGTTGTAAGCTTTAGTTTTTTTAGTTATGTTAGAATGGAAAAAATCAATTGGTACCTTTAGATTTGGTATCATTTTTAAGTCATTATGAAAGAGATGCAGGATGATTCGATGTGCGGAGATTGCGAATTTTTATAGAATACTTATAAAGACATGAGATTTATATTATTTAAGTTAATAGATACTAGAAAAATTACGGGATGGTTTGATGTAAACATTATTTTGGTATAGGTTCTTATTATATTATTATTTATAAATTATTTCGTGTTGTGCGTTTACCGTAGACATCTCGTTATTTGTGTTTACAGCCTTACTTATAAACGTCTCTCAAATTTAAGAGCCCCTCTTAGCTGTTGATCAACGTTTTTTTCACTTATAAACCCAATTCAGTGTTGAGAGGTGTTTAAGTAACAGTTAAATAATGTCAAAATTTAAGAAACGTCCGACCCTGTTTTAAATCTATTTGAGAGACATCATGGCGGATATATTGTCAAACATTTGACGTTTTGTAGTTGCCAAGAGTATATTAATTGTGTTTTTATTCACTTCGCAGTAAAATATAACTGTGGTAAAATGGATATTGATAGTTTGAGTAAGGATTTTACGAATAATGTGCAGGTGCTTCGTGATTTTAGAATTCGTAGGCGTCGTTTTAAAAAGAGCGTGAATCCTCTGGATCTGAAAGAAGAAGAATTCCGGTCGTAGTTTTGGGAAGCATATACGATCTGAGTCACATGCGAACGAGGAATAATTACTATAACTGTCGAGCGTTGCTTCGGGGTGTGGAAGCAAAGATTCCGCATTCTCAATGATACGATGTGAGGATTCCTCCACGTGATCAAGATCACGATTATTGCTGGTGCCATGGTGCAGTTTTGCACAATTTAATCAAGGTATTTACGCAAACTACTTTCTTATGCAAACAAAGTTTAATTAATAATGCCAATAAATAAATGCTATCCATATTTTAATTCTTTTTTTTGTTTCTTTCTAGATCCTACAGGCATTGAAAATCAATTAACAAATCCCTGTCCTACTAACTGTCCCTAATAATGTAGAAGAATAAGAAGATGAATGCGAAAATCAAGGGAAAATTTAAACACAGTCATATTGAAACTTTTTTATAATTAAATGAATATTTTCATATTTTTGTAAATTAATTATTGTTTTCTTATAATATTCCTCTTCCAAAGTAAGTATTTAGAGCCTTTTTTCATGAGTCTCCTTTTCCTGTTGGATTCTAATTTCATGCAACTCTTGTTGCTGCTTCATAAGTTCTTCCCTGCTTTTTTTGCAAGGAGGAATAATAAATAATTGATGCTCATTCTCACAGTTATTTGATTTTTAACTGTACAAATACGATGAACATTAAACATAATTTTACATAAATCACAGCTGTACAATAATTGCTATTCCTATATTAAATAACAAAGAAATGACATATATATTTGAAAGTTTATTTAGCAGTTAAATGTCATACAAAATAAAGTCTACCATTCATATTTGTCAAAAAGTACATTTTTAGTCAAGTTTTACGTGAATAGCGGGTTTTATGTCGATAATGTTACTAGAAAAAAATATATCGACGTTACTTAGTTGAGAGACTGCTGAGACAGGTTTATAAGTATGATTATTTTAATCATTGTTTAAGGAGTTGAGAGTTGTTTAACTGAGAGGTGTTTAAGCAACAGATCAGTCAGTTTTTTATAAGGCTGTTATTAATGTTTAGCTTCGAACGTGAAAAAATAATCTTATTTTAATTTACTTACCTATGAGTAAATTTCCATGTTTAATTAATACCCAGTTGAAATTTAAAATACAAATCATGTAGAATAATAATAATCAATACGTTAGGTAAACTACAATTATTTACTTACTATTTACTAACAATATTTTACAGTTTCTTTTGATGCTTGCTCTGTCTGTGTGTATGTCTGTTTCTTATTAATGCCTCAACCACGTAACCGATTTGAATGAAATTTAGTGGGAATATAACTGGAACATGAGAAAGAACGTAAAATTTTATCCCGGAATCCCACGGGAACGGGAACAATACGGGGCTTTTGACTACGCGGGCGAAGCCGTGGGCGGAAAGCTAGTAAGTAATAAAACTAATAGCGTCCTACTATTTAATAAACAATTTAATTATCACGTTACTGTACAATCAGTTCATATTACTGATAAAGAACATAAAACTTCGCAATCAAAACATTAATTTAAATTTTTATGAGTTTATAGTTCATTAATTAATATAGGTATATTAATAATATATTAGTTCTCTACATACCTACTATTAATATTATAAATGCGAAAGTAACTCTGTCTGTCTGTCTGTTACGCTTATCTCTCAACCGATTTTGTTGAAATTTGGCACAGACAATCTTTAGACCCTGAGAAAGAACATAGGCTACCTTTTATTGCGAAATATGTACCACGGGCGAAGCCGGGGTGAACCGCTTGTTTTATTATATTAATTAAATTGTCTTAGTCAGAACAATTCGTGGACAAATAAAATGCAGGTAAATGACCGCTTTGTAACTTCATTTTAACTTTGTTTTTTATCAGCGGGTCCCTTTGATACAACTTATTATAAAATCAACACGAATTATTAATTGGTTTTGATTTTTATCAAGTTGTTATATTTATGTGTTTATATATTTTGAATAAAATGTAATCATTGTTTTAATTTTAAATTTCCACGTGTAAAATCTATAACATAAAAATGAATCGTAAAATGGTAAGCGCATAACTCGAGAACGGCTGATCCGATTTCGTTAATTATTTTTTATATCTAATATTCCTGTAAGTACGAGGGTGGTTCTTATGGAGAGAAAACGTAAACATGTACCATGGGCGAAGCCGGGGACTGCTAGTAGTGAGAATCTTAACTTCAAACTTTCTTTAATACCTAATAAGTAGTAGGTAACAATGTCAAGCCAAAAAGTATCACAAAAATAATCTGTTTACACTTCACAATAATCTGTTAAAAATAGGTAATTCTCAGAAACATTGAAAGTTTAACACTAATTTAGATTTCAAGCCGAGTTAGACGTTATACATGATGTTAGGTATCTACAGTCCGCAACGAAGTCATGCTCCTAATTATAGAAGCATTCCCAATCAATTACCGCGTAACAAGACTGACACGACTCTTAGTTGGTACCATCAGCAAAAACATTACCATACATTTTCATATATTTTAATATATTATGTATAGGTAGTTTGAAAGACTGTGTTTCCTTGATTTATTAAACTTTCTTCGATTACCATATATTAATTTTTTGCAAGATGCATGGCAATTAATTTTTACCATATTATAATTTTGATGGATATTAATAATGTACCTAATAGTTATAAAATTCCGGAAAGAAATAAAGTATGATTTATTTCTTTCCGGCAAGATTTTATTAGTTATAACGTCTTCAATTTACAATAAATTAACAGGTTTTTTAAACATATTATGTAAACAATTATAAAAATATTCCAAAGCTTCAAATTATTAATAAACACTTTAAAACCAATAATACATTCACATCGCCTACAAATTATTACGTATTCATTAGGGTAAAAGTGGGATAGATGCCGCACCGGGATAGATGCCTCATTTTCAAAAAACCTCACTTCCCAGAGTCGTGACTACGAATTAATGATTTAAATAGGAGCTCCTATCACCCCGCACCTCGGGTACGCATGAGCTGTTGTTTGGTGAAGACGTGTTTCGCTAGTGCGTGTTATAATATCCGCGGCGAACTTCACGAATACGTTAAAATTTAAAAAGGTTGATATTTGCCTTTGCATAACTTTATAAGTATTAATAAATTTCACTATATTTCTTATTATGTCTATACACTGGTTCATTAATTACAAATCTAAGTGAAAATAGTGGTTTTTATTTAATAAAAAAAATACTGGGGCAGCTATCCTTATCAAAAAGTATAGTTGCCCCTTTTTTTTCGAGGGATAGATGCCCTTAGGGGCCTCTAAGGGCATCTATCCCTCAATACATATGTACATGTTATTATCAATAATCACAGGTACTGTTTATATTTTTACCTGATTGCGCCAGAGGTTTTCTCTATGTTAACCGATTTTACTCGTTTAATTTGCTTTTTTTGTTATGGATAATTACTTATTAATGATCTGCCCTTATACTGATTGTAGGAGAACAACGCCACGAAAATACAAAAGAAAAGAAGGAGTGCGAGCGCAAGTATATTCTTGGACAACAGAACAACTATGTTAACATGACATTTGCTGGTTTATCATATAAATTTTATTAGATTTCGCATTTATAGAGTACTAGCTTTCCGCCCGCGGCTTCGCCCGCGTTTTCAAAGAAAAACCCGTTTCCGTAGGATTTCCGGGATAAAACCTATCCTATGTCCTTTCTCGCGTATCAAAATATCTCTATACCAAATTTCATGCAAATTGGTTCAGTAGTTAAGGCGTGATTGAGTAACAGACAGACAGACAGACAGAGTTACTTTCGTATTTATAATATTAGTATGGATGTAAGGCATCTATCCCACTCTGCAGGCATCTATCCTCCTTAGTATTTTCATGGTGGGGCAACTATCCAACTAGGTAGGCATCTATCCTCAAAAAAGGTGTTCTACAAGAATGTTTATTACACATTATCTATAAATGATAGGATAAAAAATATATATAGTAATTCAAAACAGATAATTAACCTAGCTATATTCATACAAAGTGTTCGTATAAGATTCATGTTTTTAAAATTATGAGGCTATTTCAAAAAGTGGGGCATCTATCCCACTTTTACCCTACTAAAATCAGAGGCCATCAAACGGGCGTATTTAGAACTATTTAAAACTTGGCAGCAAGCCAAAATCCTAATGTCCCATTGAATAGGGCTATTTGTAAAGTGACTTCAATGCATAACTTCTGTGCACTTAATCGTGGTGTGGCCACTAAATAGACTTTAGATTCTCCAAGACAAAAGTAAAACAAAATCTTTGATTGACGGTTTTATTGGCTCATTACGGCATTCAGTTAAATTAAATGTAGATATGGTTTTTAAATATTCAATGAAATTTATTTATGTATTGTTTAAACGATTTTTACTACGAGGATTTGGTTGGTAATCTCGTTTAACATACTTTTACTTTTAATACGATTTGTTTGGTATGTAAATTTCATTAAATTTAAATATCGTCAGACACAAGTGATTTAAATAATACGTCACGTGTTTATTTGGTGATATAATTTATTTTTTGACTGTGTAATTACAAAGCTGTTTTCTCTTGAAATTTTCCAATTGACATAAAATTATTATAAATATTGGTATATAATTAATTCGTAGATAATTATGACGAATAAAAATTGATAAACGTCATTTAAAACCTTGGCAAAACTCTTGTTCTATTAAACATTAAAATAAATCATTATAATAGTCAAAACAATATAATCGCGTAATAAAACAACTCATTACTGTGAGCACAGATAATAGAATAACTTCTTATTAATCTATTTATATTTATAACGTTAATTAACGTATTTTAATAATGTTGATTGCTGTATTTCTACTGATATGAACATTTTTTATTTATTATAATTAAATTTTTTGTTGTCAACGTTTAAAAACGAGGTACTTGAGCAATCATAGATTAAATTTAAAAAGAAAAAACGAATCTACATCTATGCTTCACAAATGGAATAATGGAATTTAAAATTTGAATATAGAAGCATAGTTCAAAAATAGAACGTTTCCTAATGGGGTTAAATAGCTAAATAGTTCCGAGTTTTGTATGGCCCGTATTTTAAAGCGATTGAGTCGGCTGATGAATGGCTTCAGAGACACTTCGTTTGATCGTTAGATAAATGGTGTGGGTCGTAAGGAATCCGGGAAGACTTGTTAATAGTTCTATTATAGTTCTTTGTGTTTTCATAGATTTATCATCGTATCTTATAATCTTCCGGTGTATAAAAAGCTTTATTTGGAACTTACCGTTTGGAATAAATATTATTTGTACAGGCTTTTATTTGGAAAGCGTTCTTTACATATTATTTATTTACGCAATGAAGATGATGTTCGTTGGAGATAAGAATTTATTGCTTCCAATTGTAACATATTTTTCGCTTTTTACCTGCTAAATGCCAGAGAATATTTAACATGTCTGTAAAATAGTTTAAAACACTCAAACGGTGTATAATTAATAAATACTTAACCCAAGAGATACATTTAACATCTTATTTCCCACTGAAGATTTAACAAAACGAAGAAAAGCGATCGTTTAAAATATTGGAATGAATGACATACCACGCTTCGCACGATAAATGGTAGGTACTGCTCACACAAAAAGCAAATATGCTCATTAATATATCAACTGTCTTTTTAGCCCGATTTGGTACCGTCAGCAGAAAAATAGAAATTTTAACTAATGATAAATTTTCAACCGACTTTAAAAAAGTAGAGTTTTGGAGTGTAGGTATTGTATTTTTTGGGTTTCTTATTTTAATTTGATGATGCCTTCTGGTTGGTAAATTTGTTTGGTTCTGACAATTTGAAGTTAATTTAGATTTTTGTTAAAAATATACTTTAGTGCGATAGACTAAATGTTGAAAGTAATTGATTTACATTGTTGGTATAATGTATTCATTTAATCGGGGAAATCGTAAAAATATAGACACAATGTCGCCGTCTTGACAATGTCATTGATTCGCCTAAATAGCCTTGTGCCGTTTATTATCTGTGACAGCTACATAATTTAAGTCTTCAGAATCTCGACTCGGAAATAGTTCGAATTTTGAATTCAAACGTTCCCGCGAAACATGCGATTAAATTCGAAATTTGAAACTAAATTGCGTTTTTAAATTATTGCCCTGTTACTAATTTATGGTTTCGATTTAAATTCAATTGTAACGTACTTTAAAACGTGTCGTATTTCTTTCAACGCTTGAAATGTCACAACATGTAAATAATTCAGATGCTAAACATCTGCATTCGATATCTTTAGACAATTAACAAGAGAATCGAAGCAGACAGCTACCGTACGTATATTTTTAAAGGCAAGTAAATTAACGTGTAAGATCTTTTGTGCACGAACGACGAACGCCACGAATGGTTTGGAAATTCAAATATTACTAAATTTATACAACATTTTATCTTAATTAAGTGTCTCTATTTGTATCTTGGGAACAATAAATTTAGATTTCATTAATTAAGAATGTCAATGTTCCCGTTTTGCATTATCAATGCGATACCACTTTATCCAATCTAAAATAGTTTCGAAATTTAGGAATGTAGTAATTATTAGCTGTATTTAAGTGTCATTCTGTAGTATTCTCGGTGAAATGATATTTTTATTACCCTATCATTTAATTTATAGTATGTGTTTTCCTGTTCTGAACGACCAATAAAGATATTTATTTAATACTGCCTACAAATTACTTCGAATTATTAAAATAGCTTCGTTATCACGTATACACACGTATTGGTGCCAGACACAAATGCCGCGACTAATCGTCGCAACTAAACCGTGTCGCATGTCTGCATCTAGCCTTATTTTTATTTCAGTCTACGTCGCCGGCAGCTTTGACGTCGAAACATGCCATTAATACACTTTCGACTTTTTTTCGGCTGTCACATAATTTAATTTTTTTTTACTTTTTTGTGGCGCATTAGCTATTAAACGAGTCGTGTTTGACAACGGGATTATTATATGTTGAAATTGTTAACTCCGTGACAGTTGTAATATTTTTCATGTAAATAATTGTGTTTGTTTAGTCTTTGTTTTTTAATATTATGCGTAACATAGACCACAATACAGTTTAAGAGTTTTGTTACTGTTTCAATACAGTACACCTAAACAAAATAAAGAACATCACATACCTATAAACAGCTTTGTACAAAGAATTTGACTGATAAATTTGGTTCATTCAATCATTTTGACTTTTGTGTGCTATAAAAAAGATTTAAGTCATTGAGTTACCATGTACTACGTACGTAATAATACCTCAATGATTTAAGTAGATATTACTTTTACAACCTGAAAGTTAGTAAGAAAGTTAGTCTATATGCCCATTCACAGAAAAAGACAAAAATGTTGCATCGTGAATGGGAGCTTTTCCTTAATAATCATAAAAATAGCTACAATAATATTGTACAAACCTTATCAGATTATTATCGAATTTCCATACATTTATCAAATTATTTATGTAGCACAACGCTTTATTTCGAATATTAATTACTGACAGCTAATGAGCTGATAGTGCTTGTAATAAAACTGGCTAATCTTGGAAACAATTACCTTTCGGTTTATATGAGTAAACAATTATTTCTATTATTAAAAATTAATTTATTTTGTTCAAACAGTTGACGTTCCCATATGTTTTATGTACTGATCGATATAATTAGTGTAAACTGGGAATCAAACCCAGGATCTCCAGGTACCTAATTATTAATTTATACAATTAACTAGTCTACTTTTGAGACGACATTGTTACAAGATTGTGAAAATGTAGCAATATTTTTAAAACAATTGGTCAGAAAATACCTACACGATATTCAATACGGTCAAAATAACCTATTAATTTCTGTATTTTAACCAGGTAGGTACTAATAGATATTATAGAACTAGAAATAAACACCTTTTCACGACTATTAACCTAGCATTAGAAACAACTTCGAACTCGAATTTAATTACCTATAATTTATATAATTTACCTCGGTACATTAATTATTCATCCCGCAGATAATATAAATACCTACTAGTTCATACGCAACTGTTTTTATCTATTAGCTTAGGTATTAATAACTAGCTGTGCTCCGCGGTTTTACCCGCAGTGCTCCGCTCCTGTTGGTCCTAAGACCGCTAACGAGATGATATATAGCCTATATAAGCCTTCCTCAATAAATGGGCTATCTAATACCAAAAGAGTTTTTCAAATCGGACCAGTAGTTCCTAAGATTAGCGCGTTCAAACAAACAAACTCTTCAGCTTTATAATAATAAAGTATAGATTATAATTTTGCCCAATAAAAGATGACCTATCCCACAGAGAATTAATGAAATGTGACGGTGTTGTCTGTGGTAATAAAATATTGTTTTTATTTGTTTATCTGTTATCAAATTGTTAACTAGTCTATGCTCCAGTGGCTTGAAACTCGATTGTAACTTTTGCAATAATTTGTAATTAAATTTTTGTTGTTTTTGTTATGAGACAAATTAATTGTTCATCGTAATAAGTGGATATTTTATTGTGTTCGTTTTTAAGCGATTATAATTTTAAAATTAGTCTTCCTGTGTCGTTAGGAATAATAATTTTAAACTAACGAATTATTTTCTTTGATATTATTTTATTGTTTAATTGCATTTTCATGTACCTACACCATAAACTTGTGGTATAAGTTGGAATTACGCAAAATTGGACAAATTATCTTTTTTTTTTTATATATACCTAAGGTATTAATGGGTAGGTTTTGTAACAGGGTTGAAAGCATCACTATAGTTCTGTGCAGGAAAGCACCATAAACAAATTGACTTTCTCTGCAACTAAAAAGTCGCTATTAAAAATAATGTTTATTACCAAGAATTAACAAATAAATTAGTGTTATCACATTAACTAAAGGTCATTCCACACTAGCTGAACGTGCGTGTGTCTTATCTATAGTGCAGGAGCCAACTATAAAAAAACGGTATAATTGTAATGAATAAAAAGCTTTGTTTTTCAAATAAATGGGTTTATCGGCAGCCGTTTAAGCTTTGAAATTGTATGAACTTCTGTTATTGGAGTAATTAATATTGAGTTTTATTTGCAAAAGTGTAATGTTTACATTCTGGTCTACCTAATCTATTATGTAGGTATTTAGTTTTTGTAGCAGCTTAGGTACTTGATGACTGTCAAACAGTTATTCCTTAGGTAAAAACATATTATATTTACGATATTTTTTGTCTGTGGGTATATCTAATAATAGGTTATATAATATTACCTACTAAATATGACATTTTATATTAATGTGCAAAAATTAGTTTTCCGTCAATAATGTAGTGATTATATTATTGTTGCAATTTCGTTTACACTAACTGCGTAAATATTAATAATTCCCATAATCGAAGATAGATAGAAGATAAATCGTTCTATTTCTACTAAATTATGGTTCCATTAATCAATATTAACATAACGGTAATTATGCAAACGCAATTACTGTTCATAGTATTTCTTATATAAATATTTATTAGATTCCAATATCTTGTTAACATTCAATTGAACCTAAATCAATGTATTTACTGCATAATGGGTTTAATTGCGATAAGTTTGTCTTTATTTTTATCGATGTTTTATATGAAAAATACAAATAAATAGTCTTTAATTGTTATTTATAAACGGACTCATAATATGCACTTGATTAATAAAAACATATTCATAATAATCAACTTTATTAGTTTTATGACATCAATTATTATTGTATAAACTTAATAATTATAATATAAAATATTACCAACTTAGTAATTGTCCTCTTAACAGTAGGAAATCATAACCCCTAAGTTAGATGCCTAAAACCCCTATTACCTACACTATAATTACTATTTACCGTCGGATATTCTACTACACCTACAACCAATATCGTCTTAGATTTAACACTATCCATAAGTGCCAAAAACCCCTACCCATACTACTACCAACCCCCACTTCAATATTGTAGCTAATTTCAACATTATCTAACGTATAACCTCTTTACAGATCACAACGGTGAACCACCAAAGCTAAAGTGCAACCTGCGCAAACACAAGCCGAATCGTAAGCCACGAACCCCCTTCACGGCGCAGCAACTCCGCGCATTGGAGAGCAAATTCGTTGACAAACAGTATTTGAGCATCGCTGAGAGGGCTGAGTTCTCTTCGTCGCTGGGATTGTCTGAAACACAGGTAATTTAGAGAAATAGATATATTACTTTGATTTTTTTGTTTTCAATTTAACCTGATAGAAATTCGTTTCTACTGGGTAACTGTTTTTTTTTTATTTGAGTGTTAATCTGGGCTAGTTTAAAGTACTATAAGAATCACTGTTATTCATGGGACAAATGTCCCATGCATAACTAATTTGAGATTAAATATTATGTATTACAAATAATACGAAAGTAAGCCTTTATCATTGTGATACTAAAATAGATTACTCTCATGTCAAAACTATGTTTAAAAACGACGACACATTGCATTTTTAATGAATATATTTGTATGCTAAATTCCAATAAAAAATTGCTATGGTAATCTAATTAAAATTTTAGCTCTTTAGTAAATTGTTTTTAAAAACAAAATTGATCTCTTTATTAAATGGATGTAGATTTATATACAGCGAATCTTGTCACTCAATCAAGCAGAAAGTATACCATTTACATAAAATTAATGCAGCTCTTTAAAGACATGGATATTTTTGGATAAATTATACAGAAAAACAAATAAAATACTAATATAAATACATTCTATAAATTGTATAAGTATGTATGATAAATGAGGACTTAAAAATGTAACAATTATTATTTCTTTCACAGGTAAAGATCTGGTTCCAAAACCGTCGGGCGAAAGCGAAGCGCGTCCAAGAGGCGGAAATAGAAAAGCTCAAGATGGCGCAGTTTTCCCGCCATCCGCACCACATGTACCCGCACCCCCTGCAGCAGTACTTCCCCCACCCCCTCATGGGCCGACCCCTACCCCCTATGATGTCGCACTTGACTATGCAACCCCCCGTACAGGGGTCGCCGTCACCTAGCACTCAGACTAGCGGACAACAGTAGACAAATAATAATATGTCGAGTGCTCTACTGATATTTAATATACTGTGGTTTGAGACTGCTCTATATATCGAATGATGTTCTTGAAGTGAAACTTCTTTAGCCGCGTTGATAGTAAAATTTCAAGGTCACGTCATGGCAATACCGTCACGTGGGGGAGTAAGGCGACGATTTTGGTATCTTTGAATTTTGCCAAAGAAGTTTCACTTCTACACGTGTGTTCGGTACACATGCTCTTTTTTGTGTTAAATGTATGTTTGTTATATTCGCCATCTGTAATGCTATATTTAAATTAATTTAAAACCGCTACTTAGAACAGACATTTTGATTTACCTACGCAATATTATTAATTGTAAATTATTTGTAAATATTAGTTAAGGATTAATGTAAATATATTCTGTTTATGTCGCAGAATTATAAACAATATATGAGGGAATTATTTAGTATAGTTGTTTATATTCTATGGTCAACTATGTATTACCAAAATTATCTACAGATTTCAATAAACTTAGCAAAAAATGTTTGACCCACTGTTCTCCCCATATTATGTATATAAACACATCCTATGTTAAAAATAGATATAACTATAGTTAACCTGTATTATTATATAGAGTATATATTTAGTACAAAATAACTTGGCTTTTGAAATGTTAACCGAAACTGTAAATATATACCTACTTGTAAATTGAAATTTGTACTTGTGTAGTCTAATACAATTATTTTAAATGAATATTGGGTTTTATTTTTACACTTTCCCACCAAAACACACTTGGCCAGATTCGTGGAATGTGGCCATAACCCGGTAACGAAATCTATGGCATAAAGTTCTTTTTTCAAAGTTTTTATTTAATTGACATTCAGCAAACTTCTTAACCTAAAGGTGCATTTTACATTAAACGAACATAGAGCTAGAGCTAGAGCAAGAACATTCTTTCGTGATCTTTTAGTGTAAACGAAAACTCGTATTCAGTGTTGTTCAGTATTAGAGCATTACATAGAGTCTTTTAAACGCACTAAGAACAACGAAAGAATGCTCTACGCCTGTTTACAGTAAAATAATTTGCCATAGTGGGGTTGGAATAAGCGTTCGCTCGATTGATGTAAATGCGCCATAACAAGTTGAATAGGGTTTAATGTTCGATAACAAGATCGTCATTTATTTTATTATTTATATTTATTGCCTCTATAAGCCAATTTTAGACTGAAATAGCAAATACGCTACATACTACTAGAAAATCAAAACAAGTTGTGAGTAATTTTTAGCTAAGCTTAATATTTTGATAACGTTCTTATTATTACAATCTATTAAAACGATTTTCCCAATACTTTTACTACCAGCTGCAACAACAAAAAGTTACAGTTCAAAGTTGTTCACTAGACCACATAATATTTAATAGTACTTTACTAATATAGCTGAGTAGAATCTTATGAAAGGTATCATTACTTCAAGAACTATTGTAATCCACAGACAAAATTTCACCTTAATCCATGTAAATTTCGCTAAACAGCTTAGAAACATATTTTAACAACGCATAATGCGTTTGTTAAGTTAGGGCTTGTAGAGTTGAGACGTGTAGAATTAGACGCTTGGCTCTACATAAGATATGATAACTTTTTTGACGATTTCGTAGGACTCATTATACTCTGTTATTAATATTATTTTGTAGAGTAATCGGATACCTATCAGGGAAGCGCGTACCATCTTAGATCACATCTTATCAAGCTACCACAGGCGAGATTGTAAAAGCGCTTCCCCAAGAAAAAACTAAGTACTAGAGATTCATTTTTGAAATGAAATGTCGGAGGTGGAGAGATTTACTCTTCCATACCAACATTTGGACATGATATAATTAAGATGAAACCATTATTTTCCCATATCAGTTATAAGAATATGGACCTAATTTAATTTATCGGTTCTAATAGATAAGTGCCACTTGGCTGTCAGATGTGCGTGAAGCTAATTTTAATATTAACCATTATAGTTAATTGCTGATTGTGAGGTCGGGTCACTGTGATATGTACGATAGTTTGAGTGTACAGGGTGTTCAAAATAATTCTAACTACTGTTTTTTGCTACAGCAACGTATAATGTGTCTCTATGTAGAGGATTTTGAATTAAATATCGATTGAGAATGTCATATATGTGCCGCAGAACGGACAACCGCTGGGGCACACATGTCTTAGAGTGGAGACCGCGGCTCGGCAAATGTAGCGTAGGACGACCTGCTACACGGTGGAGTGACGACATCCGCAGGGTTGCTGGTCAAAACTGGCGACAACGAGCAAACGACAGGGCTCAGTGGCGTGCCAAGCAGTGGACAAGTGTAGGCTGACAATGATGATGATGATGATGGGAATGTGGTTCCTACCTACTTACCTAGACGAATCGAAAGTTTTAAAGTTTTAACTCCTATTGATTAGTTCAATTACTACAAAGCTATAACTTGTCCATAGAATGAACGAGTTTTAAGCTACTTTATTTGCAGTACATTCGCATTTCTACATGAAGATTTTGCGATTTTTTTTCTATATTCGTAAAATTATAATATGTACTGAAATGCACTTTTATCACTCTTACCCATATTCATACGTGACTCTACCGCTACGATATACAATATTTGTGTATTCGATGTTATGTGTTGAAGCCACAGAAACAGAAACAGTGCCTTGTTATTTAGATTTCCATGATTGAAGCAATACGGAAGGGAGTTTCATAACACCCTGTATACCCCAATTATTTTCAACTTTGATAATATCATCCAAAAAAGTTATCACACACATGATTTACCTACATCGACGTTTTATTTGTCCTACATCTAAATGGGCTTATTTGTGAGACTAATCAACACTTACGTCAGTGGTCTTGATCTTGTGTGTATTACATAACGTACGATAAATTCTTAATTAACCATTCGATATATAATTTACTAAAATTTCCACTTATATTATGAATTTAAACGCTACATTGATACACTGTAAAAACTGCTCAAATGATGCAATAATTTCTGAGATTGCTAATAAAAATTGATATTAAAATCAATGTAATTAATAATCATTCGCGTTTAACCAGCATCGTATACATGTCCTTTATTTTTATGGTTGTCTGGAAGAGATTGTTTTAAGCAATAAGGCTACCTTTTGTGCACCTACCATATTCATGTTTTCCATGTTAAATTATATATGTTTTTATTACTGGTACTGTACAATAAAGTGTCTTAAATAAAAAATAAAAATTATCAGATTGTCTTCAAGAATGAAGAATAAAACAGAAAGTAATGTGTATTAATCTCATTTAACACCTTAATGATGTTATAAATACACAACACTGACTAACAAAACGTCAATCTATAGAATTAATTGAACTAAAACAAAATAAATGCGATGTTCGCTTTTTGCGGGTGAAATATTAAAATTCTTCAACGCTAGTTGAATTTCGTTCACAAATCATTAACCGCAAATGTAAACTCGACGTTGGATCATTAGCAGCTAATTAATCTCGTGTGTACGTAATTATAGTAATTAAAAATAACTTATTAATTTCGTACTAAGCGGTGCTCTGGTTCTTAATTGCTTAAATTAATCACTTAAATGTAGCGTGCTTGTTAATTTTGAGTATAGAGGAGCTTTGTGAAGTAAATGGTGAATGCCGGTGTTGAGTGGAAATGTAATGGGTAGTACACATAATGTAACTTAGCCCTTTGTATGTTATTGTATTTATGTAATTTTGTGTAATTGGGTGTATGTATAGTTAATTTAATAATGTGTTGGTTAGTGTATGTTTTGTAGAGTTTTTATAGAGCACACGTTTTACTTTTTACAGGGAAAAATAATCGTTGAAATTTTTAGCTTTACATGGAATAGTTGAAAGACTATGAATCTCTGCCAGGTTCAAGTTATGTAAATTTACATGTAGTTACCTTTTCATCAATGAAAAGGAAAGACGGAAACATCTAAACCGACGAAATATCTGAAAAGTAGAGACAAAACAAAATTGACGAACATTCCCACCAACATCCGAATTCCTATTCGTACATTATTATTATTATAACCATGAATGAACCTCTTCTTTTTACTTTCACTTTTAGGGAATGAGCTTATGCAACAGTGAAACTGCATAGGTACATTCTCTATTTAAACGAGATGGGAAGACATCGCGGAGTGAAACTTAACTCTTCATATTTTTTACATATTTAATATCGGCATCAGCGCAACTTTAAATTTTAGAAGATTTTTCCATTCATTTCCAGCAGTTTGGTTAATCAATTGCATGCACATATGCCATATACAGTTACACATAATATAATATGATGGCACATGAACACGTTCTCTATCTCTGCATATGCGAGATGTGAAGACATAGATGTGTGAAACAATCACCGCTAACTTACTCCTTTATTACATTCACATAGATACATATTTGACATCGTTATATGTACACATAATATTTAATAAAACTTCAAATTTTAGCGAAACCAACGTCAAGAAGAGCATCATAGAGCATACACAACATATTAATATGATAGCGCATGAACATGTTCCTTAATCTCCGCATATGCGAAACGTGAAGACATCGCGAAGTGAACCAATCTGTCATGTTGCCAACTTCGTTCCGGATTCGCCAGCGAATTGCCAGTTAATTGTTTTATTTCAATTTGATGAGTGATTGCTTTAATATACTCTATGCATTGAACGAATGCCGGCTAATAGTGCTATTTGCGGATAGAATTCGTGGCACGTTATTGTTCTGTTTTTATTTCTATACTGATAATAAACAATTATAAACCATGTAACTACGATAAATGTGTATAAATCACCATTTCGAATGTTAGTTTAATTGTAAAAACCGTGGGCAAACTTCTTATTCCCCTTTTTACTTAAAAACTATTCTAAAAATTGGTTGTGTGGATGCAAAGATCATATGACAAAAATTTGGTTCGAACTTAAATTAAAAATAATATAAAGCAAAACCGGGGCAACAGCCTAGTTACAAAATAAGCGTACGTGATACAAACTCAATCAGCAAATGGACATAATTATTTATTGGCCCGCTCGTAATAATTATAATGTAACAATAATTGTACAGTAAAGTACACATTAAGATAATATTATCTTTAGAGAACCAACGCAAATATTTGTGTTAACGTTTTTATATTATAATTATTTTGTGTCATTAAGATTAATGATGTCAATCAATGGAGCTGTACAATTGTGCTTGAATTATTATTAGTATTAATAAATGGGTTTTTGTTTATGTTGTATTTTTTATTTGTACTGGGTTAATAACATAAGTAGAGTATAATTGTGTACACGTATTATACTAATACTAAGCAGAAAATTTTGTTTGAACGCGCTAATCTCAGGAACTACGTGACCGATTCGAAAAATTATTTCACTGTTAGATAGTCCATTTATCGAAGAAGATATCTTCATATATATATTATCACCCTTAGTACAAAAGGAGCGGAGCAATGCAGGTTAAACCGCGAAGCACAGCCAGTGTCCTATAAGAACATTAAAAATTAGTCAATATATAATTTGACTGCATTGGTCATCATTTTAACGACGTTTTATTTTACGCCAATGTGTATTTTGCGCCTAAAAATTGACTAAAAATTTTTATACCAAGATATCTATCTAGGTACCATATCTTCGCCCTGCAGTCCTAAACTCCAACTCAAACCAACCCTATACTTTGATATATCAATAAAGAAACAAGTTGACATGATAGTGAGTGCTTTATGACTTCCTCAGATAACACCAATGAATGGAGGACTAATGAATGATCGATCTCGTTCTGTTACGTACGAATGATTATAATTAGAATGACGCGCTAAAATCAGTTCATGTAATATGATATTTATATTTTATGAGGGGGTTCTTGTAATATATTTATGAGGTTTGCGTTAGTTTCAATAGTAGATAAATGTAATAACGATTGTTGTAAATATTCGAAATGTGGACGAAAAATATCACTACATAATATAAAACAAAGTCGCTGTCGTTGTCTGTCCGCCCCTATGCTTAGATCTAAACATTCAAGAATTTTATGCCGTTTTTTTAATAGGTAGAGTGGTTCTTGAGGAAGGCTTTAGTATGTACTGTATTAGGTTTTAGACAAAGCGGGCGTTATCTTTACTTTTAATTCTGTTTACTTAAGAAAAAACATCCTAATATAGTAAGTAGGTACGCCATCTCTTAATACAAACCAGTAAAATACCATATATTTAACATAATTTATAAGACATGTTAAAAAAAGTATTGATATTATATTCATTTAAACATAGTGCAATAAATCAAATAATCTATAGTACAATTACAAGAAGGGCAATCAGCTTTCTCACTAAGATACGATTCCATTTCTAGAAATGTGTCTTATCTATTCTGTCTGCATATTTCTGGCTCTTGCAAGACATTCTTTATGTTTTTTTTTAAGATAAATGATAATATTTATACATAATTACAAAAAAGATAATAGAAAATATAGGAATATATTTTTCAGTATGTTTCGATAAACTATTTTTTTAATACTATATTCGAACTGGTTATCTGTACTGTATACTGTATAGGTCTGGATAGGTAGTGAGTATTTAATTCCGAATCAAACAAGCTTTAATTTTTTTGGCTCTTTTTTCTAACAATTAAATGCCAAATAACAAAAAAAAAAGTGCGTCAAAATAATATCGAAAAATACACACCTAAAAGTGTACAACAATTACGAAGTGATCGGTTCTTTTTGCAAGCGATACACGTTTCTTAACTTAACTCTACACTGCATGCTATGCTTTTATTTCTTCTAATATTATAGTTAGCTTTACCTCGCACACTTACAAATGGTCTCTAATAGACTACTTACTTTACCATGTCAATATTCAATAAATAATTGTATTTTTATCCATAAAACATTACCGTTATCAACCACAATGTGGAACATTTCAGCTACAGAATTTTGGTTCTTGATCTAGCAAACTAACAAACACCCATACGATTATCTTAACTACGTACATACTTAGTTCTTATAAAAAGCTTTCTAATATTTAGTACATTGAAAAATGTGTTTTCTTAGTTGGATATCAATTATATATTATTAAGATAGGATACTAGCACAGTATGATACAGTGGGAAATATAATATAAAAATAAATGATAATTTATTCTTTAGATTAACAGATATAGCTTAGCTTTCCGTACATATGAGCTTTACAGCTAAATTCGAAGCAATCAAGCCGACCACAAAGGGTCAGCCCGATATGGGACCTCAAACAAACATAAAAATGGATAGTAAAATTTTATTAACCGATTTAGTTTGTGAACTATGAGTGGGAGTTAAAATTGGGTTAGGGTCGGCGTTCAGTAAAGGTCTTTTGATAGTTTAATGCTGACAGAGAAAAGGTAAGATAGCTGAAGTTTGAGTTGATGATTCATTCAACAAACAGTTTATAGTGCTAACAAAAATCTAAGTATGAGTAGGTACATAAGTTTTCAATAATTAATTCAAGTTTTCAAGTTTGTGGAGTCAAATCTATAATGTTTCTTTCTTTATTTTCCTTTTTTTTATTATTTATCTGATGCAATCAATTTTCATATAAAAAGTAAAAAGAGTCCCGTTCAAAATTGTAGAGAGATAACGTAAAGATGTATTTGACGACTTTAAATCCTATTTATATCATGTTAGACTAATAAAATGTCTCAAATGAATATAAATTGAATGAATAGTTTATTTTATATATCCTTTTATAACGGACGGAAAGCAATCATCCAAGTGTGACTGACAAAGACTTTCACATTCGCAGTATCAATAGTAGATAGTAATAGAACTCATGCTAGCGGCCATACATTCACAATTTCATCAATGTTATTTCTTTTAATAATTAATGATATTCACTATATTTAATTTATAATAATGAATTGGCTATTTGAATGTTTAGAATTTAGATAAATTACTATATAATAATATAGTTACCATGTTTTTTTTGTCCTTATTAAATAGATAAAAACGTTTTAGTGTGTGACGACCTTTAAACAGATTTTATGTACACATTTTTACGTAATTCTGTAGCTTGTAAAATTTTATTGTCATTTTAAGTCTTTTGAAAATTTAATGCGTCGTTAAAAGATAATATAAATTAAAGAAAGGCAAAGGCTTTATGAGGTTCAAACATTTTTGAACTTATCGATTTTTGTAGTTTAAGTACTCATAATTATTATGCTAAGCTTATTTATTAAATTATTAAAATATATCTATTGATGTCTGTGAATTCATAACTTGTGAAATAAATAGGCTTTCATAGACCGGCTCAGATGTGATTAATTTATATGATTTAATATAAACATTCTGAAGCTATTGAGCTTTTTCGGGTAAAGTTTAGCTTACACAAATATAAATATAAATAATGTAGTTAAGGATATTTTAAAATTACATGTTCTCATGAAAAAGAATTCTGATGGAATATTTTTTCTGATATTATGATGATCTTAACTGATGAAATGTCTTATATTGTTTTAAGATTCATTGTCAATTGCTGAACCGGTTTTGATTAAATAATGTTTGTTTAATTCATACAAGATCATTGACCTAGGTAATTTAATGAATTGCTACCGAATTTATATAAAAAAACAGGTATGTGCAGGCATTATTGACATCTAAATCTGATGATAAAATAGGTTCCAAAAAGGAAAATTATGTTTCCACAAAAACAACATTTATATTAATTTTGTATGTTAAAATTTTAAAGGAGGCTCATTTCTCTATCGGCCCGTGACCACGTTCGCTATAAATTTTTCTATAATCAACGACAGGATAATATAGGTACATTAATACAATAGACAGTCTTTATTATTAGGTATTCAATTTCTAAAAACATAATCCCAGAAAAATACACACAAGAACAAAATTATTCAAACGTTTTTTCAAGCCTTTAATTTCTCTATACACGTAAACAAAAATAAAAATGGTTTTAGAAATAGACAGCATTTCAGAAAATGCTGAATTACAGCGCTGAATATCAGCAATTCCAACCTCTATACACCCATTTCAAAGAACTACCGCTTACCCATAAACCACACTATCTCAACATCAGTTAATTTATTAAACAAACAAATATTTTAATTAAAATCTCTTGATATTAAGATGTTAATTTTCTAACGTAATGGAGTAATTCGTATAGTTGGGAGCGGTAACTGCCCACCCAAATTATAATGACTGCCGCCTCGTTTAACCAATTAAGTTTTAGAACTACCAAAGGTTTATCTGTGCTGTGATTTAAGGGACAGAATGACAAACAGTCTGCTTGAATTTAGAAAAATAGTGTGTTTTGTGAGAATAGTGTGTGTTGTATATGTACGCATTGTATTATGTTACAAGAGTGTAAATATCACACTATACATAATTTATAATATTATAAAAACACCTGATTAAGATATCTATTAAAAAAATGTATACCAAGCAATTATAATAATAATAATTATAAACCCGCAGGACACCTTGTGGCGTGGTGTCGGGGAGTAGCGACCCCGCGGGAACCAAGTGCTCCCGGGGGAGGCCCCTGTCTTCATCTCCGGCTCGCCTTCACCGGCCGGTCGGAGTGAAGCCTGACGAGGACAGGACCCCCACCTCTGGCTTGCCTTAACCGGCCGGCCAGAGTGGAGTCGCGAGAGCTTTTAGCTCGAAGGGTGGATGCGAATCATAAGTGGCGAGTGGGCACGTGATGCTGGACCCTCAGGGAGCACGTGATCGTCGTTTAAAGTCCAGGGACGCCTCTCCACCCTTAGCTGCTCACAATATGTTGCCCCCTTGTCGCACTATTGCAGCGACTTATTTCGGGGGCCCATACAGTGAGAGGGCGAGTCACCTGCCAACATATTTTTACTTTCTTTTAGTAGAAAGGCAGGTGCCATAGTTTCCCATAGTCCCCAATACCAGTCCATTTAGCATCCCAATCCATAGCCCAGCTATTAAATTTCCATACCCTGCAATAGTCCTACATCGGCCGCGGACTGCCTAGGACTGTATCTCTATAGTGCAGTCATGGGCAGGCTGCGGCTGGTGTCCCACAACACATTAAAATTCTCGAAAGGGCCTCTGCGAGTTGGATCCGTGTCCCCACGTAAGCCTTCCAAAGATCCGGGTACCGTCCTTCTGGCGGTACCCGAGTATTATGGAAATGAGAAACATAATTATAATACACCGCCGCGAGGCGAGATACTTGCCCCCCCAAATTATAATACGTGTCTGATTTATTGAAATTATTATAATTTTTGTATAATACATTTCAGATAAAAATACGAAAGATAACCTCATAATTAATTCTAATTCATATGAACCTTCTGAAATAAATATATTTTTACAGAATATATTTTTCCAAAAATAATGATAGGAGTAAAAATAAAATAACCATACCATTAAAAACATGTGTTCGTAATATAACTTCTAAAATAATACAACTTTTTTTCGCAGCTTATTAAAATTCTAGGCTAGTTTAAACTTATCCGTCCGATTCCGTTCGGAATCTCACTTCCCCTTAAGTCGGCACAACGGAAAGCCAACATTTTAATCCATATAAACGTTTATCGTCCAATCTACATATTTATTTATTTTTATGTCTCTATTCGGCGCTTTTTTCCAGTAGCCGTTAATAGTTCAGGCTCCATTAAGGCAAATTATAAAAACTCGCTTCAAAGATACTTAAATACTTTTATTAAGAAGAGCTTGGGATCAATTTGTTTAAAACTACGCCAGTCTGGGGATAATTTATGGCTGTTTAGATATTAATTTTAAGCTGGAACTTGAGTATCACTTAGGGACTCATTCTCGCGCGGTTATCTCTGTTTTTATGTAAATTAAAGAATTTTGATACGGTTACTTTATAGCTAATAAGTTGATGAAAATGATGAAGTTGTATCTCAATTTTAATAGTGTAAGTTCCCGGTATACGAGTAATTAGTGCTTCCTGACAATATTTGCTAATTTAAATTTATGTGCTGATTACTATAATTTTATTTTATGTAACAAAATAATTATAATAAACTAGCGGTCCGCCCCGGCTTCCGCCGTGGTACCTACATGTTTACGTTTTCTCTCGATAAGAACCAGGACGAAATCGGTTCAGCCGTTCCCGTGTTATACCAATACATTTTTTTATATAATAGATGTGTCATACGATTACTATAGAAATTACTTGTGTTGGCGCGGCGCGGCGGTTCAAAATGGCTCTCAAATTCTGGAGATATATCAAAATACCGTTGGACTCTATCACGAAGACATTCTAACATATAAGTCAATATTACTAGTTATTTTAACGACTATTACCAGCAACATTATCAAAGACAATTTCTCAAACTGAGTAATTAAAAATAATCAAACATATGAAATTAAAAACGCACATGAACAGAAACGGAACGTTATTGTTAATTAAAACAAAATTCGCGCCAATTGATTACTAATTTATATTACGGATATAAAACACTGGTTTTATTGTCTTTCGTTAATAACTCGATTTCTGTTTCAGTTAAGGGGAAGTTATTAGTGTTAATATTCGATTATTTTTAATTAGTACCTACCTACCTACTTATGTGTTGTAAGTTGGTTGTAAGACTGGGTTTTGTTAGCAAGATAATGTACTAGATAAATTTCAGGATTGGATATATTATTGGTTTCATAAATATAGAAATGATTTTGCATTAAGTGAATTAGTTTTGTCTCTCTCATAATATTATGTAGGTAGTAAGTTGTTCGGCTCAAGAGAGAAAGAAACAAAATTATATTTCAAGCCTATAGGTTCCTTATTCGGAAAAATGTTTGAAATTACAGTATATATTACTAGGCAATTAAATTTATAAGTTTACAATAGTAACAGTATAAAGGTCCTTCCAAACATTGTAAGTCCAACCGTTGTTTCAAATAATAGATAATTCGTACAAAATTCCTTTCAAACAATTACCAACCTAAATAAAGAAATGTAAAAACAATTTTTTATTAAACGCTACAAAGTATGAAGCGTTGAAATGGAAACAATGAAGGTAGTTACCTATTATTCTTGAAGATCGATGAAATACAATGTTACTATACTGCATTAAATATTTCTTCAGTAGCCTGAAATATGCGATTTATTTGTTACTAGCTGTGCTCCGCGGTTTTACCCGCAGTGCTCTGCTCCTGTTGGTCTTAGCGAGATGATAATATATAGCCTATAGCCTTCTTCTCTAAATGGGCTATCTAACACTGAAATATTTTTTTTAAATTTGACCAGTAATTCCCGAGATAAGCGCGTTCAAACAAACAAACAAACTCTTCAGCTTTATAATATTAGTATAGATGTGTCTCTCTCCATTTGCAATTATTAAAAAAAAACTTACATTAAAAAAAATAACTAATACACTACGCAATATTTCTTGAGACTCTACAATCTATAATTATATTTAAAAAGTATTTTTATGTTTGAGAAATATTATTGATGAAAGATGAAAATGTTCTTCACTACATAGTATAAAACAAAGTCGCTTTCCCTGTCCCTATGTCCCTTTGTACGCTTAAATCTTTGAAACTACGCAACGGATTTTGATGCGGTTTTTTTTAATAGATAGAGTGATTCAAGAGGAAGGTTTATATGTATAATAACATCCATTAAATAGTGGAGAAGTACTGTTATTTTTGAAGTTTCTAATGTGATGTCGTAAAAAATTACATTTTTTCCGCTTACATTGCAAACGCAGGCTGAACCCTTTTTTTTTTTTTTTTTCGTAGGCTGAACCCTACGAGTTTTATCAAAATAATGTACTAAGTAGGTATTATACACATTGAAAAGGTCTACAGAAAAGTCCGCGATGGTATATGTCTATCTCTTATGGATAACCCACAATAACTTTATTTTGTAATTTACTTTTTACGACAAATAATGGCTAATTTTCGATGCGTTTTTAACCAATACAGCATTAATCCTTAACCAATTAAATACCTTGAATACATTGTTCATTTAATATAGATCTATATGGCCCTTTACACCGTATGATTTAAGTGAATATTTTCGAAGATATTATACAGATTTAAAAATTGCGGGACGTAGCGTTTGCGGCGGTACCGGCCGGCCGCCCGGCTATCTATTTTATACCCGTGCGAAGCCGGAGCGGGCCGCTATGTTTTTATATACAACGTTCACAGTTTTTCTGTAGTGTATTTAGTATCAGCATTGCACCCGTGCGAAGCCGAGGCGGGTCGCTAGTATTATACAAGTTAAATATGCAGACATTTTAATGGCTCAATTTGCCTCAAATTAATAAACACTTAAATACCTATTGTTTTAAATTAAAAATACTAGTTCTTAGTAAATAGTTTCAACTCCGGGTGTTATCAGCGCTACAATATGAAAAAACAAATATTTTAAATAATTAAAAAATATTTTTTATTTTAATAAATACAATGATAGACGATGGAGGAGAATGCTGTTATTATTATACAAATTAAAGATGCAGAACTTTTTATGACTCAATTTGCATCAAATTAATAAATTTTAAAGAGTTTTATTAATTTAAAATACGTGTTTTTAATAAATAGTTGCAACTCCGGGTGCTAGCATCGCCACATTCCTCGGAGCAATTATCAAGCCTGGAGAAGTAACAATTAATTGAACAATAAAGCACTAGTTTGGCCTTTTTGGCTTATGGCAAAATGTCATGCGAAAAAAGAGGACAGATATATGTCAGTTCGACAGTTTGAAATGACATGTAGCCATTTCAATTTGTTTTAGTGACCAGTCTGGTCACTAACGCATGGTGATTTTAATTATTGTTTTTGAAGTGAAAAACGTGTTTTCTAGTTTCTTATGTTATTTTCTGAAAAGATAATTTACTAAAGATTACATGGCTTGTGTTGTTCACGGCTGTAAAAGCCGTAGTACTGGGAAATCGGATGAAGATTGGAATTTGTCTTTTCACAGGTTAGTGTTTTGATCAATTTTTTTGTTAATTGTATTATAAATAAGTTAATTTACGTTATTTTTATAATCATCTATGTTTTATCTAACCGTAATCATTGAAATGAAATCATAATCAGCTTAGTTTTTAGAAAAAATGCAAAATATAACTTCCATAGTGTTGTGCAATTATCGATACTTGAGTAGGTACGAAGTACTTCATTGATAATGACTGCTTTAGGTTAGGAGAAAAAAAAAGGTATTTAAGTATGGATTTTATTGTTATTTGCAGGTTTCTGGCTTGAGAAAAATTAAAAGATGTTTGGGTTAAAGCTATAGCACAGGGAAAATTGGAAGCCTTCAAAACATTCTCGGCCTTGTTCAAATCATTTCGAATCAGACGGGAAGAAAAGTAAAGTGCTTTGCAGAGATGCTGTGCCACAAGTTTAAGGTGGCATCTATTTTAAAAAATAAATATTGTAATTTGTTAATTAAGTATCGAAATAAAATGTTGTAAAAAAAAATTTTAAATTTTATTTGTTTTATTTGAAGCAATTTATTTTAAACTTTTACCAAATTTTTCCTGTGGGAATGAGTTATTTTCCCGCGGTAAATTGTAGCCTATATGTTATTCTGATGTTTAATCTATAACATGTATAATTGTAAAGTTCCATAAAAACTCATTCAGTAGTTTTTTCGTGAAAGAATATCAAATGTCCATTCTTATATATTTTTGCTTTTATAATATTAGTAGGATACGATTATTGATTTGTAAAAAGATCAACCAGGTGGAAGTCAGATTCGCGCACGAAGGGTTCCGTATAATTCTATGAATGAATCTATGAAAACAGGAAAAAATACGTACCTTTTTACGAAACCATAAAAAACAACCTAAACCGAAATACCTAATAATATTTTTTTATAAATACCACTACCATACAATGCAAGGCAGTCAATACGCATCGTAAATGAATAATTCCAAATTAAACGAATCTTAAAATTTGGAATTACCTATCCATAATTCAAAATTAAAAGAATCTTAAATTATCTTCAAGCAATTTTATAACTTAATTTTTTTATTTATCGATATTTTAGTATTCGATAAAGTGGCAAGCACTACCTTTTTAGAACAAAAAGTGGCTACATGTGGATTTGAATGCCAAGCCGATAACAGTGTGTCTTTCTATCGCATTAATTAGGGTATTGAATAAAAGAGAGCCACTATATAAGAAACGTTCAATTAATTGTTACTTCTCCAGGCTTGTTAATTGCTCCGAGCCACATTCTGAAAAAAAATCTAGTTTTTTTTTTTATTCTTGGCAACCACGCGGCCAGTCATCGCGCGCTTTTTGTCTTCTTTTTTTTTCTTCAAACGCGCGCTTTCGTTAGATGACAGTTGACATGGCGCCTTTCCCCTGTAAACAAGACATACGTTATAACAAATCTCCATTATTATCTCACACCGTAACGCACAGACCTTTAACCATATTTATATGTATTTAATGATCCATGTGCAATGAATTATTCATACATTATATTGATTGATATACCGATCGGGTTCTACAATTATCTTAGACAAGAAATTATTTGTTCAATTAACCGAGTTTTATTTCCGTTTCATTTTATTTTCATCGGAAATTTAAATGCAGATGTAACGGTGATATTTATAATTGTTGTGTTTTGACATGCAAATTGTAACCTTATTAGTACGTGAAAGGATTGAATTTGTTTCAGCAGTAATTAGGTCACGCTCGTGGAAGTTACCATCACAGAAAATTGCCGCCTTGGTAAATAATAGTATAATAGTAATTGTGAGTGATTTATTTTGACATCCCGCCTTTTTAGTCTAGTATGAAAAACCTCTGCCTACTTATTTAACTACCATTATAAATAATTTATTGTAGATACTATTCGTTCTAAGTAGCTACTTATTAAAGTATTTTGATGCAAATAGCATTTAAAAAATGGGTTTTAAGTATAATTATATAGTGAACGACAAAAAGCTAGAATGATAAAAATAAAGTCACTTAATGTTTTCCGTTCTGTGTGACCCAATATCATTGCACTGTGTGTCATTGCCAAAACACTTCGAACCCAATTAAAAAAAAAAAAAGAAAAAAAAATACATTCCAAATTTAAATAATTTGTCGAGACGCCGACAAAGGCAGCGTCTACATCGTTAAGTGGTCGAAGTGAGGTAGCCGTGTAATTAGGAAATATCTATCGTTAATAAATAACGCAATTATCGGAATCGCCGCCATCTGTTGATACGATATCGTGTCGCCTTCTACGAAAACGAGTGTAGTGCTGCGAGTGTGTAGACGGCTTTATTTTGAATTTTGAACGTTTTTTTTTTTTAATTGTTGTTGATTGAGATTGCTTTTTTGATCATTTGATGTATATAGATACTTAAATACTGTAAAATTAAGGCTAAGTTGGTGCTTAAAATAAATTATTCTTTAGATAGATAAGACAATAATATTATGTAGTACGCGTAACGGGTTATAGGTATTATATAAAAATAACCCATAAAAAATTAATATATTAATATATTTATGTGCATATTAAAGAAGTAGAGTTGGTAAATAGCGTTTTACAATAACTCTAATTACACATGTTCAGTCTTTTTCACTGCAACTATCACCATCATGAAAGATTTCTCTTGTAGTAGTATTTTTAATAAATTATTTAATTTAATAAAGACATCGAAGTCAAGTCTAAACCTTCATAGCTCTACACCAGAGGTTATCTCATATGCATTCGACATAACAATTAGGCGGAGGAGAAAATTCATAAAGTCACAAAATTATATTTACGTTCAGAAATAACCGATAATATACCAATCAGTTTATTATTTGAATAATTGGGGAATAACTGGTATTTTAATTGAAGTGTAGTGTGTTATAAGCCTTAAGTTTTAATTTAAGAATATGGATGCCACCTTTGTATTTCGTAATGCTAAATGTTATTAACTATAATAATAACACAAGTCGCTTGTGCAGGGTCCATTCGGTTAGATATAATATATTATGCTGGTGAAATCGTTCTAAGTTATAAATTATAAAAAGAGCATGTGTGCCGAGCAAACGTGTTTGAAGTGAAGTTTCTTTGGCAAGATTCAAAGATACCAAAATCTTCGCCTATCTATGACGTGACGGTATTATCATTTAAATTTTACCCTCAACGCGCCTAAAGAAGTTTCACTTCAAAAATAATAATTATATTAACTATAGGTACTAACTACGCAGAAAGTCGCGGGCGGAAAGTCGTATGTCACAACTATATCGATCAAATAACACAAGTACCTATTCATACTATACAGCAATTAATATCGTTTTTAAAAGTAAGTGGATAAAATCAACCGGGTCGCACTCGGTCGCTGCAAGCTAATGAGTTGACGGGACGGAACCAGATAAAAATAATAAAAATTGAAACGGGTGACAAAAAAAAATACACCGCTATGCGTTGAGCGTGGATGTAGAGTACTAGATGGTGCAGTTGTAAATGTTGTTTTTGTTCAAATTGTTGAATTGCAGAGGCTGTTCTAAATTTATTATTGAGGTTAAGCTAAAATTGGGAACTAACAAATAGCGGTTACAATTCGCGGTGCATGAATTTTGAAAATATGCTCTATAAAAAAATAAACTTCTCAATCAGTCATCGTTAAAATGGTTTCATAATCTTGTTATTTTTCAAACCGAACCATGTGATTACTTTTAGCTATGCAATCAGTATTAACAGGTCATACCACAGAATAATAACTAGTAGCTAGGTCATGCACAATTGGCAATTCAATAGTTACCACGTGAAACTTTGTAGTAGCTTGCTTGCTTTATTTTTGACTCAGAAAATCATCATAAACGACTTTTTTATAGTGTCTACATCGATTTGAAAATAAATTCATCGTATTTAGGTATATTAAGCAAATGTATAAAACAAATGCGGTGTATATGTGATCAACTTTAATAAAGACAACGAATGCACCATCCAGTTCTATACATCGCTGATTGTCACAAGCCAAAGAATTGGGTCCGAGAGTCTTAACTAATTTCTCCCATCGCTACCGTTTGCTGAGTGTTAATTGCCCTGTGCGATAAGGACGGACATACCAATTAAAGCACGCCAGAACGAGACAAACGTTCGTGGAATCAAAATAAAAAGCCATACGGTAGCAATGGCTCGTTAGGGCAACCTTTTAATGGTTGTACAAATACTTATAATTATTATTTCCTTTGAATATTTTAAGCCCGACTTATATTCTTTTATAGGCTTCATGACTGTTTAATATTATGGTGAAACGTTTTTATTAAGGTGAGGTGTAGGTACCTAATTTCGTTTTAAAGAAGTTTATTTCTCATTAAATAATGAATATATTAGGTTAAGTATCGCCTTAGAAGTATCGCATCCAAAAAATATTATAATGTAAAAAAACATGACTAAAATAAAGTTTCATACATTGTACCTACTGCGATTACAAAATATCATAATATAGAAATAGACATCTGTATATCAACAAATGTAAAAAACTAAAGAAATTAAACATCATTGTTTCTGAGATTCCTATTCCCACACACACAAACAAATAAAACGTTGCACCCAATAAGAAAACTAATAAAACTATTAACCTTACTCATTAAAACATGACCTTATAAAATAAATATCAATAATAAATTCAATTCAATAGTTATAAACATTTTTATTGCAAATGTTAATAGCATAGATAAAAATGGAGTAATTTATTTATTGACCTGTGAATTTCTAGAAAGTTCTCTCATATGATTAATATTAAAGTTTCAAATTAATTAGTAATTGTTTTGTTTGTTTGTCTTTTTTATTATAGATAAGTAGACAAGAACGTTTTAACAAATTACCATGAATTTAACATACTATCTTCTGTTAAAACTAAGAAGGAATTGAATAAAATATGTATGTACACGCGATTACATATTATTTTTATATATTATTACATGTATTATAATATATCCGCGTACGATAAAGCAGAAAACAATCGATTAGGAACAAAAACATGAAAAACGCCCGGAAACATTGAGTTACTATGTATGTACCTACTACGTACGTAGTACATAGTAACTCAATGCCCGGAATGAACTTAATTACCTGTCGATATCTATTTCTTATATTATAAATGAACCACACTTATTTCGGATCCACGAAAATCATCAAATACATACTAAGATAGAGGTAATAACTGTACGAATTATGACGATTTAAAACGTCTAAAGGTCTAATCAAATAATGCTTGAGTTTAAGGGACTTACAAAATAACAATAAATAAGTTCAAATATCGTATCAGCATGACCTATATATGGCTATGACGAAACCGATACGTTATCAGGACCATAAAAATTAACCGAATACAAAACGAGATGAAAACAACGCTTTATCAATAATGGCGCCATAAACGTTAATTGTCTTTGGTAATTGCAATTAAAATTAAAAATTATTGCATTATTCGTTATCTATGGGTCAGGGTATGTGCATACGTTGGTGGATATTCGATAATTCTTGTTATGGCTTTGTTTACATTTTTTACGGGCATTGATAATAAATTTAAAGTTCGATTGATTGTTAAGATTCACGTATACAAGTTTGAATGAAGTTTAAAATACATATAAATATAAGGAACGTATTTGATATATATTTATAACTCGATTTTTAGACCTATAGCTAGATAATTATAATACCAATGCACCAGACGCTCTACAAACATTATATTACGGTGCATTTACATCAAACGAACATAGGGCTAGAGCTAGAGCAAGAGCATTATTTCGTGATCTTTTAGTTTAAACGAAAACTCCTATTCAGTGTTGTTCAGTATTAGAACGCCTGATTACACTAAAAGAATTTGACATAGTGGGGTCAGAATTTAATTTGAAGTTTACACTTCCTATTATTAAATTAAATACATGCACTTAACGACATACGATAAAACATAATTACTTTAAATATCAATAATTCATACACTAATATACCTAGTTTTCCCGTCATTATAAACAATTATAATAATTGTTTATAATTGAATTATTTAATTGGAAAATTAACCGCACGAAAGTGATTAAAAACCGGCCAAGTGCGAGTCGGACTCGCGCACCGAGGGTTCCGTACAAACCTGCAAGGTTTACAAAGTTGATTTTGTTACAGCTTAAAGGTATTATAGACCTGAGTATTTGGTATGAATTTCAATTTAATACCTCTACGCGTTTATGAGGAAATGGGAAGTAAGTTTAAAATTATTAAAAAAAAATATATTATGTGATGTAACTAAAAATTTATGGTTTTCGTAATTTTTCCTTTATCTATGCTATAAGACGTTGCTTCGTACCAAATTTCAAGATTCTGAGTTCACGGGAAGCACCCTGTAGGTTTTGATTCCCTTGCAAGTGTCGAAAATTTGCGGCATAAACGGCTGTATCTTTTGATTGCGTTGGCTTAGAAGTTTGATTTTTTCACAGCTTCAAGGGACAGTAGACCTGAGTAATTGATATAAATTTCAGCTTCATACCTCCACGCGTTCCTGAGAAAAAGGGTCTTGACAGACGGACGGACGGACAACAAAGTGATCCTATAAGGGTTCCGTTTTTTTCCTTTTGAGGTACGGAACCCTAATAAAACAATACGATGAGAACTAAAGCCTTTATTTTATCATTCACTAGCTGCTCCGCGCGGTTTCACCCCCGTGAATCCACTCCTGTAGGTCGTAGCGTGATGATATATAGCCTATAGCCTTCCTCGATAAATGAGCTATCTAACACCGAAAGAATTTTTCAAATCGGACCAGTAGTTCCCGAGATTAGCGCGTTCAAACAAACAAACAAACAAACAAACAAACTCTTCAGCTTTATAATATTAGTATAGATTATAACCACAATATCACAGTATTACCACAATATACAGATAAAACCAGTAGGGAAACTTCATACAACACGTTCGAAATGGCTCACGCACACAAGCAAGCGTGTTTACGAGAATCGTAAGGGTCTTATATCTGTCAATTGTGATATATAATAAATACCCTTACAATTCTCGTTTACAAGCGTTTTATATCAAGTTTCCCTACTGGTTGTATCTCTATATTGTGTTATAACTGAATCATTGTTAACGTCACTTTGATATCAATTAATTATTTATTTCTTATTGTATTCTGTTTCATTGATTTTTTAAGCGTTATTTTTCTGCTATCTGTAACGTGTGATGTGTACATAAATATGCCTTATTAGTCATTATTATGGTCTTTAATAGGATTTAATGACTATGTAATAATGTAAAAGTTAATGAGTATATAATATTATATTTTATTATTTTGATTTAAATAGTTAAGAACGGGGCAAGGCATTGCTTCTCCCAAATAATTTGAAATCAAAATAGAAATTTCTTTATTCATCACGCATCACGGGTGATGAATAAAGAAATCTGACATTCAATTGAGAATTAGGTATGTGTTTTAATATACAGGGTGTCCCACTGTTGGTATACTAAGCTCAAAGGAGGTTATAGCTTTGCATACGCTGAGTTCGTAAAAAATACTTATAAAATTCCAGACGCATTTGTTTTTTCGTTCGCACACTAGATTGTAAGTGACGTACGTATACAGATTTTTCAGGATTGCTTGTCGATAAAATGAGAAACGTTAAAATTAAAACAATTTATAGGCAATACAGTAACTAGGTAGAAATGGACACCTTGATGGTAGCATTCATGGTGATGAAGTCCATAAAGCATTGCCTATTGACTTACTGTAAAGTAAAATAAGTATGAAATAAGTGACTTCTTTTTTTTAATACATGTATAATATTACTATAAAATTATTGCTCGAGTACCCATCAAATAATAATAATACAATCAGATATTAAGCTAATAGTAATACATTATGATATAAAAATAAGGTAGTAAGGTAGTAAAAATCCGAATCTTATCGACATGGACACACTCGATTCGCATCCTTAACTAACGACCGCGAGCAGCGGCCGTACCACACGATTGTTAGCTTTAGTAGGTATGTTCATTATACACTGCGGTATTCGAACTCCGCGTTTGAATAGAGGCACGTACAGAAGAAGCATTGTAAACTATTTACATAAATTATTGTGACTGTCGTTCTGTCACATAATATAAAAGATAAGAAACCAAGAAATCACTCTACGTAATATTGTTTTTGAAATTTTAGTAAGAAAATCGTATAATATTCAGTACTTACCGATGGTATGTGATTCCATTTGAATTAAAGATGCTGGTTTCACTTCGGTTTTTACAAACTTTAACGGAACAACACGACATTGTCTAATAATACCCGGCCGACGGTCGAACGTCAACTGAATGCAACAAACAGCATGTGTTCTTTTTTTGGGCATATTGCTGCGACACCGGCCCCGCCCCCTAACCATATCTCCCTTTAGTTTCTGTGATCTGTGGTGTACACCCATAACAAGCAACCCACCCAGCTTTGCCACCAGGACGAGATCTATCGTTTAAGATTATGTTTTAATAGACAAAATGCTCACATGAGCGAAGCGGTATATGCCGCCTGCACCAAGCTAGAGAAGAAAACATGGATTTTCTGGAAAAATTTAGCAAAAAATTTTTCACGTAATTTTGTTGTTTTAGTATTTTTTACGTGATCAGTGCATGCAAAACTACAAGTTCCTACGCGCATAGTATACCAATAGAGGGACACCCTGTATTGTCTCATGAAATATACCTGAAAATTAAGTCGGTTAAAGCAACATTACTTGCTCTTTTGCAAATAAACTACCCATCCTATCAATGACCGTGGCTAAGGTCACTTAACCCGTCCACTGACCATAGATGGTACAAGGCATCAAAAAGAATGACATAATATGACAGGTCTACTCGCTCGAAGACTACCTATAAAAAAATGTATTAATTGTCTGGTACTACCTAAAATTTATTGTTTCTATTACGTTTACGAGACAAGTTTGTAAAAAGATAAAATCGGCCAAGTGCGACTCTTACTCACGCATCAATGTTCTGTATATTTGTTCTTGTATTAGTATTCTATAGACAAAAGCGATTAATTCAACTCCCATCGCATAATATACTTATAAATTATGATATTATGATAATCGTAAATAATTACGGTTAATTATTGTACTTAGATTCTTCATTTACATATCATTATAGATATCTTATGAAATCTGATGAAAAACAGCGTCAATTAGTTTAAAAAAGCAATTTAAAAAATATAATAGTAGATGTTATGGAGTACTTATATAATAATTATCATGAGTAGAAATAAGTCCTTAGATAAGCAAATACATAATAATTATATTATGTTTTACATAGATAAATAATGGTTTAAATGTACAATCAAATAAAAGTTGAAAACTTACCTCATTTTAATTTACACGCCATACCAATAAAATATGCTATTCCTTCCTTTAAATAAGATAATAACTAACAATGAAACATAACAAAAGACGCAAAAACAAGCAAAACACGTTAATCTAACAATGACACTAATCCCATTATAATATAAACAAATCTCTGAAGTGTTACACCGTTATAATCCCTTTGTATCTATAGTATTACATTATCTCTGGTATAATTGACTTACTTCGATGTTTTGTGTCGTCAATGGTCAATGTATTTATAAATTGTGGGTTTGAGATATTTTACTTCAGACATGTCGTTTGAAATGTTAATAGTACGTGTTATTGCTTTGTTATTCTAATTCTACTTAATATTTATATTGTGAAGGCGTATAAAATTTAGTAAGAAGTAGAATAAAGTCTAGATTAACATATACGCTACTTTTTACCTGGGTACCATGACGTGAGTGAAATTGCGCTCTAATAAGTTAGGTATTACCTAGGAAGTATAGTACCTAGATATATATTAAACTTGCTTGTTTCACTGCTTTTGAATCAAATTATTAAATACTAGCAGTCCGCCCCGGCTTCGCCCGTGGTACATATTTCGCGATAAAAGGTAGCCTATGTTCTTTCTCAGGGTCTAAAGATTGTCTGTGCCAAATTTCATCAAAATCGGTCCAGTAGTTTATGCGTGAAAACCATACACACATACATACATACATACAAACCTTTCCTCTTTATAATATTAAGTATAGATAAGGACATAATTTTATTAGAATAATTTTAAACGTCTCTACACTTCTCTACATTTCATATCATTAGGTATAATTTGATATTAAATATTAGGTATTATCGTGACATTCATACATTTTGGCCCATGTATTGATTAAAATACAAGCCCACTTATCACATCGTTAAATAATTGAAAATAAATCCAAATGAAGGGAACAAATTCACATTTCTAACATTTGGCCAATCTGCCAATCAAAGCCATTGTTATATGATTGGCCCATTGTGGCCACCCGCCGCTCTGTCAATCACGTTGGTAAACAATTGTATGGAAGTATTATCTCATTTTGAGAACTAGGGTTTACTAGAAATTGGCAAAGTTATTGAGGAGGTAAATAAAACTTTGTGCAGTGCTAAACGCTCAAATGGCAAAGTTAGTATAGCTAGTGTGAGTACCTACAATTTGATGAACATGATATCAAAACTAAAGTAGATACCTGTTTTAATTTTGATTAAATCTTCTATCATATCTATTATTAACTATTAACACAGGGCATTAATTAATTGGTATAACTTACTAAAAGATCATGTTCAAAAATTTAATTTTTTAACCAAAATGCCCTATTCAAACGTTTGTAAACAACCTTATTTTATAGTTATTTTTAATAAACATTTACTAACACGAATTTAATAACACGAATTGGAGTGACACGTACCTACGCTACGTGTTCAAAAATTTAATTTTTTAACCAAAATGCCCTATTCAAACGTTTGAAAACAACTTTATTTTATAGTTATTTTTAATAAACATTTACTAACACGAATTTAATAACACGAATTTAATAACACGAATTGGAGTGACACGTAACGTAGGTACGTGTCACTCCAATTCGTGTTTTTTTAAGATAAAATTTATCATAAAAACTAAAACGATCGTCTACACCCTATGTATAATTACTGCAAAAAATCTATCACAAAATGTGAATACGCATGGCCACCTACGCTTCCAAACTGCAGAATAAATTGGATTGTATTCGGTACAATGCACTTAAATAGCTAACAACGATAAGTCAATCATTTTCGTATTATCCACTAAAATACAATAGAAATGTTCGGGTTGGAATCCTTCAAAGAGAGACAAATTTTAATCTCGAAATGATGGATTCGTCACAATGTACGAATTGAGACACTGCAGGTGTTATACGGAAATTAAAATAAACTGTGATATTGTAATCTCAGGTAGATAAGTGTTTGTGGGAATATGATTATGATGTATTTTTTAAGGGTTTGAATAAGCGGGTGTAATATCACTTGATGGTGAGATCACTCATGCGTCGACCGAGCAATGACAGGGATAGCAAATAATGTCGAATTCTTTTGCTTTTTTAGCTTAAATAATTACCAGAACTAAACTTTATCAAAATATAAAACATTTTTTACGAAGACATTCCAATTAAGCTATCCAAAAAATACAGATATAAATAGTTAAAAAACAAACTGGACTCCTTTATCCTTGTTAGCCAAATAAGCCAACTATCAATATAAAGTTATCCTTTACAAGTTTACAACACACATTTTTCTAGTCTTAGTTGGTAATTTCTAAACTCACTGAGGCAGTCATATATTCTCAATTCTGAAGCAAACAGGCTATTGTCGGTTACCTATACTTAATGAGCGTGAAATAAGCAATTGATTTTAGTAATTACGCGGTCAGGTTTAATAGTTCCATTATACATGAGAATTTAGAGCCAAAATAACAAAAAGGAACCGGGCAATATGAATGGGTTACTTGTGGTTACATTCTAAGACTTTTAGTCGGAAATTCTGTAAAAAAAAACGTTTTTTTTTTACGATTATTAACTTCTTAATGATCGCATAATTAATAATCTCTTATAGATTAATTAAAATAATTAGGTTTTAATGTTACATAATCAAATTCAATCAATTTTGACTTCAGGCAAATTATTATACCTATTGCAGGTAAGAAATGTGTAACTCAGAAAGAAGCGACTTCGCTTCTTACGTGAATAACTTTGACCGCATATTACCTATATAACTTATCTATACCTTAATACAATTTCCAACCTTCAATATTTTGGTATTCCATAAAAAAACAGCGTTATATTAAAAACTCTTACTTTTCCAGAGACAATCTTTGCATTTGTAGCACAACTTTACCGCTATAATGCAATGATCATACGCTTTTCCTCAGAATAAACCATAATACCAAGTTTAATTAGGTGAGAACAGCAATACCAAGAAGCAGAAAGGTCGTCAAAGGTTTTTTATTAACAGATTATGCAAGAATCGTCCATTAATCAAGTTAAGCATCACCGACGAGTAAATTATTCGCGCAAAAAGTTTACAAGCAATTATAACGCAGTTCATAAATTGCATTCTATGAGGAACGACCGTTAAATGTAGGGTAGCTAATATTTTTGTGGTAGAATAATTGTACTCCTAGAAGTAAATCTAAATTTTCTTGCAAGCAAGTCTTGTAACCATAGTATATGTTGAGTGTTGAGGGGTCAAATAATACAATAAGTAGATATTTATTACTACATTGTTAACTTTACATTATTTCGTTCACCCCCAAAAAGATAGCACACAACACCAAACAATATTACTCTTAAAAAATGCTGAATCTTCTATTTATGTGTGTATTATGAATATCAAAATGTTGTGTCTAGTACTGTCTACTGCATAGAAATCTAAATAACAAGACACATAGAAGTGCTATAATGTCATAATTCGTATGAAAACCGCTGTCGCCAAAATCAACACATTCAAACCGAAAGCTAAACAGTACACACAAGTAAACTATGCCTTTTATTGGACAGCTTGATTTTAGTGAAAACTAACTTATCTATTAAATTAAGCTTTTGAATATGTATCCTAACGCACGAATTTACGGTTTATTTTAGAATAACATCCCTAAATATATGAGACTTTTTGCTCAAATACGAACAAACGTGATAATAAGAATGGTCGACTGTGTCATTCATTGTTATTTCGATTACTATGGTGACACTCGTAATACTTGTAAATATTCTATAATTTTAAGGAAAAACGGCATTATTTCTAAAAAAAAATATTTTCCGATGAAATATTATTCCTTTATAAGTATAATTACAACTTGTGGAAGAATTTCCGCAATGGGAATTGCTGAAACACACCATGTATACACTCATACGTCTCCAGAGCAACTGAACAGTGACGAATGCACTGGTGATGTGCAAATCACCTGAGTGGCGACAAGGTCACGCACGCTTACGACTTCTAGTGTCTTGTTATTTAGATTTCTATGGTCTACTGTATTGTTTATTGGTATATAACTCAATGCTTATTCTTTAGCATATTCTTCTTCTTCTATTCGACGAATAAGTATTAACCAAGGATTGAAAAATCAGCCCTATAAAAGAAGCTAATTCGATAGATAGAATCGAAAATCATCGTGTTAGTCTAAACTCTAAGGCGTAAGTCGTATATATCTATCTGAACCTTTTGGTTACCGCTCTACATTCTGCAGTAGGTACACCTATGAAATCATCTACGAGTATATTATTGTGCCTAGATGTATAATATTTTCTTAACAATTGTTTTGTAGTATCTAAATAGGAAATTTATAATCTATATTAATGCATATCTTTACAACAATGAGCTAATTCAGTCTCTGAGTAGAGAAAACTGGTTTATTTGGAAAAAAATAGGGAATATTTATCCTATGGGATAATTTAGCTGTAGCTAATGTCATGGTAATTTAAAAATATTCCTTGTTAACTAACACAGGCAATGTGTATACTTTTTTGTGCTAATTATTTTATTCATAAAACTATTAGAAGTCATAAGTTACAAGTGTAATTGGGAAAAGTATCTAACACGGAGAGCTAGCAATAGAATTTTTGGTGTTAACATTTTTGGTCATACATATTATATGAAATTAGTTTTAAAACAAATAAATAACATGGTCACAATTATGTTTGTTTCCACACATTAATTAGCCAATAACTCGACCACCCAGCGAAACATTCCATATTTGTTTAAATTATGTAATAAGTACCCGCAAAGCTATCATTAGGTAATTTTAATGGTATTTTTATTGAAATTACGATGTAAACACGGTTTTTTACATGTTATTTATGGTGTTAAGAGTCACGCTGATAGCTTTTGCATGATACATTAAAGTGGAATACATTAAAATCTTTAAATATTGACTGAATTGTTTTATTTGTAGGCATTTTGAAGGATGTAGGGTTCATTGCAACTTGATGACATTCATATCATTTTTTTCTTATAAGAATAAGATGGTAGGTATTCTAACTTCAACTTCAAAGTTTAATGCAGCTTGGATTGCTATTAATAAGCTCTTAATAAATTGTAATAAGTTAATAACTGTCAGTTTTGAAAAAGTTGTAAGTGTATTATAATAAAGTGGAATACGAATGACATCATTAATTAATCAGAGCAATATCTGTAAAAACAAAAAAAAAACAAAAAAAAATTAATAAGTACTTACTAAGTTTTATGTTTAATTTTGAAGATTATTTTTCCGACCCAAATATCGACCAATAGAATTGCACCATTCGACGTCACGTGGTACAACCTACATGGTATTATACTGATAATTTTTTGAAAATTTTCTCTGGTCGTTGACGTCAAACTGACAGGTTGAATTCAATTGTGAAATTATTGGCCGACATTTGGGACGGAAAAATAATCCCCCGAATACCAAACGAGCTTCAAAATTATCTGGCATTTCCCTCAAGGTTCCCTGCAAACAAATAAAGTCGTCAAGTTTTTCAGGAAAAATCACTCGCGCTTCGCGCTCGTAATTTTTTAACCTTGACTAAAAACTTGACTCCTTCATTTGTTTGCAACGAACCTATCGGAAAATACCCGATAATTTTGAAGCTCTTGTGGTATTATAAGTGATAATTTCTGATTTTTCAATGACAAATTAATTTGTTTGAAAAATCATGAAGATAACTAGCGAAACGTCTTCTTAATGTTGTTTTTAAATAATGAAATTTTACAATCACCTAACTAAGCTTTTATGTAAAACTCAAAAAATCATTTAAGTTTTACAGTTGAATTCGTACTAGGTATATTTTTTATAGTTGAATTGGCCCTGCATGCATTATTCTGCCAGGGCATCGTTATTATTTAAATTTTAAAGGTTTAAAAACTAGTCTAAGAGAAGGTCGTATTACTCTTAGACTAACGACTTATTTATTGAATTACCTAAATACACACATATTAATTGATAAAACATAACTTTAGGCGTTTTGAAGGAATTAAAATAAGTTTTACACAAGTTTACCTAGCTATAGTTACCTATGCCTCAATGTTGGATCATCATTTGCAATTTCGATAATTAATGAAATATGCCAATAACAATCGAACGTTATTAGTTATTACTTAAAATTTTAATTACACTCATAAATTATTCTTCTTCATATATCTTACTTATCATGTATGTATGTTATGTATATTCATTACTATATTTTTTTCTAATGTTAATTGCCGTTTATTTTTAATACTACTGAATAAACAGGAATATGATTAGCTTTTGCAAAACGTGTTTGATAATTTTTTTTTATTGTTTTGACAGCATTACCGGTTTGGTACTGTTTAGTATAGACTAGTATAGTATTATATTACATATCTGTGGTTTAGATTATAATTGAATGGTGCTGGATGAATTAAGTAAGAAATAGATGAATAATGCACATAGGTAAAGCTGAAATTGTGACAATGTATCTAAAGTTTTTAGCACATTTTATTCTTGTTGAGCTTTTGATACAGTATTCAAAATAACAAAAAGCAGGTGAAGACTCATGGTTTATTGAGTAAAATAAATAAATAGTGTAGTGTAATCTTAACACTTGAAAATATGCGTGCAACATGACATTATAATTTCTTTCCCCAAAATAAACCACTCATCAAGTTTAAACTACAATAAAACAAGCGCTATTTAATAAACACTTCAATCAAAATTAAAGGATACCGACACACGAATCATTTGTACACTAAATACACTTAACGAGTGATGTGACTCATATCGAGTCGATAAAAATGCGGTTCAAATGAGGTATTCAGTGTAAAGTGCCAGTGTTGACAGAAACGCAATCAATAAATCACTTGGACAATAAATAAGTATTCAATGTGCGTTGATTGTGCCTCTTCGGAATGCTTTTTAGTGGCCGCTAGTGATGGGATATCGATATATCGATAATTTAATTATAATGTGATGGGAATTGCGATGTTGATTGTGTGTTTTAGATAAGTAATTTTTATACTACATTTTAAGAATGCCGACATGTATTGGTAGGAAATAGGTACTAATTGTGTTTTATTTTATTATTATTATGTTAATGACTTTCAGATGTCAGTGTAAATTGGTAGATTTGTAGAGTTAATACTTTTAATTTTACCGTAATCAAAAGTATGCCGAGATAATGTTTCGATTTACTTTGCATATAGTTATCCTTAGTACAAATCTATTTTGAAAATTTATGCCAGAATTCACACACAAAAAAGTTTTTATTGGTCTATTTTATTAGTGCTCCTATAAATGTGTTTTCCTGTTATTTTTCCATCAAACATCGACTAGAGACATCATTATGCCCTCTAATACATTGGTGGTCTACTATGCTTTGATAGAAAACGCCGAATCATGGCACGCGATTCAAATATGACAATGATATGCCTTGCTTATGACCATTAAAGCTAGACCCCTCGTTTTACAAACCAGTCTTTATCACCTAAAGCATAGAGTTTTAATTTCTCTATTTTTTTGCTATGATGGGTCAAGTTATAATGGTGTTTATAGGATAAATCGTTGTCTATTAAACTGTTATTATCTACGTTTTGATGAGTAGTTAATAAATTATTGTCATATCGCCGGTGTGGCGGGTTTTTGTTGGGTAATTTAGCCAATTTAGTTTGAAATTCAATAAACGTTATGATGGTTTCTATTGCTGTTAAGCCGCCTTAGTGTTATTAGATGCGTACATACTTGTGGTAATGATTCTATATTTAGTAGTGTAATGTTTTAAGGGTGTTTTAATTTGATCAAATTTCTATGAAATAGTTTAAGTGTATCGATTTTAGAGTGATTTTAACTTATAAATTTATAAATGATTGAATGATGATAAATGATTTTAACTTGTTTCTGTAATTCTTTAGGAGTTCTTTCTTTAGGAGAATGTTTGTTTATCTACGAATAATTATAAAGGGAAGAAACGCTAAAGATAAGGATTTGAATATAAATAAATATTAAATAATATAAAATTTAGAAATGGCCCTAGATTCTCATTTTCATCTTAATTGTATTAATTAAATAGTGAATTATTCAAAAGGAACTAATTTTAATTGAAGATCTTTCAACAAAACAATTCAAGGTATTAAAGTCTAATAAAAAATCTGCACCCAACAAGATAATGTACTAATCAGATGATATGAAATATCTTATTTGAAATATCATGAAAGTTGAAACCACATTACAAATACAAATTATATTCGTTACTCACAGTCATAATTATATTCATATGACTCAATATGTCTGCATTTTATAATATAATTCACATTCATTCAAGTATGATTCACTTGACGATTTGATTTCTTTAGCAAATGGTTTTTCATGTGTTTATTTTCATACAATAAATCATCGGAACTTTTAACACCGACATAACATCGAAAGCGCTGGATGTTTGTTACAATATACAGGTTCATTAAATGTATTTTCAAACAAAATTTAACGATTTAGATTGCCATCTCTGCTATTAAACCTCTCGTTCACATCTTTACATAAGCAAATACAATATATTCGTATAATTGAAATGTGCAAATTACCGCAAGCAATATTTATGTAATAAACTTAATGGGCAGTGATTGTCGCAGCGGGGGGCCAATTCGGACTCAATTTTATCTCAACACGACACCGAAACGACCAGCGTAACTTGAGCTTTGGGGTATAAAAATACTTTATAATAAACACGTTATCGTGATATCATTTATACAAAGTAATGTCAAGATGGTGGACCGAATTATGATGATTTGACTGACGTAGGGTCAAATGGATAGGTGTGGATAGTTACTAAAAGGAAGCATTAAAATACATGGAAGGATATTTTTCCATAGCAATTATTGGGTTCAATATTTGTCTAATTTCGTGCACTTTTTAGGGCTTTGTAGAGTAGGTAGGTACAATTACTTATCTATGAAAATATAGACTTCTTCAGATAAAAATATTTTACTTACATTTGAACTCAAAAAGGTAGCTTACCTTTTTAACTCCAATTCTGTGATCCACAGATACAGATACACCTCATTGAATTTAAAATTATATATTAGTTATTATAAAATCATCATTTGCTGAACAATTGTGTACAACACACAAATATAAATTAAATGATCGTTGATATCAATGTCTATTACATGCATTAATCTCCATCTGGACGATTCAATAAACTTCTTACGAAACCATATTATTATCAAGCATGGAGCACCATTAATAAATTTTAAACAAGTTTGACTTGAGGCGAGGTATTTATCGTTTTTCTGCATTTAAATCGTAAAAATTCCCAACATTCCCACTTACGAGGCATTTTAAATCAATATTCAAAAACGAAAAAGCCTTTCAGCAAATGAAGTTATAACAATGGGCCTGGGATTGTGGATAAAAGGTTATAAATCCAAGAAACATGCACAGCAAAATGGTTTTTCGAGCATTGTATGAGGGGTTGTTTTGGCATGGCAAATCCTCATGCAAATTGGTTTCGCATAGTTTGATGCTTTTTGCTCTTCTATGAACATTATGCTAAGAGGAATGTTCCTGAGGATACTCTCAGTACAAAAATAAATGCCATTATTTTCGTATAATAAACAGAGCTACTGCTTGTTATAGCTTTCCTACTAACAAACAAACACAGATCTTATGGTAAAATTTTCCAATAGACATTTTGAAAGTTCTTCGAGAACCCGGTAGAGATTTTCTATTAAAATATTGCTTTAGAATTTTTTTTTACTCACAATTCCACGTTTTCTATTAGGTATACATAATAAAGTTTATTTCTAAGACGTAATTACAACTACAACTCAGCTGATGTCAATTGTTGCTTGTACTGATTTCTTAAGGTAAGTAATAATTATTTAAATTTTTCTTCTTTCTGATCGTTATACTTACCTAAGCTCTTAGTAACACCAGAAAGAAGAAAAATTAGAAGGAAGATTTTATATGGGACAACATCGTTTCTGAACAAAAGCCGACGGCATTAGCAAAATGTGCTAGAATTACGATCACTCAAATTATCCACCTTCCATATTCCCAAAAAAAAAATCACAAGCAGACCCAGGCTAAATTCCAGTAAACAGAATTACTTAGAGCTCCCAGCGGGGTGGTGGTGTTCGATGGCGGATCTAAAGTAACGTAATAGGGCGATAATTGAGGGCCCATTATCCCTTACTCATGGGCTAGCTGGCTGTTTAACCAATCATATAGTTTATAGTAAATGGATAAACGCATTGTGATGAATTTCGAATTGTGTATATGTTACCGGAAATGTATGTAATCCATCATTGTATACAATTCCTAGGAAATGTATATAATTCCTAAAATCGCACGGAAATGTGTGAAATAAATTATTTTATACACATTTCCTAGGAAATCTATACATTTCCTAAATAGCTATCGGAAATGTAAAACATTTAAGATATTGATATGTCTCAGGCAAATTGTATATAATCTGGCCGTTTATAAACGGTCGGCATTTTGTAGTAACTATGCCGATAATTCGTAATCAGAAATTTTTGGTTTGGATAAGGGGGTGGGTTAGGTTAGGTTCGTGTTTTTTAAAACTACACAGAAATAGGAGCCCCACGAAGTGGGGCTCCGTCGGCTCGCGACCGTCTTTTTGTAGAATTTTGGAAAAAGACGAATTTTCGGCATATTAAAACAGCTAGCCGTAATGTAATACGGCGGATTATACAATCCGACTGCGCCAAATATACGCGAGGACAGCGGGACGAGGGGACTGATTACTTGCCAAATGAAAATTTGATTTTATAAGAATAAATATAATTTGATTTTGTGATATTTACGTTAAAAGTTAGATAGTTGATTTTTAAAATGTTAATTAGTAAGATAATAATATGAACATAATATTATTACAATTTTACGGTATGACTGTTACACGATTGTATCAATAAGAGCTATAATAAAAAAAAAATAACAACGTGTTTTATTACAGAAAGCATTTACTTTACACATTTCCTAATACGATATTGGAATTGTATACAATTCCTAGGAAGATTATACATTTCCTAGGATATGCATGCATTAAATAGTTTTTTAAACAATATTTTATACATTTCCTAAATGGTATCGGAATTGTACACATTTCCTAGGAATTGTATACAATTCCTTGATTTCATACATTTCCGGTAACATATATACTAACATAGATTGAGAGAAGGTATTTTCTATTGACAATAGGGAAGCGCCTGACTACAATCTCGCCTGATGTTAAACAAAGATGTGGTTTAAGATGGAACGCGCTTCCTAGCTAAAAGGTACCCGCTCACTCTACGCTTGAAGTTCCCCATATTTTAATTTTGCTGTTTATAAATCCTGTTCTCTGTTATCTATATTGTATAGTAGGTAGATTTCCAATTGCTTCCAATAAAATCCTGCTTTTGTCAAACTTTGTGTGTGCAATAAAGAGTATATAAATAAAATAAATAAATAAATTGATCAAAGCGTTTGAAATGTATATATTTACGTATCTGTTAAGTTGTTAATTCCAACCAAAGTTGCTCATAATCTGGTTAGCTCCAACAATGGGTATATTGTGGAAATTCATTAAACTCCAACGGCGGAGATTGCTTAATTTTCTTTAATATTAACTTGTAGACCCCTTTTTAATTAATATCGACAAAATAGTCAAGCGACCGCAGCGAGCTCGATATCTTTTAGTGATGTGAAATGACGTATTTTCTTGGTTTGTTTTGCGCAAGTACTATACATTTATTCAATACTAGCTTTTCGCCCGCAGCTTCGTCCGCGTAGTCAAAGAAAAACCTGCATAGTTCCCGTTCCCGTCGGATTCCCGGGATGAATACTATCCTACTAACTATCCTATATCCTTTCTCGGGTCTTAAAGTATGTCTATACCTCATCCAAATCGGTTAAGTGGTTAAGGCATGAAGAAGTACAGACAGACTGAGTTACTTTAGCATTTATAAAGTTAAGATATATAGTAATCCGTTAAAATTCTTTAATATCTAGATATGAAATACGTTGAAATTACAAATTCAAATTCAAATTATATAAAAAACTGTTATAAATGCAAAAATAAATTTGTTTGTTTGTTACGCTTCAACGCCTTAACTATTCAACCGGACATTTGAAAATGTTTTAGATATTAAAAAAGACATAGGGTACATATTAAAACGGGCAAAGCTGCAGCCAAAAACTAGTGTATTTATACATTCCAATACTTCGAATATATGGATTTGCGTGTAATAAATATGCTTCTAACTTTGGAAGGAAGTAAAAAGTAAAGGTTATTTAGGTAGATACTTATTTGGAAAATCGCCCCAAGAACAAATTGCAATAAGAAAAGATGGTTTGGGACAAAATTAAAAATGACTGACATTAATTAGGTATGTTATTTCAATTAATCATAATTAAATGTGTGTTAAATGTTTAATCAACGATTGAATGATAGGCTCTTATATCGCTTATATCAATCACCACGGTCTTTCTTTTATAAATACAAAAAAAAAATCCAAATGTTCATTACCTTTAAATAGGCAGCATTTTAAAGACTAATAATAATTAATAATTGACTATAATAATAATTCATTCATTTATTCAAGTAACCAGGACTCGACATTTTGTTAGTAACAATTAATAACTTAAAAATTATGTTAGTAAAAATACAATTTATTAAGATTGCTAGAAATGCACTCCACCGCTACAAAGCTATCAAGGAAGCAGACAGTTTGCAGCAGTGGTTTACATACCAGCAGTCGAGCCGACTCGCTATACAGCGCATGATTACATACTATAGGCGTATTAAAAAAGAGCATCTAAGTACTTTTAACCATTCTATTCTATCGTCTATATCTAAATATACCTATCTTTAGATTTAAATATATATCTTCATTTCAATGACCATCATCAATATTTTACGTAGATATTTAATAATACATAAGTGCCTAAATAAAAAAAACATCGACAACCACGAACATCCCTCTGTATATTAATTTCAAAATTGTTTTAAATAGGTATTACGTCGCTTGTTAGGTCGGCTCCGAAATGAACTCATTTAAACTATAAAAGCGGGGTAATTAAGCCGACCCTCGACCCTCACACCCCGGGGGGAGACCAGCGCGATTGGACATTGCTTATACACTACTGAAAAGAGCATTAATACTTTTGTGAAAGTGTATGTTAGCTTACAAGATCAATTATACAATCCAACAACCTCCAAGTATCTTGTAAACATATATGTTCAAAAAACTGTATATCTGCAAATTAAAGACCAACTTAATATTTAAATTCACTACCTATACAATAGTATTTACAAAAACTATCTTGAATATTATACCTAAAGAAAAGGATAACTCTGTAGAAACTAACTCGTTTCTTCTGCAAATCACTACATAGTATAAAACAAAGTCGCTTTCTCTGTCCCTATGTCCCTATGTCCCTTTGTACGCTTAAATCTTTGAAACTACGCAACGGATTTTGATGCGGTTTTTTTTAATAGATAGAGTGATTCAAGAGGAAGGCTTATATGTATAATAACATCCATTAAATAGTGGAGAAGTACTGTTATTTTTAAGGTTTCTAATGTGATGTCGTAAATAATTACATTTTTTCCGCTTACATTGCAAACGCAGGCTGAACCCTACGAGTTTTATCAAAATAATGTACTAAGTATTGTACACATTGAAAAGGTCTACAGAAAAGTCCGCGATGGTATATGTCTATCTCTTATGATTAACCCACAATAACTTTTTTTTGTCATTTACTTTTTACGACAAATAATGGTTAATTTTCTAAGCGATTTTAACCAATACAGCATTAATCCTTAACCAATTAAATACCTTGAATACATTGTTCATTTAATATAGATCTATATGGCCCTTTACATGGTATGATTTAAGTGAATATTTTCGAAGATATTACAGATTTAAAAATTGCGGGACGTAGCGTTTGCGGCGGTACCGGCCGGCCGCCATTGCACCCGTGCGAAGCCGGGGCGGGTCGCTAGTTATATTATAAACTAGCAGCTTAGCTTCAAGGAATATTATAAAAAAGAATTATCGAAATCGGTCCACCCGTTCACGCGTAATGCCGTGACCAAGGAAAACGGGTTTCATTTTTATATATACGTATATTATATAGACTAGCCCGTTATGACGAACTGGAAGAAAGTTAATCATTTCAATATATTAATAAGTTATTTGTTTACTAAATGTAAATACCTACTAAGTACTACGTTCAATAAAAACTGAAAAATGATTATAACAATTACTACAACAAAGGCACATGAAATTCAATTCAATAGAGCTTCTATTATAGTCTAGTAAAATTCAACTGCTTTATTCTATTTCTTGATTGTAGATTTACCTAGGTGCGTAAAAACTACAAGCAAAAGCTTTTCATCTTCCATATATTATCAAGGTTAAGGATTGATCTAAATAAACTGCCTTTGCTTGAACGTAGGTTATCTATTTAATTATTTAAATCCAAATTAAATTAAAAATTCTGCAGTGCTATAGATTAGCCGTGAACGTAAAAGAGTGACACACTTTCACATTATTACTAGTGTTAATAATATTAGTATAGAAATGAATTGAATAATTAATTGCCACATCCAGTAAAACTAAGCGGTGTTCTATGGAGGCTTTATTACTGACGACATTATATCGGGGCGGGCGGTAATTTTCAACTAATAACCTGTTTAATTTTCCCTGCCTTTCGACGCTTAATGGCTATCGAGATAAATGTTAAATAACTATGTGTATATCTTTTAGTTTCAATTTATAAATACTGAATTTTTGCGTATTTTTCCCAGTAGGTATATGATTGTTAGTATTTTACGCAAAAACGGCTGGTCTGATTTGGATGAAAGAGGAGCAGTGATAGTCTAGATTAAGACATCAGTTACTCTTTTAGAAGTGTGAGTGAAAAAATTGTACAAAGACGAACATGTTAGATAAATCAAAAATCTTAACGCAGTTTTTGTAAATTTGATAAATTAGTTACAATTTGAAACTTCTTTTTTAAGCGTACCTACAATTGACAGACTAAGAAATAAGTTCACAATTAACTTTATTTTTATTATTTTTTAACATCCGGTGGAACAGGAAACCGGACACATTATAACTATAACTTTTCTAATAATAGAATCTACATATTTTTTGTTTTTTTTTTTTTTATCGAAATCGGATATAACCTATAAGATTGAATACAATTACAAATATAATTATTTAATAAAAAATATTCACACTATAATCAAACTTAAATTTAAAAACTAAATCTAAATCCATCATCATTTATTTATTTTAAAACTTATATTCACAGCAATCTCAATGAACGGCAATCAATCAAACTTAACACATAAATCACTTACGAGCGATTTGCAATCAGCAAACGCTGACAATACACCCTATTTAGTCAGCATTCTTATCAGTAATCACTGATAAACTATACACGTGCTCACTGATTTAAAGCTTGTGTGTTTTGAAAGCTATAATATATATGGGAATATAAAATAGAGTCGCTTTAGTTTCAATATTAATGAAACACAAAACAAATTTTATTGTGTTTTTGGCTTGTTGGATTTATATCCGTTTGTATAAGCGTAATGATATCTGCATAATAAATGCGCAACAACCTACAGCCTAAATTTTACTGATTTTTTATGAAATTAACATCTCCAAAATTTAAAACATCTTGTACAAATTAAGTGAAGTCGTGTCGATGGCTTGCTTTGAAATAATTGTTTTTTTTTTTTTTTTTTTAATAATGAATTGTCATACTGTTGCTGGTGCAGTTATAATCTATATATATAAAAGAAAGTCTGTATGTTCCAACACTTATAACTCGAGATCTGCTGAACCAATTTTCATGGTTTTAGATTTGTTGGATTTGTCACCGCCCAGAATAGCAGAATAAATCATAAAAACAACAAAAACTAGACGAATAAATATTTTCCCAAAATTTTGATTTTCGTACATGTCAATCATTAGTTGTCAATCCTGTCAAATACGGAAAATAATGTTTGACATTCATGCGTTCAAAAATGTATTATGTGTAAAATAATTAAAAAGTAAAAAGGGTGAATAAATATTGTTTGTATATTTTTAAAATCAATTATCAAAAAGTGCAATAAAAGCAGATATATAAAAAATCCTCAAATGATTGTGTTTACGCGTGTTTTCAGAAATTAATAAGGTATTTTTGGTGAGGAATCTAACCAAGAAGGTTAGTTCGCTTAATTATTAAAAAGAAATTCTATAAAAATGTAAAAATTCTGACAATTATAATTTGTTGCAATTTCGTCGACTGCTTCAACAATATTGCGTTGACATAATAATATTATTATGTATATAACGTTAAAATTGAAACGGAGCCCCTGATTCATTGGTTCGAACCAAGCTAAATTGCGTTTTGAAGATTACATCCATTTACGCGATGCAATTAGCACAGAGAAGAAGATGCAGAAAATGTTGGTCTGTTTACTTACTGCGACATACACAGGTCATGAATATGCGCAAGATGCAATGACATACATAATATTTTCGTCATTATGGTCGGCCAGATCTATTCATTACAATATTTACATGTAATCCGAAATGGATGGAAATTATTCAACTGCTGCTTCCCGGACAGATATCAAGTGATCGGCTCGACATTACCACACATGTTTTCAAGCAAAAAATCCGATTATGAGTTACAAAAGGGCTAAACTGTACATTATAGGGCGTGGAGTTGAGAGTCGTAAATTTTTTTGTGGTTAGCTATTGCCCTATGGAACCTAAATCTGAAATTTCATTTGACGGAAACTTTTAGTTTTTGTGTTACGAATTTTTTGAAAATCGGAAAATTTTACTCCATTTTAGCTTTGAAACGCGAACTTACTGTTATGAAAGTGTCAAATTGACATACAGCGATTGTCAAACGCGTTTCATTTCAGGTAAAACATTACTTTCTAACAAAAAAAAAATATTATAATTTAAATTTTATTTATGAAATTTGTATATTTTTTAACAACAACATTAAAAATAATAATTATTAAGTATAGTTATTGTGAAATAGATTAAATAAAATAAAATTATTAATATTCGCAATTTATAATTCAACAAAAATATTAATTGTATGCTTTGTACCGTGGAACAAAACAATAACGACGTCATTTTCAGTTACCGTTCGTTTGCCGTCTTTCAGTCGAGATCGTTTCGTGCGTACTCCTGTTAAGCCCTAAAACTGTACAAAACTATTAAACTTTTACTTTTAGTAAGTTATTAAAGATTTTAAAAATTCTTTCGCTTCAATGAGTCAATTAAATGAAGTTAAGGAAGACGTTCACAATATTAAAACCAGCTTAAGTTTACCTATAAAAGAGTCTCGTAACATTAATTATAAAAGAGGTGCTGCAAAAAACAGCCCAGTAACAGAGATACATTTAGATGATCCAACTAATAGCATGATGAATACGGATTGCTCATCATCCCCGAAGAATAATAAACACACTCAGAAACAAAGGAACTGCAAAATTACTACGAGAAATATAGAGGGTACTTTAACACCGCGACCGTTATGTGTAACGGAAAGTTCGCAGTCGGGCGCACGGTCAGAGTGTGATACTGATTGGACCTTAGTGTCTAGGCGTAAAGTTGACATTAAAAATCGCATGAGAGGTAAAAAAGGCACATCAAATAGCATTGATTGTAATTTCAAAGCGGCTGATCGGAATGTACCTATTTTTATATCTAACGTTCACACAAGTACGAGCGAGAAAGACATCGAGAATTATATTTTGACTAAAACTCAGATGAATATTAAATTGGAAAAAATTGCGTCTAAAAAACTAACACACAACGCTTACAAGTTTTTTATACCGGACTCTAAAAAAGATATATTTTTGGACGACAACCTTTGGCCCACAGGGATTATATTTCGGCGTTTTGTGAATTTTAAAAATAAATCCTCGAATTATAAACATTCGCAGGAGGTCGGCCCATTACAAAAACATAATGGATAAAAAAGTTAAACTGGTAAGCTTTAATTGCAAAAATGTTAAAAGGTCTATTGACAGTATAAGGCAGTTGTGTATGGACGCAGACATAATTGCGTTGCAAGAAACTTGGTTGCTACCGCATGACCTTTCATACCTACACAATATTAGCGATGAATTCGCTTGTACGGGAACGTCGGCGGTGGACACTGCGGCGGGCGTATTGCGAGGCAGGCCGTACGGAGGCTTAGCTTTGTTATGGCGAAAGAGTGTGTTCAACAATGTGTCGATTGTGCAGTGCAGTGATAACCCACGCGTGTGCGCAGTGAAAATAGTGCTAGAGCAAAGGTCTGTTTTAGTATTCAATGTGTACATGCCGACAGATTCGGCGCAAAATTTAGTGGATTTTACGGATTGCCTTAGCTTGGTGAGTGCGATTATTGAAACTTCTAACATTGAAAACTGTTATATTTTAGGGGACTTTAATGCACATCCAAATGAGTTATTCTATGGAGAATTGTTAAATTTTTGTAAAGAATTCGAATGGAGTTGTGTTGATACGGAACTGTTAGGTATAAACACAAACACATACACTTTTGTCAGTGAGTCGCACGGATCTAGGAGGTGGTTAGATCATTGCGTAGTTACTAAAGCTGCGCGTAAATCAGTCTGCTCGGCATACGTAAAGTATGATACGTTATGGTCTGATCACTATCCTCTCATTTTAGAATGTATTTTTCAAAATGTGTGTGTGAAAAAATCACCAGTTAGCTGTAGTGTAAACAAGGCTATATGGGGCGATAGAAATATAAATCAAATAAAATCTTATACAAGTAAATGTCATGAAAAATTAAGTTTAATACAGTGCCCTATAGTCTTGAGAAGCTGCATGCACGGCGTCTGTAATAATCAAAACCATTATAGCGTAATTGACGAGTTGTATGAATTGATTGTGCGTGGTCTCAGTGACTCTGCCGTGGCCTGTTCGGGACGTAGCAAGTCCAAGAAAGTAGTGATAGGTTGGAGTAGACTTGTGGCTGGTGCATACAGGGAGGCCAGGTATAAATATTCAGTATGGGCGCGGAGGGGTAAACCACACATTGGAATTGAATATAATGAGATGTGTGAATCTAGAAAAAATTTTAAAGCACGTCTTAAATGGTGTCAGAACCATGAAGAACAAATCAAAATGGACAACTTAGCGTCACATCATTCGCGTAAAGATTTTCGTTCTTTTTGGAAACAGACTAACAAACTGAACTGTAAACATGGCCTCCCTGTATCTGTAGGTGGCGCTAATGATCCTGTTAGTATTGCTAACCTCTTCAAAGAGCATTTTAAAGTTACGTCTCCATTAGGTCCGAGTCTGTCTGTGCCTGATACTGTGGATCAGGATGATCGGGAATTTAAAGTCACTGCTTTAGAAATTCAGCGAATAATAAGTAAAATGTCTAAAGGAAAATCTCCCGGTCACGATGGTCTAAGTATTGAGCACCTAAAGTATGCAGGGCCTCACATATCGAGAGTGTTATCAATGTTTTTTAATCTGTGTATTCAGCATAAGTATCTTCCCAGTGATCTAACAAAAACTATCGTAGTGCCAATTGTTAAAAATAAAACAGGTGATTTAGCAGACCAGACCAACTATAGGCCTATTTCTCTTGCAACGGTAATTGCAAAGGTATTTGACAGCCTGCTTAATGAACAACTAAACAGGTACGTAGAAATACACCAAAATCAGTTTGGATTTCGATCGGGACTTTCTACGGAAAGTGCAATATTGTCTTTAAAGTGGGCTGTCAAGTACTATATGGACCGAAATACGCCAATATATGCGTGCTTCCTTGACCTGTCGAAGGCGTTTGATCTGGTTTCTTATGATATCCTTTGGGATAAGTTAAAGAAAGCTAATGTACCGTCCTCTCTTATTAACACATTTAAATGTTGGTACAGAGGCCAGATCAATCAAGTCCGATGGGCGGGGACTTTATCTCAGCCGTTTGGGCTGCAATGCGGCGTGAGGCAGGGGGGGTTAAGTTCGCCCACGCTTTTCAATGTGTATGTCAACGAGCTGATTGAATCACTCAGCAACGAAAGGATTGGTTGTCATATTGATGGAGTTTGCATCAACAATGTAAGTTACGCAGATGATATGGCGTTGCTGAGTGCTTCAATCTGCGGTCTTAGAAGATTAGTGGCCATCTGTGAAGAGTACGCTGCTCTTCATGGATTGGTCTACAATACTAAGAAAAGTGAAGTCATGGTCTTTGAGTCTGGGCGCCGAGTTACGCATTTTGTACCCCCAATACGTTTGAACGGAGTGCCATTGGGGAGGGTCTTTAAATTCAAATATCTCGGACACATATTGACCCCTAGACTCAGAGACGATGATGATATTGAAAGGGAACGACGGGCACTGGCAGTGAGGGCAAATATGATAGCTCGTAGGTTTGCACGTTGTTCTAATGAAGTTAAAAAAACCCTATTTCGTGCGTATTGTACATCTTTCTACACGTGCAGCCTATGGGCTAGTCATACTCAACATTCTTACAGCTCGCTCCGTGTTCAATATAATAATGCGTTCCGGGTGTTAATGGGGCTGCCCCGTTATTGCAGCGCATCAGGGATGTTTGCTCATATAGACTGTTTTTACGCTACAATGCGAAAGAGATGCACATCCCTGGTGCGCCGTGTGCGGGACAGCCCCAATGAAATCATGCGCTGTATAGCGAGTCGGCTCGACTGCTGGTATGTGAACCACTGCTGCAGACTGTCTGCTTCCTTGATAGCTTTGTAGCGGTGGAGTACATTTCTAGCAGTCATAATAAATTTTATTTTTACTAACATAATTTTTAAGATAATAATTGTTACTAACAAAATGAGTCCTGGTTACTTGAATAAATAAATGAATTATTATTATAATTATTATTATTAGTATTCAAATAGGTAGCGAGGAGCGAAGCGACGAGCGTGTTAGGTTAACATTTGAACTGCCGCACGAGCCGAGCGAGCGAAGCGAGCGTGCCGCGGCAGCGGCCGGCGAGTGCCAGAAGCGACTTTAGGGCGATTCCCACTCAAACAAAAAAAAAAAAACTACAGGTCAAGAAACTAAAAAGAAAAGCAGTTTACTATGAAAAGTCCCTTTATCGATTAGACACCTCAAAATAATGAAATTCAGGAAACATGTTTCAAAAATTTAACCATAATGTCTATTACATTAAATCTGTCATATTTCAAATCAATGAGCTAATGCAATATTACTAGTATTGAAAACTATTATCATTTTCAGTTACTGTTCGTTTGCCGCCTTTCAGTCGAGATCGTTTCGTGCGTACTCCTGTTAAGCCCTAAAACTGTACAAAACTATTAAACTTTTACTTTTAGTATTCAAATAGGTAGCGAGGAGCGAAGCGACGAGCGTGTTAGGTTAACAGTTGAACTGCCGCACGAGCCGAGCGAGCGAAGCGAGCGTGCCGCGGCAGCGGCCGGCGAGTGCCAGAAGCGACTTTAGGGCGATTACCACTCAAACAAAAAAAAAAAACTACAGGTTAAGAAACTTAAAAGAAAAGCAGTTTACTATGAAAAGTCCCTTTATCGATTAGACACCTCAAAATAATGAAATTCAGGGAGCATGTTTCAAAAATTTAACCATAATGTCTAGATTACATTAAATCTGTCATATTTCAAATCAAAGAACTAATGCAATATTACTAGTATTGAAAACTATTATTGTAAAGTAATAATTAATATTAATTGCTTCAGATCAATGTGGAACTGGAAAAAAATACATGCTTTAGTTATAAATTGATGTTAATTTGCATCCTAGCCTGCCAAAAAGTGGTAACAATCCAACATAACCTCAAAAACTTCATTTGTAAATATCTCGAAAACTATTAATTTCCGTCCCCCCCCCTTAATAGGGGAAGTTCCTAGTACCCACCCCCCCTCCCTCCACCCCCCACCACCTCCAAATTCCACGCCCTATAATGTACAGTTTTACCTACAAAAGCAACACATCTTTGGGATTATTCAATGATGGATGTATTCAATCGAATGACAAAAATAAGGCTTGCAGCATGCACACATTTTAATTTGGTTAGTCGAAAGAATTCGGGCGGATAAAAATTGGATGTGCGGGGATTGCTAATCCTGTAACCGATCCAGAACGACATGACATGATGTTCTAATCACAAATATATTATGATTCATGGACCGTTATTATGATTCATCAACCGCCAATCACCATGCATGGTTGACAGCGAGTGTTCCAAAAGGTATCCACGAAAATTGACGGCAAAGACCATCACAGGCAACGATGGTTACCCACTGTATCATCGTCGGTCGCCCGATGATAGTGGTAGAAGTAGAACTATCATAATTAAAGTGAAAGGAAACGATTTGTGGTCGACACCAGTTAAAGAACGAAAAGAGATAATTCGAGTGCATCCCAGGCTGCAAAACGTAGTTTAATTCAATAGGTAATTTTTCTCTGACACGTGTAGGTATGAAGTATTTAAGTAATTATTTTTTTATTCTATTTCTATATGTGTTATTCATCGAAATAAAAAGCCATTATACCTATATCTATATTTATTTTGTATCATTGTATTCCGTTCATCATAGCCTAAATTAGTTCCAAGCCCAAAGGTAACACGACATTCATTGACTGGGCGGTACAAAGTTCGCCGGGCCAGCTAGTATTATTATATTAAGCACAACTATAATAACCACTCGCTTAATATAGCCTGTCATCGCTTATGATAGGTACTCAGGATTTACACTCATTACACGAAAATTGACGAACTTATAGAAATTAAATACTTCAAAATGGCTCTTAATGCATTGTTTAAAGGTTGATATTTGATTACAGTATATGGAAGAATTAACATAACAAAACATTCATTCAGCAGACATCAACCTAAAGCCGGGTATCCACTTAGGTTCGCCGTGGTTTGCGAACGCGCCCGCTCCGCAAACCAAACATAATGGATACGTCGTGATTGCGGAGCGCGACTGGAGCACGATCGGAGCACGGCGGAGCGCTCGGGAAGCGGTTTTTTGCGCGATCTCAAAGGGGAGCGCAGTTTGTTCGTGGACGCGAGCGTGTGTTTGTTAAGTTCGCGAACATGGAGTGGTCCGATGAAATGATGAATATATGCATTATTTCATTATTTCTTCTTCCCTTATACATATTAGCTTGCCAAAATCGAGGAGGTTGTTTGTATTCCATCACAATATAATGTATCAAAATATGTTGCACTTCCTACCAATTCTGGAGGCGGCATGTTTGCACCGACCGTCTGTCTGTGTCTACTGGAGACCGGAGCGCGGAATTTAGCGCTCCGACAGGAGCACTGATGTTGCAGCCTAAGTGTGTACACTGAACACGTTCACGTTCGCGGAGCACACAGTGTTCGCAATCCACGGCGAACCTAAGTGGATACCCGGCTTTACGTGATTGGCCCCTGTGATAATAAACTGATTTCGGAATTTATATAGAGTTCATAATACGAACTCTACTCTACCGTAAAAATACGCTAAATGAGTTTTATTACATGAGATTATAACTTTGTTTCTGTATTAAAAAGAAACAAGACACTTTTTTAAAAAGGTTTTGAACTTTCAAAGATGTTATGTTACGATAAGGGTACCTAGACTAAAAATAAGTTCATGGTTCACAAATAAATAAATTAGAGTTTTGTTGATTATAGCTGCAATAAAATGTATTACCTACCTAATTTTATTAATAAATTTTAAAATTTCGGTTGCACGTTAAGGGTTGATTATTTGTGGCTCAATAATTGTGGCTAAAACTATTATATAAAATTAAAACGATAAATTACTCTCTATAAATTATAGTTTTAACAACTCCATATAAATCCCAATTGCGAATAGCCGAATCAAGATAAAAGTCAAACTAATTATATTAAACTGCCTCCCCTCATAGGTCCTTGATGCTGTGACGAATATATCAATCAAACTTATAATTTTCAACCTTAATCCTTGCCATTATAGTTCAATTTCCCAAATCAATTATAATAATCTCCAATCCTTTTTTCCATCTTCATCAATTCTATCTCAGACAATTTATCTTCTCCCTACCATATGTACGCAGACGATTTGCAGATTTATACGCACGTTTCACTTTCTCAACTTCCTGAAGCTATTGAGCAGGTTAATAATGATTTAGAACATATCAACCAGTGGTCTAAAAACTTCGGTCTCTTAGTAAACCTGGCAAAAACGCAATGTATTATCATAGGGAGCTCTAAATTGACTGCTAAGATTGACTGGAACACTATTCCGAATTTAACTTTGGATGGAACGTCAATACCTTTCAGTGACTCTGTTAAGAACCTTGGCATTCACTTTGACGCAAACATGACATGGAAGGTTCACCTCGAAGTCGTTCGCAAAAAGTTGTTTGGCGCTGCAGGCTCAATGCGCAGGCTGCGCAATTTCCTGCCCATACCAACTAGGATTTCCCTTGCAGAGTCCTTACTCTTCCCCATCCTTGATTACGCCGACTCCTGTTATCCCGATTTAACCGAGAAACAACTCGATTCTCTAGAGCGCCTTCAAAATCTGTGCATCCGATTCGTATTTGGTCTCCGCAAATACGATCACGTATCCAATTTCCGCAAAAAACTTGAATGGCTTCCTATACGTTTTCGCCGGTATACTCATATGCTGCATTTATTATACGGTATCTTATTCGATCCTAAGACCCCCTCCTATCTTAAAGAAAATTTCAAGTTTCTCAACGAACATTCCTTAACTCTCCGTTCCTCTAACCTTTTAACCTTATGTATTCCTTCCCACCGTTCTAATTTCTTTCACTCCTCCTTCACTGTCTCCGTCATTAACCTCTGGAATTCGTTACCCGAAGAAATAAGACGTGCTGAATCGATTTTTACTTTCAAACATAAAGTTAAAAACTATTATAGTAAACTGTCGCAGGCTAAATGTTAACCCTCTTGTTTATTGTATATGCTTATATGTATGTATGTATGTATATTTATGTATGTATATGTATCACAGAACATTAAAAACAAATAGAAGTGCTATAATGTCATAATTACTATGAAAACCAGTGTCGCCAAACCCACACATTTAAATCGATAGTTATACAGTACACTACAAGTAATCTATGCCTTTGATTGGACAGCTTAATTTGAGTAAAAACTGACTTAGGTTATAAATTCAGCATTTCAATATGTACCCTAACGCACCATGTTACGGTTTATTTTAGTATAACATCCCTAGGTATATTAGCTGTTTTGTTTCTCATTGCACAGAAATTCCAAATTCGAAAACATTCAGCTACTCCACAACAGAGGGCGTTAGTTTTCGATAGATATAACTTTGAACCTCAACACATAGAGATAAGGTTGAAATTTGTGTCACTCAACATTAATGACATTAACTTGATATTTATCTGATGCTATGCCCTGAGGGATGTCAGCCTTGTTATCGATAATTCACAAATAAATATTTTTTGTGTATTTTTTTTTCTTTCTATTATATGAGTATAGTATAATGTGTCACATTTTGGAGTATGTTTATTACTACTAAGTACGTCTTTTTATATTATTATTATTAAATAAAAAACGGAATAGAATAGTATAATCTATATTTACAAAATACAAACAGAAAATATACATTATTTTAAATCTTGGAACTGCCGTAGGTTTGCTGTATCGGTGGCCTTTGTTAGACCGCTTAGTGCTGTTCGGCATCCAGTTAACTCGTCACGTTGCATTTATCCATTTCTCTTTTAAATTAGCCTCTTTGGGAAATCTATAAATAAATTGGACAAATGAAAGCTAAGGAAAAATAAAATAAAATTTAATATTTATAATGTTTGTCTTTTCTAAAGTATCGATACTGTCAATATGCGCCACAAGCATCACTAAAGCGACATTCGTTTGTTTATTGCAATAATATTCCAGAAAGTCTTGTTTGCTGTTCAATCTATAATAGTACTAATTTCTTACGGATTAAGGTTCATTTTGTCTAGATATTTGTATACAATTTTGACAAATTACAAGCGAAGTTATAACATAAAATATTATATGTAAAATAAATAAAAATAAGACTTACCGATGGTATGAAATGCCTCCATTGCTGATATTATTTCGTCTGCTATCATTTTTGCACTCTAATACCGAACAACACGTCCTAATTAATGAATAAATATGGAAAAAAGGTTTGACAGCTGACAACCGACTCGAATATTTTTCTGCGCACAACTGAGAGCAAGTTAGGTGATCTTACCTTACAAGTGACACGTGGGCCACGCCCACATCACACTTCTATCTACTTTACTGTTCTGTGATATGTATGTATATATATATGTATGTATGTGTCTATATATATATATACGTTATATTATCTGTGTAATTATATAATATTTATAATACAGGTATAAATGTATGTATTTACTATGTAGTTATAGTATATAAATATATTATTCTGATTCATGCACTTTTATTTATTATGCACCACCATGATTAATTTAACTATTTTCCTCGTCTTTTTTGGGTTGCCTGGTAGAGATCGCTGCCAGCGATAAGGCCGCCTACTGTACATTGATTAATTTATTGTTAAGTTTATAAAATGTATCATATCTGGTGTACAATAAAGTATTTTTCATTCATTCATTCATTCATTCATTCATTCATTCATAATGGTTAGTTAAAATAAACGATAGAGATTTCTAATAACGATAATTTTGTGTTTTTGTAAGTAATGACATTATAATATAAAGACTTGCTTTTTCGCGTGACTTCGTTAGAATGAGTGTAATGAACGCGTAAAATAGGTTTTATGTATTTAATACATCCGTAGAAAAAACAACGCACTTTTTTTTAACATACGTGTGACTTAATATGGAATACCTACGATACTGTAAAGCATTAGATGCTCCTATGCCCTTCACTTGGATAACTATTTCAGTAGATACCTGTGTAAACAGCTATTATAATTATATTAATTTGTGTAAGTGTTCGCTTACTATCTACTCATTAAATGCATGTTATTAGAAATTAAAGATTTTAACGGAGCGAGCGTGGCCACGTGGAGGTCCGTGACCACACTCGCTGCAAAGTGTGCGAAACGTCGGAAAATAATATATATAATGAATAAATCGCGTTTAAAATCCGTTAAAATCTTTAATTTCTAAATGTATAAAATCGCTTAAAATCAAACACTAGAAAATACTATGCATGTAATTAATTTTTTCTAAATCTGAATCATGTAATTAGTTATAAGCACTGAGCTCCTTGCCTCGGCTTCCCCCAGCTTGTTGCTTTTTGCAAGTTTTCAATTTTTTAGTTATTACGAATAGGTATCATATGAGGCGGAGTGAAATAAGCATACAAAAAATAATTTAAACTTATAATCTATAAATTATGTAACAAACCCGCCTTTTATCTATATTTATGTGTATTGTGAATAGATAAATAAATGAAAATAATTAATCTATACACCTTTTGTTTACCAGCGATATGAACAAAGAATACTAAATTGTAACAAAAACTGCAATGGAACATGCACATAATCGTGGAGACATTAATTAACTTGAATTGCCGCGATAATTGAATATAAAACGCGCCTGCGCTTTACATTTGGGGTTCCGTATTATAAATTATCACATAACATAATATTACGTGTTACATAGTTAATATTAAGTTCTCTTTCGCTTTAATATGAAATAATATTACAGTTTTAGGTTCTTTATAATATAACAATGCAAATGTGACTATTCGCTTAAAAGTATTTAAGAAGCAAGCAAAATATATTATAAGTTTTGCGTTTAGGGTTCCGCAATGGTTATACCGAAAATTCTTTATTCCGAGCCTAATCTCTATTAAGTTACATCTTGATTAAGAAAAATGAACACACACTGTGGTCTTTTTTATTTGTCTATACATTATCCATTTTACCACAGTCCATACACGAAAAGTTCATCGAGGTGCAGCGGCGATATGCTCAGCATCTTACAAAGAAGTACAGTCTAATAAATAATAATACTTAAATCTATATCTATTTAAACAAAACATGAAAAAAAATATCTTACGGAACCCATACAACTCGTAGCACACTTAACCGTCCCTTTTTCACCACGGAATCCTAACCATTACATAAATATCAAGGGAGCCACGTTAATTGTATTAATTATAAGATACAAGTAGCAATAAACCAAGTATTAGTATATATAAGCCATATTTGAAGTCATTAGTGGTAAAAGGCCGTTTATGGCCATCAGTTGGACACAAAATGTGAGTACCACAGTCCACAGATATTATAATACTATACGTTCTACGAAATGTATTTAAACTCTATGCTATTGGTTCATGGGACTGTGTAAAGGGTGTTTTTATTTTTTATTTTTTTATGACGTGTCGTGTGTGGACATCCGAGTGCCGCCTTTGATGTTAATTGAAAATATGCTGATTTGTATTGATATTTTATACAAATATAAGAAGCAAAGGCATGTCAGAAAGAAAAAAAAATTATGTATATATATGTACAACCTACCACGCTTTGTGTGCATAGAAAAAGAAAAATGCAATTTTTAAATAATTCATAAACAATTTCCGATGAGCATACAAAATATAACTAAGTCTAACTCTTCTTAATGTTATTAGAAGGAAAAACGGTGCATACTTGAATTAAATGTTCAGGCGAATTAACGTCACCATAATAAACAACATTTTTCATATACTGCGACAACTTTTAATTCACTTCTAAAAGTGCATATAAAATATAATTAATTTATAAAAAAGCAACACCCTGTATGCCACAGACGGGTTTGCATATTAAGAATCCAGCGAGCTCGGCACACGAGCGTTTGCGCGCCTGAGATGTCTCAATCGAGCACAGAGCAATGAACAACTCGTGTCGTTTTATTGATAGTTTTGCTCTATACTTATATAGGGTGTTTTTTATTCTGTATCTTAATGTGTGTATTATTTTTTATGAGTGGTTTAGTGAATTATTTTGAAATAGATACTGGTAGGTATTCCCTAAAAAATGTAGGATAAAACGGTACTCTCGGAACTCAATTAGTATTTACTTCTTTGTATTCACTGGTAATTCAATTAATAGATTAACGACTAATTAATTAGTAGAAAGTTTGCAGAAAAATCTATAAAAAATCTGTCTGGAAAGCTTTATAGATTATTCTGGAAGATTTTTTTCTGGATAAAATCTGAACTGGCCAAACTAAGCTATGTATGGGTCGCAGTAACTTATTAAATATAGTATCATGATTGATGACGATGTAGTTTATACAATTTGTTGAATAAAAGCAAATATTGTTCAAAGCTTCATAAATAAGCTTATCATACCATTAAAACATTATTAAGTATTTGTGTCAATAATTAAAGAATATGTTGATAATGATGACTAAATTAATCACAATTCAAGCTATCTGCATATTTACGATTGCATAAAGCTTCTAGAAAAATCTAAAGAGCTATCCAGACAAAACCTAACCTTTAAACGCTGTGTATCTATGTCACAGGTAGTCCCAACACGATTCCCGCCTTTTTCCTTTTATGCCCGATGACAATAAGCCCGTATTTTATCCTGACGTGTTTTATTTCAGAGAAATATTCAAATTTATGATGTACGCGCCGGAGTCGACGCCATTTTTGCCAGTTCGCCGTGTTTTTGGTCCGGTATTAATAGGCTTGTGTTATTGTTTAGTTTATACAGGGTGTTTCTTATTTGGATTGTATTTAAATATCGTTTTTGAAGCGAAACTTCTTTAGTCGCGTTGAGAGTAAAATTTCAAGGTCGCGTCATGGCGACACCGTCACGTCATGGAGAAAGGTGACGATTTTGGTATCTTTGAATCTTGCCAAATAATTTTCACTTTTTTATTTAGATTTGAGCCTGGTATTTTCAATACAAAATAAACATACTGGAGATAGTTGAAGATAGGGTAATTTAACAACATTATTGTTTTTCTTATAGATAGCTTTTAAGAATGATTAGATTATTTATGTTATTAAAAAAACTACAACTCAGACATCTTCTATGTCTCTTAATAACTCCCCATCACTACATAGTATAAAACAAAGTCGCTTTCTCTGTCCCTATGTCCCTATTTCCCTATGTCCCTTTGTACGCTTAAATCTTTGAAACTCCGGAACGGATTTTGATGCGGTTTTTTTAACAGATAGAGTGATTCAAGAGGAAGGTTTATATGTATAATAACATCCATCAAATAGTGGAGAAGTACTGTTATTTTTGAAGTTACTAATGTGATGTCGTAAAAAATTACAGTTTTTCCGCTTACATTGCAAACGCAGGCTGAACCCTACGAGTTTATCAAAATAATGTACTAAGTATTATACACATTGAAAAGGTCTACAGAAAAGTCCGCGGTGGTATATGTCTATCTCTTATGGATAACCCACAATAACTTTTTTTTGTCATTTACTTTTTACGACAAATAATGGCTAATTTTCGAAGATACAGCATTAATCCTTAACCAATTAAATACCTTGAATACATTGTTCATTTAATATAGATCTGTATGGCCTTTACACCATATGATTTAAGTGAATATTTTCGAAGATACCTATTACAGATTTAAAAATTGCGGGACGTAGCGTTTGCGGCGGCACCGGCCGGCCGCGCGGCCGCCCGACTATATATTAATTTATACCCGTGCGAAGCCGGAGCGGGCCGCTATGTTTTTATGTACAACGTTCACAGTTTTTCTGTAGTGCATTTAGTATCAGCATTGCACCCGTGCGAAGCCGGGGCGGGTCGCTCGTTAAAGAATAAAAAACCTCTGCCATACAAAGTAATCGTATAATGCGATATAAAATACCCTGTAATTTGTCATTGCCACAATAGATTAATATATTTATCTAACTGTCAGACAGCGACCTTATTAAGAACAAAATTAGCGACTAAATCCGTAGCTCGGCTGAATGAATCAATTAAGACAATAATGTGGTTTCAGATATCGAACCCGCGATCTAAGGGAAAGCTGGTAATCCACTACTTAACTTGCTATAGTAGGTATAACTTATCGAATTTTTTCTATTCTTTATAAATTTATAAATTTATAGGTATAACTTAATTATATTTTTATACTTAAGTAAAAGTTTTTCAGTATTTCCTATAGTATTAGCATAGTGAGTAATAGATCTGTACCTGTTCTAAAATAATAAAAGTATAAAAAGATTATTTTAGGTAGAAGTGACATAAAAATCTGGAGTTTGGATTATTAATTATTAGGTAGGTAGGTATTTACTATTTATTATGAATGTTTTGTTTAAATAATTCACAAAAAAACCAAAACCACCGTAGGTAGAGAAGCAGGCTGAAAGCAAGAAACAGAAAGATAATTATATTTTAATTTATATACCTTTCTTTATCATGTTAATTGCTTAGGTAACCTAGCTTTGCACTAAGTCTCAAGCCTTAGATAATATCGGTACACATAGAAACGGCTGATTGCTGGCTACACTTGGTAATACGGGGTGGAAAAAAATCTCATTTATTTGTATAAACATGTAGGTATATGTTTATTTGCAAACTTATTTATTTAATTCAATATTTAATTTAACATCTTATTCATGACTTCATCAATTGCTTCATCTCATAAAGATTTATTATAGGTATAACCTCTTGACCAGTTTTGTCCAAATTTTGACAATTGGCCATTAATTTTGTCTAGAAAAGTATGATTGCGTTTATTGTATCTCAGATATAATATCTACTCCTAAAACGTTTTAATTTTTAATCCAATAAAACACAAATAAAATAATAGAATTATATATCAACGTTCTAACAATTTAATTTCAATTAAAACAATGTGTTCAGCCATATATCAAACTAGTTTAATTATTCTATTGATTCATTACGAACGGTTGACCCTGTTACACCGGCGTGCATGATTAATGGCACGACTGAATATACAACATTTTATGCTATTTATTAGTCGTGATTGTACGGTGTGAGCGGGTGTCGCAATTACGGGTCTAGTCGATTACGGGAATTATAAGTGATAACATATTTCATTGAATATATTTTATATCATTGATATGGAATTATACTGAAATTTGTTTAAATGACATATAAAAATTTACTGACAAGTTTCACCTTTGCATATTATGTGAAAAATTACTCTTGTTTCATGAACATAAAATATAATTTAAATTACTTACACATTTATTTAACGTGTTTTAAATTGTTGTATGAAAGTGATAAGTGGTCCGCTCTCACAATACAGACTTGAACTTTTAACTTATAGACTGCAAAGAATAATAACTGCGGGAACAGAAATTCATTATTCAATGCTGACACGAAATATTTTCAAAGCAAAGAATTCAAGCACACGTAAAAAGTTAATTTAAAAACCATATTTCATCGCCCCGAGCGCCAGCTATGAGCGCGGTCCAACCAAAACAATTACTTAATGTCAACGAAAAAGATAATTTAATAATTGTTCCCGATGATATATGAGAGGTCCACGCCCACCTGGGGTACCAGTATTAAAATAACCGATACTCTTAGGATCTTATTTATGCACGCTGGCACAAAGTTACATCTTACTCCATACACCATCGTGCATTTGTTAAAAGAACACGGTAATAGTCGCTCGGAGATTTCTAATGTCTCAATTTCCTTTCGCAATCAAAACGAATTGAACCTTAAACTATCCGACGTTGGGCGTAATTTGAAATGCTATTACACGAGCACGAACTATCCGCTCCAATAGCGAAACGTCGAATGCGTTGTTAGACATGCCATTCGAACGTCAACTCTATGATTCATTTATTGAACTCAAAATAGAATGATATAGTGAGATGGACTTAAATTATGTCTTGTTTAATGAGTTGGACTGGACCACCGTAATAAACATCGCATCTTGGGAATAGGATTTATCGAAAGTGAGCACTATATTCATAGCTGTATAGATTATTTTGGCGTGCGTTGTTCTCGAGTGTAGAGACAATAAAATGAAGTCAGTTTGCGAGATGTTTTCACTGAGAACACAGTCATGTAACTAATGCAGAGAATCTACATATCATTAAGAGATGTAGGCTCGTTTTATACGTGTGTACCGCTTTGTTTCTTATATTTATGGTTTGATATGTCGGTATTTATGACATGAATGCATACAGGTAACATTACTATGCGATGTTAAACGAAAGGGCCGAATAAGCGTGTTTTCAGGCGCCTTTTGTACTCAAATACGAGTTGAGAGGATGATATGTGCCAATAACCTTCGCTATAATATAAATTAGGCAGTCCTAAAGCTTAAAAGGTTAGTTAGGAGTTCGATAAACTTCATAATATAAATAATTGGGAAGTGCTAAAGTTCCGCAAATTTATTTTTATAATAGGCATGACGACAGTATCCATAAATGATCGTATTAGTGTTTTTAAGGGAAAATGTATAATAGATAAATTACATATAGTGACTTAGAAATCTTAAAAACATTAAGATTAATGAGATTATCAATAAAATAAAACATTGAAATACTGCAGTTGGCCATTTTGACTAAAACACGCGTGACGTCACGCTTAAGTAAACAACTCACGTCAGATGTTTTTTGTTGTTATGAATATGTTGAGAATACGCATTTTTATTTATTTTCTATTGTTTCACGTATGCTTTATCGACTCAGAACAGAAATATAATTGCGAATTCACGAATACATGGTTCGGGGTTCTCCGCGCCAACTTTATACAATCATTTCTTATTATTTTCTCGCTTAAAATAATTACTAACACATTTTTGAGCATTATTTTTATGTGGATTCACACTGCAATACTGCACACCACTTATAAACTTTGAAATTCGTTTCTATAACACATATTAAATAAATATTTTTTTAATTTTCTTCGCAATGCGTACAAATAATTACGTATTTACCAAAGTGTGACGTCACGCCTACGCCATGACACCTGCGAGCTGTTTTGGCACAGATAATAAATATTTTTTGGAAAATGGCTTTTATCTTCGTTAAATTTAAGTATATTACCGAAATATAGGGTTTTTCTTGTATAGTAAACGTATACACACATTATGGAAGAGGATTTCAAAATCTTTCGTCATGCCTATTGTATAGTTTACACTCGTAAATTTGCAGTAGGTATTACGTTGTCGCAAAGTGAGAGCTTTTTGAAGTCTTGGAAGTTAGTCGATCTTTTCAATGACTGAAACTTTTTTATTCATCTAAACATTGGTAAATATAACGTTTAAAAAGTCCCATAGGATTAATCCGTACATTACTTTTATTTTATTCAGGTAAAAACATCGAAAGAATCGAAAAATTAGCTATATTGAAACTTAAAAAACTTAGAGCTTACAAAACCTTAAACCATAAAAAAATATTAAATATTTCATAGTTCAATGATAAATCTAAAAAAGAGAGTATACCATTACAATTTGAAAGTTCATTTTTATTCCAATAATTTTAACTTAAAAATCCTCAAATCTCTGCGGGTGGGCTTACAGTTTACGTAAGCACTTAGACCATCAAATTACATCAGTATTTGTTCATCGCTTAACAGGCTTTAGATGTGTGAAATTGCCTAAACCAGCTACCTCTGTTCAAATATGTTTTCCTTTTTTAGTAAAATGAAGTACCTACCTATACCTTATGGTAAAAACATAACCATTGTTTATCGATTTCATTGTTTCGTACACCAACTATAGAAAGGAAATAATGAATAACCGTTAAAGAATCGGTTATTAATCGGTTAAACTTATTATTAAACTGCATATTGTGGAAAATAAACGTTTAAAAATAATATTATAGCAAATCCTTTAAATCTTAAGAAAATTTCAATCATAATTTTAGATACATCCTAGTGGTGATTACCAATTAAAATTACTTCTATAGGTGCAACGCTTAAAATATAAGTAAAATGAACTGCAAAAAATAAAACACCTGATACTCATGTTCTGCAATTTCTTAAGAAGTTCTAGGCATTAATTCACGTATTCGAGATATCCTATATAAACTTATTGATAAAGCTAAATAGCTTTTTAATTGCCTTACAGGGGATTGAACATGAAAATGTGTAATTTACTATTCATGTTTTTTTTCTTTCCAGAGATTATACTTACATTACTTTTGTAGCAATTTATATGTAACCTATTGTTGGATTCAAATTTAAAACATATACACACTCACTTATGATTTTGTTCGTATTCATATCATATCGCGAATTTCTATATCAAAATACAACAAACATAATTGCCATCAAAATGCATACCCATCCTAAACAATTCAACGTACCATAGACGATAGCTGTAGGGTCAATAGCTTATAGATCTACATTCCCATAGCCGTATTATCGTAAACAACCTATACAGGTTCAGAGCTAGTATTTGTGCAGACAAGTATATTAACAACGGCTGAATTGATTATTTAGTCACCTATGTTTCTTGGATTAGAATTATAGAGCATACGAATACGGTATCTTAAAAGAAATATGCTATATTTTTGGTAGGACTTCTTTCCATTGTACCTTGTTTATATCCCGTTATTCAGCGATACACCATTTCTATCTTAAACGATTAACTAAAAATACATGTATTCCTTTTCTTTAGTTTATAGCTGGCGAAAGAAATAACAGAATCACCTGTGAATCTCTAGTTTACATACCTAATTCAAATTTATCGCCAAATCATGTAACTTTCTTCATCCTAAGCACACAGGTTCTGGAGTTATCTAGACTAATATTATAAAGCTGAAGAGTTTGTTTGTTTGAACGCGCGAATCTCGGGAACTACTGGTCCGATTTGAAAAATTCTTCCGGTGTTAGATAGCTCATTTATCGAGGAAGGCTATAGGCTTATCATCACGCTACGACCAACAGGAGTGTATTCACGGGGGTGAAACCGCGCGGAGCAGCTAGTTTTAGAAATATAATTTAATTTTTAAAACTCTACATCTATGCAATTACCAATTATTATAAACTGAAACATAATACCTAGGTATATTATAACAGGTAGGTACTTAAACCAAAATCTACAATCAATGATAGGGTAAAAGTGGGATAGATGCCGCACGGGGATAGATGCCCCATTTTCAAAAAACCTCACTTCCCAGAGTCGTGACTACGAATTAATGATTTAAATAGGAGCTCCTATCACCCCGCACCTCGGGTACGCATGAGCTGTTGTTTGGTGAAGACGTGTTTCGCTAGTGCGTGTAATAATATCCGCGGCGAACTTCACGAACACGTTAAAATTTAAAAAGGTTGATATTTGCCTTTGCATAACTTTATAAGTATTAATAAATTTCACTATATTTCTTATTATGTCTATACACTAGTTCATTAAGTACAAATCTAAGTGAAAATATTGGCTCATTTGTTTTTATTTAATAAAAAAAAATACTGGGGCAGCTATCCTTATCAAAAAGTATAGTTGCCCCTTTTTTTTCGAGGGATAGATGCCCTTTGGGGCCTCTAAGGGCATCCATCCCTCAATACATATGTACATGTTATTATCGATACCTAATCACAGGTACTGTTTATATTTTTACCTGATTGCGTCAGAGGTTTTCTCTATGTTTACCGATTTTACTCCTTTAATTTGCTTTTTTTTGTTATATATACTTACTTATTAATGATCTGCCCTTATACTGATTGTAGGAGAACCACGCCACGAAAATACAAAAAAAAAGAAGGAGTGCGAGCGCAAGTATATTCTTGGACAACAGAACAACTATGTTAACATGACATTTGCTGGTTTATCATATAAATTTTATTAGATTTCGCGTTTATAGAGTATGTAAGGCATCTATCCCACTCTGTAGGCATCTATCCTCCTTAGTATTTTCATGGTGGGGCAACTATCCAACTAGGTATAGGCATCTATCCTCAAAAAAGGTGTTCTGCAAAAATATTTATTACACATCTATAAATGATAGGATAAAAAATATATATAGTAATTCAAAACAGATAATTAACCTAGCTATATTCATACAAAGTGTTCGTATAAGATTCATGTTTTCAAAATTATGAGGCTATTTCAAAAAGTATCCCACTTCAAAAAGTAATCTATCCCACTTCAATCATCATATCAAGAATACCGTAATATCTGTATAAAAGAATGTTCATTCTTTCAGTGAACAATAAGTAATATTAATGAACAATACTAATCTTTACATGTCATTAAACTCACTCCACATTATAGTCATTTATAACGCGGTGTGCATAAAGAAAGTATTGTGAGAGTTTGTTTCCATTGTCGTATGAGGTTCGTAATTAAATATTAATAACATACTGAAATGATAAATAATCAATACCTAACCACGTTACGTTTTTTCAAAGCGGACAACAGAGCTGGTGGATCGCCTGATGTAATGATATACTACTACTCTTTTTATACCATATTGTACACGTATTAAAAATAACGCTTTTTAAAATCCAGTGAAGTGAGAAAAAAAAAGAATATGTTACATTTTCTGTAATTTAATCGGAAGTTATAGAGTTACGAACGAACGTCTACGAATAGTGCTGTACACGATATTATAAAAGAAAATATTCGCTTATTTTTGAAGTGAAAATTCTTTAGGCGCTTTGAGAGTGAAATTTCAAGGTCGCGTCATGACAATACCGTCACGTCATGGAGTAAAGCGATGATTTTGTTATCTTTGAATGTTGCCAGACACGTGCTCGACATACCCGCTCTTTTTTATACAAAAAAACACCGGACAAATAATTCTCTTATCGTATAACATTGGAAACAGGTCCCAATAAGTGTGGTTCGCGATTTTTCCATGTCAATATAATGAATGTCACACGTTACGCTATCAACGCTTTCGTGCGTGACGCTAATGATACGTTAATGACATACCGCTTGTTTTCCTATTTTTTTTTATATATTTATGAAGATTAGAATTTTACAACGGTTAAAATGCGTAGTTTATAATATTATAATACTATAAACAAATTACGATATATATTTCTGTAGAGAATAATGTTTCATTAAAACGCGTTTTATATTAATCTTAGTTATGGTTGTAACTTTAATAGTTTAATTACTTAAAATAGATAAAAGGTGTAATTTACTAATACTGATTGCAAGGACAAGAAAAGCGAAAATAGTCAAGTTTAACACTGACCATAAATAACAACAGCAAGTCGATCTAGAGGAAGAAGTTTAAATATAGTAATATTACCTATATTATAATTTATACATACATAAATAATAAAGAAAAATATTATGCAAATAAATAGCGAATTCTTAGACACAGAACATGGATACAAAAGTTACAAAGAGTTACTAGAAAATACAATAATCATTAAACGCGAGGTGGTCTCATCACAAACATTACAATCATCGATAAACAATTAACATCATAATCATAACGTATAAAATAAACGTGTGTTCACACACACAGCCACAGTTTAATGTGGGAATATCAAACATTTTAAACCGCGGCTTACGCGTGTAAGCCTATTTGAATTTTTTATTAATAATAAATCCGAAGGGATCGGTAATGAATGGTTAATGGTTATTATTAATTTCTATATGAATTATTTATAAGGGAGCTGTGGTGTGAGGTCGTGGAAGCATAATGGATCAATCGGTGTGGGGATTTTTAAGGTTTGTTTTTCTTTGAGAGTGGACGAAAGGAAATGTAGGTAAGTCTTGGTTTAGGTAATAATGATTATAATATTATGAAGGTATTATAGGCTATTGAGATGATATAGAATATTACTGTTATACCTACTCTTAGTTATAATAGATACATTATGTACGAAGTAACATTGGACAATTATCAAGGATAAAACTTGAGCTTTTTAATAAATTTACTTTGCATATAAAACGTAATATACTGTCTATACTCTATATTATTTGTTTTTATTTCACATGTTAATTGACCTATTGGCATTTAGTCCATAGGATAGGATGCAGATATTTGATATACAGTAGAAGCGGTTCTTATAAACATGTCAAAAATTGTAGGAAATGTATCCCATTCTTCTGCGAATATTTATGGCTTAAATTAGAGGCGAAAAGTAGAGCTTCTTATTATTTCCCTTTCTATAATATGTAGTTGGCAGCATTCGATGGAATTTCTTTTATAACCTCACAAAACAGTAAATTAAACAAAACATACAAAATTAAAACTTCTTCCGAATTCCCAGACATTAAAAAAGAGCAATAACACAACAAGATTTATCCTTTTAATAACAAAATACAATACGAATGTACGGCACGCGTTTGACTGATCGTTGTAAAAGTTAATTTCCTCTCACATAACAAATTCAATGTAACAAAGGAGCATATTTGCTTATCTTTAATTGATTCACTTTAACCCTCACGTGATAAGGATTAGCTCTATTCACGCTGACTTTTACAAGGGTGGTGCCCCTAACGAGGGTAAGGGCAAAGAGTAGTTAATGGTAGTGTAGAACGTGGTGTGGGTTGCCTCTGTGAGGACGTTCATAATGATTTTTATTTTTTAACATTATTATGTGTGGCTTTATTGTGCTGTGTTTCAACTATGTTTGTAACGTTACACAATTCACGACCTAACTTCAACTTCACTTTCATTCGTTCACTATCAACAGGCTAATATTATGGTCTACAATATTTATAAATGTGACTATAATAAAGTGTACATCTGAAAAGGCATTTCTATATTTTTACATATAATACGTAAATTTAAATATTTAAAACAAGATTCGGTTATGCTTATGGCTAAGACGTAAAAAACGCAAACTTCCCCAGTCCCAGAGCTTATTAACTATTCACACGCTTGCTACATCTACACTTACCTATTCTTTATAACATACGACATCGGATTTCATAACGTGCGCGTGGCTTGTATTATCGCACGGCGGCCGTAATGCGATATCGTGAATTACAACTATTTATCGTAGTCGTGTCGTGGTCGGATGTTTGCTTAGCGTTTAGCGTTATGGGATTTGGGAAATCGTTTGAGATGACGCTTGGCATTGTTATTAAATGTTTGTTTTTCTTATGCCGGGTTGCATGGGATTTGGTTATATGAAAAACTGTGAAAGAAAGTTTTTGTTTGTGGAATAATGGTCAAATCATCGTTATAAAAAGCTTACTATCCCTCCTATTATGTATCTTAAATAATTAGCAATGATTACTTTGACTGCAATTCCCGATCTCACATTTCAAACTACAATTTTGAACTTTATTTAAATTGCTTCAGAGTTGGTTATATTTTATGATTATTAAATTACCAGATTGCCTAAGTATGTGATCAATGTTAACACTATACCTATATATAACTTGGCCAGCATTATAATATTATTTTTATGACTTATTTAATTATGATTAGAGGTAGGTACCACACTGATACTAAAAATAAATTGACGGTAATAATAATAATTAATGTATCTAGTACGTATATATCTGTCAACTGTGGTATCGGTCAATTAAGGAAAGCTGGCATGTTCACAGTACTCACACTTATGCAATTTCACTTACAGTATGTTCAAAAATAAATGCGACTCTAGTTTCATTTTAGACTTGAATTGTAAAATGGGTGCGTTGTAAATAAATATATGCAAATATAATTATGAAAGCTCTCATAATTTACCTGTAAAATTATAATTTAAAAGTAAATCAATTGATGAAGTTAATTATTTATTCTAATAATAATCAATTGGATAAAAGTATTAATAATCATTCAATTATCAAATAATAATTAAATTTCAGGTCATAAAAACAATACAAATAACACGTGCGCTCACTCCCAACACACGGATGGTTGTTTTGATAATGATTTAAATAACGGACGTCTTCTGCAGTAGCGGAGCAGTCTTGTCCTGACTTTGGTCGAGTAAAGATATCTAAGAAATATTATATTTGTAGTAAGTACGTAATACCTACCAATACGCGCTAACAAATATGTGTTACATGTTTATTGTATAATTTTCACATTATTGGTTTTAAACTCAAACTCAAACATTTATACAATTAGACTTCTTCTAGAAGCACTTTTGAATCGTCATAACAGTTTAACAGTTTTAACATTTACCACCAATTCAGAAAGCAGTATCTATAGAGAAGAAGAAGAATCTATTTAATCATAATCGTAATCTTCTACTTCACTGAAACTTTCATCGCTCGAAGAACTCGCCGTCGGAATTTCTTAATGTTATTATAAATGAGTCAGTGTAATTATCTACTTTTGGTTCTAATTGAAAATATTTTTCCTCATGTTCTCGCGTCTTTCTCCAAACGTCACTAAACATATCCAGACTAATAGCATTTGCTTCCTTTCTAAATAATTCTTCCACAGTTTTCAAGTTAAAGTTCACATTTTGTGATGCTACTTTCCCTTTAATTATGTCCCATAGTAACTCTATTGGGTTGAGTTCTGGATGGTATGGTGGAAGGCGCAATACACTATGTCCATGATCTTTGAGGATTGCATCAAGTAAAAATTGTGTATAGTTTGGCTTATTTTTTTTAATAATGTGATAACTCTGATTATTAATTAGTAATTTGATTTTTGAAAAAAAAAAATGCCGATTTTAGTCAAAATTTATATTTTTATAACAAGATCCTTATCATCCAAATTTCCACCTTGGTGAGAAAAATTGACATTTCTAATGAAAATGAACAAAAAATTAAATGATTTTATTAAATACTGTAAAATAGTCTATAATTCTTCCATTTACTGTATCACAAAATTCTTCATAGATTTTAAGATATTCGTACTACACCAATTACATCACCCTGTATTTATAAACAATTGCAAAATATGACACATACATAGGCCGGGAGATACTGACACAAAATTTCGGGTCATTTGTAACAGAATGGCGGTTCTACAGAGGTCTTATTACGCAATGACTAAAAGAAAAATTATGGTCAGAACGCTGGTACCGGCGGACTAGTCGCGTGGGCGTTAGTCGAACTCGTCGGATAAATAGCGAAAGTCAAACGATTTGTAACACAAAAATTTTAGAATTTACCGATAGCCCATAAAAAAGATGTAGGCGGTAGTGCGGTTTGGAATCGGAATCGGAATTGGAATTTGGAAACGGTTTGGAATCGTCCGAAAAGTATGGCATGGCGATTTTAGTAAATGGCTGCACGACGATGGTTACCTGTGCAAAAGTTAGCCCGGTACAAATGGTTGAATTGTTTTTTTTAAATCAACGCATTCACGTCGGTATGGCGGACTGTAAGTCACATCGTAAAAGTATGGCATGACACTACCGCCTACATCTTTTTTAAGGGCTATCGGTAAATTCTAAAATTTTTGTGTTACAAATCGTTGGACTTTCGCTATTTATCCGACGAGTTCGAGTGTGACTAACGCCCACGCGACTAGTCCGCCGGTACCAGCGTTCTGACCATCATTTGTACTAAGACCCCTCTAGACCGCCATCCTGTTACAAATGACCCGAAATTTTGTGTCAGTATCTCCCGGCCTAACATGTGCAATGTGTAAATGTGTTGACGTTCCAGCTCTTCTTAATGGGCCTATATCTATCCACTATCTATCCTACAGCCACAATACACACACACACGCGCATTCATTATCCATCCGTCAAATCGAACACTCAAAAAAAGTAAAAAAAGGCGGCAAAAATTCCCGCCATTTCAATTTCCCGTCGTATCACATCCAGCCGAATGCGCGCCATTTTTTTCTATTCAGCCTGTTATTGAAAAACCAGTGACGTTTTAAACATACGTGTATTTTGGTATATCCTCTGCATTGATTTGCAATAAATTGTAAAACGGTTTCAGTTTTAAAAGCTGGTGTATTAAGTTTTATTCATTTATTTTATACATATTTGGAAATATTTTATAGCTCTACCTCAAAATTTAAAGTCTACTATTCTTTTAAGTTTGTTAATGTTATAAAAATCGTTATAATTTTTTTTAGTGCAGTTCATTATTAATTGCGTATTCACCCTGAACTGGGCAATTTAATATAAAACACATTTTTGAAAAAATCCATAGCTTAAAAAAAATATAGTACTTACTGATATCGCCTATAATATAGAAACACATTCTACACTTCGAAAAAATTAAATATTTATTACTTGAATTACTTACAAGGCATGCAAGGCTACTCTCTATGAAATTGTGTCTCAATCACACTTCTCAATAAACCTTTAAAAATGGCGGAAATGAAAACATCATCTGTGTCGCGTTCGCACCGCAATAACCGGCTGTCTATTGGAAAAAAACATTTTATTCGTGTTTAAAATCGTTAAGAACGAGTAAAATTGTGGAAGTAAGGTTCCGTATTATAATTCAATATAAATTGATATAACTACAAATTGAGATTTTTATTGAGTCATAATTCTGACAATCATCGATTTCAAAGATAGCAACTTATTTAGATATTTGAATTTGTTACGATTGTATTACATACATACAATCGTAACAAATTCACTTAAGCCTTTACTCAAAAATAATTGAACCGATCTTGATTTAATTTAGCAAACATTGTATCTGACGGAAGAAGGGCCCAAAGGCTATTTTTTAAAAGAGTGACGTCAGCAATTCTGACGTCACGATCATCAGAGCAGGCGCTCATACTCGAAGTAGAACGCCCGTAGGTATTTTTACTGCCTTTTTAATTCACGTGGAAATTATAGAGAGAGCTCCGAACGCTCCGACCTAGTTATAATAATGTACTCTGTGGCTCCGACTGGCTCCGACGGCCGGCGTGTGAATGTGCTCTGTGCCGTCGGGCGATCGCATTTAAAGCGAACCATGACTCACAAGAATTAGTTTGAGTGTTGCCACTCGAATTTTTACAATGAATTTTCATCAGTTTTAACAAACATTAATTATTTCGTTAATTTAATTATTTCATTAGTGGTTGATTAATGAATCAACGTCTCTTGTGAATCTCTTGTGATCTCTTGAGTGTGCTCTGTGCCGTCGGGCGATCGCATTTAAAGCGAACCATGACTCACAAGAATTAGTTTGAGTGTTGCCACTCGAATTTTTACAATGAATTTTCATCAGTTTTAACAAACATTAATTATTTCGTTAATTTAATTATTTCATTAGTGGTTGATTAATGAATCAACCACTTATTTAAAAAGATCAAAGTAAACTTTAGCTAGTTATAATTATTTAGTAGTTTGAGGGTAGTCGTTTATCGTCGTTGCGCCGACATATCTTATAATCACAAATTAAGCGCGTCACACACGGTGAAGATACTATAATATTTTATCTTAAGATACTGTTATATTTTATATTACAGTATCTTAACGCATCCGGTATCAGCGTTCGGACCATCATTTTTCTTTTTGTCATTGCGTACTAAGACCCCTGTAGAACCGCCATCCTGTTACAAATGACGAGAAATTTTGTGGGTCATTTGTAACAGGATGGCGGTTCTACAGGAGTCTTAGTACGCAATGACAAAAAGAAAAATGATGGTCCGAACGCTGATACCAGATGCGTTAAGATACTGTAATATAAAATATAACAGTATCTTAAGATAAAATATTATAGTATCTTCACCGTGTGTGACGCGCTTTAGACAGGAGTAGGTATTTTAATAATTAACACTGTAAGTATAACTACTAAAAACAACACGTACTAAAATTACTATTTTCGCTAAATTAAATCAAATTCGATTCAGCAGTATAAAGTATAATCTATAAAGGCTTTGTCAGACAGGACGCGTATTTTAGCGCTGCGTAGTAGCGTTATAGCGTCCTGTTTTAACGTCGCGCGAGGCTTTGTCAAACAGAACGCTTTAGCGCGCGTTAGGACACAGCAATTGATATTATTATAGCTGCATGTTGTTTACATAATTACTTACGAACAAAACAAGGTACAGCGATATTAACTCCGGAGTCGGAAGACGAAAACGTACCTATGCGTGCTCTAATAACTCATCGTCCAACAAATAGAAGATCAACGACTGCAGCATTCGAAACTCGTGAACAATTTGTGTCTTATTTTAATCAATAAATTAATTTTTTACTTACCAGTTTCATTAATTTATTCTCCGATTTGTGCCCACAATTTTGCCTTCATTGACATATATCTTTATATGAACTATCCTTCGTATTATATAAAGCATGGATATTTTCTAACCAATTCTATCAAATTTTCGGTCATTATGCAGTATTTTATTATTATTTTACGCCTATTAACTCCGACGCTAAAATAAAATTTGTAATAAAATACAACACCCGACGTTAAAGCGTCCTAACGCCGCGACAGAGCGTTGCGTACTGCTAGCGCCGGCGCTCTGTTTGACGGTATTCTACGATGGTAGTACAACACATCTTAGCGTCATAGCGCGGCGTCAAGTTAACGCTCTGACGCGCGCTAAGTACGCGTCCTGTCTGACAAAGCCTTAAAGTGTAACGCTAAGTATGTAAATGGCCTTAAATCTTATCTTCCCTTAGCGTTTCCGTCGCCACGATAAACTATTGCTTTCACCCTAAATACTGACCGCGCCGTCACGCCCTGTCCTTAATTTATAACTTTTCCTTTTCTTTTGGAAATATATTAACAACAACAAATCAATTAGGTAGGTATTGAAATATATTTACTTACGTAAGTAGGTATTTATTTTAGTGATGAAACTAGACTATTATATGAATTTCTAATAAAACTGTTCTGAAATGTAAAAGAGGATTATTAATAAGCATGGATAAATAACATAATAATAATTATTGAATTTTTGGTCATTATCGATTTGGCTACCTAACTCTAATAAAGAACAATATGATTGAAGTATCTTTAATAGAGCCTTTTAAGTTTTAATTGATAATTTATAGTTGAACTTTTGTAACAAAGTAGTTATATGAGCTTCGACCTGATAAAATATAATCTTAGTTCAGGTTAAACATTAAATGCAATTCCATGCATTTAATACCTACATAACTTTTGTATTATTTTTTTGGATAAAAAAACCTATTATTATAGTTCACTTTATTTCAAAACTTACAAATAAGAAACAAAATTATTTTTCACCGATTATACCTTCGCAAAATCTATTTAAAGAAATCTAGGAGGAGTCAAGTCATATGAATTTCACTTCAAGCAAGGGAGTCAACACAAAAATACCGTAGGGTGACAATTATTCAAGACGTAGGCGGTACACATCACTCTATGACCATAAATATCACTTTACAAGGGATGTTTCCCAAATTATCTATTCCCGGGTCATAGAGTTTAATGGACTATTTGAAGAGATAAGCGGTTGTCTATAGTCACCCTATTCCTTGTAAATGATGAAATAAAAATAAATGGCTGTTGTCTATTATTAATATGTTAACGGCCGTTTAAAGTGTGCCGAAGTTTATGGTTGTTTGAAGAGCATGATACAGATAAGATAGTTTGAATGTTTGGTTTTAAATTATTGTCAATGGGTATTTGCTATTAATAGACTATTTTCAAAAGGCTATCTTCAATAAGTCCAACCGAATTTAGTTTTTGGAGTGAATCTTCTTTAGGCCCGTTGAGAATAATCAAAGTCGCGTCATGGCAATGCCGTCACGTCATGGAGGAAGGCGATGATTTTAGTATCTTTGAATCTTGCCAATGAAGTTTCAGTTCTGACACGTGTGCTCTTTTTTTTTGTTCTCAATAAATATCTTGTTGCTCTTTTCTAATTTCATAAAATAATTGTGCATCAACACCAACCAAACATGATATGACGTTTAAAAAACCGTCAAAAATTCTAGCTTGGATCCATTCTAGAATCTTAACGCCGTCCAATTTCGTGCGAACATATTTATTAAATTGTTCATTAAAATTATAGCTGGCCGGTATCCAAGTGATTTCGAATTAAATACCTACAAATTGGTGCCAAATCCAAATTTAAATTGACAGTTCTGAGTAGTGGCGCCCCGCCCTAGTACAGTTAAGTGGAAATACTAACTAGAGGACAAAGTAATACAAAGAAATGCTAAGTACTGTAGTACTGTGTACTGTCGCGTCGTAAAGCGAACTTCAGTCGCCGGCGTCTGGAAGCGTGGATTTTATTATCTAGTTCGAAGCTTTGTGGATACAAAGGGGTAAGTGGTTGGGATAGTCGGGTGTAAAAGTGCTTTAAACATTTTCATTACACATTGTAGGTACATTTATTTCGGTGAAATATCATTCTCGAGGTTTTAAAAAATTATTGAAAAAATAATATTGGATTTTATCGTTCATCACAGTAAAATTATACTTTGAAGAAAAAATTCAGTTAAAAATACTAATCAAACTTATTTGTTTGTATTCTTTACTGTAAATATTCTAACTTAATAAATATTAATTGTAGCTTGGAACTCTCTAGTCTCTACTATTCATGTTGTTTTTCCAGAAAATTTTCTTATAGGTATGTATTATCCAGACTATTTAAAAAAAATATTTCTCTAATAAATTTCATAAAGATCCGACGTAAGTCATGGCATGACTTCTCATTTCATGCAAACAAAACCATCGCATTAATAGATAATATGAGTCTACAATAATCGTAATCTATATTAGAGAAAATGTAGGTATTCTCTCCTCAACTGTACGGCGAGTGGGCGGGGCAAGTCACTCCAGTCGTTTCAGTATTTCACGGTAAGACATTAATTGAGCAAAACAAAATCAAAGGGTTCCTCTGAAAGTGCAGTTTAGCTTACAGCTAGTTGTTCCGGGCTATGGTGTCTGGGAACACGGTTATGTGGGGTTAATAACTTTATTTGTATTATAAATAGTATATGAATGCCCTTTAGGTGTACGTATATAAATTCTTATAAGTAGTGGATATTTTGTGGGGTGTATTTGGGAGTCTTAAATATGTTTAATTGACTTTACCAAAATAGAAGAGTCAAATGATTATTGTATTTTTAAGCCGCTTAATCTATGTTTCATAACTTCAGAACATTGTGCTTAGCTTATGTGTCAGTTAAAGGAGAAATAATGCATGAAAATGAACGACAAAGGTATTAAATAAGGTATCAAACTGTTACTAAAGTGGAAGTCAGTACTATATAAATAAATTGACTTCATAATACACATATTGCAGACGCCGTCAATAACCTCATAATGTTATACCTACCTAATCACAGAAAACTTAAGTAGCTAACGACCTAATTAAAAAGAAATTAAAACATTATATTTAGCATATTTATTATCAATTTATTCTTATTATTAAGTCTACGAATTTGTCTAGTTTGATACTGGTTCTCTGTAACTTATTTCATAGATACTAATCTGCTAATCCTGAAAAATATAATACAGATCCTATCAGCTCCTTTCTTGTTAAAGTGAAAGGACAGGATATGTGACAAACTTTCCTTGAAATATCACGCCTAAAATTCTTATAGCTACAGTGAGATGCCATTTTAATGAACCAATTTACGACGATTTTAATTAAGATGTCAGCAGAGTAATTAATACTTTAATACGCAATAAAGCCATACAAATCAATCCGTTAATAACGTTTTATTTCGATGATTTTATTAAGCTTACCCAATGACCAATTAGCGGTATTAATGATATCTTTTATGTTTGCCGCCTTCGTGTTAGTCGATAATCGTAAAGAATTTTGTTAAGACTTTGATTGACTGATTGATTTGACTGATAATATTAACAGCTGATTGTCATACCTTGCCAATGATATTATAAATATCTTACATTTCTCGTGTCGACGATGGTTTATAAATTTATAAATGAAACATATAGGCCATGTGTTTAAAGTAATGATGTTTTATGGGACTTTCAAATGTGTATTTTAAATGTATCAACTAACTTTATTGAACTATTAAGTTGTTGGGTAAAAAGGTGCTGAAGTAATATTTGATGAAGTTTTCAATTAAAATAACAACATGCTTACAAGAGAGGTTTCTCAAAGGGTTGTTAAGTGTTGAAATAATGACTTTTTATAGTGAAGTTATAATAGGTAAAATAAAATAAAAAAAAATTAAGCGTGTGTGCCGAGCACACGTGTCAGAAGTGAATCTTCTTGGGCAAGATTCAAAGATACCGTCGCCTTACTCCATGACGTGACGGTATTGCCATGACGCGACCTTGAAATTGATATTTTGCTCTCATCGCGGGATTGAAGGGAAATCGTTCTAAAGCTTCAAGACTTGAAATAAATCTGCGTATAAATTGTATGATAGTTCAACATCCAGAAACATCCAGATTTTGCGGTTTGTAATTGTATTATGAAACTACATACGGAAAATTAAGTATTTGGCGGAAAGCTTAAAAAGCATCTGAATGCGTCTAAAAGCGTCTGAATGCCTGTATACTTTGTATCTTTAAAATTACGCATCAGATTTTGATTAGGTTTTTTCAATCGATAGAGTAGCTCTCGAAGAAGATTTAGTTCATAATTTATTAGGTTAGACAAAGCGGGCGGAAAGCTAGTTAATTATAACAAAAGGTAAGTTGTCTAAAAGGCTATAGAACTTCACACATCACGTGGTCAAGATAATTAGAGGCTCGAAGTATTAACATATTTAATTCTCCCTTTCGGCTTGTCATAAGAATATATAAACAACATAGCGATAAACGGTGGAACCGCGTTGTGACACCTTCTTTAATTGGAATTTATGGTAGTCTGTGGCCGTTTTGTATGAGTCCCGTACCCGTACTATGGGTCCGGGAACTCGATTGTGTATTAGTGTGCAACGATCGAGTTTGGATCGAGTAGAAATCTTGCAAAAATGTAAATGGATTGGTCTTAGAATAACTTGAATGATAAACTTTCAGTCAAATTGCAATTACTAAATACTTTTAGGTATTTGATTAAATCAGTAACACAATATCAGTACTCCTTTTAATATAAACTGCATTCCGAATCGGTGGTTAATTGAAAAAATATGATATGACGAGTAAAGTACTTCTAGAAGAAGTCTAATTGAATAAATAAATGTTTGAGTTTGAAACTTAAAAAAGTTTAATTATAATATTAAATATGACAAAAGTTGCAACGGACCCACGTTTTAATTGAATTCAACGTTACTCAATTTGCATCGCATAAAACATAACGTACCTAATAAAAATATTTCACCAATTATCACCAATATTCACGCATTTGAATCAGTTCTCATTCAAGCAATCTTAACACAACTCGAAACTCTAGAATCACAGTATGCATGAAATTCGAGTGAGTTTCCATCGAGTAACAATATAGTAGCACATTAAATTCAGGGGTCATAATATTTAAATACCTCAGCTCCTTTCGTAGCTTCCGAATGGCTTCCGGCATAGATTACTTAATGCTTAATTTTTATTTTGTTTATCTTAATTGCTTAATTAACGTCCAAGTGGTCTTTTAATTTTTGAATATTTCCCTTTTGTTTACGATGTGCGATCGATATCTGTTTGTTTTATAAGAACCGTAACTGTGTAAATTATTATCTTTTGTTTGGTGTTTGCAGCTGTTAAAACTATTACTTAGATATATTAAAACTTTTGGTTTAGGTAAGGTGTGAGCGTTGTAACCGTGAAAAAAGTTTGATTATCTTAATTTTACATTTGTCAATATAAGTTTTTGTTTCAAAACATTATTAATATCATGCACTGACCAAATTATGCTTGATCAAATATTTCTTAAACCAAATTGGTAATAAATAATTACTTTCTTTCTTTCTTAATGTGTTTGTGTTTGTTGGTACAGATGGTATACTTTAACGTAATATGTACATATACATAAGTATAAAAACAGTAAATTACAGCTTTAGCAATTAGCTTTACAAACGACACTGAAAAAATGTATTACTATTAAATTGTTGAATGCATTAGATGAAATTGAGTATTATTCATTCTTAGATCATAAAGTACAAGGTACACAACATTCATAACATAATAGATATTTAATCTTCACAAAGAAGCCAGTCTTTATGAAATCTATACGTATAGAATATTAGATAACAGTTTCAAAAGTTTCAGTTTAGAAAGGATTATTTCGATAGGTATATTAACATTTTCGTAACTAAAGAAGTGGAAATGGAATTGCAAAACGGTTCTTGTGATTTTACACTCTATTTGCAATAAAATGCCGCCATGTTTGAAAACGCTTTGACGATTTCACGTAATGGCATCTAATTTGACATTTATTAAAATGATGCCGAGGAATTAGGCATACTAGATGTGAAATACTAGGAAAATCTAGGCTATGAAGTAAATGTGTAGGTAAATAGTATACGTATAGAAGATATAGAAACTTCTGTAATAAAATCCTCAGAAATGTGAAAATACAATACAACAGCACTCTAATAGATCAAAATAAATCTAATACAAAAATGCTATGGCAAACCATTAAAAACATAAGCTATCCCTCCAATCATACTATAGTCCTTTTCACCTAAGATGATTCCTGTGACATATCGATTGTTGACACGTGTAGAGATTGCCTTTACTGAAATCGTATCAATTGTTTCCGATAATCGATAATATTTTATACGGAAATGAAATCGATTTGAATAAAGGACCAAAATTAGTTATTTCGGCATTTCGCCAACAATTAACTAAGGAATCTTAGCAAACAACAGCGACAAAAAGTGAACAATAACAATTAGTAATAATAACAGAATACCACGTAAATTATCAATATAACAATGCAACTTGTATACAAAGCTGACGGACTCGTACAGACGATTGACGCGATTGACAAACGATCACAAGATGGGCGCCGATTATATGATTTTCCAACTCTATAATTTTTCAACGTTCCATTTCATGTACACGAATAGCGTAAGTATTATTTTTTTGTGTTATTTTATTTTATTTTTCGTTATATTAAACTAAACAATACTGTTTTTGTTTTAGTAGCTTAAGATGTTTCATTTTTATATTTTTGGTAATAATTTATTTATTTATTTATTTATGCTTTATTGCTCAAGATAAATTACAAATTGAGACTTAACCTAGGATACATTGTAACAAACGGCGGCCTTATCGCTAAATAGCGATTTCTTCCAGACAACCGGTTGTACAGAGAGATATTAAGTAAAGGATAGGAGTAGGGCAGAGCACAAATAAATATATACATACAAAAATAAAGTAAATAGGTAATAGTTAAAAAAAAAAAAAGCAATAAATAAAATAATAACAGCATAATATACAAGCCACAAGAATGAGATAAATAATATACATATGTTCACAAATAGATACATACATACATATGAGAAGAAGAATAATATATAATATGTATTTATATAAATATATATAAATGTACATACTAGGGACATTGAGAAAGATAAAAATCACGAACCATATTTTTGAAAGTATTTACAGATTGAGCCTTCTTGATTGGATCCGGCAATGCATTCCATAATTTGATTGCACGAACAGTGAAAGAGTTATCCAGAAAGTTTGTATGGTGCGCTGGCATTATTAATCGGAACTTTTCCGATGAGCGGACAGAATCTCCGATTTGTCCTCTGAACACGAAATTGTCCTTGAGATATTTCGGTGTTTTGGGGTTAAACAAAACTTGATATAAAAGTTGCAGCACGTGAGCATCCCGGTGAAATCGAATGGGTAGCCACTTGAGCTGAGAACGAAACTCAGAGACGTGGTCATATTTCCGTAGACCAAATATGAAGCGGATACAAAGGTTTTGGAGACGTTCGAGCTTATTTAATTGGTCTACGGTAATATTGACATAACTTACATCGGCGTAGTCAAGTATGGGTAAAAGGAGGGATTGTGCTAGCAGAATTTTGGTTGGGATGGGAAGAAAATTTTGAAGACGACGGAGTGAACCAGCAGTTGCATATACTTTCCTACATACCTCCTTAATATGAAAGCGCCACGAGAGAGTGTTGTCAAAGTAAACTCCAAGGTTCCTTACAGCCTCACTATAAGGAATAGGTGTGCCGTCGACTAAAATAGGAGGGAGATTCACCCAGTTAACCCTCGCAATCAAAGAAGGACTGCCAACAATGATAACTTGAGTTTTTAAGGGATTCACTTGAAGACCATAATCCGAACTCCAAGTTACAATGCTGCTTAAGTCCTTGTTGACCGAAACGATTGCCTGGGGTAAATCATCAAGGGCAGATTGTGTATAGATTTGGAGATCGTCGGCATACATGTGGTAGTCGCACGTTAACCTGTTTGAGATAGTGTTGATAAATATTGAAAATAACAATGGAGACAGGACTCCGCCTTGCGGGACACCAGCACCAACATCACACCATGACGACTCAATCTCGTCTATACGTATACGCTGACGACGCCCATGTAAGTAACTGTAAAACCAGTCATTTACTGAAGCCGATATATTTAAAGAACTTAATATGCTCAGCAGTATATCAAAGTCGACAGTGTTAAATGCATTGCTGAAGTCCAATAATGTTAGAACCGTGAGCTTTTTATTATCCATTCCATGACGAATATCGTCGGTTATTTTAACAAGAGCAGTGGCCGTACTATGACCGGATCGGAAACCGGATTGGAAGGGATTAAGAAGATCGTGTAGGTTTAAGAATCTATGTAGCTGTTCATACACTAACTTTTCAAGGATTTTAGATAGGAAAGGCAGGATAGAAATGGGACGATAATCGGAAAAGGAAGATGGATTTATTTTCTTAGGTAAAGGGATAAGGTGGGAGTCTTTCCAGGACTTAGGAAAAGTACTAGTGGATAGGGAATGGTTAAGGATGTGAGTTATAACCGGGATTATGAGATCTAGGATGGGTAGAATCATTTTACGGCCAATACAATCGCTGCCAACAGCATTCGATGTAATGGATAATACACCCCGCCTAACATCATTCTCGCTAAAACATTTAAACACAAAAGATGGATAGTTTGGTGCTGGTGTTTCTGAAACCGATTTTAATGTAAATTGCTTATTTAAGTTATTAAGAACGGATGGGGTATTTGAAAAATGCTGATTCAGTAGTTCAAGATTTAAAGAAGCATTATTGGATATATTACGCTGTTTACCAATCCCCAACGTTTTCAGAAATTTCCATATTATGGGAGGATCACCACTCTCTACAGAAGTATGGAAGTATCGTCTTTGTGCGTCTCTACAACATGTATTACAACGATTCCTTATCTTGTGGTACTTATCACGACTCTCGTCAGACTTTGTCCGTTTATACTTGCTCTTGGCTCTAGCTTTAGCTTTGAGTAAACATTTTAAATCTTCAGAAAGCCATGGAGCAGGTAAATGTTTTACTTTAATCCGCCGAAGTGGAGCGTGAACATCGTAGAGATTCGATAAACAGTTGTTAAAAAAGGCCACTTTTTCATTTACACAAGCGGAAGATAAGAGCGGAGACCAATCGATGTTACGGACATCGCGTTGGAGTGCATCTATATCAACTGCGTTAAAATTTCGACGAAGGATATATTTAGGTTTTTCTTTAGGAGGACGGATATTACAGGACAGGTACAGGAGATCGTGATGTGAAAACGCGTCAGCAGGGAGCTGTCCGTGTTGATACACCAGATCAGGACAGGATATAACTATAAGGTCGAGGAGCGACGGCACGCAGTTCGGGACATGATGTGTGGAGTTGAGAGGGAGGAAGCTCAGGTTATGCGAGTCAACAATAGACAACAATCTACGAGAACGGCTATCCTTCTTAAGGAGGCATGTATTAAAGTCTCCCATAAATATGCAATTATTGTATAAAGGAACTAGTTTATCGAATATTGTATCTAAAGAGGAAAAATAATCAATTAACAAGGAAGGACTATAGAAAACGCCAAGGAGTACTTTACAATGGGACAGGATGATTTCTAGGATAAGGTGTTCTGCAGCATCGGAAGGAGGGGGCTGGGGTGATTGAGAAATAACAGAATAGGGAATGTGGGATCGAAGATAAATCGCAACGCCCCCACCAGTTTTACCAATGCGGTCGTTGCGAATAAGATGATAGCCTGGGAGAGAATAGGAGGACGAAGGTAAACAGGGCTTAAACCAGGATTCAGATATTAGGATTGCGTGGATATGACTTGACTCGAACGATGTAAGCATGTCTGAATAGTGAGCCGGGATGCTTTGCGCGTTAATATGTACTACGTTGAAAGTTTTTGGGCTATCAGAGAATACATTGGAAAGTGCATCATTAAGAGGGACAAAACTTGTACTAAAATAACTACCTTCACTGTCAGAATCCGTGCTAAGTGACACAAAGCTATCACTGGAAGTATCAGCAACAATCGACATTAACACAAAACAAACGAATATATAAATATTTTTAAATAAAAATGTAAGTAATTATATGTATAATATTTAAAATAAACTAAATAAATATTTTATAGGGCTTATAATTGAATATACTAAACACTAAATTTAAAATAATGTTAGTTTGTACAGACCAGCATCTGAAAGAAATATATTTTTAACATTGTGCAAAAAGACTTGTATCTATGACAGTAAATTTGAATGACAGTTGGAAGAAAAAAGTAATGCTTGTCAGTGGTAAATGTAAACAAAAATATTCTATACAATACATGTAAGGTGAAATTAAAATTTAACTACCAACATAAAAATAAAAGCAATATATTATATATAAAATAGAAGACATAAAAGAGAATAATATAATAAGTTATACATTTCAAGTGACATAAACTTACTGACTAAATAAATATTACTGACAAGCAGCTATTTAACAAATGGTTAGCAAATATTAACAAATTATGTTTGATACTACTAATTTTATAAAATGAAAATATAAGAAGAATAAACAAGATTACTTTCTTTGGACTCGGCGTGTACGAAGATTTGGGGCCGTGGAATCCTTCGTATTATCTGGCTGTGCCCCACGAGCAGGGCCTGCAGGAGCAGAATCAGATACGGGACCAGGGATTGCTTCAAGTTCCGTTTGAGAAGAGATTTTATGCCGCTTTCCTTGACTAGTAATGAAAATGATTCCATCCTTGGTCCAGCAATTAGCAATTCCAAACCGCTGACGGGCTGCCATGAATGTATCATGTCTGGGTTTTGTCAAAAACTCAGAGATGGTTATACCAGACCCTTTAAGGTTACTTTTAGAGAACCAGATCCGGTTCCTCTCTTCAAGGACCCTAAACTTCATTAGAACAGGCCTGGGTTTGTTGTTGACTGTGCGACCAATTCTGTGACATTCATTTAAAACTTCAGAAATGTCCCCAATGTCTCCATGCTCAGCGAGTGCCTTAGTCACAACATTGGCAGTATTCTCCTTTTGCGTCTCAGGAACACCATGAACAAGAAGAATTTTGCGCCTGCTTCTCATCTGTTGTTTGTCATAAAGTTTAGAGAGCATGTCAACTTGAGATTGGATACAATGGAGAGATGTCATAACAAGACCGCGGAACATGTAAAACTCGGATGAAATATTAGCATTAGGGTTTCCTGGATTTTGTGAGGACATATTTAATTGGCGTTGGAAATCTTCCATTCTGTCCTTAAACATCTGAGACATCTGCGCAACTGATTGTTTAATGTCATCCATATTGTGTGCTTCAGAATTTGTGTAAAAAAGTTGTCAAAAAGTGATGTGATATTATAAAGGATATTTATACTGGTATGTACAAACTTTTAAATCAGCATAATACAACTTTTAACATAAAAATCAAAATAAATACTTAATTTAAACTTTTGAGTCTTAACAAAAACGTGTGCTCTTTTTGACAATCTACCCCCGAAAAAAAAGCCACCTTAAAATAAAAATATTATGCATTAAAATTATTTTTGCTTTTTAAACATAAAATACGTAATTCGGAACACAATGAAGTGTCACAGGAATCATCATAGGTGAAAAGGACTATAATTCTTCGATAGAACTTCTACATATCAATAATGATATAAACAGCTCTCTTAACAATTGTAACAAATATTTCAAATATTTCACTTCAGGGAAAACTCTGTCCGACAAGATCCTAACAAAATATATCTCAAGGAGCTCTAATCAACTCTTATAAAACAGATAACACAGCATCTCAATCCTTCTTCCTCTCCCCCACCGACGAAACTGAAGTACGCAAATTCATAAACAGCATAAATAATGATAGCTCCCCCGGCATAGATAATCTCACAGTCCGAACGATAAAAGCCATTCTTCCTGAAATCATCAAACCTGTAACTCACATATACAACCTAAGCTTAGAGACGGGAGTGTTCCCAAACTGCTGGAAAACAGCAGTTGTGATACCTATTTATAAAAGTGGAATAAAAAACCAACCGGAAAACTACAGACCCATAGCTTTATTAAACATCCTTGGAAAAGTACTTGAAAAAAATTGTGAATTATCGACTAACATCTTACTTAGACAAATATCAACTAATTTCAGATAATCAATTCGGATTTAGAAAAAACAAATCAACAGAACATGCTATCTCCCTACTTATCAACTTAATATCTTCACATATAGAAAATAAAGAATGTTGCATAGCCGTATTTTTAGACCTGGCTAAAGCATTCGACACAATATCACTCGGACTACTCGCAAAGAAACTGGAGGTAATGGGAGTTAGAGACACAGCGTTAAATTGGTTTAAGAGCTACTTAACGGACCGCACTCAGTGCATAAAAATTGACAGTAACCTTAGCTCTATACAAAAAATAGAATTCGGTGTTCCACAGGGAAGTGTTCTCGGCCCCACTCTCTTCACCATTTACATTAATGATATACTCAAACTGACTATAGAAAACTCCCACACAATTGCTTACGCCGATGATACTGCTGTTCTGTTTCACGGTAAAGATTGGAAAAATGCACAAAAGGTTACAGAACTAGGATTATTAACCATAATAGAAGCTCTCAACAAAAACCTACTCACATTAAATCCTAGGAAAACGAAATTCTTGTCTTTCTCAAAATCCGCACATCAAAAGCTTTTGCCAAATCAGACTATTAAACTTCATACTTGTACCAACCCCAACATCACTCACTCAACATGCGACTGTAATCACATCGAAACCACTCCGTTTATAAAATACTTAGGAGTTACTTTAGATAGCAACCTAAACTACAATCAACATATAACAGAAGTTTCAGTTAAAATAAGAAAACTCATCTTCATAATGAAGAAGCTCCGCAACTGTACCCCCATTAATATTTTACGACAAGTATACATATCTCTCTGTCAATCCGTAATGAATTACAGCATCTCCGTTTGGGGAAGTGCCGCTAAATCACACCTTCTGCAATTGGAGAGAGCACAACGTGCATTAATCAAAGTAACTCTAAAAAAGCCTTTCCGCTTTCCGACAAACGAACTGTATCGGGAGTTCAATGTTCATCGCGTCCGCCAACTATACATACTATCAGCAGTTACCCTAACCCACAAATCTGTTGCTTCACGCCCCGATTACGAGGAACTACTAAGGAAAAGAAAATATCGTATCCCACTTCCTGCATACAACTCAAATATAGCTAGACGAAGTCCATCTTACTCACTCATCCACACTTACAATAATGTCTGCAAAACTAAATCACTGAAGAATTGTAACTTGCACAAATGCAACAAGATAATGAAATCCTGGCTTCACGAATTAACGTATAGCGACACAGAAGACCTGGTTTAAACGTAAGAATGAAAACAAAGCAATTAATAAATTTTCTTCTCGTCCGTTTTTGGAACAAATATAAAGTATTGATAGTACAAATACTTACACAGAAGTATAAACTCACACTCAACCACACACACACATCACACACGACCCTCTTATACACAATCACACTTTTTGTTAAATAAATATTATTTCTATTTTAATGTCCAAGTGTTCCTATGTAACTAAACTTTAGACTTTTTAAGAGACCTGTATAACATTTCTTAGATCCAAGACACAGGCAACAGCCTAGTTTGGATCTCCTATAATACTGTAATGTACTGCTTTTTTGGTAAATAAAGATTTTATTTTTTTATTTTTTTACTTATTTCGTCGTTATTATACTATTAAGTGCCGAAACAAAAATTGTAAGAAATATATGCAATAGTTTGTAGGTACCTCCTTACTTACTATATACCTTAAAATCTATTTTTTACGTAATTAGCTGAATTGTTAATTGTCTGCCTATTTTTACTTTCTATTTCTATAAGCAGACTTTTCCTCTGTAGACAAAATAAAATAGTACGTAATTTTTTCACACATTTTAGTAACTATTCAACATTCACAAAAATAATCCAGTATCCATACAATCAGTGTTAAATCTGCTTAGCATGATTTCCCCCGCGATTCTTTATCGTTCGATCACAATCACTTTGAGAATAGCCCCCCTCATGTATTTGGAATCAACTCTCTTTGCCTACTTAATTCAAATCATTCGATATTTACTATGTCAATTCGATTCGATTTAGAATTCCAATTTCGAAAATGAACCACGGGGTGATTCTCAAATGTGTTCGCTAGTTCTATGAAAAATGTTATGGAACCACAGATTAAAAAAGTACATAGATTAAATGTATTAATTGCTGCAATCAGTACTTAAGCAAAAAATAATTAAACTAAGGTTGGTATTTTCATATTGTATTGTATTGCCAATTGCCATATTGTGAAAAATCACATTTTCCTGCACATGAATGATGTATCGGCATTCAGTGTGACAAATTTGTAGAGTAATTTATACAAACATTTCTTAACCAAAAAATTATACAGTTATATACCTATTATAATACTTATATTATTAGTATAGTTATAGCAAATAGAAAGTTTACGATGCAAAAAAGGGTTTTATTACAAAAATCACATCATTTTCCAAATCTTTACCTTTCCTAAAAACATTATTTACTCTATCCTTTTCAATCCTTCTTCTATACATATAAATAGTAGTTAGCATAATTTTATTGCTCAAGGGACCATTATATAACCATTTTGGATTTACCTAGCCTGGTAAACATCAATGTGGAATATTTTCTTTTTTAGTACGAATGGTAATTTAACGATTTACCATATGATCTTTAGAAATAGAAATAGAAAGCGGTTTATTTGCCACCATGTAAAAAAAATATAAATCTTAATAATCTAACACACAGAACAGAAGAAAATAGATAGCAATGGTGGCAAAAAGGACCCCCGTCAGTAAAGCTTGAATATCATTTTCAAAATAATTCCTATTTAAAATAAATTATAAATGTAATATAGATTACAATATTAGACTAGTCACATAACGTTAAAGTTTCATGAAAAATGTTAAATACCTATTTGAAATCGGTTTTCATAATGTTAATTATTGAAAATTAATTTCAAAACGGGACAGTATTGAATTCTGACATACACTAACTTTCCTATTTAATAAGGTTTTGAAGTATCTTTGATATTTATGAATTGTTAATCGCATAAAAACTCCATGGAAGGTGCCGGGATGAGAGGCTAGTTTCACCATATTTTCTAAAACATTACCTAGAGACAGTAGGTAACTACTTACGAGATTTTCGATTCACATGATCCATCTTCATCCACAGTTTTTCTATAAGTAGAGGAAATGTAATAATATTATAATAATTTGGTCCTTTGTATTCCGTATTTACCTACTCAATATGATAACCGCTTGGTATAATAAATCTCGAAGGTTTTTATGAGATAGGTACAAGTTACTCGACCGGCTGCGGCTCGTTCAAGTTTCTTTTCATAATAAAAAAAAACTTCAGCATCACATCCAAAATAAGATTTTATCAAAATAATCAATGTATGTAATTATAATCCTAGACAGCCAGACGATTCTTCTTAATAATTATATTTTTGCATGGATTTTTTCATGAATAAATAGCTGCGCCCCGCGGTTTCACCCGTATTGCTGCGCTCCTATATCTGTCTTAGCGTGATGAATGATGATATATAGCCTATATAGCCATCCTCGATAAATGGGCTATCTAACACCGAAATAATTTTTCAAATCGGACCAGGAGTTCCTGAGATTAGCGCGTTCAAACAAACAAACTCTTCAGCTTTATAATATTAGTGTAGATAGAAATTACAAGTTATGTATTTTAAACTACACTTTATGAAAAGTTATCTGAATTGTTTCTTTTTTAATATTTTATCTTACCTTCGCATACATTTTACAATATACATTAGCACTCACCACACAATTAACAACGTTCTAATTAAGAAATATAATAAGGTATATAAATAACATTATCACTATGTAAGTGTGAGGTTTGCACCCTCTACACAAGCTTCCGGCCACACCCTCTGAGAATTATGGCAACTGTTTGTGGAACTTTAATCTTAGATCTATTTCATATAGTATTTTAATGTATATTATTTTACTTGTTTTTACGGAGGTATGATAAGATTTTGGTTGCTGGAAGAATTTCTCTATAATTTCTTTCTTTCCTGCGTAGGCAAGCAAGAATATTAAATAAGTTATTTTATGCTACTATTTATATATGGGTATTCATTTTAAAAAGTTTAAATGTGCAACACTCCGTGGTCCTATATTCATGCGTGTTGGAAACTATATAACCGTATTCTATATTACGAATAGCATATTCCTGCAGGCATGTTTCATTTCAATTAATGATAAGATAAGTACTGTCAGGCTTAGGTACAACAAGTAGAACGCGATATTTATTCCTTCTATAATGTTTAAATAACGTGATATTATCCTAATACAAAGTTGGTTTTTGCAGGCAAAAATTTATTTAATGAAATAATTACTTTTACCCCTAAAACAGTCGTAATTATGATTAAGTACAGCCTATATAAATTATAGTATTATTGAAAAATTTTTGCAAAAAATTTCTAGTTCATCTCCCATTTCAACGAACTATATTTATATTTTTATATAATTTTCCCATCTTTGTATGTATAAAAAGGCCAAAATGAAACATCTTTCCCACACTAATCCTCGTTGTTTGACGGCGCCCTGTTTAATTGTTTTAAACTACGACAAAGTAGGGATTATGGACTCAGCTGTTAGCAAATACCACAGATTAGATATATTCAGAGAACACACACATAGTCGACGTGTAGACATAATGGGTACGTAGTTAGTCCAAAAACAAAATTAATATTGAATACTATTACAATTTAATTTTCATGACAAGATTGTTGTACATATAAGGATAAATTTAAGAATTTTTTCAATTAGCTAGAGTGTTACTTTTATAATATATAAACTGAAGAGGCTAAAGAAGAGCCCGTGAAATTTCTTTAAATTGGAAAAAAATTGCAAAGGTTGTTCAATGCATCATAAAATTAACAAATGATAAAAACAATCAAACTAATTATCTTCATTACTCATTAGATTTCAATAATGTTACTAATACACGTATTCATTCACATTTAAATTTTTCAATTCATAAAAATTTTTAATACACAACTTAAATACAGCTCTACCCAAGACTCTACATTATAAACATGATATACAAACTCTCTATCGCCTATTACTCTGTGGATATCACATTCCCATCAATCAAAGCCCATTGGCTTTAATTGTACCACAAATATTTGAGGAGCCCCAAAATTTGATTTAGCACCAGTTCTGTTTCATGTTTTTTTGCTACACTGCCCAGACTTTGTAGTTTCCGCATTTTAGTTTTTTATATAATTTAAATAAAGGTGAGTACGTAAATGATCATGATGATGAATGTAAGTGAAATAAATGGTTTGTTAGTTTTATTGCATACTAAGAATTTCTGCAATCATAGTTACCTATAACTTATAATATTGAAACGTAGGTTACATACCTAGGTAACCTATTGCATGACACGTAGACATATTTAATAATGATATTACTATTTAGTATCTATATATATATAAAACTCAAAGGTGACTGATACAGATGATGATCTATCAACGCACAGCCCAAACCACCGGACGTATCGGGCTGAAATTTGGCATGCAGGTAGATGTTAGGACGTAGGCATCCGCTAAGAAAGGACTTCCCGAAATTCTTGCGGGAACGGGGAAAAACGGGGATGCAAGTACAAAGTCGTGGGCGGAAGCTAGTCTGTAATATATTTAGAATACCTACAGATATTATTATTTATTTATGACACTTTATTGTACACAAGCAGTAATAAAAACATATAATTTATCGAGGAAAACATGAACATGGAACATTTAATTAATTAAAGAATGAGAAATATTATGTTTGGACACTGGATACGGAAAATTCATTTAAAAGTACATTTACACACAAATATTTCCTTGATTGCCAAGTTATGTAGTAAATCAAGAATAGTCTTCGTATTTCCATTAAAAAAAAACTTTTCATCAAGAATCGAACCCAGAACCTCTAAGTTACATCCTAAATTTCTAACCACTCTACCGTAGGGCGTAGCTCTAACTAAATTACCCCAAACAAATACACTTGAATTGCAAACAAAGCAAGGTGACCAAACATTACTTTCGGTGACATCAAAGCTTCGCTAATCGATAGTAAGTGCAAAACACATCTGTTTATGAGGATTAGAAACTTTAGACTCTGCAGATGAAGAAATACATATTAAATAATGATCAAAATGGTAGCAAAAAAAGCTTGAAATTTTACAATTGAAAAAAGGCATCATTCACAGAAAAGTAATTTATTTATTTCTAGGTATGATATTTTTAACGAATTAATGTACCTAATGCAATTTATATTTAACTAGCTTACCGCCCGCGGCTTCGCCCGCTTTGTCTAAAACATAATAAATTATATACTAAAACCTTCCTCTTGAATCACTCTATCTATTTAAAAAAACCGCATCAAAATCCGTTGCGTAGTTTTAAAGATTTAAGCATACATAGGGACATAGGGACAGAGAGAAAGCTACTTTGTTTTATACTATGTAGTGATGATTTCAAAGAATAAAAATAATGCCGCCATTCGAACACTATTTTCCAGCTTTTCGAAGAAATTCCTTATTGTTGCAATACCTACATTAAGTTAAAAGATTTCAACTCTCCTTGAAAAGATCATTCAGTCTAAGTACTTAAATACCTATAAAAATATTTACCAAACATTAAAATTATCCTTCATATTTAAATTTATTGCACTCATTAATTAGTTTCACAGTTTATCAATGCAGACATGCAAAAAACTTTTTATATTTGGGTATCCGGTCGGCGAGATGAAAGGCGGCGCTAACGGCGCTTAAGTGATAAGCACTAGTGTAAGTTGACTTCTTGAAATGGACTTATTATTTTTGAATAACTTTATTAAACACAAGAAAACATTTTTAAATTTTAATTACATGCAAATTATAGCGATTGGATATGGATTGGATTATCAGTTTTCAACTTATAGGTAGGCTATTTATTACTGTTTCATGTTTAAATTGACCAGTAGGTACTATTACTTATTCTTCATATATATATACGATATGTTATTTATTTAATTTTTATGTCGAAGCGATGGCTTCGAATCAGTCAACTTACCTACGAAAGCACAAAAACTTATTTACACTAAGCTAAACGTGGCTGGCTGAACTGTGTTATATTTAAGTAGGAGACGTGTTAACATAAGGGATTATACTTATTGTTTTACTTATTTTAAATTCTACCTGGGAAGTATTTTTAAAAGTATAATATGTTTTCAATATAATAAGTTTATCTATATTTAAGACTTCTGATGGCGTCATAATGAATCTAAACTATTGTTAAACTGTATCTTATTTATTTATTTAACTCTAAAATACATAAAGGAAATCGTGAATTTTACACAAAAACACAGTGTAGTTTATTAGGCGACCTTATAACTTAGCAGTGATCTCTTCCAGGCTGTTTTATTCGTTTGAATGTACATATATAAATTTACGAAGCATATAAAAATATGACTTTACTATGTACATTTTAATGGATTCTGATTATCATATTATATCACACAGACATGTATATTAAGTAGACAACGCAAGTACCGCGATCTGTATGAAAACCAAGCGTGTCATATTTTTTGTACTGACCTTGACGCGTTATGACGTCACGAGCGCTTTTTAGTGATGGTAATTTCATTTTACGCTAAATCGATTAGGACGCCACTCGCGCGGCGATTCTAGTATCGTCCTATCCCATCGAAGTAAATCGAAAGAAATCAGATCAAACTAGATCTATGTCTAAGAGGTAGTCAAATAAATGAATCGTAATCGATTACTAAATCGATTCAAGACAGAAAAATGATAATTACCATAGACAGAGGAATGATAAAATAAAGTTATAAACCTTTTAATATTCTAACAAGTAAACTAATGTGTTTTAGCTTTTTCTTGCATATGCCCATTGAGTTACCATGTACTACGTACTAGAGAGGCCATCGAAAGAAAGTAATGAAACTGTCAATCAATCAATCTTTATGTCCCGTTGCATCGATCCATTTTTCTTTTATGTTCGGGTTACTTGGAAAACTGAAAAAACAAACATAGTCTAAGCAATAAGGAGTTTTCTTAAAAAACTCCCAAGATGACACTTTAACTAATGGCGTCCATGTCATAATATTTATTTTTAGTACCTTTGTATTAAAATACTTAAAAGTTCTAGGTCAAGTCGTATTAAATGACAAAAAAAATCTATGCCTTTTTTTCTGAAAAATTGCTCCTTCAAATTATCATTTTTCTGTTCGATTATAAAATCGATTAGAATCGAGAACTGTTGCATCAAATGAACATCACTAACCACAAAATTGGACAGAAAAATGAGAACAGAAAAATGAGAAGACGCTATTCATTGCTTATTATCATACGACGCGATCTTTACCGTGCCAAGTAAAAGCCGCAATGTATTCCGAATCATTCCGTATGGTTTGGTATCCATGTTTGTCACGATCGTTTTCCACAGATATTCTTTATTTGATTTTAAAATAAATAGTGCATATTCTGATTAGAAAATTACTTACCGGTGGAAGGAAACATCTCCGATAACTCGGCCACTCACAGCTGTGGAGTTTCTACAATTTATAACGGCGCAATTCGGCATTTTACTTTATTCAGCTTCACGTCTTTCCTTGGCGAACTGCAAGCGCGGACTGAGTGTAGGCCAGCGTCAAGTAAGTTTCATAAACTTAGTTTGGACACGGGAAGTACATACACTCGCTTAGTCTATCTTGATACAATCATGTCTGTGTTATATCATATAAGTCTAGGTTATTAACTTTAAATGTAACTTATTCATACCTCACTCTTATCAAGCACACTTATAAGTTATAACACTTTGGCTAATTCGAAACAACATTCACACTTAGCTCTTAAAACAGGATGCACTTATAGCTAAGTTAAAGATAAGTTTAAGTACATTTTGACAACATCTAACAGGTAGTTTAAAGTACCACCATCGGTGTTTTTGAAGATCTTTTCAACCACCGCAGAGTAAGAAAAAACTTAAAGAAAAATGTTTGAAATGTTTGAAAAATGTTTGTCATTCTGTTTATTCTATACTTGGTTTTAGATGTTGAAATCTTAATTTAAACTGATACTGAAGGGCTTAGAACGTTTAATATTATTCAAGAACGTATTACAGTGCAAATCAATAGCAAGAAACATCATTCTAATACACTATAGTAGTAGTAGAACATTATTCAGGATTCCGTTTTTCAAAATCAAAATCTGGATTTCTTGAAAGAAAATGTGAAAAGGTATTTTTTAGGTAAGCATGCAAATCCTAGACCACACGTCGTGTTCCACCAAGCGAAGCGATGGTCAAATGCTTGCCTATATATACGTAGTATATTATTATTAGTCTGTGCCTATATTAAACAAAAAGGTATTCTAACTCTTGGCTTGGTTGGTAGTGACCCTGCTTTCTAAGCCATAGGTTGTGGGTTCGATTCCAACCCGGGGCAAATAGTTGTGTGATGAACGTAGATGCTTGTGTGTCTGGGTGTTAATTATCTATATATAAGTATTTATTTAAAAATTATATACCTATGTATGTTTATCAGCTATCTGGTTTCCACAACACAAGCGAAAGCTAAGTATGGGATCAGATCGTGCCGTGTGTGAAAATTGTCCTGAAATATTTATTTATTCTAAAATGAACGCTGTGCTCACAAGGCAAAAACATATCACTGTTTTCAGGCATAACCTTATAATGTACATATAATATAAACCACATATAACACCACAGGAAGGGATATAAACCGAACAATATTAATTCGGGACATTAAATTATGTTCACTCAAATATGTAGGTGTTATAAATGTTTATGAGTGTGCGTAGAATTTTATTGCCCTCGCGAAAATAGGGGCGTACAGAGCCATTACTATGTCGATACATATATACCGACATATGCTAGGGACGTCTAGGGACGGGAGAATATCGATAGGGTACAGTTGAAATGTTTTAGCAACATGGATTTTTTTACACTGAAAGTGATAGTATCAAATAGTACATTTATTAGAAACAGTATGTAGATTGTAGATATGATATAGGAAAATTTAGTGGTTTTGTTTGCGTGGTAAGTAATGTAGAACTTTTCAGCACTTTTATGAAATAGATACCCACCTATTCCAAGAAGTATCAAACTTATAAAAAACAGTTTCGCATATACCTAGAATGTTTGCTTGGATTACTGTTGGTCACTAAAAACTTATTGTAGGTTTTCTATAAACTGACTATTTCTATCAGTACCACCCATAAACTATTTCCATTACAACACACGTACTATTCCATTTTTTTTTTCAGTCAGACTTAGAAATAGAAATAGAAAGCGTTTTATTTGCCACCATGTAAAAAAATATAAATCTTAATAAACTAACACACAGAATAGAAAAAAAAATAATATTTATAGGTATAAGATGTTTGAATAACGTACACTGAACATGATAATTCGCTTGAAAAATATCAAAAAATAAAAATATCGATAGCCACAGAACATCCCTAAAAAGCATATTAGAGTTGGTAGCGTCACATTTTCTAATCTATATTCAAATTGGCGGAGCCCGACGACGCCATTGTGAAAATGGGTATATTTTTCCAATTTCGCCGGAAAACCTCGGCGACTGTACGTCCATACAAATGATTTGCATATCAACTTCAACCTTATGCTAATGCGAATAAGGGTGGATATATATAACATTTCTATTGGATTTCGAATGGCTGTCGATTCTTGCTTTAAATTGTATGGGATTTTGATGGCATTTCGTAGTGAAACGTTTAGTGAAATAGAAAAAAAAAAGAACATTCTGGCATCGTGGCATAAATATGAAACATATACATTTTTTTGAAGCAATGGCAAACCTGTGGTTCATAGTAGAATGACAAGAAATTATTATTGTCATACTACTTCTAGTTTTTATTTTAATTCTATAATATATTGCACGTACATACACAAAAATTGCAGGTTAACAGCCTTACGTTTAATAATGCTGATTAAATTTCGATCGAGATAGAATTTCCTCAAAAGCACCTTGCTATTTGTTATTTGTAGTGAAAAAAGGCAAAATTTAGTATCTTAACCTAAACTAAATAGAACTCTTCTATTTAGTTCTGTTTTGAAATCGAAGAATAAAGCACTAGCTTTATTCTCTATAGCTGGATTTCAAAGATAAAAATTTAAAAATTCTAATGTGCTATTTCTGTCAAAGATTGAGTAGAGCCATTGAGTAGTTTCTGCAAGCAGGAGTAACAAACATTTGTTTGTTACTCCTGCTTGCAGAAACTAGGTACTTACAATTTATATTTATGACAATATTTTGACGAGCAAACGCCGAAAACTATGCCTTACTACATGAATAGTTATTTGCCTTACTTCTACTTCCAAACAGAATAACCGAGTCCATTCGAGAAAGCTACACTACAACCACTCTGAATGCACAATTGCACTATATAAAACATATGTTGCATTGTTGCCACACTAATAAACTAACAAACAATATTAGTTGCTAGAGCAAGCGCTTTGCAATGCTATCGTGGCTCTTTATTTTGAATATAGCAACATTTGTTACATATACAAGATGGCGGGCGAACACAGGCGCCTTGTTTGGTCAGAACTTGTTATGTACAATGATGTTGGTTTACTGAATATGGCTTGTAGAATTAGAGAGTATTTATTGTAGTGAGCGTGGCGTTGAAGATTTTTATTGTATGGAGGTTGGAAAATGAAAACTCATCGACTTCCACTAGGATAAGTTTTCGTGATATACAATGACAAAATACTATGCAATTGCTTGATTATAAAGTTGAATATCTTCTATTCAAGTGATGATCTTGCATAAAATTATTCCAATTTCCAACAATGCCCTGAAATTCAATATCAACATTTTATTTTGAGAGACTGGGAATCTATATTCAACTGCAACTATATATATTCAAACTACGATTACATTATTACATTTAAGTCCTATTTTGAATTAATTTAAGCCTTTTCCCAGACGTTTTAACACTTTCAACTGCTCTCTCAGATGTTATTTTTATTTAGTTGATTATACTAAAAGCACTGCATGTACATACTATATCGACGTATCTCTACGCTAACTTTTAGCGCATCCAGTATCCCTAGATCCCTGACGATTACGCCAAATAAGACATCGGTTGGAAGGTTTATTTTTTATTTATTTATGATGATTTGCATGCACCGCGCTGGATGTGACAACGCAGGCGCTATTGTCTCCCGAAATAATAACAAGATATGGTTATTTGTTTATTTTTTCCCCGTTGAAAATTTTTGCTTGACCGTATTTTATACGTGGCATCTGAATGGCCCTAAAATAATAAGTTCAGTGTGACTGACAGAACACGATTTATGATGTTTGAAAATAAATATTGTTCTCACGCTTTTCATATCGATGTGATTCTATTTGTATTTGTTTTATAGGATGTAGATAGCTTATGGTCATATGGTAATCTTGCGTAGAGTTAATAGTTACTAGTTATTTAAGTGGTAGAGTGTGTACTATTTGAGATTTCCAAGTAGGTACCTAACTTAAATCACTCGTGAAACAAAGTCAAACTTCAACATTCATATAATTAATGATTTTCTTATTAATATCCATTATTTTAATGTTTCTTTTCTTTTTTAATCGTCCCTTATTACAAAAATAAACTTTGCAATTTAGATAGATCTACAAATTGCAATATTTATTTTTGTAATAAGCCTTGGACTAATGTTTCAGTTTCTGTTGTAGATTTTGTCTTAGTTTAAAAAAATATTTATTCTGAATATCTATCTCTTCCTATCTAAAAACAAAAAAGCATAATTTTAACATTTTTATAACAATTATTTCCAGGTATATAAATCCCGTAGCATAAACTATTAGCAACTGTTTTAAAGATGTTATCACATCAGCTATTATGTTGCCGAAACTGTTTCAAAAACGGTGTAGTAAATAAAAATGTTTTATGGTGGGAAAGGATAGACCAACATGTTGGTTTACTTTCCTGTTTTTCTTCAGTTGAAATCTTTTTAAACACAATAATTAATAAGTAAATATGTTAAATTAATATAGAAAAATTTAGGCAAGGGCGGATTGAAAAGATTAGTTCTCAAGAAAATCACGTAATTTTGTAATAAAATTCATATTTTCTTCAAAACTAATGTAACCTCACCAAGCTTAAATAGCAGAAATTCTCTCCACGTCCATTAATAGGTACTTAAATTATCTTAAACACGAGTAACTAGTTAACTACTAACTAAACATTGCAATTTATCGTTCCTAAAAATATTAAGGCAAAAACTTACACAGTATAAACAGCAAATATGAACCTTATACTTAGGGCATAAGATTTAAAATGACCTGAATGAGGCTTATTAAAAGTTCCCTTAACATAACCGTCCAAATTAACGTGACCCATCGTTTGATATTGAAACAATAGGTTTCGTGATTCAACTCATGTTGGACAAGGATCGGAGATAGCGTGGCGCGAAGAGTATATATTCTAATGGGCTATTAACATATAATACCGATTGGAGTGACTTTGACGTGCATTTCAGGGGATTTAAACCTTCGGTTGGAATATTTTAAATTATTTTTTCTTTTTACCAAACGTTTCATATCATCAGAACACATTCATGTCGATCACTACCATAAATTTATTAATTTGAAGCCATTGGTAGTCTTTAAAGTTTAACAAACCTAATTTTGAATAAAATATCAAAACACAATAATTTTAAAGGTTAGCTTATTTCATAATAAATTTTTTACAATAATTTTGACAGGATCAAATGACTTAATCGATTCAAATGAATCAAATCATTGGGTTTTCGAAGTTGCCTTTTCTACCATATATACGCAAAAAATCCATATTTCTAAGACATAATTTTTTATCAAATAACACTACCAAAGGTTGACGTCCCCGTGTGCGATGGCGCGCGATACGGTAGCAAATAGCGCTGCTTTCGCGATCCAACATACCTCACACTAGCTAGGCGAATTAACCTCTCTCGAAACTTAGCCCTTACACAATCTCAACCGAAAACAAACCTTATCTAACCCCGTATAAAGCGCAAATTCACTCCGCAACACCAAATTATTTAAGTCAATTGGAACGAGCCATTATACAATCTGCAAATCTCCACAACTCTAAAATAAATTAAGTACATACCATTGTATGTGATTATAACCCATATGACAACTGCATAACGACGAATTCTGCATCAAATTTCAATTTCCAGCAAGTCGATAAAATTGTAGAATGAGCATGCAATTGTAGACAGAATACTCTAGAAATAAAGTTGATTTTTGAATATAGGTCGCCACGCGTTTAATAAGGCGTTGTATGCATGAAGCAAACACACAAAATGCACTGTTAGTGCACCACGCTTCTGTACAAGCTTAATAGTGGGCTACATTAAAAGGGAAATGGCTTTTCATCGTGCAAATTGCAATTGACAAAATCAACTTGACAGAATTAAACTTTAACCCTCTACTATGTCGTCGTTGCCTCTACTCTAATAAAAGTACTAATTATACAGATATTCTTTACTTAACTTACCAGTATTGATTACATATTATATAATAATTTAAAATGCTTTAATATAGATCTGGATAAGTATTTATATTCTTCAGGTGTGTTAAATCTATACCTATCCACATCTCATAATTTAAACAGTACCTAATTATAATATCCTGTGACAACAAACTAAAACGAAAACTTAGTCCTTAGCAATTAGAAAGAAGAAAGAAGAAACATAATTAGTTGCCCAATACTTTAATGTATAAAAAAGCCGCCTCCACACTAACCAACTGCAATCGTCATCGTGTGGCCTGAAATAATAGGCTCGCACTGGGAGGTATTGAGACATCAGCCGGTATTAACTGCTTCGTGATTCCCGCGCCTGCGCTCGTTAGATCGCGTGCACGTTCTATCTTCTATCGGTGTTCCATTTTTGAAAATTGACGAAATAGAGCCACAGACTATATGGAGGATATTTATGCAGGCGCAGATTGTGAAAAATGGGATTTAGATTTTTGAATTTGTAAATGTTTATGTGAGAGCTTTAATTTTGTTTAAAAGTGATTAACACATATTACGTAAAGTTACTGGATAATCTAAATGAACTTATAAAATCATTTTTTTGTAATCTAAAATTACAATACGCCCAAAATTTTTACATATTTAATTGTTATATTTATATGTACGTACTTGGTATTACATTTAAGTTATTAAGTCACTAACTCTAGCTTCATGCATCTATTCAAGCTCTCCAGATAATGACATTCAAGTCAATTTCACACTAAAATAAGTTGTCCAAACACCGTATACTATCATGTAACGCGACCAAAAGATCTTCATTAATTAACGATCACACGGCCCGCTAAACTATTCAAGAGCCATTAAGCCGCTAAAAGCCACTAATCGGCTTGTTTCCGCTACCCTCAGTAATTATCGGCTGCGGCTTTTTATACTCTGTGCTTTTTTTATTCGATTTATTTTGACAAGGAGGTTGAGGTTACATGGTGCTATATTGCATAAAAATTTAGCAGGTCTATGAGAAAAATATTAATTACAAGTTACAACGACATATGAATAAACTACAGGTAAATTAGCTTGGAGAAATTTTTGCATATGTAGTGGTGTGTATATTACTCAGATCTTAGAGCGCGTTTCCACTATATCGTTCTGGCCTATACAAAAATGTTTCGATATCCTAACATTACTATTTAATTTTATACTTATTCCTAGCAACACTTTTGTTTTCAATAAAAACAAGTTTTTATTTGAAAGAAAATGGTTTTGACTTTATAAAAAAAAATATATCATTCAATTTTACGTCCTTGAGCAAACGACAAGGCGACTACCGTGAAACAATAAAATATCGTGTCCATAATAATTTGTTTCATAATTAATATTTGACCATAATAATTACGAAACAAAACAAATAAATAAATCGTCACTTGATAGTGGAAAGTGGAAACACGCACAAAACCAGAATAAACCAGTTTACGCTGTCCGCAGGTGCCACGTGCAGTCGTTTGGTACTGTTAGAACATAAAGCACATTTCATTCAAAAATTATAATTATTATGTACGTAGTTTAATTGATAAATTTTGTATTTGTTGATTGTTGTTATTATTTGTTATTATTGTTATAATATTTGTTGAAGTGAATTACAAATGAAAACTCAGATGTACTTAAAAACTACATTTAATAGCTAAAATGAGACTTACACCCATGTCTGCACGATGCAGACCGGAGTTAAAGAATGAATTTATACAGTTTAATAATTATAAAGACGTAAGCTTGGATGCTAACTAAGGGAAATCGCATCCACATTCTATTCCCGTGCGAACGGCGTATTCAGCAGTTTTGTATGAAGGCAGGGCCATAACTAGTGTTTAATTTGTGTGTAAGTGTTGTAACTTTATATTGTTAATTCAATATGGCTCCAGTGTTAAAACATGGTCGAGGCAAGCCTTTGACTTCTCAAACTAAAGAATTAAACTTTAAATGTCGTTTCTTTTTCAGGTTAGTAAATTTTTCATTTTAGTAACATTGTTAATGTAAAAGTTATATGTATGTTAAATGTGCAAATATTAAAATAAAGTCTCATCTTTTTCAGAGGAGAAACACATATAGTTTAATTTAAAATCCCTTATATATACAGGGTTACTTGTAAAACACCGGCAACCTCGCAGGACAAGATAGCTAAAATCATAAGTAACAACATTTCGACTTTTGATAATTTGTTAGATTTTATTTTCATACAAAAATAAATATTCATTTAATTTTCCGTCTGAATATTATAAACTCTACGCCTCCCAAAAATTACGTAAACAAAAAGCGAACGAGAGGGGGAAGGGGGCGTCGCGTCGTCCATCCGATAATTAATATAACATAGACTTACAAATGTAAGGAGAGTACAATAAAAGTTTAAAAAATCATTTAAAAATAATTTATTGCGTTATGCCAAAAGTCGTAGAACAAATGTTGTTACTTATGATGTTAGCTATCTTGTCCTGCGAGGTTGCTGGTGTTTTACAAGTAACCCTGTATAAAATAAAAACTAAAAATAAAATGTTGTTTTATTTTATTTGCTGACCATACACTACTACAAACGCAAAAATTTCTCCAAGCTAATTTACCTGTAGTCAGAAATATGACTAAGAAAGCCCTTCAGGACTGATTACATTCTTTCTAACTTTTAACAGATCTCTACCAAAACCATGGTTGTCAAATTTTACTTCACATACAAAACAACTTTATCTAATATTCATGAAAATCAAACTAGCGCCATGTAAACCCACCATAAACACCTATTAAAAAGCGTCAACAGCATTAGTTGCTGAAAATAGTCTTCCGTTAACAAAAAGTGGCGCCATCTAACGCTAAAAGCTGTGAAATATATAACTTCCTTAACATTAGTGTTACATCCCTTTGTCACTTATTATAGATTAATTTACTAATAATAACTATATTATGTAAGACTCTGAAATGGACTTTGGTAGATGATTTTGCCGAAGCCGTTTCGGAGGAAAATATGGTAACTACCATTGTGACACGAGAATTTTATCTATACTAATATTATTAAGCTGAAGAGTTTGTTTGTTTGAACGCGCTAATCTCGGGAACTACTGGTCCGATTTGATAAATTATTTCGGTGTTAGGTAGCCCATTTATCGAGGAAGGCTATCTATAGGCTATATATCATCTCGTTAAGACCAACAGGAGCGGAGCACTGCGGGTAAAACCGCGGAGCACAGCTAGTATACATATATATAGAGAAGATAAAATGTGAACGTATTATTTGTAACACAATATACTGCTCTACAAAAATATGTAAAATTTGATAAATGTATGACAATATATTTGTCCATGAGTAGTGAGTAAACTATGTTAATCAATCCATAAATTCGCTAAGCAAAATAAAAAAAACACAAAGCTAAAAATAATTAAAACTTCAAAAACAGGATCCCATTTACAATTTGCCAAAAGCAATCATAATAATTTTATTTTTAATTATAACTTACGTCAACCTCTGCTCAGGCGATTAACAAAAAATGTTGATTTACCATTGTACTTTAATTAGCTCTTATTCCGTTTTAATAAGGTTCAAAATTGTTTAACATTGAGCTAAATAATTGACCCATTTCTAGTTAGGAAACAAAAGAAAAAAAATGTTTCCAATGAAAATATTTGGCAGGTAATAAACCGGGAACCGCCCATGGAACTTAATTATACGAAGATGTCTTCTTAGATAATAACACGGCTTCCTATTTCAGTTATTTATATTGAGAAAGATTTTTTCTGTATCCTTATACCTAACTATTATTAAACTTAATTGTAGTTAATTCGTGATCATTTTCTTAATTACTGCAATAAACGTAAAATATATAATTTACCACCTACAGTAACTACAAGTAAAATATTAAAAAGCCTTTTAATAGTATAGGAAAAATCACAAATAGTATGTAAACATAATCTATAGGTACTTAGAATCCTTAGCTTATCAGCTTATCTAATAATGCCAATGTTTACTAAATACCTATCCTAGGTTCTAGAAAACACTTCAGCTTTCTATCCAAAATAAGATACAAAGCCGAAAGCGTTACATTTATAAAGTCAGATCATATACTTATATTTTGATGAATCATGGAGTCACATTATTATTTATAATCACCTAAACAACCTATCAAATATTAGGTAGGTCTATCTTAGGGCCGATTTTTCAATCCATGGTTAAAACTTATTCGCCCAATAAAGTGTTAGGTACATGATAACATTAAAATGTCACCCGTAAACTGTCAAATACTGCAGGAAAAGAATACATTTTTGTAATGGTAATTTAATACGTTATTCGACGAATAAGTATTAACCAAGGATTGAAAAATCAGCCCTTAAACTAATTAAGCAAAAATATAATAACGTATTACATGCGTAGGTATAATAATTATATTATGTCCATTGTCCAATAATTTCAAACTAACAATGACTATATAAAATTATATTCTCATAATTAAGCCATTTGAAGATTTTACAATTCTATAATATGTAACGACTCATAATACCTGTGGTAGGTATTACTTTACAATATCATAAAACTGAAAAATAATGTTATATTACACAGATTACACAGATATGACAGAGAATACAGATCACTACATAGTATAAAACAAAGTCGCTTTCTCTGTCCCTATGTCCCTTTGTATGCTTAAATCTTTAAAACTACGCAACGGATTTGGATGCGGTTTTTTTTAATAGATAGAGTGATTCAAGAGAAAGGTTTTAGTATATAATTTATTATGTTTTAGACAAAGCGGGCGAAGCCGCGGGCGGAAATCTAGTTTTTATATAAACATAATATTATAATTTATATTCTAGGAAGAGATAGTTCGTTGAGACAGACCAATTGTTTCCGTAGAAAAAACAATTAAAAAAAGTTTTGAAAGAGTTTAAATATTATAATTTATTTGAGCAAAATATGTAGATACTTTTTACTGCATTGAAAATATTTGTATATACAAAAAATTGAAACGATTCTTATACAATAATGTAAATAAATCGCGAATCCATTCGTAATTTTCAAATACACCACTAATTTACATGAATTGCCTAACTTTCTTAATACACAGCCCAATCCATGAGAAAACATATTTATTAAAGCATTATCAGTATAAAAAGAAGACGTACCTACAACACATTTTATTAACCACAAATCTAACTTCGCAATACACCGACCCCTAATTACGAAGCTGGTCATAAACCATCAAAACTGCTTCATTCACAATAACCAATGTACCTACGCAATTATTTCATCCAGAAGCAATTATTGTCAATTCAATCTTTATAACCACTTAATTTGATTGTCAGTTTTATCGGCCATTTTTATTTTCGCAATCTCTTTGATTTGATTGCTTCTTAATTTTATATCTGAGATTTACAACAACAGAATTGGTTTACTAATTTTGTGAGATTATTTTTAATGATTTTCAATTTTATTGTAAGTTTTTAAATTTTAAGTTTATCACATTTTATTATGCTCATCATGATGAGTTATAACTTTACTTTCAAGACCAAAAGTTTAACAAAATCATTCTTTTTTATAATATTCATCCAATACCATTCAATAAATTAGAAATAATTTGCATATTGCACGTTTAATAACTCTAGCATCAAAAACTAATATTTTTATTTACCTTCTTTTGCACTACTTAAGAAGCTCTTTTTTACTTTTAATCCATTTCATTCATAAATTTCAATAATACTCACTCATAAAACAACCTCTTTTATATTTACTTTACTACACTACAAACCAAAATCACAACCCAATTCCCCGTTGAAAATAGAGATTTTTACCATTATATAGATAGTTCCCATATTCCCAGAAACACAAAAAACATGCACCCGAAAACGATTTCTTACACTAATTATAAAATGTCAGAATTAAATCAATTACAATAGAGACGGTAGAAATTCGGCGTTCTTTGCTGAACAATAAATAATGTGACACAGCAGGTGAGGATAGGTCCCTTGTGACAAAAAACTTAACTTTATGTCTTTGGATTTGGTTATCTCTTAACAAAATAAAGTTCTGTAGAGTGGCGTAAAATAGTCGCATGTGATAATTATACAGAGCTATTAATTTTAGTACGTACTTAAATCATTATTTTTAGAAAAAATCGATGTCACTCAAACTATAATTGTCTACCTGAGAAATTGCCATTAAAATTTGATCTTAAAACCTCTAGAAAACAACCAACTTCATAAGTATATAGATTAACTTAATATTATGTAATTACACACATATTGGAAGGCGTAGGATAAAACCTGAAATATCAGCCACTACGGCAATAACTTACGAAATATGTGTTACCATCCTAAATAAGTAATATGGCAACATATTGCCCCTCGATGGCCACTCATCTAACCAACAACATTTATGCCAAGAGAGTAAAGTGACGCTGAGAAAATATGAAGAAGCCGTATTAAATACGCGTTTCCAAAGCGTCACGGTCACTAGTAATGACTAGTTAACTAATTAATTATATCTCAGATAGAAAGCATAATACTTATTGCATGTATGAATATAACTTGGTACAAACGAAAATTGTAAAAAAAACTAAAACCCTCCCTTCAAAACTAAATACAAAGCATTAACAGCTCCATATAATTCCCAAGTACGGGTCAAGTTTACGCATTTTTTTAGCGACTTTTTATACCGGAGCGATGCGAGATCATTAAAAGAGACCCGTTTCGGCACTTTTGTGGGCCAAACGAATAAATTCGGACGGTAGCGGCCAACATATTATCATACTAATTAATCGGTTGGGTTTCATGGGCGAATTTTAAACGTATTTCACGTTGATATCTTTATAAAGTCTCTAAATAATGGCCGAATTAGCTGGCCCCTATTTTGCTTTATTGGTGGTGGTATTATAATAATGCTTTTAGTGTTGTAAAAGCAAAATGTAATAAATGTGTACGTTGATGTAAAATATAACGATGCTTGATACAGTTTTATACCAATATATCTATATCTGATATAATATCTACAAAGAATAGCGCTAGAATTTTGGCAATAAGTATAAACTTATAGTAAATATTAATATACCTACACCAAGCTGGGAATCAGAATTCATAAGTGAGTTGTTACTTGCCCAATAATTTCATCTCATCATCTTCGATCGACGATCTTGATCTCATATATTGAATCCTGACAAACATGTATGTTTCTTGCACACTTATTTTATTCAACACGCAACCATTCTACAAGAAATATTTATTTCAAAATAATCAAAAACGCACTTCAATAAAGAGCCTGGTAAAACATCGTGAGGAAACCGACATGTCGAAGAATCAAAAGTTCGACAACATGTGCCACCCGCCAACCCACACTTGGCCAGCGTGATGGATTATGGCCTGATCCCTGCAGGCCCGTGTCCCAGCAGTGGGAACATATTATAATATGGGCTGAAGATGAAACAAACATCAAAACATTGACCTATTATATTAGTTAGATAATATAGTACTTACACTATACTGCAGAAAGCCTAATCGCAAACATTTTTTAAATATGCAGCAACATTTCAAAATTAATCCAAACAACCCTCACTAAATCAAAAATACCTTAAAATATTTCCAATTTCATACTAAATAATCCATAACACATTATTTAAGCGATGACAATACAAGATTAATGATGCCAATAAAATCCTGCTCCTTCATAAAAATGTATTCAAGTTATTAATTCATTTTTTATATTTTTATGGATAGAAGACATTCCAGCGATTAAGGATACGTTTTTTATACATTTTTGTATCATTCGCCACACACGATGATTTTATGTCAAACTGAATGCCTTTAGAATGTGATATTCTTTTTTCACTTACCTTATAAAATAGGTGTAGTTTGTAAATATGTGTACGTTTTTTTTTTTTTTTGTGGGGAAATCTTGCATAGATACCCACGGCTTCCGGGGAAGGGGCCGTGGGTTATGTCGGATTCCTACCGACCAAAACCCCACTGTGTTCCGTCAAGCCGCATCAACGACAAGGCCACGGGTATGGGTAGAATTCATCCGTGACCCCATCAGCGACCCAGTCTACCCTAAGAGACTTATTATCTACTTGTCTTAGAGTAGAGCTTGTCTTTGAATCAACTAGTAAGTATTTAAGATTTAGTGGCATTCGAATGCTATAAAAATGAGCATTTTTAGAAGAATATAAATAATTTGACCACGCACGTTCTCGTGACCGCCTCGCGATCGAATATGTATTTGTATTCTTTAAAAAAAATCTCAGATAGGATTACTATGTAAGTACATGAATATAGAATAATAATAGTGTAAGTACCTTATAAGTAAGAAGACTTATTTAACATACAACGAACAAATAAGTCAGAAAAATACATAAAATTTAATACAATTTCACATCACAGATCACTTTTCAGTCTCCATCGCTTTCATATGCGCCAAATAAATAGTCCACACAAAACTAGCGGCGCTAACGAAAACGATGCGGTTCTTCTCTGACACAAAGTAGAAGTTAATTGTCTGCGCTGTCGGCCAGAACACGACGCCAATCTTGTATGTCGGCCAGAATTTTTCTCTCACTTCATTGATACACGATTTCAGAGGCTTTTGTTCGAGCAAACTCATGCCGAAAAAGAAGTAAGCCATTGCCGCTGGAGAGTATGATACCTGAAGATTAAAATAAATAAAGTATTTTTTAGGAAACTACATGTCAAGAATTAAATTTATATTTCCTGAGAATTCTACATTTTCTTCGGTGCATAATTACATCAAACATAGAGCTAGAGCAAGAGCATTATTTTGTGTTGTTTTAGTGTAAACGAAAACTATATTCAGTGTTGTTCAGTATTAGAACATTGCATAGAATCTTTTCGGACGCACTAAGAACAACGAAAGAATGCTCTACGCCTGTTAACAGTAAAAGAATTGACATAGTGGGGTTACAATGAGCATTCGCTCGTTTGATATACGTGTAAATGCACCGTACCTACATATATTTCGCTCTTTACATGTTCTATTTATATTTAAAAATATACTTAAATTGAAAATTTACAAACAATTTAGTAAATTCAGTTCACAATTTATTTACGCATGGAGACAATATTTGCGTTATAACTATTTTAATTTATAGCCATTGCCATAGCCCACTTGCATTGTTATAGCAACAACCAACAGCATTACCTACTCTATCATCATAATATAAGCAAATAAGCAACTCTTATACTAAAATACCTGTTCAATAACAGCTCTTTTAATCGCCGTATACAGCGTTTTCCGTTTAAAATATCGGCTCGAAAACTTCAACCAACCATAAAACACAGGAGCCATACAGAATGTGCCAAAGAAGCTGTATCTCGCTGCTCTATTCCAGTCAGCATTTTGTATGGTCGTACCATTCGCTATATAGTCCTGGGCTATGCTACAAGTAGGCCATATTATCGCATATGACACCATGCCACGGATTAAAGGGAACTGTACGGGAAGACTTAGAACTTTTGTTATTATGCTACTCATTTTTCTGAACGTAATTTTGACGATGTGATGTGAAACTTTGATGCGATGACTACGTCATGAATGATAGTTGACAGGAATTTGATATTTTGGTATTGACAAACGATTGAAGGCTAAAATGTAGCCCTATAAGATTACAGATAAATTTGCCAAGGCCAGGGTATTTTTTTACGTTAAATTGGTTTAAATGCTTATAGGTTTCAAGTGGGTTTCAACCACAGTTTCAACTCTACCGAAAACATAGTGCCGTATTGATATATGTAGGTACGTATTTATAAATCTGCATTTCTATTTTCTACACATAAAACTTTCTGATGGATGAATTTGTGAAAATACTTGTTACCTCATAATAATTAAATAGATGACTATTACTAGTGGTTTCATAGAGTTATCAATAGAGACAAAACATTCTGACATCGATTCGCACCATCCCAGACTAAGTATTTATAAAATTACACAAATCACGTCACAATTATATTTACTAATCGTTCCAAAAGATCTGAGCAGTGACCACCCATCGAGACAAACGATTAGAACAATCGAATTATTCGATTATTTCACTCGAGTGAATCGATTCAGCGCGGTGATCGTCTTTGCGATAGATGCAGTGATTCGGCAAAAATGACGCGCGTGCGGCCGCGGCACATGATTAGTCAATTAATTAATTAATCAGATATTGGATAAATATTTGAAATTATAATCGTTCTTGAATTGATTGGCATTATTTTGTGGTTATTTAAATGTTTGTCATGTAACAAATTAAAATTAATTGTTTATTAATTGTATTATTATTTATTTTACTGTGTTAATCTTAGAGTATGTACCTATTAGCATTGCTAATACATACTCTAAGGTGTTAATACTTCTCTTCAAATCTTAATAACACAAAAATTTAAAAGTACCTACACCACAAAAACTCGGTCTGTATTCCAACCACACATCTGAAAATTTTCAAAGTTAATTTCTTTGAGACTTGTCTTGAAGATCAAAATCTAAAATAGCGCCATCTATCGAAGTATAAAGAAGACTATTTCAATATTTGGTTATAGCGTCATCTAGTACGTCGACTTGTGATTACAATAAAGCGACATCTGTCTAAATGTAATAGTAAAAGTCACAATCAACTACTAACTAGTTCTACTACTCGTCACTAGAGGACGCATTCATCAAATTTATTTAAAAATATTTTTTTAAATAACCTTTTGATTGTCATAATGAGTCGCGAAAACAGCTATGTTGTGGATGCAAAATTCTTAAAAAAATTATTATTGAAAAATCAAAGTAACACGCTAACATAATTTCCTTAACATTTTATAAAACGGTTTCCTATTTGATACTAGATGGCGCTACTCTTGTATGCGATCGCTTTATTTATTTAATCTTTATCGATTACCTAGTGAATACCTACCTACCATTTAGGTAGGCAAAGAAGATTCACTAGTCGATCAAAATTATAGATATAAATTTTATAATAATTTATTAATCTATTTATAAGCTTCATTATATTTTCATTCTATTTATTTTTACTTGTAAGTATTGTTTCTCCCAAATGAACACTTTACAATTACGTACCTTCTTAGTTATTATTAAGTTTTAAATTATTATATAAGTACATAGTAGGTAACTTATATCGAACGAAATCATATTTAGAATTCAAAAGTTTCAGAAGCAGTTTCCTATGAACACGATTACTACAGTGTTCGAAGCTAAAAAAATTGTTTTAAATCAATGTTTTAAATCTTATTATTTTCCAAAAACATTATTTTTAAATTAGCTTTAGCAGTCCCTCCCTATAACAACTTATAATTACTACCACCATTAAATCCCACACTTATTGTAAAGTAGAACATAAAAATGTATTTTTATTACATCGTTTGACACAAACTATTCAAAAAATTTGACATTTCAACCAACATGGCCGTTATGTTGACAAGTATGGTTTTAACGATGTGCTAAATACTTGCAGTGTTATATTTTATTGTAAACAAGAATTTTGAAGTTTTTTGGCTACGGTGCGACCAATAGAGGGGTATAGGGGTAGAGGGGTAGGGGGGGACCAATAAATTATAAAATTTAGTATGCGGCAGTACCTAATCTAAATCACACATAGATGATGATCTGTGTGATCACCACGGAATAGATAAATAAATAAAGAATAGATATCTGTTCCGTGATGATCACACACATCATTTACTTTGCGTAAAGTCAAAGTTACCAAAGTCTTTTAAAAAATCATTGGTTTACAAATTGTATAAAACAAAGTCGCTTTACGAAACAGATTTTGATGGTTTTTTTTTAATAGATAGAGTGATTCAAGAGAAAGGTTTTAGTACCTACTTGCATAATTTGTTAAGTTTTAGACAACGTGGGCGAAGCGTCTGGAAAGCTAGTTGAAAGTTTCGAACAAAATATTCGTTTAATTTTGTCTTAACTCCATCTCACCACATACGAGAGTCCTTAATTCTAAAAACTAAGCAAAATAACATAAAACCACAGGACACAAGAAAAAAAAATAACGGAAGCTCCATTGTTTTTTGTCCGTAGAGATGTCCAATTTTAATGTGCTGTAAAATTTAAGATTGACAGATTTTATGGTTAAATGCTAAGGTTAAATGTGTTAATAATGGAAAAGTGCGTAAGCTAAAATAAACATTTGAATGATTTTCTTATTAGTAGTTCTGAAAAGACAACCAACTCAAATCCTAGTAAGTAGGTAGTTACCTACCTACCTAACTACTGCTCAAACACTTTTGTAATATTTTTCTTTTTACATTTATATAAGTAGGTACCTTTTCATTTTTAGCACATTTTAAGTTATAAATAAAAATAGTTTGGAAAATCCAAAAGTGCACGCCTCATAATTTTTTTTTAATAATTATTTATTAATTATTATTTTTGTTTATTTAATAACAATTAAACCACATCGAATCAGACCCTGAAAAATGAAAGGGTTCTATTCCTGAGCATACTCAAGCGTAAGAGAAAAAAAAAGACTCGATTAGTCATCGAGATATACATATATCTCGATGCGATTAGTAAAGTATTTCGGTCGCTATCGTGTTAACAAGAAAATCCTCCGCACATACAGACACACGGACGTCCAAGACAGAACTTTTTTAAACTGTTTTTTAACTAGTTTAAATAACAAAAATGACATCAAAAATATCATGAATGTTAAAAATAGTGTTTTTTCTTAATATGTGTGTGTATGTATTATCTTACAAGTGCAATGTATGATACATAAAGACATTTTAAGTTTGAAAAATCAGATGTTTTGCGCGAAGCGACAGTAGTACCCACCTCAACGCTTCGCTTATGAGGCGTGCAATAAAGTTATTATTTTTTTTAATAATATTAAGATCATTGTTGTTGTTTCATATGTAATACATATAAACGGTTTTGACTGAAATTGAAAGGCCCCACAGAGCGAAGCCTCTCGAAGCAATTGCAGCGCGAAGCAGCTGGGTCAGTGTAGACGATGATTAGTCGTCCGCTAAACGGATGAATAAAATAAATTAGTCGTCCGATTACCGGATGAATAAAATAATTTAATCGTCCGATAACATCTATTTATCTATATAGTTAGGTTATCGGGGTTTCTTTAGAGAACTGCCGCACGTATTATAGGTTTTTTGTGGGGGGAGGAGAGGGGGGAGGAGGGCACACGTAGGTATTTGATTTTTTTTTTGCGCGTCGACGGAGCCCCGCTTCGCGGGGCTCCTATTTCTGTGTAGTTTTTTTTTAAGAAACCTAACCTAACCTAACCTAACGGCTAACCTAACCTAAACTTGATTTTTTTTTGCGCGTCGACGGAGCCCCGCTTTGCGGGGCTCCTATTTCTGTGTAGTTTTTTTTTTTAAGAAACCTATCCTAACCTAACCTAACGGCTAACCTAACCTAAACTTGATTTTTTTTTTGCGCGTCGACGGAGCCCCGCTTCGCGGGGCTCCTATTTCTGTGTAGTTTTTTTTTTTAAGAAACCTAACCTAACCTAACCTAACGGCTAACCTAACCTAAACTTGATTTTTTTTGCGCGTCGACGGAGCCCCGCTTCGCGGGGCTCCTATTTCTGTGTAGTTTTTTTTTAAGAAACCTAACCTAACCTAACCTAAAGGCTAACCTAACCTAAACCTAACCTAACGAATTGAGGGCGAATATCTCGGCCATTTTTGATTTTAGAGAAAAGTTGTTCCTATAAAACATGCTTATATTAGCGTAATCTTTACGATAAAACAATAACAAATAGGTGTTATAATGACACCAACTCCATCAAAAATCAAAGTCCTGCGCCCCCTTTGCTTTAAGTGATTAGTCCAACCCAACTAGCTTTAGTGTTAAAAGGTTATCTAGTAATCCGAATAATCGGACGATTAAATTATTTTATTCATCCGGTAATCGGACGATTAAATTATTTTTAGTCCAACCCAACTAGCTTTAGTGTTAAAAGGTTATCTAGTAATCCGAATAATCGGACGATTAAATTATTTTATTCATCCGGTAATCGGACGATTAAATTATTTTATTCATCCGGTAATCGGACGACTAATTTATTTTATTCATCCGTTTAGCGGACGACTAGACACTTCGTTAATTAATTATTTAAGAGAAAATGCAGGATATACATAATAATTAATAAATTATTGTTCTTTACAGAATGTTTATCATTTAATATTATAATATTATGGCCCTATGTTTTCCTTTTTGATAATATCTATCTAATTATTATTTAAAAAAAATTTCAATCGATCTTCAAGGAAATGTGTTTTGATTGAAAATACAAACAAATGTTATATTAGTCGTAACATTAAATAAATTCATGTTGTGCATACGCCAACTCATATTTATAAAACTGTATAATTTATGTAACGACCTTTTGTGATCCTTAAATAAAGAAAAGAAAATAAAATAAAACTGAACTGCATTAAGATTATTTAGAAAAGCTCCATAAAGAAGTCTATACCTAGGTACTAGTCTTGAGGCAGCTGCAGCGTAGTCACTTCATCCCCTCAATACTGGCTCTAACTACATATCGCAAATATCTAGTGTACTAGGTTAGTCAGCATTCAGGAATATAATAATAGAGCCGCTCATACCCATTGATATTATTAGCTTATTCAGTTTGAGTTATTATCGGCGTTTTCTAAGATTCCTAAAACCTATGTGTAATAAGCTACAGCAATTAATTCTTATATATGTATTGATAAATTATTATTGAGCTGAAATAAATATTTTTTATATGTCATTTTCATTCGCTTGGATTATGGAATTTATTAAATTTAATTCACGAGAAATTTTTAAATGAAATAAATAAAAAATAAATAAAGGTCCCGTGATATAGGTAGGTATCTACCTACGGCATGTTTCACAATCACTAGTAGGTTTTATGAGACTAGGCAAACATATACAGTCACGAAAATTGGAAAATTTTCCATGGTGTATGGGGGTAGAGTTGGTTATAGATATGCGTTATGTTATAAATTATAATTAAAGTGAAGATTTACCATAACACTTTTAGGTGGGGAAAATTAATTAATTAATAACAGGCATAGTAATTATTAGAAAAAATTCGATCACAAGGCGGGACTCGAACCCGCATCCTTTCTCGCCAATCCGGGGCGGATGCCTAACCAACTCAGCCACTCGTGAGTTGTGACCGTGAAATTTATATGTACCTACATATTTATAAAGCGTTTGAATGCATTAAAACTAAAACTATCAAATTCAGGCATAGTAATTGTTTTAATTTCACTCTTTATACATATATATACCTAGGACTTACCGCAAGTACGCTAGTCCTAACTACTAATGCGCATGATCATCATCATCATCATCATCATCATCATCGATATTACAATCCTGTATTATTACTTCTTCCCTAATATAAACAAACTAGCTTACCGCCCGCGGCTTCGCTCGCTTTATCTGAAACCTAATAAATTATATACAAAAACCTTCCTCTTAAATCACTCTATCTATTTAAAAAAACCGCATCTAAATCCGTTGCGTAGTTTTAAAGATTTAAGCATACAAAGGGACATAGGGACAGAAAAAGCGACTTTGTTTTATACTATGTAGTGATATCACCTTTGTAACACCGACACAGGAATATTGCGACGATGTGTTGAAACATTATATAAACATTCGTGTCATCGACGTCTCTCAATAACCGCTTCAATAAATAAACTAAAAGAAATATGTGGTTATTTCTCGTCAATAGTAGGTATTAAAAATTATGAAGTGTTACAAAGGAAATCTGGATATTTTGATGAAATAATAACTTAATGTAATAAAGGTACTTATACAGGGTTTCCCACTGTTGGTATACTAAGCTCAAAGGAGGTTATAGTTCTGCATACGCTGAGTTCGTAAAAAATACTTATAAAATTCCAGACGCAGTTTTTTTTTCAAATAGATGAATTCTTAAAACTCTATGTGTACACCCCTTTTTTTTTCTTTTTTTTTTATAGTGGGGAAATCTTCTTAGATACCCCCGGCTCCCGGGGATGGAGCCGTGGTTATGTCGGATTTTTACCGACTAAAACCCCACTCTGTTCCATCGCGCTGCTTTGGACGGAACTGCGGGAACGGTTACGACTCTACCGCGTGTCCCGCCCAGCAGATGCCCGTTTCCAGGCCCACCACTAGAACCCCCCTCGCTGGCGGCTGCTGGAACGAAGGCTTACGCCACCAACGCGCAGACAATGGATCTTTCCCCGCTCCATCATCCGCGTTCCCCCGAACCCCCGACCCTAACACCGTCCGGCCGGAGGGTGCACGCCGGAAGGTCCTCCGATGTGTGAAATACACGTCGGGGGACCCTCCGGCGCACTTTTATAGAGACTACCTCGCAGCCCCCACCTCACCAGAGGTGGCGGCCCTCGGTCCGGCCCCACGGACCGGATTACGAGTTGGCAGACGGCCGTTTTACAGCGGCCGCCGCCCCACACCTCTCTGCAGGAGTCTCCGCGCGTCATCACAATGACGCGTCGGGATCCCGCCCTCCGCTGCACGTCGTGGCTTGCTAAACCAGCGAGCCCGCCGCGCCGCGGCCCGCGACCTCTGGCCGCCATCCACCGCCGCATAAAAGCCGGCTCCTCTCTGGTCCACAAACAGGACCTCTGCCGTCGGGTCAGTCGAGGCCTCCCAACCCCGACTGCCGTTCAGCGCCACCTTTGCCTAGTGGACACGGGGTCCGCCAAGCCACGACCTCTGGTCGCCATCCCACGCCGCACACAGCGGCCGCTGGGCCACACCTAGCCCTGGCCGTCGGGCCGGTCGAATCTCCCCGACTCTAAACCAGCCGTTCAGCCCCTCGCTGGTCCAATTTCGCTTCACTCAGAGGGCCATAACTCTGAGCTACTGAGCCCCTCCGCCGCGACAAGGCCTGGACCGTTGGGGGGATGTGTACACCCCTAACAAGCAACTCGCCCAACTTTGCCACCAGCACATGAGCTATCGTTTAAGATTATGTTTTCATAGACAAAATGCTCACATTAGCGAAGCGGTATATATGCCGGCTGCGCGAAGCTAGAGAAGAAAACATGGATTTTCAGGAAAAATTTAGCAAAAATTTTTTGACGTCATTTTGTTGTTTAAGTATTTTTTACGTGATCAGTGTACCTATGCAAAACTACAAGTCCCTTCGCGCTTAGTATACCAATAGTGGGACACCCTGTATAGGTAATAATTTTGTCTTAAATTTTAAAACATTGAAAATTCACGTGAATGACAAACTGATGAAACAAACTTTTTTTTACTTGATTGGAGAAATAGCTACTTAGGAGCTAGAGCGTGCTAGAGATAACTCTCGTAAATAAATTCTTTAACTAAACTTATGAAGTGTGAAACAACTTTTTAGTTCGATACAATACTAAAAACTAGAAGGTTTTACTTTTTACTATAGACTGATGACATGAAAATAATATTGCTACTAATGCAATAGGCGAAAAAAATTAAACAGTTGGATGAACAACCTCTACCTAACTTAATTATGGCCTTGTAAATTGCAACCAAAACCACTGAAAATAAAATTATTATTTACTTTAACAGCTTGTTTCAGATTGTTAATTTGTAAGTACATATTTTTATTTAAATTGTTCAACAACTTAAACCTTATTAATCGGTGAAATTATTGATTGTTTTACACAAATGTTAATTAATAAAATGACTATAATAGTAACAAATCCTAAAATTATGAGTACTAATAAGACTTATTAATAAGAATATGTAATTACAAAAAAAAAGTTTACTTTCACATTAATTATATTGTTCCTACTTATCCTAAAAAAATCAAATACGACAAATCACCAACGTGTTAATTAATAAATCTCCGAACAATTAACAAAATAAACGAGACGCGAAGTTCACAGGCAAATGATATCATCCATTTATTTACATTTCAACCAGCCCTACACAAGCAGAGACACACATACCCAAAACCACATGTGTAACAAGGACAGAAAACACCCCATGACCACGCCCACAAACCAGCAGGCATCGGATTGGTTTCGAATCCCAATCACATTGACCATCAGTCTCCCGCTGCATGTGCTCAAAACAACACAATTAAAGTGAAATGAAAGTGTGAAAATGAATTACGAACAACACAACGAAGTGTCAACCTCATACAACAACAACAACCTGAAGCACAACTTTAACGAGTGCAAAAATGACTTCTTTTACCCGGAGTGTGATAAAAAGGACGACAAATACTTTCGCCCGAAAGTCGAGGATACACAAATGAATTCTTGTTTGAGCACACCGTTCTCCGTCAAAGATATCCTGAACATAAACCAGACGTCGTATTATGAACAGAATGACGTTTGGAAACGGGATAGGGAGCAGAGAGGGCAGGACTACGAAAGATTATACCATCAGAGCAGCTATTGTACCGAATATTTCAACCAAATGTACCCAGCGCATGCTAATGTTGACTATTGGAACCCCGAATACCATGAAAACAAAGCGGACGAATACTATAATAATTACAATTACTGTCAGAATGTATATCCAAATCAGGAACAGTATCAAATGCATGTACAAATGCCGCCTAAATTAGATAATATGGATGTCATACCGCCTGTTAATCCTGGAGCTAAACTCGATAAAGAAATGCCTATTCCGGGCATTGGTTTGCCACCGGCTTATTTACATAATGTGGAACCAAAATTCTCGGCTATGTCTAGGAAAACGAGTAAGTAGTTTAACAATTCTTATGTAGCCAACTGCACGTATAAATCACTAGTTTATATATGTTCCCAAACGACTAAAAGAAATGTTTATTATTGAATAAATAAATTAATTAAAAGCTGTTTTTATCACGAGTTAAAATAATTTAATAAGATGGCTCTAACATCTTACAAGTCAAATATCATCATCTTATGTTATCCTTAAATACTTGTCTAAATCATACTTATTTCTATCAACAGAGACGCCATGCCCCGCAAAAGAAAAAACGAGAGACAAATCAGCAAAGAGAAAACCACGCATTCTGTTCTCTCAGACTCAAGTACACGACTTAGAAGTGAGATTCAAAGCCCAGAGATACTTGACAGCACCCGAAAGAGAACAGCTGGCGAAGAAACTAAACCTGACACCAACACAAGTGAAGATTTGGTTCCAAAACCGACGGTATAAAAGCAAAAGAATAAAATCACCAGAGGTAACAACATCTACAGATGCTAAACCAAGCAAAAGCTTTGGTAGAAAACTCTTTAAACCCGAAAATAGGGACAAGGTCGGTATGCATAATTACGAAGGTTTTAAGCCTGACATGTCAAACGAACTAAATCCAGGCATATATTTTGATGATAGTGTAAACTACGAAGAGAATGAAAAATACTACGGTAATCGTTTGCAAATAGACGAGACAGTTGGAAGTACTTCGAATTTCTATGTACCAGATGCTATACCTAAAGAAGATATTTATAAAGAAACAGAAATGAAAAAGTACTTCCCAATCAACTATGTTTGTTAATTACGTGTTAAGACTGACTGATAGCCAAAGAGAATTATTTTGTTACATTTTTTGTTACGTATTTGCAAGTGCAATTGATATTTTGTATCAGATAGGAATGTGCCATTTTGTAAATAAATATGAAAGACTGAGGTTCTTGTTTTATTGATTGTTGCGTTATTATGATAAAATATGTAAAATAAAATGTCCTAATTTATTGCAATTCCAATAGCATATTCTTGATGATTAAAATTTAACATTTAGATAGGTACGTAGATGGTAAAGTAATAAAATTGTAAAATTGTAATTAGGTAGCAGCTATTTTTCATTATTCGAGTAGACTGCAGGGCATTTCATAAAGCTAAAAAATATATGAAAGCTTTAAGTTTGATGTTTAAAAATACTAAATAGTAATGTTTTTTAGCAAAATGATTACATTTTCGGAACCGGGACAAACAGCTAACATTTTAAATGGATTCCTATTATCACAGGAAATAGTTTAATAATTAAGTCTATTTATATAGACTTACCTTACTGTGACTGGTTCGCCCCGGCCTCTCCCGTGATACGTTTTCTCTCCATAACAACCATCCTCGCGTACCTACTTGAAGAAATTTTATAGAAAATCGGTTCAGCTGTTCTCGAGTTATGCGCTTATCGACACATTTTGCGATTCATTTTTATATTATAACTAGCAGTCCGCCCCGGCTTCGCCCGTGGTACATATTTACGTTTTCTCTACGTAAGAACCATCCTCGTACTTCAAGGAATATAATAAAAAAAGAATTAACGAAATCGGTTCAGCCGTTCTCAAGTTATGCGCTTACCAACACATTTTGGGATTCATTTTTATATTATAGATGATTTTAAAATAAGTAGAGATTAAAATTTTAATGTCTCTACCTGTTACTCTATATAAATAAGGGGGCTTGAAAAAACTTCATCTACCTATATTAGTTTTTATTGCTATCTCAAATATAATATACTTTTTCGAAAATGAATAGTTTTTGGAAATAACTTTAAAGCCAGTATAATATAAAAAGATATAAAGAATTGTGTGAAAATTGCAACAAGTAAAAATTCATACACTTTAAAATATATACATGGAAAAATAATTACAACTTATAGAGGTACGAATTTTTTTATTTGGAAATTTCAATTAAATTTATATAATATCATCAGCTTTAATTTTCTTTGAGAATAAGGTACTTTGGGTTATTGCAATTTATTATTTGAACTTCCTGGAATTTTAAGAAGATACTATTTTTAATATTTTTAATATTTACCTATTTTTAATGACTACTACATATTTTTAACTAGCTGCGCTTCGCGGTTTCACCCGCGTGGCGCCTTTCCTGTTGGTCTTAGCGTAATGATATAATAAAGCCTTCCCTCGATAAATGGGCTATCTTACACCGAAAGAATTTTTCAAATCGGACCAGTAGTTCCTGAGATTAGCGCGTTCAAACAAACAAATAATCAAGCTCTTCAGCTTTATAATATTATAAGTATAGATGAATGAATGAATTTATTTACCAAAATAATTGTTTTTCTGAAACCAAGATAAAGAGGATCTTTAAAAATAAGAAAAACAGACAAAAAGCACCCGGTTGAAAACCTTAAGTTCTATTATATTCTTATATATAGTAATATCTCTTCATTTTAAACATACATTTCATCTTTTCAGGATTTCAATTAAATATACATATTTGTATTAAAATTAACTTATTTCATAGTAAAACCACGTAAAACATTCAAATAAAATTACACGCTCATTACAAACAACCTGTTAAAAACTCCCGCCCATAAAAATACAGACAAAGCTATTACTTAATATTCGATACAGATAAAAAATAATACATTTACCGCAATATTTCAACTTTTTTTCTGTTCAATTTGTAGAGAAAGTTTTTATCTATATTGCTACCATACCACACTGATCTGGGGTTGGTCTTGGCAAACGGGCGTTTTCAATAAAATTTAATCAGTAACTAAATTATGAAGAAAGTGAAGGCAATGCGTTAATATTGCAGTTTTTGTTTACTAGAGCTTTTATCTTCTTTCATTTTCCCACTTACTTTTACCTTAAACTAAGCGGATTGAAAAGTACGATATCAAACTAATCGTTTCGTTTTAGTACATTCAGTAACAATAAATATCATCATTTTATATCAACGTAAATGAGTTCTTAAATTCTAACATACCAAAAATAATAAATTAACAACTCCATAACATTGCCTGTAGGCTATACTGAATCGCAGCGTCCAAAACGTCGCGTTCCAAACGCCCGTCTACCCATACACACCCTCATCTCCATATATGAGCGCCGGCGCCAAGCAGATAAGACATTGATACCAACACGTGTCTGCACTGGGAACCGAACCTGTGGCCTATGGGAATTCAAACCACCTGTTTTTAAAAGCTTTGAGGTAAGCGTGCGCCCTGTATGGAAATGGGTCTTAAACTTTTTTGGTTAATTGTTAATTTAGTGGTGTTTAAATTTTTATGGATGCTTTATGGGTATTTAAACTTATTAATTGCAAATAAATGAGTGCCATTTTACTGTGTGAAGGACTGATTAAAACATGTAAGAATAAGTCGTAAACATTAACGATAACTGATAAGAGACAATCAATTTCGGCTACATAAGTAATAAACCCTTCTACATAAGTTCCCAAATAACAAACCCTTGTAATCCCTAATAGATGGTAATAAAAAAGACGTGTAGGCACTCGGGGACTGGCGCGGTAAAGCTATTGCATGCTATGCCTTCAAGCCACACCTCCGCGCCCGTCGGAGTGGGGAGCGTGAGGTTTTTCGTTACTAAATTTCTGGATTCAGTCCCCGCGCTCAAGACCCGCGATAGAAGCTAATAGCTATATGCAATAGCTTAATAATAATAACTAAAAAAAAGTAATGCTCATTTTCAATTTAATAGGTACATAAATTAAATACATAACAAGCTCTACGATCGGAAAGCTGCAAAGAGACAACGCTACTTATTGCGTCGCGTCGCTTGCGTAAAAATAAATAGGTAAAAAGCTTCGACTAGAACTTATGAACAGTTTTCGGTTTTCCACTACCATTCTACCTGTGTCTATATTAATTGCATGTTCTTTTCCATATAGATTATCTTATCCATATGGAACTAAATTTTTATTCCGCAACATGTATGTTTCATAATTATTTGTATTTGGATATAAATCAAATTCCACTTCTGATTCTTGCGCGACACCTACGAGCATCTTTGTATTAGGATGTGCCCGTGGCCAACTTTCAAATCAGCCGAATCTAACGGCGGTACTAAGCTTACAAATAGTTTGTATGTATGTATGTATGTACCTACGAGTCCATCGGAATAATAAGAATAATTACATAGTTCCGTATTATAAATGCGCGCACGTGGATGTTTGATGTATTAATATCGTGGGGCTTTTAAGGTTATCGCTTGGGAAAGGTGATCTGGCCCGATAGACCGACACGCCGACCGGTACACTCAGATGCATGGGTGGTATAAGCTATTATATTAACAAACTAGCTGCTCCGCGCGGTTTCACCCCCGTGGCTCTATTCCTGTTGGTCGTAGCGTGATGATATATAGCCTATAACCTTCCTCGATATCTAACACCGAAAGAATTTTTCAAATTGGACCAGTATTTCCCGAGATTAGCGCGTTCAAACAAACAAACAAACAAACAAACAAACAAACTCTTCAGCTTTATAATATTATTATAGATAATAAATAAAATTTCTTTTCAGTCATCTGTAGCTTTGCCCCGAGGTTAACCCGCATTGCGCTCCTATTAGCGCAAGCGTGATGATAGATTTAGACCCGACCTGTTGGTAATATTCATGCAGTACTTTTTGAGTTTAGCCAGAACATACATACAGTTTTGACTTTCTTTTCGATATTATTATATTATGTACCCATAGATAGATTGCTTATATAGTAAGTTAGCATTGCATAATACATCATAAAGGCTTTTTTCTCGTAAGTACTTAGTACAGCTATAGTGAAGTGTACAATCCTCACATAAGGAGTTTGGTTTTTGTTTTATTAGCTACCTATATATTATATAATTCAGTCTTGCTGCGTAACGCGGTTACGCCAACAGAAGAGGTCAAATCTCACTAATTCATTATGAATGTTGTTTTGCTAAGATACCTGCTCTACCTGAAATTATTTTGTGATGACAGAAACACACGTATTTTTAATACTTCAACGTTCAATATTATGTTGTGCTTTTTGGCTTTTTATCATTTGAATATTATTAATTCATGAGGTAATTTACTAATTTAAAGACTTTCACATTTAAACGCGCAAAATTGATGGAATCCCAAAATAATTTATTTAATCATAAAATAAAAAAGTATATCTTTGCGTCTGAGTGTACACCATTACTAAGCCCCCGTACACTGCAGGCTCGTTAGCTTTTATTTGGACGCTGGACTCCTGTTCCAGCTTCATTACACTCGTGGCCAATTTAATATATCAACAGAAATATATTATACTGGTTCATTTAATAAACTGTTGACAAACGGGCGATGAAGTTGTTCTAAAAGCCATATTCTATACGTTACTCGTGCTTAAATAAGTATGTGGATATATTAAAATTATTTTGCGAAACGATGCTTTATAAAAAGTAAAGGAATCTTTGTATTCAATAATTATACATTATTCAATAAAATATCGAAAAAAATACGTAAATTCGACATACCTCTCTATTTATTACAATGATTTGGAATACATTAAAACCAACGTAGAATTAAAATTAACTTTGATATTATGCATTTATATTTTTTTTGTGTCACCTATACTATAAGTACTGCTACGGCTACTGAACTTGTATGTCGCGTAAGCGATCATCATGCCTATGAAATTTTGCTATGATAGAGCCTGACAAATACTTACGTTTTCCGCCTTTATAAAATAATGGAGGATAATGAAATGCTTGACAAAGGGATTAAAAGAATGGACTGGGAAGGATAAGAAAAAGAACGCGCCTTCAGTTGTATCATAAATAATTTATTTTTTTAATTATTTCTCCAAGTGTTCCCATATTCTTGTCCAACAGTGTACACGTCGTTTCTCAGCGTTATCAGTGTTTTGTACATGTGCACAGTTTAATGTTCCCATTCTGTTTTATTCAATTAATTGCTGACGATGATCTGAGCTCGTGGAATTATATGATTAGTTGTAGTTGTTGCTCACGATACCGGGAATAAAGAATCATTTCCTCAATAAAATGTAGATTTTTTAATGGATAGAGTATATAGATTATAAATCGATCTTGATGTATAAAATTAAAATAGTAGATTCGTTTTGCTAGAGTTTAACGCAGTTGCAGTTGCTACGTTATATATCTTCAGTCTTCTTTTATAAAAAATATAGTTTAAAAAATTGGTTGTCTGTAAAGTCGGTTTACTGACGATAGTTGAACGTGACAACGGCCGATTGTGCTTCTTTGTCGCTCGTTCCGCGCTCTCGCTTGCACTTCAAGCCTTGCATGGAACGCCTCAGAGCGAGGTAACACCGCATGAGTCATGTTTTTTCGTGCGTGCAGCCGGCTATCGAATTATAAGACGTTGTCACGTCAAAAACTAAAAAACACGCTATCAAGATAGATACAACTAAAACGTAGAAAATAATTCTTAATCTAGGAATCAAGCAATAACCAAATACATAGTATTTTTGTGAAAAAAGCGTGGGGCGCTTTTCATGAGATGATTGTATAATAGATCTATCTATTATAAAAAATAGGTATTTTCATTCTACATGTCATTATATAGTTACTACCCACGTCTGTTACTATTAACATGAATGTCATAAAAATGGGATGCTGATTTTACTTTTCTAATAAAATAATTATTAGATCTATAAATTCATTAAATCCATGATGCAATAAAAATATTAAGCTTTTAATTCCCAACACATTATTTTTAAAACAAGCTCCAAATCGCATAGTTTTTCTAAATAGATCTGTGAGATTTTTTGCAGTTGGCGCCGACGCCTGCGCAACCGCGTGGAAGCAATAACTCAATTGTGAATTTTACGCCAAATCCGTCAATGACCATGTTTTTATGTGACATTTGAACCTTTTTGAATAAATTTGGCTAGTGTTGGTCAATAGGATTTTTTGCTTGACTTTTGGTACAAATATTTTTATTTAACCATTTGGTTATGGATATTATGATTATTAAAAGTGTTTATGAAGAATTTCTATTGATATCAATATTTTTATTTTGCATTGTAAGTAGGAATATTTTTTTATTTCGATTTTTGCAATAAAATTGTGAATGAGAAATAAATGTTTGGAACATTTTAAACAAATAAAAAATAAAGATATAGAGGCAATTAAAAGATGGGTAGGTAACAATCATCCTAATAAAGTCAGAAATAAAAATATTTTCAGTAATTATAATATACTTATTCTTTCTTTATCTTGCTATTGAACTAATATTATTTTTCATTGGGTTGTACCTATCATCTTCATTCTTAGCATGATTAATATTTCATTTCCCATGATTATAACTACACAACTATAACATCATAATTACATCCCCATTACTAACTAAGTACATACCTTTGAACGCGCTAATCTCAGGAACTACTCGTCCGATTTGAAAAATTCTTTCAGTGTAGGATAGATCTTCACTGGAATATATTTTTGAAATATTATGTAATTATTTTGAACAAATAAAACCGGCCAAGCGCGAGTCGGATTCGGCGAGACCGAGGGCTCCGAACAAACCCTACTTTTTATTATGTTGTAACTCTATATAATATTCAAAATGTAATTTTTTTACCCCACACCACTTAGGGTACAAGGGGCGGCGTATTGACTTGCCAATATAATTTATTAGCGTCTAGGCGCCACGGTTCATGATTTTTTGCATCCCCACAGATAGTGTGACCCCAGATTTGTCAGTGTGTTGATAATTTTAACCTTTTTTAAGAGGTTAAGTTGAGACGGGAAAAAATTGCGTAACATGGTCGGAGGTTGACCGGGCTGTAAGGTATTTGAAGTTAGTCAATATAAACTGAAATAGAAAAAAAAGTACTGAAACAATAATTTGAAAATCTTTTACTAGTTCAGTGTCTACATTAGAAACCGTATTTTCTTTCTAGAAACGGTTTCTCGGTAAAATAAAATTACTAAAATCTAATCAAATTCAAATTATTTATTTGCAAGAATTATGGTTATAGAGACTAAAAGATGTTATAAAAATTAGTTCAGTTATGAAAAGCTGTTTAATTACTCATAAGCTTATATACGAATCAGCTATATTTTCGCCTCTACATTTACTATGTAGGCTGGGCTTAATACATTGTTGATTGTAATATAGTTGTATGCCGGCTTCGAGACTTGAATGCTTTGTTTAGAGTATCTACCCAATAAAAAGGTAAAGGTTTTTGATACAATTTATAACTTCCCTTTAAAACAATAAGTTGTGTTATTTTTTGTCTATATAATTAAATCGTCGTTGGCCTATTTAATCTATGGTAGATTATACAGGGTGTCTCACTATCAATATACTAAGCGCGGAAGAACTTGTAGTCTTGCATACACTGATCACGTAAAAAATACTTTAACAACAAAATTACGCCAAAAATTGTTTGCAAAATTTTTCCTTAAAATTCATGTTTTCTTCTCTAGCTTCGCGCAACCGGCATATAACGCTTCGCTATTGTGAGCATTTTGTCTATGGAAACATAATCTTAAACGATAGTTCACGTGCGGGTGGCAAAGTTGACCGGATTGTTTGTTAGGGTTGTACACAAAGAGTTTTAAGAATTCATCTATTTGAAAAAAAAATGCATCTGGAATTTTATAAGTATTTCTTACGTAGGTAAGTATGTCTTACGTAGGTACGTAGGTTACTCAGCGTATGCAAATTGAGCTTAGAATACCGACGGTGGGTCACCCTGTATATGCAGTTACATTTTAATTACGAAGTTAAAATTCTATTAATGCAGCAATTTAGTATCTATATAAGTTATTTTAATTAATTGTAATATAAGTATTTATTCAGCGTCGTTCAAGGATAGTAAAAAGATGGTATATTCAAAAGATACCAAAACACGCTCTTATTCGAGAGTCTTTAAATATGGACACTTCAATTAAAACTCGAAATTTACAACTTACAAAGGAGACCATTTTTTTTGTTTGGAGAATAGGCCCACCTCAATTTCTTAGCGTATATTAATGAAATGTGTGTTAATTTGTTCCTTGAAGTCCCCAGATTACAGTGGTGACATTACTTTTACATGTTTTAACCGGAATCTTTAGAAACATTCACCTCATTACTACATAAAAACTAACTGATAATGAGCGATTTGTCTTGTGTGACCCATCCGAATCATTGGGTACAATATCACTACATAGTATAAAACAAAGTCGCTTTCTCTGTCCCTATGTCCCTTTGTACGCTTAAATCTTTGAAACTACGCAACGGATTTTGATGCGGTTTTTTTTAATAGATAGAGTGATTCAAGAGGAAGGTTTATATGTATAATAACATCCATTAAATAGTGGAGAAGTACTGTTATTTTTGAGGTTTCTAATGTGATGTCGTAAATAATTACATTTTTTCCGCTTACATTGCAAACGCAGGCTGAACCCTACGAGTTTTATCAAAATAATGTACTAAGTATTGTACACATTGAAAAGGTCTACAGAAAAGTCCGCGATGGTATATGTCTATCTCTTATGGATAACCCACAATAACTTTTTTTTGTCATTTACTTTTTACGACAAATAATGGCTAATTTTCGAAGCGATATTAACCAATACAGCATTAATCCTTAACGAATTAAATACCTTGAATACATTGTTCATTTAATATAGATCTATATGGCCCTTTACACCGTATGATTTAAGTGAATATTTTCGAAGATATTACAGATTTATAAATTGCGGGACGTAGCGTTTGCGGCGGTACCGGCCGGCCGCCATTGCACCCGTGCGAAGCCGGGGCGGGTCGCTAGTATTTAAATAAATTAATAAATAAATATTAGAAAACATCATATACATTGTCACGATTCCAAGCTTGGAAATCGGACACAACGAAGGTACCACAAACACAGAGACCCGATTTGGTTATAAATAGTATAGAAAATAGATATAAGTGGGTGTACCTCAAGTTTCTGGACCTTGATGCGATTTTAGCGATTGGGAAAACTGATTCAATAATAAATTATTAGTTAAGTAGGTAGGTAGGTATTTAGGTACCTACGTGATATTTTATGACTAGGAGTAGGTACATAATATTAGGATAGGTATCCATTTGCACAGCTATTCTATTATTCATGTTCAATTGTAATATTAAACGCTCTTAAGTTGTAGCAATTTCATTTTAAAATAGGTAAAAAAAACATTATTTACATTCATTGCAAACATTGACGCAGGGGGCTACGACAGGAGGAATCTGACATATTCCGTCAAAGCAGCCAATAGATATAACGTTTCGTTACACGGATTTTTTTAGCTGAGTGGAAACAAATTGTTTTATTTGATAAATGACAGGATTTAAAATCGCTATCAATCATATCCTTCCATATAAATAAGAATAAAAACAGTTTCTAAAGTGGTTTATTGAAGGCAATTTTTTTCGCTTTTTGGTTTTATTTTCATTCTATCGATAAAAACGTTTCGTTCCAGTTTTTTTTAATGTTGGCCATTGTTCTTGGTTTGTACTTTGTAGACAGCACACTACAGCAGGGATGATATCAAAATAAGGCTTTTTAATTCGATTTCATGATTCCGGTTTCGTTTGTAAAACAACGAAGTTACAAAATTCATAATATAATTTTATATTTTTACACGCTTTTTTTTATGACTATACGTTACCGAGTCTTGGTGGGCCCACAAAAAATAGTCTCCTTTACATAACAATTATAAGTACAATCAAAATTATTCTATACAAGTTCTAGAATTACATGAAACATTCATGAAAAAAATGACATAAAAAGTTTGACGACAGATTTGATTCCGATTCTTCTTTAAATGCTCTACGAAACTGTCGTAACTATTTGTACGTATATAACATAATTTAATAGCCACATCGACTCGAACAAAATAATGTTGTTTCTGTTTATTACACATAATAGAATATAATAAACGATTATGATTCAAAAGCTTTTCTATAAAAGAAGACATCTTGATCATTTTTTTAGTTTTAGTTTCTGTTATTAAAGCCCCATAAACCGTTGAATAAATCTATTACGGTGCATTTACATCAAACAAGTGAATGCTCATTCTAACCCCACTATGTCAAATTCTTTTAGTGTAAACAGGCGCAGAGCATTCTTTCGTTGTTCTTAGTGCGTTCGAAAAGATTTTATGCAATTTTCTAATACTGAACAACACTGAATACGAGTTTTCGTTTACACTAAAAGTTCACGAAAGAATGCTCTTGCTCTAGCTCTATAGCTGATTTGATGTAAATGCACCGTTAGAAACTATGATCAGGCGTTACTTTGTATTTCAGTAGATACAAACACACCCAGACCATGAACAATTTCTCAAAATAACAAGTCAATTAAACTAAAATATTAGAAATATCTACACAATATGAATCTGTTGTATTTCAAATACACAGAATAAAGATATCGTAAGCTCGCATTTCATTTCACACAGATTGCTGCGATTAAGCGAAGAATGAAAAATACGGGACATTAATACGTTTAAAAACGTAGCGTTAAATTTAATTTAGTTTCACAATGTGTACAAAATAATAAACTGTAAGAATACAGTGGTATATCTACTAGCTATTGGTCTTCAAAATTTTCAATTCCTTTTTTATGTTGAAGCTTTTACATTCATAAAAGCTCATTGAATTTAAATCAAGAAAAGTCAATACCTATTTGAACAGAGAACGATTACTTGTATTTAATTATCACGTGTATTAGTCAAGCAACAATTTTGATTAACAGCTTTTTGAAAACATAGAGTAGTTACCTACCTACACAAAAATTCTATGCTAAAAAACTACCTATATTTTGCAACTAAAAATATTGTTGGCCCTTTTCATGTTGTAAGCTTACCGAAAGCTTCCCACGGCACACACACGAAAAGTCTATTTGTTCGCCAGTGTTCGCGTTTATTTTCCCAATTATATTATCTGTATTTCATTCCCAAACAGTTCGTATCAAGTGGCCGACGACGCATATGACGTCGATGCAATAATATGACGTCATAGATTGGTCATCGCACGCAATTTATAAACCAATAAAATGTTATGTGCCGTTTATTTGTTTTAAATTGAAAATAATAAATTATATTTGTTGTTGTGAAAGTAGTGGTATATTAGTAAAATGTGAATGAAAATTAGGGGCTTTAACGTTTAGCTCAAAATTTAGGGTTAATTTATTAGTGACAAATCTACTATTCCGTAAAACTCACACTCAACTATTTATTTAGAACTCTTCTAGAAGCACTTTCGAATCGTCATAAATCGTGCTCTACAATCTACATAATCAAGAGCAAAAAAAATCTTCTCTAAATCATACAGTGGTTGATTTTGGAATAAAGTAATTGTAAGAAGTTAGAAGTAAACCTGGGACTTCAACTACATATTTTCATTACTAATTTCATCCAAATCGGTGAAAATGTACCTACCTAAATAGACAGAACTTTTTCATTTAGGTATATTATTAGTGAGGACTTTTCTTCATTTTAATAATCTCCTAAATTTAAATCCAATAAAACGAAATTCTAATTTAACTAATACAAGTCATATTGAAAACGAATATCTTCCTCAAACATTGAAATCAATGTAAACGAGACAAGGGGTTGATTGTAGTATCAGTTTCACCGGGGTTAGCCGGTAACACGTGGTTAATGTTAGTTTATAATAAGAGAATATTATGTAGATTCAATTTCTTGTTTTTACATTTGGAGCTAAAAGAATTTTAAACGATTTAAAAGTAGTATTTTTTATTCTATAATATTTTAAAGAAGTTTTTAATTTGTGTGAAGGGCATATCGCTTTGGTTATAGTTTCATGTTCGTATACCGTTTCAAATATTTAGGACTTGAAAAAATTATCGTGGGTTATTATTTTTTATCCAATGTAAACAATCCATCATCTGCCATCTAGTGGCAAAAAGATGAAGTAACTTTATTTTTTTATGTTTGTCCAGTTAATTATTTAACGAAGTAAAATTAATCAATTTAACATTATGGTATTGTCGTTTAACTTTTAAGTAATAAAGGTTTTGTTTTAATATTCAAAGCAACCAGCAATATAAACTTATATATTTCACTGCCATCTAGCGTGCAGTAGCAAAACTACGTTTAAGATTTCCATGTACAAAGTTTTTAGTACAGCGCCCTCTATGATCGAACCGGTGAAACTTAATTTCAAATTCGAGATGAAGATGGCGTGACACCATGACTAAGACATCTTTAATTATAGAATTTCTATTTTTTAAATTTTCATACTATAATTTGCAAAATAATTTTTCTTATTTGCAGAGATCTACTATTAGGTACAGAGATTTACAGGTACAAAATCCTTTTTAATCTTTGAAATATCGAAATCATTCTTATATTAATATTTTAGAAATATAAATAGATTCTATAAAACGATTCAGTCATTACCTGGATAACTATCTAAAACTAAAGTTGGTTAAAAACACACTAAAGATTTAATTATTATCTGTAAATAAAATGATAATACGTTTTAAAATTAAAATGTTCAGAATTGGGTTACGTTAAAATCATGCGATATAGAGCGGAAAATATTTCCCGCCAAAACATACCTACCTACACTCGCGCGTAAATCGTAATTTACTAGAATATTATTTACTGTAAATAATGTAGGTATTATGTACGTAGGTACTAAGTGTGAATCACTAAATCAATGTCAGAAATCGATTAAACATTAGTAAACGTGAACTCTCGCATGTTTACGTTGGATCCTCTCATTTGAAGTGTTTGAAGAGTTTTGACATTGATTCGTTAATGTGCTTTAAATTTAGGTCTTATTCATTGTCTTACGAATTATTATTGTGTTTATTGCACAGTATTTAGGAGTATTTACAAATAGAAAATTCACAATGCGATCGTTGCTTAATTTATTGGTAAAGAGGGCGTTTCGAAATAAACAAGAAACTGTATAGGTAGGTACCTATTAGATATTAGATTGGTGTAAAGTGTAATACAGCGAAGCTCGTTATTCAGAACATGGTAAATTGCTTTTACTTCACGGCGCGCCCTGTGGAAGACCGTAAACGTATCTATAGGTACAGAGGCACAAAACTGTATAAACTGGCATCGTACTTACAAACTCTACTTACAAAGCTTTCTCATGAAAGCTTAAAAATCGACGTCTGTAAAGCTAGAATGGTCAAGCGCGCAGATTCACTCGATGATTAGGTCAAAATAGTGCTAATTTATTGCTGAAACGAGAAATTTGGTGCTCTCAAAGGTAAACAAAAATTAGAAAACTGCTTACATTAAGCTTTACATTAAGCTAGCGGTGTACTAGGTACCCGTAACCGCAAAATAGAGCTGCAGCAGTGAGTGATAAAACTCAAAGGTGACTGATATAGTGATCTATCAACGCACAGCCCAAACCACTGGACGTCTCGGGCTGAAATTTGGCATGCAGGTAGATGTTAGGACGTAGGCATCCGCTAAGAAAGGATTTCCCGAAATTCTTGCGGGAACGGGGAAAAACGGGGATGCACCATCGGGATGCACGTACAAAGTCGTGGGCGGAAGCTAGTTAGCTAATAATTTAGTGCTCAATTAGTATAGTCAGAGAAATGTTTCATAATATCTATAGGTATGATAATATTTAAGTACTTATTAACATACCTACTTACAGTTAATATAATACGATTTTCTACAGAAAATGCGACTAAATAAGTGAATATATAAAATGGGTTATTGTTATGAGCTTCGTGGTGTTATGATATAGGCAAGATAAAATTCGTTTACCTACATTAAATACCTAGTTTTTTTTTAAGAATACTTGGGGCGTAATTAGGGCTACAAATTACAATTGATATCGAAGACAAAAATATAGTTTTTATATTTTTTTTCGATTTGTCTATATATATGTAGGTATGTCAGTGCTAAACTCTAGAAGTACCTACTGCATGGATTTACTTCAAATTTGGTACAAAGATAGCTTAAGACCTGAGAAAGGACATGGGATAAGTTTTATCAGGAAATCCCACAGGAACGGGAACTATGCGGGTTCTTCTTTAACTACGCGGGCGAAGCCGCTGTCGGAAAGCTGCTAATTTTATAATTCCTCTTAATATGCAAGCAGACTAATTTAAATTAAAATTTTAATAAATCACATACCTACGTAGTAACTAACAGAAAACAACTGATTTTTCAAAATCAAAATCACACTGATTTTGAAGCCATAGTATCTTTATCTTTAGGTCTCAAATTTACCTAAAATTATACATTTAATAATTTTTATTTTCCTTACAATAATATAGATAGTTGAAATAAATCAATTTCCTCACATACAGTGATGTGTAATACAAAGGGCACTCTATTCGCGTTTTATATTTCATTTAGATGATGTTCATTATAGATGAGTGGGGATCAGATAGCCAAGTGTTTGTGTAGAGTTCAGAAGGAATAGACAGGACGGAACATTATCTAATTACGGTTGGAAATTATAAATTAAGTAGAACTAACTTACTCGTCCGACTTCACCCTCATAAACTTTATGCAAAAACTAAAAGTTGTACCTAAGTATTGATGGCAATTGGCAACTATGATCTAGCTTTCGCTGTATTTGTGCGAAAGAGTAACATAAGCTCCATCCATCACAAACTTTTACATTTATAAGATATGCCTAATAAAAATATCGATAATTTTGACGTGACAACGTCTTATAATTCGATAGAGCCGGCTGCACGCACGAAAAAACATGACTCATGCGGCGTTACCTCGCTCTGAGGCGTTCCGTTAGGTTTGAAGTGCAAGCGAGAGCGTAGAACGAGCGACAAAGAAGCACAATCGGACGTTGTCACGTTCAACTATCGTCAGTAAACCGACTTTACAGACAACCAATTTTTTTTAATTTAATTATTAACTTTTGTGTATTTATAAATAATTCTTAAAAATGTATAAAAATAAAAGAGCGTGTGTGTCGAGCACACGTGTTAGAAGTGAAACTTCTTTGGGACGATTCAAAAATACCAAAATAGTCGTCCTACTCCATGACGTGACGGTATTGCCAACGCGCCTAAAGAAGTTTCACTTCAAAATTAAATATTAAGTGGCGTTTACGGCTCCACTGTATATCGGTAATATCTCCATTGCAGAAACTTATAACTGCAAAATAAATTTAATTAAATATGAATTGCCCGCTCTATAGTTCCTAACTCTACACCATAAGTGGTTGTCTAGTGGCGTTTGCGGCTCCACTGTATATCGGTAATATCATTTTATTATCGGCTCTGATTCGCCTCTTAACTTTAAGTGATCTTAACCCATATGTATATATTATTAAAGTTAAACGAATTTAGTTGATTGAATGGTTTCGAAGTGTAAAATAAGGGTTTTTTCTAAAATCATTTATAGCAAGATATTATTCGTGTTTATTTGTCAAGAACACATTTAGGTAACGAAATATAGAAGCAGAATATAGGAAAATATTATGTAGGTAGATAGGTAAGTAGGAGGTAAAGTAAGGTATAAGGTTCACATAATATGATGTCCTAGTTTTGTTATTATTGTATAAGAAACCATTATTTTAATTGTCTTTCTTTTATATCTAATATTAAATTATCGAATTTTTAAATATGAATTTATTGTAATACGCTTTAGATAATTACCTACTGTAAGCTGTATCGCATTGTCGTAGTAATTGTAGGTACACATTTTGTTGGGTTGCGATCTGCTCGTGAAATTGATGTGGCACCTATGGGCCCAGCAAGATCGCGACCTGTTTGTATTTAATTTTAAATAAATAAATAAACACATATAGGTTCACATTTCTATAAAGAAATTAATACCTAGGTAGGTACCTACATATTATACTAGTTTACCAAAGCAATATTGTCAAGGTAAAAATTACTTAGGTAGGTATAGGTACCTAAACTTTCTCTTCACAAAATACAAATACTAGGTAAGTCAAGATGAGTTTATTTAATAAAATCGAAGCTGTGGTCAGGTATAAACTATCTGGGTTATGTCAGACATAATAACAATAAGTATTTTCACTTTTTAAGGATATTCAGCTAAATATATTATTTATTTATTGCCTTTAATTGTTACCTGTTTCAAAATAGATAAACCAGCCACTTGAAAAATCTATCTATTCGTCTAACCAAACTTCAAGATAAAAAAATGGTAGATATGTAACCAACTAGCTTTCCGCCCGCGGCTTCGCCCGCGTTTTCAAAGAAAAACCCGCATGGTTTCCCGTTCCCGTGGGATTTCCGGGATAAAACCTATCCTATGTGTTAATCCAAGTTACCTTCTATATGTGTGCTAAATTTCATTGTAATCGGTTCTGTAGTATTTGCGTGAAAGAGTAACAAACACACACACACACACACACACACACATCTTCACAAACTTTCGCATTTATAATATTAAGTGAGAAGTAAGATGTTTTCTCGCTTCCGAGTTTTATAGACTTGTTAAATTTAGATAACGTTTTTAGGTAGGGTAAAAGTGGGATAGATGCCCCACTTTTTGAAATAGCCTCATAATTTTAAAAACATGAATCTTATACGAATACTTTGTATGAATATAGCTAGGTTAATTATCTGTTTTGAATTACTATATATATTTTTTATCCTATCATTTATAGATAATGTGTAATAAATATTTTTGTAGAACACCTTTTTTGAGGATAGATGCCTACCTAGTTGGATAGTTGCCCCACCATGAAAATACTAAGGAGGATAGATGCCTACAGAGTGGGATAGATGCCTTACATACTCTATAAACGCGAAATCTAATAAAATTTATATGATAAACCAGCAAATGTCATGTTAACATAGTTGTTCTGTTGTCCAAGAATATACTTGCGCTCGCACTCCTTCTTTTCTTTTGTATTTTCGTGGCGTGGTTCTCCTACAATCAGTATAAGGGCAGATCATTAATAAGTAAGTATACATAACAAAAAAAAGCAAATTAAAGGAGTAAAATAGGTTAACATAGAGAAAACCTCTGACGCAATCAGGTAAAAATATAAACAGTACCTACCTGTGATTATTGATAATAACATGTACATATGTATTGAGGGATGGATGCCCTTAGAGGCCCCTAAGGGCATCTATCCCTCGAAAAAAAAGGGGCAACTATACTTTTTGATAAGGATAGCTGCCCCAGTATTTTTTTTTATTAAATAAAAACAAATGAGCCAATATTTTCACTTAGATTTGTACTTAATGAACTAGTGTATAGACATAATAAGAAATATAGTGAAATTTATTAATACCTACTTATAAAGTTATGCAAAGGCAAATATCAACCTTTTTAAATTTTAACGTGTTCGTGAAGTTCGCCGCGGATATTATTACACGCACTAGCGAAACACGTCTTCACCAAACAACAGCTCATGCGTACCCGAGGTGCGGGGTGATAGGAGCTCCTATTTAAATCATTAATTCGTAGTCACGACTCTGGGAAGTGAGGTTTTTTGAAAATGGGGCATCTATCCCCGTGCGGCATCTATCCCACTTTTACCCTATATAAACTAATTAAACCATTTTCATACGTTTTTGCACTAGCAATAATAAGTACCTATGTGTATGTTTATTGCAATTTATTTATATATGAAGCTAATAATCTCTAATAATACTCATTACATATTTACAACTAAAATCAAACCTCAAATTCCACGCAATTAAAAATCTTCGCGAAACAAATTCGAAAAAACACTATTAGCGTTGACATTTCCACTCCCGCTTTTATTTGCCGCCTATTATCCAACTCTCACCTGATTGGTCTATTTAAATAGGCCACTAAAGTGTGAAAGGGATGGCCGTAGGGGTTGAGGCTGTATGCCGTGCGAGGGAACGGGACGGATAGACACTTCTCGGGTACTTATCGTTTGCTCTTCGAATTCAACAGCCCAAGAGAAGGTGGATTGGAGATTGGCGCTTGAAAATATATTTGGAAGCTTTTTAATTTCAGAGATAGCTGGTAAATTTTATACTGGTACTAATGTTATATTTGTTAAAAGATAAACGTAACTAAACTAACTTAGGTGTTTTAGGAATACTAAGAACAAACTACATTCCCCTTTAGTAGACATAATAAGTGGAATTAAAAAAAAAGCTAATTCAGCATGAAACCTAACAAAAATTTAAATTTTCACTTGTAATTCGTTTTTTTATGTAAACGGTAAAGTATGTCAACTATTGAGTAGCTTAGTATTTATTTAATACACTAGTAGATTATTTCCAATAAAATTAGAAAATTAAAATATTTTCCCTTTTAACTTCTTATGATATTTTCCGCGTTTAAAATACCTACACCATCTCATGAGCCAATTCACAGCAACTCCACTATGTAGCCGGTAACCAGGCGATCAAATCAAATCCACGTAAACATCTTCAAGAAAAACTCAACAATCCCCACTACTTAGTACTTCTCAAGCTTTTTTAAAAAACGACCGCCCTAAACTCTATCTATCTCCGTCCCACGCCCAACACCCTAACGGAAAATGTAATATCGCCGTCTCTCTCTAAGGCTTAGCCGAGCAGGCGGGCAATCTATCAACGAAAGTTTATTCGTTTGAAAGCTTTGTGGTGAGACGCGCGCGGTGAAGTGTTTGAGTTCAATGTGCGAATAAAAATGGAGTCGAAAATGAAAAATTTCACCAACCCGTTAAGTTTGGAGTGCGAGAAAACAAATTTTAATCTCACTACGCCGTTCTCTATCAACGATATTCTAACAAAAGAAGAGTCGAAATGCGAATTCGAAAATGGAATGTTTTCGTCGAGTTTTAGCGGGAAGATGAATTTTTTAAAACCGGCCAGTTTCAAAGATGGATTTCCGAAAAAGGAGGTTTTGGAAAGGAGTATGAAGTACTATGATGAGTGCAATAATTATAGAGATTTCAACGACGATGGTGCGCTAGATATGTCGAGGAAAAATTTGCCAGTCACAGAATTATCAGGTAAATGTCTTAGCTGTATTATTTTTTTCGTTTTAATTAAAAGAATGTAACTTGCTTTATAGTTTTCATTGGTGACTCTTGGTAGAGCTGCTTTTATAAGCATCTGTTATTTTTTATCGTCTTGTATTTTTCATTGATCGTATCCAATATAATTATTTATTTTAAGTAGGTACCTACATACCTATCTAAATAAAAAACAGCAGAAATTATCAAGCATATTTTGTTTACCTACTGTTAACGCGGTACAAGCTAAAATAGGTACCTACCTATGTGGATTGTGGGCAACTTATGTATGAAATAATTTAAAATATTAATAATGGCATAAGATCTTCCGAAATTTTCTGTACTTAGATAGGTAATATCTATATGAATATTATATCTAATTCCCAATAAGAAATTAAGTAAGTAGATTATTTATTATTAAAACATAATAATATTTGTGTTATTATGATAATATTTTCTTATCAATAACATTGTATGAACTGTTATTTATAATTTTATTGCGTTTGTACGCAACGCAAGTATCTACCTAATATAAATAAACAGATGGAGAAAATAATGATCTTGCAACTTTTTAGGCGGCAAAAAGACAAACAATCTTATTTGACTACCACATCACAATCTTAATATATATAAATCTCGTGTCACAATGTTTGTCCTCAATGGACTCCTAAACCACTTAACCGATTATAATAAAATTCGCACACCATGTACAGTATGTGTCGATTGTTATACTTATTTTTATGAAAATAAATTTAGCATTGCGGGGGTGAAGGGGAGGTGGGAGGCGGACACGCGCAGGCTCGCTCGCGCGCCTCACTGCCGCCACGTGATCGTAGTGATGTGACCTGACCAACGCTGTACTCGATATAAAGTTTACTAGAAGAACTATATTTTAACAAATTATTTATTTAACTTTAAAATTAAAACTCTTTTAAAAATTTATTATAAATAAATTTGTGGTGTGTTTTGTATGATACACTTTCTAATAATATTATTATGAATGCGAATGTATTACTTATAGTGTAAATGTAAAGTATGTTACGATATATTTTCTGAACCGCTAAATTGATTTTGAAGATTTTGATAGTAGAATGGATAAAATTAAATAAAAAAAATATTTATATTATTTATTATATTATCATTTTAAATTATTAATTATTTCTTATTTTTATTTAACATTTTAAAAACATTATTATTTTTTTTTGATTTATTATTAAAGAAATAGCACTAAACCCGATCTTTTATTTTTATTAACTTTATTATTTAAAAATTACTCACGTTTTTCTGATATTCCAATTAAACATATTTTTTAAAGTACTTATTATTAATACAAGAAATATTAAAATGGAATAAACAAACTTTATTCAGTTGGTAAAAAACTTTAAAATTTTGTCACACACACATCTATATAGTATCTATAGCTCATCTGCCTACGATGTGCACTGAGCAATTAGTGCAATACACGCGCTCTATACTATTGTATTATATACTCTAAGCGTAAACATGTAGGTATCACGGGCGAAGCCGGGGCGAACCGCTAGTTTAATATATTTTATACTTCAATATTATGATAGTATTGCCAAAATGGTTGTTCCCGCCAAAAAGAATGTCAATTTATTAAATACTGGGTTATTCAAAAGACTTGAACAAAACAAGACTTGGATATAATTAGTGTTTCACTATCATCTTATGTTTATATTCAAAAACCTTTTAACAATCGTAAATACCATAATTCATTACATATAAAACCTTCACACGCACATACTGGCACGACACAAAAAGAAAAAGAAATCAATAAAGAATTCCAAATTCAAATTACGAACGGACAATTAGCGCGCGCGACAATGCGTCGTAATGGCGCATTCACATTCACGCTGGTGTCGACCCGCGACGTCACTTACGGCCCTCATTACTTAAGTGATGACGCTTAAAAGCACTATAAGCATTCAATCAACTAATCACTAGGTACGACGCGTGCCGTTGCCTTGGGCTACTACGCAATTTGTGAATCGAATTTATTGTATGGAGGATTTAATGTGTGACGTAATCGTGTCTTCAATTGCTGCGTGAATTAATGAGTTTCATAATGATAACTTTCTTAATTACTTTTTATTGATAATTTTATAATTGCAAAAAATATAGCAAAAATAAATAGAGAAGTTATACCATAGTAGGTAATAATTTACAAAATAAAGTTATATAGATGGAAACAAGTCACAAAACGTCTATTTAAAACTTACAATAAAAGTAAAACTATCACACTATATTTTTTACCAATCAAATTTGTCTTTAACGCACGCGAAACGATATTTAAAAATAAATTAGTTGAACCATATTCTGCAAGAATACAATTTTCGTAATGGATGTATTGTTACATCTATAAAATGGCGTGACTCGTAATTCATTTAACACAGATTATATGAACGCTTAATGAATCGTGATAAACGAAATTATTTTCTGTAATGCTATCTTCATCATCATCAGATAGTCAATACTAGGTATCTAATTGCCTATATTTCCAAGTAACTAAAGCATAAAGTTCCTTTGCCTAACCTACTTTGATAACTAAAAGCATTCAATGATAATGTCCTTTATTATTACGAAGGCATAATTAGTTTATAATATAATTTACCTATTCTATTTGATTTTAAACCCAATGATACATTACGTTTCGTCTTTCGAATGCCTTACAAAGCAAGATTTAGTAATACTATACCTTGCTTGGTAAGTCAAAACTAAAATATTAACTACTACTAAACTAAAATACTAACTAACTAGCCTCTATATTAATAAAACTGTTTTGTTCTAGATGACTACGATTCAAGATCCTCTCACACCGGGTCGCCTGTTCGCCGGAATTCCTCCCCCAATTCTGACATCAGCTACAAACCATTCAACTTGCACTACGAAAGGAAATGTTCCACTCCCCCTCCCGACTCCAGGCTGATGCACTCACCAAACTACACAATAGAATATTCACAAAACACGGGAAGAAAGAAACGATCACGAGCGGCTTTCTCCCACGCTCAAGTATACGAACTAGAGAGAAGATTCAGCCAGCAAAGATACCTATCGGGACCTGAACGAGCTGACTTAGCTGTGAGCCTGAAACTCACAGAGACACAGGTCAAAATCTGGTTCCAGAACCGACGGTACAAGACAAAACGCAAGCAGCTACAGATGCAAGAAAGCGGGATGCTTGCAGCCGCTGCAGCAGCTGCGAACCACGCTAGGAAGGTCGCTGTAAAAGTTCTCGTAAATAATAATGGACAAGCGCTACCAGATCTCAAGTACCAAAGCCCGCTGATGGGCAAAGGCGTAAATCCAGCGCTGTTTACGCCGCCGAACGTTCTAGAAGGTTCGCCGATCTGGAAGCACTTCGCTGGAATGTACGGTGTGGACTTCACGAAGAATCCAGAATATAAAGCGCTGTTACAAGAATCGTATAATCAAGCGGTGCTGCAGTCTTTGTACGCACCGCATTTAGGTGTGAATTATCCTAATTTATCTTTACCGTATATGTATTACCCTGGACATCCAGCTTTTGGGATGCCCATGTCCTGTGATACCGATAGAAGTCAAGGGGAAACTAGTGAGAATAAGGATTTCGAAGTAAAACATAAGGAATTACCCAAGAAACACGTTGATATCAATGAAAACAGTAATGAGAGTATGGCCAGTAATATTGAAGTGGAAAACTGAAACACTATTCTAAATAATGATTGTTTAGTGCACGGATAAATTTTAAATTTATAAATTAGGTAGAAATTGTTATTAAGTTTCAACTACTTCAAATCCCACTCTACTACGGCTTATCCTCTGAAACTAGACGAATGCATTTAAATGAAGTTTCAAATGTAATTGTTAACTAAATCGATAAAACGTCTTAACGAAAATCATTTAAAAACTCTCCAAATTATTGTTATAAAAATTTGCAATGTATACCAATGAATAACCAAAGAGATGTAAAACAACCAAAGTACTTAGATTAAGATAAATCTAGATAGAAGATTGTTAGATGTAAATATTTCGTTATTATATTAGTTGCACATTTGTATATAGTACAAATTTTTGTCTGTAGTTACGTTTAATAAAGGTGCAATACCGTTGGATTATTTTGGTATTTAATTTATTTATCATCATCATCCTTTAACTTCAGATGAGTTAAATGTATATGTCATGTAATGTGTATGTGGCCATATCGTAGATTTGCTCATTTCATGATATGATCGATCATTTCACGAAATGGTCGCATTTCATGAAATGGCCAACATAGTTTGATCAGATCGTTAAATCGTCAACGTTTCACGATTTGGTCATCCACATTTGGCCAGATCGTATAAAATATAAAGAGTCCATAAAATATTAAAAAAATTCAGAATATTCTAAAAACTTGTTTAATGTCATTTAAGTTAGTGCCGCGGCAGCGGCCGGCGAATGCCAGAAGCGAATCGTTTTTGCAATAGAAAACAGTTAGGTTAGGTTAGGTTAGACTTTGATAAACAACGCACGAGCCGAGCGAGCAAAGCGAGCGTGCCGCGGCAGCGGCCGGCGAGTGCCAGAAGCGGATCGCTTTTTAAAAAACTAACAATTATAATAATATAGTAGGATATATAAATATATATCCTAAAAGAAAAAATGCGTCTTAAATTATTTTATTTAAGACGCATTTTTTCTTCAATACATATAAGATATCCACATTTTCCATAGTACTCGAACCTCTTCGTCGTAAATTCTTTGCTATGACTTTCTTCATATTGTTATTAAACGAATTATGAAGTTTTTAACTGCGAATAATTAAATTTTCGCCAGCGGCCGCCATCTTATCACATAAATCAGAGCTTGCAGCGCCTCTACCAATGATTAATGTAACTATTTTACGATATGATCAAATAATTTTGATCATTTCATGAAAAAACCGCGCGTTTAGTTGGCCATATCGTGAAACGACTTCTTATCATTGATCTGCTCAAGCCACATCATGATGTGGCCAGACTAAATTGGCCATTTCACGAAATGCGACCATTTCGTGAAATGGCCAATCATTTCATGAAATGAGCAAATGTACGATATGGCCACGACATATACGCAAAATCTAACCTTACATTTGTTGACGTAAGGAACTAAACTAACAATTTTTTACATACATTTTTGATATAATATGGTAGAGTCAATATCTGGAACATCGAGCAGCTGGATGAATATATTTCCTAAATTAATAAAAAACTGCGATCAAGCATTATGAAATAAGTTAAATGAACCTAAATTTTATAACACCTACACACATTGGTTATATGACAACATTATTACAAAATTACCTAGGTACCTACTTATTTAAACTTCTGAAAAATTGACGTCAAATTGGGTAAAGCAAAGGAAAAGTAATTAGTGCAAGCTAATAATAATTATATATGAATTAGATTTATCATACAAAAAATTCGCTTCACAATCCGTCCGTACTTAGGTTCAGTGCATTTAAAATACCATAAAACTAAAAGTAAGGCAACTCCTTCAAAAGATAGTATTTTGGTACAGAGCCAAGAACTAAAAATAGGGACCTAAATGATAAGGAAAAATTACATCTCAACATTGATTGCATTTTGATTGTTCAAGTATCATAAAGATACTTTTATATAGTTGGTGAAGTTTTTGCAAGTTAGTATGGTGTACCGTTTAAAACTGACATTAAAAGTGAATTTTATAAAGAAACGAAAACAGAGTGGTAAACTTATGTTTTCCAGAAAATATCGATCATATCTAGGTATGTGTAATATCTATCATTTATCAATCATGTTCTAATATCGACCTTTAATAATTAAATATCTACTAATGAATCGATTTTCTTAAGGAAGAATTAAATAAAGGGTTGTCATAAGATAAATTAATTTAAATGATTTTCACATCAATAATGTCGATTTGAATACCTTTCTCTTTTTTACAATGTAACAACAACGTAAAACTACTACAGTCACAAATTTATCACCGTAACACACTTATTATCTTTTTCAGCATTTTTTTAAAACAAATTTCCAAACCATTACAAATCTTCGCTCTACAAAAGTGCTCTATCTATAGTCTATGCATTAATTCTCCCATTCAATAAAGGTGCAGGGCAAATTGTAAGTTGTCGATGATTGCGACTCAAGTATACTTACAGTCACGAAAGTGAGGCATGTCCGCGAGTTGCGCAAATTGCGGACGGCGTTCGATAGTGTGGATAAGGCTTTATTTTATTTTGTATTTCTTTTGTTTTTGTATTATGTTCTATTATAAATGGATGGAATTTTTTGGTGGTTATACATATGGATGTTTCAAGTGTCAACAATTGAATGGATTGATGAAACTTGCTATTGTAAGACTATAGAAATATTAGATACAGGGTACAAAAGTCAAAAATACATTGGATGGTTAAAACTACTGACTGCACTATGTTAATATAGGAGGTGCAGAATACAACAGTAGGTATTGAAAATAAATTCGTTTAAAGAAGTTTGACTGTAACTAGCTTTCTTCCCGCAGCTTTGCCCGCGTAGACGATTAGGACACTCTTCGGAATGTGGCCTTTGCAGCCGAGGTACCCATCCTTATATCAAGAAGCTTTCTTGATTATATATTTCTGAATTGCAAACGAAGGTAATCAAAATGAAAAAAAAATCAATAAATAGTGCGATCCTTGTTGTAGGTAATTTATGAAAAGTAATGGAATTAACAGCTAAATATCGTAATATGTAATTAGCAAATAAACGTAATAAAACTTTATTGTAATATATTATTTACGCTTTACAAAATCTTCTAATACATATTTAATTGTAAAATTTTGGGAAGATCTTTATAGGTAGCTACTTCTATGATGTTCTTGCCTTCTTAATCCAAGATTAACAATTCGTAGGCACACACAGTCTTACACCAAAGACACCACAAATATACCATAAACCATAAAGTATAGAAATTCAAAAGCCTCGTTCACACTATCCCGCCGTATTCTTATAAAATTATCATATGAATACGACTGCGACGCGCGGAGAATTATGAAAATACCAAGCTCCGACTTCCGGCCGAAGAATTTTCTAAGACGCGTCTATACACTTTAACTCGTGTGAACTGACTTTACAATTACCTTCGTGTTACGGATTTATGCTTATTGTCAAGAGAATAAATGTATGTAGGTACGTAGGTCTGTTTATTATAGAATAGGTTTATCATTAGAAAAAGTATCTAGGTATGTGATTATTGAAAATTAGAGCTATGTGGCAATTAATAAAAATATTACATACTTAGTTAATGATGACTTGCTTTTCATTCAAATACACTTTAATTTGTATGAGTACAAAAATATTCTTATTATGTTCTGTAAATCGATAATAATTTACAAACGATTTTGGTAGTGTTTTGGTTGCTACACGATTTCGTAGCAAGCACTTGAAGTAGAATTTTTAATACAATATACATTATTGTAAAAAGTCTTGCGTCTATGTACATCTTCCTACTACAGATAAAAAACTTAGTAGACAATCACTGGCCACTGAAAAAAAAAAGTTGCCAATCGATTCTGGCGCGTAAACCGTTCCATTTTCAAATGTCGGTTATAATTTAAAATGGAACACGATGATACTTGATTTAATCGTCATTAAATCGTTAGTGAGGAAATGGAAGCTCAAACGATGTACAATTGATCATCGAGTCAGTAGAGCTGTAAACATTGCATTACCGCTTATCCTCCCAGGATGTTTAGGGATGTGCTGTGTTTGTATCGATAATTTTAGAAAGGGTTGAATTAAAAATAGGTAGGTGATTTAAAATATTTTTGTGAATATTTTGTACAATTGATTCATAAACCAATAAATAAATTTAAGTGGATTAAACATTATCTCTGCTATTAAAAGTTGACTCTACTAATTGAAAATAGAAGATAATGCACGTTAAATTTTGTATTTTCAGTAAAATGAACGTTATTTTAGTATTAATAGTTAAGTATTCCATATAAAGTAATTAGCTATAATAGTATCCGATATCCAATTGCTTTTATCGATTTATTTTTTATTAGAATATGGGAATACTGTAACTCGTTGTCTTCAATTGTTACCGTTCTTTATATTGTACACGGAAATTGGTGCGAAAGCCGGCGTAACCTTTTCTCTATTAAATTATGAAATATTATTAAAAATAATCGTTGTCAGTATTTAAAAAAAAACTTTTTAGAAAAGCTTTACCCTTTAAAAGTAATTAACAATTATCGACAATAAAAGTAATTACAATTCACAGTCCCAGCCCAATGCATTACCATACAAGTTCAAGTTACTTCGGCACGTGCGCCGGAAATGTCGTCAGGTAAACAAACACGCGTCAGCCCGCGACTGCGTCCGTGGAGAGCAAATTAGTTGCTCTTATTGTTTTGTGACTGTGTTTGATCGATATTTAGTGTGGTACAGACCTAGCTTTTAGGTAAGGTCACAGTTGCTTGAAAGTCGGTAAAAAGATTGAATCATCAATGCAACAGCTCTGCAAAGAGATACGTAGGTAAATTCAAATTCAAATTCAAATCATTTATTGCATACCAATACATTTTTACATATTAGCAGCCTTATGCAGGTATTGCAATACAATCATATTATATTTAAATTGCATCGTATCATCTCTACATAGCATAATGTAAAGTCGCTTTCTCTGTCTCTATATTTAATACGAGCTACGCAGCGGATTTTGAGGCGGTTTTTTTAATAGAGAGTGATTGAACTTTGAAGAGGAATGTTTTTTATTGTTTGAAGGTATCAAGAAAAAAACCCTAAGCTTAAGTTAGTCATATCACAGATAATATAACACTATACGTAATATTTTCCATTTGCGATAAAGAAATTCGAAAATAGTACCTAGTAGATATGGTGCTGCTAATAATTGTTAAATTCAAGTCCATCCAAGATTTTTGAGTGAATGAAGAACAAACACATTAACAAGATCCTTTTACGAAAGGTTACGGTAATATTTTATAATGAATACCTCTTTCTTTATGAATAGGTACTTGAACCTAAATAAAATATATTCAGTACACGATTATAAAGCATCATAAATCGAAGATTATGAACAAATGTGTATCGTAAACAAGTCGATGGGAAACGGAGCAATAATGAGTATTACGATTGTAATTGCACTTTGATAATTTGCACATGCGGAGTGTTGCGGGTAGTGGATTGAATTGGTGTTTATGGTTAATGACTAGTTTTATTTTAATTTATGGAAATGAGGAGTTAAGTCTTTAGGTAGTTGGACATTAATATTTCCAATTTTGTGTCAAGATAAGAAGAAAACATTGAATAGGCACAAACTTACGACAAAACTTCTTTGAAAACAAAAGTCATAGGTAGGTATTTACTATTTACCTACCTATGACTTTTGTCTTCAAAGAAGTATTCATAGTAGTAATATTATTTAGGTACTACTTACTTCTTTTTGCATACTATTGTTTGCTCATACTTTGTACAATTAATAATTATAAATAAATAAAGTAAAGCAATAATGTACCTAAATATAAAAATAATGTAAATCATCATCACTATTAAGCTCTTAATGATAAAATACAAGACCAAGAGCCCTTTAACTAAGAACTATACCAAATATATTTTAGTTTTCATTTACCCTTTCATTCTTTCTCGAAACAAAAAATCACCCAGAAAAAGCAAATTAGTAGGGAATTTGCTACGCCACTTAACTAATAGGCAAAACAATTTAAAAGGAGTCGCGACGTCAAAAAAATCATACCATATTTACGCAAGTGTAAACCCTTACTAATGTTAGCATATTTTACTCAAAGAATTCCGTTCGAGTTTAGTTGCATCGAGTTGTGTACGACTAAATGTCTGCACTTTTCTGCTTGTTAATACTTTTGTTATTCTGTCTTATGACTTCAAGTACAAAGAGAATAATGAAGACCTATATGATTGTAATAGTGTAGCTTATGCTTTTAACTAGGTTTAACAAATTGTAACATTTTAAATTAAATTCACATAAATCAAAACATAGAGCAAAAATAAACATTCATTCAAATTCAAATAACATTTCTTCCTTCCATTCCATTTTCAAAATGTCTCATTTCAAATTTCAAAACCATTCTACTACTCTCCCATTCTCTACTTCATTTTAAAATTTCTCGACACATTCTATAAGTACACAATCGTAGTAGGGTCCAATAAGGGTGCGTCTAGACGACCACCGCAGGTCACTTTGCGGCGTCTCAGTACTTTTCAACTATGTCCTTTAAGTAATGCCTGCTGGTGGTCCTGTCATGGGTGGCTTAACGAAGATTTTTTAAGGTATTAGATATTATTGTATTAATAAATGGAATTAGGAAATAGTTATATGAAGTGTGAGAATTTTCAGGCAATTTTTGTGCTTTGTGCAATAAGTTAAGAAGTCGTAAATTGAAATGTAATTAGATCAAATCAGTTTTACTCAGAGCTCTACGAAGTACATATTCAACTACACAGCTAAGTAGTAGCATTTACATAATACAGTAAACAATAAGTCGGCTTATTTTGAGACCAGACACTCGCAACTGTCTTTTTTTTTGCATTTTGTTGCATTTTTAATTGACTTTGCAACAATTGCACGCATGCAACCTGTAAACTTAACATTTAAATATTTATAAGACCAAATATCCCCCATACATTTTCACGTAACTCAAAATTTAGTCGAAAATAGCCAAATCTGTATACCAATAAATGTTAAATCGAGATCCGCAAGACCATTCACTATAAACGTTCCCATTAACTTCCCTTTACTTCCCATTGTAACAACACCTAATTATGCATATTAAAAAAAACCCATAAAAACAGATAAAAAAGCTCTACTTCCTTCACTAATATCGTAAAATACACTATTAACACTATTTTAAGGCATTCATTGAACGCCACGTCCTCAATGATCATTTATATGAAAATTACTAAAATAACACTGTTTATATTAATTTTTAGTATACCACGTAAACTGTGCTGAATTTTTTAGAAAATTTTCAGTTGATAAGGGCGGTTTTCGTGTGGCGGGGTTTGTGTGATAGATGGGGATCGCTATGATGGATGGATTGTATAGACAAGCGATTGACGTCTTTAACGTTATTCTAATTAAATTATTGGCGCTTGAGAAGCGGAGGTCGGGTGGGGTGGAGTCGAATTGGTTTAAAAAAAAAGGAAGATGTAAGGTAGATGAAAATGTAGAGGCTATGAAATTTTGCGTAATACTTAAAGGTACTTTGATGAAATTTTATAATTATGAAAGTAGATAGTAGATACCGTATTTAACTATAACTGTTTAACTCCAATAAAAACGTCACAGTAAGAGCTTCTTATGGTTGTTTCAATCACATACAATACAAACATTCCTTTCTAAAAATCAATGACAATTTTGCCGAATTATTATGAATTAATTATTATTAATACAACATCAACACATACACACACACACATATACACGCACGCATATACCTACTTAAAATGGCAAGTAAAGTTGAACACAGGTTTGAAATATTTTTTATGTAATACGATGAAAGAGATTGAGCCTCACAACACAGGGGATCCTAGTGTGGGGTTCAATGCAGCATATGTAACTATATTATGTAACTTTTTTTTTAAACTAATAAAGAAAATTTTTCATAAAATTTTTCATTTTCATTTTCAATAAGCCGTGAATAAAACACAAATTTTCAACCATGGCGAATAAAAAATTACTTGGCGAGTAACAACAAATTACTACATTATAGTCATAATATTTTATTAACACAACACCCTCTCCACACACGCCCCTGTCCTGTCCAGTGCACTGAAATATTTACTCGTCGCATCCGGCCTACAACTATTACTTAATAGTCGCACCGCGCTAATGCCCGTTCAGCTGTTCTCAATATATTGACGAACAGATTAAATACGATTAATTTTTGAAAGAAAATTATTTATAAAAGAAAATATATATTTTGAAGTGAAACGTCTTTGAGTAAAATTTGAAGTTCGCGTCATAGCAATACCATCACGTCATGAAGTAAGGCGACGATTTTGGTATCTTTGAATTTTGCTAAAGAAGTTTCACTTTTGACTTGGTGCTCAGCAATCACGCTCTTTTTTATGAACTTAGTTATTTGTATGAGGCTCTACATGTTTTTTTTTTCTTCATAAAAGTGGAATATAATAGACAGAATTAATAATATAGAATACAGAATATGTAATAATTTTATGATGTACATATATACATAATATTATGTAATCAATATACGACGCCTATCGCAATAGCGACGACGCGGTTGGCGCAGTGGTAAAGTAACTGCCTACTGAGCCGACGGTCCCGGGTTCGATCCCCGGTCAGGGCAAATATTTGTGTGATGAACTCAATTATTTGTTCTTGGGTCTGGTTATTATTTAATGTGAAACCATTCATCATTTTGTATTTGGAACATGTTTTATGATTGAAAATGCAGGAACAGTATATTGCTTTTTCCATACAAAAAAACTTCCAATAATTTAATCAAGAATTATTATTTATTACTTACTAATGAAATATGATTCAATCGTTTCACTGTACAAATAAAACCAAAATAGAGCAAACCATATACATAATATAAACGATTTTTACCAAAAATGTTTCCAAAATGAATTCCCAACGATCGTATATTTCCACTTTTTGTGAGGGTTTGTTTGTTCTTTATTAATAATTCAACATTTTTAAAATGATTCCATAAACTTTGAGAACCGATCCACGCGACGCAGATTTTTTTCAAAAGCCCTGTAACGCGATACTAAAATTGAGTTTAAACAAACATACCGTCTTCTGTCGAATATTTCGGCTAAAAGGGTTTATTATAATCTATTTAATTTAATGATGTTATAAAAGTAAAGCCCACGTGCGAGTGTTATTTTTTTTATAATTTTTAGCAGATATTGCCTATTTTATCGACTAAGGTTTTGTATTCCCGGCTACCCTTTGATTCTAAATGCTATCTTATTAAAAATTCACGTACCTAGGTACTTAATTAAATAATCCGTTATCTTATAATTTAATAAATATAAAATATAAGAACTATTACTTATTTTTTGGTCTAAAATTTACTTTATTTCCTGCCTTTGTAGAATGCAAAAACTATAACAACATACTAAAACTATTATTTTTAGGTTTATAACAAACTAATATACCCTATTACGAACTCTAACTGACTCTTTTCTTAAGTTTTAACTGTGCCCTTATAATTTTATAAAACTAGTTTAACAGTCGTCTAAACAAACATATTTCCAAAACACATGATTAACAATTATCGTTAAACCTTTGACCGTTCGCGACAATTCCCTCCATAAATGTTTATTGGAGCCACAAAAGCGATCACTTTACAAGTATTCAACAATATACAACAATAGGAAACAATAAAGTCAACACATTAAAGTGTCCTATTGCAAAACAGAAGAGACGCTTATGTAGACTAGGAGATGAAAAATAAAATAATATTTAAATAAACTAAAGATTTAATCTATTCAATTATACGACTGTAGATATATACTTGACACTAATTTTAAAACTTGTATATAATATTCTGTTGAAATTATTTTCGTGTATTCAAAATAAAAAGAAATGGTCGCAGTGTTTGTTGCTACCATTCTAAATTGCTTATTTTTAAATACATACGATGGCTTAATGCTTTACATTTTAAAAGTTATATAATTTGAAATATCCCGATTCAATCACGCTTTGATAGTTTTGTTAGGATCCTTTTTAATGAAATGGTAGATATACCTGTAATATAGATCATAAAACAGAGTGGATTTAAACTTTACATTATTAATGTATAAAATTCACTATCAATCAAATGAAAAAAACTTTAATTTGATCTCAAACTTCATATTCTATGAACAACTTTTTTTTTATTTCCTATTCCTATTCCGATTTGAATTAGAAGTATCCCCACGTAAAAAATGGCCTACGTATTTCGTAACAACATGAAATAAAGATAAAGAATGCGTTTCTTTATCTTTATTTCATGTTGTTACGAAGCGATAATATTGCGTGAATATTGTATACTATTAATTGTCCTTACAAACTATTTTATATATTTTAAGGATATAATTATTTTCATCATCTCTTACGCTACCCCATTCGGATGATGGATCATAGTATGTCCACAGATTTGCCTGCTAAACAATCACTCTGAGCTTTTAAGAGGGAGAGATTTGATCCGTTAAATTTTCGTATGCGATATCATTTACGTTTTATTATTATGATATCGTATTTTATAGAGTTATCCTATTCGAAAATATTATTCGAATATATTTTGTTGTTTTTCGAAGTTTTTTGATGGAACTATATTAATTCACAAATTGTATAGTTTTACTATCTATATATATACTGCATATACTTCATATTATAAAACAAAGTCGCTTTCCGCGTTTTCTGTGTTTCTTTAAAATTACGCAACAGAATTTTTAACAGTTTTTTAATAGATAAAGTGATTCAAGAGAAGCGGACGAAGCTGCGGGTCGAAAGCTAGATCAATATAAAAAAAATGTAAATTAACTTCTTTGTTGTATAAAAATTCATCAATATAAAGAAGAAGAAATTTAAACTAAGTAGCTACAGGAACACGACATACATAATATATCTTATAATTAAGATAGTAGGTCATTTAGGAAGGTAATGGTATCGTAATAGCACAGATAATACTGTAATAGTAACATTGACCTATGACAGGAGCTTAAACAAATTGACACTGTAGTAGATTTCATAAGGGTATGTCGACACCGTAGGCGTAGGGTATATTAATTCACAGTCACTATACATTTATTTATTTATTTACTCTTTCTTGTATAATTATTCTGCTAAAAAAATAAAATGTTTTACTTTGCAACCTATGCAAAAGTTTATTGTAATATGTACAAGGGAATATATTGTCCAAAGCCATCTTGTAATATTTCCCGTCAGTTTAGGATCAGACGTATTTCTATTTCAGCGTAGATTCCACAAAAATATGTTCCATCGCGAATCGCGATAGACATAGTCGACGGTTGGTGAAAGTTTTTAGAACAAAACGCTTTTCAATCTAACGGAGTAGGTAGTAGTTACCTATACTTATAGGTAACTAGCTTTCCACCCGCGGCTTCGCCCGCTTTGTCTAAAACATAAGAAATTATATATACTAAAACCTTCCTCTTGAATCACTCTATCTATTAAAAAAAACCGCATCAAAATCCGTTGCGTAGTTTTAAATATTTAAGCATACATAGGGACACAGGGACAGAGAAAGCGACTTTGTTTTATACTATGTAGTGATGATACCGTAATAGTATCCACTAGTGTAGCTACACCCTAAACAACTTGAAAATAACGATCACTATTATCTATGCCCAAAAAGCTTGTCAGTTAAGGGCTATAACTTGTAATTATAAGGGCTTCTTGAAGCATATAATATCACAGTCCCACGTTAGTAGGAATACAGACTATCGTTGTTAGTTTGGTGTTTGAGCACCTGAGAAAATGGATAATTGAGATTTTAATTACATGTGCTTTGAAAATAGAGATAAATTGAACTTAAATTAATTTTATTAATAGCAAATAACAGTAAATAGTTCAAGAATAGTTTTAAATACTTTGTATAAACTATTATCGTTTAGCTACTATTACTATTATTATATTACTGTGCTATTATCGCAAAGCTTTACTTTAGTACTGAAATGATTATTATCAAACAAATGCAAGTCATTCATGAAATTATAAAAATGCTTATAGGCATTTCAATTGAAAACTTGACTTACACTTTCATATACAATATGGCTTAAAGATAAAGCACAGATTTAGTGAAGAAATTACTATTTATCAATGTGTTTCAATGCAGCGATTTCTCTTCTATAACATGATTACATATTTTGTGATTGATACACGCTAGCGGTAAATACCTCAGTTTGACCTCATAAACTACTAAATAATGCAAAGTGCATTCATTAATATATCCTAATTTTAGTCGAATTTACGTCCATTAAATATACTGCAGTTAGATTGAGATTAGAAGCACTTAAAACTCAAGTACAATAATTGTATTTGGCATTAGTTCGGAAACCGTAGCATTATATTACACTTTAATATAGATATTGGATTCAAACCTGTGATTCAAACACTTGTGTTAAACTAATAAATTTAAATCTTCGATCCATTGAATCTACTTTCTATTTGCACTATAAACGCAAATCAGGCATTCGATATCTAATTGATTTTAAAATATTTTTTTACATTCAACCATTTTTTATTACTTTAGTGTATAGACCCTAAAAGTACATTCTATACTGACCATGGATAATTTCCAGGCAGGGAAGAGAGTATGTATCTATCTGCTCTCTAAAAACGATAACATAATATCTGGTATTGGAATCACAATAATCAAAATTAACTAATGGGAATCATCTCGAGATCAAAATTTGCCACAGATAATGTACTTTCATACATTAGCCGTTTGTATTAGCAAGAATTAAAGCCAATATCACAGATTAAGTTATGTGATGTTATTCAGCAAAGCCTACTAACCTATCGACCTAAAATAATTGTTCAATAGTTCCTGTAGTTAGAGTTAAATCATAACAAACGATAAAAACTTTCTTCTTACGTAAATATTGATTTTTACAAGTGACATGTCAATTTTATCTCGAAAGCTATGTCTTGACAAGCCCTTAGCCTCTACACTCTACAGAAATAATAGACAGTAGTGAAGTGCTCCAACTTAAACGTAAACAGACAAGAAACAAGCTACAGATAAGCGACAATTGGATTGCGAGAGATGTTAAAATAGTGATGTTCTGAATAATATTAAAAAAAACATGAAATGATTAAAATTTTAACTCTACAATTACGAAATAGAGCCGTTATAGAACGGAAAAGTACCATATATAGTGATAACTAAACTAATGTTTGGACTGACTAATTAATTTTCATTTTACATTCATAATATGTTACCTACATAATAAACCTAGGTCTGATTCTGATACTTGATAGTGATCCATTTGAAGTGAATCTAAACTTGAGGAGTCATGTTATCGTCGGAATATAGATGTGTGAATTGATAAATGAATTAAAAAACATAATAATTGACCACAAATGTTTATTATGAAACAAAATTCTCTTTGGTATATGCACCTACATGAAGAAGAAAATGTAATTGCTCAAAATACAAACAAGTTACTTTTGCATAGCTTTATCATGGACGTATGTTATTATTGCTGTTTTGTTGGTGTGCCTTTCCATTCTATTCACAACCACAGTTCAAAACAATCCTCTTCAAATCTACCACAAATAGTTACTTAAACTTCAAACTATCGATAATCCCGTACATCACTAGTGCAAAGGGTTCTGTATACAGTACTTCACCTGTTATTTATGATCGCTTATCTGTGACACTGCACAGTGGCGCTGGTGGCGAAATAGATGCTCAACTTGTCTACACTTCAATTATTTTGTTAAAAAAGTTACAATGCAAAAAATGTATGTGAAAACAAAAATCTACCATAGTTTATGATCCATGAAACATTTCTTCAATTATTTGTTAAAAAAACTTACGTTACATCATCACTACATAGTATAAAACAAAGTCGCTTTCTCTGTCCCTATGTCCCTTTGTATGCTTAAATCTTTAAAACTACGCAACTGATTTTGATGCGGTTTTTTTTAATAGATAGAATGATTCAAGAGGAAGGTTTTAGTATATAATATATTAGGTTTTAGACAAAGCGGACTTATTATGAATTTATGATATTAATTCACAAGAGATGTAAGTAATTTGATCAATAAGGTTCAAACTTTTTAAAATCTCAATTGCTCTACAATTCGCTGCCGTAGCGAAAAACTACGTAATCAAAATGCATAAAGAAGTGTAAAATCATACTAATGTAGTGTTTAACAATAATAATCCTAATTAGAAATAGTTTTATTCAAAAAATTAATCAAATAATACTGCACTATAATAACATGAATAATTTGTCGCAAGCTTTTTCACAATATCATCAATGTGTATGTATATTTTTTCATTATGCATTTTGTGTGCACACCCTAAATTTTTCATACGCACAAAACATTGGCAAATGAAAAGCGCATAAATCAGACTGAAGGTTGCACGTAACATAAGCACTAAGGTGGTTACCCATTAACCCGAATGCACTGCCCAAACATTGCCTCTAATAGACCACTTGAGATTCGCTTGCCCAATTCAACGCTACTTATTTATTGTACTGACAACTGCGGAAGTGTGTTTGGGCAATTTCCATTTAGAGTAATAAAAAACAATACATATTGTTTGATGAAAAAGTGATATTCATTTAATTCACTTTATAAAATTGAATTTGAAATGTAAAGTTTCAACTTTACTTTTCACATTCAAAGGTACTAAAGATCAAAACACCTTGTACCTATTTGATCGCTCTATCCTTGCTGCTCAAAAGATAATTTTTAGTCCAATAATATTCTTGGATTTGGCGTTCACTCTACTAAAATTATACAACTTTTAAGCAACTTTTTCACAATAAAAAGCCTTACAACATTGAAACGATTTAAGGAGCATTAGAATTAACGTGATAAGTTAAAAAATAAAATCGTGTTTTGAAAACACATTGGTCGTTGTAATTACCAAAACACCATTAATTATGTCGTGTAAAATAAATATTACAATACAATTTATCTAAACCTATAATAGGATACTTACCACTGTAACCACCTTATCAAAACCTACAGTTTAAATGCTACTTTTGTCACCCTTTATTTCTATTAATCTCCAAAACCATTTCTCTCACCGCCTGTACGTTGATTCTTTTGGCAACTGGAGTGGTCTGGGCCAGTACTTGTGAGTTTTTCCGTCGCACTTACATTGTCGTTATCGTAAATCATTCGAAACGAAACCGACCATAATTATTAGCCTTCCATTTGCTACTCGCAATAAAATTTTGAGTGCCCTAATTGAATTGTATTGCTATTTTTAAGTTTTATATTGTTCAATACCTATCTAGTTAAAATAAGCTATTAACTATTAAAATATATGCATGTTTTACGACTTACAATTAGTTCTAGCATTTCATATCATATCATTTGACGTCATTATTTCATCGAGGTTGGGTAAAATTGATGCATCCTGATGATCTAACACAGTCAATTTATTTAAGAAAGGGGCACAATCGGCCCTTTTAACCGAGATAAAACATACTTTCTCATCAATGGGATTTTGGAGGGATATTTTAGTAAAGACTTAAGATTAACAGGAAAAAATCAGTTACGTTAGTACCATTAACAGTTATGGAGTTATAAATGCACCAAAAAATATCACCAAGGCACGAAAATCTAGGGCTCGTATTAATAAACCTTAGATCATTAACTTAATGATCTAAGTAATAAACCGATCTCAGAATTGAGAATGCTCTTACGTAAAAATTTGAGCTGCTACGCTTATTAGGGCTGATTTTTCAATCCTTGGTTAAAACTTATTCGTCGAATATCGTTTCAAAAATGTATTCTAATTGCCCGTATTTGACAGTTTACAGGTGACATTTTAATATGTTCGTGAAATACTTTATTAGACGGATACATTTTAACCAAGAATTGAAAAATCGGCCCTAAATAAAATAAATGTTGCAAACACTGCTACGAGATTTAGTAGCAGACTATATGATTATTGATTCGAAATGATGCGATTATATATTTTTTCTGTACCAAAATAATTTTTCATTATTAACCTTGAATTAATTCTAATTATCAAAACACCGTCAACTCAACCCAACTATATCCAACCACATCTTACAAACATCAACACCAATTTACAACCCAACATATTTAATTTACCCTCTCCACTTATATTACCCACGAGAAGGAGCAAAATGACGCAGCAAAGACTCAAAGCTAAAGAAAGCTCAAATTGATTCGTACGTGCCACAGTACAATAAAGAGCAAACGGGAAAGATGGCTAATCAAAAGAGATTCAATAGGCGGAAACCGACTGGAATTATGGAGGGAAAAAAGTGGAAATAATTCGTTAATCCCGTAATTGGAGCCCGCTACCGAACCGGAAAACAAATTTCCTATTATTTTAAATAGGGCTGTGGTGTGTTTTGGTTGGGACATACGTATTTTTATTTAAAAGTTTTAGGTTATAAAATTTAAAGATTCAAAGATGATTGATGATTTATTAATGAAGCATTTTGAAATTACTATTGGAAGGTACTTTTTAAGCGAAATTTGAACATTTTTGTGTTTTATATGTTTTTAGCGCATCTACCTACTTTATAAAGTGTTAATTCGTGCTCTACATTTGATATTTTCCGTCATTCATTATAATTATTTGCTCCATAAAATGAATAAGGTACTTATATTCCCAAGCGTTTCGATTATTACACTAAAACAATATCATCAATTCATAGTTTTAGTATGTTCAAAAAGCTTTTTAAAATTTAAACCATACATACACGATCAATTTAATACACCTTGTTACATATAAATCTAATCTGCTTTATTTAATTATATATTATATATTTTATATTGCTCGGGAATCTGTAAAGAATAAAACTATTTATGCTACTTGGACGTCTTTTGGAAAGTTGTATGTGAAGAAAGATGAAAAATCTACCCCAATCCACATTAAAGACGAAACAGAACTCCTTAAACTTGCCAAGTGACTAGATGTCATTGAACTCTGCATGATTCTGTTAAAATTAAAAATTTTGTATCTGTTAAAACTAAAAATGTTATTACCTATTTTCTGTACCATTGTCTTTATTCGTAGCTTTATTTTATTTAATTTAATGTTTTTACTTTCTGTTTGTAATATTTTTTACGCTCAATTTACTTGTTTCACCAATACACACTTTCACAAACACTCTTCGCAAATTAACTCATACCACCTCTTATTTATTCAGAATGCAATGAAGTCAAATTTTTTGTTGAACAATCGTACTAAGTCTCCTTTTCATCATATCATTTATCATTGGATGTTGAACTCATTTCTCTTTCTCAGGCTACTGATTCAAGCACCCGATTTTCGTGATCCTAGTGTAAAAAAACCTCTTATATCATCATTAAGCAAGTCACGGACATCTAGTGGCTTGTACATTCAATATCTTTTTCAATTAATTAACTAAACCATGATTAATATTGATAATTTACACTCGGATCTCGATAAAATCTCTGTTGCTGAATCTAAAAAATGTGATATAGAGGATTTGATTCATATTCTCCCTACAAATTCATCCCTTACCATTCTCTCTCAAAACATCCGCAGCATCACCTGCAACATGTCCAATTTTCTAACCTTATTACAGCGCTCAAAAATATCTTGGGATGTACTAATTCTTTCAGAATGTTGGCTCTCCCTTAATAAAAATATTCCGATCATTGAAGATTATAACTATGCTGCTACTTCCATGCATAAAACACAAAATGAAGGAGTCGTAATATATTACAAAAAAAATCTAAGAGTTTCCGTGGAAGAACCAGTAGTTTGCGACGCTAATTGTCTTTTGCTAAAAATTGAACAAAACACTTGTATTTTAGGCATTTATCGTCCCCCTGGTCAGCGTTCTACTACTGACTTTCTAAACTCCATAAATATAGTTCTTAATAGTCTAAATAACTTCAATAATATTATATTGTGTGGTGACATCAACATAGACATAACAGAAGACAGCACAGATTCGCGTTCGTTTGAATACTTAAATACTCTGGCCACATATCGTATTCTTCCTGCTCATGTATTTCCAACCCATGGCAAAACTTGCTTGGACCACATGATGGTTAAAACTAAACTGGAAGCAACGTGTGTAGTGGCTGAATCCACTGTCACTGACCATGAATCTATTGCTATTAGTATTAATCTCAATACTAAAATACGGAATCCTGTGAGTTATAAAACATTGGACTATGTAAATTTAGATAAAGCTGTTGGTGGTATCAACTTCCAGGATATTTTATTAACCAATGATGTAGATGCCGCAACGGACTTGTTAGTAGGCAGCTTGTCTCGAGCCGCTGTGCAAAACCTGAAATTGAAAACAACTTCAACTAAAAAAACAATCAACAAACCTTGGATTACGAAAGGATTGCTGCGTTGTATGCGTAATAGAGACAATCTATACAAGAAACTTAAAAAAGATCCTGATAATGAAGTGCTTAAGCAAACATATAAACGTTATAGGAACTTCTGTTCATCGATTTTAAAGAAGGCTAAAAGAAGTTATGAAAAACAAGCAATTGCCAAGGCTAACGGTAATATAAAAGAATTATGGAATGTGATTAAAAATATTAGTTGTATTAATAAGCCTGTGGATCATTCTTCCTGTCTAATCTCAAATTCAACATCTCCTGTTGAAAACATTAATAAAGTAAATGCCTATTTCGCGAATATAGGTAAAAATTTGGCTGAAAAGAACATTTCTTTAAATCACCAAAACTCTCAACTAGATGAACATTATAAGCAATCTCCACCTTTATCATCTTTCGCTATGCTTCCCACGGATGAATCCGAAATTCTCCAGCTGATCAAGGGTCTTCGTAATAATTGTGCTGTAGGAAATGACTGTCTCTCTGGTGGATTGATTAAAAGATATGCTCATTTGCTTGCTCCTGTTCTCACTCATATATGCAATCTTTCGATTTCCACTGGAAAATTCCCGAATGCTTTCAAATCTGCAATTATTAAACCCATCCATAAAAGTGGTGACAAAGATTGCGTGTCTAACTACAGACCGATTTCCATATTGCCAACTCTTTCAAAAATCTTAGAGCGTATAATTAATGTTCGTCTAGTTAAGTACCTAGAAGACAACAACCTTCTTTCTCCATCGCAATTTGGCTTCCGTCAAGGTCGATCTACTAATGAAGCTGTACATGAAATAGTGAATTCTATAATTACAACAGTAGACAAGAGGAAGAAATGCCTGACGATATTTCTCGACCTAGCAAAAGCTTTCGACACGGTTTCTGTCCCACTTCTGCTTTCTAAGATGGAAAAACTGGGTATTCGTGGAATTGCCCTACAGCTATTCCAAGACTATCTTTCTGGTAGGAAGCAGAGGGTTAAAATCAACTCTTTTTTGAGCAATGAACTTTCTGTTGACTTTGGAGTGCCGCAAGGAAGCATCCTGGGCCCAACTCTATTCTTGATCTACATAAACGAATTGGGAAGCCTTAACCTTACGAATGGCAAAATTATTACTTTTGCTGACGATACGGCAATGTTTTTTGAGAGTGATAATTGGAATGATCTCTTCATTACTGCTCAAATAGGGTTCAATAAGGTTAATTCATGGCTACAGAGAAATATTCTTACCCTAAATGCTTCTAAAACTAAATACATATGTTTCGCACTTAAGTCAAATGTGCTTCCACCGCCTTCTTTATCTCTAAAAGCTCATACCTGTGACCAAGAAAATCCCCTGTGCCTTTGTTCTCCGATTGAAAGGACTGAGAGTATAAGATATTTAGGAGTAATACTTGACCAATGCCTTACCTTCAAACCGCATATCAATGCATTAGTGTCCAGAATGCGTAAACTTATTTATATTTTTAAGTCTCTCAGACACGTTGCTGATCGTCGTGTCATTAAGATTGTATACAGTAGTCTGTGCCAGTCTCTAGTGGATTACTGCATTACCTCGTGGGGAGGTGCCGCTAAAACATACTTACTCGAATTGGAGAGAGCTCAACGTGCGGTACTGAAAGTAGCTGGAGGTTTTCCTTATCGTTTTCCCACTTTTGACCTGTACAGATTCTGGGACGTTCTAAGTAGTTGTGATTCGCCGGTTCTGGCGCTTGCGTGTTGCGTGAATCACGTGTTGGCGCAAATCAGTGGTACCCCATCCTAAAAAAAAAAAAAAAAAAAAAAAAAAGTTTGGACTCTTTTCCCACTAAAGCGGCCACGCTGAGTCGATAGCACTCACTCCCGAAGCGATAGGATGCACGGTTTCGGAGATGTGCAGATCGATTAACTCTTATCTAATTGATATCCGGTGGGTCATTAGCGTCCCATGGTTCACCTTTTCCTATTAGCTAATTACACCGTCCGGCGTTCTTATCTATTACTCATTGTGCACCTCGCTTATCACTGCTTTTGTATTAAACTTCTTTGTTATGACCTACCTCACTATTCTAACCAAACGATGTATTATTATATTCAAGAAAAAATACGTCTAAAATCGTATAACTATATTTATATATTATCGTACTATATTATCATAATTGTTGCTTTTTTAAAAAGCGATTCGCTTCTGGCACTCGCCGGCCGCTGCCGCGGCACGCTCGCTTTGCTCGCTCGGCTCGTGCGTTGTTTATCAAAGTCTAACCTAACCTAACCTAATTGTTGCTTTTTTAAAAAGCGATTCGCTTCTGGCGTTGTTTATCAAAATCTAACCTAACCTAACCTAACCCAATTATTTTTCCGGGTAATCTGATGTATCGAACTTTGTTACGAGCTACCTCGCTATTCTGAATCATCAATAAAACACATTCATTTTACTGCCATTTTTATTTCCAAAATGTTGTTGCTTATTATCTACTGGTTTGTGTATTTGGCGACCATTTGTCCATTTTGCTATATAAAAATAATTATTGATGAACATTTGAATTGTAGCCTTATCTACTTATAAAATAGGAGCGAAACATCTCATCCACTAAAATATCGTTGTACAGTGTGTTCCCTGTAAATATGCTCGTAAAACTATGCATTGAATATCCCTGAAACTTATATAGCAAATACATTAAGCAATATTCTCCACAAACTGAAGTCCAATCATTCTGAATCCTATCAACATTCCAGTCCCATCTCTTACAATTCCTTTTCAAAAACTGGAGATGATATCGCTCAGGTGTTCGTCCATATGAATCAAAATATTGACCGATGCCATTCGTATCGATATGTACAGCTACCCAGTGTGAACCCGGTTTATCATCCGCATCCAAATTGCATATTATATACGTTGGTACATGGGTATACATAGGCAGTCTATTAGCAGCATAAACATTATTTTCTAGACTGGGATGAATCTTTTTCATATGTTTTTGTAATTCTAGTGTATCCATGATATTACTGTTATTAGCAGATTATTACAGTACCAATCTATTCAATGGTTGTCATAGGAATGTTCAATTATAGTGTTTTGTATAAGATTAAATAGGAAGTTTGTAATGAAATAAAAAATAGTAAATTGCATACAATTTGTTTTATTTAATTTTATAATGTTTCCTTTAGTTACATATACACAAAATGCATTAAGCATAACACATAAATCTAAAATATAACACACATTATAACCTTAACTACTATAGTCTACAGTAACATTTCTATTTTTATCTATTTCAATAATATTATCAAACTCAGCATAAACAATACAGTTAATTGTTTGTGTTAGTGAGGATTCAAATCGTACTTCTAATCTTACACTACCATGCTTTATGAGATTCCAATGAGCTGATGAGTTAGCTGATAAATCAGGAGTTAAATCAAATGCTAAAAGACAGTAGCCTTTGGCATACTGTTCACGAGAGATTGCATTTCCTTCATTAAGAAAGTGAATACCAGTCCCCGAGAATAGAGTATGATATGCCGATGTGAATATATTATTATTAAAAGATGGTTGCAAAGCTTTTGAAGGTATTTGTTGACCATCAATATATAAGCTGAAAGAGTTAATACCATAGTTTTCAAAGTTAAATGGATTTTTAGTAAGTGAACCATTAAATGCGGAATTGTTCACAAATCCAATAATACATCTTTTGGGTACCTGTCCCAAGAATATATTATCAAGAGTTTTTCCTTGAACACCTGATGGAATTGTTAAAACTTTAACTTCAGCACGAGTAATAGGATATTTAGCAGTTGTAGAAGCTAAAACTTTCTGATGTGCGAGTAATACACTTGGATTAATTCGTGCTCTTCGAACAATAAGAGTTGCATCCGTAATGCAAACTTTAAACTTTTCATCATTTGACCCAGCAATTAAATTAAAACTCTCTCTTGACCGAACTAATTTTACACTCATTTCAACACCATTAATTAAAAATTTATCTTGATTGAAAATGTCACCATGAAGATGACCAATCATTTCTATTTCCCGGCTTTCATTAACTAATTCCTGTCTTTTAGCAAATCCTGTGTTTTTACCATCTGTGGAATCCATTTTGCCTGCTGTATCATCATACCAAAGACTACAAGTAAGATGAGATTGTTTAGCAGCAGGAGCATAGTTTAAAAGGGTTTCCATGTATGCTCGATAGGCATAGGTATTATTAGGTGGTGATACAAGTTTTTGGTTTAAATAAACATCGAGTTGACTAAAAAGTGAATGCAACCAATTATTTACAGGTGCTACTACTGTAGCTGATAACAAGTTTGTTGAATCTTGATTTAATACTTTTGCCTTTATGTGGAGTAATGTATGAGACAAATCTATGTAGTCATCGCCTGTTCCAGGAACTTGAAACTCGATAGGTCCATCATCAGCAAGAGATGAAATTGGTTTATAGTGAATCCACAATCCATTTTCAATGCTTGTTTGTGTGGACGGTAATGCAAACAAATCTAATTCTGACTTAACGCACTCACAAGAATGATTATGAAGGAAAGACATACTTAATTTGAAAATATATCTTTGATGTTTTTTGGTTTTAGACCAAGTTTTTTCGTAGCTTTCACTTTAGCTGTTAGTGGTGGAATGAACGAGGCCAATCGTTTTCTTTTAGTTATATACCCAGATCCTGTCATGTTTAATCGATCAATTTTGTTATCAGCCTTTCGTTTTAAGTTCGTACTAACTTGCTTTAGACGATCTTTTATTGAGGCTTCCATAGGACGGGCTTGAATCATATCCGATAAAAGTCCTACTCCAGCGTTTAATGCCTCCTTACCAACCACTCGAGCACCACTTGAAAGTAAAGGTAAAACTGATCTAAATAATCCTCCTAAGAAGCTCCCAATACCATGACCGCGTTGGTATGGTGAACCCTTATAAATTACTCCAACTCCTGATCCAGCTTGATGTGAATAATAATTTTCATATGGACATTTATGATGATCATGAGGAGAATACATTATTATAATTTGCGGAAATGTAGTTTAATACACACGGTCCCAAACTGGAATGGTATTTTTTGTCCTGCGCTCGATCTTATATCCATTTCCAGCGTATCGAACTCTCTTCGCATAACGGGTAAGTAGTGAGGTGGAGAGAAAACGTGCATTTTATACGCACCATAAATGTATTTTGAAGGATCTAATGAAATGACTCTTAATAGCGGAGTCATAACATCACCCACAATCTGAGGATCAATAATGTCGCAATATAGAAATAGTTGAGATGGTAACCCTAAATGTAAATTAGCAGGACACTTCCCAAAATTTCTGTCTAGGAGATTTGTATTTGGTTCATAACCTAGTTGTAAACTTAATTTGGGTGATAATGTTACGGATGTTATATTTTTATCCAAAACAGAAACAGACACAAATTTTGTTATTTCATCATAACGAAATTTCAAGTTCTCTCCGATACCATTTAATGCTCTCAAAATATGTTCAACGTTATCGTAGTTGGTAGCGGGAATATGTTTTTTGTAGTACACTGTTGATGGTTTATCTTCATTAGGAATTAACATGGTTTTTGTGATGTATACAACATTTTCATGATCTTGAACAGTAAACATTGTGCATGGATATTGAAACTCGACAACTCCAACCAACCATTCACCTTCTAATTTCATAGCTTTTGGTAATTTTGTTGAAAAATTTGTGGTCTTGTTATCAGGAAAGTATTCCATTGAACTATTGCTGAGCAAAGTTAAATAAAAACTTTCTTTATTCATATTTCTTTTAAACTAGAAGCTAAAATCCAACTGTTAAATTTATCTGGATAACCTTTCCACTTCACTAATACTTCTTTTCTGGTGCCCGAATAACGAGTACCAATTATTTTATCTATTTTATATTGTGAGGTGGGGTTGTAAGTGACCTTCTGTAATTCTCTTTCATAAAAAGTACCAACTATTGGTTCATTTTGTAAATCTGTAATTGTATAAACAACCCATGGAGATCTATCAATTATTGAAGATATAATAAATATTTCATCACTCCAATTTGATTCATATCCTTTTTGGAAAACATGTTTATATTTAGTTATTCGAACATAATCACCCACGTTGAAATTTGGTTTTGAATTTTCTAAAGAAAGTTTGTTTGACCCTCTATCATAAAGATTAGTCCAAACTGTCATAATATTGTTGGAACTTACATCACATGGGCACATCTTAATACTCGAGTGAATGCTGTGATTATAAGAGTATATTAAATCTTGTAAAACATCTATATATCTATAAGTATTATTATGAGTGAAATAACGCCACATTTTCATTTTTAGAGTTCTTTGAAATCGTTCAACAATACTAGCCTTAATATCAGGATTGTTAGTGGTATAGTAATTTATCTTTTTGGATTTAAAGTATTTTTGTACATCTTTTGAAACAAATTCTGTACCTTTATCAGATTGTATGTGAGTAGGGGTTGAATTACTTTCAGTAAATATACTTTCAAAACATTCTTTAGTTGTTTCTGAGTTTTTCTTTTTCATTGGTCTTGCAAAAGCATATTTACTAAATACATCAATAACACAAAGTATGTAGTTGAAACCATCATTATATTGAGAATAAGTTCGCATATCACTTAAATCGGCTTGCCACAGCTCATTAATATTTGATAGAATGTACCTATTACGCGGGAATTTTTTCCGAATGGGTTTATGTAATGTATATGTTTCTTGTGATTGTAACCATTCCTTCACTTGCTTTTTATCCATTTTACCCTTCATAGCTTTTGATAATTTATCAATACTACCAAAACCAGCGGGGTTAGATGGATCATAATAAATCCTGTTAATTTCTTCTAGTACGGGGTCCATTTTTCCCAATCGATCTTTTTACGTATTTTAGTTATATATCTTTTATCTCCACTGCTCGGTGTAGAAAATTCTTGAACTTCAATCTCAGAGGTTTTGTTCAGATCTTTCGCTTGAAGTTGGTTAATAAACTCACATCTCTTTGGATTTCCAATATAAGTAAGTGGTACTTTAATATCTTTCAATGCTTTAGCAAATCTATCCCACCCTATCGGATCACTTTTTTTTAAGGGTCTAAGTGAATCATTTATTAAATCAACAATATTACTTCCTGGAATTTTTTCATTATCAATTATGACTGTGCCTTCATTATCCCAACGTATTTTACTTTTACTTGTTCCAATTAAGTTTAATAATGACTCACCTTTTTTATTATAAGTTTTTGGTATTAAACTGAGTATTTGTGTTGGTGAATACAGTGGATTTGCCTCACTTTCTATACTTTTAATGGAACCTTTCTCCTCCAACAAAGATTCAGCATCAACTGAACTTTTTAGATCTCTATCTTTATTTTTAAAACCAATTTTAGACTCATTTGAATATTCATTAGATGTATCAGAATAAATTGGTAATCTGAGTGGTTGACGATCCTCTTCGGTAAAGTGAAGGTATCTTTGTAGTGTTTGTAAATATAACATCCACTTCTTTCGGTCTTCCGTCTTACTATTCATAATATTTTGCATTTCAATATCTAATCGAGACAAATTACTTGTATCCTTATTTTCTTGTTTTAATTTTTCAATCAATCCAGGTTCAATAAGTATCATTTTCTTAGCATTTTCCATGTTAACTGGCTAGTCCACTTACTAATCCACTCAATATTGCACCTAATATTATTGGTAAGAAAGTCCCTCCTTTTTGTATAATAATATTTTTTCTTAGTTTATGTTTACACTTACGCACCAGTTTACGGAGTATATTTTTGTGTTTATTCAATTTTTGTTTATCTTGATCTTTAAGTGGTATCTTTCCTTGTAAAACGTTATGAATACATTCACAAATACAATTTATTTCTTTTTCATCACACGTTTTAAGTAATGCTCTTTGATGTTTTGGTTTAAGCGTATGCAAAGCATTTAGCAAATGTTTATGCGTTGTGACTCGACGATGCATCATTTAGAAATGATTTGAATTGTTTGATTCTTGGTGTATTTAAACTCTTTCGTGGGGACGTAGACTGTACAGTGACCATTAAATGGGAATACATTTGTCTTGATACGACAAAAATCATTTGTATTCTGTTTTAAATCTACCATTAAATATCCATGTGCTTCTAAAGTTGCATCCCTGTAGGCGTCTTCAATGAATTTTGTGTTATCTGGTGACACTTGTCGTGCTAAATATCTTATTTGAGTTTTATCTCGAGGGTTTTTAAAATAAATTATATAACTTGAGTTTAAAGAAATGTCTCTTTGACCTTTACCTTGATGAAATAAATTTTGTGTTAAATAAAATACACTAAGGTTCCGGTGATGACTGCCTTTTGTAAATATATCCACAATTCTTCCATCAGACTCTCTCATTAGATCATCAATAATAATAAGGTGTGGGTTTTCACCATCAAACATATTAAGATTTGGAATTCCTTGATGATAGTTAACATTTGGTAAATTATATAAAGGTTGCATTTCATCAAAGCACCATGTGATATGATTAAAATCACAATTACATATTTCCTTAACTGATTTTATGAAATTTGTTACAAAATTTGACTTCCCACATCCACTTGGTCCGGCCACAATAGCAGTAAACGGATGGATAAAGTGAAACATTTCACACGTCTAGAGTTTAAAGGGATGAAATAAAAAATGAAAATGTTGGTGTAAAAATTTAATATATATATTATATTGCTAAAAATAAATGATCTGTTTACTATTTCTAACACAATTAGTACTTATCAGAATTTCACAATCACCTCAACATCAAATTTAAGTACACAAATAAAAACTACAATTATTTTACATTATTTACAATCAAACAATACTAAACTATTATAAAACTATTAATAAACTATTATATAACATTATAGCAATATCATAATTTTTTTTACAATCAGTACAAATTTTGTATACACACACAGAAATAATAGTAAAAAGTCACTTATTTGTATATACACACAGAAATAATAGTAAAAAGTCACTTAGCGTAATTTATAATGTCCCCAAGCCAATGTATCAATGTTGTTGTTCATAATACATCGTTTGGTATCATTATATGATAAAGATGTTTTATTTATTTTTTGTGTAAAAATAGTGTGTTTGATTGACTTAAATCGAAGCATACTACAATATAATACATTTTTATTAAACAAACACGATTTGTAATTTTCCATATTCATTTTTTTGGTAACACTTTTGTTAACCCCTTTTGCCTTTGCTATAAATTTATCTTCTATTTCTAAGGCATACATTTTTGATCGCAACCCTACAAATTCCTTCAATACTTTACCATTATTCTCATCTTTAAAAAAACCTAACTTTTTTTTATTTATTTTTGGATATCCGTAAATATTATTTTCCGGGTAATCTGATGTATCGAAATAGTGAGGTAGATCTGGTTTTATATCCTCATAAAAATTGTCTGTAAAAATTTGATATATCAAACTATCGGTATCGGTGTACAATAACTTAATTTTATTATGAAACTTTTTAATCATGTAGTTGTAATGAAATTCATACATAAGGGTCTTAGATATATCTAAAATACAAAATCCTAAATAAATCGGCTTATCATAAATTAATTTTGTTTTACGTAATTGTATTGCAACTAAATGTTCTGAAAATATTGATAAACTATGGAACTCTGGTTTTGCAATCCAATCCTGAGCACCTAAAACTTTACCACGATTATCCCAGTGAGTTAGTAGTTTAACGTTTACTCTTTTTTCAATATTTTCCATAGTCTTACCGAAGACAGAATTATTCATTAATTTAAAAAAGTCTTTTTCGAAGTTTGATGTAGCTAACGTTCTCAAAGTAGTATTTAAGTCTATGTATTTCTTTAACCAAGAACTCTGTTTAAATTTTAAAATTCTATGTACTTTAATTAATTTCATTCCCATTTCAATGCATTGTTTTAAATTCCTGTAGTGAATGATGTATTTATTTTTATTATTTAAATTAGGAACTAATTTAGTTTCATTAGTATTACCCACACATATGTTTTCAGGACATAACGGAAAGTCAGAATGCAAATTATGAAGTTCATCAGGATATTCCAAATCAACTTCTAAAACATAACCGAAATCAGAGTTATCCGGCACATTATAATCTGTATTAGAATCTATCCATTCGAAACCGCCAACAGGAAGAGATTGAGACATTGCCCAACCATATAAATTATTCGCATCAAAATATGTTAGATATGAATTAGGTTTTTCACTATCATAATCCTCCATGAATTTATTATTTGCTCTAGCAAAACGATTGCTACACTGAGATACACCCCCTCTAATACCAGCTTTAAAAAAAGCAATTTTGTCATAGTCCGTTAACAATTCTAATTCTATTTTGGTAAATTTTAACATTGCATCCCAACTTAAACCTGGGGCAGTATAGTAATGAGCAGGATCTAATCCATAAGTTTTAATACAAAGCTTTCTAAAGTTTTCGAATACATCAGTCAAAAGTAAAACATCAGTTTTTAAATATAAATCGGAATAATCGGACATACTACTACACTTAAAATGTTGCCAAATATCTTTTGCATGATTATAATCATCATTTGAAATATTTGTATCTGTGAGTGAACTATAAAAATGGTGTTGATCAGGAAGTGATGGATGTTTCAAGCAATCACTATTACACATAAATTCATAAGGATAAATACCTTTCCGTCTTAAAAGTGAAAAATCTTCATTATTAGGATAGTTCCTTTTTAGTTCTGTAAACTGATCATCATTAAGATTTTTAGTTAGTTGATCTAAACTACACGATAAAAATTTCAATGAATCTACAAATCTTAAACTTACTGATTGATTATTATTTATTGTTAACTGTTTTGAAAATGATATGTATCGTTCTTTATTTTGCGGAATAACTTCAACTTTGCCATCATAGAGGTTTAATGCATGGACAATGAAATGAGCATCGTAGTGACTGAGGTTATGTAAAAATATTGGAATATGACGAGGGGTTCTGTACTTAGTACTACACACTTGATGTGCAACACCTCTAAAACTACCAGTGTACCAATCAAAATCGTTAAAAGGATCTCCATTTAACTCAGTTTCACAAATATGACACATGTTTGAATTTGAAATTTTAATTTTATCTTCATCTGATAATGGAACGGGACATTTTTGGAAACTATTTTTTTTAACTATTGTTTTCACATCTTCGCAAAGGCGATTCATAAACACTTGTGCACAGTTTGGCCCACTATACGTCTCATATTTTGATAATCTGTTATCATATGAACATTTAATGTAATAACCAAAACTATACACTTCATGTTTTTGAATATTAATTGTACTAGGCTTGGATGGATCGTTACTACATGATTCTATCGGGTTCAAAAATGCCTCAAAGTCTGCATAAACCACAAAGGGCATTTCCAACTTTTTCGCGAATTTATCAAATTTTAATTTATTATTTGAGGTTGCTTTACCAAACCAATTCAATTTGGAATCCTCGCCGTTTGGTAATTCCGTACAAATGTGAGCGCAATCATATTGTTGATGGTTATTAAGTCTTTCCTCTGATGGGAAATGAAGTAAACATGAATCACATATATAAACTGCATGATGATGACTTGATATTTGTGAACTAACTAATCGCGATAAGTTTTTAATATAACAGTAATGATTGTTAGTACCATTCGATATATATAGTAGGTTAATATGATTAGGTGTACGACATTTTGTTAAATATAAAGGACCTACAACAGAATTACACTTTTTTTCTTTATTATATTCTAGGCCAAAAACATTAATACTAATATTGTTTAATTTCTCTACTTTTGATATATCTGCAATTTTAACCGGAAAAGAAATACCAGTAAATTTTAGTTTATTTCCATGAATTGCGTAAGATGCTACCCGATCTACACTTTTACATACAGGATATAAACCAGAGAGTAATGCCCATTTAAAACACATATTATCATTATTTTTAACATTGATTACAGCTTTTTTTGATTTAATATCTTGAGGAAGGTCGATATATGAACTACCACGTAGGGGGTTGAATTTGTTAACATTCATATCTATGTATTTAATTTGACTAAGACTCCAACCACTATCTTTTTTTTCAAATTGACAAATTTTACCGACTACAGTGTCTATTAATGATGAATAAAAAATATTTAAGTCATCTCCCTGACAAATGATGTAATTAAACGTTTGAAAATCAAACGTATTTTTAATATCTTTAGTTTGTTGTATGAAATCAGCATGCAATATGAAGTTTATTTTTAAAATTGTATGTTGTTGAATACATTCATTTATCAAAAATAAGATATCGATTTTTAGTGAATTTAAAAACGATTCTGGTGTTTCAAAATATTGCCCCGATTGAAGTGTTTTACTATTAATTCTGTATGTTAAAATTCGATTACCAAAAGCGGTTTCAACAACTGTTACATTTGTTAATGAATTATGTGATTTTAAAAGATTATTTTTATGTGTATTACTTTTTAAATGGTTGTTTAGATACCTTTTATTAATATAAACATGACATGTATCACATTCCACCTTATTGTTGTCCACGTCATTGGTTTCAATTGATGATGTAGAAGCTCCCTCATCAAATTTTGCTTTCTTGGTAACCTTATTTTCATCTGTAGTGATACCTCGTTTGATACCTCTTCCAACTTGTTGTTGACTGTAACAAAAAAAGAAAATTATTAGATAAATCTTAAAATAAAACATTACTACAATAATATTTCTTATTGAGTTTGTACTTCTAATACTTACATTAACGTTGTTTCAACCATCAAACATTGATTATACAACTCATCATCATACGATGAATCGAACAGTTCACGCTTCTCCATTTCATCACAAACTTTATGCAGCTCCTGATTGAATTCGCTGTTGAATTGTTCTATATTCTCTTCAATGGGTGCGGAAAAGAAAGCACTGGTGCACATTTCACTAAAGTTTTCCATCTTTATAATAAAGAAGAAAGTATGTAGCACAGTAAGTAACAGTTAAGTGTTGGTAGAGTAACTGATACTCAATTTAAAAAATGTTCAATATTTATAGTCTAGCATAGGATTAGGAAAGTTTTGTAAAATCTAATGAGTACATGGAAGTAATTTAAGAAAACAGAATCACATTAACTAATGATCATTGTTAAAATAGTAACATTAACTAATGATCATTGTTAAAAAAGTATTTTTTCACTTTTTCACTTTCTGCTATTGTCTTTGTAATATTGTATACGAGGGCGTTTGTGTTGTCATAGATGCTATCCTTATTTTTCTTTACGTAATATTTAATCCTCGTGGTAGCGTGCTTCCAGTGATCACTAGTTGGAATCTTGGATAGTTTCTTCATATCATACATTTCAATTTTTATGAGATGCATCGCTTGGTCTCCGTCATCAGAATTTGTAGAGATGTATGATACGCCATCTCTAGCAGCTCGTGCCACAGTTGACGATAGCAGCTTCTTCCTTTTTATTTTTGGTGCCACTTCAAAAAATTGATCAATTGACTGCAATTTCCTTTTTCCGCCATCGTCTGTGTTATTAACGATGATGTCATCACTCTCTTCTTCGTTTTGAGGAGAGAGTGGCGAGTAGTAACACAGTTTATAGGTATTTTCATCGAAGTTGAATGATTTCTGCAACAACAGAGTTATCGCGTTAATATCAATTTGTTTACACTTAGTCTGACACACACACACACACATGTAAAGAGAAATACAAGTAAGTTTGTCAATAGAATAATCACTTACCTCCATGATCATTGATGACACAAAACACAACACAAACGTAGTATTGGTAGACGTATACAATCCACTGTGGTCCAACGACCATAGACTGACTGCATGACTGCAACTGTTCGATCATATATAGCACCATTCTTATCTAAAGCAAATTCTTAAGTACAATGAAACTGATTGTAACTCTATGAGTCAACAAACTTATCTCACGTTCCTTCGCAAATGGCATCAACCTGCTTTGTGACTCTCACAAAAGAATGCGATTAAATATTAACAAAACGAAACTGATAGTAACTCTATGAGTCAACAAACTTATCTCACGTTCCTTCGCAAATGACATCAACCTGCTTTGTGACTCTCACAAAAGAATGCGATTAAATATTTACAAAACGAAACCGATAGTAACTCTATGAATCATCAAACTTATCTCAAATTGCTTCGCAACAGGTATCAACCTGTCATACTCTATTCTCGGGGACTGGTATTCACTTTCTTAATGAAGGAAATGCAATCTCTCGTGAACAGTATGCCAAAGGCTACTGTCTTTTAGCATTTGATTTAACTCCTGATTTATCAGCTAACTCATCAGCTCATTGGAATCTCATAAAGCATGGTAGTGTAAGATTAGAAGTACGATTTGAATCCTCACTAACACAAACAATTAACTGTATTGTTTATGCTGAGTTTGATAATATTATTGAAATAGATAAAAATAGAAATGTTACTGTAGACTATAGTAGTTAAGGTTATAATGTGTGTTATATTTTAGATTTATGTGTTATGCTTAATGCATTTTGTGTATATGTAACTAAAGGAAACATTATAAAATTAAATAAAACAAATTGTATGCAATTTACTATTTTTTATTTCATTACAAACTTCCTATTTAATCTTATACAAAACACTATAATTGAACATTCCTATGACAACCATTGAATAGATTGGTACTGTAATAATCTGCTAATAACAGTAATATCATGGATACACTAGAATTACAAAAACATATGAAAAAGATTCATCCCAGTCTAGAAAATAATGTTTATGCTGCTAATAGACTGCCTATGTATACCCATGTACCAACGTATATAATATGCAATTTGGATGCGGATGATAAACCGGGTTCACACTGGGTAGCTGTACATATCGATACGAATGGCATCGGTCAATATTTTGATTCATATGGACGAACACCTGAGCGATATCATCTCCAGTTTTTGAAAAGGAATTGTAAGAGATGGGACTGGAATGTTGATAGGATTCAGAATGATTGGACTTCAGTTTGTGGAGAATATTGCTTAATGTATTTGCTATATAAGTTTCAGGGATATTCAATGCATAGTTTTACGAGCATATTTACAGGGAACACACTGTACAACGATATTTTAGTGGATGAGATGTTTCGCTCCTATTTTATAAGTAGATAAGGCTACAATTCAAATGTTCATCAATAATTATTTTTATATAGCAAAATGGACAAATGGTCGCCAAATACACAAACCAGTAGATAATAAGCAACAACATTTTGGAAATAAAAATGGCAGTAAAATGAATGTGTTTTATTGATGATTCAGAATAGCGAGGTAGCTCGTAACAAAGTTCGATACATCAGATTACCCGGAAAAATAATTGGGTTAGGTTAGGTTAGGTTAGATTTTGATAAACAACGCCAGAAGCGAATCGCTTTTTAAAAAAGCAACAATTAGGTTAGGTTAGGTTAGACTTTGATAAACAACGCACGAGCCGAGCGAGCAAAGCGAGCGTGCCGCGGCAGCGGCCGGCGAGTGCCAGAAGCGAATCGCTTTTTAAAAAAGCAACAATTATGATAATATAGTACGATAATATATAAATATAGTTATACGATTTTAGACGTATTTTTTCTTGAATATAATAATACATCGTTTGGTTAGAATAGTGAGGTAGGTCATAACAAAGAAGTTTAATACAAAAGCAGTGATAAGCGAGGTGCACAATGAGTAATAGATAAGAACGCCGGACGGTGTAATTAGCTAATAGGAAAAGGTGAACCATGGGACGCTAATGACCCACCGGATATCAATTAGATAAGAGTTAATCGATCTGCACATCTCCGAAACCGTGCATCCTATCGCTTCGGGAGTGAGTGCTATCGACTCAGCGTGGCCGCTTTAGTGGGAAAAGAGTCCAAACTTTTTTTTTTTTTTTTTTTTTTTTAGGATGGGGTACCACTGATTTGCGGGTTCGCCAACACGTGATTCGCCGGTTCTGGCGCTTGCGCCAGAACCGGCGAATCACAACTACTGTTCTATCTGTAAGACAGTCTTTTATACTCCAAACTGTCCTTAAGAAACACCAGCAACTTACGTATAATCCTGACTCGATAAAAGATAAGAGGCGAAAGAACACAGTATGTCACATGGTTAGTTTTTATTCAAAATCATCTCGGAACTTCTACTGTTATCTCGGCAATTACCTTTACAATAAATTAAATAAAATTCTCAATATTTACCCTCTCAATCGATCCAATTGTAAAATCAAAATCTCTATGTACCTGAAAACCTTAAACTACGATGATACAGAAAAACTTTTGTGCAACGTTATATGAAAAAAAAAAAAAAACCTATTTGCTTCCGCTTTAATTTATCCCCGTTTCTTTTGACTTCAGCAAAGACTTCGATATTGTTCAACTCTTCATATTTTGACTTTATTTACCTTTAACATCTTATCATTCATACTTCTCACTTATTACAGACCTCACTATACACTCACTCATACATGCACACACTCATATACACATCCCACATACGCACATGCACACACACAACAACCATCTATTTTTTTTTCTTGTTTTTAGTTATTATTATTTTTTTTTTTATACTATTTTACTGTTTCTTTTGTCTTATCCACAAGCTTGCTGCAAATTCGATCCATACGACTGCTACATTGTATTTTGGATATACTAAGTGGGGCCTGGTGACCCGTACCACAGGTTCTACAGAACCCACTTCGGGCACCAGCTCTCATAAGGTTGCCTAATATATTATGTGTATTTTTCATTGATTGTCTTGTCAAATTTTTAACCCTTGTGAGAGAAACAAATAAAGGTTTTTATTATTTTTTTTTTTTATTATTATTATATTATGTAGCAATAAAATACCCTAGAGTGGCAGCCCTAGCATAAGAATGGAAAGTCGAGCAAAAGTGTAGGTAGATAATTATTATTAGAGCGGCGACTCATTAGGGTCGATTGTCCCCGTCCCCAACACCTGATCGCTTATTATTGACTATTGGCACTTTTTATGTACGGTAAGATTTATTTTTTAAATATTTATTGTGGCTAGAGATAATTTTACGGAATAATGAAATAATTTTACTTACATTCATCAATTTAATACGATTCTATTATATTAAAACAGGATTATTTCTGGAATATTTTTATTTTATTAGTAAACGATTTAAAAAAAATCGGCATGTACATATCTTTATAATACTTTAAAGCTCCAACCTTCCGGATAAAATATACTGAAAATTTTCGTTAATGAAAAAAAAACATCACAATTTGGTAATAAGGAATTTTGTATGGCTATGTTACTGTATAATATTATCTTTGCAATTCTGATGTAAGTAGTAAATTGGAATATATTCTTGACTCTACCTCTCTAATTAGCCTTTTTAGTAAAAATGTGAGCAAGCACAGTCAAAATCTAATTTCGTGCTGTATCTGGTATCTGAATTCAGAATACCTACCATCATTGGTCTTGGTCATTGATCAAGCTTTATGTCTGACTACAAAATAATAATAAGTAGGTACCCTAAAAAAAGAAGTAATAGTTATATTCTAAAAAAAATCTCATTAAATTCAAACACCCTGTATACCAAAGTAAGTGCTGAAATGTGATTGGTCAGGCTTTTTATTTGGTCCTCTGAACTAGTTGTACGTGCGCCGTAGTTGCTCTTGCGGTCAAGTTACATTCATTGACTTCCGATGAGGGACGGTCTGAATTATTTTGCTAAAACTCGTATTATCTGTTAAATGTGTTTTATTAAATACTAGCTGTGCCGCGCGGTTTCACTCGCATTACTACGCTCCTGTTGGTCTTAGCATGATGATATATAGCCTATATTACTCGTGGATAATGTAGCTTTCGAATGGTGAAAGAATTTTTAAAATCGGTCCAGTAGTTTATGAGCCTATTCATTACAATCAAACAAACAAACAAAGTTTTCCTCTTTATAATATTAGTGTAGATTCATACCATAGATTCATACCTATTATTTCATAATTAAATAGTGTTAGACGTAACTTTTGATTTAATATTTTTGTGGATGAGTAGTTGTCAATATAGTTGTCACTGTTTCCTGTCCGAACATGCTTAGCTGTCGCATACTATAAATTGCCGCGTTCCTTTGTCTCGTGGCGCATTCGTAAGAATCGTGCCTAGGGGCTCGGACGTTGTTTATACGACGTTCGACCCAACTACCCTCACATTGCTAATAGTCGTTGACTTGCTGCGATTTGTTATCAACTACCTACATCAATTAGGTAGCTGTGTAGAATCGCAGTACATTCTTATTTTTATTACATTCAAACTAATATTTAAACCGGCCTCCCGTTTTATTTCTTACATCAGAAGCGGGATAGAATTCAAGCCCATACTTTTTAAATGTGTTTTAGTTTACGTAGTTTTGTAACGGCATACTGGCGTTTGTGTTTTTTTCGTGCGTTGTGTGAAGTAAAAGTTTGTTACGTGGATTATTGTAACGGGAATGTAGTTCATTGAAGGAATTGTGTGTAGTGATCCAAATCGCTAGTTGAACTCTGGCGTTGAGGTATTGTCTAGTCGCTGACGTATCGTAGTGATGTATTTCACTAGTCGAACGAGCGTAGATATACCAAGATACGCGAACGGAGTGCCTATGTCATGTGGACGTGGTTATTGTTCTGTCAGGTCAGTGTGGCCGAGGCAGGATGGTTGTGTAATTCCGAGATGAACTACCGTAGTGTTTTAATACGAGAAAAGGCGTACGAGGACGTACGATTGTCAGTATGGCCGTGTTAGACGTAACTTTTGATTTAATATTTTTGTGGATGAGTAGTTGTCAATATAGTTGTCACTGTTTCCTGTCCGAACATGCTTAGCTGTCGCATACTATAAATTGCCGCGTTCCTTTGTCTCGTGGCGCATTCGTAAGAATCGTGCCTAGGGGCTCGGACGTTGTTTATACGACGTTCGACCCAACTACCCTCACATTGCTAATAGTCGTTGACTTGCTGCGATTTGTTATCAACTACCTACATCAATTAGGTAGCTGTGTAGAATCGCAGTACATTCTTATTTTTATTACATTCAAACTAATATTTAAACCGGCCTCCCGTTTTATTTCTTACAATAGTAATTTTTCAAGATTCATTAATTATATGTGATATTATTTCATAACTAGGAGTTTCACCCGCAGACCAACCTGCTGGCAAATTCATGTATTATATACCTATACCTATAACTCAAGTGTTATTCTGATGCATAATCTATATTACTGTTTAGTTGCATCCAAATCGCTCAAGTAGTTTTTGGGTAAAAGAGTAACAAACAACAACCAGAAACAACACTCAGAAACTTTCGCATGAGCTTTGATGAGCAGTGAGCTTTGGAGTAAATAGTAGAGGCAAAACATATTTACTTACATAATATTTATGTTGGAATTTGAACAAGTCATAATATTCCCGTTTAAGAAATATAATCGTGTTATCTAGTAATAATAATCATTATATTATATTATTATGTGGTATTTTCAACAAATCTTCCCGTGTTTGAATACACAGCTTTTATTCCCTCCCACTGTACCGCAAAACAAATATTTTTATATAAATTCAAAATACTATAACATTAGAACATTAAACCCATCATTATAAAATGTAATCAAAACCAAACTAATGCTCAAATCAATCAATCATCAATCATGATTGTTTGGTAAATGCACGTCAGTACAAAAACAAATAATTGAATGTACGTAAACTTGACTTTTTAATTGCATCTATCATAAAAACGAATCACATCTGCAGCAATCATGTAATGGTGCATTTACATCAAAGTGGCGAATGCTCATTCTAACCCCACTATGTCAAATTCTTTTAGTGTAAACAGGCGTAGGCGTAGAGCGCATTATTGCGTTGATCTTAGTGCGTTCGAAAAGATTCTATGCAATGTAGTAGGTATTACTGAACAACACTAAATACGAGTTTTCTTTTACACTAAAAAAGATCACGAAAATTCTTTCGTTCGAATGCTCTTGCTCTAGCTCTATGTTCGTTTGATGTAAATGCACCGTAATGTAAACATAAATATATTAAACCCAGCCCCTAGCTATAAGTTGTACTTTGTATGGACGGAGCTGCATTCTAGAGTTTGACATTTATAAACAAGAACCTCTTAACTCTCAAAAACAGTCTGAAATTAATCAGCATATGAAATTCCAAGAATGGCAGACGTTCAATTAATACTGATTGCATACTTATTCCTATTCTTTATCTGAAAGAACTGATTTAGATAGTTGGATATAGATAGTTTGTCACCTGTCCAATAACCAATTGTTATATATTCTATTTTACGATTCGAAATAACACTGAACCATGTTCCCGTTTTGTTAAAAATCTCCCTGAAAACTGTTCAACTAAATCTTCATATTTATATTTTAAAACTAATCCACCCAGATAATATTCTAAGAACCACAATGAATATCATCTATTAACCACAAATCCACATTTCCCCTACCACACTAATTTTAAACAGACCACATAGGCACAATAGTTTAAAATACATTAAAGTCTCAACAAATATACAATTACATGAAATATAAACAAAAAGCGACCCAAATCCACTGTGATTTTTAATCGTATGTGTATATCAACGTCTACGAGTTTACAATATTGTCTTGAAGATATTTAATTGCCGTATTGTGGACTTGAAATAATAAACAAGTTGTTCCTCAGTTTGTTCGCCGGTTCTATAATCTATTGTATACTTTTCGTTGTGAATGTGAGGTTAATATTTTGTAATGAGGTGTGATTATGTACCTACTATGATAAACTTGAATATGTGAGGATTGTTTGTCTGTTCTTCTGCTATATGATCGGATTTTGGTGAAATTTGAGACACAGTGCTCGGGTTTAGCATACAGGTGTTACAGTTACGTAAGTTACTGAAGGCAAGGGCTGAAATACCTAAAAAATACCTACTTATTAGTGAAATTGAAATAAAATCCGGCTATGAACAACAGACTCTAAAAACTACTCTACTCTACATTTGAATATGTAAAGCTTTTCGCTCTCTGACGAAAGGGCAAAGCTCTATGAATATTAGTTATTACCTATTTTGTCAGCTTTATATGCTTATCATATTATGGCTTTTTCTGATACAATTTAATCTTCAAAAACAACTTAATTACATCACAAACAACGCCACTATCTAAAACTAGTACCTATTCCATAAACACGCTATGTTTCGCCAGCTATCAACCAACGCGCGAAAATAGGTGCTAAAGTATAATTTTTTAATGACTCGCGCCTAATTACACACAGCCACAATGCTCAGTTCATTAAAAATGGTCCACTGGTTTATGGCAGCCATTAAACAATAAACCAGCGACGCACACACGCAAGAACAAATAAATAAACACGCACGTGTTGTAAAATCGCTTTTTATTTGGCAGTGGCGATCGCCTGGCATTCATGAGAGAGATTACGAATTTGCTTCATTCTGCGTCTTTGTTTAATCTAAAGCGTAAATAATAAAGTGTAACTTCGTTCCTATGCAGTACACGATTTTTCCCTTGCCGCTTGTAGCTGTGGTTTATAAATTATAAACAATGTTTCACCACGGCTCTGCTTATTAAAAATTATTGTTATTTTAGCACGCTCGTCTAGTTTTGAATGCTCCATGAAAGAGGACCCTGTCATCACTTATTATCCACCAATATTCTAAAATCTAAGTTTATTTCTATTAAGTTCTATTGTAGGCTTTCTAACGGGTAGTTTCTGAATGCTGAAATGCTGACTAAATATTGCTTCCTGAAACGTTAATCAAATCAATTCTCAATTGAAAAACCTGCAGTATTTAGTATTCTGCAAAAAAACGATATTTCATTCTTCATCCAAACAACCATCAATAATATATATCTACTTACCTACTTATCTCATTATCTAGAGCTGTTTTGGTTCTAACTCGCGAAAATCTAAAGTGCTCAAATTTTTTATTAGACATTATTTGCTGTAAAATTGTAAAACAGATGTAGTGTATAAGTAAACAAAATAATCATTTCACTCGGACGTGACGATAAAAAATTGGATTGTTCCGCTTTGATCTCATTACGAATAACAGGAAAAATAAGGAGCAAATTACATGAAATGGTATTAACAGGTTTTATTAAACATAAAGACATGACTTTATGTACTCTCAAATGATGCAAAAATGTAGGTAATATTTTTATAGTGAGGAAATAATTTCATCATAATAGGTACACATAGCTGTTAAGAACGCTAATTTGTCTTCCCATTGCAGCTTCCAATTCCAAAAAATTTGAAAATGTTGTTTGTTATCGTAGTATGTCAATATCAATGAAGCTCTTCTTCTTATTTTCATCCTATGTGTATGGTGTACTCAATATTAATATTAATTTATGTTATGTATGAACAGGTCATGAATTTTAGAGTTATTCTAATCCACATAAGAGTTCTAACACACGAACGGCAAGTTGTGAACGGCAGAGGCTACGTCTTCAGCCGTCGCCACATGTCGACGGCAGTCGGCGGCACGTCGGCGGCAGCAGTTAATACGTCGACGGCTGCCGTCGTCTGTTAGAACGCTGTAATTCGGAAAAAAGTGCAGCGCAAATACGAGACACAAATAAAAAGACACAAGTCGAACATAACACGCAAACTATTAGAAATAGCGATGATTATAAAGTTTATGTTCGTTTTAAACATTAATTATTCGTACTCGATGCGATGCGTTTGCGTAACACCAGTTAATTAGGGTTTATTATTATCGATTATTCCATGACGACATAGAGCTTAGAATATCTGGAAAGAGTTTACTCAACATAATGTCTAGATCAATATACAATTCATGGCACTTATGTACCTATATTCTGTAATGTTTTCACTTTTATTTGAGAAGTACCTTATCGATGTAGGATATAATTTTTATTGTGGTAAAAAGTATAATCTAATACATTCGCTGACATATTACGCGTCTATAGGTAAGTTATATTATATGTATAAGTAGAGAAAATGTATGAAATAAAGTACGACCAATCCTTCGATTTTCAATTTTTATTTACTAACCCAGTTAAAAGCTAGCTGGAATAATCTTTCAACATTTACCTACATAAACATTTCGATTAAAAAAGAATCGCAGTTAATTTTTAATCCGTTACCTAATACAATGAAACAATTGCTTTCATTATTCGGTAATCTTTGAAAGAAACACAAACAGTCGAACGATAATCTCAAAAACTCAGGATAGTCACTGGCCAGAAAAACATTTTCAATTTTTTTCCCACAATTGAACGTCTCAATCAGTAATGGTCAATTAGACGCATTTCGTTCAGGAATCAATTAGCCAGCCTCAAATATAACCGCATGTAAAACAACGCACGTGCGAGGCATATAAAAATAACTAGAAATCATGATTGCTCCTTTGCTTTGGGACAGTTACTGGCGCGTTGAAATATTCTAATTACGACAGTTCTATGACTTTTATATGACTTAATTTTGCTATAATAGGTCAACGTTGTTATTATGTATAGGTATTCAATTCGATAAGGAATACACTGTACTAAAATAAGTCACAGGTACGTTTAAGTTTAAAACAAAAATCCTTATACAAAGTTAAAAAAAAATACACATATAGCCTCGAGTATTACAGGATCTTCTCAATACAGACTACAGTTGAATCCTTTTCAGCTCACACAAGTATGTTGTAATTGAAAATTCTCAACATTCCTTCCTGAATATGAACAAAAATCAATGATGCAATACTTATAATCAAAAGATAAATAATATGCTTTATATAGTATTTCATAGATGATAGAGCAACTTGACGATGTTTCAAAAACATTTATTATTCGTCTTAATACTTGACTTATTTTAGAAGTATTTGGAATTTACGGTTGTAAATAATTCCTTTCTTTCACTCTTATAATCCAGTAGATTCTAGAAAAAGTTTCTTCAAAGTAGAGCCGGCTAGAAACTGCTATGTTTTAAATTAATATTTTAGGATAGTAACAGTAAAGTACGTTCGAACACTTCCGAGCGAGTAGGCCGAGGGGTAGCATATCAAAATTTACGCTTACAACGTTAATGTAGTCACATCAGTGTTTATGTACTGATTATTAACTCCTTTTATTTCTTACGTAAAACTTGTAAAGAATTATAGTTTGTGTAAATTGTAGAGTTTTTCCTGGTGCTCTATTTTAGTAACTGTCCAAAGAGGATTAGACATAGTATAAAACAAAGTCGCATTCTCTGTCCCTGTCTCTATGTCCCTATGCATAAATCTTATATCTAATAAATCTTTAAAAATATGCAACGGATTTTGATGCGGTTTTTTAAATAGATAGAGTGATTGAAGAGGAAGGTCTTTATATAATTTATTAGGTTTTAGACAAAGCGGGCGAAGCCGCAGGTGAGTCGCTAGTACATAATATAATATTGCAGAATTTTTTTTTCTGATTTAAGTTCCTATGTATTTTGACTCTTCAATTCTTCAATTTTAGTTTTAATGTGAATAGGAAGCTTATTCCATGCAGTATTCCATGGTTCCTAAAATTTTATTTGAACAATCCATTCCGCAATAATTAACTGAATATAATATGATACTCCTAGATTATGATACAGTTTAAAAATAAATAATAGAGACAATATCTCTTATATTCAATAGAGACATTACATACATATAAGGGTGGGTTTTATAACTCCCAAAACTATTTAACCCCTTTGAAAACTCGTATATTCTCGTGTATTTAAAGATAATAACATTATAGGTTTACGACATAATTAACAATCTTTCCGGGAACGCCACCGCGTCACGCTCATTATTATATTTAAACGGTTTTTTGTCGCTTTTCAACTAAATGTTTACATTATGATCCTAGTTAAAAGAGCGGGTTTGTTTAATAGTTCAGATGTGCGAAACCTTTTTACTATGATTTTTTTTAAACGTTCTAAAAGTAGGTTATAGCTGAGTAATTCTTATTGGTAAAAACTATGTTATTACATGAAGTTACGTGGTAACAATTTAGTAATCTGTGTTGAAGGGTTTGTAGTTATTGTAAAAAAAGAATTGGGTATTTCGTGTATTATTAACTATAATATTTTTGTTTTACGTTTGGTTGCTAAGTAAACCATGCGAACAGGAATTTTTGAGATGAAACGTCTAAATACTGATTTCTAAAGTAGGTGCAGTTTATTTGAATGTGTGACGAGGCCTCGAGGTTTAGTTAGTTAAAAAATGCAACAATAAATTGAATTTCAAATTCACAAATAGCTAATAACATTAAGCTTATATTTAAAACATTGCTACTGTTAAATTTACTTTGAAAAAGGTTTATCTCCTCTTCCTTTAGGTGTTTAAGTCTTCAGAGTTTCATGTGTGTGATTTTTGAGCCATAAAATCTTGTTAAATTTAAAATGTTAGGTATGAGGTTAAAACGAGGTGTATTCGTAAACATATCTTATTTTCGAGTAGATAGCTTGGAAATATGTGGTCCCTAACACTTGTTGTGTTTTGTTTATTCTAAAGGCGGTTATTAAAATTATCAATTAAAATAAAGCTTTTTATATAATCTGCAAATAAATAAGTGAATAGATAGGTACTCTCATTACGATTACAATTATGAAATCATGTTAATGATAAGTATAAGATGTTTCGAATATTTAAGAAAACATTTTTAGAAAGCGCTACCTCTTTGATGTATTTTTATAATCCATAATTTCTTCAGGATGTAAAGGAAGTAAATGCATAAGAGAAATTAAAGAGTTGAGGAAAATGATAAATTTGATTCCTTTTTAACAGTGGTAAAATTTCAAAATTAGTAGGTAACAGATATGAACAAGAAGATATAAACCTATGTAATGAATTGTTGAAATTACGTTCGATAAATCATTTTAATAAAAGGTATATTTTTGTCATATAAACCTGCACCATCCTACTTCTAGAAACCACCCAATATTCCAAAAAAAAACAATATCTACAAAATATATTCCACATAACCGTTCTATCCCGATATACCCCCATACACACATACAATTAACACGGAAGTTAATAAAACACTAGTGGCATTCGACTGACAGCGCGACGAACAAAGCGCTACGTTTGTAACTTGTTTACCTTACCGACTACCGCTGTTGTGCTACTAAGAACACTACTATGTGCTTCTGATTGCACAGAGCAGAAAATACAGAGACCACATCGGTGGAGACGTATCTGTGTAATTTGGTATGATAGCGCAATGCAAAAACGTTATGATTGTAGCGTATTTACCTTACCGACTACTGCTGATTGCACAGAGTGCATTGTACTGAAAAAAAAAGTTATTGAAACCATTTTCAATGGCGGTGTAATTATTTTATTATTCGTTTCGTTTAGGCGGGTCACAAATGTGTGTGAAATATGCCCTTTTTTGAAGACAATTAATAATAATGGACATAATAATATATCGTTACATGAATTAAGACTTAAAAATACATTTAATAAAAATAGAACAAGTTGTTTAACATGGCAAAATCACAGCCCATGTACATAGACATTTTTTAGATAAAACAATGAAAACACTCTATCTTTCATTACTCTGCATTCATAGAAATCAAAGCGGAATGCTGGCCCGTTTCCAGGTGGAGTCAAAGATGACTAAATCCATCGTCATTGTATGACTATCTTATATCCTTTCATCTCTAATTATTGTTTGTTTCGTTACCGACTTGCGGAGGAAGTCTGATTGCTTGGGTAGTTGATAGTATAGCCACATATAATATAATACTACACTAGTATAGTTATATATCGCGGATTTACTTGAGATTTGTCTTGAATAAAATTTGTAGAGACGAAAAACATTTACGAATAACATAATATTATAGATCAATTTATAATGTGTAACGTGAGATTTCCTTACAAGTACGATTTCCTATTATTTGATTTTAGATACTCACTTTAACCTATTATAGAAAACGTCTAAATCCAGAACTACACAAGCAGGGTAGGTATCTAAAACTTTATCCATACCTATAATTCGATACTTGTAATTTCTACGCACGTACTAGTATCTAATAAAAGACAATGCCTACTGCTACAGGAGCAATCTGCATTTATTCAAAGCTTAGGTATATCAAACGAAATAAACAGAAAACCGTTCACACAGTAACCTTAGATCATTAAGTAATATATAATAACCAAAATCGGCCGAAAGTTTAGTCAGAACCCTTTAGTTTCTGTGATCTGTGGTCAGAACATTTGCCAGCGTGCTCCATCCATTACTTAATGATCTAAGACAGTAACACACCGTAATTACTTAGTTAAAAAACGAATCAGCACAATATAAAACAATCCAACATTCCGAGAAATATGAAATGACAAGAGAAGTCTAAACAAACTTTTTATTTGAATCTTGAAAACATCTTTGCATACAGAATTAACCGTTGGATTATGTTTATTTCTCGCTTTGATATACAATTTGTAGTCATTGCTTTGTAGTTGGAATAATAGCTTGTTTGATGGTGGTTCGCGAATCACGTTTGCGTTTGCTGCAGTTCACTCCATATGACCATTGCTTCGAACGGTAGAGGAAAACATTGTCAGAAAAACAGCATACCTATTATATGCGAAAATCCAAAGATCATGGAGGAAAAGATATTAGGCTGTGTTATGTGTATTTGGTGTTCAAATAAGTCATACAATATATGCCTAGTGTGGTATGGTAGTTTATTCAAGAAATTTGCCTCGTCGCATAGCCGCGGGTTTGAAGTGATTTCAAACATTTTCTATATTCGAAAATTGAACAGAATATCATAGTACTTAATAAGCATAGCTTTAGAATTTGAGTGTATTTGTCGAAATAAAACTACATATATAAGGTAGGTATCTACTTTTTTTAAGTTTTATTAACTTTAAGACTATTACGCTCTATTACGTCATAAATCGACAATTGAAACATAGGAAATAGTTTCTTTTGTTAATTCTATTCACCGCAAGCACATTTTCATGAAAAAAATCGAGAGTCAATTTTATTGCGGATCTTCTTATCCGCTCCAATCAAATAAATCAAACATTATAATATTATAATTATCGGATTTCCCTTATCTGTTTCCCAGAAGACCACCCACGTAGCTCTGTCAAACAGACGTGGGCCAGAACACGGTAGCTTCAGCTCAATGGTCCTTAGGATTCGAGGAAAAACATCATTACATTTATTTATTTACGATTCCGCTGCGCTTAGCCATGTATGGAAGATGCAGCGAGAAGCTTATGTACTTATATCCTATAAAATATGTGTTGGGGTATAACAAATAAATTTTTATATTTTCTAGGAAAAAAAATAAACTTTATAATGTAGTAAATAGATATCACCACAATACAAAACAAAGTCGCTACCTCTGTCCCTCTATCCCTATGTATGCTTAAATCTCTTAGTTAAATCTTTAAAACTACGCATTTTGATGCGTTTTTATTAAAGATAAAGTGATTCTCGAGGAAGGTTTTAGTAGATATAATTATAATTTATTAGGTTTTAGACAACGTGGGTGAAGCCGCGAACCGAAAGATAGGTAGTACCTACATACATAAATGATAGAGATAATAAGATCAAAGTATTATTATAATAAATAGTACCTATAGATATTCTCTACACTTATTATTTCTGGCAGCTGATGAAATTATATCTATAATTATTAAATTTAGGAATAGTTAAAATCTTTGCACATTCGTTTGGTCACAGAATAGTAACTAGTAGCTAGCTAGTTTGGTCACAGATTAAGTTACTATGGTTTTGTGACTCTACAGTCTACAGTAATAAGAGACTTACGTCTACGTTTGCGTGCGTCTACGTTTTATGAATATGTAATTTATTGAAAAGACCACGTAATTTCATATAAGCTGTATATCATGTATGTACCTATGTACAAATTAATCGTTATCTTAGATAACCTAATGTGTGAAATTCTTATATGTAGGTATTTATAAAAACAGGACTGAATTATGAATATAATATTATCTATTTATAAAAATAAGTTTGAAGGCTGAAGCGGTGAAATTTAGTTTATAAATGATTTAAACAAGACATAGGTGACATAGGTACGTTATTATCCCGGTAAAATGTAAATAACATTATGATCGAGTTATCTAATAAACCTATTATTGTGTTCTTCCGTACAGATAAACTAAAGCAAATTCGAATGCATCAAGTCGATAAATTTATCTCAACAATATATCTGTAGCAATCGCGTTTACATCGAAATTACGATAAAGCAAGGCAACTCATTGGAAACATAATAAAACCGATTTAACTGTTACACCGATCGAGTTATTTATTTAAGTGTTTAATGACGACTGATTCCAGAGACCACACATTAAAGGTAACCTCCGTGTTCCCAGTGCCTACTTAACGGTCTTTTATTGGGTTTTGTGGGCGTTTAATCGCTCCGATAGTTTTTTTAAGAGTTACGGAAAATAGATCGGCCATTTTATTGTATTCGGTCGTGTCAATGATGAGGTTTGTTTTTATTACCTACTGTCTAATAATAACAACATTATAATATATTATTATATTAAATCCTAAATAGTAAATAATTAAAGATAAATAATTACAATTATTATAACATTATTACGACGTATTTAGTATTGTACGAAAAATAAAAAAACGTGATATGAAATATGTATAGGTAGGAATATAGCAGGTATGTATATTGTATATACCTGCTATATTCCTATATATCTAATCCTATATATATATATATAATTATAATCATATCATGCTACAATTGCTACATATATTCCACCTCCTACTATTTATAGCATATTAAGTATTTAATATGCTATAAACATGCTATAAATAATCTATTACTTATTGGCTTGATAAAGATTAGTCTCCTATCTCTTGTAGGTAATAATTAATTCTCCATTGCAGGAATCAGGATCATGAAAAGATCGAGGTCATCTAGCTGCTTGCCCCGTCTCCGACGCGACCGTGTTATTTAAAAGTTATCATATCCTCTCATCAGTGGAGGAACCACACAGTGGCAGGTGTAAACTTTTGCGGATCTGTGTGGGGGCCACAGTGTGGTTACTTCGTGACCAAATACAAATCGTCTCTAAAATCTTATTAAAAATCATTCTATTTCCCTCTAACCTACCGTGGTATATACAACATAGAAAGAGCTACCTTTAGAATCACATAACTTGCCTATTTGGTCGGTTTACTAACGGTTTTTATGTTGACAAAAACACGGCACTTCAGTCCACTAACTTTTGAACATGTTTTGTAGAAAAAATATGTACGCATGGTGTATGAGATTTTTAGCTATATTATTAGGAATATATGTAAGGTTTCATAATTATACTAAATTTAGTTTGAAAAATGTTTCATTTTTATAAAATAATCAAAATTAGTTGACATGACAGTACTACATTTTTGACCATCAATTAAAGCTTATTTTTATAGCCCACTTCATACATGATGAATACTATATAGTCGGAAATTTAATGAGGTTTAATTATTTCTTAAGTTTTCTAGTACTTTTCATATAAAAAAATAGAGAAATCGCGATTAAAAAGCACAAGTGTGCTTCACCGGGATCTGTCTGTGGATGAACCACAGTGTGGCCCCACAGATGCGCACATTCCACGATGGCAGCGCCCCACAGACGAGGGGATATGTCCGAACGTGTCCGAACTGAGATAGACCTTCAGAGAGCGAAACATATCGATTTTTTGTGTCCAGAAATATTCGATAACAGTTTAGATTAAGAAATCGAAAGCTAGCAAAGGCGCTGGTAAAGACTGGTTTTTTAAAATATAACATTCTCGTGTCAGAGTAAGTGAGTTTTTTTTACTCCTCCTCTAGTCCGTTTTCTTATGGGAAAAGGTATACATTTTTGAGTAAAGCAATGCCATTTGGTACGAATGTTGTACTCGTCCACCTAAGCCCAAATCGCCCGGTAGCCAGTCATTACTCCCCGGAAGGAGGGAGGGAGAGGGGGTTAAAGAACAGAGCGCCCGGCGCTCGGAAAAAAAATTCTGGCGGATTAATTTGGACCTTTGAGTCGAATTTGGTGTCGTTTTCAGGTAACTAGATGATGCCCAATTCATTTCCCATACCAGGTTTTTAGGGTTCCATAGCAAAATATGTCACAATCCTTAAAATAAAAAACTTTTAGTAGTGAAAAAATCCAAACAAACCAGTATAGTTTTACATTTTTGTATCAAACTTGGTTTATAAAAAATACTGCCTGAAAGGCAATTTAATACAGATTATAAAAACATTAACATGTAACATATATTTTATCATTTTAAATGTAAAAAAAATTATACAAAGTACAAAAACGTTCGACAGCGCAGCGTAGGGGACGGCTAATAGACCCGAAAAACAAGCAATATTAACTAAAAAAAAAAAACAGCCAAGTGCGAGTCTGACTCGCTCATCGAGTGTTTCGTACTTATTTGTCCCATACCATGTTAACTGTTCTGGTAGAACCTGGATATCTGATACTCACAAACTTTCGTCTTTATAATATTAGTGTGGTTTTTAATCATCTTTAAATTATAAATGAAGTCAGGTAACATTGTTAAAAATAAAGATATATAATAATAGAACGTTATAGTATTAATAATAATGACAACCACCTCCTCAATTGCATAATTCGGTACATTTGAGCTGGCGTTTAAAACACTTCAATCTGGAACTGCAAGATTTCACGCACCGATATCTTATTAATTCAAAGCTTCTCTTTTCTTTTTATTTCAGATGGGGAAGGAATATTCAGATTTTTTTGTAGGCCCCCAAATATACACAGCCTGTAAAACTGCCCCTAAGGTGTGTTGTTTAAGGGCAGCTTCTGTGGGTATGTTTTTATAATCTGTATTAAATTGCCTTTCAGGCAGTATTTTTTATAAACCAAGTTTGATACAAAAATGTAAAACTATACTGGTTTGTTTGGATTTTTTCACTACTAAAAGTTTTTTATTTTAAGGATTGTGACATATTTTGCTATGGAACCCTAAAAACCTGGTATGGGAAATGAATTGGGCATCATCTAGTTACCTGAAAACGACACCAAATTCGACTCAAAGGTCCAAATTAATCCGCCAGAATTTTTTTTCCGAGCGCCGGGCGCTCTGTTCTTTAACCCCCCCTCCCTCCCTCCTTCCGGGGAGTAATGACTGGCTACCGGGCGATTTGGGATTAGGTGGACGAGTACAACATTCGTACCAAATGGCATTGCTTTACTCAAAAATGTATACCTTTCCATACAAGCATGCCCATAAGAAAACGGACTACTTATCTACTTTTTAGTTTCAGACACGGCTTGAGCTTGACCAATTTTTATGAAATTTTGTATACCTAGTATAATAAATCCCGTTTGTTTAAAAATATGTAGTAAAGTAAATAATAGAAGTAAGAAGTTATAATATCAGATTGTAGGCATACTTACATGAAACAACGCTTGGCGGGTGAGACACATACGCCATCTAGATATTACACTGAAAATTACTAAATTGTAAAAAAAGATTATTATGAAGAGTTGTGCTTGATAATATTTGTATCCTGTTAATGCAATTGATAAATATTTTCATATTTCGATATACTAAAAGAGTTGTGACATAATATCGAACACTTGTAGTTTGTACCTAACTACAATTTTTTCACAATCTGCTGAACGAACGATCGCATGAGCCATGACATTGACAATTCAGATAAGGTAAAAATGACATTTGCGGACAGTTGTGCTTTGTTATCGTGCCGATTTATTTCTCGTTTTATTAGAAGAAAAAAATTCTTGTGTATTAATACTTGCAGATTTCATATGGATAATAAGCATGAAGCAAAGTCTGCTATGGAAATAGTGAACGTACCACCCATCATATCAACATACCGACATGCTTTACGTACTTTCGATGACAAGTTCAAAAATGATTTCAGCACCAACTTGAACAAATTAAAATCTATGATGGATACATTAAAGGCAGACGATTTCGGCTTCGACAATACTTTCAAAGATCCCGCTACGTGGCGTCGGCCCAACAAGGCTCCCTGCACATACATTGAGGTGTTCCAAAACAGTAAAGTTAATATGAGTATATTCATATTAAGACCCGGTTTTAAGATGCCATTACACGACCATCCTCATATGCACGGACTGTTGAAAGTTATATCAGGAGCTGTACGAATAAGAAGTTTTTCAGAATTCCCATTAAAAGAAGTAGTAAGTCAAGTTGATTTTAAAGTTCGTGCTAAACATGAAGCGGCGCGGCTCGCCCAAGGTTTGCACAAACGTAGAAGATTATTTGCGCAAATATCCCAGGATCATGTGTGCACAGACAATTCTCAAACATGCATTTTAACCCCAACTGTATCAAATTACCATGAAATTGAAGCTTTACATGAACCAGCGGCTTTTTTCGACATTTTAGCGCCACCGTACGATACATTTGTAGAAGGAATCGGTCCAAGAAGATGTAGATATTATTATGTAGCTAATGAAATAAGTTCAAGTCTAGTGGAGCTACAAGAAACGACAGTGCCAGAGTGTTTTTATTGTGATCAAGCGCCTTATCTAGGGCCAAATCTTTCATAGTTCATAATTAATATATTTTTGCTGGGATACAATCCCAGAGTTACCAAGAGGCGATGAGAACTTGTCTATATTTAAACGTCTAGTTCAAATGTTTTTGTGCCTTTAATTTAAATTATGCACTAACCGCTGCCTTGTTGAATAGCAAGGTTTATAAAGTGGGTCTAGTGTTAGTTGAAGTTTCAATACATTTATAAGTTACCTGTTAATATAGTGTAAGCGATACGGGAGCACACCAAATCACATTTATAGGCTTTTTTTTTACAACGGCAGCTTTAGATGATACATCATAAGTCAATTTGTTATTCAAGCTCAATCAATTCAATGCTCAGTTTTATTGATCCCAAATTTAGATAATTTGAATCAAAAATAATATAAATTTATAAAGTATAGAAAAAATTCGATCACGAGGCGGGACTCGAACCCGCATCCTTTCACGCCATTCCGGGGCGGATGCCTGACCAATTCAGCCACTCGTGACCCGCCAGAGCAATTTTTTTTTCTATTCTTTATAAATTTATATTTATAAAGCATTTGAATGCCATAAAACAAAAAAAAATATCAATTTCAACAAAAATAATATTTGAATTGGTGGTAGAAAAGAATTATTGGACAATAGTAACTGAGTATGAACCTATTTTCTATGTATACAATTTATTTAATAAATACATATTAGACTGAATAATGAATTACAATTTTATTAATAATTTTGACGAAACATCCAAAAATATGAATATTTAGAGATGTTTATTAAATCAGAGTTGAATTATTTAATAATAATTGTGATTAAGAAATATAATTTCTTTTAAATAAAAATGTTTCAAATTTTAACAATCAATATTATAAAAATAATAGATAATATAACAAGCAAGCATTTTATTAATTTTATTTTTACTTTTTTCTTGAAACTTCTGACTGTTAGGCCAATGAGAGGTAAAGTTTTATGATACAGGCTTCTTTTAAACTTTATTTCTTCTATTAAAAGCAATAAAATTATATACATTTTCTATAAGAGTAACTTATTATCAAAAATACATTTCATTGCTCATTGAATGCACTTTGTTCTCATTCCAAAACAATTTTCATCACAAATTATACATTCCTTAATTGGTTAGCACAATCACAAAAACCAGTCATTTTAACTAAATATTGCCTGATCTCTTGTAAAATTGTATTTAAAATGATGTATTTATAAAAGTATTTTGCAATGTTGATATAAGAGAAATAGTGTAAGGTTCCATTTAATTGTAGTACTTCATGTGTTCTTGTTATTAAATCTTAATTTTTGTTGAATGATTTATTTTATTTTTTACCTTATTATTTATAATATATAAGTTCATAAAAATACCCTAAGCTAAGAGAAATTCGAACTATGTTCAGATGAGTAATCAGTTAGTTTTTTTTTAATCATAGAGATCTCAGTTCTCATAAATTAAAACAACCTCTCTGTCTAATATGAATAAAGTTTGAGTGTTTTTAAATTTTGTCAAAAATACCAGTATATTTTGAAATAATGGTGTTTACGTTCAGTTTTGATCTACAAGCTACTGCAGGTAAAGCAACCTTTCACACGGCTTATCCATTGATGCGTGGTCATTCAGTATTCCAGCTGTTTAATTTGATCAGAATATACCCTTTATCAAACATTCAGACTGCCCTGTCATCAAACATTTGAAGCAGAAATAAAAAAGACGTGTGGCACTCGGGGACTGCCGCGGTAAAGCTATTGTATAGCATGCCTTCAAGCCACACCTCCGAGCCCGTCGGAGTGGGGAGCGTGAGGTTTTTTCGTTACGGAATTTCTGGATTCGGTCCCCGTGCTCAAGGCCCGCGATAGAAGCTATGCAATAGCTTAAAAAATTGGAAAATTCGAGAATATTATGCGTGAATAAGTATGTTAACTAAAAAGGCAAAAGCTTACTATAATCTATGATAAGGATCTAGGATGAAATAAAACCCAATACATATTGATTAATGATTTATTAACATAACAGTAAATGAAATGGTGAAGGCACATAGATTCAAATTTTCACAAGCAGAAGTACATCCATCTCACAACTTGGAGATGCAAATTTTATCATTGCAAAAAACATAACAAGGTGTGATAAAAAAATTCACTTAAAACATATCGTAACATATCTACGTGATTACAAACACGATTCAACTATAATCATCACGTTTTTACTATCAAAGATAAGACTGATAAATTTTGAGCACACTCCCAATCTTTATAAATGTTGAAAAAATTTTGTAAAAAAAACACAATAAATGCTTTTTGGAATTGCTTTATTATCACTCGATAAAGTGTATGAAAGTGATAAAAATATTTATTTATGAAAATTCGATATATATTTTATAGGAAATAATTAATCACCTCCATATACAAATCGAGCTGTATTTAAATTTATATAATAAAAGAAACTTCTTTAAAAAGGTATTTAACAATATTCAATCATTTAGGTACAAATTCAAGAACACAATAAATTGATATAACCAGTCTAATTTTTGATTCATTTACTTTAAATAATATTTATTAGTTTTTTCTATATAATCTATGTTATTAGAATATAATTAATCTCTTTTTACGTTATTATATTGTGCAGAGAGCTGATAATATATTACAGTGAAATATTTAATATTATAAATTCGAAATAGATGGCTTTTTATGTCTATTCGTATTATAATATAGAACATGTGAGCAATTTTAATCGACAACCATCGTAAAATCTTTCCAAATGTTAATAGATAGGTTTATTATTATTATATTTTATTATTTATTAAAGTGAGATTTTATAGGTAGATAGTTAATTGTTTTATAGTTATAATATTTCAAGATATTTTAACCTGCAAAAAAAAGTAATTTACTAAAAACGAAATACCGTAAAATTAAAATTAATTTCTCGTTAATTGAAGCATATTTTTAGACTAGTAACACATTGTACTGTTAAAATCTCAGGCGACTAGTAATAATGAAAAATTTGTCGATATAGTTATTTGAACACAATTGTCTTTATGCATTGATATGCAGATGTGAAGATTTATTATGACAATAGCTTAACTAAGAAGAAAAAAACATTATTAATTATAATTTTTTTATTCATAATAATATATTACGCATCATCCTAGTTTACTGTATGGATTGTTAAAATAGTGTTTACTTGTGACATAAAATAAAACTTTTCATTTATACGACACTAATATAAAATATAATTTTAACTATGTATTTATTTTATGGGTTGTGCAAAAGGTAAAAAAATATGTACTCTTGTCATGCAAAAAAAAACTAAAATTGGACGGTTCTAGAATTTTAAAAAATAATAAAAAACCATTGCCAGTCTTTGTGCTAAAACCAACCAATCAGAGTTCAGTATTACGTACCAAAGTGAAAATGACATAATTTCAACCAATCACACGCTCTTAATTCTGCCGCCAAAATTACACTATATTTTTTTTAATAGCTGCCATAATTCTATATAAAAAAATAATAACGCCTATTGCAAAAATAAAAAAAATATAATTATACGTTCATTAAACTTATATTACGAGAGATATTCAAATCATTTTTCTTACTAATTATATTTAAAAGTCCTTTGAACTTTGGATACTATGATATTTTTAGGGCACAATCCAAAAAGATTTTTATATGGTCATTTTTTTGCCTTTTTCTTTATTACTGGGTGACTATGTTTTTTTGTATTTGATATATTTATTTTTTTCTTATAATTATACATGGAAGCTTGTGTTTCGAAAGCATAATAAGTACCAATTAATATTACCAATAAACCTCACGGTGAGGAAAATTTCAACACACGTTTTCTTAAAAACTAATGAACCAATTTTAATGAAATTTCGTTGAGTGATAGCATTTTGTCTCCAATGATCTTTCATATTCGCACATGTACATCGTCACATTTTTCTAGCATAATTAATTTTTTCCCATTTCGCTTTTGTTAAATATTTTTATTTCTATTAAGGCATCCCTTTTACCTATTAATATTTTATTTTCATAGCGATGGATCGTCTTATACAGAATTATGCTTCAAGTAAAAAAAAAATCTTATATTTACATACATAAAATATTATCTAAATTTTTAGATCACATTTGAAAAAACCCAATAAACTACATTATATAAAAAGTCAGATCGCATGTAGACCTAATTTCACAGACTAAATAACCGAGGTTTATTAAAACGGCCGTTTTTATGGCAATTTAAATTTAGAACAGAACCTCCGTTATTTTTTGGTCTTTTTTAAAATAAAACGGCCGTTTTAGGCGTTTAACCTTCCATTGAACTGTCGATTAGCTTGTCACTTTATACGACAGTTAAACCCCCGGTTAACTTGTAACTTTATCCGTCTGTTAAGTGTCAGTTAAGGTGTAACTTAAGCTGGTAAAGTTGGCCTGTCACCGACACCGCCCGCTAAGTCGAACACAGCTTGTGCCACTTCTGCCGCTAATTTGTCAGCCGCCTGAAAAAAAATAGGTTATTATTAAAATTTAGTTACAATGCTACGAAGAATTATGAAAAAAGTGAATATACATCCAAAGAAAAGACATACGCTCCTATATATAGAAAAAATACAACGTCCTGATTCCTAAAAAACTATTCAATACGCAATTCCTCTTTCAAAAAATTAGTATACTCATGTTTACATAAGTGAACTCACACAAACTTTTTTTTTTCCTTTTTCACGGCAAAAAGATACGACCTTTTCCTCACACGCACACACACACACACACACACAAACATAATAACATCATTCTTAAAAAAACTCATACTGACAGGCCGATAATAAACACAAAAAAATAAACCAACGACCTCCTACACAACTCAACATTAGAGATGAAACGGATAGCAGTTTGGCCGGATACCGGATACCGGATATTCGGCCGACCAAGTGGCCGAATAGCCGAATATCCGGCCGCCGAATATCCGGCCGCCGAATATCCGGCGAAACTTAGCCGTTGTCATAGGATGGACTCGGTTCGATTCGGGTCTTTTCGTTGATGAGTGAAGTTAACAATTGTACAATTTTATTATTGTGTCGATTGCATGCAGGGCAGACACGTGCGTGATCGTTTTCAGGTTATAATTTTATTTGTGCTCTTATTATTTTAAGTACATACATATATACATAGGTCTAAAAGATTTAGCAACGAGAAATGGCATCGGTGAAGAAAAGATCGTCTTTATGGGAATACTTTGACATAAGCAGTGAAAATAAAAAGTTAGCTCTTTGTTTATTATGCAATGTTAATATTTCTCGTGGCGGCGAAAAAGCGAAAAAAGCAGGTAATGTATCTAATAATAAATAATCTAATTGCAATAATTTTAATACCTATCAAGTAAAATAATATCTTGCAAGTTTCGTAACATATTCAATAATTATTAATTATTGATTTCGGGGAAATGTAAATCTTGCTAAATAAAGCAAATAATTACTCAAAAATATGTTTCTTTTATCCAGCTATTTTTTTTTAATCGGCCGGATGTATATCCGGCCGAATAGTAGCTATCCGGTATTCGGCCGGATAGTATTATGGCGGCCGGATAGGCCGGATACCGGATAGTTACCGGATATCCGTTTCATCTCTACTCAACATCCCCTAAAGTTCGAAATTCAAAAAGCGTCCCACCAACACAGGCCGGTAAGAGAAAAAAAGTCATCCTTAAAAAAAACACATTCACAGGCAGCCTATAAACAAATTAAGAAAAAAAATGTGTGCGTGTACTAGTGTACACACGTAAGAAGTGAAACTTCTTTATAAACTTATTTTTCAAAAAATAATTTACTATAATATGCAACTTTACAGAAATACGTCGAATCAAGCGTGGCAGGGATAAGAAAAAGATGGCGCGTAACGGAAAAATGTCACGCGTAACGAAAAAATGTTACACAAAATTTTTTTCCAAGCTTTTCTTTCTTTCTTTACAAAATTTTTTTGATAAAGAAGTTTCACTTCAAAAAAAGAAACATAACCGACCTCCTGCGTATCAGCCTCCGCGTACACTCTCACTACGTCCTCAGTGCCGGACGCGCGGGCGAACGAGCGCCCGCTCGCGTACGCACCGCATAGCTCGTCTATACGCGATTGTAGACCCTCTGGTGTTAGGCATTTGCGTTCCGCGTCCGTTGTCGTTATTGTGTTGCGGTCCTAGAATGATGAATGCAGTTTTAAAATAAAATTAATGCTGCAATGAAAGAAATATGATTAAGTTTTATCAAAAAAATGTATGATGATAAGAAGGAGAAGAGAAATAGAGAATAATAAGAGAAGTAGAATACGTTGTTTATTGCTGTTGAACTTCACATGTGAACAAAGATGCTTTAAGAAGAGCGAGTGTCGAGTTTCTTGCCGATTCTTCTCGGTAGATGGCAGAAGCGAGCATCCGAATCAATAGAAGTTAAAAAATATTATTCATAAACGCTTGTAAAACATTATATACAAAAAAAACATACGACCGAATAATGCATGAACTGTTTTTTGCTTTACTTACTTGTTTGGTAACATACACTTGTATGTACGGTAAGCCGGCATAGCTTTGTTTAGCGTCCATAATACAAAGTTCCGTTGCTACTAACAACCGATCAAATACCCAAACATTTTCTTTATTTCCCATATATTATTACTTACTTGTATGGTAACCTTCAGTTGCCTGCAAGGTAAGTCGGTATAGCTCTCGTACCATTGCTTGGCGTCCATGCCTCGAGCACACAATACAGTTTCAACAAGGAACAAGTCGGATATAGCGTCGCCGACCGTTTCGTTCGTCGTGTCTATGAAGTTGAGCAACAGTTGCGCAGCTTTGCGTTGCTCTGTGTCGCTGGAATGGTATTTTATATGTTAATATGTGGGGAAAAGAAAGTTTTTTATTACTTAAATGTGTGAAAACAGAATAACATAGTTAAAAAAGCGGTTATTAATTTATTATTGGAGGTTTTATATTCGCATAAGAATACAGATTTAACTGGAATAAAAAAATATAGGAAAAAAAGAATAATGCAGGCGTGCTGAAAAAATCTTCAACATCGGCCACTACATTTTGAGAATTTTCATACTAAAAATTAAAAAAAAAAAACATTTTGTGTAATAATTGTGATAAAAATCTCGATTTTATTATTATCTACTGTGCTAAAAATCTCATCAAAAAGAGTCTCACCCTTCCTGAGCGATCTTCGCCACAGTGCTCTTAGTGACGTCACTGTACACTACAGTGCCGTGGCCGTTTGCTTCGAAGTAAATTCCGATGTCGTACGATAATGCCGCGTGGTGTAAATGTTTCACGCCCGTTTTTACGCAGGTTACTGGTACTTTCTGGAATTGAAACGATTTTTTTTTAAATATAGTACAAGGAAAGCAATAAGCATATATTTACTGGGTAAAGTAATAAGTGACTTTTGATATTCTTGATTGTCGAGGAAGTTTAAGTAAGTTTTCTGTATATTTTATTAGTATACAGAAAAACAAAAAATATGACAAACATGTAATGTAAGGGCCTATTTTCTGGAATGAAAAATAAATAAATATTTTATAATCAAAAACATATGAATTAAATCTTGGTTATTTTTTTTATTTGGCACCAAAACATAAATTCAGTAAAGCAAACAGAAAAGCTAAAATAGTCCTAATATCAATATTAAGTTCAGATAGATAAAGTTTTTGTAATATTGATATTCAGTGACAACCATTAAAGTAGGACTTGCATTATTAATTTTTATTTCTCACAAATATGACAATTTTTTCTTCAATTCCTAAAAATATCCTTATTTTTTCACTCACCAATTCCTCACAAATATATCTTGTAGACGCTCCATTAGCATACGCGGTTTGTACCAAACCGAGTCTCAAATGTGTCGCGTCACATGCCTTAAGTAGTTCCGTGATATATGATGCTAAAAGAGTCGCTATACGATCGCCGTCTAGAAGGTGCATTTTAGATCTGAAATACATTAAAATATTAATAAATCTCGTGTCACAATGTTTGTCCTCAATGGACTCCTAAACCACTTAACCGATTATAATAAAATTCGCACACCATGTGCAGTTCGATCCAACTTGAGAGATAGGATAGTTTAAACATGTAGGTACCACGGGCGAAGCCGGGGCGGACCGCTAGTACATTAAAATATTATTTGGTTGAGGAAATATAAATGTATGATTAAAAATAAAAAATACTAAGATTTATATCGAATGTGACGTTTAATACAACATCTAATAAAAGATTGCTCGTATTATTATATCTATTTGAATATTAGTTAAAATATGTTAAAGCAGAGAGTAAAATAGTATGTATAACATTCATTGACGTATTATAAACAAGTAGTCGACAATCATCCTTTAAAAGGTATCAAAAAATGTCCTAGCGGCGTCGTATAAAAACGTAAATAGAAATTAACATATTATCACATACAAAGTCAAAAGTATCGATAATAATTCAACTCTGCCTGATACACGTGTAGGCAGAGTTTAAATTCGGACAATATTTGAGTCAAGTTGAGTATCGTACGTCAATCACTACATAGTATAAAACAAAGTCGCTTTCTCTGTCCCTATGTCCTTTGTATGCTGAAATCTTTAAAACTACGCAACGGATTTTGATGCGGTTTTTTTTAATAGATAGAGTGATTCAAGAGGAAGGTTTTAATATATAATTTATTAGGTTTTAGACAAAGCGGGCGAAGCCGCGGGCGGTAAGCTAGTATTATCACACACATCACATATCATATCAAGATTTAAAAAAAATGTTTTTCATAGCAGAATTTCAGATTTTTTTTTTTATTAATTAGCATAAAAACTCACTCGTCATCCAAATAATAATACACGATTCTGTCCGCATCGCCGTCTAACGAGGCTACTCTCTGATAGGGAACGTGTTCGACTCCCACCGGTTGCTTTTGGGACACCTTCACGAAATCTGCTCCACACTGTAATTTATTACGTATATATGTATTACAATTTAAAATTGAACAATTTTGTAATTTGTGTGAGATACGTATGTAAAAAATTGTGCAAATTGATAGTTGATTGTCTCTTTTTTCACATTGTTGGTTTTTAGTTTATAAATATGTTTGGGTTAGACCACATTGTGAATGATGTGGGAATTTATAATATTTTGAATATATAGTATTGTTTATTGGAAACAAAAAAGAGGTGATATTAAGTAGTGAATATTACTACCGATCGTCATCCATAATTGTTATCACATTTAAATATATTTATTTTCTTTTTTTAATGTCTTATTTTATTCCCACCATAGAAGTCTTTTTTAAATAAAACAAAACTCACATTCAAATTCAATTTCCCGCCATTGCCTCCCAAATTGAAGAGAACTAAATCCAATTCTCCATCGAGTGTTTTCTTGATAATATTTAGCTTTTTACCCCCCACGCCATTAGCGCCATCCACATATAAAGTTGTATTATAATTGCCGGCGACTGGTAGCTTTTGACGTATGTTCTTAAACGAGCCTACTATTTTCTCGTAGTATCCTGGAAAAAAATGTTATTTTATTGTATTGTTAGTTTCTTTACAGTACTGTACTTTTAAATGGAGTTTACATAATGAGACGATATATCAATAAAAAAAAATAAAAGACATTTTATTTGTTTCATTGACGTGAGTCTACAACTAATCTATCAATCGCTTATTATAATCTTCAAAATATGGCTGAACTGCGCATAAAATTTCATTGAAATTTAAACCTTATCTCAAGGGAGTAATGGTCAAAGTCCACTGTATGCTAGTAAGAATACTGCCCAATACACACAGGCAGAGTTTTGCTTCAGACATTTTTTATGTATAATCGAGATTGTAAGTAAAATATTTTACAATTCACCTGCGTCTGAATCTACATCTTTATGGCAAGTAAATGATTTATTTGCTTAAATTAAAGTAAGAAAAATATAATAAAAATAATACCTTCTTCCGTAGGAGTTCCATACGTGTTATCATTCCTACATTTAACACAATAATGCAACATGGGGGTAGTCACAATGCCGAACTCTTTGGCTGTGCCTTTCAGCGCCATTACGCCGTGAACCGCCGCCGCGGCAAGACGTGGGCTTGTGTATCTGTGGATATATAAAGTAAATATTTTTTTTTTTTTTGTATTATTTTGGTTTGGAAATACTAAAGAATTAATACAGGATTCTGATTTATAATATACTAGGTTTCCGCCCGCGGCTTCGCCCGCGCAGTCAAAGAAAAACCCGCACAGTTCCCGTTCCCGGGATTTCCGGGATTGCGTCATTTTCCCGGGATAAAAAGTAGCCTATGTCCTTTCTCGGGTATCAAAATATCTCCATACCAAATTTCATGTAAATTGGTTCAGTAATTTAGGCGTGATTGAGTAATAGACAGACAGACAGAGTTACTTTCTAATTTATAATATTAGTATGGATAATTTTTAAGTAAAATTTTTTGTTTAATATTTTGGTTTGTAAATATGTACTTGTAAATGGATTGAGGATCGAATCTGCAGTGTATAAAACATTTTTTTACTGATCTTTATAATGAATTTTTAATTTTATAGTATTTTAGTTGAGATAAATTGAGATGGAATTGATTTTGTTATTTTAATCTTTTTATTACGACGGTATGGATTATATTGCAAGTACTCATACACTATTTGTACTATTAGTAACAAATTACCATAAAAATATGTTAATCAATTAGTCACTTCGTGAATGTGTTTTTTTTTTTATAAAATATAAATTAAAAGATATTTAACTTACCTTGTGTCCATTCCAATATAAACACTCGCCTTCAGAGCCATATCAGCATTAACTTCTTTAATAATTTCCCCCGTTGTTGATTCTAAGTCATTGTCACTGAAAATTAATAAAACATATATTAGAAACTTCATAAAACTGACGACATCTCCTAAATTTATAACGAAGATGCTCTTTCTATATTAAGAGGATACAAAGTGCTTTTAAAAGAAGTCATGTTGCGAACTAATTTTTGAGTTAGAGTTTAAACTATTCAGTAAGCCGTAATCTTCATAGTAGTGCTCTACGAGATTTACTTTCGTTGTTCTTAGTGCGTTCGTAAAGATTCTATGCAATGTTCTAATACTGAATAACACTGAATTCGAGTTTTCGTTTACACTTTTTAGTGTTCGTGTTTTTTTAGTTTTAGTTTCTGTTATTAAAGCCCCATAAACCGTTGAATAAATCTATTACGGTGCATTTACATCAAACAAGTGAATGCTAATTCTAACCCCACTATGTCAAATTCTTTTAGTGTAAACAGGCGCAGAGCATTCTTTCGTTGTTCTTAGTGCGTTCGAAAAGATTTTATGCAATTTTCTAATACTGAACAACACTGAATACGAGTTTTCGTTTACACTAAAAGATCACAAAAGAATGCTCTTGCTCTAGCTCTATGTTCGTTTGGTCTAAATGCACCGTAACTATCATTACGTTCACAATCAACTGTTTTAAATAGATACAATCTATACATATAATAAATCTGTAGAAGAGTCAATTCCGTATATTGAAAATATTGAAAAAATAAATAGCAGGGGGTGTTACTGGATCGATACCAAACCCAAATATGTGATTAAAAAAAATGTTTGTCTGTCTGTCTGTATATGCATCACGTGAAAACTAACGGTTCGATTTCGATGAAACTTCGATGAAAAGATGTCATTGTCAGAGTTACTCAAAATGGAGAAATAAACAATCCACGCGAAGACGGACATCAGCGCGGACGGAGTCGCGGGCGAAAAGCTAGTACAATAATAAATAAATACCTGACATTAGCCATCCTCGTAGCGATAGCCTCCCAGCTTTGTTCCAGCATTTCGCCGTCCGGGTCGATCAGCTTCACACCGTTGTCTGGCTCCAAATTGTGCGACGCTGTTATCATCATGCCTATTGTGCGGCCTGGAATAACAAGGATTTTCAATTAGTTTAGTTAAGTAATTTTAAATAACTCAAAAAAGGTCTAATAATTATAATTATTAATTTCTATTAATTAAAAGAATTCAGAAGTTACTCGGTCTCTTGAATTAAGATTGAAATCTTGAATTTTTCTAGCACAAACATAAACACGCACGCACGCACACACGTAGGTACGCACATTGATGCGTATACGTACACGTACTCAAACATGCACACAGACGAATACATTGAGGCATTTGATCGTATTGATTAATGATAATGGGAAAGTGATATGCACATTTTGATTATAATTACATATTATCAAATAAATTATAGTTGCCTCTCTCAGTCTTTATTTAAATCTTAGATAGTCTAGTTGTAAAGAAACTCGAAACAAATTTCAAATGCATCATGCTACACTGATATAATAGACAACGGACACAAATATCTAGAAAAGGTCAAATAGTCAAGGTCTTGAATGTACACTAAAGGTAGCCTGTCTAGCCTAGCCTACGAATTCAAATATGGGTCGAAAAATAACACGTTTCTGTATACATTCTTAGATATATCCTTTACTATAATTAAATAATATGTATGCAAATTAACAAAGTCTAATTAAGTACCTATTTAATTATATTTTTTAATTGTCCCTACCAGAAACGTAGTAAGCTTGTGTGTGTTAATTCCTTTTTAAGACTATTTTCACCATAATATATTAAAACATTTAACTAAATCATTCACAATACCTCTATTTCTATCTAAGAAAAGCGAATTACCCCCATCTTTACATAGACACAAATATATCCTACCCACAGAAACAGACGCATCCACAATTCATGACGTCACAAACGATTTCCTGCAAGCAGGTAAATGGTATCCAAATATAACATGACCCATTATACGGCTGTAGACACAATCGTTCAATTGTTTCAAGAAAGGATGTTACAACGGCGCGTTCTGAATTTCGTTTCTATGGTTTGATTGTAGATAAAGATATGTGGATTGTTGTTTATGTAAATGATACATTTGCATAAACAAGTATTAAAAAGTAAAGCTAGACTGTACAAAGTTGAAAGCAAACTAATTCAGTAATAGAAGTGCCTAATGCCTTTATCTATACAATAATTATTATTAGAATATTATCTAAAGATATAGATGTTCGGGCTATTAATAATGTCTTTACATAATAGGCCGAGAAAACTTTAAGTTAATATGTTATGCTATAGTTTAAAGAATATGTTCTAATAGTTCTAAAACTTCTAATACTCAGTATACTCTACCGTTATTTATAACAAATAACAAAAGCTACTTTCATAAGCTAAGTTTTTCAACAAAAATTTCCTAAAAGTATCAAGTAAAATGATCCCCTAATGGAATAGCACTATACAAGTCATATCCTAAACTATGTTTATTCTGACGCACGGCACACCTACGTATCTACGCAAACGAATTATAATCACTACAAATGATAACGTTATAGGACAACAGCCGATTAAATCACGAAGAGTTTGCAATATTATCATAGATTGTTCCGATTCAGTAATATTTAATAAACGGTTATTCATTTGCCGACAACGTCCATGTAACGTTTATACTAGGTACTTGATGTTTGCGATTACATAAAATACTAGCTGCTCCGCGCGGTTTCACCCCGGTAGCTCCACTCCTGTTGGTCATAGCGTGATGATATTATAGCCTTCCTCGATAAATGAGCTATCTAACACCGAAACAATTTTTCAAATCGGACCAGTAGTTCCTGAGATTAGCGCGTTCAAACAAACAAACAAACTCTTCAGCTTTATAATATTATAGAATAGATTGTATGCATCTAGTTATTCTAGTAATAACCGTAAAAAGGATTGCTTTCCTATGACAAAAAACATATGAATAAAATGAATTCTCTAGCAGTCTATAGTGACGTCCAAGCTCAACACAAGTACTTACATTATCTAAGTACCTATTTAAGTAATAAAAAAACTGAATTGCTCAAGCGTAATTTTACTCGAGTGTTTAGTAAATATTTTATAAGGGCAAATAACTAATAAGACAGTCTCCCCGTGACCACGCTCGCTGTAAAGTGTTCGAAACGTCGGGAAAATAATATACCTAATGAATAAATCGCGTTTAAAATCCGTTAAAAAGTATTTAATTTCTAAATATATAATACTCGCGTAAAATCAAACACTAATAAGACTTATCAATTATCATAATACTAATTTGCCAAAACAGGTTAAAATATCCCCAAGTAAAAGTGTATGAATAACATGTTTTCCCATACGATCCGTGAGGGGAGCTATGACCTACATTTCTAACTTGGCCTTTCCTGCATCATATCCTAGTCGCAAAGCAATCAGTTTCCTGATTGCTCAATTTCCGATCGGAAAAGTAACCTGTGTGATGATTTTCTGGGAATTAAAAAGTTTGCGCCTGAATATATCAACAGTTGATAATTATGTGTTCTTGTACGTATTAAAAAGAGTTATATCTATAGATTATTCATCGATATATCGTAATGGTAATATAAAATATTGCTAATTTCCTAAAACAATGCAGATTTGAGGAATGTAGGTATATTTTGTTCTGATATGTGCGGAATGCAGTGGGAGACCTTAGAATCAGAAAGTCCAAAAGTCGACCGGGTCACCTACGAAAATTTTGTCTGTAGAGTTCTCAAAACTCATATACCTATATGGCAACAATTATCATTGTATTCACATGTCTTGGCCTAGTTACTACCGTTAATCTTCCGCATTAAAAGAATCCCAATAATAATAATCGGATCAGAACATCGGAAGACGATGTATTCTGTATATAATATGGTAAAGGTCGCGCTTACAATTTAGCAGTTAAGCGAAAATCGATTCAGCACATATGGAATTAAGGTCGATATACCTATGCAGATGTTACATAAGGCTTTGGGGTATTACAAATTACTATGCAATGCAATGTATAACAATTCAATGTACACGAGGGAGTAGCCAGTAGGCCAAGTTCTTGTACCAATTGGGTCGTTGTTACGATAAAATTAAAACTGTCTTCTAGGAATATGTGCTAATGTACAACACATGTTTTTAAGGGAATCGTAGGCTCTTATTTTAACCTAGTAATCTATACATACATAGTTATATGACATATTAATGAGGTATTTTTGTCACAATTTTTTTTGGGTCGAGTTTAATAGCTATCTATAGGTACTATACTAATATAAAATATTATAAAGCTGAAGAGTTTGTTTTTACTTGAACGCGCTTATATCAGTAACCACGGGCCCGATTTGAAGAATTATTTCACTGTTAGATAGTCCATTTTTCTAGGAAGACTTTGAATATATCATCACACTGAGACCAATAGGATAGGAGCAATGCGAGTAAAACCGCGGGGCACATGTAGTTCTTATATAAAGTGCCTAATCGTTTTATTTCTAGCATAGCATAAGTAGGCTATAAATAATAAAGGCTTCATAATTAATCGGGTCACTATTGCACTTGTAAGGTTACTTCATCGAGATGTTCTTAAGATTATTGATAATAGCAGTGTTATCAACATTAATTCAATTATCTATACTAATATTATAAAGCTGAAGAGTTTGTTTGTTTGTTTGAACGCGCTAATTTCAGGAACTACTGGTCCGATTTGAAAAATTCTTTCGGTGTTAGAAAGCCCATTTATCGAGGAAGGCTATAGGCTATATATATCATCACGCTAAGACCAACAGGAGCGGAGCAATGCGGGTGAAACCGCGCGGCACAGCTAGTAAGTAATAATTAGCTTACTACAATTTGAAATAAAAATGTAATAAGATACAAATGTTGTGTTTACGTTAACGAAACTATAAGTTTATCATTAATTTCATAAAAAATTAATATGCTCGTTTCATCCCGGTTCTAAAGTTTGGAGTGATGAAAATGATGTATTTTAATTAAGACTACGCTTTCTGTTTTAATTAACTAATTAGTAATAACAGTTCTATAAACTTTATTTATTTAAGTAGATAGCTATGCTATACGTATAACTAGATAGTATTTGAAACATCCAAGTAAAGTTATATTTATCCGCGCGCCAATTTCACCCAAATCCATTGAGCCGTTTTGCGGAAGCATTCACATTGAATAAATATCAATATTTGTGTAATTGTGAAAATAATATCTAGATATCTATACATACTTAAGACTAAACATACTTAGACTCTAGATATCAATACTTTCATGCTGAAAGCGGACGCAACTATTTTCAAAGTCGGTTAAGAATAAACTAAAAGTGTGAGTCACTCACCATTTTTACACCTGGATCGAATAACCGCCAGCAATCCCATGCGATAAACAACATGCTCCAGCAAACTGGCTCTGAAAAGAAATACATTATATAAAAATCTATACTAATATTATAAAGCTGAAGAGTTTGTTTGTTTGAACACGCTAATCTCAAGAACTACTGGTCTGATTTGAAAAAATTCTTTCGGTTTTAGATAGCCCATTTATCGAGGAAGGTTATAGGTTATATATCATCACCCTAAGACCAACAGGAGCGGAGCAATGCGAGTGAAACCGCGTGGCACAGCTAGTATATTTATAAACATCTAAGAAATCATCTTCACTACATAGTATAAAACGAAGTCACTGTCGCTGGCTGTCTGTCCGTCTCTATGTATGCTTAAATATTTAAAACTACGCAACGGATTTTAATGCGGTTTTTTTATTAGAAAGTATGATTCTCCAGGAAGATTTTAGTATATAATTTATTAGGTTTTAGACAAAGCGGGCGGAAAGCTAGTTGTTATTATTATAAAGAGGTTTAACATGCTAATTTCACGAACTATAAACATTTAATTACGAAAAATAGAAACATCATTTTACAAGTCGGTTTAAACATTCTAAGTTATATTTTTTTCTACATTTTGGCAACATTCCTTGCTCTAATTCCTTGTGATAATGAGTGTGATGAAATATAATAAAAACTAGCAATGATTAATTATAAAACTCTTCCTATAAGAATTATATTTTTATCGTAACAATATTCATTTTTCTGAAAAAAATTGATGTTATTTATCTTACAAATAACTCGCATATAAAAATTTGTTATTAATTTTCAATCTCTCTCTTGCAAAGTCAGACCATGATTTCATTTCATGAACTAAAAGATAAGATAGGCCTTCCCAACTTCCTAGTAACAATTCTATAAATTCGAAAGTTTGTGACTCTTTGACACAAGAACTACTAGAGCTATTTTAATAAATCTTTTACCAATAGAAAGCTAGATCTTTTCCGAATAACGATAAGGTAAAAGTTAAGCGAAGCTGGGACTGACACCTAGTAAATAATCTACATAGTTTGTAGTGATAAATCATACATAGAATACAATAAATCACTACATAGAATAAAACAAGGTTGTTAAGATATTGCATAGCTTCTACCGCGGGCCTTGAGCGCGGGGACCGAATCCAGAAATTCCGTAACGAAAAACCCTCACGCTCCCCACTCCGACGGGCTCGGAGGTTTGGCTTGAAGGCATAGCATGCAATAGCTTTACCGCCGCAGTCCCCGAGTGCCACACGTCTTTTATTTTCTCTATCACTATGTCCCTATTTATGTTTAAATATTTAAAACTACGCAACTTTTAGACAAAGCGGGCGAAACCGCGGACGAAAAGCTATCTCAATTAATAACAAAATAAATAAATTACTCCAAAATCTGTACATTACTAAATATAGCCGCAGTTATTTCCATATCAAAACTTCTTAATAGGCATTTCCAATAAATAAAAGTATTTTGATAAGATCATAAGAGCTTGGCTATCGGCCAACAGATTTCAAAGCACTTTCTTACTAAGTGTGTTTTTATAGTATAATTATAGTGTTTTCTTTATTTTATACTAATGATGGAGATGGGAATCGTAAGTTCTTTAAATTTGAAGATGTGTGGGGACACATGCTAATGATGTATGTATGTATTTATTTGTATGTATCTTGGGGTATGGGACAGTATCAAGTTTGTTTCATAAGTTAATTTTCTTTTAAACATGGTTTTATTAGCTTAACCTGTATGTTTTTATATTTGAGTATATAACCATCATGTTTGTATATAATCCGCCTCCTTGGTATAGTGGTTCTGGGGTCCTGGGTTCGATTCCCGGTGGAGACGAAGAAAAAAAAATATCTCGGTCTGGCAGGACACAGAAGGCTGATCATCTACTTGTCCCTAAAGAAAATCGATCAGTGAAACAGATGTATGAATAATGCATCTGCCCCTTACCCCACTTGGGGACATGGGACTTCACTTTTTTGTATATAATTGTTTCCTTTAGACTTCATTTTGACCCACTTGGGAAAGTAAATATTAATTTGAGTACTTAAAGAAATGATAATAGAATAAATTTTCAAACATTATTTAATTTAAAGAGAGTTGAAATGTGGATGTCTTCTTTCATGTTAACCAGATACCAAATCTTATTGGAAAAAAAATAGTTTCAAAGTTTAATTTCAAAAATCAAGAATTTGAATAAAAAATATATAAATACAACAACAATCTTGAATTCTTGAGTTTCTATATGAATGTACAAAACCATACAAGGAACTTTGACCCCAAATAAGATCATTATGAACATAACATAGATACATAAATGAGTAATCATCTAATATGGTTAGTATGTATATATTACAGATTAATTATAATTCAATGTCAGATGAGCAAATGCAATTAATTACGACTAAATAACGAGGTTTAACTCTATTTATATGTGTATGCTTTCTAATTATTGATCGTTATCGAAGTATTGACATATGAAGCATCCCTTTTATTAATTTAAACACAGGAAAGTCATTGACCACTGTAAAGGAGACTTCCCGTTATAAAAAATTTATTGGTGACTCATGAATTACTACTATGAATGAACGTAAAAGGATATTGTGTCCTTAGCGCATTTGCTTACGTGACACATTCCAAAAGCACACAATATGTCTCTAAGATTTGGCCTAGTTTTGCAACATTTGACTGCCGCAAATGGAAAATACGCTCTTATTGATTCTATACTGCAGTACAACGAAAATAGTTACTCACTTTGTGCGGAATCCGGCAGTGCCGTATTGTATGAAAACGTCCGTTGTTTTTGGGTGCATTTCTCTTGCGAACGCGTACACGACTCGTAAACTACTCGGCGGCATTCTCTCCGGTTTTATTAATTTATAAGGCCGCGAAACAAGTCAAGCACAATCACTTGGAATCAACAAACGAGATTTCCTCATTCCCGCTTTGACAACGACGAATGTCAAACTCCAAATATCAGATGTCAAAGACGTCAAAGATAGTATTTATAACCCGATAAATTTAAAATAAAGGAATCTGAGAAAGGAATGTATTGAATGTAATGTCGATTTGAAAGATATTTTTAGCCATCTAATTTGTTAGTATTATGTCTAGTCATATAAATGTCAAAGTGTGTTGGTTATGCTATTCGATGATAGATGGCGCTATTTATGACATTGACTATTGTTATATCAAACTAGATGGCGTTACTGTGTCGTAACACCAAGGGTAACACTATTCTCCACTAGATGGCATGATAAACATATCCCATACAATAATGACCATTCAATTAATTACACAGATTTAATTATTATTACCCGATAATTTTATTACAACGACAACTAGTTGCATAAATTCGTGATTCGTTAGATTTGCATTAAGGACAATAATTTAGTGAATGGTAAAGCGTGTATTAATTAAAATCTGGCGCTTTGCCAAATGCAACGACATTCATGGAATCGTTTCAACTGCACATCAAAGTAAATTAATTATGATCTAGTAATCGTTACGTTTCTCAGACAGGCCAATTAAATATATGACAGCGTGCATTTAGATAACGTGAACTATATTTATATGAATAGATATTATGCTTTAACTTGGGAAAAATAAATCCGCCTTATAGACAGTTTTCACAATTTTTTCAAAAGTATAGATGTACCTAATAAAATTTCAAAATCTAGATTTAGATTTACATTATTAAGAAGTACTTACCGTTGTAGGTACCTACCTAAGTACCTACGCGTACGGTGGAAATCGGATAAATATAAACTCCTATGATCATAACCTTATTGTAGCTACCTACTGTTTGGTCTGGTTATTTCCAGAAACGTACCTATAGGCTATAAACCTTTTAAGTAGGTATAGAGCTTCTTACAGTAGACAATATTGTACTGTATAGGTTTTTATGTAAGTATATACCTAATATAGGTACTTAGGTAATAAAGTCGATTACTTATGCATAAAAAAATGCAATATCTAATAATATGTAAATATCTATTGTAACTAAGAATTCAAATAGTAGATAGATAAAATATAAGCATCAGCCTAATAGCATCATAAACGAAAGCGATTTGTTAAAAATGTGTTTAATTTAATTAATTATTACCATTAAAATTTTTCCAAGTTATATCTTCAATTAGACTACATATTTATTTGTGTTCACATACTCTTTTATCACATTATGACAGTCTCATTTGCGCAAATTCCGACGCCATTAAATCAATTAGAGACATGTGTCGTTATTTATCTAAATTAGAACCGAGTGCCGATCATTAGTTTCTTATTCAGCCTCTTGTCTTTAGAATGTAATAAACGAAAAATATTTCAATGGGTAACAAACAAGGAAATTTAAATGTAATTTCTTATTACATCAGTCAGAATCGACATTCGAAACATTATTCGAAATCGAAAATTTAACAATAATTCCAAAAGTTTTCAAACTTCGGTCAAGTGAATGGTACATTGGGACGACAATAAATCTCATTTTGCAACCTTGTCCGCAGTCCGGAACATTGTTAAAATTGCAATTAAATTATTTTTTTGCTGTATGGTCGTGAAAAAAATTCCAAAAGTTCTGCAAACTTGGGAAAGTTTTCGATATAATATTTCATATCACGTATTAAATTTGCAACCAATCTTAGTGTACGGAACATTGTTAAAATTGCAATTAAATTATTTTTTGCTGTATGGTCGTGAAAAAAATTCCAAAAGTTCTGCAAACTTGACACAGATATCGGAAATATATACCGAACGGTTGTATAAATTTGCAACCTTTTTCGTTGACCGGAACATGTTTATTTATAATTATTTTTAATTCGTGGTCATTTTTTCGAGCAAGGTGGTCTCGGAATAATTACAAAAGTTTTGGAACTTGGTTGCAAACTTCGAAAACATCTATTCTGATGCATTTACAAATTTGCAACCTCATTCAGTTTAATAAAAAAAAACATTAATATTCAATATTAAAAGGTGTTCCGTACACTGAGATTGGTTGCAAATTTAATACGTGATATGAAATATTATATCGAAAACTTCCCCAAGTTTGCAGAACTTTTGGAATTTTTTTCACGACCATACAGCAAAAAATAATTTAATTGCAATTTTAACAATGTTCCGGACTGCGGACAAGGTTGCAAAATGAGATTTATTGTCGTCCCAATGTACCATTCACTTGACCGAAGTTTGAAAACTTTTGGAATTATTGTGAATTGATTGTCTTGACTGACTGGAGTATATCTAGAATTTATGCATTCATCTTATTGGACAATTTTTTTTTTAAATATAGAATATAAAAAAGCTCTACCTAGGTACTCAAAAAAACTTACCACATTCCTACTAACAACCTACTTTTAGCAGTTCATCTATTTTCATTATTATACAGGATTATAATATCTCGATTAGATACCTACTAAGATAATTATGTATTTATCCTAAAACAAAACTTTTGTCCAGGGATTTTTGTACTATACCTATTTTGTATAGCTTTATAGGTAGGCTATAATATAAAGTTATACAAAATACCGACAAAAGATAAGACTCCCAAATGAACCCAAAAAATGTTTTCATCTTGAGAATTATCTAGATTCCCATTTTAACCTACAATCTTAAATAATTTAATTAAAAAGTTGTATACAAATGTCAACCGCCAATTACTTAAGTGGCACAGATAATAAATCACAATTACGATATCCGTCAATCCGCACGCATGAGCGCGGCTAACTAATTAGATAATTAGTACAAGTCCACAGTTCTGTACAGAAATAAACGGTCTATGGGCATTAATAACATGTGTAAATAAATAAAAAGAATTTGTTTGTAACTACGATTGGTGATAATTAAGATTTTATTTGGCCCTTTTTCTTGTTTCCTCTCCATAAGAACTTTCCTTGAAAATTAGCCGAATTTGTCGAGCCATTTTCCAGACTCCAGTCTTATCTATACGCTTATTATGTATATAGGTAGATTTGGTCATTACTCATTAGCCACATCGTTATTTCATTTGTCTTCTCTTGTCTTGACTTGTCTTTTAAACGATTGCGCACATTATAACAAAAAGATAATTATTGAAAATGTTATTCATTTATCACAAAATATACCTAAGCTGCAAAAACATTATGTTTGTGCGACTTTTAATGTAACTTTGTAAGCTTTCGGTTAATGAAAATTATTTCATACGCTTGATTCTCACACCGGTAACTCTAACAAAGAATACATAGGTAATAATAATTGTTCCATAGCTGTATTGCTTTGTATAATATGCTTTTTGTAACTATTTAAGGCGAAATTTAAATAATTTTAATTAAGCTCTAGACTAAAATGTAGTAAAGAATTAAAAACCTTCAACTTCTTATTGTATTTTAGGTATAATAATAATGATGTAGTAGGTATCTACTATTTTACCAATCAAAATATTTAAAACTTTGTTCGGACATACCTACATGATACATTGGTAGGCCAATACTATCTTAAAATGATCTTAATTATTCATAACCTTTAAAAAGTAGATCAAAATGGCAATATTTCCTCTATCCTTACTACAATTATAATAAAGCTGCGATCCAGTAATCGTATTTTACAGATACGAAACCAAATTGTTTGAAATATCATTTCTGTAATAGGCAACACTAATGGTTACATTTGCCAGTACAAGTTGAACCCTCATACATCTTATACGCTGAAATGAGGGAAATTACTTCAGAACATAATCACCCTTATTCCTTTGAGCATAAGGTTGATGTTTCGTTGAAAGTAAATACATGAAAAATTATGAAATTTTCCAAAGATTGGTTGATTGAATATTAAAAGGTCTGGCATTTAGTTATTTAGACTTCTTGCTATTATCTAACTATTAGCCATTTTGAAATATTAATTCCATTTATTGTAGATATCGTTCGTTCTTTAATGGGCGGTAATTCAGCTATTCCATGTGGATTATGTTATAATAATTATATCTATACGATTGATACATATGGTTGTTTTGTTTATTCGAAATTTGGTGATAGACTTGTGTTATTTGACGTGTAAGATTCGACAACCGATGTTATCATTAAATTATCTAAGTAGGTACCTACATATCTATATGTTTTTGATTAAAATGCTTTGTAAAGATCCTGATTGCCCACTGGTTTTGCAAAAACAAAACCATTTTTCTAATTAATTGGTCATGGTTATTACTTATTAAGTAACTTTGCCTGTGACCATTTATCCTACGGTCCTAGTTCCTACCCACTTTATTAAACACAAATAGGTATGGGCAAATGTTACTTTTGTAGAACAGAATCTTTGGAATATTTGCAAGCCTGTTTTAAAATATATTGTAAGTAGGATTTATCTCCTTTTATTGACTTTATTGAATAATATCTAACACTTTAACTACCCTTTTATATTTTGAATTTGAAACAAAATAAATATAACCCAATATCCAATCTAGCTTTTACCTACTTACTAGTTATTATTCTGTGCTTTTACTTTCTTTAAAAAAATTCACAATCAAAAATATTTCAGTCTCGATAAATGTATCCAAAGATAAGTTATCAATTCTACTAAGTTACCGTGAAGCGATACCGTGAGATGTCGGATGCTAATGAATTATACGTTAGCGTTTTATAAGCTTAAGCCGAAAACACACGAGGCTGTTAAAAGTTAAAAGTTTTTCATGACTGATTTTCCTATGTTATCGTTATAAAATTATGGTACCTATTCATACCTATACATATTAAACGCACTAAAATAAATTAATATAATTCTCTTACAAAATAAAAAGCATATTAAGCATATAACATTGGCAAGAGACCGCTCAGGACCGGGGAAGATAGAGAGTTCTCGTCTCAGAGGCCAAGACCCACTTTGGGGTTTCAGCGCCATAGGAGTAAGTAAGTAAGTACTTAGGTACAAAATAAACAACGATTAAAGTATCACAATGTCCTCTCTACTATTTTATTTTCGAACGCGAATACTTCTTTTCTTCGCGAATTATCCAATTCCTATAAGCATGCTGCTATATTTATTATACCTAGTCATCTTTTCTCCTTAAAAGACGTTTAAAAAGAAGACATTTCAATTTATACTTGCCTACTCCTTTTTTTCATTAAACGTTCCACTATACACAGCCTTAAATGTACAGTATGGTACAAAATCATGAACAATGCTGGTGCTCCTAATGTATGGTAAAAACACATGAAGGCACATTTGAGCCTTAACTATAGTAAATTGTAGAGATAGAGTATTTTTAACATGATTGATAGGACTTTAATAAAATTAAAATAAACCGAAATACGTTTAGATAAGTATAAAAATATAAATAGTATTTAATTTCTAAAACTTATTTCTAGAATTACTGAGAATTCAACGATTCTTCAATTAAAATTTAAAATGTCAACGATATCAATTAGAACATTTTCTTCAGTGTTCAAAAAGCTCGAAAATTCAACAACTTGATTTTCATAGCTCATAGCGTAAGTATTATTTAATATTTTCTTTAATTCCTGGATATAGTACAAAGAACGGCCACGTAGGACATAATGTTAACAGTAGTTTCCAATTAATTAGGTACCAAGCAAATTGTATTGAAACAATATAATTCATCATTGATAACCCATACATTACGTGCAAACTCTAAACCTTACCACAGATTATACTACATTCTTAAACATGATGATAAGCTCTCAATAGGAACCATTAAAAACCCCTATCGATTCGATATAGTATAAAATATAAATGAATGGGAACAATTATTTCTCGACGAAGCAAACTTTTATTTTGCTGTAGATAACACTGAGACGACTGTAACCAAATATGATTAAGGTTCATATTTATATGCGGAGAGAAATTGACGTTATTTTAATAGGGTTAAAGGTGTGGATTTGTTATAGGAGCGAATGCGTTTTATACATTTCAAAGCATGTATGTACCTTTGACCTAAGTAGAAGATAAATATTGAGTAAACCTTTGGGCATCTTTGGTTAAAAAAGAGACGTAGATATTTAAAAAAATAAATATAATATTTAAAAGCATTTTAAATGAGTGCTATGAAAAATCCCAAAAATTAGAAATGTATTTGAATACACAATAGTTGACGGTATACACTAACAAATAAACACTTGACGGTGTCATTTAAATGAATTTAACGGACTAATGAGCAGAGTCGGCTCGTCCTCAGGAGCGCTGGTGCAGTGAACTCCCATAAATAATTATAATAAAGTTATACCTGCTCATTATTTAAAATCTATCGTAAAAAACTCCAATACTAATATCAATAAAATAAGTACCTTTACACATTACAAATAAAATACATTACATACACTCTTGTTCATTTAATAAGTAGCGAAAAGGAGCTTACGGAGCGCTCTCGATTGCGCTCCTATGAAACATCATTCAGTATATTGCCTACATACGAAATCCAATAAGAGTGAAAGAGAAATTTCGCCACAGTCCTGCGCGTGAAACAAAAGATTTACTATGGAAAAATATTATAGCCATTTTCGGAGCGCCGCTCTCAAGCGACGTTGCGCATCACATGACAGCAGCAATTGCGCGCGACGTTGCCACTCCTATATTATAAACAAACACTATGAATACGCTCGCGAATGCAAATTCGGGGATTTTCTAATTTTGCTAAATAATAATTGAATTCGTTTTGAAATACTTTATAATTTTTAGTGTTTATATAGACACTAGATTTCCGCCCGCGGCTTCGCCCGCGTTTTCAAAGGAAAACCCGCATAGTTCCTGTTCCCGTGGGATTTCCGGGATAAAACCTTCCCTATGTGTTAATCGAAGTTACCTTCTATATGTGTGCTAAATTTCATTGTAATCGGTTCAGTAGTATTTGCGTGAAAGAGTAACAAACACACACACACACACACACACACACACACACATCCTCAAAAACTTTCGCATTTATAATATTAGTAGGATTAAAACGGCTTTTTACATTATCTCTCTGATTAAATTTTTTAATTTATCTATCAAATTAAATACTTAATTAAATAAATAATAATATTACCTTCACAATCGCCTAACAACGGTTTAGACTTAGAGCAATCTTCCGTATCCTCTCTAATCTCACGGAACCGTTGTATTAAGTTCTCTTCTGAATTATTTCTGAGAAACACGAAATATAAGGTTATTTATTATGCATACCATGTTTAAATATAAATTTATAGTTGAATCGTTTCTATCGCCTTAAATACGTATTTTATCATAATTTATCTATAATATTATTTTTTATTGACTTATCGAAATTTTCCTGACTTATAGAAATTTTCCCCACAAAGAGAAATTTTCCTTACGCATAGAAATTCTCCTGTCTTATCGAAATTTTCCTGACGTAAAGAAATTTTCCTGGCGTATATAATTTTTCCTGACTTGTACAAATTTTCCTGACGTATAGAAATTTTCCTGGTTTATAGAAATTTTGCTGGCTTATAGAAATTTTCCCGACGCATAGAAATTTTGCTGGCTTATAGAAATTTTCCCGACGCATCGAAATTTTCCTGACGTATAGAAATTTTCCGGACTTATAGAAATTTTCCTTTCTTATAGAAATTTTCCCGACTTATGGAAATTTTCCTAACTTATAGAAATTTTTCCTGACTTATCGTAATTTTCCCGACTAATGGATTTTTCCTGGCGTATAGAAATTTTCCTCACGTATAGAAATTTTCCTGGCTATTAGAATTTTTCCTGGCGTATAGAAATTTTCCTGACGTATAGAAATTTTCCGGACTTATAGAAATTTTGCTGGCTTATAGAATTTTTCCTGACGGATAGAAATTTTCCTGGCTTATCGAAATTTTCCTCACGTATAGAAATTTTCCTTGTTTATAGAAATTTTCCTTTCTTATGGAAATTTTCCAGCTGATAGAAATTTTTCCTGACTTATCGTAATTTTCCCTACTTACGGGTTTTTCCTGGCGTATAGAATTATTCCTGATGGATAGAAATTTTCCTGGCTTATAGAATTTTTCCTGACGGATAGAAATTTTCCTGGCTTATAGAAATTTTCCTCACGTATAGAAATTTTCCTTGTTTATAGAAATTTTCCTTTCTTATGGAAATTTTCCAGCTTATAGAAATTTTTCCTGACTTATCGTAATTTTCCCGACATACGGGTTTTTCCTGGCGTATAGAAATTTCCTGGCTTATAAACATTTTCCTTATCTATATAAATTTTCCTGACGTATAGAAATTTTCCTGGCTTATAGAAATTTTCCTGACGTATAGAAATTTTCCTTGTTTATAGAAATTTTCCTGGCGTATAAAAATTTTCCTTTCTTATGGAAATTTTCCAGCTTATAGAAATTTTCCGACTTATGGAAATTTTCCTGACTTATAGAAATTTTTCCTGACATATCGTAATTTTTCTGTCAATCGAAATTTCCCTAACTATTGTTAAAATCATTTTTCTAATCTTCCTAAAATTGGAAATTAATCGAAATTTCCCTAACTATTGTTAAAATCATTTTTCTAATCTTCCTAAAATTGGAAATTTTTCGACTGATGAAAGTACTACCAAGTACCAACCACCCACCTATTCCCACCCACATCCCGTACGCTATGCTCTCTATCCACAAGCCGCGCGTGCGCAGAATGGCTCAGTATCTGCATAGCTAGCGAACGTATTTAAACTCGCCCGGTCGTTGGGCGCTTTCACCAGGGCCCTGGAATTATGGAATTATTATTAATTTCATGAACAATATCATCATCATCATTTTTATTGAAAACAATATTCATATATTTTTCTTTGCCCGCGGATTCCCCTGATGTTAAATTCGCATTAGTATGAGTCGTTTCACCGCTGTCAAAAGTTACCCATGGCCATGTCACATTAAAACGAATAAACACACTTTCGCATTTATAATATTACTAGAGGTCCGCCCCGGCTTCACCCGTGGTACATATTTCGCAATAAAAGGTAGCCTATGTCCTTTCTCGGGTATCAAAATATCTCCATACCAAATTTCATGCAAATTGGTTCAGTAGTTTAGGCGTGATTGAGTAACAGCCAGACAGACAGATTTACTTTCGCATTTGTAATATTAGTATGGATTTATAATGTGGTGCTCTTTTATTTTTTGTAATAAATTATCCTGCTAACGCTATTGTATTTTCGCCATATTCGCCGTGTATACAATTTTGTCACGAGCCGCCGTTACCAGGTAAAAAAATCACACACCTGTCATAATATTCTGTGCCCAAAAAATATTTTAATCAGATATTTTTGTGTCTTTAATGCTGATTGACATGATTTTTATGCCCTTAGGTAACGCTTAAAGATCGAAAAAATAGCTCAGAACCTGCCCTGGTCACATAAAGATCATCAAAGCGAAATTAGTTTTGTAACTCTATCTAGAGAAAACGCTTACGACCCACGCGTTGTGGCAATCAAAGAAACTAAGAAAGAACACATAGGTAACAAAATGCATGTTATGACTTATGACTGACATGCTATTCGACCACGACACGTTGTGACAAAAAGAAAGGCCATTTCACGTTCTGGACCATAATTCATTTGCTATAACAAGACAGACAAGGTTTTATTTCTCGCAGGCTTTTATTTAGGATGTACTATTTATGTACTGCGTGTGAGATTTTTTAAATAATAGAAAAAAGACGTGTGGCACTCGGGGACTGCCGCGATAAAGCTATTGCATAGCATGCCTTCAAGCCACACCTCCGTGTCCGTCGGAGTGGGGAGCGTGAGGTTTTTTCGTTACGGAATTTCTCGATTCGGTCCCCGCGCTCAAGGCCCGCGATAGAAGCTATGCAATAGCTTAAAAATCGATCATGAGGCGGAATTCGAACACTCGTCCATATCGTACCATGGCAACTAGTTAATACGTAAGTACGTAACCGCTATCGCTTGTCGCTACGCTTCCCACCACCTCAACCCACCGTCGGCAAGATGAAAGCGGTCGGCGCGTTTGTGATGCGTACTGCGGCGTAATTAGGACTGGTAATAAGAAGCGACAGAGCCAGTGCTAATCGTAGTATAGCGGCTAAAATGTAGCCTGTACTACACTAGCGCGACCTGTGACTTTGCTTATTCTAATTATATATGGTATTTATTCTACTTATAGGTACCTATTATAAATGCAAAAGTTTGTGAGGATGGATGGATGCTATTCTTTCACGTAAAAACTACAGAACCGATTACAATTAAATTTGGTATATAGGAAGCTGAAGACCCAGAATAAGACATAGGCTACTTTTTATCCCGGAAATCCCACAGGAACGGAAATTATGCGGGTTTTTCTTTGAAAACGCGGGCGAAGCCGCGGCAGGAAATCTAGTATGGGATAATTTTCGTAAAGGTGCTTAAACGTATCCTGTACTACACTAGCTTGTCCCGTGACTGCCTGTCTAATTGTATAGTAGGTACTTATTTGTAGGATTTTCTCACGGAAATTTTCTGGTAGGAATAGTGATATTTATTGTAAGTGGATGATTAGTGTAATATTATGTGTTACAAGTATTTGTTTTAAGTTTGCATGTGTGTAATTGATTTTAAATAGGTAGGTACTAGGTAGGTATATAAGCAGTAGCGTGGTAGCTACTGACTTACGTTTAAAATAAGTTGAACTGGTATTATCTACTTACATTACCTACCTACTATTTAAAACAAACTATTAAAGTAGGTAGGTATGAATAATTATAAAAAATATAGCTTATCCTTTTTTTAGATATTATAAAAAACCTAAACTTTGTGAGAGCGTTTCTTTATGCTTTTACAAACTGAATCGAATTCTTTCCCAAAGAGAGCACACATTTTAGCCATCAAGCAACGCTTTAACTCAAACTGAGTCATTTCAAACGAATCTGAGTAACTCGGTTTGATTAACAAATATCTCATTTAAATTAATTTAATTTGGTACAGGGTTGTGAGATGATGGATTAGACACTTTTAAGTTACAGATATTCACATTAATGTGAATATTTTCGGATATTTTCATATAATAAGAGACAAAGTTACAAACCAATGTAGTAAGCTACTTAATAATGACGACTATAAAAAAGCAATATAAATTATAAAGTAGATAAATGTTTTCTGAAAGCAGTCAATATTCCGTTATAAATATTATACCTATTTAATTACTGTTTATATACCTAAATTAGACCCCACAAGTTACAAATTACAATATCAATAAATAACTAACATAATTATTATGAAAGTTCGATAAAGTTGCCACACATAAGCGTTGACATTTATCTGCCCTTTCAAAAGCCATGACTTCATCCATAATCATCACACGACAGTCTGATGACAATCAGACATTCCTTGTCAATTCACACCTCATAAAGCCACCTTTTAACATTATTGATGGACTATTTTGAATTCTCAATAAATATAATTTTTGCGTTCCATTCCCCGCTTCATACACATCTCATAACAAATACGAATTAAATAAGCAATGTATACCACACCTTTTAAACGAGTTCCACTTCAAAAGAATTGATTAAAAAGACCTAGACATCCGAATCTTTTGTGTGCCATAAAAGAACGATAATATGACATCCATCGATGACAGATGACAGAAGGAATACCAGTGTGCTGGTCGATTTAAAAATAAAACTGAACCTTATGGTAATTCCATATAGACATCATTTTAAAAGTAAATGAAAAAAGGGGTTTTCAAACGCCTAAATACAGAGTTGATACAGAGGCGCTAAAAGGCAAATTCCTTATTTAAATTTACTTTGACATTGTTGCAATGTTGACCCAAAAGCAAATGTTCGTAACAATTTTGATATTGAATGTGAAAATTAGCGGTAGATATGAACTTGTTTAGGTACTGTGTCGGTAAAAATGTTAAGTGGATGATTCATATTGTTTACTTTTTTAACCGTGTTTTAAAATGTGCATCGACTAAAATGATGAAAAAAGATTATATTACAGTAGCACATCTATAAGTCGAACATCAAGGGAGACGCCAAAAAATTCGAGATATGCAGTTTTCAACTTATGGAGGATTTCGACTTAGGCGGATTTTGATTCGACATAAAGAGTTTGAGGTTTATTCTTATAAATTGTGAGTTAGAGAGGTAAAGTACATTAAAATTCAACTTGCAGAGGTGACAAACATGTTTTTATTTAATATAAATCAATATTATTTCAAATCATTTTAAAATAAAAAATATGGCATTAAAAAAAGTCAGTATTTTTTTTGGCTTTAGATAATTTGGTTGTTCTCTAGCATTGTCTGATCTATAAAGAGCAGAAAATTCTTCTTCTTCAGAGATACTGGTTTGCTCTATAAAATTTCGTAAGGTATTCAATGCGGTTCTTGCCTCTTTGATGGAAACCCATGGAGCGCATGTACTATTCACGTCTTCTATGTCATCTTAATCATTAGTATTGGTTTTCTGAGCTACTGAATCGATAATTTCGTCATCAGATACTTAATGCAAACACGTGTTTACGTGAGTCATTTTATTATCGTATACTCCTAAAATGTTTTCTAAGAAACAATAGTGTACTTGCACTGTCGGCAAGTTGTTAAAGTCGGTAACTTATTTTTGTTCGAACAATAGAGGTAATAAATACCAAATGATCAAGTTATAAAGGTTGTAAAAAAAACGTTGCTATGTTCGAGATACAGAGGTCAAATTTAATTTTTCGAGTTATAGAGTGAAAATATGTACCAAAATGGCTTGGAGGGACTCGATGATAATTTCGACTAACAGAGGGTCAAGATTTCAAGTAATGGAGGTTTTCGGGTTTGAAGGGAAGGGAACACAACATTTTTTCGAGATTTGGAGGTTTTTGACTTATCGAGGTTCGACTTAACGAGGAGCTACTGTATATGTTTTGAATAACTAATTAATTAATTTATTATCTCACGAGGAAATACGTTTTGGAATAAAAACTTACCGAAACAGAAAGTTTTAAATCAGTGCGTGTCGGAATTTTTGGAACGATTTATGTGCGGTCATGTAGCGTATCAAAATGGATGATTTTAATAAAATAAATACAATTTACACTTACAGTAGGCAATTATAAAAGCGTTAATTATAGTATAGTATATATCTTTATTAAATTTGTAGAGAAGTGTGAACGTATTTTTCCATTGAAATTAACTTAAGAAGTCGAATAGGTAGGTACTGCACGTTTTATAGGTATAAATAATTTATCTATTGATGTACAATGTAGATTTTTTTTAATATTAAAGTGTCGCCCAAAAAACATAAACACAAAACGCTGTTACGGCATTACCAAAAATATATTACTTACTTTTTATATTTAGAAAGTATATTCATCCAAATTGTACCAAAAAATCAGCAAATCATATACACCTGGGACATATCCTGCAAACGCAAAAAAGTATACACACCCTACTTGCGACAATGCCATCATTAGCCGTATCGGATGGACAACTATTGATGAAACTAATCGTGCGACTAAACGCTTCACGGTTGACAGTTTTATACTTTTTGCTTGGAGGTTATTTTGGGAACGTTTTTGTGAGATCTAAATATGTTGCTTGTTCTACTTATTCACAGCTATTTTTCTTACAAATTTACTTAGATCTTACATGTAAATTAGCTTGGAGAAATTTTTGCATATGTAGTGGTGTGTATATTACTCAGATCTTAGAGCGCGTTTCCACTATATCGTTCTGGCCTATACAAAAATGTTTCGATATCCTAACATTACTATTTAATTTTATACTTATTCGTAGCAACACTTTTGTTTTCAATAAAAACAAGTTTTTATTTGAAAGAATATGGTTTTGACTTTATAAAAAAAAATATATCATTCAATTTCACGTCCTAGAGCAAACGACAAGACGACTACCGTGAAACAATAAAATATCGTGTCCATAATAATTTGTTTCATAATTAATATTTGACCATAATAATTACGAAACAAAACAAATAAATAAATCGTCACTTGATAGTGGAAAGTGGAAACACGCACAAAAACAGAATAAACCAGTTTACGCTGTCCGCAGGTGCCACGTGCAGTCGTTTGGTACCGTTAGAACATAAAGCACACATTTCATTCAAAAATTATAATTATTACGTATAGACCGGGAGATATTGACACAAAATTTCGAGTCATTTGTAACAGGATGGCGGTTCTACAGGGGTCTTAGTACGCAATGACAAAAAGAAAAACGATGGTGTGAACACTGGTACCGGCGGCTTAGTCGCGTGGGCGTTAGTCGAACTCGTCGGAAAAATAGCGAAGTCAAACAATTTGTACCACAAAAATTTTAGAATTTACCGATAGCCCATAAAAAAGAAGTAGGCGGTAGTGTCATGCCATACTTTTCCGGTGTGACTTACAGCCCGCCATACCGACGCGAATGTGTTGATTTAAAAAAAACAATTCAACCATTTGTACCAGGCTAACTTTTGCACAGGTAACCATCGTCGTGCAGCCATTTACGAAAATCGCCATGCCATACTTTTCGGACGATTCCAAATGGTCGCCATACCGCCGAAAAACTGCAAAATTTTTTTTTTCGCCAAACTTTTTGTACCAGTATTGCATTTGGATTTTTGGAGAGTATTTGATAAAATGTGACCATTATTATATTTACCATACTTCTAGTAGGGGGAAAAAGTGCTGCCATACTTGAAAAATTAATTTAGTATTAATTTATATAAGTGAAGATTTCCACCACCTAGATCTTTGAAATTTTGTATTTATATTCGTTGAACCTCAAACTTACAGGAAAAATTAGTGCCATACTGTAACTATTCGTTCAAAATACGAATAAAATCTTACAATAAAAAAAAATCTTATACACATTCACCTCCCACAGGTATGACATTATCACACTTCTATTTATAATCATTCAGGAGTTGTTGAAAAAAAAATTTAGGGTGGTAAATGGTTCGGCGAAAAAAAAAATTTGCAGATTTTCGGCGGTATGGCGACCATTTGGAATCGTCCGAAAAGTATGGCATGGCGATTTTCGTAAATGGCTGCACGACGATGGTTACCTGTGCAAAAGTTAGCCTGGTACAAATGGTTGAATTGTTTTTTTTTAAATCAACACATTCGCGTCGGTATGGCGGGCTGTAAGTCACACCGGAAAAGTATGGCATGACACTACCGCCTACTTCTTTTTTATGGGCTATCGGTAAATTCTAAAATTTTTGTGTTACAAATTGTTTGACTTCGCTATTTTTCCGACGAGTTCGACTAACGCCCACGCGACTAAGCCGCCGGTACCAGCGTTCACACCATCGTTTTTCTTTTTGTCATTGCGTACTAAGACCCCTGTAGAACCGCCATCCTGTTACAAATGACTCGAAATTTTGTGTCAATATCTCCCGGTCTAGTAGTTTAATTGTTAAATTTTGTATTTGTTGATTGTTGTTATTATTTGTATTGTTATAATATTTGTTGAAGTGTTTAATTTGTGTGTAAGTGTTGTAACTTTATATTGTTAATTCAAAATGGCTCCAGTGTTAAAACATGGTCGAGGCAAGCCTTTGACTTCTCAAACTAAAGAATTAAACTTTAAATGTCGTTTCTTTTTCAGGTTAGTAAATTTTTCATTTTAGTAACATTGTTAATGTAAAAGTTATACGTATGTTAAATGTGCAAATATTAAAATAAAGTCTCATCTTTTTCAGAGGAGAAACACATATAGTTTAATTTAAAATCCCTTATATATATAAAATAAAAACTAAAAATAAAATGTTGTTTTATTTTATTTGCTGACCATACACCACTACAAACGCAAAAATTTCTCCAAGCTAATTTACCTGTAATACTTTGATTCCTACTTCTTATTCTGTTTTTGGTCTAAGTAGGAACCTATACTTATCTATTATCTATCCAAATTAAATGAGAATATTATCGTAATCTTGTAAATACCTAAGTAACTCAAATCATAAATTAATAAGAATATTATCGTAATGTTGTTATTAAATAACTCATATCATAATCCTTTTGCAAGTTAATCCATTTTGCAATAGGTAATTATTGTCAAAATGGGAATCTTCATTCTAAGTAGGTTTCAACCTGGGTACATAGATTCCCATTTTGATTCTGAATAAGTACACCTAAGTGCCTAAAGAAAGACCTTTACAAAGAGGTTGCTATTAGATAGTAATTAGAACTACCTACACTATTGCCTACACTACGAACAATTCAATGCAAAAAAACCACCCTTATCCACGAAAAAGATGCTACATCTAATTATAGGTTATACAAAAAGGCGCCAAAACGCAAAACTGACACTTCCCTCTACAATTCTATTATTGTCTATGCACAAATCGATTATGCCACACAGTGTGTTGCCAGATAGAGATGTAAAAAGTAAATTTGACAGATATAATGGATGCCACAAATGATAGTTCATAACGCCTTTGGGATGGCGCTTCCGGTATCAATAATTTAGAAATAGAGCTATTTCACACGTTTGTTATGTTTGTAAAAAATTGCATTTACACGCATTGAACAACTTTTAAATATAGTGTAGTGTATAATGTATATTCCTATAACCCGGATAGAATCAAAAAAATCAAAAACTGAAACCATTTTTTCAGAAATTAACTGATTTCGTAGGATGGGTACAGAGGGAATAGGTACTTATCTAAGAACTAACAACAAAGCATAAGAACAAAGATCAGTGGAAAGGCAGATACTGCCTTTTCCATTAGGTAAAAAATTCTACTTCTCGGTACCTATTGCATAATTTTTAAGAGCAATTGCAATGTACAAAATTAACTGACATTACCTAGTACCTATCTACTATCTGTAAGTCATGATTTACTAACCGTAAACAATAATTTCAACGAATTCACTTTCAAACCCGGAACTACACACACACAAACATACATGATACCTTCATATACACTCCTCACATCATACACACAAACAAACAGCATTTAAAAGGAAATTCACAAAACCTATAAAAACTGATATAATTCGGATAAACCAATCCAATCAATGTATATTATATTATCTGTGCTATTACCTTCACCTCTGGTGTGACCACCCGCATCCATGCTTATTACAATTTATGTTACAACCAAATTGAGACGTGTTATAATGGCCGCTCCCAAAATTATTAAGCCGGGTATCCACTTAGGTTCGCCGTGGTTTGCGAACACTGTGTGCTCCGCGAACGTGAACGTGTACAGTGTACACACTTAGGCTGCAACATCAAAGCTCCTGTCGGAGCACTAACATTCCGCGCTCCGGTCTCCAATCGACACACGACAGACGGTCGGTGCAAACATGCCGCCTCCAGAATTAGTAGGAAGTGCAGATTTTATTTTGATACATTATATTGTGATGGAATACAAACGACCTCCTCGATTTTGGCAAGCTAATATGTATAAGGGAAGAAGAAATAATGAAATAATGCATAATATATTCATCATTTCATCGGACCACTCCATGTTCGCGAACTTAACAAACACACGCTCGCGTCCACGAACAAACTGCGCTCCCCTTTGAGATCGCGCAAAAAACCGCTTCCCGAGCGCTCCGCCGTGCTCCGATCGTGCTCCAGTCGCGCTCCGCGATCACGACGTATCCATTATGTTTGGTTTGCGGAGCGGGCGCGTTCGCAAACCACGGCGAACCTAAGTGGATACCCGGCTTTAGTGTGGTTTGGGATGTTCGCTGTTAGGTGTGCGCGTTTGATAGTAGCAAATCAATTTATATAAAAATTTATAAGTAGCGTATGAATAATTAAGTGCAATATCTTCTTTTTTTAGGAAACTGTATACCTACTTAACCAACAAAGTAAGTAGTTTTTAGCAAGAAAGAAGATAATTAGTTAATTATAAGTGTTTTTTTAACTATCATTGTATTTAAACGATTAATTGAAAAAAAATAATAAAACTGAACACACATCTGCAACGTTTGTCCAATTAAATATTATCTACCTACAAATAAAACTTACTCATTTACCTACAGTGGATACATTTTTTTTATCTTTTACAAACATCAATGAAACTAATGTTTTGTAATTATATTTACATACGTTGAAATCTTAACGCTAACAAATTTATTTTCACACATTCACATCGTATCAACTACCCAATCATAAACATAAGTTTCACATCCATACATTAGTTCCATAGCTAGAAGCCCTTAGAGCCTAATGACCACAGAAACACGTTTCCGTTTACAATTCCAACCAAATATTAAATATAGGGGACTGTGGAAATGCTCTGAATTTGTAAATCGGAAGTAATTACAGGTTGGTTGAAATTATGACGTCTTTGATGAATATGTATGGTACTAAGTGTTTTAAAATTGTAATAAGTAAATAGAGAAAGTATGTAGGTACCTATTTGTGGAACTAGAGGAGCTTTTGATAGTATAGATTACCTTTTCAATAGTACCTACAGTATAGGTAGGTATAGGCAATATATTTTTGTAGGTACAAAAATGTTACCAGAAATTACTTAAATAAAAAGCCTTTACAATACATGGACTACAACCATAGGTATACTTACCATATATCTACATAGCTAGGTAGACAGTAGAATGTAATACTTACTATTATAATTATACCTACTAACTTGGACTTAACTTATTATTAACTTGGACTAAAGGATTACAAAACCAAAAGAAATGTTTTTTCTCATACAAATATGAAATAAGTAGGGTATAGGTATGTAAATATAAATATTAATTATTATACATCGAGCAAGGAAAATTGTTTCGAGCAAATAAAAATTGTTATAATTCACCATTCCCATAATTATTAAGGGTGGAAATCTATAAAATTACAAAAGCATACTAAATTGGAATTATAGGTAATAATGGATAATAATTTACCGGAAATCGGAACTCTTGGCCAATCATGTCGCGGGAAAATGAACAATATGGCGTCGTGGGAAATGACGCGGGGAATTGGTATTGAAGTTAATTATTATATTTATTTTACCTATATACTATAGAGATACTGTTAATATAGAAACGGGTGTATTTAACATTTAAATATGAAAAGGAACACTGAGTTATAACTGTTATGAAAGTTTAGAAGAAACTTAAGGATTTTTGGAAATACGCGTCTTCATGCGTAATTAAAGTAGTAGAGAGGGAATAATTTACCCAACTTTATCAGTTTTGAAGCTGAATTGATAAAATTTAATTGACGAAATACGACGAATAGTTATACCTACTTACATATACCTATTTAGTAGGTATAAAGTTATTATAGTATAAAGTTAGGCACTGTGGTTAGGCACTTAACTTCAGCATGTTTGTTTACGGCAGTTTAATTCATTTTATAAGCTCCAATTAGGAAGATACCTACAAATTCCCATAGTTTTGAATTAATTTTTTTACCTATGATTTTCATATCTACTCAATGTTTATACAAAATTGAAAACTTTCATGTAACGTAGTTTACACTGCACTTTATTTATTGAAAACTTAGCCATTGACTCACCTACCGTCTCCGGTCTCAACTGCCAAAAGCCTACCCTATATTTAAATACATTAGGTATAGGTACATACAGAACAATAGACGCATTAATAACAGGTGCGGTTAACAAATCATCATGTAATGATGAATAATCAACAAAAACACAAGTCAATGTCAAATTAGATTACTTTTTCCACGACGGTTATCGAGACCGCGGAGCGTGAAATGTAAACAAACATTTCAAAATGGCTGCCGCGCCGTGCCGCGTAAAATGTGTCAAATGAGGGTTTCGTTTTTAATTTTTGGGGTAGGTAATTTTAATTATTTTTTTAGGTGGGTAGGTAATTTATATACCTACTTAGGTAGATAGCTAAAATAATTGTACGAGGTACCTAAGTTTTACGAATTAAAAAAGGAAGATCCTATGCAGTCCTATGTAGGTAGGTAGGTTTAAGGTAACTACGTAAATGGCCATATCTGCTTACATGTAGGTAGGTATGTATGACCGATTCTATTGAAAAATAATATAAATAATATCTCACATTTGGATAAGTAGGATAAATAAAGCTGTGATATTAGGTATTAGAAAACTTAACATTTATGCAATTTATCCCACACAGATACCTATAGGTAGGTAGGTAGGTTACCTTCTTCAATTGATATCTACCTAGGTAGGTATAGGTATGTCATCATAAGAGAACTAAATAAAATAACATCGGAAAGATTCCCTTTTTAAATGTAGAAACTTACAAATTATTAAATACTAGCAGTCCGCCCCGGCTTCGCCCGTGGTACATATTTATGTTTTCTCTACGTAAGAACCATCCTCGTACTTCAAGGAATATAATAAAAAAAGAATTATCGGAATCGGTTCAGCCGTTCTCGAGTTATGCGCTTACCAACACATTTTGCGATTCATTTTTATATACATATATAAGATTTATTTTCACTACCTATTTAATTTAAATTAAATAATCTATAATTGACATTATGTATGGCAAATGTAACTACCTAGGCAATGAAAAGTAACATTACAAAATTTATCAACGTCTCCTACATTCTCGTTACATCGGTAACGTTGCGTTCGAAATATGAATGGACGGAGCACGTGGGCCATTATATCTAATGCCAGCTGACAGCGCGACAGACAATTAACCGATGAACTATAGTAAATGAAGAAAAGTGGCAATTTCTCGAGTGACAAACGTCAGTCTTATCGGCGCTAAATAATGGAGTCGTAGTTAGAGCGCGTCTTCATCCCGGTAATTAAACGCGCCCCAGCCCGGACTAAATTAATCACCACATCTTTCCCCCCAATCCCACCCGATTAAAAACTTTTATTGGAGCGCCATGCGTTCCGGCCCTGCGTTCGAACGTACAAAAACTGACCAATGGGAACGCGCCCGCAATAATGAGGCGTACTGCCATTGGTGGATGCTAATCTCGCCACGCCTCCGCCCGCCGCCCGGCCTCGCCTGTCACACTCTACGTCAGTCGATCGAGGCGCGTCGATCCGTCAACTGTGCTCGCTCGTACCATTTGTGACTGTTGTGTGATGGATGTGAATTGAACTATGGAGGAGGAGTCGATGTCAGGGCATAGCTGTTCCGAAGACGACATCAGCGTCGGGCGACCTTCGCCGGCGCCCTCGCGATCGCCATCGCCGCAAGATTACTTTAGACCGTTGAAGAGATTGAAGATGGCTTCGGAGCCGGTGGAGGAGCGTCGGGGTGAAGGAGTGAAGAGTTTTTCAATACTGGACATTTTGTCGCATAGTCCGAGGACGCCTCCGCGTATTGTTAGGCCGTGGGATGCGTCGGGTTTCGAGAGATTGCAGCGGTTGCAGCGCTTGGCTGGAGCGGCTCTGCTGGACGGGGAGCGCTGGAGGCTCGCTGCATTGGGTCTATTAAGACCAAGAGAAATGGCTCCGGCGGAGTGCTGTGATTCAGCGTCTGAAAGGTCATCGTCAGCGTCTGACTGTTGTTCGGAGCCGAGACGGGCGCCGCAAGGGACAGCTCCTCATACGCCGTTGGACGCGCTCTTCCACATGACAAGCAAAACCTTTGAAGCCAATAGTGCTGACAGTGGAGGTAAGTTTATGTATCATTTTGTAATAATAACATATTAGTAACTAAGTACTTTACAGTATAAAGGTTGCACGAAGTTTTAATGAGCTTTGAAAACCTATGTTAAAATCGATAAGAAACTATTTTTTTCTACGCTAAAATATAAACAAATAAGATAATAAGAAGGCGTTGAATCAGACGCCATTTAGAACGGTATTGTGTTGTTTTATTACAACTTTTAATTCAATTAAAAACCTATAAATTATTATCAATGACTACGGTAATCGGCCTGCTACCGTGCATGCACGGTACAGTTGCAATCAAGAGATTTGTTTATTCAACAATATTCAATAATAAACAATAATAGGTAAATTCTTATCAGAAACATCCACATACATATACATATACAGTTGTTAGTTGTTACTGTTCTATTTATACTGCTTTTAACCAATATGTAAAGATACCTTTATAAAATAAAATTTAAATGTACCTACCTAGGTACTTAGGTAGTTCTAATTTAATAAAGCTTACCTAGTTGAAAATGTTCAAAGTTGAAAAACAATGCTTTTCATTCGAGGTCCTACCTAAATTAATTTGATTTTATGTCGATAAAATACTTAATAATAATTGTAACAAGAGCATATTACACATTTTACTTCAATTAAATACCTAGTGTTATCTAGCATTATATTTCTTTTTATCCTCATGGTATTGTGTACTTATCTACTAATTAGGATAACCTACAATTATAATAAAAATTAACCCTTTGCAAACTATATTTAGGTATTAATTTCTACCTATATGTTAAATATAAAACAGTCTGTATCCATTATTATCAAGATTAAACTTTTAAGGATACCTAATTGTAGAAGTTTAAATAATTAGAGAAAAAAAGTAGAGAAAGAATGTTTAGGTAGAAAATATTTTTTTAATACAATTTAGAATGAATTATGATTATAAAACTGTGTACAATATTTTTATTACTAAATGCCTGCCTAAATAACGATAAACAAATACCTAGGTACATTATTCTAATTTTAACTTTAATTCCTAACTTTAACAATAAAAACTGATTGATTGTTTGATAGCACCGAAGTCTGAAGCACTAAGGTCGCGAATTTAAATGCTCAGATTTAATAATGATATTATCTACCTTTTGTATCAATTATTTGAATTTTGTTATGTTGATTTGTCTATAATTAATAAAAAGACTGTTTACAAATATTTTTATATCATTCAGCAATGTTAATAAGCAAACGGTTGATCAAAAATAAACGAGGTAGGTATACCTATGCTATGGCCTATGCTATAGCTATGGCACGATTAAATTTTATGTAGGTAGAGCATTTACTAAAAATAAAAACTATAAATAAGTCCTAGTCATTTCCTTTTAAATTCAAGACGATTGCATTATTTAAGTTACTGAAATAAACTTCAAGTTAATGGGTATTTTAACCTATATTGTTAATTTAAGGGTAGAGATAAGAGTAGATAGAGTAGAGTAGTTTAATAGATACGGGGTGTGAAATTTCTAATATCTATGTAGGTACTTGTGGGATGATGGTAGAAAGTATAATCTGCCCTAAATCATTTTTAAGCAAACTGCAAAACCAATGGAAGATTTAAAATTCGTAGAGAAGTTTTTAATGATTTATTCGAGTAGGTAGTTACTAAGTATTGAAACCAGTAAATTAAAATAGCAAAATTATATAACGTAACTATTCGTAGGTGGAATAGGATGATGGGTAATTCATATACCTATCAAGAAACATAGAAATCACAATCTTATTTTGACTCAATTTTTAATAGGTAGGCATATTACCTATAGGTACCTACCTATTGGAAAAAAAGTTAATAACGTTCTGTTGGTGTCATTTCAGAACATACTGTATGTGTTATAAATTATTACTACAACAACAACAACACAACCTACCACTGATAAAAATTAAAAATATCTAGCTACTTTTTATTTAGGTATACCTAATAAAAAAAAATTGCCAAATGTGTTGCAAAGCGTAGAACTCGAGAAAGGCTCCACAAATTTGGGCTATTTTTATTAACCGTTTTTTCAAGGCGCAAGGAAGGTTTTTATCGAAAGAAAACATGAAAAAGAGACAAATAAGCAGATCAACGTTGCTCTGATTCTTAGTACACATAATTCTGAAGCTTACACAAAATTTTATTAGAAAATCTATACTAATATTATAAAGCGGAAGAGTTTGTATGTTTGAACGCGCTAATCTCAGGAACTACAGGACCGATTTGAAAAATTATTTCCGTGTTAGATAGCGCATTCATCGAGGAAGGCTATCTATAGGCTATATATCATCACGCTAAGACCAACAGCAGTGGAGCACTGCGGGTAAAACCGCAGGGCACAGCTAGTATTAGGTAAACACATAGCTTCGAACTTAGAATAATAATACGTGAATAGGTGCTAACTGTTAATCTAAGCCCTTACAACAGTTAGCCCTAAGATTACACTAACGATATAATGCATCTTTAATATGGCAATCGTCATATAATCGTAGAAACGAAGTAAAAGGCAAATGTTGGATAATCATTGCGAACTCATTAACACAAGTGGCCAATTCTAGATGCTTGATCGATAATATGTATTTGATGACATCTGTGGACCTTTGGACTTAGAAACTAGACAACTTAGTTGTTAGTACGTACAGATAAATATGCTTAGTGTTAAAAGTAACACTTTAAAACTACCTAGGTAGTCTAGGAGACGTTTCACTTCTTGGACATATTTTACATCATTTGCCTACATTTTAATTCAAATAGGAAGCAAATAGGTATGTCTAAATAATATTTGCTATGTATATTATGATGTTTGTGTGGGTGTTAATGCTATAGCTATATTAATTTTATGAATCTAAAAATACTACCTATGCAATGCAATGTAAGCAGGTACGTAAAATATTCGAATCAAAAATAGTTTCATCACTATTACCATCGGGCATCGGACTTAGGTAGGTTATGCTTTAATATAGACTTTTGATACTATTGAAATAAAAATAGAAGTCTTCGTTCGTTTCTGTTTGTGGGTACAATAACCTACGTGCACCTATTTCACGAAACATCATAAGACCTACAGATTGTCTATGGAACTTTATTTGAAATTTGCAAAAGGTTACGCAACCATCATATTCTAATCAGACGAAATTTTGTTCCATACTTTGTACTCTATGGTTTGTTTTATTCACGACCATAAACAATGCAATTTCGAACGTAATCCCATAAAGACGCACACGACGTACCTACCACACCTTATAAAGTTATACCTTGATAGCACTCATTGGCCGAATACAAAGAGATATGCTAACATGGGCAATATAAAGAAAATATCGACCTGCTTTATGTCGGGAATAGGTGATTATTTTATGATTACAGAGCGGCTTTCATAATTGAAAGATGCCTGAATGGCGCATCTGCGTCGGCACACGCGGTCTGTCATTATTCGATCGTGTTTTTTTTTAAACTGTCATCGATGATTTTGGCAATTACTATGTTGGTTTGGAATAATGTTTCATAAGCCTGCGTACACACGATTAAGTTCTACACGTTTTGTTGTGTGTGGAAGTGAATGTTGTGATGCGGATTTGCGTAAGAGTTGAGGAAATTATAAATGTACCTATGTAAGGCCATTGCAATTGTGCTGTCATTACATATTGTTTTTTTAATGTATTTTGTTTTCATAAACAATAAAGTGTTAAAATAAATAAATATGAAAATCAGCGATTGGCATCCTATGCGTAGGTAATGCGACTTATGTTCAATCTTGTCTTATATATAAAAATGAATCGCAAAATGTGTTGGTAAGCGCATAACTCGAGAACGGCTGAACCGATTTCGATAATTCCTTGAAGTACGAGGATGGTTCTTATGTAGAGAAAACGTAAACATGTACCACGGGCGAAGCCGGGGCGGACCGCTAGTTGTATATAAATAAAAGTAACACAAGTCGTCAAAGAAAAAATAAACCAAAATGACATGCAATTTGAACCACGCCTATTTAAAATCACCGCCTCTCAATTTATAAAGGCATTTATAAAAATTAACCACTTAATAAAATAACAGAGCAAATCAATGAGCTCTTAAAGACCCCAAGAGTTACACGCAGTCATTCATCCGTGCCTTTTGTGAAAAAATATCCATATGAGCGCAATTTATACGGACTTTGCAAAAACGCCATTGTTAGCGCCACAAAAGAAGATATCATAGCTATTAACAAAGAGCATTCGAAATTTGAACGAAACGTCAGAAAGGCGCGATTTGAAAAGTGACACGCACACCGTGTGTTATCTGTGCCGGTGTTTTGAAACATCTTCATTGTAATTTGTACATGTTTAAATCAATACATATAATAGATAAAATTCTAGAAAAGTGGTGTCTGTACAATGAAAATATGTAAAAAAAAATAGCAGGGGTTATTATTAAATTGATCCCAAACCCAAAACTGTAGTTAAAAAATTTTTTGTCTGTTTGTCTGTTTGTCTGTTTGTCTGTATGTTTGAACACGCTAATCTCAGAAACGGCTTATCCGATTTCGATGCGGTTTTCACTAATATATTGTGGTAATCTTCATTTAACATTTAGTGTTTATTTCATGTCAATCGGGTCATAAATAAAAAAGTTATGACCATTTAAGTACTCACGGCGAACATTTGCTAAGGCATTGTATGGTACACATACAGTGTACGATAAAACGTAAGTTATCTGTTATACGCTACAGTTATGTCCAAGTGATCATATCGAAAGTCCCCAAGGGTGGGGGGGTAAGCTGAGGTAGTAGGGGGGAGGGGTCAAATTAAAATTATACTTATTTCTAGGTAAATTTTATACATAAAATGTCCTTTAAATTATGTCGTATTTATAATATTATATTTTTAACCCCCGATGCAAAAATATGGGCGATAAGTGTTTGACCGCTGTGTGTGTGTGTTTGTGCCACCGTAGCTCGCTAGCAGGTAATCCGAATTAGATGATGTTTTTTTGTTAGGCAGCATATTATTTTCCGACGCTGGTTCTTAAATAAACTGTATCAAAATCGGTTCATCCATTCATTGTGTAAAAGTGGGAATGAAAATAACTAAAGTTGTCGAATATACTTTAGTGATATATTAAATGAAAGTGAACGACCTATCAGTAAAAATAAGTCAAATTTTATCAAAATCGGTTCATCCATTTATTTGATATAGGTATAAAAGTGGTAGATAATAAAAAAAGTGAATTTTGACTCAAGTGACATATGAAATGAAAGGGCATGACGTGTAAAGTATAATTAGACATATTTAATCAAAATCGGTTCATCCATTTACTATACCTATATACAGGGTGTAATCGTTAAGTGTGCACAGGCGATTTTTCCGTAAGTATTACAGATAACAAAAAACTTTAAACTGATATCGAAAGTACTTAACCTAATGAGTAAAATGGCGGTAATAAATTTTTAAAAATAAATCGAGAAATATCAAAAAAATTATCTTTAAACCCTCCCATACATTAAGTATGAAATATGAATATCCCATATACATTTAATATGAAAGATTTTAGCTTTCTTTTTCTTTTTTGGTTTTCTGCTTTAATTACTTCGCAAATTTGAAGTGGCATTTTCCACGCTTTTTCCGGACATTTTCACGCATTTTCCGGATATTTTCCGGGGATTTTCCGAGCATTTTCCGGGCATTTTCCAGGCATTTTCCACGCTTTTTCCGGACATATCCACGCATTTTCCGGATATTTTCCAGACATTTCCCTGGCATTTTCCGGTTATATTCCGGGATATTCCAGACATTTTCCGGGAATTTCCCAGGCATTTTCCGAGCATTTCCCGGGGATTTTCCGGATGTTTCCCAGACATTTTCCGGACATTTCCCTGGCATTTTCCGGGGATTTTCCACGCATTTCCCAGACATTTTCCGGTCATTTTTCAGGCATTTTCCGGGGATTTTCCAGGCATTTTCCGGATATTTTCCGGACATTTTCACGCATTTACCGGATATTTTCCGGACATTTTCACGCATTTTCCGGATATTTTCCAGGCATTTTCCAGGGATTTTCCACGGTTTTTCCGGAAATTTCCACGCATTTTCCGAGCATTTCCCAGGCATTTTCCGGTTAATTTCCGGGAATTTCCCAGGCTTTTTCCGGGGATTTTCCGAGCATTTCCCGGGGATTTTCCGGATGTTTTCCAGACATTTTCCGGACATTTCCCTGGCATTTTCCGGGGATTTTCCACGCATTTCCCAGACATTTTCCGGACATTTCTCAGGCATTTTCCGGCGATTTTACAGGCATTTTCCGGATATTTTCCGGCCATTTTCACGCATTTACCGGATATTTTCCGGACATTTTCACGCATTTTCCGTATATTTTCCAGGGATTTTTCACGGTTTTTCCGGAAATTTCCACGCATTTTTCGAGCATTTTCCGGGCATTTTCAGGCATTTTCCACGCTTTTTCCGGAAATTTCCACGCATTTTCCGGATATTTTCCAGACATTTCCCTGGCATTTTCAGGCATTTTCCACGCTTTTTCCGGAAATTTCCACGCATTTTCCGGATATTTTCCAGACATTTCCCTGGCATTTTCCGGTTATTTTCCGGGATTTTCCAGACATTTTCCGGGAATTTCCCAGGCATTTTCCGAGCATTTCCCGGGGATTTTCCGGATGTTTCCCAGACATTTTCCGGACATTTCCCTGGCATTTTCCGGGGATTTTCCACGCATTTATCGGATATTTTCCGGACATTTTCACGCATTTTCCGGATATCTTCCAGGCATTTTCCAGGGATTTTCCACGGTTTTTCCGGAAATTTCCACGCATTTTCCGAGCATTTCCCAGGCATTTTCCGGTTATTTTCCGGGAATTTCCCAGGCTTTTTCCGGGGATTTTCCGAGCATATCCCGGGGATTTTCCCGATGTTTTCCAGACATTTTCCGGACATTTCCCTGGCATTTTCCGGGGATTTTACAGACATTTTCCGGGGATTTTCCGAGCATTTCCCGGGGATTTTCCAGACATTTACAGGCTATGTCAGGGAAATGTCCGGAAAATGCCTGGATAATTCCCGGAAAATATCCGGAAAATGCGTGAAAATGTCCGGAAAAATGTGGAAAATGTCACTTCAAATTTGCGAAGTAATTAAAGCAGAAAACCAAAAAAAGAAAAAAAAAGCTAAAATCTTTCATATTAAATGTAGGTATATGGGATATTCATATTTCATACTTAATGAATGGGAGGGTTTAAAGATAATTTTTTTGATATTTCTCGATTTTTTTTTTTAAATTTATTACCGCCATTTTACTCATTAGGTTAAGTACTTTCGATATCAGTTTAAAGTTTTTTGTTATCTGTAATACTTACGGAAAAATCGCCTGTGCACACTTAACGATTACACCCTGTATAGGTATAAGTGGGAATGAAAGAAACGAATGTTGTCAAATATTGTGATAGTACCTACCTAAGTGATATATCAAATGAATGTGCATAACGGGTGAATTACAATTAGTAATGTTTTATCGAAATCGGTTCATCCGTTTTTTACATATAGGGCACTTTAGGGGTGACAGTGGTTAGATAAATAAACCAAATGGAGCATCAAACGATAGGATATGACGTGTACATATAGGTACAATTAGATAATATTATTTACATCAAAATCGGTTCTGCCATTTACTAGGGATGGAAAGGGAAGGGTTGAAAGTCTGTGAAAGAAGAGGGGGACATGGGAGCGAGAGGATAGCCACACCCTGGAAATTTTGAACTCTTCTCAAAGCCACATAGGCCTGGCCCTTGGCAATTTTTTTTCTTAAATATACCACTTCTTTTGCCACTGTGGTCCATTACAATTTATGCATGGTTACGGCCCAACTTAAAAGATGTCAGATGTAGGAATGTATTATGGAGGTAGAAGTAGGTCTCGCTCACTTGAAAATATTAAATGAAAATAAGAAACCGAAGTTTAAAAATTAAAAAAAAAAACCCAACGCAACGAAGGAAAAGGAATATATATAATTTTACAAACTTCCCGACGATCTTTAAAATTAAGTACCATTATAAAAAAATATATATATAAGATATATTATTATGATAATGATGGTATGGTATAGTATCCTTAACTTTTACCAAAATTGTAGATTATAAAATTATCTTTAAAAAACTTCACATACATTTTTTTCTAGGAGCCACTGTTTCTACGAAAAATCTATTTTTTCATTCATCGTTGATCTCAAAAATAAAAATTCCAATCACCAGAACGACAGGAAATTTTAATAATTGATTTTTAATTGTGTTTTGCACAATTTTATTAAATTGCGACTGGATGAAAATTTTGTTCGTGGTCGTCGTCGTCGTTGGTAGGGTGAACAAATCCTTAGCAAAACATCATACGCTTATGTCAATTAGTATCGATAGCGGATTCTATTCCTTTACGTTTTGACGTTTGCCTCGGCACTCAGTTGCTGCACAATATATTGTCAAAAACATCCATACAAGGAAGGAAGGTAAATAAATTTGCTCCTCTCAATCCTGGTGCCTAAAAAATAATATGCCATAATTTAAAATAAATTTTACGTAGAAAATTAATTAGGCACTTATTTTTTTATTTTTTAGCTCAGTTTAGTAATAAATTTTACTAATTGTTCTTTTAATTATTTATGGTAGTACGTGTTTATTCAATAAAAGTTAAGTAGTAACTACTATGCAGTCACTATTCCACGCGGACGAAGTCGCGGGCACAGCTAGTTAAGAATAAGATTGTTAAATATGGGCGTATTCAGAAAGAAAGCTTGAAACTTATAAGCGCTTATAAGCGCTTATCGGCGCTTATAAGCGCTGGTAACCCGCGCAGGAAAATATATGAACATGCGCTTATAAGCGCTGATCGGCGCCGACAAGTTTGTTGAAACTTGTTGGAACTTGTCGGCGCCTATCAGCGCTTATAAGCGCATGTTCATATATTTTCCTGCGCGGGTAACCAGCGCTTATAAGCGCCGATAAGCGCTTATAAGCGCTTATAAGTTTCAAGCTTTCTTTCTGAATACGCCCTATGGAATTAGGCTGTCTAGTCACTGTCAATATTCTTTAGGCAACAAGGCCTTTAGGCCACGTGCATAAAAGTCATAGAAATCTAAATAAGAAGACACATAGAAGTGCTATAATGTCATAATTCGTATGAAAACCGCTGTCGCCAAAATCAACACATTTAAACCGATAACTAAACAGTACACACAAGTAAACTATGCCTTTTATTGGACAGCTTGATTTTGGTGAAAACTAACTTAAATATTAAATTAAGCTTTTTAATATGTATCCTAACGCACGAATTTACGGTTTATTTTAGAATAACATCCCTATATGAGACGTTTTGTTTATTTTTGCTCCAATACGCAAAAATTCGGCTTTTCTACAACAGAGGTTGTAAATTTTCAATAGATATAACTTTGAACATAAACTCATAGAAATAAGGTTGAAATTTGTGTTAAACGTGATAATAAGAATGGTCGACTGTGTCATTCATTGTTATTTCGATTACTATGGTGACACTCGTAATACTTGTAAATATTCTATAATTTTAAGGAAAAACGGCAATATTGTGTATAAACTGTATTTTAACGTTTTTCTTTAAGAAAAAAAAATAATAAAAAAATAAAAAAATAAAAAATAAAAATACTTACCGGTGAAATTTTATTCCTTTATTAGTATAATTACAATTTATGGAAGAATTTCCGCACTGGGAAATGCTGTAACACACCATGTTTACTCACGCACGTGTCAGGAACAACTGAACAAGCGACCACCAAGCGACGAACAGACTTGTGGCATGGTAACCACCTGAGCGGCGACAATGTCACGCGCGCTTACGACTTCTATTGCCTTGTTATTTAGATTTCTATGATAAAAGTATTATCTTCAAATTGGGTACAAACCTAACGTTGCTAACATGAGTTAAAGCTCATGTTAAAAGACAACCTAGGTACCCTTAAATGAATACTAATTTAGAACTCAAGCTATATTTATGCATTATGGAATACCACTCTATTATGCAGTAAAGGCAACCCCTCACTTTTAACTTTAAATAGATTAGCACCTTAACATATTCTTCGTACGGAATACAAAACTAGATTATCATATAAAAATATTACAGTCATTTGTCATTGACACAAGAGAAGTTGATTAAGGAAGTAATTTCTCGTTTTCCTAAACGGAAATGTTTTTTACCCCCACCGCGGGGCATTAATGATTATTGTTCGGAACATCTATATCATTATGGTGCACATTAGATAAATGTAACACGGATGTTAGGTGGATGAAATCGTCATTTCCATAAACACAGCACGTTTCAACTTATCTTTGTATTTTATATTATCTATGGCGATTATGTATACTGGCAGGTACGCTTATTTCCTTAGCGAAAAAAAAGAAATAAATATGACACATGACAGCGCGGGAATTGCTTGACAGCTTTTTAAAATGATGATTGTATCGCGCTTTAGTCTTATAAGTTATAATTCTTCGCTATTTTATCTGTAAAATGCTGCTTAATTATAAGCATAATCTATGGCCTTGTGTAAAATATAAGCGTATAGTTGACTATGACATTAAGAATAGTTATGCGATGTAATCTGAATAATAATTAGGTATAATGTCACGAGTTTGATAACTATATAGCCACATTGTTGTACGTGCTATTTAGCTTTGATTGAGATATTATAATAGATTTGTAAAGCATCTATCACAAAAGCGTTTTGTATGAAATTGTTCAATTATTTATTATAATTTTGAAGCAATTTCAATGAGATTACGCTCTCATAGATAATGAAAACGTTAGGTATAATGGCATTACATTGTCAAAAAATACAATATTGCCAATGACTTAAAATAAATATCCACTAAATTGTATTAATTTATAATTAAAACGAACATCCATTAGTCACTATAAAAGGCTTCATTGACTGCCCATTCTAATGCCAAGGCACAACCACTGTTCGGGATTATTATATTTTATTACCCCACAAATTATCCCTATACAACCTCCTGTGGGGTCCGCAAAAGGTGTCAGAACCGGCACGTTTCTATTGCCCTTATTAAAAAAAAAAACAAAAAGTGGCGGCAAAAAGCTCCCGCCATTATAGTACAGGGCGCTTTTACAGTACAAGATAGAATGAAATCGCTGACTAATTGATTTTGAATCGTTTCGTTTAATCGAGAATAGGAACCTACATGGGGAAAGGGATGTTAGTAATTGAAAATATTGATCGGTTGTGTTTATTATGTACGTATTACTAGTAGATATATGTAGTATGTATATTAATATTATATACCTAATCAGTTTTATGCCATTTTATTAAAGATTTAATTAAGTTAGAGACACTAGGTTACCCATTAACCTAATAAGAACAAAACAATGTCGAAATTAGTTTGTAATTTGTATCCGAAAAAAGGGTTACAATTTATATCCCTTATGAGTTATTGTTTTTTATTAAAGTCAATTACGTAACGGTGTATTAAATTGTCATCTTTCTAACCTCTGTCCTACCAAGCAAGGTGCACATCTATCTCTTTCACACGTATGAAGTTCGAGCGAGGCAGGTGTAGGAATTAATTTAATTATATTTTTCGGACATCATTGTGTCCTATCTCGACTCCATCTGTAATAAAGGTTATTACAAGTCATTCGACGAAATGTGCTGCCACTTTTGACTAATCTAACGTCATCTCAAAATATCAATGTACAGTACTCCAAAATTAATAATGCGCATGCAAATATTCGCTCATTGTCGTATTTCCGAAAACATTCGAATCATTGAATCGTAAAAGCCCTAAACAATGCACTTGCATTTTACACCTTGTTCAAAAGAAATAGAAGTCAATTCACGGCCTAAACGGACGGTCAAAAACAAATCGGGCGGTAGGTGACGGTAGCCTGTCAGTCAAAAAACTGAAAAATCCGTCAGTCGTCTTTTTAATTTTGGTGGAGACTGCACGTGTTCTCTATGTGTGGAATTATATAGAGCTGCTATTACATACCCTTCTTGGTTTTGTTTTTAAAGGTGAATTGAATTAATCGATGAAATGATTTACACAGTTGATGGCAGTAGGGAAAGTGAAAATGAAGAAGAGCATAATGTGGAGCATAATGAAAGTTCCGATTTATCTAAAATGTCAGAAATAAAGATAATGCCTGATTTTGATTGTTTTTATTTTTATTTTTTTGTAAATGTCATAATATTGAAGAATGATCAGTACTTGAAATACTTTTAAGCTGAGATTTTAATGATTAGATTTATATGGTTTAAATGTAAACCTGTGTTTGAAAACAATATTTTATACAATATAAATGTTGTGTTATTTTAACCGTCTTTTCTTCCATCATTACACCAGCTTCAGTAAGACACTTTAAAAGTACTATAAAATTTTCCAAGTAAATCAATCCAACAAAGATATATTCGCAATCGTGGGGTTATCCTCGCTATTTACTAACAAGGAATTATCGAAACAAAATCGTTACTTACAAATCAATATTAATCTCTTTTAGCACAAAACACATAATTTGACTAAATTACGCATGAAGAAAATGCATTTAACCACTCTATATAAATATCGTCTTCGGGAATATGACAGTTGCCGAACTGTGACGAAGATTTCTATGCGCATTATTACTTTTGGAGTACTGTAAGCTTTGTTTTTAATGTTTGATTGCTGTTGTTAATTATTATGATTTATTCCAATCATCGTGTAAATTTTTTGGTATGTTGTCAATTTCGATTGCATGGCATTCAAATATTTCATTCCAATGCATGTCTATTATTTATAGTACTGCATTCTATGATAAAGAACAAAATCTTTATCTTACCTCTGTCTGTCTTTTCATTCGTTTTCCGCGATTTATCGCAAGAAGCTTTTTATATTTATTATTTACAACAAATTTTCTGTTACTCTATCCTTAGAAAACCCTTAATATAAACGTACTACCTTCCATTCAAACCTGAAAAATTAACAAAATAAAGCCGTAGGTACATATTCCCAAAAGCCAAAACCACGCGGCAGAATTGATTGAACGTCCTTTAACCGTCGGCAGCGAGTCATTATTTAATAACTCTACATTAGGACACCCCGAGCGGCGAATTACAGGCCTTTTTGTAAATAAACCGACGGGACCCTTCTCTGGGAATATTTGGGATTCGATTATACGATACGACTGTCGTGTCGCGGTCGGATCGGATGTCGTTGCGTTGCTAGGAGAGTTTGTATTGGAATTAGTGTTTTAATAAGTAGTTAGTAGACTACTGATTATATTAATTAGATAATATAAGTACTTATTGTATTCGTTAGTGTAGAAAATTGTAGCCGAATTTTGAAGGCAACATTTCAGACAATTTATACCGTGCAATATTTCAAACCTATACATATCTATTTATTATATCTTACATTACTTTATCAATATTTCCTCATTACAAACTTGTTATTCCTTCATTTACACATTTACAATTTCCATTATTATTAAATCAAACAACAGAACATCTTTAAACAGTAGTAGGTACAACGGTCATACAAGTAACACCTTTAAAATATTGAATTCTCCAGATATTGATTTAGATAAGTTAATCGATTCCCTTTGCCCAGCCGAATGTTATAATTATGTGTTTTAGTAATGGGTGTGTGGCCGTCAGGTGTTGGGGAATTGGTTTCGATTTAATTTTTTTGTTGTTTCTGCTGTGTTTTAGGTGTAATGTGATTTTTTAGTGTTTTGTCAAACTTAGGTACCTATACATGAAGGGGGTGGAATTTTAAGATGTCATTTTATTTATTATTATCAAAAAAATAAAAAAATAAGTGTAAATGTTTGAGACAAATTTAGTAAAAAAACAAGTTGTTTACAATAGTTAAAGAAATGTACCGAAATAAGTTTTATGATTAAAATTTAAAATACCGACGTTAAACAAATGATATCATTTGTCGGCCTTTTTAACGTCTCAATTAAATGTCATCTGTCAAAACATAACACCTCCACGAAGGTAACAATAATTGTCGTAATATGAAAAGTAAATGTTCCACTTTCACGCCAAATTACTGCAATTAAAAATAAATAATTGTTTCTACAAGGTTTTCACACCGAGAACAGCATGTGCGTACAATCGACAAACACCAAATATTGTTCCATACGAAACCACAAAGCTTATCAAAAGAATCTTCATTTCCGAAAAATTGCGCATCCCATTCAACCTACATCACGACTTGTACAACACTCACAATTCATTCATATAACACTCGACTTTTTTAAACAAAACACCTCTGTATCACAATAGAATAAGTACCATACTTCCGTGACATCATTTCCACTGCACAATACGGTTCACTGTACCAAATATTGCTCCTCGAATTGTCTTATTGATACGATTGTTTAAAAAATAGCTTTTAATAAAGGAGCGAGTTTTGAATCGTACAAAAGCTGTTTCAATTGAACTCGGTTTATCGACTTTTTATACGTCAATTTGTGGTGGGCGTACAAAGGGCAATTGTCATGTCCTACTCCTATATACAATTTATTTGTACATTTTAATCAATAACAGAATGTTATTAAATGTAATTTATTGTTGAACAATGTAGATAAAAATTTGGTAGAATGATTTATAGTGTATCATAGTGATTAACATTGCATAGGTAATAGGTATGCTAATTTATATTTTATTTTAATTTAAAATATACAAACTTGAGAGTATTAAACAGTGAATCGATGTGTTTGTGTGTCACCTATGTGTTTCTATTATTGACTAAAAGTTTACAAAAAATAAGAGTATCACAATAATTGTAAGTTACATACAGCGAATAGGTAAATAACAACACGTCATAAATTAGGTATTAGCATTAGGAACAACGCGAACGGTCCAATTAGAAATGATCGAATTACTAGCGCTGATAAAACAATCTATTAGCCACAATTTGTCACACGTAAAAGTATTGATAAGAAAACAAAACATTGCAAGCAGTTAATTGAATTATGTTTGTATATGCGTCACCCCGCGCGAATGCCGCGCTCTGATTGGTCGGCTGGATGTAAAACAATGGCCGACGGTGACAGACGCGATAACTCGACGATTAGAAACGGGAAATGGAAAACTGCGTTTTCTAAGGTTTTTTAATTTGTCTTTGTGTTGGTAAGTATGTAAAAATAACTAGGTATACCTATTAGGTGAAGTAGTAGTATATTTATTTAGGTTAGTCAGTTACAAATTTATTTAAAATTGGATATATTCCAACAGCTTATAAAACTATCATATTAAGTAATTATCTCTTTGGGATATTTCGTTTTACAATTTAGTCCTTTACAAATTCTATAGGTACAAACGTAACCTACAAAAAGATAATTGTTTTCTCTTTTTAATAGAGTCTTTATACTTATAGTACCTATATCAAATTACGACTGTAGGTCTGAAAGCTTACCCAAATACAGTCAACCCAAAACAGTCAAATATTTAAATTGCGCCCTCAAATTGAATGTGGTTAACGCTACACAAATTGTTGGTACGCCGCAGATGACAATGTGTCTTGCAATGTTATTGCTAAATTAAAGGAAGAAAGATTTTAAAGAAAGGAAAAATAATAATTTATATTTAATTAAATTTAGTTCGACCGCTGATGACAATGTGCGCTTGCTTGCAATTTCAAAAGTTATTACTAAATTAAAGAAAGACAATTTGTAAATCATTTTTCAATTAAGTAAAAAGTATTATTTTGTTCAAATTATTACCACTTTCTTTTGAGAAATTTTTCGAACATGGTGATATTTTCTTTGTGTGAAGGTGTTTAAATTTGTTTATTAACATGCCTGATTATATTAATGTTTTCGAATAAAATGCTTTTTATAGGTCACTTGATATCTAGTTTTTCCTTTAACGATCTGAACTCAAATCATGCTTAAATATAATTCATACTACCTAGTACCTACCACTAAATTTTTTATGTACCTACCTACCTATCGAATCATATTGTTTTAATATGTACCTACTAGTTCTCATGGTCTTTCAAAATCAGTTTTCGCTCAATACTCTACGTTCATATAAATTATTAAGAACCAAGCTATAAATAGTTTACACTGCAATAAACTGTCGATTTGCTGAATACAATACAGCCACCGTTGCATAGTTCTAATCTCGACTTGACTAATCGACTCGACTAAGAATAACTTCACAACGGACGCGTTTGTGCATTTAGACTAGGCTCTTGTTTTGCCAAACATTGGATTGTTGGTAATTTATGAGGTGCAATTAGAATTGGTGACTTGAAAAGTGGTTTTGTAGGAATATTGGGAAATTATAGAGCACTAGCTTTCCGCCCGTGGCATCGCCGGCGTTTTCAAAGAAAAACCCGCATAGTTCCCGTTCCCGTAGGATTTCCGGGATAAAACCTATCCTATGTGTTAATCCAAGTTACTCTCTATATGTGTGCTTAATTTCATTGTAATCGGTTCAGTAGTATTTGCGTGAAAGAGTAACAAATATCCTAACAAACTTTCGCATTTATAATATTAGTAAAGTAATAATAATTTAAGCGGATATAATATTTATGCATGATAATTGTGAATTATGAAGAAATGTTTTGTAATAAATTAATAATAATATGTTGTGGAAACAATGTCCAAAATATTCATTTTGAACTAGATACAACAGAATGATTTACCTACATTAAATTGACTGTCACATATTTTCGATAATCCTCATAATTTATGAGCATTAGCAATGCAACGCAATAGTATACCTACATCATTGTTTTAATTTAAAAAACATGAAATTTTAAATAAACGTTATATAAAGACTATTTAAACTGTCAGATATCAGAATACCTACCATAATATGCTCTCGAAGAAAACGTGCGTGTCCCCGCAACGCGTATGAAACGCTCTTACAGCAAAGAAAAGAGTGTTCTGCGATAATTGAGTTCTTAATTAAACTTACAGAGGCTGGTTGTGATTGAATGTGCTATTAATGGTGTTTTGTTAGCCGCGCTAATAATAACTTGTGTGATGTCGCGTCTGTAGTCTGTACACATACTTAGGTAGCTAGCTACTAGTTATTATTCTGTGACTTAGGTAGGTACTATGAATACAATACCTAAGTAGTTTAATTCTTTATTAAGAAAGAGGTTATGTGATTTGATTCTTAGAAGTTAGAAGTAAGTTTGCTATTTGAGAAGTCCAGTCAAATACTAATTTGACTGGAGCCAAACTATATCTATTATAGTGTGTACATACCTACCTACAAAAAAATATGAACTAAAATAAATTTTAAGTTTATTAGCTTGTACAGTGAAAGGTTTAAAACGTCTCAAACGTTTAAACTTTAAAATTAAGTAGTTAACATTTATTTATTAAAAAAAATATTTTATAGTTCTGGTAGGTACCATAGTGTTCACAAAGTTTAACAAATGTATTTTCACTATTTTTATAAGCGAGAATATACCAAAACCTTTATCGAATTATTTAACAACAACCAATCTACGTCCAATTAAACGAACCTCACACAGGCACCTACCTCAAAGCGCAATTTAAAAAATCACCTTTGAATCCAACATTTAAAACATTTGCTAAAGTGTTCACAAGACAAGCATTAATGGAGCTAATGGTCCAAATTAGTTCCGACTTCGACCACCGGCGGCGAGCGAACCGGTTTTATACTATTTCCAACATATGTGTATGGGATTCCTATAAAATTGATACTTACATTTAAAGCTCATAGATTCAAATTTAAATTGTCTATGGTTGCTGAAATTTTATGTTAAAAAAAAAACAGGAAAATTGTCTATGGTCCCATTGAAATGCGTTTAAAAATTGTCTATGGTCTCATTAAAATGTATGAACAAAGTACGTGGCACAATCATGCATTTTGTAATGCACCTGCGATAAGATTAACATCTTATTAATAGCGATGGCGATAAAGCACTTTTCGCTACTTTTTTTTTTCCATTTCCATAGTTACCGCAAGATTAAGCCATTTCATCGATCCACTATCTAGATCAATCGTGCTCTTATTTTGTTATTACAACCGCTCATTATGAATAATTAGAAGCGCTTTTGACGTTTAACCGGCACAGTTCGAAATTTGAATTTTGTTTTCTTTTTAAATTCTTTTGAATAGCTTGCGTGCGGCCTGATAACTTTATAAAGCAAAGAGGTTTTAGTTGCGATTATACTTTTTAGAGATTTGGTTTTACGAATGATTAAAAATAATTTCACACTAACGTTGGGATTGTTTTAATCGAGTTTAAAACTTAAAGGATTTTGAACCCTATTCACATGAATTAAAAGGATATAATAAATGAGTAGTTTGAGACCCGTAAGAAATCGGACTTAGTGTCAGCACTTCACGGGTAAACGCGAGCAAACGAACAAAAGATCGGCGTCTTTGTAACTTAGTTAGAGTTATACGCTGCTATTGGGGTAGACTAATCGTTTAGCTTTTGAACATATTGTATAGCTTGTATTTGTTAATTTATTTGCTCTATAGACTATTCCCAAAAAACTCAAAAGATTCACAAATAGGTATATTATGTTAATAATTATTTAGTACTGGAATTTGTAAACTTTACATCTCCGAAAGTTATAAATAGATAAATAATGTACTATGCAGAACTATGACATAAAACATATCGATTTCATGCATGATAAATTGATAAAAAATAAATATATCGCTTATTAGGCTTGCGAACCTTCATCAATACACAAAATATTTTCAGTACAACAATAACTAATAACACATTTTACACAACAAAAGAATTGTCAAACATTGATCTCGATACGAACAAAAGTACTAATTGCGGATCTGAAATTAATCAACGCGGGAGTTACCTGTACACTAATATCACTATAACACTAATATAAACGTTGGTGTTGCGTTTGATCTCGCCGCAGCCTCCAATTAGCGTGTACCGCCGCCTTTGGCGTCCGCCGGTAGTGCTGTCTCGCTCACACGGTGCCTCTCGCTCGATACATTCACGGTGCGACTTTTCATTTTGTAGTTAGTGTACTGTACATATTTTGTTTACTACATGCGTAGATTCTTAGTAATATATTATGGTGAATGAAGATAGAATATGATGATTTTAAGATAGCTAAGATGATGATTTTGGAGCTTCGTTTAATAGCTATAAGTGTTTTTAATAAAAAAATAACGTAAAAATTGCATCAATAGACTTTATTTGATAAAATTCTGTCTCATACATTATTTATTCGACAAGACTTCTATTAGAAACGGTTTTCAAACGGAAAAATACATAAGTTTTAGGTACATACATCAATTCTGGTGTAAACTGCATAATTTAGTTAATTTTGTAACAATTTAAAAATATTGGGTCTTAGGTACCCTTTAGGTACCTCATCATCATCCCTTGCCTTATCCCATTTATTTGGGGTCGGCAGTCGGCACATCCAACACTGGGTCTTAGGTACCTATATCTAAATAATTGTTAAAACTTACAAATGAGGTACAACAATTGCATTGTACCTATTTATTAAATATTCTAACTGATGAGCTTGTAATTTTTATCTAGGGGATAGTATTTAAAGTAGAGCCTCCAATAAATATTTTTTTATTCTTACTCCTTGATCATAGACGTGAATGGCATATTCAATATAACTCGTCTTATTTTGAAAGTAATCCAAGCCGATTATGGATAGAACTATGATCGTGAAATTGGATTTATACAGATTATACCTATTTAGCATATGTTATACCTGTTTTATGTCAATGTGTGAATGTAGTAAGGAGTAGATAGAGACAATTTATTGTTATGAATAAAACGAAAGAAAAATAACGTCATAAAATAATTTAAAAAATCAAGATTATCCCTAAAACAATAATTTTACAGTGACCTTTGTTACTGTAAAATACATACTTTCAATTATTTTCAAATCTCAAGTTTGCATTATGATTAAAATAAATAAATAAATAAATCATTTATTTTCCTCAAAAAAAAAACTTATAACTAACTATATTAACAAAATTTGCACGTAAACATAAACCAAGAGGACTGGTGTCTGTGATAATAAAAAAAAAAGTTGTGTGGTTTTATGAAACCACGGTAAAAGTGAAACCGACCGTCACGCGACATGCGCTACACAGACCAAAAAGTTTGAGACGATGTAATAAAAGTTTCACTTTAATAGAAGAAATAACTTCAATATTAAATACTTATGCTATTTTTAATTATTTTTAACAACAAAACATCAAACCAATTTCGCATACCGATCCGTTTATGAATGAAACACCTTTAGTTTTGCCGCCAAAACATTAACGTGAGAATTAGTTATCCTAATGGCCGCTCAAACAGATTGTTACGAACCGCTTCTATATGTCTTAGCTGACAGGAACACGGCTAAACGTCAAATAGACATTGACGTTAGGGAATTAGGGATGTTCCAAATTGGAATTACATTTTCGGTAATCTGCATTTTTTATCTGTGCAAAAAATTAAAAGTATGTGTGGAAATGAGCGAACACGTTTTACTATGTATCGATGCGCTTTTATCGCTTTTCATTAATCATTTAATGATAATAAAAACATTAAAGCTATAGGTGAAGGATTGCTCACAACTTCTGCCGGCACCATCAAAAGCTTTACGATGTTAAAGGTGAACAGGCTAAATGACATCCCATCGCGTTTCAAAAGCATTAATAATTAAATTTAACCACAACAATGTCGTTCTCGAAGATACATTCACATTCACGAATTAAAAAATAAGCATTTTAATTCGTGAGTCGGCCCACCCCGTCCACACAATAAATCTTTATGATTCCGTTTTTATTTTGCATAAATAAAGCTGAATTATACCAGCCCTTTGCCCGGTAGCCGCGAGATTATTAAGAAAAAAAAAGAATAAAAAAGTTTGGATATCAAAGCATTGCCGCGGTCACGTACTGGCTGGTTATGACGAGCAGCGGGTGTTAATCGAAATTAAAAAAATAAACTAGATTTGAAAAAAGAATGCCTGGTTTTGTTGACAGTGACGTTTTTCTATTGGCTGGAATTACTTCGATTGTTGAAGGCAACACTCATTTATAACGATTACCTATAGCCTACCTCTATGCATTAATTAACAATGTGTTTTTATTAAGTAGTAAATAATGAAAAGTTAAGAATTTTGCGTAATCGCATGGTCACCGTAAGGTGCCGTAAGTTAATACGGCACAATATTATTATTACAATGCACGCTCAATATTTGCGTGCAGTGGAAATTATGTCACGTAAGATGAACTTATGTATTAAAATTAAATTATAACTACTTATTTTTTCAATTCTTACCGTTTTCCTCATATACCTAAGTATCTACTACAAATGCTATAGGTATGCACTATTCACAACTATAATTCCCAACGTAGGTATTATCAATGAAAAAATTACATGACTTCGAGGTATCCCCTATTTTACACAGCCAAATAGGAACATAATTAAAAATAAAGCTATTCATTCATATTGCTTCCGAACCACATACCTATTATTGTATGAGCCCACGATGTCTTTGTGAAATGCCGCTGCTATTAAAGTACGATTAAGCGAGCGAGACGGGTCGGCTCCAACTTTCGGTTTTATAACTATGTAAAAACTGTTTCTAACTTGTTTATGCGTATTGACGGTTCTGTAGATAGTAAAGTCTATGGTCGAATTATTGGTCTATCGATTTTGGTAGGAAATATTTAGCTAGGAAGTTAAGTGGGTAAATGCGATTTTGCTTAGATGCGTTCTTAATTATAAAATTGATTGTTATTTGTTAATAGGCAATTAAGTTTGCTGATAATTCAAACTTCAAAACAATGCACATACTATTTTGAACTATCAGAGGCAAAATACTACACCAATGCTTTGCCAATGCTTTGCTAATTTTCACAAATGAAGATAAGGCCTTTGAATTTTTGCCTACCTTTGATCCTGTTACCTGTATAAACTTTAAAATGAAAACATCTATATTTCCATACATCTCTTATACAGTATTTTCTGATTATGAGCTTTAGTTTTACCTACCTATTAGGAATATTATTTCGACCATGTAGGTTCTATTTTCAATACAAAAGCTAGATAATATTATGAGTCTGAACTCTAGGTACATAACTACATAATGGGTACAAATTAAACACAATTTTTATTAAACACACAATAAAAAGTGTTTCCCCTGCTTATATCACGAATATTTGCTTTAAATCAGACATAATTTTTGTAACATTCCTATCAAAATCTGTCACACATTTCTCCATCACCATTTAAGAATTATTTTCCAAAGCTTGAATTTGAGCAACCTCAAAAACCCGTTCCATGTAACTAATAAACATAGGTATCAATCTATCAAGTGAGTAGTGACCGATTACCAAACGAAAACCAATATCCACTAGACTCTAGAGCCATCGATATTTCTCAACGGATTATTATAATAAAATCGTTATTTATTATCTGTCGGCTATTATGCGTCTAATTTGCGATGTCCTAATTTGTACGAGATTCTATAATAACGTAGTGTAATTATTTTTTACCGAATTGCTTTTAATATCGCCGGTTTATGTTTAATACGTGAGATTAATTAATCTGAATACACTTGGTTAAGCTTGAATATCTTAAAATATGTTAAAATCCGTCGGGAAAAACTAATTTTATCAGATTATAATCATTTACTTCGCCTAATACCTACAAGGAATATTTTTGTGAAATACGATACAATGTTCACCAAATCTTCTATTTTTTAATGGTGACCTCCCAAACAGCTTCAAGCTAAAATAGACAAAGAACTTAACCATTTTAATTAATTTACCAAATTAACAATAAAATTTTAATATATGTGTAGGTACCTACATACCTACCCAGCTTTTGTCATTACAAAAACATTTAAAAGTATGAGTTCTAGGCCAAAATATATCAGGTTTTATTTATCTCTAACACCGCATTTAAATAACTGTGTAGAGTTTTGAAGCATTTATAATTTTAAGATGTTAATTTGTGAAGCCAAATTTAAAAACTGCTACACAATTTACCGCACATGTTGGCTATCGATATCTATATCGTTAAAATTAATTTATTTTACATTCAACACATTTCAACATCTTCTTGATTTAATAAATTATGCGATTAATTCAAATTAGTAGAGCCAACGATTAATTCGATACGCTTTCCATTTTTTTTATTAAATGGCAATAAAATTCGACGCCATTTTTAATTTAAGTTTGCTTTTTTAATTTTCCGACGCGATGGAGCACAGGTGCTTCTTTTGTTCTGAACTAATTTAATAATTCTAAATGTTAGTGTATGGTTTTATTATTTCAATTAAACTTGATAAATAGCATTGATAACTTAATATTATAAGCTATTAATTTATTCATGTCTGTCATCGACCTATTTAGCAATATTCGTGTTTATAATATAGCTGCGTGGTTTTACGTTGCATTCCATTTCCGTTCGACTTATTTTGAATAACATGTTTTTCTCAGGAGGTAGGTACTAGGTACATATATTTTTACTTAAACCACAGAACATAATATAATAGATAGTATCTATGCTTAAACTAAGGTTGTTTTTTTTTTAATTTCACATTAAAATGTTAATTTTAAACCAATTTATTTAATAAGGTTAGTATTTCGATTGTGTTAAGATATTTTAGCATAAATTGACACCATATTGATATACTATATTACTATAACATGCATTCACAACGATAATAAATCCACAAATCGGTGCTTTTGATCTCCCCAAAAGGTAATACCGTTGTTAAATCAATATAATTCGTGACACGGAAAAATGACACACCTACACCATTGATTTAGAAACTACATTATGCTATAATTAATATAGGTAATAAAGCTCAGATTGGTCAAATAGAGATGTTTCAAAAAATCTATATTATACCTAGAATCTAGATGGAATGAACTATGATGGCAATTTTGTCCTGGTTGGTTTTATCTTTTTGTAAATAGAAGTTTAAGACTCTTTTCGTTAGATACCATTTCTAAAGCAAAATAAAATTTACTCTTATTTGTGAATAATTAGATTGTACCTAGTGGATAAAATAATTTCGTAAAGAAACATTAAGGCTAAAATATTCTTCTCTAAGTATGTATTGCCAATTAAAAGCGCATGAACCTTCACATTATAGTTACACTTCACTCAGTAACAATGTAGGTAAAAAATCAAAATAAGACAATGCCTCGTGGCCGACGGATCAAAGGCGCCGACAAACAGATTAACACCGTAGCATATTTAAAAGACATTACATCATGATTGAAGCTAGTTTCGAAAATTATTTCGAGCCCGCGGCGGCTAAAAACCTTCTTTACGCACATATAAAATCGCTTTTGACACGATTATAAAACCTCTCGAAAGGGAATTTCAAAATAAAATCTATACTATCTTTTTTTATAATATTATAGAGCTGAAGAGTTTGTTTGTTAGTTTAGATGCGCTAAATCTCTGGAACTACTAACTACTGGTCCGATTAGCCCATTTATCGAGGAAGGCTAAGACTATATTTATATGTATCATCACGCTTACACCAATAGGAGTGGAGCACTGCGAGTAAAACCGCGGGGCACAGCTAGTTCCAAAATAAAAGAATTAATATAATATGTAGAAGCTCCCTTAAAATTATGGAACCTTAAACAAAAGTCCAGTGTGGAGCTGTCACTACAAATAACTATAAAAAGCTGGTTTTGCGTAAATTACGATGTCGTAAACTAGTAGCTAATTAGTGAAATCCAACAATTTTTTTACGATTATGGATAGAAAACATGCGATACAGGAAGCTAATATACCGTTTACTGGATTTTTGCAACAAAAAACATGATTGAATCATATTTTATAGCTTATATGCGATAAAAACTGCTGCGTAGTTTTTTTACTTGTCTGTAATATTTTGCGTTTTAAGCTCAGATTAGATACTCGTTTCATACGTGTATTACGAATAATTAATATGTAATAGTCTTTTATATAAATTTATAAAGAATAGAAAAAATTCGATCACGAGGCGGGACTCGAACCCGCATCCTTTCGCGCCATTCCTCGTGATCGAATTTTTTCTATTCTTTATAACTTTATATTTATAAAGCATTTGAATGCCATAAAACCAAAAATATCAATTTCAACAATAGTCTTTTAGTTACAACAATTGTAGGTAAGTAAGTGTTGTTGAAAGCATTCATATCATAATTCATAGCACAGGTAATAGATATCACTACTAACGTACTACATATTTTCTTTTCTCGTTTTTATTTAACAATTGTAATGTTCCTGTATGTTTTTTAAAATGTGCATAAGTGCATATAAATTGTTCTTTACATTTTTCCACTCAACAATTACAAAACAAACGATAACAATCTTACAACCATTATATTCTTAAATTGCAATGTCATTAAACATTCAATAATCCACATTAATATGAATCTAGAAATATCTTAAATGGTCTAGTATTACCTACTAGATCAAGATAGCCTGAGGTAGACTCATTACCCTAACGATGTAATTGCAAGCTGCGGGTAATATATGAAATCATGCAATTAAAAACCTGTCTAGTAATTGTGAATCCGTCTGGTTCACACCTCTTTACGAATTACTTATATGTTTAAGCTGGTTTTTGGATTAGTTTAACCTTTTTTTTAAGGTTTTTAAACATGTGCCATCGTTTTAAATCTTTATTTTTCTAAGTAATGGATACATATTTTTAATAGCACACAATTTTTATGTCCAATTTTATAGCATAACAACGATAACAACATTTTTAGGCTCATTTATTTCCAAAAATAATTTATTGATCGAGTAACAAATTAATCGCATAAATTTGTTAATTAACAACTTACTGGAACATACAATGATTATCTTGACTCATTACGTATAAAATATACATTTTCAATACATTCACTTAATTTAATGGCTTGTCAGTTATTTTAATATAGAACTTAATTGATTTGTATTCAATAAAATAAAGAAAATATTCCAATAAAAATAATCAAACAATGCAATAAACCGCGTTTCATCTCTACCGCTATGTTGAGACTAAGATAATTCAAATAAAAAGCATAATACTCGAGTTTTAATTAGGAATTCCTTTCAGTTCACACCTTCACAATCTAAACAGCTGAGGGGCGGTGTTGTAAACTTTATCTACTGTTTTCGTTATTTATAATGCTATAAAAGTACTCGACTGTCCCGATGTGTGTTTGATTGCCCATCGTCTATTGTTTATTGTGACTTATATTGATATACCGAGCCAAATGGGTGATGAGCTAAATAAAAAACGTGTATCTGAACGCTATGAAAGTCATGATGGATTGGTTGAGATCTTATTTAAATGTTTGGGTAAAATATAGGAGATGTGTGTGATGTATTGATGTTTCTAGCGGTTATAATTCATATTGCGTTATTCGTTTATATCTGTAGAACTGTGGATTTCGAGTTTCGAAGTTAATTGTTTAGTTATATTATACATAAGAAACGCCTTTAGCATGTCAACTAGATACTGAATAAGGTTATAATATTATGATAGACAACGTCTACAAACCTGCTTTTACCAGATAATATTATTTGCATTCTATGACTCAGTACTACCTATTATTGACTCTGTACCATAACTAGACATAAGTCATGTTCTATCTCTAGCCTATAGCTGTAAAGCATAACTAGACATTTTACATACCTATAGTCATTTTCTAGCATATAGCTTGGAATTCCGTGTCTAAGTACCTACTACTTATTGATTCTATAGCATAACTAGACGTTTAACGTATAGTCATTTTTAGTCTTTCGCTGTAACAATGCAATTAGGTTATTATAAGTCGAACAATGGCCTCTAGCCAAGTATAAAACTTCACATAGCTAACTAGATAGGTATTGTCGTCGCTTCGTGAATAGGAGCTTTATATGTTTTATTTAATTTATATTATCAATTTGTTCGTTTGTTGGTTAATTAATTTGAATTAATCTAAATTGGCTTCTCTATTCGTTGATTAATTGATAAAATCTTTGTTTTATGTGTTTGTTTTGTTTGTTATTTAGGTTTTGTCTTGGTTTTCTCTATGTTTAGGAAGTATTGAGATTTAAACAAAACTAAATTAATATAGAGTTCTAGCCAACTAAATATTGTTAGGTAATAACAACAAACTTTTTGTTAAATCTTCTTATTAGTTTCAATAAAAATATGTTTTAACTGTAAATTAATTCATCTTAAGCGAAATTAATACAATTATCAATATTTATTAGGCCTCATATTATATCCTCTTATGAAAGTTTCATAGAAACAGAAGAAAATCATGTTTTTTCTCATCAAAAACAAAAATATTTCCACACATTCGCTTGTTTCTCTTCGAGGGGTTATTCGGTAACCAATATGATGCGGTGGGACCCTCTTTTGACGCACCTAACCTCAAACTTGAGTAACATGTGGTAACTTAAGTTATAGACGAGAGGCGATTTATCTTTTTTTATAAAAATTAAGATAAATCCTATAATCTATTGTATCCTAGAGTCGATTAAGTTTGTGGCTATATTATTAATTTTTATATTAGGCAAAATAGAATTTTAGATAAACCTACCTACTAGTAGATAAATGGTAATTTAAACACACACAAAAGCTCTAAATATCAAAAGGTAAGACGTATTTATTTTATTAGCTTAATAAATAAATTTAAATCCTTAACATTATTAGATAGACAAAATGTTGATTGTAAACCAGATTTAATGTAACAATATACTTAGAACACTATTTATCAAATTTTATTTTAAAATCTTCAAAATCAGTACATAATATTTTAAATACTAATAAGTAGAAACTTCCATATTCCCTTTTCTATACCAGTTCCAAGTAAAGCTTCTAACTTAACCCACACTTAACCGAAAGATTGTATCAAAAGATCAAGTTATCTCATTATCCGGACCCATTACAGCATCCTTACTAATTGTTGAGAGTTATCTTACATGCATCGTATGAGTTAACATGCCTTTAAATTGCTGTAATATGGAAACAACCGACTAATTGTGTTTTAATATTTTGATACGTTATGATATGGTTTGATGTTTTTGTTATTTTGGAGCATTTTTAATTGCTTTTGGATAAACACAAGTCACAAAGGAACGTAAGGGAAATAACATGTTAGATTTAAAAATAGGAATTTTAGTCACTGATAATATTTTTTAGAAAACTCAACGATAACAAAAAAGAATTAAACTGTTCAATTCTTTAAATTAATTACATTTTATGAAACAATGGTGTATTAATTGCTGGTGACAACAAAAACATTTTTATGTGTCATTAGGACTAATATTCGCAAACAATAAAACTATGTAATTATATTAATTTTTATCCTTGTATGTAGGAGATACCTACACCACACATTTACCGTTCTGCGGTTCTCAAGTTACCAATTTGATATAACAAGCACTGAATATTTGACTATTTAAACTCTCATACAATGTTCAGAGATAGATTCCTAACATCTAGTTAGAAAATAATAAAAATTTCATTTCATACTTTTATTTTGAATCTGCCAAGTTTCATGTATTAAACGTCACATTAATTATTATATCAAATAATGAATAGATACCCTTTTTTATAAACGCCAATAGATTACAAACAAAATTAAGACACATTTGAAACTATCCTTTGTTATTACTAACTTAAACCTCATTGACTATAAAATATGTGAAACAAAACACCCAAGATGTTTGCAGTTTCCATACAATTCTGGGACATTACGCAATCAGTGTGGTCCCCTTTGTCTTTAAATAAACATTCAAACGCAATAAATAAGCCGAAAGATGTCCCTAATTTGTTATACAAACAATACTTCCGTTATCTGCTGTCTCAAGTTTGAAGAGGGACGCAGATATTATTGCAAAAAATTGTATTGCACTTGAAAGTTCCAAATTGCGCCGGTTAATACCGGTTTGGGTAACCTAGTGGTCTAAATTGAGGTGGAGGTTCAAATACCTTATTTATGCGTTGTTTTTCGTTTTGAATTTTGATAATATATTAAAGGGTATTGTAGGTACATACAGAAATACTAAATTTCCTTTATTGTTCAGTTTGTAAAGGTTACAACTTCACCCATCATTCGAACATAAACCACAAGAAGGTTTTTTTCTGTAAAAATTATTTGGATTTCGCAAATCAATATTGAGCAGAATACGTACCTTACCTACTACCTAATAACAATTATTAACTAACCTATAAACACCGCGTTCAAACCTCTACAGTCTACACGATATCAAATGAGCACTAATTAAGTCATACAATTCAATGAATCGATAATCTCAAAAGAATTAAGAACACGTGCCCTAAAAGGTTCCATATCAATATGAGTACGCCCACTTAGGGATATGTCATAACATTGTGATTCTGTTTAGTGTTGCCGTAACCATGGCGCCGCTCAGAAAAAACGAAGACACTTTTTTGCGCCTGGCAACAATTTTTATGCGTGGAAACTTGATGTAACAGGGATAAAAACAGATTATTGGATTTTGTTAGTGAATTGATTTAATGGTATTATTAATTTTATACTTGGAGAGATAGATTTTTGATACGATCATACGATAGATTTTCTTCTTGATACCTAGATGATAGCGTTTCCGCGTGATCACTCTGTTAAGTTATATTTGTATCTATTAGGTATACCAATTTATAAATTCTTCTAATAGGTACTTAGGCTTAAGAACCTAGAAAATTTTGATATCCTTTATAAACTGAGTCTTTATGAAGGCTTTGCGGTAAGAACAATTTATGTACTAACGCTGTTGCATAAAAAGTCTACCTACCTACTAATTATAACACAAAATACAGTAGGTGCACAATTTAAAGATAGATGTATACGATGGCTACTGCTAAAGCTTCCAGGTAATGCAGGAACACTCGTACTATCGCAAATTGCGAATTACCTCCGTGCTAAATCAAATACATTTGTGTATTTGCATCAATCGCTTCACTGGAGCTTATTTAATTCCCCACTTGATTGAACCGAATTTATTACGCCATTAATTACCCAACCAAAGCTACCGCTAAGTAATTTAATTTTAACGGTCACAATTCGCTCGTATCTCATTCATTACTACGCCATAATTTAGCACTGTCATTCGGCGCTTTGTTTTTCCTGTCTCGTTTTAAATAGGTTTTTCATTACCGCGTAGTAGTAGGTAGGTATAATGTCGAATCACCGTTTTTTAAATTAACAATCCCGTGGCGCCCTCCGCTAATGAAGATTTCGTCCGCCATAGTTTTTTGTCAGCCATATCTGTTTGTTTTGAGTTCACCATCAATTATTACCTACCCAGTTTTAAATTAGTCGTGTTCGTGAACACCGGTGTGTTGTTGTCTCTGGCTGGCGCGTGTGTGGACGCTATTTACGTCTCTGTCGCCGTCTTGTCGTGGAAGTTTGTTTTGTGCGTGACGCGCCCCGCCCATTCTTTCGCGGGCCGAGCGGTTGCTTTGACCGGTAGGTGCCGGTAGCGACTCGTTATCTGAATCTGTGCTTTTTTTGAGCGCCTGTGTGTGTCCGGCCTAATATTTGTATAGGTGAGGTACAAAAAGTCGATTTGTGAAGTGGGAGGTGCAAGCTGTTTCGTTTGTCTGGTAATTACTTTCAAGGACGCATTAGGTACATCTATGTATTAATAAGCTTCTCGGTAATTCTTAAAAAGCCTCTTAAGGGGCCATAGACCGAAATTCATGTTTCTAAATCATGTTATTTTCAGAGAAATCATCATATTTAAAATCCTAAAAAAATATATAGTACAGATAAACGTTTGATCTAGTGGAATTTTTGGATAGAAACACAATATTAAACATTTAACTCGATAAAAAAAAAATCAGAAGTAGCATCGATTTTGAAAGCATTTTCAGTTTTATGCGAATTAGGGAAACGCTATTTTTATGAAAATTTTACATTTCATTTACTAATCAGGTTTTACAGTGAAATTTTTGGATAGATTTATAATTTAGCCCCTATTTTTTTTTATATAAAATATAATACGTAATATGCGACTCGCGCGCACCACGCCGCGCCAGTGCCGCCAAAGTCCAACCGGACGTCATCGAGGGAGGACCTGTGCTAGTTTTGCTCCCGACCACGTTGTAGTCGCCGCTCGTATAATTAGAACCGAGCGGCAAGTACAACGGCGAGCACGCCACAATATAAATAAATCAGTAGTTTGATTTTATTACCTATCCTAGGATTGTAGGTGTAAATAAATTAACTTCTTATTCTATACTATTAAACGAGCAATATTTGCATATTTATATATTTGTTTGTAAATACAGTGTGGAAATTTTCGATGGGCCCTGGGTGAAAGTACTAGAAATACTGGAGATAGCAAATTTTGCTGAAAGGAAACATTCCTTTATTTTTAAAAAGAAATAGAACTGCATTCAAAGATTTTCAAAAATTCATTTTCTTCGACCGGGAATCAAAAGAACTAAAAATGTAAAAAAATAAAATTTTCTATTTTATTCTTCAAACCAACACAAGTTTCATATTACAATTATTTGTAATTTAAAATTATTATGTTTTAAAAATTACCTTGCCTGAGATCCTCTATAAATGGGTTGTTGAATAGGAATAGCGGCAAAGTTTTGAAGTACTAGTAGGAAGACTATTATGATGTTGGTTCATCTGTATGAGTATGACAAATATTATTTTTATGAAACAACAATCCAAGATGGCGCCGACGAAAATTTTACATCTTTTCGTCATGGGTGTCATTTTCATGGTTTTTGGGGTAGCTATTAACCAATATGAGGTCAAAACTAAAATCCAAGATGGCGCCGACGAAAATTTTACATCTTTTCGTCATGGGTGTCATTTTCATGGTTTTTGGGGTAGCTATTTACCAATATGAGGTCAAAACTAAAATCCAAGAAGGCGCCGACGAAAAATTTGACATCTTTTCGTCATGGGTGTCATTTTCATGGTTTTTGGGGTAGCTATTAACCAATATGAGGTCAAAACTAAAATCCAAGATGGCGCCGACGAAAAATTTGACATCTTTTCGTCATGGGTGTCATTTTCATGGATTTTGAGACAGCTATTAACAAGAAAAATATACCAAATTATCGACGGTAACATTGGGGATTTGTTAATAGCTGTCTCAACAACCTTGAAAATGACACCCGTGACGAAAAGATGTCAAATTTTTCGTCGGCGCCATCTTGGATTTTAGTTTTGACCTCATATTGGTTAATAGCTACCCCAAAAACCATGAAAATGACACCCATGACGAAAAGATTTCAAATTTTTCGTCGGCGCCATCTTGGATTTTAGTTTTGACCTCATATTGGTAAATAGATACCCCAAAAACCATGAAAAAGACACCCATCACGAAAAGATGTCAAATTTTCGTCAGCGCCATCTTGGATTTTAGTTTTGACCTCATATTGGTTAATAGCTACCCCAAAAACCATGAAAATGACACCCGTGACGAAATGATGTCAAATTTTCGTCGGCGCCATTTTGGATTTTAGATTTGACCTCATATTGATTAATAGCTACTCCAACTCTTTGAAAATGACACCCATGACGAAAACATTTCAAATTTTCGTCGGCGCCATCTTGGATTTTAGTTTTGACCTCATATTGGATAATCGCTACCCCAAAAACCACCGACATTTGCAAATGTGCTTGCTACTGAGGAAAAGTTCAGATTTAAAGATATCATAGGTAATGTGACGAATATAATTTATTTCATTCCGACCGTTTCTCGGAATAACATACATTTACTAAGAAGGGCTTAATATATTGCCGGTAACATAATATTATGTATGATAATAATAATTAATAATTCATAAAAAAGTATTTTATACATTTCTTAAAAAGCTTCGATATTGTATACAATAATACAATTCATTAATTGATTATTTTGCCTTTTTTATTTGTTTTACTTTTAATTATTATGACCAATATTTTCAGAAGAAAATAAATTAATGTACCTATTAGGGCATGTAATATCGGAATAGTTTTGAATTCCGATATTGATTTCCGATATTTGAGCTCAATATCGGAATTCCGATATTGATATCGGAATTGGACATATATTGTTAAAAAGGTGGATTTTGTTAATTAAAAACGTAAGTATTATAATCATAATCTTTTATTTGGTATGAAAATAGTTATTTTACTGCTAAACAACTTAATTTAACTGACTCAAAATAAACATGTTTTAAAATTTAAGCAATACAATTTAAAAAATATAAAAAATTATATATAACTCTATTACACGACTAGTTGTTTTACTTCTAAATTACAAATTTAACTAACACTAGTCACTAAAGGATGAACTTTATAAAATTTTACAAACATAAAATATAACATGCAAAATCAACAATTATATGGAAGTGGAGTCCGGCAGGAATGCTAGTTGCTATTTAATTAACTTAGAATTAACATTAGGTAACATAACAAAACTTAAATAATTTTAAATTTGCATTCAAAATCAACAATTATAAACAACTAGCTTTCCACCCGCAGCTTCGCCCGCGCACTCAAAGAAAAACCCGCATAGTTCCCGTTCCCGTGGGATTTCCGGGATAAAACCTATCCTATGTCCTTTCTCGGGTATCAAAATATCTCTATACCAAATTTCATGCAAATTGGTTCAGTAGTAAAGGCGTGATTGAGTAACAGACAGACAGACAGAGTTACTTTCGCATTTATAATATTAATTAATAAGTATTTAAGTATGGATGAATAGAAATAAGATTATTTTTAACGCACGTTTCTCTTGGAAATAAGTTCTCAAAAATACTAAAGCATCAATCATTATGTCGGATAACGAACTTCGGATTTTATTACAAAAATATCCAGTAGATGAAAAAACACGCTCACTTTCGAAACTCGTAGGCAAGACTGATGAAAGGTACGTGTACGCCTGTGTCAAATAAACACCTCTTTCACCTCTGTTATCGTATATAGCTTTTTCAGTCATTACAAATCCTAAAAGATCAAATTCGTCGTTCGGAGGCATTGATAAAACAGCCGTACGACACTCACTCTCAGTTTGCGGGACAGCGATAGTGCTGGTTTGGTTATTTTTATATTTGAGACGTTTTAACAAGTCCACAACGACGTCACCATTTAATAATTTAGCACTGAATAAAAAATAATCTTAATACCGATATAACGATATTGGATCACTCAGTATCGGAATTGTAATATCGCAATTTTCATTCCGAGATTCCGATATTTCGAGATTCCGAGATTCCGATATTCATGCCCTAGTACCTATCCAGAACGAGAGTTTCATTTTAAATTTTAAATGTATTTATGAAATAGACCAAAAAACCAGTAGCGTTCTTTATGTTTACATATGATGTTGATGCCACAATAAAAATGTTCGATTCCATGATATTTTTATTTCTAAGAGCAAATATTTTTACGAGAAATTAACAATAAATTATCTTTTATATTGTTTCTATCGATTTGAAAAATAAAATTAAATTTTTCGATTCCCAGTCGAAGCAAGTGAATTTTAGATAATCTTTGAATTTAGTTCTATTTTTTTTAAATAAAGGAATATTTCCTTTCAGAAAAATTTGCTATCCCTAGTATTTCAAGTACTTTCCTTTCAGGGCACATCGAAAATTTCCACACTGTATGAATACAAACAAATATGTATATAAATATGCAAATATTGCTCGTTTAATGGTATAGGATAAGTAGTGAATTTATTTATCAACAACATTCCCACGATAGCAAATAAAATCGAACTACTGATTTATTTATACTGTGTCGTAATCGCCCGCCTTCTTAGGTCACCGGAGTTCATGTCGCGCCGGCTCCTGCGCAACGCGGGCGCGAGCCGTCTCAGTGCCTAAAATGCCTAAATTGTCAGAATAAGGCGGCCTTAAGTTTTATTGAGGAAATAAAATATTGATTCGGTCGTAAAGATCGTCGTAGGTAGGTAGGTAGGTATAAAATAATAAAATATATTGAAAAATTATCATTCAATTAGAAAGGATATATTCTAGGTACATTATATCTATTGTACAACATATTACAGATAATACTTAGATAGACTTTAAAAATATAGTAATACATGTATTTAAAGGGAATTCAAATTATGACTATATAATTCTATTATTATAAATTAAGTAGGTATAGGTATATGTCTAGCCACACAATATTGGTAGATGTCGTTAGAGGTTAAACAATCCAAGCCCTTTCGCGTTTCTAACAAACTAATTTGCTTATAATGGATGAAAAAGTGTATAATACAGCTTTGTTTTCATTTTACTATTGTCGTCTAAAGAGGCTCATACTTCATATCGTGACCAACGCGATCGTTGTTTTTAACACGCGATGCTAAATCTTATAAAAATCCGAATGTATTTTTAACATTAACGTATAAATAGGTATAACGAAATATAGTGGACTAAGTTTTGTAAAAGCCTTCGTAGACTATTTAATCTCTAAAAACAGATTTACCTAAGTCAAAATTTTTAGTGATTCTGCCTTATGTCCATATAAGGAAAAGCTCCAAACTTACTATAAAAAAAATCAATAAGATTAAAAATAAGTCCAGATAGTGAACCGCGCTTTAAAGTTTAATCTAACGTTAATATTATTACCAATTATTACACAATCAAATCCAATTTTCCACACTACCAATCGATCAAAGTTCATCGACGCTAACAATTCGCATTGAATCCATCGGTACTTATGTTCATTTCAATTTGGGGCAATGCACAAAAACAGCAATGGAAAGGGTGACACGCAATTTCGTAGATTAGAATTAGTCGGCACAAACAAAGGCTAATCTGCCGCTAATGTTTGTGCTAATGCTTCGGAGGGTGATTCGTCGCGCTTACAACAGATTGCGCAGTTGCCAGTTTGTAAAATTAAATTTGACATAGCCGGTCCCCGTTTTGAACTAGTGTCTTGGAAAAACGTTTGCTTTGTGCGTACGAATTTAAACGTAGATAATTGTTTTTTTATTTCGAAAATACAGTGTTTCTAGTCAACTGTTTTTTGTTCAAAATTTCGGAATGTATTATTTGTACGCAATAAAATACTTCTATATATAATCTTCTAATACTTCTATATCCTCTATATTGTCTATAATAACAAAATCAATCAATTAAATCCGATACCGCGGCCTTTATTGATTTATCACATTTTACTACTGTAATTTAACGATACACTGAACGTTAACTATAAAGTTTAAACTATAACCTCAATGAAAGGGCGGCAAACGTAGTGGTTTGGAAAATGACAAAATAACAAAGTGTTGCCAACACAAAGACGCGTTTGTCCGCACGCGGTCGGCCAAATAAACGCATCTTGGGGTTGCTATACTTTATGTCATTTCAATAATACAGTTGTTAGTTGTAGCGGAAAATTGCATTTCTTAATCATAATATTTGTGTTGACACCTCGTTGTAAAGCTTTATTTGGTAACAATTAACTTTGTTTATTTAAAAGAGCAAATACTGCAGTCTCTTGCCGACTTTCATCTGCAGAAAATGCGTTTCGATCGGTGGTAAATCTGTATTTTGATTTAATAGCGCTTCGCTTTCGTTGAATAAAGAAATGGTTGCTTGAGGTTAAAGTTTTAATTATTATTTAAAAACATATTAACAATTTAAACTATGTAATAACTATGCAACAAACTCTTCAGCATTATAATACCTACTAGCTTTCCGCCCGCGGCTTCGCCCGCGTTTTCAGAGAAAACCCCGCATAGTTCCCTTTCCCGTTGGATTTCCGGGATAAAACCTATCCTATCTCTCAAGTTGGATCGAACTGCACATGGTGTGCGAATTTTATTATAATCGGTTAAGTGGTTTAGAAGCTGTCCATTGAGGACAAACATTGTGACACGAGATTTATATATATATATATATATGTATTAAGATTAGTATAGATTTTTCAATGTATTAATTAATTATCTTCCGTCAAGTTAAACATCTGAAAAACTATTATTCTGCATACTTATTACACTTATAACTTCTACTGGCGGCCATTGCTTGTGGTCTAAGATCCGAATATAAGTCGAAATGCAACGGCGTGATAATAGAATGAGACCAATTTTATAATAAATTTAGTGTATTAAATAATGTATTAAAAATGGGTTGACTGGGAAAATCCTGGACAGGACATTTTTAATGAATTAAAAAAAAAAAATTTTGATTAATTGCAGTATCAACATAATAAAAAAAAATTATAATAGACTTAAAGTATGAAACCTACAGAATGTGCAGGCATAGTCGTTTTCTAATATTTACCGGGACAAACGGCTAGGTTGGCACTTGGCAGGTATAAACAGGTATGTCGGTACCAGTTACTTTCACTTGATAGGATGATGAAAAAAAAAATATGTCAGCGCTGTTTTATTACAAAATTGTTTTATTATCTCGAAACTGCAATTAATAAAAAATGAAAACAAAAGATTTTTTAATAATTAATAAAAAATATCCTGTCCAGGATTTTCCCAGTCAACCCATTTTTAATACATTTTTTAATACACTAAATTTATTATAAAATTGGTCTCATTCTATTATCACGCCGTTGCATTTCGACTTATATTCGGATCTTAGACCATTGGACCCTTTGAAAACTCATCGAATCAAATAATCGAATTGGTCACACCTAACACATGTCACTAGGCACCTGCAAAAGATAAATGCAATTTGAAATGTGCTTTGATTTCTTTATCCGTAAAACAATCTGTTTTGAAATTAACGAGTTATATTATTATTTTGATAAAAAAAAGTTTCATTGTTTACGTTTCATATAAAAAATTATGAAGAAAATGTTAGAAAATAGGTATTAACCCCTTGACCACCGAGCGGCCCGATCGGGCCACGACACAATAGATTTTCTATTGTGTCTGTGATTCCGGGGGCTGAGGCATCTAGAGTTATTATTTGTATTAGATGACCATTTAATTTTAATTTAGTCCTAATATGAGTTTATAAAAAATGTGAACCTATTTTGTAGATAATAAAATCTATATATAGGTATCGTTACCTACATCCGAATAAAAATAAGCTTTTATCGTTCATTAGAACGATAAAAGCTTATTTTATATATAAGATACATTAGTATCTGACCAAAACCACAATAAAAAAACTAACAGTACTTTCCAACCCTAGATTTCTAGAACAAAACAAAACCATCACACTCCTCAATTACAGGCAAAATAAATCTTCGTGTGAATGTCATAGAATAGATATACTAATTACATACATACAGAAGCTAAATCCAGTGAGATTTGAACTCCGATTATCCTGATTTATAACTACGAGACTCATAAATAATTGTCTCCAGCATTTAGATTTAATCTAGTATATCTTCAAATAGCCTACAGTCTGGACTGTTTAGGGCGTATTAGTTTAGCGTTTTACTTTATACATACTTAGGTATAATTCTTATAAGTTTTTAATCGCAATATGACTTTATAATAACTATAATTGAATAGATATTTATTAAAAAGATATTGGATAAACCTTATCATTATAATTTATAACTAATTAATTTTTACTTTTTATTGTTTAATAAAATTTGATACAGTTATATTTCTCACAAAGAAAAGGAAGAGAAGCACAGATAATAGAAATCAACCATTTATAAACATGTTATTCAATTAGAAAGCTGGTGGCACTGGCTTGGTGTTGCCAACTGACTATTTATACAATAGGTAGGTACTAAAATATAATTAAATAATTTCGATGTTAATAAATAATTATGCTTTTATTCATTTTAACTTTGCTATCTAGTTCCTATCTTAGTTCCTATAGACAATTACATTTCTATAAAAGGGCAACTATAATATTATTATATGAAAGCATAAAACAATAGAGTTAAGATTTCACGGTTTTTCCATTTAACCAAAATCAGGTAGAATTACAAAAAACTCAACCCATAATAACAATGCGTAGATATTTGCATTTTACAATCACCCAACCGTACTCTCTATACTATGGTACCTATTTGTGTATTCTTTTGATAATAAGCTTGTCTGTGGTTACAACACATTCCCATATAATTATTCAAAATGAATGATTCAAAAGCTTATTTCCTCACATTATTTTCGTACACCTACAATTTACATTTCCCTGATGTTTTGTTTCTCGCTTCTCACTTGAGTGAGTGTACATAAGAATACACTTAAGTTCGTTTATTTCAGTGATTAGCGTGGCATTATGTGTTTCCTTATTTTCTTTTCCCGCGCTTTACATAACCAATTTTATGTCATATACGAATTATGTGCATTCGATTTAATACAGAATCGATTTATTTATTTTAACACATAAAATATAACTATTCTTAAGCATAGTTGGCATGGACAAGCTCGTCACATAGAATTGTGAAGTACATAAACAATCGGAATGCATCAAAACTGAAGCATGACAGTGATAAAAAGAAAATTGTAACTTGTTCCACCTGTAGGCACGTCACGGGTGTTGCCACTGCGCCCTGCGGGGATTCGAATCGATTATACTACGCATTATAATCGATACCTAGTATTCGAATAGTATGTAGATAGCTGGCTGGATGGAAAATACTTTTTTTAAAAGAGGCGGGAATCGAGGTTAGGTTTTTATGTAAAACGTAATTTGAATTTGTTGTTACATAAAAACGTAGTGTACCCTACTGAGTAAAGATTAACAAACCTACAGCTAAAAAAAAGCGTAAAAGGTTTCCTTGATAGTAATTACTTACATACGGCATACCCAAAGTCAACAAACTAAAAACTTAATTCATAATTATTAACAAAATAAGTTATTTAAAAATCCACTATAAACACATAAATTTTCACAATACCTAATGACCATTTCCGTCAATATAAACCGTTTTATTTACATACAATAACGAACCGATAATTGAGTATCGACGCATCGACGAATCGAATAGATAACGATCGGCAACAACAAATCGATGTTGTAATGAAGGAGTTCTCGGAATAATAAAGGGAGGCACGCGTACTGAATTTATATTTAATAGTTACCACAGATACTATGTGTCTCTGTGGATTAAAATCGATTTCACATTGAGACAGTCGTCATGCGTCCACCGTGACCGCTTGACATATGTAAGTTAATGATCATGGAAGATTTGTTACTGAAAAGCTATTTGTATGCTCCTTCATCTGAGTTGGTAAAAAGTATCATGAGCCTTGTTTTAAGTCATGCTTTGGCAGTCAGCAGGCTACTTATATTATGGGCTATGCATGTACTTACCTACTTACATCCAGCCCACTTAACTATATTGTACTTATTTAGTCTTCTTTAGATTGGTTTTATTTACATAATTAATTTGTTGTATTTTTTACAGGTTACATATATTTTAATTTATGCTCTAGGTATTGCTCTGTATATTATTAGGTACGTAAAATAAAACTAAAAAGTAGATATTATTTTATGCTCTGAATATTAAAATGTTAAATTAAACCTACAACGCAACGTAAATATCTATCAGATAATTTTACTGATCATTACAAGGAAAATCATTACATTAGCGATATATTATCGAAATTACTTTGTTATCGAAATACCTACTAGAATGTAGTTTAATATAAGAAATTAAATTACACATTTAGATTAGTGAACTAAAATTCGGTCATAAATTAAGATTATTATAATGTATTTGAAATCTTATCATGCTATAATAATTTCATCTAAATTGTAATATTATTAGTTTCCATCTTGTGCTCATTCCATATAACTCAAGACATTTGAAGCTGTCCTTTTATACCTTACCAATTACCATCTTTTCAAATAAAAAATCTTTTTTGCAAGAACATCCTCATTACGCTATCAAAACCATCTTCAAATCGTTTTCCTAACATTTAATTATTCCATTTTGTTTACAACGGAATAAACATATACCACGTGTCTACATTATTATTATTCCGTGATAATTTTATTTGATTGCACGTGTACGGTGTAACCTACACTTTAATTCGCGCACAACAATTAAGTCGCTCTTTGAACAGATACGTAACAATGTAAAGTAATTACTCCTATTATTTAACGCCTCGGCTCCGCCCGGGGTGACGCGGGAAAAACAAAATAGTCTATGACATTCACAGATAACGTATATTTTCAAGAGATTTTTAATATCGGTTCTCTATAGTCTAGCCAATTTAATAGGCAACATTTGACAGTTCAACAAAATTCAACAACGTAACCTAGAAACGACGACATAGAATAACATGATATTTCGTTATGGTATATATAGGTATGTTTATAAGTTTGTATGCAATGGACTCTTTTAGACTCAATTTTGACTTGCTTAAAACGGACAGATTTAATTCAAACTTTGTACACTTATCAAGGACCAGTGACAATATTGTAATAATTTCCATTTAAAAGCGTATCTCTTAGTTATTCACAATATTAATAATATTAGTATACATGACTCCAATAAAATCGTGTATCTTCGTTCTTAACTATATTTTTAATATTAGTAGGTATAGGTACATAGCTTCAAGAAAAATCAAATCAATTTACCCGTGCTTTTCGCGCCACATTCGAAATGACAGTTATGACGTTTAGGGCGTGTTCCATAGCACCCTCAGTTCATTTGTCGAGCCATTTGCTGGCTGGAATGCGGTGACATCAAGTTGCCAAGGCGAACGGAGCGTGAAATGGAATACGCCCCGAACCAAACCTCCCTACTATGTAACTCCCTAGCCCTTAACGTTCGCTAACGAAAATTCTTGTACGAGTTTTACTGGCTGTCTTATTTCAAGGATTAATTAAATGGACTATGATAATCGTGTTTTGTTTGTGAAATGGTTGGATTTGGAAAACATTGCTTAGCAGTGCTTCAAGACCTGCATATTACAAGATAAATTATAGAATTCCGTCATTGTTTAAGCTTTAATAAACTTCTTCACTTATAGATATCTATTGGAACTTCAGAATTCTATCTTAAATCTATCTATTAAAAGGAGCTTCTATTATAAAACTATTCAGTTATTTGCATCAAAAACGTTAAAATTAAAATACGTATAATAGACTGTTATTGCTGTTACATAAAAGACTTATATCACACATTTTCAGACACACCTAGCACCAACCCATCCACGCATTTACATTTTACACCTAAACACCAAATATAAACAAACATTCCACAAACACGTCACCGAAACAAATCGAGTCCTACAAGATTACGCAAACCGTCTATAAATTCAAATTGCATCTGTCCAGCAGAATGTAATTGTTATAAATTGGTACCGTATCTTGAGTGTAGCGGTATCCTTTTAAATCGTCACCCTAATCCGGGATACCTCGATTTGTTTGCTAAAGGGATGGAATACGTGACTTTCATGTAATCGGGAGGGAAAAATTTGTATTTTAACAGTAGAATGTAAACGACTAAGTTTAGGCAAATGTTAATGAAAATTAGTAATCGATGCTTTCTAATGTACGATGTCGCCTGAAGGAATGTAGGTACTGTAAGGTTTATTCACAGTATTTACATAATTCATAATTTAGGAGAAAGAGAAGAACTTCAAGAGAAATACCTACTCAAAAAGCTGATTTACAAATGAAACGCTTCCTGCTATTCAAGGTAATATTCACTTCTGTAAATTATATGACGAAGAACTCAAATAACTTAATACTTCAATAAATTAAAAATTAAATGTATAAACACTAAACTTTTTAAAACATCAAAATTGTCGCTGAACTTTACTCCTAGTAAATTCAAAAAGGAAAGATTAATATCACGATCGTTGATACCCCGTGAATCAAAGAAGATAAATAGCGGCAGGGGAATAAATCTAAATCTCCGCTGACGTTTATATTGTCAGCTCACACCGCATCGATCGTTTCCCACTGTTTCCCAAAGCGCGGAAAATTGACGCCATTTTATTTAAATCGGATACTAGAACTTTGCTAGAATTTTTTATAAAAAAAAGTTCAAACATAATAAATCAAATATGATACATGAAATATGTACTTAGTATTTATTACTCATAAAGCCTGTCCATTCACACTCAGAAGTCATCAATTTCGTGCGTAGAAAATGAACCATTAAATGATCATTGTCTTAATGTTGATATCATAGAGTTGTGAACATACATCTCAATTAGTCAGGCATGTAACAAATGGCGGGGGACGAAATTAACTAACGGCAAAATCCCCAGAGCCGAATGAAATATCGGCTGGTATTAGGGAACTTTTGCTTTTTTTATTTTATCGCTTTTCGTGCAAATTGTTAATTTTGCTTCGGTGTTTATTGAAAAAAAAAACACTCCTTTTTTACCCTAGGCATTGAAAATTAAAAAAAAATTGCAGAAATTTCCCGCCAAATGGTAATTTGACGTATTACATAACTTTTTTTCTAAGGCCACACAGTGACAGGCCAAGATGCCACCCCGGCGCTAAATATATCTGTCAACGTGACATGTAACATAATGCGTTTCACAGACAGTGCAATTTGTTTTTGTGTAGCTAATATTTTACAGCGGAGCGTACATAAATTAAAATTGACTCGAGAAGTGCCCAGATGCTAGGTGATATTATGTAGGTAGTCTAGTAAAATAACCTACTCACCTGTCTTGTTGTAAATGTTTAATCATTATTTTAAAAGAAGTCGGTTAAAAAAATTATTTCTTTTGAGTCGTTATTCATCACAATAATATATAAAAATGTGTTACGAGTGATTGTACATATTTGTTATAAGTGTTTCACAAAGAATAAAAGTTATTTGCAATAAATGTACATCACACATCACTTACATTTCAAGAAAACATTCACCAGTTATTTATTGACACTGTTAAATATGCTCATTAACTCATTTAGATCATGAATAGTTAAATAAAAGCGTATTTTTTGTGAAGCGATTCCTTTAAATCTGTCAACGGGGCTTTATGTTTTGGTTGCACTCAAAACACATGGCAACACTTCGTGAGGACCGCACACAAATGTTACGTCAGATATTTTTATTGGCCGACGATGCATTTGTTATAGATTTAAACGTTTTAGTACTGTTTAAAGCGGGAAAAAGTGAGGTAGGTGTTGAAGATGGATAATGGTTGTGAAAGATAGATTAATAATGTGTGTTTAGTTCATAAAAATGTATTACTTTTCTGTTCAAATTAAACTTTAGAATCGGAATATTTTTTAAATGCTTAGCTTGTATTGTTGAATTGTTTTTTGTATCATTGTTGAAATTTAATTACTTGTCAGGAAGGTAATTTTAAATTAGAGATAATGTCTCCCCAATTTAAGTAAACTTAAGTTATTGTAACTATCATTTCTATAAAAATACATTTTATCGGAAACTAAATTAAAACACATCAGCTAGCCACTTCATCACGCGCAACCGAAACGACACCATTAAAACGACATCTTTCATCCTCTCTATAAATAAAACCATTCGCGGCTTACAGTCATATGTCTTTATTCCGGCTAATAACAATTTAGGCAATTATGTGACAAAGGGAAGTGTTTGGTATAATCTGTGCTAGGGCGACTGCCGATCCCTTGAGACGTTCAGCCCACATTATTGCCTGCCAGTGATTTATAAACCGCTACCAATTTACGATTTATTTGCTATCTGTGTACTGTGTTGACATGGCGGGAAGTTGTTTTTTTTTATTGGGGGATGGCTTATTCTCTGTGTAGTTAATAGTAATAAAACGACAATTTTAATTAAAAACAATGCGATTAATATCACTGTTTTTAGTGTTTTGATGTGCAAAACATAAATAAACATAAGATTAACGTTAGATTACCATTTAGATAACCTGTCGTAATATTATTAGTACTTACCTATTACTTGTCTTCATTGTCTGTAAAATGCTATGTTTTTGGTTTATTTAAATAATTGTAAACATGCAGCTGTTACATAAACAATAAATAATATTTAATTATCAAACCGTGAACATTGTTAGTTGTGAACCAATTTGTGTTGATAAAGAGGCAATTACTACAGCTAATTGTTGCAAATTTAATTACTTCATATTGCAAATTGAATATGATAAATTGTTATGGACTTTTTACTACTGAATGTTATTACAAAACGTGACAAGTAATTATAATTGTTTTTAGTTTAAAAGATCCTTAAAATTTTGCTTCTGCCCTAATAATTTGTATTTTGAGAAATTTTTAAAGAATGGAAAAAATGATCACCAGTCAGGATTCCATTTCTATTCTCTAAAATGTTGTCATTTATAAAACCTGAATGTTATATACCTTAAAATTTAGAGGCTTTAAGTCCTTTTTTATATTTTTTGAGTTTTTTGTGACGAAAATAAAATTTAAAAATCTTCGGTGTAAGTATATAAATTTTAAACACGTGTTGATGTGCACTGCATGATGATCTACAAATTTTATGACAAGGTCTGTAAAATAGTTTTCATATATCATATTCATATTTCATGCAATAGGTTAATTTATTGCATTTCTGAAATGTTTAATTTATATTTTTGGTTTTATGGCATTCAAATGCTTTATAAATATAAATTTATAAAGAATAGAATGGCGCGAAGGATGCGGGTTCGAGTCCCGCCTCGTGATCGATTTTTTCTATTCTTTATAAATTTATATTTCTGAAATGTTTCTTATTCACTTAGTATGATTTAAATTTTAATCGGTGTGTTGTCAACAAGTCTTGATAATAATATACTAGAGTAGATAATTTTTGAAACAAAAAAAAATCGCAGCCGGATGAAACCCATTAGAAAAGGAGGGGAATATGATGAAAATAAAAGGAAAAATAAATTACGGTCAATCCGAGTTCGGGAAGTGGGAGGGGGGGAGCTTTTAAGAGAAAAAAATGGTTTCTCTCGATTTCCGACAAAACTACAAGTCTTACGGAAAAAAGTTCAATGGCAAATTTGTAGGTAATAAAAAGTTCTACAACTTTTGTATTCACAATTTTTTCACATAACTTCAAAATTTAGGTGAAAAATTCAAAAAACCAAGTTTTTGGTCTTTTATTTTTATCTACTTCAAAATTGATTTTTTTTCTACGAAATTTGGTGGAAACTTACTTTATTATGTCCCAAATACACTGTAATTTATTTGATTGAAAATATTTATTTTTTCGCCTTATTTTGAATTAATACCAAAAAAACAACCTAATTTTCAATCGAAAAGTCACCCGTCAAAATATCAGCTTTTTTCAAAAACTTGGAGAGCTTTTTGTTCATTGAAATCTCTACTTTCATATGGTGTAAAAAAAAATAAACATTACCATAGTAAATGTTATCAGGAAACGCATACAAACAGTGTGATAATGAGCTTTTACTAAATCAGGCACACTTCTCGAACTCTATATTTTCTCTTGTATCGGCTTTTTGGTAATATTTCAAAAGAAAAAAAATCATCTGTTATAAGTTACGATACAACTAATATTTTACAGCATATTCAAAAGCAAAATGATGTCAATAAAAACATTTCAGGTCGTTTGAGAAATTTGCCTGATTTAGTAAAAGCTCATTATCACACTGTTTGTATGCGTTTCCTGATAACATTTACTATGGTAATGTTTATTTTTTTTACACCATATGAAAGTAGAGATTTTAATGAACAAAAAGCTTCCCAAGTTTTTGAAAAAAGCTGATATTTTGACGGGTGACTTTTCGATTGAAAATTAGGTTGTTTTTTTGGTATTAATTCAAAATAAGGCGAAAAAATAAATATTTTCAATCAAATAAATTACAGTGTATTTGGGACATAATAAAGTAAATTTCCACCAAATTTCGTAGAAAAAAAATCAATTTTGAAGTAGATAAAAATAAAAGACCAAAAACTTGGTTTTTTGAATTTTTCACCTAAATTTTGAGGTTATGTGAAAAAATTGTGAATACAAAAGTTGTAGAACTTTTAATTACCTACAACTTTGCCATTGAACTTTTTTCCATATTACTTGTAGTTTTGTCGGAAATCGAGAGAAACCATTTTTTTCTCTTAAAAGCTCCGCCCTCCCACTTCCCGAACTCGGATTGACCGTAATTTATTTTTCCTTTTATTTTCATCATATTCCCCTCCTTTTCTAATGGGTTTCATCCGACTGCGATTTTTTTATCTTTTTATTATTTTTAAAGGCTTCTACCCCAGTCTATAATGGCAATAAACAATGTTAACTCGAGTTTCGTCATAACTAAAATTTAGATTATTGAATTTAATAATCATCTAAATAACATGGAATAGATGTATTGTATTATTTAAATAGTATTTACATGGAATAGATATAGCGAGATGGGGGTAATTGCCTAGTGTCACAGAATATATAATAGTACCTAGTGTCCATATTCAGTAGCATGTTTAGTGTAGTTATAATAACAAGAAAGAGGCCAGTGTCAAAGATACCTATAAAAAACAAAGTTTAACGTTTATTCTTCGACTATTATCATTTATCACATCCATTCAGACACAATAAAACACTACAGACTTCAATGTTTATTCTACAATCGTCTTAACACGATTCAGACACAATATTCATACAAAATTAATTGTTTTACTCATTACCGATGTCACAAATTGACAAACGGTTGTTTTTAAACATTCAAAGTCGGTATTTGAGTCGATCCTGAAGTAGTAAATAAAACATAAACCTCAAGTGCTCTTAAAAGGGACTCAAATGGTTTGTTTTGACTACTTGGGCTTGAAGAGGTTGTAAAAAAAATTATCAGCTGACTTCAAAGCACCAATAATCAATTTGGTGTAGCGCTCGGTAATTTGGATCTGTCCTGTCTGAGTGAGATATAAGTTGAGATGCTAGTTACTTTCTTGATGTAAAATTGTTGTTATTTTGATCTGCTAAAGGGTCCGAAACACAGACATATATTAAGATATGTCTGTGGTATCTTAATATATGTCTGTGGTCCGAAAAATTTATTCTTTAACTATTGACATATTTTCTTAGGTACATAATCATATACACACCTACACACCTTATGACGTGATTTAAATCCGTAACAAGTATTATAATGACCATTACGTTATGGACCTGGTTTTATTTTTAACTCTTTTATTACTAAATACACTTCTTAACTTCTTAGAAAAATGCTTAATTAATAAGATTCCTAATTATTCGTCATGGATTTATTTCTTACATCTACTTACGTCAAGTCATTATCTCATTTCAAAGAAATGAAGATTTTGCAATTTGAACCATCCGACCTTAATTCGATGTACCCAGTCTCAGTAATTCATTGCTAATGTACTGCATTTTAATCTCCCAATTGGAATACTAATAAGCAAAGCTTATAAAGCAAGTGCTAAGTAGCATCAGCGAATATTCATGAGCTCTCTTCGAAACACTATTGAAAACAAATGCGTTAATTGTATGAAAAGTATTCATTAGTTCTAGAAACGTCGAGCTCGCATCACAGAGTTACAAGTTAAAGCAGTATTCATTCCAGTGTAGGAAAGGGATGGCGCTATACGAGCTCTATAGCTCTATCACGTTTCAACACAGGAATTAATACTGCTTTAAAACGTTACAGATGCGATAAACATCGGTCGTTATTCTGTCACGGGCGATGCACTAACTGCCGTAGTACATTACGCGTAAACCGTTTTTGTTCGCGTTCTTTTTTCGAACATTCGGAATGCTTGAATTTCAAAATTGGAATGGGAATTTTGAAATTTCGTTTGTTAGGCGCCGATAATTTATCTGTGGATTCCATAAGAATTTTGGCGCCCATATTTATGGCACAATGTCTGGAATCGTTTTTTCTCTTAGTTTTGTGTGTATGTAAACTTCAAACAGAATCGTACTATTATATCTTTATTTGAAGCTTTAGGTCCAAAATATATGTGTGCGTGGTAAATCATTAGATATTATTTCATTTTAATAAGAAAAGTAATTAGAAAAAAAACCTAAAATTGTAACAAGCATAGCTTAAAAACAACTTTAAAATGATATTTCAGCGCAAGATGGCACGGCCTGAAATAAGTATGAAATTATTTCAACAGATGAACCAAATAATATTCCAGATACTTAACACACATAAATCTAAATCATGTGCAAAATTATTAATGGCAAATAACAATATTAAAAGTAACAAATTGGCCAATTAAAATCATTAAGTCGTTTGAATAATTTAACGTCTTATAATTACCGTCTGTGACACCAACGCATAATTTCAATTGAAGTTAGATACTATAGGATAAGTACTGCGTAGGTTGCAAATTATTACTTAGTTGGAGTTTACTCAACAAGACAGGCTCATAATAAATTGATTACCTACACACTATTTGCTGACATTTTGCAGCATGTGCACTTGATATTAAAGTCATTTACATATTTTAAATTAACAATAATTAAAGAACAAGTATAATGAATAGGCTACAATTTAACAGAATGAATAATAGAATCCTTATATTAATATCACCTATGTTCACGACACTTACTTGTCCATATTTTCATGATTCAAAGCATATCTCACGTAAAATGAAGTGGCCGAAGTGAGTGTTCTTATATCAACTTATCTAAAGAATACTTTTTTCGAACCACAAAAAAGTCAATAGTGTACCGAATCTAACTGGCCAGCATTTCTAATCGAATTCCCAGATCGAGAGAATTGCCAGTATAAAAAATAGTGCGGTAGTGCACAAATAGATTGAATAAAAACAATCTGTGGTGGCTGGTCAACGGGGCGTAAAACCAGACGTTTACGTGATTTGTACTCCCAAATGTTATGTGAATTGGGTCCCGTGAGAATGTGGTCACAGATCGCTATGGAGCTATGTACTTTAGCGGTATGGGATATACCGGTTACTTTGAAAGGCAATTTTGTAAACTCTGCAAGTAAAAAAATAGAACAACTTTCCACCTTTTTAATATGTTCATATCCCTTGATAAATAAGGTATCCAACACTTGATCATTTACTTTATAATTTATTTCGGATTTTTAGGTACTTACACGTAGTTTCTGAGATAAACGCGTTCAATTGATCATCATCAAATTATATAACAATTATTTCTTGATATAAGCAAATTACACCTATTGAATTATTAAAATATTACCTAAGCTTGTATTTGATTATGCTTATTCGCGGTAAAAAGCAAACGTCAACATGACGTAATGTCATATTTGACATAAAATGGCTGCCAACTAATGTTACCAGTTCTACGAAAAATCCGCACATACATTACAAAATCAAATGCAAATATTGGACGTGCAAAATAAATAAACAAACATTGGATATGTATTCAAAGATACTAACGGTGTTAGTTTAATGCGAATGTTATGTAAGAAAATTGTTGTTGCTGGTTTTAAAAGCCTACTCAGTAAGCTTCTTTATGTCTCATTATTTAGCTACTACATTCTTATTGTTAAATTAGGTAAACAGTCATATGAATATGCTGGTATTTCCAGTCTAAAAATATAATTATTCACAATAATATTTATACAAACAAATCTGTCATCTGCCCAAAAAACCGGATACTTATCCCTAATTAAGAAGCTCACAATCGTTCCGGGCCATTGTGTCGGTGTGTCTGTCTGTCTATCTACAAACGGTGGTAATCGCGCGTGGTGGGAGACGAGCCGTTCAGCCGAGACGACGCTTTAAATGTGAACCGCTGTTTAAAAAAATTCAGACTAAATAATGTCTTGGTTAATTTTGGATAATGAGTGTACACTCCCGTGAATGTTGCTATTGTAAAAAAAAGATTCTATTCTATTAATGAAACATGTACTTATCCGAACTTTGAAGTAAACTAGGTTCTATGTTACAGTGTAGATATAGGCTTTCTTTATTTAATTGTCTTATTTTTTTAAATATTCTCCTCAAAGCAAAAAGTTCTAACTTCTGAAGTATAAGTAAACGATAAAACGATGATTAATACGTATAAAATCGACCGTACACAGAACCAAATTCCAAATGGACAATAAGTACAGTACCAAAATAGTAACACGTAGCGCGTAAAAAATCTATTTCTAGACCGGCCGGTCCGTGACTGTCGAACGCTTTTCTACCAATCCACCAATCAATCAATCAAGAGTATCAATGAAGCACACGTCACGCTTTTTTCGCTAACGTTTCAATAGAATTCGGTTTAACGCGGTTTATCGTAGGAACTACCAAACTGATTTTTGGAGATCGTCACGCGGAGTGCAAAAAAGTTATAGAAAATTATGTAGATATTTTTTGAGAGTCCGTAAAATAAATGTTTTGTGGTTTTGCAAATGTTAATTTTAAAATAATAATCCTTGATATACTGTGTAATATAACTGATAAAACTCGCCCTGATAAAGCTTTAATTTTAAACTTTTGAGACTATCATCCTTAACAAAATATCATGAAAAGTTTGACCAAAATATTGAAAGTAGGGCCCACCTACTTAAAACTTAACTCTAAAGCATAGAGATAATATGTACTACTCTAAAGTCATTTAATAAACTGAGACAATATCGTCTTACCTATACCGAAATTGTTTTCATTCAAAGAAATAAAACAAACAAGGTGTTCCAATGTTATCTTGTCCATTTAAACAACCATTTATTTCGCGTAAATCTCATGTCAGTAACAAGACAGGATATTCAATTTGTCCTCGTTAGCTTTGACCCTTGGTTCAATAGCAATGTCTACGTACATTTACTTGTTCTAATACCTATGTATGTAAATTTTCCTGCTTTTCATATGGAAACAAAGCTGTTGACTGAAACTTCGATCACGTAGAGATATGTTTTTGTTTTATTTTTGAACTTTAGAAAATATTTTTGACAAAGTCATTTCGGAGCTTTAGAATTCAAAGAAATACAAGGATAATTTTTTTATCCAAATCAGCTTATCTTTATTCTCAGTTAGGCGGAAAACTGAAACCATATTATGCATTCCTTTAATAAAAACAAAAAAGTGGGCATAACATTTCGCGTTCTACAATACATTATTTCCTAAATAATATTCAGTTGTGTTCCCATTAGGCATAAATGTTGCATGTATAGCTGTCATTTGACTCCTCAAAAGTTGTCTTTGATGTTGCTATCCTCGCGCTAATAAAACTTTAATTAAAACACTTTCCAAATAAACAAAGACCTTAATTCGTTGCTATAGTTACACGTATAGAAAGCGTTCGACTCGTTATCAGACACTAAAACATTATTTGAGTCTATGGCACTGTAATAAACAGCCCGCACCGCTAAAATGTAACTCTTCTGTCATAAAATGTATCATAAAAATACGCCCAGCTATCGCTACATTTTAACGAGCACACAATGACATACGGGCATTCCGTTCGAAGTATCCTATTAAAAAATTAATCAGTGCGAACATTGTATTATCTGTATTTTTTTTAATTTTCAATAGCAAGCACTGGCTGTGAAAAAACATAACAGTTTGAAAAAGAAAACATCACCCATAAAGTTTTTTTTTTTAATATTCATAAGCTCGATTACAAGTCCTTTAAAATTTGCTTTGTTCTCCGGTTATGTATGCATGTAATTTTCTAACATCAAAGTAATGTACCGGAAACAAACAAATAGGTAATAATTATCTGTATATCCGTTGTGTTGCCCTATTTCTAAATGTTATCTGTCCAATTTTATTTCGTTCTGAAATTGTGTAAAGTTCTAGAATGGTTTTTTAATTAACATACTAATGCGTTACGGATTAAAGCATAACACGATTGTTTTAAATGTAAATGATTAAGGAATGTTATGTCGATAAGAAAATATTTCATAATGTACCTATTAAAGAATATTGGATATAGATTATGGACCAGTTAAGTAGGCATTAAAGTAGAAGGTAATATCAAGCCTTTTTTTAGTCTTCAATAAAACTATAAAGCTGAAATTAGAATCCACAGATAATGAAATGTAAACATGACAATATTTTAAGAAATATTTTTAATGGCAACATCCTTGAAGCGTCACTCTGCACTCATATCGTTGGTATGGCGCGGTTCACCGCACATATTAATAAAACCTTTACAGTATAACATCGCTGTCGTTAACTTAAACTGCCTATCCATTGTATAAATGTTCTAAAGGTGCTAATGTACAATTTCTTTGAACCATATTTAGTGCAATTTAGCGGCTAAGTAATATTCGCGAAGTGAGTCATTCGACATTTCCTTTCATTTCTTTAACAACATAAAAGCATTAGGTAGAAACATTTTTATGAAAACATACGTTTGTAAAAACTTGCTTAGCTGGTTATGTAAAAGATGTATAAGAATAAGAAAAAATGATAATCTGCGCTTCATTGTTTATAACATGAAAAGGTGTTTTGTGTTTTAATCTAACATCGTTTGTTACAAACATACATCCTTTCAAAACACATTAGGCGGGATTCCATTCAGTCACCGTCACGTCCAATTTCAAAGAAATCGAAATAAAGAGAACAATTTATTTTAAATCGCAGCGAAATACCGCCGGCACATCGAGTATTAATCACGACCTAATCGCATCCTTAACGAATCCGAACCTCAATTAGGATTGAATAAAACACCCAAAGTGCCAAAAAAGAGGCAAAATTCAAAGACATCGTTAAGTATCGCTGTGTAAAAAATTCTTAATCAGTCACGGTTTGCCTGTGTGCACCTGACTTTATGTCGCAGTGACACGACCATCGAGATTATGCTGATGCTGATTGCATTTGTGGAAATATTTTTTATCTGTGTCAGGTCAAGTTGAATAGGGGATTAAAACACATGTTGAAAACGTTGTAAATTAGACCTTATTTTTTAATTTTATTATATGTATTGATTTGTTAGGTGTTAATGAATTTACTTGTTAATTAGGTAACTAACGGAGGTTTAACTGATTAAAGTAATTGCTCCTGAGATTAAAAAAATAGCTGTTTAACCAGAACTCGCAGAGCTAAGAAAAGTATTAAACTATGTACATTGTATAATGTAGGTACATAATTGATTGTTTTTACTTTTGTATCTTCCATGACATGTATAAGTACCTACTTAAATTGAGCATCACAAAAAGTTATCCTAAAAATCTAAATACCATACATTTAACGACCTCACTATTTCTATCACGACTAAATTTTAATTCAATTTCGAATTCCGTCACGTGCATACACTAAAGACGTTCTTATGTTCTAGAGCTAGTAGCGATGCTTTCGACTTGTTTCTAATACATTAAACGTTTATTATGGAAGCAGTTGGAACTTTTCGTACACAGCGTGTAATCGATATCGATGACATCTCGTAACGTAGAGCTGTTTAATCAATAGACGCTCAAGTCGTTAATCGATACGCACGGCGCTCATATCACACTTTCGTGACGGCTTGTAAAAAGCAATGTTGTTTTTTCATTGTGTTTTGTCATTACAAAGCAAATTGTTTGAGAATTAACTCAATTTGTAATGGCTTATGTTGTACGTGGTTACGGGCCATTTCCATTGATAAATTATTTTAATGGACGATTAGGAATGATGGGATTTCCTGTCGATATGTAAAAACTAGACTAGAACATCATTGTTCGTCTCAAAAATAAGTTATTACTAGTTTTCCTTATTGCGTACCTATATTTGGAAACACCTTGCTGTACCTACTAAGAGTAAACAATTATATTAATATTGAATTTTCTATTGTTCCAGATGGTCAGTCAAATCACCTGAACCTGTTCAACTCGCGGCCACAACCGAAGAAGAAAAGAAAGTCCAGAACAGCGTTCACAAACCACCAGATCTTTGAGCTGGAAAAGCGATTCCTCTACCAGAAGTATCTCTCTCCAGCCGACAGGGACGAGATCGCTAGCTCCCTCGGCCTCTCAAACGCTCAAGTCATCACATGGTTTCAAAACCGACGAGCAAAATTGAAACGCGACATGGAAGAACTAAAGAAAGACGTAGAAAGCGCCAAAGTGCTCTCCGCACACAAGAGTTTCCTTGAAAACGTCACAGACTTGGGCATCTTGAAGAAGAAAGCCATGAGCATAGGCGCTAGTGAGGAGGCAGCTACGAATTTAGTCGTGAACGCGGGAAAATGAAACGAGTCGGCGCGATCCGTCGCGCCTGACGTCTACGATAGACGTCTACTCGATTTTTAAGACAATTCAAATAATCGAACAGTGCTTTTCGTTATATTATAATCGATTATAATCGATAGAACTTGAGTGCTTCGAACTAGTGGTGTCGATGTTTTTATTTAATCTGTAAATATTTAGAGCGCTGTACAAATAAGTATAAAATAAATGTGATAGTTGATTATTTAAGTACTTAATTAGAGAGATACTTAATTTATTTATTTTATCATCTGGCATCAAGGATTATGCAATATCAAACAGATTCCCTATGTTATCTAATATTATTTCAGTTTAAAATGATAATATCCTGAATTACGTAACAATTAAAGCTTTCTTGGTTTCTCTACATAATGCAGATGAAAAAAAAATCAAGAAGTTACCATTTGTTATTAGCATATAGTTGCCTATAAGTATTATTGCATTGTGCTTAACATAATATATAATATAAACAATTCTATTTATTAAGAAAATAACAAAAATATGTTTCTTAATTTTCCTTATCATGTAGTTTTAAAGCATAATTCGGGATATTATTACCATTTGTGCAATAACCAAGTTTCTTTTATGCCAGAGATAATTAAAATATTTCTTGTAAATAGTATTATGTACAGAGTAGAAAATAGATTTTGAATAGAGATAAGTTATTATAAACGGTTGTAGTACATTCGTGATTATTATACATTTAAATAAATGAATTTATTTGATTATCATAATATTATATAACAGAATAATGGTAGGAACAAAAAATAATATGTATAATATATTATTATATTGTAGTTTTATTTGAAATGAAAAGAAAATTATTTTACTATATATTTATTTATCAAATAGATAAGTGGAGATAATGAAACGATTAATTTAAATACTATGCTATATTTCTTTTAAATAATTGAATCGATTGTTTTTGTTTATTTAATAATTTGGTTATTTTTTGTTAAAGAAGTTGTATGGTTTCGTAATTCCACACATTAGATGACGAGAAGTAAACATTTTTGTTATTTTATTCCAAAGGTGCATTTACATCAAAAGAGCGGATGCTCATTCTTACTCCACTATGTCAATTTTTTTTAGTGTAAACAGGCGTAGAGCATTCTTTCGTTGTTCTTAGTGCGTTCGAAAATATTCTATGCAATGTTCTGATACTGAACAACACTGAATTCGAGTTTTCATGCTCTTGCTCTAGCTCTATGTTCGTTTGATGTAAATGCACCGTTATAGAGAATTTGTTCCATTCCCTGTCTATGTGATAAATAAATAATTCAATTATCAATTTGTAAGTAACATTTTGTAAATCACTTGAATTCTGTAATAAAAAATTGACGTAGAAGAATTTATTTTTAATAATTTTATAGAGCTGAAATTTATTTGCAAATATTGTTTGTGCATAATAAATAGTTCTGTTATATTGTAATTGAATATAAATGTTAGATAATCAGTTTAAATAAGGAAAATTTACTTAATCTTGTTCCTACTATAGTTACATCGCACATTAGTGCAACGCTAATTGTATATTGTTCTGTGTAAATAATAAAATGTATGTGTTGTATATGTGTGTTTGTTTTACCTCCCAAAATAACCTTATTCATATAATTCAATACAGACAATAATATAAACATATACCCGCAAAGTAGGTATAACACCTATTTAAGCCAGATAGAACCTGGATTATTGGACATCTTTATTTTATAGAAATGCTACTTATAAAAACTTTGTTACATAGAGTCAAAGTCTACGAAATATTTTCAAACTTGAAATTGCTAAAATCAAAATGGTTAGATAATATTGTAAAACAAAAAACACCTTATACCTACTGTAATTAAATGACATAAGAGGAAAGGGTACATTTATTACTTTTATATATCAATTAATTCATCAATATATAGTCGTACATTACTTACAATGTTATCTGAAACATAATAAATCTGTGGAAGACGGACACTATAATAATTATAAATAATAAATATAATATTTATAGTAAAATTATTTTACTTTATATTTGGTAGATATTATTTTACTTTATATTTGGTAGATAAGTAGGTATATATAACCTACAAGAGTAACATTGATTCATTAGCGACTCTCCATTATTAAATTCGTATTGATGATGTGCAGTATGCTTTACTCCTATTATCAACGCGTTCGTTTTGTCTCTACAAAAGGCTAAACGAAACGTGAAAGCTCATTTCTGAGATTTAGTTTACATAAAAAGTTCTATGTCTAAACTAAACTAAACCTATATTCTTTTAAAGTATAGCCTAATTTTCCTTTGAAACCTTCTGAATATGTACCAGCTAACTTAAAGCTTCTTTAAGCCGAAACACACATCTTACCTCACAGATAAATAATTAAACAATGATATAAGTCTATACCGATTGTTAAATCGATTAGTTACATCGATGTTTTCGTAATTCGAATACTTATTTGCTTTGTGTTGCCGCGAAGCAATGTCGCGTGCTGAAAGCAAATACGCAGTAAGGGGTGGGATACACTTGCCATGAAAGAAATAAACTTTATGAATTTTATTAGTTATTTATTTTAGTACTTAAATAGCTAGTACACTTACTACTATGTATTTATAATGTGCCACTGCCAACCTACATATTTAAGTTCGCAATGAAAAATCAAGAAAGAAAATGCGAGAAAAATACTTTAAAAGGGAATAGAAATGTTAAAGAGAGAGAGAGTGTGTGTTTTTTATCTGAAATTTAGTGTGTTTTTTTAAAAGTACCAACATACCAACATAGTGTCAATAAACTAAATTGTGTAAAAATGGCATAAAAACCTTTAACCTTCAACTCTTGCAATGCTGAAGCTTTAGTACAGATTTAATAGGTTTACCAGACTAAAGGCAAAACTGTACTCTCTACAAACACTAATAGGTAGTAACTATGATAGTAATAAACTTTATTATTACGCAATACATCCGAGTTCTACGACTCTATTAAGTTTATAATTGTTAGCCAATAAAAACAGAGGTCGAATATCCTAGCTACTTACCTATCTAACGGCCTTTGACATGTCCTAATGGCATCGTAATTACATCTGGTAGTTGGTACTAACATGACTGTAAATAAGACGACTTACTGTTAACTATCAAAAGAGTTATAAACTCAGTTAAAGTTCATCGAAATAATCTATGAATTTAGAAATTGTTCTGCTTTGAGTACCTACCTCGTGTGGAAGTCTTATAAATTAAAGTATTGCTCATAATAGTATGCATTTTTGGACCTATGTTTCACTAAAATTAGATGATGAGATTTATTTGCTCAATCTTCACTATTGTAAAAGTAATGTCCTAGAGGGGAACTGTAGTAATAGCAGTTTGGTAAATGGTAAAAGTTTGGTTAATAATCACTAGCATTATGCAGTTTGGTAGGTAAATGGTAGAGAGCAGAATCTGCTGGAGTTAAACATTGAAGTAAGTAACATCTCTATGTGGGTTTTCGAATCTTATTTTCAGTGTGCAAACATTAACTAGGTATTTATTTCATCAACCTATATTAGTATCTACAGAGAATCGCACTAATATTTACTGACTCTACATTTTATATATAAAATAAAAGAATATAATAATATGTAGGTGCATATATTATTTCCACCATTTCATGTTCTTTTAGCAGAAATTAAAAGATAAATGATACACCCACAGAAAGTCATTTGAACAATTTAAATTTGGAACCCATTAGCAATCAGGCCTATAACAACGAAAAAATAAAATTTAAATTAAGAAAATTGCTCATACCCACATGTGTTCCATACTTAAAAACCTAACGTCAATTTGCATGAGCGTTCAAAAATTAAAATTGTTAAAACTGTACGAGAATTTGTTACGGATAAGTTTGCTATTCGTTAATTGGTCGCTTTACATACACGGTCCAATTACATTGACCTGTACTTTCATACATTTTATTTTCACTCTGAGGCCAAGTTTAACTGGATATGTAAACTAACACGCATAGATTTTGGTTACTTTTAAATGATAATTTGATACGTTAACTACGGACTGTGTCTTTACACATAATGAAGCGTGAACAATAAATAATTGATTTAATGAGAGTGGATAAATCTGGTAAATATTTAGAGATCGCGATGTAGGTAGACTTCGTTTGTAAATTGCGGATGCGTTTTAGTGATATTGGAATAAAACACAATGTTCAAAGCGTTGATTTTCCTGCAATAGCACAGAAAATGGTAGATATGGTATTTATTTATTAGTTTCATGTTAATGATCTAAGGTTTGATGTAAGTGCAATATAAAAGGTATATTATAATTTATAACCGTATAATAAGGTATCTTTCAGAGCTTTAAGTTACTATAGGTTACCTACTTGTACCTATTTCATTGCACATTTTCATTTAATTGCACACCTCGGAGAGATAGTGCTCTATTGTTAATTTTTACTTTGACTTTGCCCTTTGTGTGTGCATCAGGAATCATTTCTTCGTCTCTAAATTAATTAAATGTGTAAATTATGATCCAGATAATTAAATATTTTTAAGATGTGATGAACTGATGAATCTGTTATTCATATATGTAGTATATGGTAGATATGTATATGGAATATATATGTTTATAGAAAGAGCTATTCCGTAAATGTGACTGTTTAAGAAAGTTAGCGGTGTCACCTACTTCTTCAAAAAGCGTGTAATAATAGGTGATATTAAATACTGTATCGCCATAGAAAACACATAATTACAATGGTAAAATTACAGCAACATAAATAGTTACATAACTATCAAAACGTTCTTTTATTACGTTTTTAATTGCAGAAAAAATTATACACACGCTGTATAAGCAAAAAAACCACAGAGAAATTAAACAACTCATTCAAATGTATCGAAAACATACATTAAAATAAAGAAGCCCAGTAATAATATGGGTAAGAGCTGATAATTTATGGTACCTTCTATAAAGTAATTAGAACTGGCTATATTGATTTCGCGGGCTTTGCATTCATACGAAATTTAAAATTCAAAAATACAGCTTTCGGCCTCTTTGTTCGAAATTTAATACTATAATTTTGAGGTCGGCACGCGTGATGGTAGGGTGTAACGTTGCTTTGTAAAATGTGACCAATTTAACAACGCCCCTCGGCGATGTAATGAGCAACTCAAGTTTGGCTATTGTACACAAATACAAGAATTCAATTCTACTCCCTAAATTCCAAGACATTGGGAGCATAATCGCCTGAAGTGTCTCCATAGTGAAGGCTCTATTACAAGTGAAACGTATCGAACGTGTCTCGACTCATCTTTTAGCAAAGCGCGCAAGAGGTTGTAGGCCACAATACAGTGGTGGTATAATAAAACAGTTGTTGATTTCGAATGTAGCAATTCGAAATTCTTAATAATTATGCAGTACAATCATAGGATGTTATTACCTTTCATTTGTTTTTAAAATTGTAATTGAGCCCAAGGCGTATTTTAAAGGTGTTGTAACTTCAATTATTTCTAAAGAAAATGCAATACGGCAATATTTATTTTTGCTAAAATATGTAATTAATGTATGTAGTTGGTTTTATCTTGATAAAGGCTTTAAATTATACAGTTTGTAATGGCAGTTGTCACTACTTTTGTAAACGTTTCGTCAACGATATTAATAAATTATAGGTTGTTTAACGATTTACTTAAATTGAATATTTTAATTGAATTTTACATTTTAAATATTTTGTTAACATACATTCACAGATATAAAAAAGTGACATATAAAAACATGATAAATGAGACCAATAAAACGCTTCTCTACTATAAATAAATCTGCAGTTTGTAGGTTATAAGGTTACATAATACATACATACATTAACGAATTTATAATATTTAATGAAAATTACCTGCGCATACCTAAATAATTTGCAAAGAGCTGACTAAATCTATCAAAGATTCGGTTGACTCTATTATCCATGCCAAATAATCACAGATAATTTATACACAGGTTATACAAGACAAACGTCTATGTCAGACTTATCTACCCACACTATGGTTTTTCTAATAGTTAATTTCGTAACACCCGTCATGGGTTTAATTTATAATTAAAGTGTCATTATAATTAATTTGGTGCCGGCACGCGCCGCCTTCGGCTATAGCCAGTTGTTAGCCATTGTTTTAATAATCTTTTGATATGGCAGTACTGAGAGGAAAGTTGCTATTATAGATATTATGTATATTGTATAGATACTAATACTAGCTTTCGCCCGCGGCTTCCCGCTTCGCCCGCGTGGTGTTTTGATAAAAGGTAGCCTATGTTCTTTCTCAGGGTCTAAAGATTGTCTGTGCCAAATTTCATCAAAATCGGTTAAGAGGTTTAAGCGGGAAAGCGTAACAGACAGACAGAGTTACTTTCGCATTTATAATATTAGTAGGGATTATGATGATAAAGGATGTTTTTTTAATTGTTTTGCAGTTTATTGTATATTCACTATGTTAAAAATAAAGGTTTGATACTTAATTTTGTTATTATTGAATACTAGACTCTAGAGATTACCTTATTATTTTACCTGATCATACGCGAAAATATGCATAAATTAAATAACCACAATTTGAATGCTAGACGCTCAGACCAATAAAAAGTTTTAATTAAGAGTAGGTAGGTTGGTAATACGTAGTATTTTTTGTTATAAATAAAATAAAAAATAAAAACAAAAAAGCCTTATTAATGTATTTCTTACAAATAAATACAAAAATAATAGACCTTGAACTTATACATAAAAGTATTTTTTTTATTATACGAAAGTACAATTTCACTATTAGGAAATAGAAATATATCATATAAAAACATATATTATAATTAACTAGATTATTAACTTTTGCATACAACTATAATATAGTTGTATGCAAAAGTTAATAATCTAGTTAATTATAATATATGTTATCATATAAAAACATATATTATAATTAACTAGATTATTAACTTTTGCATACAACTATAATATAGTTGTATGCAAAAGTTAATAATCTAGTTAATTATAATATATGTTTTTATATGATATATTTCTATTTCCTAATAGTGAAATTGTACTTTCGTATAATAAAAAAAATACTTTTATGTATAAGTTCAAGGTCTATTATTTTTGTATTTATTTGTATAAGCACATGCCTAAAATTGAGGCACAGATATTTTTTCTCACAATTACAAATCCCTAAGGGCCAGGACTCACAGCCTCCTTAGTATGACGAATTAACAAGAGATCGGCTTTTGATGAATCGTTTTGCACATTTGCTTCCCTATTATAGAAATATTAGGGCTTTTACTCACTAGGCAATTTAAATTTTACAGCATTTATATTTTATTATTTTCAATTTAATTTGTGTACTTGAATTCTTTATTTGTTTCAATAATTTTGACTAGAAATTGATTTAAATACATTTGAATTTTAATGAAAATTATTTCAAAGTATTAAAACTAATTTGGCATAGACAGTATTCGTAAAAGTTAAAATTTAAAACACACAAGCCGATATTCGCAGCATTTTAAATACAATGCTGCGAATATCAAATGATGATAGAGTTTCACTTATTTCTCAGTCTCCAAAGCACGTAATGTATGTAAAAATTTGTACTTACGAAATTTATAAAAGATTACGAAAGCTAGCTAAGGAAAATATAAATAAATGTAAGTATAAAGATTGCTTCCTTTCCCAATTTGCTTCCGTTCTTAGTTTAACATACAATCTCTACCTCTTTAAAATATGCACAAATTTTTAGAAACTCTTTATTACAAGTGTGCAGTATCATAGATTTACATCCCTTATGATACATTTTCAAATATGTAGCATCGTGTCTCACCACCCTTATAACAAATGTAACTCAAAATGTCAGACCGCGTAACAAAATAAATAGAGTCGTTCAACAAAAGCATTGAAAGCCGGGTGACAATAGCTTGTAATGAAGTGGTTTTGTCATGTTTTTCGGTTTGCGGCCATATTAAAGTACAATTATGTTTTAATGGCCGTTTATTGGACGATTAGCGATCGTACCTTGTGAAACTTGCCTTTCGAATGGTACAGTCATCTGCGAAAGAGCATTATAATTTGATTTATTCAATAAATTGTATTACGTATTAACTAAAAATTTAAAGGGTAGGTACCAATGTAACATTCGATCTTCAAAAATGGCATACTTACGCACACACAATTAGACGCATGATTCAACGATCGCGAGCGAAAAAAAGACAACTGAAGTATTATATGACATTAGCCACATTTCGACGAGCAACTCCCGGAACGCTAGGAAGCTATCTACAACTTTTTACTTATACATACACAATTGTACACAATATACGAAGTACCTAGTAACATAGTATAAAGATAACTCTATAACATGGTACTAATCAGCTTTTTTATATTTGCGTCTGTCTGTACACCTATAGAAGGATTAATGCTCTTATATAAGGTGTTTTCGTACAAAGATGGAAGTTATCGTTTAAATTTTCATTAGTAAGAGATTGTTTAAGTGGAAATAAAGAATTAACTGACATTGAAAGCGGACAATCCGAACATTAACATTCTTTTAATATACGAGCCTTTTTTTAAATATGATTCCTAGAAACTATTATACATGGTGACTAATCGTTTCAAGAAATATTACATATTTATCACGAACACAGATATAACTAGTGTATAATTTTGCGAGGGCAGAAAAAATATGGTTTGATACTCTGTCCATTTTGCAATTAATTATTCGTTAATATAACTAGCCACATATTTAATTTTAAAATTAAGTTCAAATACGACAAAGTCAAAAAGTAAGTTTTTTTGAAACTAACTATTCTGTTTATCTACATAAAAATATATTTGAAATCGAAATATCAAGTTAACGGTAAGCTTATTCACATCTACTACTACTTACGACTATTAACAAAGATAATCTAATACTATACCTACCCACTATAAGTATAAATAACGTCTTAAAACCTATCAAAAAGTATTTCATAATAACTTAAATAATAAACATGTTTTACTTTCCTAACAAATAAATATAAAAAACAGCGATAAAATTGATAAGCTAAATTAATAATAAAAAGATATATTATTTTTCACATGACTGTCCATAACATCTCAATAGAGAAAATAATACGACGCTAATAAAATTAGTGAAAGGAACTGCCTGTCAGTTACATCGCTCAGTGCGATTTAACTGAGTTATTAATAAATATAGTAACAGTTAAATATATAGGTGATTAAATTACTTACTACTTTCTATTTAATTGAGCTTCAATATTTGAGGAAAAATATATCTAGTTTAACAGACTTCGTGTGACACAGACTTTTTTCTACGATTTGGAAAAAACAATCGTTGAAATTAGATTTTCTCGATATTATTATGATGGCTTTTAATATATGTATAAGTAGTTTGGCGCGGTGGAAAACTCTGAAAGGTAAGAAACAAAAACCTAGAACGCATTAGTATTAAATAGATGTACCTATGTACTAAGAAAGTGAATTACACTTTTCATAGTTCTCTATAACAAATGATTTTTTAACCTTATATGACTCGAACCTACTTCCTAAAGTCTCCAGACAGTATAACCACTAAACCATCGAGTCACGTCACTTAGAATATCAATAACAATCGGCAATATAATATAATAGTGGAGCTTAACACAAATCCTCTTCCAATCAAACGCACCGCTTTATTGTTCAACTGTCTCGTTTGCTTCACAGTTAGTCAACCTTTTTAAACCATTTATCCTGATTATTGATTAATAATTAGTAAGATCATCACGTATTTAGTAATTAAGGAAACATTAGTCATTCATAGAAACTTTTTTCAACTGATACTAAAATCATACAAAAAATGCATACAGGCGAAGACGATAAGACATTCTCCAATTCCAAGGTTTAGGTAGGTAAACAAAATTTGATAAAAGTGACAGTCATTTTTTTTTTCATTTTATGCATAAACAATGCTTTAGGAGAATTAGTCGGTGTTTAATAAAACAATTTTTATATAACATAATTGTTTTAACTAGGTATTTTACATAAAGCTAACCAGTTAGTTATTAGACGAAAAAGTAAATCCAAACAATCATCTCCAGTAGTATTAGTTACAGTTGTATTCAAAAGCCTTTCCGTCTATGTTTAAATGTTTATTCAAAAAGGTTGTTTACGTTGTTAACAAAAAAATAACCAAATGTTCTCAACCCCTGCCCATGTCACAGATTCCTTGACGGGTATTTAATACATTGTCATATTAAGATATCAGCGACACCCAGATTGTAACTGATTGGAATGATAAGCTCAAAGCTTATAAAGGTTTTACATTCGTCTTTGAATTTATTTAAATTTAAAGTTATGAGACCGAGATATATTTTTGAAAATCATTATATGTATTATTAACATACGTCTTAGCAACAATTTGATTAGTGGGTTAATGGATAATGAGTTGATTGAAACGTTAGATGTTCGGAATAATCACTACATAGTATGTATAAAACAAAGTTTTTTTCTTTCGCTTTCTCTGTCCCTATATCCCTAATTTAATAGATAGAAGGAAGGACCTTCCCAAGGAAGGTTTTAGTATATAATTTATTAGATTTAGACAAAGCGGGCGATGCTGTGGGTGGAAAGCTAGTAGGTAAGATATAGATTATAGGTATACGTATTATGTTTTATTTTAATCATAAACACATCACATCCGAAGAAAAGAAAGAGCCTTTTTTAAACATTAAATTTTTAATAGGTACATTCATTTCAGGAAGTCACTGCTTTACGACTCTGGAACAGTTTGCGGAAACAAGAAGCAATAAAGTTGACTGCGTGTGACATTGTCTTGCACATGGCCAGTGACTCACTGTCAGTGAGGTTATGCCCATAGAAAGACTTCGAGGCGTGTACGTACACGTACCTACCTGAAATTAAATAAGAATTAATGAGATGATGATGAATTGAATGTTTGTAACATATAATGGTGTAAATAAATGATTTATTTATTTTATTTAATAAATATAATGACGATATGTTTTTTTCTAATGCACCTAGTCCTACTGATATTATTATAAAACCGAAAGTTTGTAAAAGTGTATGTTTGTTACAGTTGTAACTGTAACATTTAACAAAGCGATCAGATCTATAGATATGAAATTTGGTACAGACATAGATTATAGTCTGGATTATCCGATCCGGATTCCATGTGAGTGAAGCCGAGGTATCAAGCTAGTAAATATAGCGACAGTACCTACTACTAATTTACTAGTATATTATTACAATATTATCTGTGGTATAACTTAATTCTAAGACTGGTATACTGTATAGTATTATATTATTTTCTGTGCTCTAAGACAGTGACGCCGCGGCCGGCCGCCGCGCTGCAATTAAGTTCCTTCCTCTTCCTCTAAAAAAGAAGCATTTGTCTTTCAGTAAATCATTCCAATATAATGTATTACGTTTAAATGACGATTACCACATAAAGGATGTTAGTAGTAATTTGAAATAGATTAAAGCATCACAGATCCGTTCATTGCTCGTAAAGTTTTATTGTAGGTAAATCTGCGTTACTTCACCTGTATTATATAATTGTGGAATTTATAGTGAGAGAGATAGCTGCGTTTACGATTATTTCAAAAAGCAGTGTAGTGTTTGCTGTGTAGATATTTATAAATATCTCTTTATCATTAACTCTAAACGCCTGGCAATCTGTGCCATGAAGAGAGATTCTCTGAATTGTAGAAAAAGACATGTAAGGAACAGCTGTAGGTAATTTATTTCGTTTTGCAGTAACATACTCAGAATTATTCGATTGTAATATTAAAGACAAGTAAATACGTAATTTACTCTTTCAATCATTTAGGTATACCTACATAGTATTATGTCGTTTATTATTACAATTATTACAGTATTGTTTATGGTGACTTACTAAGTCATATTGTTCTTCCACTACTTTCATAGATTAGGTATTCTTTGCAAAAAAAGTTACGTGGTAAAATCCTCAACCACCTCCTTGACTACATTTGACTCATACTATCCTAATCTCAAACAAGTGGTCACTTCAAAGGTAACGAAGTTACGATTATGATATTTCGTTTGAAATTAATTGTGGTGTAAACAAAATAAATTCAGCGGTACCGTTTGATAGTCTCAAATTTACGTCCATTTTATTGTAAACTTGTGTTTCCGTTGCTTTATTATGTTTTGTGATTTTTATTGCTATAAGTAACACGCTTTAGTGCGTGATATAGATTTTTATGACCCTATCCTACTAAAGATTGTGAGAACTAAGCATGTATGGATGTTTATAAATTTCTCTTTCACGCGAAAACCACTGGACGGATTTTCATGATTCTTAGCAGTGATGTAGCTTAATATTACCAGAATGACACAAGCTACAAAGCATGTACTTGCATTCGTCCGCGAGTCAAACCGCGCGGCATATATCTAGTCAGAATATTAAATTGTAAATTTCCATCGACTTCCCGTATTACCTACGGTATTTCAATGAGTTTAGCCCACAGATTAGGCAAGTCAATATTGCCCATACGGATGATACGATCGAGTTGTTTACTTAAAAACTTAGCCCCAGAAAGGGGCCAATAAAGACAACGGAAGGCTTTTTGTCGGCACCTTGTGGACCATAAAAATGGCCATTAGGTGTCCTATTAACGCCTATTTCGACATAATTACGATCAATTCACTATCCACCGTGGATTGTTTAATTGTTTATATTTTATAGATGTTTTAATATGATTGAACTTTGAATTCGGGATTGTAAATTTACTAATGGAGATGCCTTTTGTTGTTTAATTGAAAGTATATTGCATTGGAATTAGTTATGTCGGTAGTCTGTATTGTAATAAATAGTTTAGTAATTATCACTTCTTCTACCACTAAATATCTATATTACTTAGTTCAAAAACGTTGTAAAATAGTTAATAGTACCTACATCGTAAGTAAGTGTAGTAGTAGGTACCTACATCGTTTCAGGAAAATAAGGTAGGTAATTTTCCACGTTTCGAACATGTTTCGAATTGCTTTTTTGAAAAGAAATATTATTCTGGTTACTTTTATGGCTCATAATATCTTCATATTTAAGGTGGACTTCCGACCACCGCGGCTCCGGCGTCACTAACGCAGCGACAGTAACGCGGCGACAGAGCGATAGTATTATACAGTACGGAAATGGAACGTTCGAGCGCAGCGCCACTGTCGCAGCGACAGTGTCGCCGCGTCAGTGACGCGCGGCTGTAGCGGCCGTGCAATGCTCGCGCAAGCACTGTCGCGTGGCAGGCTGCGAAGCACGTTGTTTTTAGGTTATTATCTAGTTATTTTCGAGAGAATATCTAAAAAATGGACGTTAGTAACATATTTACGGATGAGCAAGACGAGGCACTAATAAATTTAGTGACTCAAGATGCAATTTTGTAAATTGGGTCTGCTGGGCTTCGCTCCATACTATAGTAGTAACGAAGCAATTAAGGACGCGTTTACGAATCTGACAAAAATAAGCAGTTTTTCGATGCATTTTGCGGCAAAATAATACAAAACCAAATTTGACTAATAATTACCATAGATAGATTACTCCTTAATCTTTAAATGGTAGGAATTTTTTAGTCGAAAATTTTGGTTTATAATATTGTAAAAAATAATTTCCGTTGCCTCTTCACACAAAATTGACAATATCGTGCTGAATATAAAAGCATTTTTCTATTATTTAATAAACTAAATTTATTTATTTAAAAATATTTTAAGTAAGCAGACATGTCCAACTCAAAAAGGTAGGAACTAAAACTATCAAAATGTTACAAATAAGCTGAGAAAAAAATTAAAATCAAATCCTATTTTTTCACATATTTAGCTGTAACGCGTGATACTTATTGCATGGAAATAAGGGTTATTTTATTTGTCACTATCTTGATTTATTGCACAAAAATTTGTAATGAAATATTTTAGTAATTTAGTCTGCGCTCGGCCGCCGTTGTGAGTAGACACTGTGACGCTTGTAAGCAGCTCCTCGTTTACGAAAAGATCGCTGTACGTATACAAAATAGTTGACAAGGTCAAACTTGATACTTCACGCATTCTGCACCGAGAACCAAGGCACAACAAGGTAAGATTTTATTTATAGTATTTTATACTTATGGGATTATAAATTTCATATTTAGTTTCTGACTTGACGGAGTGACCTGAAGGTGTACTTCGAAGACTGCTACTGGAACTACTAGACGATTAGAGCTAGGTATGCCGAGTTTGGGCTCGTTTTGTTAGTTATGTTGAGACCTTACCTCCGGACTTGATGGAGTGACCTGAAGGTGTACTTCGAAGACTGCAACTGGAACTAATAAACGATTAGAGCTAGGTATGCCGAGTTTGGGCTCGTTTTGTTAGTTACGTTGAGACCTTACCTCCGGACTTGATGGAGTGACCTGAAGGTGTACTTCGAAGACTGCAACTGGAACTAATAGACGATTAGAGCTAGGTATGCCGAGTTTGGGCTCGTTTTGTTAGTTATGTTGAGACCTTACCTCCGGACTTGATGGAGTGACCTGAAGGTGTACTTCGAAGACTGCTACTGGAACTACTAGACGATTAGAGCTAGGTATGCCGAGTTTGGGCTCGTTTTGTTAGTTATGTTGAGACCTTACCTCCGGACTTGATGGAGTGACCTGAAGGTGTACTTCGAAGACTGCAACTGGAACTAATAGACGATTAGAGCTAGGTATGCCGAGTTTGGGCTCGTTTTGTTAGTTATGTTGAGACCTTAGCTCCGGACTTGATGGAGTGACCTGAAGGTGTACTTCGAAGACTGCTACTGGAACTAATAGACGATTAGAGCTAGGTATGCCGAGTTTGGGCTCGTTTTGTTAGTTACGTTGAGACCTTACCTCCGGACTTGATGGAGTGACCTGAAGGTGTACTTCGAAGACTGCAACTGGAACTAATAAACGATTAGAGCTAGGTATGCCGAGTTTGGGCTCGTTTTGTTAGTTACGTTGAGACCTTACCTCCGGACTTGATGGAGTGACCTGAAGGTGTACTTCGAAGACTGCAACTGGAACTGATAGACGATTAGAGCTAGGTATGCCGAGTTTGGGCTCGTTTTGTTAGTTATGTTGAGACCTTACCTCCGGACTTGATGGAGTGACCTGAAGGTGTACTTCGAAGACTGCTACTGGAACTACTAGACGATTAGAGCTAGGTATGCCGAGTTTGGGCTCGTTTTGTTAGTTATGTTGAGACCTTACCTCCGGACTTGATGGAGTGACCTGAAGGTGTACTTCGAAGACTGCAACTGGAACTAATAGACGATTAGAGCTAGGTATGCCGAGTTTGGGCTCGTTTTGTTAGTTATGTTGAGACCTTAGCTCCGGACTTGATGGAGTGACCTGAAGGTGTACTTCGAAGACTGCTACTGGAACTAATAGACGATTAGAGCTAGGTATGCCGAGTTTGGGCTCGTTTTGTTAGTTACGTTGAGACCTTACCTCCGGACTTGATGGAGTGACCTGAAGGTGTACTTCGAAGACTGCAACTGGAACTAATAAACGATTAGAGCTAGGTATGCCGAGTTTGGGCTCGTTTTGTTAGTTACGTTGAGACCTTACCTCCGGACTTGATGGAGTGACCTGAAGGTGTACTTCGAAGACTGCAACTGGAACTAATAGACGATTAGAGCTAGGTATGCCGAGTTTGGGCTCGATTTGTTAGTTATGTTGAGACCTTTCCTCCGGACTTGACATAACTAACAAAACGAGCCCAAACTCGGCATACCTTGCTCTAATCGTCTAGTAGTTCCAGTAGCAGTCTTCGAAGTACACCTTCAGGTCACTCCATCAAGTCCGGAGGTAAGGTCTCAACATAACTAACAAAATGAGCCCAAACTCGGCACACCTAGCTCTAACCATCTATTAGTTCCAGTAGCAGTCTTCGAAGTACACCTGCAGGTCATTCCATCAAGTCCGGAGGTAAGGTCTCAACATAACTAACAAAACGAGCCCAAACTCGGCATACCTAGCTCTAATCGTCTAGTAGTTCCAGTAGCAGTCTTCGAAGTACACCTTCAGGTCACTCCATCAAGTCCGGAGGTAAGGTCTCAACATAACTAACAAAACGAGCCCAAACTCGGCATACCTAGCTCTTATCGTCTAGTAGTTCCAGTCGCAGTCTTCGAAGTACACCTTCAGGTCACTCCATCAAGTCCGGAGGTAAGGTCTCAACATAACTAACAAAACGAGCCCAAACTCGGCATACCTAGCTCTAATCGTCTAGTAGTTCCAGTAGCAGTCTTCGAAGTACACCTTCAGGTCACTCTATCAAGTCCGGAGGTAAGGTCTCAACATAACTAACAAAACGAGCCCAAACTCGGCATACCTAGCTCTAATCGTCTAGTAGTTCCAGTAGCAGTCTTCGAAGTACACCTTCAGGTCACTCCATCAAGTCCGGAGGTAAGGTCTCAACATAACTAACAAAACGAGCCCAAACTCGGCATACCTAGCTCTAATCGTCTAGTAGTTCCAGTAGCAGTCTTCGAAGTACACCTTCAGGTCACTCCATCAAGTCCGGAGGTAAGGTCTCAACATAACTAACAAAACGAGCCCAAACTCGGCATACCTAGCTCTAATCGTCTATTAGTCCCAGTAGCAGTCTTCGAAGTACACCTTCAGGTCACTCCATCAAGTCAGGAGGTAAGGTCTCGACATAACTAACAAAACGAGCCTAAACTCGACACATCTAGTTCTACTCGTATAATAGTTCCAGAATAGTTCCAGAAGAATAATAGTTTCGAAGTACACTTTGGCATGTACTTGTTTACCAATCAATCACTGTCCCATGAAATTAGGTAAATGGTATCTACTTTTGTGTCCATTCAACGTTACAAACAAATCAAAGTAAATTATAAAAAAAAAATATTGCAATAAAAATAAGTTCAATTATCAAGTCGTGTCAGTTTAGTCATAATTTCGTCGTTTCTCGCATTTCGCTGTGTGTGTGAGCCGTGCACGTGTAGTAGTAAGACTCAAAACTTAAAATTGATGCGCGTCAATTTGTAAATACGTCCTTAAAGATCATCATCCTCTTCTTCTTCTAATAATATTTTTTTAATTGATCGGTTCATTCCTACTGTACCGCACAACCGTCAGGTATGGACTAAACTGTGACTGACGCCGGAGTCGCGCTGCTCGGAAGCCAATCTGCGTCTAAGCCGCTGCGACAGTGACGCAGCGGCTCAGACGCTGCGGCCGTTGCGATAGAGCCGCGCTGGTCGGAAGTCCACCTTTAATGCAAAAGTGGCATTATTTTTCAACTCATTGCAAACAGCCAAACACCTTTTTTAATTAGGTAACTAGAATAATGTAATATAGGTACCTAGTGACCAGGTAATATTAGATATTGTATCTAAGACCGCTCTATCATCTGGTGGCTACAATTTATTTATAAGTACATAGGTATTTTTAATTATGGCCTTAGCTCACACACTACTTTATTGTATGTCTAGTTTATTTCCTAAATTTATTCAGCGAATCATTCTAATTCGTATGAACGGGTGAAAACATCTAAAATAATTTGTACATAATATTAAAACATTTCTATCCTATTATGCCAAAAGTTATCCTACAAGTTACAACAACATAATAGCTTTTCAGTCACCTTAGTTAGTGCGAGAGAGAGGTACCGTGTAAGCGAGACGGACGACCAGAAGCGCCGCTCACGTCAAAATACGTGCTCAATTCGTTTTATTACCGGCCATTGTGGTGCTATGGGATTATTAATTTTATCGATATCGATACTTTTTTATTCGTCAACTTTTTGCGATAGAAACTACAACGCTTCAATTTAATAATAAGTAATAACGTTAAGGTTACTAATGTAATTATGTATTTAATAACAAGTACCTATTTTATTAAGCTATTGCATAGCTCCTATCGCGGGCCTTGAGCGCGGGGACCGAATCGAGAAATTCCGTAACGAAAAAACCTCACGCTCCCCACTCCGACGGGCTCGGAGGTGTGGCTTGAAGGCATGCTATGCAATAGCTTTACCGCGGCAGTCCCCGAGTGCCACACGTCTTTTTTTATAATTTATAATTAAATTTATAACACTAAAAATAGATAAGTAACTACATATTTAAGTAAATGGTTATTCAAAATTATACAGGAACTATTTAAAGCTAATTTATTTTATCATTATATATATATAGGATATTTCCATTACAAAATGTAAAGATTAAGTAGGAACTTAATCTAATTAATTAATTTAATATTAATCTTAATTTTAAACTCTTCCCTCATAAAAATTCAATGGGTACTATTCAAAACAAATATTTAAGTACAAACAATTCTCTCAGATAGCCAATACTGAATAAAAGTTTTAAAGAAACGATATACTTTCGAACTCTTACATCATCGATAACAATCAATAGCAAAACATCGACAATCCCACCCACTTCACATCCCTTCACCTGGCGGCACCATCAAAGCAGCCCACCGCTTTGAAGTGGCCGCGGGCGCGCGCCTCCAAACGCCATAAGCGACAAATCCATACGTCATCCTCCTGTCATTATAACGCCTCACAATCGCGCTGGGAATGTGGAATTACTTACAATATCAATTGACAAGGCGCTTTAATACCGATTACATTGCTCCGATTTTGTCTTGTCTCGTTTTGGGATTAGCAATAGCAACGAGATTGAGAAGTGACGTCATATTTTTCGCGAAAGTGACGTGGACTGGCTTTTGTTTATCTGTGAATGTGATGAACTTTTAGCATTTTAATATATGGTCATCCCTTAGTCATCAATTTAAAAAATTAGTTCATCCAAGTTTATATTATGTTCACATTTTTATTAGGTACTTACTCACTTTTTATCCGTCATTGCTCAATAAAAATACTATTTGGGTTACCCAATTAGCTTTTCTATAGCTGTCCAATTATCATTATGCACAAGGAAATATACGCTAAAATATGTTACCTCAACAAAAAGACCAAGGTCAAAAACGAGATTCGCCACAAAAAGCGATGCTTAGCGAACGCGAAATATCTGCATAATAAATGATCCGCTCATCAATCAAGCGAGAAACATAACAGACTCTAGCCACCTTAACGTCGAATCATGTAATTAAATAAATTTAACGGATAACCGTGCATAATTAACAAAAGCCCGAGCTCCGAGCGTCAACCTTTATCAAGGAGAAAAATCGTCTAATTCACACCAAGAACCCAATTTTGACGTACAAAACGCTCACGACCGGTCAAATTAATCAAGTGGTCCCTAATTGTGGCGTATTTTAAAATGTTTTCGGACGGAACGACAAAGTTTTGACAGAGGCGTTAAGATAAATGATCGCTAATTGCTCGTCCGTTGAGAGGCGTGGTGATCCGCAATGTCTTGCACTGCGTATCTGTTGACCGATATATGAGGTATTAATGAGTCACGCTTGTACCTTTCCAAGGTGAATTACATGAAATAGGTATGTATATCGACCACCAAGCAAGGATCTCGGAGCTCGATACTACAAGGAGCTAAAGTGAACAATAGCCACTTGGGTTGACATTGGACAGATGCTTTACAATCCTGTGCTTAAAAAAATACTTTCTGGATAGTACTTGAAAGTTGAACTTGAGCAATGTAAAATGTATGATTAGAAAATTAATAATTTTAAAATATGTACCTACCTACTTATAAATATTATTAATTCGATAATAGGATTATAACATTTCTATGTTACTTCACCATTTCTTGGCATTGGCATTCCAGTATCAGTAGCTATTTTGTAATCTGTAGTATCGTCATTATCGTTGATAAGAATGCAATCTTATAAAATCGATTTGTAGAGGAGAGGCAAGCAAAAAATACTTACTTAAAATTCAAAAACTGGTCTATCAAAATATCCTACAATGTAACCGTTAAGATTTTTAACGCGTTATTTAAATTTAATATATTTAAAACAACAGCAATAAATTATTAAATCAACTGTTTGCAAAAGTAATTGCTCGCGAAGCTTTTATCTATCTTCGTGCATCTTCACAAATCAATTAAATGTGAAAATTCAATTAATTTCGGCTTCATAATGGTTATATAAAATTTGTAACATGTTAATAAATAAGTGTCGCGTTGTTTGTTTAATGTAATAATATCAGGTGCGGCTTCGATGATGATTCTCGTCACGCCTTCAAAAGAATGGTCACTTAATAGTTAATTTCATTAATAGTTATTAATAATGGAATATTTCAATTTGCGAGGCACAATTAATTTCTCCTCAAATGATTGCGTTCGGGTTAAGTGAACGCTAAAAGCATGTCATGTAAAAAAATCGTAACATCTTTATCAAATTCGCGATCGTGGGAAGATTAATTTGAGCAACACCACTTTATTATCGAAGTGTCTACCTGAATGAGTCAGCAGTCTTTCTATTAACTTGCGGCCAGTTTAAGAAGAGCTTTTCTCCCGCTTGATGTTCAACTAATTCGAGTCCAATTATTGCTTATAGTGGCAGGATTGTCAGGGGTCTCTTTAACTTGGCCGTATTACACCTAATGAGTAGTTAGCTTTTCTTCTCTGAGTGAACGTGTCATAGATAATTCGATTTAATGGCAGGGTCCCTTTAATTATCGAATTAGGAACTGCGTGCGACTTTTGTGTTCATGTGGGTTTAAATTAATACGGAAAATTTAATATTTTTGTAACTCACCCTTATAAGTATCTGATAACAAATCGATTGATATATTTGTAAATTATAATGTATGATTTGTAGCTACTTTTAATGTATTTTTGATAAAAACATGTGTTAACTTTAAAGCCTTAATAAATGTCTATTTTCTGGAATCATTGCAGTTTTATTCTTCTCCTCACAATTACACAATATGCCTACCTATAGGGTTTGGTAGCCAAATAAAGTGTTTTCATAACCGTTAAATAATCAATTTTTCATACATCAGGCCTATACATTTATATACACTGTAGACAAGTATACAGTTAATGCTAGTCTCTTAGATAATGATTATGCTGGTTTTTCCATCTTAGATTTTTATTAACTTATAGCCAAAATCATCGTTTCTTTTAATGTGGATATAATTTAATATATAGCTATTTATTTTAATTGTTTTTTCCTGTGGAAATTGTGAAATTACTCCTAATTTTCCAATAAGACAAATACATATATAAATTTTCAAGGGATTAAAGTCCGACACCTTCTTAATTGAGTAAAGCTCTACAGTGATGACTCCAGAGCAGAGCTTCATGAAGATGTACATATTAATATTATTTAATGCAATCTACATATTAATTATTAGGTATGTTATTCGAGTCAGTTGAAAATTGATAAGTAGGAAATAATCATAAAATATTTTTAGACTTTAAGGTAGGTATTCCATTGGCTTATCAGAACTTGTTTTATGGATATTATTTTAAATCAGTACCATAGTATATACCTACTAACTACTAAAATAATCATAAAATATTTCTAGACTTTAAGGTAGGTATTCCATTGGCTTATCAGAACTTGTTTTATGGATATTATTTTAAATCAGTACTATAGTATATACCTACTACCTACATATTATACCTTTTGCATACAATATACCTATACAGTCTAAATAACAATAGCTTTTATATTAAACAAAAAAGTAGAATCTAGTAGCTATTGTGAAAATTAAAAACCTCTACAATAATTATTTTATAAAAATGGGAAATTCAAAATAATGTCCCTAACAAGCAAGTTTTGCTAAAGATATAAAATATTTTGAAAGCTTTTTACATTCCAATAATTATGACTAGTAACTTCCGAAGTTCCTTAACTTTCACGTTTCATAAACGGTGTCAAGTAGCCGTCTCATTAATACGTTTAAATTAATACATAAAAAAAACTTAAAAGCTATAAACTTAAATCTCACCAATCCCATATGAAAAGTATTAAAAATTGGTCGTTTTAAAGTTAGGATCTCGTCATCTCACGAGGCGGTCTCTGATTTATAAACAATACGTCAATGACGTAAGCTTCTTTAGCGGCGCAGATTTATTGCTAGGGATGCGCACGCGCACGCTTCCCGTTGTTGTCGATAAAAATTTTACGTGACACAATTTAATAAAAACAAAATATTAGATGTAAGTATAGCCAAATATTATAGCAATAATTTTCATGAAGTAACAGCGTTTCCGTAATACAGATTTAGTGAAACTTTATATTTTGTAATTGTATGTTTATTCATTGTTATATGTTTATTTAACTAACCTCTAAGTACAATCCACAATAAACCATTTTTATTATTGGATTTTTAGTTGCATTCTATTACCATTAGAGCAAAATACTTATAGAACACTGACAATACTTAAAAATGAAAATTAATTATCAGAAAAAAATCATAAGTATTTGAGTAATAATAAAGTAATTTCAATAAAATAAAAAAAAATCATTGAATGCGAACTAAAGATATATAGGTAGCACAATTAAATAGGGACCTAAATTGTAACCGAAGAAATATATTATCTATATAACAAATATAAAATATATCCAAAATGTTAACCATTCAAAATGCAAACGCAGAAATCCACATTACACAAACCCATTAGCCAGTACAAACGGCAAGACATCGATAAAGCACGCACACCACTATCCCGAACAATCTTGAATCAACTCGTTCGACGTCTCACTAACTCACTATACGAATTACGAACGCATTAACTCCATCTCCCTCTGTCTCGCACAAGATCATATCTCCGTCCCGCTCGCGCATCAATAACATCCACCTTTGTAGTACCGCGGCGGCGTCTTTGATGTGCCGAAGCCACGCCCCCCGGCGCCCGCCCCGCTCTCTTCTTTAATTCGTCACAAGTTAATGACAATGCTTTTAATTATAAACGGAAACGCAATTTTCAAACTGACATAGTTTTCAATTCTAATCCGCTGTTTGTCACTCGTCATTTGCTGAGATTGGCATTTTGTTTGACAATGCTTGAAATATTTAACGTTTTAATGAAGTGCCTAAATATGTATAAGGTATACAATAAAATACGAAAATTAAAGTGATAATTAAATATTTAATAAACTCTTATTCATTTTGTAAAGAAACCGGACACCGAGAAATAAATCGGTAGAAAACATGAAAGCATACCTAGTTATTTGGAAAGTAATCTATTTATAAATTATAACTGTTTCATGAAGTTCTAGTAGAAGTCATTCAGATATTAAAGTTCTAAGATAATATTATGTAATTTTTGAAATAACTATGAGTTCCTTCATTCATAGTTCATACATAATTATTAAAAACTGTGAAGTTCCGTGTCCCCTCGTGGGGTATCGGGCAGATGCATTACACATCTGTTTCACTGATCCATTTTCTTTAAAAGCAAAAGAGTGATCGCTTCTAGAGCTTTATAAGTCTAGTCAAAACTAATACCATCATAGATAAACTCTATGTATATTATACTACCACAATATTACAATATTATTTCCTACAGTAAGGGTACGTTCAGATGACAAGCGTTCAACGCGCGTTTTGATAACGCGCGTTTACAACTACATAACAACTATTCAGGGCCGTACACATGCTAACGCGCGTTTTATTGATACGCGCGTCGAACGCTGCACTAGCGCTCGACTGTTGTCAGCGTGCGTCAACGCGCGCTTTGAGATCATTGGTTTTCCATATTGCCGTTCAGTTGAGCGCGCGCTTTCGACGCGGATGGACGTATTTTAGGGTTCATCGGGTCATCAAGAAATCGTCCGAAATGGAAACCGAAGCTTTTAATATGGAATTATTTATAAACGAAATAGAGAAACGTCCTGCGATATGGGACATGACAAGTAGCGATTATTCAGATAGGAATTTAAAGAGACGGGCTTGGGAAGAACTTGTCCTCATATTCTGTGACTGACTGTCGTTTTAACCGTCGGTATAATATCACCGTTAAAACAGTTTCTACGTCCATCTTCGACAAATGAACTCTACTGACTGAACCATGGCGGTCGCGGCAATGCGCGTTCAACGCCTGGCAAGCGCGTATCATGTGCACACTAAACAAAAGATTAGCGCGCGTTCAACGCGCGTTCAACGCTTGTCATCTGAACGTACCCTTAGGAAACGCCTTTGATGTCGCGCGATGCCGCCGCAGGCGTAGGTTCTTACGCTGCCACACGAAAATACGCTAGGGTTGCAACAAATGGGAAATAAAACAATTGTGATTATTAATATTATGATGAAATCATTTATTCATATGTACATTCAAAATAATTGCGATTATTAAATCTGTTGTAATTATTTGTTCATAAATATATAATTACAGATATTGCACTGCTAAATATTATTTACGTGGACACTTTATTTTTGGATGTTCTTAATTGTATATTATAACATTTAACTAAGTAATGCATTCGCATTGGGATGTACAATCTGATTAGAAAATAATGACGACAACATATATTTGATTTTAATTCAACAGATACAATTAAGTAATACAATCTTTCTGAAATATTGTTTCCTTCTGGGATTTCAATGTAGATTTACATCCGTAAACGGAACAGTTTGTGCGCGCCATAATAGAATATGTAAGTACCTATGTATAATAAAATTATTACACAAAAAATAAGGTAAGGCAAACTAACGCTTAGTTTGTCTTACGCGGCCCGCGTCGCCCGACCCCCCGCCAGTTCCCCTCCGTTTCTCTGCACAAGTACATTCGTTTCCGTACTGTATAGATATTGTAATACTGTGATACTACTCTACTAACAGGATTTTGTTTCAAACTCCGCTATGTAGAGGCAATAATTTCTAAACTCTACACAAATACATTAAGTTATTAATGTGTAATCGATTTCCCATTTTTATTTCTCAACATTTATACGTTGCAAGACCGCCTCCTAGAGTTAATATAATTAACGTGTGGGCGTCAAAACCAGGAGGTCAGAACTATATCCCCGTCGGATAATACACAAATTAAATATACATACAGATACCTCACAAGATGATAGCATTTTTTTTTTCAATGTAGAGTCATATAGAGTTTCTTTTATAAGCAATATAGAGCTTTAGCAAAATGTAGAGTTCGTAATATAGTTCCTATTGCATGTAATGTAGAGCTTTGAACTATTTGTATTTGTATCTCTATTTTCCGAGCTTAAACACTGTTATATTCAATTACTGCGCCTAGAGCTACGTAGAGAATGCTAACTCGATAATAGCGAATTTCAAACACGCATATAATTTACAACATTTGTAATCATGTACGTATTACTAGACTTCAGTCAAATCCCACGCTAACCGTGCTTAGTACACTTTTCCATCTCATCACTTTGATGTTAATTTCTAGAAATCCTGCTCAGTCCATTCGTACGATAAGCAACCAATGCATTCAGAACTCTTACGTAATTACTGTCGGCGTCTTCAAAGGAGCCGACGCATCGAGCGGCACTTGTGTAGTCTAATAAACTGCCACACACACACAATACGAATTCAACTTTATAACAATAGGTATAAAAACGTTTTTCGGCTATCAGAGTTTGGCATTCTTAACACCTTAACGGAGTAAAGGGTGGTATCGGTTAGGATTTTGCCACGGATATGTCAAAAAGAGGTTTTATAGCGTTTGTAAATGAGACCGCCCTGGCGTAGGGAAGGAATTAGGTCAAATTAGGTCATTGGGATTATTCTGAGCCTGATTGATTTTAATAGGTTCGGTGACATCGCGTTATGTTCTTGTTAGACATGTTTTTATGGGTGTTGTGGTGTTTTATTGTCTTTTTACGTGATTTAAACGTGTGTTTTAGTTTGTTTTTTTTTTCTGAATTAGGCATTATTATACATTTTAAATAGGTAGGTAGGTTTACCTCACTGCCAAAAATTTAACAATTAGGTACGTTTCGAATTTCGATATTTGAACTATTTACTACCCATCATTACTGCTATTCATAATATATAAAAAATTTAACTACACTGACCATAATTGGCCATGTATAAATCTGTATTTACGTAAAAATCATAATAAACCGTAAAGATTATAATTTGTCTAAACGCATCGCGTGCTCACAGTACATGCTCAATTTTCTTTTAACCAATGTTTATATTTTACGAGACTCCGATTAAGCGAAACCACACACCGTGATCATTACACAAAATGTTAACTAACTGACTTGACGGAAATTTCGCGGGAAAGCTCATGTCAAGATTTTTTTTTAATTTCGTCTGGGCACTGGTTTTTACGCTTTATCATTCACGGTGAACGCACCAAAGAGGTTTATGTTTTAAGGAGTTTTAATAAAAACTACTAAATTAATGGATAGCCTATATGTACAGGGGATAATCACAGATAAATAATGTGAATAACAAATTAATCTTTAATTCACCTGCAAGCGTTACAAAACACAAAATTACTCTAATAAGATGAAAGATTGCCAAAGATGCAATAAATGGAGCGCGATAGAAAAACAGCGAATAACCATCCAATATTGCGCAAGCGCACTGAAATAATAGATCATTGTTTAGCCTTTATTATTACTGGCCACCCAGATAGGTGCTCTGTCTCACTCGCACACACACGGTGGCCATAACGAGACGCGGTAAGGCCGAATCACCACAACATTATGACGATCATTTTTTACATGATTACCTCCGAGATACTCTCAATAAATCTCACGGTACGAATAATCGATGTAACAGTAAGTATTAAAATTGCATTAATTCGTACTTATCGATGTATTGGGTACGTTGATAAATCATACGATGAAGGCGAGTAAAATCTGCACGGCTTTTTCAATGGGAATTTTCAGGTTTTATTTTGGGCATATTTTTTATTTTATATACTAGCTCGAACTCTACCCTATCTTGCCCAGGGTAAGATATATGAAAAATGTCCAATTTTATATATTTATTTTTTAATTCGGGAATAGAATTGCTTTCCTTTCGTGAAATAATATTTAGTTCAAAGGAACGTTAAAAATGCAGAAAGAAGAAGTCATTCTATGATATACGTACGTACCACCTAGTATAGGTACCTAGTTACGTACGTACGTAGTATCACCTAGTATAGGTACCTAGTTGCCTTCTTTCTAAATTGCTGTAATTAAAATTAGTACGTATGTATATTTTATACGTATTTTCAGTACATATATTTAAGCCCGAGATAATCTCGCTTAATTCCTTTGGACAAATAATTACAAAGAAAATATTTCAGTCAACAAGGAAGCGATCTCCGATCGCTCAAAACGAAAGTCACTTACGTAAGCTAATGCACTTCGAATCTCTGTAAAAATCACTCAATCGCTCTGACCGCGGATGATGGATCGCGACAGCCGCCATTACCTGCTCAATTTGAGTCATTTGACTGATTTGAGTCATTTGAAGCGTTTGAGTCATTTGATTTGAGTTGCCGTGTGAACTTTGTAGCTTTGATTCGCGCTACGGCTCTGACATTAGGCGAAATTATGATAAATACAGCGTGTTTGAACGTTGCACGTTGTTTCACTTTGTGCTTTGTGTTACTGGTTAGTGTAGGTTTTTGAAACTGTTTTTAAATCAGAATGAACGGTATGGTGAACGAAGTATAAGTTCGCGTCAAAAGTGGTTTAAAAGCGTAGGTATGCGTAACTGACAGACATAATTATCGAATTAATAATATTACTAGGAAATATAGCAATAAAGCTTGAATTTTTAGTTATATATCGGTAGGTATACTACCTTTTGTTTAATTACGTCTTATTACATTTTATTTTTTTTGTTCATATTTCTTGTTTTCGACAACGACTTTTCGACTTTCTTGTTTGCCATGATGGAAATGAAACTCGCTTTTCTACTGAAAAAAAGAAAAACAATTTTATATACCTAAGTATTATACTATACATATAATGTAGATAGTATTACAAGAATGAAAAATAGTAGAGTGGCCAGTATTTATCATGAATACTATTGGATGTTGATAATCATTTTTAAATCAGAAATCAGATATTATCAACTTATATATGATAAACTATTATTAAGTATATCTTTATTACAAACAACTAACAAGAACATAAAAGGGGTATTATTATGAGAGGTACAACGTTCTTAACATAATGAACCAAGTCCTGATGATGTCCATATTTTAGCAAATTTTAATATTATGAATATTATGCAGGTACATATAATTTTACTTCATCTATGTAAGCATGTACCTACATATTTAAAATGAAATCTTATTAGAAAAAAAAAGATACATTTTTATTCTATTCACATCCTAACACTTAATAGCAGAATCTACTAAAAATTTGGAGTTTTCCAAATGTTTATAAAGAAAAAGAAAATACAGGAAAAGCGCACCCTTCACTAGAATAGATAATTTACTTGACTAAGATAATTTTTTGTATAGGTATCTAAATCCGTTTATTTGTAAACTGTTAAAATCTATCCATCTACAGGTATTAAAATATTAAAATATTTTACACATAGGTATTTAGTTTTAAAATTAAATTTAAATATCACCATTATGTAAATGACTCTCTACTTACTGCACTACTCACTAGCTCTACAAAAAGGAAATAAAAGCTCCTTGTATGTAATCAGCAAGTACCTCAATTCAAAGTAAAATTGTAATACTTTTATACTATGTATAAAAGTATTAAGTATTGTAATACTTTTATACATAGTATAAAAGTATTACAATTTTACTTTGAATTGAGCTTATATTCCATTCATAATATTGTGTAAGTTTTCTACAAACATTTTTATTCACAACTTACATGAAAACATACCTACGTCCTGCATACCTACATGCATAAATTAAAATTTTAGGAAGTATTTTTTCACAAAAACATTTTATTCATAAGTAACTCTTACATAAATCACTATATAGGAATTTACATACTCATATTATTAACTAGGTATAACAAATTACTTGGTTAAACAAGTTTGTCAACTCCAGGATAACAGCATCAGATAACTGACAAAAAGTATAATCTTGCTCATAAATTGCTTGTATTGAGTTAATTTAACGACACATTATAAGAAGAGATGACAAACTGATTCCACTCATTTGTACCTATGTTAGCACTTTATTAAGAAAATGCTGTTCATACTAATTGCTAGGTACCTATAGGTACCTATGTAGTTAAAAATATGATATAATCTATATAAAGATTGGGAAAATTGTAAAAAATGAATGTTTAGCAACGTAATTTTATAAAAAAACGCTACCAATTGGTTTTGGGCTTTTTAGGAACATGGTCTAAAAAGGAATAGGTACCTACTCTGGAAAAGTTCATTAAAATTATGCAAAAGAACCAGGATGTTTCATCTGAATTTGAATTTTCTACAAGATATTAGCGTAGATATTAGCAACGACTTTGTTCTATAATTGGATATAGGTACCTTGTTACAATTATTGGCATTATTTTATATAAATACTTCTCATCGATTCATAGTAAGAATATTATGATTATTAACTATAAACATAACTATTTAGAACTAATTTTCGCATTTTAGTTATGGTCATTTAAGATTTTTATTCCTGCACAAAAGAGACTTTTTCTTAGAAACCTTAAAGCTTTATTATATGATCCTTTACCTTTTTATGTACGTAGGTACTTAGCACTGATTTAGGTACCTTCTTTATTATTTTTATATAATACATAATATTTGGTAGGTACATACCTATAAGAAGAAATCAATCCATAATTATTACATTTCAACTCTCCTTTCAAGTACCATCTATAAAATATTACCTAACATCAATTGCTTTAGGTACCTATACAATATCAATGAAATTGGAGCTTATGACTACGAAATAATAATCTTCCTTCTCTGTCGCGGGCGGAGCCATCGCTGGTGAAACCCACGTATTTAGACCTCGTGGGCCTCTTGTGAGGTCCCGATGGTAATTTATTAAGCGGCCCCACAGACTTTCGAAACCTCCATCGACCATAGACTATGAATTATTAAAATATCATTTTTATTTCCCGCGCATAACGGTGCGAATTCCAACTAATTAAGACATTAAAATTTAATACAAAATTTGTATGTTAATTCACCATCGCTGAAGCTTTCCCTTATCGTGTATTACATCTATTCTGAATTACATTTGTACGTTTATTTAATGTTTTATTGCGTTTTCGTGATTTCGAATTTTTAAGGCGGCAACATTAGAGCAAATGTGAATTGCTTATTATTTCAACACCAAATTGCCGGTGGGAATATTTAATAGTCAATTTTCTGTTTAACAAAAGCAGAAATTGTGTTAAGGGGTCCTTAATAGGTGCGTTTCTGCGATTATTAGGTACTTGGGATTTTTTTACTTGCCACGAATAGCAGATGTACCTAGGCGCTAATGGCGAAAATTTTAATTAAGACGTTATCTACAGAAGTGGAACTTGAATTAGGTAATTAAGGGCTATTAATTTTTGTAGACAATACCTGATGTCTATTATAGGTATTAGGTGGAAAGCAATTTAGTTTTATATACTCTAATCCTTGAAATATTACAGAATTATAGACTAGGTAACGTTTGACGTCATTGGGACAAGTTTTTTGGAATTCAATTTAAAAATAATAATGGAAGTTAATTATTTCTGAAATAACATTGATATAAATTAATTTAATGATAGATTTGAAATAATGCCAAACGAAAATGATACTTTATAGTTTATAAACATTAAACAGTTTGAATTATCATAATTTACAGATTGTTAAAGTTGGTAGGTAATGGTATAGAAATTAATGTATACCAGACGAACCATAGGCTATAACCTAAGTAATTATAAAAATTTCAAATCATATCAATCATCAAAATATATCTACATAGATACCTATAGCCTATCAGGGTAGGTATTTACAATACACAATCATTTATTAGATGCTATCTTTTGCTTTTAGTCGTTAAATCTGTGTACCTATGTAATTTCTTTAAGAAATTAAATGGTAAATATTTCATTTTTATCATTCCTAGGTTGTAGGTATAAATCCAAAGGTAGGGGCGAACGGTTAGCATTTACCTAATTATAAATATGCAATAAAAAGCTTACTTGACTTAAAATAGGTGGAGCAGAAGGCGTTCGCAGTGCGCCGCCATCGCGATCCTGGCGATGCTTTCTCTTTTCTTTTTAAGGGTTTTTACTTTTTTCCATTGATATTGTATTTGCAAATCTAGTGGCAATAATGTGTCATAGTCTTGATACTATTTTCCTTATGAGTCGTTTTCAAAATAATTGTACATTACTGCAAAATGTTTGTCCCCCTAAAAAATCTTCGAAAAAAATATGGTTACGACTGAAATAAATCATTGTTAACGTTTTACAGACTAAACTTAAGCATACTGCATGTCATTTCTGATAAAAAGCAATGAATTGCGATTCAAATCCTTACATAAGTTTAATGTGAAAATAAAGTAACAAAAAAAACACCATACATTTTTTATTGTCCCCCATGTGGACGACAATGAAAACCAATATTTTTATCAGAATTTTTGTATGAAACTACCTAGTTTTTTGTATCATAATTAAAAAGCAATGTTTTAAGTGTTATATCTGATAGATTAAACTATTTAAATTACCTTAAATAAACGAAGAATGACATATTATAAAAATGTCCCTATCAATCGTTACAATTTCGTGACACTGATTTATTGACATAATTAACCAACTTCTTGTATCACAAAGAGGAGGAATCTAACTCTAATCATTGGCAACACTAGTCATGTCACGAAAAGTAAGGTCACATTAACGCGCCGCCATTTTGTTCGTCGTCCAGACACGGAAGAAGTCCTGTAGTGTGCTGTGCAAAAAATTTAGTTACATTTTCCTAACGACGTATTCTCAACAAAAGTAAGTACATTTTGAAGAATTCACCTACCGCAATTGTAATATACTTATATTATGACTAGAGTAATAGATTACACTTTCAATCTAATGGTAAATGTGATTATGTTTTGTTTAAAAGTATTTCTTAGGTTATTTTTTACATGTTACTGACGAACAATTTCTTGACATTTACTGACGTCAGTAAATTGTAGACGGTAAAGCTGTGGTCTCATGTGTAAAGTATGAAAATAAGATATTAAAATGTGTGTTAAATTAATGTAACGAATAAAAATAAAGGAGAAAATCAATAAATCTCTCAAGATTATTTTTTTGTAACTACAGGCCATACTTTTTTAAACCATGATGTAGGGTTAGTAAAGTCGGGCTTAGGGACTTGACTTTTCCTGGGATCTGATAACTTTTTTATAGTGAAAGCGGATCAGTGAGTCTTGGCCTCCAATTTTACAAGTGGTTTCTGATGGGATAACGCTTGCCTTATTGCATTTAGTGTTGATCGCTTTTCCACCCACACGAGTGATGCTTACTTTTGTTTTTATTTTTATTCAAAATATATCCAACAGCTTTTTTTAGTTTCAGAATGCCGCTAACCGGTGCCGAACGGCAAAAAAATACATTGAAAAACTAAAAAAGCAAAACCCTGAAAAATATGAAAAGAAAAGGAAAAAACACCTCGAGAAAGTGAAACAAAGACAAAGAAAAATATCAGATCTTAATGACAGTGAAAAAGAAGCTCGAAGACAAAAATGGAAAGAAGCTAATGATAGAAGAAAAGAAAAGGAAAAGCAAACAGAAAATTATAAAAATTGATTGTTTGTTGATTATTTTGTACCTAAAAATATATATTTTTTTAACTAGTGACATCTTACTTTTTTATATGTAATATTACCTTATTCTGAATACAGCCTTACTTTTACAACTTCCTGACATTTCCTAACGAAACAGTTTACTGACAATTTCGTGACGTACAAATATTTTGAAAATGACCCTTATTTGTCATTCATAAACTTTTTATTTATTGTAGGTATCTACCTACCTACCTATATGTAGGTAAACTAAAAACTTGAGTAAATCATTTTAATGTTTTAACTTTTAAAGGAATGGCTGAAAAATCCAGTAATATCTGATAGGTACATACTTACGCTATTCTTTTCAGTTTTTAAATAATAGAAAATATTCGATCACATTTTACTATTCTTTAAAAAAATATTTTTTATAAAACATAATATTATGTAAAGCATTTGAATGCTATAAAGCTATATATCAAATATTTTAAACCAGTTAAAATAACATCTTTAATAATAATTATTAATTGTCTTAATGATAGTGTTTTTACATGTACGGTTACTGCCATCTGTATGCATATTTAGAAATAAAAAAAAAAACTTTTTTAACTATGCTATTCGCCACTAGATGACGCGATATTCAATGATCATTATTTAAATTGGTTTATGTACATAATAATAACCTTAAAATATCTACGCAATCAATTAATATTTAATTTTATTTAAATAAAAATAATTAATAAGTATAGAAACATCTAGGGCAAACTTAAAATATGTCAATCTTCAACAAATTTATTACTTATTGACACTAAAAACTTGACAAATGTCAATTGCCAGTGTTTATAAACTTTGGTTTACCTTTTTAGTTTTTTCAATGCATTTTTTATTTACACGTTTCAAAAGTTCATTGTTTATTTAGTTTTATTGATCAAGATAACAGCAAATGAAATTTATATTATTTTCCAAGAGTAAAATTGAATACGAGTTTAATTGTAAAGTTTCTGGGACTGATAATTAGTGAAGCATGAATCCTCAACTTATTGAGAAAGTTATAAAATCGAACAAAGAAACATTATGTCCAGAATTTGCTTATTCAAATCCTCTCCTGGATCAAAATGTTACGAAGGCGTTATCGAAGAGTTTCGTCAAAATACTCGCATCGGAACAAAATACGAACGTAAATCACAATTTAAGACTTTCAATTCTAGAAAATATTCGAAAAATATGCAAGATTGAACCGGAAAATCATATAAAATTCAATGAAGATCACACGGAATTGTTAACAGATTTTTACAGAAAGCATATTCAGGAATCCGGCACAAATTCAAGCAATGTTATAGATAAAGAATTAAATGCATTCCTAATTAGAAACTTTAAGAAGTTAACCATAAACTCAAGTCACAACAGTCATGTAAATGCTGAAGTTGTACAAGCTCTAATCAATCTGAATTGTGAAGCAAAAGCAAGTTCATTAACGGATAATCTAATTCATTGGAATGCAAATGATAAACAATCTAAAACATTATTGAATAATTTGTGGAATCAAAGTTCTGGCAATAGTAATATCAATGATATAGTAATCAAAAACAAACCTGAAATCGAAGAACTTTTATTAACCACAAGTTTGAAGTTATTAGAGGGTGCAAATGATTTAACTGAATTGTCTAATCAACAATATGAGAGATTGTTCAAAACTTGTGCTATAGCCCCATATTGCTTTCAAATATGTATCGATATATTAAACTTACTATTTGTTAGTACAAATTTTGATGTGAAAATTCATGATTTTATAAAATTGTTTATTAGTAATGTGAAAATGAATTGTTCAGAATATGCTATTTCATATTTATATCCAACACATTTGAACCATGTTGTTGTTCTTCTGGATGTAGATTTTAATGAATTACCATCACCAATAAAAGAGGAATATGTTGCAACTGCAGTGAAATATTTAAAGGATGTTAGAACTCAATCTGAGAGTGATTTTATATTGTTGTTGTCCCATTTTCCGCAGTGGTTTAATGAATCAATTTGAGTTGTATGTAGCATGATCTTATATTACTTGTAGTATAAATAATACCTTTTTAAACTAGTACAGTGTGATTCAAACTTAATGGCGGCACGGAACATCGAACGATCTGATGCACAGAAAACAATTTTAGATATTACCGGAACGTTAAGGGTCGGATACCTGCGCGCTCGTGCATTCGCAGATAACTTCCAAACTGCCATTAAGTTTGAATCAAACTGTATAAGTAATACTTTGTTGTTTGAATATACACAAACTAGGATTTAATTCCACAACTGGGTAAATGCATAAATTAGCTATTCACTTAATATGGTTTAATTTGGGATCTGGAAGGATTTAAATTTTATTTTATCTCTAAATGCTGAAGTTATTGTATAAGAATTACTCCCACCTATTTCTATTAAGTATTTAGGAAATGATAACATTGTAAATCAAGAAATAAAAGATGAACTTATTTTGTATTTTATTTTTTTAATTAATCAACTTTTTATTAAACCACCAATGATCATGACAAAAATCATGTTTAATTTAAATTACCCACAAATTTATAAAGTGAAACAGTTCTTTAAGCTATATCCAATCATTCAAAGATATTAGATTGTACATTCCTTCTAAAATAAAATAGGCAACAATTTATTGGTGGCTAAGTCCGCTAAGAATTTCCTAAAGTGTAAGTAATTTCACTTTAAGAAAAAATAAAGTAAATTCTAACTAAGTATCGAAACAACAATCTATAAACGGTCATAAACATATTTTTGCAAAAACGTGTTTGTATCGCAACATTATTATGCTGCATAATCTACGATAGACTATAGAACAAAAAAATAAATAAACTTAAAAAATAGCAACCCACTCCATGCTTCAAAAGATCTTAAACCTTACGATAAACCCAGCCTCTTCATTTGAAAAGTAATGTTTTCATGTTTACTCCGAACTCCATATTTCTGTCGCATCTGACGGGCTTCATCACAATGGAGAACCTTCTGGCTCTTATTGAACGTATGCGGCAAGGTTCTAACGTGGCTTCTAACTGATTCCCAAAATGCTAGAGCCCTGTTGCATATGCCACAGTGATATAGGTCTGGACGGATCTGGAAACAGAGTTTTTGTTACATAACAGAAAATTCTTCAATCAGAAAATTTTATCCCGTATTTATGTGTATACGTAGGTACACATTTGTGCGAAAGCCAAAGCGAATAACGAAAACATAACTACCCAAGTAGTGCGCTCGCTATTAATTGGTATTCGTATTCACAAAATTCATTAGCAACAGTATCTGAGAGAAGATACAATAATTAGGCTGCTTATATACAAGCTGGAATTACTATATAGTCGATATAGTCGATAACACTTACCAGTCGAACGAACTCCATTCCATCTTCCGAAGGGAATACATAACAAGCCAACAATTTCTCCTTATGGGTTTTCGTTTTATAATGCTCTGTAGCAGCATTCCGATCTATTGTAACTTCGCAAACAAAACATTTTACTTTCGTAGCTTTCTTCCCTATTTCTTTCATAAGCATGAAACTTAATTCGTCCACAGGAAGATGATCTTTAATGTAATACGTTCTATTGTATTCAACTCTGTAGATGTGCGGCAGATAAGACACCATTTTTACTTTAACTGGGGGAGGTTCGTCGTGATGTTTAGACTTTCTAACGCCTTTATACTCAAGGAATGCTCTGTGACGCAACCCTTGAACATGATCAAAAGCTTGTTTCATGTGTGCTGAGATGTAAACATCGCATAATGTACAATAACCCCAACTACCTCCCAGATTCAAGGTTATGAAGTTCGATTTCCCAAACACTGCGAGTTCATGCCTTCTCTTCCCATGGTCGACGACTTCGCAAAACTTTACTTCATATGATTCCTTGCTACTATCTGAATCATCGGTTTCATTGGATGTATGCTTATTTCTGTGTTTGAGCATAGCTTCAAGAGAAGCTCTCACTGTTTCTTTACATTGTAAGCATTCTGCTTTATTCTTAGCAGTGTCAATGTTAAAGAATAACTTTTGAATTGCAAATAGAGCGTTTTCTAGTTCTGGATCGCCTTTTATCAATTTGCGATCAGTTTCGCTCAATACGACTTTGGCTTTAAATGTGACGTCACATTGTTGAGTCCAGTGCGTCTCCAACGACGTGTCAGGAAATGTTTGGCAGCATAAGAAACAATATAATTTATTGTCACATATCTAAAATTATAAAAGCAGGTAATAATTACATATTTCTATAGGCTGTAAATTAGCTTTCAGCCCGCGGCTTCGCCCGCTGTGTTACAACGCGTATACATATAAACCTTCCTCTTCAATCACTCTAATTATTCAATCACTATCTACTTATTTAAAAAAAACCGTACCAAAATCTGTTGCGTAGTTTTAAAGATTTATGCATACATAGGGCTCTCCCTATATTGTATGCATACTATTCTCTCTCTATTTCTACTCTATTTCTCTCTAGAATGCGACTTTACGTAAGTTCTGTGCTCGTGACTTCGTCCGTATAAACTTATAACTGTACTACTTACGAATATGTGAACAGTGATTCGAGGTGTTTCGTCGAGGAGGCGAATGGCGGAAAAAAATGTATTATCTGATTACATGACAAAATTCCACCCCGTTTTTCTATGCATTGTGACGAAAGTACGGTCGCGAAGTACGAATATTTTACAAAATTTTTCGTAGTTTGCGACTGTACCACAGTTACTTACTCAGAGTAATACTAAAACAAAGTCTGCAAAACTTACCTGTCTGTAGTAATGCTCCTGAAAAGCTTTCGTTTCACACCCGATCAGATTAATTATATGAACATTCAAAGTGATGTGTATGGACACATTACGAACTGTTCTTTTGCACAGTGTGCAATAATCATTTTTAATGCCATGCCACTGTAGAAGATTAACTTTCAATTGTTCAATAGAAATCGTATCATCCCCAATTCTTTTTATATCCAAAGGGTTCTTCTTAATAGCACCTTCTGGATTTTTCTTGTTATTTTTGTGAGAATCCTTTTCTTTGTGCTTTGAGACGTTGATTGAAAGTTCGTTGCAAACTTCACAGTAATAGTCATTTCTAACCTGCACATTGAAATTAATTTTTTAAGGATAATATTTTATGTGGATATTTTTACGTTCCTACATATTACGTTAGATCCGTCTTAACGAAAATTTCTAATACCTAGCACTAAACTAACAAATACTTTTATAATATATAATGGAGGTCATTTAATTATATTTTCAAGCAATGCATTTCTATCCTCTTTAAAAATATATAGGTAGGTACTCCAGTTAACATTATTATATTATTTATTTTATAAGAAATAGCTTAAAACATTATGTGAGAATTATATTAAATTGACTTACTTTATAAATGAATTCCGTACGAAAAACGTATTCTTGAGTTTTTAATTCTTTTCGATGTTTCTCCCATTTGAGATGTTTATCAACACTTTCTAAATTTTTAAATGATTCTTGACAAAGTAAGCAATGATAATCTATTTCTCCACAAAGGACGAAATTTTTATAGTATTTATTCATCTTATGGTCTTTTTTCTTGTGAATAGAAGAATAACGTATGTACAGGAAAAAATAATGAGGGTAGTTGTTTTGAATTGTTTTCCGCAAAACAAATTGGTATCCATAAACAATAGATCGCTACTACGAAATATTGCCATTATACAAAATAAAATATTAGTTATATAAGTATATAAAAAATATTTGTAATAATATACGGTATTTTATTTTAACTGTTATTTATATAGTTTAAAATATTTAACCATTATGTTGTTTAAAATAAGCAATCAGCACAAAAATATCAGGGTTGTCATGTATAAAAATATCAGTTGTCAACTGTAAATTGACAATGACATCTGTCATAAATACCGTGTCGATGCCCCACAAGCGTCGAATGTCGATTGCCGAAGCATTTTTTATTGAAGTTGAACAGTGAAATCTTTAGTGTAATTATTTACAGTATAAATGTTGGCCCAGTATCCAGCTAGATAACCTTTATCAATACATCCTTTTTATTTTCTACACTGAAATTTGTAAGGTAACAAACCGCAGCAATTAGTACTATATCGAGTTTGTTTTGGAGTCTCAAAATGAGCAAGCGCCGTCGCGCGTCGTCCGTCGCAAGCCGGGGTGCTGATGGCGACGACAGCGATGATGTAGAGCTGAGTAACCCTGGACCACCACCATCGAGGAAGAAAAAGAAATTGGAACCGGTGAGTGCTAATGTGTTGCCGCGTTGTTACGTGGAATAATTGTTGGTTCTGTCGTGCTATGTACCGAGTAAGATACGTAATTCGGTTTGTTTATATCTTTGAACTTTTTTTTTTGTTTATAATTATTACTAACATGCGGTATGTGCTTTGTGCGAAATTATGCATGTACCTTCATTACTTTACATAAAACACAAATAAAATTCAAACACCTCATTCATTCATTTACTCATAGTATAAAAAAGTTTTTGTAAAATTTGTGTTTATGTATGCTAGTATTTTTTTTTTCATTTCTTGCCAATTTTATCTATATAATATGTATAAAAGAAAGTCTGTATGTTCCAACACTTATAACTCGAGATCTGCTGAACCAATTTTCATGGTTTTGGATTTGTTGGATTTGTCACCGCCCAGAATAGCAGAATAAATCATAAAAACAACAAAAACTAGACGAATAAATATTTTCCCAAAATTTTGATTTTCGTACATGTCAATCATTAGTTGTCAATCCTGTCAAATACGGAAAATAATGTTTGACATTCAAGCGTTCAAAAATGTATTATGTGTAAAATAATTAAAAAGTAAAAAGGGTGAATAAATATTGTTTGTATTTTTTTAAAATCAATTATCAAAAAGTGCAATAAAAGCAGATACATAAAAATTCCTCAAATGATTGTGTTTACGCGTGTTTTCAGAAATTAATAAGGTATTTTTGGTGAGGAATCTAACCAAGAAGGTTAGTTCGCTTAATTATTAAAAAGAAATTCTATAAAAATGTAAAAATTCTGACAATTATAATTTGTTGCAATTTCGTCGACTGCTTCAACCACATTCAACAATATTGCGTTGACATAATAATATTTTTATGTATATAACGTTAAAATTGAAACGGAGCCCCTGATTCATTGGTTCGAACCAAGCTAAATTGCGTTTTGAAGATTACATCCATTTATGCGATGCAATTAGCACAGAGAAGAAGATGCAGAAAATGTTGGTCTGTTTACTGCAACATACACAGGTCATGAATATGCGCAAGATGCAATACATAATATTTTCGTCATTATGGTCGGCCAGATCTATTCATTACATTTACATGTAATCCGAAATGGATGGAAATTATTCAACTGCTGCTTCCCGGACAGATATCAAGTGATCGGCTCGACATTACCACACATGTTTTCAAGCAAAAAATCCGATCATGAGTTACAAAAGCAACACAACTTTGGGATTATTCAATGATGGATGTATTCAATCGAATGACAAAAATAAGGCTTGCAGCATGCACACATTTTAATTTGGTTAGTCGAAAGAATTCGGGCGGATAAAAATTTTAAATTGTATGTGCGGGGATTGTTAATCCTGTAACCGATCCAGAACGACATGACATGATGTTCTAATCACGAATATATGATTCATGGACCGTGTGGCACCATCAACCGCCAATCACCATGCATGGTTGACAGCGAGTGTTCCAAAAGGTATCCACGAAAATTGACGGCAAAGACCATCACAGGCAACGATGGTTACCCACTGTATCATCGTCGGTCGCCCGATGATAGTGGTAGAAGTAGAACTATCATAATTAAAGTGAAAGGAAACAATTTGTGGTCGACACCAGTTAAAGAACGAAAAGAGTTAATTGTGTTTGCATCCCAGGCTGCAAAACGTAGTTTAATTCAATAGGTAATTTTTCTCTGACACGTGTAGGTATGAAGTATTTAAGTAATTATTTTTTTATTCTATTTCTATATGTGTTAATCATCGAAATAAAAAGCCATTATACCTATATCTATATTTATTTTGTATCATTGTATTCCGTTCATCATAGCCTAAATTAGTTCCAAGCCCAAAGGTAACACGACATTCATTGACTGGGCGGTACAAAGTTCGCCGGGCCAGCTAGTTAACAATAAATACAAGCGCTATTACTAGACATAAAACCTCCATTCAGTAGAGAAATAGTATTAATATTGAATTGACCTCTTTTCAATACCAAAGTGTGTAGTTTGATATTACATAAATCAATGTTATGCACAAAGATGCTAAAGCAAGTTTTGAACAAGTTTTGTTTGTAACATAATATACTCATTCAATTTATTTAATTCCAGAGTGAAATATGCCAGCAGTTGTATGACACAATAAGATCATTCAAGAAAGAAGATGGAACGCTATTGTGTGATTCTTTCATCAGGGCGCCCAAGAGACGCCAGGAGCCGCAGTATTATGAAGTTGTATCACATCCCATTGATTTGTTGAGAGTTAGTAAATTACTTTTAGCTAATACAACAATTGGCTGTCATTACTACAGTAGTAAAGACATAATATGAAGAATAATTTGTATAGTACAAAGAAAGTTTTTTAGTTAATTTGTATAGTTTAAAGAAAAGTTTAAATATCATTTTAATTTAGGTATAACAGTTTAAGCAGGCTGCCAGAAATACAATGAAAAGTCATCATATTGTGTTAAATACTTTAACAAAGATTCCTGGTACATATTTCTATAATCCTTATAGAATTTTGGTGGCTCTATCGGTCTTTGGAAACTAGAATTTTGTGTATCTGCAACAGTATATAGCTTGATCATAACTGAATATGTTTTTACCAGATGTAAAACTAATTTCACATATTATATTTTATTCTTTCTTCAGGTACAACAAAAACTAAAAACTGACACATATGAAGACATAGATGAATTATCAGCTGATATAGAGCTACTCGTGAATAATGCTAAAGCATTCTATAAGCCTGATTCTGAAGAATATAAAGATGCCATAGAGTTGTGGAAGCTCTATACTAAAAATAGACAAGCACTTGAGAATGGTATGTTTTGATTTATAATTATTTACTTAAGCCCTGAATAGTCTTCTGTTATGTAATATACAATTTATATTTAGTGGTGGTGGTATGTATAGTTCTAAGAGAAAGTATTATTTTCCTTTAAACAAAGTCTAAACAAACTACATAGTTGTTTGTATGCTCTTATAACTTTAAAACATTTGTTCATTATATATTACAAGTATTTCCTTTTTGTAGGCGATGAAATAAAAACACCAAAACAATCACGCAATGGTTCGTCAAGCAGACGATCGGATGTGGCTGAAGATATTTCCGAGACATCTACTAATAATGACGAAGATAATGTACTTGAAGAACTTTTTAATGCTGTGAGTTTTGATCTTGCTTATGTTATACAGGCTGCTTGCCACACCAGAGAGTAGACATCAGACAATAGTTGGTACTACTTATATTTGTTATAATAATTACCCTGTACTATCCACCCTGTACTTTTATTTTATCAATCGCCAGGGTAAGGTAATTAATTATTAGAAGGATGAAATTTCTCTTATAAACTACTAGTGGTCCGCCCCGGCTCCGCCCGTGGTACATATTTCGTAATAGAAGGTAGCCTATGTTCTTTCTCAGGGTCTAAAGATTGTCTGTGCCAAATTTCATCAAAATCGGTTGAGAGGTTTAAGCGGGAAAGCGTAACAGACGACAGACAGACAGAGTTACTTTCGCATTTATAATATTAGTAGGGATAGTAAGGATTTAAATCTCTCTAATAATCAAACAATAAGAATATCATGACTATAAAAATTCTGAATTGATTTGAAATCTCTTATTTATATTTTGAAAATTTACAAATTTTAAATAGAAATACAGCAAAATAATTTGCTGTTGATGGACTTAACCTAATAGAAAATATTAAAATGTATGAAATAACATATTCCACATTTTTCTAGTTCGTGTCCGCAAATGTAGACGGTCGACCACTTTACGGAGCATTCCAATTTCTACCATCAAAACGGCGTTATCCAGAGTATTATGAAGTTATCGACTCTCCCATTGATTTAAAAACGATAGCTCAAAAGATACAAGCGAGCGAGTATTCCAATTTAACTGAATTGGAAAAGGATCTACTGCTTATGGCCAGGAATGCGTGCAACTTCAACGAGCCGGGCAGTCAAATATATAAAGACGCTAAAATGTTGAAGAAGGTAAGTGAATAAAATATATACAATATGTAATGTGCTTTCTTTTTGGATGTTTTGGCGAAAACTGCCAAAACATCCAAAAAGAAAGCACATGTTGTTTTTAATACTTCAAAAAGTTGTTTGTGTTATCAATATTCATTTTTAAAGTGATTCGTTTTTAATGTTAGGATAGTTGAAGTAACACAAGAAAGATATAAAAAGAGAAGAAGAAGGAACAAAATTATAATACACAAAAGAGGGTTTTGGTTTTTGATACTTTTTTTTTAAATTGTTTATTATCCATTTCAATTAAACAATGTTTCTTTTCCAGATAATTCAATTGCGCAAACAAGAAATTGACCAACACGGGCGCAGCGGGCCGTCAAAGACCTCAGAACGTATAAGAAGCAAGCGCTCGTCGAGGGTTGTACCGATCTTGTCCAGTCGAACTATGGCCATATTGGAACCGCCAGAGTCTGATGGGGAGCCCGAAGTTAAGGTAATTTTTGTGAGTTTTGACTTTTAATACTTATATAGATATTAAACTTGGTGTTGGTTTTTATGTGAAACTAGTGGTCCGCCCCTGCTTTGCCCGTGGTACCTACATGTTTAAACTAAGGATAGTTGAGGATACTTGAGAGATAGGAATCTCTCAAGTTGGATCGAACTGCACATGGTGTGCGAATTTTATTATTATCGGTTAAGTGGTTTAGGAGTCCATTGAGGACAAACATTGTGACGAGATTTATATATATTAAGAAGATTATCAGCGAGTTCATGCTTATGAACTAGCAACTGTGCTATATGTGATTGAAAGAAAACTAGATTGACTTCTTTGTTTTTACAAGCTGACTATACCATATGTATGCTTTTAAATGACCCTAAATTCATTTTTCAATAATTAATACTTTTGAAATTATCTCTTATCAATGTCAGACTGATTTCGGACTCAATGTCGGACTGTTTTCTGAAAATAATATAATTATATTGGATATTTTTTATAAAGTAGTTTTAGAATAATAATAATTAGTAGTTTATAAGGTAGAAATGTGTAATTAATTTCCTCTAATCCAGGATATAAAATAAATCATGCACCTACCTACCTACCACCTAATTAGAAGTTAGTTGTATATTTAAGGGTCGATTTTTCAATCTCTAGTTAAAACTTACCCGTCCAATAAAGTATTACACGATAATATTAAAATGTCACCTGTAAACTGTCAAATACGGGCAATTAGAATACATTTTGAAATGGTAGTTTAATACGTTATTCGACGAATACGTTTTAACCAAGGATTGAAAAATCAGCCCTAAAATAAACTTTTATTATTTTTAAACAGCATTCAGAGGATAGCGAAAGTGACGAAGAGAAGAATGACAATGAAGATTCGCCGCAGTGGAAACTTCTGGAATCTGTCAAGAATCATGTAGGACCAAATGGTAAGTTATTTTTATTTTTAAATTTTAACCACAGATTTTTTAAATAAGTTTGTAATGTTAAATCTTATAAATCGTTATATTTTAAATACATAGAACCATTTTCTAATTCAAACAAATCTAGCACACCACATTTACTGGACATGCATGATAAAATTTTGCTTTTAAAATTTACTGAGCTAATTTTAATAAAAAAATGTTATAAGAATATTAAATAAGTACACATTTTCATAATGACGTTTAGTCATTGACGTAAACATTGCAAATAAACTCACAATTCACTCATAGTGTCTGAAGCAAAACTCTGCCTACTCGTCTCTGAGGTTTAATTTTCTGATAAGCGATTGAGAGTCGATTTATAGTAAACTAGATCTCCGCCCGCGGGTTCGCTCGCGTTTTCAAAGAAAATCCCGCATAGTTCCTGTTCCCGTGGGATTTCCGGGATAAAACCTATCCTATGTGTTCAAGTTATCCTCTTTATGTGTGCTAAATTTCATTGTTATCGGTTCAGGAGTATTTGCGTGAAAGAGTAACAAACATACATACACATACATCCATCCTCATAAACTCTCGCATTAATAATATTAGTAGGAAATAGGATAGAATGAATGAGTATAGCATATTTTATTAATGACTATTTCAGGTACACCATTAGCCGATCCATTCTGGAAGCTTCCATCGCGTCGAGAATACCCAGATTATTACAAAGAAATCAAAAATCCTGTATCCCTAAATCAAATAAAAAACAAAATTCGACGAGGAAACTACGGCACGGTATCAGAAGTGGCGGGAGATATGAATATTATGTTTGAGAATGCTAAACAGTACAATGTGCCTTCGTCTAGATTGTATAAGGACGCTGTTAAATTGCAACGGTAAGCTGTTGTTTGGTTATGGTGCCCTGGTACTTTCAGAAATATGTTTAGGATTTAGATGTATGGAAGCGTATACTTAATTACATTATATGAACTTTGTGTTTATTAAACACGAGATATATAATTTATTATCCGAACTGTATTAAATTCAAGTGGAAACCTTCTTTTATAAGAACAAATACTTATATTATTCTAATAATGTTTGTAAAAAAACTCACAAGGCTTAAAAAAATCGTATATTCTATCCTTGGTTTTCCTAATGATCTTATACAAATATAAATACATACTTTCATATTAATTATTTTTCGATATTCAAAACATGACTGATTTTTTTTTCTAAAAGAGCTACTATTTCAGAATAATGCAACAACGTGTGCAAGAGCTTTTGGATATAGTACAGAGCTCGTCTAGTGATGACGAGAGTCTATCGTCAGTTAAGAACCAAGTCAACACGCCAAGACCACGAGGTATTTATTGATAATTTTATTGGAAAAAAACAAAAATTTATACTTTTTTTCAATCTATGTCTTTTTCCGTGATAACAACTAAACTCACAAATAAAACATTAATTGAAATGAACACCTTATTTCGTCACAATACTGATTGTACAAAGTCGATTCTACCTCATAATAGAAAACTCGGCCTTATACACGTGCGGGCAGAGTTAGTTTTGCTTCGGACAATTTTTGAGCTCGATTGTTCCATTACTAATATATATAATTGTGTATATTTTCAAATAATTAAAAATTTGTTTCAAGGTCGTCCTCGAGTGAATCCTATACTACCATCAGCAAGTCCCTCACCGTCCCCGGCTCTTAAACCAAACATGCCGTTAAAGAAGAAATTGCACTATATATCCAAGCAATTGGTGGAATTCACGTGCTCTGATGGGAGACAGCCTATGTTGTTGTTTATGGAGAAGCCGAGCAAGAAATTATATCCGGAGTATTATAATGTGATTGATCGACCAATTGATATGTTGATGATTGAGGCTAATATTAAGGTAAATGCTATTGAAAATTTACAGTTTTTAACCCATTGAGCCCCGAACGGCCCGATCGGTCCACGACACAATAGATTTTCTATTGTCAATTGTGTCTGTGATTCCGGGGCCTGAGTTATTAAAATTGTCAAATTACTAAATGCTCTAAAGTGTCAAGGCATGTGTGAGTTTTGCTATGATTATTATAATCTATACTAATATTATAAAGCTGAAGAGTTTGTTTGTTTGAACGCGCTAATCTCGGGAACTACTGGTCCGATTTGAAAAATTCTTTCTAGATAGCCCACTTATCGTGGAAGGCCATATATATCACGCTAAGACAAACAGGAGCGGAGCACTGCGGAGCACAGCTAGTGTATGATATATTTGGTTGTTCGTGAAACAGATTTATATAATTAAACATACGAATTGACTATACAATTAAATATATATTTATAGCATACAATATGGGTACAACAAATAATTATACATTTACTTTTGAAATATTACATAATTTCATATCCTTTGATAATGCCAAAACAGTAAATATATAAGATTAAGGTACTGAAAAAAATACAGCATTCTGTCGCATCAACGCGCTACGTGTGAATAATATAACCTAAAAATATCATAACATTTATTTTAAGTACATACATATAATCTGTGAAAAAAAAAACAAAAATAAAATTATTCCAAATTCGAATATTTATTCCAGAACGATCGCTATTTATCCATAGACGAAATGGTATCCGATTTCCGCCTAATGTTCTCGAATTGCCGCCAATTCAACGAAGAAGGTTCCATGATATATGAAGATGCGAACCTTCTAGAACGTGTTCTAAATGAGAAACTAAAAGAACTACATAGTAGTTATGAGAGAAAAACTAACATAAAGACTTTCAAACCGGCGAAATCAAGGCAACTGACGCCGTTCGAACAAAAGTTGAGGACTTTGTATGATGCTATACGCGACTATCGAGATCAAAAGGGTATGTTTTAATCATTTTATTAATGATTCCTAATATTGTAAAGAAGAAATATTCTTTTTTTTGAGATTTAAATAGGTTTAACTGAATACTGGATTGATTTAAAAACATATTTTTACAATAGAAAGCTATCTAACACTATTGTGTTGAAACGGACGACATATAATCTATACTAATATTATAAAGCTGAAGAGTTTGTTTGTTTGTTTGAACGCGCAGGAACTACTGGTCCGATTTGTAAAATTCTTTCGGTGTTAGATAGCCCATTTATCGGGGAAGGTTATATAATTACATTTATAAAGTAACAACAAAGAGGAGAATTTTATTGCATATTTTTTTTGCTGTCGATAAACTGTAAAACAACTACTATTTAATTATGAAATATTTTTTGTACTTTTCGTGTGACAGTTTTTATCCTTTTTCAAGTGAGGCGACCCGACATAAATAAAAATATTTTTTTCAGCAAACCGCCAACTAGCGCTCATATTCATGAAACTGCCAAGCAAAACAGAATATCCAGATTACTACGAACTTATAAAGAATCCCATAGATATGGAGCGTATTGCCCATAAACTAAAGAACGGAGTCTATAATTCTGTGAACGAATTGGCTTCAGATTTCATATTAATGTTTGATAATGCGTGCAAATATAATGAGCCAGATTCGCAAATATATAAGGACGCGTTGATTTTGCAACGCGTCTGCTTGCAGACTAAGCAAATGTTGAGGTGAGATTTTGTAAATGTAATATGATAGCTGTAGTATGTAAACAGTACTGATGTAATGATATAATGGACAATAACCTACCTTCTGATGTTTTTCTTTCATTAATTTGTAATGAATTGTAAATAACATGTATGACAAAATGAGTGTCATTGATTCTAGGATTTGGTAAAAAATAATATAAAATTCTTCATTAATTAATCAAAATTTTACTATTGTCCTATGTCCTAGATTCCATTCAAGTTTTTTTTAACTCAAATAGCTTTAAATTAATATGTTTCTATCTTAAATTCATTTTTCACTAATAAGATATTTACAGAAAAGGTTATAAAATTCAAGATTTACAATTATTTAATTACAGAGAGGATGACGACGCAGTACCAGATGTCCCGGCGGCAGTACAAGAGTTACTTCTCAACTTATTTACTACTGTGTATAATCATCAAGATGAAGAGGGCAGGTAAATAGTCGTGTTTTTTTTAAGCATAACTTCTATCGCGCGCCTTGAGCGCGGGGACCGAATCCAGAAATTCCGTAACGAAAAAACCTCACGCTCCCCACGGGGACGGGCGCGGAGGTGTGGCTTGAAGGCATAGCATGCAATAGCTTTAACGCGGCAGTCCCCGAGTGCCACACGTCTTTTTTTTTCTATGATGGAAGGGTATATTTAAAATCTTATGTAAGCTTGTGTTACATATTTTTATGGTACACGAAGCGCAAACATGATTTCAAATGAATAAAGTCTATTTTCGAAGCAAATATTCTACTAGCATGTAAATGTGAGAAGGTTTATTTATGCAACAAACATTATAATTTATCTAGAATTGTTCTTAATTTTTTTATGTCCTGAAATTGTTTACACTCAATCTATACTAATATTATAAAGAGGAAAGGTTTGTATGTATGTATGTATGTATGGTTTTCACGCATAAACTACTGGACCGATTTTGATGAAATTTGGCACAGATAATCTTTAGATCCTGAGAAAGAACATAGGCTACCTTTTATTGCGAAATATGTACCACGGGCGAAGCCGGGGCGGACCGCTAGTAATATATAAATCAAGCAATCAAGCGATCTAATCAATAAATTTTTCGTACAACATACCTTGTTAATAATATTTATTTTTTTGGTAATTATTCCAGATGCTATTCAGACAGCATGGCAGAATTGCCGGAACACGACGAATCGTCCAACGGTGAGAAAGTACGAGCTATTTCCCTGGACCTTGTTAAGCGCAGGCTCGACAAGGGGCTATACAAGCGGCTTGATCACTTCCAGCAGGATATGTTCGCTGTTTTTGAAAGGTTTGTAGTAAATTTATTGCTATAAATGCTTTATGCTATGCTATTAAGTTGTGAAGTAAAATTTGAATGTTTAAAAAAGTAACATATTATTGTTTCATTGATGTTTAGTTTTATTTCTGAGTTTAATCAATGCGTACCTTATTGTTTATGGTACACTGTTTTAATGGTACATTTTTTTATTGTATTGTCTTTATCATTATTGCATTTGCTCTTAATAAAACTCAGAAAATAATTCGCCATAGCTGAATTAGAAATTTTGTGTAGACAATTATACTCGTCATTATTTTTGGTCGGGCTGAAGTTAGGCGCGAGTCGATACGTTAACGTAAACTATCGCATAAAATGTATAACTATACTACAATAGCAGGAACTACCCAAATGATTACTGCTCATGCCAACTTCAACCCGGCCAGTATGTTCGTGGATAAATACATTCCATCCATCTATATATTATATAAAACTCAAAGGTGACTGATATAGTGATCTATCAACGCACAGCCCAAACCACTGGACGTCTCGGTCTGAAATTTGACATGCAGGTAGATGTTAGGACGTAGGCATCCGCTAAGAAAGGATTTCCCGAAATTCTTGTGGGAACGGGAAAAAACGGGGATTCACGTACAAAGTCGTGTGCGGAAGCTAGTTTAAGATAAATTCTCTATTCCAGAGCCCGTCGTCTCTCCCGCACGGACAGTCAAATATTCGAAGACGCAGTAGAACTACAAGCATACTACATAGAACAAAGAGATATACTCTGTAGGAACACATTAGTTTCACCCGCGCTTAACTTCACGCGCGATACAATGACGACGTCCGTGGAATTGGTCAAACAGTGCAAATTGTTGCAAGAGAACGATGAAGATGATGAAACTAGGTCAGTGTTGTGTGAGTGGTAGTTAAATATATATGATGCTTCAAATATAAAAAAAAAGATATATCGACTCGAAAATCAATAATTATGAAATCAGGTTCATCAATATGAAATGTATAATCTGTATCAACACAAAATACCCCATTCGCAAATAATTTAATAAAAATAAAAATCTAAATGTACCTATAAAAAGCTTCCCAAGTTTCAACGTTATCAATAAAAACAATTTACATTATATTATATTTGCATTTTTCCCTCATAAAGTGATGAATCATGAAATTAACCATTTTGCCTATTTTCTACTTACATTACAAATATACCATTTTATACCTACAGGTCAAGCACAGATGAATCATTACCCGCTGGTGGGGCTCCGCCCCAAACTCAGTACTGCAAGGGCGAGTTCGTGTATGTACAAGCAGATAGAGGAGCCCGGGAGCCCTCCATAGTGCAAATAGCAAGACTCTTTACAAACGCAGACCACGTGCCCATGGCTTATGTGAACGTGTACTATCGGTGAGTTAAGTATCTAAAAGTTAGGAATAGATCCGGCTCGAAGGACCAAAATAGCCCCTAATATAGGTGTAAACATAAAAGTGTTAGATGCGAGAAAGACCTCCATAGTGCAGATCGCGAGGCTCTTCACAAACGCTGACCACGTGCCCATGGCCTATGTGAACGTGTACTATCGGTGAGTTAAGTATATAAAAGTTAGGAATAGATCCGGCTCGAAGGACCAATATAGCTCTATAGGTACATAAACTCACAGTACTGCAAGTTTAGCAAGAAAGACCTTCATGGTGCACAAGGCTATTCACTAACGCTGACCACGTGCCGATGGCCTATGTGAACGTGTACTATCGGTGAGTTAAGGGGTTGTTAAGACCAAATTTAACAGTAGTTGCGTTCTCGTTTACTCCCATACAATTGGACAGTGTGCGCAAACGAGAGCGCAATATCACTGTTACCAGGTCGTAGAAGAAAATAATAAGACAATATGTGATTTAAGGAAAAGTGTGGGTCATATGCGAAATATGACTCGTTAGAGTTTCAGGTATGATTATGTTGACTTCGTGTTTTAAATTGCAGACCCGTACGTCAAAAAAATAAAGACATAGAATCGTTTAATGATGATTTTAAGACCAATCTTTGCAATTATTTTCTATCGACCCGATTTGGTCCAATTATGTATCGAGTCCGTCCACGTCCTCAAAAAAAAAAAGAATATTAACATATGTTTTTTTTTGATGGGCTAGAATACATATCTTTTCTTAAAAAACTGCTCAAATAACTTCAATTTGGTGTTGTCAGACCCTTAAGTGTCTAAAAATTGAAAATCTTTATTAATTTTTTTAAAATAATACAGATTATATATTCTAAAAGTTAGATACTTATATCTATAAATCCTTAAAAAAATATAAATTTTTGACATAATATATTTGATCGCAGCCCCCACGAAACGTTCCACGTGCGCACACGCAAGTTCCTACACCAAGAGGTGTTCAAAACGGAAGCACATCGCAGTATTCCCTTGGATCAAGTGATCGGACGCTGCTGTGTCATGAATGTCAAGGAGTACTTCAAGTTTAGACCTGAAGGTAATCTTTAACATAAGTATTTTATTTAGTTTTGAGTTTTTGAATTATAGTGTCTGGTGTGTTTTTAGTGTAATTTGTAATGTAATTTCATTGCGAATTTAATTAATTATTTTGTCTCAAAAAATTACTCATATTATTATCTGGGCGGATTTAGAATAATGAGTATTTTTTTTGGATTACCCACAGAGATCCATTTAATGATGTAATTGTTTTTCGATGATTACATACTACGATTATATATTTTAGAAAATTTATTTACGTATATTCGATTTTTTCTCTAATATTTTTATGCAAATATTTTGTCTCAATTAAAATAGATTTAAGTCTAGCTAAAACAATGTCTAGTCATAATTTTCATAGGTTAGGTTATGTAAAATAATACTTCTACTCAAACATAATTGTTTTATTGTACATGATTTTCCCTTATACATTTTCAAACCAGGTTACGCAGACAAAGATGTCTATGTGTGCGAGAGTCGATACAACTCGAAGAATCGTTGGTTCAAGAAAATCAAAGTTTGGGAAGGGGCTGAAAAGGAGGTCACACTTGTGCCTAGAGAGGTAATATTAATGTGTATATTAAAGGTATTATTGTATGTGAATTTATAAAAAAAACTGTGTTGTGTCTTATTTTTTAGTTGAACATTTCATCGTTCACAATTTAAGGAGTCATACATATGCCATATCACACAAGTGATAATATAATGTTTTTCAACAATAGTCTAGGATGTTCTTATGTTATAGCCGAAATTTTATTATTTGTATCATCAAAAAATCTATGGAAAAAAAAATGTGTGCGTGTACTAGTGTACACAAGTAAGAAGTGAAACTTCTTTATGACCTTATTTTTCAAAAAATAATTTACTATATGCAACTTTACATAAAAACGTCGAATCACGCGTGGTAGGGATAAGAAAAAGATGGCGCGTAACGGAAAAATGTCACGCGTTACGAAAAAATGTTACACTAAATTTTTTTTCAACCCCGATAAAGAAGTTTCACTTCAAAAATATTTATTTGGCTGGGAACAGGCCATTAAATAAATATTTTTCACAGTGACAAATGTATACTTTAAATCTTGGGATTTGCTAGTGAAGCTGAAAAGAATGCTAACATCTTCATCTTCGAGTTCTTTTATTTCCTTCATAAAAACTATAATCGATACTGGACAAAAATCACCATAAACATTTTGTTTATCTGTCTGTATCTTGGCGGTGTATCACGCCGAAACTACTGAATGGATTTAAATGCAGTAAAGCTATACCTATACCCTGGGTGGTTTTTAAAAAGACGAACCCTGAGTGATAAATTAAATTACATAGCTTTTGGTTTGAAATGATTAACAATTTTGCACCCTTTGCATGCTTTTAATTGTTAATCTAATAAATCAATTAAATTGATAGCTTTAATGTTTTGCCACATGCTTGCAAGGTTCACAAGACTAAAATTACAAAGAAGGTAAAGTTTGCAAGTTTCTTTGTAAAAATGTATCTCTGTAACTACTGAAATTGTATCGAAAATTCTTTCACAAGTTCAAAAGTACTTCATATACTCGATATAGGCATTTGTTTGTCATTTATATGTTTTATTAATTTTGTTTGGCTCTCAGCGAAGTGTTTATATAGCATGTTATAAAATAAAAATAGTAGTTGACTAAGAGTTAATAATATGTTAGGACAATCTGTAATGATACTGGATGTTGTGATAATAAATGTTGTAAATTGCTTACAATCTTGTCAAAATACTTAAATATTTCTTGATAGTTCAGTTCACCATACACCTATAGTCCGTGTACCAAGTTCGGGCTGTGACTTGATATGAAAGCTTTTCTTTTTCTATCATTATTACTAGAGCGATAAAACTTTGAGATTATATATGATGCCTTTGAGATCATTTTTAGAATACCAAAATAAATATATGAAAATTAATTCAATTTATTATTTCTCATTTCAAAAGTACTTTTTACACTGGTCAAGTGACTGGACTATTAATAATCTGGAAAATTAAATTCGCCCATTAAAATTAGTTATAGTATAATTTATTTTATTTAAATTATTAGTAATGTTAATATTTTATCATATTCAGGTACCATTGGAGCCAAACAGGACCGTATCAGTATTCCGTGAAAGAGTTGAAAAGCATAAAGATGAATTGGCTGAGCTCGAAGTCTTGGAAAATGTTCAGGAAAAGGAACGGCCGGTAAGATTTGTCCATAGACAATTGTTAAACTTAACTATTTCGAACTTAATTGATTTTGATGAAATAAGGTGTGAAGATAATGAATTTTGCGAAAGGTTCATTTCTAGAAAAAATATATGGATATGGTATGTTTTGCTATAGTTTTAATTCCGTATCAAGCCGGGGTGGTTGGCCAGTATTCTATAAAAAGTGCTTTTTTTTTAAATAAATTGTAATGGGTGAGAGTGCTTGTTCTACTGCTAATCTATATAATAAATAAAATAGTAAGTAGTAATAGTGTATGACTGTAAATTGTATATTTGTGTATACTGTAGGACGTGGTGATGTACAACCCGCTGGGCACGGACGACGAGAACACGTACTACGAGCAGTACAACACGGTCTGCTCCGGCGTTATAAAGACGGGCGACTACGTGTACGTGGTCACCGACGGCGGCAAGCAGCTCATCGCGCAGGTCGACACCATCTGGGAGACCGGCGAGTGAGTGTACACAGACACACATGCAAATATTCACTATAATAAACATACTCATTTACAGCGTAACCGGGTTTATACCATAAACCCACGCGCACGCACGTGCTCTCGTATAACATAAACCCACGTTCACGCAGTGCCCACGTATAACATAAACCCACGCTCACGCAGTTCCCACGTATAACATAAACCCACGCTCACGCAGTGCTATCGTATAACATAAACCCACGTTCACGCAGTGCCCACGTATAACATAAACCCACGCTCACGCAGTTCCCACGTATAACATAAACCCACGCTCACGCAGTGCTATCGTATAACATAAACCCACGCTCACGCACCTGCTCTAGTATAACATAAACCCACGTTCACGCAGTGCCCACGTATAACATAAACCCACGTTCACGCAGTGCCCACGTATAACATAAACCCACGCTCACGCAGTGCCCACGTATAACATAAACCCACGCTCACGCACCTGCTCTAGTATAACATAAACCCACGTTCACGCAGTGCCCACGTATAACATAAACCCACGCTCACGCACGTGCTCTCGTATAACATAAACCCACGCTCACGCACCTGCTCTAGTATAACATAAACCCACGTTCACGCAGTGCCCACGTATAACATAAACCCACGTTCACGCAGTGCCCACGTATAACATAAACCCACGCTCACGCACGTGCTCTCGTATAACATAAACCCACGCTCACGCACCTGCTCTAGTATAACATAAACCCACGTTCACGCAGTGCCCACGTATAACATAAACCCACGTTCACGCAGTGCCCACGTATAACATAAACCCACGCTCACGCACGTGCTCTCGTATAACATAAACCCACGCTCACGCACCTGCTCTAGTATAACATAAACCCACGTTCACGCAGTGCCCACGTATAACATAAACCCACGTTCACGCAGTGCCCACGTATAACATAAACCCACGTTCACGCAGTGCCCACGTATAACATAAACCCACGTTCACGCAGTGCCCACGTATAACATAAACCCACGTTCACGCAGTGCCCACGTATAACATAAACCCACGTTCACGCAGTGCCCACGTATAACATAAACACACGCGCACGTGTTAATCACACAGATACTCAAAAATGTCAACAACCAGAATAATTGAACTATATTCTGATTGAATTTAAACGAGATTTATTAAATGCGAGTATTTATAATAATTGCGAATGATAGGATTTGAGACAAAAAATGGATTTAAAGCAAAATATATTGAATGCAACTATTTTATTTTTCAGCAACAAATGCTACTTCCGCGGTCCATTCCTCATTTTCCCTTCAGAAGTGGTGAACATCATAAACAAGGTATATTTATTTATTCCTCAGAATATTTAGAATTCATTTTATAAAGACCTTTCATAATAACTATATGAATAATTTTTTTCAGCCATTCTACAAACAAGAGGTGCTTCTAACTACAATGCACGATACAAGTCCACTAGTAGGCATAGTAGGAAAATGCGCTGTACTCGATTATGATGATTATCTTAAATGTGAGTAAAATATCTCTTACAGTCAATATCTTGTGTATTAAAGATGAGTTTTTGACAAGCAAATACCAATAATTCAATATTTCGATCTGAATTAAAAGCTTTTTATTATTATTTTATAAAAGCGGCTTAATACAAGAACACTAGCTGTGCCCTGCGGTTTTACCCGCATTGCTCCGCATAATTTTTCAAATCGGAATTCTTGGGATTAGCGCGTTCAAACAGACAAACAAACAAACTCTTCAGATTTTAATAAGAACATGTCATTCCCTGCTTTATTTTTATATTTATTTAAATATTATTTAATTAAACATATTGTGTCTCTTTCTTTATAGTTATTCCTAATAAATGTTTTCAGGTCGGCCAACAGAAATATCAGAGAACGACGTATTTGTCTGCGAGTCGCTATACGACGAATCTAACCGCGTGGCCAGAAAACTAAAGTCTGGTTTGAGGAAGTTTGAGCACACTAAAGATGTCACTGTTGATGAGGTAGAGTTACTTCTTTGTGTAAAATTGTGTATGAATTTAAATTTATGTATGATCCTTAAAATACAGTCGTATTTTAAATTTAAAAGTCGGTTAAAAACGTTACACTTAATACAACGTAGGTAAAAAAATTATGAATGGCACGAACAGCAAGTGTTCGATGGACACGCCACATCAAAAATATATTTCAAATTTATCATGATATAAAAAAATTCTAATTTTGTCCGATGCAAATACGCGTGTATTAGGCAGAGTTTTCTAATGAACGATACAATAGACTTTGAACATTACTACCATTAAATAAGGTATTCATTTCTATGATTGTTTTATACAACCCGACGATGACCTTTTAATAGGCGATTATGACTGTAGTTATATATTGTTATTTTCTTTTTTTTTGTATTATTTGATTTAATATTGTGTATGTTCTGTTTTGGTTGAAATAAATCTTTTTTTTGTATTGTATTGTATTGTATATACGTGAATATCTAAATAATTTAATTTATTCTCTTTACAGGTGTACTACTTCCCAAAACCTCTAGGTCCGCCGCTACTAGCGAGTGCTCAAGAAGTAGGAAGCGCTGCGTTCACGCATAAGGCGTTCACACATAACATGAACTCGGATTGTATGGTAAGATTTAATACGTTCATAAAGTAGTAGTGTCATGAATTTTTGTATTTCATTTAATTTTTTTTTTTCAATTTGAGTTAATATTTTTTCAAATTGTTTATACATATAGACTAGGTTTTTTTTGACGTGACAACGTCTTAAATTAGGTTGCGACTGGGAGTCACTTATGAAAAAGTGTAACGCTCGGTAACGTTACGATGAGTCACCGAACGAGAGAGAGGCCCGCGGTCTGCCGCGCGCGCAGCACATAAATATTCTACCGAGAAAAAGACGTTGTCACGTAAAATCTTCGCCCGTAAAACCGACTTTACAGGCAACCATTTTTGTTGATATTTACCTTAGTTTAGGATAGTATCAATAAAATACTGAAAATTTTGCATTAGTTACATACATGCATTTTGTTATCGACAATAAGAATAAGAAACTCATAGTAATTTGAAAAAAAATGTGAATGTTATTTTCTAATGCGGAAAGTTACGGTATGGCATTTATAAAATTACCATATTTTTTAACTGCAAACAAGAGTTTATATTTTCATTTACATACTTTTAAAGATCTAAGTATAATCTAATATCAAATGTAAGAGTGAAAAATAAAACTTTATTTATTTATCTTACGTGTCTAAAAAATAATAAATATTCCAGGATGTGAAGCCACAATTCACGAATCTCATAAACACGACAATCGGGAGTCAAGATGTGGAAATGATTTTGGAGAATTCATTGGACGATTCTTCATTAGCTTCGCCGGCTACACCGCTGTCTATTGGTAAAATTGAAAATGAAATAAGACTATATAGTTAAATAATAAGGGATACATACTCTTGCATATGGTTGTAACAATTTTTTTATTACATTTATTCATAAACAATTGAGTTTAATAGCGTTTAAATTAGTTCTTCTTTCCTTAATACAAATTTATATTTTATAACAATTTTTTTACATCATTTACCCACACAGATAAATGAAAACTATACTTTGACAATATGAATAAATTGCGATTTGCCATTTTCCAATCACTCAAAAGCCTCGAGTGACAGTATGACCAAAAAGCCTCGATTTAACCCATTGAGGCCCGATCGGTCCACGACACAATAGATTTTCTATTGTGTCTGTTATTCCGGGGCCTGAGTTATTAATACAACTTATATTTCCCAGGTATTATATTCATTATTTAAATACACACCTGGGAAATATAAGAGTTTATTCATTTAATAAAGCTAAAAATACTGTTAACAAACAAATATGTACTACAACTAACTTACTTTTAATGTAAATTGATTAACTAAGTGTATAACGAAGATATAAAAATAGTCTTAAATGATTGTAACTTGTTTGTAGAAAATAAATGGGCTTTTTATTTATTTATTTATTTATTTCCCAGGTGGCAACAGCAACCCGTACAACCCGTCGCTCATACAAACGCCAAGCCAAGAGAAGAACACGAACCAATCGGCCGCGCCCGCTACGGGCAAAAAGAAAAAAGAACAGAAACAGAAGATCGTCACCGGGTACATTTTGTATTCGAGCGAAGTGCGCAAGGCGATTGTGGCCAACAACCCCGAGTGCACTTTTGGTGAGATTATATTATATATTAAACTAGCTGCGCTTCGCGGTTTCACCCGCGTGGTTTCGCTCCTGTTGGTCTCAGCGTGATGATATATAGCCTATAATAGCCTTTCTCGATAAATGGGCTATCTAAAACCGAAAGAATTTTTCAAATCCGACCAGTAGTTCCTGAGATTAGCGCGTTCAAACAAACAAACAAACAAACAAACAAACAAACAAACTCTTCAGCTTTATAATATTAGTATAGATTAGTATAGAAGTATAGATGTGGGGAGATCTCCCACACCAATTTCGGGCAAGTAGAAAGAGCAGAAACAGAAGATCGTCACCGGGTACATTTTGTATTCGAGCGAAGTGCGCAAGGCGATTGTGGCCAACAACCCCGAGTGCACTTTTGGTGAGATTTTTGGAACTTTAGAGATGGCAGGATTGGGTATAGACCGTATAGAATATGATTATTTTAACTGCTTGGGCAAATTTGATTAAAACGATTATGGAATTGATAATTATGTATATCGAAAAATAGGCGCGCAATTTGCATGATTTGTAATATCGAGTGGTTTTTGAATGTGGAAATATACTTTTACCGCCTAGACTGATTTTGGTGAACTATCCTGGTAATATGAAAAGTCAATGTAATCTTTGACGCTGTTTACTTTGCATGCGTCAGTTCTAGTAACAGCTATGGAAAATATACTATGCTATCGCACGAATGAGTCAATTGTTATGTACCAAAAATATAAGTTTATATAAAAAAAGGCATTTTATCTATGCTTCTATACTAATATTGTAAAGCTGAAGAGTTTGTTTGTATGTTTGAACGCGCTAATCTCAGGAACTACTGGTCCGATTTGAAAAATTATTTCGGTGTTAGATAGCCCATTTATCGAGGAAGGCAATAGGCTATATATCATCACGTTAAGACCAACAGGAGCGGAGCAATGCGGGTGAAACCGCGGGGAACAGCTAGTAAATAATATTTTATAATTCCAGGTGAAATATCGCGCATTGTCGGCAACGAATGGCGCTCTTTGCCCGCGTCAACGAAGCAGTGCTGGGAGGAGCGAGCCGCCAAGTGCAACGAGGAGACCGCCGCCAGACTCGCTGAGGAGATGAAGGAAATTGCGCAACACGTGAGTTTTGTGTGGATGTGTGGATGGATGGTGGATGGTTGTATGGATGGGTACATATCTAGGACACATACATCTTTAAAACATCCATGCATCCATAAAAACCCTTACAGCTCACTAACACTTCGCAAACCTCCGTCATACATAACAATGTATGACGGAGCTTTGCGAAGTGTTAGTGTGCTGTAAGGGTTTTGATGGATGGATGGATGTGTTAAAGATGTATGTGTCCTATATTGTGGGCAAATTTTGCCCAAAACGATGAGAAAGATAGAATTTGTCTTTAGTTCAAAATATAAGCTTCACAATTCACATACATAGTTAATTTGTATACGTATTTGAAATCGCTCAATTGAAACTACATATTTATTTTTGTTTTGAAGTGAAACTTCTTTAGGCGCGTTGAGAGCAAAATTTCAAGGTCGCGTCATGGCAAAACCTGCACGACGTTAAGCGACAATTTTGGTATCCTTGAATCTTGCCAAAGAAGTTTCACTTCTGACACGTGTGCTCGGCGCACACGGTCTTTTTTTACATTAAAACTTTTCAACTTACAGACGACAATGGAAATGACGTACGAGTGCGCGTGGGACACGTGCGACTATCAGTTCGAGGACATCAACGACTGTATGGAGCATTGTATCGGCGAAGGTGGCAATAGTAAGTGTTTATACTAGTTTGCCATATTTTGTGTAACTACCCTCAATTTTTAAATATTTGACGATAAAAATATTGAAATGAAATTGAAGTCATCCATTAACAGGAGATGTTTTCTACTTTTTTTCTCATTACAATAACTCATATTTGGATCCTGTTTATTGATTGACTGTTTTTGTGTCTAATTTTTTAATATAAATGTAATAATTATATAGTATTTCAATATCTAATACTAATAATTTGTTAATGCTGCTAGTGATTGGAACTTATATCGAAACCAAGAAAAGTAAACTGGAACGTGAGTATGTTTCTACTGTTTCAAATTTAAAGTTTACTTAATGTACTTACCTTCGATCTGTAGTGTGTAAATACTATTATCAAAACATTTTAGTTAGGTAATCTAAAATATCCCTTTTCATTGTCCAAAAAAAAATATTTCGTTAACATTGCTACGATAAAGTCACAATCACGCTCAAAAATTGTCTGAAGCAAAACTCTGCCTACGTGTATTTAATGAGGCAGAGTTTTTAATGAGCGGTATTATAATTTATGTATTAATAAATTTTGAACTTTAGTGCCACGAAATAAGACACTAATTTTAATGATTTAAAACCGCACTTTTTCTGACGACAAATTGTGAGTAGTTGTTTACATTAATGTTCTACTCTCTATTTATAGAAGGTTATGTTCTATTGCCTATCTATCTATTTATAGAAGGTTATGTTCTATTGATATATTATGTAGTTAGATATAAGTTACATATTATGTAATATTGACATGATTTTAAAAGAGCAACTATGGAGTTTCTTGCCGATTCTTCTCCATAGATACTGCTTTCCGAATCGGTGGTAAATGTTAAAAATACTTATGTAATGACGATTCGGAAGTGCTACTAAATAGTAGTCTAATTGAATAAATGAATGTTTGAGTTTGAGTTTGAGTTTATCTATTAGCTTTTTAAAACTTTTAAATGCTAAATTTAAACAATCCCTTCCCGTTTACATGCGCATCGGCAGCGGGCCACGTGCAACAGCACTACCGCGGCAGTGGGTCGACCAGCACTAACGAATACCCGTGTCTATGGAGGAGTTGTACTAGAGTTCGTAAGGGACAGGCTCCGTTCCCGAACTTACCACGATTGTTACGACATGTACGAGATTTACATGTGAACAAGGGAAATGGGAAGCTTACTGCTGTGCATGAACGGTCTAGGTAAGTACGGGGGAAAAGGGGATGATTGCGTATGTATGTACGCGAGTGTCAAAAGTTCTTTGGTGGCGTAGGGAGAACAAACAACAAGCTCCTTAACCTGTTATATGTATAGAAAAAATCGTATTAAATGCACTTTGAAAAAATGGGAAATATATAAACATCTAAACAACAATATATTAACATTACGAATAGTCCATCCAATTTAGGGCATAGCAAAAGATTAATTCAGAACAACATATTCCCTTTTTAGAATGCAAATTCACACTATCTTGTGTCGATATAATAATATATTATATTTTAAAATGTATTTTACAGGAACTTTATGCCGTCGAGTAAGAAACCGCCGAAGTCGTACACGACTACCTTACGTGGTGGGGTGTTGTCGCCGGGAGGTGGGATTTAATTACACAATATATTTATATTATTAAAAATTGGTACGAAAGTTCAAAGAATTGCTTATGATATTATACTTTTGAGTTAGGTAACTGATTTCTAATTTGTATGAGGTAATTTAAAATTTTATTGTATAATATTACAGTCCTTGTGTACTTTTTCAAGTCGACTATCAAATTAATTCGATTATTTTTATGCAGTAGTATACGTTGTCATTGCATAACTAAGGTATACAGTACGCACGAACGCACGTAAGCAAATTCAATTAACATTTCTTAATTATGTTTTGCCTTATATAAACAATATTTTGTACTTTTAGCCGACAAAAATTAAAGCATTTCTTATCTTAAAAAAAAGACGTGTGGCACTCGGGGACTGCCGCGGTAAAGCTATTGCATGCTATACCTTCAAGCCACACCTCCGCGCCCGTCGGAGTGGGGAGCGTGAGGTTTTTTCGTTACGGAATTTCTGGATTCGGTCCCCGCGCTCAAGGCCCGCGATAGAAGCTATGCAATAGCTTAAAAATATCTTGCAATGTACATTTCCTCTTCCTATACATTTCCTTTACAATTTCTATGTATCATAATATTTTGAAAAATAAAATGTATTGTTTATTGTTATTGTTTACAGCATCCCTCTCCGGCATGTCCCCAATGGCCCGCAGCACCCCGTCCCCCGGGTGCGGGGAGGGAGCCGGCGGGGCGGGGGGCAGTGCGGGGGGCGCGGGGGGCAGGCCGCCGCTGGAGCCGCTGTTTGTTAGCGCTCCGCCACGTGTGCAGAGGGTGACACACTCGGACGCGTATATACGGTGAGTGTGTGCGTGTGTGTGTGTGTGTGTAGGGTATATATAGTGGGAGGGATAGTGGGTGGGAGGCAGTAGCTCGCGCTCTGCCGTGAGCGCAGCACGTTGCCTCCGGGAGTGTTGGTATACAGTGTCGCTGTTAAGGGTACCGGCGGGTGGGGGGAACAGTGGGGGGTGCGGGGGGCAGGCCGCCGCTGGAGCCGCTGTTTGTTAGCGCTCCGCCACGTGTGCAGAGGGTGACACACTCGGACGCGTATATACGGTGAGTGTGTGCGTGTGTGTGTGTGTGTGTAGAGTATACAGGGTGTCCCAGTAACGGTATACTAAGCCCCAAGGAGGTTATAGTTTTGCATACGCTGAGTACGTAAAAAATACTTATAAAATTCCAAACGAATTTCTTTGACAAATAGATGAATTCTTAAAACTCTATGTGTACAACCATAACAAGCAACCCGCTCATTGCTCAACTTTGCCACCCGCACGTGAGTGATCGTTTAAGATTATGTTTTCATAGACAAAATGCTCACATTAGCGAAGCGGTATATGCCGGCTGCGCGAAGCTAGATACAAAAACATGGATTTTAAGGAAAAATTAAGCAAACAATTTTTGGCGTAATTTTGTTGTTTAAGTATTTTTTACGTGATCAGTGTATGCAAAACTACAAGTCCCTTCGCGCTTAGTATTAATATATAAGTGGGACATATATTTATAATTGTTTTTTATTATAACATTAGTATTAATATATAAGCTATATAAGTGGGACACCCTGTATATAGTGGGAGGGATAGCAGGTTTGAGGCATTCGCTTGCGCTCTAGCGCGCGAGGTAAGGGTGAAGTATTCAGAATCACTATCATGCATGTAAAAGTGTGCATAGTGTCACCAATGGCCCGCAGTACCCTCTCTCCCGGTCGCTGGGATGGTACTGGCAGGAATTACCTTTATGTATCAACCTTGAATATCATTCCAGGAGGTATTTTAAGCTAAATTTGCAGTTAACAACAAATTTCTCGGTTAACGAGAAATTTGTTGTTCATTGTGTTTTAAACACTACCACTATAATACTAATATTAACATTTCAATTTACAGATACATCGAAGGCCTGCACTCTGAGCAGAAATACATAACACCATGGGAAAAGTCCCTAACACCGATGCCGGCAAATCCCGACCCAGCACACTTCAACATGCACAAAATACCCGCACATTGGATGACTGAAGAAGCAATTAATGGATATCTCGCTCAAGACAAGAATCTAACAGAAAGCGACATACAAAAAATGGACCAGAACACGAAAATATTGAGAGGCCTCTGTGCGCTCAGAGATTTCATGATGAAGGACGCGTATTCTATCTATAAGTCGTTTTAATTTCAGAATAATATCAAACAGAAGATAAGTTTCGGATCTTTTTCGTTTCGTTCGTTCAATCTCAACCGGTCTTTTCATTCACGTATGACAGTTACACTTACGCACTATATTATGTCTTTTAGTTATTTAATTGTATTATCGCAGGGAAAAGTTGCTAATTTTGAATAATTTTATCAAATTCTCTAATATTATATGACAAGAATGAAGGCAATTCATTTAGAATGATGATCTACGATTTGTGGAAATCAAGAAATGACTTTCTAGGACTCGAAAACTCAAAATCTTACGAATGAGCTATCTATTAGCATTAGTTTTAGATGATTTTTATACTTTCTAAGTAAGAATCTTGTATACTTACATAAGTTTAAATCATAACTAAATAATAAATGTATTGATAAATAAATGTTTATTTTATTTATTTCCTATATCATCTCACATCTAAGCGTATTCACTAGAATATCTTTATATATAAAAAGTACGTGTCAATTTGTTTGTCTGCAATGGACTCCAAAAATACTTAACCGATTTTAAATTTAATTTGCACCCCGGGTGCAATTTGATCTTACTTGAAAGAGGATAGGTTAAATCTCAGTTCATAAGCAGTTTATACTCGCAAAATTATTTTATAATTGTAAATTATTTGACAGTCGCTGTTAGCTATAAACCATTGGCCACATCTATTGACCAGATTTAGTAAGTATGCAATAGATGGCACTATTTAATAATTACCATTTACGCGTATTATAATATATAAAGCTACACTACCACTCACTCACTCACTGACATCGGTTTTCTCGGAAACTACGGGGAAAGTGGGGGGGATAACGACGTGATCGTGTAGAGGTGCGCCGAGTGACCAGAGGAAAAATATAGCGATCTCGATCACCTTCGAAAACCGAGTGGACCCCTGGAGGTGCGCAACAACGGTGATACCTGGAGGGGGGTGTCTGAACAAAAAATGCTCGGAACTGGTGGCGATTACCAGGGGGGGTGGAAAAATGGGCATTTTCGCAAAAAAAAGATGGCCGCCGTACTTTGCCAAAATCGCCGTTTATGAATCCTTACGTCTCAAATTTGGCACACGTGCTCTGTTCGAGCCGGCGAATCGATCGGTGCCCCGTTCGAGTGGCTCCGGGCCCCCGTTTCCAACTTCCATACAACGTAAAATCCAACGGCCCGCGGAAACGGTGCGAGTTGGGTGGGGGGTCCCGGAACTAAAAATGATCACCACCCTGGGACGCTACCAGGGAGCCATAGTGGGACGCTCGATTTTGGAATTTTTCCATTTTTGGCGCAAACATAAAAACGTAAATTTAGACGAGGTGGCGCAACGGAGAAATACACCAATGATGCATTCGTACTCGCCCAGCTCCCAGGATATCCAGAAAAATACGAAATCTTAAACTTTCCCTCATCTCTCGAAGACGGTCAACGGCCCGCGCAAACGGTAGCAGCTACATCTGGGGTGCTCGAACTAAACTTGGAGTAGACCTCGAGCAATTACCACAGATAGTGAAAAAAATTCAAAATGGCGGAAAAAATGGCCGCCACGATACAATTTCTAAAACGGCCATTGCTGGGCCGATCGCGCTGAAACTTGGCACAAGGGCTTTAATCGAGCCGCACATTAAGTTGGCATACTCATAATTGAATTTCCACCGCTGGTTTCCGAGTTTCATACAACGCGAAATTCGACGGCTCTCCGAAACGGCGCGAGATAGGTGGGGGGTGTAGAACTAAAAAATGATCAGGAAGATGGGGTGCTACCAGGGCAATGGAGAAATTTCAATTTGGACGCAATTTTTTTTTCAAAAATGGCCGATTTTTTGAGGCAAGATGGTGGCGCCGGTTACTTCACGATCGGTCTGAAAATTGACTTCTGTGCTCTGATCGGTCAGATTTACAAAACTGAATACTCAGAATCTCTCTCCGACCCCTGGTTTCCATTTTCCATACATCACGAAATTCAACGGCTCTCTGAACCGGTGGCACTTAGGTCGGGGTCGCCGAAGTAAAAAATGCTTCAAAACCTGGTCCGCTTCCAGGCATATAATAATTTTTGGTAAAAAGCGAAAATTTTTTTTTCGAAAATTTTGTATGGAAATTTCCATAGTAGGAAGGAAAATTGAATAGCAACGGCAAAAGACGGCGCCGCGGGCTGCTTGCTGCCCGCGCACCGCGCAACCTCGAAGGTCAACAGCCTCCCGAAGTAGAAAATATTTGAATAAGTAATTTATAAGCAGTTTCAACTGACTGGGGAATCGCTGTTAGCAGATACTTAATAACAAATGGATAGGGAATTGTAATGCATTTTCAAATGACTGAAGATTACTGCCCTGGGACGCGCCGCGGGCTGCTTGCTGCCCGCGCACCACGCACCCTCGAACGTGGACAGTCTCACGGAGTAAAAAAACCAGCACGCTCACCAAGTGCCGGATTACCTCACGATCTTCTCTGGCTGAAAGGCTGAATAGTGTGCAGAAAAGATTGATTTTGTTGCATTGGTAGGCAGTTGCTATTCTATCTGGAATTTATCTTAAATTTGTTTAATGTATTCATGTATTCCTCACGTAGGGACCATACTTCATAAGCTTTTAATATATGAATTATAAAATAATATTGGAGAAAAAGACGCCAATAAGTAGAATGCTATTCAAATTCAATACGATACAGACACAATTCAATTTTTGAACCAATTCGACCTTGCGAAGTTATACATAATATATGTAAAAAGTATATAAACAGACTTCTTAAAAAATTTTAGTCAATTAAGTAGGTAAATTCTTAGTTAATTTTTAGGCGTTACGTAAACTACAAAATATTACATATATATCAATATAGACCTGTCTACCTTAATTGTTACTTACATCAAAAGTTTACCTACATGAAACTTGAAAACACTTGAATGTGATACGTGAATAGGTATATATTTTTTATACTAGCTTTCCGCGCGCCAACGGCTTCGCCAGCGTAGTTGAAGAACCCGCATAGTTGTGAATAATATAATATAGGTAATAAACCGAGAAGAGTAATTGCTATTGATGTTATTAAAACAAATAGTAAAAAAATCGAGGTAAAACAACCATATTTTTATACAGATTTTCTACCGACGCATCTCACGGATACCAGTTGCAGTCTTGAGATTTCGTCTCGACATATCGTAATTGACACAGTTAAACAGGACGAATAAATATATGTACCTACTGAGTTACTGACTATTGCCACACCATTGCTATGGGGTCTATAAAACCAGCGTTTATTTGCAAAACAATAATTGTTCTTTGTAATAAATATTTAATGTGTAGAAATGGACAGCTTATTTTATATGGACAGTTGATTTACTATGAAAGTTGGTATAGATTTAAATTAAAATGAGTTAAGTGCGAGTTGGACTCACAACACTAAGGTTTCCGTACATGCCAACATTACTTATCTACGGTTTTTTATTAAGCTATTGCTGCTATTGCATAGCTTCTATCGCGGGCCTTGAGCGCGGGGACCGAATCGAGAAATTCCGTAACGAAAAGACCTCACGCTCCCGACTCCGACGGGCTCGGAGGTGTGGCTTGAAGGCATGCTATTTACCGCGGCAGTCACCGAGTGCCACACGTTATTTTTGTTGTTGTGCCCTACCCTACCTATACTATTCCTTTATTTAAACATGTACCTGTACATAGTAATAAGTATAGATCTATTACATAATAATAATTATACTGGTTTTTTATTTCATTAAACTTTCGCCATTGTTGTAATAAAAATTAAGTGTGAATAAAATGTAGGTACCTACCTACCCTCTTCAAATAAGTAACTATGATTTCAAATTAGAATAATAAAAATAAACGTGAAATAATAATAATTATCAACAGGTATTCAATGAGAATTTAATAAATGAATACCTACTTACTTTAACATGTGCAATACTTATGCAAAGTTATCTAACAGTAAAATATATTTAAAAAATTATAATATGAAAGAGATTTAAATTATTTGTATAGCAATATAAATCATTTGTTTCTACTTTATGAATATTATCACTAACAGACACTAGATTAATAAGAAAATGAAACACATGAATAACTTTTTTCATTATACATATATTTATTTACACTGAAAACATAATATGTATTCAAACCATATTTATTTAATTTAATTATTGACATAACTTGGTGTAGGGATAGGTACCATGTTTAAATCAATATTTTAATGATAGTAACTTTTATTTCATATTTTTGTCAAGACTTTTGCAGGGATCCCAAGTTACATTGTTCTTGAAAGATATTTTTTGGATAGATATATTAAATTTATGATGTTTGGTGAATTAAAATTGATAAACAGTATGGCCAAATTATTATACTCGGTTCCTTTTTTCTTATAGCAAACAATGTTGTTTAAAATGTAGACGGCTTTCACTTATTAGGTATATTCTGTATATTATAGTAAGAAGTATAAAATGTACAGTAGCAATAGCTATCAAGTTTTCAGAGATATCATGGTTATTCAAATTGAAATTTATACACTTTATTACTATTTTTCATCTATAATACATATAATAAATACCATCAATGGGTCAATCAGTCTGAGTTATTCAATATTAATAATACTAATAACTTTCTGGAATCTTAGACAGACACCTCAAATAAATGAAATTCGGGATCACGTTTCAAAAATTTAACCAGTATTTGAATAAGTAATTTATAAGCAGTTTCGACTGACTGTAGAATCGCTGTTAGCAGATGTAACAAATGGACAGGAAATTCGAATGCATTTTCAAATGACTGAAGATTTCTGCCCTGGGATGAGCCGCGAGCTGCTTGCAGCTCGCGCACCACGCACCCTCGAAGGTGGACAGCCCCCCGGAATAGAAAATATTTGAATGGGAAATTTATAAGCACTTCCGATTGACTGCGGAATCGCTGTTAGCAGATAACAAATTGACGGGGAATTTTAATGCATTTTCAAATGACTGAAGATTTCTGCCCTGGGATGCTTCCGCACCACGCTCCCTCGAAGGTGGACAGCCTCCCGGAGTGGAAAATACTTGAATGGGGAATTTATAAGCATTACCGACTGACTGTAGATTCGCTGTTAGCAGATATAACAAATGGACAGAAAATTCGGATGCATTTTCAAATGACTGCCCTATTGCTTCAACCCAGGGGCAAAAGGGGCTCGCGGGCTGCTTGCAGCCCGCGCACAACGCACCAGCTAGTTATAATATATAAAGCTACACTACCACTCACTCACTCACTGACATCGGGTTTCTCGGAAACTACGTGGAAAGTTGGGGGGATTTCGACGTGGACGTGTAGAGGTGCTCCCAGTGACCACCGGAAAAATATTGACATCTCCAACACCCTGGACAAGAGAGTGGACCCCTGGAGGTGCGCAAAAACGGTGGTACCTGGAGGGGGGGTGTATGAACAAAAAATGCTCGGAACTGGTGGCGATTACCAGGGGGGGTGGAAAAATGGGGATTTTCGCGAAAACAAGATGGCCGCCGTACTTTGCCAAAATCGCCGTTTATGAATCCTTACGTCTCAAATTTGGCACACGTGCTCTGTTCGAACCGGCGAATCGATCGGTGCCCCGTTCGAGTGGCTCCGGGCCCCCGTTTCCGACTTCCATACAACGTAAAATCCAACGGCCCACGGAAACGGTGCGAGTTGGGTGGGGGGTCCGGGAACTAAAAATGATCACCACCCTGGGACGCTACCAGGGAGCCATAGTGGGTCGCTCGATTTTGGAATTTTTCCATTTTTGGCGCAAACATAAAAACGTAAATTTAGACGAGGTGGCGCAACGGAGAAATACACCAATGATGGATTCTTACTCGCCCAGCTCCCAGGATATCCAGAAAAATACGAAATCTTAAACTTTCCCTCATCTCTCGAAGACGGTCAACGGCCCGCGCAAACGGTAGCAGCTACATCTGGGATGCTCGAACTAAACTTGTAGTAGACCTCGAGCAATTACCACAGATAGTGAAAAAAATTCAAAATGGCCGAAAAAATGGCCGCCGCCATACAAATGCTAAAACGGCCATCGCTGGTCCGATCGCGCTGAAACTTGGCACAGGGGCTTTAATCGAGCCTCACATTACATTGGCATACTCATCATCGAGTTTCCATCGCTGGTTTCCGAGTTTCATACAACGCGAAATTCGACGGCTCTCCGAAACGGCGCCAGATAGGTGGGGGGTGTAGAACTAAAAAATGATCAGGAAGATGGGGCGCTACCAGGGCAATGGAGAAATTTCAAATTGGACGCCATTTTTTTTTCAAAAATGGCCAATTTTTCAAAGCAAGATGGTGGCGCCGGTTACTTTACGATCGGTCTGAAAATTGACTTTTGTGCTCTAATCGGCCAGATTTACAATACTGCATACTCAGAATTTCTTTCCGACCCCCGGTTTCCATTTTCCATACATCACGAAATTCAACGGCTCTCTGAACCGGTGGCAGGTAGGTCGGGGTCGCCGAAGTAAAAAATGCTTCAAAACTTGGTCCGCTTCCAGGCATATAAAATTTTTTGGTAAAAAGCGAAATTTTTTTTTCGAAAATTTTGTATGGAAATTTCCATAGTAGGAAGAGTAATTGAATAGCAACGGCAAAAGACGGCGCCGCGGGCTGCTTGCTGCCCGCGCACCGCGCAACCTCGAAGGTTGACAGCCTCCCGGAGTAGAAAATATTTATTAACTTTTGAACTACCGCACGAGCCAAGCGAGCGAAGCGAGCGAATCACGGCAGCGGCTGGCGTAAATATTCAAATAGGTAGCGAGGAGCGAAGCGACGAGCGAATTAGGTTAACTTTTGAACTACCGCACTAGCCAAGCGAGCGAAGCGAGCAAGTCACGTCAGCGGCCGGCGTAAATATTCAAAGAAGTAGCGAGGAGCGAAGCGACGAGCAAGTTAGGTTAACTTTTGAACTACCGCACTAGCCAAGCGAGCGAAGCGAGCAAGTCACGTCAGCGGCCGGCGTAAATATTCAAAGAAGTAGCGAGGAGCGAAGCGACGAGCGAGTTAGGTTAACTTTTGAACTACCGCACTAGCCAAGCGAGCGAAGCGAGCAAGTCACGTCAGCGGCCGGCGTAAATACTCAAAGAAGTAGCGAGGAGCGAAGCGACGAGGGAGTGAGGTTACTTTTGAACTACCGCACTAGCCAAGCGAGCGAAGCGAGCATGTCACGTCAGCGGCCGGCGTAAATATTCAAATAGGTAGCGAGGAGCGAAGCGACGAGCGTGTTAACTCTTGAACAGAAGCGACTTTAGGGCGATTCCCACTCAAACAAAAAAACTACGTAGGTTAGCTACGTTAAAAAAAAACGACTTCAAAAACAGAAAAGTAGGTTCTTATTTTTAGTGCCGAAAGCATAATGAATTTGATTTTAAACGAAGCTACTAAAAAGACTGAAGTTTTCAATATGTAATAATATACACATCTTCACACATTTATTGAGTGAATGAGCCAATCCTTCACGCTTTATAAGCGTAGGACTTACACCAAGAGTAGTGTAGATTTTGTATCGAAAATAGCCAATTTTTTGTATCGCGAATAATGTTATTGAATTGCAAGTAGGTAGTTCTTGTATCGAAATAATCTTAGTTCTTGTATCAAAAAATAGCGTAGTTTAATAAGTATTTAGTGCTTGGCACCGACTTCAAACCTATATAGTGAATAATAACACAACTAAATAATATGTAGTAATTAATTATTTTTTACTTTTCCGTTTTTGAAGTCGGTTTTTTTAAAGTAGTTATTTTAATAGTGTAACGAATAAACGAATATACGGTGTATTATTCGATACACCCTTTGACTGTAGTCCTATCTATGGCTTTCACTTAGATATTTTTAGTGCCGAAAGCATAATGAATTTGATTTTAAACGACGCTACTAAAAAGACTTGAAGTTTTCAATATGTTTTATACATCTTCACACATTTATTGTCTTGAACAGTTTATTATGAAAAGTCACCGCTATTGATTAGACACATCAAATAAATGAAATTCGGGATCACGTTTCAAAAATTTAACCAATATTTGAATAAGTAATTTATAAGCAGTTTCGACTGACTGTTATAGAATCGCTGTTAGCAGATGTAACAAATGGACAGGAAATTCGAATGCATTAATTTCAAATGACTGAAGATTACTGCTCTGGGATGAGCCGCGAGCTGCTTGCAGCTCGCGCACCACGCACCCTCGAAGGTGGACAGCCCCCCGGAATAGAAAATATTTGAATGGGAAATTTATAAGCACTTCCGATTGACTGTGGAATCGCTGTTAGCAGATAATAACAAATTGACGGGGAATTTTAATGCATTTTCAAATGACTGAAGATTTCTGCCCTGGGATGCTTCCGCACCACGCTCCCTCGAAGGTGGACAGCCTCCCGGAGTGGAAAATACTTGAATGGGGAATTTATAAGCATTACCGACTGACTGTAGATTCGCTGTTAGCAGATGTAACAAATGGACAGAAAATTCGAATGCATTTTCAAATGACTGCCCTATTGCTTCAACCCAGGGGCAAAAGGGGCTCGCGGGCTGCTTGCAGCCCGCGCACAACGCACCCTCGAAGGTCGACAGCATTCCAGAATAGAAAATTTATGAATTGGGAATTTATAAGCACTTCCGATTGACTGTGGAATCGCAGTTAGCAGAAAATTATAAATGGACTTGGAATTCTAACACATTTTCTAATGACTGCCCTATTGCTTCAACCCAGGGGCAAAAGGGGCTCGCGGGCTGCTTGCAGCCCGCGCACAACGCACCAGCTAGTTAGTTAGTATAAAATATGAACCCCTACACAAAACAAGAGCAAAATCCTGACGGACTCAGCCTAAAAAACTAAATAAGCCTCCTTAGGTTGTTTTTCCACCAATAATGTGCGAGGATGTGTAACGAGGAATGTGTTTATAAAACCCATCATGTCGCTTCAATCCTTCAATCAATGGTCTAAGGTCTTAGAATTTATATTTATTTTAATGAAACATTTAAAACAAAATGTGTATAATGTTGCCTGATTCTGATCTTAACTGAATTTAAAAATTACTTAAGTAATATGTATATTCCACAATATTCAAATCGGTTCTATGTCATAATTTTAAATCGGCTGGTCCAGTACTTTTTGAATATACTCTTTACATACAAAAAATATAAACCATTCCTCTTTATAAAATGGGTGTGGATGTTGTCAACTAGTTGTTGGTTAACAATTTTCTAACTATTTTTTAACTATTACAGTGAAAGCGAAATAGGTTGCCCCAGCATATTTTTTAGCATAATTTAAAATATCAAAGTCTCAAGTCTAATTTCACCAGTTATTTAACGCTAACGATAGATGAAATGCGAGCGGTTATTGTTAAAATTATGACGTCCTCCATAAAATCTCAAATTGTGCAACTCATATTTTCCCTAACCATTACTTTAACATGTTTGTTGCTGCTAAAGTTACGTGGTGCAACCCAGACTTAATTTTATAGCATTCAAATCACGTGTCGGCATTTTATTACTCTTTAAAAATTTCTCATTAATATAGTGTGATGTTAACTAAACTGTCAACTTAGGGGGTGTTCAAGTATCGTAACGGAATTTCAGAGGTGGTTTCGTAAAACGTTACGATGCGTTACTGGGGTACAGAAAAAATGTTACTGTGCGTTACAAAGGGAAATGGGGGGGGAGGGAAATGTTCAAAAATTGCGTTACGTAATACTTGAACGCTCACTTAGTGATATTTCTGAATACAGAGGGCAGATAAATAAAACAAAATGAAAGCTTAATAAAAAATTTATTATATTATTATATATACGAAAATATATCGATACATATCGTATGGCATAACTTAAGGCAATACATGACTAACAACAAGCTTATACACCTTCCACTTCTTCCTTCATAAGTCTCACGAGTTGGGTGAATTTTTTTCCGTCGAATATAAGTACCTGTAATAAAATTAACCGAATATAAGTCAAAGAAAATTACAGTATGTATATTATATGTTAATCATAATTCATAACTCAATTGTGCTGGTTGTAATGATTAATTTCTTAACATTTCCTAAATATTTGATGTCAAATTGTTTAAAATAGTACGTAATAGTAAGTAGTAGTATTAAAATAGTATGTACATTAAAAACTAATTTATGCAGATTTTTTTGGTATTTTTGATAAAGTAGTATTTGTAATTTGATACCACATGATACTTTACATTAATAAGTGAAGTGTTTTAAATAACGTGTCCGTTGTCTGAAAAAAATCCTAGTAAATCATGGAAATTTAACAAAAATACTACATTTTAATATGTAAATATATAAATAGCAAATGAAGTACCTTTCTATAAGGTGTCATGGCGCCTCCTTCATAGTCCCATTGTGATAGTTCAGCTTGTTCTGTGACATCCACATCAAAACTAGCTATAGCTTCATCTGTTAGTGGCTTCTCCTCTTGATTCGCGAAAAGCACATCTGTTTCGTCTTCTGCAATATAATAATGGTTCGAATATTGATATAAATATTATATTTACAATTAAGGAAATGAATCGTTTTTAGGAAATTTTTATATGTCTGGTAGAATAATTAAAGTTAAGTACTGTAATAAGTTTTTGGTTTAAATTGTATTGTAGTGTGTGTCACAGTAATGTGTATTCACAGTAATCAAATATCGTAAATTCAGCGGTTTGTAGCGTGGCGAATGACGACACTCCTGCGAGGGCCAGTCGTCTGCCACTCGCCTAACTAAGCTAACGTTAATAAAGTATAAATGTATAAATATAATAAAGTAGTTCAGAACATACAGTATTTAATTTGAAGACCCCAGCCTCTGTACACTAAACTGGTGACCCCGACGTGATCAAAAATCGGCGTAAATAGTGACATTGGCTGTGGGGCAAGTTTTTGTTCGAGATCAAATTCCACGCGGCACGGCGACAGGAAGTTAGCGTGACGCAATCGAAGAGTACGCGTGACACGTGGCGACTACAGCGGCAGGCGGCTCATCAGCTCATCGGCAATCAAAATGAATAAAACAGCAGCATCAGACACGGAGATCAAGGAAGGGGCGTCAGGCGCGGCGTTGGCATCGATAAGCGTGTCCACCAAGCTACCGGAATTTTGGACAGACTTGCCAAGGTTATGGTTCGCACAGTTCGAGTCTGTGATGGCCCCACAGAAGCAGGGGGAAGAGACCAAATTCAACCTGGTCATATCGAAACTCGGAAAAGAGGCCATTCAGCAGGTCAGTGACCTCGTGATGTCACCACCCGCCCAGGACAGGTATACGGCGCTTAAGGAGAGGCTGCTGCAGGTTTATGAAGAGAGTGCCGAAAGACAAATGCATAAGTTGGTGTCGGAGCTGGAGTTGGGTTCACAAAGACCCTCCCAGTTTTTAAGGTACATGAAGGATCTGGGTCGAAGCGCACAAATTGCAGACAACACACTCAAGAGCCTGTGGTTGTCGAAAATGCCGTCATCAGTTCGAGCAGTCATGGCGGTTTGTGAAGATCAGTCTCTGGACAAGCTGGCGGCCATGGCAGACAAGATTACCGAATACACCAACGTCGGGGATGTGGCAGCCGTGTCATGCAAGAAGGAAACAGATGAGCAGCCGGACGAGAAGATGAGCAGATTGGAGCTGGAGGTTGCAGCGCTCCGCGCCGAACTGAGGGGTCGCGGGCGCTCTAGGAGCAACGACAGACGGACCGACTTCAGGAGAAGATCGACATCGCGGCCGAGAAGAGCACCTGGAGACCCGGACTGGCTGTGCCGTTTTCACTTTCGGTACAGATCGAGAGCTAGCCGCTGCGAGCAACCCTGCGCGTGGCGAGCCAAGCAGTCGGGAAACTAGACGGAGTACATGCGGGCGCGGTGGACGGATGTACTCAAGGTCAGGTAACCAAAAGCCATCGTTTATTAATCAGAGATAATTTAACGAAATATAGTTTTTTGATCGATACAGGCGCTAACATTTCCGTCATTCCAAAGTGGTGTGTTAGAAAGCCTATCGAAAAAGTCGATCTAAAGTTGTATGCTGCAAATGACAGCGAAATTAAATGTTATGGAATATGTAATTTAGAGTTATCGTTAGGCCTAAGACGGTCATTTAAATGGCCTTTTGTCGTATGTGATGTAAAACAGCCGATTATAGGTGCCGATTTTTTGAAGAATTTTAAATTAAATGTAGATTTGTATAATAATAAGTTAATCGATTCAGTTACCAGTTTAAATGTCTGTGGAATTAAAAGTACACATTTTTTCGGCACTATTAAAAGTATAAATAGCAACCATCCTTACGCGGATTTACTGGAACAATTTCAGGACATCACGCGCCCGCCAGCCTTCAAGGATGTCCCAGAGCATTCCGTGTATCATCACATCGAGACTACTGGACCACCTGTGCACGCGCGTGCCAGGAGGTTACCGGCCGACAGGTACGATAGGGTCAAAAAGGAATTCCAATTGATGCAAGAGCTAGGCATATGTAGACCTTCAAATAGTGAGTGGGCCAGTCCTTTACATATTGTACCTAAAAAGGATGGTGGTATCCGACCCTGCGGGGACTACAGGATGTTAAACGCAATTACAAAGCCAGATCGTTATCCGATACCTAGGGTACAAGATTTTACGTATGGGTTACATAATAAGAATTTTTTTTCAAAGTTAGATATTTGTAGAGCGTATCATTTTATAGGTATTAATCCAGACGACATTAAAAAAACAGCCATTATTACGCCATTTGGGCTTTTTGAATTCCCAAGAATGACGTTTGGCCTGCGTAACGCGGCACAAACATTTCAAAGATTTATCAATAATACAGTTTTATCAGGCATAGAACAATTGAATTATGGCAGCGACTATACAGGGGGCAAAGGTCAGTCAGTCGTGTTCGGTTACATAGATGACGTCATCATAGGATCGGATAACCCCGATATACACAGAGAACATTTACGATTAATATTTGAGAGGTTGAGTAAATATAAAATGTCTATTAATTTAAGTAAATGTGTTTTTGGACAGCCCTCTATAGAATTTTTAGGCTATTTAGTTTCAGAAAAAGGCATAAGTCCGATGCCGGAAAAAGTAAAAGCTATCGAGTCATATCCGAAACCAGAGACAGTAGAACAATTACGTAGATTTTTGGGCATGTTAAATTTCTACAGAAATCATATTCCTAACGCTGCCCGAGTTCAGGGAGTTTTAGATAGGTATTTACACGGGGCTAAAAAACGAGATAAGACGCGTATAGATTGGACAGACGAGGCGAATAGTGCATTTGAAGTGTGTAAAGAAAATTTAAAAAATGCCGTTACTATTTCGCATCCAATATCTAGTGCCAAATTAGGGTTAATGACCGACGCGTCAGATTTTAGTATAGGGGCAGTGTTAAATCAGTGGGAAGGAAATTCTTGGAAACCTTTAGGATATTTTTCAAAAAGATTATCGGAACCGCAAAAGAAGTACTCCACATATGACAAAGAGCTTTTAGCGATTTATTCAGGAATAGTTTACTTTAGGGATTTAATCGAAGGTAGAAATTTAACAGTTTACACGGACCATAAACCTCTCACTTTTGCTTTAAGTAAATTAAGTTCTAATAAAGAGTTACCTAGGCGAGCGCGTCAATTGTTGTATATCAGCGAATTTACAAGCGACATACAACATATTCAAGGCACTGAAAATCAAGTGGCCGACGCGTTATCGAGAATCGAGAGTATCGTATGTCCTAGTTCGAGTGAATACGTGGAGGTTGCGAGAGCACAGGCGACAGACGCTGAGCTCGCGGATTTAATGAAAACAAATGATAGATTGCAATGGAAACAGTTAGCGCTCGATAATAATGACGATATTAAAATATATTGTGAAACATCAGCTCAGAATATTAGGCCGTATATACCAGCACAGTTTAGGAAAAGTATTTTTAATAAATTTCATGACGTTTCTCATCCCGGAGTTAGAGCATCGCGTGCGTTAGTTAGTAAAAAAGTTTTTTGGCCAGGCATGAATAAGGACGTGGGGACCTGGACCAGGACGTGCGTTAGGTGTCAGAGAAGTAAGGTTTTTAGGCACACTGTTTCAAAACTTAGCGATTTTAACAATAGCGAGCGTTTTGAACATTTGCACGTGGATCTGATAGGACTTTTACCGGAAACCGAGCACGGTTTCCGTTATTGCGTCACTATGATCGACAGATTAACGCGGTGGCCTGAGATTTGCCCTGTGAAGGACATGACTGCGGAGTCGGTAGCTAGAGCAGTTTATGAAGGATGGATTTGTCGCTTCGGTTGTCCTAAAGTTATTACCACCGATCAAGGTAGACAGTTTGAAAGCGAATTGTTTACAGATTTAATGAAATTATTAGGTATTCAAAAAACGAGAACTACCCCGTACCACCCGCAGTGTAACGGTAAGATAGAAAGGTGGCATGGGTCCTTGAAGTCGGCTCTGGTGGCTAGATTGAACAATAATCTATCATGGTTAGTAGAACTACCTACGGTCATGTTAGGATTGAGAGCAGCTTGTCAAGCGGACACTGATAATATCAGCGCGGCGGAATTTGCTCTGGGTCATTGTTTAAGGTTGCCGGGAGAATTTTGTTCGGATAAAAGTACGAAAATTGATAATCCACATTCATTTATAACTAAATTAAGAGACACTTTGAACAAAATTAAGCCCATAAAAAGGGCATGTAAAAATAGTAATAGTACTTTTGTGCATGCTGATCTAAATTCCTGTTCACATGTTTTTCTAAGAGTGGACGCGGTACGGAGACCGCTAACGCCTCCGTACAGCGGACCATATAAAGTTTTAGAAAGAAATAGTAAAGTTTTTAAAATATTAATTGATAATAGAGAGTGTAATGTGTCGATTGATAGACTTAAGCCTGCATATATTTTAGAAGAAAATGAAGTTAGACATGACAGTAGATTAGATCAGCATAGAGAGGCTAATGTGTGCACGCCTTTACAGAAATCACGTAGTGGCAGAATAATTAAAAGACCTGTAAGATTTTTGGACTGTAACTAGGTTAATGGTGCATTGGCATTTTTGTAAGCAAGTAGGCACGCGAAGGTTGCGTAATGTCATCTCAGCACATATTAATGTTATAAGTAGTTGTTAGGAATATTTGTATTCATTTTATTTCAAATCTCGGCTCAACCAGTTAATTATATTAATAATATATAAATTTGAGTGTCGGCTCATTTCACAAAGTTAAACTTTAAAGTTATCAGCATCAAACAATATTTAACAAAATGGGAAAAACATATTCGGTTGAAAAGAAAGATGAAGAAATTGTTATCGCTCAAAACGGAGCGAATCACGCCACAGCATAGACTCCCAAATGTTAATGTTTGCTAATATATATATATATATTTTTTTTTTGATATTTGTCAGTTATGTAAATCATTTTTTTTTTTAGAAGGGGGTGTATGTAGTGTGTGTCACAGTAATGTGTATTCACAGTAATCAAATATCGTAAATTCAGCGGTTTGTAGCGTGGCGAATGACGACACTCCTGCGAGGGCCAGTCGTCTGCCACTCGCCTAACTAAGCTAACGTTAATAAAGTATAAATGTATAAATATAATAAAGTAGTTCAGAACATACAGTATTTAATTTGAAGACCCCAGCCTCTGTACACTAAAGTATTAAAGATATAAAGTAAATTTGAATTATGTGCCTTTTGCCTCAGACATGGTGTCAAATATCTTAATTATTACAAAGAATATTTTGTATTATCCCGTCTTTATTTAGTTACATTTATTTAATTTTTGAAATTATACATAATTTACTTTTACATTGTTATCATCAATAACTTACCAGTAGTTTTGTATGTTTTACATATCCAAATAAGATACTGGAATGTGTAAGGCATGTTTCTCTTAACGGCTTTCTCTATTTCTGCCTGAAGCGAGGAGAACAGGGGCACACTTATTTGTGCTGGAATGTTTAGGATCCTGAAAAAAAGGTATACCATATAATATTTAGATAATTAATTTATAATCAACATTGGAAGTTAACCCAGACTTTAAAAAAATGTTACATAATTTTTTTTAGTGAAATTTGCAATTTTCCCTAAATTGTAAAGAAAAATTGAAAAAGGGATGAAAATAATAATTGTTAATTATACGTTCAATTGATTAGTAATGTTATTAATACATCCCTAAAAATTGCAAAAACAATTAAATAAAGTTTCTTACGATGAGACAATCAAATTTTTGTCCTCAAAATTGCTCAAGAATTGTATAAGAATGAGTTAGAAAAATATATATTTTACCTTTCATTAATAACAAGCCCCACTTGGCTGCCATCATCAGACAGTATCTTGTTGACTAGTGCTTTGGTCTTCTCGTCAGCGTTTCCATCGGCCAGTGTGGTTAGCAGGGTTCTAATTTGTTTTACGCAGGATTCTTCCTGTTATGAAATAGAGATCAAATATAAAATAATTTATCTATACTTGAGAAAGTTATGCTATTTACGCAGTTTTGTCACCACTTGTTTTAGAATAATAATTCATAAATAAACTCAAACATTTATTTATTCAATTAGACTTCTTCTAGAATAACTTTTGAAACGTCATTACATATTTTTAACATTTACCACCGATTCGGAAAGCAGTATCTACGGAGAAGAACCGGCAAAAAACTCCAAGAAATTTTTACAATTGTGAAAACATACTTGTACCATAATTGTGTACCCAAGTGGAGTGAAAGTATTTTATAATGAATGAACTAGGGGTCCACCCGCAGTACATCTTTACGTTTTCTCTATATAAGAATCATCCTCAAACTTCTGCCGTTCTAGTTTTCAGCTTACCAACACATTTTGCAATTCATTTTTATAACATAGATGGCTTAAATGAGCAGAAAATTATTTAAAATTACCTTTCTTTTTGTGATATTTATGACTGTAGTGACTCCAAACACTCCATCACCAACATCATCATCATCATCTTCATCGATACCATCATCTAAGCACTGCTTTACTACACTTCCTACATAGTTTTGTGCTGAAAATGTATAAAATAGGACATAAATGTAAAAGAATTAACATTTTTGAAGAGAAACTTCTTCAGGGGTGTGGACAGTAAAATTTCAAGGAACCGGCATGGCAATACTGTCACGTCATGCAGTAGCAGTAAGGCCATGATTTTAGTATCTTTGAATCATGTATTCATGTCAAAGAAGCTTTTTTATTTTGATCCATTAAAAACATTTTTTATTTTAATAAAGCATAAATAGATTGAAATGGTTTTGTTTTATTTTAATGAATAGGTACGGTCATTTTACCCTTTGCAAGTTAAATCTGGTTTGTTTAGTATTAATTAAGCAAATGTACTTACATATAATTATTTGAGCAAGTGCTCCCAAGTCAACATTTGATTTTAAGAACAGTTGTCTCAGCAATTGTTTTATTCCATGGAAATCACAGTCCTCTGGATTGCGACCTTCGAAATCAGCTTGCAGCTCCTACAAATAACATTTTTATGAAAACCATCTATGTATAAAGCAATGTTTTATCACATTGTTTTCTATAACAAATTAAATTTTAAAATATGAGTTTTTTTTCTTAATATTTATAAAGTTAGTTTGCAAATAATAACGATAAAGAACTCATATTACTGTGAAATACCATGTGCCTTATAGGTTATGTTACACTTGCCTTCTCTCCGACGTAGTTTCCGTCAGAATCAACATCGGAATCTCTTTCACTGCCAGATTCTTGTTCTTCTTCGCTTTCGCTATCATGGACTATTTCTTTGTTTCTTTTGTTCGACATTTTCATACGTTTGCACGCCGACACCAACAAAAACAAAACTTGACGGATGACTGCCGATTCCGATTCTGATTTCTGTCGAATTTTTGACTGACAATTATTGACATAATATGTCAAACGTCAATAACAGATCTACACAGAAATGTTTAGACGTAACACAGATTAAATTTACAGTTATTTTCCATATTTCGCATATAAATTGATTATATTTTATAATTACACAAAATTAACTTTAAAGTAAACTTAGAGTATATATACTATCTATAGAGTGCGAACAACCAAGTGGGAACAGTAGGCACAGGTGGGAACAACACGACGTTCCCGCCGCGAGCGCTCGTAGTCGTGGTTGAGTGCTGTCGAAGTGCGTTGCTCTGGAATTTTTTTCATATTTACGAATAAACATGGTGAAATGTGCAGTTCTATCTTGCAAAAACGATACTAGAAAATACACAAAATTGAAATCCAGTATCACATTTCATCAGTAAGTCGATTGTTATACTTATTTTTATGAAAATAAATCTAGCATCGCGGGGGTGAAGGGGAGGTGGGAGGCGGACACGCGCAGGCTCGCTCGCGCGCCTCACTGCCGCCACGTAATCGTAGTGATGTGACCTGACCAACGCTGTACTCGATATAAAGTTTACGAGAAGAACTATATTTTAACAAATTATTTATTTAACTATTGTAGTGTATGTCCTTCCCTATTATCGGCTCTTAGACGCACACGACCTCTCACTCCGACCGCCTGCAGCCAACTGAGCTGTGTGAGCGGTGTCACCGTTGCACGTGCGCAAGAGATGACATAATACTTCCCTCTCTTTCACTCACATACACTACATCCCTCCTTTATTTTAGAAATTTTTAATTTTTTCAATTAATTTTATTAAATAAAATATTATGTTCTATTCGGGTATGTTATATGTATGCTTCTATTCTAGTCTATACCTAAGCACCAGTATCAGTCAATGACCTATTATACTAGTAGACGCGGCATACGCCAACATCATTGCACTAAAAAAACAGCGTAATTAATACATACCTACTTACTAACGCATTATCACCAATACAGTTGTTCTCTCTTTCACTCTCACGCACGAGACATAATACATGTCTCACTCATGTACTTCGTAATCACAACTGCCGATTAAAATATAAAAAGAACGTCCAGCCACGACGCTGAATGGTGCGTGACTAAGTGAAACTCGGGCACTTAGCCGAGTTTTTCTTGCCAAAATAGAGAGCGGATAACGTATCTAGCTTTTTTATATATCATAGGTATCAGTTAGTAAACACAGCTCAGGGACACGTCCGCTCCATACCAGCGATAGAGTAGAATGTGTCACCTGGCCTAGTAATATAATTCTAGTATCTATATGCAACATCTCTCCTTTTCATTTTTTTTCTTTTTTTTTTCCATTAAGTATATGTATAATCAAAATTATAATAATTTTTACAATATTATATGTATTCAAATCGATATTAATTAATAATTTTTTCAAACTCAAACCTTCATTCATCAACCAGACCTCGTCCAGAAACGTTTAAAACGTTTCGTCAGTATAAGGACAAAATATGAATTTACCACTGGTTCGGAAAGCCGCCTCAACAGAGAAGAGCCGGCAAGAATATATAAGTAGGCATATAGTCGCTCCTTCAAAATCATAGAAATGTAACATCTTACATAGGAATTTATAATAACAATAATGACAATTTATTTAAGTATACGACAATCTATCATGAATAAGTTGTATACTTATATTTAAGGTCATTATTTATTTATTAACCAATGGGACGAAATCGTTTTCAGTAACTTAATGTATATGTAAGGTATAATGTTTAAACTATGTTCCTTCTGTAACTTAACTATACTTTTGACTAACTGTACCTGTACTGTACCTGTACTGTACTTAACCTGTTTTATTTTTTCCTTACATGACTATTGCATTACCTTGTTGATATGTTTCACTCACTATTTATCATGACCTGCACTCCAGGTCATTTAGAAGAGGTGAATGCTGCTTCTTCTGACGCATAATTTAATTCACTTTACCTGCACCGGCATCTGCACCATCTAGGCCCTGTAACCACTGTTTTCCCACATATTAAAATTATTAATAAACGATACCTAGCTGCAAACCGAATTATTACCAAGTGAAATGCCTATAGACTGGGTACATACTTAAATGCTCGGTTATTATTTAATATCTATATTCTGTATATTATGTACTTCGTTACTAAAACAATATATGTTCCGATTTTAATTCAATATACCTAATAAAATCGGAATGTAATATAATATGTATATATCTGTACCCTAAATAATATAATAAATATTATACGGCAAAATTGTAACCAAACATTAATTGGTTCATTATTTATTCTTATTTAAGCAACAACAACTTATCATAATATGATCCTTAGGCACAAGGAAGATTTGTTTATTTATTCGTTTGTCCGTCTCTCTTTCATATCGCAATAAAGCGATTTATGATATATTTTTGGGTGATAGTTTAGAGGCTAGAAAGTGGCAGCCTTCTTATAGCGCATTAAAAATATTTAATTCATACAGATACATAGTATTACAACGTTAAGGTTCATAATTATCAATTATTTAAATACCAACTTTCGGGTATAAACCACTTTGACAGAATTATAGTCTTAGTGGAGCTTGCTCTGCAACAATACAATATCATACTATACTGTGCCATTGACTTCTATTGAACCGCTTTTAGCTTCACCTGTATGTTCGTATGACTGTATGCAACCGATTCTTTTCGATTCGCTTATGACCTACCCAAACCGTACAGATTTAACTTCAGTGACAATATTACAACAATTTATTGACAATACAATAATGAATATTTAGTAAAGCGTGATTAATAATGTATTACTTTTTTTTTATACTTCTTATTGTAACCTCAACACACACGCGGTGTTGTTCATTGTATGATTATTACATTAATAACACATAGGTATTTAAAATTCAATTAATGTAACGAACCTAAAACGAATCAAAATGTATCATTTTGTTGATGACTTTTTTTATTTGTTACTTATGATAACATTTGTATTTGTATTACTGACAACTTAATAGCCACTTGAAAAAGAAAAAGATAACTTAATGACAATAATAATGGCTAGACATTAATCACACATTAATGGTCTGAAAATAAGTAGTTGGATACATATTTTTTTTAACTGTACAATGTTAACTGTAACAATCAGTAATACAAATTTAACTGTAACAATCAATAAAAACTTTGTTTTCCTATAACTATATAAGTATTTGCATAAATTATGTAATTAACTTGAATTTACAATAGGTATTCAATTTTGTATTTCGAAATCAATACCACTATACCACCTCAATATTGTAGAGATTAATACTTGGAATTTATATTCTGACTAAGGCACGAATGGTGACCTTTTCGCGATAATACATTTTTTTTTGCTTTGACAAGAAATCTTTACCGTATTTCTTAATTGATAATCTTTTATTCAATCTAGTACGATATCCATTATTTTTTTGCAGCGGTGTTAATGCATTAGGTGCGATATTTAGGTAATGTTCAAAAGATGAGCTCTTAAAAGATGTATTACGTAAGTACCTACTTTATGAATATGAAATCAGACCAGTCTTACAAACCACCATTAAAACTTGGATTTTATATGAATTACTACGTTGTAAATCTGATTAAATTCTTAATAACTTTTTAAACTTGTAAATAAAATTATTAGTGTATTGACTTTTATAATACTATTCACGTTGATGTTTTTGTTGCTGATTTTCTCGTCTATTATAAAATTGGTGTTTTTTAATAATTAAAAACAGTCGTTATTAATATAGTAATAACTAGATGCACATGGTGTATGATTTTACCATGGTTCTTACATATACCTTGCATATACCAATATTTGCGGTATGATGTGGTTATGGTCCATTTTTTTATTTTACATTAAATGTTCGTCTTGAAATTGACCTTTATTATCTATCTAAAAATTTCAAGTGTATATTTGACAGGTTGTTTGTCACTATACACTATCTATCAAAGTAATCTACTATATAAAAATAAGTCGGGTTTTCCTTCCTGACGCTACAACTCCAGAACGCACGAACCGATTTCCACGGCTTTGCACTCGTTGGAAAGGTCTCGGGCTCCGTGAGGTTTATAACAAGGAAAAGGTGTCTCTGGTGCGAAACGGACTTCGCCAGGTTTGCTAGTTATTAACAATTAACGATTCATATTTTATGCCAACTGTCTATTGTCCAACTATTGTCTTTCACGGTATATTATTGTATAAATTACGTAAAAGTCGTTTTCAACGTTCCAACATGTAATGATTAACAGTGTGTTATACCTAACCCCAAACCGGGGTGCTACATTTCCGCTGAGAGAGTGGTGTTATGCTACTGCTACGTTCCGTTTAGAAAGCTTCTACATACCCGCAACGTTCCCGCGCAGGGAATTGTCGCGTCCTTGCCACGTTCCGATAAGGAACCTCATACGCTGCTACATACCGCTTAAGACCCATCTTCAGTAGTACTACGACATTGCTACGATTGCCGCTGAGGAAATCCTTCTACGTTTTGCTTGCTTCGGCTCCTTAATTCCTGTTGAAGGAATTCAGCGACCAACCCTAAAGACACCCTACCGCCTAGCCTTCGCAACGAGACGCGCACTCCATCTTGCGTCCACCTATATCAGTAAGAGCCCTACCGGAGGGTTTGGACCTAGGCACACCACGACCCTTATTGTTACTGATATTTGTATTTTATTTTATTAATTAACTAAATTAATTGCCGACTGTATGGTGAGTATCTAGTTCTTATTATTATTTTTTTGTTTCCACCTCACCTACAACGCCACATAGTATATACAATAAAAATGAATAGCCAAATATGTTGCTAAGTGTAAAACTCAAACCTCGGCGCGCGGCGTATCGGCTCGACCAATTCGGATAATATTCATGTTCCAATTCGTTTAACGAACCGATAAAAGGCGAAAGAGCATTACAACGTCTGCCAGGTGGGTAGTTTGAAATAATGAATATTGAGACTACTCTGTATGTCTCTCATTACATTTATTTTTGTTTTCGAATATTCATTGTTTTATTACCTTACCCTGTTTATGATTATTATATTATCACTTAACCTGTCTAACTTTATAGTTGTCGGTTAAATGTGCAATACCTAACTATCGCAGATATTTTAGGTATTGTTATCGTTATGATTATTCTTTCGTTGTTTAACAAAATCTGCTATGAAATTATGAAAATATTAAGTCACTTTTAGATAAGACTAATAAAATCTACTGTAAATATTTTAGTATTTACTGTATGCTCTTAAAAATTGTATTATTCCATTTTTTATTTGGATATCAATACTAAACGTAAGTAATTTCGAAGATACAATCTATCTTACGAACAATACTTCACTGTGAAATGGTGACGAACTATCACTTTTTTTTTTTAAGATCGCGTATTTAAGTGCATGAATTCGCAATGTGGGCATCACCCAAAATATAAACATTTTATACGAGCATCACCCGTATCACATCACTACAGGCATCACCTGTATTGTAATTATATTACGACTACCAGGCATCATTTGGTATAAAATTACAAAGTACACACGGGCGTCATCCGATTTTTGTTTTTGCACTACCAGGCATCATCATCTGGTATAACATTACAAAATACACACGGGCACCACCCGATTTTTGTTTTTGTACCACCAGGCATCATCTGGTATAACATTATAAAATACACACGGGCGTCACCCGATTTTTCTTGACCACCAGGCATTATCTGGTAACACAGTACAAGTACGTACACAGGCGTTACCCTTTTTAAAGTGAAACTTTTATTACATCGTCTCAAACTTCCTGGTCTATGCAGCGCATGTCGCGTGACGGTCGGCCGCCGAGCAGGTACAAAGCAGTGTTCGGAACCGTTCGAACAGTTTCACTTTTACCGTGGTTTCATAAAACCACACAACATTTTTTTTGTCAGGCTTCATCTTGTAACATTATAGCTTAACAACAACAACTTTAGAAATCCCTTGTCGTGGTCCACATCACCATCGAAACACATACATCAACTTACATAAACTTCCATAATGTTACTATATTAGCCTGTCCAGGAAACTTACGTTCCTTGCATGATAACCATTAATTAATTCTTTATGTAATAATGAATAATCATAAATAATACTCATGCAACTTCACATCGAGTAATTAAATAAGATATAAGTGGGTATTTGGTATAATTATATTTTTGTAACCAGACAAATCTATTCTGAGCTGATAGGGAATCGAACCTTCTTAGCTCATTTAATCATGTTTAACCAATCCTTTAAGCAGGTTTTTACATATCTGTATCAATAATTTTATATGTAAACAAATGTCCCAAAATAATAATCTACAGCCTCGACTAAACAAAATATCACATTTAGTCTCGCATAACGCAGTTACAGTCCTATGCATGACTACGTGAGTACATATACTGGACGACGCTAGCTGTATACCCGTACACTGTACAGTGTATTTATCAAACAGGCACCATACGCTCGAGCAATAAAGACAGCCCGCGTATGCATTGGTATCAGTGTAGTTATGTATACGAGAAACAATTGACAACACCTACTTTATCCTTCTGGCTACAATTATTTAAGAGGTTTTGCTAAATCTTTATGTAAACGAAACCTTCGTTTTCTACCGCGCGGAGGCCGGAGGCCTCTCGAAAGGCACGCACATGTTATTTATCTACTTTGTGCGGATATTTTTTTTTATGTAATAGGCACAAAATATCATAATGAAAATAGGTATGTGTGTATATTATTATTAACTTTAATATTCCCTTCGATGTAACTCGACTGTGGATATAATTAGTTCAATAGTTATCACAGCACACCTATTTCCTCCCTTTTTTTTTGTTTTGTAATTTTTTTTTTTTTATTATCAAAAAAAATTACTTACATTTATTCCCGATTTACCTCGTCGCCAAAAATGTAGTGTATGTCCTTCCCTATTATCGGCTCTTAGACGCACACGACCTCTCACTCCGACCGCCTGCAGCCAACTGAGCTGTGTGAGCGGTGTCACCGTTGCACGTGCGCAAGAGATGACATTAGACATAATACTTCCCTCTCTTTCACTCACATACACTACAACTATAAAATTAAAACTCTTTTAAAAATGTATTATAAATAAATTTGTGGTGTGTTTTGTATGATAGACTTTCTAATATTATGAATGTGAATGTATTATAGTGTAAATGTAAAGTATGTACTTAATGTTACGATTAGGGGTGCATCCGATACCGATACCGATACCGATATATCGGCGATACTTCGGGTTAGCCGATATATCGGTATCGCCGATATTTTTATAAGAGTATCGGTATCGGTATCGTATCGGCGAAAAGGTGTATCGATGCATCCCTAGTTACGATATATTTTTTGAACCGCTAAATTGATTTTGAAGATTTTGATATGTAGTAGAATGGATAAAATTAAATAAAAAAAATATTAATATTATTTATTATATTATCATTTTAAATAATTAATTATTTCTTATTTTTATTTAACATTTTTAAAACATTATTATTATTGTTTGATTTATTATTATAGAAATAGCACTAAACCCGATCTTTTATTTTATTAACTTTATTATTTAAAAAGTACTCACGTTTTTCTGATATTCCAACTAAATATATTTTTTTAAAGTACTTATAATTAATACAAGAAATATTCAAATGGAATAAACAAACTTTATTCAGTTGGTAAACAAATTTAAAATTGCATATTTATACTTTATTCATATATTTTTCCTTTAATAACTTATTGAACATAAAATTTACTTAAGATGCATATTTATTTGCATAACTTATCGATAGTTCAACACGCAATTGATACCTACACATCCCTATTTGTCACACACACATCTATATAGTATCTATAGCTCATCTGCCTACGATGCAATTTGTGCAATTTGTGCAATACACGCGCTCTATACTATTGTTATAATATATACTCTAAGAAAGTAAATCAATGTAGCACTAATAAACCACGTTCGATGACTTTCTTCTTTAAAATAATTTGTTGTTATTTTTCCGTTATTTATTTATATTTCTGAATAGCTGTGAGTTGTGACCATCGTTTTACTAGGACGTTTTTTGGACGATAAAAATAACTGAAAAAATTTTTCAAACCGGACAAACTCTTCATATGTATAACATTTGGTAACATGGGCGTAGCCAGCTATGAGCTCAGGGTGGGCAACAATAAAAAACAATTGCAGTAAAAGTAAAAGTTTTACAAAAAAGTTTTCAAGTTATATTACGAGTATAGCTATGCGAAATTTTATTTCTACAAACAAGTTGGATTAACTTTTGCCCTAAAGTGGATAGTTTCCGAGATATCGGCGAAAGACTTTTCTTTAAGATTACGAGCGAAGCTTCACCTAGTTCATGTTCACGTTCACGTTCACGCTCACGTTCACGTTCACGCTCACGTTCACCTTCACGTTCACGCTCACGCTCACTCTCACGCTCACTCTCACGCTCACTCTCACGCTCACTCTCACTCTCATTAGCATTTTCATTTTCATGTTCACTCTCACTCTCCCTCTCACTCCCACTCCCACTCCCATGGGGTCAATCGTGAGCAAAAAGTGTTTAGATTGCTTTTTTTTGTGTCGACTGACGGCTTTCGAGAATCGAGTGTGAATTTTCTTACAGTTAGTACCAGGTCAGAGCCAGGGTGGGGCAAGCGCCCCACTAACTATCTAAATAGTTAAATACCAAACAAGATTGGTTCATAATGATGAAATTTAATGCGTTACGCTACGTTTACGTTACGTTTGTAATAATTATTTTATTGAAAGTTAGTTACAAATACTTACAGAAAATGAAAAAATATTCACCAGACCTCTCAATTTCAGTTCATTACATTTCAGCCTTTGTGAATTGTGAGCGTAAATAAATCGGTCAACCTATAATTTATACAACCTATACTTATAAAAAACAAAGCCAAGAACAAGACTGGCTAAATAAACTGTAATATCATATTTTATAATATGCGTTTATTAGTTTCATGTTCACGTGTAGGTTCACACGAATGCCTTCCCTTTTATGCGTATTTAAACATAATATAATAGCAATTAATACTACCAATGCAAGATATGTATATGAAATGATATGAATGTTCTTTTATATACCAACGATATTTAAGTATGTTTATACCTACTTTTACTTTATAATAAAATGCTAATCAGTAAACGCAGAGACAAGCTTACACCAAACTTACAGACCTAGCTGCTTCGCGCAGCAATTGCTTCACGAGGCTCGCTTTGTGGGGACCCGCTTTTCGACTTTTGCAACTGCTACCTAACTGCAACATCTCAATGATACTTTATTTTTTTTTAATATACGCACAATTTTCTCGTATTTACTGCAAATTATAGCGAAAATTATGCGAATGATGGAAAACGGATTTCTTCGCTCGTTTACGATTAATGTTAAAGCTAGATACCTACTTACCGTAAAATATTTCCTTTAACATTATGCTAGTAATACAATAGGTTTATACTCAACAAATTCTCTCTGTAAATAATTCCTGCCCCAACTACGAGTAATAAAAGCGCCTGAAGTTTAAATTTAAAGTGAAAAAGTTAAGAACTTCTCGGACATTTTAACTGGGGAGATAGAATTTCGATAGCATTGATAATATAATTTGTTCTCAATTCCTATAGTTTGTAAGTTTTCCGTACGGTATTTATAATTAAAAATTTTATGTAATTAGATAATGATTATAAACTTATTAAATGAATTAGTAAGATTCTTTAGAATTACAGCTCCTGAAAATTGTTTTATTCTGGATTATGGCTAACTGATGTAGGTACCTAATTACCGCTATTTCTAATTTCATATAACATGACGAGATAAATTATATAAGTAATATTTCGAAATACGGCTAATATAATCGCTCATCTGATATGTCACAACAACTTATTTTGAATAGATTTATCCCATCAAAAACATCCTGTAAAAAACCCAAGTCTCGCAGCTCAGTCTTTCTACCGTCAAAAGTTGTGAGATCCATGTAATACCAAGTCGGTTAATCTATTTAGTGTCTACTTGAAGGACCTTCTGTCTTAAGTTATTACATAAGTTATTATCATGCCAATATTAAAAATATTTAACGTTTTAAACAAATAGATCGACTTGGACATCGCTTGATTTGATTATTAGTATGTATCACACTACACAGCACGACGGGCCAGCGACCAACAGGAACGAGAGTTTCAATCGCGTGAGGCGCGAGAGACTAAAGAATCTAATATAATATTGTAATATTCATTTTGTTTTCATGCGATGTCCAAGTCGATCTATTTGTTTAAAACGTTAAATATTTTTAATATTGGCATGATAATAACTTATGTAATAACTTAAGACAGAAGGTCCTTCAAGTAGACACTAAATAGATTAACCGACTTGGTATTACATGGATCTCACAACTTTTGACGGTAGAAAGACTGAGCTGCGAGACTTGGGTTTTTTACAGGATGTTTTTGATGGGATCTCACTTCTTTTTGTAGAGCCTTTCTTTTTGATATTTTATTTTATTTGATTATTTTATTATTATAATTATTTAAATTTTCGTGTTCTTTTATTTTTTCGACGTCAGATTTTTCCAATGATTCGTCAATATCTTTTAAAATGTTAAAAATACTCAGTACTTGATAAATTTCTCTTGAAATTGTTCTTAGGCGAGGAAAATGCGCTTTGATAGTGTTAATATAATTTAAGTACTCAAATATGTTTCCTTTTTCAATTAATGTGTAATACTGAGCTACACTTTTGTTTACCAGGCTTTCGAAAATGTTTGTTAATAGTATGATTACGTCCTCATCTAGTGCACACAGATCATTACAAGACCAAACTAAACTATGGCCATGCGTTTTAACATCCCCAAAGACAGCTTTTCCTGTATCGTCAATTTTGATAGCTTTGTCCTGGTTATGTAATAAACTGTAAGGTTGGCCTGCGTAATATGGCTCTTGATTACTTCTATGTTTTGATTTTCCAATAAAACATTCGAATTTGTCATTTAAAGAACTATCTGAAGGGCAAGAATTTAGTTTTTCTAACGATACTTTAAATTTATCTTTTAATTTATCAATAGTTTTATTAAAGTTTCCTAAAGTTTGCTGCCTGTTATGGAGTACCCATTTAATTAGTTTCTCCGCTTCTAATCTGTCCTTAATTTTATTTGTTAGCGCTTGAGTAATTTTTTCTATATTTTTTAGTTGAGATTGTAATTTTTTGTTTGATCTTTTCCTTTGGACAGCTTCACGGTTAACATCGGGGTGGGAAATAGTGTAACGTAACACCGCTTCTCGATTAACTTCAGGATGAGAAGCAGTGTAACGCGACACTGCTTTTCGGTGAACTTCTGGGTGAGAAGCAGTGTAACGCGCTACAGCTGCTCTGTTAACATCCGGACATGAAGCACTGTAACGAGCTAATGTCTCCTTACGTTTTTCGGGGTTGTTCTGGCGGTAACGAGCCGCCGCTTCTTTAAGTTGTTGAGAACGGGAGAGCGACGAAGTTTTAGGTCTTCCTATAACCTTTTTAGGTCTTCCCCCCTTTTTAGGCAAGTTTGTATTATTTTTGACGTGACAACGTCTTAAATTAGGTTGCGACTGGGAGTCACTTATGAAAAAGTGTAACGCTCGGTAACGTTACGATGAGTCACCGAACGAGAGAGAGGCCCGCGGTCTGCCGCGCGCGCAGCACATAAATATTCTACCGAGAAAAAGACGTTGTCACGTAAAATCTTCGCCCGTAAAACCGACTTTACAGGCAACCATTTTTTATCCTTATTATCATCATTCGGAGGCACTTCTGGAAGGAGCACTTCATAATGGCCGCCTAAGTAACTACCAGAAAATCGTAAACGTTTCACCGGATTTCCATAATCACCACCGAATGATCCTCTCAAAAGGCCGTTTTCGTAAACCTCGAAAGCGTACGGATACAAAGCTGCGGCAGCCATAAGTTCAGACACGGAGCCATAGGTAGTTGTTTTTACCATTGCCGTCGAGTACAGGTCGGCGTCAATGTAGGGGTCTCCGTGCTCGTCACACGTATACACTTTGAACTCGTCCCAATGCGCTACCACATACTCCACTATAGCAAGTCTAATCTCATACGACGACTCAGTATTCCCATACATAGAGAATGACAAAGAATGAAATAGACACGAACCATCACCAGGTATACGGACAATCCGGTGTGGGCATGGATGGTCATTCACATACAGTATTTCCGAATCCATTGCGACTACTAGTACTGGTAGATATGCAAGATGTAAGAATACAATTAATACTTAAACGTAACTTTGGTCTCGTTATTTCGACCGACACTATTAAGTAATTATATTTGAAGACTAAGGTATTTATGTAAGTTCCTTAAAATTAACCAAACAACATCCCAATCGTAAGCAAATAATATCAGTAAACTAATGAGCAAGCCTTTTAGTCGTAAATGTAATTTATCAATCGAAATTATAAATGAAAATCGCAAACTTATAGGTTAGGTTTCGAGGCACATCCGAACAGCATGAGGGCGCTCGCACGTATGCGTGCGGCTGCCGCTCGCTCGAAGGCATTCACATTTCATTGTTCTGTCATTTTGGCGTATATTTTGCTTGTCAGTCATAGAGTAAAATAGAGGCCAGTCTGTCTGTAAGGAGGCTAGTCGCGCCAACAATTTATATATAACAGATTTAAATTATAATATATTGTTTTATTAGATTTTCGTACTTCAAGACATGTCCAATCATATTGTGTTTTTCATTACGTCGACCATTTTACAAGTAATAATGTTGTTCAGTTTCATGGGCTAAACACACCCTTACCCACCCTATACCCCCTCCCTTGCCTCATATGGTAGGTACCTATCTACACCTATTAAATTTATAACCACCACCAACCACCAACTGCATAAATAACTTTGTAATCCCATATATTTATATGGGATTACAAAGTTATTGATGCAGTTGGTGTATTTGGAAAACTGGACCGAAATTACAAAATATTTAAGTTTTCCCATGATTAAGACACTAAACTCTATATGTATTCCAAATATGAAGCTTCTAAGTCTGCTAGAAGTGCCTTGGACTTTTGATGATCGGTGAGTCAGTGAGTGACAAAATTTAGAAACTTTAACAAGTTGTCATTCTTAAACTACTGGTTCAAATTGACTGAAATTTTAAATATTCCGTGTTTATACAATGCCGGATTAGTTACTGAAGATTCAGGTTTCTTGCTTTATCCACAACCGAATTATAGGGGGTCGAAAAAGGCCCGAATTGCTTCGAGAAAAGGATGGTACGGCCGTGCCGCTTTTTTTTTTGCTCGACTTGGCGGGGGCACTGCCGTGCCCCCAGATATATTTTGTCCTTAGATTTTGTCCTACTAGATAGAACACAATTTATTTTTATTGAAACAATTTTGTTATCGGTATTCATTGTAGGTTATTAAATATATTATTAATATTAAATCTCGCAATGTTCTAGAATCTAGAGCTTTACCTAAACCTAATTTCCACACAAAATATGACGCCAACTTTTGGTTGTTTTCTTCGACAATTGAGTAAAAAATAACTCAATCAAACTTTTCACATTTATAGATAGTAATTTCATGTTGGCGTAACAAATAGCATAAAAGATGTGACAAACGTAAAGAAGGATCTCTTTGTCTTTACTTCTTTATTATATTTATTTTATTTTATTTTATTTGGTGTTTGGACTGTAGACATAGGTACGGTACGGTATGGACGCTACGCTCCTAACGTATGACCTACTTAAATTATAAAAAAAAACCTTATTTTAGAAGCTAAGACAAGATTTTATTTCAATATATATTTTATTTTACGTTTTTAATAGGAAAAATTCCCACAAAAGATTCTGGAAGGCGTTTCAACGGAAAATATTGCTTCGAATTCTAGCTAGCTTTTAATAAGACTCTCAATGAATTGTTACAATTCACTTTATCCAATAAGGTATTTAATGGAATGCGATTGCGGAAAAGGTAGGAAATTCCAAGATACAACCTCGTTTTATTGCAAAAACTTAATGAATTGCTTCACGCCTGTAAGAAAAGTCTTTTCTATTATTTATTTGTCAGGTACTCTGAATTATGATCATGTAATTAGACACATAGATGAGGAGGGAAATAAAATAATGCTTTTATTTCGATGTTTTTATTGTGGCTTAGGTTTCCGTGATTTTGGAAAGTGCATGAGCGTACTAGGTAGATACCTACTATTCTTTTAAGAAAATCATAACTTTTCATAATAATTAACAATTTCTTTTTATTCTGTGCTGAAATCATGGATTATAAGTGTTTATCAGTAGCGTGAAATACGACCATGATGTTTTAATTATCTGAAAAAAGAAAACAATTTGTTAGTCAAAAAAAATATTGTTCCTTATTTTACCTTCTTTCTCTGAAGGCTCCTCCTTGTGGTTACATTTCTCTTAGCACAAAGTAATACCACAGCTAAAAATACTATACGTAATATACTTACTGAGAAATAGAATAAAATAATAGATCTTAGCCCTTAGGAATTTTCTTGTATTTAAATATAGAGATGCAAACATCGATTATTTTAAAGTAACTTACCGTTGTATAGCTTTCTAAGGAAATAATAGAAAACCCATATGTAGTTACGTATACTTCATGTTGTGATCTGCAATAACACAAGTAAATTGTAGGCACATGATATTAACTTTTCGATATTTGTTTTAATAATTTATTAATTATTAAAACTTACTAGCTTATTAGCTATTCTTTCATTTCATTCTAAATTTCTTTAAAAACCTTATTTACGTATATTTTAAACAGAAGCTAATTTAAATCTAAAACTTTAGAAAAACAAATACATATAAATGTGTGACGCAAATTATTTTACCTATGAAGCATTATAAGAATCAAGCTTTTGATTCTCTTTGAGACGTTGTACCACCCGCTCTCATATAGAGCGTTTGCGACTTCCTTGCTCTGGAATACAAGTTTAAATTAAATATTTCATTTATGAAAGTTCGCAATTATGAACAGATCCTACATTCTAAAGGCTTTGATATGAATGATGTAGTATGAGTTATATTGGTCTTTTGAATCTAATAAACAACCTTTGTAAATTTTAATTTATAAAAGGAAAAAGCATATGCATGAATATTAATATTAATAATAGTTAATTACATTTAATGCGATATTATTTATCATGAAAAGATACGCAGAAAATTAGTCTATAGAGAATAAAGTATGTATTAACTAAGTTACAAATTATAAGTACATAATACTTACTGAATCAAGTAGACTTTGCCCATACCAACACAACAACCATATTTGCGTCATAGAAGACGACAGAAACATCTTAAATTTTAGTTCATTCCATTTTTCTAGATACTGTAATTAAATAAAGGAATTAACAATTAGGGAGTTCTCCTAGAAGATACGAATCTACAATCTACAAAATTGTTCTTTACATTGAACTTTTAGTTAAAAGCTCACATCTCTCTGTAAAATAGAGCTCTACAAAAGGTGTGTATCTTTTTAAACAATACTTAATTCAAAATTATCTATATTAAATTATAAAAGTATAGTGTATATAGAGTGTATATAGTGTCTAAATACGTAATACATAATAAACAGATACGTACAACAATGCAAATTCCACAGAAACAGATTATAATGGAACTGTTCATGAAGTTCACCAACATAGAGAAATTAAACATATTTTCCACTTTGCTTGATATCCTGTCAATTGATAAAAGAAATAAATAATTTTATTTAGGGCTGATTTTTCAATCCTTGGGTAAAACTTATTCATCGAATAACGTATTAAACTACCATTTCAAAAATGCATTGTAATTGTCCGTATTTGACAGTTTACAGGGGACATTTTAATATGTTCGTGTAATACTTTATTGGACGAATAAATTTTAACCAAGGATTGAAAAATCGGCTCTTAGCTGATAGCAGCTAAACAGGTACTACTTAGATAATGAGAAATCGGTAATTTAATAAATGAAACAGTAAATATTTTTACAATCAAATTATCTTCATTCGTACATATCTCAATTATTAGAAACAAACTCATCAGTAGTAATACATTTTATAACTGAAAACTGTGACTACGACTCATAAAAATATATAAATTATCTTTACTGTATGTTTTATATGGCACTATACAGTTTTAAATACTTAAACTGATTCTATTATTATTTTAGAACTCACCGTATTAGAGCTTGATGGCGAATAACAATATCTCTTATTTCGTTCAAATGCTTTTTTTCCCATTCTGATGCAGTTAATGTTTCCAACTGTGGCTCATTTTTACGGAACGCTTCGCTATATTTACCTTAAAACGATACAACTATAATAATTTTTTCATGAAATTATTGACTGAAAATTTTGGAATTTTTGTTGTCAGAGTCAGAGTAGATTTACTATATACCATGTAAATTACACATATCCCTTTTAATCGAGTCCTAAATACAAAAGGGGTAGTTCTATGCTTGTCTGTATGTATTTCTTTAAGTTTAGAATGGAATTGTGTGTTTATTATGCGTAGTAATCTGTAAGTTATTGTAGGTATATTATGTTATACATACCTAAAGGAAAATCCTTAATTAGTTGATCATCTGTAGGCACGTATATCATCTGCCGTATTCTGAGTGATAATAAATCGAACTGCAACGTGATGTTACTTAGAAAGACGAAGAATAGAAGATCACTCGCTAGCATGAAGAATACTATGCTCATACCTGGTGGAATATAGTCTTCATTAAGAATGATAATTATTATTAACATCTTCGTGAACATAACTACTAAGAATCTATACAATTAATATAGTTAAAACACGCTTAAATTCTTAAAATTGTTGTACTGTCTCTAATACTTGTGATGTACAAAGTTTGAATTAAATCTCCCCGTTTCAAGTTGGTCATAATCAAGTCTAAAGGATTCGGTTACATACAAACATACAGGTGAAGCTAATAAAAGGATGTGCGACTATGGGAAACACGCTTGTCACTTGTGTATGTTTATGTATGGCAGTTGAAGAAAAATGTGTGTGTGTACTAGTGTACACACGTAAGAAGTGAAACTTCTTTATGACCTTTCTAAAAAGACCTGCCGGGGTCGTGGACGATTTCTAAGAGTACCCGCGGCCCCGGCTAACTGCGCGGCTCGACGGAACACAGTGGGGTTTTAGTCGGTAAGAATCCGACATAACCCTTGGCTCCTTCCCCGGGGGCCGTGGGTATTTTTGGAAGATTTCCCCACTATAAAAAAAAAGAAAAAAAAAAAAAAAGGGATAAGAAAAAGATGGCACGTAACGGAAAAATGTCACGCGTAACGAAAAAATGTTACACTAAATTTTTTTCCAACCCCGATAAAGAAGTTTCACTTCAAAAAATTAGTCCTGATGATTTCTTCAGAGCAAAGTAATAATTACAGCAAATTTATTGTATTACGACTACCATCTTTATTATCGTATCCCCGACATTAGATGAAAATGCTTTGATTACAAATTATGAAGAAACTTCCGATAGAAGCTGTAATCCGTCTTTCGATAAGCCAAGGTTCTTCCCGACAACAACAAGGACTATAAAGTTAAAATCAATACGGTTTAATCTCAACAGCCTTTGCTGTTAAAATTCAAGTCACTCGATGAAATAAAAGCGAATATAAAGCTTCTATACTGAGCATCTTGTACTCATCTGCATTTATTATTAAATTCCTGGAAACTCTTGAAAATATACTTGAAGCCTGTTTTCTTTTATAGTATAATGTTTATACCATTTTTTATTAATTTATCAGGACTCTATATTACCGAGTGCTTTTTATTAAATGTGATGGTGCATTTGAACAATTAATGAACAGTAGGTACAGGGTAAATTATGACAACTGTAGTTAATGTTAGGTGCGTTTTTTTAATTAAATTTTCTACTAATTCTCACATGCATTAGTTTGAACAAAAAGGATGAATGGATACGCTTTCAGTTGATATTCGTCGAATGGTAATACGTATTTGAAAGCCAGGACTAAAGGTGCGTCCAATCCAAACAACCGTTTGATGATTTGAAAATATGGCGGGAAATTGTAGAAAAATATTAGACCCATGTTGCACCAGAAGTAGCCTGAAAATAAGAAGAACTAAATATGTTAATAATAGATAAAACCCTTTATATAATTAGAAAATGTCACGTAAAATATAAGGGCCAGACTCTGGAGCTTATCCACAAATCTTTTAAAGTCTTGTATTCATATGTAATTTTAATCCACAAGTTAGTTATAGGGTTACCTTTTACAACAATATTCATTTGTTTTATCATGTTACGAACAATATTCTGTTTGTCTTCGGACATTTCTCCCTTCGGCCACATTTCCTTTATTTCAGAAATAATGTGTTCAAATACCGCTCTATTGCGGACTATTTTATATGATTTCGATGAAGCTGTATTGGTTATAAATATATTTTTACTATTACTATATTAGTAAGAGATTACGTCATTATATCTAACCAGAAATTAAATTTAACTATTCATGATTTTTTTTAAGCCCCACAGATAACGTAAAATACTATATGAATATGATTTATTATGATCTCAAAGCATATTGTGAAGAATATTGTTTGATCTAATTTTGGGTGCAGTATCGATTATAGAGAGCGTTGCAGCAAAATTCTGATAATTATCTTCAATGTACGTATTCAATTATAGATATAAACAACAAAATAGTCAAATATATTTTAGTCTTTTAGCTAAAATACTTACCAACAGCGACAAACCCAACGCAAGGCATCACAACAACAAGATCCTCGAATGTACGAGATTTGAGAAATGTTATCGTCATGTTAGAAGTGCCCATCAAACAGAGAGTAAACGACATCCAATAATAGGAGATACAGAAAAGCCTGGAAAAGTGTAGGATTTTATAACAAGGCAAGTGGTTGGCAATAGGGATTGTTTTTGTGACTCTACTATTAATTTTTCTTTGTCACTGTGACGTAGATAAGCATTTTGCACATCACTCATACATGATACATATAAAAGATATAATCTGCATACTGTAGAGAAAAATATTGACACTGATTAATTATTGCACCCGTAAAAAGTCAAGAATTGGTCGATAAAATTTTAATTTTTATATCCTAGTCCAACCCGAGCGAAACCGGGATCAGCGGCTAGTTAGTTATTGTGAACATGTAGATGATAATAACGTATTTAACTACAACGATAGCCGATAGTAATTAAAATTCATTCATATATTAACGAATTGTTCTCAATCGAAAAAGCTTTTTAATTGACCAGTGAGTGAAGTGACCCATTTTACGTGCAAATAATTAAACTTAAATTAAACTGGAACGATTTAATCGGGCTTTACATTCAAGTATCATAAATAACTACAGTTAACATACTTTTTGAATTCGACTGTGGTTTAATTTTTTAAATACCAATGAATAATATATTCGTATCTATAAATATTATGTAATATACCTCTATTGTCTATTACTAAATTAGAAATTATAGGAAAATAAAATAAAATAAAAAGTTTCAAACTGAAAAAAATATTTTGAGTATATTGAATTACCATTACCATTGCACGATTTATGTTACAAAATAGTAAATTGGATAGTTGAATAATTTTTTTTTTATAATTTAATCACAAACCTCAGGAATTTGCTGTCGTCGCAGTTTATGCGAATCCCGGATAACTTCGCAGCAATCTGCGGCAGTTTATACTGATCATCGTAATCTTTTTCATCATAATATATTATATTGTTCTGTTGAATATATATTTTTTATAATTATTTAACGACACAGAAAATATAATAGGACGCAACTTTTTGAAGTGAAACTTCTTTATCGGGGTTGGAAAAAAATTTAGTGTAACATTTTTTCGTTACGCGTGACATTTTTCCTTTACGCGCCATCTTTGTCTTATCCCTACCACGCGTGGTTCGACGTATTTCTGTAAAGTTGCATATATAAATTATTTTTTGAAAAATAAGGCCATAAAGAAGTTTCACTTCTTACGTGTGTACACTAGTACATGCACACATTTTTTTATATAGGTTGCGTTGTGCACGTGTAATCTATATTCTTATAATTGATTCTGATAATTTTAGTACTTAAAATTTCCAATTATAGGTAAGTACCTGGTCGGTTTTGGATTTATGTATATTCTTCTTAGAAAATAGATTCTGTATTACCTTTGCCATCTTTTAAACTAATGGATTATAACAATAAAACCTCCCTTTATATATGATTTAAAATAATAAATATTTTATTAAGTTTTGTGTTAATTACAGGCTTATAAATGGTATTTGCACCTAGTCGTTAATTTAATTATTGTTTGAGGTGTAACGGTGTTAGGTAAAAGTTGTTATTAGTTATAAGTGGCTAAGCGTGTTGTTGTTTGCTCTATTATTTCAGTAGTATTTCAATCCTTTTGTTATTATTGTGAACTAGCTTTCCGCTCGCGGCTTCGCCCGCTTTGTCTAAAATCTTATACTATAATACAATAAGTATAATTATACTTATAGTAAAACTTCCCTCGACAATCACTCTATGTATTAAAAAAGCCGCATCAAAATCCGTTGCGTAATTTCAAGATTTAAGCATACAGACACACACGGCTAAAAGTGATAAATAAAATCACATAGATACATTAACTGTTACAGCTCTTATATAATGTCTCAATATCCAAAACATGAGAATGGTTTAGTTAGAGGTTTTCGGGCTTTATAAGACAGGAAACTTTCTAAGTTTGGTAGAGTCGTACTATACTTGTTCTATATATAAAAGAGAGATAATAATCTTTATTAATATTATAAAGCTCTGAGAGTTTGTTTGTTTGTTTGAACGCGCTAATCTCAGGAACTGCTGGTCTGATTTGAAAAATTATTTCGGTCTTAGATAGCCCATTTATCGAGGAAGGCTAAGCTATATCATCACGCTTAGACCATCAAGAGCGGAGCAACGCGGGTGAAACCGCGGGGCGCAGCTAGTATGATATATTTCCGAAGGTATATTTTATTTTCGTAGCTAGTAGAAATATAATAATTTGCTCAAATAATGTACCACGTAATGTACCTATGTATGTATGTTCTAAGTAATAGTTTAAGTTTTAACTCTAAGTTGAAGAGCACGTGAAATAAAACGAAAATAATAACTTCTCCGTTAAGCTACGTGATGGATTTTTCTTGTTATCGGATAATTAAATCATGGACGTGATCAACATTTCTGAATAATGTCTTTTTATTATCGTTATAAAAATATATACCTAAGTACGTCTATTCTTTGTCTTCTTCCAGTATAACACTGGTTCTCAACTTCATAAATACAAAAAACTCCATAAGGTAGCGGTGGCGGACGTTAAAGGGTTTTTAACATTTTGGCCATAACTGCTTTATTTTTGTTCTCTTTTATTAAAATAATATGAGTTGAGAGTATTTATTCCTAAAGCAATCTTGGATCCCACCAAAAACACAAAACATTAAAATCAATAAATTGTATAATTTGGCTTTTACACAAGAAAAAACTCGTTATAATAAGTTACATACAAAAGTAACCCAATCCGACTGTACACATTTCGGTATGAATCCAATCATGAATAGAATGAATAAGTATTATAAAAATATAAGATCGTATGCGTGTCTCTTAATAAGTAATTTCAAATTTTACGAATGGAAAGCAACTTTTAAAGATACAAGAATTAATTAACTTTTAAACCAACATATTATTTTCAGGTTCCAATAATGAAAAGATTTTGAATGTTATTTTATAAAAATCTACATCTTTAAAATGAATTAAATAATTAAATTTCAATTCTGTAAAATCGTTCAACCTCAACTTCGCTAATGGACTATTCTAGTAATTCGAAAAGAACTTGAGGAAAAATAATTTTTCCATTTAACTGTTAACAGGTTAAGAATACTTAATGGGAAAGCATATTAACCCTTAATATTTAATATATTTATGCAACCTATTAGTAGATTTTGTATTGTTTTTGAAATTACCAACTTTAGATAATTAATTGGTTTTGACCAGTTAAATAATTTGGTTGATATACTAGCTTACCGCCCGCGGCTTCGCCCGCTTTGTCTAAAACCTAATAAATTATATACTAAAACCTTCCTCTTGAATCACTCTATCTATTAAAAAAAACCGCATCAAAATCCGTTGCGTAGTTTTAAAGATTTAAGCATACAAAAGGACATATGGACATAGGGACTTTGTTTATACTATACGTAATGATTTCCGTAAAATTCTACCCTTCTCAATTTAGTAGCTGTGATTGGAAGTCGATTAATTTTCATCTAAACCACAGAATATTTTTTCCACTATATTATTGCACATATGTATACTGCAATGGTTCTGAAGTACACATAATTTGACATATACCACAATTTGAGATTGATTCCAGGTAACGCGTCTTTTACGAGATAAAATTTCCCCAGAGTTATAAAAACACCTACATAAGAAAACACTTAACTTAAAAAATAACCTACTTATTCTAAAACACGTACGACTTCCAAATATAGCCACCATAATATATTAATTGAAAAGTCAGTTTTTAAAACTGAAAATGAAAATTAAAACCCAATGAATAGACAAAAGTATCCACATAATTAATCTTGTTGTAAGTAAATATCTCTATTGTTTGTAATTATTATTTGTACGAGTTACCGAAATGACTTCCTTAATAACCGTTGGCTTATTTGTACAGACATTTCGGGATTTAATAAAGGCCGTGTGTGGATAGGGCGCGCAAAAACGGTATATTAAAAGTAAAGAAAAGTAGGGTATTTGAGATTAAAGTATAAATTAACTCGGTTTGTAACGTTTTAATGGATCACCCGACCATTTTTACTTTATTTTGGAAATGTTTGATGTTGAATATAAATTCTGGTTTACTATAATATTATGTCTAAAAGAGAGAGAGAGAGAGAGAGAGAAAGCAGATAATACGTATGCATTTTACTAACATTAAATAAGTACTTTAAAAACTCACTATTATCTGCACTACGTTACCTTTGATAAAATGGCAAAATTACAATACTTTAATAAAATTGATCTCAAAATGAATGTTGTGTTTAACTCTTTATTATAATGACAAGTGACATTACATTTTTATAAAGTATATCAAAGTACCCACATTATAATTAATATTACATACAACATCTTCCCCTTTCAATAAGATATAACATAAGGATAATAAAATAATTTGCTGACGAACGATACTAATTTTACAATGAACCTTATATATACACTTAAGCAATAGAGTACATTCATTACAGTAAGTTTAGCTAAACAATCAATTAGTTTGCAATAATCTATATCTATCCATTAGTGCAAAACATAACATCATGTATGATATTCTATAGACATTAATTATAAATCATCTCAGCTAGTAACATTAAACAAAATTTAATGATAACCATTCAATCATAAATTTAACACATTACTCGCACTTAACCTATAAATACTTTAACACAAAAGCCAAACAATAGTAGAACATTCGATATACACATATTCCTATACTACATCATCCGATACTATTTTTTGTTTCTTTTTTTTTTTTAATATTCTTACATATTAAACTAAAACATTAATTATATAGTTAATAAAGAAATCTGTCTGGAGGACGCACTACTCTTCCAGAACGAGTACAATAAAATTTTGTATTTTGCGACACCTCAGTAGGAGAAGAATTTATCTTGTTATTTTGGACATAACTTTCATCAAAATCATCATAATCGCCGATAGGACGCCTATAATCAGGTTTTGTACTTTTATTTAAAACGGGCTCGTTCTGATCGACGCCAGTCTTAATAATTTGCTGCCTATTCCTCCTATACCGTGCGCCGTCCGGCGTGCGCACCCAGTACGATCGCGGCTCCGCGGCCGGGCCCTCCACGCGCGCCGGCACCCAGCGGCTGTGACTCATTCCCTGCCCATCGCGAATACGTACAAAATCATTGTTATTTAACGGCTTTAATTTTCGCGTATGCTGATTGTAGAACGAGCTCGATTTTTTCGTTTTTTCTGCACGTTTTATTGCTACTTTCTCTCTGGAAGGAAGCTTCGGTCTTAAAAGATTCGAACAAACGGGTAGCCTAGTATTTAAACGCCTACCCATCAAAAGCTGAGCCGATGAATAAATCTCCCCTGATATAGGCGTATTTCTAAAATTTAATAAAGCTAGATACGGATCTGTGCCGTCCTGTTCGGCTTTAATTAATAATTTTTTAACAGTTTGTACGTTACGTTCGGCTAAACCATTAGATCGGGGATAATAAGGCGAACTCGTTACATGTCGAAATCCCCAAGCCTCACTGAAATTCTTAAACTCCCCAGATGTAAACTGCAGGCCGTTGTCCGAAATTAACCGCTTCGGGATACCGTGACGAGAAAACATATCCTTTAACTGTTTAATTACCGAACCGGAGGTAATATCTCTCAATGAAGCGACCTCCACGTATTTCGAATAGTAGTCTACGACCAAAATGAAATATTTATTTTTAATCTGAAAAATGTCAGCGGCTAGCACTTCCCACGGAGTGTCCGGTTGCGGGTGCGGCAGCAGCGGCTCGCGCGGCTGCTCGGCGCGGTGCTGCGCGCACACGCCGCAGCGCCGCACCGCCCGCTCGATGTCCGCAGACATGCCCGGCCACCACATCACGTCGCGAGCTCGGTTTTTACACTTATCGATACCTAGATGGCCCTCGTGAATTCTATTTATCATTTCTTTTCTAAGACTCGTTGGTATAATTACTCTGTGATTTTTGAACGCTATATTTTTAATAACGTGTGAAGAAATGGTGAAAATAAAATTGCAGCGTAACGACACACTTCTTTATTTTGAAAGTTTTAACAAGAATGATCCACGTTTAACATATAAAACCAATCCGCTACTTCGAGACGATTCACGTTCATAGTGTCTACTGGATGCCTACTTAACGCATCTACATTCTACATGTTTCATTCGTTCCCCCGGCCTATACTCTACGCTTATATCGTAATCTTGTATAGAAAGCCACCACCTTGCGATACGTGGTATAATGTCACGTTTAGTAAGCGTAGCGCGGACTGTTGTACAATCAGTAACAATCTTAACCTTTTTTTCCTACTATATATACGCGAAAACGACGCAAGGATTCTACAACGGCAAGAGTTTCCAGTTTATAACCTGAACCTAATATACATGCTTTCCTCTTTACTTGTCACCCTACTAAAATATAAAACGGGTCGCAACGTACCATCAATCTGCTATTCCTAATTTACACGCGTCAGTATGTATTTCCGTACAAAGCACAGGATCGTACAAAGCTAACACAGGCTCGGAACACAAACACTTTTTTAATTGTTCGAAACTATTGTTTTGATCACTACTCCATATCCACGAAGCTTTCTTTTTAGTTAAATCGGTTAAAGGGCGGGCAATGATAGCAAAATTGTAAATAAACTTACGAAAATAACTACACAACTCGATAAATTGACGCACACTATGAACATTGGTCGGTGTTGGAAAACGAGACACCGCTAATAACTTTGAATCGCCCGGTTGAATACCCTTAGCCGATATTTTATGACCTAAATACGTTATTTCATTTTGCAAGAACGAACACTTACTCATGTTTAATTTTAAATTTTCTACTTCAAGTTTGACAAGTACCGCTTGCAAAATGTCTAAGCCTGACATAACGTCATTCGAGGGTAAGAGTTAATCGTCCAGAAATGCCAAAATTTCACGTTTACCATGTTTGTTTTTAACATTATTATTTTCAGTTCTACCTACAAATTCAACTATTTTATTTATCAACCGCATAAAAACGGATGGCGCGTTTCGCTAAACCGAATGGAATACGAGTGTACTCAAAATGACCCTGAGGTGTTATGAATGCAGTTTTGTGTGTATCTTCATTACTAACACCACAGACTAATAATAATATACTACGTATACAACACGTAATTATTGATGATGGCCTTGAACCATATCTAAACTCGTAAAATATTAATTGTGGCCCGCTAATTTCGAAACCTGATCGTCTATGTTTGGCAATGGAAATCTATCTTTTACGGTAATAGCATTTAAGGCACGGTAATCAACACACATCCTACTGTCACCGTTTTTCTTTTTGACTAAAATGACCGGAGATGCATAACTAGATTCGGACTCTTTGATAATGCCGGCATCTAATAATTCACTTACTTTAGACTGAACTACTGCTTGTTCGCTATGCGATAATCGATAAGGCTGGCGGTAAATAGGCTGATCACTAGTAAGCTTTATTTTCATTTGTACTAAATCTGTGCACCCTAGATCTTTTGTACCATTAGCAAAACAATGTTTATATTGTACTAATAAACTGATAAGATCTGAACGTTGCTTATTATTTAACGGACCTATTTTTATGTCGTTTAATTTTACACCACCTATACATAAGTCAGTAGTTGAGGGTTGACCTATATTATTAGAATTATGATTGGCAAATCTATGGCAAGCAGTAAGGGCAAGTACCTGGCTATCTGGCTGTAGAGGAGACTCCTGGCAGCTTTCAGCCCTGGTTAGGACCTCTCCCGGCGGCCACACGATAGCCTCGCAGCCCATGTTGATGACTTTGATGTACCCGTCTTCACCTGTGAGCAGGGTGGATGGAAGAGAGTAGGCCACTCCCTGCAGCTCATGATGCCGAGGCGGTGTAACCACATCGTTGCCGACCTTATTTCCGAGAACCCGCACTTGAATGATGGAAGAGCCAGGTGGAAGTCTCTCTTCGTTGACTGTGACGACTTTAAAGCGATCATGGTCTTCGATAGCCTCAATATCGCAAATGGGATTGGGATCTTGAGTACGATTAAATTTGATTATGCCTTTGCTAACTGTCAATGTCATACCTTCGCTGTTGATGACAGGCTGGCCGATTATAAGATTAACATCGGCCATTTTGATGCTAGACAAGTAGGCGTGGCATTTCATGGTTATACCGTCAATTTCTAATTGAAATTCGACTTCTCCACGACTCGTTGAGAGTCCACCGGAGAATCCTTTTAAAATGACACTCGTCGGTTTGACATCCAATGACAATGCGTTCGATACTTGATCGTTTAAAACGTTAACTTGACTGCCGGTATCAATGTATGCTTTCACGTGGATGCCATCGACTTTAACGACCTTTTTGTATATTTCATTATAAGGGCGTAGTACATTTACTTCTTTTATGTTGTCGGTTGAGATAGATCTTCTATTTTCCGTGGCAATTGTAGAACAACGTGAAGCAATGTGTCCCTTATTTCCACATTTATAACATGTACGTGTGTCAGGTAGGGAGCAATCACGCAGTAAATGACCAGTTTTCTTGCATCTCGGACACGGGTCTGTTTCGACATTGGGTGGCATTGACTTTTTATCCAGGTGAGATGGCCTACTCACCAAATTTTTATGAAACCTTGTGTCGATAGGTAAAGTACGGTAGTCGTCAAGTGCACATAAAAATCCTTCGTAAAGCTCTCCTGGCGTGTGGCATTGGAAGGCTCGAGCGTTAGGTTGTAGCGATAGTGGCAGACCACGAATGATACAGGAAACGCTGGCGCTATCGGATAACTTGCACCGGAAGCACATGGCGATTTTATCTTGATAGTATTTTGTCATCGTCTCTGTAGGTTGCTTTTTCCTTTGTAGTAATTCTTCAAGCATGTTTCCATAATCGCGATATCGAGGAAATGCTCGCAATAGCATATCCTTCCATTGTTCCCACGTGTAATCGTAGTTCTCTAGACGATTGTACCACTTCTTTGCTTGACCTCGCAGCTTATCTTGTAGGTAAAATGATTTAGTTGTATCGTCCCATCCATTTATTTCCCCAATTTGGTCAATTTTACGAATCCATGCTTGTACCGTGCATTCCTCACTATCAGGGTCAAATTCCGGGATTAAAGATGCAGCACGATGGACTTTTGACTTATTTGGAGCTTGGGGGTCATCTTCCAGGTTGCGTAAAGCCTTTACTACTTCTTTTTCCAGCAGATTCTTGAGCAGCTTCCGTGCAGGCGGTGAAGAAGTACCCTCATCTTCCTCCGACATTGATTCGTCAGGAGGTCGACAAACTTGTGGTCGACGTCGTTTCATCCCGCTTCTGATTTGTGAAGAAATGGAGAAAATAAAATTGCAGCGTAACGACACACTTCTTTATTTTGAAAGTTTTAACAAGAATGATCCACGTTTAACAATGGCAAGCTAATATATAGGCTTATCCCCTCCGCGTGGCTGGCTGGTAGGCATGGCGGTGGCATGGCGGCTGGCAGGAGGGGATGTCAACATGGCGGCTTGGCTTGACGGAGGTGACAGGCGACGTCACGTCCGTTACCACAGAACACATATTACTGTCCGTTACAAACGTGAAATTCATCTCTTATATCCCAATACACCTTCGCGCTTCCATCTAACAACGCTTTCGTGTGAGGCCAACCAGTTTTATAATAATCCATCGCTTTGCAGAGCCCCACATCATTCCTAGTCTCATTCTCCACTAACTTCAGTTTTTCATCACTGAAACCGGTATTTTGAATAATAAGATTCACATGTCCTTCCACATCTTTTTGAATTTTATCTTCAGTACTATGTAAATTATCTAATTTAGTTCTCGACAATGTGTCCGCTATAAACATGAGTTTGCCTGGAACATAACATACATTTAACGAATATCGTTGTAATTTTAATAACAGTCTTTGCAACCTAATAGGTATATCATTCAGTGGTTTTTTGAAAATAGATTCTAACGGTTTGTGATCGCTTTCCACTATAACGTTAGTATGTCCATAAACAAATTGATGGAATTTCGAACACCCATATACTATCGCCAGCATCTCCTTCTCTATTTGCGCCCAGCGACTCTCGGCAGGTGTTAAAGCGCGCGCCGCGAACGCCACGGGCCGCCCCTCTTGCAACAAACACGCTCCGAGACCGAACGCACTCGCATCGACAGAGACGATAACTTGTTTATTTGGATCATAAAATCTCAAAGAAGGCGCATTCATTAAGGACGTTTTAATTTTATTATAAGCTTTAGTATGTATTTCGTGCCAATCGAATTGTACATTATTTTTTAGTAATGATCTCAACGGTTCCACTAATTTAGCATAATTAGGAATAAATCGAGATACATAATTGGACATCCCTAAAAACCTCTCTAACTCTTTTCTGTTTACAGGTATACTCATGTCTCTTATTACACGAATTCTATCTGGATCCGGCTTAATCCCATTTGAATTAAAAATATGCCCTAGGAATTTAACTTCTCTCACCCCAAATTTACATTTATCCCGGTTGAACCTTACCCCATTTGCCACAGCGCACTGCAGCACCTTATGTAACCGCTCGTCATGCTCCTCTTTTGTCTTACCGTACACCAACACATCGTCGACGTACGTTTCAACGCCTTCACACGCAAACAATCTATGCATTACACTATGAAAAACCTCACACGCACTACTAATTCCGAAAGGCAATCGTAAAAATCTATATCTCCCGAAAGGTGTTGCAAAAGTACATAGCTTAGAACTATCATAATCCAATTTTAACATATAAAATCCTTTACTAGCGTCCAAAGCGGAAAAATAATTAGCTCCAGACAAATTTGCAATTATTTCATCAAGCGTAGGCAATTGAAAATTACATCTTTTAATTGCCTCATTTAAAAACTTAGGGTCTAAACATATGCGTAATTTACCATCCGGTTTTTCCACTAATACTATATTTGACACCCAATCGGTGGGTTCACTAAGAGGCATTATAATGTTAAGCTGTTGTAAGCGATTGAGCTCCTCCTTTTAATTCCGTTTTAATTTAATCGGTATTTTTCTTGCACTCCTTACTACGGGAGGAACCCTCTCGTCTACAATAATTCTATGAAAACCTGGTAATTCTCCTATTCCTTCAAACACAGATTTATATTGCTCGAAAAAGTCTATATTACAATTTTTTATCTCATTAATTCTCATAATCATATTTAATTTGACACAAGCATCTCTCGATAACAAGTTACTGCAATTTAGATTCAAAACAAATATTTTTTCATGTATTTTTAAAGACTTATATGTAATCGAGGCCATAAAGTAACCAATAACATTTAATTTATTTTTACTCACCTCTTTAAGAATTACATTAGTTTTCAATAAATCTCTTTTACTAAATCCTGAGGCTAAATAGCTAGACAATGACATTACACAAACATCGGCTCCACTATCTAATTTAAACATCATCGCTTTGCCATTTACATAAACATAATCGAACCAAGCGTGTCCGTCCATCGTGTTTATTTCAATACCATTTATTATATATTCCTCACCTGAACCCTCTGACGGCGGGGTCGAACGATTCACTTCGCGTAACGATACCGCACTATACCTACAACACTTTGCAAAATGTCCACGTTTATCACATCCCATCAAAAACATCCTGTAAAAAACCCAAGTCTCGCAGCTCAGTCTTTCTACCGTCAAAAGTTGTGAGATCCATGTAATACCAAGTCGGTTAATCTATTTAGTGTCTACTTGAAGGACCTTCTGTCTTAAGTTATTACATAAGTTATTATCATGCCAATATTAAAAATATTTAACGTTTTAAACAAATAGATCGACTTGGACATCGCTTGATTTGATTATTAGTATGTATCACACTACACAGCACGACGGGCCAGCGACCAACAGGAACGAGAGTTTCAATCGCGTGAGGCGCGAGAGACTAAAGAATCTAATATAATATTGTAATATTCATTTTGTTTTCATGCGATGTCCAAGTCGATCTATTTGTTTAAAACGTTAAATATTTTTAATATTGGCATGATAATAACTTATGTAATAACTTAAGACAGAAGGTCCTTCAAGTAGACACTAAATAGATTAACCGACTTGGTATTACATGGATCTCACAACTTTTGACGGTAGAAAGACTGAGCTGCGAGACTTGGGTTTTTTACAGGATGTTTTTGATGGGATCTCACTTCTTTTTGTAGAGCCTTTCTTTTTGATATTTTATTTTATTTGATTATTTTATTATTATAATTATTTAAATTTTCGTGTTCTTTTATTTTTTCGACGTCAGATTTTTCCAATGATTCGTCAATATCTTTTAAAATGTTAAAAATACTCAGTACTTGATAAATTTCTCTTGAAATTGTTCTTAGGCGAGGAAAATGCGCTTTGATAGTGTTAATATAATTTAAGTACTCAAATATGTTTCCTTTTTCAATTAATGTGTAATACTGAGCTACACTTTTGTTTACCAGGCTTTCGAAAATGTTTGTTAATAGTATGATTACGTCCTCATCTAGTGCACACAGATCATTACAAGACCAAACTAAACTATGGCCATGCGTTTTAACATCCCCAAAGACAGCTTTTCCTGTATCGTCAATTTTGATAGCTTTGTCCTGGTTATGTAATAAACTGTAAGGTTGGCCTGCGTAATATGGCTCTTGATTACTTCTATGTTTTGATTTTCCAATAAAACATTCGAATTTGTCATTTAAAGAACTATCTGAAGGGCAAGAATTTAGTTTTTCTAACGATACTTTAAATTTATCTTTTAATTTATCAATAGTTTTATTAAAGTTTCCTAAAGTTTGCTGCCTGTTATGGAGTACCCATTTAATTAGTTTCTCCGCTTCTAATCTGTCCTTAATTTTATTTGTTAGCGCTTGAGTAATTTTTTCTATATTTTTTAGTTGAGATTGTAATTTTTTGTTTGATCTTTTCCTTTGGACAGCTTCACGGTTAACATCGGGGTGGGAAATAGTGTAACGTAACACCGCTTCTCGATTAACTTCAGGATGAGAAGCAGTGTAACGCGACACTGCTTTTCGGTGAACTTCTGGGTGAGAAGCAGTGTAACGCGCTACAGCTGCTCTGTTAACATCCGGACATGAAGCACTGTAACGAGCTAATGTCTCCTTACGTTTTTCGGGGTTGTTCTGGCGGTAACGAGCCGCCGCTTCTTTAAGTTGTTGAGAACGGGAGAGCGACGAAGTTTTAGGTCTTCCTATAACCTTTTTAGGTCTTCCCCCCTTTTTAGGCAAGTTTGTATTATTTTTGACGTGACAACGTCTTAAATTAGGTTGCGACTGGGAGTCACTTATGAAAAAGTGTAACGCTCGGTAACGTTACGATGAGTCACCGAACGAGAGAGAGGCCCGCGGTCTGCCGCGCGCGCAGCACATAAATATTCTACCGAGAAAAAGACGTTGTCACGTAAAATCTTCGCCCGTAAAACCGACTTTACAGGCAACCATTTTTTATCCTTATTATCATCATTCGGAGGCACTTCTGGAAGGAGCACTTCATAATGGCCGCCTAAGTAACTACCAGAAAATCGTAAACGTTTCACCGGATTTCCATAATCACCACCGAATGATCCTCTCAAAAGGCCGTTTTCGTAAACCTCGAAAGCGTACGGATACAAAGCTGCGGCAGCCATAAGTTCAGACACGGAGCCATAGGTAGTTGTTTTTACCATTGCCGTCGAGTACAGGTCGGCGTCAATGTAGGGGTCTCCGTGCTCGTCACACGTATACACTTTGAACTCGTCCCAATGCGCTACCACATACTCCACTATAGCAAGTCTAATCTCATACGACGACTCAGTATTCCCATACATAGAGAATGACAAAGAATGAAATAGACACGAACCATCACCAGGTATACGGACAATCCGGTGTGGGCATGGATGGTCATTCACATACAGTATTTCCGAATCCATTGCGACTACTAGTACTGGTAGATATGCAAGATGTAAGAATACAATTAATACTTAAACGTAACTTTGGTCTCGTTATTTCGACCGACACTATTAAGTAATTATATTTGAAGACTAAGGTATTTATGTAAGTTCCTTAAAATTAACCAAACAACATCCCAATCGTAAGCAAATAATATCAGTAAACTAATGAGCAAGCCTTTTAGTCGTAAATGTAATTTATCAATCGAAATTATAAATGAAAATCGCAAACTTATAGGTTAGGTTTCGAGGCACATCCGAACAGCATGAGGGCGCTCGCACGTATGCGTGCGGCTGCCGCTCGCTCGAAGGCATTCACATTTCATTGTTCTGTCATTTTGGCGTATATTTTGCTTGTCAGTCATAGAGTAAAATAGAGGCCAGTCTGTCTGTAAGGAGGCTAGTCGCGCCAACAATTTATATATAACAGATTTAAATTATAATATATTGTTTTATTAGATTTTCGTACTTCAAGACATGTCCAATCATATTGTGTTTTTCATTACGTCGACCATTTTACAAGTAATAATGTTGTTCAGTTTCATGGGCTAAACACACCCTTACCCACCCTATACCCCCTCCCTTGCCTCATATGGTAGGTACCTATCTACACCTATTAAATTTATAACCACCACCAACCACCAACTGCATAAATAACTTTGTAATCCCATATATTTATATGGGATTACAAAGTTATTGATGCAGTTGGTGTATTTGGAAAACTGGACCGAAATTACAAAATATTTAAGTTTTCCCATGATTAAGACACTAAACTCTATATGTATTCCAAATATGAAGCTTCTAAGTCTGCTAGAAGTGCCTTGGACTTTTGATGATCGGTGAGTCAGTGAGTGACAAAATTTAGAAACTTTAACAAGTTGTCATTCTTAAACTACTGGTTCAAATTGACTGAAATTTTAAATATTCCGTGTTTATACAATGCCGGATTAGTTACTGAAGATTCAGGTTTCTTGCTTTATCCACAACCGAATTATAGGGGGTCGAAAAAGGCCCGAATTGCTTCGAGAAAAGGATGGTACGGCCGTGCCGCTTTTTTTTTTGCTCGACTTGGCGGGGGCACTGCCGTGCCCCCAGATCTATAACAACTTACGTAAAAAGCGGGACACTTATTATATTGATGCATACGATCACAATAGGCGCACTTCGGACGCGTACGTCGCACCTGATGACCTTGATGCTGCGGCGCGGCAAGCGCGCGCTGCGGCCGCGCCGGCCAGGCGGGCCCGTGCCAGCCGCCGCTCGCCCTCGCTCGCGCGCCGCGCGAACTCACCGCTTCCACCTCGACGTCACGACCGACCATTGAACGCGCACTCCTCACTTCATTCATATAACTTGATGAACTTCCCGGAATTTGTGTATCAATTACAATTTTATTAGCAGGCGGCGCGGGCGCGTCGACTCGGCCCGCTTGATGACACGCAGCCTCCGCCGCTCGACACCACGATTCTGCGTCATTCAATTCCAAATCCTTTTTTCTTAAAAGACGCTCCCTTAACTGTGCATCTCGTATTCCTCGTATTAACTGCGTTAGAATGAGGCTATCTCTTAGTTGCCCAAATGAACACACTTTACTTTGTATTTTTAAGCGTGCAAAATAACACTCGAAAGATTCATCTGCGTTTTGATAACACTCGAAAAACAAATGACGCTCGTAATTAATATTCTTCTTCGGGTCTAAACGTTCTTGAAACTTCAAACATAATACGTCATATTTGTTAATCTCACTACTTTGAAAATCGAGTTCTTCATATATTTCACGTCCACATTTACCAATTGAATGTAAAAATAAAGCACACTTCTCACGTCCAGGGGCATTTTCTCTTCCAGATGCAATTAAATACCAATCAAAACATTTCTTCCAATCTCGCCAATTCTCCGACATATTGCCATGGCCCATGACTTAACATTGCCGCTGGCTGTTGTATCGCATTATTGATGCAACTTAAATCTTTATCACTCTTTGCCATGTTCACAAATACTTATAAACTTTTTTAATGAACAATATCTCATTTGTATATACTAATTATTCACTTAATTTGCAATTATTTTCACACCTGACACCATGTTGTGTTTAACTCTTTATTATAATGACAAGTGACATTACATTTTTATAAAGTATATCAAAGTACCCACATTATAATTAATATTGCATACAACAAATAATATTATATTAAAACTCCTATATAGCATGCACAACCTTATTCCTCGCGTGAGAGTTCATTGTTAATTATGTGTACCAAAAACGTAACAATTGTCCTGTCCTTGCGAGGCGGCATAACGTCTTGCTTAAGAGCTAGCGCGCACGAGCAACTTTGTCTCCGCAACTATTTTGTCTCCGCAACTATTTTGTCTCTCCACCCATGGGCTAGTATGAAAGTGCGCGCACGTAGCGACGCAACTCCCCATACAAATTGATGGGAGAGACAAAATAGTTGCGGAGACAAAGTTGCTCGTGTGCGCCAGCTCTGATGTGACAACCTACCTAATAACTTTTGATAAAGTTAAACGCCACACAGTGGTTCCAAATTCAAGTTTCATGGACGTAGGATTCAATGTCGGTCTATCGCGCTGATTTTTTTTTTCAAGACAGATAATTGAACACCTATCAACTTTTTCTAATGGTAAAAATCCCCTAGGCGTATAGTTTTTGAGAAAAAAAATTGTTGAGTTTTTTTTGTATGGAGAAAAATCTTTATTATTTTTTTTCTCGCGTTGCTTTAAATTGCGGATGCTTAGGCCTTAGATTCATATATTAAGTAAGTCCGGATGATATAGTACCCAAAAAAAATAAAATATCTGCATCGACTTGCAGCCCCGCGCAGGAATGATCGATAAAAATTTCAATTTTCCTATGCTCTTTTCTCTTGTATTACCTGCGTTTTGTTGCTCAATACTTGCTTATTCGTACTCCCTACATGACATTAATTAATATTGAGAACATTTCAGCCCACTAAATACGGTAAGTATTTTTTTTATATCTTAAAAATTTTCAAAAACAGTCAATTATAAAATAAGTCACAGTACAACGTAACCCGTGCCTAGAAAGCAATTAGGTAACGACAACAACCAATCTGGAATGCGGTGTTAGTCCCAGTTAAGTCTAAGCGCTAACGAGGTTGTTTATGTTTTGATTTTAAATAAATGCGATTAGGGATGGCAAACTTAAATAAATTACTTGGTAATTTAGGCATACACAGTAAGATTTTTAAAAGATTATTTAGTGTCGACTACTACCACCCATTGAAACTACTAAAGTAGTTGGTAGCCCTTAAAAGGGCTTTTTCCGTAGCCATGAAAACAGCTGTTTTATGCTAATGGATCCGAAATATTGTCGGATTCTAACAGCAAAGATTCTTCTTCTTCTAAACTCACATTAATCAAGTCTGTCTCATCAAGTATAATTAACTTAGCTGCCTCGGGAAATAGATCCTGGTGAGTCAAAGTCAAATACTGCCACTTGGAAAGATTAAGAAATGTTAAAACAGCCAAGGATTTGACTTCAGGAATGTCTTGCTTCTTTTTAATAAACAAAAATTCTGATACACTTGGTATAGTATCAGGGTATTTTTCCAAATGCTCTAAAATTTTCGCAAAAGCTGCTTTGCCTTTAGCTTTTAACTCTTCAGTAAAGCAATAAAAAAGTTCCTCTTAATTTTTTTCACTCATAGTAGAGTCGGATCGTCGTTTTTTTTGTTTATTGCTCAAATCTTGGAATGGAACTCTAGATATCTTTTCAGTGGATGTACTTGCTTCAGTAGTGGACGTTGATGGAACTGATTCAACTATAGAAGAAGAAAAGTTGGTCGGAGTTTCTTCATCTACATCCGCACAATTTCCAAACAAAACATTCAAGTCCACCGAATCACAAGTAGGCCACTGGATGTCAGATTCCAACCACCTTTTATTGTTTTCCCGAGTCAGAAACGTCTTCAGAGATCGGCTTGACTCAGACCATTTCTTCGTTATATTGAGTATAACTCTACGAGAAAAATCTTTGAGTGTACTGCGATCTTCTTCAGACAGTTCATATGGGATTTTTGAGATGATAACTTCAAACAAATGGTTCAAATTCTTCAAATCACCAAATTTCCTCATAATCAGGAACATATCCAAATTAGTACTCAAGCCAGCCATTGTATAGTATACGTAAATGTCGGAAATATAATGGAGCTCAGTTTAATGTGCGGCTTATTTATATCAATTAAGAGTACTCAGGTAGTAAGGGCATGCAGGATTAAATGCGACCGAGTATATAAACAACCTCGTTAAAGCTAACGAGGTTGTTTATGTACTTGGACCTTGTTAACGATTGGGCACTAACGAGGTTGTTTATATACTCGGAACTAACTGGGACTAACACCGCATTCCAGATAGGTTGTTGTCGTTACCTAATTGCTTTCTAGGCACGGGTTACGATGTACTGTGACTTATTTTATAATTGCCTGTTTTTGAAAATTTTTAAGATATAAAAAAAATACTTACCGTATTTAGTGGGCTGAAATGTTCTCAATATTAATTAATGTCATGTAGGGAGTACGAATAAGCAAGTATTGAGCAACAAAACGCAGGTAATACAAGAGAAAAGAGCATAGGAAAATTGAAATTTTTATCGATCATTCCTGCGCGGGGCTGCAAGTCGATGCAGATATTTTATTTTTTTCTGGATACTATATCATCCGGACTTACTTAATATATGAATCTAAGGCCTAAGCATCCGCAATTTAAAGCAACGCGAGAAAAAAAATAATAAAGATTTTTCTCCATACAAAAAAAACTCAACAATTTTTTTTCTCAAAAACTATACGCCTAGGGGATTTTTACCATTAGAAAAAGTTTATAGGTGTTCAATTATCTGTCTTGAAAAAAAAAATCTGCGCGATAGACCGACATTGAATCCTACGTCCTTAGATTACAAAATAAAAGGCAGATGGAGCATGTCAATCGTCCATCGCCCTTGTCAAAGAAAATACGAAATCAAAAACGAATACGAACCTCCGCCAGTGCTATAGCGATTCTAGTGTCATGCAATACGTCAAAAGGAGTTTGATATTTTAGTAAAAAAATGCTGTCTTGTGATATTAAAACGCTGTAAAATTTGTTCCCGAAAACAAACAAAAACATAAAACATCGTTTTACAGGTTTTCTGTAGATTATTTGGCTTATTTAATTTTGTATACAAATAATAATTTTACATATACGAAGAAATTCAAAACTTCAACGTATGCTGCCAGTTTTTTGAAAATGAATTTGCCATTTTTATGGGTAAAACGGTAAAATGGTTATAAGATCTACGGGGTAGTGCTGTTGGATTTTTCGATCGTGAATGTGATTATTTGTATAGTGCAATAAAGGTTCATGATCATTATTAGATTATTTTAATAAGCATTATACATTTTTTTGTTACTTTTATAAAAAGCGTCATAGTCGTTTTAGCTTGCGATTTAATTCATGTGAACTCCATGATGGATATGATGAAAATAAAATGTCCCGCATTCTCGACTAAAAACTACCGCTATTCGCATTCATGTTTTGAAAAATAAAAACTGTTTTTTAATGTAATTTATTTAATTAAATATTGAATAAAATTATTTTGTCCATATATAACTTTAGTAGATAGGTGCTTTATGTAACAAAATAATTTTTACAATATTATAAAAAAAATATCTATCATAAACCCGAATTTATATTAAAATAAAAATTAAAACTTGACCGCTAATTTATGTAGCCTACGTCACTACCACCACTACCTTCATAATTCAGATGATTGCAATGACACCTCACAACTCAAAATCGATCCAACAGTTTATACTGCAGGGCGTGTCAAAGAAATATTATACATACATACACTCGAAAAACATAACCCTCTTTCTTCCGTAGTCGGGCAAAAATTTGGGAAATTTTTCAATATCTGGTAACATTACACGCACACAGAAGCACCGTGTTCGTACAGTGCAACGGCGAAATGACAGCACCACGACAGCACACATAGCTTTATAGAAATGACGATAAATCATTCGGTTTAGTTCGGCAACGCTCCATCTGTCTTTTATTTTGTAATCTAAGCCTACGTCCATGAAACTTGAATTTGGAACCACTGTGCGCCAGTGCCGGAATTGTATTGTTTGAGGCCCAAGATATCTTTATTCTTTATGAATGAAGTAGACTCTCGTAGAGTCATTTTTAATAGAGTCTAAAAATGTAGAGCAATTTTGCTGAGGAATTTATAAAATGTAGATGTACCATTGTTCTTGATATTCCATAATTAGTATCATAATGTTAGCTGTGCATTATATTAGCTGTGGACCTTTGGGGCCCCAGACGTCGTTTCTCCGGGGCCCCTGGAAATTTTTCCGTTTGTCGCCTTGTTCTTCCGCTACTGTAAGAGCTAGTGCGCACGAGCAACTTTGTCTCCGCAACTATTTTGTCTCCGCAACTATTTTGTCTCTCCGCCCATGGACTAGTATGAAAGTGCGCGCACGTAGCGACGCAACTCCCCATACAATTGATGGGACAGACAAAATAGTTGCGGAGACAAAGTTGCTCGTGCGCGCTAGCTTGAAAGACGCTCGATTTATGAAACGTAATTACTACATAAAATTTAATAACAGTTAGAGCTAGCGCGCACGAGCAACTTTGTCTCCGCAACTATTTTGTCTCCGCAACTATTTTGTCTCTCCACCCATGGGCTAGTATGAAAGTGCGCGCACGTAGCGACGCAACTCCCCATACAAATTGATGGGAGAGACAAAATAGTTGCGGAGACAAAGTTGCTCGTGTGCGCCAGCTCTTAACAGTGTATTACCTACTAGTGTTATTTCATCATATACATTTTATATGGTTCTTAACATACATTGTTAATTTCGGAAAACCCTCATTAATATACTTCCACATATTTTACATTTATTGGTCATATTGATTAGTGAGTAGTCATAAGTATTCGTGAATCGATTGCGATGGCGCGATTGATTTTGATAAAACTTTTACGGGCAGATATAACTCACAAGATGAGGATTCACTGAAATTATCGTGTTTCTTCGATCTTATAAAATACTTTCTATGTATCTATTATGAAAACAATAACAATAAACAAGAATTCTAAATTATATGAAAGTTTTGAAATTTTGAGTAAAGTCGTGAGTAACGATTAATTTAAACACTCCTATTCCTGTATATTTTCTTTGAGAGATCAATTACATTAGCAGTTAAAAGAAACACTGAACGAATTATTTGCTACGGAACTAGTTAGGAAAATAAGCAAATGTAATATTGTTGCGTACTCAATTAATATAGTCTATTACTAATACGATAACGAGGAAAGATTTTGTTTGTTTGTAATAAATAAGCTCTGAGATTTTTGATTAATGGATAGATTCTAAATTCTTAATTCTTATTCCTTTTTGATGCTACATTGTTCCTGAAAGACTGTAAGCTGTTCTTCGTGGAATTCGGATGAACCGTTTAATCTAGAATAATTGATTTAAACAAAAACTGACGAACTCAATGATTAATTATTGGACGAACTGTTTTTCTTCTTTATTTAAAAAATATGACAGATATTTATCATTATAATTTTTCATTAAACTCAGTAGGTTTCATTAAACTCAGTAGTAGGTATACATGTTTTATTTTTCATCGATCATAAATAAAATTAGTATAAGTAGATTAAGAAATACTACAAAGATATTTCCGTAAAAAGCAAAAATAGATTTATGCCGTAGATTTCTTTCATTAGACGCAAATTTGATTTCATATTCTGAATATGGAATAGTAATTGCTAAAATTGTATCTAAATAATCTATTTTTGTTCACATATACATAAAATGTGTATGTTATTTGAAAATAAAATACTCTAATAACACTTACATATTGCTAAAATACTTTTATTTTATATAGATATACCTATCAAGAAATCACGTCCTGCCATCCATATAGGCCCATTAAGAAGAGCTGGAACGTCAACACATTTACACATTGCACATGTTAGGCCGGGAGATACTGACACAAAATTTCGGGTCATTTGTAACAGGATGGCGGTCTAGAGGGGTCTTAGTACGCAATGACAAAAAGAAAAATGTTGGTCAGAACGCTGGTACCGGCGGACTAGTCGCGTGGGCGTTAGTCACACTCGTCGGATAAATAGTGAAAGTCCAACGATTTGTAACACAAAAATTTTAGAATTTACCGATAGCCCTTAAAAAAGATGTAGGCGGTAGTGTCATGCCATACTTTTACGATGTGACTTACAGTCCGCCATACCGACGTGAATGCGTTGATTTAAAAAAAACAATTCAACCATTTGTACCGGGCTAACTTTTGCACAGGTAACCATCGTCGTGCAGCCATTTACTAAAATCGCCATGCCATACTTTTCGGACGATTCCAAACCGTTTCCAAATTCCAATTCCGATTCCGATTCCAAACCGCACTACCGCCTACATCTTTTTTATGGGCTATCGGTAAATTCTAAAATTTTTGTGTTACAAATCGTTTGACTTTCGCTATTTATCCGACGAGTTCGACTAACGCCCACGCGACTAGTCCGCCGGTACCAGCGTTCTGACCATCATTTTTCTTTTAGTCATTGCGTAATAAGACCTCTGTAGAACCGCCATTCTGTTACAAATGACCCGAAATTTTGTGTCAGTATCTCCCGGCCTATGTATGTGTCATATTTTGCAATTGTTTATAAATACAGGGTGATGTAATTGGTGTAGTACGAATATCTAAAAATCTATGAAGAATTTTGTGATACAGTAAATGGAAGAATTATAGACTATTTTACATTATTTAATAAAATCATTTAATTTTTTGTTCATTTTCATTAGAAATGTCAATTTTTCTCACCAAGGTGGAAATTTGGATGATAAGGATCTTGTTATAAAAATATAAATTTTGACTAAAATCGGCATTTTTTTTTTCAAAAATCAAATTACTAATTAATAATCAGAGTTATCACATTATTAAAAAAAATAAGCCAAACTATACACAATTTTTACTTGATGCAATCCTCAAAGATCATGGACATAGTGTATTGCGCCTTCCACCATACCATCCAGAACTCAACCCAATAGAGTTACTATGGGGCATAATTAAAGGAAAAGTAGCATCACAAAATGTGAACTTTAACTTGAAAACTGTGGAAGAATTATTTAGAAAGGAAGCAAATGCTATTAGTCTGGATATGTTTAGTGACATTTGGAGAAAGACGCGAGAACATGAGGAAAATATATTCAATTAGAACCAAAAGTAGATAATTACACTGACTCATTTATAATAACATTAAGAAATTCCGACGGCGAGTTCTTCGAGCGATGAAAGTTTCAGTGAAGTAGAAGATTACGATTATGATTAAATAGATTCTTCTTCTTCTCTATAGATACTGCTTTCTGAATTGGTGGTAAATGTTAAAACTGTTAAACTGTTATGACGATTCAAAAGTGCTTCTAGAAGAAGTCTAATTGTATAAATGTTTGAGTTTGAGTTTAAAACCAATAATGTGAAAATTATACAATAAACATGTAACACATATTTGTTAGCGCGTATTGGTAGGTATTACGTACTTACTAAAAATATAATATTTCTTAGATATCTTTACTCGACCAAAGTCAGGACAAGACTGCTCCGCAACTGCAGAAGACGTCCGTTATTTAAATCATTATCAAAACAACCATCCGTGTGTTGGGAGTGAGCGCACGTGTTGTTGTGCATTATTTGATAATTGAATGATTATTAATACTTTTATCCAATTGATTATTATTAGAATAAATAATTAACTTCATCAATTGATTTACTTTTAAATTATAATTTTACAGGTAAATTATGAGAGCTTTCATAATTATATTTGCATATATTTATCTACAACGCACCCATTTTACAATTCAAGTCTAAAATGAAACTAGAGTCGCATTTATTTTTGAACATACTGTAAGTGAAATTGCATAAGTGTGTGTACTGTGAACATGCCAGCTTTCCTTAATTGACCGATACCATACCTACCCATAGTCAAGCGAACAAAGTCACAGACAGGATAGAGTAACATAAACCTTTTCAATGAAAAGTTTTATTTGGGAATAAAAATTTACGTCCACTCTATTTCGTAATATATTTTTACAACCATTAAAATCAAATGGACGTATTATGGGGCTTATGATTCTTGTCTTGCCATTTATTTACTTTGAACGGAGAAAGATTAATTGAAGGAAGCCGAAAACAAGATACTTCGATTAATTTTTCATGAAATTTTCATTTCGCTATCCGTAAAATACCCTTTAAAATGATAATTTGTCTTAAACCAAGGCTGAGAATACGAAATTTTATGAAAATAAGCTCTGCAAATGATTGCGGGTTTCAGATAATTAAAAGAAAATGTCCCGCAAGTATTTATTGCCTCGTTTTACGGCATAATTATACCGCTTTATAATATTCCAAGAAAATTATGTTTTGGAAGTATTTATTAAGAAAATTAGAAGATATCCGCCACCTGCAGGATGTATTAGACCTCAGCTGTTTAATAACGAAAAATTAAATTAAGTTAGTGGGGTCATATAATTTGCATTTAGACTTATTAAACCTAAATAAGTTTAGTAAATGCCATCTTAAATTACATTTATTTATAATGAAAAGTCATCTTATAGATGTAATATGTAGATAACGTTAAATATAACTTTAGATTGTTTTGACGATTAAGTTGTATGGAGGTACTAGGTAAGATTAAGCGCTTATTAAATAACAAACAGGGATATAAACCGATTGTATTGTCATTCGTTCAGAAAATTACAAGAGTGAAATTCGCAGGGAAACATGTTTGTAAAAATCGCGTTGATGTAGTCTGCCGTTTTGCGAAAATAGCTTAAAGTAGATTGTGCTTTACGTACGGTAATGTAATGAAAAATGTGTGATGCTACGACGTGAAGGCAATGGGATAGAAATGGGTTCGCGCCTGCGGACCTGTATCCAAAGATCAAAAGCGTTCAGTCGAGCTGTAGGCATACAGCGCGCCACACGATCGCGAGAATTTTGCAATGACATTACGTAAATGACATGTCGTTTCCCGCGCGTTTTGACATAAGTGTTGCGTTCAAAAGTTGAAGTGTTTAAAAATAATTTATTAATTATTTAATCCGTTAAGCAGTGGCTGTGTTTTAGTGAATGGAAGTTTTTTATATTAGTTTTAATTTTGTGAAGGAGAACAAAAGGTGAGTGAAAAAAAATTCAATCACATTGAAATATTGACGTCGATAAAATTTTGGGTCTCTCACTTAATAAATAAAAAATTTGCAAGCATTAAGTATACGTTCGACGACGACGTAATAAACGACTATTTAAGTATCCGTACAGACTTTGTCTATCTTTAATGCTATAAATAACTTTGCACGCATAAGGCCTTAGGATTTTGTCACAGATTCAATTAAAAATAAATAAAAACTGGTTCCAACATCCGTCTTCCCACTATTTTAATATTTTGCCGGATCATTAACAGTGATTCATGTGAATCAAAACTAAAATCTATTTTGAAATTGTCTTTCTTTATCACGACGCCGTTATTCGACGCATTCTGTATTTTTAATAAGAATCCGTTTCAATAACACTTTGATCGATTGCTTTCATCTGTTTCTAAATCCATATTGACATATTATTATTAATCCGAAAGAAGCTTTGTCCTTCTCATCGAATAATTTATCGGATTTGATGAATGTAGAGATTCAAGGTTCAAAAATATATACTTAAAATAATAAAGGGATCTTTTTCTCTGAACGCGTCAAAATTTATTGGCAAAAGGATGAGCCACATATTGCTAAATGTAAGAACAAAAACAAATAGGTTATAGGCATAAAAACAGTGCAACCATCTGTTGAAGAGAAATCACTAAAACATCCATATTTATAGAAATTAGTCTTAAGAATAAATAATATTATCTATCTATTTCCTTATATAAAACTTTTAAAATTTGGTAAAGTGAAAAAATGCACAATTTTGGAAATATTTTATTGTTTTCTTTTGCGAGAATAAATAGGTAGGTGTTTACAGGAAAACGTTTGTGGAGTCAGCTCATTCTTGCTCAGTTTAAAAGCTCTACTTTCTATATCTCAAATCTCAATGTACCTAAGTATGCTGCAAATGCAATGGTACGTTAGAAAACTAAGAACTTTACCTATTATATTTTCGAAGTTTACACAATTGAATAAGTTAATAAATGCAGTGGTTTATTAATTGAAATTTGCATATCAAAATAAATAATAAGGTAAGTTCAATATTTTTTGCATAATTTATAGGTATATTATGTCTATTTGTTCCGGATAATCTCTTAAACGGAAAGACCGATATCAAGAGGCTTTCACTGGCAGATTGTTAAGCTAATTTGTTTTTATTAATGAATAAGGGTTTCCCTCACCAGGCGCGGTCCCAGGGGATGTCACGGGGGACATGACCCCCCCCAAAATCGTACTCGATAAAATAGAAAAAAATTATTATACTGTACAAAATATAAAAAATGGCCAAGTGCGAATCGGAGTCACTCGAACAACTAAATTTCCATTTAAACTTTGCGAATGTCAAAATTTGCGAAAATTTTCAGCATAAACAAGAAGTTTGATTTTTTAAATATTTTTTACATAATCTAATTAAAATTCATGTATTTCGCAATTATTCCTATATCTGTATTTTAGGACGTTACATTGTAACAAATTTCATGATTCTGTGTACATGTGGCCGGGAGATACTGACTTAAATTTCGGATCATTTGTAACAGGATGGCGGTTCTACAGGGGTCTTAGTACGCATGTAATGACAAAAAGAAAAATAATGGTCAGAACGCTGGTACCAACGGACTAGTCGCGTGGGCGTTAGTCGAACTCGTCGGATAAATAGCGAAAGTCAAACGATTTGTAACATAAAAATTTTAGAATTTACCGATAGCCCATAAAAAAGTTGTAGGCGGTAGTGTCATGCCATACTTTTCCAGTGTGACTTACAGCCCGCCATACCGACGCGAATGCGTTGATTTAAAAAAAAAACAATTCAACCATTTGTATCAGGCTAACTTTTGTACCGGTAACCATCGTCATGCAGCCATTTACGAAAATCGCCATGCCATACTTTTCGGACGATTCCAAATGGACACCATACCGCCGAAAATCTGCAAATTTTTTTTTCTCGCCAAACGATTTGTACCACCCTAAATTTTTTTTTCAACAACTCCTGAATCATTATAAATAGAAGTGTGATAATGCCATACCTGTGGGAGGTGAATAAGATTTTTTTTTTATTGTAAGATTTTATTCGTATTTTGAATGATTTGTAGTATGGCACTAATTTTTCCCTATATTAAAAGTATGGCAAATATAATAATGGTCACGTTGTATCATATACTTTCCAAAACTTCAAATGCCATACTGGTACAAATCACCAATTCTTTTCATTTTTTTTACGTCTTGGCTTAAGTCTTACAATCTTCCGCCCCATTTTTGCAATCTGCGATATTTTTTTCTAGGTAGAATTGTATACGAACAAACAGAATATAATGATCCCATACCTACTGTAAAAAATTATTTTACGTATTGTACAGTCGCATTTTTGAAACGTGACGAATAAATTAATTTTTCAAGTATGGCAGCACTTTTTCCCCCAACTAGAAGTATGACAAATATAATAATGGTCACATTTTATCAAATACTCTCCAAAAATCCAAATGCAATACTGGTAAATCGTTTGGCGAAAAAAAATTTTTTGCAGATTTTCGGCGGTATGGCGACCATTTGGAATCGTCCGAAAAGTATGGCATGGCGATTTTCGTAAATACCTGCACGATGATGATTACCTGTGCAAAACTTAGCCTGGTACAAATGGTTGAATTGTTTTTTTTTTTAAATCAACGCATTCGCGTTGGTATGGCGGGCTGTAAGTCACACCGGAAAAGTATGGCATGACACTACCGCCTACAACTTTTTTGTGGGCTATCGGTAAATTATAAAATTTTTGTGTTACAAATCGTTTGACTTTCGCTATTTATCCGACGAGTTCGACTAACGCCCACGCGACTAGTCCGCCGGTACCAGCGTTCTGACCATCATTTTTCTTTTTGTCATTGCGTGCTATGACCGCTGTAGAACCGCCTTCGTGTTACAAATGACCCGAAATTTTGTGTCAGTATCTCCCGGCCTAACACGGGAACTACACTGGGTTTTGAATTCCTTACGAATGTCGAAATTTGCGAAAAAATGAAAAAAAATTGACGGCTGTATCTTTTGATTGCTTTGGCTTATACGTTTGATTTTATCTGTCTGGAACGCGTAGAGGTATCAAGCTGAAATTTATATCGAATACTCAAGTCTACGGCCCCTAAATGCTGTAAAGAAATCAACCTTATAAGCCAACGCAATCAAAAGATACAGACGTAAATGCTGAAAATTTTCGCAAATTTCGACATTCGCAAGGGAATGAAAACCTACAGGGTGCTTCCTTTGGTGCTTCCTATGAACACAGAGTCTTGAAATTTGGTACAAGTAACGTCTTATAACACAGATATAGGAATAATTACGAAAAATATTATGAATTTTTAATTAAGTTATATAAAAAAAAATATTTTCAATAATTTTAAACTTAAAAAGGGGGTTGCCCTTTACTCATGAACGCTTACATGTATTAAATTTACTCAAGTGTATAATATCTATAAGCTGTAATAAAATCAAACTTCTATGTCAATACCACAGGTCAATACAGCCGTAAACGCTGTAAATTTTCGTAAAATATAAAAAAAATATGTAAAAATATGTAAGTATGTATTATAACTTGTATTGACTACGATTTTGGACCGCGCCTGTCCCTCACCCTGTTTAGGGTAAATTGAACCAACTGAAAAATACCACTTGAAGCAGACGAAGTCAAGGGTGTCAGATAGTTGTATTACGATTTTAATGTAGTTACAATATAAAAATATAATGTACACTTGTGCAGGTAGTTCTGTCACAGATTATTATTAATGAAATAGTTAGTAACTACTTATACTTGTTTTTTTTTGTTATGCTGTTTTTTTGTAAGGAATAAACACGCTCGAAATTCTTGACCGATAATTTAAGCAATACCTAGATAGTAATTAAAAAGTTTTGAAAAAGAAAAACTTCATGAATAAAACAATTATGGAAAAAGCATTAAAAGATTTTGGCGACATCATAAAAGCATTAAAAATATGTTTCAAGTACATAAAGGGTAGATATAACAATAATATGGTGAAAATGAGAAGCTTTTAAAAAGACTGAAGGAGTAGCTTACCGCCCGCGGCTTCGCGTGGGTACAATTGAGAATATAGCACGACAGACGTTATATATCCATCCGGTAGTCATCTGGGATTTATTTTTTTCTGTATAAAAAGCTGACGACCTAATCCAATATTTGATTTATTTTTAAGATTTTAATCACGTAGTATATTATTATTAGTCTGTGATTTTAATGATCCATCCATGATACATCCACCGTTCTTCGACCCAGACGGAAAGTAATATCTATAGTTGATTTGGCATCAGATCCAAACAGAAAGTAGTTGATTTTGAATTATTAAGGATATAAATTATAACATATTACATAATCGATTCAAATCCAAAATTGAATTACAATTTTCTCTATCAGTTGCCCCACATAACGCTTCATCGCATTAAGATTCCGCTAACACCCGCATTCACCATCCATACGTCCCGAATCTGTGTTTATTTTAGGATATCATTATATCTATAACACAATACGACATAAAGCATAATTTTCTCCAAAAGAAGCGATGTGCGCGTGTGACCTTGTACGTGCGTATCGTACCATTGTCAACCATAACGAATATTATGTTATAGAGTACCTTGTCTATGGTAACTTCCGTATCTAGAACGTTGGCTTTATGAAGTGTGTTATGTAATAAAATGAGGTTTGTCCAAGTGGCAAGATTGGACTGGGAAGAAATGGGCGAATAAATTTGGCTTTCTTGTACATAATAAATCTATACTAATATTATAAAGCTGAAGAGTTTGTTTGTTTGTCTGAACGCGCTAATCTCAGGAACTCCGATTTGAAAAATTCTTTCGGTGTTAGATAGCCCATTTATCGAGGAAGGCTATATATTATCATCACGCTAAGACCAATTGGAGCGGAGCCACGTGGGTAAAACCGCGAAGCGCAGCTAGTATTGTATAAAATACGTTTACCTATCTATACTATACATTTATACAGAATGGGTTATATATACGGTTAACTGCTTACTGAATTTAAAAGAAAACAATCCAATCTACAATTCGAACAAATCAACATAAACATAAACAAGGAATTTATTAGTTTAAAAATAATTATTCATCAGTTAACGGATTGATGTGTAAAATTTATTAGATTGTAATTTTAATCGAAGCTATTGAAATTTGTTACTGTCGATTTTGAGTTAAATATCTGTAAACTTTTAAGTAACGAAGATGCCTTTCAAGTTGTAAAAGCTTAAAGTATAAGAAGAACTTTGTTAACTTCATTTTGAAAGTTCGGTCTTACTAATTGCTGGTATTAGTTACAATGTAATCTAATAGAGAAGATGCCCTGTCAATACGATACGATTTGAATTCAGTTTATTATATTAAAGTTAAATTTATTAGGGCGAGCGCGAAAACTATCGTCAAAGTATTCGTAGCGTCATCGAGAAATTTCTATAGCAATTTGATGAACTTATCACGTTATTTGAGTATTTTTACGAGAAAACAGAACACCAACACAAATGAAGTTAAGTGTCCGTTTGTATACATGGCTAGAACAAACCAACACATATAAACATGTTTGACTTCCTCCGATTGTCAGTTGCTTCTGAAATTAGGGAACTAAGGGACTTTTACTGGATGGTAGCTTAAACTTGGAACATTTTTCATGTAATTTTAGGGACTAAAACTTTATGCGTTTATAGTTCTGCTCGTGCTCTGTTACATATAAAATATAAAACACGTAAAGAAGAAGTAAACTTGAGAGAATATATGGAAATGACAAAGCTTGTTAACCTGGTCCCCAATAAAATAGTCCTCTTGTTTTGCTTTTCCCTCCGATTGAAATATATCAAGCATAATATTCTTTGACGTTTCGCTTTTCCTTATACGAGTTAGTTTATGACGGCAGTTATATCGTGGTGAAACAATATATCCGGTCCTTTTCCTCTCTCCGAAAGGTTTAGACGTAATCCACCTTTGATTCGACATAACTTGGACAGACATGGGCCAATTTTGGGTGTGATAGGTTGACAATAATAGAATTGTCACGTCATCAGAGATAGGATATTTGCCGCTTGTAAGTGTAGGATATGTTTTGATGTTTATAAATCTATATTTAGTTTACTCAGATTAGAATAATTAAGTATAGAGAATTATAGACATGTATAAGTGTGATCTATATAATAAAAATGAATCACGAAATGTGTTGGTAAGCGCAAAACTCGTGAACAGCTGAACCAATTTCGTTTCATTATTTTTTTTTAATATTTATTGCACTACGATGGTGGTTCTTATGGAGAGAAAACGTAAACATGTACCACGAGCGAAGCTGGGGCGGGCCGTTAGTTAAGCATAAAATAATTCAAATAAAGCAAATACGTAAACTACAATGATTAAACAACTGCGTAGATATAGAGTTGAAAACAACACAGACTTTGCAGTTTCCTTCAAACGGGAACTTTTCGTCTCTATTCAAATTACTTACAACTTTCGTAATACAGCTTACTATTTGCAATTTAAACGTAAATAAAACCCGAGTGTTCTTTTACTATTAGTTTTGTATATTACAAGGTACGTTATCATTGGCTTATTATAATTACTTATAAAATGAACATTTCCTCTGAAGAAATACAGCGAGTACAAGGAAATAACTAAATGACATATTCGGTCAACGAAGCGTACTGGATTTGCTCTGAACCAATTTTGCTCTATGTGGATTTGTGTGAACGTGGTTAGTTTCTGATATAATAACCATATTTCAGTGATCAAGTCTTCGTAGAAGAGCATACGTATCACTGATTTCAGAAGCAATTTTAAACTGAACGAGATTTTCTCGTGTGGCATGAAGTTTCGGTTGAAAATCTGATGAGCTCGTACAGTCTTCTTAAGGACATATTTTTTCCAAAAGCCTAGGAGAGATGACTGTGTAGTAACTGTGTAGTATACCGCGTTTTGTGCAAAATATTAGCACAAACTATTTCGTTTATTATTTTTTATACTAAAAAAGATAATATATTATCTAATAAAGTGTTATTTTTCTTTTTGTTTTGTTTGAACTATGTATGTGTTAAATAATACATAGTTAAATAAAGGTTATGGTATTGCATTTTAGATAAAAGCATACACCGGGGAGTCGGTTAAAATATTGTTCTATCCCAAAAGAGTTTTACCGTAAGCCATAACAGTCTTTCAACATACAAATAGACACATAATGATTAGCAGAAAATGTGAAAAAACATTCTAAAATTATACTTATTGGAGTATTTTATGTGGCAAGGGAATATGAGCGCCAATTGGATATATTTTACCTCCATAAGATCTCGTTTCGATATAAATTGTAGCTATTTTCGTAATAGGAAAGCTAGAAGATATAAAAATATTTGTATAATTATCTTTATCGAATGAAATTGTTAGTCAGCAATTAATGAACCTTGAACGACAAGTTTTAAGAAGCTGTAATTAATTTAGCGGTTTATTATAAAAATGAGTCCATATAATTACGTTTTTCATTTTTAGTAATTACAATAATTGAATATTTTTAGTAATTATTTTACTTAAGTACTTTATATCTATTTTATCATATCCATTAAATATTATATGATTCTTTTACAATCTTGCGACCTAACGTCACATGAGTAGAAAAACGGAACAGAGGCAAAAATTCAAACAACCGCGCGAATCGATTGCACTACTACAAGTACGCGGGGCATGTGTGTGTGACCACTGACCGCTTGTTGCGTACGCAGCGATTCTGGAAAAAACCGGTTTGCGCTTGCACAGGCAGTTGACAGTCTCAGGCAGGGCCGGATTTAGAGGTCCAGAGGCCTCGGGGCAACAAAGGAGTGGAGGCCCCCTCGCCCCAAATTATTTTCCTAATAAAATGAACAATTTTTCTCAATCGAGTTTTTCAATAAATAATTTATTGTGAAACCAAGTAGATTCTCTTAGTATTTAACAAACGCATATAAATATAATCGGAAACATAAATTATCTGAACTAAATTTTAGTGATAACGAACGGAACTTTTCGAGCTTTTTTTACCGAAAAATCGTTGATGATTTCGCTGAAATCCAGTTCTCGGAGTAAATCGCTTTCAATGCTCAGGAGAGAAAGCCTTGATAGACGGTTTTGTCCCATCGTGGTTCGAAGCCTATTTTTTATAATTTTCATTTTTGAAAATGAGCGCTCTCCAGTGCAATTTGATACCATCAAGACTAAATACATTCTCAATGCAATTTCGAGGTTTGGGAATGTAGCTCTAAAAGGAGAATGGCAAACTCCCATAGGGCTCTGGGCCTGATCGTTACACTGATGATTTATAGGGGATTAAATAGATAAAAATATACAGATTCTATGAATATAATAATTATAGATCTGTTCTATGGGATAGCAGAGATATTGGGGTGTAAAGTAACAAAAATAAAAGTTAGTTTGCTTGAATTAAATGAATTGCATTGCCTTTTTCTAGGTCCAAGTAAGTTTATTTTCTATCTACATTGTCTAGTTAATAATAGTGTAACAGTAGAACAGTCAGGTAATACAAATATTGGATCCAACACATATTATTCAACACACATTTTAACTTACCAAAACATCAACAATCACTAGGTAGGTACATTTCTATATCTTTATAAATGGATGAATCAGGATTCGCTTTCATAATAAGACTAATCAATTCAAATATTATCTTTAGAGTAAAAATAGACGATTGAGGCAATTTTGAATATAACGTTACTAAAACTTCACTTAAAAGTCAAACACCAAACATAACAAATCACTCATCACTGACACAATTATGATTAATAATTTGACATTTATTAATGGCCAGCTACCTAAATAAAAAGGTTATAGTTATTATTGATTAAGTAAAATATGTTTTTATTTTATAGAATGACCTAAATAAATTAAGATGTGTGTTAAAAAAAAGTTAAGTTTTGCTTCTGATTTTTAATAGCATTTGAATTTAATAAAACTAAAAATGAAAATTAATAAACATTCATTCGTATGTGGTATTAATCTATATATTTGACTATTTTACTTCTGACAACACTGACATCTCTGCTTGATAAGACCGGTAGTGAACGAATTCTTTTTTTTCAAAGATTTGTTTTCCCATAGAATCAGAAGTCAATATTTTACAAATAATTATTAAAATTAACATTATGAATTTTAAATATATTATGATTTCTGCAACAGTTAGGCCCAGTTTCGCCATTCTCCTTTCGATCTTCGAGAATTTTGTAGTAAAATAGTTCCGGCGATTGATCTTTTCCATAGTCCTTTTTGTATGAATCAATCAAAGACACAAATTGAACCAACTCATTACCAAGACTAGGCTCTAAATCATCCGTATACACTTTCACCAATGCCTCTGCAGCAGCGTGCAAATTTTCACGGAATCGAATACCCAACCTCCGAGGTTGCGGGCAAGTACCACCCCACTGAGCCATTGAGCCATTGAGGTACTCCCTCAAGATGGGTAGTAAATTGGAAGTGCTTATCAGGGCCATTTGAGATTTTGATATTTCACTGATTGCCTGATTAGAGTGAACAAATATAGATCAATGATTTCTGTTAATATTTAAGATTAATATAATCAAATAATCATGTACTGTAGGCTGTAGGTAAAGGTAAAAGTGAAAAAAAATATCAAAGGAAAAGATGTTTACTAGTTTTACTAGTTGGAATTTGAAAGATTTTTTTTTCCGAAGTCTCTATTGTGGGGGCCCCCTGCTTGTGGAGGCCCCGGGCCTTCGCCCCGTTTGCCCTCCCCTAAATCCGGCCCTGGTCTCAGGGTCTGTGCGACGCACGTTGTTTGTTTTGTTGGTTGCAAGTTTGAATATTTTAATATAAAACGTAATATTTACATGGTAACGTACAATTGGGTTTTTTTCATTATACCTCCTGATAACTTTATTGCATTTGTTGAATTGCTCGAGCAAAAGTTTCGCAAATATTTCGATCTTGAAATAAATATTGTCAATGTTGGTAACGAAATACTTAAACGTATTGAAGATTGTAAATTTGATATGCCATGTGAGTGTTTCCGATATGTTCGATTCAGAATTTACCACACTATTAAAAGAAACAACAAGTTATTAAAAACAAAAATTATAAAAAGAAAATTATTAGAGTAAGTAATTTGTAAAATATTCTATTATACTGAATAATAAAACTATTTAACAAATGTTTTGTTTAATTTGTCTTAACTTATTGTGACAACCTTACCAAAATAGTTAACAATTTTGCACGTTGCGTTCTTAAGAAGCTTAGTCTCTGTTCCGTTTTTCTACTCACGTGCTAACGTAACGTAACCTATTTACGGCTCTATCCATTTTCGATAATGTAACAGTGCGTATCTATCGAATCCTATCAAAGAACGGCCATCTTATGCACACAGAGTAATCCATTTGCATTCACTCAATATGTTAATATTACAAAAAAGGACTAGTAGGAAGATGTACGTCCTATTGGTCTAACAACTGGCTGTTAACTTGTTGCTTTGTTGGGTCGTCAATCTTTGCAGAAGAAAAAGCTTTGTCATTGTCTAATCAATGCTTATTTCTCTTGAATGCAGTGATTGTTATACAATGTTTCATGTTTGCTTGTAATAAGATCAGTACCAAGTATTGCAACACACGGCATCCGACATCCTAAATAGTTTCGACTATCTAAAATCCTCTTGAATGATGAAGATGCAACAGGTTGCTATAATGACGCTATAAATATAGATTATAATTAAGTAGAAGTTTAAGAACTCTGACTTTAGACGTGACCCTCATCGGATGCCCCTGAAGTAATAATTTCAGATTTTAAACTAGTGCACATTATCATTTGCTGTCAGAAGTTTTAATGGGGTCACTGATTTATGTTTGGGCAATTGACCTTTGAACTTACGAAGATGAGCAAGGAGCTACTAATCTTATAAAAATTAAACTTTTAGCTTCTTTAGATCTACATGTACATGCTCATCTCCTGTATATTATATCACACAGGCTATGTCTAGTAAGAGAGCCAGAGATATCTAAAATTTTATAAACAAAAGGTCAAATAAAGATTTATTTATATTAATGTCACTGTAAAATTGTAAACATTATTATATTAATAATGCTAGAACAAGCACACGGATCACAATTATTCGACAGTTTACAAACTCCCAAGTTTTTAATCTAACAGCGACATATAAAAACTAATAGTTTCAGTTTGAAATGAGGTCACGTAAATAAAAGTTTTATTGTGTTAATAAGAGATATGTCCTGTTGATATTGTCCATTGTTACATTTCAAATCAAAAGCCTCGTTATGACGTTTGAAGCTTTAAAGATTTTATAATATGCTCATATAATTAAGCTTTATTAGTATGAATGAGCATTTTTGTATTAACTCATTTCAAGTTTTATAGCAAATAAAAAGAGTAAAATAATTGGAATTAAAACAATTGCAATTATAGGTTAATCTTAATATTTGGTGAAACATAATACCTAATACAATTAGTTTCTTTATTGATATTAGGTATGTATTCGCGTAGAAAATAGAGAGCATTTTGGAGATTCTTATCAAAGCACTATTTTGATGTTTATCTTAGAAGGGCTCTCTAACTTCGTATTAAGAAAATGATTTCAAGTGTTAAAGAGCTCTACGTGTTTTTTACTCACGTGTGCACTCCTGGAATTCAACAAGGCATTCTTAGTACAAATGTTTGGATATAAAATATTCTCATATTTGTACGTGAAATTGAGCAGATATATTGTATATATTGTATGAAAGAGTCTTATGATAAGCAAACAATTATTTTATCAGAAAAGATTTGGACACAATTGTATAGTAATTTCAGCTTTTTCTACCAGATAGGATGTTAAATTTTTATAAAGGAATACAACTGACTTCTCATTTTCTTGTTTCGGCAAAATTAGAGAAAACATAAAAATTACGTTTTACCCTCATTCGAAAACGTGATCTCATCACCTGGAGCCGATCAAGCCAACATAATAATATACAGTTGAATAAAGTCTGCTCATTGAAGTAGTATAGAAAAAAATATTGGAAGTAGCCTTAAAAATAGTTTTTCTTTTTTTTAACAAGAATTTAAAACAATATTTTTATTAATTAATAGTAAAGTTGGTTGATGAATAAAATATTATTTGTTTGGGACAGCATTAACTGAAGAGATTTCAGACCTAGTCTATCAGACTTCAATAGTGGCGCGGTCTTGTGTATAAATGCCGACATGTGCCGGCTGGATAAAGGGATTTCACTCGATAAGCTTCACTAATAAACAATATTATGTATTCCAAACGTATTTTTTCGTGCAAATTATACTTTTTAAAGAGTTTATTCAAATTTGTTTACAGATTAAAACTTTTTATTTCTACAGACAACAATAATAACGTATGAATATAAAAAGGTTATTATTTTAGAATTGTGAAAAGCAGTCTGAAACCAGAATGGGTATCTAAAAAGTACAATCAAGTATTAAGATTATTTTATAACTAGGTTTCCGCCCGCGGCTTCGCCCGCGCAGTCAAAAAAAACCCGCATAGTTCCCGTTCCCGTGGGATTTCCGGGATTGCGTCATTTTCCCGGGATAAAAAGTAGCCTATGTCCTTTCTCGGGTAACAAAATATCTCCATACCAAATTTCATGAAAATTGATTCAGTAGTTTAGGCGTGATTGAGTTACAGACAGACAGACAGAGTTACTTTCGCATTTATAATATTAGTATGGATTAGAACTACCTTGTATTGTTAAGACTATTTTTATTTACTTGAATGGAACTTGCGTTCATATGGTAAGAAAACCTATTGGAAGTATCATGAGGTGATTATAGCAAATTAAAACTTTAGGTTAAAATATACTTTTACAAACTATAGTGTGATTATTAAGCTTTATTACGTGTTTAAGTTATATTCTTTCCTTTTGGTAAACTACATGTCTATGGATAAAGCAATGAAATCGAAATCAAATATTGTTAATTACATTACATAGCAAATATACAAGGAATGTACACCGTAAATTGAAATCAGGGGAGGATTTCTGTAGGAACCGATAAGCGGACTCCATTACAAATACTAATATGGCTTAATAGCGAGCTTTTGTCCGAGATAAAGGGAATATTATATGTGTATTTACTGAGGGATCAAATAATCTAACGGGATTGTACAGCCGATATATTAACGCTGTAGGAAAAAACGGTTCTAAATTAGATGTATACTACTATTAATATAATGATTTTTATTAATTTAATGATCAAAGTATTAATTCCTGTCCTGTTGTATCACATATACCTATAATATATATATCATCCATATCTATATCTAAGATATCTTACCGTACCGTAACTTAAAAATTAAGCAATGTTTTCTTCGAATCTTATGTTGAATTCATCATCAATGTCTGAGCAGATTACCTTGTCTAAACCGAAGAATAAAATATGAAATAATAAAACAATACACCAAAAATGGATCCGTTTTGATAGTTGCCACATACATAGTAGAACATAGTAAGAACCCAATCATTTACCTTCTGTATTTTTTTCGTATATTTTTCTCAGCGATAAAGTCTATGGCTCTCCACTTGTCAATATCATAAACAATACTGTAAGTGACATGTAACCGATACAATACATATAAAAACAGATACCTATATTTTAGCTTCAATGTCAGCCATCCCATTATTTGCTTCAATACAATAGGTGTTAAGGAGTTGTTTTAATTAAATAATAAATCTATAGTCTATACTATCCTGTATTTATATAGATTCTAGGTCACTAACATTAAAATATTATTTACTAGCGACCCGCCCCGGCTTCGCACGGGTGCAATGCTGATACTAAATACACTACAGAAAAACTGTGAACGTTGTATATAAAAGCATAGCGGCCCGCTCCGGCTCCGCACGGGTATAAAAATATATAGCCGGGTGGCCGGCCGGTACCGCCGTAAACGCTACGTCCCGCAATTTTTAAATCTGTAATATCTTCGAAAATATTCACTTAAATCATACGGTGTAAAGGGCCATATAGATCTATATTAAATGAACAATGTATTCCAGGTATTTAATTGGTTAAGGATTAATGCTGTATTGGTTAAAATCGCTTCGAAAATTAGCCATTATTTGTCGTAAAAAGTAAATGACAAAAAAAAGTTATTGTGGGTGGTAACCCACAATAACTTTTTTTTGTCTATCTCTTATGGGTACATAAGAGATAGACATATACCATCGCGGACTTTTCTGTAGACCTTTTCAATGTGTATAATACTTAGTACATTATTTTGATAAAACTCGTAGGGTTCAGCCTGCGTTTGCAATGTAAGCGGAAAAAAGGTAATTTTTTACGACATCACATTATAAACCTCAAAAATAACTACTTCTCCACTATTTAATGGATGTTATTATACATATAAACCTTCCTCTTGAATCACTCAATCTATTAAAAAAAACGCATCAAAATCCGTTGCGTAGTTTCAAAGATTTAAGCGTACAAAGGGACATAGGGACATAGGGACATAAGGACATAGGGACAGAGAAAGCGACTTTGTTTTATACTATGTAGTGATTAATTGCCTGACTTATTTAACTGTGGAATGAATCATAATGTCCTTCATTTTTGAACGAGCATCGAGCATTAGTTTCTTTTTTTTTAATTAAATAACCACTCTTCGAACACGACGTTCGATGTTTTGATACAGCCTGATTTTAATAGCAATGAGCATATTGCCATATTATTATACCGAGCAAAAGCTCGAACGCGGTTGACGCTACGATGTCCTATTTCAAAATGTTCGAAAAAGTGTATGCCTTAAATTTATTTGAACGTTCTAACAAAGTAATGTTGCTGGTAAATGCAGACTTGCTATGACCATCGCGTCGAACAGAGCGTCGAGCATTCGCATGAACATTACATTACATGGAAATGGTTTTGGGAACTGAGCTTTTACCTGTATTATTCCATTCGTTATAAAATAACATAGAGAAGCTTGAGAAAATGATCAAGTATTAATACAAATATTACGTTTATAACTAACTTTATAAAGAATTCAAGAAAACCAAAAAAAAAAAAAAAATAAAACCGGCCAAGTGCGAGTCGGGCTCGCGCACAAAGGGTTCCGTAGCAGCAAATATAATAAATTACAGTTAAATCAACCTATCTCAAAAACTATAAGAGATACTTTGATCAAACCAAAAATCGTTGAAAGAGTTAATTAGCATGCATCACCTCTATTTTTTTTAGAATTTTATACCCCGTAGTTATAAAAATAGAGGGGGGGGGACATACTTTTTACGACTTTGAGAGCTGATATCTCAAAAACCGTTCACTTTAAGAAAAATGTTTTTTAGAAAACTTTATATCATTTTAAAAGACCTTTCCATTGATACCCCACACGGGTATGTACATCGAAAAAAAAAATTTCATCCCTCAGTTACATGTATGGGGGGCCCCACCCCCAATTCTTTTTTTTACTATTTAGTGTCATATTTTTGTAGCGGTTCATACAACACATATTCCCATCAAATTTCATCACTGTAGTACTTATAGTTTCCGAGTAAATCGGCTGTGACAGACGGACAGACGGACAGACGGACAGACGGACATGACGAAACTATAAGGGTTCCGTTTTTGCCATTTTGGCTACGGAACCCTAATGAGAAAAATAAAGGTAGATATTTAGTTAATGTCATATTTTGAAACGTTAACGGTGCGTTAAGGAAACGCTAAACATATAATTATGTTATTTTATTCAAATTGCATTGGAATCGTCAGAATAACATTACTTTTGTGAAGATAAATTAAGGCCTCTCATTTTAAGCCACCCTTACATCTGGTACTGACACTTGAAATGCATTAGGGATCTAATGAGTTAAACTTTATTGGATACTAAGCTCGCGCCCCCTTTGTCGAAAACATAATAAATTATATGTATACGAACATCTTCTTCTAAAATAACTAATTATACACAAATTTAATCACATGTTGCGGTAAAATGCCAGCCAAATTGTATGTACACAGCACAGTTGAGGTTAAAAAGTATCTAAGAACTATGGAAGTTAAATTTTAAATTATCATAGAACTTATAGATTTGACTTGAGCACGGTTTTGACCTGATTTTTAAATTTACCCAGTTTTGGATCAAATACGTCAAGTTCTGTGTTTGGCTTACGCGAAGTCAAATCATTATACAGGCGACACATACGGACCATGTGATTAGGTATATAAAGAAGTATTATTTTTTAAAACATTTATGCAGAAGAGAGAAGGGTGTCTGGGATTAGGTTTTATGTTAAAATAATAGTTTTAAAAAACTAAAAAACACGCTTTTTATAGAAAACCGAACTAAAAAATAAAAAATTTTATCAAATTAGTGTATTGTCATCGGTCCTCAATAAATCTACAAAGTTTGAACGAAATCTGGCCGTTTAAAGTGGGTCAAAATCGCGCCCAAAGAAGTCGGTTACAAACAAACAAACATACAGGTGAAGCTAATACAAAGCGTGTAATTAAGAAGTATTATGTTAAATTTAAGCATACATACCGATTACCGACATGTAGTCATTTTCTTTTAAACTATGACGCAAGACCCTTATCCTAAAGTTAAACTATTGGATTCCAAAGATTGGATAAATGTAAAGATGTTTGTTTTCATTTACACAAAAAAAAAAAAAACAAATCAGTTGATGTATTGTAAATAGTATGCAAATAGATTGTGATCTAATGAAAAAGCAAACAACCCGGGTTCGAAAGTTAAGAAGTAGGTTTTTTTTTGTTTTAAGATGTATAGATTAAATGCCAGTTTTAATAAAAAGCGAACTCAATTTTTAGTGACGTAACTATATAAAAATACAAATAATCAGTCTACATTAGCCATACTACAATAAATATGAAGTGTAAATAGCATTAAAAGAAATATTTTTAATATAATATGTACATTCATACGTCCTAATATGACAGGAATTTAATATTTCTTTACGTAAAGAGAGTAATCTTCTAAGGTATGAAATGTTATGCACAGCGATTTTAGATCCTCTTGCGGCATTAGAGAGGATTTGTCAAAATGACATTTTACATATTGAATTGCTGGCGAGAAAAATTGAAAAACGCCAATACGAATTGTGGAAATACACGAAAGTTTCGACTTTCGATTTGCTTTCCATGAAATATTTTGAGGTGAAAGTTGAGAGTAAAATTTCAAAGCCGCGTTATGGCAATATCGTCATGTAATGGAGTAAACGACGATTTTGGTATCTTTCACTCTGTGTGCTCGGCACTCACGCTGTTTTATTATTGTTTGAAAATGCTTGTCTATACCTGGTATGTAATATATGAATACCTTATAAATACACTAGGATATGTATGTACACTACTGCATAATAGTTTAGAATTTAGATACCTGTTAAACTATTATGCAGTATGTTAGATATTCGTTACGTATTCACCTACACTCGTCAATTCGTGGAAGAGTTGGTATTAGTTGACATAATCAGATTTCGTGAGATAAACTTCAGGGCTCCTGTTTGTACGTTTACGTTAAATTCGGTTCGTTCGTTCGTGTTTATATACCGTAAAATGAGATTAACAAATCTAAAAGCCTTTAAACCACTGTTGAAAGTAGGAGTACTTGGAAATAGATTGTATAGTAATAGTAATAGATCTTATAACATTTAGGTATTGTATTATATATTGATCAACATTTTAAAGTGATTGCTGCGTTTTAATTATTATTTACCATAGTTATTTACTTATTGTAGTAGTAGCTCTCCTTACATTTCACGGTTTATTTATTTTCGTAAACAGGATGTTTGTAATACGAAGATAAACAAAAGTTAATAATTCATTGTGACAAATAACAATTGTTTACTCCATTGAGCTTCGTAGAAGAAAATTATTATAAAGTATCATTATATTCATATTTCTAGATTTATCTTCTCAATTAATTTTTTCAGTAAAGTAAGTACTTTTTAACTTCGTTTATAAAATTGTACAAATGCGTTTTCTTGAACACTGACCATATCAAAATAAGATTAAATTATACGACTAATAAAAATCAAATCTAAGAAATTCCTTAAAGATGCTTAATACCAAGTGGTACCTATACCTCTTAAACTATTATATCACTCGTATTCTTTTGAAAGAGTCCAAAAAGACCTTGCTTTGACATTGATGTATTTACATTTAAAATCCATTACAGTATAGCCTACGTCAAATACAAGTAAGTTGATGAAGACTAATGTATTTTCCATGTTTCACTCCAATCTTTCAATGTATACAGGTCTCTGGACACGGTGTTGGATTATGAAAAATAGCCCTTCAGTTGAAATATGCTTCAAAGACATTTTTATTTGAGTAAAGATTTATTATATTATCACAGAATATTTCCCTTTATTGCATTTTATTTGTTAACAAGCTTCCGCCCACGACTTTGTACGTGCATCCCCGTTTTTCCCCGTTCACGCAAGAATTTCGGGAAATCCTTTCTTAGCGGATGCCTACGTCCTAACATCTACCTGCATGCCAAATTTCAGCCCGATACATCCAGTGGTTTGGGCTGTGCGTTGAAAGATCACTATATCAGTCACCTTTGAGTTTTATACATATAGATTACTATTTCTGTTTGTCCATCTTATTATGTTACGTAGTAACTATGTAGAAATGTGTAGTAATTATTCAGTCAAGCATTATATAGGATTAGGTTCAGGATAAAAGGATGCCTATGTGCTAATTAGCGTTGCTTACTAATTAACGTTTACGTAACGCTATTTAACATGACTCAAAAATTGACCTGTATTTTAAGTAGGTTTTGCTGATTATTGCCACTTTTTTTAAAGGTTTGTTAAATAATTTCCTGTTACTAGAATTACATCAACGTTGGTTAAAATCATTTTGATTTATTTAGTAAATAATTATAAGAACATAAAATATATTGTACGAGAAAAAGCATAACCAAAATTGCGTAGAATATTAAAGGAAAATTGAAAGGTATAATTTAGAACAACTTGTATTTTGAACGCAAAGTTTTGTAATAAAAAGTTGTGCAGATAAAGGAGACCAAATAAGCAGAAGTCAAAAGTGGAGCTCAGAGAGACCGTATCGATTGTATTTAATTTCATTTCTTATAACATATCTAAGAAATCTATACTAATATTATATAAAGCTGAAGAGTTTGTTTGTTTGTTTTAACGCGCTAATATCAGGAACTACCGGTACGATTTGAAAAATTCTTTCGGTGTTAGATAGCCCATTTATCGAGAAGGGCTATAGGCTATATTATATCATCACGCTAAGGCCAACAAGAGCGGAGCACTGCGGGTAAAACCGCGGGGCACAACTAGTAATATTATATTCATGATGCAAAATAAAGGAATAGCAATTTTAGGTGTTTTCTATACAGACAGAATAATTAGGCAAAGCCTATTCATCCCTATAGAGACTTACTTGGGGACTTTCCTAATTACCTAGATTTTGACGTTTATTTGTTGGCTAACAAATTGCCTATATTATAATTTTATACATTATTCAAATTATATTGATTATGTTTATTAAATATGTATTCCGAATTGATAACTCTATTCATATTACCTTTGAAATCCACAAATGTTTAATCAACTATTATTTGCATATAGCTAATTAATGAAACAAGATCTCCATTAATATTATATTCATATCATGGAATTAGGTCATTTAAATATAGTTACTCCTGTTTAAATATAGGCTTATAGGCCAAATACAGTATTTTGTTAAATGTGTGTTTTTATACTTTTGTCTATTAACCCGTTTTGTCCCTACAATATACTATTGTCATTAATGAGATCAATAATCAATTAATATAAGAAAGTTTTTAACAATAAAATACAATTCTTTTCAATCAACAATTGAAATGGAAATACAATGCTACATTTCCGCTGAGCGTTACAATATATAAAAGCATCGTAGCAATACACTACGTAGCTGTTTCGTAGAAACATTGAATGTAGCTCGTAGCGTTCGTTGTAGCAAATTTTCGATGTTATACTCGTTTATATTACTTATTACCTAGTATAGTATTGTATTATTGTGTTATTACATACAATTACCATAAAGAATTCTTGTTGAGTCTGCTGTTGTCTATCGTGTAATAAGCGATATCATAATATTTTGTTACATAGTCAGTTATACGAAAAGTATTGTAACACGTAAAGGTTTATCCTAAAATCTATTTACGAATAAATGTTTCCAAATTGTAATGTAGATAAGAGAGATGGTACAAATCGATGTTAAACGCCAATAATTAATCTAAAAGCTACATGAATAAAAATAAGTACAATTAGTAAAAAATTCATCAAGCGTTTCGTAATCCTCTCGGTCAGACAGTATACATTTTACGCCTTACATTTACAACATGGTAACACCATGCAAGCGTAACCTTATTACTAAAGAAGATTACCTCACTCGCACTTTATTCGGCATTAGTTTGCTTTTATCCACCATTAAACACTACAGCTGTTCTCCTTACACATAAAAAGGTTTTATAAAGAAATCCTCAATTGTACTAAATCCGAACATCTAATTGTTTCTCGACGGTCACAAGGATTGTTACGAGCTCAATACCGATTGCTTCGAAGAATGGCGGCTTTAAGTGAATTGATACAGCAATTTAAATACATTAGTCTTTGTAAGGGTCTGTTCTAGTTTTTACCTAGTGAAAACTATTTTATTTTTGATTGAAAAGGTTTGAACTAGTTATTTTTGCGTACCTTTAAGCGTTGTTGGTTAATTATTATAATCGTTATTATGAAAGAATTCGTTTGAATTAGGTAACTCAGTTTAAATAACGTAATAAAATGGCGATGAATCGATCCTATTCTGATAAATTGGATCGAATAGTAAAAATATTTTTACACTTCTTAAGAAATAACAAAGAAATTTTAACATCCAGAGTGCTCCGTATATCAAAATATGCATTTAAAAACGAGCAGTTGAAGTGGATTTTAAAATACCTTTATGTTGAAAGTTACCCACGAAGTTATTCAACGTAGAAATATTTATACAGTTATATTATATTATTCATATTTTTATGTAAATGTTGTTTAGTCTCTCTATGGGGTTAAATTTTATTATTTCTAAGTCATACAACAAACTGTCGTGATAAAAACATTGTTTAATCATAGGAATTACCATATTATGTTAATTTTTCTATCATAATACAGTTTTAAATTTATGACATGATTTGAAATAGCATAATGATTATAACTTTTTCTAATACGACGTAACATTTGAGCATCAGCGATGTACAAAAGTAAATTTCCAATACAAAATAAACAGGAAAAGTATTGCAGAAATATCAAAATTCTGACGATAACCAACTTTCATGCTAAAAAGTAACACGATATTTAATAACTATACCTAATACTTCGTAATCATCATCACTACATAGAGTAGTTGTGATTTCGCGAATCACGTGTTGGCGAACCCGCAAATCAGTGGTACCCCATCCTAAAAAAAAAAAAAAAAAAAAAAAAAAAAATTTGGACTCTTTTCCCACTAAAGCGGCCACGCTGAGTCGATAGCACTAACTCCCGAAGCGATAGGATGCATGGTTTCGGAGATGTGCAGATCGATTAACTCTTATCTAATTGATATCCGGTGGCCTTATCTATCAACACCGTCCCAACTCGGCGTTCTTATCTATTACTCATTGTGCACCTCGCTTATCACTGCTTTTGTATTAAACTTCTTTGCTATGATCTACCTCGCTATTCTAACCAAACGATGTATTATTATATTCAAGAAAAAATACGTCTAAAATACTATAACAATATTTATATATTATCGTACTATATTATTATAATTGTTGCTTTTTTAAAAAGCGATTCGCTTCTGGCGTTGTTTATCTAAATCTAACCTAACCTAACCTAACCTAATTATTTTTCCGGGTAATCTGATGTATCGAACTTTGTTACGAGCTACCTCGCTATTCTGAATCATCAATAAAACACATTCATTTTACTGCCATTTTTATTGGAATTGTAGCCTTATCTACTTATAAAATAGGAGCGAAACATCTCATCCACTAAAATATCGTTGTACAGTGTGTTCCCTGTAAATATGCTCGTAAAACTATGCATTGAATATCCCTGAAACTTATATAGCAAATACATTAAGCAATATTCACCACAAACTGAAGTCCAATCATTCTGAATCCTATCAACATTCCAGTCCCATCTCTTACAATTCCTTTTCAAAAACTGGAGATGATATCGCTCAGGTGTTCGTCCATATGAATCAAAATATTGACCGATGCCATTCGTATCGATATGTACAGCTACCCAGTGTGAACCTGGTTTATCATCCGCATCCAAATTGCATATTATATACGTTGGTACATGGGTATACATAGGCAGTCTATTAGCAGCATAAACATTATTTTCTAGACTGGGATGAATCTTTTTCATATGTTTTTGTAATTCTAGTGTATCCATGATAGTACTGTTATTAGCAGATTATTTCAGTACCAATCTATTCAATGGTTGGCATAGGAATGTTCAATTATAGTGTTTTGTATAAGATTAAATAGGAAGTTTGTAATGAAATAAAAAAATAGTAAATTGCATACAATTTGTTTTATTTAATTTTATAATGTTTCCTTTAGTTACATATACACAAAATGCATTAAGCATAACACATAAATCTAAAATATAACACACATTATAACCTTAACTACTATAGTCTACAGTAACATTTCTATTTTTATCTATTTCAATAATATTATCAAACTCAGCATAAACAATACAGTTAATTGTTTGTGTTAGTGAGGATTCAAATCGTACTTCTAATCTTACACTACCATGCTTTATGAGATTCCAATGAGCTGATGAGTTAGCTGATAAATCAGGAGTTAAATCAAATGCTAAAAGACAGTAGCCTTTGGCATACTGTTCACGAGAGATTGCATTTCCTTCATTAAGAAAGTGAATACCAGTCCCCGAGAATAGAGTATGATATGCCGATGTGAATATATTATTATTAAAAGATGGTTGCAAAGCTTTTGAAGGTATTTGTTGACCATCAATATATAACCGATCATTTATTTTTAGCAATATAATATATATATTAAATTTTTACATTAACATTTTCATTTTTTATTTCATCCCTTTAAACTCTAGACGTGCGAAATGTTTCACTTTATCCATCCGTTTACTGCTATTGTGGCCGGACCAAGTGGATGTGGGAAGTCAAATTTTGTAACAAATTTCATAAAATCAGTTAAAGAAATATGTAATTGTGATTTTAATCATATCACATGGTGCTTTGATGAAATGCAACCTTTATATAATTTACCAAATGTTAACTATCATCAAGGAATTCCAAATCTTAATATGTTCGATGGTGAAAACCCACACCTTATTATTATTGATGATCTAATGAGAGAGTCTGATGGAAGAATTGTGGATATATTTACAAAAGGTAGTCATCACCGGAATCTTAGTGTATTTTATTTAACACAAAATTTATTTCATCAAGGTAAAGGTCAAAGAGACATTTCTTTAAACTCAAGTTATATAATTTATTTTAAAAACCCTCGAGATAAAACTCAAATAAGATATTTAGCACGACAAGTGTCACCAGATAACACAAAATTCATTGAAGACGCCTACAGGGATGCAACTTTAGAAGCACATGGATATTTAATGGTAGATTTAAAACAGAATACAAATGATTTTTGTCGTATCAAGACAAATGTATTCCCATTTAATGGTCACTGTACAGTCTACGTCCCCACGAAAGAGTTTAAATACACCAAGAATCAAACAATTCAAATCATTTCTAAATGATGCATCGTCGAGTCACAACGCATAAACATTTGCTAAATGCTTTGCATACGCTTAAACCAAAACATCAAAGAGCATTACTTAAAACGTGTGATGAAAAAGAAATAAATTGTATTTGTGAATGTATTCATAACGTTTTACAAGGAAAGATACCACTTAAAGATCAAGATAAACAAAAATTGAATAAACACAAAAATATACTCCGTAAACTGGTGCGTAAGTGTAAACATAAACTAAGAAAAAATATTATTATACAAAAAGGAGGGACTTTCTTACCAATAATATTAGGTGCAATATTGAGTGGATTAGTAAGTGGGCTAGCCAGTTAATATGGAAAATGCTAAGAAAATGATACTTATTGAACCTGGATTGATTGAAAAATTAAAACAAGAAAATAAGGATACAAGTAATTTGTCTCGATTAGATATTGAAATGCAAAATATTATGAATAGTAAGACGGAAGACCGAAAGAAGTGGATGTTATATTTGCAAACACTACAAAGATACCTTCACTTTACCGAAGAGGATCGTCAACCACTCAGATTACCAATTTATTCTGTTACATCTAATGAATATTCAAATGAGTCTAAAATTGGTTTTAAAAATAAAGATAGAGATCTAAAAAGTTCAGTTGATGCTGAATCTTTGTTGGAGGAGAAAGGTTCCATTAAAAGTATAGAAAGTGAGGCAAATCCACTGTATTCACCAACACAAATACTCAGTTTAATACCAAAAACTTATAATAAAAAAGGTGAGTCATTATTAAACTTAATTGGAACAAGTAAAAGTAAAATACGTTGGGATAATGAAGGCACAGTCATAATTGATAATGAAAAAATTCCAGGAAGTAATATTGTTGATTTAATAAATGATTCACTTAGACCCTTAAAAAAAAGTGATCCGATAGGGTGGGATAGATTTGCTAAAGCATTGAAAGATATTAAAGTACCACTTACTTATATTGGAAATCCAAAGAGATGTGAGTTTATTAACCAACTTCAAGCGAAAGATCTGAACAAAACCTCCGAGATTGAAGTTCAAGAATTTTCTACACCGAGCAGTGGAGATAAAAGATATATAACTAAAATACGTAAAAAGATCGATTGGGAAAAATGGACCCCGTACTAGAAGAAATTAACAGGATTTATTATGATCCATCTAACCCCGCTGGTTTTGGTAGTATTGATAAATTATCAAAAGCTATGAAGGGTAAAATGGATAAAAAGCAAGTAAAGGAATGGTTACAATCACAAGAAACATATACATTACATAAACCCATTCGGAAAAAATTCCCGCGTAATAGGTACATTCTATCAAATATTAATGAGCTGTGGCAAGCTGATTTAAGTGATATGCGAACTTATTCTCAATATAATGATGGTTTCAACTACATACTTTGTGTTATTGATGTATTTAGTAAATATGCTTTTGCAAGACCAATGAAAAAGAAAAACTCAGAAACAACTAAAGAATGTTTTGAAAGTATATTTACTGAAAGTAATTCAACCCCTACTCACATACAATCTGATAAAGGTACAGAATTTGTTTCAAAAGATGTACAAAAATACTTTAAATCCAAAAAGATAAATTACTATACCACTAACAATCCTGATATTAAGGCTAGTATTGTTGAACGATTTCAAAGAACTCTAAAAATGAAAATGTGGCGTTATTTCACTCATAATAATACTTATAGATATATAGATGTTTTACAAGATTTAATATACTCTTATAATCACAGCATTCACTCGAGTATTAAGATGTGCCCATGTGATGTAAGTTCCAACAATATTATGACAGTTTGGACTAATCTTTATGATAGAGGGTCAAACAAACTTTCTTTAGAAAATTCAAAACCAAATTTCAACGTGGGTGATTATGTTCGAATAACTAAATATAAACATGTTTTCCAAAAAGGATATGAATCAAATTGGAGTGATGAAATATTTATTATATCTTCAATAATTGATAGATCTCCATGGGTTGTTTATACAATTACAGATTTACAAAATGAACCAATAGTTGGTACTTTTTATGAAAGAGAATTACAGAAGGTCACTTACAACCCCACCTCACAATATAAAATAGATAAAATAATTGGTACTCGTTATTCAGGCAACAGAAAAGAAGTATTAGTGAAGTGGAAAGGTTATCCAGATAAATTTAACAGTTGGATTTTAGCTTCTAGTTTAAAAGAAATATGAATAAAGAAAGTTTTTATTTAACTTTGCTCAGCAATAGTTCAATGGAATACTTTCCTGATAACAAGACCACAAATTTTTCAACAAAATTACCAAAAGCTATGAAATTAGAAGGTGAATGGTTGGTTGGAGTTGTCGAGTTTCAATATCCATGCACAATGTTTACTGTTCAAGATCATGAAAATGTTGTATACATCACAAAAACCATGTTAATTCCTAATGAAGATAAACCATCAACAGTGTACTACAAAAAACATATTCCCGCTACCAACTACGATAACGTTGAACATATTTTGAGAGCGTTAAATGGTATCGGAGAGAACTTGAAATTTCGTTATGATGAAATAACAAAATTTGTGTCTGTTTCTGTTTTGGATAAAAATATAACATCCGTAACATTATCACCCAAATTAAGTTTACAACTAGGTTATGAACCAAATACAAATCTCCTAGACAGAAATTTTGGGAAGTGTCCTGCTAATTTACATTTAGGGTTACCATCTCAACTATTTCTATATTGCGACATTATCGATCCTCAGATTGTGGGTGATGTTATGACTCCGCTATTAAGAGTCATTTCATTAGATCCTTCAAAATACATTTATGGTGCGTATAAAATGCACGTTTTCTCTCCACCTCACTACTTACCTGTTATGCGAAGAGAGTTCGATACGCTGGAAATGGATATAAGATCGAGCGCAGGACAAAAAATACCATTCCAGTTTGGAACCGTGTGTATTAAACTACATTTCCGCAAATTATAATAATGTATTCTCCTCATGATCATCATAAATGTCCATATGAAAATTATTATTCACATCAAGCTGGATCAGGAGTTGGAGTAATTTATAAGGGTTCACCATACCAACGCGGTCATGGTATTGGGAGCTTCTTAGGAGGGTTATTTAGATCAGTTTTACCTTTACTTTCAAGTGGTGCTCGAGTGGTTGGTAAGGAGGCATTAAACGCTGGAGTAGGACTTTTATCGGATATGATTCAAGCCCGTCCTATGGAAGCCTCAATAAAAGATCGTCTAAAGCAAGTTAGTACGAACTTAAAACGAAAGGCTGATAACAAAATTGATCGATTAAACATGACAGGATCTGGGTATATAACTAAAAGAAAACGATTGGCCTCGTTCATTCCACCACTAACAGCTAAAGTGAAAGCTACGAAAAAACTTGGTCTAAAACCAAAAAACATCAAAGATATATTTTCAAATTAAGTATGTCTTTCCTTCATAATCATTCTTGTGAGTGCGTTAAGTCAGAATTAGATTTGTTTGCATTACCGTCCACACAAACAAGCATTGAAAATGGATTGTGGATTCACTATAAACCAATTTCATCTCTTGCTGATGATGGACCTATCGAGTTTCAAGTTCCTGGAACAGGCGATGACTACATAGATTTGTCTCATACATTACTCCACATAAAGGCAAAAGTATTAAATCAAGATTCAACAAACTTGTTATCAGCTACAGTAGTAGCACCTGTAAATAATTGGCTGCATTCACTTTTTAGTCAACTCGATGTTTATTTAAACCAAAAACTTGTATCACCACCTAATAATACCTATGCCTATCGAGCATACATGGAAACCCTTTTAAACTATGCTCCTGCTGCTAAACAATCTCATCTTACTTGTAGTCTTTGGTATGATGATACAGCAGGCAAAATGGATTCCACAGATGGTAAAAACACAGGATTTGCTAAAAGACAGGAATTAGTTAATGAAAGCCGGGAAATAGAAATGATTGGTCATCTTCATGGTGACATTTTCAATCAAGATAAATTTTTAATTAATGGTGTTGAAATGAGTGTAAAATTAGTTCGGTCAAGAGAGAGTTTTAATTTAATTGCTGGGTCAAATGATGAAAAGTTTAAAGTTTGCATTACGGATGCAACTCTTATTGTTCGAAGAGCACGAATTAATCCGAGTGTATTACTCGCACATCAGAAAGTTTTAGCTTCTACAACTGCTAAATATCCTATTACTCGTGCTGAGGTTAAAGTTTTAACAATTCCATCAGGTGTTCAAGGAAAAACTCTTGATAATATATTCTTGGGACAGGTACCCAAAAGATGTATTATTGGATTTGTGAACAATTCCGCATTTAATGGTTCACTTACTAAAAATCCATTTAACTTTGAAAACTATGGTATTAACTCTTTCAGCTTATATATTGATGGTCAACAAATACCTTCAAAAGCTTTGCAACCATCTTTTAATAATAATATATTCACATCGGCATATCATACTCTATTCTCGGGGACTGGTATTCACTTTCTTAATGAAGGAAATGCAATCTCTCGTGAACAGTATGCCAAAGGCTACTGTCTTTTAGCATTTGATTTAACTCCTGATTTATCAGCTAACTCATCAGCTCATTGGAATCTCATAAAGCATGGTAGTGTAAGATTAGAAGTACGATTTGAATCCTCACTAACACAAACAATTAACTGTATTGTTTATGCTGAGTTTGATAATATTATTGAAATAGATAAAAATAGAAATGTTACTGTAGACTATAGTAGTTAAGGTTATAATGTGTGTTATATTTTAGATTTATGTGTTATGCTTAATGCATTTTGTGTATATGTAACTAAAGGAAACATTATAAAATTAAATAAAACAAATTGTATGCAATTTACTATTTTTTTATTTCATTACAAACTTCCTATTTAATCTTATACAAAACACTATAATTGAACATTCCTATGCCAACCATTGAATAGATTGGTACTGAAATAATCTGCTAATAACAGTACTATCATGGATACACTAGAATTACAAAAACATATGAAAAAGATTCATCCCAGTCTAGAAAATAATGTTTATGCTGCTAATAGACTGCCTATGTATACCCATGTACCAACGTATATAATATGCAATTTGGATGCGGATGATAAACCAGGTTCACACTGGGTAGCTGTACATATCGATACGAATGGCATCGGTCAATATTTTGATTCATATGGACGAACACCTGAGCGATATCATCTCCAGTTTTTGAAAAGGAATTGTAAGAGATGGGACTGGAATGTTGATAGGATTCAGAATGATTGGACTTCAGTTTGTGGTGAATATTGCTTAATGTATTTGCTATATAAGTTTCAGGGATATTCAATGCATAGTTTTACGAGCATATTTACAGGGAACACACTGTACAACGATATTTTAGTGGATGAGATGTTTCGCTCCTATTTTATAAGTAGATAAGGCTACAATTCCAATAAAAATGGCAGTAAAATGAATGTGTTTTATTGATGATTCAGAATAGCGAGGTAGCTCGTAACAAAGTTCGATACATCAGATTACCCGGAAAAATAATTAGGTTAGGTTAGGTTAGGTTAGATTTAGATAAACAACGCCAGAAGCGAATCGCTTTTTAAAAAAGCAACAATTATAATAATATAGTACGATAATATATAAATATTGTTATAGTATTTTAGACGTATTTTTTCTTGAATATAATAATACATCGTTTGGTTAGAATAGCGAGGTAGATCATAGCAAAGAAGTTTAATACAAAAGCAGTGATAAGCGAGGTGCACAATGAGTAATAGATAAGAACGCCGAGTTGGGACGGTGTTGATAGATAAGGCCACCGGATATCAATTAGATAAGAGTTAATCGATCTGCACATCTCCGAAACCATGCATCCTATCGCTTCGGGAGTTAGTGCTATCGACTCAGCGTGGCCGCTTTAGTGGGAAAAGAGTCCAAATTTTTTTTTTTTTTTTTTTTTTTTTTTTAGGATGGGGTACCACTGATTTGCGGGTTCGCCAACACGTGATTCGCCGGTTCTGGCGCTTGCGCCAGAACCGGCGAATCACAACTACTACATAGTATAAAACAAAGTCGCTTTCTCTGTCCCTATGTCCCTTTGTATGCTTAAATCTTTAAAACTACGCAACGGATTTGGATGCGGTTTTTTTTAATAGATAGAGTGATTCAAGAGGAAGGTTTTAGTATATAATTTATTGGGTTTTAGACAAAGCGGGCGAAGCCGCGGGTGGTAAGCTAGTATTACATAAAGATATCGCTTACAAATTGTGAACACAAAATAAAAGAATACTGTATAAAACAGAGCTTTATAAGCTTCTTAAAGGCCATAAAGACAAAAGAAGTATTTAATATTTCTACTTTTCGCCAACGGCCTATTTCATTACATTAACTCAGCAATAGATATCTTTGTAAATATTTCTTTTGCGATTTATACATAATTTGGATTAATGAAAATTAAGTGTCCAATGTACGTTTATAGCGTAAGAGCTTTAGTGTGAAAATTACTAAAAGCTTCTCATAATATCAGGCGATAAACTTCCAACAAATCTGTTTACAACAATGTTAAAATCAATGTTAAAATGTTTTTCATATTCATTATTATTATGAATGCAACTAAACTACTACTAATTAAAGAAAAATCATAAGCTCGGCTCGAAGTCCAAATGTGTTTTATTGGTAGTTTTATTTAGTCGTAAATTATTATTTTTTCTGTAATTTGACGCGCATCTTTTAGCGCTTCTAAACGAAGACTTATTGAATAAATAAATCTTTGAGTTTCAGTTTTTAAGTAAACTATGTCACAAATATAATTATTAATTACAATTTTTCGGTTTTTTATGTCTCAAATTATGAATTACTGATCGATGTTAAAGCCTATTTAATATTACATAATCATAATAGTGTGAATACTTCGCACAGCGGTCCTTATAAGCATAAAATTTTTATATAATACCTTTTCTATAAAAATATAAAAATGATACTGCAAACCATTAACCTACACTTAAAAACGAGAGACCGCAAAATTACGCACCATTTAACGCGATTTCATCTACTGGAAAATGTTTAACATAACTATAGGTACCTACCTACCTACCAACGACTAGAGATTTATATTATAAATGTTTGCTTTTCATTCAAATAACATGCAAATTGACCAGTGCTTCGCGTATTTTATAGTTGTGGAACAACCACACAGCAACATCAACGCTTGCGAATTTACATGGATTTTTTCATTCAACTTCAAAAAAGGGGAGCTTCTTAATGTCACCTCATAACTTTCAACTGGTAAAGGACTCTACTGGGATCAGGAAATGCTATATAAGAAAGAAAAGGTAAAGGACTCGCCTGTTCGCTTTGTCATCTAATACTACAATAATATTACCGACAACAGTCTTTATTTTATATTAATTATTACTTATCTATGACTATTTTTTCTATAAAAAAAGTATTTTAATTTATTAAATCAATGGGACCATTAAAAAACTCAATAAAGTTTCATCCAACAATTTACAATGAAATGTTTGACATTTTCTACGAAACTGCAAACCAATGTAAAATTCAATAAGCAAGTTCTAGGAAACTCTAGAAACATTAAATAAAAACTGAGCGTAAATTTCACACCTATTTTCACAGCAAAACCTCTTTTATTAAGACCTTATTTCACTTTAACTTCATCTAGGGATCTGTTGTGGCTTTCTCTACTTTCAAAGGTAATTTTCTACAAATTAAATATCTACCTGAATATAAGCATTAAAATATAAGAACTAGACATATTATTTCTTACTGATTAAATCGTTCAAATATTTTTGCAAAATATTTCTCTTGGATTGTAAGACATCAAACGGGTAGAAATTTATGGTAATCAGGCAAGTTTCGAAAATTCTGTCTTTTAAATTAGTTTTCAAATAAGTAAATAAGTTCTACGTCCAAGTAAAACAGTAAGAATATTCCCGATGATGTTTATCCTTTTCGGCTAACGAGTTGTAAGTTGTAACCCAAGCGCTATTTAAATCTATACTAATATTATAAAGCTGAAGAGTTTGTTTGTTTGTTTGTTTGAACGCGCTAATCTCAGGAACTACTGATCCGATTTGAAAAATTCTCTCGGTGTTAGAGAGCCCATTTATCGAGGAAGGTTATAGGCTATATTATATCATCACGCTAAGACCAACAGGAGCGGAGCAATGCGGGTGAAACCGCGTGGCACAGCTAGTATAATAATAAGATGTATGTGATTATAGTACCTAATGAGCCAAAAATCTGTATGTCAAATAATTGAACATAATATAAAATAGTCCAAATTCGTCAATACGGCAGCCATTTTGAAACATGGCCCACATGTAACATGACCTTATTATGAATATAAAACAAAAGCTAAAACATTCAATTTACCATAATTGGTTTGCATTCCTCGATAAATGAGAAAGTGTGATCTCTATCAAGATAGTGTATTTTATGTCCAGTATTAATTAACATTGCAGGTCATGAATACAGGGTGCTTAAATAAAATTAATTGTATGTCCTATTTGTTATTAGTGAATAATAATATAGTTTACCTCACTGTACTATGATCTTTATATGCAGTACAGTTTATGATACCTTTATATTTATGGACTAGGATAAATATTAAGGAATTTATTCGGTTTATTTTATACAAGACAGTGCTTTGCAGAATAGCTTGGCTGTCTGTCAACTGTCTGTATTTATACCATCAATGTCGAAGAACGGATGTCTGATCATCTAAAGCCACATTCACAATAAGAATTTAATAACCCCATTTGCAACTTTAAACAATTGAAATCTATTATCAAATCAAACGAGAAAGAGACAGCATGTTCTACCGTCCCGCTTCCACTTGCAGGGTTTATTTACGTTGGTCTACTTCAAAGCTTAAAGGTTCCGTAAATATTGACTCTTCGCGGATATTGGATGACGATCGGTGACACTAATTAGTTCGAAATATTAATTCGAATGTTGAAATAATTGGGAAATTAGAACAGTCTGTATGCCTGCCACAGATATTCAAACAATGTTTTGGGCATATAACGTTTATTGCAGTTTCTGGTTTATCAAATGTGAAATGTTTATGAGGAAGAGCAAGCTTTTCTCGTGTAATTAAATTACCTTTTTTGTATTAAATAGACACTTGCATAATTATTTAATGTTTAAGTTTTAAGTCATGCAAATTGCCTTTTATAGTGTAAAAATTAATTCTTGCTTTAATAAATAATATGATAACTCTCTTTATGAGTTGCGTACAAACAAAGTATAATTCATGCACTTTTTAAGAGTCTCATTATTAATAGATTAATGCTTGTATTAAAATTTTAATTTAAGTTTTAATTACATCGTTATTACATTAACCGAATAGTTTTTAAGAGCAATACAAAAGAGGGTAAGCAACGACTTCTGATCGGTTTAATGAAAAATACTTTTACGATCTTTTGAAAGCTGAAGAAATTACACATTTTTTCCCTCCTCTCAAATACAAAAATTTTAATAATAATGAAATAAGTAGGTACTTTTAAACTAAACTAAGAAGCGTTGGCTTTTTTCGAGTGTGTGAATTAAATGCAAATAAAAACAATGTGTAAGTTTGTTTAAAGCTTTTTACTTTGCACATACTATCTTCCGTATGTTAAAAATAACTAGACGTATTTTTACGTTACTTTTTATACCGAAAAATAGCTGATGCATGGAAATTATAACAAAGACATTTTTATTATGAAATTAATAGGGTTAACTACGAAAAAAAAAATAATAAAAGAGTTGTTTACTTTACCCAGCTACAGTAACGTATTCAATAAAGAATTAAACAATAACACTACAATACTTTTCGTTCCACTTAAACAGAATCCTGCGAAATAAAAACTGATTCCAGATACGTTCAAAAAGGTCTGCTCTTTGTGATAATAGCTTAAGGGATCTTACATTCCCTTTGTTTTTTCCTTATTTCGAGATCAGCGCTATAACATACGTTCAAATTGAATTTGATCGTTGTTTCTTTAAATTTTTATTCGTGTAAATTAAGAAATAACAAAATGGATATTGTACATAATTTTGGTGTAACATCTAGGTAATTATATTATTGTTTGACTGATCGTTGAAATACCTAAGTACCTACATATATTTATATTATATGTGTATTTCTTTTTAGTTTTAAATTTATACATAATAGCGTAATACTAAAGATTATACCTCCGTAACACAAAATTTTACCTAAGTAGCTAATTATTCAAAAGTTATCAATATAAAAGCTCATATAAGTAGGTTATAATATCAAATATAACCATTTTAGAAGGCAGTAAATCCTTATCCTATCCATCTATTTGTCCTAATTCCTAAAATCTAGATCATTTCATACCTGGATCAACACATGATCCAGGTCAGTGATATATAAACTAGTTACGAAATTATAAAACGATTTGTTTCCCAACTCAAATGGGATTATATCCCATCCTTAGAGATTAAGGATTAGGGATTTAAATGAGGGTAAGGTATAAGTACTTTAGTTGTGAAACAGAGCAAAACATAAACGGATTTAGCCATACATGCTTAGTTGAAAAATTGATTTATTTCCTGGGTATTACAACAGATTACTAAAAAGTTACTACGTAAGTATTACTAGGAAATCCCTCTACGTTGTAGTACCTTGTTCGCGTTATGTAGTAACCCTTCTGGCTAACATCGAGATTCATCACAAAAACAAACACGACTTGTCACGTATCAATCTTTTGAGATAATATAGGTAGAGCCCAAAATAAAAATAAAAATATGGTGTATATTTGAGCAAGAAGCAGTGGTTTTGTAGATTAGCTTACTTAAACCATTTATAAATAACTAGCAATGCCCTGCGGTTTCACCCGCATAGATAGCGATATCGTTACAGTGAAAAGTCTACTATAGGTCGGACTATAGGTTTAATTTTTAATCACATGAAAATCACCTTTACCCCGTCCCGCACTACGGCCTTTTTTTTTTTTGTTTTAGTGGGGAAATCTTTCATAGATACCCACGGCCTCCGGGGGAGGGGCCGTGGGTTATGTCGGATTCCTAGCGACCAAAACCCCACTGTGTTCCGTCAAGATGCATATTGGTAGAATTCCTCCGTGACCCGGGCCGCACTACGGCCTGCTCGAACAGTATACCTACTATTTTTTGTAGATTGACACTTTTAAAAATTCGTTATATCTTTTGAATGGAATATCCAATTCTTTTCATTTAAAAAGTATTTTGCTGGTATTGAAACAGTCTATAATGGGATAAGGATTAATATATGTGTATGGATAACATGGTTTGATTACTGTCGGCACTTCTATTTACTTTGAAAACGTAAAAAAGTTGTTGTAGTAACATAACTACTGAAGATGGACATATGGTATCGCGGACTTTCTTGTAGATATTGATCCATTCTATAATACCGTAGAACATTTTTTTGTTCTATCTTCAATAGATTCCGCAGCGCACGCGATGACAGAAGTTTTATTGAGGATTTTTTTACACCTTGGGTTACATTATTGCATTTTTGGTAAGGATCTCTATTTTTTTTGAAAATGCAATATAGCCTATGTTGCTCAGTAAAGATGCAGCTTTCTAATGGTGAAAGAATTTTTGAAATCGGTCCAGTAGTTTATGCGTGAAAACCATACATACATACATACATACATACATACATACTTACAAACTTTTCCTCTTTATAATATTAGTATAGATAACGAACCAAGTAGGTAGGTATGTAATTATAAAATAAGCTAAATTCCACCTCTTTGTCAATCTCTTTTCTTTCCTTTGTCTTTCCTTTATTAACGCACGCATTACATTTATTTTTTAAAACGTCTGGTACAATAAAATCGTCGTATAAAATATGACATTTTTATTTCCAAAAGAAGATTTCTTTTTGCTACATTGTAAAAATATACCTATTTAATGTACATATTTTGACCAAACCTTATAACATCTATACATATAATAAAATCGTAGGAAAGTCAAAACTGTACATTGAATATTTTTTTAAAAGAATACATAATCCATGATCTATAATCGATATAGAAGCCAAAAATATAGTTTTTAGAATTTTTGTCTGTTTGTCTGTTTGTCTGTTTGTCTGTTTGTCTGTATGTTTGACCGGGCTAATCTCGAAAAGTACTGCATAGATTTACTTCAAATTTTGCATGAATATTCCTAAGAGGTCGGGTGAGGATAGTTTAAACATATTATCATGATATCACCTTCGGGGGAGGAGCTGTGAGCCTTTATTTTTCTTACATATTCCGTGTACTACGACAGCGTACAATCTAAAGACTCATGTTTAAATGTTGGTTTCGAGTAAGCCATGCTATTATCTAGCTTTACAAAATAAAAACTATGTCATTTACGTAATTTGGGCAGAGAAACAGTTAAATGAATCTTAGCAGTATAAAGACAAATTTGAAACAGCGCCATCTATGAAGTGTTAGAAAAATCAAACACACGTTAACTATTGGAAATTAATAATCAAATGACGCATATATAAATGTTGTTTGACAATATCTAGATTGACACTATAAAAATTATGCCATTTAAGTAACTTGGGAAGAGAAACATAGTTTAAAGAATGTAAGTTGTATAATGTTAATTTTGTAACAGCGCCATCTATGAGATTTCGTAAAAATCAAATCAATTTAGATGTTAACACTACTGAATACACAGTTGGAAATTAATAATTTAAATATAATTATGTTATTTATTTAACTCTTTCCCTTCCCTTTATGGTATATTTCGTGTTAATAATAAATATACTACATTTTTTTAAAGTGAGGGTAGATGTTTATTATTTTAAGTAAAACTAGACACCATTATCTACAGTTAATCTAATATTGATTGCGTTCATTAGTTACAATTTTAAAAATCTTCGTATTTTATAAATTTACTAGCTTACCGCCCGCGGGTTCGTCCGCTTTGTCTAAAACCTAATAAATTATATACTAAAACCTTCCTCTTGAATCAGTCTATCTATTAAAAAAACCGCATCAAAATCCGTTGCGAAGTTTTAAAGATTTAAGCATACAAAGGGACATAGGGACAGAGAAAGCGACTTTTTTTATACTATGTAGTGATATTTATAAAGCAATTGAATGCCATAAAACCAAAAATATCAAATGCAATCTTCGTGTTTTGTGAATTTTCACCATCATGCGTTCCCACAAAAAGTAAGTTGTTACTTATAGGTATTTATTTTTTATAATGATAGCAATTCATGTTTTTTGTTGGTAGGTATTATATTACACTTTTAGAATGAAATAATTAAATGATGAATTCTTTTATTATTTTGAGGTGCATTGGGAACAGTAGTTTTTGATAAAATTTTATTTGTAAGTAGCTTTTTTTATAGATTTACAGTTAACTTTTGATTTTGTTATTTACAGATTCAATGCTCATAAAATTATATCGCCTTTGGAAGACGATTTCTGCTGATATTTTTACAACACCACTTGAAAATTGATGATTTGATGATAAAGATAGTAGCAGCGAGGATTAAGTGGAAATTAGTAATCATCCGCTTCGTCAATTTTTGACTGAAGTTAATGTCCAACGTCCAATGGTTCAATCATTGGAAGTATCTCGGGAAATTTTGGAGGATATTTTTCAGGAAGGAGAGGAGGGGCAGCCAACCACATATCAAACGACTACGTTTTAGTACCGAAAAAAATGTTATTCCAAATGAAACGTAAATTTTGCACTCACAACTGTACAAGTAATGTTTTTATTTTGACTTTGCGGTTATCTGATTATAATATTTATCGTTATGGCTATCGAGGTACCGACCGTACTGGGATCAGAGTACATGATACAGTTCATCATCCAGGATTGCTAAGAGCATTTTAACACTTAAAAAGATGTTTTCTTTGAATCGTAGTTGCTTCATTTATTTATTTTTAATCATTTTACATAATATCTATACATATAATAAAATCGTAGGAAAGTCAAAACTGTACATTGAATATTTTTTTAAAAGAATACATAATCCATGATCTATAATCGATATAGAAGCCAAAAATATAGTTTTTAGAATTTTTGTCTGTTTGTCTGTTTGTCTGTTTGTCTGTTTGTCTGTATGTTTGACCGGGCTAATCTCGAAAAGTACTGCATAGATTTACTTCAAATTTTGCATGAATATTCCTAAGAGGTCGGGTGAGGATAGTTTAAACATATTATCATGATATCACCTTCGGGGGAGGAGCTGTGAGCCTTTATTTTTCTTACATATTCCGTGTACTACGACAGCGTACAATCTAAAGACTCATGTTTAAATGTTGGTTTCGAGTAAGCCATGCTATTATCTAGCTTTACAAAATAAAAACTATGTCATTTACGTAATTTGGGCAGAGAAACAGTTAAATGAATCTTAGCAGTATAAAGACAAATTTGAAACAGCGCCATCTATGAAGTGTTAGAAAAATCAAACACACGTTAACTATTGGAAATTAATAATCAAATGACGCATATATAAATGTTGTTTGACAATATCTAGATTGACACTATAAAAATTATGCCATTTAAGTAACTTGGGAAGAGAAACATAGTTTAAAGAATGTAAGTTGTATAATGTTAATTTTGTAACAGCGCCATCTATGAGATTTCGTAAAAATCAAATCAATTTAGATGTTAACACTACTGAATACACAGTTGGAAATTAATAATTTAAATATAATTATGTTATTTATTTAACTCTTTCCCTTCCCTTTATGGTATATTTCGTGTTAATAATAAATATACTACATTTTTTTAAAGTGAGGGTAGATGTTTATTATTTTAAGTAAAACTAGACACCATTATCTACAGTTAATCTAATATTGATTGCGTTCATTAGTTACAATTTTAAAAATCTTCGTATTTTATAAATTTACTAGCTTACCGCCCGCGGGTTCGTCCGCTTTGTCTAAAACCTAATAAATTATATACTAAAACCTTCCTCTTGAATCAGTCTATCTATTAAAAAAACCGCATCAAAATCCGTTGCGAAGTTTTAAAGATTTAAGCATACAAAGGGACATAGGGACAGAGAAAGCGACTTTTTTTATACTATGTAGTGATATTTATAAAGCAATTGAATGCCATAAAACCAAAAATATCAAATGCAATCTTCGTGTTTTGTGAATTTTCACCATCATGCGTTCCCACAAAAAGTAAGTTGTTACTTATAGGTATTTATTTTTTATAATGATAGCAATTCATGTTTTTTGTTGGTAGGTATTATATTACACTTTTAGAATGAAATAATTAAATGATGAATTCTTTTATTATTTTGAGGTGCATTGGGAACAGTAGTTTTTGATAAAATTTTATTTGTAAGTAGCTTTTTTTATAGATTTACAGTTAACTTTTGATTTTGTTATTTACAGATTCAATGCTCATAAAATTATATCGCCTTTGGAAGACGATTTCTGCTGATATTTTTACAACACCACTTGAAAATTGATGATTTGATGATAAAGATAGTAGCAGCGAGGATTAAGTGGAAATTAGTAATCATCCGCTTCGTCAATTTTTGACTGAAGTTAATGTCCAACGTCCAATGGTTCAATCATTGGAAGTATCTCGGGAAATTTTGGAGGATATTTTTCAGGAAGGAGAGGAGGGGCAGCCAACCACATATCAAACGACTACGTTTTAGTACCGAAAAAAATGTTATTCCAAATGAAACGTAAATTTTGCACTCACAACTGTACAAGTAATGTTTTTATTTTGACTTTGCGGTTATCTGATTATAATTTTTATCGTTATGGCTATCGAGGTACCGACCGTACTGGGATCAGAGTACATGATACAGTTCATCATCCAGGATTGCTAAGAGCATTTTAACACTTAAAAAGATGTTTTCTTTGAATCGTAGTTGCTTCATTTATTTATTTTTAATCATTTTACATAATATGTTTTATATTTTATAAATATAATATCATTTTCATTATTTAAGTAGATAAAATAAATTATGTAACGGTTTTATAAGAAAACACAGTATATTTATTAGGCGACGGTGATTTCTTCCAGGCAAAAGATATTCATCAGCTCAATAAAATTGAATAGTATGTTAGTTATTCTTTAGATTCACAATTGTAATGAGCATTTCCGCAAGCAAGTTGTATCGTAGTTTAGATATATCATAGTTTTGACATATTAAAGTTCCAACAAAACCCTCAAATTTTTGAGCAGGGTTGAGCAAGATAATTTGAAAAATGTGCCGTGTTAAGTATTATAGAAAAGGTTAGTTCGTTGGTAATTATTATTTCTTCTTCATTTACATGTTGTTAGTAAAAATAAACTTTGACTAACAGTCAAAGTATATTTTAACTAATACTACTTAATATCTATTATACCTACCACACCTACTTATGTTCAGTATTTATCTGTATTATTATTGCTTGGTAATTAATATATTTTCATGTCGTATACCTAATTATAAACATAAGTTTGATGTGTAATTAGCTGGATTTATTTTTACACACTCACAGACTTATATTTTATGTTAAAAGAGTGTTAATAGTGTAAATCATGATATTTTTTCACAATTAATAATAATCCTTTTTTCTAATGGTGTTGGCATTAAATTAACCCGCGCTGTCGTTTCGTTCACAAAAAGTGATGTTATGAGGAGCATATTCGGTCCTCATATCATAAAAAATCTGTGCGAAAACAATAAACACGTGTGAGGCCCTCACGGCAGATCGGGGCGGTCTGACGCGAAGTGGGGACAGCGTTGTCACTGTATCGCTCTTGCCACGCTGTTCAACAGACTTATTCGATAGTTCAGTTTTGTGTTAAGACCGCTGTGACAACCAACCCGTGAGACAACCAAACCCGGTCTCCCCTACTATCCCGTGAGACCGAAACCTTCACTGAGAGGGTATGACGTCTCACAGTTGATCGCAAACGGCATATTGTACTATCCCGTGAGACCGAAACCCTCACTGAGAGGGAATTACGTCTCACTACTGATCACGACAGTCATATTTTATCTCGAGAATCTGAAACTTTACTCAATATGAAGACCGTTTGACAAATGATAGGGTGCATCATAATATTATTCGATCTCTTGAAGATGAACATGAGCATAAGCAATGACTAGAGTAGGGACGCGAATATTACAATTATATGAGACAAGAACGATTAATAAGTTTGTTTAATGAAAGATTAAGAATTGAAACTATTCGGTCTCTGGAAACGGACGAATAGCGAGAGGCCCGTCTTACTGCAGACAGATTTCGTCATAGTCTTAATGACTTGAGGTAAACAATCTACGAATTCGGTGGTGTGGTCTGACAAATATAAAAGTGGGTTTGCTTATAACCTCACAATTGATTACAGATCATCTTCTGTAAAGGCGTAGTATGTTCTTTTTGTAATGCTTTAAAGTGTAGTAAGGAGTCGGCTTTCATTTGAAGATACACCGGAACCTTTGAAATCACTACTTTTAGAGGAACATACTGTGCAATGTAAACTGTTATTAGACAATATTCGCTCTTATAGTAGCGCGTTTCAAATGATCCTTTGGTGCTCAATAATAATCAGAAGGTCCGTTCATGCTTACTTTTAAGATACAAGGTCAAGTTTACCATTTGATAGGATCCCTTTTGCCTGTAGGCTAACCTAAGTTTGTTTAAATATATTTTGTATTCGACTACAACGAATAGTGGAATACAAGAAATCAATATTTCTCAAATTTAAAACTGAACTCATTTCACAATTTTAGAACAGGTTAATTCGTATGTATGCAGTTTTAAATCGACATTAGAAGCTTTTCCTCAAGATGGTGATATCGGCACTCAGGAACTCCCTGGACGTGTTATAACGCCCAGGCCACAGTATTACAAATTTTTCCTAAAATAGAGCAACGAATGTATTTTCGCATAGCAACGGAGGGGAACTCGCGGGGGGTCAAGTGACGCGGGCCACTTACCACAAACATGCTTAGTTTGTGGTACCGAGCGCGAAAGAAAGTCATCGTGTTTTTAGTAAAGTTACTATGTTAACTAACGTAATTTAATACTTAAGTACATATTCTATAATGGTGTGCTCAAACTGTTAATCTACATTTAATTTAGATTATTATATTTTGATACTAAGTAATGTAGAATTTAAATCACATTCATTCATGTTTTCTTCAGATTTTAAGATTTTCTTATCAGAGTGTTCAATTTTAATGTAAGTAGTTAAATTTTATAAGAGACAATAATTAAGAACATTCAAAAATAAAGTGTCACGTATTTTTTTTAAACGACGAATGACGAAAAACGACCTAATCGCGGACGAAGTCGCGGGCAACAGCTAGTTTAACATAGAAAATAAATCAAGATTTTGCTCCGTACATGTAGTTAATGTTTACTTCTACATTTTATGGAGATTGAAAAGCTCCGTCCAATTTTAATAAATTTTCACAACACAATGTCTCTATGACCGGCGAAGGAGAGATAAAATCGTAGATACTACTTATATAAAACTACTTTACTTGTAAAATGTAATATTCAAAATAAGTATAGACATTATATATTTTATATGTGGTTATTTAACCATTTTTTCATTCACTGATATACATATACATAGATTATGTCTACCCAAGAATCCATGATTGGCGTATGATATAATAATATGATAGTATGATGAAACGTAAAAGCTTTACTTTTGCAAACTTTTGTTTATTTTACCAAAGTAAATAAAATTGAAAGCGAAAAATATGTACTATAAGTACCTACAAGATAAATACGTTTTTTCTGTTGTATTGTGTGCATTTTAGCCATCTCATTAGAATTACAACACATACAGGAATATATACTTTCGACAGTATTATTCATTTATTTCCCAAATAATCCTCTTATACTGAAACTTCAATACGATTTCTAAAATAAAGCTTACATTGTATACAAAAATTTCTTTAGTAATTGAAATATTTTTGTAACACGATAAAAGGTAAAATACATAGCATTTTGTGACTACAGACCTAAGGTAATGACTATCCACCGGTTTTAATTTTTGATATGTGATCGGTTTTAGTTTGTAGTATATCTTAAAATATACCTTCATAACCTAGTTAGACACAATAAACAAAATAATGTGAGATGCAGCTTTAGTTGTATACAATGCAGCTGTATACTAGTGTTCCGCTTTGGGTTGTAGGTATTCTAGTGGGATTTTGCTTCAAAATAAATAGTTTACATTAAACGTATATCTATTATATTCTTTATGAAGAGGCCATTTACCTTTGTCTTTGTCTTTTGGCTTTGTCATATTATAAACCTACATTATTTTATCACTACATAGTATAAAACAAAGTCGCTTTCTCTGTCCCTATTTCCCTATGCCCCTTTGTATGCTTAAATCTTTAAAACTACGCAACGGATTTTGATGCGGTTTTTTTAATAGATAGAGTGATTCAAGAGGAAGGTTTTAGTATATAATTTATTAGGTTTTAGACAAAGCGGGCAAAGCCGCGAGCGGTAAGCTAGTATAATATAATATCAAAAATATGTTCTCTACACCGTACATCCTAATTATTTATCTAAGTCATTTCTCTTGGCGCGAATTTTATGCCCTACACGCTAAATCCATTACCGGAACGAAAGGCCTTAAAGATCGCGTATGTGCTCATTTTGAATTTTGCTACTCGGATAACGTTATTTTCTTATATTTATTAGTTTGAGTGAGGGAACTCAAAGATATTTTCAACAATGAGTATACGTTCAAATTTCCGACAAAAGAACAGCCGTCTAAAAGAGGAATAACACCACTTCCTTCTTTAACTGAGATGAAAAACACTGCTTATACGAGTAAATTCATTAATATTTAAAGGGTTTACTTTATTACGGTTATGAATTTTGTAATTAATGAAATATGTGCTGCTCAGAGGCGGCTCGCCCTAAGGAGCGCTGGTGCAGTGAACTCCCATAAATAATTATAATAAAATCTTAAATCATACTCCTTAATTTAATTATAAACATTAATTATTACTATTTAAAATCAATCGTAATCTTTAAAACTACTGTTAATACCAATGAATATATCCATCATTCCATCATTCCATACACCTGTATAATACCTACTGTATTATGTAACGCGCGAAGCGGAGCGCTCACGATTGCGCTCCAATGAAAAAAGATTTAGTACATTTCCTAATACGAAATCCAATAGGAGTGAAAGAGAGGGTTTTGCCAGAGCCCTGCGCGTGAAACAAAAGATTTTCTATGGAAAAGTAGCAAAATTCGGAGCGCCGCACCCGCAAACGTTGCCGGTTCGTTTTTACCGCCCGGCAGGACAGCGATTGCGCGCGCGGCGCGACGTTGCCAGTTGCCACTTCTATAATATAAACAAACACTCGAGTCAACTTCAATGCACGCGCGCGATTCATGCAATTTTCTAATTAAAATTATAAAATACGTGTTGAAATAGCCTGTAGTTATCAGTATTACTTGTGAGTGTTAAAATGAACAATAATTATAATGTGGCGTTCATTAAAAAGTGTGATAAAACGTTACAAATTCGGCTTGAATGTAAAGCTAAGGGACCGCCACGGCCTGAACTTGATCTGACGCAAAAATGTACGACAAAAACGAAAACATATACGCGTGTGTTTAAATCTGAACAATATGTGAAAACACCGTGGTTGTGTGGTTGTGATGAAAGCAACAAACTATTTTGTTTTCCGTGTCTTTTATTTAAAGCGGGCGCGGCCGGCGGAGGTGAGAGTGCTTGGACTGAAACGGGCGTTGACGACTTAGCTCATCTTTCAATCAAGATGAAAAAACATTCACAATCTCGGTACCATTTGTTGAATGAACTGCAATTGGCGTCTATCGGTCTTGTCGCTTTAAGTTATAGATATTTTTGCACACCAAAAGAAAGACGTATCACGTATGCATTTTCTTTATAAGTAATTTTTTTGATAAATTGTACTGCTTTACACCATGTATTTTCAGTGTTTTATTTCAAGTGAACACCCATAAAATTTTGTCACGAGCCGCCTCTGGTGCTGCTTATGAGTTATGTAAAAGATTACCTACAAACGACAAAACATGACTATTCTAACAAATGTAAAAGATTACATCCAAAAATGTAAAAGTTATTTCATTTTTTGTTAAAGCTTTCGATCTATTAAGCTAATTTGATATCAAACATAAATGACTCCACTAAACAAATTCATAACGTAATACACACACTTGAATATTTACAGCATTATTGCTTCAATAAATAAAATATCACGAGCTAAAACAAACACAAAGCGGTACAAAACAGTCGGCGAAGCACGTATCAATTAATCTTTAAAAAGTAATTTAATTGTTTTTTAAATTAATGCGCTACATAAAAAGGGCAGTTTAATATCTAACTGGGCGAGGGAAGGCAATAAAATAAAAATTGGGTGAGGCTATATTGTCTAAATCAGAAATCGATAAAGGGTGGCCACTGCAAAAGAGAGGAAAGTTATGAGTGATCTATAACTATTTTTATGATTCTTCTATAGGTAATATAATCCCGGATAAAGCCATTATAAATACTTTTGGAACGAAATTCCTTATCGCGCGTTGTGAAAGGGGGCTAGACGGAAAAAATTCTTACGAAAAGTTGTCACGACACTTTTTGCTAGAGATGTAAGCCGTGCGGCGTGCGCGTGGTTCTCTGTCTGTCTCTCTCTCTAACTTAACACTTCGTTCCATCCGGATGTCCCTTGAATCATCGCTCAAGCTTTTTTTACTTCTTCTGTGATAAATACCTATTCGTTTATGTATGTTATCTGTCTGAAACACGAAATTGAAATATTTTTCACTAACCGACTGAAAGTAGAAGCACAGAATAATAACTAGTAGTAACCTTGATAATGACTAATAATAACTAGTAGTACCCTTGATAATAACTAATAATAACTAGTAGTAACCCAGAATATTCATTACAAGCCAAGCGAATTTAATGAAAGCCAAATTGTTAAACAAGGGCTCAAAAAACAAGGCATTTTCATTTGCTACGCCAACGGTTTGATATAATTATGGGTTAATTTTAAAATTTTCAGTAAAATGTTTGTATATATAAAAAGTGTAAAAGCAGAACCACATCCGAAAAATGTTATTCTGACCGCTACAAACGGGATAAAAAAAAATATTTCCACAAACATTTCCATACACAAGAAAATCCAGATACAAACTTGTGGACATTACTTCTCCTGTGTCCTGTGGGAGCAATTTGTTCGAGGTTTGTCTTTTGACTCTCACTTGTGTATTACGATACTACACAGAGACTCTGAGGTACAAAAATGTAAAGAAATAGATTTATATCTAATTGATATCCACTTGTAATTCACACATTCAATCTATGATTAAATGTACCTAGTCAAAGATTGTCCTGAAAGACCTGCCAATCAGTGATTTGTTTTGGGCAGAAATAATAAATTTTTTGACACGGTAAGAAAGTCCAAATTTATAAATTTACTTTTACCCATCGTCCGTTAAATGACGATGAAAAAATAATGCATATTTAGGCCATACCTATTCAGGCCTATTTTCTCGAGATTGTTCTTGTTAAGCCTTATTAAAAATGATTACCAAAGAAATTTCTACTAAATATCCTTGACGAACTATAGGATGTTTGATATATTTTACAAAGGAGACAACGTTATATCGACGAGACGGACACAATGAAATCATCGTTGTGAATAGAATCAAGTGTAATATAAAACTAACGAATATGGTATTTTTAAAGAAACTATATTTGCACTTTTGCAAATTAAAGCCTTAAATATATCACAGAGAAAGAGCGCAAGCCACCTGCGTGCCCTAGCTTCAAATAAATTTATCATATCTGTCAAAACAAAACCGGGGTCATTAAATTTACATTAGGGCATCGAAAATGTTATCTGATATCAGCTTAATACAGGAAAGGATTGAAATTCAGAGCGGTGGCTATGTGCTGATGACTACGATTTTAACTAGATTACTGACCTATTCGATCGTTTGTTCAATTATCTTGAGTTGAGTGGTAGTATATTTTTTTAAGAGTCGAAGCGATAAAATAACTATAGCACCGACATATAATTCACTGAATTCTATTAGGTCATGTTATTCTATATGTATTGGTTATTTTCCCATGTTGGAATTGGTATTTTCGATGATTTGTTGATCCCTTCGTAAGGTGTAAGAATTCCAATAAAACTATTTTTATTGCTGTTCTCAATTATATTTCGATTGATTTATGATCGTGTACTCATTCATACAGAATGTGATGGATATTATTTTTACTACAGGTTTTTTATAAACATTTATGCATCTTATCAATTCACATAGTTTAAAGAAAACATATAATATTACTAAACTATCAATTTTCTGAATATAAGAAAGTAAACCTAAGATATTATGCATAATAACTACCCTCATTGTAGTAACCATCAACGTAAAACAGACTTTATTTCTTCATAGCTTGAAAATTGCATCTTGATGCGGTCTAGATCCGCACCTCCGGGAAGTTGGCACCGCACTTTGAAGTTAGAAAAATTTTAAAGGTTGTTCCAGGTTGTTCTAGGTTTGTTCTATATTGTTCCAAAATATCGCGTCCGAAAAAAATTTATTTTCCACAAAATTCGCAAAAAACCAAAAAGAAGTTGGCACCGCACTTTGAAGTTAGAAAAATTTTAAAGGTTGTTCCAGGTTGTTCTAGGTTTGTTCTATATTGTTACAAAATATCGCGTCCGAAAAAAATTTATTTTCCACAAAATTCGCAAAAAACCAAAAAGAAGTTGGCACCGCACTTTGAAGTTAGAAAAATTTTAAAGGTTGTTCCAGGTTGTTCTAGGTTTGTTCTATATTGTTCCAAAATATCGCGTCCGAAAAAAATTTATTTTCCACAAAATTCGCAAAAAACCAAAAAGAAGTTGGCACCGCACTTTGAAGTTAGAAAAATTTTAAAGGTTGTTCCAGGTTGTTCTAGGTTTGTTCTATATTGTTACAAAATATCGCGTCCGAAAAAAATTTATTTTCCACAAAATTCGTAAAAAACCAAAAAGAAGCTAGCACCGCACTTTTAAGATATCACGATTCTGGCGGTTGTTCTGAGTTGTTCTAGGTTCGTTCTATATTGTTCCAAAATATCGCGTCCGAAAAAAAATTATGTTTCAAAAATTTCGTAAAAAATGGCGAATGTTGAGTCTTGTTAGCAATTGGGGGCAGTCAATATTATTGTTTAAAAGTTTAGGTACGAAAATTAGATCAAAAATGTCCCTTCGATTTTCTAGTGAAATCATATTGAAGTTAGAGAGTCAGTCTTTGAGTGTAGTTTTTTCTTTGGTGACCCATCAAAGAAAAAACTACACTTCTGTTATAAAAATAATACAATTTTTTTGAAGATGTATCATTTTACGAATATTTTATTTTTTACTCAGCAAGTATCACAGACTCAACACCATTCAGCACAACTCTTGTGTTTTTTAGTTTTCGAAAATGGTATGGTCAACTTCTGTAAAAAACGCATTTTTTTTTTGTGTTTTCATTAACGAAAAATTATATTTTTTCTCCAGCACAACGAGTAGCAGAAAGCAAACTGTACAATTGTACAGTAAAAGTTCCTTATTCGCGGGGTATATGTTCCATAAATATGCCGCGAATACAGAAACCGTGAATACGGAATGGTAATTTTAATTTATATGGGATTATAGGGAATACGTTCCTAGGTGACGAAATAAAAAAAAAACTAATGCATAAAAAATTAATTAAAATTGAAGTTTTTGAACATTTTAATTAATTATCTTAAGACAAGGCAATGGTTTGAAGAATTTTGAACAACCTTGAACAACCTTTAAAATTTTTCTAACTTCAAAGTGCGGTGCCAACTTCTTTTTGGTTTTTTGCGAATTTTGTGGAAAATAAATTTTTTTCGGACGCGATATTTTGGAACAATATAGAACAAACCTAGAACAACCTGGAACAACCTTTAAAATTTTTCTAACTTCAAAGTGCGGTGCCAACTTCTTTTTGGTTTTTTGCGAATTTTGTGGCATATAATTTTTTTTCGGACGCGATATTTTGGAACAATATAGAACAAACCTAGAACAACCTGGAACAACCTTTAAAATTTTTCTAACTTCAAAGTGTGGTGCCAACTTCCCGGAGGTCAACTACTTTTTGGTTTTTTGCGAATTTTGTGGAAAATAAATTTTTTTCGGACGCGATATTTTGGAACAATATAGAACAAACCTAGAACAACCTGGAACAACCTTTAAAATTTTTCTAACTTCAAAGTGCCGTGCCAACTTCCCGGAGGTGGTTTTTTACGAATTTTGTGGAAAATAATTTTTTTTCGGATGCGATATTTTGGAACAATATAGAACAAACCTAGAACAACCTGGAACAACCTTTAAAATTTTTCTAACTTCAAAGTGTGGTGCCAACTTCCCGGAGGTCAACTACTTTTTGGTTTTTTGCGAATTTTGTGGAAAATAAATTTTTTTCGGACGCGATATTTTGGAACAATGTAGAACAAACCTAGAACAACCTGGAACAACGTTTAAAATTTTTCTAACTTCAAAGTGCGGTGCCAACTTCTTTTTGGTTTTTTGCGAATTTTGTGGAAAATAATTTTTTTTCGGACGCGATATTTTGGAACAATATAGAACAAACCTAGAACAACCTGGAACAATCTTTAAAATTTTTCTAACTTCAAAGTGTGGTGCCAACTTCCCGGAGGTCAACTACTTTTTGGTTTTTTGCGAATTTTGTGGAAAATAATTTTTTTTCGGACGCGATATTTTGGAACAATGTAGAACAAACCTAGAACAACCTGGAACAACCTTTAAAATTTTTCTAACTTCAAAGTGCGGTGCCAACTTCTTTTTGGTTTTTTGCGAATTTTGTGGAAAATAAATTTTTTTCGGACGCGATATTTTGGAACAATATAGAACAAACCTAGAACAACCTGGAACAACCTTTAAAATTTTTCTAACTTCAAAGTGCGGTGCCAACTTCTTTTTGGTTTTTTACGAATTTTGTGGAAAATAATTTTTTTTCGGACGCGATATTTTGGAACAATATAGAACAAACCTAGAACAACCTGGAACAACCGCCAGAATCACGATATCTAAAAAGTGCGGTGCCAGCTCAAAAATCGGGTTTTTTGACTTTTCTCGAAAAGTTTTAATCTCAGCTGTATGCAATTCTGGAACAATGTAGAACAAACCTAGAACGACCTGGAACAACCTTTAAAATTTTTCTAACTTCAAAGTGCGGTGCCAACTTCCCGGAGGCTAGATCCGCTGCATATTATTCATATAAAATTGTTAAAACATTACTTCCAATGAGAAATCCTATATTTAGTCAGTCGATAAAACTACTTTATATTTATTCTGGCTCGACTTCGCACCAGCTCTCAGTATGGCGTCACACAAATGTGAAGTAGGGCTGTTCCATGGTTTAAAATACAAAGTTATATAAAATATTGTTACTGTATAATTACCATATTAGCGTAAGTGTGTAAAAATTTAATATACCATAATAAATATGCAAAATAATAATTACACATAACTTTACATTGATTCTATTAGGTACTTAGTTTAAATAAAAACCATGCTGCTTTTCTTGCAATCTGCAAAAATATGTTTTGAATAGTATCATAATATTCCTGGGACGTCACTAATTATACACGTGGTACCTATATGTTGCATATCATGAATATAAACTTGATCCAACATTTTTAAATATATTTAAAAGTTTCGTTGCCAACCCTACAATCATTAGTCAAAATAATGACAACCATCACTTGTGGTATCCCTGTGGTATTTTTAGAAGCAGCCTTGATTCATCCTGATTATTATTCTGCAACACTTTCGCTATTGTCTCTAAAAGGGTTATCGCACGTGAGGTATTTGTGTGATAGAAAACGCCATACAATATTTTGGAGGTGTCATTCGCGGTACCGCTACAGCATGCATGATGCATGGGTTTTTATGTTGCATTATAAAAATCCGCTTGTCGTATTAATATCACAGGTTCATGTATTGCGATTTGACGAATCAAATAGGGTATTTAGTGAATTAATGACGTTTATTTAATACAGGCCTTTTCTCCTATTTAATCTTATTAAATTTTATGCCTGCGGAACTTCTGCGCGTTATTTCGCATCATCGCCCTACAGTGAATTTTAATATCATTAAGATCATATTTATCTTATTTAATTATTTCTTTCGATACAAGAGCGTATAATATGTATAAATCTTCTAAGCTCTATAGGTACTATTAAACATTTCACCTATAAACTTTAGACATTTCCAATTATTATTAAAAAGGTATAAGTTTCGATTGTAGAAATGTTTACGTTATATCATTACCTACTTATTTCCCTTGTTATAAACAAATTCAATAGATATTATAATTTATAATATAATGTAAACATTAATTTGCAATTTAATTAGATTTCTACCTCAACATTTAACTAGGTTTCAATATTGATGCTGTATTCAGAATAGTATTCACAATCAATGCTTTGAAAAGGTTAACGAAATTTTCTGTGTTCGCTAAAATGCTAAAATATAGTGAGTTTTCACTTGACAGCTTTTAAATCTCATTATGGAGATACTGTTTTTGAATACGTAATGAAAATTGAAATCACTTTGAAGCGAAATTCCTTTTTTATATTAATATTTTAGGTAAAGGTATTTTGTGGTTAAATTGTATTACAGTGGGGTGGAATAAAGTGAAATTATCTAATAATTATATTTGTTTATAGTACTTTTTAATTTTAATGATATTAACATAAGGTATTCAATTTACACTAATATGTATAGCGATTTAGTTTTTAAATACTGTATTTCGGTGAGATAAAAAGTATAAATTCACGCATGTCCTAAAGAGACTATAATTGTTTTGTAACTACCAAATAAGCTCCATGGCAACTTTCGCGTATTTTGAAAATTATTCCATCAGCACAAACTACATTATTCTATCTAAGGCTAATCCCTTTTTATTTAAATCCCGGGTGTGGCTACTATTATCTTTTCATGTGAAATTCGAAATATCCTTTATCATCGAAAAAAGAACAAAGAAACTTTAACGTTTAGCTCTCTAAATCAGCCATTCTCAAAGTGTATGTTATCATCCCCAAATTCAATTAGAGAAGTTAGAACCTAATTAGTTATGTGTTTTTTTTTTTTGTTTTCATGACACGGCCAGTACTTTTTTCCATGTGTTTATCATGTTAAAATATAATTAATAATAATAAATAATGGATATTCATATTACAATTTTTTCTTGACGCATTATTAAAAACTACAAGATTAATTTCATTTTACTTTATATCTTGGATATACTTAAATACGAATAAATATATAACGAATAAACAGAGCACGTTAGTTGTCATTAGCCACCTTCCACATTCACAACGAAAATTCGATTAGCCTAAGGCGCGGGTCAAACACAAGCGGCGCGGGCGCGGGCATGCCATAAGCGCACCTCTTCAACCTGTTTTGCACCACGTCCTTCTTCTACATTTTGTATGAAAGAACTTTGGGAATAGCCAATAGCGCACCCGATGCGCGCCGGCAGTGCGCCCGATGCACGCCGCGCCGCTTGTGTCTGTCCCGCGCCTAACTCACTAAACTCATTTGACGCAAAATACCACAGTATGTCATCATGTCAAAGTTTGAGAACCTATGCTATTAGTATATAAGCGGCTCTTCCAGCCCGTTTGACTTCATAAATCTTGGAAGGTCGGATCTTTCGGAGATCTCATTAAACCTCTCTGTAGGTTTAAAGATCATTCACCTGTCCGTTAGTTTGCTTTATTGGGGAGTTACTTTTAGAGATTGTCGCGAAAATATTTGAGCTTATTTATTTGTCGTTTAATTTGGTACAGTATTTTGCAGAATGATATTGGTCTAATTTTATTGTGAAATGTGAATATTTTGCATCCTTGTACAATCCTTGTAATATCCATTATTCCGAAACGCCGTACAAAAATCATGGAGATAAGGGGAAAAAATCTCTACCTCTACTTTCGAATTCTCATCTGCACTCAGTTGGACAGCTAGACAAGTGACGACATAGTGCTGAATCTTATTATTATTTATGCTCTTAAATAGTTCTAGATAGGTCACCTGGTTGTTCAAATGACCCATAATTTTTTCAACATGGGCCTGTAGTCTATAATGAAGTACCTACCATTTAAGTTCAATTCCTATACATGCAGTATGTCACAATATTGGTCTGCTTAAGTAGGTATTTATATTTCGGGGTTTTATTGCAATTCCATCATTCGTAATCTGCTTTCATCAACTTTAACAATGTAAAATTAGCAACCTCAAAACCCAAGGCATTTAGACATCCCAAATAATACTTTCGCATCACATGAATAAGAACATTATATCCATACCTACTGATGTTTATTGGAGCCATTCATTGAATCCCATTCAATGGTTTGCGTCAATCATTTTTATGTTCGATAGAACGTGTGCTGTATAACTAACGTTTGTGACATGTTTTCGACGCGTATTTTGTGGTTATTTTTAACTTAATTTATATCTTGTTTAATGAGGCCGATAGCTTTCAAAGGACTTTTTTTATGTGGGCATATAAAACGACTTACTTGATTGTCATATCAATAAGGGGCTTTAAAGGAATGTATAATAGGGTATTGGAATGATTTTTGGAAATATGTGGTCGGTGGTCGTGATTATATCTTCATATTTAGTATATGGCTTAGCTTAGCTTAGTATAGTATACCTAGTCAGTTAGTATATTATATTATTAACATAAGCGTTACATACAAGAAATCGATTTATCTCAATAGAAAATACACATTAATATTATGATCATGATTATGAAGCGATAATGTTGTTATTATTGAATCGTATAGTGATTTTAAATTTTCTAAGATTTCAATTAGCATAATAAATGTGCATACTCCTTTTTTCTGGATTTTAAACATTCCAGTGTTAATCAACGTTTACCTATTCTTCTCGCTAAAGGAATATATTAAATAACTTACTAGGGTGTAGCATAGGTATTGCATAGTGGGAGGTGGTGACTGATGTGACTATTTATCCGGTGCTTCGGCCATTATTGATTTATGTTTCAGCATATTTTCCTATAATTGTAAAAGAAACATTATTTAGGTAATTATCAAATAACGTTAGCAATTAATAGATATGGAACTCGGTTACGATATAGACTTAATGATCTAAGGATATAGGGCTTAATTACTCAATAAATAAATCTCACCTGAATCAAACACAATAAAACATCATTCAACCTTTTAAATAACACAAATATTTACCATATAAACCTCATTTTATTTAACGTCACGATGGACCCTGAACAAAGTTCAATCAACAATAACATGGGATCCACTTTATAAACTCCTATAAATCGCTTGTTTTGATGCTTGTGAGACACTCAATTTGACTTCTGGCCTAGTTTTGTTTAACTTGACTTTCTTACAGGCTAATTTACTGATAAATTGTTACCACGTATTTTATATCACTTGAGTATTCTAGGCTTGGAGATTCTAGGGGTATAAGACAACGCTTTCATTATTTTTTACTGTTCATAATTTTAATTTCCAAGTAATAAGCTATGTCATGCGTTAACTTCCTTCACTTTTAATTTATTGATTCTATACCAAAAGGATAAAACAGGGATAATATTTTTTCATACCAAGAAAAATGGTTTAGGTCAGGGGTTCCCAACCTTTTTTTGTCTACTGCCCACTTTAAGAATAAATTATTTTTTAACGCCCCCCTTTTTAAACATACTTAAAAAACGCTAAGTACTTATAACTGATTATTGAAACGCAACTTTATAGTAGAGTATCTTTTATTGAAAATAAAACAAACATAATTAATTCTTATATAAAAACTAATGTGAAGGTTGAATCTGATGCTGTTCAATAAGTTTGTTGATATCAGGTTCCAATTTACTCAAAAACAGCCGCAAGTCGCCACGTTCGGTAACACGCAAACGATTTCTCTTTTTAGTAAGCAGCGTTGCCACAGCACTAAATCCACGTTCACACAAATATGACGATGGGAATGCTATCAAGAATCGTTGAACAATTGACCACAATCCAGGGTACAATTGTGGGATCGGTTTTTGTAGCCAAAATTCTTGATATCCATTTTTAAACTTGATTTTTGTTTCTTCGTTTGTTGTCAATTCTATAAGTTCTTCTTCCAGCTGAGGTGACATTGCTGTGTTGACATTTGAAAACGGATCCAACACCCAGTCTGGTATTTCCAAGTTTAAAATGTCCTGGTATCGTTCGGTGAAGTCAATGTGGAGGTTTTCCAAATGTTGGCAGTAGGCAAACAAGTCGTCGTTACTGCAAAATACTGATAAATTCGGAAAATTGTGAAACTCACGTCTGCCCATATTCTTTTTGTGCAGAAGCAGTTTGGCTGCGAAAGCAGCAACGACATTTTTTGTTTTAATTAAATTTAGTTCATCGCCTTGCAGTTGGAGGTTCATGTCGTTGAACAGTTTATACAGGTCTGTCATGTAAGCTATATCATTCTTTGATGTTATGAGATTGTTGCGCAGTTCTGTATCTTTAGTTTCCAAGAACTCTATCACAGAGTCAAACAGGTTGTAAAATCGAATCAGACAATTGCCTCTTGACAGCCAACGAACTTCAGTATGAAGCAACAAACGGTTGAAATCTTCGTCATTAGTAGCACAAAGCTGATGAAATAATCTATCATTCAAAGAGCTGCTACGGATTTTATTGACTGCTTTGATGACATATTGCAGTGATTGAAATAGTCGTTCACTTAAGTTTCTAGCAACCAAATGTTGTCTATGAATAACGCAATGTATAGCAAGGACATCTGGAATTTTATTCTTTAAGTACGCTATGAAGCCTTTATGGCGCCCTGTCATAGCCGGAGCGCCATCCGTAGCAACTGATATAATATTTTTCAAAGGAATCTCTTTCTCTTCACAAAACTTTTCCAATGTATTGAATATGGTTTCGCCTTTTGTATCTGTCTCCAAATTTCTGGCAAACAATAGTTCTTCACGTATTTTCTCATCTTTAATAAACCTCCCGTAAGATAGCAACAACGCTTCATTAGTTGGTAAAGTGGACTCATCGAGCTGAATTGAGAATTGACTAGTCCTCAGATGATTGCACAATGATTCTTCAATGTTTTCAGCCATTTCATCAATTCGTCTTTGCACAGAATTATTACTCAAAGGAATTTTTCGGATAATATCTGCGGCCGGTTTATGAAGCACAGTAGTTATTACTTCCTTTATTGCTGGCAAAATTAACTCTTCTCCGATGTTGTGTGGTTTGCCTTTTTGAGCAATTAACAAAGAGATATTGTACGAAGCTCGAAGTCCGTCGTCATCTTGCTTAGCAGCCGCCGAAAATAGTTTTGATACACTTGGCTGAGTATTATGCTTCTTCTCTAGGTCTTGAAAATATGCTACATTCTTGTCTTTCTTATCTGGATGCATTTTATTCAAATGATCTTGCAGTCTTGAAGGCTTCATTGCTTCGTTCGAAAATGTTTTTAGACATAGAAGACACAAAGGCGACGACGGGTTTGTGGGATTTTCAATAAATCCGAATTTAATATATTCCGCAGAGTATTGCCGTCTCTTCTTTTTTACTTCCGACATTGTTTTGTTTTGAGAAATACGTAAGTGTTGAAATCAAGTACTGCTTATCTATTATGCGCGAAACCGCAAATGAAAATAAAATAAATTTACGTCGTTTATATAGGATTGCATAAGCAGCACGCACCAACAGGAATAAGACATCAAACGTGCATAAACTCGTTTATCTCATTCGACGCCCAATCGTACTCGACAAGCAAGAACAAGTATTATAGAACCAGCCGATTGATACAGGAATGTACAAATCGGATTATTTAACAAAAACTTGTTAAAACATGATTGCCCGCGGTCTATTATATCGAACCGATTTTGAGCTATATCTTAATTAATATTAGTTGATGTTCACAAGATGTCGACTCTCGAAGTCGAGAGCTCAGTCGGTTTCTAAGAGTCTTCCTAGCTAGGTAGATGAAATTATAAATCGACCCCAAAGCCCTACACAACGCCCCCTTTTTTTTCTGGGTCTCTTACCGCCCCCCTTTAGGCCTGCAGCGACCACAAGGGGGCGTTATCGCCCACGTTGGGAAAGACTGGTTTAGGTAATAAAACCTAAATAGAAAATTATAATTGCTTTGTCTTTTGATAAAATAGATTGCGTAATTTAACGAAGCAATACAGGTTAAATGTTTGATCATCGTAATTAAGTATACCTTTCCCCAAAAAGCCCTATAATTCATTAATTATAGAATAACTTCTAGCTTGTTCAAATTTGAAAATTTGTGAACACCTCTTTAGGCGGTCGTTTAATTATAATTTCGGTAGTTATATTACGAAAATATACATACATGGACATATTTTTTTACCTACATGTTAGATGAACTAATAAATATCAGCTCTAAATTATGTTGCGTAGTACTTCTACTGATATGTTTTATAATAATAACATACATATTTATTACAATGGCTACCCACGTGTTAAATTGTAAATTACGGTAATTACCCCGCCATCTCTAATTAATGCACGATAAATTAAGAAAAACTATTATTGACAGAATTAGCATAGCCAAGAGCTTTCAAAAGCGTTTTTATGTCTTATCATTGAGGTTGATCCGATAAGAATTGCTAGTAACATTCGTACATAAACACTGTGCCTTCATTTACAGGCGTTTATGATATCTCATAAAGAATACGACGTTTTTTTTGATAAAGTTATATGACTTTTCTTATGGAATCGATTAAGGAATTTTCCGAATGAAAATATCCGAAATTCGTTTATTTTATAACATGTTTTTAAATCTATGTCAGATTTAGGTAATAACATAAGGTCTGATTAGATTATTGTTTACTAGCTTTCCACCCGTGGCTTCGTCCGCATTTACAAAGAAAAACCCGTATAGTTCCCGTTCCCGTGGGATTTCCGGGATAAAACCTATCCTATGTGTTAATCCAAGTAATATGTGTGTAAATTTCATTGTAATCGATTCAGTAGTATTTGCGTGTAACAAACATACATGATACATACACATACCTACATTCATCTTCACAAACTTTCGCATTTATTATATAGTTATTGTTTATTCAAATATCAAGAAAATTATAAGTACGAGAAGAGAGATAGACTTACCTACAGTAAAATATTGTTTGGTAAACGTTATCAAATAACAGATATGACAATACCTTTAAGAATTGAGTGGGCGCCGAAAATACAAATCCCAGTACTATCAGCTTACAAAATCGATTGCCCGGAAGATAACCGCCACTCGCAAGATTTATTATTCAACTAGCTTCCGCCCGCGACTCCGTCCGCGCGGATGTCGGTCTTCGCGTGGATGGTTTATTTCTCCATTTTGAGTAACTCTGACAATGACATCTTATAAATATCTATTGGACCCAAATACCTATAATAATTAACGCAACGTGTGTTCTCGGTTCTACAGAACAACGTCTATGGATAAAACTGAAAAATTAAGATTTATTTTTTTCTACGAATTTTTCCAGGATAAAAAGTATCCTATTTTATGCCCAGGATAATAAGGTATAATTATACCAAGTTTCATCGAAATCGAACAGTTAGTTTTCACGTGATGCCTGAACATACAGACAGACAGACAGACAGACAGACAGACAGACAGACAGACAGACAAAAATTTTTTTAATCACATATTTGGGTTTGCTATCGATCCAGTAACACCCCCTGCTATTTATTTTTTCAATATTTTCAATGTACAGAATTGACCCTTCGTCAAATAATTACGACAATAAACTATTGATATAATTAAACACTACCAAAATAACTAAAATACGTACCAACTGCTACTTCACTTATAAAGAAATAAAATGTAAACTATTAATATGCTTAAACACTACCAAAACCTATAGAAAAACAAATAATTACGAAAATAAACTATTAATATAATTAAACACTTCCAAAATAACTAAAATGCGTACCTACTGGTACTTCACTTATAAAGAAATAAAATGTAAACTAATAATATGCTTTAACACTACTAAAACCTATAGAAAAACAACAAAAGAAATCTGTCAATAAGGTCGAACACTCTGAACGTCTATTCGCATCAACAGCCAAATATTGTATGAACCTCGCACGCGGACCCGCCGCACGTTTTATTTTACAACCTTTACAACTTGATCATTTGGAATTTATTATCTCTATTGTTCGAACAAAAATAAGTTGCCGACTTTAAGAACTTGAACTTTTTTGTGTACTTTTTATGTAAAACAATCGATGTACAGCTGCTAATGAGCCTTAATAAAATAAAATAAAATAAAATAAACTTGCCGACAATGTAAGTACACTATTGTTTCTTAGAAAACATTTTAGGACTATACCATAATAAATTTATGACTCACGTAAACACGTGTTTGCATTATCTGATGACGAAATTATCGATTCAGTAGCTCAGAAAACCGAAGATGACATAGAAGACGTGCTTAGTACATGCGCTCCATGGGTTTCCATCAAAGAGGCGCGAACCGCATTGAATACCTTACGTAATTTTATATGTATAACTTTGGTGTTTCTACACCGATTTACATGATTCTTATTATTATTATTGAATAGGTAATAATGTTAACTTTTTTAATTAGGGATGAGTGAGAGTGTTGTAAACGTAAGAGTCGACAAATATAATCAGAAAGCTCCGAATTGCTAAGCTATTGAAACTACGTGTTATTGTGAGTCAATTTTAAAAGATAGACATATTATGCTGTCTAGGAATTTATTTTTATATAATAATAATAATTTAAGAACATTTGTGTCGTACATGATTTCTATGTAGCTTTAACCATTAAGGCTGCACACGCGACGGAAGCTTAAAAAATGGAGTAACTTCTCCCGTTTTCCCAATATTTCACTTCACTGCTCTGCTCATATTGATCGTAGCGTAATAAAAAGTATACTATAACCTGCCCAGGAGTATGAAGAATAATTGTGCCAAATTTCGTTAAAATCCGTCGTGTAGTTTTTGTTTCTATAACGAATATACAGACAGACAGACAGACAGACAGACAGACAGACAGACAGACAGACAGACAAAAATTTTACTGATTGCATTTTTGGCATCAGTAGCGATCCCTTATCACCCCTTCATAGTTTTTTTTTTAATATATTTCATGTACAGAATTGGCCTCTCTACAGATTTATTATAAGTATAGATATAGATTTAGGTAGCTCATCTGTTACAATGACCTACATAATGTTTAGATGCGTTCTAAATTATTTCAAATTGTGTAACTTCGTATGCGATTTGAAAATCGAACGTAATCGGCGCGCGGCGAGCGTATGTTTTTTTTTTCTTTACGGCCAGGATATTGTCAATAAAATTAACTTATTAAACTATCCCATATCTTTTTTTTAATAACCTACTATTTTTAATTATTATAGTAATACCACGTAATAACTCGTTGAAAATTGAATACTCAAAATTTGTCCATGTGTTTGGAACAACTTTATAGGTTTAAATTTATATTTTAGTATCTTACTTATAACCTAATTATTTAGTAAACAATTTCCGAACGTTGCTTGCAGACTGCAGTTGACATCACTAGACTCAAAGCATAGTAAAAACTATGACGTCGTTGGTAAAAACAAAGCTCAAAGTGTAGTCTTTTATTATTTTAGTCCTTTAAATCCGTGAAAAATAGAAATAATTGCGATGTTGAATAAACACACCAACACACAAATTATTTCCGGAAGATTTTGCATACAATCGTTATAAGGTATCACAGATAAAAATAAATTTAATTGTGTATAAAAAAGAAATGAGTGGGAAAATCACGATCCTTTCTCAAGGCTGACTAAAGAATGTGAACACGTTATATTGTATTTTTCCCTTATAAACTACCCACGTCTTAGTATTTTGCAGAGGTTGGCAAAGACCCTTCTGATTTTACCTTTTTAATTTAGTTGATAAACTCTCAATGGATTTTATTAAGTAAATTTGATTAAATATAAAATATAATATTTTGAGGCAAATGAAAATCAATATCAGATGTTCTACTTTTTGGTGTTGTGATAAGAACTTGTTATCAAGAACATTAAAAAAATCACCTAAAAGAGATTCTTTACAATATATTAAATTAAATTATATATATTAATATATATATTAATTAAATCTATAATTATACATTATCAATATTTAAAAGAAAATAAAAAATAAGTAGGAATAATAATTTAAATCACACTTTTCGCTATCTAGTTTATCTGAAGTTTCCTATGAACAGGAAATTCAAATATGGCTGCTGTAATTTATTATCTGTGCCTCTTACAAAATGTAGAGTTTCATTATCCGTAACGAAAAGACAAACTAATTAAAGCAGAATCGTTGATCAACATTAAATTAAAAGTTACTCAACTACGTATGTTATGAGTATTATTCTTATTTTATATATCAAATCTGAAAACTTCACTCATTCTGCTAATATTAATCATCAAAAATATTTCGCCAAAACTTGCAACAAAAATAAATAAACATCTATTATACAGTCATGAATAATTCCTGCAAGAATTAGTTGAAACCTGAACAAATATCAAAATGCAAATAGTTTAAACTTGCATGAATGAGTTGTAGATATTAAAATGATACATGCACACCTATGATATTTAAATGTTGGTCTATTTCAATGAATAAATAAAGAATTTGCATAAAATTAATACCGAAGAGAATAATTAAAATAAAAAAAGTTGGTATTTTATTGGGTAGTTACGCTTTTTTTATTGCAGCAACATTTTCGAACAGGTTCGAATTTCAAATTTAAAATGATTCCTCCAAAAGAACTCATTTATCTGTAATAGATAATTAATTATGGTGTGACAATATAATATACTTTTGGTAAGTTTTTTCTTTGTTATCTCCTTTGATTTCTCAATATTGTGAACCTCTGGATACTAAATATGGAGATAATATTATGTTGTATTATAATATTAAGTGTGATATCCCGTATCCGTAAATAGAAAAGAGGCTTCGCATAAAAATAGGTACGTTTATATTAAATTCTTATAAATGAAGTACCTACCATACATCTTTTTCTATTCATATCATTGAATGGATTATATAAATAATAATTTAAATACGCAATAAATATATTATATAGTTACTGTGGGTAAACTTCATTGTGGTGGCTCAGAAAAATAATATAGTATAAGCCCCGGTTTTCGAATATTATATAATAATATATAATTTATTCTTCATCTTCGTATATTATTATATAAATGCGAAAGAATGTGAGGATCTGTGTTTGTTACTCTTTCACAAATAAACTACTGGACGGACTTAGATGAAATTTAACAGTAGGTAATATTAAATTATGCATCAGAATAACACATGATATATAGAAATATTTCATTTTGATACCCGCGTGGCACAGTAAGTAATTATAAAATGAAATCAAAACAACATTCAAAATGGACCTAAATAATTAAAACAACGCAACCTATTTCGAAGTATTTTAAAATAAAGCGAATGTTCGTCGTATCTTTTATCAGCTGCCATTTTGTCGACGTAGACTGGCTGTATTACCTAAAGTGCTGTAAGTATAGCTTAATTAATGGCCCTTTGAAACTACAATCAGGCGATCGAATATTCAATAGGAATCCCTTGTTGTAGAAATAACGTTAGTACATAATATGGAAGAATTTTAAAGGATAGTTATGAATTGTAATGTAAATGTGCATGTGTGCATTGTCATTTTGTTTTTGTTTATTGGAACGAAGTTCCTTCTCGCGCGTTGTGAAAGGGGGCTATAGTCCATTGAAAAGTTACATTTGGGGTTGCGTTTTTGAGTGGACGCTATTTTATTTTTTTGACGTGTAGGGGGGGTCAGTGTGAAGCTATCACCAAGTTTGTGGGGTCGCCACCCTTGTCCCACGGCCGCCATCTTGAAAAGAGCGGTTGATATGGTTTTTACGATATATCTCTTAAACTATTTATCTGATAAAAAAACATTGTAAGCATTATTTGTTGCAAATTAAATTCTCTACAACTTTAGTCCAGTAACTTTTTGTCGTAGAACTATAAATAAAAAAGTTATAAGCGAAAATGTTCAGAAATTAGAGATATTTATATTTTTCAATAAAACTTTTTTTTATCATTTTACGAAGAAATTATATCAGACCATTTTGTAGATTGTTATTCGAGGAACAACTTTTATACATAACATTTTTTCATTACGTCAATAGCTAAGGTTTTACAGCGCTCCGAAGTGAGTATTATTTTTCAGTGCTATTAGCTATACAATATATACATTATACATATATGTATATTATGTGTGTACTAATAATAATTTGTCATCAGTAATTGTTTTTTTCTGTTATTATAATATTTTTAATAATTAATTTTGCAATATTATTAATAATTAATTATTGACTCTTTTCCCCACCACCCAGGAGGTAGAGTCTGGAAGCACGTTTTTTTTTACGTCGAAAAGCAGAGCTGAAACGTTCTGCAGTGTGCTTCCATTGTTCTGGAGTCTGGGAAAAGAGCCAATAGCCAATATATGTATAGTTAAGAGTACTGAAAAATAGTACTCACTTCAGAGCGCTGTAAAACCTTAGCTATTGACGTACCTAATTAAAAATTGTTGTAAACAAAAGTTTTTCCTCGAAAAACAATCTACAAAAATGGTCTGATATAATTTCTTCCTAAAATGATAAAAAAAAATTATCGAAAAATATAAATAGCTCTAATTTTTAAACATTTTCGGTTATAACTTTTTTATTTACAAAAAATTACTGGACCAAAGTTGTAGAAAATTTAATTTGCAACAAATAATGATAACAATTTTTTTTATCAGATAAATAGTTTAAGAGATATATCGTAAAAACCATTTCAACCACAATTTTGAAGATGGCGGCCGTGGAACAGGGGTGGCGACCCCACAAACTTGGTTTTAGCTTCACACTGACCCCTCCTACACACCCAAAAAATAAAATTGCGTCCTCTAAAAAACACAAGGTTAGGCCTGAAAAATGTAACATTTCAATGGACTACTAGACGGAAAAAATTCTTACGAAAAGTTGTCACGACACTTTTTGCTAGAGTTGTAAGCCGTGCGGCGTGTCTTACAAAAGTAAATTAATATAATAATCCTTAATAAACGCCGTTCCTTTAGAAGTGACCACAAATGCCGTTCAAGGATTAATACTCGTAAGAGCATTGTGAAACATCCCACGCTCTAAAAGTTATCGACTTGAGCCGGTCTGAAACCGCAGTACTTTGTATTGATAACGGCTAAACTAATATGAAAAGGTCCTTTTTGATTCCGTGTATCAGAAGCAGACTTACAATAAAATGTCAATGAAAACAACGTTAACACTCAGAACAATTAAAAAACTTGGCATCGCAAGTCGCATTTCTTCAAGAGACCAATATACGGCCGACAATTACAGGCCATTAAAAATATTCCGTTAAATTAGCGCCTATCACGAAGATCGGTCAAAGATCGATGCTATGAAATGCTTCATTTGTGGCTCTATATTATGCAAAGTGCAAAGTTGCGAATTGGCCCCTACTACGGTAGTCAAATCGATATTTAGTATTATTCCTTATATCCTATCAAGCATCCTACCTAATATAACAAATGATTATAACTATAGAAACATTAATGTTTGTTACTCTCACACAAGAACGGGTGAATAGGGGTGAATCTTTTAACTAGATATTCATGAAATATCTGGTTAAAAGATTATTCTAGCCTGAATAGAAAGCGAGTTCCATGATGGGGATGTGGTATTGTATACGTTATTTTTAAAGTGTTCTTTCCGAGTTGATTCAAAGTTTTAACATATTTTTTCTATAACACGAATACTACGTGTTAAATACGTAGTAGTGGTACGTAGTATTTATTAATTAATGAAATTATCTTCATCACCAGGCGCCACAATGTACGGGCTCCTTCTAGAGAACATGGCGGAGTACATCCGCCAAACGTACGGCGAGGAGCGCTGGGAGGACATACGGAGACAGGCGGGGGTCGAACAGCCCTCCTTCTCCGTGCACCAAGTGTACCCGGAGAACCTGATCACACGACTCGCGAAGAAGGCACAAGAGGTATGTTTGAATAGACCTTAAAACTGTTGTAATTATCGTAGCAAGTAGAAGGAAGAACAAGCGAGATAGCAAAAGAACGACGTAGTTTGTAAGTAAATGACCATTGTAAATGCTAGGTAGTTTGTCGGAGAACCATCACTCACGAGGTTTTACCACGACTCGCGAAGAAAATACTAGAGGTGTACACTCTAAGGGTGTGAAAGTTTGCGAGGCTAGATGTAGGTATGTAAAGCCTTCATGCTGCATGCATACATCTAGTAAGCTCATCTTCTGGATCAGCATATATGTATAGGTAGATAAACATATTTCATAGTTTACACGTAATATCATCACACATCGATTCCTATATTCCTACAAAAATGTATTATTAATTTTACCGATTTAACCAAATAACTCGAATCAGAGGTCATTAATCAGTTTTGAAATTAAACTAAACGTATATTCCATTACATATTATTCTTATAGACATTTATAAGTAGAGACAGTATCTAGTATAATCTATCTGTTAACAGTAGTTAACTAGATAATTAAAAAATAATTATCACAGTGTATAAAGAATGTGAATCATGCAACAATTTCGAGTTCAATCCATCATTGACTCGTGCTAAAACGATCGAGCTAAAAATATTTCTAATGGCCAACCGATCGTTCGAGTGATGATATATTTATAATGTTTATCGTATAAAAATAAAATACTTTGATCTGTCTGCGTCTACGAATCCATTCTTAATAACCGTCTTATGACAAATTAGGCAATGACCTTTGAAAAAGTTTTTGGATGACCAACTTTTGTTATAGTTGCTGTAAGTTCGGAGTCGGAATCACAATGGTGATCTATATAATATACGTACTTATATAAAAATGAAACCCGGTTCGCGTTGTCACGGCATCACGTGTGAACGGGTGGACCGATTTCGATAATTCTTTTTTTATTATATTCCTTGAAGTACGAGGATGGTTCTTAATACTCTCATAAGAGATCTCATTCTCTCTTCATTTCTCTACTTTGATCTCTGATTCTCTACATAAGAACTCTTATGTAGAGAAAACATAAATAGGTACCACGGGCGAAGCCCTAGCCGGGGCGGACCGCTAGTCTCTTATATATAAAATTCTCGTGTCACAATGTTAGTCTGCATACTCCTCCGAAACGGGTGGACCGATTCTCATGAAATTTTCTGTGCATATCGGGTAAGTCTGAGAATCGGCCAACATCTATTTTTCATATGTACCACGGGCGAAGCCGGGGCGGACCGCTAGTAATTATATAAAATTGTTTGTATAGAACTACGCACAACGATTTGCATAGAAATGAAAAGGTCCTCTAAATTTTGGGAGTTCCTCATAGGTACTACCGTAGTATATTATTATTAGTCTGTGGTACTACACTTAGTTACGAAAAATGTATTTTATACAAACTATTCCATTATTATAAAGGACCGGTAACCGGTTGTTTAAACTTTTTCACAGATACTTTCATACATTATTTGTTATTAAAACCGACAGATGATATGAAACCCTCCTATTTAAAATATATTTTGATATCATTCGTATTAACAAGTGCGTATAATAATTTATAACGAGCAGTCATTTGTTTTAATTTCCACCGAATGGAAATGCCCATCGAAACGCCGATTCTACTGAACATAAACCAAAACCATATTAAGTACTTTAGGTTTACAATAATTTACAACGTTATTTAATATTTCTGGCTTACTTGAAGCATGCTTGAAGCACTTGAACTTAGTTAAGGATAACTATACATTGACTTGAATATAATTCATAATTTCGAATGTGCTTCCAACGGCCCATTAGCTCAGTTGGTTAGAGCGTCGTGCTAATAACGCGAAGGTCGCGGGTTCGATCCCCTCATGGGCCATCACTATTTTAATTTCTTCTTGAATAATATTTCTTTTGTTTTTTTTTTGATAAATAATATTTTCAAATAATGATTAATGTCTGATCTTCTCGTATCCAAAATTTTAATTTCTATTTTTGTTTGTAAATAGAATAACCGATTTAACGAACTATAATCTCTGTTATTAATTTATCTGTGAAATTATACTTTCTTAATCTTTCCACGTTCAATAGTGTAATCGCAATCATTATAAATTAATTCAACTGAAATTTAAATTGCTGAAGAAAAAAATATGCTCAAAATTTTTTCATGATAATATATTTATTTCAAATGCAGATAAAAATGATATTAAATAAATTTTAAATAAGAAATAAATAAAAAATACAAAAAGTATTCCCAGTTGGAGGTGCTGGGATTTGAACCCAGGACTTTCAGCATGCGAAGCAGACACTCTACCACTGAGTTACACCCCCGATAGGCAATTCGTCGAAATTATGCATGGTATTGGTATACAATAATAACGGGTGATTTTTTATGATATAGGATTTGATTTTCAAAAAAAACACCAATAATTTGAAAAATTTGATGTAATTTATAATGGAATCGATAGAACGATCAATATAATTTAATGTTTGAAGATGATTTCATGCAAATGCTGGCCGCGGCTACGGTTTAGATGGCCCATTCGCAAGGCCCAATTTCGGCACACTCTCTACAACATATCGGCCGGTATATCACAAATAAATGCTTCAATATTGGCTCCCAGTGCGTCAATCGTTGCTGGTTTATTCCTGTAGGCATAAGAAATAGTCAAAAGGCGTTAGATCACACGATCTAGGCGGCCAATCGACGGGCCCAAAACGTGAGATAAACTGTTCGCCGAAGGCGGCTCTCAATTGGGCTATTGTTTCGCGTGCCATGTGGTATGTGGCACCGTCTTTTTGAAACCACATGTGAGGAATGCCCAATTATTCCATTTTGGGTAAAAAAAAATCGCCAATCGAAGAAGTGCATCGCGCACTTCTTAACCGACTTCACACTCTCTTAAACGAGCATGCATTTTGATAGTAAAATTCAATAATTTGCAAGCGTTGTTCGTTTGTAAGTCGATTCATGGTTAAATTATAGACCAAACTGAACAAGTTTGATAAAGACACAAGACATGATTCACGCGTGATCTATCAAAAACAGTATTGCCAAAAAGATACCAGCAAAAAAATCACCCTTTATAATTAAAGCGACTACGATACGTCATACATAGGGTGATATTTTATCATCAACATTTTTGTTACAGGTTCTCGGCATAACAGAACGCGAATTCATGGATCAAATGGGTGTTTATTTCGTCGGTTTCGTATCACAATACGGCTATGACAGAGTGCTATCAGTACTGGGCCGGCACATGAGGGATTTTCTAAATGGCTTGGACAATTTACACGAATATTTGAAGTTCAGTTATCCAAGGATGAGGGCGCCCAGTTTTATATGTGAGAACGAAACGCGGCAGGGTTTGACATTACATTATAGGTCGAAACGGAGAGGATTTGTGTACTATGCGATGGGACAGATAAGAGAGGTAAGGAAATTGTTGAATAAATTTGTGATAGGATATTTTTTTAAATTGAACTTATAAAGAGATTCAATTTCGCATAATTTTTTTTTTGAACTGATTATTTTGGTAAAAAAAAAATCATTTATAAGAAAAATGTCATAAAAATGTTCAATTTATTTTGCTGAGTTAAAAAAAACACAAATTAAGACAAGCTAAAAAATATAAAAAGGACTGGAGGCGCCGGGTATCGATCCCGGTACCTCTCGCATGCTAAGCGAGCGCTCTACCATCTGAGCTACGCCCCCGATACGAGACTAACGAAAACATAGCATCTTATTGTGATACATTTTATTTACTTAAAACAATTCATAGATGGCGTATTTTTCAATTCCACAATATGAACAATAATAATGCCATCTTTTGACAGTATAGCATTACTATTTATTAATTGCCTAAAAATTATTTTCATAATCCTTTAATCCATATCACATATTATTATATTATGGAATTTTGGAGTGACAACACATTATAAATTTTATTGAGCATGGATAAATTAAATATTCAAGAAATAATAAAAATAAAGACTTTTCTAAAATCTAGCGTCATATTATGTACCTATTTTATGAATATTCATTATTACAAAAATATTCTGAACTTATTGTATTACATAACATAGAAGTAAATCAAATTAAGATTTTTCCAGGCATTTTCGTAAACAGGGCACTTCTATAGCGAGATTATCCTAGGCCGGATCCTTAAATTTTACGACACAATTTACCTTTCGTGATAGTTGTATACGTAGTAGGTATATTATTTTTAGTCTGTGGTGATAGCTACAACAACACCTAAATGGATTATTCTAGAAGTATTATACAGCTTTTACTAATATAATTGATATTATTTTTAAAAAGAAATAAAAATAAACTGCATCGAGAGTAGGGCATGCACCCGGGTTTACCCGGTTCCGAAAAACCCGGGTGATCTTGAGAACCGGGTCTGAATAGTATGAAACCCGGTTCTCCCGGTTCCGACCAAAACATTAAAATAGAAAGCATTATTTATATTTTGCTGCATTATTTTAACAAATTCTATTCTCTCTGGCAACGTTACACTCACGTGCATCGCGAATTTTCGTGCCACGCGTCAAGAGTGGCTCTGATTGGTTGTCTAACCTTAGATGCTATAAGTTACCTAGGGTTGTATTACAAAAAAAAAATAGGCTTCGAAAATGACAAAAAATAGGCTACAGAAATATTTTTATTAGATTTGTCGTGAATTTGAAAAGCTGTTGATTTTACTGTTTCATAATATAATGATCCAGTCATGTTTTTGTTTTTGGTATCAAGCTGAATATCGAATACTCAAGTCTTCGGCCCTTGATGCTGTGAAAAAGTCAAACTCACAAGCCAACGCATCAAAAGATACAGCCATAAATGCTGAAAATTTTCGCAAATTTCGACATTCGCATGGGACTCAAAACCTACAGGGTACCTACTTCTCATGAACACAGAGCCTTTAAATTTGGTAAAAGTAACGTCTTATAACACAGATAAAGGTAACATTGAAACATAAATTTTAAAGTTTAAATTGTAAAGTAAAACATTATAAAAAATAGGTTTGTTCGGAGCCCTCGGAGCGCGAGTCCGACTCGCACTTGGCCGGTTTTTTTTCCTTTACAGTTTGCAGTTAATGAATAAGGTTTAAGTTTATATGTGATATTATGATTATGATAACAAGGTACTTTTATAAGACTGATAAATAAAGAGAAGTATTGAAATTTTGTTTCTTTATTAATTTAATAAAATAAGATACAAGCCGCGTAAAATAAAAGGCCTATCAGGTACTTTTACAGTTACTTTTGTTTAATTTCGTATTTTTTCCAAGGTATTATAAAAGAACCGGGTAACCCGGTTCTACCCGGTTCTGAGCTCGATTTGGAACCGGGTTTCAGAAACTTGGAACCGGACTCGGTTCTGCATGCCCTAATCGAGAGCAGGCCGAATTAAATACTTATTATTTTGCAAGCTTTCAAGTTTCAGTTTCTATTAAGTACCTACGTCTCACTTTCAATAAGGACATTCAGCAATACCTCTCTTGAACAAATCAATCTAATATGAGATTAATTGATTTCTTGAACACATTCTGGTATATCAAATAACGAAAAAAGGCCTACCAGTTTGCCTATGATATAACTAAAAGTCATACATATCAAATGGCTTACCATGAAATAAAAATCTTAAATTAATAATTATAAGGGCTCCCGCACACGGGCCACCGGCCACTGGCCACAAAACGCCGCCACCGGCATATTTCCTGTACTTTTCATACATTTTTATATGGACTCGTCGCTCACGGTTGACGCCGCGGCCGGTGGCCGCCACACGCTACACGCTTCTAACTTCTCGTGGCAGCGCTTGTGGCTGTCGCGAGTGGCTCGTGTGCGGCGACACTATGGTATTTTTTTTTTCAAAATATCCAACATTCACATTTTCTAGTAAACATCTTCCTACAGGTAGCTCGCCACTTCTACCACAAAGAAATGCGTATCGAGTTACTTCGAGAGGAACTGCTCTTCGACACTGTCCACGTGACGTTCCAACTAACCTTCGACAACCGAGCGTTCACACTCGCGTCTCTAGCTATGACCAGGGAAGAAAAACATCTGCCGATCAGCGCGTCTGTGCTGTTCGAGATATTCCCCTTTTGTATTGTTTTTGGGTAAGTTGTAAAGGCTTGTATAGGTTCTCTGTGGTACAGGTAAGTACTAAGTATGTAGATTTACATTTTTGAGACGACAGATCATATAGGCCGGTTGCAGAGCTTCACCGACCGTCAGTGCGTACCATCGGTCCTGACGATACGCATCAACAATGTGTATGACTAAACAATAATATGACACTAATACGTATGACAATACGCGTGCGTATGGTCGGTCTAGCTATGAACGGTTTTATGAATTTCCATACATATGACAAGCGCGACTGACGTACGCACTGATGGTCGGTCAAGCTCTGCAACCGGCCTTACACGTTATAGTTTTAGTATTTAATAATAAAAATATCATCTATATTGTGTTAAATGATATGACCATCCATATCTATATGTGAAATGATCATCCATCTTGCTCGATAACTAGTGTATCTTCAACTTCAATTATAATATTTGTAGTTAGTTCTAAAATGGTCTTATAGGAAAGATCAAAGAACATTCAAAACTTTTGTACTCTACTGTATTCCGTTGCCATGAATTAAATAAGAAGACCATAATACTTATCCATCTTAATAAAATCGTTTACCCTTGTTCATTTTATTATGTAAGAATTTTTGTCTCTCCGCCATCTCTGTATATGGAAATCGAACCTAATAAAGGGTACAAAAGATTGCGAACTAAGCGACAGGTGAAATGCTAATAAAAACGTTTTTAGATGACACACACGATATTAGATTTTTGAAAATTTTCAAATTTTTGCTTATTTAAATTGAAATTAACGAAATCATTCTTCTGTTGTTGTGTTGTAGAAGAGTTATGAAATAGTTTGAATATATTAATAAGCATTTTAATAAAAAGTTTGTCGCTTTATTCGCAGCTATATGATTTGTGCCCTTCAGGAGTTTTTATAATATTTCCTGGTAATTTGAGAGTATTTTTATTGTATAGGTACATTTATTATATTAAACAACATCAATTAATTTGGAAAGACTACTACTGGTAGGTACTGCAAAAAAATTTAGTCGCTGTTATTTGCGGGGTAAACAAGTAAATTGAAATTTATCAGTCAGTCCTTGTCCGTGTGGACCGTAGTTAGATGCATCTAATATGTATAGTAAGTATCCAAGCATATGATCCATGTAACAATATCCCTTAACCTTGGTTTAAAAGAAAATAATTTATAACTATTATAAAGGCGAAAGTTTGTAAGTATGGATGTATGGATGTTTGTTACTCTTTCACGTAAAAACTACTGAACCGATTACAATGAACTTTAGCACACATATAGAGGGTAAATTGGATTAACACATAGGGTAGGTTTTATCCCGGAAATCCCATGGGAACGGGAACTATGCGGGTTTTCCTTTGAAAACGCGGGCGAAGCCGCGGGCGGAAATCTAATAATACTATAAGAATTTGATCAATTCTACCCCCAAAAAGATAAAATAGTGGATGAAAGTTTGTACCATGAAAATTTATTTTTTCCACGCAGGCAAAGCTGCGGGCAACAGCTAGTATAATAATATATAAAATTATATAAATTACAACACAACATATAAATTAACACAAATATGTATATATATAAATTAACACACACACCACACATTCATTGGGTAGGCTATCCACCATCCACCTTTTTATTTTTATTTTTGCTTATACATTTATTATTTATTATTACATTAAGTATACATTTTCTTTTCATTTTTACCTTTATCAAGACCACGATGTATTAAGGGAAGGGACTGGCTCTCTTAACACAGGCTATGCCTAACAAGAGAGACAGAGCCTCATATTCAATATTGTACAATCAAAAGGTGAAATAAAGATTTATTTTATTTTTTAAATATAATAATAAATGCCCTGTAGTACAGGCAACTAAGTATTAAGTACCCGAATGTTATTCTTATCAATTTAAGTGTCACATATCACAATATACAGTATACTAATAATTATACATACTTTTTTGTTTTTCAGTTCAGACATGATAGTCCGAAGTATAGGAAACTCGTTAATGGTGATACTACCAGATTTAGTGGGAAAGAAAATAACTAACTGGTTTGATCTGGTTCGACCGCTTATTGCTTTTAAATTCCAAACTGTGAGTATGTTCTTCTTATATTTTGATACTTTACTAACGTTGATATAGTTCTGTATTTGAAGGAATCTTTTGGCTTTTTACCTACCGTCGCATAATTTATATCTAGTCAACAATGGCCATACCACGGAAATATCGAAGTACTTATATATATTTCATACCCTAAATTCGGCCAGAGCATTTCAAGTATCCCTAGCACAGCATAAAATGAAACCGAAAATATGTATGATAAGTAAATCTTTTGAGACTTTTTTAAATTAATTTACAGCTAAAGACATCTATTTCTCAAAATGATTACTATCTATTATAATCACCATTACTAAAAATACAATCACATTACATTACAATTTAATACTGATAATCATGCTAACTCGCTAAGCGTACATCTTGCGTACGTACGACTAAAAAAATAAACATTTAATTGTTTCATATTATTTTCAGAATTTTTTATACTTTCTATTATTTTCCATCAACAGATATTAAACAGAACGAATAACATATTCGAGTTGGTAACCGTAGAGGCAGTTATGCATGAAAAAGCTCCAGACAGAAGGAATGAGCTCTTACGACTGTCTGACGAGTCTGATTGTACCACTGAAAAAAATCTACGGTTGAAAGGTAAGCTAACAGTTTTGTTTGTTGAGATTTAATCTATACTAATACTAATTACTAATATTACTTATTATGTTTCTCTCCATAATACACGGGTACCACCAGAAGGAAGGTACCCGGTCCTTTGGGAGGCTTACGTGGGGACACAGGTCCAACACGCAGAGGCCCTTTAGAGAATTTAATGTGTTGTGACACCAGCCGCAGCCTGCCCATGACTGCACTATAGAGATACAGCCCTGGGCAGTCCGCGGCCGATGCAGGACTATTGTAAAATATGGAAATTAAAAATCTGGGTTATGGAAGGAGGTGTTCAGTGGATCGGTAGGTTGGGTCTATGGGGACTATGGACGTCTGCCTTTTCAATATTAAAAATTGAAAGTGATGGCAGACGGTGACTCGCCAACTCGGTCGATGGGCTCCCAAAAAGGTTACCGAAAATGGCAACAAGGGGGCAACATCAGCTGAGCGGCTAGGGGTGTAGAGAGGTGCGGCACCGGTTTCACCATCGCGGGCCCGCGGGCCCGGAGCGGGTTTCCCCGCTATTACGCCATTAGACACTTCCACCCCCGAGCATATGACTCTGGCGGCTCCACTCTGGACGGCCAACAAAGGCAAGCCAGAGGTGGGGGATCCTGAACCTCGTCATTGTTCACTCCGAACTGCCACCGGGACAGCCCAGAGGTGAGGACAGGGACCTCCCCCGGGAGCGCTCGGTTCCCGCGGGGTCGCTACTCCCCGACACCTCGCCACAAGGTGCCCTGCGGGGTGACTGACTGCACGGCTGGGATATCTATTGTAGATATGCCAACCGGGGGCGATGGGGTCGTCACATCCCTACGCCTATATTACTTATAATATTATAAAGCTGAAGAGTGTGTTTGTTTGTTTGAAAGCGCTAATCTCAGGAACTACTGGTCCGATTTGAAAAATTCTTTCGGTGTTAGATAGCCTATTTATCGAGGAAGGCTATAGTCTATCATCTCGCTAAGACCAACAGGAGCGGAGCACTGCGGGTAAAACCGCACAGCACAGATAGTTTAATAATAATTTCTCATTGGATAGCTACAATGCAAGGTATCAAAGTTATATGGGATCTACTCTACTATCATGTATTTAGGTAACTAATTTATTTCATCCCGGGTCTAAGCGGATGAAACCATGAAATACGAAGAAAATGTTCAATGTTGCAAGAAGTAAAAAATGAGTTCTCTTTAAAACGTTTAAAGTTTAGAATTCTATCCTGAATTTCGTATGGAAATATTAATAAATTTCTATTTATATATTTTCATTTAATTAGGTTTCTAACATAAGCTGTATTAACTTATCTGTGATATATCTAATAAATATTATATTTAAACCATATAGAATATTTTCAGGGATGGTTGTTAAACGTTTTGCCTATGACGGAAGGCCATTGCCAGATGTAATTAATTTACATCTCAAAGGTATTCGTTCAAAAGTTTAGATAACATTTGACAGAATATGGTTATCAATGAACTTATTATAACCATGTTTTTTTTATTAAAAATAAAAAAAAAATATGGAAATAGTACTATTCCGTACGTTGATTTTAATTGCACAAGGCACTATTGATCATAATTTTATTTCACTTAAAATATATAGGGATATAGGTAAGTATTCATGACTAGCTTTCCGTCCGCGGCTTCGCCCACTTTGTCTAAAACCTAAAAAATTATATACTAAAACCTTAACGCATCACTCTATATATTTAAAAAATGCATCAAAATCCGCATACATAGGGACAGAGAAAGCGACTTTGTTTTATAGTACGTACCTAGTGTTATACTAGCAACCCGCTCGGATTTATCCCTTTTTTGTGACCAATGATTCAGTAAATCTGGAGTTATCGTTGGTCTTACTCTATATATTAAGATCTATACTTAATATTATAAATCTGAAGAGTTTGTTTGTTTCAACGCGCCAATCTCAGGAATTACTGGACGATTTCAGAGTACTGGATGGACCATTAGAACTGTAGGCCATTTTTTTTTTTTTTTTTTTTTTTATTTATAACAGAGCAGGCATTTGACCGCGATCCCGCCTGGTGGTAAGCGTGGATGCGGTCGATCGCAAATGATGCCTGTCCTGAAAGAGCCTATTCACTCTGATTTTAAACAGTTCCAAATTATAGCTCTCAGGGAACACAGAAGGCGGGAGGGAGTTCCACTCCTTCGCAGTTTGAATTAAAAAAGATCTTTCAAAGCGTTTAGTGCGTAATCGAGGTATATCTACTACGAACGGGTGAAAGCCGGCCGCTCTTCGTGAGGTTCTATAGTGGAATGGAGATGGTGGAATAAGATTATGGAGCTCGGATGCACATTCACCAAAGTGCAACCGGTAAAAGATAGAAAGGCAGGCTATTCTTCTACGGTGTTCTAGAGATCCAAAACTTTTGGTTATTAGTTTAGGTTCGGCTATAAGTCTTTTCGCGCGTTTCTCCATTGAATCTAGAGCTTGAAGGTGGGTTTTTGCAGCGCCAGCCCATATGTGGCTGCAATATTCCACACAGGACCGTACTTGAGCATGGTACAGTCTGAGGAGTTGGTCAGGTGTGAAATATTGCTTTACTGCTTTATATATGCACATGTACAGTGTACCTACCACGGGCGGGGCGGACCGCTATTGGATTATATTAGCAAATAATCCACTTAGTTATCTGATAATCACAACTTCATTATTATCGAAATTGATTGAGTGACGTGAAGTTAGTAGTTTATAATTTACATCATAATATTATCATATCAGATTGATGACACAGTTGACAGATATATACTACGTACATACAGTTAGGAAACTAAGCCCCTGCGATGAAATTATGACGTATAGCTATAGGGCTGTTACCTTTTTGATATATAACCGACTTCAAAAATAAAGGAGGAGGTTATCAATTCGGCCTGTATATTTCTGTTTGCTTTTTTTTCACAGTCGATTTTGTGGTAATTTTGAGATTAAAACTCGTTAAAATACAAAAATGGTGTAGCCTAAATATGAATTTACAAGAAGAAACAATCCGAATTAATAGGGGGAGTCCGGGAGACTTGAACCGCTTTTTACTAAAAACTCTATAAAATCTGATTAGTGACCTTGAGAGCTTTAAGATCTATACCATATGGAAGCCTTATTATCTGGCTAAGATTTTATACCATTTTGAAAATAAAGGTTGCAAGGAGAAGACAGTAAACTAAGTTTTAATGAAAAATGAGTTTTGATTCAAGTCTCCCCAACCGGCGGGACACTTGCCCATAAGGTGAGGGACACTTGCCCATACCTTTTTAGAGAGGAGAAATGAAGCAAATAAAGCATATTACACACATTATTTATGTATTATTTAGACACGTTTAACAATAACTAGAATATTCATAATCACCTTCTAAACAAATTAGTGAAAATAATTATCCAAATGTTTTCAGAGCAACTGCATAACATAACATTCGCTTTTATTATTAATTAAATACTCGTTTTGAGGTATCTACTGCTATATAAATCTACAAAACTAATTTAAAGACATTTTTTTTACTATAAACTAAGAATAGCTATTAGTCTCAAAGATTAAATGTGGCACATGCAAAATCAACATAGGTTTAATAAGTGGAACTATAATTCAATGAAATTGGCGTAGTCGAATGCTAGTTGCATTGCTTGTTTTCTGGTTAAGCCATAGTGCATTTTACTGCAGGTCAATAAGTAACGAACGAGCAATGTCTCTTTATTTACATTGAAAATCTGGGAGCATTTGTATTGGCTCCCCTTGTCTTGCAAAGGTGTTAACTTTTGTTCACCTAACAGGTAATACCGTCGTAAAATGGTTCTGTCTATCCCATACTTGATTGAAATTTGACGAATAGATTTGCCACTCTTTATTTCTCTGTCTGCACTTTTAATCTCAGACTAAGTAAACGGTTTCCTGTGACGACTATCTTCCTTAGGCTTATACTGAAATGGCATTTTCTTTCTGAAACAAAACAAAAATAGTGCACAAACTGCAAAGGGAGAGTTGAACCACTGTTTAAGTCTCCCGACTGCAGACTGGTTCAACTCTCCCACACCCGACTCAAGGCCATATCTTGATTTTTTCCAACAAATCCACTATCACCTGGAGAACAACACTGAACGTACGACAAAATATGATAATCTAGTAATGCAATAACGTAGGTGTTTGATACATACCTTCAGAAATGCGTGCATAGCAATTAAAACAACAGATCCAAAAAAATTCACTCCGCGACGATGAAAACACTTTTTCGTAACTCACGGTCGAACGCGTCTGTTATCACCCAAAATTTCGAGTTGCTTGTGATTGGCAGATTATGCGCGTTCATTTGTTTGCTACTTGGCGTAATTTGGCGCCTAATTTAAAAAGTAATTGAAAGTGGTTCAACTCTCCCACCTGGGCAAGTCTCCCGGACTCCCCCTACACCTTGTAAAAGTAAATACGTTTTTATCAGTGCTATATTTCGAAATCTTGTTTTGTTATGGACGCCGAAGGTTATATTTTAATATACCTAAATTATTTATAATGCTTGATATTTGTATTATACATATATTCAATAATTATTTTAAACCAGAATTTACAATACTTGTATGTAGATACCTACTAAATTATTTTTAAAACGATAAATTAAATTAAATTAAAAAACACAAAATATACAGAAATAAATTAAAATTATTATTATACGAGCATAGAACCTCCACCTTTTTGTTTTAGGATGAAAAAGAAAATAGTTTGACAGGCTTATAGTGCTTGACAAAGTGGTGACGCCAGGTATCGATAAAAATACAATAATTACATATAATATCTACATATCTTTTATGTGTTTATGTTTTAACATTTTGGTGAAATATATTATTTCAGTTTAATTTAAACACGTGCTTATAGATGAAGTTGATTTCGGCGATCATTTTAAAAATGCCACGTACTAATTGCGCAGTATTCGGCTGCTTGAATTCAACTATACCAATTATACCACCAGATGATTTTGTTCAATATGTCGAGAAAATGGATAACATTTTCGTTGCTGCTTTAAGAGAGAACACATAAACTGTAAAGTGGCTGAATTAATTTACAACGAATTAAACATAATCAGTTACTTAAAAAAACTGTTCATAGGATTGAGAATATTTTACATTATAAAATTTAACAATAAATTCCGAATTAGTCGTAGACCGTAGTAGACGAAAGTATATTTCAGTAAATAATTTGTTTTTTTTTTTCGAATAAAGGCATATTTATGTAATAGTTATTTTAATATCTATACATATAATAAAATCGTAGGAAAGTCAAAACTGTAGATTGAATATTTTTTTAAAAGAATACTTGGGACAATAGATACCGAAGCCAAAAATATAGTTAGGCTACAAACTGAAACAATCGATATTTATTTAACGTGAAATCATTGACATCACTTTTCTATGTCATTCAAAATATGTGGATGTGTCATCCGCTACTATCGATCCCCCTCACCCCTGAATACCCTCGTAAACACGCTTGATGGGGGGGGAGCCATTTCGAACATTTTGTATGAAGTTTCCTTACTGTAATGTATCTGTATATTGTGTTGATGATGTCCGAATGAAAAACGTCAGTTAAACGGCGTTGTTTATCTAATAGGCTATTAATTATTAAACGGCTGATTGAAACAAGATGACTGCGACATCGGTAATATCGAGATAAAATAAAAAATGAAATAAAGTTTATTTGGCTCAAAAATATACATACAACGAGTTACACAAAATTTGTATGTACGTACCTATATACATTTTTGCACTAATCTCTAAGATAGAATCAGTTTGAAATTTTCATTTCAGTATCAGTCTCTTTTCAAATATTTAAGTACCTAATAATTTTATTTTGTATGCATAAATTCACAACAATGCTTCTTACTTCATCTTTCATCACACTGTTTCTTCCCACCATCCATTTAGTTAAAATAAATAATCGCCTAGATGGGTCGGAGGAACTCTGTTTCTGTTAGCCTAAAGGAAACAAATCATTTTGCTTTTGCCAGTGAGGTATGTACGGATAGTTGACGTTTCCGTCATACGTACCTATAATCTGCGAGTATGTGACGCTCCACTGAGGGTACGCGTACTCGTAATACTGGCCCGGGCTTATCCGACCGATTTTATTTATAATACGCACGTAATACCTGAGATCCGTGAACACCAGAATCCTATCCTCGTTGTATCTTATTTCGAAGCAACCGACGCCAACCAGAGACGTTCCGGACAGCAGGGGCCCGCCGTTCTGAACTCCCGAGATGTGGTTCACGTTCTGAATGCAAATGAACTTCCCCCACCATTTCGGTAGATACTTCGAGCAGTCGACTATCTGGGATTTATTCGCGAGCGTAAAAAATATCTTGTAGTTCTCTTTGACGTGCAGCATGTACTCGTAGCCGGAGCCGGCGTAGAGGAGGTCGTTGGTGAGGTTGGTGTGGGCGCCCGTGAGGACCGCTTTGTAGGCGTACATGTAGCGGGTGGGCGGGATGTAGTACACGTAGAGGATGTCGAGGCTGATGATGACGGTGACGTCGTGGCGCGGCACGTGGTCGCCGTGCGGCCCGTGCTGGTGCTCGGGGTTGGCGCTCTTGGGCAGCACGCGCCACACGCGCCACACGCGGTAGCGGTACGGCGTCGTGTGCTTGCCGGTCCGCCCCAGCGCCCAGATGCGCAGGTCCCTCTGCCGGTTCATGTACGGGTCCAAGTAGTTCGCCGACGATAGCAGCACTCGCTTGCTCAGGATGCACGCCGTGGAGAGGGGCAACATATCTGTAAGAGCGTGTTATTGCGGAAATATAATATTGCAAAGTAAATGAAAAATCTACAGATTTATGTATGAAAAGAACTGATTGACTTCTTGAATAACAAAGCAAACTATCACTCAAACTGATTCAGAACAGAACCATTAAATTTGGCCAGTGGGTGCATTGCGGAAAAAAAAGCAAAGAGTGTTATCCTAAGTATACGATAAAATTTTATAAGCCTAGAAAGGGTTGAAAAAAGTACCAATAGATATCCCAGCAACAACGGTCAACCGGCGCCGATTAGCCTGGTCCGTCCAATCGATGCTCGGGTACCAATTCTGGACCCTCGTCGACTCAAATCGCTGCCAACGGAAGAAGCTCATCCTGCTGATGGTGTCGGTCCTTTCGGGGGGAAACGTGGTGGTGGCCAGATCCCAGAAACCGTGCACTGGACTTAGAAATAGGACAAACCTGAAACAGGGCTTTTATCATATTATTTAAATTATAAATGTTTTGTAAAAACTTGAATAAGTATTTAGATACTAAAAGTATTCACTATATTTTTTTTAATTTTAACTGATTCTCTAAAGCTTCTTCTTCTTTATTTAAAAGCAATTACATAATCTCTATAATTTTATAATTCGTTCGTTGTCTTTGATTTATCGATAGATCCTCAACAAAAAAAAACTACAAATCGAGAACCAGTTTTTACCCGGCTTCCCAAAAACTTTGGCAACATCAATTAAAAACAGCACACTTACAATAATATCATGATACTTCACTGAACAAAACGCAAAATCCAAATTAGGTAATTTATTAGAAACGTAATTAAAACTATTCACGCGTGTCACACTACCATTCTTCCTCATTACTTAAAAGAAAATAGAGATATGGAATGATACTTTGTTGTTGTTATATTGTGTTGATAAATTATAATAAACAAGGCTGGAATTCATAACTAACTCGCATTTTAATTATGCTATGTAGCTATCGCTACATCTTGAAGTAACGATAATGCAACAATCATCTATTTTACGGTTATTTATTCTTCAATTTTAGAAGCTAAATTAGGTGCTCTACAATTCATTTGTAAAGAATTATATTACAAAAAACGCGAAAAAATATGTCGCGTCATCACAATCGCGGGCTCATCTATTATGTGTAATAATATGGGTCCTAAACTAATCTTGATACTTTAAGCACTTCACTACATAGTATAAAACAAAGTCGCTTTCTCTGTCCCTATGTCCCTTTGTATGCTTAAATCTTTAAAACTACGCAACGGATTTTGATGCGGTTTTTTTTAATAAATAGAGTGATTCAAGAGGAAGGTTTTAGTATATAATTTATTAGGTTTTAGACAAAGCGGGCGAAGCCGCGGGCGGTAAGCTAGTATGACAATAAACCCTTTCGCAATTCAAATAGTATTGTACAGGTTAGGTATGAAATAACAAGCTTGGGTCACACAATAAGCATGAAAGGCTGACTTCAGGCGTCCTTGAATATCACCTATTCGACCGCTAGACCTTGCGCACCTGTTTTAATTTATAGGTTGGAAGTATTAAAATATATTTTTACACATTTAGTTCTTTTAGATTAATAAAATTATTTATTTTTTGTTTCTTAAACTCAAAGTATAATAATCTGTAGACTTTATAATGCTATAATTTTGTTTAATTCTTGTATCGTAATAAACTGAATTAAATAAATAAAAATCACTCCCGAATATCTTTACAATTTCAGAAGAAAAACAAAATACAGCATTGTAAGAAGTTTGTTTCTTCGTCAATCATTTCATATCTTATCTAAGAGCTGATTTTCGTATAAACACCGTCACTCACAAATTGAATTTATTTATAACAGACTTTTTCATCAGGCGCCTGGAATTGCTTTGAAATAATATTACACCGAATTTTTTTTTTCTATCAAATTTAACTTCAGTGAAGAATAATTATTGTGTATAAGATGGGTTTGCAACCTTTATTTCGGGGAAATAATTCCTTCGTTACGTATTTTTCCTATAAAGTGTACCTTAGACACGTTAAATGAGACTACGTCAAGGGCAAAATTGGATTTTACGATAAGTAAGGAGAATATTTACGATACACGCGGTCTGGAAATCCTTGTAATACGTATACGTAGTCTGAATATATTAAAACGTATGCCTAATTCTTAATTTGTTTTGTCCACGCTGTAAGGAAACTTTATGCTCGATTTTATTCTATTTTTATTTATTTTCTTATTTTTCTCTGTTTGGATTGGATTTTTACAAACAGCGTACAAAATATAGTTTTAATATTTTAGTCTTCTTCGAAAACACCGTGTGATTATTTTTGCACATTCTATGCACAATATTGTCTAAATTCAAAAGAATAGAAATAAGCACGCCAGTTTACACCAATTTTTATTCCACATATAAAGTCATTCCGGCAGATATAATTATATAATTTCATAAAGATTACTTTCTCTCCCTTGTCTAAGAATTTGATTATCTTTTATATTTCAGCACTTGAAATGATTTACATAGATAAATTTAATGCTTTCTTCACAATAACAAAGTCTCTCTGACAGATTTTTGTACACATTAATATCTAGTGATAGCCTAGATTAGATTAGATAGATTCTGATATTAAAAATATTTTTCATGTATTTCAGGACAAATGATTTACATGGATAATTGGCGCATGATGATGTACCTTGGTACTCCTGTGATGCCTGACTTGGCTGCACTGGTTTCTACAGGACTGTATATTAATGATCTCTCTATGCATGATTTTAGCAGGTTTGTATGTTCGCTTATTACTCAGAAGCAGAACATCTAATTTTGTACATTCTTAAATTAAAGGAATCTCTCTGAATGTTCTATATTAATAAAGTATCATTCAATTAATAATAAATATCTCTGGGTCAAATATTGTAAGGCATTAAAAATAATTTCCACCATTTACCACCGGCTTGGAAAGCAGTTTTTTTCCACCACCTTCCACCACCACCAGCCACCTTCAGGTGGCTTTGGAAAAAAGACAATATTTAGCAAATATTATTTTCATAAAAAGAAACTGATATAACTTTGATTTTCGAAACACTAATAACGTGTTTTAAACTATTCCAAATATATTTTAATATAATCTGAAATAGTAATATAATAATATTTAAGTAATGAGCTTAAAAAACAATAACTTCACAACTTCTAAACTACCAAGGCGTCATAAAATTACAGAGATCTCATGTTAGCCGGAACACAACAGTCTGTAGAACTCAAACTAGCGTTGGACCAGGAGCAGCAGAAAAGCAAGAAGTTAGAGGAATCTATGAGGAAATTAGACGAAGAAATGAAAAGGACTGATGAGTTATTGTATCAGATGATACCGAAGCAAGTTGCTGATAGATTACGGAATGGAGAAAATCCGATTGACACTTGTGAGGTACCTAATACTTATAATACTTTGTAACACTCGATAGACTTATTATTTTTCGTAATAGCTAATATTCAAACGATTTTTGATATTGTAACAAATATAACTACATAACTAGGATGACATTTTATAATTTTCTATTGATTTTCTATTACAATGTCTATTTTGAAAATGCTCATACTTATATATAAAAATCTAGCACGTAGCCAATAATGCCTGTAAAATTCAATAGAGCAGTAATGTATTCTTTGATAACGACTAGAAGAAATGTGGCTTTAGTTAAATAAAAAATGCTACAATACAGATCACAATATTTGCATATTTACATATTTTTACTTTCATAGCATTAAATTGTATAAATATTTCCCTTTTGCCTCCCTTATTTCTATTTTATACCTAATTGAGATTAAAACTCCTTTCCAGATGTTCGACAGTGTATCCATTCTGTTCTCCGACGTAGTCACATTCACAGAGATATGTTCCCGAATCACTCCAATGGAGGTGGTGTCTATGCTGAACGCTATGTACTCCATCTTTGATACACTGACTGAGAGGAACAGGGTTTATAAGGTATATAATACAAGATAATATTTCTGTGTAGAATTTTTAAGTCATTTTTAATGTTGATAAAATGGAATTGGGTATTTTGATGCCATCGATTTCGAGAGTTATTTCTAAAGAATATTTTTTTGCAAATTTAATTGAAATAAACATAAAGGTAAATATTTTTGTCAACCAAATTACTTACATGTAAATAATTTTGTTGGTACCTTTGTAATATAAGTTGTAATGTTATTGTATTTTTTAATTACAATACTCTTTTGGTTAGAAAAAGGCAGATCTAAAAAAACTTCAAAAAATTAAATACCTACATTAAAAAGCCAATAAATCTTATAAATAATGATTAATTTCTAGGTGGAAACAATAGGAGACGCTTACATGGTAGTATCAGGAGCGCCAGAGAAGGAAGACAATCATGCTGAAAAAGTTTGCGATATGGCCCTTGATATGGTAGATGCTATCACAGATTTAAAGGACCCTAGTACAGGTAAAAATAAATAGAACAATTTTCATATGGTCTAGATTCTAGAATATTGTAATCCTTAATCGGATCGAATGTTAAATAACAACGTCTTATTAGCCCTTACCTGATACTTCCGTGAGCTGATGATAAGCAACTATTTTCTGTAAGAGAATTTTTTTTCTAATGAATAATTTATGTTTTTCGGTGTTTTAATTATATCGAATCTCCAAAACGACGTCAATTTTTGGCCAAATTACAACCTTTCCGACCATCATAATGCACTTTTTACCATTCCGTGCCTACGTTATTCTGTTCGGATATCTACGTAAATTTTAATATCGTCACTCCCTACCAAACTAATATTTTTTGACCAAGATTTTTACTATCTCGAGCCAACTTCACACGACATCCTACATTCTTTTACCAAAAAAAATTAATTGTTTTTTTGAAGTGAAAACTTCTTTAGCGGCGTTGGGTATAAAATCTTAAACTCGCGTCAGGACACGTGGCCTGATCGAAAAAGCGTAAGACGTGGATATCAAACATGCTGAACGTTAATAATCAAGTTTTCACTTCTGCCGGCACTCCCGGAGTGCAACCCGTCTTTTTTTTTGCTTCAGATGAATAATAAAATTATTTTTCCCCTATTCCAGGGTCCCATTTATCAATACGCGTAGGAGTACACTCAGGGGCAGTAGTAGCTGGTATAGTAGGTCTCAAAATGCCTCGCTACTGCCTCTTTGGAGACTCAGTAAACACAGCATCCCGAATGGAGTCCACTTCTGAAGCCATGAGGATACATATCTCCCAAACTACAAGGGAATTATTATCTCCATCTTATAAAGTCACTGAGAGAGGCGAGATTCAAGTTAAAGGGAAAGGTATGTTGTGTAAGTGGGCTTTAGTATTTTGTTTTTTTTTTTTGGTTGTGTGTGACGTTTTTGCTATTTAGTTTGATTGGTTGTTTAAATTATTAGGTGGTAGATGTTTTGAATGTTTTGTAAACTTTTGGAATTTTTTATTTAGAATTTGTTGTATTATCGTTTATGTAATCTGTGTCGTTTATTTATTTTGTGTAGGTAATCATATCAATTTCCTTTATAAATGGTCATTCTATAATATTTTGAAGTGAAACTTCTTTAGGCGCGTTGAGAGTGAAATTTCAAGGTCGCGTCATGGCAATACTGTCACGTCATGGAGTAAGGCGACGATTTTGAGATTAGAATCTTGCCAAAGAAGTTTTACTTCTGACATGTGTGCTTAGCACACACGCTCTATTTTTTTCTACCTTCTGAATATTGAAATATTGAAATATTCTCAATTCTCTAACCATGAAACCCGCAGGCGCAATGAAAACGTACTGGCTGGAAGGGCGCGAATCCCGTCCCTCCCTCACCAAGGTAATATCGTCCCAAATACAACCGGGACAAGAGCTAGAATGGGAACGCGCGGCCGACGTACGCGATAGTATCGCAGAACATTCCGCGCAACAGTTCAACAAGGACTTACTAAAGGAATCTTTAAGTTTCCACGCAGGCAATTCTGCACCTAATTCCCTTGTGAATAGCGCCGGGAATCTCATGAAGTCGCCGCCGACGGTGACGTCACCGGCGGAAGAGAGACGCATGTACTCGCCGGTCACGTTCCAAGATGTTGCCAGACGGAGTATCGCTAATTCCCCGAATAGAACGGAAAAGGATAAAGGTGAGGATTGTAATGGAGTATTTGGTCTAAATTTCTTAATAGTTTTCCTAAATTAATAAAAAAAATATTTTTTATTTAATTTTAATTTCCTAAAAATAAAATAATTTCTTAGTGATAGTTATAAAAGTATATACCTATTTAGTAAAAGAAAAGAAGGTGACATGGTTATAAGTGGCGAAAATTTTTTAACGAATTAATAAGTAAGGATTGAAGCAAATGTTACCATATTTGTTATTATTCTACTCTATCGCCATAAAATGATTAATTATTGGTCTGTAGGATGCTTGAGATAAATTAAATCTAATATCTCTGATAAATTAAAAAGCCAACATTAAATTTTTTTTGTACAGTTATTTTCCGAATACTATTATATTAAAAAGAAAGCTACAAATATTCCAGAATTCCGTCCGTTTCCTGAATCGCGATCCACATCAGCGAGTATGGGCGGCGTGTGGACGGACGCCGAGTCGCTCGACCCACAACGGACTTTAGATAGCTTGAATTCGTCTTTTTGGTAAATTTTATTTAATCAATTACGATAATAAGTGTAAATTTAAAACCGTATTGATAAAACTGTCCCTAGTCTGTAGTTTTCGGGAATGTTCTTTACACTTTTTTCTTGAAATCTAGATACTTACCCTGCACTTAAATTTTTGAAACGTTGTTTCAAAAAATATAATTGCAGGGTAAGATATGTACTTACGACCTATATCAGATATAGGTAGATATATAGAAATTCTCTCGAAAATAAAAACTGATTTTAGTTTTTAATGAAATAAAATAGAGCCCATTTTTATCGAATTTCCTTGACATAGCTTACAAGACTTTTTTACATAATTCCGTGACAATGAATTGAATAATATTTTTTCCACATAATGCTCTTTGTTAAATAAATAGAATTGTATATATTGGAAAATACGAAAAGTATAATATTATTAAAAATTATAATAATAGAAAAAAGTAAAAAAAGAAGTAATTAAAAATGGTGGGTAACTCTCAAGTTACAGTTCGACGTCCCCTTGCAGAGTCGGCACGGCGCCGCCGCTCAAGGACCGAGACAACAACTTCTTTACTGAAAATATTGTAAGTTAGCCTTTTCTTATATTAATAGCAACTAATAAATTAATAATAAATGTTGAAAGCCAGATAGAAATTTTACTTTTATTCAGTAAAATATTAACGCCATACGCACCTTGATTTCTAAATCAAGTTGTTACTTACCAAAAATGGCATCACATTAAAAAAGGGGTTCGGAAAAATTTTAAAATGCTCGATATCCTGTTACATGTAAATGCGTATATTAAGGTTAAGAGAGAGCACCTAATAGTCTACCAGTTCAATAGCCTCTTTAAATAAAAAATGTCTAAACATAGAAAAAAAATAGGAGTTTGATTATTTACTTCAACGCGCTAATCTCATTTTTTTTTCTTTACATAGCGTATTTATCGAAGTAAACTATATCATCATGCAAAGACCAACATGAGCGCAGAAATGCTGATATAACCGCGGGGCACAGCTTATACAATATCACTACATAGTATAAAACAAAATCGCTTTCTCTGTCCCTATGTCCCTATGTCCTTTTGTATGCTTAAATCTTTAAAACTACGCAACGGATGTTGATGCGGTTTTTTTAATAGATAGTGATTCAAGAGGAAGGTTTTAGTATATAATTTATTAGGTTTTAGACAAAGCGGGCAAAGCCGCGGGCGGTAAGCTAGTAAATAATAAAATCTAATATAATAATGTTCCCTTACAGCGCAGCATCCCTCTCTCCCCACCGAACTCAGCACCCATAATCAACGATACTCCCTTCACAAACACGCAAGTTCAAACCACCGTCACACCTGTGAGAACCGCTTCACATAGTGGCGATGAAATAGGTAGGTATTTAAAGTAAAAATAGTATTTATTTGTACCTAAAAAGCCATGTAAATATTGTAAAAGTTGATCAGTTTGTCAAAAAAATAAAATCGTGTGTAGATGTTATAAAAAGAATTTGTTGCTGTTGAATTCATTTCGGTTTTGATGTTAGTTAATTTAAATGAATATTAATTAATAAATTTAGATATTATGTTAAAATAGTTATGAAAAACTGATGTTGACCGATATGTGCTCAAAAGTTGTAGTACGCATCGATAATTTCAATTTATTCCAGCATTCAATTCTTAGAATAATAATCTTCTGTATATAAAAAAGATGATATAAAGCTATATTTGTTCTAGAGACAGATACGGAATACCAAGACGCACACACAGACATGGCCCACATTTGTCCCGTCACAGAGAACATTGAGCCAAATCTGCCCAAACAGGGCAAAGTTGGCCGTTTTCGGGCCAGAATTGCGCCCGGACATAACAAAATGTGCTCTAATTCTAAACTTTCCAAGGAATCTATAAAGGATAAACCTCAAACTCCGCCAACGAATGTCCAACCTCATGGCCATCATCACACAAAGAATGTTAATCATCACCAATGTTGTGGCGCATTTGGCAACCCTCATGTTAGACACAAATCCAATAATGCCAGCTGCCATTTGATTTAGAGAGAAAGAAACTATTTTAAAAGATGTACAAACAATCGTAAAAATATGAAGAAAATAAATATACACGGGAAATGAAAAAGAGCGTGTGTGCAGAGCGCACGTGCCATAAGTGAAACTTCTTTGGCAAGATTCAAAGATACCAAAATCATAAGAAGTTTCACATCAAAAAGTGAGATTTCAACCTGGATTCAACTCTCGATATTTTAAGTAGGTATTAGTTACCGCTCTGAATATCAACTGCGTAAAAAATATAGCTTAATAAAAAATGAAATCTGTAGATGTCTATAGTCTGGTAAAATGTTGAAATTCCGTCAAGAATCGCGGCTTACGGCTTATACACAGAGATGAAATAAAATAAACTAATCTTCAATTTACAGAAACAGTGATCGAACAATCGAATCGAACTCGTGTACAAAAAATAAGCTATACAATTTTTTTTTACATTTTTTTGTACAATATATTTTTTTTTATGCATACGGCATAAAAGGATTGTAGTTACATAAAGAAAGTATGTTTTACATATTAACTGATTTATCCTGTTAATATGAATAATTAGATTAATTATTATGTTAATATTATAATAATTAGAAAAAATATTTTAAAGACACCATGGATGTGATTGTCTTCGACACGGCCTAAAAGGTACGAAGTTTATGAATTATGTTATACTGTAGGAAAATAATTTATTGAATGTGTTGCACAAATTAATAAATAAAAATAAAAAATATATGTACGGTTAGGTAAGTATTTTAACAATATAATTAGAAAAAATGTTAAATGTTATTTCAGTAAAAGTATTGCTACTCTGAAACATTAACCAAAGTATGCAGTATTTTTTGATTAATTAGATAGTTGTTGTTAGTTATGATTTTATACAATTTACGCTTATTTCTCATTAATATAAGTGAGGAACAATGCAACTCCAAAGAATTGTTCCAAAGAATACAAAATATGTATACATACTATACTATTTTATGCATAAATTAACTACCTATCTATTTATAAAATCGCCTATTTATCTATGGGAGCTTTATAATGACAATAGAAAATATTTAAGTACAAGATCAACGACCAAGTTTGAGCGTTGAAAATTGTTTAATAAGCTTTTTAAATATTATTAATTTTTGCGAGCTAGGAAAAGGAAATTTTCTTTGTATCAACATCTTTGTAAAAAAAAGTAGAGGATGAAATAAAAAAATACTTATGTAATTTATTGAACAAAACACTATAATGGACATAAATCATATTTATATCTGTTTTATAATATCTTATATATAAAATTCTCGTGTCACAATGTTAGTCTGCATACTCCTCCGAAACGGGTGGACCGATTCTCATGAAATTTTCTGTGCATATCGGGTAAGTCTGAGAATCGGCCAACATCTATTTTTCATATGTACCACGGGCGAAGCCGGGGCGGGCCGCTAGTTATTCTATAATTTATTTTTTTACATTGTATAAACACGACGTTATTTTACAGTCACATAAAATCTTATAAGAATTGATATTTTTAGTAATTATCTACGAAGCTAGTTATTATACAAACATATTTATTTGATACCATTTAGTTAGTATAAAATACAAAAAAAAAATTATTTGAGATTATTATTTTAATATACATTTAGTAATAAGTAGGTAATTGTAAATAGGTCTTTCGAATCACTTAAATCACTGTAAAAAAATGGATGTTCTGAGTCAATTAAATACATTTCTAGTCGTTTTGAGATTAATATTATATGTACTTAATTCGTTACAGGTTTATACAGTTTTATAGTTGTTAAAAATACAATATAAGAGCACTTATTGCAATGTTGTCATATGCATACAGATGTATTATTAAAATATATTTAGTTGCCATAATCATACCTATGTAATCATCGTCATATACCTAATTTTATGATTCTAATGTAAGTAAATGAATGTTCGAAGTATTTTATTAAATCTTATTCTTTTAAAATTTCAGACTTTATGTACTATTTAAAAATCTGTGTCAATAAAAAAAGGACATTTATCTCACGGGTAGTTCTTATTTATCTGTTGTAAGTAAAAATAATTGTCTGTCAGCTACGAGTATTTGTAAATAGAATGTATTTGTTGCCATACACTTATGTGCAAATAAAACGCATTGAATTTTTATGTTTATTTTATTTAAAACCTCATACATAATACAATATGTATAACAAACTAAGTCTGTCTTAATTTCTATAATTACATACAATACAATTAAAAATTTAATTAAGTACTAACAGATTCTTATTGAAATTATAATATAATGTTGATTCGTATTCTAAGAATAAGTTACAATTTATTATAAACCACACCAGTGCATAATACATTTAATTTACTCAAAACTCAATTCAGTTCCCTTCAGGTGCTGTTCAGCCCAGTCATCGAATCTTCTAGAAAGGTCATCGGACATGAAGTTCTTCCAATCGCCTATTTCGCCTTTCCTTATAAATCTCAAATCAGTTTGTTCTAGATAACTTTTCCCGAAGGATTTTTCGAGAATTCCTTCTAAATTAACAGCTCGATTTTGTTTCATATTTTGGAAGGACAAATGATCGCAGAGTTTGTCGACTTGTTCGTCAGACATGTCCTTGTTGAGAAATTTCGCAGTCTTTCGGACCACCATGGGCAGATCGCGTTTCATTTCTTCAAACTTGATGAAGAGTATGTTTGGTTCGTCGCGTCTTTTCCAAAACCCTGTTAATCGTATTTTTTGTTAAAATCCAAAGTGATACTATATTTTTAATAGGTAAGTAGGTATTAGGTTTACGAATACTTTTCTCTGCATTGAAAAGGTAGGTGGGTAGGAACTAGGAAGTAAAATATTTCATCAATCTTTTTTATTTAGCAAAGAACAGCATTAGTAAACATTTTAACGAAGTGAAACGAATCACGTAACAAATATCATTTTCATAGCATTTCCTACTTACCTTACCACGCAAATATCACTAACTTTTTACTCTATCTACTGTAAAGTCATAATAAATGGGTACATACCTAGTATATGATTCCATACGGGTCCAAAAGGCGCGCGATCTCTCATGAACAAGTCACAGAAGTCTTCGAAGCTGCCCTTAAGACCATGGACCAGGGTACAGTAATGATAGTAGGATACCACCATGTCTTTGGGATTGCGGGACGTGTATATCACCTGTTGATAGAAATTCTGAATGTACTTACCTATTATAAAATTCCTAGCGTGCCCTTAAGTGAGCCAAAAAGGTATTTTCGATTATCATATTTGTATATTAAAAGAAGAAAAGAGGAGATAGTAAATGTCTGTTTTGTTTCGAGTTTGAAGCGAAAGTTCTTTCTGAATAGTCCGAAATTTTAAAATGTTCATGTTCACTCATAAACCTTAAAAACAACTGCACCTATGAAATTTAAAAACAATCGCAAGATATTCTAATGGATACCTACACGATGGATAGGTACACGTAATACACAAACATAGAAATCTAAATAACAAGACACATAGAAGTGCTATAATGTCATAATTCGTATGAAAACCGCTGTCGCCAAAATCAACACATTCAAACCGAAAGCTAAACAGTACACACAAGTAAACTATGCCTTTTATTGGACAGCTTGATTTTAGTGAAAACTAACTTAACTATTAAATTAAGCTTTTGAATATGTATCCTAACGCACGAATTTACGGTTTATTTTAGAATAACATCCCTAAGTATATGAGACTTTTTGCTCCAATATGAACAAACGTGATAATAAGAATGGTCGACTGTGTGTCTGTGTCATTCGTTGTTATTTCGATTACTATGGTGACACTCGTAATACTTGTAAATATTCTATAATTTTAAGGAAAAACGGCATTATTTCTAAAAAAAAATATTTTCCGATGAAATATTATTCCTTTATAAGTATAATTACAACTTGTGGAAGAATTTCCGCAATGGGAATTGCTGAAACACACCATGTATACACTCAGGGTGTATTCCGTTATGCACTGCGACCACTGTAAGGTGTGACGTCAATTCAGTATACTGTGAAGCCGTTCCTTTATAGCCAGTTATACTGGTTACGATTTAAAACGGAACGCAATCCAGTATACTGTCAGCCGCATTTTTTGACGCAGCATTCAAATGAGTGTATTAAAGTTTTCTAGAACATAAAAATAAACTGTTTTGGAGTACTGTCCAATTAAAAATATTTTAATTAATATTAATTGTAAATTGAATTTATAATATAATAAAAGTAAGTACTTTTTCATAAAAAAGAATAAAAAAGAACTTTCAGCTCGTATTGAACATTTTCAACACAGTCTAATAAAGTTAATTTTTGCAATTCTTCCATTGTTTTATTTATTAATCCAAACTAATTACAGAACTTTACAATTTTCTGATTATACTGTAGCTTTGTATAAGTCGAGTGGTTTTGACTGATCATATTACTTGCTCTGTGGACTGATCACGTGATCAAAGTACTGCGAGTACCTTACCTCGAAAACGCCAGTGCTCACAGTAGAATATGGCGGCGGCCGGCGATTAATGACGTCATAAATTTCCCTAGGGTACTGCGGCAGTATACTGGCAGTCCATAACGGAACGAATTTTTCTACAGTGATAGCACTGTGCAGTGGTTGCAGTGCATAACGGAAGACACCCTCATACGTCTCCAGAGCAACTGAACAGTGACGAATGCACTGGTGATGTGAAAATCACCTGAGTGGCGACAAGGTCACGCACGCTTACGACTTCTAGTGTCTTGTTATTTAGATTTCTATGTACACAAACTATGTCAATCTTTGTTTTGGGCAGAGCAATATTGTAACGTTATAGGTATTTATCTAATAATAAATAAAAACATATTTTTGTTGTTTTTTTTAACATTACCTTCGGTTTAGCAGTACCATCCTCCTTCACAATATCAATAGGAAGCAGGTCCCAGGGGAGATGACTCCTAATATAACGCGGGTGCGGAAGGCGATACTTCACGAGGTCCACGGAGGTGCCTTTGACGGACTCGTCGTGCCACTCCGCGTGACCGTCTACCATGATACAGCTGAGCTCTACTAGGGGACAGCGTATCTGTATGACGAGATACATATATCATAGTTTATAAAAGGAACGACTTTCACTAATCTATACTAATATTATAAAGCTGACGAGTTTGTTTGTTTGTTTGAATGCGCTAATCTCACGAACTACTGGTCCAATTTGAAAAATTATTTCGGTGTTAGATAGCCCATTTATCGACGAAAGCTATATACCTTATTATTACATTACGCGAAGACCAACAGGAACGGACCCACTCGGGTGAAACCGCGAAGCGCAGCTAGTTAACTATATTTTACGAGTGTTAGGGATAATCTTTTACAAGTGGAAATTAGTATAGAAGCTTAGGATAGTTGCTTTTGAATTTGATAATTATCAAACCTAACAGACAGCTAGTTTTTCTTGAGTGGAAGATTCTTAAATTTACATATAGAAAACTCGGAGAAAATGCACACATTTGACCACAATGCAACTTACCATAAAATAACCACTAATTTCATGAAATAAACAAACGAAAGAAGAAGAGCATTTTACTTAATTCTTTTGTTTGCTTTATATTTGAAACTAAAAATTAAACAAAACCCTGAAGTCCTTGCTACATAATACGCACCTGTTGTATTGATTTCGCACCTTCATAATCCAAGTCGTGACCAATCAACCAAACCATTTCTTGTGCCCAAGTAGAACCTAGAAAATATCAGAAAGCGCAAATTTTGAGCAATTGAACTTTATTTTTTATGTATATTTTTACATAGACATAAGATGAAGATGAGCTTGCAAGTTCATTATTAAAAAAAATATCTTATATATAAAAATGAATCGCAAAATGTGTTGGTAAGCGCATAACTCGAGAACGGCTGAACCGATTTCGATAATTCTTTTTTTATTATATTCCTTGAAGTACGAGGATGGTTCTTATGTAGAGAAAACGTAAACATGTACCACGGGCGAAGCCGGGGCGGACCGCTAGTAATTTATAAAATTGTAGATGTGTGTTACATTTATTTATTAAGTTATTTTAATTATGTTCCAAAAACATTTGTAAGTAATTATTTATTTTTTTAAATAATATGTGTTATGTTTAAATTAACAGGCTCATTGACTATATTGCAATTTTCTCGTAGACCAATGCGAGTGCATGTATTGACAGTGAAAGTATTACCTATTTATGACTTAACTATTCTGTAACGAGTGAAAACACATTAATTATAACGTTTAGTGTTTACTTTCATTAGAGGAACGTAAAGAACACGCAGGAAAATTAAGACTATGTATTTAAAAAAATGCAGCTTACGTACACTTTATAAGTATTAACCAATATTAATGGCTCTATTATAGTAAATGAAAAGGACTATAATACATTTAAACAAATTACCAGTCCGAGGATAAGAACACATCCAGACATCGCTTTCCAGCACCTCCATGTCCAAAATATCTTGGCCTATCGTCATATAATCCGCAGGCAATATAACCCGGCCAGGATTAATCTCCACCATACAATCCTTTTTATCGAACATTTTGTCCAACATAGCTCCAGTCTCCTCGTCCAATTTCGAAAACGACAAATTCGGTTTCGTTCTCATTTTGAATTTTCACAGATAAAATATTTAAAAAATAAATTACATTAGAACTTTTTGCTAATATCAGCAAGACGTGTGCTGGCTGGGTGTAAAGGAAATGTAATGATCGCGTGCGACGGTATAGCATTATGGATTTTCCTAACTCTCTCTATTCAGGCATGTTCACATTCCTTTTCAATAAACCTATTTAATGTTCTAAAAGAGATCATTTTATACGCCAATCGCAAATTGAATTTTGTTTGCCATAGTTCATCATATTATTAATTTATAGATAAATTTTACGTTCCATCTTAATTTCCAAGTAAAATTATAACTAGGTATACTTTATTTAACTGTAGCGCCTTACATATATATTTCGAATTACTAGTATGAGTATCTCTTGAAAGTGGTCCAGAATTATTATGTAGCGGTAGCGACTACTGGGTCCTGGGTAAAGCACAACATGTAGGTACCTACCTAGTTAAAGCTCACATCGCCAAACTTTAAAATGAGCTTTAATGAAATGTGTAATTAAATTGTAATCTGTAAATCATTATTTTCTGTATTTTGACGATTCAAAAACGCTTCTAAACGAAGTCTATATAAATAAATAAATATATGAGTTTGCTATAAGTATAGCAGATATCTGTAGATATCACATAAAATAACGGCGTACACCTTCACATGCATTGGATTTTAATAAATTTGTCATCTTAATAGGTCATCATCTAATAAATCATCTAATTGCAATTATTAGAAATAGTTCCTTTTAAAAATAAATACAATAATTTATAATATCAACCACCGTTCTGTATACAGCCCGACTATCTTCCGTGTTCCTGTTCGACCACTTTCTGTTTCTTGCCATTCGCCCATTTGCAAGGTTCAGCCGAGCGCAACGACTATGTTAAACGTTAAATAAGTCACGTTATTGTAAGAGAACTCTATGACGAAGATCAATAATTAATTGTGAAACCTGTCTTTGTCTTTTGACGAAGAATTCTTAATTCACACTACAATAAAATATTTCGATATATAAGTATCTAACGTAGGAAACAACATAGATAGAGTCGGACATAGTTAGGCGGTTAATATTTCACAACAATTAAACAGTCAGTCAAAAACCTTAAAACTGCAAATGATTTGTAGGAATTTTATAGAGATTTTTTATTAAGTATTTTGATTGATTTAAGGTTTGAATGGCTTATAGCATCGACAAAAAAAAGTTTAAACTGAAGCAGTTGAATCAGTCCGCTGGCGCCTAGCATATGGGTAGATTGAAAAGAACGGTCACTGTAGACTCTGTACGTATCTAATCGCAAGGGAATAATATAATAAAACACCATAATATATTATAATACTTTATTATAAATAAGCATGAACTTTGTGTACTGTGAAAACCCGAATGAAAACATTGTAAAGTCTACACTACCTATCTGAGAACCACGCCATCTATTGATGAGAAGTGAAAACAAAAGTGAAAATCGGTACAGTCGTTTTAACCAAAATTTTCTAACTAGCAAACAGAACACATTTTTTTTACATAATAATAATATTTATGTAGTATAAATTATAATCTAATGGATCTACATAAATTCGAAACCATGCTCAACTTGAGCAGCTCAAGCACCGAGATAAAATCGATAATTCTGACAAACGTGTACCTACTTAGCTAGGTAAGTACATTCGTTATCTTCAAAATTTCGTTAGCTAATGCTATGATTATAAATACACAAATAATTCCACGTTAATTTCCCTACTTTCTCTGCAAAGCCCTTTCCCACCTATTTTCCCGCCTGAAGAACTTTCCGCAAGCGCATTGGAGACGCTTTTGGCAGTCGTTTTAGTCATTTTGTCACTTTTGAGTTTTGACAAAAAGATACCGTAACAACGGCCTTCGGTAACCCATAGTTTAAAAACAACAACAAACATTATTAACGAATCAGATAATAACTTAAATATGACCAAAGTAGCGAACGTAAATTCTAGTTTTGCTTACGAGATATTAATGTATCTTAATTCATTTTATTTAGGCATGTTTTTCGTTTGTGAAGTGGCCATGGGAATTTTGAAAGCTATAAATGTTTCTTATCCAGAAAATGCTTTGCTGACTGAAGCTGGTATATTTTGTGCACTGTGTCTAGTAGAAGTGCTCCGTATATTTTTAGGAAGAAGGGGAAACCTTGCTAGTAAAAGTAAGTTTTGTTAGAAATATCGACTTTTGACAAAATATTATTTCGTAACTGAAAACTGTGTATTTAAATTTCAGAGATTCCTGTATTTTTTTCGGTGATTCTAACAATACCATCGGCTGTTGGTGTATGCTATTTTCTAATTTATCAAACCTATATTTTACGGCTCGAATATATTTGGTGTGCTGTTATGTTGATATTCCATGCACTTGAGCTAGCGTTTGCTATTCTTTTCATTTTTACTGTATGTAAGAATCATCAATATGACTAGAATAGGTTTAAAAGTACCTCCTTGCCAAAGAAATATTAGCCAACTTGCTTAAATTATAATTGATGTCAAATATTTTGTATGAAACTAAGTTTCAACACAAATTATTATTGACTGATGGCCTATCTATGATTTATGGAGTTTCACACATCTTTGTAGGAGAGTACTTTTAAACCTTGGCAACTAAAAATCCAATCTAATGTCTGTGAACTGTTTAGTATGTAGTATAAAATACTGTAATAGTATAAATAAAATATACTGTAGAAAATATAAGCGTCTCAACTAGCTTGTAAATTGTATCTAGATATTATAATATAACTTCATAACTATTTAACTGCTATATTAATAACTTTGTGCTAATCATCAGTATTCACTGTAAATATATCATATAAGTATGATGTTCGCTATCACCATATGGTTGTAAATAGAACTTATTTATTTAAAAGGAAAGAAATAAAACAATAAATCCTTATACATGTATTTTATTAACTAACTCTACTCTATAAAATGTACATTCATTCTTCCGATGGTGGGTTCAAATGTTCAGGTACTGCTTGGCATTCCACTTTGGTGACTTTTAAAGCACAACCTTCTGGTAAGTTCCTTTCAATGTACTCTAAGTATGTGTCACATGTAGATCCAGTTAATCGTTGCAAATGGATGAATCTAAAGTATGTTCGTATTTCATATTGCACTCTGTGCTTTTTGTAAATATGAACACATCTGAGCAATGTGTGCCTTTCCTTCTCTGCTTTTCGTAGCGTCCAACTGAAATGAACAAAATACAGTGATTTAACTTAACTTATGAATGCTTCCAAAACATGTAAATTATAAAAAAGGTAACAATAATATTTAAGAGTTCTTAAAAAAATTGCAATTTTGGGTTACTTTGATGTGGTGACCTAATAGTACTATGTAGATTGTTAGTGCTATTAAAATCTAAATAATATTTAATTAACATGTAAAATTCAAGATTCTCTAAATGTTATGAGGATGCCATGATTTTATTTCTATCAACCAGTAATTATTTAATCTGAATTTATGGAGAATTAGTCAAAGTTGAGAATATACCTTTTAGTTACTTCAATGCCTAAATGTGAGGCGGCAGCAATACAGAACCAAGAGTAACTTAACAGAACAGCGGGGTCGATGCCTCTCATCTCCAATTCTACTCGTTTATACAGTTTGTCTAATTCCTCCACACTTGGTGGTACCATTTCAATTGGTTTTATTGGATTTGTCGTGACTGAGGATAATGGTCTTACGGCAGAGTAATTTGCTACAAAAGCACTTCGAATGGCTGGTGATGTTCGCCATAGTTGCTGAAAAGTAACACTTATTATTATAAAATAAACAACACATTTAATATTTTAGAGGTTATATAAACATACCTTTACTATATTCATTTTAAATATTTTGTGAGAGATATTGGATATTTAATAAGGTCTCGTCCACGCTTTTTGATTATTTATTTATTATAATTAGTCATTTACTTAGCTTCTAAATTTATGGAAAATCGGAAAACCAAATAGGAGCTGACAATAAATAATTGACAGCATCCAAAAGTCAATGTCCGAATAAAATTGACAATTTTTAAGGAACGTTCAAGATTGGTAATTTTTATAAAAAGTTACTACAACGGAGATTTAAATTTAAAGTAACAAATTTCTTACATTTTGGTAACACATAAGTTTTAAATACATAACTATCATGATAACTTGGTACAAATACATGATGACTGGTGACCGGTGATCTGTGGTATAGATTAATAATTGATTTTTTTTTTTTTTTTTTTTTTTTTTATTGTTGATAGGGAAGCGCTTGACCACAATCTCGCCTGATGTTAAGCTAAGATGTGGTCTAAGATGGAACGCGCTTCCCTAGTAGGTACCTGTTCACTCTACGCTTGAAGACCCCCATATTGTACTCGTCGGGGAACACAGATTCAGGAAGCATGTTCCAGTCCCTCGCGGTTCGGATAAAAAACGTGGAATCGAACCGCTTAGTCCGGGTACATGGAACGTCCACCGTATGGCGATGCCTAGAATCTGTGCGCCTCGACGATCGATGGAAGAACGGGGATGGCGGAACAAGATCGTGCAGTTCCGCAGCGCACTCACCAAAGTGTATCCGATAGAAGACCGATAAGCTAGCCACTCTGCGGCGGTGACCGAGGCTCTGGAGTTTTCTGCCTACAAGATCATCGTCGTTAATGAGCCTCTTGGCACGCCTCTCTATCGCCTCAAGCGCCTCCAGCTGGTACTTGGCGGAACCGTCCCAGAGGTGAGAGCAGTATTCCATGCACGATCGGACTTGTGCTTGATAAAGATTGAGCAACTGTCCCGGGCTGAAATACTGTCTCACCTTCGCCAGAATTCCAAGCTTTTTTGAGGCTACTTGGGCTTTTGATTCTATGAAGGAACCAAAGTTCAGAGTAGGCGTTAAGGTGATACCAAGAAGCTCGAGGTGATTAGTTATCGGCACGGACACACCCTGGAAAGTCGGAGTCAGATGGAATGCACTCCGTTTAGCGGAGAATAGACACGCCTGGGTCTTAGTCGCATTGAACTTGACCAGATTGGCATCGCCCCAATTGGAGACCGCCTGTAAGGACAAGTTCATGCGATCGACCATCGCCTCCCGTAGAGACTGAATTTGTGCCGTACTGGATCGCGCGGTGGATACATATCTCTCCACAACAGTGCTATCGTCTGCGTACCCATAGATACCGGGTTTCAGCAGATCGTTGATGTGTAGCAGGAAGAGTGTTGCGGAGAGAACTGATCCCTGAGGGACCCCGGCATTAATAGCCATTTGGTCGGACGAGCAGCCGTCGACGACTACCCGAAGGGACCGGTCTCTCAGGAAATCTGTGATCCAGGCGCAGAGGCCAGCAGGCAGACCGTAGGATGAAAGCTTGCCAATAAGACTATCATGCCAGACCCTATCAAAGGCCTTCGAGATATCAAGGGAGACAGCAAGTGCTTCACCATGATTCTCGATGGCCTCGCTCCAGATGTAGGTAGCGTACGCTAGAAGATCCCCAGTGGACCGGTTTCGGCGGAACCCGTACTGTCGGTCACTGAGGAGGTCGTTCGCTTCTAGGTGTGCCAGGAGCCGGCTGTTCAGTACACGTTCCATAGTCTTACAGAGTACGGACGTGACTGAAATTGGCCTGTAGTTGGAAGGGTCGGCACGACTGCCTTTTTTGGGCACAGGCTGCACGTTGGCAAGTTTCCATGATTTCGGTACTTTTCCAGTCGTCATCGAAAGGCGAAAGAGGCGTGTCAAAACAGGAGCAAGTTCAGGCGCACAGGTTTTAAGAACTATGGCTGGAATTCCATCAGGGCCACTGGCTTTATTCACATCAAGATTCCGCAGCGTTTTCAGAACCTCCGTCTGACGGATGCGGATTTCCGGCATTTTCGCCTCGCATCCAGGTAGACTAGGAGGTTTTGCGCTGGTAGGATCTAGACGAGAATTTTCCGCAAATAGAGTAGCAAATAGGTTCGCTTTCTCTACGGCGGTGTGAGCCAGCGTCCCGTCTGGTTTCAGCAGTGGGGGAAGTGAGGGGCGGCAGAAATTCGATTCAACCGTCTTTGCCAGGGACCAAAACGCTTTACTACCGGAGGGGTAAGAAGCCAGTTTGTTCCCTATACGGCTAACGTGGTCGAATCGAGCTTTCCGTAGAGCCTTCTTGCAGGACTTGGCGGCCCGGTTAAAGGCTTTCTTCTTTTCCGACACGTCCTTCGCTTTGCGGTGTCGAGCGTAAACCCAAGCCAGATATGCCTCATGCTTTAGCGCTTCAGCGCGTCTGCAATCGGCTCTGAACCAAGGCTGAGCTTTGCCGGACATGGCTACGTCCGAGAATGGAATAAAGTACTCCATTCCCTGTCGCAACACATCAGTCACAGCATCCGCGCAGGTCGAAGGGTCTTCAGAAGAAAAGCAGACAGGCCGCCAAGGATAAGACGCAAAAAAGGAACGCATCTCATCCCAATCTGCTGACTTGTATTGCCACACGCGCCGAGAGCCCCTAGGACTGGGATCGGGCGGCGAGTAGACAGATACAGATTTCACCAGACAGTGATCGGAGCTGCCAAGCGGCGAGGAAATCGCTACCGAGTAACGGTCTGGATCTGTTGTCAGCAGAAGGTCCAAGCAATTGGCTGTATGGCTCTCAACATCAGGAACCCGCGTCGCTCCTTGGACCAGCTGGGTGAGATTCAATGCTATAGCGAGTTTACGCATCTCTCTCCCAGCGAGGTCAGTGCACTGGTATGGGTATAGCCACTCCTGGTGGTGGGCATTAAAATCCCCCAGTAACACAAGCTGAGCGGAAGGGTATTTGTGTTGAGCAGCGTCCGCCACCTCACTAAGGTACTCTGTGAGCCTGATCGTCTCCTGGTCTCCGCTGTGCGCTCGGTAGACACATGCATAGAGAAGCTTCTCTGGGCCTGTGTCCACCAGCATCCATAGTACGGAAAAATGGGGGTCTTCAAGATACCGGAGACGCCGACAACAGATGTCGTCTCGGACGTACGCGCACACACCTGACCGAGCTTTAAAATTGTGCTCCAGGGTGTAGCCGGGATAAGATAGGTACGCCAAATCAGACGGACACCTTATCTGCGTCTCCGTGAGGAACAAGATACAGGGTTTATGAGTCTCAAGATGGAAGTGGACTGCATGGAGATTTGAGTGGAGACCTCTGATGTTGGTGAGGTCCACTTTTAGCGAGAGGGAGTGCTGCCGCTGTGCAACCTTAACTCTGTATCTTGCTTTCATGATTTTTCTTTAGAGGAGAGTGAAGTAGGTATGAAGACGGCAGTGAATCGAGGCGCTTAACATCAGGACCAGAGACACACACTTAGCAGCCGCATTATTGGGGACTAGTCTGGAGACTGCGGGGACGCCCGAGCCCCCCCAAGTCGTCCATAGAGCCCTCTCGTCCGGTCGCCAACCGGCACTATGGCGCAACTTGGGATTTTTCGCTGGTTGGCGGGGCAGCCTTTCGCGAGTGGCTAGCACGCTACTTGGGCCCCCTACTGACCAGCGGTCGGCCAGCGGTGCACCGTGCCTCGGATCCCGCTAACCTCCATGACTAGCCACCAGATGCAGAAACGACAGTGTGTGTCAGATCGTCCCGATCGTCAAAGCGCAACTGACTCGACCCGTCTTCACTAAGGCTACATCAGCTTCATCGAGTCGGAACACGTCGGACGCTTGGCGACTCGTCTTCAGCTGATGGGTGGTCATTCTAGCCTCGACGATTGTCTCCCACCATGTCACCTGTTTAGCACCACCCGGGGGCCACGTGTAGGGTTTCAGAATTCTGGGTATACTCCTACGGACGGAGGTGACTCGGCCCCCTAAATTTTAGGCCCCCCTAGATTTGTTAGACATCATAGTTTGACAGACGACAGTAGCTAGTTACTAATCTGTGGTTTGGCATATGGCATTGTTTTTGTCAAGTTGTCAAGTTTTTGTTGTGATTCTTGTCAGTTGTCTCTTGGAAAAATAAACAGCAAAACAGTAAATAGAAAGAAAACAGTTTTTAGCTAATGATCATTATTTTTCTGAGATAATTTAAGGATTGACGATTTTTTACTATTGATTACATACAAATTAATTATTGTCGGTGTGAAAATGGTTGGATATATAATGCTCATGAAATTATTACATAGTAAATTCAACCGACGTCGTCGAAGTAATCGGCAATCTACAAAAGTGAAAGAAGAATTTAATGATAATTTACACTTTAGGGAAGAAAACTTCCAAGAACCACATACATGCAGGATATGTTTGAAGGATGGTGATATATCTATTTTTGGGGATAGTGATACTACAGATATTTCAGAAGACGTTCGCACATTTGCTGACATAGATATTAGCCAGGATGATCCATATCCAAAGTTTCTTTGTCAATCATGCCATTCTCTTTTGCAAGGAGCACTACTTTTCCGAAAAACAGCTCAAATATCAGATGAAAATTTACGCCGACCGGCTTCTAATCACTCTCATAACGACGATAACATAGCAATGGATAATTATTACGAATCTGAATTGACAGATGTTAAAGAATCAAGCGATTATCACTGCAAAAGATGTGATTTATCATTCAATACGTTTGAAGAATATAGTGAGCACAGATTGTCCGAGGAACACGAAAATATGCGTCAAGTGTGCCCCATATGTAACAATAGTTACACAGCAATATATTTCAAAAAGCATTTAGCATTACACAAGTTGGAAACTTCATACATGTGTGATGTATGTGGTAAGAAATTTGTTGTTAAGGGTCAGTTCACTAGACATAGATTGACACATTTCTATGATCTCCCGTTCAAATGTTCATTATGTCCATATAGAGGTAGGTTCAGGGAGTCTTTAAAGATGCACATGAGATCTCACACTGGAGAGAGGCCATACCAATGCTCACAGTGTCCCTCTAGATTTGGGAGTAAAAGCAATCTGAATAAACACATGCTGATTCATAAAGGTGACCATGATTTCAAATGTGAATCATGTGGTCGAGGATTCTATACTAAAAGGGACTTGGAATTACATTTCAAAGTAGATCATACAGGAATTAAGGACCATGTTTGTAATATATGTGGTAAAGCATTTGGCTATCGTAAACAAATGATGAAACATCAGCTCAAAGTTCACAAGAGACAAAAATTGAAAACCGGGAGAATTCCTTTATATTTGCAAGTGGAGTCTAAAATACAGCAAGAAAATGACTGAATAATATGAAGCTTGTTTGTGTTAAATAAACAAACATATTGTATTGCTTTTGATGTTAGGAACAATGTTATTAATATTGTTATTAGCAACTGGGATATTGTTATGTAATATATTAATTAATTATGGGCAATTTATCTGTCGGAGATATATACTGTGCATACATGTATACTGTGTATACCAGATGTACAATGAAAAAAAGGACTGATTATTTCTGATGTTATTAAAATACTATTAAAATGTAATTTTTGTGTTTTATTTAAACCTTGCCATACATTTGAAATGAGTGGAATAACTCCGCCTAATCTTTCTCATAAACCTACTTTACTAAATCTGCCTGAATTATACACATGCTTGAAATGTTATGTCACATCTTATTAATGAATAATGTTAAAAAATATACTCCTATGTACCTACTACATTCAATATTAAATCGTCAAATCGTCGTACTTTCGAGAAAAATGTGTAAAGTAAAAAAAAATGTGTTAATTCCACGTTAATTTTTTACTTGCGTAAGTTCGAACCTGTGGTTCGAACTATAGAAAGTAAAAACTTTTTGCTTTACCAATCAATAAAAATAGACAATAAAGAAATTGGAACTTCAAATATGCCAATTTCTGAACTGTCAAAGTTCGAAAACTACCGAAACATTCAACTTGAAAATATAACGCAAACTAACGAACAAGTTGAATACTTGAAATCTAAATGGCAAACGAAGCAGAAGAAACCGTACGCAAACTATCAGCGCATAAAGGCGTCGTGGGCGTAGTTGTAGTAAACGGAGAAGGGATACCAATAAAGACGACTTTAGACAACCACGTTTCAGTACAGTACGCCGGTTTACTGGGCTCTTTAGTAGATAAGGCGAAGTCAGTAGTACGGGATCTCGATCCTACCAACGATCTAACCTTCTTAAGAATACGTAGCAAGAAAAGCGAAGTAATGGTAGCTCCTGATAAGGACTTCATCCTGATTGTTGTTCAAAACCCGGTTGAATGACGAAGGCTTTTGCCCTTACGGCTCGTTTTAGTCTATTTCTCTGTTATGACTTATTTAATTTTAACTTAGAAGATTCGTTCTGTTTTTCATAATCTTTTAATGTTAAAGTAATTGTGTGTCATTTATAAATATAATTGTAAATTAAATATACATAAATTGTTTAAATTGACAACATTTCATTTTTTATAAGGCCATGAAAGAAAAAAACCGTTTCTTTATTTTGCTCTTGCGATTACAAAAAAAAATTATTTCATTTTTTGATCGCATATTTTAAGAGAAATTAAATAAAAACGATAAATGTGATGATGACGTCATACATACGGAGGAATAAAAATGCGCCTTAGCCTAATTTAAAAAAAGTAAAAAAAAAACTATCACTGACATTTACATGGTATGGCATGTGTCAAATTTCATTAATGTCATTTTTGTGAATTATTCATGTCAACAAACTTTAAATCGTGTTATTGTGTTTTGGTTTTCTAATTTAATCTCATTAGCGTGCTGCGTGATGTTTGTTTGATTGGAGTTGGACCAATTCATTTATATTATACAAATAGTGCCTATAGTGTTCATAATTTTCTTGAAATAAAAGACTTTGTTTACTTACTAAAAGTTGTATTTATTTAACACTTTCCAACCTTTTTTGGGATAGTATATTTTTGTTTCCCAGAAATTTTCAGCACCCCTCAACAAATCCTGCATAAAGTCATCATCATCAGTACTTGTGAATAAGTTTCTTTTGTATAAAATTTGGATCAGCAAATAACAAATAACAATATTTACAAAGCTTGACGAATCAAAGTGACAAATGTGCCAAAATGTCAACTGTCAAGATTTTTTTTTAATTTAAACTAGGTATGTGGCAAAGGAAAAAATGTATTCCTCCGTATGTATGACGTCATTTGGCGCTTACGACATTTTAGAATGAGATGATTTTAAAACTCAAAAAGATGAATGAAAACTTCGATATTTAGAAAAAGCAAAAAATACACGTATCATAATTTTTGATCTAGTTTTCATTAAAATAAAAAAATAAGTAGCTTAAAATTTTGAAATGTTGTCAATTATTACTGGTTTATTTTTTCGTTCAATAACGAAACTGCTGCCTACATAAAAGTCAAAGTATAATATTGTAAAGAAAACAACAAATTACTAAATCAGTATTTATTTATTGAATTAGTATTTATGTAATTGTGTACATCAACTACATTATAAGACACTTTATCACCAGCGTCCTCCACGGAATGAGCCTCGACCGCGAAAACCACGATTTCCATAACCACGATTGCCAAACCTTTGGTTACCATAACCACCTCTGGGAGTAAAACCTTGGTTACCACCAAATCCTCCGTTGCCTCCAAAACCTTGATTATTCCCAAATCCTTGGTTATTACCGAAACCCTGGTTGTTTCCGAAGCCATAACCACCACTTCCAAAACCTCCTCTGGGTCCGTTAGTTCCCCAGCCTCTAGTATTGCCCCGTTTGGGACCATCTGATCGGAATGTTGGAACTGAAGCGTCCCTTTGAATGTTGTAGTCGCCGGCTTTGAATTCACACAACGCTCTCACGCATTGGATCACCTGAAATTAAGTAAAAGGATGAATTAGGGGCGTTACATAGAGCACGCATCTACAGACAACAAAAATAGAATATAGTAGTATGCCCTGTTGCGCTCCGACTTCGCGCAGTCAATTTTACAATGTTCAGTAAAGCGCACAGAGCATAAAATGTAGATAATACTGTAGAGCCGCTTGATGTAAATTCTACGCCGTAGAACATAAAGCCATGTAGACTACATTGTAGAGCCTAGAGCCATATAGACTCCACACTGTAGATCATAGTCATGTAGACTCTACATTGTAGAGCATACAGCCATGTAGACTCTACACTGTAGAGCATAGTCCTGAAGACTACATTGCTCGTGCAGCTAGAGGCAGTATGTAGAGCGCAGAGCACCTTGGTCTCCAGCGGCGAGAAGCTGAGCGCCGCGTCGGGCTCGGCGGCGGCGCGCTCCACGAGCCGCTCGAGCGCGGGCCGCAGCGCCGCCACCAGCGCGGCACTGCGCGCCGACATCGCTCGTGCAGCTAGAGGCAGTATGTAGAGCGCAGAGCACCTTGGTCTCCAGCGGCGAGAAGCTGAGCGCCGCGTCGGGCTCGGCGGCGGCGCGCTCCACGAGCCGCTCGAGCGCGGGCCGCAGCGCCGCCACCAGCGCGGCACTGCGCGCCGACATCGCTCGTGCAGCTAGAGGCAGTATGTAGAGCGCAGAGCACCTTGGTCTCCAGCGGCGAGAAGCTGAGCGCCGCGTCGGGCTCGGCGGCGGCGCGCTCCACGAGCCGCTCGAGCGCGGGCCGCAGCGCCGCCACCAGCGCGGCACTGCGCGCCGACATCGCTCGTGCAGCTAGAGGCAGTATGTAGAGCGCAGAGCACCTTGGTCTCCAGCGGCGAGAAGCTGAGCGCCGCGTCGGGCTCGGCGGCGGCGCGCTCCACGAGCCGCTCGAGCGCGGGCCGCAGCGCCGCCACCAGCGCGGCACTGCGCGCCGACATCGCTCGTGCAGCTAGAGGCAGTATGTAGAGCGCAGAGCACCTTGGTCTCCAGCGGCGAGAAGCTGAGCGCCGCGTCGGGCTCGGCGGCGGCGCGCTCCACGAGCCGCTCGAGCGCGGGCCGCAGCGCCGCCACCAGCGCGGCACTGCGCGCCGACATCGCTCGTGCAGCTAGAGGCAGTATGTAGAGCGCAGAGCACCTTGGTCTCCAGCGGCGAGAAGCTGAGCGCCGCGTCGGGCTCGGCGGCGGCGCGCTCCACGAGCCGCTCGAGCGCGGGCCGCAGCGCCGCCACCAGCGCGGCACTGCGCGCCGACATCGCTCGTGCAGCTAGAGGCAGTATGTAGAGCGCAGAGCACCTTGGTCTCCAGCGGCGAGAAGCTGAGCGCCGCGTCGGGCTCGGCGGCGGCGCGCTCCACGAGCCGCTCGAGCGCGGGCCGCAGCGCCGCCACCAGCGCGGCACTGCGCGCCGACATCGCTCGTGCAGCTAGAGGCAGTATGTAGAGCGCAGAGCACCTTGGTCTCCAGCGGCGAGAAGCTGAGCGCCGCGTCGGGCTCGGCGGCGGCGCGCTCCACGAGCCGCTCGAGCGCGGGCCGCAGCGCCGCCACCAGCGCGGCACTGCGCGCCGACATCGCTCGTGCAGCTAGAGGCAGTATGTAGAGCGCAGAGCACCTTGGTCTCCAGCGGCGAGAAGCTGAGCGCCGCGTCGGGCTCGGCGGCGGCGCGCTCCACGAGCCGCTCGAGCGCGGGCCGCAGCGCCGCCACCAGCGCGGCACTGCGCGCCGACATCGCTCGTGCAGCTAGAGGCAGTATGTAGAGCGCAGAGCACCTTGGTCTCCAGCGGCGAGAAGCTGAGCGCCGCGTCGGGCTCGGCGGCGGCGCGCTCCACGAGCCGCTCGAGCGCGGGCCGCAGCGCCGCCACCAGCGCGGCACTGCGCGCCGACATCGCTCGTGCAGCTAGAGGCAGTATGTAGAGCGCAGAGCACCTTGGTCTCCAGCGGCGAGAAGCTGAGCGCCGCGTCGGGCTCGGCGGCGGCGCGCTCCACGAGCCGCTCGAGCGCGGGCCGCAGCGCCGCCACCAGCGCGGCACTGCGCGCCGACATCGCTCGTGCAGCTAGAGGCAGTATGTAGAGCGCAGAGCACCTTGGTCTCCAGCGGCGAGAAGCTGAGCGCCGCGTCGGGCTCGGCGGCGGCGCGCTCCACGAGCCGCTCGAGCGCGGGCCGCAGCGCCGCCACCAGCGCGGCACTGCGCGCCGACATCGCTCGTGCAGCTAGAGGCAGTATGTAGAGCGCAGAGCACCTTGGTCTCCAGCGGCGAGAAGCTGAGCGCCGCGTCGGGCTCGGCGGCGGCGCGCTCCACGAGCCGCTCGAGCGCGGGCCGCAGCGCCGCCACCAGCGCGGCACTGCGCGCCGACATCGCTCGTGCAGCTAGAGGCAGTATGTAGAGCGCAGAGCACCTTGGTCTCCAGCGGCGAGAAGCTGAGCGCCGCGTCGGGCTCGGCGGCGGCGCGCTCCACGAGCCGCTCGAGCGCGGGCCGCAGCGCCGCCACCAGCGCGGCACTGCGCGCCGACATCGCTCGTGCAGCTAGAGGCAGTATGTAGAGCGCAGAGCACCTTGGTCTCCAGCGGCGAGAAGCTGAGCGCCGCGTCGGGCTCGGCGGCGGCGCGCTCCACGAGCCGCTCGAGCGCGGGCCGCAGCGCCGCCACCAGCGCGGCACTGCGCGCCGACATCGCTCGTGCAGCTAGAGGCAGTATGTAGAGCGCAGAGCACCTTGGTCTCCAGCGGCGAGAAGCTGAGCGCCGCGTCGGGCTCGGCGGCGGCGCGCTCCACGAGCCGCTCGAGCGCGGGCCGCAGCGCCGCCACCAGCGCGGCACTGCGCGCCGACATCGCTCGTGCAGCTAGAGGCAGTATGTAGAGCGCAGAGCACCTTGGTCTCCAGCGGCGAGAAGCTGAGCGCCGCGTCGGGCTCGGCGGCGGCGCGCTCCACGAGCCGCTCGAGCGCGGGCCGCAGCGCCGCCACCAGCGCGGCACTGCGCGCCGACATCGCTCGTGCAGCTAGAGGCAGTATGTAGAGCGCAGAGCACCTTGGTCTCCAGCGGCGAGAAGCTGAGCGCCGCGTCGGGCTCGGCGGCGGCGCGCTCCACGAGCCGCTCGAGCGCGGGCCGCAGCGCCGCCACCAGCGCGGCACTGCGCGCCGACATCGCTCGTGCAGCTAGAGGCAGTATGTAGAGCGCAGAGCACCTTGGTCTCCAGCGGCGAGAAGCTGAGCGCCGCGTCGGGCTCGGCGGCGGCGCGCTCCACGAGCCGCTCGAGCGCGGGCCGCAGCGCCGCCACCAGCGCGGCACTGCGCGCCGACATCGCTCGTGCAGCTAGAGGCAGTATGTAGAGCGCAGAGCACCTTGGTCTCCAGCGGCGAGAAGCTGAGCGCCGCGTCGGGCTCGGCGGCGGCGCGCTCCACGAGCCGCTCGAGCGCGGGCCGCAGCGCCGCCACCAGCGCGGCACTGCGCGCCGACATCGCTCGTGCAGCTAGAGGCAGTATGTAGAGCGCAGAGCACCTTGGTCTCCAGCGGCGAGAAGCTGAGCGCCGCGTCGGGCTCGGCGGCGGCGCGCTCCACGAGCCGCTCGAGCGCGGGCCGCAGCGCCGCCACCAGCGCGGCACTGCGCGCCGACATCGCTCGTGCAGCTAGAGGCAGTATGTAGAGCGCAGAGCACCTTGGTCTCCAGCGGCGAGAAGCTGAGCGCCGCGTCGGGCTCGGCGGCGGCGCGCTCCACGAGCCGCTCGAGCGCGGGCCGCAGCGCCGCCACCAGCGCGGCACTGCGCGCCGACATCGCTCGTGCAGCTAGAGGCAGTATGTAGAGCGCAGAGCACCTTGGTCTCCAGCGGCGAGAAGCTGAGCGCCGCGTCGGGCTCGGCGGCGGCGCGCTCCACGAGCCGCTCGAGCGCGGGCCGCAGCGCCGCCACCAGCGCGGCACTGCGCGCCGACATCGCTCGTGCAGCTAGAGGCAGTATGTAGAGCGCAGAGCACCTTGGTCTCCAGCGGCGAGAAGCTGAGCGCCGCGTCGGGCTCGGCGGCGGCGCGCTCCACGAGCCGCTCGAGCGCGGGCCGCAGCGCCGCCACCAGCGCGGCACTGCGCGCCGACATCGCTCGTGCAGCTAGAGGCAGTATGTAGAGCGCAGAGCACCTTGGTCTCCAGCGGCGAGAAGCTGAGCGCCGCGTCGGGCTCGGCGGCGGCGCGCTCCACGAGCCGCTCGAGCGCGGGCCGCAGCGCCGCCACCAGCGCGGCACTGCGCGCCGACATCGCTCGTGCAGCTAGAGGCAGTATGTAGAGCGCAGAGCACCTTGGTCTCCAGCGGCGAGAAGCTGAGCGCCGCGTCGGGCTCGGCGGCGGCGCGCTCCACGAGCCGCTCGAGCGCGGGCCGCAGCGCCGCCACCAGCGCGGCACTGCGCGCCGACATCGCTCGTGCAGCTAGAGGCAGTATGTAGAGCGCAGAGCACCTTGGTCTCCAGCGGCGAGAAGCTGAGCGCCGCGTCGGGCTCGGCGGCGGCGCGCTCCACGAGCCGCTCGAGCGCGGGCCGCAGCGCCGCCACCAGCGCGGCACTGCGCGCCGACATCGCTCGTGCAGCTAGAGGCAGTATGTAGAGCGCAGAGCACCTTGGTCTCCAGCGGCGAGAAGCTGAGCGCCGCGTCGGGCTCGGCGGCGGCGCGCTCCACGAGCCGCTCGAGCGCGGGCCGCAGCGCCGCCACCAGCGCGGCACTGCGCGCCGACATCGCTCGTGCAGCTAGAGGCAGTATGTAGAGCGCAGAGCACCTTGGTCTCCAGCGGCGAGAAGCTGAGCGCCGCGTCGGGCTCGGCGGCGGCGCGCTCCACGAGCCGCTCGAGCGCGGGCCGCAGCGCCGCCACCAGCGCGGCACTGCGCGCCGACATCGCTCGTGCAGCTAGAGGCAGTATGTAGAGCGCAGAGCACCTTGGTCTCCAGCGGCGAGAAGCTGAGCGCCGCGTCGGGCTCGGCGGCGGCGCGCTCCACGAGCCGCTCGAGCGCGGGCCGCAGCGCCGCCACCAGCGCGGCACTGCGCGCCGACATCGCTCGTGCAGCTAGAGGCAGTATGTAGAGCGCAGAGCACCTTGGTCTCCAGCGGCGAGAAGCTGAGCGCCGCGTCGGGCTCGGCGGCGGCGCGCTCCACGAGCCGCTCGAGCGCGGGCCGCAGCGCCGCCACCAGCGCGGCACTGCGCGCCGACATCGCGAAGTTCAGCCAGTTGTCCAGGCGCACGGTGTTGTCTATCTGTGAACAAACATGTCAAAAGTTCACAAAAAAAATCATGTCAAAATTCAACAATAGGCATGACGACAGTATCCATAAATGATCGTATTAGTGTTTTTAAGGGAAAATGTATAATAAATAAATTAAATATAGTGACTTAAAAATCTTAAAAACATTAAGATTAATGAGATTATCAATAAAATAAAACATTGAAATTCTGCAGTTGGCCATTTTGACTAAAACACGCGTGACGTCACACTTAAGTAAACAAATCACGCCAGATGTATTTTGTTGTTATGAATATGTTGAGAATACGCATTTTTATTTATTTTCTATTGTTTCACGTATGCTTTATCGACTCAGAACAGAAATATAATTACGAATTCACGAATACGTGGTTTCGGGGTTCTCCGCGCCAACTTTATACAATCATTTCTTATTATTTTCTTGCTTGAAATAATTACTAACACATTTTTGAGCATTATTTTTATGTGGATTCACACTGCAATACTGCACACCACTTATAAACTTTGAAATTCGTTTCTATAACACATATTAAATAAATATTTTTTTAATTTTCTTCGCAATGCGTACAAATAATTACGTATTTACTAAAGAGTGACGTCACGCCTACGCCATGACACCTGCGAGCTGTTTTGGCACAGATAATAAATATTTTTTGAAAAATGGCTTTTATCTTCGTTAAATTTAAGTATATTACCGAAATATAGGGTTTTTCTTGTATAGTAAACGTATACACACATTATGGAAGAGGATTTCAAAATCTTTCGTCATGCCTATTCAACTAAAACTAATTATGTCAAAATTCAACAATTCATCTAAAAACTAATCATGTCAAAATTCAACAGGAACTAATCATGTCGAAATTCAATAATTTAACAAAAAAATATTTTTTACAGTTCACAAAAAATCATGTCAAAATTCAACAATTCATCTAAAAACTAATCATGTCAAAATTCAACAGGAACTAATCATGTCGAAATTCAATAATTTAACAAAAAAAATATTTTTAAAAGTTCACAAAAAGACATGTCAAAATTCAACAATTCAACAAAAACTAATCATGTCAAAATTCAACAATTCAACAAAAATTAATCATATCAAAATTCAACAAAAAAAAATTTTATGAAGATAATATTCACACTTACCCATTCAATCTTCCTACAGCCAAATAACAATAAATGCAATGGCGCCACCATAGTCGTCTGCTTGCAGCTGATCGCACGCGTGCGCACCTTCACAAAAATTTATAAATCACTAATTACATATTTAACCGCGGTAATCATAGTCATGTTATTGTAAAAGAAATAACACGTTATTTAGAAAAACTTAGAAAGGGGGGAAAAATATTATTAATCCATACTAATATTATAAATGCGAAAGTAACTCTGTCTGTCTGTCTGTCTGTTACTCAATCACGCCTAACCTACAGAACCAATTTGCATGAAATTTGGTATGGAGATATTTTGATACTCGAGAAAGGACATAGGCTACCTTTTATTGCGAAATATGTACCACGGGCCAAGCCGAGGCGGACCACTAGTTGTCTATAAATAAAAATTATAGATACCTTTTCGCCGAAAACAAAAAGCGGCGACGGGAACTTTTGCTCTTGATTGCTACAGTTCACCGAAGTTTTGTGGATTAGCGCTGGCTTGCCTTCCGTTGTTAATACCTATCATAGAAAAATAAATATATAAAACACATAGAATATCATATTATGCTATTTTATGTTGTCCAATTTAATATTACACAGGTACAGAATAAATATCAATGCTTGTAACTCCGTACATTATTATTGGTAAATTATATTTTTTCTGTATTTTGATTGATTTGATTGATTGACTGATTCAAAATCGTTTTTAAATGAAGTCTAGTTGAGGAAATAAATGTTTTGAGTTTACATAATCAGCTGTTTGCGTACATAATATAAAAAGTCAGTAATTTTTCCCCATCGAAAAATTTGTGGAACACTATATATTTTCTTTTAATGATAATTTTACGACACCTTTACAAATAAAGAATAATATAAGCACGTACCTTCCTCTTCCCTTGATGCAGGCACACATTAGGATATAAGCCCATACACAACAGAGCTATAACCATGTCCAAGTCAGAATTCTCCCCGGTGGGATTCCAACGTTGCGGCACACAACACTCTTCGGGAAAACCTAGCGTTGTTGTTAGGATATCTGAAAAATAATAAATTTTATTGATTAAGACATTACACATTGACGTACTATAAACAAATCAAAAACAAAACATGGAAAAAGGTCGTAAAAAAATCCGACCGGTGTTGTATAAAACATATTGAAATTTGCACCTTATTCCTTGGCAGTAAAGTTCACAATCTATTGCATCGTTCATTAAAAATCTCTGCCTTATATACGTGTAGGCGGAGTTTTACTTCGGAAAATTATTAGTAAGCCAAATCCTTTATTGTACGTCAATGATAACATAAAATATTTTTATTTTTTGTACAAAACCTTAGTGTTAAAACTTTCGCTCCTCTTCATGGTAATAGTTTATAAAAAAATCTTATAATTTTCCACGAATTCAAGCCTTAAAGTAATATACTCACTGGTGAGCTGATATTTAGCCTCACACGTGACATGCAATGTAGTGTGCTGCACTCCCTTCCACTCGCACCACTGCATTTCGCACTCTTCACCTTTTGCTTTCTCTCGCTCCCACATCTGAATAGAAGACAATATAATATTATCAAGACTATACACAAAGGTCACCAATTACTATTTATGCACTATAATACAAAAATTACACAAACTTATTTTTATTTTCAATAATTCATTCATTCAAAGACGGGAAAAAAGCTTATGTAATGTCACATTAAATAGGACGATCATTCATCGTTTGAATATTTACTTCTTCATTACCTATTAACCTAGCTACATTACTAGCCCAGTACATAACCCAGCACAATTATCTACAAGGTTCTAGAATGTTCTCGAACGTTCCATAAAACCCACCTGAAACGCCTGAACATAGCCATTTGGTCATTCGCTCTATCCTCCACGAGAGCGTGCTGATGGCCCATAATCACCTTACCAAAACAACGTTCTAGAATCATTGAGATATACATATGGAGACGACACCGCCTACATCACTTATTTTCCGCTCAACATACGCCATATGGCGTAACTGCACGCTCATTTTTTATTTGTTTTAAAGTGAAACGCATCAAATATGCCTTCGTGTGTGTTACGATATTGCACAAATAATACGGAAAAGTCGGTTCATCGGTAAGTAGCCTAACTAGATAATAATTTTTAAAACTTAGTTAGAGCAAAAAAATGGCGCACAGATTTTGATCGTGGTGTCTCCTCCATACGTAGTAATATTATCTCAATGTCACCCGCGAGTGCTCTCTGGTGACCCGCGAGCCTACGCCGACCCTCCACAGTGAATATCTCTAGAAATGACGTCGAATTCTAGAACCTTCTAGAATGTTCTCGAACCCACCTGAAAAGCGTTCAACATAGCCACGTGGTCACTCGCTCTATCCCCCGCGAGTGCTCTCTGGTGACCCGCGAGCCTACGCCGACCCTCCACAGTGAATATCTCCGGGAACGTTGTGGAATTCGCCGCCATTGTTGTTAACGCGTCGCCTAGGCCGAGCACGAAGGCCAGTACCATCATCTTGCCGAGGCGCGGTTCTGGAAATTAATTAACAAATAAAAATATAATAAACTTCCGAGATTAAACACATACTGCTGATGTATTCAAAATTTGGTGTTATAATGTATTTTAACGTCTTAATAACGAATGTAATATTAAGGAAATTTGATGTAAATTGACATTTTTATTATATTGCACACTATGTTTTTTGACTTTAAACTCGCTAAGATGGTTGTTACTTCTAAGTCAAATTATGATTCTGTGTAACATTAATCAAAACATTTTTTTTTTGACCAACTTCCGTGTAATAAATAAATGAACACATAACACTTACCAATAGGCAGTTTTGCCAGTATAGTACCGAGCGGTGTGAGCGCATCGCTACTATCCAAACATCCCAACTCTCTCAATAGAGCCTCGGCTTCAATGACTGCGTCTAGTGGCGGAGGTTCTGGCGCTTTGGATAAGAAGTGGCCTATGTTTCCAAGCCGTAAGAGTTTTATACTGAAAACCGAAACAGTAAAATATATTTTTGTTATTAAAATTATTAGTGAGGGGATTTAGGAGATTTTAACGGCGTAAAATATGAAAGAAACATATTTGTTTTGAAAATAATTTTTTACTCATGTTTACACATTTCATTTTTAAACACGCGTGTCTCATATCCTACGACTCCTGGTTGCTATATCACACCACGTCACATTCCGTTATACCACACCCCACCACGCGACGTCACACCACACCACACTACATGACGTTACACCACACCACACTACATGAAGTTATGTCACACTACACCCTATTACGTCACACATCTATACTAATATTATAAAGCTGAATAGTTTGTTTAAACGCGCTAATCTCAGGAACTACTGGTCCGATTTGAAAAATTCTTTCGGTTGAAATTGATATTTTGGTTTTATGGCATTCAAATGCTTTATAAATATAAATTTATAAAGAATAGAAAAAAGGGTGTGTCCCTTAGACACATAAAACTGAAAGAATAGAATAAATTCGATTGCTCTGGCGGGTCACGAGTGGCAGTGCAAGTTGTTCAGGCATCCGCTCCGGAATGGCGCGAAAGGATGCAGGTTCGAGTCCCGCCTCGTGATCGAATTTTTTCTATCTTAATACTATTATAAAGGCGAAAGTTTGTATGGATGTATGGATGTTTGTTACTCTTTCACGTAAAAACTACTGAACCGATTACAATGAAATTTAGCACACATATAGAGGGTAACTTGGATTAACACATAGGATAGGTTTTATCCCGGAAATCCCACGGGAACGGGAACTATGCGGGTTTTCCTTTGAAAACGCGGGCGAAGCCGCGGGCGGAAATCTAGTTCTTTATAAATTTATAAATTCTTTCGGTGTTAGATAGCCCATTTATCGAGGAAGGCTATAGGCTATACATCATCACGCTAAGACCAACAGGAGCGGAGCAATGCGGGTGAAACCGCGGAGCGCAGCTAGTTAAAATAAAATACCTCAGCGCCAACTCGTGCAGCGGCGTGCGGAACATCTCTGCAGTTTGGTGCTCGTCGAGTCTCTGGTGGCGAGCACGCGAACATAGCGTGAAGCACACGCCGGCCCGAACACGGCCCGCACGACCCTTGCGCTACGAGACAGACAGACAAAATAAATAAAATAATAAAAAGTGAAGTCAGAAGTGCAACTTCTTTAGCAAGATTCAAAGATACAAATATCATCACGTATTGCCATGACGCGACCTTGAAATTTTACTCTCAACGCGCCTTAAGAAGTTTCACTTAAAAAAAAATACGTCTATAAACCAATCGACATTCAATTATCAAATTTTTCGATCGATCAATCAATCAATCAATCGATTATCAACCAACCAAACAAGCAACCAATCGCTGAATAAAAGGATAGAATGGAAAGGATAGAGGAAGGATACAATCAACGACAAAATCGATCGACTGTCGTTGAATGTATTTATATGCTATACGATTGGTTATTTACTAACACATTCCGTGACACATCCTCGCAATTTATTGATGGAACAGCACCGTAATGATCGAGTTCAATAACTATTAATAATATTTGTTGTTTACTGTCCAATATTATTTATCTTATAGTATTTCTAAATCTAATCTCACCTGTTCCAAATTAGTCCGGCTAGCCCAGACAGTGGCGTATGACGTCATATTATTGTGCGAAGTGAATAATTTCATTTTGGCCTTGCAAGAGTCTATCACGTACACTACATCGTTGATTGTTATTGATGTTTCCGCTATGTTCGTTGATAGGATCACCTGAAATAATAAAAAAAAAAATTAATGATACAAATATTTTTTTTTAAATATGTGTTTGTTACTTGTGTATAATTAAAAGTTTAGTCACAATAATCTCTATTGTGACTAAAATTTTTGAATAGAGCATAGTCGGGCAAAAAAGAGAGAGAAGACATATTTTTGTTAACGTATTTGGTTATACTGGTTTAGAAGATTTATTTATTTATCTGTATATAAACGATAATTTATTTAAGGGATCATTTTCAGATATTTTTAAAGGATGGATAAAATGTAATAATTCAAACCACATTTCAGAATTATATTTATCTGCTTGAAGAAACTGAGCCTACAAAGCTCTTAATTTAATAAATAATTAAAAAAATTACCTTAGTAATACCGGGCGGTGGTGTAACAAACACTTTCTTCTGATCCTCCCTTGGTATTTGACTATGTAACGGCAAAATAACATATTTACTTTGATCCCCAAACTCTCTGTTCTGAGTTAGTTGTTTCATTAACGCGAATATTAAGTTCCAACCGGGGAGGAAAATTAGTATAGCACCCTCCTGGCCTAGGTTCTTTATGTAGTGGAGTATCGCTTCTATTAGCTCGAAACTTAGCTGAAAAAATGATTTTTTTTTAGTTTAAAGTGGTATTACAATAAATAAGCTATAATCTAGAGGCATTTAATATCACTTCATTGAAGTTAACCAAATATAGACATCCAGTTACAGGTAAATTAGCTTGGAGAAATTTTTGCGTTTGTAGTGGTGTATGGTCAGCAAATAAAATAAAACAACATTTTATTTTTAGTTTTTATTTTATATATATAAGGGATTTTAAATTAAACTATATGTGTTTCTCCTCTGAAAAAGATGAGACTTTATTTTAATATTTGCACATTTAACATACGTATAACTTTTACATTAACAATGTTACTAAAATGAAAAATTTACTAACCTGAAAAATAAACGACATTTAAAGTTTAATTCTTTAGTTTGAGAAGTCAAAGGCTTGCCTCGACCATGTTTTAACACTGGAGCCATTTTGAATTAACAATATAAAGTTACAACACTTACACACAAATTAAACACTTCAACAAATATTATAACAATACAAATAATAACAACAATCAACAAATACAAAATTTAACAATTAAACTACTAGACCGGGAGATATTGACACAAAATTTCGAGTCATTTGTAACAGGATGGCGGTTCTACAGGGGTCTTAGTACGCAATGACAAAAAGAAAAACGATGGTGTGAACGCTGGTACCGGCGGCTTAGTCGCGTGGGCGTTAGTCGAACTCGTCGGAAAAATAGCGAAGTCAAACAATTTGTAACACAAAAATTTTAGAATTTACCGATAGCCCATAAAAAAGAAGTAGGCGGTAGTGTCATGCCATACTTTTCCGGTGTGACTTACAGCCCGCCATACCGACGCGAATGTGTTGATTTAAAAAAAAACAATTCAACCATTTGTACCAGGCTAACTTTTGCACAGGTAACCATCGTCGTGCAGCATTTACGAAAATCGCCATGCCATACTTTTCGGACGATTCCAAATGGTCGCCATACCGCCGAAAATCTGCAAATTTTTTTTTACCGCCGGTACCAGCGTTCACACCATCGTTTTTCTTTTTGTCATTGCGTACTAAGACCCCTGTAGAACCGCCATCCTGTTACAAATGACTCGAAATTTTGTGTCAATATCTCCCGGTCTATACGTAATAATTATAATTTTTGAATGAAATGTGTGCTTTATGTTCTAACGGTACCAAACGACTGCACGTGGCACCTGCGGACAGCGTAAACTGGTTTATTCTGTTTTTGTGCGTGTTTCCACTTTCCACTATCAAGTGACGATTTATTTATTTGTTTTGTTTCGTAATTATTATGGTCAAATATTAATTATGAAACAAATTATTATGGACACGATATTTTATTGTTTCACGGTAGTCGTCTTGTCGTTTGCTCTAGGACGTGAAATTGAATGATATATTTTTTTTTATAAAGTCAAAACCATATTCTTTCAAATAAAAACTGTTTTTATTGAAAACAAAAGTGTTGCTACGAATAAGTATAAAATTAAATAGTAATGTTAGGATATCGAAACATTTTTGTATAGGCCAGAACGATATAGTGGAAACGCGCTCTAAGATCTGAGTAATATACACACCACTACATATGCAAAAATTTCTCCAAGCTAATTTACCTGTAGGTTAGTTTAAAATGTCGCATATTCATGTGTGAGCAAGTGACAAAACTAATTACAATATTTAAATCTTAGCCATTAATTTTAACTATAATTATTTCAAGGGATTTAAAACTTTAAATTTAATTTTTTGAAATAAATGCTTGAATTACGATTACAATACAAAATTAACTTTAGTATGACAAATACTGTAAAATAATAATATACATACATCTTTTTCAGACAACATAGACATCGCCTGTCTAGTTTGCGGCGAATATTTAGAGTCGAGCATACAATTCTTATTTAGATCCTCTTCTTCTTCAGCAGCTTCTCCTGTTAAAAAACGGAAAAATTAATACTGAAAAATCATACTAGTACTATATTATAAATGCGAAAGTTTGTGAGTATGTATGTATGTTTCTTAGTCTTTCACGCAAGAACTGCTGGACCGATTTCATGAAATGTGGCACACACATAGTAACTTGGACTAACACATAGGATAGGTTTTATCCCGGAAATCCCACAGGAACGCGAGCTATTTGGTTTTTTCTTTGAAAACGTAGGCGGAGCCGTGAGCTAGTACATATGTCACGATTTTTTACTGTTGTAATAAATTACTAGTTACTTTACTAAAATGATGATTATTTTTATCTCTTACCTTCATCATCATCATCGTCATCATCGTTCCTATTGGCTTTCTTGCCTGATGACTTGCGTTTCCTCGTATCGGGGGGAGGCATGAAAGAAGTCAATTGTATACAGTCTTCTAAGAAATATTGCTGTACTGGGTATGTTCTACCGGGTACCTGTGGAATTGTGTTAATTTGTTTCAATTTATTTCGCACGAGAAACAAAAATACAGCGAAGAGAATACAAATTCAATATGAAAATGTTGCCAAAACACGTTAGCAATGAGCAATAGTTACAGAGAAAGTTTTTGCAACACCGGTTTTTAGTGACGACCACGGCCGTAAAAGAAAAATAAATTAAAAAAAAAAGACTGCTTCGGTTAGAAAATATGATGAAAGAATTAATTATCGCTCTATTCTCACTTGAGGTATGATGTTATATGATCTTTTTTTTCGAGAGGATATTAGCCTTCTAAAATATACGTTATAATTAAATATTTATACGCATTTACATATAAAAACACATAAATCGGTCATGTCTAATTAAAAATCATATTCATTTATTTTTTTTAAATCAGGAAAAGTAAAGTGCCACCAAAGGCGTTATAATCGCTTAACTTTAAATAGATTTACAAGCAAATAGATAAAAAAGTTACAAAATTTTTTTTTATTTACCTCAATGACAGGACAATCTCCAAAGTAGCTTTTAAACAGTGTAGTATCGACAGTCGCCGACATGAGAATAATCCTCAAATCTGGGTACGTATGCGCCATGTCACGTAGTAGAATTAGCGCAAAGTCGGTATCTGCGTCTCTTTCGTGCACCTAGATTATTAATATGATATTATAATCTGACTTACCACAAAAAACTTTAGTCGTATTTCACATAGGGCCGATTTTTCAATGCTTGGATAAAACTTATCAGTTCAATAAAGTATTACACAATAATATTAAAATGTCACGTAAACTGTCAAATACGGGCAATTAGAATACGTTTTTAAAATGGTAGTTTTATACATTTTTCGACGAATAAGTTTTATCCAAGCATTGAAAAATCGGCCCAAAGACAACTATCAAAGTGACAGATCCCTGGTTTAAAGTTAGACTGTGTTTAAATTGTTTTGTGGTAAGACCGTACAAGTTTAACTAAAAGACACGTTTTAACGATAGAATCAAGTACAAAAAAAATACGCTTATAATATGATAGAATCAACTACTAAGTAAAAAAAAATGTTATTAATCGGGATAATCAAATAAACTCACCAAATTATTGTATTGTAATCGGTCCTTGATAAGTGTACAAAGTTTTAATTAAATCTGTCAGTTAAAAGTGTGTCAAAATCAATTCAGGTGAAGCTAGCTGTACTATAACCGTATTAAAATACATATAAGGATAATAAAAAAGCGTGAGTGCCGAGCACACGTATTAGAAGTGAAACATCTTTGACAATATTCAAAGATATTAAAATCGTCGTCTTAATCCATGACGTGGCGGTATTGCCACGACGCGACCTCGAAATTTCACTCTCAACGCGCCTAAAGAAGTTATACCTACTTCAAAATCTTTTTCGAGAATTATAACAGAGATTTTTCGTTGATAGCACTTACAATAAATAAATTTGCACACCCAGATATTCACAAAAAGGTAAAAAACTAAAAATAAATATATAACATTAAACATACCTCATCAACAAGAACATGGCTGACTCCTCGGAGACCTCCCTCCAGTTTTCTCAACAGCACTCCCACGGTACAGAACATTATCGAACCGTACGGTCGAGGTAGAATTGATTCGAAACGCACTGAATATCTATAAGGAAAAAATATTGGAAATGAGTAAAATTTTTTTTTGTTATGTTCACAAGGCGGGGGTAAGCAAATTTTCGTAAAGGAACTTACTTTGAAATGCTATGTCGTATAATTATTACAACCGTAGAAATTACAACACTTTTAAATTCATTTAAAAATGTAAGCAATCGAATTCGTAATTTAAATGGACATTTCACATAATATACAGTGGTGGACGTATAATTAGTTAAACACCTAACACTACGACATAGTCATCAAATTTATTTTACATTTGTGTAACAACGTATTAGAGATTAAGCATTATTTTATATATGTAATAGAACACTCGTCTATGTAGTTTCATAAGAAATTACTTAATTTTAATCAAACATTATTTTAAATAAAAAAAAAAACACAATTTTAAGTAAAGTCTGATTTTCCAAATAACTTTGCCACAACTAACTACGAACTGTTCTCTTGGACACATTGCATGGTTCATCTTTGGAAAAAACTTATTCCTAATAGAATTGGAACCTTCAAATGGATCCATCTTTGCCAAACGAATCATTTGCCTAACCTCGCGAGCAGTTGTTTTTCATGATCGAGCTTTTCTAGGCACTTGACCAGAAATACCATGCTTTTTGAAATAGTCTATAGTTTTGAACACCTTTTTTACAGAACACTAAATGATTTGCAATTTTCCTGTAGCTCCAGTTTTTGTCAAAATGTAAACTTAAAATTGTTTTTCTTTATGATAGGTTGTGACCTATATTAACTCTTGCTGCCCATTTTTACTGCAAAGTTAATTAAATTTCAGAAAATTTTGACAGAACGTTTAAAAAACGGTGCAAATATTTGTACAAGCAAAAAATAATGGCGGCATTTTAACCGATTTTGAATTTGGAACACCCGTGCTCTTTCTATTTTGCTGTCCAGACTGCCAGCACTCAGAAATCAGGCTACACTTAAAATTGTTTTTTCCTTTTTTTTAATTTAAGCTAACCTTTAATTAAAATGAAGTAATTTCTTATGAAACTATATAATCGAGTGTTCTATTACATATGAAATGATGCTTAATCTCAAATACGTTGTTACACAAATGTCAAAAAAACTTGATGACTGATTCGTAGTGTTAGGTGTTTCTAATTATACGTCCACCACTGTATATATTAAGCTATTGCATAGCATCTATCGCGGGCCTTGAGCGCGGGGACCGAATCCAGAAATTCCGTAACGAAAAAACCTCACGCTCCCCACTCCGACGGGCGCGGAGGTGTGGCTTGAAGGCATAGCATGCAATAGCTTTACCGCGGCAGTCCCCGAGTGCCACACGTCTTTTTTTTATTGTTTTTAAATGTATTATGACGCACACACACACTCACCCCACACTGTTGCCGAGCTCCTCGCAGCGCTCGGCGGCGACCCGCTCCGCGACGCTCACGGCGGATATCCGCCGCGGCTGCGTCACGCACACATTCGCCCACGCGCCTTGACCGGACGCTATGTAGTCGTCCACTATGAATTGGCACACCTGAAAAAAAATGCACTCAAATTAACACCTTATTACGTGGGAATAATGTTCACAATCAACTGTATACGCTCATAAAAAAGCTCTGCCTAATAGACACTGCCTTATGTCTATTAGGCAGAGTTTTCTTACAAGCGTATACAATAGACAGTGTTCATTCGAGCATAGGCAGAGTTTTGCGTCGGACAATTTTAGAATATTTTGTAACAAAATATAATTATAGCTTCGGCATAAAGGCAATAAATCGCAGGAATAAATTAGCACCAATTTTTTTTTTTACAAAAAGAAAAGTTTTTTCATTCATATTTTATACTGTCAAACAATTAAACTTGGATAAAAATAGCAATATTAAATTCTCACCTGTGTAGTTTTACCGCAACCAGTGTTGCCGCGTATAATAATAACAGAGTTTTCGTTAATGGCCTCCATTATTTGCGAACGCATTCCGTATACTGGCAACTGTTCACGCTCTCGCAAGCTCTCCTGTAAAAAAAAAAGAAAATTTAACAGACATAAAGAAGATAAGCCTTTTTACTATTTACAAACAGTACAAATTTGTTAATCAAATCAACTTTAATAGAATGATCACAAGCCATATTAAATTTTTGTTACTACTGTTACAATTTTTTTTTAGATTTGAGTTTTTTTTTATCAAAAAATATTTTATGTTAAAATTTTCGTGTTAAAATATAAAAATACACAATCTTACCTGATAAAGCGTACTATTCTGGCACATGTCACGATGATGTTTTTCCAAGTCAGAGCTGATTTCATCAAGGCTTGTCGTAGCAAGCGGCCCTTCATCTAAAATAACAAACAACATTCATATTTGGATCTTGAAAAATTTTTATTTTTTTTATCCGTTTTTTTTTTGTGGTGGTGAAAAATTTGTGCTTGCGATCTGATTGCTTATCGTAATTTTTGTTTGTATACTTTATTTTTTATGTTATGAAATCGAAGTGATTTTGAAATCGCGACCGTCTATTCAAAAATAATTTACTCATTTACATGTATTTTGTATACAAACATACAATACTTACCAATATTACACCCAGTCCAGGCATTCCAATTGGCCTGGGGCGGAGACCACGACACCACACCGCCAGCTGTTTGCTTTGCTTCCTTCATTGCTTTAACTCTATCCAACTGTAGGATTGTGACCGCTTGTCCGTCTGAATTCTCTTGGGGTACGTTCACGTCAACGGGCTCGATTTGTAGTTCTGGAATATTTAATAATTATATAAATAATTAATTATGTAAATAACCATGTAGTAGAATCTTTAAGACAGTTTAAGACACCAAAAAATATAATTTGACGCATTTTATTAATATGTCGTTATTTTTTTATATTTATACATAGGACTATTAGAATACCTCTCAATGTCTCTTCAATTTGCTGTTCCAGGCTTGGATCGATTGCCACTGGGTACGGCGTCATCAAACCTTCTGCCGATCTGGACAACAATTTACAAAATGTAGCAAAAAAAATCATAAATGTAAAGATTTAAAACATACATTACTTACGTAGCAAAATTTAATGAAACCAATCTCAGTCTCTCTGCTAAGAAAAATACTAACCTATCCTTTTTCAGCGTCCCGCTGAAGGCCTCAATCACACCGAGATGGTACAATTGCCTCACTAGGGACAACGCGCACGATTTGCTCGCGGTTTGCTTGTTGGACGCCGTCTCACGTCCGGTGACATTGCGACCGAGTTGACGTACGTATATCGACAACTCACAACAGAAGCTCCTGTGGGTTGATTGTTTAGTAAAAGGACACTCTTTGTACTATGTATACTAAATTTTTTGTTAGATATACTAAAAATATGCATTATGAGGTCCTGGATGTTAAGTGAGTGAAAAAAGTATTGTATCTTAGATAAAAAATATTGAGAAACTAGCGGTCCGCCCCGGCTTCGCCCGTGGTACATGTTTACGTTTTCTCTACATAACAACCATCCTCGTACTTCAAGGAATATAATAAAAAAAGAATTATCGAAATTGGTTCAGCCGTTCTCGAGTTATGCGCTTACCAACACATTTTGCGATTTATTTTTATATATAAGAAGATTAATATGAAACTTGCAATGGCAGTTAAAACTCTACAAATGAGACAGTAGAGAACATTAGTTGGGAATACTTCCACAGGCATAGCTATCAAAAAATCTTGCAAAACCTTACAAATCTTCAGTAACCAAGCATAATAATAAGAAATAAGAAGCCTTAAGTGTTTAATAACAGAATATAAGGCAATTCATATAGGACTTACCATGATTACAGCATGAATTACTCTGTGAATGTAACTGGTATTCTGCCATTCAGTTGACATAGATGCACCTGCACCCAAAACAAAATCTAAGACCATTGTATTAAAATATACTTTCTTGTAGTTCTCTTACAATATATTGTAGGAGCACTACAATACTATGGTCTGGTCTTAGATTCATTTTGGTGCCCAGATTGTATTATTAGAAGTTATCTTTAAGTTTAACTTCAAAGATTGCTTCTTTGTTTCTCTTTTAACGATACATTTAAAAAAAATATTCAAATTGTCCAAATCCATATTAAAAACTTATACAATAGTGATGTAGTTATAGTAAGTACAATATTTAAATAATAGTTTTGCATTTTTTTTATCAAATTGGATTGAGGACAATTTTCATTGTATTGACTGTAAAATCTGCAGAATATTCTGTTCATAAATAACAGAATACCAGTTACATTCACAGAGTTCTCTACAAAATTTATAGCAGCCAATGATTTTTCAAAAATTATGAATAACCAGTGGCTTAAAAGCTAGGTAGGGTTTATTTATTTATTTATTAATTATTTATTTATTACTTTATTGCTCTTAAAAATTACAAATTGAGACTTAATCTAGGATACATTGTAACAAACGGCGGCCTTATCGCTAAATAGCGATTTCTTCCAGACAACCGGTTGTACAGAGAGAAATTAGGTAAAGGTAGGGTTGAATGAAATATCTATAAAATATCTACTGATAAATACATATATTAATAATGATTGTTACTTATTGATAATTATTGGGGACTTTTGATCATAAATTTTCCATCAAAAATATGTCTTTGATGAAAAATTTAGAACAAATTTTATAGTTTCACACACTTGATTCTTATTTTTTGCCAGATTTAATGATATAAATCATTAAATAATGAATATAATGATATGAAAGGATTGAATGCACTATTTAGTACAATCAATCTTTTCATTTCATGAAAAAATGTCTGCATTATTTCAATTAACCACTACAAGTAAACAGTGACATTTGTGTTTACAAGTTGTGTAAATAAAATTAATCATCAAGACACAATATAGTTATAGCCCTTACTGAAAAAATTCTATTGACTGTATAAAAAATTTCGAAATTTAATCACTGTTGATACATTTTATCACCAAGCAATATACATTTTGTTAAATTTTGTAATAACATTGGCAAGCAACATATTGTTTTACTTTTAAATATTATAAACAGGTTATTTATTATATTTTGGGCCGATTTTTCAATGCTTGGATAAAACTTATTCGTCGAATAATGTATAAAACTACCATTTTAAAAACATATTCTAATTGCCCGTATTTGACAGTATACGTGACATTTTAATATTATCGTGTAATACTTTATTGGATGGATAAGTTTTATCCAAGCATTGAAAAATCGGCCCTTTATATGATAAATCACTTACCTCGTATGATCCGGACCGACAGCTTTATACGCATAATCAGCGTTTATTCTATTAATCTGCATGAACTGATGCAATTTAGATTTAGCATTCTCCATTGTCCAATTACCGTGTAGACTTGCATTAACGTCCAAATCTTCAGCCTCCTCTACATTCTTTTGTTGTTGCATTCTATCTATGTAGGTAAAGTTTTGATTATGGCCCCCATACGCTTGATAGGCCGGTCCCATGACTTCAGGGCCCATACCCTCCTGTTTACATAAACATTGTAACTACATTCTTGCAAATAAATATAATTTGAATTTGAATTGAAATATTATGTAGTAGTTTTATATTACATGCTGGTCTCTTTATGACTTGTAATTCTAGGAAACAGGTATTGGTATTGAGCTTGATTCAAAAATATTTATTTTAGTAAATTTATTGTGTTTGTTATTAAATTTCATCATGTGTTTTTCTATATTCTATTTTCTAATTACTATATTACTGATTGATTGTGATAACATAACATAATAATAAACATTACAAAAATTATTTGGAGACAATTAGTCACCTGAAAAACTGGTTTGCTCGGAAAGGATTGATCATCATCACCAGCCATTGATGCTGTGTCAGAGATATCAGGCTTAACCTGTACATCTTCAGGCACATCAGAAGCTGATAATTCGCCAGATCTCACGAGAAAGTTCAAGAAGTCTCTGGAAGCATTCTTTTGTGCTTCCTTCTTGGTAACAGAGTTACCTGCTCCGACATAGGTGTAGCCATCTACTCGGACCTCACAGAGAAACCTTTGGCGATGTTTTGGACCTGATTACAAAAAATAGAAATCAAATGTGATTGGTTTTGAAGTAGTTACATATTAATAAAATTAAGATAATAGCTGGTTATAAATAGATGAACTAACAAGACTCTTTCGTAAACAGTACGAAACGATGAAGGTGTAAATTACTGCTAATAAAAAAACAAATAGTCTAGACGTTAGAGGATAGCATGTTTCTAAGGTTATGTCTATGGTTAATATTAACTTTTATATAATATTACAATTCATTCAAGAATTTAATTGTGGTACATACCAGTGGCTCGAATATCATATTGAGGCGTTAAAGATTTTTTAGCACACCACGAAAACAGATAGGATTTTACATCCATGATGAATGCCGACTTCTTAGACTTATAATCACTATGTGGATCGATCTACACTCTCGCTTACATGAATCACAATTCACGATGAATTAAGAATAAAAATATCTATTTAGCATAAAATTTTCCTATGTTTGTTTTATGCCGGGTTCCGAAATTCACCATTCGTAGGTACTTTTGTGGCTTGGATAGTCTTTGGCTTGGATCACGCTTGCAGTGTTGCCAACTTATTTTTTTCGAACCCACATATTGGAGCCTCGTGGCCCACCAGAAATCCACTAAAGTAATCGGTCTTTAAAACCACCAGAAAAAACACTAAAAAATATCCAGAGACATGTAAATATTGAGTGCCCGTTGGCGAATTTTTTTCGAGTTATTTGTAAATAACATCAATTTTGAACTAAGTAATTTTTAATTTTGTTACATATTTAAAGATCACCTTCAGAAGAATCTGCTTCTTCTAGAGTTTCAGTATGTGAAGAATAAATTTCTGTGAAAGAAATTTTTGTGTGTATTGTGGTTTGGGCATATTTAATGTAAAACCATATTACTTCATAAAATTAATTAAAATACGACAAGCTAGAAGCTACCGGCCGCGGCGTTGCCAATACCGACTGACAATTATTATTGTTTTTGTACACAAATACAGAATAAACATATAACCTTTTGAATCAAATCATACTTTATATCAATAGTAATAAAGTCTATAATCAAAAATATTCAAGCAATAGACAAACAATTTTCGGGGAATTCCCGAATGTTCGTTCTGTTACCAACAGGCAACATGACACAAAATTATACCCTTGTTTCACATAGTTCAAGTCGTTCTTTTTGAGTATGTATATCTTACTAGTGGTTGAATGTCGTACCTTACCACTAATTGAACTCATCTAAACCACTAGGAAAATCCACCAGCCACTAAAACCAATATTTGTCCGCTAAATGGGGGAGCTAAACCACCAGATCTAGTGGAAATTCCACTGAGTTGGCAACACTGCACGCTTGGATGCTCGGAGCCACAGAACACTATTACTACTCGGAGCAATTATCTTGGATGCGTCATGCGAAAAACGTCAAAGTAATTTCAATGTCAAATAACATTTTTAACTATTACAGATTAATATAGGACTTCGCCAAAAATAATAGATAATAAAATAATAATAGTTCATATATATTTAAAAGAAATTATTATTCTATTACACACACATACACACACACACACACACACACACACACACACACACACAAACACACACACACACACCCACACACAAACATATTATATGCACTCGGCAGAGGTGTACTGCTACGTGGCGCGTCCCCAGGTTGCGGATAGGGGAAAGCCCAAGGCTCGCATTATGCGACACAGGGTAGGGGTGAAATAAAATAGCCCCCGCGGACAAAACACAACCCGATGTCAGTGGTCTAGCGTGCCCAGGACTGGAAGGCGACAGGGTATTGTCGTCGCTAGCGCTCCCCCCTGAGGGTACCAGGTCCTCAGGCGTAATTAAGTGGCCTTACTCTGGCAACCGGGGCTCTGCCGGAGCGGACTGTTTATTCCCTAGGTTCTCGTGGGAACAAGATGGAGTCAATTTCAAAAAAAAATAAAAATATAACGATGGAAGAGGAGGAATTAAAGAAGGCATTAGAGCGACATGAACAAACAATCGTTGCTCTAGCAGAATTTATAAAAGGGAAAATGAATGTCCACGGTGAAATCCGTAAATATGTAGCCATACTAGGTACCTAGCTCTTTCAAGAGGGTGGTTGAAAAATTGGAAGTGCAACAACCGCCAACTTCTGTCATAGAAGTTCAAACCTCGCCGTCGCTCTTCAGAACATATTCTGAAACAACAGCGAAGGACACCGAAGTGGAAGAGATCAGCAAAGCGACAACTCCCCAAAGTAGGAGAGTGCGCAAAGCGAAGAGAAAGGAGCGAACTTCACCAGAGGAGACGACTAGGCAACAGAAGAAAATTAGAAGAAAGGAGACATCTCTGTTACTTGTGGACCAAAAACCAGAATCCGAAACAGAATGGACAGAGGTAAAGAAGAAAAAGTGTAAAATGAAAAAACCAATGAAGCGAGAAAGACCTAATGCGCTCATTATTCGCCCAAAGGAGAAGGAACAATATGCCGATATCCTGAAACGAGTAAAGCGGGATCCATCAGCGAACCAAATGAGTGAGTGCGTCGATAAGATCCGCAGGACCACCTCTGGGGATATGCTCCTTATCTTGAGCAGAAAGGACACAGATAAAGCTCCACAACTGAAAAAGGCCATTTCCGAGCTCCTCGGACAAGACGCGACAGTTATAAGCAAAGTCCCGGAAGAAGATGTGGAAATCAGAGATCTCGAGGAGTCAACAACGAAACAGGAGATCCTGGAAGCACTCCTAAAAGTTGTGGGTCAAGCCGATGTCAATAATATCACACTCGATAACATTAAAAACATGCGTAAAGCTTACGGAGGCACTATTACGGCATCGGTAAGACTACATTCAAGGTTGGCCAAACAAATACTAGAAAATTGCCGAGTGCACCAGGGATGCCAAATGCACACTGTGCCTAGAGCACGGGTCAACAGAGAACATTGCGCATATTGCCGGTTCAAGCAAATGTCCCGTCCTCAGGAAAGCACTTCAGACGGTTAGAAAGGCGGAGCCATGCTTAAGATAATACAAATCAATCTTAACCACTGTGAGGCTGCACACGACCTTCTTATGCAGACAACACGTGAGCTTAAACTGGACGTGGTAATCATCTCCGAGCCTTATAAGCACCTGAGTAGTGGGTCCTGGCTCACTGACAAAGATGGAAAAGTTGCCTTATGGACCTGTGGTAAGAGCCCCGTAGAAAGTATCAACAATAAGATCACTACTGGCTTTGTGAAGGCAAGGATCGGAGGAATATACTTTTACAGTTGCTACGCCGCACCCAGCCTATCAATAGAAGAATTTAACGATCTCCTAGACAACCTTGTAGATGACGTGCAAAATAACTTCCCAGTGGCGATAGCGGGGGATTTTAACGCCTGGGCAATTGACTGGGGCAGCAAAAGCACAAATGCTAGGGGAAGGGCGTTAATCGAGGCAATGTCTGCAATAGATGTGGTCCTACTGAACAAAGGCAACGAACCTACATTTAGTAGAGGCGAAGCAAGCTCGATTGTTGATGTCACATTTGTTAGTAGCGTTCTTGCAAAGGAAAATACCTCTTGGCATGTCTCTGAGGTTTATACTGCGAGCGATCATCGAGCATTATATTGGGAGGTATCGAGCGGGCAATTAAAATCCAGACCAGTGAGGCAAAAATCAAATATAAATGGCTGGAAGGTCAGTATTTTCGACCCCGAACTCTTCCATGTTACCATGGACGATCGACCAACTCAAGCACGCTATGCGTCAGACAAGGCTCGGGAGATTATCAGGAGGATAACAACTGCTTGTGATGCAACCATGCCTCGAAGACGAACAGGGAACCATCTGCCACCGGTTTACTGGTGGAATGAAAACATTGCCGAGCTAAGGAGAAAATGCATCCGTGCGCGACGACTCTCCCAGAGATGCAGAAAAACACCTCACTTTGAGCAACTCTACAAGAACTATAAGGAAACTCGCTTAGTGTTAAACAAAGCAATCAAAGAGAGCAAAAGAAACTCTTGGACAAAAATGTTGGAAGAGGTAGAAAGTGATCCCTGGGGTAGACCGTACAAAGTGGTCATGAAACAACTAAAATATAACCGGACTACACCACCTGCAAATCCAACCTTCTTGAGGAAAATAGTCACCGTGCTATTCCCTCAGCAAGCTAAGCTAAAACATAAAATAGTCCATAATAAGAACGCTGTAATACCCCCTGTCACACACAAGGAACTGATAGACGCCTGTAACAGAATTGGAAACACCAAAGCTCCCGGATTAGATGGAATTCCTAACGTAGCCCTGAAACAGGCAGTTAAATCTGTACCGGGTATCTTTTTGGAAACCTTTGACGCCTGTCTCAAAGAAGGAATCTTTCCCACAATCTGGAAAAGGCAAAGATTAGTACTGCTCCCGAAAGGTAATAAGCCCCTCGATGAACCGTCATCCTACCGTCCTCTTTGTATGATTGACACGGCTGGAAAAATATTTGAGAGAATAATAACTACATAACAGAATTGAAGAAGTAGTCGAACCCCTACTGTCGAACTTCCAATATGGCTTCCGGAAGGGTAGATCCACCCTAGATGCTATCGGACTTGTGATTGACACTGCTAAACAAGCTATTTCCGGGACTAGATGGAGGGGAGGTTCCAAGAAGTACTGCCTTGTTGCTACCTTAGACATAAAGAATGCTTTCAACTCAGCAAGATGGGATGTGATAATGGCAGCGCTTTCAAACCTGAAAGTTCCAGATTATCTTCAGGATATAGTAGCCAGCTATTTTAATGACAGGGTCCTCATATATGACACTGAAGGTGGACCTAAGGAATACAGAGTTACCGGAGGAGTACCGCAAGGTTCAGTACTGGGTCCCCTTCTATGGAATATTATGTACGATGGACTGCTCAAATGTAAAGTACCAAGTGAAACACAACTCGTTGCGTTCGCCGATGATCTGGCAGTGGTGGTAGTAGCCAAATACTTGGAGGAAGTAAATTGGGTTTTTGATAGGATCTTTCAAGTAATTCAAGAGTGGATGAACTCTGCTGGATTGGAGCTAGCAAAACACAAAACTGAGGCAGTGCTTATTACCAGTAGGAAACTAACAGAAACAATGTCACTAAAAGTCGGCAACCATGAGGTTACAACGCAGCCATACGTACGCTACCTTGGGATAATGCTTGATTCACGGCTAAGCTTCAAACATCATGCCGAACACATAGCAACCAAAGCAGCGGTGGTAGCAACAACGTTAGCCCGACTCATGCCCAATATTGGAGGTCCCAAACAACATAGAAGAAGACTATTTTCATCTGTGTCAACGTCGGTACTCCTGTATGGTGCTCCACTCTGGTCCGACGTGCTGAAAAAACAACAACCCAAACGACAGGTCGCGTCGACGTACAGGGTCAGCGCATTACGTATTGCTAGCGCATTCCGCACCGTGTCCGTGGAGGCATCATGCGTGATCTCAGGGTTACTTCCAATTGAAGTCCTAACAGAAGAACGGAAGAACCTGTACAATCGAAAGAAAACCGACACTACACTCACAATGGCTGAGTTGAAAACGGATGAAAGACGAAGGAGTATCGAAAGGTGGCAACATATTTGGGATACCTCGACTAAAGGATGATGGACCCATCGCCTCATTCCGCAAATTAAACCATGGGTCAACCGTAAACATGGCGAAGTTAATTACTACCTGACCCAGATGCTTTCTGGGCACGGTTGTTACCGAGAATACCTGCACCGGTTCAAACACGAAGACTCTCCAGACTGCACAACATGCAGCGGACAGAACGAAAACGCTGAGCATGTATTCTTCGCATGTCCAGATTACCAGGAAGCTCGGCAGACCTGGAAAAACATCATTGGAGCAGACGTTCGTCCTGAAACGCTAGTAGCAGCGATGCTGTCATCTAAGCAAACATGGGAAGCAACAAGCAACTTCGCAACAGAGGTATTAAAAGACCTAAGAAGCAAGGAGCAGATGCGAAAAGCTGTGGCGTAATACCTAAATAAGAGGAAGAGCAGCAATGCTATACGTCCCCCCGTGAAGTAAAGCCTAACGGCCATCCCACGGGGATACGGACTGGAGAAAGAGGGTTGTTTTAGTCGGTATGGACCATGAGACCATGATCGAGACCGACATACCAGGTCACAGATCTAGACCTGAGATACTCAACGGTATTTTTTCCCTCTATAATAAAAAAAAAAAAAACATATTACTTATATGCATGCAATCTTTTTTTTTTTGTTTAAATTGTAAAATTATTTAAGTTGAAAAAGGCAACCAATATACTAAGATTGTGAGGGGATTCTAAAGCCTGTAACACAGTTTTGAACTAACACAGGCTTTAATTTCCCCAAATATTTAACTGTATTATTTTGAAACTTTTTCAATAAAGATTTCTATTTTTCAATAGATACAAAAATGCATTATATACTTGTGAATAAACTCCAGGCCAAGCTCCAGGCGTTCGCATCGTTAAAATGTTTAATTGAAATCAATTTACTGCCAAGTAATCAATAACCTGTGCCATTTTCATTGCTGCTCTACAATATAGCCATTAGCCTTCATCGATAAAATATGGACTATTCGACCTATTCAAAATTATTCATTTCTAACCAATAATTCCCGAAATTAGAGCATTCAAAAAAACCAATTCACTAGATTTTGAAATTGAATATAAGTAGGTAAAGATTGAATTTTTTCTTTCCAAACATTAACTTTTATAATGATATCTCTACTATATTTTTCTTGAAATGAATAGGAAATTAGATTTTTCTTCATGATAATATGAGGGTGTTGAAGTATTCAACACCCGCAACTAGTCAAAAGAAATTTAATTAATCGCGGGTTTTCACAATTACCTACAATAATTGCATTTGCATTGTTATTAGTATCCTGGTAGTAAAAAAACAAAAGCTAAAAATTGAGATCCTCCTTTGGCTTTATTAATACGGTAAAAATGAAACAAGATCTTAAAAGATTATAAATCACTTTATTCACACTCGAACACACTTGGACACAACATCTAATGCATTCATTACGAATTATTTATGCGATTTTTGTACTTTTAGAATTTTGTTAAAATCACATAAATTATTTTCATTTTCGAGATTTACGTATTTTAATAAATAAACTATGTAATAATGTAATAATGTAATAAGCATGTAATAGTTACGTGAGACCATATCAAATTTTATAAAATAATAATATCTGTATGTTTATGTTTTATATTAATGAAAATTACTATTAATAGATATCAAATCTAGTCTTCCAAGTCCAATTTTAATAATAAACTTCCCTTAAATTAACTGTACCATTTCTGTATAATATCATCCTAACAATTCGCCTTTTACAAAATCCTTATTCATAATATAACATCACAAACTTATAACCAGGAACATATAATTTTATTATGGATTATTATTATGAACTAAATGAATTCTAGCAGAAAAATAGACAAATTACAATTTGTATGAGATACTTACATAATTAATAAACGATAAAAAATGAACAATTGAGCAGTTCAAACTAAGGGAGTATTTCATCTAATTATAACAAAAAAAGGATGATAATAAAATTGTATAATCAAGTTTATAATTAATGTAACTGGCAATAGTAAATACTTAAAATATTTTTTATCTAAATACTTATGTAGATATTTAAATATTACATACAAGAAGTGACTTAGTTATTTAGGAAAATAATATTAATGTATTTGTATGTTTATGTATTTGTGTGTTTAGTTATTTAGGAAAATAATATTAATGTATGTGTATGTTTCCAATTATTTCATAAATATTGCATACTAGATTGTACTTTGTTAACAAAATTATGACTTATTATAAATTTATAACGTATTATATTGGAACAAGTTGTTATCATAATGACCAAAACGCGTTAGTGTGATGTTTTTTTATATTATCATCATATAAAATAAAACCCAAAAATAAGTTATAATTATTTAATTATTTGAAAGAACCAGCAAAGTATAAATTTTAGAATTATTCAGTCTACCATATTTTTGGGTTTCAATTATTTGAACCAACTTCCCATTCAATTAATTTCTTAGACATGTAGGTATAAAATTCTAAACTACACTTACAATTCATCAAATTGTTCCCTATTGCATTTAATTTTACCCATCATTACCTACACATTCAAAACATGACAAGTGACAGCTGCGCCACAGACAAAAAAAAAATATTCAAACAGTCACCTACAGTTCACAGATAAAAAAGAGTCTTGACAGACCACAAATGTTGCCAGTATATTTAATTTTTTGATCAATATAGGCGTTTTCTGGATGTTTCTTGTCGTTTCTGGTACCACATGATGCCGAGTACAACTAGTACGATAATTACAATGGCTATAAACATCATCCAAAGGAATGTTTTGACGCCCGACATGGCTGGCTTGTTGTCTTCTATCCTTTCCCGCGGCGCTTCGAATGTCGCCGCTGATGGTATTATGTGTGATCTGTCTTCGTTTTTGTTTTGCTGTAAGAAAAAAGGATAAATGTCGATAATGGTGCATATCTATTTCATATTTTTTGCGAGAAAGACTGATTTTAGAGAAAAAACCTTTTATGTGCTAGGAATTGAAACTTATTAGTATCAGATAGCAATCTATAAAACGATATTTCAATGTAGAAATCAAACTAAGTAATGCTAAATAAACAATATTAAAAATAATCATCATATAAAATATACAATCATAATTCAGACATTAATATCATAAATATTCACAAAGTACATGTCTTATTTTTTCTCAGTTTGATAAATATGACAAATTACAAATTATCTGTGCAAAAACTTACCGATTCCAACAAATCTAACTCATACATCTTAATAGCAACAATGTCGTGGTTATCGCTCAAGTCGCCCGTAGTAGCGGAGGCTCCAAAGAAGTAACCAGTTGGTAGTAGAACATTCTCGACTTTGAAGCACTCCTTCCATGCGTTCTTGCCTTCTAGGTCTGTTGATACTGTAATATAATATTTTTTATTTATTATTTATTAGTATATTGCATATATTTTTTTCGCAAATTATTTATCACTGAACAAAAAGTTTGGAAAGCAACTACAGAAAAGAGGTGGTTAGAATCTAAAAACTAGCATTTATGTTTTCTCTTCAGAATATAATTAGATATTTGCAAAATCAATGTAAACTTATTGAAGTGAAACTTCTTCATCGGGGTTGCAAAAAAATTTAGTGTAACATTTTTTCGTTACGCGTGACATTTTTCCGTTACGCGCCATCTTTTTCTTATCCCTACCACGCGTGTTTCGACGTATTTCTGTAAAGTTGCATATTATAGTAAATTATTTTTTGAAAAATAAGGTCAAAAATAATTTTCACTTCTTACGTGTGTACATGCACACATTTTTTTTATTATAATTATAGAAACTGTAATACCAACGCGTAACTGTTCTTTATTTGATTATAAAAGTATATGCAACATATCAATGAGATTAGATTGCATGAATTAATCCGAACTATTTCTATAAATCCTCGCCTTGTATAAATAGACTAGCAATGCCCTGCGGTTTCACCCGCATAGATAGCGATATCGTGACAGTGAAAAGTCTACTATAGGTCGGACTATAGGTTTAATTTTTAATCACATGAAAATCACCTTTACCGCATCCCGCACTACGGCCTTTTTTTTATAGTGGGGAAATCTTCCAAAGATACCCACGGCCCCCGGGGAAGGAGCCGTGGGTTATGTCGGATTCTTACCGACTAAAACCCCACTGTGTTCCATCGAGCCGCTTTAATGATGGGGCCGCGGGTATTTGTTAGAATTCTTCCGCGACCCCGCACTACGGCCTGCTCGAACAGTATACCTACTATTTTCTGTAGATTGACACTTTTAAAAATTCGTTATATCTTTTGAATGGAATATCCAATTCTTTTCATTTAAAAAGTATTTTGCTGGTATTGAAACAGTCTATAATAAAACATCATTTAATGGGATAAGGATTAATATATGTGTATGGATAACATGGTTTGATTATTGTCGGCACTTCTATTTACTTTGAAAACGTAAAAAAGTTGTTGTAGTAACATAACTACTGAAGATGGACATATGGTATCGCGGACTTTCTTGTAGATATTGATCCATTCTATAATACCGTAGAACATTTTTTTGTTCTATCTTCCATAGATTCCGCAGCGCACGCGATGACAGAACTTTTATTGAGGAATTTTTTACACCTTGGGTTACATTATTGCATTTTTGGTAAGGATCTCTATGTTTTTTCAAAATGCAATATAGCCTATGTTGTTCAGTGAAGATGCAGCTTTCTAATGGTGAAAGAATTTTTGAAATCGGTCCAGTAGTTTATGCGTGAAAACCATACATACATACATACATACATAATTACAAACTTTTCCTCTTTATAATATTAGTATAGACAAGAATAGTTGACCTTTTAGTCAATTGTATATTTAATTGAATCTATGACTAATGACGATCGAATTAAATATTTTTAATCAGTGTAAAAAAATATAATTCTATATTTTAGTATTACAATATCTACAGTAGTTTTAGATTGAAATTATGTAATATTTGACCATATTACATATCATTTATTAATCTGCATATCATACAAGAAAGTTGTGTATTTACACCACTTTAAAACTAAAGAATTGTTGAACCGATTTTGACGATTTTAACTTTGTTGGATTTATCTCTGATTGGAATAAGTGAAAAAGTGAAGTCCCATGTCCCCTAGTGGGGAAAGGGGCAGATGCATTATACATCTGTTTCACTGATCGATTTTCTTCAGGGACAAGTAGGTGATCAGCCTTCTGTGACCTGCCAGACCGACACATTTTTTTTTCGGGAATCGAACCCAGGACCCCTTGGCTCTACGCTCATGCTTCAACCACTGTACCAAGGAGGCAGTCAATTGATCATCTGATTGGAATAGGTTAACTGTTAAAATTTTGAAAACTATCGGAGCTACAGACACTTGCTATTAACCTATACATTAAACTTACCAATAAGGGTATCATCCCTATATACAATAGATATATAAGTGTCATGGTTGTAATTCCTGAACTTCGCCTCACAACCCGCCACTTGCGTGTGTGTACCGTCTCTATCGTGATCGTAGTGCAGTGTACCGTTGTTTATCATCGCTGATATGTATGGGTGCTGATGCTGTGGATATAACATAATTTTCGTTCAACTTTTTACAAATAAAAGAATATTATTTCCAAATGGGCCTTATTCACAATGGATATGGGGCGATTACACCTAACGAGTACAGTGGCGAGTCAGTGTCCTCGGCCGAGTGCTCGGTTGGTACAAACACTTTAACGAGTGCTCGGCCGAGTACTCGGTCGAGAAGAGAGGCGAGAGAGTCACTAGAACCCCAATTTGTTTACTAGGCCGAGTACCCACCTCCCCGCTTCATTCTTCTGTCCCTGCAGCGACTCGCTATCCCGCTCGGCACGTATAAACACGCACTCGCTTGTCACTCGGCCACTCGCCACTCGTTCGTTATTCGTCATCAAGCAGTGTGCGTGTTTGTGTATTTTTTCAAACAATTTATCAAAATCTCAATTAAAATGGCCGCTAATAACGAATGGATCTACTGCAATTCATTAAAAAGGCTATTTGTTGCTCCAAGGGCATTTCGCCTTAAAATCCATTTTCTGGTCCAAAGTCGTTGATCTTCCTCTTCTAATAAATCCCACAATTCGTTTATAATATCTGGTAACAGCCGATTTAAAACCCGTTTAAATTCTTTTTTTTTTTTCGATCCATTGCAGACGTCCGCGTCGTGATCAAAACTGAACTGACTCGCCACTAGTGTAAATACGTGTAAACACCCACTCGGTTCGGCAACTCTATCGGCCGAGAGCTTATTTACTGACTCGCCACTGTACTCGTTAGGTGTAATCGTCCCAATAGAGATGGACCGGTTGGACGAGTAGGGGCAATCACGATTGTATAGGGAGCTTAAATATCTATGATCGGCCGTCATTGTAAATATTTATATATGTATAAACGGTGTAAGGCAAGCATCGACGATCATTTATTGGGCCAACGCTGCCCACTGTGAAGAGGGTCTAAACAAACACCAAGAAGTATGGATATGTATAATGATTGAAATTGAATAGTCAATTCATTAGTGGTTATTAATATATAATCTATTTATTAGTGGCTTTCCAAAAACTCGCACAGTTCAATCAGTACATTTAATATTACATCAATACTTTCCTCTAAAATGCTAAATACAAACATACTCACATTATGAGCACCATTATGATTACTGTACGTATCCATGACAATAGCGAGTCCATTGAAGTAATCCTTACTCCCAAACACTGGTCCAGGCTGCATACGATCCTTCACGTACCAAATGACGAAACCATCGCCGAATAAGTCTTTACCACGCCCATGGACTTTGAACTGCACTTGTAAATCCCAATTGCGAGTGTGGCATGGCTGTAAAAAATAAATACAGTTAAATAGTTTTTCGATATTTCGTTTTATAGCATTCAAATTCTTTATAAATGATTTTTTTTAAAGTAATTTCAAAATACATGAGAATCGATTACAAGGGGGGATTTGGTGAAAATTTCTCTAAATAGTTTTTCTTTTACTAAGGCCTTGCATATCTTGAAGATCCAGTTTCCTTAATTGGGGTATTAATGGAGGATGTATGGTAATGTTTTAGAAAATATTATATAGCTAAATGTATTCATAGGTAGTGATTACAGTTTTCACAATTGATTTCTAAACTGAAATATTATGTTTATTCAGAAGTGTCTTTTCAACAGAATTTAAAAGGTAATAAAAAATTATTATAATAACTAAGCATGGACAACTTTGAAAGTGTTTACTTAGGGCCGATTTTTCAATGCTTGGATAAAACTTATTCGTCGAATAATGTATAAAACTACCATTTTAAAAACGTATTCTAATTGCCTGTATTTGACAGATTACGTGACATTTTAATATTATCGTGTAATACTTTATTGGACGGATAAGTTTTATCCAAGCATTGAAAAATCGGCCCTTAGTGTTACATTTTAAGATTGTATTAATTTGTTTAAACTGGCTTGGTTGTTTATATTTAAGATCAAGGTTGTGCAATGTCACCAAAAGATTCTAGAAAAATTAAGTAAAGCATATTATTTGTTAAATATTATAGAAGAAGTAAAAATATTTAAGAAGTAAACCAGTTTCACTACATAGTATAAAACAAAGTCGCTTTCTCTGTCCCTATGTAGGGACATGTATGATTAAATCTTTAAAACTACGCAACGGATTTTGATGCGTTTTTTTTAATAGATAGAGTGATTCAAGAGGAAGATTTTAGTATATAATTTATTATGTTTTAGACAAAGCGGACCAAGCCGCGGGCGGAAAGCTAGTATTAGAATATAACTTGACAGAAAAAGAGAAATCTGCAATAAAAAACCATGTTGTTTTATTTCTTTAACATTACTTTGTATTACAAAATGTTCAATAATAAGTTAACCTTTATATATAGATTCTGACCTTGGTTTCTGTATCAATGCCAATTTGATACACATGATAAAATATACATTGTAAATTGCATTTTATTTCTATTCTTATTTATTGTACATATTTATGACCATGAACTAAACAATATTGTTAAGAGAGAAAGTTTCAAATGTTATGATAATTCCAACCACACATTTTAATGTGAATACTTCATGTAACACTAGCTTTCCGCCCGCGGCTTCGCCCGCATTTTCAAAGAAAAAGCACCGTTCCCATGAAATTTCCAGTATAAAACCTATCCTATGTGTTAATCCAAGTTACCCTCTATATGTGTGCTTAATTTCATTATAATCGGTTCAGTAGTATTCGCGTGAAAGAGTAACAAACACACACATACACATCTGTCCTCACAAACTTTTGCACTTATTATATTAGTAGAAAGTAGGATACTCTCAGTACCTAAATATTAATTTATTAATAAAGAGTAAGAAACATATTCTTATCTATTTGATCAGCTGTAATGATTCATTCAGCTACCAAAATGTATTTATTCATAAATTTCCTTATAAATGGTAATTTTCAGAACCATTATGATTACTATGATTAGAATTTAAGTACTTCAAAATATTAATTTTACAAATTTTTAAAATAGGGAAAATAAGTCTAATTTTTTTCCATAATATTAAATTGTTTTACATGTTTTGGATGAATTTATGCTAGTTATGACTTATTGTTTAAATGTAGTACTACATAACTAATTAAATCTTAAGACACTTGTGAATAAAACAAAATGATTATTGAGTACAAGTTAGTATTAAGAACAAGACTCATATCAATGTAACAATAATGGAACATGTCTTTAGTCTTACAAAGACAATGATAAGACATAAACAAAAACAAATTCTGAGTAAATACCAATTACTCATCAATACATTTGACTTGATAATTTATCTAATTGAACTTCAATGTTCATTATCAGTTTGTTAAAATGAAGAGACCATAAAATAATTTTGATATACTTAGATTAATTCTAACCTGGACATATCGGAAGTATAATATGGATATCATCGATTGTATTCTTGTTTTTCGATACAGTATTAGAGGTTGTATAAACGTTTTTATTAATAAGAATAAAAAAAGACCAATACTCACATGAGTATTCCAAATTGCGCCTGATTTTGACTGCAAATCAGGTGTGAGTCGAACATAATTTGAAGTAACTATCGTGCTACCTAAAAAGTCCCAGTAAGGCATAGCCATACCACTTGCTGTAATAAAATAATTAGTAATTAGATTTAATAAACTTGAAAATGCACAATATCTAGTCGTAGGCACAGGTCACTCACCTTGGTAAGGTTTCGTTAATGAATGTTCCCTTCGAATATAGTCTTGCGTATTCCATTCTGCTATTATTGGCCCTATTAATAAAGTAACGATGGTAAATACACCGCTTATACTTTTTGCGTAAAACATTTTGAAAATATACGGTCAGATATTTAAGACTACACGATGACAGTCAAACTCCAAGTCCAAATCATGGCAGCCGACAGTGTTGCCGTGACTAAAATAGAAAGTCGCTATATTATGGATTAAATATTCTCCCTAATGTTCCTATATCAATTGTTAATAAATAAAAGAACTTAACATAATTTATCGTTTATTCTATTTATCTACCAAAAAGCCAAAATATATTTATGGGCATATACAAAATTTATTATTGATAATTATCAAGGTCTGAATATTTATTTTTATTTAACTTTTAATTTGTTCGTACAACTGTTGAACCATTTTTCATTTTAAAGTTGTGAGGGTAATAACTAATACTGTTTAAGACGTATATTCTATTTTATTTACTAAGGAAAATCAAACTTATAGAAAACTACCCTAATTATGGGAAGTTTAACTAGTTGGCAATACTTTCTATTGACAGTCGACACGAATGCATGACGTTTGGACAATTTGATAATTTACGATGCTATTTATTCTGTGGTCAGAAAAAATATTTATTGAATGTAAGTGTGAAATACGTTATTAAAATAATAAATGCATATAATAGTAACATTATATATTATTTTAAACAAAGCAAGCGAAATTAAACTGTAAGTAATCTACATGCCATTTGATGAACGCAGCATAATATAGTTTGATAATTTTAATTTATTCAATATTCACGTCATAGATGGCGCTATTAACAAAAATATTTTACAAGCATTTTCACTTACATTATGAGTAATTGAGTTACGATGAACGGAAACAGTTTTGTAATAATATTTTCTTCTAAGCCCTAAGGAATAGGTACGGATAAAGTGCAATGTCCAATGGTATACAATTTCTTAAAATTGTCAATTATTATGACTTATTTCTCTATCTTTTCCACAAGGTACCTACCTACATCATAACGAATGAACGTTGCAAAATGCAAATCAAAGAGTATAATACGGTTGGAAATTGGAATCCTATGAAAGTAATAATTATACTCTTTGCCTCCTTGATTTCGAAAAAAAATGCCAATTCTTGTGTAGAATTATTTATTCAAGTCACACATTTAGTAACAAAATAATGAAAACGGGTAGGTACAAAAATTGAAGTTGTAATTGCGTACCTACAGTACCTAGTTTTTTTATACGTAATAGGTATTAGGTACATACATGCATATAAAAAGTTACTCTGTGATACATGTTTACATGTATGGAGATTCGGTAAAGTACTTTAATTTTTTTTTTTTTTTTATTGTGTGATAGGGAAGCGCTTGACCACGATCTCGCCTGATGGTAAGCTGAGATGTGGCCTATGATGGAGCGCGCTTCCCTAGAAGGTACCCGTTCACTCTTCGCTTGAAGACCCCCATATTGTACTCGTCGGGGAACACATACTCAGGAAGCATGTTCCAGTCCCTCGCGGTTCGGATGAAGAATGTCGATCCGAACCGCTTTGTCCGGGTACATGGAACGTCCACCATATGGCGATGCCTAGAGTCTGTGCGCCTCGACGATCGATGGAAAAACGGGGATGGCGGAATTAAATCGTGCAATTCCGCAGCGCACTCACCAAAGTGTATCCGATAAAATACCGATAAACTTGCCACTCTGCGACGGTGGGCGAGGCTCTGGAGTTTTTTGCCTACTAGCTCATCGTCGTTTATTAGCCTCTTGGCACGCCTCTCTATCGCCTCAAGCGCCTCCAGCTGGTACTTGGCGGAACCGTCCCAGAGGTGAGAGCAGTACTCCATGCACGATCGGACTTGTGCTTGATAAAGATTGAGCAGCTGTCCCGGGCTGAAATACTGTCTCACCTTCGCCAGAATTCCAAGCTTTTTTGAGGCTACTTGGGCTTTGGATTCTATATACGAACCAAAGTTCAGAGTAGGCGTCAAGGTAATGCCAAGAAGCTCGAGGTGGTTGGTTATCGGCACGGACACACCCTGGAAAGTCGGAGTCGGGTGGAATGGACTCCGTTTAGCGGAGAATAGACACGCCTGGGTCTTAGTCGCATTGAACTTGACCAGATTGGCATCGCCCCAATCGGAGACCGCCTGTAAGGACAAGTTCATGCGATCGACCATCGACTCTCGTAGAGACTGGATTTGTGCCGTACTGGTTCGCGCGCTGGATACATATCTCTCCACAACAGTGCTATCGTCTGCGTACCCATAGATACCGGGTTTCAGCAGATCGTTGATGTGTAGCAGAAAGAGTGTTGCGGAGAGAACTGATCCCTGAGGGACCCCGGCATTAATAGCCTTTTGGTCGGACGAGCAGCCATCAACGACTACTCGAAGCGACCGGTCTCTCAGAAAATCTGAGATCCAGGCGCAGAATCCGGTAGGCAGACCGTAGGATGGAAGCTTGCCAATTAGGCTATCATGCCAGACCCTATCGAAGGCCTTCGAGATATCAAGGGAGACAGCAAGTGCTTCACCATGATTCTCTATGGCCTCACTCCAGATATAGGTGGCGTACGCTAGAAGATCCCCAGTGGACCGGTTTCGGCGGAACCCGTATTGTCGGTCACTGAGAAGGTCGTTCGCTTCTAGGTGTGCCAGGAGCCTACTGTTCAGTACACGTTCCATAGTCTTACAGAGTATGGACGTGACTGAAATTGGCCTATAGTTGGAGGGGTCGGCACGACTGCCTTTTTTGGGCACGGGCTGCACGTTGGCAAGTTTCCAAGATTTCGGTACTATTCCAGTCGTCATCGAGAGGCGAAAGAGGCATGTCAGAACAGGAGCAAGTTCAGGCGCACAGGTTTTAAGTACTATGGCTGGAATTCCATCAGGGCCACTGGCTTTATTCACGTCAAGATTCCGCAGCGTTTTAAGAACCTCAGTCTGACGGATGCGAATTTCGGGCATGATCACCTCGCATCCAGGTAGACTGGGAGGTTTCGCATTTGCAGGATCAAGACGAGAATTTTCCGCGAAAAGAGAAGCAAAAAGGTTCGCTTTCTCTACGGCGGTGTGAGCCAGCGACCCATCCGGTTTCAGCAGTGGAGGAAGTGAGGGGCGGCAGAAATTCGATTCAACCGTCTTAGCCAGGGACCAAAACGCTTTGCTACCAGAGGGGTAAGAAGCCAGTTTGTTCCCTATACGGCTGACGTGGTCAAATCGAGCTTTCCGTAGAGCCTTTTTGCAGGACTTGGCGGCTCGGTTGAAGGCTTTCTTCTTTTCTGACACGTCCTTGGCCTTGCGGTGTCGAGCATCAATCCAAGCCAGGTATGCTTCATGCTTTAGCGCTTCTGCGCGTCTGCAATCGGCTCTGAACCAGGGTTGAGCTTTGCCGGACATAGCTACGTCTGAGAATGGGATGAAGTACTCCATTCCCTGTCGCAGCACATCTGTCACAGCATCCGCGCAGGTCGAAGGATCATCAGAAGAAAAGCAGACCGGCCGCCAGGGATAAGACGCAAAGAAGGAACGCATCTCATCCCAATCTGCTGACTTGTATCGCCACACGCGCCGAGAGCCCCTAGGACTGGGATCGGGCGGCGAGTAGACAGATACAGATTTCACCAGACAGTGATCGGAGCTGCCAAGCGGCGAAGAAATCGCCACCGAGTAACGGTCTGGATCTGTTGTCAGCAGAAGGTCCAAGCAATTGGCTGTGTGGCTCTCAACATCAGGAACCCGCGTCGCTCCTTGGACCAGCTGGGTGAGATTTAATGCAATGGAGAGTTTACGCATCTCTCTCCCAGCTAGGTCAGTGCACTGGTATGGGTATAGCCACTCCTGGTGGTGGGCATTAAAATCCCCCAGTAACACAAGCTGAGCGGAAGGGTATTTGTGTTGAGCAGCATCCGCCACCTCACTAAGGTACTCTGTGAGCCTGATCGTCTCCTGGTCTCCGCTGTGCGCCCGGTAGACACAGGCAAAGAGAAGTTTCTCTGGGCCTGTGTCCACCAGCATCCATAGCACGGAAAAATGGGGGTCTTCAAGATGTCGGAGACGCCGACAACAGATGTCATCTCGGACGTACGCGCACACACCTGACCGAGCCTTAAAATTATGCTCCAGGGTGTAGCCGGGATAGGATAGGTACGCCAAGTCAGACGGACATCTAATCTGCGTCTCCGTGAGGAACAAGATACACGGTTTGTTAGTCTCAAGGTGGAAGTGGACTGCAGCGAGATTAGAGTGGAGACCTCTGATGTTGGTTAGGTCCACTTTTAGCGAGAGGGAGTGCTGCCGCTGTGCAACTTTATACCTGTATCTTGCCTTTTTCATGATCGATTGAGAAGAGAGTGAAGTAGGTATGAAGACGGCAGTGAGTCAAGGCGCTTAACATCAGGACCGGGACACACACTTAGTAGCCGCACTATTGGGGACTAGTCTGGAGACTGCGGGGACGCCCGAGCCCCCCCAAGTTGTCCATAGGGCCCTCTCATCCGGTCGCCAACCGGCACTATGACGCAACTTGGGATTTTTCGCTGGTTGGCGGGGCAGCCTTTCGCGTGTGGCTAGCACTCTACTTGGGCCCCCTACTGACCAGCGGTCGGCCAGCGGTGCACCGTGCCTCGGATCCCGCTAACCTCCATGACTAGGCACCAGATGCAGCAACATCAGTGTGTGTTAGATCGTCCCGATTGTCAAAGCGCAACTGAGGAGATTCAGGATTTATTCATTGTTTTACGTTTCAAGACATAAAACAAAGACGGGACTATAAAGTAATAACCGGTTAATATTAAACCTGACGTATGGCATTCCCAATATTGATTGAATTCATTTCCGCGGAAACAAGGCCCAAGGGTGTGTCGCTTTCTCTCCGCGGATGCACCCACTTTGCTACAATATCGTTGCTAAGGTCAAAAACGCAGCGGTCAACGACTTTTCGGCAACTTTTACCGCGTCTTCCGACCACATGTATACATAATATACTCGTAGTTTTTTAGTTTTAAAATTGCTTGTACGTGAGAATTTTAAATGGTCGAAAATAGTATGAATTGTGTTTTTTGTTTGTTTTGTGGTTTCAAAATAGCAATAGGTATCATTTTTTTCTGTTTATAAAGTTAAATTTGAAAGTTTAACATATTTACAGATGCGCGGAACATTCGAATAATATTTACGCCAGAAACTTATTTTTGTGTTCTGCCTTTGCAGGACTGACTCTGACTGACTCCTTAGATCATTACTTAATGATCTAACTGACTCTAAGGATTGACTTAGTTTTTAATTTTTTATAAATGAAATAGAATAAATATGAATTATGCAAGTTTTAAACGGTTACAATCAAAATATTTCTGTATAAAATTCCTACAATATCGCGATTGACAGTGATATATGGAATAAGGAATGCACTTTTTTGCACGCATACTTGTGCACTACAATAACTTCAGGTTCGTAGTTACTCTATTATGTAATAACTAATAATATAGTATGTACATTTGAACAGTCTGCTGTCATAATCGAAAATGGTCACCGGGGCTGAAATGGTTGTTAAATTGACAATGATATTGCAAAAAAAATTCACTACCAGCATCCAACATGTAACTGGAGTGATCTGTGATATTATAAGGATATGTTCGTAAATTATGTACATAATAGGTACCTACTAGATTTCCGCCCGCGTCTTCGCCAGTCGCCTGTGTTGTCTAAAATTAAAATAAAATATACATTTGAAACTGCATCGGGAACCACGCTATCAATTGCTGATAACATAATAAAAATCGGTGTAGTAGGTACCTAGTTTTTGAGTTTATCGCGAACAGACAGAAAGGTAGGTGCAGCGGAGGACTTTGTCACAGATACTATTATAATACTAATCATTTTGTGTTCTTTGTTGAGATTGGCTGTATGGCTAAAATTCAGCCAGAAAGACGTAGGCATATATTATGTTATATTCCTGAAAATAGCTTTTTTTGACAAGTTGATTTTTTACAAATCACAAATTTTCAAAGAAACTAGCAGTGGAAAATTAGAGTAGAGCAATTTACAATATCCCTGCGCATAGGATACATCAAAGTTTCTTGAGCAATGCAAGTGACAAAACAAAACATGGAGTCTAGGTAGTTGAATTTCATCGAGCAATTATTTTCAAAGATATTGTAAAGCCGCGTATAAATTAAGCGCGGCAAACCATCGAACATAGGCGCGCGCGGCGGCTGCGCACTATGTAGACGGGATCGCCGCGCGCGGCGACGCGAACATTGCCGCGCTCGAACGTGCCGCGGGGCGATCCGCTCGCTGTCGGTTTTTGAGACCGCATCAAAGGAGCTTCAGGCGTTCGCTCGCGCGCCGTGTGGACGGTTTGTAGTTTTGGTGATTCGGCTCGCGCGGCGTATACGTAAAAATGGACAACGAAAAGTGCCGTTTACTACTACAATTGTATGGCGCTAATGAATTTTTGTGGAACAGCAAATCCTCCCAATACTACAATAAATACCACAATTAAGTTTCACGCCATATAGCGATCTATTTACTAATTTTTTCATCCACCAACGCCTTTTTCTTTTATTTTTTTTTACAAATAAGATGGTGAATCACAATGAAAGCGCGTCCATACTCAAGAGTGAACACTGAACTAACCGCCGCGGTCTGTTCGTGATGGATCGCCTGCCGCGCGCGGCAACTACGTTCAACTTAAAATATATCTACATATTGGCTCGCGCAGCAAATGAACGTCAACTCTGGTCGAACATAGGCTCGCGCGGCTGCCGCGCTTAATTTATACGCACCTTAATGTTATTTAAATTTACATCCATGATCCAATGTATTAGCCGATGGGTTTTAAACATTGTTTTAAACTCAGTTTTAAAGGGAGAGATTAGAATAGAAACTCTATGGGTTTCACCATTGACTACGACTAATAGGTTATCGCAATCGTATAACTATAGGAACAGGTATTAATCATAACAGATAATCTTGTACTTAAATTCAATAAAAGATGTGATTTTGTTTATAATCTGCAGGTTAGACTTCAACTTAACACCTTTATTTTTTTCTGGCAAGAACTGTTTTCAATGACCTTTTTAAGGTTATTTTCCCAAGTGGCACTTCAAAACGATATGAATATTATAGTACCTTATAGTCCCTGGTCTACACTTATTGTTAAACTCTTTGTTAAGGCTCTGTTATTGAATGCTTTACATTATTTAGGTACATATTCTAAAAGCTCTTCATGCATTTTTAAAAAACATCTTATCATGTAAATTTTTTCTTCTTTTCGCAAACAAACAAATTCCTCGCAAATTGTTTGCACACTGAGTTGCTCGAGCATTCCCGCGAGTTTCTGTGTTCTGACGTCAAGTGGCATAAACAGGTCGTTTAAACCTCCAAATTGTTTCGATGAATGTGAGGCCGTGACCCAATTCCCTGCTCGTTCACTTTTACTGCACACGTCATAACTTTCTACATCGGCATAGATTAATGAAAGTGACAGATAAAACCAAAAGTGGTGGTTTCTGAAGGCCACCGACCCGACCTACCTTTGAAACCAGGTCAGAGAAAGCAGTGAAAGTGTAATGATTTGCTCTTGACATTCTCCGGGACATATTTTGGGTACTTTTAACAACCGTGGTGGCTCGCTACAAAGGTGTTTTGTAGGTCAGTTCGATTGTTTGGTATTTTTCCTTGGTTGTTTTTCGAGAATGTTCTAACTGGGTCAAGAAGAGTGCGTACTTATTTTGATGTTTTATTTTGTTACATTCTAATAAGTTTGTTATCGCACGTTTTGTGGGCTAAATTTCTCTACAAATTTTTTTAAATTGCTTTATAAAAACTTCTAAGCACTGATGTTTTTAGAAAACGCGTTGATTATGTATTTTTTATAACTGCAGAAACAAAACGCAACCACTTTATGATGCGTAGGCAGTTGAGCGTTTAGATGCAGGTGTAAGAAAAGGGTGGAGTTTTCTTACAAAAAAATTACACAGTACTGAATTGAATCAATATAATAAGTAATATGTATATAATAATACTGTTAAGAAACATACATTTTATATCACTGCCAATATACCTTTATTTTGTTTGTTTCTTTCTTCCTTATTTTGTTGTCTTCATAATATTATCATTAAAACTTATTGCAATAGCTACGTACAATCAATCAACAATCTTTTGAAGTCTTCAAGAAAAAATTGAGAATGAATTTAATTGTTAAAGTTTTTCCCACATCGAAGCTTCTAGAAATTTCGACGGTGGAATTCATTCTGCATTCCATGGACACGGTTTTCCCTTTTATTGGCGTAATTAATTTAGATAACATTTATTAATTGGGCACGGCCCTATAAGTTATAAAATTAGAGATTTTTTACTTAATGACGTTGTACTAGTAAGTCAAGTAATTAAATTGAAGGGATGAAATTAATTTTCAGAATGTGTTTTAAAATGGAAGTTGGATATTTTTTTATCTAGGTCTAGTGTGCTTTGTAAAACACAAAACACAATTAATGGTCATTTCATTCGAAGGTAAATAAATCATATTAACTTTCAGAACTAAAAATGAAACAAATATTGATGCATATCTGATTGATCTATTATAACTTTACTAGCTTACCGCCCGCGGCTTCGCCCGCTTTGTCTAAAACCTAATAAATTATATACTTAAACCTTCCTCTTGAATCACTTTATCTATTTAAAAAAACCGCATCAACATCCGTTGCGTGGTTTTAAAGATTTAAGCATACAAAGAGACATAGGGATTAGGGAAATAGGGACACAGAAAGCGACTTTGTTTTATACTTTGTAGTGATGATAATGTAGAGAATAGGAATCATGTTATTTTCAAAAATATCTATTATCTAAATTTGTCTCACTTTCGGAGGGTTTGATAATCGTTTATATTTGCATGGAGGGAAATGTTAATAATAGTAACTGTTAATTAATCTTTATCCCATCATATTGAATGTAAGCCAATTCGTATGTGCCATTTGTATATCATATACTGCTGTTGATAAAGCTTGTATCGTTTACAAACAAGTGGTGAGAGAGTCATCATGTGACATCAAGTTTTCAATTGCAATAAACAATTCCATAAAAACGAGGTTACTCTTCAAACAAGGCCAAATGTAAATAAACAATAAAATCCCAAATAGAGCTATAAGTCACGGCAATGTGTCTGTTTGTAAGTGAAAGTAATTTATAGAAAGTTGTGGAAACCACGGCGTTTTCTCGTACAGATTGCAATAAGACAATGAACTTTGGTATATTAGAAAACGTACCAAATTATTATCTTGATTAGTACATGATTGTATCGTTTGAAAGGTTTATCGTGTTTCTTAATATTACTTGACTGCGTATCGTGAGCGTCTTTATTGAATAGAATTTGTTGTGAATTTTCCTCATTCGCTTGTTAATTTACATTTGTTTCGTAGGAATGGAAACAATTACTCATCATATTTGATTGATGTGTTGAAATTTTCATGACGATGATGATAAAGGCAAGATTGTTTATTTGGAGATTAATATCTGTGTTAATATCTCCAACAACAAGGCTACTCTAATTGGCTTTTTAAGCCTTAAGTCAATGTTTCAAAAAGCCAAGTAGGAATTAAAAAAAAACCTAGGTAGGTATAGAAGTAATGCTGTTTTTAAAACATCGTTTTATATTAGTAAATTAATATCAATTTATAGGAAGACACAAAAATTTTCTACGTACTATCTTTAAAGATAAATGTGCAAATAAATTGAATTAAATATTCTGCACGTTTTTGGCAACTTTTACGACAAGAATTCAATAGTAAATAGAGAAAATCACTATTTACATACGGAGGTCATTGACTCCGGTGACCAATGTCATACAGGCGTCCATTCATAAATAAGAAAGTGCATGCAAACAAGCCCATACATTATAGACAAGAGAAGTTATGTACTATCATGTAAGCAAATAGTTTTGGTGTGGTTTTGGGTTGTTATATGATGAAATGCCAAAATATTTAATGGTTTAATATGTAAATAAGTATATAATGGTAAATATCATCGTGTGTACAAAACGATCTCTACGTTTTGTGTGAGTTAGCAGATAATAGTAGAAAATTAGACAGTAGGTAGGTAACTTTTACTTACTCATATTAAAGTAATAATTAAAATGGAGATTATCAAGTTATTAGTAAAGATTAGGTTATCCTTCAGGGATTTAAAGGCTAGTAGAGTAGCGTAGCACAGTATAAATATAGGATTTTTTAGACTGTGCTAGTAGCTTGTTTCGGTTTTTATTACTCAAGAATAGTGTAGCTACTGGTGATATAATTTTTTAAATAAATATTTGATTCTTTCTTATATTTGACTAGCTGCGCTCCGCGGTTTCTCCCGCGTGGCTCCGCTTCTGTTGGTCTTAGCGTGACGATATATAGCCTAAGCCTTCCTCAATAAATGGACTATCCAACAGTGAAATAATTATTGAAATCGGACCAGTAGTTCTTGAGATTAGCGCGTTCAAACAAACTCTTCAACTTTATAATATTACAGTAATAGATTGCACTTTAATGTCTCTTGCCATAGATTTCTTTCTCACTTTCGTTTGTGTAAATATCGTTTGAATTGTAAATAGCACCTTTATTTAAACATTGCATATGTAACTTATAAAACTGCAAGTATCACTTGAGTCTTGTTGATCTCGCATAGAGAAACTTTCTAGTTGTGATTAAGCTTTATTGTTAAAAACAAAGCAAGACTCGACCCACATAATATTGTGCGATTTATCGTTATTTTCAATATTGAATTTATATAAAACTAGGTTTCCGCCCGCGGCTTCGCCTGCGTTTAAAAGAAAAAGCCGCATAGTTCCCGTTCCCATGGGATTTCTGGGATAAAACATAACCTATGTGTTAATCCAAGTTACCCTCTATATGTGTGCTTAATTTCATTGTAATCGGTTCACTAGTATTTGCGTGAAAGAGTAACAAACACACACATACACACAAACTTTCGCATTTATAATATTAGTATTTAGTAGGGTAGGATTAGTAGGAGTAGGATAGTAGGATAATACTCTATGTATAATTACTGATACGAGAGTCCGTTCTATTCGATTTAAGTCAAATCTCTACAAATGTTTTTGCATGAAACCATGGTAAATCATACCGATGGGAAAAACCCCTCTTAGTCATTCTTCATTTTTGATGATAGTGGTTCTATATACTTACGTATTAGATAATTATGGGATACAGACAAACAAATAAATTTATCATAGGTATATATTATAATATCATTATAATGTAAATTTTTATTGCTGTTTTATATATATTATTTAATTATACAATTGATTGAAAAATAACATGTCATAGCTAACGAAATTAGGTAAATTTTGCCGTGTTTATCATGTTTATAAATATATTCCATTTCATTTGATAAGTTTTTTCATATGTTTTATTTTACAAGCCAAATATCTAGTACACAAAATTCGAGGTCAACGTCCTTGCAACATAAACTTGTCAACAAATAAATAAAATATCAAAACCTGAAGGACGGACAATAAATCAGTCTTATTTTATTGGCACCAAGCACCACGGAAATGAGTGAATCGTTTTTGATTAAATTAATTGCTTGTGAATTAGTCGGTGTAATTGCTGGGTTCCTTGACCCCTGTTGCCATGTGAGATACAGTGCATCAAACTACAGTAAATTTTAAGCGTAGCTTCAAACAGTTAACGAAATGACGAGTTCGATAGCAATCACTCAAAAGACAGTAGATAGTTTTAAATGCTGTTGTACACAGATTACTTAATAGATTGTACTCTAATAAACATGTTATAAGAATTAACAAGTTCATTTTCTATTGTATACTAATTATATGTTTATATAAATGTGATATTTATTCACCCTTTCGTGTTAAAATAAACTCGAATATTATAATTTTATAAAATTTTTACGTCAAATTTCGAATAATATGCAAACAAAATTGAAAATATGTATATAGCATAATGAGAATTAACTTAAACTATTTTAACTCTACCTAATCTAAACATTTATGATATTGAAATTCTTCATATTAATTAACAATTTTTTATATTCATATTTTTTTATTTGTTAACAGATTGCATTTTCTCTATTATTTGCCACTGATCATCTCTATTCGTAACGACTCTACCAATTGATGAATACAAGACTTCAAGCAATTTATAATAATTATAAGAATTGAAGTTAAAAATTTCACATTTTAAATTGAATGGAAATTGGAATATAAGTAGTTGCTCTGTTTTTCTTTATTATAGACACTGTATTTTGTTATAAACTAAAAATACCTAATACATTTAGAAAGTCCACTGTAAACAAGGATACTACGAAATTTTAATAGGTACTTAAGTATTTAAATTGAAGTACCTACATTTAAGATTTACTTACAGTAACATTTATTCCATCAATACGTCATTGAAATCTTATTGATATAATCCTTATAATTACAGGAAGCAATATAATGACATTAATCTTGTATTGCGGACAAATTGCCTGTACATTAGGCATATTTCAGCGATAACATAATTAGTTACATAAATATTGCACAGAAAATGTTATGCTATTACATTCCCCTCTACACAAAGCGGAAGTATAATGTCCTAGGACGTCAATTAGGTATGCTAGATAGCTATTATCGCAAACTAAGTAGGTAGAAACTCTCTATATATGTATGGTACATAGTTTGCTCTTAGATATAAATAACCAGGCGCGCAACAGACACAGGTGGTTCAAGCTATGTGAACCCACCAGCGCGATGTGACCGCGAAATTATTTTCAAGACTACACCAACCTTAAACACGCACACATACACACAAATCATATCCGCACACTCGTCTCACTACGCCTGTGTCATTGTAGGAGTAGTCGTGAGAAACTTGACGTCGTATTCTAAAACGACTCATAATCATAACTCCAGCGAATGAAAATCGACTCTACCAGCGCAATGTGACGTCTAAAATACAATATGAATTAAATGCTCTTAATACATCGGTCGCGGATGCTGTGTATGGTAAAGTTGCTATCTTGTTCGTAATGTCCGCGAACGGAGGTACATTCAACTTTTAGCCCAGTAAACTCTCAAAGTTCGTTCACCCAGTGCTTGTCAACTTACGTACACCGAGGGAGACGGAGATTGAAACAGATAGATTTGTCTCGTTCTCGCTCAATGTTGAAGTTTAGAAGTTTTTATTGAGTGTTTGGCAGCCGAAATAGTTAACCTTTGATCGTTTATGTGCGCCTGGTACTTTTGACGGTTAACGTTTGTTATATCGTCGATAGGTTCGGCGCGTTTAGTGTCGATATTATCGAGATAAAAGCGGCTGTTTTCGATATTTCATTTGTTAACGTTACCGATTGTTATTTTTAATTAGTAAAATGAAGTAGATTGTGTAATGTCAATGTTTATGGGATATAAATCCATGTATACAAGTTAGAATGTGCGATTTAGTATCGTTTCTGCGTGTTGTGTGCGTAGTGGACCATTAACAACGGTTTAACGTCACTAGTCATTAAATGTAATAGATTTTCACTTGAATATTTTATTGGTTTATATTATGTTTATTTATAATTTATGCTTGGACTCTGGAAATCTTATGATTTGCGATTTCTATATTATATTCTTTGTCTTTGGTCCTATAAAAAAATCTAAGTGCTACGCCAAGTCCATTTTATCATTGATTATTAATTTACATAGAAATATATTCACATTTGGAAATATATTCTAATTTCTAATAGCCACATATGCAATATTGCATTTGTAATGTGTACATATGCACACATCACAAATTTACTTTCTTACTTTTATTAAATTCCCTTCAACCTTTGGAAATTTATGAAAATCTTTATAACAATTTTCGCGCCAACCAATAAGGGTAACGTAACTTGGCATGAATGATCAGTTAGTATTTAAAAGTTAATACTAACATTCGATAGATAAAAAATAATTTTCACCCAATAAATGACAGCTAAAAAAGGTCAACGACCCTCAATTCGCGGTGGCAAATAGAAAATTGAAAGGCATATTATCTGGAATACCCACGTAGAGTTTCGAAACCGTATCGTGTCACACTCGTTCCGAATTTATATTCACTACAAAAACATACGTTTAGGAATTGGGAAATAGCGCCCACGTATGTAATTTGTACCCAAATACCATTGAGATAATATTACTACGTATGGAGGAGACACCACGAACAAAATCTGTGCGCCATTTTTTTGCTCTAACTAAGTTTTAAAAATTATTATCTAGTTAGGTACTTACCGATGAAAAGTTATGTTATTCACTTTTCCGTATTATTTGTATTATTTGTGCAATATCGTAACACACACGAAGGCATATTTGATGCGTTTCACTTTAAAACAAATAAAAAATGAGCGTGCAGTTACGCCATATGGCGTATGTTGAGCGGAACATAAGTGATGTAGGCGGTGTCGTCTCCATATGTATATCTCAATGCCAAATACGAAGATTTTTGTATATTAATAAACTGATTAAAATTATTTATATTGTAGTTTTAAGTTGATGGTATTAATGGGCTCCGGTTGTAGAGGAAATGTATATTTTCTATAAAATAATTGTACATACTTCTGCCTCTTAATGAAATTTTCATTCATGAATTGGTGCTTTGTTTTGAGCTAAGTTAGAATTATTTTTGCTTCTTGAAGTTTATTTTTTTCATGTTTTCATACTGCGCTTAAATTATTATTCACATTTTCACTAGGTACCAAACATCTATTATATTATTACCTATATCATATTCGAGAAAATTATGATAAAAAAAGAATAATTTTATTGTGTCTAAACATAAAACATAGAATACTACCGCAGCTAACTTTAAACGATTAAAATAGACGTTGTCAGGCGCCTCTCTGTGTTCAGTGAATCCTTTAATAGTTTATATATTCCTAGTAACTCCTTGGCTATTGTTAGCATTGTTATTATTATCTGGTGAAAGGCTTTCTAAAGACCGCATCAAAAAAAAATCTGGCAAATAAATATGTTTAGATTTATTCTAGTATAAAAAGGTAAGATTTTTTACGGAATCTTAAATAATAATTAAGTTGATATAAACGCGCCATTTTGAATTTAAAAATAGAACTCCTTGACAGAAATTTTGTAGAATGTAACTGGCCAGTAATTTTCTTATGGTTTTGGTTTGATTTCAAATTATTCTACAAAGATATGCTACGAACACAGAACAGTAACTACGAATAAATGTTTGACTTCAGAGAAGTGGGCATGAATATTTTCTTTTTTATTAAAGACGTGTTAAATGTAACAAGACGGAGGGCTCTGCCTGTATCAAGTCAGCCATTTAAACTTTACGACTGGTTTACACATAAGGCCTACCGGACGCTACGCTAATGGTGTCCATATAATTGTTGGTTTCTTTCGCAAATTATCCGTACTTTTACGATTTATTTGAATTAATCATTATATTTGGCATGTTATCCAAACCATCAAAATGAACATTAACTTTTTATGTCTGTCGGACATAAATTGACACTTCATTAAGTCAAAGAACTCGCGTATAAATCATTTGAGTTAAATGAATTTTATTTTATGCTTTTTGTGTTTTAATTGTGGGCCTGTTTTTGTTTTGCAAGTTTTAATTATTTTTTTATGCTTCAAGTGTTGATTAATACAATTACGGACGTCAATTTTATATAATCTGGTGACATTCTTGTAAGTTTAATTAATTTTGTTAATCTGTAGTTAGCAACACAGTCGACTCAATCATTATTAATAACTAGCTGTGCCCCGCAGTTTTATCCGCAGTGCTCCGCTCCTGTTGGTCTTAGCGTGATGATATTATAATATAGCCTATAGCCTTCCTCGATAAATGGGCTATTTAACACCGAAAGAAATTTCAAATCGGACCAGTATTTCCTGAGATTAGCGCGTTCAAACAAACGAACTCTTCAGCTTTATAATATTAGTATAGATAAAAATTAATGATCCGCTTTAGGAGAAATTCTAGTGTATCAAATTTATCATAGGTATATTAATTAAAATGAAAACAAGTCCTAACGTTAGGACCTAAAATTATATCTCCACTTGCCGTCTACGTCTACTCTATCCTTGCCGTCGATATAATTAATACTCAAACGGCAATAAGCTATATATTTATGAATGAAATTAAATATTTCATTAAGCGGAAGTGATTATGATAATATTGAATGTGACATTGGAGTACGTTGACCTTTTAGCCCAGTATTCACAGTTCAGCTTGCTTAGTTGTTAGAATATTTTTTTTTATTTTCAATAAATTTTTACAAAATATTTTTTTTTTATTTGGTGCATCATATTTTTCAATTAATTATTTTATTGCGTACATGGTACAAGGTAAAAAATATTTTTTTTTTTATATTAAATAAAAATAATTTAAAGTGCAATCGCACAGTAATTATACGTAGTTTGGGAATGTAGTACGTACAATTTGCCATAAAGAAAGGAATAAATAACATTTAGGTATATCATAAAATACTAAAAATTTCCGTTCATAGATATTCAATTATAGACTTTAATAGATAGTTTATTTTATACTCTAATAAAACATGTACTTATTTTAAATAACCCTTTGTTGCTTGGAGAAAAACAGGGTGTTAGTTGGTGAAGAATTTTTCCTCTTTACCTATTAGTAATTTCAGCATAAGCCCTCCCACGAATCAAATGTCTAATTACATATAAGTATTAACTCACATCCTACGTCTCGTTAATAATTGCGGAAATTAAATGAGCAGTAATTAAGTTAAGGACTTCACTTAACGCCATTTATTACTGTTATTACAAATGATTGTCTGAAACGCCCTAAGGACACGCAATCTTGACAATCTATTATCGTATTTATAAAGCTTAGTTGGTATAAAACTGTTAATCACAACTGGTTAAATGATTATAAAAATATGGAGTAATAATAATATAATTCGATAGTGTTCACGATTCTCAGTCTAAACTCTAAACTCTGAACTCAACAGAAAAGCGCGAAGAGTACTATATCTGCGGTCTATGATTTTAATGTTTAATACTTATTGATAAAATTGATCGATCTCATAATTTCCTACTACCACAGACTAATAATAATATACTAGCTACTACAAAAACATTCCAAGTTCTTTCAAATGTATATCTACGTTTTATATACTCTACCGATACCACAGTACCTCTACCATGAGTTGACATAGTTAAATCGTCTGACGTAACTACAATAGTAAACGTGAATAGTTCACGAGATTATTTTCCGTGAATGACGTATCTATCATCGAATAGTTATAAACTATGACATATGTCAAAATTAGAACTCATGGTGCAAAAATTGTATGGTTACTACAGCGAGTGTAGTATAGTTTACTATACGTTATCTACTGTAGTATACTATAATGCACCTCATGGTAGGCTTTTTAGTTCCGCTGCGGCACACTAGGGGCGCTGTACGAAATTTCATACAAACCGCTTACTACAATCGCTAGCGAGTATCGTGTGCGTAAACTCATGGTAGACCTACGGAATACTTAATATTAGCTAATGCTACCGATACTCTTCATATATTATACACTCGATCATATATCCAAAATGAAAATGCATAGGTATTATTTTTGAATTTTGATTTTCTAAAGTTACTAGGCTACATCATCATGGAATTGTCTTCTTATATTATAAATCTGAATAAATACCTAGTTATGTTATAATGTGTAGAAAATCCCCTTCTTTTTATAATTTATAATATATTCGATTCTCTAATCTATATATATAAAAGAAAGTCGTGTATGTTCCAACACTTATAACTCGAGATCTGCTGAACCAATTTTCATGGTATTAGATTTGTTGGATTTGTCTCCGTCCAGAATAGCAGAATAAATCATAAAAACAACAAAAACTCGACTACATGTCCGAATGCCTAACAACAACAACAAAGTCGGTTAATTGAGTTTTTACTCTACATATTCATATACCTAATAAGTTTTGAACCCAAATTTCAACAAATAAAACGAAGAAAGTCCCTTCCTGTACGTCTTGAAAACAGTTATTTAATATTAAATATTAACACAACTAATTAAATAACGCCGCATTCGATAAATCCATCATGTAATGGATACCTCGGCTAGATAGTATAAGATTTTCTATAACAATTTTCCGGGCAGGAATCGAATAGCATTAATTGCAAGACGAGTTAGTATTTGCATCTAGAGTCGTTCACCCCAACGCTTATAAGTAGGAAACTAGGAAATAGTTTATTATAGATATGTCTGCTAGGATTTCCTTGGTGTTACGTATTTTCTGCGCGCCTAAGTGTTTATGACAACTTGGCTTGTAATTTTCTACTGAATAGTGATATGAAAACATGTTTTCATCGAGATTTGTTTAGCTTATAATGTTAATGTGACAACATTTAAAAAGTTTATTTCGTTTTGGCATTAACTGTCAAAAAAGCTACATAACTAATCTAGCTGTTAGTCTGATAAGATAATAGAAATTGTTTGAAATAATTACAAAATAATTTTAATAGACGGTAGGCCTATGTAATTTACCATTACCAAAGTACCAAAATTCTTGAAATATGTCATAGACATTTATTTATTCATATTCATTAGCTGTTCGAAAAAATAAAGTTATCAGTACGGTTTGAATTTCATGAAAAACGATATCTTTTACCTATTATGTGTGTACTAAATTAAATAATATAAAAACATAATATTTGAAAGTGCGTTGTGCTCTTTTTCAATTCAACTATAGGTAGAGTCAAATAGCTCTCATCTCAAAAAAATAAACATTTTCAACTTTTCAGTATACGCCTAAGTGTTTATTTGCTTTTGCACGTATACACTATTATAAACTATGTATACAAAACTCTTTTCAGGAATTATTTGGTTTTATGATGTATTTAAATTTCAAGCGATACGGCGAAATGCATAACAAACAAAAGAACGTTGTTCTAAATGCATGTAAGTGGCTTAATCTTCGTAAAGCAATCTGAATTCCCGACAAACACCAATTTGTATTCATGTTAAGTAAATTTAGGCGCGAATGACCTTTTTTACTTTTCTCCACACGGAAATGCAATGTCATTTTTACGAAATGGCCCCGTCCAGCCGGTTTTATTTTAAAAATGCTTATAAAAAAACTTATACTAAAATGTATGCGCAAACGAGATTTAAACTACCAGGATTGCATACGACCGAGAAGTTTTCCCAGTCATACGAGTCGCCACATTCGAATCTCATTTACTATCATTTATACACACACTTATGATATTTCTTAATGTTGTCTCAATTGGATAATACTTTTTACTACTTGTCGATTACGTTTTACGACATTTTGTTATATTTCTTTTCAAAGTGGCATTGTATAAATCTGTCAATTCATTATTAAATAAATATAATTATCATTACCTATGCTAGTATCGTATCTATTTTGAACTCGGAAGTGTCGAATGCGCTCACTAACGCGAGTGAGTTATCAACATTTCTCACGCTTACTTGTTTGTCTGTGTGGGTTGGTTGGATGTGTGAGATATCTGGTTGTGTGGGTGCGCTGAGAGCAAGATGCTTCCCAGGTTCATTCAACTTATGGCCCAGTAAACTCGGATCGTCGTATGACTATAACGCACACAAGTATAGCGTCTAGTCTTAGTACTCTTTAATTAATCTGCAATCTTGATACGCGATATTGAAATTGATACAGAATATATTTGTTTAATAATAGATTTCGTTTCTTTACTTGTTTATTTTTACCTTGAAACAATTCTACACTATCTTATTTAAATTAGTTCATTGTAATAACTCCAATATATTTTGCATACTTATATTACCTAAGCATTCATTAATTTCTGAAGAATTGATGCATTTATAGTATTCAACCGAATGTTTTGTTATAGGTACTATACTCATTAGTCATATTATAATGAGGTAAATTTCTAACTTTGTATGTTTGTAAGGGGAAATCTTTGGAAGTATCTACTGATCTGCTCATGAAAATTCTTTCACTAACTGATAGCTACACTATTCAGGAGTGACTAGGTTTTTATTTTTAAAAAGTGGCTAGTACTTTCTAACTTATAGTAATAAGAAGTACCTATAACCAGAGGCGGCTCGTGACAAAATTTTATGGGTGTTCACTTGAAATAAAACACTGAAAATACATGGTGTAAAGCAGTACAATTTATCAAAAAAATTACTTATAAAGAAAATGCATACGTGATACGTCTTTCTTTTTGGTGTGCAAAAATATCTATAACTTAAAGCGACAAGACCGATAGACGCCAATTGCAGTTCATTCAACAAATGGTACCGAGATTGTGAATGTTTTTTCATCTTGATTGAAAGATGAGCTAAGTCGTCAACGCCCGTTTCAGTCCAAGCACTCTCACCTCCGCCGGCCGCGCCCGCTTTAAATAAAAGACACGGAAAACAAAATAGTGTGTTGCTTTCATCACAACCACACAACCACGGTGTTTTCACATATTGTTCAGATTTAAACACACGCGTATATGTTTTCGTTTTTGTCGTACATTTTTGCGTAAGATCAAGTTCAGGCCGTGGCGGTCCCTTAGCTTTATATTCAAGCCGAATTTGTAACGTTTTATCACACTTTTTAATGAACGCCACATTATAATTATTGTTCATTTTAACACTCACAAGTAATACTGATAACTACAGGCTATTTCAACACGTATTCTATAATTTTAATTAGAAAATTGCATGAATCGCGCGCGTGCATTGAAGTTGACTCGAGTGTTTGTTTATATTATAGAAGTGGCAACTGGCAACGTCGCGCGCAATCGCTGTCCTGCCGGGCGGTAAAAACGAACCGGCAACGTTTGCGGGTGCGGCGCTCCGAATTTTGCTACTTTTCCATAGAAAATCTTTTGTTTCACGCGCAGGGCTCTGGCAAAACCCTCTCTTTCACTCCTATTGGATTTCGTATTAGGAAATGTACTAAATCTTTTTTCATTGGAGCGCAATCGTGAGCGCTCCGCTTCGCGCGTTACATAATACAGTAGGTATTATACAGGTGTATGGGATGATGGAATGATGGATATATTCATTGGTATTAACAGTAGTTTTAAAGATTACGATTGATTTTAAATAGTAATAATTAATGTTAATAATTAAATTAAGGAGTATGATTTTATTATAATTATTTATGGGAGTTCACTGCACCAGCGCTCCTTAGGGCGAGCCGCCTCTGCCTATAACCATAGATATTTATGTCGTTTGTCGTCTTTCTATGGTCTGTAATCTATAGTCTATTCTATAGAATATAGATTATAGAGTACAGACCAAAGAAATACTCTATAGTCTGCAGGGCCTAGGTTTGGCATAATTTTAAAGTGCCAAAATAATTGTAGAAATATTAAGTATAGAGTTATTGTATTAATTTTATTTTCTGGCTTCAAAAGAACAACATTAAAACAATTTATTATTTTGTGTTCGTATATCAGTGAGAATTTATTTTTTGTCTCGTAAATATGTAACGTTGTTCCCACCTTGTTTTATGGTAATAATATGCGTTTAAACTTTAAACTTGTTATTGTTTTAATTTAAAAATAAATAGGCTTTTCATTTTTTATAATTTATTTATTATAATCGCAGTTTGTGTCACGTAAGTACCCAGGTAGGTAATTGGTAAACATAATTAGTTTATTAAATATTTATTTAACAGGATGTAATACCTACTCTATCTTTCATTGTTTTATTTCAAAAACAGTATTTAAAATATTGAACCCATTAAGTATATTAATTAACATTTTATGTTTGTTTTAATAACCCTTAAAAAGGTGTGCTGTTACCTATTTATAATTTTTAATTATTCATCTATTAAGATTCATAATAATTGATAATTTTATTACCAAAACAAGATTCCTATTAATAGAATTAGTATTATGCTATACGAATTTCAAATACCTATTATTTTGACTGTACCAAAGAGGTTATTAAACTACATAATAAAATTTTGTTGAGGCCTGGGAGATTCCACGAATAAGTTGATTGTAGTCACGTCGGAATTTAAGCTGATATATTTTAAAATAATTTAAAGCATACGCTTATATCTTTATTTAAAATAAAGATTTATTTTTTTTTTGCTCTAGAAAGTTGGAGTTTTGATGTATGATTTTTTTTTATATATTTTCGACGGAAATATGATTCTTGATTTATTTATTCTGATTCACTTATAAATCAAATAATTTCTTAGTTGTTAGTTAATTATCAATATACCTTGTATGATTATTATCTGTAAAATAGTTTATCTTTTAAGTAATGATCTTTGGAATGTGTATTTATTTATCCGGCGCTTCGCATAGTGCATTTTAAATTATGTAAATATAAAACTTATCTCGAAAAGCTGATATAAATAATCGATTTTGTATAACGTTATTATAACTATAGTTTAAGCAAAGTTTAATTAGTTTAAAGCAAGCTATACGAATAAATTATTATCTGCTAAAAGCGTACAATTTAAACGTTAATCGAATAATTTTCAATGTGATTTTCAACATGTTACTCGATTTACGTAATAAATCTGTTTTCCTTTACACTAACGCCATCTAACAGCGAGTAGGGAAACTGAAGCAGCCTGAAAGATTTCTGCGTGAAAAATCGCGTAATTAACGTAATAAAAACGTTTAATTGCTGACGTTGAGATGTTCGCACATTTTATTGGTATCACCGAGGTTATTACCGTGAAAAAACTTATTCTGGTCATGTTTATTTTTTAACGAAAACCATAGAGTATGGAGGTTCTAAATTTGTAACGTTTTTTAAGGTTATGCCACGTTTTGTTTTGTGGAAAGAGGGTGTCATATCTATAATTAATTAATAAGGAAAGTTTTTTTTTGAATTGATATAGATTATGTTGGCTTTTGTAACATTGAATTACACTTAACATGTTAATGATCATTACTTTATAAAATATAATATGAGCACTATTATTCAAGTACCTAATACACTTTTTACAAACCTTATGTAATTTAGAGGGTAACCTATTAAAAACTCGAATTTCTATTACCCGAATCTTAAAACCCCGAAAACGGTTGTTAGAACTTTTAAAAGACAGATGTAATGAATGACAAATTTTTAAAATTCCTTTTTTAATTTCCCAGATGAATCAATTTCCAGATGCACCAAAACCAGATTTTTAAAAAGTATTTTTTTGTTTCCTGTATTCTCATAATACAGATCTCATTATACCAGATTCTCAGAATACTTTTTTTTGTTTCCCATCGTACCATTTTCCAAATAAACTATTGCCAAATTTTCATAATCTTTTTATTTGGTTCCCATATAATCGTATAACAGATAAACTATTGCCAGATTTTCATAATCTTTTTATTTGATTTCCATACAATCGTGATTACACCTTTACTATCGACTGAAAATAAACATTGTCAGTAAGTAAATTTATTGTTTTACTTGTCCATTACAGACCGGTTTTAGTGTCAAAGTCGACTCAGTAGGTTAGGTTTGAACTACGACCCCCACGCTAGAACTGACTCGCTATTGTTTTACTTGCCCATTACAGAAAGGTTTAAGTGTCAAATTCGACTCAGTAGGTTAGGTTAGGTTTGAAGTGTGACCCCCCATGCACGAGCCGAGCGAGCGAAGCGATCGTGCCGCGGCAGCGGCTAGCGAGTGCCAGAACCGACTCGCTATTGTTTTACTTGCCCATTACAGAAAGGTTTAAGTGTCAAATTCGACTCAGTAGGTTAGGTTAGGTTCGAAGTGTGACTCCCCATGCACGAGCCGAGCGAGCGAAGCGAGCGTGCCGCGGCAGCGGCCGGCGAGTGCCAGAACCGACTCGCTATTGTTTTACTTGCCCATTACAGAAAGGTTTAAGTGTCAAATTCGACTCAGTAGGTTAGGTTAGGTTCGAAGTGTGACCCCCCATGCACGAGCCGAGCGAGCGAAGCGAGCGTGCCGCGGCAGCGGCCGGCGAGTGCCAGAACCGACTCGCTATTGTTTTACGGGTATCATTTAAGCTATCACCAATTTAATTAGTTTTGTGTTTCTTAAATAATAGGGTTTGTCCTCAAAATAGTAGATCTGTCACCAAAATTTAGTCACCAAACAATGCAAAATCAGTTCCACAATAAATCACCTAAAATCCTGAGATATAAGGTCTAGTACCAAATAAATGTTTTTGTATGTATTATAATAGGTGTGTCCTAATAAGTATTTAAGCAAACTAATTTAAAGAGATCACCAATAAATCATATTATGTTACTAGAAAATTGCATTAAGTTCAAATAAAAAATTAGGGTTGTCATCATCGTTTCAACCAAAAGATTCTGCTACTTAACTTGACTCCCAAGGTTCTAAATTTCCACTGGTAGTATAAATTATATTTAAATAAAATTTTTAGCAGAGTAGTAAATAAAACAATTAAAGTCATAATAATCAATATTTATTGTTTAAAATAATTACCACTGAACAATCAGCGCTGGTTTAAAATAGCTGGCTTATGGCTAGCAGAATAGTAGATAAAACACTTGATTAAAGTTAAAATAATCAATATTTATTCTTAAAAATAATAACCACTGAATAATCAGCTCTGGTTTAATAGCTGGCTTATGGCTAGCATAATCCATACTTAATAGTAGATATTATAAATGCGAAAGTAACTCTGTCTGTCTGTCTGTTACTCAATCACGCCTTAACTACTGAACCAATTTGCATGAAATTTGGTATAGAGATATTTTGATACCCGAGAAAGGACATAGGATAGGTTTTATCCCGGAAATCCTACGGGAACGGGTTATTCTTTGAAAACGCGGGCGAAGCCGCGGGCGGAAAGCTAGTTGTAGATAAAACACTTAATTAAAGTTAAAATAATCAATATTTATTGTTAAAAAACAATAATCACTGAATAATCAATTTGTCTCCGCCCCTTTGATCATTTTTTCATTAAAATTATAAATTGATGTATTAAATTGGTGTCGAATACTATTAATTTAATATCTGAACGAAATAAAATGTTACTACTGTATTGGTAACAAAATATCAAATAAAAAGGAGTCGCAGTCAGGGATCGTTAATTGATTTATTTGGTGACAGATCTACCATTCTGAGCACAGAGCTATTATTTAAGTAACAAAACTGTTATTATAAGAACGAAGTTTATATTCATGTAATGCAATATAATTTTATTGGTTATCGATCTCTTATTTTACACATATATTAACATTAATTTGATAATTCATACCTGGGAACAATTTTTGTATATCTGAGAACGAAAATATTTCGTGGTGATAGATCTATTTATTAGGTGATACAACTTGATGACAAATATAAATTTTGGTGATAGAAAATATAGTTCCCTTGTTTTACTTGCCCATTACAGAAAGGTTAAAGTGTTAAAATCTATTCAGTAGTTTAGGTTAGGTTCGTGCTGCGACCCCCTGGAAGGATTTCGTTTTGCTGGATATAGTTTATTTGAATTTCAAAAATCTGGACATTGTTTGTCTGGATATCAATTAACTGTATTTCAAAAATTTGTGTTTTAAAAATCTGGCTTTCGTGCATATGGATTACGGTCATCTGGATTTTGTGCATTTAGATTTCGTATGTCTGGAACTCATTCGTCTGGATTGTAAAACGTCGTACAAATAAAGAAATGGGCAAATGAAATTCGGAGTTGCGATTATATGACAAACAAAACTTCGAAATTTTAAAATTCGGGGTTATGAAAAAATGTCCAAACGTTTTCTGGATTATGATATTCGGAATATTAAAATTCGAGATTAAGATAGGTAACCAATTTAGAGCCCAAATTGCTTGAAATTTTTGAATTGTTAGTACAGATTTTGTTATTACAATCTATTGTTCTAATAACACTGATTCTCATTTTAATAATTTAAGATTATTCATTAAAGGCTTACAGAATAATTGTTATTTATGAAAATTGTTGCCTCTAATACTCTGTGAAGTTATACAACGACTATCAAGAATAACAAAAATAAAATATAAAAATAGCAATCAATTGCTAAAAAAATCAGCCACAGAATAAGGATTCAGGGTTCAAGGAACTCAGTTTTCGGTGTATACGAGACTAGAATAAATAATCGGTGTCTAGAAATATAAATTATAAATTAAGTGCAAACGCAGTGTGACTTTCTCGCGAGTTGAAGACGCTGATAACATTTTATTTGTTAAAAAAAAATTATTATGAAAAAATACTTTTAGATTTTGATACTTACATTGTTTTTAGAGGATTTGTTTTTAAGGAACAAAAAATATATTAAGAATTGAGCCCCTCCGGCGTTTTTGGTAATGTCATAAATTAAAATTATGACTTCATTAAACTATTTTTGTTAATTAAATTTCATTTTGCTGTGTGTGTATACTTATTTTTATATCATATAAAATGTATGTGTTAAATTCTTTCATATTACCTACCGTAGAACATCGAAGAATGTATTTTGATTGAAATCTGATACTATTTTAAGAGATAATTTAATTAAATATTATACAGTAAGATTGGTTAAAATCGAGGAAAATACGGGAATCATAATATCTGTTATGTCAAGATAAATGTAATACAAATTAAACAAGCATACTACTCAATGTTTTCTTAAAAAAATTTCCATACGTTTCTCTTTTTTCGCTGAAAAACGTTACCTTGATGGAGTTTTAACTCAATATCGTTTGGAATTTTATATCCACCACCACAATTAGGTACGTAATTAAAAACTAAATTATTCTAAGCTTCGTTCAAGAAGCAAATAATAATTGTTTTTCTCCATTAATTATAATTACCAAAAGGAGAAGACTCGGTTGGCAGGTGCCTTAGAGAGGGCTAGGACGGCCGTCGAACTTTGCAATATCACACACCGTAATACCAAAACGTCGTATAACAACCAAACATTGCCAAGGGATAATCAACTCTACACTCATTTAGATAAGTTTTCAGTAAACGTAGTGCGGAAGTGAGATCATTGAGCTTGGAGCAATTTAAGTTACCGTATTGAAATCGTCCTTAAAGACATGGTATCGTTTGATCGATATATGACATTATGATAGATGATTAGGGTTGAAATTCGAGTGTGGTAGCAGTGGTTGTCGGTAAGGCAGATCATAGATTCACTTCCTGGTGAGGCTCATATCAATTAAGCAGATTGGTGGCTAATTTGTAAGGTAATGGGGTTAGTTCAGTCACGCGCGATTTAATGTTAATCGTTCATTTTCAGTCCAAGGTTTGGACTATAGATATTATACAATTTATTCTTCATCTTTTTATACATTTTTTATTATATTTTACAAATAAAATTAAAGAAAAGAAACAAAATTTATGGTACTTACAATTCGGTGGTTATTTAAGTTCTGCTGATATTGTTTTCACAATAGAAGTAAAGTTAATTAATAATTACATATAAATAGTAAGTAGTACCTTTCATTTATTTTATGTCTTTAACTTACGACGTGATTATAGAACATAGTCTCTATGCTAAGTTCTAATAGTCTAAGTGATAAGTTGAAAATGGCGTAAAATAGAGATAAGTCTCTTAAAAATACGTGCGATAGCTCATTTGATTTGGAATGACGTCTAGAAAAATGTATCGGAAATGTGTATTAGCACACAAAAAATTGCAAAAGTTATAAACAAATTAATTTGCAAAAAAAAAGGTATTTCGTTTATTGTTAATAACTCCGAAATTATTAACATTTCAGAAATTTTGAAAAAAGATTCTTAAAGAGGAGGAAATTTAAGTTAAAAAATTATTATAAACAAAGTATTAATATTTTTAAAAAGTTATTACTGCCATTTTACTCATTAGGTAAAGAGCTTTCGATATCAGTTTATAGGTTTTTTGATATCTGCAATAGTTACGGAATAATCGCCTGTGCACACTTAACGATTACACCCTGTATAAGGAAAACATATAAAATGGCTTATATTCTTCCATTCTTTACATTCACACGAAGAAAACATCAATCTCTGCAAATAATTATACCAGCTGTGTCAATGGAAAATTGTTTATTTTGATAATATAATATATCCAGGTGGAAATATTAAACGAGCATCAATAATTGCAAAAGAGTCTGCGAAAACTTGAAATAACAAAATGTATAATCCAGTCAAAAGAAACATCATATAAAGCTGAAAATTAGTAGAGACGATAAATACATCATCACTACGTATAGAACAAAGTCGCTTTTTCTGTCGCTATTTCCCTATGTCCCTATGTATGCTTAAATCTTTAAAACTACGCAACAGATTTTGATGCGGTTTTTTTTAATAGATAGAGTGATTCAAGAGGAATGTTTTAGTATATATTTTATTATGTTTGAGACAAAGCGGGCGGAAAGCTAGTTATTAATAAAACATAAAAATCCCCTACAATTAAGTTATGTGGCATTTCGTTTCGAAAAAATTTGAATATTCACACTCAATGATACAGCTGTTGCTGTTGGTTTATTGAATAATTTTCCCCTTCTTCGCTAAATATATTCTGTTAAAACTGAAATCGACATATTCAGTAGCCGATTTTAAATAATCATCTTTGAATAATTGTAAATTTTATATAGATGTATGTAATCCTATGTATTTCATATACATAATTATTATATATTAATATGCTTATTAATATGTTTACAGATTAAATGAAATATCTATATGTATCTATTGACCGCCTCCTTGGTACAGTGGTTGACGCGTGAGCGTAGAGCCGAGGGTCCTGGGTTCGATTCCCGGTGGAGACGAAGAAAAAAAAATGTCTCGGTCTGGCAGGACACAGAAGGCTGATCGCCTACTTGTCTCTAAAAGAAAATCGATCAGTGAAACAGATGTATGCATAATGCACATGCCCCTTACCCCACTTGGGATATGGATCTGTATAAGCTAAGTTACATTTCTAGACCTTTACCTATGACATTTTTACCTATGTATTTCGAGCGTATTGAATTTTGAGTGTGTGAATTATTGTTGCATTTGGAACCTGTTTACTACCTACTAGATAAACCTGTGAGATAAACAATGACAATTATAAATTTATATTTATAAAACAACGATTTTCCAGATGAGTAATTCATATCTTTAAAAAGTTTCTAAACTTAATGTTATAATTTGTAAATAATACTTGTAATCTAATTAATATCTATCATTCACAGAAATACGAATCACCCATACTATACTTAACTAACTCCTAAGATTTTCTGAGTCCTAGCAATCCTAGGCGCCTGAATATCGCACACAATCTAACTACACTTAAATTCTGTCATCCTGTAGTGATTATGACGTCACAGACTTATGGACCCCTACCACAGATGACAGAACACAGGCACATTTCCCGCCACGTGACCGTTAAGCCAAACGGTAAGCAAATTCAATCTGAAGATTTCGCATCTGAATTTGAATCGTCTGTAATTATACCGTATGTATTATTTATTTGGGCTCGATATTTTCCGACAAATTGCATAGATAGTGCATTCAACCTACTAGGTCTATCACGCGTTCGTTGACTTGTTAGATCACTCTTTTAATTAGTGACTATGAGAGTTATATTATTTGGTTAATGTTTTCATATAAAATAAGCTAAGTTTATTAATAAAGTGGTACATATGTGAGTGAGTACATAGTAAGATACTAATTTTTCTATCAATTGAGGTATAATTGATACCTATGCATATTTTTGCTAGGTAGAGGATAGTTTCATAGCTAAGTAAATATACTAAAACCATAGTTAAACATAGCACGTATTATACAAATATAGAATTTTAATATCTTAGAACTTTTCTTAATTTTGAAATTGTCCTGAAATCAAATCGTATCGAAAACAATACGCGTTTTACATTTGGATTATGGTTATGAAATTGGAAGGAATCAAATCAAAAATAAGTACATATTTTCTAAATAAAATAACACTACGTTAGTGATAATGTAAAGACGAAGATGAATACATTATATCAAAAAGTAAAATAACAATAATATGAAGCAGTAAGTTGAAGTTGTATTATCATGCTAAAATTCAGTGAATGTTATTTCTGAACAGAATTTCATAGCAGCTCGAATAGACGTTCGACGACGAAACAAAATCATGATACTTGTTATTAATTAGATACAAGGAATATTGTCAGTTTTGGAGTGGTATAGATTAGTTCACTCTACGAAGTATAATAATTATGTAACTGAAGATAAAATAAAAGAGAATAAATATTTTCAGATAAAAATTTATTAGTATTTCGAAATTTCATTATTATTTTGTAGTTTTTATGAAATATATTAAAATATAATCACTAAAATATTTACAAACACGATTTCTGTGTTCTACTCAATTACTTATTAGACGTGGTACCTACTTGGTAGGTATACATCTTAAGTAGTAAATTTAACATTTGCATATCAAATAGAATATATGTTTACAAATACGTACATTGAATTTCATGTAATATTTTATTATGTATAAAAATTATAATCGCTAAATAGAATTAAGCGAACCAATCACGTGGCAGCCCACGGTATAAAGGTAATGAACCTTGATTGAATCAACTCAAGTGAAATTTAAATATGTCTCAGTTATTTTGTATTATCTCTACCCTTTTTTGATCCGGGGAGTTGTTAATGCGTTAACGACGCTGTTAAAATATAGTTTCTTATTGTAATATAAACATGAAAACAATAAAGTTTTTCAATGAGTCTGGCTGGAAAATACGCGTCACAGTTTATCACTTATACTGAGTTAATTTTTTTTTATTTGGTTATGATTTTTTACTGTTTATTCTAACCTAATTAATTAATGTCTGTATCCGTATGCGGCTCTATGTTAGTTTTCATTAATTCAGTCAACATTTTCTATTAATAAAACTGTGAGTAAATTTTCTAATCATGCATGACGCACTACATATTGAATTTAAAAGTTTAAGTTGTTATTGTATAGAAAAATACACTTATGAAATATACATATATTGTACCTATTTTAAAATGTATTACTTCAGTATGTTTTCACTGTTCATCTTAATATATATAAATCTCGTGTCACAATGTTTGTCCTCAATGGACTCCTAAACCACTTAACCGATTATAATAAAATTCGCACACCATGTGCAGTTCGATCCAACTTGAGAGATAGGATAGTTTAAACATTTAGGTACCACGGGCGAAGCCGGGGCGGACCACTAGTATTTTATATTAATGATATTATCAAAATTTCCAGCAGCAGAGTAATCTCTAATGTAATTTACAATTATTATTTATTTGTATTGCTTTTTGAAAAACGAATGCGCTGGCAAGACATCCCCTGGCATTTGGGGAAAGCGCGGGAAACTTCGAAGTTAGAGCATACTTGACACTGGCAAATAGTTATATATTCTTGCCATAACAAGAAAAAAAAAGACATCCCTTGTAGATGTTGTTTTGTTTTTCACTTTGAAGTCAAATGTCATTATTGGCGCTATTTTTCAAAAATAGATATGTCATTGTTTTGATTGTACAAAAGCTAGGCGAACGCATCCTGTTATTGCACAATTAATGTATAATGCATCTAACACGGTGTCAAAGAGTTTCCATTCTGACGTAGGTAGTGGAATACTTTAAGAGGTTGTTGTCTGCTGATATTTTATGCATTTGAGTTTGCTTTACATCAGCCACATTACAATTCCAATGTGATCTTTGACTTGTTTTCATAGGTTGTGTTATTTCTGTTGGCTCATTTGAATAATCTTTTTATGGATAATTTGGAATATAATTATAAAATAATGAATTAAGAAAAAGTTGGAAATTATGCTAGGCGTCCATTAGAGACGGATCGGGGCGGGTCGCATCGCAACGGGCCGTCTCTAATGGACGCGCTGTTTGCTCCTGCGTCCACCTGTACGGGGCGCGGCGGACCGCCTAGGCGGATTTTATCTAACAGACGCTCGCCGCTCACATCCGCCTGCCTGCGTCCACTAGACGGGTCGGGGCGGGCCGGGCCGCAGCGCACCGCCGGCAGAAATCCGCCTGCGAAGCGATATCCGCCAATGCGTTGCGGCTCGCCCCGACCCGATCCGTCGCTAATGGACGATGTTTCATACAAAACATAGGCCGGCGTATTTTTGCGTTGCGATGCGGCCCGGCCCGATCCGCCTAGTGGACGCCTAGCATTAGAATGTTTTGCAAATCAAGAACATTTTCACAACACACAATTTTTCAGTTTGTCTCTACCTACGAATTTATATTATTTCATATGTGTATGAATTTATATTAAGTTATCAGTGTGTTTGAAATTTATAGTAATACCTTCATACTAATTTCAAATATTAACCCCTCAGCTGTCGCGGCGCGCCGCGTCAAAAAGGTGCTGTCTGTCGGACAAATTCGAGCGGTCAGCGCTGATTTACCGATTTTTTTCGATATCAAAATTTGTGATATAAACTTTAACCTATGAGACTCTTGTAAATTTTGATGTTAACTAGATAACCGAACTTTATACTAATTACCTTACTAACTCCCTGGCATGTTTATTTTATTTATTAGAACCATTTTTTCCCACACATACGACATTGTTAAGGAAAATACTCATAATAAAATAATATCAAGGTATTTTAGATTTTTATTTTTGTATTTTCACACTAGAATAGACAATCTTTTGGGTAAATATAACAAAAACATAGGTTTATATTATAAAAATTCGAGAAAGTTGAGTATGAATATCATCGTTTACGCATGAACATAAGTGGACGCGATCTCCAATCATGTTCATACAAATACAGACTTTACAGGGTGCTCCAAAATTACAACATTTCAAAATTTTTTGCTACTTGTTTTTATTTTTATTTTAATCAAAACTAGATAAAAACTAACAGTAATTTTTACTTTTTGAAAATATTTAGGTTTTCATTAATGTTTAAAATCGTCTTATTCCAAAATGACGTCATTCTTATGGTGGACTTTGTTCTAACGTCTGTATGTATAACGTCTACACATTATTTTTCATTTTAATTTATTTTCTCTTAAAATTTGCGATTAAGAAATATTTTTTTGTGGTAACAATAGCATTATGAAAAAATGCTTTTTTTTTCTTTCATGCTCTTAATAATTATAATAGTATAAAATGAAATGTTGTCCAACTACAAATCGAAAGCCACTGTATCCACACAGAAAAATGTCTGAGCTGTACCAATGTGAAATCTACATTAAATTATACATTAATTACTAGCGGTCCGCCCCGGCTTCGCCCGTGGTACCTACATGTTTACGTTTTTTTTTTCATAAAAACTATCCTCTCTCAAGTTGGATCGAACTGCACATGGTGTGCGAATTTTATTATAATCGGTTAAGTGTTTTAGGAGTCCATTGAGGACAAACATTGTGACACGAGATTTATATAGGTATATTAAGATAAACCGTTAAATTTAATTTATAAATCAAAAATTTCGGAAATTCGAGTTAGAAACATTTTTTATAAAATACAGCTTATGTAAAGGATAAAAATCTTAAGACTTAAAGATTCAGAATAAATAAACAATTATACATAAACGTTTTATATATCATTCTAAAAATCAACAACTAATAGGAATCAGTAAACATACTAAATGAATATATAATGATCTATATTATGTCCCTAGTTGTATAGAAGAGAGAATCGTATCATATTCTTGTTTTATTAAAAAAATGAACGTTATACCTAAATAAAATTAACGCTCTCAATCCTATTTATGCATATAACTTAGTCACACGTTACGCAAATAATTTAGTCCCTGGGGTAAATTAGCTTATGAGTAAATAAATAGTACAGAGATTCTCTAAAAAAAATCAATCATCCAAAAGATTGAAATAATAGGTAAGTACTTAAATCAATTTTATTTAACTGATAGCAAAAAAAATTCTTATGAAGCTTTGTGTCTGTACTATTTATATACTCATGTGGTTGTAATGTGTGGTGTTGACGCCAACATTGGCCAATAAATAGGAATATTTGCAACTTAGCATAAATAATGTTAACTTCTGTTCATTTTTTCTTATAATACATCGAACACAACGACCGCCTTGAGACGACGATTTATTACCACGAGGTTCCACTTGAATGTGATCAGGAAAGTGATGAACGCTATCCAATCTAGTTTTTATTTTACTTCAATACATGCAGTATTTCCAAGCATATTGTAATTAAGATATAAACTAATCGGTAAAATTGTATTAAAATCGGTTCAGTAGTTTAGGGAGTCCATAATACACAAACAGCATGAAACTTAAAAATATTTTGATTGGAATAAAGTAAAACGTGTAATGTGTAGAATTTCACGAAGAATCCTGGTATCAGGAATTAAAAGCTGTAAATTCCCAGACACTGATCGTGTTAGTATTATTATCTGTTCATTTGACAAAATATACAGAGTTATATTTCTTGATTTCAAATACTGTTACGTCCTATTGTTAAAGTAAGCCTTGGAGTGTCTTGTCTTCCATTGCCACAAGGATCGTTGTTTGGATCCATTTGAATTCTCTTTTATTGATACTCAAATGCTTACGAATCAGAAAAGGTTATCCTATAGAATACAAATTTTTATTTTCGAAAGAAAATTAAAATATCAAGACGAAAGTTTATTTAGGGTTACCTAACAAATAAGTTATTATTGATTATGTAGTTTTAGACAGCAATGTAATATCTTCAAATAGAAAAATTGCATTCTTCTTCTGGGTAATAGAAGCAGTTTTGACACCAAAAATACAATAATTGTTATCGCTAGTCATAATAAGAGGGTAGATTTATATTTGCAGGCATACTGCAAATGATGCATTTAATTCGTTTTATTAAATAAGTAATGTTCCAAGGCTATTTAAAGTCATGAATGCAAAAAATATATAATCTTCTTCAGACAGCGATCTCCATCTTTAACATTCTGCCTACGAATGTACTACATATAGTACATAAGAATAAAAAACCTGCCAAGTGAGAGTCGGACTCGCACACCGAGGGCTCCGAACAAACCAATTTTTTATTATGTTTATATTTATTACTCCAAAATTTTATGTTTTTCGAAATTATTCCTCAATCTGCGCTATAAGACCTTATTTTACCCCAATTTCAAAACTCTACGTACACGGGAAGTACCCTGTAGGTGTCGATTCCCTTGCGAATGTCGAAATGCGAAAATTTGCAGCATAAACGGCTGTATATTACTATATTTTTAGTAAATTTTGACATTTGCAAGGGAATCAAAACCGACAGGGTACTTCCCAAGTACATAAAATCTTTAAATTTGGTAAAAAGCAATGTTTTATAAAACAGATATAAGAATAATCGCAAAGATCATTATTTTTTAATTACACTTTATAAATAAAAAAAATAATAATTTCAACTTACAACCCATGAACGCCTACATGTATTAACTTGATATTCACATTAAAAACTCAGATTTATAATACATATAAGCTATAATTAAATCAAAGCAATCAGAAGAAATAATATTCATATGCGGCATATTCTGAAAACCGCAATTACTTGCAAGGGAATCAAAACCTACGGGTCAAAAGTTAAGTGGACTTGGTTAAAAGCAAGGTATTATAGCACAGATAAAGAAAAATTCACTAAAAACATAAATTTTAAAGTTAAAACATAATAAAAAGTAGGTTTGTTCGGAGTCCTTGAAGCGCGAATCGTATTGAGGTTCAAAACTCTAAAAAACATTCTTCCAGTTTTAAAGAAATAACCCCAAAATATGTGTGTGGTGACATCTTTGGACTATCTGGGTTTCAAAAATAGACATAAATGACAACTCCCGTGTTGTCGTTCATTTTGAAATTGTGAGACGACAGAAAAACAAAATAAAAACAGTTAATCAAACATATATGCCAACGCAATCAAAAGATACAACCGTTTATGCTGCAAATTTTCGTAACTTGCAAGGTTATCAAAACTTACTTTCCGTGAACAGAGTCTTGAAATTTGTTAAATAGCAACGTCTTATAGCACAGATAAAGAATTCTAAAATATGAATTAAAACATACCTACAGCATAATAAAAAAAAATAAGTTTGTACGAAGCCCTCGGTGCGCGAGTCCGACTCGCACTTGGCCGGTTTTTTATTTTTTCTGAAACATATGGTTCCCCAATAAATAAAAAAATACTTGTGTGGTTTTATGAAACCACGGTAAAAGTGAAACTGTTCGAACGGTTCCGAACACTGCTTTGTGTAGCGCATGTCGCGTGTCGGTCGGCTGCCGAGTAGGTATACCTACTCGGCAGCCGCGATACACGCGACATGCGCTACACAGACCAAAAAGTTTGAGACGATGTAATAAAAGTTTCACTTTAATAATATGTTGTATTTGTATGAAGGTAAGAATAATATATTGTACAATTAATGTGTTAAATTTCTTTTCGAGTTTGTCCTACACAAATTACATAGTAACATAGTCACTTTGTCCTATATATAGGTCATAGTGAAAACCATTGTTCCCGATGTAGGTTTTTTTACTATTTTTCCAGCATATATACACTTTTAACCATAATATAGGTACTAAAATTAAAAGAATTCCAGAAAATGTGTCTCTGGAATTCTTTCGTAAGCAGGAGGTTACGGACTATAATTTTTGTAGTTGATTATATCGTTTTGAACCTGAGGACAATAAATACCACAAAAACGATACCTATCAATATAAACAAAACATATGTACATTTTATATTGTATGAAATTGAAAAATTTAATTGAAGACGAAATTAAAAAAAAAAGTGACGTTGAATTTGTGAACATCCTGTACGCGGATTTTACGGGGAAATTATTGTCGGTTCTGATTTGAAAACGAAATATCTCTAAAATGGAAGACAGTATCAAATTTTGAATTATATTATAAAAATCTTCATTAAATTTCTTGTAAAATGATGTAAAAAACAAAAACAATATGTAAAAAAAAATACGAGTAACCAGGGGTCAAAAACTAAGCAACGTACAGTTAAATGGTAGATACATATTTGGAGCCATTATTTGTGGTATAATTGTTGATAATTTTCATTATTTCGGCACATAAACATTAGGATATATTATAGTCAATAATAATAAGAAGAGCAATAAATACTTCCCGTTTTTCAACTTTCCGCAAAATTTTACATTTTTTAAAACTTTAAAAGTTAAAAGTTACTCGACTAAAGTATGACATAATTACTGTTATATTTCGAATATTTATAGGTCAAATTATTAATTGATGGACTTTAAATATTCAGTAATTCATAAGCTATCAACTAAATAGTCGTTTATGCAGATTTGAATTATATTTGCGTTACAATGAGCTAATTTCCAACCGGCGATGATTTGGCACAGATCTGTGCTCCGACAGACAACGGGTACAAAATTTTTGGCACAGATCTGTGTTCCGACAGACGAGGGTTTAATTATTATTAGAAATTAATAATTTTAATGGATATATAGTATTCTAGCGGAGAGTACAGTCATAATTAATTTAATAATTTCTATGTTTCATGTATTTTTTCTATAGATAAAAATAGTTCATAAAAAAAAATCACTAATAGGGCAGGGGACAGGCTGAAAAGGATACCAGATATAATAATATATTATACTGCAAGGATGTAGTTCATAGATTTGCCACAAGAGGGCTCTGTATTCAAACATAAGAAGCTAAGGATGTGTTAAGGAATCTTCTTTTTTATGTGTTGAAAATATTATCATTTTACGAAATAATAATGTCCGTGTTACAAACATTTATACAAATATATATTTTTTTCATAATAAAACATACATGGTAACACGAGTATATAGTTAAACAAGAGGTAAAAATATTAGTAAGTATGAAGAATTCAATTTCAAACTAGACGATACATCCAAATTCTCTAGTTTCATTTTACGAAGTATACAACATACAATTATTAACAATCACAAAAATACAGCCACAAAAAGAAAAAAAAACAGAGCTCTCCAAAGTCCGGACATCACTCACGTGACCACACTCGCCCAACCTTTTTATTTTAAGGTTTTCCCGTCGGGCGACGCAATTAATTCGGGATTCAGCAAAAAGGTATCAATTTGAAAGAACTGAAAGTCAAAAAATCACGTGTCCACAATTAGATGTAGACCTCGTATGGGTTTAATAACATCGTATTTGAATATAACCTCGCTCCTGTCAGGGTTGTCGTTTTAATTTGAACATGTTAATAAATAATAAATAAATATTTCAGGAGAATTTTCACACACGGCACGATCTGACCCATACTAAGCTTTTGCTTGTGTTATGGAAACCAGATGGCTGATAAACATACATGTATAATTTTAAATAAATACTTCTTGGAAAGCAGGGTCACTACCAACCAAGCCAACCGGTCAGTCAAAATGTTAATGTTTGGTTTATTATCTTTGGTAACTAGAGACAGAGAGAGTAAAAAATTCTAAGAGGATTGTCGGAAGAATATACGATTAGTTTAAATTCGAGTTAGAGTTTTTTTCTAATTAGATTAGAATCAATCTTACAGTTAGTGAGAAAAGAAAGTTCTCAACATTTTTGTTTATCTCTACACGTTTTAAATTATTAGTGGAAAGGAACTTGGAAACGATATTAATTTATACCTTCACTTCTCTTTGCTGCATCATTTCAAATTGTTGCGAATTTTGGTAATACCAATGTTGTAATAGAACTCATAATTTCAAAGTAATTGTATTGTTAAAAGAGATAAGACTGAATGGTTTTATCATGCTGATCTTTTAGCATAGATTCTCATAAAAAATAGATTAAAACTACTTTAATTACGTCGGCTTTCAACAGGAAAAAACTGCATAATAAATGCAAGAATAGCTAAATTGATAATTCCTCATAAAAAACTCAATTATTATAAGTAAGCTTGGGTATGTGAAAATTCGTCTCCTCTCAGAAGGAATATTTTTCCGCTTTTGCAACAATTTTCTTTGCTACGCTCCGGTCGTAGCGTGATATTATATCCATTAGTAGGTATATACCAATATTTTTTCGATAAATGATTGAGAAGGTAACGCAAAAACAATTTTTCAATTCCTGAGATTAACGTGTTCAACCAAACAAATTTTTCAGCTTCTTAATGTAGCTATTATACTAATTAAAAAATAGTGACTAAATTCGTAAAATATTATAGCTCTATTACATTTGCAAATTTACAAAACATTGAACTATCTCCTCAAACATAAAAATATTACAAAACTGCAACCATAATATCTATTGTATAAATCGAATGTTGCAACTTTATAAAACCTGCATTACGTCAACACAGGGACATCGATCGAACTATGTAATAGACGTTCTTACAATGACACGTGACTTATGAATACAAAAATCACCTTGATTTTTGTTTGTATTTACGTTTAATAAAACATGTGGATACCTGCCCCTAATTATGGTAATACCGTCCTATCCCATTATACAAGGATTTTCGCGATTTCTCAAGGCATATGGATTTTTTCGAGAACTTTTGAGATTGATAGTACTATGTTTGTTAAAAATTATAGCTGATTGTATTAAGTAGTGTAAGATCAGCACAAAATTAAGTTTTATTGGGGTACTGGAGATAAACTATAAGAAGGTTTTTTATACTGTATAGTGTCGAAAAGTAGAGTTAACAAAAATTAAAGATAATTTTTTTCTTTTAAATCGTGTCTTATCCGAATATAATTTGTATATTTAATAAAAAGAAAATCTTATTCGACTTGATTCTAATTAGTAAAATTTCATACGTTTATTTATATAAGAAAACATACACACTATTTACGAAAAATAAGGAAATAATTATCAAATTCTGACTATTTACTTCAAAATTGTAGTAATCTTCAGTAAAAAAATTGTTCAGTTGTTATATTTTGAAGGTTATATGCAATGTTAAAATAGTTGCAATGTGGCGCCAAAGTGTATCCGACGCACAGATAATATAAACACGAAGCGCATTACCACAGATATGAATGTATTATAAAGCGGGTCATACACAGATAAATCTAAATAAATCAACACATATCCCTACATTGGTTGTGAAAGAATCCTTCGGATAATGCGAAAGGAGATTATATAGTTGCGTAGAGGCGATGCCCTGTGTGGCAATAGGGCCTTAGTCCAAATCTTCTTGATGTAAATAGATGTACTTATACCAAAAATATACCCCAGAGTTGACTTCATAAGCGAGTTGGTACCAGGGAAGAGATATCTTTTTATACATTCACATCTCTATAATAATATGATATCGACCTACGGTATTATTGAAATACTATGGAAAATTGGACTAATAATGGTTATATATTTTCGTTATGTTTTCTATAGATTATAGTTATATGTATACGGCTACATATATAAACTTTTTGAGTACATATCTAACAGTTACCTACTAAACTATTAGGTTTGTAAAAAAGTGCTAATGTTCTATCTGTTATTCCAATTTTAATTTGGTAAATATCTTTGAACCGAATTCGGAATTATACTGATCTTATAACAATTGTATATTGATTTCAGGAATAACAAGAAAGTACCTTATCCCGATTTATACAACTACGCCAGAGGAAATATGCTGTTGTTTGTGTGTAAGTAAGAAAGGATTGTATTTCCATTCGATAGTAAGTATAAACGGATGGATTTTATCCGAAAGGTATATCTTAAAACCTATGTCCCATCAGAATATGTGTTTACTGTTTTCAATAATTATAATAGATAATTTACCATTCTAACAAATAATAAGGTAATAAGTAAAAAATATTATTATTAAATTATTCTAAAATTGGTCTTAGGGTGGTGATACTGCCTGGCCTTCCTCGATAAATGCTATCTAACACCGAAAGAATTTTTCAAATCGGACCTGAGTAGTTCCTGAGATTAGCGCGCTCAAACAAACAAACTCTTCAGCTTTTATTAGTTTAGATTTACTTATTACAACAAAAATTGAGTAAGTATAATATTAACTTTAATACAACTGCTACTAGAACTGTATTTTGTATAAATAATTAGTTTAATTATCCTTGGTTAATTATTATTTGTTTCTACCTATTTCAGATATTTATATCAACATCGGAGATTGCATACGAATCTAAAATTCACGTCTACGTATTATTAAAAAAACAACAATTCTTCTGTTATTTCGTTACCTGAAACTCCTGAATAAATAGATGAAATTTTAAATGTAGTCCTAACAACTATATTGTTAGAATTATATTAAAATCTACGGTGTTGGAAAGTCCAAAAGTACGACTGGAGAGTTGAAGTGATAATATGTCTTAAAATATAGATATACATTATTTTTCTTAAAATTTGTTTGTTTTTTTAAATATATTATATTAGGTATTAAAATTATGACCCACATTATATCACCGCAAACTGTAAAGATATATTAGTAAATAAGCCATTATTATTCTTTATACATCAAAACATTCCTAGTTGTACATGTAATTTTTAGTTATATTTTATCTGGTTATTATGTATTAAATTTTAATTAATTCCTTATAAAAATTACCCAGAATACCTTATTAATATTTTGTCTATGCCCATAGAAACCACAGTCGCACAAGCTCTTTGAATATGGAGGTCATGAAAATGTCGCCGCTTTTCGCAAGATTATAAATTAAAACTAGCCTGTTATGCAAGCAACTAGGACATTTCAAAGGCAAATCTATTTATGCGAATTATGATAGCCTTATTCATGCATGAACGTACCCAATTTGTGATTTAAAAATTATACTAGATATTGTTCCTTTCCGGTTTTTTTAACGTAACCTTTTTGGTTATGTGTAATCATACTAGTCTATTTCTGGGATTCTTATATATACGTGAAAGAACTATTAAAAACTGCCGAAGCCGAACTTTAAAATAATAATATTAGGGCAAGGAAGCATCATTAAATATTCATTGACTGACTAATGATATATGTACAAACTTTGCGACAGATTTGTAAATATAGAATCATTAATAATATTAAAACGATGTATGTATTGTGTTGAATATAATGTTAGTACCGTCTGCTGTGGACACGTTGACAAGGTGCAAAAAATTATATTATGAATGACCAGTGGATGTACAGGGTGTTCAAATGAGAGTTTTTGTGAGACGATGTTAACAGTGTGAAATGTATGTTGTGTGTATGTATTATTGACACGATGTAATGAATTTTGTAATTATCTATTACAGACTTGAATAATTCACAGTCTGTTTTTATGGTATGTACACAGAAAAATTATGTAATAGATAAAGGTAGGTTATAATAGCTTTAAGATTAGTCGGAGGCGCAGAAACCAAACGTAAGTTTCGCAATAAAGAAGGCTTAATTTCTTACCGATATATCCAATGATTAATATAGCTACATTCTGAATAATTAAGACAGTTTAAGAGCGTCTTTTGAAGATAATTAGAAATATGAACACCCTGTATAATCCTCATGAGGCGGTAAAGGCTTGAGTAAAGCTGTTTTAAGGACAATTGTGAACAAGAATAGGATAATTCGCAAATCGCCATGCCCGCACGGGCGATAAAGTATGGCAACACGAAAGTATCCCTTTTAATAAATTGAAGAATAAAATAAAAATAAAATTTACATATCGAAAAATAATGGAATTCCAGTTATTTAATGTATGTGAATTTTGAAATTTATTTAAATGCATAGTTATAATTTATGCAGAAGCTTTAAATAAAATAATTATATTAAAAAAACTTCTGGACTTCATTTTATTTCTCTTTTAAATTAGTATATATTCATTAATTTGTGAATATTTAACGTTTTGGTCCGTGAGCTTCAACAATTTCTATGAAAAATTAAACAAAATAAATAGCCATGCCATTTCGTTACTTTCGTGTTGCCATGCAATATGTCCATCCGTCATTTCAAATGTGGTCAATCCATTGTCCATTAGAATATAAAAAAATCGAGGATTAAGCCTTACAACCTATTCTTACAGCCCAGTTGTCGCGAACATATTTTTTTCTTCAAAATTAGCTATGAATAAGTGGGTATGAGTATCTAGTGATGTCCAACTTAGTTTTCTTGTAGATAGAAGTAGGTATTATTAGAGTTTCAATAAAAATTAGAACGTTATTATCCTACTAATTTCACAATATTTGTTGCCAACAGTCAACAGAACAATAAAGAGAATAAATCAATAACTATTATATACTACAACTTTTGAGCAATGCTACACATAGTTATAGTGTTTAAAAGTGTAATTTATTGTTTAATTTAGATTTACGTAAAAGCAAATGCCTTGAACATTTTTTTCGTACTTTAAAATCTCAATCTGCAAAATTAGAGAAATCAAAACGAATAGTGACACCGACAATACATTAAAAATCCACAGAATATAAAACATAATCAATTTATCGATATGCCCATAGCACATCACTAGCAAGGTCGCCAAATATTGAGTGTACAAGGTGCTTACATGGATTGACCACCGGGTATCCCGGAAAAAATGCCACAAAATGGACACAACAATTGCATAGCATGATCGATTGTGATTTGTGAAGTGTCTGACAAAATGCAAAAAGGATGGACTTATATTAACATATTTATGATGTTCTCTATGTGTTTCCTTTTATTTCGTATTTCGTACTGCTGTAGTTTATCTAGAAGATAAAGTTTATCTAAAAGTTAGAGATAAGTTACTAGGTAAAAGGTTGTGTATAATTTTGTTTATAAAGTATATTTTCTCTCTACCGCTACAGACTGATCTTTTAAACATGCAAGTTATAATTTTTTCATATTATGTCTTAAGCCGTGGAAAATTTCTTTATGCAGATATTATTTGACTATATATATAGATATATCATCATTGTAAAGAATAGTCACGAGAAAATACCAAGATTATAAAAAAAAACACAGTACAGTTGAATTCAGTTTAATAAAATAATAAGTTAACTACAGATCAATTTTTCCTATGTAGTATATAAATAAAATTACTCAATTCTGTTTACACATAATTAATATATTTTATGTATTCTCCACTGAACATCCTTCTGTCAATATGCTTAATGAAACCAGCCGTAAATTAAATAGTGCCATATCTTACAAATCCTAGATAACCCAAATTAATTTTCCGGTTCAATATACTACAATTCGTCGGGTCTTTGACACTAGTGTCGTCGGCCTTATTTGTTTTCAATCAAATTGATTTCCTTTATCAATCGATATGACTGATTGATTTATTATGTTTGTGTTCGAAGTGTGTGCGTTTAGGTTCAAATATAGAACCACGTGTTTTTTTTTTATTTCTGTGCCATAGCGTTCTATGCCTCGTTTAAAAATCAGAAGATTTTTTTTGTAGAAGTCTCTATAACTTTTGCAAAATTAAATTTAAAAAAATAGCTTTTTTTTTAAATTTTGTGTGTAAAAATATGCGTGTTAGATAGCTCCTTTATTTATAGGAATTATTAACCCTATTTTATTTTTAACGATTAGGTATTTATTTAATTGTTATTCTACGGAAGCACAATCAAATACTTGGTAATTAAGTGACGAGACAGATTACTTTTTACAGAGCTTTTTATCATCTTTTAGCTTAATATATAGATATTATATAGTCTTCAAAATCCAACAATTCACGAGGAAAATGTCACGAATCACAGTATTACGTACCAGATGGCAAAAACACTGACCGATTGTATGCACTTTCTTATGTTAATACAGAATAGCCGATCGAGCGTGGACAATTGGAGTCTATAGCTTCCTGTAGATTACACACGCACAATGGGCCATTCACGAATTGGCCAGCGCAAAAAATTTGACCGACGCTGGCAAGGGTTGCATTTCCTTCGGGATAATCTGTGGGCGTGTTGTGTTAGCGCCGCTTTTGACATTTATGAAAAAAAAAAAATGTTTTTTTTTTTAGTTGCATCGTGTAGGGCCAAGACGTAATTTTAATTGTAGATTATATCATATTTATGTTTATTTTAGTATTTTAACGTAACTACTAGACACATTAAAAATAAATTATTAGAATTCATAGATGAATTGCCGGCAAGTTGAGAAGTTCAAAATAGAATATGAGCGCTACAATATACAGGCAGATTGTTTTTCATTTAAATCCATGACTTGAAATTGATTTACTACTTTTATTAGATTAGCAACATTTTTTTCATAATAAATAATAGTAATACATTTGTTCATGCCAATTTTTGCATATTTAATTATCTTAAATAAAATATATTGTATTTTATTCACATTTATCATTTCCACACAGTCAACAATGAAGCCGAACTCATAATTTGCTTAAAACCTGGTAACTTGTCCATATTATTCAATACTCATCTTTTCATTTGCTAAAAGGCTAACTAAACATTGTTGGGAACAAAATAACGAATTAAAAGGTACTTCTAATCCTTGTAATCCTTAAATAAATACGTTGAGGACACTCGAAAGTATTTTTCTTTCATCCCGCCACCCAAGGAAGAGTTTTAGTATAATCGACTAATGCGCTCACTTACTTTTGCGCTAAATGAAAAAGCATTTAACAATTTGTTAATTTTCTAATGTAATCCCCGTGAATAATGTGCGTAATATTTTTGGGTGGCATTTTTAAGAAGACGGCATTCGGTTAAGTTGTTTTTACATTGGTCACTATTATGTGGGTAATTATTTAATAGTTTCTTCTAAAGGTTTTTAGAAGCTTTTTTTATTGTGAAATGCTTTGAAGTTTTTAATAACGACTATCTGGTTATTTGTGTTTTTTTATGAAAACATTATAAGGTACCTACTTCTACGCAACTCTTTAAAAACTTTCGTGAATGTTTCTTTATTATTGCATCTAGTCGAACAAAATAATATCACCTTTTTTATTCAAATATGTATTTGTACAAGCATAATATTGGTTTTAGAACATACATGATGCAATTTCTTTTAAATATACCTAGAGCTATAAAAAGAAGTTATAGAGCTGTAAAATTAATTCACCAGTTCTTTGTTTAGGTTTTCATTCACCTAATTATATCTTTTCAGACACTGTACATTTGCAATAACATTAATTTCCTCTCCAAACCTCCATTTTTAACATTTTAAAAACGTATTTTAGCACAACATTAAGCAGAAAAAGTGCCAAAAACTTGAATCACAGGTTACCACAGTTCATCGGTACACTTTATATGACTCAAAGACTTGTTAATTTCCGTATGATGTAAATATGTGTCAGTTATACAAAGAATGTTTGGAACGAGGTCAGAAACATGGCTGATAAATGTACGGTCATTGTCTTGGCACAAAAGCTGTTGAAGCATGAGGAAGCTAATTTGTGTTTTTGTTTTGGTAATTTTTGGGTATAATTTTTGCATATTTTCCTGTTATTTTTGAGGCTTTGTAATACTTAACTTTTCTTTGATATTTAGGATAAATATATTGTATGATATAAACTTTTTCAGCTTATTATAAAAAAAATATAGCTAAAAATCTTTTCAAGTTTTCATTGTGTTCATTTAGTTCAAACTGAGTCTTTCATTTTTAAGTTATTTTTTATCTTAAACAAAACGAACTACCTATTGATTAGTCATTAGATTAACCATTTATTTATAATAAGGTACCTTACAGCCTAGTGATACAATTTTTGAAATGATTAAATACTAAGATACGCCAATTAAAATTTAAAAGTTATAATTAAAGTTTTATTATTATTCATTAATTCTTTAATAGGATAATCGTTAGGGTTCAGAGAAAGCGAATAGAGTTCAGACAAGAGTTTCCGTCTTCCGATATTACTTCCTGTAATTAGATAGCTAATGGCTATCAAACTTCTATCGACTAAGGTTAAGAGCCGATTGAACTTGATAGGTTCCGTATATAACTAGTAGTTAGTTCGGTTTCACTCTCTGTTCAAATTATACTAATTATTATGTTATAAATGCGAATTTTGGAAGTATGTTGCATTGTTTATCAGTATAATTAACAATTAACATTGAAATCGGCTCATAGAAACACAAGAGAAAACAAATGCAAGTTATATACAAGGCAAGTGACTAAATTAAGAAAACATATGGGTAGTAATCATTTTATTGAAACATCAATAAAAAATGAATTCAATTTAAGGTAAGTATAGGTACTGTAAGTTGATCGTGATTTTTTTTGTCTGGTAAAAGTTCAACACATTGAGTAATATGAGATCAGCTTCATCTAGGTATACCATGAGGTAATTTTAAAATGCTATTTTGAACTTGCTGTATATATGAATATAAAATAAATGTAAATGAGGAAAATCTAATAAAGAGAAATGAGATATTATTTAACGATAAAATCTTCAGGTATTAATAACTAATAAGCCAAAGAATTAGATAGTCAAGTCAATAAACAGGCTAGATAAATGGTAATCTAGAAATTGTATTTATCAAGGAAAATGCAGTTTTCTACTGCACTCGGAAGAGAGAGCTAGCCGGAACTTGTCTAGATTGCTTGTAATGAGCTTGTTAACGAATATTCTATATTTGTTTGTATTTAATATATTGATGGGAACAAAACAGTAAATGAAATGTTAGTTATCAGTTTCTTTGATATTTGTGATACAAGCAGCGTACCGCGTTTTTACCAACATTTTTCCGCTCTTAATGGTCTTAGCGTGATGATATACCTATAGCATATAGCCTTCCTCGAAAATTGGACTATTTAATAGTGAAACAAAATTTCGAATCGGACATCAGCTCCTCAGAAAGCAAACAAACAAACTCCTCAACTTTATAATATTGGCATAGATAGACTTTTTTTATTATACAATCTTCTCTCTATAAGCTATGCATTTCGCATAGAGAATAATATTTTTATATAATCAGCTTTGTATATCCCAGCTACATTTGATGAGTTCTAGTGCATATTACAATAGTTTTAATTATGCATAGTTCGCTTTTCTAAAAACTAAACTTATTTTATTCATATCCATTGTTATAAACTCCTGAATACATTCTATATAGTAACTTTCCAACGAGTGAAGCGCGTCACACACGGTGAAGATACTATAATATTTTATCTTAAGATACTGTTATATTTTATATCACAGTATCTTAACGCATCCGGTATCAGCGTTCGGACCATCATTTTTATTTTTGTCATTGCGTACTAAGACCCCTGTAGAATCGCCATCCTGTTACAAATGACCCACAAAATTTCGCGTCATTTGTAACAGGATGGCGGTTCTACAGCGGTCTTAGTACGCAATGACAAAAAGAAAAATGATGGTCCGAACGCTGATACCGGATGCGTTAAGATACTGTGATATAAAATATAACAGTATCTTAAGATAAAATATTATAGTATCTTCACCGTGTGTGACGCGCTTTACAAGTTTGTTGTTTTATACGTAAATAATTATTTACTTCTACTAAATAAACAAAATATTAATTTAACTGTTTTCCTCCTTAACATAGCTATGTAATAACATCAAAATTGTTCAAAAAGCTTAACTAAATGCGAGATCACGTTTTAAACCACAGATAGTACAAAAGAGAAAGTACAGCTATGTTTTACTAAGCACTAAACATAATACCTAGGTAGGTCTAGACTATAAATAGAATATGGGACAGGATGTGCTTTCTTAGTACGATGCGTTGGTACCTACATTTGTGTTTTATCTTTTTATTGTTGAATTTGCATTATGTTAATAGGAATTTTTAAAACCGTTTCTCTACTTCTAGATCTCTATCTATATGATTTACATTTAATAAGTTTGAATGTTTATTTTAGAACAAAGGTTATATTAAACATAGTTTAAATTGTATACTAGCTTTCCGCACACGGCTTCGCGCGCGTAGACAAACCCCCATGGTTTCCGTGACAAAAAAACTATTCTGTGCTTTCTTGAGTCTCAAAGTACCTATGTACCAAATTACATTCAAATCGTTACAGTAGTTAAGGCGTCAAGAAAGAAAAGAGACACACTTACTTTCTATATAATATTACTAATTAGTAAGGCCTAGTTAGGATTCCTGCAATAATTTTTGTGTATAATAATTACCTTCGGTAATCAATTTTAAGTGACTTAGTGTGATTTCCACCTGTATCTAAATGTTAGAGAAATGCATAACATAGATAGCAGTAGTAAAATAACTAACAGTGTTAATAACTTAACACTGTTACGAACGAATACGCAGAAATGACAAATTATCATATAGACCGGACTCTCAGTGGAGTTTCGTTTGCAAAAATCGCGGACCTAAATCTGACTTCTGATATATATTGTATAGATCCCAGACATCCTATAGACAGATGTTGCCAACCAGTTTTGTGGTCCCCCTGCCCGCACCCCGGTAATTAAATATGGCATACAAAGAAAAAAATAAAAATTTCCAAAACATGCCGTGTGGGGTATCAAATGAAAGAGCTTATTGAGTAGATCACGAATATATAGCATACTATATACATTTCTTACACTTTCTCTAAGATTTTTTTGAAAATTTACGAAAATGGTCCATTTTTGAGTTAACTTTAAACCACTATAGATTGAAAACTCATGAATATATTTTTTAAATTATTATTTTAAATAATTAACAATAGTCCATTGTTTACGATTCAATATTTCGTACAGTGAAATAGTTGCATGGGGGAGTGGGGGGAGCATTCAAAGATGGCGAGTATATTTTCAAGTTCATATAGTATATAGTTATTTTCATCAAATCCACCACATAGCTCACTTATATTATATTACGAACTATTGAATCATAAACAATGGACTATTGTTAATTATTTAAAATAATAATTTAAAAAATATATTCATGAGTTTTCAATCTATAGTGGTTTAAAGTTAACTCAAAATGGACCATTTTCGTAAATTTTCTAAAAAATCTTAGAGAAAGTGTAAGAAATGTATATAGTATGCTATATATTCGTGATCTACTCAATAAGCTCTTTCATTTGATACCCCACACGGCATGTTTTGGAAATTTTTATTATTTTCTTTGTATGCCATATTTAATTACCGGGGTGCGGGCAGGGGGACCACAAAACTGGTTGGCAACATCTGTCTATAGGATGTCTGGGACCTATACAATATATATCAGAAGTCAGATTTAGGTCCGCTATTTTTGCAAACGAACATCTCCTTGGAGCCTGCTCTAATAAATTTATAACTTTCGTTTGTTAAATTTTAATGTACATTTACAAAAATTACATATTCAGCTCCACAATTATTACAAAATGAGTAAGTGAACTTAAACTCAGCTGTATCGCTATTTATTATATTCCTCAGAATAAGCTGCGTTTGTAAACATAAGCTCTTGCTTGTCTTGATTGAGTCGAATTACCCTCGTTCAATGAAATGCAACCAACAATCTCATTTTTGACTACCTCCGTTGCTATGACAACCGTGTTACCCAGGTGTTGTAGGTACCTTATATGTTGTACTTTAGCATAATTTCACACTAACCACAGATTTACCAAGTTCAATGTAATGCACCCAAAACTAGCGTTTAGCTACTATTATGTATTCTGTGCCAAAACACAATCTTTCTTTAGTACTGCCACCGTTGCTATGACAACTGTGTTACACACGAGGTGTTGTACCCATTGTACCCATGTTGTACCTTAGCATAATTTCACACTAACCACAGATTTACTATGTATTCCTGTATCCTGTTTCTCACGGCAAATCCGCTTTTCTATTCGCGACACGGCAAGCGCGTCCGTTTGTTGTTACATTGAGTAATTAAAGAGTTTTCTGTGTACACTGAGTCAGGAACATAACGTAGACGATCTTGCTTGGAAGTTATAGAATGGTTAATAGCAAAGAGCTAATAGGTATTTAGATTGGGACTATTCTAGACTAGTCTAGATGTCAATGGACTGGGTTAGATACTTTGTCTGTGTAAGGAAAGTTTTGAAAAATGCATTTAATTGCAATTTTTAACATTTTTTGTAGATATTAAAATTTATTTCAAAATCATCTTAACCGCATCTTTACTATGTAAGATTAATTAATAATGTAAATCTGGCTTTTTGGGAAAAGAAAAGACAAAAACAAATCACTCCTCTTTAAATTTAGAAGAAGTACGGTGAAAGGTAATTACAAATTCAATTTGTTGGAATAAATATTAACAATGCAAACGTTAATAATTGACATTAGAGTTTGTAACCTGTGTAATATTCAGTAACAGAATTTATTGTATCGCTCTGTGGTACCTATAGCAGAAAAATAAGAAAAATAAGAAAAAATCACATTGATGAAAAACATATTCACAACGTAATATTGATACGCTATGGTTCTTAAATTACTCCAGTATGTGGTTTTTTACCCTGGTGCAACTGTGACCCAATTCGTGACCAAGTCTTTCCTCCCACTAAAAATAAGAGCTGGGTTATAAATTTCTTAAACATTTCGCTAAAAAAAGCAAATCCAGTACAGCCTACAGGCAGTAGAAAGATTCAGTTTTCTTATGTTAAAAAATCATATGAGATTTATTTTGTTGAAGCTTGAATTGACATAATCTTAAAACATAGCAACGTCTTGACAACACAAACTTACAATTTCTTTGTGATTTCGAATATTCTAGAACTCCCAGATAAATATTATGTCATGATATCTAGTATAGTGGCGTCTGATTCTCGGTCAGCTCATTGTGAATCGAATCGCGAAGGTTAGGCAGCCAATCAAAGTTTAGAAAGCTTAGCACGTTCGACAACGAATTTCTATGCTATGCACTTTCTTACTGCACCTAACCTTGCTACAGGCGTGTAGGTGCAATATGATTCTAGGAACATTTATGGCTTTATGGTGAAAGTATTTTGTTATATATGTCAGGTCATTTATTTGCTGGATATGGGCTATGTGGGTTTGTAAATGTAGTTCTTTCTGGCGAAGCGAGTGACGTGATTTTTTGCGTGTAATATTGTCACGAAAATGTTCTTGGAATTATTTCGTACTAATTAGTTTCATTGAAGTTATATTAGTTGTTATTTAAAAGGTAATCTCAATTATATATGACACAATATATGTTAATATTTAATTGTTAGAAATCAATTTCTACGTTAAATATATTTCCACTTTCAGGTGCTTTTAAAGCGTTATCATTTTAATTCTAGACTTCTTTCTTTCTTTATAACATATGTTAACTTTCTAATAAATACAAAATGCTTGTCAAATACATTTTAAAATACCATTTAGCTGCAGATATTGACCACTTAGATAACATAAATCGAAAAAAGTTATAACTTTATAAGTAAGACAACATTTTGAGCTTTTAAACGGATATTAAGTATTGCTTTATCTCACTATTTTCACTGAATATTTATTATATACTTTCATATTCATAAATTTAGTTTACAAAAGAGAAGAAATTTAAATTTGAATTATTTCAAAGATTGATTGAATAGCTAGGCATGACGTATGGAAAATTTTACATACTTATCAAAGAATTGAAGAAAAAATTTCGCAAAGAGCCTTGTTAGTAAATTAAACAATAATTTATATACAATAATTTATATACTAAACAATGATAGAGTTGAACTGTAAAGTAGAGACTATTTTCTGATAACGCGTTTCTTTCCATGTGGGATTCATGTTACTGAAAATTCTGTATAATTAATTTCAACAAAATCATTTTGTGTTTCCCAAATACATAGTAATTTTGAATTAGGTTTAAAATGAATAGATAAAGAAAATAAGCATTAATGATACTTGGAATAAGCATCACTGGTTATGACATCGCCAGAGTATTTTCCACCTTCAAAATATGAGTGAAAAATCACGAAGAACCCTGAGTTTAACAATAATCTTAAATTTCTTTATTGTTGAATGCTGTCGTTTCGAACATCGTGTTTTAAACCTATTCAAAAGCCTCCAATTTCTCCTCTAAAACTATTTCTATTTTCCCTTTAAATAAAATATTTTATATAGATGTCTCCAGGTCAAGTTTAGGCCAGTAGATCATAGTTACCCTACTAGGCAGGTCATTGGTGCAGTGGACTAAGGCGGCGCGTCCGTCCGGGCGGCGTGCCAACTGCTAATTTTGTGTACAGATTAATTAATAATTGTAGACTTATTTTATTATTAATTATTTATTTTGATTTAATAATATTAAAGTTATGTTGAAGAAGCAATTTTGGGAAGCTCCAGAAGTAAATGTGGCGCAAACGCCCGAGAACATTTATTTATTAAGTATCTACTAGAAAAATGGTGGAAGATATAATAAAATGTTTTCCTTAGCCAGAGGACTGGTGCTTTTATATTATGTCACTCGTGTTGGATCCTAGGTTATGTTTTTCCTTCCCAAGTTGAAATAAAATAAAAAACATAGGTATTATTTCTCGTGTTACACCTTAATGCATTTCTATGAAATACACGACGAAACATTACTTCGGTTGTGTTTTTTTTTTGTTAAATGAAAAATACTACTTAGTTAAAATTTATGCAGGCGATTCCGTGAAGATGTATCATGTCATTTATTTTGGGGTTTTACCCATGTATGGATAAAAATCGTTGGTGATAAGAGTTAGAATTCTATTAATATACTTTATTGACCAATTTATTTATTTAATTCAGCAATTTTATCACCTGTAAAGTCAGAATATAGGTATGACAATCATCACATTAATAGTTCTTCTTTTCTGCTAAAAATAACAGATATAAATAGTTTATTAAATACATATTCATTGGAGAGATATCAGCACCTATTATGACGATGTTATAAAACCTCATCACATTTCGCAAATAGATATATACATAGTTTAGGGTGGTTTAGGTCTAGCGTGAGCTCTATAGTAACCTAATCTACGTTCCCTGAAATATTCTGATCACGCTAGTGCATAGTAAAAGTACTTTCGTTGCGTCCGCGTCGCATTGTCATTCATGCTACTTTATAGCTTCTATTCCTATCCTATGTTACATCATCTATTAGAATCTAGAATCTTGTGTTTAGTAAATACTTGTTTTTAAAAATTAAAGACATTTTACCTTGATGACGAGTCTCCCCGTTCGCTCGCTGTAAAGAAACGTGGAGTTAATAATAAATAAATCGCGTTTAAAATCAGTTTAAAAGTCCTTAATTTCTAAATGTACTCGCGTAAAATTAAGCATAAGAAAATACTGCTAGTTTTTGGTTTTATTTAGTGATCATTTCTAGGTTTATATTGGTCTAAACTATAAGTTATATGGCAACGCCTGGATGTGAATAGGACCTAGGTCTGATTCTATTGAGAAAAATCATTACAGTACTCTTTATATTTGAAAAGAAATAAAATGGATAAAATTGTTCTTTTAGTATCATGTCGTAACATTTTTAGGTCTGAAAACACGTTTTCTCTTTTTTGGAAATTCGTTATTTAGTGCTTCATAATTACTTTTCTGAAAATCAAGATATTTCAAAAGCTCTAGTTAATTTTACTGAATGTTGCATAGTGCATACCTACCGTACTAATTATAACAACTTATTAGATTTTTCCTAGGTACCTATAGCAGCTATGGGAACCATATTGAAAATATCATTAAAAACTATAGTAGGTATAGCTTTCAATGTGCTTTTCATTTCGAAAGAAATGGATAGTGTGTTTTATTATTAAAATTATGATGATAATAAATATATTCCTTAAATAAAGGATAGCACGGTAATAGGATAGCCAATGAATTTAAATTATGTTAAAATATTATGCTGTATAGATAGTCATAACTATGCACTTTCTTCCAAAACAGACATTGCTTAAAAAATCTTTATTCATTACGTAAAAGCTTACACAAATAAAAAAGTTTTTAAATTCGAGTTTAAATTTCAAAAATGAGCGTGTGTGCGGAGCACACGTGTCAGATGTGAAACTTCTTTGGCAAGATTCAAAGATACCAAAATCGTCGCCTTACTCCTTGACGTGATTTTGAAATTTTGCTCATAACGCGACTAAAGAAGTTTCACTTCAATATTAATTCAATTCAATTTACAAAGATAAGAAGAATCTAGTAGCTACGAGACAGCTATTTTCTAGTTATTCACCAGGGAATGTGTACAATCTATGCAATTTTGCATTGCGGTCTCATAGCTCTTGTCAATTTGCCTAGCGTGTTATCTGTTCTCATCATTGTTATATAATGATGATAAAACGTTGATTTAATTGAAATATGCTGTATTTTAGTATTTTTTTATAAGTGGAATCTTTTCTCAGTTTATTTATCAGTCAAATGCTAGTCTACGATTAATTGATATTCCTACTGCTTTTCTAAAACTTAACAAACTATGTTCTAAAACCTTCCTCTGTTACCACTTTACTTATCTAATTAAAAAGACCGCATTAAAATCGGCTGTGAAATTTTCTGGGTGCAAGCATTCATAGGGAGCAGGCACAGACAGACAGCAGGAAGTAATTCTGTCATCACTATCACTACATAGTATAAAACAAAGTCGCTTTCTCTGTCCCTATGGCCCTATGTCCCTATGTCCCTTTGTACGCTTAAATCTTTGAAACTACGCAACGGATTTTGATGCAGTTTTTTTTAATAGATAGAGTGATTCAAGAGGAAGGTTTATATGTATAATAACATCCATCAAATAGTGGAGAAGTACTGTTATTTTTGAGGTTTCCAATGTGATGTCGTAAAAAATTACATTTTTTCCGCATACATTGCAAACGCAGGCTGAACACTACGAGTTTTATCAAAATAATTTACTAAGTATTATACACATTGAAAAGGTCTACAGAAAAGTCCGCGGTGGTATATGTTTATCTCTTAGGGATAACCCACAATAACTTTTTTTTGTCATTTACTTTTTACGACAAATAATGGTTAATTTTCGAAGCGATTTTAACCAATACAGCATTAATCCTTAACCAATTAAATACCTTGAATACATTGTTCATTTAATATAGATCTATATGGCCCTTTACACCGTATGATTTAAGTGAATATTTTCGAAGATATTACAGATTTAAAAATTGCGGGACGTAGCGTTTGCGGGGGCACCGGCCGGCCCGGCTATATATTTTATACCAGTGTAAAGACGGAGCGGGCCGCTATGTTTTTATATACAACGTTCACAGTTTTTCTGTAGTGTATTTAGTATCAGCATTGCATATGATTGCACCCGTGCGAAGCCGGGGCGGGTCGCTAGTATTAAATAAAATAAAGCGTAAAACACACAAAAGCTCAATAAAACAAAGCAGTAAATCTTTCAATATGATTTATTCATAATTCTGTAGATAACACAAACAGACCTTATAACTAGCTAAACATCACAACAAAAGCTATCATATCTCACAACAGAAAATCACACGAATTCCGAAAACAATATATGTACATCATTACATAAAGCGTAAGCCTGTCTGATTCACTTCCCAGTTTTTTGCAGAGAGTGTTGCTCGCACCACGTGGTACCAGGCCGTCGAACTCGCTACTAAAGGAATACTATGCTGTACTGCACCGAGCTGGTTCACGGTTATTTTCGTTCAGCTATCATCTAATAAACATAACGTTGCCATGTATGACCAAATTGGCTGCGACGTTCTCTTGAAATGGCGCGAATTTTTGAATTTGACGTTTGATTGTTGTCTGCGGTTTGACAGTTGTCTATACAGAAAAGCGGAAATCATTGTTTCATTTTGACATTTCGATTCATTGTAATGCTGTGCACGTCTTTATTTAGAAATTTACGCTAAAACGTGCAGATAAGAATTACATAACACATGTAACATAAATATTCCAAGGATTCTTAGTACCAACGCATTCCACGATAACTTTGCATTCTTTATATGTAATCGAAATTTCCCACAAACTCCATTATCGAGGCAAACATAAACAAACCGTCGACCACGTGGTATGGACTATAGAGGCCAACTTTTTTTCACGGGGTCAACGACCTAACACGCAATTAAAAGTTCACTATCGCGATATCGTATCGCATACTATTTTATAATCATTTGATAGTTCACATGTTTATGGTTAACGCGGGCTTTTTTTAATTGCACAGATAAAGTTAACAATTTATGACAGACTGACAGATTATTAAAATTAACAGTTTGTGTGCTGAACTTGTGCATTAATTATACATTTTTAATTATGAGATAGATTTCGACGCTTCGAAGTGCTTTTTAGTTTTTTTTTTACTTTAGAAGAAAAATTAAAATTAAATTTTTTGAACTTTCTCTTCCTTGGCGTATACTTACCCATGTGTATCATGTTAAATGTTCAGACTTTTATTTATAAAAATTTGATTAACTTCCAAAACTACCAAACTCAAATTTCAAAATAATGTCCAAGCACAGAAAATAAACACACTCCACACATTTTTAATGGTCGCAACACATTTAAACAATAATAAATATTACAAAACATTGCGTGAAGAAAGGCCAAGGCATGAGGCGTGTTTCCTAAAAGATTTATCGTAAGCTGCCGCGTGCATACGCGCTAAATATGTAAGGCATTTCATTAGAAACATGCACAGTTCAGGCAAAGATAATGATAATTTAATTAATTATTCTTTTTACACTTCCTTCATATTTTATTACAAGCTTCAGAACATGATATAGAAATAAATACTTAAACATAAGTAAGAGAAATAGACAAATTTTATATTTATAATGTAGAGATAGTCATTTGTTTATATCAATTTATTGTAATATTAGAATGAAGATAAATCTAAAAAGATTACACATAAACAACAATGAGTAATTTATCAATGAAATCGATTTTAATAGACATAAATCGATTGTTTCTCATAAAAATTGACTCTATATTTAATACCCAACATTTAAATTGCTTTATTATTCAGAATAGAACAAGCTGTAATCGTAAAATATGTCGTTGCATATCGTAAATACATAGTATTGTCAAAGTAATGTTATTATTTGCAAATTTCCATACGTTTTTCGCACTATATACTTACCTATACACTCATTTTCTCTATGTACATACTAACATGGAATGAGGTATTAATTTAATGTAGAAAATGAAGGAATAACACTTCTTGTAAAATATAGGATTTCTTAAGTGAAGTACCATAAGTAGAAGAAGTATTTCCCTAATCTATTCAATTTAAAGAAAGTAGAGCTATCTTCAGTCTACATGTAAAGTATCTTTCTATGCCGTGACCACTGCAAATTTCAAACAATATTGAGATTCTCTTTTAAGGTGCTCTACAAGTATATTTAATTCTTTCACTATTTATATATCCCTTTCAAAAAATAATAAAATCTTTCTATAGGTAAATCAAATAGTAAAATCTTGTAAAATAGCAAATAATAAAGTCATTACCCAAGGCGAATCGTGCTAATATGTACTTGCCAATTATGACACTTCAAACGACAGAGAAATCATTGGGGCGAACGTACGATAAAAAACATTTCTAGGGGGGGCTATTGAACTCGCTATCTCATGAATGGGGGGTTATCGGTAAGGTAAACCACCTTGTGTGAACGTTCACCCTACTTTTTGGCCCTCATATTTCGTTAATTTCATGTCGCGCCATTATTTTGGCTTTCATTTCCTTGTTTAAAGAACTTTTTTGTTAATGTGTTGAGGAAAAAATCCTTTATTGTTAAGGAATGCAGGCTACTTTATTTATTATTAATTACTCTATTTAATTAAACGAATTTGAAAATTGCTCTTACGATTGTTCTCTATTTTTCCTAAGCATGAAAATGGAGTGTACCAGGTGTGTGTCTTAAAATAGACTGTTTCTTACAAACCTATTTATTTTTACTAATAAACTGGATTGAATTAGAAGCAATTCAAAATATATATCTTATAATTTTAATAATTTAATTCAACAATAATTCAATAATAAATATTTACAAAATTAATTAATTAAAATTTATAAGTTTCTTAAACAAAATATTGCATACCCGTGTTACATATTATATGACATAACGAAAACAGATAGCGTAAATAGCGATGGCAAAAAACCCATAAAAATAAATTCGACTGGTTTTGGCGATATCTAAATTCAGAACTAGTTAAATGTTTAGTTTATTCCACACTCGTATGTTATCCGCCATTTTGAAAACTTATTTGAATTTCATCGTATTTGTACAAACTTCAAGTATCACCAATTAGATTTAAATAAAAAGAATATAAAGATAAATCAATAACTTTCTAATTTTATACGTGTCTTAGTAAATATTGATAATTCTAGCAAGAGCCATAAGTAACTATAAATCAACAATACATAAACTCCAATTTAATATGATTAACGTCAAAGTAAGTAAAATTTTTCATCATTTAAAGGAAACGCAACCTCTTATTAACCGAGCTTCTCTTTAAAATAAATACTTACAAGTATCCATTTTCAAGACAGGGAAAATTATATTCCCAAATATAACCTCCATCATAATAATGAGCTGGCCAAATGATTGCTTTTTACTCTTAACAATTTCATGTACTCCACATACCCGGCGGCAAAAAGTTGTCAACCCGTCAAATGATGGCTGAAATCAAAATGCTAACCGACATGTTAATTATAAACGAATATCTTTGTTTCGTCACTCAGCATGGTCAGGGACAACGTTTGCGGGCCATTGACCGTCGAAAAATTCCGCAAAAAATATCCACAATCATCCTATCGCGAAGTCTTGCGCCTAGTTTACTCATAATATACTTGTCTGGCCAATAAAGAAAGAAGTAATTATAACGGCGTGGAACAATCGAATTTTGTAAATTTCAAATCAATTACACAGATGTACATTAAACATGCGTTATAGAAATGTAAAAGCGCGGGAACGGATGGCGAAAAAAGGCGTAGCTTTTTTCTATCAGCGATGCAATCAAACCAAATTAAACTTGCGGACGTTCGTTGAACCCGCAGACGTGCTGACTGCTGACCTGAACGTGACGTCACATGACGTAGAGCTGTGACGTCACATTCACAAGATGGCGCGTCGCTGCTCGCGCATCATACAGCTGGTTGCTATGATTTTTAATCTGTTCAAGGTTCTTTTTTACGTTCATCGTTTTCTTTACGCATTTTATTGTCGTATCGTGATTGATAAATATAGATAAGTACAAGTTCATTTAGTTCTTCGAAGTTAATCATGTTTTCTTTCGCAAAGATAACCTACTTTTTCAGCTTTTATATATATCTTTGTAATTAGAGAATACTCGGAAAGTGTGAAAAATAGCATAGTGTGAATATCCTAGAAAGATTAAGGCGATCAAATAGACGGAAAGAATATTCAAATATTTTTTTACATTAGTTACCTACTTAGCACAGTTTGTCTAATAGCAAAAACTTTTTGGAACAACACTTATCTAGGTCTTAGCTGAAAAAAAATAATAAAAAAAGTATAATGTACTTTTGCCACGTGAATGCGCACGTGATGGGCGACATGCAGGCGGATTACATATACTTTTTCCCTTTAATAATTTTTAACGAAGGTCAATGACACTTTTGTTAAAAATACAAAAAATCCTATGAAACTTTTTTGGGAGAACATAATTGTCACTCAAAGAAAATAAACTTCATAAAATACTTAATTATTATTTTTATTAAAGGTCATTGAACCACACTATCAACGCCGCTGATATAAATCGGAAAGTCTCTATTTAAAAATAGATCATTTAAATTTACATAAATATTTCTATGAAAATGTTTACTGAAATAGAATTTTTATTGCTAATATAAAATGTAATATATTCCAACACATTTTTTAATAAATTAAAATAAGTAAATATAGATATAAGATGTAAATTTACTAAGTTTTTGAATTTAAGTAATACAATCTCTTAATATATATATATAAATCTCGTGTCACAATGTTTGTCCTCAATGGACTCCTAAACCACTTAACCGATTATAATAAAATTCGCACACCATGTGCAGTTCGATCCAACTTGAGAGATAGGATAGTTTAAACATGTAGGTACCACGGGCGAAGCCGGGGCGGACCGCTAGTATTATATATATAAAAATAAAACCCGTTTCGCGTTGTCACGGCATCATGTGTGAACGGGTGGACCGATTTCGATAATTGATTAATTCATAGTTTTATTATAATGATTCAATACTGCAATGTGTATTTGTGTAATTCAATTAAACTATAAAGCTTTTAAATTTAAATCAATGTATTGGTGGTATCTTCTGTTATCGAATTCTATAGGCCACAAATCTAGAGAGAATATTTAAATCTTGGATTTTTTGTTAAATTCTCTATTTTCTCCAAAATCTCTATTTCTACAAATCTCCCTATTTTTCCTAAAAATCTTAGAAGTTTATATTATCTCAGTAATCAAGTAAATGCCATAGTTGCTGATATAATTATTAACGATTATTGGGAGAGTTCTAATTCTATAGTGGAATAAAAAAGACGGCTGGCACTCGGGGACTCTCGCGGTAAAGCTATTGCATAGCATGCCTTCAAGCCACACCTCTGCGCCCGTCGGAGTGGGGATCTTGAGGTTTTTTTCGTTACGGAATTTCTGGATTCGGTCCCCGCGCTCAAGGCCCGCGATAGAAGCTATGCAATAGCTTAAAAATATAGCATTTTAAGAGTAGGTATATTTATTTTGTTCCACCTATTCGTAAAATATATATTTAACTGCAGTGTAAAAAGCAATTGCTCCAGAAAAACTGACCCCGATTATAGAGCATTGTATGGTTTTGATATTTTTCAAATTCTCTTACAAAATTGATAAAAAGACTGCTAAATTAAGGAATCATGAAACAAAATCAATTATTTTCTTTTGGTACGGGAGCTAGTAACGTTTTAAAAAAAGTCATTTTAGTATAGTTGGGTTTTTGATATACTGTTTCTCTTGCTATTTCGGTTAGCGTCCGGGCTGTCTGGCTGGCGGTAGTGGTTGCGTTTATTAGTGCGCACAGGAAAATATCCGTAATTTAAAGTCGTTTATTAACGCGTAATTTTTAATCTTTTGCCTTTAGATAGATCCATCAGACATAAATGTTTTATTGCAAGACGTTTTTTTCGTTGTTAAATAGGTGCCATACGCAATTTTTTATTTCAAAATAATTAAAATGTCATCGAAATAAGTGAAATTACATCTGCTGCTTGATTTGCTCTTAGTGAACAGACAATTCCCATAAATTGCTTTTTAAATACTAATACAGCAGGTCCATAAAATAAACAGAACACGCTCAAACTTGTTTCTTTAAAATACAAAGCAAATGTGCAAATAATAAATAACGCTCATTTTACCAAATGTATTGAGATACAATATTGAAAAGACCAAAATACACGAATTTATATCTTATTTCACTGGCTCTATAGTTCTAAATGCTGTAGCGATGTATAAACTACATCTGACCTACATTTCGTTCGTACACTCAAGTTTACTGTCAATAGCATTTGAATACCAAACGTAATATAATGTATATGATAAATTGTATATGTTTCATGTATGAAGTGTTGTTTTTAAGGATATACTTATCCGGTTAGAAGGTTCAAATGCGTCTTTAAAAATTAGTAATACGAGAAACATTTTGCGATGACGTTAGATAAGGGCAAATGTATGATTTAAAATACAATAGAAAAACATTTTAAAAGTATAGTAACCTACTTGCTTTACTCTAACATACACTACACATAAATTGATTCTGCAAATATGATAAGGACAATCTTAGGAAAATAGTAGGTTACTATACTTTTAAAATGTGTGTAGTGTATACTACACATAAATAGATCTTGCAAATATGATAAGGAAAATATAAATATTGATAATCTCTCTTTCGTTTCTGTTTTTAAACATAAAATTGAAATTAATTTACTGTCATGCAATATGACCTTTATGACTTTTCAAGACCAAATTAAGATATTTATGCTTTTATTAACTTTAACACAGCTCTAACAAGGTTTTGGCCTCCGGTTCGTAAGTGGAAATAATTCCGCTTGATATATCTTGAAATGATAATAAACTAGAACCAAACACCGCTTTCTTGAATAATCAAGAAGCATTATTATACCTTTTTATTTATTTATTTATTTGCATATGCATCCGCCTTAACATCACACAAAGACCAAAAGCTTTTCACCATTTATATAAAGTCTATTTGATTAATTTCTTTTAACTACCCCTTTTCCAAAACTTCTCAAAAGCATCATGAAAATTAAAAACTCGCAGAAACCTAAACCATTTAACACGATATCTAAGGTAGATACATGAAGGAGCAAAGGTGATCAAGTAACGGTTGGCACACTTACCACGTCAATACTAACTGTCTACTGTTATTATTTGTATGTTGGTTTGTTTGTTTATATTAAAACATAGGGCTGCTAGATTAAAGAGTAAGTGCATTGAGAAGTTTAGACTGGGATATACTTTGTATACTAATATAGTATATATTTATGCAGTAATAATAAAAATGCACAAAGCAAACCATAAAAAGACTAGGCATATTTGTTATTTAAGATGTTGACAGTAAATATTGTAGAAAACAACGATATTTTTGATGATACAGGTAGGTTCTGATATAGAATTAAAATATTTATTCATTTGCTAAACATGCTAATCGAACGAATTTGTAATAGAATAAAAGTAGAGTCTGTAAGGAGTAGAGTTATCATGAAAAATATAACTCACTAACGCTCTCTAGCGGACTAATTCTAAGTTCTGGAGGAAAATGAAGGATATAAGTATTATTGTGATTTTCGAAAGAAAAAAAAAGACGGGTTGCACTCCGGGGGTGCTGGCAGAAGTGAAAACTTGATTATTAACGTTCAGCATGTTTGATATTTTGGAATGGTATCCGTCTTACGCATGGAATATAAGGGCTAAAAAAAAAAAAAAAATCCGTCTTACGCTTTTTCGATCAGGCCACGTGTCCTGACGCGAGTTTAAGATTTTATACCCAACGCCGCTAAAGAAGTTTTCACTTCAAAAATTTATTAGATGTAAAAGTACAAATTCACTTCAAAATAATATGACGCCAAATTATGTATATTATAAAAATATCAGACAGTTTAGTCATAATTCATTCACGTATAACATAAGGGGGTTTTCCGTTGATGTCAAAGATACTACCAATTTTAAAAAACCCAACATTTTCTATTCAATAGGAATTAGGAACTAATGAATGTAGACGATTTTATAATATGAATTTAAATATGACACACTGATTGTTCCCAGTAAGTATTAATTTAAAATTACACTTTTAACTATTTACTAAACTTAAACATGGCGTAGTAAAAATTGCATTAGATTACAGATTAGTAATCTTATTTTAATAGCTAAATACAAAATTGAGTATTTGTAAAGCAACGAAACAATGACAACAAATACCATGACAGGAGGAATTCTTTACCACCCCAAGCTGTGAGTGAACTTCAAAATTCTTAAGCATTTGATATCAGATATAGATGTTTAAAAAAAAGCAAAATTACGTAAGTTACCATCAGAAAACCGCTTTGGAAATCGATTTCCACTAAATTCTTTCAATTTCAGCAAAATTGACACTTACATAGAGGGCCAAATAAAGCCTGTTTTCCATGACTCATACGCAACATAAACGATCTTTACATACATTAAGTTCAAGATCTTCCCCATCATCACACCCACCCCTAGTCAGTCAAAACTATAAATAAACTAAACATACATATTCCATCTATGAATAGATAATGACCAATCAATGGCACTTAGGCAGCGTTCATAGTGAATCATTTGCAGCCCGGAGGTAAGCTAAAGTATCGGTAACGGTTGACCCAGATAGCTTAGGTTGCCCAACAAGTTGCTAACAGTTACACCTAACATCCTGATATGGGGTCTCTCGGAACTCGGATGGTGAGATAACGGGCGTCTGAATACAGCCTTATGACACGGATATAATTTACTGGAAGCGTTTGAAGTTGAAGGTACAGTCATGAAAGAATCTGTAGTTATTAACAGGCTTTTATTAGCTTCACCTGTATGTTTGTATGTAAACGACTCCTACACTCGATTTTGACCCATTTTTAGCAGACATCTTTAATTTAAACTTTGTACACAAGGATCGGTGACTCTACAATAATTTCTCGAATTCCACCATTTTGCTCAGCAACAAGAAGTTGCACATTATTTCCAGAGATGAATATCGAAAACACTAATTTGTTTTCAATTTTATACCGAATTATTTCATTGAGTCTTGCGTAATGTGTAAAAGCTTTATTTCACTTTATTCCTTTCGTATCTTGGTATAAACTATATCTGCTGACGAACTGTTGGTTCGTAATTTCTATCCAATGTTAAGTTTCAAGTGCTTTTATGTTTCTAAAATATATTTGAACCAATAGTTGTTCAAATTTGAGTTGAATTTAATTGTAAGTTAGTAGTAGTTCAACTAGATCTATTTATTTAATTATTTTGAACTGTCGTTTCTAGAAGCATATATCCCCGACTTATTATCTGCGTTTCTAGAAGCGTTTACGGATCTTACACTTACTAGGAGATATAATTCCCGAGTTAGATAATTACGTACATGCAGTCACGTTGTGACGTAGTTTTTTGGATCCAACGATTGTGACGTACGGTAAATAATTAATTAATATATCTATTAAATAATGAGATATCATAGCTGTAACGCTTAAGAATATTGGGGTTTTTTAAAAACTGTTTAAAAGTTACATGAGTATTTTTAACTAAAAATTGACTACACTTAAAATAGCTTAGCATCATAGTTGCCAAAATAATTAAGACTAAGTAATGTGTGTGTATGTTTATGCACCAGGGTTTTCAAACCTGAGATGTATACGAGAATTCTATTAAGTTTTTAGTATACCTATACAGTTAAAATGTTCTTATAAGTTAGGTATATTATTTACGAGTTAACTTGCTTGTATGTTCACAGTCTCAAACAACAATTTTCAATTATTTCACAGTATACTATGTTCAAATTTAAGACAAAAATATTAGAGGATGCAGACAGGATTTTACGTTACAATTAAATGATAAAACGGTGACAAAACGGGGATTTCACGACATATCATGCATTGATATGCAATTATGGAATAAATGTCATTCAGGAAAATCGTATATATGATCCATAATTAGTTTTTGCTAGTTAATTACCATATTATTGTTGCAATTATACCTTTTATATGTATTGTCCATAAGGTCCATAATAATAATACTTGTTATTTTAAATATTTCTATCATGCGCTATTTTGAGTTACCTATGTAAAACAAATACAAAATAATAGGTATTTTAGTATACAAAAATGATAAAAGTATGGGATTATATTCATTTAAAAATAATTGAAAGGAACTATGTACTATCATGGTTATGATAAAGTACCTAAATAGAGCTGACAATTAGTCAGTCCTAGTCAGTAGTTTAGATCGGGTTAATTAATATTTGATAAAGAACTTTATAATAATTATTAATTATTAATTTTTAATATTAATTTAATGCTACATTTATAATGAACGCAAAAAATTCATCGACAACACGAAGACGAATAAAGCAAAATTTATTTTAACATTTTTCCTCTTATTCATGTGATTAAGAATATCGTGTGTATTTTTTGTTCATTTTGCGGATTAAAATATATTACAGCTATATATTTGATAGCATCATTAGCGCAGTAGGTCACTTAACGGTGAATATCCTGACCTGCATACCGCTAACATTATTATATTTTATGTGCAATTATTTTTAATATCCTCTTAGGTCTAAGCTCTTTCTTATTATAACAAATAGAAATTATATTTTATTAGATATGATAATTAATTTTAACTTGAAGCATGATATGTACACTAAATATCTAAACTAATATTATAAAATACTTTTTTTTTCATTGAGGTTTAACTTAAGCAGTGGACTGATTTATTTTTCCATTGCTCTATTAACCTATTAAAATAGGCTTTATTTTTTCATCTCATTTCTACCGGACCAAGACAGACGGGACGGTTTGTATTATATGAATTACTAGCCTGCAGTTTTACCCGCATTGCTCCGCTGCCGTTGGTTTTAGCGTAATGATATATAGCTTATAGCCTTTCTCGATAAATGGGCTATCTAACACTGAAAGAATTTTTCAAATCGGACCAGTAGTTTCTGAGATTAGTGCGTTCAAACAAACAAACCCACTATACAGCTATATAATATTAGTAAAGTATAGATGTCATGCTGAGTATTATTTTAAATACTCAAAAGGACTAATTAAGTACCAACCACATTACGTACATTGTCTAAATTAAGTTTGTGGTTTTAATTGCATTACCCAATATCATATATTGCATATAAGGTACGATACTTATATTAGTATTATTTCTTTGTGGATAACTTTATCCTTGTAATGTTCCCATGTATCATTGGCATATTATTATGCTCATGCATTTACCCGTATTGCCACTCGTATTTATAGTAAGATATATATAGCATCAAGCACTTTCTAGCTCCCTTACTGGACACAAAGTCATACCATAAAATTGCCCATTTGCTACCTGAAAAAAAGACAAGTGCACACTATCGCATTTATATAGAATACTTAGTAAGGATTATTGTGTATTTTCCGTAAGAATACTAGAAGACTTCTATTGGAGTTGTCTGTATATCTCCGTGCCTAGAAGATTATACATAAAATTATTGTTACCCTAGCTGATCTTTCTGGTCATATCATACTTTAGTCCTGAAAAACATGAACGTTGCTATCCTGTGAAAAATTCAAGCAAACTATTATTACAATAATTTTCTAACTTCGTTTTATTTTTCACTTTTAAATTCCTAACATTTCCCCCTATTAATAAGAAATTATTTCCAATTATAATTAAGCATTTTTTGTGTAATTGTAATGAAATGAACGAAACCGGCCTATAAAAGTCTCGTAGCAGTTTCCGTTTGTAGCACGCATTGCTACGAATCCAGAGAGCTTAAATAGGTGTTAGGGTGTTTTTGATATTATTTATTTATTTGAACTAAGTTGTATTTGTATTTTGTTATAATTTAATATTTTTCTGTATATCAATCTTATAAAAGATATCGTCGCCATATCCTACGACAGACGATTTAATTCTACAGATAAAAAATCAAGTTTTTGTTAGTGACATAAATGCTTACGCGTATTCTCTAAAATTGATACCTCAAGACAAACAATAGACATACATACAGACTTTATATTTTATTTGACCAGAACATTCTATAATCTGTAACAATGATATGATATGAGACCTGGGCGAACGGGTTCCGTATCAAATGACAGTATAAATTGTAGTTATCTGATATCGTTCCATAAATGCAGGGTGGTTCAATGGCCGTTAACGGTATAGCAAACTGGGTCAGAAGGCTTCGCTAATATAAGATATACCGTTAGCAATCTGCGGTGATCACATATTTAGTGGTGGCCAGTTTAAGTTGACCTCTGTTACGTTCGTTGACATTCGGGAATTGGGTCAAGCGTCTTGGTTTGTCTTGTTGGAGTGTGAATAGTATGAAATTTGGTTTTAAATTTATGTAGGTGCAGCTTTTTGGTATAATAATTAATGTAATTGAAAACAAGCCGTAATCTGAAGAAAACAATGCATGTTTATAAATTTTCAAAATAAAATAAAAAATATATCATTTTGCAATTACTGAAGTTAAGATCTATAATGCTTATTTGCTTTAGAATCCTTTGGACTTATTCAGGTATAGATTATTCCTGAATAAGTCCAAAGGATTCTACGGAAATATAGAAGGGAATATTTTTTTTTTTCTTAGAGAGTTAATTAAATTGTATAACAAATTAAATAAAACTATACAATAGATTTAAGAAAGATACATTTTTTAATATTGACGATTAAAATTTGGCGCCATTGTCTGCGTATTCTGACATTAAGGCAAAGGAACAAAGCCATACAGCCAAACTTTAAAGCCGCGTACACACGCCACGGAAGTTCTTCACAAGGTGGTAATGCATATGTAATCAAAGGTATCGATTGAGGTTGCATAACGGACAAACGACATGTGACTGCATGTTGTCGGAGACCTAAATACCACCTCTCATTATACAGAGCAAATTGATTGCCATCGTCTCGGAGATCAGAATACTAAACGTTTGGGGTGTACAGGGTAAATTGAACACATAAAAGTTGATAAAAAATTCGTACACCATAACTCATATAGGTAGAGTGACTAATATCTAGATACTTATCTTCGTTATTGTGTAATTAACTCTATTTCAATAAGTTGTTTAATATAATTTAAATCAGTAAATGTCCATCTTATTATATTGCATGCACATCTATCTCTACATATCTCTACTGTGACATAATATGTACGTTTGATCATAACCTAATCCTCTGCAAAGTCTTTTATGCAAAAGGATCAGCAGAGAAAGCTTAAAAAGCCAGAGAAATTCGAGAATGTTGCCGATCTTTTAGTAAAAATATGTTTTTTTTTTATAATTCGTCTAATATGCACGTTTATCTCTCTCCTTTAAAATGTGCGTCAAAACATGCAGCTCAACCTATCCTTGCCACGTTTAAAATTTTCTTTCATCTTTCTTTCTATTACCTGTCACCAACTATTAGATGATGACACACAGGAAAGCCAACCTTCACGATATTCTAAGTTATCTTCCCAAAACCACATTCATACGAAACATGACAGAACAAACTTTTATCTTACAGAAATTCAAAAACCCATCCTAATTAATCTTAAATGTTTGGTATTTACCAATAAAATATTTCCTTTATATTGTATTATTATGAACTTCAAATAACTTAAGGATGCAAAATTCTCAGAATTTATTGCTACGGATATTACAAAATGACTTATATTTAGTAATGGTTGGTAAATTGATAAGTGACTATTAATATAGTCGGAAAGTCCTACAATGAAAAATATTTATATGTTTGAAATGTAAACAGAAATAGTTTTCATACCTTTCACATTGTAAAGCTCAGTTCTAGTATGAACTATTTATTAGATTTAATATAAATAAATATTTTCATAATTTATATCACATACTAGCATTCCGCCCGCAGCTTCGCCCGCGTTTTCAAACAAAAACCCGCATAGTTCCCGTTCCCGTGGGATTTTCGGGATACAACCTGTCCTTTGTGTTAATCCAACTTGGATATGTGTGTTAAATTTCATTGTAATCGGTTCAGTAGTATTTGCGTGAAAGAGTTTCAAGCATACATGCATACACATACATTCATCCACACAAACTTTCGCATTTAAAATATTAGTAGGAAGGACAATACATTGCAGTAGTGCCTACCTCAACACGGTATATAAATTGACGCATTAAAACAAACATTTAATTAACGTTATGTGCTAATGGCACAGTTATTTATTACAGTTTTTAATTAATGATATTATCATATAAATGATCATTTCTCTCCATATATTATTTCCGCTAGACCATTTAAACCTTGACCTTGTTAAGACGGAACGCCGTGGGTTCTGACGTCATCACAATGATAAAAGGATGTAACGAAGTCTAGCTCAATGGAGTAACGGTTTTAACCTACTTCGAAATAGGAGAATGTGAACTTTATATTCTATGAATGTTTAAAAGTAATTCCCATTCCTATAGGTATTAGAAAAATTCTTTCACCAGCAGAAAGCTACATTATTCGTGAGTGACGATGACTACAATATTTTGTTTTGTTCTTGTTTCTAGTCAACGCGGACGGAGCCGAGGAGCAGTTAGTAAATTTATTTTATTAGGAATAGTAACGTTATTCCTAATAGTATTAGTATAAGTATTAATGGTAAACGTTGTTACCTAGGTATTAGGCTAATACCTAGGTAACATTTACCACAGAGCAAATTACCTATATTCGTATTTGAAAAGATTCCACATAAAGTAATTAGGCTCACCACATGAAAGTGATAAATGATACACTTCTTTGAATGGATAAATATATTATTTTATTGTTATTGCTCTTGTAAGATGTCTATATTTGTGAGGAATTTAGTATTAAAATACTGATTGGTCCTTGTAGATAGTATTAATCTAAATCTAAATTAATAATTATATAAGTATTATACTTACAAGGTATATTTAACTCTGAACTGATTTTAATAATTATTACCTTTCGAAAGTTACATCTTTACTACTCAGTACAAAGGCTCTATTTCCCTTAGATTAAACCTAACGTATAGCTGGGACTATAATATAGGCATAAAGAAGAAAAGTTTTATTATAACGATAATAAAATAAAATAAAAAGAGTTTTCTTTCTGAAAATATTATTTTCTTCCAATCATTGTAGCCCGGATGTATCTCACTTGCGTATGCATTTTTAATTTTTATGTAATTTAACAATTCAGCAACGCATGATTTGTTGTTAAGCTCGTGTGTACTTAAAGATATGCTATATCTTAGTTATCTATTTATTGAATTTTCTTCTTTATCTTCAGAAGGCAATCGTCCTCTTCGACCTCTTACATTTATAGAAGTATATCGTCTCTTCTGTGAAAACGTAGCAATCCATCGTCATTTTTTTGGAGATTTGGCGAGAAATATTGCAGCAAAATGTTGGTCCGTTACCTGAAATAAATAAGAAAAAATAATTTATTTAATACGTAAATTATTTTCTCCAAAATATTGTAAATAAAATTATTATCCCCTTTTTTGTTTTTTTTTTAATCCGTAAATTCTAATCCAAATCCTTTTCGTTAAAGATATCTTCTTAAGTTCAATTAAAATCGTCTTTAATTATAGTAAGCGCCTATCTTATACTGGATCTAAATAATAACGCGCACGGCACTGCCCTAAGTAACAATCGTACCGGAATAAATAGTTAATTGTATACAAGACAAATTACTGTAAATAGTGGAATATTTCGTGCTATAAATTAGCCTGAAGAATCGTTTGATTTATTATCAATTGTCCATATGATTAGAGGCTATAGTTCAAATAGATCTAAATGTTTTTATTTATTCTAGCAAAGTGAAGCACGTTTTATTAATCACTAGCTTTCCGCCCGCGGCTTCGCCCGCGTTTTCAAAGAAAAACCCGTTCCCGTAGGATTTCCGGGATAAAACCTATCCTATGTCCTTTCTCGTGTATCAAAATATCTCTATACCAAATTTCATGCAAATTGGTTCAGTAGTTAAGGCGTGATTGAGTAACAGACAGACAGACAGAGTTACTTTCGCATTTATAATATTAGTATGGATTTGGCAAATTTTATAAGAATGTATTTTAAGGTATTCTTTAAATTTTTTTAGTTGTCAAAATAAATTCTATTGATTCGGGTTTTCCACCTTCTTTGTAAAAAACTGCAACAAAATTTATCTTATTTAAGGAGACATAATATAACATCTAGAGACCGTTTGATTTCATGAATTATTTTGTTTTCTTTCTGTACTAAAAAATATTTATTTTCTCCATTTACTTAGGTTAAGGATACCGCTTATGATGCCGCATCAATAATAATTTTCCTCATGCGCTCCCACTCCTTGTTCAAAATCAAAAAGGCTGGATGCCTTTTTGAAGAATCCAAATTTGACTCTACCTTTAAAAAATCACTTTCAGGTGACGATTAAAAATTCGAAAACACCACCTACCACAAATTTCTTTGTATCAACAACTCCAAAATTATAATTCTATTGACCTAGCATGGGAGCGTTTCTCTCTAATGGCAACACAAACAAGCTTTCTATCGAAAATTCGCCTCTCACCTCTCTCTGTTCATTATCTCCTAGTACATGTGACGGTTGAAGTTTTTTTTTTTAATGCCAAATTTCGACTTCATTGTGCCGACGTGGGTACCGTTTGCCGACCTACCTCCACATAATGTACTTTTTTCATACAGTTAGAACGTATTTGAATGCAATGTAAGTAAGTAATGTATGTGAACATGACAACGTGGTTAACGCCCTTCAGTCAAACATTTCTGCAAAGTCGAAGTAGCCGAAAATTTTCCTTAAAATAAATAGAAATTTTTGAAAAGTTTCACGAGCGTCATCGTATTCTAACACTATTCTAAGTAGGTTTGAAAACAAAATAATAAACAAAAATAAAATGTCATATTTATGTGTCTATAATTAACCAGTTTCTGTGTGAAAGGTATTTTTATAGTTGTGTCCACTTGATTGATTTTTTCACAGTTTTGTCTGTAAAGAAAACGCGTCCGAATATGGTAATTCATTATTCGATAGCGCTTCACATTTACCGCACAGTCACTGCAATGAAAAACTGAAAACAAAGAAATTCCTCTTACACGGCTCCGCGTATTAATTATGCAAAATATATCATACACGCACTGTTACATTGAATCATAAATTAATTAATGAATAACAATGCACGCGCCGATTTCCTCGAGAAAAGCCGCGGAAAGCCGTTAACATTTTCTTTACCTGTCACCTCTGCAAGTGCAACTATAAACCGAATTGTAATGCATGCGGTCACGTGTTCGTGATACTCTTCGTACAGTACCAACCGTTCATGGCCGTGCTTTTAGGCAAATTGGGTGAAAGGTGAACGAACCGTCGAATCATTTCACCGGCCGTTGACTCACCGACACGACAGTGCGATTCCCCTGCTATCATTATTGGCCGAATTTCTAACGGCGGCATGACATTCGGAATTTGAATTTGACGTTTCTTTGTATTTGAGAGGTATTTGACGTTTCGAATTCGAATGGCGTCCGCGCCAAGATTTCATATGGAAATCGGATACTCGTAACTATTATGGAATGAGGTGTTACAAAATTAATAGCTTTCGATGTAAATGATAACATAACTGATGAGAAGTACGTTTAGAATTTCCATACTTTATATGAAACATTTGAAATGTCTAGTTTAGTCACAACATTATCATTTAATACTTCTGCGATTTAGAAATTGAGAAATATTTTGCGTCATGTGGATACCATTATGACGTGCGTCTTAGCTGTTATTTCCACTCTTCAAGCAATGCAACACTTATATAACGCATACAGTCATCATATCGGCATGAATGAAATGAAAAAAGTTCAAGGAAATGTTGGTTGACTCAGCGATTGTAGTTTCGTAACATTTTAATGTAAACAGTGTGATGTCAGGTGCACAATGTGAGCTACAGCTACCCAAATCCTACAGAAAAGAAGAACAACTCTACTGGGGGTTATCATGACGTCATAAAGCAGTATTAATTTTATTGATGAAAATGACAGAGCATACCACGTCGATGTTGTATAGAGACATAGGTCGTCTGGCACCATCACCTTTCCATACTTCAATTAGTACTGCTTTAAGACGTCTTGGTAACCCAGAACTGCTTAAATGCTCTTCTTTTGTTTATGGCAAAAGGTTGGAGGGCGGATTTATAACAGTGAAGAAAAAGGAAAGGCATCTCTAGGTAATATGCTACCACAATAGAGATGGAAGACCGCCTATGAGCATATGACTCCGGGGAGATAGGGACTGAATTGTACACTGAAAGAAGGAAATGAAATACTGATAAGATGTTTTGTCATGTTCAAAACTTTCGGGAGGCTTTACAAACGTTGATCACATTTGCAGTCTATGAAGTAAGCATAAATTAATAAATATATTAATATATAACAAAAAGAAGAAAGAATGACGTTCTTATAAAGAAATTTGCCGAAAATACATATTAAAAATTAAAAGCCGCTCTGCATTAACAGAAAATTATAGCAAAAATTTAATGCCAAATCTACCAAAAGTGTAAAAAAACAATATGCAAAAATTTTTATCCAACACAAATATGGGGTGGCTACGCTTCCAAACATTGCAAAATCGACTTAATTATTGTGAATTAGAGTATAATTTTGCGTACAACAATGTGGGGTCGATGACTTTTCGCCTATTTCTATTCGGCGCGGAAGGAACCAATGCACGATATTCGGACGTTGCTATCCTGGTAAAGGGTGATTGTACACTGTCGATATTTATTTATTAACGTTTATTTTTCCACTTGTACAGTCAACGCGCAATAATCGAAGATTTTCCAGTTAAAAATAAAGTCAATGCTCTCTAAATCTATGAATTATAGTGTACCTACACTACTTATTGAATCGTATTTTGGATATTAGGTCTTGGTAGCGTCTTGACTCAATGATAGTAATAGTCTTATAGACTCTTATACATCAATAGGTACTCGTAGTTATGCTAACTTTCAAGTTTATGATTAAGCTTTAGTGTCTACTGAACGACCCAATTACTAATTCCGTACCAATTATAAATACGAGACCTTTAAAAAAATCACAGTTACACTCATTAGGTGGATGTTACTCTGTAAGTAGGTACTCACTTGAATTGAAAGATACGAACTTAGAATATTCATATAAAACTGATATAAGATATACTTAACTGATAGATCGTTATTACATACTAATTTTTATTCATTTATTTCAGGCAACATTTAATAGATCTCTTATAATAAATACCCTCCTTGAATTATAAGCCACGCCAAACTTTAAAAAAAAACTTCATATAAAAGTGAAATAAGATATGACTTATACGTCGTTATTATACTCTATCTTCACTGAAAACCACAAACTTAGAAAATTCATATAAAAGCGAAATAAGATCAGACAAACAGTTCACATCAGAATGCATTTATACAGTGAACATTACCCTTTACAGTGCAAGCCACCGCCTCACTAAGAGGATATTCAACTTTCTCAACTATGAAATTGTTCAAAATTTACGAATACGACATTTATTTACTCTAAACTTAACATTTCTAGGAATTTCAGTTCAGTTCCCTGAAGCGAATAGACTACAGGCCCATGTTGAAAAAGTTATGGGTCATTTGAACCACCAGGTGATCCTATCTCTATCATACAAAAATGGTGGTCCACAAAGTCGGAATTTTGTATGGCATCTGTGTCATACTATTTCAATACTGCTTTTAATCCATTATTTCGCAACGCCGTAAAAAAATCATGGAGACAAGGGGAAAAAATCTCTACCTGTAGGTACTTTCGAATTCTCATCTGCACTCAGGTGGACAGCTTACAAGTGACAGCATAGTGCTGAATCTTATTATTTTATGCTCTTATATCGTTCTAGATAGGTCACCTGGTGGTTCAAATGACCCATAACTTTTTCCACATGGGCCTGTAGTCTAGAAGTAAGTTTTGCTCATTTGCTAAAAAGGGTAAGACGCCATGTAGAGCTTATTATCTTATAAATGCTTACACAGATTTAGATCTTTAAAGAAAACTTGAGGAATGTTTTCGTTTGCTAACGACACACATAAAGTTATAATGTACTTGTATCTTCTTTTTATATATTATATTGTTGAATTTGTTATCATTTAATAAAAAAAATTCAATACGTTAATATTTCCAAATTCAGCCTCAGTATCAGTGATATATTTTAATTCAGATCTAAATAGGGTACTTAGTTAATCTACACTTATATTATAAAGAGGAAAGATTAGGTTGTGTGTTGAAATGAATTGGCTCTGGAATTACTGAACCGACTTGAAAAAAATTATAACCAGCAAAAAGCTAATTGATTCCTGTGTGACATTGGCTATACTTTGTTTTCGTTTTTATCCCGGGCAATGCGATGAGCGGTTAGTACAATTTAAAAATAAGGTAAACGTATTGACTTAAGTACACCCAAATTTAAATAAAAAGTCTATATAAGTCCAAAACTTTCATAATTTACCGGATTCCTGCTTATCTGATAAGAAGTGCAGTATTTGAATACATCATGATATCATGTTCAGAGGTTAATCATCCCATTCGTATGTTACTTCAGAATATTTCTCATAATTGTCTCTATAAGCCTGAAAACTTGGTATGTTTTAATGTAGATTGCGATGAAAAATAAACACAAAAAGGTATTTGAACCCATAATTATCACTGTTATCTCTATTAAGCATAATATAGAGATCACATACGAAAACACAGGAAACTATTTATATACAAATTATAATAATAATTGTCTCAATTTCCTCATCAATTACTCGGGAAAAGAAAGACCGCATGCAGTTAAGGTCAGTGACCCCGCTAGCGCATCCACATTTTGGCTAGCTCATACTTTACGTGTTGGAATTTTTTAATTTTGTCTCGTTCACACGGATTAATATATGTTGATGAGAGAGCAGGACGGTTATAGGGCCACCGAGATGACAAATGGACTTGATAAGATGGTTCATTCACTCATATGTATAAATTTAGGTTTGGCAAAGCTTTGTTTTCATACTTTATTCTCTTCAAACTTCATATATTCACTACTAGCTGTGCCCCGCTGTTTTACCCGAAGTACTCCGCTCCTCTTGGTCTTAGCGTGATAATATATAGCCTATAGCCTTCCTCGATAAATGGGCTATCTAACATCGAAAGAATTTTTCAAATCGGACCAGTCGTTCCTGAGCGCGCGTCCAAACAAACAAACTCTTCAGCTTTATTATATTAGTATAGGTTTATATGCATATCTCGATTGCACCTATTTTAAAATAGGCGCCAATAAATCATGTTCAAACGCAATCTATGAGCGTAACTTCCTCTTTAACATAGTAACTACGATCTCATCAATTATGCCAGTTATCCATACTAATATTATAAATGCGAAAGTAACTCTGTCTGTCTGTCTGTTACTCAATCACGCCTTAACTACTGAACCAATTTGCATGAAATTTGGTATAGAGATATTTTGATACCCGAGAAAGGACATAGGATAGGTTTTATCCCGAAAATCCCACGGGAACGGGAACTATGCGGATTTTTCTTTGACTGCGCGGGCGATGCCGCGGGTGGAAAGCTAGTACCTATTTCTATATATATCGAACGCTTGGATTAATTTATGTATAGTATGTTTTAATAACAGTATTATATAATACAACTATCTCCAATAACGAGGGAATCTATCACGTCTCACGAAAAGTCTTTTAAAATTTTCATTGTGTGACTTTGAATAAAAATGCAGGAATAGTTTTAAATTTCAAACTACAGCTGAGATCAGCTGCTCAAATATGTGCAATTATTGAAAAATTTAGTTATTAATCTGCATATTTTAAAAACTTTGGCTAAAACTGGTAAAAACTATCTTACTGAAAATAGAGGGTACAAATTCATACGGGTCCTAGAAAAAATGTTAATGCTAAAATATAATATCTACCAAATCTGACTTGACTATAACATAAACAACTAAACAAGAATCTTAAATAGCATTAGCATTTCATGTATCAGTAATAAAACATTTCTTTCGCGATGGAGAAATTATTCCAATTTATCCAACATTTATTCCTACTCCCAAATATACTTATACTAAACTATGAACAAAAAGAAAGTTCGAGATGAAAATATAAATTGTTAAATCCTAAACTCCGCACGGATTACATAACTCAACATTACTTAGTCGGCGACATTTATAATTTCCTTCTATTAAACTTTGTTGACCGTTCCTTGAACCACGTTTGGTTCGATTGGCATTCGTAATATATTAAGGATGGACATTTTTCACAAACCGTATTCTTAATAAATTTAAGCAAGGGTTGCATCTTCACTAAAAAGAAGAAAAATATTAAGCTATTGCATAGCTTCTATCGCGGGCCTTGAGCGCGGGGACCGAATCCAGAAATTCCGTAACGAAAAAACCTCACGCTCCCCACTCCGACGGGCTCGGAGGTGTGGCTTGAAGGCATGCTATGCAATAGCTTTACCGCGGCAGTCCCCGAGTGCCACACGTCTTTTTAAGCTATTGCATAGCTTCTATCGCGGGCCTTGAGCGCGGGGACCGAATCCAGAATTTCCGTAACGAAAAAACCTCACGCTCCCCACTCCGACGGTCACGGATGTGTAGTTTGAAGGCATGCTATGCAATAGCTTTACCGCGGGAGTCCCCGAGTGCCACACGTCTTTTTTTATGTTATGGTAACACTAAAATATAGAAATGCTATTAATTATCATTCTTCTATAAGTAGATAATACTAGCTGTGCCTCGTGGTTTTACCCGCAGTGCTCCTGTTGGACTTAGCGTGATGATATATAGCCTTCCCTGGTAAAAGGGCTATCTAACATCGAAAGAATTTTTCAAATCGGACCAGCAGTTCCTGAGATTATTAGCGCGTTCAAAGAAACAAACTCTTCAGCTTTATAACATTAGTATAGATTATTATAAGTTTGAATAAATTTGCATCAAGATAAAGTATTGTAAAAAATAAGTTATGAAACTTATTTTTTACCACCATCGATTTATTATGCAAATAATGTGACACATGATATGAAATAAGCTTCCTTCATTCATAAACATATCGTATCCTGACCCTGGGTAAAAATAGTATATATTTTTAGTAAAGTTCTTAATTGACTCTACAATATTTTTGACTGATAAAACTTATTATTTTATTGTAAAGCGTAGCGTAGAGCATTTCTGTAGAGAGCATTTCTTTTGTAAATGTAATATTGTGTAAAATTATATTGAAATGTGATATATTTGTACATTAAAGCTGTGATTAATATGTCAAAATTTGGTCTGATTTATTCTAAATTCAATATAATGAAGTATTGATCTCATAAATTATTGTATTGACTGGGGAAACTACTTCTCTCTATCTCTTAACCTAAATGTGTTGAAGGATTTCTGTCATTTTATTGCTGTTTTAATACGCATTTAAGTCTTATAAGAAAATCTCTATGGAAAATCTTATAAGAACAGTATTATTACCTTATACTAGAATCTAATACATTAACTTTAGTTTACGTATATTTTATTTGTCATTTAAGTCAGTACTTTTTTTCTTTTAGCCCTACCTACAGCTGAAAAAAAATCTGTTATTCATAAATATTATCTTTGTGTTTGAAATTTATAAGACAATTAGAATATAAGATATCTCCAATTCAAAAATTAGGATGTGAAACGTTTTTATTTGAATATTATTTTATGAAAATTGTTTGCATTTCTATTATGATTATTTTATGCAATGGTTTGAATATATTCACAATTTTCAATATAAATTTTAATGTAACTGATACATAAACTGATGTTTTAAGTTACTTTTCACATAGTTGTAGAGTCACTTATTTGTCAACACGAGAATATGTTTGCATTATTAGAAAAAGTTATTAATCATAAATATTCTGACGATGAAAACTATTCCTTAACTTTCGATTTATTCTTGGTTGCTCCGACAGTTACTTACCAGTAATTATGAGTATTAAAAATAGTTTACAACTTATTCCTAACTTACCGAATATAAAATCGGACAACCCGTTCCTGGGAATAAAACTAGTTGCCTTGGGACTCGAAAATGTAACAAAGTGCCCAAAATGGGTTAAGGTTTGGTTACCTATAATAATTTTATTTACATTAACAAGTGTTTTATCAACCCTGTAAAATACACGCATTATCAAGAAAACGGTCCAAATTCAATTTTATATCAATGAAAATTAAAACCTATTTATGGAAATGATAAACATTAACTGCTTCATTTGAAAATAAAAAAAAATGTTCTTAGTAAACCATGAAAAAATTTGATTTCATGATTTAAAGATTTATATCTAATGTAACATGTAACCAATATTATTTGACAATTTGTAGTATAATTCTTAGGTTACTGAATAAATTCTATTTTGTAAATTCTATTCTATCTATATCTTTTGCTAATCTAAGTAATACGAGCTTTTCGAGCTCTATATGTTAGAAATTGTTTATTCATTCATGTTTAATTTATATTTTGTGAGCATTAGAATAAGTACATGGATTTTTATTATAAAATAATTATTGTTATTCACAGATACAATCTTTAGCGCAGATTCGCGACTACGATACTACGACGCCTCTACAGTCTTGAGTCTACACGAAGCATTTTCATTTAATTTTATTATTTGAACCCCTAAATTCTTGAGTAGTAGTTTTTCTATCTATTAATTGTTAAGGAAAAAATAGTAGAGGTGAAATCTAATCCCTCAATTCATTTTAAACCTTTACAATTTGGGTAAAACATCAGCTTCTGAAACCAAAGGCGGTTACGAACAAATAACTTGTCATGTGACGTCAAAAATTTACAATGCTCAGGCAAAATGCAGCAAAATGTTATATTCTAATAGTTTTGTTTGGTTCCCTTAGACCGTTATGTATGATTTACGATCAGCTACTTAAGTAAAGGATAATTTTGAGAAACGGCCACCGTCAAAATTCATGCAATAAAATTTCAATACGATTGTTGTTTTATGGTAAAAATCTTTAGTTATTCGAGTCCCATAGCGGTAGAAGGTCCCCGCAGAGACAAACGGGAACGTTTGTAAAACTGTTCTTAGGCGATTTTTTTCTACCTTTGTTTGTATAGACTTCTAGCGCTTTACATGAATTTGAATCGTGTTTATTTGTAAAAAGATTCCTTTTTCTTTGACGCATGTTTTTCGATATTTATTACTGCATTCCGTTAGCGCATTGTTTGTGACACTATTTTGTAAACCCTTTGATATTTCTTGATCATGATGACTCATTAGATTTTATAAAAAGATTTCGCCTATATTATAAAGCTTTCTTTGCACTGTTTTAAGTTTACAAACATATTGATGTTTGTTAGGCATACTGTGTGATGAATCTTTAAGATATACTGCAAGGAAGCTATTCTTACAACGAAAGATTTTTCTAGAATCTAGTCTTTGGAATTTGGAAGTTTTAAACATTAGATTATTTTATAATAGATATCCACTTAAAATAATACCGTACTTAATACTTTAAATATTAAAAATTTAGCTTTTGATATACGAAGGTAATATTATAGAGCAAGATAAAAAATAAAGAATACTGAAATGTTCTTGTTTTTATTTTAGGCATTATAAAAATTACGGAAATAATTCATTTATTACGTTGAGAATCTATAACTAATCGCCTTCACATGTAAAAAAATATTTACAATACATTTTTATCATATTTTAACTACATCGTCCCAATAGATTTCCCTACAATACTTCAAATATTAAGCCACAATAATTTAGTGTAATAAACAACTTACAGATCAACTTGTGAATTCCCAAACGTTAAGCTACTTACATTTTGCACTATTTTAAATCACAATAGTGCATTGTTTCAAATCCAGTAGCCAACACAATTAAACAAAGACAATTTGGTGGCATTTCTTTACAATTTCTTCTGTAAGTAATAAATTAGAGAATGAATAATTAAGTGTAACTAACGGTAACTATTGGAAGTGCGGGTCTCATAAAATCATTGTTACAATGAAAGGGTTGGAACTGTACAGTGGCCAAATTCTGTTGGTTATATTATCGCATTTTATTACGTGCTAGGTTTTTACTGTATTATAAATTCTGGATTGGTGTTAAAATGTTTGACCGCTAATAGTTTATAACGTGTTTAACCCAGAGGGATCGTCTAAAACCTTACTTTAAAAGAAAGATGGGACAAAATGTATATTTATCTATTATATACTAGCTTTCACCCTCGACTTCGCTCGCATAGACAAATTAATTTCTCATGGGATATTAATGTTTCACCGCCGTAAAATGTAGCCTATATAACTCTCCAATCTCCAAACTTTACAGTCAAAAATCATATCATAAAATCGCTTCGTTGCGATGTGAAAGGCAAACAAACAAACTTCGCATTTATGTATAATATTAGTAGAAATAGGATGTAAATTTTTTATAATTTAATTCCAAATTAAACATAGGTAATGTTTAATTTGGAATAAAATTGCGTTGGTTAAGAAGGGGAGTATATATTAAATTTCTTATTTGACTTATCAATAATATATTCATTCATATTATAATAAACAGGATGTACGGGCTGCAAAATATATTATAGTCGTGTAGGTATTCGTAATATTTATGAAATTCATATGCATCGATCTTTATAGGATACGATGAAATAATTTTCTGTTTTATTATGTTTAGGACAGGTTAGTAAAGAGTTTTTATACAGAATTAATAATTCATGTGCGTAGCTTGTACCTACATAATATTTAAAATTTAAAAAGTAAAATGTAATGAAAACTAATTCAAATAATAATTAAAATAAATATTTAAAAGATTTATTCCATAAATAAATAACTCATCAGCTTAAAGTACCAAATAAGTAAAAAATATTCTAATACTTTTTTAGTCGTGGCATGAATTGACATCAAAATCATCACCTAGATATTTAAATAATAGAAACACATACAGTTTCCGGCATAAGATATGTTATTGAAATTCAACGTATATTAATTGTATATTTATGTGATTTTTTTTTTGGTTTATATAACATGATAATTACATTACAAGAGACATTCGTATAGAGGATTTTAACATTCGATAAATAATCATTACATTCGGACGTCAAATTTATTTATTTATTTAACAATGTTTTATTAATAAGACCCCGAAATTTAAAACAATGTATTTCATGATGAATTTTTCGTAAAAACTGTTTGTCTGTTACAAAATGATCAAGATTTATCCTAGACTTAGTTCTTTATAAGATTTACTGTAAAAATAATATAGAAATAAAAAGGCTTATTGCTTGTGCTATTTTTCGATTTTTTTAAAGAAACATAATTTAAATAAGAAAATATTAGACGATTCTAAAAGTTATTTTAAATCTATTAATTGTAAATTTAATACTCGGTCTGTAAAAATATTTAAAGTACTAGGACTTCATAAACAGAGTGATACAGTCAAAGAAATTATAACACGAAAGGGTAACGTTCGTTGTAACGATATGATGAAAATTTTCATTAGAAATGAAAACCGGAGAGAACAGTATTGCTTTTTCTGCAGTATGCAGGGTTCGTATCTTATTACAATAGTTTACAATTTATAAATGTATCAGTTATACGCCAAATGTTGAATGATTTAATTATTCCAGAGAAAGAAGGGATAAAATTGAGATTAGTTTAAATTTTAAGGTACTTTTAATAATAGGTTTTCTTTTGTGGTACTATACTGTTGTAAGCGTACTGATATATTTAATGTGTACTCAATAAATCGATATATACTTACCTACATAATAATAAAATCGATACTTTATTGTCTTTACATACATATAGATAACCTATGAATTTTCAGTTTACGTAGTATATAGTATAGTCACTTCGCCTTATTAAAAGTTTTTGAATAGTACAAAAAGAAGTAATAATGGAATATTGAGTCATATTATACATTCTTACCTTTAGGTACTATTTTTTACACGTGTTGTTTATAACACGTGTAAAAAATAGTACAAGGTTTTATTGACAGAGATAATTTTAATTATTTCATTGATTCTTTTTCGAAATATATCAAATTTCAGAATGAATATGAGACATTGTAAAATAATTCAGGAACCTAGAAGATATATTAAGTATTTATTCGGCATCAATCGATTTACTCACTCGAAAGTTATTTGACTTTTTAAAATTATGTCTATACATGATTAAAAAAAAAAACTTAAGTCAAGTGCGATTTTGGCCAAATGTAATGATTTCGTAGATATCTTATTATTAAAAGTAAATACATTTGAATTGGATTTTTTGAGCTCGTGTTTAATAATATCAAAAATAATCAATCCTTCTTTCACAATTTTGACTCCCTATCAAAGTGTCAAAGATATCAAAAACTTGAAAAGCTTGAAACATTTTTAAAAATATCAAATAATAAATCAGAAAACTAAAATTTCTAGAGATAACATGTTTGTTAACATATTGTGACAAAGTTTCACGATTTTTTTTTACAGATTAATTCAACAAATTAAAATTTTTAATTAACAAACAAATAAAATCGCAAAACATCACATTACATCCGTTATAATTTACAAATCCTATTTAAAAAGCTCGTCAAGACATCACATAGTTTCCTTCCGTTTTCTTTCACTTTAAATATTGTCGTAATACAAAACCATAGACACTTAGTATATAGACTAAAATGATCGTTTTCTCCATAGACGAACTACAAACCATATTGTAAGATAGAGTCTACCCCAATATAAAATTTATTCACAGTTATATAACGTATTTTGCATTCACAAAAAACTTATATACATGCACTACGTTAGCCAAATCTTTGAATTTATTTTAAATTCATGAACTAGATTGTTTCATAAAAATTAAGCTTATAAAAAAATGTTTAATGTGTCACTAATGTGGTCTCATTTTGAATTATGTATGATATATTATAATGTGTGTGTGATAAATATATTATGTAGTTTGAAGGCATACGTTTTTTAAATGGTAATTCTTTCCCCCATTCACGAAAAATTCATCAAAATTCAAGTCAGCTGAAAACCTTGAAATGTTGTCTAGTCTATAACATTCTATTTTAAACAAACATTTACGCATTTCAATTTTATTCGTAAACTGGGTTTACATATTGTTAGATTTAGGTACATATAAACGAAAAACAGAAAAAATAGGTTAAATAACCTATTACCATACATTCTCCAACTTTTTTAAAAAATTTCGTCTAAAATCTTACTTAGATATAACTATAAGTACCTACCTACTCTAAAAAAATACTGCCTACTTTTTCCAACGTTCCCAAAACGATGTAATGTTCTCAATTTGTAGCGAATGGTTATTTATCATCGAATAATTTAAGTCTTTAAAATGTAGAGAAATAAAAACTAAATATAATTTATGGACAAACTAAGAAATTGACGAAACTCTCATTTCGTCATCTCTCATTTGGGCAATACCTACATGATGCTTAAAACTATAGATCTGACTTTAAAATACACATTTACTCTTTTTTATTTACATCAACATTTATAATGATTATTGTTTTTAAATCACACTAAACTAAATTACTAATTAATGTATCAACCTGCACATACCGATATCAGCACTTCAAAATGTTACCGTATCTACTAAATAATATCTACAATCTCAAATATTTCCCAATTATATACCTACATAAGTAATAAAAATATAACATTTGCATCATAAACACAAAATGTTTCTTAAAACATTAGAGCAAACAATATGATTATTGTTCAAACAATGTTCTGGCTGTCTGCAAAAAAACCTTTGCCTGCCTAAGTTTTTTAAATGTTACGGCAATAAACCTCGGTATGGTCACACCGCCAAAGTGTTTTGACGATATTAAAAAACACGCCAAGGGTCCAAGATATTATATAATTATAGGACATGTTTGCATAACATTAAAATTAAATGTCTCTCGCAGTGCGACAATTTGAAAATGTCCTAATTTTTTAACCCTTCACCGAATTACTTTTGTTGACAAAACAAAAACTGTCAGTATTTGCTTGTAATAAAAGCGACCATTTTTTGGCTCGTGGTGAACCTAGTTATACGACAATTGGCTCGAATTATTTGTGTTCAACAGAAACCGGTATTGTTAAAATATGTAAATTTCAGCAATTTTCACGTAACGTCTATAATAAAACTAAGGCAGTCTTATCAATATTTATTGTGAATTTTAGGAATTTTTAACACTTAACATTAGGCCAAAAGTTCAGATGTTCCAAAGGCCATTATTTCAGTTAAAAACTACGTACTTTCTAGCCATTAAAATACAATTGGCGTAAAAGGTTATATGGGGTGCAATATTTGCGCAATCAGAAACAAAAACCCAAATTTGCAACAAAGGCTCTCCCAACAATGCTTTTATTGTTATTACCTGTTAACCTGACCTGTGTGCATTTGCACGTTTTATTTTTTATTATCTATAAAAAAATCATAGACAATATTTATAACAATATATTTTAAATTTTAATACATGCGTTGATATCACACAAGAATATGGCTGGAATATGGAATATGAATCATTGTGTATTTGAAGAAGTAACATGTTTAAACAGGTAGCAATTTTACAGGAAATATATCGGAATCCCTCAATTGAAAACTATTACTTTAGTATTATCTTAATTCCTCATAATCCTATCATCTACGCCCGCTTCCAGATTTAAAAACAATACAATTTGTATTATCTGTCCCATACATTTGACAATTAGAATGGCGGGTGTTTTATGAGATTAAAATTTAAAACTTTGATTTATAACAGTCTTAGTGTAAGCCTGGCAGTTGTTTCTGTGTTGCCCTGTTGCCTAAATTGGTTTAGAAAATACCATCGCCGTAGAACTCTCATTTTTCAAATCCTTTTACAATAATTTTCTTACCTGAGAAATTTTACTTTAAACGTTGAAAATAAATTAAAAATACAATGAATACATATTATATTTAGTATATTATTCATATTTTTTATACACAACAAATGCTCTACAATCCGTGCGAAGACTAACAAAGAAATTCACACAGCGCGTCGGAAAACTTAAAATTCCATGGCCTACATACAATTTTCTACTATTCATTCATTCTAAACTCAAGTTTCGAAGTTCATTGACTCCACGTTTCTAATCTAGCACGTTATAACCTGTTCACATAAAAATGTCTGATAACTATATGACATCCGTACTAAACAGTATATCACTTGAAATGGACGGTTTATTCGCGAAAATGACGATGTCGCGCGCTTTCTTTTATCGAAACTTGTTGATGGAGAAATTAATGTAGTTTTTGAGAATTGCGACTCCCCTGCTAAATACTGAATCAAAAATATATAGCATTATACATTTAAAAAATTCGTTGCATTGGCGAGTAAAGATGATCAATGCAGAACCGTTTAGTTAGTAGTGTTTTAATATATAAATGCGCCAAAACAATGCAACGTTTTTTACAATTGTTAAAAATTGTTTTAGCACTTCCATGAAACACAGAAAGTTTGCCCTTAGGACTTTCTAAAATAAAACAGATTGCAATTTTTGCGCAAAGACAATGAATGTTTCTTAACAGATAAAAAACAGCGAGCAACTGCAATAAACACATTAAAAACGTTTAAAAAATCTGCCAATATCCCATTTTGGATGTTATAAAGCAATTACATGGTGACGAAAGGTGAATATTAGTAATGTGCATAACGGTATACAGTATAGACTTTTTAAGCATAAAAAACTGAATATAGATACTTGCAAAGAGACTGGGATAAAAATACGTTTACTATTTTGACCATTTAACTTTCCCGAATTCAAAGAAAAATACAAGTCTAAAACATGTCATTAATTTTTGTAAGCAGTTATTAAATTAATGACAATTCTTTAGAATGTTAGAAGTTTCGATAAAATTATTTAAACAATTAACTTCAATCAAATGATCATACACAGAGAAGTATGACATTATATTATCTGTATTTAATGATTTTAGCCATTTACTGAAATTCCTAGAGCTTCAAACACATTCTTTAATTTATTTTTCCGTATTAAATGGTTCACTTATTGGTTTCAACACGAAACAATCGCAGTAACGATTTCGAACCAATCTTTTATCATATTATGCGGTCTCGTAAATTCAATATATATTTATTATGATATTTACTGTCGATTAAATGTATATTTATTTTCAATTAATGTAACATTCTCGAGTAACGTAAGTACAGGTTTTAATTGATAATTATTAACTACATTGTATATTTGCATTTATAAAAGCTAATTCACTTAAAAACCTATTTACTAGGTCGTTCTAGGACTGTTTTTGTGAAAAATCTATTGAATTATCTTCCTTAATTTTATAGGAATACTATTTTACGTTTAACGTTGCAAATAAATAATATCACAGATTATATTATAATACTCTAGTAATAATAATACCTACTATTGATATTGACCGCTTTTATGTATCCATTCATGAATATTTATGAATATAATATTAGTATGAATTTTATCCGGATTGGATAAATAACCTGATTTTATTTCCCGTGAGAATTTACGTAGAGACCGCGAATGTGTTGTAGACAATTTTAAAAAGGGAGACAACAAAGAGATTAACTTATTAATATATCTATATTATTCTGTAACCTAAAGATATAAGTTAGGAACCGTTATTTGCTTTAAACCTACTAATATAGTGCCTTAATATACTTAATTTGTTTTACGTTAAGTATTTGATAAAGACGAAAGAAACCGTCATTTAAAAACAAACGAAAACCACATAAGTTACATTTACTAGGTACTAAGATAACAATTTAGTAACTAATTTTACATCTTAATAAATATAAATTAACAAATAAAGTAATTTTAATGACAAGAAAATGCGATAGAAGGACGTTAGAAATAACATGTGCAGCGTTTCCGATTATACAATAAACGTATAAAATGATGAGCTGATATTCTGAATGTATATTGTAAATTTCCTCAGTACGTTTGACCTAATTCCTGTGAGCTAGGAAGAATTACGGCTATGAAGGCTAACGTTGTAATTCATCTATTCAAAGGAACACATCTCTGCAGTACATTCACGTTTTTATATAGGTAATATATGAATGTATTATAGATGCAATATACATATGTACTGGCTTTAAAGTTCTTTTATAATATTTAAAATTCTATTTTGTCTTTCGGTAGAACATAATATGATAACCTTATGTATGGTTGCAATAGCGCTTTTTCAGCGAAAATTTCGTCACTCGACGCAAATACCGCTTTGCAAAAGTAGTATAACGTTACACTCTTAATAAATTTATCTTTATCTGATAAAAAGTTTCTCACCAAATCTCATTTTAAAATATGACAAATAATAATGGGATCAGTTTATGTATAACATGTACACATATTTATATTTTCAATACGCAAATCACTATATTATGTCTAAAATAACTATACATAGTAAATTATAGACGTTCCCATTATCTATAGAACAAAAATATCCAAAAAGAATACTATTAACCTACAACATACATTTTGTAAATATAACTACCACATAAATTGTGTGCCAACATATTATATAATAGTGAAATACATACACAAATCTATTGTCTTAACCATAATGCTTCAATATTTTATTGCACCCACATCCTTACGTTATCTAAAGAGATTAAATGACGGGTTTAAATTCTGTTTGACAATATTTACGTAAATCCCAAAACAGCTACCGCTCGTTTCAAGCTAATCTCTAAGCTTCTGTTAATAAAATTAATAATTTAAACCTAGGTATTAGTCGGTACTACTTTTTAAGATTAGTTTTTACAAAAAAATTAAATATGAATATTCTGTGAAACATTTATGTATATTGCAATTGTTTCAATTGATTTTCTTTTGTTTTTAACTATATCTTTATATATAAAAATGAATCGCAAAATGTGTTGGTAAGCGCATAACTCGAGAACGGCTGAACCGATTTCGATAATTCTTTTTTTATTATATTCCTTGAAGTACGAGGATGGTTCTTATGTAGAGAAAACGTAAATATGTACCACGGGCGAAGCCGGAGCGGACCGCTAGTATATATATATAAAAATGAAACCCGTTTCGCGTTGTCACGGCATCACGTGTGAACGGCTGAACCGATTTCGATCATTCTTTTTTTATTATATTCCTTGAAGTACGAGGATGGTTCTTATGTAGAGAAAACGTAAATATGTACCACGGGCGAAGCCGGGGCGGACCGCTAATTTGAAATAATAATGTCTTTCCCAATGGAAATGAAATGTTGTTTGCAATGATATTTTTTATAGAATATTAATTATTTTGAAGAGTAGATATTTATTTATTATAATTTCTTTAATTGTTATAAATCACTAATATTATGCTTTAACTGTAAACCATATTTTATTAAGGCAATAAAATGCTTTTTTATTTTATTTATTTATTTTGAAACAATGGTTGTTATTGTGTTTTTAGTTATTGAAATCCATTTGATAACTAACTATATTTATTATATTTTATTATGCGATAGTGTTTTTAATAAACTTTGATTATATTTAATAATTGTTTTAGCAATTGGTTGCACCATTACTGTTATCTTATCAATAAATTAATAATTGAATAAACTAATTAAAATCTGATGGTTGAGGTTTTTTATTACATCATATTTTTACCTGACTGATTATATTATGGAAAAAATTTTGGAAGACATAAAAATACACAAATTGATATATAGAAAAATAGGCTTTTAAAGATAATTCATTTTATTTTGTCCGTTATACGTTTTTTAAATAATAATCCCAAAAACTACGGAGTTCCTTATTAAGCATAGTTTTTGGAAGTGAATCTTCAATAAGGCGCGTTGAGAGTAAATTTTCAAAGACGCGTCATGGCAACACCGTCACGTCATGGAGTAAGGCAACGACTTTGTATCTTTGAATCTTGCCAAAGAAGAGCGTTCACTTCTGACACGTGTTCTGGGCACACATGCTCTTTTTTTAATGAATATTTTTATTTTCTTTTGTACTATTTTTATATTTTAAGCAATTCAAATGTTTTATTAACAAAAAAAAACACAAATTAACATGATTTAACTTAAAATAGTACCTAAGTTACTTAGAATAACAAATGTTTGTGTATTGTCTCAGCGGTTACCCCTTTGGGGATTAAAAAGGGATAAAGGGCCTTGGGCCATTTGCGGTAGTCCACAACTATTTAATGTTTAAGTTTGGTTTAAAACTTGTAATATTTAGTCACTTATTTATATTAATAATTATATTGAATTAACTTTAAATACATCTCTATATTTAAGTATGCTACTCTATGATGTTTACTGTTCATGAATAAAAATAAATAAATTATATCCTAAGTATCAAGAGTATTTTTACTGTATATGCATTGAATATAGGAAATTGGTTTTTAGTGATTGAAAAATAAAACTATTCAATTTCATATTAATTGTAATAATTTTTTATGACAAAAAAATATTTTCTCAACATTATTAAACTATAACCAATAAAAAAAATACAATATTATTATTTCAGATGAAATTCGATTAAGAAAGTGTTTTTAAATAATTGTTTAATATGTCACGTATTATTAAAAGATAAACACTTTATAACATCAGGTATTGATAATAAACGTGTTACAATGTATTAAATAAGTTTATGCGGAAATTATACACTTTTTAATTTAACACATTTTGTTTGTATTGCAGTATTTCCGAATGCTGAATTAGCGCTTATATAGATTTAGTGATGTAAATTTAACAATACAAAGTATAACTAAAAAACAAACATTTAATTAAGTATATTTGTTTTATTTCTATAGTAAAAAACACACTATAAGGAACGATACATATATATATGTAGAGTCAGAGACTCTACATTGCAGATAGTATTAGAATTATAACCAAGAAACATTATAATAATAGAAAACATATTACAAAATTAATGAATTTTCGTTAGTCCACCGACGTGCAATTTAATTTACGCGATTTATTGTTTTTTATTTGATCGATATCAACACATCTGTTTTATAAAAACTGATACGGGCTAGCACCGTACTGGCATGTCATATTTTGTTAAAAAAAATAAATGCTTAAAAAATGCAAGGGCGGGGGCGCGGACGCCCACTCGGCTGAAAGCTTCCAAATTCAAATCGCAAAAAAATACGCAACTGCGCACGAGAGCAGCTATAAAAAGAAGGCACGTGGTCGTGCAGCCACCAGTCGTAATCGACACGCTACGTTGTTCGCACGTTATTCTCACGTCTTGTGCGCACTCATCGTAAATAAGATCGATCGTCAGAGTTCAAGGAACGTATTCAACATGAGTATCAAGGTTTTGGACCCCACCGGCATTTACTAAAGGCCATTTGAAAACTGAAAAATTTATTATTCTCAAGTTCATCAAGTTTTGCAAAAATGTTCGTCCTGGACCCAACTGGAGTTTACTGAAAACTCGCTCGCGTGAAACATACGCTGAGGCAACGTAAAAGTTACAAGTTACTTGTCGAATAATATCGACGCAGCTCTACATTTTTTCTTCAAGTCTCCGAAAAAATAGCAAAATGTTCGTGCTTGACCCTACGGGAGTTTACTGAAGTGTGAAGAAATTTTGTGCTAAAGTGACAAAAAAGAGTAAAAATGTTCGTCTTAGATCCCACGGGAGTGTATTAGAAGACTGTTTAGTGTTAAGTGACAAAATGGCTTTGGACCCCACTAACGTATACTAGGTTAATTTTTATTACTTATTATTTTTTATTATTTAATTTAAATTTTCTCACCATGGCTTTCGGCTTAGATCCCACTGGTGTTTATTAGCAAAAGTATTTTAGTTAGTTAGTTATAATTTCCCTAATGTTTCTCACATTGCCTTTTATTCTTTAAAAGTTAACGCAATGCCTGAGTTTTGTTGTTCGCATCGTCGCCACAAATTAATTTCTGTGAGCAGAACTGAAATATCATCGAGTAGAAAGAAGAGGAAAATGTGATTGTATTTCTTTGTGAATTGTAATTATGTACATAGGGAACCAAAGACTGCGAACTGCCCACAAATAGTAGAGTCTGCTCACTTGTTGGGAACAATTTAATTTATTGAAGTTACCATAGACTAAGCAATTATTTATTGACTAACATTTAGTAACGTAGATTTTTAGAAATGTTAATGAATTATTGTTTTCGATCAGTGTCGTTTTTGGTCGTAGTTGAATTTACTGTTTTTCTTGCATTTATTGTACCCATTGCATTTCATTTTACTTCACGATGTTATACTCTTGTAAAGTAATAAGACTGTTAGTTAAATACTCTAGCTAATTGTTGCTACATGGCATGTTAGAATAAATATTTTTTTTTAATTTATACATTATTTTTATTTACCCAATTACCCTTCACCTCTACCTTACAAAAGATATAAATATCTTATCAACACAAATTTTAATTATAAACCTTACCTTTAACAATACAAATTTACACATATTTTTCATTATTTTTTTTAGAAAAACAAATAAATACTTAAGTTTTCATAACATTACATCAGCCTCTTGCAAACAACTTCAACAAGAGAGGGGGATCTGATGACCATCAAATGGCCAACTTGTAAAGGGAACGAATATTTCATCATAGAAAAATAACTTTAACAAATCAGAACTAACTTAAGATTTTTTGTTATCTATATTAAAAAAAACATACCTTTTTTAACTATTTTAATATAATTTAAAAGAATTACAGATAATCTACATTTTATAAAACATTTAATCTGCATTTTTAAAAACTTTTTTTTTCATAAGCATTATATATACCTCTTCCCTTGTAATAACTTAAGTATGGATGTAACCATACCGATACCGATACCGATATATCGGCCGATATAATCGGCAAGCCGATATATCGGTATCGCCGATTATAAAACAACCGATACCGATATCAAACAATTCAAAAAACCGCGCCCAATGAACAATGCGGGAGGCCGCCCGCGCGTGCGCACTTTGTTTTCTGAAAAAACTCTTCCAATAGTAAACTTTTATTATGTACTGATTGTATGTGTATAATTCAAAGTTTAACTGACTTTGCAAAATAATAATACTAAAATAAATGGTTTTCTTGTTTTTTGATTTGGCATCGTTATTTAAAAGAATACGATTTACAGTTGAGTCTCTGTTAAATATTGGTAACTTTTATGCATAATTCACTATTTATTTTTCTACCAAGTCATCGATATCGGTATCGGTATCGGTATCGCCGATATTTTATTACAAATATCGGTATCGGTATCGTATCGGCAAAATGATGTATCGTTACATCACTAAACTTAAGGTACATGACCTAAAAAGACTATAATGCCTATCTTATGCCACAGCTGTCCAGCCTGCTAAAGAAATATTTAATGTGAAGTAAAACTAGATTTTAGTTAACAATAACATAACAATAATAGTTCTTTTAATAAATTAACTTTAAGAAAATAATATAAGAGTATTGATTAAATATTATGTTCTTATACTACACGGAAATACAATAATACAGTTTTTGAGATTTATTATATCATTTTATACCCACTTGTATCAATACAATTTCTTTACATACAAGCCTATTTATATTTATATTTAAATAAAATAATTAAATATAAATTTCTTCGCTAATTTTTTCAATCTTTCTTACACGTGGAGACTTGTAAAACAATCAACATTTTATAATATACTAGCGGTCCGCCCCGGCTTCGCCCGTAGTACCTACATGTTTAAACTATCCTATCTCTCAAGTTGGATCGAACTGCACATAGTGTGCGAATTTTATTATAATCGGTTAAGTGGTTTAGGAGTCCATTGAGGACAAACATTGTGACACGAGATTTATATATATTAAGATAGAAAATATATAAAATATTTTATTTTTAAATAACGTAAAATTAATTAGTAAAAAAAATATTAGTAAAATTTCAACGTACACTTTACTTTGTTGATATACTGATGTTTATCATAATTTCGACGGCCATGTCGTTTAACATATATTCCGATATTTTTTTCCTTATATTTTTACATTTTCAGTATGTGTATGCCAAAATAATATTTTAGTTTTATAGATTTAATGCATTTTGCTATCCATATTTCCTATACTAAGCCTTTATACATATTCGACAATCTTAGTCAAAACTTTAGATATTGCATTTAGTAGTTTTATATACTCTATAAACAAAAAAGAAAAGATTAAAAAAATAAAGTACAGAGATCGCTTGGCAAAACAATATATATGTGATCCAAATGTATATCAAATATGAATGAGTTCTTTAACCCATATTTATTACGTGTCCAAAATTTTAAATCTAACCCACGTATTGATAGCTAGCAATAACATGCGAGTTCTTTTGCATTTTTATTCTTTCTTGTTTTTATATGAATTATTTTTACTAGTATAACTCTTGCCTTTCAAGTAAAGAGAGTTAGAATATGTCTAGGGAAGAAGTTAGAAGTAGAACTTTATAAGGTTTTTTTAATCTCTGTAATTCTGCAGGAAAAATCGTGAAAATCAGTGCAAAACATATTTTTACATTACATATTAATATTGGTCTTGGTTGAGTTAAACATAATAAACATATTATGTTCTGTTGTTCATTCTGTAGGTATATATAATATAAATTGGTTTGTATCGTTTATCTTTAGTAAATATTTTCTCAACATTATTAATTATTTCATAATTTAAGATTGAGCAAATGTAAATTCAAGTGACAATTAATTGAATACAACCGGAAATTATTTTTTTAATGGTAGGTCACTGTTATTTCAAAACCAAATTCTCTTTACGGCATTGGGAAGTATTTACGTAGTTTTGAATTGTTTAAAAGGATATAATTCATTAAAAATAATTCCTATCTGTTTATAATTGAATAATAATTGTCAGAAATGAAAATAGATGTTTATTTATTTATTGTGACGAAATATTACACGACCTTAGTCAAGGTAAAATAAAATATTTTTTTAACTGTAATATTTAGAAAACATGATTTTTAATAAATTTAAATTACATTTTTTTAATAAACGGTTAAAACGTAACAAGATTTGATTTAGTATTTTCTAGTGTTTGTAGACGCGAGTATAATATACATTTACAAATTAAAGATTTTAAACGCGATTTATTCATTACACTTTGCAAAGCTGGAAAGTGTACGAAACGTCGGGAATATAATATAATATAATGAATAAATCGCGTTTAAAATCCGTTAAAAATCTTTAATTTCTAAAATTGATTTGTTTTATGTGTTATACAGACACGTTTTGGAGTAACACATTAGAACCAATTTCTAGAACTTTTCCCATACTAAAGACTATAAGCAGCTCCACAGTACACAACTAGTATACAATCATGATGAATCAAATAGTGTAGGTAGGGTTTTACAGTCGCGTGAGTGAAAGGCCGTGGAAACAATTTCCTGGTGAAAACGCTTGCTATGGGCTCAAATGCAAGACATGATACTTTATACTTATGGAAAATTTACGGGATGGGAATTGGGAAATTTTATTTAAGACTTGTGTAAGTATTCGTGAGTTGTGAGGAACTTAATAACTTGTCTGTTAAATAGTAAGAAGAAACTGAGAAAAATAATGTATTTATTACATTTGAATTACGTAGAATTTACTGTAAAACTTTTGCAATAATAAATGGTATAATTTATAATATTATATTCCTAGGAAAAATTAACTTAGTTAAGCTTTCTAAGATTGCTTATAAAGTTGATTTAATTTTTAAATTACTTTCAAATAGTTTGCAAAACAGAAACAAAAAACCTAAACATAATGCAAAAACAATATTGTAAAATACCACAAGTTTATCCAGTTTGGAATTTTGGGCTTTATCGTATACATTATATTAATTAGCAATTGTTCATATCTACAATAATTAATTATTAAAACAACAAAAACGTTTCGATTGCTGAGCATTTTTTACATATTAATTATTTATTGATAATTTTATTGCTTTATCGTGTAAATATTTATGACAATAAAAGTGTTTTAGCAGTGCCACAATATACAGATACAACCAGTAGGGAAACTTCATACAACACGTTCGAAATGGCTCACGCACATAAGCAAGCGTGTTTACGGGAATCGTAAGAATACCCTTACGATTTTCGTAAACACGCTTGCTTGTGTGCGTGAGCCATTTCGAACGTGTTGTATGAAGTTTCCCTACTGCTTGTATCTATTTATTGTGGCAATGCTATGTACATAAATGATCTTATTTATTTTAATTAGGATTAGGATTGTAAACCGCAACATCCGTGTCCCAATACCGGATTGAATTCTAAAATAATTTAGTAAATTAATGCATACGAATAACGCCTTTGATCAATTGTTTTAATGACGTTATTCGTGTGTAAAGATAAACAATTTGAAAGTGATTACATGTAGTACGTACGTTTTCTTAGAAGTTACCACTCACTATTAAGGCCTAGGTATTTACTATTTATTAGGGTTGTAACGATACCGATACCGATACCGATATATCGGCCGATATATTCGGCATGCCGATATATCGGTATCGCTGATTATAAAACAACCGATACCGATATCAAACAATTCAAAAAACCGCGCCCAATGAACGATGCGGGAGGTCGCCCGCGCGTGCGCACTTTGTTTTTTGAAAAAACTACGAATAGTAAACTTTTATTAGGAACTGATTGTATGTGTATAACTTAAAGTTTAACTGACTTTGCAAAATAATAATACTAAAATAAATGGTTTTCTTGTTTTTTGATTTGGCATTGGTATTTAAAAGAATACGATTTACAGTTGAGTCTCTGTTAAATGTTGGTAACTTTTATGCATAATTCACTATTTATTTTTCTACTAAGCCATCGATATCGGTATCGGTATCGGTATCGCCGATATTTTATTACAAATATCAGTATCGGTATCGTATCGGAAAAATCATGTATCGTTACATCCCTACTATTTATATAGGAAATGCTGTAAAATAACTAACATTCATTATATATTTTTAGAAGGTAAGGAAAGAAAATGGTAGAAAGGAAGGAAATATCTTACCGAAAAGTAATCCAATATTACATGAAAATCTTAATGTTTACTAGAATCAAAAGATGTTTCTTAATTGTAAAACTTATTTAACATGTCTTTATATACGCATATACCTGAAAAGTGGAAGAGTAGATTATAATATGATGTTTGTGTATTTTTTTAATATTCGTAATTTTTCTACGACATACCTACTAAGAAAGAGAAACTTATTTTGAAATGCTCTGATCGTCAGCTTTCTGTTCAAATACAATAATTGTTGTTTTCTACGCTTTAGTAATTTGTGCATGTTTAAGTATCACTTTTTGAGTAAATTTATTAATTTCGAAGGAGGAAAATACTGCCCAAAAGGCATGGAGTGGTATAACATGTAAAATTAATCTCACTAACAAAATATCCCACGCGCAGGTGGCTGGCGACGGTCAATGGTTTGCGCTCTGGCGCTTTCTTAAAGTAACCCACTTTGAGAAACAGAGAATGCATTGAGCTGTTATTAGTTAAATATTTTAATCACAATTTTTTAATCATGAACTACTAATCGTATGAGTCATAGTGTAGAGTCCAGAACATACAAAAATAAAATTATATATATATATGTTTTAATGATTAGATTGATATAAGATTATGTACGTCGACGTCAAATAAGATATTAGTTTTTACGAGTATCTCTAAATATGACTATAAACTTCATAAATTTATTATCACGACTAAGATCATAAAATGTTTGAAATAATACAATACATGACTAACAATATACGTCAGAGTATGTTATTTCCTAACGTAATCATTTTATAATAATGCCTCGTTGAAGAGCCATTCTAAACATAATCTTTTCAACAAAAAAATGTATTTATTGCTAATTTTATAATAATGTTTAGTTAAAAAAGAACTATTATTTAACCACTCGAAAAATTATTAAATACTTTTGGATGAATAGCTATTCTATTCATGTCGTTGTTCTAAACTGCATCTAAGCTAAGATGGGCGTCGCATCGCAAATCGAACTCTCTCTATACTTTGCTTTTTGACCTATGAATTATAACCATTCATTTCCATATACAAAGTTGATATACAAGTCAAACGATTAGAAAATCTATATAAATAATGTTCGAAATATAGAAAAAGCTATTCAAATCTCTTTTATTTTTATGGATATTAAAAATGGAAAACATAGTAGCTATTTAGTAATCTGTGGTAAAACTGCAGTATTTAATAAACTTTATTTCAATAACAATTAATAAATAAGATAACAAGCACAGGTCCAAAATAATAAACTATTATTATTTACTTTCTTGCTGAAGCGGCGACTAGGTTGCCGTTGTTTTTGGGAACGGACAGAAAATGTATAATTAAACATAACTATTTGAAATGGAAATTGCAGAGAAATCTTAAGAAGCACAAGCCCATCCCCAAATTATGTTATTACTTTTTGATAATGGAATATCGCATCAAGCTATGATTTCTTTTATATGACGCAAACAAAGGCACGTCTTATTTTAGGCGAAACCATCTATTATTATTATTTAGTGAATATGCTTTGGTGCAAGATATTTCTTCAACTGTATTTTATGCTTACCGGTGTATAAAAGAACAATATATTTGATAAAAATAACAACGAATTCTGTAAGAATACTTACCAATATTTATTTTATCATTTCATCTGTATTGTGATCGCTTGACTTAGTATTTATATATAAATTTAACACACCTAATTTACACTTTTTATTGTTACATCTTACGTAGTATTTGTATTCTCTTTGCATATATTTTAAAAATGTAGGTAGCAAAAAAATTAGTTTATGCCTAACTTTAATGTTACCCTATATTATAAAAAAATTGGTACATATATTTAAATTATTTGTAGGTAAATTAAAAATCTAAAAATGATGTCCACCGTATTAAAATGCAAACATACAAAAGTCAATAATCTCATCTATTATTTAAGTATAAATGAGTTGTTTCTGGGTACTTTGTGATGCGCGTTGTGTACCTCATTAGTAGTATGGCGGTGTGCGCTTGCGCAATATTCTGATAGCCAGTTTATTGATCAAATTATAACTTCATTTGTTTGAGTTACTTGATAATTAATCTATACTATAATATTTTAATATTATAAAGCTTTTGAAGATTTTGTTTGTTTTTTTGAACGCGCTAATCTCACGAACTACGGGTCCGATTTGAAAAATTCTTTCGGTGTTAGATAGCCCATTCATCGAGGAAGACTATAGAGTATAGACTATATATAATCACGCTAAGACCAACAGGAGAGGAGCTACGCGGGTGAAACCGCGGAGCGCAGCTATAGTATTTGATATATATTTTATACAATAAGTGCAATTTTAGTAACATATTATTGAATTAACATCTTGTTTCGGTTTGTGCGGCAAAATTCGGGATAAAAAATAAATAATTATTTCAGGACAATGTTCACACACGGCACGATCTGATCCCATACTAAGCTTTCGCTTGTGTTATTGAAATCATAACTGATAAAATATGTATAATTTCAAATAAATACTTACATAGATATATATTATAAATATTTAGGTAACATAATGTTAAGTCCGTAATGTAGCTTTGAATTGTAAAAATTATATAAAAATCGGTGTATAAACAAATAATATCCAAGAAGCTGAAAAAAATAAAATTACGTATTTTTTTAGGCGTATATCTAATTTAACATTAATTTTTTCTGGTAAAATTTCATATACACAGTTTGCAGTTTTATTTTTCCTCTGTGTAGGTATTATTTTAATTGGATTCGGAAGCTAGATTTCTCTTATATATTTTTTGTAATATTTTGATAAATTCTTTAGTTTATTATTTTATATAAATAACACATAATTCATAAGACATTGCTTATTCAATAAAATTGGTTTGGATTTTAGCTTATCTACATTTTTGTTAATAAATTTGAGTGAAGTGATATTTACTGATGTAGGTATATTAAATTTTGAAAAAAGTAGAGAAAAATAAGTGTTTTAGCCTTGATATATTTTGAAATAATATTTGTATTGTTAGTAATACCTATACTTTATTTGATAATGTTTCAAAACACCTAAAGGTTATTATAATTCATAAGTAAATTATCTCAATTTATTCAGGTGTGTAATTGAAGGCATGAAAATTTTCCATTGAAGCGATATAAGTGTGTTATTATTTTCGTTACAAATGTTTTTACTATTATAATAAAATAATTTTGTTATAGGTTAGTGAAGTTTCTGGAATGTTCTACAAAATAATTATCATGGAACATAATAATATTATCTGACTTCAACTACTGAATGTAGTAGAATTTTATTATTTTACAGCTTTTAATAGAATGTAAAGGTTATGATAGTTTATGAATCTATCCGTTTGGAAAAATATAATTCGAGATTTGTATTTATATTTTCTTTGACGTCTTATAAAAATAGTCGTAATTATTTTATATCAATTACTTCCGTATATGAAATGCCTTTCCTAAAGTGCATAAAGACCCGCGTAGAAGTTCTATGATACGGCTATTATCATCAAATATACCGAAACGAATTAATAGCTATCCGTTTTATTGCTGCAATAATTACTTCACGCGATGCTAAGCTAATAGGGCAGGTGATGACCAAACAAGGGCTGACAATCTTGCGCGGAGACTTCATAAAAAGACTGTAATCTTAATATATTTATTAATCCACATGAACGTGAACGAAGAAAATTATGTAAGCATGGTGTTTGTCTGTTCGGAAAACGCTTTTCTATCGTTCCGTCCACTCACCACCAGATGGCAATGTCGGATACCGCTTTTAACATATAAGTCGGCGTAGCGCGCGCACCGCGCATAGCTCGCCTTGACGTTGGCCCGAACGCATTGCTGTGTCGTCGACTTTTCGCATCGCGTCTGTGCACGAATTACGAACTTTTGTGTTATCTGTGCTCCGAAATGGATATACTAACCCTGGACCCGACTGGACTGTATTAAAAAAAACCAACATGGAAGCCATAACACTCGATCCGACCGGTCAATATTAACGATGGCTAAGAGTTTGGACCCTACCGGTGTGTATTGAACTTTCTTATTAGAATCTTACCAGAATGGAAGTATTGGATCCTACTGGGCAATATTAACTCTTCAAAATGATCGGGCTAGACCCAACAGAAATCTATTGATATCTATCGCTAGAGTACAAGATGTGCTGCGGGAGACGAATTATTCGTACAGGCGCTCGTCCCGAAGAAACCTCATCGTGTAGAAAGAGGAGGTACAGAACGATTACATAAATTGGTTGCTCAATATCAACGACTGTAAATAGTAAGGAAATAATGAAGGGGGACGAATTGGCAAGGTCATTGGTTGGATATCAGCTGACTGCGCGGCTGCATTCAGGAAATACATTGGATATGCAGAAGATGCAGCGGCCGCGGCGTGGCGGCCAGAAGTATACAATTTAGAACGCGTTCGACAGATCACAAAAATTTTGAATGACGTAAGTTTTTTTTTCGTATGCAATCTCTTAATATATTTTACTACCTTATGCTGATAAATAACAGTTTATTTTTCTTAGTTTAATTTGAAATAAGTAATGCTTTTACTAAATTATAGATAACATTTACTTTTATTTAAATTATTCTTTGTTCGGTAATATAATTATTAATTCTAATTCAAATGAATATAATATAACTCTTTTATAGCAATTCAATGTTGCTATGAAATTCGCATTACGCAAGTACGTGTTGCACTTGACCACTTTTGATTCTGGTTCAATGAAACAAAGAATGATAATTGACATCTACGTAGCAAGTTCTTGCATAATATTTTTAGATAAGTTAGTCTTAATTAATATAAATAAATTACACTAACAAAAATAACCTATACAAAAAGCTTCAAATGACTGCTGTGGAGTCTTTAATTTTCTGCCCGAATTTCGGACAGTATCGCAATTTTTATGGCACCGACCGCGAGTTCGTTGACCGGACATATTTTATTTCATCGCGCTTCCACGTACACACACAAACTGCACACACTCGCACAGATGAATCCACGCACACTAGCGCGGCACATCTCCGCGTGTTGCGGCCAGTTTCGCAAAAACACTACAACGCGCTCATTTGTATTATGGACATTATTGTTAAATTAGCAACAATTTATTCATATTATCAAGAATTTTACACAAATATGAAATCGCAAACAACCATGTAGGTCAATTAATCGATTTAAGATACGACAGTCGTTATATTAATCTACTTTTCATAATTGCCATACTCCTTGCATATATTAAAAATTAAATCGGCAAAGTTTCAAAACCTACAATACAAGGCGGCTATGTCATAATAAGTCGAGATTAAGAAAACGTGTAATGCGCCCGTGTTTGCCGAAATATTCCAGTTCAACAACCGGGCGAACGCCCGATCGGGAGTTCAAAATAGACGCGGACATGGTTCCTCGGCACTCTTCGGTGACACTCAAAAATTACCGCGCCATTTTTAAACTTCGAACGCGCACCCAGATTAAAAAGCATTGATTTTGTTTTGACAGCTATTACAAATAAACGTCAGAATGCGTTCGAATTACGAATAGATGCAATAATAATGACTGATGGTAGGTTATACGCGTTCGCGCTCACGTTTTTTGTTTTCTGAAGCATTGTTTTTCACCGCGTGAGCTTTAATTGCGGTGAGTCAGGGGGCTGATAAGTTCGTTTCGCACATGGTGCGACGATTAAGCGATATTAAGTTACTCGTTGACCTTCCTTGACCCCAGTTGAGGTGCAGTCTGGCCAGTTTTTGGCATTGCGTCATCATAGGTCACTACCTTCCTAGCCGGCCATATTTTTTGCTCATAAACTTATGCTTCGCACGTGGAGTTCTTCCTTTGTTAGAGCATTTAAACTCATACCAGCTATTTGGGTAACTTAATATGGTCAAGACGAGTTTTGTTGTAAGTGTGTCGTAATTTGATTGTGATAACCTGGCTTGGCTACGTTTTTTATACATCGCTTAAAAGACCAAACGTTGATATAAACTTTTTATGGCCACATGCTGTAGATAGCAAAATACAGGTTAGGTTATCCAAAACTATGATAATGTTGCTATGTCACGAAATAGTTTATGTTGTTTTTATGCGTGTAATTATAAAATGGCACGTATTTTTAATTATGGTAAAAAATTATTGTATGCGATTGAAAAAAAAGGATGATAAAAGTACACTTACTTTTACGCTAAACCCGCTGAACTTTACCGAAATAAAAGTAAATTAACATTTTACATCAGGTAACAAATTAACATAGTTCGTAAATTACGACAGGTGGGTACCTACCACGTAACGCGTACACGAAAATATTTTTCTATGGAATTCGACATGAATAAGCATTATTCATATAATATGTATATGTATGTGTGTATGTAAACGTGCAATAATTCTTCTCAATTTTTATTGAATAATTTTAACGTTCCATTAATTCAAACGGAAAATTGCATGTTGATTACACTTATCTAACTAAAAAGAAAAAAAAGCAGCAAGCTTAAGCAGCAATACATTATAGGTTTTTTTATGGCAACTGGAAAACCAATTTCATCGAAGTTGACTCAACAATCAGTTTTAGAGGAAACTTTTGATACAACTCCCAAGAATTATCAGTAGGTAGGTAGTTAGAGACAAACGGAAAATAACTAAGTAGCAACAAAGGAGAATGGCGAAACTGGGCCTAACTGTTACAGAAATCATAATATATTTAAAATTCATTATGTTAATTTTAATAATTATTTGTAAAATATTGACTTCTGATTCTATGGGAAAACAAATCTTTGAAAAAAAAGATAATTCGTTCACTACCGGTCTTATCAAGCAGATATGTCAGTGTAATTGTCAGGAGTAAAATAGTCAAATATATAGATTAATACGAATGAATGTTTATTTTTCATTTTTAATTTTATTGAATTCAAATGCTATAAAAATCAGAAGCAATACTTAACTTTTTTTAACACACATCTTTATTTATTTAGGTCATTCTATAAAATAAAAACATATTTTACTTAATCAATCGTAATTAAAACCGTATCGTATTTAGGTAGCTGGCAATTGTAAATGTCAAATTAATTATAATTATAATTATGTCAGTGATGAGTGATTGTTGATGTTTGTTGTTTGACTTTTGAGTGAAGTTTTAGTAACGTTATATTCAAAATTGCCTTAATCGTCTATTTTTACTCTAAAGATATTATTTGAATTGATTAGTCTTATTATAAAAGCGAATCCTGATTCATCCATTTATAAAGATATAAGAAATGTATCTACCTAGTGATTGTTGATGTTTTGGTAAGTTAAAATGTGTGTTGAATAATATGTGTTGGATCCAATATTTCTATTACCTGACTGTTCTACTGTTACTCTCTTATTAGCTAGTCAATGTATATAGAAAATAAACTTACCTGGACATAGAAAAAGGCAATGCTATTCATTTAACTCAAGCAAAATAACTTTTATTTTTGTTACTTTACACCCCAATATCTCTGTTATCCCATAGAACAGATCTATAACTATTATATTTATAGAATTTGTATATTTTTATCAATTTGATCCCCCATAAATCATCAGTGTAACGATCAGGCCCAGAGTCCTATGGGAGTTTGCCAATTGCCATTCTCCTTTAGTTTTATAAATTTATTGATAACCTAAAGTCTAATCAATATTTTAAATAAGTACACACGTAAACAAGGTTGATAAATACATTTAAATTAACTTAAAACTGATCATACGAATTAAAAAGTTGCAAGTAAAAATTATATAAAAAAATTGTTATTGTAGTTAACAAAAATTGGTTTAATTTTATGTAAATAACAATAATTTAAGTGATAGAGTATTCATCTGGCGCCATTTTCTTACTTTTTATCACAACTGACGCATACTAGCCATAATGAAGCCCGACGTCGCGATAGAACTAGTTTGTAATTATTTAAAATTGCTGTGTCTTCAGTGTATTTTATACGATATAATATTAACTTGAAAATAAGTCAAATATTAAATGGCCATACACAAAATTATTAAAAAATGAGACGTTCAAAAGTTGTGATGTAAAAATACCAACTTTTAATAAAAACAAGGCTGCTCAATGTAAGGTTAAAATTTAATAATTTAATTTTTAATCGATTAAGCCAATATCATAAAATGCATATTATACATCGCGATGTAAGATACGATAAGCGACATATTGTTGCATAGCGAAAATTTTTTGCCGCGCAGAATACACGTAAGGTGCATTACAAGGTTAAGACAGCTGTTTGTCTAATTAGAGGTTATGTTTAAATAATTAAGTAGGCACTACTACGAGCAGGTGCTTTTTATTTATGCAAGAATAAAATCATTATTTAAAATATGCCAAATTATGTACGAGCATAAATAATGGGTTGATAATGTTGCCAGTGCGATAAATTGTTTGACATCTCTTTTATTTATCATCTGTACATCGTGACGTCTTGTTTTTATAAATGGCAATTATAACTCACATTTTATCAGATTATACAATGTACGATTCTATTTTTAAATTTAAACATACATTATATTATTTATTTTAGAGCTACGAAGTAAGAGACTAGCTTCTTAAATTACTTATTTCCATGTTATTCTAAAACAAAATAGTGACTGGTACATATTGAAAGAAGTCAAAAAACCTCAAACCAAACAGGTTCCAATAGTTGAACAAATTATTTTATGTAACGAACATACGTGTACGAATATTTTAATTGTGAATATGTTTCAATGGTTGGTATTTCGTAATATTGAGTTATACTTACTTTTACTATAAACTCTGGAGAATAACAATAATATTATAACAATTGCATTGTAGAATAATATCTACAAATATGTAAAGTAATATAAAATTCCTTTACTCCGTTTTTTAAACATACGTTTAAGTAATACGTTTAAGTAGTACTTAAATAATCATGAATTAATCATGACTTATTTAAGCAATTTTTTTTTATATATTAATTATTTTATGAATTTACTTACGAATAACTAAGAATATTTACTAATCACAATCATAATATTCTTCATGCAATTTTAAAATGTTTTTCCACTTATTTCCGATCTTATTGTTCGATATTTCAAGTACATAAAAATACCCTTGATATCGAGGTTGAAAGTGTGACACTAACTAACTAGATTTAATTAGATATATAATCGTTAAACAAAAGAATCTATTAATTAGCACGCATAACCTTTAACACTTAAACCTAATTATAATACAACCTTCGTGTAATTGCGAATTCCGAAATTTAAAAAAAAAACAAGTTCAAATGAAATAGAATAATGTGTAAATTACTTTTAAATAAGTCACTGCCAATTTAAAAGGTATGAATTTTAAAACCGACGGGATTCCCGCAATAATTATTTTAGCCTTTATCCTTATGATACATATCAGGACATAAGGCTTATCACTAATATATTTTATTAATAAATAAATGTAAGCTTAATATTATCGTAAACTACGTAAGCACCAGCTATGTTTAATATATTATATAGTTCGCTATGTGATGTTTACACTTTCTTTGTCATTTTTTAACGGTTAAAATTAATTGGATGAAATTTGGCGCAGAGATAGATTAAAGTCTACATTAACAACACAACAGACCCAATAAATTCTTATTTCTATTCAAAATCAAGATAATAAACTAAAACCAACTCAATTTGTCTCTAAACTTGCATCAGCTTATATAACGCGAATTGCAGCATGTCTCTCAACAATATTTATGGAGTAACATCAAAGGGTAGCTAATTCGCTTATTAGTGATTTAGTGATCAATGATATAACCACAGATTATACTATACTAGATGTGACACGAAATTTTACATTAAAATGTAACGTGGCAAATTCTATTTGTGTATTAAATATTATAATAAGAACTTTATATCGAATCGCGATGAAAAAGAGTTGGTATTGTTTGCTTTATCTACACAAAAAGACTACAGAATTAATACGCAATATATAATAAGTATAAATATTTTTCAGAGTAGATAATTAAATCAACATTTTATAAAATATTTGTCTCGACTTTGAAATGTTCCTTTCATCGATAGATTGTTCCTATACATAATCGTATAGGAGCTACCAACGTTGACAAGAGAGAATTTTAGTATAGTTGGTTCTTTGATATACTGTTTCTCTTCCTATTTCGGTTAGAGTCCGGTCTGTCTCGCTGGCCGCAGTGGTTGCGTTTATTAGTGCGCATCTTATCTGCACAGGAAAATATCCGTAATTTAAAGTCATTTATTAACGCGTAATTTTTAATCTTTTGCCTTTAGATAGATCCATCAGACAAAATTTTTTTATTGCAAGACGTTTTTTTCGTTGTTAAATAGGTGCCAGACGCAATTTTTTATTTCAAAATCATTAAAATGTCATCGAAATAAGTGAAATTCCATCAACATGAGTCCCCGTGAAGGATATACTATGTATAATATTCATTTTACTATTTACAATTTTTTAGCAACAATCTACCATGGTGCCTCCTTTTCCCAACGAACCTCAAATAGGACGTTAATGTAAACTTGATAAAAACCAAATATCATCAAATTCATATTAATACCCAAAAGTGTAATATATATGAAACCATCTATTAAAAATATTAGTTTACTAATTATTCAATATAAGTATTAAAAAAGGATAATATAATATAAGTAATAAAGTTATTACTTACCTTTTAAGCGGACTCATGTTGATGTAATTTCACTTATTTCGATGACATTTTAATTATTTTGAAATAAAAAATTGCGTATGGCACCTATTTAACAACGAAAAAAACGTCTTGCAATAAAAAAATTTATGTCTGATGGATCTATCAAAAGGCAAAAGATTAAAAATTACGCGTTCATAAATGACTTTAAATTACGGATATTTTCCTGTGCGCACTAATAAACGCAACCACTACCGCCAGCCAGACAGCCCGGACTCTAACCGAAATAGCAAGAGAAACATTATATCAAAAACCCAACTATACTAAAATGACTTTTTTTAAAACGTTAATAGCTCCCGTACCATAACATTTCGTTTGTAAACCAACAATGTTTAATCAGAGTACACATAAGTAATAAAATATATTGTTGCACACATTAAACTTATAAATGTTATATGGCAAAGGGCTACCAATAAATGGGATAAAGGTGCATTGTATCGTAAGCTGCCATTTGCTACGCGTAATACAAGTAATACGTAATACAGTGGCTAATACCAAAGGTCATCCAGAAGTCAGTTACTGGGTCAGGCATTAGCCAGGCATATAAACCTTGGCTACATTACATAACACTTGCATAAGCATTGCGCTTAAACTGCAGCGTTAGTTGTTTTTAAAACACCGGTTTATCGGTTCTTTGATGCTGTTACATCATGTAGATTGCATTTATAGTTTACAACCTTTTGCTCATGTAGGTATGTACTACCGATCCATAATTTTAATTAAAAATCGTAGTTTTACATATTGGTTTCATGAATACATTGTTTCGTAATATGGTACCTAATATGTAAGGAAATTATTTATGCATGCAAGGTACATAATTAAGCTTTTTAATTTGTAAACTGTTTTAATTTATTGGTTTGTTTATAATTTCTATAAAGCGTTGGTGTCTTTCCGATATTTCTTAAAAAAATATGCCTTTCCTGTTACAAAACAATATTATTACTAACAAAGGTTCAACAAATAATAATCAATAAAGTCAATGAAGAATAAATCCAATCATTTGCCGTATTCAATTTTATCATATTTAAATCACTATGACTGGAATGTTTACAATTTTTTTTATAAAATGATATCACACTTGGAGTTCCATCGGATATTGACCCCTTAATTGCCTTTTTTGTTTACATATGTAAAAAAATTACCAAGGCCGTCAAAGATTATTGGCTTTGACGAAATCGGGCATTATACACTAAAAGTTCCTATAAAGAATACACCCACTTTGAAAGCCAAAATTGGCTATCCACCTTATTTTTAAACTTGACGATATTTTTTGAAAATTAGTAACTAATCGACAAGTTTTAGAATTTGCCATTCATTTAAATTTTATTTGATACAAATACTAGATATTATTATAATATATACTTGCGAAGTATAAATATATAAATTAAATTTATATAAAAAATATATTCGACACTAGATCATTGGCATTGCAGCGAATGCCAATACCTATACTGGGGTATGATGAGCGCGCGAGCGTTCAACCCGCTGATCTACCTAATCAGAGTAACTCACTAGCCTCCGCTGTATTCTTAGTTCCTGGAATTAATGAGCAGCTCTATTTTTTTATGCGCGCCGTGTTACGAGTTACGACCGCTTCGCTATTTTTCATAATTTCTTTATTAATTAAGTGTGCGTTTATTTTACTTATATTTTAATTTTTTATATTATATTCTATCTAATATTTCATCAATACCTATATAGTTACAAAAATAGTTTTTCTACCAACATATACTTATCAGTCAAAGCACTTGCACTATCTTGTGAAATACTCCATAAAAATATTTCAAATGTTAAAGTATGCGTATCCGACATGTACCTTTGCTAGTTAGCTTGTGATAACGTATGATAACGCACACGAATAAAAATGTCTCATAGTGTGCTAGTGGGCGTAATTTTCACCTGTATCTGTTTATGCTGCCCTGGTAGTGAAAACATAGTAGCGGCTCACGAACAAAACATTTTAACGTAGGAAAACCGTATGTGTACGTACGTATGTATATAGACTATTAAATACACACATAGCACATGCCCCCATTCTCAACAAATCTGTTTTGTATGTTGTGAAAATCTATACCAACATTGTATTTTATACACGTAGTTACGTAAGTGGCAGTATCTCATAGCAGGGAACGTGTGTTAATAGGTACACTGTTTCCGCATAGGTTCTTGCTTCTTAGCAACACAAACGTGCTCTCGTGTGAACACGAGATCGTCAACCTTACAATTTAGAAAAAATCTTTTCATATCTTTGGTCACTACAATACAATTATTATCGATGATTCTAACTAAAAAGTAAAAAGATAACAATTACTTAAAATGAGATTGTCCTATATTGTATTTGCTTCAAGTATCGTTTTAACCATATCTGAAATCGCAAGAAAAAACTTAAATTGTCGTATTTCATGGAAATGGATTCCGTCAAAACGTCATTTGTGTGATGTGACGCGCCTACACGCGTTCACGCACACCTTTGTGCCACGTGCCCACATGCTCATAAGATCCTCCGCATAAAATACATTGAAACTGGGTACGTCATAAGTTCACCTCTCGCGGTATCTGCGAGCCTGGTACCGCGTCTCCCCGTAATAAGCTGAAGATAACTCGCTTTTCTTGATCTTACAGCCAACACCATTATTTATTTAACTTCCGCGTAACTTTAGTATTCAATTTCAAATGATATTTACGTCTAAACTGCGCTCTAAAATTAATAGCATCATTTTTATTAAGTAATAAATAGAATATTAAATTCATTAAATATTTATTTTACATGATTTTGTTTTAAAATAAATTCAATTATGTCTCTAATAAGAAGGTCACGATGAATGGACAAATGAGATTTGTCTAAAGTCGCTGGATTACGAGGTCTTTTTTTGTTTACGACTTGCGTCGTGAAACGACGGCTACGAATAACTGACTTCCATCGAGTTATGCTGTCCTAGTACAAACTGTTCTAGTTGACGATCCAAGCGATCACGAGATTGTCGATTGAAAAGGATGAGCCAAACTTTTTATAATTAAAAAAACATTATAATTATTTAAAATTCAAATTCTTCAATGTTTTTTCTAGATTTCACACAAAAAGAAAAATAAATAAAAACGTACGCTTCAAACCTGTAACGCCATCTGTTATCGACTGGCAGGCAACATTAATTGCATGGATAAAGAAGAACAAAAATATCTAGTACTCAAATGTGGTCAATTTGAAGGATTATTTAAGGCAATGTGTCGCCGGGTTTAATTGAACAATGACAGGTGCAAAGAGCCTGTTTACCAAGGATGACCACTGTGGCCGGTGCACATTGGGCCAAATGACAACATTTTTTGCTCATAGCACTTATAAAATAATGACTATATTGTTATACGCTTTATGTAATAGGCAACTTAACGACAACTGCGTACATATAATATGTATCCAAACATCTTTGTCCGAATGGTACTTAACATTATTTTATTAACTGAAATAAATATATTCGTTGGAATGTTTCGGATAGCACACGGCAACCTTTTAAGTTTTTAAAAAAGAAGAAAAAACACTTCTTTTTGTTAATTTCAAAAAATAACAATGCACAAACATAACAATTGCATTGCACAAACGCCGAAATAAATGAATATTTTTTGCTATTAAAAAACATTTGCAAAAAAATTAGATAAACGAATGCAATAGACACTCTGGTGGTCGCCTTAAAACGCAAATGTTTTATTTATGCAAAAAGGTTGCATTGTTTCGCAACTTCGCAAAAGATGCCGACACAATATAATGTGTTCAAAATTTATTGTAATATTAGCACATTTTAACTATTCTTATTCTATGCCGTGAGTCATTCACCTTAGTCAATGTTATATAACAATAACTTACACAACACGCAATATCAATAAAATACGATACACATTTAACGTATAATTAGAAAAATATGTAGTTTAAAATTGTTACAGTGTTACGTCCAATTTAAACTAGAGCATATTGTAAATGTAAATAAAAAGAAATATGCAAAACGCAGATGCCACCTGACGTGCATTAAACTCGAGATATAGGCTATTGAAAAAACCGGTCAAGTTTACCCATGTATTATCTTACATCAGGTATTAAAGCATTATGGACAGAAAACTAAACTTCATCGCGTAAATTATTGTCTAAAATTATATCTTAGTAGGTACTTGTTTAAGCATATACAGGGTGTCCCACTATTGGTATACTAAGCGCGAAGGGCCTTGTAGTTTTCCATACACTGATCACGTAAAAAATACTTAAACAACAAAATTACGTCAAAAATTTTTTGCTAAATTTTTCCTGAAAATCCATGTTTTCTTCTCTAGCTTCATGCAGCCGGTATATAACTCTTCTCTAATGTGAGCATTTTGTCTATGAAAACACGATAGCTCACGTGCTGGTGGCAAAGTTGGGCGGATTGCTTGTTATGGGTGTACACATAGAGTTTTAAGAATTCATCTATTTGAAAAAAAAATGCGTGTGGAATTTTATAAGTATTTTTTACGTACTCAGCGTATGCCAAACTATAACCTCCATTGAGCTTAGTATACCAACAGTGGGACACCCTGTATACAATAATACAATACAAAAAGATTTATTTCAACCAAAACAGAACATACACAATATTAAATCAAATAATACAATAAAGAAAATAACAATAATAGAACATAATATACAACAAGTTTAAAACGACAAGAACAACAAGTGTGTGTGTGCATTTTGGCTGCAAATAGGCCCTGGCTCAGCATAATGTTGTAGCAGCATGCTGCACAACGCTGATAATTCTGCCAGATACCCAGAAGAATAGTTTGCGCCTCCAATCAAGTATAAATAAATATAATAGAATAGATAGAATACATGATGCAAAAGCATGACATGATGTTTCTGAAATTGCATGGAATTCTTGTCTGTATTTCACATTTGAAAACTTTCTTTAATAGTTCCAGATATTGGTTATTTATAAGAAGACATTTAAATTTCGAATATTTCTCTAATTTGTTTTTTTCTTTTGTTACAGATATACTGGACGATGGTTTTCCGCTTAGCACATCGAGTTTTTCTACAATCTATGACCCTCCAACCTTCGTGTTAATACTCATTAGATTTAAGATGCTAATTGACTGATTGTTCTATCGTCAACTTGCACATATCTTTCATGCATTTATATTTTTAAATTATTTTATTTTAAAATAAGAATGATGCGTTATTGACGGAATGGACTAAATCAAAATTGAAATAAGATTAGTTTATAATATAGAAATGTAAGTAATTGTCATTCTGTCAGTGACGTTTATCTTCTTCTAGATTAAGTTATAAAAGACAAGCAAAAAGAGGCAAAGGGTTTTTTGAATGGTTCTCTTCATTTAAACTGTATATTATCCGAGTAACCTTCAAAATTTACCGTATTATAATACCTATGTAAAAGGGAGAAATTATTTAGCGATTAGTTTGTATAATCTACTTCTTATTCGAATAAATCGAGTTACCATTTTTTTTTTCTTTTTGCTTTCGCAAGTGTAAATAACCGCTTGTGCTTATGTTTTTTTTTTTAATTGGACTGAAATAGTAATTGAGACTGTACTAAGGCCGCGTTTCCATGTGCAAGAAAACTTCCGCGAGAAATGTCCGACAGTCTGTCTGACAGCAACTTGCAAGTCTAATTCTGCGTTTCCACCTGCAAGAAGACTTGCAAGTTGCTGTCAGACAGACTGTCGGACAGATGCAGATGGAAACGCGGCCTAACAATGAATTCAGTGTTGCCAATAAAGACTGATCGGGACACAAAAGTGCTGCTATGAAATCTTTAGCCCATCTGGATCCCACCCTAGTGTAATTCAAAAACATGTAATTCGTTTTATTTTGTCTTAAGTGTATGTAATAAAGATGTTTATATTATAATTATGTTGTTTTATTAAATTGTCATAAAAATAGTAGTGAATGAAGAATCAAATTTGAGTAGATAGATATTTATTGAAGAATTAATAATAACTACTGCTAATATGCTTAATTGATATATACAATAATATTATGTTATACTAATTTAGCACAACACTTATTAAGGTATCTGGCAATTTTTAACACATTATAAAAAGTATTTTATACTTAAAAAAAGTCACTATTATACAATTTTATTAGCAAAATATTAACACATGAGTGATAACATCAATACAAACTATTTGTTTCTATATCAACATGGATACAAAAGATCAACGCTTCAAAATAGATAAGAATTATCTAAAATAGCAAAATGTGCAAAATACAAGATGTCGTAAAACTTTTGTTTCGCATATTCATTTTAACATTTGTACAATTGTTAATGTAGTTGGAAAAGTAAAAAATGGACAGTCGATATATGATATAAAAAATCTCTCAGGTCAATATGGTAATTGTACCTTAAACCTTACAAAGAAGCTCGAAATCTTAAAAAATCCTGGACATGATATTATATGGATTTTAGTTTTAGTTAAATATAGATATAAAGACATAAAGTATAAATGCAATTATTAAATATTTGAACAACCTAACGAAATTTTTGGAGAGTCATAGGCAAGTAAAACCATAATAGTAGAAGAAATTCGATTGCTGAGGAGGGATCATCATGGCACGCCGAGCGTCGCCATGGTAACGTGAAAGACGCGAGTTCAAATCTCGCTTCATTTTTTTTTAATATTTATCGACTACCTTACTTGGGATTTACGCTTAATGTTTTTAAGGAATTAACATGTCTTTGACTATGAAATGCTACTAGGAACGAGATCACTATGTCAATTATTTTTTATCTGCGAAGACAAAAGTCGGGACGCAACTCACGCAAGCCTTCCCCAATAGGTAATGTATTTTCTTTTTATTTTTTAAACTGTAACAAAATTTTACTAATTTTGTGTCACCATTGTTCCATCCACCCATCACCAAAGTTAAAATTATCTACGAAGAATATAATAATATATTGTGTAGTAAAGTTTTTTCTAATTTAAAATATTTTCAATCAAGAAATGATATCTACATTTTACAATCCAGACAGGTGATAGAAAAATTATAATTAAACTGGATTAATGCGCATCCATGTCTAGACTTTGAAGTTTGAACACACATTAATAATTCATAGAAATATAATTAGAATACAATTAACACAAATGAAGAACTATTATGGCTAAATTCCTAAGCAGTATAACTAGGACTTGGTAGATAATGTTATTTTAAAACTTGGTATCTGTACTAATATTATAAAGCTGAGGAGTTTGTTTGATTGCTTGAACACACTAATCTCAGGAACCACGGGTCCGTTTTTAATAGAACAAAAGTGATTGGCACGGCTTAATCCGTTGACCAGAGCTAAAAAAATACCTACGTTACTTGGTAACGATACTTCATATGGTAATATTTTATAACTTCTACTACAGTGACTCTTGAATTTATTACAAAACTAGCTGTTGGTCTTAGCGTGATGATATAGCCTATAGCCTTCCACGATGAATGGGCTATCTAACACCGAAAGAATTTTTAAAATTGGACCCGTCGTTTCTGAGATTAGCGCGTTCAAACAAACAAACTCTTCAGCTTTATAAGTAATATATTAAGTATAGATTCTGTATCTTTGTCTTTTGTTTTAAGTTATAAACAAATTTATACATTATAAACTCCAAGCTCAGTATCTATCTTATAAGTTATAAGTAGGTAATGCCCTAACTTCGATGACTCGTCTAGCGGTATCCATGTATCTAGCCTATGTAGTGCGACCCGTTAACATCGATAGGGATGTACGTGATTATCGATAGTTTATAGAACGACTGGGTTGTACGAGGTGAGGTGTGGAGGAATAAAATGCATGTGGGATTTCAGGAGAAGGGACTGTGTACTGTATAATATAGTGTTTTAATATCGTCATTTACTTTATTTCATTTTGACTTTCAAATGATCGCAAATATATGTTTTTGTGTTTATGTAAAAAGACTTTTATTAGAACGTAGGAAAATTAACGATTTAAGACATCCTATGTGTTCGCAATGATACAGTTTTTCAGGTTAAAAAAATTATTAATTAATATAATCTATTAGGAAACTCAATGCATATTTTCCCTTATACATGTTTACCAAGGTAACCTAGGGCCGTTAGAATTCCTGCTCATGATTAACGATCTACCGGAATCAACTGGTATTTATTGTAAATAATTTAATAATACTTTTCAAAACTGCGGGAGTCTGTTTATTTTTAAATGCACAGATGCTGGAAATATAGGTGACCTTTGCGGTATGCATATTGTATGTAACAAAAGTAAACATTAGGTTTAATTGTATGTAACAAAAGTAAACATTAGGTTTAATGAAATTGAAATCAAGTCTGTTAATGCTCCGTATAATAGGCCTAGTTATAGAGAGAAATGAAGTTTTTTAAATGTAGTATTTAAACATAATTAGTTACAAGCACTTCAGTTAATAAAAATATGTTATTGTAAGGGCGAAAGATATACGTTAAATTTAGCGTAGACGTAATGTAGTACCACAGTATTACAATATTATTTATAGATATTGTAATACTGTGGTAGTACACTGACTGTTGGTGTTACAGACTACCTGAGGTTTGAAGCCTCAGTCGAATTTCATTTAATTAAACGGTCGTGTAATATAATAATTCATAATCTTACCATCATAGTTATTGCTTTATTTTAAAGTTATTCTAGACTTAGCTTAGTCATTTCCCAAGATCCTTCTCATAAACTTAAAAAATTAGGATTGAACTAAAGATAAGTGCATAAACTGCTCCATGCAAAGCATGTAACCCTTATAGTAATTGCAAAGATTAGATAACAATTGAACATTTAAATCAAAGAACTAAACAAATAGGAAGTAATTTTCGTATCATTACCATTCGCTTATTTAATTGAAGGTGTTAAAATGCTGCATACATGAAATAATTGAATGCCATTGAACACTAAATGTTAATTAATGAAATCTTACGTACGATTCGCGGAATTTTTCAACAATGCGTTAATATAAAGAAAAATATTCTCAAATGTATTTTATGCAACAATTATAACAAAGTATTGTCACCAGGAATGCGGTTTTATGACGTGAGTATCGACCAATTATACTCAAATAATAAAATTATCTTAAAAATCGACTCCTAAAGTGGTATAGCCGTATATATTATATGCATTTTTTATTATCTGTGGCGCGTGGACACTATAGCTTACTCAATGTCGAAACACATATCCTAAAAAGGTAAGTAGCGCCACCTGTTGGAAATTAAACAGGTTGCGTCGACTCGAGCATCGTAATATTACTCGATGTATGAGTTGATTCTATTCGAAGTTTATCGTGTCGATGACAAAAAACGAATAAATGGAATATTTTTCGACAAGCACTAAGAACGTACAGGTGCTCCCCAAACATCTGTTTATTAAACTTTATTATAATAACATCTATTTTTGAAGTTAGTGTTTCTTATTAATTAATAACAATAAAAGGTAGTGTAATTAGTTTTATTTAATGTTGATTGTATGTGGCGTTCTATACCTACTAATTGCGACTCAATATCAAACATAGTTTTTTTATCTCAGTCCTAAAATGGTTATATCTATTACTGACCGTATTCTTATGACCAGTGCAAAATGGCGACACATTATTATTTAATTTATAACACTCTAAAAATAAACTGCATTTATTGAATTAAAACTTAATTAGGTTAACCACAATAATTAACATTGTAGACTTGCTACACCAAACACATCCTAATTAAGTTGATAGTTAATTAAGCTATCAATTCAGTTTATTAAATTACTGTCAATTAACACTAGCTTCTTGAACTGTAAGAAACAGTAGCAATTATATATTTTAAATCGAATCTATTTTAAAACGATATAACATCGCTTTGTATTCTACTTACAATGTATTTACAAGTAACAATATCCTCTACTCTATGTTACTTGGATATTAATACCATTGATAGTTTAAAGTATCGATATCAGAACATCGATAGACTATCGATAGAGCGTCACGTCCCGCGGCAGGATCAGGGATACGCGGGCACTAGCGCACTGGGTCGCCGGTCGGCCGGAATGCGGAAGCATGCTACACACTGTCGGACGGGATATCTTCGGATTTGTGGATGCTTTTTGAAAATTTAATTTGAGAAAGGTAGGTATCAAATGATAAGTTGTAAATTGATAAGCTTTGTGATAGAAATTATTTGAGGGTTGTGTTGTTTGTTGTGTGATTGCTTGATTTCGTTATGTACGGTTTTCTAATTCTAGTATTAATTGATATTTCAAAAATCGTTACGTATTTTTTATTTAAAGTTCTGATAAAACTTATCAATTGAAATTATTAATTAACCTACATAAAACTTAATTACCACTATAAATATCCATCGTCGATTAAGCCTTCAACAAAAAAAAAATCATTCCAAAACATCTAAGAAAAATGTCATAAATCTTCAGATTTATCCCATACTGCTCTCACGTGTACAATAATATTTAACGGTAACCATATAACTAAAACTCGAGCGTTAGGTGCCGATAAAAAATGATTCCTTCATGGTCCTCTAAAAAACATAGTCCTGTTACTTATGGGGTACTGACCCCAAGATATGGGGTGGAATGACCTATTTAATTTGAATGCGGTCATTATAGCTGCATTTTAAACCTTATCTCGAGGTATGTTGATTGAGTAATCGAGCGCATCCATTGTTAAGGATTCTTGTTAAAAATGGCGGCGGACAAAATGGAGCCAACTATTTTGACAGATGATGGTGATTTATTTTTCTTTTTTTTTTATTGCAGTAGCATTGATTTAACAACCTGCCAGTATGTGCTTATTACTTTTTTGACAATCGAATCATAATTTGTATGAATGCGTCAATGCACTCGCCTTTCGTTGAATGAAATTAAGTTTAATTAATTATTAATAAAATTATATTTTGTACCAGGTAGGTAAATTTTTAGAATAACCATAATATAAACTAGTTTTATGTATTCATAAGGAATAGGAAAGGTCAAACAGATTAATAAATCTACTAGGTACTTATAGCAATAAATATTTATTTGAAAATCTTTTGCCTAGTAACATTAATGTTTTAATTAATTACACAAACTTGTTAAACCTTCCTCAATAAGAAATTTAGAGTCTGTCTATAGAAGTTTTGAAAAAAAAAATGTTTTTAACGTTTTTCCTATCACTAAGTATTCAAAATATATTTTCATCAAACTTTTTCGAATTTACACGAAAATTCGAAATAATAGTTTATCTACAACCTCTCACATAGCTAATGGTATAATTCCATGAATAAGAATCAAATTACGTGAATTAAGCGTTTTCTTCGTTATTTTTATAAATTAAACGAAGCTTGCTCCAAGTTGGCTCATAAAGATAAAAATTGTCTAGTAAAATAATGCATTAGTTCCAGCATACCCAATAAATTTAATACTGTAATACATCAATACAAAGATTGTTATCGAAATTTACATACATCTAATTTGACCTTTTTACTATTCTCGGTACTAAATATATCATTGTCTAAACTTTGTCTTTTAAGTTTTAAAATAAGGATAAAATTGTACATTTACAGAACTAGTTTAAATAATCTAGATTATTAATAAAACGTAAAATTTAAGCGAATGGCCTTCGTATTCATTTTACGCCTACTCAATGAAACAAAAATGCAGTTATAAACCGCATTTTTTATTTCAATAAAAAAATATCGCCATTCTTTTATACTCTATGGACACGGCCTTTTTAATTCTTTTCGGTATTTCGTTGTGTAACAGATTAAATATTTTAACGGAATCTTTGAGAGCAATTTAAATTACGCCGCGTAATAAATTGATATTATTTTTGGGTCAATGTGAGAAATATCCATGATTTCACCCGATTATTTGGTGCTGTAACTTTTAAATACTTTTGTAATATATTTAAAATCAATGTAATGCTTATTACCTAATATGTATATGTTTTCAATCATTTGTTAAGACATAAAACTATTTTTTTTAACAAAAAAGTTATTTGTTATTGTCTATAGCTAAAACAATAAACAGTCTGTAGACATTGCGTTAAATTCTGATAACGATCAATGAATCTCTTCCTTTTGGATTACATGAATAACCACGGAAGAAGCCATTTTGTCCTATTTTTATATTTCATATCAAACTTTAATATAAATTAATAAAAATATAGAGATAATATACAAAGCTTTCATACGTTTAATCGTATTATTATAAGTAAGCAATTTTTCATTTATTTATTACTAGCTGCGCTTCGCGGTTTCACCCGCGGGGTCCGCTCCTGTTGGTCTTAGCGTTATGATATAATATAGCCTATTACCTTCCTCGATAAATGGGCTATCTAACACCGAAAGAATTTTTCAAATCGGACCAGTAGTTCCTGAGATTAGCGCGTTCAATCAAACAAACAAACAAACTCTTCAGCTTTATAATATTAGTATAGATATAACACATTATAGTCCTTTTCACCTATGATGATTCCTATGACACTTCATCGTGTTCCGAATTACGTATTTTATGTTTAAAAAGCCAAAATAATTTTAGTGCATAATATTTTTATTTTATGGCGGCATTATTACCAAAAATATAAAAATGAAACATCTTAAGCTTATAAATCAAAAACAGTATTGTTTAGTTTAATATAATGAAAAATAAAATAAAATAACACAAAAATATAATACCTACGCAATTCGTGTACATGAAATGGATCGTTGAAAAATCATAGAGTTGGAAAATCATATAATCGGCGCCCATCTTGTGATCGTTTGTCAATCGAGTCAATCGTCTGTACGAGTGCGTCAGCCGTGTATACAAGTTGCATTTCTATATTGATACTTTACGTGGTATTCTGTTATTGTTACTAATTGTTATTGTTGACTTTTTGTTGTTGTTGTTTGCTAAGTTTCCTTACTTAATTGTTGGCGAAATTCCGAAAAAACTAATTTTGGTACTTTATTCAAATCAATTTCATTTCCATATAAAATATAATCGATTATCGGAAACAATTGATACGATTTCAGTAAAGGAAATCTCTACACATGTCAAAAATCGATGTGTCACAGAAATCATCTTAGGTGGAAAGGACTATAGTTGTCAGTGACAAAAACCGTCAAGTAAAGTGAACTACCCATTTCAATTGAATTTATTGTTATGGCTTTATTTCTTCTCAAGCACGTTGCAATAATTTCTGACACCATAAATTCACTCTTCGTAATATTTATTCCATTTATTTTATCAAAATTTCATGGTTTTATACCCTAATGTTAACAAAATAAATATTAATAACTAAACACCAATAAGATTAAACTTGTAAATGACACGCTTGCAAAAAGTATTCAGTCTCTTGGAAATAGCCTTGAAATTTTACAAGTTAATACATTTTTAAAGTCAAATTCCTTTTTTTACACAAAAGGAAGCTAAGGCCACGTTCGTATAATGCGGTCAATAGTCATACGATACGTGTGTCCATGTTGTAAATTATGTATTTATATTTTACTAGCTGCTCCGCGCGGTTTCACCCCCGTGGCTCCACCCCTGTTGGTCGTAGCGCGATGATATATAGCCTATAACCTTCCTCGATAAATGGGCTATCTAACACCGAAAGAATTTTTCAAATCGGACCAGTAGTTCCCGAGATTAGCGCGTTCAAACAAACAAACAAACAAACTCTTCAGCTTTATAATATTAAAGTATAGATATACCATTGAAATAATATACAATTAATTATCTTACACTCATTATTTGAAATAAACTACGCTCTTATTATATTGTACCTACATAATATTACTACAAGAATTTATGAATGGAAAATAAGAATTCATAATTTTAAAGATAATTTGAATTTAAAAAATGATCTATTTAACTAAAATAATTTGTATAATAAATAGAAAGTTGCTTATATACAGGCAAAAAACATTTTTTCAATCGATTACACAACATAGGTAGTCAATATCAACACCTGAAATCTTAAATTACAATAAAACCTCTTTTCCCAAAACTTTTTAGTTTCCTCATTTTACTGTCACTAAATAAATAAAAAAAAACATATCATGACCCCTTAACATGCATGTAACTCGCATTTGCTCCAAAAACTATATTTACTCTGTAATAGGCTAAACCGTGAAATTCAAACATAGACAACCTCTTTGTTCATAAGTGTATAGAACAAACATACATAAGTATACTCATATTTACACATTGACTCATGATCAGGGCACCATGATGTCTTATAGCAGTACTAGCTGTGCCTCACGGTTTTACCCGCAGTGCTCCGCTCCTGTTGGTGTTAGCGTGATGATACACAGCCTATAGCCTTCCTCGATAAATGGGCTATCAAACACCGAAAGAATTTTTCAATTCGGCCCAGTAGTTCATGAGATTAGCGCGTCCAAACAAACAAACAAACATACTCTTCAGCATAGCGCTGTCACTTTTCCACACTGGAAATAATACTGCTTAGAGATATCGTACGGAGGTAAGAATAAACATCCGAGTCCTTCGTATAATTTTTGAACGACAGTCTTGAAAACGTGCGGTCTATAATATTCCCCCATAATAAATAATCAATGAATGTACATAATAAAGCCATTGATAAAATGCGAATGAGTGCCTAGTTTTTGAAGTATGAATAAATCGTTATATTTTAATTGGATACCTATTTTGAAAAGATGTAGAGTAAAAGAGCCTTACGATTGTGAAAATAACTGGTTTGATATTATAAATTGTTAGGAAAAACTTAGTTCATTAGAAAATATGTTCATTAAAATCCATCGTTGGAGTTAGATTACGTTTGTAGCTACATAAAAAAACTTATTGTTATGAAGAGTCTGGCTTCTGGATCAGTAGAAATTAAAAGGTTAAAATTTCTATTATTATTATGAAGAGCCTGCGTGAGTTACCACAGTTACCGGCTACCGCAGTTAATACGATTCAAAATATCCTTACCTTTCATTCTTCTTTGCAAGTCTATTTTAATAAAGATATAAATAAATTGATAGTTTTAAAGACTTACATAAAATCAATGAACAATAAATGATAACAATCTTGTGTGTTGATAATCTTGATTGTCAATTAGGGAAGCGTGTCGTCCTTTTGGGTGGCCGAACCTAACCGTTCTGATTTCGTCTATAAAGTAAACATTTCCTTACAAAAGTAATAAAAAATTGATATCATTATTTGAGTGTCATTATCGAGAGTATTCTTCGTATGATAGAGCATAAAGCAAAGTAAAGCAAAAAAAATAAAGCATCGTTAGAATATGTATTTGTAGAAATATCATGGTTTTGATTGCAGTTTTGTCTTCTGTTTTAAATTAATTATTATCTTGGGCTTTTATGTTATTACTATTTGCTTTTTTATTCTGGTAATATGCAAGAGAATAATGACGAAGTGGGATTTGAAACCTTGTTTTTTAAGAAAAATAAGGTTTCAAAAGCCTCACGGTATTCCTATATATGTATATCCTACGGTAAGCCGTAATTAGCCATGTTCTTACCTAAAACGGGAAAAATAGATAAAGACAAAAGCTTAATCAACTACTAGTTAACCTATTACTTAAATATTAACCTAGATAATGGAACTTCTAGATTAAAATATCCACTTTTAACGCGTTGTCATGTTGTGTGTCATTAAAAAATGAACATAATAATATATTATTATAGGCGAATGTGTATTTTACTCGGATAATATAAATTGTACATATATTGTTTATGTTGCACCTGCTCCGAAACACTAAACAATTATATGAAAGGAATTTTATTGAAGCAACCATTTTTAAACACATCCCACTAATTTGTTTTAAGTGGATATTAAAAATGGACATTACCTATTTTTTATCTGTAAACATTTTGTTTTGGATCCCCGCTTCTGCTATAAAAATGAATTATGAACGAAGTTTACCTACACTAACAATATATCATATGCATACACTTATCAATTTAAAAGCTGCCTAGAAACATTTTATTTTCAATTTTAGGATGTCATAGTTAGGGTCCAATAGTCCTTAGTAGTTATTTATTTATTTATTTATTTATTAACACTTTATTGTGCTGGCATACAAATAAATTCTTAAAATTAAAACTTAAAACTAGTCCAGCACAGAAGGCGGCCTTATCACTTAAGAGTGATCTCTTCCAGGCAACCTACTGTGTGGAGTAGTTACATGTACAAGGCTACAACAAAGTTACTATTTAAAATATCCTTAAAAACCTGTTAATCATACGTGCGCGGTCAGGAAGGAGTTTTGCTACGGTCTCAACATTTATACATATTGCCTTCATAATATTAATGTTTCCTACATTCAAGTTTTTCGAATTACGTACAACTCGATCCCTAAATAAAACTCATTGAAAGCCGCTGCAGTCAAAGAGTTCTAGTCCTTTACCGACCTAATAAAAACTTCTATTAATTGCGTAAGCGTAAGTAATAAACTTTTGGATTGGTTAAAAATAACCAAGTCAACGCACCACCGACAATCCGGGTATAAATTCTTAAAAAACATAAACTTCACTAGCCTTTAATTATAAACAACATAAAAATGTTCGGTTACATTTTAATTTTCGAACGCCGCACAGACTAATAAGAATCAAATTGGAATTGGAGGGAAAAGTGACATGTGACGTTTTCGTCCAAAAATTATTACTGAAATCTATGATTAGAACTGGATTCTAATACACAAAAAATAGAGTTTACTATTGGCGTTTGAGGTTGGTGCGTTTGAATCTTTATTCTGCGCCTCGATTCCGGCTAGGATATAGGTCATTGCTCCCCTAAACCTGCGGAGTAGTCGGGGCAGTTCATAAGTACTCCCATGTTTAAATTGCCCAACTCGTATGTACTCTCAGTACAGGACTCGGACATTACGTACTCACGACAGGCTCCCGACAAATAACTATCATGTGGTTATAGCATCGTGTTTTAGAAGGAATCTTCTCGAAGACGCGCCTCAATTATAAGGATCGTTTCATTTGAACTCGTACAAACCGATACTAATCTTCAGTGTTTTATATTACGTATTGAAATAGCAATAGTTAACAATTTATGCATAAATTAGTGCTCAAGTAATTGTTGATTAACCCAGATAGCGACGTATTTTTTCCTTTGGCTGTTATTCGCTAACTTATGGAGCTCATTATTAAAAAGTGAATTACTCAGACATAGACAATATTTTAAGAGCGATAGTAATCAAGTATTTATAACTGTTGAAGTTTATTAAAATACAATCATTCAATCGTTTAATAAAATGTTGCATAGGAAACTCAACATTGTTACAACTTACAAGCTCTTTATACTATGTAACAAGTCAAACTTATAGATAAATTAAAACTTAAATTTTATTAACTTAATGAAATTCGTAATAAATTCAACTATTAAAATATGTTTTGACATAGCTATTATCTATTCTACAAATATATTTGATTTGTTTGCTTTTGACCTGTCTGGCGTCTGATAATAATCTTGCAAAAGATGGCTTGATGTCGATTGTATGGACCAATATTCCGAAAAAAACAAACACAAACACAATTATTAGGGAATGATATTCGTCATTATAAATTTCAATACATAAAAGGTTATACTTGTCCCATACAAAGGAATCCTCTAAAATTTCTAATAGGTACATGATTTTAAAAGAGCAACTATGGAGTTTCTTGGCGGTTCTTCTACATAGATACTGCTTTCCGAATCGGTGGTAAATGTTAAAAATATGACGATTCAAAAGTGCTTTAAAAAGAAGTCTAATAATTGAATAAATAAATGTTTGAGTTTGAAAAGTAGCCTATCTGAAGACCATGCTTAAAAACTTAGTTCCTTTGTTTAATTTTAAGTACAAGCACAGTCACATTAAAAACAAATAATACTACTAAATCCATTTTATTTTCAAAATTTCTCAATAATCGGAAACCGTTACATCCCAATCCCGTGTGATTTGGAAAAAATGTCGCTTTTATAGTTAATATGTGTTTCCGGATGAGAAATGTGGTCCATACGTTTGGTTTTCATAATTTTGCCACAAAAACTTCGGACGCATAATATAGTCAGAGAGCTGGTGAAAAAATAGCCTGGACACACTAATTAGCTCGTCATATAACTATGTAGAGCGAAAGACGTAGATAAATGGGTTTGTTTTTATAATGTATAGTCTTGGATTGTCATGTTAATCTACTAGTATAATATGTAATTCTGTCGTTAAGTTAACGTTTCTTGTGTTCTTATAGATAACTAGCGGTCCGCCCCGGCTTCGCCCGTGGTACATATTTCGCAATAAAAGGTAGCCTATGTTCTTTCTCAGGGTCTAAAGATTATGTGTGCCAAATTTCATCAAAATCGGTCCAGTAGTTTATGCGTGAAAACCATACATACATACATACATACAAACCTTTCCTCTTTATAATATTAGTATAGATTTATAAAGCTTGTATTGGCTCCGTCTTATGTATATAGTTCAAATGAGTATACTTAAGTTTACATTAAATGAAGTTTAATCAATATATTTTTGAAAAAAAGCGAATACAAAATTTTCTCTTTTTTATTGTTGTCTTTAATGTTTTAATTAGATCATTATCGCTTTTCCCTCCCCAGCTCTCTGCCCACCTCGTTTCCGTATATAGCGGTGTATTTTTTGCATTTCACGTGTGTTTGAATCGTGAGAATATAAATATGCAACTTGTGTTCTAATAAGTTCCATCGTTTGCCATACAAACCGACATTTCTTATCTGTATAGTAAATCACTAGGCAACTCCTTAATATTCTGTCTACGTCATTTGACATCATTTTATGCGATTTTATATGGCAATAAATATTTGTGGTGCACGCTTAAATATTATGTCATGCGTTTGTTTTGTATTAGAACTATTTATGTTGTTTAGTTGAAGTATATGTAAGTACCTATATTAATAATATAATGGTTTAAGAGGAGGAAGTATAGTTTGATAAATGGCTTTTAAAAACGTAAAATTGCTATCAATTTGTAGTGTAAGTATTTTTTTTAAACAGGTAAGGTCTTCAAGCGTAGAGTGAACAGGTACCTTAGGAGATTGTGGTCAAGCGCTTCCCTATTCACAATAAAAAAAAGAAAAGGTAAAAGTTTTCTAATAAAAATATTCAATTATTACTAATAATAATGAATATATAATGAACAACTAAAAATTCTTTTGAATAACTATTTACCTGTTTAGAATAATTTCAGTATATGAAATAATGTAATGATCGTGAAAAACCAATAAATTGATGTGAAGTACCAATTACTAGTCTAACATTTTCTTCGAACAAACTTCAACGAACTAAATTTCTCAATACTCCATCGAATACAAATTATTTGTATGCAAATTCGTAACTACGATAATAATTAAAAATAAAAAGAGTTGCGAATAAGTAGCATACAAAAAAGAGGTATTTAACAGGTGTATACAGTGAACAGGCTTTAATAGACTGATTTTGACGGGACAAGTGACTAGCTGGACTGGAGAAGGTGTGGAGATGATGTTTGCATACAAAAATTATATAGCATTTTATATAAAACTAGAGGTCCGCCCCGGCTTCGCCCGTGGTACATATTTCGCAATAAAAGGTAGCCTATGTCCTTTCTCGGGTATCAAAATATCTCCATACCAAATTTCATGCAAATTGGTTCAGTAGTTTAGGCGTGATTGAGTAACAGACAGACAGACAGAGTTACTTTCGCATTTATAATATTAGTAAGTATGGATTAAGTATAGGTTTAACTTATGAATACTAAGATATGTTAATGTAAGTCGTAAGAGTTATTTTTTTATTGTAAAAGATAAGGATTGGAAAGCGAACTTAGAATAAAAATTGTGGAAAGTTAGCTAAGGGAAACATTATTTTATTATTGTAACGATTTGATTATACCTACATAATTAATTGTTTATTCGAAATATCATGGAACTCTACATTGCAATCAAAAAACAAATATACATACATAAAAATGTTAATGTGATGCAAATATCTTGAAATATTTTCATACCAGGTAATTTCGTAAAAGAATTTGCACTTACAACGTTTTATAGTTAATATTTTATACTTTATGTTTAATTTAATGTCGCTTACAGCTTGTTTCATGTTACGTCTGACGAAAGACTTAGTTAAACTATTATATTGCTCATTAATCGTTTCCTATTGGAACTTAATAAGATATAACAAGAACCTTATTATATGCCAGAAATTAACTACATTGGGTATAATATTAATATTATATTATTTAAGCACCCAAGTTAAATATCGTTAATATTAGGAAAACAACACGTGAAATTGCATGACAAGTTGATTTTATAGATTTATAGCATAGCCTAGGCAACTCGCCTTTTTCCAGCGCAAAATGCTCTACTTTTTGCCTAACTGGATGCTATACCGAAGTCATATCCCTTGTCACGACCTTAATTTCTACTTCTTGTCGGATTATATTCAATATAGCATTCTTTGAATGTACGTACACTATAGTGTAATCTTAGAGTATGTATTAGCAAGCGTGTAATAAAATAAAATCATCAGTCATCTCCACTCGTTTCCACCGCGCGTGCCAACTTACAGTATGCGCTAAATAATTACCAAGAGCCGTACTAACATGTGCTACGGATCTGTTACATTTTTTCATCATTGACAATAAATTTCAACCCTATACGCTGGACACACGGCCGTCCGATTGTCACCTGTTCATAAAAAATGCTTTTATTTTAAACATAGTCGATCACCTGTACCTATTCCAATTATGTCCTAAGAGGATGTATTAAGAATTTATAAATGTACATGAATTGATGTGTGTAATCGTAATGACTGTACTTCAAACAGACCAATATTAGTTACGAGTTGTATGCCTTATCTTTTTGTATACATAATATTATTTATACAATGGGGTAAGCAAATGCACATTGTCATTTAAAAGATTCAGACGCGATAATTAGGCCTTGTAATTAATAAACAAAATTGTAAGATGGTACCTACATCTGGCAAATCTGGAGTAGATAGAAATCCAACATGCTTTCAAAGTAAAATTTTATATCCTTAACTTAACTTACATTTTTAATACGAAACTAACTCTGTCTGTCTCATCTTTCCGCCTCAACCGTTCCGTTTGTATAAAATTTGGTAGAGACTTAGCTTTACTTGAGAAAGGACATAGCCCATAGGGCATAGGATAGGTTTTATTCCCGAAATCGTGGGAACGTGAACTATGGCTTACCTTTGACCACGTGGGCGAAGCCGCGTGCGGAAAACTAGCGAGGTATAAATATATGAGAAGATGATATAATAATATAAATAAACGCAAATATTATCGCGGAAATAAGACTTTTATCACTAGGAATTAGGTCACACGCGTTGAGGAGGGTACCACATGCTAACATTATTTTTTTACGATAAACATAATATTATTATCATCTATCTCAAAATCATCAAGAAGAATCAGTAAACTATATAGTTTTGATTTCAATAGTATTGATTTGTCTATTTACTATTTACTTCTGCTCAATAGTTTAAGTTCTCGATCTTTATTTTATACATTTTTATATACGCGAAGTCTACGTTCGTTAATCAGCATATTGTTTTTATTAATACACCTTTATCGTTCTTCACACATTCGTCAAATCTTCAGTGTATGAGTAATATGACATAGCCTTCTTTTCTATATTAATTCGTTTATTTTTAATTAAAATGTTCATGTAACTGCAAGGTGTGTTACAGGTAAATTAGCTTGGAGAAATTTTTGCATATGTAGTGGTGTGTATATTACTCAGATCTTAGAGCGCGTTTCCACTATATCGTTCTGGCCTATACAAAAATGTTTCGATATCCTAACATTACTATTTAATTTTATACTTATTCCTAGCAACACTTTTGTTTTCAATAAAAACAAGTTTTTATTTGAAAGAATATGGTTTTGACTTTATAAAAAAAAATATATCATTCAATTTCACGTCCTAGAGCAAACGACAAGACGACTACCGTGAAACAATAAAATATCGTGTCCATAATAATTTGTTTCATAATTAATATTTGACCATAATAATTACGAAACAAAACAAATAAATAAATCGTCACTTGATAGTGGAAAGTGGAAACACGCACAAAAACAGAATAAACCAGTTTACGCTGTCCGCAGGTGCCACGTGCAGTCGTTTGGTACCGTTAGAACATAAAGCACACATTTCATTCAAAAATTATAATTATTACGTATAGACCGGGAGATATTGACACAAAATTTCGAGTCATTTGTAACAGGATGGCGGTTCTACAGGGGTCTTAGTACGCAATGACAAAAAGAAAAACGATGGTGTGAACACTGGTACCGGCGGCTTAGTCGCGTGGGCGTTAGTCGAACTCGTCGGAAAAATAGCGAAGTCAAACAATTTGTAACACAAAAATTTTAGAATTTACCGATAGCCCATAAAAAAGAAGTAGGCGGTAGTGTCATGCCATACTTTTCCGGTGTGACTTACAGCCCGCCATACCGACGCGAATGTGTTGATTTAAAAAAAACAATTCAACCATTTGTACCAGGCTAACTTTTGCACAGGTAACCATCGTCGTGCAGCCATTTACGAAAATCGCCATGCCATACTTTTCGGACGATTCCAAATGGTCGCCATACCGCCGACCCCTGTAGAACCGCCATCCTGTTACAAATGACTCGAAATTTTGTGTCTCTATAACCCGGTCTAGTAGTTTAATTGTTAAATTTTGTATTTGTTGATTGTTGTTATTATTTGTATTGTTATAATATTTGTTGAAGTGTTTAATATGTGTGTAAGTGTTGTAACTTTATATTGTTAATTCAAAATGGCTCCAGTGTTAAAACATGGTCGAGGCAAGCCTTTGACTTCTCAAACTAAAGAATTAAACTTTAAATGTCGTTTCTTTTTCAGGTTAGTAAATTTTTCATTTTAGTAACATTGTTAATGTAAAAGTTATACGTATGTTAAATGTGCAAATATTAAAATAAAGTCTCATCTTTTTCAGAGGAGAAACACATATAGTTTAATTTAAAATCCCTTATATATATAAAATAAAAACTAAAAATAAAATGTTGTTTTATTTTATTTGCTGACCATACACTACTACAAACGCAAAAATTTCTCCAAGCTAATTTACCTGTAGTGAGCGCCTAAGTCGGTTTAAATGAAAGAGATGTATATTCATCTTCATAATATTATTCCAAACTGCTATTAGTTGCATATCATTAATGTCATAAGACTATAACGTGGTTAATTAACAAAAGTACAGTATTAAGGTATATATGGACGATAAAAACCCATCGAGGGTTGTCGCGTAAAAACCACAGGACAGTTCTTTGGCATATTACTATAATATATGATGTTACATATGTAATTTGTAAAACTGACATGATTAAAAAGAGCAACTATGGAGTTTCTTGCCGATTCTTCTCCGTAGATACTGCTTTCCGAATCGGTATTCGGTGGTAAATGTTAAAAATATGTACCTAATGACGTTTCAAAAGTGCTTCTAGAAGAAGTCTAATTGAATAATAAATGTTTGAGTTTGAGTTTGAAAGTCTTCTTCTATCCATTCAATGAGGTCTCCGTTTTCAAATTTAGATTTGAAATTTATTTAGATTTGATTTAGATTTGAAAAATTATTTCGGTGTTTGATAGCCCATTTATCGAGGAAGGCTATATATCATCACGCTAAGACCAACAGAAGCGAATCCTCGGAGCGCAGCTTTAATAAGTAGATACCTACTTAAAACAATTCCCCTTACTGTTCAATGTTAGACGATTAGTTTGGACATAGTATAAACTAAAAAGAGACACCTCTGTTAGAAGATAACTTGCTTTTCTCTTTATAATATGGTTTAGATTTCTCTCTAGTTTGCTTGCATGATTACAATAATCAATTGGAAAAACCTTAAGAACTATGACATCTACACCTCAACGCTTAGGACACCCTACACATATTGTTATAAAATTGTCTACATAATATATGCAGAAACACCTGGTTCTATTTATGTATCATTATAATTGATAGTTCGATATACATCACGCAAATTGGCGGCGTGATGTACAGTTTACATTGAAGATTAAAATTATATGATATTGTATGAAATATGGTTGCAATATGAAAAAATGGTTTATAGGAAGTTGTTGTTGGAATACACTGCACTCTTCTGCACTAAAGAAATTATTACCTAGGTAGTAGGGAAAACATGTACGTGGAACGATGTAAAAACGTGTAAACTATTGCTAAAAACACTATAATTGACTTTCAATCCTTATGTGCTTTACAAAGCTCAGTATCTATTACTTATGTGTATACTTGTACGACCAAAATCTCACTTGTATTTGTAGTATTTTATTTATTTCAGAAAGGACTTCTAAAACAAAATGTTTCAGCTCTCGATAAAACTATTAGAACAATTCAATAGACTTCAGTCTGAATGTAATGCACCGCACTTAATCAAACATTGCACTTTAAATTGTATGCTATGCAAAAATATTATAATAGTACCTAGTAACTTTAGTTGGATGATTCAACCAGACAACATTTTGTACAATCACGATTTCTTACAATTTCAATTTAAAATTCTAATAATGTAATTGCATAAACTGTTAGTTGACTAGTTTCAGTTATTCTAAAAGAATGTTTAATACACTATAACATGGTATTTGTGCCAAATGCAGATTTGTGAAATGAGTAATGGATTTTATGCTTGAATTATTTTATTTAGATGAACCTCGAAGAAAGTTATAGGCAACTTTTGTCAAAAGCCTAAGCTAATACGAAAAAACCAAGGAGTATTAAAATTTAATTTAGATTAAAGTTTAAAAGTCTTATAAAACACAGCAGACAAGCCCTTGAATATAAACAGTTACAGACAATACATAAAAATCCTCCTAAAAAATAAGAATACATTAGCACTTCTCTACTCGCCAGTCCAACCTTATTTGATTAGTGATTTATCTAATCGAAGTAAGTACGAGACTCATTGCATCGGCATTTTAAAAAATATCGACAAGCGGCCGTGACATTTTGCTGCTGTGATTATTCTGTTTATGACAAAATGCAACTTGAATGCATCAATAAATACTTTCGTACTGTCGAGTGCAGAATTGGATTTTTGAATAAATGTATATTCTTCTTTCATCAGAAATTGTATCCTGATCTGATTTGACTGTATGAATTTTGTACATAATTTTATTTAATTGATGTGGTTTATTAAAATTATTTCATGTTTTATTCAACAAATAGTAGGAAGGAACAATACAACCACATATTTAATAGTATTGGCAGTATGTTAATTGATATAGCATAGAATAAGCTTTTTCTTATTTGTTGATTTTTTATATATGTAATGAAAAATCATAAGAAAATGGTCTAGTATTAAAAGATTAAAATAGGGAAAGCTATGAGCCGTTATAGTCGAGCCAATTTAATACATTTGACGTCTATCAATTTTATCTTCGAAGAAAGGTAACCTGCTTAAAAACATCGATTAAAGTAAATTAATCGATACGGACTTGAAACATTTGTCAATCGAAATTGAAACACATATGTCAATTTTAAAATTCATCAGGCGAATCCCTGTCCCAGTAATATACTTTCTTTCGTAAATTTAAGGAGCAAAATAAGACAAGTATCTACATAATTAAAAAAAACACAACGCATTTATTAATTTATGATGATTTTTATTCACAAGAAATCAATGCATTCGATTCTAGATGTCAGATTTCGATTTTTAGAGTAACGTCTCTTGTATTTAAAAAGAAAAAAGGTTTATTGACACAATATTGTAGCGACGTATGTTCTTTAAATCAGAAATTGTTTATTATGTTAAGAATGGTTTATTAGTAAAATCAAATCTTAAAATTAATTGTATCGGTCATTATTATTATAAATATGTAATCGTAATTAAAAAAAGTTAAGCAAATGTGCAGTTCTAATAAAACGAATTAACATATTATTCTATGGCGTCGTTACTAGGTTACGTTGTTGAATTTTGTTAAACTGTCAAATATTGCCTATTAAAATGGCTCTACTATAATAACTATATCTGCCACATAATACTATTAGTAAAATAAAACAAGGAAATCATATTTCGTTCGCACCTGTACAGAGAAGGAAACACGAATTTAAATCGGACAAGTCAATGCTAACCATCAGAATATTGCACAGCGAAGTTGAAGGTATCGGTGCACTCGTTTTGATAAGAAATGTACATACCTACTAAAAATAAAAGCTCTGCACTTTGAGATTTAAGAATATACCCATGCCCACATATTTCCATTACAGTATGGCAAACAAAAATTGTTTTTGTGTTATTGAACAATAATCAACATATTATTTATAATATGTTTATTATTTAATAAACATATTTTGATCATTCCCACTTTTACAATAACATCGGAAAATTACTCATAAATACGAAATTAAAGACAAGAAAGCACAACAACAATACCTAAATAACAACTAGGACAAACATATTTTTTTCGTTTTAAGACAAAAAATAATCCAATTTATAACATCAAACTCTACAATCTTCTTTACTATTGAGCTAATAGTAAATATATAAAAAAACATTACATATCCTACCAAATTCGTAAAACTAATTCAACAGTCTGACCTTTAACCCTTGTGCAATTAACACACAGTGGTTCAAAAGGCATACAAAAATTAAATCACAACTCAGCACCAATTACATAAACCTTTATTAAATACCTTGACTTTTCCGTAAACTCGTATTCACCATGAAGGAGAACAAGCTATCGTTATCAATGCTGTCACAAATGGAGATTTACTTAATCCTATAATAGCCCGTGTTACTTCGTTATCTACCTCTATTTCTATACTGTGTTATTTTAATATATTATATTCTATTCTAAATGTATACTAACGCCTTGTATCTATCTATTTATGTATGTGCTTCGTCCGGACTGTGTATGCATTTTATACGATCTAGGGATTTTTTGTAGGACTTAAGTATTTATTAAACTTGTGTAGGAAAGTTCTATGCATTATTGTACCATCTCCAACGAAAAGTCATACAGGATATCTCTAACTAAATTTTTCTATATGCATAGAGCATCGGAGGTAGAGCATTTTAATTTTTGACAGTATAAAAAGTTATATTGTCAAATTATGCTTTGAATACAGATTACTAAGTTATATGTTTTATTTTTGAACTGTATTTCATTACATAATGATAGAAAACTTATTAATAATTCAATTAATAAAAGATTCTGTATGCAAAAATGCCACCAAAAATTAGTGGCATTTTTGCAATTGAGTACTTTGACATGTACGATTCGGACATTTCTTATCATTTTTTTAACTTGACAAACTTACCACATAATATAATAAGTAGGTTTATATGGAAAGTTCTGGAAAAATCGCAACATTCCATGGAAGCATTTTCAAGATTACGAAGGCGTTAACCCAGCGTCCCTTTTGACCCTGTCTAAGCTCTGTCTAAATAAGGAATGATCCAGAATTCTTATCGATTATTTTCGGATCGATCGATTCGGAATTTGATTCAATCTCGTCACAGCTTTAATACAATATAATTATTTACAGCCCTCTTTAACTTGAGGAATTTCAAGGAGCGAAGTAATAAAATAAATTAAATTATTTGTCCAAAAATTATACAAAATTCTTGTCTTCAAGTAGTTACTATTCTAATAACTTTTTCTTCCATGCAGAACGAATCTCCGACTTTCAATTAACGAAAAAATAATTCGCTACTGTATACAAAAAATCCATGATTACTTTTTAATACCTTTATGATCTGACGTCAAAATAGAGCATGAAAAGATTAATGACTCAAAATTTGTTAATCTGAGGAAGCAGAAATCTACAATATGCTACATCTTTCGCTGATAGAGCAATTTGTATCAATGAAAAACACTAATATCCGGAAAAGGCACATGTCTGACCAACCATTTAACGCCCCGCATAACGCCATCATAACATACTGAAGCTATTTAGCAAATTTTGACAGTCAATCTATAACGGTTCTAAGCCATTGTTTACAAAAGACGCGTCCATTTTTTATTAAAAATCCTATCAAACCCTTTCTATTTGTGGACATCTGCCGAAATCGATTTCGCATTTTTTAGTACAAAAAACTGCGGGTGCAAAAAGGTACGTCTACGTTTTTATGGGATCTGCAATGTTTAGTAAACGGCAACCCTTTGATTAAACATGGCGGCGTGTAATCAGATTTCGGCATGTGCTATCCTTTTTTGTTTTTTTTTTTTAAGAAACACGATAGTTCTTGAGTGGAGTGTGCCAGTCTTTGTGGCTGACAAATGTATTTGCTTTCGCTGCGTCTTCCGTGTTAAAAAAAACAGCACGAGCCCTTTCTAGGTACTTGTGAGATTTAATAATCTATTGAAGGGTTGACAGGACCTTTCGATGCACCTTTAATTTTTTTATCTTATAGCAGTATTCAGTTTCATTTTTGTTATTTTATACGACCGATGAGTATTAAATAAATCACTGCATGAGTGACGATAAACATTGTTTGTATTGTGTTTATGCTCTTAAATAAAATTACTCAGATAACAAAAATACCATAGATTAAAAATCGCATGAGACTATTAACCTAACCCATAATTCTTAATGTGATTCTCAATGACAAATAGTTTAATTAACTTGTTAGATTTCTCAGCATTATCTAGTTTGCAGACACGCCTAGCTTGTTAGGTCGAGGTTTTCATATTAACTTAGTTAATACTAGTTATGTTTTCATTATTTCCTTGCTATTGATCCTAATATTTTTACGATTATGATAATCTCTGATTATGTGTTTTAATTTTATTGTTTATTCATTATTTAATACGCCCCGGTGTTGCTTCACTGTTGTTAGATATTATTGAAATTTAATGAGATCGATTAATCCATAATTATGTGGTACTCCTAAATATTTTTTATAAATAATTAATAATAAATATAAATATTTTTTTAATAAAGAATTATTTAATATTAAAACGTAATCATATTGAAATAAACAAACAAATATAGCACATCGTTTATATAGCTATAATCTGAACCGTGGAAACTGTTTTTCGTTTATGTAAATATAGTCCCTTTATAATAATCTTGAGGAATGATAATTAATTGTAATGGCGGACGCGTGATGGCTCAAATTAGATTTTAACTATCGATATAACTTATAATATTTCTAGTATTCAAAAATAGGTCATATCTATATTAAATCTATGTTAGCGCTAGAGAAAGTGACTCTGACTATTATATTGTATACCTTCAATATATTCTACTGAACTATACTAATGCTCCTGAATTATTTCATATTTTAACAATCGGTTGTTAAACAATTATAGGTATACTTATAACATAATAAGTAAATTTTTTTTTCTCTATAATATGTAATTCATCCATTGTTACATTGCTATTGTTTTATGTTCTAATAGGATATTAATTATTGTAATTATTTGCAATACGGTCGCAGTGTTCCCAACGCTGTGATCGTCATGGGCGGCGTCTATCACCTACCACCAAGTGAGTCGCCTGCCCTATTGCTAGGGTTACTATAAAAAAAGGTACCAAATCCTATAAATTTAGAAAGTATATCATATTTAATACTTAGTTGCAACGAAAACTTGAAACACTACTAGTTATATATGTAATTTATTGATAATTATTCCATATTAGGCGCGGGTCAAACACAAGCGGCGCGGGCGCGGGCGTGCCATAAGCGCACCTCTTGAATCTGTTTTGCACCACGTCCTTCTTATACATTTTGTATGAAAGAATTTTGGACAGGCGTCGAGACGGCACGCCACGGTTGTGCCACGGTTGCGCCGCCTTTCCAAAATTATTTCATACAAAATGCCAATAGCGCGCCCGATGCACGCCGGCAGCGCGCCCGATGCGCGCCGGAAGCGCGCCCGCAGTGCGCCCGATGCGCGCCGCGCCGCTTGTATATGTCCCGCGCCTTAGGGGCAAGGTGTGAAATAAATAAGTAAGGTAGTACTTAAGTATTACATTACCGTATTAATTTGTTGTTATTGGGTAAGCATTATAGTTGGATATTTTTCAAGGAAAAGGACTTGTGCTCTGTACAAGGACACTTCACTTTCAGTGATGTTAAAATTCCTTCAATTCATATAATATAGGTTAATTATTATAAATAATTAGTTATCTTATTTAAAAACACAAAAACGTGGCATATGGCTCTGGGACATCTGACATTTTTTCATATTTTTCTCATGAATCGAGATAAAATAAATAGTTTTTACGTCGCAACCTTGGTGAGTTACGGAGAAAAGTGATATATCTTCCCATAATAATGTCCAACAATTCAATGCTATTTTAATGAACTTCATTAAAATAATTTCAAAAATACGTGGAAGAGATACACGAATTTACAGAAAAAGCTTGCTATACACGCGCTGTCCTTATATAATATTGACAAGAACATGTATAACAATGCCTAGCAACTCATTAATTCTAATTGCGAGTGCATTCTCAAATTTTGTTTTTTGCACATGTATTCTGGCCTAGAGAGCGTGCGTCAGGTGTGAATTCACCTGTGTCGACATATTTATCTCGTTTTGACAGCTGAGTCGTTTCGTGCACGCTTTGTTTTATCTATTAATAAGGAACCAGCACAGATCTAGTACAAGTAGATTTGCAATGCTATGGTGAAAAGAGATAGATAGCTACGCTTACATTATGTGCGTGAAGGGGATGTAGATACGTTTTTTTTGTCCTTATCTGCGTGGCCACTTTTTTGATGGCCTACTGTCAAAGCTGGGCCAAACAAACAAAGCAGATCTGATATTTAATTAGTTTTCTTGTGTCTACTGTTCTTTTTGGTGATAAATACATTTGGAAGTAAATTATAAAAGTGTTCTGAATGTACTACGTGTACTGAGTGTTTATAATTATGGGTGGTTGCAGCGTATAAGGCTATAACAGCCGCACGGAAACAAACGCCGATGGAATTTCATTTCATTCGTAAGTAAACAATTAAATAAAGATACATAATATCAGAATCATTATAATTGACTGTTTCCTATCAACTGATCATTCTTATTGTTAATATTTCGTGGTAATTTTAGCTTTTAAGTGTAAGATAACCTCAATCACAATGTTGCCTGCAAATGGGAAAAAAAGTCCACAAAATTGCAAAAAAATGTTTGTCCCATAGTTTTCCAACGTATTCTGGCATTCGTAAAATATGGATTGATGCTAGTCGGTAAAATTGGGTACCATCTAAAAAGCGAGAATATGTTCAAAGAATTTTAACGCAATTTTTTTGTTTGCAAACCTAAATTATCTCTCCTTGAGTCAAATGCTACACCAACAATCAGCATGAATGTAATTACTTATCTACATTTTAAGAAGTTGATTTTAAATCACAATCAAATTCCATTGTTAGATTTCCCTATAACCCTAAGATAGATTATTTTCATATGCGTTTATTAAACTTTGTTACATATTAAATTGCTTTTTATATTAACTCTCTAGTAAAATAAAAGTAAAATATAAATCTAAGAATTTATATTTTTTAGTTTGAATCTGTGCAGTCAGTATCGGCAACACAAAATGATGATCCAAATTCCAATACCATCAACGAGCTATAGAGGAGTTAAAAGGAATAGACAGAAATCAAATGATTAAAATGTGTCCCCAGGTGCTAAAACTCGAAAACTGGTTTGTACTAAAAAATACATCTTTATTAATAAAAATAACAAGTTATTTGGTAATACATAGTTAATAATGGATAAAAATTTATAACCGGAGTAAATAAAGCATTAATTCAATTTTATTTGCCATTAATTGTTAGCATTTCTCTTTAAAAATGTTTTTATTTCTAAAAGCAGAGTTGTTTTGATGCCATAGTTTCAAATTTAATATATTGAAGTATTTTTATTTCTAATTATTTGCTATATATGTATATTAATGTTATACTTTGATACCAATACATTGGTATTAAAATAATTAATATAATGGCCTTGACACAAAAAATATTTTATATTCTAAAATTTATTTTTTCAGTTGCAGAAGCAAAAACAGATATCAGCTAATCGTCTTAAGAAATTGCTTGTTAAATGCTTATAAATATGGAGGAAACAGAAGTTCTCCGCAGCATCGAAAACGGAAATAAAGATTTTCTAAAACTCAAGGAAACGATATTCAAGCCAATTACGCAACTTTTCCTTATGTCTAAATTTCATAAGCCCAAAAGCGTACATTTACGTACGAAAAACATTCGACATCGGGCTACGTAGATTTTGTACCTACTTGATTTTTATGTTCCAATATTTGTAATCGGCCCTTAGCACAGAAATTTATACATGTGTAAAATAACCTATGATAATAAAACACATTGAAACTGTATCTGAATTTAATATTCCTTTATTTGTGGTCTTCCCTTCTCGAATGTATATTATGTATATAAAAACTACAAAGGTAAATTTTCATTAAAAATACGTCCTCAAATTCACCTAACATTATTTATTTATTACACTGAATTGTAATAAATAATTAATGTAAGAGTGAATTTGATGACGTATTTTTAATGAAAATTTTCCCTAAAATGCAGGAAAGTTTATAAAATGGCAACACTCGAAGATAGAGCGAAATGCACTGAGGTGGCCACGCATGTTTGGAATCTAGTTGTACTAGATCTGTGGGAACCAGTTTGTAATTACGTAGCAAATTTATGTTGGATGATTTAGGAAGCCTACGGTTATCTTTGCGAATATTCCGGAATTTCCACCCCACCCAAAGAATAACTAAGTTCCATTTCCGTTGGAGATACATAACAACGCGATAATGTGTGCGTTAATTGTTTACATAAGTTACTTAGGTATAAGTAAGTACACTACTCCAATGGTCTGATGTGACGGAAGACCATAAGAAACAATGGAATCAGGCACAGGTCCAATAGTTGCATACTCTCTGGGTTGATTCGATTGGTAAAAAGTGTATATTTTTCATATCACATCCAGAAAATCGAACAGATTGTTCGATTTTTCAACATTCTACACCTTCCAAAGTATAATACATGCGTAATATATGATATAGAGCATTTTATATTAGTATCTACTTAAATATTAAGAAGAATAAGCTGAATTTATAGTGAATTTTTAACCATTTGAGATATGGTATTAATAAACTCCATTTAGATACATTTATATAAATAATAACGATCTTTTCATCAATACGCCGCTCTACATTATATACTCTCTATACTGCTCCCAAGAGCCTTGAAATTCCACATACATTATTAATATAAAATTAAGAATACAAAGACAGATATAAGTTTCGGTGGTGCACATAGCTCAGTCGCCTGTAAACCGAAGGAATTCCTTCAAAACCGAAGGTTCTTCAATATCCCGACAAAAACCGTCACAAAAAGTGTTCCACTCGATTTTTATTTGAAGGAATCCGTCCTCATAAGTATGAGAGCAGTCCTCGATCGCGAGAAACCGCCAAACGAACCGCGTCGGCAAAAATGTGCATAATTGGCTCAGCGCAAGAAAAAACCCTTCAAAAAGTCGACCTCTAAATGTTTCGAAAAAGTGCACGAGTACAGGATGTTAAGAAATACTGGAGCTTTCAAGTGCCCATGGGTGTAATGTCTTCTTAATACTTCCATATGGAAAATTAATAAGTACCTGATGATTCATCTAACACTAGTCAAGTGAATTTTTAATTTAAAAACATACTGACATTACCTATACGTTTCGACAAATAGAATATTAAGTAGATTCTCATTGAAATAAATAGGTATGCAAAGGTCAATTATTAACACCTAAAAAACAGAATGTTCATCAATATCTCTTAGAGTTTATTAATAATTATATAACTCAATCATTCCAAAAACTTGCTTCTCCAAAATAATAAATTTAATAACGTCCAAATTCCATTAAAATATAAAATCCACAGAACCACCTGTCTCACCAACAACACCCTGTATACCGATGCATTTCTATACGGGATTGATTTATTCAAATCGAAAAGCTTTTGATAGTGCCCTTGGCCGCGGGCCCACGAATTATTTGTTTTTGAATAGCAATTATATTTTATTTTATTAAAACAATTCCCTTGCATGATTCCTTCAAAATTCCTAATGCTTCCCCGAAATTCGTCTCAGAATATCTAACTAATACTAAACGATGCTTTTAATATATTTAGCTCGGGCCGCATGCAACTTTTGTGAAATTATGTGATTATTAAATACTCTTTGTTTTTGATAAAACATTGTATTGGGAAGTAGCGATTATATTTGAATTTTTCAAATAGTTTTAACATTTCTTTGATTGATCAACGAAATAAAACAAACTGCAGGTTATTAAATTGATTAAAGATCCTCTCTTTTAGTATCCTACCTAATACTTATTGCATAAGTAATAATTGGTGTAAAAGTTAAGAACTTTAAAAGATCCTAAAATAAAAACTAATATATAAATAGTCTCTATCAATTAAAACCCATAACAATATTCAGTATTAAACCGTTAATTCGATACTTAAACAACAAAGCAGCTGTCCCCAAAAACTGTTCAAAGATAAACTACTAAAAATTGCACGTAAAAAAATGTCATCTGCATACAACATCTGGTCAGTATAAAAACATTGCCTATGCAGATAATGTAAAAAACTTGCTAAAACGCAGTTTAAATAGTTTTTTACAGCTAGCAACACTGCAGCGGTTTTTGGAAAGGCGGCATGTGCCAAACTTCCGTTTAAAAAAATCTACGGATCAACATAATGTTTGTTTTTTTTTTTAAATTAATAAATTGTGTCCTGAAGTATCATTTAAATATGTAGGTATGTATTTTATATAAGCTCGTATAAATTTCAAAAAGTTTTGTAATAATTTAATATTGTAACTACTATTTTTATAACAGTGCTATATTATCTGAAGCATATAACTAAAGAGGCAAAGAAAAATAAATAAAAAAACTCTCCCAATTTTATAAGTTGTATTTATTTGTGTAAGCTTTACAAAAACAATTTTAAATCAATCAAGTGTTTCACTTTCATATTGAATTCGTATGTCAATTTCTTATTATTTTTAATAATAATAAACTTTTGTTTCAGATAAATCTCCGTTCATCTCATCTGCAATTCCGTCAAGTGTCTGGTTTTCTTCAAGATTTTTTTCATGATCCTCTTCTTCCAGATTGTTCTATTAAGTTCTTTAAACTCTACCAACGATCTCTGTGAAGGCATTATATTTACTACTAGCTGTACCCCACGGATTCACCCCCATAGCTATGCCCCTGTAGGTCTTAGCGTGATGACATAATAAAGCCTTCCTCAATAAATGCACTATCTAACACTGAAATAATTTTTCATATGCGATCCATTGAGATACATATATGGAGCAGACACCACGAAAAAAATCTGTGCGCCAAGCGCGGCGGCGCGGGGCGCGCGAATGACGGCTAGACAGTCATAGATTATGCGATGTCACTGACTCACCGCTATAGAGGCGACACTTTGTTTCATTCTGTCTATTTTATTGGGTGCCACTCCTTACATGCACATTGACTTGAAATTTTCTTTGTACTTACTTAATATTTATTTTAGGTATAAACTGACTTTACTACGCGGGGCTAACAATATCTGGCATATAATATAGGATGATGTAAATAGTGACGTCATATGGAATAATTTAATTTTTTTCGGGTTTTAGGTTCAGTCAGGGCTATGGGAAGTTTCATTCCTTACAAATTGAGCCTTTTTTAGAAAAAAAATAAAAGCCGTGTAAAAATTGTGTTTATTTAGTTCATCATCCTCAGAACATGTTCCCGGCTCAGAAATTGCTTGTATTGTTTCAGTACTATTGTAGCACACCTTCGGCTTAAATAAATATAATAATAATAATGTTAGTGATGGCTAAAATAATATTTTATTTGTTATACAAATCCGTAAAATTTTATTATTATTACTAACATCAATACAAGGAACAGCAGACTTCTTTAGAAAACGCCTTCCCGCTTTTGTGGTATATTTATCCTCATCGCGAAAATGCAATGAACAGACGCAAGTTCTATCGGATGGTAACCAGGTTTCTTCACTGCGGTTGTTTTGGACAAATTTTACCCATTTTTCCCTTTCTTCACGGCCCAGACATGGAAACCTTGAATAGAAAAAATATTAATTACTTATCTCTGAACTAGCGGTCCGCCCCGGCTTCGCCCGTGGTACATATTTCGCAATAAAAAGTAGCCTATGTTCTTTCTCAAGGTCTAAAGATTGTCTGTGCCAAATTTCATCAAAATCGGTCCAGTAGTTTATGAGCCTATTCATTACAATCAAACAAACAAACAACGTTTTCTTCTTTATAATATTAGTGCAGATAAATAAATAATAATTCAATTATACGTTCAAGTCAGTAGCTTATACAATATCAGTTAAAAACTTGATTAAAATCAATTAACAAAAAAAAAAATTGGTGATTAAGTAATTGATTTTCATATTTCATGATTTCACCTTTTTTCAATTAACAACCAGTCTATGCTTTTCTAAATATGTAAAATTATTATTTTATACTATAAAAATATACGCCAGCAAATATTACTAACAACACTTATTTCATGCCCAATGTCATATCTTAAATTTTTAATCTATGACAAATGACGCAAAATGTCGCCCGCCAAAAATTTTGCTCTAACTAAGTTTTAAAAATTATTATCTAGTTACTTACTGATGAAAAGTTATTCCTTTGCACTTTTCCGTATTATTTGTATTATTTGTGCAATATCGTAACACACACGTAGGCATATTTGATGCGTTTCACTTTAAAACAAATAAAAAATGAGCGTGACGTTCGCGCCAATGAGCGAGCAAGCGACTGAGTGCAGTTACGCCAGATGGCGTATGTTGAGCGGAACATAAGTGATGTAGGCGGTATCGTCTCCATATTAATATTATCTCAATGATGCGATCAGTAGTTCTTGAGATTAGCATGTTCAAGCAAACAAACTCTTCAGCTTTAAAATAATAGTATAGATAATGTCCACATATGTAGAGCTACAGTAGAGTTTAAGAATAAAGTATTAAGTTTAAGAATAAGTAGTTGTTTTATTTACAAATCATTTGAATCATCTGTAATCAATCCAAAGATTTAGCCCATCCATAGACAATCCAGCCCATACTCTCTACCAATAAATAGCATAATAAGCGCACGCATCAATTGTTTTACTTTTGATTGAGATGACCCCATCTGTCTATATTCTATACAAAATACCCAATATTGTAAAAGCAGGTGACCTCACGCGAAAGCATATAAAGAAACATCATTACATCTGTTCCATTGTCATTAGCCACATGCTTCATTTCACTGAATAAAAAACGTTTCCGTAAAAATGAGAGTCGTAGCACGAGCCAATTTTTTCATCTCCTTTCCATCTCTAAAAAGTATGAACTATGAACAATTGATCAAATTAAGAAAAAGTATTTCGGTACGTAAGAAACATATGGATATTCCGAATAAATAATTAATAGATATATCAAGATGTTTTCATTGTAACGAAGAATTGTAAATACTTGTTAATGTTAATTAAACGTGTTGTTCTCATCACATTTACATCAGATGATAATTTTTGTCACCATTCCAGTTTATTTATCTACTGAGCGATTACTTTTGTTTCAATTACTTCAAACGAGAATACTTAATTGCCTTTATTCAAGTTAATTCTGCATTGTGTAATTATTATGCAAATTATTCATTAACATTCTCAAATGAGTACAAAAATATTTCTTTGTAACAACGTTGTTGATTATAAAAACCGGCCAAGTGCGAGTCGGACTCGCGCACCGAGGGTTCCGTAAAATTTAAGGTTTTCGGAATTTTTCCTTTATGTGTGCTATAAAATGTTGCTTCATGCCAAATTTCAAGATTCTAGGTCGACTGGAAGTACCCTTTAGGTTTTGATTCCCTTGCGAGTACTTGCGAGTTTCAAAATATGCAGCTTAAATTGCTGTTTCTTTTGATTGCGTTGACATAGAAGTTTGATTTTGTTACAGCTTAAAGGTATTATAGACCTGAGTATTTGGTATGAATTTCAATTTAATACCTCTACGCGTTTATGAGGAAATGGGTAGTAAGTTTAAAATTATTAAAAAAAAATATATTATGTGATGTAACTAAAAATTTATGGTTTTCGTAATTTTTCCTTTATCTACGCTATAAGACGTTGCTTCGTACCAAATTTCAAGATTCTGAGTTCACGGGAAGCACCCTGTAGGTTTTGATTCCCTTGCAAGTGTCGAAAATTTGCGGCATAAACGGCTGTATCTTTTGATTGCGTTGGCTTAGAAGTTTGATTTTTTCACAGCTTCAAGGGACAGTAGACCTGAGTAATTGATATAAATTTCAGCTTCATACCTCCACGCGTTCCTGAGAAAAAGGGTCTTGACAGACGGACGGACGGACAACAAAGTGATCCTATAAGGGTTCCGTTTTTTCCTTTTGAGGTACGGAACCCTAAAAATGAAACGCACAATAAATAACCATGAAAATTGAACACCCAATTATTTTGTATAATTTCATACAAACACACGCATTTCTATGTATGTTTCTTTCGTGTGAGTCGAAAAACACTATTTAATTATATTTTAATGTCTTATCCATAACATGACGTCGTATTTCGACCACGGAAGTGCCCACAGTACGCCGCCTCTTCCTGTCTTTTACCTTTTTGCCAAATTGAGCGAAGTTTTTTAAATTTTTTCACATACAATTAGGATAAGAACGTATAGCTCGTGCCAATGTCAGCTGTCGGCTGTCATACCAACTTTTGCTTTTATCTGTGGCGAATCAAGTCTTTTTTTTTTCAATGTCCAGAATATAAATTCATTTAAAATTAATTTTTCAGAATTTTTTTTCGTTGTTATGAGTAAAGATATGTTTTAAATTTTTAAATTAAATCTTCTTTCGCTCCATGGCTCGTTTATACATTGTTTATTTGTTGTAATGTAACATTCAATTAAATTAATTTTTATTATCTCTCCTCATAAAGATAGAAACACAGAAAAACAGAATAGATTAAAGGTAAAAAAAAGGTCAAAGTCAAGCCTATATAATATAAAAATAAATCGTAGCTTACACATTTACACAATCATATTTACATAAGTTAGTGTCTAAAATTAGAATAAAATGATGAAGTAACAAACTCATGGTATTGTTTTCTTCTAATATGCTAATTCACTAATCTATTTTAAAAAAAAGACTAAGGATAAAATTTTTTGATTTGATGGTTCTCAAATATTTATTACGCAATTTGTAGGACAATATGTCTGTTGAATTATATAAATATTAACTAAGTGAAAACAAAAAAATCAGCTGGTTAGTAATCATTTATGATGACCTCGTTATCGATACACATTGGAAAGAGGGGACTCTTTGATCAAACCATAGATATTGTAGGACAAATATTTTTTCGAATAATTTAGATAATCATCTTAAGATTGAACAAAAAAAAATTCAGTTAGTAATAAATATATGAGAACCATCAAATCAAAATATTTTATCCTTGTTACCTCTGTTAGCTACTACAATCGAGAGTTTCGTACATGAAATTATTGGGCGTCTCATCAAAATAAAGCTACTCACGGAAAATTAGCTTGATAGTAATCACTTGCAAAAATGGGCGATGGATCCTGAACTATATGTCATTGTTTCCACTCAAAATAATTGATAAAGCAAGCGTGTGAACTCGTATTTTTTATATTGTATGTAGTGTTTAATTACTTTAGCTATGAAATGATGATTTTTATATGTATGATTATTTAATGTCTTTATTTTCAATAATATAAAATTAAATTTTCATTATGTTACAATAATTGATTTGTCTGTTCTCATCTTCTATAAAGAATATTTATCCATCGCTAACTAATATTTATATAAGATATATTATTGAGGATTTTCAAGAAAACCAATTTGTTTCTCTGTAAATTTAAAGTTTTTATTTTAAAAGTTTTCACAACAATTAACGTACAAATATTTTATTACTACAACAACTTAAAGTATGTTATCTCACTGAATTTCTGAATGAAATACTATGAAATTTCCATTATTCCATTTCCATGAGTTGCCACCTATGCAGTCTTTCGATTATTTTGTTTCCTATATTAGAATGTTATTAAAATTAAAGTAAAATGGATGAAGATGCGAACTATATTGCAACTAAAAGCTCAACAGCTGCAACATAAAAATTCTACCGCCATTTATCCTAATTAGTTTTACACAAAACTTAGACAATTTTATAACCAATATGAGACCGCACTGGCCAACAAAAAAAAAATTCAACACGTGCATGAAATTTATAAAATCAACATCTGCGAAATCGATGTTTTTTACGAGAATTTCTTTTGCGTTTAAAAAACTTGGGGTGGTTTTTTGAGAGATCGCATATCGCCGAGTTTCCGTACGCGTACGCAGTTATGTAGAATTAGATTCTATAGGATGCTGAGAAAGGAATTAAATAGAAATTATATAAAAAAATATACGATATATTTATATTTATGTATCGATAGCAATTGTGTCATAATTTACAGAGTAGTACATAAAAATCCTATTGGAGCATTTTATTCGGTGACAATTCTTTAAAATTAATTTTAAAAGAGCCATATGATATCAGTATGACAGATACAATAGATATTTTGTTATTCTGCAATATTACAAAATCTTTTAAGATAATTTATCATTTATTAATGTGACACATGCGCTTTTTACAAAAGAAAGCTTACCGTTGTTATTGTGGATTGTGTGTAAGAAAAGTATAAAGTATAATAAATAACAGTTTACGTTTGAATTAAGTTAAAATGGAATTGACCCTGTTGATCTTAATTGTTATCAAATTAATGAATCCAGTCTTCATCAAATATTTTATAAAGAAAATTTACAAAACACCTCTAACGTAGTGGATACTCAAAAAACACTTTTTTAGAACACCCTATACAAATGTAGAGTTTTGATATCTCAGGTAAAGCGAAACTTTTTTCTAATAAAATGATTCCTCAAAAGCCTTAATTATCTGGCACGAGATCGCAGTTTTTTATCCCACCGAGCCTCTTCCAGACCATTTGGCAGAAACATTTCTTTTGTATTTTAAAAAATATGTCCGAATATAAATAATAAATATGCGGATATTACGTTCGGAAATTTATATGACATGTCTTTTATCCGTATAAGTTAATTGAATTAGGGAAAGAAACTTTATGTATAATAATGTATATTGTATATTGTATATGTATGTATTGTATAGTATATATATTTATATTTATATGTATTAAAATTCAACTTTCAGTTGTGCACCACCTACTCCGTTTCTCTGCAGCTTTCCTTTGCTGTGGTTGTCTGGCTGAAATCGCTCGAAGCGATAAGACCGCCCTGTGTACTTGTTCTGTACTTTGCTGTATAATTGTTTTATCCTCTCTTTTTGTGTACAATAAAGAATTTTTATTATTATTATTATTATAAAGTAAATACAATATTGCGTTTATTAGACAGATAGAACCGTTATATACCTAGTCTTAATATTCTTCTAAAAATATGGAGATACTTGCTTTTTATTTGCTTATCTTCATCACAATAAGTTCAGTAGTCTATAATAATACCTATATGTATATAGAAACTTACGATTTGCAAATGCAATAAAATGTAGTCCACTTTTTTTGTTGAATTGAATTGAAATGTAAAAATCGTACAATGAATATAAGATTAATTATTTATTTTAAAAAATGTAAACAAATATAACGTATTTTGCTGATATTTAATATAGCCATCGATAATTGATGCCACACATGTCGTTCCTTTTTACGTAAAAAGGGACGTGACAGGTCACCTACCTGATGAATTCCTGGAATACTTGCGAAATCATAAATTATGATTCATTTGTGTTTTAAAAACTTGTCCAATTAACTAGTATACCTAATCATTTATCGTAGAATATAGGTATATATTTTTATTAAAACCATAAATAATAAAAAGTAAAAAAACTAATACCCAACTACGACAAAAAACGGCGCTGAAAAAGTATAAAACAAGATTTTCGGAATACTGAACTGAACTAAGTTGCTAATGTAGTTGCAAGTAAATGGACACAGTAGACTCTACCAAGATGCCTTCGTTGTAAATTGACAATAATGTCATACAATACTATTCTGAAGTATGCAATACTCCACTATGTAAAGATAAATTTTCATGTTTGGAAAACCGCAGTCACACGTTGTCAAAGTGCTACGGTAGATAGGTATATGTAACGTGTGACTACGCCTGCCTAAAATGATACAAAACACGGCATATTTGTCTTAGCTTTATTTTTTTACTCTGTATGTTTTGTCTGCTAGAGGGCGCCACATTAAATTTTGTGAAACCCCATATAGCCTATAACCAGCGGACAATTAAGACGCTTCTAATGATATGTCATTTGTCGAATTCTGATAAGTAGTTTAGAAGTTACGAGGGAACAGATGAACATACATACATACATATTACATACATTCATAATTCATATATAGCCTGTAAAAATCATAACCCTCCTTTTGCTTTGCCGTAGTCGGGTAAAAATACGCTCAAGAACATCGAGATAGTATGTACTACGTAGTACATATAGGTATCTCGATGCTCAAGAATTGACATTGCATGAATTAAAATTGAAATAGGAAAAAAACTGAATTCTTAAAAAATCTAGATATTTAGGTACTTATAAACAAATTTTAAGATACGCCACGTAATTATAATTAAGGAAAATGTCTTAACCCTAGATACATATCACAGTATTACCATATTTCCTACAGTAGTGCGACGAATGTACTTGTGCAGAGAAACGGAGGGGAACTGGCGGGGGTCGGGCGACGCGGGCCGCGTAAGGCAAACACGCTTAGTTTGCCTTACCTAGCGCGAAAGGACGACGCAGTCGTATTTTTTGTGTAATAATTTTATAATACATAGGTACTTACATATTCTATTATAGCGCGCACAAACTGTTCCGTTTACGGATGTAAATCTACATTGAAATCCCAGAAGGAAACAATATTTCAGAAAGATTGTATTAATTGTATCTGTTGAATTAAAATCAAAGCTATGTATATGTTGTCCTCATTATTTTCTAATCAGATTGTACATCCCAATGCGAATGCATTACTTAGTTAAATGTTATAATATACAATTAAGAACATCCAAAAATAAAGTGTCCACGTAAATAATATATAGCAGTGCAATATCTGTAATTATATATTTATGAACAAATAATTAAATCAGATTTAATAATCGCAATTATTTTGAATGTACATATGAATAAATGATTTCATCATAATATTAATAATCACAATTGTTTTATTTCCCATTTGTTGCAACCCTAGCGTATTTTCGTGTGGCAGCGTAAGTACCTACGCTGGCGGCGGCATCGCGCGACATCAAAGGCGATTCCTTACTGTTGGAAATAATATTGTAATACTGTGATACATATCGTGAGTCAAAAACTCAAAACGACTCACGCGCGAAACGTTTTCGTCTCTTTCTTTTTAACTATTTTGTGTATCGGGTCGTCTCTCAAAGTAAACTCAGTAGCTGGCCAGCGGTCCCGAACGGTGCACGCGTATTGCAGGTAAGTGTTGTATATACTTAGATATAGTACTATCACAGTAAGGAATCGCTTTTGATGTCGCGCGATGCCGCCGCCAGCGTAGGTACTTACGCTGCCACACGAAAATACGCTAGGGTTGCAACAAATGGGAAATAAAACAATTGTGATTATTAATATTATGATGAAATCATTTATTCATATGTACATTCAAAATAATTGCGATTATTAAATCTGATGTAATTATTTGTTCATAAATATATAATTACAGATATTGCACTGCTAAATATTATTTACGTGGACACTTTATTTTTGGATGTTCTTAATTGTATATTATAACATTTAACTAAGTAATGCATTCGCATTGGGATGTACAATCTGATTAGAAAATAATGAGGACAACATATACATAGCTTTGATTTTAATTCAACAGATACAATTAATACAATCTTTCTGAAATATTGTTTCCTTCTGGGATTTCAATAGAGATTTACATCCGTAAACGGAACAGTTTGTGCGCGCCATAATAGAATATGTAAGTACCTATGTATAATAAAATTATTACACAAAAAATACGACTGCGTCGTCCTTTCGCTGTAGGTAAGGCAAACTGCGTGTTTGCCTTACGCGGCCCGCGTCGCCCGACCCCCGCCAGTTCCCCTCCGTTTCTCTGCAGAAGTACATTCGTCGCACTACTGTAGGAAATATGGGTTACCTATCTTAATCTCGAATTTTAATATTCCGAATATCATAATCCAGAAAACGTTTGGACATTTTTTCATAACCCCGAATTTTAAAATTTCGAAGTTTTGTTTGCCATATAATCGCAACTCCGAATTTCATTTGCCCATTTCTTTATTTGTACGACGTTTTACAATCCAGACGAATGAGTTCCAGACATACGGAATCTAAATGCACAAAATCCAGATGACCGTAATCCATATGCACGAAAGCCAGATTTTTAAAACACAAATTTTTGAAATACAGTTAATTGATATCCAGACAAACAATGTCCAGATTTTTGAAATTCAAATAAACGATATCCAGCAAAACGAAATCCTTCCAGGGGGTCGCAGAACGAACCTAACCTAACCTACTGAATAGATTTTAACACTTTAACCTTTCTGTAATGGGCAAGTAAAACAATAGCGAGTCGGTTCTGGCACTCGCCGGCCGCTGCCGCGGCACGCTCGCTTCGCTCGCTCGGCTCGTGCATGGGGGGTCACTCTTCAAACCTAACCTAACCTACTGAGTCGAATTTGACACTTAAACCTTTCTGTAATGGACAAGTAAAACAATAGCGAGTCGGTTCTGGCACTCGCCGGCCGCTGCCGCGGCACGCTCGCTTCGCTCGCTCGGCTCGTGCATGGGGGGTCACACTTCTTGTATGGAAATCAAATAAAAAGATTATGAAAATCTGGCAATAGTTTATCTGTTATACGATTATATGGGAACCAAATAAAAAGATTATGAAAATTTGGCAATAGTTTATTTGGAAAATGGTACGATGGGAAACAAAAAAAAGTATTCTGAGAATCTGGTATAATGAGATCTGTATTATGAGAATACGGGAAACAAAAAAATACTTTTTAAAAATCTGGTTTTGGTGCATCTGGAAATTGATTCATCTGGGAAATTAAAAAAGGAATTTTAAAAATTTGTCATTCATTACATCTGTCTTTTAAAAGTTCTAACAACCGTTTTCGGGGTTTTAAGATTCGGGTAATAGAAATTCGAGTTTTTAATAGGTTACCGATTTGTAAGTTTTGTGACAATCCGATTTTAACGAAACAGAATATTTTTTTATTGTTTTAGTCACGGATTAGATAAAAAAGGTTGGATTGGCAATGTGGGCGGGGCAGGCGCGCCACAAGTAGCGCACGTGGTTCGGTGAAGTATGATTAGACAATCATACTTCGTTCATACTTTTTAGTCGCTTGTTGTACCAAAGTCTCCTGCCATAAACTCACCAGAAGTAGAAGATGATCCTCCTGCGAAGAAAAGGAAATACTGTGCCTTCTGCCCATGGAAACTCAGAAGAAAGACACAGTCTGAGTGCAAAAATTGCAAAAAACCTGTCTGCGGGGAGCATAAAATATTGACTTGCTCAGACTGCAAATAGTTCCTATTTTAAGACTGTTTATTTAATATTTCTATTTTTCATGTTTTCAATTTCATTGAAATAAAAAAAAATATATTATTGTTACTAGTTAAGTGTTTTTATCCAAAGAGAAAGAGATACTCAATTTAGGTTATTTTTTTTCAGATAATTTTAGTTTATGTTTTGTTTTTAAGTAAAATAAAGATAATACAAATTAAAACGCGTTTTTATTTCATTTATTAAATTAGTTTAATAATATCATTCAATAAATTTCATAGAAATATTAAAAAACTACAGTGTAATTCGATAAAAATTACGTGTGAGTCAAATCGACCTCACGTTATGCTATTAAGGGTACCTAAGTACGTTATGTATGTAGGGTTAAATAAACGTAAAGAATTGGATCCGAAGTGTACCTAAATGTAAAAAAAAAAGTTCTAAGCTTAAAAATGTGTCATACTCAAAATAAAAATATTTTTAGACTATAATGACGTACCATAATATATTTATTCTATAACTTACTACAATAATAAATAGGTAGATATATCTAAAAATTTGAATCCAAAATATTTTGCTTTTTAATTAATGTCAATGCAATAAAAATGCAGAACAAAAGGCGTTATGATAAAATATCATGAATATAGAATTATAGAGTACCTACAGATTACACTATTATGATAATACAGAAAAAAATTTTTTATACCTAATAACTTTATCGAATTTTATATCTAATCTATTTAAAAATATTTACTATCAAGAAGCCATTCAACTAGCCGTTCAACTCGAGCAAAGCCGGGGCAAGCAGCTAATATGTAATATAAATTTAAATTACTTTAATTATTATTGTGAAACAAACGAAAAACTATCTAAGACCATGTACAAGAAATTCATTATTCTTTACCGATAGAAAATAGTGCAGGAGGTAAATAAAATGAAATAAAATTTGATTTTGAACCAATTTATTCACTTAAAAAGTCAAGGTATTCAGTATTAATATTTATTATGTGTGATTGGAGTATAAACCATACATTATAAAAAGATGTATATAAAAAAACTTAACATAACATATCTTACAAAATATAAAAATCGGTACCGACGCCTATCGGTAGTATTAAAAACTAAAGGTAAATTATTAAAGATCTACACAATAGATGTCACTGTTTTCGCACAGAATTCTATTTCATCAAAGTTCAAAATATTTACGTAGAAGTTCCACCACTTTTCCATAGATGGCGCTTATATAAAACATTAAAAACTATACTCAAATTACAATCTAACAGCTTCTACACATCAAGGCGTGCCATAAAAAATAATATATGCTAATTGTTTATTATACTATCATATAAGTCGAGGAACTGTTCATTATTTTCAATGTGTCTATGACAATTATTTGTATCCGATACCACACAAACTGGATGTTTTCCATCGTATTTTGCACTGTTGTAGATTATTTCAAACTTTTTCACTTCGTTTATAATATCTCTCAAGCAGGGACATTGCCAGGGATTATCGTTAAAATAAAACTTCGTCAACATTGCCCCAGAATTCCTTAATTCCAAACAGAAATTTTCTTGTAGATATGTGATTTTGTTCTTTGATACGTTCAAATTCTTCAGCTTAGTACCTCGAAAGGCATTAACAGGCACATACTCTATTAAATTGTGTGACATATCGATATTCGCAAGTGCTGGTATATTTTGAAATAAGGTCTCCGGAATAACCTTTAGCAGATTATTTCGTAAATTGATAATTCTTAAATTGTTCAATGATTTAAAGGAGTTTTCCTCAATATTCTCTATAACATTATCACTTAAATCTAGTGTCCACAATGTTGATGTATTACTAAAGTGCGAATTTCTTACTTCTTTCAAAGCATTATTGCACAAATTAAGATTTTTCAGTGCTTTAAAACTCCTTACAACGAAAAAGTCTGGGATTTCTTCAAGTTCACATTCTTCTAATTCAAGTGTTTGTAATTCACTAACTGCATGCAGCAAAATATCTTGGGCATTATTCATATTGTTTCTAGAAAAACTTAAATATTTAATTTTCTGGCTGCGATCAAAGAGATATGGGTTAACATTGTTTCCAACCAAAGAATTGCTTGAGAGGTCCAGATGTTCCAATTTCCTTAAAGGATCAAAAACTCCCAAAACTAATGTGTCTATTCTATTTGAACTTGCATCTAGATTAATTAAATTCGGTTTCTGATCAAACAATCCTAGTGGAAATGTTGTTAAATAATTGTTAGATAGATTTAAATGCGTCAGTGCTCTGAAACCATCTAATACGCCTAGTTGCAATCTGGTGATCTTATTTATAGATAGATCGAGATACCTGAGCGCTGGGAGTCGCTCGAATGATTCGAAATAAATGTCACTTATCCTACAATTGCTTAGAATTATAGACGTTGTTATATTATTGTCTGATACAATACCCCGTGTGAGTATAAACTCGCTGTAATTACCAGGAGAGCATACGAGTTTTTTGACCTCTAATCCAGGATTGTGGCATATTGGCTTAGAATGGACATAATATAATAAAACTGATAATACGCTGAACGTATAAAATGGGACTGCCATATCTGGAACACAAGGATTCATAATAACTTCTAGTTAGATAAAGATAATAATATTTTGTTTGCTGGCATATAAATACTTACCAATTTTGGAACTCACTGTCTCTAGAAATATTCATTATTTATTATATTGAAAACACTAATAACAAGTAGTCTGTATCGTGTCTTCCTTAAAACTAAAGGATGTAACGTAAATACATGCGCTCATACAAAGCCGGTTTTTCCTTGATTTAAATCTGTCTCGATGTTATTTTCGTCATTGATAGTAGACTGTATTACTAACTAGTAGACTGTAGTAAACATGGCTTACATAATATTAGGTACAAACTTTTGCAAGCAATAAATAAAACTACACATAAAACAATTTTCAATATTTTATTATCATATCATCATTGAATATATCACATTATTTCTACTTAATTACAAGCAGTTTATGGGAAACATTTGTTTTTAATAAATAGTAATGATAATATACAATATAAGATATGGTATTACATCAACAATAAAAACAATAATAAATATAAAACCAATGAAATCACCCACTCACGCCAACGTTCTTATTGCCAATTACAAAATCCTTGAATAACAAAATATGTAAACATTATAAATAAGGTATCTAAGAATGAAGGACGAATTTTAATAAAATCTATAGCAGAAATATTATTAAAAGAAATAAAATTATGTTATCTGAACTTGTAAATATTGAACTTTCCGCTGAATGGTGGAGTCATAACTTTGTCATGAAATAAAAGAATTCTATTAAAATATGTAAACAAAATTAAACATGTTTTAATTACGACATATAAATTATTTTTATAAAACCATATTTAATTTGTGATGTCACTTTTATTATCCACTGTATCAATAGAATGTTCATCATTGGGCGTATACCTTATGCTATTATCTCTAAGACTCATCAAATTTGTAGCTTCTTCCGTGTTATTTGTCAAATTTCTTGTTAAATCTAATTCACTTCTCAATTGCTGTATCGATTGTATTACTTCACTTTGAAAATTTATATGTAACTTGTACAATTGTTCCGAGTGTTCCTTTTCGCGTCTTAATTCATTCCTTAAATGTGTATCTTTATATTTTTCAAATTCACTAATTATTCTTACCTTTGACTCATATGTATGTTGTACCATGGAGACTAATGCAAACAATTTTTCAATTACTTTTTCTTTAACTTCTTTGGAAATGTTAGGATCAGATTCCAAATCAGATTTTGCATCAAGCGCTAGATCATTTGCTGAAGAAGGAAATCCTAAAAGTGATTTGGATCCATTGTTATTGTTTTTACTCGATACAACATTCTCTTCTTTCGGTTTTTCCTTTTCAATTTTCTTTGTTGTAAAAGCTCCGTGTGAAACCACTTCGGTAAACACCCCAGAACAAGGTTTATTCGACTGATATTCTGCTGCTTTTTTGTTCACTTTTTGCGTCAACTCCTCACTTTTTTCTTTCTGCTTCTCATAATTGGTTTTCTGAAGTACCTCTTCATGCACCACCTTCTTTTCGTCTTTATCATGTTTAAAAGGGCTGCCAGTCCTTTTACTGAAGTTGGTGACAGATAACTTGGACATTTCGTTGCCTTTTAAGGGTATGAAAGTATAGAAAGCACTGGACTAATTTTTAAGACACTGACATAACTCTGACCACGCAGTATGATGGTTGAAGACTGAACGGTTCATGTTGAATGGCGGCAGCGTCGCCATATGAGTAAAGGTTTCGCTCCTTAGTTTTGGATTGTGTGCGCTTCCTAGGCGTGGCAATGAATTTATGATTACGGAGCCTCGGGTTTGCGTAGGCCTCAATGCAGTTTGCATTGAATTTTGTTGACGTCGTGAGGTATTTAGTCAATGTTTGCTTAGCAAATGTTCTGAGATATTATGCGATGATGTAATCATATTTATCATTTAATCTTAAACGTATGATTAGTCTTTGAATTAGGCATGTTAATTTTTGTAATATTTTATTCAAATTAATGTTTTTAGTAAAAATGTTATTTATTATTTAATTATCAACATTATATGATAACGAATAGAAAATTGCTTCTCCTCTCATTTGTTCCGCTAATGTCAGGCAAAATAAAATACGAATTAACTTTTATTATAATCTGATGACAATCTACATGAAGAACAAACATAATAAACACATAAAACTACATACAAGCAAATCAGCGCATAGCCAGGTTGAATGAGTCCCTGAAAATAATTGAATTAGTACCAATAATAATTTACAACCAGCACATATAATTAAATAAATATAAATAAATATTTCAGGACAATTTTCACACACGGCACGATCTGATCCCATACTAAGCTCTCGCTTGTGTTATGGAAACCAGATGGCTGATAAACATACATATATAATTTTAAATAAATACTTATATAGATATTTAACACCCAGACACAGAGCAAACACAAAAAGTTCATCACACAAATATTTGCCCCGGGTGGGAATCGAACCCACGACCTCTGACTTAGAAGGCAGGGCTACTACCAACCAAGCCAACCGGTCAGTCAAATTGTATATAATATACTTCTAGCGCATCACCAATGTATATGACTGGTTGGCGCCTTGTTCTTGTTACAATGTTAAATATCAAGGACCGGTAGTAAGAGGGGATTGTGTAAAGACACTACATAGGTACTCGTAAAATTACTATTGGTAACATGAACATGATGGACAACACTGGTCTACCAGTCACATTAATAAGGTTGAATGCAGAATGTTTGTAGAAATATGGAAGTCGTTATATTTCAGAAAAAGACAAATACCTGTAAACATTATAATTTTGACCATCATCATAATCATCGTTTTTTATATAGTAAACCTAGATAACTTTGAAACCATAAATTGCTGGGCAAGATTTCTACATGACCGTAGTCAAGTAGAGCAGACCAAAATCAAGCTATTGTTTATTTACGTTCAACACAATGACCAACAACTAAGAAACGAATGATAATTTTAATCGATCGTTTATCGACCAAACAAAAAATAGAGCTAGTAAGTATATTAAATAAATTAAATCAACTTTTTGAATTTTACTCTACTTACTTGAAAGTCATTTCAAGGTTTTTAGTGAATTTAATTTATTTACAATAATAATAAATGAACAACTTACCTACTAAATTTAATATTTTTGGTTTTATGGCATTCAAACTAATTAGCAACTAACCTACTACTAGCGTTTAGCTACTATTATGTATTCTGTGCTACTACTAAAGATACTAATTAAACGTAACTCTACCGTTGAAATGTAGCGGAAAATTGTAGAGCTACTTTTCAACCAATGACTTACGAATGATATAAAAACTTCAGTATTGAAAATTTGTTGAAATTCAATTAGTTGTAGTATTTTTATTGTAAGTACAAAACAAAAATAGCATTTACGAGATACATCCTAAGCAGGTTTTTTTTAATTACACGTTTGAACAACCCCCTATTTACGATGTATTAACAGCATTAAACAATTTTTACTCACAATGAAATATGTGGAACGCAGAATAGTTTAGCAATTTAATATATTTTACAGTGGCTTATGACCTAAATATTATGTCCAATGGGCCGATAATATAATTCTGATACATAGCTGTCTTACACAATGCATACTAATGTTGTTCAATGGTTCCGCATAGGTGAAAGTGACATTACAATTTCCATCGTTAATTAGGCTTAATATGTTAGGGATTTAGGGAATAGATATTTTTTATATAATTTTTAGATTTTTTTATTTGGTCCTTATCTGGGATTTTATTTTAAACATAATTTTAAACAACTTAAAGATTAAAGTTGAATCAGATATAAATGTCCCTAAGATATGTCCAATAAACTAATGTCGAATGATCTTTGTTGTCAATTTCCTAAAAAAATTGAACAGCATAAAAACATAATTGATTTGATTGATAGGGTTAGGTTTGATAATATCTAGTTGGTATTTACTAAGAATTTATTCAATCTATTTATTTGGTCTTAAGTTTATTTTTACTAGTACATCCTAGTTACCACTATGCAAAGTGTTGTTCTTAATACAATGACCCAAGAGATTGGTAGCATCCACGGAGCTGAAACTTTGTATAATAGTAATAAATAGCCCAAAATGAAAATAGAAATCTTAAATTTGAAAGACGGTTTAACGAGAAACAACAATAAATGTTTATCGGTCCCTTCTTATCGTATTGTTTCTATTCTCTCTAAAAGCTTTGATAAAATTAAAAGATTTGAGCTTTTTCAATTTTCATATTATCTTTGCCGCGGCGCTGTCAAGGAAATAATTATTATAAATAAAATTTCGTTCCACTGAAGCTTAAAACACACTGTTCACAAACTATTTTATATATAAAATCACCAAAAATAAATCAACTCGTGTACATCTGGGATGAACAGCATTACCAGCGATATTATCTCCAAAGTGACAAGTTCAATGATAGCTCTCCGCCATTACGCATGCAACCCGCGCCCAGCAAGCGTCCGCACCTCCATAACAAACACCTTACCACCACATACAACCTCTCTCGCTTTCACCCGAAGAAAAGCCCACTGAACAGACAAGGACAAAAGAATTGGATCAAGTATCCACCAAATCAGGGTACGGTGTCACAAACAACAGAAAAGGCGCTTTGATTCATCCACTTCTAAAACGACATCGACCAAAACAAACGCGTTACAACTTAAGCCGTTTCAAAACTGACTAATCAAAGAGGATTCGTATCAAATAGCTTTCCCTTACACTTCGATCCTGCACGTGCCAAAAGAGCGTAAGTGCGCAATTGACTGATACCCGGCATGACAATACGTACCGGAACTACATGGTCTGTGCTGAATTTGAAATAGCTGTATAAAAACAGCTGGGTCCTTGTCGAAACCATCACAATCTCATCAATCGTCGTCCAGTGAACACTAGGAATTTAGCAAAATGGCTTCCCTGAAAGTGGTGTGCATAGTTATCGCCTTGTTCGGGAGTGCGATCGCTCAGCCCTCGAAGCATGGCTTCTGGAAGGGAACGCCCATGGATGACATGGTTGAGGAAATGAGATCCGGCTGCGCAGAAGGATCCGACCCCGCTGCTTGCATCAAATACAAGGTCATGTCCTTGTTGGATAGCATCTTCAAGAAAGACACTTTCCAGGTAAGAACTTTTACTTTTAACAAACTTTTAACATTAATAATCCATTTGATTGTTATACATTTTACATCAGCTGTTTGATGCCAAAGTAAATTGAAATTATAACTATGCCATGTTTTACAGATCTCCGAAGCCGTAGAAGTAACAAAGAATGGAGCCGGCAACGACGAAACCGCTCGCTCTAATGGTGACTTCCTCGACACCGTCGAAAACTACATTCAATCCCACGACGTAACCTTCCAACTGCCCATCGCTGACACCAAGATCACCGTGAGCCCAAGGAACCTCGACAATGACGAACTCAGCCTGAACATTAAGTTCAACAAGGAGGGAGCCCGCGCCGTCGGAGAGGCCCGCAAAGCCAAGCTCAAGAAGATCATCGTGCCCATCCTAGTGTTCGTCCTCCTCAAGGCCATGACCCTCATCCCTCTCGCCATCGGAGTCCTCGGATTGAAGGCCTGGAACGCCCTGCAACTGTCCTTCTTCTCTTTCGTCGTGTCCGTCGCTTTGGCCATCTTCCAGCTCTGCAAGAAGGTGAGTTTATCGCAACCGTTTATCTATTAAATCCCAGTAAATTTTCAATCTCAATTGCAAAACTTTAAGCACAATTCAAAGCACTCAGCACAATGATATATCTACTGCAATGCACCCTTTACACATGCACTTATCTATACTTATATTTTATCGCTGACTAACCTTCTTAGTAAATCTATCATCGATTAACATTGTAGTTTACCCAGATTGCGGCCGACAACTCCCACCCCCAGATCGCCGCTCACGGCCCGTGGGACGCCGCTTACGCCGCCACCCGCCACAGGAGAGAAGCCGAACCCCAAGAACTCGCTCAGGAACTCGCTTACAACGCCTACCACTAAGCACCGAGCATGGAAAGCGGGACCTTGTCCACCTCATTACCTCTAGGACAAGCACTGCTTTCCACCACCGACCTGATACCGACTATGTACCAGTTTCCCGTTGCTTCTAGGTTCTAGAATAACGGATTCAAACCAAATAGGTTGAAAAACCACGAGTGTAAATACTGTGTAATTTATTTATTTAATTGTGTGCGTGATTGCGATGAGTGAGTGTTATTTATTGTTAAAATAAATCATTGATTAAACTGCTGTTATTTTATTACCCTTACTGTTGGTATTTATTAAGCATGATGACTTTCATTAGAAACTAAAGTGTTGTGTGCTACGACACATGAATGATAAAATAAAGCAATAGAAAGTTTGCGACTATTCCTTATTTAATGATTCCATTCGTGTTTAGTTGTGCATCTTTTATTTATATTTAGTACCTTACCTTTAAACTTAAAATTTTAACTTAACATTTTTTTTAATCCTCTCATATAATATATATAAGAATATTTTGTATTACTAAAAATAAAAAGCCATACTTAAAATACCAAGGTACTTGTTCTATTCTAGATTGCCACACAAAGCAAAATTATAATATTATGTAGTTATAAATATAATTATTATAATATAATGCGTTGTAGTTGTTATATAGTAATCAAAATAAAATATAGCAATGAATATTATGATAGAACCATGTTGTTGAAAATTAATAGCATTCTCTCCTAAAGATTTTTTTATATTATAAAAATTTTATGTAGAGTCGACAGTCACTCGTTGTTTACTCGCCATAAAGTCAATAAAAAGGCTATATATATATATATATATATATATATATATATATATATATATATAATAATAATATAAAGTCTTCTAAGCTATTAATACCTGAAAAATAATCAATACTTCAGAGAGAATTTAAGCCCACACACTAGAGTACCTAATTGTTTCATACATGTACATGTAACATAATCGAAGGCTGTTATAGAAAAATCTAAGGTACTAAATTCCAATAAAAAACAAATACAACTGTGAACTGTCAGTTAGAGGCGGTAAGAAAAAAATTGGAAAAGCAACTACGAATCCTAAGTACTACTTGTATACGTAGTATATTATTATTAGTCTGTGGTACTACGTGTTACGTATATTATTATACTATCTGTGTTGGTTACGTAGGAATTAAAATGACTGTAAAAAAATGTATAGCTGCAGCTAATGAAGATTATATTAATTTCTAAGATGTGATCCTAAGACATATTATTATTTATTAACATGGTAGAGCAACAGAATTCAAGCACGATTTAATAACCATTATAAACACATATAACAGCCATTTTGTATAATTAACTAGAATGTATAGTACAAAATAAATATATTGTAATACTGTGATAAAACGTTATTTTAATTAAATTTATGCAAATGGATTCTTCATAGATCCGAGTTTGTGTATTTTATTTTTAGTGTAGTGTTTTAAATACAAAGATTTCAATATAAAAAATAATCAAGTTAATCGTTATAAACATGAATTTGTGACATTTTTGTCAAGCAGATTATGTATATCAAATTATTAAGCTCCCTGCCGCATGAGATTTAAATACAATATGGCGCCACTCTATGATTTTTTTTTTCTAAAACTTCTAAAATAACACACAATTATTATAGAGTTTAAATGACGAAGTACATAGGAAGGAAGAATGAAAACAAGTATATTTATTTGGTTCAACATTTTAATATCAGTAAAATAAACAATTGTGTCCAACTATCTACCACTTTAGCCTGCTCTTCAGGTGATAAAATATAGATGTTCATGTCCAATCTTAATAAGCTTTTGCAATTTATGTTTTCGTAGATATCCAGTGTTGAAAGTGTTAATTGACGTTGATTAACACTTTAAAATCAGCCCACATGATTTTTTGGAAGCTCTGCCATAGTTTAGTAGCTCACAGGTAATCAGTATCCACATTTTTATTGGTATGATTGAGATGATTATGTCTAAGCTAATGTAGGTGTACTTGACATTTTCTAATTTCCTACTTAACGCGAAAATGAAAGGAGAGCTTGATAGATATAATATATGTACCTATTTCTCTTACCTAAATAAATATTTAAAAATCGCGCATATTCCTTTAACTCTTTTTTGTGAAATAATTATTGTATTGTCACCGATCCTTGATAAGTGTACAAACTACAAAGTTTTAAATAAATCTGTCCGATTAAACTTTAAAGTGGGTCAAAATCCATAACTAACGAACGAATCCATACTAAGTTACAAACATAATAGCTAATATAACCCCGTTATAAAGGATGGTCGAATCTGATTGCTATATTATAGTCTAGAAATGCAGATAATAACATAAGTACCACGTAAAGCAGCGGGTTGAAGCTAGTTCTAATAGTATAACAACAGGTGACAACTTTTTCGCACAATATGTACCGTCAAAAAAGAAGACGAGAGATTGACTTTAAAAGAAAGCACCCAAATATTGTTGTGACAATATCAAACATGTTTCATAGAAATGAAAAAGGGCTCACACCATAAATAAATCGTTAAAATTCAGGTCGTATGTTAGGATGTCCATGCCTAGTTTCCGTAGCCTCCTGACCTACTGGACTTATAGGCTCGAATGACATCGTTTGAAATTCTAGTGTGTTATTAATTGATAATCTAATCCAAAAATATATTTTTGCATGGCTCATTTCTTTAAGCATTAAATAAACATAAATCAATGATTTTTCATGATGATATCGTGTAGTGAATCTTATCCCTCGTATATTTTTACGGTATTTCTTACCAAAATATACTATCCTATTAACATATTCAATAATAGTTATGATAAATATAAAAATAATAAGTTATAATAATTAATAAGTTATATTGAGAACTACGCACACCGTAGCGTCGTAGTTGTAGGCGTGCTACGAAAATGATTTAACAGTGACATTAATAATAAAAAAAGGTTTCTTGTAAAGTTACGCTTACGGCTTATTTCTATGAAAAATAATTATATACCTACTATACTAATTATATTTAATAAATAAACAATAAAATAACTTAAATATTTCCTGTTTTCATTATAATTTCAAAACATATAAAAAAAGTATAATCGACCTAGTTTTTTTTAAAGTACCTTGCGTCACAGAATAATAACTAGTAGCTAGCTACTTGCGTCTACATGATTTTTTTTACATTAGTTATTTATTTTTTATGTTACAGACTGATGTTTTTATGATGCTGATGTAGACTTATGAAGTTTTTTATTTAAAATAAACGAATCTAAAATTTAAACAGAAATAGTATTAATAACAATAACTACAAGATAACTACATACATTATTATTTGTAATCTTATGTATTTGCAGCTGCCAGTACCAAAGGCGAGAGATGCTGCAAAGTTCTTACTTTCATAATTGTATCATAGATGGCGCTAGTTGTCTTTTAAGTCGCGCTATTGAAATGTTTTTCTCAAAACGTAAATAGTCCGGGGAACTTTGCTTAATCATACTTACCTGGCGTAGGGGATACCGTGATCAGAAAGGCGGTTCCCCCAGAGCGAGGCCCCTCCATTGCACTGCGGCGGGGTTGACCTCTGCGATTATCCCTAATGTGGATAACTCGGACGCGTAATTTTTGGTAGTGGGGACTGCGTACGCGCCGTCCCCCCATATAAACACATATCATAATAAAATCAAATGTAATGTGACTATTTAAGTCGGTATATAATTATATGTCCTAAAATTACAATCTTTTATAAAGTAAGTTAGACCGAATAAGATACTTCAATTATTTATTCATATTCTCATCAATATTTTGATGTGGATGCTATATTATTTAAAATTGCGCACTAGGCATATCCACCATTAAAATTGTACAAAGGCAAGTAATCTATAGACTCTGCAGCCTCACTTAAGATTTCTCATCATCTATAAACATCTTGTTCACTAAGTGATAAATCACCAAAGAAACTTGATGTTTTTGATGATACCGCTCATTATTATGTGTAACATTAACTCAAGTAGAGCAATGATCGTATATTTCTAGAATTGTTTAACGTTTTGTATGTATGACCACTGACAGTCTTCTAACACAGCAGCTTGCAAGTCTACTTGCAGGTGGAAACGCGGAATTAGACTTGCAAGCTACTGTCGGACAGACTGTCGGACATTTCTTGCGGAAGTTTTCTTGATGGACAGGCGGCCTAACTTTAGAGGGAAAAAAGTTAGGGTAATTTTTGATGCAGGTGTGAAACGATTCTTAAATGGGACAATTTACGTTACTTATAAGTCTTTTATTTATTAAATCTGTAAATTGATATACAGTTGATTACTGTTGTTAAAATAGGTACATCACTTTCAGCTCCTTTTCAATATGCCACTGTTCAGTATTTGCACTGAGGACAAAGTCATAATTATAGGTAAATCTTTACTTCATTCGAGAAGGTATACGTACAAAATATGTAACAGAGGATTCGTAAAAACTGATTTTACCTACTTTATTATATTAGGTACCATTTTACCCAGTGGTAATATCACGTTACCATAAAAGGGTTAAGAATATTCGAATTAATTCATAATCTACTTGAAGTTATTTAAATATGGTTAAATATTTGTACTTATAACGTATTTTGCTAAGTAGGTAAGTAGGTATATAAATTTTACTCGATCTATGCGATAACCTTATCTGTAACAGAAATCATTTATAGGTATAACATGTCCTCTTACAAGCGCCATACTTAATAAACTATATAAACAACGAAAAGTGATCGATGACCGCAAAACGGAAGTGAAATAGTAATTTCACAAGCGGACCATGGACGCAGATGTAAATGGCGGACGTTTGGCGCATACAAAATGGCGTGCAGCCCTTATTGCATAATGTAGATTGGGTAACGCAAGCTTTTTGCTTAGTCAAGTTTCACTTTCCTAGAATTTTCTGATAAACAACAACATTGAATTTTTACTAAAAAACATAATTGGTAAACTCAAAAAACCACTCGTTTCTAAAGATTATTTTACTATCAGAAAGCTACATCTTTACCGAGTGAAATGGGCAATTTGATTACACATTTCTAATGTAATGCCACAGATTACTAATAATCACTAAAGCTATGGCCTATGCTGAATGCTGAATGTGAAGACATCAATTCAATAAGCCACTAACGTTTTCTCGTAGAGCGAGCCAACGTGTCCAAGAAATACTACAGAAACTGCAGCTCACTACAGCTGCTACGGTGCAGACATAACATTTAAATATGGGTACATTGTTTACATAGTAACGCCGCACGGTACGATTACCATTCATCCTCATTTACGAATTCGTTTTAAAATATAGGAGTTAAAATTGTATTCCAAGCCTCCATGTTTACCTACCGGTATAAATGATTAGGTACAATCATTAGTTCATTAAGAATAAGGTACATGAATAATTAACAATTAATGATTCCGAATTCCGATGTATCAAATACCAATATCGAACAGAAGAAAATAATTAAAATAAAAAAACATAACAATAAGGATAACGTCCTTTTGGACAAAGTACCAAAAAGTGGCTTTATAAACAAAAAGGGATGGAATTTAAAATAGCATCTTAATCGAATAAAATTATGAAATATCCTTATAGGTACATTGTAAATCCTGTACAAAGGTGGTACAAGTGGATAAAGAAATTATGAAAAGTATAATAAACAATTTATTAAAAACTCGCTGTGAGCTGATAGTTCAGCTGCACTTTAGCAGATTAAGAATGCATTTAATAAGCTTTCTAAGTGAAGACTAAAAGTAATAGTAATATTAAATTACCTACATAATACATGTACTCGGTTAAAAATTAAGATTTACGGGTCTGTTGAGGATAAATAATTTTTCTATCGCGCAAGTAAGCATAACTTTTTTTCCAAGTAGGTACTTAAACATTCAACTAGTATATCCGAGTCACCTACTAAACGCCGTAACGTTATATAAACTTTGCAACAATGGCGTATAATCACAACACATTTTTATATTACAAAATCGAAAGAATTTGATTAATTGGTATGTACAGGCAATCGGTGAGAGTTTAACTTGACTGAATATTAAACTATCTTTGATTTACGACACTACAGGTGCGAAGTTTAGGTACTTTAAAATAAATTACTTATTACTAAAGGAGATTTGTTCCTTTGGAAATATCCTTCTATACAATTGCTTTAAATTCGACACTCGATTTGTTATTCTGTTAGCATACCTACTTAGCTCACTGCAGTCGTAAACCATTTGTTATTATTTCGCAACTGAACTCGAATTTTGATTGTATTCAGTAATAGCCTGGACTAACACTAAAATATGAATATAATTAAATTATCGCCAAATATGTCCCCACTCTCACCACCAGGACTTTCTTAAATGAAATTAAATACTTTGCCAAGTATGAAAGCGATTCATATTCCCGACACGCGCAAGCGCCGCGTGCCTTGCCGCCCAAAGGATCACATATAAATACCAAGCCCATTGAAAAATTAAATCATTGTTACTCCATTAACCGGCCGGGCCGAACGTTTAATTAATCCAAACTAATGATAAGTGATAGATCGCGAAAATGAAGTGTCTTTGCCTCCTCCTGGCTTCTGCGGCCCTTGTGCACGGTTACTCGATCAGGGACAATGAAATTCAGACGTCTCGGTTACAGACAAGTGATGATCTCTTGAATAGTGTTGTTAGTGATTGTTTCTCAGCCGATTCGCCGATGTCATGTCTCAAAGTGAAAGTCCTGTCGTTCTTGGACACGAAGCTCGGTGTGACTGGGGAGTCTGCGAGGGCTCTGGATGAGAAGAACATCGACAAAGTGATATTCGACCGCGTTGGACGCATACTGAGCACTAACGAATTCAGGTTCCAGTTGCCTGAATTCTTATTCGAAGGCGCTGAAGTTTCATACCGTGCTGACAGAGGATTAGACGTCGATTTCCCTGAATCATCGGAAAATGGTGAAGGTAGAGCACCCCTAAATAAATCTTAATAAATTTAAAGCTTAGGATTACATAATTCATCAAAGTGACATAGATATAGTTCATCAGTACAATAATTAATTATTTATCCTAATGTATTTTTTTCAGCCCGTGGCATCCTGAAGAAGAAACTTCTCTTGCCAGTTCTTCTCTTACTGAAACTGAAGATGAAGGCTCTGATGCCCATCCTGGTCACCATCGTCGGCATCAAGGCAGTAAAGGCTCTGATCCTCAGCAAACTTGCTATCACCCTGGTCGTTGGATTCTTAGTTTACAATCTTATTATGAAGAAAGGAGGTGAGTAAAAAACACGCAATTTGCTCAAAATAAACCGTAATGAACTGCTTTATAGTAAGTTACTAAAATAGCCAAAAACCGATCAGATAATATTTAAATTAACATCACTTCTACGAACTTCATCACTTTTAGTGCATGGAATACAAAATTTATTGAACCAATTTGATTTCTTTTTGTTTCAGCTATGCCCATGATGATGGCTCCCGCCACCGAAGGCCCACCAGCTGCGCAGTACGGCCCACCAGCCTCGCAATACGGCCCTCCATCTACCCCTGCCCCTCCCTCCGACTCTTACGGCCCGCAATGGGAGCCCTCCTCCTCTGGCCCGTACTCCAGAGTCTGGGACCCGAGCCAACTCGCCTACAGCTCCTACTTCCCTGGTGAAAGCTCGTCCGCCTCCAACCAATCACCAAGCTACTCTAGCGTGGCTTCCATCTCATCAGCATCATCATCATCATCAGCCACCTACTAAACCTGATTACCTCATTACTCTTGTATATAACGCTCACGAACGAAATGGTAGAGTTTAGATAGTTTATTTATTGACTATTTATTATTTATTGTACACAATAAAACGACTGTTTTTGATCTGTTTATTTCATTCCTTTTTGGGTCATTGGGTCGCGGGAGTAAAAGTGTATTGGTGACTGATAATAAAATACCTATCGAGTTATTGGATATTGAGAATGTGTGGAGGCATGAATGGAATTCATGATTAGTAGGGAATGAAAGTGTAAAATACCTGAGCAACGTAGGTATTACCAATTTTTATGGACAGAACCATGACAGAACCTTACAATGTTAAAGGCTGACAATGATTACATTAAAGAAATCGCAGTATAAAATAGTTTAGGAATACTAACTACGTAGGTACCTATTTTTTCATAAATTCGGTAAATTATGTAACTACTATTAATCTTGTATCGGTTTTTTAGATTCATACATACTATTCCTTATAGGTATATAGCAAGTACAAAGTTTTATGTAATTCAAAGAAAATATAAACGTTTAGGTATCTACGCACTGAAAATTGATTTAAAAGCTTCAAAAGCATCTGCTTCATAAATTATAAGATAGTTTAAACAACAAGGATTATTAAATAAAACTACAGTTGTAATATGTATAGGTATTTATTATATGAGAAGAACAGCAAAAGATTATGTGTTTATCGGTTACAATATTGTGTAAAAGTGGAAAAATACGGATACAATCGGATGTAAGGGTTGCTATTATTGTCACAATGTTCAATTTAACTAAACTATTACAAATTTTATAACTTATCATTATGGATGTTATACTTACGCAATAAAACAATTATTATCCTAGACAAATAGATTTATTTTTTTAGTCAGCAATGGGATAATTAGAATTTTTCGATGGCAGACGTGGCGTGTAGGACATTGTTAATTCCTACGAAATTTGCACAATTTTTTTTGTCATTACCTACTTACTTAGTATGATAGTTTGAATCGAGTTTACTTTTACTTTTATACGTTTACGTTTATAATAATTATTTTATTGCGTATTATTATACAATCATTGAATCTTTAAGAAATGTAAAAGTACCTACCTATATTATGTTGGTACCTACTAGGTAAATATCCATTACGAATAATGAGACTGGGTTTATAGGTATGTGAAATAAATGCCGTTAAGTACCTATGATAATTTTTTTTTGTAATTATAAAGTAAAATACTATATCAAAAACATGCTTGTATTTATATAAATATAAAGAAACGCTACCAACCATAAACCCATTGTATACTTACCGGTTATTTATTTACAAATAGATCGCGCCTATTCGTATTTGTAACATTTTACTTAATTCGATAATACAGGTACATAGGAATCCTAACAGTAAGTAGATAAAATGTTCCTAACAAGTTATATTGAAGTCTTTTCATAGTTAATATGAAGATATTTGAATACGAAGGAATATAGTTATTTAGGTACCTACCCGAAGTGCTAACTAGGTTTCTAACCAAATATGAACTGAATTAAATCATCTTTATCTTGTACAGCAATAACCAAAGCATCGACAACTATTTTTGACGTGACAACGTCTTAAATTAGGTTGCGACTGGGAGTCACTTATGAAAAAGTGTAACGCTCGGTAACGTTACGATGAGTCACCGAACGAGAGAGAGGCCCGCGGTCTGCCGCGCGCGCAGCACATAAATATTCTACCGAGAAAAAGACGTTGTCACGTAAAATCTTCGCCCGTAAAACCGACTTTACAGGCAACCATTTTTTTTTTTAAGTAGTAACATTTTATAGGCTATGTCTTTGTAAATTTAGGCGCCAAAATCTCTTATTGGGTCACTGGGAAATCGTAATCGATAAATGTCAATATAAAAAATGGTTATTGCTGCTCAATATAATATGTATGTATATTTTTTATTTAACTTTTTAAACAGATGAGTGAGATAGAATTGTGATAACTACAGTGGAAAGGTTAAAGCTATTATCTCACAGCCTTGTACTCTAAAAGGAGTGCTTTATTCTTTAGTGATAGCATTGACTATATCTAAATGCAAGTAGGAATTTTTAGATACCTATATTATGTGTATATATAAGTATATTATCCGTATAAATATAATAAAAGCCACATGATTCAATAATTTTTCAATCTAACGATTATAGTATATATTATATAATAATTGTATTCGTATTATTTACATTATTTTGAATTTTCTGCGTCGTCTTTTAAGTGTCTTTGGCGAATATTATACATAAATTATGTTAGAATTTAGTTTGCTTGCATTCCACTCCATCAGTAAAAGGACCAGACAATTCATGACGAAGGAGCCATGTTGGATAGGAGTAATTATATAATACATATATTAATATATCAACTGTCTTGACTATGGCAGTGAAGTTATATCTTATATTAAAAACTTTCAACAATTTTCTTTACCTATTTACAACTGTTTTGTCCATTCAATAGACATTAGTTATTAACCGCGCATATTGTCCTATAATATTTAAGCCATATTCCAAATCTATCAACAAACACACATATCACTCCTATTTTTTATATTTACATAACTATAATCATTCGTCTTTACATCTAAATATAAAACTTACATGTATACAACAACAAATTAATAAATACAACTATGAAAATGTTAAAAAATATTAGTACTGAATAAATTGTATACATAATATTTTTTGAATGCTAATATGTACTTACAATCTTGAAATGGTATCATTTCACTACTAAAGAAAACAAAGGAAAAAATAAAAGACAAAAAAATTAAAAGAAAACTTTACTAGGCAATAAATTAAAATAACAATGGCTAGCGTTACATGACAAACAAAAATTGTTCATACATCTTGTAAGTATTTAATTGTTAATTGTATTTGGTTTTCTACAATGATCACTCAATATCAATCCATATCTATATAATTAAAAACAAAAATCAGTGATTACAAATTCATTCCCAATTGAAAGTATAAAGGCCTATTCAGATAAGAACGGTATCCGCTACCGCCGTGGGTGGAGGTATCCCGATGGCACGCGATTAAATCTCTTACGCAGTATATTATAGAGACTCTAATTGCGTATCTATCCGAGTATATCGACCACAATTAGAGACCGATACGCAATTAGAGACTCTATAATACTACTCTATAGACTACGCAAGAGATTTAATCGCGTGCCATCGTGATACCGCTACCCACGGCGGTAGCGGATACCACTCTAATGTGAATAGACCTTAAAACATAATTCAGGTCATTTAACATTAATCTATGGTAAAAAATTATCTGTAACAATACTTCATAAGGCATTTTGCACAGCTACCTGTTTTAGCTCTATATTATCTATGGTAAATAAAATACGATTGTACTGTAGGTCTACCATGAGTTTACGCACACGATACTCGCTAGCGATTGTAGTAAGCGGTTTGTATGAAATTTCGTACAGCGCCCCTAGCAGAGGCGGCTCGTGACAAAATTTTATGGGTGTTCACTTGAAATAAAACACTGAAAATACATGGTGTAAAGCAGTACATTTATCAAAAAAAATTACTTATAAAGGAAATACATACGTCTTTCTTTTTGGTGTGCAAAAATATCTATAACTTAAAGCGACAAGACATTCGTAAATGTCTGTTGTTGCTTTCATCACAACCACACAACCACGGTGTTTTCACATAATATTGTTCGGATTTAAACACACGCGTATATGTTTTCGTTTTTGTCGTACATTTTTGCGTAAGGTCAAGTTCAGGCCGTGGCAGTCCCTTAGCTTTCAATTCAAGCCGAATTTGTAACGTTTTAACACACTTTTTAATGAACGCCACATTATAATTGTTCATTTTCACACTCACAAGTAATACTGATAACTACAGACTATTTCAACACGTATCTTATGATTTTAATTAGAAAATTCCCGAATTTGCATTCGCGCGCGTGCATTGAAGTTGACTCGAGAGTCGAGTGTTTGTTTATAATATAGAGAGTGGCAACGTCGCACGCAATCGCTGTCCTGTGTACGGGCGCCGCGCCCGGGCGGTAAAAACGAACCGGCAACGTTTGCGGGAGCGGCGCTCCGAATTTTGCTATTTTTCCATAGAAAATCTTCTGTTTCACGCGCGCAGGGCACTGGCAAACCCTCTCTTTCACTCCTATTGGATTTCGTATTAGGAAATGTACTAAATATTTTTTCATTGGAGCGCAATCGTGTCCGCTCCGCTTCGCGCGTTACTGTATAATACAGTATTATTCAGGTGTATGGAATGATGGAATGATGGATATATTCATTGGTATTGACAGTAGTTTTTTACGATTACGATTGATTTTAAATAGTAATAATTAATATTAATAATGAAATTAAGGAATATGATTTTATTATAATTATTTATGGGAGTTCACTGCACCAGCGCTCCTTAGGGCGAGCCGCCTCTGGCCCCTAGTGTGCCGTAGCGGAACTAAAAAGCCTACCATGAGGTGCATTATAGTATACTACAGTAGATAACGTATAGTAAACTATACTACACTCGCTGTAGTAACCATACAATTTTTGCACCATGAGTTCTAATTTTGACATATGTCATAGTTTATAACTATTCGATGATAGATACGTCATTCACGGAAAATAATCTCGTGAACTATTCACGTTTACTATTGTAGTTACGTCAGACGATTTAACTATGTCAACTCATGGTAGAGGTACTGTACACATTTGCCTACAACTATAATGTAACTATGAATGGTTTGTTCCATCAAGTCTACATTGTAGATAAAACATGAGTGTTGAGAATTTTGTTGTGAACTCATTTTATTAAGAACCAAGTTTATATTGCAATTTGTCAAAAATTATGAGTAAATTTGGACAAATTACAATATTATATGTAAATCTCTTATGCAAATAAAATATATTGTAGTACATACAGTACTTGCTGTTTATATATAATTTATGACATTACTCATCTACAGAGAGTAGAGTATTCTGTAATCTATGCTAGTTTTATTGAATATTTTCTTCATTTAGCTTGATTAATATTTTCCTATTACCTCATATTTTCAAACTATATTCAGTTTCGGTAAGAAACCTTATAATCAGTTATACAGTTTAATAGAAAAATAATGGCCTGAAAAAGGGCTGTAGCACTGTGTTATAAAGGAACTTTAATTGGTTTGTTCACACAAACCTTTTTAAAATCACACATTTTCATACAAACGGTATTAAACTAATGAAACATGTAAATTTTTGAACATTCTAATCAAAAATGTTTGTACTCAATATTTTCTTTATAATTATTATTAAAACAATAACCACACAATCCTTTGGTATATTATTTAACACAACTACAGCCCTGCTTATTATAAATCAACATCTACAGTACCTAGTCACGTAATTTGTACATGTTAGTATAAGTCAGTCAAAAATAAAATTGGGTTAGGTTTTTAGTACATAAATTAATTATTCTATCTTAACCATACACTTGTTACATTAATTTTGTGCTTGTGTACATTTATATTTTGTATTTTTCGCAATTCCAGTTCAAAGATGCTAATCTTTGAACTGGAATGATACTCCACCACTTATGAAAATGATATACAAAAACCAAAGCGGATATTCCGAACTGGTGACATTTTTTAAACTTTTAAAAGAAAAGATACAACTTGGTATCGCTATTTAATTACATGAAAATATATTTTATGTTGTACTATACTTCAGTAAGGAATAACGTGATGATTTTTTAAGAAAAATAAAGTACAGATACTTAATAAAAACAAATATGTTTTGAAATCACACAATTATAAAATGTTTGTACTCAATAAAACTTTCCTGCTAATCATTCATATTTAAGAAATCATAAATCAAATCAATTCTTATTGCTAATTAAATTTATAGTTGTATTACTTTGGATTCACATAACATTATTACCCTTAAAACTATAGGATATCGAGTCAAAACTAAACTGTAACAGTGATTTTTCTGTAAAATGATTTCCTCGCTAATGTTGATATATTGGAATTAAACCAAAACTATTTCAATGTATGCTGTAAATAATTTTTAATTTATTGTTTATTCTTTTAATCTCAGTGGATAAATATTTCAACAGTACCTAGCTACCATATAACACTCTTTTAATAAAATGTAACAACTTCAACATGATTAACTGATATGCAAAAATAAACAATACCTTCAATATTACGTATAGCCTCATAAACAAAACACAATTTCATTATTCTTATTCAAAGGCATTATCTTATATCAATTTCGTTATATATTATATAAAATCTTATTTCATAATTAGTCAAAATAACATGATCGATTTAAATTATAATTAATACATTGTCAATTTAAACAATCCGATTAATTATGATCACACTACCTAGGTATTACTATGTCATTAAAAAATCTTAATTTTTAACTTGTATACCATTGTTCTGCATGCAAAACCTATAATAAGTATACCTTTTGCGTACAAATACGCAACTCATATATTTTATTTCAAAAACGTTAAAAAACAGGTTTTGCAAACACAGTAACAATCGTTTTCAATATTTTACTGTCATCATTTAACCTATAAACTATTATAACCTGTATCAATCAATCAACAATAACATCTATCTCTACACAACACTACTTCAACAATCCACATACCTTCATAGCACAAATATCACTGCTACTCTGCTATTTCACTGTTACTTATCACTGTCACTTCACAATCACTGTTACATTTCACAGATCACTTCACACATCAGTTGTGGGTGAGAACATTCCAGAATGTTCGAAAGTACGGGAGTAAGCGCTACATGTTGTTCCACATGGCTAGGGAAACTATAGCGGGGCAGAACCGTGAAAATGTGATACCAGCTACAATACCAGTAATTAGCATGGCCCCGCCCAACATGCCAGCTGTTGGTGCGTGTTCTGGTGCTACCGTGCTGGAAAATGATTCATATTATTAGTTTATTTGTATGGAAATTATCTGTACAATGAGAATAAAAGAAGTTTTGGTACACTCCTGAGACACAGTATTTAACTAATTCAGGAGCCTATGGATTCATATATAAGCTGTACCTATTTCTTTATGTCAATAAAGTATTTTTTTTTTTTTTTTTTTTATTACAATAACTTTTTATCTATCATGAATAACTTTGTACCTATTTTCCTATAATTAAAGAAATTATTGCATTACTTATTATTTTATCCTAACTTATTTGTAGCTAAACTTAGGTGCACACAAGTTTATTGAGGAAACCTGCATGTGTTTTAGTGACGCATTACTTTACCCACTGTGAAAAGGTGCCTCTATAATGTTTATATATAGACACTGCGTTGGAAAGTGGGCATTTAATTATTAAAAAATTCTTTAATTTGAGAATTGAAACACTATTATAGATGGTTTCTTTCAGATATAATACCTTGGTACAATACAATTTTGTTGTATTAAAATATTAACAAATTATTTAATGTTTGAGGTGCCTATACATTATTTTTTTTTTTTTTTTTTTTTTTTTTTTTTTCTTTTGTTTCATCTGCAATCAGCGGTTTTCGCTATAAGCGGATGTGTTGTCAGGCACAGTTTGGCATGTAGAGCGAGCCCTCCAGTGAGGACAACTGCTCTTCAAGTAATAAAGCTAGATTACATCTTTTCTTTTAAGACGTTTGTGGTAGGACCTTTTTATCAGTTGGCTAGCTAGTTTGTTAGGATGTTTCTCCAGTCTGGCAACATAAGATTTTGTATGCGTGTTAATTTCATCTTTTATGGAGCATATGTTAGTGTGGCTTTGAATTTCAGCATTAGTAGTAAACCAGGGGGCATTGCTGAGAGTTCGCAGTATAGTATTTTGCTGTCGTTGCAGTAGCGAGATAGATGAATTACTGGCACTACCCCATAGTTGAATGCCGTATGTCCATATAGGTTTAATTACACTTTTGTATATCAGTAGTTTGTTGTCCAGTGACAGGCGACTTTTCCGGCCCAGTATCCAGTACAAGCTGCGGTAGCGAATGTTTATTTCTTCTCTTTTTGCTTTGATGTGGTGGTTCCAGGTCAAACGTCGATCCAAGTGTAGCCCAAGGTAGCGGACTCTGTCAGTGTGTGGTAGTGTAGAATCTTTAAGCTTTACAGGCGGGCAATCTTCTTTTCGAAGCGTAAAGGTGACGTGTACCGATTTTGAGGGGCTCGCTTTAATTTTCCACCTCTCCATCCAGTCCGTGATCGCGTTGAGACCTTTTTGTAAATTTTTTGATGCAATTGCCGGATCCTTACTACTTGCTAGTATTGCTGTGTCATCAGCGAATGTTGCTGTAGTAACGTTTTCAGTAAGTGGTAAGTCAGCTGTAAAAAGTGTGTATAGTACTGGTCCAAGCACTGAACCTTGTGGCACACCTGCTCTGACGTTGTAGATGTTTGATGTCTTTCCACTTTCCAGAATTTGAAAGCGACGTTCACTAAGATAGGATTTCATAAGTGGATAAAAGCTGTGAGGTAGATTTTGCCTTAATTTGTATAGCAAACCTTCGTGCCACACTTTGTCAAAAGCTTGCTGGATATCCAAAAACACCGATGAACAGTATTCCTTTTCTTCTAGTGACTTGCGGACTCTTTCAACTACTCTATGAACCTGTTCAATAGTGGAATGTTCCTGTCTGAAGCCAAATTGATGATCTGGAATAGCATTGTTCACTGCTAGGCAGGTAAGCATTCTGGATAACAAAATCTTTTCGAATACTTTTGACAGTATCGGTAATAGGCTAATGGGTCTATATGATGATACCTCATTAGCCGGTTTGCCAGGCTTATGTATCATCTGAATGTTTGATAATTTCCAGAGATTAGGAAAATGTTGAACCCTTATAATTCCATTATAAAGGATGGTCAGGAATACTATAACCTTACGGGGCATCTGCTTTAAAATTTCCTTGGTTATAAGATCTATACCAGGCGCTTTTTTATCTTTAAGATCTTTTATCTTCCTCCATACTTCGGCGGTAGTTACTGGTTTTAGTGGGAGAGACATTTGCATATCCTCTTTAAGGGCATTAATGATTTCATCGTCGTGTCCAGTGAATGTCTCTTTGTTGGGACAGAAAACTTTTTCTAGATGTTCTGCAAAGCAGGTTGCTTTTTCCTCTGGTGTCCTCGCCCAGCCTTGCGTTCCTTTTATTGGTGGTTTAGCATTCTGTGGACGATCATAATTTTTTGTGAACTTCCAGAGCGAGTAATTCGTCGAGGCATTTGCAGTCAGCGATTGGAGTTGTGTTTCGAGAGTTTTATTTCGCCAATTATGAAGCATATCTTTCAGTTTTCTTGCCTCTCTGTTGAATTTTGTTTTATCTATACTCAACCTGCTGTCGTGCCAGATGCGCCTTGCTCTTCTTTTATTTACTATAGCCCTTTTTATATCGCGAGGATAATTATCAGGTATTTTTAAAGCCCTACTTTCTAGAGTGTTTAGGATACAGGCTTTTTGAATAAGCGATGTTACATATTTTGTGGATTCTTCTATGTCATCGGGTGTCTTCAGGGAAACTTTTAAGTCAATATTATTATTCAGATATTCTCTAACGGAATCCCAATCTGTAGATTTATTATGAAGTGTCTTTATGTTTTCTTCTTCTATTAGTAGGGTGCTAGCTGTTAGTAGAACTGGAGTGTGATCAGAAGAACCATCGTAGCAAGATTCTATTTTAAAGTAATATGTTGACATACCCTTTGCAATGAAAAAGTCGAGTAGATCCGGGATTTTATTCTTATCTGAAGGCCAATACGTTGGCTCGCAAGTAGTAATGACACGCATGTTATTATTGTCTATACAAGTTTTTAGTTGCCTGCCCCTTGTAGTTGTTAACCGTGATCCCCAGTGAGTGTTCTTCGCATTCCAATCGCCTCCTGTAATAAAGCGACTTCCTAGACTGCTGAAGAATTCGGAGAACATTTCACAGCTAATTTTATGTCTTGGAGGGCAATAGACCGCCGAGACTTTGATATAGCCGGTCCTATCTTCTATAGCTATTGTAGTAGCTTGGATGTAGTCGGTTTTAAATTCTGGTAAGATATGATGTTTAACTGTCTTTCTCACAATAATTGCAGATCCAGCGTGGCCAGTTCCGTCTGGGTGGAGTGTTACATAGCATTGATATTTATTAAATTTTATGTTTGAAGCTGAGGTACAGTGTGCTTCAGATACCAGCAGTAAGTCTAAGTTATGTTCGTTAAGAATCAGTTCGATTTCATTTCTATTAGGCGCTAAACCATTTGTGTTCCAGGTGGCTAGCTTCAGAGCTGTCATTTTGACATTTTGTCGACTAGCTTTGTTATGAGTACAATTAGATTACTCATTTGTTGTAAGATTTGATCGAACTTTTCGTTTTGTTTTATAACTATTTGTTCAAGTAGAGAGTTATCTGCTTGTTTTGTTTCAGTCTTCTGTTCATTATTCTTCTGTCTTAGTATATCTGAGTAGAGAGTATATTTCTTCGGATTTTTCGTTTCTCTATTAGTGTTATTATGATCTATGATTATATTATTTTCAGATGGAGTTTTAAAATCTTTTTTGTAATTCAAGTTTAGTTTGTTATTGGTTCTTCTGGCAAGGATCTCTTTGTAGATTTCGCATCCTTTATAATTAGCTGGATGTGGTCCGTTGCAGAGAGCGCACGTTGCCGGCATATTTCTATCATGTTTTTTACACTCGGATGTTTTGTGTGGTTCTCCACATTTAACACACCTGTACGGGCGCATGCAGTAATTTTTAGAGTGTCCGTATTGCTGGCATCTGTGACACTGTACAATCGATCGTCTTTTCCTTGGGTCTTCTATAACAACGGACTGGTGATATATAAATTTTAACTCTTTAACAATTTTATTATTAGGTCCAGGAGCAATGTTTACGAAAAATGTTGAGGTTGGTTTTTTTTCAGGTCCATATTTTGCGTTAATTATCTCGCCTACAACTGTGTTTCCAGTAGATTCTATTTCCTCTTTAATAGCAATAATTGGTGTTGTGGGATGTAAATTTCGAATGACTACTCTAAAGTTTCTTTGATCTTTTCTATTAAAAGTATGACCAATTATTCCATTTTCTCTTATTAGTGTTATTATTTTTTTATAAATTTCAACATTTATGCAGTTAATTCTTAACTGATTTCTGCTAATATTTTTAAGAGAAAATTGATTTTTTTCAGCAACACTATACATTATTTAAATGTTGTAATATTTCAAACGAATACATTGAATCTACAAACATATTAACCGCGTATATAAGTGGTATATGTAGAATAAAGATGATACTTCTATATGATATCTTCATAACCTAATAAAATAATAACACTTACCCGCTAACATACATCATGCCCAGCGAGCTACCATGACCTGAACTCCATCCTAATAGCACAGCGAGCAACCAATACACCCAATCATTGTTCACCAAAACTGGCAGCGTCCTCGTTCTGCCCAGCGGATAGTAGTTACATAGCAGGAATAGGGGTATGAATAGGATACGTAGCGTTGTGAATACTGAAAGCCAGCGAGGACCAGGCTGAAATTAAAAATGAAAAATATATTTATTTCATACACACAATTTTTCAATGACAGAAAATTGATGGGTCCTTCTAGTAAGTTTATAGAAACCTGTCTTAGGAGGACCCGCTCTGCCTTAACTAAAGTTTTCAAATATGCGCAGATGAATGTGTGTTCGTGTGAGAGTGAATGTGTGTGTGTGAAATTATAAGTAATTAGACAAATATTGACATTTCGTTGTGGTGGAAAAAGTTTATTGGGTATTAATGTGTGTATGTAAAGAGATTTTATTAGCTGTCACATGTAACATGTCAGAATGTGTGTTGATATCTATGGAATATGTAATTGTACATATTTTTAGTCTGTCGTTAAGGTATCAGATTTTTATTAACTTACGCCGATAAAAAAAATAAAATCATTGTAGCTAAACTTAGGTGCACACAAGTTTATTGAGGAAACCTGCGTGTGTTTTAGTGAAGCGATTCTCTGCCCACTGTGAAATGTGACCTTATCATGTTGTATGAGGACACTGCGTTGGAAGTGGGCATTACAATACTAAGTATTTTATGCTACGGCCACACTACCTTACCGTCTACCGGGCTGTTACCGCAATAATTATGGCATTAAATTACCGTCTAAATTAATGCATGAACTGGTGTGGTTACACTAGAGTTTACCTAGATATGTCGGTAATTATCGGCATTTACCGCAGCAAAAAAAATATTAGTTAATAATTAATATATAATATGGTTTCTGTAATAATTCATCAAGGATTCTTTCTTTTTAAAAAGGATTTTTTTCTTTTTCAAATGATCTATTGTACTTGGAAATGATAAATTTTGTTTGATCCGACGCCACGCATCATTGTGTACACTGCGATTTTTATAGTTCTTCTGTTGGGTATCCCCAAGATCCCAAAGAGAAGAATTCCAAGAATTCCAAAAATTTGCGCCATCGAGCGCTTTTTCATTTGACCACTCCATGTCGGTCGATACGTGCGTCGCCGGTGAGCTCATATTGCACACTGGACAAACGGTAGTGTGGCCGCATACGCAATAATTACCGCGGTAATCTTCTTTGATGTGCGAAAGAATACCGCCACCGGAGCTATTGCCTACCGCCATTTGTCATATTGATTGGCATTGTAGAATTATGGCCATAAGTCGTGGTTACACCTAGGTGTTGTTAAAGTTGTGGCAATAATTATTGGCATATCACGGTAGTGTGGCCGTAGTATTCTACTTGTTTTTGACATATTTTATTAAAAACTAGGTTTCCGCCCGCGGCTTCGCCCGCGCAGTCAAAGAAAATCCCGCATAGTTCCCGTTCCCGTGGGATTTCCGGGATTGCGTCATTTTCCAAAAAGAAGCCTATGTCCTTTCTCGGGTATTAAAATATCTCCATACCAAATTTCATGAAACCAATTTTCAGTAGTTTAGGCGTGATTGAGTAACAGACAGACAGACAGAGTTACTTTCGCATTTATAATATTTGTCCATACTAAAGAATATGAATCTAATGAATTCTAATGAATATGATCTAATGGATTCATCAAGGGATGAATCCATTAGATCATATTCATTAGAAATCTATCTATCAAGGTCTTAAAGTTAAAACGGTAGATTTATTTTAATTTTTCTGCCTAATATATATAATAATAATAAAAGAATAAGATATACTTACAAATTGGAAAAGACTAGCCGTTGCGCTTCCAATCATAGCCGTAACGTTGAATGTCAAGAAACATGTCAATCGAACAAAGTTATTGCCGAGGAAACCTGGCGTCATTGGTTTAATGTCTGAAAAAGTAAATAAAGTATATTTATTTGCATTTTTGGAACTAGCAGATAATGTGTGAAAGAAATATAACATATGCATTTTATATGAAAAAAAATTCAAACTCGCTAGCGATTGGTTCACAGATGATTCAGTGTAATCTAATAATATAAATAATAAATGAGAAAAGAATGATTTAACAAAACATTTATATATTAATAATTTAGTAAGCAGAAACCTTTTCATATTTTATTCCAATCATACAAAGAGATGGCTTGTATATGTGTTTGAACATTAAAAATTCAACCTCAAGTTATACAAAACATTATTTTATAAAAAAAAAACTTTCTCACCAGAATGTACAGCGGGGAAGACAGCTAGAGTCACGAAGAACACAATAAACACATTGTACAATTGTAAAAACGCTTGTCTGAATATAATTCCATATGGGATCTTATTCTTAACGGGACCAGTATTTTGGTTCGTTGACGCTAAAGTTGGGTTAACTCGTAGCGTTCTCTCTTGTAATGTTTCGTGGTAGCGGTAGAATCTCTGAAATATTTGTAAGAAGGTTTTAATATTGTTAAATAAATAAATCGTTTATTTAAATAAATAAATATTTCAGGACAATTTTTACACACGGCACGATCTGATCCCATACTAAGCTTTCATATACTATGTTTACTTACTATTTGTAAGTTTTTTTTTTTATTATTGACATCTGCGATCAGTCAACGGACTATGAGCAGATATTTGGACAGAATGATTTTAATTTTCATTTCTATTTGTAAGTAAACATGGTATATGAAGGTGTTACAATATAGAATGACATTATGTTTAGCCGTCATTTTGCAGCGTACAATATGTTCATTGTATAGAAATTGTCTTTGTGGCTACTTTATATTGTGGCCTTCAGTGTAGTTTGATTGCGAAAAAAAAATGTATTAGTCTTCAGTATATCAGATATCAGGTATATTTACAAAGTTTTAAAGATAATTTGTTAATTATATGGATTCAAACAGCTTGAACACATTATCTTTGTTGAAAAAATATGTAATTTAAAGAACATTTCAATGTAGCTAAACTTAGGTGCACACAAGTTTATTGATGAAACCTGCGTGTGTTTTAGTGAAGCGATTCTCTGCCCACTGTGAAATGTGACCTTATCATGTTGTATGAGGACACTGCGTTGGAAGTGGGCTTTAAAATTTTATACTTTACTAGCTTTACGCCTGCGGCTTTGCCCGCGTTATCAAAGAAAAACCCGCATAGTTCCCGTTCCTTCGGGATTTCTGGGATAAAACCTATCCTATGTGTTAATCCAAGCTACCCTCTGCGTGTGGCCAAATTTAAATGTTCAATCGGTTCAATATTATTTGCGTGAAAGAGTTACAAACATCCATACATACAAACAAACTTTCGTATTTATAATATACTAGCTTACCGCCCGCGGCTTCGCCCGCTTTGTCTAAAACCTAATAAATTATATACTAAAACCTTCCTCTTGAATCACTCTATCTATTAAAAAAAACCGCATCAAAATCCGTTGCGTAGTTTTAAAGATTTAAGCATACAAAAGGACATGGTGACATAGGGACATAGGGACAGAGAAAGCGACTTTGTTTTATACTATGTAGTGAAGCAGGATGTCTTACAAAATAAAATAGCTCCTCTATCATGAAAAATTACCTACACATATAGGACTTTCATAGAAAATAATTATTTAATTATATGTTAAGTAGTCACGTCGCTTTATTGTATTTTAATTTTGTCTGTCTCAAGAGCGATTTGAATATAAAAGATGCTTTATGACTTTCTATTTTTTACACTATTAATATCATTGATAAATATGCATGCATAATGTGCTTTCTTTTTTAGTTAGTAAATAATGAAAAAAAAAAGGTCTTAATGCTTATATACTTAGTTAAAAGAGTTGTAGAGTTTGTAGATTGACACTAGATTGAAAAGGATTAAAATCATAATTTATATGCTATCACAATTTACACTTTCCAACCATTTTTAACCACCATATCCTCAACTAAGTGCCGATTTTTCAATGCTTGGATAAAACTCATCCGTCCAATAAAGTATTACACGATAATATTAAAATGTCACGTAAACTGTCAAATACGGGCAATTAGAATACGTTTTTAAAATGGTAGTTTTATACATTATTCGACGAATAAGTTTTATCCAAGCATTGAAAAATCGGCCCTAAGTTACCTTATCAAATAAAAAAATCTACTCACATTCAAGGGCAGAGCGAAGTATGTATCAAAACAAATGAGCAGCACAAACATTCCACATATGAAGTAGTATATAGCCGAGGTCCGGGGGCTTTTTGTGAACGCATCGGAGCCCCAATTTAGAAACACTATGAGGGTCCCAGCTATATTGGACCCTAGAATCACTGCTCCTGTGTACTGTGGGGGTAATCGAGCAGCCACACCAAATACAGAGTTTTGGAATACTGCGTTGAAACCTGGAAATAATTTATATACATATATTAATTAATCCTTTTGTCATGTGGCATCACAATTAAAAGCTGGACCAATTATGATAGTTCTTTTTTGATGTATTCGTTATTGTTAGGTGAAGAAAGAATAACTTAAGAATTTGCTTTTTAGGGCAAAAGAGTAGGAAGTTACGTTTGGTGTGTATTTTTAATGTAAAGAGAGAAAAGTAGATTGCAAAACATCCAAACAAGTTTCAAAATTTATTTATAAGTATTTACACTTTTGGAAGTAAAGATCTAATAACATAAATTTTCATTTTATAGTTATTGCTGCTTAAAAACAAATTTTTAACAATGCCTTATTATAATTAAAGAATGTAGCTAAACTTAGGTGCACACAAGTTTATTGAGAAAACTTGCGTGTGTTTTAGTGAAGCATTACTTTACCCACTGTGAAAATGTGCCTTTATAATGTTTATATATAGACACTGCGTTGGAAAGTGGGCATTTAGATATATTACTATTATTTCTTTACAAAGTAAGATTTTATAAACTTTTGTATGAAAGCCTCGTTAGCGATATTGTATACCATTTAACTCATTTTAGTGCAGAAATAAATGATGACCAACTATTACCATTAACGTCTTTCATTATACATGCAAGTTTGAATAGATAAACAAACATGTTTTATGGAAAATCATGGTATAACGCGAATCATGTAAAAAGAACGCTGGATGAAAGTGATGGGGTGTGTTTTGGCATGTATCGAGTTTAGCACGAAAGTTATTTGCTGCTTATTTTATTGTTGAAGTAGGCTCTCGAGTCGTGGCTTCGCAACTACATATTTGTTATTCTTATACCACCTCATAACACCAAATAGACTAATAAATCGCCAATGCGCAGCTTAACCATCAGCGTTCTTTTTACATGGCCCGACCTATATTTTATTACTAATAATCGTTGTTTATTACACTGTGTATATTAAAAATATTATAATAAATAAAAATATATCATAATTCATAGTTATAAGTACATGAATAGTAACTGTACAGAGACAAAGTTCTTGTATTTTGCACTTTCTTAAGAAGCAAGAACTTTGTCTCTGTACAGTTACTATTCATGTGCTTATAACTATTAAAACTTACCATTTAAAAAGAACACCGACACCATAGTGAGCCAGAAGAACACTTCTGGCCACTCGGTGCTGTCCAACATCGCCAATACAACCGTCACCACGAATACAAGCACCTCCATGCAGAGTGACCACACGATTCGTGTTGTTAGGTTACCGCTGAAATTATGTTTTGATGAATTATATATATTACTAGCTGTCCCGGCAAACGTTATTCTGCCTTGTTCTTATCAGTTAGGGATATGAAAAAAAAGATATTGGCCAATTATCTACGAAAAAAGCACACAAAACTTCATGAAAATCGTTTCAGAGGAGTATGGTCACGGACATTGTGACACAAGAATTTAATATACATAGAGATATTAAGATAAGAGAAGAGAAGATTTGATAAACAACATGTACTTCTTTTCTGTTGATAAAATAAATTCTAACTATTTACTAAAGTTATGAGTCTACTCTTAAGTATATGAATATAAGTACCAAAATAAAATACTTATTACAATTTTGTTTAATAATATTATGTCATTTATCTAACTATATGAAAGTTGTAGCGAAACTTAGGTGCTCACAAATTTACGGAATAAAACTTGCGAGTGTTTTAGTGACGCATTTATTATAGCCACTGTGAAAAATGTGAGAGACAGACATACTGTTAACTCACTGCGTTGGAAGTGGGCAAATCTACTATGTACATATTTCTTAATATTACTAGAACTATTTGCAAATTTAAGTTGTTTTTTTTTTTACGATTTACAATGCTAGCATTTTTTAACCGAAAATAGCTTTAGGGGCAGGTAGAGCTTTAAAGAAAAACAGACTTTTGCATTATATAAAATCGAACAAATCATTATAGCAAATCTAAGCAGTGGAATGGGAAATACAAGTCACATACCGCTACTCGCGGAGAGTCACTTTAAGGAACGGTAGCATACGTAATTCAATTCGTTTGAGTGATTTCAGAATGTAACAAACTCATCCTAACAAGCTATAATACGAGAGAAGAGCTTTTAAAATGATATACGATACATATTTTATTTAATCAATTGGTGATTTGTGGATAATTTAAATTATAACATCTGCATATTTCTGATGTCGAAATACATAGAAATATATATTATATTGATTTTATTTTAAACTACTCAAAATAAAACTGCATCTGTAAAAAAATGTGTGTGCCGAGCACACGTGTCACAAGTGAAACTTCTTTGGCAAGATTCAAAGATACCAAAATCGTCGCCTTACTCCATGACGTGAAAGTATTGCCATGACGCGAACTTGAAATTTTATTCTCAACGTGCCTAAAGAAGCTTCACTTCAACTGTCAACAGAACTAGAACTAATAAAAGGCAATAACTTTGCTTTTATCCCAACTTCGTTGCAGAAAGTAACATTACAGATCCTACCATATATTACTCATAACAACTCACCCAGTCTTAACAAAAATGTTGAACCAGCTGAACAACAAATTCGGAACTTGCGCCGCCCACCCTACGTAAGTCATGAAATCCGTCGCATATCCTGGTGCATTCACGAGTTTATAGTCCACGAAATAGTCCTTGGCCGTTATGAACATGTTCCACGCGGTCAACGTGCCAAGACCGTGCAGCATCAGCGTGAAGTATATGAGGTTCCATTTGTCCTTCGGCGGCACTAGGTCCATTGCTATACCTGGAAAAAATATGCTCCTGATGTATTCGTACATTGTGACAGCTTTTACTGAACCTTTTTATGTGGACGTAGTAGAACTATTGTTCTCTTCAAAGACTATCAATTTAAGAGTAGCGAAATTCAAAATCTTTGGTTCGCTTTATGATGTTGTGATAGATGTCGTGAAAGATAAACATTGGCAGTGTCAATTCTATCAAATAAGATTGAAATATATGACCATAAGCTTCAAACACATCGTATTAAAAATTGTCTACAACCTGCAGGATACGTAGATATATAGTGTGGTAGATAGGAACATCTCTCGTAAGGCTAGGTCTCGAATGCGAGTTATATAATATAATATGTGTAAAATGCTATGTAAATTTTTAAATTGCACATCACGTGCGAGGTGCTAATGAATTTGGAGTGAACGTAAAAAGGTTTGCTCGATTAGCAACCGCGCGAAATACTCCAGCTCTGAATTATGGCCTAGTTTCCGGAGAATTTTATAAGCGATTTTTGCTAAAATTTTTATAGTAAATTTTATGGTGACATACAAACTAAAGTAGATAAAACTTAAATAAAATATAGGTTAAAATATCAACTAGCTAGTAATTAGTACGCAATATAATAAACAGATAGATCTAAGTGTAGAAATGCTTTTAACTGTAATACTTTTTTTTTCTGTTCTATGTTAAACCAGTAGGTATTATATTAATCTATAGCAATAACACTATCTAATAATCTAAATAAATAGTACACTTCTTTCGTTCACATCCTCCTAAATCTTGAAGCCATTTCCTCTCAGCTAAAGATTATTATTGTAGAACAATTTGCATAATGTAACGGACAGTAATATGTGTTCTGTGGTAACGGACGTGACGTCGCCTGTCACCCCCGTCAAGCCAAGCCGCCATGTTGACATCCCCTCCTGCCAGCCGCCATGCCACCGCCATGCCTACCAGCCAGCCACGCGGAGGGGATAAGCCTATATATTAGCTTGCCATTGCTAAACGTGGATCATTCTTGTTAAAACTTTCAAAATAAATAAGTGTGTCGTTACGCTGCAATTTTATTTTCACCATTTCTTCACAAATCAGAAGCGGGATGAAACGACGTCGACCACAAGTTTGTCGACCTCCTGACGAATCAATGTCGGAGGAAGATGAGGGTACTTCTTCACCGCCTGCACGGAAGCTGCTCAAGAATCTGCTGGAAAAAGAAGTAGTAAAGGCTTTACGCAACCTGGAAGATGACCCCCAAGCTCCAAATAAGTCAAAAGTCCATCGTGCTGCATCTTTAATCCCGGAATTTGACCCTGATAGTGAGGAATGCACGGTACAAGCATGGATTCGTAAAATTGACCAAATTGGGGAAATAAATGGATGGGACGATACAACTAAATCATTTTACCTACAAGATAAGCTGCGAGGTCAAGCAAAGAAGTGGTACAATCGTCTAGAGAACTACGATTACACGTGGGAACAATGGAAGGATATGCTATTGCGAGCATTTCCTCGATATCGCGATTATGGAAACATGCTTGAAGAATTACTACAAAGGAAAAAGCAACCTACAGAGACGATGACAAAATACTATCAAGATAAAATCGCCATGTGCTTCCGGTGCAAGTTATCCGATAGCGCCAGCGTTTCCTGTATCATTCGTGGTCTGCCACTATCGCTACAACCTAACGCTCGAGCCTTCCAATGCCACACGCCAGGAGAGCTTTACGAAGGATTTTTATGTGCACTTGACGACTACCGTACTTTACCTGTCGACACAAGGTTTCATAAAAATTTGGTGAGTAGGCCATCTCACCTGGATAAAAAGTCAATGCCACCCAATGTCGAAACAGACCCGTGTCCGAGATGCAAGAAAACTGGTCATTTACTGCGTGATTGCTCCCTACCTGACACACGTACATGTTATAAATGTGGAAATAAGGGACACATTGCTTCACGTTGTTCTACAATTGCCACGGAAAATAGAAGATCTATCTCAACCGACAACATAAAAGAAGTAAATGTACTACGCCCTTATAATGAAATATACAAAAAGGTCGTTAAAGTCGATGGCATCCACGTGAAAGCATACATTGATACCGGCAGTCAAGTTAACGTTTTAAACGAACAAGTATCGAACGCATTGTCATTGGATGTCAAACCGACGAGTGTCATTTTAAAAGGATTCTCCGGTGGACTCTCAACGAGTCGTGGAGAAGTCGAATTTCAATTAGAAATTGACGGTATAACCATGAAATGCCACGCCTACTTGTCTAGCATCAAAATGGCCGATGTTAATCTTTTAATCGGTCAGCCTGTCATCAACAGCGAAGGAGTGACATTGACAGTTAGCAAAGGCATAATCAAATTTAATCGTACTCAAGATCCCAATCCCATTTGCGATATTGAGGCTAACGAAGACCATGATCGCTTTAAAGTCGTCACAGTCAACGAAGAGAGACTTCCACCTGGCTCTTCCATCATTCAAGTGCGGGTTCTCGGAAATAAGGTCGGCAACGATGTGGTTACACCGCCTCGGCATCATGAGCTGCAGGGAGTGGCCTACTCTCTTCCATCCACCCTGCTCACAGGTGAAGACGGGTACATCAAAGTCATCAACATGGGCTGCGAGGCTATCGTGTGGCCGCCGGGAGAGGTCCTAACCAGGGCTGAAAGCTGCCAGGAGTCTCCTCTACAGCCAGATAGCCAGGTACTTGCCCTTACTGCTTGCCATAGATTTGCCAATCATAATTCTAATAATATAGGTCAACCCTCAACTACTGACTTATGTATAGGTGGTGTAAAATTAAACGACATAAAAATAGGTCCGTTAAATAATAAGCAACGTTCAGATCTTATCAGTTTATTAGTACAATATAAACATTGTTTTGCTAATGGTACAAAAGATCTAGGGTGCACAGATTTAGTACAAATGAAAATAAAGCTTACTAGTGATCAGCCTATTTACCGCCAGCCTTATCGATTATCGCATAGCGAACAAGCAGTAGTTCAGTCTAAAGTAAGTGAATTATTAGATGCCGGCATTATCAAAGAGTCCGAATCTAGTTATGCATCTCCGGTCATTTTAGTCAAAAAGAAAAACGGTGACAGTAGGATGTGTGTTGATTACCGTGCCTTAAATGCTATTACCGTAAAAGATAGATTTCCATTGCCAAACATAGACGATCAGGTTTCGAAATTAGCGGGCCACAAATATTTTACGAGTTTAGATATGGCTCAAGGCTATCATCAATTACGTGTTAGTAATGAAGATACACACAAAACTGCATTCATAACACCTCAGGGTCATTTCGAGTACACTCGTATTCCATTCGGTTTAGCGAACGCGCCATCCGTTTTTATGCGGTTGATAAATAAAATAGTTGAATCTGTAGGTAGAACTGAAAATAATAATGTTAAAAACAAACATGGTAAACGTGAAATTTTGGCATTTCTGGACGATTTACTCTTACCCTCGAATGACGTCATGTCAGGCTTAGACATTTTGCAAGCGGTACTTGTCAAACTTGAAGTAGAAAATTTAAAATTAAACATGAGTAAGTGTTCGTTCTTGCAAAATGAAATAACGTATTTAGGTCATAAAATATCGGCTAAGGGTATTCAACCGGGCGATTCAAAGTTATTAGCGGTGTCTCGTTTTCCAACACCGACCAATGTTCATAGTGTGCGTCAATTTATCGGGTTGTGTAGTTATTTTCGTAAGTTTATTTACAATTTTGCTGTCATTGCCCGCCCTTTAACCGATTTAACTAAAAAGAAAGCTTCGTGGATATGGAGTAGTGATCAAAACAATAGTTTCGAACAATTAAAAAAGTGTTTGTGTTCCGAGCCTGTGTTAGCTTTGTACGATCCTGTGCTTTCTACGGAAATACATACTGACGCGTGTAAATTAGGAATAGCCGGTATACTTCTACAAAAACAGATTGATGGTACGTTGCGACCCGTTTTATATTTTAGTAGGGTGACAAGTAAAGAGGAAAGCATGTATCATAGTTATGAACTTGAAACTCTTGCCGTTGTAGAATCCTTGCGTCGTTTTCGCGTATATGTAGTAGGAAAAAAGGTTAAGATTGTTACTGATTGTACAGCAGTCCGCGCTACGCTTACTAAACGCGACATTATACCACGTATCGCAAGGTGGTGGCTTTCTATACAAGATTACGATATAAGCGTAGAATATAGACCGGGGGAACGAATGAAACATGTAGATGCGTTAAGTAGACATCCGGTAGATACTATGAACGTGAATCGTCTAGAAGTAGCGGATTGGTTTTATACGGTGCAATGTCAGGATGATAAGTTGAGCGCGATCGTTAGTCAATTAAAAAATAATACCGGTGGAGCAGAAATAAAAAATAATTACGAAATTATCGATAATAGGCTTTATCGTAAAACTTTGAACGGCAATAGGCTAGTGGTTCCGAATTCAGCTAGGTGGAAGATAATGCAAATGCATCATGATGACATCGGTCATGTAGGATTAAATCGCGCTACCGAATTAATTAAAAATGAATTTTGGTTTCCTAAAATGTCGCGATTTATCAAAAAATATGTGAATGCATGTCTTCATTGTGCATACGGCAAAGGCGGTTACGGCAAAATAGAAGGTAAACTCCATCCAATTCCTAAGCCCTCAGAACCTATGAGGATGGTTCATATTGATCACATAGGCCCTTTCGCTAGGACAAAGAAGGGATATCAATATATGCTCGTTATGACAGACGGTTTTTCTAAGTTCGTAATAGCTGAGCCTACGCGTACAGTCAACTCGATCGAAACTATACGAGTTCTGCGAAAAATATTTAGCTTATTTTCCTTCCCTGATCACATAGTCACCGATCACGGAAAAGCGTTCACAAGTAGGAACTTTAAGAAATTTTCGAACGATAAACAATTTAGACATACTCTCAATGCTATTGCTTGTCCACGCGCTAACGGTCAGGTAGAACGTACAAATAGGACAATATTAGATGCATTACGCGCCACAGACCCCAGCGAAGCCTCTATTAACTGGGTTAATTCTTTGCCCGATATAATTTGGGGAATTAACAACACAGTTAATAACACAACCGGTTATAAGCCTTATGATTTGATGTTCGCTCGGGCGGGTAGATCAGTGTGTGACGTTACGGTACCTGGGCGTGTTTCTGAACCAATAGAGACGCGTCGTAAGAAAGCAACAGATAGGATACTAAAAGCGAGCGCTAGAATGAAACGTAACTTTGATAGGAAACGAAAATCCGCTCACATATATAAGAAAGGTGATTTTGTGCTATGGCGTCAAGCGCCCACTTGTACAGCATCTAAAGTTAACACTAAACTTGACGACTTGTATTCCGGTCCTTATGTCGTAACGAAAGTATTGGGCAATGATAGGTACCAAATTAGGAGTGTAAAGGGTTTACGTGGGTATAAGAGTTTTAGTGGGTTAGTAGCTGCAGATTCGTTGAGGCCCTATAAAAGTATTGTTACAGTTTCTGATAGTGCTAGCAGTTCGGATGAGCAAATGGAAACCGAAGATCTTATTGATTTATTAGAGAGCTAATTATTTTTGTTGTTCCTGTGGGAACAACTGTTTCAGGATGGCCGAATGTAACGGACAGTAATATGTGTTCTGTGGTAACGGACGTGACGTCGCCTGTCACCCCCGTCAAGCCAAGCCGCCATGTTGACATCCCCTCCTGCCAGCCGCCATGCCACCGCCATGCCTACCAGCCAGCCACGCGGAGGGGATAAGCCTATATATTAGCTTGCCATTGCTAAACGTGGATCATTCTTGTTAAAACTTTCAAAATAAATAAGTGTGTCGTTACGCTGCAATTTTATTTTCACCATTTCTTCACAATAAACACAGATTGATGATATACCTTCCGACTATTTTTAAATCTGTAAGCTACTTTGAGAGCGCTGCGTATCGTGAATTCGCATACATAACAAGAGCTTTTGTAAAAAGGAAATACATAAGTATCTGACAAGATGTTTCATTTACAGAGTACATAATGATTTTTCTTTCCTTGTAAAAATTATGATTATATTTTGTAGTTCAATGTTCGCTTTCGGGTTGAGAAAAATTCGTAGTAATTGATCTACTGCACGTAAAATATATAAATGAAACCCGTATAATTATATTCTTTACTTGAAACTAAACATTATATTACTTAAACAAAAAGTTGTTCAACTATGCTTCGATCTAAAGCTTCGTATTACTTATTCGGTATATTAATTTAAATATTTTTATTTTATAATTCATTTTTATAAATTTTAGCTCTGGAAAATACCGTAATTGCACAATTTCCATATACATTTAAATTTTAAAATTTTATAAGGATAATAAATGATCAAAGGGTGTATCATTAATATAGCACGTCTCAAAGTCAAATCATAGAGGACGTTATAAATATTCAACTGGATGCAAATTAAAGTGCAGGATATCGATTAGACTTAATATGAAAATCTGTGCAGTACCGATTTGATACCGCTTTAGTTGAGACTTTATTTAAAACTTTTCATTTGGAAATAAAATCAAACGTAATTTTTTTCGTCGTCCATACTGATTCTATCCCAGAGTTTTGATATATAATTTGGGATAAATATACAGTATTAGTTACGAAAAACACATATTTGGTCTAAGAAAGTAACTCAATAAGTATCGACGAATGTTGACTTCAATATATAATTTATTAGTTTTCAATATTTCTCCCTGTTGACTTTAAATCAAGCAACGTCACGGAAGAAACCTAGCAAAATAACACGGTGCGACATAACATCGTAATTGGACTAGAGACGCTATTTTAACAATGAACATTCTATTCAGATGCGTGAGCTACGTCGCAGATTGTGAGTACCATGTGAGTACCTACAATAATATAATTTTATAGTGTACTTTAAATCTATACTAATATTATAAAGCTGAAGAGTTTGTTTGTTTGAACGCGCTAATCTCAGGAACTAATGGTCCCATTTGAAAAATTCTTTCGGTGTTAGATAGTCCATTTATCGAGGAAGGCTATGTGCTATATATCATCACGCTAAGACCAACAGGAGAGGAGCAATGCAGGTAAAACCGCGGGGCACAGCTAGTAATTCCTAAAGTAACATAGTATTTAATTAAACATAAGTATCAAAAGTTTAGAAAATAATGGCATACACACACGGCATGTTTTCAATTTATTCAACGTTATCCAAGTACATAGAATTTGAGCAGTGCCCCGCGGCTTAACCCGCATTCAAAACTACAGGAAATCTTTCATCGCTCTTTTAAGGTCTTTAGAGGATAATAAGTAAGTACCTACTCTGGTTCATTTCATTCTGAAATTCATTAAAATAGGTGCCAAACCGTAAAACGTGACAAACAAACACAATTTCAATTATTATATGAATGTTACGAAAAGTGTCGCAATATTTAGGTGCACACAGGCTTATCAAGAAAACCTGCGTGTGTTTTAACAAAGCGTTGATCTACCCCAGTGTTGCCAGCAAGACTAACATAAAATTTGCTAAATGGCTGTTAAAATTTTGCCAAAATTTTGCTAAAGGATTTATAATTAAGCTAAATATTTTGCTAAAAATTTTTAATGTCAAATAAAACGACATTTTACTTAAAATTTTATTTATCCAACACATTTATTTACACATAATTATGTAAATAATGACATCATAAATATTAACATCTCTTATTCGAGTGTGTTATTATCAAATAAAATATTAATATCTTGGTCTTCATCCGCAGCCGATAATGTTGACGTAGACGTGGAAGCCTCATTGCTAAGACTATATATTTCCTTGGTGCCTATAGAGCGCAGTACATTATCCGGAACTGTGTAAGAGTAGCAGCATTTTCCTGCCCTCTTTAGGCCGAATCTTATGTATAAAATGGCATTTAAAGTTTTTACCTACAAACGGTTGCGAAGCTTAGTTTTGACGACATTCATTTGGCTAAAAACACGTTCTATTTCCGCGTTGGAATGTGGTAGTGATAATAATGATATTGCCAGCTGTGATAAATCTGCAAAAGGGTTATTACCAGCTGCGTCTTTATAATCCATTACTTCATTCCAGAATTCCAAGGTGGAAGTTGTGCATGTCCATTTAATATGCACTATGTTTCTCCACTGAGACATGAGCCTATCTATTGTAGATGCATCTTTTTGGAATTCTTCGGCAATATCAATTAAGGAAGGTTTGATTGCTTTCAATGTTTCTTCTACCGAAAACAAAGACAGTTTTTCAAGTATTTTAAAATTAATTGGTAATCTAGAACGCAACTCTGTTACAAGTTTCAGTGTGAAATTCAGACAACGTTGACGTAAATTATTTTCAACTTCTGGTTGAATATCATATTCCTGCAATTTAGATTCAAAAGCATATCCCATGTACGGTTTAGGATCTAAAAAACTTTCTATATTTTGTGTAAAAATATCAACTCGCGCAGTTGGGTTCAAGATACGCCGACTTGTAGATTGCACTAAGCTACACAAATCCTTGTAAAGTTTTGTTGGGTCAACATTGCTGCTTTCAAATAGCTTGTTCACAATTTGAACTTCCTCCAAGATAGGTTTTAAATATAACAAATACAAATGATTACTAGGATCATTATACATAGCGTATAGTGTTTCTGCCATATAACAGTGGTTATCGCGCCTAGCAACTTCGAACAGGAGTTTCAATTCCACCCATTGCTCTAAAATACGGTTGACTGCTGGTTCAATTGATATCCATCGAGTGTTGCACATCTGGGGAATTGATAATGGTTCGGAGCCACAATTGATTGTTTGATAGATATTTTTGTAATGTAGCCGACGGTTCGAAGAATGACTAAACCAATTGTAAGTTTCTCTAATAAGAAATTCAATATTACGTGGTAGAGTTTCCTCGGAGGCATGAGATAAAGCCAACTGTAAAGAATGGCACACGCAGCGAACTAAAATCAACTTATCATTACCAGTTGCATTTTTTAATAAGGCATGTACTCCGTTGTTGGTACCTGTCATTACCGTAGCGTTATCTGTACCAATACCGATCATTTTTTTTATATCAATGTTCAAAGCTAACAATAATCCTTTAACACCGTTGACTATGCTGTTTGCAGTGCCATCGTCAAGCTCAACCAACCCCAAGAAGGTGGATATTATATTTTTTAAAGATTTGCTAAAATATCTGATCGATATTCCCAACAATTTGCTTACTGATATGTCCGTGGACTCATCCAGCAAGAGACTGTATTCTTGATCTCCCAAATCTGACACAATTTCTTTAACAAAATGAGGGGCTAAAACATTTTTTATTATATTTGTACATATTGTACGATGAACTCGTAAGTCTCCACTCTTGCTATCACAGAATCGCTGTTTACATAATTCTGATAAATGGTTGACATCCATAATCGAACAATGTGCGCACACAAACATAGCTAGTGAAGATTCTGCTGTCTGTGTATTCAGATTTAGTTTTACTTTGGGAAAATTGATTTTTCTTTGATTTTTCACTGGTTCTATAGCTTTTTTATGCTTCGCTGATAAGATATGTAACTTTAAACAATGGATTTTTGCAATCATTTCGCACTTACAGTACTTACAATAGGCCTTCATCGAATCATTTTCGACTGGCTGTAACCAATCCTTGAAATCCTGCATTTGCTCCCACTCTTCCCGGTAATGCTGACTGTATTTAGGTGGCATATTAACCACTAATCTATTGATAATGCACGTAACACTGACGAGTGTACTGTTTAATTTGTAAGAACTTTTATTTACAAAGTAATAAAGTATATATTTTGTACTCCTGTTTAAATTTTCACAAGTAAAAGGAAGACCATGAATGATGTTTGTCTATGGTATATTACATTTCATTTGTAGGGGAATCCCCGAATTTAGAGCGTTTGACCTAAAGGCGGACCAACACGTTCGCTAAGTTTGCGGCACATGCCTAACGTGTTGTGTTGGCCCGCCTTAAAGATTACCTTTGTCTATGTTCTATGCATAGACTGTTCTATGTTGGCATAGTGTTGCCACCTATGTCTCATGAAATGTCGACTAAATTTACGTATGCAAGGTAGCAAAACTGTAGTTGGTTTCATATGGTTTAACTTTTATTATATAACTATTTTATATGCTAAAAAATAAGCTATATGCTAGACAATAAATAAAAATGCTAAACCATGTAAAAATATGCTAAATTTAGCATAAATTATGCCAAATTGGCAACACTGATCTACCCACTGAAGTATAGTGCCGAAACTCCGAAAGTTATACAACTAAAGTCACTGCGTTGGAAGTGGGTTTCGGTTGCTTCAAATGAATCCAATCCATCTCACAGAGGAATCCGACTTATTGACGTGACAACTTCTTATAATTCGATAGAGCCGGCTGCACGCACGAAAAAACATGACTCATGCGGCGTTACCTCGCTCTGAGGCGTTCCATGTAAGGCTTAAAGTGCAAGCGAGAGCGCGGAACGAGCGACAAAGAAGCTTAAGACGTTGTCACGTTCAGCTATCGTCAGTAAACCGACTTTACAGACAACCATTTTTTTTTACGATACAATCGATGCTGTAATTTAGAAAAGAATAGAGTATAAGCTTAAAAATAACGATTTTCTATTTATCTCAAATCAACTTGTAAGCTGTAGAATGAAAAACATTAAGACAATTTCTGAACATATTACGTTAAACTAATAAAATGTTGTTGTTGCGAGTAAAGAAGGAATAGTTAAAGACCCTCGTAGTAACTCCATTCTCATGGAAGCCTAGCAAAGTAATTGCATATCGACATAATATGTGTACCCATAGTAATTTCCCATCATATCGATTACTATCGATATGATGGGAAATTACAATAAAGAAATTAATTATAGAGTTACTACTCTAAAAGGCGTAATTTTATGTTTTATGTACACACTTTAGAGCACCAAAATAAATGTCGATACAACCGAGAGATAAATAAATGCTTTAATAATTCAACACGCTTCTAAAAGTTTCTCGAAAATAGACCAAGACAATTTTGAATAGATAACCTAAATTCTGTTATTTAAAAAGCTAAATAAAAATATTTACCCATTGTTCAAATCGTTGAAACAAGCCGCTAACTTGCACAAAACTGATGGTATGTATAATTCAAGATTACATTATGATTTTTAACAATGAGCATACAAAATTATCGATCATTACGCATTATGTATAGCGTATTAACAATTGTAGGCAAGTAGTAGCGCATGAGATATATTTTATGATAAAATCTATTTCTATTGACTATTACAACCATACCATACTTTAAAACGCGTTATCTGAACCATTTTCGGAGCTGAACCAAGTAAATGTTTCCGAAAATTGAACTGCACTAACGTTGCGTACCTTCGTACCTATTTCTAAAATTTCACTAAAATTGTCTTCACCACTATGCTGGCAAAATAATAAAAAAACATCCTCCCTCAGCCCCCGGAATCACAGACACAATAGAAAATCTTTTGTGTCGCGGTCTCATTGGGCCGCTCGGTGGTCAACGGGTTAACTTAATTTCCCTCCATACATTTGGTTGTCTGGAAGAAATCGCTGCATAGCGATAAGACCGCCAATTGTCTAAATGTGTACAGTTTTATTGCAACAATCTCGGAGCAAAAAAATAATTAATAAACGCATAAAAAATAAAACAAACGCCCCCTATTTTTAAACATGGATCATGACTTTGGTTGCACATCTAAACCGGTTTACATAGAAAGTATCAATTGGCCATATTTGGTAATGTCTTTATTACTTAAATATTAAAGCTATAAAATATAAATCATCTAAAGAGTCGGTCCAACGGTTAGTGTGCTAAATAAGGTACGCGTGGGAGATATCGACTGAACCCGCATTCATATTATATAGTTTATTGTCGTTATTGTATTGAATACGATGAGCTTTTTGGAGATTCATTGGTAATAAATGCATTTTATAGGCCTCTTGATATTTATACCGCCTCCTTGGTACAGTGGTTGACGCGTGAGCGTAGCACCGAGGGGTCCTGGGTTCGATTCCCGGTGGAGACAAAGAAAAAAAAATGTCTCGGTCTGGTAGGACACAGAAGGCTGATCACCTACTTGTCCCTAAAGAAAATCGATCAGTGAAACAGATGTATACTGCATCTGCCCTTTACCCCACTAGGGGACATGGGACTTGCAAGTCTTTACAAATTCGTAAGTAATTATTCATTGGACCTTACTAACGTTTTCATATGTAAAACTTAAAAAATATTTAAGTTTGTTACGATACTATCTACTGTTGATATAGCGTACACTGTACAGTGTGCACACTATTGAGAAACCGATCATATTATATTAATATAATCACTAATTATATAAAAAATACCCATCACCATAAAACAAACAATAAAAAAATAAACTCCTTGATTTTCTCAATACAAACTCAGAGCGTGCCTAAATTAAAAACATACAAACTATTTTGATTGATAGTTAAGGTGGATGTTCCGACCGTCCCTCCATACATTTTTGATTACCTCTAAACACTTAACACAGACACTATTTCTTTAAAACTAATCATTTTATCACTTCTCTATAATGAAATGTGTGCGCGTTCGACCTTTTTAATCAATAATTTACAATATTTACTTAGAAAAACAACAGTAAAATACCGGAAAAATTTGACACTTCTACAGTAGTGTGCGTGACTTTTGCCAAGCGAAACACGACATCTAGCGCATAGACTATATACTTATTACAGATCTAGCGCGTCAATGTCTAAACGAAAGGCGATGTTTAGACATTGACGCGCTAGATGTCGTGCATTCGCGTTCGTTATCTTATATATAATGAGCATAATTCTAATAAATCAAAGTTCTGTGTAAAAATTGAGTAATTTCATTTCCAATCGTTCAAAGAAAATAACAATAAAATAAAATAAAACTAATGACCTTAGAAACTATGTTTTTTTTTGTAAACAATTTATTACTCATTATTGTTCGTCCGTCGTAGGTCTGTAAACTGTATTGTACACTGAAGGTAAATGGTACTGTAGGTACTTTAGTTCGGCGTCGTCGTCGGCTTGATATAAAATTACATTCTTGATTTCATTGACACGCGCTATGATTTGCGCGCGGAATTTCTTGTGTTGTGAATTTATTTTTGTATGCTATGCATTTTAATTGATTCAAATTGCAATGTTTCTCTAGTATGCATTTGAGACTATATTGTAAATTGTAATAATTGATCGTGGGTATAGTAATTAATTATTCTAATAACGCAATTAGTAATATATGTATTTTCGGTGGGATTCAAAACAAAAAATTGGCCCGTGATTTTTATGAAATTTCACCACATTGCAAATCACATCAATCATAGTTCATACACATGTATGACGAAAGTGATTAGTATTGTGGCTAACATTGACTCATCAGTTCATCACTGAAACCAGTGATAAATCAGTACCTATATCATATTGTGTTTGAATATTTTTAAACAATGATATAAGTATACAATTATTATAAATCGGTAAACTATCAAAGTAATCACAAACTTGCAAACATTGGTAAAATGTCCAGTAGTTTATGAGCCTATTCATTACAATCAAACAAACAAACAAAGTTTTCCTCTTTATAATATTAGTGTAGACAAACACTATGAATACGATCACGAATGCAAATTCGGGGATTTTCTAATTATTGCTAAATAATAATTGAATTCGTTTTGAAATACTCTATAATTTTTAGTGTATAAATAGACATTTATAATGTGGTGCTCATTTTTTTTGTACTGCTAACGCTATTGTAGGTACCTATTTTCGTTGTTTTATTTCAAGTGAACACGGCCATACAATTTTGTCACGAGCCGCCTATGATTGTAGGTACTTTTGTTAGGCTCCTTCGTCGTCCGCGTCGCGTCGGCTCGAAAGTTCTTGATTTCATTGTCACGCGCTATGATTTGCGCGCGGATTTTCTTGTGTTGTGAATTTATTTTTGTATTATTATTATTTTTTATTTTTTTTTATTTTATTGATTCAAATAAAATATTTCACTAGTATGCATTTGAGACTATATTGTATTATGTATAATTTATCGTAGGTATAGTTATTCTTATAACGCAGTTATATTTTCGGTGGGACAATTTGACCCGTGATTTTTCTGAAATATCACCACGTTGCAAATCACATCAATCATACACACGTATGACGAAAGTATAGTGGCTAACATTGACTCATCAGTTCATCACTGAAACCAGTGATAAATCAGTATATCATATTTTATTGTGTTTGAATATTTTTTAAACAACGATATATACAATATTATTATAAATCGGTAAACTACCAAAGTACTTCCGAATTTTCAGACAGACAAACAAGTAGTTTGAACACGCAGTTTTCTTATACTAGTAGCAAAAATCAAAACCATAATATTATGTTTACCTACTATATTTTACTAAAAGTCGAGTGCGTCGAAATCGTAAATAATAGGTAATATAATGTTTTTCACCTTCCTGGTTATTTTCCCATAGTAAATAGTGTTTTAGGTTTGTTGTTGTAGGTAGGAATAATAATAATTATTCTTACTTGTTGGTTATGAAATGTATATTGAAATAATTTACTTTTACAAATCATTAGTGATATTAGTTTTGAGTGAAAATGCTTGGATCAGCATAATATTATATGGTACTTCAAATACATGTTTTGATAAAAAAACAATAGTGTAATAAAATAAAACTGCGTTTTATTGTAATCAATGTTGACAGTTTTAAATTCCAAAATTATTGATCAATAAAATAGTTTACACCAACAAATATAACTTTTATTTTTATAACCATCGTTCATAATATAAACCGTAGCAGGTGGCGTTTTGAAGTTCTGTCTACTCATACAGAAAAATGGAAAACTTGTTTTTTTTGTAAACAATTTATTACTCATTATTGTTGTTTGGCTGTGTGTTTGGCAACTCGAAGCGTGGTCGTCCGTCGTAGGTACTTTTGTTTTGTTACTCAGGAGGATAACCTCAGACTGTAGACACTGTAGTGATGTCAAGACAAATGTGCGAAAGACTGTAAAGTCAGACGCTAATTTAGAAGACGGGCTACCCATTGGGGCTGTTGAAATTGTCTGGAGATCCTTTTGGAACTCATCCATTCTGTGGTTAAACACTTCAAACATCTGATCAATAGACTGTGTGATGGATTCCATATTAGTTTTAGTGCAGTGGCAGTGTAAATGTTGTTGTTGAGGTTATGTAAATTTAACACTTTAGTTAACTACCAAGATATAAAGAAATGAGGATAGGACACAATAACTATTGGTTGAGGTATTTATAAACTCATAATATACTTTTAAAAAAATCACGTTTTAATAAATTTCTAGAATTAAATTAGAACAGCTGATTCAAAATAGCCTAAAAAATCTTAATAATAATAATTACGCTTCACAGCAAGAAGAAATGTACCATATGTACCCGCACAAAGTCGATATTGTGTTGCCTACCGTTCGACTCAATGGCTAGGGTTGTAACTACCTTTAATAATTATTACCAAACTAATAAACCGAGTGATGCGAAATAACCATAATTCTTTTAGAGTTTGATAAAATGATCAGGCAGGTATTTTCTTTAATCCTCTGAATTCTCGGTTACTAAATTGTATCGTTGAAATTATTCTTAATCGCGTAAATTTAATAAATAATCATATGGAAAACACTTTTCATTTGTTTTTTTACTTTCACGCCCAACTACTATACAATAATTACGTTGTTTCGGTATTTTGACGAGAAAACGCAGGAAACATCCGTTGTATCATTTTAGATAGATTGTATATTTTGTATCTGTAGAATTGAAATCAAAGCTATGTATATGTTGTCTCCATTCTTTTCTTATCGGATTGTTGATCCCAATGCGAATGCGTCACTTAAATTTTATAAAAGACAATTAAGAACATCAAAAATAAAGTGATACGTAAATATTTCACAGTGCAATATATTATGTAATTAATAATAATTATATATTTATGAAAAAATAATTACATCAGATTTAATAATCGCAATTGTTTTGAATGTACATATGAATAAATGATTACATCATAATAGTAATAATCACAATTGTTTTATTTCCCATTTGTTGCAACCCTAGCATATTTTCATGTAGCAGCAGAAGTACCTACACTGGCGGCGCGGCGGCATCGTGCGACATCAAAGGCATTGCCTTACTAGTCCGTTTTCTTATGGGAAAAGGTATACATTTTTGAGTAAAGCAATGCCACTTGGTACGAATGTTATACTCGTCTACCTAAGCCCAAATCGCCCGGTAGCCAGTCATTACTACCCGGCAGGAGGGAGGGAGGGGGGGTTAAAGAACAGAGCGCCCGGCGCTCCGAAAAAAAATTCTGGCGGATTAATTTGGACCTTTGAGTCAAGTTTGGTGTCGTTATCAGGTAACTAGATAATGCTCGATTCATTCCCCATACCAGGTTTTTAGGGTTCCATAGTAAAATATGTCACAATCCTTAAAATAATAAACTTTTAGTAGTGAAAAAATCCAAACAAACCAGTATAGTTTTATATTTTTATATGAAACTTGGTTTATAAAAAATACTGTCTGAAAGGCCATTTAATGCAGATTATAAAAACATTAACATGTAACATATATTTTATCATTTTAAATGTAAAAAAAAATATACAAAGTACAGAAACGTTCGACAGCGCAGCGTAGGGGACGGCTAATAGACCCGAAAAACAAGCAATACTAACAAAAAACAAACAGCCAAATGCGAGCCTGACTCACTCATCGAGTGATTCGTACTTATATAATATCCAATACCATGTTAACTGGTCTGGTAGGACCTGGATATCTGATACTCACAAGATTTCGTCTATATAATATTAGTGTGATTTTCAATCATCTTTAAATTATAAATGAAGTCAGGTAACATTGTTAAAAATAAAGATATATAATAATAGAACGTTATAGTATTAATAATAATGACAACCACCTCCATAATTACATAATTAGGTACCTATATTTGAGCTGGCGTTTAGAACACTTCAATCTGGAACTGCAAGATTTCACGCACCAATATCTTATTAATTCAAAGCTTCTCTTTTCTTTTTATTTCAGATGGGGAAGGAATATTCAGATTTTTTTGTAGGTCCCCAAATATACACAGCCTGTAAAACTGCCCTTAAGGTTGTTTAAGGGCAGCTTCTGTGGGAGGCAAATTTTCTATTTGCTTTTATGTTAAAAATTGTTTGCGACCCTCATTTACTGTCACAGCGGGGTATGATCTGAAAAACAAACATGTACTTATAATACTTATAAAAATATAAGTTCTGGATAAGAGTATTCAAACTTTTCAATTTTACTGTCTGCATATTTGCCACTGTAAAGTGCTTCATACCCTCGTGTGGCTTTAGGATATGCTTTCCATGCCTCAAATGCAGTTTATTTGCGTCTTACATACTTGGTAAAAGAATGGAATGCAGGCAAAACGTGTGTTCTTTGTGGGCCTGATACAAGAAAACCATTTCTTAAGTATTATTTGTCAAGAAATTAATTTGGGTAGTAAACTGAAACTCTAACATTTATTTATTTAATTAGTCTTCTTATAAAAGCAATTTTGAATCGTCATAACATTTTTTTAACATTTATCACCGATTCGGAAAGCAGATGTATGGAGAAGAACCGGAAAAAAGAAACTCCTTATTTGCTCTTTTAAAATCGTGTCAATATTAAGGTACAATTTAATTTTACATAATAATATGTAACTACTAATAAGACCATTATTTAAACATGAAGCTAGCATTGTTACATGCCAGGTATTGATGATTTCGTCCTGTGCCGATGTGTACCCATAGTTCTTTTAGACCTTCTATCTTTGGAACACACGATATAGTAATATGTAGTAGCCAAAATAATGTTAGGAACAGTCGACACATATAGCTAGTACAGAATATCATGTGTTCCAAAGCTAGAATGTCTATAAGAACTATGGGTACATATGCATTTGAGGCATAGAAGGCATATACGAATGTCATACGAAATATGCAGACAGTGAAATTGAAAAGTTTGTGATTACAATGCATGATAGGTAAGGACAGTCACGATATTTTAAAGATACTCTTATCCAGAACTTATATTTTTATAAGTATTGTAAGAACATGTTTGTTTTTCAGATCATACCCCGCTGTGACAGTAAATGAGGGTCGCAAACAATTTTTAACATAAAAGCAAATAAAAAATTTGCCTCCCACAGAACAACCTTAAGGGCAGTTTTACAGGCTGTGTATATTTAGGGGCCTATAAAAAAATCTGAATATTCCTTCCCCATCTGAAATAAAAAGAAAAGAGAAGCTTTGAATTAATAAGATATCGGTGCGTGAAATTTTGCAGTTCCAAATTGAAGTGTTTTAAACGCCAGCTCTAATATAGGTACCTAATTATGTAATTATGGAGGTGGTTGTCATTATTATTAATACTATAACGTTCTATTATTATATATCTTTATTTTTAACAATGTTACCTGACTTCATTTATAATTTAAAGATGATTAAAAATCACACTAATATCATATAGACGAAAGTTTGTGAGTATCAGATATCCAGGTCCTACCAGACCAGTTAACATGGTATTGGACAAATAAGTACGAATCACTCGATGAGTGAGTCAGACTCGCACTTGGCTGTTTGTTTTTGTTAGTATTGCTTTTTTTTCGGGTCTATTAGCCGTCCCCTACGCTGCGCTGTCGAACGTTTCTGTACTTTGTATATTTTTTTTTACATTTAAAATGATAAAATATATGTTACATGTTAATGTTTTTATAATCTGCATTAAATGGCCTTTCAGACAGTATTTTTTATAAACCAAGTTTCATATAAAAATATAAAACTATACTGGTTTGTTTGGATTTTTTCACTACTAAAAGTTTATTATTTTAAGGATTGTGACATATTTTGCTATGGAATCCTAAAAACCTGGTATGGGGAATGAATCGGGCATTATCTAGTTACCTGATAACGACACCAAACTCGACTCAAAGGTCCAAATTAATCGAATTTTTTTTCGGAGCGCCGGGCGCTCTGTTCTTTAACCCCCCCTCCCTCCCTCCTGCCGGGGAGTAATGACTGGCTACCGGGCGATTTGGGCTTAGGTGGACAAGTACAACATTCCTACCAAATGGCATTGCTTTACTCAAAAATGTATACCTTTCCATACAAGCATGCCCATAAGAAAACGGACTATACTAGGTAAGTTTATAATGATTAACTCTTTAATAATTATTTTTGACTTTACTCATTTCTTTTATTATATAATTTACGTTTTACTTTTACAGAATCCGATTCAATGGATTATGAAGACGAGTCACACAACGCCATACGATAGTGATGATGAATGAACATTTCAATAAATGCATGCGTGTTTTTTTTATGTTGTTTTGTAATTGTTAATTGTTTCTAAATGTATATTTAGTTTTGTATCATCAAATTTATAAATTTTATTCCATAGTTTTCAAAATTAAATGTAAATGACCATAAAAACATTAATAAAGTAAATCATTGATGTAAGGTCAGGGAACGTAATACATATATACATCTGACCATGTAGAAGCTAAGTCTTGTTGACTGCTGAAGTCTGTAAAGTTTTGTTGTCTGCTGAAGTCTGTACGTAATGAAAATGTCTGCCGTTTCGAAAATAAGTTTTTAAGACCCTAATAAATAAAATATATGAATGGCAGATCTGGTCAAATACTTTCAAAATTGTATTTTTTTCAGCACTTTCATAAGTGTCTGCCAGAATGTTATCCGCGTGATAATGGTCTGCCATTGTTATTTTCCGATAGTAATAATAACCTATTTTCAAATATCAAAATGGCAGACGTGGTCAAATGGTTTCAAAGTTCGCCAAAAATTTCCACCTGTCTTACCTAAGCGCGCGCCCCGTCCACCACTCTGGGCTTAGTGACTCCTCATCTCATGTATAGTAGGTATAGGGGAATCAACACACAAAAATCCAGGTCTGGTCAAATACATACAGGTAGCTTTGCGCTAGCTCTCTAGCTATTACTTCTTATGGAGAGAAAACGTAAACATGTACCACGGGCGAAGCCGGGGCGGACCGCTAGTAAATAATAAAATAATAAATAGTGTATTAGATTTGTTATTGTATCTTGTATACCTACGAATAATTATTCTTACGTCTTGTTGGGAAATGTTCAAATACCTACCTATTGAAATAATTTACTGTTACAAATCATTAGTGTTATTAGTTTTGAGTGAATAGGCATGGATCAGAAATTCAGAATATAATATGCTACTAACTACTCAAATACATACATGTTTACACAACAAACACCACTGACCTCTATAACTATAAGTTATAGAGGTCAGTGACCGTCAGTGACAAACACTATGGATACCTACGCTCGCGAATGCAAATTCGGTGATTTACTAATTATTGATACCTAGTCATTGAATTCGTTTTGAAATAGCCTGTACTTTGTAATTTTTAGTGTTATAGACATTTATAAAATGTGGTGCTCATTTTTTTGTAATAAATCATCCCGAACGCTATTGTATTTTCGTTGTTTTATTTCAAGTGAACACCTATACAATTTTGTCACGAGCCGTCTCTGGCCTCTGGGTGAAATAAACAAGTCAAATGATTTTTGTTCTAATTGTATTTTGGTAGTAGTTTGTTTAGAATTTACATTACCATTGTTTAATTTTTACCTACTATATTTTACTAAAAGTCGAGTGCGTCGAAATCGTAAATATCTTTTTCACCTTCCTGGTTTTTTTCCATAGTAAATAGTGTTTTAGATTTGTTGTTGTATGAATAATTATTCTTAGCATAATATTATATCATAGGTATATGCTACTTCAAATACATGTTTTGATAAAAAAAACAATAGTGTAATGTAATAAAATAAAACTGCGTTTTATTGTAATCAATTTTGACATTATTTATTTCCCAAAATTACAACAAAATAGTTTACGCCAACAAATATAACTTTTATTTTTATAACAATCCTACTTCCTACTAATGCGAAAGTTTGTGAGGATGTGTATCATGTGTGTGTTTCACGCAAATACTACTGAACCGATAACAATGAAATTTAGCACACATATAGAACGTAACTTGGACACATTGAATAGGTTTTATCCCGGAAATCCCACGGGAACGGGAACTATGCGGGTTTTTTTTTTTTAAATGCGGGCGGAAAGCTAATCGTTCATAATATAAACCGTAGCAGGTGGCGTTTTGAAGTTTTGTCTACCCATACAGAAAAATGGAAAACTTGTTTTACATTCACGCCATCTAGACTTAAATCTTTATCATTTTTGTATACGTCTGTGTGTGTAAACGACCCTGTATGCAATGACAGATGTTATAATGCATTTTTTTACCGAATTGGGTGGATTTTAAGGCAATGATATGACATATTTCAATAAAATATAATATTCAGTAACCGCCATGACTATTCCTACGACCTTAATCTTTTCCAATTACGCAAAAACTCAAATAAACTAGAAATGTAGAATTCAGCGCCATCTAGCGGGACATTGGCTGGGAACAGATCGTAGCAATCACCTTAACCTTGGATTGTTCATTTAAATTTCATTTTGATTCGTTTAAACATTATTTTGAAAACATACAGTTTGTGCGCTACCAAAATCAACCTCATGTATAGTTTTTAGAAGTTTAAAAGTACTTATGTAGTTTTAACCTATTCTGAATGTCGCTTCTAGGAGCATTTACACGAAACTCCTTAATAGACCTAATCTTTAATTTAACTCACTTAGTCCATACGGTACAATTTAACAGAATTAAACTTCATTGACTGGCTAACCACTGACCTATATTATGGCTACTACAAATCTATTATCCATACTAATATTATAAATGCGAAAGTAACTCTGTCTGTCTGTCTGTTACTCGCAATCACGCCTAAACTACTGAACCAATTTTCATGAAATTTGGTATGGAGATATTTTCATACCCGAGAAAGGACATAGGCTACTTTTTATCCCGGGAAAATGACGCAATCCCGGAAATCCCACGGGAACGGGAACTATGCGGGTTTTTCCTTAACTGCGCGGGCGAAGCCGCGGGCGGAAACCTAGTATTATAATATCTTTTACTATAAAATATCGTCTCAAATTACTTTCTTGTATCTTATAATTAATCCTACTTATATTATAAACAAGAATATTTGAATAATTTATTTAGACTTATGGGTATATATGTTACTCTACTTATAGGTATGTTTGTTACTCTTTCACGCGAAAATCACGTAACGAATTTTGATGATACTTTATGGTGATGTAGCTTTTTTACCAGAATAACACATAAGTTACTGTAGAACTGTCTTCTCTGTATAAACTGTTTCCCAGCCCAGTGGTTATTATTAATTTATATATTTAAGTAGAAGAAGAATTCAGAAGGTAGTTGAATGTTTGAGATTTAGCTTTATAGAAATACTTGCTAATTCTCGAGGACATGTCCGCGGCATAAAACAATAATACAGTAACAGCAAGCTTATCTAAGGAAATTACCTTTCAAATTGAGCGTGTCATTGGGCAGGTTGGAGCCCTCCCACGCGGGTGTCAACTTAACCGGTTCATTGCGCAGGAAGGGCGCCTTTTCGCCCTCGCTGGCGTCCCAACCTGGAACAATTGCAATTGCTTATTATACATGAGGAAGGAATATAATATAGACTATGTGACGAAAGGGAATAAAGTTGGTTTTATGGTGATGAAAGAATTTGCGATATCAAACCATAATAGCCGATCTGCTACTAGTTTCTGAAAACGATGAAGTCAATTCATCTAATAAAAGAGATATAATATTCCTGTGAATTACTTGATATAGAATACAATGAGAGATTTTATTTTATTTATAACTAGCGGTCCGCCCCGGCTTCGCCCGTGGTATTTACGTTTTCTCTACATAAGAACCATCCTCGTACTTCAAGGAATATAATAAAAAAAGAATTATCGAAATCGGTTCAGTCGTTCACACGTGATGCCGTGACAACGCGAAACGGGTGCGGACCCGCAGCCTTTTTATAGCTCCCGCCGCGAAGCGCGTCGAACGCGGCAACTGATACACAAAAATAATCCTTATGGCATGATTCTGTATTCACGCGCGATGACTTACAGCGTATTTCATGTATAACTTTGGTGTTTCTACACCGATTTACATGATTCTTTTTTTATTGCATAGGTAATAATGTTAACTTTTTTTAATTAGGGATGAGTGAGAGTGTTGTAAACGTAAGAGTAGACAAATATAATCAGAAATCTCCGAATTGCTAAGCTATTGAAGTTTCACGTGTTATTGTGAGTCAATTTTAAAAGATAGACATAATATGCTGTCTAGGAATTTATTTTTATATAATAATAATAATTTAAGAACATTTGTGTCGTACATGATTTCTATGTAGCTTTAACCATTACGGCTGCACACGTGACGGAAGCTTAAAAAATGGAGTAACTTCTCCCGTTTTCCCCATATTTCCCTTCACTGCTCTGCTCATATTGATCGTAGCGTATTAAAAAGTATACTATAACCTGCCCAGGAGTATGAAGAATAATTGTGCCAAATTTCGTTAAAATCCGTCGTGTAGTTTTTATTTCTATAACGAATATACAGACAGACAGACAGACAGACAGACAGACAGACAGACAGACAGACAGACAAAAATTTTACTGATTGCATTTTTGGCATCAGTAGCGATCCCTTATCACCCCTTCATAGTTTTTTTTTAAATATATTTCATGTACAGAATTGGCCTCTCTACAGATTTATTATAAGTATAGATAATTTCTTATAACATAATGTATATAAAATTTTCGAGAGACTAACATTTAATAAAAAATTAATAAAATAAGCAAAGAAAATACCCTAAAAACAATATTCCTTTAAGATATGATGAGAATTGTAACACCCGTTTTTCCTACAATCCAATCCTGAATATTAGATCAAAATTTTAAAATGTATGAAGCGAATACATTTTCTTCCGAAAACATACATTCATTACATTATACTTTACAAGTAACGTGGTACATATTATTTTATTTAGTAATCATTTACAAAACATACATTTCCTTTACAATGTTGCAAAAAGTATACACTTTTTTTTCCAATTAACGAAAAATAGTTCCAATTATAATAAAATATGTATATAACGTTTGTAATCGTATACGAAATTAGATAAAAAAAATCTGACTATAATACATTAGGCAAACACAGGAACTCTTATTTCTGTAATAATGACTCAATCCACAATCTACTTCAAAATGTTATTTCACATTACAATTTAACTTTTGTGACAAATTCCTAAGCCTAAAGACTTGGTTAAAGACCGTGTTTAAACAGACATTATCAACAAACTTGAAATGCCAAAACTTTGAATAGTTCTTGAAAATCAGTGAATTCTTATCACATTCACATACTGCGAAATCCCACCAAAACCTTAAGAAAAAGATTGTGGTATAAGATTTCTTAATCATAGGCATAATATAAAATTGATATTTTTCGTTTTTTTTTAATGGATAAAGTTGGTGCTACAGTCTACTCTGGGCTCATCAGTAAGCGTGATAATTCCTTACTTTCACCAAAATATTCATCTACGAGTATACTGCACTTACGAAACAAACATCCAGCTAAAAACCAAAGAAAACGAATATTTCCGAACGGTTATTTCACGCACTAAGGTTTCAATACTCGAGCAATCAAAGTAACAATGGGCGTTATCGCGGTCTCGTTCGTAAAGCTTTTACATTTATCGCCAATAAATTACTACAGTCGGGCATAAAAGTAGTTTAGGGACGAGATGCGGTATTATTTATATTGGAGGTTGAGGCTGCGGGTTCAAATGGTATGAATAAAATTATCCAAATATTATTTACATCAATTTTTCATTAGCTTTAAAGCAAATAAAGAAATTAGTTCAATTCATCCACCAACCCGCACTTGGCCAGCGTGGTGGATTATGGCCTGTACCCTCATAGGAGGCCCGTGGGAACGTATACCTATGGACAGATGATGATGATGATAGTTCAATTATAAAACTTGCATACATATTTCTAAGGCTCTATTTTCTTTAAAACAATTTCTAGAATCGATATTCAATTGCGATTTTTCATTTTTAAATTCTTAGCATAAGAAATCAAACAGAGGTAGGTTGCTCCGTCTATCACTACGTGTTTATTTTACAAAGTAATAACAAACATTTAATACATCTCACGTACTTATTGTCTTTTCGTTGATAAGAGGATATCGTACACATATATTATTGACGAAGAAAACAGGCAAAAGCAATCTCTTATATCTCATAAAAATTTATCATACCTAACATTTAGGACCTAATACCACCTAATACTAAGAGACACATAAAACAAAATATAAAACTAACTAAAGGCCAAAGGGGACCCGCATAATAATATGTACTTCCAATATATTCATTCAAGCAGACACCATTAAAGAATCAGTGGAATATAAATGAATAAATGATACGCATGTGTCATTCCATTCGACAAAAGATCAATGAACGATAAAGAATTCAAAGTTCAATATGGCAACATTACATATTAATTTAATGAATCTTTAGGTACTTCACTACATATAAAACAATGTCGCTTTCCCTGTCCCTATGTATTCTAAAATCTTGAAAACTACGCAACGGATTTTGATGCGGTTTCTTTTAGATAAGAGTGATTCAAGAGGAAGGTTTTAGTATATAATTTATTTGGTTTAGACAAAGCGGGCGAAGCCGCGAGCGGAAAGCTAGCATATTAGAAAGCTGAAGAGTTTGTTTGCTTGAACGCGCTAATCCCAGGAACTACGGGTGCTATATGAAAAATTATTTCACTGTTAGATAGCCCATTTATCAAGGAAGGCCATAGGCTATATAATATAATCACGCTAATACCAAAAGCAGCGGAACAATGCAAGTAAAAACGCGGGGCACAGCTAGTTGAATATATACCTATAGCAAGTACAAAGTAATGCAATACAGGCTCTTTCAATCTTCCGCCGAGAAAGGCTGAGTGTCTTAATTGAATGAAGCCATTTTATTAGTGATTTTTATTTTTATAGGAAACATTCATTACCAGTTCTATTTCTGACGGAATAACTTAGTTCTTGTTTCAATCGTGTAACAATACAAAGTTTAATTAAGATACGTAGTAAAAATTCAGCATTTTTGTGCAAATAGCGATGATATTATCTACGAAATATTCCTGAAAATAGAGAATTTATTGACGGAAATAGAAATAAATTTTTGTATCTAGGCCGCCAGTACTAACCTGATGAAATCACATTTAAAATTCTTTAACTGATTGACGCTTAACATTTCCATTCCTAATGTACCCCATTTGCTTCTTAAGTGCTATAAGCTCAACCAAATGAATAATTAAGTAGTAAATACAATATCTCAATTCGGAAAGTATAGGTTTCTAATTAATTACATACTTACCTATTAAACTAGGGTTTACAAAACTTTCGTTCAAGAGCAATTTTCGATAACTGCCCTTATATTTGTTTCTTACTTATTTTACAGATTTTTTGAAGCGAAACTTCTTTATAGGCGCGTTGAGTAAAATTTCAAGGTCGCGTCATGGAAAAAAGGCGACGATTTTGGTATCTTTAAATCTTACCAAAGAAGTTTCACTTCTGACACGTGTGCTCGGCACACACGCTCTTTTTTTCATATAAACATAATATTTATTTGTCGTGTGATCACTGCACCCAATCGCACTATAAACAATGCGCCTGGAACGCCATGACAACACGTTTAATTTAGCACCACATTCGCAGTAACTCTGAACAATATAGGGATTGTTCAAAGTGGACATTTAGTGCAGATTGAAATAACCTAATTGGACGTACATATTTTACATATTTAACGAAATATTATAAATATGAAGGATGTGATATGAGGATGTTTGTTTTTAATTTGTTACTTTGTTTTATACTACAACTAAATACAACTCGACTGATATAAAAAAAAGACGGGTTGCACTCCGGGAGTGCCGGCAGAAGTGAAAACTTGATTATTAACGTTCAGCATGTTTGATATTTTGGAATGGTATCCGTCTTACGCATGGAATATAAGGGCTAAAAAAAAAAAAAAAAGTCCGTCTTACGCTTTTTCGATCAGGCCACGTGTACTGACGCGAGTTTAAGATTTTATACCCAACGCCGCTAAAGAAGTTTTCACTTCAAAAAAATGCCATTAGCAAGCTACATCTTTACCGAAGTCGACGATCTCCATTAATATTTATTAGCGTCGTTAATGAATACGATTGTATTAGTATTTAGTACCTACTTCATATAATTACATAAATTTATTATTAAACAAAATAACAATAAACGTAATCAGTGTCACACTTAGTTCTTTGCGAAGTGAGAGACAATTTATCATCCGAAACTGTAACAAAGGGAAGTTGTAATAAACGTTAGACATCATTATCTTGATAATTATCATAGCCGGTTATCTGGGTCTCTACACAGCAGCTACTTCGTAATTGACTGGCTAAAAACCTTTGTTTTAGATAAGCTAGTTGTAAAGTTACATAAAGTTTACATTACAATTATATTATCACATCATTTATTTAAATATATTCAACTAGCTGTGCCCTGCGGTTTTACCCGCAGTGCTCCGCTCCTGTTGGTCTTAGCGTGATGATATAATATAGCCTTCCTCGATAAATGGGCTATCTAACACCAAAAGAATTTTGTAAATCGGAACAGAACTAAAAGAACGAATAAAGTAGAAAATCAAACGATTTATCCGAATCACGATAAAACTTTGTTTCCTATATTGTTTACACATTTCAAGATTCGACATTTATTTATCATCTTTATCCAAAACAATCAGAACTACTGGAAATGTATACAATGGAAATTCCCAACTACCCTCAAATTCACATCACAGCCACTAAATCAATTCCATCTCAAGTAATTTGCAAAGCCCGACTAAGCGCGTAAAAATCGTGACCCATTAAGGAACAAGCCCTCTCGCTACCGTTTCTATAGAGACAAGAATAATAGACGCGCATAATGGTTCAAGCTCTTTTCACTCTTAAAGGAGCGCCTTTTCCACTGCATGATCCTCACTGACTCTTCAACTTAAAACGTCATTTGTAGCACACGGGCTGTACTTTAGCAACATTGTGAGAACGATATAAAATGCACATAGGTGTGAGGCGTAAGATGTGTAAATGTATTCGCACGAGTTTTAAACGAGGTTGTTATTCTTTGCATTACGAGTAGAATATAAAAGCTATATCACAGCTAAAATAAAATAATATTCGCTATCGCTTTAAAGTCTTTAAACTGGATATTATTGTTAAACGGACATCATTGAGAAGTTATCACATCTTTCTAAAATAGTTAACTGCAACATTTTTAACATCATGAGTTGATTTGTCATGAATAGGGTAAAATTCCGTACGCCTTATACAAGAATCACCAAATTCCTTTGTATTTGACGACACATCCCAACTATTTGCTAAGATTATGGACGGCGTGTCCACAATCTCGAACTTTGCCTACCATATGGTAAAAGTCGTTAAAAGTTTAGCAATAAGTTACTTGTACTGCTATATATACGTATACTATAAAATAGCAATCAAATTATGCTATATTTACGCATTATATTGAATTCATATTCAAGAATCTCAAGTTCTCCGACAGAAGATCATACCGACCTAAATATTTGTAGTTAGAGCGTGGCTCTCAAAGCATACTTGTATCTACTGTACTAAGCCTGGTATACGACTAGGATCATTTCAAATATGCTAGCCGACATTGCTGAGAAATTCTCTTAGACGCGTTTACGAGAATGCTATATCATCGATTATTGTAATAGAAATATGAATTAATTTTAAAGATAAATTATTTAATACTTATAGTATATCTTTAGGGAACTTTCGCAGTATCCCAACTCTAAGAATATGAATTCCAGACTTTAAAATAATTCTGGAATTATGGACAACCATAAATGTACAAATGTGATATCCGTTAATTATGTTTTATGAATTATGCATATCATTACGAGTTTTATCTAAAACCAATGCAAGGCTGGATGTATAAGTCGATAACTCTATATTCAATGATATTTAAATGCACCGCTCTATATTTAACCCTATTAGTAATACAGCTATGCAATAATCTAGGTATACTAATAACTGTTTGTTTGTTTGTTTGTTTGAAAGCACTAATCTCAGGAACTACTGGTCCTATTTGAAAAATTCTTTAAGTGTTAGATAGCCCATTTATCGAGGAAGCTATATATTATCACGCTAAGACCAACAGGAGCGGAGCTAGTACGTTATACTTACTGAATCTAATTATAATATGTAGTAAAAGATCAACATCAATCTAATTTGGAAGTTGATAGATTATCTCATACACGTGCGCGATAAGAGAATTGTTTACAAAATTACGTAACGATTATAATGTAATAGGATATAAAGTATATAGAAATTAGATGTAATTAATATTATTTATCCAATTACGTATTGGTCTGAATCTTTATTTTGAATCTGAGATAAAACAGTATCAGCAATTGGAAACGAATATTATTATAATATTTGGCAATTTATCAATACGTTTGATGATATTATGTGATATTCGATAAGCCTACTAAGCCAGTATTGTTGAAAGCTTGAAACTTTCATAAAAACTATCCTTGCAGTGAGAAAAAATTAAGCATAATGATTCTTCTTGCGATAAAAAATCAAAACGCAGAACTGTATTATTATAAATTATTATTTCAAAACCTTGTAACATTTGTAACACTTATAATAACTTGAAGATAAAATGCATACATAAGCACGTTATCGAAGTAACTATCTCAAAATTCTCCCTCCCAGTAATTAGTAAAACGACACATTGTTTAGACTTTAGAGTAAGCTAAGCGATTTCTGATGCCAACAATGTAAACTTTAAACAAAGGCACATACAGACACTGCAGTTTACTGATGAATCATCTTTACTGTATAGCATTATGCTAACATTGAATGTTCATACAATGTCTCTTTTAAAATAATCTAACTGAGCGTTTCCTTATCGCATGGTTTTGAAGTCATGCGTTTTCAATTACTGTATTGGTGATGTAAAGGGTAAAGGGCCCCTAAAGGCTTTAATAGGGGCTAGCGACCTTGCTAGGTGATTTACAAGGCGGGATCGGGGGACCGGCGCGAATCTACCGTAGTAAAAGTACGTATAAAAATTATTAAAAAGATATTTGGATATGGAATCAAAATTTAAAACAACCATGCCCTGTGTTTCAATTTCATAAACACACTGCAAAAACACTACAATAATTGACGTTATGTTGACTTAGCGTTTTGGTTTAAAGTCCAAAAATCGACCTCAGTTCATGATTTTTTTCCAAAAAACCTGATTGTAAAATAAACAAATTAAAACAACCATGCCCTTTATCATATTCGAAACTTTAATATACATTTTTTTTAGATATGTACATTAAGTAGATTCTTAATGTACATATCTAAAAAAAATAGATGTACATATCTAAAGAAGAAAAACGGTTATAACTAGAGTTAATTTTCGGTATTAAAAGGGAATTCTACCCGATTCAGGCCTTAAAACACATTGGCAAAACTGTATATCCACAGATTGACAGTTAATTTATTTACCGCGAATACCGACACGAGATTTTATTCATGTGGCTAATAATGATGCCTTGATAGATTGAATTGCGTTACTTTCAGTTATAATTACAGATTATTATGTGCAATTCATCGTATATTCGTACTTATGATGTTCCTATCTAAAATTATACAGGGCTACTGGTAATTAGACTGGATCCTTTTAAGAGGTGGTAGGGGAGGTTATTTGCAACAATTTGACTGTATATTGTTATATCCGGAAATGGCTCATTTTTGAGATATTATTTTTTTAAGAAAAAATATGAAACCGCCTCTAGTTTCTAGAAGGATCCACATTAGTACGCTATTATTATTTATTATTAAGGTTTCTCTAAAACTGTAAAAAAAATTAAAATCGATTCATAATTTTTTAATTTAATTTTAAAGTAGTGAAACTGGATTTTCTTAAAAAAATAATATCTCAAAAATGAGCCTTTTCCGGATATAACAATATACAGTCTAATTGTTGCAATTAATAACCTCCCCTACCACCTCTTAAAAGGATCCGGTCTAATTACCAGTAACCCTGTATATACAATCGTTTATAACATTGGTACGATCCCGGCTTCTAGCACTTTTCAAAACAGTCAAAACAAAACACATCCAAAAAATCCTAAGCTTTTTAATTAAACGCTGCAGGGGCACTTAATGTCTATACCGAATTTCCTTCAAGTGGAACTGCAATTAATGTGTTGGCAGTACGAGAAGCATGTACTTTCAGTACAGTAATCGAATTTTGTGCTCTATGAAATGTAACTTCATTTCCACTGCAATTGATTTAGCTGCAATTGATTTTGTAAGTCAAGGATGTACTTGGGATGTGAATTGTCCTGCAAAACCTAGTTATTAGCAGGATTTATATAAAATCACTAACTATAAACGCTTCACCCAATTCGTGATAACGTAAAATTTATTAGTTATTTTGAGCAAAATGCATTACTTAGTTATTTTATAGTACACTAGAACTGCATTCGCAATTTGAATATAAGCTAGCTAATAGAAAACATTAGTTATAGTTTAAGCCTTTTTAATAACAATAAACCTTCAAATTAAATAACCTTACGAAGAATAAGAACACTATCAATAAAGGGTAACGCAATATTGTATCTCTATTAACTCTTATGAACTATCCCTTCATTGCTATTCAGTTGAAATTGGCCATCATGGCCCAAATCCGTCATGCAGTTGAAATTGGCCATCATGGCCCCATTCCGTCATGCAGTCGAAAAAGAACGATATCTGTTATGTTTATAGCTACGTGATAATAACAGATTTCCAACAGATTGCTAATTATGCCCGTATTACAAACACACATTTATATGGCTTGCAATGACGTCAGTTTATCTGATATGACGTGATAACTTCCCCCGCATTGATTAGGAAGCTTCATTTTGTGATGCTTCCAAAACTTTATCTTTCTACTTCCATGCATTGTTTAGTATAAAAACTACAGATAGAATACGTTTTATTGGTTCGTATATCTATTCCATAATTCGAAAGTTCTGAGATAACAAAGGCAAATGTACAATCGAATAGAAAACCTTCTCTTTTTTTGAAGGCTTGTTGAAAACTGTTATTAATGAAATTTGACAACATAACTTAATAATAGTTTTAATGTAGCAATTGTGCATAAGACTGTACCGCATATAAAAAGCATTTAATTGATGCACAATAAATTAATAACCGTATCGTAAATCGTAAACGTACATACATATCGGTTCTTTGCATTAAAATATTGAACGTAGGCGTCTAAAACGTAAAGTTCCAGTTATGCATATTATTAGATACTTACCTAGTTTATTTTACTAACCTCCAAATGAACAACAGTTACCAATAGCGTAAATACTTTAAAGATAACTCGAACGAATCTTCACAAACTCAAACTGCTACTAAACTTATTTGCAAAGAAAAAAATAATAAAGACGATAGTTAGTAGAAAGAGCATGTAGCTTTGGAAGATTGAAACAAATTATATGCTCTCATCTGAAACAGCTGTGCGAATTGTACTGGTAACAGTGGAATAGTTTTATGAAGTTATGAATGTGAACACATATTGCAACTTAGTACTTTCAGAAAACTAAGGATTAAACTAAACTATGCGGATACTTGCACACCCTAACTTTCTCGTATAGTCAACCATAATATAGTCAAGTTTAGATTATGTCAATAATGCCTTTCAACTACGAATTATTATTTAGAAAACCCGAGAGGACACATAGCAAGAAGTACACAATTTTCTTCTACTGACTAATTATCTACCAAAATGGCAGTTCAACTTTGACTTCAGAAAATGACCAAGGCGATCTTCTGAGGTATTTTAACCGCAACACATTTTAAAACTTTCCTCAAATACAAAACTCACTTTTTCGTTATTTAACTACCCCATCTACGGCATTAAATTGACTGTGTTTTTTTTTCGACCAAATATTTACTTAAAGTGTTGATAGAGTATTTAAAAGATCGATTAGGGAACAATAGCTTCATATGGCAAAAATTTTACTTAATAAATATGTAATTGAAAATAAATTTCATTTTATTCATGCAAATTACAAAATCCAACTTTATTAGTATAATGGAGTATATATTTTTATAAAGCTGTTAAAATCCAGCTTGGTTAATAGTTTTAAACGTTAGCCAATTCATCTCCCCCGCATTGTGGCAGCGAGGTATTGTGCCCTCATTCCGGTTGCGGATTCATTTTATTCCTCATTATAAATTTTATAACTTATTTTATATCAGAATAAACTGGATGAATCATAGCAGTATTGTTACGCGAAAGTTATGTGAATATGATAGTTATTTTTGCGGATCGTATTATCACTTCTACCGTTAATACTTAGGTCAGTAGAAGGATCAGTGTGAATTGAGGATGATTAGATGGCACAATAAGAGGCGTGAGCAAAGATTAAATTAAAACCCTTGTGGAATAAAAGCTACAAACTATTGGTTATAAACTATCTCTGAACAAAGAAAATTAAAATCATGGCTGTTAAAGACCAGGAGAAAAAAAAAATCATTCGGGTTAAACTTGAGGTCCATTGATATACAAAGTTATTTAACCCCGATTTGCAATGCTACGTTTTTAAGACTTTCAGTCCTTGCAGTCGTTTTTCATCAACACTCCGGTCTTTAATCTACATTCTACAGGACTTATTTACTTACGTACTTTTAGTACGTTTTAGTACGTACTTGCTTTTCCCTTTTGATGCAACTGCCTTCATAGGAGCGAATTCTCTTTTTGCATCGTATGACTCATTACTTTGGTAACTTTGAGACAATAAACGAGCCTTGTTAAAGAATGTTGTTTCGCCTACGCGTGTCAATGTTCTATATTGATATTTTCTGTACGGCTAATGACTCTAAAGCTTTGCCAATACATAAAATATATGTAAGTATATATTCTTCTATTCTAATTACTGAAACTTAAGCATTTTTAGCACAGATAACAACAGAGACGTAAAATGAGAATTAGTCTGAAACATAGTCTATCTCTTGATTAAAATTAGATTTCAAATAGATACGATAGCAAATTAAAAATAAACACACGTTTACGCTACCTCTACTAGCCTAATTACTCGCAACTAGGATAAGTGCTTGCGAGTTATTAACATAGTATTAAGGGGAGGCACCCTAAATTTTATGTGAATTTGCATTAATATTCTGAAACAGGCACACATACAATCAAAATGGAACTTTAGTATATGATTTATTGGGTCTTTTTCTTTCGATGTACAAGACAGTTACGTAATTGTAACATTTTCGCTCGATTAATTTTTTATTCAAAAATTATGCCTTTTTTAAGGATTATTATACTTTTTTTTAAGATTTACTTGGACTTTATGTCTAAAATATGTTAACAGTAAGAAAATAGAGTTTACTATCGAATCCCAAGATATTTTTTCTCTAGATCAATTATTACTTTAGTTATAAACGAAATAAGAATTGAGACTCACTTTTCGAGCTCGAACGCGATCAAAGAGCGCACGCGATATTCAACTTTATTACGGCTTTGTTAGCGTCTAGTACCGTAACCGGTCTCTCAGTGCCAGAAATTATGTTAGGGAGCCTCCTCTTAAATAAATTCCATAAAAAAGTTAATATCGCACTTATTGCATCGTGTACTCGCTTAAAACCAATTTTAGAATATTAAAACTCCTTCCACGCTCCACCATGAAATACTGCAGCATTAAAAAGAGTATTTTGGCAAACATATTAAACCTTTGTTTCCCCGTTTATATATTTAACGTGCAATGTAGGGCAGGTTTATAATAGGGGCAATTTGCACAAAAAAAAAAACTAATTTGTTTGCCTTTAGTTCGTGACATTATTAAAAGGTTTGCATGACATTCTCTTATGCATAATTTATAAGCCTTCGTGAGGAATTGCGTTTAAATATTGATGTTTAAGGTATACTTTTACTGATGCCCTAGTAACTACCGAGATTACAGATTAGTAGAGCATTTATTAGTCAAATAAGACATGAAAGCCTTGTATTTCTGAAAATTGTATTTCTTTTCTGAATCTATTACGTGTTATTGTTGGAATTAAAAATTAACTATTCATGTGAACATTCAATGATTTTTTTAATTCATGTTATATAAAGGTAATCTTGACGAAACAATTCCGCCACTTCTAGTGACTTCAGAAAAAGACTGACTGACAGAAATCAAATTAGGCCTACAAATCATCTTAACACTATGAATGTAAGAAATAAACAATCAAAATTCCAAAAATTCCAAACAAGTAACGAAAATGGAATGTACCAATATGTACACAACTAACTGAGTACTGAATAAGTTAATGATTCATCATATTTACTCCAAAATCCAAATACACAATGGTGATTGGGGTATCTCAAGCACTTGAAGCTTTTTATATTACATAGCTATTTCAATATCTAAGTATCTATACATACATATAATAAATTGTAGGAAAGTCAAAACTGTGCATTGAATATTTTTTTAAAACAATAGTTTTTACAATTTTTGCGTTTGTCGGTATGTATGTCCGGGCTAAACTCAATAAGTACTGCATGGATTCATTTCAAAATTGGTACATGAATAACTTGAGACCTAAGAAAGGACATGGGATAGGTTTTACCCGGGAAATCCCATACTAACGGGAACTATCCGCGTTTTTCATTGACTACGCGGGCGAAGCCGCGGGCGGAAAACTAGTAAGAAATAAAACCACAATGGACATTGGCTTTCACCGAAAATCGGTACACCGTAAAACTATTTGGGCGAAACCATTCATGCATAAAGAGATAGCGTCAACCAGACGACCAAATTCAAACATTCACAGATAACTGGAATACTAATCATTTCAATTTAATGTTCCACTATCGCACTTCGTTTTTGTTTAACTCAATTATCTGACTATTATGTTATATATGTATCTTTCATTGTTTTCGTGTCTTTAATTAAGCATTTTCGTATAAACATTGTAAGTAATTCAATTGGATATCTTACGATGTTGACAAATGCCACATCAATATTGCATAAGAATATTAAATGCTTTAAATATCATTAGGTATAATCTTTATCGATCTAAAACAAGATTACATATTTATCTCCTACAATCAAAACCACATCAAAACCGTCTATAATAGATTTTTGAAGATATCTCCACGATAGGAATGTATCTAAATATAGCTTTGAGAATATTACCTAACTCTCACGGTCAAAACATAGCCTTCTAAAGGTGTGTTCATACAATTACGCAGTCCATTCGTATGATGCAATCCGCGGTATGTCATCGACTAAAATCGTGGTTTTTAATCTCCTTATCTTTTAAAATATTTGATCGAAGCTGAGACCCGGAATTAGAATACGAAGTTGATACGTTTCAATATAAAATGAACAATAAAAATAGTTTTTATAAAACATTGAAAATACCTAAAAGTCAAATTAAGTCAGGAATTTAAACATAATTATTTCCTATTCCTATAACAATCTTTGATAATTTAAATCAATACCATTTTCAAAAACATCCATATAGAACTTATACACAATATAGAAAAGCTTCAACCCCAAAACAAAAATTAACAAAATACATTTTCTTGGAAAAAAATTCAATAAATATTTCCATATTTCAGAAAATTTCTTGCTATGAATAAGTATTTCCCTATTCCAGGAAAAAATCAAATCAATCACTCACGTTTATTCTGCGGCATGATTGTGTTCCTATCTGTCCGTAGCAGGCTCTCGGCCTCCGCCCCTCCCTGGTGGGACATTTCCATACCTCACTGGAGCGCCGGTATCATAAAACCGATGCTGACATGTGTGTTGCGTCTGTAACAATATTAATATCAATTATTAATAGAATAATTGGATAATCGCGGCTATGCCTATAAACCTGTACATAAAAATGTTAGGATTTATTAATTCGTAGGTACCTAATAAATAAGATGGCAGAAAAACGTAAGAAGAATAAGCTAAATACAAATAAATAAATCAATAACTTAACGCAAGTCCAATGTTTTAAACACTTTATAGAAAACGTGGTAAGGGACAAACGTAAAATGTAAGTAGGTCATTACCTAAAGCAAATATTGTTTATTCATTAACAAATACTTTAACATCCGTTAAATGTTAATGACACTCTCGTAAAATAAATAAGAAATTACATAGACCAGCTTCTCAGTAACTTTAAGAATGTATGGAATTTTTTCATTATTTTTTCAATAACTTTTTATGATTACATTCGACACTGCAATGAGTCAACGACTGACGATTGTTAAATTGTCCATTATCGTTAAGATAACCTCTTAAATAACCTACGTAAATTGAGAAACAGATAAAAAAAAAACGATTTTAAATTACATTGTTATAAATTGTCTACTCTTATTGAACTTTTAAGTTTTACTCCTATTATTTACGACTTATCTACAGTGTTGCCAACATAGTGGATTTTCCACTAAATCTGGTGGTTTTGGCTTGCTTTTTAGCGGACAAATATTGACTTTAGTGGCTAGTGGATTTGTCTAGTGGAATTTAAGAATTTAGTATTTTTTTTCTCAAATATTGGAACGACGACTATGAACTCCACTCGTATCGTTTTTGGAGTTTAATTAAATCGTGCAGCAACACTCTTTCATCTAGTGGGTAAAACAGTCAAAAGGAAAAAAAAATGTTGTGTGGTTTTATGAAACCACGGTAAAAGTGAAACTGTTCGAACGGTTCCGAACACTGCTTTGTGTAGCGCATGTCGCGTGTCGGTCGGCTGCCGAGTAGGTATACATACTCGGCAGCCGCGATACACGCGACATGCGCTACACAGACCAAAAAGTTTGAGACGATGTAATAAAAGTTTCACTTTAATAAATCAAAGCCACAAACTCTAAAAAAAATGGCAGTTAATTATCGGGGACGGAAACGACTCATCTGAAGATGACTTATTAATATAATTTCATTATTTTTGTTACATAATGTGTAATTTTAATGTTATTTCTCCAATAAACGTATCTTTTAAATATTGTTTTCTTTCGCGATGAACAAAAATTTGCTTAAAAATAAAGTTGGTGGAAAAATTAGCGATTTTTTAAACTGGCGCGAGTTTTGTTAGTGGATTTCTGGTGGTTTCAGAGGTCGCTTCTGGTGGGTAGCTTGATACTTCGGTGGCAACACTGCTTATCTACTATTTTAAACGTGAAATTGTGAAAATAGATGGTTAGATATTTTGATGGATGTATGTTACCGACACGCTAGATTGGCTGAATCTATCTAGATAAAAATTGGAGCAGAGACTGATTAGCCTGGAATCTTACTGGGCTTTTAATCCTGATAGAATGCGAGAGGAACCGCAGGCTGAATATAGTTTTAATAGATTTACAAAAAAGGAGGTTATTTATTAGACTGTATTTTTTTTAAGTTTCCTTTGCGCGAAACGATTTGCATGATTCTTTTTTTATTCTGATAATTCGAAGGTTTAGTTTTTTGTTTTATATAAAAGTATTAAGTATTATGGCTATCCATATGTTGTGATATCAAGAACGTGAACGCCCATATGACCGAGTATTTATTTATAATTAATAGGGGCACGATAATTTGGTTTGATCTTCGAAACATAATTAACATAATATACGAAAATAAAATATTGAATTGTTGGTGCAAGTGATAAATTAATTCTAGTGATAAATGATGGTAGCTAATTCTAGATATAATATATTGTTTTATTACATTATATCTTTTTGGGTGTGGATAAAATTGTGACTTTGTATTGTATTAAATGTACCTACATAAATAAATTCAACATTTAAATAAAACTTGATGCATGATAAATAAATTGATATCAATATTCTTATCAAATTCGGATTTTTTGTATGAAAAATTTGTCTTTTTTCCTCGTTACATTAATCGAAATTAAACAAACATTTTACAATCAATTTAGTACATTTAAAATGTAATTAAATTTTAGGTAATGTAATATTTAAAATATGATAAAAAATACTATTTTTTATTTAATAAAAATTCATGACAACAGAACAATAAAAAAATAAATCCAATTAAAATAAAAATGAACATCAGATTATATTAACTCAATTATCTTTAATAATTAAAACAATAGCACATAATTCAAAGTATTAACTGCTGTCAGTTAGTACTGTTATAAATAGTGTTAACAAGAGCCATTAGCAATATTAAATAGAACAAGCATCTTTATTAAATTATCTTCAATTGTTTTGACCCGTACATTGCATATGCAGTCAATTAACTGATATATTGTCTTTGTAACTTTGGAATATCATATTGCATATTGAGCGCTTGAAAATAAGGAATTTTTGTTATAAACTGCTCCGTCGTTTTTAAACTCTTAAACTTATTGAATGTCAAGATATGGCCTTTAATGAGTAAGGCTAGCGAGCGAGCCATGTAAAACAAATACTTCTTATTACATATTATTATCATTTAAAACAGTTATTTTGCATACAAATTCCAATTAACACTCTTAAATTCATTATTTTAATATTTGTAGTAAATTATTTCATTACTTGTACGCACAAACAGATAAATTAAAGACCACTAACAGACAGGCAAATTAAATCACTATTGACAAGACGTTACATAAATCTTTTATTTGCTGATGGCTCATAAAGCTCATGATCATCATAATACCTCGGCTATTAAGCATTTACAGTAAGTGTCAACAAACTGGAAGTAAGACATTTCATAATCACTATGACTCATGAAGCAACGCTTATAATGGACAGGATATGTGATGAATGGCATTTCTAAAGCCATTTGAATCTCTCATCTCTGTATATGAACCTATTTAGTAATTTCCTGCTCAATATGGTAATAGATATCAAACTATATTATAACTGTTCAAATTGACAATAGATATATAACTATGTATAATATTAAAATAACAGACTTAATATCAATATCTTGCATAGATGTATGTTCAAGATTGAATCGTAGAAGATTGGCTGATCCTACCTAGTAAAGACAGATTATAATCTTAAATAGACATTAGGTTGTAAATAACACATTTTATTTAAGAAAAGGTCACATAGTGAAGTCATAATGTGAAAACAAAAAACCTGTGAACTGTAACATATTCATTCCGGTGTGATAGTCAATTTTATGGCCATGAAAATATCACATTATCTATTGGCTTAAAGATAATATTTGCATTGATGTAAGGCGTAAGCAAACATTTTTATTGCTGCAGAGATACTACAAAAATAACTGAATAAATGCCATAGTATAGGTTACATACTAAATTTATCACTGAAAATTTTTTTATCAAGGATATTTATGAGAAGTACAGATTAATACTGTTATTGCTTTACAACAAAACGAGTGTAAATTAACGATAAAATAAGGTCAAAGTTGAGAACATTCCTTTTCTTAAACATAAGTAACATAATTAACATATTGATAAGCAAATTATAATAAATGATGAAACAGTTATACATAAGCTACATAATAATATTATTAAAGTAGTGAAATAATAAGTAAAGGATCTGTAATTGTGTCGAAATTAAATATATGTACACAGATGTGATCATTAGTGAATCAGTATCTCTAGTGATCATAATATGTACGTAATATTTTAAATTGTTTTACTTTGAATAATATACGCACGATTCTTCCTACAACACGTCTTCTTCGTGGTTAGTGGTTACCTAGTACTATACCTACAGCCTTTTAGTAGGTACTTTAATCTTTGACCAACAGGCTACAAGTCTACAACTATAATCATGATTAAAGATTTATAAATTAAATAATTTTTAATTTTAACTTAGTTAAATAAAATGAAACAAAATACTCCATAGTTAATATTATTTATAAATAACAAAAGTTGAATTTAAAATGTGCTCGAGTAGCGCGGAGCGCGTGGTCATAAAAATAGTAATAATGTGAAAAATCTTACCAGTTAGACTGTCCACATTTTCAATAATTTTAGGCGAATAATGGCTGATGAACCATTTTTTATAACATACTTTTCATTATTTAGTTATTATTTCTTTTATTTGCCTGAACACGTGCTCGCTACACGCATCGACTCACAACTTATCATTGGAGTTGTTCACAGATAACTAAATTATAACCAGTCAGTGTTAGCAACCTGAAGTGAGCTGATTATCGTACCAGGGGCGTAAAATTATCGTACATTAGGCGTTTTTGGTTCGAAATTATCGTACTTTTTAGAATAAAGTCAATTATAAATAAATAAATCATATAAATTGTAATATTGATAAGTATGCAAGTTCTCTATAGTTAATCTTTGTTTAACTACCGCTGTCAAATCAACGGGACACTGAAAAGTGAAACCCAAACGTTTTACGAGCCTTAATATTCATTATACATATTATACTCTTTGGTTTTACGCGTGGTACAGACTACAGACCTGAACCGATTCCATTTCCACTTTATGTTCAATAAACGCGCCAAGTTTAAAATTCAATCTGACAAAATTTCACTGTTCCCATGAAAGTTCGATATGAAACACGTCAAAATTTCATATTTGTATGGGTGAAATAATATAAATTCTCGAATTTTGCCTGATAGAAATTATCGTAAAATCAGCGTACGATAATAACATGCTATCGTACATCGTACGTAGGCACCAAATTATCGTGTTTGTACGATAATTATCGTACGGTTGGGAACGCTGTAACCAGTGTTGCCAACTTGGTAGTCAAGCTTAGAGCTAGTGTTGTGCCAAAAAAGAGCTGAAAAAGAGCTAACTTTATCAGCTAAATAGAGCTAAATAAAACCATTCGAACTTATTATATTTTAATCAATAAAAAACATTGTTCTTAATAATAGCACTAGGGCAATAGGTATCATTAATCTTCATCTGACCATAAGTAATATATGTTGTCATCATCGTGAAAATCAATCACCAAGGAACTTCCACTTGGGCCTGCTGCAGCCTTGTTGTATGAAGCCATTGTCCCTATTTTTTTTAGTACCTCATTTGGCAGTATATAGTTGTGACAGCATTTTTTTTGACGCCGTAATCCTGCCCTGATGGTAATAATGGCATTCGTGGTGGTGTTGTGTAGTCTATTGCGAGCCTTGTTTTTAACTATATTCAGTTGGCTAAAGACTCGTTCAACTTCCCCATTAGACCACGGCAAAGAAATCATCGCCAAGGCAAATGAACATAATTCTATGAAAGGATTATTGCCTCCTGCATCTTGATATTTCAAAACTTCGGACCAAAATGAAATAGTGTTGTCCGTTTTCTCCCATGGTACAAGAGATATATTAACCCACTGTGTTTCTACCTTCGCGATAAAATCCTCGCCGTGGCCCATTTCTCGTACTAGTGAAGTTATTTGTTCCTTTACTTGCTTCAATGTGTTTGAAACCGACAACTGGTTGACTTTTTTCAAAACATTGTAATTTTCTGGAAGTCTCTGTTTCAGTTGTTTTATGAGTTCTACTGTGAACTTCACACATTTATCCCTGAATTGCTCTTCATCTTGGGTTGAAAATCGATTGGTCTCCCGTATTTCTGAAAGCTTACTTTCGACTTTGAATCCTAGATAAGGATGTGGAACCAAGAAATCTTCTAAATTTTGTATTTCGAATACTAATGTTCCTAGTAGGATTCAGAACTTTTCTCCCGAGGGATTCTATAGCCGTGATTAGGTCATTAAGTAACTTGCTAGGATCAATATTATTCGACTGAAAGATTTTTACAAGCCCCTGTAATTGATCCAAAACGCAGTGGATATATAACAAATATGCTTCGTTTGTGGGATTCGTGTATAAATTGTAAAGTGTTTCTGCACTGTAGCATTTTTCAGTGTTCCTTGTAATACCAAAATGTAGTTTTAATTCAGTCCATTGGTCTAATATTCTTTTAACTGCAGTTTCAACAGAAAGCCACCTGGTTGCACATGCTTGTGTAATTTTTAGCGGTTCTTCATCGTTGATTGTGAGATATAAATCTCTGTATGAGTTTTGCCTATTTGATGATTTCGAGAACCAGTTGTAGGTTTCCTGTATAATATATTCGAGATGCCTAGGTAAATTTTCGGCAGAAGCATGAGAAACTGCTAGTTGAATTGAATGGCACGAGCATTTAATCATGACGAGATGGGGTACCTCCTCTTTAAGTTTCTGGTATACTCCGCTATGTACACCTGTCATTACATTGGCGTTATCAACTCCTATACCAGAAAGCTTTTTGATGTCAAGTCCATGTGCAAGTAGTGTTTTTTTTACAGTTTGCGTAATGGATTCAGCGTCGCCGTTACTTAACTCTCCAAGCGTAAGGAAAGTTGACACTATCTCATATGAAGTCTTACTAAAATATTGAATTACAACTCCCAGTAACTTTGTTACACTTATATCAGTGCTCTCGTCTAACAAAAGGCTGTACGGTCCATCACCAACATCTTCACGTAAGTTGGACGCAAAATGTGGCGCCAAAACATTTTTTAAAGTGGCGTGCGATAATTGTTACACGTCATCTAACACTTAGTAACATCAACACATATAACAAACTTAACTTTATCACAAAACAAACACTAATCTCTCAAATGACTAAACTTTCCAGTTTCCACATACCTACGTAAGATGAATGAATACCATTTGTAATGAAAGCGCAAGAAAGAAATCGTGTACGGCGAATGTGGGGGAATTCCCTCGGGCGGGCGGGGAAAATTTCTATATGATCTATGGTTTGGTACAATACGAAATGGCTGCGTTCAATAATAATTAACCTTCACTTCGTGTGTGGATTGTGGATTCGAAGCCAAAAAGCTACCGTCGTATGGCTAACTGAAAAAGAGCTAGAATAGTCGTAAAAAGAAGCTAAGGAGCTAAATGGTTTTTTTTAGAGCTGATAATTGATAAATAGAGCCAAATTTAGCTCTAAAAGAGCTGAATTGGCAACACTGATTATAACTAGATTTTTTTTTTAATTCAAGAAATAAGTATTGCCCTATGCTTGACATAGCTAACTTCGAAATTAAAATATATACGTCGTGTTTTCCAATCGTTGAATGTTCCAACTACAGCAACGCTTCGCACAATCGAGCACTCTAATAAAAGTATAAACAGACGTTCGAATTTGGTACGGACCGCACCGTGACCTTGGTGCGCTCCGGACCATATTCGATCATGTGTACAGTGGTCCGCCGGACATAATTATTATTATTGACGGTACGGTCGGTTCGATGGTTTTTTCTTCCGAACTTGGTGCGGACCGTACCAAATTCGCGCGTGTGGCCGGGCGATCGCACCGGACAGCGCTTTCGTCATAGACTATAATATACCTATTACAGCTTTAGTCACAGTTCTACCGCCAAACAAAACGGACGTCGGTCGATCGTCATCAATGGCGATGGCGTCGGATGACGTGGCTATTACTAAAAAAAGATTAATGATCTAAATTTTAGAACTCTACAAAGATTTATGATATGAGTGCATATGTCTGAACGAATCCCTGTCTTTTAAATATAATTTTGCCCATTCTTTTCTCTTCGTTTTCTTCTTTTCAATGGTTGTACTTGTACTTGTACCAAAAGAAGCCTTGAACTGAGGTCTACATGTGAAAAAATACAACATTCTAACCACGAATTTATTACGTGAAATAGATTTTCAAAGAATTCGGTTTGACTTTTAATGAGATTACTGTGATCAATGTTCGAAATATTCACAAAAAAAGATTAATTTGTTATTAATTTGATATTATTGAATTGTCTTAAAAATCTAAGATATTTTTTTTGTTCAGTTAATTTATTACATATTATAAGGATTAAGTACCTACCTATAATAATATATTGAATAATATTAAAATATCGCCTATAACTAACGACTAAAACATAAACAAAAACTTGGTAATAGATAGATGATATATATAATTTTGTTTATTAGGGACAACCCTGACATTGAATTCTTTGAAAATCTATATCTCGTACTAACTTCGTGGCTAGAATGTGGTATTTTTGTCACATGTAGAACTCAGTTCAAGGTTTCTTTTGGTACTAAACAGAGCTTCTACTAACGCCTGCATATAATATACAAAAAATAAAAACGAAAATCAGTAAAAATTACAATACTTTCGCCTCTATCGACAATATCGAAAATTTCAAAAAGGGATAATTTGCGCCTTTAATCACTTCATATATTAGCAACATAATAAATTATCTAGTGTATCTATTTTTTTTTATACGAATTTATTTAGCTCAGTCGGCCGCGAAAATTCCAATATTTTAAATGTTTTTTAAAAAATCGTAAATTTAATCGTAATTTTTAAACAAAGAATATTTTCTTTGTGCGGCAATGCCTGGACGGATAGCCGAAACCGATTGAATATTGAAACTGTGAAGGCGAAGCTGCAAATTAATTAAATATAATTTTAAATAATCGTGCAAAGATTTTTATACATTCGCTTTAGAAAATGAAGAGCTATTAAAAGCTGTTTCTTCCAACAGCAAATATAAATGCCAAAAATAAATTTTCTCTATTTAACATTGCTGTTTTAATTGTCTCCCGTAAAAAATAACTAAAACTCGTATTTTTGATGCTGTTAACCCTTAAATCAAATACTGGCAACCCTAGGTGCGGTGCGGTCGTGTGGCGAGTCGATCGCACCGCAGGAGTACGGTGGTCCGGTCGCACCAAGTTCGAACGTCTGTTAATACGAAGTAATGCGCGTGAATTGATGCGTGCAATCGATTTATCGTTAGTAATTATTAATTGTTGGAAAAAATTTAAAGCTTTCGTTTCATTGTAGTTTTTTCAAAATAATCAAAGTTAATTCCAATTGTGTTAAAAAAATAAATATAAGTATGGATGAAGGTACAAACATTGAAAAAAATGTTAATGAAATAATCAAAATCCAAATTATTTAAAATAACCGTAAATATTTTTCAACCAATTATTATGTATACCACTTTATTAACACATTAATGAGGTTATTGCTAACTCTATGAATATTTTTTTTTTCAACACTGACCTTAGCGCAACCTGCTGGTGCGTTTCACGTTCCAATTAAGCATCAGCATAATTCGGCATTCTGCGCCACTGAGTCGCATTATGCTCTGTAATTGGAAAACAGTCACGGTTTTCCCAACCGAAGTTATATGGTATCGTGATGTTCCATAATATCATAATATTAAAAAAAAGACGTGAAAGTAATGAAGCAATTAATTCGTTAAATTTTAGGAATACGATAAATTTCAACAATTGTGTAATCAGGCAACTTGAATTTATTTTCTCAACCTGACAGTTGACACCACGTTTGACGTTGACACTGATTTGACGGATTTTAAATTCACAGCTGGATTTTATAAATACCTTTTACAAGCAAATTTCTTTCTAATTATTTTTAAATTGCAAAGTTTAAATTTTCTAAGGCACAATGGTAAATTCTAGTTTGGCGTATGAAATTCTTTTATACATAAATTCCTTTTATTTCGGTCTATTCGCCACTTGCGAACTGGGCACATTGATCCTGAAATCTGTATTGATTGGTGGAAAATATGACGATAGCGAAAAAAATCGAACAAGCCTTGGTCAGGATTACGGCGTTATGGTGGCCCTGTTTATAATCGAGGCAGCCAGGTTGGTTTTAGGAAGAAAAGGAAGTCTTAGTGAAAAAGGTTAGTATTTATCTTTAATCTAATAGAGTTTGTAAATCTCGTTCTATTTTTAGGTTCTACATTACTTCACTTCTTTACAGATGTACCTGTTATGTTCTCCGTACTTCTCACAGTGCCATCAATTATAGGGGTAACATATTTATTGAGATGGCAAGTTGTTGTACTTAGAATTGAGTATATTTGGTGTACTCTAATGTTGTCGTTACAATCTCTTGAATTTATATTTGCGTCCATGTTTATAGTTACTATGTGTAGGGGTCCTTCATATGATTAAGGGGTGTGAGGTATATTTGTTATTTAATATGAGAATACACATAAGGTCACATAAGGTGTGCCTTAGACATGCCACTGTTACAAATGTATTAATAGACCACAGTGCAAGATGCAATCATTTTAATTTTACAAATTTATAAGTGTTGTATCATGTCTATAAACACCAAATAGTATGAGTAACTATTGAATAGAGCAGTCATCATAAAGTACTTATATAAAGAAAGGTGTGGTTTGCATTGCAACATTGTAAAGAATTAATTAATTATTTAAACAGGGCAAGCCTATACATAATTCAGCTACCTTCATCATTATTAATTATGTATTTTTAAATTGTTTAAGGCCAAAGACTGCATACCTTGAGACATTTTAATGTACTTAATGTGACATTGTTCTTATAATATGCTTAAACCAAAGAAAAAATATTTCTCATTATGTGTCGATAAATATAATTATCCTAGATGTAATAGACCTATATTTATATTCTGTGTGCATACAAAGCTTTCTGTATACATTAGAATTTTATACTCTGTATAACCATTTATAAAAATATCATTACCTGTTTTATGGATACTCCCTCCAGTATTTAGTATTCTTGACATTTTTTTTGTCTTATACCAAAATAGGATTGAATTAGATGTGAAATAAGAACACAGTGTGATTTTACTAACATTTATATTGCACTAAGTTTTATAATATAATATTTAAAACTGCACAAAATTACAAAACCATATACATCTTGGTGTCTTCCATTTTTATGGACCCTTATCTATTAAGTGTACTTAATAATATTAAGAAGACTATAAATTATGCCTTTTATTGGTATGAAATATTTACACTGTACAGATGTTAAACAGTGAAGGCATGGTTCATTATAGAATTTTATCCATGTTTTATATGTCCATGTTAGAAATCTTAGCTAGTCATGTATTATGGGAGTTCATATATTAAAGGTATTAAGTGATACCATGTGTGGCCTTTATATATAAAAGTATACACCATGTATTTTATCAAGAGTTAATAAACACTATAGTATTAACATTTTAATACCAAATATATTTATACTAAGTGCTTTGTTGTAACAAGCTAACATTTTATATGTATATTGTTATTTATTAGCTGCCTATTTAGTAAGAATATAATTTTCGACACTATGTGAAAACCAATGTAATAATTAATTATACAGTAGTGACTTGATAAGGAAAGTTACTACAACAATTTTTTTTTATACACCTTGATACAGTTTTTATTGTTTTAATAATCTCTATAATCTGCTATGTAGTATTTATTAACTTGTTAAGGATGTTTTTTATGTGCAATCTGTATGTTTGATAGAATACATATTTAACTCAATATTTATAAATGTGAACTATTCTAGTCTCTTGTTCAAATAAATATACAGTGGTGGTCATATAATTAAGAACGCTGATACAAAGGGAAGATTTTTTCAGACTAAGATGCATAACTAATCATGTAATTATTTTTATTTTTCTCGATATATAGAAATACTTTTCCAACAAATCACTGTATTCATTAATACACATGATTAGCCTAAAAATTAATAGACAAACTTTTTACACTACTTCTAAATATAGTATTCCTATTTACTGGCTGGTCACATAATTTAGAACCCATGTTTAGAATGCTAAATAGTTTATACTTTTATTCTTGAATAGAGAATACTCGACTCGATTTGTGGTTGTAGGTTACTGTTTGTATAATTTTGGCGCCATTAAGTGTTGCAAAAGATTAAAAGTGATTACTTCTTATTAAAAAAATGGGAAAAAATAAAAGTTGTGATAAAACTACTAGGGAAGTTATAATAAAACTTCGCGGGAAGAATTGGTCTTATAAAAAGATAGCCGACCATCTGCAATGTTCAAAAACTATGGTTTTCCACGCCATAAGGCATTTTGATACGTGTCAAACAACTTCGGATGTCCCACGTATGCCAAGACAGAGAAAAACAACTCCTCGAGATGACCGAAACATCGTCCGTATGGCGAAACAAAATCCTTTTAAAGGCTCCAATGAGCTGAGAAAAGAATATTTCGGGGAAAATAACCCTTCAGCAATTTCAGCACGCACTATTCGAAGACGTTTGGTAGAAGAAAAATTGCATGGTCGGATAGCAAGAAAAGTACCCATGTTGAAACTTTGCCACAGGCAAGCCCGGCTAAGATTTGCAAGAAAATATGAAAACTGGACTGTGCGACAGTGGAAAAATGTACTTTTCTCTGACGAAACGAAAATAAACAGAGTATGTTCCGATGGAAAACGTTATGTTCGACGTCCTCCGAATACAGAATTCGACCCTAAGTACACGAAAGTTACATTAAAGCACGGTGGTGGAAATGTGAAAATTTGGGGTTGCTTTTCTGGACATGGTGTTGGGCCTGTAAAGTTGATAGAAGGTAACATGGATCAATTCCAATATAAAAATATACTGGAAGAAACAATGTTACCTTATGCTGAAGAAGTTCTACCGGTTATTTGGACATTCCAGCATGACAATGATCCAAAGCACACTGCACACACTGTAAAGGAATTTATAACAGCGCAGTCAGTTTCTGTTTTGGACTGGCCAGCTAACAGCCCTGACCTAAACCCAATAGAGAATCTGTGGTTCGAAGTAAAGAAAAAGGTTTCAAATACACAGTGTCGAAATTTAAGGGAGCTGTACGACGTTTTCTTAGAAGAATGGAACTCTATTTCTCTAGCAAAATGTCAAAAATTAATAGAGTCAATGCCGTGGACATGCTATTAAATATTAATTTTAGTTAAAAATGTATTAACTTGCTTTATAAATTTTTCGCGCAACGTATTATTGTAATTTTTTAAATTAAAGTGTCATACAAAACAATTCCCGAGCAGATAAATTAATCGTTCTTAATTATTTGTCCAGCTTCACTATTATTTGAATGTGTTGCTTTGGTAAAATAAATTATTTTTGAAAAAAAATTGATGGCGATTTTATTATTTATTCTTAAACTTAGTTGCTCTATTAATGTGGCTATTTTATGACATAACTAGTTGCTTCTCAGAAGGTGCACATCTCTGTGAATGACATTATTTAAATAAAAATTTCTAGTACTTCAAATCGTTCTTAATTATATAACCACAAGTATACATATAAATTTTAGTTTTTTTTTATTTGACCTCAAAATGTGGAATATATAAATAAATAAAACAATTAAATTGTGTACACAACTACAAAAAATAATATAAATATTATCCATGACTATCTCCCAACAAATATGAAGGCATTCTTGAAAACATCAATTTTTCTCTCTTATGGACATTTCTTTGGTGTTTCATCATAGCATTTCTGTAGCCAAAGGCCTTGCCACACAAACCACACACATGATTCCTGATGCCCAAATGGTCAGCTTCGTAATGCCTTTGCAGAGATAGTTTTGTGTGAAATGACCTTTTACAAGTTTCACAACTATGCTGCGGCTCCTTGTGCCTTAACATATGTCGATTGAGATTGCTCTTGAATAAAAATCGTGCAGGACACTCGGTACACATGTATCGATAGTCCCCAATATGAACTTTCATATGATTCTTTAAAAGCTCTGCATATCGTCCCTTGTATGGGCAGAATTGACATTTGTATGGGAAATCTGTTCTGTGGCGTAAACTGTGGTTATGATATGCACAGCGGAGTCTAAATGACTTCCCACAGACATCACAAACATATTTAAAATGATTTGGATCGTGCATTGTCATGTGCTCTTTATAATATGACTTGTTAACAATTTTATTGCAAATATTACATTGTACCTTAAGACCAACATTATTTTTACTTCTAACTGGCTTGGTATCAGGTATGTTGTCTGGTGGGATAACATAATTGTGTTCCTTTTCTTCGTAGTCAGTAAAATCGTGTACGTCCTGGGAATCATCTAATTGCAATTCTTGTTTGACACACTGTTTTAAGACACCCTCTGTCTGTTTTGCTAGTTGTTTAAATGATATACTATCTTTAATAAATTTGTAGCAAGTAGAGCAGAGATATTTGGGATTATTGTCGTTTTCGTCAATTTCAATATCACAGAGCTGTTGTAGTCTCTCTCTTATTACGGGGCTATTGTCTTTACCGTAAAGCGAAATGCAGCCATCTCGAAGGCATATTCGACATGATAATGTTTTCACGTTAGATCTTGTTTTACGTAAGTCTGCAAAATGGTCAGATAATTCTGTATTATATCGTGCTTTACACATTTTCATAATGTAGTATGAGGTAACCATTTTCTTGAAACTATTGAAGTTGCAATACAAAATAAGTCCTACAGTTTGCCGTTAACTCCAAAATATTTTAATTACACCAATTCAAGACATGCCAATTAAATAATAACGTTCAAAGATAAATTTTAAACAATTTTAGTTTGTTTATTTGTTTACTGTGTATTGATGACAGTTGACACTTGACATTAATTCAATCACAGACTATAGAATAAAACACAGATTATATTATATGCCTGTTCCGTAAAACGTAACAGCCGTACAAATAAACGAGTTATAACATTTTATGAAAAGAATAAACTAAGAATAAGGAAAAATCATACAAATAAACACGTAATAAATGAAACCTAGTATAACGTCGTAATAAGTATTCATACTAATGCTATTTCGTCCTTATTAATTGGACCTATTTATGCAAAAAGGGACCATCCCACATCTTTTGCGAAATTGAGTTAAGTACACAGATAGTGTTAAAAAAACGTTTTCTACCTTCTCAAAAAATTTGGTAGAGCTTTGATAACTGTAAGTACAGTTTTTTACATGTCAGTTGTGGAACCAACCCAATTTCGCCAACTTTCATTATGCAAGATGGAACCAAAATTGGTTGGTTCTATTTTATCACAAAAAGCTTCATTAGTTTTCAAGGTAACCAGAACCAACTGACTTTGGTTCTTGTTTGCATAATGAAATTTCTCGGCCTTTAAGTATGCAAGGGGCTTGGTTCTATGTTGAATTTGATTAATATGTTCTATTTTTTTTAACTTTAATCATGTTTTTATTATAAAAAGCACTAAATAAGAATTTTCAAAATGATTTACTACAATTTTACAAAAAAAAATGTATCTACATATAAGTAAACATCTATTACTTCAAAATCGGGAGTCGCGGAAAAGCCATTGATATCATCTTCTACAATATCTTTGGTCTTTATTTTTATTTAATTTTTTTGTAAAAAATTTGAGCGTTGTTCGGAATGAGATGCAAAAAAACTTTTTAAATCCAGTAATTTCTCCTCGGGAGTACGTATGGTTGTGGGCCAGAGCAAGCAGAGCCCCGCAGGAGTTATTTCAGAATATTAAACGCTCAACACCATTTTTTAATCTTTCCGTGATCCAAATCAAACTAACGAGGATGCTTAAAGCATTCATGATTGACCATCCAACAGTAAAACAAATCAGTCATAATTTTTTTTGTGTCTGGTCACAGTTTTTTATCCAAAGCTACCGATTTTGGCCGATTGAGTACTGAGTACTGAGCTCAATAAAACAAAGACTGTTTATATCCTGGAAAACTACATATAAATCATTAAATATGTAAAAAGACTTAAACAAAAGACTCTGTCTTCACAAATCTCTTCTAAATAAAAAAAAAACATAATGAATCATCACTATCATGAAGACAGATGAAAGCAGAAGATGGGTCTACTGTATCTTAGTTAAATACAAAAGTAGTGTCATTAAAGTGAAACAAATATATGTATTTTGATATTATTACAAAATTATCGTGACCTTCGTGTCCTTAATCCATGTTATTTTGGAGTCGGTTTAACACGGTTTATTTTTCTATTCTCCTGACAAACATCAGGGCATATTTTACTCATTTTTCTTTTTTAATATAACTTTGCACACTTACACCTCTTTCCCTTGGCCTTCCTCTTGTTCTGCATCCATCAACATTCATATCCATCACTTTCTAAGTCATATGCGTGTCATCTATCCTCACCACATGTCCATACCAAGACAGACAATTCCCTTTCAATCTTTCTGTAATAAAACCAGTTTAAATATTCTTTTTATATATTCATTCCTTACTTCATCCATTCTTGTCAACCCACACATCCATATCAACATTCTCATCTGCGCTAAATGCAATCGTTTTTCTTCCATCTTTTTCACTGCCCAGCTTTCCAATCCATACAGTACGACAAGTCTAATCAAGGATTTTTATATATTTCCTGTTAACTTTAAGGGCATACGTAAGTTGCAATTAGTTCCAGCGAACTGTCGCTGCTTTATTTAGCCTGTTTTGATCGGATGCTTAACTTTTTTCTTTAATTATGGCAACAATAAAAACCAAAATAATTTTGCTATAAAGAACCAACCCACAAAAGTGTTTTTTTGCAAGACAGAACCGGGCGGTTTTTCAAGGATTATTTTGTTAAAATTTAATAAATATCCATGTATCTGGTATCCCTAGATAGGATTCGATATGATACACACGCCTAACAACTTTTTTTCCCCAAATTTTACAACATATAGTTTTTGCAAACGATTTTCACAAAAACCTCATTTTCTCGAAATTGATTCGGTGTGGGTTGGTCCCTTTTTGCATAAATACGTCCAATTATAACCGAGTTATAACCTATCTTTTAGTACATTGTGCTGTGTTTTACAAGTTTTAGAAGCAATTTTCAATCTAAATTTGAGATAATAGCAATGAGAGTAATACGAGAAGTAGAAAAAGTTGAGCATATTAATAATTTCATTAAGTATTGAAATGGAAAATTTTGTATGAAATGTCAAAACATACGAAATTATGAAAAACCCTTTTGATATTTATAATGATTTATTTATTTACGGCATGCGCCATACCAATCTTAGATCATTAAGTAATGGATAACACTCACAGGCGCTTCCCCTTTTGCCGAGGTATAAGATTATTCGAATCGAAAAATCTTATGCTTTCATAAAAACTACTTGCGTAATCGATTACAAACACTCTGCGTATTCGTAAAACATGGAAAGGACGTCTGCGAGTGCTCCGCTAAAAATGCCGTTTTGTACTGTCAAGTCTTGCAGAAGCAATTCAAACATGTCGAATATTAAAAAAGATGGAATAACCTTTCATTTGTGTATGTTTTTTTTATTTTTTTAACGTACATTTCTAATTAAATGCAATTTATAATAATCGTCGATGTATCGTTTAGCGATATGATCAAGACAAATAATCGAGTCATGTTTACTCGATCATTGATGCGGCCCCACGAGACTATCATGGAAAGAAAATATACAAATTTAATCTTTATGCACTAAGAGATAAAGTTGAATTTAAAACGCGATAATGAACCGCATTCCTTACGAGACTATCTTGTAAAGAAATACAAATTTAATCTTTATGAACTAAGTGATAAAGTTGAATTTAGAACGCGATATTGAACCGCACTCCCCACGAGACTATCTTTGAATGAAATACAAATTTAATCTTTATGAACTTAGTGATAGAGTTGAATTTAAAAACTCGTCGCTTAAAAGGTCGTAAATTTTTACGACTTTCGTGACACAAATTATTTTTGTGAATGTGTGATTGTGTTTCATTGTGTTTCATCAGTGTGAGTTACCCTCCCCGCACCAAAATCAGCAGAAAGTTTAGTTAGAACATTTGCCAGCGTACTCCATCCATTACTTAATGATCTAAGATACCAATACATACATAAAACTTATTTCTAAACTTATCACAATAATATAAACTTTCGTTGAAAATATAAATCTTCTAAGCCTGGAGTTGTATGTTTTGAGTACCAGTTATTTGGCAACTCTCTATCTCAAGGTGGGTTTATCTTCTGTTCTCCAGATATTGGATAGCGTTCTCTTTCATTTGCTTGCATATTTAATGTTATATTTAAATTATTTCCAATAAATATTTAAAAAATAAATAAACAGAACATTGTATGATGAAACTTCACAACAAATCTTTTCATTTTCCTATATCCCAAGGTTGCCTGGAAGAAATCGCTTCAAAGCGATAAGGCCGCCAATTTGTACGGTGAAGATTCCTTCTGTATGAAATTGTATTTAATATCTGTGCATTGTACAATAAAGTGTTTTATTATTATTATGTTTCTCATTTCCATAATACTCGGGTACCACCAGAAGGACGGTACCCGGATCTTTGGAAGGCTTACGTGGGGACACGGATCCAACACGCAGAGGCCCTTTCGAGAATTTTAATGTGTTGTGGGACACCAGCCGCAGCCTGCCCATGACTGCACTATAGAGATACAGTCCTAGGCAGTCCGCGGCCGATGTAGGACTATTGCAGGGTATGGAAATTTAATAGCTGGGCTATGGATTGGGATGCTAAATGGACTGGTATTGGGGACTATGGGAAACTATGGCACCTGCCTTTCTACTAAAAGAAAGTAAAAATATGTTGGCAGGTGGTGACTCGCCCTCTCACTGTATGGGCCCCCGAAATAAGTCGCTGCAATAGTGCGACAAGGGGGCAACATATTGTGAGCAGCTAAGGGTGGAGAGGCGTCCCTGGACTTTAAACGACGATCACGCGCTCCCTGAGGGTCCAGCATCACGTGCCCACTCGCCACTTATGATTCGCATCCACCCTTCGAGCTAAAAGCTCTCGCGACTCCACTCTGGCCGGCCGGTTAAGGCAAGCCAGAGGTGGGGGTCCTGTCCTCGTCAGGCTTCACTCCGACCGGCCAGTGAAGGCGAGCCGGAGATGAAGACAGGGGCCTCCCCCGGGAGCACTCGGTTCCCGCAGGGTCGCTACTCCCCGACACCACGCCACAAGGTGTCCTGCGGGTTGACTGATTGCACGGGTGGAATATTATTAACAAATTCGACGAAGTCAAACGAGCCTCAAACTGACAGCACCAAGGCTTAACCGTAGACAATTTCAATGTTTTTCATAATTTTATGAATGAATTGCTACGTTGCCGCTTCGCGCCTAGTGCATAGCGTGAGCATAGTTACATCGACGTTATTCCAAATTTATTTGTAAGAAATTATGACATCCTTATTCTTTATTTATTCTTATCATATCTATTCATTGCATAAGGTTTGAATAAGCAAGTTTTTATTTGTACGGCTGTAAACGTTTTGCGGAAAAGCCAGATGGCTAATCCATGAAAAAATGTTTGATTTAAGATTTATTATTGAATTGAATTATACTAAGAAAACATACATTTTCGAATTGGCTATGTAAGATCGTTAAAGTGTAAGAAATATATAATAAAACAATATGTATTACTAGCTTTACGCCCGTGTAAACAAAGGAAAACCGTTCCCCTTCCCGTGGGATTTCAGGGATAAAAACTTTTGATGAAACTTAACAGTAATATAGTTAGGTATAGCATTGAATAAAACAAAAGATACGTTCTAAAGCAATTTATTAATCAAAATAATACAAAAACATTTTGTATAAATAATGATCACAGACGAAACAAATGTAACAAAATCGTGGATTACATTAATAAATTATAATCATAATAAATTATATAATCTAACACTATTAACTCCGCAATAATGTGGTCTTTGGATGCTGGTTGCTGGCCTAAACGCATATTTTTTTTGCATCAACAATACTTTAGAACGGTTTATACGGTCTATACGGTTTTCTTAAAAGCACGTGAAGACGCGCCTTTATGAAATTCAGTTAATCTGTTTAACTATTTTCCGGAGAGAATTGATAAACTTCAAGCATTAAGAGCTCAAATTTACATACATATTTATATGCATACCAAAAAAGGCAAACGTATATTTGATATAATATAATAGTATACTAGCTTTCAATTACAGTTCACGCATACAAATTATTCTACAGTAACCATCTAATAACATTTGAATACATGGGTATATCGTTGTCATAATATTATAGTACAATACAATTAAATTTAACATCAACATATTTTATTTTGATATTGAATTATCATATGTTTATAGATATAGCTATTTTTGTAAAAGTTTAGTGATGTTTAAAGATAGTCATAGACAACTAATTTCCCTTCAACTGTTTTGTAAAAAAAGAACTAGGTATGGGCCTTAACCTTAAGAGTCAGACACATCAAATTGATTTTAATTTATATCAATATTATGCCCATGTTAAATACTCGACTGTAAGGACATTTTTCATTAATATAATATGATAAACTTTTTTATACTGCACTTCCTATATCATATAATTCTATATCTATAAACACATAATATTATTTTAGTTTCAGGTTATCAATTTAGGCATTTATTCCGTTTTTATACATTAAAAAGCCTTCAATTTGGCCTTATTTTACAACTAAATAAATAAATTAGTATGCGTACAATTTTTATAACTTCCATACATTTAATACGTATGTGTAGTAACTATAATTTCTAAAACTAATATTTGATTGGCTACATATTTTATACTTCAAATAATAATTATCTATGACATTTAATGCATTTCTAAAGGCCTATTCAGATAAGAGCGGTAGGCGCTACCGCCGTGGGTAGCGGTATCCCGATGGCACGCGATTAAATCTCATACCTAGACTATTATAGAGACTCTAATCGCGTACCTATCCGAGTATACCGATCGATAAACGTGATTAGAGTCTCTTTAATTCACTACGTAAGATATTTAATCGCGTTCTTATACCTCTACCTATGGCGGTAGCGGATAGTGCTCTAATCGGTATAGGCCTTAATTGAAACATAATTATGTAAAGCTTGCATTTATCTATTTACAATAGATATAAATAAATTTGTATGTACTAGTTTACTCTCTAATACTATATCTCACTGCATTTTTGAACAAAAGCTATTATAATTTGAACTTTTAATATCAAGAAACTTTAGTTTACAAGTGGTATAATATTATGATTAACATATCCGGAACAATTGACAAACTAATACATAGAATTTACTATGTAATACTTTTTCACAATATTTTATAAATCGTGCTATAAAGTTTGAAAAAGGAATTTATAATCTGTATAAAGTTCTTTTTTTAATCAGGAGCAAAAACATCTTGGCCTAAAATTATTTCGTATTTAAATGTCGAATATTTATAAACATTGATACTTAAGCAAATTGTAAATACTGTAGAAATAGTTTTAGTTACAAAGTTATAAAGGTATTCGAAATAGTGTATACTTTATATAGTAGGATCTATATTATATATTTCGTTGGCATATGGCTATAGAATTCAGATAGGACACGGGGAAAAAATAATAATAAATTTTTCATAAATAAATTGACATTTCAAAGTCTACTCCATATATTTACGTGTTCTATTTTTTTATTACATAGAGTAATACTGAATAGAGTGGTTAAGAGTGTATTTTAAGCAGTGCTATGAATTTAAAACTATTTTGCATAAAAAAAGTTTAAGTTTAGTAAATCTTCGAAGAATATTGTATAGTTTCAGTTACTTTCAAAATTGAACTTGTATTCAAACTCTATAGTCTATGATACTATATAATACTGATAAAATGAAGTATTGCATTAAGTGTATATTCAAATATAAATGGTCAAGTATAAATCTAAATTGATGTTTGATGCACATTGATTAAAAGCAAAGTGAGATTAAAAAAAGTTTTTTTTGTAATTTTAGTTTTTACACTGCTACTGGTCGTTCTAATAATAACTGTCATTTGGTTTTTTAATTTTGGGTATATTATTAAAGTTGGTATAAATATCATTTCCACGCTATAAAAATTCCTAAGACCCACTATTAGGAAGCAATTTTCAAATATTAAGTACTTGTGAAAAAATCTTTTTAAACTGTTCTAGGCATAATATTCCATATTGTGTGTGATCTGAAGTTTTAATTGGATTATAAACAATCTGAAATATACATTAGTTTGTGACACTTTGCTATGTTATTTATTTTTATGTTTTTATAATTTAAATAATTACCAATTTGTTGGTAATCATTTTTTTTAATTTCTCTCGGCTACTTAATAGGAGTAAAATATAGTTAATTATCATTTAACACAAATTTTACTACTCTTTACAAATTCAATGGGAAATACACTCAAACAAGAACACAGGAATGTTTTTTAAAGTAGTTTGGCCGACTTTCGAACTCTACTAAGTATGATACTCGAAATTTAAGTATTATTTGAGTTAGAACTAAAACTAAACTTTAATTAGGTCTTAAATTAAATTACCGTCGAGGTATAATAATTTGTAAGATACACATACACATTCTTGAACTTTTCTTTAGGGTCTAAACTTTAGACATATTTTATTAAAAAATTGTCTATGGTCGTAAACTGAATTCTAATAAATCATTTGAATTTAGTGAAAGGAACATTAAATTATTCGAGCTGTCATAAAAAGACAATAAGCAGTCTATCTCACTGTACAAAACGATATTTCTCAGCGTTAGAAAGAGATAGAAAGGGCACATACAATGACAACTAATATTTTTACTTTTTAGCTCATTTTATACTAACATAAATGTATATTTTTTTCACATTTTAATTGATTACCTTGCTGTTCAATTCTTATTGTAATTTATAATTAAGTATACCATACATGGAAGAAGTATTTTTAGGTTTTTTTTAAATATTTTATTGGATGGAATTCCCATCGTCTAGATGACACCTAAATTGAGCTTTTTCGAAGCATTGTTTTTATTATTTTAGACCCTAAAGCTCTACTCTACGGACCCTGCAAGTCAGCTTAATAGCAAAGCCTTGTCTACATTCAACTAAGTTTGGATATTAGATGGGACAAACACGTAAACTGATTTTAAAAGCAAGAATCAATTGACTTTTGCTATTTAATTTTGTTTTTAAGAAGCATTCTTATATTTCGAGTATTACAGATTTATCGTTAGTTATTTAATTTGATTTGTCTTTTAAATAAAATTAATCGAATATTACATTTTTTTGTACAAAAAATTAGACAGTAACTTCTCTAGATAATTTCATAGTTAGCCAACCCCATATATTATTTGGAATTAGCCTCTAAAACTATTTAAACATCAAGTATTGAAGCATTTACCTAATTAAATCCTGCATATATCTATTGATAACTGAATCTACAGTTATAATTGAACTAAGCATTTTTACACCTAAAAGAGCGGCCATATACGGACTGCTTCAAGCAGTTGAGGCCGACTGCTTGAAGCCGCGACTGCGCGGTGAACTATAGACATTCATTCACTGCCATACACATGACTGCCCGAGCAGTCGCGACCGCTTCAAGCCGTCAACTGCGCGGTTTGTAGCTACAGCTCGAGCAGTCAACGATCTACCGCTCGAGCAGTCCGTGTACGTCGCTCAGCCGTTAACTGCTCGATCTGCCCGTGTACGGCCGCCCTAAATTGTTATAGAGAAATATTACATTTATATGAAACTAGCGGTCCGCCCCGGCTTCGCCCGTGGTACATATGAAAAATAGATGTTGGCCGATTCTCAGACTTACCCGATATGCACAGAAAATTTCATGAGAATCGGTCCACCCGTTTCGGAGGAGTATGCAGACTAACATTGTGACACGAGAATTTTATATATAAGATGTATTTTTTTGTAAAGCTCTTTGGGTAACTTTAAAAACTTAATATTTACTTTACTATTTGTAACATTTTTTTGTAAAATTAATATTTAAATATTCTATTGTAATTAATATAATTATAACAAGCAATAGTACTGGCCAGTACCATACTGGTGTGAAGTTAAAAAAAATGTATTTTCGTTAAGAGCGCATATTCAATTTAACGCAAGTCAAAATCTCCGCGATCTATTACGATAGATCGCGGCTTGCGCTATCCTTTTACTATGAACAGCATAGGTCCACAGGAGAGCGCCGAGCAACATGTCCTCTCTCTGGAAAGGCTCGCTGCCGACTGATTTTAATCGGGTCGCGCGCAGTGTTTTATAGTACTTTAAAAAAATTTGTAGAAAAATACTAGAGGTACCTTAGTTGATTTTTTAAATTTTATCTTATAAGTAAGACATTCTTTTATTGCAATATGTATAAATTATATTCAATAAAGTCAAATATCTTGGTGAAAATAATCATTTTGTCGACTATAATTTCTAAAAAAATTCACATTGTTCGGATTTTAATTTCGTAAGTTAGGAGTCCAAAATAAAAAAATCTTTTAACTAACTATTTTAATAAGGATTTTTGCAGTTAGTTAAAAATAATTGTGTGTTAGATCTGTCAGCAATTTCAGATATTTTTAGCTTCGAAATTGACACTAAAAGTGAAATCAAGTAATCATCGGCTCAGTTATCTTGATGGTATTCACAAATACTGTATTAATTGAAAAAAAACCCTTAACTAACTACATAGATAATAAAATTTCCTAAAATTATTAGTAATTCATATGTTTGTAAGATAAGTGGTTGATGGACAATCTAGTTTGAAAAATCACATATTTGAGCCAAACAGCGCACGGACCGCGTACACGGCCTTAAGATTTCGGTCTAGCACTTTACATTTGATATTTCCTGAAACATATTGGCTATAAATAATTAATTAATTATTAGTTTTGTCACTGAGTTTTTAATATTAAATCGATGTTATAGAATATAGACCTAAAAGAAAATATTTAAATTTACTTACTTCGATATTTTCTAACTCTTTACCTACTAGAATACACAATAATACACAAGAAATTCAAGAAAACATAAACTACTAGCGGTCCGCCCCGGCTTCGCCCGTGGTACATATTTCGCAATAAAAGGTAGCCTATGTTCTTTCTCAGGGTCTAAAGATTGTCTGTGCCAAATTTCATCAAAATCGGTCCAGTAGTTTATGCGTGAAAACCATACATACATACATACATACAAACCTTTTCTCTTTATAATATTAGTATAGAATACATACATACATTACCTCTATAGTCTATGCCATAGAGTCGATGGTAGCTCTATGGTTTACAGTGCAACGAGCCTAGTGTTGCAACCTTGCCATTTCTCTTGTAGTTTTCTGTGTTCTTCGTATTGTTGATCGCTTATATATTTCACGCCTGCTGACCCCTGTGAATATAAAAAAAAAATGAAATTGCTTGAAATGTATGTCTGAAAAAAAAAATAATGGAAAAATATCGTGAAGCACGATTTAATAGCAGAAATTGTTAAATTATTTTTGTGCAACCTTGATACTAAATTACTTCTTCTTTTACTTGAAAAATAAATACTGTTCCTTTTTGATTAAAGAAGGTAAAAAATCATAACTTATGCACATAATAATATTATAATAATACTCTAATTATTTCTATAAAATAAGGAAAAGGTTTTTATCAGATAAATCTCATCATGCCCAAATCGCAACAGAAAATACCTTAATTTTCCTCGGATCCAAATTAGCTCCAAGACTCTGGACACCTTTAGCCAACTTAGAGAAAGGCGAAAGTACCATATCCCTAGTAGCACTAGAAACTGGACTGGCGATATTTTTCAACTGCCGTATCGCAGACTCACTATGCGAAGTCGCTATATTCAGCGTAATTTCGTGCTGAGAATTCGAACGAACGTGATAATTGACCCCCTCTGGACTCTTTTGCGTCTCATCGAAGTTAATATGACTCGAACTCTGCGATAATTTCTGGTTCAATATCAACGAGTTTGGAGGTGTTGGCTTATAGTCTGATTCTATTTGAATTTCTGGTGTTATATTCTCGTTGTCGAATGGATTTTTCTTCGTACTGAGTGGAGTTTTTAGCGTCTGTTTGCTTGGTGTAGACACAGTGGGAGCTTCGTCATGGGGTTCTATTTTGGAAGAATAAAGTGGATTTTCTATCAATTCGCAGTCTGTTTCGTCTTTCTTCTGTTGATCGCCGATATAGTGTTGCATGTTTTCGTAATTGTCCAAAGTAGGCTCAAAGATATTCGTTCTGTTTTCATCGTCGCTGGAGTAGTCTGAGCTCATTCCATCTGATAGGCTTCCTTTTTTCTTATTTTCTTGTTTGTTTTGGCCGAGTGTAAATATCTTTTTAGTTCGAGCGGCGTTTTGGTCGAACTTTAGTTGGAGGCTCGGTCGAGCGCGTGCGTTGAGCGAGTGACTCAGTTTGTTTAGTTTGCTGAATTGTTCCGACATATTAGTTAGGGCTTTGGATCCTGAAATGAGAGTAATGAAGAATTTTTTTTAATTTAAGATGTTTTTTAATAGGTTTCATAATATGGCAACTTTCTATAACGATCAATAACATTTGAAAGATGGACAGAATGAGCAAATACATGCTCATTCTGTCCATCTTTCTCTATGAATATAATATAAAAAATCATAAATAATCATAAGTCTTCATGAAAAAAGTTATATTCATTACCAGTTATCAACCAACCAACAACGTATACATTTATTATAAACAACATTTTATTTATTTCAAATCTCCTATTGTTTATAATAAATTATTTATTTTTCTACGAAAATGTAATTTACAGATTTTCAATCATGAAATCATGTAATTTCGACCTATTTTCTACCAAAAATTTAATTAAACGTTTCAATCGATGACACCGTGTTTCTTTCAACTGTCTATTGTCTATGGTACATTATTTTTTCGACTACAAAAAAATTACTAATTGAACAACAAAACATCAAAATTAATATGTCAACGACGTAACGAACAACAACATAACATATTTATTTCGACTGCTCTTGTCTATGGTACATCAACCATAAAAAAGTTATTTTCGTTTAACCAGCAAATTTCAAACTACATTAATCAACGCCATCACTTTTTATATCGACTCTATCGGTCTACGGTACGTATTATTGTCTATGTATAGGGTGTGTACACACTAACGCGGTGTGGGCCCGCGATGTGCCGGCACGGTGTGCACCCGCCCGCGAGCCGCACTATCTGCCGCAGCACGCCGCTCGTGCACGCACACCCGCTGTCTGTGCGATATACACCTACGGTCTTACTAATAAAATGTTACCCATTCGCTATGCAATGGATTAGTTATTGCAATAACCTGTCTTGTTTTTATGACTGACGTTTCATGTGAGCAAGAGCAGGACACAGCTATGGTAGAAAATGGTTGAAATTTATCCATTGTTTAAATTTTTATTAGTAAGGCCGATAGTGTTGTCTATGGTGTATGGTATAGTGTGTGTGCAGGCTGTGTGCACACGAGCGCGGGTCGACTGTGCGTGCACTCACAACAAAATCGAATCACCATCGAATGCTATAAGTCGCTTTAAGCTTGGTACACCGTAAGTTGGGACACATACACATTATAAGCTATCGTGCGAGTTGTATAATCTACAATCTGTTTTTCAGCGATACAGTTGTAGATTATACACCATAAGATTATAAGATCCGTTAGACTTAATTCGCAAGATTAAAAAAATCCTTTAAAAAAAACTGTCGAATTAAAATTATCTCCAACAAATCATATAACTTACCAACGCTCCGTATATCCGCGACTAATTGCGTCTCACTGACGTTCCTAGTCAAAGTGGGGAGTCTAGAAAGATCTAAATATAGTGACGATCTTGCACCGCCAGCTGAAGCGTGTATTGGATGTACCTTTAAAGATAAGTTTTTTTTTTTTTGTTTTATCTTATGAACTTTTTGTTATTTGTCTATGGTTTCTATGCACTACATATGCTTCTTTAAGACTGGAAAAAATAAATCTCGATTTGTGTTTGTTTGTATGTCCTTCTTCTGTCGTAATGGACCGATTTTTGTGTCTGTAGATAATTAGGCTAGACTCTAGAGAGTGGCATAGACTACTTTTACATATAATTTTCATGGAAATTTTCTTTGATCGTGCCCAGCTGCAGTCGGAAAGCTAACAATCTAAATTCTAAACAATCTATATTGAATAAAAAAAAAAAAACACTTAAACGCTTGTCATTACGCTTTTTTCACCTTAATTGAAACTATAGCATTACAATTTCAATTTAGTTAATACTTATATATTACATTTACCTTGGATTTCCTTCGCTCCAATTTAATACCATCATGGAAAGGTACCGGCGGGAGTTTTGCTATATCCCGAGCCACCATTATCGACTCGCATATGGAATGTAAAGATTCTAAAAAGAAAAGAAAAATATTAATGTACTGTCTATAATTATGCAACTCTATGCGGCTATAGTACAGGAAAAAGGGCAGTGGGGGAAGTTTGTGCATCATATTTTTGTACATTTTTATGTGCGCAATCCTCCCCCACTACGCTAAATAGAGGCCAAATTACGTGCCGGCAACTGTAGAAAATGTGACATAAAATCGAATTATTTTTGAGAATGTTCATAGAGTTTAGAACGTTTAGACAGCACAGGAAAAAAAATCACTTATTAATTTGTTTTAACGCATTGTTAAAATTTCTTTAGCACTGATTCATTTTGCAACAGAAATCAAGCTTAATTTATATGACCAGTTAAAAAAAAAATACAACCAATCATCTCATCCTTAGTATTAATAACGACCGCCATATTGTTAAAGAACCTCAGTGTGGTAGATCTAAACATGTGAAAGTATCCCGGTTCCCCATTGTATAGATAATTCACACGAATACAATATACTGGCTCGGTTGTACTCTTGCGGCCTACGCTGAATATCTGAAAGAAAAAAAAATTGAATTTTTGAAAATAGAATTCGGTCTATTTCGCCGTCTGCATCATTTTTTTACTATTACCAGCCTGGTTCTTTCATTCTATTACTGGCCATTTTTATTATGATTTTTTATTGATCAATTACTAAAACAAACGTTTATACCGAAAAAAATAGCAAAAATATTGATTTTTTTATTTTCTTTTTGCAAAAATTTTCTTATTTTTTTTTTGCAAAAATAATGATTTTTTTTTCTATATAATTGAGTTAACAGATATTCGGTATTCCTATAATTTATGTTGCTTGCTAATATTTATTACTGACAGCAAGCGGTCGGACGTCTCACGTATACTTTTTTTTTTATTTTATTGAGCTGATGTTAAGCTGAGATGTGGTCTAAGATGGAACGCGTTTCCCTAAATTATATACTTGTGTATATCTCACCGTAGAGTTAGTATCGAGCGTGCCCAATTCCACTGCGGTTATGTCAGCGAGTGGCACGCGCAGTACTGACAGCAAGCGGTCGGACGTTTCGTCGTAGTCGGTCACGTAGTACGCCTCACTTGTTAGTACGAGAACACTGTCCATTTCCGTTTCGTGCGGATCGCCAGTGCTAAAAAAAATTAAGTGTGAAATTGAATTTTAAAATTATTCATTTTGTCGCAACACTATAGTTCTATACGTATACGTCGTTTTGATGAGAAAAAAATATGACGCAAAATTTTATAGTAAAAAATTCATTTTTTTGTTGTTGTTAGATTCTTGATTACACAAAAAATGTTAGTTAATATTATGCAATGGATTATATTTATCTATCTCATATAAATACACTCACTGTGGATCAGCATCAATAAGTCCCCACGATCCCAAAATAGGTTCAGTGTCGACTAGCAACTTCTTGCAGTCGTCGATTAATGACTTGACGTGTTGCGCCATCGCTTCCGTACTAGGCGCTGGCTGTTCTTGCTATATTTGATTAAATAAGTAATAAGTTATAACTTATATTTTATTTATGGTTATTGTAACTTGTAAGCATTTGCAAATAAATAATAAAATACTGTTACAAATTCGAACTATAATCTATACTATACTAATATTATAAAGCTGATGAGTTTGTTTGTTTGAACGCGCTAATCTCAGGAACTACTGGTCCGATTTGAAAAATTATTTCGATGGTAGATAGCCCATTTATATCATCGTCTCATCTCATCTCTCGTATAGTATCATCTCGATAAGATCAACAGGTGAGTAGCACTGCGGGTAAAACCGCGGAGCGCAGCTAGTAAATATGTAATACAACTAATACTGTTACAAATTCAGAACTATAATATATGAATAATAAAGATCAATCTGAGATACTAAGTGTACAAAAGCAATTTGCCTACAACTGCAAAAAATTAAAAAGAACAATAATTGTGTTGGAAAAAATATTTTACACGACAAAAAGAAGGGGATAAATCAATGAATAATTAGAGACTGACATGACTTTAATATGGCCAGTTAGAAAAAAAACCCAATAACTTATGACCCTAATGATCAAAAAAAATTTTTTTTTTCGTTCTTTTTTTTTTCAAAAAATAAAAACAAAAACCAAGCGCATGCCCTACATTGAACACTAGCACCTTCACGGTGGTGCATTTCGCACAGTCCGGCACCATCAGTTGTTCCGGGATGGTACGGGATTCCCCCGTCATCACATCTATGGCCACTTGGCGTAGCGCGTCTTTAAACGTTGATAGGTAGTATCTGAAATTAAATTTATATGATTTTTTATAGACATAATACGAATTTAAGTGTTGGCTAATACATCACACATGATAATGTGTTTTGCATTATATTATATGTGGAAAAATACAACATATAGCAAGAGTTTTCTATTGCTACGAATATGCGTAGCGTGTCTATTAATGTTGATAAGCAATTAGATAGTATCTCAAAATATTCCAATTCTGTCCGCGACTTGACTTGAATGAATATTTCTTTCTTTCTCACTAATGGAAAAGTAACATTTAAATCTATAGAATACTGTTTAAGTTTATCCGTTATTCTTGCGAAATAGATTTTAATTAATAACGTTCATAATATTGACATAAGAATAAGTGCCGACCATCCTTATATACATCAACTAGCAAACCGGGCGAACTCCGTTTCGCCACCAAAGACACCTTTTCTTTGCTATAAACCTTACGGAGCCCGAGACCTTTCCAACGAATGCAAAACCGTGGAAATCGGTTCGTGCGTTCTGGAGTTATAGCGTCAGGAAGGAAAACCCGACTTATTTTTATATAGTAGATAGTCAGTGATTCAAAACGAAGCTGTATGGTTTATAAAACGTGCATATTATAGATGGTGGTATCATAAAATATATATTTTCGGTGGAATCATATTAGAAGAACATATAAAGCTAGAAAAAATCTGACAAAAACTACAGAAAAGCCTGCGATGGTAAGTTTCTTTCGCCTTAGAACAACATGAAATTAAAAAGGGGTTATTTACACATCTATTCAAGAAAAAGTGTAAGTGCGCATTATTTAAAGCTTTATTAACGTACATTTATCTTGCAATTATCACTGACCTCCCCACTCCGAACGCAATTTCCGCGCCCAAAAATTCATTCGCCAAACCGTGTCCAAAATAAGTTGGCATCATTTCTAATTTCGCGCCACTATCCACATTTTCGACGAGCATTAAGGACGCAGTTTTTAAATCGCGCCAAAAGTTGTCAAATTCCTCTATGGCGGCCATATTGATTTGTTGACCGAGCGCAATGTCTATCGCGCATTGTGTCATGGCGTCGTTAAAATGGCGGATGATGAATCTGTGCAAATTGCACTATGTGAATGAATTTGATACTTTAAGTATAGAGATAGAATGGAGAAGAGTTTTTAGGATATGTTGTGGAGAGGGGAGGTCAGAAGAAAATTGTGTAGGTATTTATTTTTTATAAAACGTGTGTACAAGTATAATGATTAAAAAAAAAATCAAATACATAATACATTTAAAAAATTGTCTACCCGTAATGCTACGGCCACACTACCTTACCGTCTACCGGGCTGTTACCGCAATAATTATGGCATTAAATTACCGTCTAAATTACTGCATGAACTGGTGTGGTTACACTAGAGTTTACCTAGATATGTCGGTAATTATTGGCATTTACCGCAGCAAAAAATATTAGTTAATTAATATATAATATGGTTTCTGTAATAATTCATCAAGGATTCTTTTTTCTTTTTCAAATCATCTATTGTACTTGGAAATGATAAATTTTGTTTGATCCAACATAAAAATCGTTGTGTAGTACACTGCGATTTTTATAGTTCTTCTGTCGGGTATCCCAAAGAGACGGTTCGGATTGGAATATAATTCCAAAAATTCGAGCGCCATCGAGCGCTTTTTCATTTGACAACTCCATGTCGGTCGATACGTGCGTCGCCGGTGAGCTCATATTGCACACTGGACAAACGGTAGTGTGGCCGCAAACGCAATAATTACCGCAGTAATCTTCTTTGATGTGCGAAAGAATACCGCCACCGGAGCTATTGCCTACCGCCATTTGTCATATTGATTGGCATTGTAGAATTATGGCCATAAGTCGTGGTTACACCTAGGTGTTGTTTAAGTTGTGGCAATAATTATTGGCATATCACGGTAGTGTGGCCGTAGTATAACTCGATTACCATTCAGTATTTATCAATATGACACACAATGATCGATGGTTGATGTCTGTCATGACATCTCACTTTCACACTTACGGTTCTACGATTTCTATCTCGTTTCTACTTATACTATGCGCTTTTTCGGGTTATACTTTACCTATTCGCTGAAGCGACGCCATCTTTCATCATCCCTGTTAGTTTTCTTTCGCCGGTTCGAGTGTAATCACCCTGTAAATGCACACTTATTAACACATCTAATTTTATATTACAATGAAAAGATTTTACGACATCCTTTTAAAGGCCAAATGAAAAGGTTACCAAACTTTTAAACTTGGAAAGTTTCTAAAGGTGGCCACGTACAAAAATAAAGTAGAACTTCTTGAATATTCTGGATATAATTGTTGCTATTCGCGGCATTAAATACAATAAATAATAATTTGATACTAATCCTAATTTAATAATGATTTGCTCTTAATTTAATTTTGTGTTTTATAACATTAAAATGCTTTTAAATATGTTTTTATTTTAATAAAATGATTTCTTATCTACATACTAACCTTTAATGCCTTAGTACCCGCATATTGCCTAGATATCACATCACCACTATCCGCCCACATGGCCAAAAACGCCTGTCTCAATGGAGGGGGGAGCCCCCCACCACCCAGACCTAGTCGACGAAGTTGCAATTCTAATACAAGTTTCGCGATTGCCGTCTAAAATAAGTATAAAACATGTTAATAAAAAGTTAAGTTACTTTTAAAGGGTAACTTCGCAATTTTTTTTATCGAGTCAATTTTAATATTTTTGAAATTTGATTAAACAGAATCCTCGAAAATATCGGCTAGTTTGATATATATTTTATTTTTTAGATTTGGTGTTAAAAATTACACATATCATCTAATAGAAGAATGGTAATTTTGCTTTATATCCACTCTTAAGCGTTTTCATTCATTCTTTATGGAAAATTAGTTTTAGAGAATTAGTCACCTGAACAACATTAGTCCTATCCAAGCAATCGATACAGTTCACGCGAAAGACGCCATTTTGTCCACAAATGAGCCCACGATCATCCCGCCAACAGAAACGCATCTCATCTATGACGTCTGCTATTGCGTTTATTAGTATACTGACGTTCTCGTAGTGCATGCCTCGACTGAAAGGAAATGTTAGCTTAAATAAAATAAAGAAAAAAAGCATATTGCTATAATCAATTAAAAACTCAAAATGTGTCCGAAGCAAAACTCTGCCTACACGTGTATAACGAACTAGCTTCCGCCCACGACTTTGTACGTGCATCCCCGTTTTTCCCCGTTCCCGCAAGAATTTCGGGGAACCCTTTCATAGCGGATGCCTACGTCCTAACATCTACCTGCATGCCAAATTTCAGCCCGATACGTCCAGTGGTTTGGGCTGTGCGTTGATAGATCACTATATCAGTCACCTTTGACTTTTATATATATAGATTAAAACTCTGCCTATACGTACGCAAACTTTGCAAAAGAATTAACTTACGAGCGATACAATAGACTTTGAACATTACTGCCACGACATAAGGTGCTCATTTCAATGAATGTTTCATACAAAACCGTTTGGACATTTAAATCTGGCAAAAAATCTTACCAATACTCGTGAAAGTCAAAAGTGGCGTATATAATGTCCGGGCTGTTGTACTTGAGCACGTGGTTCCCATATGCCTCCCATATGATCCTCTCCCTCCCTTGCTGTTCCACCAAATTGACTATACACACTTGTTTATATATTTTTAGTTCCTCTTCAAAGTGCTTTTTGAACGCTGTGTGGGATTCTTCCTCGGCTGTGCGAGAAATATTAAAATTATGTGAAAATAACAAGATATTCAAAAATGTGTAATAATGGATGCAAAATTTTACGTAAGATGTAACGGATTAGTACATCTTTTGCGTTATGTTTCATATTAAACTTAAGAGACTCTTCTCTGACATTAGATCTCAGATATTATTTATAGAGAGAAGAATTGATTCGTTATGCTTATAAACGGTAGATTTATTCAGAGTTCGAACATTATGCAATAAGAAAAACTTTCTAAAATTGTTATAAACCGTTACTTAAGTATATATAGAATTTCAAAACTAAATTCTTTTACAATAGCGATGAAATTAAACGTGATAAAATCATTGAAATTTCACATTCTTATTAGATCTTATCTATAAGATATGTAACATCTTTTTATTTTGTTTTAGATAAGATTATATTGTGTGTATTGGGCTTTAAATAGGCGTTTTTAACATTTTATACAAAAATTATTCATAAATACCAGGGCCCCTTAAAATATTATGTCATTGTGCAAAGGAATTTCAGTCTTATGTATAGTATTATTAAGCATTAAAGTCAAACTTACTTCGATCTAACCGTGGAGGCGGTCTGAATTTGTATTCCGGTTGACTCCAGAATATAGGCACAGATCCACGCACCTATAAAAGGAATACATAAAGAATATAAGATAACTCATATTAGAAACTAAACCTGTTGTTCTTAGCGAGATGATATATCCATACTAATATTATAAATGTGAAAGTAACTCTGTCTGTCTGTCTGTTACTCAATCACGCCTTAACTACTGAACCAATTTGCATGAAATTTGGTATAGAGATATTTTGATACCCGAGAAAGGACATTGCTACTTTTTACCCCGGGAAATAGGATAGGTTTTATCCCGGAAATCCCACGGGAACGGGAACTATGCGGGTTTTTTTTGACTGCGCGGGCGAAGCTGCGGGTGGAAAGCTAGTAGCCTATAAGCCTTCCTCAATAAATGGGCTATCTATAACACCGAAAGAATTTTTCAAATCGGACCTGTAGTTCCTGAGATCGCGTGCAAACAAACAAACTCTTCAGCTTTATAATATTTTTAGTAAGTATAGATATATCATGTATTATGATAAATAAATAAATATTAACGATTCAAATTAACGGCTATTGATTTTTTTAAGGATTTTTTGCAATTAAGCAGACAAAGTAAGGAATCTTTGTATTATTATTTGCAAATTTAAAATGTACTGTATTTGCAATCTACATACAATGTAAAATTTAAAATAGTGGTTTATCACTACAAGTCTACAAACTACATAATAATTGTCACGTTTTTAGGGTTCCGTAGCCAAAATGGCAAAAACGGAACCCTTATAGTTTCGTCATGTCCGTCTGTCCGTCTGTCCGTCTGTCCGTCTGTCACAGCCGATTTACTCGGAAACTATAAGTACTACAGTGATGAAATTTGATGGGAATATGTGTTGTATGAACCGCTACAAAAATATGACACTAAATAGTAAAAAAAAGAATTGGGGGTGGGGCCCCCCATACATGTAACTGAGGGATGAAATTTTTTTTTTCGATGTACATACCCGTGTGGGGTATCAATGGAAAGGTCTTTTAAAATGATATAAAGTTTTCTAAAAAACATTTTTCTTAAAGTGAACGGTTTTTGAGATATCAGCTCTCAAAGTCGTAAAAAGTATGTCCCCCCCCCTCTATTTTTATAACTACGGGGTATAAAATTCTAAAAAAAATAGAGGTGATGCATGCTAATTAACTCTTTCAACGATTTTTGGTTTGATCAAAGTATCTCTTATAGTTTTTGAGATAGGTTGATTTAACTGTAATTTATTATATTTGCTGCTACGGAACCCTTTGTGCGCGAGCCCGACTCGCACTTGGCCGGTTTTTAATCGTCTTTTCGAGTAATTAACTCATGCAACATAATAATTATGTTTTCAAGAGTCTCTTGAATCTTTGTGTTTTCTATAATAATATTATTAATTTAAACAGAACATTAAATAGCCTTTGAATCTGATATTTTTTTTACATAATCGTAAATATTACGTTGTTTCCAAATTGTTTGTAAAATCAAGTGAAGCAGAAAGACAAAAATCATAATTGCCAACATTCACGTGAACATAATTGAAATGAGAATTGTTGATTTCCTGGCAATAAACTACAACGGTGCTTAAATCTCAACACACAATAGGGTTGTCAATATTGTTTTTCCGCAACATTTATTTTTTCTTTTTATTTGAAAATAATTAAGAAACATGTTTTTACACATCAGTTATTTTCACTTTAAGAATTTCATCTAGGCCTTTTTTCTTCCAATCAATGGCTCGTCGCATCGCCTCGTTATTTTTTCTCAGTTGTTTTAGTTGTTCAAAGAATATGCTTTTAAATTAAAAACAATCTGTCCTTTTAATTAAACTTAGTTTTAAGAGTTATTTTTTATAATTTATTCATATATTGACAACCCTATCCGACAATCAAAACTACTATAAACTGTATATAGTGACGTCACGAGGTCAACGACCGATTTCAGAAATTCAACGAAGCTGAACAATACGTTTATATTGTAAATTGTTTTTATTATTTTTACCAAGTAAAATACCTTTGAAGGAAAACCAATAATGTTATTTTACGTATTTGTGAAGAATTTTCTTCGAAAATTAATAAGGGAAATGACTTAAGGCTGCAGTCTAGCAAAATTGCGTTTTCAACAAGTTATTTGACAATTTTTTCCCGGCTATTGAAATGATAAACTGAATTTTGTTTTCTTGTTTATCAATTAGTGTTATATACGCAATGCGCGTGAATTTTTTCACATTTATAAAGTTACTTTATGTTACCTTAATCAGGCCTTCAAGATAAGTCTCTTTCCCCCAAAGACATTTCGAGCTAAGTTTGTGCACTCACTACGTTGCAACCGATTACAATTTATACAATTTGATCAGCGCATTATTATCCTTATATAGTCGTAATTAAAATCTGCTGAATACAATTGCCGAAAAACTTATGATTTTCCTAATTAGAACGTTATAAATTCATTAAATTTCCCATTTTTTGCCTTACAAAAAACTATTGATAAATACTGCTAAAAGTTATTTTTTCCATTAATTAATTCGAGTTGGTTGAAGACCAATGAGTATTAATCCTTTAATTTTTTTTTTTAATTTTGATAATTCTTTAAATATTAAAAAAATATTTAAAATAAATAGGAAAAATCCTAGCGAAAATCTTTAGTCGCGCTCATAGAAATCTAAATAACAAGACACATAGAAGTGCTATAATGTCATAATTCGTATGAAAACCGCTGTCGCCAAAATCAACACATTTAAACCGATAGCTAAACAGTACACACAAGTAAACTATGCCTTTTATTGGACAGCTTGATTTTAGTGAAAACTAACTTAAATATTAAATTAAGCTTTTTAATATGTATCCTAACGCACGAATTTACGGTTTATTTTAGAATAACATCCCTAAGCATATGAGACGTTTTGTTTATTTTTGCTCCAATACGCAAAAATTCGGCTTTTCTACAACAGAGGTTGTCAATTTTCAATAGACATAACTTTGAACATAAACTCATAGAAATAAGGTTGAAATTTGTGTTAAACGTGATAATAAGAATGGTCATGGTCATGTGGCATGGTAACCACCTGAGCGGCGACAATGTCACGCGCGCTTACCACTTCTATTGCCTTGTTATTTAGATTTCTATGGTCGCGCTCCTTGGGCCGGAGCGTTCTGACGTGTGCTCTACGCTCGATTTTCCTTCATACCGAAGTGAAAGTTGCTCTACTTCATTAAATTTAATATTTTTGTTAATTGATTATTTTTATCTTAGTTTTGTGTAAATATTCGTATTTTTAAACATTTGATTTCGATATGGAAAATAAACGAAAAAAATATGCGTGTAACTACTAGAAAAAAAATTATCTTCGAACATAAAGTTAATGAAACCAAATAGATTACAAAGGTGATTGGCAACAATTTCGTTATTTTACGGGGTGTCAGTAAAGGGATGTATATTTCTTTAAAACTAAAGTAAGCTCATAAATTTTCTTATAATATAATTTTTTTTTGAAGTTCCAAAAATGTTTATTTTTCGTTTGAGAAATACGAAATATAATATAAACTTGTATTGAGAACTTGAACTTGGGACATACGGGGAAAATGATTTGTTTACTCCAAAATTCCAAATATGTCGAAGTGTTTTAATTTTTTCTTCTAGTCATTTTGAACGTAGCGGCATGTTGTTTGATTATTAATTTTGTAACTTAAATACAGGATGTTGGTTTTATATTCTGATCTTACAGACGCGCTGACAAATTTAGTCCACCATTTCTAGTTTAGTCCACCAACTCTAAGTACCAATATTAAAACGAATGGATTATCATCACATCATCAAAACTCAGATGTAATGGAAGATCACAATAACATAGAAAATTCAATGGGTGTTGAGAACTAAACAAACACAAGTAACAGAGACGCACAGAATAAAAAAAGAGGACGAAAACGATAATTCGTTGATGCTTTCCCTTTTCGACGTATTGTTAGGGTACATCACCAATCTGCAAAAAACAAAACTGATGATTCCCAATTGCTGATTAAAAATGAAAAACAAATAATCGACAACAGTGGTGAAAATTTGCTGATCACAATGAAACATCCTTCAGTGGTAGCAGATTTACTCATTTAAAATGTATCGGTGAACAGCGTAAAGGAGAGGAGGACAGGAAAACATTATGAATGTGGATGGTGGATTGTATACAGGGTGTAATCGATAAGTATGTGCAGGCGATTATGACGTTATTATTGCAGGTATCAAAAAACTTAAAACTGATATCGAAATTACTTTACCTAATGAGCAAAATGACAATAATAACTTTTTAAAAATATAACGAGAAATATCTAAAAAAATTACTTTATACACTCCCATATCAAGAAGGGAAAATGGGACTAGTAGAAGTTAAATGTCTAATTCCGGCAAAAGACATGAATGCGGAAGATGCGGTTAAAAATAAAAAATTTAATATTTGAAATACAATGCAAAAAAAAAACACTTTTGTCATAGATAAGAATCATGACTATTTTTTCCAAATTCAGGGACAACTAAACGTTGCAGAAGCAGAAGTCTGCTTATTTGCTGTTTGGACTGGAGTGAATCATGATCGTCTAATATTAATTTAGTGAGAAACGTCTTCCCAGTTCAAAATGGAGAAATAAACCATCCACGCGAAGACCGACATCCGCGCGGACGGAGTCGCGGGCGGAAGCTAGTCAGAAATAAATATATTTTGTTTTCATTTGCGCATTTTTCTATTTTATAATTTTTTACACAAACATTACATTTTTTTTTATTATATACAAAATTTGTTTATCCGTTTTATTAGTGAAACTGAACAACTTTCACTAAGAAACTTAGGTCGAAAAAATGGAATTTGGAATTTGTATGGAAAGCTTATTTTTTTTTATATTTCGTCCAAATTTCTTTGTAAAAGTTGATCAGTTATATAAACATGAAGTTGAAGATATCAATAGAACGTATTCGCAAATTTTGTGTACTGATAAAAAGAATCACCCGGTGTAATTTTCACGAAAATTGTTTCAAATTGTCATTTTAGGTACTTATTACGAATATTAAATTATGCATACGAATGATTTAATTTTTAAAAATTAAGTAGAGCAACTTTCCCTTAGTACATTTGTATTATTTACATATAGGATGACAGGATGCATTTGTTTGCACTACTAGACCAAGCCCTTAACGTTTTTAATTTTTATGGACTGAATTTTATATGTATATGCAACCATTTATTTTTGAATATTAATAACAATTACATCATATCAATATCAATAACTACTGTCCCGATTTGAAAAATTCTTCCGTGTTATATAGCCCATTTATCGAGGAAGGCTATAGGCTCTATATCATCACGCTAAAACCAACAGGAGCGGAGCAATGCGAGTGAAACCGCGGGGAACAGCTAGTTTATAATAACACTTCTTAACGCGAGCGAAGCCGCGGGCAAAAGCTATTATATAATATGAATGATCCATTCATACTAATACATTATATACCTCCATACGGATATACCGCTTACACCTCTATACCTGCACAAAGGAAGCCCGATGAATGCTGTCAGAGCAAACAATGGAAACAATTTGTTCCGTTTCCACATAGTTTGCAACTCGACCGGTTGGTTCTATGCCTCTACGGTTGTACCTATGAAAATAATCATAATTAAATATTATACTACAGCTCCCTTCTTGCCCTGGTAATATCATCACTACATAGTACAAAAAACGCTTCCCGCCGTCTGTCCATATGTATGTATAGATCTTTAAAACAACGCAACGGATTTTGTTGCGGTTTTTTTTAATAGATAGAGAAGAAGGTTTAAGTATATAATTTATTAGGTATTAGACAAAGCCGCGGGCGGAAAGCTAGCTATGTATAAAACAAAATACTCTATGTGCTTATACAACTAGGTATGGTCGAGTTATACTCGTAATTCGAACAGTAAAATACGCGAATTTAAGTTTTATAAATAAAAAACTATAGACCCTTCTAGAGTATGATTATTGTTTACAAACTTAAGTATTAAATTAAAAATAAACAAAGACCGAATATTTCTCTATAAGTATTCACTTTTGTTACGTTCTTATATAGATCGCGAAAATTATAATGATATAAATTACAGTTTCACCAGAAAGTCAAAACAACTTCGTAGTAAATCTCCAAAAAGAAATCCAAATAAATTATACGAAAATTAAATTTCACTTCCTATTAAATTTCACTACTAATAAATTGTTATACAATACGTTGAAGTAGCGAAAGATGAAAAGGCCTCGTTATTTTTGCACGTCAGCGATTTTCGAGTGCATGCTGTGTGACCTTGCTCCCAGAGACTATACATTGCCAATATTTTATTTGCATGATTAAAAAGAATAAAAAATAACGGATTTAAAACACGTTTTATATCTTAAAACTCTATTAAAGTGTCGTAATTGTATGCATATTAAAATACTTTTAATTCATTCATATTATCCATGATTATAATTAAATTTTTATATGAATGTAACACAAAAACATTTCTACACTTCATTAAATCGGAATGAAATGAAACGATTTATTAATAAATGAAAAAGTAACAAAAAGATAAATACACCATTTTAAGTGTGAACAATGGATAGTATAAAATAAATAGATTTTTATTTTAACAACGTCAACAGATTTATAAATATTTGCTTTTTCTTTTTATTCTAAAATTTAATTAATAATTATTCAAATTTCCACCACTCACCTCGTCCCAGCCTGATACCTAGATCGTCTAGATATAAGACCCAAGGTAAACGTCTCATCACAGGAACTATTACTTGATAGGGACTCTGTATTTAATGGGTTCACATCTGGTGGTTCACAGGCGATTTGGGATAAATGTATGTATCCTTGTATTATTGGTAGCACCCACTCATCGCAACCGGGACTCTAAAACAAGATATATTATTGGATAACAAGAAATAAGAAGAAAAAGACTGCTAATTTAGCCAGCCTACCACAATATCACAATTCTGATGATTGCAACAACACCTAATACATCAAAGTCGTCCAGCGGTTTGGGCTGTAAGGCATACCAAAAAAATATACACATGCCACACATACACAATAAATAATAATTGTACCCTCAGAAAAATGACATTCAATATGCATATCAAATTTTCAAATACATTTTTCCTTTATTAATACATTTAAATAAATACTATAGGAAAATTATAATAATTGATACATTTACCTCTAATGCTATAATATCTTTCAGCATATATTTATTCCAGAAGAATCTATCGTCAACATATTTCCACCATCTTGTTAAATCACTAATTGGTTTGTTTGCACCTTCCTCTGTTTCAAGTATCTTCTCTATTTCATACTGTCTCTGTAAACTATTTGTAATGTCCAGGGTTCGGCAATAGTAGAAACTATCTGAGTCATCAAATATCTTATGCAGTTCATCAGTTAGTCGTTTTTCAAACCGCTCATCTAGTTTTATTTCGCGTTGCTTTTTGACTGTTTGTTTCACCTTGGGAATTAATTTTGTTTAATTTATACAATGTTATGTATTATTATATAAGTTGCGTAAAATATTTTCTAATAAGAAATTATATTTTTTTCTACAATATTTTATTACAGTTAAACAAGTTAATATTTTCAAATAAAATACCTGAGTTGCGGCTTGTTGTGTGGTAGTTTTAATTGTATTACTGACGTTTTTCACTGCACCTACAGTTTTATTTAGAAATGCTGAATTTTCAAATAATCTTGCACCCATTTTCCTATTTACTGATTTACTGGTACTACTCATGGAGGTCGAGGAGCCATGTTTCGTACAGGGGCAAAGCTCTAACTCTTGATTTGAAGTACCCAAATTGAGGAAACATATTGATTTGATTTTATATATTGTGTGGTGGAAATATATTTGGCCTACTGGTACACTCTCTCTTATGATCATAAGTCTCGGTTCATAGATGTTTGAATGCTCTACTTTACCTATAATACCTTCTGTTATACCTAAGCACTCAATATCTTCTATGTCTGATAGATCCCATGCTAAAATAAAAATTATTATTTATTACTGACTGAAGTGCTTTATGCCTAAATGTTCTATATAATTAAAGTGAAATAAATTGTTTACTGTTGTGATATTTTTTTCAAATCAGCGTTTCATTACTTAATATTTTTTACAGTTAAAACTTACCTGATCGCACGGAAAATGCACCAGTTACGCGATTCCACCAGAGACTTGACTCATTTCGGACAAATATGTAAAATGTTTCTGATCTAAACACTTCCATTTTTATTTTTTATTTATAATCGTCGATTTTTCTGTTAAATTTCATTGTTTTTGTTGTTATCGTATTTCCCCTTATTTCCCTATGTAATTGACGTTTTGGAATGAAAAAGAAGGGGCAGATTATAATTTTCTGGCAGTTGGTAGTACCTTGGTTCCATTCTAGGCATAAATTTTATGCACTTTAAATCTCTACTTTTGCAATTACGAGTAACGTAATAAAATTAAAAAAAAAAATAGATTTATGATATATAAATTCTTACATTTTATATTATCCTTTATGACATGAGTATATTATTATTTAATTATACATTTAAATAATTTTTTATCCACTTTCAAGTATCTCTATGTTAATGCATAGTATTAATATGATAGGTTATTATATCTATTTTTTTTAAGAATTAAATATGATAGATAAGTAAACTGACCGCAATGTACATCTGCCTGAAACGGAACGTAATAATATCGATGAGATGACGCCTCTCGCTGCAAATATTGCGTCGTTATGTTGGTACCACTCGTTTTAATAATGCCCGATGTAACTCTGCAATTTATTTCATGAACAAAATTTTCCTTATTTCTCTATACGTTGTGAAAAATGGATTGGCAATTAACGTGTCGAGTATGTCTGGAATCAGGAGATATGGTTTCATTGTTCGATTGGGACGAAAACAACGATCAATTAAGTGATAAATACACTTATTGCTGTGGCGTGGAGGTATGGAAAAATAACTTTACAAAATGGTTGCGATGGCCACCCTATCTAAATCTTGTACAATAATGTTGCTATATCTTGGTGTTTTATGCAATTTCTTGATTTTTTGCTGACATCCCTGCTATTATTTTTGATAATCAAAAACAATCCTCTTTAATTTTTTTATTTATCCTAATTTCCATTTTTAGGTTACAAAGAACGATTCGCTACCGACGCTTATATGTTTAATTTGTGTGGACCGTTTAACATTTGCGTATCAATTCAAGCAGCAATGTCTTTCTTCAAATAGCACTTTGAAAGAATGCTTAGACGAATTTTTGAAGACATCATCCCTTACCGGAACGAGCAGTAACGTTGGAGATAGTTCATCACGTATGTAAATTGTTCAATATATTTCAGTAGGTACATAACGTATAAAAAAAATGTTTCGAATTTAACGGGTTCGTCGGCGTTAATTTAGTTCGTACGTTATTTCCTTTCGATTTTCTTATCACAAGTTTTTATACTATCACAGACGCTGATACTGAAACTATAACAATCAAACAAGAAAATGGGCTCTTATTACAATATGAGCTCCCAGTGGAACATGACGCGCAGACCCAATGGACCAGGCGACTCATCAAAACACAGGATAATGCTGTGGTCATCAAGGCGCCTGGGCCCAAGAAGAGAGGGCGGCCGAGGAAATATCCAAATCAACAAGGCCAGATTGGTATGATTTTTTTGATTGAAATATATCTACAAAATGTTCAGCAATGTAACAACATTTTTGATACTAATTTTATGGTCTTTATAATCAGGTGCAGTTTATAAAGACTTGAAATAAAGTAATGGTTGCTATTTAAATATCTGTGGATGATTTTATCATACTTAGCTATATAGCTCATACAACATATGATTGTTATATACAACACTTTCCAAAATACATAAGTAAACATCCTTCTAGTTAATTGTACATTATATTAATGATGTACCTAATTCAATTTCTACTATGTGCAAACAATATTTGAAACATCTATATATTTATATCCCATTATTGTTTGACAGACTATCTTTCTATAATATCCCATACTGCACTTTTACTAATTTATAAATTTCCATAGATGTATCGCCATACCAACGTAAGAAGCCGAAAGAAGAAACAAAAGAACCAGAAGCGCTGACAACTCTTTTGGCATCTGGTACTCTAGAACTGAAGCAAGAACCTGATGATGAGAATGATGAAGGGCTTTTTGAATTGGAAGGTTTGTGATTAACATGCTTGTAGCTTCACCTTTGCATTCTTGTATGTTCATATGTATAGCAGATATCCTTTAGACTCAATTTTGACCAACTTTAAATGGATGGATTTGATTCAATCTTTGAATATTAATTGTCAAGGATTGATGACAATACAATAATTAAAAAATTGCCTAAGTTTAAGCATCTTTTTTTATCTTTATTGATTATCATCTATTTGAAGAATATTCTGATATAATTAATCTATGTATTTATATTGTTCTGTTGTATAAAATAAATAGTTAGTAAAAATTGAACAAAAATATGAATTATTTCCCTTCAGTTTTCATTCTAATAAAGTATGTATTAAATTTCACCAGGAGTGGACTCCGACCCCGACTTTGTGCCTGAAGGTGATGGTGATGAAGCTGTAGAAGACCAGGACATAATCAATGTAAGTGATTTTTATTTCATTTAAGAAATTTAGAAAGTTAAATATAATACCTATATTTGTAACTACATTCTTGCAAATAAATATAATTTGAATATTATAGTATCAAATAAATTGAGACAAAACAAAGTCGCCGTGTCTATAAATGCCAGTGCATAGTTTTAAATCTTTAAATCTATGCAACGGATTATTTATGAGGAAGGTTTTTGAATATAATTTTTTAGGTTTTAGACAAAGTCGCGGGCGAATAGCTAGTAATATTTAAATAATAAAAAATAATACCTGTAAGAGAAAATGAATTTGTAATGATAATGAAAATGAGTACAAATATCACTATATTATCCGTAATAAAATATCTAAATAATAATTTATTCAGCAGGAAGAACCTAAAAAGCGTGGCAGACCGAGGAAGCTCAAACAGCCGAAGGAAGTCAAGGTCAAAGTGGAAGACGAAGACATGTTGCTTAAGGAAACTATACTCGCGTTCTCTGAACCGATCTCCGATAGTGTGCTGAACCCCAAGCCGAAGAAAAAGAAACCGCCGACCAAGAAGAAATATGTGTATGCTAAAACGTAAGTAATAATTATTTTTAAAATAAAACTTTAAGCGCGTTGAGAGTAAAATTTTAAGGTCGCGTCATGGCAATACCGTCACGTCACACTTTTATTTTTTTGTAGTGGGTGATAAAATAGCTACTTTAATTATGGATTTTCTGTTTTTAATATCTCTACTGTTACTCTTACTTCTCTACTTTTACTTGGGTAAATCTATACTATAGCTATATAAAGCTGAAGAGTTTGTTTGTTTGAACGCGCTAATCTCAAGAACTACTGGTCCGATTTGAAAAATTCTTTCGGTGTTAGATAGCCCATTCATTGAGTAAGGCTATAAGCTATAATATCATCACGCTAAGACCAGCAAGAGCGTAAACACGCGGGTGAAACCGCGGAGCGCAGCTAGTCCTGTATAAATATAATTCTTATACATAAAATAATATAAGTGATAAGTGAAGTCCCATGTCCCCTAGTGGGGTAAGGGGCAGATGCATTATACATCTGTTTCACTGATCGAGTTTCTTTAGGGACAAGTAGGTGATCAGCCTTCTGTGTCCTACCAGACCAAGACATTTTTTTTTCTTCGTCTCCACCGGGAATCGAACCCAGGACCCCTCGGTGTTACGCTTACGCGTCAACCACTGTACCGAGGAGGCGGTCAATAAATAATATAATTAAATGTATTTTATTTTTATTTTAGGCATGTCTGTGAGACTTGTGGCGCATCATTCACATCTAATGCGTCGCTTCAAGCCCACATTAGAAGGCATTTGGGCATCAAACCGTTTGTATGCAGGTATTTATTTTTATTTTTATACGTTTTTTGCAATTTTTTTGTTCAATTTCCATACTCATTTTCAAAAATAATATCTCATTGATATTTTCTGTCAAATTTATTGAATATGAAAATGTCAAAATATTTTTTTTTGCATCAGTTATTTTATTGTTAATTTTTTATTTATTAATTTTTAAGTAATAATAACCGTTCCGAAGGCATGGGTGCGGGTGGATTAGATTGATTAGAAATTTAGAAAAATTTAATCATTTTTGATAAAATTTAATATTTTTTGACAAAATTTAATATGATACATTTTCAAAATTTATCCCCTGCGCCCATAAAGGCAGGTTTTTGTACCGTACATAATATTTAAAAATATATGTTCACCACGCACCCGCACCCGTTCTTCGCCTTAAGATAATCGATAATTAATAATATAATTGTAAAATAATACACAAAATAAACTTTTCATAAAAATTTTAGACATGAATGCAATTTTACAATAATTTTAGTTGTTAGATTTGTTGATTATAATCTTAAATTATGTTCTTTCTTTGTCCATTATATGTTAATTATAGGAGTCTACTAATACACTGGAAAATAAACACTCCATTACACATTAAATTCTTTGCTAAAATTCAGTAATTTTCTCTGTAACAAACTATTTTCTACCTCAAACTTACCTACAGACACCACAGAAAAAAAACTGTTCATAAGTTCCAATAACATTTTTTATTCAAATCTCATACACAACAACCTCTAATAGAAAATAACTTTTTTCTTACATCACCATTAATTAAAAAAAAAACTATCGCCTTCTATAATCTGTACACACCTCTTTTGCCCACCATAACAATCTATAAAAAAAATAAAAATTCACACATTCCCACACACCGTTTTGCGAAGTAACTATAACAAATCTGTGCCACCATACAAAAAAAAAACTTCTGTTTTCAAACTTCCACACACCTCTTTTGCGTAGTATAACAAATCTGTGCCACTAAACAGAAAAAAAAAATTCTCACACTTCCACACACCTCTTTTGCGTAGTATAACATAACAAATCTGTGCCACTAAACAAAAATAAAACTTCTTTTTTCAAACTCCTACACAAAATTTTGCGTAGTACAACAAATCTGTGCCACCTAAAAAAGAAAAAAAAAACTTTTTCTCAAACTGGCACACAAAATTTTGCGTAGTATATGCGGTTACGCGTGCGTGATGAACATGGAGCTCCGCCGGCACATGTTCCGGCACACGGGCGTGCGGCCCTACAAGTGTCGGGTGTGCGACCGCCGCTTTGGGGACTTTGGCAGCCGGCAGAAGCATGAGAGGCGAGTGATGAATAAAAAAGAAATAAAAAAAAAAGACGGGTTGCACTCCGGGAGTGCCGGCAGAAGTGAAAACTTGATTATTAACGTTGAGCATGTTTGATATTTTGGAATGGTATCCGTCTTACGCTTTTTCGATCAGGTCACGTGTCCTGACGCGAGTTTAAGATTTTATACCCATTACAGAAAAAGTGCTCAACGCCGCTAAAGAAGTTTTCACTTCAAAAAGACGTGTGGCACTCGGGGACTGCCGCGGTAAAGCTATTGCATGCTATGCCTTCAAGCCACACCTCCGTGCCCGTCGGAGTGGGGAGCGTGAGGTTTTTCGTTACGCAATTTCTAGATTCGGTCCCCGCGCTCAAGGCCCGCGATAGAAGCTATGCAATAGCTTAAAATTGCATTCTTTGGTGTTGATACGAGAACAAAACAGTGGGTGGTGTTGCTAGTGCGCGATAACATGGAATGTATTAAAGTTTTATCGTGGATGTCCATTAATAAAACTATGTAATTGGAAGTTGAAAGCAGTGAGCTTGCTGATAGCCTATGTTACACTTTATGACACAGATTATTTGCTATTTTAACTGGAAATACAGAGCAAGTGTAAAGATTGTGAAATTTTCATTTGTTTTTTAATATTTAATGCATCTTAATTAAGTTTAGTTTTGGCTTAGATTTCATGTTATCCCGTCACTACTACATCACTACGTCACTAGCTGGCCTCTATGCAAATATGCACCCTAATTGTATCGCACTAAAGATACAATTCCTTCAACGATGTACGGTACAAAACTCGGCCTTTGGAAAGGTAAAAAATCTTTTTATAAAGACAAGTATCTTAAAAAATGCTCAATATTAGTGTATGCGGATTTTCCACGGTCGCCAAGGAATCGTTGAAACGTCACATGTTGAAACATACGGGCCAGAAGCCGTACGCCTGCAAACACTGTCCCAGAAGGTTTGCAGATTGTGGCAGTAGACAGAAACATGAACGGTGAGTTAAATACTAGTGTTTTAAAGGTATTTTTGGGTCTTTTTAGGTATAGAGTTTGGAATATGTGAGGCTATGTCGAGAAACATTCCAAAGGATTTGATGGTTTGTAATGTAAAAAAAGGAGGTACGGTACCACGATCTTCTCTCTCTTTCTAATTGAGATTTAACTAGAAGTTTGGCTCTCCTATAATTTTTATAATACCTCTGTTACTCCTAACAAAAACGTATAAGACAATCTTGAGCAAGAAATGTGTATACCACAGATTTTCTTTGAAGTTTGAACCAAATTACATATCATTTTAAATTTTAGTAAACAAGAGAAATATTTATTAAATTACATTGCAAAAAATCAGACTTAATTTATAAAAAATCACCATAAAGTTCTACAAGGATACAAATGTCGCAACCAACTTTATTTAACGTTCAACAAACGACCTAAATGATATCCAGTAAAGCATAATATTGACTATACTCTTTAAAAAATGTAAACTAATCATGTTTATTTCTACTAACAGATTGCACATGGGCATCCGGCCGTATCAATGTTCGCTGTGCGGCAAAGCGTTTACATATTCCTATGTGTTGGCGAATCATATGCTCACACATACTGGCGAGAAGAAATATTCGTAAGTACTGAAAGTAAAGCTGAAGAGTTTATTTGCTTGTTTGAACACGCTAATCTCGGGAACGACTGGTCCGATTCGAAAAATTCTTTCGGTGTTAGATAGCCCATTTATCGAGGAAGGCTATCCTACTTACATTATAAATGCGAAAGTTTGTGAGGATGTGTGTGTGTGTTTGTTACTCTTTCACGCAAATACTACTGAACCGACTACAATGAAATTTAGCACACATATAGAGGGTAACTTGGATTAACACATAGGATTGGTTTCATCCCGGAAATCCCACGGGAACGGGAACTATGCGGGTTTTTCTTTCAAAATGCGGGCGAAGCCGCGGGCGGACAGCTAGTATATCATTTTGCTAAGACCAATAGCAGCTAGTAAATAAAAAAATGTGTGCGTGTACTAGTGTACACACGCAAGAAGTGAAACTTCTTTATGACCTTATTTTTCAAAAAATAATTTACTATATGCAACTTTACAGAAATACGTCGTCGAATCACGCGTGGTAGGGATAAGAAAAAGACGGCGCGTAACGGAAAAATGTCACGCGTAACGAAAAAATGTTACACTAAATTTTTTTCCAACCCCGATAAAGAAGTATCACTTCAAAAAAACTTTATACTTACATACATCTTTATTCCAGCTGTGACCCATGCAACAAGAAATTCACAAAAGCGCACCACCTCAAGTACCACAATAAGGTGCATCACAAGGAACTTTACTTGCAACAGCAAATAGAACAAGAAGCCAAGAAGATTAGACAACAGATCAATGTTAATAACTTGACGGGTGTGATCTCGGGGCAAATTGTGGACGGCACGCTACAGTTGATACATACTTCTGAAGGTATAGAGTGTGTTTTTTATCTTAATATATATAAATATCGTGTCACAATGTTTGTCCTCAATGGACTCCTAAACCACTTAACCGATTATAATAAAATTCGCACACCATGTGCAGTTCGATCCAACTTGAGAGATAGGATAGGTTTTATCCCGGAAATCCCACGGGAAAGGGAACTATGCGGGGTTTTCTCTGAAAACGCGGGCGAAGCCGCGGGCGGAAAGCTAGTATTTTATATGTACTAACAAGCAAGCAAGTAATTGCTAAAAAGGAAGAGGATTTTAGTGTGGACTACACAATTGTTTACTTTGTTTTAAATTTTTTGTTATACTCCTGTGAGAAGATGATGTTCCAGTAAAATATATGATTTACAAATAAATGTACATGTCTATAAATGAATATTGAGTTATCACAATACAAAATTCAGTCAAAATCTGCCATGTAGCTTTTACGTGATTGAAGCACAGACAAAAAGAATAAATATGAATTTTTGTAACCATTATTTTGGTGTGTTTAAAACATCCATAAAACACTTCACTACATAGTATAAAACAAAGTCGCTTTCTCTGTCCCTATGTATGCTTAAATCTTTAAAACTACGCAACGGATTTTGTTGCGGTTTTTTTTAATAGATAGAGTGATTCAATAGGAAGGTTTTAGTATATAATTTATTATATTTTAGATAAAGCGGGCGAAGCCGCGGGCGGAAAAATAGTGTTAAATAAAATGTTATGTAATTTTCAGAGTACTGCATCCAGTTTCTTTGCATATTCATTGATTGTGTTTCATTGATTTTTTTTCTTATATTTAGTTTAAAGTTACTAAAAAAAGTATTTATTTAAGATGGTGAGCACGAAACGCACATGCAAGTGGTCGAAGATCACGAAGACAGTGAACAAAAGGAGACCGATCGAGCCGTTGCCGATATGCAAGCGGTATGTATTCAATATTAATATATTTACTGTAGTACTTAACAATTCTACTAAGAATAGGAAGGATTGGTACTCGGCGCCATATTGTTTCGGAATTACTGTTAATTATAAGGCATTTATAATCGAAGTTAAACAATTATGTTTGTATTTATTGATGAAAGAGTCCAAATAAAATAAACCTTAATTGAAATACAAAAACGATTTCTAAGTACATGTTGAGAAAAGTTCTATGTTCTAAGTATATGTATAAATGATACATATTTTCAGTAATTCAAAATTGGTATCTTATATTTGAATGTTATGAAATATAATCTTAACTATATTATTATAAATGTAAAATGTAAATAATATAAAAGATCATATTACTATATATTCTTATATCAATATCATCAAGACATATCATTGATTATTTTTGCTCAACTTATGCTCTAAATTCATCTATATATTTATTTCTTGTTTCAGGTGGTTTTAGACTCTGAATTTGCAATGGACGACGATGACAGCAAAGAACACTGATGCTCATACAAACAGTCATAATCATTAGTTTTTAATAAACACAAAATAAATGGTACCATAACAATGTTTGCAAATCTACTTTTAGATATAAAATCAATGTACGAAACCGTTTCTTCCATTTTAAATAGGTATATAATATGGCACTATACTTATTTTGCACTTAATAGAGATTTCTAGTAATTTTTTTGGATTGAAATAAAAATTTGCCTGTGAAAAGCACTTAACGTTTTTGGAACATGTGGTTTATATTATGTATTGTTATGACAAAAAGAAAGTGAGATACTTTAGTTCCATATAATGAATAAATAGTAAATAGTAGTTGTTAGTTTTTCAAAATCAACTACAAAAACTAATTTAATACAACTACATCTATTTTCAAGATTCCCGTTTATTTGTAGGTAGTTACACTAAATTAAAAAAATCTCACGTTAAGACTGCTTCGTCTGGGTCATTTGTCACAAAATAAAATGCAATCATAAAATAAATATTCAAACGATGATTTTAATCTTATATTTTTTTGCTACTTGAAAATTTCCTAACACAACATGTCATAGTAGGTAGTTTTTAAATCAACATTGAATAAAAATCTTTATAATGCAAATTCTGCCTTATTGTCTGTATATAGGTGTTTAAATTTATTTTTATTTTAAGAGCTAATTTTTCAATATCCAAATATAATAAAGTTGATGTATTGCCATCTCTTTCTATTCATTATTTAAAAGTTTCTGGTCTCGAAAATTGACGATTGAAAAATTAGCGCTATTTAAAATTAAGAATAGATTAATGTGTACTAAATCAATGTCATTTTAAATTGTAACATGTCACTATTTTTTAGTTTTTATTCGTATGGCACATGTAATTTTTGCATTTTTATAAATTCGTAATGTTACAGACACACGGAGCATTTAACCATGATTCATGCAAGTTTGCACATGCTTAACATCAGTTTTAATAGTCTGTAAATATTATATAGTATCTATACATTTTTGTAATGTAGAAATCTTAAAATACATATAATTGTATAGAGTTAAATGTCTGTCTATTAAACACTCGAAAACTACTGAACCGAATTGTATGAACTTCAGTATGGAAGTAATTTATAGCTTTATGAAATATGATTTGTTGGTAAATAAATATTATATAGGTCGAATTTTAAACATGGTTGAAAGTAAGCAATTGCTGATGGTTCATAGTTGACATGTATGTTAAACGTAGTTGTTTTTGTTAAATATACGGTATATAGAGATAAATATGACTTTTATTTAGAACCGTTCCCTTTATTATTATATTTATTTGACTAGAAAAGAATGTGGATTCGATACCCATGGTAGATACCCAAAGGTAAGAAATGTGCGATGTATGTTTTTGACATGACAACGTCTTAAATTAGGTTGCGGCTGGGAGTCACTTATGAAAAAGTGTAACGCTCGGTAACGTTACGATGAGTCACCGAACGAGAGAGAGGCCCGCGGTCTGCCGCGCGCGCAGCACATAAATATTCTACCGAGAAAAAGACGTTGTCACGTAAAATCTTCGCCCGTAAAACCGACTTTACAGGCAACCATTTTTTTCTTTGTGTAGAACATCATAAAGAATGTTACAAGTTATTAACTTGAAATAAACATATAAAAAAACCGCATATTATTGACTCGGATTGTACAGCTAGTACTATAGCAATTATGTTCAATCAAAGACCGAAAACGACTACTAAGCGAAAAAAAATACATCGCGTTTTGGCAATGAATGCCGCACGTTCGGAGCATTAATTGGTTCACTATAACATGATGGACACTTTTTACTTTTATCTCCTAGACTCTAGTAGTAGGGGAGCCCAGGATGCTAAATGTGGATTTACTCGAGCGTCACGGGAACCTATTAGAATTGGTAGATTAGACCATAGCGAGAAAAAAAGGTCCTATAATGTTTTCACTTTTAGCGGTGGGGAAGGGTTTTTTGATTTTTTTTAATTTAAAAAAGAAAATAATTGGCTTGGAAATACTCAAGCGCGTTAGATATTGATATTTTGCATGCTCCAGGACGTCACTGAAAAAAAGTATACGTTAATCTGACGATTTAAGTGGCGATTTAATCGCTATGAAGAAAGGGTAAAAAATTAAAGTAATATTATTCGAGCGCGTCAGATTAATATATGGGGGGGGTTAATTACAATATAAGAAGTCCCCATTTCGCTAATCTGACGATTCGAGCTCAACCTTAGGGAATTATGGATTATTCAAATTTTCCAGCGGGGCCCCTGACTCCTGAGCGCACCCACCAACCATAACTCCTCATATTGACTAGAGGTACTAATGAATAGCTAAGGTACCGTCCCTTATAGTAATCTGACGCGCTCGAGTAAATCCCAAAATCCCCTCTTGGGCTCCCCTACTATAGAGTCTAGAGCATTAAACCAACATCTACTTGAATAACAGGTACAAGTATGGGTACAAGGTAAGGTTTTTATAATGTGTGCCGCGGCATCGGCCGTCGACTACCAGAATCGAATTTTCGTACGAATTTAAAATTGTTTCATATTTCAACAGACCCCAACATTTATCACATTAGTAAATATTCTTAGCTATAGCACAGAATAGTTAATATTAGTTGTATACGTAGTATATTATTATTAGTCTGTGATATTAGCTATAGACTTATTAGACGTAGTGCAAGTAATCTCGTACAGATGATTAGGTAGTAGCAAGAAGCTTATATCTAATACACTGGAGATTGCACTATGACCTTTCACACCAACTTGCCAAGTTAGGTGTGAAAGGGATAAAAAAACATACAGGCGTCATTCAACGTCATATTTTCTTGTTACAATTTAATGGTCATCACATGGTCATAGTGCAATCTCCAGTGTATTAGATATAAGCTTCTTGGGTAGTAGGTACCTATTTTTTCCAAAGCAGTTTCTTGTTTTGGTTGATTTCTACTAGATGGCGTTGTGTGAAATGTCGAAGCCTTGTCGAAGCTTTGTAGGAGTCATAATTATTATTTGTATTATTTTATAATGTAATATAAATCTTTATATTATTAAAATATATTAATTATTTTGGAATTTTGTTGAAAGAATCGAATTCAAGTTTATACCTACTATAATCCGGTATAGTTCTTGAACCCCGGATTATAAGTTCCTTCTAATTATAGGTTCCTAAGGTTCCTATGTTCCTATAATTAAAATTGTTAATGTAGCACTAGGATAGAAAAGACATAAGTCATAAGATAGGTCGGTAGGTCCGCAGGTACCTACCTAACACAGGTAGGTGCTATAAAACATAATCTTTGTTCCAAGCCTCAATACCACTCAAAAAAGAACTGTAATCTTATTTATTTTAAACACATACAATCGTTTTTATTGTTTCGTGTTTCCATGACAAGATTAAAACTCGCGCCACCCTTCTAAGTAGACGATTTTTTCTCTTGTAAAAAGAAAACTCCAAAGTTTCGGGACGCGGCGAGTTTTAAATTTTTTCCTCCCTTAATGCGCTTATTACGAGTGGGAAAAGTCATGTGTTCTCAAACATCTGTATATTTTAAAATGGCCAAGAGACTGATTATACCTATTATTGAACTGAAACTTTTCTAGGCGCGTTGAGAGAAAAATTTCAAGGTCGCGTCATGGCAATACCGTCACGTCATGAAATAAGACGACGATTTTGGTATATTTGTATCTTGTCAAAGAAGTTTCACTTCTGACACGTGCGCTCGGCAAACACGCTCTTTTTAAACAATGTAATGGATGTTCTATGTTATATATTGGTCAATGAATATAGATTAATTGCATTAGTGGGCTCTAATACCTTTGTAACTTAGGTTAGGTATTACAGCCAACTATTGTAGGTATATATATTGTTATCTTATCTTTAGAAGGTAACTGATATAGCTGCATATTCAACTCATCTATAATTACGATCATCATTCATATGATCATTCATGTGTGTGAATATTATCTACCTAGCTAATTAGTTAATCATATAGGTAGGTAGATACACTAACGCTCAAATGCGGAATTCATTCTTATTAAGCATATTTTTGCTCTTTTAAAGAATAAATATATTTTTTAAGCGAGATTTTCCACGTACCAATTAGTAGGTACGTAACGAAAGTAGGTAGGTAGGTTCTAAACTTATAACGCAAGTTCTTCTCATTATTCTACCTTAAAAACCTTGCAAACACCGTTAATATAACACATACCTAGGCATTGACTTTAATTTATGTTTAAACATATTAAATTAAATATAAGTCCGTAAATATTTGAGAAGCGCCGTAAACGGGCGAAGCATTTGGCGGAGCGCGGTCGCGAGCGCGGTGGATGGCCACGATTTACATTTCCATTTCTTTATTTATGGCTATTCCTCACGCTTTTTAAATACATATATATATTTTTATATCCAAATACAAATTTCATTTAACGTTATGCAGTTAAAGACATAACGGACACATCATAGGTATTATTTATCCAGATGTTTCATGAGCGTGATTACGGTAATTGAACCTTTCACAAATAAGTATGTAACATAAACTGCTTGTATATCTTTCGTATATGGTTGACACATTCGAAATCCTCTGAATTATTGACTGATTGCATATATTTAATTTATTTTACTTTCAAACCAAAAGCACAAAAAGCTGCAATAATTAGGTATTTAAATGAAGTGTCTGACTGTAGAAGTGTAGAGCACTGACGCATTAGATTTTAATTTATATAAACTCAATTACCTATTCAGTATCTATGCATAATCTAGTCTAGCGGTATTTAATAGAACGTTACAAAGTGTACCTAAGTAGGAACTTACATATTACTTTTCTAGTAGTTTGGATAGAATGTACAGAAATATACCTTTTTATATCTAATGGAATTTTGAATAACATAAGACATTATAGGTATGCTTCTACGATGAGTTATGCCGAAGGGCCCGAAGATCACTTTCAAAGCTGAATTTTACATGAATTTTAATTTATGTAATCCAAATTAATAATAATTAGTAATAATTGTAATAAATGCAAAAAAATAATTTAAAATGGTAGGTACTACCATATTCATTTAAGCATAAAAACAACTAAATAGCCGAATGAAGAGCCCTCCAATTGACAAATCTTTGTTTGCGCTCCAATTAAATAAACTCAAGACCCTCGGGCAAAACAAATGCTCACGATATCAAACAAATGAATTGATTTGTTTGAAGAGCACAGATGTGAGTAGCCGCGGTTTTTATTAATTGTTGACATATTCTGTGTCCGTCAATCCAGTACAATTAAGAAGACTGTAAGAGTAGTTTAATATGAACTACAATGAAATGAAACAACTTTGTAAAGCTTATGAAGATTATCGCAATTCTTCTAAATTCTTGCTTCTTCCTATAACCTTTTTTACCTAAGATAAATAAAGGCAGACTGTATAATATTATACATATACTTAACCTAAATGTATAGTGTATACATGTATGGTATCGAGGCGTGATAATAATATTGTGTGAAGATAAGTTTAGATTATTTTGTAGTTGATACCTAATTAAGTTGGTAGAGCATGACGGTTGGTAGTTGGTGGTCGGTTGGTAGAGCAAGAGGAAGAGAACATTTTCTTGAAGTTTATTATGAAAATCATTTTATTATAATATGTAGATAAGCAGTGTAGGTACCAAAGGCTAGCGATGATGGCCATATTTGCAAACCCGATATATACCAATATATTTATTGAATAAGGAGAAAACGTATAATCCAAAGAAGTCCGCGGCTTATAACACTGTAGATATGATAATATGTAATAATGTATACCAGTGGCCGCCTCTACTTATAAACATCCATCACTTAATTTTAACGAATAAGTTATCAATTATGAAATAATAATTCAAAACAAATGCGAGCAGATTGCCGCGAAATTATTCACAAAGCACCCCCGGCGTGGACTTGATGATATTGTATTAGGTGATCACATACGAATGCGATTTTAATGGATATACCCAAACTGCCCCTCGAGATATTTATAAAACCTAACCTCTTTCGAAAAAGGAACCATTTCTCCCGCCATTTCATGTGACGTTTACGTCATTTCGCGCGCAAACGTATGGCGACCCCAATCTAAATTAAAATCTAAAACCTTGTAAACAAGGCAAGTGCTCACTTTTTCGGGGATTTTAACCCTCGGAATTAACGAGATATATAAAGGGGGTCGGATCAGGACGGCGGTTTTGTCTCCTTTGGATACGTCCGCGATACTAATGTCAGGTTAAGGGTGCGTATAAAGCAAAATTACCAATCTTCTATTAGATGATACGTGTAATATTCAAGACCAAATCTAAAAAATAAAACATATATCAAACTAGATGATATGTTCAACGATTCTGTTCAATCAAAAACATAAAATATTAAAATTGACTCGATAAAAAAAAATCACCAAGTTAGCTCTAATTTTCACACTTTTACGTTTTCTACTTGACATGGTAATACTTATTATGATTTTTTTTTCATAAACAATTATATTAAAACATTTGCAAGATATTTGTCAGAGCATTTTGTGTAATTACTTTTAGTTTTGGTTTTATCTGCGATAAACCACTTTTGGCGCTCTTTTTTTCTCGAGATAAACGTTTGGTTTTGTCACGATAAAAGTGGTTTATCGCAGATAAAACCAAAACTAAAAGTAATTACACAAAATGCTCTGACAAATATCTTGCAAATGTTTTAATATAATTGTTTATGAAAAAAAAATCATAATAAGTATTACCATGTCAAGTAGAAAACGTAAAAGTGTGAAAATTAGAGCTAACTTGGTGATTTTTTTTTTCGAGTCAATTTTAATATTTTATGTTTTTGATTGAACAGAATCGTTGAACATATCATCTAGTTTGATATATATTTTATTTTTTAGATTTGGTCTTGAATATTACACGTATCATCTAATAGAAGATTGGTAATTTTGCTTTATACGCACCCTTAACGGTAGTGTGCATTTGTTGCGTCAACTCGTTAATTGCTTTTATAGTTACCGAATTTATAGACCCAAAAATTTATTTTTTAAGTACTTAGTTATTAATGCCTATCTTATTTACATATTATACATATTTAAGCAGTTTGCTTAACCGATTTTAGCTGAAATTACACATACCTATATAAAAAGGTACCTTGTAGAAAGCTATGTGGGTAGTTATGGCTATTTTAATGGATATACTATGCCAGCAAAAGCAGCGAGCTAATGATACATAACATAAAACTGTTTTTAACAAGGGTAGGCCTTGACATTGAAAAAGTTATAAAAATGTTTACCTACGAAAAGCTATAGAACCTGCGTAGATAATACTCAAAATAGGAGCTAAATAAAACTCTACCATAAAAAATAAAATATTTAATACAGAATAAAATATAATCGAAAAAGTATCACAATATACACAATAGAAAAAAAACCATTAATGTCTATGGACACAGCGTAACGATTCGTCTGACAGCGGTGGAGATGACTTTATGACCACAGACGATAGAGGTGTTGCGCGGGGCAGTTGCGGCTCCTTTCTATGACGTAATGTTGATGGCGATTCTTGTCTATGGGGCTTCTCTGTTATTCTATGCTCTGTGCCCCGACCGCGCTGTAGTTCTGATAGGTTGCTTGCTAGTTCCATTGCTGCTTCGCCGTACAGGAGCTGGCCTCGTTGAACCTGAAAAGACATAATTTAAAAATTAAAGGACTACTTACTAAGAGTAGATACTTTTAGAATTTAGTGTTATCAGATAAACATTTTAAATATTTACTAATAGGGCGAAGTTTTTTTTTTTTTTTTTTATGTCAGAGCAAGCAAAGGAGCAGGTGGGCCACCTGATGTTAAGTGGTCACCACCGCCCATAAACACTTGTAACACTAGAAGTGTTACAGGTGCTTTGCCGGCCTTTTATGGACAAATAAGCTCTCTTCTTGAAGGCCCCAATGTCGTAGTTGTTCGGGAACACCGCAGGTGGCAAATCGTTCCACAGTTTCACCGTACGCGGAAGGAAGTTGCGGGTGAAGCGGACAGTGGTGGAGCGCCAACCATCCAGATGGTGCGGATGGAACTGGTTTTTACGGCGTGTGGTCCGGTGGTGGAACTGTGCGGCTGGTAAAAGGTGGAACAATTCCTCAGAGCACTCCCCATAGTAGATTCTGTACAGTATACAGAGAGACGCAACGTCTCTTCGCACTGACAGTGGATCGAGCCTATCGGAAAGCCTACGGTCATCGACAATTCGAGCTGCTCGACGTTGGATGCGGTCAAGAGGAAGGAGTTGATACTGTGGGGCTCCGGCCCAGAGATGAGAACAGTACTCCATATGCGGTCGCACCTGAGCCTTGTACAGCTGAAGTCGGTGGGCCGGCTTGAAGAACTGTCTCGATCTACTGAGCACACCAGGTTTTTTTGAGACTAATTTAGCCTTCGCTTCCAAATGACTGCGGAATTGAACGTCACTCGAGATTTCAACTCCGAGGATTCCGATTTTCGGCGATATACTAAGGGGAGTACTCTTAAACCGAGGTTCTACGACAAATGGGGTCTTTTTAGCGGTGAACGCGCAAACCTGTGTCTTTAGGGGATTGAACTCGACAAGATTAAGTTCGCCCCAATCCGAGACTTCTTGGAGAGAAGACTCGACTTCAGACACAAGTTTGTTTCGACTCTCATTGAGGCTTTCCTTTGAGGTGTTTGCACGGCCGGGATAAAGAGCATCCCCCGTACTGTCGTCTGCATAGCAATGAATGTTACTGATTTGCAACAAATCATTGATATGCAGAAGAAACAGTGTAGGAGATAGCACGCAGCCTTGTGGGACACCAGCATTCACATGAAGAGGCTTAGAGCAAGAACCGTCGATAACGACCTTAATGCTCCTCTCTTCCAGGAAGCTGGCAACCCAATCGCATAACCTCGCAGGAAGTCCGAAAGATGGTAATTTCGCTAGAAGTGCCCTGTGCCAGACCCGATCGAAGATAACGAGGTAAATTTTATATTGCTATCTTTGATCTTTTGCTTCAAGAAAATCTGTTTTGCCGGCTGATTTGTCATTTGAATTAGTAGATAATTTAGTCTAGCCTAGTCCTAGCAAAGGAGGTCCTTAATCAATTTATTCAATTTCTGTAATGGACTTATCACCTCATCTATTCAAGTGCTATTCAAGTTGTTAAGTGTTTTCCAAATACCAAATACCAACTATATTGTCTATCCTATTAACCTTCACCCACCATTTGGAAGCATATCCTTCTGTAGAACTACTAGTAGGTATATATTATCTATGATAGAACTAAACAGATTGGATAGTAGTTTGTAGTCTGTGGTAGTTTACTTTCTTTTCCAAATGAATAAGAGCGGCCGTACTCGGGCAGGACTTACACGGACTGCTCGATCGTTCGATCGTTGACTGCTCGAGCTGTCGCTACCAACCGCGCAGTTGACGGCTTGAAGCGGTCGCGAATGTACGGCAGTGAATGAATGTCTATTATAGTTCACCGCACGGTTGCGGTTTCAAGCCGTCGGTCTCAACTGCTTGAAGCGGTCCGTGTACGGCCGCCCTAAGAGTTTATTAACTCTACGTTTTACTACCTACTAAAACTACACCCACCTCGTTATTAAGCTCCGCGCGCCGTCTGGACACCCATTCAATCTGCTCTTGTATCTTCTTGCACTCCTTCTCGTTGTTCATCAGATCCTGTCGCAGCATGTCCATGATCTGTCGATACTCCTGTTGCACGTCGAGGTCCAGCGCGTGCAGGTTCTCAATCTCGTTCTGGGTTTCACGTATTTTGTACTTAGATAGGCGGAGACGACCCTCCTGATTGATAGGTGATATTTTAATGAGGGTCTTTTGTTTTGTTTTGGGCGGGGAAGACAAATTTCAATTATGGGTATCGATATTTTCTAGCTTAGCGTCTTGAGATCATGTATTGTGAACCTCATTCATTGGTTTTGGGATATAATATTTTCATTTGCAATGATATAAAAGCAATTTATTTAATAAGATTTTTTATAAAAAAGGTGATTCATAGTTTTTTGACAATTTTTCTTTAGTAAATATATTTTTTTGTTAACTGATTACTATTGTCAATATAAATAGGTATATAGGTAGTCAAGATTTCAATGAAATATGAATTGAAAATTTCCTTCCTTCACCCTAACTACTCGAATTAGAACATGCACCACTGTAGCCTATACAAACTTTAATACAGATTAGGTGTAGGTATACCTTGTCAGCTAGTTTCCTTGTGAGCACATCCAGATGTTCATCAAGGCTGTCCTTCTGCTCCACCTCGATACCTTGAACCACGTTGTTGTGGGGACACAGACGATGTACCAGTTGTAAGGAATTTTGTTGGAGATTCAACTCATCCTAAAAAGCAGAAAATAAGTATTTATGATACTTGGCTCGTGAGAAACGAATAAGTACCTAGTACCTACCTAATATAGTTGGACAGTCATAAGTCATAACATTATGTACACTGATTTGATTGGTAATTTAGAAAAATAATGTTCAGTAAATGTCTTTAATTAGGTAAGTAATTATATACCTATTTTGGTGCAGAATTTGTACGTCGAGTAATTAATAATTATTATATCTAAGTTATTTATTGCTTTAAAAAATAGCGGCTAAGTTTATGTTTGCACCTGCTTCTCAAAAGCTTTTTCGTAAAAGCGCATTTCACCGTATGTTAAACTTACAAAAATATACTTATGGTTGAAACTTAACTGAGTAGTACCTATTAACTATTAAGTGCTTTTATTCCATCTTACATTAATATCCTATTCCTATTACTTTAATACTTCTCCACTTAAATGGGGCAATGAACAATGTAAAGAACATTAGGGAACTTGAGATTCTCACGACCTTTCGCATCCAATAGCAGAAATCAATAACCAAATATCTGTGACTTGTAGGCTTTGTTGAAAATGTGCTTTGAAGAATGTATGTACTTAATTTTTAATTCTATCCAAATGATCAATATTTCTCTAGCTATTTAGTATAAGTATTATAATTCTATTATATTCTGTGCTCCTACTTTCATAAATTAGGTGCCCACATCACCTACAAGTTACATCTTAGGCCCGTATTAATAAACCGTTCTCATACTCGCGTTCAAGTACGAAATCAGTTGATACAATTAATAAACACATATAGATCGCTCGCAATGCAATATAGCGGGAACTTTTTTGGGAGCCGATCATGCTAGCAGTTACAAGTGCGCTCATAAGAGCCAAGTGTTGTTTTTTAATCAATGCTAAACTCAGCTGATAACGCAACGCCAAATGACAGCTCAAGTTTTGTTTATAGTATTGCGTAGTAGCTCAAATTTTTACGTAAGAACATACTCAATTCTGAGATCGGTTTATTAATACGGGCCTTAGTCTTAAAAAATATGATGCATATAGGTACAAGTAAATTATAAATGCGAAAGTAACTCTGTCTGTCTGTCTGTTACTCAATCACGCCTAAACTACTGAACCAATTTGCATGAAATTTGGTATGGAGATATTTTGATACCCGAGAAAGGACATAGGCTACCTTTTATTGCGAAGTATGTACCACGGGCGAAGCCGGGGCGGACCTCTAGTAATATTATAAATGCGAAAGTGTGTTTATTCGTTTTAATGTGACATGGCCATTGGTAACTTTTGACAGCGGTGAAACGACTCATACTAATGCGAATTTAACATCAGGGGAATCCGCGGGCAAAGAAAAATATATGAATATTGTTTTCAATAAAAATGATGATGATGATATTGTTCATGAAATTAATAATAATTCCATAACTGCAGGGCCCAGGTGAAAGCGCCCAACGACCAGGCGAGTTTATACGTTCGCTAGCTATGCAGATACTGAGCCATTCTGCGCACGCGCGGCCTGTGGATAGAGAGCATAGCGTACGGGATGTGGGTGGGAATAGGTGGGTGGTTTACTTTAATCAGTCGTAAAAATTTCCAATTTAAGGAAGATTAGAAAAATAATTTTAACAATAGTTAGGGAAATTTCGATTGACAGAAAAATTACGATAAGTCAGGAAAAATTTCTATAAGTCAGGAAAATTTCTATAAGCTGGAAAATTTCCATAAGAAAGGAAAATTTCTATACGCCAGGAAAATTTCTATAAACAAGGGAAATTTCTATACATCAAGAAAATTTCTATACGTCAGGAAAATTTATAAACATAAAGAAAATTTGTATAAGTCAGGAAAATGTTTATAAGCCAGGAAAATTTCTACACGTCAGGAAAATTTGTACAAGTCCGGAAAATTTATATAAGTCAGGAAAATTTCCATAAGTCGGGAAAATTTCTATAAGCTGGAAAATTTCCATAAGAAAGGAAAATTTCTATACGCCAGGAAAATTTCTATAAACAAGGGAAATTTCTATACGTCAGGAAAATTTCTATAAACAAGGGAAATTTCTATACGTCAGGAAAATTTATAAAGATAAAAAAAAATTGTATAAGTCAGGAAAATGTTTATAAGCCAGGAAAATTTCTACACGTCAGGAAAATTTGTATAAGTCCGGAAAATTTCTATAAGCCAGGAAAATTTCTATACGTCAGGAAAAATTCTCTGCCGCAAAAATTTCTATAAGTCAGGAAAAATTTCTATACCTCAGGAAAATTTCCATAAGTCCGGAAAATTTCTATACGTCAGGAAAATTTCTATACGTCGAGGAAAATTTCTATACGTGAGGAAAATTTCTCTTTGCCGCAAAAATTTCTATACATGAGGAAAATTTCTCTTTGCCGCAAAAATTTCTATTTCTGACGACGCGGTTGGCGCAGTGGTAAAGTAACTGCCTACTGAGCCGACGGTCCCGGGTTCGATCCCCGGTCAGGGCAAATATTTGTGTGATGAACTCAATTATTTGTTCTTGGGTCTGGGTGTTATTATCTATATATGTATTTATTAAATATTAGATATATTTATCGTCGCCTAGTACCCACAACACAAGCCTTAATTGAGCTTACTGTGGGACTAGGTCGATTTGTGTAATAATGTCCTATAATATTTATTCATTTATTTATTTATTCTATAAGTCAGGAAAAATCCATAAGTCGGGAAAATTTCGATAAGACAGGACAATTTCTATACGTCAGGAAAATTTCTCTTTGTGGGGAAGTCAATAAAAAATAATATTATAGATAAATTATGATAAAATACGTATTTAAGGCGATAGAAACGATTCAACTATAAATTTATATTTAAACATGGAATGCGTAATAAATAACCTTATATTTCGTGTTTCTCAGAAATAATTCAGAAGAGAACTTAATACAACGGTTCCGTGAGATAGGAGAGGATACGGAAGATTGCTATGAACCGTTGTTAGGCGATTGTGAAGGTAATATTATTATTTATTTAATTAAGTATTTAATTTGATAGATAAATTAAAAAAATTAATCAGAGAGATAATGTAAAAAGCAGTTTTAATCCTACTAATATTATAAATGCGAAAGTTTGTGAGGATGTGTGTGTGTGTGTGTGTGTTTGTTACTATTTCACGCAAATACTACTGAACCGATTACAATGAAATTTAGCACACATAATATATAATTTAATATATATAATTCAATTATTATTTAGCAAAATTAGAAAATCCTCGAATTTGCATTCGCGAGCGTATTCATAGTGTTTGCACAGTATTACCATCCTACAGTAGTGCGACGAATGTACTTGTGCAGAGAAACGGAGGGGAACTGGCGGGGGTCGGGCGACGCGGGCCGCGTAAAGCAATCACGCTGAGATTGCTTTACCTATCGCGAAAGGACGACGCAGTCGTATTTTTTGTGTAATAATTTTATTATACATAGGTACTTACATATTCTATTATGGCGCGCACAAACTGTTCCGTTTACGGATGTAAATCTACATTGAAATCCCAGAAGGAAACAATATTTCAGAAAGATTGTATTAATTGTATCTGTTGAATTAAAATCAAAGCTATGTATATGTTGTCCTCATTATTTCCTAATCAGATTGTACATCCCAATGCGAATGCATTACTTAGTTAAATGTTATAATATACAATTAAGAACATCCAAAAATAAAGTGTCCACGTAAATAATATTTAGCAGTGCAATATCTGTAATTATATATTTATGAACAAATAATTACATCAGATTTAATAATCGCAATTATTTTGAATGTACATATGAAATATGAATAAATGATTTCATCATAATATTAATAATCACAATTGTTTTATTTCCCATTTGTTGCAACCCTAGCGTATTTTCGTGTGGCAGCGTAAGTACCTACGCTGGCGGCGGCATCGCGCGACATCAAAGGCGATTCCTTACTGTAGGAAATAATATTGTAATACTGTGGTGTTTGTTTATAATATAGGAGTGGCAACGTCGCGCGCAATTGCTGCTGTCATGCGATGCGCAACGTCGCTTGAGAGCGGCGCTCCGAAAATGGCTATTTTTCCATAGTAAATCTTTTGTTTCACGCGCAGGACTGTGGCGAAGTAGGCAATGTACTGAATGTTGTTTCATAGGAGCGCAATCGAGAGCGCTCCGTAAGCTCCTTTTCGCACGTTATTTATTAACATTTATACATTACTAGCTTTCCGCCCGCGGCTTCGCCCGCACAGTCAAAGAAAAATCCGCATAGTTCACGTTCCCGTGGGATTTCCGGGATTGCGTCATTTTCCCGGGATAAAAAGTAGCCTATGTCCGTTCTCGGGTATCAAAATATCTTCATGCAAAATTTCATGAAAATTGGTTCAGTAGTTGAGGCGTGATTGAGTAACAGACAGACAGACAGAATTACTTTCGCATTTATAATATTAAAGTATGGATTTAAAATGAACAAGAGTGTATGTAAGGTATTTTATTGATATTAGTATTGGAGTTTTTTACGATAGATTTTAAATAATGAGCAGGTATAACTTTATTATAATTATTTATGGGAGTTCACTGCACCAGCGCTCCTGAGGACGAGCCGCCTCTGCAAGTAATAGGTACTTGCCGACCGCGGCTTCGCCCACTGCAGAAAATTTAACAAATAGTATACTAAATCCTTCCTCAAGAACCACTCTATAGGGGTATGACAGTATAAGGAAGAAACATAAGCAAGAAAAGCTTAACAGTACTAAAATTACCTCACCTTACTACTTCTCCATTTCCAGCGAATAACCAAAAGTAGCAGAATGATTGTCGCCCCAAAGAGAGCCGCTAAAATGACTTCGTTCATTATTTATTACCATTTTAAAGTATTGCATGATAATACAAACATATTGCTGTTTTTGTAAATGTGACACTGACTTTAAGCATGTGTACAAAATATTTCTTTGGTGATTGAATGAGTACGGGTGTGAAAAAAGGTTCTACGCAAATTAACATTTTCAGGAATACTAAAAATATAAAAGCTGTTAGTTGGAATCCATTCTAACGAAATAAGGTAACGCCGATGTTGCAAGTAGATTTAAGTCTATCCAGAAATAATAAACCTAGAGTCTAATTTTCTTCTAAATTTGCCATCGTTTTGGACACAAGCCATAGGCATTTTGCCTACGGATTGCGGATTTTTCTTTCTTATTTTCCATAATTGTAAAGCATTCAATTGCGATTGGTAAATTCTACCATCATAAAAGTAAAATAAGTGCATCATTTTTTATGGGAAAATATTGATCACAAATTTTCGTCAAAGATAACCTATAAAGTGTAAGTAAGTAGGTAGGTAAGTTTTACCTAAAAAAACTATTTTTACTTGACTCATATCATCTAGATTATCTTTATAATATAGGTAAAAGACATTAATAAGGCAACCAACACCCAAATACATTTTCCCAAAAGACCTTTGCAAACATAACCTCAAACCAAATTTAAAACTGTCATCACAAAGCGATCCGTCGTCCATTATCTGAAATCTAAAATCCCAAAGCTGTTATGATAGCTGAATTTCGTGCGAGATCTTGTAATAATTGATGAGTGCATTAGAGACACGCGGCGGGAATGTTTTATTCAACTGCGCAAGATGGCGCCTGCGACGTGCGATGCGGTTTGTAAAGTATTATCGTAATGGCGGAGTTTACTCGCTCACAACTGTTTAATAATTTATTGTGATAAGACGCGACGTTTGTGTTATGTGTAGCGAATTAACATTTGATCAAAATCTCTTAGTTGAAGATACCTAAGTACTGTCTCGCGTAAATTATCATGCAAATTTAGGTAGTAGGTATTTACCTTTGTAAAACGTAGGTTTTCATGATTACAGACTACAGCCCTACAATCTACACAACTTTCTTATTGTCTACTTCTCATTATAATATGATTGTTACCTCCATTTAAAAGCTTTTTACAGCGTTATTTAGAATTAAATCTATTTCGTCCTTTTTTTGTTTCTCAAAATGTCAGGTCAAAACTAATAGGTTATTTTAATTAAGTATAGGTATGTTCCTATGTCTCTACGTCTCTTAAAATAATTAGTGAACCATTTAATTAAAGCTTAGTGCCAAAGTTATAAAAGATTTCACTTCATCAAAAAATATCTACCTAATTATAACAGTCTCCGCTTGTAAGTAAATTGCTTTACATTGTCACAGTTTTATCTTTACAATTCTTTATTCTCGCAGAGATCCGAGTCGAATTAATCTGGCCTCCGCACACATATACGAACTGATTTAATACCCTCTTAACTCTATCCAGCACTTAGTAATTTCATCTAATCCGATATACAAGTTTTAATACCCGGCCCCACTCAGCCCGCGGCTACGAAAAAAGGGACCTTTAAGTCTCGAAAAACTGCACATTTTCACACGCTTACACCCTTATATCGAATAAAACTTTACTATTGTTCTCTCGTTCACTTATATGATAAAAGAGTAGGATACAACCATTATTATCATAGTCAATGATTTGAGAGTCTCTTGTTCTAACATTTTTTCGTATACGTAACGGCGTTTAATGGATTTTTGAGGAGGGACTCATTTTTAAATCCCTTTACCTCTGCCTTTTATAATTGACGGGCTGGATAGCAGTATTTAAAAAAGAAAGCCAGGGTTTTTCGTGCTTTTTGTTTGCGTTTTGCAGATATGAAAGTAATCGCTTATTGATATGAATTAATTCTATGAAAAGATTCTTATTTTAAGAATAAGAAAACGTACGAAAGAAGTAGTCTTCTTACTGAAAATCAAACGAAAAAATTCTTATTCATTCCGTTTAAAAATAGAAACATGATATCCGTAGATAAATTTATCGTTTCCTTATACTTATAAACGGCTGGCTTGTATAACAGTATTGTATATCGCAACTCGGAACCGCAACAATATACAAAAGAAACAAGTCCAAACTTCGGTTCTCGTTCGACACAAAGGGGAGCGAGCTCGTTACCATTCATAATTCACTACGGAAACTCTTCGTACGTTTTCCCATTAGAAATTTTATAAGGTTTTTATTGCGTCGCTCCCGCCAAAAGTTTGCGCGCCGCGTTTGACACATCGTGCTGCGTTCGGAATTATTTTGTTTAAATTTTTTATTTTATCGTTAGATATACCTATCGTTATTTTTATATAATTAGATATAGCTTTTATTAGATATAGTCATATAGCGATTTGTCACTTAACGTTTTCAATTATTATGCTTTCAATGTTCATATCAATGCCAGCATTTATATTTTTAATTCAGTAAGAAAATAAATACTTTTTTATAATTTTACCATATTATCACCAAAATTTATACTTATTTAACTTTATTTACCACCAGACTACAGAAACTCATGCGAATAATTTTAATATACATATATGACTATAATAACGATAAACGTTGGCAACCCTGTCGCCGGACGATCTCTATTAATTAAAGCGCTGTGTAAACCGAGCCTTATCTGGCCGCCGCGGTACCCAATTAGAGCGCCAACCCGCGCCAAAAATTATGCGGCTTAACGATTCCCGCGTAATTTTGACAAACAACCGACGTTCGGATACTCCGTTTAAATACAGATTACTAAATTTCGATGTTGATAAAGTCGTGAAATCGAATACTTTTAATGCGACTTTTTGAAGAAATATTACTGTGGTTAATAGAATTAATTTATGTTTAAATTTTGTAAATCAAATGTATGAAAAAAATGTTTTAAAGATGAAGCTAATCTAAGCTGTTGGTAGTAATTTGTAGTTCATCCATAATGTACGAGATTAATTAGGTACTTATTTAAGTCACTATTGTTAATCTTCAAAGTTAGTAAGGGAAGAAAAAGTTCTATTAGGATTTCGAGAACAGCCTATTTTGCCAAATGTCTGAATAAAAGTCTATTATCAAAATATACATTCGTTAAATTAGTATGTTAGCAGCTGACAAAATTTAATTTATAACCGCACTAAGATTAAAATCATAACATCTGCATCATTAAGATAGCTATCTAATAAACAAATCCGATACAATTTCTCAAAATTGGATGCCGGTTGTTAAAGCGTCAAGTCCCTGTGGAGACATAACACGTCATAGCAATATTCCTATTCATCAGACGAAGCTTCGCTAAACACCGGCAGCCACCAGAGATAACCACGCAGTAAACCGACAACAATACCCGGCCTCGCACTCAATAAAAGATGATATCACATGAAATATGAACTGACGACACCCCACTTTCAAGCCTAAATAACTAACTGAAATTATGTCCTACGCCAACAAACATAAACACCAAAATCCCTAGCAAATATTTCCGCGTTAAGACGTTCTCGAACCGAAGACACTGTTAGTATAATCAAAGCGCGCTCACGAAAACAAACCACACTCTTCACAGATACAGGCAAAATTTCCTACATAAACATACAAACTTACACCGTTTCAGAACGTAGCTGTGACGGCGCGAAACAAAAGCGCGGGAAACACCGCTATTGGTGGAGGAGGTGGGCGGTCTCCCGGATAATATGGCGGAATATTACGAGCCGAGGAGGCATTCAAGGTGCAGCAGTGGGTGGCGGGGCCCTGAGAGAGGTTAATTACCCACTGGATAAGGCAGCGGCTCGCTAATTACTTACTTATGGTGGACTGAAATTAAGTTATCGTTGGCGGGGAAACGACGTTTTGTTTGCTCGGATAATATGTACCCAGCAGAGCTTTGCAGTAATGGAACAAAATTGGCAGCTATTCAGTTTTATCTTTTACGTCTGAGCAACGTCGAGATAATGGAATCATTGTTCGAGCGTAAGACTCCGGGGAGTTTTTTAATCGTTTAATTCAGCTTTATTTAATGCTGAGATGAAAATGAGAGAAAGAATTGTTTTAGAAACTCGGGGAGGAAAAATCGAATAAGTTATACATGATTATGTTGAGCACAAAAGATATTCAAACAGTCACAAACAACACGGACAGCTGTGTCTTCAAATAAAATGCGATAAAATAAAAAGGTTCTGGCGACAAAACGCAGATACTTACATGGAACAAATTTGTTTGCTGGTAATATTGTCGCTTGCGGTCATATTTTCAAGGGAATAGGGTTGAGAATCGTGGTGTATGAAAAAATTGGAGAAGGCATATTGTGGGTAGGTTTATACATATTTACCACAAAAGCGGCTCAACGAGAGATCGCGGGATCCGTTCCCCAGTTTTATTTTTCCAAGCTCTAAATGGAGTCGGTGGAGCATTTAAATAAGTTACGCCCGAAATATGGTAATGTTAAGTAATACGCGGAGAGAATTTGCGTCGTCAGTTTATTTCGTATGTACGTTTCTTTATAACTGTTCATCTTATATTAAAAGTCGCTGGAAATTTCTAGATAAACTCGATTTCACGTAGTTTTTTATAAGATATCTAAATAAAAGGCACTTGGGTCTAATTAGGGTGATTGCTGAAACTTACTAAAGAGTGGAATTTCAACATTTCTTTGCATAATTTAACATTAGTATCATCAATAAATAAATAATAGATAATGCTAAAGTTCCAGAAGGCACTATAAAGTAAAACCATAGACAATACCTAATTAAGAGCCACCGTAAAAAGTGTAAACGCTAACAAAAACTTAACAGCCCAATAAAATAACAAACATTCGATGTAACACTGTACCCGAAATCTCACCACATGGAAGCAAGGGCGGGTTTTTATAAGATAATTAGTAACAAATTTGTAAAACCCGTGACGGCTCCCATGCCGCGCTATGCGCCATCTAGCGGAACTACTTCGAAACATGTGATGCTATTTCTTGATGGATCTTTTAATTTGAGGCCACTTAAGTATATTAATCATGAAGCTTTTCAAATTAATTTGTGACCAATTAAGTACTTGCATATTCTTGAAAGGTTGTGTTTTAACCTTTGAGTGCAATAAGTGTCACTCATACTACAATGTAGGTAGGTATATCGTTAAGTATGCCTAATTGATAGCTATTAGCAGACGTTAATTTTAACTGACTTTCAATAAGAAGCTTTTCGAATATTAGGTACACAGTTTCAATATTAATAATTTGATATTTCACATTTATGAAATAAAATACACTATAAAAGCTCAACAATCTTTTAAATTTCATGCAACATAAAAAACTGCAATCGCTTCAAGAGCTCTACACGTTTTCTAAATCTAAACGCTCACAAACCGATACGTTCCGTTGAACGCGGGGCGCGACGCTAGTGATCCGTGCGTTCCGTTCCTCCCACTACCACCTAATTAGCTTCCGTAAGCTGTAAATCTAATGTATATTACGCCGACGTCAACGCAATGCTTTGATCATGCGTCACGTAAAACGGAACATTTGAACGAGTGAACGGTTTCTGAACGCAGAGTTTAATGTCAAATGTGGCGGGAATTCCGTTCGGAGAATTAGTTTAAATATTTTTTTCAGTATGGAATAATTTTGTTAATATGAATGTGAAGTTAATTAGTAAGCGGCACTGTATGTGATGAATGCTTTTGAATGCAATTATACTAAAGATTCATAATTATTGGTACCTACCGCTACATAATAATTGGCATTTCTTGCATAAAATTTATAAGACTTTCATACTTACTGCCACATATACACGTAAATTTCTTTCACACCTTTCTCAATTACCCAGTTCGCAGCGGCCAGTAATCGTCCTATCATATCAGCCAGCCAGAGACAATCAATTAGGTGCCCCTTTCAATTATATGCTGTATCTGTATAATTGGCTATCGGAGGGGTGGTCTCGGCATTACGGGTGTAATGAGCAATCAATTGCTATGAGAATGTAGGAATTCTATCGGTGTAATTAATCACGTTTTGATGTGGGTACGGTGAAGGGATATGTGTAGCGAGACGGTTATTAGATTTCATATCATTTGTAGGTTATATAGGCGTGGTTTTACGGTAATCGGCGAATAATGATACTGTTTCTAGTGTCTGGGCATGTTAATGGTAGATACATTCATAGACTTACAGTTATAACTACACTAGCTGCGCTCCGCGGTTTCACCCGCGTGGCTCCGTTCCTGTTGGTCTTAGCGTGATGATATATAGCCTATAGCCTTCCTCGATGAATGGGCTATCTAACACCGAAAAAATTTTTCAAATCGGACTAGTAGTTTCTGAGATTAGCGCGTTCAAACAAACAAACAAACTCTTCAGTTTTATAATATTAGTATAGATAGTATAGATTATCTACTAGTAATTATAACCAACGAGTTTACAAAGTGTACTAAAACTAATAACCACTGCACATAGGTACTGCAATAATTAATACATTACATGATACACCAATCGAACCGACATAAAAACAGTACCTAAATATCATCATCTCATGTTTGTTACCTTTACATGAAAGCTCTTTTTCTCTTAAAATTATCAATAAAAATAACGTGATTAAAACGACATTAACTACAATCACTTCCCCTAACTACTATCGTAATCGAAGTCAACAGTTGACTTACTTGGCGTGGAATGATGAATGACGTCAGTACTTAACAGCCCTAAATTATATCATCTGTGGTTTGTTTTTTCGCTAAATATTTAAGTTTTTCTATAAGAGTTGTTCTCAGAACTTTTAAATTAACTGTTCACCTGAATTGAACTGGAAAAACAGAAGAATATGTCACTCCAACTCAAATTGCAACATATACCTTATACGGTACATACTGTTCATTTTATATATTTTCATCTATTAAATCTTTGAAATATCATTCAGACTGTATAACATATTTAAGGATCTCTAGCTAAAACTAGATAGTAATTCCTTACTAATACTGCTCCCATATATCCAGCTATAAAGAGTAAATCATCGCATTATAACATACATTCCGCATCCAAGATACAGACGCAAAATAAACGGATCAAATCGAACGCACACTTCATGCAAAATAGTTCTGAGATTCGGCCACAAGTTCCACGATAAGGACCCTCGTTTGGTCAAACACAACTTGTAAATTGATTGAGTCCGACCAAGCCTTTATTTATTTTCCCCCAAATCTACCACTGCTGAGCAAATTACGACCTTAAATCAAGGCAGTAAGGGTCGTGTTATATGAGATGTGTTGGTCTGTAGTGTTGCCAACACGAACCCTGTTCGAATACCCCTTTGAACATCAGCATCGACATCTAAATTGAGTCTCAATTTCACTATTTGCGCTGATTTTTGTAAACTTATTTTGTGTACGTAGGTGTGATGGGGTTGTAAGAGATTTCGATTTTTAAATTATTTTGTGTCTGGTAAACATCGTCAGTATTAATGTGTTTAAACTTTAAAGCATAAAAAGAAAAACAATACCAGCAATGATGTGTATTTGACCAATTCAAATTTGATTTAGATTCTTATCAAAATGTTATAGAAATCCCCATTTATAACTAGCGCCATTGTTTAAAGAAAAATACCTTATTACCGAGCGAGGCCGTGTAACGTACATTCTGTAAATAAGACAAAATGAAGAATTAAATTACCATTATTTCACATAAAGGAGATGTTTTGAGTAGGGCATATCACATAGCATATCCAGCATACAATTTAAAGTCTAGAACCTGGCTATAAGTACCTACTATTAATTTCTATTGATATCTACATTATCGAATTTATCGATAGTGTAAAATTGATACGTATATTTATTAGACACATGCTGGTTGCCCTGTCTCCACTAGAGTAGTAGTTTTTTTGTAAGCATTTCAACTAATTAATAGTTTATTATCATTATCCTATTCCGAGCAGAGACAAATCCGACAAACCTATAATTAGTTCATTTGTCCTTCAGTAATTATAATTAGTGTGGCCATAAACATCTGTATGTATACAAGATACATCATCACTACATAGTATAAAACAAAGTCGCTTTCTCTGTCCCTATGTCCCTCTGTATGCTTAAATCTTTAAAACTACGCAACGGATTTTGATGCGGTTTTTTTTAATAGATAAAGTGATTCAAGATGAAGGTTTTAGTATATAATTTATTAGGTTTTAGACAAAGCGGGCGAAGCCGCGGGCGGTAAGCTAGTGTAGATATGTAAGATTGCTAAAGATTGCAAAATTCCTCACCGATAGTTCTTCTTCTTCCAGTCGTTTTTCAATGTAATATGAAATTATTTCATTATATGATACCTATAGACATATAAGGTACGGTCTATCAATAGATAGGTATAGATACCTTGCATCCAAATTAGTATCAATTTATTATAACCACAATCAAGATACAGAAGAAGCACTCCATTTACGCCCCCGTGGTTATCAGAGTTCCAGAATTAACTAATCTATCGGATGGCAGTATTAATTGGGGTGCCAGAGAAACAAACAGTTGTTTATATGAACAAATAGGAGTGTACCGTGCTACTTATCAACCTTATGGGAACCCTGGAGGTATTTCAGCGGTTAGCGATTACGTACACTGATAGGAATTGGTTGACGAATGAAACATTTCTATCAGATGGTAAACTTTAAAGAAGTGTTTGAATCAAGTCGAAACAACCTTCGCATGTATTGATATCTGCTTCTTCTTCTTATCTATTCTTTTATCTCATGTGTATAGACCGTACCTACCTGAAGAATACGTTGAAATCACTCGAAGTTTTATCACTTTATAGCTTTTTAAAAATGCTTTAAGCTTCTGGTAATCATAACAAGATAGTTAAAATATATCATTAAAGAAAAAAGCTTTTAAAGAATTCGAAGCTTTTCGAGCTACTGCTACAAATAGCTTACCTAATTGAAGCTGTAACAGTCACACACACACAGTACCTACTCTTATATATACCAGCAGGATTTACTCTTATACATAGTTATGTAGACTTTATTGCTAATGTAATACGTAATAGAATGTCGTCGTTATCTTCGGCGGGTCTTAATCACGGTCTGGCGGACATTACTCAGAAGGAAAGGACTAATTGCTACATTTGTAGGTCGCTAACTATTCGCCTGAAATGGTTGAAATTTCGTACGATCCGTTGATATCGGAATATGTTAGATTTGGGAATTTAATTGTTATGCTGAAATTGATTGGTTTATTAGCTTAGAAGATCCTACAGTTTAGCATGTCTTAAAGCAGTATTTAAGAAGTATGTCTTAAACCCAGTGTTTAAAAATGACAGCGCTTTGTATTATGCCGTCTAGCGCCATCACTTTCCCAAATTGGAAATAATACTGCTGCAGCTGGTACCATCTCAGATTTTCATCTTGGTTAACTGTAAGTGACTAACCAGATTATTAAGTAGGCGTTTACGATGTATCTATGTGAATGTGTATCATGTGTATGAATGTTTTGGAAGCGAATAAAATATAAAACCACTTCAATGATTTATTTTTTAACATGTGTGATATCGATATGGTATCAACGCAAATTAAGAGGAAGGTAATTAAAACAAATTTAAAACATATCATAAAAATGATAAATGTAAGAAATCCTATTTATTCCTAAAACACAGTCAAAGTCGCAAGTAGGTTAGTATTTTCAAAGAATTGATGTCACAAAAACCTACTGTCCTCTATTTCAAATAGGTTAAATACCTAAAGAACAAATTACATAGATATTACGTAACATAATTTAGCTTGGAGAATACAAATGTACGTAATTCTACAATACAAGCTTACACAGCACATTACCACCTTGTAAAATATACGAAGGTGGCAACCCAGGCCTTTGAGATTGGCTCGTTAATTTAACAGCGTGCAACACTTAAGCTAGACGCGCCAACATTTTCTCTAATAAACTGCTCTGTTTTCCAGGCTAAATTATTTTGCGGCTGGCAACCCTGCTTTATATTTATTATCTGTGAAATAAGGTTCAATTTTGTGTTAGAAACGTTTCGTTATCTGTAAAAAGATAAGGGGAAGGTAAGTTTTGGTATATTGTCGTTGTTGTACCTTGGGGGTGCTTTGATTTGTGAAGCAATTTCTGGGCGTTGGTGGCATAATAATTGTGATTATGTACAGTAATAGGCATGCTTAATCTGAATTCTAGAAATGTCAGGAAAACTAAAGAGTACCTACTAGTTAATACGTGTTTATTACTCAAATGGTAAAAAGGTATAAATGATGGTAATATGAATAACTAACTGTACGCAACTAGCTGTACTACAAACAATGAATAACTAGCTGTACTACAAACCGCAGGGTTTGTTCCACTCCTATTGATCTCGGCGTGATGACATAATTATTATTATAACCTATATATGCCTCGATAAATGGACTATCCAACAGTGAAATAGTTGCAAATAGGACTTGTGGTCCCTGAGATACCATTGGATAAGCGCGTTCTAACAAACTCTTCAGCCTTACAATATAAATATAGTTATATGCATTGTCAGATATTAATTTCGTCTTATGTATGTTCTATTATGAATAAATACATTTTGGTCTGCGAAGTTAGCTATTTTCAAATGTAGGTAATTGACCGCCCTTGTCGAGGTTCGGTTAAAAGAATCATATTACGTACATATAAAAACACGAACAAATCATTTTACGTAATGTTAACATGCACACGATTTGACATTTTTATTTTTTAATCCACATTCTAATTTATAGAACAAGGTAATCCAAGAAATCCAAATTAATGATGCCGTGTAAACAAGATGAAAGTGAACTTTATAGCGACAGGGTAATTAATCAAAATGCTTTTTGTTGGTCTTCTTAAATCATTTGTCAAGCTTTTATTTATTGTGTTTGATTTTAAATATAATCTGTTGGGTAATTTGGTGAAAATTATTTAATTTCTAAAAATTAAATCAAATCTTTAAACATTCGTGTTGTTTCTAATATCGAATGAGATGTTTTTTTCGTAATAAATATTTAAATGAATAGTTAATAAATTGAAAAGTGTAAAGGAATTTTAATAGAAACTGCAGAGATAATTTTAAAATGTCTATGGAAAACAATAACCTTTATGTCTTTTCATAACATAAGTATTTGAAAACGTCCCCAAACGTTCGAAACCAATAACGTATCTAATAAAGCAAAATTGCGCACATATCGTTTAATATCTGATTAAAATAAACGAGTAGCAATAAAATCTCGTTCCTTAGAGAATAGAGACAAACGAACAAACCGACTCACTAACATTAATGATTCGTTTACAGCCCGCCCATATGGCGCTTATTTTATAATGGCAACACTTGGGGTGACGCAAAATGGCGGGAGATAAGATATTTGTAATTATAATAAATGAGTTATCGCAGTAATTGTTCTTGTGATTGTATGAAAATATTAAGCGTAATGACCAATGTAGACTGTGTGACTGTGTGTGTAGAATGCAAAAGATTTATTATTTGTGGAAATACTTCTAATATATGAAGTTCTTGTGTCACGGTGCTTGTAATTAAGCTCCGGAATGGCTCTACCAGTTCTGATTAAATATTGTAGCTCCTTAGTCCTTATACTGTCATATAGGCTTGCGAATCGGTTTATATCTATTTTTCATATCCCTGAGATAAAAGGGCCTAAGTTTGCCGGGTCAGCTAGGTGGTAGTAGGTTTATTGAAGTAAGTATCTATATAATATACCTATAACCTATATTTCCCGACGCGTTTCGAATTATTAAAGATCACGATCGATCGCTGGGAGGCTTCGTGGAGGGATCGTTAAAAAAAATCTTAATTTATTAAGAATTCATTCAGATTAATCTGTATTCCGGAGAAAACTGCGTGAAAATTCATAAATTTTGTATTTATTGCTAAAACACGAATTACTATCTTAATATAGATGTGGTAGCCGGGGGAAGATTAGATTTTATTAAGTTTGATAAAGTTCTAATTTATATTGATATAATTAATATACTTATAACAAACACTGCACCTACAAGATACGATTTTAAATCGTACCATTAGAAAGCTTTACATAATAAGCTTTATTTTCTAATAATGTTTTCATACAAAATGCAATCTTTATCTAAACAGCGATAATAGTAGCGTCAACACAATAATTAGGATAATTAAGTTCTGGCTGTATATAAGCTGTATTGTCCCGTTGGACAAATACCTGTGGGGACAAGCCATAAATTGCCCTGCGAATATTTAATAATAATTGGCTTGGCTTTGTTTAACGGGGTGGCGAACGGAACGCCTACCTACACCCCCGCCCGCTGGTAGCGACAGCAAAATAATATTAGTTAATGCAAATTAATTTATCTGTCTTTGTGTAGGTATTTTCTAAAGTAAGTTCTAAGTTCATCAAAAAATATGTATTTGTTGATGAACTTATCGAGGATAAAATATTGAAGCGATCGAAGAGAGACAACAAACCAGTTCCTAATTTCTATAGGTAGATCTATTAGACTACAGGCACATGTTAAAAAATTTATGGGTCATTTGAACCACCAGGTGACCTATCTAGAACGATATAAGAGCATAAAATAATAAGATTCAGCACTATGACGTCACTTGCAAGCTGTCCAACTGAGTGCAGATGAGAATTCGAAAGTACAGGTAGAGATTTTTCCCCCTTGTCTCCATGATTTTTGTACGGCGTTGCGGAATAATGGATTAAAAACAGTATAGAAATAGTATGACACAGATGCCGTACAAAAATGTTACGGCAATGGTAAGGCAAAAGTGCTCCAGTCTAACGAGATAGCCACACTGCGTATGCAGCTTTATGATTTCGTTTATACACTCACATAAACTTATCGTTACAAATTAAACTATCTTTACATCGACTTTTTTGCGGACGCTACCTAGAGATACAGCGTTAAGCCGGTTATGAACGGTCGGTAATGACGGTGTCATTTACGCCGAGAATTATAATTGGGCTGATAACGCGCGCTCGTAATAGACAAGTTAATTTACACCAACAACGTATTATATTATATAATATTATGTAGATTGTAGCTCCCATTATATTGTAGATGTATTATTGAGATTCCATGTAATGTTTTGTGGACGTTTTAATAATATTGTTTTGATTGGTATGTTTATTTCTGTTTTAATTATAACGTATTTCACATGCTCGGTACAATAGTATTTTTTTTTCAGTTACCTTTTTCGTTGAATTCTTAAGCTATTATTCAGTCCAACATCGTTTTTCATACTATTGGCTAACTATTGTGCTTTATTAAGAAAATTATAAAGAAACTGCTTTTCAGCACTCTGAAATAGGTTCAATTGAATGATAAGAAAATTACTAGTATTATTCTTTATTTGTTAGTCACAAGTAGCCTGAAATCTTATTGATAACGATAGAGAATTTATAATTAAGTATTAAAGGAAGGCCAGTCTCTACATTTTCAGAAATCTTGTATTTAACAACCTCACTTCCCAATTGTAATCCATAAAGGTATTTTCTCCTTCAATATTAATCCACTTACACTTTAAAATGAGCATTTGAAAGTGCACAACCCTTAGTCATTTCAATTCACACATATAATTAGGTATAATCTGCTACAGGTGTCCCCATTTTTAGTTTTGGGGTCTTCTATTAGGTGCACGTGCTCTTCCACGTGCCTTTTATTAACTCGAGGATCATAATAATAGGTAAGGTGTTATTCAATACGAAATTGTGTAGGATCTGTTTCAATTTTTGATTACATTTTGAGAGCAATTCCAAGGTATAGATGTCGTGGCCATATCGTAGATTTGCTCATTTCATGAAATGGCCAACATAGTTTGATCAGATCGTTAAATCGTCAACGTTTCACGATTTGGTCATCGACATTTGGCCAGATCGTATAAAATATCTTAGAGAGTCCATAAAACATTAAAAAATTCAGAATAGTTTAACTTGTTTATTGTCATTTAAGTTAGTGCCGCGGTAGCGCCGGCGAATACCAGAAGCGAATGGTTTTTTCAATAGAAAACAGTTAGGTTAGGTTAGGTTAGACTTTAATAAACAACGCACGAGCCGAGCGAGCAAAGCGAGCGTGCCGCGGCAGCGGCCGGCGAGTGCCAGAAGCGAATCGCTTTTTAAAAAAGAAACAAAAATGATCACATTTCGTGAAACGGCCATCCACGTTTGGCCAGATCGACGATCTGGCCAAATGTGGATGACCAAATCGTGAAACGTTGACGATTTAACGATCTGGCCAAACTAAATTGGCCATTTCATGAAATGAGCAAATCTACGATATGGTCACGACATATATATGTAAGAAAAAGCAAAACGAAGGTTTGTGTTCATAATATTATCTATGTAGTTTAGGATACATATTTGTTATAAACTGTATGGTTTATATTTTTTAGGAATGGTTTTGAAATAAATATTCTTCTGTTACTATTTTTGAAAACTATGTAATGTACTAGGTATCTACAGTTAGGTAAAAGGATGTTGGAAAATGTAAATTTAGCGGTATTGCGTTTAAATAATAATTATTTGTTATGCAGTATACCTAATTCTTTACTTTTCCAAATATTTATACAAGAAAGCGACCGAAAACATTTATTAAATGATCTTCAACCTTGACTCATATTATTTAGTCAGCCAGAAAAATACACCAATTAGTATATGTGATATAAAAATATTAAAATCTACATATAACAAAATTCGTGTAGGTTTTACATTTATTGATAGAATACCATAAAAAATCCCGTAAAACACAAAAGTGAATAGTGAATATACGAGGTTCAATAAAACTCAATCGTTTCACGCATCAGTCGGTCGAATTAATCCTCTCGGATTTACCGCCAATTAGTCATGTTGCTAGGCAACGCGTCATATTCGTAAAATGCACAATGTGAAAGGAAAATTTTTGTATTTGGCGGGAACGCCCTTTAGTCACATATAATAATATTATTTAATACTATTCTAGTACTTTAGTTAACGCAGAAATAGTATAACCAGACATGTACACTGTAAAAAGGTAATGAGCCAAGGAAATTTTTGTTTTTTTAAGCATCAGTTATACCTTAATCAGTACCCTGTACAATGTAGCACATTGTACAGGGTACTGACTTACCTACACAACCATTAGAAAAAATATTTCTTCAATTTTGGATTTTGTAGAAGTACTATCTCTCCCTCTTTTTATGTCTTGTCTATATAGATATTAGGTGTAGGTATCTGACCTACACATAATATCTAATATTTTCGATATTTTTTCCGAAGTCTGGTTTATGGTTATCAGATTTTAATATTTTGTTTTTACTTTAAAACATTATCACATTTGATAGCAGGTATTGATTGAGATTTTAAGTATTAATAAATTCAAAACACAAAAAAGTGTCAGTCCTCTGCTTATTCGTTTTATGTCTTCTCAATTCTCCCATAAAGGTGATAATACTCTTATCATTATGTTAATGCAACTGGAAGTATGAGTAAGTATGACGGTAGCATCTAAAAACCAAAGCATTTTCAACATTTCAAAGCCGCTATAAACGAATCCCGATAGCCAATGCTTGATATAACATCGCTTGTTTATTTTCGGATCAAATTCCCAGCGTTATTTGAGTGGAACCGGAGAGTGGTACAGTTTTGTTAATAGTTTAATCTGCGACCGTGATCGAAGCCTGCTGTATGAATAATTGAATATTTCGACCGCCAATGTCGAATTCGCCAATTTCGAATGTTTTCGTTTGAAAACATTCAGGTGTTTTGTTGGGTTTTTAAAGGTGACCAAATCGTAAATGTGAGGCAAGTAAGCTGAAAAGCTATGCCGGTTTTGTCTGTAATAGTATAACGAGCACGTTTGGCTATGTTCATTTTTTTATATTCGCCTTTTGCTATTGTTACTTTATAGGTTGTGGGAAAATGATAAAATAAACTCTGTCCAACATTTGTTTCAGTCCAATTACATCGCCAAAACATTCTATTAGCTACTTAATAATTATCCGTTTGATATTTTTTCTAGTATTCAATTTGTTCTTGTTATTTTTATTAATAAAATAATCGATCCTGATTCACAAAGATAAACATGTTTCAGACAGTTGATAACGTATTTTTAGTGTACAATTCTTCTGTAATTTTCTGCGTACCGCGGTCAATTCAAACAATTTTGCCATCGGATTTCAGAGAGCATTTTATTTTTATATCTGTATTTTAACTTTGTATTAATGTAATGTAATAAATAATAATCAAAGGCTTACTTACTTTATTTCTTTATGGTAAAAAATAAAGTGTCATCTCGTAGAATGTGTGATAGATGCATTACTATTGTTTCACATAGAGGCAGTTAGGTAATCAGTACCCTGTGGACCACCAGATTGAAGGATTGGAAGTGATTACGTAACAAGAAAGTAGGAAAGCGCTCGAATTACTACAATGGCAATATTTTTAATCATAATGGAGTAAGTATAGATATTAGATAGCCTTGCATTAGTCTTCTTATATCACAACAAATTAAACTGCCTCTATATGCAGATGAATAGAAATGAATTCATTGGGAATACAGAGTTATTTAGATATTTTGTTATTTCCAGATCATAAGTCTCTAGAAGAAAATAAGGGTTTTTGTAGCAGCTTTTACATTTATTCCTTCCCTCACATATTAATATCACGTTACAAACCTTCTAAATTTCGAGCTACAAAACAATAGGTCATCAAAAACATCTTCAACAAAAAGCTCCTCCCGTTTCTCCATGAACATTCAAAAGGTGCTTTAAACTTTGGACCCTATCTTTTTCTATCGTATGTTTTTAATTCACCACGTGACTACTCCCACATACATTTCGAGGGATTAGAGCCGTAGCGCAACCAATACACAGGCTGATACTCTGTTCGACTTAAAACAGCTTTGCGAACAAATAAAATTGCTTTTATTTGGATGTTCGTGGAAATGTTTGGAATTTTTAATTATCCGTGCTTCTTTTTCTCGAAAATCTCTTTGTTTATATGCAGTGATAATAATTCACTTGGACAGCGTGAATTAAAGCCTACCTTCATAGAATTGGTTTCAATGATTTACCAGAAAGGCATTAAATTACAAACTGAAGAAGGCAAAATTAAACAAATAATAATTGATATTACGATCAATACAAATCTAACAAATCTATGTATATACATTATAAACGTTGCTTTGATTTTCTACAGCTTTGTAAATATCACACACAGTGAGATTTTTTAATATCAAATTATAATGCAATTAATTATGTATGACTTGTCCAAATTATCGGAAACGTCTGCTAGTTACATCCGCAACCACATTGCTAATGTATAAAGAAACAAAAAACGTTAATTGAAGTCCGATAAAAAACATCCTATATCAATCTATCCCATTTAAATTGATAAATTAATCCTTTAGCAGGGCGCCCCTAAGAAAGAAATCCCATTAGGTAGCGGACCCGATTAACGTTTTAGCAAACCCCTCCTTCCCTATCTTAAGGTTTTCATCTCTTGCCACGATCCTATAGAAATCTATAGCATCCATTGCTCAATTTGTTTCAGCAATTTCCATTTCAGTTCTTATGTACTACGCAATGTATGACGTTTCAGGAAACTGATTTTTTGCATCGTTGACTGTTGTATAAAGAAAAGAATCATATGTAACATAGGTTGGTTTGCATGAGATTTCAATTAAAGAGATACTTCATATAGAACTGCGGTAGACTGATTGTACAACATAAAACTTAATCATTAGCCCACAGCATTAGCCACTACCAAATTGAAAAACCAAGAGTGATAAGTATACTATGATATTTTATAGCGGTATTATTTCCAGTATGGGAAATTGATGGCGTTAGACGAACTATACAAGTATACAACGCTTTCATTATTCACACTGGAAATAATATTGCTTTAAGATATCCTGGTACGGATGCTGGTTTTATTTATGAACGTTAGTTACAATGTTTTTACTTACTGATTTCATACTATCACTTTTATGAGTGTAAGACATTGTTTTTTGGTACGTGCAATTAAAAATATTCATTCATACATTTAATGCAGTTTTTAAGCCTAATATCTACAAAACTAGACACACAGCAATGCGGTACATATTTTCTAAGCGTTGAAACATTAAATTGAAACAACTTAAATAAGAATTACTTGAATAAGTACCTGTAAAATTTATGTACTTACAAATTTTGTGTAGCCTGCCCTCTGCGTAGATTAATGGGCCAAATAAACTTAAATAATATTTTTTATCGCTATGAGATTCAACTATGTAATTAAAAAACAGTTTCTAAAAGAGAATTTTTCGCTAAAAACATCAATATCCACAGGCTTCACATTTACCCATGTGTATTAATACTAATTAAGTGTCCAATTTACTACATTTGACAATAGGAAATCAATTACAGACACAAAACGAATGTAATAGGGGACCATGCTAACAGGTGGGCCTCGCAATATATCACTGGATGGTGACAACTTGTGTTATGAATTGTGTATTTGATACGGATTATAATATTTAACATGAGTATGTTTTTAATTCAATGTATATAAATATAGAGGGTGAAGATTTTGACAAAAAAAATTCGACGGCTCGATATTACAAATATTCTATAATAATATCTTTGGTAGTGACCGATAAATTTGTAAAATATATACCAAAGTAATTGCATTATATTTTATATGCAATTACTTACGAATATAAATTTTATTTACAAGAAATAGTGTGTCTTTTATGTTGCACATTTTTATGTATTCAAATTGATTAAGTTTCTATGTATATTATCGAATTAAATATAATAAATTGTATCAAATGCAGAATCATCAACAAGAGTCCACTGTATTGTGGACAGGGGACTGACAGACGAAGGAACATCTCATTGATTTCAGTAATCCTGCGGGAAATCTTAATGGGATGCTCAATGTGAGAGAAAATGGGCACAGATAACATAGATAATGCTTTAAATAAGGGTACAGATTATATCAAAGGAAATATATAGTACTTATGTAAAAAGACTCAGACACATAAATAGGTTAGGTTTACGTACTAAATGTTGGTCTTCGTGTTTGTCGTTTCATTCTAATTTAAATAGATTCCATCACGCCAATTTTATAACATTTAAACTTATATTGGAATCGTCCATAATTGGTAAAAATTATTAAGAACAAACATAACAATGATTATAAATGACTAGCTGTGCTCCGCTGTTTCACCCGCATTGCTTCGCTCCTGTTGGTCTTAGCGTGATGATACGGCCTTCCTCGATAAATGGGCTACCTAACACCGAAACAATTTTTCTAAATCGGACCTGTTCCTGAGATAAGCGCGTTCAAACAAACAAACTCTTCAGCTTTATAATATTAAATATAGATAACGCTCTAAATTTCCATTCATTGAAGTATGTAACGTATATTCTCCAACCAGAAAATTGATAAAAATGATTCCAAATTAGAATTATTCCCTCCAAAAAGCAACAAGCTCATATAAGTGCGTGTAATCGTCGAAAATATCCGAAACTGCTTGTTACCGGGATATGGGACCCTATTATGTCACACCCTCCCCGGAGGATATTATTTTACTTTGATTTATCACCGCATGGGGACATCTTGTGTTTTGGCAAAGGTGGTAATCACATAACGATTTATTTTTAAACTCATACTTTGTTAATTTTATAGCTCGTATTAGATGTTAAATTTGATAATTTGTAAGATTAAACTTTGATTTTACAACGTTTAAAACAATTTTTAATGTAGATTCACTAAATAACCCGAATTATTATCAAAAGAAAACATAAACGACACAAGTTGTAATAAATCACAAACATAAATAATCACAGGGGAGTGTCTTATTTAAATAATTTGCCATCTGTAAAGGATCATTAATAATATAATTTGTATAATTTAATTGAGACGTGCAGCGAAAATTTTTGAATATCAAAGCGTTCATTGACGCGTATCCGATTGCCCATTATTCGAATAGAGACGTCAAAACCGCGCCAAAATTCAAATTAGGAATAGAATTAGTGTCAAATCGTTAATTTGAATTTTCTACGCAGTTGACGCTGAATAATGTAGGAGACTGGACGTCGAAATTATGAAATTTCTCTTGTTCTATAACAATGGAGGACGGGGATATATTTACACGCTATTTAACAATATTTACGCGATTTCAACACGGACACGTGAATACGTTTAACTAATTTACATAATCTATTAATAGAATTAAGTTTAATGTGTAAAGTCAATTTAAATATATTTGTAATATCGACCCTTTATACATTCGATTAGCAAAGCCTGAGTTATCACTACATAGTATAAAACAAAGTCGCTTTCCCTGTCCCTATGTCCCTATGTCCCTATGTCCCTTTGTACGCTTAAATCTTTGAAACTACGCAACGGATTTTGATGCGGTTTTTTTTAAAAGATAGAGTGATTCAAGAGGAAGGTTTATATGTATAATAACATCCATTAAATAGTGGAGAAGTACTGTTATTTTTGAGGTTTCTAATGTGATGTCGTAAAAAATTACATTTTTTCCGCTTACATTGCAAACGCAGGCTGAACCCTACGAGTTTTATCAAAATAATGTACTAAGTATTATACACATTGAAAAGGTCTACAGAAAAGTCCGCGATGGTATATGTCTATCTTTTATGGATAACCCACAATAACTTTTTTTTGTCATTTACTTTTTACGACAAATAATGGCTAATTTTCGAAGCGATTTTAACCAGTACAGCATTAATCCTTAACCAATTAAATACCTTGAATACATTGTTCATTTAATATAGATCTATATGGCCCCTTACACCGTATGATTTAAGTGAATATTTTCGAAGATATTACAGATTTAAAAAACCGGCCAAGTGCGAGTCGGACTCGCGCACCGAGGGTTCCGTACAAACCTGCAATTGATTTTGTTACAGCTTAAAGGTATTATAGACCTGAGTATTTGGTATGAATTTCAATTTAATACCTCTACGCGTTTATGAGGAAATGGGTAGTAAGTTTAAAAATATAAAAAAAAAATATATTATGTGATGTAACTAAAAATTTATGGTTTTCGTAATTTTTCCTTTATCTATGCTATAAGACGTTGCTTCGTACCAAATTTCAAGATTCTGAGTTCACGGGAAGCACCCTGTAGGTTTTGATTCCCTTGCAAGTGTCGAAAATTTGCGGCATAAACGGCTGTATCTTTTGATTGCGTTGGCTTAGAAGTTTGATTTTTTCACAGCTTCAAGGGACAGTAGACCTGAGTAATTGATATAAATTTCAGCTTCATACCTCCACGCGTTCCTGAGAAAAAGGGTCTTGACAGACGGACGGACGGACGGACGGACGGACAGACGGACAACAAAGTGATCCTATAAGGGTTCCGTTTTTTTCCTTTTGAGGTACGGAACCCTAAAAATTGCGGGACGTAGCGTTTGCGGCGGCACCGGCCGGCCGCCCGGCTATATATTTTACACCCGTGCGAAGCCGGAGCGGGCCGCTATGTTTTTATTGGTTTTTATATACAACGTTCACAGTTTTTCTGTAGTGTATTTAGTATCAGCATTGCACCCGTGCGAAGCCGGGGCGGGTCGCTAGTTTTTGATAAATTATTATTTTGCGTTCGAGCTCTAACTTTAAATCTTCGAAACATTTTAATCATGGATTTACCTCCATTTTCGCATCAAGCTAAGTTAGGAATATTCAAGTTTTTTGCCTTCGACTAAAACTGATATGACGGTCACCTGACCGTCATATCAGTTTTATGACATAGAGCACTGTCTACTCTATGTCTTTCATTATACGTGGATCCTTCATCCTTAGTTATAGCATATAGTGCTTATGACTTGCATATGAGACCTTCGCTTCTGCCTCTCTTTAATTAAGTACCTAATAAAAAATATAAATTTCATTTTTGCGACATTACAAATATCTCAGATTAATAATTTAAGTATTTCTTCCGACCACACTAGAATTTTTCATCTGTACTTTTGCATTTTAAAACAGTTTAAAATATTAACAATCATAATCATGATTATCACTTGATATTGTTTTAAAACTTAACAACACGAGTCACAGTCAAGGTAAAATCATCAAAAATTAGTAACACAACCTATCCCTTGAGGCTTTATTAGTGGCACCCATTTAAACCGTATCCATATAAATTAATGTCAATATTTCCCTTGAGTAATATCAATCTAACGTGTTGTTCGCGGATTACGTTACAAATAATATCATTTCGTACGCTTATTCGTTCTGAATGGTAGTGACTGATATGTTTTGATACTTTATATAACGGTGGAGTGAATAAAAAAGAGCGTGTGAGCGACACGTGTCAGAAGTGAAACTTCTTAATTGGAAAAATTCAAAGATACTAAAATCGTCGCCTTACTTCATGACGTGACGGTATTGCGTATTGCCATGACACGAAATTTTGTTCTTAACGCAACTAAAGAAGTTTAACTTAAAAAGGTTCTCTGTATCTGGGATGTCGAATTTAATTTAATTTAATGCTCAAAAAAAAAATATTTTAAATGGTAAAATGTGTAACGGTAACTACATTACGTAGTTAGGGATATATCCAACAACATTCTCTCGTAGATGGTATAGTTGTATGCAGCCCACATCAAATACAAAACCTTACATAACTGATATATACAAAAACAAAACATTTACTGTAATACGGAAAGATTTTGAATCACTATAATATACTTCTAACTGAAATATCTCCCAAAATATAACATTAATTTTCAATTATGAAATCAAGTATCAAGCACATTCGTTCACACTCGATCACGCAGTAACGAAGTCTCCCCTCAATCGAGGGTTGCTAGTTTACTGTTTCTTTATTCCATTATGTTTCAAAGAGAAATGTCAAAGCTATCGGGCGAGCGCAGTAACGCTTAAATTGGCGAATTAACGTGGGGAGAACAATGGCAACAATTTTGAATTTTGAATTTCGAACACGATTTGCTGATTGTTTTAAATACGTGCTAATTATAATTGTTATAATGATCTAATGTTTTTAAAATGTCATTTAACATTTTGTGGTTGGTGCTTTTGTGACAGTTTGTAAGTTCTAAATTTAGAAAATGGTTTCAAGTAAAAATGTATGTGTACATAGAAAATTGAACGATTGTTAAGGTTAGGGCCTACATTAATAATAGAGGATAGAATATTTATTTTTTAATTTTAATGTATTAAAGGCACCTACTATACGAAACGATATAATGTATTTACCTAATTATTCTTTGGTAAATCTAAAGTGAAGACAGGTTTCTATGACTAATAAGGCGCATGTATAATCACAGATAATATAATACTATTGGTATAATGTATGACTTGTTCTAGAATGTACTTATGTATATACTACTAGGTTTCCGCGCGCGGCTTCGCCCGCGCAGTCAAAGAAAAACCCGCATAGTTCCCGTTCCCGTGAGATTTCCGGGATTGCGTCATTTACCCGGGATAAAAAGTAGCCTATGGCCTTTCTCGGGTATCAAAATATCTCCATACCAAATTTCATGAAAATTGGTTCAGCAGTTTAGGCGTGATTGAGTAACAGACAGACAGACAGAGTTACTTTCGCATTTATAATATTAGTATGGATGGCTATCTACATGCAAAAATTTACCTACAGAATCAACATACACTTTTTAATGTAGGTATTAATAAAGTTAAAAGATCAAGTTCTCAATCGATTGGGCCTTTTCGAGTGCCCTTACAGATAACCATCTAGCCACAAACACAATTTTCTTGGTAAACAAAAATTATTTAGGGGTTCACAAAATACACAATCTAATAAACAAGGGATGTTCGGCTTATCTTTTACCGATCTGTCAATGCAATCTCCCGCCAAATTGTGATTTGATACCCGACACTCTCCCTTGCTATTTAACTATGTTTTTTTTAATAACCTCCACGTATTAATTTCATTGTGTTGCCATTGATAAAAATAGAATATGATAATACGCAGAGACAATATAGTTGTTTTATTTGGCGCTTTTTTGTGTAGATTGGATTATTTAATTAGTATGTATGATATTATAAGTAGAAAGGGAGTTATGACTTCCGTTGTCTCTTTTTTGCTTACGATAATTAAAACATTTTACATCGACGTCTAATCTTGTGTGCGTTAGCGTTTCGTTTTTGAAAATCGAATATTTTGTTGGTAACCTATCTACGCAATGTTTTATTAATTTATAATATCATTGTTAATCTTCTCTAGTCATCTTCATGTTCACAGTTTTTATATGTATAAGTTACTAGTTAATAGCTTTAAATAATGTAAGTATATGAAAAACCACTGGCAGAAGCTGATATTTCTATAGTTTACGTTTTTATCTTGTACACATCTTGTACATAGTCTAGGAAACAGTCTCAACAATTTTTTTTTCAGATTACTATCCAAACTTTCGCATAGATTAAATTTTAAATTAATTTTTTGAAGTGAAAACTTCTTTAGCGGCGTTGGGTATAAAATCTTAAACTCGCGTCAGGACACGTGGCCTGATCGAAAAAGCGTAAGACGGATTTTTTTTTTTTTTTAGCCCTTATATTCCATGCGTAAGACGGATACCATTCCAAAATATCAAACATGCTGAACGTTAATAATCAAGTTTTCACTTCTGCCGGCACTCCCGGAGTGCAACCCGTCTTTTTTTTTCTCAAATCGATTTACTCAACAAAAAAATAACCAATACAGAAGACAAATAACAAAATCACTGGCCAATTAGATTATAGTACATAAGTAGCTCTAATACAAAATTGTTACATCGCACGTGGCGCGCATGCGTCCGTTCCCCAGTTTGACAGCTAAACAAACATGGCCACCGATCGCGGAATCAAATCTTTATTAATATTAGATCGGCAAACACATTGTTCTTTACAAGGGCATTGTGCAAACATAATTTTTGTAATTGCGTTGGTACGATTCTTCCCCTATTATTTTATAGCCTTTGTGGATTTTGTTTGACTTTGAAAATTATTTCTTACGCAAACTGGCTTTCCGCTTTTAATTTCTAACAAAAATATTGTTGAAAATATGTTTCTTAAGCAGTTTTTAAATACCTTAGCATTAAGTTATTTTTGAATAGTTGAGTAACCTTATTAACACAGATAATACAATACTATACGTGTTATTATTCATATGTAAATTGATATTAACGCTAATTACAATATTTTTGTTTTTTTATGATTAGAGTCCCACGGCTGCAACTTGGAAAAGAATGGTTTATTAAAGACGTTTCTTTTTCTACCAGTTGCACATAAATACTGTTATTCTCAGAAGGTATGTACTATGTACACAATAAAATATCCTAAAAGGGTACCTAACAGAATTTAGGTACCTTACTCATACACTTATCCATGCATAATATAAACTAGGTAGCTAATGTTCCTTACCTTATATTTGTCCCACAAAGGTGATAAAATTTATCAACATCAAATAATTTATACCCGTTTTAATAGACGCTAGACATCGTACAGTTATAATATAAAGCGTACATAGAGGCATACATTACCGAATCAAAACAGATATTTACTCGAGGCGAGGATGTGACTATTAATTTACATACTAATTTATCTTGTAATTAAGTACGCCACAAATTGCTATCTCAGCCCTTCATAATCCTTTCGCACTGTTGCTTGAATTTTCTGCGTTGGATTTGTATGGATACGCTTGATCTAGGAATCAATAGATTTTTTTTAAATTGTAAAGAACACTTTTTTCCATATAAACGAATATTATTTTCCTTGTACATAAATGATTCTTATAAGAAATTCACTATGATCTCTTTTAATAAACGTGTACAGTAAATGGTTAACTTTATAATGTTAATCATCAAAGGGTAAACACAGTACCTATTACAAATTTTTATATACCTAAGTAAAACACAAAACAGGTACAGCGACAACTTACTTCTGTAAGCAAGTATCTCTCTACTACTACAATCGAAAAATATTTGTAAACTTGTTATATTTTAAAGAACGATACTCATACCTTTTGAATATTTCTCACCTTAAAAGATAGATATTCATTAAAATTTAGTATTAGTTAATAGGCTCATTTCTTATCTTAGTTTGGTTCATGATCAAGTCGATCACTTCGATGAAACCTTAATTATAGCTTACTCAATCGCCATTTGAATAAATGAATAAAATCGAATTAAATGATTACCACCGATAAATACACCAGGGTAGATAATTTTTGAAACAAAAAAAAATCGCAATCATCTTCTCAAACTACCTGAAATGTTTTTATCGACATCATTTTGCTTTTGAATATGCTGTAAAATATTATACTTAGAACAGATAATTTTTTTTCTTTTGAAATATTACCGAAAAGCCGATACAAGAGAAGATATAGAGTTCGAGAAGTGTGCCTGATTTAGTAAAAGCTCATTATCACACTGTTTGTATGCATTTCCTGAGAACATTTACTATGGTAATGTTTATTTTTTTTACACCATATGAAAGTAGAGATTTCAATGAATAAAAGGCTCCCCAAGTTTTTGAAAAAAGCTGATATTTTGACGGGTGAGTTTTCGATTGAAAATTAGGTTGTTGTTTTGGTATAAATTCAAAATAAGGCGAAAAAATAAATATTTTCAATCAAATAAATTACAGTGTATTTGGGACATAATAAAGTAAGTCTCCACCAAATTTCGTAGAAAAAAAATAAATTTTGAAGTAGATAAAAATAAAAGACCAAAAACTTGGTGTTTTGAATTTTTCACCTAAATTTTGAGGTTATGTGAAAAAATTGTTAATACAAAAGTTGTAGATCCTTTTATTACCTACAACTTTGCTATTGAACTTTTTTCCGTAGGACTTGTAGTTTTGTCGGAAATCGAGAGAGACCATTTTTTTCTCTTAAAAGCTCCCCCCCTCCCACTTCCCGAACTCAGATTGACCGTAATTTATTTTTCCTTACATTTTTATCATATTTTCCTCCTTTTCTAATGGGTTTCATCCTACTGCGATTTTTTTGCTCTTTTTATTATTTTTAAAGGGATCTACCCTAGTGTAAAATATTTTACGAGAAATGCGAAACTAAACAACACCTAAATTTTCTCCTTTGGAAGCCATTATTAACTACCATAGTGTAGGTCCACACTGCGAGCCTAGCGCGGTTGCGACGGCGGGCGCGAAATATCAAACGTATGAAACGCGCCTTTGCGTCCATATTGTAGTGACTAAGGCGGAAGCCTAGCGCGACGGGACTGAGCGAGACAGCGCGCGTAATTTTCAAACGCTTCTGTCCGCGCGTTCTGGCCACACTACGGGCCTAGTCAGCAAGCGACCCAATGCGCGGACGGCGGGGGTAACAAACCAGCTCGGTCTTGTCGCACGACTTCTTATATTATATCCTTTATTGTTTTTCGTAAAATAGCAGTAAATACTTAATTGTTTATAAGTGCGATTCAATCTAAAACACTTATATACACCACAGTAATTTTGTAGGGTATAATCTCAATTCTTCATATAAGATTCACCCGTTATTCCTCTGTTTTTATTTATTTCGTGCACAACTTCTATAATGATCTCATCTCAAAATCGGACTGTCCAGTAAAAATAGCAAATCGTCCAAAGTTTGCAACACCCGATAAACGTGGAACCGCTACATGAGCTCGCGCGTCGGTGTGGCCACCGCGAGCGCCCGCTCGTCGCGCCCGCCACAGGCCGCCGTCACCGCGCATTCAGTGTGGACGCACACTTACAAATATTATACCTACTAGAATAGAAATAAGTGAAAAACTTGCCTAATACCATTTATAAAGTCACTCAATAAGGGCACGTCCACACAAATCGTTCAGTATCACCGCGTGGTGTTGACACGCAGCCGACAGACACGGATTACGGGATCTGCATCACAAAGCTGACGATTGACGACCGCTACCACTGGATTTGGTGTTTTAGCTCAGTTTTATGTCGTTTGCCGTCTTGTCTGGTTACCGCCTTATTATTTATATTGGAAGCTTTGCCTGGTATAAGGCATTCGATGATCAACAATATGGTATAAGGAATAATACGATACATTTTACAGCGCACAGAGTACCTAGTGTTAATATTTTTTTTCTCATTTCCTCATCTATAAACATCTAAATAGGGTGCTAAAATTACCTATAAAGTTAGAGATTACCTAAGTCCAACTACATTGATGTAGTCTAGTAGTACACATACTTTATTGCCCTATTTTTTCTATCAAAATTAGGCATCTTAATCTGTCTAGTCATAGATGATGAAAAGAATTGCTACGATACCGTGTTTTCCACACGGATGAAGTCGCAGACAGAAAGCTAATTAATTTCAAATCTCTCTTCAAAGTTTAATATAATGGTTGTTTTGTATACCGCCCTAACTATTCATCTACTACTATCTATAAACTATTCATCTTGATCTCTGATTGTTTATTGTCTAACTATTTCCAATATCTGCAAAGTTTAAGACCATTGAAGAGACCTTTAGATATCGAGAAATTCAATTTAACGGTTTCTACGAAATTCTATTTATCACTGATTCTTGGTACATATTATTATTTATTAGAATTGATATATCTTATTATTTAAATTTGGAAAGTAATAGGGATAAATATCACGATTTTCTCGAATTATAAAAATCGCTGGTCGCTTTGTATGTCCTGTAAAAACTTAAGAAATAGGTATGTTTCAATAAATAACAGATCCGATGTAAGTATTTTCAATTCTTTCACTTTTGACTTTATCTATTTAACTAGGGTGAATAAAAAAAGTTTATCTACAGCAATGTTTAATTAGTTTTGTTTGTCAAATTATTTTTGAAATAAACTGAATAATTCCACTTCACACACTACTTATGTCTATTTCATTCACTCATTTATAATCCTCAAAATCTAACCGATTGCTTCTCCAACAAAATCAACTCATCATCCATTGACAGTTACAGATGAATCGATTAATACCTTTCAAGAAGACACGACGCAATCGATACAGGTCCCATTTCACGGTCGAACAAGCACGGCGGAGTTCGCGCCACTCTCATGCGAAGTTGGGTTTCATCGGCTTTTACGAAGTTTTGTTTTGCGGCAGCAATCTGAAAGCCAACTCGATTTATTTTTTCGAGTAAATTATTGAAAGCATTTTAATGTTAGCGTTTGCATCAATTATCATGCTATTTTTCCTTTAACCTGTTTTGAATAATCAGTTTCCTGAACTAAGAATAAAGTGTCTCTAAAAATCGTCACAACAATATATTCAAAAGCTTCTAACACGATATCTGAAAATACAATCTAAAGTCTTTAAAAACCCACTCGAAAACAATTACGGATACTACATGGTATTTAAATCCGAATTATCGTTTTAATAAGCTTTAAAATTGATGTAAAGCGTCGTGTGGCGCGCACGCGTCTACCCGCGACGGCGGCCACCCATCAAATGCCTGCATAATTTTTAATCACACGACTGAGTAAGCAGCTAATATTCGAGAACGCGGAGGGTAGTTATGCAATATACCATTGGATTGACTTTTGTTAGCGGAGCGCAGCGAATCATTTTATACTGACGCCCAGTAAAAATGATGTTTTTTTAATGTTTGTAACAATTACCATTTATTGTTATTGCTGTAACGAGTTATGGCGGTCGTGAAAATAATGTATTATTATAACATTGCATATAACAATTGACATGGCTTTTATACATTCTGGTTAAAAATTATACAGTTTATAATTTTTAAAGTTTACAAATACAATTTACTGTTTAAAAATATAAAATATTAGAGTATACTAACTAGGTCACCTGATAACACATACACACACACAATGTACGCCATTTTCCACTGCCCATTCATGTCAAGAACTCAACGCGTAAAATATTAAAAAATTAAATCGTCTCAAAGGATATCGCATTATAAGCTAATAGAGTCAGCAACTGTCCAATAATCCATCTATTGTAATGCTAAATTGTGTAACACTGATCTATTTTTTAATTACACGCCTCGATGGAACTTTAATAAGGGTAAATATGGGGTGATAGCTCGGCTAAATCGGAACCGATTTGGCCGGTGTCCCTTTTATAGCAGATAAATAATAAATATTTTTTGGGAATATTCTATAATTAAATGTTCTAGGTAGGTACCTACTAGGTAATTTAATTTTGAATTATAATACCCCGATGATTTTTAAATATGGCAATAAGATATTGATTAATTATATAGATAAAATATGTAAATCTATATAATATAAAAATGAATCCCAAAATGTGTTGGTAAGCGCATAACTTGAGAACGGCTGAACCGATTTCGTTAATTCTTTTTTTATTATATTCCTTGAAGTACGAGGATGGTTCTTACGTAGAGAAAACGTAAATAAGTACCACGGGCGAAGCCGGGGCGGACTGCTAGTGTAAGTATATTTTTATTAGAGACCCGAGACTTGTAGCTTTTCTGTCCTAACCCACAGCTTAGGACAGAACTCAAACTCAAACATTTATTTATTCAATTATACTTCTTCTAGAAGCACTTTAGAATCATTACATATTTTTAACATTTACCACAGAAAAGCTACGAGTCGCGGTTTGTAAAATCCAGTACTTATTTCTATATTTGATATTATGTACTTTCTTGTAACCTCCATAACTGCAAATTTCACCCAAATGCGGCCATTATTTCTTTGTAAGACTAACAAACATACATCCTCACAAGCTTTCGCATTTATAATATTAGCACAGATAATATAATACAACAAATAATATAATTCTATTCTAGATAATATTACTTACTAGCGACCCGCCCCGGCTTCGCACGGGTGCAATGGCGGCCGGCCGGTACCGCCGCAAACGCTACGTCCCGCAATTGTAAAATCTATAATATCTTCGAAAATATTCACTTAAATCATACGGTGTAAAGGGCCATATAGATCTATATTAAATGAACAATGTATTCAAGGTATTTAATTGGTTAAGGATTAATGCTGTATTGGTTAAAATCGCTTCGAAAATTATCCATTATTTGTCGTAAAAAGTAAATGACAAAAAAAAGTTATTGTGGGTTATCCATAAGAGATAGACATATACCATCGCGGACTTTTCTGTAGACCTTTTCAATGTGTACTATACTTAGTACATTATTTTGATAAAACTCGTAGGGTTCAGCCTGCGTTTGCAATATAAGCGGAAAAAATGTAATTATTTACGACATCACATTAGAAACCTCAAAAATAACAGTACTTCTCCACTATTTAATGGATGTTATTATACATATAAACCTTCCTCTTGAATCACTCTATCTATTAAAAAAAACCGCATCAAAATCCGTTGGGTAGTTTCAAAGATTTAAGCGTACAAAGGGACATAGGGACATAGGGACAGGGAAAACGACTTTGTTTTATACTATGTAGTGATGATACATACCTACTAGTAGGAAGAAGAATTAGGTACAGTTTGAGCAACTCTTCCATCTTACTCTTTATGATAATTGAAATGTCTGCAGAATTTCAAGCAGTGCGTCTGACAAAACAAATCGTCGAAACCAATTTTCTCATACGGATTTAACGGGAGCTTTTACTGAGAGAGTAAAGTACAGTCACGGAGGTAAATAACTCCTGTTTTACTATTCTTTATTTATTATTTTATGTTAACATATTATTTGGTGTAAATCGCATGTATAAAATCTATACGTTGCGGCACTTTGTAAGATAATTCAGCGTGAAGTGTAATTAAAGAAAACTTTAATAGAGATAGGTAAATATGATAAAAATTAGAACCTTTTGAATTTAACGTTTTCTTTAATTAAAGATGTAACAAGTAAATCGTCAACAACAAAGAAGAATGACTAATTATGAATGAATCACAGAATCTAGATAGAGATGCTGTAATTTGCATTATATTATGTCTTTTTAAAAATTAAAATTATCTAGGTAAGTATATCTATATAGAATTTAGATATACACGGTTTCTAATCAAATTAATACATTTTTGCTGTTAGGTGTACATTCCCGCCTCTATGATTCTTTTAAAAGCTTAAAGCTCATTTTGGATTCGCCTAAATATGCAGCTTTTAAATGAAGTCTCAGACGCTGTAGGTTTCCATTAGCATACGTCACGGTTTAAAAATATCGCTTGCCACGTAGCTTTTTTATTATCATTTGCAGTTCATTTCCTGACTTCTATAACTATAAATGATAATACATGTAATATTCAATTGTTATTGGATGATAAATTTATGTAACTAGTATAATGCGATAAATGAATTTAATCTATTACTTCTTTTTTACTTTTATAAGTTTTCAATAGGTTAACGGTTAACGATTATTTATACATAACAGTAAGTTAATATTAGTATTTAATATTTATGTACTTTTACTCTGACTTAGCAATCAAGCTTCTTTTCTCTTTAAAGATCAATGAATACAGCCCAATAACATAGTTGGTTCATTTTTAATAATATTTGCCTATTTATTTGACAAGATAAGCTCATGTTATTTATTTCTTACTCTCATTCGTTCAGTACAATGGAAACGCGCTCAAGTATCGCGCGCGGAAGCAATTTATTAAAGAAGTGAATACCCAATTACTAGCCTCTGACGGCTAAGTGCCGATTTTAGCCGATCGCTTGATCCCGGCTCACCAAACGTTACATTTAAATTTTTATTCAACTGAATTTTCATTTAATTCGCCTGGATCAAGGTTATTGCTTGGCTTTCGTGGGTAAATTGTTCTTTTGCATTTTGCACCAAAGAAGTAGGTAGAGGCTTTTGTTTATGATACAGTAATTATATTTTGTTGTTTTAAAAATCAATTATAGAATCGCCTCACTAAATACCTACCTATTTATAGTCTACAGGTTGTTTTAACTAGCGACCACAGATAATTATAATAATGGTGGGACTATTATGTATTCTGTGCCTCAACCTAAATATAATCCTAAATGTATGTATCGTTTATAATACTGGAAATCGTTTGGCGTAGTGGCAGTCAGCAACTTTGGAGTTTCTTGCCGGTTCTTCTCCATAGATACTGCTTTCCGATGTGGTGATCATTAAGTAAATGTTAAAAATATGTAATGACGATTTAAAAGTGCTTCTAAAATAAGTCTAATTGAATAAATAAATGTTTGAGTTTTAGTTTGAAATCATTACGATAATCGATGAATTCCAATTTGGAACATTTAGAGCAGGCTCCAAGGAGATGTTCGTTTGCAAAAATAGCGGACCTAAATCTGACTTCTGATATATATTGTATAGATCCCAGACATCCTATAGACAGATGTTGCCAACCAGTTTTGTGGTCTCCCTCCCCGCACCCCGGTAATTAAATATGGCATACAAAGAAAAAAATAAAAATTTCCAAAACATGCCGTGTGGGGTATCAAATGAAAGAGCTTATTGAGTAGATCACGAATATATAGCATACTATAACATTTCTTACACTTTCTCTAAGATTTTTTAGAATATTTACGAAAATGCTCCATTTTTGAGTTAACTTTAAACCACTATAGATTGAAAACTCATGAATATATTTTTTAAATTATTATTTTAAATAATTAACAATAGTCCATTGTTTACGATTCAATAGTTCGTACAGTGAAATAGTTGCATGGGGGAGTGGGGGGAGCATTCAAAGATGGCGAGTATATTTTCAAGTTCATATAGTATATAGTTATTTTCATCAAATCCACCACATAGCTCACTTATATTATATTACGAACTATTGAATCATAAATAATGGACTATTGTTAATTATTTAAAATAATAATTTAAAAAATATATTCATGAGTTTTCAATCTATAGTGGTTTAAAGTTAACTCAAATATGGAACATTTTCGTAAATTTTCTAAAAAATCTTAGAGAAAGTGTAAGAAATGTTATAGTATGCTATATATTCGTGATCTACTCAATAAGCTCTTTCATTTGATACCCCACACGGCATGTTTTGGAAATTTTTATTTTTTTCTTTGTATGCCATATTTAATTACCGGGGTGCGGGGAGGGGGACCACAAAACTGGTTGGCAACATCTGTCTATAGGATGTCTGGGATCTATACAATATATATCAGAAGTCAGATTTAGGTCCGCTATTTTTGCAAACGAACATCTCCTTGGAGCCTGCTCTAATTCGAACATCGCTTTTTCATGGTTCTGTTTATTTTTTTTAATCTATCTTTTAGACTATGTGTTCTATAACGATACCTACATCTACAAACCTTTTATCAATGGAGCACAATAAAGCGAATTGCTTCCAATAAGCTTGTTACCAATACAAAATACTCCTTTCTTACAGGAAATGGAACATCTGATGCACTGAATCGATGGTAATCTCGGGATAGATTGACTTACCCAGTGCCGGTTTTAGCCTTACCAGCGCCCTGGGCGAGATTTATACGGCGCCCCCTTACTGCAATTCAAACCCATATGAAATAAATATAGTTTAAAAAACTAAAAAACACGCTTTCAAGATAGATACCACTAAAAAGTAAAAAATAATTATTACTCTAGGAATTAAACAATAATCAATACATAGTATAATTGTGAAAAAAGCGTGGGGCGCTGTTCAAGAGCTGATTATACATGGCACCCCACGATTTTTTCACAATTTTGTTTTTTAACTATATTTTTATTTTGCATTTTTTAGTAAGATTTATGCTGAATAATGTCCATACACTCATATCTTTAATATTTTGTTATTATTTGTACTAGCTTTCCGCCCGAGCTTATAATGTAGCGATAATATTTAATCAATAACAGTCGATAATATGGAAACAAGTCCTAATGATGAAAATGCAGATTCAACTCAGTTTTAAGAATTGTATAACCATAAAACAAAAACGCTTCCCGCCGCCTACCTGTCACTATATTACATACATGCTTTGATCTTTAAAACTACGCAACGGATTTTAATTCAGTTTATTTTAATTTTATTTAATATAACGATTCAAAAGGAAGGCTTGAGTCATCATGTATTAAGATCATGTATTAAGATTTTGTACAAATTACCCAAAATATAAGGATATATGTTGTGTGTAGAAGTCGGAAAAAAATTAGGCGTACGGGAGCTGTCGACGAAAATGCTATCTAAACCCTTTGAGATATAACGAAATAATATATGGTGGAATTGTGTATCAGTTACAGGTCTCCAGAAAAGTCCGTTATAGGACATGTCTATCTCTAAAGAGAACATACTAGTTATATCAATTTTATTACTTTAAAAAATTAGCAATTACAAAGTAGTAATTTGAAAGCTACTTACAGAATTACGGTACTAAATCTTATCATTTTAAATACGTAATTAGCTTGAGTATTTCATAAAGATTATTTTTTCCTTTTACATCTTTCATATTAAATGAATATTTTTGGAGTTATAGCAAAATTAAAAAAATGCGTCACGCAATGATTTTCTGTCGTTGTGATACGAACGGCGCCCTGCGTCAGGCGTGCGACAAGTTGTGCATTATTATTTGTTTAGTCGATAATAAGATAAAAAAAAAAAAAAAACATGTAAAGTCACCAATCCTTGATAAGTGTAAAAATTTTGAATTAAAACTGACCGTTTAAAATGGGTAGAAAACGTGTGTAAAGAAGTCGGTTAGTTTACGTAAAGAAATATTTAATCCTGGCCATCCTTATCAGGATAATAAGATAAATTCATGCAATTATTGTATTGTTACTGGGTTTTGATAAGTATACAAAATTTATATTTTTGGTTTTATGGCATTCAAATGCTTTATAAAAAACTGAAAGAATAGAATAAATTCGATTGCTCTGGCGGGTCACGAGTGGCTGAGTTGGTCAGGCATCCGCCCCGGAATGGCGCGAAAGGATGCGGGTTCGAGTCCCGCCTCGTGATCGAATTTTTTCTATTCTTTATAAATTTAGTATACAAAATTTTAATAAAATCCGTCTTTGAAAAGTGGGTCAAAATCGAATCGAAGGAGAATTGGTTACATACAAACATATGTTTTAAGCTAATCCTGGCGATCCTTATCAGGATAATAAGATAAATTTATGAAATTATTGTATTGTCACTGGTCCTTGATAACTGTACAAAATTTGAATGAAATCCGTCGGTTTAAAGTGGGTCAAAATCGCGTCGAAAGGAGTCGGTTACATACAAACATATGTTTTAAGCTAATCCTGGCTATCCTTATCAGGATAATATGATAAATTTATGAAATTATTGTAATGTAATTCACATTGATATAAAGGGGCGCCTGTTGCGCCCCTTTATATCCGGCGCCCTGGGCGGTCGCCCAACCGCGCCCTACCCTAACGCCGCTACTGGACTTACCTGTACCTTTAGTTGTGTAACAAATAGCTATAAGTCTGTAGTTTATACGACAATTTGCCATTTATCCCTATTTCATTGAGCGATTGATATTAGGTACTAAGTATTTATATACCTAATTATATTTTCCTAATCATTGTTTATTTATGGTTGGTTCCACCAAATTAGGACATGAGAATATTATGTATGACTTCTTATTATTTATTTATGATTAAACATACTATCACAATAATACAAAATCTACAATATCTTAAAAAATACACTTTTCACGTGTTCCTTTATTCACAAAAAACCTATCCGGTATATTAAAATATTAAATTCGTACTCTTTAATTAATATATATTACTAAATAAAATTATCATTAAACCTCTTTTTGTATCCAAGATTAATAAATCTATTTGCGTATGTAATATCACGTGAAAGCTACCGTGTTATGACAAATTAAACACAAATTGGCCACCACTGTCGTACGCCTTTGATCGCGTTTAGCCACACTGCATGCGATTTGCGACAAATTATTACTAAAATATCTCAAAGGTGTATTTAATAGATTCTACGTTTATTCTAATTAAATTATTCCATGTTTTTATAGTGCGTAAAGATTGAACAATGATTTTAATTTTGTTCTCGGCTTCGATGAATTTTAAACAAGATAGTAATTACTACTATAGGTAATTATTCCGCGTAAAAAATGCAAAATTATAAGAAATTGAACAATTCCTTATTCTAAATAAGTCGTAAGTAATAAATACACTCGAATTCTCCATTACCTTATTACATATTTAAAATTAACTGAAGGCAGGAAAAGTTAAACAAAAACATTTTGTTTATACTCACACAGACACTGAATTCACACAAAACTTTCATTTCGTTCAAATTTACAGTACTCGCTCGCCGCTTTTCAAATTTCACGTCTCATCCAATTATTCTTAGCAATAATTTCACCATTTTATTCGTTTACATAAAGAAAACGTCTGAGAACCACAAACTTGTTTCAACTGAACTGTCGCGACAATAAATTGTACAAAATTAAACTTCTGGTAATTGTTATGTACCAGAAAATTTAATAAAAATTCACATGAATTTTTATATGACAAATGACTGTAATATTTTCAAAATTGCGTCTCTATGGTTCTCGATTCACTTTCATATTTCGCGGGAACGTTTATAGCTTTTTAATGCACTACACGACAAGGCGTTGTGAACGACCAAACGTCACGCATTGTGACATTTCAAAATTATTCTTTTTTTATTTTTCGAACATCCGTCAAAACGAAATGACTACATTGAATATGTGGCGGGTACAACCTAACCTCACTTTTATTTTTGCGACGTAGAGTTTAAAATTATTTTTACGTGCATAATATTTATAGGTCACTGTGGTGTTCTCAGCTGCTCAAGAATGAAGTGGAGGATGGCGAGATCAGAGAAATGCGCGGGATCTTTGAACAGCACGACGTACGGTAGCGCCGACGTACGACACATATAACTCATACCATTTGTCACTTTTAATTGCCACTTGTTGGTTGTCGAAAATGTCTAAAGCGGAGCTATATATTTTAGTTTATTGTGAAATAAACGCGGTAAGGTGCCCCTTGTGAAGCTGAAACGTTCGAAAATTAAGACATTAGAAGGCGTTAGGATGATATTTTGTTCAAAGGACTTATTTATACGTCGTCACTGATAACTACTTTGATGTTGGCTTGTTCAAAATTGTAAACGGCTGACATTGGGCTATAAAAAACAAATGGCATCCGTTTTTTAGACGCCACTATTAATTAATATTGAATTGGAACATAGGTATTTACGTCACATCAAGCACAAAATAAATCACGTGATCGTTTTTACTATAATTTGGACTGTGTTCTCTTTTGTCTTTATTTTTAATATAAGTCGTTATAATGATTTCAATTGTATGTTTTTAACAATTTATTGTTTTTATTTGTAGAAATAGGCTATTTGACAAGGTTTTGAAAACTGTCTCAAATTATTAAGATACGTTTATAGAGCACACAAAACACATGTTTCTTAATTTTTTGTAGTTATTCATTGAGAAAATGGAAAATAAAAACATGATATTCAAATATGCCGCCAAAACACAATTTTGAAGAATATGGCGTCTCGCGACCATGGTGACGTCACAGCCGCGTAAACATCAACTTGCTCCTAGTACTTTTGTTCGTTTTTGTTTTAATTTTAGTATAATTAAGTTAATCTGTTTAAAAACCAGAAAATGAGTTCTTATAGGTTGTGTGTAGTTCCTGGATGCAGAAATACAACTATTAAAACCCCTGACAAACTATTTATATGTGCTCCAAAAGATATAAAAATGCGTAGAAAGTGGTTGCAGTTAGCTCGCAGAAATCCAAGTGATATATTATCAATTAAAACAGTTATATTTTTTTGTGAAGACCACTTCAATGTAAGTATGGTGTTGAATACCTAGTAGGCAGTTTATTTTATTTGCAATACATAGTATAAATCGTCTCATTACTTACCTGCTTGAGGTTAGATAATGATATATATAAATTGATGATGTACAGAAAGATTCAAACTCATATCGCACCCTTCAATTCTGTGTTGTCTGTATGTTTTACTAGACACAATTTAAGCCTGATCATCCGGTACCTAATGTTAATGACTCGCTTATTTGATGAAAAACAAAGGGCATAACCTAAAAAATGTATACTTCATAATTATTGTGCTATTGTGATTCATGTTTGTACATTTAACTAAAAAGGTAATGAATGACGAATGAAATATTAACATACGTAGCTGTTTTCACATTTCTCAATTCAGGAGCGTAAAAATCTGGGTTGTTTTTAAAGAACATGCCAACCATTATAGCGTCCACTTTAGGTAGATTTCTACTGTCTGCTTTTTCGAAATTAGGTTCCATGACAAACAAAAATAACACATAAAGAACAAAACTGATTACAGACACCTTGAATCACAAGAAATAAGTTATACTAGAAACAAAACCAAAAGCGAAATTCAGCAACGACGGACGTGAGTAAACGTTGGGATCACTTGTTATTTACGCGGCTGTGACGTCATGGCAGATGCAGCCAATCATGGATGTTTTCGGTCACGTGGTAATTTAAAAAAATATGATGTTTTTTCTCGACGATTTATAAATAAATATGTTATTATTTATATCATTTATTAATTTGAATCGCTTCAAAAACCTTATATATATATGGATAACACAAAAAAGTAATTTATTTTTTATACTGTCAAATAGCCTATTGAAGCCGCCCAAAGAGAAAATTTCCTGTTTTGATTTGCAAAAATCGTCTCAACTGGTAAGTAGATACTTATTTCAAAAGATATTCTATTTATTTAGTCTTCTAGAATTTATAGAATCTAGAAAATTCATCATAAGAATAATGTGTAGTAATTTTAAATTGAAAATTTAGGTACTTACCTATGTTAGATTAGGTTAGGTAAAGCTACAGGCATTGTTTTAGTGAAGTGTAGCATTTTGGTTTTTAATTTCTATATTACTAACTACCGAGAGTAGGTATACAATACTGTATTTTACTACACGTTATAATTTAATTTCAATGACAAACTATATTAGAAATTATCTGCGAATACTCGCTTAGGTACACTCTACAGTCTACTACATATTAAATAGGTAAGTAGTTACTTAATAATGATGACACATGACTAATACGCTAAAAAGGCGGGTAGGTATCAATTATCATCCCACAAGAAAATTACATTCTATTTTAAGATCCGTTGAAACGTGTGTCTAATAACAGGATAATTGATCGCACGCCACCTAAATCGTCGCGCACTAAAGCCGAGACATAAAATCGCTCATGGAAATAACTGTCCAAATAACTTAATTCTAATGAAACGGCGGGAGTTGAATGCGAATCTAATGAGCATCGGTAAAATAATAATAGCCGCGTTTATAACGCAATAAACTAAATATATTCCGCGGTGGTGCGTGACGCGCATCCGAACGTGGCGGTTTGACACACAATTAAAAATGACAGATGACTTGTCGGCCGCCATGTTGGAAACGATCAAAAGACGCCGAAATTCCCCCGAAATAAAAAATCGGTCAACACATTTTTAGCTAGTTAGCGTGATAGGTTTTGTCGACGTCAATCAAAGTTACGCAATTAGCGCGGTCGCTTTTTGATAAATACGTAATTAGTTGTGTGACATTGGGTGTTCATGTACATAATTCGTAGAAATTTCAAATAACTGGACTTGTATTCGTTTATAATGGTGGGTAGGTGTGTGTAGCAGTTTACTTTTAAAATTTCAGTTTTGTCCAATAAGAGTTAAATAATAATTTCAGCGTATAATTAGCTCCTAATTACCTACTTTCTAATAGGAAATTAAAGTATTATTGAATTTATATTTTTGGTTTTATGACATTCAATTGCTTTATAAATATAAATTTATAAAGAATAGAAAAAATTCGATCACGAGGCGGGAATTTTTTCTATTCTTTATAAATTTATATTTATAAAGCAATTGAATGCCATAAAACCAAAAATATAAATTCAACAAAAAAGGTCGTGTTCCATCGTTACAATATTGTATTCACTGAAAAGTGCTTCATATTGGTTGAAATGGTTGTTAATCATATCAATAGATGGCGCGCGGTGTGTCCCTTCAGACACATAAAATTGAAAGAATAGAATAAATTCGATTGCTCTGGCGGGTCACGAGTGGCTGAATTGGTCAGGCATCCGCCCCGGAATGGCGCGAAAGGATGCGGGTTCGAGTCCCGCCTCGTGATCGAATTTTTTCTATTCTTTATAAATTTATAAAGTATTATTCTCGTCCAATTAGTGTATTATATTACAATTTACAATAATCGTTTCAACAACGTTTTAATAACGAAAAAATGGCAGTTTTTATTAAATCGATAGTTACAATATTCTTTAACAAGCTTAAGATGGCTTATTTGCGCAAAATTTCATTCAGAACCGATCAGCTGTTTTTTGTGGAAGAGTAATAATCATAATATGGTTAATGGTACCTACTTTTTTGATTAGATTGTTTGGGCTAATGATATTACATACATATATACCTACGAATAAGTAAAAAGGTGTAAATAGGTAACCGACACAACATTCGATCTTCAAAAACGGCACACTAACGCATACACGATTAGACTTCAAAGTTAGACCGCATGATTAAACTATCGTGAATCGTGAGCAAAAAGAGACTAAAGAACTGATGCAAAATGTGGCTAATTAGCCACATCTCGACGTGTCACTTTTGGGAGAGCTAATTACCTATCTATATCTTTTTTTTTTTTATTCTTTTTTTTTTTTTAAAGAGGATTTGTTCATAATTGAACATGTCATCCCCATAGGAACATCTTAATCTTATATTAACTATTTAATAATCTAAACCTATCTATATCTTACTACTTATAGTATCATTTCGGTTTTAATATCTAGTTTAGGCAGATTAATTTCATCAGTGGCTAATTAGCCACATTTCGACGTGCCACTTACACCATAACCTATCTACATCTTACTACTTATAGTATCATTTCGGTTTTAATAGTTTAGGCAGATTAATTTCATCAGTGGCTAATTAGCCACATTTCGACGTGCCACTTACACCATAACCTATCTACATCTTACTACTTATAGTATCATTTCGGTTTTAATAGTTTAGGCAGATTAATTTCATCAGTGGCTAATTAGCCACATTTCGACGTGCCACTTACACCATAACCTATCTACATCTTACTACTTATAGTATCATTTCGGTTTTAATAGTTTAGGCAGATTAATTTCATCAGTGGCTAATTAGCCACATTTCGACGTGCCACTTACACCATAACCTATCTACATCTTACTACTTATAGTATCATTTCGGTTTTAATAGTTTAGGCAGATTAATTTCATCAGTGGCTAATTAGCCACATTTCGACGTGCCACTTACACCATAACCTATCTACATCTTACTACTTACTCATAATATCGTTGGTTTAGACTGATTATTATCACCTGATTCACCTCACTGACAATTAATTCATTATTTACAGGCCTCGAAGCCCATTTAATCCAGTTCTAAATATCTATTAATGTTATTTGTATGAGACATTTAAAGATAAAAACAATCATTTTGTATTTTTGTTATTGGTCACATTTACTTCGTTATTTCTACTTTAGTTTAGATAGACTTTGAGATACTTTAAAATTGATAAAAAAATGACCATAAATACAGACAATACAGGCATCCCTGACAACGATTTTAAATATTTTCAATGAGTATCAATAGACTATAATAAAGTATTGGCCTGTTCCTGCACTTTTTAGATCATTACAATAATTGATATCTTATTCTTTTGAAACTCGTGGATATTTCATATTATTCATACATTAGAAGGTAGGTAATATTTTAACGGGATGCACATAAATAAAAGATTAAGAACTTGAAAACTATTTAATATCAACATCGAGCTTATAATATCTTCACGGGCTAATATTTACAGCTTGAGCATCAATTATTACAACTTAAAATACAATAGGCGTTCAATATTAAGATACACACAATAATCTATTTACAAATATTTAATACAATTTAATAGCTTGATTACAAATTAATATCACAATATACAGATACAACCAGTAGGGAAACTTCATATAACACGTTCGAAATGGCTCACGCACACAAGCAAGCGTGTTTACGAGAACGTCAAATTACGATTCTCGTAAACACGCTTGCTTGTATGCGTGAGCCATTTAGAACGTGTTGTATGAAGTTTCCCTACTGGTTGTATCTGTATATACATGGTAAGCTTATCCACAGGGCTGCCACTGTTTAAGTTATATTTATATTACACATCGTTTAATTTTAATTTCATTAATAGCATCTTATTTGTAAATTTTAATCGCTATTTACATTGAGTACCTGATAGTTATCATTAAAACATGTAAGATAGAGTATGTACTATATTTATATCAGTAAAGTTATTAGTACAAAATTCAATATAGTAATGAATAATATTTGAAAAATTAAAGACGACGCGGTTGGCGCAGTGGTAAAGTAACTGCCTACTGAGCCGACGGTCCCGGGTTCGATCCCCGGTCAGGGCAAATATTTGTGTGATGAACTCAATTATTTGTTCTTGGGTCTGGGTGTTATTATCTATATATGTATTTATTAAATATTATATTTATCGTCGCCTAGTACCCATAACACAAGCCTTAATTGAGCTTACTGTGGGACTAGGTCGATTTGTGTAATAATGTCCAAAAAAAAAAAAAAAAAAAAAAAAAAAAAAAAAAAAAAAAAAAAAAAAAAAAAGAATCGTTGGCAACCCGTTTTACAGTACATTTTCATATAAATATATTTACAAGTTTAATTTGAAGGAAACTAATAAATCATAATCTTATGTCTTAAATTTATCAGACAAATCAATGCATAGAGATATTATAATGATTTCATTTTTATTACATACAGAAGAAAACAAAATTTCATCAAGTAGTAAGTAAGTAACTACACAGAAAAAAAGAGGTTATTAAGAAAATAATATTTGAATTCACAAAAGCACAATTTTTAATTCATCATTTTGCAATTAGTCACATATTCGTCGGAGGGAAATTTCGATTACAGTAAAATATACCTAATTATAATATTCATACATTTTTCATACGTATAGATTATTCGATATTATAAAGCTTATAAAAGTTTACATCTATTAAGTTTAGAAGGAGGGTAGTAACTAGTACCCATTTTTTCACAAAGGCAAATGAAGTTTATTTTAATAAACTCAAACTTGGGCATTTCTTTTGTTCCACCAGTTTTGAATTTTAACATAATTGTAAATATATTTCGATTCCAGAAAAATTCAAATGCCTCCGTTATATTACATTCATATAGTTACATTCATTATTTAATTGTCACAAACAACTTTATTTAAAGTTTATCTATTATTCTGTATGAATGTGAAAAAATACCGACACGATTAGAGTATTTTCAAATATAATGCAGCCATTAAATAAATTTGTAAACCAAATCTTTAAATAAAGTTGTTTTAATGAATCTTAATGTTAAATATATCACAATCGATTCATAATTTCAATTAAAAATTAAATTGCACTAAAATAACATTATAATACTAATTTACGGCCACATATTCTACAATATACGTACACAGTGCTCATAAAAATATACAGAACATTTTGAAGTAGGTAGTCGAAGAAAGTGCTCAGTTTTTAAAATTCTATGGAAGGTAAATTCTAAGTTAAATCCAAATTATTGAAAACGTTGAAGGACCAAAATGAAAAAAAAAATTATAAAATTTGGTTTCTAAATATTACAAACAACAGTGTTGATGGAGTTAAAATGTGTAGAAATCGCAACGAAATTCTAATTGATAACGATAGTCGATACTATAGAAGAATGCGTACAACAAAGTTCACATGTTCTAACAAAGTCTACATTTACAAATCTGCCTCTAAACCAGACCATCGAAACAGAAAGTACCAGACAGACAAGCACTGCTAATTAGACAGTCCACTTTCATTATCTTTATCGACCCTCGGGTGATCAGACCCAGGTCGTGACCATAATCACGTGTGAGAGTGACCTAACGATCCATGCGAGTGATGATGATTCGCCGCTAGATGATGGAAGTAGGGAGCATACGGGCCAGGTCCTGTGAAGGGGTATGGTACTCCGTGGGGGTATAGCAGACCTCCGGGGTAAGGACCAGACGCGAAACCTCCCGCTGAAGGTGGCGGTACGGTCGGACTGTTGACATCCATCCCAGGGTTCTGCTTTTTCCATTTCGTGCGACGGTTTTGGAACCAGATTTTGACCTGTGTATATAAGTTATGTTTAGAAAGCGCAATATGATTCTTGTTCTATATTTAACATACGGTAAGATAGAACAAAAGGACAAATATATCAAGTATTAATTACAAGAATCAAAAACATTTTTTGCGACGGGTCTAACGTTATGAATATAAGAGAAAAAAAGCTTTCAAAGAATTTACACATGGTGAATTCTTATTAGAAAAAAAATTCAGAAATCAAATATAACAAATATAGATGCATAATCAAATGCCCACCTGAGTTTCCGTCAAGCTGAGACTCAAAGCAAGATTCAGTCGCTCGCACACGGACAAATATCTGGTGGTCTTGAATTTATTCTCCAAAGAAACCAGCTGTTCATACGTGAATGCTGTTCGTGCTCTTCTTGGCTTAGTTCCTCCTTTCGAATCACGGGAACTTTTCCCCTTTTTAGAACTAGAACTTGGGCTTTTAGGGTCACCATTTTCATCAAGATCTGACTGAGTGAGAATGTCGTCATCCATGTTGGAAGTTTGATCATCTGTTTCGACGTCATCAGCCTCGAGGTCTGAATGTTGGAGGTGGTCTTTGACTGTAACAAAAGTTACTGTTAGTTCATGTTGATATTTTAAAGAGTTATTGTGCGTGAAATCTGCATTTAAATTAAAATAAGTCGTAATGCGCATTAGTTTTCAAGCATTTAAAATTATCCATTTTATCTTAAAATATTCAATCATTTCGAAACCCCGATATAATTGTTGGTATAAACAAGTCACATAAAGGATTTACTAATTGGACTAAATTAATGTTTTCTTTTATATCAGTGTCATTAATTATATTATAATTTGTCCCATATTCAGGCGCCTTTATTATTTCGAATTTTATCTCCCATAAAGTATTTAATATACAGGCTGAAATGTTAATAAAACATTTTATTTTTTTCATCATGTTTATTTTAATGTTTTCGTGTTTTCTCCATGATATAATACTCATTTCCGTTTCCTTTTCTTTCAACACGAGTGTTGTCAATGCGAAATAATTTCAAAACTGCTATTAATTTTTAATGTGGCAACATTGGCAACAATTTTCGTCCGGAAACATTAAAATATAATTTATGAGTATACTTCGCTTAGTGAAATTAGTAAAATTCGATATAACGGCCGACAGGATGTATAAATATTAAGAAAATTGTCTCAGTATTTAAGTATAGCATCGAAATCGTTTTTGGAGCGCGAAATAGCAATAAAATCAACATTAGTAAGTGTCAAATCGATATAAAACGATTGTTTTTATTATGTGCGGACAACATCCTTGGAATATGGGCAATCTGCTCAACATTTTCTATTAAAATTATAGACATGCAATTTCATTATGCATAATATCATGTGTATTTAGCATTTAAAGCACCCACCAAATACCCATGTGCATTAATTACCTTGTAAGTTTTTAACATAACCTCTTTTTTCCTCTAAATTCGAATCGAAATATTTCAGTGACATTGACATTTTGATTTTTTTATTTACAACGCACAGGGCACAGACAATAGACTGACAATCGGCTGGATTAAGAGTAAAGTAACAACGTGCTGTTGACTGATTTAAAGCGTCGGTTACCGAGCTAAATTAAATACCTACGCAACATGTACCGTTGTCATTAGTTATTTAGCTGTAAGTAATTTAATGTTAGCGTTGTAAGCTTTAGGACTGTATCACATGGAAATAATTCAATAAATAGATTGTTAATTCCATATATAAAACCCAAGAATCATAGACAAATGATTTTACTCTCAAAATATCATTTACAATACCGTCTGTTTATGTATCATGTAAAGTATCATTAAAACTGAAATGTTCCATTTTCATTGTTTCAGAAGTCCCAAACAAACATAAAAATGTCCCATAAACAGGTAAGTAAGTAGTGTCAACGAAAAAAGATTTCATAAAGAATTTCCTTAATGAAGCCGAAATGAAGCAAACATTATTTGATGCTAAAACAAGAATTGTAAATATTGGAAATTACTGAAAGACAAGAGGATTATTGTCAACTAGAGGTCCGCCCCGGCTTCGCCCGTGGTACATATTTCGCAATAAAAGGTAGCCTATGTCCTTTCTCGGGTATCAAAATATCTCTATACTAAATTTCATGCAAATTGGTTCAGTAGTTTAGGCGTGATTGAGACAGACAGACAGACAGAGTTACTTTCGCATTTATAATATTAGTACGGATTATTATCAAAATAACATTAGGTAAAAGCTAAACAAAGTTTGTATAGAAGCGACTGACTGTTTTAGAAGAGGTATAATATCCGTCTTTTACTTTTTCGAGAATCATGATGATATATTTTAACGTGTTCTTTACATATTTGTTTCCATTTTTTAAGTGAAACTTCTTTAGGCGCGATGAGTAAAAATCTCAAGGTCGCGTCATGGCAATACCGTCATAATTTTGGTATCTTTGAACTTTGAAGTTTCACTTCTGACACGTGTGCTCAGCACACACGCTCTTTTTCTAATAAGTAGGTGTTTTTTATGTCTTCGTTCCTCTTCCAAATAATTAACATTGTACCCACGTCCATAGCTCCAGGAATTTTTAGCTCGATAGAGAATCAATCAGTCTTTAGCTAATCGTGCAAGACATAGACAAACTCACAACGCATAGTTTGTTAATTGCTAAAACAAAAGCATGATTTAAATGCTTCCCAATTTAGCCTTGAAATAAGTCTGCGACAAATTGGAATTTACTACAGCGGTGTAGATAGAATACTATCTCTATGCTATAGTTTTATGTGTAGGTATCTAGGGGAGAGCGGGGATGAAAGTCACATTTTTAACTTTTTTTATGTAACTTCCAAAATACGTTGTTTAGGAATGATATTTGTATACCAAAAGGTAGTGTAATTATTCTGTTACAAAAGAAATAAACGTATTTTTGTGTAATATTATCAGTTGTAGAAATATTTTGTATTTTCACTCTAAAGAAAAATGTGACTTATAACCCCGGGTCAGGGATGGTTGTCACAATGCCTAGGGTAGGTAGTCACATACTAAATAACAGGCAATTTATAAATAGAAAGTCACACTTTGGTCTTATAATTTTACGGAATAGTTTTTAATTAAGAACTCTTAACCAAATGAAACCGTGTCTACGGTCTTTATTTCATTCTGAATATTAATCAATCACAATTTTAGCAAACAATAATAATCGTGAGTCAATATAGAGTCATCAAGGACAGATGGACTTCCAGCAGGTTTGTTAGGGTGATTTTCCGGTGTTGATTGAAAATTTACGGCTAAAACAAACAACCTCAAAACGTAAATAAAGTCATCTCGCATACAGGGGGCTGGTTGATATGTGACAACCAGCCCCCGAAAATTTGTGACAACGAGCCCCATAACACGTTTTAGGAAAATAAAATTGAAAATAAATTCCGATCAATGAATATCTAAAAAACTATACTACGATATTATAAAACACATTTCATCATCATCAAATGACTTGAAAGATTATTACTGTAAAACAAGAACGTATAATTACGAGGTTCGACACAGCAGCACAAAAATTTACTTTTGCTGTGCGAAAACAATAAACACGTGTGAGGCCCTCACGGCAGATCGGAGCGGTCTGACGCGAAGTTGGGACAGCGTTTTCACTGTATCGCTCTTGCCACGCTGTTCAACAGACTTATTCGATAGTTCAGTTTTGTGTTAAGACCGCTGTGACAACCAACCCGTGAGACAACCAAACCCGGTCTCCCCTACTAAATTGTAGAACTTTATTAGAAAAACTTGACCAAATTTCTGAATTTCATTCAAGGATAGAAATTAGAAACCTAATTAATAGTTCAAGTGTCTATAGCTAAATAAAAAAAAATCACCGATTCTTTCCTAATTATAGGTAATTTCGATTAAGAGAGAAGTTATATGAGGTATAATAATTAATAGGTAGTGCAGAACAATGCTGAAATTCGTAAAAGTAGATAAATATGAAAATAATATAAGTTACATGAAGAGAAAAAGACCTACATTCACGACGTAGCTGTAGCAATAATTTAGACAATCTAGGTATTCAGTTTAAATTATTTATTCATTTTTGTTTCCAAATGTCTAACGTCTTTATTATAATAACAAAGAACTAAAAACAACTATACCTCTCGTTACAACAAATTACAATATATTCTGCATTTTTGCGACAAATCAACAGTATTTGGGAGTTGGCCAAGTGGAATGTCATATCAATAAACTTTTTAACATCGTAAGAAGTGTACAAATATAAAATATTCCTTTATCAAATTGCATTGGGGCACATAAATCTTAATACATATGTGTTATCGCGGTTTCCATCATAAATTAATATGATAAACAACGATAGCCCGATAATATGTTTTCAGCTTTTCCGTCCGCTTTTTCCAAAGTTATTTTAATCTTAAATCGTACTTAATGTTATAATTTCCTTATATTTCACAAAATACATCAATCGTATACATTTTCCTTATATATGTGTATGTACGTCAACGTGAACCCTCCAAACCGCTTGCTAAAATAAACAGGCAATGCAAACACGAATTGGGGATTTACAGCTAGGGGAGGTTAAGATGAAAGCCTAGAATATTTATAATGTATAAATATTAATAAATAAATGAAAATTTATTCATACACTACGAAAATATCATAAACGTCAGAAAAAAACAACAAAGGTCTAAAGGTTCAATATACCTAGACAATGAGTAAATAAATAAAATAGATTTTCCGAAAAATAATTAATACAGAAGGTATAATAAATTTATAATATTATTGTATTCAGTAGGTAAATGTTCTCACAGAATAATTGTTTATTTATTCTTCAATGTACCTACCTAGAATTATAGTTATACCGTTGCAATTCCGAGAAATGAATAGATCTCTATAAATAGAGAGTTTAGATTTCCGCGAATTAAAAAGTTTTCAAACAATTGAGTTAGCTAGTGCTTCTGTTATGTGATTTAAATGAAGTTGTTTTTATATATTTTAATTGGAAAATGTAGCCTTTTATATTCATTAGGTAGGGAATGTAGGTACTTTAAAATAAAATTACCCTTTTCAAGCTGGTTCTCCTCGTTTGATAAATCATGAAATTTTAGGAAAAGTAAAAATTGTAAGGTTATGTACGGTACCTACCTATCATCATCATTATCAGCCTACATTTGTCCACTGCTGGACATAGGCCTCAGTCATGGCACGCCACTGAGCCCGGTCGTTCGCTAACTTAACCTACTTTATAAGTATTTAATATGGCAAATGGCAATCTAATACCAATTGTCCAAATAGTCCACACCTATTGTGCCGACAGCCAAACTCAAAATATTCAGCAACTATTAAGTATCATTAATACAAACTCATCTAACTAGCATGTCGCTTACCAAACTCCTTCCAAATCCCAACGAGGAAAGGCTCTTGTAATCGAGAGGGCTTTATTAATTACAAACTTAGACCGCAACCCCCTCCCGATTGTCGAGCAATTACACGCTTTAAGATCTGTTTGCTAAGGCTAAAAATCCCTTAACGCTGAGCCATTAGCCCAAACTGGGCCTTATCTTTTGGGCGTAAGCGATGCCGACGCTTAGTGTCGAATGATGTTGAAATTTCGACTTTAATCCATTGTTTTAGAGCGCCTTTTGGTGTTACGAGTGTGAAGCCCATCAATTTGTTAAATGAAGAAAATGGAGAAGTGTAATTTGAAAGGATCCGTGCTTCGGTGATTTTGTGGATGGGGCCTTGTTCGCAGTTATGTTAAACGATATTGAGGCGTTTTGGACTTAATTTAGTTGGATGTGTGTTAGATCGATATGAGCTTGCCGTTTAAGTATTTAAGATAACCCTTTGTTTTATCGTTTAACATAATGTTTTAGCAAGGAGCTTAAATGATACCTTTTTCGTATTAGATATAATTTCGACTTGCGTAGGAACCACCTATGCAATCACATGGAATGCATTATTATTTATTATGCATATTTCACAATAAAATTTTGATCAATCTTTGGTCATCTCAGTTACATCGACGCTTTTTTCACACTTGATTTTAACACAATTCATCACAAGTTAAATAGTGTTGTATAATTTACAGTAACTTGTACTAAAATATTCTAAACTAGCTGTGCCGCGCAATTTCATTCGTGGACCAACCTATCCAGAAGCTTTTTCTTGAAAGCGTATAACATTTATTACACATAAATTCTTAATAATATCTCAACTTTAGTCTTTCGATGTCCATACAAATAAAAAATAACGTTCATAATAAAATTGCAAAACCCTTATCTGCGCGATGCGACCAAATTGTATTAAAATAAAGGGTGTTTATTACGCAAAATCAGCGTCCCGGAAGCGAAAGTGTCGCGCGTAAACGAGGGGCTTAATGTTGCCAACAATGCTTGCTGACTTTTTAATTACAACCAGGAAATTACGTGAAAACAACCCTAAGTTGCCAGCGTTGTGAATTCCAATTGAGTTTTGGATTTGGAATCGGCAAGTTCGGGTTAATTTTGGTGACATCATAATTATTTGTAAATGGAGTAAGATACTTTGAATTTTACAAAAAGTTGTTGAAAAATCAGGCTTCGAATAGACGCTGAAGTCATGTGCTTGGAAAGCCCAATAAAAATAAAGGAATCGTTAATAATTTTCATAGTAACATATACATGATATTAATTATATTATAAAGAAGTCAACAGCTTATATAGAATTTTTTAAACACAGGACAATTCCATTTAATCACTTTATTTCTGATTAGTAGTAACTAAGAATAATAAATTAGGTATAATACCTAAGCTGGATTAAAATATACATTCCTAGGTTTCTTATATTAGGTAGGTAGGTACTTCAATTCGATTTCAGTGCATAATATTCTACCTATAATTGAAAAATACTTAAAGTAGGTAGTTTTACGTATTATATCTTAATTATAAACCATATTTGCAGCTAACTTGCTTTTACATAATATCTACTACCGAATTAAGTGACACAATACAAATAGGTATGTAAAAAGCTTTCAAGTTCTAGTTAAATAGCATTGAACATTTTGGAACCAAACAAATTCGTAGACAATTCAAAGACTCCAGACATTAATCTACGGATCAGAGCTAAAGGGGCGAATAAGCTAACGCGGACCGAAAGCGCCGGGATATTTATGTCCGCTTGACCCCCGAAACGCCTTATTCACCTTTTATTTTTATTTGAGTGAGCAAGGAACAAATCTTAGCGCAAAAGGGATAATAAAATAATCGTTAGATTCGTTTAGACGACTCTAATTTCACGGATTGGTGCGCAAAGGGTGCGGCGAGCGAAGGGTTGATTTTGTCTCCCTCTTACGTATAGGAACGTGTAATGCTGTCTCGCTTTAGCACGGACCATCGTTTTGCAGTGTTTGCGGGTTTTTCAAGTTTTCATATTAGGATATTTCGTACAAGGTTTTTGTTGTGTGTTAGGATTTTCTATCGTTCGATGTTTTTCTTAAAATACGTTTACTGTCCTGTTGAAATACCTATAGAATATTGTATCTAACTATGCAACACTTACACGGATTGATGTGTAATTAATTACTCTCAAGATGGCAATTAAGTAGATATTAGATACATTTATTTTTAAGAAACATTAGGTAGGTACCTACCTATGCGATTATACAGTTCTGTTGAATCACAATAATTAGACTAGGTACCTATTCTTATAATAAATAATTCCCTATGACAACATAAGTTATACTTAGTTTTTACTAGATATCTAAAAAGTAAAAACTATATTTTAATATTAATTGTAACCTTTTATTTCAGACCTAACAAAAACCTAGGTAGGTACTTACCTAGGTAGTTATATCAAAAATTTGTTAGTTTTAAATGTCTTAGGTACCTATTTCTTATCTAACAACCATTAAAGTCAAAACACCATTTACGATTAACAAAATAAATGTGTAACAACACTTTAAAAACGGAAGTCTTTTAAAAATAAGTACATCATGATACTATTATCAACGTGCGGTAGGTATCTTCTCAATGTTCGTATTGGAAAATGGCGCGGAAGCAATAACCTTATTTGGGTCGTTATAGATCAATCTTATCGTTATTATACTTGATAACATCTTTATGTATCCTCGTAAAATATTTAGTCCATTTATACAGGGTGTCCCACTGTTGGTATACTAAGCTCAAAGCAGGTTATGGTTTTGCATACGCTGAGTACGTAAAAAATACTTAAAAAATTCCAGACGCATTTTTTTTTCAAATAGATGAATTCTTAAAACCCTATGTTGTACACCCCTAACAAGCAACCCGCCCATTTTTGCCACCAGCACGTGAGCTATCGTTTAAGATTATGTTTTCATAGACAAAATGCTCACATCAGAGAAGCGGTATATGCCGGCTGCGCGAAGCTAGAGAAGAAAACATGGATTTTCAGGAAAAATTTAGCAAAACATTTTGACGTATTTTTGTTGTTTAAGTATTTTTTACGTGATCAGTGTATGCAAAACTACAAGTTCCTTCGCGCTTAGTATACCAATAGTGGGACACCCTGTATAATACTATAAGCTGCTCCGCGCGGTTTCACCCCCGTGGCCCCGCTCCTGTTGGTCTTAGCGTGATGATATATAGCCTATAACCTTCCTCGATAAATGAGCTATCTAACACCGAAAGAATTTTTCAAATCTGACCAGTAGTTCCCGAGATTAGCGCGTTCAAACAAACAAACAAACAAACAAACAAACAAACTCTTGCTTGCACAAAGCTTTATAATATTAAGTATAGATTGGACTATTTTCCTTACATAAGAATATGAAAAAAGAACTTGTTTTACGTTTACCGTATTTCTCGATAATGAATCGTACAAGTATGTTCAAAATACATTAACTTCTTACCGTTTTAATTATTACCTACCTACTACCTTCTATACACGGTGTCCCACTATCGGTATACTAAGCGCGAAGTTCCTTGTTGTCTTGCATACACAGATCACGTAAAAAATACTTAAACAACAGAATTACGCCAAAAAATTTTTCGCTAATGTGAGCATTTTGTCTATGAAAACATAATCTTTAACGATAGCTTACGTGCTGGTGGAAAAGTTGGGCGGGTTGCTTGTTAGGGGTGTACACAAAGGGTTTTAAGAATTCATCTTTTTGAAAAAAAATGCATCTGGATTTTTATAAGTATTTTTTACGTACTCAGCGTATGCAAAACTATAACCTCCAATAAGCTTAGAATACCGACGCGACGGCGCCGGCGCGGCGGGACACCCTGTATAATAATAGGGTAAAAGTGGGATAGATGCCCCACTTTTTGAAATAGCCTCATAATTTTAAAAACATGAATCTTATACGAACACTTTGTATGAATATAGCTAGGTTAATTATCTATTTTGAATTACTATATATATTTTTTATCCTATCATTTATAGATAATGTGTAATAAATATTTTTGTAGAACACCTTTTTTGAGGATAGATGCCTACCTAGTTGGATAGTTGCCCCACCATGAAAATACTAAGGAGGATAGATGCCTGCAGAGTGGGATAGATGCCTTACATACTTTATAAACGCGAAATCTTATAAAATTTATATGATAAACCAGCAAATGTCAAGTTAACATAGTTGTTCTGATGTCCAAGAATATACTTGCGCTCGCACTCCTTCTTTTCTTTTGTATTTTCGTGGCATGGTTCTCCTACAATCAGTATAAGGGCAGATCATTAATAAGTAAGTATACGTTACAAAAAAAAAGCAAATTAAACGAGTAAAATCGGTTAACATAGAGAAAACCTCTGACGCAATCAGGTAAAAATATAAACAGTACCTGTGATTATCGATAATAACATGTACATAATATGTATTGAGGGATAGATGCCCTTAGAGGCCCCTAAGGGCATCTATCCCTCGAAAAAAAAGGGGCAACTATACTTTTTGATAAGGATAGCTGCCCCAGTATTTTTTTTTATTAAATAAAAACAAAAGAGCCACTATTTTCACTTAGATTTGTACTTAATGAACCAGTGTATAGGTAGACATAATAAGAAATATAGTGAAATTTATTAATACTTATAAAGTTATGCAAAGGCAAATATCAACCTTTTTAAATTTTAACATGTTCGTGAAGTTCGCCGCGGATATTATAACACGCACTAGCGAAACACGTCTCCACCAAACAACAGCTCATGCGTACCCGAGGTGCGGGGTGATAGGAGCTCCTATTTAAATCATTAATTCGTAGTCACGACTCTGGGAAGTGAGGTTTTTTGAAAATGAGGTTTTTTGAAAATGAGGCATCTATCCCGGTGCGGCATCTATCCCACTTTTACCCTATAATTAAAATGGTTTATGTTATGCCCTAACAATTTTTCTTGCTCTGCGAAATATGTTATTGTATCTATCTATTTTTATATTAAAGACTAAACCTACCTAGGTAGGACCTAGTTTGTACAGTATGCATAATATGACACTGCTACAACTAAGTAATAATTATACCTATGCTAAATTTCTTAACAATCTGTTTTTCAATGGAAAATTTTCGAAAAAAGCTCAGAAAAATGACGAATTTCTTTCCAGCGCCGGTAAATATTTTATGTGTTTAAACGCGAAGTATGTAGAGTTAGTAGGTAGTTATATTAACCAAAAAACAATATAATTATGTTATTAAAAACGTTTAGGTATTTGTTTTTTACTTTTACAAATTGGCCAATATAGTACGTAAGTAGACACATTGCCTCTTTGATGGCTACAGCAACTTTAAAAAAAGCTCTGAGTCGATTTGTGAAAAGATGCTTCCCAAGTTAATTTGCATAGGTATAATAAATAGATTCAAAAGCTTTTAAAAGCATAGGTACTTAAAATGAATTAATAAGTGTTCAATTAATAAAGCTAATAAAGAACAACATTATAAATAAACATACAGATAACTTTTGTATACATTAATCTTTATTGATTTCCTTCGTATCCTTTTATGTTCAATTAATATGAATAAAGCTGTCAGTTTCATAATGAAATCAATTTCTTATTTCAACACTTTATGCTAGTAACTACTTAGGTAGGGGAAATACGTACAAAACGACATGTATGGACAAAATGACATAGTCCCCTAATTTCAAAATTGGCGGGTTTTAGCTACGTCTCCGCGACTGTATCACGTGACGGCAGCCATATTTACAATCCTGTCAGACGTTGAGCATCATTCTGACAGTTGCGCCGCAGTTACCAGTTCAAACTTGTATCTCGCCTTCAAAAGTTTATTTTACAGGTGTTTTTTTCCTATTTTCTGGTGAGTTATTTGTTGTTATTTGTAATTATTTGTATTTAAATCGATAAACTACGCTAGTATCCAGTGATTTCGATTAAGTTTATTGAAATCATTAGTTATTTTATGGAATTATGATTTTTATTTGTTTTTCGGTGAATTGGGACAAAATGACATACATACAAATTGGACAAAACGACATAGTATGCCATTTTGTCCATAGTGTTTCTGTTAACATAATTTTGATGATTTATTTTTTGGGTGTACCTAGTATTGATTTATTTATAATTTTTTAGGTGATATGCCGCGAAACTACGAAAGAAAAACTAATCGAAGAAACAGAAAAAAAGAGACAGGTTAAAAGAAAAATTTGTAATGAGGATGAAATAAATATTTCTGCTTCTAAAAACGCTCAGAGAAAAGAATCAGGGAAGAAATTGAGAGCATCGAGGCAGCGTAGAACTGCTCCGAAATATGATAGCTCAGGAAGCGAAGATTTCTCATGCGAGGCCAATGACGACGATAGTGACTGCGCTTGCATTTATTGCAATGACCTCTTTTCCAATTCTAAGCCCGGCGAAGGTTGGTTACGATGTATAACTTCTTACCTTTGGGCTCATGCGTCATGTGCTGGTGTCCCAAAGAAGACCAAAGCATTTATTTGTGAACTTTGCTCTTAAAAATTTGTATGTCATTATGTCCTTATCTTATATGTCATTTTGTCCATACTATATGGACAAAATGGTTTTTGTTATTAGTTATATTTTTTATTATTATATATTTTATTATAGATCTTACTTAATTAATAGACTGTGTTACTGATAGTCAATGAACCTAAGATGAGTATAAACGATTGAGACTGATTATAATGCCATTAAATAAATAAATATGATTGGAAAACAAAACACCCTGTCATTTTGTCCGTACTTCCCCTACATAGTTATTTCTCGCGACTTCTTGTACGTGGAGATAAATTTTATAATACGCAAATAAATTCACGGACAGACATATACCTACACCTGTACATATTTAATTACTTTGGTATAGTATAAAGCTGAAGAGTTTGTTTGCTTGAACGCGCTAATGTAAGGAACCACGGGCCCGATTCGAAAAATTATTTATACTTAGTCCATTATTTTATCCAGAAGAAATATGAAGGAGCAATGTGAGTTAAACTGTAAAATCGCGGCACAAAGCTTGTCGATGAATAACAGTAAATAAAAGTTTAATTTTCAATACCTATCCTCAGGTACGGTCTACATCATTCCACTTAATCAATCTATAGATACTAATCTATATACCTATATAAAAATGAAACCCGTTTTTTTGGTCACGCTTGAATGGGTGGACCGATTTTGATAATTCTTTTTTTTTATTATATTCCTTGAAGTATGAGGATAGTTCTTATGGAAAGAAAACATAAACATGTACCACGGGCAAAGCCGGGACGGACCGCTAGTAGGTAATATTATAAAACTGAAGCGTTGGTTGTTTGATTGAACTCGGGAACTACGGGACTGATATGAAAAAAATGTGTTAGATAATTCATTTGTCGAGGAAAGCTAGAGCACGCTAAGTGCAATATGACCGGAACTATGCGAGTAAAACCACGGGGCGCATTTAGTCATTTAGTCACCAATAAAAAGTAAAAGGAACTAGATATAGGTACTTAAAAAATAATGTATCCGTCTAAAATTTTGAATGTGTGTAAATTATTTTTAAATGTCAGAACAATCATAATAAGTGATATATTATATCTAAGGCTGAGAAAATTTCACAAATTGCTCTTTTTGCGGTAATAAAGGTATTTAATATTCAATTTATTCTAGGATTTCTAGGTTATATACATTGTGACCTACATTAAATGACAGCATACGTTTCATTAAATATTATGTTATTGAATATCCGTAAAACGGAAACAAACATTTTAATACACATTAGGGTTGGTAATTATGCAAAATAGGGTATCTATGAAAGCGTTTGTCCGTGGTTTTTTACGGGGATGAGACCGTAGCGCATAGCTAGTTATAATTTTTTACCTTTAGGTGTAGGTATATTTCTTGGTAAAATAGTAAACTCTGTTAGGTTATAATCATGTTAGAGTTCTTTACACACGAACGGCAAGTTGTGAACGGCAGGCTACTTCAGCCGTCGACTACTTAGTGGCGACGTCTGAAGTAGCCTCTGCCGTCCACAACTTGCCGTTCGTCTGTTAAAACTCTTATAGGTAATCTATCTCGCAAGATTGTACTTTATCGGTCGAGATTTTGTGATCTGCTATAATTTTTTTGCTGCTATAAAAAAATGTAGTAGGTACCTAGGTATGCACTTGCACTTAGGTGCAGTTAGATGAAATAATTGGACTTAGTTTTAGGTATATATAAGTTCGATAGATGTGTGTGTGTGGACGTTTGTGTGAATCTTGTTACAAATTATTAATTATATTATAGGTAGGTAGGTATTCACAATAAGTCGCTTTAAAGCTATGAAAGTTCCAAAACACAAATTCTATTCTTTTTATAAATAGCCTTTGAATATTAGTAGGTTTATTAACTTTATAATTACATACTTGAATGAACTCATATAGCTAATATACCTACATTTATTTTTAGTATGATTATAAAATTGCATCCGCATAAAGTTTGTTTATTTTCGGAACAATAACAACCCAATTATGATTGTGGCTGTTACAATATTGTATTATTATTAAGTACATACCTACCTATTTATAAAATATCGTTGTTAATTTGTGTTTAGAATACCATTCAAGAATAATTATAAGGCATTAGTTTTATTTATATATACAGGATGTCCCACCGTTGGTTTTCTAAGCTCAATGGAGGTTATAGTGTTGCATAGGCTGAGTACGTAAAAAATACTTATAAAATTCCAGATGCATTTTTTTTTTCAAATAAATGAATTCTTAAAACTCTTTGTGTACTTCTGACAAGGAACCCTCAACCCGCCCAACTTTGCCACCCGCACGTGAGCTATCGTTTAAGATTATGTTTTTATACCTATGACAAAATGCTCAAATTAGCGAAGCGTTATATTATATGCCGGCTGCGCGAAGCTAGAGAAGAAAACATGAATTTTATGGAAAAATTTTGGCCTTTATTAATTTTGTTGATTTAGTATTTTTTACGTGATCAGAGTATGCAAGACTACAAGTTCCTTCGCGCTTAGTATACTTACCGATAGTGGGACACCCTGTATAGGTGGTATACCTACCTATCACAAGTGTAAAAGAAAGGTTTTTAATTTGATTATATTAGGTACCTATGCTTACATATAGGTAGGTAATATAGTGGATAGTACATGCAAAGTGCAGACCGACAAGGCTATTATTTTCATAAATTATCAAAACTTGACCTCATCCAATGTCGCCGTTTTGCTAAGTTTGGCCTTAAAATTGGATACTGAATGATCTATGAGTTTTAAAATGTTGTGGTCACACGCAGATAATCAAATTATATAAGATTTTGGTGTTAATTTATAATAATATTTCAAGATATTTTATAAAGACGCCATGTAGCGAATAGCGACGGTCGAAGAAGCGCGGTACCTACTCATAGATTACAGAGGTTCTAAATTCGAATTTCAGTGTTTTTTTTTAATCGCATTTTCTAAGCGACCTTTAGTTTTAATTTGTTGATAAAAAGAGACTTTATAACAATGTCAGATTAAATAATAAAAAGTCTATAAATTCCAAACGTATACATTTTATTAATCCCGTAAAATCAAACACAAGAAAATGTTGTTATTAATAATTATTTTCTAATACATATTAAAAATAATTTATTTTAATTGAATCATAATATTTTACAATACTTAACCTACATTCCCACAACGCGACGTAAAAAGATTGCCCGTTCCAAAAATTGCAATAAATCTATTAGCGAATTATTGTTTCCTCTGTGAACGGATATTGGCAACACTAACGAGCTTTCGCCAATGACATAATTAAATATCAATTAATGCAATATTTAAGTGATTTGAGAGACATGTGGAAGTGATTAGCTATTAACATAAATAGATAAATATTAATGCCGTGTCCTAATTGGCAAAACAATTGTGCAATTTTTATTAGTGTTAGAATCAATTGCGTAGAGATATTAATGTAGGTATTTAATGTTACGTGGATATTGAGAGTATAAAGGGAAAGTAAAATATATCTATTAGAAGGTAATATTTGTAAATATAGGTACCTATTGCAACGATTGATTTCATTTCATTAGAATTTAGATTATTTTTGTCGGATTAATTTTATCAGATGTATTGATGACTTTTACTTCAGTTCGTTATATCTTTTAATGTATTAATGTCATTAGTTAATTATTTAAAATTATGTAAGTAAGTACAATTAATTATTAGGTAGGTACTTAATTTCTTATAATTAATTTGTTTGTGTATGTTACTTGACTTGTGTAGTTGTACTATACCTATGTAAAATAATATGATGATTTTTAATAATATCATAACTTATTACCTATAGTACCTACCTACGTACCTAAACCTTTACGCTTGCATACCGTTAGATATTGTACTAACTAGATACTATAATTTTTATCGAGTTATTACAAAAGGAGAAAATAATATTGTTTCTATTTGTTAAAATGTTTAAAAAACAACGCGCGTTATTAGATAGATATGTCCAATTTTGATTGTTTCAAAAACAGTCAACAGATCACCAATTGGATATCTATGTTTCTATGCGCGATGGTAATGAGCAGACAAACTAACAAATTTAATGTTAAAGATAACACGAACTAATGGAGCACGGTCGGAACTAATATTTCGGTTCACACCTCATTAATAGGTGTTTAATAAACACATAAATTGCCTTTTGGTTCCGGCACAAACGGCCGATACAATTCACTTTTCGTCACGTCCATAATTGAGACAAGACTGTCCAATTTCACAAACAAACAAACTTAAATTCAAAATCACCCTTAAGTCTGTAGCAATAAAGTTCAAAGTTTTACAGTTAGTGGCAAAAAAATGGTACCTCGTTAGCTAATTTTGTCACGTAGGCAATCAAAATCACAATGGACTATTAATTTGTCGAAATTGCTCGCTACTGGTGTGTAAAAGCTCGCTTTTTTATGTTTTTTGTTCGCAGGTAATTATGTGCCAAGAGGCAATTAATATTAGGACTGAATATGTATAATGGGAATACCACAGATAACGAAAACAGAGATAAAATGTCAATTTGATTCTTGGGAACGATTGTTAAACATTGATCGTTTAATAAAAATCTTCAAGTAGGGTAGGTACCTAACGATTCCTTCTAAATTATATTCTTTTTTCTTTCAAATAGAGAAATTATAAATATTTGATACCGAGCGTACGGCGTACCTAAAGATAAGCCTACCTACCTTTATTTATTGTGTAAGTAATGCAATTAAAGTTTTGTTGTCACATTTACATATAAATTACAATATGATGGTCGAATGTTTCGCGCAGAAATTTATTAACATAACATCCATTGTATGCAGTTACCTATATTCCCGAGTGTACCTATTTGAATTTGAATTTTTATAGTATTACTAAAAAGTAGGTATATCCTGGTAGACCTTTAGCTTGTAGTCTTAAGCTTGTACCTACATATAAACAATTTCTACATTTATGGTCATATTAACCTGCTTTGATTAAAATGCTACGCTGATATGATATCTAGTAACTACGTAGAGCTGAAGAGCTACCTTTTCTTAATATGGTAGAGTTTAAACTCTTACGAAAAGACAAGATGAAGTTTGTTTATGCATTACTTACTAAAACGCTCTAATTAGATTGCAAATTTACAAGATAGATAGATATTATGTATTTAATATTTATAGGTTGCGGCTTTATGCTATGCCAGGAATTTAATTTTCTACATAATTAGGTAGGTAGGTACTTTTTTATTAGAGCAGAAAATCTTTCACATAAAATTAAAATACGTATAAGCTTATATTATAATATATTCATACAAGATTTTAAATAAATACTATAAGAAAAAAAATATTTTAATTGTTTCTGCATTTTTGGCTCTACCTGTAGCGTAGCAATTGCTTGAATAATTTCATGATGTATTTTTATTTTTTATTATTGCACACAAAACAAAATAATACACAAACTATTCTCCTAGATGATACAAACTGATTTTCTGTCATAAATAAACTGATTTTTTCATCCAATGATTAGTTATTCATATTAAATGAAAATTTACTTTAATTTTTACATAGTAGGTAGGTAATAAGATACCAAAGTGAGTAAGATACCTAGTCAATTAGATAAGTATACGAAGCGTTCATTGTTTAAAGTACCTAGTACCTACCTAAGTACATTTATTTCTTCTAATACCTAATATTGATTAACTTTTGTTTTTATCTCCAACAGATAATTATTTTATAATTAATTTCAGCTATACCTAATCACGTTAACCCGTAAATGCTGTCCCGGTTATAATGATGGTACTCACCAGAGTCACTGTCATCTCTATCGTAATGTGGCCTCCAATACGTTTCATCGTATCTCATCGGAACTTCGGTCCTTCCTGTGAATTTCGTTGGATCTAGAATATTCTCCACGGAGAACGCTATAGCTGGTCTCTCTGGGGGTCTTGTTAACCCCAAACGCCTGGTCAAGTCAACCGGCGCGGCTTCCTCCACACCAACGACGTCAACCTCGCCGTTCGCTTCTCCTTCATTTTCCACATCGTCGTCCCGTCTCTCCTCTGACCCTCGAGCCATCGCAAGCATCGTCATAGCAACGCTTATTTATCTAACCTTAGTTTAGACATCTAATCGGTCTACAGTTCATCGACCCACTAATCACAACACATACAGTCGAAATGAGTCCCTATCTCGTATCGTTACTTCAGTCGTGCATATGTAAACATACGACCCGTGAACATCGCACTGAAATCCACGCACGCGCTAACGTGTCGAAACGTCTGTCTACGCCTAACATCCAAACGTCATTGCGATCTGAAATCGGGAAAAGACCGGGCGGGGACAGGAAGGGAGACGCCGGGTGGGGGACACAGATCCCGCCCGCTGATTGGACGAGGGAAACGAGGCGTGCCCGGGGTGGAGAAACGTAATCGAGCAATAAGGTTTAAACAATTTCGTTTAATACGTTGAATTATGTAAGAGAGCGGCGGGCAAGTAATCGCGCACAAGCGATAAGGCCATTTGCGCTACTTCGTTACGTATTAATGGGGCAGGAAATTGACTTATGAATATTAGAGGTCGCGGCGAACTGAAGAACGGGCCAAAGCGGCCCCGTGCGGCGGTGGCGGGTTATTTTCCTAGTTAAGCGCTGAAACAATGATGTTTATTGAGTTTTGAACTTAATGGCTTTTGGGCTGCGGCTGCGAGCGTTTTGCGCCATTAACGTGTTTGTAGAGGTCTATAAATACTCTTAGTTACCTGAAAGCGGCCGTATTAAAGTTGTTAATTTTGCTTTACGTTGGATTTTAGTTTGTTTGCGATGCGATGGGAATTGTGGACTCCATTCGGCTTTACGTTTAATGAGCTGTACATGGCTGTACAGGTAAATTAGCTTGGAGAAATTTTTGCGTTTGTAGTAGTGTATGGTCAGCAAATAAAATAAAACAACATTTTATTTTTAGTTTTTATTTTATACAGGGTTACTTGTAAAACACCAGCAACCTCGCAGGACAAGATAGCTAACATCATAAGTAACAACATTTGTTCTACGACTTTTGGCATAACGCAATAAATTATTTTTAAATGATTTTTTAAACTTTTATTGTACTCTCCTTACATTTGTAAGTCTATGTTCTATTAATTATCGGATGGACGACGCGACGCCCCCTTCCCCCTCTCGTTCGCTTTTTGTTTACGTAATTTTTGGGAGGCGTAGAGTTTATAATATTCAGACGGAAAATTAAATGAATATTTATTTTTGTATGAAAATAAAATCTAACAAATTATCAAAAGTCGAAATGTTGTTACTTATGATTTTAGCTATCTTGTCCTGCGAGGTTGCCGGTGTTTTACAAGTAACCCTGTATATATAAGGGATTTTAAATTAAACTATATGTGTTTCTCCTCTGAAAAAGATGAGACTTTATTTTAATATTTGCACATTTAACATACATATAACTTTTACATTAACAATGTTACTAAAATGAAAAATTTACTAACCTGAAAAAGAAACGACATTTAAAGTTTAATTCTTTAGTTTGAGAAGTCAAAGGCTTGCCTCGACCATGTTTTAACACTGGAGCCATATTGAATTAACAATATAAAGTTACAACACTTACACACAAATTAAACACTAGTTATGGCCCTGCCTTCATACAAAACTGCTGAATACGCCGTTCGCACGGGAATAGAATGTGGATGCGATTTCCCTTAGTTAGCATCCAAGCTTACGTCTTTATAATTATTAAACTGTATAAATTCATTCTTTAACTCCGGTCTGCATCGTGCAGACATGGGTGTAAAAGTCTCATTTTAGCTATTAAATGTAGTTTTTAAGTACATCTGAGTTTTCATTTGTAATTCACTTCAACAAATATTATAACAATAATAACAAATAATAACAACAATCAACAAATACAAAATTTATCAATTAAACTACGTACATAATAATTATAATTTTTGAATGAAATGTGCTTTATGTTCTAACAGTACCAAACGACTGCACGTGGCACCTGCGGACAGCGTAAACTGGTTTATTCTGGTTTTGTGCGTGTTTCCACTTTCCACTATCAAGTGACGATTTATTTATTTGTTTTGTTTCGTAATTATTATGGTCAAATATTAATTATGAAACAAATTATTATGGACACGATATTTTATTGTTTCACGGTAGTCGCCTTGTCGTTTGCTCAAGGACGTAAAATTGAATGATATATTTTTTTTTATAAAGTCAAAACCATTTTCTTTCAAATAAAAACTTGTTTTTATTGAAAACAAAAGTGTTGCTAGGAAAAAGTATAAAATGAAATAGTAATGTTAGGATATCGAAACATTTTTGTATAGGCCAGAACGATATAGTGGAAACGCGCTCTAAGATCTGAGTAATATACACACCACTACATATGCAAAAATTTCTCCAAGCTAATTTACCTGTACCTACTGTAAATTACTTTATTATTTGATGTTAACACGCTGTTTTGGCTTCGCTCGTTGCTGCTAAACTGTTTATGTAGCTTTTACGTATTTTTACGTCACGTTTAAGGGTTAAATAAAGGACGGGAAATGGTTTCGTGTAAAATACAGATACCTAGGTATTTGGAGTTCTTAAAACGTGTAAAATTCTTCACCTACATACCTACTAGATAAAAATAGAAAAATCTTCTAAATATTATTTCTAGTAGGAATAAAGGGAGTAGGAATGTAATTTTTATTAAAATTTCATTGTTTTAGTAAATCTCCCTGATTAAATGTTGTTTATCATGTATATTTAAGTCTGCATCAATCTTTTTAAGATTTTAAAAAAGCCTTAGGTAAATTATTCCTTGCCTTATTAGAGATTTAAGTAAAATTTACCTAAAACAGTGTTCACTGTGCAATGTGCATAGGTTCATTACTCATAGCTAATTAATTGATCCAATGTTATAAATCATGGTATTTTAGTAATAGTTTTACCTACCTATTTAGATATTTTTAATTTTACAGTTTCTATTAATAGCCTAAACCTCTATTTATGATCTTAGAAGTAAGTAGCTACCAAATAAAAACTAGCTAGGTAGAGAAAAATCGATGAAATATGATCATAATATTTTAATGAATCTCTAATCTCTATATCTCTACCTTCTAGAGCTCAAGACAAACAAGGACAGACAGATAAATTAAGCTAAATAGGTATTAGGTGTTACATTTGCCTTGACAGGCCTTGACTGTGAAGAGATTCATGTAGGTAGGTACATAATAATATCACAGTATTACAATATATAATATTTAATACTGTGATAATATGTTGCAGCATTGGTAGGCAAGTAGTTATATCTACCCTACGTTGTAAGTCAGTCGATCCACACTGTCAATTCCGCTAAAACACCGAACTGTAGTTCCCTAATGCTCAGAAATGTTTGCTCTATTCACTAATGAAGGTATAAGATCTGGATAGATCTCACGAAAAGCTTAAACACACACTTTCGAGTTCATAGTATATCCATATACCTAAGTAGGTAGGTACTAGGTAATCATTCGTAGTTTAACGAGTTTTTATTCGTCTCCGGACGCTGTCAGTCAAAGACTATTTATTTTTTACTGGGCCGTTTAATAGATGTTAAAGATCTCTCATTGGGATACCAATGACACGCACTAGTGGTGATTCTGGGCTCGTTGTTTGTACAGAATGTTCTAGAAATATTTTCGAGATTTTTGTTAAAATAATTGATTTGTTAAATGCCTAGAGCTTGAGTCTGAGTCTTGCCGTTGAAAAAGACTCAAACCAAATTAAAAAAATAGGCTACCTACAGATATCGTTGACATCCAAAAGTTAACATTCCTTTCTTATGTCGAGGCCCGAGGGCCTAAGCATTTCAAACTTTTTTCTTTCTTTCATCGAAAGCTATCCTATAGTCCTTTCTTATGGTGAAGGTTTTTCAAACTTGATTTACTGATCCACTTCTTCCTTCTTATAAACCACTAAACAGAAATCTATACTAATATTATAAAGCTGAAGAGTAATGTTTGTTTGTTTGTTTGAACTCGCTAATCTCGGGAACTGCTGGTCCGATTTAAAAAAATATTTCGGTGAGATAGCTCATTTATCGAGGAAGGTTATAGGCTATATCATTATCATCACGGTACGACCAACAGGACTCAGGAGTGGAGCCACGGGGGTGAAACCGCGCGGAGCAGCTAGTTTTATATATATAGGACTCGACTAATAATTGTATTCAGTAATTGTATATTCCTATTTATTATTATTTACCTATCACTTTATTGTGCAAGAAAATAAGTCGGTACCTTACCTACAAGGTAACAAAGACACATAAAATAAAAGCACAAAGGGCGGCCTTATCACTAAGTATGCAGTGATCCCTGCCAGGCAACCATTGAATTTAGTTGTTTTTCCATACTTATTTTAATAGCATAATAATCTTACCATTTAAGTTCAACAGCACACCCTGTGTATACAAGTTGACAAAAACTACCGTGGACATTCCGTCACGTCAAGACGCCAGTAATCAATGATTCGTCTCACCGCTAGGGATCTTTGTAAAAGATATAAACATGAACTGACCGTTTTCTATGTTCCTGTATCATAACTAGATATAGGTATTGAGAGGACAAAATAATCGTAATAAGACATCGCGCTATTGAAGTCTAAATGTTCGTAATTTCAATTAGGTAATGTAAGCTACTAGGTACCTTATATTCATTAGGACCTATTGGAACAAATAGTTCTGAATATTTAAATGTTTTGAAAAGGTTTATACCTAGGCTTTTTTCTTGCTCAAACTAACCAGCTTGTAGACTTTATTTATAATAATAACCATAAAACTTTTTTACTGAAGGCTCTACAATTTTGCTGGTTACATAAACTACAAAATAATCATTGTGAAATGTTACCTACTTAAAAGTGACGTAAGGTAAGGAAACACGATGCTAGTAGCTTTTCTAAATCAAATCGGTTTTTTTAACACTAATGTTTATTTTTTTATTAATAACTGCAAATAATTATCTATTCAAATCCTACCGATCGCGATGCAGTAATTGCAAGTAGGTACTTACGCGTATTGTTATAGGACTAATAGGTATTATTGTATTGCTCTATTTCGTCACCGTTCATCAGAACATCTAAATTCAAATTAAACATTCTACTCAGAATTTAAAAACCCTTTTAAAATTAAATTTCAGAACGCATCGCTTCCATAATTAACGCGAGAAAACGATGAAAAATCTCTGGAAAACAAAGTTTTAAATCATTAATAAACACGTCAGAGCATAAAGTCCGTTTCAGTGGAGGGTTTAATTAAAAAGTTTTCAAAAAAAGATGTCGAAAGCCAGCTTCCCAATTAAAATTCTATCTGGCGATATTAAAACGTTTTATTTTAAGTGATAATAACTTGTGATTGGACGACAGAATTGGTAAAACAAGTGATGAAATTATTTTTCATACTTACTAGGTACTTTCTCGCTAATAAACTACCTACGTAAGTAATTTATGGCTTTGTAAGAATGACTGGGTCGTTTGAACATTTCTCGGGGAACTTGGATCGAGGTGGTAATAAGTACCTAGATCATAATACACACATCAACAAAGTTTAATAGGGATATTTTATATCTAAAATAGGTATATTCGTACAATACAAAAAATACCGCATCAAAGTCCGTTGCGAAGTTTTAAAGTTTATTTTTATTGATGATTATTAAAGGGACATAGGGACAGACAAAGCGACTTTGTTTTATACTATATTATACCTAGTGAATAGTGATAAGAAAGTTTCAAACGTCCACCCCTCCAATAACTTACAATTTATTTAGTTCCTGCTAACAAATTATGAGACCGTAAGTTTATTTTAAGCAAACAAATGTGTCAAGAATGTTAATGAGCAATTTGTTAAACCAAAAAACAATTTGTAAACACACAGTCACATTCAGTTTTTTGTTATTTCAAATGAAGTGGGTCATATTAATTGCAATAACGGTATTTTAGCATCAATCAGGGAAAAATAATTTCTTGTTCTTCATCTTCGAAGTCACCGTTTGTTATTAGTCAAATTGCTTTCATTTTGATCTTATAGGTTACTAACTTAAAACTATACATTTAGTTAATTTTAACCTACCTATCTATCTACCTATAACGAAAATCCAAATTACTTTTCTAGGTATGTATATATTTAATCTCTAGTATAATATTATGTATAGTCTATGGTATTTAATTGAGTTGATTGAAAAGTATTGCAAGTAAGGATAAATGTACAGTAACCTACCTTAGGTAGTGCCGGCGTTAGGGGGGGGCGAGAGGGGGCGATGGCCCAGGGCGACAAATTCTGGGGGGCGCCAAGGTCTGAAGTTGGAGTCTCTTGCCTCTCCTGGTGCAAACCTTCAGAACACCTCAAGTGGGCGCCACAATATTTTCGCCGGTGTGTCAGTGGCCCTTACACCGGCACTGCCTACCTATAATACCTATAGTATCTAATGTAATGAGACAGATTTCTCCAGAATCTAGAGACTAATTATTAAAAACCTTAAAAATACGTGCTAAAACCTTAAAAATAAAGTCCGGTCTTCGGATTTTTTGCAATATTCAAGTTTATTTGTCTAAAGTCAACAGTCAACAACATAATATCAAATCATTCAAATTGCATATCGTTAATCATTATAAATGAATCTTATTCCGTTTTCGAGATAAATTGATAGATATAATTACATCCATCGTGCTCAGAATTCAAATTGGATTATTATTGTCCTGTTTGCTTTGAAGATACTGATTTATAACACTTCTAAATCGAGTGTGGAATATTATGCTTTTTGTAAACTTTTGAATGCTGTTTTAGTAGGAGTTATATTTCGTTGTTTCGTTTCGTTTGTTTAGTAAAAGATGTAAATAAAATATATATTGTTTTCCTTGTTTCTATTTTTAATAACTCATTTAGTTGAAGTACTATCTGTGGAAGTCTTACTTTTCTGCAGGTAAGCATACGTATAATATTGTGAAATTATGTTGAAAGTTCAATAAATTACTATCAACAAATAAATAAAAACAATATATTGTAGGTTTCTTATGTCATTTATTTAAAGCAAGTTCCTGATAATCTTACCGGATGCCATCTTACTTCCACAAGTAGGTATGTACCTACGGATATCCGAACTTTAAAAATCCCATATCGATTAGTTAGGTACTGCTAAATTTTCGTTAAAGATTTTCTTCGGTTTAACCAAAAAACAACAACAAGTTTCTTATCTATAAACTACGTATGTATTCAAAGTTATAGAAGACGTAGGTATAATAATTATAGTTTTCTCTGAAATACAAGTCTATAATATGACCTCTGTTTATGAACTTTATGTTCGATAGTTAGATACATTTATCATTTATTTTTTTATACCTATATAATTATGCGTTACCCATTTAATTACGCAACATTAAGATCTCCGATTACCTGTTAGGTGGCGCAGAGGTAATTTGTCACACACAACCAACGAGACACGTGACAGCCCCAAATGATTTATCGCCGTCCAGACAAAGACCTCTTCAAATACTCCCCTCGCAAAGCAAACAATTCAGCGACAATTATGGAGGGAAACTAACCTCTATATCGATAGCGGAAAAGTTTATTTTCCCGCCCAAATCTGACATTGACGTTTGCCGCTGTCAACGAGACGGCTGCGTTCGGAAATTCCACGACTAATTGTATGTATCGCGCGGCGCAGAACGCATTTGTCAATTGTCGCCATCCCCAAACGGAACGCGAAGTTGAATAACTAATTAGTAAGTGAACTATTTCTGGAACGCTTTGACGGCTTATTAAGATTTCAAATTGAACACAAATTAGATGTCTCGCCTAACTGATTACTGAGCTATGATGTCCTATTTCTTTGGCGACGTTGAAAAATCAAAGGTGATGATGTGACGACAGTTTCATTTTGTGGGTATCAAAAGGCGATATGTTGGGTTTAAGTTAGCTTGTCAGTGGATTATTACTGTCGATATATTATGTACGTTATTTTATCTGGAAATGACGTATTCAATTATGCTTGCTTATTTGACGAGGATAATTATTAACAAGTGAAAAATTATGCAATTTATTTTTAAATTAATCAATACATGCTTACTCAAACCTTTGAATGCACATTTTCAACCACCACATTCATTTTATAATATTGTTATTAATTATTTTATCTAATTACCTATAGCATCATTAAAACTTAAGAACGAGTATGTTAATGTTTGGTTTGTGTATCATACGAAATTTACGGATGTAAGTAGCTAAACTACGACTACCTCTATTAGGAATTTCGGAACCCACACTCATTCAAACATCCAAATTCTCGTCCCTTTCTTTACATACCACTACATTCGACTAATTAAAGCGCAATAATAGAACCAATCCAGCAGCCACATGTTTACAAATAAAATTAATTAGGGCGCGAGAATCGCTGTCAATTCCCAGCGCCATCTCGCGCCATCTGTGTGAATCGTTTGTCGACAAGCGTTCAAATCGATTCGATTCGTCGTGTTTTTTAATCGATTCCAATAGGAACGCGTATCGAATCGTAACCGAGGCATCATTAGGTTGTGTCAATCTGTTCTTATTTTAATTGGCCAATTAGTTAGCTTGCAACGCGAGAAACTTTGAGATTGTTAATTGTAAAACTATCTCTATATCTATAGATACTAAGTACTAACAATAAAACTGCACAACTTACCTACCGCTACATGTATTAACAATACCTACTTATTGTAAGTTTTCGTTTAAGTAAATAAATTATTATTATTACTTCGTTATAGGTAATTTAAAAAAAAACTGTAAATTCCCGACCGAATCGATCTAAAGCCTTAGTACCTATGCATTTTAACTTATACCTACGTTGTGAAAAGAACATACGAGCTAATCTGCAAGCTAAGAAGCAGAAAAAACTATTTACCTACTTATTCCTTATATATGATAAAATTGCAAACTAATATGTAAATTCGATTCTGTTTAAATTCAGGTAAATAATAGTAGCGAAATTGATCATTATAATTGCTTATTAGCAATATATATTTTATAAGCGGATGCCTTTTCATGGTATTTAAAGGTAAGGAATTTATTGGATGAAAGAGAAAGGAACGCTTGCATAGGTCACTAGACGGAAAAAACCCGAGTTTATCAACGGTCATTGTCACCTTCAACTTTATGGATAACCCGCAGAAGTAAATGGTATGGAATAAGAAAAGAAAAGCAAATTGAATTAATACAATATTATGTACAATTTTCAGTAAGTATCTACATCATAATTTAAAAACGTTCAACACTCATATTACGAAAGTATCGAACATAACAATAATCGGCAGTGCCCCCGCCAAGTAGAGCAAAAATGCGAAATAGAAAGAAAGAAAAGAAAGAAAAAACATTTATTGTGAAATGTAGTTTTACAACACCAAATTTACATAATACAAGTCGACGTAAATATTTCCATCTTAGATATTCATCATAAAAATATTTGTTATAAGTTCGTACAACCGACGCCATCTAGCGAAACATCTGGTAAATTCCCTTTTTAGTACGTACAGTCATAAGATATTACATAGGACAAACGTATGGCTATGGTTGAAGCCTATTACAGAATTTCATCGTAACTTCTTTATCAAAATTACACGAAAAACCGTGGAATTGAGAACCTCCCGTTTTGAAGACGGTTACAATATCTCTAATTGTGATTATTAGGTACAATTATTTCCAAGTTAGTATTCAAATACCTAGTATGTTATTATTAAGTACTTGTAGGTTTGAAAAAAGAGGGGTGTACAATGTTAGTATGTTACAATTTACATAATTTACTATCAGGCCGTGGATTCACCGGTGATACCCGGGTGTCACCTGTGCTTATCCGGAAGACCACAATCTACATTTTTTGCAAATTTTACCCCAATCGTATTAGCCTTTTCGGCGTGAAAAGGTAACAAACATATCTTTTGTGCTAAAAATGTTAAGATTCAGAAAAAGGAGCAATTTGAAATTTCTATCGAATAAACGTTGGTAAAGTTTTTATACGTTACTAGGGTAAACTTGCCTAATTCGTACCTCTTAAGGAGAACCTCAAAAATTTTGGAAATGAACAATGATACACAGTTATTTCTATTAAGTGATTATAATTTCACTAATGTTCTATTAGTATTTCAACAAAAAATGACATAAATCTTATAAACTTCTGAGAAATAAACAATTTTCAAAAACTTAAAAAAAGTACGATTTAAGACCATTCGTCTTAAATCGTACTTGTATATTCTTAAATCGTACTTTGAGATCCTATCATTGGTTTACAGTCTTAAAAATCAAAATCTTAATAATCTTCTCCTCTTTCTCTTAATGTTAATGTACCTAGATTAATTCTTATTAATACAGCGGATGGTCTTTGCCAAATCCTGACAGTCATCGCAGTAATAACATTTTGTTTTTTTAGTTGTTCCTGCACATAGCTCATGTACCCATACTTCACAATGACTGCATTTAATCATGTTTTCTTTTACGTCTTCTTGACATATTTTGCAATACCAACTGTCATTTTTATTTTGTTCTTGTTTCTTTTTTTTTGTTTCATTTTTGAGGTGGTTTCGTTCGTTCGTACCGGTACGTTTTAAGAAGTTGCTGCGAGTACGAAATAGGCACAAGTATCAAATGAATTTCAAATTTTCCGCAAAAAAAACTGTCAACGAACAAGCCGGCTTTACTATGTGAAATATATTCCCAAATATACGCATAAATATATAATAAACAGTTAAACAACTTATGAACGGTATACTTGGAAGACAGTTCTTGTGGAGTATGCGAAAAAATTACTCAAACAGTAAGAAAAAACTTACCTGTTCAATATTTTAGTCGGGAGCAACGTAACAGGTGTTTATTTGTCACATGGCAATATGGCCGACTATTATTGACATTTTATGCCATCAGAGGCGCTGGTAACTATTACCCAAGCCGAGATATAGACGAGGTACGATTTAGGCGCAGGTACGAATTAAGCAAGTTTACCCTATGTTTTATTCTACAATCGAATTATTTACAGATTGATTAGTTTCTATGAATAAACTGCTATTACTACTGTAGCTATTTTACTTTTTGTTTAACTTTATTTAGAATATCCTTTCAATTGTAAGTAATCTTGAATAAACTTATAAACTGTTATGACTAATGGCAGACTAATTTACGGACAGTTAATTTATTTTTACCTTCGCAGAAATAATTTGTCTGTTAGTAGTTACATAATAATTAAAAAACCTAAACATAATTATGTAAATTTAAACCTGTCAACAGAATTCTACCTTAGCCCACAACTTTAAAATGACGATGTCAAAAAAAAAGAAAAATATAACATGGCGGCCATCCGTACCTCGGAGCAATTAGATCCGTACCGTCTCGACGAGAAAATTTTTCCCGCTATAATATTTTCACCGCGAGGCGTGGGTTGCCACTAATTGGATTCCTGTTACAATAAACGCGTCAACCCTCGCCGCAAAAAACACCCCTATTTAAAACTTTGGAGATAAAGTACGAAATAAAAACAGAAGGCAATTTTGATTACCTACGAACTTTGTTTATTTACATAATAAATGAAGCATTTTTATGTACTTTACTTAAAAATTCTATTTCAAAAGTTGCTAGATAGTAGATGGAGTAACCTTGAAGTTCATAATAATTATGCTAAATATCACGACATGCAAAGTGATCCTGTCATTGTATATAAATCATAATTAATTAAATTCGATTGTATGTACATGTTGCAAAAGGATCTTTATAAAAATTACTTACAATCTAAGTAGTATGAATTTTTATTAAAAAATTTCGTTTGCAAGATAAAATTATAGAAAAAGTACAATTATATATATATAATATAAAAAGCGAGTACTCAGTACAGTCATTCAAATATTAACATAATATGAATGAATGTTAAAACCGTTAAAAAACAGTTAAACATTCCCCACAAATAAAGCCTTGACATTGAAACAAAGTAAGTGACAGTCTAAATCTACATCAAATAATAAATTTTTTACAAGACTCATTTGATTATCTTTTTAAATCACAATTACAATGCATAAAAAATACTGTGAAGGGTAACAGGTAGTACAAGGTAACTGGTCCAGAATTAAACGCAATGGCTAGTCGTCAACACGTCTAGACCAGGCTTTATTTTAATTCATTCATTGTTAAAGACTGTACTATTTTTATTGTTGTCATAGATTATAGAACGCATTAAAAAAAAAACATAGTGATGTTCGAAAATTTCAAATCGGATTTCAAATTGAAATGGCGGCAGTATTTGGCAGCATCTCTAGGTGAGTTTTCTCATTTTTTTTATGTTAGATAATTATTATATCGAATTAATATTTAGTTTACTACTACTTATTTAACAATTATACAATATGTTCAATATAATTATATTATTTCTGTATACTTTACCATTCAGTTTATCTGATAAAGAATTTTTTATTCTTTTATTAATTAGGTAACTAGGTCCTCAATATTTAATGTTATTTGTTTAAAACTAAAAATAAAACATTGTGTTTTTTAATTATAAGGATACACGTTACATATATTCGATACTGGCCGCATAAAAATGAATAACTAAAGGTTTTTTTATTAATAAATTAATTTAACAACTGAGTTTCATAATATTATGCACACAGAACAGTAAAGTAGATAGAAGTGTGATGTGGGCGTGGCCCACGTGTCACTGGTAAGGTAAGATCACCTAACTTGCTCTCAGTTGTGCGCAGAAAAATATTCGAGTCGGTTGTCAGCTGTCAAACCTTTTTTCCATATTTATTCATTAATTAGGACGTGTTGTTCGGTATTAGAGTGCAAAAATGATAGCAGACGAAATAATATCAGCAATGGAGGCATTTCATACCATCGGTAAGTCTTATTTTTATTTATTTTAATTATATTTTATGTTATAACTTCGCTTGTCGTAATTTGTCAAAATTGTATACAAATATCTAGTCAAAATGAACCTTAATCCGTAAGAAATTAGTACTATTATAGATTGAACAGCAAACAAGACTTTCTGGAATATTATTGCAATAAACAAACGAATGTCGCTTTAGTGATGCTTGTGGCGCATATCGACAGTATCGATACTTTAGAAAAGACAAACATTATAAATATTAAATTTTATTTTATTTTTCCTTAGCTTTCATTTGTCCAATTTATTTATAGATTTCCCAAAGAGGCTAATTTAAAAGAGAAATGGATAAATGCAATGTGACGAGTTAACTGGATGCCGAACAGCACTAAGCGGTCTAACAAAGGCCACCGATACAGCAAACCTACGGCAGTTCCAAGATTTAAAATAATGCATATTTTCTGTTTGTATTTTGTAAATATAGATTAATACTATTCTATTCCGTTTTTTATTTAATAATAATAATATAAAAAGACCTACTTAGTAGTAATAAACATACTCCAAAATGTGACACATTATACTATACTCATATAAAAGAAAGAAAAAAAAAATACACAAAAAATATTTATTTGTGAATTATCGATAACAAGGCTGACATCCCTCAGAGCATAGCATCAGATAAATATCAAGTTAATGTCATTAATGTTGAGTGACACAAATTTCAACCTTATCTCTATGTGTTGAGGTCCAAAGTTATATTTATCGAAAACTAACGCCCTCTGTTGTGGAGTAGCTGAATGTTTTCGAATTTGGAATTTCTGTGCAATGAGAAACAAAACAGCTAATATACCTAGGGATGTTATACTAAAATAAACCGTAACATGGTGCGTTAGGGTACATATTGAAATGCTGAATTTATAACCTAAGTCAGTTTTTACTCAAATTAAGCTGTCCAATCAAAGGCATAGTTTACTTGTAGTGTACTGTATAACTATCGGTTTAAATGTGTGGGTTTGGCGACACTGGTTTTCATACTAATTATGACATTATCGCACTTCTATATGGTTTTACTGTTCTGTGATTATGCACTACACGAAACCTTGAAAAATATTATTTAAGCTGCAGTTTGAACAATGAACATATTGTGGACGAAACTGTAATAAATTTATATACTTACTTCCTATTAAAATTCGCATACTAGATAATACATTATAGAATAATAGTTGTAAAACTTAGGTAAGTAGGTACTTAGATACTACGTAAATCCGTTGTTTTTAACAAATAAAAGAATGCCATTGTTTTGTCGGTAAAACTTTTTATTCTCATCAATTAACGATTTGTTTCGGTGTTTACAATGTAATTTTAATTAAATGAACCCAAACGCAAAAAAAATTGCAGCTACGAGTTTGTTTGTGTCATCAAAGCTCCGTAACTGATAAAACGATTCGGTTGCTGATTACATTTTAAATCGTTAAATGAAAAATATTTTTTTTAATCCAGTTTGTACCAATTATTTAAAAGGGAAGCAACATAGGAAATATGTATTGACAGGTTCTTAGTAGGTAAATAAAGTGACTTATTTCAATTTGGTCATAATATCATTTTTACGAAGTACGTAGAGATATTGAACGAAAAATAATATGAATATTAATTAAAGCTTTCAAATAATTATTACAACAAGCAGGTAAGTATGTTTTTATAAATATACTGATTATCTTAACATTCGTTTCGGTGCAATGACCTTTGTAACGTAGACCGGAAGCAAGTAGTAGTTGCACTAAAGCACTTAGTACTACCTCACATGATAATGTAGTTATATATACTAGTAGTACTACGATAGAATGGACAATATTTTAACTATGTTTAATTTTTCCTATTTTAGCATCTGCCCCAATTACCCTATAATTACAATTTACATGGTAATTTATAAACATTTAAATACGTTAATTTTAATCCTACCTCAAGAAGTAGAAAGATACTTGTTAGTTGCGCAATTGATAATTTTTTTGTACTTACATACATATGTATATTAAATATTTTCATACATACCTAGGTATATGAAAGATCAGTATGTGCTTTTGTCTTTTATTAAGAAAAAATCGTCTGGTAGAGTTCGCTTAAGCAAGACCGTTAAATTCTATAATTATGTGTTAAAAATATAAAGTTCAGGTATAATATATACACTTCAAAATTCAATGCGATAATTAGGAAGAATTATAGTCTCATGAATGAATTTACATCTTATGTTAGTATTTAGTATTTAGGAAGTTGCTTACTTCCTAAAAATATTTCCTGTACGCCATTTTAAAAGCTCCTAAAGTTAATTTCCTAATATCCAAGAGCTTACAAGGAAGTGTATAGGTATGATACTAACAGGCTTGCAGTGTACCCAAGGCTAACTAGTAGAAGTACTTCGATGAAATTAACATTCCGTGATCTTAGAGCAATATTCGTTATTTTTGTTATTACCAATAAGGTCGTATATATTTGATTTATTGAATTTGTATGTTTCCTCATGTGTTTATACTATGTGTATTCTTAGGTTTTACCAATTAAATTGAAATTTTTGTAGAGCAGGTACCTACTCTAATTTTGTGGAAAATTAACTTGAAAAATTAAGGAAGGATTGAATTCAAATTCATTCATTTTACTTTATAGTATTCAAATGCTTTTTATATTTAAGTATATTTTTTTAAAGAATAGAAAATAGAGTGTATTGTAGAGTGCCTAGATTTTTAAAAACATCGAGGAATATGACTCATGAGATCAATAATTCACAACTGTATAATAATATCTACTTACTTAGTGCATTTTAAGAAGACTAAAAATACAAGGAAATACGTTTGATGCGGTTTATTTTTGTAAAATCAAAGTTCAAGTCGACTGTCGAGACATATACGAACAATTACTGAATCTCTAGTATTTTATACTATAGACTAAAAATAAATAAACTATGTTTTTTTTTCCCAAGGCCATTTAATTAATTTCGCTTAACACGTGTGTTTGCATAGTTTTTATACAAAGAGCAATAAGAATTAATTAACATCATTGATAAATCACCGTGAATGTAATCATGGTCACAATGTGTCTGAAGATCGTGACTTATGTTATAAGTACATAGTTAATAACTATTAGTTACTAACTATTAGTTATTCTATGAAGTTAAGTAAATATATACATATAGTAATTTGTTCTGTAAATTTAAAGCCAAAAGGTTCTAACATCAGCCGAGTTTTTACATACCACATTTCTTTAGCTATTGTTATTACATACCACAGACTAATAATAATATCCACGCTGCTTAGTATGGTGCCATAAAGCCATATTTTTGACAAGTTTCATGATGCACGCTACTTTCAGTAGATAAATAGGAATAAGTAATCAGTATTTGCATGTTTTTGAGGCTTGAATAAAGACAAGTACCTAAACTCAAAATGCTTTCCGAGTCGGTGGTAAATTATAATTTTTCTATATTTTGACGATTCAAAAACGCTTCTAAACGAAGTCTAGTTTGATACATAAACGAGTTTGGGAGTAGGGGAAAGGGGCCTAAAGTGGGCACAGAGCCTAAAGCGGGCACTCAATATAGTATCGGAATTTTAAATAATGGCGCGCGCGCGACTCGTGAGCACGATCCCCGCACCCCTCCCACCTCGCGGCAGTCGTTGGATTCGCTTGCGAGCACGCATTTACAAGCTGCAACAAATAAATGTTTTTCGACGATTTTTGAAAAATATTGCAAGGTATGTAATATGTGTTCTTTTTATTTTGGTGTTTACAATCCTTTAACCAAAACTTGTTAGTTATTAAGAGGCTATCTGGCCATATTTTGGTTCCATAAAAATCCACGTGTCTAAAAATTTTGAGGTAGAATTTCGTCTGAACCTTTCAAATGTCGAAAAAGGCAAAGCGGGCAGGGTAAAGCGGGCACGCGCCCGCTTTGCCCCGTCCGCTAAAATGTTACATTCTTTTGTTAATTTGCTTTTTCCTTTCAGATGACCGCTTATAACCGGCGTAAATATAAGCGAAAAACTTCACAAGCCTCATGGCAACGCTCAACTATGCAGCAAGCAAAACGAGAAGTGCAAGAGTTAGGAAAACCTGTCAAAAAAGTAACAACTAAATATGGGATTCCAAGAACGACATTGCAGACATCTTAAATCGGGTTCGTGTAATGTAAAGCTTGGTAGGTTTACTACTGTCTTTTCTACGGAACAAGAAATGGAGCTTTTGGAATACGTATTCCACATGGACTCTTTATTTTACGGGCTGTCTAAACAAGAATTTTTGGAACTTGTATACCTACCTATTACATTATTTTAGGATTTATAAATAAATAAATATATAAAATAATTGTATCGCTTATTAGAGACTAAATAATGATAGACTGTAAACAGGACGTTATTTTTTTAAATATTATTTCAGATATATCTGGAAATATTGTACCTAAAAGTTTAAAGCTCCTAAGAAGTTCCTTTGTTTCATATATACATTTAAAAATAATTGTATGACTGTTTGAAATACATAACTTATAAAATATTTTTGTGTCTTTTACTCTATTTATTATATACTAGCGACCCGCCCCGGCTTCGCACGGGTGCAATGCTGATACTAAATACACTACAGAAAAACTGTGAACGTTGTACATATATAAAAACATAGCGGCCCGCTCCGGCTTCGCACGGGTATAAAATATATAGCCAGGCGGCCGGCCGGTACCGCTGCAAACGCTACGTCCCGCAATTTTTAAATCTGTAATATCTTCGAAAATATTCACTTAAATCATACGGTGTAAAGGGCCATATAGATCTATATTAAATGAACAATGTATTCAAGGTATTTAATTCGTTAAGGATTAATGCTGTATTGGTTAAAATCGCTTCGAAAATTAGCCATTATTTGTCGTAAAAAAGTAAATGACAAAAAAAGTTATTGTGGGTTATCCATAAGAGATAGACATATGCCATCGCGGACTTTTCTGTAGACCTTTTCAATGTGTATAATACTTAGTACATTATTTTGATAAAACTCGTAGGGTTCAGCCTGCGTTTGCAATGTAAGCGGAAAAAATGTACGTATGTGTGTATGTATGTAATGGACATAGGGATATAGGGACATAGGGACAGAGAAAGCGACTTTGTTTTATACTATGTAGTGATATTATTTGTGGCTGTATATTTTGAAATCTACTGTTTAAATCCAGGCCTGCCTGCTTTACCCAACTACTGCCCGTTTTGCCCTAAACGAAAGCCCGCTTTAGGCCTCCCCTTCGGGCAAAGCGGGCAATCGTAGGCTTTTAGTAATCTGTTAATAATTATTATATACTTTAACTTTTGACAAATTTAACCACTTAGCATTCAAAAGTATTTATTAATGGAACTTTTGGCAAAAAAATAAATGGATTATCTTCTTTTCAAACTTCATTTTTTTTAATTTTCCGGTAAGGTGCCCCCTTTGGGCCCTTCTCCCCTAATAATATTATTGTCACTTTCTAGCAATGACCAATTGAAAATCTATTGTAAAAACTGCGTACCTAAGTGATTGAATCTTTGCATAATCTATTAAGAATTTATAATCGCCATAGATACAAGAATAATTACGTATAAATTATAATTAAATATTTATTCATTGCTTTATAATACCTTACTTGATTGACCGGACTATGATTATAAATTGTAATAAACTGTAATATCCGTTTGTAATACAATAAACGCACAATGTACAAATAAACAGGGCATTATTTAGCGACTATTTCTTTTAAGTTCTCATTTCATGGTTATTCATTAAAAAACAATATTATTATGACAATAATTAATAGTTTAAAATCAGGATTTCAGCGTCTTTTGCTCTACCATGGCTCTACCATTGTCTTAACCACTTAGAAAGCTCACCAATATCTAGAATTTGTTATACTTTTTCTATTTTTACATTCTGTTTTTATTACAACGAATACCACGCAATATTACGTCATAGAAACGACACTTCCTTTTACCAATTCCATTCGCATAATGTCTATAAAAAAACACGAAAAAGGACGACTAAGTATTTGCATGGAAAAAGTGCCGTGGTGTGGTATTTTTTTAAATTATTGCTTGTAAATGTTATATTTCAATATGTTATATTTATAATACAAATATTTAATTTCAGCCAGCTACGGCAGTCTGTGTACAGGCATGTCTATGGGCTGGACGTCGCCAGTGTTCCCACAGCTTCGTTCAGAAAACTCCCCTCTACCACGTGAACCAACTTTACAAGAGGAAAACTGGATTGGTTCCTTATTGGTGCTTGGTGGACTACTAGGTACTATAGTCTGTAGAGATTTCAAGTTTTACGGAATTAAATTTTTATTTTTACAGGAGTTAAAACACACGTTCTCCAAACTAAAACTACAAATCCAAACTTAAACTTTCAGGACCTTTAATAACAGTACCTCTATCCAACCGTATTGGCCGACGTTGGATCATAATATGCTCCAACATTCCTCTCTTACTGGGCTGGCTATTGGCTGGCGTGGCCACGAGTTTGCCAACTCTATACGCGGCTAGGGTAATGTGGGGTTGTGCTACGGGAATGCAGTTTGCAACTGTGCCTTTGTATATTGGGGAAATTGCTGAGGTAAGGAAGAATTGGATAAAGAAGCTGTTTTTTATAGTTACAGAAGATTTTGTCGATTTGATTTGTACAAGCAAAACACAGCACACCTATAAATTTCCTTGTACTTACTTAGTAGCTATTAGCATTAAACTTAAAGTTCCTTCCCATTTCATGTCTGGGATATAGGCAAAAAAATATAATAAAGCCCAATAGAATCAAAATATATTTTATTTGAAGCAATTTTATTTTTATAAATAACATTATTTCTATGATTTGATTTTAGATTTACTTTTCACTGTTAATCATACTTTTACAAATTTACTTTTCAGGACAAAATCCGAGGAGCCCTTAGTGCATTTTTCCTCCTTTTCATAAATATAGGGTTCCTTCTAGCGTATGCTATTGGTCCCTTTACCACATACTGGGGTCTGACAGCTGCGGGGGGCATTCTGTCGTTTTTCTATGTGCCTTTCACTTGGTTCATACCGGAGACACCCTTCTTTTTGGTTTATAAAGGTAGGTTATAAGTGAGATTATAAGTCATGATAGAAATAAAATTACTTATTTTATGTACTAGCTTTTGTGTTATTGACTACTGGTATATTTCGAATTTTTCTTCAGACTTATCCCATTTAAATAAAGAGCAATTTCTTTACATTCTAAGTGCTCAAATTTTTTTTTGTCCCTTCCATCAGTTGCCGTTACCTCCATTTTGGAGCTTTTATAAATGAAACTTTCATTTGAATCATTTTATCAACTACTTCATTACTTAAATTGTCACTATTTCTTCCTCTAATAATTAGAAAGAATTATTCTTTCTTTAATAACATCAGTATCAACCATAAATTGAATCTAATATTCATATATTTCAGGTAATATAGACGAAGCATCCAAAGTACTGCAAAAATTACGAGGTCTACCAAAAGCTGGTATTCAAGCAGAATTGGAAGGTCTTCAAGCGATGATAGCGAGAGAATTCAGGACAGAGCCTAGTATTAAAGATTTGTGGGCTACGAAAGGAAATCTTAAGGCTTTAGGTAAGACGAAATAATTAAAGTACATTATATTTATTGTCCAGTAATTAAATGATCATTTTAAATATTTTTAATCCTAATTTCGATTGAAAAAAAGTGTGTGCCGATCACACGTGTCAGAAGTGAAAATTCTTTGGCAAGATTCAAAGATACCAAAATCGTCGCCTTACTCCATGAGGTGACGGAATTGCCATGATGCGACCTTGAAATTTTACTTTCAACGACCTGATAGAAGTCTCACTTCAAAAATTTGTTATTTTGTTACCTGTGTAATAAAGTTCATACAATTTTTGTCCATGTGTTAATTATTTGATATTTCTTACTACTTAAAACGTCGGGTCAGTTTCATTAGATACCTATAACTTAACAACTTTCAATGTTTTTGGTCTCTTTATACTTACCATAAAAATCTTTTGAAAAAATTTGGAAAATCACAAGGAATATAGTCTACGGGCAGCACTACTTTTTTTAGTTTTTACCAATTTAAATATCTCTCCTACAGGAATTTGCGTGTTCCTTGCCATGTTACTCCAACTATCTGGTATAGATGTATTATTGTTCTATATGGAAGAATTACTAGTAAAGATCGGCACTAGGATCTCTGCTGCTGACGGTACTATAATTATGGGTGTTGTTCAGGTAAGGAAAATTTTAATTTTAGAATAGTATCTGATATCTAAAAAATTAGATTTTTTTGGGTAGAGAAGTTTTGTATACTAATATTATTGACAAGCTATTTTAGACTTTTTGGAGGGACTGGTAAAGAGTGTACAAGGTTCTCTGCTGAAGTTTATATTTTCTTAAGTTATAATATGGGCAGTGAAAACTTTTAGGCATAATTTATTAATATAACTTTGGAAAAACATCTAAAGCTTGGTAGAATTCAGATGTCTTCCTTCCTTTCATATATTTCTTCCGTGATCGTGCTGATAACACTAAAATAATTATTTATTTAAAACGTAATATCAAATCAATGTGTGTATGAATAATAATATCTTAATGTGATATTTTTATATTTGCAGGTAGTCACAAGTTGTATTACACCGCTGGTTGTGGACAGATTGGGCAGAAAGCTACTCATGTGGACTACATCACTTGGCCTTTCTATATTTTTGGTAAATTATTATCACAGATTATTAATAACGTATGAATATGTATATATAATAATAATTAATGGTATTGTAATTAATTTTTATTCGTTATTGTTGAAATAAATAGATCTGGCTCGAGGGACCATTATAAAGATAGAGTTAATAAATTTTATTTGTATTACTTTTTAATCCAGTCACGTAAAAGACACTATTAATATTGTTTTTAACTAATTATTTTTATAGATAACTAGCGGTCCGCCCCGGCTTCGCCCGTGGTACATATTTACGTTTTCTCTACATAAAAACCATTCTCGTACTTCAAGGAATATAATAAAAAAAGAATTATCGAAATCGGTTCAGCCGTTCTCGAGTTATGCGCTTACCAACACATTTTGCGATTCATTTTTATATATAAGATAATTATCACTTATTAATTATTATTGTTGAATAAATTCATCCGGCTCGAAGGACCCATAATGAAGAAAGTCTTAGTTAAATGGTAGAAAATATATTATAATACTATTACATTTATAATTTATTGGACTTATTGATTTTTTGAAGTGAAAACTTCTTTAGCGGCGTTGGGTATAAAATCTTAAACTCGCGTCAGGACACGTGACCTGATCGAAAAAGCGTAAGACGGATACCATTCCAAAATATCAAACATGCTCAACGTTAATAATCAAGTTTTCACTTCTGCCGGCACTCCCGGAGTGCAACCCGTCTTTTTTTTTTAATTTAATAAATGTAAAATTATATTTTCAGGGTATTATTGGTGTATACGCACTATTAGATTCTCACTACAAATACAATGTGGCGCCGTACGCGTTTCTACCTTTACTCTGCCTTATCGTATATATGATTCTTTTTACTTTGGGTAAGTTGTTTTCCATTTTATTTTCTTTCTTATGTACTTAAATAAACTTAAAATAACTAATACTAAAAACCCAAATTTGCCAATATAAGTATAATCATTAATATTATAATATTTCATTTCTTCTCCTCGATTTTTTTACTGTAGATTTTCAAATTTCAATTTTTCCTGTTATTTTTACACGAGATTCGAGTCAAATACCTCGATTTCTCAAAAATATCTTAGATATAATATGTAGAAATACAATTTTTTGACATTTTTAATTGAAGTAAGTAATTACTTACCTACATAATTAAATTTTCTCCTAACTTTTCTCTCACAGTACATGTTTGAGTCAGATTCAGTAAAAAAAAAATGGTTGCCTGTAAAGTCGGTTTTACGGGCGAAGATTTTACGTGACAACGTCTTTTTCTCGGTAGAATATTTATGTGCTGCGCGCGCGGCAGACCGCGGGCCTCTCTCTCGTTCGGTGACTCATCGTAACGTTACCGAGCGTTACACTTTTTCATAAGTGACTCCCAGTCGCAACCTAATTTAAGACGTTGTCACGTCAAAAATATTTGAAGGAGTTTAAATAAAAAGTAAATTATTTGAATATTAGGCGTGGGTCCAGTTCCCTGGATATTGGTGGCAGAAATGTTCCCAGCGAGAAGCAAGTGCCTCGCTAGCGGTATTGCCTCCTTCTGCTGCTGGCTTGCTGGCTTCGTGTGGACCAGGTACAGTTTATAATATAATAAAATATTTTTCTTTAGGAAAATAAACAATTATTTGTTGTACAAAAAGAATGTGTATACGTTTTTTGTATTCAAACCTTATTTATACTGCGTACACTGACATAAAGCAAATAAACGATTTTTTTGAAGTGAAACTACTTTTGGCGCGTTGAAAGTAAAATTTCAAGGTCGCGTCATAGCAATACCATCACGTCATAGAGTAAGAAGACGATTTTGGAATTTTTGAATCTTGCCAAAGAAGTTTCACTTCTGACACGTGTGCTCGGCACACACGCCCTTTTTTATCCTTATATATTATTTTTCTATTATTTAGGTTTTTCCGTGACGTAGCAGCATCATACGGCATATACACGGCTTTCTGGATACTAGCTATATGCTGTGGATTTGGCTTCATTTTCTCTGTCAGTCCCTTATTACCGGAGACTAAAGGAAAAACCTTCGACGAGATTCAAGAAATGTTAAATAAAGGGTAATTTTTCATAATAATTTCAATTAAGTATTTTCGATAAATATTGAAGAGTATGGTTTTAAGAAGAAGAATAAAAAAAATAACAAGTGGCAACACCTTAACAATTTCATCAAAAACTTAAAATGATAATAAGTGGCAATACCATGATAATTTCACCAAGAATTACAAAAATAACAAGTGGCAACACCATAACAATTTCATCGAAAACTTAATAGAATAATAAGTGGCAATAGGTACCATGATAATTTCATAAAAAACTAATAAAATAGGTTTTATGAATATACTGACTAAAATACTTTTTTCCATTTACAGGTCAAAGGAAAATAAACCAGTAGATGTCTAATATAATTTAAGTTGTCACAGAGGAAAAATCGATTATCTAATAAAAATTAGATGAATATAATATAAAAGGAAAAGCAAAGGCTTCAGAATTGATCCTTGTGGAACTCCTGATGAAACCAATTATTGTAAACTACAGAATATAACAAAAAAATATTATAATTAATGTGCTTCAGAACTCCCAATTTTATAATTTAATTAAATTAATGATTTTTTCGACACTAATAATTTGATTGTAGCCTGTATGGCAGAGCTACATAAAATACTTATAAAAAAGTAAGCGTAGGAAGAAATGTATTGTTATAGTATTATGTTATACATATTACTATAGTTATGTAAGCATCATAATTTATTTATATAATAAATAAAATCATAAAATGTCATCAATTTGGCTTATAAAACTTGATTTAATTTCTGTGATTGCATTTTTACTTTGTATCCAGTACGCACTAATTAATATTTCACAACCGAAAAAAATATAATAAAAACTAATTTCTAGTATTTGAAGAAATGTGTAACTATTTTGTAATGTAAATGAGCTTTTGGTAATATTATTTTTTAATATGTACCTAATACCACAGACTAATAATAATATACTACGTATACAACTAATACTTAGGTATTCTGAATGTATTTTGTACATAGTGACCATTTCAACTGACAAAGGGTTTATAAAAAATCCACAGTATTTTGTAAATTTAGAATTTATTTGTTATATTTTAAAAAAATAAAATTTATTTTACTGAATATCTATGTTTTTTATTTGTAATCCATCCCATTTCTATAGTGTAAAAGACATACTTAATCATGACCAAATGGTTTCATGTAAGTAATTAAGAGTATAATATTTTCCTAATCACGGATCACATTTTTTCACATTTTTTTTAAAGGACTTGATAACAGCTATAAATCTAATTCATAAAGTACACACTTGACTATTAATTTCATAATAAACTAAAGTTCACCAAGTCAATATAATCCCACTGCTGTCAGCTCGATACAGTAGGACTGTTTTCTTTCATGAAATTAACTTTGATTTGAAATCTTTAGGTACCTATTTAATCTTTGTATAATAAATTTTCTTGAATGAGTTACATCTAAATAAGTTTGCCACGCTTCGACCTGCGTGCAAAAATAAAATTAACAGTAATAGCGCCATCTATTGGAATTTACAAAATTTCTAGTGATTCTAATTCGTTGTTATGTGATGTGTGAGTTGTGACATTAACATTGCAAGTGCCATCTAAGGCAATGTTCTAATACTGAACAACACTGAATACGAGTTTTCGTTAAAACTAAAAGATCAAGAAAGAATGCTCTTGCTCTAGCTCGCTTGAGTTCTATGTTCGTTTGATGTAAATGCACCGCACACGATGATGATCATCGAATCGAGCACATTTTCAAACATAAAACGCAAGTTGTGCGAGTTGCAATTTTTACAGTTAGCCCTAATTAAATTTAAAAGATAAGACTAAGACTAAGTTAGACTGTCGATCGAGTGATTATTTGAAATGATTATACTGTGTATTAAAGTAAGCTTTTGTGTTTTTATTTTAGTTTTTCATTACATTCCAGTATTTTTAGCATAGTTCATGACCTGTACTTATTTACCTACACCAATTGTCCTTAATCATAAAATGATAATTGCGAGTGTTATTTTCATTCAAATCGCCACAGAGCGATTTTTTGCCTATTTTATTTTTGTTTATTATTGTGGTTATGGTGACATAAGATACTTTTTATCGTGGTGACACATCTTTCCTTGTGAAGATTTTTAGTGATGCATATTATGTCCCAGGCAAGTTGTATTATTTCGCCGTTTACAATCGTTCGGCATTTTGTAATATGTCGAGAATTCGTAATCGGAAATTTTTGGTCAGGATACATTGGATAATATTACTACGTATATCTCAATGTCAGGATAAGGGGGTGGGTTAGGTTAGGTACCTACGTGTTTCTTTTTAACTAAACAGATATAGGAGCCCCGCGAAGCGGGTCTCCGTCCGCTCGCATTTATGCTTAATTCCAAATTTAATGAATTCCAATAGATGGCATTACTACTTTCACTTTCCTATGCATATTGGGTTTGTCTTTAGGTACATACGTTTTATGTTTAAAAACTAAGGTTTTTATCAGTTATTAATTTATTATACTTATCCAAGAGGAAACATGAATAAATAGAAATCGGTTCAGCTGTTTCAAACAGTTTCAAAAAGATAACTTTCTCTTAGATACAATATTGATTGGGTGAGTCAATAAAACACAGATAAAAATGATACAATAATATAATATATTTAACATAAATCTTACAAATAATATATCATTCATATCCAATACAATTCATCTCCTATCTCTGAAACTGGAGCGCACAAATCCTAAGTCCGAGCGCATCTTTTCCAATTTCCGCGACACCACAAACTTGGCACAACTTGCCTTTATGTTCTGGCAAGAAGCTCGCCCCACAGAGCGGACATTTTTCTTCTGGCTTTCCTCTATATATTGGTTTATAACTTATTCCGCAAATATTGAACGGGTTATGTTCATCGTAGAGCAGTTGATGTTCGTCTGTTGGCGTTTTTTCGCAGGCTTGCAGGATTTTTCTGGCTTGTTGGGCCACTTCTGGTCTTGGTCCTAATTCTAGCAATCTTCTCGCGAATGATGCAGCCGTTCTGAAGTTTTTCAACTTGAAGAACATGTTTAGAGCCGTACGTAGGGTTAGTATTTGGTGCACGGGCTGCAGCTTGCAGTGCGTAAAGTAGGCCGCCATTTCGCACGTGCGTTTTTGTTCTTCTAACGTGTTTTTGGGCATTCCTGGAAATAAAATGGATGTTAGTATATAGGATGATATTGTGTGAGGGGATACACTGTTTGTTTCAACTTTTGAAGTGAAAACTTCTTTAGCGGCGTTGGGTATAAAATCTTAAACTCGCGTCAGGACACGTGACCTGATCGAAAAAGCGTAAGACGGATACCATTCCAAAATATCAAACATGCTCAACGTTAATAATCAAGTTTTCACTTCTGCCGGCACTCCCGGAGTGTTTTTTAAATAACTGTTTGATCTTGACTTGTTATCTGATAACTTAATCTTTGAAAAAAACTTTTGTCGACCTTTATCTTAAGTTTTATTATCCGACCCAATAATAACTGGGTCGGATAATGAGACTCAAATACTCGAGTCTTTTTCTTGCAGCCTTTAATTTTGTTTTTCCCTTTGTGGTCACTACTACTTTTTAGTAGAAAAACTAACTACCTCAAAAAAGTACATATAGACCCAAATCTAAGCACCAACCTTTCCTAGCAGTCTCCATTTGCAATCCCAGCAGATATTCCCTACAAATAGCCAGTAATTGCTGAGCTTCAGCCAACTCCTGTTTCGAGTCGACAATCAGAAGTGGAACTAGTAACACCACGCGTTGGTCCCGCTCTATCGCTTCCACTAACTTACCATATCAAGAAAATCTATTGAGAACAACCTTTCCTACCATTTTCTATGTACAAAATGAATAGATACTACTTCCCTATAGCCAGAAGATGTTGCCATATACTCTGCATTTTACTCCTACTTTGAATCCACCAGCAAGTGATTTATTGCTTCCTTGAACTTGCCACCTATAATAAGTCTAAAAACCTTCCAAAACAATGAATTTATTACCTTTCCTAGCAGTCTCCATTTGCAATCCCAGCAGATATTCCCTACAAATAGCCAGTAATTGCTGAGCTTCAGCCAACTCTTGTTTCGAGTCGACAATCAGAAGTGGAACTAGCAACACCACGCGTTGGAGCCGCTCTATCGCTTCTGTGAACTTGCCGCCTGTTGTTAACTGGTAACACTGCTGCAGTTGTGCTACAAGGTCGTTTAGTTTTGCCGCTGGAAAAAATAATTGGTGTTAATTTATTTGAAGTCAACATGAAAAAGGCAGCATTACGTCTTGAGTTTTTGTGTGTTTTGTAAAATAGCTAGACTGGAAATACTTTCTGCTGGGCATATAAAATTTCGTGTAGAAGTGAGTCTATTAATTTTAAAACTCAAATGACAGTTAAATAAGGTTCTGTTTAAGACATTATAATCTATATATATAAAAGAAAGTCGTGTTAGTTACTCCACTTATAACTCAAGAACGGCTGAACCGATTTAGCTGAAAATTGGCAGGGAGGTAGTTTAGAGCCAGGAGAAGGACATAGGATACTAAATATGTACCACGGGCGAAGCCGGGGCGGACCACTAGTTGTTATTATAACGTTGCCTGAATTGGAATGATAATTTTGATAGTGATGATGAAAATCATGTGAACGATAATAATGATGATTATGAAAATGGTAACAGGGGTAATGGTGGTGATGGTGGTGATGGTGGTGATGGTGGTGATGGTGGTGATGGTGGTGATGGTGGTGATGATGATAAGGATAATCATAGAAATTGTGATAAATATAACGTTGCTGAAGACGATGACAATAATGATGATAATCACTTTCCTTCATAAATTATTTAAAATAAATAAAACTCACTTTTAACAACAACTTTTAACTTATGATGACTATAATAGTAATAACGTCGATGATGATGAAGTTATTAATGATGATTTTGATATTAAGTTTTAGTGAATTCAAATCCTATACAGGGTGTAATCGTTAAGTGTGCACAGGCGGCTATACCGTAACTATTGCAGATATCAAAAAACTTTAAACTGATATCGAAAGTACTTAACCTAATAAGTAAAATGGCCAGAATACATTTTTAAAAATAAAACGAGAAATATCTAAAAAAATAACTTTAAACCCTCCCATACATTTAGTATGCGATATGAATATCCCATGTACATTTAATATGAAAGATTTTAGCTTTTTCTTTCTTTTTTTGGTTTTCTGCTTTAATTGCTTCGCAAATTTGAAGGGAAGTTCATTTAGAAACTGTAAATAGAGCGCCTCATTGTATTACACAATGAGGACGTCACTTCGAAAATATGCTATGAATACAAAATGTATGGGAAATAAATTGTATGGGAGCGTTTAATGTAACATTTTTGGATATTTCTCGTTTTATTTTTAAAAATTTATTACGGCCATTTTACTCATTAGGCTATGTACTTTCGATATCAGTTTAATGTTTTTGGATATTTGCAATAGTTACGGAATAATCGCTTGTGCACACTTAACGATTACACCCTGTATAAATGAGAAATTTTTCATATTAATGATGATGTTAACGGCAATGATTACTCACTAATAACAGGCAACAAATCCTTCCCGCTAGCCTCCTTCCAGTTCCTATGTAAGTGCGCCACTAAAGGCGGCAGTGTTGCCAACGCACCGAACTGCATTCGCGCGTGGGAGAACATTTGCAACATTGTTTCTGTGTACGGCTCGAAGTTCACTATGCCCACTTGTTCGTTTAGCAACCTGGGACAAAAAAGTAATTTATTTTCAATCATAACTAAAATTATATGTTAAATGTTAAATGAGGTTAGAACGAAAAATATAATATAATAAATCAAATAGCCTTGTAAATATTGTTAATAATGCCAAATCACACGAAAATGGATAACAAATCATGCACTGTAACGAAACAAATAGAGCTTAATAACTATAGTATAATCTTAATGTTTAATAACTATAGTATATTCCTAGGGCAGGCGGAAATTCGTACAATGACACGAAGTATTATGTTATCACAAAATAAAACGATACCTATCGCTCTTCATAGACTTCTTTATCGTTTACGCAGCGTACCGCTTTTCATGGTACAAGGTGAGGTGAGCGACGCGGTCGTTCATAGATAACAAACTTGTTTTGACTACTTGTTTTAACTGTGAATTATTTACTAAAAGTAAATAATTCACTAATTTCATAAGATGTTACTAAAATATTTATTATTGTTTTTATTATAAAACACTTAGAAGTTAGAACCTAAGAGCAGAAGTGGTCTAACATTTTTTTTGTTGTAAATTGTGTCATACCTACAGCTTACTGCAAAGTAAGTTAGATATAATCAAGTCAAAGTCAAAGTGTTATGTAATGTAGGTTACTGAAATAAAGATTTCCACTTTCACTTTCACCCTTTAATAATGTTCTCAGGTTACACAAAGGTTGGTTACCCCTGTGGTCATTGTACGAATTTCCGCCTGCCCTAGGAACATACTTTATACGAAATTATTAAAATTTATCTCTTTTTGAATAAGAATCTTTACAGAATAATAATTAAATATACTTTTTTTTAATGATGCATTAAAATTGCTTGCTGCAATCCTTATCGAATTTAATGCACCAGGAAGCTAAGCGAAGTAACTAAATTGCAATTAAAATATCTAAACAATTTGTCAATAGAACAATCATTAAAAAATGTCTTCTGGGATATTTGAATACCTGAAAGCGATCTCAAACTGTCCAGTAGTAACATAATCGTGCGCAGTCTTGTATTTCCCGCCAAGAGCCGCGCTCACACCTCGTGTTGGCGCCACAAAGTATTGAGAATTGTCTTCACCGCCGTCTATATCAGCTGAAATAAATTATTATTATTATTATAAATTTACGATTGGATCATCTGAAGATAACAATAAGCTTGATTAATATATTTTGTATTAATTTGGGGTACATATTTTCACATTGTTCATTGTTATAAATAATCAATAGTAGCGGACCTAAAATCAACCTAGTGGAACGCCAAATGATCAAGGGCTGTTTTCTCACGCTTTACACCTAAAATTTAGTTTAATTTAGTTGAAAAGCATAATGAATAAATAGAGACGAACAATTTTCTACCCAATTAGACTAAAACGCAAATATTCTTACAAATAATTGATAGCAACTATACCAAACGCTTTCTTAAAATCTAAGAACACAATGTTACAAAACTTACCAGGTATGTACCTACCGTATTAATCCGTGTTGTATAATTGTAAATATTTTACTTGGTGTGGTATATTAAATTGATAAATAAATAATAAATTACCAGGTATTGGAGCCAGTTCTTCAGGCAAGTCAAGATCTTCATCACCGACGTCCCAGCCGCCGTCATCACACGCATCTTCCACTTCTCCTGGCTCTCCTTCTATCTCCTCCTGTACAAAGAAGAGATGGATTTTAGTTAAACTGAGAGCAAGTTATTTTACAATCATACTATAGATTGACTTACAATGTAAAACATCATTTCATTTGCTATTATTTTTTTTTTTTGTTAATTTCAGAAATGCCTTCATTCGTTTGTTTGCGTTAAGTTATCTGGTTGCTCGTGTGACTGGGCGAAAAAGAAATCGCGTGTGTGTGTGTGTGTGTATGTGTTTGTGTATGTTTTCGTGTATATGTACCATACACATACGCCCACAGACGTCGGTACGAGTGTGTGTGCATATGCGTGTGCAAGTATCCTTCTGTGCATATATGTATGTTAATGTATGCGTGCGTGTCTCTATGCATATTTTTTTATTGGCTTCCAAACAATTTATACATAATAACAGTAGCAAAAATCAAGTACGACTTACAAGTTGTACTTTATTGACGTGATAACGTTTTTAAAATCGTTTTAGTCTGGTGACATGTTCAGAAACTTGTGTCACACCAAAACCTCACGAGCGCGATCGCAGGTATAACGAGAGAGAGACGGACCGATCTCCCGTCTCATCTCGAGCGCTGCCACTGCATTATGTTATCACGTAAACATCTCGATCGTAAACCTACTTTACAAACAACCAATTTTTTTTGCTATTAGATCACTATTACTCATAAAAAGTTATGTATGTACGCATATACCTTATCCAGTACATCATCATCTCCCCAAGCACCGGCTGCTTCAAGCGGTTCCTCTGCAGCATCAGTTTGCACACTTGCACCACCACGAGTTCCCGCCGTACTTGCTACTTCGAAGAAACTCCTGGTAACGAGTTTGAGGATAAAATAAAGTATCACAAACAATAAAAAGAACCAAATACATTGGAAATATAAAACAATACTTTCTTGTGTTTCCTTTTTTACTAATATATTTTTTGCAATATTTTCAATTTGCAATATTTCATTAAAAAGTGATCAAGGCTACAAATAACTTCGTATTTCTTTTATGTATGGGTAAAATAACTGAAAGTAGAAGAGACGAACAACAATGGTGTACAATTAAAAACTAAACACAATCACACTAAAAATTGTCCGACACAAAACTCTGCCTACACGCGTAGGCAGAGTTCTTTGAATAGCTTTATATTGAATGCGGCATACCCGCATGAACACTTTGAACGAACCAAACTAACCAGCAATCTCAACTTCTCATTGAACTTAAAAAATATTTTAAGCTATTGCATAGCTTCTATCGCGGGCCTTGAGCGCGGGGACCGAATCCAGAAATTCCGTAACGAAAAAACCTCACGCTCCCCACGGGGACGGGCACGGAGGTGTGGCTTGAAGGCATAGCATGCAATAGCTTTACCGCGGCAGTCCCCGAGTGCCACACGTCTTTTTATTAATTACAATCTATTTTTAACTCACTTAGAAACAGCCAACAACGGCCAATTGCTCTGCGCCCGTTGCACCGGTAGCGGAGGTCGTAGAAACACCGCGTTCGGGTTCGATTCCGGGATGGGTAAGCCGGCTGCTTCAAGCGCTGCTTTTAATTGTTCCGCTTCTTCAAGCTGCTTGTGGTTTATCGCTGTTAAGTAGGCTAGCGAAAGCTGGAAAAAATTGTAAGTTTTAAACATTTCAAATTAATCCTTTCTTATTTGTAGATAACACTTTAAAAACAGATAGAGGATCAGGATACTAAATATTATGTATGAGTAGGTGTTCTTAGATGTTTGTCTGTTTTTCACGTCGCATCAGAACGATTTTATTGTATGCCTTTCGTATCTGGTAAGTATGGTAGTCTATATCACTCTCTAGTTTTTCATAATATTAATTTGCTTTTCGCACCAAAAAAACGCGCGACAGAAAAATTAAATTCACATAAGCAATCTAACTAGACAATGAATTGATTGCGTATCTTCGCTATTTTCATTATTTTGCGCAAACTCCAACTCAATCTCAAACATTTATGTATTCAATTAGACTGTTTTTAGAAGTACTTTCGAATCGTCATTACATATTTTTAACATTTACCAAATTAACCGTTGTTATTACAAATCCTACTGATACCACGTCCTAAAACTATAAATCCTTTATGTCACCTGTCCAGAATTCTTCAACAGCCGTATCCTCTCAGTAACATCACCCAAGAGCAAAGCCCCTTGGAACTGCGCGGACACATCCTTACGTATCTCCGCTATTTTCATCATTTTGCGCAATTTCTCCAAATTACCCGTTATTAGGTACAGGAAGGATAATTTGTCGAAGTTCTTTGTGCGTTGGTAGCACATTTCTACTATCTGTGGAAGAAATATACTATAGTTATACAAATTACAAACATTGGTAGGAGATTACTAGCAATATATTGTAAATTGCAGTATAGAAAACCATCTCATCTAATAAAAATAATTAGATATTAAGTATAGATAAAGATCAAACATTTTCGTTCAATCTAAGGGTGCTTTTCCACCAATAAAGCGCGAGGGTGTGAAGCGAAGAATGTGTTTGTAAAGAACCAATGATATTGCTTCATTTAGTTTGAAGTTTGAAGCAACGTTTGTGGTAAAGCACCCTTATACTACTGATGACATAAATAAAAAATGTATTTAAATTAATTAAGCCTATCATTCAATCAATCCTTACTCGATAAAAACGCATTAAAAAACTTAAAAACATACACATATGTATAGAAAAATCTACAAATTCCGTTTTTTATACATACCTGATGGTTACCAGTGGCCAAAGCTGCTTGGGCCAACTTATCCCAACTATCTGGCTCGTCGATACTCTTAGCCGCTTCTAATGCCACTTCAATATTACCGCATTGTAAAGCTAGGGAGAGACGGGTTCGGGCATCTTTGACGAAATGCAGCGCTACTTCTGGGTAACCTGTGGTAATTAATATGAAAAAAAAATTATGAGTTTATAAAAATAACTTATCTGTGCTATTCGTAAAAAGGACTCTACTATTATAATAATAAGAAAGTTTGTGATAGACGTTCGCATACAAAACAGCAGTTACTTTTTTACGTTTTCGATAAAATTACGAGCAGAAACCAGTTTATAGTCAGGCAATGTCTGGAGCTAAAAATATATAGAAAAAATATTTGATTTGTTACTGAGAACTATTAATATTCGTCCTAAATGATTATTTCTTATACATTTGCAATGATTTTCTTATAATAAGAGTAAACATACCTTTCTCTTGCAAATACGCAATAATGCTCTGTCCCACGAGTTTTGCCGTGCGCACCATGTGCAACACTTGATCATATTGACGCGTCACCAACGCTAATTTGAACCTGTAAATATAATTTTTTTGTTAATAAGTAATTAATATTCATTACTGACAAGAAAAATTAAACAAAACAAGCAAGTCTGCGTATTGTAGAGTTGATAACGCATACGTTGAAATATCCTCGTCTGAATAGCGACAACGTCTCAAAGTTTTAATCGACATTCATGATCATGTGTTGCTCATTAAATGTTATCAATTGTTAGACGTAACTTTTCATTTAATATTTTTGTGGGTGAGCAGTTGTCAATATAGTTGTCACTGTTTCCTGTCCGAACATGCATAGCTGTCGCATACTATAAATTGCCGCGTTCCTTTGACTCGTGGCGCATTCTTACGGATCGTGCCTAGGGGCTCGGACGTTGTTTATACGACGTTCGACCCAACTACCTTCACTTTGCTAATAGTCGTTGACTTGCTGCGTTTTGTTATCAACTACCTACATAAATTAGGTAGCTGTGTAGAATCATTACATTCTTATAGCTTAAGCAGTACATTCTTATTACATTCAAACTAATATTTAACCCGGCGTCTCTCGTTTTAATTTCTTACACAATTTATTATAGGGACCAAACTTTTTGTTCTATTAAAGTGAAACTTTTATTACATCGTCTCAAACTTTTTGGTCTGTGTAGCGCATGTCGCGTGACGGTCGGCTGCCGAGTAGGTATAAAGCAGTGTTCGGAACCGTTCGAACAGTTTCACTTTTACCGTGGTATCATAAAACCACACAACATTTTTTTATTGTGTACATAATCATCCCTAGTACTTTTAACTATGTCTAGTGTTTTAACTTTTAATGGGTTGCTTGGAAGAAATTGCTTGTAGCAATAAAGCCGCCTTTTGCCTAAATATGTCCTATTAAGTAAAATTTGTATTTTCTGTTTGTGTGCAATAAAGCTTATAAATAAAATAAATAAATAAATAAATAAACAAACTCGCCTGTACTCCGTAGGGTCGATAGTTAACACTTTGGGCCTGGCCTCTCGGTCGAGACACACGGCTTTCGCCGATCCTTCACCCGCTAACACTCGCACTACGTATACTGGAACGTCTAATGTGCGGATTATACCGTAATCACTGTAAATAACAAGAAAAAAATAGAATAAATATAGTGAGTTCTTTGAATTATTGGCCGATCTTGTGGCAGTCATCTGCAACTAAATCATCAGCAAGTAAAAATTTTAAATATGATAAATATGAAAATCTTAACATAATGAAAAATCTAGAATATTATTAGAAGCAAAAGAAGGTTAATTTTCATTTAAGTAAAAAATGCAATCTCAATTGAAAGTTCACAACTTGACAAACATTATAGACCGGACTCTCAGTGGAGTTTCGTTTGCAAAAATCGCGGACCTAAATCTGACTTCTGATATATATTGTATAGATCCCAGACATCCTATAGACAGATGTTGCCAACCAGTTTTGTGGTCCCCCTGCCCGCACCCCGGTAATTAAATATGGCATACAAAGAAAAAAATAAAAATTTCCAAAACATGCCGTGTGGGGTATCAAATGAAAGAGCTTATTGAGTAGATCACGAATATATAGCATACTATATACATTTCTTACACTTTCTCTAAGATTTTTTAGAAAATTTACGAAAATGGTCCATTTTTGAGTTAACTTTAAACCACTATAGATTGAAAACTCATGAATATATTTTTTAAATTATTATTTTAAATAATTAACAATAGTCCATTGTTTACGATTCAATATTTCGTACAGTGAAATAGTTGCATGGGGGAGTGGGGGGAGCATTCAAAGATGGCGAGTATATTTTCAAGTTCATATAGTATATAGTTATTTTCATCAAATCCACCACATAGCTCACTTATATTATATTACGAACTATTGAATCATAAACAATGGACTATTGTTAATTATTTAAAATAATAATTTAAAAAATATATTCATGAGTTTTCAATCTATAGTGGTTTAAAGTTAACTCAAAAATGGACCATTTTCGTAAATTTTCTAAAAAATCTTAGAGAAAGTGTAAGAAATGTATATAGTATGCTATATATTCGTGATCTACTCAATAAGCTCTTTCATTTGATACCCCACACGGCATGTTTTGGAAATTTTTATTTTTTTCTTTGTATGAAATATTTAATTACCGGGGTGCGGGCAGGGGGACCACAAAACTGGTTGGCAACATCTGTCTATAGGATGTCTGGGACCTATACAATATATATCAGAAGTCAGATTTAGGTCCGCTATTTTTGCAAACGAACATCTCCTTGGAGCCTGCTCTATTAATAAAAACGAACAACTTCTACTTCAAAATTTAAAGTACAATTTAAGACCAAAATATATCTTTAATATTTTAAGAAACACATTTAATAACAAATTTAAACCAAATCAATAAAAAATACTACTTACCCATCCTTACAACAATATTTGATATGATTAGCCGTAGTATAAATAAACACGGGCTGCGGTGTAGAATCATCAAAGGCCCCAGATTTGACCCTCGCACCTTCAGTTATAGAACATAATTGTTCCAACTTCTTGGTACAAATGGTCACTGTATGTTTTCCCAGAAGAGCCACTAGAGACATATCTGCGTTCCATATTGCGTATCGGCATTTTGGTACTTTCACCTGAAAGATATAGTTGAAAATCGACCTTATACTAATGATTTTAGAGATAAAAATTAATTGTGTGCGATTTTGTCACGGGAAAAATTTGGCATATTTAGACTTTCACCTGAAAGACATAATTGAAAAACGACTTTATACTTATATACATAAGGTTCAAAATTAATTGTGTGATTTCGTCACGGGAAAAATTTGGTATATTTAGACTTTCATCTGAAAGACATGGTTATTTGAAAATCGACTTTATATTTATGACTTAAAAATTAATTTTGAGTGATTTCGTCTCGGCAAAATTTTGGTATATTTAGTTAGTGACGGCAAAATTTAATACTTAGTTCTTATTAGTATAATGTTAAATAATTTATGCTTCATAAAATTCTGCAATTTTTTCTGTTTACAACTTAAAAGAATAGAAAAACATTTCAGCGTGTTAATTATAAAATAGTGTGCATGTTTAATTACTAGAAAAATACCATGATGCATTTTTGTTTTAAGATAAACTCGATATATTTTGTCTGTGTGCACTGTCTGTAGATATATTTTGTTCCGAATTGAGAACTTCCTATTTATTTTTGAAGTCGGTTAAGAACAAAATTGCATGATATTTTTAAGTGTCAAACTTAAATCAATGTGTAAAAGTGTATTATGTGAAGTGTCCATGAATAACTGCCTAGTAAATATTTGGACTGTATCCCAGCCTACAGTGAAAACATATGGGCTGATGACGACGATGATGATGATGATGATGATGGTGATGATGGTGATGTTTATGATGATGATGATGATTATAATGATGATGATGGTGGTGGTGGTGATGATGATGATGAAATATATGTATGTTTGTCTACTCACGCTAGCGATGGTCCGTTTCTGTTGAACATCGAGCAGCTGCACGCAGTCCGGCTCACGTAAGAGCAGCATGCCCGTACCGGCGTACATTATTTCGTCGCAATTTGGTGTTGCTATCTTCTTGGATACCTCGTTCTTGAGGTTCTTTATTACTAGCTGTGAACAATATGTGGGAATCTATATATATAAAACTCAAAGGTGACTGTTATAGTGATCTATCAACGCACAGCCCAAACCACTGGACGTATCGGGCTGAAATTTAGCATGCAGGTAGATGTCTTAACGTAGGCGTCCCCTAAGAAAGGATTTTAGAAAATTCATCCCCTAAAGGTGTAAAATAGGGGATGAAAGTTTTTACGATGAAAATTTATCTTTTCCACGCAGGTGAAGCTGCGGACAACAGCTTAATACATATTTTTGGCTAAGAAAATGCATAGTTGGAAAATTATTATAATATGATCACTGGGGTGTACCTTGAAGGGGTAGATTTATGAATCGTTTTTATGATATTTTAACATCAATATTGTATCCAATGTTTATGTATATTATACGTCACCATAAAATTGTAATCAGAGGACTTAGCTCCGAGAATGTTTTAAAAAAAGGACAATGGTCTCCACACAATCACTTGGATTATTACAATTAATAAAAAATAAATATCAGAAACAAATTATAGTAAGCTTGTGATGTACACTGGGCAACGGTCGACGAACGAATGACCCGAGTCGTTTTTAAGCTATTGCATAGCTTCTATCGCGGGCCTTGAGCGTGGGGACCGAATCGAGAAATTCCGTAACGAAAAAATCTTACGCTCCCCACATTCAGGACCACCGTCATATGTAAAAATAAATAAAAAAATGTGTGCGTGTACTAGTGTACACACGTAAGAAGTGAAACTTCTTTATGACCTTATTTTTCGAAAAATAATCTACTATATGCAACTTTACAGAAATACATCGAATCACGCGTGGTAGGGACAAGAAAAAGATGGCGCGTAACGGAAAAATGTCACGCGTAACGAAAAAATGTTACACTAAATTTTTTTCCAACCCCGATAAAGAAGTTTCACTTTAAAAATAAATAATACCTGGTTGTTCCTATCCAACGCGGCGAATCGATTCCTAGCGACCCACACAGCAGCGGCCGCTTGTCCCCGGGCCGGCTCCCCGCCCCCCTCGCCCCCGTCCCGGGGGGCAGAATATAGTTCGTAAGTGCAATTGTCGCCGATACGCCAAGTGACTAGCACGCAGAACTCCGCGTGGTTTAGTGACATGCTGGAAATGGAAATAACAGAATGAATATAAAAAATTGGATAAATTGGGATACAATAATAAATAATAGTAACCGAGTAATGAAAGACGGGATCTCTTTATGATTATAGAATTGACAAGTAAACATTAATGAAAATTATTTGTATCTGTGTTAAACATATGTATTTTAAGCTATTGCATAGCTTCTATCGCGGGCCTTGAGCGCGGAAACCGAATCCAGAAATTCCGTAACGAAAAAACTCACGCTCCCCACTCCGACGGGCACGGAGGTGTGGCTTGAAGGCATAGCATGCAATAGCTTTACCGCGGCAGTCCCCGAGTGCTACACGTCTTTTATCCTTTTCTTTCTTAATAAAATGAAAGAAAGGATAAAAAAATAACATAGATAGCTGGAAATTGAAATATGCAACCGTATTTGATGATAAAGTACCATATTTCTGTGATAAATTGGTCTAAAAAAATATTTAGGTTTAATAATTTGTTTGGCGAAATGCGAGTTTATTTTTAAGCATTTTTATAGAAATCATTCTTACCTGTATGGTTGATGTCTGCCACCTCCCTTAATTTGCATAACAGGCGCATCTTTGTTCGCTTGCATGTCCAGTTTACGTAATTGTCTGTAATCAAATATACAAAAACATTTTACAAAAATTACATTAAATTTTTTATGAAAAACACTATTTTCATTATGTATCTTGTGATTTAATCTAAGCAGGTATTATCATTACATTCATTATTAAAATCGTCCTTCCGAAAAAAATGAACACCTACCAATCATTGAAAAAGAAAATACAGACTACTAAAAAATTTGAAATAATAAATTATCAATATTCCATCCTTACCTATCTTTAATATAAAACAGCATGTTATTATGCACAGCATATGCGGGTCTTTCCCGTTGCAGTTTGAACAGAATCATGCCCGCGTCGTGGCCCGCAGCGAACAGATTTAGTGTGGGGTGAGATGATAGTACCCAGTAACTGTAAGACAAAATACAATAAATATATGTGTGGATAATAGTATTTATTTATAATGTTGAGTTCAAAACATATATGTAAAGGTTAATTACTACAATTATTTTTTTGTAATTATTACCACTTAAAGTCATAATGATTTGTGTAATAAGCATTCTCAAGACGAAAACAACATAAAAAGACATAGTTAAACATTAACTTTTGTAATAACTCAGGCCCCGGAATCACAGACACAATAGAAAATCTATTGTGTCGTGGACCGATCGGACCGTTCGGGGCTCAATGGGTTAATCAACACCATTTCTAAACTACAAAAAATAATTTCAAACCACAGTTACATAATTAATTACTTTTTTCTAAATCAAAACCTATACAAAAATCACGTTAAACTAAGCACATACCGTTCATGTTCCCTCCTGAATGTATGCAAGCATGTCCGTTTGGTCATATCCCACACTCTTATCGACTTATCTTCACTGTTGGAGAGAATTAGTTCATGCCGGGCATGGAACAGTGCGCAAGATACGTTGTTGTAATGCCCGCGGCACGTGTCTACTTCCCATGCCTGAAAATAATAATTAATGATATTGAGTAAAATTTTTTTGTCATCGTTTTACTTTTTAATATTTTTTTAATCCCATGGATTGACAATTTTGGTGAAATAAATTAAAACAATTGTTAAGGCCTACTCTTCTAGTAATAAGCTGAACGCGTGTTTGCATTATGGGCACTAACAATCAATCAAAACAACTGTAAGGTCGTCGAACGCATGATGAGCGGCTGACGCGACGTTGCCGCTTCGCGCGCGTTTTACGCATGCGTCTTACGTGGTAAATATAAAGAACAATATATAACAATATTAAGTAGGTAACAAATGATAAATATAAAGAATTTTTAATTTTCAGAATGAAATTACTTATTTTAAGAGATGATATTTTTTTTTTTTCGAAATTTAAATAAACATAAAACTTTTATAACATAATTAATGACAGTCACATTACAAATAAAATAAAAAAAAAATTATACTAATATAAATTACCTTAGCATCATTCATCCTCCACAACTTGACTTGGCGATCATCAGCGGCCGACACAATTAATGGCAGAGTGGGATGGAAGGAAGCCCAGTTCACACCACGATCGTGACCTTCTAGTACATGCTTGACGACTGCATCGGCCTATGGATATAATAATAACTTCACATAATATACGGATTTATGACATGTTTAAACCCATATTCGCATACGAAGTTGTAAGTCGTATCATAAAAATACGTATTATAAAAAACATAGGTAACAATTCATTGCCCCCTTGAACCCCTTGTGTTGATGGACACAAAGCTTATTTGTCTACACACGCTTACGCTCGCTCGCTCGCACGCTACACACGCTCTGCAATACGGATAACGCTTATGACTTGTGTGCGTTTTTCTTTAAAATATTTATCAATTGCATTCAAAATGCTATAAACATAGAAATCTAAATAACAAGACACTAGAACTGCTATAATGTCATAATTAGTATGAAAACCACTGTCGCCAAAATCAACACATTTAAACCGATAGCTAAACAGTACACACAAGTAAACTATGCCTTTTATTGGATAGCTTTCAAGTGAAAACTAACTTAAAAAATAAATTCTATATTTTAAAATGTATCCTAACGCATGACTTTACGGTTTATTTTAGAATAACATCCCTAGGTACATGAGATGTTTTGTTTCTTTTTGCTCAGAAAAATACAAATACGTAAAAATTCGGCTTTTCTACAACAGAGGGCGTTAATTTTCAAAAGATATAACTTTGAACCTAAACACATAGAAATTAGGTTGAAATTTATGGTAAACGTGATAATAAGAACGGTTGACTGTGTCATTTATCGTTATTTATATTTCTATGGTGACATTCGTATTACTTGTAAATATTATTTAATTTGAAGGAAAAACGGCATTATTTCTAAAAAAAAATACTTTCCGATGAAATGTTATTCCTTTATTAGTATGTGGTACAACTTGTGGAAGAATTTCCGCAGTGGGAATTGCTTAAACACACCATGTTTACACACATACATCTCCAGAGCAACTGAACAGCGACGAACGCACTGGTGGCTTGGAAGTCACCTGAGTGGCGACAAGGTCACGCGCGCTTACGACTTCTAGTGCCTTGTTATTTAGATTTCTATGGCTATAAAATTAGAATTAAAAATTTGATTACTACTTTACTACTATATATATTTCGCACTTTGATTTATTCACTTGACATTTTATATGTATAATACTGTTAGACGTAACTTTTGATTTAATATTTTTGTGGATGCCTTGTTTTTCTTAATTTTTATTTTATTATGTGCTATAGGTATGGTTGCATTAAATCTTATTTCTGTTTGAATTTCAGATACTAACTTGACCAAACAAATCCGTAGCCTGCGGATTCCTCAAATGCTCAGCCAGACCACTTGGCCCGGGGGCTACACTCTTCTTCCTCAACCCAGAGAAGTCCCACACTCGCACGGACTGGTCGAGAGACGCGGAGACGAGCAGATCCTCAGTGGGGTGGAACTGCGCGCACATCACATAGTGGTTGTGGCCAGTAAGCACGCTTATGCACTGACGGGACTGCCAGTTCCAGATTCTTATTGTCTGAAATTAATTACAATGTTTTTTTTTTAATAGCTAGCTTATTTTATTAAGTATTTTTATAAATTTACAAAATTTTAAGTCAATCTTCTCTCAATCTGAACCCAAATGGAGATAAATCTAAAAAAAGTACAGCTATATAAATGTTGAACATCTTATAAATGACAATTTTTGCTAGGTCAACTAATTAACTAATACAATTTGTGGTACTAGCACTTGTAAATATTCCTAGTAAATAAACGGAGAATATAAAACATAGTATTGCATTTTAGCTTCACATTGAAAACTGTGACTCTAGGAAGTTTAATATAATTTAAAACTAATTTATTATTGCATCACTACACATCTGAACAACAACAGTTTCAATATAATGCCTCCTCTACACTACTCGCGAAGTTCCTCGGCGAAGTACTCGGCCGAAGTCCGCGGTGCTACACTACACACTCGTTCAACTTCGCGAGGAGCTCATTCGTTCATATTCAGAACGCACTTCGGGTAACTTCGTGCCCTTTGACTCGGGCGCAAAAACCGACAACAAACAGTAGTCGGCAGAGGCGAGGTAAAGTTGGACGAAGTAAGCCGAACTGCCTCTCTACATTATTCTATTCGTCTAACCTCGTTCAACTTCGCGAGTAGTGTAGAGGAGACATTACAATATATCTATTGAATGTGTGAGATCACAAAAGTGCCCATATTCACATAGTTGTCAGTCTGTACATGTATTATCATAAACATAAATTCGTCTAGTTCATACTCCATAGCTTTGCAATAATATGGGCAAAAATAATTTTGTGAGTATTTTAGACAATGTATAACAGATTATTTATTTAATAATTATCTTTCACATCTTTATGCAATTACCTGATCATCTGAAGCACTAAGGATCCAGGGATACTCATGGTGGAAGAAAGTTGTGCGAATATAATCCAAATGACCAAGAAGAGTGAAGAGGCACCTTCTTTGCTTGTAATTCCACACCTGAAATATAATAAACAATATTAGTCAAATATTAAGAAGTTTAAAATACATATTTATTGTAAAATAATAATTCAGAAGCTATATAGTAAAAAATATTAGTCAAATATTAAGAAGTTTAAAATACATATTTATTGTAAAATAATAATTCAGAAGCTATATAGTAAAAAATATTAGTCAAATATTAAGAAGTTTAAAGTACATATTTATTGTAAAATAATAATTCAGAAGCTAATGTAAACTATAATATAAGTAAGAAGGCATTTATTATATTCACAAAAAAATAAATAATATAGTAACTCTAATGTTCCTGAAAAGTTTATAATTTCTATAAATGAGAAGACTTAATTATCACAAATTTGTTCCTGCCATATCCAAGTCTGAGTAATCTACTTAATAGTTGAAATGATGTTGTGGATTTTTATAATAAGTGGGACCTTAGGAAAATTATATGCAGTATAATATAAACCAATTATTAGAAAGCTGATGAAATATAAAATGATATAGGTATACAACTACAATTAGGTAGTTACTTGAAGTCTATTTAAATGCGCAGCTTAAAATTAAAAATGCATCCATAAACTCTGATTATTTCTTACAATTAAGGACTTTTGCACCAAAAAGTAGGAAGAAAACATAAGAATATATTCGAACAGTAAGTATGTTTGATATTTCTAAATACCTTGATTTTATAGTCATCACCACCGGATACGAATAAAGGTTGTTGAATGTGGAAGCAGATACCACGAACAGGGCCATCGTGTTCATCAAACTTCTCCAATAATGTGCACATACGATAATCCCAAAGTTGAATCACACCGTTGTGTAAACTGGCCAAAACCCATGGTCGTTTCGCGTGAAACGATATTCCTTTCACCCGCGCTGACTTCGTTTCGAATTTGGTTAACATTTTGGAAACGCTCTTCGTGTAATTCCAATTAAATAAGTATTAAACACAGCTGAAACAATTTAACAATACGCAGGCAGATTTCATGATACTTCTAACGTCAAACCGGCTGACGTGACACGTATGTCGTAGTGATGTACCCATAAATTACAAAACCCAAAAAAATATTGTAAATGTCAACAAAAAATGTAAGCATACCTACTATATGTCTGAATTAAATAATCAAACAAATATGTTGATGAAATTTCTATGCATCGCGAAATCTGTAATTATGGAAGTATTCATAATAGGGAATATACATGATTTTTTTTATCCGATAGTTTACAACATTTTGTATAAGGAAGAAAAATTTTGCAGCCAAAAAGTAATTAGAAGTATCTTGTGAAGTATATAAAAAAATTTTTCAAAACCCAACTCAAAAGACGCGGCCATTTGATGCGCTCTTGGGTGCGCTTCGTGTGACGTCACAGTTCATGACAACAAATCAAGTCATGAAATTTATTTGATTCAATATCGATAACGTTTCATAGAATTGCTAATAAATCGTTATGGAACCTCATTCTTCAATAAAAAAATACAAAAACCTGCATACAAGTACTGGGTTGTGCCCACATATTTGAGACACTGGCAAGCTGCTGTCGGACAGACTGTTGGACATTTCTTTGAAGTTTTCTAGCAGATCGAAACGCGGCCTAATTCGAGTTTCATCATGCATATTCCATAAGATATTCCCACACAGCATATTCCCCACAGATATTCCATTAAATTACCTGAATTATGACAACTTCCAATTGACAAGTAAAATTGACATGACATTGTTTGAAAATTATTGAAAGTCGTAGACATAGAAACCAATCTCTGTCTACGTTGAAAGTTGTGTCTTTACTATATTACTTGCTCTGTGGTGTCTTTACAGTTTACTCTTTACTCCACTTTACTCTTTGTTGTATTTTTTGGTTATGTACACAAGTCCATGCTTAAATCTTAAATTATATATTATTTCAATTTCTATATTAAATGATTCCAAATTAAATCACTTTGTAAAAAAGCGTTTAAGTATACGCAATAATTTAAGTTTGATTAGTTTATTTTAATTTTGATTGATTGTAAACTTGATGCAGAGAAGTATATAAACATGAACGCCGAAAAAGTTAAAGATATTGGTAAAATATGTATTCCTGGGATGAGATTAAGTGTATCAAATCAGGACAACATCCCAGGTGCTGGAACATATGAGCTTAAAGGATATATATACGCATCTTTAGCAGGAGTGTTAAAAATGCAAGAAGATGAGAATACAAAGGTACAATAAGTTCAACAACAATACATTTGTAATTTAGTGCTTTTTAAGTACATAAATACTCTTTCAGGCTACAATGATATCGGTTGAGAGCCCAAAAACCCCTAGTGTGCTGCCAAAAACTGGAGATGTTGTGACTGCAAAAGTTACAGTAGTGAACTCAAGATTAGTACAGTGCCTTATATTATGTGTGGGTCCATCAGTGCTGGTGAGGCCCTATAGAGGTATCTTGAAGAAAGAAGACATAAGAGTGATTGACAGAGATAGAATTGACCCATATAAATGTTTTCGGCCAGGCGATGTGATTTTAGCTAGAGTTGTATCCTTTTAATAATTATAAAAATTTAAGGTATTTTTAATGCAGTTAGGTATTAGATGTACTTACAGAATTATTTATATTGTGATATGCAATATGGTTTGAAGTTTTAATATAAAATTTATTTCTTTAATCAATCTGCATAACTAAAAAACTTTCCGAACACTGCTTTATACCTACTCGGCAGCCGACCATCACGCGACATGCGCTACACAGACCAAAAAGTTTGAGACGATGTAATAAAAGTTTCACTTTAAAGATGTTATTATAAAACATCAATATCCATATTGTAATTTAGAACAGTATAATTGCAAAAAAAAATATTTTCTTACATCCAAAATCAGTTACCTATGACGGAAATACACTGGTACCATCTATCTACTGCAGAGAATGAACTTGGGGTTGTCATAGCAACGGCAGAAGGTTCACCGCAAGGAGTCAGCATGGTACCAATCAGTTGGTCGGAAATGCAGTGTCCCAAAACATTAGTAAAGGAACCTAGGAAAGTTGCAAGGGTCATACCAGATAATATAAATAGAGCACTGTTGGTTGAAAGCAAGGATGAAAAGGAAAATCTTGATACAAATAAAAGTTGATTTATTGCTCAGAATTTTTTTTATTTATTTACGTTATCTATGTATATTTTTAATGTTACGACCAATCTTGGCAATAAAATAGTAAAAACTTGATAACAAGATGCAAAAAAAAAGGAATATACTATACTAGGTTATCTACCCTAATCTTATCCTGTTTATCCTGCGTAAACAAATGGATAGCTGGACTAGCTTTATTAAAAAGTTATCTGAATATATTGGATAGTTATGATTTTTTTATCTATCAGATCAAAAGTTTACAATTTTGAAATCACTGGCAGGTACTTTTCATTAAATATCTTAGTACAATATGATAAGCAGGTTATATTATGGACCTGATTTAATTAATTCATGCCAGATAAAAAAACAAGCTTTTTTTAATAGTAACTAGCGGTCCGCCCCGGCTTCGCTCGTGGTACATATTTACGTTTTCTCTCCATAAGAACCATCCTCGTACTTCAAGGAATATAATTAAAAAAAGAATTATCGAAATCGGTCCACCCGTTCACGCGTGATGCCGTGACCAAGGGATATTTCAGGGATTCATTTTTATATTATAATATAGAAGATGTAAAAAAAACAAAGTGAAATGAAACGTAATAGATTGACAGTGACAAATGTTTAACCAATGAGCAGCTGTTCTCTATCAATTTGAAGTTTGAACTTTGTCAATAATTGTCATACATTTATAATATGTCAAATGTCCATCATTCATCATCGTTACCACAATTGTTACGAATTGCGATATGAAAAAGCTGTATGTATTTTTAAAATTCAAGTGATTATACTGTGAAAAAATTAAATAGAATCGTGTAAATAAATCATTCCATTATGTTATAGTTGTAGTATTATGTAGATTAAGTCACCTGTGCTATATTATTTACAAAGTTACATTGTGTGTATCTATTGCACGTAGAATTCGTTACGCTTAGTGCTTACAGTGATTTTCAGTGTTTCATACAGTAAAGACGTATCAAAGGTCTAAAAAATGAAATTCGCTGAACATCTAAGCGCACATATAACGCCCGAGTGGCGGAAACAGTATATAAACTATGAGGTGAGTATTTAATAATATAAAAACTAAAAAAAGGTTCAAGAACGTGAATTTATATCATTTGATAAGTTATTAAGTAAATAAATGATCACGATATAATATTTCTGCGACGACCTTTATCGTGAATTGTTTCGCTTTTAACCCATTGACCACCGAGCGGCCCGATCGGGCCACGACACAATAGATTTTCTATTGTGTCTGTGATTCCGGGGGCTGAGGCATTAATATAAATTAAGGCTATTTTATATCTATGCAAAATAATCCATTGTATTATGATGTTATTGTTTATTTATGGTTATTACACATTATTATTAGTCACATGTCCTTTATATAAAATTGATAGATGTTATCAAATATTTTACCTAAATGAACATGTAGGTATTTGCATTTGATACTAAAATATAATAACATTATGATAAACCTTATCTATTGAGTTATTTGAATAATCCAGGTGCTATATTACTTCTAACTGGATGAGATTTTATGATAAAGTTTATTAACATCGTTAGAAATATCTTTATTTATAATTATTTTTTCATATTGTACTTTTTAATAAAATAACAATACTTAATATAATATTAATTTTAAGCAATAGTTTTTCAATACAATATTGAAATAATAATAACTATATTCATAATCATTTTATTAAGATTGTTAAATTTCAAACTTATATTTGCTCCAGCACTGTTCCAATCAAATTGTTCACCATCATCATCATCATGAACATAGCAAATGAACAGACATAAATATTGTTATGAAGTGTGTTCTTTTATGAATTTTGATAAAAAAAGAATATGCGAAAACCGCTGAACTGATTATGATGAAACTTGGTAATGGGGTAGCCTGTAGCTTATGTACCAGAATAAAGCAAAATCTATTTATATATACTTGCTTTTGCTTGCAGGTGAAGTTAGTATATAATATTAATTAATGAAATGTAAGTTTAACTTGTTTTAACTGTTTTAAATAAATAGGAAATGAAGGCGATGTTATACACAGCAGTAGAAGAGGCTCCATCGGCTGAGAATGTTGAACCAGAGGTGCTTTCAAGGCACTTTGCAAACTTTGATGAAACGTTTTTCCACTATTGCGATGAAGAGCTGAAGAAAATTAACACATTTTATTCAGGTATTTTATTAATTATTGGTTATCTATATACATACACTAGCAGCGCTCCGCGGTTTCACCCGCGTGGCTCCGCTCCTGTTGGTCTTAGCCTGATGATGATATAGACTATAGCCATCCTCGATAAATGGGCTATCTAACACCGAAAGAATTTTTCAAATCGGACCAGTAGTTCCTGAGTTTAGCGCGTTCAAACAAACAAACTCTTCAGCTTAATAATATTATATAGTATAGATTGGTTATCTATATACATACACATATAGTCCGGGATACATCGCCCATTTTTGCAAGTGATTACTATCAAGCTAATTTTTCGTGAGTAGCTTTATTTTGATGAGATGCCCAATAATTTCATGTACAAAACTCTCGATTGTGGTAGCTACCAGAGGAAACAAGGATAAAATATTTTGATTTGATGGTTCTCAAATATTAATTACTAACTGAATGTTTTTTTTTGTTCAATCTCAAGATAATTATCTAAATTATTCGAAAAAATATTTGTCCTACAAAATCTATGGTTTGATCAAAGAGTCCCCCATTCCAATGTGTATCGATAACGAAATCATCTTAAATGATTACTAACCAGCTGATTTTTTTATTTTCACTTATTTAATACTTATATAATTCAACAGACATATTGTCCTACAAATTGCGTAATAAATATTTGAGAACCGTCAAATCAAAATTTTTTATCCTTGTTTCCTCTGGTAGCTACCACAATCGAGAGTTTTGTACATGAAATTATTGGGCATCTCATCAAAATAAAGCTACTCACGAAAAATTAGCTTGATAGTAATCACTTGCAAAAATGGGCGATGTATCCCGGACTAATATACATATGGTTCAGTATAATGAAAATGTAAATTATAATATGACAATATAACTTATAAGGAAAACTTGTATGATACTGTGGTCAAGACAAATTATTATTGTAGTATAACATTTTATTTTAATGTATTTGGCATTTACCTACAATAGCAAAACACCTACACTAGATTAAAATTTTGTGTGCAATATATTATAGAAAAAAGTTTTGTACATACAATTACTATTTGTTGTAATTTCAAATAATATTTTTAATACAAACAAATTTAATGGTTCTCAAATAAAATAGGAAATCTCTTTAATACTACATTGCTAGACAAAATTCTATGTTTTACAATCCAAAAATATGAGGAAAATATATTTGTATTTTTGTTAAAACTATGTTCTGCTGCCAAAAGTGTAAAAAATATGTTCGTCATTGTATTTTAAACTTTCAATTAGGACAAATTTGTTTTGGTTTGGTGACATCTCATTGTTAGTTTTTTGTGACCTACCCAATCGAGCTTCATAAATACTTTTACATACATACATTTATTAAGATGTATATTTGTTTGTTCAAACAAGGTAATCTCAAGAACTACCAGTTCTTATTATAAAATTCGTTTTGTGATGGTTAAAGCTCTTTAAAGCCTATAGGCTAAACAACATGCTACCGTCCACATAGCGGAGCTTCAAGTAAAAAAAATTGCTTATGTCTATTTTTTTCCTTTTAGAGCAGACAACGTTGCATTGATCTAGATTCTAGTAGCAAAGAAAAAAAAGTTAATATTTTTCGTCTTATTTTAGAAAAGTTAGCAGAGGCTACAAGAAAGTATGCAACGTTACAAAGTGAATTGAAATCGAGATTCGACACAATAAAACCCAAGAGTGGGGGTGACAACAAAAAGGCGATCCCCAGAAGGAAAATACAGGAATTAAAGTTGGCGTTTAGTGAATTTTACCTTAGTTTAATATTGTTACAAAATTATCAGAATTTAAATTATACAGGATTTAGGAAAATATTGAAGAAGCATGATAAGGTTTGTGGTAGTTTATTTCAATTAAAAATACCTTAGGAAACAGTTTATGTCTGGACATAGAATTTTTTGTTTATTTGTACTGTCACAGATGATAAATTGTTATTCTAATTGTAATGCCATTCACATGTTTTACTTTAAGTAAAATTTATAAGGAAAGTTATAATTTTGGAATTTATGTGTACTGTTAAGTGTATATGTTACAGTCAAAACCCTGAACCAGTCAATATCCTTATTGACGGTTATTAAGGTTATTGACTAAGGGCGTCGGTTAATATCCTTATTGACTGATTTTATCTGATAAAATCAGTTAATAAGGATATTGACCGACGCCTTATAACCGTCAATAAGGATATTGACTGGTTCAGGGTTTTGACTGTAGCATATACATACTTTACAACTTACATACTTTCAACTATTCCTGTTAATTTTTACTATTATTTACCAACAGTTATTAAATGTGAGTAATGGCGCCCAATGGCGGGCGGAACATGTCGAAACATCGCACTTTTATACAAACAAAGATATAGATCGATTGATCAGCGATACTGAAGCGACCGTTACTAATGATCTGGAAGGTAAGATAAACAATATTCCAAATTCAATTCCCTTATAATAAAAAAAAATAATGGCGCGAATTTTTAATGTGCGAATAATAATGGAAAAAGAATATTCCAAGTTTAAATTTCCCGCAAAAAACGCATTTTTGTCTTTGCGAATATGAAGAAAAAACATGATTGATTAAAAATAAAGAAATATCCCGAATTCTTATTTAATACACCCACAAATTACATTTTTGTAACTCATATTTATATTTTTCCATTTAAGGCGGAGACAGACAGAAAGCGATGAAAAAGCTTCGCGTACCACCGTTAGGTGAACAACAGAGTCCTTGGACGACGTTCAAAGTCGGTCTCTTTTCTGGATCATTCATAGTTCTGTCTATCACAGTTGTGTTATCTGGTGAGTAAATAGATACTTTTTATCTTTTAATAAGGCTCTTTCATACTGATCCAGTGTGATCATTTTTTTATTTATCATGTTGTTAAAAAAAGTTTGCAACAAAATTACGCTCGTAAATCATGAATTAAACTATATATACATAATATGAAATTGCAATAAATTAATTCAGATGACTTTAAGTACATAATATATTGAACGCAATCGATTTTGTTACAAGAAGTTGAACCTACACTCTTTTTATAAAAATATGTCGAATCAATAAAAAAAAAATGAGTGTTTGAAATTTTTTTTTCACCAATATTCTTTATCTTGTACCTCAGTACCTATCTATCATAGGTATGTACCTAAAGAAGTTACAATATTATATAATCACGCTTATTAGATACTTTCGTAAACATTTTCAAGAGAATTTGAAAGCTGTACACATTCCATTATTTGTATAGGATTGTTATCCCAAAAAATAAGAGGCATAAATCAAATCTTTCGACCACAAAAGTTACACCTTTTCTTATCTTATTTCTATGCTAATTTTTACAACCCGTAAAGTTTTCTTTATTAGGTAGGTTCTAACTAATCAGATATAATAAATTATTTCATCGCAAACTACAACAATAAAGCAATAAATTAAGATCACATCGTAGTTTCGTATGACGTAATGCACATAGATTATAAATTGTGCCACAAACTATTTCTTATCTATGCACAGTTTAACCGTGGACGGTACAGATTAAATAGAATTTCATCAGTGTTTGAATTTAAATGTTTATTCTGTTTTGCATTGAATATACTTAGGAATATACGCTGCATTTACGTATTTGTTCTAAGATTAAAATTAATTTGCTTTATGGTTTTATCTATTACTGAAGTTGGTTATGCTAGGATGTTTGTATTTGAATAGATACCAATTATAGGCTATAGGACAACTTAACATGGGGGTTTTTAATAAATTTTTAAACAACATTCATGGGTAATAAATAATAAGACATGAATAAGGCACGAATTAGTTTTATAAGCGACGATATAAAGGGCATGTCGGAAAAGTGTAATTTACACAGAGTAATTTATTATCGTACTTTTATACGAGACATCCATTTTTTTTATAATGCTACGCAACATAAGAAAGCCACAAAAGCATTCAATTTTTTTTTAAATAGTACTGTCAACCTAAAATCAAAATATGTTTCGTTCAAAAGCTGTGAAATCGTTAGATCACGTTTTTACAAAGCATCGAACGTCATGTTTGAAGAGCGATTCGATATAATTAAAAAATTACCTATGCTAAATGTTGTGTTACATTAAAAAGCTCTATTCTATCAGCACCTTTAGTTACCAAAAAACATCTATGTAACAAGCCCTTAAATGTTCTCTTTCAGCGCTCTTCCACGATGCGGCAACAGAAAACTTCAAAACGGCCTTCCGATTGTACCGCGGGCCATTTCTATTTGTCGAATTCATATTCCTAATAGGAATAAACGTATATGGTTGGCGCAGTTCTGGTGTCAACCATGTTTTAATTTTTGAATTAGATCCAAGAAATCATCTATCTGAACAGCATTTGATGGAATTGGCGGCTATATTTGGGGTCGTCTGGGCGTTGAGTATACTCAGCTTTATATACAGTGCGAGTTTGAGTATACCGCCGTTTGTCAATCCGCTAGCGTTGGTCTTGATAATGTTGGCGTTCCTGATGAATCCATTTAGGGTATTTCGGCATGAAGCGAGGTTCTGGTTTTTGAGGATATGTGTGAGTTTCTTTTTTGTTATGAAGTTATTCTTATTTAAAGTTCTTTTAGTGCTCAAATGCTTAGAAGATGTTGATTAATTACATGTATTTTTTAATACTTTGTGGTTTGGTTTAAAAAATACAATACGAGTATACAAAGTGTCATATGAAAATATGTAAATTCAGGAAAAAACTAATTGCAATCCGATATATTATCTGACAGAACGAAAATTTGCATTCTCTCTTTATGAAAATAATAATTACAGTAACAAAAAATTACACCCACCTTTTTTGAAGTCGGTTAATTGCTAACTTTTAGTAAATAACTTGCAGGGTCGTATTCTAGCCGCTCCCTTCATGCCGGTGCTGTTCGCGGACTTCTGGCTCGCGGACCAGTGGAACTCTTTTGTCTATGCTTTCCTGGATTTTCACTATTTGGTCTCGTTCTATGTGGCCGGTGCCGATTGGTTTATTGTTAATGGTGAGTTTATTTCGTAATACGACACAATTCTCTACCTTCTTGTTACCACGATCAGAAAAGAAAGGAAGAAAAAACATTTATTGAAATTGATATTCCGGTTTTTATGGCATTCAAATGCTTTATAATTATAAATTTATAAAGAATAGAAAAAATTCGACCCCCGGGTCACGAGTGGCCGAGTTTGTCAGTGGCGCGAAAGGATGCGGGTTCGAGTCCCGCCTCGTGATTGAATTTTTTCTATTCTTTATAAATTTATAAAAAACATTTATTTCAAAGACAAAGTTGTTTTAAAAAGCAAAAATAAAATCATATAAAATTCACAAGCAAAATATAATTTATGGCTCTGAACATACTTCATATTTGTCAATTGTCTCCATTTTATACTGATGACTTGATTTATTAATTACTAGCTTTCCGCCCGCGGCTTCGCCCGCTTTGTCTAAAACATATTAAATTATATACTAAAACCTTCCTCTTGAATCACTCTATCTATTAAAAAAAACCGCATCAAAATCCGTTGCGTAGTTTTAAAGATTAAAGCATACATAGGGACAGAGAAAGCGACTTTGTTTTATACTATGTAGTGATTTTCCCTGTTCACTGTACATGTTTATACAATACATTGATAATAACAGAAATGCTTTATTGATCTTTCTTTACTTTCAGATACGTTCGAATCAACAAAATGGTTCCTAATATCACGAGCCATAGTAAACATTATCCCGGCTTGGACTCGTTTCTGGCAATGTCTCCGGCGTTACCGGGATAGTAAGGAGGCGTTCCCGCATCTCGTGAACGCCGGGAAATATTCAACTACCTTCTTTGTAGTGCTTTTTTCTACTATGCGGACTATGTATAATGGTAAGGAGTAAAAAATGTTGTGTGGTTTTATGAAACCACGGTAAAAGTGAAACTGTTCGAACGGTTCCGAACACTGCTTTGTGTAGCGCATGTCGCGTGTCGGTCGGCTGCCGAGTAGGTATACATACTCGGCAGCCGCGATACACGCGACATGCGCTACACAGACCAAAAAGTTTGAGACGATGTAATAAAAGTTTCACTTTAAAACTAGAAGTAGCGAAACATTAAAAAGTATTAGGGTTTTCTTTTCATAAGTAAGTGATTGTGCAAGTATCAGATAAGCTTCGAAAAATATTCCACTATCTTCTTGAATCTGGTCATGATTAATATTAGACCAAATTAATAATAATAACTCATTTATTCATAGAAAATTCATCCATTTATTAGTACAAATATTTACGAAAAATAGTAAAAATTATTTTATAAAATAAACATAATTTTAGACGGTTTGGTCACTTAAAACGTTATGGGCACATCCTGCTTATATTTTAAATAAAACCTAAAATTTACCTTATGAACAAAAACAGAATTTAAACACATTCACATTCCATTTTTGTTTGTTTATCTGCAACTTATATAGGCCCATTAAGAAGAGCTGGAACGTCAACACATTTACACATTGCACATGTTAGGCCGGGAGATACTGACACAAAATTTCGGGTCATTTGTAACAGGATGGCGGTCTAGAGGGGTCTTAGTACGCAATGACAAAAAGAAAAATGATGGTCAGAACGCTGGTACCGGCGGACTAGTCGCGTGGGCGTTAGTCACACTCGTCGGATAAATAGCGAAAGTCCAACGATTTGTAACACAAAAATTTTAGAATTTACCGATAGCCCTTAAAAAAGATGTAGGCGGTAGTGTCATGCCATACTTTTACGATGTGACTTACAGTCCGCCATACCGACGTGAATGCGTTGATTTAAAAAAAACAATTCAACCATTTGTACCGGGCTAACTTTTGCACAGGTAACCATCGTCGTGCAGCCATTTACTAAAATCGCCATGCCATACTTTTCGGACGATTCTAAACCGCTTCCAAATTCCAATTCCGATTCCGATTCCAAACCGCACTACCGCCTACATCTTTTTTATGGGCTATCGGTAAATTCTAAAATTTTTGTGTTACAAATCGTTTGACTTTCGCTATTTATCCGACGAGTTCGACTAACGCCCACGCGACTAGTCCGCCGGTACCAGCGTTCTGACCATCATTTTTCTTTTAGTCATTGCGTAATAAGACCTCTGTAGAACCGCCATTCTGTTACAAATGACCCGCAATTTTGTGTCAGTATCTCCCGGCCTATGTATGTGTCATATTTTGCAATTGTTTATAAATACAGGGTGATGTAATTGGTGTAGTACGAATATCTAAAAATCTATGAAGAATTTTGTGATACAGTAAATGGAAGAATTATAGACTATTTTACAGTATTTAATAAAATCATTTAATTTTTTGTTCATTTTCATTAGAAATGTCAATTTTTCTCACCAAGGTGGAAATTTGGATGATAAGGATCTTGTTATACAAATATAAATTTTGACTAAAATCGGCATTTTTTTTTTTTCAAAAATCAAATTACTAATTAATAATCAGAGTTATCACATTATTAAAAAAAATAAGCCAAACTATACACAATTTTTACTTGATGCAATCCTCAAAGATCATGGACATAGTGTATTGCGCCTTCCACCATACCATCCAGAACTCAACCCAATAGAGTTACTATGGGGCATAATTAAAGGGAAAGTAGCATCACAAAATGTGAACTTTAACTTGAAAACTGTGGAAGAATTATTTAGAAAGGAAGCAAATGCTATTAGTCTGGATATGTTTAGTGACGTTTGGAGAAAGACGCGAGAACATGAGGAAAAATATATTCAATTAGAACCAAAAGTAGATAATTACACTGACTCATTTATAATAACATTAAGAAATTCCGACGGCGAGTTCTTCGAGCGATGAAAGTTTCAGTGAAGTAGAAGATTACGATTATGATTAAATAGATTCTTCTTCTTCTCTATAGATACTGCTTTCTGAATTGGTGGTAAATGTTAAAACTGTTAAACTGTTATGACGATTCAAAAGTGCTTCTAGAAGAAGTCTAATTGTATAAATGTTTGAGTTTGAGTTTAAAACCAATAATGTGAAAATTATACAATAAACATGTAACACATATTTGTTAGCGCGTATTGGTAGGTATTACGTACTTACTACAAATATAATATTTCTTAGGTATCTTTACTCGACCAAAGTCAGGACAAGACTGCTCCGCAACTGCAGAAGACGTCCGTTATTTAAATCATTATCAAAACAACCATCCGTGTGTTGGGAGTGAGCGCACGTGTTATTTGTATTGTTTTTATGACCTGAAATTTAATTATTATTTGATAATTGAATGATTATTAATACTTTTATCCAATTGATTATTATTAGAATAAATAATTAACTTCATCAATTGATTTACTTTTAAATTATAATTTTACAGGTAAATTATGAGAGCTTTCATAATTATATTTGCATATATTTATCTACAACGCACCCATTTTACAATTCAAGTCTAAAATGAAACTAGAGTCGCATTTATTTTTGAACATACTGTAAGTGAAATTGCATAAGTGTGAGTACTGTGAACATGCCAGCTTTCCTTAATTGACCGATACCGCTCGTCACCATATGACATAGTATAAAAAAATGTGTGCGTGTACTAGTGTACACACGTAAGAAGTGAAACTTCTATATGACCTTATTTTTCAAAAAATAATTTTCTATATGAAACTTTACAGAAATACGTCGAATCACGCGTGGTAGGGATAAGAAAAAGATGGCGCGTAACGGAAAAATGTCACGCGTAACGAAAAAATGTTACACTGAATTTTTTTCCAACTCCGATAAAGAAGTTTCACTTCAAAAATGAAATCTTTTAACTTTTTAGCGGAATACGAGAACCCATACGACAATCCGTTCCTCTACGCGTGGCTTGGTTGCCAATTCATATCCTCGTGTTACACATACACGTGGGATGTGAAGATGGACTGGGGGCTGTTCACTGCGGGCCTGCAAGCGGAGAACAGCTTGCTGAGAGAGGAGATCGTGTATAGTGTTGGGGTGAGTGTAAACTCAAACGCCGAACAGATCGTGCAGTAAAAATTGAGTAAAAAAATTGTTTAAAACTCGTTGTGATTAAAGATTATATCGCGAAAGTCGTGTCGTGGTTGACATGCGAATCGAACACGACGCGTTGTAGCAATGAAGAAAAGTTATGGCGCTTTCTAGAAATTAATTGGTTTATTATACTACCCGACAGAACGGCCTTTTTAATTGAAACAATTTTATATTGTCATTAAAAATATCGATAAAAGGCATTCATGATTAAAGTCAACTTCACTCCTCACTAGCCTATTTTTACACAAAAAACTACCAACTGGAAAATATAATAAGAATGTTAAGTTTATTTTTGTTAATATTTTTATCCGTGTTTCATTCCAGTTCTACTATTTTGCGATCATAGAAGACTTTGTGTTGCGTTTCATTTGGGCGCCGGCGTTCTACTTAACTGAGAATAAAATAGTGAGCTCTGAAACCGTTATATCTGTATTGGCACCTCTTGAAGTTTTCAGGTAAGAGAATACTAAACTTTTAATAATAAGAAAAGTACTTTTAAATGATTCAATTTAGGTCATTTACGTACAAAAAGAAACGAGACTCACAAAAACGCTTAGAATTGTCTTAAACAAAACTCTGCTTACGTATCTATTAGGCAGAGTTTTCTAATGAGCGTAGACAATAGACTTTAAACTTTACTACCACGAAATAAGGTGTTAAGTTGTATGAAGAAACACCACATACATTATTTATGAGTCTAGTTGCTTATAGTATCTACAAAGCATATGTATTATTCTATTTATGGTAAAAACTTAATTCAGAGCTATTTTTTTTTTCAATAAATAATACAATGTTTAAAGTTATTTTTTTTAATCAATTGCTTTTTCCAACCAGTTTCATACAAATTGTGAGTCAAGTTGTCTATAGTTTGTTCGATATATCTACAAATTTGTTGAAATAACAAAATTTAGAGCAATTTTTTGTTCAATTAACTGCGTCTTCCAACTAGACGCTTCGGTAATAACTACATTTAGAGCTATTTCATTTAAATAAATACTTTTTCCTCCACGCAGACGCTTCATATGGAACTACTTCCGTCTCGAGAACGAGCACCTCAACAACTGCGGCAAGTTCCGAGCCGTTCGTGATATATCCGTCGCGCCGTTGGACTCGTCTGATCAAGCGCTGATTCTGCGCATGATGGACCTGCCCGATGGAGTGCATAACAGGCAAGAAGCTTATATCTAATACACTGGAGATTTCAGTATGAACATTAACTTGTAACAAGAAAATATGACCTTGAATGACGCCTGTATGTTTTTTTATCCCTTTCACACCCACTTGCCAAGTTAGGTGTGAAATTGATAAAAAAACATACAGGCGTCATTCCATGTCATATTTTCTTGTTACAAGTTAATGTTCATACTGAAATCTCCAGTGTATTAGATATAAGCTTCTTGATAACAGGTGACGTTACTACTGTCACCAGCACTAACACTGGCAATTTTGACGACACCAATATTATCATCATAACTTCTACACTAACGATTTCAATATTGACGTCATCACCAACAATTTCGAAGTTATCACCATTATCATCACCGACACTATCAATATCCACGTTATCACCATCACCAATATTATCGACTTCATCACCGACAATATCGACATCATCACCAACACGATATACGTCATCATCAACTATATCGACGTCATCATCATCAGTATAATCATCAACACACATCATCGCTATTATTGTCACCAATACTATCCGTCGCGCCGTTAGACTCATCTGACCAAGCGCTGATTCTGCGCATGATGGACCTGCCCGACGGAGTGCATAACAGGTGACGTCACTGGCTCATCATCACTTTCATTATCATTACAAACACAAACAGTATCGACGTCATCACCAACAATATCGATGATATCGTTCATTTTCAACAGCTCTAACACTCAATATCGTCTTCAACAATAATGTTGACATCATCACCAACACTAACACCAACTGACGGAACTGATAATTATCATCATCGCCAACACTATTAATATCGACGTCATCACCAACAATATCAATATAGACTTGATCGCCAACAATATCGATGTCATCACCATTATCACCACCAACACAATCAACATCGATATTATCACCATTACTACCATTACAAATCCTAATTATAATATTATAAATGCGAAAGTAACTCTATCTAGAGTTTGTTTGTTTGTTTGTTTGAACGCGCTAATCTCGGGAACTACTGGTCCGATTTGAAAAATTCTTCGGTGTTAGATAGCCCATTTATCGAGGAAGGCTATAGGCTATATATCATCACGCTAAGACCAACAGGAGCGGAGCAATGCGGGTGAAACCCGGGGGGAACAGCTAGTGTTAAATAAGCGTAGTTATATTTGACCTAAAAATTAACATTCTATATTATCTTTTCAGAGCCACAAAGAAAAAGAACCCGAAAAAGATAAAAGAGAACGACAGAAAGCCGCTGCTCAAGAAGGAATCCATTCAAGACATTCAACTCGAATTAGATTTATCCTCCAAAATGTTGTAACCAACTGTGATATGTAGTGTACTTGATATTTTGTTTATAAGCGATATTATGAGTATTATTAAATATATTTCTATTAAATGTGTTTGAGTTTTTCTTATACTAGCTTTTCGCCCGCGGCTTCGCCCGCTTTGTCTAAATCCTAATAAATTATATACTAAAACCTTCCTCTTGAATCACTTTATGTATTAAAAAAAACCGCATCAAAATCCGTTGCGTAGTTTGATAGATTTAAGCATGCAAAGGGACATAGGGACAGAGAAAGCGACTTTGTTTTATACTATGTAGTGATATGTATCTTAATCTTCACTATAGGCTATTCACGGTAAACTCCAAAACTAATTTACCGATTTTCAATCTGTTTTCATCAATGGATAATGTGATTATCAAGGAAGGATTAAGTATATAAATATAATTTTTAAGTTTTAGTTAAATCCTTCCCTACACACACTCTTACACTACACTAATAGATAATTTATTTTATTTAGATACAAAGTATTATTATACCAGACATTCACACATAATTTTAAAATGGAAAAGGTAAAATTAAAGCTTTAATGTTAATAACAGTTTTATTTTGTAAACAATTATCACAATAAAAATATATAAATACATCATCTTTTTAATTAAAATTAATTCGTTTTAACTTTTTATGAACCAAAGAGATACAGTGTGAGATTTTTTAACAGGTTTTTTTTTAATATTTTTAACACATAGTAATGAAACTATGAACAATAAGCAAACAATCACAAGAATACTGAAATCTTATTTTTTATGAAATATTGAAATACAAGTAACTTTACAACATTTATTAAAGTACGAAATAAATATTTAACGCACAACAACGTGACTTACAACATTCTCTCTTATAGTAAGTAGTAACAGTGTTAAAGGCATTTCCACATCTCGACGACATCGAATCTGGTACCTTGAAAAAAAAACTTTTGTAGGCATAGTTTAAAAAGTTCTAAATGAAAATAGCAAAAGAAGACTTATGATTTACTTCAAATAACCTTTATTATTGAAAATTAAAATGTATAACAATTACTAAAATTAATAAAAATGAGCACTTAAATTCAACTGATTAAATAAAATATCCAGGGTTTTATTAGCTTGAATATATATTCGAAAAATTTTTGGTCTATCTTTACCCTTGCTTAAGTTATCTTTTATGACCACCTTATATAAAAATATCAATAGCGAGATCTATTTCTAATTCCTTATTAAAAAATACATAAGAATAGAAATATAAAATGAATTGCGAAATCTTTTTCTTATTAATAACTAATAAAATATCATACCTAAGACCGTAACGCCTGCAACCGTGTCTGCATTTCATCTAGTTCACTCTCATCTGGTTCTTGCGTCTCTTGACTAGTGGAGGGTGCTCCAACCGCCGTGGGAGGCGCTCCAACCGCCGTGGGAGGCGCCGGCGCTTCGCCCAGCTTGCCTTGTGTGAGCTCCCATAGCACCTGTGATATTAGTTTAGGAAATATAATTGTAATAAGATACTAAGGGCCGATTTTTCAATGCTTGGATAAAACTTATCCGTCCAATAAAGTATTACACGATAATGATAAAATGTCACGTAAACTGTCAAATACGGGCAATTAGAATACGTTTTTAAAATGGTAGTTTTATACATTATTCGACGAATAAGTTTTATCCAAGCATTGAAAAATCGGCCCTAAATGTAATTGCTATAATTGGCAACTGAAGAATCTGTTGACACTAAACTTGATACGCAAATAATATGCCACTCAGGCTTTAAAATGCCGACTTTAATTCTTCATCGTAATAAGGTTGAATTTATTTTGGTGTATATTGGAATTTGTATAGTGTGTTTTATGAATACACCTTAAAGTCATGTAAGTAAGCTTGATTTTGCTTTAACATTTGTCTCTTTCAACTAGAATTATACAAACACATTGTGAAAAAAAAGAAAAAGCATAAAAGAAAGATATGCTTGTGAATGAATTTTTACCATTCTATTCTATTCTTTAAAAATGTCTCATTTATAAAGCATTTGAATGATAAAAAACTAAATATCAATCAGTTTTAAGTTCATTTCTGCACAGGATTGTGTAACTGATTGTTTATAATGATCAATTCACATTACACCTCATCAAGTTTTGACTGTTTCCACTTCCCTTACTTTTTACACAAAATAGGCACTTAACATCGAGTTGCGGGAACATGCCCATATATATTATTATTACAAACCTTATCAACTTCAGTCTGCGCAGCCTCCTCCATTTCCTCTTCATCCTCCATGCTAGACATGGTCTCGTCGAGCATCTCCTCAATGATACCAGCCTTCATCATCTCTTTACTTAACTCCTGCATTGTCTGAGCGATTTCTGGTAGCCGTAGTAAGGCCTGCATTGCTTGCATCACCTATAGTTTAATAATTGGAATATACAAAGTTGGAATGTTTTGTTAATTAAAATAACTGTTTTTAAATATGCTGTTAGTATCATTTCAGAGTTAGTATTACATTTTACATATCATATTTAAGATAAGTCAAAAAAAAATCAATCTTTTAAAATGCAACCAGAGATATTTTAGTTTCTATCTTTTCAACTAAAATCAAACTATATCTATATATATAAAATGAAACACGTTTTCCTTGGTCACGGCACCACACGTGAAGGGGTGGACCGATTTTGATAATTCTTTTTTTATAATATTCCTTGAAGTACGAGGATGGTTCTTATAGAAAGAAAACATAAACATGTACCATGGGCGAAGCCGAGAAGGACCGCTAGTTTAATTATATTTATTCTGTTGTGTTATTATAAAACAAATATTTTTATCTTACCTCAGTTGATTTCTGTAAGGATCCAGCCACTCTTAATGTTGCTGTAAACAAATCGAATTTTCATAATTATCAAGCAGTAATAGAATTGTTATTATGATAATAAATACTACTCAAACTCAAACTCAAACATTTATTTATCCAATTAGACTTCTTCTAGAAGCACTTTTGAAACATCATTACATATTTTTAACATTTACCACCGATTCGGAAAGCAGTATCTACGGTGAAGAACCGGCAAGAAACTCCATAGTTGCTCTTTTTAATCATGTCAGTTTTACAATTATTACTAACATCTGATTATATTTTTTTATTTATGTTTTGTATTTGCTGTTTAACAGTCTGTTTAAAAGAGAAAATCTGACTCACCCAATTGGTTCTTCATCTGCATCTGTACAGAATTTAGGTGGGCTTTACTTGTGTATATTTTACTAACAGCTTTCCTTGATCTTATAATTTCTTTAGCCAATATTGTACACACTTGTTTGTCGTTTTTTGTTGCAGCTTCCTTGAGAGATCGTTTTATTTTTTCCTCTTCACGTTGAATAGCTAAAAAGTAATGATATATTTTGTAAACACTCTGACAAGGATGACACATCACACAATCGTGAATATTTTTAAAGCACTTACCTCGTATTTGCCTGTCTAAATTATAGCCTTCTTTTCTTAATTTATGAGACCATTCGTTTACCTAAAATAACAAATATTGAATAACATTAATTACTTTTATTTTAAGACATTTTCTGTTGTAAAGCATCCACTAAGAATTAGTTTTATTAAAAGTACATACCATTTCTTTAGGGTTTTTGTCTGGTGATTTGCCGAATAAACCCATGTTGAAAACTTATTACAATTTTTTTAGAAATTAATACAAATATTGTTTGTTCTAGTTAGATTTTCTACTGACAAACTGACTTTGACAGTAAAATCTGGCTGATGATCTCATTCTACAATTCTACATGATTGACGTCTGTTGTCAGCTGTCGTAGTTAATAATAATTGCGTTTAAAAATATTTTAAAATACCTATATCTTGAATGCTAGTGAGTGCTCATTTAATGGTTATTTTTAAGTAACAGTTAAATATTACAACAAATAAAAATGTACAAACATTAAATATCCAGTATAAATGATTTCTTCTCTGATCTATTTTGCATTGCATAGACAATAGCTCACTTCTATAAACTACAGAAAAAATGAAATAAATCCGCAAAAACACAAAAATTCAAAAATTTAAAGGTTATGGTGTCAAATTGTTTTTCTCGACCCTAATTTTGTGTATTAATTGTATACAAGAACAATGAATTTATGGTGAATTGTGCATATCAATTGTGCATCGTTCGAAGATAATCTTCTTTTATTAGAAAGTTAAGAAAGGTAAGAGTACATACTTTTGTTTATTTTATTCACCATCTCATCAACTGGTGTTTTTTTATACATTTATGAAATAAACACAATATACAATTAAACGTTAGCTTAGTTTCAAGATTCCTTTTTTAAATTCTGAAGTACAATTACCTTTTACAAAATTGTATTTTGGTTGTGTAATCCCTCATAATAATAATAATGCAAAAGTTTATGAGAATGGATGGATGTATGTTTGTTACCCTTTCATGAGAGAACTACTTGACGAATTTGGATGAAACTTTACAGTAATGTAGATTAAACATGTAAGAATACCACATGATGAGATATTGTCCGCGGTTCAACTATAAACAGACATATAAAAATATATTGTCTTGTTTTTCATCTAACAATTCTTTTGTATGTTATTTTTGTTGCCATACATGTTTACTAATACCATGAAGTCTAAAACCAGTAGAAACATATTATTTAAAAGCTTACTGTTAAACATTCTTAATGTAATCCAAATATCACTTTCTCTGTGTGCGATTTTTATGTAAATATTGAATCTATAAATAATAAATATTAAATACAATCTATGCCATATGGTTTGAAGGGATATGCTATTGCTTATGTTATATTCTGTTATACTAGCTACATCACTGCCAAGTATCATAGAAATCTGTTAAGTGGTTTCCTAATGAAAGAGTAACAAACATACTTCCATACATTGTTACAAACATGCGCATTTATAATAAAAGTAGGATTGTATTAAAGTCACCACGCTCAAGTTAGTATAATTGTAACAATAGTTTGAATATTCTATGTGAACTCTAAGAACTCAGAATGCAAGCATAAATTTATCAATTTTTTTTTTTGGATAATAAGAGCTGTAATTAATAACTCAGGCCCCGGAATCACAGACACAATAGAAAATCTATTGTGTCTTGAACCGATCGGGCCGTTCGGGGCTCAATGGGTTAATTTATAAATAATTCATCTAAAACTACATTTGTGCTTAATCATAAAAATGCAGGTTATAAAGCAATATTGCAAATCTAAAAATATAAAAGGCAATTAATCCAAAAATTTCAGATAAGTCAAATATCTGTGAGCATGTACTATGTATTTGTGGCGTTACCACTTATATCATCTTTATTTTATTATCTGTGGCGTTCCGAAACGGAACGCACTTGGCCGAATTTCGAATGGGATTCGACCGTTAATTTTCACTAGGGAGTTAATACGCAATACGGCACTACGCAGTAGATACGTAGCCTTATTCATTGTCTCACACTTGCTCGGTGATTAGTCTCCTGTTAACTAGACTCCTTGTGACATCGTATAGATTAACATTATTGTAACTGAAAGGTTTATTAAAGGTTTAACACAATCTACCACTTTCATTTACGTGGGTAACAAACCCCATATATTTATAAAATGTGAATTGTAATTTATAAATTTTGCATCATTTAAACATATTAAAATCAATAGATATTAATAATTATGAAGGTACTTATATAAAAAGTATAAAAAAAAATATCTAGGGATACATCTGAAGAAAGCTTAATGTTTATGATTTACAAAAATATTTTATCCTTCTCACATAATTTTTTAAAATACCCTACAACCACATCCACAAAACTGGGTTATGTATTGGTTTCATTCTATCGTAATTTTTGAAATACCCTGCATTATGCTGCATCCACACTACATAGTTATGTACATTGTACATACCTACTACATATTGTCATATGATTATATAGATGCGTGTCGATTGTCAAACCGATTGAGCAAGCGCAGTGTTTGCGACACGCATGCGCGGTAATAACTTGAATCCGACAGCCGACTTGCAAAATGTAATGCTGGGCTGGTGACATGCGCTAGAACCTAGGGGGCCACCAATTTTAGGTGTAATTTTTTAATGTGGTTACTGTTTACGTTGTTTTTCTTTTGTTGGTCGTACTTGTATCTGTGTACCTAGTTCTAGGTAGTGTAGGTATATCGGTGTAAAATGTTTTAAATTGAATGATGCGAGCAAATATGAAGAGAAGGTAATCACGTATTGCATTTCATTAGGTAAAACCAAGGTAAAATATATACTGATAAGTAATATTTCCATGAATTTTTATAAAACCATGCGAAGATTTACGACAATCGTTGCAAAACATGTTAAAAATGCGACCGCTCGGAGCAATTGAACAAGCGCAAACCTAATGCCGCCTCCTTGGTACAGTGGTTGACGCGTGAGCGTAGCACCGAGGGGTCCTGGGTTCAATTCTCGGTGGAGACGAAGAAAAAAAAATGTCTGGGTCTGGCAGGACACAGAAGGCTGATCACCTACTTGTTCCTAAAGAAAATCGATCAGTGAAACAGATTTATAATGCATCTGCCCCTTACCCCACTAGGGGACATGGGACTTCACTAAACCTAATGCACCTACATTGTTAGTACTTAGTGCATTCTTAGTGCACATGCACTCGAATTTCGCATGTAAACAACACGCGCACGAGTGTAATTATAAATAGATCCTTATCGGACAAAACTGTTCATCGTCCTAGTGGTACTTGACAAATACTTCCGTTCTTCTTGTTGTTGTGTTGCATAAATAAAAACATACATATTAACTTTAATTATTGGGTAGAGACGTTTACCCTACCGCAGTTGCATACTTCTTTGTCTGTCTACATAATATAGTCTCTGACTACCTTCAGTCTAGAAGTAAGTTCAGGCTTAACATTTTATCCAGGTTAAAGTAGCCTTTAAACGTATCTATACAGAATACTTACTATAATCTATAATATCTTAGTTAAATTCCATTAAGATCAAATCGGCTGTTTTTTGTAAAAGACTATCACAACCATACCACTCAATCTCATTCACATTTTTTTAAGTTGTCTTAATTACCTGCATGGTTAGTTAATCAGGTTATAACATAAAGTAAGGAATAGTTTTATCGATGTACTTTTATTTTTTTCTCATATACCTACCTAATAAAGCAATCAAGTTCCTTCAACATCGTTGTTTGCAATTTTGCATTTTTATTAATACTTTAATTCCGTATAATCCCTAAGTCCGATAAATATTTTGTTATTGCGAAAGTAAAAGCGATATGTATTGACGTCAATATATAAAGTTTAGTATCTATTAATTAGTTATTAATTGCAGAGGACTAATGATATGTAATAAATAATAATGTCGATTTTTGATCTGCAAAGTTTCCAATCATATAACGTACCAAGTTGAGATAGATAATTAAATACCTATAATTAGTAATTATATATTTTATATATTAAGTACCTACTAGACATGTGCGCCGATGCTCTTTTGACCGGCGGCGGCGTCTAGCATCTTATTTGCCGGCGGCGGCGGCGTCATCGGCGTAATCGGCGTGGATGGGGAAAATGAGTAAAATACGCCTAAATCTCCATTAAATTTCTTATTTATACCATTGGCGACAATCAAAATCAGAAAAAAAAACAAGGAATTATAAAATAGGGAAGTACGAGCAAAATATAAATGACAAGTACAAATAATATGCAAATTATTTTACCTTTTGTACTTGTTTCTTGCACATGTCATAATTGTCATGTATAAATATAATTCTGTCGACCGAAGTAGGACTTAACCGTGACCTTTTAGCCGTAATAGTTAATCCTGCGACTGAAAAAACTCGCTCGCTTGGTGTGCTCGTGGCGGGAACGCTCATTATCGCCCTAACGCAGACAGCCAAGGATAGCTATTCTTCTTTTCCATCCAATAACGAAGTATGTTTCCGTCGTGGATATCCTTGGGGTCACATGCACTAAAATATTTCCAGCATTCGGCCACTATAGGATCATCGTTACTAATACCAGTACCAGTTGTATACTTCTGGTAGCGTTTAGATACTATTATGTATTCTGTGCTTCTGGGACAAAGCCAAAAGAAAGTTTGATAAAGATGATGTGGACGGTTGAGTGATTAGAGGGGAAGAAACTATCTCACTGTGCTCATTCGCCTTCTTTTCTTGTATATCGGACTCCCTGACGTTTTCTCGCACAAATGCAGACATAAAGGAAACTCTCGTTTCGCCTTTTTCCTCAAGGTATTTGTCAATTACCGACATTCCTTGGAAACGGCAATCAAGAAGAGCTGCCGCGATTATCAATTTATTATTAATTTATGGGGGGGCAAGTATCTCGCCTCGCGGCGGTGTTGTAAATTGGGAACAACTCCAGCTGAGTGGCCAGACGGCCGGAGCCTAGGGCGACTGAGTGAGGAACCTACGGACTATCCGAGCGTTGTCCAGCAGGACTGCCCGCTGTATCCCCACTGTCATGGGCTTCACCGGTAAATCCAACCTCCTTAAATATTGTACCAGCCCATTGGTGGACACAACTATGGGGATTATCTCGGCAGACACACCGCCCCACATCTCGACAACCTCATGCGCCAGATCCAGATATTTGAGCCGTTTATCTGAATCGGCCTTAACAAGATTGTCGTCATGTGGGATAGTGATGTCTACCAAGAAAATCCTTTAAGTTGCTAGGTCCATCACCACAATATCAGGTCTATTCGCTAGAATAGTCCTGTCTGTGATGATGGGCCGATCCTAGTACCATTTGGCACGGTTATTTTCCAGGACCGGCTCCGGCGCCTACTTGTAATAAGGCACTTTTCCGTCAAGAAGGCCATACTTCAGAGCGAGCTCTTGGTGGATAATCCTAGCTGCTAGGTTGTGCCTGTGCAAGTACTCAGTGTTGGCAAGCATGGAACAACCGGAAGTAACATGTTGGAGAGTTTCTCCAGGACGGTGACACATACGACATAAGTCCTGGGTCCCGTCTTTTATGATGTACTTCCAATAATTGTTCGTTTTAACCACCTGATCCTGTATCGCACAGACAAAACCCTCGGTTTCCCCAAAGAGGTCACCGAAACGCAGCCAGTGAACGGAGGACAAGAAATCTACATGAGGTTCATGTAGAATCCTGTGAAACCTACCGTGTAGCTGTTTCTCTTTCCATATGGCCTCCCTGTCGGAAATGCTGAGCACCGCCGGCTTTTACCAGTCCTGTTTGGCCAGGGATAGGGAAGTGAGTCCTTTGTCACATTCTATGACTTCAGCATTGCATAACCAACATTGCGAGGAAATAGTCTCTGAGTTTGCATATCTCACGATTGTGCAGCAATATATTAATTTATTATTATTATATTTAAAAATACTAATGCTTTATTTAAACTATATACGCCGATGACGCCGGAAAAAAAATCGGCGGCGTCGGCGTGACTGAAACGGCCGGCGGCGTGCGCCACGCCGATCGGCGCACATGCCTAGTACCTACATATTAATTATTTAAATTTATTACTTACTAGGTTTCCGCCCGCGGCTTCGCCCGCGCAGTCAAAGAAAAACCCGCATAGTTCCCGTTCCCGTGGGATTTCCGGGATTGCGTCATTTTCCCGGGGTAAAAAGTAGCCTATGTCCTTTTTCGGGTATCAAAATATCTCCATACCAAATTTCATGAAAATTGGTTCAGTAGTTTAGGCGTGATTGAGTAACAGACAGACAGACAGAGTTACTTTCGCATTTATAATATTAGTATGAATAGTATGAATTCACCTTAGATCATTAAGTAATGGATGGAGTACGCTGGCAAATGTTCTAACTAAACTTTCTGCTGATTTTGGTGCGGGGAGGGTAACTCACACTATTGAAACACAATCACACATTCACAAAAATAATTTGTGTCACGAAAGTCGTAAAAATTTACGACCTTTTAAGCGACAAGTTTTTAAATTCAACTCTATCCTTAAGTTCATAAAGATTAAATTTGTATTTCATTCCAAGTTGTCTCGTGGGGAGTGCGGTTCAATATCGCGTTCTAAATTCAACTTTATAACTTAGATCATTAAGATTAAATTTGTATTTCTTTAAAAGATAGTCTCGTAAGGAATGCGGTTCATTATCTCGTTTTAAATTCAACTTTATTTTAGTTCATAAAGATTAAATTTGTATATTTTCTTTCCATGATAGTCTCGTGGGGCCGCATCAATGATCGAGTAAACATGACTCGATTATTTGTCTTGATCATATCGCTAAACGATACATCGACGATTATTAGAAATTGCATTTAATTAGAAATGTACGTTTAAAAATAAAAAAAATATACACAAATGAAAGGTTATTCCATCTTTTTTAATATTCGACACGTTTGATTTGCTTCTGCAAGACTTGACAGTGCAAAGCGGCATTTTTAGCGGAGCACTCGCAGACGTCCTTTCGATGTTTTACGAATACGCTGAGTGTTTGCAATCGATTACGCAAGTAGTTTTTATGAAAGCATAAGATTTTTCGATTCGAATAATCTTATACCTCGGCAAAAGGGGAAACGCCTGCGAGTGTTATCCATTACTTAATGATCTAAGGAATTTACACATGAATTTTCATAATGTCGCACCATTCTACCTCGGATTTTTGCATACTAAGTAGGTACCTATATAGTATATATACTAGTTTGATTGAATAGTAGTTTTTCATTTTTCTTTATCTAGAAAAGACAATGAACATCTATTGCTTATGCATGAGACATAGGTATAGTGTCCATGAATTTATCAATGTTATTACATTTGGTTATACAAGTATTTAGATTATTAGATATCCTAAACTAAATACGTAAGTAGATCCGGTCCATATCTATCACAGATCACAGAAACTAAAGGGAGATATGGTTAGGGGGCGGGGCCGGTGTCGCAGCAATATGCCCAAAAAAAGAACACATCCTGTTTGTTGCATTCAGTTGACGTTCAACCGTCGGCCGGGTATTATTTGACAATGCCGTGTTGTTCCGTTAAAGTTTGTAAAAACCGAAGTGAAACCAGCATCTTTAAGTCAAATGGAATCACATACCATCAGTAGGTACTGAAATTTATACGATTTTCTTACTAAAATTTCAAAAACAATATTACGTAGAGTGATTTCTTGGTTTCTTATCTTTTATATTATGTGACAGAACGACAGTCACAATAATTTATGTAAATAGTTTACAATGCTTCTTCTGTACGTGACTCTATTCAAACGCGGAGTTCGAATACCGCAGTGTATAAAGAACATACTAAAGCTAACAATCGTGTAGTACGGCCGCTGCTCGCGGTCGTTAGTTAAGGATGCGAATCGAGTGTGTCCATGTCGATAAGATTCGGATTTTTACTACCTTACTACCTTATTTTTATATCATAATGTATTACTATTAGCTTAATATCTGATTGTATTATTATTATTTGATAGGTACTCGAGCAATAATTTTATAGTAATTATTATACATGGATTAAAAAAAGAAGTCACTTATTTCATACTTACTTTACAATAAGTCAATAGGCAATGCTTTATGGACTTCATCACCATGAATGCTACCATCAAGGTGTCCATTTCTACCTAGTTACTGTATTGCCTATAAATTGTTTTAATTTTAACGTTTCTCATTTTATCGACAAGCAAGCCCTATCATAAACGCATATCTTGCGGCTGTAGTGGTGCTGTATACGTACGTCACTTACAATCTAGTGTGCGAACGAATAGTCGCTCTCAAATTTTTGTGTGATGACACACATACAACGCGAAGCGCTCAGCGCAAGCGATTGGCATCTCTCTAGATCTCTATGATATCTATATTATTTATGTTATCGTCAGATTTCAAATGCTAGCATCAATTGTACTTTGTATCCGTAGGTATATCTACAAAACGTGTCCTAAATTTAAAGTTAAATTATCATTAAAATAAATCAATTTTATCTACTTTAAATAAAAACAATTTTGCCCTTGGTACCTATTATACGGGAACATCTGGACCGATTTCGCAAATATTCTTTTTTCGTTATGTTTATTATTGTTTAATGTAATTTATTATTTATAATTTATTTATTATTTTTTAATGTGTCAGTTTGACAGTTCCCGCGTTATGGCTGGCGTCCACTAGGCGGATCGGGCCGGGCCGCATCGCAACGCAAAAATACGCCGGCCTATGTTTTGTATGAAACATCGTCCATTAGCGACGGATCGGGCCGGGGCGGGCCGCAACGCATTGGCGGATATCGCTTCGCAGGCGGATTTCTGCCGGCGGTGCGCTGCGGCCCGGCCCGCCCCGACCCGTCTAGTGGACGCAGGCAGGCGGATGTGCGCGGCGAGCGTCTGTTAGATAAAATCCGCCTAGGCGGTCCGCCGCGCCCCGTACAGGTGGACGCAGGAGCAAACAGCGCGTCCATTAGAGACGGCCCGTTGCGATGCGGCCCGGCCCGATCCGCCTCTAATGGACGCCTAGCATAACAGGAAAACGTCTGTCTGTATAATTAAAAAAAAAAAAAAACAAAATTGTGGTTATGTACGTACCTACTCTATATAACAAGCGTTTCAAGCATTATTATTTTAGCTCATTATTTTGTAACACAACTCCTTTTTATACCAAGCAGAATAATAAGTACAAAGAGCCATCGATTTATTACAACACGTGCATAGATTATCGGACACAATACACAAGATATTATATAATAACAACAACGTTATCGTCCTAGATAACCAGTATGTGCAAAACTTCCAATAACCTCAACAATTAGTGCACTACGTCAATCGCCTAGGCCCTATAGGCTATAGTGTCAAGAGCTTATCTGAATGACGCATGTGTTTGAAAACATTAGAGTTACCAGATGTCCCCGTTTTCATATTCACTGTTAGATAGTTCATTTTCCGAGGAAGGCTTTATGTCACGACGCTAAAACCAATAGGAGCAGAGCAATGCGGGTAAAACCGAAGTGCATAGCTATTAGCTAGTAAAGAAATAAAATATTTATTTTACTAACGATATTGTAAAAAAAAATATATATGTAACTTGAAATTTCTATGCTATAAAGACCTTTAGCAAAATATAAAAAAGATTGAATGAAATATGTAAAGCCGTTCACAAATACAATATTGCATTTTAATTATGCGAGTATTATGAAAGATAAAAAGAAGATAACAAATCATCACATGATTGTCTTGTGTATCTGTTTGGAAAACAGATCATTCTTTACAATAGAGCTCGAGAAATGAAAGAAAAGACTGACGGAAAAGTTCATAAACTTGCAAAGGATCGGAAAAACGACAAATGAAGAAAGAATCCTCTGTTTTTACAAGTGTCCTAATATGTATGGTAATTTTGGTAATATCATAACTGGCAATACTCAATCAAATGTAGTGTTATGTTCTGTGGAAGCGTTCTTAGCTTATCAGGAATCTGTGTTGAGTGCCACTTATCGCGAATCTAATTCACCTTATGGCTGGTTCACACTTTGATTAGTGTGAGTGCAGGTGATTAGTGCGAGTGCAGGTGTGTAGTGCGAGTAGTGTCCAATTCAACTGCGAGTGCAGGTGATTAGTGGGAGTGCAGGTCAATGGTGAAATTCGCGACGCTACACACTACGCTAAACACTAAACACTAAACACTCCTGTCCAGACGTGTTTAGGCAGGCACACTGCGAGTGAGGGGGAAGGGAGGGCGCGCGGGACGTGGCTACTCGCAGTCCACTCGCAAAAAAATAGAACACGCTTCTATTCACTTTACTACACAGCCTACTAAACACTTGCACTAAACAGTCGCTGTCCACACGTAGTCACACTAATCACCTGCACTCGCACTAATCAAAGTGTGAACCAGCCATAAGGACTCATTTCTTAACCTATTACGAGCTTGTTTATGTTCAGATTTAATATAGAATTAATGTAACGTCTTATCAAATGGGTGAGCAAAGTTTAGAACGAGATGATTAGAAGAGCACAGTAGGAATAGCTTTGTGTTTGTAAATATTAGAGATTATTTGAAACACTATAATATGTTCTTTTTTGGTTTTCTTTATGTAAATTATACATTACTAGCTTCCGCCCACGACTTTGTACGTGCATCCCCGTTTTTCCCCGTTCCCGCAAGAATTTCGGGAAATCCTTTCTTAGCGGATGCCTACGTCTACCTGCATGCCAAATTTCAGCCCGATACGTCCATTGGTTTGGGCTGTGCGTTGATAGATCACTATATCAGTCACCTTTGAGTTATATAGATACTTTCATAATACGTCATGCGTCAGGAATTGGGGACTCACAATCAGGAATTCGTATTCTGATGCATCACTTACAATATGAATTAACAATATTGTTTACAGACAATTTCTTTGTTACCAAATATTCATTGTTTTCTTGCAGCATATTTCATCAACACGATTGCCCTTCATTTTATAAAGATGTCTGATTGAGCAGCACGATCTATTTTTGTAAGTCGGCTAAATATAACATGAAAAAACGTTTTGTCCTTCAGAAGTTACATGAGCCATGCTGCAACGTCCAAGGCAATACTATGGGAAAATATTTATTCGAAAAATCACGTCATTTTCCTGTTATTTGAATGGTGAAGTGTCAATATTTTATTTTACGAGGCAACTTTAATTTGTTCTGTCCTCGTTTTATTTGTTCTGTGAAGAGTTGTGTGATTTTGTAAATGTATTTTCTTTTCTTTGTATCTTTCACGAATATTGTATTTCTTTATTGTTGAATGCAACATTTGTCACAAATATTTTGTAAGATTACCAGATCTTCAACCACCTACACATAATCAAATTCATACAAATTGTTATGTCGAAGAGTTTCTACATATTTACCAAATTCTATTAACATTACAACTTACAAGATATGCTTGTATCTGTTCCATTTTATCAGTGTATCAAATATTTCAAAGATCTCCTTCCTAATTGTATTTTATTGGGTAGGTAATATCCGTGTCGAAGATCCTCACAATTTTTTAAGTTCATGAGATATTAGAGCTATTTAACAAAACGATATCCTTCATCCTCCTTTCTCCAAGTGGTTTTTTTTTTTGTGTGGTGTTTCTCAATGTTAGTCAGAAGGGCTTCTACATTTTAACGCGGACGCGGGGGTGAACTGAAGGTTCACCCTGGTAGCGACATGCGCAAGGGCGTCCCCCCTTGACGGGGATCTCGAACCTCGGCTTGGGCTGTCGCTTGAGTGGAGGAGGCCGGAAGGGCCCTAGTCGGACGGGTCACCAAGTGGTCTGGATACATCAGATGTAATATTTAAAAGAATAACATTGAAAACAAAATGTTTGAATGAAAATAATTAAACAGGCCACTTCCCCCTTGTGGACTGGACTTACTGTGCAACGTGACTGGAATTTTAATTGTTAACGAACAATTAACATTGGAGTATCTTGTTAATTAATTGTTAATCGTTGTAAGCTTGGTGGTTACATTGACGGTATTATTTTGTGATCAGAGGAAGAAGAAAAGTGAAATAAGTATAAGCATAAACCCCTTTACGTATCGTTTATTGTAAAACAATTACAATATAAGTAATATTAAAATCAAGAACTCTGAGAAGCATTTGTTTTTGTTATCACTTTGGAGTCTCGTATTGCTTGCTTCTATAGTCCCTTATTGAATTTCATTAAATGATTAAAATCGAGCTAATAAATCGAAATAGGTAGGTACCTACACTACCTACCGTACGTAAACATACTCCCTGTTTTTAATCAAGCTTTTTATCTTCACAGTCAATTTGCGGTACATATAAAGGATCGGGATAATTACTAATCATATTGAATTATAGTTAACATTGGAAAAATGTTGTTTTATCTGGCAATATAATGTCCTGTTTGCGTCTTAAAGCGGATGTACCTAATGATCCTCTTGCAACATGTAATAGGCGTTGCTACCCGACTGGTTTCACGCTTTTGATTTTAGTTTACTACTTTATAATATCATTTTAATGCATGTGTTGAAATGATAGTGCGATTCCAGTAGTTTTTAATTTCTAAGAAGACGATTTGTTGTGGAAAGGTGGTCAGTTCTGCAAATGGCAATGATGTCTACAGAGATTCGTTATTTCAAATCTCACGCAGATAAGTACATGTAGCCGCTGCCGGACCGACAAAAGCTTTTTATTATTATCTTTGTGCTCCTGTATCCTTGTTTTATAAGCGATCTTAATTCCTAGATAACTTTAATGTTAAAAATCATGCTATTAAAAAAAAAAAAGATATTCTGTAACGTGTCTTCGTCCTACTTAACAAATGTACGTAAGTATATTATGTACATTCTTCCTTACGTAGGATCTTCAATTATTTCCAACTGAATCCTACAGTTGCAATTGAAATGAAAAGACTAAGTAAAAGATACATGGGTTGATCCAAAAGTAATGATAATCAATATTAAACAAGGTCATTACAGTTAAAATAATTATGTATTTCTCTAGATAGTCTTCTTACTAGAAAATATACTTCAATATTTTTTTCCTAAACTTAAAAAAAAAGAAATTTTGACTTCATTCACAAAAACCCCTCCACGCGGCCATCACTTCGCTGTCATCTTAAAATTTCTTGCTAAGAAAGTGTTTCTTGTGCCGAGAAAAGAGATAAAAGTAAATAGGAGCTAGAACTAACAAATAGGGTAGGTGTTGAAGCATTTGGAGTGCCGATTTTTGAATGGCAGCCATCGCAACTGACGCTTTGTCATCTGGTGCGTTGTCTTGGTGAAACAGCGTTCAGGTCCGCAGTTTGCCATGTCTCTTTTCCTTACTAACCTACCGCAATCTTTTAATTTGGTCTGTGTAGTAAGAGCCCAATAAAGTGGCTATCTTCTTAAAATATTCCACCATAATTATTCCTTCAGCGTCCCAAAAAACTACCGCTTTAATCTATCCTACTGATTTTCACTTTGAATTTCTTCATCGTCACTTTGGAAGCTCGCATCCAGGCCATTGATTGTTTTTTTTTGGTTTCAGCATAAACATGGTGAACCCACGTATCGTCCATGATCACAAAACGTGACAAAAATTATCCTGATATCATTAAAAATTTAGAAATTTACCCTCTACATGTCGAATCGTTGTTTCTTCTTTTCGTCGGGAAACATTCTGGCACGCACGGTTCACATTCAAATTAATGTAAATACTTGGAAACGTGGCCTGTTGATATGATTTTTTTGTGATTACTTAGTGAGTACATGAGCAAGCAAAAAACATTTATTTTATATTTTTATGTTCACAGGAAATACCCAATTATCATTACTTTTGGATCAACCTAGTAAATTAAAACATGCACATGCATAGAGTCGAACATTATTACAAATATACTTCCTGAAAAAAATCCATTTATCACATCAATCCATGAATCTTAAATTCAAAATAATAATATTAGTGTCCACAGCAGATGCCAATTGTTGCAATCGTCGTTTTGTTCTCAAAGTTAATTTCAAGTTAGTGCAGTTGAGTACTGTATAAAAACAAGATATGTGCACTAATTATGGGAACACTTGGTCCTGACAAACTAACTTATAAGTTTCCATGTTCAAGCTATTTGCGAGGAAACCAGAAACGCAGTGGATATACCGCTTTTTATTCGTTTAAAAATATACTTACGTTAAAAATATGTCATGTAAGTGTTATTGGAAGAGGTGGTGGTTTCACTCATACAGTTTTGGTAAACCATGCGACACAGAAATATTTTGTTTTTAAATACAACAAAAAATCCGGATCGAATTGCTTTCTTTATTTTTAGAAGTCATGTTTCAAAAATCTCTTCACAAAAATTTTATTTTCATCTTCAACAAAAAAATAAACGTGCATTATTCTGATAAGCAGAATATTTGGGTAGTATTTTCTAGTGTTTAATTTTACGCGAGTATTATACATTTAGAAATTAAAGATTTTAACGGGTTTTAAACGCGGTTTATCATTTTGGGTTTTAGACAGATATAATAATAATAATAATAAAGGCGTAGGAATGTGACGACCCCATCGCCCCCGGATGGCATATCTACAATAGATATCCCAACCGTGCAGTCAGTCACCCCGCAGGGCACCTTGTGGCGAGGTGTCGGGGAATAGCGACCCCGCGGGAACCGAGCGCTCCCGGGGAAGGCCCCTGTCCTCACCTCCGGGCTGTCTTTGTGACAGTTCGGAGTGAACAATGACGAGGTTCAGGATCCCCCACCTCTGGCTTGCCTTTGTTGGCCGTCCAGAGTGGAGCCGCCAGAGCTATATGCTCGGGGGTGGAAGTGTCTAATGGCGTAATAGCGGGGAAACCCGCTCCGGGCCCGCGGGCCCGCGATGGTGAAACCGGTGCCGCACCTCTCTACACCCCTAGCCGTTCAGCTGATGTTGCCCCCTTGTTGCCATTCTCGGTAACCTTTTTGGGAGCCCATCGACCGAACTGGCGAGTCACCGTCTGCCATTATTTTCAATTTTTAATATTGAAAAAGCAGACGTCCATAGTCCCCATAGAACCAATATACCAGTCCATCTAACACCCCCTTCCATAACCCAGTTTTGTTCATTTCCATTTTTCTGCAATAGTCCTACATTGGCCGCGGACTGCCCAGGGCTGTATCTCTATAGTGTAGTCATGGGCAGGCTGCGGCTGGTGTCCCACAACACATTAAATTCTCTAAAGGGCCTCTGCGTGTTGGACCTGTGTCCCCACGTAAGCCTTCCAAAGGACCGGGTATCTTCCTTCTGGTGGTACCCGTGCATTATGGAGAGAGACATAATAATAATAAATACACTTTATTCAGCACCAAGTAAATACATGTAAAAAAAAGAAACCGATAATCCATACTAATATTATAAATGCGAAAGTAACTCTGTCTGTCTGTCTGTTACTCAATCACGCCTTAACTACTGAACCAATTTGCATGAAATTTGGTATAGAGATATTTTGATACCCGAGAAAGGACATAGGATAGGTTTTATCCCGGAAATCCTACGGGAACGGGTTTTTCTTTGAAAACGCTGGCGAAGCCGCGGGCGGAAAGCTAGTATGTTATAAAGCTAAAAAGGCGGCCTTATCGCTACTAAGCGATTTCTACCAGGCAACCTATGGGTAGGATATCTATAAATGAAAAGATAGTGGAAACAGCTTTTTATTGTTGCGTTATCGTAAATCTAAATTATGATAATGTATATTAAGAGCAATTTATTTACAAAATATAATATCTTACTAATTGCACGCCTCATAAGCGAAGCGTTGAGGTGGGTACTACTGTCGCTTCGCGCAAAACATCTGATTTTTCAAACTTAAAATGTCTTTATGTATCATACATTGCACTTGTAAGATAATACATACACACACATATTAAGAAAAAACACTATTTTTAACATTCATGATATTTTTGATGTCATTTTTGTTATTTAAACTAGTTAAAAAACAGTTTAAAAAAGTTCTGTCTTGGACGTCCGTGTGTCTGTATGTGCGGATCCTTTTTCTTGTTAACACGATAGCGACCGAAATACTTTACTAATCGAGTCTTTTTTTTTCTCTTACGCTTGAGTATGCTCAGGAATAGAACCCTTTCATTTTTCAGGGTCTGATTCGATGTGGTTTAATTGTTATTAAATAAACAAAAATAATAATTAATAAATAATTATTAAAAAAAAATTATGAGGCGTGCACTTTTGGATTTTCCAAACTATTTTGTATATGCGACAGTTTGTGAATATGGATGTATGTATGTTTACTCCTCTTTCACGAAAAAACGACGTGATGGATTTAGATGAAATTTTACAGTGGTTATAAGTTATAACCGCGCGGCAAAGCTAGTAATATGTGTTACATAGGTAATGCAAACATTTCCAGCTTTGCTATTTAGGTATGTTATTAGCATGTTAATAAACTGCTGAATAATAAGTGTTTTATTGTTGTTTTAACTATTATTTGCACATTATTATTAGCTATATGCTATAAATAATCGCGAATGTTAAAAGTGGCTATTATTGTAGGTTATTTGTAGTGGTTCGTTTTCATATTTGTTTACTATCACAGTACTTAATTGCATAGTTTGCCTGATAAAAGTATAGCATAAAGCATTTTGTAGTTAGTGCGTACTATTTACGAACCCCGATGACAGGGCCATGTTGATATATTTCCTAGCCTTCTGACTTTTTTGACTATATTTTCAAGGTATTTTCTATTTCACTAATGAGTAATAACTATAACATCCCTATAACCTACCTATTATAGCTACTCATGATTGGACAAGACGAAACTATGTCAAAAATATAGACAATTAATTTTAAAATGTAGAGTTTGCATTCCTGTTTACAATCACTTCAAAACGCAAAAAATCATAACAGTAATTAGTAACAACTTTACATTTGTAAGTACCGAATATGTGTAACCACATTGTCACTTGCGACATCTCCATGCTGCCAACTGCGACAGGAATCCGTCCGGCGTCCATGCGCACGCGCCGAATTATTTGGGTCTGTCAGACAATGCATGGCGATCGCCGTGTACGTAATTCGTGTTCACTGTTCAGACTTGAGACTTCAGTGATCAGTCACACGTTGAACGTGCGCGGCGACGGACGTCACGCGGTGCGTGCGGAAAAATTCGGTGTATTATGTAAAATTTCACTTAACCTCTAAGAGGTTTACCAATCAATAAAAGTGCTTTTCTGAACAATTCTAAGTTTATATTATTTCATGTTCATATTTCGGATGATGTAAAGTTTGTTTGTTGCCTGTGGTCAGTTACAAGAAGGTAATCTATCAATGAATTAGTGTATCTAAATATATAAAAATAACGTTCACATAATCAATTGTGAGCGTACGTAAAATCACTGCTAAAATATGTCGATTTCTCTTTTCGCGTGCGTTTGTTTCAGTGTAACTCTTTGCATTAATAAAATGAGCTGATAATCAGTGTTTGTAATTCATTATGTGTAGCGGTATCTAGCTGGTATTTCGGTGGATGTATCTCATTAAAAATCATGAGACATAGTTTGTATGAAGGTTGTGTACTCGGAAAAGTGTTGTCCTATTTATTTACATTCGTGATTCAATGGAAAATTGAGGAAAATTTTGTTCTAGAGTTGATAATCTTCTACTGCTCTCATTATTCGAGGACCGCAATGTTTATTTTACCTTAATTATTATTATTGTCAACAATAAAGTTTGTTATCCCTTGCAACTCTAGATTCTAATCGAGAGCGTGTAAATGTGAAAAACTACGTTATCTATATGAGATCTATATTTATTTTGATCTTGAAGTTTATTTCATCATAGTTTGTCCGTGTCGTCGTCTCTACTATCAATAAACAATCATTTTTGTATACTCTCCTTTTTTAAATTTAATTTTTCATCGTTTCATAATATTGTCTGAAAAGTGCAGTGTTACCTAATAGTCTTATCTAAATCATCAAGAACTGAATATTTTCTTAAACAATCTACACTCTACATTCTGAAGGTCACGTTAGATAAAAATTACTAGCGTAAAATGGATCGTAGTCGAGTCATTTAGTATGAGTTTTTAAATACTTTATAGTAGAAGATCCGAACATAGGTCGACCTTCACCGGCGTGATAATAGAAAGAGACCAATTTTATAATAAACTAGCGGTCCGCCCCGGCTTCGCCCGTGGTACATATTTACGTTTTCTCTACATAAAAACCATCCTCGTACTTCAAGGAATATAATAAAAAAAGAATTATCGAAATCGGTTCAGCCGTTCTCGAGTTATGCGCTTACCAACACATTTTGCGATTCATTTTTATATTATACTAGCAGTCCGCCCCGGCTTCGCCCGTGGTACATATTTACGTTTTCTCTACGTAAGAACCATCCTCGTACTTCAAGGAATATAATAAAAAAAGAATTAACGAAATCGGTCCAGCCGTTCTCAAGTTATGCGCTTACCAACACATTTTGCGATTCATTTTTATATATAAAGAAGATAGATGTAGTCGATTAAAAAATCTATTAAAGATGGGTTTGCTGAAAAAATCCTGGACAGGATATTTTTAGTTAATTATTAAAAAAATCTTTTTATTTTTTTAATTATGCAGTGTTGAGACAATAAACAATTTTGTTATAAAACAGCGCTCATGCTGATATATATTTTTTTCTATCATCCCATCAAGTGAAAGTAAACGGTACGGACATGCCTTATACCTGCCAACCTAGCAGTTTGTCCAGGTAAATATTAGAAAACCCTATGACTGCACATTCTGTAGGTTTCATACTTCAAGTCTATTATATTTTTTTTTATTATCTTGATAAGTACTGATATTAATTAATAAAAAATATTTTTTAAAAATTAATTAAAACGTCCTGTCTAGGATTTTTCTAACAAACCCATTTTTAATACATTTTTTAATCGACTACATTTATTATAAAATTGGTCTCATTTTATTATCACGCCGGTGAAGGTCGACCTATATTCGGATCTTAGACCATTAAATATGTCAACATAATCTGTACATCTGTACATCCGGTACATCTTCTTACCCGATAAGAAAATCAAATCAGATGTGAAACATATCAAACTCAAACTCAAAATCAAGCATTAATTTATTCAATTAGACTTCTAGAAGCACTTTTGAATCGTCATGACATAATTTTAACATTTACCACCGATTCGCAAAGCGGTTTCTAAAGAGAAGAACCGGCAAGAAATTCCGTAGTTGCTTAAATTTGGCAACACGGTATTTCAGTCTGTAATATATCAAAATCCGTTGTGTGTCTGAGTCTTTTGTAGGTATATTTTACTTCTATTTTTCCATCCTTTATCGTTTTTTCCATTAAACTAAAGAAAAATATCCTAAACCTTGACTTGTAGCGATTTTAAGTTTTATACCTAAGTATCAGTTGTCTTTAAATTTTCTAGTTTGTCTCCTACACTATATTGTAGGTAGGTAAATAGATCTTACATGTTTACAATTTCAAAAAAGGTACTTGCTAATTTAGGCAGATCAACTCACGGCGCCCGGGCCCGGGCCTCTAACTTTCTACGGTGCACCAGGGCGCGCGCCGCGGCGCACAGTTTGGGAACCCCTGCTATAGCCTATAGGCTATATAGGCCTATATATCAACTTGCTAAGACCAACAGGAGCGGAGTACTGCGGGTAAAACCGCGGAGCACAGCTAGTATTTAATAAAAATATTAGAGAATGTTATATTATTGCTTCTTTCAACTAGGCTATACAATGTGAAATATGATCCTCGAGTCTAAGATTACCCCAAGATCGGTATAGAATACCAATATTATTGTGAAATAACCACAGACATGAGAAACGATACTTGGGATTAAATGGCATACGTCTATTGTTATTTATTACTGAAGGCCATGGACGTTTAAAAAAAGACGGACGCCGTTTTACGAACAAACAACGTGAAGCCACCGTAGTAAGCTATAGCGATCGTGTAAAGACAATGAACACGCACACACTCTCACCATAGTAAGCTAGTCGGCCGCCATTACGTCGTGAACTACCGACTGATTAACAGCGTCACTGTTTCACAAAAAATATTTAAAATGCAGTCTTGTGAGGTTAAATGGTGTCGCAACAGTACAATTTTAAATAACAAAACACAGGGGATTACATTCCACAGGGAAGCAAGTTATTTCTTTTATGTTTTAATGACAAAATTATTACGGCAAAATTTATAGAAAAAAAATACAGCCGCCATTGTCATCATGACAGCTGTTGCCATTATTTCAAAATTTCATTCTCCCAAAAATCGGGGAGTTGATGTAAAGTTAATTAATTTAAAAATTACGATAAAATAATTTGATACAAAATGCAAATTTGTTTTTGCATTTTCTTCTCACAAAAACATCTATACTATGCTAACCCTTGTATAATAACCATATTTAAAAAAAATATCACAGCCAATTAATACTGTCTACGACATCTGTTATAAGACAGTTAATTTGAAAATTTCAAGCATATTTATACTGAAATCGTATGAAGCATGTTTCCTATTTGTTTGGTTATAAACTGACATTTTATTTATTTTAATAATAATTAAGGCGACATTACCTCTCCTCCCCCTCAATATTGTTTGAACAAGTTTTCATACATTTTCCTTTGGTTTCGCGTCCAGTGGTTGATTTGTCAAAGCTAAATAGTAATTGTATTAGAGTACACATAAAAAGTATATCAAATTGAAAAATAAAAATACTAAAGTGTGGGGTAATTTTATTGCATCTGGCAATCAACCTGGCACACACACATGGATGTGTCGCCGCCATTACTAGGCTTCACTCAATGTTTAGGCGATACGCCGTCCGTCTTTTTTTATACGTCCATGCTGAAGGCTATAATATTATATTAATTTTAGCACTAGATTAGGGGCAGATTTTTCAATCCTTGCTCAAAAGTCAAAACTATTCATTGAACCAACAAATTCAAAAATTAATATGAATAAATGCTTGTTTTTATAAATTTTCATGGTATGTAGTAATTTTTATACAGGGTGTCCCAGAAGTCGACGTCAAGCCGAAATTTTCTGAAAGGTAATGCCACACCAGTTATCAGAAAAATTGAAAAAAAATTTAAGTCATGTATTTTTGAAGTTATGGGTTTTTTTATTTAATTCCAGAAAATGTACACCATGTGACAGTTTTTTCATTCCTGTTGTTACAAATATTTACTTTTTGCCAATTTTTTTTCTCTTCCGTCATCCCGAATAGTGCTTTATGTAACCTGTGATCCTAAACCCTGTGCCGATCTCTCCAACTTGTAGGAAAATGTCATTTTATACCGTACCAAGTCTTCAAAATTAATTTTTCAAACTACTTCAACTGATCGTCCTGAAAAAAAAAATGTACTACTCTAGTTTGGCAAGTAGCTTTAAAAGTTAGCGCATTTAATAAGGATTCTAACGCGGTATAACACTTACTCCATTATATCTTAAATCGGCCATAAAAAATTTTTTTGTTAAACAAAGTCTGTTTTTAACAATTTCTTTGAAATTCCAAAAAACTATTCTAGTATACCCAAAGCGTTCCTAATGACCACAGAGTGGTTTAAATAAGGTGGAGAGAGACATTCCATACAGTGTGAGCGAGACAGATAGACTACTAATTATGACATACGGACGCAAATAAGTGAACGAGACAGATAAGCATTACAGCCACTTAGTTCGAGAATACCTTAATGAGGAATATCCAGACAGATGGATAGGGCGGGCTGGTACAATCTTGTGGCCCGCCCGATTTAACCCGATTTAAATCCTCTAGATTTTTTTCCTGGGGAGCAGTAAAGGAAAAAGTCTATTCCAAGTCAATTGAAAATGTAGAAGAGCTTAGACAGAGAATAGCGGAAGTAGTAGAATTTTTAAATAATGGAAGATTTGGCCGCCTGATTTCACGATTTTTTTTAAAGAGATGTCGAGCTTGTATTGCAGCTGAAGAACGGAAATTTGAACATATTTTGTAAAAAAAAAGTAATCAATTTAATCATAAAAAAGAAACTGTCTTCATTTTACTCTAGTTCACTTATTTGCGTCAGTATGTCATAAGCGTCACTATCTGTCTCGCTCACACTTTATGGAATGTCTCTCTCCATCTTATTTAAACCACGCTGTGGCCATTAGGAACGCTTTGGGTACACTAGAATCGTTTTTTGTTATATCAAAAAAATTGTTAAATACAGACTCTGTTTAACAAAAAAATTTTTTATGGCCGATCTAAGATATAATGGAGTTAGTGTTATACCGCGTTAGAATCCTTATTAAATGCGCTAACTTTTAAAGCTACTTGCCAAACTGGAGTAGTACATTTTTTTTTCAGGACGATCAGTTGAAGTAGTGCGAAAAATTAATTTTGAAGACTTTACGGTATAAAATGACATTTTCCTACAAGTTGGAGAGATCGGCACAGGGTTTAGGATCACAGGTTACATAAAGCACTATTCGGGATGACGGAAGAGAAAAAAAAATGGCAAAAAGTAAATATTTGTAACAACAGGAATGAAAAAACTGTCACATGGTGTACATTTTCTGGAATTAAATAAAAAAATCCATAACTTCAAAAATACATGACTTAAATTTTTTTTTCAATTTTTCTGATAACTGGTGTGGCATTACCTTTCAGAAAATTTCGGCTTGACGTCGACTTCTGGGACACCCTGTATAAGCGTGTAGTAGAGAGTAGAGAGTGTTGTAGAGCAGTCAGATGCTGCCATGGTCAGGGCAAAAGATGAGGGTTCGTATCACACCTCGTAATTTTTTTTCTATTCATTTTTATTTATTAAAATTTTCATTTTCGTGTAGGTAATACTTTATTGAACTGATAAGTTTAATCCAAGATTCAAACATCGGCCCTTAGATGTAAAATTTGTAGTTGCGAAAAAAGGCTAAGTGACGTAGCGATTTATATAATCATTATATATATATATATATATATATATATATATATATATATATACATATATATATATATATATATATATATATATATATATATATATATATATTTATATTGCATTATATAAATATATATATAATTATAATGTAAGCATTTGCAGTACATGCCTAATTAATGTAGGTATTACATTTTATGAATAATATTAAAGAGAATATTTTAAGGCACCCTTTAAATGTGATCATATGAATCTAATTTTTCAAATGTTTGAAGTAGAGTGATGACCGTACCAATTTTCCTAAATAAATATTTCAGGACATTTTCAAACACGGCACTATCTTATCCCATACTAAGCTTTTCGCTTGTGTTATGGAAACCAAATGTAAATATGTTTATTAAGTTATTTTGTTTAAACATTGCAATACGAAAATCAGAAATAAACATTACTGAAAAAGTAAAATCCATTAGCCAAGCAAGCTATTATACTATCCGTTTAGAAACGTGCACATAAAAATAACAAACAACTTTATACCTCCTACATATCCGCCGAAGAAAAATAAAATATTTCATTATATTGCATCAGTATGAATTTATCTCGCAAAAAATTGATAATTATTCTATGTTCTTTATCACCACTCAGTTTTGTGTTTATTAATTAGCAATTGCTAGTAATAAATTATACATATCGATACGAAATAGTATAATAAATCTCTTGATATTAAATACTTAAATGCACGTTATTTGCTGAAAATAATGTTATGTGCGCAGATGATATTGTATTGTCTTACAAGTTACAGTACAATGCACATTACGCATTTAAAATGTTTTTGATTATCATCAAAAGGCATATCAAAAATTAAACCTGAAACTATTATTAGAAATACGTATTGTCATATGTAAAGTTTTTTTGGATCAACTTTTTTTTATCAATTTTACATGAAAATCTTAATATGTATATATAAATCTCGTGTCACAATGTTTGTCCTCAATGGACTCCTAAACCACTTAACCGATTATATTATTTAAATTCGCACACCACGTGCAGTTCGATCCAACTTGAGAGATAGGATAGTTTAAACATGTAGGTACCACGGGCGAAGCCGGGGCGGACCACTAGTACTCTATATTTTTTAAAAGATTTAAATCCTAAAATCATACCTGTAGATTTATTGTATAAGTACGTACGGTAGATAGCTCGCGTATTACATTTTTACAAGTTTATAGGTACCTACTGCCTACCTTATATAATACACAGGTTCTTCGAAAACAGCATTTAAATGCGTTTCATTTTTAGTTTTTTTTTCTTTCAATGTCGCAGTTTTCGTTAATGTAGGTGTAGTGTTTGAGTAAAGTATAGGTACTATATCCCCGGATGTCTCGGGTTCGTGGGTAGTGGGGAGCACAGTCACGCAGCAGCCTCGGGCGTGAGCGGACGTGTGTTTACCCTAGTTACTGGCGACGCAACGAGCCATTCCCATCCACTGCGTATACGAGTGTGAACTCGTATCTACAGTAGGGGTCACTTTTAGGTCAATACCTCTTTCAGGTGTTTTGTATAGCGAAAATTTGAAAAATACAATATAATTGTTTTAATTTTAAACTTAAAAACAGTTAACGTAGCTACCTTTTTTGAGTATTTTTTGCACAAACATAATGTAATTGTAAATTTATTAAATTTTTTATTAACCCCACGTTTTGACATTTTGCAGCTCGTTTACAAGTAACGTTTGCGGTAAATCTTTCTTAAGTTTTAAACTCATAAATTAGCGAATTTCGTAGAAAATATTCGTTGTCTGATCGACCAAAACTTAGCTTTTATATTTATTCCTTCATGCTCATCTTAATACATATATATAAATCTCGTGTCACAATGTTTGTCCTCAATGGACTCCTAATAGTCCACTCATTTCGTCCGAAAAAAAGGCAAATAAAAGAAAGTGAATTTGCGCATCTAATTTTTTGATATGTTGTAGGGGATACCTAGAAAAGCTTAACTTGAGTTTTTCGACCAAGATTTCCTATGAGCTTTCGTCGCCATCTTGAAAAAAGGGGTAAAATTGGTTTTTCGGCAATAACTCGGCTATCCGATGAAATTCGGAAATCACTTATAAGACACTTTTTGTTCCTTTTTTTATGCTCTACAATTAAGTCCTGACCATTTTTACTGTATCGTGCATCGTTATCGAGATATCGATCGATAAAGTAAAACATTATTGAAAGACCTGGCATCCGTTTTGACGAGTGTGTTTGCATTTTTTCAATAACAAAATTTTCTTGAAACAATTTTTCATTCATTTTACCGTGTGTTGTACTTTTTGATCTTTCATTTGTTTTAAAGTCTGGTCTATGTACTTATTGTTTATCCCATCAATTTCCTAAACAATTTCCCATTCGATTCGCCATGCGAACACAACCGAGCGAGCAGCTCGCTCGACGGTGAGCGTGAATTCACCGACTTTGCGGCGCGCTGGAGATCGTAATTTTTGTCCAACTTAAAAAACTCCAAAAAAGAAATTGAAGGTATGAATATTCTCTACAAGTTCGAATTCTACGATTTTTTAAATATATGTATTATGTCCTAAACAAAAAAAAGCAAAAAACTAAAAATGTGTCCTGAATTTTTGAAGTGAAACTTCTTTATCGGGGCTGGAAAAAAATTGAGTGTAACATTTTTTCGTTACGCGTGACATTTTTCCGTTACGCGCCATCTTTTTCTTATCCCTACCACGCGTGATTCGACGTATTTCTGTAAAGTTGCATATAGTAAATTATTTTTTGAAAAATAAGGTCATAAAGAAGTTTCACTTCGTACGTGTGTACACTAGTACACGCACACATTTTTTTTACTTTATCGATCAATATCTCGATAACGATGCATGATACGGAAAAAATGGTCAAGACATAATTGTAGAGCATAAAAAAAGGAACAATTAGTGTCTTATAAGTGATTTCCGAATTTCATCGGATAGCCGAGTTATTGCCGAAAAACAAATTTTACCCCTTTTTTTAAGATGGCGGCGAAAGCTCATAGGAAATCTTGGTCGAATAACTCAAGTTAAGCTTTTCTAGGTATACAATATATCAAAAAATTAGATGCGCAAATTCACTTTCTTTTTTAAATGTATATGCTACAGTCAAAACCCTGAACCAGTCAATATCCTTATTGACGGTTATTAAGCTTATTGACTAAGGGCGTCGGTTAATATCCTTATTGACTGATTTTATCTGATAAAATCAGTTAATAAGGATATTGACCGGCACCCTTAGTCAATAACCTTTTTAACTGATTTAAAGAGCAGACATTCAGTCAATATTGCAACATTTGACAGTTCAACAAAATTCAACAACGTACTAGTAACGACGACATAGAATAACATGATATTTCGTTTTGTTAGAACTGCACATTTGTCTGACTTTTTTCAATTACGACTACATATTTATAATAATAATGACCGATACAAGTAATTTTAAGATTTCATTTTACTCATAAACCATTCTAAACATAATAAACAATTTCTGAATTGAAGAACTGACGTCACTACAATTTTGTGTTAATAAACCTTTTTTCTTTTTAAATACCAGAGACGTTACTCTAAAAATCGAAATCTGACATCTAGAATCGAATGTATTGATTACTTGTGAATAAAAATCATCATAAATTAATAAATTCGATTGACAAATGTTTCAAATCCGTATCGATTAATTCACTTTAATCGATGTTTTTAAGCAGGTTACCTCTCTTCGAAGATAAAATTGATAGACGTAAAATGTTGCCTATTAAATTGGCTCGACAATAATTTATAAATGCATAAAACGTTTATGTTTTGTCACACCCCGGACACTCCATACAAAATTATCGTTTTGACAGTCACACTGTAGAGACTGCAAATGTGTGTGTTAACGCTTTATGGTTGGCACATTTGTGACTAGCGTAAAAAAAAAATTCGCGTTTTTCTGATGAAATACATCCGTAAACACTAAACAGCACAATATCTAACCATTTTCTACGAAAAACGATAATCACAAATCCAAAATAATAAAATTACTTTAAGTCAATTTGGTTAATGTTGTCAATCTTCGTTGCGTATCGTCCTTGCAGAAAAATATGGCCCATTTTAATCACGATCGCGCGGGGTGAGGTAAGTTTAATTTTGGCGGGAGGCGGAGAGTGTCCGTTCTGTAGCGTTTAGCTACTATTATGTATTCTGTGGTTTTGTTTAATCATATTTATTTCATGTACATTATTGCTTTCTTAAGATAAAATTGACGTCAACAATTTTGGCATTTTGTTCATTAACAAATGATAACAGGCACGTGTTAATTCATTCATACTGATGTTATTTATAGGCTATTATTCACTTCTTCAAACTGCGTCACGCTTTAATGAAAACACTGCAGGAAAATTTCAAACTGGAAAACTTAACTGCTAAATATTTTTGAAGTGAAACTTCTTTAGGCGTGTTGAGAGTAAAATTTCATGGTCGCGTCATGCCAATACCAACACGTCATGTAGTAAGGCGACAATTTTGGTATTTTAAAAACCCGTTACATCAAGTTATTTTAAAAATTTATTTCCAGATGGCAAGACTAATTTATTGGTTAACCTTGAGCTGATGTAGTCTGTACTATCCATAATAAAGATTAGCATAAAAGAAATTATCGCTCACAAAGAGGTTTTATTTTACGTAATGATAAAAACATTTTAAAACTTAGTAGTGAATTTAGTAACTCAATTAACGATCGCTTATGTTTATGAATTAATTAATTTTAATTTGACATAAGACGAAAGCTTGGTCAAACATGTGTCTTTATCCATATTAGACCGGACTCTCAGTGGAGTTTCGTTTGCAAAAATCGCGGACCTAAATCTGACTTCTGATATATATTGTATAGATCCCAGACATCCTATAGACAGATGTTGCCAACCAGTTTTGTGGTCCCCCTGCCCGCACCCCGATAATTAAATATGGCATACAAAGAAAAAAATAAAAATTTCCAAAACATGCCGTGTGGGGTATCAAATAAAAGAGCTTATTGAGTAGATCACGAATATATAGCATACTATATACATTTCTTACACTTTCTCTAAGATTTTTTAGAAAATTTACGAAAATGCTCCATTTTTGAGTTAACTTTAAACCACTATAGATTGAAAACTCATGAATATATTTTTTAAATTATTATTTTAAATAATTAACAATAGTCCATTGTTTACGATTCAATATTTCGTACAGTGAAATAGTTGCATGGGGGAGTGGGGGGAGCATTCAAAGATGGCGAGTATATTTTCAAGTTCATATAGTATATAGTTATTTTCATCAAATCCACCACATAGCTCACTTATATTATATTACGAACTATTGAATCATAAACAATGGACTATTGTTAATTATTTAAAATAATAATTTAAAAAATATATTCATGAGTTTTCAATCTATAGTGGTTTAAAGTTAACTCAAAAATGGATCATTTTCGTAAATTTTCTAAAAAATCTTAGAGAAAGCGTAAGAAATGTATATAGTATGCTATATATTCGTGATCTACTCAATAAGCTCTTTCATTTGATACCCCACACGGCATGTTTTGGAAATTTTTATTTTTTTCTTTGTATGCCATATTTAATTACCGTTGTGCGGGCAGGGGGACCACAAAACTGGTTGGCAACATCTGTCTATAGGATGTCTGGGATCTATACAATATATATCAGAAGTCAGATTTAGGTCCGCGATTTTTGCAAACGAACATCTCCTTGGAGCCTGCTCTATATAATATGTTTTGCTTTCAAGAAAATATAGCCGATACAATAAATCCATAATAGTACAACTGGATATAATAATAAAAACTGAAACCTGGATAAACCAGTAACAAAGAACGCGTTTGCTCCATAAATTATGTATTGTACCTATTTAATCAGCTGTATTATTATACGAGAAAGTCGTCACCAATGCAGAAAATGTTGCAAGTAACTATAGTGCAAGTAACTATAGTGCAACAAGTCACTTGATTGATGCTTAAGAGCTAGCGCGCAAGAGCAACTTTTGTCTCCGCAACTATTTTGTCTCTCCCATCAACTCTATGGGCTAGTAAGAAAGTGCGCGCACGCAGCGACGCAACTCGCAAGTCCCCATAGAGTTGATGAGAGAGACAAAATAGTTGCGGAGACAAAAGTTGCTCTTGCGGGCTAGCTATTAAAGTTCTAATTGATATAAAGTTTCACTTTTTGGTTTCTACCAATTTACATACATGATTTGAAGATAAAGATTTTGCTAATGGATATCACCTATTATTTTTGGGACAGTTTAATTTTATTCCGGAAACCTGTTTACTAGGCCTCCGATTAAAGCAAATTTTGAAAAGTTTTTTACATACTTACTAGTCGTAGGTATTACGCGTTTCTTATACTTTTACTTTTAACACATCAAACTCTAAAGAAAGTGGTGGTTATTTCAAATGAATACCTTCATTATAAGAACCTTCGATGTTCTATAATACTCCTGATGCTAGGCGTCCACTAGGCGGATCGGGCCGGGCCGCATCGCAACGCAAAAATACGCCGGCCTATGTTTTGTATGAAACATCGTCCATTAGCGACGGATCGGGTCGGGGCGGGCCGCAACGCATTGGCGGATATCCCTTCGCAGGCGGATTTCTGCCGGCGGTGCGCTGCGGCCCGCCCCGACCCGTCACCCGTCTAGTGGACGCAGGCAGGCGGATGTGAGCGGCGAGCGTCTGTTAGATAAAATCCGCCTAGGCGGTCCGCCACGCCCCGTACAGGTGGGCGCAGGAGCAAACAGCGCGTCCATTAGAGACGGCCCGTTGCGATGCGACCCGCCCCGATCCGTCTCTAATAGACGCCTAGCATTATATCTATCTATGACAATATGGCAAAATTGTCTCAGAAATTAATTGATCCATCCTGTTTTACTCTACCGGTTGTAAGACTTGCTATTGTTATGTAGCTACACTTTTCTTCTATCTCATATACTCTCAAATTTCAATATTATCTTACAACTAGATGTTCCCCGCGGTTTCACCCGCATTGATCCGCTCCTGTTGGGCTATCTATAATCTAACACCGAAAGAATTTTTCAAATCGGACCAGTAGTTCCTGAGATTAGCGCGTTCAAACAAACAAACTCTTCAGCTTTATAATATTAGTATAGATTCACATATCAATAACCTCTAATCTCTATCCTTTATATATACGTAATCAGTACCAACTATTCTTGACCGCGGTGACCTAATAGCAAAGAAATTATGTTTAGAAATTGCCAAGCCTTATCAACTACCTAGATTTCTATAAACAGAGTATAAAACTGCAGTGAACTATAAAATTTCCTTCCTCGCTGAACCCGTGACCCGATCATGTATACAAATGTAATATTTACGTGATTATTGTTGGTTTATCACGACCTATGTGGATAGAATATGAATGTATTCCTATTTTCTACGAAGTATGAGTGTATTACTAATGTATATGTATTGGATTGAGCAAGGGTGGAATTAATTTTTTGATCAGTAAAGAGCAGTCTAGATGTCTTTTAGATTAGCCAAATGTGTTCATAATTTTGCACGGTGGGGCATCGAGCGAAATGTGGACGTAATTTTTCACTATATATACGAAATTTTGTGAAGAGAATTTGTTATTTATTAAACGTTAGAATTTGCCACCTTATATGAAATCTGCACCTATGGAAAAATTCTCGTAAAAGAAGTTTTTCAATCTGTTAGAGATTTAATGATGAAATATTTTACTAATAAATGTAGTTTATTACAAATGCAATAAAAATTATGAGTCATTGTAGAGAAGTAAAGTTTAGTGAAGCGGAAATGCATATATACCGGAAACGTACCGTTAGAATAATGTATTGTTGAATTCGTAATTTTATTATTATCACAAAAGGAATATTAATGTACGTGTAACAGCAATATATTCGGAAGCATTGGGGAGTTTCCTTTGTCTTTGATCTTAAAGTAGAAATAAACTATCGGAGGCAATGAATTTATTGTATTTAATTTTTATTTGAAAATCGTAGTTTTTTGAAATTAGTAATAAAAAATATTTTGAGAAAATAAAAAAAATAGACAATCAATAGATTGTCTGTGTTGTAAATCTGTCAATTAGTAAATATCTTAAAAAGAATTATGCACTCATGAACTAATATTTAATTAAGTAAAAAATATATCATAGTCGATGCTATAAAAATAGGAAAAAAAATGTTATTTATTTATAAAACAATAGGTACTTGAAAAACGATTGTGCGCTAATTATAAAATTACGTAGTGTAAATAAATAACCAAAATAGACAATTTAATAAGATCAGAGTTATTTCAATTGAACAAACGAAGTGAAAACAACATTTTCCTCTATGTCAACAGTACGCAACCAATATAGAACAAAGGTACATATTCTACATACGATTAAATTATCATTATTCCATCATCACGTAACAAAATGGTTCATTCACGTTGACCGTCCACAGTACAATGGTTATAAGTTTATCATCTGGGTCGTTGTTTTCATTCGCGACCATAATGTGAGTTTGTCTGTTATCTATCACGCCGTTCTGTGTCTTTTCTTTGTGATAATGTGACTGATCGTGCGCAGTCGACGCTCGCGGACGGTGGAGGTCGCCCGTCTTTACACACGTCGCTGATTCGATACGTCTCACCAATCGTGTTTTAATTTACATTGTCTAATTTTAAATGCAATTTCGTAACGTATTTTGTTAATAAAAACGAGAAATCGACTATTTGCGCAGGGACCCGTTCAAGTGATTCAGTGTTTTGTGTATGTTCGAACGTATGAGTGTATACAATTGGACTGGTAATGTGAACTCGAGTGTCGAGATGGAGACGATGATAAATGTTTGGACTGTGGTGGAGCATGTGCGGGTGACCAGCAGTGCGGCAGAGCTGGCGATATTCACAGCCATACTCTATTGGTTCTTTACTTCGAGGTGCGTTCATTTTTTACTAGTCTGTTAATGTAATGATAGCTGGAACTCTTGAATCTTTTTTACTAGTGTATAATATTATCTCTGAATCTGGTTCTCATATTTTTTGCGGAGTAATTATTGTTGCGAATTTTTATTTAATTGAAGTGTCAAGGATGTGAACTTTATACTTTGTGTAAAAATTATTTAAAGAGATAGGTAGCTACACGATTTTTATTTTATGTTTATCGCGTACATCTCTTGTGTAAGTTATTTAAAAATAATTATTTTTAGCAGCTTAATTAAAGTTTTGGATCTAGTGAAAAAAAATTACGATAATTGCTTAAATATTAAAGCCAAAAAATATCTTATTTATTCACGTGTAGTTGAGAAATTAATTTAAATTTATTCGTAAATGATATTTACGTGAAACTTTTAAATAATAAATTTTTGTTCCATAGTCTAATTTTATTCACTTATGAATACAGTATAAAACTACAATATTTTAAGGACAAGATTTACTCCTTTAATCATTATTGAAAGTTTAAAATTAATATAAGGGGCAAAATTATTCACAGTTTAATATAATAAAAAAACTAACGCTGGCCATACACGCTAGGGTGTACCTGACAGGTTTGCCTGTACAGGTCACCTGTTCAGGTTAACCGGAGCGTGTATGTTATGCTGGCCATACACGCAAGGGTGTACCTGACAGGTTTGCCTGTGCAGTTACGCCTGTCAGGTAAAGTTGAGTTGAGAAGAGGACATACACGCAGCGGTAAACCTGCACAAACTTTCATTTGAAACCATGCCCTCGGCCGCGGCGCTTGATATCGACGCAGTAGCGTTAATTGGTTTATTATTTATTTTATTGAAGAAAAAGAAATATAAACGAAGATACCGTGAACGATGGTGCAAACCATGGTTATTGCAAAGAAAAGAGTACTCTCATGTGAACTTTTTGAAAGAATTGAGATTTATTTTGTATATATTATATTTTTACATTTTGCACGGCAACGCGCGCACGTGTTTCCCTACTGTACTCACTGGACAACTGACGACTACGTCGAACCGCCCCATACACGCTCAAGTTTGCCTGCACAGTTAAACTGCACAGGTATACCCACGCGTAAAAAATATCAATTTTCATATTTTTTCTGTCGCCTGAACAGGTGTGAAAACTTGCACAGTTCTGTAACATACACGCACCGGTTTACCTGAACAGGTGACCTGTACAGGCAAACCTGTCAGGTACACCCTTGCGTGTATGGCCAGCATTACAGAACTGTGCAAGTTTTCACACCTGTTCAGGCGACAGAAAAAATATGAAAATTGATATTTTTTACGCGTGGGTATACCTGTGCAGTTTAACTGTGCAGGCAAACCTGAGCGTGTATGGGGCGGTTCGACGTAGTCGTCAGTTGTCCAGTGAATGCTAGCAGGGAAACACGTGCATATGTGTAAAGGAGTCATAGCTGCTAATAGTTTGAGATACGTCTTTTCATCGTAGATAGTTGCGAAAATCATTCGGCTCAAATATCAATTCTTTCAACAAGTTCACATGAGAGTATAATAACAATAACTTTGCAATAACCATGATTTGCATCATCGTTCACGGTATCTTCGTTTATATTTCTTTTTCTTCAATAAAATAAATAATAAATCAATTAAAGCTACTGCGTCGATATCAAGCGCCGCGGCCGAGGGCATGGTTTCAAATGAGAGTTTGTGCAGGTTTACCGCTGCGTGTATGTCCTCTTCTCAACTCAACTTTACCTGACAGGCGTAACTGCACAGGCAAACCTGTCAGGTACACCCTAGCGTGTATGGCCAGCTTAAGACTCTAATTCTAATACCAAACAGTATAATAAATTATTTGTTGTGTCTATTATAAAGCTGGCCATACACGCTAGGGTGTACCTGACAGGTTTGCCTGTACAGGTCACCTGTTCAGGTTAACCGGAGCGTGTATGTTACAGAACTGTGCAAGTTTTCACACCTGTTCAGGCGACAGAAAAAATATGAAAATTGATATTTTTTACGCGTGGGTATACCTGTGCAGTTTAACTGTGCAGGCAAACCTGAGCGTGTATGGGGCGGTTCGACGTAGTCGTCAGTTGTCCAGTGAGTGCTAGCAGGGAAACACGTGCATATGTGTAAAGGAGTCATAGCTGCTAATAGTTTGAGATACGTCTTTTCATCGTAGATAGTTGCGAAAATCATTCGGCTCAAATATCAATTCTTTCAACAAGTTCACATGAGAGTATAATAACAATAACTTTGCAATAACCATGATTTGCATCATCGTTCACGGTATCTTCGTTTATATTTCTTTTTCTTCAATAAAATAAATAATAAATCAATTAAAGCTACTGCGTCGATATCAAGCGCCGCGGCCGAGGGCATGGTTTCAAATGAGAGTTTGTGCAGGTTTACCGCTGCGTGTATGTCCTCTTCTCAACTCAACTTTACCTGACAGGCGTAACTGCACAGGCAAACCTGTCAGGTACACCCTAGCGTGTATGGCCAGCTTTAGATACTTACTTATGATTATAATTCTATACAACCGTAATCAAATTTTATAATTATTTATAAAATGAAAAATTAAACACCTGTTATATAAGTAAAAGAAATACATTTTCGTAAAATAATTCGCGCAACTAATAAGTTGCTCTATTGAATACGCAAAGTATTGTCGAGCCTTTTAGTTTTTCCTTAGAAATATGTACATAGTTGGAAGATAAAGTTTATAACATTGTTGTACACTTACTTTCGTTTTGAATGCTAAGCCTTAAAATATTTCTATATTTACATATAATATATTCGTTTCATTCGCATTGGCATCAACTGATCACGAAGCCAACGGATACACAACAAAGGGACCAATTGACATACAAGCGGTCGACGCATGCCACCCCCTCCCTGTGTGATTGTACTTAATTCATACATTTTGAGCATTATATACAATTTATATAAAAGTAAAATATTTTTTTGTTTGTCCCGTATAAGTGTTTGTTTTAATAGGATGATAGACCTATGGTAGTTCTCACTCACGAAACGAAGGTTTTTGTAAGGAACAATTTAAGGCTTATCTTCCCTTCGCTCGTGATACATAAATAACTTATAGAACGCAGTGTAGTATAGACAAAGGTGGAAATTTTTGGAGATCAGTCCAGTAGTTACTGAGATTAGCGCATTCAAACAAACAAACTCTAAAGCTTGGTATACATAAATATAAGCAACGAATTAAGAACCTTCCAACGTTTTGGGAACGTCAGTTAAAAATAATAAAAAGCAATCGATTACGTGGCATTACAATTACAGAGATTTACGACCAAACTGAAATTGCATAACAAATGAAGTATTTAGTCGCAATTTATTACGTTACCTTTGTAATCTGTTTACAACACTGAAATAAAATATTTTAACAACATTGCCAGTATTCGGCAATCAGACAGAATTATTGCAGTCTAAAGGTAATTTAAAGGACATTTCTTGTTAAAATAATAAACTCTTTATTAAAAAGTGTTAATATGATGTTTACAACAGTGGGAAAATGTGGGAAATACCCAAGATGAGCTTTTTACAATATTGTTTGCTAAAACACTTCATAATTATGCATTATTTTAATATTCAATGTTTGAGTTGACACTTGTTACTCAACGAATGATATATCAATATTTGATCCTCTTTTGTTTTGTTTTAACGTTATATAACGTCAAACAAAAACTGTGTATTTGCCATGAAAAAACATTTATTTTATTCAAAAACACATTTATTTATTTTAATTCATTTGTGATGAATCAAATATGCATTTACAAACTTACAAGAAAATGTAAACGTTAAAAAAATTCAAAGATTTTGTTGATATCTTTAAATCTTTTGATAGACTAAAATTAGATCGTTTTTTGTGATACATTTTCACTCGAGTATCTTCACTGACGGATTTAATAGGTAATTTAGCTATTTATAGAAGTTTTTATTCTTAGTTCACTCAATGGGTTTTAAAAACTTTTTTTATGCGAATAAAACTGACCTCGCGGGCTTTTCTCGTAGGAATATTTATAGAATTTTCTTATGGAAACTTCAATAGTTAAATAAATGTATTATGTTTATGCAATGCTAATAGCATTTAAACATGCAATAACCTTATTTTGCGTCCCTCTACCTTTATATCTAATTCTTTATTTATTTTATTTTTATTGCCATGGCTAAGTGCACATTTGTATTTATTTTTTCTTATTCGCATTTGTTGCACGTATAAAAATGTATGTATCCAAACTGTGGATAATGTTGTTGGTTGGGCAGTTATACCTGTATTTAGATTAAGTTTTATTGTACAATTTGCCACTGTTCTGCTGTTTATTATCCCTAATAAAAAAAAAATAGTTTTTAATTGTTTGATTCATAGTTTTACTTCGTCTCATGGATAAGTCAATATTCGTCAATATATTTAAATGGACTGTAAAACATGACTAACAGACTTTCGTAGAATGAGATTTAACACATTATTTTGCTTTTAATTATTATTCAAAACAATATGGATATTGTTGTGATTATTATTTTAGGAGTTATTGCTATAAATTCTGTTTGCGAACAATTTTTTTTTCATTCAATCTTTTAAAACAGCTAATGTAGAGTCATATTTTGGCTGCTCTACTTATTCAAAAATCAAAATATCGCTTCAACATAATAATTACCTACTCAATGTCAATACAATACAATTTTTCAGGCTTTGAACTTTGAACGGAGTTTAATGAATTTTGAAAATTTTAATTACACATTTTTGTATAAGGGTAAAATTAAATATCAAACATAGGCTGTTTGATATTTAATTTTATAGCATTGAAATGCATTATATATAAGGAATTAAATCATCTCAATATATGATTCTACCCTTTCGGTTTTGTGTCCCTTGAATCGTGAAATGAAATGTGTCCCGTAGAATAAATTCGATTGCTCTGACGGGATCACGGGTGGCCGATAGGTCTGTCCGCTGTCGTCGCCCAGGCAAGGCGAAAGACGCGGGTTCGAATCCCACCTCGTAATCGAATCTATTTTTTCAACTCTTGTGCGGTGCGGTGGTGATCGATCGCTACCAGGCGACCCAACAGTTCGTCTGCCCGCTTTTTTATAAAATAAAAATTCTTAAGAAATGTCTCATTAATAAACCTAAATTAAATAACAATACTTTTGTTCCAGCCGTGTAGCGGACATGCTGGAAGTGGTGGGGGAGCGCGTGGGGGGGTGGTGTGGCCGCGACACGACGTCACTCCGGCAGGCGGTGCGCGCACGCAAGCGGCAGCACGCCGATGTGTACGCTAAACTCGATGCTGAGATTACTGTAAGTGATATGGGCAAATAATGTTTTGTGTAGAGTTATAATGTTTTCAGGTTTTAGATAGGGATAAATGGCGAGATACAAGTAGTCACAATAGATATCTTTTTAATGCAGTGATGGAGTGCATCTAAAAGATAAATTTTTGCATGTGTTACAGTTTTTTTTTTCTGCTAGAATGTCGTTCCTGTCGAACCGAATCGGCATTATACTAAATAGGTTAATCTTTGTCATAGGATGTTTTTGGTCGAAAGTAGTTTGGTCCATTTTAAGGACACATATTATTATGGACTAAAAAACGTCTGAATGTATGTAGCAGGTGCATACAACAAAGAAATCGATAACTTCTTTTAATTCGATTCGATGGCACCGTAGCTAAATGTAGACCTGTTATTTGACATTTTGAAGGCGCTATTTGAGTATCAGAGTGCTATTTGAGTACAAAGAATGTAGCCAGGTATAATTTTGTTCACAGTATCTAAGCTCAATAGGAATGGTATAAGTCATAAGAGATTCGTAGCCCTGTCTATAATATACATTACACGCTCTTATTGCATTTCTATTCCTTTATCTAGTAGATATACAAATAATTATCAGATTTTTTATCTGATAAGGGAGGTATAGAGAAGAAAAGTTATGCAAAACTCTTGACAATAATCATCAAATTAGAGTGCACTGATAATGTGTCATAAAATAATTTAATCTCCGTTTAATACTCAGAAGCATTAATTTATTATTTTTTAATAAATGTATAAAGGAATTATTAAAATTATCTTCAAGCAGTAATGTGGATCAAGGCTGCTTCACTATTGAGCGACCATAAACATTTAAACAAAGACTTTGCAATTAATATCATTATAATTTTATTTATTATCTTATAATTTTGTTCGCGATGGCTTACCACAGATAGACAGATAGGCATAGGTATTAAATAATTATTTACAGCAGCTCTAAATGTAATGTTTTGAAATCGGGAGTAATTAAAATTGAGAAAACTATAATTATTATATGTTGTGTATGTGTAACTCGTATAATTGTAATTATGTATGTAATAGAAAGAATGATCTGGCGGGCCAGGAAGTACTATTGTTACATTAATAAGAAATGTCTTTAATACTCCGTGTTTTGTTAGATTATTTTCAGGATTCAATTGATTATAGAAATCAAACTTAAAACTTTCTGGTTCTATCTCTACTACTATTATAGCGTGCGTTATCCCTGATATTTAAAACCTCTTTTAATGAAATTGGTTGCTTCTTTGCCTTATTCCTTACTTCATTCACAAGACCGAAATGTTTAAGTAAATCTCCTGTAGTATAATTACTCTACCAAAACATAACTTGCTGCATCCATCAATTGGAATAATGCCTATGTTTTCCGAAAAGCTTTGCTCTAGCATATACCAGAATTTAATAAAGTGTCTATTAGTTCATGGATGTATCTATGCAATTAGAATAAAACCACTTAATATATATCGTTGCTTATCTTTAAATTTGGTGATAAGTCACCCCTTTGTGTTCCTTAAAGCTTTGTTCTAGAACATTCCAGAATTGAAACATTCATTTGTTTCAGACAAGAACATCATCTCTATACCGAATGAAGGATGGACCCATAGTGCCACCGCCTCAACCGCAGACGAGACCCTCCGCGGGTCTGGCTTGTGCGAGATGTGCACCTTTATCCAGGGTAAGTGATATTGTAATGTGTACCGTAATGTAATGGGTTAAGGTTTGAAATTATGGGAGATAATGATCTTCACATCTATATCGTTTTTTAAATTCGTTAACAAATATTTAGTATAGATACTACTAGGTTGTGATTTAATTATGTTTATTAAACGATTTTCTGTAACATATTTTTGTAGCTTTATATTTGTTTTGAAATTCGTCGGTTCCTTAGGTATTTATTTAGATTCTTCTACGGCTCTGTAATTATTTACGTACACTACGATTTTGCAAAATACGTATTTAGAATTCAAATTTTTATTGTGTTTTGAACTGGAAAGGTAATTCTGTAAGGTTCGATATATTAAAATATTATACTAACTTTCATTTCTTTGAGTGTTGTTTAAAATTATTTTTATAACAAAGAAAATTTTACAAGACAATATAATATATCTGCTTCAATAAAAGCAAACAATGGAATGCCACCCGAAAACCAACTTTACATTTATGTAATAAAGACATTATTCCGTTAACAAAAGATTTTCTGTAAACAAAGTGTCATCAATATTCAACATCGTACGAACTTTAAATGTAATGAAATCACAGTTCACTCAAAGTACATGGACATACATACGAAACAGGAAGCATCAAGTATACTGGATATTGCGCAGTTTCCAATTTGTGTGTCATTTGGTGACACTTATCGTACGATTGGCGAATACACGCCTCATCTTGGCATATTAACACATTTTCCTTGATAAGAGATGTGGGAGGAACCTTTGACCTAGAATGATTGTAAAATAGGACCCCATTGTTCGATCGTGTGACATCTGATAGATACGAGTTCGTATGGAAGAAATTTTGTACCTACTGATATTAATAATGTGAGAGAAATTAGATTAAGTTTAAAATGATTATATGGCGGGGCTCCTATTTCTGTGTAGTTAAAAATAATACGAACCTATCCTAATTGTATCAGTCAAAGGGGTAGATTGGTATCACATAAAAGCTGGGGCTCAAATTTGAAATTACATTAATCTTTGTCTTCCTGTCATGTCACCACTGGACTTAATATAATAATTGACCTGAAAGTAGCGATGTATAAAAAACGAGCGTGATCCGAGCACACGTGTCAGAAGTGAAACTTCTTTGGCAATATTCAAAGATGCCAAAATCGTCGCCTTACTCCATGACGTGACGGTATTGCATTCGAGAGTTCGGGTTAAATTATAATATTTATAATTTATATACGATAATGAAAATATAAATAAAATAATTTAGGATGGGAAATAGTAGTTAACCCGGCATTAGTTTATCAATACCACCTATTCTCAGAATATACAAAAACATTTTCATAAAAGCTGGCGATCAAGAAGATTTATAACCATTTGTTTATAAACACTATGACTCGACAGTTTTATATATCTAGATATTAGGTATATTGTTGTAACACTTATCAACGTTCGTGTAATATAATCAAATGTACATACCTACGAGGCTACGAGTAGGTAATGTTGCACTGCAGTTCGTTCACCCCGATATTATTGCGTAGGTAATAAATGCACATTTCACTCGTCGTCGTTGAGGTTAAAAGTTAAAACGCATTTTCATTGTGTATTTTGTGTCCTTTGCTTTGTTGGTTGGTACCTTAGTGACGTCACTGTTTAACAAATAATAAATAGCTATGACTTGGAATACTTTAAGAAGAGAGCATACTCCTCCCTCAAAGGCCGGCAACGCAACCACAATACTCCAGAGTCTGTGGTTGTTCATGGGCGGCGCCAATCATCGCTTTCTGTACGGTGACGCACAAGCTCGTTTGCCAGCTTATACATAAAAAAAAAAATAATAAAAAAGTTGTAAATAGGAAAGCTAAAGAGCTTTTTAATATCAGATCAAGTGATGGCCGTTACTTGTGTAAAGTATAATCCCTTCTACTTGAGAAAATGAACTGAAAAAGCCCTTCTAAGTTCATTTTTCGCAACAAATAGTAACTCATGACGAAGTTCCTAACTACTTTTATCAATCGTTTTTATGTGAAACGGAACGTACACGGATTTTTTTTATTTTTTACTATATTAGTAGAGATTCTTAATTACACGGATTCGACGATTTATTCCACGATATTTCTTATTACTTTGCGATATTCGTAGAGATTAGAAAAGGCTTTCTAGAAACACGATAAACTGATAAAATTCTAATTAATATTTTATTGCATTATTGTTATTTGTAGCTGTTGTATTGGAGGGGTACCTATTAAAGTTTAGATTCATTATCATAATTGGTCGATGATATTTAAAAAAAAAAAAAAAGACGGGTTGCACTCCGGGAGTGCCGGCAGAAGTGAAAACTTGATTATTAACGTTCAGCATGTTTGATATTTTGAAATGGTATCCGTCTTACGCATGGAAAATAAGGGCTAAAAAAAAAAATCCGTCTTACGCTTTTTCGATCAGGCCACGTGTCCTGACGCGAGTTTAAGATTTTATACCCAACGCCGCTAAAGAAGTTTTCACTTCAAAAAGACGGGTTGCACTCCGGGAGTGCCGGCAGAAGTGAAAACTTGATTATTAACGTTCAGCATGTTTGATATTTTGGAATGGTATCCGTCTTACGCATGGAATATAAGGGCTAAAAAAAAAAAAAATCCGTCTTACGCTTTTTCGATCAGGCCACGTGTCCTGACGCGAGTTTAAGATTTTATACCCAACGCCGCTAAAGAAGTTTTCACTTCAAAAATTAATTATAGATAGTGCTTTATATTTAAATCGATCCCTCGTTAGAAAAATGTTAAAGATAAAGAAAAAAAAAACAAAAACGAAGCGTATATCATTAAAGAGAAAATACATACAACGATTTCATCGTAAAATTAACGCCAATTACTATAACAGTTAAATTCTTACTAAATCAGGTTGCTATAAATGTACTACCTCATAAAAAATTACCTTATAAGCCTTATATCGTCAGTGAGTCAGTATTTGAGTTCATTGAAAAAGTTCTTTGACCGCAGTTTTGTTTACGAAATCAGCTCAAAGATTTATTTGCTTCGTAATGAATTAGATTTGTAATTTAATTTGAGTGAGAACTTTAAAGTGAGTGGGTTTTTAAATGAAGTTTCTAAAAATAACAAAGATTCGTGCAAATATTTTGTTTTTTAAATTTTGTTTTTCTATTGAAAATAGTATGTTTATTTTCTATGATTATGGTTTATGTTATGAGCTAAAAATAAACACACGTCACTTTTTATAGTACATAATATTATAATAATAATTACTTAAAATATGCAGTAATTGATACGAATCAATATCATAAAACATACAATCATTTTAGCAACATTGATTAAGTGCTGTTATATTTAAATAAAATTTATCAATACTTAAAGTATTATACATGATTATTGCTTTGTCCAAACACGGATTTGATAAAACTAAAGCATTTGAGTTATCCAATAATTCGATTAAATACGAGATTATATTAGATAAAGTGTTTTCTAAAAAATAAACGTGTTTCTTATCGGTTAATTGCTAAACAATTATTATGTCATTTTTAGGACAAATTATTGGAACTTAATTGATTTTCGGCACGTGGACACTTATCATAATATGTATTTAATTATAATTAATTGTCCATTGGAATTTGATCCTAGAGCAATAGTTGACTCAAGTCTCAACACAATATTCAAGTGTGATTTAGGTAAAATAAGATGTACTGTAACATTTCTTAATACAGAATGATAAAAATTTCTTCAGCAGTATGTAAAATAAGTCAATATTTTTTTAATTTCAAAAATAAAACGTTTAAGTAGGTATGTGATTGGTAGCAATTTATACAGAAAAGTATGTATCAGTCAGAAGTACCTAATACTTATGAAATAATTTTTAAAATTGGTCCCATACTTTTTTAGTTATGTAGTTCATTAGAAACATTCAAAAATACAAATCTTCCATCATTACCATTCGTTTAAATAAATCGGAATCACTATAATGAAATGACATACACTACATAATTACATATTCATAAAAACACACAAAACACAAGTAGTACATTACTAATGCAATGCCTTCACGTCGGCGTTTGGTTTGCGATTCGATTCCCGTTACACACAACCTACGCGATTGCAATTTCGTTCGTCGACCTCAATATTATAAGAAAGAAAATAATTCATTATAAGTTTATAACACGTGGGTACTTTTATATTTTACAAACATGAACATTTTTTTGATGCTATGTAAATTCAAATATCAGGTTGTATATTCATCATATATTTAACATTTAAACTTAATAGCTTGATAGGTTTTCTAATGAATCGCGCTCAGTTTTAGACCAAAATGTGGTCTAAAATGGAGCGCTTACCACCAGACGAGATCGTAGTCAAGCGTGTTCCTATTGGTACGGGAGCTATTAACGTTTAAAAAAAAACATTTTAGTATAGTTGGGTTTTTGATATACTGTTTCTCTTGCTATTTCGGTTAGAGTCCGGGCTGTCTGGCTGGCGGTAGTGGTTGCGTTTATTAGTGCGCACAGGAAAATATCCGTAATTTAAAGTCATTTATTAACGCGTAATTTTTAATCTTTTGCCTTTAGATAGATCCATCAGACATAATTTTTTTATTGCAAGACGTTTTTTCGTTGTTAAATAGGTGCCATACGCATTTTTTTATTTCAAAATAATTAAAATGTCATCGAAATAAGTGAAATTTCATCAAATATTGTGTAATACTTGTTTTCTTGTGTTAAAAAACTTCTTTAAGCGCGTTGAGGGTAAAATTTCAAGGTCTCGTCATGGCAATACCGTCACATCATGGAGTAAGGCCATAAGGCGACGGTTTTGTTATTTTTGAATCTTGCCAAAGAAGTTTCACTTCTGACACTTGTGCTCGGCACACACTCTCTTTTTCATTTAAGTAAGTAACATCTTATAAGCTAATAGTACCGGATATTGGTTTTTCTCAACTCCCTGACCTCTAGGCTCTAACCCAAAACAACAGAAGGTTTTAAATCAGTATTCCAAAGGAAAAGGGCCTTGTTTGTTTTATTGTTCAGTTCGATCTTTCCTCTAGCTATGACTACGCTTAACCTAGGAACTATTGCGTGATGTTTTTATTGATATTATTTCATCATTCATCTAGTTACTTACATATTTATTTTTATAACTAGCGGTCCGCCCCGGCTTCGCCCGTGGTACATGTTTACGTTTTCTCTAAATAAGAACCATCCTCGTACTTCAAGGAATATAATAAAAAAAGAATTATCGAAATCGGTTCAGCCGTTCTCGAGTTATGCGCTTACCAACACATTTTGCGATTCATTTTTATATAAGTATAAGAAGATTAACTAGCTGCGCGATTTCACCCGCGTGGCTCCTGTTGGTCTTAGCGTGATAATATATAGCTTATAGCCTTCCTTGATGAATGGGCTATCTAACGCCGAAAGAATTTTTCATATCGGACCTGTAGTTCCTGAGATAAGCGCGTTCAAAACAAACAAACAAACTCTTCAGATTTATAATATTAAGGTATAGATTGTCATTATAAACGCGACAAGGGAATGCTAATTAACGAACAATGGGTTGGGTTTAGGGGTTTGCAGTAATAAGTAGTGTGATAAGAATATTAAAGTGTTTTTGTTAATGATTAACTACTATATGAATAAAATGTTTAAAATAATCGTCACGTAAATCTTATTTATAATGTTACAAGTGATTGCGTATGCTCTAAATAATATAAAATATCCTTTTAAAAACTAAAAAAAAAAAACAAGCTTTAATGATAGAATCAACTAAAAATAAAAAATAATTTTAAAACAGTATTTTTTAATTTATATTATTCAAGATAAGACGATAAACTCATTGTCACCTATCCTTGATAAGTGTACAAAGTTTGAATTGAATCTTTTTAAGTGGGTCTAAATCGAGTCTAAAGTCAGTTACACACAAACATACAGGTGAAGCTTATAAAAGCGTGTTAGAAATGATTTGACCAAATAGTAATGTGTAAACCAAGAATATTATTAGTATAAAGCAGTGATGTCTATTATTGACTCTGACCATTCCTTGGAATCTCTGACCATTGCCGAGATGTGCGTGTATCGTTTGTACTTGATGTAAGTAGTTTTTGTTGTTAGTAATTTGTAGGTCAATGGCAGGAGCTGGTCGGTTAATGGTAATTTCTCTATACGGTGTGCTTTTGTTTGATGTCTCTTGATTGAATTGCATTGGAATTATATGGAGTGTATAAAACGACTAGTTTAGCTAGTATAGTATTATATTATCTATGGTTTTGCTATAGATGAGGCTTCAGCGGTCAGTTTGGTTGTATTTGTAATAAGTATTTAAATTTATAGACTAGGCTCTGTTTCTTCTACGTCTACTGTTTCTTATTCTAAAGTTTAAACTATCCAAATCCAGCTAAATCTGTTTACTTATGTATTTTTAAAACCTGTAATAAAGTAGTAAAATCTTAACAGCCAGAAATAATAATGTTATCAGGTTTATCCTTTGAGTATGTATCAAGCTAGCTTGCTAATACATACACTAAATAAAGGTTTATCGATAAAAACTGCAGCTAGAGAAGTCGTGTTTAAAATGGGAGTAAAATATTTACAAACCTTCCTGTTAAAGAAAATTAATAGAACTTATAAATAAGATTTCAAAAAACAAACAAATAATTTACCTCGTTCATTTCACTTTCATTGATGACATCAAAGTCGAAACATCAAAATAAAAAGCGTTCTAAAAATGCGAATATATATTGGAACCGGACAGATTGACCAATATATACTTATCCATGCGTGGTGTGTCTGTGACGGAAGTGGCGAATATAAATCATAAACATATTTATTTTTATAAACAACAGCAGGAATAAATTTATTCAAACGTCGCAGTGAGGTAAAGCAAACGACTCGACTTTCGAGCTCATAGAGACAAGTTCAGAACATTTTGAGGAAGAAATATTTTTGTAAAAAAAAGATTCCCCTTCTTTTTTTTACAAAAATATTTTTTCAAGTGGAAATAGAAATCTTCTTTAATTAATAGAATTTTGTTTTAGAAGTATAAACTTGTTTAGCCTGTTGAGCACTGTTTGGTATGGAAAAATGTTGTATGTATAGGCCCATTAAGAAGAGCTGGAACGTCAACACATTTACACATTGCACATGTTAGGCCGGGAGATACTGACACAAAATTTCGGGTCATTTGTAACAGGATGGCGGTCTAGAGGGGTCTTAGTACGCAATGACAAAAAGAAAAATGATGGTCAGAACGCTGGTACCGGCGGACTAGTCGCGTGGGCGTTAGTCACACTCGTCGGATAAATAGCGAAAGTCCAACGATTTGTAACACAAAAATTTTAGAATTTACCGATAGCCCTTAAAAAAGATGTAGGCGGTAGTGTCATGCCATACTTTTACGATGTGACTTACAGTCCGCCATACCGACGTGAATGCGTTGATTTAAAAAAAACAATTCAACCATTTGTACCGGGCTAACTTTTGCACAGGTAACCATCGTCGTGCAGCCATTTACTAAAATCGCCATGCCATACTTTTCGGACGATTCTAAACCGCTTCCAAATTCCAATTCCGATTCCGATTCCAAACCGCACTACCGCCTACATCTTTTTTATGGGCTATCGGTAAATTCTAAAATTTTTGTGTTACAAATCGTTTGACTTTCGCTATTTATCCGACGAGTTCGACTAACGCCCACGCGACTAGTCCGCCGGTACCAGCGTTCTGACCATCATTTTTCTTTTAGTCATTGCGTAATAAGACCTCTGTAGAACCGCCATTCTGTTACAAATGACCCGCAATTTTGTGTCAGTATCTCCCGGCCTACGTATGTGTCATATTTTGCAATTGTTTATAAATACAGGGTGATGTAATTGGTGTAGTACGAATATCTAAAAATCTATGAAGAATTTTGTGATACAGTAAATGGAAGAATTATAGACTATTTTACAGTATTTAATAAAATCATTTAATTTTTTGTTCATTTTCATTAGAAATGTCAATTTTTCTCACCAAGGTGGAAATTTGGATGATAAGGATCTTGTTATACAAATATAAATTTTGACTAAAATCGGCATTTTTTTTTTTTCAAAAATCAAATTACTAATTAATAATCAGAGTTATCACATTATTAAAAAAAATAAGCCAAACTATACACAATTTTTACTTGATGCAATCCTCAAAGATCATGGACATAGTGTATTGCGCCTTCCACCATACCATCCAGAACTCAACCCAATAGAGTTACTATGGGGCATAATTAAAGGGAAAGTAGCATCACAAAATGTGAACTTTAACTTGAAAACTGTGGAAGAATTATTTAGAAAGGAAGCAAATGCTATTAGTCTGGATATGTTTAGTGACGTTTGGAGAAAGACGCGAGAACATGAGGAAAAATATATTCAATTAGAACCAAAAGTAGATAATTACACTGACTCATTTATAATAACATTAAGAAATTCCGACGGCGAGTTCTTCGAGCGATGAAAGTTTCAGTGAAGTAGAAGATTACGATTATGATTAAATAGATTCTTCTTCTTCTCTATAGATACTGCTTTCTGAATTGGTGGTAAATGTTAAAACTGTTAAACTGTTATGACGATTCAAAAGTGCTTCTAGAAGAAGTCTAATTGTATAAATGTTTGAGTTTGAGTTTAAAACCAATAATGTGAAAATTATACAATAAACATGTAACACATATTTGTTAGCGCGTATTGGTAGGTATTACGTACTTACTACAAATATAATATTTCTTAGGTATCTTTACTCGACCAAAGTCAGGACAAGACTGCTCCGCAACTGCAGAAGACGTCCGTTATTTAAATCATTATCAAAACAACCATCCGTGTGTTGGGAGTGAGCGCACGTGTTATTTGTATTGTTTTTATGACCTGAAATTTAATTATTATTTGATAATTGAATGATTATTAATACTTTTATCCAATTGATTATTATTAGAATAAATAATTAACTTCATCAATTGATTTACTTTTAAATTATAATTTTACAGGTAAATTATGAGAGCTTTCATAATTATATTTGCATATATTTATCTACAACGCACCCATTTTACAATTCAAGTCTAAAATGAAACTAGAGTCGCATTTATTTTTGAACATACTGTAAGTGAAATTGCATAAGTGTGAGTACTGTGAACATGCCAGCTTTCCTTAATTGACCGATATGCGTCACCGACATTCCACATTCTTTAAATTTCTAATTTTAATGCTAAAATTCAGAGTAAACACTGTCAAATAAGTTTTCACTTTTATTGGAATTGGGAAAGCATTATATTTCAGAGGCTTGGCTGGAAGTCTTTTTCATTAAAAAACAATGCTATTATTATCAAACTACATGCCAAAAATAAAACCAAACAATATTAACTAACACTGCCAACATCAAGATAAATAACACATACCAACAACAGAGAAATAAATAGAACACAAATAGAAGAAAATTCCTACTATCGTCTGACTGGTATCCTGTCCTGTAAAATTGTACCTATACCATTACATTTTAGTAGTGATTTATTCAAAAAATTAGAAACAGGACTAACAATTACATTTTTAAGGAGCGATTTTTCAATCCGTAGTTATAAGTTAAAACTTTTCCTAAAGTATTACACAATAATATAAAAATGTTACCTGTAAAATGTCGGGCCATTAGAATAAATTTTGAAAGTTCTATTGGGATTGGACCATGGACAAAAAAGAAGAATTTTGGAAATGGTTGTTTAGTACGATACCAAAAAGAGATAGCAGATTATCAGAAATCAAATATATTTTAATTAAATAAGAAATAAAGAATAAAATAAGATTTTTGTAAGTAGAAACGAAACTTCTTCTTTGTCCATAATCCTTAGAAATAACGAAATTGTTAAGGAAAGTAAAATATTATTGTTTTCCCAAAAAATGGTATGTTTATTTTATACTACATTTTTATCATAATGGATTCTACTTTTTTAAATAATATTAAAATATATTTTCTAATTTTAATCTATGATTAATTATCATAAAAATTGTCCTTTATCCTTGTTTTCGAATATGCTCTATCCTTGTTCAAATCTCATATTCTAAAAGTGACAAAACATTTTAATTTTAGCTAATGAATAACATATATGAATGTTTTAATGAATTATAAATCCAATTGCATAACATTGTCTCTGTCGACGCGTGTGTTTTCGAGCGAGACGGAATACAACTAAGTATAGACTAGTGCCTAGTATAGTATATTATCTGTAGTATAGATATATAAATAGTATGAGGTATGAGTGGACGCGTGGTGTTCACGTTTTTCTACCAAAAAACTTGGTGGCGTGATTGTCGCCGACCAACCGGTGAGATGCGAGTAGGGCTGGCAACTGCCAAGTTTTCGTGTGGAAATTTTATTTGAGTGAGGAACCTTTCAAGAATTAGGTTACGTTTTAAACAACATTAAATAACCTATTTTCTTAACGTAAGATATAATTAGAGGAGGGAAGAATACTCTACATCCTCATATTTTAGTAACTCGAAACTTCCTAATACGGTGGAAGAAGTTAGATTTAAGTCATTTAACCCACTACTCACTCATATTATTTTATGATCATCTACTGTTATATTCTCGACGAAAAGTATAATATTTCTGTCAAATTTCTAAACGTTTCACATTCTTACTGAGCTTCAAACAGGCAAAAACATCATCATCATGTATAATATTACATTATATTCAGTAATAAATTCATTCGATCGCAGTCCTGTTGAATCATTGTAAATATCATAAATATCATAATAATATCATAAGTTCATGCAATTGAAATTTACTTTAATAACTCAGGCCCCGGAATCACAGACACAATAGAAAATCTATTGTGTCGTGGACCGATCGGGCCGTTCGGGGCTCAATGGGTTAAACTACAATAAATCTAGTCACAAACAACACCGGTGCATTTATAGTAGATTTATTCAGGCTATGCAAGTTTACCAACCCTATTGAGTGCGTCGACCTTTTGGCAAGTAATTGAAATACGATGTATTGTGCATTAATTGACGATATGTGCCCTACTGTCAGACCTTTCAGTACTTATAATATATTTAACATCATTTTCAATGTATCTACCTTGTGTAGGAGTATAATTAAACACTTATCTTTGTAGTTTGTCGTGTTCTTACGTAAGGGCGTCTAAATAAATTGGTTGAAGAATATGTTGTTGAATGATACGATAGATTTCTGTCATCACGATAGACATCTTCGTCCATCCATCGAGAATCTATAATACGATAATTTTTTCATGATTTCAAATTTGACAATAATTGCAACCTTTAATAAGTACTTTCGTTTACAATAAATCATCATATTTACGAAATTTTTTATATGCTATATGATAAAAAAAAAAATTATTAAATAATAAATCAAAAGAGCTTCGAACATCCTTTCTAAACACACATGTCAATTTATGCCCATTCTTTCCAGGAATCATGGCAAGACGCAAAATCACCAGACTCTGGCGCAGTGATCAATATCCTGGATATTGGCAGACAGACGTTCGCCAACGGTGGCGTGGTGTCCCGCTACCTTTGCGATCTGGCGCAGTGCTTGAATCTCATCAAGTACGATTATAAGGATGTGGTACCTAGTGTAAGTGTTCCCTATTATCTACAGTAATATTATAAAGAGCAAGCAGTGATCAGTATTCTGGACATTGGGAGGCAGACGTTCGCCAACGGTGGCGTGGTGTCCCGGTACCTTTACGATCTGGCGCATTAAGTACGATTATAAGAATTTGGTGCCTAGTGTAAGTGTTCTCTATTTTTCCTTACGAAACTTTTCATTGAGATGTCTTTTGATCTTACGATCAGTTTAAATGCATCCAAACCATGTAAATATTTTTTCCGTTTTGGGTACACACAGACGATATAACATAAATTTGAAACTAACAATTGCAGTCAAGATTATTTTCCATTTTTCTTATAACTTTCCTTTTAAATCCATTTCAATTACTTATTCCAAAATGTCCAATAAACATCACAAAAGATACACCATTCCATTTCTTACCAAAATAATTAGGGCGTGACGAAATATGCTGATTGGTTTTACGAACTCTCATTTTTCATTGCCTCGCGTGTTTTACGTAATATTACACTATATCACGCCATATATTATTATTTACATATAAATATTGTATATATATTTAAATATTATCTAATTAATGTCACCTTCCTGTAATATTTTGAGAAATAGCGTGACCCCTTTTGAGATGTGAACGCTTATCTGTTTCTTTGTTGTGGTTTATTTATTTGAACATGATTATAATGTTTTGCCATTAATTATTATATTTATATAGGAGATGTTATGAGCATGTGTGTGTGTGTCTATCTATGTGTATGCTGAATGGATGGATGAAATTAAGTACGAAAAATCTATACTTTTATAATATAACTAGCTTACCGACCGCGGCTTCGCCGACTTTGTCTAAAATCTAATAAATTATATATAAAAACCTTCCTCGAGAATCATTCTAACTATTAAAATAAACCACATAAAAATCTGTTGCGTAGTTTTAAAGATTTAAGCATACAAAGGGACATAGGGACAGAGAAAGCGACTTTGTTTTATACTATGTAGTGAAGATGACGAGTTCATCTGTTGGCGCTAATTAGAAACAACCGGATCGATTTTAGAAATCCTTTAATCAAGCCCTTTTAATATCGGGAAAAATCTTGCGGTCCTAGCAATAACAAATTTTCCATTGAGGTTAATATGGCCATTAATATTATAAATTGAACAATAATCAACGATATTAATCTATTATTATTCGTAAATATTATGTTTATGATTCATTTTTTTTATATATAATTACACAGTGCACGAACACTAGGGCATTTCCATAGTATTTTTATAAATTACAATCATCGAATCTGGTTGTCGAAAGTGAATTATTACTAGTATTCATAAAATTTAGATTAAAAGCAATCTATCACTGATTTATTTTATGTCCATCAATTAACGTCTTAAAAATCGATTGAACTTTTACTTTTAGCACGAAGTGTCTGTCTCCTGTGACGTCATTTAACCTATTCGTGTAGTTCAAAGTCCCATAGTTTTATCATTTATTGAGATATTTTATTGATTCTTTCACGTATTCGTTTTATTAAACTTCAATTTCATCATTTATCAAAAAATAGGAACTTTTTAATTGTATTCTGTATGAATATAATACATGTTACAGGTAGTCAAAGACGAGCGTTTCCAACGGGCGATAGAAGAGAAAACACAAGAGGAGTTTAAAAATTCAAAGGAAAATGGAAAAGACGCAGATTCTCGGTACATGTCGATCAAGAGACGGGTGGAGGCGAAAGCAATGAAGGTGCTCACTGATATAAGCTCGGCGATGTCTAATAATGTTTTGAGGTGAGTTTTATATTGAAACTGTAAAAGAACTCGTTAAAACGTATTTTTTTATGAATAAAATTGTGATTAAGAATGAGAAGGTTGACAAAAAAGCTCTCGATAATTAAGTTAAAAATATTAGCTTTTCTAAGAGCCTCGTGGTAAAATATTATGTTTGACTTGAATTTAGTTTTACCACGTGTAGAGACTACGTAATTGCCTAAAGTTGACCCCACTTTTTATTTTCCTCATTTTTATCGGCGATGACCAAGCTAAACCAAAAACAGCAAAAAATAGTGTCTCTTGGCCCTGATCGAGCGTTTATCGCCACAATTATATTTATTCCTTTATTATAAATGCGTATATGTCAAAGGGCAAAGTCTGGCGAATAGTGTGAATCAAATGCGATATCGATTTGTTTGGCGACCTTTGAACTGGGGACGTTTTAAATTGGTGCCGTTATAGCGTGATGACTGATAATTATATGAGGTTGTGATTAAGTAAACGTTGGTTTGTTTTTAAATTGCGTTGTATCTTCTGTTGTTGTATATGGAAATAGTACAGATATATTATTGTCTAAAATTAATTTTGTTATTTAAATCTAACGCTTTGTTCAAGTAATTTTTTGGCAACTTTTTATTAGAGGGGAAATGGATTTTATGGTAGATATTGACTGCACCATACAATCAAAGAAGTCATACCATAACATCGCTGCGTTGCGACGTGAAAGAAATACTAATTAACAAGGTCTTTTTTCCTATATAATATGATAGTAAAATGATCAGGGAGCCTAGACAAATGGCAAAATGCTTGTCATCTATTTATTTTCTGTACGACTAATGGTCCGGTCACACTAGATCGCAATCTCTTTTTAATACCAGTTGGAAATTGGTGAAATTGTGCAAAACATAATTCAACAAAGCAAATCGATAGCGTATTCTATTCTAGTGACGTTTCTGCCTATTGCCAAGGTTTCTTAAAAAATGTCTCTCTGGTGTCATCAGACTGGTGGCGTGGTTATGTCACAAAGCCGTACGTCGAGTTGCCGGTGGGGGGTGTGGCACTCGAAGTGCTAGTGTAGAAAGACTCCGTCGGGCAAACGCAGCGGGTCTACCGCTAGTGTTTGTGCCGTTGCACCGCTCGCACTTCGACTACATACTAGTGACGTTCACGCTTTACCTGACTGGGCTCCGGCCGCCGCTGGTCGCCGCGGGGGATAACATGCGGATACCGTTCTTTGGGTGAGTGTGCGACGACCCTTAGCGTGCTTTTTCAGTAGAGATGTGCAAGGATGTGTAGCTTAATAACTCAGGCCCCGGAACCACAGACACAATAGAAAATCACAATAGAAAATTTGACGACGCGGTTGGCGCAGTGGTAAAGTAACTGCCTACTGAGCCGACGGTCCCGGGTTCGATCCCCGGTCAGGGCAAATATTTGTGTGATGAACTCAATTATTTGTTCTTGGGTCTGGGTGTTATCCATACTAATATTATAAATGCGAAAGTAACTCTGTCTGTCTGTCTGTTACTCAATCACGCCTTAACTACTGAACCAATTTGCATGAAATTTGGTATAGAGATATTTTGATATCCGAGAAATGACATAGGCTACTTTTTATCCCGGGAAATAGGATAGGTTTTATCCCGGAAATCCCACGGGAACGGGAACTATGCGGGTTTTTCTTTGACTGCGCGGGCGAAGCTGCGGGTGGAAAGCTAGTTATCTATATATGTATTTATTAAATATTATATTTATCGTCGCCTAGTACCCACAACACAAGCCTTAATTGAGCTTACTGTGGGACTAGGTCGGTTTGTGTAATAATGTCCTATAATATTTATTTATTTATTTATTTATTTAATCTATTGTGTCGTGGACCGATCGGGCCACTTGGGGCTCAATGGGTTAAAACGCTAAATGAAGCGGTGTGAATAGTTCCTTATAAATATATCTCGCGCTACGCATCCTCGCACATATCTGCTGGAAAAGCAGCTATACACGCTAAAAATCATATTAAATGAAACTGACAAAAAGTTTTCGTTATCTCTTCAAACTTTTATTATGTACATTATGCACGCACGTGAATTTTCAGTGCGTAAAATATTTCACGCACGCATTCAGTGCGTAAAATATTTTAATACAATAATCTGTTACATAGTTACAATACAAATGTAATATTTTTTTTAATTCAAAATTCACATGTACAGCCTATTTAGTATTTATTTATTTAATATTATTATATTTATTATTATAGCCTATTTAGTATTTATTTATTTAATATTATTATATTCGATTTTTTATAGTTGGTTCTTGCGTGGTTGTGGTGCGTTTTATATCAGACGACGTGTGGACGGATCGGAGTATCATGAAGACCCTGTATATAAATCTGCTCTAAGGTAAAAATATATATTTTTATGACTTTTTTTTTCTTAATATTCTAGTAATTAATTAATGTCTGGATTTTATTATTAAAATACTTGCTCATTACTCATATGTATGTGTATTGTGTATATTGAATCATTTTGTTAAACCAATCTGTATGATTCGAAATCTATTTATTTTCGTTGAAAAAAAATTGATTCAAAAAAGTTTTTTTTTTCAATTTCAGGGCATATATTTTAAACAGCCTAGCAGCTAATAACAATTTGGAATTCTTCATTGAAGGCGGTCGGACAAGAACTGGCAAACCACAACTGCCTAAAGGTAATTAATTTTTGTGTATAGTTTTTATTTATTATCTGTATGTCTAAAAGGAAATTTTTTAAATGTAGTAAATTAGTTATTTTCTTCCAATGCTTTCTTGGATTATAGGAGTATTGACAGGTAACATATATACATATATACATAACAGGTGGATAAATCCATTTTAGATTATTATGATGTACTGCTATTTTTTTTTTATTATTTGACCCTTAAATTTATTGAAAAATCAAAACATCCGATGATGTGAAAACTTAGTTAAAATTTAACAATTTAATTCTTTATTTTTCTTGTTTTTATTAGCTATATTTAGTTCTAGAATATATGCTATTAATTAGACATATTCCATAATTCCAAAGGAAAGTGTGGTGCTTAACACACATACACGCACGCACGCACGCACACACGCCTAACATCATTTCGTGTACTCGTACAATAAATAAACATTTTTTTTTTCAATTTCAGCGGGTATCCTATCGGTAATATTAGAGGCATATCTAGACGGTACAATAGACGACGCACTTTTAGTGCCAGTCACGTTAAACTACGATAAATTGGTAGACGGCAACTTTGTAAGGGAACAATTGGGAATGCCGAAGCAAATGGAAACATTCTGGTCGGCATTACGGGGCATTTGGAGGACTTTGAACACTAATCACGGGAGTATTAGGGTGGATTTCAATCAGCCTATATCATTGAAGGTGAGAACTGCTTAAGTAATATGTATATTGTAAGAGATTTTGAACTTTATTAGCGAATGTATAGGGGTGGATTTCAATCAGCCGATCTCCTTGATGGTGAGTTTTGGATTGTAAGGGATTTTGAACTTTAAGTAGAAGAAAATTAGGTTGGATTTCAATCAGCCGGTCTGTATGAAGGTAAGACTTGCTTTAGTAGTATGTAGGTTGTGAGAGTGTAGCGGAATTTGAATTCTTATGACAGTAGCATAAGGTTGGATTTCAATCAGTAGTAGATAGTAATTTTGTGAGGCAACAATTGGGTATGCCGAAGCAAATGGAGACATTCTGGTCGGCATTACTGGGCATTTGGAGAACTTTGAACACTAATCACGGGAGTATAAGGGTGGATTTCAATCAGCCGATCTCTTTGAAGGTGAGTGTAGATAAATGTCAAAGTGTTAAGGATTTTAACTTTATTGTCAAAGTTAAGTGGACTTTGAATTCTAATTATCATAAGGGTGGATTTTTATTTTCAATCCGGTGATTTCTTTGAGGTGATTTTCGAGCTCATGACTAAATAGTAGGGATGGGCCGAAGTTCGTTTCACATTCGGTTTAGCCAAAATTCGGCACATTAAACCGAATTTCGTCATTCGGCCGAAATTCGGTTCATAATACCGAACTTCGGCCGAAATTCGTTACATCATCGTCATAGTAGTAGGTGGACCAGCATACATACATATCACGCCGATATCCCTTGCGAGAGAGAATGAGCATCGATAATAATTATGTTCAATTAAAATAATTTATTTAATTATAGGTTTAGTTAGGTAAAATGTATTATGAAGTCACAAACTTTATTATTTCTTGAGTATTCAAAGTCAATGGAATTATATTATTTTAATGAAATAAAACGCAGAATTAGGTATGAAAAGGAAATAATTATTTATTTTTAATCATACATAATGTTAGGTAATCATAACATGAATGACTCATTGAATAAAAGGCGGGAAGACCTGCCGAACTTCGGCCGAAGTTCGAATTCGGCGTTGTCATGTACCGAATGTTCGGCCGAAGTTCGAATTCGGTTCAATCCACATTCGGCCCATCACTACTAAATAGGTTTCGAGTGAAGCTAATTTTGAACTTTAATTTTATCAGAACATAAGGTTGCATTTCAATCAGCCTTTATTATTTAAGAAACACTACTTGAAAAGTTAGTAAAAAGTGTACCTTAAAAAAGATGAATCTTGAAATCTATATTGAAGACCATTTAACTGCATATTCCTTCGGTGACCTACGAATCCATCATCTCATTAAGTTTTTCATACAACCAAAACACCCTGTATATGTAGTGATAAATATATATTTCCATTTCCAGGAACTAGTAACATCATTCCAACGGTATATTCACCTCAAATCTCCCCCAGAAAGGCCATTATCCCCTCCCAGCGATGACCAAAACGAAGATCTCGATAGACGCATCCTGTACAACCATAGTCATAGTAGTTTCTATGGAGCGGATGTTAGCGCAGATCATAAGATGATGGTCGAGGCTATTGGGCGCCATCTTGTTTATGGTATGTTATTTATTTATTTCTCGATACATTTGTTTATCGATACTTTGCGCACTAGTCGATAAAAACCAAACGATGTAAGTTTTGCAGGGCGTTAACGTAAAGTCAGATTGAAATAATTTCTCGTAAATGCTAAGAATTGTTAAAACGTAACATCATTGTAATGGCATAAAGCTACATAAAAATTAATAAATGCCATTTTTAGACGCCTCCAATATGTTTCTAATTTAATTGTGACGCCATTACAAGATTGTGTCTAGGGAATAGCTGTCAGTGTCATATGGATCATGTTTCGCCGTGCCGATAATATTTTAGTGTGATTTTTTTGTTCTCAAGTAATCTTTGCATTCGATAATAGTTATCAGCGTTTGATCCTGAGTAACATCTCCTTGTTTAAAAAGCAAAAGGGTTAACTGACGCAACATTATAACGGCGTTCAGTTCTTTAAATCAGAAATTGTTTATAATGTTTGGGATGGTTTATTAGTTAAATCAAATCTTTAAAATATGATTTTAAACGTTGTTCAGCATTGTGCAGCCTTACAAAGCGAAATAATATACACACATCAACAAAGTCTAGGAATATTATGTATTGATCAAATACCTTACAATCTATGAAGAATTTTGTGATATTGTAAATGGAAGAAGTATAGCTTATTTTAAGGTCTTTAATAAAAAATAAAAACATTTCATGTTTTTATTTATTTTCATTAAAAATGTCAATATTTCTCACCGAAGTGGAAACTCGGATGATATGGATTTTCATTTTTTGGTAAAGAAAATATAATTTTTTTAACTAAAACTGTTTTTTTTTAATCTTATTATAAATAATCAGTATTTTCAGCATTTACATATTTTTTTTACATAAGTTCTTACTTAAAATTGAATAGCAATGTACAAGCGGCGAGCACCCTAAGTCCAAAAGTTGTAACAACATTTTGCTATAGTTATAAGCCGTGCTGCGTGTCGTTCCGGGTGTCTTGACACTTCTTAAGTGATTTTTTTTTTCTTATTTTTTACCAATTTTAATGTCTGACCGGATGGCTCGGTCGATAGGGGCCTTCCAAGCCAGAGGCCGTGGGTTCGATTCCCACTCGGTTCAAATATTCGTGTGATGAACATAGATATTTGCTCTGTGTCTGGGTGTTAATTATCTATATAAGTATTTATTTAAAATTATTATATATATGTTTATCGGCCATCTGGTTTCCACAGCACAAGCGAAAGCTTAGTATGGGATCAGATCGTGCCGTGTGTGAAAATTATTCTGAAAATATTTATTATAGACGCGTCCCAATCGACGGCGCTAATGTGTACCAACGTGGTCGCGTACGTGCTGTTAGCGGAGCAGCGCGCGGTTTAAAATTATATGTATAATATGTTTATCAGCCATCTGGTTTCCATAACACAAGCGAAAGCTTAGTATGGGATCAGATGGTCTTGTAAGAATTGTCTTGAAAATATTTATTGAAGTGAAACTTCTTTATCGGGGTTGAAAAAAAATTTAGTGTAACATTTTTTCGTTACGCGCCATCTTTTTCTTATCCCTACCACGCGTGATTTGACGTGTTTCTGTAAAGTAGCATATTATAGTAAATTATTTTTTTAAAAATGAGGTCACAAAGAAGTTTCACCTCTTACGTGTGTATACAAGTACACGCACACATTTTAACGTGATAACGTTTTTAAAATCGTTTTAGTCGGGTGACATGTTCAGAAACTTGTGTCACACCAAAACCTCACGAGCGCGATCGCAGGTATAACGAGAGAGAGACGGACCGATCTCCCGTCTCATCTCGAGCGCTGCCGTAAACCTACTTTACAAACAACCAATTTTTTTATTACAGACGCGTCTCAATCCACCGCGCTAATGTGCACCAACGTGGTCGCGTACGTGCTGTTAGCGGAGCAGCGCGCGGGCTGCTCGCTGCGTCAGCTGGAGCGCTGCGTGGAGCAGCGGGCGCAGCGGCTGGCGGCGGGCGGCCGGGACCTGGGGTACGCGGGCCGCACGCCCGCCGTGCTGCGACATGCGGTGCGTATATAAATAAATAAATAAATAAAAAAAGACGTGTGGCACTCGGGGACTGCCGCGGTAAAGCTATTGCATGCTATGCCTTCAAGCCACACCTCCGCGCCCGTCCCCGTGGGGAGCGTGAGGTTTTTCGTTACGGAATTTCTGGATTCGGTCCCCGCGCTCAAGGCCCGCGATAGAAGCTATGCAATAGCTTAAAAACTACTACATCACTACTAGACTACAACTAACATTACAATTTACAAGGAATACGGAGTATAGGCGTATTCATTAGCAACAAAGTTGAATCAGCGGATACGCCAGCAACCCCGAAACAATATTTTCAGCATTTGTGGTGCTTGGCACATCTGCTGCAGAATTGATAACATTTAAATAATCTTTCCTGTAATATTGTTCATCAACTATCAATCAACAAACATTTAACAATACTATGAGGCTTATATGTATTTAAGGGCCGATTTTTCAATCCATAGTTAAAACTTATCCGCCCAATAAAGTATTACACGATAATATTAAAATGTCACCCGTAAACTGTCAAAGACGGGCAAAGAATACATTTTTGAAATGGTAGTTTAGAATACGAATAAGTATTAACCAAGGATTGAAAAATCGGCCCTAAAATGCTTAATTTTACAAAAAAATAAAAATTGGTTGTCTGTAAAGTCGGTTTACTGACAATAGTTGAACGTGACAACGTCCGATTGTGCTTCTTTGTCGCTCGTTCCGCGCTCTCGCTTGCACTTCAAACCTAACGGAACGCCTCAGAGCGAGGTAACGCCGCATGAGTCATGTTATTTCGTGCGTGCAGCCGGCTCTATCGAATTATAAGACGTTGTCACGTCAAAAAAAAATTCTGTAAGATTAATCTAACTAAATATGTTCCCACATGCCAGCTGGACATGCTCGGCCGCGGCGTAGTGCGTCGGTGGAACGGTCGCGTGCGAGTACAGCCCGGCGTGGCGGCCGCGCTCGAACTGAGCTACTACGCGAACTCGGTGGTCGCGCACTACGCGGCGCCCGCTATTGTTGGTGAGTGCGCGTTCGATATTTGAATTTGTCGTTTTTTTTTTTGTAGGTGACCAGTTTGTTTCTTTTTTTGTGAAGCTGTCAAGTGTTAGTGACCAGTTTGTCTTTTTTATGCTTCTTTTTTTATTGTGAAGTTAAGTGTAAGCGGCCAGTTTTGTCCGCTATATTCGTTTGTTCGATTTTTAAATTGCTTTTGATTGCGTTTGTAGCATTGTGGGGATCAAATGCAATGTGAATCAGTTTCATGACTGCCTAGTTTATCAAACACCGTTTATACAACAGCGTTTTTACGTGTGTGGCTATCGTATTGTAAGTTTATCAGTTTGCCAATTTAAATTTTGTGTAATTTTTTTGTATGTACTTTCCAGCGACGGCACTAGAGAGTATACTCTGCGAGCCGGGCGCGGACCAAGATTTAGTACGGCACAGCGAGCTAATGGAGCGAGCACTGCAGCTGTGCGGCGTGCTCGGGCACGAGTTCATCCTGTGCGCGCCGTGCCAGCGGCACAGCGAGCGGCTGCTGGACGACATCGCGCGCACCGACCTGCTGCAGCCCGTGCAGGTGTGTGTGTGACTGTACGAGACATCCTGTACGAGATAGTCCCGTACGAATTCATCCCGTACCAGTAAATCCCGTACGAAATAATACCGAACGAATTAATCAGGTACGTGTTAATCCATACAATATAGTCCCGTACGAATTAATCCCGTACGAGTTAATCCCGTACAAGATAGTCCCGTACGAATTAATCCTGTACGTGTCAATCCCGTACGAATGAATCCCGTACGAGATAGTCCCGTACGAATTAGTCCCGTACCAGCTAATCCCGTACAAGATAGTCCCGTACGAATTAATCCTGTACGTGTTAATCCCGTACGAATTAATCCTGTACGAGTGAATTCCGTACGAAATAATCCCATACGAATTAGTTCCGTTCGATTAATCCCGTACGAGTTCATCCTGAACGAGATATTCTGTGCGAGACATCGTGTACGAATTCATCCTGTACGAGACATCCTGTATGAGTTCATTCCGTACGAGTTCATCCTGCACGAGTTCATCCTGTACGAGTAAATCCTGTACGACTTCATCCTATACCAGTTCATCGTGCGCAACTGTGTAGATGTACCTGTGCAGTTTTCTGTGCGACTGTGCAACAAGTATATGCAAATGTGTACGACCATGATGACCAGGACACACAACAATACACATTACAAATAAGTACGAGGTATGTATAAAAAAATAAAGTAAAATAAAATAATAATAATACCATCAAATTAATGTGTAATTAGTCGCTATTACAACCACTTTATTTCCCAAAATATTAATATATTTAACACGCATCTTTTTGTGTTTTACAGAATCAAAACGTATTAGAGGAGCAAAGGTGGTCACAGCGTTTCGCGAAGAGTTTAGAAGACGACGAGGACGAACAGCCGGACCCCACAAGAAATATGAAGTATAGGATTAATAAGAAACCGGAGGCCATTGCTGAGAGGTAAAGTACTTTTTTATATTAAAGATGATAATTAAATTCCTTATGCTAAGATCCGGCTCGAAGGACCACTAAATGTAGGAATAGTGGTCCTTCGAGCCGGATTTTAAGCTCTATGTTCTTTTTAAAGTGTGATTAACTTTATTATTGAAGCACGATTGAGGTATATAGCAATTAAGGATAAATACATACAACCAATTTCACTATATAAATTTGATTGTTTGTTTGTCACGATTTAATTTTTCATATTCATACCGAGGAATATGTTTTGCAATATATTTTTCTTCTACAGTTGTATTTTGCTTCGAACTTCTACTTAACATAAACTAAAAACATTTTTTTTTCCAGACGTAGACTACTGCTAACACTCAGGCCGTTGATGGAAGCATATTCAGCGACCTGCAAATGCTTAAAAACCGCATCGCAAAAGGAAATAGTAACTAACACGCTGGACAGACTAACTGAAGAGTTTACGCAGAATAGAATGTTATATGGTAACTTTAATAAGATAAACTATGGAGGAAATATTAATTTTTTAAGGGGGAAGGTTAAAATTATAATAAAGGGGGTAATAATATATAAAAATGTGAAGCAATTTCCATGTGAACATGATTTTTTTTCTTTTGTCATTTCTTTGTATAAATACAGATATTTTTTTTTTGTAAAATAAAAAAAAATCCAATGCCAAATGTTACATAGGTCCTTCAAAGTACTTTAACTTTGTGTAGGATTTTTTCTATAGGACTGCTTGGAAACATGAATCAATAATAATGTAACTGCTATAGTCTGAAACTTTACTTAAATCTCACCAACATGTCAATAAACTTTTTTTTTACTTTTAAATCAATTAATTTACAGGCGAAGCGGTATCAACAGACGCGATACGCAACTGCCTCCGGTTGCTCCGCCAATGGGGAGTAATAGACATGCACACAGACAACAAAATTAGGAAAATAACACTAGTGCCGCCCTACGACGACGAGCAACGTTTACAAGAAGTGTGCAATAACATACATATGTTTAACATGGACTCGCCTCTATTGGAGAAAAAGTGAAATATAGTACTGTAGTGTGAAGTGATTGTTACTATTAAAAACCTTATTTAAACGGCACTTTAGTTTAAGTGTACAAATATAGTGAATGTAAAGTTTTTTTTAAGCTATTGCATAGCTTCTATCGCGGGCCTTGAGCGCGGGGACCGAATCCAGAAATTCCGTAACGAAAAAACCTCATGTAATGCAAAATTTAAGTTTAAGTGTATCATAAGTTACACTTAAAATTGAGTGCCGTTTAAAAATTCGGTTTATAGAGACCAAAAATAATGTTAGCTAGTGTTTAAATCTTTCATAACATTTGGAAGAGGTTCTGTTATTGAAATAAAACATTTTTTTTACACAAAAATACGTACAATTTGTCATTTTTCCCATACATTGACGATACAAAAATAATTTGTCAAATATGTGTGTGGTAAAAAAAAGAGAAAGGTTTTTTTGAACGGCTGGTTCGTAAGAAATAATTAAATGGATGTCGTTGTATGTGTGTTTATTGATATTTGCCTTGGAGTAGCTACTTTTTTTATTTTTAATCTTTAAAGGCTGCACTAGAATTGTAAGCTTGACAAGTAGGTATGAACAGTAGTTTAGGTAGTTTCCCTGAATATTCTGTTGTTTTTTTTTATTTTTGTCTGGAAAATAGAACTCATAAACGAGTATATATGTTTTAGATAATATTATGTTCAATGAAACTTCAACCGATTTTAATACCAAATAATTGGTCATGCATGTTTGTCAAACTTATAACGTGTGTAGGTATTTCACTGTATTTTTTTGTTACTATAGTTACGGTTGTATGGTTTTAGAGTACATAATACATAAACTATATCATTTTGATGCTATCTGGCTGTGAAGGAATGTGCGAAAGGGACAGAGCTATGCTGAAGTCGATAAATCTGAAAGAGAGGACCGCGTATAGTCGATATTTGAAATATTTTAAACTATGGTTATTGGTACTAGGTTTAAGTTCTTTACCGTTCAAAATTAACTATTAGATAGTTCAAACTGTGGTTGCTATAACAAATTAAACTGTCTTACCACAAAAACTTTAGACAGGATTTAACTTCAAGCGCGGGTTCTCCTTAATCTGGTTTTGTCGTATTTCACATAGACAACTATTAAAGTGACAAATCCCTGGTTTAAAGTTAGACTGTGTTTAAATTGTTTTGTGGTAAGACCAAAAATGTTCTAATGAAAAAGTACAATTGTGTACAAATTTGAACATAGATGGCGCTGTTATAAAAATTATTATTAGCTGTATAAACTAGAATTTTAATTTTTGTAGTGTTACAGTTTTATGTGCTTATATTCATAAATAAATATAATAAAAAAAGGAGATAAAGATTGTACAAGAAAGAAAAATACATAATTTTAATATTACCACGCATTTTGAGTTATTTTTTTTTTACTTGTGTTGTAATAATTGCATGCTTGATTTTGTACCATTTTATTTGATGGCTGTGAGTAAACTAAATGTGTATTATATTTGAAAATATCGATTTACTAATACTCGCGTTAATTCCTTCATATGTTTGTCACAGCTGAATTGTCACAGATAAAAAATCTTATTTTATGTCAAAATGACAGTAACTTCGGGAAGGGCCATAGACAAAGAGGAGATAGTGTTAAGTAACAGACAATGGCGATTTAATAATAAATATTAACATCACAGAACAGTAAAACCATATAGAAGTGCGATAATGTCATTATTAGTATGAAAACCAGTGTCGCCAAACCCACACATTTAAACCGATAGTTATACAGTACACTACAAGTAAACTATGCCTTTGATTGGACAGCTTAATTTGAGTAAAAACTGACTTAGGTTATAAATTCAGCATTTCAATATGTACCCTAACGCACCATGTTACGGTTTATTTTAGTATAACATCCCTAGGTATATTAGCTGTTTTGTTTCTCATTGCACAGAAATTCCAAATTCGAAAACATTCAGCTACTCCACAACAGAGGGCGTTAGTTTTCGATAGATATAAATTTGAAACGCAACACATAGAGATAAGGTTGAAATTTGTGTCACTCAACATTAATGACATTAACTTGATATTTATCTGATGCTATGCTCTGAGGGATGTCAGCCTTGTTATCGATAATTCACAAATAAATATTTTTTGTGTATTTTTTTTTTCTTTCTTTTATATGAGTATAGTATAATGTGTCACATTTTGGAGTATGTTTATTACTACTAAGTAGGTCTTTTTATATTATTATTATTAAATAAAAAACGGAATAGAATAGTATTAATCTATATTTACAAAATACAAACAGAAAATATGCATTATTTTAAATCTTGGAACTGCCGTAGGTTTGCTGTATCGGTGGCCTTTGTTAGACCGCTTAGTGCTGTTCGGCATCCAGTTAACTCGTCACATTGCATTTATCCATTTCTCTTTTAAATTAGCCTCTTTGGGAAATCTATAAATAAATTGGACAAATGAAAGCTAAGGAAAAATAAAATAAAATTTAATATTTATAATGTTTGTCTTTTCTAAAGTATCGATACTGTCGATATGCGCCACAAGCATCACTAAAGCGACATTCGTTTGTTTATTGCAATAATATTCCAGAAAGTCTTGTTTGCTGTTCAATCTATAATAGTACTAATTTCTTACGGATTAAGGTTCATTTTGACTAGATATTTGTATACAATTTTGACAAATTACGACAAGCGAAGTTATAACATAAAATATAATTAAAATAAATAAAAATAAGACTTACCGATGGTATGAAATGCCTCCATTGCTGATATTATTTCGTCTGCTATCATTTTTGCACTCTAATACCGAACAACACGTCCTAATTAATGAATAAATATGGAAAAAAGGTTTGACAGCTGACAACCGACTCGAATATTTTTCTGCGCACAACTGAGAGCAAGTTAGGTGATCTTACCTTACCAGTGACACGTGGGCCACGCCCACATCACACTTCTATCTACTTTACTGTTCTGTGATTAACATATATTCCCGCATTGGTTTTCTTTCAATCCGAAAGTATATAGCAACAGTAAGAAAAAGTGAAACTTCTTTAGGCGCGTTGAGAGTAAAATTTCAATGTCGCGTCATGGCAATACCACATGACACATCATGGAGTAAGGCCACGATTTTGGTATCTTTGAACCTTGCCAAAGAAGTTTCACTTTTGACACGTGTGCTCGGCACACATTTTTATTTTTTTGTTACAAGAGCTCCTATTATATTGTCTTCTTTTCATATTATGCGGTGTTTAGTATTATGTGGTGGCGGACAGTCGTCTTTATTGTGTAATATACAATGTATTACATAAACATGAAAAAGTTCAATATATCGTCAAATTTGCATGAAAATATTGTTATATTGACTTCTTTATTTTAAATATTTTTTTGCAAATAAGACGACGAAGGTTTCAGATCATTATCAATATTTTTTGTTCCTATAATATTTTTAAGACTGTCAAGACCTTTCAACAAACTGATTTGTTCGTGAATGATACTTTTATAAGTATTATTATTGAGAATTGTTATATTTTTAACTGTGTTTATATTCGAAGTATTGATTTCTTAAATATCATTCATGAAATTACGTAACTGTTTGATATATTTTCACATACTGCGTTAGACTACTCTGGGGGTGTTGTTTATTTCTAAACGAAACCATTTTTGTTATAAAAAAAGTTTTGGTGATATTGGGACAATGTCAATTGTATATAAGGGTCGGTACATATACGATTGTTTGAGATATTTTGACGTGATAACGTTTTTAAAATCGTTTTAGTCGGGTGACATGTTCAGAAACTTGTGTCACACCAAAACCTCACGAGCGCGATCGCAGGTATAACGAGAGAGAGACGGACCGATCTCCCGTCTCATCTCGAGCGCTGTCACCAATAAGACGTTATCACGTAAACATCTCGATCGTAAACCTACTTTACAAACAAATAATTTTTAAGGCATTTTAAGTTGTACTGATGTAACTGTGTGTTTGGGCCCTTATATCGCCTTAAGGTAATTTCAATAAATACTATGTAACATAGGAAGCTATTTATGTATATAGATATTTTATATACGAGGGAAGATGTGGATTGTGTAAGAACAAATACTGAAATAAATACTTTACAAATATGTTTTGTCTTTTTTTTTGTACACCTGAAATTCTTAACTCTAACTAGATTGGTTAATCATGAATGAGGAAATCAAATGGATGATGACATAATTATTATATCTAAACCATTCTTGAATCCACCTGAAGACACCAGAAATTTCATTAAAATCGGTCCAGTCATTTACGAGTAGTTGGCGGAGATAATACTATAAAATATAATAAGATGATGATTTTGGAACGAAGGGTAGGTAGCTAAGAGGCTAGGCGAGCGTCACGAAAAACCTCAAGGCCTTCGACCGCTACGCACTATAGCAAAAGTGCAAAGGCGAAGGAGAAGTACATCCCGTACGAGATATTCCCGTACGAGGTAATCCCGTACGAATACATCCCGTACGAATTAACCTTGTACGAGTACATCGCGTACGAGTTAATCCCGTACGAAATCATACTGCACGAGTACATCCCGTACGAGTACATCCCGTACGAGTACATCCCGTACTAGTTCATCCTGTACGACTACATGTTATTTTAGTATAACATCCCTAGGTATATGACCTGTTTTGTTTCTATTTGCTCAGAAAATTCAAATTCACTCGAATTAATTCGGCTATTCAACAACAGAGGGCGTTAATTTTCGATAGATATAACTTTGAACCTCAATACATAGTACAACAAATGTGACAACAAACAACAAGGTTGAAATTTGTGTCACTCTACATTAAAAACATTAATTGGAGCATAATGCTAATCTAGCATTTTTTCCAACTTGCGACACACATGATTGAACGAAGATGTGTCGCATTTTGGAGAATGTTTATTACTATTAAGTACGTCGTTCCATATTATTAAATATAAAACGGAATAGAATAGTATAAATCTATATTTACTAAATACAAATAGAAAATATGCATTATAAGATTTAAATCTTGGAACTGCGGTAGGTTTGATGTATCGGTGCCCGGTGGCTTTTGTTAGAGTCACAGTTAGAGTGCTTTGTGATGTCGGCTTGCTGTCGGCATCCAGTTAACTCGTCCCGTTGCATTTATCCATTTCTCTTTTAAATAAGCCTCTTCGGGAAATCTATATAAATAAATGGTACAAATAAAAGCTAACCAAAAATAAAATAAAATTTAATATTTATAATGTTTGTCTTTTCTAAAATATTGATGCTATCGGCTCACCAAACCTGGCCCCGCAATTTTTTTTTAGTTTTAAATTTTTATTATGCCATATTGTTGGTTCATGGTTTTTTCTTAATTGTTTGCTATACTACTACTAAGTTTTTCGTCTTTGAACACCTGACTCCTGAGAACAAGGCCCTCTTGAAACAAACTAAGGATCTGGCTGTTCAGAACTCTTATAAATTTGTATGGGTTAGAAATTGTAACATTTTTTTAAGAAAATCAGAAGAATCTCCAGCTTTATGTATAAATTCAAAGCGGGATCTACAAAAAATTGTGTAATTAAGCCGAATATATTAATTAATTTATCAACTATTATTCTTGCTGCTGATAAAATGTTCACTTTTAAGTTTATAATTATACCCGTAGAATATGTTAATATCTCCCATACATCTTCATACACACACACTTTTTTCAATACAAATAACATACATAAATTAACAAAACCACTAATAGCCGAATTAAATAACATGTTTTTAGTGTCGGATATTAATTATTTTAGTTCCTATTTAAATTATAGTAATGGCTAATAACATTAATTTCTTCTATCAGAACGTAAGAGGACTTAAAACTAAAACACATGAATTTTATAATAATATTCTTTTGAACAATTTTGATGTCATTTTAATCACGGAAACATGGTTAGCGGAAGGTATTTTTGATAGGGAGTTGTGTGATGACCGCTACGATATAATTAGAAATGACCGAGACTGTACTACCTCAACAAAAAAACGAGGTGGAGGTGTAATGATTTGCTGTAACAAGATCCTTCAAGCTCAAGTTATGACTGACTGGAGACCTAAGGCCGTCGAATGTCTGTGGGTGAGTATACCTTCAACAACTGTCCTATCACACAATAATCGAGGTCTCCATATCTGTGTAGCTTATATACCTCCAGATAAAAATCAGGCCCGAACCCTTCAAATGTTTACTGCATCAGTATCTAAATTACTCATTGATTTTCCTAGCGATAATTTCTTAATCTTTGGTGACTTTAATTTGCCAAATGTCAAGTGGTCCCCAATTAATGTTATGCAGTTAAAAAAAGGCTCTATTGAAATGCAGACTGCTGCTTCTGACTTCTTGGACATGTGTAGTATTTCCGGTCTAGATCAGTACAATTTTATAACAAACGACAAGAATAACATACTCGATTTAATTTTTTCTAATTTCCGAATAGATGTCAGTAAAGCGTCGGGACCTTTGGTACCTGAAGATATATATCACCCTGCTTTGGAAATAGATATTTCTGAACTAAGTATCAAATACATAAAGAAATCAAAGATAGTCCGTTACAATTTTTACCGTGCTAACTATTCAGACGTTAATGATTTTCTCTCATAAATTAACTGGCCATCCATTTTAATAGGTGATCATATCGATGATATAGTTGATGTGTTTTACAGGATACTAAATGAGTGTTTTGTGACACACGTTCCAAAAACATATAAATCTGTGAAAAACTTTCCCCGGTGGTACAACAAAGCATTAATACATATAATAAAAGATAAATTAAAACTTCACAAAAGATGGAAAAAATACAAAAATCCCCTTGACTACGATGAATTTAGTCTACTTCGTTCGAGGCAAAAGATTCTACAGGAAAAATGTTTTTCACTCTACCTTGATCGAATGCAATCGTATATTCAGAAAGATCCGACTTGTTTTTGGTCGTACATAAAATCTATAAAGACGGGCTCAAAAGGATATCCTAAAAGTATGATTTATAAAAATAAAATTTTTTGTACCGAAACAGACATATGCACTGAATTCAACAAACACTTTCATAGCATTTTTGATGAACCTGCTAAGTCATATGAAGAATTCAACCTTCCAGTTTCGTGTCCGAATAATGAACTTATCTCTAATATTTCTTTCAAAATTTCTGAGGTTAAACGTGTTTTAAAGTCACTTAAAGGGAAAAAGGGCGCAGGTAGCGATGAAATACCACCAATTTTTTTAAAACAGTGCTCTGAAACTTTAGCGTTACCCTTGTCCATTATATTTTCGTTGTCAGTAAACCATTTTGGTGAGTTTCCTTCGAAATGGAAGGAAGCTCTTATTGTCCCTATATACAAATCGGGTCCTAAAAACCATATTATCAATTATAGGCCGATTTCTATATTAAACTCACTCAGTAAAGTTTTTGAAAAACTTATACATCTTCGAATAAGTCCTTTAATATATAAATTCAATCCACCAGAACAGCACGGCTTTATAAAGGGACGCTCTAACGTAACAAACTTATCTATACTTACAAACTATACATTGCAACAACTGGATGGGGGTAATCAAGTGGATGTGATCTACACGGATTTCGAAAAAGCATTCGATCGTGTAGATCACATCATACTTCTTAAAAAACTATATGCTATCGGTATACGAGGTGATCTATATCGATGGATCTGTTCTTATATCAGTAAAAGAATGCAGGCTGTAGTGATTGGAGGAGCTAAAAGTAACTTCGTAAATATCATATCTGGAGTTCCGCAGGGCTCAATACTTGGACCTCTTTTGTACAACGCTTATCTGTTTGATATTTTCACCTGTTTTATCCACTCTAAATATCTAATGTATGCGGATGATAAAAAAATCTATCTTGCTGTTGAATCTATTAATGATTGTAAAAATATTCAAAGCGACCTTACTAATTTAGAAGCCTATTATAGAAAAAATAGAATTACTGTCAATATTAAAAAATGTCAAAAAATATCAATTACTAGAAAAAAGGCACCCATTTCATTCACATATACATTAAATGACGATCCAATAAAAGAAGTCAACTGGGTGAAAGATCTTGGTGTAATTATCGATCAAAAATTAAGTATGACACAGCATATGGACGACAACTTGGGTTTATCAAACGCACTTGTAAAAGTTTCAGAAATATTAGTTGTATCAAAGTTTTGTATTCTACATTTGTCAGGAGTATACTCGATTATGCCTCAAATATTTGGTCTCCATATTACGCTAAACACGTAAATAGAATAGAATCTATCCAAAAAAGGTTTTTAAGGTTTTTGTGTTTTAAAGCTAAACACTGCTTCAACACATATACGGATGTTTGCTTATATTTTAAATTAGAACCATTACAACTTAGACGTATTAAAAATGACTTATTATTTCTTCATGCTTTATGCAATGGAAGAATTGATTCTTCGGAACTCCTAGAACTGGTGTATTTCAACACCCCTCAGTTTAGAACTCGTCACACATCATTATTTTACACTCCTAATTCTAGTAATAATTACGCAAAGAATCGAATTATGTGTAGAATTTCTCATATATACAATAAAGACTATAGAGAACTAGATGTTTTCCTTTTATCAAAGCAAAGATTTATAAAAGAAATTAACAAAATTCACATACAATTCGGCTTTAGTACTAACATGCAAGTCCAGACACATTCACATCACACCAACACTCACACACACATACACACACGCACACAAAGGGAGATTTTCAGATTTAACTGTTTACAGGTAAATTAGCTTGGAGAAATTTTTGCATATGTAGTGGTGTGTATATTACTCAGATCTTAGAGCGCGTTTCCACTATATCGTTCTGGCCTATACAAAAATGTTTCGATATCCTAACATTACTATTTAATTTTATACTTATTCCTAGCAACACTTTTGTTTTCAATAAAAACAAGTTTTTATTTGAAAGAAAATGGTTTTGACTTTATAAAAAAAAATATATCATTCAATTTCACGTACTTGAGCAAACGACAAGGCGACTACCGTGAAACAATAAAATATCGTGTCCATAATAATTTGTTTCATAATAATTAATATTTGACCATAATAATTACGAAACAAAACAAATAAATAAATCGTCACTTGATAGTGGAAAGTGGAAACACGCACAAAACCAGAATAAACCAGTTTACGCTGTCCGCAGGTGCCACGTGCAGTCGTTTGGTACCGTTAGAACATAAAGCACACATTTAATTCAAAAATTATAATTATTACGTAGTTTAATTGTTAAATTTTGTATTTGTTGATTGTTGTTATTATTTGTTATTATTGTTATAATATTTGTTGAAGGGTTTAATTTGTGTGTAAGTGTTGTAACTTTATATTGTTTATGGGAGACATGCATAGAGTATATATATATTATCATATTGTGTACAAGCCGGCGCATTCTTTTTCTTAATCAGAGCGCATTCTAAATTTCAATTTCAAAATTAGAATTCTGATTGGTTTTGTTTTTGGTCGATTTGGTCTAAATTTAAAACTTATATAAAAAATTAGTTCAGAGAGCCTATTACAGTATTAAGGAATATATGGACGATAAAAACCCATGGAGGGTTGTCGCGTAAAAACCACAGGACAGTTCTTTGGCATATTACTATAATATAATATGATGTTACATATATGTTTTGTAAAATTAAAACTGACATGATTAAAAAGAGCAACTATGGAGTTTCTTGCCGGTTCTTCTCCGTAGATACTGCTTTCCGAATCGGTGGTAAATGTTAAAAATATGTACCTAATGACGTTTCAAAAGTGCTTCTAGAAGAAGTCTAATTGAATAAATAAATGTTTGATTTTTGAGTTTTGAATTAAAATTAAAAAGAGAATCTTGGAACTGTTTAAATTGTGTACTAAAGTTAGTAAATTAAACTTTAAATGTCGTTTCTTTTTCAGGTTAGTAAATTTTTCATTTTAGTAACATTGTTAATGTAAAAGTTATACGTATGTTAAATGTGCAAATATTAAAATAAAGTCTCATCTTTTTCAGAGGAGAAACACATATAGTTTAATTTAAAATCCCAAATATATATATATATATATATAATAAAAACTAAAAATAAAATGTTGTTTTTTTTTATTTGCTGACCATACACTACTACAAACGCAAAAATTTCTCCAAGATAATTTACCTGTAATTATTCATTAACCTTTCTTAAGATATTATATAATTCACCAAAACATGTAATACACTCCTTTCTGATAATATGTCATTTAAAAAGTTAAATTAACTAAGTAGTAATCTTAATTGGCTCTTAGTTCTGTACTAATATATTAAAAATTGTTACTTATTGTAATGCTGTATGATTACAAAGAAATAAATAAATAAATAAATAAATAATAAAAATTTAAAAGATTAAAAAAAATTGCGGGGCTAAGTTTGGTGAGCTGATCGATATGCGCCAATATTTGTTTTTACAGTGCCACAAACTTAACTGACCCGGTGGCAAAAACTGGAACTACGTGCCTTTTTGAAATGTCACATTTTCACAGACTTCATACGGAATATTTTGTATAAATAAAAAGTTACTTATTAATGTTAACTTACAACTGGCACCTACATAATATTACAGTTAAATTATTATAATACGGAAAATAAGTACCTACCGTGAAATATGCCAATATTGCCCATTTTTTTTTTTGATTAATTTCAATTTTCGCAAAAAATTTCTATGGAAACGTTAGTATTTTCTGTTAGCAGATTACGTTATGCTTAGATCGTGTGCATATATTGTTATAGCAAATTTCATTATTCTTCATCATTTAATTCATTATTTGCTGTTTTTGATTTTTGAGGGCGAGCAAAGTTATCTGCACTTTTTGCCCACATTGCCCATGCCGATTTTTGATTATATGACCTCTAGCCAGATTATAATAGAGTCCAATTCAAAAATGTTGGTAAAGATGTCGTTTACTTTAAAAATCAAAGCAATATCATGAAAGGTGCCCGACTTAAGTTGCTGGGCAAAGTTACCCGAGTATTTTTTCTCTTAAGTTATTCATACAAATCGCATGTCGCTTTTCCAAAAAGCTTAGGATTGGTACTTACTTCTCAGTAAAATGAGCATGACTTTCGATTTCTTTTACTGCAAAGATTTTGTAGTAGGATTGTGTTGTAGGCAATAAAAAGATAAAAAAAAGCAATACAGAATGTTGTTCAGTGACTATTTAATAAAATAAACATATTTTTACATTTAAGTTGTTCTTAAAATTCAGCGATTTAACTTTATTTATCATGGTTCTTTCCGGGATACCAAATTAAGCTTATTTTTTCCGAATTTAGCCGAATAGAAGTAATATCACTAACCCTACAGTAGTCGCGTGATCTACACGTGTAATCCAGTGATACAAAATTGCAATTTTCTAAAAATCTAATAACAGAGTTATTTAGATAATTATGGATGCATAGTTCTTTAGCAAATGCCATGCAAGTGTCATGATAGTGCCAAGAAAGTGCAATGCAAGTTCCATGCAAGTGCCATGCAAGTGCATTTTTTGTAGTGGGAGTCGAGCATGCTTCGGCACGAATTGGGCCACGCTCGCACCGGGGAAGGTACCACACCCTCACAGAATATCGGCGCTATAGTGACAGTTTACTGTCGCGTTCCGTACGGTGAGTGAGGGGTCCGGAGGCCCACATCCTTTCCCATCCCTTACCCATCCTCTCCTCCCCTCCCCTTAATCCCTCCCATCCTCGCCCCTTTTTCCCTAATTCCTCCCTAATCCCTTAATTCTCCAAATATCTCTTATAAGTCAACATGCAAGCGGCTTTATCAGGTTGTTTACCCCAGGAGGGTACCGGCACAATCTGTGCAGGAGAATCCCTCCCACAGCGTTCACGCTGTGGCAGCCCGTCGTACTCTGGGGCGGGCATAAATCCGCGCTCTCTAACATCTAGGGGTAAGAACAAAAGACATAAATCATCTTCTTGCTCTATGCTATCCGTGGACTTCTGCAATATCAGGGGGCTCCACAGCAACTTAAATGCAGTTCATCAGCATCTTGAAACAGCTAGGCCTGCCTTGTTTTTTCTTACCGAAACCCAAATTTCCCCTCCGTTGGACACAGCCTATCTTACATACCCAGGGTACAAACTCGAGCATTCATTCGTTCCACGCGCTGGAGTTTGCGTATTTATCAGGTGCGATATTTGCTGCCGACGTCTCTGCACATTTGAAGCTAAAGATCTGTCTATCCTGTGGCTGCATGTCGAGTTCAGGGATTATTCCCGTATTTACGCTTGCCTCTACAGATCCCACAGCGGAAATAATTACACTGATCAACTTTTTGAGCATGTCCAGAAGATGTCCGATAGTTTATTGCAGCAATTTCCTTCCAGTGAACTAATCGTGCTGGGTGATTTTAATGCGCACCACGCTGACTGGCTTGGATCTCGAGTTACTGATTACGCAGGAAGAACAGTTTTTGATTTTGCATTGTCCAATGGTCTTACGCAGTTGGTCTCCTCACCTACACGAATCCCTGACATAGATGACCATAATCCCTCTTTACTGGACTTGCTGTTGACCACACACCCTGAAAATTATCAGGTATCGGTTGTTGCACCAATTGGTTCTTCTGACCACTGCTTGATCCGCAGTACAGTGCCACTCGGTCACATTCAACGGCAAGAACAGGCAGCATGCCGCCGAGTTTGGCATTTCAAATCAGCTGACTGGGATGAGTTGCGTACATTCTATGCGTCCTATCCATGGGGTCGAGTTTGCTTTTCATCCGATGATCTCAATGCCTGTGCCGATTCCGTCGCCGATGTGATCCTGCAGGGTATGGAGCTTTTTATCCCATCATCTGTGGTTCCTGTTGGTGGCAGAACTAAGCCCTGGTTTAATCGTTCCTGCATTAAGGCGTCACACTGCAAACAGGAGCGATTTCAGGCTTGGTATCAGGCACAGGCGCTATCCGATCCTAGTGTCAAATCTTTAAAAAAAAAGTATAACTCGGCCTCCCGGGCTTACAAGAAAGAAATTGCCATGGCTAAGGCTAATTACATCAAGAGGCTTGGGCAGAGACTTGCCAGACTTCCGTCTGGAACACGTGCGTTTTGGTCGCTATCTAAGGCCATACAAAACAACTTTAGTCGGTCATCTTTTCCACCCATGCGCAAAGGGGATAATGCTCTGGCTCATTCTGCAAAGGAAAAAGCGGATCTTTTGTGCTCTATTTTCGCAGCGAACTCGAATCTCGACGACAGAGGGACCATACCACCTTCCATCCCCAGTTGTAATACTACTATGTCCGAAATTCGGTTCACACAACGAGCTGTTAGGAAAGCACTCCTGTCCTTGGACACAGCTAAAGCGAGTGGGCTGGACGGCATTTCCCCTATTGTACTGAAAGCATGCGCTCCGGAGCTTACACCAATTTTGACGCGCTTATTTCGGCTCTCTTATTCTAAACGTATAGTCCCGCAGTCATGGAAAATAGCTTTGGTGCACCCGATCCCGAAAAAAGGTGATCGCACAGATCCAGCAAACTATAGGCCAATCGCGATAACCTCCCTTCTCTCCAAAATAATGGAAAGTATTATCAACTGCCAGCTCCTGGATTACTTAGAACGAAACCAGTTATTAAACGATCGCCAGTATGGTTTCCGTCGCGGTCGTTCTGCTGGCGACCTTTTAGTCTATTTAACCCACAAATGGGCGGAAGCAGTGGAGAGTAAGGGAGAGGCGTTAGCCGTTAGTTTGGACGTCGCGAAAGCGTTTGATCGGGTTTGGCACAAGGCACTTATTTCCAAACTTCCATCATATGGACTACCTGGGGGATTGTGCGAATGGGTCGCTAGCTTTCTCGCCGACAGGAGCATCAAAGTCGCTATCGACGGTTCATGCTCCGCACTCCTGCCGATAAATGCTGGCGTCCCTCAAGGCTGCGTGCTATCTCCTACCCTGTTCCTCCTCCATATCAATGATATGTTGCAAATCAGCAACATACATTGCTATGCGGATGACAGCACAGGAGATGCTAGCTATTCCGGCCATGCAAGATCCCCCAAGGAACACCTAGATGAGTGCCGAATGAGACTTGTATCTTCCATTGAGACCTCTTTAGAACAGGTCTCTGAATGGGGCAGACTAAATTTAGTTGAATTCAACCCCAAAAAAACTCAAGTCTGCGCGTTTTCGGCGAAAAAGACACCGTTTGACATAGCACCTCACTTTCAGAACACTTCCCTCAACATCTCACCCAGCATCGGAATCCTTGGCGTTGATATTTCGAGTGACGTACAATTCCGCGGTCATTTGGAAGAAAAAGCAAAACTGGCCTCTAAAAAGTTGGGCGTCATCAATAGATCGAGACGGTACTTCGAGCCTAAACACCTGCTTTTATTGTATAAGGCCCAGGTTCGTCCTCACTTGGAGTACTGTTCTCATCTATGGGCTGGCGCCCCGCAGTGCCAACTTCTCCCACTTGACCGCATTCAACGTCGAGCGACTCGAATTATCGACGACCATAGGTTAACTGATAAGCTCGACCCCCTCTGTCTAAGAAGGGACTTGGGGTCCCTCTCTATCTTCTATCGTATATATAATGGGGAGTGTTCTGAAGAGCTGTTCGATCTTATTCCTGCCGCTCAATTCCACCATCGCACAACCCGCCATAAAAATCTCTACCATCCTCACCACCTAGATGGCTGGCGGAGCACCACAGTGCGTTTCACTCGCACTTTTCTTCCACGGACCTGTAAGCTCTGGAATAGTCTGCCACCTGCTGTGTTCCCTGCGAGCTATGATCTGGGAAATTTTAAGATAAAAACGTATCGTTTCTTGAAAGGCCAAGGGCAATAAATTGACCTATTTAATTCCGTCTTCCCCCTTATCCTATTCTGGTAGGCAACAACCATAACCCTATGTCGTTATGGTCTATGGGCGACGCAACCTGCTTACCACCAGGCGGTGCGTCCGCTCGTTTGCCTCCCTATAACATAAAAAAAAAAAAAAAAAAAAGTGCCATGCAAGTGCCATGCAAATACCATTTGCTTGCCGGCGGCAGTTTGCTTGCGGTTTCGATACGGAGTGGTAGTGTTACGTATATATACGTATTCATATATAACATAATTTTATATAAGTAAATGACGAAATGGCAGAATTTAACCGGGATGATACTTAGTGCAGTACTTTTATTAATAGAAAAGTATCAAGAAAATGAACCATTTTATAAAGCAGGCGGCCTACACTCAGCGGCAAGGCGGTCTGAAACCCGGCGGCATAAGTGGATACAACAAAAGATCAGACAATGACATTTCCAAGATTCCTTTCCCTCAAAATAAAACCCGGCCATCGACAGCAGGACCAATTCGAAGAAATTATTTTGGTCGGTACCATGACTGCGTTAGAGCCCGTAATTGAAACACACGATGACACGAAAGGTGTGCAGTACATGCAAAAAGTTTATAATATGTTCTGGTTGTTCATTGTTCGTTGTTCGTTGTTCGTGTTCGTGTTCGTTGTTCGTGTTCGTGTTCGTTGTTCGTTGTTCGTTGTTCGTTGTTCGTTGTTCGTTGTTCGTTGTTCGTTGTTCGTTGTTCGTTGTTCGTTGTTCGTTGTTCGTTGTTCGTTGTTCGTTGTTCGTTGTTCGTTGTTCGTTGTTCGTGGTTCGTTGTTCGTTGTTCGTGTTCGTGTTCGTTGTTCGTTGTTCGTTGTTCGTTGTTCGTTGTTCGTGTTCGTTGTTCGTTGTTCGTTGTTCGTTGTTCGTTGTTCGTTGTTCATTGTTCGTTGTTCGTTGTTCGTTGTTCGTTGTTCGTGGTTCGTTGTTCGTTGTTCGTTGTTCGTTGTTCATAGTTCGTTGTTCGTTGTTCGTTGTTCGTGGTTCGTTGTTCGTTGTTCGTTGTTCATAGTTCGTTGTTCGTTGTTCGTTGTTCGTGTTCGTGTTCGTTGTTCGTTGTTCGTTGTTCGTTGTTCGTTGTTCGTTGTTCGCTGTTCGCCGTTCGCCGTTCGCCGTTCGCCGTTCGCCGTTCGCCGTTCGCCGTTCGGCGTTCGGCGTTCGCCGTTCGCCGTTCGCCGTTCGGCGTTCGGCGTTCGGCGTTTGCCGTTCGGCGTTCGGCGTTCGGCGTTCGCCGTTCGCCGTTCGCCGTTCGCCGTTCGCCGTTCGCCGTTCGCCGTTCGCCGTTCGCCGTTCGCCGTTCGCCGTTCGCCGTTCGCCGTTCGCCGTTCGCCGTTCGCCGTTCGCCGTTCGCCGTTCGCCGTTCGCCGTTCGCCGTTCGCCGTTCGCCGTTCGCCGTTCGCCGTTCGCCGTTCGCCGTTCGCCGTTCGCCGTTCGCCGTTCGCCGTTCGCCGTTCGCCGTTCGCCGTTCGCCGTTCGCCGTTCGCCGTTCGCCGTTCGCCGTTCGCCGTTCGCCGTTCGCCGTTCGCCGTTCGTCGTTCGTCGTTCGTGTTCGTGGTTCGTTGTTCGTTGTTCGTGTTCGCTGTTCGCTGTTCGCTGTTCGCTGTTCGTGTTCGCTGTTCGTGTTCGTTGTTCGCTGTTCGCTGTTCGCCGTTCGCCGTTCGCCGTTCGCCGTTCGCCGTTCGCCGTTCGCCGTTCGCCGTTCGCCGTTCGCCGTTCGCCGTTCGCCGTTCGCCGTTCGCCGTTCGCCGTTCGCCGTTCGCCGTTCGCCGTTCGCCGTTCGCCGTTCGCCGTTCGCCGTTCGCCGTTCGCCGTTCGCCGTTCGCCGTTCGCCGTTCGCCGTTCGCCGTTCGCCGTTCGCCGTTCGCCGTTCGCCGTTCGCCGTTCGCCGTTCGCCGTTCGCCGTTCGCCGTTCGCCGTTCGCCGTTCGCCGTTCGCCGTTCGCCGTTCGCCGTTCGCCGTTCGCCGTTCGCCGTTCGCCGTTCGCCGTTCGCCGTTCGCCGTTCGCCGTTCGCCGTTCGCCGTTCGCCGTTCGCCGTTCGCCGTTCGCCGTTCGCCGTTCGCCGTTCGCCGTTCGCCGTTCGCCGTTCGCCGTTCGCCGTTCGCCGTTCGCCGTTCGCCGTTCGCCGTTCGCCGTTCGCCGTTCGCCGTTCGCCGTTCGCCGTTCGCCGTTCGCCGTTCGCCGTTCGCCGTTCGCCGTTCGCCGTTCGTGTTCGCTGTTCGCTGTTCGCTGTTCGCTGTTCGCTGTTCGCTGTTCGCTGTTCGCTGTTCGCTGTTCGCTGTTCGCTGTTCGCTGTTCGCTGTTCGCTGTTCGCTGTTCGCTGTTCGCTGTTCGCTGTTCGCTGTTAGCTGTTCGCTGTTCGCTGTTCGCTGTTCGCTGTTCGCTGTTCGCTGTTCGCTGTTCGCTGTTCGCTGTTCGCTGTTCGCTGTTCGCTGTTCGCTGTTCGCTGTTCGCTGTTCGCTGTTCGCTGTTCGCTGTTCGCTGTTCGCTGTTCGCTGTTCGCTGTTCGCTGTTCGCTGTTCGCTGTTCGCTGTTCGCTGTTCGCTGTTCGCTGTTCGCTGTTCGCTGTTCGCTGTTCGCTGTTCGCTGTTCGCTGTTCGCTGTTCGCTGTTCGCTGTTCGCTGTTCGCTGTTCGCTGTTCGCTGTTCGCTGTTCGTGTTCGTGTTCGTGTTCGTGTTCGTGTTCGTGTTCGTGTTCGTGTTCGTGTTCGTGTTCGTGTTCGTGTTCGTGTTCGTGTTCGTGTTTGTGAATTTGAATTTGAATTTGAGAGTTTGTGTTCGTGTTCGTGTTCGAGTTCGAGTTTGTTTGAGTTAGAGTTAGAGTTATAGTTAGAGCTAGAGCTAGAGCTAGATTTAGAGTTAGAGTTAGAGTTAGAGTTAGAGTTAGAGTTAGAGTTAGAGTAAGAGTTACAGTTAGAGATGTGTAGATTACAATTTGTATAAGTTGGACAGGGACAGGAAGAGTTTGGTGTATTTAAAAGAACATATTTAAAACAGCTGCGTGCTTGCCTCCAGGGAGCATAGAACCATTCGAGCAGGTCAAAATAGTTGCCGCCAGGATTCGTTGAACCGTTAAGGCAGCGAATAAAGACAGAGAATTTCTACGATTCAGCCCCCACCATTACGCGCCATGCCGCGCTCCCTTACAATCCCCTCATACACCCGGCTCATCCAACGTACGTAAAGTTCATCGCACGCTAAATTAAACACAAATATTCTTCGCTCGTTCAACGCGTATTTTCGGTAGTTAGTAGGTATGTTGTCTAAAATAATTGTATAAAACAGTGAAGTTGAAATCATCACAAATTATGTAATATGTCTTTTTTAGGGTTACCTATCTTAATCTCGAATTTTAATATTCCGAATATCATAATCCCGAAAACGTTTGGACATTTTTTCATAACCCCGAATTTTAAAATTTCGAAGTTTTGTTTTCCATATAATCGCAACTCCGAATTTCATTTGCCCATTTCTTCATTTGTACGACGTTTTACAATCCAGACGAATGAGTTCCAGACATACGAAATCTAAATGCACAAAATCCAGATGACCGTAATCCATATATATGCACGAAAGCCAGATTTTTAAAACACAAATTTTTGAAACACAGTTAATTGATATCCAGACAAACAATGTCCAGATTTTTGAAATTCAAATAAACGATATCCAGAAAAACGAAATTCTTCCAGGGGGTCGCAGCACGAACCTAACCTAACCTACTGAGTAGAATTTGACACTTAAGCCTTTCTGTAATAGGCAAGTAAAACAATAGCAAGTCGGTTCTGGCACTCGCCGGCCGCTGCCGCGGCACGCTCGCTTCGCTCGCTCGGCTCGTGCGTGAGGGTCACAGTTCAAACCTAACCTAACCTACTGAGTCGAATTTGACACTTAAACCTTTCTGTATTAGGCAAGTAAAACAATAGCGAGTCGGTTCTGGCACTCGCCGGCCGCTGCCGCGGCACGCTCGCTTCGCTCGCTCGGCTCGTGCGTGAGGGTCACAGTTCAAACCTAACCTAACCTACTGAGTCGAATTTGACACTTAAACCTTTCTGTAATAGGCAAGTAAAACAATTTACTTACTGGTAATGTTTATTTTCAGGCAATAGTAAAGGTATAGTAATCACGATTGTATGGGAACCAAATAAAGAGATTATGAAAATCTGGCAATAGTTTATCTGCTATACGATTATATGGGAACCAAATAAAAAGATTATGAAAATTTGGTAATAGTTTATTTGGAAAATGTTACGATGGGAAACAAAAAAAAGTATTCTGAGAATCTGGTATAATTATATCTGGATTATGAGAATACGGGAAACAAAAAAATACTTTTTAAAAATCTGGTTTTGGTGTATCTGGAAATTGATTCATCTGGGAAATTTAAAAAGGAATTTTAAAAAGTTGTCATTCACTACATCTGTCTTTTAAAAGTTCTAACAACCGTTTTCGGGATTTTAAGATTCGGGTAATAGAAATTCGAGTTTTTAATAGGTTACCCTTTTTTAGTGTCCGACCGAACTTTCGGTTTCGGTTTCGGTTTCGGCCGAGTTTCGGCCAAAAATCAAGTTTCGGCCGCAGTTTCGGTTTCGGCCAAAATCGGCCGAAACTTTTGCCGAAACCGAAACTTATTTCGCAAGTTCAGTGAACGTAGTTCACACACGTTCACGCTCGCCTAACTTCGTTTTCCTCGGCAACGCTTTGAAGGACGCTGTCAAAGCGTTGGTTGACCCACGCTGGTGGAAACAATTTTTGATTATCTATGTTGAGATTGGAACTGGGTGTAATAGTAATTAATAATTATTATTTTTATATAAGAGGTACCTAAAAGAGATTATTCTTCTAAGTACAAATACCAATCCAAAGTATTAAAGACTCTATTAATAAAGAAAAAGATCTCAAAATACCAATACTTAGTATTTAAAGTAACAGTTACAATTACTGATTTGATTTAGATGACTGATTTTACTGAGAACTTAATTTGAAAAAATAATAAAAATTATAACGCGTTTCATTAAAGAAACGAATCTTCAATGGCGGCCAAAGCTGACACTGACATATGGTAGGGTATTTTATTAATTATTTCAAATTGTTTATTGACAAACTTTTTTGTTATGGTATTTGTGTATTTATATGAATTATCATATTTACGTATACAGAATGCAACAAAATCCCCATACCTAATACTTGTAATGAGCCCATAAAACTGAGCAACTTTTCCCAAAGAAAATATTTTGTCAAATTCCAAAAAAAACATTATTTAAGTACTATCGCAAATACATAATTGTCATTGTTAATTTATGATAAAAACTATTATAGGGAAAATCAAATACATTTTAGTGATTTTACTTTTCCCAATTTTTTTTGCATGCCGTACGGCCGTGTGTAAGCAAGAGGGAATGATAAGCGCCGCCATTTAAGATTCGTTTCTTTAATGACATGCGTTATAATTATTATAAAATTGTTATCTACACTAATATTATAAAGAGGAAAACTTTGTTTGTTTGTTTGTTTGATTGTAATGAATAGGCTCATAAACTACTGGACCGATTTTTATTAAATTTGGCACAGATAATCTTTAGACCCTGAGAAAGAACATAGGCTACCTTTTATTGCGAAATATGTACCACGGGCGAAGCCGGGGCGGACCGTTAGTTATTAATATTTTAAAAATATTATTTTTTTATCTTATATTAAATAAATGATTACAACAAATTTAATATACTGTGTTTTCATTTTATGCCCTAATTAAGGCAAAATAATAGGTAAAATCCCCCAAAGTTCAGTATTTTTAGAAATTTCATACTTGACCACGTGAGTTTCGGTTTCGGTTTCGGTTTCGGCCGAAACTGAAGCCACGGCCGAACATTCGGTTTCGGTTTCGGTTTCGGCCTGGAAACCAGTTTCGGTCGGACACTAGTCTTTTTATTATTATTTATTTATAATTATTAATGATAATCTATACATATTATAAAACAGTAAAAAACTGTCTGTATGTAATATATGAAAAAAAAAACAATATTAGGGAAACAGTATAGAGCACGAATCCGTAAAAAAAGTCTGTCTGTTTGTTTGTACACGCTTATCTCAGGAACTGCTGTACGGATTTGAATAATTAATGTTTTTTTGTTGTGTAGGTAGATATTATAGTGTGAGACCTATTTGTAAAAAAGTCGTCAAATAACGATTTTCGTGGGACTTACCTCCGCTATATGGACTACTATCCACCATCCAGTTTAGATATATATTATTTTCGTAAATTTGTTTCCGCGGGCTGAGTATTGACGCGACGATCTTAGGTACCTATACATATATGGATATAAATATTTTATTCATAGTTTTATATCAATAAAATCAAGAAAGATTTATACATAGTATATTTTTTATGATTTATATTAATTATTTAATATTATTAGCATTAATATCTATTTGTAGATTCCTATGGTTGTTCCAGTAAATAACGTAAACAGGTTGTGAATAGTATATACCTATATAATATATTCACAATCTGTATTACATAATAATACTAGCGGTCCGCCCCGGCTTCGCCCGTGGTACATGTTGACGTTTTCTCTCCTTAAGAACCATCCTCGTACTTCATGGAATATTATAAAAAAAGAATTAACGAAATCGGATCAACCGTTCTCGAGTTATGCGCTTACCAACACATTTTGCGATTCATTTTTATAGTAGGGGAGGCCGGGGTTCAAAGTGCCGGGGGTAGGTTGTTCCGATTGAAATAGCTCCGCGAAGAAAAGAGATAGCAATAAGTGTGAAGTGCATCGCGAAACGTCATATCATCGCGCATTTGCGTCAGTCATTTTAGTGACGGTCTGCCCGCGTGTTAGCGTGGTAGTCGATTGGTGACACTCAAACATCACGTAAGTAAATATTTTCGTCATCATACTTTTTGGTCTATTTCAATCAATTTTCTAGCTATTTGTGTGTTACTTGCTATTATCTGTCGAGCAAACTACAGTGATTAACTTTTTAATATCGTTTTTGGCTTTTTCAAACGTATTCTATCATAATTGGATGTTACTTTAGAAAATGGAATTTGGGGTTCCAAGTTCCTCTGGCGGGGGGCTAGTTGTTCCGCGGAACAACCTGCCCCGTAACGAACACGTAAATAATAAAATTAAAACTTTGTTTTAGGATGAGAAATTATAAACGAAAAACCGAACGGGGCAAGGTTTCATTTGAGCTTTTGAGCCTGAAGCAATTAAACCTTTACCAAAAGCACCGCCAAGATCGTGCGTAACAACTAAGCGACGAATAAGAAAATCAGCAATACTGACAGATACGCCTGAAAAGAATGCTTTGGCTGAAGAAAAAGCAAGAAAAGTAAAGAGCAATAGTAAAATAAAGACGAAGGAAGTTGAAAAAAGAGTCAGAAAGAATAAAGTAACTGGTAAAAACAAGCAAAATTATAAAGTGGCAAGTAAATCCGCAAATGTTAAAGAAAATGTGAAAAGGAAACTACTGCAAGAAGATAATCATGGAAGTGATAGTGAAGAAGAGACAAGAGACCATGGAATGGTATTTATTGTCTAATATGTTGCAATTTATATTCCACCTCACGACCAGGTGAACAATGGATTGAATGCGTCATGTGTAAGAATTGAGCTCATTCAAAATGTCTGAAATCTGAAGATGTTCATTCTTATGTTTGTCAAAATTGTAATTCTGACGATGACTCTGAATATTTTTTTTAAGTTACTGAAATGAATCTGTTTTTCCAGAGTAGGTTATAAGTTTAGATTATTGATCTCAGTAAAGTCATTGCTATAAGACTGAATTAAGAAACTATAACTCGAAATGTTAAAATTTGTTATTTTTTGTGTTTTCATTAAAAGAAATATTTTTTTTTTTGAAAAGCAAACCTTTGTCAAAGTTGATTGAGTAATATTAAAAATGTTTATTATTCTTAAATCTATTAATTAGGTTGTACTACACTTGTTATTATTTTATGTTTGCAGTTATGTTCATTACATTTTTTAATTTTGTTGAAAAGTTTGTCTAAAACATTAAGATTTTGTACTTTTCTAAATAAAACTCTAATAAATATTCAATTATACACCTAATTTATTTTAAATAATACCTTTCCAACTAATACTACATTATTAGGGACTGGAGTTGATAAGCGGAACAACTTACCTCAGCTGAGGAACAACCAGCCCCTTTGTGGGGCGAGTTGTTCCTTGTCGACTTTTTGCAGAAAAAATATCCTGAGCAATAATATATGCTTATTTCAAAGAACTTAAGTTTACAATTTGAAACAAGGATAAATTATGCACCATTTTATAAAGGAATCGTTGATTTTAAACATTTCTATTACATTTATATTGCCTCCGACTCCAAAATCGGAACGTCGAACCCCGATCTCCCCTATAGATTACATATCTATAAGTACATAAATATAGTTTTGTTGAATTTTTGTATGTTTGTCTGTCTGTATGTATGTCTGTGCTAAATTCAAACTTTGGGTTGGGGTGTACGAAAGAGGGTCCCGGACTTAGAAATTTTTTCGTGATTTTTTTTTATTTACGCCCCCCCTCCCCCTTTTTTTGGGTACTACGAACGTAAGTTATTTCAAGGTGCATTTATTTTTGTTTTTCACTCTTTGGTCCTTTATTTTATATTAATTATTGATTTATAAGTTTAGTTTACATTCATGTTATAAACATACCTATATAATATATTCACAATCTGTATTACATAATAATATTGCATATCTATAAGTACATAAATATAGCTTTTCGAATTTTTTTATCTTTGTCTGTCTGTATGTATGTCTGTGCTAAATTCAAACTTTGGGTTGGGGTGTACGAAAGAGGGTCCCGGACTTAGAAAAATTTCCGTGATTTTTTTATTTTGTCCCCATAACCCCCCCCCCCCTTTTTTTAACGGGAATGACTAGAGGGGCGCCAGATGAGTAAATAATGTCCCATAGTTCGATGTCGTCAGACACTCCGTTATCGAGATATAGGAAGACGTCGTACGAACCTATCAGGGTACTCCAGTACCCCTGGGTACTACGAACGTAAGTTATTTCAAGGTGCAATTATTTTTGTTTTTCACTCTTTGGTCCTTTATTTTATATTAATGATGTACAATTATAAGTTTAGTTTACATTCATGTTAGAAACATACTGTTATTGTTAAATAGTGTAGGAATTTTTATTTTCAACAAATTTATGATTTTCTGCATGATTTGTATAGCTGAGTTATACATTTTCTTTTTTTAGATGGCAAATGTTGAATGAATTGAATGTGGGAGGCGGAATAACAAGAAGAGCTGGTACTTTTTGAGACATCAAAATATGAATATAACTTTGCCAATGTCTCTACAAATAAGTATTGGAGATATTTTAGGGCAACAATTACCAATTGCAGCAGGGACCACTGCTGTTTCAGAATATGGATGTCACTATGAATATCCACGTCTAAAGTCACGCATACAGTGCACCAAGTGAAAATATTTAATAAATGTTGTTAAACAACGTAAAGTGAAAAAATAAAAAAAACGCACTTATAAATTAAATTAATAAGACTCAAATGAATGTTAAGAAGACCTTAATAAATCAACATTAAATAAAAGTTAATAGTCTTTTTGTAATCTTGTTTTTTTCATCGGGGTACACTTGTACCCCAGGGTACCGTTAATGAAATTCTAATATGGGTACGGTTCCAGGGTTAACGGGAATAGCTAGAGGAAAGCCAGATGAGTAAAAAAGGTAAAAAATGTCCTATCGATTGATATCATGCGACGCACTGTTTAAGAGTTATAAGACAAATAAAAACAAGAGGGTCCCGGACTGAAATAAAATTCATTTCCGTGAGACATATTGTCTCCGCCGTACGAACTGCTGATATCTTCCTAATCGGCATGTTTTTCTGGACACAAAAAGTGCGGTAGTCACTTCCTAGGGGTATGGAGGGGGTAGCTATGACGGAGCAAAGATGGCCGTCGGGTCATTCTATTGTGCGGTATATCTTGATAACTACTGGACCGATTTGCTTAAAAAAGGTGTGATGTGAAAGATTATTGAATAAACATTATTTGATTTTTACCATTCATTAATGTAAAACTAGTACCAACTGAAATAGTTTCAAAAAACAACATTTCATGAAATATATATTTTATAATGTAAAAAAAAATTGGTAACCGTTAGAATTATGAGAATTTAGCTTATTATAAAACATATGGCTATTTTAATAACCTTTCTAATGAACCTTCAATAATAACAATCTAGCAATACACAACGGAACTACAGCCTATTAATTGAACGTCGGTAGCGCCGAAATAGCCCTTTGTTGGTTATGGAACATCTTGAAATAATCTTTACATATTATAATAAAATTGTAGGAAAGTCAAAACTGTACATGTACACAAAAACGCGGACTTACACACAAAAGTAGGAGATAGACACTGTTATGGCACAAGGAATAGAAATAAAATTGAAATGCCATTTTATAGGTTAGCTAAAGTTAAAAATTCATTTATGGGCCAAGGTATACGTTTTTACAATAGAATTCCTCATAGTATTAAAGAGTTTAGTAGTGTTAAATTTAAAACTTATTTAAAAAATGTATTAGTTCAGAGAGCCTACTACAGCATTAAGGAATATATGGAAGATGAAAATCCATGGAGGGTTGTCGCGTAAGAATAACAGGACAGTTCTTTGGCATATTATGATAATATATAATATTATGTAGTTAGATGTAAGTAACATGTAATGTAAAATTATATTGTATATGGACATGACTTTAAAAGAGCAACTATGGAGTTTCTTGCCGGTCTTCTCCATAGATACTGCTTTCCGAATCGGTGGTAAATTTAAAGAATGTAATGACGATTCAAAAGTGCTTCTGGAAGAAGTCTAATTGAATAAATAAATGTTTGAGTTTGAGTTTGAGTTTGAGTTTGTACATTATTTATTTATCTTAAAGAATACTCGGGCGTGATCTACAATAGATACCTAAGCCAAAATTATAGTTTTAGAATTTTTCTCTGTTTTTCATGTATGTCCGGGCCAAACTCAAAAAATACTGTATGGATTCACTTAAAATTTGATACAGATATAGCTAGAGACGTGAGGAAAGACATTGGATAGGTTTTATCCCGGAAATCCCACGGAAACGAAAATTAAAAAGAAAATGTATAACTCAGCTATACAAATCATATCATTATGTATGTCCGGGCCAAACTCAAAAAATACTGTATGGATTCACTTAAAATTTGATACAGATATAGCTAGAGACGTGAGGAAGGACATTGGATAGGTTTTATCCCGGAAATCCCACGGAAACGAAAATTAAAAAGAAAATGTATAACTCAGCTATACAAATCATAAATTTATTGACAATAAAAATTCCTACACTATTTAACAGTAACAGAATGTAAATAACATGAAAGTAAACTAAACTTATAATTGTACATCAAATTTATAAATAATTAATATTATAAAATAAAGGACCAAAGAGTGAAAAACAAAAATAAATGCACCTTGAAATAACTTACGTTCGTAGTACCCAGGGGTACTGGAGTACCCTGATAGGTTAGTACGACGTCTTCCTATATCTCGATAACGGAGTGTCAGACGACATCGAACTATGGGACATTATTTACTCATCTGGCGCCCCTCTAGTCATTCCCGTTAAAAAAGGGGGGGGGGGGGGGTTATGGGGACAAAATAAAAAAATCACAAAAATTTTTCTAAGTTCGGGACCCTCTTTCGTACACCCCAACCCTAAGTTTGAATTTAGCACAGACATACATACAGACAGACAAACATACAAAAATTCGAAAAGCTATATTTATGTACTTATAGATATGTAATATTATTATGTAATACAGATTGTGAATATATTATACTAGCAATGCCCTGCGGTTTCACCCGCATAGATAGCGATATCGTGACAGTGAAAAGTCTACTACTTACTACTACTTACTACTTACTACTACGACTATAGGTTTAATTTTTAATCACATGAAAATCACCTTTACCCCGTCCCGCACTACGTCTGCTCATTGTATTAATTATTAAACACTTAAAAATTCGTTATATCTTTTGAATGGAATATCCAATTTTTTATATTTAAAAAGTATTTTGCTGGTATTGAAACAATCTATAATAAAACATCATTTTGGATAAGGATTAACATATTATTATATGTATGGATAACATGGTTTGATTACTGTCGGCACTTCTATTTACTTTGAAAACGTAAAAAAGTTGTTGTAGTAACATAACTACTGAAGATGGACATATGGTATCGCGGACTTTCTTGTAGATATTGATCCATTCTATAATACCTTAGAACATTTTTTTGTTCTATCTTCAATAGATTCCGCAGCGCACGCGATGACAGAAGTTTTATTGAGGAATTTTTTACACCTTAGGCTACATTATTGCATTTTTGGTAAGGATCTCTAATTTTTTTGAAAATGAAATATAGCCTATGTTGCTCAGTAAAGATGCAGCTTTCTAATGGTGAAAGAATTTTTGAAATCGGTCCAGTATAAATTTATAAAGAATAGAAAAAATTCGATCACGAGGCGGGACTCGAACCCGCATCCTTCGCGCCATTCCGGGGCGGATGCCTCACCAACTCAGCCACTCGTGACCCGCCCGAGTGATCGAATTTATTCTATTCTTTCAGTTTTATGTGTCTGAAGGGACACACCGTTATATTTATAAAGCATTTGAATGCCATAAAACCAAAAATATAAATTCATCGGTCCAGTAGTTTATGCGTGAAAACCATACATACCTACATACATACTCACATACATACATAATTACAAACCTTTCCTCTTTATAATATTAGTATAGATAGTATAGATAGGTATATACTATTCACAACCTGTTTGCGTTATTTACTGGAACAACCATAGGAATCTACAAATAGGTAGTAATACTAATAATATTATAATTCATAAAAAATCTTATATATAAAATTCTCGTGTCACAATGTTAGTCTGCATACTCCTCCGAAACGGGTGGACCGATTCTCATGAAATTTTCTGTGCATATCGGGTAAGTCTGAGAATCGGCCAACATCTATTTTTCATATGTACCACGGGCGAAGCCGGGGCGGACCGCTAGTATACTATAAATCTTTCTTGATTTTATTGATGTAAAACTATGAATGAAATACACATTTATATCCATATAATATGTATACCTACCTAAGATCGTCGCGTCAATACTAAGCCCGCGAAAACATAATATCATATATCTACAAATAGGTAGATTACTACCTATGATCTACCTATTTGTAGATTCTTATGGTTGTTCCAGTAAATAACGTAAACAGGTTGTGTAAATAACGTAAATAACGTAAATAGTATATACCTATATAATATATTCACAATCTGTATTACATAATAATATAACATATCTATAAGTACATAAATATAGCTTTTCGAATTTTTGTATGTTTGTCTGTCTGTATGTATGTCTTAGCATTAGCTAATAATATTATAATTCATAAAAAATATACTATAAATCTTTCTTGATTTTATTGATGTAAAACTATGAATGAAATATTTATATCCATATATGTATAGGTTTAGGTACCTAAAATCGTCGCGTCAATACTCAGCCCGCGGAAACGAATTTACGAAAATAATAGATATATCTAAACTCACCTGCATAAAGTTTCTGAAATGAATCAAGTCTTATTTTTTATATTATAATTAATACATATATTAATAAATAATAATAATTTATTAATATACTACTTACCTATACTATATTAAATTATCTTCGAAAATTAGTTAGATAATAGATATCATTTAAATAGGAATCTCTTTCAGTTCTCGTTTCTGAAGTTTCAATGTTATTTTGTTGTTTACCATTTTCTAAAAAAACAATACAATATTAAAACAAAATTATTAAAATTCGGCGCAGCAATGGCACGGTCTACTCGTCTCAACGGAGCGATAGCGTCTGATGTATGAAATAGTCAATAGAATTATGTTTTTAGCTCCCGGAACGTGCGATGGAAGATGATTTCTTGCGTAATTAAAAATATAGTAAGCGCCAAAAGTGTTTTATCGTGATTAAACCAAAACTAAAAGTAATTACACAAAACTGGTCTCACAAAGTTCTCACAAATGTTTCAATATAATTGTTTATCAAAAAAAGAACATAATAGGCATTACCATGTCAAGTAAAAAACTTAAAAGTGTGAAATTTAGAGGTAACTTCGTGAATTTTTTCTATCGAGTCAATTTCAATATTTTATGTTTTTGATCTGACAATGTGATCGAAAATATCATCAAGTTTTACATATATTTTATTTTTTATATTTGGTCTTGAATATTACACGTATCAACTAAAAGTAGATTGGTGATTTGGCTTTATGCGAGCCCGTTTTGAGCGCCCGACCGAGTGGTTATTTTATACGCCGCGTCACGTAAAAAGAGCGCTGGGAAAGAGTGGAGTGGGTAACTTTGCGCATGGGTACACTCGCGCACGCAAGTACTATACTAGGTCTATTGTTTTATTTTTTAACGATCTTTTCGCTCGCCGTTTCGTATATTGATTAATGCTAGGTACATTGTTAAATATATGGAATAGCAAATAGAACTAAAACATGTTGAATGCAGTTTAAAATGTTAAATCTAGAATATTTAAAAAAATTAAAGTAAAGGGGAAACTCCTTCCATTAAATCGTCATAGGTGACGTGAAATCCAGATGAGGACGCGGTAAAAAGGCTTATTAGACCACCCAATTTTTAGGGACCCTAACCCTAACTAAGAGTGGTGTAATAAGACTTAGGGAGTTAGTGTCCCGATTTAGGGCGATCGGGTCTGCCCGATCTGCCTAGCTCCCTAAGCGCCCTGCAGATTGGGTAATGTAATAACGTTTAGGGCGGTTAGGGAGCTCAGTTGCCGCGCGACTAGTACGTGGAGTGGCTGCTTTTGTATGTAAGGTGTCACCAAACTCAACAAGTGTTCAAATTGTTCTGCACCTACTCTAATTAATTCATTAAAAGTTAAAACTCCCGGTTCAAGCACGCTTAGTATTTGCATATTTGAAAGCTTTTCACGTAACCGCAAATACTCTTTCACCCAGATCTTTCTCTTCTTTCTTTTTTTAATACCTATTTGTTATTGCGACAACGGTTGCCACTGCTACAGCAACTTTTTGAAGTTTCGATACTGACGACGGCATAATGTTAAATGCAACAATACGTTTATCTCTCTAGACATTCGCGTATAAACTGAGTTAGGGCCCAATTCGCAGAGAAGTGTAATAAGCGCCACACTAACTAGGGTACACGCCCACCCTGGATGCAGGGCCCTTAATATCGGGTAGTGTAATAAGCCTTTAACAATTCGTCTCACTGTACACACGGAACATTTTGTTGCCAGTGCGGTTCGTTTCATACATTGTTTTAAATTATCAACTGAATTATTATCAGCTTCTCTCTTCATAAAACAATAAACATCATAAATCATTTTTCTCATTTTTCTGTGAAAAACCATTTCGTAATTAAAAACTTTTGTGTGCGGTAGTACTATGAGAACAAACGTAGCGTGAACACAGCGCGGGAAGCAAAGGTTAACTGACGAACCAATAGCGCACCGGCAAGCAAGCGGCGCGTCACCCGCCCGCCCCGCGCCGCACCTCATGCCACCAAATAGATCTATAAATCATCTAGTGCGCAGCTTGACCGCCAGCGCTCTTTTTACATGATCCCACCTGTACTTGGAAAATTGTAGTCTTTTTTTACTTTAATCATTAAAATCTCAGTTCAAAAGTATTTACAGTACCGATCATTCCACAATATTGTAGGTTGAGGTTGTATATACAATTACAAAAAAATCAATCAAAATCAGGGATTATCTTTATTTCTGACATTGTAGATACATCGGAACTTTCATTACCTATGCTATTCTTCATTTTCGATTTGCCTACTGCTATCACCTGTGTGAATAATCATTTCATCGATTAATTCACCTTTAAAAACAAAACCAAGAAGGGTTTGCAGTCACCACCAATATTTAAAGTGCTGTGTTAAAGCACAGATTACTATATATTAGTCAGAGATGTTAAAGACGACTGACGGATTTTTGAGTTTTTTGCCTGACAGGCTACCGTCACCTACCGCCCGAATTGTTTTTGATTGTGTATGACCGTGAATTGACTTCTATTTCTTTTGAACAAGGTGTAAAATGCAAGTGCATTGTTTAGGGCTCTTACGATTCAATGATTCGGGTTTTTTTGGAAATACCACAATTAGCGAAGATTTGCATGCGCATTATTAATTTTGGAGTACTGAATGTTATTTATTAAGGTTACTATAAATAATCTGTGGCACAGAATAATTGATAAAATAAAGCTGCTATAGTCCTGTTTACAGTCTGTGGCTCTGACGAGTGACGGCAACACTGACCTACTGTCAACACTCAACAGTCAATTATTGTCAAACGACAAACAGGCAGTGGCAGTTCGTTTGTGGTCGGCTGTTTGTGGGATGTGTTGACTGTTGTTGCTTTATAATAAGTAAATAGAATAGAAACGAGATAAGTTAGTTTCTTTGTAAAAATGTATAGTGTTTAAATATCAACCACAATCTTAACATGTCGAAAGTAACGATTAGTGGCAAAATGTTTGTGTGTTTTAGTGTTTGTGTGCGATGCTTTCTTGTGTGTTTAATTTTATTAGCTTTGACAAAGGACTGCGTCGAGTCTCAGGAACTAAGTAAGATGTTTTTATTATTATTTTTTATTTTAGACGAACTCGGTCCGCCTAAAGCAAAGGGGGCGCAAAGTAAGGACTTAGAAAATTTTTGATCAAAAGTGAAAAAAAATTTTTTCTATGCGCGTCGACGGAGCCCCGCTTCGCGGGGCTCCTATTTCTGTGTAGTTTTTCTTTTAACAAACCTAACCTAACCTAATGAAAACCATCAATCTTTGAGGGCGAATATCTCGGCCATTTTTGATTTTAGAGAAAAGTTGTTCCTATAAAACATGCTTATATTAGCATAATCTTTACGATAAAACAATAATAAATAGGTGTTATAATGACACCAACTCCATCAAACATTTTCTAAGTCCTGCGCCCCCTTTGCTTTAGTCCAACCACAAACTCACTTAATTTACATAAGTAACTACAACTATGATAAAAGACTTTAAATTTTTTTATCACAAATTAATACATATTTTCTTTATTTAATTCAAATTCTCTTTTATTATGTAAATTTCAAATACCTAGTTATTTTTTTTATCAAGATAAAGTATTAATTTTTATAGTGACATAAATTAAATGTGTACATACATACATACATATTTATAACAATTAAATTTGTTTTAGAACAGTTTGAGGCTCTTTAGTATCAGTCTCATAATCCAAGCAAGATTAGATTTTTGTTTGATACAAATGAACTCAAAATTATTTTGACTGAATTAAAAACCTTATTCCGTAACTTAAGCTTTATATTTTATGTGAATATAACCAACAACATTATGTATGTCTTGTAACTTTGTTGAGTTAATAGCATAAAATGATATTATGCAGTTCTTAATGAAATGTGTGACGATTGTGTCAGACTGGTGCTTAATACTTTTTGTATTTACTACACTGTATGCTCAGAGAATAATAATAATCCAAATATTTAAACTTAAGTTTATTATCTTTACTTTTATCGGTTGATGAATATACCGTACAGCTTTATTTTTCTTTGAATAATGATTTTTTTCTTTTTTCTCTAAGAACTGTACATTAATTTTCATTTCTGCCCAACTACTGAAGAAGGTCTAGCAAATGCGGCATTATTTTTTTTCTACAAATTCAAACTTAAATCTTTATGAATTGCAATGTCTTTGAATGTTGAACAATATTTAAATTTTTCCTAACATCTTTGCAATGTCTTGAGTAAGTTAGAACCATATTTATATTATCTAACCAACATCTTTAGAAAATGAAAAAGTTCTTAGAACCATTTTTTTATAAAATTCTACTATCTTTATTGCGTCTATACATGAATTGTCAATATATATAATAACTAGATTTCCGCCCGCGGCTTCGCCCGCGTTTTCAAAGGAAAACCCGCATAGTTCCCGTTCCCGTGGGATTTCCGGGATAAAACCTATCCTATGTGTTAATCCAAGTTACCCTCTATATGTGTGCTAAATTTCATTGTAATCGGTTCAGTAGTTTTTACGTGAAAGAGTAACAAACATCCATACATCCCTACATCCATACAAACTTTCGCCTTTATAATATATATTAGATATTAGAATGAATTGTCATTATATATATAATAATACTTTCCATAGTATTGTCAATTTCGTAAATTATTTACGCGCAAGCAATCAAATAGATTTTTTTTATTAAATGCACATATAGACCAAGGTGACAACCGTACCAAGGCTACATAACAATATGGTCACTGGTCAGCTAGCTATGCATTAGCCAAGTTACAACTAGTCGCGGTAAAAGCGGCGTATCGGCGGACATCCGCCGGCAGCTTCCGTCGTTGCGAAGCGCTGACCCCCATTGAGGCTAAATTAATTATTATAATTGCGTTAATTTGTTTTATGTAAACACGTTGAGCGATGCATCATGTATGGCTTGGAAAGAATATTTTTGCAATACTTTTCATTGCTGCATGGTACATCACTATTTGTTGTAGTGTGATGTTGTATAGCTTATAGCCTTCCCTGATAAATAGACTAGCCGACACAAAGGCAAACACGTTGTTTGAATTCAAAACAATATCTTATATATAAAATTCTCGTGTCACAATGTTAGTCTGCATACTTCTCCGAAACGGGTGGACCGATGCTCATGAAATTTTCTGTGCATATCGGGTAAGTCTGAGAATCGGCCAACATCTATTTTTCATATGTACCACGGGCGAAGCCGGGGCGGGCCGCTAGTAATATAGTAAATATAAAATTCCTGTAATAACTGTGTTCAACGAACTGAAAGAAGCAAATGTTTCTGTTATATTGAGCTTTATGATTTCGACTGTGTTACTACACCACATTTAATTTATTGGTATAATTTTAATTAAAATCAATATTGCTATTTGATTCTTTGTCCTTCTCCAAAAAATAAGTTTCAGTACTTTATTTGAACACGTTTTGTGATCAACTTTGCTCCATTCTTTTTCTTAAAAAAGTTTGATAAATGTTAAAAAAAATACCTTTACTAAAAGTGTAGTGGCCTGGTTAATCTCATGTGCTCTATCTTCAATCCACTATCTATTAAGCTATAGCTTAAGTGTCTATTGTTCTTCTCCTTGATATTATATTGTAGTCTTGTACAGAAGGTTTACACAGTGTTAAGATCCTTTTAAAATATACATAAAAATCAACAGCTCATAGTTTTTGTTATCATAATAAAGCTTCTCATAAAATGTTTAATCTTTGAATCTATCAATATTTGCTATATCTTCTTGATGCTAAAATTGTGGGTATTTAAACAAACACAAAAATTAATTTATATCCTTAACTACCATGAAGAAATAAAGGAGCACATATAATACTTATCAATATTTCAAATTAACATTAATAACACATAATATTTCTTAGCAATCAATTCAAGATTATAATTACTTCAAGGAAATGTTTTGCATACAACCATAAATGTTTGGGAAGTTGTCTCAACATAAAAGGAATACAATTGGCGTATAGTAAAGGAAGTAAATGACAAGCCATCTTTGTATTCCATTTTTGTAATAATTATTTTATTAATCTGTGTAGGAATGCTCTCTGTATTTATGGTCTGTGGAAGAATAGAAATGTGGCTTTGTGTTGCCATATGTAGTTAAAAATAATTATCCTTTTAGCATGCAACCCTATAATGTTCTGTTGGTTAGCAGAGTTAACAAATATTTATTGCTATTTAAATATTCTAGTAACAAATTGTATATATTTCATTTTAACAGCAAAATAAAATTCCTATGAGAAAGATCTTGCGTAAAACTTAAAACTACTAAGTAGTTACCTATAATTAGTAAGTTATTACAGCAAGATCCGGAAAACTGTATAAAAGACAGCAAACATCCGTCAAGAATAATATTGTATTCCGAATTTTTCTTTTCCAAAAACTTTGTTTTGTCCATTTGTCATAGAAAGCTGGTATTACTCGTGTAACGCAAATAAAAATATGCACATATTATAGGTACCTAATAGAAATGAGTCGTAATTTGCGGATGCAAAACAGCAAGTTAGTACACAAGTGAATCACAATCGATTTCCTATGGACGGATGTTCAGTGAGTCACTTCGATTTTATGCTAATTGCACTCGCCTCGGACGCGCCTGCAGCGCTTCTGAGTTGGTAAATTGTTAGACAAATACATGGTTGCCATGGTTACCGATATGTATGTTAAAATCTTTAAAACTACGCAACAGATTTTGATGCGTATTTTTTTAATAGATATTGGATCTAGAGGAAGGTTTTTAGTATGCATAATTTATTAGGTTTTAGACAAATTGGGCGAAGCCGCGGGCGGTAAGCTTGTGACGTATAATTCATTTTTTAGAGTACATATTAAAAAGGCCTGTGTTAAGAAAATAATAGAATTATAAAGGAGCTACTGATGAGGTCTTGAGGGTGTCCTCGTATAGATGTGTGTAAAACATTATGTACAGTAGTATGTACTATAGATAGGGAGGCGAATAGGGGAATTTTCGGTAATACTCGAGCGTGGCAGTTTAAGATATGAGAGATACCTTAGACCTAATAGAACATCCTTGTAAACTATTTAGCTCTATATGTAGTGACGCGCGCCTAGGATAGACGATCAGATTAGTAAAAAAAAATCGATAGTCTGAAATACTCGAGCGCGTTAGATTAAGATATTGTGGGTTGATTTTAGTGTTATAAGACTAAATTTAACTAATCTGACGATAAGTCCTTGACGCCGCCGAGTTATAGGGTCGCGAACTTGTAAAAAAAAAAAACGTTAATCCGGCATTCTCGAGCGCGATTTTTTTATTTTTTATTTTGAAGAATATAATCTAAAACTTACTAAAAATACAAAATCTGCCGGTTTCCGCATGACCGGAAGTCTGGAGGAGCCATTTCGTCTCCCGAAAAACGCGTTGCAGTATATAAGTCGCGAACGATAAATTTTACAAAAAAAAAGTATAAATACACAAAAAAGATAATTTTATTTTACACAAAAAAGGTCTCTTTACATTTTTGTACAAAGATAAAACTTTTTGACTTGACGCATCATAAAAACTTAAACTCCCGGTTTTTTGAGTATATCTCGAAAACTGAGGGTGTTGAAAAAAATTGATATGAAATAACGATGATTAAAAAAAAGAAACCCAAAAACCTTTTTCGGTCAGATTAAGAGAACCCACCAACATTTTTGTCAGATTAAGAAAATATGCTTTCAGGATACCGAGATAAACCTCCCCTATGAAAATCTGACGCGCTCGAGTATTTCAAAAAGACTTATTTTTTTTGCATTTTCAAAAATTCATCGTAACTTATCGTCACGCCGAAATCGTCAGTTTTTTTAAGGGGAGCTTCCTTGGGGCCTACTTATCACCCCTTCCGAAAATCTGACGCGCTCGAGTAAATTTTTTTTTGTGCATTTTTGACTAATTTATATGCCTAGCCCCACCACGCAAACCGGCAGATTAGTATACCGTTGTTATCAGAGGCACTTGGGGCATACGTAGTATGAATATCTGACGCGCTCGAGAATGCCCAAGTAACTGTTTTTTTTTACATTTTTGAAAAACCGTACACGCCAAACCCACCGCTAAAATGGTTTTTACCATAGAAGCTTTTCTTTTCGAAATTATTTTATCTTTCGATTTTGATAAGTCTCGACGGCGCCGTCGAATTACGCCATTTAGCTACCTCGCCTCCCCAACTACTATGTAGGTATGTAGAATAATTATCATCACAGATTAAACATGGCATTGTCTAGCCGGTAATTACGAGGATATTTGAATGATAAAACATGCACTGTATGCTTAAAATAGCAGATAATAATCAATTCATATAAAATACACTGGACATACCTCGCTTCGCTGATTTTTCAAACAGGACAAAGAGGGTACCGCTATTGCAATTACCATTAAGGCATAGCAACTTTGCAAATACTTCGTTAAATCATTCAATTGTTATGAAAAACAATCGAATTTTTTAAGCCACTAAGTAAACGATGTTAGAACGTACAATATACCTAGTATAAATAACTAAATCTATGATGTTCCACGTTCCCACTTCATATTTAACAGAATGCTATTTTAGTATAATTTTTTCTAATTTTTACGAATCAGATCAGGACGAATCAGCCCCCCTAGTCAAGTGGCTTTCTGTTAGCGTAGCGTTCAATAGAATAGACTACGAATGTATGACATTGACGTAGGCTGTAGATAAACGTATCTACCAGGGGGCAGGACTTTCATCGCGTAAGCTAAACGTCTCCTTATTTTGAGAGATCTCATGAAAGTCCTTAATAATTCATAAAGCTATATCCCACTTAGTTAAACAACAAAGACACACTTAATTTGTTTGTAATTCCATCTCTGGGATTGTTCGAACAGAAGTATCATTAAATGGGTGTAAAATAAAAGATAGCCAACCGTCGGGACAACGCACTCGAAACGACAACAGCTGTTTTTAGAACGGCCACTCAACGTGACCCGCTTGTTCATATTATTTGTATACAATAAGGGATCTTACCCTGGTCATGGTATTTCTGTAACCTCGGTATGGGAATGACGACTTCCACTTTAAGACACGGTGCGTTTCCTCCGCGTGACGTCATGTCCGATTGTTTTTTTTTACGTTCGAGTGTGTGATTTGAATACGTTTCGTGTTCGATACATTTGGTCGCAGTTGTGTTTAATTGGCCGTTACTGAATGTAATTTTATGTGAAAGGAAGGAGGTAAGCGATGCATTCACATTTTACGGTTATTATGTCGCGGCATGTTTCAATTAAGTAATTATAAGCCGAGACTATTGAAAGATTTCACACTTCTTTGTCATCTATGTTTTTCTGAAGCATTGATATAATGTTTCGAAGGTTCTATGAATCAAAACAATTATCAAAGCCGGCTAGACTTTTTAATTATTGTTTACATGAACAAATTCAGTGTCACGAAACATCTAAGTAAACAACCGCTTGTTACGAACTACTGTGTGTAAACGAACAAATACAGAACAAAAGCGACTTTGTCAACATGCATTGCTTTCATGGGCGTAGCCACGGTGGGGCAGGGTGGGGCACTTGCCCCACCCTGGCTCTGACCTGGAAGGTACCTAACCAAATCTAAAAAACGTAAATAACTAGGTACTGACTACAAAACTTAATATCCGTTAAAAAATTCTCACTCGAAAGTTGTCAGGCGACACAAAAAAATACGATCTAAACAAAAAGCTTGCGCTTGTATGTTACATGATTTAAACCACTTTTGGTGCCAGAAATAGTAGTGTAGTACTGTTACCCCATTCAAAGCTGTTTTTATTTAGCCAAAATCGCACTAAATTTCCCATCCAATTTCACTTTTGTTTTAGGATAAGTTACTGACCATAAAAGCACAAAATGCTGACAGATCCAGGTGGAGCTACGCTCGCAATCTTGCATAAAAGTTTTTGGCCGATATCTCGGAAACTATCCATTTTAAGGCAAAAAATATTAGGAATTTTTTGTAGATAGTAAAATTTTACATCTTTTATACCTTGTAAACTTTTTGTAAAACTTTCCGTTTACGATTTCTGACCTATTTAATGAGCCGGTTAATCATTTTTGGCAAGTAACTCTTTAAATATTGGATTAATCAATGAAATGCATAGGCATTAATATATTATACATATGCATTATCCATTTATTAAGATTACTTTATTTGAAACTTTTTTTTCTAATGCTTTTTGAGTTATTTAACGTTTGGCGATAAATAGTACAAGGTACCTATGTATGTTTCGTATAACTAAATAATATTGAGTATAGTTATTTTATATTCGGATGCAAGAATAAAATTAAGGAAAATATTTTAAAAAATCTATTAAAATTTTTCTAGAAGTAAAAAAAATCAAAAAATTTGCCGTTTCGGAAACGGTGAAAATACACTTGCATTGGAAATTTCTTCTTCGTTTTTATTACATCCGTAAAAAACTTTTGGCCTGCCACGTTACCCGCCGAGCGGCGGCATTTCTACATTATACGTGGAACAACTCAAAAAATATGGGCACTAGAAAAAAAAATTTCAAACAAAACTTGTAGACAATAAAGTGACCTAAAAACTATGTACATACATGCATTTTTTTCATTAATCCAATATTTTAACGATCAACCGGTTCATCAAATAGGCCATAAACCGTAAATAGTAAGTTTTACAAAAAATATTACATGGTATAAAATATGCGAAATTTTACTTTCTACAAAAAAGTCTAAGCAACTTTTGCCCTAAAGTGGATAGTTTTCGAGATATCGGTCAAAAACTATAAGATTGCGAGCAAAGCTCCACCTGGATCTGGCTGCTGTTTCTGCAAAGGAAAAATTGCTAAAACATACATTTTAGAGTTACAACTTAATAAAAAGTAGGTTTGTTCGGAGCCCTCGGTGCGCGACTCCGACTCGCACTTGGCCAGTTTTTTTTTTTGCCCCACCCTGTGCCCATGGCTAGCTACGCCCATGATTGCTTTTAAACAAAAATGTTTCGGGCTTCATTCATTAAACTGACGTAGCATTTGAAATGCTTCAAGCACTCATGATGAAGTACCCCAGCATGCGCCAAGCACCATGTTGGTACATGCAACCCCATTTTAGTGTTGTTTATGGCCCTCTTTATTTTGGCTTCAGTGGAGTCAACCAGTGAAGAAAGACCTCAGGTGTGTAAGGTAGACGGTGTGCTTCAGGGATCAGTAAGGCTGGTTCTATGGATTTATTTGTTGGTTAGATTGTATTGAAGTAATAGCGATGTATGGGATAACGTTAAAATGTAGAGAATAAGAAAATAATAATACCATATATATAGAAGAAGAAGGTAATTGCTTTTTATTCGAGACAAACGTAGGCGTAATACGAGTATCTATAAAATGTGTGAATGAGTTGCATTACAAAGGAAATCGATGAACTTGAAAAATCTTAAATGTTTTGGAAGAAAGCCAAAGAAAAAGCATAAGAGCGTGTCTTTGTAGACAAAAGTCATTGAGACTTTATGATCTGGGAGACGTGCATGGTTTAAAAATATTAGTATGCTATAAATACGAAAGGAATAAAGAATTCAGTGTTGGATGTTTTACATTAGATTCTTAAAATGAACAAAAAAATAATTCTTCGATTGCGAACTTAATGTAGTATAAAACAAATAAACTCTTTAATACAAGTAAAATTACATATTTACAATTTGTTATAGCCTATAGGTTCACATTATTGTACTCGTATTTACAATTATGTTCGAATACAAGATCAAATCGCAGCACTTGATTTCGTTATTAACACAAGTATACAATAAAACGTGTTAATCATACAATGAATGGATAACTATATAGATGCTATAGTATCTATATAATCGTGTTGTAATACGTAAACATTTGTAAAAGCAACGTCAGCTGCGTGAGATATAGGAAACTGCAAACGGTGTTAGTCACGCGACAATCACTTTCTCAATCACGTGGGTATTGTTCGAAGGAGTAATTGTTTTAATAGCAAATAATAGATTTTGTAATGTAGTTCTGGATATGGGAGGTGTTTTTGATAGCTTTGATACACAATTACAAAGATAATTACGTATTGCTGATTTAAATATGATATCGAAAACTTTATTTTGACTAAAATATATGATATCGAATATATAGAATTTTATTTTAATCTAGAATTTATATTTAATATTTTATTTAATAAATCATTAATTTGGCGAGCCTTCGAGTTAATGTGCTTAACTGACCTTAATATGAATTTATTCAATTGGATATGAATATTAAATGTGAAATAATATCAAGGAGAAAAATTTAAACCAGACTAAAACATGTTTGCTTTTTATATATTTAAAATAACATTTCTATTTTCTACTAATTAACTAAAGTGAGTCAACTTACACACACGTACATAAAACCTGAAAATAAAATAATATTTTTCTTGTTAATTTTGAGGGTAGTTAAACACGAACTAAATGAACTAACCTCATTACTCCCAAGTAAAGCTTTACATAGACATAAAGGACTAGATGAAAAGGTCTGTCAACGACCTACTTTACGGGTCACTGGTGCCCGTGTACACAGCATGCCGTCTTTAACCTTTTTAAGTTTCCTAGTGTATGAGTCACGTGCAATGTATTTCGATGCGTGCGTGTTTTTTGGTGCAATGCAAATTTTGCACTGGATGTGACCTACATTTTAACGTTTGTGAGCTTTATAAGGGATGAAATACATTTCGTAACACATGAAAGAATGATGATAATTTATTCGTCGTACATCTAGGAGAATTTCATTGGTCGCTGATAACTTTAATTATGGCAATTAAGGGCACATTGTATTATGTAAAAGATTCAAAAGTTATGGCTTTTTATAATTTACTATAATTCATAACAATTATTTTACCGCTATTAGGGTTTATTCGTGACACTTTTCTATCCTAATTCCTTAAGTACGTCTTCCTAGCTAGAGGTTTGTCAAATAATTGTGTGTTAGTAGAAGTAGGTACCTATAGCTTAAAATGTATATAAACGTTTCGACTTTGAATAGGCCTTTGCAAAATGGTATACAGAAAATTGAATTCATCCAAAAGGTATTGTAGTTTGTACACACACACACACACACACACATAGTAATCGTTCTGCCCTAGATAGGTTTGAGTAACATGACTGTGCCATTACATTGTATTGCCTAGGTTCAGCCTATATCTAGACATGGATATACAATAGGCGGTTCTACACAGAGCGAGCAGCTTCGCAAATACATTTAAACCGAACCGAAAAGAGTTAGCAACGTAATCCGACTAAACGCAACCCGGATAATTAGCTGACTTCAGACGGAACGTGTTTTAATGCGTATGCCGCTTCTACCTCAGTTTATATAGGTAGTATTATAAGGTCTGAAGTACGTCCACACTGACCGAGCTGCTTCGCGTAGCAATTGCTTCGCGAGGGTGCTCGCTCTGTCTGGAGTCTGGACCAAGGATATTATATGAACAAAGATGTAGATAGGTTACCAACAAAATATTCTATCTTGAAACGGTACACTAACACTATCGAGGTTAAATAAATAAATAAAATAAATAAATAAAATAAATAAAAACTTTATTGAACTATCGTGAGCGGAAAAAGAGACAATAGCAGTAAAATTTGGCTAGTTAGCCACATTTCGACGTGACACTCCCGGTACACTAATAACCTAATAACCTACCTACACGGTACACCTATATACTTAATATAATATCATTGGTCTAGACCCGGCTAATCGCGTGTCATATTCGACATTCGTGCTATGGCCTTACGATATTTACACGCAACAGTAATATGTAGTTTGTATTTTAATTTCAAAATTGTATTTTTGTAAAGCCTTGTAATGGTGTTTGTAAGGATATTGTGCGTGTTTAATTTGTTTCAAATCGATTTTTTTATGTCTGCGTATATGAAAAATTTCAATCTTAGAAAAGAATTGACCGAACTTTAAAATTGGTTCAGTAGTTCCACAATTCATAAACAATTTTCGAAGCTGTGTGTTTATCTGTATATCAATACAGATCATAGTGAATAAATCATGACTCACATTAAAATATAGGGCTATTCAGGCACCGGAATTCCTGCATTGCGTGGCGCGTACCAAAATAAGAAATATCTCAAGGAAAACAAGGAAATTGTCTTATTTATACATGAAATTACGTTTTATTTACACACCGTATTGACTGAAAATAAACTGACCCAAATATCCAAGTTTACAATGGTAGGTCGTAAAATAATTTTACGATCGTTATTGTCGGATCTTTGAACCCGTGTCGTTATCGTCACGTCGGTTGTGAATCAGTCCCGGCACCGTTACCTCGACAACTGTATAGATTGCAATCTACCAGCTGTACCTATTGGTTTCGCAATTGAAATAATAATTGTTATGTTTTATGCGTCTTGTGAATTATGAAACTATTGTAGACTTATGAATCGAACGGTAAATGGATTTTAATGATAAAATCTATGGATTTCTATAGATTTATCGCTAGTATTGCAAGGCTCGTTAAAATGTAAAATGCCGTTTCTTCCTCCATATTCCTGTGGATATGTAACTATGTACCTACCGTTATTATAAGTTGTTTTCCTTTGCAGTTTAGTTGGTACTTAGTTGTTTATTAGTCTTCACTAGGTATTCAGCCTGTCCTTTTTGAAGTTCTTTGTATCGTTTTTTTGGCTTCCTACTAAGAATTGTTTTACAAAGTGAATTGAAGCATTAAAAGCAAAATTTAAATCGCAAATATTCTTAAATAAATAAATAAATAAATAAATCATTTATTTGCAAGTAAACATGGTATACATAGGTGTTAAGAATAAGATACATTATTTCAGCATGTTTAGCCGTTATTCAACGACATGCAAATACATTTTTCATTAGATATACATTTTATATTATGTCTTCTTAATTTTATTTTATTAAAATCAATTCATTTGTTATTCATTCACATTATTATAATTAATATTTCACAATTCATTCATATTCATTACAAAAATTACATACATTATTACAAAATTAATATTAAGACGCAAGTAGACAATGTTAATAATTACGAGTTTAGGTATTCTTTAACACTATAAAAACATTTCTGTTGAAGCCATTTATAAAGTTCATTAAAAAATAATTTAGTATCTAAGTTTTTTAATTTAGTTGGCACTTTATTATATATTAAAATATAATACAGTTATTGCAGATTATTTATCGTGCGTCATCTCAATCGCGTTTCACGTTTTCAGTCGTGTCGTCGTATCGTGTCGTCGCGTGTAAAATCTTTCGCACGTGTTACCGTTATCCGCAATTTATATTTATTATATTTGATTAGATTATAAGATGTAAGCCGTTTGTTTTAATGGAATTTCCTTAGCTATAAATATGGATGTGTTTTGTGGGAAATTAAGTTCTTTAAGGAATTTTTTAATATAAGTATCGATAATAGGTACTATCAAGATTCACAATACAAACAATGCTCCCATAAGAAACAAATCATAGAATCATCCAATAAATCTATCAAACCAAAGCTTAATTAATGGTGAAATCTTATCAATTCCCATATATTATCTTAGCCAAGGCGTTCCCGATATTCTAATTAGCTGTAATGCGAAATAGTGGCTGGGAGTGTCGCGTGATAATTGACCAGCACTTGGTCCAAATTAGCCGAGCCTTGTGCTAAATCTTTATTATTTATTGCTTTCGTGAATGGTGAGATTTAGGCTAAGAGCTTGGATTTAATTTCTTTAAGTTGGGGTATTGATTTTAATTACTTTCAGTGTTTTATTCATTCTAAGTTTAACCTTAGAATTAAAAAATTTGAACAGTTGAGGTTGAACTTTGCAATTGGTTGAATAGCCAAAGCCGTTTTAACTGAAAATGTCCGCGTTGGATTATTGCATTCAAAAATGGTATTAAATGGTTTTGAGTTTTGATTGTAATATATACGTATAAAGATATAGTCAAAATTACAAAAATAAATCTATGCTTAGTTAACTTTACCTAGATAAAAAATTCTTCCCATCCGCTTTATTTTCCAAACATCTTAATTTATATTCTCAGTTAAATGCATTTAAATTTATTTATAGTTGTATAAATTAAAACACGAGTAAAATCCCAAATACTGATGGGGAGCGCTATGAGCGCGGAAACGCATTGGCTGATTTACGAAATGTTTCACTTGTGTAGTGTTACCATTTGTTTGGATTATCCGGGATTTTGGGAAAGTATTTTATATTATACTGAAAGCTGCAATAATGGCGGTTAAATTATAATTATACCTATATATAATAGCGAAGTACATGGTACCTTGTGAAATAGGTTTTTTTGTGTCTTAATTTATTTATTACATACAAATTACGCATTCTTACTGTACCTAGTTATGGCTTCAATGGTACGTATTATGAAGATTAAAACAGTTGTCATAAAGCCGTTTATGACTTATGTTATTATATTTAATTCTGGGTAAGCGTATTACATAATACACGTGTTAAATGTGTTTATAAGTTTCATTCCGCATCAACCTTACCCTGTTTAAATAGTTATTATTTTATCTTTTGAGTGAATCAATCTTACTGAGTCAAAGAACTAATGACGTCGTAAATATTTCAATAAATAAATAAGAAGGGAAAATAAAAAGACTATCAAATATGTTTTTGATACCTACTTAAATGGACAAATAAAAATAGATATATAAAACTTTCTTTCATTCTCCAACTACTTTCTTATATATAAAATTCTCGTGTCACAATGTTAGTCTGCATACTCCTCCGAAACGGGTGGACCGATTCTCATGAAATTTTCTGTGCATATCGGGTAAGTCTGAGAATCGGCCAACATCTATTTTTCATATGTACCACGGGCGAAGCCGGGGCGGACCGCTAGTATACCTATAAAACGTAATTCATTAACAGACAATTGTCTCAAATATATGGTTAAATAACCAGTGCTTTTATTTTATTTATATAATTATTTTTGACATAATACTCTATTCTTCGAGATCATGGTCACTGAGCGTGACATTTCACACGCTGCTAATACGAACACGGAGTAAATGTGTCAGCGAGCTTGGAATTGAAATTTTAATGGAGTCTTTTTACCTTAGCTTTTTACCTTAAAGAGGTTTTTTTAGTTTTTACGTCTTGGACCGAATGTGTATATTTGCGCTGAGGTAATGAAAAACAAACATGTTTGTTATTTTAGATGCTGTGCTATTCATTTGAAAGATTTGGTGGTAGAAGTAGAACCAAAGAAGATATTTTCGTATCATCAATATACTTAAACCTTTTCTTACGAGGGTAGAAGGAAATCTTAGCTTAGCCTTGTCTTATGTTTGGATAGACCGTCCATATAATAATATTTGAAATTCCGTCAGAGGTTTACAATGACATTGCAATTTGCATATAATATCATTAAATATACTGTTAAGATAAAATCTTATAGAACAAAGGAAATAACCAATTAATCAAATACTCCTCGTTCACCATAAATTAATTATAATCAGTAAGATAACGAAGGTCCCGTTTATATAATCTCAAAGGGACTTGAACCTTCTTATGGTTAGACAACACAACGATGTGCCCTTTTTTGTTTAAACCTAGTTCATTTTCATTATGGCTATAGATAAAAAGTACCGTCAGCAACACAATATTTTTCATTATAGATAAAACTTAATGATAAGCTATGTCGATTATTTTCAATACCTATCTGATACAAACCAAACACACAACCTACAGGCTTTTTATTTATATATTTCATAAATTATTTTGGATATTTGCGGTCTTGAATATAAAAGTGTTGATTTTTTTTCTGATCGGCTTTATTTGCTGTCTGTACCAGCAAAGTATGGTATGGCTAGGTGCCTATTATGGTAACTATGTGTTTTTGTACCTTAAGGGCTAGGGCGCTTACATCTCAGCTCGCTTAGTATCTCGTAATCAGAGCTGGTATTCTTTGTTCGGATTTAACCGACTTTTAAAAAAATGAAGGTAGTTGTCAATTTATTATGCTTTTTTTTCTTTCTTACTTTTATAGAAAAAAATTACATATTTTTGGAATGTGAGTTGTGACGTTACAAATAAATATTGGTTTAAAATTTTATACCTTATTTAAGTCGTAATATTAAGTAGGTATTAGGTAACTATTTGAATAACTATCAAAAATTATCCAAGAATCGATGAATATTTAACGTTACATTTATCTTTCAAAACAAAGGAACAACACGTCGATTTAAGGACGCTGTCACAAATCTGCGTTACTCAAATTTAGGTATTTAACGTCGCAACGTGGTTCGCGGGAACATCACGCTCACGTAAACATAGCGCAATCCATTTTATAGATCATCTTCATACTTGATATTATTTTTTTTTTTATATTTTTATTGAAATTGATTCCAGAAGATTACTGGGAACTTTAAAAATTCATTTTGTTTCTTTTATTAGTAGGTACGATCCTTTTAAGTATTTTAGGGTATTCAACCAACTTAAAAAAGTGTGACTATTTTACAACAATTTGAATAATAATCAGTTAATGAATTGTATTACAATATCGAAGCTTTTTAAAAAATGTATAAAATACTTTTTTAAGAATTATTATCATACATAATATTATGTTACCGGCAATATATTAAACCCGGCATTGTATGCAATTCTTAGTAAATGTATGTTAAATTTATATTTTTGGTTTTATGGCATTCAAATGCTTTATAAATATAAATTTATATATTATTTATATAATATTTTTTCTATTCTTTATAAATTTATATAAATGTATGTTATTCCGAGAAACAGTCGGAATGAAATAAATTAAATTCGTCACATTACCTATATCTTTAAATCTGAATTTCCTAGAGCAGCGGTCATGTTATAACATGAATATGATAAATTTAAAAATCCTACTTAAAGTAGTTTATTAAATGGTGGATATTATAGTTTACTAGATTTCCGCCCGCGTCTTCGCCCGCGTTTTCAAAGTTCCCGAAAAACTCGCAAAGTTCCCGTTCTTGTGGGATAAAAAATTGCCTATGTCTTATTCTCGCTACCAACATACCAAATTTCATTGTAATCGGTTCAGTAGTATTTGCGTGAAGGAATAATAAACATCCATTTTCACCAACTTTCGCATTTATAATAATATTAGTAAGATTATCAACAACTTAAAACCTAGGTCTGGCTAGACGCCAGGCTTCACCAATCATTACTAGTTCGTTTTGTAAACAGACGATTTATGCGTTATCTAAATAAACGATACAGTTCGTTGACCCAATTTATCTTCCGGCTAGTTTGGGTCTAGATTTTTACACTGGTATTTTAGGCTTGAATGATGAGTGTTTAGGTTAGCAAATATTATTGGTATTTGTTATGATTTAGTTTAAGGAAGTTTCGATATGTTGCAGACGGAAGTGAGAAGATTTTGCTTCTTTTGGTTATTTATTTTTATTCAGTTAAATTATTAGTTTAAACTTCAACAAAAAGTAATATTTTCACTGAATGATGCTTTTTCCTAATTGTTAAAATGGTTTCGATAGTCATATAGGAAAACTCAACAAATTTTAATATATTTTATCACACAGAACCAACTGTGATGGAACCTTGAACAAGGTCACGTTTTAGTTTGGTTGCGAAAAGTTAAATTGAAAACATGTTGTTTTGTATAGAAAACGATCACTTCCAATGTATGCATAAGCTAAACCGCGTAGGAAATCAATTGCTGACTATAAATTAGTATTTACGGACTCAAAACATGACCCCCATATTTAACTTAGTAGTTAGTACATACTTAAACTGCTCGTCTTGATACACTTAGCGCCTTATTTTTTGCTCACCCACCTCCTTTAATAAACATCTTTCCCTACGCTATACATACGGTGGCCTGGAAGAGATCGCTATAACCTAGCGATAAGGCCACCGTTTGTACATATATTTCACTTATTATGTGTTCTTTATGTATGTCTATTCTTGTATGTGCAATAAAGGATTAAATAAATAAATAAATACACTATAGAGATAAGGATTCAAAACGTGACCCTAGTCAATAAATCTAAATCTAGTATGACTATCGATAATCTAGAAGGTATATATTTTGTAATCATTTAACACCCAAGAATTCAAACCGCGACACACGTCATCAATAAAAACGTTCGGAACACGCCTTCGTCCGAAACAGATGTACACAGCCTCGAATCGAGACGAGTTCTTACATAATTATATAGGCAGGTCCATGTATAGCTTAATAGTTTATTAGATTGTGTGGTGCTAGTGTAAGCGGTTTAGCAAAGTAGATTGTAAACGATTAGGTGTTTTATGTATAATATCATGTAGGTATTTGTAGGCGTAGTTTTGTATGTATTTCTTTGTTAGAGTTGGATAAATAAGATAGATTTGTTTGCGATTAGATGGATTATTAATAGGCCGTTTCAATGAGGTAGATTTGTTGTTGAAGTTTATTGTTCGCTGTGTATTGAATGTTTGTGTTGATCGTCTTATTAATACAAGCATTTTAAAGTGAAACTTTTATTACATCGTCTTAAACTTTTTGGTCTGTGTAGCGCATGTCGCGTGACGGTCGGCTGCCGAGTAGGTATAAAGCAGTGTTCGGAAAGTTTCACTTTTACCGTGGTTTCATAAAACCACACAACATTTTTTTCAAATGAAATCGTTTTTTATCTGGTAGATATTTGATTAGTGGTAGATAACATTAAGACTTATAATATGATGTAATAAAAAATATGATAATGCATTTAGATCCCAGACAACATTGTTTAAAATTTTGTTGGTTCTTGGCATGTTATGAACTCCTCCATAAAAATTTCTAACTATAATGTGTAGAATTTAGATAAGATCGAATACGTCAATAAACATGTACTATAACATGAACAAATATTTAAAAGAAATCGCTACAAATAGCACCGCAACAATCGAAATATCGCGCTAGTGTTATGTTTACACTTACGCTCATTGTTCGTGTTTATGGCGCCTGTTGGCAAGTGAATATGACCCACATAGGGCTTTCCGTATCCCAATTATAAATAGCATACAGTTGCGTAAAAAGTAATTAGTGAGGGTTAGTGTTTGGACGTTTGTTGATGCGTAGCTCCCGGTCTAGTTGTTTAAAAAGTAAAGACTAAAGATATTATCGGCCCTCTTCAAAATGGGCAGCGCTGGCCCAACAAATGATTGTCGATGTTTGCCGCCATTACGCTGATTACGAATAAACATCTACTATGACGGCCGTTCGTACGCCTCCTCGATACAGTGGTTGACGCGTGAGCGTAACACCGAGGGGTCCTGGGTTCGATTCCCGGTGGAGACGAAGAAAAAAAAAAATGTCTTGGTCTGGTAGGACACAGAAGGCTGATCACCTACTCGTCCCTAAAGAAAATCGATCAGTGAAACAGATGTATAATGCATCTGCCCCTTACCCCACTAGGGGACATGGGACTTCACTTTTATAACGGCCGTTCATATACATTTGGGTCTTCTACACTTTCGTCATTGCCTCTACTCGCCCAACACTACCCATTGTGAAGAAAAACGAGATACTATTTTTAATATGTGACCGTCTATTTGACTGAACTGATTTTGATGGAACTTTTTTAAAATTGGGTCATAAAAACATATTTAAAAAAAACTACTTCTAATTACAAAATAGGTATGAATTATGCAGATTTATAATTTAACTAAAGCAGCTAACATTATAAAACACATAAGTATATTGAAGTTAGGTTAATTTCCAACGCAACGACTGTGGCAATAGATATAGTAGTAATAACCTAAATTTATAAATAATGGAAAGTGTTTTGCAATAGTTTTGGCGCGATATTCGATACAGTTACAGTTGATCGAAAATGGGCCACGTCAAAGCGATGCGCAGGCGCAGCGCGTCGTTTATAAACAATTTAAATTATACTAAACTAGCGACCCGCCCCGGCTTCGCACGGGTGCAATGCTGATACTAAATACACTACAGAAAAACTAAAAACAGAAAAACGTTGTATATATCAAAAACAAAGCGGCCCGCTCCGGCTTCGCAGTTCGCACCGCGCACGGGTATAAAATAGATAGCCGGGCGGCCGGCCGGTACCGCCGCAAACGCTACGTCCCGCAATTTTTAAATCTGTAATATCTTCGAAAATATTCACTTAAATCATACGGTGTAAAGGGCCATATAGATCTATATTAAATGAACAATGTATTCAAGGTATTTAATCGGTTAAGGATTAATGCTGTATTGGTTAAAATCGCATCGAAAATTAGCCATTATTTGTCGTAAAAAGTAAATGACAAAAAAAAGTTATTGTGGGTTATCCATAAGAGATAGACATATACCATCGCGGACTTTTCTGTAGACCTTTTCAATGTGTATAATACTTAGTACATTATTTTGATAAAACTCGTAGGGTTCAGCCTGCGTTTGCAATGTAAGCGGAAAAAATATAATTTTTTACGACATCACATTAGAAACCTCAAAAATAACAGTACTTCTACACTATTTAATGGATGTTATTATACATATAAACCTTCCTCTTGAATCACTCTATCTATTAAAAAAAACCGCATCAAAATCCGTTGCGTAGTTTCAAAGATTTAAGCGTACAAAGGGACATAGGGACATAGGGACAGGGAAAGCGACTTTGTTTTATACTATGTAGTGATGCCTAGTCATCAATTTTATTATTGTTTATGATTATAGGCCCAGTCTATTATATATTTTTTGTAATAAACATACTCTATAAACTGTTGAATCTATAGGTACTTACTATAATCCATACTAATATTATAAATGCGAAAGTAACTCTGTCTGTCTGTCTGTTACTCAATCACGCCTAAACTACTGAACCAATTTTCATGAAATTTGGTATGGAGATATTTTGATACCCGAGAAAGGACATAGGCTACTTTTTATCCCGGGAAAATGACGCAATCCTGGAAATCCCACGGGAACGGCAACTATGCGGGTTTTTCTTTGACTGCGCGGGCGAAGCCGCGGGCGGAAACCTAGTATTATATAAATGTGAAGAATGTTTGTGTGAACGCGGATATCTTGGGAACCACGCATCCGATTTGAAAAATTATTTCACTGTTAGATAGTCCATTTATCGAGGAAAGCTATATGCTATGTATCATCACACTAAGAACAATAGATGCGGAGCAATGCGGGTAAAACCGCGGGACACAGCTAGTTTATAATAAACATGGTGTACTAAACTGTTGAATAAGTTCTAATTACAAACATAAAGTATGCTACGTTAATTAATCTAATTATTGTGTTGTTACTTCCGACGTATGATATAATGGTAAAATCGCAAATAATCGCTAGAATATACGGAATAATTTATTTTGCCTTGTACCTAATCAATTTTATGTTGAAGTTTGTCTTGTAGCAATTTACTTACTTACAAAGACTAAGGCCGCGTTTCCATCTGCAAGAAAACTTCCGCAAGAAATGTCCGACAGTCTGTCTGACAGCAGCTTGTAAGTCTACTTGCAGGTGGAAACGCGGAATTAGACTTGCAAGCTGCTGTCAGACAGACTGTCGGACATTTCTTGCGGAAGTTTTCTTGCAGATGGAAACGCGCCCTAATGCTGAAGCTTTAAATAATGTTTAGTTAGTTGCTGAATTGAGTCATTTTTTTAATAGTCATCTTGCTATTTATTTTTTTGTAACACTTTTGTATAAATCAATACATTAGAAAGATTACGCCTTTAGTACACCGACGCATTCGCGTGCGGCAGCGAAACAACGAAAAATCTGTCAGTAGTGTGGCAGGATTTCGCATATGATATGTCTCACTTTAACACATAGATAGATGAAATAGTTGCGTCCTTGTCAGTATTGTTTCGCAAGGAACTGCGAAATGGCCATTACACAGACGCATTGCGAAAAAGTTGCGAAAACATTGCTGTGTACTAACGTTCCGCAGATATTTCGCTACGCAGTAGTTTCGCAGAGATTCACTGCCGCACGCGAATGCGTAGGTGTACTAACGGCGTTACTACAAACAAACTAGAGTCTAGACTATTTGGCTGGTACAGAATGTCACTGTGATGTCACGGTCTAGTTTTAAAAAGTTTATTTTCAAAGTGCAAAACGTTGTTTGAGTATGTTTCCATTTGATGCCTTGTGTTCTTAAGGCTTTTGGTTTTTGGGTCACATAAAGATTGTTTATCTCTTGACACCTTTTGTTGTTAGGTTTTAACATACGGTTTATCAGCCTTTGATAGCGTAATAGTAATGAATGAGAAATGAGGAAAATGAACTGCTTGACAACTACATGATATTGATCAAATAATCTCATCGCTATTATGTTAAGGTCGTTGCTATATGCTATAATATTCTAACAGTCTCACTTTAAAGTCTTACTTTAAACGGGGAATTTTAAACTCAAACAAAAAGGGCAAATTGGCTTTACTTATCTTTTATTTACTTAAACCTAAGCAGAACATTATATAGTAAAGGCTTTTATTATTTCCGTTTAGTTTGTTTTGTCTCCTTCTCGAATAGCATAGATAAAATAAAGCAAGTAAATAATGCCCAAATGCCGACAATAAACTAGTATATCGTAGTATTTATTAAACATATAACTAGCGTACTGATGAATGTAATTCAATCCATCAATAATTGTAAACGTCTATCAATACACACGGAACTGACGAATCACGATACTTTGTGTAACAGGTGCCTAAGTTGTTAATAGATTAGTCCTTTCGAACAGTGAATGACAGTTCGCTTATAAGAAGAACTAGCTGTGCTCCGCGGATTTGCCCGGGTGCTTCATTCCTATTGGTCTTTGTGTGATGATACATAGCCTATAGCCTTCTTCAATAAATGGGCTATCTAACAATGAAATAATTTTTCAAATTGGTCCCGTAGTTCCTGCGCATTCAAGCAAACAAACTCTTCAGCTCTATAACATTTTAGTTGGGCAATGAAATTGGACAAGATTTGCCGACTACGTTACCTAAACATAAGCCATAAAGGGATCGAACTTAAATTATATATCGTGAAAGCTTTGCTTAAAATTAAAGTGAGTTCTCGATTGGTATTGACTATAGTGTAAGTTGTTAATATATTAGTCCTTTTTGAACAGTGAATGGCAGTTCGCTTATAAGGAGAATATTGTCGACCTTGTGTGTGTGAATGTTAAACGTAATGGCATGATTTATTTATCAATGGTCGACACTATCAATGTAACAATTACTGGCTCTTTGTCGTGTGTGAGTAAATGTGGTTGTTTATCGAACTATGATGATTATTTTTTACTACAATTTATTATGGTTATGTTCATTATGATCGTTAAGATTACTTTATATCAAGATGTTATGTTAACAAATTATAATTCTTATTTCTTACAATAGGTACATGAGTTGAAAGATAATATTCAAGATAGATAGATATGGAATACGTTGTCTTTGTCGACGCACTATACTATGTCGTTCTAGGAAAAGAGTCGTGCTTTATATGGGACACTTTGTGCGTACACTTGTTGCATCAAAGCGACTTGTCTACGCGTAGAGTGTCCTATGGTGGACTTAGTTATTAGGACTTAGTTTTTAGTGTTTAGATGTAATTACTAACATTAATACTTAGGTTTTTTTTTTATTTTACTAACAAAATATGGATCTGCGATATCCGAATTTTATGCAAAATAAATAAATTTACAGTACGGAACTGAAAACAAAAAAAAATTAGGGTTCCATACCTGAAAGGTCTGACTCTTACTTAACCGATTTTTCAATGTTATAAAAGTTAGAAATAACACTTTTGTGCTGTTATTTTCTACATGTTCTGGCCTTGTTTTGTGCTTTTTATTTACTTAGTAATTATTCACTAATCTGTGCTTTCATAGCCACTGTAGCCACTTCCTAATATAACGGTAAAAAAAGCAATTAAAACACACATAATTACCAGAAAGTCGGTTAAAAGCTCACACAAACAGTTTGGATACGTTCATTGTGTGGATGTCGGGACATCGGGGATAAAAATAGACTTCTTGCGTGCGCGTCTGCGTATGCGCATGTCAAAAGTGCATTGGGAATATTTCTAGTTTATGTTGGGTTTATATACTTTTTCGACTATCTTTGTACTAGTTTTTAATAAGCGAGGTATATGATATACGCTAATGCCTTTTTGATAATGTAAAAGACAATTGCCGTGTTATAATTATTGCATATTTTCATTTAAGAACCACTGTTAATTCGTGTAAGGTAGCTGGTGTAAAGCAATAAAAACCCGGAGCACTTTTAAAACAGCGGACATAAAAGTACAATCACGTTTAAGGTTTTGTTATTATTTTCTTATTTTGTGACGGATATGGAATTTAACTTAAAAATCTCAATATAATTATGTATGTTAATTAATGTCCACAAGCTTGCGCAGGCATCGTAAATGCATTCACACTCAATTAAATATAAACAATTGAAGAACCATAAATTGAAATTATAAACAATTAAACAAGTATAAAGCATTTCATAGGATCTGTTAATTTTCGTCATTAGAATGTATTATTCAAACATACAAACAAAAACAATCGATCGATGAAAGTTAATGCAATTTGTTTGTGCGATTATAAATATTTTGAATCCCGTTCGTTTATTTATAATCTCGAACATATGGTATTGTAACTGAACTCCGTTTGGTGCAAGGGCAAAAGGGACAAAAAATATGCGGGCAGATGCATGGAGAGATGATTGCTTCATATATTATGAGGAACCGTTATTGAGGATGCAAATATGTTTTGACGATCGTGAATTTAATGTGAGGTGTTTCTAACTTCGAATGAACTACGTATTTTAATAATGAACTAGATTTTCGCCCGCGGCTTCGCCCGCGTTTTCAAAGGAAAACCCGCATAGTTCCCGTTCCCGTGGGATTTCCGGGATAAAACCTACCCTATGTGTTAATCCAAGTTACTTTCTATATGTGTGCTAAATTTCATTGTAATCCATTCAGTAGTTTTTACGTGAAAGAGTAACAAACATCCATACATCCATACTTACAAACTTTCGCCTTTATAATAGTAGTAGGATTAGTAGAAACAATCTTGTGGGTATTTATGTGTGAAACCGAGTAAATTGAAGTCCTGTGTCCCCCCTAGTGGGGTAAGGGGCAGATGCATTATTCTACATCTGTTTCACTGATCGATTTTCTTTAAGGACAAGTAGATCAGCCTTCGGTCCTGCAAGACCGAGACCGTGATATATATGTAGCAATTGATTTATTTTTTTCAAATTTTTGTCGATATTGAAACCGATTTATTCGAATGTTATAACTTTATTTAAAATTCGGAAGTTATTTAATTAAATACGCAACTGTACGTATTTTTTATATATGCTTACAATTAATAAATGAAGCAGTGAAATCTAAAATCATATGGTCTAAGATCCGAATATAGGTCGACCTGCACCGGCGTGATAATAGAATGAGACCAATTTTATAATAAATGTAGTCTATTAAAAAATCTATTAAAGATGGGTTGACTGAAAAAATCCTGGACAGGACATTTTTATTAATTTTTAAAAAATATTTTTTTTAATTAATTGCAGTACTTATCAAGATAATTGACTTAAAGATGCTGGTTTCACTTCGGTTTTTACAAACTTTAACGGAACAACACGGCATTGTCAAATAATACCCGGCCGACGGTCGAACGTCAACTGAATGCAACAAACAGCATGTGTTCTTTTTTTGGGCATATTGCTGCGACACCGGCCCCGCCCCCTAACCATATCTCCCTTTAGTTTCTGTGATCTGTGGTCTCATTCTATTATCACGTCGGTGCAGGTCGACCTATATTCGGATCTTAGACCAATATCCTTATCATCATAGTAACACGATAACTCGTTTCCTACGATTATACGTAGAAGTGTATCAGTCTAAATAAACGATATAATATTATATGCATATTGAAGATTCGGTTTATAATACAGTTTTATTAAAGTCAGATAAAATAACAAATAAACTATGGAATTACGTATAGGTATAGATATAGGATAAACAATTAATTATTAGTATTACCTGTTAGTTTTTGTAATAGCTGAATCATTTTTGATATGATTTTCCTGGGCAGTTGTTATCAGGTAGCAGCACTAAAATAACCAATTTAGAAGGAAATATTTAAAGGTTATGTTGGAAATTGTAATTTTAACAGTTTTAAAACATAAATATGTTACATTTTATTCTGAATTATAGACGTGTGGCCTTTATAAGTGCATTGATATGGATACGATTTACGTTTGATTAAATTATTTCGATTATATACTCGAGTTGATTTAAATAAGGTATGTAATATAATATACTATGCTATAAGTAATGTTTTATGACCCTTTGTGTGCAGTTTACCTTTCAAATTACAGTCAGGCGATTAATAGAGCGAGTTTGATATTTACTGTTATAGCAATGATTTATTTAATTGGTTAGTTCGTGAAATACATTTTAAAGTTGGTAGTTATTCCTTCTCATATTTTTGTTTAAAATTGAGATTTTTTATGTGTAGTAGGTACGTAAATTCACTCTTTGACCACAAGTTTTTGAGGGAATGAAATCATTAGTTTTATATTACTTTTAAGTTTCGATTATAAATCTATTTTTGCTTCTGAAATTGTTGTGTATGGTAATTTTTATTCGTTGTTTCTGTGAACTGTATTTCTAAACAATATAGCCAATATAGGTAACTATGGTGAAATTATCTATTGTTACCTGAGTTTGAATAAAATGAATACATTTTCAACCACAAAATATTTTGCTTACGTCTAGAAGGGATATAATATGAAAGCAAATCGTAATACTACGGCCACACTACCGTGATATGCCAATAATTATTGCCACAACTTTAACAACACCTAGGTGTAACCACGACTTATGGCCATAATTCTACAATGCCAATCAATATGACAAATGGCGGTAGGCAATAGCTCCGGCGGCGGTATTCTTTCGCACATCAAAGAAGATTACCGCCGTAATTATTGCGTATGCGGCCACACTACCGTTTGTCCAGTGTGCAATATATGAGCTCACCGGCGACGCACGTATCGACCGATATGGAGTGGTCAAATGAAAAAGCGCTCGATGGCGCAAATTTTTGGAATTCTTGGAATTCTTCTCTTTGGGATCTTGGGGATACCCAACAGAAGAACTATAAACATCGCAGTGTACACAATGATGCGTAGCGTCGGATCAAACAAAATTTATCATTTCCAAGTACAATAGATGATTTGAAAAAGAAAAAATCCTTTTTAAAAAGAAAAGAAGCCTTGATGAATTATTACAGAAACCATATTATATATTACTTAATTATTAACTAATATTTTTTTTGCTGCGGTAAATGCCAATAATTACCGACATATCTAGGTAAACTGTAGTGTAACCACACCAGTTCATGCAGTAATTTAGACGGTAATTTAATGCCATAATTATTGCGGTAACAGCCCGGTAGACGGTAAGGTAGTGTGGCCGTAGCATAAAAGTGTTTCAAAGATGTTGGCAGTTCTCCGCGTGTGACTCAGAGTATCTCAGTGAATTCGATTTTACGAGCTTGAAATTGGTAAAACGTTTGCAAAGGAATTGTAGGGTATATAAAATTTGCTATAAAATTGTTGTTTTTAACTGGATTCGTGTAATTGAGGTGAAAGTATCAATCTGGTTTAAACTATCTGTGTTTATTATTTATTGTTAATCTAATGTTTGTTTTTGTAGGCTAAATGAAAAAAATTTCCATACGAATACCATAAAACAGATATTAAAGCTGTATAAATAAAAGTAATAACTTACAATAGATCAATTAGGTATCGCACCATATTTATTTGTAAAGAAAATAAACAAATATTATTTAATATGATTTTTACGCCATACAAAAAGGCCTTTTGTTTATACAAAGGGACTAATATATTTGGATAGGACCAAGAATTATTTAAATTCTTTTGTTTATTTTGGTATAAAATGTAGATTATTATATTGGTCTATAAAGTATTTGTCACAGTAACGGTTAAATGGTTTTCTGGTTTGATTTGAATTTTTTATCTGTGGCTTAGTGGTTAGTATATCAGTAAGATGTAATGATGGTTGCGTAAATGTGTAACTTTCGTTTCAATCGATTTTGAAAAGGTTTTGTCTTTTTGTTGTAATATTATTGGCTATTTTCAATTTCAAAGAAGAATTGAACACTTACCTACGTATTTTTTTATGGAGATAAATGTAAAATGCAATAATGCAGTAGACCTATAACTTAAATAAAAGTAGGATTAACGTGAAATATAACTTGTGCTCTATAATCTATATTCATTTTTTTTTTTTTCATAAAAATAATTAAATCTGGTCATTTCAAGATATAATTTATTGCAATAACTATACTAGATATGCAAAGATCAATTTATCCAATAGGAGCTGTATGATTGAATTGTATAGTTAGTATCATAGTAACAATTGCGTTTATTGAGTTGTTTTGTTCTATGACGAGAGGAAGATGTTTTTTTATTGTCGACACTGTCAATCATACTTCATGAAGATTGCTCTGTCTGTGATAGTTACCTACTAAATAGTTATGATGATAAAACTAAGATCGTGGATGAAGACGTGTCAGTATTTTAATTATGTACCCTAAAAAAATAAAACATTTCAGTAACATAGACTTAATCGAAAATTCGAAATATTATACCTATTTAGAATTTTCGGCTAGGTAATGATTACTTTTTTTACTCCAAATAAACTATACTTTCACATTACACCTATAACAAGTCACCCTGTATAACGAAGATCTCAAAAGGTGTTAGAAGTCTAAATGTAGGTAACTAGGTTTTACTATAGTATACTGAAGTGTTTAGTTTAGAAAATACACGGCTAGTGTGCTTTGGATTTTATTTCATATTTGCACAATCCTGCATAAATATGAGGTAAAGATTATTATCTTAATAGCGGCATACCGGATGTCCTCATAAGATTTGTCGCTTATCCTTGATATGATATTTGGCTTCTTAAATAATATAATTCCGCAAAAGCATAAGTAGGTAATGAATATAAGAGAGATGTTGAGAAATAAAACCGAAATAATAGGGATCACGGGTGGCCGAGAGACTAGGCGTTTGCGTCGCGTCGCCCTGGAATGGCAGAAAGACGCGAGTTCGAATCCAGGCCGAGTGATGGAATTTTTTCTATTGTTTAAAATTTTAAAAATTTATCATTTACAAAGCATTTGAATGTCATAAAACTAAATATCGAAGATGTTGTTTCATAAAATCATTATTGATACAAGAAATACTAAAAAAATATGTTGATCTTGTACATAGGCCAATATTTAACAAACGTACGTCAAGCGTGTCATATAATTACTACGTTTCAATATGTATTAGTACATATTTGATTGCTGAACATTAGCTGCCATTGACTGAGTTAACAGAACAAGCCGTAATAATAGTTTTTTGTCATTAAGTGAAGAAAGTCGCTCGATAAGTGGAAAGTGAACCGATTGTAATACAAAAGAAACTGCCTCCGGTGTTTCGAAAGTGATGCGTGAAGCCTTGAAATGACAATAAGGTAATTTGATATGGATGTTTCCTGATCAATAATTTTGGAGAGTTCTTTAAATAATTAAAGCAAGTTTATGATAAACGACGTCCATGGATAAACGTTTTGGAAGAATTGTCTTGAATCTCTTCAGACAGTCAGGAACGTATGATTTTTTCAGGATTAGAACTTTTATCTGTAGGTACTCGAAGAAACTTAAACGATTTTAGCTTTTACGCTGACAAATTTACAAAATATACAGATAAATGTAGGTACATGCTGCATAATATCTAAATATAATACCGTAAAAGTATTGTAATGTATGTTCCAATATTGTTCATATTCCTCAGTGCATTCCATATACGATTTTGCGGTAATTTATGCACCGGCTCGTTTGTCTCGATATGGTTAGACCAGTCATTGGGAATCCCACAAGCTATCCCAGTTCAAACAACTCTTTTTAATGAAGGAATTGAGAATTTGTCCCATACATAATTACATCAAAGCAAAATATATTCAAAGCTTCAAAGTATTTACATTTTATGCTATGATCTATAGAATATAATATAATAATATAATGTTTCGTTTTGGTTATTGTATAGCATGCTGAAATGAGGGAAACTGATTTATTAATGTTTTGGTTTTGAATGATAATATAGGGAAAATCATCACGTAATGCAAATTTTATGTTGTTTCTGGGAAAAGTACCAACTGTAACTATATGTGACCGCAGTCCGCATGTTTAATTTTGATTGGCTTAAAAACCTGGAATTTCCTTTGACTTTCCTTTTTGGAAGTCAATAAGAGGAAGGAAAATTTTGCTTAAAATCTACTTTCATACATCGAACTTTGGATAAATTTGTAAAGGGGTGAAATTAATGTCTTGAATTGGCGAAGGGAAAGAAAGCGGTTTTTCTAGATTTACGTTTTATCATTTCTTATATTATCCCGTTATCTTTCGATCCCCTTACATTGAGTTCAGCCCCTTGCAATAAATTTTACCCATAAAATGATACTTAAATGACCCTTCTTCAAGCGCAGTCAGTTAAAAAGCCCTGCTTTATGTGATTCATCTAAGTAATACTTAAATGACCCTTCTTTTGGCGGATTTGGTTAAAAAATAGCGTGTGTGCCGAGCACATGTGTCAGAAGTGAAACTTCTTTAACAAGATTCAAATATGTACCTAAATCGTCGCCTTACTCCATGAAGTATTGCCACAGTATTACAATATTATTTTCCTACAGTAAGGAATCGCCTTTGATGTCGCGCGATGCCGCCGCCAGTGTAGGTACTCACGCTGCCACGTGTAAATATGCTAGGGTTGTCACCAAATGGGAAATAAAACAATTTTTATCATAGCTATTAATATGTAATTATTTATTCACATGTACATTAAAAATAATTGTGATTGTTGAATCTAATGTAATTATTTATACAGAAACATAGTATAATAATTATGTCGCCGCAGTGACATTGTCATTGCCTATTGATTAATTATTAACAACCAAATTTACTTATTCTCAAATTTACTTTATACATTTCCTAATACGATATTGGAATTATATACAATTCCTAGGAAGATTATACATTTCCTAGGATATCTATGCATTAAATAGTTTATTAAACAATATTTTATAAATTTCCTAAATGGTATCGGAATTGTACACATTTCCTAGGATTTGTATACAATTCCTTGATTTCATACATTTCTGGTAACATATACAATTCCTTGATTTCATACATTTCCGGTAACATATATTATATGTAATGAAATAACATTTCATCATTATTCAAATTTGGCGCGCTTCGCGTGTTCATGTTATCTGTGGCTCGGATTGACGTAGCAGAAAGAAAAAATGGCGAGAAACGATTAAAAATTTTTTTATTCGCGGATTTAATAAGTACATACATGATAATAAAATTATTCCAATAGGTATCTAACCCAATATCCTTGTCAAATGGACTAATAAGAAAGTAAAATAGATCTTATGTATTGTATTTTATGTATTTTGGCAGCACAATAAAGAGTATAAATAAATAAATAAATAAATAAAATAGATCTTATTACAAGTTAGCCTAAAGTACATATTATGTTGTTAAATGATATCGCCGAGGCCTTTGACACAAGCCGCCTTTGTCGCAAGCCGCCTTTACTGCGATTGATGTTTTTGAGAATGTAAATAAACAGAATGGAAGCAACCTTATAACTCAATAAATAAAGTATATTTTTAAATGTAGTTCCGTTTATAGTAAAAGCCGCTTTGCGTGTTTTATTGTTTCGTCTTTCACATTCGTTACAAAAATTGTGATCCACTGCACTCTTCCTAGTTTATAATGCCAACTAAAAAAAATGAGAAACGAGTTTCGACACGAAAAAAATCTCAATCGTCACCTAGGAACGTATCCCCTATAATCCCATATAAATTACCATTCCGTATTCACGGTTTCTGTATTCGCGGCATATTTATGGAACATATACCCCGCGAATAAGGAACTTTTACTGTAATTGAGGATTTATTATAAGTGGACTTTAAATGTCGTTTCTTTGAATTTACAGGTGAGATTACATATTTTAAGTTGTTGTAGTAACAAACTATTTGTATGTTAACTATTGTGAAAACTTTAAAATAAAAACTTTGAATTAACAGAGAAACAAATTGGTTTTCTTGAAAATCATCAATAATATATTTTATATATATCTTATAGCTACTTAAAATATGTATAGTCAAAAACATCTTCAACATCTTTGAATTGGTACTAAACAGAATTTGAAAAACCTACCTCTCGTCGCGAGGAAATCTATGAAACTTTATGTCCTTGGATTTAAATGTAGATTTGCATCCATAAACACAACAGTTTATGCCCACCATTATAGAATACGGAAGTATAAATTATTACACAAAAAATCTCTGAAGCGTCTGCCCTTCGCGATAGGTAAAGCAATCTCAGCGTGATTGCTTTACGCGGCCCGCGTCGCCCGACCCCCGCCAGTTCCCCTCCGTTTCTCTGCACAAGTACATTCGTCGCACTACTGTAGGAAATATGGTAATACTGTGGTATTGCCATTGCCACGCGACCTTGAAATTTTACTCTCAATGCGCCTTAAGAAGTTTTACTGCAAAAAGGCCTGCTTTCTGTGATTCATCTTGTAATGTATATTTAGTTTAAGATAGTGCGGGCAAGCTGGGGATGCATGGGGTCAAGAACTTCACGTCTAGTCGTATCGAACGTATGATTATTTATTGACCACAACAAGGATTATGTGCGAAATGTGTGCAAGCCACTTTGGATTGTCAGTGGTGAGAATAGAGGTGATATTCCTGTGTTGTGATTGTTGCGATCGGTCGTTGCGGTCGGTTGTAACAATTAGCTGCATTGTTAAGGTGTGTCCCCGTTTGGGTGTAACAGTGTTCGCACGATTGGTTTACTTACTACTAGTTCATACAAGATTTTATAGAATTTTAATAAGCTTCATAAAAGTATTTCGAACTGAGGCTTTTTTCAACTTTGCCCAAACATCACGTCCGTCCTCTAATTTTCATTATGACAATCTCTCATTATTTTTGACATTTGAACAGTTTAATAAAGCAAAATAATGACAAGTGAATTTATTACAACATTAACCTCATGTTATTATACATTTTTAACAAATTTAATTGACACAGTTACACTACAATAACACAGTATAACAACAGCCTTAATTACATAATCAAATAATAAAAACCGTATCTTCACACGTGCTCCTATTTATTCAATGAACGCGTATAGTGTAGTAGACATTACAACACAATGTGGGCGGACCCTAACAAGCGGTAATTAGTGTAACAATGGAATTTGCTTTAGTGGCCTTTACGTACGTCTGTGGTTTTGCAGTTTCCTTTAAAGATGTTGTTATAAAATTAAAGCATCACACATGCTCCTATTTATTCAATGAGCATGTATACTGTAAAGTAAAGATGTAGAAGAATGTGTATAATGTATATTAGACTTTACAATACAATGTGGGCGGACCCTAACAAGCGGTAATTAGTGTAACAATGGAATTTGCTTCAGTGGCCAATTCTTAGAGTTTTACGTGCGTCTGCGGTTTTGTAGTTCCCGTATAGATTGGGATGTTATTTTGTTGTGACGGTGCATTGGGATAATGTAGGTTGGATTTGTAAGGAATTTACAGGAATTTAAATTTGATCTATGTATTGTGTTCTTCATTTCGATCTTTTGAATTTTGCTAGATAGGGCAAGCATATAATATTGTATTGGAGACTACTAAGACTAATTAAGGATTTTGATTTGAAAATACTTTTGATCTTTGCCCAATATCTAACTCGAGTAAACGGGGAGATACAGCACTACTTCGTAAATGATAGCAACACCTTTAAATAAATAAAATAAAAATCGTATATTAACTTCTAAGTTGTTAAATTTAATAAGCTTCTTCCTTATAATTTTCCAGCTTTATTAATAAAGTGAATAAATTTTATTTGCCATGATGATTTATGTAGGGTAATTAAATGGTATGTTTGTATAATTAAAGCAAATTCCACTTAAACTGTACGATAATATTCTAAGAAACTGTTGTTTAAATATAATATATTCAGATACATTCTTCGCATATTTCCAACTTGTTAATTCTCATGTTTTCACACTGTCTATAATGGCTTTTTTTTAACTTTAAAGAGGATTGACTTTATCTGGTTTTAATATTCTTTTTCCAATAGAGAGATGGGCTATCTTTTTATCTCTCACGATTTACCTTTATTCCTAAATTGTAACTAAGTTATAATATATTTTCAATTCATATGCCGATTCAAGGCAGATAGAGCCAGCGCGAATGGAAAACAAAAGTACTTAAATCCAATTTCGTTGAGCTTTTTAGTTACAATTCAATCGTTAACTTCGCTTACCAAGCAAATTCTTAAAAGTTATAAATTTTCAAAACTTAACATAAAGTTTTGAGTTTAAATAAATATTCATAAACGTAACCAAGCTTTCACAATTAACGTCCCGCTCTAAATAAATTCAAATACACGTACATACGCGTAATTTACTTCCTTTTTACTGAACTAGGTCAAAATAGTTCATCCCGTAGGATTTGGAGCGAGCGAGCTTTAAACAGACGCATCCTGTATTCTAAGATATAGTAATAACATGCGTTGAAATACTACGTCCTGAAGAGGATTTAGGATTTACGCTACTCAGAAAGGTGGTTTTTGAAAGCAAATAGTACAAGTTGGATATTATTTTAGATCATAATGTAATTGTAACTGAATATTTTGTCTAGTTAGTTATCTAATTGCATATTTTGTTTGTTAAATATAAACCAGTTCAGTGGTTTTGCATGAAATATTAATAAACATATTTTGTATTGTTATGTGGTGCTACTGACGGATCTATTATTTTAGTATTAAAAAATTTGTGAGTTCAGACATTTGGAGTATGCGTGCATGCTTTTGCTCATGTTTATCCGTTTGTCCTTATCAAGATGCAAACGAGACATTTAGAAATATGTATGTACCTTTTAAATTTCTCAAGTATTGTACTGTGAAAAGATTGGAATAGCGAATGTACTTGCGATTTTTTGTTAGTAAAATTGCCAAGATGATATTTAATTACAATTATTATGTGTGAATTTAACATTTTTTACTTTTATTCCCAAGCACATTGCCAAAGATTTGAGGGCAGCCGTAACACAATACATTGAGAGCACCACTTGACACTTGTTAATTAGGCATTTTCGTGCGCACACATGCGACATGGCGTCGAAATCGTTTTAGATGTGGCGGGAAATAAATGTTCTGGAATGTTCTGTGTGGTTTGGTATGGAATGGTGTGATAATTTGTGTGGTAACGCTGGTTTATAAGGACTTGTTAAAAGTGCCTTACGATTGACCAGTTGAAGGTTTCAATGTTTACTGTGACTTTGTCTTATTCTGTTCAATTCTGTGGCTGGTCACCTATGGCTGTGATCGGTGGCCCGTTTGCGCGGACCGTAAAATTTGGAAATATGTACCTACAAATTTGGAAACATACTTCTCATGTAGACTCTATCTAAAATATCTTCTACACATTAATTATATTAAAACTTTAAAAGTATAGCCTATAGGTATATTTTATACTTAGTTTCTTCACGTTCATTATGTATAAAGATTAAAATAGTGCTGCTATACGTCACCCAATACCTACGTAAGTTAGTAAATAGGATTATTTGTTATTTATACATTATCTAATAAATAACTCCTTACTTTATTTTTATCAATTAGATACGTTATAATGCGCTTATATGGTAACTGAAGAGTCGGTTAAGTCACTTTATGTAACTTATATCATTAATAAGATATTAGAAGTGGGTTGTAAAGTTGCAGACTAGTTTAAGGGCCGGTTTGCCGATAATGTCTCTGATAACTTATTTGACACATTTTGACGTTAATTTTGATACGTTATTTGTCACGATCACGATCGCTGCAAATATTCAACCTATAAATTCAGAATTTGTATTATTTGTTTACTTTATTTGTATTCTCAAATAGTATTTTCACTTTTCCTAAGATTACTACGCAGCTATATATAATATAATATATATGCTATTTTGGGAAATACCGCAGTAAACGGGTGTTAATCCTCATTTTAAAATACTTCAAAACCGCATAATTTAAAAAATACCCAACAAAAAAAAGGTACCAGGAAGGTATCGCGTTTCGCTAAAGGTGCACACTGCACTCTGCAGAACTAGTTTAGCCTCGATTGCGCCCACGCGCGTGCGCAGCTGTCCCTCTGAGCTGAGTAAGCGAAGGCAGGTGTATTGTGCAGTTTTTTGGTTGCACGTGCCTTTTAAAGATGATTTTTGGGTATATGGTAATTAATTTAATGTAAGAAACAGATTTTGTAGATTAAACATTTGGTTGTTTATGACATTAAGGCAGAAACTAATCGATGCGTTTTACTGTTAGAAAGCCACATTTGCCCAGGAACATAGGATTTAGGAAGGAACATATAGGCATATTTTTATATTGTATACAGTGATCAGTGAATCTGCGATGAGCGGCTTATATTTAACAAGCTTTAAAAACGTTTTTTGGACGTGTTAAATGGTCTCTTTTTCTAAAAAGGGACTTAAAGGAATAATATTAATGATATGAAAATGTATCTTCATTTTACAATTGTGTTTGCGCTAGTATGAGTAGGTATAACTTCACAATCTGCTTAAAGAAATATATAGGTATGCGCACTGCATATTACTGACCACACAATTTACTTCGCTTATACCTTAACCCTTCGTCTTGGGGAAACCCCACAAAACCCTCCCTTGGCTTTAAGCTATTTTTCTTCACAGTCCACATAATATCGTCCACGTTTTAAAATATAGTTTCTGCACATAGAGATAATATGTACTACGTACTAGAGAGGCCATCGCTACTACACTCTCTTTAACACGAGCTAGAGGCATTAGGTGAGCTAGAGGTGTTAGGTTTTTTCGTTACGGAATTATCACATTCGGTTCGGCCGCGCTCAAAGTCTGAGATAAAAGCCATGCAATAGCTTAATAGTCACCATACTTCTTTGTACATAAAACTAACAAGAAATGAATGCACGCAAGAGCTTTTAAAATTGATAAAGTATATCTCATCTTAAATTCAGTATTTTATGTAATGTATTAAGCTGGAAGCAAAGTGCTTCATTACGGATAATTTGCATGCTAATGGTATGCTCTTATTTTAACTAAACTAGATTGCTACTTTTAGAGGTAATGACGATTGCGTGACTATTAAATTGGATTTTATATACTTTATGTAGGAGTTATTTACTAGCTATGGAGTAATTATACGCATAAATAAAGTGAAAGGCTTGTTATTAGTAGCTTACTTTAATATTAATTAATGATATGACATCTTTTAAGCTGCAATTTGCTAGCGTGGTGGATTATGACTGTTCCCAGTGGAAAGGAAATGATAATTTACATAATAAGTATTTAATCTTCTAATATAATAATACCAGCCTCTATACCAGTAATTAAGTATAATGCCGCGTTAAGGAAACTAATCCTCCGTTAGGTCATGGTGGGACACTCCCTTACATTAACGATCCTTTAAAAGAATTAACAGCGTGTTAAACTAACTAACAGAGCATGGTGAAACTGGGTCTTAAGCTGAAGTTTGTTTGTCTGTTTGCTCGCGGTACCTAATGTCAGGTGAACTATGAGTTGCAATAGAATTATAGTATCTATGAAAGCTAAGGCTCTATTTCTATAGCATCATAATATGATTAATACGAGCGAAGCTGCAATGAAAATCTTGAAAAAATGTTCGTATTGAGAGCAAACAAAGATGCGTAGATCAGCTTGTATTTAATGTAATCATAATGCGGTAATGATGGCGTAAAAAACTAATTAAGAAAGATAAATGAACACAAGAAAGATAACCCAGTTTTTACTGTAGGTACTTATTAGCATAAGTTTTTATCACATGTGCAACGTCAAGATTGCAAGTTAAAAGTTGGAATTTTATTATTTTAAGTTTCCCTGTTAGTAACCAAGGAATGTAAAAAATCATAACTCAGACATTTATTTATTCAATCAGACTTCTTCTAGAAGCATTTTTGAATCGTCATAACATATTTTTAAAATTTACCACCGATTCGAAAGCACTGGAGGAAAACTGGCAAGAATCTCAATATCTATTGTAAAATATTTTATTCCGAGTTGGTATTGGACAATAACAATACGAGTCATAGCTGATAAAAATGTAAACAACAGTAAAATAAATTAACACCTGACGATGATAGGTATCATCGTCAACACAATGAGTCACGGATTTTCCGTTTAAAATTATTTTTCTCTCACGTTATTCATTGAGACTATAAACGTAAGAATATATGATTTGAGTCATGTTTCTTAGGATTGTCATGATTGCATTCACGTAGGTGTATTATATTTCTTGTTTGTTTTATAACCGGCGCCTAGAGTCGTAAAAATCTGGTAAATAAATATAAATTATGGATAGAACAGGGAATGATTGATTAGAATTGGATTGAAGAATACTAAAATTCTACTAATGTTCATGTACTTTTATTTTGTTTATATTAAAACTCAATAGTTTTACTATGTAGGTAATATGTTATATGAGGGCGTTGACTTGAGTTGACTAAAATGTCTGTTATTTTTAGTTGTTTCTAAACAACTAAAAATTTTAATTTAAAAAGTTATACAGTATATTCCACTATTAATTCCCTTCTAAAAATCCAATCGTACTTTAGAAAAATATAAATTAGGAGAGATACACTGGTAAAAAAATCGATTTTAAGATATTATGTGAATATCGTTATAATTGCAACACACTAACCTAAGAATTAAAATGTCGAAACGAGTTTCAAATATAAATTACATAGACTAGAGAGCATGACAATTGGGTGACCTTATAGCCTATAGGCTTCAATATTAACTATTGTTTACCACGAACTGTAGGCTTTTGAGGTCTTACCGTTTGTCGGCGATTCAACCGTGAATTCGTAAATGTTCGAAATTTGCATTGTTTAGCCCGAGAGCTGGAGTGCTATTTGAATAATGTATCGTATTTTGGCAAATTACGTGATATAACTGAGCATTGTTATAAAGCATTGTGATTTGCAGATTTATCTGAATTTAACAAATAAATATTTTAATAATGATCGTTTGCACAGTTGACTACTACAAGATTTTATTTATCAACCTAAATATTTCACAGCAGTGAAATCCCACTTCAATGTTGTATTATTCCTTTAATTATACATGCAGTTGTGAGCTGATGCTCTAATATAATTTTATTATCTCCATAAGAGAAAACCAATCAAAATGCTATAACAATATTCTAATGCAGACGGCTTGATTGAAGTAGAAAGTTCATTAATTATACATTTGTTTTGTTAATGTTCATTCAATTCTGAAACTTGATTCTGCTAAAAGAAAGGATGCAAATGTAAATGATCTTATATTTATGATTCTCTAAATTGATGCATAATTTAAAACGAAATTTGATTAGTGGCAATTGATACGAATTTCTTTTCCATTAAGTGCATAGTATTGGTACGTTTCAGCTATACATTTTACCCATTTTACCATTAGAATGTCTAATTTCCACTTACATTATTTGAATAATCCTTTACATTTAGTTAATAAAGACCAAATAATCTAATTTGATATTTTCCATGTATAAAAAAAAAATGGTTGCCTGTAAAGTCGGTTTTACGGGCGAAGATTTTACGTGACAACGTCTTTTTCTCGGTAGAATATTTATGTGCTGCGCGCGCGGCAGACCGCGGGCCTCTCTCTCGTTCGGTGACTCATCGTAACGTTACCGAGCGTTACACTTTTTCATAAGTGACTCCCAGTCGCAACCTAATTTAAGACGTTGTCACGTCAAAAAGATGACTTAACAAATCACCACGCCGTCACCTAGCCTATAAACTGGTTCACCACAAGTAGTCCAGTAGACGAGACAAGTGCATTTAGCTCACAAACGGTTTCGTTATCTCGGCTACAATGTGATCCGAGTCGTAATGCTGTACACCTCGACTGCGCAGGAAATGTAGTCGAAATATTATGTGGTCGATATGCGGGCTATGTGGAGTTCGTGGGAAAGAGTGCATTGAAATGTAGGTGACTGTGTAGTAGTGTGAATTTGTTTTTGCGATATATTTGAAGTAGATGTATACTACGTGTTGTAATTGATAAAGGAGACTACTCATTATTCGTACGTAGTCCATTCGATACTCATGAAATAAGAACGTGCCAGTAAAATTGTCTGATTTTATTTTATTATTATTCAGTTTCGTTTTCACAACCATGCATGGCTTTCTAGTAAAAATATTATCTAGATAGTCAATTTAGCTACAGCTAGCTCAAAGAACAGGAACATGAGTAACACTCGAAACTGTTAAGCGTCCTTCTGGCGCAATCGAGTAAAGATATAGCCTACCAACCGCCCACGTAAACCAAGAATAGTACAGTTCTCTTTAAGCCCAACACGTTGGTTCAGCACTTATAAAGATCACCTTAAACTTGCCTTAAACTATGTTTAAATATTAAACAAATAGTAAAGATTGTACACGTTTGTCCTCCTATCCTTCATTAATTCTAAACGCGTTTGTCTCCAGACACACGACACGGATACCGGTGATCCGTGAAATATTACCGTGGCCCTGTCCGCTCGTATTGTATTTCCTGCCCTTTTGGTTAGGGAGCCAGGTGCAAATTTGGTTAACTATTTCCTCTCAAGAGATAATTCGTCAGACGCATGAGAGTATAGTATTATAAAGCCTCGTGAACGTCAGCTGGCGCTCGGTTGGGGGGGTGAGCGGTTGTAGCCTCCCACGCACATAGGAAAAAAAATACATTCATTCATTCATTTCCTCTCAGCTAAAAATTTGTCAAATTGTAGCTAACCCAATATCTCAACGAAAAAAAATAGTCAGCTGGTTACAACATGGTGTATTATACGTCAGCTGGTGTCTCGAACATGAAAGTTAAATTTAAAGAAAAATTTATTTTCCGTTATTTCCTCTCAAACAAAAATTTACCTGATGATAGCTTATATGTAACTGTGGATAAATATATATGTCAGCTGGCTGTATCTTGGTGGAAAAACCGTCAGCTGATACGGGAGGCTACAACCGCTCTTCCCCCCAACCGAGCTCCAGCTGACGTTCACGAGGCTTCATAATACTATACTTTGATGCATTTTACTAATTACCGCTTGAGAGGAACTTGGTCATAAAATCTGCTGCTGGCTCCCGGACCATTTTAAACCATCAGGGCTTTCTCAATGTCCTAATGTTACTTAGAAGGTAAAGGCGGTAACTCGCGTCGTTCAAAGGACATGAAAGTAAATGCAATATGTTTATGAAGTATGCTCAATTATAGTTTAAGTGTGGCTAATTAACCTGATTACTTAGATTCTTCAGTTACTTCTACGATTATTTAATCATGCCTGTTACTAATGGTGTGTACGTCAGCAATCAGTATGGACCGTTGTTGAAGATTCATTTATGTTGTTGGCTTGGCTGCTAGCTCTGTGTAGTGTGTATCTGCCTTTAAGTTAATTCTACAAAAAGTTAATATATTTTTATTACCTTTAAGTGCAAAAATGTTAACTACATTTAATATATTATATATACAAGAGGTCTTCCTTTTAAGTTTATATAATAATGTGTGTCATTGCATAATAAGGAGAATGGGTTTATTATATTTTTTGAGTATGTGATATAATTGCGAATTGAATTAAATTGTTCCGATGATATAATTGCGAATTTAAAGAATTCAGATGGATATTAATGTTGTAATTAGTGCGTAACACTGTTTTATTATTTAAAATTGCTGTACAAATATGTATTTTTTTTTCTCATCTATATGCAGCATAAAAAATATTATATTTAAAGCATAAAACCATATCATATTCTCTTTTCCAGTTTTGTATTTCAGACAGTAATGATTTAAAATAATACCTACCTAGTTGTTCTACTTCTTTATTACTTTAATATTACTAACAAATGTTTAATTAAAGTGTAGTAGGTATAATGTTCTATAGCTATATAATATATATTATAAGATGCATAATGCCGGTGGGTTTCGTAAGTGCAATCGATGCATAATTTTCGCAATCGTAGGGAAAGTAGCCTGGTCGCTTTTTGGCCTCGTACTTTGTGGGTTTCATTTCTTTAATATAGAGATGAATATTATAGAAGTATTTATAGTATTTTTTACTGAAAAATTTTTTTTATGTTTATTTATATGATGTCATTAAGACGATAGTTTTGTCATCATTACGAAATTTTAAATCTCTCGGCGAAAAAACTTTTTCTTTCTAGAATTACAACATAGTATAAAGAATTATAGGTATATAACTATTTTATATACTGATATCTACAGTTTAAGCGGATGTGAAATGCATATGCCCCATGCCCTACTAGAGAGAATTATTTTTTTAACATTGAAATTATTATCAAGTGTGTAACGAAATTGCAGCTCTATCTATCCCGTATCAAGGTTGAAAATGCATTAATACAAAACCGGATTAAGCGTAAAAAACGCATTAGCATGCGTGCATTTATGTCGTCATTAAATACATTGAATGACCTGTGATATGTACATAGTATAAAGAGAACATACGTACGTCAAATAGATTCGATTCGAGGCATGGATCGAATAGTTTTGATTGTTTTTTTCTGGCTCATAGCTTGGTAGTTGGTAATGGTAATTAGGCGCTTTATATGAATTATTATGTTTGATATATTTATGAATCAATCAATCATAAAGATCGAAAGAATATGGGACGTTATGAAATCAACGCTTTTTTTTAGAACCTATTTATGTAACTTAGAATATAGTAGCAGCAAAAGCTGAGAAACAGTATTTTGTTTCTGATTTTAAATGTTAATTGAATTAAGTAAATCCAAAATTTACTTAATTCAATTAATTGTACACTTATTTTGAGCTTTTTAAGATCGAAATTTGTTTTATGTTGTTTTGTTAATTTACAATATTAAATCTGCTTACATCAATATCATGCGTGAAACTAGTTCAACGATATATTGATTCATACAACTATCTACATAATAATGTAGTACAAATAACTATGTGTAAATCTCAGTGTATATTTCACTAAAGCTATTAAATTCGTTAATAGCCAGTTAGTGAAGTAATCAAAGGCGCAATGAAATATTACCGTATGCAATAGGGACTGTATACAAACGACATGCGTGTGCGCATAGCCGTGACTGCGCGGCGCAGCTGACGGACGGATAATATAATAGACTAGCAACACACCGTGACGTTGTCTGCGTATCACAAACATAATTATGGTAAATGCAGGAATAGATTTATTAAATAAAGTGTAAGGCTCGATTATTTAAATTGATCATAATGATCCAATATCAAAAATTTATTTATTTAATAATGACCAGGCCTTTAATTTATTTCTTATAGCTTATTACCTTTTAAGGTCGGATAATAACAAAACGATTCTTAAAATATAAGCTTAATTAATAAAATTCAACACAAAGACCTGGCGCTTTAATTAACAATGTCATTATTTTAATGTATTTTTGCATTATTCTCCTCAATCAACATACACTTTTGCATTGTAGTACCTACCCACTTCTAAAGAAAACAATAAATAGCAGACATACAAGTTGACTAAAAGCTAGTCTCGTAAAAAATAGTTTACCAACAATTATATTTAATACAAGATTTATAAATGGTCGTTATATCGCCTGAAACTGGTTTGTCGAGGTGAACTAGCAACGGTTGAGATTAAAAATAAGCAGAACTTAAACGAAAAAAAAAAAAAAATTAATAGCACAGTTTAAAATGGTGGTATGAAACAACCCTTGTTGTTTATTTGTTGATGTTGAGAGGTTTAATCTATTTGGTATCGTTTTGGTGAAGCAAAATGAAATATTATGACTTCTAATCCTGCGTAAAACCTATTTCAATTTTATTTCTATAAATATACATCTGATTTCGAAATTATAATGTTAATTATTAACTTACTTTTTCTCCTATAGGTTCAGTTTATTTATATTAATGTAAGGGCATAAACATTTGATATCCGTTACGTGGATTGATTTTCTTCACAGCCTCACAGGCATGTAGGTGATCTTTGTATCCAACAGGATTCGAACCTTAGATCTCTTGTTTCACACCTTGTCGCCATGTATTTATTATTTCCTTTGACTAAAATTCTGAGAGACTGAACGGTGGACCATCCTGCAAAAAATCAATTATTTCAATGTATCAGCTTTATCCACATCTGGATAAAGAAAAAGTTGAACGCTTAAGAAAAAGATCACGATGAAACCAACACATTTCGTAATAATTCCTCATAACCCAATTTCGACTAAGGTCGTTAACATTCACCATTTCAAATCGTCAAGACGCAAGTCTCAGAGGGTCGTTTTTTTACAATGGCGCCGAAGCCGTTTTTGAAGTGAAACTTCTTTAGGCGCGTTGAGAGTAAAATTTCAACGTCGCATGGCAACACCGTCACGTCATGAAGTAAGGCGACGATTTTGGTATCTTTATCAGTTTCACTTCTGACACGTGTGCTCGCACACATGCTCTTTTTTTACAATGGCGTCGAAAAACGCATAAAATGTCCTGCGCTTTTTATACCGTGACGATGACGCACGAACTGTGAACTTCCTTCCATTGTCAAATGGGTATCTACGGTTAATGAACTGGCTTGTATTCAGTTTTTAATATGCGTTTTGTAGATACCCTTCTTTCTATGTTGTTAGTTTTTACATGGATGGTAAAGTTGGAAGGAAGTAGGTAGATTTGTTGATCCTAGATTGTAATGAGTGAGATACTTTAATTTAATGAAATTTTTTGAATTATGTAACTGTGTTGTTATGCACAATTTTTGACCTACTTAAAGGTAAAAAATATTTATAATAGGTACATTAAAAAAAATTGTGATATTGTTTTCTTCTGAAAGTAAGCAGTAGCAATGTAGGTTTGAGTGGTTTAGAATTTAGATTAATCGGGTTTGTTTATTTCGAGAATTTCGCTATTGTGTTAGTAAATACTTACTCTGCGGTATAAATGTAAACCAACTTATATTTTACAGAATTTTGCCTTATATCAATTGTGTCTGGAGGTCAATGACCGTATTTACTGCGAAACTTAATTCTCTAATGGGAAAATTAATTCATATTCAGCGACCTAATTGAAAAATATACCTATTTATCTAATAAATATGCTCGCCTTTTATCAATATTTTGCCTCATCAATAAGAGTTCAAATTCGAATAAAAATTAAAAACCAAGAAATGTGAAAAAATATAGCCCTTAAAAACAGTCTACAAAAATACTTTATATCATAATATTTAATAAAGGTACATTATTGATATATCAATAATAAAGTAAAAGAATATGCAGTTAATATATTATGTTATTTATGTAATAGTATTATGACTGTAGCACAGCTGTAATAGTAACCTATATCAATATGTACATAGATTAAAGGTAAAGCATAAAATAATTTTGAATATCCTTGATCTCGATTATTTGCTAAACTGATTATTATTATCAGTTCATGCATATTGCACAAAGGAAAATGCATTGCAATACATAGTATGACCACAGTATTACAATATTATTTCCTACAGTAAGGCAACGCCTTTGATGTCGCGCGATGCCGCCGCCAGTGTAGGTACTTACGCTGCCACACGAAAATATGCTAGGGTTGCAACTTGCAACAAATTGGAATTAAAACAATTGTGATTATTACTATTATGATGTTATCATTTATGTATATGTACATTCAAAATAATTTCGATTATTAAATCTGATGTAATTATTTGTTATTTTATATATTATAATTACATATATTGCAATGCTAAATATTTACGTGACACTTTATTTTTAGATGTTCTTAATTGTCTATTATAACATTTATCTGAGTAATGCATTCACATTAGGATGAACAATCTGATAAGAAAATAATGAGGACAACATATGTACATAGCTTTGATTTAAATTCAACAGATACAAATACAATCTTTCTAAAATATTGTTTCCTTCTGGGATTTCAATGTAGATTTACATCCGTACACGGAACAGTTTGTGCGCGCCATAATAGAATATGTAAGTACCTATGTATAATAAAATTATTACACAAAAAATACGACTGCGTCGTCCTTTCGCGCTAGGTAATGCAAACTAAGCGTGTTTGCATTACGCGGCCCGCGTCGCCCGACCCCCCGCCAGTTCCCCTCCGTTTCTCTGTGCAAGTACATTCGTTTCCGTACTGTATAGATATTGTAATACTGTGGTATGACTATGTACCATGTAATACCTGAATCGAATTGAATCTTAAATATTTGAATAAAATCGATTTTATATCTCACGATAAATCAAATCACAAATGGTAATGTGCATGTATAATAAACAAATATCTTGGTATATGAAATCACATAATATTTATACTAAAATTATAAAAAAATAAAAATATAAGTTTTTGTCATCATTACTCAAAATTTTAAGACCTTCGAATGTGTTAAAAATTTCAAAAGTAATAATAACAAAAAACGGTTAAAACAAACGTTATTACAGTACTCCAAAATTAATAATGCGCATGCAGATCTTCGCTAATTATCGTATTTCCAGAAACACCAGAATCACCCCGAATCATTGAATCGTAAGTGCCCTAAACAATGCACTTGCATCTTGCACCTTGTTCGAAAGAAATAGGAATCAATTCAGTCATACACAATCGAAAACAATTCGGGCGATAGATGACGGTAGCCTGTCAGTAAAAAAATTCAAAAATCCGTCAGTCGTTTTTATATAATTGTGGTGACCGCACGTGTTATCTCTGTATGGAATTATATAGAGCTGCTGTTACATACCTTTCTTAGTTTTGTTTCAAAGTTGAATTTTCCAGTAAAATGATTATTTACACAGATAGCAGATAGCAGTGGGGAAAGTGAAAATTAATAAGAGCATAATGAAAGTTCTGATCATTCTACGATATCAGAAATAGAGATAATCCCTGATTCTGGTAATCCATTTGGACTGAGATTTTAATGATTAGATTTCACAATTTAAATGTAAACCAGTGTTTGAAAATCATTTTTTTAAATATAAACTTTGTCTTATTTTAACCTTCCATACATCCACCATTACGCCAGCTTCAGTAAGACACTTGAATAGTTCTAAGTATAGAATTTTCCAAGTAAATCAATACAACAAATATATATTCGCAATCGTGTGGCTTATCCTCGCTATTAACTTACATTGAATTATCGAAACAAATTTCGTTACTTATCTCTTTTACCATAAAATCACAATAAAACTCATAATTCTAATAAACTATGCACGAAGAAAATACATTTAACCACTCTATATACATATCGTCTTCGGAGGCTCGGGGAATATGACAGTTGCCGAACAGTGACGAATTTTTCTATGCGCATTATCAGTTTGGGAGTACTGTACTTATAAACTAAAAAACTAAAAAATGCCATTTTACAATAAATTATTTTTAACATATCAAAAAGAGATTTTTAAAAACTTTTCAATCAATTATCACATGTGCGAATTGCAATAATCTCCTACAGAATACGAAATGTAGCTTACATTGTTACACTAGTAATATAAATAACAGTTTATAGTGAGTGTAACCAAAATAACCTCAGTATTTAGTCGCAAACAACTTGTGTCTTTCTTATACTAGATTCCAAATGTATTAGTGTTTATAAATCATGATTGCAATAGGCTACTTTTAACTCTATTCAAATATGAACTTACCATTGAGGACAAAGGAAACTGGTATCTTCCGCATTCTATAAATTTATAGAGATTTTATGTATTTTGTAGGTACTAGCTGTGCCGCGCGGCTTTTCCCGTTGTCGAACCTGCGGACATAATCAAATATTTCTGACTTCTGTAGCTCACATGTGTGAATCTGATGTATATTACCCGACCTATATTACTGTAAATTTTAATCCAAATTCGTCCAGTAGTTCGTGAAAGAGTAACAATCCTGTACATACATCAATCCTCGAACTTTCGCATTTCACTATCACTACATAGTATAAAACAAAGTCGCTTTCTCTGTCCCTATGTCCCTTTGTATGCTTAAAACTTTGAAACTACGCAACGGATTTTGATGCGGTTTTTTTTAATAGATAGAGTGATTCAAGAGGAAGGTTTATATGTATAATAACATTCATTAAATAGTGGAGAAGTACTGTTATTTTTGAGGTTTCTAATGTGATGTCGTAAATAATTACATTTTTTCCGCTTACATTGCAAACGCAGGCTGAACCCTACGAGTTTTATCAAAATAATATACTAAGTATTGTACACATTGAAAAGGTCTACAGAAAAGTCCGTGATGGTATATGTCTATCTCTTATGGATAACCCACAATAACTTTTTTTTGTCATTTACTTTTTACGACAAATAATGGCTAATTTTCGAAGCGATTTTAACCAATACAGCATTAATCCTTAACCAATTAAATACCTTGAATACATTGTTCATTTAATATAGATCTATATGGCCCCTTACAGCGTATGATTTAAGTGAATATTTTCGAAGATATTACAGATTTAAAAATTGCGGGACGTAGCGTTTGCGGCGGTACCGGCCGGCCGCCATTGCACCCGTGCGAAGCCGGGGCGGGTCGCTAGTATAATATAAGTTTTTGGTAGAGGAGGATTATTATGAATTTGTAGTCGGTATAAAGAAAAAATAAGAGAGGCACTAGTTTTATACATCACTTTGTTTATTAGAGAGCTTCCTAATACTTGATCGTAAAATAATTATTTTAACTATGAAGCAACAAAAATAACATTACTATGTGACTCCCGAATTATTTTCCTACTAATTTCCGGGTTTTTACTCTCTAGCAGTAGTTATTAGGTATGTCTGTCAAACACGTGTATCGAATACAATAAAACAAATAAAAATTAAACGTAAACATAATAAAAATACCAGCCGTATCATTGCAATGTACCAGGAAATCATAATGAGATAGAAATAGTGTTACATAAAGGGCGTATAAAAACTTGCACCGTAGCTAATATAAGTAGTATAACAGAAAATGTAATATGTACGTTTATATTTATGTTGTGTGTTTGATAGATATTTATCTGTATTGGAGGTTAATATCTATAAAGTTGATTATTTTTGTTACAATTTCGTAGGTATTTTTATTTGTAAAGTTTTCTTCACTACATAGTATAAAACAAAGTCGCTTTCTCTGTCCCTATGTCCCTTTGTATGCTTAAATCTTTAAAACTACGCAACGGATTTTGATGCGGTTTTTTTTAATAGATAGAGTGATTCAAGAGGATGGTTTTAGTGTATAATAATTTATTAGGTTTTAGACAAAGCGGGCGAAGCCGCGGACGGTAAGCTAGTTCTTTTATAAATCTTTGTTTATGTTTTGGATTAGTATATTGCGTTGTGTATAATATTTTAATATGTTTATTGTGTACTAGTTAAATCAATTTATTTGAAAACATTATAATGCAATAAATTATCTATTTCATTCTTCTTTTGCCTTCCTACATTTATTTGTACTGATAGTTCTTAAATTATAGCTTGAGCTAATCTGAAAATTAAATATTATTATTTTTTTCATGTGAAATTACATTTCAATTACATGGGTGATTCCAGCCAAGTGCTGTTTTGATAAAAATATGCACTATCAATGTGTGAATATTAATATTTTAAATCCTATTTATTTTATTATTTAATACATTTATTAAAAGATTTATGGTTACAATTTAATACTTGGTATTTTTCCTTATTAATAATGTTATCTTTTGGTTAAATAATACTTAAATTTTATAATATCTGCATCCTGCGGTTTTCTGTGATAAAGTTTGCAAACATCACGTTTTATTGGGCATAATAAGAAAGAAAATAAAAGATATTCAATGTTTGATCAGTGGCAATAAAGCTTGTTTTCTTTTTTTCAAATGTTAATCATAGCACAAGCTATCTTCATGTCAAATTTTCTCTAAATCGATTTGGCCGTTCAGTCGTAGCTGAGACACACATTACGTTTTTATATAAGTTTTATATAAACGTTTTAAAATTGTTTATAAGCAGTACAAATATATATTTTAAAGTGATTCATATGCCGTTATCTTAGGCACTTAGATCCCGTTAAGACTTAGACATGGCGATACTATATCCCGTATATCAACGCTTATCAAGGTATTATCTCTATAGGAAACCTAGAAATGTTCTCTGACTACATTTCTAGACATATATTTATTAAATTTATATTTTTTTGGTTTTATGGCATTCAAATGCTTTATAAATATAAATTTATAAAGAATAGAAAAAATTCGATCACGAGGCGGGACTCGAACCCGCATCCTTCGCGCCATTCCGGGGCGGATGCCTCACCAACTCAGCCACTCGTGACCCGCCCGAGTGATCGAATTTATTCTATTCTTTCAGTTTCTTTCGTTTATTCTACACCTTCAGACACATAAAACTGAAAGAATAGAATAAATTCGATCACTCGGGCGGGTCACGAGTGGCTGAGTTGGTGAGGCATCCGCCCCGGAATGGCGCGAAGGATGCGGGTTCGAGTCCCGCCTCGTGATCGAATTTTTTCTATTCTTTATAAATTTATATATATTTATTATTTAGTCTAGTCCTAGATAATCATATATTTATTGATTGTGTAGGATTTGAATAAAATTATGGTTTACTGCACTATTTCGATGATAAAAATCCTACTAATGTTATGAGTTTGTGAGGGTGGATGGAAGGATATTTGTTATTTTTTCACGTAAAAACTACTGAACCGATTACAATGAAATTATGTATATAGGTAGCTGAAGACCCAAAATAAGTCATAGGCTAGGCATAGATTTTTTATCCCAAAAATGCCACAGGAACGGGAACTATGCGGGTTTTTTTCCTTTAATTTATAGGCGGCAATCTAGTATTATATGATTTTAAGCTTCTAGCTTTGTTTCTTTTTACTTTAATCACGTTCATTTAGTTTAAAAGATATATATTTTATCTATATACATATGTATTAACTAACTCAACTTTAATTAGCTATCTGCTATATGTATCATAGCTTGTATTAAAGTTAATTAAATATCTTATTTTTATTTTATTATTGTTGTAGGTATATGCAGATTAATTAGTACTTAGTTATTACAGTTAAATAACATGTATATGCACAATTAATTTAACCACAATGCAGTTATTTGCAATGTTATTGTTTTTCATTTCCTATAACGATAGTGTAAAATTTTCCTTTATAATAGACTGTATGTTTGTTTACCTACTATGTTATGTCTGCATACTTGTCATGCGAAAGCCAATTAGGAATCATTTACCTATGCGATAAATATTTTCGCAAATGTTAAGAAATGCATGCTCGTATTAAAAAAATATCAAATAGGTATCAATGATTAAATTTTGTTTATATAAGTACATAGATATTTTTCTAATTTTTCGCTGCGGGTGGGTTGGATCGCGTGCATTTTAAAAATCTTCACATATTATGTACATTTAAGATGTAAAATCAATACTTCAATTGTCTGGTATTTATTGTTTTTTAATATTTAGAAATTATAAATTACTAGCTCACCCCCCGCGGCTTAGCCCGCTTTGTCTAAAACCTAATAAATGATATACTAAAACCTTCCTCTTGAATCACTCTATCTATTAAAAAAAACCGCATCAAAATCCGTTACGTAGTTTTAAAGATTTAAGCATACAAAGGGACAGAAAAAGCGACTTTGTTTTATACTATGTAGTGATAATACTGATACAAAAATTGCTGAATTTGATTATGTTCATAAAAAATAATAGTGTGACCTTCAAGTTATTTAGTCAGCAGTTTCAAAATACATAGTTCCAAAAGTTTTAACTAAGTATTTGCATATTATAGGAACGCTTCCTTTGTAAGTAACTCTCACAGTTAAAAGTTAGTATGGAACATGGATACAGAATATAAAGTACCCAAATAATATCTATGCATTGTGCCAATTATCAGCCAAATTAACTGAAAATGGGTCGGTCTATAATTGTCGAAAACAACGCGTGTGGCGGTCGCCTCGTCACTGTAGTGAACTGTGACGTCATCCAGTTATCTATTGTAATTTATATGGCTATTATAATAATTATACGAATAGCTGGGTGTATGAACGTTTATTGGCGACATTTAGCACTGTTTGTCGTGTGTATTGTTGTATGGAAATGATATATGTTTTGTTAAATTAAGTTTAGAGGTTGGATAATAGAGCGGTTTATTGAAGTTGGAGTTTCAATGAAATTCTCTCGTCCGGTGCATTAGGTAGGTTACCCACCACTCGTAGTTTCAAGGATCAGGTCATATAAAATTAAAGATGTGCAAAAATGTCTTGTCTAGCTGTAACTAATTGCTACTGTTACTACGGCCAAATCCTGATGAAAATATTAAAAAAAAATCTGTTATAAAGCTTTTGGTATGGAAATGTAAATATGTACTCCGTTTAACAAAATCTAGAAGCACTTCTTCTATATACTACCTATTACAGATCTTAATTTCTGTTATACAAAAAAAATGAAATTAAAATAAGCGTACCAACCCATATGTCCATTGCGACGTAATAAATGAAGTGACAATTGTTAGGTCATCGATCTTTATCTAGGCACGAACTGAACTAAGCTGGGCTTATATGCCGTTTAGTCATGCGACTTTATTTGTGTGTTTAACCACATTGTTAAACGAAAGTAATGATACTTATATATTTTTTATGATTCTAGAGCATCATAAAAAATGTTATGTAGTGGTTTTAAAACAAGAATATGTTAAATTTCTTCATCGAAAGCTGTCTAATTGTTCAGGTGTGACGAGCAAACTTTTCTACTTGAACGCTTTGACGCTGACTAGGCTTTCTTTTCTCTTCCTATATTATTATTTTATTAGATTTTATAATAAACTACCTTACTGTTAACCTCTTCGGAAGGGGTAGTCCAGTTAACTCCGTGGGAATTGCGTCCTAAGTTTCCTTAGTATCCATATTTCTAAATGACTCCAAAAAGTTGCTTTGTTCTACTGCATATTTTTTACTAGCTACTCGCCCGGAACCACCTGAATGCTGAATGTCCATTTTTTACCTTCGAATGTTGAACTGACTAATATATGCTCACCGAATTAAGCGCCAAATTTTTTCCTTATAAAACTGAATGTGAAGCATGTATACCGAAGTGACAATTCGCGACAAATTCGCGCAGCGTATTGTTATGTCGATGAGCAAACCTGTCAGGAATCTTATTGGGATACTAAGTGACCCAGTGGCAGGCGTGGGTTCGATTCGTTAAACAGAAAAACACTAGGCAAGTAGAGTTGTGGTTCGCCCCCACTTTCCGTAGATATTTAATATGTTAAATGTGAGTCAGTATATTTTAATAGAGGTTTTGTGATGTTTTTTATTTCAAAATATAGACGATTAAATCCATTATCAAGTACCTACACTTAAAATCGTATACTTTCAACAGTTTAATGTGTGTGATCATTCCAACAATAAACTCCATATTAATAATTCATAACAACTAAATAACTAATTACAATATTTTTGTTACAGGAAGCCCAGCAGCAGAATTCACCAGGCACACAATAGTGCGACCAATCCTGCATCATGCGAGAACGAAGCGAGAGATCACGACCACTAGACATACGGTAAGAGATTTATTTATTTATATATATTTATTTATAACACTTTAATATACTGACTAAAGTATGACAAAAAATTGCTATATAACAAAAAAAGCATCGTTTGTACTAGAGACAGCCTTATAGCTTAGCAGCAATCTCTACCAGTCAACCTGAAATTATAAATAGAAAGATTGTATTGTGCCTTTGTTTGCAATTGATAGGCTCGAAACTACTGGACCTTTTTAAATTAATTATGTTTCACTAACAGAAATTTATTCTATTTTGATTTTATTCCGAGTAAACAAAAAGTTAAAACATAATTTTCACGGTACCATATTATTGAATTGTCACGTCATTTTACGTATAATTGCAGATGTATAAATTCATATTCGTGTGAAAATAAAAAGGTATTTTGAAAATCGTTTACATAGTTATGTAGTAATAGCTCGACCTAATTAATACCTGTTAAAAATGATGTGAACCAAAGTCGTGTTGTGGTTGTAATTCGATACTGTAACTCTAACGACTCTCACCTGCGTTCCACTGCCCATATCGCGATTAAACATGTCACAGTCATCTGGTTGAATCTGCTATTTCATTGAATGACTGGCGCGCTCATTGGATGTCCACATTTAATTAAATGACTAGGCTGAACGAATTTTGTTAAATAAAAGTTCCCATAAACTATTTAATTTCTTTTGAGATTTCTTAAAACGTCAAAAAGTAGAGTATATATTTCTAGCTATTTAATCTATATCAAACTGTATCTTATTCTGTTCAGGCGTAAAAGAGTAGTAGAGAGACGCACTTTATAATATTGGTAAGTAGTCATTTTAGTGCAAATGAGGATTCTATATATCCCATGTTTTATTTCTATAAAATAAGAAAAATTATATTATTGTTTTTTCTATAAACATATCTCTTTTATAGCATTGAAAATCAAAACAAAATGCAAACAGATATTAAAATGTCATTTCCTTCCTAGAGGATAAGCTAGTTCCTTTGCCATTGGTCTATTTTCTGCTCTAGATAATAATGATAATATCTTGCATTCCGGAAATAATATAAAACGTCAATATGATATCGTCATTTTTGCTATGTGTATGTTGCTGTATAGGTATTCCAATGAAAAAAAAAAGAAAATATACCTAATATAATTTAGTGAAATTATGAATCTCGCTTCGTCACTTTATTGCACTTGCCATTATTTTCATATTATGAAAGTCAGTACTAAGGTACTCCAAAATTAATAATGCGCATGCAAATCTTCGCTAATTGTCGTATTTCCGAAAACACTCGAATCATTGAATCGTAAGAGCCCTAAACAATGCACTTGCATTATACACCTTGTTCAAAAGAAATTGAAGTTAATTCACGGTCATACACAATCAAAAACAAATCGGGCGGTAGGTGACGGTAGCCTGTCAGTCAAAAAACTGAAAAATCCGTCAGTCGTCTTAAAATATTGGTGGTGACTGCACGCGTTCGCTCTGTGTGGAATTATATAGAGCTGCTATTACATACTCTTCTTGGTTTTGTTTTTAAAGGTGAATTGAATTAATCGATGAAATGATTTACACAGGTGATGGCAGTAGGGAAAGTGAAAATGAAGAAAAGCACAATGAAAGTTCCGATGTATCTAAAATGTCAGAAATAAAGATAATCCCTGATTTTGATTGTTTTTATTTTTTTGTAAATGTTATAATATAGAAGAATGATCAGTACTGTAAATACTTTTGAGCTGAGATTTTAATGATTAGATTTATATGGTTTAAATGTAAACCTGTGTTTGAAAACAATATAAATGTTGGGTTATTTTAACCTTCTTTTCTTCCATCATTACACCAGCTTCAGTAAGACACTATAAAAGTACTATAAAATTTTCCAAGTAAATCAATCCAACAAAGATAATATGTAGGTATATTCGCAATAGTGGGGGTTATCCTCGCTATTTACTTACAATGAATTATCGAAACAAAATCGTTACTTACAAATCAATATTAATCTCTTTTAGCACAAAACACATAATTTGACTAAATTATGCATGAAGAAAATGCATTTAACCACTCTATATAAATATCAACTTCGGACGCTCCGAGAATATGACAGTTGCCGAACAGTGACGAAGATTTCTATGCGCATTATTACTTTTGGAGTACTGTATACGATTTAAAAGAAAAATAAACGTTTCTACTCTCTAGTTTAGTATTATTATTATATATCATTTATGGCAGAGTATTCGCGTTATTGAAGTGAAACTTCTTTATCGGGGTTGGAAAAAAATTTAGTGTAACATTTTTTCGTTACGCGTGACATTTTTCCGTTACGCGCCATCTTTGTCTTATTCCTACCACGCGTGATTTGACGTATTTATGTAAAGTTGCATATAGTAAATTATTTTTTGATAAATAAGGTCATAAAGAAGTTTCACTTCTTACGTGTGTACACTAGTACACGCACACATTTTTTAATATTATTCTTTAAGAAATTACAAAAATTTTCCTTCTGAAATAGTCGTTTATGACATAATAATTATGTTTAAGATTTTTTTTAATTTAAATGGCTGACAAGTTTTCTACACATTTGCACGTTTCACTCTTCATTTAACGGCTAAATTGGGCCGTTAGAGAGTTTTTTCCTGCTTCTGCGAATATCTGGTAGTCAAGTAAACACAGTAATGTTTCAGGTTTTTGGTTAAATTTGGAAATTATTCAATTCTTTAACAACAAAAAGCCTCAAAACTTTCCAAAAGTTTTCCCATCTATTTAATAGATAAATAGCAAACAGATCGAATAAATCGTCACTCCATTAAATATTAATAACAAAGTTATTCGTTATTAGACAAGCTCTAAATACAGTTTAATCATTGCACAAAAAATAATTTAAAATGCCATTCGTTTTGCCTTATCAGAAATAAATTATCTTAATCTAGCGTGAAGGTTGAAACTTGAAGGCTTGATCCAAATTGCGAAATTAGTTTATAATTCCAACCATTAAGCGCGTCACACACGGTGAAGATACTATAATATTTTATCTTAAGATACTGTTATATTTTATATTACAGTATCTTAACGCATCCGGTATCAGCGTTCGGACCATCATTTTTCTTTTTGTCATTGCGTACTAAGACTCCTGTAGAACCGCCATCCTGTTACAAATGACCCACAAAATTTCGCGTCATTTGTAACAGGATGGCGGTTCTACAGGGGTCTTAGTACGCAATGACTAAAAGAAAAATGATGGTACGAACGCTGATACCGGATGCGTTAAGATACTGTAATATAAAATATAACAGTATCTTAAGATAAAATATTATAGTATCTTCACCGTGTGTGACGCGCTTTTTACTCATACTTTAATATTTGTTATACTTTTCCTTGCACTACATTTTTAGACGATTTTTAGACGTTGGACGCTTAGAGAATGTTGGACGTCATTACTCAGAAATGTCTGTATGCCGAAAAGTTTTGATCACAGTTTTGATGCTGTTAAATAAATATACCATGGTTATGGTCTCATATCTACACATTTTGATGATGAGAGGCATCAGATTAGTTTTAAAGGGAATCATGTTTATTAATAACAATTAAAAAAGTATTAAAATAATACAAATGCCCAAACTACCAAGAAATTAAACTTGATACGGGTTAATTTGTTTTAAATTATGGTTTCGCAAACACTTTTTGCAATGGACGGATATAGTATTTTCTGATGTTTGATTTTACGCGAGTATTATACATTTAGAAATTAAAGACTTTTTAACGGATTTTAAACGCGATTTATTCATTCTATTATTTTCCCGACGTTTCGAACACTTTACAGCGAGCGTGGTCACGGGGAGACTGAGATGTTATACGTCTTGACAGTCATTCAAAAATTGCTGTTTGTAAACTACCTCCACCTATTCCTCCGTAGTTGGTATGTGGAGTATTTTTCCGGATGTTGGCAGTATTGGCTGATCGTGTCTTCTAGTCTTTTGGTATGTTTGACATGGGGTTTTAAATTCTTAATAACAGGATCCCAGGTGTTAGAAAGTTTCAAACCATCTTCTCTATTGAAATTTGGGTGTTTTTTAATTTCAATAGCCTCGCGCACAAGTCTTGGAAAAAATTTATTTTCTCTGGCAAGGATTTGTGGTTGGTCGAATCTTATGAAGTGGTTGTTGTCCAGTGTGTGTTCACATACCGCAGACTTCTTGTGACGCCGATGCTTGATATCCGCAATGTGCTCCTTCAGTCGGTTAGCAATGCTTCTTTTTGTTTGGCCGATGTATGAGAGTCCACAGTCACAGTCTAACTTGTACACGCCTGCTTCTTGTAGAGGAATATTACTTTTAATTGGTCTCAAGAATTGGTTTATCTTCTTGTGCGGCTTATATATAGTTTTAATTGAAGCTCGTCTTAGGATTCTTCCAATTCTGTCAGTAACTCCCTTCACATATGGTAGGTAGGCCGGTTGTCTTTCAACTGTATGTGGCTTCGTTCGACTCCTGTGATGCTGTGGAGGCGCCTGCAGCTTGTTGTTACGTAGTACTCGCTTGACATGCTGCAGTTCCCCGCTGAGGTGGGCAGCATCACAGAGGTGGCGGGCTCTCTGAAACAAAGATTTACCGACAGAAGCTAGTTGGCAAGGATGGTGGTGAGATTCACCATTGAGGTACCTATCAGTATGAGTGGCTTTCCTATACACTGTATGGTTGAGCATGCCATCCCGTCCCCTCATAATTAAAATGTCAAGAAAGGCTAGACGGTTGTTAGTTTCTAACTCCATAGTAAATTGGATGTTTTTATGTATGGAGTTAAGATGATCTAAAAATGCAGGTATATGTTCAGTAGGGAGTATTGTGAAGGTGTCATCTACATAGCGTTTGTAAAGTCTCGGTTTGACTGGTGCTGTGGCCAAGGCTCTCTCCTCGAAGTCTTCCATAAAAATATCAGCGACAACGGGTGATACTGGAGAGCCCATGGCCACCCCATCAACCTGCATGTAAAATTCACCATTCCACAATAAATAGCCAGATGTAAGGCAATGTTCTAAGATCTCTGCATATTCTAATGGCATATTGTGTTCCCCTAACCTTTTCTTAACAATATTGATGCAATCAGTCACCGGGAGATTAGTAAAAAGAGACTGCACATCAAAGCTAACCATGGTTTCATTGTTTGCGATATTTAGATCTTTTAATATCTCAACAAAATGGTATGAGTCCTTAACATAAGCACTGGTGTTACCTCTGAGGGGAGCGAGCACCCTAGACATGTGTTGTGATAGTTTTTGAGTGGGTGTATCAATTTGACTCACAATAGGTCTTAATGGAGTATTAGTTTTGTGTATTTTAGGTAAGCCATACATCTTAGGAGGTTTCACGCAAGATGGAATAAGATACTTAGTGTCAAGATTTAATGTCGTTTTGTGTTTGTTTATAAGGTCAGTTGTTTGTTTCATTGCCTTGTTTGTTGGGTCCTTGTCGACTTTTTTGTAGGTGTTTTCGTCCGACAGTATTTCCGACATTTTGTTGTTGTAATCTGACGTATCCATTATAACCGTTGCGTTTCCTTTGTCAGCTCGGAGTACTATTATATCTTCATTCTTTCGCAGGTGTTTTAAAGCGATAGACTCAGAGCGAGAGATGTTAGGTTTCGGCGGTTTGCAAGTGCGTAGTACACAAGATATGTCTTGCCGAATCGCCTCTGCGTCTTCTTTAAGAATGTTGTTTTTGAATAAAGTTTCCTCCACATGACTTATTATTTCTTCGCAAGGTATTTTTTGCGGCGCAGGAGCAAAGTTTAAACCTCTATTCAGTACCTCAATAGTTTTGTTATCAAGAATTTGTTTTGACAGATTGACAACTGCTGTCACTTGAGGTTGACATTCAGTGACGTTTGGATACTCAGATGACATTGAGTTATTCTTCTTGGCCAGTAATCTTTCAAATTTTTGCTTTTGTTTATCCGTGCAGTATTTGAATTTACTATGTGCACGATTATCTAAGATGTTCAAGCACAGTTGCCAATCTGTTTCTAACATAAAATTCTTTAAGTTACTTGCTACATTTTGGATTTCAATGTTGAGCCTTTCAATATCCGATCGGTGTCCAGCAATTACTTTAGATAACAATTTTTGACTTGCCTTGTTTAGGATACTTGCGCTTCCAGCTATGTCCTTTTTTGGTGCTATTCGACAACAAACTGGGATGATATTATGTTCTCGACATTGCTTCATGAAATTCAGGGATGTCAAAAACCTCGAGCGCTTTGTCTTCAGTTCTTCTAAACGGCGAATTTTGTTAGCATTTTCCAGTCCGTACTGGTCTACATAGTATTTTCTGATGTTTGATTTTACGCGAGTATTATACATTTAGAAATTAAAGACTTTTTAACGGATTTTAAACGCGATTTATTCATTCTATTATTTTCCCGACGTTTCGAACACTTTACAGCGAGCGTGGTCACGGGGAGACTGAGATGTTATACGTCTTGACAGTCATTCAAAAATTGCTGTTTGTAAACTACCTCCACCTATTCCTCCGTAGTTGGTATGTGGAGTATTTTTCCGGATGTTGGCAGTATTGGCTGATCGTGTCTTCTAGTCTTTTGGTATGTTTGACATGGGGTTTTAAATTCTTAATAACAGGATCCCAGGTGTTAGAAAGTTTCAAACCATCTTCTCTATTGAAATTTGGGTGTTTTTTAATTTCAATAGCCTCGCGCACAAGTCTTGGAAAAAATTTATTTTCTCTGGCAAGGATTTGTGGTTGGTCGAATCTTATGAAGTGGTTGTTGTCCAGTGTGTGTTCACATACCGCAGACTTCTTGTGACGCCGATGCTTGATATCCGCAATGTGCTCCTTCAGTCGGTTAGCAATGCTTCTTTTTGTTTGGCCGATGTATGAGAGTCCACAGTCACAGTCTAACTTGACTGTCAATGAAATGAATAAAATGACTGTCAAGACGTATAACATCTCAGTCTCCCCGTGACCACGCTCGCTGTAAAGTGTTCGAAACGTCGGGAAAATAATAGAATGAATAAATCGCGTTTAAAATCCGTTAAAAAGTCTTTAATTTCTAAATGGACGGATATGTTAAAATACTTTTGACCTCTAAGATTAAAAGCCTCGGTCCATATATCATTGCGATATAAATGTTTCAAATGAAACGTCAAGATTTTATTTGTTTTTTTTTATGCAGCTGTTTAGGGTTGGCCCAAACGGTTGGTATTGAATAGGTGTGAATAGGGTTGTCGATTTTTTATGTAAATATGTCAGTTTTATAACACTTAGAATGTATTAAATGTATTTTTATTTTTTATTCTACTCGATTGGTCTTGTGAATAAGAAAGCGAATTAAATCGATATTTTATCAGGTTCAATTACCTAATTGGAATTTGAAAATTTTACTTAAGTATTTGTGTCTGAATTAACATTTTACATTTATATAACAATTTAGTTACGTATTAGCATATGCAATTCAATTTTTACACAGTCCCAATGGAATTTTTAACAAATTATTGATAAATTAAATTATTGTGATAAAACCTAAAAATAATTAAAAAGATTCTCTGTGTATAAAATAATATTATAGATAAAAATTATGTCTCACTAACTGAAAATAAAATATATTTTATATTCAATTTTGACAACCCTAGGCTATTTTTTTAAGCTCTCCAAAGGTAAAAAGCACGCGAGGGGGATACTGCATACAATTAGATTAAGATTCTTTTGTGTATTGTTCCGTATTTGGATGAGTTTTAAATGGAATCTCATATGGCCATTTCCATATTCTTATGTCGTTGAATGATAATTGTTGAGGCTTTTTTCTTAGAACGAAAGTTTTTTTTATAAGCTTTGTGCGTGCGGGTTTGCTCGCGTGCGCTTAATATTATCCCGTATTTTCACTCACATAGATATAAATTACCAAGTTAACTTCGATTTTATCGCCTTTAGACTGGTTTTTATTTTTACATTTTCTTTCACTACAAAAGCAGTCTATATCTGAATCTGTATATCGTCAGCGCAAGTTATGATTAGATCTGTTAATTCATAAATTTAACGTAATAATATTTCTTGACGTTAAACCACAATAGGTACCTACTTTGGCACCTGAAACTTCTGTTAATTTAGTTAATGATGGGCACTAAGGCATATACCGTACCATAATATTTTTTGTATTATGACACAAAATAAAATATTATTATATTTTAGCTAATACAACATATTATTATACCATATGAACTAATCATTCAATTTATAATACTTATCTTACTATCTACTATACCAGTACTATTTCTACTTATATTACTTACTCTTACTCAATATATCGCCCTACATTTCCAGGACGGCATCCACCACCCGGCGGTGACGTTGACCATCAACATTGACAACGAGGACTACGTGCTCGACCTTCGGCTGAACGAGGGGCTGGTGGCGGGAGACCACGTGGTCAGGTACCAGAGGGACGGGGAGACGGTCACGGAGAAACCGAGTTTAGAGGTGTGTATGATGGATGGTGATCCGTGATAATGAATTAATTGCGGTGGAAAATTATTGGTTATTTTCATGTCTCAACATACAGTAAAGTTGAGATATGAAAATTTGTCTAATAAGTTTCTACATGTTCTAATAAGATACATTTGTTATGATTAAAAAGTAAAAGTGGTAAAAAAAGGGTAGTAAATATTAATCTATGTATTATAAAGATTTATGGCGCTTCTAAAAGAAATCTAGTTGATTAAATGTATGTTTGATTTTTTTAAAGTAGAGCTAAGAAGTGACTTGTTATTAACTGAAAACTTTTTGTATTATAAAGAGCGAACTACATCACAAATAATATCAAAACTATGTTTCGAGCTTTCATACGCATATATAACTTTTCAGATTACTATTAAAAAGAGATTATTACAAAAACAGCATCCAATTAGTCACAATACAAGAATGTAAGACAAAATCGCATTGCAGTATTTGCATATTACATATTTTATGTCGTCCAAAGTCTTTACGGCAATAAATCACCCCAAAAACTGCTAATACATTACTAATGTTTTGCAGGATTTGGACATTTGCCAGTATTCTGGCACCGTGCGGGGTCGCGAGGGGTCGTGGGCTGCGGTGTCGACGTGCCACGGGGTCAGCGGGGTTATATACGATGGCAGGACCATGAAGTATATACAGCCGGCTGAAGGTATTCACATAATTATTAGTTTGGTTTGGTTTGTTTTCACTGGAGGAATAGGTATCTTAAGTAGTTTACTGTGATGGTTAACTCTTAGCTACTTAGGCTCAAAGGACATATTAACGCACTATGCTGGCTAAGGGTTCATACGCACTATGCGGGTAGCCGCATTGCGGGTAGCCGTCCGGCTGACCGCAGGATGCGGTTGCGAATGCGGCCAGCCGGACGGCTACCCGCAATGCGGCTACCCGCATAGTGCGGTTGAAGAACCGTTACGATTTGCGGTCATGTCAATCCATTTCAAAGATGAAAATGGAAGAAGTTGCAGCTATTTACTACATTTACACACGTTACGTAAAGAAGAAAAGCAAAGAAAGAAGTACTGGGTGCATCCTTATTTGCAAACACGAGATGAGAGCAAGCATTTTGCAACCACGTGCACACACTCACTCAATTGCGGGCAGCCGCAGACTGAACCGCACAGTGCGTATAGCAACCGTCCGGCTGGCCGTCACTCGTGACGTAGCTCTCCGAGCAACCGGAGCGGTCTGCGGGTAGCCACATCGCAGTGCGCATAGAAATGAATATTACGTACATAATTGTGCTTGCGGTCAGCCGGACGGCTACCCGCAATGCGGCTACCCGCATAGTGCGTATACGCTCTAAGACAGGCTGGAAAAGCGATACTAAAAATACACACTTCAACAAAATCTCGTCATATTTTGTATTGTGTCAAATATCTAAAAATCTGTGAAGAATTTTGTAATATATCAGATATCTTTTAAACTGATTGCATGGTCGTTAAAGATGCAGAACCGTTGTTGAATTTCCACAATAACTGATTCCTACGTAAAAACGTGACATTTGCTCGATGTTATCGTTCAAAGGTATTTGCGAAACCGTGACTTAGTATCCACGAAATCCCTTGTAGTTGTTTCCGATGGTACAAAACAGCTTCTAAATACATATAAAAATAACCACAATAACTTATATTTTCAGACAACAGAATAGATTCAAACCACTACGTCTACGACCATACAGACATGGGCACTAACTTCAAGTGTGGTTACGCGGGCGGAGTCACGAATAACAGAAGCTATGACCCGGAGTTAATGGATAAATATGAAAAGGAGAAGAATTTAAAGCTTAGCAGGACTTCCAGGGTAAGAAACTTGTGTAAAATAGTTTTTTCTGCAGTTAGGAGTGGATAAAACTATGTTTGTTGTTCTTTATCTTTAACAAATATAGCTTTTTCCAGCCTATAATTTATAGGAAGTTTTCTTAAAGGAAAGTTGGCATATTTTAGATTTGATAGTTTTCAGGACTTTTCGAGTATCTAGCAAGAATTGAAATTCTGGATTATTAGGCATAATCGAATGTTTGAATGTCTTAAAGTGGTGATTCTTGTAGTCGTCCGAAACGACATATTATTTTATTATTCTTATACTACCAGAAATTATCTACCTATCACACTTTCAAAGCTTTAATAATAATTTAGTACAAATGTACCGTGTACGTCACTTGCAAAGTGCTCGAATACAAATATACAACACTTGTAAAGTGTTCTAATACAAACGTACATGCCGTGTAAAGTCTATCAATACAAATGTACACCCCGTGTAAAGTCCTCCAATACAAATTTCAGTACAAACGTGACGCCGAAGAGATACAAGTACGGGGGCCGTTCAACGCCAACAAACTATCCAGATATGTGGAATTAGTGCTGGTTGCTGATCATCGAGAGTTTAGAGCGAATGGTGAAAGTATTAGCCTTATACATCATAGGCTGAAGGATGTCGCTAATATTATTAATTCTGTGAGTATGTAATAAATAATAACATGAATTAATGGATAAAATATTATCTTATATTAAGTATCCATGTTGATTAGAATGACAATATAATTTTTGAACAGCTCTAAATAAGTTTTAAAATAATTATTTTCCATTGCAAACAGACGGACAAACAGATTGTTGCAATTATAAATACACAATATGTTGGTACACATTCCTAAGATAGTCTAAAAGTCAAGTATACTTATACATTTGTTTTGTTGCATTAAAAAGATTTCTCATATTCTAGACATGAAAACGAACGGACCGACAAATTAAGCGTCTAGCAAAAATACCCAGTCGAAACTACATTTTTATATAATTTCTTGCTTATTGGGTAAATACCCTAATAACAATGTCTAAACTATATTTTAACATAATTCACTTTCTTTATTTCAGGTATACGCCCCACTAAATATATTCATAGCACTAGTCGGTATAGTCGTTTGGAGCGAGCGAGACGAAATCACGCTAGAGGAGGACGGCGATAAGACTCTCACCTCCTTCCTGCATTATAGACGCGAGAGATTGGTCAGGGATATACCTAATGACAATGCGCATTTGTTGACGTGAGTTTTTGTTTATTTATTTATTTAATTAAAATGAAAATAAGTACATTTGTACTGGAAGAGTTGAAAATACAAAAGCCAAATCTCTAAAATTTACACTTTCAGGATAGTTGTTACATTTAGGAGATATTTGTTTCAAATGAATCATGGTCAAATGGTATTTTATTAAAACTATAAATAAGGCCCAACAGTGGCCAATATACTATTTATTACCCAAGTATTACACGATGAAAATTATTTAAAAATGTAATATTTAACACGGCAAAGTACTCAAAGGACCAATATGTACGTTCAACTTTTCGTGACGTCATAGATCTAGTTACTATTACCGCAGTCTAACAAATTCTGTGCTATTACTATAGCGCACGACATAAGCCACAACCACTTATTGTGTTATTACGTGTTATAGTTCTAAAGCTTCCTAAAACTCCACTATTGTAATCGCACCAATAAAATTTATTTCCATCGTTATGTGCACAGGCGGCAAAAATTCAAAGATGGCGTCGTCGGCAAAGCGCTCAAAGGACCAATTTGCACGTTTAACTTCTCCGGGGGAGTGGCCACAAACCACTCTGACGTCATAGGTCTAGTGGCCATAACTATAGCGCACGAAATGGGCCACAATTTTGGTATGGAGCATGACACAGATGTGGATTGCGAATGTCCAGAAGAAAAGTGTATTATGAGCCCTTCGAGTACGTCAGTTACGCCTTCCCATTGGTCGTCTTGTAGTTTGCGATCGCTAGCGTTGTCCTTTGAAAGGGGAATGGATTATTGTCTGCGGTGAGTCTATCTGTTGTTTACTCTATGGTGTTTGTATGTGTGTGTGTGTGTGCTGGTGACGTTCTGAGCTTATTTATTTATTTATTCTTCATTGTATACACAGTAAGGAAATACAAAAATTAAAACAAAATAAAATAAAATATATACAATGGGTGGCCTTAATAAGCCATTTGATTTCTTTGAATAATTTCGTTATATGTGTGGTGTAATTCGTTTAATTGTATAGCTTGTATTTCATTGTTTTATGGTAAATTACTATACATAAATTTTAAAAATTAGACCCTCACGATATTGTTATTGTTGACTGATATTATCTTTAAATCAAAGCTTTTTAAAATGTTTATCAAGGCAATGTTTCTTCACTCATGTTTCTTAGTTAAAAATTTCATTATACAGGGTGTCCCACTGTTGGTATACTAAGCGCGAAGGGACTTGTAGTTTTGCATACACTGATCACGTAAAAAATACTTAAAAAACAAAATTGCGTCAAAAATTTTTTGCTAAATTTTTCCTGAAAATCCATGGTTTCATCTCTAGCTTCGCGCAGCCGGCATATACCGCTTCTCTAATGCGAGCATTTTGTCTATGAAAACATAATCTTAAACAATGGCTCACGTGCTGGTGGCAAAGTTGGGCGGGTTGCTTGTTATGGGTGTACACATAGAGTTTTAAGAATTCATCTATTTGAAAAAAAAATGCGTCTGGAATTTTATAAGTATTTTTTACGTACTCAGCGTATGCAAAACTATAACCTGCTTTGAGCTTAGTATACCAACAGTGGGACACCCTGTATATCAATTTCATTGCTGACGGTTTAAGTGTCCAAAATAGATTGTCGAATTAACAATTATCTTATTTTTATAAGTACTATAGAAATTTAAATATAAAAAAGGGCGTAGCGAGCACACGTGTCAGAAGTGAAACTTCTTTGGCATGATTAAAAGATACCAAAATTGTCGCTTTACTCCATCACGTGACGATATTGCCATGACGCGACCTTGAAATTTTGTTCTCAACGCGCCTAAAGAAATTTCACTTCAAAATACAACAAAAAGAAATGCTTACTTCCTGAACACCCAACGTTCTCATTTTTTCATATATTAAAATGTAATTTCCAGCAACAAACCGAAACGCCTGTTCGAATCGCCGACCTGTGGGAACGGTTTCGTAGAGCCCGGGGAACAGTGCGACTGCGGATTGAACCCCGCACCCTCTTGTTCGGCGTGCTGTGATGTAACGACTTGCTCGCTGTGGCAGAATGCGACTTGTGCGGTCGGAGAGTGCTGCGATACAGCGGTTGGTTGATTGATTGTTGATAGATTGGTTGATTGATTGTTTGTTAGTGTGGTTGATTGATTGATTGTTGATTGTTAGATTGTTGATTGATTGATTGGTTGATCGATCGATTGATGTGAGTGGAGGAACGTTAACACGTTGATTGGTTGACTAGCTACAAGATAGATACTTAATAACTATTTATTGCAATTCATTCCAACAGAGAAGTTTATATACTTTCAAAAATTTTATCAATTACAGTTATTTTGCTTGTACATGTATGACCATTCAAGTCATAAATAATTAATATAGATTTAAAATCTTAGTATTATAGTACAATTCTGGAAGTTATTTGTAAGGGACAGATTTAAAAAAAACTTTTTGTCTATTTTGAGTGTCTTTTTGTCTAATTCTAATCATACAGTATAATAATGTCAACAAAGAGAGTACTTCCTTATCAATTGATAAACTCTCTATTATCCTTTTACAATATAAACACTATTTATACCTAAAAATAAACTTGCAGACATGTCGGCCAAAGTCAGCGGGCACAGTGTGTCGGTCAGCGGACAAAGAGTGCGATTTGCCCGAATATTGCACGGGACACTCGGAGTTCTGTCCCAGTGACGTGTTCAAAATGGACGGCACCCCGTGCTCTAAGAATCAGGTAATGTATATTTTTTAGTTGGGAAAATTTATTTGGTAAATGGTAAAAATATGTGGTAAATAGTAAGGCCCTGCGCAGACGACAGACTATCCGTGACGCACTTTTTAGTCTGTGAAAATAGAACCTATGAAATTATATGCAGTAACGCACACGACGCGCAAAAAGTCCGGCGCACAAAAAATCCGTGTGATTCGGGCAGACCGCACCGCGCCGCTCCGCACAAAAGTGTGTGAAAAGAATTGAACGTTTGCTTCAACGCGCGCTAACGCAGACGGCGCACACTTTACACGATTTCCATAGCGTCTACGTCCCTACAGCTCTGCCGACAAAATGATCGAAGATGTGCGTCGTGTGCGTTGAGTCTGTGAAAAATCCGCGACCGACTTTTTGCGCGCCATGCAGACTTTTTGTGCGCCACAGACTCGATCGCACAAAAAGTGTGCCGTCTGCGCAGGGCCTAAAACTATTAGTTGGGTAAAATAATGCCACGTGAAGGTAATGTCGTAAATCGTAAAACTTCAGGGATCGACCGAAATCACATTTTACAAATTTCAGCAGTTTGTATGGAACTTAAAATTAACAAATTGAATTAAAACAAGTACGTATGGAAGTCGAAGTAGAAATACTGAAAGGCATTTTAATTATGTGTTCACACTTACACTTTGCATTTTATCACTTACATAAAAACGTTGTCACTTACACTGCCACTTTGTCACTTACAATAATACTTTATCACTTTGTTTACATTTAGAAATTTCTCTCCGTTACCACGCTCGCTTTAAAGTCTTTGAAACGTAAATGAATAATATCATGAATGAACACGTTTAAAGTCCGTTACAAATTTTCAAACATTAAATGTAAGTTAAAGTGGTAGTGTTAGTGATGAAGTGTTAGTGTATAATAATCTAGTAAAACTCATGAAATACAAGTAAGGCAGAAAGATGCTGGTTCGAATTCGTCTCGAGTACGATTTTTTTTTTCTATTCTTAAAAAATTCTTACCAAGTTTAACTTACTAAAGATGTCAGCATGTAGACAGCTCCATCTTTGTAAACTTTTGCATGGTGTAATCAATAACCATTCACCGCCTTACCTCTATGAGAAATTAACTTGGTCATGAAGCCAAAAGCTCTACAAATCAAGGCCTTTCTCTTGTGTTTTTCGAATACCTAAGTTTAAAACAGCTGCATTTAGAGGTAGTTTTAAATATCGGGCTAGTAAATGCTGGAACGACCTGCCTCCTCCTATACGCGAATCAAGGTGTCTTGGTACTTTCAAAGCAAAACTAAAAAACTATTTATTAATAAAACAAAGGGAGCAGTGCCCAGTGAATTAGTTGATGAATGGTTAATTTTTATATATATATTTTTTATATTGTGTTTTTACATATTTAAATACTTCAATAGTAATTATTTCACCCGGTGTATGAATGAACTGGCTATTAGATATAATTGTGTGGCTGATTATTATTAATATAAGATGTATCGATGTATCCCACCGGTAGAAACGGAATAAAACATTATCCTGCATTCCTTTCATTTTCCTTTTTTTTTGTTGTTTATTTTTTATTGTTTTACCTGTTTTCCTAATGTATTGCATGTTTGTTTTATAAGAAATGCTCTTAGTTTGTATACTTTTATTTTAATTACACAATTTTTGTTGTATGTGTGACATTTGTGGCTGCAACAGGCTATGGCTGAAAAACATCGGTGAAAGCACTGGCCTTTTAGTCATTGTTTCCACCATATGGTGAGTCCATAGCCTTTTCGTAGTAAACTGTTATTTTTCTTGTGTATTTTTTTGTTTATGTGTTTGATTTTTACTGCGAATAAATTCTTATTCTATTCTATTCTATTCTTCTATTCTACTTATTAATTACAGGCATATTGTGTGCGTGGTGGGTGTCGCACGCACAAGGACCAGTGCCTGTTGCTGTGGGGCTCCACTGCGGACAGCTCGGATACAAGATGCTACACTTCGATGAATGTTAAAGGGGATAAGTGAGTTATTTTCTATACCTATATTTTATTTATACATATAATAAAATCGTAGGAAAGTCAAAACTGTACACTGAATATTTTTTTAAAAGAATACTTGATCCATAATCGATATAGAAGCCAAAAACATAGTTGTCAATATAATTGGCTCGACCAAAAAAAATGTCGCCTGATGTAAAGCTAAGATGGTATGAGCTTCTCTAGATAGTTCCCGATCACTCTACGATATATTTCTTATTTAACTTATAATTTTCGTGTTTTTGAAGTGAAACTTCTTTATCGGGGTTGGAAAAAAATTGTAACATTTTTCGTTACGCGTGACATTTTTCCGTTACGCGCCATCTTTTTTTTTATCCCTTACACCTTGCCTTACACGCGTGATTGACGTATTTCTGTAGAGTTGCATATAGTAAATTATTTTTTTTGAAAAATAAGGTCATAAAGAAGTTTCACTTCTTACGTGTGTACACTAGTACACGCACACATTTTTTTTAAGCTTATGTGTTAGTCGTGTTCATAAACCATAACACTGAAAATCTTCGTAAAAATCTGTTCAGCGATTATAACTTATAGACATTTTTTTTTGTAATTTTAGTAAATACTCATTTGAATTGATAAATTGTTCAAATGTTCATTCTTCGTTTATTATTAAAATTTTTATTTCAGCATGAAAAGTATTGAAAATTTGAAAGTGCAAAATCCTATACGAAACAACCCATAATCAATGTGCACGTTTATCATATCTACGATAGATGTTTTTTACTTTCTTAAAATCGAAGCTTAACTCAATTTTATTTCACATTACACATTGCTCGTTCAGGAATCGTCCGTGTACTACGAGTGTTGTTACAATGACGCCATCTTAACTCACATCTTACATTATACCACACCCCGGACACTCCATACAAAATTATCGTTTTGACAGTCACACTGTAGAGAGTGCAAATGTGTGTTAACGCTTTGGTTCGCACATTAATTGTGAGTAGCGTAAAGAAATTCGCGTTTTTCTGATGAAATACATCCGTAAACAGCACAATATCTAACCATTTTCTACGAAAAACGATAATTACAAATCCAAAATAATAAAATTACTTTAAGTCAATTTGATTAATGTTGTCAATCTTCGTTGCGTATCGTCCTTGCAGAAAAATGCGGGCCATCTATAGCGTGATCGTGCGGGGTGAGGTAAGTGTTTAATTTTGGCGGGAGGCGGAGAGTGTCCGTTCTGTAGCGTTTCTGTATTATGTATTCTGTGACTATACACTACCGATACATTACTCATTCGCAATCCATTGCTCGTCCAGGAACGGCAACTGCGGCTACGCCCGTTCAGACTCGTCAGTGTACTACAAGTGCCAACCGGCGCATGCGCTGTGCGGCCTGCTGCAGTGCCGACACCTTAACGAGCGGCTCGAGTTCGGCATGGAGTCTGTTGCTTGGCTTTCGGCCACGTTTATTAATAATAATGGTGAGATTTTTTTGTAATATTGTGTTTTTTTGAAGTGAAAACTTCTTTAGCGGCGTTGGGTATAAAATCTTAAACTCGCGTCAGGACACGTGACCTGATCGAAAAAGCGTAAGACGGACGGATATCAAACATGCTCAACGTTAATAATCAAGTTTTCACTTCTGCCGGCACTCCCGGAGTGCAACCCGTCTTTTTTTTTGTGATGCTAGTTTTGTTGAGTTTTAGGAAAAATGTGTTGATATGACATTTTTGATATTTCATCCTCACTGGCATCGGGAGTTGCTAATTGAAAAAAGTAGAAGAAAATGACATTTGTGCTACATTTATATCTAATTTTTTTTCTTACCTAAAGATCGAAACTGGTTGTAATTATATTGTATGGACATAATTGTTTTATATAATAAAATTAAAGGATAGTAAGATGAATGATTACATAAGCAATATAAACAAAAAATTACTTTTTTCATGCCTAAAAGTAACAAAAATTTAATACTTTTTTTATTTAAAAAAACCCAACCAACATTATGTGTTGGTTTTATCAGAAAAAATTACACACATAAACCTTCCCATCTATTTATCTATTTATATAGCTAACTTATTTTTTTATTATTTAACTTATTAGAAAATATAAACTTTCCAGGTACCATAATACCATGTAGAACGGCGATGGTAGATTTGGGACTGAGCGACGTTGACCCCGGCATGGTGCCCGATGGTGCTAAATGTGGGAATAATATGGTAAGCAGATTTATGTAATTAAAGTATTTCTTTTTTTACCGAATTGTTTTACTGACTAGACAAATATGTACAAATATTTTTATTTATTTTTTGAAAACATCTTTTTCTAAATTTCTTAATTTTTGTAAGACTATTCATCTTCTATTTGTATGTGTGTTCTTCTATTGAATGCTCGACCAATTAATATCACAGTTCTCAGATTCACGGAAATTGAATTATTACTTTTTCATTCGGGACTAAAGGAAATCTGTTCATTCAATTATCTACTATATAAAAATAAGTCGGGTTTTCCTTCCTGACGCTATAACTCCAGAACGCACGAACCGATTTCCACGGTTTTGCATTCGTTGGAAAGGTCTCGGGCTCCGTGAGGTTTATAGCAAAGAAAAGGTGTCTCTGGTGGCGAAACGGAGTTCGCCCGGTTTGCTAGTTACAAATAAAAATAAAACAACACCAAATATGACAATAATTCGTATTTTTATTCTCAAATTATTGTAGCTTCCATTACCCTTTTTCATTTCCTTTTAAAGAGCAATTCATTCTTAGTATGAGAAAATAAGTAAAATCAACGGAAATAAATCGTGTAGTTTTGAAATTCGCTACAGTTATTCCTTGACATGTCCAGATGATCATATCGAAAGTCCTCAAGGGTGAAGGTGTAGGGGGATTCAAATGACCCTTTTTATAGATTTTTGCCCAAAATTATAGTGAAATAATTGAATTTACAGATGTGTTTAAACACAAAATGCGTGCCGGTACAGTCGGTGATAGATAGAGTTGCTCAAAAGGAGACCGCCGTCTGCCCGTCCAACTGTTCGGGACACGGCGTGTGTAATTCTGAAGGTAATTATACTATATACTAGCTGTGCCCTGCGGTTTTACCCGCAGTGCTCGACTCCTGTTAGTCTTAGCGTAATGATATTATAGCCTATAGCCTTCCTCGATGAATGGGCTATCTAACACCGAAATAATTTTTCAAATCGGACCAGTTGTTCCTGAGATTAGCGCGTTCAAACAAACTCTTTAGCTTTATAATATTATAGTATAGATTACTATGTCGATTTTGTGTGTTTGTTTATTAGGGTTATAGGTCTAAAGTCTTAAATTAACTTAATCTTAAATTTGGTCGAGAAAGGTAAAACTAAAGTTTCTCTGTTTTTATGTCTGTCTGCAGTCTCTTGCGCTTTTATAGCTAAACTTTTGGGCAGTTTAAAATAATATTTAAAAAATTGACTAGACCTGGACAGTAACTAAAAGTCCCTGAAAGGCGAACATAAATAAGTGACTAGCTGTATCCCACGGTTTTACCCGCATGTTTCACTTCCTATTAGTCTTAGCGTCATGATAATATATAGCCTATAGCCTTCCTCGATGAATGGGCTATCTAACACCGAAAGAATTTTTCGTTGATTACTTTTGGCCATAAAAAATTGGTTGCCTGTAAAGTCGGTATACGGGCGAAAGTTTTACGTGACAACGACTTTTTATGTCTGTCTCTCTCGCTCTTAGGCGGGCTAACCATGCCCGCGTGCCTCTCACTCGCTCTCATTGTGAGCGCATAAGTGAGCGGAGCGTAACGCAGTTTCTTGAAGTGTCACCCGGCAAACCAATTTATAAGACGTTGTCACGTCAAAACTTACGTAGGTATTATTTTTATAAGTATAATCCGTGTAATAAATAAATTTTGTTATGTTCAGGCCACTGTCACTGCGAGTCGGGCTTCGCCCCTCCACTATGTGCGTTGCCCGGGGCTGGGGGCTCCGTTGATTCAGGACCCGCCACTGATTCTACACGTAAGTATAAAAAAATAGCAAAAAAACTAAAAAAAAAACTTTTTTCGAAGTGAAACTTCTTTAGGCGCGTTGAGAGTAAAATTTCAAGGTCGCGTCATGGCAATAAAGTCACGGAGTAAGGCCACGATTTGATATTTTAGAATCTTGCCAAAGAAGTTTCACTTCTGACACGTGTGTTCGGTACACACGCACTTTTTTTTAAGTGGAGGCTCTTAATTATAAAAATATAAAAAAAATAAAACATTGTATTTAATTTGACTGACCGATTGGCTTGGTTGGTAGTGGCCCTGCCTTCCAAGCCAGAGGTCGTGGGTTCGATTCCCACCCGGGGCAAATATTTGTGTGATGAACATAGATGTTTGCTCTGTGTCTGGGTGTTAATCACTACATAGTATAAAACAAAGTCGCTTTCTCTGTCCCTATGTCCCTATGTCCCTTTGTATGCTTAAATCTTTAAAACTACGCAGCGGATTTTGATGCGGTTTTTTTTAATAGATAGAGTGATTCAAGAGGAAGGTTTTAGTATATAATTTATTAGGTTTTAGACAAAGCGGGCGAAGCCGCGGGCGGTAAGCTAGTTATCTATATAAGTATTTATTTAAAATTATACTATAATATGTATGTTTATCAGCCATCTGGTTTCCATAACACAAGCGAAAGCTTAGTATGGGATCAGATCGTGCCGTGTGTGAACATTGTCCTGAAATATTTATTTAAATATAAAATATTTTAATTAGTTTATTAATCGTAACTGTACTCATTATTTTAATGAGCAAATTATAACTTTGATTGTATGGATTTTTACATAAACTTCGTTGATTACGATTTAGGTAACTTATTATTAATTCATGATTTAATTTCACAATAAACTTTGTAAAATATATACATAATTTTAACTAATACTTATAAAATTGTATCTTTTACAGTGCAAAGAAACTTCATGGTGGCGATGTATGTTATATTCCTCGGAATATTACCGACGATTCTGCTCATACTATTCCTCATGTACTACACAAGGCACAATGTTCTACTGTGGTGGAAAAAACCGAGGAAAACGTACGTAAACAAAATACTAAAGAAACCCATTAAATGTCCTCTCAACAAAAAACATAAATTTAAATTTCCAAAATATACAAACTCCTTCACAAAATTACTCAGCTTCAAACATAAAACACCTAAAGAAGAAACTAAAACAAATGAAATAGAGGAAAATATTTATGAAACTATCGATAATGATTATGAAATTATAGATGTAGGTATTGTTAAAGGTAGCCATTGGTCTGATAAACTCACTGGTTATTTCAAAACGAAACCAAAAGATGTCAAAAATGTAAATACAAGAATAAATAAAGACGATATTGTAGTTACGTGTAGTGCTGAATCTCTTAACAAAACTATTATTAAAAACACCAATAATATTTATGTTAAAGGAAATACTAAAAAAATCGAAATCATAAAAACCGGTCTAACGTCCACAACAAATGAAAAAATCAGCAAAGCAGACATTAAAAATACGAATGTACTCAGTAAGAATCAATTAAATAATAAAAATAGATCAGGGGATAACGTTACGAATGATAAAAGAAACAGACTAACAAAATTAAGTAAAGACAGTATAGTTAACGCGGGATTATCGTCTACGACAAATGAAAAAGTCAAAAGTAACGAAAATTTATTATTGGTTAATAAAGAAGTAATGTATATGAATAGTGAAAATGTAACAAGTAATAATGTAAATGTAAAGAAACTGCGTGAAGGTTTTACTGCACCAAAATTAAATAACGCAGTTTTATCAAAACGCAATGAATTGAAGAAAGTCGGACATAATATATCGAAATTACCAAACAGTCGTGTATAATTTAAAGAAAACTTGAAAATAACAGAATAGTAGTTTAATCATAGAAATAAATAATATGGAAAAGTTAGAATACCAAAAAGCAAATTAGATAAATACTATAGCTACTATAAGTACATAGAATTTTGTATAGACTATAGTGAGATTTTTCTAGCAAAAATGTCTGTTTTAAATTTTCATATAAAATTATTTCGTCAAAATAAATCGTAGTTTTAGTTGTGTTGTAAAAACCATTCTTATTCCAAGAACTATTGAATTATATTTAGAAATTTAGCCCGAGCGTGGTCACAGGGAGACAGTCTCCCCGTGACCACACTCGCTGTAAAGTGTTCGGAACGTCGGGAAAATAATATAATGAATAAATCGCGTTTAAAATCCGTTAAAAAGTCTTTAATTTATAAATGTATAATACTCGCGTAAAATCAAACACTAGAAAATACTATTGAATTATTATAAAAAATTGTAAATACTATATTTTTTTAATTTTAAGAGTCAAAGACTGTAGTTTGTACTTTTTTGTAGTTGCTTGTGTTTTTTTAAATAAGGTTTTTTTCTAGTAATACATAAGGTTTTTGAAAGCTTGTTTAAAATAGAAAAAACTGTATTTTTTCATTTTTCGTTTTTGTAACTGTGATTGGCAAAAAATAATTAGTTTTTTTTTTTGATCGATTTATTTCATTATTTAAGTGTATAAGCTATTAAATAAGTAGTTTAGATGTAAATGTTGTTTTTTTGTATTGGTGCTGATTGACCCACACCGTATTAGCATTATTTTTCTTTAACTAAAACTTTCATGTGCATGTTATTATTTTCTGTATGTGGTTTTGGGTTAAAACATTCATTATTCATTTTTATGTAGATATTATATAGAATTTTTTTTTTATTATTTTAGCTTTAGATGTAAGTTTTTAATTCTCACGTCTCGTTTTTATTTTTACTGTAACTGTAGTCCAAAGCCTTATTTGGTAAATAATCTTCATGTCAATCATTCATTGAATGGGTTTTGATATTATAAAGACAATTGCTTCGAAAATAAGAACGTTTTTACATTTCAAAATGTTTTCGTAATAACTCAGGCCCCGGAATCACAGACACAATAGAAAATCTATTGTGTCGTGGACCGATCGGGCCGCTCGGGGCTCAATGGGTTAAGATTCAGTTTTCTTCCGGGAGTTTAAAGTTTGACAGAAGTTCTAGCCTTATCCTAAAACCATTATACACACAGACAGAAGTTCTAGCCTTATCATATAACCTAAAAACTTATTTGTAAAGATAATGAATGCATCAAGATTATTTACTAAATTTGCCTGAAAAAAATTAGTTTTGTGTATGTACCTTATTGCTTGGGTCAATAGATAAACATGCATTTTCAGGGTGATGGTTATAATAAAGTTTTCTACAAATTTTCCTGTTTTCTTTCTCTTTGCACTAGAAACTATTATTACTTTTATTCTCTTGGTGCACTTGCTTGGTGAGTTTTTTGTGGTTTTAGTACTAACATAATTTTGAGGCATGAATGCATGGTAAATATAGACTAATATTGTAGTTGCATGTGTACTTTAATTTCGAATTTAACTACTAACATATAACTATATTGTATACCTAGTTACTATTTTTCAAATAAGTTAATAAACTAATTGTTACAAAATATATAAATTAAAACAATATTAACTCCTTAATTTCTTAACACAAAATTAAAACGATGTTCATTTCTACTAACTTAACATTTATATATTATAAATAAATCAAAAAAAAATAAAAAAATCTTTCTTTAAATAAAAATTGTATCAAATTCAACATATTATGTACTATAGTATCAAAACATGTGTATTATTTAATATATTTATATGTCTTGCGACTTTAACAACTATAATATTAACGAAATCTCTACTCTTTCAGGATTCCATCTCCCAAGAAATCAAGTTTGCAGCGACGTATTTCGAGAAGCGCAAGTAAATTCGCATCTAACTTCCAAAACAACGCGCCAAATAACACTCAAGCTGTTAGCGTACACACACTATCTAACCCTGACGATATGAGCTCAAGTCTCTTGCGCAGTGACAGCGAACACAGCCCATCCGGCAATATAAACCCCTCCGTTAATTTCTTCGGGAACTTCAAAGGATTTTCCCTCACGCCAATGGACAAAAATACCCCGCAAACAGATGAACCACCAAAAGAAACCAAACAAGACACGAAAAGCGCGAAAATAACACCGGTACATAGAAGTGGGAGTAATAGCCAAAATGTGGGGCAATTGAAACCGGTGTTACGTTCTGCGCCACCACTCCCAGTAGTGCCAAATACAGCTAAAACCAGCCCCAAAACGTCTCCATCTATAAAACGCACGAATAGTTCAGTACAGAATCGTATCAAAGCTCTAATGAACGCAGAGAAGACGGAAGAAGTGCCCGTCACTGCTAATCCAGCGCCCAGACCAGTTATTTCTAGCCCCATTCTAGAAGCTTCGACGTGTACAGCGAAAGAACTAATATCGCCGCTACAAGGCTCAAAAACATTAGGCCCAGTACGCGCGGCTCCAACCGCACCGACCATCACACCAGATTTACCGAAACGACCTCTAAGTATGTACTCCGCTGGCAATGTCCCACAAAAACCACTCCCAGAGGAACCGAAAAAAGTGAAAGAAGGAATATCCTTGAACAGAATCGCGTCATTCCTCAAACACGACAAACCGAAGGAAAAAGAACGAAACCCCGTTGAACGAAGTCACTCTTTGCCGAAGAATCAGAATCACCAAATCAAAGTGCCCAAAGCAGCTGATAAAGTTGCACTGCGAAACTTGCAGATATCGAATCCCATACTACAGAAAGCCATCGATATACCGATCAGCACTGTGCCCGTAGTGTCGGATTCTGAAGAAAACGACGATTCGAAAGCGTTCGTGAATAGAGCTCAAAGTATGCGCGTGCCAAATGTGCAGAAGCCCTTACAAACGTTCGGTTCGATGAGACAAGCGCCCGGTGTGTCGCGGCCCTTATCCGGTGTGGGCCGACCGACCGCTCCTCCACCACCGCTACCGAGCCAACTGGCCACTACTGAAAAAGAAACTTCTATATATCAGAGTCCAAAACAGACAGACATCAAGTCGACAGATTACGTAGATTGCATAGAAGAAAAGCCCGCGCCGTTAGCTCACATAGACGAGGAGTCCGGTGATAATATTTACGCGATTATAGAAGAGAGTCCTGAAAAACATGCTAAAGCGTTCCCGGGCGTGTCTCTGCCGATCAAAACGGCTCCCCAACCGCCTCCTGAAGGCTACAACACTCCCAAACCCATCACTTCCAATTCAGGAAGTACAGAAAGCATGGGTCTGCTCGGAGAGATTGTTAATGAGATACAGAACCGCAACTTTGACTCGATCTATTCGACGTCGACGCTCGCGAGGAAAAGGGAGAAAGAGCGGAAAAAGGCTGAGCAAAACAGAGATAGCACGTACATGAATACAGACTATAAGAGTCCAGAGAGCGTTTACAGCAACTCTGGAGCAAAATCTTCCGCGTCGACCACTAGCAGTGGATATTTGCACCCCTCAGCTGTTAACATACCAACTCGTATGCAAACAGATGAAAAAGAAATAGAGAAACCACCATCGCCTTCTCTTAAAGCAAACTCGAAAATACCCACATTTTCCAGACAAGTTACCCCGCCCGGTTTAAGAACAACGAGCACGTTCAAAAATGTACCGCCATCTCCTAAAGCGACAACGAAAAATATCAACGTAAAATCGATATCGAACAGTCCCGACCTCGTGTCAAGTTGTGCTGTAGCCGAGACAAAAAACATCAAAGCGCCCGACGTTATTAATAATAATAAACCAGCCGATCCACCGAAAGTCGCGAACAAACCTAATATAAGCAAACAGATTGACAATCGACCTCCGTTAAAACCGACTATAGATAAGAAGCCATCCGCAAATAAACAGACAGTACTAAAACCGGTTAATTCTGCGACTAATCTGAATAAAACGGATAAACCGGTTAATCGCGTTAATTCGAAAAACGATTCTAGTGTGAAAGCGATTGCAGATAGTTTAAATAAAAATAAACCTAAAGTGGTTCCCAAACCAACTACATTAGTACAACGGACCGACTCAAACGTAAAGACGAATGCAACGAAACTAACCTCTAAACCCTCCAATGTCGCCAGTTTACAACAGAAATTTGAAAATAGGAAATCATTAGGTAAGGAAATAACCACGGGGAAGAAATAGCATTATTTACTACTAGCGGTCCGCCCCGGCTTCGCCCGTGGTACATATTTACGTTTTCTCTACATAAGAACCATCCTCGTACTTCAATGAATATAATAGAAAAGAATTATCGAAATCGGTTCAGCCGTTCACACGTGATGCGGTGACAACGCGAAACGGGTGCAGACCCGCAGCCTTTTTATAGCTCCCGCCGCGAAGCGCGTCGAACGCGGCAACTGATACACAAAAATAATCCTTATGGCATGATTCTGTATTCACGCGCGATGACTTATAGCGTATTTCATGTATAACTTTGGTGTTTCTACACCGATTTACATGATTCTTTTACTATAACCTGCCCAGGAGTATGAAGAATAATTGTGCCAAATTTGGTTAAAATCCGTCGTGTAGTTTTTGTTTCTATAACGAATATACAGACAGACAGACAGACAGACAGACAGACAAAAATTTTACTGATTGCATTTTTGGCATCAGTAGCGATCCCTTATCACCCCTTCATAGTTTTTTTTTAAATATATTTCATGTACAGAATTGGCCTCTCTACAGATTTATTATAAGTATAGATATGTAGTAAAATATAATAATTAAAATTAAAACGACATACGATCTGATTTATGTACTCGTCAAAATTTAATTAGAAACTAAGAATAATGGAACAGTTTAAATTTAAAATATAAAGACTGTATTGTGATCGAAATTATAAATCGTACTAGCTTATATATGATATTATTGTTGAAAGAATAGCAGCTATGTGACGTATATGTAGATTTCTAGTCCACAGTGTTTAAAAGGTCATTAAATAATTAATTTATGATATAAATTGTATTGACGTGGGTTACATTTCCTTAATTTTATGATGTATAGCTTCAAGAATAAATTGATAACGTTATTTTTGTTTTAAAAATAACAAAGTGACATGAAATTAAAATTTGTATTCCGTTAAAATACAATTTATAGCATAAAAATAAACGAATATAAACCTTGAAACTTCAGCATAGAGATTATAATATTTAGTTTTTTTAAATTGAAAGTGTTCATATTTTGATATGACGTGGTTTTAGATAAATACTGAATAAGACAATGTACATATTATTTGTGTTATATTATTTTTTTCATATATTAGAAGAAAAAATTAATATAACTATTAAGTTATGGATCTCTGTAAATATTCCTTTAGTTATTAACGAAATGTGAAGTGTCTTAATCGATTAGTAATAATTTGTATTTTTATAGCTGAGTGATTGTGCTGAAAAGTCGAAAATATTCATAATAATATGATATTATATAAATACAGTTAGTTTATATTGGTGCTAGCGAAAAAACCCAAGTGACTCAAAATTTAACAAAACCGTTTTAATAATAGAATTCAATGTTATATTTACAAGAAAACAATATTTTACAGAGTATAGAATTTATTATTTTCTCCATATATAATGTACAATTTTAGTGAACAATAGTTTTTATGAGTCACTTGTTTAGATTATATTCATTATAGCCTAGCTTATATGAAAATAATATTAAAAGGGCGCTTACACGTTAAAGGTAAAACGGCTTACAAATGTGTTAAGGAATTATTTATCTGACGCTTATAATTTATAAGATATATTTACTCCCAAGAAAGATATTTTAATGCAACCGAAATAATATTATATGCAGTTAAAATATATTAGCAAAGAAACTACCAAAATGTCGCTGAATATTGAGTTTTTTTATAATATTGCCATATACAAAAAAATTGTCCGTAAGCGCTCTTCAACTACTTAAAAGTCTTCGTCCATAATGTTGAATTCACTGCCAATGTACAAATTTGGTGCTGACGTCGCAAAAGCAATAGAGATTATGTAGGCAACATGTAAGAGGTGTGTTTTATCAAATCTTGTACAATACGGCATATAATATTCGTGATAATTTTATTGAAACAGTGTTTTAATTACCGAATCTATGCACGTTTTACGCGTGTAAAAAATTGAGGTCGTTCGTAATTATATTTGGTTTAGTTTATAATAAAATAACGAATGATTTACTTTATTTATTTTAAATTGAGGGTCCGCCTAAAGCAAAGGGGGCGCAAAGTAAGGACTTAGAAAATTTTTGATCCAAAGTGAAAAAATTTTTTATTTGCGCGTCGACGGAGCCCCGCTTCGCGGGGCTCCTATTTCTGTGTAGTTTTTTTTTTTTAAGAAACCTAACCTAACCTAACCTAACGGCTAACCCAACCTAAACCTAACCTACCATCAATCTTTGAGGGCGAATATCTCGGCCATTTTTGATTTTAGAGAAAAGTTGTTCCTATAAAACATGTTTATATTAGCGTAATCTTTACGATAAAACAATAATAAATAGGTGTTATAATGACACCAACTCCATCAAAAATTTTCTAAGTCCTGCGCCCCCTTTGCTTTAGTCCAACCAAATTGAGTTGTTTCATAATATTTAGAAGGACAAATGGTTCTTCTTAATACAGTTTCTTGATTTTATCTCCAATACCAACAATATTCATTTATGTAATTTATGTTTAAGATATTTCGCTAATTGCTTACCATGTTTTGATATATAATGTTTTGTTTACATCTCAGATAAATTCTAATAAAAATAATAATACATACCTCATAATGCAAAATTTTATGAAGGGAAACAATAGATTTCATTTTAGCATCGATATATTGAAATGTGATACAGTTGCAAATGAATACAATTGCTTATGAATATTATTAGGTACCTACATGTTATATAAATGAGTGTTAAGAATATCATATTTTTATAAAATTAATAATTATTTTGATCACTCGAACAATACAACTGATTAAAGAGTTGATATTGGTTGTATTCGAAAAATTGTTGTGATTATTACTCCTTTTCGCATTCACAAAAATTTGTTATAATTATTAGAATATAAAAGTTTTTTGTACATTTTTAATTTAATTTATAATAAGTTGCGTAAAGTACATATTTGTAAATACAACCAAAGAAATTGTATTTAAGAGTGTTTTTGATTTATCATTATGTGTGTGAAAATGTGAAACTGGGAATGTATTATTTTTATAAAGACTGTAATTTTCGCACCTTTTGTCACAAATTAGTGACGCGGTTTCAATTAGCTTCGAAAGAATTGTTTAGTTCAGCGAATAAACTGATTTATTGAATTTTTGTGTTTTATTTTGTTTTAACAATCCTTAAGATCTACAAGACTACAACTAGGTACAGTTCTACACTGCTACACTACATACATAAAATGTACATGATATACAAAAAGTATGTGTCGCTTTGTCCGCGATGGACGATGCACATGGGGTGCAAATAAAATTTAAAGTTTGTTCAGTAGTTTTAGAGTAAACTGTTGATCTCACTTGAAAGATAGGATAGGTACATCTCACTTTATAATCGCAAAAATTATTTTATTATAAATTATTAAGCAATTGCATAGCTTCTATCGCGGGCCTTGAGCGCGGGGACCGAATCCAGAAATTTAGTAACGAAAAACCTCACGCTCCCCACTCCGACGGGCGCGGAGGTGTGGCTTGAAGGCATGCTATGCAATAGCTTTACCGCGGCAGTCCCCGAGTGCCCCACGTCTTTTTTATATTTTGTCTATTATGTCAGTAACAATAATTATTATCTGTTATCTCTAATACATTCATACTTATGGCGACATCTGTTGACTGGATTGAGTACTACTTATAATTATATTAGAGAGAAGAAAAGATTTGGTATTCGTATGTGTCTTATTTATATTCTCAAACCTAACAATATACAAACTCACTATTCCTGAATCCTGATTGACAAGATTTCATCATGGTTTAACTGTACACTAATATAATAAATGTGAATTGTATGTATATATATACCTATCTTTTCTCTGTGCTGTAATGAGAGAAGGAATATCTAACTTGAAGTACTCACATTATTAATTATTGAGATAATAATCTGGATTTATTATCTTGCATCAAATTTGCAAGAAAGTAACACAAATATTTTTCAATAGATAATTCAAATTATACTTAACTATTACCTATAAGGGCTATAAGCAATACCTACTGACTGTTTATTGCTGGTCGAAAATGGAGCGGGTTTTATGAAATTATAGTTTTTGTGTCTGAAGTTAGTCAGGAGGCTAGAGAGTGGTATAAACTAAAATCTTTTTATAGCATGGAAGCGTCTTATTTCCATGTAAAGATTCATTATGATGTGCGTCTAAAATCACTATGAAATTACAAAGATCCAATAGATGGCGCCATATTAAAAATTTAAGAAGACTAGGTACTTTAGTGCTTTAGTTCCTTTAGTACTAATGTTTCTGCGTTGAAGCCACTTATTTTTTGCTTTTCTTACCAGTATTTATTTATTTTTTGCTTTGAGTAATAGGGCGGTTAGTGCTAATATTTTGCTTTGGTTATATTCAGCATAACACTTAATTTAGAATACAATATATTAGTGATAAAATAAAAGAAATATTTGTGCAGTTTTGGTGTATTTATTTGTATGAAAGTTTTCACAGATATACGACAATTCTTATTAATAAAATTAACCTAAATCCGAATGTAGTAAATGAAATTATTTCCCTGCTGCAGTGGCCAGAGGATTCCTTAACACTAGTATAACCGAGTCACCACGAAGGAACATTTTTGAGATAAACCTGTCCTTGTTCACCGCTTTTCCCTGAAAAGAAAAGAAAATTTTATTTAATGTAAAACATTTAATATTTTACTTGAAAACGTCCATTTATAGTAGCAATAAAAACTGAAGATATAACTGTCTAGAGATGTTTACATGAAATAATTTGACTAATGTGTAGACTATACAGTAGTCAAATTATTTAATATAATAATTTTGAATGCTTATCTATACTAATAATAAATTGGAATAGATTTGTAGTATTAAAATAACCGCTACTAAATGCATATATTATGTACGTTACATATACCAAAATAGTAATTTTTATGTTTGTTTGTTCTAGCTAATCTCTGGACTTTCACTGACATATAGCTGATGTTATAAGGAGTAGCATATTAGCTATTTTTTATTCCGATATTCCCACAGGAACCTTAGGATTAATAGAAAAGCTCATTTATGCGAGTGAAACCGCAGCTGCAGCTAGCATACAGGGTGACTCGATATAGGTGTAAGAGCGTTTACACATTATCCGAACCGATATTGGTGTCGGACGCCGATAGCCGATGCAATGTGCTAGTTTCACATTATCCGACAAAATCGTTCCGATATCATCATCAGTTTCGCCAGATCCATTTTTTAAAAATCCGGAGACGCGACTGGAAATCATCAGTAGATATATGGGGTATTAAAAAAAAACAGTAGATGCATATTTGTTACATAAAACTTATACAACCAAATTCTGTTCCCATCCACGGCGGATGTTTGTCAGACCGATTTAATCTGCTGACTGCAGAGTATGTAATCAAGTTTCAATATTTAACTCAGTATTTATGTCATTAAGTCCATTTCACGTTTGTAGTGCCATGTTTCAATAAACCCTTAAGTGACGAATCAAAGCGACGAAACTGAAATACTACCCCTTTCTTGCGAAGCTAGTACCTATTTCAAAAAATCAGTAGATCCCCTGAAAAGTCAGAAGGTCTGGCAACACAGGTCATCATGGCAGACTATAATTTGATGTATCAATTATATTTGAGACGCAAAAAAAAGATCTGTCCACAGACAGTATTATATACATCCCATTGTGGAAGCAAGATATTCAAAGGGAGCATTTTTAGCAAGCTACAAAACGCACCTAGAAAGTTTGTTAATTATTTTCGTATGAGTGAATTTACATTCAATTATTTACTTGTCTTATACTTACTTATACAAGGTGTAATTATTAAGTGTACACAGGCGATTATTCCATAAGGATTACAGATATCAAAAAACTTTAAACTGATATTGAAAGTACTTTACGAAATGAGCAAAATGACACTATTAACTTTTTTTAAATAAAACGAGACATATCCTAAAATTTTACATTAAACACTCCCATACACAGGGGCCGTTCAAGTATTACGTAAGCATCAAGGGGGGGTGGGGGGGTCTCTGTTTTGCTTATTTTGGATGACATGGGGGGTGGGGGGGTCTAGATGATGATTACGTCATCGTTAGTTATTTAAGTTTTTTCGGGGATTCCCGCAAATAATATATAATATGCGTAGGCACTCGCTTTGAGAACTGATTAGGGGAATTACCGCGCATTAGGGAAATTACCGTGCGCTATTCACTTGTCTAATAATTCACTCTCGTGCCGGCCGGCTGCAAGTGCGCATCTATCAGTATTGTTTTGTTTGGATTCTAAACGTATTGTAAGCATTGAAAGTTATCATTTGTGTTTATGTTGATGCAATTACCCAAAGTTTAACGTTTTAATTATTTAAATTTAAATATCTTATTAGAATGTCATATCATACAGACAAATCCAAGTTAACTATACCAAAAACTGTTCCGAAAATATTCTTTATAATAGTTATGTTCTTTATTTCTGATTATATTTTTTTGTCATTTACTCTATGTGTATCAGTTAAACCTAATATTTTCATGAATTTTCCTATTTTAAAAATAACAATATAAAAAAAACATTTATTACTAAAAATGTTTACGTAAGCATAGGGGGAGGGGGTAAGTGCTTTGCTTACTTTTGATGACAAGGGGGGCAGGGGGGTAAAAAATGGTAAGAAATCTGCTCACGTAATACTTGAACGGCCCCACAAGGCTTTAATTGCTTTTTCTTTTGATTGCGTTGACAAAGAAGTTGAATTTTATTACAGTTTAAAGGTGTTATAGACCTGAGTTTTTGATGTGAATATCAGTTTAATTCATGAGCAAGGAGGTTGTAAGTTATTATTTTTTTGATAATGTACTTAAAAAATCATGTTTTTCGCAATTATTCCTATATCTGTGCTATAAGACATAACTCTTTACCAAATTTCAAGACTCATGTGTGTGGGAAGTAACCTGTAGCTTTGATTACCCTGCAAATATCAAAATTTTCGAAAATATGCAGCATAAACGGCTGTATCTTTTGATTGTGTTGGCTTATAAGTTTGATTTTTTACAGTTTTAGGGGACCGCAGACTTGAGTATTCAATATAAATTTCATTGATACCTCCCCGCATTCCTGAGATAAAAAAGGTGATGACAGACGGATAACAATGTAATCATATAAGGGTTCCCTTTTTCCTTTCCTTTGTGAGATGAAAACAATAATCTCAGTTTTTCATTATTATCATGCTTTATATTGCTTTGAGTTCCTCAACTTACATTGTTGTGTCAAAGTCAAGTTGCTTAAGTTGAAGCACAGAATACATAATAGTAGCTAAACGCTACAGAACGGACACTGTCCGCCTCCCGCCAAAATTAAACACTTACCTCACCCCGCACAATCAGTCTAAAAATGGTCCACATTTTTCTACAAGGACGATAAGCAACGAAGATTGACAACATTAATCAAATTGACTTAAAGTAATTTTATTATTTTGGATTTGTGATTATCGTTTTTCGTAGAAAATGGTTAGATATATTGTGCTGTTTACGGATGTATTTCATCAGAAAAACGCGAATTTTTTTACGCTAGTCACAAATGTGCCAACCATAAAGCGTTAACACACACATTTGCAGTCTCTACAGTGTGACTGTCAAAACGATAATTTTGTATGGAGTGTCAGGGCCCCGGGGTGATGTTGAGGTTAGGAATTACGCTTGTACAACAAGTATTAATACTTTTTTAACAGAGTTATTATTACCTTCTTTCCTTTTCCCGTCCTCGGAACCTCCGTCCACATCTCTTTGACATTCTCAAGAACCATGTTACAATGCCGGTCGAATGCTTTCACGCGTCCTAAGAGTTTCTTATTGTTTCTACAATTTATTAGAACTTGGGTGTTATTTTTAACGGATTGTGTAAGTACAGAAAGAGGACCCGTACTAAATTCTTCCTCTTCTATCTTGGCTAATTCCTCTAAAGTCATCTCAGAACGGGGTTTAGATGTCGTCGCCCTGAGAAGAAAGGTTAAATATATGGTATTAAAATAGTTCCAATTTTGGAGTTATTTAAACTTTGCAATTCTGAAAATCAATACGAACATTATTTGAGGATTGTATCACAATTCACAAATATCTAAATTTTTAAATAAAAACAACTGATGCTTTATTTTTCGCCCGACACTACGAACCGCAATTTTATGAGTTGACAGTTCGACAGATAAAATACACAGAGATAAAATAGCGATGCGTTCATATTTCATAAGTTTTTTCTCTGACAGTAACAACAGATATTTATAACAAAATAATACATAATGAATAATTTTTATTTTGCGATTTTTTTTCACAATAACAATTACTCACCAATTTCTATATCTACATTCAAATATATATTCAAATTAAGTTGTTTTAAATGTGAGCATCATTTATTTTCATAAACATAAATAATATTCTAAAATTGATTATAGACACTGGCTGTTTTCCAATTACAGAGCATAATGCGACTCAGTGGCGCACAATGCCGAATTATGCTGATGCTTAATTGGAACGTGAAACGCACCAGCAGGTTGCGCTAAGTTCAGTGTTGAAAAAAAAAATATTCATAGAGTTAGCAATAACCTCATTAATGTGTAAATAAAGTGGTATACATAAAAAATGTTGTGTGGTTTTATGAAACCACGGTAAAAGTGAAACTGTTCGAACGGTTCCGAACACTGCTTTGTGTAGCGCATGTCGCGTGACGGTCGGCTGCCGAGTAGGTATACCTACTCGGCAGCCGCGATACACGCGACATGCGCTACACAGACCAAAAAGTTTGAGACGATGTAATAAAAGTTTCACTTTAATAATTGGTTGAAAATAATTGGTTGAAAAATATTTACGGTTATTTTAAGTAATTTGGATTTTGATTATTTCATTAACATTTTTTTCAATGTTTGTACCTTCATCCATACTTATATTTATTTTTTTAACACAATTTGAATTAACTTTGATTAGGAATTTCGAAAAAACTACAATGAAACGAAAGCTTTAAAATTTTTTCCAACAATAAATAATTACTAAGGATAAATCGATTGCACGCATCAATTCACGCGCATTACTTTTAAGAGTGCTCGATTGTGCGAAGCGTTGCTGTAGTTGGAACATTCAACGTTAAGCATTATGCCGCATAATGCGCTCTAGTGCTGTAATTGGAAAACACGGTCTATGAGTTACTCCGTAGAAAGAGGCTGTTTTCCAATTACAGAGCATAATGCGACTCAGTGGCGCACAATGCCGATTATGCTGATGCTTAATTGGAACGTGAAACGCACCAGCAGGTTGCAATACTATTATTATTTAGTTCAGTGTTGAAAAAAAAATATTCATAGAGTTAGCAATAACCTCATTAATGTGTAAATAAAGTGGTATACATAATATTTGGTTGAAAACTATTTACGGTTATTTTAAGTAATTTGGATTTTGATTATTCATGAACATTTTTTTCAATGTTTGTATCTTCATCCATACTTATATATTTATTTTTTTAATACAATTTGAATTAACTTTGATTATTTCGAAAAAACTACAATGAAACGAAAGCTTTAAAATTTTTTCCAACAATTAATAATTACTAACGATAAATCGATTGCACGCATCAATTCACGCGCATTACTTAAATTAGAGTGCTCGATTGTGCGAAGCGTTGCTGTAGTTGGAACATTCAACCATAGATAATACTGTAGGTATATATAAGAACATTCAACGTTAAGCATTATGCCGCATAATGCGCTCTAGTGCTGTAATTGGAAAACACGGAGAGTTTACAACTGAGGTTTACAAGGAGTTTTCTCTCAAAATAATCAAAGACAATATTTTCTTACGGCCTTACTAATAAAAAGTTAAAACGTCAATCATATTTCATAAAAAGAAGACAGGTTATTGCAAGAACTAATCCATTGCCTTTCCATTGCATAGCGAATGGGTAACATTTTATTAGTAAGACCGTTAATGTTTTTGGTTCTTTTATGGAAGATAAAAGATTATGGTTGGGGATTTTTTTATAAATGCAAACAATAGATTTAGAATGTTCAGTGCATTCAGTGCTTTTAAACGAGTAACTAATACGAGATAGCATTCTGAAAGAAAGGGCAATTTATTTCAGAAAAGGTTTAGTAGTCTAGGGGCACAGGTCTAGAGGTATTCAGCTACCGCGATATCGGGTAAGTTATTTTTGTTAACTGCAGTAATACAAATTTTGTAATACGTAATTGATATTAATTGTAGAATAAATAAATTTTACCTAGATTTTTATGCAAAATTGTTTGTTCAATAAATTGATTAATCTGTTACTTACCTTCAAAAAAGTAATTTTTAACAAACGCTTCTTTTAAAAAAATGTGTACCTACCTATAAGCCCCGCAAGTTGATATTGCGTACTCTGTGATATTGCGATTGGCGGCCATCTTGGTGAAATGGTGACGTATCACGTAGTCGACGTCGCCCCGTCCGCGTCAGTACGGTTCGCTAATAAATAAACATAGAAGATTTTTTACATACCAACCTGGTTTTATTTATAATTTATAATTACATAACATTAATTGAAAAATATTTTCATATTTACACTTCAACAATATAATTGTTACGTACTTAAGGGTGAAATCATTGTTTTTTTATAATCAGCATACAAAACTAGTTTTTTATATGGTGCCGAAATTTCTTAGAAATATACCTATGGTCATAAACAGCCGTCTCGCTATTACAAATAAACCCATTACCCATGGAAATAAATATTATGTCTATATTTCCGTGCCCATTACCCTAGCATATTTACTTTTTATTAAAACTTTTTTTGCTATCTGCACTTTTTTGCGACGGATGACGTCACGCGGCTGTTATTGTGACAAGGTTCCATCGCAAGACGCAATATCAACTTTTGATTTTGACAGGCGACAATGCGCCCTCTGGATTTTGGGGTTAAAACTAATTCTATATACCTACATACATATACGCTCGTATACGTACATAATATATTTATATTTTTTTAGCACTTCACTTCTGTGACAAACGACGCAATTTAATTTGAACAATCATTTCAGGCAATATATTTTTTACTTGATAGTTGAAATCAAACTTCAAAATAATATGTGCCTGGAATAAATGCTCACATACATTTGCGTCGTTATTGAAACAGGAGAGCGATATTGTTTCAGAGAATACAACTGAAATATCATTTATTTTCAACATTTAAGAAATAAGACTAAGGGTGACAAATCAACATCGAGATATGCTGCGCTGTACTGCGCTGTGCTGTGCTGTGTTTCTTAAGCTACGTTTTTTTAACAATTAAACAATGCTGCGCTGTACTGCGCTGTGCTGTGCTGTGTTTCTTAAGCTACGTTTTTTAACAATCTAGCTCAGTATAAAGTAATCAGCAGCTCGTGTAGTCGTTTATCTCGTCAAATATGACCCTATTTTCAAAAAAACGTAAACATTACGACATAGTTGAATCCGATGAAGATGAAAGTGAAGAAGAAGCGGATATGGATATTTTATGTGTTATTTTGTCGTTAAAAGACGGTAGCTTGTTACCTCACACCATACGTGAAAAATACGGAGAATTTAATTTTCTAAAGAGTATTGCCACTGAAGACGATTTTTTTTTAATATTATTTGCGAATGACTAAAAATCATTTTAATTATTATTAATTACTTAGTACATTATTTTGATAAAACTCGTAGGGTTCAGCCTGCGTTTGCAATGTAAGCGGAAAAAATGTAATTTTTTACGACATCACAATAGAAACCTCAAAAATAACAGTACTTCTCCACTATTTGATGGATGTTATTATACATATAAACCTTCCTCTTGAATCACTCTATCTATTAAAAAAAACTGCATCAAAATCCGTTGCGTAGTTTCAAAGATTTAAGCGTACAAAGGGACATAGGGACATAGGGACAGAGAAAGCGACTTTGTTTTATACTATGTAGTTATAGTTATAAGCTCGACACAGCGCAGCATGGCAGTGCTCCATAAAAACATAGCACAGTTCGGCACAGCGCGGCTCAGCACGGCGGGTAGCGCGCCTCGCTCGAGACTGCTGCGTTTTTAAACAGAGCGTAGCCTCACACAGCGCAGCACAGCATGGTTTGTTTGTATCCTCATTAAAATATTAAACGAGCGAGTTGACCAAACACAGCACAGCGCAGTACAGCGCAGCATAGCTCGATGTTGATTTGTCACCCTAAAGATCTAAATGATTACGAAATGGATGGTGTTTAAAGATTTAGGTGATTTAAAAAAAACTTTTCACTTATAATAATTACAAGATAATTAGTAAATTAGTTTCATTATAATATGAATATTACCTACGGAGTCTTTAAAAATAAGATATTTGGAAGTGCTAAATATTATTCAGTCAAATTTCTTAAAACATATTGAAGTACTTACTAAGAATAATGAAGAAAACGACAATAAAAGAAATCAGTACTTTATTTTTTAAATGCTTTCACATAATATTGTAATATTACATTTTATATACCTGAAACAAAACTGTCCGTGCACATAATTTTCAGTAGAAAGTTTTGAAAGCCTGAACGTAGGGCTCGATTAAACGCACTTTCACCACACTTTCACGAGAACTAGAAACTTCACACGATTATCAACAAAATGAACTAAATAAGTAAATAATTAATAAACTTCACATATAGTAGCCGCCATTTTATGACAGCAATTGTGATGTTTACAAACAAAATATTTTCAGTTAGTCAATGCTACCAATTAATAAATCATATTTAACACTTTTCATGTAAATTAATAAAATGTTTTTTAATATTTATTTAGCCAGAAACAGTATTTTTTTATGTAAAATATTTTCCTGAATTATATTTCTATATGATACTGAAATAAAAATCTGAGATAATTGTTCTAACCTTAGAGTATATATTACAATAGTATAGAGCGAGTGTATTGCACAAATTGCATAGTGCGCATCGTAGGCAGATGAGCTATAGATACTATATAGATGTGTGTGTGACAAATAGGGATGGGTAGGTATCAATTGCGTGTTGAACTATCGATAAGTTATGTAAATAAATATGTATCATAAGTAAATTTTATGTTCAATAAGTTATTAAAGGAAAAATATATGAATAAAGTATAAATATGTAATTTTAAATTTGTTTACCAACTGAATAAAGTTTGTTTATTCCATTTGAATATTAAATATTATATAAGAAATTTTCTTGTATTAATTATAAGTACTTTAAAAAAATATGTTTAATTGGAATAACTGAAAAACGTGAGTACTTTTTAAATAATAAAGTTAATAAAATAAAAGATCGGGTTTAGTGCTATTTTTTTAATAATAAATCAAACAATAATAATAATGTTTTAAAAATGGTAAAAAATATTAAGGAATAATTAATAATTTAAAATGATAATATAATAAATAATATTAATAATTTTTTTATTTAATTTTATCCATTCTACTATCAAAATCTTCAAAATCAATTTAGCGGTTCAGAAAATATATCGTAACATTACATACTTTACATTTACACTATAATACATTCGCATTCATAATATTAGAAAGTGTATCATACAAAACACACCACAAATTTATATTTTTGGTTTTATGGCATTCAAATGCTTTATAAATATAAATTTATAAAGAATAGAAAAAATTCTCACAAAGGGACACACCGCGCGCCATCTATTGAGATGATTAACAACCATTTCAACCAATATGAAGCACTTTTCAGTGAATACAATATTGTAACGATGGAACACGACCTTTTTTGTTGAATTTAGGTGTGTCCCTCCAGACACATAAAACTGAAAGAATAGAATAAATTCGATTGCTCTGGCGGGTCACGAGTGGCTGAGTTGGTCAGGCATCCGCCCCGGAATGGCGCGAAAGGATGCGGGTTCGAGTCCCGCCTCGTGATCGAATTTTTTCTATTCTTTATAAATTTATATTTATAAAGCATTTGAATGCCATAAAACCAAAAATATAAATTCAACAAAAAAGGTCGTGTTCCATCGTTACAATATTGTATTCACTGAAAAGTGCTTCATATTGGTTGAAATGGTTGTTAATCATCTCAATAGATGGCGCGCGGTGTGTCCCTCCAGACACATAAAACTGAAAGAATAGAATAAATTCGATTGCTCTGGCGGGTCACGAGTGGCTGAGTTGGTCAGGCATCCGCCCCGGAATGGCGCGAAAGGATGCGGGTTCGAGTCCCGCCTCGTGATCGAATTTTTTCTATTCTTTATAAATTTATATTTATAAAGCATTTGAATGTCATAAAACCAAAAATATAAATTCAACAAAAAAGGTCGTGTTCCATCGTTACAATATTGTATTCACTGAAAAGTGCTTCATATTGGTTGAAATGGTTGTTAATCATCTCAATAGATGGCGCGCGGTGTGTCCCTCCAGACACATAAAACTGAAAGAATAGAATAAATTCGATTGCTCTGGCGGGTCACGAGTGGCTGAGTTGGTCAGGCATCCGCCCCGGAATGGCGCGAAAGGATGCGGGTTCGAGTCCCGCCTCGTGATCGAATTTTTTCTATTCTTTATAAATTTATACACCACAAATTTATTTATAATACATTTTTAAAAGAGTTTTAATTTTAAAGTTAAATAAATAATTTGTTAAAATATAGTTCTTCTAGTAAACTTTATATCGAGTACAGCGTTGGTCAGGTCACATCACTACGATCACGTGGCGGCAGTGAGGCGCGCGAGCGAGCCTGCGCGTGTCCGCCTCCCACCTCCCCTTCACCCCCGCGATGCTAGATTTATTTTCATAAAAATAAGTATAACAATCGACTTACTGATGAAATGTGATAGTGGATTCCAATTTTGTGTATTTTCTAGTATCGTTTTTGCAAGATAGAACTGCACATTTCACCATGTTTATTCGTAAATATGAAAAAAAATCCAGAGCAACGCACTTCGTGAGCACTCAACCACGACTGCGAGCGCTCGCGGCGGGAGCGTCGTGTTGTTCCCACCTGTGCCTACTGTTCCCACTTGGTTGTTCGCACTCTATAGATAGTATATATACTCTAACAGCCGTACAAATAAAAACTTGCTTATTCAAACCTTATGCAATGCATAGATATGATAAGAAGAAATAAAGAATAAGGATGTCATAATTTCTTACAAATAAATTTGGAATAACGTCGATGTAACTATGCTCACGCTATGCAATAGGCGCGAAGCGGCAACGTCGCAATTCATTCACAAAATTATGAAAAACATTGAAATTGTCTACGGTTAAGCCTTGGTGCTGTCATTTTGCTGACGCTCGTTTGACTTCGTCGAATTTGTTGTGAAGTTTCATCATACGATGTTCTGTTTATTTATTTTTTAAATATTTATTGGAAATAATTTAAATATATCATTAAATATGCAAGCAAATGATAGATAACGCTATCCAATATCTGGAGAACAGAAGATAAACCCACCTTGAGATAGAGAGTTGCCAAATAACTGGTACTCAAAAGCAAAACATACAACTCCAGGCTTAGAAGATTTACATTTTCAACGAAAGTGTATATTATTGTGATAAGTTTAGAAATAAGTTTTATGTATGTATGGTTTGGCGCAGGTTTTTCATAATTTCGTATATTTTGACATTTCATACAAAATTTTCCATTTCAATAGGTACGTAATGAAATTATTAATTTGCTCAACTTTTTCTACTTCTCGTATTACTCTCATAGCTATTATCTCAAATTTAGATTGAAAATTGCTTCTAAAACTTGTAAAACACAGCACAATGTACTAAAAGATATGTTATAACTCGGTTATGTCAGACTTATACTAGGGTGGTAGCCGTAATAAGGACGGAATAGCATTAGTATGAATACTTATTACGAAGTTATACTAGGTTACATTTATTTCGTGTTTATTTGTATGATTTTTCCTTATTCTTAGTTTATTCTTTGCATAAAATGTTATAACTCGTTTATTTGTACGGCTGTAAGGTTCTAACTCATTTAAACTTTTAATACAGAAAGGTTTTCATTTGTCTTATTTTACTACTTTAATTTCATTATGACAACACTGAGAAGCTTTCAGAAGATGTTGCAAGTTTATTAATTTGATACCATATGAAACGATTTAAATCGCAAAATCATTTAATGGCGTTTGAAAAAAGGTAAGCTTCGCATTCGATCCAATAAAATAAAACAATGCTTCAAGAATACCTGCCATTTATTTAAATATTTATAAACAATTTGCAATAACTTCGGAAAGTGCGATGCCATCTTTTGGGGATTTAATATAAACTGATTAAAATACGTTTTTACTCGCCAAAGTATAGATGGCCTCGCTTTCTTTAATAAATGTCAGTTTGTTCTAAGTGTCCCCCCCCCTGTTGCGGGTAGGGTTGCCAGATGGCCGGGATTTCCGGGATTGTCCCGGAATTTCGCGTGCTGTCCCGTGTCCAGTAATTTTACTTTGCTGTCCCGGAATGAAAAAATACTAGTTTTTTACAAAGTTACTACGGCTGCAAAAGTCAAATCCAACATAGCGTTCTTGCGCTGCGTTAGGTGAGCGAGGGCAGGGGTGAGCCGTGAGCGGCTCCTATTAGTTTTTTACATTAGATAATAAATGATGATTATTATCTACCAAAGTTTTAGTAGGTAATCATTATAAAGTTCTCAATATTTGTTCTATATTTTATTTATGTTACAAAATACCTGATGTTGATTTTCTATCAAAGTTTAATTGATATGTTATAGTCAAACACAGAAGCTCGGGCACTCGTAGGTTAGACTGGTCAATCCTCAGGTCTGACATAATGACTTGGTCAAAACCCAAATAAATGTAATATTGCGGCCTTTTACTAAACAATTTTCGTCAAACCTGGGAGAAACTTATTTGTTAAGTAATTTAAAAGGAAAAATTACAATTTTTCTGACAGGGTGAGGTATTGATTTTAATGTTTATTGTTTATATAAAAAATTAGATCGACGACTGACCGAGTTTTGCAGATGTTAGTGAACTTAGCAGATCAATGTCCAGCAGTCCTTCTAAAAATTATCTACTACGGGAAGTTGGCAGAAATTTTTTTTTCAAATGTCGTTTTTTTAAGGTAAAAACGCCAGAATTATTTCTAAAAAGTAACAGGAACTGTAGAACTCAACTGCATGCGATAAGAACTCAATTTTTTTTGATCCGCTAAAAATTATCTACTACGGGAAGTTGGCGTTTTTGAGGTAAAAACGCCAGTATTATTTCTAAAAAGTATCAGGAACTGTAGAACAGTAGAACTCGACTGCATGCGATAAGAACTCACATTTTTTTTTGATTTGCTGGACATTGATCTGCTAAGTTCACTAACATGTTTTGCAGTCGCTTCTAGAATTGACCAAACCAAAACAGAACAATTGTCAATTTACGGTCGACGTTTGACTGAAAAGTTAGGAGCTCCTAGGTTTGAGTAAAAATACTTCAGACAAAGGGCGAAATTCAAATGTATTTCGAGGATTGCCCGATGGCTTTTGCCAAACATAAGATAAACCAGTCCTTTCGCGAAGAAATTATGTTTCGGGATTTGACTATAACAGATAACTGAAAGAGTAAGTATCTCAGTTTCTATTTAAAGTTCATTTGTCATATTTAGGCCTTAAAAGTTACTTAGAAAAGTTGAATTACAATTTTTGTATTTGACAGTTTAAGAAAGTAATTAGGTAAAAAAATTTTTTTCTAAAAAAAGTATTTTTTTTTATCAACCAATACTTCTTGGTAATTCTTACTTAGTTTAGCCTTGGACCAAAGACCAAAACTCTGATTCCGTGAAATGTCCCGGAAATTATCAGCCTGGATCTGGCAACCCTAGTTGCGGGGCTTATACTTCATTAAAATTTTTTCATGTAAAAAATAGCTCTGTGTATTTAACTATTTGAATTAAATGTGACTGGTGTAATTTCTGGGTATGTATTAATAAATCATTACAAAAGTTAATTTAACATGTATTACTACTTATATCTCATGGTTGTTCATAATTAGGTATATAATTTTTTTTTATACTGTTTGAGTAAAATTTGGAAAGTGTTTTCATACAAAGTAAAAGCTATTTTGAATAAAATAAAATATTTTTAATCCTATAAAAAAAATAGAGATATGGTAGGTACTTAGCAATGAATTAAATATTATTGATTCATAATTTACCTACCAATAGTTTAACTACAAAATTTCCCTAATTAGTTTTTTTAATCAGGACTGTTTATACAAGCTTGTTATTAATAATATTTGACAATTGAGATTAATTTCTGTTAATTTGTTAATTGCCTACATTGTACTAGTCAGCGAATATTGCTTATAATAAGATATCAAGGTATCTGATATCTTTATAAACACTTAAAGTTCTAGTTAACTGACATTAAGCTTTTGTCATTCGTAAAATACTTTGTGGTGGCAAGTGTGTAGTTGTTAACTGAATATTATTTCTTCACATAACGGGAAAATTAAAAAAAAATCTTAACTGTAAGCAACAGTTAAGATTTTTTTTTTAATTTTGTATAATGTTCAGATTTCTACAGTTAATTTATCAGTCATTACATATTCCTATTATATGGATTCTAGCGCAAACTTATTTAAGGCTTAATGATAAAGAAAAAAAAGTAAAAGGATAATTTACTGAACAATGAATACTATTAAATTATGAAATGTAAACCAAGATTTTCCTATTGGATCTTGAGATAATGTAATATTTTTGATTAATAAATTAATTGTTTTAGGAATTGTGAAGTTTAGTGATGTAAAAATTTTTATGTTCAACAGGTGAAAACAAAAGCAACAAGCATAAACACAAACAGTTAAAAATGGCACCAAATTTCAGTAAAAATGCAATTCTAACAGGACTTTTGGATTATTACTGTTTAGTTTGTGAATATCACTTCCAAAGTGAGGATGATATTGTATTACATATAGGGCAATTAACTCATAAGGAAAATTTGGAAAATACATGTTATGATATTGAAGATGAACGTATAAGAAAGGTGAGATTAATTTATTGAGTTTGTTAAGTTTTTGCATTGCAGAATTAATTATTTAGATACTAGCTTACCGCCCACGGCTTCGCCCGCTTTGTCTAAAACCTAATAAATTATATACTAAAACCTTCCTCTTGAATCACTCTATCTATTAAAAAAACCGCATCAAAATCCGTTGCGTAGTTTTAAAGATTTAAGCATACAAAGGGACATAGGACAGAGAAAGCGACTTTGTTTTATACTATGTAGTGATTGAGATTATTACCTAGGTTTTAAATATAACATCCTGCTTATTAATTGAGATGACTGAATGAATGAAACTGTAATTGTTGAGATAATTATATTACCAAATGAAATGATATTGACCCGCAGATCAACTTCAAAAAATTTTTTAGCTAGTCTGAAATTTGACCACAATAAAAATGAAAATAAAAAATTTTAGTATCACGCGGGGCGATATACATATTCGTAGCTAGCAACGTTTTAAAAAAAGTCATTTTAGTATAGTTGGGTTTTTGATATACTGTTCCTCTTGCTATTTCGGTTAGAGTCCGGGCTGTCTGGCTGGTCGCAGTGGTTGCGTTTATTAGTGCGCACAGGAAAATATCCTTAATTAAAAGTCATTTATTAACGCGTAATTTTTAATCTTTTGCCTTTAGATAGATCCATCAGACATAATTTTTTTATTGCAAGACGTTTTTTTCGTTGTTAAATAGGTGCCATACGCAATTTTTTATTTCAAAATAATTAAAATGTCATCGAAATAAGTGAAATTACATTAACATGAGTCCGCTTAAAAGGTAAGTAATAACTTTATTACTTATATTATATTATCCTTTTTTAATACTTATATTAAATAATTAGTAAACTAATATTTTTAATAGATGGTTTCATATTTATTACACTTTTGGGTATTAATATGAATTTGATGATATTTGCTTTTTATCAAGTTTACATTAACATCCTATTTGAGGTTCGTTGGGAAAAGGAGGCACCATGGTAGATTGTTGCAAAAAAATTGTAAATAGTAAAATTAATATTATATATAGTATAAGTAACACAGTTATTACTTATCCTTCACGGGGACTCATGTTGATGGAATTTCACTTATTTCGATGACATTTTTATTATTTTGAAATAAAAAATTGCGTATGGCACCTATTTAACAACGAAAAAAACGTCTGGCAATAAAAAAAATATCTCTGATGGATCTATCTAAAGGCAAAAGATTAAAAATTACGCGTTAAAAATGACTTTAAATTAAGGATATTTTCCTGTGCAGATAAGATGCGCACTAATAAACGCAACCACTGCGACCAGCCAGACAGCCCGGACTCTAACCGAAATAGCAAGAGGAACAGTATATCAAAGAACCAACTATACTAAAATGCTCTCTTGTCAACGTTGCTACCTCCTATACCATATATTCAAATTCAAATTATATTTATTTGCAAGAATGTAGTTAAAAATTATATGTAGATTAGATGTTTTAATTACAATATTGTAGGTATCTCATTCAATTTCATAGAAAGAATTTTTTATATTTTTGCGTCGCGTCGTTACGCTGCTGCGCAGCGCCTTTTGCGGTCGGACCTTTAATTGCTGAACATATTTTTATGAAATTATGTTACTTACCATTTTTTCATTCTCTACTAATAGTCTACTATAATAGAGGTGAAATAAAGTTGGAAATTCGCATGTTTAATTAAATAATAAATAATCTTTCTTTCTAAAATTTTTTTGAGTAACTAACTAGGTATAAGTATCTAACTAGGTATTTAGTTTTCGCTATTAATTTTCACAAGATGTGGTAGGTACCTAGTCTATCGTTTTTATAATAATTTTTCGTTGATGTTCCTTTAACTGGTAGCATGAATCGCAATCGAGAATAGCAGATTAGTAAAATAATAACCTTCTGCCTACATGAGAAAATCGCGTTCAACTAACATAGTTACCTACAAATTAAATATTACTTTTAATTTTTGATTGGTCTATGATTCAACTGAATAGGTACTGTTCAAAATTGGTTCATCATTTGGACCAAGCAATGTTTTTATCATTATTAAGTACCTATGATTCTTAATACAATAACTCTTTACAGATAAAGCAATGGTACTTTTGCGAGTTTTGCAACGATTTAATAAAAACAAAGGCCAAAATACGATTGCATATCGCTAAAGATTTACACTTGACTAACAAGTTTCGTCAGTCTTTGTTACGATGTGATTATGGCATCCTTGCGTATGGTGTTATAGCCATCAGCAATAGTGCCTGGAGTGGTTTATGTGCAGGTACATGTCTGATCTGCAACTGCGAATATACAGATGAAAAACAACACGTAGACGAATCTATGCATATCATCAATTTAGTCAAAAATAACATTAAATGCGATGCTCAAGATAATATTTATCGTTTGGTAAGCTTATTATTTTTTTAATTTCATTTTTTTTTTACATTTCGTTGCTTACATAACATAATCGCCAATGTTTTTTTCAGATTGATGCGACTTCTTTTCAATGTTTGACTTGCAATTCTCTCGAATCAATTACAACTATAAATTCTCATTTTACGCATGATACTCATAAAACATTATCCGAAAATTGTAGACAGACAGCTAAATCCCTTAAAACTATGACAATTACTAAAATGTTACCTGCAAATACTGAATTGAATACAAATAATTCAACAGAAAACATTGATTTGAATGCAAATGGTTCTACAACAAACATTGAATTAAATGCAAAGGGTTCAATAGAAAATATTGAATTAAATGAAAAGGGTTCAGCAGAAAACATTGAATTGATTGCAATGAGTATAACAGAAAACATAGAATTGAATGCAAAGGATTCAGCAGAAAATATGGAATTGAATGCAAATAAAATAAATAATTCCAAGGAAGGACATGAAATCAAAGAAAGTAAACAGACAAAAAGAAAAACTTCGAGAAATGCAAATAGTAATCAAAATCCAATTAATGTCAAATACTGCAACATAGCAGAACGTGAAAAAATGATTTTGAAGGTATTAAAGACGCAGGATTATTTTGTACCTTATGACAATGATAGAATGATGTGTATCATATGTGAATGGTCTATTGACGCAAATTGCATTGAAGAACATCTTACTGAATCACACCATGAAAGTTTGCTTAAACTTCATAAAGAACGTATACAAAAATTAAAGAATTCTCCACCATACATCTATAAAACAAACGAAAGTAACGAAAACGTTGACTCTAAGATGAATGATAAAGACATATCCGACGATCATTCTAACATCTTGGATTCGTTAGAGTTTTTACAGAAAAGCAGTATCAATATTAACTTTGAAACAAATAGCGTTTTGTGCAAGAAATGCTCAAAATCAATTGACTTTAATTTAAAATGCATTCAAATGCACATTAATGAGCACAAATCCACCAGTAGTGCAGACACGATACAGAAAGAATGTGGAAGGTTGTCAAAAGCCGAAATAGTCGCAAAAGATGCATCGCCACAAAAACCAGCAGAAAACACAAGTTCCGTAACTCTTAAACGGAAAAGAACGGAGAACTCACCTAGTCAAGATGACTTGGAAAAATTTGCAAAGGATAATAAGCTTAAATATAAGCCTGGAGGTAAAGACGTATTCTGTGAACAATGCAGAACTAGAGTGCCACTCACTCTAAACAACATGAGGGAGAATTTATATTTTTGGTTTTATGGCATTCAAATGCTTTATAAATATAAATTTATAAAGAATAGAAAAAATTCGATCACGAGGCGGGACTCAATAGATGGCGCGCGGTGTGTCCCTTCAGACACATAAAACTGAAAGAATAGAATAAATTCGATCACTCGGGCGGGTCACGAGTGGCTGAGTTGGTGAGGCATCCGCCCCGGAATGGCGCGAAGGATGCGGGTTCGAGTCCCGCCTCGTGATCGAATTTTTTCTATTCTTTATAAATTTATAACATGAGGGAGCATATAAATGGTAATGCACATAAGTCGCGGTATGAATCCATAAAGAAAATGAAAAACACAAAAGTGGAAACCGTCGTAATAAATGATTTCATCAAAGATATCAGTACAGTTCAAAAAGGCCTCCACTTGGATTTCGTTATTAATGGAGAATTTTGCATAACACTAATTAGCATGCTTTTAATTAACGTTAAACGTTATGAAAATTCCTACTCATATCAATGTTTAATATGTCATGAAATTCTAAGCCCTTTCGTGAACGTCAAATATTTAACAGACCACACACAGAAGCATATGCTTATTTTGGACGATATACCTGTAGTAACAAGTATACCTTCAGAGTTTATTCGAGTGTTAGAGGTAATGTTCATTTTTTATTATATTACATTCATAGCCTTTTAGTTCAAAATATGTTAAAAATCACTACATAGTATAAAACAAAGTCGCTTTCTCTGTCCCTATGTCCCTTTGTATGCTTAAATCTTTAAAACTACGCAACGGATTTTGATGCGGTTTTTTTTAATAGATAGAGTGATTCAAGACTTCAAGAGGAAGGTCTTAGTATATAATTTATTAGGTTTTAGACAAGAAGCTTATATCTAATACACTGGAGATTTCGGTATGAACATTAACGTGTAACAAGAAAATATTGCCCAGTTCATGTTTTTTATCACTTTCACACCTAACTTGGTATTGCTACTGTTAATACGAAGTTTTCCCAAGGCTACTATGTATGCTGTAATATTCTGTGCAAAAGGTTAGTTTTTGTACATGAGTTTGTTGATAAATTGCCAACAACGTCATTCAGAAGCATTGTTGGATGAGACAATTATTATTTATGCTAAATAAAATAAGTATCTGAACCAATTATTAAAAAGCGATACTCCCTGATTATGGGTAGTCACCATAATAAAATTGTAGCAACTCTCACTTTGTCAATATGGCATATGTGTGTCAAAAAAATTGCGTCGCTTCGAATATTTAAGTTAATATTGTTGCTTATTTAATAAATATTTTCCGAATATAAAGAATGCATTGTATTGTGCAAAATTGCAGAAGTGTTTGGACACCAAATTCTGGCATAGAATTTCACAGGCAAGTGTATATTTACGTTATTTACAATATTCCTCAATACTCCTGCATTTAGCTGTTTAGAATCATTTCAATGGCAAAAATTGTCAAATTTTGCATCATTTTAGTATCTAAGCAGTCATGTTAAATTTGTTATTTTCCTAATACTTTATCATTTTTCAACAAGTTTTCAATAAACAAATTTAACAAGTAAGGTAACCATGATGATGAGTTTTTATGGATAGCGAAGAGAATATATTGTAATAACAATATTATGATGAAATTTAGAACACCATTTTCAAGATTGTTACTAGTAATGAAACAACACACGACATCGGTATTGCACTCACATGTAGTTATAAGATTGTTCGTTTTTACATTGAAATTTATACTTTTTTAACTTACCTCATATTTTTTTGTTTTAAATATTTCAGCTTTCCAAAAAGTAAAATAAAAAGAAATATATGTGCCCATCAAGGGTAAAATTACTGAGGATTACGACCCAGAAAAAAAATACCTTTTGAAAAATAAACTTTGTAAAGTTAGCTGAAATTTGTGCAAGGCTGCTATAAACAGTTTTTCTTTGATGATTTTGGCTGGAAATTGACCCGTCGAAGCAACGCGTTTAAAAAGAAGATCTGAGTAGCTTACAATTTGGTAAACAGCATCTGATGCAAAACACAACTTTCCTCTATTTACAAAGGATGTTAATGCTATTTATCGGTTCATATCCAAGCTTTGTAGCCAAAAGTTATTTAAAACTATCATTCTATACCAATTAAAATTGTATGTACCTATAAAGTATGACCAGTAATATTGTAATATAAATACTGTTAAAAATATATGTCGTTATTATTTATAGACCATGATTTTTAGTTTTTTCTATTTTGAAAAATCGTGAATTTACAAACTAGCGTGGTCATTCCACAGAAAGAGACAAAAAACATAACTGACGTCATTCAAGGTCATATTTTCTTGTTACAAGTTAATGGTCATAGTGCAATCTCCAGTGTATTAGATATAAAGCGCTGATTACACCTAACGAGTACAGTGGCGAGTCAGTAAATACGCTCTCGGCCGAGACAGTTGCCGAACCGAGTGGGTGTTTACACGTATTTCACTAGTGGCGAGTCAGTTCAGTTTTGATCACGACGCGGACGTCTGCAATGGATCGAAAAAAAAAAGAATTTAAACGGGTTTTAAATCGGCTGTTACCAGATATTATTAACGAATTGTGGGATTTATTAGAAATAATAAATAAAAATAATAATTCTTTGAAAAAATACAATGACGAAACGAACGAGTGGCGAGTGGCCGAGTGACGCGACGAGTGCGTGTTTATACCTGCCGAGCGGGATAGCGAGTCGCTGCGGGGGCAGAAGAATGAAGCGGGGAGGTGGGTACTCGGCCGAGTAAACAAATTGGGATTCTAGTGACTGTCTCACCACTCTTCTCGGCCGAGCACTCGTTGAAGTGTTTATACCAACCGAGCACTCGGCCGAGGACACTGACTCGCCACTGTACTCGTTAGGTGTAATCGCCGCATAAGCTTCTTGGTTTTAGTCAAAGCGGGCGAAGCCGCGGGCGGTAAGTTAGTATGAAATAAAAAAAAAATTGGTTGCCTGTAAAGTCGGTATACGGGCGAAAGTTTTACGTGACAACGACTTTTTATGTCTGTCTCTCTCGCTCTTAGGCGGGCTAACCATGCCCGCGTGCCTCTCACTCGCTCTCATTGTGAGCGCATAACGTGAGCGGAGCGTAACGCAGTTTATTGAAGTGTCACCCGGCAAACCAATTTATAAGACGTTGTCACGCCAAAAAAAAATTACTATGTTCAACAGAAATAATAGCTGTCATAATATGTCATCATGGCTGAAATAATTTTCAAAATGGGGAAGACAACTGTCAAAGTGGCGCTGTATACGATTGTTCCAAAGTATCTGTCAAATTGTATAGCATCATAAAGAATTTCTTCACAAATATCATCAAAATGACTAAATGTTGTGTAATTGGGTGTAAAAACGTTGGCATTCACAAATTCCCAATAAATCCTACTATAAGAAGAAAGTGGATAGCTGCCGTAAGGATTAAAAACTTTGAGCCTAAAAAAACGACGAGGTTATGTCGAGATCATTTTCATGAAAATGACTATCAATCATTAAGTGTGACTACAGGTGAGTGTTATAAACGTTAGTTCTTTCATTTAAGATAGCCTCTGTAAACCTAAATTAATAACATTACATAATGTCAAAAAAAACATAATAATTGTTCATCTTGTTTTTAGGTTTGCCTTGTGCACACAAGTTTTTAAAGAAAGACGCAGTACCGAGTCTCTTTTCATGGAACCAAAAAAAAAATATCAGCCAGTGCTTGTGCAAGAGACGAAAGACATGCAAAAAGGAACCTTCAAAAGGATCTTTTTCAACAGCAATCAAGTGAACATCCATCTACTTCAAGTGACCCACAGCCTTCAACATCTACAGGCCCACAGCCATCGACTTCTCAAGATCCACAATATATAATGGAATATCAAAGAGAGTTAGAAATTTCTTCCCTTGATCCACCTGTTGATTGTGGTGACAATGTTAATCAAAATAAACAATCATCAGTTGCTACTCAGACTGCCACAATGCTGTCTCTTTTTTCAGCAGATATTTTACTAAGCGATGAAGAGTCAGTAAAGTTTTACACTGGCTTAGAAAATTATGAAAGATTTCAATTTGTTCTATCAACATTACTGCCAATGGCAAATCATCTTAAATACAGGTGGAGTGGGGTAAGTGGAGTTTCAACTGAAGATCAGTTTCTTATGATGCTGATAAAACTTCGAAGAGCAAGTACTGATCTTGAACTTTCGAAAATGTTTGGTATCAGTAAGACACAAGTTTCAAACATTTTCATCACGTGGGTGAACTTCGTCAATGACTTATGGTCAATGATAGACATTTGGCCTCAAAGAGACCTTGTTCATTTTTACATGCCAGCAGAGTATAAAGAAAACAAAATGCCAACAAGGGTGATTATAGACTGCACAGAGATACCCATCACAAAACCAAGTGACCCAAAATCACAGCAAATTACTTTTAGCAATTATAAAAATAAAAATACAATAAAGTTTTTAGTGGGCTCTACCCCTGGAGGATTGTTATCCTATTGTTCTGAGGGCTTTGGTGGCTCAATTAGTGATCGGCAAATGATTGAGAGAAGCAAGCTGTTGAAATTGTGCGATGAAGGAGATAGTATAATGGCAGACCGAGGCTTTAATGTTCAGGACCTATTTGCATCCAAAAATATTGGTATAAATATACCTAGTTTCTTACGTGGGAAAGCTCAATTGCCAGGTCTTGCTCTTTTACATGACAGGAAAATAGCCTCACAACGTGTACATATAGAGCGCTTAATTGGATTAACCAAGACATATAAGATATTAAAAAATGACCTTAATGCTTACTATGTGCCGTTAGCTTCGAAAATATTTTTTATATGTTTAATGTTGTGTAATTTCCGAGAGTGCATTGTAAAATAAAATAAAACTCATAAATAAATTTTAGCTGTTTTTATTTTATTATAATAATCTTTATATAAATATTTATTTATGATTTCAGCCTTCACATAATTATTGAAAAAATAATCTAATTTTAGTAACATGTCTTTTAGGAATACCTCATCTTTTTCAATATAAATTACTTTCATGTCTTTAAAAGTATATATAATAAAATTGCAGAATTTTCTGCCACTGCAATACATTTGTCCTTGTACTTGAAAATAATATGGACAGGTTTTTTTTAATACCAGTTCTCCATTTTGAGTCTGAATGTATGGTACAGTTTCAGGACTAATAAGCCTGTTTCTGCTTACATATGGGCATTTTATTTCTAAAACAGTATCTTCGCCAAGTAAGGCATCTGGTGAGGCACTTAGGTAGGGCCTATCTTTTGATATAAACATGCCACACTGCACAGGAACCAGCCCATATGTTTCTGAATATTTCTTCAGTGCATTTGGTTCATTTATTAGACCATGCGCTGTGGCTCTGGATGAAAATTTTTTTTGTTTGAGTAACTGTTTTGCAAATGATTCTAAAGATTGTGCTCTTAGATTACAAACAGTATGAAAAACACTGGCTGTTATCCTACAACTACGATATTCATACCAAAGACAGTTAGAATTTTGATTTCTTGTTTCGTTTTCTATTTCTCTTATTTGATCTGCAGTAATTTCTAATAAATTTAGGCTTTTCAAAAGCATCACATCTGAAGTATCTTTTAAATAATCATGATCTTGTATAACCGCAATGGGGTTAGCAGGTCCATACAGTTGTTTCATTGGCATGTTAGAGTTCAAATTCAGAACAAGGTTTCGAATTCTGTTATTATAGGCTATTTTATCTATAGAATTCATAGGATATGCCTCAAAAACAACATTTTTGCTGTATCTTCGTTTCACAAGATTTTGAGCCTTAACTGGAGTTCCTGTAAATATTCTTTTTGGTCTGTGGAACGTTTGGAGTTGCTGCGTTTGTGACTCTGTTATTAATATTATTTTATCTTTACGCATATGCAGTATAGCAAATAATACCACACCAACATGTTTGCAGTGTGCTTCAGTACCTGCTCCGGCAGGACATTCACAATGACATTCCTCAATACCACCCTGGTCATCTATCTTGATGTCAACTTGATAAGAAAGTTTTTTCATTGTCTTCTGGACAAATCCTTTTATATAGAAGTATCCACCGACAAATGCAGATCTTATCAATAAGAGGAATCTGGCTTCATATAATTTCTCTGACGCATCGGTTTTTTTGTTGAATCTGCAAAATTACAGAAAACTTTAGTATTCTTGTAAAATAGCAACAATCATCACAATAAATTAAAACCATTAATTATAGATTTACCTTTCAAAATAATATCTAATAAATTGTCTTTCAATTGGTGGTAACAAAGAGTTACTATTTATGTCATGGTACATCTCCAGTGGTGGAAGTACAATAGAAGGTTCCGTTGGATTTGGAGAGAGTTGTGGTGTATTAAAGTTAAAGTTTTTGTCATACAGCTCCAACCTGGAAAAAAAAACTATTAAACATCACTCTATAGCCCTGAAAGTTAAAAAAGCCATAAGCCATAGCCTTAGTATGTATAAATATAATCCTGAATTACTTTAGCCTCAATAATTCTAACTTAAATACTTAAGATTAGTTACACAACTGTATTCTTTGCTACCATAGAAAAATGAGGAAAAACATAATAAATTTACAAACTATTGAATAATAAGTTACTCAGTTATGATATTAACTGTTCAAACATTGTAAGAGAATTGATTTCAAAGGTCCAAGTTGGCCTAGACATATGCAAAAACAAACATACAGAATTTTCTGTAGGAGTCCTACCTTTCCACTAAATCAGCTTTTCTTCCTTTTACAGAGGCCCCTCTTCTCTTTAACTCAGCTTTGAGTTCAAGCACGCTCCAAGTAGCATACAGTTTCGCATCCATGTTGTCGAATAATCGACAGTTGTCTCCCCAGAATGTGTTTTTTTTGCTTTGTTTACACGCTTCAAGATTGTCAAACTGACGCCATTAAGAACAACCGTACGCAGCGCCATCTGAGATTAGTTTTATCTTGCCATCCCCATTCATCAAGTAGTTATAGAAAAATTCAGGAGTAACAAAAAAACTTGATTAAATTGAAACCTCCGTCTCCAATTTTTCTATGAATCTAGAGATATAGACTATTAAGATACTAGATATATTTTGTTAAATTATATGTATTTCAGGCACGAAATTGTTACCACTGCGGTAATTGCAATGATGTTTATTCTCGGAACAAGTTGGATGAACACTTACAATCGAATGGACACAAAGAACACAAAAATTACGCTAAGTATCGTTTGGAGCAGTACCTACCAGATATTGTACTGAACCAAAGGAGACAAGAGCAAGAAAGCTTTTGCTTGGATGTCCTTTTAAAACATATGATTCATATTATGTCTAATCAGCATTAGGACTGTACAATTATATTTAGACTATTTTGCAAAATTTTCTTCAATTTTTTTTTGTTTTACATATATAACTAAGTACTTAAAAATATAATTTCAAAACAATTGTGTAAGTACCTACTACTCTTGGTACAATTTTTCTCATGTATTTTTCTTTTTTTTACTTCTCTACTTACTTACATTTTTTTTTATTTTGTTCGTATAACTTTTTTTGTTTTTCAAGTAAATAGTATTATTAGTTTTAGTTTTCCATTATTCTTAAGGTGACTTTTTTGATTTATCGATTTCGCTCAAAGTAATATAATTTCGTTATTATAATTTCTTAAAAAAATGTTTATTTTGTTTGATTTAAGTACTGTTAAGTATAATTTTTTATTTAGTTTTCCGTTACTCTTAACCTTAATTAGCTGACTTGATTTTTATTATTGATGAATAATTGAATATTAATACTTACTTTATTAAACAACTATTAAACTATAAGATTTATTTTGATTTGATAGTTGACAACTTAATAAAAGGTTGATAAATTTTAAGAATTTTAAATTACACAAATAAATATCTCATACCGTATGGTAAAATACCGTATGGTTAATGCTTTTTATTTATTCTACCTAAAGTCACAGAATAATAACTAGTAGCTTGCATAAGTTTAAATTGTAATTACGTTAAGTTCGTAGTACCTAACTTCTATAAATTCTAGTAATTGTTCTTTTTTTTCTCTTTGTGTGTAAATTTTATGTAAGAAAATTTATTTTTTTGTTTAGTTTAGTTTTGTTTCTTTTTTTGTATTGCTGTCCTTGAAATAAATGTTTTTTCTTTCTTTCTTTCTTATTAAAAGTTGCTTATTAATTTATTATCAGATTCAGAAGACTTAAAAATGAGGAGATGGTCCTATTTTAGTGTAGGTACAGTACTCCAAAAGTAATAATGCACAGAGCAAGTAATATAGTTAGAGACGGCACTCAGTACTTCGATTTCGAGTGTAATAACAGTAATAATGCGCATAGAAATCTTCGCCTCTGTTCGGCAACTGTCATTTTCCCGGAGCGTCCGAAGACGATATGTAGGTATATAGAGTGGTTAAATGCATTTTCTTCATGCATAATTAAGTAAAATTATGTTTTTTGTGCTAAAAGAGATTAACATTGATTTGAAAGTAACGATTTTGTTTAGATAATTCCTTGTAAGTAAATAGCGAGGATAACCCCACGATTGCGAATATATCTTTGTTGGATTGATTTACTTGGAAAATTTTATAGTACTTTTAAAGTGTCTTACTGAAACTGGTGTAATGATGGAAGAAAAGAAGGTTAAAATAACACATTTATCTTAATCTTAATATATTATATAAATCTCGTGTCACAATGTTTGTCCTCAATGGACTCCTAAACCACTTAACCGATTATAATAAAATTCGCACACCATGTGCAGTTCGATCCAACTTGAGACATAGGATAGTTTAAACATGTAGGTACCACGGGCGAAGCCGGGGCGGACCGCTAGTTTTCTCTAAAAATTTCTGGCATGATGACTCATGATGGAGTTTCTTGCCGGTTCTTCTCCATAGATACTGCTTTCCGAATCGGTGGTAAATTCAAAAATGTAATAACGATTCAAAAGTGCTTCTGGAAGAAGTCTAATTGAATAAATAAATGTTTGAGTTTGATATCGGAACGATTTTATCGGACAATGTGAAAAGGCAAATTGTATTCGATATCGGATATCGACTATCAGCTGTACTATAACTGTATTTCACATTGTCTGATCCGATATCGGATATCGAAGCCGACACCGATATGCCCGTGTGCTGTCGGACGATAATGTTCAGTGTTACCAACTCAATTTTCGAAAAGGCATTATACCAACAGCAAAATAAGCCCCAGTTTGTGTATTTTCAGAAGATTTTCAGTCATAAAGGGCGCTAAATGTAAAAAAAATCCTTAAATTTACTTTAAACCTTTATAATAAGAAAACATTAATTTAAGTATTTAAAAGCAATTAAAATACAATTTATACTAGAGCTATTTTAATACCGTCGTATAATATACGGATAATGTGAAAGGGCAAATCTACCTGCTCTTAGGGACCCGATATCGGATAGAGTCTGTCAAGCGAGTCTAGTCCCATGAAAAAGGCGGCAAATTCAAAAATCTTTTAGGTGTCAACACTGATATAGCACGCTGAAAACTAATTGATACTTGAATTGTTGATAAAAAAAAAAACATATTTGAAATAAATAAAAAAAAGCATTTCAATTTTCAATGTATTTATTTGTCACAATCAGAACTAAAATCAGAATCAAGAAATTCAATGCCTTCATATGAAAAATCACTGTCAGTATCATCATTACGCACAGAAATGATGAAAGGTTCCAACTCAGTTTCGGATATCCTGTCTCTTTCTTTATATTTGTTTTCAACACTAATAGTGTTATCTGTGCATTTTTTCCAATCATTGGCTGTGACACTATTAAAACATTCTTTTATGAGGTTCTCCATTTCATTACCTGGAATCCCTAAATTTTTGCTGGCTATTTTTCTTTTAGCCAAACTCCATATAGACTGGGGTAGAAGCCTTAAAAATAATGAAAAGATAAAAAAAATCGCAGTCGGATGAAACCCATTAGAAAAGTAGGGGAATATGATAAAAATGTAAGGAAAAATAAATTACGGTCAATCCGAGTTCGGGAAGCGGGAGGGGGGAGCTTTTAAGAGAAAAAAATGGTTTCTCTCGATTTCCGACAAAACTACAAGTCCTATAGAAAAAAGTTCAATGGCAAAGTTGTAGGTAATTAAAAGTTCTACAACTTTTGTATTCACAATTTTTTCACATAACCTCAAAATTTAGGTGAAAAATTCAAAAACCAAGTTTTTGGTCTTTTATTTTTATCTATTTCAAAATTTATTTTTTTTCTACGAAATTTGGTGGAAACTTACTTTATTATGTCCCAAATACACTGTAATTTATTTGATTGAAAATATTTATTTTTTCGCCTTATTTTGAATTAATACCAAAAAACAACCTAATTTTCAATCGAAAAGTCACCCGTCAAAATATCAGCTTTTTTCAAAAACTTGGGGTGCCTTTTATTCATTGAAATCTCTTCTTTCATATGGTGTAAAAAAAAATAAACACCACCATAGTAAATGTTCTCAGGAAATGCATACAAACAGTGTGAAAATTAGCTTTAACTAAATCGGGCACACTTCTTGAACTCTATATCTTCTCTTGTATCGGCTTTTCGGTAATATTTCAAAAGAAAAATAATTATCTGTTCTAAGTTTAATATTTTACAGCATATTCAAAAGCAAAATGATGTCGATAAAAACATTTCAGGTAGTTCGAGAAGTGTGCCTGATTTAGTTAAAGCTAATTTTCACACTGTTTGTATGCATTTCCTGAGAACATTTACTATGGTGGTGTTTATTTTTTTTACACCATATGAAAGTAGAGATTTCAATGAATAAAAGGCACCCCAAGTTTTTGAAAAAAGCTGATATTTTGACGGGTGATTTTTCGATTGAAAATTAGGTTGTTTTTTTGGTATTAATTCAAAATAAGGCGAAAAAATAAATATTTTCAATCAAATAAATTACAGTGTATTTGGGACATAATAAAGTAAGTTTCCACCAAATTTCGTAGAAAAAAAATAAATTTTGAAGTAGATAAAAATAAAAGACCAAAAACTTGGTTTTTGAATTTTTCACCTAAATTTTGAGGTTATGTGAAAAAATTGTGAATACAAAAGTTGTAGAAGTTTTAATTACCTACAACTTTGCCATTGAACTTTTTTCTATAGGACTTGTAGTTTTGTCGGAAATCGAGAGAAACCATTTTTTTCTCTTAAAAGCTCCCCCCTCCCGCTTCCCGAACTCGGATTGACCGTAATTTATTTTTCCTTACATTTTTATCATATTCCCCTCCTTTTCTAATGGGTTTCATCCGACTGCGATTTTTTTTTGTTTCAAAAATTATCTACTCTAGTCTAATATGAGTTCAATAGCGTTCAGGTCACAATGATATGGTGGAAGTTTCAAAACTTCATGGCCATGTTGTTTCAAACATTCTTCAGCTTCATATATTGGAGTTGTTTTATTTTCATTCACAAGGCACATAAGCTCAGCCTTTGTGAAAAATTCTCCATAATGCATTCCATTTTCAGTTAGCCATTTCTGAATGTCAGCCTTTAAATCATTCATAGATGGTGGCTTATTTATTTGTGTTACATGGTAGCTAGCGTTGTCCATAACAATGACACTGGGCTGACTTAAATTAGGTATTAATTTTTCACGTAACCATTTCATAAAATTATTTCTGTTCATATCATCATGATAATCTGCCATTTTTGATTTAGTACTGAATACTAATAAAGCATTGGGGACAAAACCTTTTTCGGATCCAGCATGAACAACAATATGTCTTTTGCCTGATGATATTTTATCAATTACACCACTTGTTGATGGCCCTTGCCATGATTTTTTTAACTTTATAATTTTGGTGGACATAGGTTTCATCGAGGTAAACTATTAATTTTCCTTGTTTCCGCTTTTCATCAATAGCTCTGAGATACCTATGTCGCCATGCAGCTAGTTCATACTTTTCAAGAAGAAGAGATCTCTCATTTTTATTTTTTTTGAATTCAAATCTATTTTTGAGTAATAATTGTCTCAATGTTTCATGACATCCAGTAAATCAGATAGACTCTCTTAAATCTGCAAGCAAACTTCTTAGAGTTGGAACTTGCCTTTTCACACAGTAAAATTCATTAATTTTATTGCGTATGGCTGATAAATCAAATCTATCCAGGTTGGCTACAGTTGGCTGTCGTGGACGTTTTTTCCCTGGTGTGTTCCACTCACCTTGGTTAATAGCACCTTCTTTTTTAATTCTCCGCAGTGTTTTCACACTTAAATCTGAAAATTCAATATGTCAGTTCAGTGTAAAACGCACAAATTTTATGATAACATAATAATATGTAGAAAATGCAGGGTAAACCAATAAATGTGTAGAGATAAACTACGATAACATGGCGCGCCCCTCCAAAATTCAAAACGTTTGAAAGTATTTGTGAAAGTATTTACAATGCACCACCAAGATTCACAACGCATGTGTGCGTAATGAGACGGCCGTCAAACAAAAACAAATCCACGGATTTGTTGCTCGACTAGTCACGCTCTAATCGCTCATTATTATTAGTAATGGCGCTGCACTGACGTATTCTATGAAAACGACACGTGCGTTGTCTTGGGTGCTCGGCAACTTATGATTAGTTGACCAACAAATCTGGTAATAAGTGAGATATTACGAGTACTGATTGCAAAAGAACTATGAATTAATTTTATTGTGTTCAAATACTGAAATGTAATTTTATTATTTACTCTATATCTTGCATGTTTAATGTTTTCAATAAAATGAAATCTTTATTATGTATTTATAACACATTTATTTTTAGTGACTAGTTAAGACATCAAAATCATTTACAAAAATACGTAATCATCATTTATTTTTTATTATAAGAAAGTTTATAATATTATGTTACGAGCCAAGTGATAACAAAGGCATTATTCATACTGCCTGGGCATTAATAATAATATCCTCATTAATCACTTGGCCCACAACATTAATAATGAACTAAATTGATATGTTTTTGTATTATTTCAATAGCTGTGTAACTCTTGTATTTTTTATTTTTGCCTAACGGATCTTAGTCGTCCATTAATCTACATAATAATTCAATAAAGGATATTTTATTTATTATTTATTTATTTATTTAATAAAACATAAATCAAACAAACTTAAATCTTATTGATCTCTATTGGCACTGGAACTAAAATTTTCTTCATCACTGTCATAGAAGCTTGATGTGTCATTTTCAGAATCGGATTCTCCTACGTGAATAATAAATTCTTGCTCATTTTTTTTCTTGAATTTTCCATTACTAACTTGTTTTGCAATCAGTACTTTCGTATTACTGAGCGACATAGAATTAATAACTTGACTGTCTCAGACCGCTGCCGGCCTGCTACTAAAGACGAATACGTACAACTACATACAAACTCCTTCGTAAGGATGTCACTACACACATTGAAACAGTAATTTGGAGGGGCGCGCCATGTTATCGTAGTTTATCTTTACTTACCTGTCATAGCAGCAATTTTTGTCAGATAGTCTGTTTCAGATTTCATTTTTTTATTGTCTTCTATGGCTATGACTTGCTTAACTAAATTATGAATTGTGCTTTTTATTAATTCATCATCCAAGGTGGCTGAAAAAAACACAATAATTTTTATAATAGTTTTCACTTAAAAATGTCCTAGTAAGTTTCAAGGTCATGAACACGACGTCTGGATCTAAACCAAAACGGAAATCGTGATCACATCACAGTAAAATAAAAAAAGTTATTAAGTTAGACAATAATTGTGCTAAAAGTACTTATTAACACGTTGTTGACAACCTACTTGAAACGATTTCATCCAAAAGTCGTCGTTTTTGCGATAACACGTCGTCAGATTCACTCTGTACATGATTATATTTATTAATCATTGTAAACAACAAGCTCCTGACACTACTTTTAATAGGTTTCGGCATTATAACATTAAAAAACTCAACAAAAACAGGATTATTACGAGGTTACAACAGAATTTGTGACAATCTGTTTGACAGATCATAGTATTGCCATTATAAGAAATCAGTAAAAGGGTTGTGGACTCGACTCGCTTGACAGACTCTATCGGCGTCCGATATCCGATATCGGGTTGGATAATGTGAAAACAAGGTGAAAACCGTGTGAAAACGCTCTAACAATTACTTTTACTCACCAATTTCTTTAGCTACATTTAAATATATGTATATTCAAATTAAGTTGTTTTAAATGTGAGCATCTTTTATTTTCATAAACTTATTTAGTAAATTATTCTAAAATTGATCATAGACTCTAGAGTTACTCTGTAGAATTTTTGCTCTCAAAATAATCAGAGACAATATTTTGTTCTTATTGTTTTTGGTTCTTCTATGGAAGATTATGGTTGGGGGTTTTTTTGCAAACAATAGATTTAGAATGTTCAGTGCTTTTATACGAGTAACGACCTCTTTTTTAGAGTATAAGTATTCTTTGGTAACGACCGAGATAGCATTCTGAAAGGGCAATTTATTCCAGAAAAGGTTTGTAGTCTAGGGCACAGGTCTAGAGGTATTCAGCTACCGCGATATCGGGTAAGTTATTTTTGTTTTAATGATAAGTAACTGCAGTAATACAAATTTGTAATACGTAATTATTGATATTAATTTTAGAATAAATAAATTTTACCTAGATTTTTATGCAAAATTGTTCGTTCAATAAATTGATTAATCTGTTACTTACCTTCAAAAAAGTAATTTTTAACAAACGCTTCTTTTAAAAAAATGCGTAGTTACCTACCTACTTAATTATATTAATTTTTTACATGTGAAAAATAGCTCTGTCTATTAAACTATTTAAATTAAATATGACTGATGTAATTTCTGGGTATGTATTAATTATTAATCATTACAAAAGTTAATTTGACATGTTTAACTATATCTCATGGTTGTTCATAATTATATATATATTTTTTTATAATTAGTACTGTTTGAGTAACTCCTTGGTACAGTGGTCGACGCGTGATTTTAGAACCGAGGGGTCCTGGGTTCGATTCCCGGTGGAGACGAAGAAAAAAAATATGTCTCGGTCTGGTAAGATACAGAAGACTGATCACCTACTTGTCCCTAAAGAAAATCGATCAGAGAAACAGATGTATGCATTATGCATCTGCCCCTTACCCCACTACGGGGACACGGGACTTCACACTTTTAGTAAAAGCTATTTTGAATAAAATAAAATATTTTTAATCCTTTACAATAAACACATGTAGGTACTTATCAATGAATTAAATATTATTGATACATACTTTACCTACCAATAGTTTTATTATAAAATTTCCCTTAATTAGTTTTTTAATTAGGACTGTTTATACAAGCTTGTTATGAATAATATTTGACAATTAATTAATTAGATTCGTTTCTGTTAATTTGTTAATTGCCTACATTGTACTAGTCAGCGGATATTGTTTATAAACACTTAAAGTTCTAGGTATCTGACAGTAAGCTTATATCATTCCTAGAATACTTTGTGGTGGCAAGTGTAGTAGTTAACTGAATATTATTTCTTCACTAAACCGGAATCCTACTGTAAGCAACAGTTAAGATTTTTTTTTTTAATTTGTATAATGTTTAGATTTCTACAGTTAATTTATTCATTACATATTCCTTTTATATGGATTCTAGCGCAAACTTATTTAAGGCTTAATGATAAAGAAAAAAAAGTAAAAGGATAATTTACTGAACAATGAATATTGAATACTATTAAATTATGAAATGTAAACCAAGATTTTCCTATTGGATCTTGAGATATTTTGATTAATAAATAAATTATTTTAGGAATTGTGAAGTTTAGTGATGTAAAATTTTTTATGTTCAACAGGTGAAAACAAAAGCAACAAGCATAAACAGTTAAAAATGGCACCAAATTTCAGTAAAAATGCAATTCTAACAGGACTTTTGGATTATTACTGTTTAGTTTGTGAATATCACTTCCAAAGTGAGGATGATATTGTATTACATATAGGGCAATTAACTCATAAGGAAAATTTGGAAAATACATGTTATGATATTGAAGATGAACGTATAAGAAAGGTGAGATTAATTTATTGAGTTTGTTAAGTTTTTTCATTGCAGAATTAATTTTATTATTCAGATATCGAGATTACTACCCAGGTTTTTAATAAAACATCCTGCTTATTAATGAAACTGTAATTGTTGAGATAATTATATTACCAAATGAAATGAAATTTGAAATTGACCCTCAGATCAACTTCAAAAACTTTTTTAGCTAGTCTGAAGTTTGACCACAATAAAAATGAAAATAAAATATTTTAGTGTTGCCATAAGGCTGAAAAGGAAGGATGTATTCTAGAAGGCAGACAAGACGCTGGTCTCTTCGCCTACATAATTTTATTTAAGTCACCTCATCTGGTTAAAGTCTTGCGACTGATTGCAGATCACAATAAAAAAAATAAAAAAAAATTAGTGTCACGTGGGGCGATATACATATATTCAAATTCAAATTATATTTATTTGCAAGAATGTAGTTACAAATTATAGATGTTTTAATTACAATATTGTAGGTACCTCATTCAATTTCATAGAAATATGTTTTTTATTTTTGCGTCGCGTCGCGTCGTTACGCTGCTGCGCAACGCCTTTTGCGGTCGGACCTTTTGCTGAACATATTAATTTTATGAAATAGTGTTACTTACCATTTTTCATCCTCTACTATAGAGGTGAAATAAAGTTAATTTTATATATAGGTTTCATATTTTATATATAGGTTAATTAAATATGAAACCTTTCTTTCTAAAATTTTTTTGAACTAGGTATCTAACTACATAATATTTAGTTTTCGCTATTAATTTTCACAAGATGTGGTACCTACCTAGTCTATCGTTTTTATAATTATTTTTCGTTGATGTTCCTTTAGCTGGTAGCATGAATCGCAATCGAGAATAGCAGATTAGTAAAATAACAACTTTCTGCCTACTTACCGACATGAGAAAATCGCGTTCAACTAACATACCTACAAATTAAATATTACTTTTAAATTTTTATTGGCCTATGATTCAACTGAATACTGTTCAAAATTGGTTCATCATTTGGACGAAGCAATTTTTTTATCATAATTAAGTACCTATGATTCTTAATAAAATAATTCTTTACAGATAAAGCAATGGTACTTTTGCGAGTTTTGCAACGATTTAATAAAAACAAAGGCCAAAATACGATTGCATATCGCTGAAGATTCACACTTGATTAACAAGTTTCGTCAGTCTTTGTTACGATGTGATTATGGCATCCTTGCGTATGGTGTTATAGCCATCAGCAATAGTGCCTGGAGTGGTTTATGTGGAGGTACATGTCTAATCTGCAACTGCGAATATACAGATGAAAAACAACACATAGACGAATCTATGCATAGCATCAATTTAATCAAAAATAACATTAAATGCGATGCTCAAGATAATATTTATCGTTTGGTAAGCTTATTATTTTTTTAATTTCATTTTTTTTACATTTCGTTGCTTACATAACATAATCGCAAATGTTTTTTTTTAGATTGATGCAACTTCTTTTCAATGTTTGACTTGCAATTCTCTGGAATCAATTACAACTATAAATTCTCATTTTACGCATGATACTCATAAAAAATTATCCGAAAATTGTAGACAGACAGCTAAATCCCTTAAAACTATGACAATTACTAAAATGTTACCTGCAAACACTGAATTGAATACAAATAATTCAACAGAAAACATTGATTTGAATGCAAATGGTTCAACAACAAACATTGAAGTAAATGCAAAGGGTTCAATAGATAACATCGAATTGAATGAAAATAATTCAGCAGAAAACGATGAATTGTATGCAAAGGATTCAACAGAAAATATTGAATTGAATGAAAAGGACTCAAATGTTGACTCTAAGATGAATGATAAAGACATATCCGACGATCGTTCTAACATCTTGGATTCGTTAGAGTTTTTACTCAAAAACAGTATCAATGTTAACTTTGAAACAAATAGCGTTATGTGCAAGAAATGCTCAAAATCAATTGACTTTAATTTACATTGCATACAAATGCACATTAATGAGCACACATCCACCAGTAGTGCAGACACGATACAGAAAGAACGTGGAAGGTTGTCAAAAGCCGAAATAGTCGCAAAAGATGCATCGCCACAAAAACCAGCAGAAAACACAAGTTCCGTAACTCTTAAACAGAAAAAAAAGGAGAACTCACCTAGTCAAGATGACTTGGAAAAATTTGCAAAGGATAATAAGCTAAAATATAAGCCTGGAGGTAAAGACGTATTCTGTGAACAATGCAGAACTAGAGTGCCACTCACTCTAAACAACATGAGGGAGCATATAAATGGTAATGCACATAAGTCGCGGAATGAATCCATAAAGAAAATGAACACAAAAGTGGAAACTGTCGTAATAACTGATTACATCAAAGATATCACTACAGTTACAAAAGACCTCCACATGGATTTCGTTATTAATGGAGAATTTTGCATAACACTAAGTAGCATGCTTTTAATTAAAAGTTGTGAAAATTCCTACTCATATCAATGTTTAATATGTCATGAAATTCTAAATGCGTCAAGCCCTTTCGTGAACGTAAATTTTTTAACAGATCACTCAAAGAATCACGCGCTTATTTTGGACAATATACATGTGGTGAGAAGTATACCTTCAGAGTTTATTCGAGTGATAGAGGTAATGTTTATTTTTTATTATATTACATTCATAGCCTTTTAGTTCAAGTGTTAAAAATATGAAATATAAAAAAAATTCCATGTTCTACAGAAATCATAGCTGTCTGTTGCAATAATTTTCAAAATTCAGGAGTAACAAAAAAACTTGATTAAATTTAAACATGTGTCTCAAATTTTTCTATGAATCTAGAGATATAGACTAATAAGATACTAGATATATTTTGTTAAATTATATTTCAGGCACGAAATTGTTACCACTGCGGTGATTGCAATGATGTTTATTCTCGGGACAAGTTGGATGAACACTTACAATCGAATGGACACAAAGAACACAAAAATTTCGCTAAGTATCGTTTGGAGCAGTACCTACCAGATATTGTACTGAACCAAAGGAGACAAGAGCAAGAAAGATTTTTCTTGAATGTCCTTTTTAAACATATGATTCATAATATTATGTTTAATCAGCATTAGGACTGTACAATTATTATATTCAGACTGTTTTTGAAAAATTTTCTTCAATTTTTATTTTTGTTATATATAAAAATATTATTTCAAAAAAATTGTGTATGTACTACTCTTGGTACAATTTTCTCATCTGTTTTTCTTATTTTGTTAGTTTTATTTTTCAAGTAAGTAACTAAGTATTATTAGTTTTAGTTTTCCATTATTCTTTAGGTTAATTTTTTTTTTGATTTATCGATTTCTCTCAAAGTACTTAATATAATTTCGTTATTATAATTTCTTAAAAAATGTTTATTTTTTTGATTTACTGTTAAGTATAATTTTTTATTTAGTTTTCCGTTACTCTTAACCTTAATTAGCTGACTTTATTTTTATGAATATTAATACTTACTTTATTAAACTATAAGATTTATTTTGATTTGATAGTTGACAACTTAATAAAAGGTTGATAAATTTTAAGAATTTTAAATTACACTAATAAATGTTTTGATTAAATATCTCATACCATACTTAATGCTTTTTATTTATTCTACCTAAAGTCACAGATCAATAACCAGTAGCTTGCTAAAGTTTAAATTGTAATTCTGTTAAGTTCATAGTAGGTACCTATCTACTATAAATTCTAGTACTTATTGTTCTTTTTTTTTCTCTGTGTGTAAATTTTAAGTTATTTTCTTTTTTTGTTTAGTTTTGTTTCTTTTTTGTATTGCTGTCCTTGAAATAATGTTTTTTCTTTCTTTAATAAAAGTTGCTTATTAATTTATTATCAGAAGACTTAAAAATGAGAGATGGTCCTACTTTAGTGTATTTTTTCAATCAATGTTGCTAAAACAAAAGCGGTGCTAAATTAGGCTATATTTTTTATCAGTATCCTCAGGAAAATTGGTGACCTTTTTTGTAGAATAGGATTATTTTTATGTATAGTTAAGTTATAGGTATTATACCTATATTAGGTACCTATAATATAGTCGGATGGTTCATGGTACTTACATAGGTTTTACTGTGCATTATTTCACTATGCTGCACTTGCTGACGCTCTCGTCTTCATTCATGTAGTCTTATTAGTTTCTTGTAGAATATACCTATAGGTACATAGCATTTGTATGATTTTACAATGCACTTTCTGCCACGACTTTGTAAAATGCAACATTTGGCGGGTCTAATTTCTAAACCTATCACGTGATATTACCAGTAACGCTCTATGAACGCACTTACCGAGTCTCAATAGATGTCGCTACATGCTTGTCTATATAGAAATCCAATTGTATCGGCCGCGGCGCCACGGTCGACAACAATAAATAATATTGTTTGTTTACGTCCACAACGTTGCGAACGGCAGATTGTTCAACCCGTTCGAGTCGATAGCGCGTTTCGTGTGGATTCAATTATTTCCCACCATTTTATGACATTGTGTGATATCTGTCAAAATATCTGTGGTTATTGTTTGTGCACTATCTAATTTGAATTTAGAACTTTATTGACACGAGCGAACATATTTAATAATTGTGATTGGTAAGTAGGTGCCTGCTTTATTTTCAATTTTTTACGATTTGACAACGGACCACTTTGGTCACGACACCTGGTGTTCAAAAAAAGAACTAGTTTTAGTGTGCACTTAAGTACACAAGTATATTACCGAATCTATTAAAAAAAAATTTTTTTTTTAAATTAATAAAAATTCTTTAAAATTTCGTACTAAAAATAAAAGTAGAGTTTATTGTGCGGTGAACGGTTGTGGTAGTAAATCTCATACGAATTTAGAAGTTAGTTTTCATGCTATAGGTACCTAAACCTGGTAGCAGTTTTGTTTATGTTGAAAATTATTTCGGAAAAAAAGAAAAAGTAGATCGATGTAAAGCCTGGCAGCGTGCTTTAAAATTGAAAAATATAAATCCGCATCTGAGAGTGTGTTCATTACATTTTCAAAGGAATGATTTTATTGTACCAAGTAAGTTGACAATGTTTAACCTCAAATATAAATGTAAATATAAATCTAAAACTAATTGAAAAATTTGTTTTTCAGGTGTTATTACTAAAAAGATGACTTTAAAAAAAACATGTGTTCCATCGTGTAATCTACCAAGCTCTGCTAGAGAATCAAATAAAGCTAAAAAAAATATAGAGGCACGACATCAGCGTCTAGTAAATCGGAGTTTAAAGAAGGATACTGTGAAAAAACATAATGATATTAATGAGGATTCATTAATCCATTCATGATCCAACAAATTGAAAAAAATCATTTATAGAAAACATAAATAATTAAAATTGATGACACTAATTCAATGTAAACTTATGGTTAATTCTTTTGTTGCACACAATACGTAGCCATGTTTTTTAAGCCCCGCCCACTGGTCCGTTGTCAATATATATATATATATATATATATATATATATATATACATTTTTATTTTTTATCTATTGAAATTAGGACAATAAAAAGAAGTGCAGTGATTTTTATTAGTGATATTTATTTTCTCTATGCCTATAAATTTAGAACAGTGTGTAAAAAATAAAAATGTTATAAAAATTATATTTTCTCGTTGGGAAGTAAAAACTAGCAGCTTACCTTGCTGTAAGGTCATTCTTGCCTACCTTGTTAAAAAGGTTACTTATGTTTACAAATTTATTACATGTGTATATTGTTATATATGTTATATCTGTGAGCGTTGCTACAAACCTCGTAATGTTTCGCATCGCAAAAATTTTCTAAATAAATAAATAAATCTATACTCTATAACACATGTTGTGATATCACTAGGTACCTACATAGTATAAAACAAAGTCGCTTTTTCTGTCCCTATGTATGCTTAAATCTTTAAAACTACGCAACGGATTTTGATGCGGTTTTTTGTAATAGATAAAGTGATTCAAGAGGAAGGTTTTAGTATATAATTTATTAGGTTTTAGACAAAGCGGGCGAAGCCGCGGGCGGAAAGCTAGTACATATGTTATAAACCTAAGTACCTACATAGATACGTATACCTACTTAGAAATGCGATCGCTCGGTGAAAAAATATATCCAAGAGGCATACCAAGAGGCCGGTTGAGCTGTCTTTTCAAATATAGTTCAGGATCCATCGCCCATTTTTGCTCTTGATTACTATCAAGCTAATTTTCCGTGAGTAGCTTTATTTTGATGAGACGCCCAATAATTTCTTGTACGAAACTCTCGATTGTGGTAGCTTACAGAGGTATCAAGGATAAAATATTTTGATTTGATGGTTCTCAAATATTTATTACTAGACGTAGTATATTATTATTAGTCTGTGTTACTAGATATATGTGTAGGTACATAATATTATGTATTAGGTATGTATCGCGACGAAACATTGATAAAACTGAATAAACGAAAGCTAACTAACTACATAACGATGTACCTATCTTCGATTGAATTTGAATATCATAGCGCTTCGTGTAGAGAACACACGTAAATACGTTCGTGAAGACGACTCATAACAAACCACATATTACTTACTAGCTTTCAGCCCGCGGCTTCATCCGAGTATACAGTATAATGGAAATTGATGTTTCACTGCGTTCAAGACTATCCTATGTCACTCTCTAGCCTCCAATCTATCTCCAGACACAAAAATCATGAAATTGCACCCTTGCTACATGGAATAAATAAAAAATACTCTTTCGCATTCACAATATTATTATTAAGTTAATATCGATTAGGTATACAATAGGTATCTATATATGCATAGTTAATAATCATACAAAGGTTATATATGTAGTTATGGATAAAGCTAACACGGAACCTACAGATCTATACATCTATGTAAAATCCAAATATCAAGCGAATGCCGAATTATATTGTCATTGTTAACTCGTTATGCGAATTCTTTACTCAGTAAATGGAGTCAAGGTTCGCAAACAGCTGACTGACGGTCAGCGCTCTTGAATTGCGCCCTTCGAATGTTGACCGTTTCATACAGTGATACCTGTGGTGACACTAATGTTTTTTGTTCATGTTTAACTATAGACCAGGAGATAGTGACTGAAATTATTGGGTCATTTGTATTAGTCAGTAGTGTGAAACGATTTGTTCAAAAAAAATATAAAAAAAAATTGCTGATTTTCGGCGGTATGGCGACCATTTGGAACCGTCCGAAAAGTATGGCATGGCGCGGCGATATTCGTAAATGGTTGCAACACTTACGATGATTCATTGTGCATAAATTAGCCTGGTACGAATGGTTGAATTTTTTTCACACGTGTCAGAAGTGAAACTTCTTTGTCAAGATTCAAAGACACCTAAATCGTCGCCTTACACAGTACACTCCAAATGATCTAAGACTCCATATTATTGTGACGGTATTGAATGACGCGAATTTGAAATTTAATATATCAACGCGCCTACAAAAGATGTTTTCTTAGGATGTTTCTCTTCAAAAATATAGATAACAATAGAATTATTTCAACTCCGTAGGTACCTACGTAATATTATATTATCTGTACCTACAACGTACCTAACTAAATAAAATATGTAAGTAGTTACCACTTACCTACTTACTAACATGCTATGGGTAATTCGACCAAATTGTATTATAAGTTATAACAATCGCAGGAATCATGGCCAATTGGTTTTCTATTGCATTAGTAAACAGTTCATCATTTTACAAAGTTGTATTTGAACATCAAAATGTATCTAGTAGGTGATTTCAGATTTGTAAATTTTATAAGCTGTGACCATTGAAAAGATACTAGTAATTAGTTAAAATTTACTTTATGTTGGTTAGTTTAAACAAATTGTTTTCTTATGCAACGACAAACCATTTGTATTTATTTCTTAATAACTTTGACTTTATGAAGATTCCTAACTGCGTATATAATAGACTAGCTACGCTCCGCGGTTTCTCCCGCGTGGCTCCGCTTCTGTTGGTCTTAGCGTGATGATATGTGATATATATACCTAATATAGCCTTTCTCGATAAGTGGGCTATTTCTTGAGATTAGCGCGTTCAAGCAAACAATAACTTTTCAGCTTTATAATATTAAGTACCTATAGATAATATAGGTAGATGCATCTACTATTTTAAGTAGGTTAAAGGTATGCAAGATTTTGTATGAATCATAGTTAAATATATGTTACTGTTACCACTAACCAATATGGTACTGATCCTTAAAAAATATGAGCTCAATGCGAAATTCAACGATACGTGATTCAGACATAAATTGAACAAGATGATAAATTAATTGATTAGTCACCAATAAATTTTGTGATGTGTCTCTTGTACGTGGAAATCTAAATAATCTACATAATCATAATTAACTAGCTGCGCGCCGCGGTTTTACCCGCAGTGCTCCGCTCTGTGGCTCCGCTCATGTTGGTCTTAGCGTGATGATACATAGCCTATAGCTTTCCTCGATAAATGGGCTATATAACATCGAAATAATTTTTCAAATTGGACGTAGTAGTTTCTGAGATTAGCGCGTTCAAACAAGCAAACACTCTTCAGCTTTAAATAATATTAGCTTAGATAAGCAAGCACGCTATTTGTAATCAATTGTTAGAGAAATTATTATAATTTGTTTACATATTCAAACCTAGGCCCTTTGAGTCATTATACTTCGTTAGCCGTCTCTGCCCAAGACTGCTTAAAAGGTGTGACCTAAATTATATAGTATCTTATACTCAACATGAATCGAACATCCTCATCAATGAGAATTAAAATCGATTAAATGAAACACGTTTTTATTCACGTGCGAAATCGATTTAACTGGTTGCGTCGTAAATTAATACTACTTCGTACGAATCCATTTATCGAGGAAGGCTATATAGGCTATATACCTATCATCAAAAGACCAACAGGAGCGGAGTAGGTACAGCGGGTAAAACCGCAGGGCACAGCGGTTTTTTTTCATCGTTTCGAACTTGTTGCGAATTTTATAATTTTACCGTGAGAGTAAAACACAAACAGTACCTTCAGGTTAAGGCACATGACACACCCATAAAGCGCAAACAGTAAACAGACATTGAATTAATAAATAATCAATACAAGACGATAATCCAATAATCTGTTATATTTTTGCAACGTTTCCTCAACATAACGTGTCATGACTTTATAATACACTTTTCCTTAGTCTATGATCCTTCATATGTTTCCTTGTTGCAGATAATTTGTAAGTGGGATTTAGATTCAAAGTAATGGGATGATGGGATGATTCGAAGCAATATTTGAAACGATCGTTGCCCGCTCTAAAGGAATTAACGATATTGCCACAGCTAATATAATATTACACTCGCCTCATATGGGTAGAATATCTAATTTTTACGATCATTATTAACAATTTTGTTTTCTTTTTAATCACCTAGGTACCTATTTTTATTTCCAAATAGAATTAATAAAATTGTTCCGGGTCAAATATCCTCGGACCTAGAACTACATAAAATATGAATTCTAGTAATTACCAGTATTAGTATAGTATTATTTATTATCTGTGGTACTAGTATTCAGGGGCCTACTCTAAGAGCAATAATATTGCTCTGAGGGCCTACCATACATATAGGTACATAATAAGAGTATAATGCTTCTTGGTATAATGTATAATTTATAGGCTAACGCCTAACGGGGTCATTCAACTAATCTTTCATAAATATTATCAAAATGTGCCATTATTCTTCAACTGTTTATTTTTACGAAATGTAGGTCATGATCGACGAGTAGGTATGCGACTGTTATAAATTAATATTATCAGCAATAAGGAAGCGATTATAGTCTATAGATATGTGAGACATTGTTTTATTTTCATTATTAAAATATTTAAATTATTATTAAATAGGTACGGTAAATTTATCACGATACATATCTCGATTCTCGATATAAAGTATCCATGAAAAAAAATGCATCGAAACTGCGTAATTCCTCACAATCAAACAACTTCTCTCATGTGTCCACACTACCACATAGTCACATACTACAGAGTATGATAAATTAAAAAAATCTCTGTTAGATCTACCATACTAAATCTGTGACACCATACAAAAAAATATAATTTCCAGGGGCACTTAGGTACCCAATTATCTAAAAAGTAAGCTATTGTACATTGATTTCTATAAAGAGGGTACTCAGAGACCTCCAAATGTCAGTTTTTATTTTTATTCATAGCTAATAAAAGCCTGATCTTAATGCACCTAAAATTAAGTGCAAGAAATCGAAAAATGTCATAATTTAGTCCAAAAACATAAAGTAAGGTTATATTTAAAGAATCTTCCTTTTCATCTATTTAGTTTTATCAGTTTTAAAGTATTAGGAAACTGTGGTTATATATTTACGATTAAAAATCTTGTGTCCAGCCGTATCGGGGTTTAGTCGGAAATAAAAGAGTCTCTAACAAATCATTAATATTTAATCTGTAGATTCAGCCCAAGTCGGTTCCAGACTTTCACATACCTAATTGTAAGGTCACATCACATGACGTGATATAATTAAACAATGGTTTAAGTACTGGAAAACCGGTCACACGTGTGACCTAGCTCTAACCTCGGCGAGGATATTTTTTATCTGTGAGAGAAAAGTTAGCGGGAAGCTATATTTAGGTGACTTGTGAGTGAAAGTATCTATAAATATATCCTTGTATATGTTATATTATTTACGTGACGCGTTACGTTTTTTATTACGTAAATTACGTAAAGATGGGACATGGACCATGGTCCATGGAAGAATGGATTGTCTTTTGTGCAAAACCAGCGATAGGATCTGCGTGTTTGGTACAGAAAATAATTAATACAATCTATAGATATTCTGTTCCTGAAAAATAATAATCAACCAAAAACCATCTTATCCACGCACAGAATACTTTAATATATCGGGTACCGAAGAAGCGAATCCGTAGGCAGAAGATGAGCATACAAAATCCACCGCCTTCTTTGTAAAGTTAATGCAGTTCTTCATAAAATCTGGGATTAGAAAAATCAGAATCGCGTATGATTTATACGTATTCTGGGGGGGGGGTCAAGTTCCCAAACGGATTTGACGCTGAGACTTTCAAGAAAAGGGCATATTTATACCTCAAAGGCCGGCAACACATTCGCGGTGGCCCTAACATCGCGAATGCTTATGGGCGGCGGGCATCACTTTCCATCAGGTGACCCACCAGCTCGTGTTCCTGCTTAAGCGAAAAAAAAAAGCGTGTTTCGTTAAATATAAAAAAAAATAAGCCACCTGTATGTTTATATGACGTACCTCTAACCGTCTTCTTTACATTTGACCTACTGATCTTATTTAAACTTAATAGTTAATAGTACACTTATCAAGGGTCGATGATAATACACTAATTTCATAAGTATTAGCGTGTTTTTTCAAACTTTATTATTATTATATTCTGATGGACAATCGACTTAGTCTTTTCGTTACTCGTAGAGTTAATCGCTATAGCACACGTCATTCGATTAATAAAAAATAAAAAATTGATTTTTAATGATACCCCGCTTAATAACTTAATTATATTCGCGTGTGTTCTAATCTATCAACGCTCATTATCTATGTGCATATTAAAAATATAATGAATAAGTAGTTAGGATATACCTAGTGCATATGTACTAGCTGCGCCCCGCGGGCCGCGGTTTGTTTTTACCTTAGACTCTAAATATATAAATACTCTAAGGCTTAAAGTATTTATACTACTGTAATCTTATAAATTTATAATACTTACTGTAATCTTACTGTAATATATACTCTAAGTTTTTTACCCTATTGGGTTTAGCGTGATGACATTATTTCCTCCTCCCTCAATAAATAGGCTATCTAACACTGAAAGAATTTTTCAAATCGGACCAGAAGATTCTGAGATTAGCGCGTTCAAAAAGGCAAATAAACAAGCGAACTCTTCAGCTTTATAATAAGTAGGTACCTATAGATTAACATTATCATTGTAATTTGTATTAATAAATTTTATTAATATATTCTTCTATACGAGACATACAAAAAATACAAACGTTGCTTGGAAATACTTATATTTAAGATTAATTCCACAAAAATATGGTATCATCAAAATATATTAAAATATTTCCTAGCAATGACGTATCAAATGAACTCATAATTAAATAATTTTGTTTAAATGTGATCTTGGTCACGTCGCGTAGGTATACGAATCAATATTAGTGATAACCACAGACTAATAATAATATACTACGTATGTTATAACATTATAGTTAATTATTTAACAAGTTCTTATTTTGTAGAATTATTTAGTTATGTATTTTATGATTTATCCATCCTTCCCAATCCTTCCATCTCATATGACAATTGACATCCCGGCAATTATTACTATCCAAAAAAATTCTTCAATTGGAATTAGTAGGTAGTTCCTGAGATAAGATTGCTCAATCTCACACTTATCTTATCTTAATACTATTATAAAGGCGAAAGTTTGTATGGATGTATGGATGTTTGTTACTCTTTCACGTAAAAACTACTGAACCGATTACAATGAAATTTAGCACACATATAGAGGGTAACTTGGATTAACACATAGGATAGGTTTTATCCCGGAAATCCCACGGGAACAGGAACTATGCGGGTTTTCCTTTGAAAACGCGGGCGAAACCGCGGGCGGAAATCTAGTAAGTTATAATACAATAGAATCTAGTTAAATTAAAAAACATAGGATCGAATTTATTAATTTATGTTGGCTCTATATAATTATATATGTAGATATGTATCTTTATATCTATGCAGGCATAATATGAGTATTTGTAGTCATACAAATCTATACTAATATGTACTAGCTTTCCGCCCGCGGCTTCGCCCGCGTTTTCAAAGAAAAACCCGCATAGTTCCCGTTCCCGTGGGAATTCCGGGATAAAAACTATCCTATGTGTTAATCCAAGTTACCCTCTATATGTGTGCTAAATTTCATTGTAATCGGTTCAGTAGTATTTGCGTGAAAGAGTAACAAACATCCATACATCCATACTTACAAACTATCTCCTTACTAACCTTTATAATAGTAGTAGGATTATAAAGCTGAAGAGTTTGTTCGTTTGTTTGAACGCGCTAATATCGAGAACTACTGGTCCGATTTGAAAAATTCTTTCGGTGTTAGCTAGTTCATTTATCGAGGAAGGCTATAGACTATAGAGTATAGACTATAGGTATATCATCACGCTACGACCAACAGGAGTGGAGCCAAGGGGGTGAAACCGCGCGGAGCAGCTAGGTAGTTAAAAATATTCAGCGCTCTAAGCTTTGTTTTGTATTGATCTAGTTGGCTTTTTAAAAATTATCTGAAAGGCTTTATTTTTAGTCTTTACTAATATTATAAAACTGAAGAGTTTGTTTGTTTGAACGCGCTAATCGCAGGAACTACTGCTAAAACACTGAACTGGTCTAACACTGAAACGTCTTGACAGTTATTTAAAAATTATTTTAAGCCATCTATCGTCACGCTAAGACCAATAGGACCAAATCCACAGGACACAGCTAGTTTGCAATAAAGTACCTACATATTTAAAAAAAAAATAGAATACATATCCTATACTAGCTGTGCTCCGCGGTTTTAGCCGCATTGCTCCGCTCCTATTGGTCTTAGCGTGATCGTGAGCTATCGAATTTTTCAAACTTCAAGTACCAGTAGGTAGTTCGGACCAGTAGGTAGTTCCTGAGATTAGCGCGTTCAAACAAACAAACAAACTCTTCAGCTTTATAATATTAATATTATTGTAAGTATAGATTACAGACTAACTCGCAGTCATTAGTTAAAGGTTTTTAAAGGCTTCGTAAGTAGGTATTATATATAGATCTTGTATTATCAGCAATTACTTTGAATTATTGCTTCTTCGTCGCATACGTCTTATGTCCGCTCTTATATTGTTAAATCATCTTTCCTTACTGACTTTAACATAACTTATATTACGAGACCCAATCAAATACCTAGTTACTTCGTTTATTAGGATCTCCCACTTCGTTCCTATGTATTATTCTAGGCCTTCAGCTACCTACATACCAAATTTCATTGCTATCGATTCAGTAGTATATGCATGAAAGGTAACAAACACCCATGCATCCATCCTCATAAACTTTCGCATTTATACCTAATATTAGTAGGTACTAGGTACCTAGTATTTCTGTAGATATGTGAATTGTGATAGCTTCGAGCTTCGGCGCGAGCCGGCCGGCCTGTTGCCCAGTTCTCTTGTAGAAGAAATAAGACATTCAGATTATAGTATTTTTAAATATTTTATCTGTGATTCAGAACATCAGAATGTCGAATAATCTTTATCTGTATTGCGATTTATTTTTAATCTGTGGCCGGATGAGCAAAGTGTGAGGCCTTTAATATATTGTGACTCCGTGTCGGTTTATGGCGTCCTATTACAAAATTCCCAAGATAGTTCGCGTAATTGCATGAAAGATGTGTTGATGAAAACCAGTATGAGGGAATTTTATTATAATACTAGCTTACCACCCGCGGCTTCGCCCGCTTTGTCTAAAACCTAATAAATTATATACTAAAACCTTCCTCTTGAATCACTCTATCTATTAAAAAAACCGCATCAAAATCCGTTGCGTAGTTTTAAAAGGGACATAGGGACAGAGAAAGCGACTTTACTACATAGTATAAAACAAAGTTGCTTTCTCTGTCCCTGTCCCTATGTCCCTTTGTACGCTTAAATCTTTGAAACTACGCAACGGATTTTGATGCGGTTTTTTTTAATAGATAGAGTGATTCAAGAGGAAGGTTTATATCACAGGTTTATATTATGTATAATAACACCCATTAAATTGTGGAGAAGTACTGTTATTTTTGAGGTTTCTAATGTGATGTCGTAAAAAATTACATTTTTTCCGCTTACATTGCAAACGCAGGCTGAACCCTACGAGTTTTATCAAAATAATGTACTAAGTATTATACACATTGAAAAGGTCTACAGAAAAGTCCGCGATGGTATAAGTATGTCTATCTCTTATGGATAACCCACAATAACTTTTTTTTGTCATTTACTTTTTACGACAAATAATGGCTAATTTTCGAAGCGATTTTAACCAATACTGCATTAATCCTTAACCAATTAAATACCTTGAATACATTGTTCATTTAATATAGATCTATATGGCCCTTTACACCGTATGATTTAAGTGAATATTTTCGAAGATATTACAGATTTAAAAATTGCGGGCGTAGCGTTTGCGGCGGTACCGGCCGGCCGCCCGGCTATATATTTTATACCCGTGCGAAGCCGGAGCGGGCCGCTATGTTTTTATATACAACGTTCAGTTTTTCTGTAGTGTATTTAGTATCAGCATTGCACCCGTGCGAAGCCGGGGCGGGTCGCTAGTTGTTTTATGCTAGGCGTCCATTAGAGACGGATCGGGGCGGGTCGCATCGCAACGGGCCGTCTCTAATGGACGCGCTGTTTGCTCCTGCGTCCACCTGTACGGGGCGCGGCGGACCGCCTAGGCGGATTTTATCTAACAGACGCTCGCCGCTCACATCCGCCTGCCTGCGTCCACTAGACGGGTCGGGGCGGGCCGGGCCGCAGCGCACCGCCGGCAGAAATCCGCCTGCGAAGCGATATCCGCCAATGCGTTGCGGCCCGCCCCGACCCGATCCGTCGCTAATGGACGATGTTTCATACAAAACATAGGCCGGCGTATTTTTGCGTTGCGATGCGGCCCGGCCCGATCCGCCTAGTGGACGCCTAGCATTATACTATGTAGTGATGATTTATTGTACACTGTACAGTATTTTTGCGCTTGGACAAATTAGGACGCAGTTTATAATAAAATGATATTTAAGTACTGTACCTAACTAATAACTTTATCAAAATAATAACAAAATTGAATTTGAGGTTGAATTCTTATAAAAAACTATACTTAATCAATACTAATGTAATAAAGCTCAGGAGATTTTTTGTTTGTTTGCTTGAACGCACTGATCTCAGGAACTACGGATCCTATATTTTGAAAAATTATTTCACTGAGATAGTCCATATAATGAGGAAAGCCATAAATAGGCTTATAAATGTTCACGCAAGGACGAAAAAGAGCAGAACAATCACAGTTAGTACATTGAGTTACTATAATATGTATTGAGTTACGTCTGTTACTATAATATGTACTGAGTTAGTAGCGGTTTTTTTTTTGAGTTAATTTAATTTACTTATATATAATTTATTTGAATTTTTTTTCATACAAAGAATGAAGGATCTTTAGAGAAGGACGTAGGGTACTTTTCACGGTGAAAAATTGTGACTGAATTATCCACTGACATTAGTGGTTAGGTTAAAATTTGAAAATATTACTAGATTTATCTTTATGTGAGCAAAGGCGCGGGCTAGTTAGAAATAATTATGATGATTCCAATAATAACATATCTACAATCGAACTATGCTTTGTTGATACTTGATATATTTATTAGGCATGACGAAAAGTTACTATAATACTGCGTCCGATATTCATAACACTAATATTTATTTAAAAATATTTGCTACGACGTGCACACAAATAAACCAATTATTACATCTGTATGTTAAGTCGGTTTAAATATTTAAGAGCAAACAACCTCCGTGATCTCGATACTAGCTGTACTTACCTTAAATATGATAATACAGTCTCACCATGACTTTGATGTATGTATCACTACATAGTATAAAACAAAGTCGCTTTTTCTGTCCCTATGTCCCTATGTATGCTTAAATCTTTAAAACTACGCAACGGATTTTGATGCGGTTTTTTGTAATAGATAGAGTGATTCAAGAGGAAGGTTTTAACTTTTAGTATATAATTTATTAGGTTATAGACAAAGCGGGCGAAGCCGCGGGCGGAAAGCTAGTTTAATAATAAATGGCATGATTTTGAGGTACCTTTTTGTATCCAGACTCTTCCGAAACTGAACAGATAGGCACTATAAACATCTTCCGTAAGCCCTAATCGTTATTTGTAGATCGTGGGAATACAGCGCAGATGTTTACCTCACCTGCTCTCGACCAATGACCTGAGTCTGCAGATGCTTCTCTATCTTGTCATGTCTGCTCCGTTGTTTATATTGAAACAAACAATTAGGTACCTCACCAAACGGATTTTGTCTATTTGATATGTGATTTTGTAACACGTCCCAAACATATTTCTTGGAACAAATGTTATAGGTGTGATAATAACACATAAATAAAGCTATGATTTCAAAAGTATGAATAAATATACCTACTTTAAAGATTTTTTTGCCTGCGTAAGAAGGTAAGTACAAAGTTAGATCTAAATGTGTCCGTTAAAATTGGGCCGAATTCGAGTCTAAAGGAGTCCGTTACAGTCGGTTTCATACAAACAGACATGTGAATAAGCGTATTAATAAAATACAACCCTCTTAGATTATAAACAAAAGCCAATTTATTAATATTTATTTAATACGAAGGAACGCAGAGTCACCAACGCAGTGGTCCAGAGCCTCCATCAGGTCCATGGTTTCCTGGTGACAGGTTTCCGCCGTGTAAGATTTGGAGGCGATTCTGTCTTCACAAGCCTTCAAAGTTATCAGTATCTTCTTTACGTGATGGTCCTCTGAAAGGATAGGATCGTGAACTTGAAATTTAAATGACTCTATATAAATTACAACATGCAAAAACTTTAATAAAACCGAACCGAATATAGAAAAAATCGGTTAAAAACGTAAGATTATTGTAGGTCGTTAGGTAGGATATAATTGGTCATGTGCATCTTTAATCATAGTAACTTATTACCTTACCTACAGGTGATAAATGAAGGAAAGTAAGGATGTTGCAATAATCAATATACCTATAAAAGCTTTTAGAAAATAAAAAACAAAATAGTTAGTATGAAGAAGATATTTAAAAGAATAAAGAATATAATATCTTACTTTCCATACAAATGCCTCGTGCTTTGGTCAGCTGGTCGGGTGAATTCTGAACAAAAAAATCATAGTTAGTTAGATATAAATATTAATCAAATAGTATTAAGAAAGCCTTATTCTAAAGCCGAAGTGACCTGAGTTAATGAAATTACCTTATTGACCTTGCTCCTTTATCTTTATATGCCTAAGAGATAATGTCCCTCATAATTATTCGTGTAAACGTACTTTACCGCAACATTTAATTTTTAACCGACTTCAAAAAAAAGGAGGAGGTTATGTATGAAGATCGTCTCTCAAACTGCGAAGTTGAAACTACGAAAGTGTAGATCTTTTTCAAGTCTTTAAACCTAAGCCACAGAAAACATGATATTTTTAAGATATAGGATGGATATAGGCCAACTTTTTACGACGCATTATTTTTGAAATAAACCTAAGTAGAGCATTAAAATCTTTATAAAAATGCGAGCCCAAACTGAGTCGTTGGAAACATATATATAAGATCATTGACTCAGCAATTAGTTACATTAGTTTCTAAGTACACAATTTAATCTACACTGAATTGCATCAAATCAGTTGGAATCGGTTCTCATTAGATGCTTCGTGGGAGTGACGCTAAGCAATTAGCTCGTATTATATGTAACTTTTAAAATGTTCTTTATTTTTCTAGAACGTCCTAGAAGTTATTGTATTATTTTATCTTTATTCTAAGATGTTTTTTATGTGTTACATTAAATGGATACCCATCTTAATCATATTATTAAGTAGTCAAGATAAAACGTAGTAGGTATACAAGGATCTCTTTTTGGGCTGCAATGTAATTACTAAAATAGCTAAATAAATAGCTTATTTGTAGTCTACGTGGTCGTAACTCGTAAGTAGTCGTGGTATTTTAGAATTTCATACGTGATATGAAAAATCACTCAACAAATGAATAATTTAATAAAATACTGCAACATTGTTGACTTAAAATTGCGTGCAACGATAACGTGAAAGCTTTCGTATGCTATCTGTATACTTATGCTTATTATATTTTTCCTGATAACTACCGATCGATGTTAGCGCTTGGTCAGGGACGTAGATAACAAGCAAGAATATTTCTATATTAAATTGTAAGTGCTCTCCATTCAGATATTATTACTACGTATAGAGAGGACACCACGAACAAAATCTGTGCGACAAGCGCGGCCGCGGCGAGGGGCGGCTAGTGGTTTTGTAGATATTCTGCCTCTTATCTTAATATATATAAATCTCGTGTCACAATGTTTGTCCTCAATGGACTCCTAAACCACTTAACCGATTATAATAAAATTCGCGCACCATGTGCAGTTCGATCCAACTTGAGAGATAGGATAGTTTAAACATGTAGGTACCACGGGCGAAGCCGGAGCGGACCGCTAGTTACTTATAAATTAAAACCAATCAATGTAACAAATAAATATTGTTTATCTTATTAAAAAAATATGAATAAACTTATCAATTAAAACCAATCAATGTACCAAAAAAAATTTGGTTTGAGACGATTGACCCTAACTCGTGTTACAAATAGTGTAGTAGCGATGTCCTCTCTAGTACGTAGTACCTACATAGTAACTGAATGGTGCTCTCTAAGAATTTGTTTATCCAATATCAAACAATGTCCTTGCGCTACCACCCACTTAGTTTAAAGGATATCTCTTAATGTATGTGACTTGTATGTACCTATTACAAAAAATAATAATTATTAAATCATTCAATCGACATAAATAAATAAAGCCAATATCTATCTCCTAATATTGATAGGTAGGTACTTAGGTATATTTTCCAAATACATATGTATATTTCCAATCCTTCGAATAGTAATGGAGAAATTGTAGGTAGTTTAATTATATAATTATAATACCTACCTACTTTATTTTATAGATTCTTGCTGTTTAAGTTTAACTTAAATGATGATCAACATCCTGTTCACAGGCATTCAACCAAAACATAATTGTCACAAATTTTATATTTGCCTAGCCATGTTTATATATCAGTTAAAAACGCCTCGTGCGATGTTAAACATATGGTTTTGTTGAAAAACATTACTTTGTACTGTGATTTGTTCGTTATTCATTTAAACATTGAAAATTCTACGAAATTCAACGAATCGAAAATACCTACTTACCTATTATAAAATAATATGGAAAGAATTAAATAAATATGGACGAATAGATGATAGATAATGGATAGATAATATAAGACCTTGCTCTAAGTTTTATAATCGAAGACAACAGCTGAACTATCATATTTTGTTAATTATAAAACCTAGTTACCTATTTTAATACTATCTATTCTGTTATTTGATTTTCAATTTCGTTGATACGAACAGCATATTAAAATTAACGTCCTTTTCAGACATGGTGCAACAATGGCGACATCAACAATGGTAGTTTCGCCGTTGGCAGCACAGACGCCGCCAAAAAATAAACGTCGTCTTTTCGCTGAGGCCCGGCAGAATAGCTTACAGAAATTGAGCGTTATTTTCGACCATGGCAATAAAAGTAGTGAGTACCTAGGTATTTATTGTGTAAAGATTTTTTGAAATATTGACGTAATATTTAATAACTATGTAGCTTTGATTATATACTCCGTATATCCGGGAGTATTTATTCAAAGCTATGTAGGTACCTACCTGTATAAGAATGTTGAACCTCGTCGAAAAAATTCTAGTTTCGTGTCACGTCTGTAGATTGTAGAATTGCAACAGATATTAGGTAGGAGGAGGTAGGTATGTAATTGTAATTGTTACCAAATTGAAAAAGAAACTATGTTTTGAGGGTACCGAACAACTAAAACTATTGAATGTTAAAAATAAATAGGTACATAATATACCTAGTTATGCCCGTGTGTATCAGCCATATTTTAAATATTAATTATCTAGATCTAGATTACCTAGATTCAGTGTTTTGCGCTCCCGATATTATGATATTAAAAATATCTAGATAGCTACTAGGTATATGCTATAAGTGCCTTATTGTTACAACTTACAAGCCTAATAAAAAGTACGTTTTTATTGGTGAGGTTGATTCGATTTTATTATGATGTGCTCTTGATGTGCTTTTACTATTTAATGCCTAATGGCATAGGTACTTAAATGCGTACATACCTCGTCATAGTTCGGCATTTTCTCTGAAATAGGTTTATTATTATTCAAATTTTTGCACCTTCACAATAATATCGATGATAACGTCCGCGTCATGTCATGGAAATGGAAATTATTATGATAAAAAAATAGAAAATCAATGAAAACTGTTAGGTACTTAGGGTACTTATATAGGGATATTAGTTCGCACAAAATAAATATCAATATGAGCATAATAATTATCATACAAAAAAGGGAAACAAAATAATAATATAAGTAACTTTTATAATAATAATAATGCGTGAAAAGTTAATCGAATATGAATATTAATAACAACGCCATCTCTCCGTCATAGTTTTAAAAGCGCTATGTGTAAGAATTAGAATTTCTCTCATGAGCCCATAGATGGCGTGTTTATAAATAACATGAACTGCGTTATTTGCGCGGTTTTCATGACGGACGCTCGACACCAAGCTGTGCATTGACACTACTGCTCACAATGTTACCATTTTATAAGACGTGATGCATTTGGTAGACATATTATTATGAAATAGGTATAATGTAATATTTATAATTTTAAGAAACTGAAATGTATGCACTTATTTTATAAATTAAATTAATTTTTTGTGCAAGTTTAACAACTGAAAATGTTGTAGTTAAAATGTGTAGGTACCTATATCGAGATATTTTAAAACTGAAAAATAAAAACATCGGTGGACTTGAAATTAATTCATTATATTTATATAAAAAGAAAGGTAGAGTTAAAACTGTTTTTTAATTTCCTTTTTTCATCAATAAATATATAATAAAAATAATTTCACGTAATATTTTAAATATTTTTCACTATTACGAGCAAAATTTGTCAATAACTGATAAGTAATATATATAGAATGAACAGATTTTATAATGCTAGGCGTCCATTAGAGACGGATCGGGGCGGGTCGCATCGCAACGGGCCGTCTCTAATGGACGCGCTGTTTGCTCCTGCGTCCACCTGTACGGGGCGCGGCGGACCGCCTAGGCGGATTTTATCTAACAGACGCTCGCCGCTCACATCCGCCTGCCTGCGTCCACTAGACGGGTCGGGGCGGGCCGGGCCGCAGCGCACCGCCGGCAGAAATCCGCCTGCGAAGCGATATCCGCCAATGCGTTGCGGCCCGCCCCGGCCCGATCCGTCGCTAATGGACGATGTTTCATACAAAACATAGGCCGGCGTATTTTTGCGTTGCGATGCGGCCCGGCCCGATCCGCCTAGTGGACGCCTAGCATAACAGTATTGATAACGCTTGTATAATATTATACCATTTTACTAACAAATATTTCTTTATTAACATCAACTTTGCCCGTTTTTTTAAAATGTGGTAGAAATGGTAGGAAACGCCAGTCTGCGTATGGCAACACAAAGCTCTGCAGTAATTATTGTATGTTTCTGAAAATTATAAGCGCCATTGCTTTTTCCCGATATAATGTTGAAATGATTTTAATCGGTTTTAATCCGCAAATCTGTGTAATGTTTTAGCAATATACTAAAGTGATTGTGTACTAAAACTATCGAACTTCTTAAAGTTTTTGTGCTGGGCTTTGTCATGGCCGGTAAGTGCTGACTTTTAGCGCCCGATAGACAAGGGCGAAATCGGAGTCTGGAATCGCAATAAGTCGAAGATGTTTTATCGTTCGAACTCCGACGGTAAATGCAATGTTCTTGTACTTAGTGTGATTACTTTTTAGTGTTTACTATTGTATTCGATAGAGTATCTTTGAGTGAGAAAGTGTTTGCTTTATGTTTAAACAGAGTTTTTAACGTTTCTCTCTTTGATCTGCTATTGTACTAAAACTACAGTGAAAAGAAGGTTCTCGCAATGATTTTCGATTGAGTTTACGTGAATGTGTCGCATAATAATCCAATGTTGATAATTGTTTGTGTGACCAGATGATTACATTATGTTATTCGTAAAATGAAGGTCAAACGGCCGTCAACAGATTTTCGCTGTTAGGAATAAAATCGAATAGTCGATACGAATTAGTTATCATTGAAATCGTGTGTAAAAGTGAATCCACAATTAAAATGAGGTTACAAGCAGGTGAGAGCAAAATGTTTTTTATATACCCTCTATGTTAAACCTGTTTTGATGGTTATTGAACGAAAATAGTAAGTCTGCTAAAAAAGTTGTTTGCAATGATCGTGTATGTGGTTACAATCATCTTTGTTGGTATTTCTAAAGTAGTATTCCTTTAAAAATTAGGTTTATTATTATATCATTGACAGATGGCTAGAACTTACAGTACCCAGTACAATTTAAGGTCATATCCATAGATATTAGTTATTATACTATACATGTTATAAATATATATTCATGTAGTATCAATTCAGCTTTATAATTAATAATGCTATAATATTAATTTCACTCCAGATGAAATAGATAATGTTCTATACGCATAAGTTTCTTAGTAGTGTAGCTAGGTGTATAGTATATTTATTCATAATGAAATGTTATTTCTACAATCACTATTTTAATATTGTTGTACTAAATATTTAATGAAATTGATATAGGTATTTAGGTAGTATATTCCTGTAAGCATATAGAACATGTTGTTTAATGTTCGCATCTCTAAGAAATTAACACACAATTCCATAGATTTATAAAAAGAATATGCCTTGAAGTTTATCTTATTTGCTTGCTGATAATTTTTTATAAAATATTTATTTAATAAACATATCTGCAGTTATAACATAGTATCATGCAAATGTTAAACTAAATACAAGAAATATATATGGATTAAGTATGTTAATGGCCAATAATGCCCTTATTTGCCGATCTTAAATTCTAGTTTTTCAGTTTGGTTAAATTTGATCTATGATTAGTTTCATTAAAACTGTCCTTTGATATTTAGAAAATGCATTGAGTAGTTTAGTTCTGATATTTGTGTAGTTACTAGTTTCTATTTTTTTGATCATTGTTGCATTTCCCTTTAGTCTTCTATATATGTGTGACTTAATTTCAATTGTTCTATTGAGCATTATTACGTTTAATCCACATATATCACTACATAGTATAAGACAAAGTCGCTTTCTCTGTCTCTATATCCCTATGTATTGTTGAAATATTTAAAACAATGGATTTTGATGTGGTTTTTTTAATAGGTAGTAATAGGTAGTTTAGAAGGTTTTTGTATATAATTCAAGCGGGCGAAGGCACAAGCAGAAAACTAGTTAAGAAATACAAATCAACAACTAGCATTCTACCCTTCTTTCAATTTTTTTTACTGACTAGCATTCTGCCCCAGCTTCGCCCGTGGCACATGTTTGCATTTTGTCTCCATAAGAACAATCCTCATACTTCAAGGAATATTATAAAAAATAATTATCGAAATCAGTCCAGTTAGTCATATGTGATGCCATTGCAAGGGAAATAGGGATTATTATAACTGATTTTCAAAAGAGGTATAGGTGTTACTCTGCTCGAAACAAAGTATGTCATATGACAAGCATTTAATCATGTGATTTACAAACATTGGAGAATGGGTAAACAAATAGTTTGCATTGTGTATAGTGATAATCTATAGTTTATATGTAAACTATGATGCTGATCTTGAATCTATGCCAAATTAGATATTTTTCCTTGTGACCTAGTAACAATTTCTTGTTAATTCTTATCTCTATAACTTCCTTTGCATATACACATATATATGCATATATTTTCTAGGTCTACTGTGATAAATATGACAAATTTATGTAAGGTTGTATGTAAAGAATACCTATTACACTTACAAATGTAGTTAGTCAATGATGTTAGTTTGTTTGTCTCATCTGAAAATGGCCCAATATATCTGGAAAGCTTCCGCCCGCGGCTTCGCCCGCGTGGTGTTTTTTCGCAATTAAAGGTAGCCTATGTTCTTTCTCAGGGTCTAAAGATTGTCTGTGCCAAATTTCGTCAAAATCGGTTGAGAGGTTTAAGCGGGAAAGTGTCAGACAGACAGAGTTACTTTCGCATTTATAATATTAGTAGGGATTCATTAGTTGGGTACAACACACACCTAAGTTTATGTTAGTTCAAAATATATTGTCCTTGATGATCTATCCTAAATGCTCTTGTTAAATTGAACAATGCTAGTAATGTAAAATAATTGCATATGCTAGTCCACCCTTCAGTCATGTGGTACATTATTAGCTTAATCATACATATCCACACTATTACATTGATGGTGAAGGGTTAGAATAGATGACAATCTCCTACTTTCCCTGACCCATGTACATCATTTTTTAATATTTTAATTAGTACCTTCTTGCTAAAGTATTAATGTTATTTTTTATTGTAGTAATTTTATCTTCATTTAATTTAAAAGCTGAATAGACATTGAACACTTTCCTTATGTAATATTTAACCCATTGAGCCCCGAACGGCCCGATCGGTCCACGACACAATAGATTTTCTATTGTGTCTGTGATTCCGGGACCTGAGTTATTAATACAATGTACAATTTTATTTTCAATATTAAGGACAAGTTTCTTATGCACAGGTCCATACAATATTTATTATTATAACCATCACAGTTTTAAGTTAATCCATGACATATAATGAAATCTTTCCTCTTTATAAGTATATCAAAAATTTCTAATACATACTAATAATAATATGGTAGATATAATCAGGTCAAAAAACATGTTACATGTTCTATATGGTTATGGAATTTAGTACATGCACTAAACTGACAATTTTCATTTCATTATGATTCATTTTTTCTTAACTCGACAAACAATATTACACATATTTTCTTATACAAGATTTATTATATAGAAAAATAGAAGGAATACAAGTTTGAATTTACACAAAACAATAACTGTATATTATTACTATATAACTGTTTGTAGGATCTGATCTTTATTCTGCACTGCAATGTCTAAGGATTTGATGAAAGTATGCAGATAATGCATTGAATTTTCATAAATCACAACATACAATCCATATTGCCATAGTTTTAAAGCACCCTATCCACTCTACAATTTAAATTGCGAGTTATTAAACAATAATAAAATCATATCATTCACTTGACGGTCATGTTGCCATTTGTATCATCATTGTTATACATATATACCTGAGTACAGTATAACAATTGTCCGTGCCTATTCTACCTATTAAAGGACAACCTCACAAGCTCAAGTGTCTTAACAGTTTTCATTCACGGCTATTGTATGACACTTTTGTTATAACTTATAACCAGTTTTTGACTAGTCCAGTTTGTGCCCTGAATTGTGTGTAACATCATGTCTCGTTACATCTCTTAGATAATTAGAATATGTGGTGTTAATTAGTGAAAATGTTGAAAAGAAGGGAAGTGCCGTGGTATTCCAATAGGATTTGGTTGCAAGAACACATTTATCATTGGACAGATTATTCTTGTGATATACATTTTAGCCGGGCTTGTAATTGTATGTACTGTTGTTGTTTTATGTTATGCCGTATATAATATCATGCAATGCAGATATTACTAATCATTTGGCAAAAAAATTTATTGAAAACAAATCAATAGTTTTTCAAAATCTTGCGTAAGAACTATAAAGTATAAACATATACTTACATAAATTAATATATACTCGGATTTTTAATTAGACAAAGTAAACTGACGTTTACTGTGTTGTCAGTTTTTGATGAAATAAAAATAGCGTTGTCACAAAGTGAATGATTGAAAATCGGGAATGAATGAAATTGAATCAATCTTCTAGTGAATATTTAGTGTGTAACAATATAACATCAAATAAACTCAACAATGACAACAAACACAACGTAATTAGTTACAATTAACGAAAAAATTACAAAAACAATAACGTAAATAGCGTAACAACAAAAATAAAAAAATGATTATAATTACATTCTACTAGTGACTTATATCTTATATAGCTTTATATATTATAATTAGAAATAATGTTATTTTTTAGTTTGAAATGATGAACTATTCACACTCATTGTTCATTCATCTGATTGAATGAGAACTGAATTCCTCACTATTACTTTAAATGTGGCAGCATTATTTTACAAAGTGACATTATCTGCTGTCAGTTTACTTTGTCTAATTAAAAATCCGAGTATAGTGTTTCTATATGATAACAAGATAAAGTTTGTGCCTATGGTATTTTAATTCACATGATGTTCAGACTGTAAACATCTGTGCAAATTCTTGCCAAAATGTTTCTATAATAATATTTTTAGGCTATTATTATTTAGGATCATAATAATTATAAGAACTTATATCTTGCACTCTTGCTTATAGTTTTGTTTTAGTTTAGTATTTTTCAAAAAATTTTGCTCGTTTTTGTCTAGTACTATAGATGTTAGCGATGTAATACTTAACAAATTATTCAAAATCATTGCGTCAACTTTATTTTCTTCTATCTTCCTTCTAATTCTGAACAGTACATTGCATTTACAGAATATTTTAGTTTGTATGTTTCTACTAATCTTTTAGATTTACTTGTGTTTCACTAACCTTACTTATAATGGTTTTCTTGGTCGTTTTCTATGCAAGTTAGTTTATTAACCACTAGATTGTGTTTAGTAATATGTTATAATATGTATTTACATTTTAAAATTTTCATATTATGGTTACTAAATTAGATAGTATAGAGTTGCAATTACAAATTCTCTAAATAGCTGTTCTTTTGACTGAGAAGTATGTTCAAATATTATTTTATGAAATGAAAAATAAATTATGTACCTATAAAGTACAGTGTACACAATGAAACTTCGATCCAAGTCTTTTTTGTTTGGCTTTGCACAACTATTAAGTATTCATTCTTTATCTTTTATCTTTTAAATGTATCTGCTTCTAATCTCTATGACTGCTTACTTAAAATTATTTGTAATAAATATATTTTGCTTTAGTCATAATACATTCAATATCCATATAGTCTAGGGTTGTTGAGGATTCCTCTTCCGCTTCCTCATAATGCGGAAGTTCCGCAATATTTTGGGTTCCTCAACCGTTACCGCATCCTCAAAAATTAAAAGAAAAAAATCCTCTTCCGCTATCGCTTCCTCAAAATTTAGAGGAAATTTATGAGGATGCCGTATCTACGGCAACGCACTCGCTGCAGCGCGATGCAGGCCCATCCGATCGGGCGACAAATTTACAAAGCCTATACCGTGAAATATGCCAACATTGCCCACTTTTTTTTTTAATAATTTCAATTTTCGCAAAAATTTTCTATGAAAACGTTAGTATTTTATCTTAGCATATGTTTTTCTTAGATCGTGTGCATATATTTCTGTAGCAGACCCAAAGCTTTTTTTGATGGTGGGCAATGTTGTCAAATAGAGATCGCTACAGTATTGGGTAATTTTGCCCACCATTTTAATTTTTAACTTTTGTTTAAAACAACCTTCAGTGGTAATAATAGCATCAATTAAAATACTCTTCAAAAGTTATTTAATAACATAATATTATGAGTAAAAATATCCTGTTTTTTACCCATCATGCACAAACTATCACTTGAATTTTCACCATTTATTTATTGCCCGCGAAATCACACATGATATTCGATGAGTTACAGCAAGTTGCTGATTTAAGTAAGCGAAACACACAATAGGCAGTGTCAGAAATATTACCTATTTTACACCAAATACTAATTTCTAAATGTAAAGCTATCTATATGCCAAAGTATGAAGGTATTTTTGGGGGCAATATTGGCATATCACGTAGTTAAAATATCAATATGTACAGACAGGAGAGTGTTTTCGTGTCTTTTGTTTTAATTTTTAATTTTAAAGGGTTTAGTTTTTAATTTTGATTATAATTTTCTATCATCCTCGTCCTCATTCACTTCCTCTTCCGCTTCCTCATCCTCATCCTCTTCCTCAAAAAAATATCCTCATCCTCATCCGCATCCCCTAAATTTGCGTGTGAAAATTCCTCTTCCTCCTCCTCTTCCTCATAATCACTTCCTCAACAACCCTAATATAGTCTTTGAGTTAGGAGAACTAGTTTATTAAATTCTAAATGTAAAGCTAAACAATTATTTGAAATGGATCAATGAAATAAACACATATAAGAACATATAGAATTAACACTTATGGATATGCTTACTTTGTCCATTTTACTAGACAGCACTTCACACTTGTAAGATTTCAACCTTTCGGTGTAAGAAGCCACTTGACATAGTATTTCTATAGCTATGTATATTGATATCTTTAGCTTGTATATGTGTATATAAAATTGATTGTAATATATTCCTTTTATATTTCCTATCATGCAGAATTTAATTAAATTTTTTGAAAATTTTGAATTCCAAAACTCTGTTTAGTTGTGCAAATATCTTTTGAATATGATAGTAGATCCAGAAGATTTATGTAAATAATTCCCACTTCTCTACCAAAGCAGACCATTTAGCATCACAATCTAATTTTCCTCTTACGATTGTCGTATTAACTACGCATATGCTTGCAGGCAATGGTGGCGAGACGACGTGGTGTTTTAGTCAGGTCAAAGGCACCCTAGAGGATGACGTCACCGAGGCGGATCTCATATCGTGCGTCGAGTTCAACCACGACGGAGAGCTGCTGGCCACCGGCGATAAGGGAGGACGTGTTGTTATATTTCAGGTAATTATACAAAGACAGACAAAGATTCTTGTCGAAATTTGAACGAGCTTATGTTAGGAACCACCATTTGAATGACAAAATACCTATAGTACTAGCTGTGCCCCGCGGTTTTACCCGCAGTGCTAGCTGTGCTCAACGGTTTTACCTGCAGTGCTCCGCTGCTGTTAGTCTTAGCGAGATGATATAATATAGCCTATAGCTTTCCTCGATAAATGGGTTATCTAACACCGAGAGCATTTTTCTAATCGGACTAGTAGTTCCTGAGATAAGTATAGATTTGTGTTGCATAGTCACTCAATTTGTTGAGGAAGGCTATGGCATCACGATACCATACTACTAGGATAGCAACTTAGACCGGACTCTCAGTGGAGTTTCGTTTGCAAAAATCGCGGACCTAAATCTGACTTCTGATATATATTGTATAGATCCCAGACATCCTATAGACAGATGTTGCCAACCAGTTTTGTGGTCCCCCTGCCCGCACCCCGGTAATTAAATATGGCATACAAAGAAAAAAATAAAAATTTCCAAAACATGCCGTGTGGGGTATCAAATGAAAGAGCTTATTGAGTAGATCACGAATATATAGCATACTATATACATTTCTTACACTTTCTCTAAGATTTTTTAGAAAATTTACGAAAATGGTCCATTTTTGAGTTAACTTTAAACCACTATAGATTGAAAACTCATGAATATATTTTTTAAATTATTATTTTAAATAATTAACAATAGTCCATTGTTTATGATTCAATAGTTCGTAATATAATATAAGTGAGCTATGTGGTGGATTTGATGAAAATAACTATATACTATATGAACTTGAAAATATACTCGCCATCTTTGAATGCTCCCCCCACTCCCCCATGCAACTATTTCACTGTACGAAATATTGAATCGTAAACAATGGACTATTGTTAATTATTTAAAATAATAATTTAAAAAATATATTCATGAGTTTTCAATCTATAGTGGTTTAAAGTTAACTCAAAAATGGACCATTTTCGTAAATTTTCTAAAAAATCTTAGAGAAAGTGTAAGAAATGTATATAGTATGCTATATATTCGTGATCTACTCAATAAGCTCTTTCATTTGATACCCCACACGGCATGTTTTGGAAATTTTTATTTTTTTCTTTGTATGCCATATTTAATTACCGGGGTGCGGGCAGGGGGACCACAAAACTGGTTGGCAACATCTGTCTATAGGATGTCTGGGATCTATACAATATATATCAGAAGTCAGATTTAGGTCCGCGATTTTTGCAAACGAACATCTCCTTGGAGCCTGCTCTAACTAGACCGCCTACTTTTTACCAAATAGATGGCGGTTGAAGGCTAATCAACTGTTCGTAATAATAATCGATTAATGCAATGATTACTCTAGTGCCCTATAAAAGGGAAATATGTGTATTGTCTGTAATCTACCCTTTAAAAATTGACTAGAACTAAATACATATTAATTATGTACATAATATTCTTATAGCATACTACAAAAACAATGCCAAAATTTCGCCACACATGACTCTAACCAAATATAAAAACGGTAGCGAAAGTTACTGCAGCATCTATATCGATAATACTGGTTCTGTGGGCCGATGACGCAAGTCGAAATTATTGTGTTTCATTTGATAGATGTTTTAGGGTTTCGGACTGTGAGTCAAGTTTGTTTGTATTTTTTTTTATTTTTACGCCTATTGTCCTTTTTGATAAATATTTTTTTTATTAGCTTTATTAGCTTTTCGCCCGCCAAAGCAAATTCCCTTGGGAATGAGATGTTTCACTGCGGTACAAATAGTATAAGTCATTCTATAGTCTCTTCATTATCTCCGGACATAAAAATCATATCATAAAATTGGTCCGTTGCGCCGTGAAAGAAATACAAACAGACAAACACTTTTTTATGTATTTAGCAAGTGAGATAAGGAACAAAGCATGATGCGTTGATCGCATCTTCTTACTTTCGTTTGCATAACAATGATACATACAATATACATATACATTGTTTTTCATTTTACACGCGTATCACACTGTCAGTTCTTGCGAATTACTGTTCAAATATGTTAACTTTAAAGCGTTTAAAAGTCGGCTTAACAGTTTAAAGAAATTCATTATACTCTTTAATTTCCAAAGCATAAATATGTCGTATAAATTAATGTCCTTGTGAAGTAATTACAGTTGTAAAGTAAACGCCTATTGTCATTTTATTGTGATCAAGTTCAGAGACACAGTGTAAACAGTTTTTTATATCTTATTTACTATCGCGGTAGACTGAGCTCACATCAAAGGCAAACTGTAATTTAAGACGACTAAATTAAATGTGGTTGTATGAACATCAAACGTACTTTACTTTAGAAAATAAATTTATATTTGGCAAAAAAATAGGATAAAAAATCGTCGAATAATATTGATTTTTCCCTAAGATGAAGTGTAAGTTAAATGAAATATGCGACCTATTGTCTTCTATTATTTTAAGAAAGTAATTATTCAAGTTTAAATATAACAAAAAACCCATACTTTAATGAGGATAAACTCGTGAAATTATGAATTTAAAACCCTAATAAATGTACAAAGTTTGAATTAAATCTGATAATTATTAAAAATTAAAATGATAATATTAAAATGATTTAAAAGTAATAAGTGTTTCTGAAGTATAATCTCGTATAATCCAACCTTATGCATAGGAAATTAATGAAAAATAATAATTTCATATACATAAATTGTAAATTTTCAGAGGGACCCAGCATCTAAACAGTGCGTGCCCAAAAAGGGCGAATATAACGTGTACTCGACGTTCCAATCGCACGAACCGGAGTTTGACTACCTCAAGTCTTTGGAGATTGAGGAGAAGATAAACAAAATCAGATGGCTCAAGCGCAAGAACCAGGCGCACTTTCTGTTGTCCACTAACGACAAGACGATCAAGCTATGGAAGGTTAGTTTGGTATGAATGATTTTATATTTAGTTTTAATGCATTAAAATTTAGTAATACCATGTCTGGTTCACTACATACAAAAGACGATTAATGCCATCCGTCTACCAATAGATGCCGCTAAGTGTATCATTTTAACCAGCAAGAAACAAAATTAGATTTAATTGCAATTTCATTGCTTTTTATAATTTTTTACATACTTTTGTAAATGGAACCTACCTATTTAATTTAATTTTCACTCGATTTTAACTAATTTTACAGAAAAGTTTATATTCAAAACAACGCCATCTCATGAAACTACTATAAACAAGTTATTCTCCTCCGATTTGGCGATGCTAAACGAATACTAGATGGCACTAAGACGTTTTTACGTTACTTTTCACGTTTTTAACACAGACTAATAATAATATCACAGACCACAGACTAATAATAATATATGTGTACTACGTTTTTAATACATAACCTCATTGCCTTTGCAGTACCTATAAAAAATATTGTAAATGGGTTAAAGCCGTTATTAATTATTACTAACTGCGTTCCTGTAGCGGCTTATATTAGGTAGGTACCTATAGTCTGTCCACTATAAGAATTGCTTTTTGACAGCTCGACGGGTGATACCAGAAGTGATGTTCAAAAGATTATCGATTGTGATACCATTTCAATTATAAATTTAAAATATTATCATAAATCGAATCAGGTACGTAAATAATAATTACAACGTAAACGTACTAATAAGATATGTAATAATAAGACCACATATCTATGCATTGTATGTTAAAACTAAACTAACCACATATTTTATTATTTATTGGTTTCTATCTTACAATTCGGTTGTCTTTACGTTTAAATTATATAACATAATAGAAGAGTTTTTCTGTATCGGATATATTTTACAGAGTATTTGTATCGATTATTCTAATCTATCGACCCATTATTGAATAATTCTGTGTAGGCATCACTAAGTGGGCGGGACCTGTCCATGAAGTACGATAATTATTTGTATGACATTTTAACATAGACAATACAATCCTACATAGGCGTGAAGCTGTCAAAAAGCAAATAATAATATAATGGACAGAGTATAGTGTATTGATCGTTTTCATACGAAAAATGAATTGTCGGAAAACTTGCGAGATTGTGTGAATATTTGATTGCAAGATCTCATTACAAAATAATAATAATAATACAACCTATACTTAAACCGTAGTAAGTATATTATTTCTAGTCACATTTAATTATAAGTATATAAATTATAAATAAATATTAAAGGACAATATTACACAAATCGACCTAGTCCCACAGTAATCTCAATTAAGGCTTATGTTGTGGGTACTAGACGATGATAAATATAATTTAATATTTTATAAATACATATATAGATAACACCCAGACCCAAAAACAAATAATCAAGTTCATCACACAAATATTTGCCCTGACCGGGGATCGAACCCAGGACCGTCAGCTCAGTAGGCAGTTACTTTACCTCTGCGCCAACCGCGTCGTTAAGAATATCAAGAAATCATCATAATGATAATAAATCGAAACTAAAGTTAAATACCTACCTACGTCATCTTGTTTTATTTTCTAAATAATCCTATCAGATTACCTTTATATGAAGTATGAACCAAAAAGTTTTGAGATTTAAACCGTAGAAAAGGTTTTGAATGATCCTTTGCGTTTTTTTTCTTTATGCGCTTAAAATTAAATATTTCGACATCGATTCCCATAAGAATGAAGTATTTTTCCGTTATAAAAAGTAGCCTATGTTCATCAGGTAGGTATAATTTTTGCTTCGAATGGTGAAATAATTTTTCAAATCAATCCAGTAGTTTCGGATCCTATCCAATACAAACAAACAAACAATCAAATCATTTCTGTTTTGTAGATAAATACGAAAGTTACTCCGTCATAGTAGGACAAAATAGAAAATAGTGGGACCACGAGAAAATAGGTATTCCCGCACGCGTCTGAACCGATTTTGACGGAAATTTCGATATACATACATACACGGTACATACCTACGTTGAAAAAGGACATCTCAATTTTGTTGCATAAATAGGATTCAAGGTGTAGGAACAGGGATTGAATAAGGCACACGGTTGAAGCCGTAGAATGAAAGTTGGTAATTTATAAGATTAATTTATTGTAAAATAAACTACTTCATTTTACTTAAACATATTCTATTTATCATTCATTGACTTATCATAAACTTTTGAGTCTAGTTAGGTACTAGTACCTATTATGTGAAAATTTTGAAAAAAATGTTTTCTTTAGGAAATTATTAGCATTAATTACCTTGTCTTGTCATTAATTTATTTACCTACTTGGTAATAATCGGTCGAACACTTGTTTAAAGTTTATTTTCCTTGTCTTTTCCAGGTAATCTAAATTATTTAATTTTTGCAGTAGGTAATTAATTCATTTCGGCTTGAACAAACAAGGCCATTAGGTGAAGCGAGATTGCCAAATATGGGTGATCTGTAGATTGCCGTCCTGCTGTCGAGCGTTCGCGGTACGGACGCCGCGCTGTTGCCGCACCGTGCATTTTGTATGAAAACAAACGACCGGCCGTGCGCCGTAGGGCGCGTTCCCACTATGTCGTAACGACTAATTTATCGTTCGACGACTGTCATCTCTACCTGTTCCCATTATAACGATTGTTTGTCGTCAACATTTTTTATCGTTTAGCGACTGTCGTATCTAGCTGTTCCCATTGGATCGCGACGACATTTTATCGTTTCCTGGCAGTCGCTTTGTCGTTTACACATCATAAGCAATCTACAAATCTAGTCGCCTCTGCGTTCGCTTGGTGATTACTAGTGCGTTTACTCTCCTGAGTTCAATGGACGTCATAGAGTTGCCGTCCACGATTTTTTTATCGTTTTACGACTGTCGTGTTTGCCGTTCCCACTGTCACGACAAAGTGTCGTCACTGCAAAAACTGTCGTAGACGACAGTAAATTGTGTCGTTCTAAATGTGAACACCTCCATTTAAACATATAAGCCACGACACTTAAAACTACACGATTATCTGTCGTCACGACACGGTGGGAACGCGCCCGTACGACAAACGCACAGCTTCGGCACTGTAGCGACTAGCGGTCCGATACGAAACGCATAAATTGAAAGAGCCATAAGTGTTGGAACAACATTCCACCACCATTTAACCAGTTTGACAAATATTAATAATTTTCGTTTCCAATACCGGAGACATATTTTAAAATCCTGTTCTAACCCTGCATTTGTATCGAATAAGGGTTCATACGCACTATGCGGGTAGCCGCATTGCGGGTAGCCGTCCGGCTGACCGCAGGATGCGGTTGCGAATGCGGCCAGCCGGACGGCTACCCGCAATGCGGCTACCCGCATAGTGCGGTTGAAGAACCGTTACGATTTGCGGTCATGTCAATCCATTTCAAAGATGAAAATGGAAGAAGTTGCAGCTATTTACTACATTTACACACGTTACGTAAAGAAGAAAAGCAAAGAAAGAAGTACTGGGTGCATCCTTATTTGCAAACACGAGATGAGAGCAAGCATTTTGCAACCACGTGCACACACTCACTCAATTGCGGGCAGCCGCAGACTGAACCGCACAGTGCGTATAGCAACCGTCCGGCTGGCCGTCACTCGTGACGTAGCTCTCCGAGCAACCGGAGCGGTCTGCGGGTAGCCACATCGCAGTGCGCATAGAAATGAATATTACGTACATAATTGTGCTTGCGGTCAGCCGGACGGCTACCCGCAATGCGGCTACCCGCATAGTGCGTATACGCTCTTACAGTTTACACATAAACTTTAATTAAATATTTATTTTATTTACTGGTTATAATATAACATAACATTATATAGACCGTTATTTTCTGCCTATTTATCATTATAATTATAAACATTGTAAGTATATGTTAACGGAAATGTATGTAATCCGTCATTGTATGAAATTCCCAGGAAATGTATGTAATTCCTAAAATCGCATGGAAATGTGTGAAATAAATTATTTTATAGTACACATTTCCTAGGAAATCCATACATTTCCTAACTAACAGTCGGAAATGTAAAACATCTAAGATATTGGAAGGTACGCGGGACGAGGGGTATGTATGTCGCAATCGGATTGTATAATCCGCCGAATTACAAACGGCCGGCATTTTGTAATATGCCGAAAATTCGTAATCAGAATTTTTTGGTTTGGATAAGGGGGTGGGTTAGGTTAGGTTCGTGTTTTTTAGAACTATACAGAAATAGGAGCCCCACGAAGTGGGGCTCCGTCGGCTCGCGACCGTCTTTTTGTAGAATGTTTGAAAAAGACGAATTTCGGCATATTACAAAATGCCGGCCGTTTGTAATACGGCGGATTATACAATCCAACTGCGACATGTACACGGGGACAGCAGGACGAGGGGACTGATTACCTTAAGGACGCTGTCACAAATCTGCGTTACTCAAATTTAGGTATATTTAACGTCGCAACGTGGTTCGCGGGACATCACGCTCACGTAAACATAGCGCAATCCATTTTATAGACCATCTTCATACTTGATATTTTTTTTTATATTTTTATTGAAATTGATTCCAGAAGATTACTGGGAACTTTAAAAAATTCATTTTGTTACTTTTATTAGTAGGTACGATCCTTATAAGTATTTTAGTGTATTCAACCAACTTAAAAAAGTGGGACTATTTTACAACAATTTGAATATGAATTGTATTATTGTATACAATATCGAAGCTTTTTAAGAAATGTATAAAATACTTTTTTAAGAATTATTATCATACATAATATTATGTTACCGGCAATATATTAAACCCGGCATTGTATGCAATTCTTAGTAAATGTAGGTATGTTATTCCGAGAAACAGTCGGAATTAAATAAATTAAATTCGTCACATTATCTATATCTTTAAATCTGAACTTTTCCTAAGTAGGAAACACATTTGCAAATGTGGGTGGTTTTTGGGGTAGCTATTAACCAATATGAGGTCAAAACTAAAATCCAAGATGGCGCCGACGAAAATTTGAAATCTTTTCGTCATGGGTGTCATTTTCAAGGAGTTGGAGTAGCTATTAAACAATATGAGGTCAAATCCAAAATGGCGCCGACGAAAATTTGACATCATTTCGTCATGGGTGTCATTTTCATGGTTTTTGGGGTAGCTATTAACCAATATGAGGTCAAAACTAAAATCCAAGATGGCGCGGACGAAAATTTTACATATTTTCGTCATGGGTGTCATTTTCATGGTTATTGGGGTATCTATTAACCAATATGAGGTCAAAACTAAAATCCAAGATTGCGCCGACGAAAATTTTACATCTTTTCGACACGGGTGTCATTTTCATGGTTTTTGGGGTAGCTATTAACCAATATGAGGTCAAAACTAAAATCCAAGATGGCGCGGACGAAAATTTTACATATTTTCGTCATGGGTGTCATTTTCATGGTTATTGGGGTATCTATTAACCAATATGAGGTCAAAACTAAAATCCAAGATTGCGCCGACGAAAATTTTACATCTTTTCGACACGGGTGTCATTTTCATGGTTTTTGGGGTAGCTATTAACCAATATGAGGTCAAAACTAAAATCCAAGATGGCGCGGACAAAAATTTTACATATTTTCGTCATGGGTGTCATTTTCATGGTTATTGGGGTATCTATTAACCAATATGAGGTCAAAACTAAAATCCAAGATGGCGCGGACGAAAATTTTACATATTTTCGTCATGGGTGTCATTTTCATGGTTATTGGGGTACCTATTAACCAATATGAGGTCAAAACTAAAATCCAAGATGGCGCCGACGAAAATTTTACATCTTTTCGACACGGGTGTCATTTTCATGGTTTTTGGGGTAGCTATTAATCAATATGAGGTCAAAACTAAAATCGAAGATGGCGCTGACGAAAATTTTACATCTTTTCATCACGGGTGTCATTTTCATGGTTTTTGTGGTAGCTATTTACCAATATGTGGTCAAAGCTAAAATCCAAGATGGTGTCGACGAAACTCTTACATCTTTTCGGCATGGGTGTCATTATCAAGGTTTTTGTGACAGCTATGTAGGTATTACCAAATCCCCAATGTAACCGTCGATAATTAGGTATATTTTTCTTACTCCTTTAAAGTAAACTTAAATAAAATAACTAAAACGTTAACAACTACAGTTTTGTAGAAAGTCTTTAAAATTGTGTGTTGTGTTTTATATTACATTTCTAAATTCTAAATATTAGAATTTAGAAATGTAATATAAAACGCATCTCTGTGGCAATCATCATCTGTGTTTATATTCTGACAGATATTATTAACTTTAAATATATTCGCTAAACTTTTTTTAAAATAAAGTTTATCTAAAACATTTAAACGAAGATAATAAAAAAAAGAACGTGTGTGCCGAGAAAACGTGTCAGATTCATAGATACCAAAATCGCCGCCTTGCTCCATAACGCGACAGTATTACCATGACACGATCTTGAAATTCGACGACCATCGTGGATTTTAGTTTTGACCTCATATTCGTTAATAGCTATCCCAAAAACCATGAAAATGACACCCATCACGAAAAAAGTCAAATTTTCGTCAGCGCCATCTTGGATTATAGTTTTGACCTCATATTCGTTAATAGCTACCCCAAAAACCATGAAAATGACACCCATGATGAAAAGATGTAAAATTTTTCGTCAGCGCCATCTTGGATTATAGTTTTGACCTCATATTCGTTAATAGCTACCCCAAAAACCATGAAAATGACACCCATGATGAAAAGATGTAAAAGTTTTGTCGGCGCCATCTTGGATTAGAGTTTTGACCTCATATTCGTTAATAGCTACCCCAAAAACCATGAAAATGACACCCATCACGAAAAAAAGTCAAATTTTTCGTCGGCGCCATCTTGGATTTTAGTTTTGACCTCATATTGGTTAATAGCTATCCCAAAAACAATGAAAATGACACCCATGACGAAAAGATGTACAATTTTCGTCGGCGCCATCTTGGATTTCAGTTTTGACCTCATATTCGTTAAAGCTACCCCAAAAACTATGAAAATGACACCCATGACGAAAATATGTCAAATTTTTCGTCGGCGCCATCTTGGATTTTAGTTTTGACCTCATATTGGTCAATAGCTACCCCAAAAACCATGAAAATGACACCCATGACGAAAAGATGTACAATTTTCGTCGGCGCCATCTTGGATTTCAGTTTTGACCTCATATTCGTTAATAGCTACCCCAAAAACTATGGAAATGACACCCATCACGAAAAAAAGTCATATTTTCGTCGACGCCATCTTGAATTGTTTTACCCCACCAATCTATTCAACAACCCATAAAAAAGAGCATCTGAAAAGTATCAAATATTTCAAATCACGAAAACGACAGTGCACGCACAATAATCTTTTTCTAATTCGTTTTATTTTTGGGACAAGGAGCGATACACCCGTCCTTCCAAGAGCGCTTCTGAGCGCGGTCTGACGACCCGCGAGAGCAAAATGTATGAAGAAATCAACAAGTATTTTTAATTTAGCTAATAATTGAAATAAAATTTTGATTTAGATACAAAAAAATTATCAGAATCTATAAAGGACTTCCCTCCCTCCCTCATCCTCCTCATCCCTCAATAATTTATAGGTAAGAAGATAGATTAGGCTTTTAATTTTCTTAAAATTGTACCGTTTTAGACCCCATTTTTTTGCATTTTATGCGATCATTGTGCTGGGAAAATCGTATTTCAGCGACAATTTTGTATGACGTCGTACAATTTTTATAAGATGATCGTAGATCTGAATATATTATCTTTAAATTAAGATATTACTTTGTTCTCACGTGTAATTGCTTTGAGTTAAAATGGTACCGTAAAATAGCGTTTTTTGTTAAAAATCGGTAATAGCACCCTTAAATAAATGAAAATTTGATTTGATTGAATATAAGTTGATTTAAGAAATGTTAATTAGTAAGATAATATGAACATATTATTATTATTTTACGGTAAGACTGTTACCCGATTGTCTCAATAAGTGCTATAATAAAAAAAAATAACAACGTGTTTTATTACAGAAATCATTTACTTTATTTACATTTCCTAATACGATATTGGAATTATATATAATTCCAAGGAAGATTATACATTTACTAGGATACTAGCGGTCCGCCCCGGCTTCGCCCGTGGTACATGTTTACGTTTTCTCTACATAAGAACCATCCTCGTATTTCAAGGAATATAATAAAAAAAGAATCATCTAAATCGGTTCAGCCGTTCTCGAGTTATGCGCTTACCAACACATTTTGCGATTCATTTTTATATTTACTAGGATAAATAGGATAAATATTTAATTCTTATTTCTTGAAATTTGGTATAGTATTCTTTGTGTGATACAAATCAAAACCAACAGTCAGGTTAGGTAGACTACAATTTACAAAACTGGCAGGGTTGCCATGCAATGGTTGGTGGTTAATGAAACACTTGACTCGACTGTAAGCTTGTATTGAACTGCTTAACTGTAGAACAACAGGACTATATATTCTAGACGCACACATACAATAGATTACACACTACACTGTAAACTGTAGAATTAATATTAAAGACATAGTTCACTATATATTTTGTAGTCTTTGATTATTTATACAACAGACTAGAAATAAATACTATGTATGCGATTATACCTATTCTAGCCATCCATTTTAGTGTTCCTTAAAATTAAGTACATCTTAGTCAAAGGACAACTTATTGTGTGTTGTAATGCACTATTAAAAATTTTAAGTTGAATGTTTGTCATTCTTTATGTACCAAACACAGTCACGGCCACGGCGCTCATTCCATTTTACTGGTATTAAAACAGATGAAATCCTTCATGATCCCATATCCTTCTTAGTAGCAAATGTAGAAATCCCTTTCTTGTGTCTACAATGTTTTTGTGGAGAATCGTATTTACATTTGGGATGGATTAATTCTTCTCCTCTCTTGAACAAATTTGTTATTGCGAACGTAAGCAATAAGTCTGTAATAAAACAATCTTATATTGGGTTACAAATCCATAAACCAATCATTAAAAATCATGTTTGTAAAAATTTATGTTCAGAGAAAATATCAGTTTACCATATAAAGCTTATTTTCTGCCGTTTTTCTGCCTGTAGATTCTACATAACCTCACAGTCCATCAATCATATTTAGCACTTATTTTTCAACAATTAAAAACGAAAACAAACAAAGCTTCTCGTTTTGGTTTTGACAGAATCTCGTAAATAAACTGAACTAAATACCAGTCATAATAATGTAGGTACTCTGTGAGTCAGCTTTGTTTAATTAAAAATCCGAGTAGGTACAAAATATTATGTTGACAGTTGACAGTTGACACTTGACGCCAAAGACTTGAAAATAAAAGGTACGTGTACATATATTTACATTAGTGCCATCTAGTGGCTCTGGAAGGAAAAGAACATCAAGTCAGTGTTTAACGTGCCATCTAGTGTGTTAAAAGCAAAAGACTAAGAGATATAATCGAACATGTAGTACGTTATTTCCCCACTGGCGCTTTAATTGCGTAAATTCATAGTGCAACTTTTTTTGTATGGAGTGCACCGTCTGTTGTATACGTAGTATATTATTATTAGTCTGTGGTAATACTGTAAATTTTTAAAGAATAAAACATGATACTGGGGCGGGATTTTGCAAAACAAGTGATTGGGCTGAATAGAGACGTCGATTTTTTAATCTGTATTCAAGTATAACTTAATTTAGAGCATAAATTCAAATTCAAATTATTTATTTGTCAGAATTGTGGTTATACAAAAGGTCACATGAATAAATTAATAAAATAGTCCACACAATTCGCCAAACAATTGGCATACAAATTTTTCACGATTACATTGCAGATTATATAAATATACATACATTAAATAACATTAAAATTAACACGTTTTTATTAATAATAAATACATTAACTGATTATCACAATTTAAAAAATTCATTTAAAGAATAGAAAAATTTTTCCGCTAACCATATTTTCAATTTTCTATGCATTAAATTTTTTGGCATTTCACGCAGTTCTTTAGGAATGTGATTAAATACCTTTATGCACATCACACTAGCATTGTTTTGAAAAAGTTTAGATTTACAGTTTGGCATCAATAGGCGAGTAGGATCCCTAAAACCCAATTGTGAATTGTTTCATAGTATAAAGTGTAAATCCAAAGAGACCAAAAGAAAAAAGTTTTCTTGTTTTCAAAAGCTATCTGTTGTTTTTTAATTTTAATGTTTATATTTTCTGTTTCAATGCAACTTATGAGTTGTTTCTTCTAACTTATAAGATATCTTACAAAATATGACGAAGTCACTTTGAATGATCTTTATTGAAAAAATGATAGTTTAAAATAATATTCTATATATCACTATGTGTTGCGACGTTATAATGGCAACAAATTGTGTTCAATTAGTTCGTTAGTCATTTAATAAAACTCTGGATGAGATTCGTTCAACCCTATATTTAGATATTCTGTAATAAAGAACATACTGACATCAGAAATTAGATATTATTAGATTGTGTATTAATATAATTTTGTGACTATAATACGAAATCTTAATAAACACCTCTAAATAATATACAAACACATTTACACGTTCTTAAAGTTAAAAATAATGTATGAAAAATATCGTCTAGTCAAATGCAATTTATTGCTATGTCATGTTAACAAAAAAATATATTTGTCACTTTACAATATGACGTAAATTAGATGGAGAGATTTAAAATGTATATAGGAGTATTGCAATTGGCGTCATAGTCAAGTCGTTGCGATGTTATTTACGAGAACAAAGCGTCGACAATACTTGTCGTGCCTTTTCCTGACGTCAAACACTTGTATTACGTGTCACAGTGTGAATATATTAGAAATGTCAATTAGGGCCGATTTTTCAATCCTTGGTTAAAATTTATCCGTCCAATAAAGTATTAAACGAAAATATTAAAATGTCACCTGTAAACTGTCAAATACGGGCAAGTAGAATACATTTTTGAAATGGTAGTTTAATACGTTATTCGACGAATAAGTTTTAACCAAGCATTGAAAAATCGGCCCTTAATCATGTGATATTAGTATCTTACTATCTTGTTAGACCTATTTTTGTATGATGCACTCGAATTATAAATTAATGCAATACTTTTCCATCTCTCTCTCTTTTGTCGTGTCTTTTGAAGTGAAACTTCTTTAGGCGTTTTGAGAGTAAAATTTCATGGCAATACCGTCGTAGATATGTCATAGAGTACGGCGACGATTTTGTTATCTTTTAATCCTGCCAAAGAAGTTTCACTTCTGACACGTGTGCTCGGCACACACGCTCTTTTTTTTCTGTATTTACTCATTTTTGTATCGGTGCCTAATAAATTAAATTAAATTGAATACACAGCACTAAACACTAAACACGTACAATATACAGGTTTCGGAACGTGACAAGCGCGTGACGGGCTACAACACGCGCGAGGAGGGCGGGCGGCCGCGGGACCCGGCGCGCGTCACGCAGCTGCGCGTGCCCACCGTGCGGCCCGCGGACCTCATGGTGGAGGCGTCGCCGAGGTGAGTGGGGGGAGGGGGGGTAGCGGGACGTGTGGGTGTTATTGTTGTTGCGTGACACGGGGATGTGTGGAAGGGGGTGCGTGACACGAGGACGTGACGAGGGTAACATGGGGATGTGTGATATGGAGATAAAAGATGTTGTTGCGAGACACGGGAATGTGTAAAATTATATTATGTACATTTTTAGACCTACTTACTACAGAGCTACTTGTTAGCTTTTGTCAGTAAGAACTACTTTGTGACCCTGTAACCCTAAATATTAATCAATGTTTTATTATGTGATTCAAAAATGTTTCATATATATAATAATATTAAAAAAGTAATTACTATATCGATTTGAAATGCATGGATGTAATAAATTACATCCATGCATGTATGTAAACATAAAACAAATATATTTGTTTCATTCACATGTTCTACATTATTTCCAATTTATTAAATACAAAATCAGATACCCTTATTTACAAATGCGTCATTTATTTTTATCACACTTCAAACGTATATTTGAAAAAAACCGAAGTCGAACAAAACAAATCTAATGAAAAAAGTTGAATGTCCCCAATACTCTATATCTCTTTAATCTATACGAGAGTAAGGGTGCTTTTCCACCAATAATGAGCGAGGAATTTATTTTTAAAGAACCAATAGTATCGCTTCATTTACCTCGCCTCGCTCAGCACAGTTCTGGTGGAAACAGCGGTGATAGGTTTTTGTGCATACAAATCAAACGAGAGATGTGTGCGAGGAATGCGTGTTTATTAGTTCTATAATTTTGAGTAATAGAAGAGAAGACATTTCAAAACATTTTCGCACCGCACATTTTCATCGCACAAACTCAAATATTTATTTATTCAATTAGATTTCTACTAGAAGCACTACTACATATTTTAACATTTACTACCGCTTTTGTGGAAACCCCACAGCACAGCTAGACATCATCGCACAGCTTTGGTGGAAAAACACCCTTTACGTCAAAGTAGCTACTTCGCGCGCGACAAATATTTACTCGACCACTTACATACATCACGTTTATTGGAAATCATGATTTATCTAATCAGTTGTAAAATATATTTGCGTGTGGGATATATAATGATTGGCTTAATATTTTAGCAAAATAATAACCGCACGACCGACGCATTTTTGAAATTATTACATTGAATATGATGGAATTTATGTTTGTATCGAGATGATTATAAACGAGGTTTTTTGTTTGTTTTAATAGACGCAGATAAGATATAGTGTCTCGATTATATAATACACTACAATATATTGGATCAAATGCATATTAAATGAATTATATAATACAACTAGCCGCTCCACGCGGTTTCACCCCCGTGGCTCCTCTCCCGTTGGTCGTAGCGTGATGGTATATAGCCTATAGCCTTCCTCGATAAATGAGCTATCTAACACCGAAAGAATTTTTCAAATCGGACCAGTAGTTCCCGAGATTAGCGCGTTCAAACAAACAAACAAACAAACAAACTCTTCAGCTTTATAATATTAGTATAGATAGAATCAACATCTTGATATTATCATTTCCAAACAGATTTTTTACTAGGACAGAACTTGTTCTATGGAACCATGATTGACAATAATGTTACAACTTACAATAAGTAATGCTTATTATTAATTGATATGTAGTTATTTTCCAGAATAAATTTAAAACGGTAAACACTACAGTATTTTAGGGAAATAAAACAAGAGTTGTAATGGTATACAGATGTAATATGACATACTAAAAGGACAATGTTTTGCATAACATTACTTCAAAAAGGACAAACTAAAAAGTAAAAATCATTCAAATAAACTTAGTTGTCCTTGAAATAACACGACTTTCTTTCATACTAGATTAAAAGAACCTTCAAAGGTGTATAGCGCCCGGCAAACTTCTTGGCAAAAAAGTAGCGTGGTGGGGGAAGTTTGCGCATCAAGTTTTAGTACATTTTTATATGCGCAAGCTTTCCCCACCACGCTAAAAAGTGGCCAAGTTACGTGCCGACAACTATATTAATCCTAGAAATGTATGCATATTTTATATCTTAATATATATAAATCAACTCAGTGTGCCTTCTGGCAAAGGCATACAGTCATAAAAAAAAAACCATCCTCACCCAGTTTAAAAGGCTAAATAAATAAATGGCTAAATAAATGGCTAAATAAATAAATAAATAAATAAATAAATAAATATATAAATCTCGTGACACAATGTTTGTCCTCAATGGACTCCTAAACCACTTAACCGATCATAATAAAATTCGCACACCATGTGCAGTTCGATCCAACTTGAGAGATAGGATAGTTTAAACATGTAGGTACCACGGGCGAAGCCGGGGCGGACCGCTAGTTTGATATATGTTTATATGAATTAACTATTAATATTAAGTAATATTGTATTTTCTAGTGTTTGATTTTACGCGAGTATTATACATTTAGAAATTAAAGACTTTTTAACTGACAACTCAGTCTCCCCGTGACCACGCTCGCTGTAAAGTGTTCGAAACGTCGGGAAAATAATATAATGAATAAATCGCGTTTAAAATCCGTTAAAAAGTCTTTAATTTCTTAAGTAATATTATAATTTCCAGACGGATATTCGCGAACGCGCACACATACCACATAAACTCAATCTCGCTGAACTCGGACCAAGAGACGTACCTCTCGGCTGATGATCTGCGCATCAATCTGTGGCACCTCGAGATCACAGACCAGAGCTTCAATATTGTGGACATCAAGCCGGCCAATATGGAGGAGCTTACTGAGGTACTTAAATACATAAATAAAAAAATGTTGTGTGGTTTTATGAATCCACGGTAAAAGTGGAACTGTTCGAACGGTTCCGAACACTGCTTTATACCTACTCGGCAGCCGACCGTCACGCGACATGCGCTACACAGACCAAAAAGTTTGAGACGATGTAATAAAAGTTTCACTTTAATAAATCTTTATTTTGCTTTAACCCATTGAGCCCCGAACGGCCCGATCGGTCCACGACACAATAGATTTTCTATTGTGTCTGTGGTTCCGGGGCCTGAGTTATTACACATGGTATAAAAGTATGGTGATACAATAATATTAAACATAGAACAGACATGTCCAGCCTATTGGCTGTTGAATATAGCATGCAAAATGTACCATAAAGGAGGAACTAAGATAGTAAAATAAGAGTGTGTGTGTCGAGGACAAGTGAAACTTACAAAAATCTTCGCGTTATTTCATGACGTGATGGTATTGCCATGAGGCTTCTACAGAAATCAAATTCTAATTGAATTTAAATTGATTCTCCAGTTGTTCATATTGTTTTTACATGTTTATTACAGGTCATCACTGCCGCGGAGTTCCATCCGACTGAATGCAATCTCTTTGTATATTCTAGTAGTAAGGGTGAGTGTTTTTTGAGTATATCTATACTAATATTATAAAGCTGAAGAGTATGTTTGTTGGTTTGAACGCGCTAATCTCAGGAACTACTGGTCCAATTTGCAAATTCTTTCTGTGTTAGATAGCTCATTTATCGAGGCAGGCTATATAGTCCGACAGGAGCGGAGCACTGCGGGTAAAACCGCGGAGCAAGCTAGTGTTTCATATTGGTTGAGATAGTTGTTGATTGTCTCAATAGATCGCGGTGTATCATTTATAGTTTTTAGACATAAAATTGAAAGAGTAGAATAAATTCGATTGCTCTGGCTCACGAGTGGCCGAATTTGTCAGGATTCCGCCTCGCATTAGTAGAAAGACGCGGGTTCGAATCGAATTTTTTTCTATTCTGTAATTTTTAAGCTATTGCATAGCTTCTATAGGGGCCTTGAGCGCGGGGACCGAATCGAGAAATTCCGTAACGAAAAAACCTCACGCTCCCCACTCCGACGGACGCGGAGGTGTGGTTGAAGGCATAGCATGCAATAGCTTTACCGCAGCAGTCCCCGAGTGCTACACGTCTTTTATGACGTGATAACGTTTTTAAAATCGTTTTAGTCGGGTGACATGTTCAGAAACTTGTGTCACACCAAAACCTCACGAGCGCGATCGCAGGTATAACGAGAGAGAGACGGACCGATCTCCCGTCTCATCTCGAGCGCTGCCACTGCATTATGTTATCACGTAAACATCTCGATCGTAAACATACTTTACAAACAACCAATTTGGTTTTTAAATAATGATATAAACATGCAGGTACAATAAGGCTGTGCGACATGCGCGCGGCCGCGCTGTGCGACCGGCACGCGAAGCTGTTCGAGGAGCCGGAGGACCCGCACGCGAGGTCCTTCTTCTCCGAGATCATATCCTCCATCAGTGATGTGAAACTGAGCAACTCGGGCAGGTGAGACTTGGGATAGAAAGGCCACAATTGTAATTCTTCAGAAACATGTTTTTTTATTATATAAATCTCTGCCACCGTTAGATATCGCAGAAATACATTATATTTTAATGCAATAAATGATTTATTAAGCTATTGCATAGCTTCTATCGCGGACCTTGAGCGCGGGGACCGAATCCAGAAATTTAGTAACGAAAAACCTCACGCTCCCCACTCCGACGGGCGCGGAGGTGTGGCTTGAAGGCATGCTATGCAATTATAGCTTTACCGCGGCAGTCCCCGAGTGCCATACGTCTTTTTTTTATTATATAAATCTCTGCCACCGTTAGATATCGCAGATATACATTATATTTTAATGCATTAAATGATTTATTTATTTTTATATCGAGAAAATGCTTTTGCCGTCGAGAATGAGTACAAAAGTCAAATGAAACCCACACATATTGAATGCCTATTTCACAATTGAACGAATTCATATTGATAAATTACAATTTACTGAAAAATAATGCTTTAAATTGTAAGCAGTATGGTATCAATCAGAATTTGTCGATAGATAACCATCTCATGATGCATAATTTACATCAAACGAGCGTATGCTCATTTTAACCCCACTATGTCAAATTCTGTTAGTGTAAACAGGCGTAGAGCATTCTTTCGTTGTTCTTAGTGCGTTCGAAAAGATTCTATGCCATGTTCTAATACTGAACAAAACTGAACACGAGTTTTCGTTTACACAAAAATATCACGAAAGAATGCTCTAGTATAGTATGTATCAAACTTGTGTAATCAAATTTGTATTATATCTGTTTCAGATACATGATGTCTAGAGATTATTTAGGTTTAAAAGTATGGGATCTTAGAATGGAAACAAAACCTGTAGAAACATATCCAGTAAGTGTTCAAATTATTTACTTAGTTCATAGCATTTAAGAAAAATAAAATCCTCTTTAGCTTATTACTAAAACAAGTAAACAGCTGTAATTTTTTTAAACAATTTTGGTATATTCTGGTAACTACTTAGTTGTAACTTTTTTATAAAACAAACCATAGTTATATACATAGTTTGTCATAAATTGGAGTTTATCTATAAAATGCAACTAAATAAGCTTATTACTGTGTTATTTTAAAATCCAATTTTTTATTTCCCAGGTGCATGAATACCTCCGATCAAAGTTGTGTTCGCTGTATGAGAACGACTGCATCTTCGACAAGTTTGAGTGCTGTTGGAGCGGGGACGACCAGAGGCTCATGACGGGCTCTTATAATGGATTCTTTAGGTAGTATTTGTGCTTTGTATTGTTTTGTTTGTGGGCTGAAAGACGCGGGATGTTTTTGGGTTGCCTTTTAGGTGTTAAAAAGACTTGGACCATCACGTCACGGTTCGCATGGAACACTTTTGTTTTCAAATTGTGTTTTTTTGACGTGACAACGTCTTATAATTCGATAGAGCCGGCTGCACGCACGAAAAAACATGACTCATGCGGCGTTACCTCGCTCTGAGGCGTTCCATGTAAGACTTGAAGTGCAAGCGAGAGCGCGGAACGAGCGACAAAGAAGCACAATCGGACGTTGTCACGTTCAACTATCGTCTGTAAACCGACTTTACAGACATCCAAATTTTTTTTATATACGGTTCTGCCATAAAAATGTGGTCGAATTGGTTAATTTTAATGATTTTAATGTGTTTTTCCAATGTTTGCAGGATATTCGAGCGCAGCGGGGGCGGCGGAGGAGGTCGGCGCGGCGAGCTGACACTGGAGGCGTCGCGCGAGGCGGCCGCGCGGCCCCGCCAGCCGCTGCGCGCGCGCCGCGTCGCCACCACCGCCAAGAGGAAGAAGGTGAGTGCGCGCCGCTCTGCCCTGTAGTCGGCGTCTACAGCGCGCGGTCACCCCTGTAGCACAGAATACATAATAGTAGCTAAACGCTACAGAACGGACACTCCACCTCCCGCCAAAATTAAACACTTACCTCACCCCGCACGATCAGGCTAAAAATGGTCCACATTTTTCTGCAAGGACGATACGCAACGAAGATTGACAACATTAATCAAATTGACTCAAAATAATTTTATTATTTTGGATTTGTGATTATCGTTTTTCGTAGAAAATGGTTAGGTATTGTGCTGTTTACGGATGTATTTCATCAGAAAAACGCGAATTTTTTTTACGCTAGTCACAAAATATGTGCCAACCATAAAGCGTTAACACACACATTTGCAGTCTCAACAATGTGACTGTCAAAACGGTAATTTTGTACGGAGTGTCCGGGGTGTGCCTGTAGTGCGGCATGCAGCTCTTGCAACGCGCTATACACGGACGACGTCGAAGAAAACGACGCTTATAACCCACGAAGACACAGGCGTGCATGCGCTATACATGCTACACTTTACGTAACGTGCCGTACTCCTTACACTTACAAAGCTCGTACACTTACTTCTACATTACACACCGTGACATATATGACTACACTTTATAACGCGCCAAACACTCCTAAATACTTTCATCCTAAACTTACCATCATTCTGTTATTTCTATTACACGTTTTAATACATCCCCATTCCCTTGCAGGACGAAATAAGCGTCGACTGTCTGGACTTCAACAAGAAGATCCTCCACACTGCGTGGCATCCGCACGAGAGTGTTATAGCTGTAGCGGCGACCAACAACCTGTTCCTGTTTCAGGACAAGTTCTAGCGCAGCCAACACTCTGTACTGGGCAGATAGAGCATATAGAGCATATAGAGCATATACAGGGTGACTGGTAAGACGTCAGACGAATTTAGACAGGAGCTTCTACTCATGAAACTGAACAACTTTTGTTCTACAACTTTGCTGAATTCGTAGAAAAAAATTTGGACTTTGTATGGAAATCGGCCAGCTGATTAGCGCAGTTTCCTTACAAAGTCCAATTTTTTTCTACGAATTCAGCAAAGTTGTAGAACAAAAGTTGTTCAGTTTCATGAGTAGAAGCTCCTGTCTAAATTCGTCTGACGTCTTACCTTTCACCTGGTATAGCCCTTGTATAACTCGATACGAGTTCGAGTTCGTTTGTGAACACCCTGTGTTATTTGTGATACATCCTGTTTAATGCCGGTTTATTTTTGATTTGGAAACAACACCGGTTCTTTTGTTGAGTCTGTGAAACAACACTCTGTATAATAATGCCGGTTTATTTTTGTCGAGTCTGTGAAACAACACCTGTATAATAATGCCGGTATTTTTTGTCGAGTTTTTTGTGAACATTCTGTATAACAATGCCGGTTTATGTACCACTCTTATAACGTTTAATTTGTATTAGCACTGTGTGTAGCGTCGGCTCGATGTACCTAAACATTATAAAGCAGACGAGGAAAATAACACCCCATATGAGGATTATGTTTTTCAGCTGAAGTTTTCCTAGAGAGTTAATAACTAATATGTCATAGAGTCAACGTTACAAAAAAAATAACACAAAAATATCCGTCAATATATTTATACTATAATTTATAATTATTGGTCAAGTATTAAAATCACCTGTATAAGCCGCTTGCACTATTTGGATCGGCGTTAGAATATTCTGTTTTTATTATTTCCCTTATAAACACTGTATAAGAGTCATATCTACTATATAAAAATAAGTCGGGTTTTCCTTCCTGACGCTACAACTCCAGAATGCACGAACCGATTTCCACGGTTTTGCATTCGTTGGAAAGGTCTCGGGCTCCGTGAAGTTTAATTATAGCAAAGAAAAGATGTCTCTGGTGGCGAAACGGAGTTCGCCCGGTTTGCTAGTAGAGATATAAAGAAGAGATGAGCGATTAATTAATATAAATAATAACTGCCGATCTAATATGTGATGCCTAATGATCTTTTGAAGGACTCTCAAAGTTTTGAGAATTACATTTGAAACATAGAATTAAATCGTATGGAAATTGTAGATTTCTGTGATGTTTGTTATGGTGTCGTGTTCTTCGGAAGATCTTAAAGTATTGGAAAAGTTTCAAAATGATTATTGTTTAAATGAAAACTTAATTTAACAGGCAAATATTTTATTTGTAATTGGAATTACGAATATCAAATGTTGTTCCAAACTATTTTGTTTATGAAAAAGTAAATAAGCTCTAACGTGATTTAAAAGTGAAATTATTTCAAAGGCTGTAACATTCCCTTGACAGCGTTGGCATTCGCTATAAAAAGTTTTATCATTAAAAACCTAGCATTTAGACTAAATTTTTTACGTTTTTTCCAAATTTTCCTTCAACGAATAGTCGAAACTCAGTACAGAGGTTAATATAGGAAAAAGATAAAAAAAAAATAAACGCCATAATAATGCTTCGTTTTTTGCGTCCGAAATTACAATATAGTCCATACCCCAGGCTCTCCATAGCCGTAACGCTTTATTATATATATATATATATATATATATAGAATAAGTAGGTGAATCGAATATATTAACTTGTTAGTTGTTGTTTTTGTAGGGTAGTTGCAATTTTTTCATGTAATTCCCAAATACATAGGTTTTTTGCCCGCTATATTGAAAAACATCACAGACACTACCTAGATAGATTTAAGTATTTTTTTTCACAACGCATCAGTAAGATTACCTTCAAAAAGTGCGTTTTTTTTTTCTTTGAAAAAATATTGTGTTGGTCACAGATAATATAATTATAGAATAATGAAAGTATTGCAACAATCCTACAGATGATATATTACGAACAAAATATAACCAAAATGATTTGTGTCGTTACCACCGGCTTATGGGCCTAAATGGAATCCATGTTTTAAAAAATGGCTATATCGTACAATATTTCTTACAATAAATAAAAACGCAATGGCGCAACCGGCAGGACGATTCTTCTGTGCCCAAATTAATTATTATTATAAGCGCGAATTTAACAAACTTACGGTCTAAAAGACCAATAATGATACACATATTGTAGTTTATGTATATAGCTTTTTTGTATGTAATTTCCTTTTTTTTTTCTCTCGTCAAATTTTCAAACCGAGTTCTTTTAAATCGTTAGTGAATTTCAATTGAATAACATCTCAATGCGCTTCTACTTAAGGTTTTAATTTATTTTTTCAAGTCACTAGTTGACACCGAGATTAGTTATTATCGAAGTAATAATAAGATATTTTCATAAACACGGAATATCGTAGCGTTTAGTTGTTGTGAGGTGATTTGAGAACTGTGTGAAAACGGGTGGTTCTTGTATTAAAAATGTTTTTTTTTTTTCGTTTATAAATTAGTATGGAACTCATATTGTATAAATTCTAATAAATAAAGTGGATCATCTCTTCGCATAATATAATTGTATAAAAGCAGAATTACTTTTGATTGTAAACAGTTTTTTTTTATTTGATTTATTTGCCTTTTAATTTGGTCTTTGAAATAATATTTTATAGTTAAAGAGGACCGCCCGTTATATTCCAAGATTTAGTACTAACTATAATTGACAAGGACTCGTATACGTAATAAGTGAAGTAGCAGTGTCAGGGCCCGTGCCTTACTGGACGTAGATATTTGTTAACCTTTTTATTTATTATTATTATCTATTTTTTTATTATTATTTTGTGAACGTTTTTTGTTGTGCAACTCGTGAGTGAACTTACGGATATGAATGTTTTCCAACTACCCTCGATAACATTTGTCTTCATTAGAATAAAGAGGGTGGTCGTGTTATGTTTTTGAAAATATAAGAACACTGTTTTAATTACGCATAAGGCGTGTAATAAATATCAAATCACTTTCGTATCATGGGATTAATCGGGCATAATTACTTATTGTTTATAACTTGAAGCTTGGAATATTGAGAGCGAGAATAATGTAAATAAGCGTAAGAACGAATGGAGGCCTGAATAATAAAGTAATAAAAAAAAATATCGTCACAATTGTATTATTGTATTGTACAGTTTATTATATACAGTTTGTACTCGTGTTGAAAATTATGTTCATCGATATTCGTAATGAATTTTTTTGTAAGCCTTTTTATTGTATAATTTTAAGGAGTTAGTCCGGTGTGTGGTCGGTGGAGTGTCTCGTGGTCGGTCGGAGCGAGTTAGTTTTCGTTCGGGGCCAAGGTCAATTCCGAACGCGTCGTACTTTAAGCGTAACATTATGCTGTCCGCTACGTTATTGGCTGATAGATAGTGATAAATGTGTGATAATTATCGTGAAAAAAAAAATTATGCCTTCGCAGCTAAGTTTTATAATGCTTCGAAAGCAACATAGGAATTGACTCCGACCCCCTCCCCCCGATGTAAAGAAAATGTAGTATAGACAGCGTACGTGCGGTGTGTGAGAGATGCGTGTTAGTTTAAGTCTAGGCTAGTTAGGCAAAAACTGTGAATGCGAACAGTGATTACTACAAAAAAAAAAAGTTTTTTCTTTCATGCTCGATGGATCAACAGTCATGTGATAAGAGAAATTTCATTTGTATTGGGTCGTATTTAGTGTCACAACGAATAGTGCGCGCGCCCGTTTTGACGTTGTATCGATTCGCGTGGTAAGTGATGTTCTTGCTGTTACGGTTATGGCGCTTTAAAGTTATTCGATGACAGTTACGGCGCGAATCGAAACGTATAATGTTGTAGTGTTGTGCCATGAGCGGGGCGGGCGCGCGGTGCCGGCAGTGTTGTTGAATCCAAAATATTTCCTATAATATAAATTTTTATATCTGAATTCAATTTGTTTTATTTACCCAGTATTGCTTCTGCTACATCTACCTATCTGCTACAAACCCATTTACTCTTGCAAAATATACCTATTACCAAATATAAATATGAAATATACCAAATAGGTTCCAAATTTATCCCATTTTTATTTCTGCTAAATATATCTCTTTAATTGAAATGCATAGGAAAGTTACAAAACATACAAACAATTAATACAGCCAGTACAGCGTACAGTAATTGTACTTTTTATGTGAATCAAAACCTTTATTATAAGATTTATCATAGATGAAGAAAACAAACTTTTTTTCAAAAGGGATTTTTTACTTAGGGCTGATTTTTCAATCCTTGGTTAAAACTTATTCGTAGAATAATGTATAAAACTACCATTAAAAACGTATTCTAATTGCCCGTATCTGACAGTTTACGTGACATTTTAATATTACCTATCGTGTAAAGCGCATCATACACGGTGAAGATACTATAATATTTTATGTTAAGATTCTCTAAAAATATTACAGTATCTTAAGGTATCCGGTATCAGCGTTCTGACCATCATTTTTCTTTTTGTCATTGCGTACTAAGACCCCTGTAGAACCGCCATCCTGTTACAAATGACCCGAAATTTTGTGTCAGTGTTTCGGGTACGGTTACCGGATACCTTAAGGAACTGTAATATTTTATATTAGAGAATCTTAACATAAAATATTATAGTATCTTCACCGTGTGTGATGCGCTTAATACTTTATTGGCCGGATAAGTTTTATCTAAGCATTGAAAAATCGGCCCTTAGTTTGTTGGAAATTATTTCTAGAATTACTCAACCGATTCTATGAATTCTTTAATTGTTAGAATTTTATATATTAACCGAATCACATACCTCTGATTGTATCTTTTCATAGAATTTACAATAAACAAAAATTCTTTATTGTGCACCACAGAGAAAAGTGCACTTAATAATATAATAAATAGTACAGAGAATTTAATAGGATTTAAAGAGATGCCTAGGTATATTTTTTCTATTTAACAAATTTTATTTATTACCTATTTAGCATTTGAATGCTTCAAACTATAGATATCTATTTGTGTAGCCACTGTGTAGCCATACCCAGCTAATTCATATTACCAAGCATTTTAGAATTAATTAGCATAATATAAATTGACGTAGAAGTATACATAATATAAACGAACATAGAGCTAGATAGAGCATGAGCATTATTTCGCGAGTGTAAACGAAAAGTCAGTATTGTTCAGTATTAGAACATTGCATAGAATCTTTTCGAACGCACTAAGAACAACGAAAGAATGCTCTACGCCTGTTTACACTAAAAGATTTTGCGAGTAGGGTAAGGATAAGCTTTCACTCGACAAAGATAGAATACCTAAACATTTAAACTATTAGCAATTAGCCAAAGAGCAACGTTACCGACTAAACACAACCAAGCTACCAAGCTAAATTATCTGACTTCAACGGATTTTCAAACGTGTTTTTAGTTTTTACCTATATTAGTTACTTGCTCCTGTGGTTTTTACGCGTATGCCGCTTCTACCTCAGGTTTTATGTATTCTGAGACAAGCTAAAAAGTTATTCAGTCAATACTTTATTCAAAACCTTCACTTTTATTATGGTGATAGTGTAGGTACACTGTACAATATCGCGGTTGCACGTTGGTATAAACTAACAGAAAAAATTAAAAAGTGCTTTAAAACGATTTCATTATTTTAGATGGTTGAAATCAGATTTTTATTTTATGAAGAATGAATTTAATGGATTTGATAGATTGAAAATTGAAATGAATTTTGAGTCAAGAACCTTACTTGGGTATAGATTACATTACATAATCTTTTAATGTTTTCAATAATTCGATTTTGATTCAACCTCGATTTGCAATCAAAAACATTTTTGTAGGTATTATCCATATCGACGTATATCAAATCGAAATTTTCGCATAACATAGTAACTCAATGATTTTTCGCTCGAAGTGAATTACATTTTGAACCACAGTCCGATCGTGCAGCGTGCTATCTTAATATATTCAACGTTGTTGTTGTGTGGTTATACGAATTCAGTGTTTAATCGAATCGAAACCATTGAATTGAAGGCCAAAATGTATCTAAGAAAGAAAAGAGCCAATAGATGGCGCTGGTAGGAAAAACCTATACTAATAATAATTATCATTCGATTCATAATATGATTTGAAAGTAGGTAGGTATTTCCCAAGGTTTTACGGGCATTACTTTACTGATTACTCAATGGTCATCACTCATCAAAGCCTGTGATTCTTTTGGGAGCTTATCTATAATGATAATATGTTAGACTTGGAAAGTTACAAGGTAAATAAAAGACACAGGTATTATAAAAAAGTATTTATTCATAAATACCCCTAAATCACATAATGAATATCACAAGACCCTTACATCTGCAATATTTTTACAAAGAAACTATTATTAATTCATCATAAGTCGTTTCTAATTTACCTATTTGAGCAATGCTTTTCGTGACATTTTTTTCTTTACAAAGCTAAACTTAATTGTTAAATGCCGTTTTATTTAAAATACATCACAATATAGAGTAATATGTAATGCTTTTAATTTTTTTTGATAACTTTTTTATTGTCATGAAAAATATACCTATACCTATCTTACATATTCAAAATAACAACCATTTAAAACACATGCAAGTTTTAAAAGGACACATTTTAGTATGTTTCCATACATAATAATATGGATAAAATATATAAACGCGTACCTACTTATTATAAGAATTTCAAATTTTAAACAGTTCATTTCAGTAAGTACATTCTTAAAAAAATACATTTTCAATTTAATTGAAAATACAAAATTTCCTTAAAAAAGCTATTTACAGCAACTCGAACTATTAACTCAATTCCTTATTCCTATTTAAATGCTAAAATCTTCCAAACGCATGCCACCTCTGCCTGCCTATGGCAAAATTCAAAACCCATTTAAAATTAAAAAAAATATTACAAAAAATGTATCACTGTATCACTTCAAATTGATCCTAAAATACAGATTAATTACGATTTCTTATACTTTAGTTTAAGGAAACATATCGAAAGGCTGATTCCAATCCAGAATAATGTGACAATGAAGCCGAAATAAACGTTGAATTCTGTGATACTAGATCCTTTTTCCATCAAATCTCTGAGCGTTTTGGAAGGAATTGTGAAAGGTAATGCTAATGAAAAATAGCGGAGACCGATCGGCATCGCTTCTAGCGGCCATATGATACCTGTAAACAGATTAATAGTAATTAAGACTTTATTTATAATATGTCACATGTGATAATATAATATAACATGGATGATATTAGAGTTATATAAAATATTATTTTACACTTTTGTTCTCTAAGCTTTTGTTAGTGTTATTGTAGTTCAGAGAAGTTCTAGATACCTAAGTAATTTCGAATAATAATCAAAAACTTATTACTTGAGAAAATTATATGAATTAAGATGTGATTTTAAAAAGGGGCAACAAAAACACATATCAAAAAACATAAAATAAATAAATTAACCAACGTTACTAAGTTAAACACTATGGACAATTTTTTTTGACGTGACAACGTCTTATAATTCGATAGAGCCGCCTGCACGCACGAAAAAACATGACTCATGCGGCGTTACCGCGCTCTGAGGCGTTCCGTTAGGTTTGAAGTGCAAGCGAGAGCGCGGAACGAGCGACAAAGAAGCACAATCGGACGTTGTCACGTTCAACTATCGTCAGTAAACCGACTTTACAGACAACCAATTTTTTTTTTATTTATTTCTTGTCTATGACCCAAAATCGAATTCTCTTTTATTTATGGCACAAATACTTACCACATAACAACACCATGGGATAGAAGCTTCCCGTAGCCACAAAGAACGACAGCGTATAACTGTCACATAACACAGATAACAAAAAGCCATAGCACATCCCGCCAACTCCTTGCAGGAAGAGGAGTATGCCACAAGTGAGAAATGAGCCTTTGAATGGTAAGCTGTAGCCCAGGAACGCGAGCGCCATCATTTCTATCGTCTGTGGAAATAAATAAATACATTACATTCTTTCTATTTTTCTTCATTAAAAATATATTTCTTTTTTGGAATGAAATTTAAGAAATGAACAGTGGATCATTACTTCTGTCTTCTGAACCAGTTAAATATTATGTTTTAGTTGTGACTCTTTTGAATTTTTTTTTGCATATTGTTTGTGATATTTTGGTAAAAGGTTTTTAATTGGTGCTGGTTACAGTGGTGAAATTTTTTAGAGCTGTAAGGGGTCAGTGGAGGTCATATTGGTCAGTGGAGGTCATATTGGTCAGTGGGGGTCATATTGGTCAGTGGGGGTCACATTGGTCAGTGGGGGTCACATTGGTCAGTGGGGGTCACATTGGTCAGTGGGGGTCACATTGGTCAGTGGGGGTCACATTGGTCAGTGGGGGTCACATTGGTCAGTGGGGGTCACATTGGTCAGTGGGGGTCACATTGGTCAGTGGGGGTCACATTGGTCAGTGGGGGTCACATTGGTCAGTGTGGGTCAGTGGGGGTCAGCAACTCACCTGCATCATGATAACAGCGGCCTGCAGCGCGATGTGCACGTGCAGCATCTCGCGCGGCTGCACGCCGGCCACCGCGCTGCGCTCCCACACGCCCTCCAGCCGGTCCGATATCATTAGCGTGGAGGTAACGATCGCGGGGAGGAAGTAGATTATACTACGGATAAAAGAGATTTATAATGTGGTATGATTCAATTAATTAGTAAAAAACATAGTATTTACGGATTTTATACTGGCCGGTTGGCTTGGTTGGTAGTGACCCTGCATTCCAAGACATTGGTCGTGAGTTCGATTCCCACCCGGAGCAAATATTTGTATGATGAACATAGATGTTTGCTCTGTGTCTGGGGTTTTAATTATCTATATAAGTATTCATTTAAAATTATATATGTATGTTTATCAGCCATCTGGTTTCCATAACACGAGCGAAAGCTTAGTAAAGAATCAGATCGTGCCGTGTGTGAAAATTGTCCCGAAATATTTTTTTATTATTTAATGCGCGATTTATTCATTATCTCGTCGTTTCGCACACTTTGCAGTGAGCGTGGTCGCGGGGATCGTAATAAAATGAATAAATCGAACTAATCATGAATAATCGAAATCAAACATGAGAAAATACTAATATAATCGATTTTTTTATATAGAGCCTTTCGGTGGGTTCATTTACTAGATATTACATGATATTACTAGGTAATGCACGTAGATTTTGAAACCAGCCTTTTACAAGGTGGACGAATTAGATTTACGCAAAATTTTTAATATGTGTTTTCAAATTATCCAATAAATTTCTTTATGCAACTAAATAACAATTGTCAGTTAACAAAAATATCTTACTGATCAAAACAAATTAAAATAGAACAAAAATTAGTAATACCTCTATAATCCAGAAGAAGGTCCAAGTATATAACCTCAGGGTTATATACTTGGACCTTCGCTATTCAACATGTATGTGAAAGCACAATATACTTTTTAGAAATTAAAATGATTGAATACATTTTTGTGTATAGAAATATTAATTTTAAATTAAATACTTACGTGACCATGATACCAGGAGCCATGTAGCTGACCATTTCTGGTTCCATTGATCCGAAAATTGGTGTTTGGAAACGGACTGGAATCTATTGAAAACAAATTATTTAATTTTATTAAAATATGATGATATTATTATTAATTATAATGCTGCTAAATACAAATTCAATATTTTTTTACTTTTTTCAATAATTTCGAAGTTTAAATTGGTGCAAAAGCGATGTCTTTATGTTTTGTTTTATTTTATTTTTCTAGTTTAATCCATATTATGATAAGATTCTATAAAAGAAATAATAGAAGTCAAGTATACCTGCACAAGATCTTCGTTAAGCCCGCAAGCATTCATTGTCCTTTTCGTGAAGTATTCGTACGTTTTATGTAACCTTCGCTTTAGGAAGTTGGAGATCTGATGATCTGTAATTTTAGATTTTTATATTAAAATCTTTCAGTTTAATTATAATTGGTTTAACTTATGCAGGTAATTAGCAATCATCATGCTCTTGTCCACCTCATTCTAACACATTTATTTAAGAATAATTAATGATTTAAAACACATGAAATGGTTGTTAATCATCTCAATAGATGGCGCGCGGTGTGTCCCTTCAGACACATAAAACTGAAAGAATAGAATAAATTCGATCACTCGGGCGGGTCACGAGTGGCTGAGTTGGTGAGGCATCCGCCCCGGAATGGCGCGAAGGATGCGGGTTCGAGTCCCGCTGAGTGATCGAATTTTTTCTATTCTTTATAAATTTATATTTATAAATTTAGATTTAAAACACTTCTAATTTGAGTAGTCCTTATTAATATCGTTTTCATTTTCACAATATTTCGTCGTATCAAATCACACTATCATCATCATATGAAACTTCTACCATCAACTCATTTATTACTACGATAACCATCATCATTTCTTCCGTCATATCATCACCATCAACATCACCATTATCTAATTAGCAGTTAAACAAAGCTATACTCATTCGCCTCAACGATTATTTGCACATCCCTATCCACATCACTATCCGCCTCATAATCACTCATCCTCATCATCCTCACTCATCATCAACATCCTCACTAATCCTCATAATCCTCATCATCTTCACCATTCTAACTTGTCCTCATCCTCATCACCAACTCACCAGTCATATCCAGCCACACGCTGATAGTGCTATCTTCAACAATATCATCCTCAACATAGCCATCAGCCACCCTTAAAGCTAGGGAATGGCTAAAATTAGCTGGGAAATATAACGCCCCGTATAATTGGAGGGTTGCTACAGCTGCTTTAGCTTCGACTGTAGTGTTGTAGTACGACTGAAATGGAAAAAAAATGATAGAAGTATTATAAAAACATTGAGAAAAATAACTTTTGGATGTTTAAACAAGTGTAAAGCGCGTCACACAAAGTGAAGATACTATAATATTTTATCTTAAATTTTAAGAAATTTTGTGTCAGTGTTTCGGGTCATTTGTAACAGGATGGCGGTTCTACAGGGGTCTTAGTACGCAATGACAAAAAGAAAAATGATGGTCAGAACGCTGATACCGGATACCTTAAGATACTGTAACACCGTGTGTGACGCGCTTTAGAAGAGACTGCGAAAATCATAATTTTTAAGTGGAAGCTCTTACAATTAAAAATGTTATAACAGTTTAGCTACATAGTAGTTAGTACATGGGATATAATTCTCATTTAATACGAGATACTATTACCAAGGCTTAGAAAAAATGAGTACATAGCTAAGAAACAGTGAAAGAAAACTCATATTGGTGACATAAAATTTTCGTAATCAATGGATTTCAAACACTATAGGATATTTAGTTTTCTTTTCAAAAACATTATTCTGTAAGATATAAGATATTGTTGTTATTTTCAATAATATATCCGTACAATAATAATTACTTACCACCATCAAATTCCGCTTTTCCATTTCGTCCAGAAACCAGCAACTCAACATAAAGTAGTCGCAAGATCCGTCTTCATTTATCGTTACTCGTGTAAGGTTATCATTTTTGCATAAATCTATACCCACTGCAAATAATTAGCGGTAATTAATTTCATTAGAACTAAATTAGTTTAAATAATGCTATTATTAGATGAGGAAAATGTAATATGTGGTAAAAAGTTGAGAAAAAGTCCAATTTAATTGACTTCTGAAGCAAGAAGTTTTTATGATATGCTTTAATTAGGTATTATTAGTAAGATTAAGTATCCTTTACATTGCGACAGATATCGCCCTTGGTTTACGTAATCACTTTTCATAAGAGGTTCCGGGTTTCGATCCCAAGTATTAAAATAAAACCATCAAATGCAATATAAGAAGGACACAGGTACGATAAATATTGCATAATAATACTAGAATAGAACAAGTTTATTTTTTAACTACCTAATTACATAATAGACTGTATACCTACACATAAGAATTTAGAGCATTTAGAAAATTATAACATACTTGGTACAGAAGCAGCTTCATCATTAACAACAGCGAGATGTAAGTCCTTAGGATCGTGTCCCACCGCACTGAAGAATGCTACCACTTGTATGATCGGGAATAGCACTGAGAATATTAATCCCCTGGAAATAATTAGCTCCAAATTAGATATATAGACGAAGACATTATATTATACAGCTATAAATAAGCTAATCCTACTAATATTATAAATGTGAAAGTTTGTATGTTTGTTTGTTACTCCTCGCAAAAACTGCTGAACCGATTTTCATGAAATTTGGCACACACATAAAGACAACGAAAATAAAGAAAATATGTATTTTAATTATTTGTTGATTGGAAAAAGCATTCGTCAATATAAGTCAAATATCATTTATGTATATATTAAAGAGCAACGGTCCCAAGAATGAACCTTGAGGTACTCCAGTCAATTAATTCTTGCTATCAATGATCCCTTTAAACTCTAACCTATAATAACTTCAATTAGTTCAAGTCACAACTTTACTAACTGCTCCGTGCCTCCGTGCTCTATATTACATTTTATAAGGAAATTGTAAGTAAGTATAATCCCATACGCTAAACAAAAAAACCATAAACAAACTGCACAAAAAATTAATTAATACACCTTGAGTCCTTGATTTGGAAACTATGGAGCCGGAAATAAATCATGCAAGCCATATATTAAAGATTTTGTAAAGGATTATAAATTCTAAGGCTGAAAATTTATCAATCAGAGCACGTTTCTATCCAAATTGGTTTACGGAAAGTATGCAGTTTGAAGTGATGTGTATTATATTAATGAGGCGTATTTAAAATATTGAAGTCATAGTTTTGATAAGAATGTATTCAAGTAATAAATGATATGTTGGTAATGAATAAATGTGGTGTTTCAGATTTCAGAACTTTATCAAGCCTTTTATCAAGTTTTTAAATTTCATTCGATATAATATAGAATTTCATTGGTATAACTATTAAAAAATATATATAATAGTTTCTCAAAATCATTACGAAGATTTATGCAAAGCCTTCGATCTAGTATGACATTATAGTCGTATTTATCTCATTAAGAAATTTTCCAAAATTTACAATTAGCTTTTATTTCCAATCAAGATTTCATATGCACGCTATATTCAAATAAAATATTACACACAGAGAAGCTGCGAAGTGTCCATTTTATGTGTCGCAAAATCCTGTGGCATTGATATTGCTCATATAATTTTATTTTTAACTAAAACCAATTAGTATAAGTTTTAGCCAATTATTATCAGTATAAAAATTATGTAACTTACCCAGGATGCCTACAAAACTGTTGTATGCTTTTAATAAACACAGCTTTATATCGACCCTTTTGTTTACTCTTCAGTTCCATGTGATTGTCTTTTTTCGTGAGTACCTGCAAATTTGTAATTTTTGTTAAAATCTATATTATTATTAATTAATTTTATAAAGAGGAATGATTTTACTAATGTAAGCAATGATATTATATATAGAAACGTAAGTATGTTTGTAACGAATTTTCTCAAAAAATACAGGACGGATTGGGATGAAACTTAACAGTAATAATATTATCTATATCATTAGCCATGAGTTCTAAATAACTAAATACTTGATTTTGGTCGCGGGTTCGTCCCCAATCTTTTCATTTCATTGAATTATCATATTTTTTGTTCCAATCTGCAAAAGAGTTTTTATATTCTATTAAATTATATATTTTTTTATACTCACATCTCGACTACTAGTTACGATGCTAAAATCTTCGGTGGATTGGAATCTACTATCATTAGATAAGGTGCTGTCCGGGATGACGTCAGGGGAAGCTGAAGTTAAGGCTAGAATAGAAGGTATTAAGGTAAAGTTATATTTGTAAAAAATACCTTAAAGAATATATTAGTGGTTAAGGTATTTATTCGGCCTTAGTAAGAAATATTTTTTTTAAACTCTATAGGTAATGTGCCTTGGAAAGTTGTTTTCTTTGGCCCATTTGTTTTTTTTTTTTAATTACATGATTTGAGACCTATAAAATACCAATTGTTTAGTTTTCGACATTAGAATTATCAATAACTAACTGTTCCCCGCGGTTTCACCCTGCTCCGCTCCTGTTGGTCTTAGCGTGATGATATAGCCTATAGCCTTCCTCGATAAATGGGCTATCTAACACCGAAAGAATTTTTCAAATCGGACCAGTAGTTCCCGAGATTAGCGCGTTCAAACAAACAAACAAACAAACTCTTCAGCTTTATAATATTAGTATAGATAATTATTCAAAGGTGCTCTATAGTAATATTTCAGCATTATTTCATCCTTTTTATTTTTATTATATTATTAACATATTATCTGATTAGGAAATAAATAAAATTAATTAAAATTTTGAAAACAACTTTTTGTTTTGACGGACCTGAAAAACGTTTTGCCAAAGTGCAAACGGTAGATTTCCAAATATTCATAGCACAAAAAATATATCTAACTAAATAAAATGTAATAACATCAATTTAAATCACTCCACTCACTCCTAATTGAAAATGATGCAATTTTGGTCAGTCTGAAATAAATATAAATAATTCGTGGCTCTATTTCAATCTCAAGTCTAATAATAATTATATTATGTAATTAACATAAAATAGTCGAAACACTATTACATATTATAATCTATACTATAATATTATAAAACTGCAGAGTTTGTTTGTTTGTTTGAACGCGCTAATCACAAGAACTACTTCGATTTCAAAAATCCTTTTTTTTATTTTAATTTATTATTAAGCTATACATATATATCATCACGCTAAGACCAACAGGAGCGGAGTCACGCGGGTATAACCGCGGGGCACAGCTAGTAAATTATATACATATATATACTCACTGGATTGCCGTCTGTTTGTCCGTAAGCTTTCGTTTTGCGCGACTGCCATTTTCAGAAATGCCTCTTCAAGAGTCGTACAGTCGTATCTTTGTAGTATAGCATCGGGAGAATCCTGGGCTAATAAGTGACCATCTCGAAGAAGACCAATCTATAAAAATAATTTAAAATTGTATGTATGTATCATCATCATCATCAGCCCATTATGTTCCCACTGAATTTTCATCACCACGGAAAATTAGAAAGACGCAGACTTATTAATTATTATCATGTCTTTGGGCAGACATTTTCATTAAAATGTCCTGAAAGTCGTTTTACGAACCTTTGCATTATTTAAAAGTTATTCTAGATGCAGGGCGACTCATGATAGGTATCTAAGTAATTTAAAATATATTATGTAAATTGTAGATATTATTTTTGTCTCAAAGTGAAACAAAGGGTAAATTAATTACCCTTTGTTTATAGGTTATTAAAACCTGAGAATTAATAAATAAATACTACATAGTACATTTCACAACCACGAGAAATATGATTCACCTTATTGTTTGTATTTAAAGGTTTAAATCTCTACATATTATTATCTATATATATAAGAAAGTCGTGTTAGTTACTTCACTTATAACTCAAGAACGGCTGAACCGATTTAGCTGAAAATTGGCAGGGAGGTAGTTTAGAGCCAGGAGAAGGACATAGGATACTAAATATGTACCACGGGCGAAGCCGGGGCGGACCACTAGTATTCTATATAATAGCTCATTAACAGGTGATAATAAATACCTATGTTAGTTTTCCTTCACTGTATACTTCTAATATTTTTATAATTAGCTAGTTTCAAAACTAATAAATATGTTCTGTTGATCTCTTTTTTATCGGCTACTCACCTACCACAATTGGCTCTTTAATTGTAATGTGTATAGGCAAAGCAGGGGCAATTTAGAGAACAGAAAAATTGCTCCGACCGCTGTCCAACCGAGATTGTTCCAATATTGCCCCTGCTGCAGGTACGTGACTAGCCGGCTTTAAGTGACACAAAATGCATGAAAATAGACGCCTAAAAGTGTCAAGTAGGCTATAAATGGAGACCTTATCAGCAAGTCGTGAAACTGGACTCAAGCGTCTTAAAAATAAAACAGTTTCTCATTGTACTTTGACATTTAGACTTTTTAATTATATCTGAATTGTGAAACATCATGTTCTAATCATGAAGTCTATAAGATGACGATGAAGACAGATAGTATGTTATACAACGGTGTATTTAAATCAAAGGAGTGAATGCTCATTCTAACCCCTCTATGTCAAATTATTTTAGTGTAAACAGACGTAGTGCATTCTTTCGTTGTTCTTAGTGCGTTCGAAAAGATTCTATGCAATGTTCCAATACTGAACAACACTGACTTTTCGTTTACACTAATAGTCCGTTTTCTTATGGGAAAAGGTATACATTTTTGAGTAAAGCAATGCCATTTGGTACGAATGTTGTACTCGTCCACCTAAGCCCAAATCGCCCGGTAGCCAGTCTTTACTCCCCTGCAGAAAGGAGGGAGGGGGGGTTATAGAAAAGAGCGCCCGGCGCTCCGAAAAAAAATTCTGGCGGAGCCATTTGGACCTTTGAGTCAAGTTTGGTATCGTTTTCAGGTAACTAGATGATGCTTGATTCATTCCCCATACCAGTTTTTTAGGTTTCCCTAGCAAAATATGTCACAATCCTTAAAATAATGAACTTTTGGTAGTGGCAAAATCCAAACAAACCAGTATATTTTCATATTTTTGTATTAAACCTGGTTTATAAAAAAATACTGTCTGAAAGGCCATTTAATGCAGATTATAAAAACATTAACATGTAATATATATTTTACCATTTTCAATGTAAAATTAATTATAGAAAGTATAGTAACGCTCGTTAGCGCAGCATAGGGGACGGCTAATAGACCCGAAAAATAAGCGATACTAACAAACAAAAACCAGCCAAGTGCAAGTCTGACTTGTTCATCGAGTGTTTCGTACTTATTTGTCCCATACCATGTTAACTTGTCTGGTAGAACCTCGTTAACTGCTACACACACACTTTCGTCTTTATAATATTAGTGTGATTTTAAATCATCTTTAAATTATAAATGAAGTCAGGTAACATTGTTAAAAATAAAGATATATAATAATAGAACGTTTTTGTATTAATAATAATGACAACCACCTCCACAATTACATAATTCGGTACATTTGAGCTGGCATATTCAATCCGGAACTACAAGATTTCACGTACCAACATCTTATCAATTCAAAGCTTCTCTTATCTTTTTATTACAGATGGGCAAGGAATATTTTTTAATTTTTTTTAGGCCCCCAAATATATACACTATACAGCCTGTAAAACTGCCCTTGAGGTGTGTTGTTTAAGGGCAGCTTCTGTGGGAGGCAAATTTTCGATCTGCCTATCTGTGTTTGTTTAAAATTTGTTTGCAACTCTCATTTACTGTCAAAGCGGGGTAAGATGTGAAAAACAAACATGTACTTATAATACTTATAAAAAATATAAGTTCTGGATAAGAGCATCTTTAAAATATTGTGACCATCCTTACGCTATCATGCATTGTAATAACAAACTTTTCAATTTCACTGTCTGTATATTTGCCACTGTAAAGTGTTTCAAATCCTCGTGTGACATTCGGATATGTCTTCTATACCTTAAATGCATGTGTACCTATAGTTATTTTAGACCTTCTAGCTTTGGAACACACGATATTTTGTACTAGCCATATCTTTCGACTGTTCTTATAAACAATAATTCTTATTAACACTATTTTGGCTACTACTACTATATCGTGTGTTCCAAAGCTAGAAGGTCTAAAAGAACTATAGGTACACATGCATTTAAGGTATGGAATACATATCCGAATGTCACACGAGGATTTGAAACACTTCACAGTGGCAAATATACAGACAGTGAAATTGAAAAGTTTGTTATTACAATGCATGATAGCGTAAGGACGGTCACGATATTTTAAAGATGCTCTTATCCAGAACTTATATTTTTTTATAAGTATTATAAGTACATGTTTGTTTTTCACATCTTACCCCGCTGTGACAATAAATGAGAGTTGCAAACAAATTTTAAACAAACACAGATAGGCAGATCGAAAATTTGCCTCCCACAGAAGCTGCCCTTAAAAAACACACCTCAAGGGCAGTTTTACAGGCTGTATAGTGTATATATTTGGGGGCCAAAAAAAAATCAAAATATTCCTTGCCCATCTGTAATAAAAATAAAAGAGAAGCTTTGAATTGATAAGATGTTGGTACGTGAAATCTTGTAGTTCCGGATTGAATATGCCAGCTCAAATGTACCGAATTATGTAATTGTGGAGGTGGTTGTCATTATTATTAATACAAAAACGTTCTATTATTATATATCTTTATTTTTAACAATGTTACCTGACTTCATTTATAATTTAAAGATGATTTAAAATCACACTAATATTATAAAGACGAAAGTGTGTGTGTATCAGTTAACCAGGTTCTACCAGACAATTTAACATGGTATGGGACAAATAAGTACGAAACACTCAATGAACAAGTCAGACTAGCTTTTGGCTGGTTTTTGTTTGTTAGTATCGCTTATTTTTCGGGTCTATTAGCCGTCCCCTATGCTGCGCTAACGAGCGTTACTATACTTCCTATAATTTATTTTACATTGAAAATGGTAAAATATATATTACATGTTAATGTTTTTATAATCTGCATTAAATGGCCTTTCAGAAAGTATTTTTTTATAAACCAGGTTTAATACAAAAATATGAAAATATACTGGTTTGTTTGGATTTTGCCACTGCCAAAAGTTCATTATTTTAAGGATTGCGACATATTTTGCTACGGAACCCTAAAAAACTGGTATGGGGGATGAATCAGGCATCATCTAGTTACCTGAAAACGATACCAAACTTGACTCAAAGGTCCAAATGGCTCCGCCAGAATTTATTTTCGGAGCGCCGGGCGCTCTTTTCTATAACCCCCCCTCCCTCCTTTCTGCAGGGGAGTAAAGACTGGCTACCGGGCGATTTGGGCTTAGGTGGACGAGTACAACATTCGTACCAAATGGCATTGCTTTACTCAAAAATGTATACCTTTCCATACAAGCATGCCCATAAGAAAACGGACTATAAAAGATCACGAATGAATGCAATGCTCTAGCTCTAGCTCTATGTTCGTTTGATGTAAATGCACCGTTAAGACGTATATAAAGTAATATTTTCCTGTATTTTTGCAATTATTCCTATGTTTGTAATATTATAAGTTATCATTGAAAATCAAAATTAAATCATTTAAATATATGTAGGTACAAACAAATTAAGTCGATAACCGATATATTTAAGTGTTTTTATTTGTTTATTGATTAGGATATTTTCCTGTCAAAGGTCTTGTTTATTGAAACTGTTTTTAACCCTTAATTTGGTATAGTCCGGTGTGACGGACACTTATTTAAAATAAATCCTGCCAAGTTTTTATTTCATGTTCATCGATTTCTAATCGATTAAATGTTTATTTATACCATAAACAAATAGTAAAAAATTAAGTAATGATTGTGACAACATTGCATATGTCAGTTGGGACGCAAAATGTCTACGAAAAGGCAGCCACCTGTTTTGCTCAAGATATTTAAAACTATTTTTCTTATTTTTTGTGGAAAAATGAATTGAATTATATATTTATTTATTAGATAATAAACATTTCAATCATTATTTACAAAAACATACACACTTTATTACATTTTTATGGTGTTTATTTGTAACCAAAATGTTTTGTCCGTCACAGCGGACATTGCTAATTGTATAGAAAAGTACCACTTTATTACTATGTCCGCTGCGGCGGACACCGCCAAAATGTGTGTGCTTCTGCTTGTTTGGTTATGGTTCTGAGTTTGGATTTTTTTTCTTTGCCAACAGCCTAATCACGCAAGTAAAATTATTGCTTTAGTGCCGAATGAACATGCACCTTCCGATGCTAGCGAAATATCAGATTCGGAAACTGAATTGCATGATGCACGTACTAATTCTTCCACCCCTTGTTTTCTCCTGCACCATCTTCCCTTGCTAACGTAACAATAGATACATCCGACGATGAAGAATTACACTCCGAAGATTCTGATAGACCTGCTGATGACCAGATTCTCTCGTGCGTAAATTGGCGAGTCTTTTTTTGAAAATGTTCTATCCCAATCTGCTATTCCTAGATTGCCTGCAACGCCTATAATACCAATAGCTTCTTGATTAGCCCCCCGAAAAATAAGATCTAAGAAACCACCCACAGTCAAAGCCAAAAGACCAAAAAAAAACAAAAAAATTCAGCTGACTTACAATTATTGGAGAGTAACTCAATTTCGTCACCAAGCGACAATAGAAGAAGGTGAGGAGGATGATTATAGTCCGTTTTCTTATGGGCATGCTTGTATGGAAAGGTATACATTTTTGAGTAAAGCAATGCCATTTGGTACGAATGTTGTACTCGTCCACCTAAGCCCAAATCGCCCGGTAGCCAGTCATTACTCCCCGGAAGGAGGGAGGGAGGGGGGGTTAAAGAACAGAGCGCCCGGCGCTCGGAAAAAAAATTCTGGCGGATTAATTTGGACCTTTGAGTCGAATTTGGTGTCGTTTTCAGGTAACTAGATGATGCCCAATTCATTTCCCATACCAGGTTTTAGGGTTCCATAGCAAAATATGTCACAATCTTTAAAATAAAAAACTTTTAGTAGTGAAAAAATCCAAACAAACCAGTATAGTTTTACATTTTTGTATCAAACTTGGTTTATAAAAAATACTGCCTGAAAGGCAATTTAATGCAAATTATAAAAACATTAACATGTAACATATATTTTATCATTTTAAATGTAAAAAAAATTATACAAAGTACAAAAACGTTCGACAGCGCAGCGTAGGGGACGGCTAATAGACCCGAAAAACAAGCAATATTAACTAAAAATAAACCGGCCAAGTGCGAGTCGGGCTCGCGCACAAAGGGTTCCGTAGCAGCAAATATAATAAATTACAGTTAAATCAACCTATCTCAAAAACTATAAGAGATACTTTGATCAAACCAAAAATCGTTGAAAGAGTTAATTAGCATGCATCACCTCTATTTTTTTTAGAATTTTATACCCCGTAGTTATAAAAATAGAGGGGGGGGGACATACTTTTTACGACTTTGAGAGCTGATATCTCAAAAACCGTTCACTTTAAGAAAAATGTTTTTTAGAAAACTTTATATCATTTTAAAAGACCTTTCCATTGATACCCCACACGGGTATGTACATCGAAAAAAAAAATTTCATCCCTCAGTTACATGTATGGGGGGCCCCACCCCCAATTCTTTTTTTTACTATTTAGTGTCATATTTTTGTAGCGGTTCATACAACACATATTCCCATCAAATTTCATCACTGTAGTACTTATAGTTTCCGAGTAAATCGGCTGTGACAGACGGACAGACGGACAGACGGACAGACGGACATGACGAAACTATAAGGGTTCCGTTTTTGCCATTTTGGCTACGGAACCCTAAAAAACAGCCAAGTGCGAGTCTGACTCGCTCATCGAGTGTTTCGTACTTATTTGTCCCATACCATGTTAACTGGTCTGGTAGAACCTGGATATCTGATACTCACAAACTTTCGTCTTTATAATATTAGTGTGGTTTTTAATCATCTTTAAATTATAAATGAAGTCAGGTAACATTGTTAAAAATAAAGATATATAATAATAGAACGTTATAGTATTAATAATAATGACAACCACCTCCTCAATTGCATAATTCGGTACATTTGAGCTGGCGTTTAAAACACTTCAATCTGGAACTGCAAGATTTCACGCACCGACATCTTATTAATTCAAAGCTTCTCTTTTCTTTTTATTTCAGATGGGGAAGGGATATTCAGATTTTTTGTAGGCCCCCAAATATACACAGCCTGTAAAACTGCCCTTAAGGTGTGTTGTTTAAGGGCAGCTTCTGTGGGAGGCAAATTTTTTATTTGCATGTTCAATTTCACTGTCTGCATATTTCGTATGACATTCGTATATGCCTTCCATGCCTCAAATGCATGAGTTCTTTTAGACCTTCTATCTTTGGAACACATGATATTCTGTACTAGCTATATGTGTCGACTGTTCTTAACATTTTTTTGGCTACTACTACTATATCGTGTGTTTCAAAGCTAGAAGGTTTAAAAGAACTATGGGTACACATCGGCACAGGACGAAATCATCAATACCTGGCATGTAACAATGCTAGCTTCATGTTTAAATAATGGACTTATTAGCTGTAGATATTACTATGTAAAATTAAATTGTATCTTAATATTGACACGATTTTAAAAGAGCAAATAAGGAGTTTCTTTTTTCCGGTTCTTCGCCATACATACTGCTTTCCGAATCGGTGATAAATGTTAAAAAAATGTTATGACGATTTAAAATTGCTTTTATAAGAAGTCTTATTAAATAAATAAATGTTAGAGTTTCAGTTTAGTACCCAAATTAATTTCTTGACAAATAATACTTAAGGAATGGTTTTCTTGTACCAGGTCCACAAAGAACACGCTTTGCCCTTATTCCATTCTTTTACCAGATGTTACACAAACTCATATTTAATGCAAGACGCAAATAAACTGCATTTGAGGCATGGAAGGCATATCCTAAAGCCACACGAGGGTATGAAGCACTACTTACAGTGGCAAATATGCAGACAGTGAAATTGAAAAGTCTGTGATTACAATGCATGATAGGTAAGGACGGTCAGGATATTTTAAAGATTCTCTTAACCAGAATTTATATTTTTATAAGTATTATAAGTAGTTACATGTTTGTTTTTCATATCATACCCCGCTGTGACAGTAAATGAGGGTCGCAAACAATTTTTAACATAAAAGGACATGCAAATAGAAAATTTGCCTACCACAGAAGCTGCCCTTAAACAACACACCTTAGGGGCAGTTTTACAGGCTGTGTATATTTGGGGGCTTACAAAAAAATCTGAATATTCCTTCCCCATCTGAAATAAAAAGAAAAGAGAAGCTTTGAATTAATAAGATATCGGTGCGTGAAATCTTGCAGTTCCAGATTGAAGTGTTTTAAACGCCAGCTCAAATGTACCGAATTATGCAATTGAGGAGGTGGTTGTCATTATTATTAATACTATAACGTTCTATTATTATATATCTTTATTTTTAACAATGTTACCTGACTTCATTTATAATTTAAAGATGATTAAAAACCACACTAATATTATAAAGACGAAAGTTTGTGAGTATCAGATATCCAGGTTCTACCAGACCAGTTAACATGGTATGGGACAAATAAGTACGAAACACTCGATGAGCGAGTCAGACTAGCACTTGGCTGTTTTTTTTTTAGTATTGCTTGTTTTTCGGGTCTATTAGCCGTCCCCTACGCTGCGCTGTCGAACGTTTTTGTACTTTGTATATTTTTTTTTACATTTAAAATGATAAAATATATGTTACATGTTAATGTTTTTATAATTTGCATTAAATTGCTTTTCAGGCAGTATTTTTTATAAACCAAGTTTGATACAAAAATGTAAAACTATACTGGTTTGTTTGGATTTTTTCACTACTAAAAGTTTTTTATTTTAAGGATTGTGACATATTTTGCTATGGAACCCTAAAAACCTGGTATGGGAAATGAATTGGGCATCATCTAGTTACCTGAAAACGACACCAAATTCGACTCAAAGGTCCAAATTAATCCGCCAGAATTTTTTTTCCGAGCGCCGGGCGCTCTGTTCTTTAACCCCCCCTCCCTCCCTCCTTCCGGGGAGTAATGACTGGCTACCGGGCGATTTGGGCTTAGGTGGACGAGTACAACATCCGTACCAAATGGCATTGCTTTACTCAAAAATGTATACCTTTTCCCATAAGAAAACGGACTATTACATAGACATGCCAGAAGATGATTTACCTTTGAGTTTCTTTCACCTTTTTTTCTCATGATATTTTTACTAGTTTCGTAGAGCAGACAAACTTATATTCAGTTCAAAAAACCGGCAAGTCAATTCAACTAACAGAAGAAGAATTTAGACTTTTTTTAATTTTCATACAAAATAAACATGAATTGATTTTTTTTTAATTTTCATATAAAATAAACTGTACTTCGGTATCAAATAGTTCTAAAATGTTCATTTCTGTATTTTTCTTTAGTAAAAAAACATAAAATTAACTGTGGTTTTTATTTTCCGTAATTTGGCAGTGTCCGCTGTGACGGACACCAGTTTTCCCAGCAGTGGGCTATGGTAGATTTTTTTTTCATTTTTCGAGAACTTTATGACATACTCCTGAAACCACAAAATTGTCAAATTCATATATTTTGAATATTTTTATCGGTGCCAAATTAAGGGTTAAAGCATACTTTTCTTTAAATGTAATATTATTAAAACAACGACAGAATAGATCGAATAAGATGCAGAGAAATGATTAATCGTAAATTTGTTTCATTCTGTAGATTGTATAAAAAAAATATAAACAGATGAAAAATATGAAAATTCTTTGAACATCAGTGAATGCATAATATTAGTCTTACCTTATGTGCTTGTTTCGTTTCGTCGATATAATGCGTGGTTATAATCACAGTGGTTCCTGTTGAAGCTAATTCCGATAAGTAATTCCAAATTCTGAAACAAATATTTACACATCAATATATTTATTATTACATAGTATAAAACAAAGTCGCTTTTTCTGTCCCTATGTCCCTATGTATGCTTAAATCTTTAAAACTACGCAACGGATTTTGATGCGGTTTTTTGTAATAGATAGAGTGATTCAAGAGGAAGGTTTTAGTATATAATTTATTAGGTTTTAGACAAAGCGGGCGAAGCCGCGGGCGGAAAGCTAGTATACTAATATAATACTTAGAAAAAAAAGTAGTAGCACAGAATACATAATAGTAGCTAAACGCTACAGAACGGACACTCTCCGCCTCCCGCCAAAATTAAACACTTACCTCACCCCGCACGATCAGGCTTTAAATGGTCCACATTTTTCTACAAGGACGATACGCAACGAAGATTGACAATATTAATCAAATTGACTTAAAGTAATTTTATTATTTTTGATTTGTGATTATCGTTTTTCGTAGAAAATGGTTAGTTACGATAATTTTGTATGGAGTGTCCGGGGGGTCCGGGGTGTGGTAGTAGGTTAAGTATCATATCGTTCCTGTGATTAAATTCCAGTAGTTATAGTTCGAATTGAATTTTTATGTGTGTAAAAGAGCATTTATCGAGGGAGGCTCTATGACGTCTATGACGTCATGCTACGACTAATAAGAAGAGTGTGAAACCGCGGGGCAAGGCAAGTGGAGGCTTTTTATAAAATAAAATAATGGTGTTGGAAAAACTTGACACATTGGAATTGTCGTTATTATTTTATGTTAAGAGCTAATGGTGCATCTTTATGAGATACTAAGGGTCCGCCCCGGCTTCGCCCGTGGCACTTTTTTCGCAATAAAAGGTAGCCTATGTTCTTTCTCAGGGTCTAAAGATTATCTGTGCCAAATTTCATCAAAATCGGTCCAGTAGTTTATGCGTGAAAACCATACATACATACATACAAACCTTTCCTCTTTATAATATTAGTATAGATATAATATTATGTATATGCTCTAAGCAGTAATAAAAGGTAATAACTAATAAGTAATAACCATGTACATAATATCATTTGCATAACAATTTGTAACAGAATAATACAATTAAAAGTGTAAGCAATAGTTGAAAGCTTAAACTATATCACATCAAAATGCCGTTTGTTACACAAAAACGGCTGAATGAATCTGGATGAAATTTGTTTCGGAAATAACTATCTTTTATCCGGAAGTAAAAACGCATGACATAAGTAATATAATAAATAAAATTTGGAATGCTTTGTATTAAATAATTCAATTTATAAAGGAAATTAAACGTTGTACAATTTATGCAAAATAATTTCTTGTTCACTATAAAGTCCTTTTGACGTCGTATCTTGTGTGAAAATTTTTAATACACTAGAATAAATATAAATAATGCTTATAAATAATTACCTATAAATGTTTTTTAGATGATAATTAAAATTCTATTAGTATGTCTTGAGGTCGTTCGAATCATATTTTTTCTCGACTATGCTGTAAACTTTTTTGGTACCTAAACAATAAATTTTAATCTAAACAAGAATTAAAACTATGTCTTAGTTCCCATACAATAGGATAAAATACGTTACATAATATTTTTACAAAAGAAGTTTTTATAGGTTTAATCTGCGAAATGCCGATACTTCTCCATAGATACTGCTTTCCGAATCGGTGGTAAATGTTGTGGTAAATGTTAAAAATATGTAATGACGATTCAAAAGTGCTTCTAGAAGAAGTCTTATTGAAAAAATAAATGTTTGAGTTTGAGTTTGAAATATTATGAAAAAAAAGCTACCTACCGTGAGCTCCTCATCATTCTCAAATTTTTGTTATTAAATTTTCTTATTTAGTTTAGTTTTACCAACAGGTATTAAATTTAATTAACACAGTCTGAATTTGATATTTAGTTTTATAGCATTCAAATGCTTTGTGAGAAATTTTAAAAGATAAAAAAAAACCATCATCACATGTCGCCGAGAGGTCAAGCTATAACTTTAAACAAAAATTTAACACCTCAGTCTTAATATGAATAATATGTTATTTAAATAAGATAGATCCTGAACCTCTTTATTAGTATTAATATGTTTTATTTATTTAAAACTTTAATACAAGTGAACGCAAAGGAACCTCTTAAATATTATACACTATACAGTATTAAAAGAAGCACATTAGAGTTATCACTTCCAGGCATCTAGAGCAAAAGCAGAAATTAATTTTAATAAAAAATAAATGTTCAAAGTTTACAATAAAATTTAATAAAAAAAATATGTAATTACTGACATCAAAATTTATTGTTATCTATACAGCTATTAAAATAAAGTGACAATTTAAATTATCTTTTTTTATACAATGGGTAGAAGTTCGTAGAGTTCGCGTTAATATTTTAAATACATTTGGTACAATGAACGGCCTTATGTATCTAATGTGTAGGATTTTAATATTGAGGGTGCTTATTCACCTATAATGTGCAAGGATGTGTAGCGAGGAACGTGTTTGTAAGAACCAATCATATCGCTTCATTTAGTTTGAAGTTTGAAGCGTTTAGCGATTGAAGCGATACTATTGGTTATTTACAAACACATTCCTCCGTCCTCGCTACACATTTTCGCACATTATTGGTGGAAAAGCACCCTAAAAATGACAACTATTCAAAATATTTAAAGATATATTTTTTAACGAAATACGAAAGTAGTGGAAAATGTAGTTAATTTATTAGAAACGTCATAAAATTTCCGTAACACAGATAGTATTTTATTACCTAATCACAAATAATTGATTTGTTTACCTTAGTTTATCTAATTACAGTAATTTGAATACAATGCCTCTGGCTATGGATGATAAAAAATTATTAAGAAATGAAATTATAATTCGCTATCCGTAGTTATGTAAAATATTAATAAATGTTAAGTTTTCTTATTGTAGGTATTTAGTTTGTCAATTTATGAGTTTCTTTTTAGACTGTTAAATACTTAGGTACAATTATTTTTCTGGATAATTTGATTTCCGTAAACGACGTTGTAGTCTTTGAAAAACTGTGATAAACTAAAAAAAATGTTTTTGCCGAAATTAAGTCATATAAGTTTATTTTATTAGTATATTGTATACATACTTATATGTGATACTCAAAATCCCATTAAATTTGGTAGATTCTTCACATAATTATCCATATCTTACAAAGGTCCCATAAATATTTTCGCCAAGACCTAACAAAAGCTGTTATTCTGACATTAAAAATAGACCCTTTGCATTTAAAATGGTATAAAAAATAAAAGGTGATCGCTTTAAAGAGCATCAGTTTTCATTGACATTAAAAAATATATTAAATATTGCTTTACGGAAGGACAATGAAGGTATAATTATCTATTAATTAAGAGGTAGGTAGTTACTTCAATATATAATTATAATGACTGGGAAATAAATCATTCGTAGTAGGTACTATCGTTTATCATCATACTAGCTTTCCGCCCGCGTTTTCAAAGAAAATCCCGAATAGTTCCTATTCTCGTGGGATTTTCGAGATAAAAATATAAAACCTATCCTATGTGTTAATCCAAATTACCCTCTATATGTGTGCTAAATTTCATTGCAGTCGGTTCAGTAGTATTTGCGTGAAAGAGTATCAAACATACACACCTACACATACACATACATCCATCCTCACAAACTTTCGCATTTTTAATACTAGTCCTATCTAGTATAACATCATACTACTTCTGCCCGTGGTTTTACCGCCATGGAAGGATGTACTTAAAATGTAAAATCACGTCTAATTTATTTAGCTAAAAGGACATTGTTTATATTTAAAGGTGCATTACATTATTAAAATATCAAGAATCTTATTTTTTAACATTAAATAGGGTTATTTTTACTGTGTATTATTGTATATATTTGATTAAATAAGATTTCCAAGATTATACTAGATATCAAACAGCATCTTAAGAAAACGAGTTCAATAAAAATAATCGTATTCTAGTTAATAAATGTAAACGATGCTGTAACTAATATAATTGCAAAGTAATATTTTCATTACAATGTTATAATCTCATCGGCTGTCTTAGATTGCTCTTCCACCAGAGATTTGCTATGCCACGTAGGCTTAAAGAACGCATCGTTTGATATTCACCAATCATATTCATTGATGCATATATAGCTTTCTTTACATTGGTTGAAACCGAAAAAACTAAGATCTATTTTTTATATGGAAGGCTGCGTGCTTCGGAGTCGCGTTAAAGTATATATATTCTACTAGCGACCCGCCCCGGCTTCGCACGGGTTTAAAATATATAGCCGGGCGGCCGGCCGGTACCGCCGCAAACGCTACGTCCCGCAATTTTTAAATCTGTAATATCTTCGAAAATATTCACTTAAATCATACGGTGTAAAGAGCCATATAGATCTATATTAAATGAACAATGTATTCAAGGTATTTAATTGGTTAAGGATTAATGCTGAATTGGTTAAAATCGCATCGAAAATTAGCCATTATTTGTCGTAAAAAGTAAATGACAAAAAAAAGTTATTGTGGGTTATCCATAAGAGATAGACATATACCATCGCGGACTTTTCTGTAGACCTTTTCAATGTGTATAATACTTGGTACATTATTTTGATAAAGCGCGTAGGGTTCAGCCTGCGTTTGCAATGTAAGCGGAAAAATGTAATTTTTTACGACATCACATTAGAAACCTCAAAAATAACAGTACTTCTCCACTATTTAATGGATGTTATTATACATATAAACCTTCCTCTTGAATCACTCTATCTATTAAAAGAAACCTCATCAAAATCCGTTGCGTAGTTTCAAAGATGTAAGCGTACAAAGGGACATAGGGACATAGGGACATAGGGACAGGGAAAGCGACTTTGTTTTATACTACTTATGTAGTGAAGTGATGCTGTAGCTATGTCGCGCTATGTGCAGAGCGGAGCCTACTATTGATACATCGCATAGCTCGAGCTTCGCATCTTTCTCGGACAGATACTTTATTCGCACCTCGACATAGCTTAGTGTCAGTGGAAACGGTCACATAATTTCATAGCTTACCTATATCCTCGCAGCTTACCTCTTTAGCACATCTCTAGTGGAAACCCACCCTTAGCTTAATGTCTTTTTATATTATTTAACTTGTGTTGTTGTATTTGACATTTATAGATCAGGGTTTATTTTAAAGTAACAATAAGATAAACTTAATTTTACACTGACATTCAATTGAAGCGATTACAGTCTGTCTGTGATATTTAACTGACTTTTTGAAAAGACCAAGTTTAATTGTTCCTCTGTTTTAATCTTTTAAAACTTATTACAATATGAATAAAAAGGTATAATGCCGGCTGTACACATGGGGCCAAGGTGTTGGGCCAACGTGTTGGGCAAAAATGATGGATAACCAAGATTCCTGTTCACACATTGGCTTACTGATCATTCTGCATTGGCCGCGGCAATTTATTTATACAGTGCGTTTAATTATTACGTACATATGCACCAATAACAATGAGTGCACTCTGCCATATTATGCGATGATACCATTTTCCAATCTATATTTTCCTTTTTTTATATTTCTGTATAAAACATTATTAAAAAATGTGTTTAGATTTTTTTCAAATGTTTAAAATGTGTACATTTTACATTAAATTTAATTTTAACTACCTTTAAAACGAAACTTTAAAGAGTACGGACGGATGTATTGATTGGTGATATTTGATAATATTATTTATGTAATAAAGCACAATTTGATTAAAATCATGCTCATTATAAATTGTTATTTAATTTTTAAGCACAAGTAACTTTTTCATAACTACTATTTTACTCATATTATAATTTATAAATATATTCGTTTTTTATCGCAAATGTATGAAAGTGAGTTATGAATAACACCTAGAATAATATAATAAATAGAAAATAAAACATCTAATTTATTGAGTCATATGGTTTTTATTTTTATATAGTTCATGCCGTGGATTCCAAATTATTCCTTCATGTCGATACAATTCTATGAATTGTAAAACCTTGCTTGTCCACACCGGCGCCGCCATCGCAATCGGAACATTCAACATGGAAACGTAAATTTCACTCACGCGCAACGATACTGTCTCCGCTGCAGCTGACGAGTAACAACGAACTGAACAAGACACCAACGTGTGAACGCTGTTTGCGAAGCGCGCCAAGATCCTTTGATGTGTGCACAAAAAACCGACAACAATCGGTTGGCCTGCCAATGTTGGCGCCAACTGGGCCAATTAAGCCAACATACCGCCAAGTAGCTCTCTACACGTTGGCCCAACACCTTGGCCCCATGTGTACAGCCTACATAAAAATATCGTGAATAAGAACTTGTGTTCTTGCAAGTGGTTTGTTTCACAATATTTATTTTTAATGGACCCTTCTTCACAAAGGGGCAGTTTTCTTGAACTAATCCGAAGTAAATAAAGTTAATGACCCGTTAAATTGCGGATTAAATTAAAGTTATAACGTCAATGTAGGAAAAAATATGTACATTGTTTGGATTTAATGAGGAAGAAATGCAAAATTAATGAAACAAAAAGAGATGACGTTTATTTATTACTATTGTCTTTGTGATAATGGCAATGGTGTTGTTGTCATTAGTATGTGATTGTGTACAGGTAAATTAGCTTGGAGAAATTTTTGCATATGTAGTGGTGTGTATATTACTCAGATCTTAGAGCGCGTTTCCACTATATCGTTCTGGCCAATACAAAAATGTTTCGATATCCTAACATTACTATTTAATTTTATACTTATTCCTAGCAACATTTTTGTTTTCAATAAAAACAAGTTTTTATTTGAAAGAAAATGGTTTTGACTTTATAAAAAAAATATATCATTCAATTTCACGTCCTTGAGCAAACGACAAGGCGACTACCGTGAAACAATAAAATATCGTGTCCATAATAATTTGTTTCATAATTAATATTTGACCATAATAATTACGAAACAAAACAAATAAATAAATCGTCACTTGATAGTGGAAAGTGGAAACACGCACAAAACCAGAATAAACCAGTTTACGCTGTCCGCAGGTGCCACGTGCAGTCGTTTGGTACCGTTAGAACATAAAGCACACATTTAATTCAAAAATTATAATTATTACGTAGTTTAATTGTTAAATTTTGTATTTGTTGATTGTTGTTATTATTGTTATAATATTTGTTGAAGTGTTTAATTTGTGTGTAAGTGTTGTAACTTTATATTGTTAATTCAAAATGGCTCCAGTGTTAAAACATGGTCGAGGCAAGCCTTTGACTTCTCAAACTAAAGAATTAAACTTTACATGTCGTTTCTTTTTCAGGTTAGTAAATTTTTCATTTTAGTAACATTGTTAATGTAAAAGTTATACGTATGTTAAATGTGCAAATATTAAAATAAAGTCTCATCTTTTTCAGAGGAGAAACACATATAGTTTAATTAAATTTAATTAAATTTAATTTAATCCCTTATATATGTCGTGGCCATATCGTAGATTTGCTCATTTCATGATATGATCGATCATTTCGTGAAATGATCGCATTGCATGAAATGATCGAATGTCTATTGGCCACATCATGATGTGGTTTGGGCAGATCAATGATAAGAAATCGTTTCTCGATATGGCCAACTAAACGTGCGGTTTTTTCATGAAATGATCAAAATTATTTGATCATATCGTAAAATAGGTAGTTACATTAATTATTAGTAGAGGCGCTGCAAGCTCTGTGTTTATGTGATAACTGATAATATGGCGGCCGCTGGCGAAAATTTAATTATTCGCAGTTAAAAACTTCATAATTCGTTTAATAACAATATGAAGAAAGTCATAGCAAAGAATTTACGACGAAGAGGTTCGAGTACTATGGAAAATGGGGATATCTTATATGTATTGAAGAAAAAATGCGTCTTAAATAAAAGGATTTAAGACGCATTTTTTCTTTTAGGATATATATTTATATATCCTACTATATTATTATGATTGTTTGTTTTTTAAAAAGCGATCCGCTTCTGGCACTCGCCGGCCGCTACCGCGGCACGCTCGCTTTGCTCGCTCGGCTCGTGCGTTGTTTATCAAAGTCTAACCTAACCTAACTGTTTTCTATTGCAAAAACCATTCGCTTCTGGCATTCGCCGGCCGCTGCCGCGGCACTAACTTAAATGACACTAAACAAGTTCTTAGAATATTCTGAATTTTTTTAATATTTTATGGACTCTCTATATTTTATACGATCTGGCCAAATGTGGATGATCAAATCGTGAAACGTTGACGATTTAACGATCTGATCAAACTATGTTGGCCATTTCCTGAAATGCGACCATTTCGTGAAATGATCAATCATATCATGAAATGAGCAAATCTACGATATGGCCACGACATAATATTATATATAAAATAAAAACTAAAAATAAAATGTTGTTTTATTTTATTTGCTGACCATACACTACTACAAACGCAAAAATTTCTCCAAGCTAATTTACCTGTATGTCATTAGTAGTAGTAATGTAAATATAGCCCATAGCCTTTGCTAATTTTTCGAACCGTGGCTTTTAAGATTAACGCGTAAAGGCAAGCAAACAAACAAACACTTCAGCTTTATAATATTAGTATAGATGGATATAGAAATATGAAAAAATATGTTTTCTTTAGTAACTAAATATACGATCACTACCACTTATTTTACAAGTAAGTACAGTTAAAAGATCACATTCTTTTTATTTTACGGACAAATCCGCGTGATAAAGCAGTGTATTTATAAAGCTCAGGCACACTGACCTTCCTTAAAGGTTATGTTTGTTTGGAATTCGTGAGCCTTAAATAACACTCGGGATCTCTTGACCTAATACATAATATAATACATATAATATGTCAATATTTAACGGTCCTTGTAACTTTTGTATAATTAAATAATAATGTTTCATGTACTGTTATTACGGTTTATCACTTTACATAGTATAAAAAAAGTTGCATCCCGTTCTCTGTCTGTCTACGTATGATCTTTAAAAGTAGGTACGCAACGGATTTTGATGATGATTTTTAATAGATAGCTAAGAGTTGTTCAAAATGGGAGACGAAGTCGGGGCGCGTTGCTGGTTCCGATGTTTACATACATACACATGACATATTATAAAGCTGAAGAATTTGTTTGTTTACACTTTACTTGAACCACAGAACCACGGGTCCGATTTGGAATATTGTTTCACTACTATATAATCCATATTTTATCGAGGAGGGTTATATATCATCGCACTAAGTAGAAGCGGAGCAATGCGGGTAAGCTAGTAATGTATCTATACAATAATTAAATATACAAATAAGGATTGAAAATAGCGACTAATCTATTTACGATTCTCATGTCAAGTTGAATAGCATAATCAATAATAATGGTTATATACTAAGGTTATATAAGATGTTTTTGAATAATATTTTCGTGTGAAATTATATTTAGCGGGTGTTCTCAAAAACACAGTTTTCAATTCGTACCGTTTTTATGTACCTACTTAATCCCTACTAATATTATAAATGCGAAAGTAACTATGTCTGTCTGTCTGTTAAGCTTTCCCGCCCGATTTTGATGAAATTTGGCACAGACAATCTGAAGACCCTGAGAAAGAACATAGGCTACCTTTTATCTCGAAAAAACACCACGCGGGCGAAGCCGCGGGCGGAAGCTAGTGTAGTAATTTGATGAGTACTTATGAACATTTAGTCCTTTTTCCTTTCAAATATTAAATGTCAATAGCTGGTTTTAATAGTTCATGATAACTTGTATTTTCCTGTTACTTTAAGTACAAAAGGTTCTAGATTGTGTTATTTTTGTTGTGAACTGACTTTATTCTTATCTTACTAAAATTAAAAACTTTATGTCTGGTTCATTTTCTCACGCGAAAATATCTTAGTTAATATGTAAGAAGTGGTTTATATACAGGGTGTCCCACTATTGGTATACTAAGCGCAGCTAATATAACGAATACCAATGAATTTCCTTTATTAATTTAACTTATAGCTATTTTCTCTATTATTAAGAAAGAGGAATGTGAAATATTTACTATTAAAAATATCTTCAAATATCTACAATTTTACCAAGAACTAATACACAACGAACATAATATCTAATGGTTCACTTCATAGTTTATTATAGATTTCGTAGGTATATTATGTGTTAATTACAGTGCATACAGTATTATTAATAAATTCCATTAAGCGCTTATCCTGTTCGTAAATAAGTACTTCAATTATTAATAGAAGTAAATAATTCATATATTATCTACTATATAAAAATAAGTCGGGTTTTCCTTCCTGACGCTATAACTCCAGAACGCACGAACCGATTTCCACGGTTTTGCATTCGTTGGAAAGGTCTCGGGCTCCGTGAGGTTTATAGCAAAGAAAAGGTGTCTCTGGTGGCGAAACGGAGTTCGCCCGGTTTGCTAGTTAGGTATGTATAATATAAAGTCGCTTACCGCTGTCTGTCCCTATTTATAATATTATCTTAGGTCTTTCAAAACTATACAACGGACTTTAATACGTTTTTTTAAAATATATAATGTGGTTCTTGAGGAAGATTTTAAGTACATACATTATTATGTTATTAAACTACAAATAAAATTAAGGGGTTAGTATATAATTTTTTCCTTACAAAGCGGGCGAAGCCACGGGCAGAAGTTAAATCAACCCTATCAGAATTATTATTACCCACGAAGATATTCTAAGGTATGCTGGAGCAATAACTTTATCAAGCAAAAGCTACTATCTACAAAGTATAGTCGAAAAGAGTTCTCTTAAGTTTATTTTAAAATTGTTATCGAAAAATGCATTTAATATGAAAATTAATTGATTTTTCCAAAAGCTTGTATTGTAAATTGATAATTGTTATTTATTGTACAAATAAATAACTTACGATACAATCGAATCCGTTAAGTATGTTAAGGACGATACCTGCTGTTAAGTTTGATTTAAGTGCATGTAATATTCGGTTGTAACTTAATTATTATAACTTATGTTTAATGAAGTATTTATATAGAAAATTTGCAATTATACCCAAAAATTAAATGACTAGCGTTTAAAATAATTGTTTGTTGTCATAAAACAAAGGTTAATGAGATTAAGTCAGTTTTCCTTATAATTGAATACTTAAGTAAGGTCAGTTGTAATAGCAGTTATCTTAACGGAAACTTTTACAGTTAGGTCTAGATTCTAGATGCTTCGATCTAGGAAAACGTGTATCTAAATATGTAACTATATTTACATAAGAACGATAACTCCGTTATAAAGGAAAGTCATGGTTGCTAAATAAATATGGTATTGTAATATTCTGTGCTCTTTTAAAAACATTTTATTATGAATAGGGGATATGAATAGAAGATTGGGTGTGTGAAACGAAAATCGGTAATCTATACTAATATCATAAAGCTGAAGAGTTTGTTTGTTTGTTTGTTCGAACGCGCTAATCTCAGGAACTACTGGTCCGATTTGAAAAATTATTTCGGTGTTAGATAGCCCATTTATCGAGGAAGGTTATGTATCATCACGCTAAGACCAACAGGAGCGGAGCAATGCGGGTGAAACCGCGCGGCACAGCTAGTATTTATTATAATATTATGGTAACGTTTCTATAGTTTTAATCTTAGTTTTAATAGAGCAACAATCTCTCCAAAACTTACACACATTTTACTTAAGCGAAAACATTTTTTACGGTACAAAAAATACGATACTTAAATAACATATAATTATTTTAACTATTTAGTAATCAAAAGAATTGATAGCTACATAGTGTAGACCATTTCCCAAGAGATTGGCAAGCGTTGCAAGATGTTTTGCATCATAGTGTTAGAAATAATAGATTCTAATTCGTATCTGATTATACGGTATGGTATATTGTTATATTGTTTCAGTATATAATAGAGCAATAGATAAAGACAGTGTAATTATATCGAATTTTTATATATTGTAACATATCCGTCCGTGTTTTTCCCGTCAAAGGAATAGACTGAAGCGGCCAATTTAGGGCGCTAATTAATATGCTTTTCCGCCGATAATGTGCGAGGATATGTAGCGAGGAATGTGTTTGTAAGAACCAATCATATCGGTTCATTTAGTTTGAAGTATGAAGCGTTTAGTGTTTGAAGCGATATGATTGGTTATTTACAAACACTTTCCTCGCTACACATCCTCGCACATTACTGGTGGATAAGCCGCTTCCGAGTGATTTTCGATCTCTGTACCAGATTTCAAACAAATCGGTTGAGTAGTTTTGCCGTAAGGTAACAAACATACATTTACATTTATAATATTCAGGATAGTAATTAATTACTAGTTTCTTGATATTATAGTGCCCCTACTTTAGGATTCGATAAACGTGCAAATGTCTAATCAATTAACTACATAAAAGAATAATCTTTCTTTCTTAAGTAGATATTTAAAATTGAGTACAAATGCATTCGTACAGGTAAATTACCGTAATAACAGTAATGAACTCATTTTATATTATGCAAAAAAAAACTAAAAAAGTTATGACGTTTCGTGAAGAATTTAATGAGTGTGAACAGTTTTTACTGTGGTTTTGAAATCTCTAAAATACACATTTTTGGACAATCTGGTATTTAAAGCCTGTCTATACCTACTAGAAAGCATGAAGAGGAAAATTTAGATTTTTTTGTGGGTGCATTTACTAGGAATTAACTACTTAACTCACTAATAATGTACTATATAGGTACTTAATAGTTAATATCATAAAGGAATAGGTATTTTGATTTTTCCGTTCGATTTTTAGGATTTAACTCAAAAACAACCCGGGCGGTAGTGTTTTTAGTTTTACTATATTTTTTAAAGTAACCTCTTTAGGCGTGTAGAGATTAAAATTTCAAGATCGTGTCGTGGCAATACTGTCACGTCATGGAGGAAGGTGACGACTTTGGTATCTTTGAATCTTGTCAAAGAAGTTTCACTTCTGACGCGTGTTCTCGGCCCTCACGCTCTTTTTTATTTTATATTTAATATCAAAATGCATCCAATTTATAACATTAGTATGGTAATTTATTATATCCTTCAAACTTGAGAAGGAATGCTGACTCCACCCAGAGATAATTATATGTGATTAGGCTTAACTAATTATTAGATATACCTTTAAAGTTGAAAATGTTTGAGGAATTTATTTTATTGGCGACTGGTTATTTAAGTGATCTAAACCATATGGTTTAGATCACTTAAATAACCATCACATAAAAAAAAAATATAAATTAACATAGTACATGTATATACATGTACTATGTTAATTTATATTTTTTTTACGTGTTGAACTAAATGTTAACGCCACTGCACTGGGTCGTATAAATATTTATAACAAGCTTTAGTACTAACCAGCTGCGCTTCGTGGTTTCACCTGCATTGCTCCGCTCCTGTTGGTCTTAGCGTAATGATATATAGCCTATAGCCTTCCTCGATAAATGGGCTATCTAACACCGAAAGAATTTTTCAAATCGGACCCTACTGGTCCTGAGATTATCGCGTTCAAACAAACAAACTCTTCAGCTTTATAATATTAAGTATAGGTCATATGATTTTAACTAGCTTTAGTTCTAACTTCTAATTTTAAATATGTTTTGCCTCAAATCGTTGTTATTTCCTTAAATGTACCGTTTCAGAAATAAATATGATTTAAAATTAAAGCTAATAAAATACTTTTTACAATTAGTCGAGTAGAATGCTTAAGTTAAATCGGTTAAACAGCGTCAAAATTCATCGATGTAAGTATACAATTATAATAAATCGAACTTGGCAAATGATGAAAATCACCTAGAACTAAAAACTCAAACTCAAACATTTATTTATTCAATTAGACTTCTTATAAAAGCACTTTTGAATCGTCATAACATTTTTTACATTTACCACCGATTCGGAAAGCAGTATCTATGGAGAAGAACCGAAAAGAAACTCCATAGTTGCTGTGTTAAACAATAAGCAAAGAATAAATAATAAATAAATAAATATTCCAGGACAATTTTCACACACGGCACGATCGGATCCCATTATAAGCTTTCGCTTGTGTCATGGAAACCAGATGGCTGATAAACATACATAATTATATAATTTTAAATAAATACTTATATAGATAACTAGCGGTCCGCCCCGGCTTCGCCCGTGGTACATGTTTACGTTTTCTCTACATAAGAACCATCCTCGTACTTCAAGGAATATAATAAAAAAAGAATTATCGAAATCGGTTCAGCCGTTCTCGAGTTATGCGCTTACCAACACATTTTGCGATTCATTTTTATATATAAGAAGATAAAGACCCAGACACAGAGCAAACATCTATGTTCATCACACAAATATTTGCCCCGGGTGGGACTCGAACCCACGACCTCTGGCTTGGAAGGCAGGGCCACTACCAACCAAGCCAACCGGTCAGTCAATGCATAAACTACAAGGTTTTCCACTTACTTTTCTCTCAACATGGGGTCCAATCCAACAGTTGGCTCATCCAAAATCAGCAATTCCGGGTCATGTACCAAAGCGGCTGCTAAGGAGACCCTTCTCTGCTGTCCACCAGATAACTGCTTGATAAACCTCCCAGGGCTTGGCAGTTCCAGCAGGTCACTGAGGAACTTGAACCTCTCGTGGAGCTGTTCCGTCTTCATGCCGTAGATACGCCCGAAGTAATAGATAGCGTCCCGTATTGTGAATTCGCCTACGAGGGCTATGTCCTGGAAAGAAGGGTTTTTATGAATTTGATATTTTTGGTTATAAGGCATTCAAATGCTTTATAAATATAAATTTATAAAGAAAAGCCATAAAGGGTTTTAATAGTTTATGTTTATTTGTAAAGATTGTGTTATTGGGTAGGAAATGGCGTATAAAGGCTAAGGTATTTGGCTAAGGAAGTGAAGGCAATTAGAGCCGTGCTAAGTTAAGGAAGTAAATAATTGTAGGTAAAATATATTTAGCTTTTCTTAGTCTTTTTATTACTATTATCTATACTAATATTATAAAGAGGAAAGGTTTGTAATTATGTATGTATGTATCTATGGTTTTCACGCATAAACTACTGGACCGATTTCAAAAATTCTTTCACCATTAGAAAGCTGCATCTTCACTGAGCAACATAGGCTATATTGCATTTTCAAAAAAATTAGAGATCCTTACCAAAAATGCAATAATGTAACCCAAGGTTTAAAAAATTCCTTAATAAAATTCTGTCATCGCGTGCGCTGCGGAATCTATTCCTTGAAGTACGAGGATGGTTCTTATGAAAAAAAACGTAAACATGTAGGTACCTACCACGGGCGAAGCCGGGGCGGACCGCTAGTTTATAATATAGTGGGCTAGTTTTATTACTTGTCTATAATAATCTAATTAAACTAGCCGACTATTGATAATTTGGTGACCTAAATGGCTTTTTAAAACTAAGTAGGTATGTAACATTTAAGACGAAGGAAGTTTTTGAATTCTTAATTTTGGGATTTCGGAAGAAGAGGGAAGTCCTGCATATACCTAATAACGCCGATAACAGATGTGTTGTTAAAAATCCCAGAATATATTTAAATGTTATGTTGATCAGACCTATATAAATTCAAGTCACATACAACTATACATCCACAGAATTACAATATTCTATAGGCGGGTCTACACAGAGCGAGCAGACTCGCGAAGCAAATGCTGCGCGAAGCAGCTCAATCAGTGTGGACATGGCTCGCTCGACGAAAGCTCTTGTTCGCGTGTGTGCGTGTATGGTACAGAGACAAAGCTTCTTATGAAAGTGCAAAACGTACCTATTTTGGTAGGGTTGTTACAAATTAAATCACATTTATTTAATAACCGATTGTAATTCTTTTGATGATTGAATTATGATATATTTTTACTTTTTATAGTATTATTAATACACATAGTGCAATAATTATTGCAATGGCATTGCATTGACAAGCGATGACATCTATCCATCTGAATTCTGATTTGTGCGGTTGTATGAAGCTGTGTCTCTATAGTTTAGACCACTTAATTACTCGTGTGTCCACACTGACCGAGCTGCTTTGCGCAGCAATTGCTTCGCGAGGCTGCTTGCTCTGTGTGGACCCGCCTATTACATTTGATCTTAAGTAGCCTTTCAATGATTCTACATACCAAACTATTATCGGAATCGGGAATCCCAGGAAGTATTATGACATAAAGAAGGCATGTGTAACCGTCATATTCGCATATAATTAATAATAACAATTGAATACGTCATAGCATTCCAAACGGGCGAGTCCGTGAGCTACATATGTATTTTGGCGTATTGTTGATACGTTTGCTGCATTTTGATAGATATAAGTTTTTGACGTGACAACGTCTTATAATTCGATAGAGCCGGCTGCACGCACGAAAAAACATGACTCATGCGGCGTTACCTCGCTCTGAGGCGTTCCATATAAGGCTTGAAGTGCAAGCGAGAGCGCGGAACGAGCGACAAAGAAGCACAATCGGACGTTGTCACGTTCAACTATCGTCAGTAAACCGACTTTACAGACAACCAATTTTTTATTTTATTTTAGATTGTGATAAAAAAAAATTCATCCTATGTGTTACATAATATACATTTTTGACGTGACAACGTCTTATAATTCGATGGAGCCGGCTGCACGCACGAAAAACCATGACTCATGCGGCGTTACCTCGCTCTGAGGCGTTCCATGTAAGGCTTGAGGTGCAAGCGAGAGCGCGGAATGAGCGACAAAGAAGCACTATCGGACGTTGTCACGTTCAACTATCGTCAGTAAACCGACTTTACAGACAACCAATTTTTTAGTATTTGTATGACTGTAAATGTCTGTGTTTATGAATTTATATGTATGACTGTATTTCATAAAATTGAGTTTAGTTTAGGAACGTGTTACTAATGTAGGTCAGTGTATTATTATTTTTTTTCTGTTTTAGGCAGGTATGTTTTAAGTTATTCCAAAGATGAGTTTGTGACCCACATCTATTTTAGTTTTAAAGACTTTATTATTCATTTTTGAAAGGAATGCCTATTAATTACATTAGAATTAAGCTCCAAATTTATAATTATTACATGTTAATATTATGTTAATTTATAATATCCCATTTTTATTTTCCAACATAATATTAATTTATTGGCATAATACATATTATATCACCGAACCTTGCTTTATACTTTACTAGCTTACCGCCCGCGGCTTCGCCCGCTTTGTCTAAAACCTAATAAATTATATACTAAAACCTTCCTCTTGAATCACTCTATCTATTATAAAAAACCGCATCAAAATCCGTTGCGTAGTTTTAAAGATTTAAGCATACATAGGGACATAGGGACAGAGAAAGCGACTTTGTTTTATACTATGTAGTGATGATTATTATGTAATTTGACAAATATTAAGCTATATATCTTTATATTTAATTTATATTAAAAAAAATTTAAGTGTCTGAAAATATTGAGTTCGAGTTTTGGTTTAATTATTTGCGAATCAACAAGAATTTTACCTACATAGGTACCTACTTGCATGGTGCATCAAGAGATTATATCCAATAAGGTCTTAATTTAGTAGTTTTGTGAAATTTTGTCATGTTTGTATTTTCATGTTACTTACAAACAGACAAAAAAGAGACAATGGAAATTTTGCTGGTCACTTAACCTTGATGACATGTACATAATATTATTAAGTTAGGAATGCGTATTTTTCGAGACTAGACTAGACCTATATTTACTGAAAGTATTCAATTAAACGAGTAGTGATAAGTTTTAAAATGAATAGGAATATCACTGTTATTAAATTATCACTGATATGAAAGAGATAATAATAGGAATCCCATAGTAAATAAACACTATCTATTATAATATTCACATATAAATTTATAAAGAATAGAAAAAATTCGATCACGAGGCGGGACTTGAACCCGCATCCTTTCGCGCAATTCCGGGGCTGATGCCTGACCAACTCGGCCACTCGTGATCGAATCGTTCGAGTCCCGCCTCGTGATCGAATTTTTTCTATTCTTTATAAATTTACATTTATAAAGCATTTGAATGCCATAAAACCAAAAATATCAATTTCAATAATATTCACATATCAAGTGCATAATTCCAACAATTAAAAACCGGTATTTTCTAAATAATAGGCCAAGGCGGTTAACATTACCGATTTGATATATTATGTACGATTAATTTCTACAATCGGCAATCCCTTGAACTACAACACATTTATGGAGAATAATTATGTACCTATAACTATGTTATACTTTTTTACTGGTAAATCATCAAAATTGTTTTTACTCTGTTTCTTAGATGAACAGTGTCATTTAATTTAATAGTACTGTATACTACTACTTACATTTTATAAATTTGAGAATTTTTAACGGATTTTACGATTTAATATAAAAAATATGTTAAAAAGTCATTTATTACAAATAACTATACATTTTATGAATTAATAGGTTTGCTATGGGCATTTTTATTTGAACATCACGTCACATAGAATATTATGGATGACTGAGGTAGTTAATTGAGGATGTCGTTAACTATAAGTTAAGAAGAAATTAAATATATCTAAGAGTTGGGAAATACGACCCCCAATGTTGATACTTGATAGTAGTAACAGGAATGCTTTCAAAGCGGTAAGAGATAAGTCTTGATACTTTTAAAACTAAAATAAAATAAGACACAAAAAGCTACAATCTAAAGGCAATGGAAATATCTGTTTAAATTGATTTAGCTAAATATTCAAAGAATTATTGAAAAAAAAATAGTAGGTATTTTATCGTGAATTGACACTTTTGACAACAACATTAAAACAACCTGTTGAAATTAATTATTCAAATAAATCGTTTAAATAATTATTCAATTAATAATTATTATGTATTCTCTCTATTTGCTACTTTATAGAGGACAACAACTTCAAGGCAAAAAACAAATGTATTAAAATTAATCAGCCCAATAAGCTGTTCAAAGAATTAGCAAAAACAAAAACAAAAAATATTAGTCATGCAATGCAAACAAACCTGTACAAATTAATTTAGTTCAATAAAATGTTCGAAGAATTCAGAAAAAAAAATATTTTTTACGTATTCATATTTTATTACGTAATTTTGATAAAAATAATCTGTTAAAATGACTCACCCAAGAAAATTATATTCCCGATGTATAAGCATAGTATTTGTTAAAAAAAATCATAAAAAACAAAAACAAATAAATGTATAAAAAACATACCTGCGGCATATACCCCACCCTAGGACCGGGTACACCACTGCCCTTTTCCCCCGGTCTCCCCCCGAGGACCCACACTTCACCGCTATCTAATTTCCGTCTACCCACAATACATGATAGGAGGGTAGTTTTGCCACAACCTGATGCGCCGAGAAGACCGTATCTGAAATAAGGAATAAACTGCAATCACATATAACTAGCTTTCCCGCTTTGCTTTGTAGAAAAAATAACAAATTCTGTTATACTAAAACCTTCCTAAAGAACTACTCTATCTATTAAAAAAAACCCCATCAAAATCTGTTGCGTACTTTTAAAGATAAGATAAAGCAAACGGACACACAGACGGCGGAAAGCGAATTTTCTTTATAGTATGTAATGATTATGAAACTATACTTGTAGCTAGAATATTTCACGGTAAGGTAGGTATATAAATATTGTATTAAGCTCAGTAAAACTATTGACTTGTTTACTACGAAACATTTTATGATAGTATTTTTTTATGTAAATATCGTTTACGTATGGACAGCATAATATTCATAATATTTAATACCTATAATTATTAGACAAGATCTAAGTACAAATAGTCTTATCTGGTTAATCCGGATTAAAACTCTTGTTATAATATGATATAACCTCATGAAGGGACTCTTTAGACACAACAAATTTCTCAAAATATTTTTGTCAACACTAAGCACTAGCACAAAATACTTAATAGTAGGCACTAGTTCCGTATATATTAAAACTAGCTTCCGCCCACGACTTTGTACGTGCATCCCCGTTTTTCCCCGTTCCCGCAAGAATTTCGGGAAATCCTTTCTTAGCGGATACCTACGTCCTAACATCTACCTGCATGCCAAATTTCAGCCCGATACGTCCAGAGGTTTGGGCTGTGCGTTGATAGATCACTATATCAGTCACCTTTGAGTTTTTTGTATACATATTACATAGATTAAAAAGATCGACAAAATTCAAATGTAAACGGGGCTACCCTAACTAGGTTACCATGTAATCCATCTCCTAATGTTTACATAGAGCTAATAATCAAGTTTTAAACAGAAACCAGTACTACACAACTTACATAATACCCTTCTCGACGGTCATGTCCAAGTTTTGCAGGACTGGTTTGCAGTCATTGCTGCCCTTCCGACCGTAGAACTTGCATGCCCGTTCGACCACAACGGCCGGCGTCGCCATCTTGAATGTGTCAGTTTTGACAGTTCAGTTGGAGCGCATTTTTATGTCAACTAGAAAAAAAGAAAAAAATGTTAATAAGCTGTTTCTTGAGCTTAATTATATTAATATTACTAATAGCTAATCATTGTTTTTAATAAAATATCATTCGCGTCATATTTAATTGTCTACCTATATCTGGAGCGAGGCCATAGAGAATCATGGGGAAGCACTTGCTGTCTCCCTTGATATTTCGAAAGCCTTCGACAAGGTCTGGCATGATTGCCTTATTAGCAAGCTTCCATCGTACGGTCTGCCTGCTGGTTTCTGCGCATGGATCTCAGATTTTCTGAGAGACCGGTCGATTCGAGTAGTCGTCGACGGCTGCTCGTCCGACCAATTGGCTATAAACGCCGGGGTCCCTCAGGGATCAGTTCTCTCCGCAACACTATTCCTGCTACACATCAACGATCTGCTGAAACCCGGTATCTATGGGTATGCAGACGATAGCACTGTTGTGGAGAGATACGTATCCAACGCGCGTGCTAGTACGGCACAAATCCAGTCTCTGCGGGAGGCGATGGTCGATCGCTTGAACTTGTCCTTACAGGCAGTCTCCGATTGGGGCGAGGCCAATCTGGTCAAGTTCAATGCGACTAAGACCCAGGCGTGTCTATTTTCCGCTAAACGGAGTCCTTTCAACCTGACTCCGTCTTTCCAAGGTGTATCTGTACCGATAACTGACCACCTCGAGCTTCTTGGTATCACCTTAACGCCTACTCTTAATTTTGGTTCATACATCGAATCAAAAGCCCAAGTAGCCTCAAAAAAGCTTGGTATTCTGGCGAAGGTGAGACAGTATTTCAGTCCGGGACAGTTGCTCAATCTCTATCAAGCACAAGTCCGTTCGTGCATTGAATACTGTTCTCACCTCTGGGATGGATCAGCCAAGTACCAGCTGGAGGCGCTTGAGGCGATAGAGAGGCGTGCCAAGAGGCTAATAAACGACGATGAGCTAGTAGGCAAAAAACTCCAGAGCCTCGCCCATCGTCGCAGAGTGGCAAGTTTATCGGTTTTTTATCGGATACACTTTGGTGAGTGCGCTGCGGAATTGCACGATCTAATTCCGCCATCCCCGTTTTTCCATCGTTCGTCGAGGCGCACAGACTCTAGGCACCGCCATATGGTGGACGTTCCATGCACCCGGACAAAGCGGTTCGGATCGACATTCTTCATTCGAACCGCGAGGGACTGGAACATGCTTCCTGAGTCTGTGTTCCCCGACGAGTACAATATGGAGGTCTTCAAGAAAAGAGTGAACAGGTACCTTCTAGGAAAGCGCGCTTCATCTTAGGCCACATCTCAGCTTTCCATCAGGCGAGATAGTGGTCAAGCGCTTTCCTATCAAAGAATAAAAAAAGAAAGAAAAATATTTAATTACAATTATCGAAGTTAAACATATCCAAATCGAAATTTGAATCGCAGGAAAAATGCCATAAAAACTTAAATACTAAAGCGTGTAAGTGTATGCAAGCGCTTTTGCAAAGTTTTAGAAGTGATGTTGTTGTGAGGATAGTCAAAATGACCAACAGGTCATTTTGAAATACTTTTACATTCCTTCAAACTCGTCATTATCCTATAGGTATGGTTAATACTGTATAATATTATATTATATTGTTAATAATATTTTAATTTGTTGTGAGAAACGGTAGGTTACTCCGATCTATTGTGATTATAACTATACAGATTTTGAAATAGGATAGGTTGTTTTTATCTTCATGACGTCATACGATTCATTAAAATGAGATTAATTGATAAAAAAAAGTTTTAACTTATCATCTTAATGGCGAACCATAAAAATTGATAATCGTTATTTTTACGTCGTTATTACGTCAATGCGTATGAAAGATATACAAAATAACTTAAAAAAAAATATTTTTATAATAAAATTGTTTTAAATAAATATTAGGTACCTAACGTATTATATTGAAGACTGTGTATGGCTATGAAGGTTTAATTTAGGATAGAGAGCTTTTTCACATTCGGGTCAACATATAGGCTATAATATTATCATCACGCTTAGAAAGAAGCGGAGCAATGCGGGTAAAACCGTGGGGCAGCTAGTATGTAGATACAATTTTGCAAGCAGATGGTGATTTCCTTAGCAAACTTGGCCGACACTCGAGAATTATATCGTACAATACGACCAACGTAACTTGGCGGGCCTGAACATAGCGTCTGCGAGCTTTCGCGCATGTACACTCGTAAAAAAAGTGTTATAGGCATTTATTTTTTTTTAAACTGAAATTCGAATAAAAATTTCCTTATACAGAGACCAAGTACAAATAAAATAAATATCAAAACGCTATGAGACATAAAGCTATAAAAATAACCTAATGAATTCAAATTATCACTAAAACAAACTTAAACACGAACAAATTTAAAACTAAACACTCAACAATATAATAATAACAAATAACAACGATCAACGAAAACTTTTGTAACCGCCCGTACTCAAGACAGAGATAGCGACACGAACACGACACCAATGTTAAAGGGGTGACAGACGTACGAGTAAGTACGCGAACTTGTGGCTCGACGACCTTTTTCGCTCGTGTGTCACCCCAAGTACGCGTACTTAAAAACCGTCGAGTAAGTTCGTTGACGATCCAACATGTTTGAAATTTTACTCGTAGCCCGCCTTCGCTCGCACGTCTGTCACCGCCGCGAGCCGCGAGCCTAGCCTGTCTAGCTATAATAGGTGTTACTAAGTGCAAAAGTTCAATTAATTTCGTCTTCTTCTTTTAGTTTTATGAAAATAATTTAATATAATTAATATGAATGAATATAATATAATTGAATATTGGCGAAGGTATCTTTGAATCACGCCAAGGAAGTTTCACTCCTGACGCGTGGGCTCGGCGCACACGCTCTTTTTTTGTAAAGTACCCTCAAAATATAATAGTAAAAACGAAAATATATCCTTCAATTTTTGAACATTTATTTTGTTAGAATGCTATTTACTTAAAAATAAGTGCTGGTTATTAAATTAAAAATGTCTATATTTAATTCCTGAATAACATAAAATTCCCTCTGTTGATGACATAGAGACATTCGATATCGGTGACACGCGAGAAGCTACTGACCAAGCTCTTGCGTGTGTCACCGACGTCGAGCCGAGTAAGTACGCGAACTTTAAAACCGCGATTTTAAAGTTTGTACGTCTATCAGCCCTTTTAACGTGTGACTGAGACACATAATTGCGTACCGAGAATTGCCGAATATGCACGAAGATAAACGACGTAAACAAAAAGGGATGTCCACTATGCGTGTCTGAGGATGTTGATTGATTTTTTTTAAATCGATTGAAATTGAATTGTGAAATATATTTATATTTAATTTTATAAGAGGTTTCAAATATTCTCAATCAGTCGTTAATGTAGTGGTCGTTTATAAATAATTGAAATTTAACTAAATCATGTCTTACAACCATGAAAATAAAATGTTATTAGTTTTTTTTTGTTATTAGAGTCGAAATCTCTTTTACTAACGACAAAATTAAATAAGTTTGTAAATCTATTTCGTTCAGTATCTCATATAAACAAAAATCAATAAATTTCAAATCGATAAAAATCGATTGCGATATTCGATTGAATAAAGGGATGATTGTGTTTACATAGAGTCAATCCCTAGCCTAGATCTTCGCCCCGCGCACGCCGCCTCATGCCACCATTTCGTTCCTATAAAACGTTCGTGCGCAGCCTTCTGCGCGAAGTTCACGCTCGCCAAGTTACGTTGGTCACTGTACGTCTTTCACTTTTAGCAAAACATGAGATGTGGGGTAACAAACCTGTTCCACTGTCCCACTAAACGGATAATTGAACTCGATTATGGTCGTTGGCCGTTTTTTATAAATATCCGTATCATATATTCATTTATAGAGAGGGAAAATACATATATGTTTATTATTTAGTCAAAAAACAAAAAAAAAAACGCGTCCTATTTTTTTTTGTTGATTCAGGGTAATAAAGTAAAAAGTTCATGAAATTGTTGTATTGTCACCGATCTTTTATAAATGTACCTACAATGTTTGAATGAATACTGTCAATTAAAAGTGGGTCAAAATCGAGTCTAAAGTAGTTGGTAAACATACACACAATACATGGTCAAGCTGTATATTTCCTTAAATTTATGTTAGTACGTAGATAAATCCATGAAATATATTTTTTTAATTTGAAAAAATTTGAAAATCTATTAGTATTTATATATATTTATAAGGCAATGTTTTTTTTGTACGTCACTTACAAACAAACATGTTTATGATATTTTTTAAAGTGAAACTTTTATTACATCGTCTCAAACTTTTTGGTCTGTGTAGCGCATGTCGCGTGACGGTCGGCTGCCGAGTAGGTATAAAGCAGTGTTCGGAACCGTTCGAACAGTTTCACTTTTACCGTGGTTTCATAAAACCACACAACATTTTTTTATAATTATTTTTATCCTAATTATGAAGATTGGCAATTAAAAAGATACCTAGATAGGTAGACAAGGTTACACGTTTAATAGTTGCTTACACAAAAACAATTTGTGTAATTATAAATGTTAATTATTTGAATAATTAATTTAATAATCTGTTTTTATTAAATATGTAAACATTTTTTGCACTCACTACCTTTGCTTAGTACACTTGTACTTGATGAAATATTATAAACAAATTCTATATCTATATCTATATCTATACTTCTTCTCTATTATATAAAAATGAATCCCAAAATGTGTTGGTAAGCGCATAACTTGAGAACGGCTGAACCGATTTCGATAATTCTTTTTTTATTATATTCCTTGAAGTACGAGGATGGTTCTTATGTAGAGAAAATGTAAATATGTACCACGGGCGAAGCCGGGGCGGACCGCTAGTATATTATAAAGCTGAAGAGTTTGTTTGTTTGAACGCGCTAATCTCAAGAACTACTGGTCCGATTAGAAAAATTCTTTCAGTGTTGGATAGTCCATTTATCGAGGAAGGCTATGATAGGCTATATTTATATATCATCACGCTAAGACAAACAGGAGCGAAGTCACGCGGGTGAAACCGCGGGGCGCAGCTAGTTACTAATAAAAATAATGTAGAAAAATGTCGTAAAACATTCAAACATTAAGAAAATAAACAATAATATGATAGAGTAATGTACTATAACAATTGAAGACTTTATCACTATGCAATGATCTCTACCAGACAATATATATTAACTCCTTCAAATTCAATACCTACATTACTAGTATAGTATTATACTATCTGTGACCTACATATACCTCCATAGAATATCAACGGAATGTACATCTCTAAAAGACCTAGTAAAACAAGGGCCCAACATCCGATAGCCATGACGTAACCGTTACGTTGATGCTCGTGGTGCCGTAATCGTTACATCACGATCCTACTTATTCGACCTCTGAAGGCGTTGAGATTAGCACCATTGTTTAAAATATGGGATCTGCAAGGGATCATGATGTGGTAGCAGTATTATTTCCAGTGTGGTGCGCTATACGACCTATATAGCGCTGTTTTTCTATACTGGATATAATACTGCTATAAGATCGTGGTACGGGGGCAGATGTAAGAATTATTAGAGAGGTACTCTAATCAATTATATTCTACAGTATTTGTCACAGCTTCGTCAGGGTTAAACTGGTTATGCCGACTACTCACGTACCTGCCGCAGGGGCAATATTGGAACAATCTCGGTTGCACGGCGGTCGGAGCGATTTCAGCAGTTCTAAGTTGCCCCTGCTTGCCTATACACATCATAATTAAGGAGCCAATTAAGGGTGCAATTCCAATATTGCCCCTGCTGCAGGTAGGTGTGTAGCCGGTTTTACTGGGACAAAAATGTAGAGATTGTAAGTAAAGGAAAAATATTAGTACTAAGTAAAGGAAAAATATTTTTAGATACGATCTGCTGTTGTTGAAACTGCAATACTTATACAAACATCCTTTCTCATTATAATCACGTTCATTCATCTATCATCACCAATTTTCTCGTTTTAAATTATGTAGGTATAACTTATATTATCAATATTAGTCAATGGATTAAAACACACTGTGTGGTCTATGTTTTTTGCGTGTGCTAACCACGTACCGCAATGATATGTAAATCATAGTTTTATTAGTAAAACAATACATTTCTTAGAATGTATGTTTCATCGCGCTACATGAACGTAGAATAGTCGTATACATAAGATTGAACTTTGTTGCATTTTTAATATGATTATGGCTATCATTGTGGTTCTTCTGCATTACCACTTTTTTTCATTTTGTTGAGTTCATTCTTGATTAGTATCTATATACGTTTTTGTAACTAAGTTTCATTTAACACTTACTTTTCACCACGGTTTCACAATTAATGTATTATTTGGGATAACTTCTATAAAAATATCTAATTAATTAATTATGCATACTACCTACGTATTTGATATTTTTCCATTGAGGTAGGTATAATACTTTTCCTTATTATTAGACCTTGATTGAATTATGAAAATGTAAATTTATACCCAGGGGTAATTTTGCGGAGTAATAATTAAATCATCGGAGCTTTGGTTTGCAAATCTATTAAACCAGATCAATATGTTAATATTAAGTATTTATTAGTATTTACTGGGAAAAGTTTAAGTTTGACGTCAAACTGTGTCCTTTAATGAGTTCGATTATGAATATTAATGTATCTGTTTATATATTGATTTGTTTATTACCTATATAAATTTAAATAAAAATTTATACAGCTTGGTAATCATATTTAAGTATCTCTAAATCACCTGACAAACGAGATATCATAAAATTAAAAACCATATATTTTTTGTGAATTACTTTATTTAAATTGTTTGAATATTGTCATTTTTTTCAATATTAGTGGTACTCAGCTTGAAGTTTTCAATGTGTTTAATATCGAGAAAAAACCTATAAGTAGATATAATTTTAACAAGAATTTACAGTATGGAGTAAAAATACTAGCATAGCCAATGATGTTATAAGTAAAAAGTTTATAAAACAAAGTCGCTTTCTCTGTCCCTATGTATGCTTAAATTTTTAAAACTACGCAAATGCAACGGATTTTGATGCGTTTTTTAACAGATAGAGTGATTGAAGAGAAAGGTTTATATGTACCTATAATTTATTAGGTTCAAGACACAGCGGGCGAAGCCGCGGGCGGAAAGCTACTTCGAATATATGCCGGCGGCGTCGTATCATGAGCGAAGAAGACAACTGAAGTAAAATGTGGCTAATTGCCCACATTTCGACGCGACGTGCCACTCATGGAGCGAAAATAACCTATCTACACCTAACATTGTGATAGCATATGATCACACTTATTTCTGTGTGTCCCTTATTTCTGTCATGTTATATAACCGTCAATTGACCCCACATTAAACAATAATTAGTATTCTCACCATACCCCATAACACATCTAGTTCAATGTTTATCTAGAACGTTCTTTAAATATTATATTATCTGTGATTCTATTATGCAACAAAACCCTCTATCGAAGTATCTATCAATTAGTATGAATTACATGGCGTAAAATTTCGCCGTCAATCAACACTTACGTGGTGAATTGATTTCAATAATTATTATAATTACTTTCGATTAAATTATACGCGACTGTATTTTATTTTAATATTTTGAACATTATTTTTTCATCCCGGCGGAGGTTAAGGACGCTATTACGTTTTTTTACAAAAAACGCTGTTTTACGGTACCATTTTAACTCAAAGCAATTACACTCGAGAACATAGTAATATATTCACTTCTACGTTCATCTTATAAAAATTGTCCCTTCTTCGATAAAAAGATTGAGAGTTCTAGTACCTACCTATGAATAGATGATAATTATTTTCAGTATTTGCACATTATTAATTTATTATCATCTCCTGTTCCAATTGTCGAAGGAAAGTATAAGTCAGAGTATAGAGTCCAAGAATCAAAAAGTTCGAGTAGGTACATAATTTTTCTGTTAACTTGAACCTGGCGAAATTTTTCCTTATATGCATATAGAAATGGATTGTTGTTGATGATGATTAGATATAAGCGCAAAGGTTGTTTGATTGAAAATATAACCCTGTAATATGAACTCAATAGATATTTATGAGTCATATGATTTATGTAACTACATGAGATGATTATTGTGTTAATTATAGATAATATAGAATAATGTATAGCCAAGTGTAATAAATTGTATAAGGTACATTGAGTGATTAATTGGATTGAATTAATAGGTATAATTTAACTTTAGCTATGGCATTTTATAATAATCTTTAGGTTAAGATCTTATCTGCAGGAAAGATAGAGAAAATTGTGAACCATGTAATTATTAAGAATAGCCGGGTATTTTAAGTAGATACTTAATGTCTCTTGTATTGGATGCCTTGTTAATTTTTAAAGTTTTTTATATTCTAAGGAAGGATTATTAGTATATCTAATAATTATTCAATATAAGTAGGTCCGTGTATTTCCAAATTACAATTTACAAATAATAGGATAATGTATGGATGTTATAAATCATACATAACGAATAATATTTCTAAATACAGGCCAAAAATGCATCCGGAATTTTATAATTATTTTTTTCGTTATCACCGCATCAAAAACTACAAGTTACATTTAGCCATTGAATACTTATAGTCCATTGAAATATTACATTTTTTAGGCCTAACCTTGCGTTTTTTAGAGGACGCAATTTTATTTTTTGGATGTGTAGGGGGGGTCAATGTGAAGCTAAAATCAAGTTTGTGGGGTCGCCACCCTTGTCCCACGGCCGCCATCTTGAAAATAGTGGTTGAAATGGTTTTTACGATATATCTCTTAAACTATTTATCTGATAAAAAAAATTTGTTAACATTATTTGTTGCAAATTAAATTTTCTACAACTTTGGTCCAGTAACTTTTTATCGTAGAACTATAAATAAAAAATTTATAAGCGAAAATGTTCAGAAATTAGAGCTATTTAAATGTTTCGATAAATTTTTTTTTATCATTTTACGAAGAAATGATATCAGACCATTTACGTAGATTGTTTTTCGAGGAACAACTTTTACATACAAACATTTTTTCATTACGTCTCTGAAGTGAGTACTATTTTTCAGTACTCTTAACTATATACATATATTGGCTATTGGCTCTTTTCCCAGACTCCAGAACAATGGAAGCACACTGCAGAACATTTCAGCCCTGCTTTTCGACGTAAAAAAAAACGTGCTTCCAGACTCTACCTCCTGGGTGGGGAAGAGTCAATAATTAATTATTAATAATATTGCAAAATTAATTATTAAAAAATATTATATGTAATAACAAAAAAAAAAAACAATTACTGACGACAAATTATTATTAGTACACCATAATATATGTATAACGTATAGCTAAGAGTACTGAAAAATAGTACTCACTTCGGAGTGCTTTAAAACCTTAGCTATTGACGTTATGAAAAATTGTTGTATGTAAAAGTTGTTCCTCGAAAAACAATCTACAAAAATGGTCTGATATCATTTTCTTCGTAAAATGATAAAAAAAAGTTTTATTGAAAAATATAAATATATCTATTATCTGAACATTTTCGCTTATAACTTTTTTATTTATAGTTCTACGACAAAAAGTTACTGGACTAAAGTTGTAGAGAATTTAATTTGCAACAAATAATGCAAACAATTTTTTTTTATCAGACAACTATTTTAAGAGATATATCGTAAAAACCATATCTACCGCTATTTTCAAGATGGCGGCCGTGGGACAAGGGTGGCGACCCCACAAACTTGGTGATAGCTTCACACTGACCCCCCCTACACATCAAAAAAATAAAATTGCGTCCTCTAAAAAATGCAACCCCAAATGTAACTTTTCAATGGACTATTAATAGTAGCTAAGATTTAGCATAGTTAGTATACTACATGTTGGACACTCTGTATACCTAAGCTATGTCTTTACATTTATTATTTGAGAAGACAACGTTCTAATGGTCCTTACGTCACATTATTGACAGACGGACTGTAATCATCCCCTTTAGTCAAACGTCAAAACGCAAAGGAATAGAATCCGCTAGCGATACTTTATTGTCATAAGTGTACGATATTTCGCTAAGGATTTGTTCACTCTACCAACGATGAAGACGACCACAAACAAAATTTTCATCCAGTCGCAATTTAACAAAATTGTGAAAAACACACTTAAAAATAAAATATTAACATTTCCTGTCGTTCTGGTGATTGGAATTTTTTTTTGAGAATAATGAATGAAAACATAGATTTTTCGTAGAAACGGTGGCTCCTAGAAAAAAATGCATTGGAAGTTTTTTATAGATAATTTTATGATCTACAATAATTTTGGTCCCAGGTAATTATACGATTAACTTACCGTCTCGGCGAAAATCGCAAAAAACCTATTTTTTTATTAATTGACCTCGAAATTTTTTTCTTTTCGAGTACCAGTATGTAGGGAAATTTTAATATTTTATTTTGAACGAATTTTGCCTGGATGGGAATTTTGGTCGTTGTCGTCGTCGTCGTTGGTAGTGTGACCGAACCATTACTAAAATGTCATGAGCTTATGTCAATAATTAGCGATAGCAGTTTCTATTCCTTAGCGTTTATTCTATTCTCTGCCATTAGTCTCGGCCTGTGTTACTTAAGAACGCGTGAACGAAACGTTTGTTCTTTTGTGATTATGAGATACTAGCGGTCCGCCCCGGCTTCGCCCGTGGTACATATTTCGCAATAAAAGGTAGCCTATGTTCTTTCTCAGGGTCTAAAGATTGTATGTGCCAAATTTCATCAAAATCGGTTGAGAGGTTTAAGCGGGAAAGCGTAACAGACAGACAGACAGAGTTACTTTCGCATTTATAATATTAAGTAGGGATTATGCTAGATGGAAACAAATGTAATAGAGCTAAGCTTATTTGTATTAGTGAAAATGTTCGAAAAAAGACAAATAGATGGGATAGTTACAGTGTAGAATGTGAGTAAGTACACTAATGAATAAGTTATTTCAATAAGGAAACATTTATTTATGAAACAAATATTATAAAAACGCCAAAACCACCTAACAAACCAGCTAACGAGGATGTAGGAATGGAATTTAAGAGAAAATAACCACATTACATCATATAATAACTTCTTTTGGTAACATTTGACGTCACATCTTTTGGAGAATGGTTAAGTGCAATGAACTATAGTGTAAGTAATGCAAATGCTAGATAATAATATCTACTATTAGAATTTTTTTGTTTGTTCCTCAATTGCGCAAACAGTAGGACGGAATTTGATGGACTTTGATACAAGTTAAAGGTGATTTTTATTAAATTCTCGGCTTCAATGTTTATTCATTATTATTATGTTTCGAATTATCAAGTTTTTAGGTAAGAACGATTAGGAGAGCAATTATTGTGATAAATGATAAAAAATATAATTATTTAACTTGACATACATTTAAGTGAGAAATATTCCCACACGATCGCGTGTTTGATAATTTTCTATTGCATGATATAGAAGTACCTGCTCATTTGTTTTTGCTATTCGCTTGTCAGTTGTCACGCTAATTCCAAAACCATGTAGGCGTGTATAATAATATGTATAGTGGGATTTTTCATATATTTGCTTCGATAGAGAACAATAGAGATAACTAGACTATTTCTTTAAGTATGTAGTTTTAATTTTTTGTAGAAAATGCTTTTGTAACAAAATTTTTGAGCAACCGCGCTCAGTATTATATTTATACATATAAACACATAAAATAAAAAGACAGTATTTATAAGAACCAAATTGGAAGACGAAAATTAATTACAAATATATTCCGAATATTACACTTTGAAATACATTCCCAAATCCATACCAAAATCTACAAATCAATCAATAATCACCCATCCAACATCCAGCCACACCCAGCGACGCTTAACCCCGATTGATCAACAATCACAAACGATTGTAAAAGAGTAATAACTTGCAGTAATATTTATTGCATCGGCCTGATGTGTCGCCGTGTTGGCAACGTAATTTCGTTTGTAACCTACATTTACAGCCGACGATACGGATGCGACACGATGTTATGTCGTTTCTCCTTGTGGTGTGGTACTTGAACTTGAGCTTATATTAAAAAGTCAAAGTATAGACGGGTAGTAGTATGTGCGTGGTCTTTTTAAAAGATTGAGTAGGTACGTGAAAATACGTTATTGTAAATGTATGCATCAGTACGTACTTTACTACATAAATAAAATATAAAAATATGCTTTTAAATTACATATAAATATACAGAATGAATTTTAAATAGGTTTATACGTATGTATTTTACATTGGATGGATAGATTAACATACCTATTAGACACGTGTAAGCTACAAGGCCCATATTGAACTTGCAAATTTTATTAATTAAATGGCTATAAATTAGAGATGAAACGGATAGCAGTTTGGCCGGATACCGGATACCGGATATTCGGCCGACCAAGTGGCCGGATAGCCGAATATCCGGCCGCCGAATATCCGGCGAAACTTAGCCGTTTGCGTAGGCGTCGCGCGAACGATAGGATGGACTCGGTTCGATTCGGGTCTTTTCGTTGATGAGTGAAGTTAACAATTGTACAATTTTATTATTGTGTCGATTGCATGCAGGGCAGACACGTGCGTGATCGTTTTTAGGTTGTAATTTTATTTGTGCTCTTATTATTTAAGTACATAATACATATATACATAGGTCTAAAAGATTTAGCAACGAGAAATGGCATCGGTGAAGAAAAGATCGTCTTTATGGGAATTCTTTGACATAAGCAGTGAAAATAAAAAGTTAGCTCTTTGTTTATTATGCCGTAAATATTTCAATGTGTCTATACTCTATAGAATGTAAGTTTAAAGTGATAATGGTATTATTACTACGACAATAAATGTATCTTTATTTTTATTTTTAATACACTCACTCACTCTGCCAAATATTCGGAAAAAAAATCTATTTAATAAAAAAACATCTACAACGCGTTCATGCAATGTTAATATATATACATTTAGATGCGATCAACTTTAGCGTACAATAAAAACAAACACCACATAAACCTTCGCTTTATAATACGTAGTACTTACTACATATTTTAAGTACTAGGTATTAAAGGAGGATGGCCACATATGACCTGAATGCGAACATTAATCATCGGTGTATCAAAAAATAGTAATTTATGCGTGCTTTTACTAACGGGGTCTAACTTATTTTTTTCGGGCCGGGAAAATGTTATGTATTAATAATAAATAAACTCAAATTCATAACATTGTTTGAACGCATCCAAACGTCTTTCATTTTTACCTGTGGTATGCGTTTCGTTTTCACAGCGCAGCGGGAGTTAATTAGCGATTACGTTTAAAAAAATACTAGAATAATAATATATATTTCTTTGTTTTATTTCACCTATCATATTTTATAGCAAAAACAGTAAGAAATATATAATTTATAGATTTAAAAAATATTTTTTGCCATAAATACATTTAATAATATACCTGAAATATGTAAAACGGAACGTATTTTTTACCGGCATAATAGACACACAGGTTAGATGACACATGACTGACGCACAGATTAGGTATTAGTACGAGTAGACTGATGACACGCGTAGCTGATGAACATGATTTTGTTTATTACAGTGTTGTATTGGCTTATTTATCAATCAAATAAATAACATAGGCTACGTCGTCCACCCTTAGAATTTAGTTTTGGCTGTAGGTATAACTCTAAACCATATTCATTATATACGTAGCCATAACCTCAAAAATGGCAAATTATGTAAAAATTCTAAGCTCCACCACTTTCAAATAATATATTTGCAATGTGGGAATGCTAAGGGTGGTTAGGCGAACCATTTAAGCCCTATATTAATCATGGTCGCGACATTTCATAGTCAGGTCTTGATATGTATGGGCAGTGGCCGATGTCCTTTAAACTAGTAGATAATAATAATTAAAAACTAGTACCTAGGTCCTAGAAAAAATGTGTGCGTGTACTAGTGTACACACGTAAGAAGTGAAACTTCTTTATGACCTTATTTTTCAAAAAATAATTTACTATATGCAACTTTACAGAAATACGTCGAATCACACTTGGTAGGGATAAGAAAAAGATGGCGCGTAACGGAAAAATGTCACGCGTAACGAAAAAATGTTACACTAAATTTTTTTCCAACCCCGATAAAGAAGTTTCACTTCAACTAGTACCTAGGTCCTAGATAATAGGAAATATCGTAGCATGTAAAGTGCATCTAAACACCGTTAGACTAACGTACAATGAGGCCAATGCGATCTGTTTGTTGCGTTATACGTACTTAGCTATATTATCTATGTTTATCTTTATTCTTTAAAGAAAGAGAAAATAAATGTTATGTTACTTAATAGACCAGGGCCAATCCCTTCCAAAATGATAAAAACCTAAAAAAAATCACAGTAGGATGAAACCCGTTAGAAAAGGAACTTCGCGAACTCGGATTGTCTGTAATTTATTTTTCCTTTAATTTTTATCACATTCCCCTCCTTTTCTAATGGGTTTCATCCTACTGTGATTTTTTTTTGTTTCAAAAATTATAAGCCCTGGTCTTAATAGTACGTAATACTTTAATAAGCGATTTCCAGTCTAGGTCATGGTCTATCTATTGGATGAATTTTATTAAAATTAGTTAAATGTTTTGGGTATGGTGGATAGACAAACTTCTCATTGATTAAATATTTAGACTTTAGTAGATATTATAATAAACGTGAAAATGTTAGTCACGATCGTACATGTATACCAAATAATTTTGAAGCATTTCATACAATACTTCGCATTTTGAACTTTTGTATTATTTATTTAAGCCACATTTAACAGTTTTGCCACAGAATAAATACTACTTATCAGTCACTTATAATGTAATAACTGTTAATTTGAAGCCTTAAAGTAGGCGTCAAATTAGGCTAGCTAGAGCTAGGTAAATAAATTGAAATAAATTCAAAACGCTATAATTTAATATATTAAGATTCAATGTATCGCAATGAAGAAATCACGCATAATTAAGATACTCAAACATGTGTAATATAAAAGAGAATTAGTAAATATTATATAATGTTATATAATGTAAAAATGAAAGGCCGCGAGTGTAGATCATGGTCATACCACAGTATAAATATTATTTTCATAGTCATACCGTAAGGTCATTGGGAAATGTAAGTCAGTAAGGTGTTAAAGAAGAGTAAGAAAGAGAAACTTTTGTAAATTATTTAAAAAAATAAATTTAAACAATAAACATACTAACATACTCGCTTACTATTTAAACTACTGAATGAAGTGTTCGTAATGTTAAGTTTATTATTTCAGGAACCTTATCAATAGGTACATATTGTAAAGAAAAAGTTGTAATTTTTGCTATGGGAAACTGCAAAAACTAACTTAAATGTATGTATTTAAAAAATCTTTCACACAGAAAGCTAAATAATCAGTGCGTAAAATTGTTAGCATAATATCAAATAAGTATGAATGTATTGATTGAAACAAAACCGCAGAACAGAGCTAGTATCTATTATGTTGTAGTACCTATTTGTTATTATTTTACTATTTGTGTAGTTTATTATATATTTTGTATAAGAAACGTGGTTAAAGATCCAAAGTCAAACATTTTAACTTTTTCGAAAATAAATGATTTAAATTCGAAGTGTACTCAAATAATCGTTTTACAAGTACTGTCGAATTGTCTTAATTTTTAATTTATCCAAGAATTTATCGCAACCTTTTTTTAACCTTTTCGAAACTAAATTATCTAAATTTATAGTATACTAGTAGTCCGCCCCGGCTTCGCCCGTGGTACTTATTTCGCAATAAAAGGTAGCCTATGTCCTTTCTCGGGTATTTTTTTTTTTAATTGTCTGATAGGGAAGCGCTTGACCACGATCTCGCCTGATGGTAAGCTGAGATGTGGCCTAAGATGGAGCGCGCCTCCCTAGAAGGTACCCGTTCACTCTTTTCTTGAAGACCTCCATGTTGTACTCGTCGGGGGTATCAAAATATCTCCATACCAAATTTCATGCAAATTGGTTCAGTAGTTTAGGCGTGATTGAGTAACAGACAGACAGAGTTACTTTCGGCTTTCGCATTTATAATATTAGTATGGATAATCGTTTAACACATTTCGAATTGTCCTAACTTTAAATATATCGGAAATCGCAATAACTGGGGGACACTGTCTACAAGAAATCTAATTTATGTATTAAAAAAATAATTGATTAACCTTGAAAAGAAAAACCCGAATTTATTCGGAAGAGATCATTCTTTTGGTAAGGTGCATTTACATCAAACGAGCGAATGCTCAGTCTATATCCACTATGTTAAATTATTTTAGTGTAAACAGGCGTAGAGCATTCCTTCGTTGTTCTTAGTACGTTCGAAAAGATTATATGCGATGTTCTAATACTGAACAACATTGAATACGAGTTTTCGTTAAAAGATCACAAAAGAATGCTCTAGCTCTAGCTCTATCTTCATTTGATGTAAATGCACCGTTAAAAAATGACTCATTATTTGGATACTAATCACACATTAAAATAAAGACCATCCATACCTACTCACATTATAAAGCTGAAGAGTTTGTGTGCTTGTTTGTTTGAACGCGCTAATCTCAGGAACTACTAGTTCTATTTGAAATATGTATCCTTTCGGTGTTAGATAGCCCATTTATCGAGGAAGGCTATAGGCTAAATAATTAAATAAAGTCATCACGTTAAGACCAAGGCGGAGCACTGCGGGTAAAACCGGAGGGCACAGCTAGTGTTTAATATAATTTATCATGTAGATTGTAGATAATATTATGGTGAAATGTTAAACAAGTATCATAGGAAATTTTATGCGTAGATATTTTATAAAAAAGTTAATGGCCTATGATGGAATACTAATTAATATATGACAGATCCGATCCTGATATGTTGATATTTTATAGCCAAGAATAAAATTTAAATAAAAATATGTTAATGATCTTGTTATAGGCCAACTCGGATGAGGGTGTTAAGGTCACTCATTTATCTATGGCGGAAATATACATTGAATAGAATTAACATTTTTATATGCATTAGGCCGATAAAAAAGTACGTTCGTTTATTTTAAAATGGTTAAACTCAGACTTCTGAGGCATGAACTTTTAGTTTCTTGTTTTTACAAACTATACGAAATAAAACTAATTTAGGTATAATATTAAATAATTGATGTAACTCCATCTATTATTATTTATATTTTTTGTTTGTGTAACTGAGAAATTTCAGCAGAGATCTACATTTTTTCAGACACTGAGGAAAGATAAAGCATCGGTTCTCGCAGATTCCGCATTTATACATGGTAATACTTGTATTCTTTTTTTATAGTAATACCACAGATAATAATATAATACTATACGTAATACTTACTATACAATATAATAATTCCTTAAAACAATAAAAAAAACTACACACTCAACCGATTTATATTTTTTTACCATTACATAGATACACCATTACCGAGAATACAACACAAAAAAATATATTTTTTAATTCCACGTGAAACCAGGACAATTGGCTAGTATAATATTATGTTACTATGTATTATGTACATTGACGCGCAGTTGTCATAATATAATAGGTCTAGTTTTGATAAATAATTAAAATACAGGTTTTGCGAAAAATATTCCATAATAATATCACAAATATTATGTATTCATAACGTGACTCCTTCAACACGTGATTTATTTGCATACACACCTATAATTATATACTAATGAGTTATTTATTTCATATATTTTTAACCGACTTTGAAAAGGAAGGCTTTAAATTCGCAGTTTTGCATTTAATTTGATTGATACTTAATACTTAAAGGTTATTGGATCTAGTGAAATATAATTATTACTCTATACTAATATAATAAAGCTGAAGGTTTGTTTGTTTGAACGCGCTAATCTCAGGAACTACGGGTCCGATTTGAAAAATTCATTCGGTGCTAATAAGCCCATTTTTATAGGAAGGCTATATAATATTATCATCTCGCTAAGACCGGAGGAGCGGAGCAATGCGGGTAAAACCGCGGGGCACAGCTATATCTATATAGGAAAAATGTGATTGTTGTTGACCCATGAAAAATATTTATCGCAAATGTATCTAACTCGATAAGATATTAGCTTTTTTATGGTAGTTGAATTTTAAAATTGGTTCCGTAGTTTTTGACAAAAATCATAAAAAAACTTAGATAGATAAAATGTATCCTCTTTATGATATTATTTTTATACATTATCTTTTTGTTGTTTATATATTCTTTAATCATACAATTTGAAATGTGAAAGAAAGTCTGTTGGAGCAGGCTCCAAGGAGATGTTCGTTTGCAAAAATAGCGGACCTAAATCTGACTTCTGATATATATTGTATAGATACCAGACATCCTATAGACAGATGTTGCCAACCAGTTTTGTGGTCCCCCTCCCCCCACCCCGGTAATTAAATATGGCATACAAAGAAAAAAATAAAAATTTCCAAAACATGCCGTGTGGGGTATCAAATGAAAGAGCTTATTGAGTAGATCACGAATATATAGCATACTATAATATTTCTTACACTTTCTCTAAGATTTTTTAGAAAATTTACGAAAATGCTCAATTTTTGAGTTAACTTTAAACCACTATAGATTGAAAACCCATGAATATATTTTTTAAATTATTATTTTAAATAATTAACAATAGTCCATTGTTTATGATTCAATAGTTCGTAATATAATATAAGTGAGCTATATGTATGTGGTGGACTTGATGACCCCACTAAATGTTTTAAATTGCAAGGCGCAACTTTCACTGAAGTTACCGATTTGAAATCTAATCACACAGAGGCTGATTCAAGAATGTTCTGCCATATTGCAGAGATAATTATTCTAAACCCTGACACCGATATTTTTGTATTAAGCCTTTATTTCTGGCATAAACTTGAAAATATACTCGCCATCTTTGAATGCTCCCCCCACTCCCCCATGCAACTATTTCACTGTACGAACTATTGAATCGTAAACAATGGACTATTGTTAATTATTTAAAATAATAATTTAAAAAATATATTCATGAGTTTTCAATCTATAGTGGTTTAAAGTTAACTCAAAAATGGAGCATTTTCGTAAATTTTCTAAAAAATCTTTGAGAAAGTGTAAGAAATGTTATAGTATGCTATATATTCGTGATCTACTCAATAAGCTCTTTCATTTGATACCCCACACGGCATGTTTTGGAAATTTTTATTTTTTTCTTTGTATGCCATATTTAATTACCGGGGTGGGGAGAGGGGGACCACAAAACTGGTTGGCAACATCTGTCTATAGGATGTCTGGGATCTATACAATATATATCAGAAGTCAGATTTAGGTCCGCTATTTTTGCAAACGAAACTCCACTGAGAGTCCGGTCAGCCTTAAAAGCTGTGAAATTTTATTTATTAGTATAGACAAGTGTTTGTGTAACAAACAAATACGCATACAAAAGGAAACAAATTTGACATAAAAAACGTGAGAAAAAATGAAATAAATTAATTTGGGTTTGTGTGTGTGGTACCTAAATGAAGGTTTTTAAACGGATTTATAAAAAGTATTATTATTTTTAGTAGTATATATGTTACCGGAAATGTATGTAATCCGTCATTGTATACAATTCCTAGGAAATGTATATAATTCCTAAAATCGCACGGAAATGTGTGAAATAAATTATTTTATACACATTTCCTAGGAAATCTATACATTTCCTAAATAGCTATCGGAAATGTAAAACATTTAAGATATTGATATGTCGCAGGCAAATTGTATATAATCTGGCCGTTTACAAACGGTCGGCATTTTGTAGTAACTATGCCGATAATTCGTAATCAGAATTTTTTGGTTTGGATAAGGGGGTGGGTTAGGTTAGGTTCGTGTTTTTTAAAACTACACAGAAATAGGAGCCCCACGAAGTGGGGCTCCGTCGGCTCGCGACCGTCTCTTTGTAGAATTTTGGAAAAAGACGAATTTTCGGCATATTAAAACAGCTAGCAGTAATGTAATACGGCGGATTATACAATCCGACTGCGCCAAATATACGCGGGGACAGCGGGACGAGGGGACTGATTACTTGCCAAATGAAAATTTGATTTTATAAGAATAAATATAAGTTGATTTTGTGATATTTACGTTAAAAGTTAGATAGTTGATTTTTAAAATGTTAATTAATAAGATAATAATATGAAGAACATAATATTATTACAATTTTACGGTATGACTGTTACCCGATTGTATCAATAAGAGCTATAATAAAAAAAAAAAATAACAACGTGTTTTATTACAGATTATTTACTTTACACATTTCCTAATACGATATTGGAATTGTATACAATTCCTAGGAAGATTATACATTTCCTAGGATATGCATGCATTAAATAGTTTTTTAAACAATATTTTAATTTTTATACATTTCCTAAATGGTATCGGAATTGTACACATTTCCTAGGAATTGTATACAATTCCTTGATTTCATACATTTCCGGTAACATATATATATATACAGAGTGTCCCACTGTCGGTATTCTAAGCTTAATGGAGGTTATAGTTTTGCATACGCTGAGTACGTAAAAAATACTTATAAAATTCCAGATGCATTTTTTATCAAATAGATGAATTCTTAAAACTCTTTGTGTACAAGCAACAACAAGCAACCCGCCCAACTTTGCCACCCGCACGTGAGCTATCGTTTAAGATTATGTTTTCATAGACAAAATGCTCACATTAGCGAAGCGTTTTATGCCGGCTGCGCGAAGCTAGAGAAGAAAACATGAATTTTAAGGAAAAATTTAGCAAAAACATTTTGGCGTAATTTTGTTGTTTAAGTATTTTTTTCGTGATCAGTGTATGCAAGACTACAAGTTCCTTCGCGCTTAGTATACCGATAGTGGGACACCCTGTATAATATATAGATAGAAATAAGAAAACACAAAGAAACAGACGAAATTCCCTGAGATTATTGCACCGATATTAAATCTCTGCTAAATTAATATTAGCATTATTCATCAAGGTATTTTTTTTTCAATAAACAGACATACATAACTTTTAAGTTATAACCATATAAAATGTTATGTAAATTATCTAGTTTTTCAACTTATTTAAATATGTCCGAATTTTTTTTAATAATGATTCACTTATAACGTTTATTAATTTATATGATATTCGTGTTTCCAAGTTTATTGAACTTTGTTTTAATTATGTGGATTTGATTTATAACTTTTCAACCATGTATTCATCGATTTATTGTTTGCAATGATTATTAAGGTGATATTTGATATTTTGTGTCATACAAAATTTTCAGCCCCTACGGAAATAGGGGGGAAAGCAGACATTAATCTCTTACACACAGATACAGACTTGTACCTATGTATTTCAGACACAGACTATATTTTTTATCGAAGAGTGATTGATGAAAGTTTAATACTCTCAATAAAGATAGGTAGTTTCTTCTCTTCAAGCGTAGAGTGAACAGGTACCTTCTAAGTTCTAGGGAAGCGCGTTCCATCTTAGACCACATCTCAGCTTAACATCAGGCGAGATTGTGGTCAAGCGCTTCCCTATATTCACAATAAAAAAAGGTTATATTAAAAGTATAAAACACCCATCACAAGCTTTAGCATAACTTTTGAATAGTAAATATAGATTAAAAAGAAAAAAAACACACGTAATAAGTTTAACTATGGATTTTTTTATAGTCACCGATCTTTGATAAGTGTACAAAGTTTGAATTAAATCTGTCCGTTTAAAGTAAACTATAACCACACTATAACATACTAACAAATGAACAGATGAAGCAAAAGTTTGTCAATATAGGACTAAACATAATTATATAGCTACTTATCATACATTACAATTTAAATAATATAAACGAGTCCAATTTTTGGTTAAAATAATCAAACAAAAATATCAAGGGAGTCACATATGTCGGAAATCCTTAATTTTGTCCTTGAAAATTAGTTAAAAACCGCGACACGTGTTCCTTAATTAAGTGTCAATTATTTATTCAAATAGATTTGTTTGAAATAGGTGCTTTATAACCGACTTCAAAAAAGGAGGTCAATTCGACTGTTTTTTGGCTTTGTTACCTCAGAACATTTCACTGGGTGAATCGATTTTAATAATTCTTTTGAAGTGACTGAGAGTAAAATTCATGGCAATACCGTAACGTCATGGAGTAAGGCGACAATTTTGGTATCTTTTAATATTGCCAAAGAAGTTTCACTTCTGACACGTCACACGTGTGCTTAGCACACAAGCTCTTTTTTTGAAAGCTGGTGTTTCTCGCGCTTTTCATTTAAATTTAGTCTAGTTCTGAAATTTTAGAGGCGGTTTAGGTTTTTTAATTTTTTAATAATTGACTATGTTGTAAATATTTAGTAATCTGTGGTAGTTACTATAAAATAAATATAAATGTAGTTACTTCCAAAATCAGAATAATTCATGATCATAAAACATTACCTGTCTTACCACAAACTTTAGACAGGGTTTAACTTTAAGCGCGGGTTCTCTTTAATCTGGTTTTGTCGTATTTCACATAGACAACCTGCCCCTCTATGCAAGTGGCTTTCTGTTAGCGTAGCGTTCAATAGAATAGACTACGAATGTATGAGATTGACGTAGGCTGTAGATAAACGTATCTACAGCTTACGTCAATCTCATACATTCGTAGTCTATTCTATTGAACGCTACGCTGACAGAAAGCCACTTGCATAGGGGGGCTTTGTAGACAACTATTAAAGTGACAGATCCCTGGTTTAAAGTTAGACTGTGTTTAAATTGTTTTGTGGTACCTAATACCATACATATTCTAATTAGAGATAACATTAAGTACATACAAAATACTCCTTTTCTTAGTTACATGACGTGATTAAAACAATACACTTGAAAAACAATGATGAGGTCACAGTCGATTGTTTTCATAATAACATTTATTAGTGATGTCCCGTGGCTTCATTTGCTGACAATTATGACCATTTTATAATAATGTATTAAGAGTTTTTTTGAATCTCTTTTACCTTTTAAAATATAGAATAGAATAGAATAGAATAGAAACACATTTATTCCCAAAAAATGATACAGTACATTAGATACAGAAAATACTTAAAACTTAAAAAACAAGGTATAACTGGGTAAAACAATATGTGTAGACGTAATAATATTACTTATTATATTATATTATATCTGTATCACCTCAGGGAAAAGGATTACTGACTCAGCATGAATGTTACAGCTGAGGCTGTAACGCTGTTATTCTGTCAGCACCATATTAAGTAGAGAGGAGTGACTAATAACAGTAGGTATAATTTTAAAGAACGGACTAAATTATGCTATGTATTACATTATAAAGTAAGAAGATTTTGATGTATGAAGTATGTAACATAGTTTGCCAGTCAGAACGTAAAATCGGCTGAGTGAGTTGAGAGGAAACGAATCAGTAATAAAAAATAAGTAGTGTGTAATAATGAATTTATATGTAATTTATGAATTTATATTGCCAACGCCAAGTACGTAGAAGAAGTTAAAGACATCTTTTCCAGAACAATAATATATAAAACGTAGAATATAGATGAAGTAAAAGAAGGACACAATTTTAATGAATATCAAGTAAATTATAGTTTATAGTAGATATTATTAAACACAGAAAATAACAATAGGTATTTATGTAGACTGTTTTTGAATAACGAGAAAATAAGCTTTCAACTTCTTTTTAAAAGTGTTCCTTGATTGAGAATTTCGAATAGGAGGCGGGATATCATTCCAGCATTTCGTAGCAAGAAATCTAAAACTTCCTCTAAAGGCAGCTGTTTTGTATTTAGGCACAGAAAAAATATTTGTGCATGACCTACATTCACTCGAGGCTTTGGAGGTCCTCCATAAAAGTTTATCATATAAATAAGAAGGTTTTTTAAATTTAATAACGTCAAAAAGGAGACTGGCAAAGTAAAGTTTTTGACGGTTTTTCATGTTAAGTAGGTTATGCATGTTTAGGTATGGTGAGATATGTGTTCTTGGAGGAATCTGAAAGCAATATCGTGCACAAGCATTTTGCACTCTCTGAAGGAGACGTTGTGTTCTTTGAAGCAAACAAGGACCATAAACTGCCAGAGCATAGTTTAGTTTGGACAAGACTAGAGTTTCACATAGGCGAATGCGCATATCTACACTTAAAAAATCACGAATTTGTATTGGTATTTGTATAAAACTTTAATACGATAAAAGCAATTTCGAGTAACATTTAAAACATGGGCTTCAAATTTCAAATTATTGTCCATTTCAATACCAAGGTTGCGCACCTGATTGACACATTCGATAGGTAAGTTATCGCTACAAACTTTAGGTTTCAACTGCGATAAACAATTGACCTGTTTTTTGGAACCAACGATCATGAATTTAGATTTTATCGGATTTAATACCAAAGAGTTATTAGTAGACCAACATGAAATATTATTTAAATCCGAATTAAGATTCTTTATAGTCTGGTCAAAATTATCCCTGCTGATAGGAATGAGTAGTTGTAGGTCATCGGCATATAAGTGAAATTGACAATGTTTAATTGAGTGTGTAATGTCTGCTGTATACAGTATAAATAGAATAGGTCCTAAAATACTTCCTTGAGGTACTCCTCTAGTGACTTTCATAGGTTTATATAATATATAAAAATAGGAATATGATAAAAAGACGCAGCAGTGTTTGCTACATCTGTATAAAAAATTCTTAGCAGCTATGATTTTTTTGTATAATCATTAGGTTTAAACTTTTCTAGTAAGATTTTTTATATTCCAAGTGATTTTCCTGGCCAAAAACGTGTGCTGGCTAATAGGTATGGCTCTATATTCGAAATTATTGTAAAGTAGGTAGCATATATGGAGCTATTTTTCGCTGACTATGGAACGATTTGAGCAGTATCTATAAAGAAATACGACGTTCTGTAATTAAATTATACCTAAATTATTTTTTTAAGCTTTTCTGTTTCTCTACATAATATATATTCCACTTCAATCTGTACACGTTTGAACACAATATTAATAACTATCTAATTTAATAATATTATTCTCATTAATTTGAACAGTTTTCTAGATATTTTATAGACACCTAAAAAACTGTTACTTATTTTTCCGATAAATTATGTAGCGCCGAGAGATGACTAATCATAATTAGCATATAATTAGTCTTAAAATTATTAAAATATTTCAATGATAAATGTATTTAAATCTTTGATTTTATTACTTTGAATATTCAATTATATTTACTATTCTAACGCGATTGTAAAATCGCAACCACATTTCATTCATAACTCCCTAATGACGACTCCCATAAGGAAATTAAATGTACATACAAAAAGAACCATTATGAGTTACATTATATATAACATAATATAATTCTAGAAAACGACATTCTAGTTCCTTATTTACATCCTTCCGCTTCTGTGTTAAAATCAACTGTGAAATGGGTATTATGTAGTATTATTTAACTTCATATTATGAAATAAGGCTATTTTAACATTGGCTAAATATGGAAGTAATGAGTGTACTATAAGTCGCCGTTTGTTTGCGTTATGTAATATTTGAATCAAATTTTTACTCGTTTAAATACCGTTTTAAATATATTATAATGTGCAACATAAATAAAATAAATAAAAAATAATTCAGGACAATTTTCACACGCACGGCACGATCTGATCCCATACTAAGCTTTCGCTTGTGTTCTGGAAACCAGATGACTGATAAACATACATATATAATTTTAAATACATACTTACACCCAGACACAAAGCAAACATCTATGTTCATCACACAAATATTTGCCCCGGGTGGGAATCGAACCCACGACCTCTGGCTTGGAAGGCAGGGCCACTACCCAACCAACACACCAACCAAGCCAACCGGTCAGTCATAATCATCATGGCATGAATATAAGATCAAATGACAATGCTATATATAGACCGGGAGATATTGACACAAAATTTCGAGTCATTTGTAACAGGATGGCGGTTCTACAGGGGTCTTAGTACGCAATGACAAAAAGAAAAATCGCACGCTGAGAATGAAAGTGACCTAATACGAAATTCTTGTTTTTTGGGAATCATCAAAAAAGTGTTCGTAATTTACAGAACTATTTACAAATCATGTCATAATTTGTTCGCATGCAAAGTTATATAAGATATTAAAGTCTGATATCATTTTAGAGGATATTGTCCACCCATACAACCCAAAAAAATAAAATAAAATTAAATTTAAATATTTTTTATCTTTTTTTAAAAAATACCATTAGATATTGCGTCACTTTAGTACTGAAAACTTGTAAATCATCTTTGACTAGTTTGGGAATGAGTCATTTTAGTATTTTTTCTCTATGCATGCATTTGGACGTAACCTGAATTATGTCAACTTAGTATTAAAATATTAATGAGAAGTAAGTAGTCTAATGAAACCAAATTTTAACTAAGAAATTATATTTATTGTTTGTTTCAAGACTCATTTTTACTATTTACTTAATACGTATGTGCAATCAACTCTAATATTGGTATTATTAATCAAAAAAAAATTATACTTTAGTATATTTAATTAAAAAAAGTAATACAAAAATGCAGTTTTAGTTAGGAGCTAGCGGTCCGCCCCGGCTTTGCCCGTGGTACATATTTCGCAATAAAAGGTAGCCTATGTTCTTTCTCAAGGTCTAAAGATTATCTGTGCCAAATTTCATCAAAATCGGTCCAGTAGTTTATGTGTGAAAGCCATACATACATACAAACCTTTCCTCTTTATAATATTATTACTAGCTTACCGCCCGCGGCTTCGCCCGCTTTGTCTCAAACCTAATAAATTTAAAACCTTCCTATTTAATCACTCTATGTATTAAAAAAAACCGCATCAAAATCCGTTCCGTAGTTTTAAAGATTTAAGCATACAAAGGGACATAGGGACAGAAATAACGACTTTGTTTGATACTATGTAGTGATTAGTATAGATTTATTTCGCAACTCTTAAAGTGAAAGTTTATCTAAAAATTTTGACTCAGAGCAGATAGATAAATAGCGAACAAAACCCAAGTAAGATCCTGGGAAGTACTAAGTAAAATTCTACTAACAGCTGCGAGTGAAAATCTAGGTAATGAGATACGATGCAGAAACAAGTGGTTTTACGACGAATGCCAAAAGGTTACTAACGAAAAGAATGAAGCATACCTATCGTTACAGCAGACCTACACTTGCAGACGTGAGTCAGGGGACGCATAAAGCGCGACGAAGGAAAAAAATAACTACACAAGAGAAAGAAGAAGAAATGTGTTGATGTCAACTAACTTGAAGAGATTGCTAAAAGTTTCTCAACATTTCAAACCTAGAACCTCAGCTTGTAAAAGTAAAGATGGTGAGCTACTAAATAGTAAGAACGATATTATTAAAAGATGGAATTAGTACTTCCAAGAACTGCTAAATAGCACAGAAACTGCTGAAACATCTTCTGCCATACAAAATTATACTAACACCCCAGATATCTCGCTGCCTACAAATAGACGAAGTTAAATTGGCCATTAGGAAACTCAAAAATCATAAGTCACCAGGAACTGATTACATCTCTGTGGAATTGCTTAAATATGCTGAAACTAGCTTTAAGGAGAAATTTTATGAGCTGATAGTCCAGGTGTGGAAGTCTGAAACGACGCCCTGTTAAGTTATGGGTTTTAATGACAACAACGATTATTTAGCACAAAATTTTCTTTATTCTTTCTAAAAGCACATTGCCTTACACATTGCATAGGTACATGAACCACAGACTAAGTACAGGGTTGCCACAACAGTGACATAAGAAAAATTAACTAAGTTTTTCTAATATAATCTAATACGCCCGATGAGTGGAACATCGCTGTAATATAGGGTTACAGCGGTGTGTACAGCACAAGAAAGGTGACATATTTGATTGCCAGAATTATCACGGTATATCTCTTTTAAACACGGCATATAAAATCTTCGCCTATGTCCTTTTCAATAGAATATCTCCATACACAGAAGACAAACTAGGCGACTACCAGTGCGCTTGGGGCCCTAACCGGTCGACTACTGATCAGATTTTGAAACACTTGAGTTCAATGTCATAACACACCATATTATTTTCGTGAATTTCAAGGCTGCATACGACAATGTTCACCGAAATTTCATGTACCAAGCGTTGACTGAAATCGGCATTCCACCACAATTGGTGTTACTCACAGCAATGACGTTAAAAAAAATAAAAAAGCGTCGTTCGGATCCATTCAGTATCTTGCAACCTTTTAGGGCAATGGAAGGCCTTAGGCAGGGTGATGCGCTCTCCAGCCTTCTGATTAACATAGCCTTAGAAAAATGCATCCGAGATTCCATAAATTGAGACATCGGACACTTTATTTTTCGAATACATACAAATACTGAGATACGCGGATGATATAGACCTGGATCGGGAGGACGCTACCAGCAGTGATCCTCTACTACCCTATAGACCAAACTGCCCAAAAGCTCGGTCTACAAGTCAAGTTCGTGGCTATACGTGACTTTGTGTACCTGGCATAATTAATAACAAACCAGAACGAAATATCTGCAGAAATATGTAAACGAATTATGGCTGCTTCGGCCTTCTAAGATATTTTCGATCGAAACTGCTATCCCGAAACATAAAGGTACTGCTATAAAAGACCCTACTAAGACCAGTACTAACATACGGGTCCGAAAGTTGGGTCCTGAGCAAAAAAATGAGGATTGCCTGCTGGTGTTCGAACGAAAAATCTTTAGACGGATTTTCGGTGCTGTGCTGAAAAATAGACATTGGAGAACGTGGTATAACCACGAGCTTTATGAAATGTACGAGGAGCCGAATGTCATAAAGACCATAAAACTAGGCCGTTTACGCTGGGCCGGACACGAGGCACGTATGGACGACAACAAGGCACCTCTGCGTCTTCTCTATGGAAAACCAGATGGGCCGAAGCTCCGATGGTTGGATGGCATCGAACGATTGCTGTGAAAAGCTGGAGAACTCAGACAAAGGACCGAGAGATCTGGAAGAAAATACTGGACCAGGCCAAGGCCCACTAGCAGCTGTAGAGCCTCAGATGATGATGATCACTCAGCGAGGAAACTCTTGTATTTCATGATAACTTTTTGGGTATGAATTTTTCGTTTTCTTTTTCATTTTCTTGAACCATTTGTAATATAAAATCATCTTGAATCTCTTCATATAATGACCTAAACATAAATATTTAAAGAAATTATTATTGAAACAACGACATAAACTTTAATACGCCATAAAATTAACTTATCAAAATATTATTAAAACGGCCTATTTATACATAATACACTTAAACAAAGAAAGCATTTAATAAAGTACAGGCATAACGTGAAATATGTCGTTACCTTTAGAATAGTTGATAATACAAAAATGACTTAATATGATTTAAGTCACAATTCAAAAACTGCATTTTAGTACGAAAGTGACCTAATACGAATAACGGTCTTTTAAAGATTAGAACATTGACAAAATATTTACTTACCTTTCGGTAAAAAAACGCCGCAATCAGGATTGAATCACTTTAAAACTAAGAAATGTAATCACCGTGCCGACATAATACTAAAACCGTCACTATTTTAGCGGAGGGACCTTTAAAATACGCAAATTATAAAGAGACGCAACATACGTGTTTTTCGATTTCTAGGTGACATAGGATAGTTTTTGATTTATTAAATGATAGAATACCTTATTCTGAGTCATTTTATGAGTATAACTCATTTTTGCAAAATTTTGAATTAGGTCACTTTCGTTCTCAGCGTGCGAAATGATGGTGTGAACGCTGGTACCGGCGGCTTAGTCGCGTGGGCGTTAGTCGAACTCGTCGGAAAAATAGCGAAAGTCAAACGATTTGTAACACAAAAATTTTAGAATTTACCGATAGCCCATAAAAAAGAAGTAGGCGGTAGTGTCATGCCATACTTTTCCGGTGTGCCGTGTGACTTACAGCCCGCCATACCGACGCGAATGTGTTGATTGAAAAAAAACAATTCAACCATTTGTACCAGGCTAACTTTTGCACAGGTAACCATCGTCGTGCAGCCATTTACGAAAATCGCCATGCCATACTTTTCGGACGATTCCAAATGGTCGCCATACCGCCGAAAATCTGCAAATTTTTTTTCTCGCCGAACGATTTGTACCACCTTAAATTTTTTTTTCAACAACTTCTGAATGATTATAAATAGAAGTGTGATAATGCCATACCTGTGGGAGGTGGCGAATGTGTATAAGATTTCTTTTATTGTAAGATGTTATTCGTATTTTGAACGATTTGTAACAGTATGGCACTAATTTTTCCTGTAAGTTTGAGGATCAACGAATATAAATACAAAATTTCAAAGATCTAGGTGTTGGAAATCTTCACTTATATAAATTAATAATAAATTAAGTTTTCAAGTATGGCAGCACTTTTTCCCCCTACTAGAAGTATGGCAAATATAATAATGGTCACATTTTATCAAATACTCTCCAAAAATCCAAATGCAATACTGGTACAAAAAGTTTGGCGAAAAAAAAAATTTTGCAGATTTTCGGCGGTATGGCGACCATTTGGAATCGTCCGAAAAGTATGGCATGGCGATTTTCGTAAATGGCTGCACGACGATGGTTATCTGTGCAAAAGTTAGCCTGGTACAAATGGTTGAATAGGCATGACGACAGTATCCATAAATGATCGTATTAGTGTTTTTAAGGGAAAGTGTATAATTATTATATTATTATATATTATTATTATATCAGCCTGTCGTGTCCCAATGCTGAGCAAAGGCCTCTCCAAGTATAATAAATAATAATATAATAAATAAATTAAATATAGTGACTTAGAAATATTAAAAACATAAAGATTAATGAGATTATCAATAAAATAAAACATTGAAATTCTGCAGTTGGCCATTTTGACTAAAACACGCGTGACGTCACGCCTATGTAAACAACTCACGTCAGATGTGTTTTGTTGTTATGAATATGTTGAGAATACGCATTTTTATTTATTTTCTATTGTTTCACGTATGCTTTATCGACTCAGAACAGAAATATAATTGCGAATTCACGAATACGTGGTTCGGGGTTCTCCGCGCCAACTTTATACAATCATTTCTTATTATTTTCTCGCTTGAAACAATTACTAACACATTTTTGGGCATTATTTTTATGTGGATTCACACTGCAATACTGCACACCACTTATAAACTTTGAAATTCGATTCTATAACACATATTAATTAAATATTTTTTTAATTTTCTTCGCAATGCGTACAAATAATTACGTATTTACTAAAGAGTGACGTCATACCTACGCCATGACACCTGCGAGCTGTTTTGGCACAGTTAATAAATATTTTTGGAAAAATGGCTTTTATCTTCGTTAAATTTAAGTATATTACCGAAATATAGGGTTTTTCTTGTATAGTAAACGTATACACACATTATGGAAGAGGATTTCAAAATCTTTCGTCATGCCTATTGTTTTTTTTAAATCAACACATTCGCGTTGGTATGGCGGGCTGTAAGTCACACCGGAAAAGTATGGCATGACACTACCGCCTACTTCTTTTTTATGAACTATCGGTAAATTCTAAAATTTTTGTGTTACAAATCGTTTGACTTTCGCTATTTTTCCGACGAGTTCGACTAACGCCCACGCGACTAAGCCGCTGGTACTAGCGTTTACACCATCATTTTTCTTTTTGTAATTGCGTACTAAGACCCCTGTAGAACCGCCATCCTGTTACAAATGACTCGAAATTTTGTGTCAATATCTCCCGGTCTAATAATATTGAATGTGATAATCTATTTATATCTTTATTATGATGTTATATAAACTCATAATAGCAGATATAATACTGTATATCTTATTTATAGAAGAATAAACATAACAATCTGGAGTAATATAATATCATTATAACTTTGAAATCGTGTAAAATTGAAATAAATCTTCGAAATATATTCATTAGAATCACAAATAAAAAACTTTTAACCCAACTTTAATACAATATTAGTGCAGATGCGAATTATGAAATCCATACGAGCAGAATATTTGAAAAGGTCGAACTTTCACTTATTTTTATTTCGTCATGTCATATCACTTCAACGATCAGCCCCTGTAATATGTCTTATAGCCACTTCAAGTGTAGGAAAGTGACAGCGCTATATAGGTCGTCTAGCGCCATCCCTTTCCCACCCTGGAAATAATACTGCAACAAGACATCATGGTAACTGACGCCTGCAAGTGATGCAACGTCTATTGCTTTGTGACCTATTTCGATTTAATGACACGCCTTCGCTTCGCTTTGACGACGATTTAAGTTTTTTTTTAAAACTGCCCCGTACCATCATGTCTGATAGCAGTATTATTTCCATAATGAGAAAGTGATGGCGCTCGCGCTAGACGACCTATATAACGCTGACATTTTTCCACACTAGAAATTATACTACTTTGACGACATGGTGCGGAGCAGTTCTAAAAACTTTTAAATCATTGACTAAGCGAAGCGAAGGCGTGTCGTTAAATCGAAAGAGGTCTCAAAGCAACAGACGTTGAAGACGCCAGTTACGATGATTTCTTTTTCCACACTGGAAATAATACTGCTATAAGACACCATAGTATTTTTTTTAAGAAACGCGAAGCGAAGCGAATGCGTGGCGACATCAAAAGAAGTCACAGTGCAATAGACGTCGCAGACGGGTCAACAACCATCGTATTTCACATTGCAAGTGAAATTAACCTTCGGCATTATTATTCAACGCTCGTCTTTTGTGTAACTGGCCTTGGTGAATAAGCAGCGGATATATATTCTGTGGAAGAAAAGCAATGCTCTCGCAAGATACCCTATGTCGTCAGAGTTTTATGTATCCACAGGAGTGTTGTTGTGTGAGTCATGTGTATTGTGTATATGTGTAGTCTTGTTACAGCACACAGACTGTAAATTGTCTGTGTGTGTGTGTGGGAAAAGGATAGATGCGAGATAGATGTAACATATTGAAAAAATATAAAGATTTATTTTATTTATTTTCACCATTAAATTTTACAATAATTGAAACATGTGTAACTCGAGATTTTGATGGTTTCTAATGAAATGGCTATACGAAAAGAACTTTTAACTGTTTTGAAATCTTATCTTAATATGAAAATCAATGAAAATATTATCATAATAATATAGCCATGAACTAAGTGGCCAACAAAAGATCATGTGGGTGTCATATCATCATCACATTTTATAGTTATCAAATAAAATATGCCTACCATAAAATATATCGTGCGTAAGTTGAAATTTCGTATTATTCGTCTATTTCTTATAAGATATATTTAATCATCACGAGTTTCTGAACTCAAGAATAAATAAACTGGTCAAGTGCGAATAATTCGTGCAATGGTTCCGTACAATTTCATTGTAATTCAATCAACGTACTTTAAGAATAGCTTCATTTAGATTAGTTTTATTCAATTCAATTTCTAGGCAATATGCGTACTGGAATCGCCCATTTATTTTTATAAACAGTTTGAAAAAGACATCTAAAACGGTCAAGGTCGATATTGTAATCAGTCTAGGTTGCTTTTTGTTTGAATTTCCGAATTATTTGTTGCTTCTCATTGACAATTTTTTGTAATCTTATATTTGTTCATCAAAAACTAAGAAGCCTCAAACTCCTGCAGTTCAGTATAGGTTCTACTAAAATGGTGTCCACAATACAACAATTATAACAATTCTGTATTTACTATCGGCGTGGCCCGAGAATACGTGTTTTTTTTTGTAAATTATTCAAAATTTAAAAGTTATTAAGACGTACCCTAATTATGAACATACGGATACAAATCAAACAATCTACATTATTTATAATCAGTTCAGCTATTATTCTTGTCTTATTACTTAATACTTTCTGAATTCAACTTTATCCCAAGGAACCCCACTAATGAGAAATGGGTGCTTGAGGAATTCTAAACAGTCGTTTGTAATACAAAATGTAATACAGGATTTTCCTTAAGTAAAATAGTTCATACCTAATCGTGTGAACTGTGAAGAATTGACTTCCAAAATAGAAGGTTCTAGATATATTCTGATTTAAATACATAATCGTCTTTATGTATTTTTTGAGTAGGTAGTTCATTTATATTTGTGTTAAAAAACTACATATTTAGTTTTATCGATACTTAAGTCATCAGTATTTGATACATAGAAATCTAAATATTTGATATTTAATAATATTGTTTTTAATAGTTACTATGGTTTACAAAATACTATATAGATACATAATAATGGACATCTTATCCTATTTTTTCAACTATTTTGATAAACAAGGAAGATTCTAAACAAGAATAGATGAATGTTTGCTGTTCACGTAAAAACTACCGATCAGTTTTAGGCGAAATTTTGCTATAAGATTGTGGTCTAGAATCAAGGCTGCGAGATAGAGCTAGTGCACTAAATATTTTTTTAAGGGATGCGATGTAAAATAGATAGTGTAAAGTATAATTAAGTACCTACATACAAATATATTTAAAATTTATCGAGTGAATAAATATTCAAAATTTAACCGCATTACCTACATATTATTCACTTATTACATAAATAACGCCACAAACATATTTATGTCCTAAAAATCTTTGCTCTTTATACTATAAACACAAGTTACAATTAAATATTAGAAGTAACTGCAAATAACAACCGATTGAATTAAAAAATATGAAGTATCTAACTTACTTCATATTTTTTCTGAGATTAGCGCGTTCAAATAAACAAACAAGCTTTATAATATTAGTAGTATAGATAAAGCGCGTTTAAAATTAATTCCAAAGTCTTTCTATATATTTTTATAGGAATAAGCAAAGCTTATTTCTTGTACCTATGTCTGTGCACATTTTCTCCTGGCTTCGTACTAAAATTTAAATAGAATGCTTTTGGCGAATATATTCATTAGTTCCTCTATGTCTATGCAAAATCTATACTAATATTATAAAGCTGAAGAGTTTGTTTGTTTGTTTGTTTGAACGCGCTAATCTCGGGAACCACTGGTCCGATTTGAAAAATTCTTTCAGTGTTAGATAGCCCATTCATCGAGGGAGGCTATCGGCTATATATCATCACGCTAAAACCAACAGAAGCAGAGGCACGCGGGTGAAACCGCGCGGCACACCGCACAGCTAGTAATTTATAACACGCAAGAGCCGACTTACGATACGTTCAAAAAATTAACTAAAATATGCGTATTCCCTACATCAACCCTTAAAAACGACATGTCTATGGTTTCCTGCATTAATTACGGTTCAGTTACCAATAAAAAGTTAAGCATACATTATTTACACAGTTTCAAACTCACGTAAGTTCTTATTTTGTAAATATTGATCAACAGACAACAGGCTTTGTTATATATTATGTCAAACATCTTTAGAAGGTAAAAGAGTATTATCTTATATAAATTTATAAGTATGAGTATTATCTTATCTGTGGTAAAAGGTAAGAAGGTAATCCAGTAAATTATGGAAGAAAAGATAAACAATAACGACGCTTAACTATAAATTATTCTGTGACAGGATTATGATTTATAAATAACTTTTCTAAGCAAGGGTACATAATTTTTATTTCCAGTTAAACAAAGTTAAGCTACAATATATTCAAAAAATTTGTAGACAAGCATCTTCAAAACGGTTCGATCTATTTTTTAGTTATTTTCGAAATGCGTACGTAGAAAAATCGATTTACAATAAGAGCTTATTTCTTTGATCAGTAAAGCTGGGGCCGTATATCTTATTTCCAGACAGATTACGCCGTGAAATGAACTGGCTGGGAAATTCATATTATGATCGCAATAACCAGCCATGGTTAATTATGGTATTAATATATGAATTTGCCAGTCAGTTCAATTCACGGCGTAAACTGACTGGGAATAAGAGGTTATAATACGGCCCCTGCTACCAGTTATAATTCGCTATTTTTAAAAGAGTTATATCACTATTTGTCTTAGAAATATGATTATACAAATATTGATATTACGTTATAAGCGATTAAGAAATTCACGGACCACGTAACAGCCTTTGGATTTTTTTGTTTCTTAATACCAATGAGACTGTTATGTTTAATGAAATACAAATTGATTTTAATATACCTATGTAATAAATACGCTTTTTATTATATACTTTTGTTTTAAATTATCTTAATAGAAATTGTTAAATTTTGGAACGATAGGTAGTTAATCTGCAAATCAAAGTAAGTAACTGATATAGGACAAAAACTGGCTTAAAAGTTAACGTCATACCTACAATATATAATATTATCTAAATATTATATGTTAATTTGATAATTTTCCCACGAAAAATGCTCATAATAACTACGTAAGTTGTACCAATGACTCTATTTATATATCATAGAGTTGTACGCATCAGTGATTGCTAAATATCTGTCATAATTTGATGTTATTAATTAATTTTATCTTAAATAATTAAAACAAAGAACATGTTTAATTATTTAGAAAGTAGGTATGTATTATAGAAGATTATGATTAAAATGTTCCAAATTCTACATTTCCTAAGAATTTCAATTGCCAAGTTAAAACAAATGTCTATTACAAAATATTATCATTTTTAAAATACTTTTTGCGGTCAAAATTTCCTCATAATTTTTTAACAATTGTAGAAATTTCACCGTAATGTAAATCTAAAGCATGACTCACCGCTAAGAAATGAGAAATTTCGTTTCACATCCGTGCAAATAGTAAAAAAACTGTTCAATGAAAAACAATAATAATTTCAATGAAAACTACGCTATAACATCTTATAAAGAACTAGAACACATATTATTGTACTTACCAAATAACGAAAAAGTTTCACTTCCTTTTACTTTCAAAGCACTTACACTTTTAATTTCAATTCAATTTGTTATTACTGAAATTCAAAAATGGAACAGGCACAAAATTTTCTGAGCACAAATAAAAAAGTATAAATTTGAAAAGCGCGCGCGTTTTGATTTTGACAGATTATTTTTTTTTAATCCACGATACAGCGTATGCGGCCAGCGTTCGAATTGAAACTGCTTCGTGCTTCGCAAGTTCGCTCTCACTGACCAACGCGCAGACCTAAGGAACCTTGAGAGCAGGCAAATAGTCCATTGTATTTAAAAATTATAAGAATAATTGCTAAGATAATATTAACTGAGCAATCGCGGCTGTAGCAAAAACAAGTGTTTAACCACGCAAACTTATGACACGTTTAACTCTGTAATTAGCATTTTATTGTTTTTTAAGCTTTAAGTTTTATTTTTCCAAGTGAGGAAAATGGTCTTATAAAACGTGTGTTTTAAAAATGTTTATAGGTTTTCCTTAGAAGAGCAAACGATAACACAGTATGCAAAGCTTGGTCGTATATGTTTACAATTTTTAAATTGAATTATGTGTAAGTTTCAATCAACAATTTTTTAGCATTCCAAATGTATGGGGAAGTATTTGGTAAAATAAATGTAATATAAAAAAAACATTGATTGCGTTATAGTGCTTATATTGATGGATTGAGATAAATCATAATTGAAAGAAATGATGACAATGAAATAAATAACAAAATTTGCAAATCATTAAATCACTAAACTCTAAAGAAACCTTTTTACATTTGTATGGAGGTGTGAAGTCATTTCCTTACTTATTTGTTTCTCTATATAGTGTAAATTTACATAATAAACGTTGTTATAATATTATGAAGATTCTCTTCTACTTACAACAAGGTAAAATGAATCACCATAAGAAAATTAATAGCAATTGATGGCAAGTCATCATTCACACAAAGGGATCAGAAAAGGTCATAATTATTTCTTGAAACTAAGTATAGATTATTGTATAAGTATCTATTTAATACATCAATTGTGTATTTAACTTATAATTTATATTGTTATAATAGAATTGAGAAACTTCGTCGTTTTGAGGTAATTAATATATATACATAATATAAAAATTACGATAAAACTTTGACGCATCTTGTGTATGTGTATGCTTATAATTTTTTATTATTAGATCGTGAATTAAATACTTTATGAACTATTTAATTGAATTTATAAGAATAAAATAAAAATAAAAAAATAAATGAGGAGCGTCTAAACTTATTTACCTCTACGCAATTTACACACAGTGTCAAATTCAATTGCAAAATGCAAGTGCATTATGTTATTGAAATCGAATCCTTCATGCTAACATTGTTCACAAATGGTTTACAAATCAATTAGGTACCTAGTTAATGTTATCATAAATTTTAAATAATATGTGAAGAAGTTATTTCTACAGATTCTAAATTCAAATTGAAACTATGTGAAAAAAAAATGATTGATTATACGTTCGTGGAGAAAGGTTTACAGACAAAATTTATTAATTTCATTTTTTTGAATAAAATTAAATATTTATATTTTTGGTTTTATGGCATTCAAATGCTGTATAAATATAAATTTATAAAGAATAGAAAAAATTCGATCACGAGGCGGGACTCGAACCCGCATCCTTCGCGCCATTCCGGGGCGGATGCCTCACCAACTCAGCCACTCGTGACCCGCCCGAGTGATCGAATTTATTCTATTCTTTCAGTTTTATGTGTCTGAAGGGACACACCGCGCGCCATCTATTGAGATGATTAACAACCATTTCAACCAATATGAAGCACTTTTCAGTGAATACAATATTGTAACGATGGAACACGACCTTTTTTGTTGAATTTATATTTTTGGTTTTATGGCATTCAAATGCTGTATAAATATAAATTTATAAAGAATAGAAAAAATTCGATCACGAGGCGGGACTCGAACCCGCATCCTTCGCGCCATTCCGGGGCGGATGCCTCACCAACTCAGCCACTCGTGACCCGCCCGAGTGATCGAATTTATTCTATTCTTTCAGTTTTATGTGTCTGAAGGGACACACCGCGCGCCATCTATTGAGATGATTAACAACCATTTCAACCAATATGAAGCACTTTTCAGTGAATACAATATTGTAACGATGGAACACGACCTTTTTTGTTGAATTTATATTTTTGGTTTTATGGCATTCAAATGCTGTATAAATATAAATTTATAAAGAATAGAAAAAATTCGATCACGAGGCGGGACTCGAACCCGCATCCTTCGCGCCATTCCGGGGCGGATGCCTCACCAACTCAGCCACTCGTGACCCGCCCGAGTGATCGAATTTATTCTATTCTTTCAGTTTTATGTGTCTGAAGGGACACACCGCGCGCCATCTATTGAGATGATTAACAACCATTTCAACCAATATGAAGCACTTTTCAGTGAATACAATATTGTAACGATGGAACACGACCTTTTTTGTTGAATTTATATTTTTGGTTTTATTGTTATTATTATTCATATTGGTTGAAATGGTTGTTAATCATCTCAATAGATGGCGCGCGGTGTGTCCCTTCAGACACATAAAACTGAAAGAATAGAATAAATTCGATCACTCGGGCGGGTCACGAGTGGCTGAGTTGGTGAGGCATCCGCCCCGGAATGGCGCGAAGGATGCGGGTTCGAGTCCCGCCTCGTGATCGAATTTTTTCTATTCTTTATAAATTTATATTTATACAGCATTTGAATGCCATAAAACCAAAAATATAAATTCAACAAAAAAGGTCGTGTTCCATCGTTACAATATTGTATTCACTGAAAAGTGCTTCATATTGGTTGAAATGGTTGTTAATCATCTCAATAGATGGCGCGCGGTGTGTCCCTTCAGACACATAAAACTGAAAGAATAGAATAAATTCGATCACTCGGGCGGGTCACGAGTGGCTGAGTTGGTGAGGCATCCGCCCCGGAATGGCGCGAAGGATGCGGGTTCGAGTCCCGCCTCGTGATCGAATTTTTTCTATTCTTTATAAATTTATATTTATACAGCATTTGAATGCCATAAAACCAAAAATATAAATTCAACAAAAAAGGTCGTGTTCCATCGTTACAATATTGTATTCACTGAAAAGTGCTTCATATTGGTTGAAATGGTTGTTAATCATCTCAATAGATGGCGCGCGGTGTGTCCCTTCAGACACATAAAACTGAAAGAATAGAATAAATTCGATCACTCGGGCGGGTCACGAGTGGCTGAGTTGGTGAGGCATCCGCCCCGGAATGGCGCGAAGGATGCGGGTTCGAGTCCCGCCTCGTGATCGAATTTTTTCTATTCTTTATAAATTTATAAAATTAAATATTGTCATAGAAACAAAAATTTATATCATAGCACCTATTATAGGTATGGGTACCTTATTCGTATTTTCATACGATCTATAATCCAATTTATTTTTTTATTCGTTCCTGCATGGATAATAATAGGTATGTATTATGCAAGCATTGATAGAATTAATTTTTTTTAGTTTTTCTTATTTAACGTAGGTATATAAATGTATATAATATTGCTCTGTAGCCTGTAGGTATAATATAGGTATTGTAGATGGAAACGAATTAACAAGATTTAAAAGAATTCTAAAATTTGTGTTTGTAACTTGTAGGCTGTAGCCTGTGGCTCTTTTATATGTTCTGTGGCTGTTGCAGCCAAAAACTGTAAGCAGAGGCCTTGGGTTCGATGCACTTTTTGAAATTGGTGTTTTCCGAAATCGATTTCAATTCAATTAATAGACATAAAATTTATAAACTGTGGATCATGGACGTATAAAAAAAGACGGACGGAGTATCGCCTAAACATTGAGTGAAGCCTAATAATGGCGGCGACACATCCATGTGTGTGTGCCAGGTTGATTGCCAGATGCAATAAAATTACCCCACACTTTTTATTTTTAAATTTGATATACTTTTTATGTGTACTCTAACTATTAGAACCTATGCATAAATAAAAAAGGAAAATGTATGAAAACTTGTTCAACCAATATTGGGGGGAGGAGAGGTAATGTCTCCTTAAATATTATTAAAACTAGCTTTCGCCCGCGACTCCGTCCGCGCGGAAAAATTAAGAAAAATTAAGATTTATTTTTTTTCTACGTATTTTTCCGGGATATAAAGTATCCTATTTTATGCCCAGGATAATAAGGTATAATTATACCAAGTTTCATCGAAATCGAACCGTTAGTTTTTACGTGATGCCTTCACATACAGACAGACAGACAGACAGACAGACAGACAAAAAATTTTTTAATCACATATTTGGGTTTGGTATCGATCCAGTAACACCCCCTGCTATTTATTTTTTCAATATTTTCAATGTACAGAATTGACCCTTCTACAGATTTATTATATGTACCTATAGATATAGATAAATAAATTAAAATGTCAGTTTATAACCAAACAAATAGGAAACATGCTTCATACGATTTCAGTATACATATATTTGAAATTTTCAAATTAACTATCTTATAACAGATGTCGTAGAAAGTATTAATTGTCTGTTATATTTTTTTTTAAATATGGTTGTTATGTAAGGGTTAGCATAGTATACATGTTTTTGTGAGAAGAAAATGCAAAAACAAATTTGCATTTTGTATCAAATTAATTTATCGTAATTTTAAAATTAATTAACTTTACATCAACTCCCCGACTTTTGGGAGAATGAAATTTTGAAATAATGGCAACACTATGGCAACAGCTGTCCTGATGACAATGGCGGCTGTATTTTTTTCTATAAATTTTGTCGTAATAATTTTGTCATTAAAACATAAAAGAAATAACTTGCTTCCCTGTGGAATGTAATCCTCTGTGTTTTGTTATTTAAAATTGTACTGTTGCGACACCATTTAACCACGCAAGACGGCATTTTAAATATTTTTTGTGAAACAGTGACGCTGTTAATCAGTCGGTAGTTCACGACGTAATGGCGGCCGACTAGCTTTTAGCTTACTATGGTGAGAGTGTGTGAGTGTTTATTGTCTTTACACGATCGCTAGCTTACTACGATGGCTTCACGTTGTTTGTTCGTAAAACGGCGTCCGTCTTTTTTTATACGTCCATGCTGTGGATATTGAAACTTTTTCTTATTACTCCATTGAAAAGTTACATTTGGGGTTGCATTTTTTAGAGGACGCAATTTTATTTTTTTGATGTGTAGGGGGGGTCAGTATGAAGCTATCACCAAGTTTGTGGGGTCGCCACCCTTGTCCCACGGCCGCCATCTTGAAAATAGCGGTTGATATGGTTTTTACGATATATCTCTTAAACTATTTATTTGATGAAAAACATTGAGTAACATTATTTGTTGAAAATTAAATTCTCTACAACTTTGGTCCAGAAACTTTTTGTCGTAGAACTATAAATAAAAAAGTTATAAGCGAAAATGTTCAGAAATTAGAGATATTTATATTTTTCAATAAAACTTTTTTTTATAATTTTACGAAGAAATGATATCAGACCATTTTTGTAGATTGTTTTTCGAGGAACAACTTTTATATACAACATTTTGTCATTAAGTAAATAGCTAAGGTTTTACAGCGCTCCGAAGTGAGTACTAATTTTCAGTACTCTGATCTATACAGTATACTTATATTATGTGTGTAAATAATAATTTGTCATCAGTAATTGTTTTTTTTTGTTATTATAATATTTTTAATAATTAATTTTGCAATATCATTAATAATTAATTATTGAATCTTTTCCCCACCACCCAGGAGATAAGAGTCTGGAAGCGCGTTTTTTTTACGTCGAAAAGCAGGGCTGAAATGTTCTGCAGTGTGCTTCCATTGTTGTGGAGTCTGGGAAAAGAGCCAATAGCCAATATATTATGTATAGTTACTACTGAAAAATAGTACTCACTTCTGAGCGCTGTAAAACCTTAGCTATTGATGTAATGAAAAAATGTTGTAGGTAAAAGTTGTTCCTCGAAAAACAATCTACAAAAATGGTCTGATATCATTTCTTCGTAAAATTATAAAAAAAAAGTTTTATTGAAAAATATAAACATCTCTAATTTCTGAACATTTTCGCTCATAACTTTTTTATTTATAGTTCTAAGAAAAAAAGTTACTGGACCAAAGTTGTAGAGAATTTAATTTGCAACAAATAATGTTTACGATATTTTTTTATCAAATAAATAGTTTAAGAGATATATCGTAAAAACCATTCCAACCGCTATTTTCAAGATGGCGGCCGTGGGACAAGGGTGGCGACCCCACAAACTTGGTTTTAGCTTCACACTGACCCCCCCTACATATCAAAAAAACAAAATTGCGTCCTCTAAAAAATGCAAGGTTAGGCCTAAAAAATGTAACATTTTAATGAACTATATTGCTTCAAGATCTATTAGATACCTAGGTGATGATAATAATTATTATAGAATAGGTTTTATGGTTTTATCTTTGTAGCTTACTCTATTATGATGAGTATAATATTTATGCTATTTAAATTATTTACTTTTGCATTAGTCTTGTTAAATGTCGAAACTTCTTCAGCGAAAGTAGTTAATATTATAATAAAAACGATTAAAGTTTAAATAATGTCTGTCACAAACAATCACGTTTAACTAAGCATAATAAAATATCAGCCAGAAATGCCACAAACAGCATGACTTTAGTAAGAATTATATAATTATTTTTTCGCAAGATGTGAGCTGGCCGAGCAACATAGTTTGACATTAATAAGTGGGTCTGTGCCACTTCCGAGTCGAAAACGAAGATAGATTTGCGAAAGAAAGAACTTTTTATTAATTTTCTAATAAATCTTTAAAAAATGACAAAATACCTAATAGTTGCATTTTACATAGTTACACCTGTGGTTACACATATTTCGCATCAAACAATTATTTAAATATTTCGTTGAATATTTATAGACAAAGTTCTTAAGTTAATATTCATAGTAATTCTTCCAATTTAATAGATTTTGTTTTCATTTTTTTGTTATTATTGGCATTTTGGGTTTTGTTATAGCGCCATCTAGTTAATCCTATCTAATTTATGTTAACGATTTAAATTGAGCCGTCTTTTATTTCAGCGCCATCTATGTGTCACTAAGAATGTCTTGGTACAGACTGTTTTGGTGTTTTTGGATATGAATCATAGATGGAGCTAGTCGTAGAACTGGTTATATTTGCAATTTTTTGAAAATTTCAAAATATTAATTTAAAGTTTTAATCTTATTTTGCCTTATTTTTCTAGTTACTTGTTTTTTATCATTATAAAATTATAGGGCGCTCGTAAACTTATAAAATTAAAGACGAGACAATACTTAATTATTACGAAGTTTTAATGAGGCTTTGAGTTACCAGCTAATAATTATTTTACTACTGAATTTGTGGCAATAAAACTTTGCCTACATTTTTAACTATTAAAAAATAAAAATAAAATGACGTTTACACAAAAGTGTTTCTCTTCTATTTATAAAAGCCGTTAGCCGAGTGTAGATTATTTTAGCTCAGTAAGGGCCGATTTTTCAATGCTTGGATAAAACTTATCCGTCCAATAAAGTATTACACGCACTACACGATAATATTAAAATGTCACGTAAACTGACAAATACGGGCAATAAGAATACGTTTTTAAAATGGTAGTTTTATACATTATTCGACGAATAAGTTTTAACCAAGGATTGAAAAATCAGCCCTAAATCGTTTTAGGTAGTTTATTCAAACCATAGACAAATTCAAACATAATATATAACAGGTAAGTACTAAGTAATTATTGATCTAACAATAATTATTATAAGTAGTTGGTACATAAGAACCTGTAATACAGGTCACCGGGTCATCAAATAATGGTGTATTCAACATACCAATCTAATAAAATTAATCTAATTTTTCTGTCCTAGCTCCCTTGAAAACCATCAATCTTTGAGGGCGAATATCTCGGCCATTTTTGATTTTAGAGAAAAATTGTTCCTATAAAACATGCTTATTTTAGCGTAATATTAACGATAAAGCAATAATAAATAGGTGTTATAATAACACCAACATCCATCGAAATTTTTCTATGTCCCAGCTCCCTTGAAAACCATCAATATATCTCGGCCATTTTTGATTTTAGAGAAAAGTTGTTCCTATAAAACATGCTTATATTAGCGTAATCTTTACGATAAAACAATAATAAATAGTCCTGCGCCCCCTTTGCTTTAGTCCAACCGTGATTTACGTATGGAGAAGACACCGCCTACATCACTTATGTTCCGCTCGACAGAGGTCAACCGGCCACACTGCACTCAGTAGCGCGATGGTCGCGTTCATATCTTGTTTGTTTTAAAGCAAAAAACCATGAAACTCATCAAATATGCCGAGTGTGTGTTTACACACGCTAAACAGCGTTTAGCGTGAGTGAGCGTGAGTAAGTGTGAGTTAGCGTGAGTGAGCTTGAGCTAGCGTGAGTGAATTGAGTTAGCGTGAGTAAAAGTGAGTAAGTTTGACTGAGCGTGGGTGAGCGTGAATTAGTATGAGTGAGCGTGAGATAGCCTGAGTTAGCGTGAGTGAGCGTGAGTTAGCGTGAGTGAGCCTGAGTTAGCATGAGTGACATGAGTAAGCGTGAGTGAGCTTGAGTTAGCGTGAGTGATATGAGTAAGCGTGAGTGAGCGTGAGATAGTCTGAGTTAGCGTGAGTGAGCTTGAGTTAGCGTGAGTTAGCGTGAGTGAGCGTGAGGTAGCGTGAGCGAGTGAGATTTAGCGTCAGTGAGCGTGAGTAAGCGTGAGTGAGCGTGAGCAAGCATGAGTTAGCGTGAGTGAGCTTGAGTTAGCGCGTGAGTGAGTGTGAGTGAGCGTGAGTGAGCGTGTGCTAGCGTGAGTGAGCGTGAGTTAATCTGAGTTAGCCTGAGTTAGCGTGAGCTAGTGTGAGTGAGCGTGAGATAGCCTGAGTTAGCGTGAGTGAGCGTGAGTTAGCGTGAGCAAGCATGAGTTAGCGTGAGTGAGCTTGAGTTAGCGCGTGAGTGAGTGTGAGTGAGCGTGAGTGAGCGTGTGCTAGCGTGAGTTAATCTGAGTTAGCGTGAGTTAGCCTGAGTTAGCGTGAGTTAGTGTGAGTGAGCGTGAGATAGCCTGATTTAGCGTGAGTGAGCATGAGTTAGCGTGAGTTAGCCTGAGTTAGCGTGAGTTAGTGTGAGTGAGCGTGAGATAGCCTGAGTTAGCGTGAGTGAGCGTGAGTTAGCGTGAGCGAGCGTGGGTGAGCGTGAGCGAGCGTGAGATAGTCTGAGTTAGCGTGAGTGAGCTTGAGTTAGCGTGAGTTAGCGAGAGTGAGCGTGAGTTAGCGTGATCTAGCCTGAGTTAGCGTGAGTGAGCGTGAGGTAGCGTGAGGTAGCGTGTATTAGCGTGAGTGAGCGTGAGTTAATCTGAGTTAGCCTGAGTAAGCGTGAGCTAGTGTGAGTGAGCGTGAGATAGCCTGAGTTAGCGTGAGTGAGCGTGAGTTAGCGTGAGTTAGCGTGAGTTAGTGTGAGTTAGTGTGAGTGAGCGTGAGATAGCCTGCGTTAGCGTGAGTGAGCGTGAGTTAGCGTGAGCGAGCATGAGCAAGCGTGAGTGAGCTTGAGTTAGCGTGAGTGAGCGTGAGTTAGCGTGAGTGAGTGAGTGAGCGTGATCTAGCCTGAGTGAGCGTGATCTAGCCTGAGTTAGCGTGAGTGATACTGAGTTAGCGTGAGTGAGCGTGAGTTAGCGTGAGTGAGCGTGAGTGAGCGTGAGCAAGCTTGAGTTAGCGTGTAGCCCGAGTTAGCGTGAGTGAGCGTGAGTTAGCCTGAGTTAGCGTGAATGAGCGTAAATTAGCCTGAGTTAGTGAGAATTAGCGTGAGTTAGCGTGAGTGAGCGTGTGAGATAGCGTGAGTTAGCCTGAGTTAGCGTGAATGAGCGTGAGTTAGCCTGAGTTAGCGTGGGTGAGCGTGAGTAAGCATGAGTGAGCGTGAGTGAGCGTGTGAGTTAGCGTGAGTGAGCCTGTGTGTTAGCGTGAGTGAGAGTGAGTTAGCCCGAGTTAGCGTGATTGAGCGTGAGTTAGCCTGAATTAGCGTGAGTTAGCCTGAGTGAGCGTGAGTTAGCCTGAGTTAGCGTGAGTTAGCCTGAGTTAGCTTGACTGAGCGTGAGTTATCTTGAGTGAGCGTGAGTTATCCTGAGTGAGCGTGAGTTAGCCTGGGTTAGCGTGAGTTAGCGTGAGTTAGCGTGAGTTGGTTGGCTGGTTGGCTGGTTAAAGTAAACGCAATTTTGTCTGACGATAAGACATTATTAACCAAACTTTGACATGATCATGAAAGTGAAATATCAACAAACAATTTTTCTTGTAGATGTAATCATTTCATTTGACTAATAATTTATTTTCAGATCGTTCAAATCGGACGAATTCTCAACGCGCACATGTCATCAATGCAATGGATAGATAACTCCATAGCACAGATTTCAACCAAACTCGACCATCTTAAAGCAACCCACGATAGAAGAGATAATGAATGAGAAAGAAGAATTGACTTATAGCTAAATAAGTTTTGATGGTATAGATTTTTTTTTAATGTCGTGAGAATAAGTGGAATGTAAATGTTCATGTTGATTCAGAAATAAATGCTGTAAAATTGTGTTTTATTTTATAATACAAGTCAGTTACTAAGAATTATACGTACTAACATTAATCAAGTACTTAATAAATTTATTAATTTTTATTTAAATTTTCATTACAAACGCTGATTGAACAGTAGGATATACATACTTTAAATAAATATAGTTTGAAAAACTAAAAAACACGCTTTCAAGATAGACACTTAAAAAAAATAATTCCTAATCTAGGAATCGAGCAATAAAATAATAACAACAACATAGTATTTTTGTGAAAAAAGCGTGGGGCGCTTTTCATGAGCTGTTTGTATAATAGATAGGTATCTTCATTCTACATGACACCCAAATGAGTTTGCTTTCCGTATTTATACAGTTCTCTAATTGTATGTACCGTACGATTCAGAAAGATGACCACAAATTGGCGGCCGTCTGCGCACGTACACTCATGAAGAGAAGACATAATATTTTAATTTTGGTTAAATAATTTGTGTAATGTTGTAAATGCTGGTTATGCAGAACCAAAAAGTCTTTTCTTCATGAGTGTACGTGCGCAGACGGCCGCCATTTGTGGGCATCTTTCGTGAATCGTAGGTACTGTAACTGACAATATATTCCATACAGTATTTCCTTGTGTTTGATATTACTCGAGTATTATACATTTAGAAAATTAGAAATTAACATTTTTAACGGATTTAATAAGCAATTTTTTCATACCATTTACCAGTTAATCCAGTTATCTATAATGTTTTGTAACAGGTTATTTATTACTCTTAAATTGTTTTAGTTTTGCTTTTTTTTGTCCTGTTTAAAACAGGATAATACAACGGAAATATAAATAGTATTCATATTAAACTTAATACTACCTATGTGTTAAGGTTAAGGACACGTTCCTGGCCCGTACCTTGAACTAGTAATAAATATAGTAAAGTAAATTTTACTATGCATTGTTCATATACAAAATGGCGGTATTACAAAATAAATAGCTAACCTTCATTTTATTTTGACGGAAGAAAATACACTAATATTATAAATGCTAATGCTGTCGGTTCAGCCACAGGTTTTTTGAAATTAGCTGAAAATACAGGCAAATATAGGCAAGTTTTGTCAATCCCTATGGAAAAATCAAAATCCCTGTGTTTTAGTGGCAAGGCGGTTTGCCAGCACTCCCCTCCTGGGATGATTTTTGAAGTGAAAACTTCTTTAGCGGCGTTGAGCACTTTTTCTGTAATAATGGGTATAAAATCTTAAACTCGCGTCAGGACACGTGACCTGATCGAAAAAGCGTAAGACGGATGGATATCAAACATGCTCAACGTTAATAATCAAGTTTTCACTTCTGCCGGCACTCCCGGAGTGCAACCCGTCTTTTTTTTTTCAAGTAAGTCTAGGTCGCCCCGTGACCACACTCGCTGCCAACATTTCCAAATAAAAGTTCAGATTTTTGAAGTGAAACTTTTTTAGGCGCGTTGAGAGTAAAACTTCAAGGTCGCGTCATGGCTATACCGTCACATCATAGATTAGAGCGACGATTTTGGTATTATGAATCTTGACAACAAAGAATTTTCACTTCTGACACGTGTGCTCAGCACACACGCTCTGTTTTTTCAAATCAAAATACATAGGTATATTGTTTTTTGCGCTAAAGTTATGAATCTGTATGTTTCAAGTAATTTTGATGTCGAATTTTACAAGAGTACCGTGTACGTTAAAAATATAGAAAAAATATAGTTACCGATCCGCTCTACCAATCGGCAATCTAACCAAAAGTTAAACTGAAGTAAATAAAACGTGTTTGAATTCCGTTAAACTGTTTTATATTCTTAAATAATATTAAAATAAAAATGAATTAAAACACATATAATTTAGGTGAAAAATATATTAATATGTAATGTATTGCCTAGTATTACTAAATTTGTAAATGTCATCAAAATCACCATATATTTTTAGTGCAAAAAATGTTTATAATTGAACTAGTTTTTTTTATTATCTATACTAATATTCTTCTAATATTATAAAGCTGAAGAGTTTGTTTGTTTGTTTGTTTGAACGCGCTAATCTCGGGAACTACTTGTCTGATTTGAAAAATTCTTTCGGTGTTAGATAGCCCATTTATCGAGGAAGGTTATAGGCTATATAACACTATATAACATCACGCTACGGCCAACAGGAGTGGAGCTACAGGGGTGAAACCGCGCGGAGCAGCTAGTAATTAATATGGGAGTAACAACTAGTGTATGATGCATAATTTATTCCAAAATTCTGTCTAAAATATAAACTAATTCTCGGAACATGATGATTTTAATTTTAATTACAACTTAAATGAACAAGTAGTGTTGTTTTTTGTAGAAACTATACATGTTTTCAATATGGATGCGTATATTTCAAGGATAAAAGTGTTTTTGTGAAGATTTTAAAGCAGTTATTAATGGAGAATTTAAAATGACAATTGTGATAAAAATTATATTCGTAATAATTTATAGACCGTATTACATGAAAATACTAGAAATATCGAATTTATGAAAGAAAATCAGCAAAGCGGTTACATTTTTTAAATGTTTTTATATACAGATTGATATCTACGCATTTATATTTCCCTACAAATTAAATAGTTTATTTATTTTTGACCTAGGTACACTAAAAACGGTGCTCGAACGGTGAAGGAACACATCGTGAGGAAACCGACATGTCGAAGAATCAAAAGTCAGTACGCATCAACTGTCAGCGGAACAACATAAGCTCCGTGTTAAAAAAATTTTAAAAATAGTTTCTGTGTAAAAACTAAAGTAAAAAGTGCTGCATCTACGTCAATTATCTCCAAATATCGTGTGACTATATTAATTTTCGTCATCGAACTGGTGTTATAATAAAAAATTCTAAAACGTAAAATTTCAATTAAAAATAATTAAATACAACATAAATAACAGTATCCAGTGTTAAAAATTAAAACAGAAGTGACAGTGTAAATTGTGGAAAGAATTATAATATAAAATAAAGTGTAAAATAGTTTTAAAACAGACAAATTAGTGTTTCTTTGTTCTCGTAATGACTCATTTTTTAACGGTTTTATCTCGCCGCAAATAATAAAGACTTTTCACGTATAACCGGCGTGCACATTTGGTTCAGTGGTGTAGCTCCAGCGATAGACTCAGTGAGCCCGAGATCGATACTGCTCGACCCAGACTTAGTCTTACGATTATTAAAATTTTTTTTTTTTTTTTTTTTATGATTTTAAAAATATCACACCGAATTTATAAATTTATTTAATTGCAATATAAAGCAAAATTGTATAAATAAAATATTTTTAAACATGGATTCTGAAAATGTAACATTAAGAAAAAAATCTCAGAGATCACAATCAATGGAATCATTATCACTCTCATTCATATCAAGCGATGAAGTTAACGTAACGTCCTCCAGCATACCGGACTTGACCACATCTAGTAATACATTTATGTTTGGACAAATTAATAAGCAACAGCAAGAACAAATACAACATCTAAAGTCAGAATTAAGCATTGCTCATAATGAAATAGAAAACTTATTGTTAGAAAATAGCTCACTTAAAAAACAAATATTGGAACATCAAAGCGCTATTACCCATCTTAAAATTTTATGCAAAACTCCGGAAAGAGGCACGTTAAAGAAAAAACAACCCACTAAAGAAAATTTGATACCAACATTGCTGACATTTACTCCCAAGAAAACAATTAACCTGTGTTCAAACGATATATCGTCTAACTTATCAACACCTACGCCTAAAAACTCAGAAAAAATTGACGAATTACCTCAACATTCCCCAATATCACCCCAGAAAACCCAAATAATTTCTACTAATTCTAATGTCAATAAGGAGTTATCGAATAATAATAATGGAGCACTAAAAATAAAACAGAAAATTTTTATTTTTGCCGACCAACAAGGCAGAGGAGTGCAAAAGGCTCTTCAAAAGCTCTTGGGTGACGAATACATCGTAACTTGTTTTTGGAAACCTGGCGCCGAGCTTCATGAAGTTGTTAAATCATCAAATTGCTTCGATGAGTTGAGTTTAAACGATATCATCATTATCTTAGGAGGCACAAATAATAAAAATCCCTATGAACTGCAATATTGCTTAGAGAATTGGTTAAGAAAAATGAAAAATACGAAAAATATTATTATACCAGAGGTACCATACAATAATTATTTAAATGAAAAAACGTTAAATTATAATATAAAGTTTATATGTAACAAATTTAATAATACTACCTACTTAGACATGAATTATTCATCTTTTTTACCTTTGAAGAAATTATTTACAATTAATTTATGTCGTTCGTTACTCCGGGAAGTGTTACGTCTAGACTATCAAAGAAAACTGTTTATATTGCGTAAAAAACAAAAAAATAATAAAGTAAAAATTGAACCGCAGATGGTGCATAAGACGACACAGACAGATCCAGATAATATTGTTAATAAAATCTTACACAAAACTACTTCACTACCAAACAAACAAAATAATAATAGTCTTTTTCGTGAAAAATAATCTCAACATTCTACATCAAAATATTAATGGACTTATTAATAAATCAGATTTATTGACAGTTAGCTTAGATAATCTGAAAGACGACAACGTGTATATTGACATTCTTTGTATAACAGAGCATAATATGATTGAAGCAGACACAGATTTAATTAATATAGACGATTTTAAATTAGCAGCAATTTCTACGAGGAAAAATAGACATGGTGGTACCTGCATACTGGTGCGCAGTACTTTTACCTATAGATCTTTACCGGAAATTACGTCACGATACAGTATATCTAATATAATTGAATGTTGTGCCATAGAAATAGAACATCTACTAATTATTTGTGTATATCGCCCGCCTAGAAATAAATTGGAAGATATAAATCTGTTCTTTCGAAACTTTACAGATATTTTAGAAAATTACTGTCTTACTAAGAAAAAAATAGTAATCTGCGGTGACTTTAATATAGACACTCTTAAAGCCACCAGGGAACGTTCAGAGCTATTACATCTACTAGAGTGCTATAATATAAAGCTAGAACTAAACAAACCAACTCGAATCAATAGTGGTACGTGCATTGACAATTTCATGCACAACGTACGAGGCTGTAAATCAATTATTATTGAGTTAGCGCTATCAGATCATACATCTCAAATATTATGCTGTCCTATAAAACCTTTAAGCGTTTTCCGAAGCTGGTACATAAAAAAACGTGACTATAGTAATGAAAATGTAATAAAATTTACAGAATATATGAAATCTCTGACATTTAATGAAGTATATAGATTGCAGGATGCAAATGACGCATTTAATGAATTTTTTGACATGTTTGAATTATTATATGTACTATGCTTTCCAGTAATAAAAATAAGGGTTCTTGCGCATAAACGACAAAGATGGATTTCTAAAGGTATAAAAAAATGCTCGATACGAAAACGGCAGCTACTATGGACATACAGGAGAAATCAGACTACAATAAATAAATTAAATTATAAACAATACTCTGGACGACTAAAAAGGATAATTAAATTGACCCAAAAATCACAAAACGACTACTTTATTAAAACCGCACATAATAAAGTAAAGGCCATGTGGAACGTTATTAATAAAAGCAGACAAAATACAGACAAATTCAATGAAATCTTTACAATTACTGTTGATGACGAGAAAATTGAAAATCCATTAAAAATTGTACAAATATTCAATGATTATTTTACAAATCCATTAAAAATTCAGAATATTACGGACATTCCATCTAAAGACTGCTTAAATTTTCCAAGCACATCACATTCCATGTTCCTCAATCCAACAACACCTACAGACATAAATAGGATAATAATTTCTCTTAACGACACCAATAGTACGGGATATGATGAAATAACAACTGGTGTCATTAAAAAAGTTTCAAATATTATATCGCCAATACTATGTCATATTATAAATGTGTGCATGACCAGTGGTAAATTTCCCGATAAGCTAAAAATAACTGTGATCAAACCCATATTTAAGAATAAAGGAAGTCAGGAAGACATTAATTTTTATCGACCTATAGCACTCATACCAGTAATATCGAAAGTCTTTGAAAAGGTTATTTATAACCATCTCAATAATTATTTTGAGAAGAAAAATCTATTTGCTGAGGAACAATGGGGATTTCGTAAAGGTAAATCTATTAACATGGCCATTCATCAATTTCTAAAACGAATTATGATAAGCCTAGAAAACAAAAATAATATTTGTGCTATATTCATGGACTTGACGAAAGCATTTGACTGTGTGATTCATAAAATATTACTAGATAAACTAGAAAGATATGGAATAAGAGGTAACATTTTGAATCTGATTAAATCATATTTAACTGATCGTAAGCAATATACACAAATAAAGCGAATTTGTCCTGATACTAGGGTCATGAGAACATATAAATCAAAACTTGACACTGTTAGATATGGTATACCCCAAGGCAGTGTACTGGGACCGCTATTATTTAATATTTACATAAATGACTTCCCTAAAGCCATTAGAAATAGCATAGTTATGTTTGCTGATGATAGTACTGCAATTTTCACTTCGGAAGATATAATAAACCTCAAAGAAAATGTGACAGACTCCCTAGACAAAATGATTACATGGCTTAAAAGGAATAATCTGACATTAAATTTAGAAAAAACAAAACTAATGACATTTACTAGAAATAAATTGAGTAACCCCCTGAACATAATGTACAAAAACAAATTACTAACGCAAATAGATGAAACAAAATTTTTAGGTATATATATAGATGAAAATTTGAATTGGAAGTCTCACATTGACCATATTTGCTCGAAACTAAGCAAACTGTCTTATGCCCTTTATATGCTGAGAAAAGTAGCAAACGAGGCAACTCTATTATCTGCGTATCATGCCTATGTGAATTCCATATTACGCTATGGTATAATATTCTGGGGTAATAGTACAGATATAGAAACCGCATTTAAGTCACAAAAACGGTGTATAAGAGCTATATCTGGTATAAAGCAAACAGACAGCTGTGTTCCATATTTCAAAAAGTTTTTTCTATTAACTCTACCGTGTTTATATATATATGAAGTTATAATGTTTGTAAAATGTAATCTCAGTATGTATGAACATTTAAAAAGTAAGCGTAATGATCATAAAATATGTATGTTACCCAGTAAATCTAGGCATTTTTCTAAAAGCATTTTTGGTATGGGTCCAACACTGTATAATAGACTACCTAAGGCAATAATAGATATAGAAAGTATAATTAAATTCAAATGTAAATTAAAAGACCTTTTAATAAAAAAATGTTATTACTGTATTAAGGACTATATTAATGATAAATCACTTGCTGATGTGTAATAATGATTTGCTTATAATTGTTACATAACTATTGACTTATTAGTGTATATTTATTTTATTAATGTATTTGACATAAATTTAAAATAATTTTGGACTTTAAAGATAAAATTATTATTTGTTTAGCTGTAATATGTATTTGTAATTTCATATGCCTAACAGGCAGGATATGGCGGGACTTATGTTTGTATAAGATCTGAATTGTACCCATATTCATGAATAAAAATATTTGAATTTGAATTGAATTTGAATTTGAAAAGTTCGACGACATGTGATATCTGCCAACCCGCACTTGGCCAGCGTGGTGGATTATGGCCTGTACCCATACCTGTACCCTTATAGGAGGCTTGTCCCAGCAGTGGGAACGTATATGGGCTGATGATGATGACACTAAAAATTCGATCGAGGAAGAAACAATTAACTTTGAACTTGAGCTTACGAATTTAGGTACTAACTATATTTTGGTACTTCTAATCGATGAAATAGGTAAAGTAACAATATTGTCAATAACCCTCGTTGTACCCTCGTAGGCCAATTGCACGATTATAAGCTTGTGAATGTAGCAGAAAGACGGAGAACCGGGAACGATAGCAGAACATCGTAAAGTGGATTACATTTGCCCCACATGATCACCACGACCGCTCTGTCACACACGAAGACGAAGAATTCTTATATATATACAGTATTATCTATGACAAAGAAGAAGAAGGCGCTTGTGAAAATTATTTTAAACTAGCAAACCGGGCGAACTCCGTTTCGCCACCAGAGACACCTTTTCTTTGCTATAAACCTCACGGAGCCCGAGACCTATCCAACGAATGCAAAACCGTGGAAATCGGTTCGTGCGTTCTGGAGTTATAGCGTCAGGAAGGAAAACCCGACTTATTTTTATATAGTAGATGAAAGTTATTTAACAAAAGAATTGCACTGTTTATTGAATTCGAGGTCAATTTACAATGCGTTCTATTACGTGATGAAAACATGATTTGATACGTGATAGCAATGTAAATAAGAATAAATATCTACATACACAGAAAGAGTTTATTTCTAACATATATTACCTAACTAGCTGTGCCCCGCGGTTTTAACCGCATTGCTACTCCTATTGGCTTAGCGTGATGATATACATATAGAGCATATAATAGCCTTCCTCGATAAATGGGTTATCTAACACTGAAAGAATTTTTATAATCGGACCCGTAGTTCCTAAGATTAGTTCGTTTATGCGAACAAAGTAAATCTTCAGCTTCATATATTAGTACGTATAGAGTACAGTATGCTGCACTTTGAAATAAGTATTAGGTCTAATACTTATTTCAAAGTGCAGCATAAATCACAAATAGTAGGAAAAACCACCGTTTAGCCTTCGTTAGTTTTATGGAAATGTCTTGACAAATATTGTATGAATCAACACAGTTCAAACTACAACCTTATATTTAATCATAAGCTTAGCCCGCGGCTTTACTCGCGTTTTATCGACATTCAAATCCGATTCTCAAACAGATTTTATATATTAAAAAAAAAAAAAAAACAACATCACAAACTATCGCATGTTTATCAGTACTTAGAAGGACTAAGTTGATAATTATTATTTGCAATATATTTATATAGTAGTTTATGGATATGTAAACATACTTTAGAATAATTAAACAGTGTAGTAAGATGGTAATTCGTATAGAAATGTTTGTTCGAGATATTAATTTATACTGCGCTAGGTTTGATGAAAATTGTATTGCAACGTGCGATTATTAATTATTTTTAACCGACTTCCTACAGCAAAAAGGATGTTCTATGTATGTCTTCTTTATATGTATATAGGTTTATGTTTTAAGGCAAAATACGTTTAAATGTGTTTGTATTTTGTTTAGTTGAATAGTTACTTCAAGCTTTTGTTTGCTGATTTATGAAGGCTTTTTAATACAAAAATACTTTTAGCATTAACTGAAGCTGGTTGTTCTAACTGACGATTTGAAAATGTTTTTGGTACTTCGATATTTAGGACTATAATGAGCATGTCACGAAAATATTGTTTGTATACTATAATTTTCATACATATATTTAACTTAAGTATATGACGGCGCCACGAACAATGTTTGAAAAATAACGGGCGGTTCGCCGTTCGCCGCCGGTTTATAAGCAGCGCGCGCGCACCACTCGCTCATTCGTGCGCCGACCGTTGCCCTGTGCACATCTGCCACAAGTTTACTTATAATTTATTTTAATACTAGTTATTTACGGAGTGTAATTAATTGTGATAAAACAAGTGATTGTGTGGAAACCCTTGTGTTTTACGGACTGTAAATAATTGTAATAAAACAAGTGATTGTGTGGAAACCTTTGTGTTTGCTTTTAAAAAAACACCATGTCGGACCCTGACGCTACATCAGAAGTTGCGGATCTGGACCAATCATCGCCACTAAATGAACCGAGTAATCCAATGGAGCAAATGATGTCATTTTCGACCAGTATGGAAGCGATCTTCAGGAAAATTGCCGACAATATGGCATCTCGGCAGCCTGTTCAGCATGGACCAGTAAAATTAGTCAGTTACGACCCGGATGAACCGGAATCGGATATTGTCAACTGGTGCACACTTAGTGAAATGATTATTGAGCAGAAAGCGATAGAAGGTATTGACTTAATTCTTGCCCTAACCCATTCCCTCAAGGGGCGTGCGGCAACCTGTCTGACGAATGTCAAACCGGACCAAATATCATGGCCGGCAATTAAAGAAATGCTGATATCAAGGTTCGCGAAGCCTATGATGATTCAAGATCATTTCGATCACATAATCAAATTTCAGTTGGATGGTAAAGAGAGCCCTGCTGAAGCGGGAATGCGATTGTGGCAATTAATTGAAAAAATTCCTGAAGTGAATATGCCTGAGGAGGTGATCGCCGGCTTCGCCATTTCCGTGCTATCTCAGTGTGATGAAAAGATTCGTAGGTAGCTAAATTCAGTGGTTATAAAGAACAGAAGCCAGCTCTTTCGCACATTGCGTAGTTTTACACTAAAGAGACGTAACGAAGACACTGGTTCAAGCGATTTGGACTCAAAACGCTTTAGGAGCGCAGCTTCGTTTCGTGGCAACTGCCACTTTTGCGGGAGACTTGGTCATCGAGGTCAAGACTGTCGCGACAAAAGATTTGGCATGAGGAACTCTTCACTGGCAGTCAAGAGGGAGCCACCACGCTCTTCAGGTTCTCCACAGGATCCTCGACCGCCTGTCGCCTGCTACGTCTGTGCCAGTCCCAGCCACGTAGCATCCGCCTGCCCTATGCGTTTCAAGAAGAAGGAAGAGACCGCGGGTGCCACTGCCAGTTCCAGCAAGCAGGTCAACGTGTGTACTCGAGCTGCGCATGGATTGATTGAGATAAGTGGTATAAAATTGCCTTTTGTTTTTGATTCCGGGTCAGAATGTAGTCTAATTAAGCAAAGCTATTGTAAGTTTCTTAAGGGCGAGCAGTTTCATGAACGAACGACATTAAAAGGTGTAGGAAGTAGTAATGTCATTTCGCCGCTACAAATTAAGTGTGCTACTAAATTCCAAAATCTTAAATTTGACATTACGTATCACGCTTTGCCAGACGAGTTTCTTAGTGAAGAAGTTCTGTTAGGCCGTGATGTTTTAGAACTAGGGATTTCCGTTCAGATTAGTAACGATAGCTTAACTTTTACTGAAAAAAAGATAACTAACTCATGTACAGTGTCGCAATTTAACGAAGACACGATAGACACCGATCTCGTAGGGTACGATAAACAACGGTTGTTAGGTATACTGAGAAAATACTCCAATAACTTTATACATAGTTTACCAACTACCCGCATTAAAACCGGTGAATTAAAAATCGATCTTATTGACCCTGCTAAAATTGTTCATAGGAGGCCATATAGTTTGTCTTCTCTTGAGCTTGATATCGTTCATAAAAAGATTCAAGAGATGTTAGATGCCAATATCATACGGGAAAGTTCGTCCCCATTTTCAAGCCCCATCCTATTAGTGAAAAAGAAAGACGGTAGCGATCGATTGTGTGTAGATTACAGAGAGCTCAATAATAATACTCGTCCTGATAGTTACCCCCTTCCTTTGATCAGTGACCAAATTAATAAATTACATGGAGCATGTTATTATAGTATTATAGACATGGCTTCAGGATTTCACCAATTGAAGGTTCATAAAGACTCAGTGGAGAAGACTGCCTTTGTAACACCAACAGGCCAATACGAATTTTTGACCATGCCATTTGGTCTTAAAAACGCTCCTCAAGTTTTCCAAAGAGCCATTAATTTTGCGTTAAAACCGTTAAATGATGATAGGATCCTAGTTTATATGGATGACGTACTTTCCGCATCAAAAACCATTGATGAGGGATTGTCACGACTTGATAAATTACTAGAAACCTTATCTCATGCCGGATTCTCATTTAACTTTAAAAAATGTTCATTTATGAAAAGGGAAATCGAGTATTTAGGCTATGTAGTGTCCTCAGGAGCTCTCAAACCTAATCCTCGCAAGGTTCAAGCCTTACAAAATGCCCCAAAACCCTCCACAGCTAAGCAAGTTAGGCAGTTTATTGGGTTGGCCACGTATTTTAGGCAATTCATTCCAAATTTCTCAAAACTACTCAAACCTTTGTATCCACTAACATCTGGCAAAGGCCGCATCATTTGGAGTGCTGAACATGAGAAAATTCATAGTGAAATAGTTAGACAATTGACAACAGAACCAGTACTAAAAATCTTTGACCCATCTTTGCCCATCGAGTTACATACCGATGCCAGTAGTGACGGTTACGGGGCTGTCTTAATTCAAAAGTATGATTCTCTCCCGCATGTTGTAGCTTATTTCAGTCATAAGACCACTAGTGCAGAAAGCCGTTACCATTCATATGAATTGGAAACGTTAGCCGTGGTAAAGTCAATAGAACACTTTAGACGTTACCTTTATGGCCGTCATTTTACGGTATATACTGATTGCAATGCTTTGAAAGCCTCTCACTCAAAAAAGGATTTGACTCACAGAGTTCATAGATGGTGGGCCATTTTACAATCCTACAATTTTGATATTGTCTATAAGGAAGGTCGAAATATGGCTCACGCGGACTATTTATCCCGGAACTCCCCTGTAAGTGAGCAAGCTGAAGTTGGTAATTCTACATTATCAGTTCAGAAAGCTCTTTCTTCTAAAATTGTTAATTTTTCGGAATTTAAAAAGGGATGGCTATCGGTTGAGCAACAACGAGACTCTGAAATTTCAGACATAATCTCTAAATTACAATCGAATCAATTACCCTCCGAAATCGCCCATACCTACGACATTAGGAAAGGCATACTGTACCGTAAAGTAGAACGCGCCAAAGTTACTAAGTGGCTACCAATCCTCCCACACTCTTTAATATGGTCGCTTATTAGCCATGTTCACAACGACATAAAACATCTGGGTTATGAAAAGACACTAGATAAGTTGTATGACCTTTATTGGTTTAGTAAAATGTCCAAATATGTTAAGAAGTTCATAGATTCCTGTGTGGTTTGCAAGTCTTCAAAGGGGCCATCAGGTGCCCAGCAAGTACGCTTGCATCCGATTCCCAAGGTTCCACTCCCCTGGCATACTTTGCACTTAGATCTTACAGGTAAACTCAGTGGTAAGAGCGATCGCAAAGAATATTGTTCTGTCACTATTGATGCCTTTACAAAATATGTCCTACTGAAGCACACACTAACACTAAATTCCGTTGACGCTATTAAAGCGATAAAAGATTCAGTAAATTTGTTTGGGGCACCGAAGAGAATAATAGTTGATCGTGGACGCTCTTACGACAATACAGATTTCAGGAACTTTTGTAAAGACAACAATATTGAATTACACCTTATCGCCACGGGTGCCTGCAGAGCAAACGGGCAAGTGGAACGCGTCATGCGGACTCTTAAAAGCCTACTGACAATAGCCGAAGGTAATTCCGATAGGTCGTGGCAGGAACAATTAGGTGAAATCCAACTAGCACTCAACAGCACTCGATGCAGAGTCACTGGCTTCACCCCAATCGAGCTGATGTTTGGAGTACAAGGTAACTCCTTAGGTATTTCCAGAATTGCTACAGGTGCTGAGAGTCCTGCCAGACTAGACTTAGGAGCGGCACGGTCTAGTGCGTCAGAAAATATAAAGAGACTGGCTCAGTCTGATATCTCTCGTTTTAACCGGGGTAAGGCTAAAGTAAGACCCTTTTCTGTTGGAGATTTTGTTTTCGCGAAAAGCGAAGAAAGACACCAATCTAAGTTGGACCCAAAGTATAAAGGCCCATATAAAATCACTGCAGTCCTAGAAAACGATAGGTACGAACTGAAGCATGTTAACGGAACCAATAGAACGTACAAAGTTGCCCATGAAAATTTACGCGAAGTACCCCGCGGTCCGTTAGGGTTTGCAGAAGTAGCTGAGACTTATAATGATGATGACGTGACGGCGGATGTAAGTCAGAGTAATAGTGTTCATGAAACTGATCGCAATAGTCCTAACTTGGTTGTAATTGGTGACACTGAGAATGAGTTCTCTGATAGCGACACTGTATCTGTTAATGGTAGCGTAAACCACTCGACCCAATCGACTGGCTCGCGTACCTTGAGTATTAATAGCGATTGTTTAGAGGATTCATCATCAGAGTCACCCGATTCAATTAGAGTTGTAACTACTGCCCTTGTCCACCACGATGGTAATTAATAGTAAAAAAGAATTGTAAAATTAAAGTAAATTAAAAGAATTAGAATATTTTAGTGGATGAATAGGGTTTCGATTGTGAAAAAAGAAAAAAAAAAAGCAAAAAAAAAATGATGCAAAAAAAAAAGGAAACAGAAGAGAGCGTAAAATTAGGGACGAGTTATTGAAGGGAGTCCGGTCCAATAACTCGGCTATAGGGATTGCAAGTCCGGTCTAGCATTTTGGCTATAGGGATTGCAAGTCCGGTCTAGCATTGCTACAGGGAAAATCTGGTCTAGCGCAGTAAGCTAAAGAGATTTCCGGACTAGCACGCTACAGGGAAACCTGGTCTAGCTCAGTAAGCTAAAGAGATTTCCGGACTAGCACGGATCGAGTGTAGTGTAGCCTTTTGTTATTAACCTCACAAGTTATAGATTAGAGACAGTGTGTCAGGATGAGCGAACGTTTTCTTGTCTTATCCCCAGGTGCTCAGAAGTCGCTCGAGGACGAGCGTGTGTCAGCATGGCCGTGACGGCGCCACGAACAATGTTTGAAAAATAACGGGCGGTTCGCCGTTCGCCGCCGGTTTAGCGCGCGCGCACCACTCGCTCATTCGTGCGCCGACCGTTGCCCTGTGCACATCTGCCACAAGTTTACTTATAATTTATTTTAATACTAGTTATTTACGGAGTGTAATTAATTGTGATAAAACAAGTGATTGTGTGGAAACCCTTGTGTTTTACGGACTGTAAATAATTGTAATAAAACAAGTGATTGTGTGGAAACCTTTGTGTTTGCTTTTAAAAAAACACCATGTCGGACCCTGACGCTACATATATATAATTATTATACATATAACTAGAATAAACATACAATTTAAATGTGTTTTTTATTGTACGTATCTCAGCTGAGTCATCTTACAAATTTACATATAGTATTTGAATATAATATACCTATATTTATATTGCTTTTTACTCAAGTACATTAGTATATATGTTTGTGGTTATTATGAATCGACTACCATATTTAGTTTCCTTTGGCATTCATCCAAGAACCTTTGTTTAATGATAATTAAATAATTATGTATTTTTTTATATTATTCCTTGCTGACACAAGCAATTTCGTCTGACCTTAAAAGAAATACTTTTTTAAACATTTTTCATTGATGTTTAGAATCTATGAGGCAAACCTTCGTCAAAAAATGGAATTTAACTCTAAAATAAGTTTATAATTCGAAACAGTAGACTCGACTAACAGTAACAGTAGGTTTAAGTTATCTCGACTTTGAGTAAGCTCATTTAAATTTGGAGGATGGATAATTTAGTATGTAGCCCGAGAGGACCTCCTCCCTTATCTATTTTTATAGCAAACTGCCATAGAAAGAAAGAGCAGTTTCCGAGTATTTTTATTTTAGTAAGGAAATAAAAACTCTATCCCTAATAATATGTCTCTAAAATTGCTTAGTACAGTTTTCAGTCCATATTTATATCATACTAGCAGTCCGCCCCGGCTTCGCCCGTGGTACATATTTACGTTTTCTCTACATAAGAACCATCCTCGTACTTCAAGGAATGTAATAAAAAAAGAATTATCGAAATCGGTCCACCCGTTCACGCGTGATGCCGTGACCAAGGAAAACGGGTTTCATTTATATATATATATATATATAGGTATAGGTATATATAGATTATACTATAGACAGCAAAAGCTTATATGAATGTAGATAACACCAGGTTCTTCTCTTCACAAAAAAATTACCCGGATATGTACACCTTACCTACTTATATTTTTAGTACTAAGCTTGTGAATTTTCATGTGAAAATCAAGAAATAAAGGAGCTTTAAGGTGCTTTAAGTTACTCTAAGTCTAAACTTTACTTAGCGGCAGTGCATAAGATTTCTTACTAAATTTCAGAATTTGTAACTTACTAAAAGTACGTAAATATTTCATCTTTGTCTGATGTCGCAATTAAATCTCTTCGTATTTTTTCTAATTCTTCAAAATCGGAAAATACGTAAACCCCATACGCAATCTGGTCATGACCTTTCAAGGTAATAATTAATTTCAGAATTTGTAACTTACTAAAAGTACGTAAATATTTCATCTTTGTCTGATGTCGCAATTAAATCTCTTCGTATTTTTTCTAATTCTTCAAAATCGGAAAATACGTAAACCCCATACGCAATCTGGTCATGACCTTTCAAGGTATTATCACCTTACTTATATGTAAATAAGGGATTGATTTGCGTGATCGCTCTTGAAGGCAAGCAAGCGTCTCTTGCCCAAGAGTCGCAAGTTCAGTGTTGAGTGAGCGTGCTGTGCGTGCGCATGTCTATAACGTTTTAATTTCGAATTTTTCGCGCCAGTTTGTGTGTGAACAAAATTGTTTATGGAATCGTTTCAGTGACACAGATTAAATAGAAAAAAGAAAAAAAGGAGGTAAGTTTGATTTTGGAATTTTGTTGATTTTTTTTTATTATTGTGTTAACAAGGTTATTATGGCAATTAATAAATTGATTTTTAATGTTTCTCGATTTGAGCAATTAACGTGGATGCGTCAACTGTCGTGTTAAGGCCGTTCAGGCAATAGATAAAAAATACTAGCAAACAAAACATGTTTGCTAGTATTTTTTATCTATTTATCCTTTGACTAAAGAATTCATAAAAAATTAGCATTATTTACATATTACAAAGCACTTAATAATATGTATTTGTTTCTACATAATTAGCCATTCTAATATGCGCGAGAGCAATAATAATATTAAGTTCTCCGAACGAATTATTTGAGTGATCTTAAAGTATATAGGTTTATTTAAAAAGGATTATTTAGGATTATTTAAAAAAAATGTATTAATTATTATCGCAGAAAAAAAGTGGTATAATAAAAAATAAAAGTAAATAAAATCAATCATAGTTTTTACATGCGCTTCTAGTAAAATTGACGTTGTAAAGATAACTTGTAGCGCAATGCAATAAAAAAAACATAAAATATATTATTAGTTAAATATGTTATATTATATTCTATTTTACAACGTATCGCGGATATAATATAATTAAAAAAACCTGTTTTAAACAATTGTTACAAAGAAGAATTATGAAAACAACATGTATTTATATATTCTATTATTCTATAAATAGTTAAGGACAATAAATAATAAAGTGATTATAATTAAATAATCTATTAGCAAGAACAATTCAAGCAAAGGCATGAAAAAATATTAACATAGCTATAAAAAGACATCACTACCATAAAGAACTATACGTATACATACATACATACATATTACATATACATCATACTCTCCAAAACAATGGTAGGATTACTGCTTGGAATAGCAATGTTAAATCCTTATTACCTTATATATATAAAAAAAATTGGTTGTCTGTAAAGTCGGTTTACTGACGATAGTTGAACGTGACAACGTCCGATTGTGCTTCTTTGTCGCTCGTTCCGCGCTCTCGCTTGCACTTCAAACCTAACATGGAACGCCTCAGAGCGAGGTAACGCCGCATGAGTCATGTTTTTTCGTGCGTGCAGCCGGCTCTATCGAATTATAAGACGTTGTCACGTCAAAAAACAACAAAAAATTGCGACTTATGGAAATTTTTAAATCTTAAAACTGTTCATGGTATTCCAGAGAAAATACTTTTCCAAGCCGACGATTGGTTCTGAACAAACCCTTTGTTTTAATGTATTTTTTATAATTTGTATAGGTTCTCAATTTTACTCGAACAATCACACGAATTTCTTAAACTAAAGCTTAGTAAAATAGCTTGGTTGTTTCTTTCCCAAACCAACTCAAAATACCTACATAATATACAAGAATTACGTATAAAAAATTTTTAGATAACCACCAGGTTCGTAAATGATATATATAATAACATCGTTAATTTCTTTATATGTGAAAAAATATAAGGAAACGGGACTCTACTTGTTTCTAACTAGGATCTCAAATTAAAACCAAATAAAATGTAATAACTTGTCAGTATCTAGGCAACTTATTAATTAGTCCACGTTAAACCAAATCTTGAATGTATCTGTTAAAAGTTGCCATACTAAATAATTATTTCGGTTGTTCGGCGAATGTTCTTTCATGATAGAATAATATAAAACGATGGTAATATCTTTTAGTTTTTAAAGTTGATAATTTATTTTCTATACATTAAAAATTGATCTGTAGAGCATTTTGTAGAGCCTTGTATTTTTCGTTTACTTCTTATATTATACGTTTTTTTTATATTCTACGACAAAATTTGATAATAATTTTTTATGTATAGGTAATTACAGTTTTTTAAGCTGTCATTACTTTACCCATAATCAAAATAACACGATTCAAAAATAAATTTTTGGCTTTATATCTTCAAACTGGTTTAAAACGAAATCCATTAATACACTTTACTATTTTTTAAATGTCAAGAATGTTTTGATAAAAGGACAGATGGAGCCAAAATTGTGAACATATGTATCTATAATAATATATATACCTATAGTAATTTAATTAAAATTAAAAAGCAGTTTTAAATTATGTACCTAATAATATGTTTAATATTGTACCTAATATTTTGTTGACAAAAATAAAAGTTGGATGTTTATTAATTGATAGTTATTAATTAGAATTTAACAAGAAACATTAAGAACCGGACACAATTAATATAAATTGGATTACTTGATTTTACTTACTTTTATTTTTTATTATGGGTACCACTTTTTTCTGAGATAATAATTAATACATTTTTTTTTGTTAATAAATGATACATTTTTATTTTATAACTTCTAGAAACGATTATAGCCTACAAATTTTAGATGTAGGTGATTTACCTATGTGAATTTAAATTTAAATAATTTATTTTCATAGGAATTGTGTGTAAAAACTAGTTTTCTGTATTACAAAATATTCAATATGGTCGAATAAAATCATCTATCCTGCAATTAATTCGTCATGTTTTTTAAACAAATGTATAAAATGAACTGTGTAGTTTCTGTTTTGTCAATTGACAGATAAACAATTATTTAAAAATTCAAAATGTCATACATTTAAGAGTTTAAATTTTTAATAATAATTAATAAAGTATTGAGTATAAATTCATAAATATGGTATGATAGAATTTTTTTACTTCTGACAAATAAAATTTATATTGAACTAGGTTTCCGCCCGCGGCTTCGCCCGCGCAGTTAAAGAAAAACCCGCATAGTTCCCGTTCCCGTGGGATTTCCGGGATTGCGTCATTTTCCCGGGATCAAAAGTAGCCTATGTCCTTTCTCGGGTATCAAAATATCTCCATACCAAATTTCATGAAAATTGGTTCAGTAGTTTAGGCGTGATTGAGTAACAGACAGACAGACAGAGTTACTTTCGCATTTATAATATTAAGTATGGATTAAATATTTAACAAAATATTATTTATATAAAATGGAATCGTTTTTAAATTATCAAATTTTAATACACGTCGTACTTTTTTCTTATATTGAGAGGTCAATTATTTATATTTTTACAAGTTTATTTGGCCGAGCATCTCTCATATTTTTTAAGTTAAAATAAATAATTTTAAATATAATTTTTTGCCCTATTTGTAAAATCGAATAATATTTTGTTTATACGAATCTTGGTGGTCTTTCGTATTACTAACTAGCTTACCGCCCGCGGCTTCGCCCGCTTTGTCAAAAACTTATTAAATTATATACTAAAACCTTCCTTTTGAATATGTCTATTTATTTAAAAAAAACCGCATAAAAATCAGTTTCGGTTATTTAAAGATTTTAAGCATACAAAGGGACATAGGAACACAGCAAGCTACTTTGTTTTATACTATGTAGTGATAATATCACAAGTAAATGACTCCTTATACTCTTTAACACTTATTGCGAAAAAGATACGTATTTTGGAACTGTTTGTGTAAAACTAATGTCCAAATAACAACAAAAAATCTTTAATTACTTACACTAAATTGCATCAAAATCGGTTCCGTTCAAAACATTGACGTAAACGAACAAAATAATAATCCTTTCTATAGTGACGTACATGCATGTGTCATTTATAACATCTCTTTTTTTAATTTTGTAATGTATTGTCTAAATGAATATTTCCAAAAATAAGTCGTATTAACTACATATTATTTATATTATGTTTGTTAGAATGTATGGATGTTTGTTACTCTTTTACACAAAAACAGCTGATCGGATCTGTATGAAATTTAGTACAGAGATAGATTATAGTCTGTATTAGCACATAGGCTACTTTTTATCCAGAAACCACGCAGGTATTTACTTTTTATTAAAAAAATAAAAGACAAGAACCGACAAATCACACTGAATGCGCAAACAAATAGTTGAAAACCTTTATAACTTCCTATGAACGTTAAGAAAGTAATACCACAGTATTACAATATTATTTCCTACAGTAAGGAAACGCCTTTGATGTCGCGCGATGCCGCCGCCAGCGTAGGTACTTACGCTGCCACACGAAAATACGCTAGGGTTGCAACAAATGGGAAATAAAACAATTGTGATTATTAATATTATGATGAAATCATTTATTCATATGTACATTCAAAATAATTGCGATTATTAAATCTGATGTAATTATTTGTTCATAAATATATAATTACAGATATTGCACTGCTAAATATTATTTACGTGGACACTTTATTTTTGGATGTTCTTAATTGTATATTATAACATTTAACTAAGTAATGCATTCGCATTGGGATGTACAATCTGATTAGAAAATAATGAGGACAACATATATACAGGTTGTCCCACTATTGGTATACTAAGCGCGAAGGGACTTGTAGTTTTGCATACACTGATCACGTAAAAAATACTTAAACAACAAAATTACATCAAAAAAAATTTGTTAAATTTTTCCTGAAAATCCATGTTTTCTTCTCTAGCTTCGCGCAGCCGGCATATACCGCTTCGCTAATGTGAGCATTTTGTCTATGAAAACATAATCTTAAACGATAGGTCACGAGCTGGTAGCAAAGCTGGGCGGGTTGCTTGTTATGGGTGTACACATAGTTTTAAGAATTCATCTATTTGAAAAAAAAACTGCGTCTGGAATTTTATAAGTATTTTTTACGTACTCAGCGTATGCAAAACTATAACCTCCTTTGAGCTTAGTATACCAACAGTGGGACACCCTGTATAGCTTTGATTTTAATTCAACAGATACAATTAATACAATCTTTCTGAAATATGTTTCCTTCTGGGATTTCAATGTAGATTTACATCCGTAAACGGAACAGTTTGTGCGCGCCATAATAGAATATGTAAGTACCTATGTATAATAAAATTATTACACAAAAAATACGACTGCGTCGTCCTTTCGCGCTAGGTAAGGCAAACTAAGCGTGTTTGCCTTAAGCTTTGGTCTGGTGATCATGACGCACAACGCTGAGGTATGCGGTTTGCGATGCCGGACACTCAATCATATGAAAAACGTCGACAATGTTCTCTTGTTCCGTCGCAGTATGCGTCAGCGGCGAAGGGCAAGCGCGGTGAGTGGGGAGGTGTACTCCCGCACAGCGCGGCGTCATTCTCGATTCAACGCTGCGGTGTGCGGGTATGCGTCACGGCATATATGAATGCGACAATATGAATTTTTTCGAAGACAATTTAATAGAATTAGTTCGCAGCTATCCTTCTTTATATAAAAATAAAGACAAAAAACATAAAAGTTTGATAATTAAAGAAAATTGCTGGAGGGAGATAGCTGAGAAGTTGAATAAAACACGTGAGTATTTTGTATACATATTTCTAATTGTTTATTCGACAGCGTTAGAATAAGTTTACATAAAAAAATGGCAAACATTACTAGTGACACATGAAACATTTTGATGATTCTGAGGTTGGAAACTTGATGAACAATTTAATTTAAATTTAATGAACAATTTAACTTGGTAGTGTTTATTTAGTGTTAAAGAAAATAAGCGATAAGTTTTGAATTACAGTAAAAGTTCCTTATTCGAGGGGTATATGTTCCATAAATATGCCGCGAATACAGAAACCGTGAATACGGAATGGTAATTTATATGGGATTATAGGGGATACGTTCCTAGGTGACGATTGAGATTTTTTTCGTGTCGAAACTCGTTTCTCATTTTTTTTTAGTTGACATTATAAACTAGGAAGAGTGCAGTAGACGTTACTCGATCACAATTTCTGTAACGAATGTGAAAGACGAAACAATAAAACACGCAAAGCGGCTTTTACTATAAATGGAACTACGTACGTACGTCTACCTTGGTAGCTGCGGCAAAATCAACTGACCACCTCTCCGCAGGGACGGTAAATGCTGCGTCGTGACGCTGCGTTGGGGCGCATACCTCAGCGTTGTGCGTCATGATCACCAGACCAAAGCTTTACGCGGCCCGCGTCGCCCGACCCCCCGCCAGTTCCCCTCCGTTTCTCTGCACAAGTACATTCGTTTCCGTACTGTATAGATATTGTAATACTGTGGTAATACGGTTAAATTATATTGAGCAAGGGACCTTTTGCAACATAAACATTAAACACGTCATTATATACCTACTTATACGAGTCTACATTTTGGCGGTTTTGTTCACTTTTTCGATGTGTCATGTGATAAGCCTTAATTAACAGGTTCTTAATGAAGTATTTATAGTTAGCCTTAATAGAACTGCTATGTAAACAGGTCAAAATATTGAATGAAATTGTTATTCTTTTGTCTAATTTTTTTATAAAGTGTACATCAGCTTAATCGATACTCAGTTTTTATCAAATCCAGCAACAAATCCAAATTAGATCCTTCCTGTCTCACACACGTAACTAAAGGCTGAAGAGAGAGAGAGCACGTAACTAAACCGTTTAGACGAAGAAAAGTGTATAGAAAAAGGAATAAATAATTTCATAAACTTCCCGACGACCTTTAAAATTAAATTATAACTTTCATTTTTTTCATTCCCACTTTTACCCCTATGTAGGTATAATAAGTGGATGAACTGATTTTGATACACTTTATCTAAGAACCAGCGTCGGAAAATATTCTGCCTAACAAAAAAAAACCGCATCTACGGTTTACCTGTTAGCCAGCTACGGTGTTAGCGCATCTACGGTTTACCTGTTAGCCAGCTACACAGAAATACATAGCGGTCAAACACATAACACCAGTCTTTTTGCGTCGGGGGTTAAAAATATAATACGACATAATTTAAAGGACATTTTATGTGGAAAATTTACCTATACCTACACCAGGGTAGATAATTTTTGAAACAAAAAAAAATCGCAGTAGGATGAAACCCATTAGAAAAGGATAAAAATATGATAAAAATGTAAGGAAAAATAAATTACGGTCAATCGGAGTTCGGGAAGTGGGAGGGGGGAGCTTTTAAGAGAAAAAAATGGTTTCTCTCGATTTCTCGATAATAATAACACCTGCTAATTTTTTTCTACATATTTTAATTGTACAGACATCACAGATGATGATTGATGATTATGACACTCTGAGTCCGTTTTAACTTAATTTTTATTCACCCGCATCAGTGCCACCTAAAAAATCTTTATATCGAAATTCGAGCAAAGCTAAGAAAATGAGAAATACGAGTTCTCAAGGATCGTTAGAGATAAGAGGCTTACTATTGACCGAAAACAACATGTGTTATGCTGAACTTGAAACCGCTTCACAACGAGAATTGCGGCTCACAGCTGACCGCGAACGGCATGTAGGTACTATCCTGTGAGACCGAAACCTTCACTGAGAGGGTATAACGTCTCACAGCTGATCGCAAATGGCATATTGTACTATCCCGTGAGACCGAAACCCTCACTGAGAGGGAATTACGTCTCACAGCTGATCACGATCGTCATATTTTATCTCGAGAATCTGAAACTTTTACTCAATATGAAGACCGTTTGACAAATAATAGGGTGCACCATAATATTATTCGATCTCTCGAAGATGAACATGAGCATAAGCAATGACTAGAGTAGGGACGCGAATATTACCATTATTTGAGACAATAACGATTAATAAGTTTGTTTAATGAAAGATTAAGAATTGAAACTATTGGTCTCTTAAAACGGACGAATAGCGAGAGGCCCGTCTTACTGCAGACAGATTTCGACATAGTCTTAATGACTTAGAGGTAAACATAGAAGATCAATCTACAAATTCGGTGGTGTGGTCCGACAAATATAAAAGTGGGTTTGCTTATAACCTCACAATTGATTACAGATCATCTTCTGTATAGGCGATATTAACGTAGTATGTTCTTTTTGTAATGCTTTAAAGTGGAGTAAGGAGTCGGCTTTCGTTTGAAGATACACCGGAACCTTTGAAATCACTACTTTTAGAGGAACATGTGCAATCTAAACAGTTCTTAGACAATATTCGCTCTTATAGTAGTGCGTTTTAAATGATCATTTGGTGCTCAACAATTATCAGAGGGTCCTTTCATGCTTACTTTTAAGATACAAGGTCAAGTTTATCATTTGATAGGATCCCTTTTGCCTGAAGGCCAACCTAAGTTTCTTTAAATATATTTTGTATTCGACTACGACGAATAGTCGAATACAAGAAATCAATATTTCTCGAATTTAAAACTGAACTCATTGTACAATTTTAGAACATGTTTCATCAGGTTAATTCGTATGTATGCGTTTTAAATCGACATTAGAAGCTTTTCCTCAAGATGGTGATATTAATATAAAATCGGTATAAATGCCGATAGACGGACGTCTATCGGCACTCAGGAATTCCCTGGGCGTGTTATAACGCCCAGGCCACAGTATTACAATTTTTCCTACAGTAGGGCGACGAATGTATTTTCGCATAGCAACGGAGGGGAACTCGTGGGGGGTCAAGTGACGCGGGCCACGTACCACAAACATGCTTAGTTTGTGGTACCGAGCGCGAAAGAAAGTCATCGTGTTTTTAGTAAAGTTACTATGTAAACTAACGTAATTTAATACTTAGGTACATATTCTATAATGGTGCGCTCAAACTGTTAATCTAAATTTAATTTAGATTATTATTTTAATTACTAAGTAATGTAGAATTTAAATCACATTCATTCATGTTTTCCTCAGATTTTCGATGTCTATGATTTTCGATGATTTTAAGATTTTCTTATCAGAGTATTCAATTTTAATGTAGTTAAATTTTATAAGAGACAATTAAGAACATTCAAAAATAAAGTGTCACGTATTTTTTTTAAACGACGAATGACGAAAAACGACGTAATCGCGGACGTCAGTCAGACGACAGTCGCGGGCAACAGCTAGTTTTTTTTATAAAGTGTACTTATAGTCTGTGAGAATTATTTTTTTATGGCGCTCTTATTGTAACCGGCCAGCTAGGAATTCCCGTCACGGTTTGAATTTTGTAATCGTATGTATAGTCTACATTCTATGACATAACTTTTGATTCTATATATTATATCTGTGGCGTATAATTTTAAGCGGGAATCGTGTGGGATATGATTTTCTTAGAATGAAAGGTATCATTATGTTCACGACATGTCTCAGATGAGTGGGTTGACATTGAACGTGTTTGTTTTGTAATTCTATACTGAATTCGCGATTATAATACATATTATTTATATAATTTTTGTAATATTATGATTTATTATGAAATGGTAATTTGTGACCTTTGATGGCTGAAGAGATATATCACAGCATCTGTGGAGTTCTGACCCCGAGCTGTCAAAGTCAATTTTCGCGCTATTTTTTGAATCTTGACTGCTAATTTTATTGTGCATGTACAGGTAAATTAGCTTGGAGAAATTTTTGCATATGTAGTGGTGTGTATATTACTCAGATCTTAGAGCGCGTTTCCACTATATCGTTCTGGCCTATACAAAAATGTTTCGATATCCTAACATTACTATTTAATTTTATACTTATTCCTAGCAACACTTTTGTTTTCAATAAAAACAAGTTTTTATTTGAAAGAATATGGTTTTGACTTTATAAAAAAAAATATATCATTCAATTTCACGTCCTAGAGCAAACGACAAGACGACTACCGTGAAACAATAAAATATCGTGTCCATAATAATTTGTTTCATAATTAATATTTGACCATAATAATTACGAAACAAAACAAATAAATAAATCGTCACTTGATAGTGGAAAGTGGAAACACGCACAAAAACAGAATAAACCAGTTTACGCTGTCCGCAGGTGCCACGTGCAGTCGTTTGGTACCGTTAGAACATAAAGCACACATTTCATTCAAAAATTATAATTATTACGTATAGACCGGGAGATATTGACACAAAATTTCGAGTCATTTGTAACAGGATGGCGGTTCTACAGGGGTCTTAGTACGCAATGACAAAAAGAAAAACGATGGTGTGAACACTGGTACCGGCGGCTTAGTCGCGTGGGCGTTAGTCGAACTCGTCGGAAAAATAGCGAAGTCAAACAATTTGTAACACAAAAATTTTAGAATTTACCGATAGCCCATAAAAAAGAAGTAGGCGGTAGTGTCATGCCATACTTTTCCGGTGTGACTTACAGCCCGCCATACCGACGCAAATGTGTTGATTTAAAAAAAACAATTCAACCATTTGTACCAGGCTAACTTTTGCACAGGTAACCATCGTCGTGCAGCCATTTACGAAAATCGCCATGCCATACTTTTCGGACGATTCCAAATGGTCGCCATACCGCCGAAAAACTGCAAATTTTTTTTTTTCGCCAAACTTTTTGTACCAGTATTGCATTTGGATTTTTGGAGAGTATTTGATAAAATGTGACCATTATTATATTTACCATACTTCTAGTAGGGGGAAAAAGTGCTGCCATACTTGAAAAATTAATTTAGTATTAATTTATATAAGTGAAGATTTCCACCACCTAGATCTTTGAAATTTTGTATTTATATTCGTTGAACCTCAAACTTACAGGAAAAATTAGTGCCATACTGTTACTAATCGTTCAAAATACGAATAAAATCTTACAATAAAAAAAAATCTTATACACATTCGCCACCTCCCACAGGTATGACATTATCACACTTCTATTAATTATAATCATTCAGGAGTTGTTGAAAAAAAAATTTAGGGTGGTAAATGGTTCGGCGAAAAAAAAAAAATTTGCAGATTTTCGGCGGTATGGCGACCATTTGGAATCGTCCGAAAAGTATGGCATGGCGATTTTCGTAAATGGCTGCACGACGATGGTTACCTGTGCAAAAGTTAGCCTGGTACAAATGGTTGAATTGTTTTTTTTTAAATCAACACATTCGCGTCGGTATGGCGGGCTGTAAGTCACACCGGAAAAGTATGGCATGACACTACCGCCTACTTCTTTTTTATGGGCTATCGGTAAATTCTAAAATTTTTGTGTTACAAATTGTTTGACTTCGCTATTTTTCCGACGAGTTCGACTAACGCCCACGCGACTAAGCCGCCGGTACCAGCGTTCACACCATCGTTTTTCTTTTTGTCATTGCGTACTAAGACCCCTGTAGAACCGCCATCCTGTTACAAATGACTCGAAATTTTGTGTCAATATCTCCCGGTCTAGTAGTTTAATTGTTAAATTTTGTATTTGTTGATTGTTGTTATTATTTGTATTGTTATAATATTTGTTGAAGTGTTTAATTTGTGTGTAAGTGTTGTAACTTTATATTGTTAATTCAAAATGGCTCCAGTGTTAAAACATGGTCGAGGCAAGCCTTTGACTTCTCAAACTAAAGAATTAAACTTTAAATGTCGTTTCTTTTTCAGGTTAGTAAATTTTTCATTTTAGTAACATTGTTAATGTAAAAGTTATACGTATGTTAAATGTGCAAATATTAAAATAAAGTCTCATCTTTTTCAGAGGAGAAACACATATAGTTTAATTTAAAATCCCTTATATATATAAAATAAAAACTAAAAATAAAATGTTGTTTTATTTTATTTGCTGACCATACACTACTACAAACGCAAAAATTTCTCCAAGCTAATTTACCTGTAGATTGATATGAAATTACTTGACATATAAAGAAAGGGAGCGTCTATATCAAATATTTTAATCATAAACAGGTTTTAATTTATTATTGTAAGTAATAAAAAAAAAAAGACGGGTTGCACTCCGGGAGTGCCGGCAGAAGTGAAAACTTGATTATTAACGTTGAGCATGTTTGATATCCATCCGTCTTACGCTTTTTCGATCAGGGTCACGTGTCCTGACGCGAGTTTAAGATTTTATACCCAACGCCGCTAAAGAAGTTTTCACTTCAAAAATAACAAAAGGCTTGTAGATTTTTTTTGTGTGTATTCTACCAAAAAAATTATTGATTTGTGAAACGATTTCTATATATTGATTCTTCGTCTTAAAGATACGAGGCCGTCGTTTTTTTTGTATTTTTTATTTCCGACTTTACAAATGTGCGTTTTAGCTTCAAAGATCTTTCTCGAATATCTATAGTATCAAAACAAGTTAAGTCCTTGTGCAAAGAATGATTTTTATTTATAGAAATATTAAATTATCTAATATTGAATTACAAATCGTTTAGTAAACTTGTTTAAATCTATTTATAATTATTGGAATATTAAATTACATTTTAATAAATAGGCAACTATAAAAATACGAAATATCCGAGTTAGCTTAATATATGTTTTAAACCAACGCGTATTTTTGTAATAGCTTAAATAAGACACTTAGTTATAACACTGAGACATTTTTTACAAGAAAAACTTCAAGCTATGGTATGTATAAGTAAATAATATTATGTACTTCGAAGGCAAGCGTGATATTATTGAAGTAAGACGTATATTATTACCATATTATGAAACACAAAACATTAATACAATTAAAGAGTCGTTAAATTCTAATTAACATTTTTAGTTCAAAATAATAATACCTAGGTCAAAATATACAGTTATTGAATAATATGAAATCAATAGATGGAATTAAATAACAATTATTATAGTATTGAAAATTATTATACAAAATCATTATTTGCAATTAAATATAATATACTAGAGGTCCGCCCCGGCTTCGCCCGTGGTACATATTTCGCAATAAAAAGTAGCCTATGTCCTTTCTCGGGTATCAAAATATCTCCATACCAAATTCCATGCAAATTGGTTCAGTAGTTTAGGCGTGATTGAGTAACAGACAGACAGACAGAGTTACTTTCGCATTTATAATATTAGTATGGATTATTAACAATATTATATTTTAATATTGAAATGAGGACTCAAGAACATTGATATTATGCTTAGTATTATATACGTTTTTGACAAGGTTAAATTCATCTTAATTTTGAGAAATAAACATTATATTTTATATCTTACTGTGCCCGGTTTTACCCGCATTTATCCGCTCCTTGATGATGATGATATACAGCCTTATAGCCTTCCTCGATAAACGGACTAACAATCAGAACAGATCTAAAAGTGAAACAGTGAATTTTTGTGAATTAGGTTCTTGAGTTTAAGCAAACAAAGAAACAAACAAAAATAAACTCTTCAGCTTTAAATATGATTATAGATAAACAATAATATGATGCAAGCTTGCGATCTAAGTTTCTCGCATTTACAAATAGATATATTATTCTATACGTACTCTTTTTTATTTATTGATAAAACGAAACCGTAAGAAGGCCAAAGTTGTATAAAAATCGATATTACAAGCCGTACAGTGAGTGCAGCAAATTATTTATCAAGTATCAAGAGTGACTTAACGGAAAAATCCCGGGCATTGACTTTTCAATCTTTATACTCTTATTATTTCGCTTTTGGTTTAACCTTTTGTTTTTTTCAGTGTACTTGATCTTCACTTGGCTAAATATATTTTATTATATCGACTTGATTTCTGATATATTTTTTATTTAACTTGACTTCCAGTATCGTATTTTATAAGAACCTGAAACAATTGGAAAAGTATTATTTTTATTTACCTATTTTGACGATTCAAAAGCGCTTCTAAAATATGAAGTCTAGTTGAATAAATATTGAGCTTGAGTTCATTTATTTAGTGAACTTCCAAAAAAAGAATACAGATAATATTTTATGCTTTCATAAAATGCATAGTTCTGTACCTTTTATTACACGAAATTTAAATTTACTATACAGTGTGTTAAAATACATAATAATTCGAACATTAAATATTATTATTAACGAAACAGTTTATTTTTATCTTTGATATCACTATATAGTATAAAACAAAGTCGCTTTCCCTGTCCCTATGTCCATATGTCCCTATGTCCCTTTGTACGCTTAAATCTTTGAAACTACGCAACGGATTTTGATGCGGTTTTTTTTAATAAATAGAGTGATTCAAGAGGAAGGTTTATATGTATAATAACATCCATTAAATAGTGGAGAAGTACTGTTATTTTTGAGGTTTCTAATGTGATGTCGTAAAAAATTACATTTTTTCCGCTTACATTGCAAACGCAGGCTGAACCCTACGAGTTTTATCAAAATAATGTACTAAGTATTATACACATTGAAAAGGTCTACAGAAAAGTCCGCGATGGTATATGTCTATCTCTTATGGATAACCCACAAAACTTTTTTTTGTCATTTGCTTTTTACGACAAATAATGGCTAATTTTCGATGCGATTTTAACCAATACAGCATTAATCCTTAACCAATTAAATACCTTGAATACATTGTTCATTTAATATATATCTATATGGCCCTTTACACCGTATGATTTAAGTGAATATTTTCGAAGATATTACAGATTTAAAAATTGCGGGACGTAGCGTTTGCGGCGGTACCGGCCGGCCGCCCGGCTATCTATTTTATACCCGTGCGAAGCCGGAGCGGGCCGCTATGTTTTTATATACAACGTTCACAGTTTTTCTGTAGTGTATTTAGTATCAGCATTGCACCCGTGCGAAGCCGGGGCGGGTCGCTAGTAGATAATATAAAAGACCAGAACTGAATTAATTTTTTATTTCAAAGCGGCAATCACTACATTCATTTAACAAAAGAATATAACGAAGCTAAGCTTTAAAAGAATAGTTTAAACTCTTTAAAGTCATCGACCTCCCAAAAGCTTAAAATTAATCAAGATTGTTTCAAATGATTGTGTTTATTAACTCTGTTGTTTTTTAGAATTGGTGCGTAAATATTTCCTAAAATATTTCCTTTTCTATAAAGAAACAAAGGCGTATAACTGGTTTACACTATTTGTTATGAAGAAAAAATAAACATATATAAAAGCACAATTTTATAGAGTTGTTTATTTAATAATAAATAAATTTGATTTAGTTTTTCGCTATAAAATTATTTACAATTTGTGATAGATAGGAACATATAAAATATAAAGTTTGGAAAATCCAAAAGTGCACGACTCATAATGCTCATTTAATTATGAAATATAAAAAAAAAAAAAAATATATATATATATAGATATACAGTCTTGTAGTTTTCGTTTTTTATTAATTGCAATTAAACGACACTGAATTAATTAATCATTCGCATTCAGTGACCTACAATCGTCGATTAGAATATTAAAAAAAAAAAATTAACTCAAATGATGGATTTTTTCACAAGTTATAGTGTTTTCAGGTTTCACACATGACGGACAGGAAAATTTTTTGACCTATTTCGGTGTTTTTTTCCAATTCTATTGAAGTAAATCAATTTTTAAAAAGTATGGGATTAATCTCCATTAAATTATCTCGACAATAGTATGCAAAATATCTTGATTCCGTGAACTAACAAGGCTATAATAATAAGAATAGCTGCAAAAATGAGGCGAAAAAAATTTTTCGATCGTAAAGCACTCTCTGATGCTTCGCATCATGAGTCGTGCAATATCGACGTATTTAAATAGTTTCTTAACTTACTTTTCTCAAAAAGAAAATTTCTCAATTTTTCAATATGTGAAGAAAAAATATTGCAATACAAATTTTACATTGCTGTCATACAAAACTTTGACATTTTTGAAACTTTTGTATATATAATATGTATTTACATTACATTTCTTTGTTAATATTACGTTTTAAATTAAATTTATATGCATAGAAAATATTAACACTATTTAAAAATTGTAGATTTATAAAATTATATAATCATAAAACATGTTTATTAATTTATCACCTGTGAGATCTAGTCATTGTTTAGATTTTTTATAGAAGTAGTATAGTATAGTAGTACTAGGATAGTATTAAGCTATTGCATAGCTTCTATCGCGGGCCTTGAGCGCGGGGACCGAATCGAGAAATTCCGTAAACGAAAAAACCTCACGCTCCCCACTCCGACGGGCACGGAGGTGTGGCTTGAAGGCATCAGGCATGCTATGCAATAGCTTTACCGCAGCAGTCCCCGAGTGCCACACGTCTTTTTTTGTATTATCTGTGGCTGTAGGTAGTAGGTATTTATTTATGTATTAACATTGAAACATAATTAAATTAACACTAAATTATTCACAAATGCCATTCTTTATTGCATTTAACAAAATTATATATCTATAAAATAATTAAGAACTATTATACAAATCTGAAAACATGTATTTACGTGATTTTCTGATAAAAGAGTCAAGAATGTCTTTTCTGCCATAATCATCTGTTTTTAGGCAATAGAGCAAAATCATCTAAACAACATATACTTTTAGATGTCTAATAGGTAATGCTTTTGTCATATTATGTAAATTATTTGCAATTTTAACTTACAGATATAGGTATAATATTATTGTTCTGGATAAGCTAAACGGAACATATCCAAATTTTTTTTAATTGGCCATAAGAATATAACCTGTAGGCTTTTACTATTTCTTTACTCCTAAATCATTAGATTGAAATCTAAATTTTGATTAAAAACTTTTCACAAACATAATATAAGCAGCAATATGTTTTTGTTACACATTTAATACTTTATTTCGTCCGTATATCAATATATTAGAACTAGGAAACTTTGATAGTTTTCAAGGTGAGCGAGATGAAATAAAATTTGTAGATATATTAGGAACTTTGAACCGTGAAATTATTCATCGGTATTTTTTGTGTGATATTGATATTTTCTCGAAGTTTTCCAAGGATTTCGTGGAATGCCCTTGTTCTGTTAGATCATAGGTATTTATGAAGGAAGTTGTAATAAATAAATCTAAAATACGAACTGTAAAAAGATGTCGAAGCTTATGGAATAGTTTTTAAGCTATTGCATAGCTTTTATCTCGGACTTTTAGCACGGCGACTGAATGTAAAAATTCCGTAACGAAAAAACCTAACACCTCCCACTCCAACCGGCACAGCGATGCGATGCTATGCAATAGCTTTACCGCGGCAGTCCTCGAGTGCCACACGTATTTTTTTTTCTTGGCGGTATTTCATTGATAGCCAGTCTTGAGGGAGAATAGCCTACTGCCAAGGATTTAATACATTCAATCTAATTTTGCATTACCCGTTTTTATATTTTATTATGTTTAATTAAGTTACAGATAAATAAACAATATTATTTAACATTCCTCACGACGATATCTTGTGTTTAAAAACTAGCTTACTGATATTTATCGTGATAACAGCAAATTATAATATTAAACTAGTTTTGATGGTATTTTTATGATAGATGTTATTATTCATTAACTCTTATACTAACAGGTAATTTATTAAGAAATGCTAAACCAAGTAATAAACTCATGATTGTGAAGGAAAATCCTATCAAAGTTAAGACAATTAATAAAAAAAGTCTCCTTGGCAACTCAGAAAAAAGAGCAAAGTTTTACACGAAAACATTATTCGAAATAATTAATCATGATCGTCATTTTTTGTATTTTGTAGCAAAATATACACCAAGGTCTTATTAAATACTAGCTTTCCGCCAGCGGCTTCGCCCGCTTTGTCTAAAACCTAATAAATTATATACTAAAACCTTCCTCTTGAATCACTCTATCTATTACAAAAAACCGCATCAAAATCCGTTGCGTAGTTTTAAAGATTTAAGCATACATAGGGACATAAGGACATAGGGACAGAAAAAGCGACTTTGTTTTATACTATGTGATGATAAGCTATAACGGTTGGTTATTTTATGCAAGCGATGCCTCTAATACTTTTACAGCTTTAAGCATATCTAGCTTTCTGCTGGTGAAAGAATTTTCAAAATCGGCCCAGTAGTTATAATTTCAAGGGATGTGGAATAATGAAAATTGTATTGGCAAAGAGAATATTCTTTGCTGCCGTTCATTTTAGGGTTTTATCTGCAAATGATGATAATGTTCTTGATAGCGTAGTTGATGTGGAAAAGTGTCCTTTTTGACGTAAATTTTCAAGTCATATATTATCTAAATTTAAAAAACGTCAAAAGAACATCAAATAAATTTGAAACCGGTAAGTGTGCTACACTATAATAGACTACCATAGACTACGTTATCTCTTACTAAGCGAACCAGTGATCAAAAGCTTGTTTGATAAATCCATCTATACTGATATTATAAAGCTGAGAGTTTGTTTGTTTGAACGCGCTAATCACAGGAACTGTTGGTCCGATTTGAAAATTTTTTCGGCGTTAGATAGCCCATTAATCGAGGAACGCTATAGGTATATGATATTATGTATATCATCACGCTTAGACCAACAGGAGCGGAGCAATGCTGTAAAAACCTCGGGGCGCAGCTAGTTGATAAATAAAATATATGCAAGGAAAACCGTAAGGAATAAATTATTAAAATACACAGTAAAATTATAAGACTGTTGTTTATTGCAGCGACCTAAATTTATGATGTATGTTTTTAATAAAAAAAAAAAGACGTATAGCACTCGGGGACTGCCGCGGTAAAGCTCTACACTGCTAAGTGAGTAGTAGTGCTGGGTACTCACTTAGCAGTGTAGCACGTAACGTATCAGATACGGTATCAACCTGCAAGTGGGTACGGCTCGTCCACGGTCTTCCGCGTATACTACGCTACGTTCTAGCTACGAGCTGCCGGATCCGCAGTGCTCGCAACGACGTCACGCCGCAACATGTCTCAAATGGTGGCTAGTGCTGCGTTCATATTCATGTATAATATTTTAAATAATTATAAAAGCCCACGTCGATTTTGGCAAAGTGAAATTTTCAGATAGAAATCGTTCTAACAATTTAGTAATGGATATGAAGTCTCAAGAGATTAGTGGACATTTCAAGAATTTCACTCGTATGTCGAGTACATATTTTGAGTACTATCATGCTATGCCTTCAAGCCACACCTCCGCGCCCGTCGGAGTGGGGAGCGTGAGGTTTTTTCGTTACGTAATTTCTGGATTCGGTCCCCGCGCTCAATGCCCGCGATAGAAGCTATGCAATAGCTTAAAAACATTAATTATATTCCTTCAATTTGAAGCCATTATAAACCCCAAAATGGTCTAGATATAAATTAGCATTTTTATAGCAGACCTTGAAGTCCATCTTACACTAAGTTTTCTGATTCTTAAATCATTCTTGTTTTCCGTTTTTATAATAAAGATAGCATCTTAACATTACAGCAGATTAACGAGATCATTGTTTTGCTTCTTCCAAGCTTTGACGTAAGTAGTAAAGTCTGGTACAATGGCTAGCGTGTGAACTCTTGTTGGAGGTCGTCAGTTCGTTTTTATTAGGAAAAAATAGTCAGACAGGATCAGACCAAGATAAATACTAAAATAGTATTAAAATGTCTTCCGTTTTAGATAATATGGAAATGTGCAACGTGATGAAATAAAGGTTTAATTTGTACATACATATTAAATTCACACAGTTGATAGCATACATTCTGTGTGCTATCAACATAAAATGCAGACATTATTTTATATTTTTAAATCATAACTAGCGGTCCGCCCCGGCTTCACCCGTGGTAACATATTTACGTTTTCACTCCATAAGAACTACTTGTATTTCAAGGAATATTATAAAAGAAGAGTTAACGGTTCAGCCGTTCATGAGTTTTGCGCATACCAACACATATTTTAGCGATTCATTAAAAACATAGTAAAGATTTTGTTTCTCTCATGTTTTTTTATGGTTAGCAGTAAAGGGTAAAACAATTACAACAAACAATGCATCTGAAATATATAAGAAGTTGATATAAACAAACGTTATCCAAAGCTTGGTAATCTAACTGCCTCGAAACTAAATCAATTTATGAAACAAATGTCAAACGCATACGTTCCACACGCACAAGAGGATAATTTCCACGCGATTTTCACTTATAATAACACAAGAGCTTCAAAATTATCGGGTATTTTCCGATAGGTTCGTTGCAAACAAATGAAGGAGTCAAGTTTTTAGTCAAGGTTAAAAAATCACGAGCGCGAAGCGCGAGTGATTTTTCCTGAAAAACTTGACGACTTTATTTGTTTGCAGGGAACCTTGAGGGAAATGCCAGATAATTTTGAAGCTCGTGTGGTATTCGGGGGATTATTTTTCCGTCCCAAATGTCGGCCAATAATTTCACAATTGAATTCAACCTGTCAGTTTGACGTCAACGACCAGAGAAAATTTTCAAAAAATTATCAGTATAATACCATGTAGGTTGTACCACGTGACGTCGAATGGTGCAATTCTATTGGTCGATATTTGGGTCGGAAAAATAATCACGTCAAATAGTATGATAATATGATATTGAAGGAAACATATACCTTAGAAATAAATAAAAGAAATTTATTTTACAAAATTATCACTTTATTTCTTGAAAAAATTGATCTGTGAATGGTTTAATAGTACATAATATGTCTGTATATAATAATGCTACATTTAAATTAATATCAACAAATTATTTGTTATTTAGTTAATTAGTTATTAAGATCTACTCTTTGTTCAATAAGAGCTGATAATTTTATAAATTCTTCTACCTATCCGACTAATAAACTAATACACAATAATTTAAAAGTGTCATCTTAAAATGTAAAAGTCGGGTAATAAGAATACATTTTTGAAATGGTTGTTTGATTCGACGAATAAGTTTTAACCTATATAATAGAAAAAATTTAATAAAATAAAAGTGAATGAAACAAAACACTTTAATAAATAATACCTATAACGTGAAATTATCTAATTATTCGAAGGGCGTGTGAAAGAATTTCTTTGATTGACGTGATCGAAAGAAAAACACGCAGAGATACAAAAATTCGCTATTTTTTGTCACGTATTGTTATCGAATATAGTACTGGGAATTTATTTAGTTGTAATAATTTATTACACGTCAATATATCCAGTTATAATATTATGTATTTAATAATGTAAATCGCAAATTCAAAACTGCACGAGTACATACTTACATACGTCACGTTTTCAGGGTTTGATAAAAAGATTTTCAGAGTCCAAATATAAAAAAGCAAAATAATCTTTACTGATCTCACAGATAATTTAAATAAATTCTGTTTTAAGGTTATTTCCGAGGCTATAAAGAAGAATATCATTTTTTTTTAAAACCTATGTGTCTGAGTTTTTCAATACTTTAGCGTGCTCTAGCTGTTAAATCCGCATTGCTTCGTTCCTATTGGTCTTAGCGTATTGATATACAGCTTATAGCCTTTCTCGATAAATAAACTATGTAACAATAACATATTTTTTTTAATCGACCCCGTGGTTCCTGAGATTAGCGCGTTCAAGCAAACAAACAAACTCTTCAGCTTTATAACATTAGTAGGTAGTAGGTACAGATATAAATCTAATCATTTAAAAGTTATGCATCAAATGTATAGTAAAATAAACAGATACCTTTGAACTTGTTTAACCTTTGCCAGATATTTGTCAAGTACAGATTTACGCAAGAAAATAAGGTTGTAGCACAGATAAGATACTTTACGTTGTAGATAATACAATGTATGAGAAACAAGTTTTTTCGCACATGATTTTAATTTTTTATAATTGTTTCGTAAGCTCATTGTAAATTTCGTGCTTTGTTTTATTATCATGGTTCATGTTGGACTGTTTTAAAACTCTATCATTAATTTAATTAGACTTTATTTAGAAGTTCTTTGATACGTCATATTTTACATACCTACATAAACGTTTTTATTTTTTACCACCAGTTCGGAACGAAATTTCTACAGAGGAGAGACAGCATCAAACTCTTTAGGTTAAGTAAAATTTTATTCTAGAAGGAAGCCTCATAAATTGATACCTTGATTGCCATTGCCATTTGTACGACAGTACGAACTCTACTACTTAGGTAATCCACGCAAATATTGTATGAAATTTTATAACAGAAATAGACTATAGTCCTTATTAGCATAAGCTACCTTTTAACCAAGTACCATGCGAGCGATACCGCGGGTGCAAGCTAGTATAAGACAAATTACGATTTACGAAATCGCAAGATCAAAACATCGGTTATATTATGACCTTCAAACGAAGAGGTCATTGCCACTCTGTGACGTGGTACCTCTCCTTTCGAAATATTCCAAATGTATACGTTTATGTATTTCCCCTTTTTAATGAGGAAATCATTAATTATTACTTTCGTTTAAGGCATATTTATATATTTTAATAAAACCATGACGTGACAAATAATAACAGTAATTTTAATAATGATTATTATCCATACTGTTTTAAAAACTCGTATTACAAATTGTTATTTAATCTCTATCCTATCGTCAATTATTATTTATTGGTGTACATGAACTTCTTGTTATTAATTTAAACTCTTGCTCTTATCCGGAAAAAGTGAATAAAAGAAATAAATATAATAATTAGGGTAAATAAAAATGAACTTAATAAATTCATTTAAAACTAGATTTCCGCCCGCGGCTTCGCCCGCGTTTTCAAAGGAAAACCCGCATAGTTCCCGTTCCCGTGGGATTTCCGGGATAAAACCTATCCTATGTGTTAATCCAAGTTACCCTCTATATGTGTGCTAAATTTCATTGTAATCGGTTCAGTAGTTTTTACGTGAAAGAGTAACAAACATCCATACAAACTTTCGCATTTATAATATTAGTAGGGTGTTTAATTAGACATTTTAATGGAAACTTACCCGTTGACTCTTTTTCATTTTAATTTTTACATAAACATAAACAAGTAGTCTAGTTATAGGTGAATATTATTATATTTTCGTAATTTCTCATTAATTTTGCACATGTCTCTTTCCAATTCCAAAATTAAGACGAATAATTCTGATGTATATCAGATAAGATTGGTAGCTTATTTCAATGATTCGAAATATTTATTGTCTGCACTTCACACATATTTTATGGTTATTTTGCTCCGAAATATTCCATGTCGTGATGCAATTTTAAAACTGGTTTACAGTTTACACGATCTCGCATAGCTTGTTCGTGACGTTCGCGTTATTGTAACAGCTAAATCAGCTGTCGGTGTAATCAGACGTGTACAAAGTTTTATTTTTCTATTAATTAATAGTTGCAAATAGAAAGTGTGCTTTGGGATATCGCAAATAAGTGTCAAAATTGAATACAATTAGTGACTGCGGTAGCCGCTCTTCACCCCCTCGAGTAAACAGGACAATACATATAATTCATCTCACCTGGCAGGCATCGCTCTATTACTGCGTGTTACTGCATACGTCACACGATAAGGATGAGTCTACAAAGAACGCCACCTCTCGATAATGTTAAAAGCGGTAGTGGAAGTGGTTCATTTCCTGATCTACGCAAATTACAACTGGAGGAAAATTATAGTAAGCAGAGATTGAAGAGAAAAATAATTGATACTGATTCTGAAATTAGACAAGATATATCAAATTTTAGAACCGAAATGATGAATTTTCTTCAAAAATTTACCGAAAAGCAGGATGAAAGGGCAGAAAATCTGGTTGAGACAATATCCGAATTTAAAAAGGACTTAAATAACATAAAAAGTACTACCGAAACATTATTATTGGAACAAAATAAAATGAAAAATGAAATTGAAAAATTAAAAACTCAAAATTTGGACTTCCACGAGCGAATTAAATATTTAGAAGACACTATGTCTAAAAATAATTCAATAATTCCCGCAACTTCGGACTCACCCCAGCGCGTGTATGAGAACATGGCCTTAGAATTGCAAGAACGGAGTCAACGGCAACACAATATAATTATTGTAGGAATACCCGAGTTAAATAATAAAAAATCATCTGAAAGGCGTGAATATGATTTTAAATGTGTATGTGCTGCAATTCAGACTATATATAAAGAATGTCCGTCTCCAGTAAAATGCATACGCTTGGGTAAATATCGTCCGGGCTATAATAGGCATATTAAGGTATGTTTCGAAAATAAAAACACTGTTTTAAAATTATTGCGCAACAAAACATCAACAAATCAATCCAGTGAAAATATTCGCATTTATTCGGACCAAACGCCAATGCAAATAAAGTATATGCATGATTTGCGCGACGAAATGGCACGGCGATTGAACAATGGTGAGTCAGATTTAGTAATTAAATATGTAAAAGGTGTGCCGAAAATTATCAAAATTTCAAAAAACTAATCGACAACGTCAACATAAGCAATGATTTCTCCTCTATAGATATAAGTTACCAGAACGTAAATACTTATACAGATATACGCACTACTGCTTCATCCTTACGCTTTTTTTATGCAAATATGCGTAGCCTCGTCAAAACTGGAAAGCTTGAAGAATTAAAATGCATTTTAAAATCATTTAATTGTTTGATTCACATTATTTTACTTACGGAGACTTGGATAAAATCGAAAACCGAAGCAGATTTCTTAGAAATACCTAATTATGTACATATTTACAATATCCGAACTGGAAGCTTGGGTGGTGGCATATCTATATATATTCACAATAATATTAAATTTAAAATAAAGGAAACCGTTTATAAACAGGGAAATCATTTTTTATTTATAGAACTCATTAAGTTTTCTATGTTAATCGGCTTAGTGTACAAACCCCCTAGTTCCAATATAAATGATTTTATACAAACATACTCTCTGTTATTAGAAAAAAACAAAACAAAAATCAATTATATTTGGTGATTTTAATATAGACCTTATGAAAAAGAATGCAAGAAGCATGGATTATGTTGACACTATTAGCGAATCAGGCTATCACATTATAAATAATTTAAGTGAAAACTATGCTACCAGACAAACAGCATTAACAAAAAGTATTATAGATCATGTTTGCACAAACTTGCAACAGGCTCAAATACATATGGCGTTGATTAGTTCATCACTGTCTGACCACAGACAAGTGTTCATTGAACTCAAAAAACACAAAACGCCCGTGAAACAAAAAAACAAATACATAGCTATTGATTACAATAAATTATATAAAAGCATTGAATTAAGTAATTGGAAAAATGAAGATAATAACTATACTAATTTAGAGACGTTTATTAAAGAAAAAATTGTAAGTGCTGAAATAACAAAATACAAAATGGCCAATTTACCTAAATCTGACTGGATTAATAAAACAATACTCAATTTGATTGAAGATAGAAACAGAATTTGGCATTCTTATCTATGTGACCCACATAATACCGCTCTGCACGTGCAACATAATGCTGCAAAACTAAATGTTCGTACAACCATACATAACACAAAGAAAAAATATTATTACGACTCTTTCAATAAATGTAAAAATAATCCAAAGAAGATGTGGCAGCTAATCAATACCTTGGTAAAAAATAAAATAGACTATAATTGTGCTCCTCCAAATCTAATTATTGACGGTAAAACAATCCAAAAAGGAACTGAAATCTGTAACTGTTTCAATCATTATTTTGCTACTATAGGCACTCTTTTGGCTAGTAAATTACAAAATAATAACACCGCATCAACACTGACACAAAATACTATTAAAAATTGTAAGACTTCTACAGAAATTAGGCTCGATAAATTTGAATTATGTACAAAAAATGAAATATCTAAAATTATAGATAAATTAGACAACAATGCAGCTGCTGGAATAGACGGCGTTACTACCAAAATCATAAAATGTATAAAGAATCTTATAATAGATGACCTCACTAATTCTATAAACAAATGCCTAGCTGATGGTGTCTTTCCCGACAGTCTAAAAGTTGCTAAAGTGACACCTATCTATAAATCTGGACCTAAATCTGACCCTGGAAATTATCGACCTATTTCAGTACTGCCTATTGTATCTAAAATTTTCGAAAAGGTTTTATACACTCGTCTGCTCAAATACCTAAATAAAATAAATTTTCTAATTGAATATCAATACGGTTTTCGTCCTAAATCAAATACACTATCAGCTACAATTGATCTTGTTTCCAAAATTAAAGACAATATAGATAAGAAGCACTTGGCCTTAGGAATATTTATAGATCTTAAAAAGGCATTCGACACCGTCAGCCACCCCATTCTACTAAATAAATTAAAAAACATAGGTATAACTGATTCAGCGTATAAAATACTTGATTCATACCTAAGCAACAGGTATCAAATAGTAAAAATTAATAATTATGTATCAAATCTCGCCGAAATCAAATATGGAGTCCCTCAGGGCTCTGTCTTAGGACCGTTGCTTTTTTTGGTGTATATCAATGATATCAGTAGCGCTGGATTGTCAGGGAACATATCACTGTATGCTGATGACACTTGTCTCTTCTACTTCGGGGATTCAGCAGTCAACTTAACTAAAGTTGCTCAAAATGATCTTAATCTATTAAATAGCTGGTTTAAATTAAATTTATTGACAGTTAATGTAAAAAAGACCTCTTATGTAAGCCAAAAATAAAAAAATATCTTATTTTCCACCTCTTACAATAGACTCGCAACCTTTAAACAGATCTAATGAAGAAAAATATCTTGGCCTAATCTTGGATAATAAATTAACATTTAAATCACACATAAACCATGTGAGATCTAAATTAATACCACTTACAGGAGCTTTAAGAAATGCGGCTAAATATATACCATTTAAATTACGTTACAGTATTTATAACACGCTTGTTAAACCACATCTAGATTATCTTATCCCAGTTTGGGGGCAATCAGCGCCTACTAATTTAAAAAAACTACAAATTACGCAAAACAAACTAGTAAAAATCCTTTTTAACTTTAATTTTTTAACGCCAACTAAGGATCTATACTTCCGTACCAAATTGTTTGATTTAAATAAATTATATAAATATCACACATGCATACTGATTAAAAATATTCTATCTAATAATATAAAAACACAAATAACACTAAACAAAAAATCCCACAAATACCACACACGAAAGAGTGATAACCTTGAATTACCATTTATAAGAACTCTATACGGTAAGAGAAACTTAAGATTTGAGGGAGCACAATTGTACAATAGCTTGCCTAAAGCAATTAAAGAATCCTCATCAATTACTATTTTTAAAAATAAATTAAAGACATACTTAACTAATTTCGATAGCTGATTGTGTTATACTAACTGCAAAATTGTTATTTCTCATATTTGTAAAAGATCACGTTGTATTGTTCTTGTTTATGAGATTAATAAAGTTCTTTAAACCGAAAGGTTTATAATGTTTGTCGTAAACATAAATTGTTTCCTCGTCATTTTCTTTGATTGTGTCTTCAGCGCGTATTTGTAGAGGTCTCAGGCCGATCATAGTATACATAGCAAGCTAGGTTGATCCTTATAAAACTGACATGGGGTTGATTGATAACTTTGCTCAATTGATTTTAAACACTTTTATTATCTTCACCTGTATGTTTGTGTGTAACCGACACCTTTAGATTCGATTTCGACCTTTATCGACCCACTTTAAATGAATAGATTTAATCAAAACTTTGTAAACTCTAGTTTGAGAGAATGATTGGACTGATGTAATTGCACGTAATTGCCATAAGATTGTCTAACACTCGATAGAAACAGAGCGGAACAAAGCATAATAAGTATAACCTCATTATTTGTATTGCAATTCGATTTTTAATGTAATTTGAAGATGTGTGTGAAGAGTATTGATAAATACTTATGTCATATCTATACTTTAGCTGAAGTGTGTTTGTTTGTTTGTTTGAACGTTCTAATCTCGGAAACTAACTACTAAAAAAACTACTGGTCCGATTTGAAAAATTCTTTCGGTGTTAGATAGCCCATTTATCGAGGAAGGCTATTATAGGCTATATATCATCACGCTAAGACCAATTATTAGGAGCGGAGCACTGCGGTTGAAACCGCGGGGAACAGCTATTATAGTGTGAAAAAAATTTATTCTCGTAAGATATCTTGTAAGATTGGTAGTATGTGCGAGATGTGAACTTTTTATTTGGAAATGGAATAGATAGTTATTTTTTTATAGTTTTATAAATATTTGAAAACCTTCACTAGTTTTTGAATATAGGTAATGTGACAAAACAGGTAATTTATTAAATTTCCTGAGTAGTTAACTAAGATAAGTGATTACTACATATATTATTAGCGACCCGCCCCGGCTTCGCACGGGTGCAATGGCGGCCGGCCGGTACCGCCGCAAACGCTACGTCCCGCAATTTTTAAATCTGTAATATCTTCGAAAATATTCACTTAAATCATACACTGTAAAGGGCCATATAGGTCTATATTAAAATATGAACAATGTATTTAAGATATTTAATTGGTTAAGGATTAATGCTGTTTTGGTTAAAATCGCTTCGAAAATTAACCATTATTTGTCGTAAAAAGTAAATGACAAAAAAAAGTTATTGTGGGTTATCCATAAGAGATAGACATATACTTTTCTGTAGACCTTTTCAATGTGTACAATACCTAGTACATTATTTTGATAAAACTCGTAGGGTTCAGCCTGCGTTTGCAATGTAAGCGGAAAAAATGTAATTATTTACGACATCCCATTAGAAACCTCAAAAATAACAGTACTTCTCCACTATTTAATGGATGTTATTATACAATATACATATAAACCTTCCTCTTGAATCACTCTATCTATTAAAAAAAACCGCATCAAAATCCGTTGCGTAGTTTCAAAGATTTAAGCATACAAAGGGACATAGGGAAATAGGGACAGAGAAAGCGACTTTGTTTTATACTATGTAGTGATGAAGTATTTAGCGATTTATTAATTTTATTCATATTTTATTTTTATTTGGTTCCAATGTGCGGTATATAATTATGAAATTTAACTCCATTCTTCTTTGAACAAGCAAATGACAATTATTTTGACCTAGTAGGAAAAACATGTATGTAATTAAAAGTAACACGTGCAATCCATATATTTAAAGAATCTTGAAGTTACATTGTAACATTGACCTTACTCATAATAAGACCTACGTTATTAATATTTACTATTAATTCATAGAAAAATACAAAAACAATTACAAATTTAACATCATCAAATTTTCCCGCAATTTCTTTAGAAATTGATTTAACCTTTAAACCTTTTTTCCAATATTATAAGACAACTCGAACTTCGAACTTCGGACACATAACCAATTTTAGCGCGCCAAAATATCCAGCAACCTTTTTTTGTTTTACACAGATACAAAATTGGTTCCAATTTTGATCGTAGGACGCTAGAGAACAATTTTCATGGTCCTAATTTAAAACTCGTTACTCTATGAGAGTCCCTTGAGATACTCGTTAAAGAACCAATCATCTTTACTTACGTAGGTTAGAAATTCTTACTATATTCAAAATATCGATTTTTTTGGCTTAATAATAAAGGAAAATATACACTACAAATACTTGTAGCGTACAATTTTTGTCATCTGTGTATCTATGTCCTAATGATAATAATGTGTATAATTATTTAATTAATTATTTAAGACGAAGTTCTATTCAAAATAATATCTATTGTCTGTGCTGTATAGATAAAGAATAGATCAATACATTTTGTATTGTAAAATTTTTAATAAAAGTGTATATGTATTATAATTCGGAATGAAAATACTTTTATAAGATTAAGTATCTTGTTTATTAATAAATAAAGAAAAATCTAATGTACAGGATGTCTTCAATGGCTACATAATGAGCGGAAAAAATATATGTATAGACTTCCGTTTGCGAAGACCTTGTTTTCTTGCAAATAAAGGTTTGCCTTAACAAATAGCTTTTATCTCAACTATCCGTAGACTTAAGAATTATTATTTAAACCACAGATAATATAATATTTAAACTATATCTGTGCCCCGGGTTTTTGAAGTGAAAATTTCTTTAGCGGCGTTGGGTATAAAATCTTAAACTCGCGTCAGGACACGTAGCCTGATCGAAAAAGCGTAAGACGGATGTTTTTTTTTTTTGAAGTGAAAACTTCTTTAGTGGCGTTGGGTATAAAATATTAAACTCGCGTCAGGACACGTGGCCTGATCGAAAAAGCGTAAGACGGACTTTTTTTTTTTTAGCCCTTATATTCCATGCGTAAGACGGATACCATTCCAAAATATCAAACATGCTGAACGTTAATAATCAAGTTTTCACTTCTGCCGGCACTCCCGGAGTGCAACCCGTCTTTTTTTTTTTAGCCCTTATATTCCATGCGTAAGACGGATACCATTCCAAAATATCAAACATGCTGAACGTTAATAATCAAGTTTTCACTTCTGCCGGCACTCCCGGAGTGCAACCCGTCTTTTTTTTAGTTAGCTTAGCTAGGACTCATCCGCGGGAAAATATTGTATTTCTTTTGCTTATGAGTTATTTGCATATACTTATAATATAAAGGTACTCGTAGTTATATTTATTACAATACAATACAATACAATACAAAAAGATTTATTGCAACCAAACAACACAATGATAAGCTTATACATTCTAAGACACCATCAAAAACAACCGAAACAATCAACAATCGAATTATAACTGACATCTGGGGGCACGGTAGTGCCCCCGCCAAGACGAGCCAAGCGACTACGCGCACGGGCACTACCTACCTTTTCTCGAAGCGCTTCGACGTTTTTTTGAACCCTCATAACTTGGGTTTGGATTATGCTAGATCAACAAAATTTTCGGGATATATTGTCAATAGCGGACTTATTGAACATATTAAGTTTTAATTACATTAGCTTTTATACTTCAGATTTTATTTATATCTAAAAAACGCTAATTTCGTCACTGACTCGCTGATGATCATCAAAATTCTTAAGGTATTTCCTAATGTCCTAGAGAGCTGAAATTTTATATGTAAGCTAGTATTAGCACACAAACAACAAAAAAATTATAAAACTTGTAACTTTCATCCCCCAACCCCTTAAACTAGGGGATGATTTTGTATGAGACCTGTAATTTTAAATTAAATTTTGATTTTGAATTAAATTATGATTTGATTTAGAGGTCTAATCTAATAATCTAAATCTTGGTTCCCCTAGATATATATATGTATAGGTACTCCTTGTTAAAAAAAAAAAGACGGGTTGCACTCCGGGAGTGCCGGCAGAAGTGAAAACTTGATTATTAACGTTCATCATGTTTGATATTTTGGAATGGTATCCGTCTTACGCATGGAATATAAGGGCTAAAAAAAAAAAAAAACATCCGTCTTACGCTTTTTCGATCAGGCCACGTGTCCTGACGCGAGTTTAAGATTTTATACCCAACGCCGCTAAAGAAGTTTTCACTTCAAAAATTTTAAAATTTAATCGACATATATTGAGACATATACTTCAGATCAGATCATATAAATATGAATGAATAGAAGTGTTGCGAACGTCTCCTGCCTCTTACGTCCACACAGTAGCTAAAAATAAAAAAAAAATTGTTACAAACAACTTACAAAAAGAAATGAAATCCCACCAAAAACATTTTCATGTAAAATGTTGCCAAGACGAGCCCATATGACTCGCACTGTCAAAAAGTTATCAGATCTCATGTAGAGCCAAGCTTCTAACACTACACGCCCTAACTCTACAAGGCCTAACTTCACAAACTCTACACCTTAGTCAAAATATGTGGCTTGGCCATTCGTTACTACAAGAACTATTGTATAACACAAAAGTAATGAACAGTGAATTAATTTTTCACCTTACGCCGATGTGAATGTAGCGAAATGGCCAAGCCACATATTTTGAGTAAGGTGTAGAGTTTGTGAAGTTAGGCCTTGTAGAGTTAGGGCGTGTAGTGTTAGAAGCTTGGCTCTACATGAGATCTGATAACTTTTTGACAGTGCGAGTCATATGGGCTCGTCTTGGCAACATTTTACATGAAAATGTTTTTGGTGGGATTTATTATATCAAACTTGAATTGTAGCTGCAAAAAGGCCCTGGCTCAGCATAATGTTGCAGAGGCAAACTCCACAACTCTGGTAATTCTGCCAGATACCCATATGACTAGTTTGCGCCTCTAAGATGGAAGGAGTATGAAATAAGATAAATAATAATAAATAGATATACAATAAATATAAAGGATAAGTTATATATAGGAGACAATATTTTTGGCCAAGTTTAAGGGTAGTATATATCTATGTGTTAATCATGAAATGAAGTCGATACATAAGTTACATTACCATTCATAATGTAGCTTATGTACATTATTCATGTACATAAGCTACATTACCTCCAAGATTCATCAATACCCATTCAGTAGTTTTTGTATTTATAATACTAATAATATTATATTCTATTCTATATATTTCATCACTACATAGTATAAAACAAAGTCGCTTTTTCTGTCCCTATGTATGCTTCGGATTTTGATGCGGTTTTTTTAATTATAGATAGAGTGATTCAAGAGGAAGGTTTTAGTATATTATTATGTTTTAGACAAAGCGGGCGAAGCCGCTGGCGGAAAGCTAGTTATTGTATAAATAAGCAAAGACGGTAATCACCGATCTGAAGTCACATATAAATCTCATTATCTATGTCGGCGCAACGACGATAAACGACTACCCTCAAACTACTAAATAATTATAACTAGCTAAAATTTACTTTGATCTTTTTAAATAAGTGGTTGATTCATTAATCAACCACTAATGAAATAATTAAATTAACGAAATAATTAATCTTTGTTAAAAATGATAAAAATTCATTGTAAAAATTCGAGTGGCAACACTCAAACTAATTCTTGTGAGTCATGGTTTGCTTTAAATGCGATCGCCCGACGGCACTTCACACGCCGGCCGTCGCGTCGGAGCGTTCGGAGCTCTCTCTATAATTTCCACGTGAATTAAAAAGGCAGTAAAAATACCTACGGGCGTTCTACTTCGAGTATGAGCGCCTGCTCTGATGATGGTGACGTCAGAATCGCTGACGTAACTCTTTTTAAAAATAGCCTTTGGGGCCCTTCTTCCGTCATCTATTAACCCATTGAGCCCCGAACGGCCCGATCGGTCCACGACACAATAGATTTTCTATTGTGTCTGTGATTCCGGGGCCTGAGTTATTAATTGGAAAATCCAATGAATAATTATTTTCTTGATAATTGTAACACGAGGGTTACAACGCAACGTAACAAAGAATTATGTTTATTAGATTGAAAGGAACAAAGGCTTCATCAGTTTTATTAAGAACTAGCTGTAGCTTGCAGTTTCACTCATAACAATTTGCCGAAAAGCTATATAACATGTATCCTTTTATTCAATTCCTTTAAGTAGGATATCTATAAACCATTTACTTATGATAAATACGTGGATATAATATATATTATGTACAATGTCGTCGTCATTAATTGACTAACACAACGTTCAATGTTAACTCATTTAAAAATTTGCATTAGGAACTAATCAATAAATTTAACAGACATAATATTATTTATGGCCATATTACAACCATAAATTACAGAACGCAAAAAATTACCAGATTCAAAATATGTACATCATTTTTTTTGTTGGTAACATTGCAAAAGAGTCATTTTCAAAATATTTGTACGTCACGAAATTGTCAGTAAACTGTTTCGTTAGGAAATGTCAGGAAGTTGTAAAAGTAAGGCTGTATTCAGAATAAGGTAATATTACATATAAAAAAGTAAGATGTCACTAGTTAAAAAATATATATATTTTTAGTTACAAAATAATCAACAAACAATCAATTTTTATAATTCTCTGTTTGCTTTTCCTTTTCTTTTCTTCTATCATTAGCTTCTTTCCATTTTTGTCTTCGAGCTTCTTTTTCACTGTCATTAAGATCTGATATTTTTCTTTGTCTTTGTTTCACTTTCTCGAGGTGTTTTTTCCTTTTCTTTTCATATTTTTGAGGGTTTTGCTTTTTTAGTTTTTCAATGTATTTTTTTGCCGTTCGGCACCGGTTAGCGGCATTCTGAAACTAAAAAAAGCTGTTGGATATATTTTGAATAAAAATAAAAACAAAAGTAAGCATCACTCGTGTGGGTGGAAAAGCGATCAACACTAAATGCAATAAGGCAAGCGTTATCCCATCAGAAACCACTTGTAAAATTGGAGGCCAAGACTCAACTGATCCGCTTTCACTATAAAAAAGTTATCAGATCCCAGGAAAAGTCAAGTCCCTAAGCCTGACTTTACTAACCCTACATCATGGTTTAAAAAAGTATGGCCTGTAGTTACAAAAAAATAATCTTGAGAGATTTATTGTTTTTCTCCTTTATTTTTATTCGTTACATTAATTTAACACACATTTTAATATCTTATTTTCATACTTTACACATGAGACCACAGCTTTACCGTCTACAATTTACTGACGTCAGTAAATGTCAAGAAATTGTTCGTCAGTAACATGTAAAAAATAACCTAAGAAATACTTTTACACAAAACATAATCACATTTACCATTAGATTGAAAGTGTAATCTATTACTCTAGTCATAATTTAAGTAAGTATATTACAATTGCGGTAGGTGAATTCTTCAAAATGTACTTTCTTTTGTTGAGAATACGTCGTTAGGAAAATGTAAATAAATTTTTTGCACAGCACACCACAGGACTTATTCCGTGTCTGGACGACGAACAAAATGGCGGCGCGTTAATGTGACCTTACTTTTCGTGACATGACCAGTGTTGCCAATGATTAGAGTTAGATTCCTCCTCTTTGTGATACAAAAAGTTGGTTAAATATTATGTCAATAAATCAGTGTCACGAAATTGTAACGATTGATAGGGACATTTTTATATTTCATTCTTCGTTTATTTAAGGTAATTTAAATAGTTTAATCTATCAGATATAACACTTAAAACATTGCTTTTTAATTATGATACAAAAAACTAGGAAGTTTCATACAAAAATTCTGATAAAATTATTGGTTTTCATTGTCGTCCACATAGGGGACAATAAAAAATGTATGGTGTTTTTTTGTTACTTTATTTTCACATTGAACTTATGTAAGGATTTGAATCGCAATTCATTGCTTTTTATCAGAAATGACATGCAGTATGCTTAAGTTTAGTCTGTAAAACGTTAACAATGATTTATTTCAGTCGTAACCATATTTTTTTCGAAGATTTTTTAGGGGGACAAACATTTAGTAGTAATGTACACTTATTTTGAAAACGACTCAAAAACGTCAGTTACGTTATTCCAAGTTCAAACGGGTTAAGGCATTTCATACTTGTAGCGTTTTATGTGTCATTTCAGAGACAAAAAGCAGGGTCACTTATGTCAAATGACGTATTAAAACGATATATTATTACAACATTACGTAAATTATGTATTTAGCGCTATTATATGATTATTTTGCGATTTGATAGCAATTTTCGTAACAATTATTAACGTGTTGCAAGTGATTTGAGGTTTAACTTATGTGTATTAAAGCTAAATATAGAAGCGTTTACATAATAATTTATTCTTAATTTACCTTTTTTGTTTCAGGTAATTTTCCATATTTAGAGATGTTTATTTTGGAATGAAACCCACGGACAGAAATTTAAGGTATCGGTCGTTTACGGTCTACAAGGCTTTCATAATGGCTGAATGTATTTTTTGTATCCCGTATTAAGGGGAGGCTCCCTAAATTTTATGTGAATTTGCATTAATATTCTGAAACAGGCACACATACAATCAAAATGGAACTTTAGTATATGATTTATTGGGTCTCTTTCTTTCGATGTACAAGACAGAATAACGTAATTGTAACATTTTCGCTCGATTCATTTTTTATTCAAAAATTATGCCTTTTTTAAGGATTATTACATTTTTTTAAAGATTTACTTGGACTTTATGTCTAAAATAAATGTTAACAGTAAGAAAATAGAGTTTACTATCGAATCCCAAGATATTTTTCTCTAGATCAATTATTACTTTAGTTATAAACGAAATAATAATTGAGACTTACTTTTCGAGCTCGAACGCGATCAAAGAGCGCACGCGATATTCAACTTTATTACGGCTGTGTAAGCGTCTAGTACCGTAACCGGTCTCTCAGTGCCAGAAATTATGTTAGGGAGCCTCCTCTTAAGATATAACATCTTCATGTTTTTTTTAAGATAATGGCTGCTTCATTATCTATCTTTTATTTTCTAACTCTCTAGGTTATGGCTATGTCGTGGCCATATCGTAGATTTTGCTCATTTCATGAAATGGCCAATTTAGTTTGGCCAGATCGTTAAATCGTTTCACGATTTGGTCATCGACATTTGGCCAGATCGTTGATCTGGCCAAACGTGGATGGCCATTTCACGAAATGCGACCATTTTTGTTTCTTTTTTAAAAAGCGATTCGCTTCTGGCACTCGCCGGCCGCTGCCGCGGCACGCTCGCTTTGCTCGCTCGGCTCGTGCGTTGTTTATTAAAGTCTAACCTAACCTAACCTAACTGTTTTCTATTGAAAAAACCATTCGCTTCTGGCATTCGCCGGCGCTACCGCGGCACTAACTTAAATGACAATAAACAAGTTCTTAAAATATTCTGAATTTTTTAATGTTTTATGGACTCTCTAAGATATTTTATACGATCTGGCCAAATGTCGATGACCAAATCGTGAAATGTTGACGATTTAACGATCTGATCAAACTATGTTGGCCATTTCATGATATTAGCAAATCTACGATATGGCCGTAGCTATACTTAGAGCATATAAAACTTTTTTAAGCTGGGCGTCTCTTTCTACGTAGCAGCGTGTAAAATCTGACAGTGTGGTGATATAAACAGTAGGTCTACCATGAGTTTACGCACACGATACTCGCTAGCGATTGTAGTAAGCGGTTTGTATGAAATTTCGTACAGCGCCCCTAGTGTGCCGTAGCGGAACTAAAAAGCCTACCATGAGGTGCATTATAGTATACTACAGTAGATAACGTATAGTAAACTATACTACACTCGCTGTAGTAACCATACAATTTTTGCACCATGAGTTCTAATTTTGACATATGTCATAGTTTATAACTATTCGATGATAGATACGTCATTCACGGAAAATAATCTCGTGAACTATTCACGTTTACTATTGTAGTTACGTCAGACGATTTAACTATGTCAACTCATGGTAGAGGTACAGATACAGATACAGGAAAATAATATTGTAATGTGTCTGAATATATAGTAATGATGTTTTTGATATAATTTTGTATACGCTTGGGAGTTACAAGCATTTTCATCAAAACCCGTTTTGATTTTTTGTTACATAGGATGTTATGAAATATTTAGTTATTGTTATATCAAGTCGTATTCTTATCTAGTATTTGAATAATGTAGTTTTACTCTCTCCCTTTCTTGTGCTTAAGTAAAAATCTTCCTATTTTCATACATATATATGTTTTTCTTTTTTCTTTTTTTTCTTTACGTAGACTACAATAAAAAAGAGCGTGTGTACCGAGCAAACATGTTAGAAGTGAAGCTTCTGTAGCAAGAACCAAAGATACCAAAATCGTCGCCTTAGTCCATGACGTGACGGTATTGCCATGACGCGACATTGAAATTTTACTCTCAATGCGCCTAAAGAAGTTTCACTTCAAAAAGTCATAATGCACTATACACCAAATTACAACCGAATGTTTGCAATTATTGCAATAGATCAATCAATGCAATCAATCAAATGAATACAATAAACACCAAACATTTCCATTCAGTTACACTAATAGAAAAATATTCCACTCCTAAAATTATACTATCGCAACTCTACAGTTTTTTTGCTCGCGCTATTCCAAAGTTTTGTAATTTGCCTTGGGTTAATATCTCACATTGTGGTGTGCAAACGTATCGTTACAACATTGGTGAGTCAGTCTTTAAATACGTAATATATTACAAGATTTATAGAGCGATGGTGAATATTGATTACAATTGAGATGGATTAACATATACACACATATATAGGTACAACTAGCTTTCCGCGAGCGGCTTTGCTCGCTTTGTTTAAAACCTAATCACTACATAGTATAAAACAAAGTCGCTTTCTCTGTCCCTATGTCCCTATGTATGCTTAAATCTTTAAAACTACGCAATGGATTTTGATGCGGTTTTTTTTTAATCGAGATAGAGTGATCATCAAGAGAAAGGGGTTAGTAAATAATTTATTATGTTTTATACAAAGCGGGCGAAGCCGCGGGCGGAAAGCTAGTAAATTATATACTAAAACGTTCCTAATGAATCACTCTATCTATTTAAAGAAACTGATGAAAATCCGTTGTGTGTCCATACATACAGACATCACGTCAGACGCGGGAAGCGATTTTGCTTACACTGTGGCTAACACACGATATTTTAGTGTATGTATTTTATCATTCGTATATATTACACACAACAAGTATCTAAATATTTTATTTCATATTTATATTCGTATTTAATTATAACACAAACATTCATTACACAAAAACACAAGAAATACAGACATGCATTACACTTATACAAAATAATTATAATATTTATTATTTCATGACATAGTCGCGGTATTTGCGTAGTATGCGTGCCGCGACTATGTCATGAAATAATAAATATTATAGAAATAATAAAACCACAGTGGTGACCCCTGACAGTTCACAACTCCTTCTGTCCATCCATGATGTCCATGCTCACCTATCCCTTCCCCGCCTACGATCACCGCCCGCCAGCCAGCGCACTCGGCTTCAAATGGAGTCCTGTCCACTACCATGTGCGATCGCGCATGCTTGGTCAGCTCCACAGCCACCCTCACTGCACACTCCGACTCACTGGAGCATTACACGCAGCATCATCACCGCACTCAGTTCCGACTCACTGTGAACTAGCGGCTTCCTGTTCCGACTCACTGGAACATACCTGGCACTGGCGAGGCAACTCGTACTACGACCTCCGGTCTCGGAGGGGAGTCCTGTAGCGACACCTCGCTCTGAATCGCGCAAGCGAAATGTTTTCGCTACAGAGCTATATATACAACTTTCCGACATCATCCATTGGGGCCTTCACGGCCGGCCAGTCGAGTAGACTGGTCGAGGATCCTCCCTTTTTCGATGGAGGAATTCCACTTTCCTTCCTCCACAACACTATGTAGGGATGTGTTAATGTGAGGTATTTCTCACATTTAATAATGGGAGATAAAGCCTGTTGTATTATAAAAGATCTTTCAAAAAACTGACAGCAGCCTTTTCTTCAAAGGCCATATACCTAAAAATAACATTTATTTAACATACTTATTTCCCTCCATATATTTATTATATTTGCATTAAAAAAACCGTTCATCGGTATAGAGTATAGACGTAATAATCTAAAAGAGTCGCAGATAATATAATAATATGCTATTATAATATAATAATATTATATTCTATTAGTGTGAATTATTGTTGATTTCCTATTCTTGCTTGCTTTGCCGATAGCATAAAGAGGTTTTGCAACGTTTTTTTATTAAACGTAATATAATAATAATTATTATATTTATATATATAACGTTTAATAAATATCCAGTGTTATTGTTTTGAACTGTTATTGTTCTTTTAATTACGAATACATAATTATGATAATTTCATAGGATTTTAGTTTTAAGTGGTTTTAATTGTCACGACAAAGTACGATAATAAATCACTACATACAGGTAAATTAGCTTGGAGAAATTTTTGCGTTTGTAGTAGTGTATGGTCAGCAAATAAAATAAAACAACATTTTATTTTTAGTTTTTATTTTATATATATAAGGGATTTTAAATTAAACTATATGTGTTTCTCCTCTGAAAAAGATGAGAATTTATTTTAATATTTGCACATTTAACATACGTATAACTTTTACATTAACAATGTTACTAAAATGAAAAATTTACTAACCTGAAAAAGAAACGACATTTAAAGTTTAATTCTTTAGTTTGAGAAGTCAAAGGCTTGCCTCGACCATGTTTTAACACTGGAGCCATTTTGAATTAACAATATAAAGTTACAACACTTACACACAAATTAAACACTTCAACAAATATTATAACAATACAAATAATAACAACAATCAACAAATACAAAATTTAACAATTAAACTACTAGACCGGGAGATATTGACACAAAATTTCGAGTCATTTGTAACAGGATGGCGGTTCTACAGGGGTCTTAGTACGCAATGACAAAAAGAAAAACGATGGTGTGAACGCTGGTACCGGCGGCTTAGTCGCGTGGGCGTTAGTCGAACTCGTCGGAAAAATAGCGAAGTCAAACAATTTGTAACACAAAAATTTTAGAATTTACCGATAGCCCATAAAAAAGAAGTAGGCGGTAGTGTCATGCCATACTTTTCCGGTGTGACTTACAGCCCGCCATACCGACGCGAATGTGTTGATTTAAAAAAAAACAATTCAACCATTTGTACCAGGCTTAGTTTTGCACAGGTAACCATCGTCGTGCAGCCATTTACGAAAATCGCCATGCCATACTTTTCGGACGATTCCAAATGGTCGCCATACCGCCGAAAATCTGCAAATTTTTTTTTTTCGCCGAACCATTTACCACCCTAAATTTTTTTTTCAACAACTCCTGAATGATTATAAATAGAAGTGTGATAATGTCATACCTGTGGGAGGTGGCGAATGTGTATAAGATTTTTTTTTATTGTAAGATTTTATTCGTATTTTGAACGATTAGTAACAGTATGGCACTAATTTTTCCTGTAAGTTTGAGGTTCAACGAATATAAATACAAAATTTCAAAGATCTAGGTGGTGGAAATCTTCACTTATATAAATTAATACTAAATTAATTTTTCAAGTATGGCAGCACTTTTTCCCCCTACTAGAAGTATGGTAAATATAATAATGGTCACATTTTATCAAATACTCTCCAAAAATCCAAATGCAATACTGGTACAAAAAGTTTGGCGAAAAAAAGTTTTTGCAGTTTTTCGGCGGTATGGCGACCATTTGGAATCGTCCGAAAAGTATGGCATGGCGATTTTCGTAAATGGCTGCACGACGATGGTTACCTGTGCAAAAGTTAGCCTGGTACAAATGGTTGAATTGTTTTTTTTAAATCAACACATTCGCGTCGGTATGGCGGGCTGTAAGTCACACCGGAAAAGTATGGCATGACACTACCGCCTACTTCTTTTTTATGGGCTATCGGTAAATTCTAAAATTTTTGTGTTACAAATTGTTTGACTTCGCTATTTTTCCGACGAGTTCGACTAACGCCCACGCGACTAAGCCGCCGGTACCAGTGTTCACACCATCGTTTTTCTTTTTGTCATTGCGTACTAAGACCCCTGTAGAACCGCCATCCTGTTACAAATGACTCGAAATTTTGTGTCAATATCTCCCGGTCTATACGTAATAATTATAATTTTTGAATGAAATGTGTGCTTTATGTTCTAACGGTACCAAACGACTGCACGTGGCACCTGCGGACAGCGTAAACTGGTTTATTCTGTTTTTGTGCGTGTTTCCACTTTCCACTATCAAGTGACGATTTATTTATTTGTTTTGTTTCGTAATTATTATGGTCAAATATTAATTATGAAACAAATTATTATGGACACGATATTTTATTGTTTCACGGTAGTCGTCTTGTCGTTTGCTCTAGGACGTGAAATTGAATGATATATTTTTTTTTATAAAGTCAAAACCATATTCTTTCAAATAAAAACTTGTTTTTATTGAAAACAAAAGTGTTGCTAGGAATAAGTATGAAATTAAATAGTAATGTTAGGATATCGAAACATTTTTGTATAGGCCAGAACGATATAGTGGAAACGCGCTCTAAGATCTGAGTAATATACACACCACTACATATGCAAAAATTTCTCCAAGCTAATTTACCTGTAGTATAAAACAAAGTCGCTTTCTCTGTCCCTATGTATGCTTAAATCTTTAAAACTACGCAACGGATTTTGATGCGGTTTTTTTTTAATAGAACGAGTGATTCAAGAGGAAGATTTTAGTAATTTATTAGGTTTTAGACAAAGCGGGCGAAGCCGCGGGCGGTAAGCTAGTTACTTTACAAGTTTGTTTATGACTTGTCCAATATATTAACATTATAAGATATTTCTTTGTAAGTGGAAAGGTAATAATCAGTATCTAATCACTTATGCAATTATTAGACCATTGTATATGTAAAGGCATAATATAGTTGGGATAGTAAATTGAGATAATTTATTGTTTGATACAAATAATTTATTAAACAATTAAGTTAAATTTTAAGCATTGATGTAATCGTTTACCGACTAAGCTACTTATTCAAAGGAAAAAAAGAGCAATTAATTTTTTTATTCACACATGCATTTGTAAAGACAATAAAACTTAGTCACGAGGAACGTTACGAGTTCAAAGAATCGCGGAATTGTCGCCCCTGCGGTCAGGGTTGTCACTTGTTACAATATTGCGTAATAGTTGCATGTATGTAAACCGACTGCGTGAATGGGAGTAATGTTTTCAAGTTTGTTTCTAAACAATGTTTTAAAAATTTTCATTGTAAAGTTTTCAAAGTATTGTCTATTAAAAATTAAAGTACTTATGTTAAATACTTATTTTATTTTCTACAAAATAAATATCAAAGTAAATATTTAATTTTAATTAACTGTATTTGGCTGATTGGTTTTCTGTGTTTATGTGAGAATATAATATTTAATCTTATCTAAAATTAAACATTAATATTTATATTTATTAGAGTGTCAACCCTACCACGATTTCCAAGGTTTCATGAGCTACTGTAATTAAGTTTAAAAAGTTTTGACAACCCTGTGGTTGTGCGATGTATTCAGTAACTTATGAGTCAAATTGTAACCAACTTATGAAACCAAAAAACTTGTTATTGTGAGGAAATATAACAAAAAACATTAAATATTACATTAGCATTTATTTTTATATCATTTTTTGTTTTTATTCTAGTTGCGAAGTATTAGGCCGGGAGATACTGACACAAAATTTCGGGTCATTTGTAACAGGATGGCGGTTCTACAGGGGTCTTAGTACGCAATGACAAAAAGAAAAATGATGGTCAGAACGCTGGTACCGGCGGCCTAGTCGCGTGGGCGTTAGTCGAACTCGTCGGATAAATAGCGAAAGTCAAACGATTTGTAACACAAAAATTTTAGAATTTACCGATAGCCCATAAAAAAAGATGTAGGCGGTAGTGTCATGCCATACTTTTCCGGTGTGACTTAAAGCACGCCATACCGACGCGAATGCGTTGATTTAAAAAAAACAATTCAACCATTTGTACCAGGCTAACTTTTGCACGGGTAATCATCGTCGTGCAGCCATTTACGAAAATCGCCATGCCATACTTTTCGGACGATTCTAAATGGTCGCCATACCGGCGAAAAAAAATTTTTTTGAAGATTTTCGGCGGTATGGCGACCATTTGGAATAGTTAGATATTAGTAGAATTCTAAAATTTTTGTATTACAAATCGTTTGACTTTCGCTATATTTTATCCGACGAGTTCGACTAACGCCAGCTGGGCTGGCGTTAGTCGAACTCGTTCTGACCATCATTTTTCTTTTTGTCATTGCGTACTAAGGTCTAAGACCCCTGTAGAACCGCCATCCTGTTACAAATGACCCGAAATTTTGTGTCAGTATCTTCCGGCCTATATTTAATGACCAGTTTATTTTTTCTCGATGCTAAGACACAGTCCAATGAGGATTTAGACCATAAACCACCAAGGACAAACTGGGGCAAAATTAGTAAAATATCCGTCATGTTGTCAAAATATTTGGTTCAAGGGTATACCGGTTTCATTGCAATGTTTTCCTTCACTAATAGTGTATGAATGCTTTGTTTTTAAACCAATTGTCAATGAACTATTAAATAATACAAACTTAAATCTATATATATAGGTCAAACAAAACTTGAAAAAGAGCGACTACGGAGTTTCTTGCCGGTTCTTCTCCGTAGAAACTGCATTACGAATCGGTGGTAAGCGGTTAAACTATGTTATGACGATACAAAAGTGCTTCTAGAAGAAGTCAAATTGAATAAATTAATGTTTGTGTTTATGTTTGAGTAGCGTTTAGCTACTATTATGTATTCTGTGGTTTCAGTTTGATGGGAACACAAGCAAAGCTGCAGTCAGTAAGCTAGTCATATAATTTCAAGATTACGTTTCGAGGATTAAAAAGGTAAACTCAACAAACACTGAACACAACGATGTATTGTTTAACAAAACAATCACTAATGAGTTCCTATATACGTTTTTGCTGTACTTTATGTGTGCATTTATGACTACCGTTTGAGTCACGTTCAGCATAATATTGGTGGTTTTAATGAGTCTGTTTTAAGGTATGTTTAGTTAAGGTGCAGAAAAATGGTTTAAATTGCGTATTAATTATAATTTGATGTGAAATTATATTTATAAAATATAGTGTAATTCATCTGTAAAGTTAATTCGGACAAAAAGCGAATCACGCAAAAAATATCATGCACATTTTCATGAAACTTTGACCATCTAAAAGAAAATTTAATGACCCATTTATTTAATGACCATGTTTTAGTACATATACGGCATTATTTCATAAAACAAGATGGGTTGTTTTTTTCAATAAAAGGGCGACGAGAGGTAGTATAGGTACATCGTTGGTAAAAAAAAATCATAAGGTTGTTAATTTTTCATCAAATTAATGCACAGACAATGCTGCGGTATGGTGCTAGTTCAAAATCAACACTCATTAACAAATTGATGACAATACATACAAATTTAATTTTAAGCATGTCGCTAGGATGTGTAAATGTTTATTTGGAACTAGCTGTGCCCCGCGGTTTCACCCGCTTTGCTCCGCTCCTGTTGGTCTAAGGGTGATGATATATTATAGCCAATAGCCTTCCTCGATAAATGGACTATCTAACAGTGAAATTATTTTTCAAATCGGACCAGTAGTTCCAGAGATTAACGCATTCAAACAAACAAATAAACTCTTCAGCTCTTTAAATTTACTACCAAATACTTTACTACGAAATATTTTGACATTACCGATAGTAAAAATTAAATTAAATAGTATTTATGAATTATTCAAGATTTTCTTTGTATTTAATTATGTCATGATTAATTAACAGGACAAGATATCAAGGTATTCTCCTTAACAATTTCCTTATGACTCTATATTAGGTTTCATTTAATAGTTGCTAAATATAGAATTGATAACTAATAATAATAACTATTTCGTACTAAAATTAGTTAATTGTTTGTCAGTTTAGGAAATGTCCATGATAATTTGAACGTTTATTAGCATTGTCTTCACTATATCACTACATAGTATAAAACAAAGTCGCTTTCTCTGTCCCTATGTATGCTTAAATTTTTAAAACTACGCAACGGGTTTTGATGCGGTTTTTTAATGGATAGAGTGATTCAAGAGGAAGATTTTCGTATATAATTTATTAGATTTTAGACAAAACGGGCGAAGCCGCGGGCGGAAAGCTAGTTAAAGCATTAATTCTTTTTGTACTTAAAAAGAAAACTTCTTGATACATTGACTATGTCGTGCCCAAATTAAGTATGTTTCAACTCAGTTTAGGAAATGACCATGATAAATTGAACTTAGCTTTTATACTTTAGTTTTTAAAAGCGTAGGTTATTTTGTGGTTGGGTTTCTGTGATTGAAATTTAGATTGAGTCACTGTATTCATTTATTCGTTTATATTCAGTTGTGAGATAATAATCCTTGACGTAGTAGACAATGAGTTATGCTTTAGCAGTTATTGGAAAGAAAGTCGCGAAGTTTACACCTTTGAAAAACACACATTCTAAACTCTATTTTATTGTATCATATATTTTGAGGTTTACAAAATAAAATTTATTCCAACATTTATAATTAATTTTTCATAAATTATTAAGTTTCCAAATCTGAAACAATACCTTAATAAAATATAAAAATAACCATCACCAAGGTACCATAGTAAAACATAAAAATAGCCAACAGATAAAAAATAAACATAAAATTAAATGAAGACGCACATAACCTCACATTGGACTCCAAAGTTGCATAAAAATCGATGACATTGCAATGTCGCCCTTGACATAGTAACGAAACTTGCACTACATGTCTATGGCAATCGCATCATATTTGGGTAATCGATTTAGCTCAATGATAAACAATAAACGGTTAATAATAAGGGGCGGTTAAAATTGTTCCTTGTTATTTTTAAATGTCACGTATGATGTAAATTTTATTCGATGAGTGCTTACTGATTTAATTATAGTACATTACTTTATATTTTAATTTTTTTTCTTAAGTCCAATATGTAAATAATAAAATTTAACTTAATTATAACTTTTGATAGATTTAACATTAATTTTAACTTAAAAACTTTGGAAAAAGATATCATTATATTCAAAGTTTCTAAATTTAAAAACGAAATATTGTTTTTAGTCTATCACATAAAGGCAAAAGTTTCTTTTAAATAATTATTCGAGTATAATTATTGTTATTATAAAAATAAAAATTAGGTTATAATCGATCGCTTGATTTGAATTACTAATTAATAATATAAAAATATAAAAAATTGCTAGTTATAATAACAAATAATTGAAAATTAATACTACCATTAATAATTAAAATAAAGTAAATAATAGATTATGTTTGATTATATTTATTTTTACAACAGACTGGCCTAACTGCGACTTATGGAGATTTTTTTGGTTCGATTCTTGCTACAATTTATTCATTACTAACTGTGCTCCGCGGTTTTACCCGCTTCTGTTGACCTTAGTGAGATGATATATAGCCTATAATCAAAGTATATAGCCTATAGCCTTTCTCGATAAATGGGCTATCTAACACCGAAAGAATTTTTCAAATCGGACCAGTAGTTCCTGAGATTAGCGCGTTCAAACAAACAAACTCTTCAGCTTCATAATAGTAGTATAGATTTAATTCATACGTATCTTGCTAAGACCAAAGATTCTTAAATAGTCATGCTATGACCATATATTATGGCATTTACATTATCTTAAAACCAAACAAACACACTTTTTTGCATCTTTATGACAACACAATATTACATTTAGTTTTTTCGAGTGTTTTATTACTTACTTCACTTTATTTATGACCAACTAATAAAGGTACTCTAACAAAATAAATCGAATTAGGGGTAATAGATTGGTTCACATCGGGGTTGACCCAAAAGCAAATTATTTGATTTTTCACCGAGGTTATATGAAATGTTGTTTTTATTTGAAGCAAAAAATAAGTTAACAAAATGTGACTTCATGATGTTATTTAAAATGTACAAGAATATACATTTAATTACACATTTATTTAAAAAAGGCTAAAGCAAACTTAATTATACACATATAAATATATATATTGGAATAAACTTAATAACATCTTATAAATAAAGATTGGATTATTAATAACATTAACATTAAAAACAAGAATTAGCGCCTGAGAAATGAATAATAAAGAAAATATAATTTGGAATTACCCTGTGGGAATTTACGAAAGAAATAATGACGTAAACGGCGTATATGACGTATATAAGATAGGAATATATATCTTTTAGGAATATACAATATGACGTCAGTCTGTATCTCATATCACATATGTTCCGTTGTAATTTTAGTAATTGACTAGAAACTGTGGCATTTCATGAATATATTAAAAGATTAAATGCAAATCAGTAAATCACATATATTTATCACCTTGCTTGATGTACATTTCCTGTTATAATTATATTAAAGGCTCTTACAATAATAACAAAAACATTTGCTCAATTTTCTCTCATAGAGCACAGAAATACGTTATGACTCCATCATATTTTTTTTATTTTGGACATATAAAAATTACTAAACTAACAAAATATTTAGTGTATTAATTACAAGAATATGTCAGTTTAACAGTAATTGCATTAAATTATAAATGCATAATAAGTTATCGAAAACAGCTGATCGTTGTCCGCCATTACAGATTTAACTCTACAAAAATGGTTGTCTATGGTCCATGAACCTTACGATTTTGGAGAATAAAACAGAACATCAAGCTTTTAATATTATTACGCTAATATTCATACGTCTTTATCTCGTACAAAATCTTATAATGTATCAATGCAATCAGGTTTGAAATTCAAAACATAATATTTTAATGACGTCAATACAAATTTCAAAGAATTGCCGCGATTTTGACGTCATGTAAAGTTAAATGATGCTATCTACAATGTAACAAACAAGTTTTTTGTGTCTATTGGCGTGATAGATATTAATTTATGCGTGTCTTGATTGAATAACGGAAAAAATCTATTTTTATTTCAAATGATTTGAGATCATATTTGAGATATTCGTATACATGTTACAGGTCATTGTCTATTTGACCATAGCGTAAAGTTAAGACCATAGACCACATATTTGGAAGTATTTTCATTAAAACGGAAAAAATAATAAGAAACCAGTGTCTATTTTTATGATTGAAATAAATTACAATAATTTATTCAAAACCAGAAATTAGGTGATTCTAGCTCCGAAAAACCTGATTATAGGAATCTAATGCAATATTAGATACTAAGCCATATTGAATGAGTAATATAATAAGAAATGGTAAGAACTTGAATACAACTTAAAAATTAGTAAGAAAATGAAATCTATACTTAATATTATAAAGCTGAAGAGTTTGTCTGTTTGTTTGAATGCGCTATTCTTTTGGTGTTAGATAGCCCATTAATCGAGGAAGGCTATAGGCTATATATCATTACGCTAAGACCAACAGGAGCGGAGCCACGCGGGCGAAACCACGAAGCGCAGCTGGTGTTCATATGTATAAACATCAACTTAGACTCATGAAGGAGTTATATTATTACTGCTGTCCCGGCATACATTGTTTTGCATTACTCTTATCACATAAGGGTATGAAAAATTAAAGTCCGATTCTCAGATCTACCCAATAGGCACCCATTTCATCAGAATCGGTCCAGTCGTTTCGGAGGAGTATGATAACTAATATTGTGACATGAGAATTTTATATATATAGGTATTATTGTGTTAGAAGTACATAGCTGGTTTACGACATTCATTTCACACCTTACCGACAAATATTGCTTGGAATTAATTATCACCTACAAATGTTATTTTTTCCTTTACCAACCGCTTAGTAATATAATCAAGTAATTTAAATCTCATAATGTATGATACATTAAGATTATTGAGGTAAAATGTTTTAGAAGCGGCCTATGAATTCGGTTTGGGAATACCCTGTCATAGTCTTGTTAATTGAAAGAGGCCCTTGAGTTAAGAGGGATATAAATATATGGAGTAATGATATTATTTATATGTTTAAAGTAAACAATTTTAGAAGCCTTCTGGTTGATTGCTTCCCGGTCTTGTTGGAATTTCCGTCCCATTGCATTATGAAAGTGATGGAATAATGAATAGATTTATATTTTAAAATCGTTCTATGAAGTGAGCTAGATAACAAGTCTAGATTGGTTGTAGTTATCAAAGATAAGGCGCTTTTTCAGTTAGGTATATAGTGTATGAACCTATATATATGTATGTACAATATACATATTTGTAAGTAGGTACCTACAAGGAATGTATTTCTAAGGAAGAATTATCTAGTTGTCTTTCTTATTACATTTTTATAAAAAAAAAACGACCGTTTCTTTCCCTGGATTATTATAAATTATTGATATTATGTTTAAAAAGGCGGCTTATAAAGTTATAAAGTAAGAACTCCCATAACTTTGTGTTTATGATAATAATATACATGAAACTTAAAGCGTAATCGATTTGCCTTGAAAGAAAACGACTTTTTATTTTACAAAAACGGGACCTCGGCATGACATTTTGGTCAAGAATTGCATAATATGAGTTAATATTTATACTTTAATTATTGGTTTTAAGAAAACAACGAGTTTATTTTTTACCTGGTTATTGAAGGAGCAGGAAGACTATAAATAAGATTTACAAATAAAGGTCTTCGTAAAATAACAATCTAGAATTAAATGACACGGAATACAAAACAATAACATCAAATTTTGTAAGCAATACCGTCAAGGAAGTCCTAAAAATATTATCTTTTATATATGAAGCTTTTATATAGGTTTACGAATTATAATCTATGGTTTTCTTTCTGTTGCGTCATTTAATATTTTGTATTACCTGTGGAATCACAATGACAGGGATTTTAGCGCCAATTTTTCTTGTCATAAATTTTTACTTATTGATGTTCATTAAAATAGTCAGTGTTTTTTTATTAATTGTCATATTACTTATATGTAAGTAAGAGACATATTATATGTAAGTAAGAGAAAACAAGAAAAGTTATTTTTTTTTTTGCAAAAATGGAATATAATTAATACTAGCGACCCGCCCCGGCTTCGCACGGGTGCAATGCTGATAATAAATACACTACAGAAAAACTGTGAACGTTGTATATAAAAACATAGCGGCCCGCTTCGGCTTCGCACGGGTATAAAATATATAGCCGGGCGGCCGGCCGGTACCGCCGCAAACGCTACGTCCCGCAATTTTTAAATCTGTAATATCTTCGAAAATATTCACTTAAATCATACGGTGTAAAGGGCCATAATTATAGATCTATATTAAATGAACAATGTATTCGAGGTATTTAATTGGTTAAGGATTAATGCTGTATTGGTTAAAATCGCTTCGAAAATTAGCCATTATTTGTCGTAAAAAGTAAATGACAAAAAAAAGTTATTGTGGGTTATCCATAAGAGATAGACATATACCATCACGGACTTTTCTGTAGACCTTTTCAATGTGTATAATACTTAGTACATTATTTTGATAAAACTCGTAGGGTTCAGCCTACGTTTGCAATGTAAGCGGAAAAAATGTAATTTTTTACGACATCACATTAGAAACCTCAAAAATAACAGTACTTCTCCACTATTTAATGGATGTTATTATACATATAAACCTTCCTCTTGAATCACTCTATCTATTAAAAAAAACCGTATCAAAATCCGTCGCGTAGTTTCAAAGATTTAAGCGTACAAAGGGACATAGGGACATAGGGACATAGGGACAGAGAAAGCGACTTTGTTTTATACTATGTAGTGAAGAAACTTGAATTGTTTTTTTATTCGTCAAGGTTTCATTCTGTTGTTATCCTTGCGTCACCAAATATGTTTTGGAATTGTAATCTAGTTTTAAAAATACTGGTTAAGAGATATGATATTATGATATAAAATAATGTCTTCAATATTTTAAAGGTAGCTATAAAGTTTATTTTACCTGTTATACTGAACTAATTTACCTACGAATCTAGAATATTTATAGGTTCCGGAAGATTGTTAATATTTTGTTTAAAACTCTTTTAATGATATTATTCATATAAATACTGAATTTTGCACAAATTTATTGAACATCTGTAGTATGTAATATTTAAAAACTCTAATTTCTGCTGGATGATAATTTTGTTGACGTCGTCGTAAGGGTGACCGAATCCTTAGCAAAACGCTATGAAATAAAAAGCTTATGTCAATTTGTTTCTATAGCGGATTCTATTCCGCGTTATTCTATTCCTCTGCCATTTGTCTCGGCCCCCAGATCTGAGTAAAAATATTATAAACTAGCGGTCCGCCCCGGCTTCGCCCGTGGTACCTACATGTTTACGTTTTTTTTCATAAGAACCATCCTCGTACTTCAAGGAATAGATTCCGCAGCGCACGCGACGACAGAATTCTTATTAAGGAATTTTTTACACCTTGGGTTACATTATTTCATTTTTGGTAAGGATCTCTAATTTTTTTGAAAATGCAATATAGCCTATGTTGCTCAGTGAAGATGCAGCTTTCTAATGGTGAAAGAATTTTTGAAATCGGTCCAGTAGTTTATGCGTGAAAACCATACATACATACATACATAATTACAAACCTTTCCTCTTTATAATATTAGTATAGATAACATAGGTACCTTTGCTCAATAATGTTGCGTATTTTAATCATTGAACTCTTCCTAAAATGCTGGATCGATTTCGAGTAAATTTTTTGGCAATACATTTTTAATTTGTTTCATGTAGATATTATCAAGATTTACATACTGACTTATTTTTATTTGGGGGCTCAGTATCTACTAAGTTTATCTAAACTTTAGAATAGAAGTTAGCAAGCTTAAATTGAAGAATACGACAAATGCAACTTGTTTTGAAGAAATTATAAAAAAAAAAAACATATTTTTAATACTATTATAATTTAAATATAAAAAAATAATTGACGTCATTATGTAGTGTTTACATATAGTTCTGTGGTGTTTACGCATTTACTACAAAAGGACGATAATTATTTTATTCTGTGATAAAACCTGTGATTTTCCATAAGACTTGCATGACCTGTGACTGTGAATAATTGTGTAATTAGTTTTTGTTTGTATGTTTGTAACCTTGGTTTGAAAATCGTATGAAATAAAGATACTCATAAATAGTATTTATTATCGCTTTATTATTTTAAAGCTATTGCATAGCTTCTATCGCGGGCCTTGAGCGCGGGGACCGAATCCAGAAATTGCGTAACGAAAAACCTCACGCTCCCCACTCCGACGGGCGCGGAGGTGTGGCTTGAAGGCATAGCATGCAATAGCTTTACCGCGGCAGTCCCCGAGCGCCACACGTCTTTTTTATCCCTACAATCTACATAATAAATATATGCTTTGCGATATCACCATACCTTATCTACCATATTTGATGCGTAATAAATTAATAATTCATTAATAAATATTTAATATTTCATACAATTTATTTCAGTAATTTACGTGAAATATCATCAAAAAAACTTTCAGATTTAAAACGAGAGTAGAATTTAATACACACTGAATTAAAGGTATTGATTTAAAAGTGAAGTAAATGTACCTACAACTTACAAGTATCTATTTACATGAAGAAGTTGGAATTTTGGTGTGACTAATAAAAAACTGGTTTATTCAAATTCTAATTTAATATACATACTATACATTTCACACATCGTCAAAACTGTTTATGTTATATTAGATTATTAAGAACTCGTTGTTCGCCCCAGTAGACATTTCTGTAACCTGTGATATTTTTTAACAAACTTAAAAAAATCCTAATCTTCTTCGAGAGAGGACTCTTATCCAACAGATCTATAAAATTCGTTCAACCGTTCTTGAGTGATTAATATAAGGTGTTACTAACATGACATTATTTTATACATTTTCAATCTTGGCTTTGTAAATAAAGGAAATTCCGATGGAAATGCTATGTTTAACCACGTAAAAAATAGCCAATAAATCGTTAGCCTCTTAACTGTCTACAAAAACAAAAATCATATAAAAAATCGCTCCATTTGACGCAAAAGAGAGACAAACAAAAACACTTTCGCATTTATCATATCAGTAAGAATATATCAGAAGCTAGATTACCTACAGATATATTTAAATTTAATACTAAGCAGGAAATATTATAAGGATATAAGTACCTAATAATATACATATAGATACAGCTTAAACATGAACATGAACACATTACAATGTAAGTCCAACCTAACTAATTACCTTCTAGAGCTTAATTATGATGAATGTGAACACTTGTTAGATCACTATATTATTTAATCCAAACTACAAACTAGAAAACATACACACACACACACTCTTACACACACACGCACACTCACACACACACACACACACACACACACACTCAATACGTATATCCTTTCTATTAAATTCCTTTAGATTTTTAGTTAAATTTCTTTTATTTTTTTTTAAAGTGAAACTTTTATTACATCGTCTCAAACTTTTTGGTCTGTGTAGCGCATGTCGCGTGACGGTCGGCTGCCGAGTAGGTATAAACCAGTGTTCGGAAAGTTTCACTTTTACCGTGGTTTCATAAAACCACACAACATTTTTTGTAAAGAGTTTATTTTTTAAAATCATCAAATATTTGGCTAAAGTGATACTTGCATAGTATAGAATTGTTATAATATTCAGGTATATAACTTGTATCAACGGACGGATAAATGTCTCCTGTAACACAGGACATTTCCTAGCATAGGAGACATTGTTCAAATATTGCAATTTAATTGTACCTACAGCTACGGTTTATGTTTTACTTATATGTAAGTTATCCTATAATTGCATGTACATGTATATTTTTTGTTGTCAAATATAAAAAAAAAAAAAAAAAAAAAAAAAAAAATCAAATTAATAAATAAACCCAATTTTGTTTACAGCAATGCCGGCCTACGACAACGAAGGGGCGACCATATCGCTCGAAGATGTGCGAGATTCACATCGACCGGCCACCACGATACAAGAAGAGCTGGCTATGAGGAGGAACCGAATGCTGAAGACACAGAAGTCGACGATATCTTCTAGGAAACAGCAGGCGGTTTGTGTGAGACGAGCCTACAAGAAATATGGGCCGAAGAAGAATCCTAATGTCATTTTGGATGGATTAAACATGACTGTACCTAAGGGTACTATGTAAGTTGTTTTTCTTAATTCAAACTTATTTTTTCTCATATAAATTTTAATTTTAAGATATGCATTATGAAAAGTCATTGCATTATGGAATGATGACTGAAATATACTTTGTAATCTATACAAATAATAAATCTGTAGAAGAGCTATTACGAAGGGTCAATTCTGTACATTGAAAATATTGAAAAAATAAATAGCAGGGGGTGTTACTGGATCGATACCAAACCCAAATATGTGATTAAATAAATTTTTGTCTGTCTGTCTGTCTGTATGTTCAGGCATCACTTGAAAACTAACGGTTCGATTTTGATGAAACTTGGTATAATTATACCTTATTATCCTGGGCATAAAATGGGATACCTACTTTTTATCCTGGAAAATACGTAGAAAAAAAATCTTAATTTTTCAGTTTTATAGACCGACATCCGCGCGGACGGAGTCGCGGGCGGAAGCTAGTATACCATATTATTATAAAAACCCCTTCAACTTTTCATAAATTTTCTTTATAATTATATGGACAAAAATTAGTACGAGCCTTTTACACTGGCTAGGCTGTTTATTCAGCGACTGATAAAGCGACTACATAAAAATAAATGAATAATATTTTAAAAATTAATAAATTAAATTATCTCATATGATTGAAAACTAACAAAACCGCTCTATTTAATCCTACTTTATCTATTACTACGTGAAAGTTTTTGAGAATGGATGTGTGTTTAATACTTTTTAATGGCTGTTCAAAACGGCTGATAGGATCTGCATGAAATTTGACATTGAGATAGATTATGGTGTGGATTAGGGTCCGCCTAAAGCAAAGGGGGCGCAAAGTAAGGACTTAGAAAATTTTTGATCGAAAGTGAAAATTGTATAGGAATCATAAAATACTTAGGAAAATTTTATTCAAAACGCTAAAATAAGCATGTTTTATAGAAAAAGCTTTTTCTCTAAAATCAAAAATGGCCGAGATATTCGCCCTCAAAGATTGATGATAAAACCTAACCTAACCTAACCTAGTGACTTTCCCTATCTCCTCATGTCTTTTTTATATTGTGTCAGACACTGCCTTAGCTCCGGCGCTACGGGAAGTGCAGCCCGCTCCGCTTCGCAGCTTCGGCTTGTTGGTCGCCTTCGGCGACCAGCCTCAGCCGCTCCGCGGGTTTGACGCATTTGGTGCACTTCTCAACTTGTACACCATGCTCAAATAGTGAACTTAGCAACTGGTGCACTTCTCAAATGGTACACTTCGCAACTGGTGCACTTCTCAATTGGTGCACTTCGCAAAATGTGCACTTTTTATGATGAGTGGAGATTTGGAAATATTGTTTAGAAATGAAAGAATCTTTAGTTTTGCGTAGGTTATTTCTTAAAAAATACAATCAACCTTTTAAGTAGGTACACTCTTGCTTAAACAATTTTCGATGATCATATAAAAAATTCACACGAAAGTTTAAAAAAAAATTGTAAGAAAAATTACAATATCATATCTTTATTAAGAACTTTTTGCTAAAAAATATTATTATTTTTTTCTTATTTAATGATAATGATTATGATATCGAGGGGACTTTTTTATATTTGTAAAAAATAAAAATGTTGTAGTGTTTATGCAGTTTAATTAAAATTATCGAAGTGTCTAGTCGTCCGCTAAACGGATGAATAAAATAAATTGGTCGTCCGATTACCGGATGAATAAAATAATTTAATCGTCCGATTACCGGATGAATAAAATAATTTAATCGTCCGATTATTCGGATTACTAGATAACCTTTTAACACTAAAGCTAGTTGGGTTGGACTAAAGCAAAGGGGGCGCAGGACTGATTTTTGATGGAGTTGGTGTCATTATAACACCTATTTATTATTGTTTTCAAACTACCAAACTACTTAATGCTACCAGATCAAAACTAGTACCTCCCATCACACACATCTGTAATCTTGCTTTAACTTCGGGTATTTTTCCTACGGCTCTCAAAAAGGCTATCGTACATCCGGTTTACAAGGCTGGGGATAGAGATAGTATAAATAATTACAGACCAATTTCAGTACTGCCAGCTATCTCCAAAATTTTAGAAAGAATAATATACAAGAACATGAATAGCTACCTTGAGAAATATAAAATCATCGCTGACAATCAGTTTGGTTTTCGAAAAGGCATGTCAACAGAAAATGCAGTCGCTGCACTTCTAGAATTTTTAGTTAAAAATATAGACAACAAACTAAAGTGTATTGGCATATTCCTCGACTTGTCCAAAGCTTTTGATACTGTCTCTATCCCTATCCTACTAAAAAAGCTCGAGCGAATTGGTATCCGGGGAACGGCTTACAAACTACTAGAAGATTTCCTCTCGAATCGAACTCAATCCGTTAAGATTGGTAGTCACATCAGCACTGAAGAATCTTTGGAATTTGGCTTACCCCAAGGTAGTTTACTATCTCCACTCCTCTTTCAAATATATGTTAACGAACTTTGCCAACTTGCTTATCCTTCTACACGTATCATAGCATATGCTGATGATACTGTCCTTTTGGTGAGTGGCCGTGACTGGGATGAGGCAAAGAAAGGAGCGGAAGGTGCTTTAAGTGTTGTTCAAAATTGGCTTTCTTCAAACTTCCTGAGTCTAAATGTTCAAAAATCTAAATTTATTACCTTTGCCAGTAAATTATCTGCCATTCCACCTGAACCCTCTTTCAAAATTTTAGCCCACTCGTGCGATAGAGTAACCTGCAATTGTCTATCTATAGCTAGGGCCGACACAGTTAAATATCTCGGAGTCTGGATAGACTCTTGCCTTTCCTGGAAACAGCACCTTAACGCTATCTCTTCACGAATAAGGAAGTTAATCTTTGTTTTTAAAAAATTACGAATCCCTGCTAATAAAGACGTTCTTAAAATAGTGTACACCGCATTATGCGAATCAATTATTGGTTACTGCATCACCGCTTGGGGAGGTGCTCCGAAAAACAATATTCTACAAGCCGAACGAGCTCAAAGAGCAGTGATTAAAACTCTTCTCAACAAACCCTTCAGATATCCAACGAAACAAGTATACACTGATTTTAAGGTACTTACAGTGCGCAAAATGTATATACTCCGGGCAATGTTGAAGAAGCATAAAAGCCTTCCCGCAACTAAAAGTAAACTCTCAGATAAGAGGCGACCCCCGCCGATATGTCCAGTCATATATACAAATACTAAGCTTGCAAAAAGACATTACGACTACCTAAGTGCACATCTATATAATAAATTACATAAGACACTTAATATACACAACATGAACACATTACAATGTAAGTCCAACCTAACTAATTACCTTCTAGAGCTTAATTATGATGAATGTGAACACTTGTTAGATCACTATATTATTTAATCCAAACTACAAACTAGAAAACATACACACACACACACTCTTACACACACACGCACACTCACACACACACACACACACACACACACACACTCAATACGTATATCCTTTCTATTAAATTCCTTTAGATTTTTAGTTAAATTTCTTTTATTTTTTTTTTAAAGTGAAACTTTTATTACATCGTCTCAAACTTTTTGGTCTGTGTAGCGCATGTCGCGTGACGGTCGGCTGCCGAGTAGGTATAAAGCAGTGTTCGGAAAGTTTCACTTTTACCGTGGTTTCATAAAACCACACAACATTTTTTGTAAAGAGTTTATTTTTTAAAATCATCAAATTTTTGGCTAAAGTGATACTTGCATAGTATAGAATTGTTATAATATTCAGGTATATAACTTGTATCAACGGACGGATAAATGTCTCCTGTAACACAGGACATTTCCTAGCATAGGAGACATTGTTCAAATATTGCAATTTAATTGTACCTACAGCTACGGTTTATGTTTTACTTATATGTAAGTTATCCTATAATTGCATGTACATGTATATTTTTTGTTGTCAAATAAAGAATTTATTATTATTATTTATTTTTCTCGGTTCCATAATACTCGGGTACCACCAGAAGGACGGTACCCGGACCTTTGGAAGGCTTACGTGGGGACACACATCCAACACGCAGAGGCCCTTTCGAGAATTTTACTGTGTTGTGGGACACCAGCCGCAGCCTGCCCATGACTGCACTATAGAGATACAGTCCTGGGCAGTCCGCGGCCGATGTAGGACTATTGTGAGAAATGGAAGCAAAATAAACCGGGCTATGGAATGGGATGCTACATGGACTGGAATTGGGGACTATGGAAACTATGGCACCTGCCTTTCTACTTAAGGGAAGTAAAAATTTGTTGGCAGGTGGTGACTCGCCCTCTCACTGTATGGGCCCCCGAAATAAGTCGCTGCAATAGTGCGACAAGGGGGCAACATATTGCGAGCAGCTAAGGGTGGAGAGGCGTCCCTGGACTTTAAACTACGATCACGCGCTCCCTGAGGGTCCAGCATCACGTGCCCACTCGCCACTTACGATTCGCATCCACCCTTCGAGCTAAAAGCTCTCGCGACTCCACTCTAGCCAGCCGGTTAAGGCAAGCCAGAGGTGGGGGTCCTGTCCTCGTCAGGCTTCACTCCGACCGGCCGGTGAAGGCAAGACGGAGATGAAGACAGGGGCCTCCCCCCGGGAGCACTCGGTTCCCGCGGGGTCGCTACTCCCCGACACCCCGCCACAAGGTGTCCTGCGGGTTGACTGATTGCACGGGTGGAATATCTGTTGTCACGTAGACAACAGATATTCCAACCGTGGGCGATGGGGTCGTCACATCCCTACGCCCTTATTATTTATTATTATTATGTTTTATCGTAAAGATTACGCTAATATAAGCATGTTTTATAGGAACAACTTTTCTCTAAAATCAAAAATGGCCGAGATATTCGCCCTCAATTCGTTAGGTTAGGTTTAGGTTAGGTTAGCCTTTAGGTTAGGTTAGGTTTCTTAAAAAAAAAAACTACACAGAAATAGGAGCCCCGCGAAGCGGGGCTCCGTCGACGCGCAAAAAAAAAATCAAGTTTAGGTTAGGTTAGCCGTTAGGTTAGGTTAGGTTAGGTTTCTTAAAAAAAAAACTACACAGAAATAGGAGCCCCGCAAAGCGGGGCTCCGTCGACGCGCAAAAAAAAATCAAGTTTAGGTTAGGTTAGGTTAGGTTAGGTTTCTTAAAAAAAAACTACACAGAAATAGGAGCCCCGCGAAGCGGGGCTCCGTCGACGCGCAAAAAAAAATCATGTTTAGGTTAGGTTAGCCGTTAGGTTAGGTTAGGTTAGGTTTCTTAAAAAAAAACTACACAGAAATAGGAGCCCCGCGAAGCGGGGCTCCGTCGACGCGCAAAAAAAAAATCAAATACCTACGTGTGCCCTCCTCCCCCCTCTCCTCCCCCCACAAAAAACCTATAATACGTGCGGCAGTTCTCTAAAGAAACCCCGATAACCTAACTATATAGATAAATAGATGTTATCGGACGATTAAATTATTTTATTCATCCGGTAATCGGACGACTAATTTATTTTATTCATCCGTTTAGCGGACGACTAGCGCTGTCCTAAAATTATTTATATTTTATTAAAATGATTTTGCAGTAGGTAAATCTCTCACAATTTTTTTTATTACTTTCGGGTGACTTTTATATGATCATTGAAAATTATTTGAGTTAGAGTGTACCTACTTAAAAGGTTGATAATATTTTTTAAGAAAATAACCTACGCAAAACTAAAGATTCTTTCATTTCTAAACAATTTTTCCAAATCTCCACTCATCATAAAAAGTGCACATTTTGCGAAGTGCACCAATTGAGAAGTGCACCAGTTGCGAAGTGTACCATTTGAGAAGTGCACCAGTTGCTAAGTTCACCATTTGAGCATGGTGTACAAGTTGAGAAGTGCACCAAATGCGTCAAACCCCGCTCCGCTCCGCACGGCTCCCGAGCTTTGTCACGGCGGGCGAGGGCTGCACTTCCCGTAGCGCCGGAGCTAAGGCAGTGTCTGACACAATATAAAAAAGACATCTCTCCCTCCGCGCCTCCGGCTTTTTACATACACTCTAGGGGTAGGGCAGACAAGACCACGTGGAATTCGGGGTTGACAGCTTCGGTTCTGTGGCAAGTCTTATGATAATGCAATGCTTATTTTAGCGTAATGCCGGCTGTACACACTCGCCGAGACACACCGAGACAGGCCGAGAACGAGTATGTACACGGTGCATTCGTCTTGTCTCGCACTCTCGTGTCTCGCCTCGGTTGTCTCGGTCACTTGTCGGTTTTTTGCGCCCGAGTCAAAGGGTCTCGTTGAGTCTCGCGAGGAAAACGAGAGCGAGCATGTACACACTTGTTCAGTTAGTTGCTCGCTGACGTTATTTATGAACGCACGTGTTTCACTATGTGGTCTAATGAACGAGAATTATAGTTTTTGGAGTGCTATCAAACAGAACCTTTTTTATGGAACTTATTTTTTATGGATTTATTTTAAATTGGCCAGAAGGTTCTGCCACCAACTCAGCCAATTGATTTTCCATTGTACTTCTGAAACAAAGAAGCGTTTCTATTGATTCCTTAAAAATACAATAAAATGCATTAACTATTCAGGAAGTTTTTATATTTATTTCCCTGTTTCTACTGCGGTGCATAGTAATCATCCACCATCTTCTTTTTCTCCATGGTTTGAGAATTTTTTTTTATAGTAAATGTTTAAAAAATTATAATAGCTCACGGCACAAAGACAAATAGCAGCAGCTATTTCTACGACCATTCTCGTGTAAGTCTTCAGTTCAAATGTTAGAACGAGTGTGTACAGGCATGCTCTCGACGAGAGTCTTTTCGGCCGAGGCTCTCGACGAGAGGCTCTCGACGAGTGTGTACAGCCGCGGTAACGTTTTTTAGCTAGATTCGGACTTTCGCAGCTTAATATTGAATACATAATATTCCATCATTGAAAAAAATTACATTTTACAATCCGTCATGTATCTTGGTAATTATCAAGTTTAGAGAAAAGTTGTCCCAACAAAACATGCTTATTTCAGCGTATTTATTACGATAAAACAATAATAAATAGGTGTTAATGATACCAACATCCATTGAAAATTTTCCAAGTCCTAGCTCCCTTGAAACTCTGAGGGCGAATATCTCGGCCGTTTTTAATTTTAGAGAAAAAGTTTTTTCTATAAAACATCCTTATTTTAGCGTAATATTTACGATAAAGCAATAATAAATAGGTGTTATAATAACACCAACATCCATCGAGTTTTTTCTATGTCCCAGCTCCCTTGAAAACCATCAATCTTTGAGGGCGAATATCTCGGCCGTTTTTGATTTTAGAGAAAAATTGTTCCTATAAAACATGCTTATTTTAGCGTAATATTTACGATTAAGCAATAATAAATAGGTGTTATAATAACACCAACATCCATCGAAACTTTTCTATGTCCCAGCTCCCTTGAAAACCATCAATCTTTGAGGGCGAATATCTCGGCCATTTTTGATTTTAGAGAAAAGTTGTTCCTATAAAACATGCTATATTAGCGTAATCTTTACGATAAAACAATAATAAATAGGTGTTATAATGACACCAACTCCATCAAAAAGTCCTGCGCCCCCTTTGCTTTAGTCCAACCCCCGGGTATATTTTTCCTATGTTACTCGGTAAATATGTAGGTAACTTTGTAATGGGGTAAATCTATAGAGTAGTGTTCTTGACTTTATTAGTAACATACAAAAATACAACATTTTCTCTTTATATTACTTTTAAAGAAATAGATTTAATACAAATAATAATTAGAAATTATGAATTATCAAACATTGCTAAGTAATTGTAAACTGCTGTTTTTAAAAACCTTGTTTTAAGCTCGAAGAAGGTTTAGATTGCTAAAAAAAGTGCTGGAAAATATTCAACTAACTATATTAAAAAAACTTGTTATTGCTTTCAGCTTTGCATAACGACGTTTGTCGGGCTTGCTATTTATTATATTAAAAGTTTATATTATAACTAGCGACCCGCCCCGGCTTCGCACGGGTGCAATGCTGATACTAAAATACACTACAGAAAAACTGTGAACGTTGTACTTATATAAAAACATAGCGGCCCGCTCCGGCTTCGCACGAGTATAAAATATATAGCCGGGCGGCCGGCCGGTACCGCCGCAAACGCTACGTCCCGCAATTTTTAAATCTGTAATATCTTCGAAAATATTCACTTAAATCATACGGTGTAAAGGGCCATATAGATCTATATTAAATGAACAATGTTTTCAAGGTATTTAATTGGTTAAGGATTAATGCTGTATTGGTTAAAATCGCTTCGAAAATTAGCCATTATTTGTCGTAAAAAGTAAATGACAAAAAAAGTTATTGTGGGTTATCCATAAGAGATAGACATATACCACCAAGGACTTTTCTGTAGACCTTTTCAATGTGTATAATACTTAGTACATTATTTTGATAAAACTCGTAGGGTTCAGCCCTTAGTTCAGCCTGCGTTTGCAATGTAAGCGGAAAAAATGTAATTTTTTACGACATCACGTTAGAAACCTCAAAAATAACAGTACTTTTCCACTATTTGATGGATGTTATTATACATATAAACCTTCCTCTTGAATCACTCTATCTATTAAAAAAAACCGCATCACAATCCGTTGCGTAGTTTCAAAGATTTAAGCGTACAAAGGGACATAGGGACATAGGGACATAGGGACAGAGAAAGCGACTTTGTTTTATACTATGTAGTGATTCTATTAACCGAGGTTTACGCTATGAAATAAACTTTATGTTTTAGATTTTAGCATTATAGTTGTTTAAAATGTATTTTTCATAAGAACTAAATATCTACTACTAATACAAATTAATTTGGTTACTTATCATCATTTTATAAGCATAATACACAGTGCCTGTCGCTGTCTGTTTGTCCCTATGTATGCTTAGATCTTTAAAACTACGCAACGGATTTTGATGAAATTTTTTTAATAGATAGATTGGTACTTGAGGAAGGTTTAAGTACCTACTCATTTGTTAAGTTTTCTATGAATCGAGCGTAGCCGCGCGCAGAAAGCTAGTATTCATTATAAACGTGGCAAAAACGACCCATAAATTTAATAATATCTTTCGTATTAAAACCTAAAAAGGGATTTTGGATAGGATTACAGGAAGGGGATACTAAATTTACCCTAAATTATCCCTTATTATAATTAAAAGGATTACAATATCAAATTCCAAATACGAGCAAATTACTTTTATTCGAACAAAATACTATAATCTATACTAATATTATAAAGCTGAAGAGTTTGTTTGTTTGTTTGAACGCGCTAATCTCAGGAACTACTGGTCCGATTTGAAAAATTATTTTGGTGTTGGATAGCCCATTTATCGAGGAACGCTATAGGTATCACGGTAAGACCAACAGGATCGGAGCAACGCAGGTAAAACCTCGGAACACAGCTAGTTAATAATGTTTTTACTTTAGGTTATGTTACTATGTTTGTCATCTCTATTTATACTTTGGATATTAATAAAAATTATACTTATTTGAAAATACAATGCTATTATTGGAAGCAACTGGTTATTCCAACATTTCGGTATATATTTATAGAACAGTGGTATTTAATGTCATAAGAAAACTATGACTATCTGTATATTTTTATTATTTTCATAGAATAAAGTATTGACATTATATAATATATTATTATCTTTTATCTATATATTTTGTTTAAAAGATAGAAAGATGATACGATATATCTTTTATTTTAATTAATTTCCCTCTATTTTCTTATTAAATCTCTCTATATCCTAAAAGAGTTAATATTTTTACGTATTTTTTCTTCTCATTAAAATAAAGACTCGATAGCTTAATCATCAATTTGTAAACATCCTTAAGCGTAAAATACTTTTTTCTTTAATTATTAAAAGCCTATTAATTACTGCGGGAAGTTTTCAAGGTCATTGTACGAACAGACAACGAAGGTCAAGCGTGAGTCGGTTTGATGGTTTTAAATCCTTTGTTCTAACACTAACATAATGATTTATCTAACGGTGCATTTAAACCAAACGAACATAGAACTAGAGTTAGAGCAAGAGCATTCTTTCGTGATCTTTTAGTGTAAACGAAAACTCGTATTGAGTGTTGTTCAGTATAAGAACATTGCATAGAATCTCTTCGAACGCACGAACAACGAAAGAATGCTCTATGCCTGTTTACACTAAAATAATTTGACATAGTGGGGTTAGAATGAGCATTCACTCGTTTGATGTATATGCACCGTAAGATGAATCATTATTTTAGTGTTAGAACAAAGGATTTAAAACCATCAAACCGACTCACGCTTAACCTTCGTTGTCTATTAAACCGATAGATTATGTTAGAAAAATTGTTATGATGATATCTCATATACAAGGTGTTCCAAAAGTGATATATAACTCCGAAAATACGAAAGATCGCATAACATACATGGGGGTGATTCGGATAGCCCTCTAGGTCCTCTACCTCCCAGCTTCCGTTCATCACTATTTTTTGGGACACCCTGTATAAAATATCTCGTTGTGATATACGAATAAATAAATAAAATTAAAAATCGATATGCGAAACTAGAAGATCATAAACATAATGTCTTAAAGCAGTATTATTTCCAGTGTGGATAAATGACAGCGCTATATAGGTCGTCTAGCGCCATCCCTTTCTCACATTGGCATTAATACGACTACATACCTATAAGATTTTATGGTAATCCCCCTGAATCCCCCAGGATTTTATAAATAACTATGTGTGCGTGCTTGCGTGGGAGTCAAATTAGACTCGGTTTTTCCCGTGTAATTTGCAACATTTTTTCATCTTTTGCTTCCTTTAATCATAGCTACACAACAACAAAAGCTATTTTTATTCGAACCAGTCTTTCAGAGATAAGGGCGTTCAACTAACCATACAAACAAAACAAGCTTCAGCTGGTTATTAGTAGCTCGTGATAATACCACGATCTAATTAATAAATATGCAAAAATAGTCATGATTAGATACGAATTTATCACTACATAGTATAAAACAAAGTCGCTTTCTCTGTCCTTATGTCCCTTTGTATGCTTAAATCTTTAAAACTACGCAACGGATTTTGATATAGATAGTCTGATACAAGAGGAAGGTTTTAGTATATAATTTATTTGGTTTGAGACAACGCGGGCGAGGGCGCGGGCTAGTAAAACATATAATTAACATAACATATTTGTATAGGAAATGTTAGTAATAATACAGAATACAGATAAATAAAATATCCTTATCATTACAGCTACGGTCTTCTCGGAGCTTCGGGGTGTGGAAAGACCACATTACTTTCCTGTATAGTTGGCAGAAGACGGCTGAATGCAGGCGAAATCTGGGTGCTTGGTGGAAGACCTGGAGGCCCTGGGAGTGGAGTTCCAGGACCTAGGATAGGTTATATGCCACAGGTAAGAAATCTACTAGCTTTCTGAGCGCTGGTTCGCGCGGCTAAAATAGATTTATATCTATTAGAAAGTGGTGGTATACCTTAGTTATTATAAAAACCAAATGAACAAACAGTAGGAGCAATGATTAGCGAGATAAAATTAATTATATTGTACAGAAATTAAATCTAGTAAGAGCGACCTCTAAGACCGAAAGATAATAATAGTAAAGGTAGTAAAATGGGTAGTTATTGTTACTTCAATAAAATAGGTAGGTAATCTTGTAATTAGTAAAACTAATACACAAATGTATATTATAAAGTATTTCAAATAAACTATTATGGTATTACCACAAAACAATTTAAACACAGTCTAACTTTAAACCACGGATCTAATAGTTGTCTATGTGAAATACGACAAAACCAGATTAAAGAGATCCCGCGCTCAAAGATAAACCCTTTCTAAATTTTTTTGTGGTAAGACAGTTATACTTCAATGCTAGATTAAAGATTGCTGAAAAAAATAAACCATCAAAACTTTAACCGCGTCTTCCGTCACACTTCATTCCAATTCATAAATTTTTTTTAAATATATGACGTCACTTCCGTACAGTCGTTTAATATGAAAATGCATTATGAAAATGGACTTTTTGAAGCGAAGAAAGGAAAGATTCAAACTTTTAAGTGTTTTTTCCAACTTTGTTCAATGAATTGCGAGTAGATTTGGTCTTCCATTGTTATATTGAATAGCAATGAAGTGAGGAACTTTGATGAATAGGTTGTTTTGTTGGTCATTATTGAGGAATTAAGCTCAATCTTTACTTATTTAGATAGATAGGATTTTGTTTTCTTTCAATTAGATATATGTATGTGTATAATTTTAAAACACTATTTATTTTTATCAAGGATAAATAATTTTGTGTAGGTACTTACTTAACTTGCTAAAAATTTAAACGTACCTCGTAAGTAAATAGTTTATTTTAATTGAGAAATTATAAGTATTTCAATATTATATAATTTTTGTTTTCTATAAAAAATGTTAAAAAGGAAACAGCAATTTTACAAATTAGATTTTCATAAAATGTTCTGGTAATTTAATCTATCAAAATTCATAATTTTTTTCCTAAATATAATATAATATTTCCGTCTAAAATAAAGGGAAGGAATACGAGAAAATATTAAGTGTCCACCCTTACCGGATGAAACCAATTTACATAAAGCTATTTTTCATCTGTAATTTTAGAGTCCTTCTCCATTCCATTCGTTAAAAATGAAATGTTTATCAGAAAAACAGTTAAAATAAAAACGTAATTATTTATTTAAAAATATATTAAGAATTTGTTAAAAAACTGAATAAGCCTTGTTTATAGTACCTACTACAGTCTTTTCTTGTAATTATTATTATTGCAAATAGCAATTGAAAACAACGCTTTTTTCCTATTCAAAAGAATTCAATCCTGTGGAATGACATTGGAAAATATTTGATAGGTTTATGTAAGTATTAAATTACAGCATTAAAAGAATTTTGTAAGTTTTCAAATTAGTAGATTAAGGGCCGATTTTTCAATGCTTGGATAAAACTTATCCGTCCAATAAAGTATTACACGATAATATTAAAATGTCACGTAAACTGTCAAATACGGGCAATTAGAATACGTTTTTAAAATGGTAGTTTTATACATTATTCGACGAATGAGTTTTAACCAAGGATTGAAAAATCAGCCCTAAAGTAAATAATGCCAAAATTAACATCCACGGATAGTACTTCAATAACTAAAAATTAACTACGTCGTATTCAAATTCACGAACAATCTTGATAACATTTTATGACCACATTTTATGACATTTTATAATCCATTTCATTGTAATGTAACATTATACATGCAATATTATTATTTATGTTTGAAGTGTCATGAATGGCGGAATTTATATTTATTGAAAGAATAGCATCCGTATTATGTGAATAAACTTGGTTATTTTATTCATATGGGTTCGTGACGACAATTGCAATGTTATAAATATTGAGATTTCTGCATATCTTCTAAAATCGTAGTGAAGATTTTTGCATTCAATCATTTTATGCCTTTATTATTTCTTTCTAATTATGATTATATATACTGTCTTAACACACTCTTATTAGCTAAATTATCTTTTGACTTTTTCCTATATCCTACTAGATTTTGACCCACTTTTAACGGACATATTTAATTCAAACCTTGTACTTATCAACCATCGGTGACAGTAATTGACTTGAAGGGTATTTTTCATTACATTTTCTTACGTAATTACGTTATACATACAATATGCATTTAAAAATGATTCATTTTATTCGACTTCCAGACACATTTTCAAATTATAATATCAACAATTCAATCAGATATAAAGATCTCTTGTGTTGGATCAGCTTTATAAGTTATCAGTATCTTAAACATCATTCAAATCTGTTATGCATTTCATCATCACAATCTATACTAATATTATAAAGAGGAAAGGTTTGTAATTATGTATGTATGTATGTATGGTTTTCAAGCATAAACTACTGGACCGATTTCAAAAATTCTTTCACCATTAGAAAGCTGCATCTTCACTGAGCAACATAGGCTATATTGCATTTTCAAAAAAATTAGAGATCCTTACCAAAAATGCAATAATGTAACCCAAGGTGTAAAAAATTCCTTAATAAAAATTCTGTCATCGCGTGCGCTGCGCAATCTATTCCTTGAAGTACGAGGATGGTTCTTATGAAAAAAAAACGTAAACATGTAGGTACCACGGGCGAAGCCGGGGCGGACCGCTAGTATTATACACATTACACATATACCTAAAAACGTAATTATTCACAGGAAGTAGCGTTATTCGGCGAATTTTCGATCCGGGAGACGATGATATACTTCGGCTGGATATCTGGAATGACAACTAAACAGGTGGAAGAGAGGATCGACTTTTTGGTAGATTTGCTGCAACTACCAAATCCTACTAGGTTAGTAGAATATTAATTTTAAGGTTTTTGATTTATTTGAGTATGAGCAATATGAAAAAATATAAACTCTCAACGTTTAAAAATCATTAACTATAGTTATTATTGAATAAACTATAGAAATTATGCATTTGTTAAACAAGCTTTTTATGCTTTTTGAAGTAGGTAACAGATTATCGAGCATATTGCTAATATGCTCGATATAACAGACGATCATCCAATACATATTACTTTAGCGCTATAATCAATGATTTTAGTGAAGTTGTTTTTAACAGACTTAAAAAATAAATTAGCTATGTACCTACTTGTGCATATTTTTATGTGCCTACACATTAATTTGAATTTGTTTTATCCCTGCACCCTATCCTATATATTGTTTTTAAATTTTGCCGATTTGAAAATTATAAATAACGATTTCTGTATTTTATTTTTGTGAATTAGAGCCTCTCTAATTCATGTAAAAATAGTTCATTAAAATTCTGTGATTTTTTTTTAGATTAGGTAGATTTTTTGATACATTATCATTGTTTTTTCTAGGCAAATAAAAATTCTGTCCGGCGGTCAACAGCGACGAGTATCTTTAGCAGCTGCTTTACTTCACGAACCAGAATTACTTATTCTGGACGAACCTACTGTTGGAGTAGACCCTGTACTTCGACAAGGGTAAGTTTTTATTTGACATTTTTTATATGATACGAAAAATTACTTAAAATTTAAATAAAAAAATTGAAAAAAATGCCCCGAAAAAGTAAAATTACTGTGCATTTATAGTGTGTAGTAGTAGTAGTAATAAGTGCGATTGTCGGAATCTCCGGAATTACCGAAACAAGTTTATAACAACAATTGGAGTAAAAATAACAACTAGTATAATAAAATAAAAACAACTAATAGGTACCTACTATACATATTATGTATAGTAGGTACCTAGTCACTGAAAGTTTTTTTTGTTTTCTTCATGTTTTACAATTTTTAACATCTTTTATATTATACTTCCCTAATAAATTGAAAAACGTAGTAGATGTAGTTTTAATTCTATTTTGTAAAATTTCAGTATCTGGGACCACATGGTCGATATAACGAAGGGCGGCAAAACAACCGTGATAATCACCACTCATTATATTGACGAGACGAAACAGGCGAACATTGTAAGTAAAAAATTTATTTATTATTTATATAACCAGTTTTATTAAACACATTATAAAATTGTCTTAATTATATCCTTTCAAAAATATAATAACTTTTTTTCTTACGTACAGGCAGCAAGTAGTACAATAATGTTTTTTTCTAAAAACGTATTTAAATATTATAAACCTTACTATTTTTTTTATAAACATGGCTGTAGGCAATGAGATGCAACTTTTCTATTTTATCGTATTACGTTGATAAACTTGAATATAAATCCTGAAAAAAAAAAACTAAATTGACGTTATCTGTAACATTTTTAACTAATTCCCTAATATTTATAATAATATCGTCCATTTTTCATTTTCTACTTATTCTCTAAAAACACTGTTGCAAAGTCTCAAACATGAATTTGAGATATCTTAATACCCTTAATACTATCTTTATTAAGCTGAAAACACGTATAATTTTACGAGCCCTTATCTCTGCTATAAATAATAAAACTTCAGTTTTCATTCTAGTATTTTCATGAAAGTGTTTCTTTGAAAAAAAAAAGACGTGTGGCACTCGGGGACTGCCGCGGTAAAGCTATTGCATGCTATGCCTTCAAGCCACTCCTCCGTGCCCGTCCCCGTCGGAGTGGGGAGCGTGAGGTTTTTTTGTTACGGAATTTCTCGATTCGGTCCCCGCGCTCAAGGCCCGCGATAGAAGCTATGCAATAGCTTAATGATAAGATACGCTGAACATTTTTATATTGTAACATAATTTGTAACAATGTGTATAAAATGTAGAGACTTTTTAGTTTAAAATGAAGTAATAAGTTTCATATAAAATAAGTTTTGTTTTTATAAATAACTCTGAACAAAGATAGAAAAACCGTGGAGAATAAACCAAGGCTTATAGTAATAGAGTGATGATTCAAATGAACTTAGGTATACGAGTAAATCGCTCCTAGAAATGAAATAATTCACCGATATTTTAGCATGTTATCAGACATTATTATAATATACAGAAAACTAAAAAAAATCTGAATGGATTTTAATGACTTTTTTTCTCCGCTGGGATAACATTTAAAAATTATATAGATAAACTTACAAAAATGTCTATCCGGGTAGAGCAGGGGTATACAGCTATCTCCCTATCTTTGAACGAATGAATGAAAGCTTTATTTTACACAACAAATTAAAGAAATTACACAAATTGAAATACACATAAATTGCACAATAGGTGACCTTATGGCTACAGAGCCATCTCTTCAAGGTAACCTAACCAAGGAAAACAATAACAAAGAACGAACACAATATTTATTTGCCTGGTAACATAGTATAAGTCAATTAAAAAATGTATATAAAACGATTTTTACCCACAGATCGGTCTAATGCGTGGCGGTCGGTTCCTAGCTGAAGAATCACCTACAGAACTAATACGCCGCTATCAAGCAGAGAGCTTAGAAGATGTCTTCTTGAAGCTGTCAGTGTTACAGAACATGGGAAAAAGAAGACGATCCAGTATTCTTGCTGATGTGGTAGAAAAAGTGGAGATACCGGCTATTCCTGTGAGTATCTTGGTTATGTATAAAATGATATTTATTAGTGTTTTTAAGCTATTGCATAGCTTCTATCGCGGGCCTTGAGCGCGGCGACCGAATGTAAAAATTCCGTAACGAAAAAACCTAACACCCCCCACTCCAACCGGCACAGCGATGCTATGCTATGCAATAGCTTTACTGCGGCAGTCCTCGTGTGACACGTATTTTTTTTTTCTTCTGGCGATATGTTTCTAGTGTATTTAGTTGGGGTATGGGGTAGATACATTGACGCTGTTATAAAAATCGACGTGTTTACTGAAAAAGAGTCAATCGGGTCAATCTTTTGTTTCTTATCTAATCTAAACACGCTATTTTCCTTTTTTATGTTGGGCAATTAATTTGATATCATGATTGTGGTAATATAAAATTAATAAGGTTTCGTACCAACATGGCTACCTATTCTGTAATTTTGTTATTAAATATCCATAGAGGTCCTATATCAATTCATGTAAAGCGAAATAAGAAGTTTTCAAGATAATTAAAATAATTGATACTGTTATGCCCTAAATAACTATTACGGTTATCATGTCATAAAATATTTCACAAATGCCAAGGTATTGGTTTAATTACATTCTTGGAGGACACGGAAGATTGCATGATGTTGTAGCTATTCATAATAAATACTAATTGTAATCCAACAGTTATATAAATTACAATCTAATCACAAGCATTATCTGTATTTAAATATAGGTATAACATACACATTACACATATGTATATCCTGAAGTAAAAACTTGATACGAATTTTTAAAGAAAATTTGGCAGTCGGAGGAGTATGAAATTTGGCATACTTATAATTTACATAGATAAGGAATACAGAATGCTCCTAAAATTTTTAAATAATGCATGAATATAAATTCAATTTATAACAAAAAAAAAAAAAAATCCAAGACTATCTGAACAATTTTTTTTCCCGTGGACCTTAAGTAAAAAAAAAAAATATTTGTCGAATCGTTCAAGCCATTCTAGAGTTATGCGTTTAGCAATATTGACATTTTAATTTATCAAACTAGTTTAAGTAAAAGAAAGAAAATAAAGAACTAATTTTTAAAGATTTGTTTAAAATTCCAGGATCCAACAGCAATAGACGTAGACGACGAAATCGGTGAAATATCTGGTGAATTCGGTGACAATGTGTCCATGAGTAGCAAAGGCAGGAGTGTGATAACCGAACTGAAGTCACCAGTTGAAGCTTTACCTCCAGAAGAAGACCCTCCAGAAGGATGCTTGGAGAGGATCAAGCCAATGAAGTGGCACCACATGAAAGCGCTTATTTGGAAGAACTTCTGGAGTCTGTTTAGGAACTTTGGGTAAGTAGAATTCAATGTATTCATTAGTAGCAAGGGAACTGACGTCACCAGTTGAAGCTTTACCTCCAGAGGAAGACCCTCCAGAAGGATACTTGGAGAGGATCAAGCCAATGAACTGGCACCACATGAAAGCGCTTATTTGGAAGAACTTTTGGAGTCTGTTCAGGAACTTTGGGTAAGTAAACCAAACCAGATTTATTAGTTTATCCCATGGTGGTTATAGCATAATGGAAGCTATTAGTAAAAAAAAGAAGTGAAATATTTGTTACTTTCAATTAACATTAATGAAATAGTATATCAGAAATCAATAGTATTCAGTCAGTCAGAAATCCATCTCTTTGTAAGTCTTGTCGCTACATAGTATAAAACAGAGACATTTTCTACAGAGCGGGCGAAGTCACGGACGGAAAGCTAGTGATAATAAATCATTAATGTATAAGATGAACATGTTTTAATTACGCCTCTATTATATTCATAAGAAATGTTAATTAAGATTATTACTCTAAGGAAAAAATGTGTTGCTAAATTCGTTTAATTTTTAGAATTTAGGACATAAAAAATATTTCAATTCACGCGATGTAAATTCCGACATAAATTTCACAAAAGTTAAAATAATTTGATAATGAAGCTAATTTATTTTTATATTTCTACAATTTTTACTGTTATAAAAGAAATAATTTAAAACTATTTAAATTTTAACTAATTTTAAATTCGTTCTAGTTCCGCTTACATGACTACTAGCTAGCATGCTACTAGCATTAAGTGTGAATTAATTTGTTTTATCATGCTTTTATAAGCTTCACATGTAAGTTTGTGTTTATATGTAACCGATTCCTTTACACTCGAGATAAACTCGAGATCTTTAGATGGATAGATTTATTTCAAACTTAGTACTCTTATCAACGATGACAATACTATAAGAAATTACACGCGAGGCCGAGTTAGATATTAGTTTGAATGTAATAAGAATGTACTGCGATTCTACACAGCTACCTAATTGATGTAGGTAGTTGATAACAAATCGCAGCTAGTCAACGACTATTAGCAAAGTGAGAGTAGTTGGGTCGAACGTGGTATAAACAACGTCCGAGCCCCTAGGCACGATTCGTACAAATGCGCCACGAGTCAAAGGAAAGCGGCTTTTTATAGTATTCAACAGCTAAGCATGTTCCATGAAATAATGACAACTAGGTAGGTACATTGACAACTACATTGACAACTATTCATCCACAAAAATATTAGATCAAAAGTTACGTTTAACAATACAATAATTTCATGACTTTAGCGTGTATTCAAATTTTTCTAACCTACGTTTATTCTTTCCAGACTTCTCTCCTTCATAATCGGTCTACCGCTATCCCAAATGGTGCTTTTCTGCCTTGCAATTGGTCATTATCCCGTGGGAGTTCCCATTGGGATAGTGAACTATGAGCTCCATAATAGTTCTACTGTTCTTTGCGACTATCCGAGAAACAAATGCCCTCAAGACCCTGAAACTTATGAGTGGAATCTGACCATGTTTAGTTGTCAGTATCTGGATTTCTTATCGAGGAGGCAGTCTAATTTGGTAAGTTTTAGTATAATATTCTAAAGAGGAAAAGTGTGATGGTTTGTTTATAACGATTTTATAAAAAAAATAGACCGATTTCAATCCTTTTACCTGTAGAACTTAGAAGGCTACATTATTTCTCAGTAACATTAGCATTTTGTCTTTATCAGGGTTACTAATAATTATTAACATACCAAGATACTTAATAACTATTATTATACCAATTCATGTTTCAATGGTTGAATTACATCGTAATAACAATAAAATGCTAGGACAGAAGAATTAATTCGTAATTATACAAAATGGCGACCCGAGTCACGGCATCAATTATTTTATAATTTAGAGCTATTTATTTTAGTGGACATTTTAAAGGAATGTTTTAAGACTTTATGACTCATTTTTGCTGGAAACGGCGTGCCATAGTAATTGGAAAAAGTTCGTTTATAATGTTTTAATTGGTAGTACATTCATTTAATAGATTGCACATTTAGTATATTGTTTTTATGGGAAGAATGTCCTTTCCTTAAGTTAAGCAGTTACATTAATAAAATCTTAAAATAATGTTTTTAATCAAGTGATAATTACAGAATATTTTGATGTTCAAACATTTAAAATTACTGATATATTTCTAATTTACTTCCATAAAAAAATAGTTTAAAATGTGGCCATAAAAAAATATTCACGCGGAGTTGTTATTAAAAAATTGAGCGTTATAAAGTTGAGTTATTTTGTTAATTATTAATATTTTTTTTTTATAGATATCGTTCCCAACCGAAGCAATAGCGATGAAAGAAGCAGGTCATGGTGCAGCTCGTGCTGTCCTTGTCTTTCCTTCCAATTTCTCCGCAAGCTTACAGGATAGAGTGAGAGATCCGAGACACGCTGATCCGTTTACGATTAATAATTCTGAAGTGCTAGTACATATGGATGATACTGGTAAGTTTTTTTTATACACTGAACACTTAATATTATCAACTGACTTCAAAAAAGGAGGAGGTTCTCTATTCGGTTGTAATTTTTTGAGTTTATTACCTCAGCACTTTCGACTGGGTGAACCGATTTTGATTATATTTTATTTTTGTTTGCAAGCCAATAACGTGTCTAGTTCTAAAAGTTGAAGGCGGTTTTAAAAAAATGATTCATTGAGACTTTATTTCATTGACTTTATTCATGGAGCGTTAGAATGCTTACCTATAGCTAACGATTTGTAAAATTTGTATCAATTTAAGATACTACTTTACTATTGTAAAGTAGTATCTTAAGTATGTTGTTTTATATATTTATAAAACAACATAAAAATATTCCATAACATAAAAAAAAGACGTGTGGCACTCGAGGACTGCCGCGGTAAAGCTATTGCATGCTATGCCTTCAAGCCACACCTCCGCGCCCGTCGGAGTGGGGAGCGTGAGGTTTTTCGTTACGCAATTTCTGGATTCGGTCCCCGCGCTCAAGGCCCGCGATAGAAGCTATGCTAGAAGCTAGCTTAAAAATCTGAATCGTTCATGCACAGATAATTTTATTCGGCTCGAAGGACCACATTTTTGCTCCGGGCTCGAGAAAAATTAAAGCGATTAAAACTTTTATCGTAATATGTGCATAGCTATATTAATGTAATATTTATCCGATATAGTTATAGTATCAATAATAATAGTCACTATGACCACAGTATAAATATTATTTTCATATTTAGTAGACTGTGCTATGACTTTGTTTAAAAGTACCTACCTATACATATAATTATGTTCATCATAATATTCTATACTAATATTATAAAGCTGAAGAGTTTGTTCGTTTGAACGCGCTTATCTCAGTAAACTACTGGTCCGATTTGAAAAATTCCATTTATCGAGGAAGGCTATAGGCTATAATATATCATTACGAAGACCAACAGGAGCGGAGCAATGCGGGTAAAATCGAGGGGCACTGGTAGCTATGTATATTATACAATATATACATAAATTTTATATGATTTTTTTTGGTACCTACTAAGAAGTTAGTATCTGTACTAAGGTATTGTTCAACCAATATTAATCTTAAAATAGGGGAAGTCATAGCCATCAGTGTCATAACAGTAAATAATAAGACCCCCAAAACAAATTAAACTAGTATTACTTGAAGATTTTCCAAGTCGTAACAATATATTTCGCGCGCTTCAGCCATTAACATAAAATTCGAATAACTCATAAGTCGAATTCGAATTTCGAATGAGTCGTTATTCGAATGAGTTTTCAAACTTTTATCAATGAATGATTCGAAATTCTAAATTCGAATTTGAATATTTTGTTAAATGTTCTGATTGGCGCTTTTTAAATTATTTTGTAATTTCTTATATCGGAGGTAAATTTATGATGTTATAGAATAATAATATGTGCTACTAATGAGGAATCTTTGATTAATTGTTATAATGATCAAACCATAAATGTATGAATTCCTTAAAAACATTGATTAAAAACCTTCGTTTTAAAAGTCAGTTAAATTAAACACCTCTTTTGAATATTTTGTAGACTTCAACGATCATTTATTTTTAACAGGCTCATTAATTAAATGTATTGAACCACTTTGTAATAAGGTTAACGAAGTAGTAATCACCCTCAACTAATTTTCACTGTAAAATGTATCTTAAAGCATAGGAATAAGGTGGTATTTCATTTGATGTACTTAATGAATTCAAAAACAAAGAGCGAAGGAAAAATGCCACAGTTCAGGAAATGTAAAAAAATAAAATGAATTATGGGATATAAGTGGATTTATAAAATTCACACCGGGAGGATTTTCCGGGAATAATAAATCTCGTTCATTTATCAATGGAAAAAGGTGACGAAGTAGATTTATTTTTATAACAGATATTTTTATCTAATATTGGACTTAACAAATAAGTATGAAAATTGAACATTTCTGAAATAGAACTAATTAAAAATTGGGACACTTTTACGCATTTTTAATAACTATCTAATGATATGCTAAAGTTTAACACTTTAGCTGTAATTTACAGTTCATTATTAAATTTATGTGTAATCCTGTTCAAGCAGGAAATTAAGCTTGACAATCGCTTCCTCAGAATATAGAATATTTTCGTTTCCGTAAAAAAAATTGGGAAACATATCTAACTTTTCAGATGAATCAAGCAAGCAATGAATCAAGCAAGATTTGAATGAATCATTGATTACAATGAATCAAGCAAGATTCTTTCTGTCATCTTATTCGATTGAGTTGTATAATACGTAATTCGATTGCACCCTATTTTATGACATAACCTTTTATACTAACCATATAAATTACACTCAATAACCTCAGTTATTCCTAGTATTCGCTAAGCCAGCATTTATCATTCGCAAGAAAATAGCAATCAAGTTGAACTCTGGTAAATTCGTAAATCCCTACGCTATGTCGGTTCCAATTAACTCGGCCATTTTGCACAAAGACATCTGATTTAATCTTTATTCTTTGTTACATTGCTAGACCACAAAAAGCCCTTAGTAGAATGTCTTCTTTCGTAATTTTTTACTGTGGCTGTTTTTAGGTCTACGTATTTATATCTGTATGCTAAGTTTTGTTTTTTTGTTACTTATCGGTCAGTATTTATGGTGTGAAAACATTACAACAACACACACAAAAACACACCTCTATAATATACTAGTAGGAAATATGGTAATACTGTGATACTAGCTTACCGCCCGCGGCTTCGCCCGCTTTGTCTAAAACCTAATAAATTACATACTGAAACCTTCCTCTTGAATCACTCTATCTATTAAAAAAACCGCGTCAAAATCCGTTGCGTACAGCGTAGTTTTAAAAAAAGGAACATAGGGACAGAGAAAGCGACTTTGTTTTATACTATGTAGTGAAGTTTAGACTTATCATTGTATAAATGAAAACCTATACATATATGAAATAACTAAACCAATAAACGTCCTACAAAAGCAATAATATTGATTGCTTAATATTGATAACAATACGTGGTAATTTATGGGTAATATCAATACATTAGAACGCAGTAATGTAATCAATCTCTGACTGTGATATATTCGATCCAGGCGATTGTAATTCCGATAGGTACATATTATATTAGTAGTTTGCTTAGTTGCGTTTTCATTATGTTTTGATAAAAATAAGAATTAAGATGAAGTAGGAAATACTTGAGAATTAGACAATTATATAATTATACGCTATAAGTAATTTATTTATACGCTTATATAAAAATCAAGAAAATCTTATTTGCTTGAAAATGGAAAACACACATAAGTACAAACACAACACACACACATTTAAAAGTTCCTCTTTACAATCTAAAACGTGTATTATACAACTAAACAGAGATTTTAATAAGAATAATTAATCAATACAAATGAGAAACCCTTTCAAATAAACAACAATACTTTTTCAATGCTTTCTCAAACAAAGAATTTACAGCAATCGGTTCAAACTAACAACCTCGTATAAAAGAGTCAGCCGATGCCCTATTTCACAATCTAAAGTTCCTTAATATCTGGAGTGGAAATTTATAAATAACAATACATCGCTGTGCCCCGCGGTTTTACCCGCATTGATTGGCTCCTGTTGGTCGTAGCATGATAATATGTATACAGCCTAGCCTTCCTCGATAAATGGGCTATCTAACACCGAAAGAATTTTTCAAATCGGACCAGTAGTTCTTGAGATTAGCGCGTTCAAACAAAAAATTCTTCAGCTTTATAATATTAGTATAGATTTATTCTTTTTTATCCTATCGTAAGTCCCTTTGGAGGAATGGTTACAATATAATATTATAAGTGAGTTTTAATGATTAGAAAACAATTTTTAATTACTATTCATCCATAAGCTATTGCTATTGTTTGAAAGCAATATTTTCTATTAGTGTTATATAAAAATAAACATATTATTGTAAGTTTTCTGAAGATCATAATTTTCAGAGCTTTTTCATTCAGATTATTTTTATATTTTGATATTAATAATCATCATGTTTTTTTTATAAAGTATTTATTAGCTATAACCGGCGGCTTCGTAAACGATACAAAATTTCTAGTTCTAAACTAAACTTTTAGATTCATAATATTTCTATAACTAAGATTCTTATTAATATCTTATTATCGTAAAAGGAATGCTAGGTACCTTTATCTCAAATTTAAATCAACGTAGGAAAATAGAGAATTTTACGACTTCCACCTTCAATAAAGGCGCGTAGAAAATGTATTTCTCTTTGTAAAAGTTCAGAGTGTTTATATTCCTCCAATATTGAGCGCTTTGAATACACGTGATATGTACTTTTGTACTGATAGGTCATTAATATAGCCTTATGTGCTTTGAAAAATAAGGTGTGCTTGAAGAAAGATTACGAAAATCTAAAAATTTATGGGAATTTTGTCGCTTATTGTAAAAGTTTCAGACTATATAATGTACTAGCTGTGGCCTGTGGTTTTACTCGCAGTGCTCCACTCCTGTTGGTCTTAGCGTGATGATATGTAGCCTTCCTCGATAAATGGGCTATCTAAAACCGAAAGAATTTTTCAAATCGGTCCAGTAGTTCCTGAGATTAACGCGTTCAAACAAACAAACAAACTCTTCAGCTTTATATTATTAAGTTTAGATAATAATGTTTACCTCGTTTAGAGTCAGCTTATATTTTTAGGGGACATCTAGGCATTCAAAATTATTATAGTGCAATACCACCACCTTAAGTTATTACTCTCTCCTAGACAACCCGGGAGAGAGTAAAGAGTAAAAACTCGATAAATGGGCTATCTAACACCGAAAGAATTTTTCAAATCGGATCAGTAGTTCCTGAGATTAGCGCGTTCAAACAAACGAACAAACTCTTCAGCTTTATAATATAAGTATAGATTATAATATATTTTGTAGGGAAAGAGAGAGATATTGTAACATTTAACTTTTATAACGGTCCAGTTTATTTGCTTGTTCTTGTTAAAAATACTAAGAATTGTAACGGACATTGCTATGAAATGTTCCTTTGTATTTCCTAGTATATTATTCGGGATAGTTACGTTACGTATTCCCAGAAGTACAATGTGAAAGATTTATAGAGAAAATGGCGTTAAAGGGGCGATTTGTTTATTCCAATGGTATAATCTTTTGGTATTTCTTGTGTGTTTTTGTGTTTGTTGTGATGCTAGATTTTACTATACTCACTACATTGTATAATCAAAGTCGCTTTTCGCTGTCTGTAACTGTAGGCACACCCCGGACACTCCATACAAAATTATCGTTTTGACAGTCACACTGTAGAGACTGCAAATGTGTGTGTTAACGCGTAAAAAAAAAAGACGGGTTGCACTCCGGGAGTGCCGGCAGAAGTGAAAACTTGATTATTAACGTTCAGCATGTTTGATATTTTGGAATGGTATCCAAACTCAAACTCAAACTCAAACATTTATCTATTCAATTAGACTACTTATAGTAGCACTTTCGAATCGTCATTACATAAGTATTTTTAACATTTACCACCGATCCGTCTTACGCATGGAATATAAGGGCTAAAAAAAAAAAAACATCCGTCTTACGCTTTTTCGATCAGGCCACGTGTCCTGACGCGAGATTAAGATTTTATACCCAACGCCGCTAAAGAAGTTTTCACTTCAAAAATTCGCGTTTTTCTGATGAAATACATCCGTAAACAGCACAATATCTAACCATTTTCTACGAAAAACGATAATCACAAATCCAAAATAATAAAATTACTTTAAGTCAATTTGATTAATGTTGTCAATCTTCGTTGCGTATCGTCCTTGCAGAAAAATGTGGCCCATTTTAATCATGATCGTGCGGGGTGGCGTATTTCCAAACTATACATAGCCAGAACGCAACCATAGGAAACTGCTCGTGTATACTTTGTAATGCTGTTTTTAAGTTTGTTATTACAATATATACACGAATTTTGCGTACTGATCGTGTATACTTTGTAACGCGGATGCTTGCTTCTTCGTTCCAAACTATACACGATCAGTACGCAAAATAGTATAACTAAATATAGCTACTACACCACTTACGCTTGAGCGAAATAATAAATAATCAATGCAAGAAGAAGAAGAAGGCAATCAAAGACTTGTACAGCTATATCTATCTACTTTTATTCTTCTTGATTGATTCAGTAAAATATGGAATAAAAATATTATTAGGTAAGCTTAGAAAAATAAATAGGTAACAGATAATTATAAGGGTTACCTATGGGTTAGGTTAGGTTCGTGTTTTTTTTAACTACACAAAAATAGGAGCCCCGCGAAGCGGGGCTCCGTCGCCTCGCAACCGTCTTCTTCTGGACTTATTAGATTCTTACATTTTAGCACTATTGTCAATTGTAAGTCGTGCAGACACAAGCATCCTCGATACAAAAAATACCTATACGATCAGTACGCAACATTACATACACAATACACATGCATTTTTATAATAGATTTCAAAACAGCAATACAATAATATAAACGCGAGCAATGGAAAGACGCCATGTTTCGGAGTAAGCGCACTCCGAAACATACACGATTAGTCCGCATGCGTACTGGCGCTGTATATTTTGGAGCGCTATTCTTACTTACTTCACTACAAAGTATACGCGAGTATTTGCGTACTGCTGTTGTATAGATTGGAAGAACTTTGTAAAAAAGTTATTTCCAAACTATACGTGATTAGTTTCACACCGTTGCGTACTGGCCTTGTATAGTTTGGAAAGACGCTGCGGGGTGAGGTAAATGTTTAAATTTGGCGGGAGGCGGAGAGTGTCCGTTCTGTAGCGTTTAGCTACTATTATGTATTCTGTGCTGTAGGCTTATATAATATTTAAAACTACGTGTACGTTGACGCGGGGTTTTTAATATACAGGGTATCCCACTATTGGTATACTAAGCGCGAAGGGACTTGTAGTTTTGCATACACTGATCACGTAAAAAATACTTAAACAACAAAATTACGTCAAAAATTTTTTGCTAAATTTTTCCTGAAAATCCACGTTTTCTTCTCTAGCTTCGCGCAGCCGGCATATACCGCTTCTCTAATATGAGCATTTTGTCTATGAAAACATAATCTCACGTGCTGGTGGCAAAGTTGGGCGGGTTGCTTGTTATGGGTGTACCCATAAGAGTTTTAAGAATTCATCTATTAAAAAAAAACTGCGTCTGGAATTTTATAAGTATTTTTTACGTACTCAGCGTATGCAAAACTACAACCTCCTTTGAGCTTAGTATACCAACAGTGGGACACCCTGTATAGTTCAAGATGGTTGAAGACGAAGGTTTTAGTATACATTTGTTATGTTTTTAGCCACCGCTTTAATCGAAAGTTGTCTGTTTATTGAAACTATACCCAATTGTTTAGCTACCTCTCCGACTTTTTGATTAAAATCAAAGGTTTTTAAGAAAAACCTACAGAACTGATTGTAATGCGGTTTTATCAAAGATAGTGGTTTAAAAAGAAGATTGTAGCATTCAAAATATATGTAATTTGTTATGATTTAGGCAACGCATATCGAATGTTTTAATCTATGCCCAAATATTTTAGCTCTATCTCTCTATTATTTTATTGAAATCAAGTTTTTCTAAATTAAGCACAAAACTAAAAAGTCTTATGAACTGTTACAAAGTTACACACAATTTGTTATAAAGTTGCTGTTTTTTCACAGATAAGCAAGTGGAATGGATGTTAAGTCGCGACATCCAGCTGGCCTTCATGGAGGCAACAGAACATTTGTCTGAAGTCTGCAATCTGCCTAAGAGGATGCTATCCATACCCGTTTATGTAAGTATTCTATTTATTACTGCACTAGCTGCCAGCAGACGTTGCCCTATTATGGCCGTTCCCAATATTCGAACTACAGTTATAGATAGACAGCTATCTCCGATAGCTAGTAAGGTTCTATCTATCGTAAGATAGATACGATATTGGGAACGGCCATTACTGGCTGACAGCTGTCAAAACGTTATTGGGACGCTCAAATAGACAAATTCAAAGAGAAAAATATACCTCTAGTAAGCAGTTAGTCCTCCAGACGACAGATAGCGATCAGAGATAGGTTAGCTTATCGCTAGTAAGCTTATTGGGACGCCAAAACAAAAGATAGATAGCATTTTCTATCTTTAGTAGGGTCAAACCGAAGATAGATATAGATACGATATTGGGAACGGCCATTAATTGCTACTGCCTTAAGTTTTTAGTGTTGTCTCTTCATAAGAACCTTCCTTGAGCCTTAACAACAACGAAAACTGCCGTTCTCGAGTTTAACGCTTAGCAACACATTTGGTGATTCACAGATAAGTATTAACTATTTTTATAATATCGTTCAATTGGCACGGAAAATATCTCTACTGATCGGTTAAATAGAGTTTGAATTTTTATTCATTACAAACATATTAATAAACCGAATGTATTAATTAGTAAGAGGTAAATATACCAACAATCTTTATTCGTTGTACGTTTATAAATACACAGCGAATAAATTTTGTTCCGCTTGATAATTAGCTTTTCATATTATGTAACATTCTTACAAATATGGGAGCCATTAATCGAAGTAGGTACCCAGCAATTGTAAATTGAATAGCATATTTATTTATCCAATAATTGGCAACTTGACATTTTCATTATAAAACTTTATGGTTGGTACATATTTGGATAGATGTTTCTTTTAAATATAACTAGCGGTCCGCCCCCGCTTCGCCCGTGGTACATGTTTACGTTTTCTCTCCATAAGAACCATCCTCGTACTTCAAGGGATATTATAAAATTAGAATTAACGAAATCGGTTCAGCCGTTCTCTAGTTATGCGCCTACCACCACATTTGGCGATTCATTTTTATATTATAGAGATTTACATTCTAGCAATAAAAAATTCGGTTACAATCTATATTGACTTAACATTCTGGTACAACTTAACCTTAGCTTTATAAGTATAACAAATACAGATAATAAATATCTCAAGAGATCTGAAAGTTTATTTAGTCTTTAATCGATATAAAGTCGATTTGAAAACGATATACTTGAGCGAAATGCGTTCACTAAATTGTTTGTATTGATTTAGGTCTGTAAAGGTAAGAGGAGATTAGGATGGATATGCGATTTTAATATTTAGTATTTTAACATTCAAATACTTTGTAAATGAGCAAATTTCCTTTATAGAAACATTCTAAATATGCGATTGTTTTTAATAAGTAACTGCATAAAGGTTGACATTTATTTATCTTAGCAGTTAGAATATTTCGTTTTTACCCGAATCTTGTCTTTAACGAGATGTATTAATTTAAGTTTTTGAATTCTTTGAATATAAGGCAACCTATCTGAAATAATTAGCAAGTAATTCAAAAGTAAAACAACTCTATCATAAATGGCATGAATTTAAACATCTGAAATTAAGTAATAAGTAACATAACAACTTAACTATACCAATTGAGTTTGTGTATCTTCAATTATTTGTGAATTATTATTAGGTCCATTAATTTGGTTATAATAATTAAGTATCGATTTCAAAACCGCATATGCGGATACTAATTGTCATGACATATCTAATGAGCGAGCACCTTATATGATCTCCAAATTGCCTACTCAGATAATTTGGTCTCGTAAATAAATACAGATTAGACACACGCTATTTAATTCGAAAAATTCTTGAATTATTTATAGACTGTAGATTTGATTATAATGCAATGTCAAAAGCTACGAAACAGCTACGTGATCTCAATACCTTAGTATGTTAATATTAATGGAAATGTAATTATTTTTGTTTTTGTTTTACTTTTATTCGGTTTGTACAAATTTAGTTAGCTTGGTCACAGATAATATAAAACTCTAATACGTGGTTATTTTTGCCATGTGCCTACTTAAGTGGCTACTAGTACTTATGTGACAATAATTTAATCACTACATAGTGTAAAACAAAGTCGCTTTCTCTGTCCCTATGTCCCTATTATGTATGCTGAAATCTTTAAAACTACGCAACGGATTTTGATGCGGTTTATTTAATAGAACGAGTGATTCAAGAGGAAGGTTTTAGTATATAATTTATTAGGTTTTAGATAAAGCGGGCGAAGCCGCGGGCGGTAAGCTAGTGTATTTTTAAAGCATGATGCTTGACTGTAACTTCAATTATAAAGTTCATAAACTAATAGAATTGAAAAAAATACTTACGTGTCGTCTTAGTAGAGAAAAATTTACACCATATTTATATTTTATCTATTACTAGCTTTCTGCCCGCGGCTTCATCCGCGTCTTCAAAGGAAAACCCTCATAGTTCCCGTTCCCGTGGGATTTCCGGGATAAAATCTATCCTATATGTTAATCCAAGTTACCCTCTATATGTGTGCTAAATTTCATTGTAATCGGTTTAGTATTATTTGCGTGAAAGAGTAACAAACATACACACACACACACATCCATCCTCACAAACTTTCGCATTTATAACACAATATACAGATACATACAGTAAGGAAACTTCATACAAAACGTCCGAAATGGCTCACGCACACAAGCAAGCGTGTTTACGAGTATCCTAAGGGTATTGAGGGGGATCGATAGTAGCGGGCAAGTAGCGGGTGACACATCCACAGATTTTGAATGACAAAGATACATAGTATAGAAAAAAGTTTGTATGTGTTGGTAATATTTTCGATGTGTGAAAAAAAGTGATGTCAATGATACACTTCACATTAAATAAATATCGATTGTTTCAGTTTGTAGCCCTTTCAATAAATATATTTGTAAGTACCGTATCTGACTACAAGTTAAAAAGAGACAATTTTTTAATTTCTATATCTATGGCAGCATGAGTTTTAAATTATGTTGACATATTTTTGAAGTGAAACTTCTTTATCGGGGTTGGAAAAAAATTTAGTGTAACATTTTTTCGTTACGCGTGACATTTTTCCGTTACGCGCCATCTTTTTCTTGTCCCTACTACGCGTGATTCGACGTATTTCTGTAAAGTTGCATATAGTAATATTTTTTAAAAAATAAGGTCATAAAGAAGTTTCACTTCTTACGTGTGTACACTTATAGTACACGCACACCTTTTTTCTACCAAAATGATAGCTACAAATAGTCACTATTAGGAGTCCAGTCTGTTTAAAGATCGCATCTATTTTTTACGCAATCTAGAAGAGCACAAAAATCTAAAAAAATGGAAACCTTAAAAAAATCTTGTTTAAATTTATGTGCATAATTACGTAAATATTAGGGAAGAAAAAGATAGATATTATAATTATTGTATTTTTATCGATACGTGACGTCACCACTTTGTCAAGCACTAAGCCTGTCAAAATATTTTCTTTTTCATCCTAAAACAAAAAGGTGGAGGTTCTATGCTCGTATAATAATTTTAATTTATTTTTGCATATTTTGTGTTTTTTAATTTAATTTAATTTATCGTTTTAAAAATAATTTAGTAGGTATACCTACATACAAGTATTGTAAATTCTGGTTTAAAATAATTATTGAATATATGTATAATACAAATATGAAGCAATATAAATAATTTAGGTACATTAAATAGCCTTCAATTTCCTTCAAATGAAGCCTTCGGCGTCCATAACAAAACAAGATTTCGAAATATAGCACTGATAAAAACGTATTTACTTTTACAAGGTGTATTATTAATTCGGATTGTTTCTTCTTGTAAATTCATATTCAGGCTACACCATTTTTGTATTTTAACGGGTTTTAATCTCAAAATTACCACAAAATCAACTGTGAAAAAAAAAGCAAACAGAAATATACAGGCCGAATTGATAACCTCCTCCTTTATTTTTGAAGTCGGTTAAATATCAAAAAGGTAACAGCCCTATAGCTATAACAGTGCTTACGTCATAATTTCATCGCAGGGGCTTAGTTTCCTAACTGTATGTACGTATATATCTGTCAACTGTGTTTATAATCTGTAGAAAAAAAATGTCTAAATTATATTATTAACCACTTCTCTGTCCAGCTTTAATAATTTATGATTACAGACCCTGCGACACTTTAAAAATGTACGATATTTTTGTAATTTTGCTACGTTGTTATATTAAAAAAATAAATGAAACCAATTATTTTTTCCCCAGTTCCATCGCCCTATTTTCGGCTTGGAGGTGCCTAATTTCACAGATTTCGCCGGCCCTGGCGTTATTCTAACGTAAGTATTTAAATTGGTTTTTTCTTTTGTAAATATTGAGTAATTATAACGAGGAAATGTGTGTTTATTTAGTATCGGGTATCTCTTGCGGTTAATCTGAGCCGTGTTTATTTTTAAACGGCAATTTGAATTTTAAACCTTTTTTATCAGGGATAGTAATTATAAATATTAATATTGAATATTATGATGATTTTCAATTTATTCTTTGAATGATATCAACAGAATATCAAAATTCGACTTTATTGGAATACAATAATAATTAAGTAATAGGTACCTACATAATAAGTTTATTGAAATTAATACAATTTCGCTTTTCTAATTCCTAAGAATACAAAGCTCTTATTTTTTAGTATTACTACGTATAATATTATCTATAATACTAGGTATTACATACAAAGAAAGAAACATAGGAAAAAAATATACCATTTATAATTTAAGCTTGAATACGTTTCCTTTGTAATTTTTCTTCTAATTATTCTAACAGTTCTAATTATTAGATAATTAATATTGTATTCTTTATACAGGATTATTTTCTTCTTGGCGGTAGCATTAACATCTGGCTCCATGTTGGCGGAACGGAACGAAGGAATTCTAGAAAGATCTCTGGTCTCTGGAATCACTGGTGAGTTAAAGAATAAATAAATGTTACAGATAATGAATCTTTAATGGGCTTTAAGTGGAATTTACCGCTTGTTGTTACTGGGAAATTTTATTTTGAGAGAAATGATGTTGTTTAAATATACAACGAAATTCATTTCAAGTTTAAACATCAGTAAACGTATTCGGGGTATTTTAAATTTTAAAATTTTATGGTATTTTCAGCATGTAGGTATTTAATATATCTGGAGATAAGGTAACTTATTGTGATAAAGTTTTAACAAACTTTTCCTGAAGATTCCGTTAAGTACCTAATGATTCAATAATATACTGAAAAAAAAAACCCTTAAAAAATAAAAGAAACACTTAAACTCTTGTATTTTCACCAATCTCTTATAAGTGTACGAAGTTTGAATTAAATCTGTCCGTTTAAAATAGTTCTAAATCGAGTGTTGAGTTTTTTAGAGTGAAGTTGGTTGCATACAAACATACAGGTGAAACTACTAGATAAATAAACGTGTTAAAAACGGATCGAAAATCCGTCAAAAAATTTAAAAAGGTTTAACATTATATTTCTTTTCCAGGTACTGAAATCCTCTTCGCCCATGTGTTAGTACAAATGATTGTGATGATCTTCCAAACGGCTATGGTGTTAGTGGTTGGGTTCGCCATCTTTGATCTGACGTTAAAGGGACCTCTTGGCTGGGTCATTATATTGACTCTAAGTATTGGATTGTGTGGAATGACTTTTGGTAAGTTAAACTTAACTCATACTCATTTCAAACTCAAACTTAGACTGAAACCAATCTCGAATTTATTAACTTATTATCGTAACAGTACATAATATTTTTATGATTCCTGCACTATTATCCATAGTTTTTCATCGTTTACAAGTAGGTAATAAGTACTTCTAGATACGATAAGATTTGTATTACATTTACGGAAGAATAATCCACACTTAGATCTAATAGATCGCATTCAAAAATATAAGAAAACTTGTATTGTTCCTTCAAGTTGGATTTGGACACACGAATAATAGAGTGAAATGATGCGAATTTCAGGTCAAGTTTATTAAATAATTATCGTAATTAAATCTTAAATAATTAATTATATTATAATATACACACTGCAATATTTCAAACCATCTTAAAACTTTGATACGATTTTGTAAATATTTATTTTGAAATCTTACTGAAAAATAAGCATAATTTTAACATAACAACGCGCAGCTCATAAAATCAATCTTCCAACAATTTATAAACACATTTTAATAAAACAACCCCTTTTGTCACGAAATTTTACAATAATGGTATATTTTTCAAGAAAATCGCTTCAACGGTTTTCCACTTTTTCAATATAGGTAATCTTATCTATGCGCTACTTTTGAAAATAAGCCGCTTTAGAGATTTCGCTTGCTTCACTAGTCTAAGCTGAAATGGTAATTACCTTTGTAGTTTTTATGTGTATAAAACTCTATTTTAGCATAGACATATTTTGTTTGGTATAAAACAAAATTATAGGAAGGAAAAACGTTATGTAATGTTTTTCAAATACCAAAAAAGGCTTGTGTAACACTGTCCTACTAATATTACCTATTGAAATTTAGCACACAATATAGAGGGTAACTTGGATTTACATTTAGGTTTGATCCCGGAAATCCCACGGGAACGGGAACGATTCGGGTTTTTATTTAAAAATGCCGCGAGCGGAGTGCTGGTACTACACAATTAAATCCTTTAATCTATAATTATTAAAATTTTAAGATTCGCTGTTTTAGTCGGTTCGAATAATTAATTATTTTCGTTTGTTACAGGTTTTGTAGTATCCTGTGTATGTGATACAGAAAGGACAGCAACGTATCTTGCTTTGGGATCTTTCCTACCCATGATGCTTCTCTGTGGCATAATTTGGCCGGTTGAAGGTAAATTGTTTAAGTTTCTTTAATATTACAATTTATTATACCTATATGAAGCTTCTTTTCTGCTACAATAAAAAAAGTACGTATTATATGATTAGACTAGGTACTTTTTTGTCTTTGTTCGTCGAATACTGCAAGACTATGTATAAGTACGATTTATTTAAAAAACTGTATGTAAGACTTTAAACACATCTATGTATCGTATGATAATGTTGACCCTCTTTAACTTCTCAATAGAAAACCAACGACTCTGATTTAATAGCGCATGTTTAGTATATAAAATAAATAGGTATACCAAATTACATTATTTTTCGTGTTCTCTAATTGACTCTTTAATTCTTGAATTCTATCTTTATTTCTTCCACAAATAAGAAAAAACTTGAGAGGTGTCAGGGGACATCCGAATGGAACGAAGTTACTAAAATAACTGGCTTGCTTTCTATGAGAGAGAGATAGAGACAGACAGAGAAACACGCGCACACCGCACGGCTTACAACTATAGCAAAAAGTGTCGTTACAACTTTTCGACTTAATTTTTTCCATCTAGCCCCCTTTCGCAACGCGCGATAAGGAACTTCGTTCCAAAATTGTTTAATTATCCAATAAACAAAGGTTTTTTTTGTTTATTTCAGGTATGCACAGAGTGCTCCAATGGGTAAGTTATGTCCTTCCTCTTACAAAATCAACGGAATCTCTCCGCTCAATGTTACAAAGAGGATGGTCCATAGAAGTGCCTACAGTATATTCTGGATTTATTTCCACAGCCATTTGGATTGTAGTTTATTTAACCGTTAGTATATTATTAATTAAATTCAAAAAGGGATAATAAAAAAAAATATATTTTTTGTACAAAAAAGGCATTTTTTCAATGTTTTTTTTAATTGCTCAATTTCGTTTTGGTATGTATCGAAATGTTGTAAATAAATAGTTTAAGTGATATGTGAATTTTTGTGATTGCTTTTGAGTTCAAGGCAAATTGAACTTTAGTTAGTGTTATTAAAATCGTTAGCAAGGGACAATATTAACTTTACATGTAAACATGGGATATTTTAGTATTACGATATTCAAATGTATTTTTTATAGAGTTTTTTTGGAGTTTTCATTCAAGCTAATTTATGATTTTTATTATAGATTGTCAATAGTTTTAACGAAATAATATTGATTTCAAAACGGTTAATATTAATTTGATTATTCAATTTCGAAGCTAATGTTTTTTTTTTTACTAGTAGACTTATAGTATAAGAATTTTACTTACTATGTTACCTATTATGTGATATATATTAAGGCGAGGTTCTTGATGCTATTGTATGAACTAAATAATTTAATAATAATATTTAGTTTAGTTTGGTGGTTTGTCTGTGATTTATGGTTATTAATATAAACATAAAATTGTAATATTATTTTTACTTTTCTTATGTTTAATTTCTTATGTTTAATGTTTATAGTATATCGGGGAAATCTTCTTTAAAATATTAATAGCAGGAAATTTCCTGTTGTCATTTACAGCACCTATAGATATTATTTATTTATAACGTAACAGTTTTTAAGATATTCACTTAGTTCATTTGACATTGACGTGACATACTTTGACATATATGTCAAATTCAGTTGAATTTGAAACTTGTGTTTACATTTTTTTTTTTCAAGCTTTTTGTACTATAGACTTTTGTAAACATAAAACATTACTTTGCTCAATATATTTGTATGTAGGTATGGATATAATTATGAGTAATAAGTGGTAATAAATATTTTTCGAAACTATCATGTTGTTTTATTTGATTTTAAATTCTTTCAAATCCTAACCCAAAATAGTTTATATTTATGTGTGGTTTGTGATATTTTTTAAGCAAGTGTGTATCTAGAATCTATAAATTATGTTATTACTATTGCTCTCCCTTGCCCTGGTGAAAAACTTTGTGTAAGGCAAATACATTTTACATAACAAAGACAATAGAATCTATTAGATTTAAACCTTGCTACGATTTAGATAAAATACAATATTTATTCCGAACCTATAGCTATAATCTAGCTCTGTTCATGAAAAGATCTTCAGCTAGCAGGAAAGCTTTTTAAAATTTGTAATAGACTCACTTTTTCTTTATTCATATTAGTGAAATTTTATGTAAAAAATTAAAATTGCATCTTACATTTTAGTTTCTGTAATATCCATTAGAAGTAGGCTATTGTGTTCGCAAAACACGACAAAAAATGTTCCCGCTTTTTTGTCTTTCAAAATTCACTGAAACTTCATAACAATGGTCTCGTAAAAATTTTACCTCGCTTGGCGAGATGTACGGACTTTACAGAATATCTTTGAATATTTTTCCTTAAACATGTTAAATTGGCTTTTATATAGAAACCAGAGAATTCTCCGAATATGCAGGTGTTTATTACTTTGTCATGTTATGTCGTAAAAGCTCAAAGCTAGCTAGATTTCAGCTCGAGGTGTGGGCAACATTTGTTTTTTTGTGGGCAACAGACGTGACGACAAAAATACGCATAATTACTATACTCGCACACGTCGGAGGATGTGTAGCGAGGAATGTGTTTGTAAATAACCAATCATATCGCTTCATTTACTTAAAGTTTGTAGTGTGTTTGTAGGGTGTAGCGTTTGAAGCCAAACGATTGGTGGAAAATGTGATGTAATCGAATTGATTTTAAGAGATAAGAAGGAAAGCTGTAAGTTTACAAATTTACACTCAATTGGATCTTTTAATAATAAAACTCTAGAAGATTGGTTTCTATTGAATGTTCATTACTCACATTTATAACAAAAATAAAGCTAGATATTACTAAGAATTTATAATTGGGTATTCCTAAAATAAATAGAATATCTTTGTCTACAATAAAAATGACTTTTGCAACATTGATTCACTTTATTCTGGCAAACTACTCTTATGTCTGCATCAGCAAATAGTTTCCTGCATCAATTAATATTTTCATTACATCTAATTAAACTGGTGGGTGAAATAAAATAAAACACACCTCAAGTTTCAGTAACTATATTCAATCTCAACTAATAAGATCACAAAGGAAATTTACTACAAAAATGAAACAAATAAAAGTTAACAAACGCCCCATGCGAACGAGCCTAAGGTCGTCCCAATTGACAGTTGTATACCGCAGCGTAAGTATCGGTTAGGCGGAGTACACATGACGCGGCGTTGTTGTGGTAACTTTGTTCTGCGATGCGCGCGTGAGGATTTACCGCCACCTGTGAAATAAGTTTTATCATTATCTATGCCAATAATAAAATTGTGTCTGTTTTTTAATATTGTAATAATCGATTTTTAATAAATGCATATGGATGTAATTTGTCTGTCTGTCTGTTTGATTCGGCTAATCTCAGGAACGGCTGGGCCGATTTTGACGGGACTTTCACTGACAGATAGCTGAACTTGTAAACGATTTTTGTAAGTATTTTTACTGATTGGTATTCAACTTTTCTCATAGCTCTTATTTTTAAGCCTAGACGACCTAGTTTCTAATACCACATTAATTAAATTATTATTGTCGTAGAATGGAATTCTTTTTTTTGTAACGGCATAAAAAAGCAGGTGCCGAGTGATTCGTTCGCGAAATTTTATAGCGCCAAGTCAAGCACCCATGTACAAGTACAGTCGCGAGAAAAATCTAGTTTTCCATATCCAAGAAATAATATATGTACTTACACTTAAAATCTCAAGTATCTATTTCGTAGAACACTCGAGAAATTCTTTACAAAATGTCACGTGCATCTTGCACAAAATTTATAGATAACGGTCAAACCATATTTATTGCTTGAAAAATCTTTTCTCAAGTTTTGTATTCGACTTATGATTTGACAATTTTTCTTGCTATTTCTTTATTTCAACCGACTTGAAAAAAGAAGAAGGTTCTCATTTCGACTAAGCATATTTTTTTGGGTTTCAGATTCAGATTTTTTTGGGTCAGAACTTTCGATTCTGTACATTAATTGATGGCGCTTAATATATAATTTAATTATATGTAACTTTTTTGCCAAAATATAATTAGGTATAATTATCACAACTTAAATAATCTCTTGAAGCAAATAAAAACAACAGTAGGTACCTATTATTACTGTTTTGCAATGTAAAATTTCTACTTGTTTCATTTTACAAATTCAGCAAATACGTATACAATATGGCGCCAGATTGCCTATATTAGGTATATTATTGCATCAATAAATGGGATCAATTTAATAAATAAATATTTTTAAATCCTACGATTCTGCAAATGCTTCTCATTTAGTTACCAAATCTTGTTTAGTCTATTTAGTTTCAGACTGTTTAGAGTTAAGTAACATTATTAACATTAATTAGTAGATATAAGTGTCGCGGAAGAATTCTAACAAATACCCGCGGCCCCATCATTAAAGCGGCTCGACGGAACACAGTGGGGTTTTAGTCGGTAAGAATCCGACATAACCCACGGCTCCTTCCCCGGGGGCCGTGGGTATCTTTGGAAGATTTCCCGACTATAAAAAAAAAAAAGATATGTCTTAAGTATAGATTTAGTTACACAACTTGAGTTTATCTTTTAGAATTTGCTGATAAACTTTAAATGGTTTGAAGGTTGATTGGTAAAAGGAACTTTTCAAAGGAGACGCTTTACTCATAATATACATATATTATAATATGTAAAAGATATAAAAAGCATGTTCTATCCTATCCTATCCTACTAATATTATAAATGCGAAAGTTTATGAGGATGGATGTATCTGTATGTATGTTTGTTACTCTTTCATGCAAATACTCCTGAACCGATTACAATGAAATTTAGCACATTTATAGAGGGTAACTTGGATTAACACATAGAATAGGTTTTATCCCGGAAATCCCACGGGAACGGGAACTATGCGGGTTTTTATTAGAAAACGTGGGCGAAGCCGCGGGCGGAAAACTAGTGACTAATAAAGCTTTTTGGTACATAAAAAGATTTCAATTATGTCTCGACTGATTTGTTGGATTCCAAAATGTTTCTACATCTTTTAGTATTAGCCGATTAATTCTTAGAATAATATTATTAAGTATGTAGAAATAAACTTATAATAATATGTTACCTTAAACGTATAGTCGCCTGGTTCAACATCAGTAACATCAACCCATTGGCAATCGATGTTATATTGATAAATATCTGAACAGTTGACTGACACACCTGTAAATAATTAATTTAATATTATATCACTACATAGTATAAAACAAAGTTGCTTTATCTGTCCCTATGTCCCTATGTCCCTATGTATGCTTAAATCTTTAAAACTACGCAACGGATTTTGATGCGGTTTTTTTTAATAGATAGAGTGATTCAAGAGGAAGGTTTTAGTATATAATTTATTAGGTTTTAGTAAAGCGGGCGAAGCCGCGGGCGGTAAGCTAGTTATACAATATTTTGATTATAATTGTGGTTGACATTATAAAAATAGTTATAACCAAAGCTAAGGAAAAGAAAGTATAGTCATTTTAATAAAACAAGTATTATTTACGGAATAACAATTAATAATTATTGCCTCTTTATTATAATAATCCTATGTGCACAACATGGTATATTAGTTTAAAATATTAAAGCGCTATTAAAGTGCTTTGTAGGCATAACTGCAAATCATGGAACGCAATATCGTTTGTTTTAAATTAATTTAATTGTGAATTTAATTTATAACTAACAAAATATATTTATGTTTGAAAATTGCGTGACAATATTGCATATACAGATCAACATTCTGTTTTGAGGAGTTTAACTTATCCAACTTTATAAGGAAAGTTTCTTTTTAGTTATATTAACATAAAAAAAATATTATTATTGAAAATATTATGAAACAGCTAGACAGCGAAACTAAATTAAAGGGTCCCGTTTTACCCTTAAACCCAAAAAGGACGTCATAACATATTTTTAAAAGAGCAACTATGGAGTTTCTTGCCGGTTCTTGCAGCTTTCCGAATCGGTGGTAAATGTTAAAATATGTAATGACGATTCGAAAGTGCTTCTAAAAGAAGTCTAATTGAATAAATAAATGTTTGAGTTTGAGTTTGACCAAATTATTTACCTTGGTCGCCATAATTCAAACAAGAGTATTTCTTCTCCACGCCAGGCAAGCAAGTATTGTCCTCCAAACAGAAGGAAGCTTTATGACCCTCGGCTATTCTTCTTCCAGAAACGTCTAGAACATCGAACGTTGCGAACACCTCCATACTGTGATAATGCCTGGAAATTTGTTATTTATAAGATATAAGAGTTTGTTTGTTTGCATAGTTGAACGCGCTAATCTCGTGAGCTACGGGTCTGATTGGAAAAATTATTTCTGTGTAAGATAGCCCATTTATCGATGAAGGCTAGAGCCTTCCTCGATAAATGGCCTAGAGGCTATATATATTACATCATCACGCTAAGACCAACAGGAACGGATCAACGCGGGTAAAACCGCGGGGCAAAGCTAGTTTATACTAATTTTATAAAGCTAAAGAGTTTGTCAGTAGGGGTGGAATATCAAAAATGCTTTCACTCCTTATGAATAAATACACTTTATTAAGGAAAACATAAATGGACAAATATAAACCGCTCATTCAACGTGATCATATTATATAATATATGTTTTAGTATATTTTCGTGATAGTGTTTGTGCCTTAAGATATGTTTTGTCCCTTTTTCTTACAAAACTTTGGCCACAGATAATAAAACGTGTTTAAAGACTAGACATAATCTGTAAAAGATTTCTGGCGTAGTTCGATAAAAACAAGATTTATCGCTGTACCTACGACTCTTTTGCTTCACAACTTCGACTAGGTATCAATTTATAAGTTTTACTAGCGACCCGCCCCGGCTTCGCACGGGTATAAAATATATAGCCGGGCGGTACCGCCGCAAACGCTACGTCCCGCAATTTTTAAATCTGTAATATCTTCAAAAATATTCACTTAAATCACACGGTGTAAAGGGCCATATAGATCTATATTAAATGAACAAGGTATTTAATTGGTTAAGGATTAATGCTGTATTGGTTAAAATCGCTTCGAAAATTAGCCATTATTTGTCGTAAAAAGTAAATGACAAAAAAAAGTTATTGTGGGTTATCCATAAGAGATAGACATATACCATCGCGGACTTTTCTGTAGACCTTTTCAATGTGTATAATACTTAGTACATTATTTTGATAAAACTCGTAGGGTTCAGCCTGCGTATGCATGTAAGCGGAAAAAATGTAATTTTTTACGACATCACATTAGAAACCTCAAAAATAACAGTACTTCTCCACTATTTAATGGATGTTATTATACATATAAACCTTCCTCTTGAATCACTCTATTTATTAAAAAAAACCGCATCAAAATCCGTTGCGTAGTTTCAAAGATTTAAGCGTACAAAGGGACATAGGGATATAGGGACATAGGGACAGAGAAAGCGACTTTGTTTTATACTATGTAGTGATCATGACTCAAATCGAAATCAAGTACAATATACAACTTTGTATAAAAACTTAATCCTGCTAATATCTACTATATACCTAGTTATGCAAAAGTTCGTATCTTTGTTTGTTTGTTACTCTTTCACGCAAAAGCTGCTGAACTGATTTTCATAAAATTTGGCAGACATATAAAGGGTAACTTGGATTAACACATAGGGAGACACATAACATTTTTATCCCGAAAAAAGCGAGGGAAGCTGGGCGGAAAACTAGTAAAATAAAATATAAAATCTTCAGTGAAGCATATTTCACGGTGCAATAAACATTTTTACAAAAGAAATGTTATTCCTAACCCTCATCTTACCAACATGAATAGATTGCTAAGTCCAACGCATGTTATAAGTAAGAAAAACTCTTTTATACGGACATATGCAAATCCTAACAATAGCTTGTGGGATATCTCGAATGAAATATGAATTTAGAAAGGAAATTGAACTTGGACTTCTTTGATTAATTAGAATATGTTAGAATATTTTTCTTTTAATAATAACTCACATTTTTATTAATATTGCTCTTAATTGGAAATTTAGTCGGAGATGAAAAATACCTATACATATATCAATCTAATGAATAAATAACTATAATATTTCACTATGCGTAGTAGACTTATTTATACATTGCAGACCTTTTCATTTAATATCATTAAAATTTGGTTTATAATAATGTTCAATGTATATTGTATAGGTCATTAACAATAATAGTTATTTTATGTGTTTTTGAAGTGAAACTTTTGGTATTTTTGAATCTTGCCAAACAAGTTTCACTTCTGACATGTGCGCTCAGAACACATGCTCTTTTTTAATGAAATATAATCTGAATGTAAAAATATATTACAAAAAGGATAATATTATTTCATATAGTTTCATAGAGTTTTCAGTAATTATACGAATCTTAATTTATGACTCTACAATTATCATTTACTTACATATGACACAAATGCCACTGCCACAAATGTTTCGGCAAATATGGTCTGAATTCAGCGTTCCCAACATTCAAAGATGCCGCGGTAAAGCGCAGTAATCTTCGGGTTTCGAATTGCCAATTCGGATTGGTCTTTTGTACCTAAAATAAGAAAATAAATGAGAAAAGGCAAGCGGGAAAAGGCAAGAAGTAGTTTAGACTTATATAATGTTACAAATTCTAAAATAAGAAAATGAATGTAGAGCCAGGCTAGAATATAGGCAAGATGTACATACTTTAGAAAGGCTTATAAAAATATCAAATTATTAATTAAAAATAAATTATCCTGTATTCCGTGTAGTTTGCTCTAAATTTTTATCTAATAATGAATGGTTTTTTGAATGATTGGCGTACTAGGTATTTAGTTGAGCTGTAACCTGTTAATCAAAATTACAACGTCATCATCACTACATAGTATAAAACAAAGTCGCTTTCTCTGTCCCTATGTCCCTATGTATGTTTAAATCTTTAAAACTACGCAACGGATTTTGATGCCGTTTTTTTAAAAGATAGAGTGATTCAAGAGAAAGGTTTTTGTATGTAATTTATTATGTTTTAGACAAAGCGGGCGAAGCCGCGGGCGGAAAGCTAGTGAAATATAATAATAGCCTTTATTTTTCGTAAATAAGGTAGTTAAGTGGTAGTTATGCTATCAATTAAAGTAAAAGAGAAACGTTGTAATTAGCAGTAGGTATTAGTAAATAAATATACTACCACGTTACATAATATAATACTATCCAGTAAACCTGTGTAGTAAACCAATTAAACAAATATACAAATGTTATGGAAACGAGGCAATAAACATATCAAACATTATGTCAATATAAACACAACATACATATACCTAAACATAACTTTAACACAATGTTTCAATGTCGGAATTCACGAATTATACCCATAAAATTAATTCATTTCGAGTCTAAATAAGACTTACGTTTCCATAAAGCAAACAACACATAATTTTAATACACCACAATTTCTACAAACAATGATACTGATTGAATTGTAAAGTCTACTACTAACGAACCACGTATTTTTAAACACACAAACCAAACTAATGCTTATTCCGATGTTGATATAACCTATATTGCTGTGAATAAATTTAGCTGTCATGTTGTACAGATAGCAAATAAAATAAATAGCCTTGTCCAGAGATAAGCTCGGATGATTGATTATTATTTACGTGAATCCATTTCGAAATTGGATTGGAAGTGGTAATATGTTATTTGTGGTCTTACATTTGTGACAATCACTAAAGAGGAGTCAGCGTACTCAGGAATAATTAAATATTTTGAAAAAAAGGTCATTTCTTTTCACTATTCTAAGATGTTCTGTTGCATATATTATACAAAAAACCCTTTCTACATATGCGAAAGAAAATATTATTAACATCATAAATTTTTAAGTTGTTGACGAGTCATTTATTTACCCTACACTTTATGATTCGACTTCGAATGGAAAATGGATTCACAAAATTTGATTTCTTAGGAAAACTTTTACAATACAATTGTTGAATAATCATTATATATAATAAATATACATAAATAACTCTGTATGTATGTTCTTACCTCATAAGCAGATTTACTCAAGCAGTTTTCTTCCATAGCACACTGCAGTTGGAACATAGGTGCGTCTTGTAAATGTGCAGTTCGCTCTATTGCACTTGTGTCCAAGAGAAGGTCCGCCAGGTAGTGCGTACATACCACGGCAGCGACGTGGCCTGTGACGATTAATTAAATTTTTATACGAATAGGTGTTAACATTTTTGTTTTAGTTCTACATAAAATTCGTTTAAAAGTGCAACTGTATGTGATACCTATTGAAACTTAAAAGTATCTCTATGTCACATTTTTGTTGTTCAGTATTTAATGAGAAAATTTTGGCATGCAATAATTGAAAAGGAGCTTGATAGGATCAGATTATTAAAATATACTGACTATAGACATAGTACAACTAATATATTATTTAGAAAAATATTGTAACGCAAAGAAATTCATCTCTTATTATCTATAGTAATATTATAAAGCTGAAGAGTGTGTTTGTTTGTTTGAACGCGCTAAACTCGGGAACTACTGGTCCGATTTCTATCGTCCGGTGTTAGATAGCTCATTTATCGAGGAAGGCTATAGGCTATATATCATCACGCTACGACCAACAGGAGTGGATCCACGGGGGTGAAACCGCGCGGAGCAGCTAGTACAATATACACGTTTAAAAATAATGTAGGTATATTCATCACTAAGAACTTTATATACTCAAAGAATTACATTTACTTTTTCCAGCAGACATTGAAATATTGATCACAATAATAACATGAGGCTTTTCTTCATATTTCACCATCCGTTTAATAATTTTGACACGTTAATACAAAGTCCAGCTTTATTTGGGTCGAGGCGTTAATCCTTATTGTTATAAAAGGTATTAAATATATCTTTTGTAAATCCCAAAAAATTTGAGGAACATGTCATTTAGCAGAATACGATTATATTTTTCTTTGTGGAATTTAGTGGGGCAAGAAATATTCGAAGAGATTTGCCTTATTAGATTTATTCGGCGGAAAATGAGTCGAAATTTGCAATTTACATTAATAGAAAATTTTCTCGGGAAATGTCGATAATGAATAGAGTGGTATATTATAAGTGAATTAAAGTAAATTAATGAGATAAATACAAGAATTTATTTATGAACAGCTTTGAAAGATTTCTTCTTTAATTGTTTGTAAAGAAATGATAAAGAACATATAAATCGTCATACTTTGTTCTGGTTACTAGTACATAATCGTTTATAATAGTAATCGTGTATTTGTGTTGTTATGTGTTAATTTCATGTCTCCAGAAATATTTTAAAATATCCAAATCAAATTGACTAACCTCTTTCACCAGGACAGAACACATCACCAAATTCTCTATGTTTACAGGAAAACAGATTTGTTTCATTTCCTTGACATTCAACACCACTCAGAATGATTTGGGAACTGCCAAAGAAATCAGTCTGGAGCGCTTGGTCAGCGAATCCGAGGGCCAGGTGGTGGCATACGGCTGCTGCTTCGTATAATGTCCAACCATCAGGGCAGATGCTACCCCAAGTGTTGTTGTAGTACATCTGAAACAAGTTTTAGATGAGATCTTATAGTATGTAAGATTTGGTATGAAAGAACGTCATTTATTATGGACTTATGATTTGAAAGACTTAGTATGAAATAAAATTTATATAAACAGGAATGTATGTGGAATACTTCTGGTTCTTCTTCACTATAAAGTGATGTTTTCTTCTTGTGATGTACACATCACTCATGTAATAAGATAAATCAGAGCAGTCCATAAAGCTAATAAAAAATAGGGTCAATTATCATAATAACACACATTTCGTCTATATTTTGTACCTACGTAATATTATATAGTAGTGGATTTTTTTCAAATTTGTCTTACCTCCACTCTACCTTCGTAACTATTTCGTCCACCAACGAGTCTCAAACTCGCACCCCTCACATCCATTACGTCATGTATATGTCTTGGTTTAATTTTACCATATTCAGTTCTATCTTCTATCTCTTTCTCTTTACATATTACACCTGCTGCTTCACTCTTCTCACAATCTGATGATCCCCAGCCGGAAAATATACATTGGTTCAGAGATATTTCATTCCCTTCACATACGACATCATCCATCCAATATTTTTCTAGGATAAAAGTCATACGCTTAATACTCCTTTTAATACAAATTCTCAATGTCATATATTGCCTATGTTACATAATATAAAGTTTAACCTACATTATAAAAGTCAATAATTGCCTTTAATGTAGACATTGTGATGATTATTTCCAACATCTATTGAGAAAATAAAATAATAGCTCTCAATAATTGACATAGTTAATGGACGATCTGTAAAAATATATCAATACACTATTCATTTAAAAATTGATATCAATGATGCTCTATTCATGCCGATTTGTACCTTGGCCTACTGTATAGCCTTGACGATATTATAAGGTAACATAATTCAAATAAATAGCTTCTATAATAAATTGCATATTACCCATAGCTTCTCCAAATTGGCCACCATGGGTGGCTATACCAGTTCTATTCAAAGAACGGCAGATGACTTCAGCCGCTGCATTGTCCCAGGAATCGTCGCAAACTGCCCCCCATCTACCAGCATGGTAAATGTACACATTGCCTGTGATAAATAATTGAAAATATAGGTAATTAATTAAATGATTATGAGTTCCGGCACGGTCGAGAATAACATGCGGATAAACTTACTGTGGTAAAGTATCTATTTGTTTTAATTTTTTTGAAACATTTAGAGTCGATTATAATTCAATCAAAATTATAGGAATTTGACGAATTATTATTTATGTACTGTTAGTTGTTACCTATATTAAATTATACTTTAGTTTTGATACTATAATCCTGATCAGTAAAACTATAGAGCCTTAATATGTCAAAATATTATCACTTTTACAATTTTTTGATAAACCACGGTATTTGCCTTACCTTCAAACTCCGTTCCACCCAAAAGTTTAACTTTATTCTCCAAATATTTTTGTTTATTTAACAGTTTCTGAATAAACGCAGCTCTCATGTTCCGTTCATTTTCACTTAAATCTCTACATAGTACACTCACAAATAATAAAACAATACACGATTTCTGCATCATCATCATATTAATTACTGAACACTCTTCATTCTCATATATAAAATATAGTTATGGGCACAGTACACTTCCCTGAAGAACACCTGGTACGTTAGTACCAGTTATGGGTTGTTAACCCATCTATTTTACGAAAACTGGTTCAAACCAATTTATTGTTATTTGTATTAAAACTTATTCTGATTCTGTAGCATGTGTAGTCACTGAAATCTTTCATAGAACTGCCGAGTGGACATAGAACAAGCTCTTAATTGTGGACGCTGTATTTGTAGTTCACGGTCAGGAATATGGGTTTGTTCGTTACAATGATGTAACTGATTTCAAGTACATCTTCATATTGTAAACTCATTTGATGTACGTGATGATTCTCTTGTACTATATATTTTTTTATATATGAGACGTTATGGGAATGGAATAAAGAAAAGAACATTTTAAGTAGGTATGTCCCTAATAGACGAGGCCAGTTATTACGTACTTGAATACATTAGACTAAATTATATTTTTTGATTGTGTATACTAGTGTATAAAGTGCGTTTTTATAAGAAACAGAAGTTTGATTCACTCAAATTATATGAAAGATTTCTCTATCAATTCCAAATATGTTAGAATTTCTAAGAATGAAGGTAATGATGAAGGGGTACCTTCATCATTTTTTAAAGTTGGTAAAACATTCAATACTCTATTAGCCACACGATGTCAGAATAAAAAAGATATGATCACATCGTTCTATTATTTCAATTAAAATGAGCGAACAAAACTATTTGACCCAAATAACGTTCAACACCAGCCAATTGAATTGTTATGTCAATACAATGTTTGTGTTGATTTATTTAGATTTAATTTTATTGCAATATAAAATAAATAACAATAATATATAAAAATGAACAAGTTTTTAAAAAATAGAAAAAATCGCCTTTTCACTTTGGCAAAAGACGCGGGTTCGAATCCCGCCTCGTAATCGATTTTTATTCTATTATTTGAAAAAAATCTAATTTATAAACCATTTGAATTTATGAATGAGAAATTTAAAATGAAGCTTTGATAAAGTCCTATTATATAAACACTAGCTTTGCGCCCGCGGCTTTGCCCGCGTTTTCAAAGAAAAGCCGCATAGTTCCCGTACCCGTGGGTTTTATAGATAAAACCTATCCTATGTGTTAATCCAAGTTACCCTCTATATGTGTGCTAAATTTCATTGTAATCGGTTCAGTAGAATTTGCGTGAAAGAGTATCACACACACATCCTCACAAACTTTCGCATTTATAATATTAGTAGGATAAAGTGAATAGATTTATTAATATTTACCTGTGGATTACGTCTGTGGTCATACTCTTGTGTTCTCTTGTATTATCTTATCTTATCTTAATATATATAAATCTCGTGTCACAATGTTTGTCCTCAATGGACTCCTAAACCACTTAACCGATTATAATAAAATTCGCACACCATGTGCAGTTCGATCCAACTTGAGAGATAGGATAGTTTAAACATGTAGTTACCACGGGCGAAGCCGGGGCGGACCGCAAGTTTACTATAAAATACGTTCATGGTCTAATATAATATCTATCATTTGTTTAAAAATGTAAGTACATAATCAGCGACTAATATTGAAAAATTAAAAACAAAGAATGTTCTTTTATAAATTCATCATTCGGAAAAATACGCATATATTTTTCACAAACGCTAATTGAAAAAATATTACCGCATAGCGATATCTGACCCAAATCCTTTAAATTAAAGCAATATCCCTAAACCTCATACATTCTCACAAAATGTCGTTTTATAGTAGAAGAGGCAGGGCTTTCAAAATTTTAATTTAATTTATTTTGATTGAACTCGAAACACACTCCGGGATATTTTACATTATGTGTATTTTTTATTTACCCATTGTCATGTTATTGCATAAAAGAAGATAATATTAAAATAAAAAAAATGTTATGTTAATAACTCAGGCCCCGGAATCACAGACACAATAGAAAATCTATTGTGTCGTGGACCGATCGGGCCGTTCGGGGCTCAATTGGTTAAAGAAAATTAGGCCTTTTTTCTGTCTTTCTAAACGTTTGTTCTTCTATCAATTAATAAAAAAAAAAAATATATTTTTTTCAACGCGACCGATTCAAAATGTAGTAGAAAATATATCTCTACACTAACCTCATAATATTGAAAGGAATGAATAAAAAAGCTATATCCATACCCGCTATAGAATAATTTCATAAAAATGCAATCCCTTGGAAAAGATCTTGCGAATTTCAATTTGTACCAGCCCTAACATCCTAAATTACGCCTACCCGCAATAATTTGCACTAAAACTCTTTGTTTCACACCGCTCATTGTTTTTTTTAGCTGCACCCTCAGAGTTACGGACCTTTTTTTTATTACAAGCCACAAATTGTCTTAGTGTTATTTTCTTTTATTACTGTTTAGGGTTATCAGCTATTCTTCGGTTTTTTTTAACATCGTATTTATCAAAAAATGGTATGAATGTGAATAAATGTTGCTCTACCAACTATTCCTCATAATATTCTCTACTCTCATTTCCCAATATTTATATATACCTTAGAAAACATGTTTTTAAATCATAATATTTAATATTTTTAATTTTTACTTTTCTTGTATTAAAAGACTCCTTTAATAATAGTAATGTTTAATAGGTTTGCCATTATCAAACCTTTTCCCACTCGAAACGTAACTGAAACCCTTATGAAAACGCGTAAGTATCATAAAACTTAATGTTCAAGTGAAATTCGCAATTTTTCCCTACGAATGTAATAGCTTCTAATGTATAAGATGTTGGTATTACCGTAATATACAGATACAACCAGTAGGGAAACTTCATACAACACGTTCGAAATCGCTCACGCACACATCGTGTTTATAAGAATTGTGTATTATCTTTTGTATTGTCTTGTGTAATTTGTCTAGACTGGTCGATTAGCACTAAATGTTTGGGGGAAATATTACTGTATCTTGACTTGTTTTTAAATAGCATATTTTGTTATCATTGTATTATGTGTAAACTAAATAAAAGCTGAAGAGTTTGTGTGATCGAAGTTATCCTAAGAAATAATGCGTATTCTTTACTTATTTTGAGACTGCCATATCCTTCCATGCAATGAACTGAAACAAATGAAATATTTAAAGCAAAATATTGATATCTGTTTGTAATATATTTTTTTGTCTGAACTGAAAGATATCAAAACTATGCTAAGAATTTTTTTCTAAAAGAATATAATTTATAAAAGTTATTCTAATTCCCGTCATAAAACGGATTCACTTTTATAGTCCATTAAGTTAAAACAATTTGAATAAAGCGCCTAAAATTTTATGTCTCTTGAATATTCAAATCCTCGTTAAATTATAATTCTCTAAGTTCCTATAGTTTCAATTATTAAATGTATTTGGTAGAATTATAAAATTTAAGTTAAAATATATTTTTAATTCCTAATTCGTTATTAATGCTTATTGGTTTAGATTAAAACGACCTATACCTAATTATCTTGTTTTTTTTCGCATTTTCAGTTACTTGAGCACAGAAAACACACAAATTAAATTGCGTCGTATTTAGGCCATTTATAATAATGGCTAGACCAATTGGTCTAGCCAAATTCAACAAATAAAATTAATGATAATAATTAATTAATTATTATCATTAATTTTATTTGTTGAATTTGTCTCCATATGAATGGGTACAAAAGTGAAACAACGTTTTTCGCATCATTTGTTTGGATACCGAGTTAATTTATTTAAGTTAAGTACTAGCAAACCCGGCGAACTTCGATTCGCTACCAGAGACACCTTTTCTTTGCTATAAACCTCACGGAGCCCGAGACCTTTCCAACGAATGCAAAACCGTGGAAATCGGTTCGTGCGTTCTGGAGTTATAGCGTCTGGAAGGAAAACCCGACTTATTTTTATATAGTAAGAAGATTATAATAATATACCTACGTAATAGTTATGTCTGTGAGTTTAAAGCATTATTACAATATTAGAGGCGTAGGAACTATTTGTTTGAACGTTTATTTCATAAACTGGCTACACAAAATTTAATTTTAAATAGGCCCTTAAATTATAAATAATTTTTAATTTTATTACTCTTTTAAGGGCATTTTTCAAGCCGGGTTAGAGCTTAATTACTTCATTATTTATACTTTACGACCTAACAATATCATTGCGAGATACAGGGTGTTGTTTAATTGATAAGATTTAATTATTTTAATACAAGAGTCTTGCCCGCGATAATATCTGCATGAAATTTAGATATATAAATCGACTATTAGGTCATTTTGGTTACAACCAAAACCAGAGCAAAAGCTAGTACTTGCAATCTATTGTTTATGTGTTTTTCTTATATTTTTATCCACTTTACTATGCAACTTTACTATAGACAAAACAATTGCACAATTTCATGCGATACATAATAGGTAATATTAAAACGCCTTCAATTTCACTACATGACAACTCTATACTAATATTATAAAGCTGAAGAGTTTTTTTGTTTGTTTGTTTAAACGCGCTAATCTCGGGAATTACTGGACCAAATTTGAAAAATTATTTTGGTGTTAGATAGCTTATTTATCGAGAAAGGTTATAAGCTATATATCATCACGCTACGACCAACAGGAGTGGAGCCACGGGGGTGAAACCGCGCGGAGCAGCTAGTATTTTATAATCTTTGATTATCTTATATGCAGTTTAATATCTCAAACAGGGTTGTTATGTACCAATAACTAATTCTACATTTTGATCGGGTCAATTTATCACGGTAAAACTTGTCCCATAATAACCTTTACAAAGTTTTTATAAAAAGGCATGACACGCTTTTCTATACTTTATTTACTTACCTTTTCAGTTTTCTAAACGTCGAAAAACAACCTTCTCATTTAAAAGGAAATTCGTTCATTCATAAATCACCCTATTCCTAATCACATCGTTAAGGCAACAGCTACTAACGCTTAAATTAAATTCCTCTGATGAATGTTCTACGCATGTAAGTAATGGGTCATGTTACCTGTTTAACGACTAAATAATTTGCATTTTGTTTTATAGTACTAACTAGCAATGCCCTGCGGTTTCACCCGCATAGATAGCGATATCGTTACAGTGAAAAGTCTACTATAGGTCGGGCTATAGGTTTAATTTTTAATCACATGAAAATCACCTTTACCCCGTCCCGCACTACGGCCTTTTTTTTTTTTTTGTTTTAGTGGGGAAATCTTTCATAGATACCCACGGCCTCCGGGGGAGGGGCCGTGGGTTATGTCGGATTCCTACCGACCAAAACCCACTGTGTTCCGTCAAGACGCATATTGGTAGAATTCCTCCGTGACCCCCGCACTACGGCCTGCTCGAACAGTATACCTACTATTTTCTGTAGATTGACACTTTTAAAAATTCGTTATATCTTTTGAATGGAATATCCAATTCTTTTCATTTAAAAAGTATTTTGCTGGTATTGAAACAGTCTATAATAAAACATCATTTAATGGGATAAGGATTAATATATGTGTATGGATAACATGGTTTGATTACTGTCGGCACTTCTATTTACTTTGAAAACGTAAAAAAGTTGTTGTAGTAACATAACTACTGAAGATGGACATATGGTATCGCGGACTTTCTTGTAGATATTGATCCATTCTATAATACCGTAGAACATTTTATTGTTCTATCTTCAATAGATTCCGCAGCGCACGCGATGACAGAAGTTTTATTGAGGATTTTTTTACACCTTGGGTTACATTATTGCATTTTTGGTAAGGATCTCTAATTTTTTTGAAAATGCAATATAGCCTATGTTGCTCAGTAAAGATGCAGCTTTCTAATGGTGAAAGAATTTTTGAAATCGGTCCAGTAGTTTTTGCGTGAAAACCATACATACATACATACATACTTACAAACTTTTCCTCTTTATAATATTAGTATAGATTGGTTTTGTTTAGGAAATATTGTTTGAACGTGATATCTGAACATAGCAGAATATGTATTGGTTTTTAGATTCGTAAAATAATGTCAGCCAGTGATCTTTAAGTCCATTTATCTTCGGGTTGCGTGGAAAGAGAATAGGTTGGTATTTTCACAATCAGTATATTGAAGAAACTTCATCCATTATTACACACTTCATCCATTATTATCCACTGTATTGCAATACGCGAAACGTGACAATATGTTTGTATGTTTGTATGTAATAAATGATTTGATTTGATTTGATTTGAACAAAAAGAGAATGACATGTAAGTATAACGAAATATATATTGTAATAAATAAATCCAAAAACTAGACTCTTAATAGACAAGACTCATATTCATTAACAAGCCAATTTCGTTTGCACCATAGAGTAGGTACTGACCGCCTCCTTGCTACATTGGTTGACACGTGAGTGTAACACCAAGGGTCCTGGGTTCGATTCCCGGTGGAGACGAAGAAAAAAAAATTGTCTCGGTCTGGCAGGACACAGAAGGCTGATCACCTACTTGTGCCTAAAGAAAATCAATCAGTGAAACAGATGTATAATAGATCTGCCCCTTACCCCACTATGGGACATGGGACTTCACTTTTATAGAGTAGGTACCTATCTATTTTTTTTCCGTACCCGTCATCACAGGGTGTTCGCGCCACCTCTGGATTATAGTCCAGAGACATTTTTTGCTTTTATTTATTTATTTTTTGCATGAATAATATTAAAATACAATAAAAAATACAATATAAAATAATACTTTAAAACAAGATAAAAAATACTGGTATAAATTACAATAAAATGACTAAATAAGTACAATAATTGCTTAAAAATACTATAAAATTTAAATCAAAATTATTATAACCAATTTAATAAAAGACGGCACAAAAACACTCAACTTAATCCTATATCACAGTAAAAGAGCTAAAACTAATATCACACACTATTCCTTTGGTTGACTACGACTACAATATTTCTACAATATTGTAGGACTAGCGACCCGCCCCGGCTTCGCACGGGTGCAATGCTGATACTTAATACACTACAGAAAAACTGTGAACGCGTTGTATATAAAAACATAGCGGCCCGCTCCGGCTTCGCACGGGTATAAAATATATAGCCGGGCGGCCGGCCGGTACCGCCGCAAACGCTACGACCTACGTCCCGCAATTTTTAAATCCATACTATAATATTATAAATGCGAAAGTAACTCTGTCTGTCTGTCTGTTACTCAATCACGCCTAAACTACTGAACCAATTGTCATGAAATTTGGTATGGAAATATTTTGATACCCGAGAAAGGACATAGGCTACTTTTTATCCCGGGAAAATGACGCAATCCCGGAAATCCCACGGGAACGGGAACTATGCGGGGTTTTCTTTGACTGCGCGGGCGAAGCCGCGGGCGGAAACCTAGTCTGTAATATCTTCGAAAATATTCACTTAAATCATACGGTGTAAAGGGCCATATAGATCTATATTAAATGAAAAATGTATTCAAGGTATTTAATTGGTTAAGGATTAATGCTGTATTGGTTAAAATCGCTTCGAAAATTAGCCATTATTTGTCGTAAAAAGTAAATGACAAAAAAAAGTTATTGTGGGTTATCCATAAGAGATAGACATATACCATCGCGGACTTTTCTGTAGACCTTTTCAATGTGTATAATACTTAGTACATTATTTTGATAAAACTCGTAGGGTTCAGCCTGCGTTTGCAATGTAAGCGGAAAAAATGTAATTTTTTACGACATCACATTAGAAACCTCAAAAATAACAGTACTTCTCCACTATTTAATGGATGTTATTATACATATAAACCTTCCTCTTGAATCACTATCTATTAAAAAAAACCGCATCAAAATCCGTTGCGTAGTTTCAAAGATTTAAGCTTACAAAGGGACATAGGGACAGAGAAAGCGACTTTGTTTTATACTATGTAGTGAAGGTACCTATCTATTGGTACGGGAGCTAGTAACGTTTTATTAACGCGTAATTTTTAATCTTTTGCCTTTAGATAGATCCATCAGACATAATTTTTTTATTGCAAGACGTTTTTTTCGTTGTTAAATAGGTGCCATACGCAATTTTTTATTTCAAAATAATTAAAATGTCATCGAAATATGTGAAATTACATCAACATGAGTCCGCTTAAAAGGTAAGTAATAACTTTATTACTTATATTATATTATCCTTTTTTAATACTTATATTGAATAATTAGTAAACTAATATTTTTAATAGATGGTTTCATATTTATTACACTTTTGGGTATTAATATGAATTTGATGATATTTGGTTTTTATCAAGTTTACATTAACGTCCTATTTGAGGTTCGTTGGGAAAAGGAGGCACCATGGTAGATTGTTGCTAAAAAATTGTAAATAGGAAAATGAATATTATATATAGTATAAGTAACATAGTGATTACTTATCCTTCACGGGGACTCATGTTGATGGAATTTCACTTATTTCGATGACATTTTAATGATTTTGAAATAAAAAATTGCGTTTGGCACCTATTTAACAACGAAAAAAACGTCTTGCAATAAAAAAAATTATGTCTGATGGATCTATCTAAAGGCAAAAGATTAAAAATTACGCGTTAATAAATGACTTTAAATGAAGGATATTTTCCTGTGCAGATAAGATGCGCACTAATAAGCGCAACCACTGCGGCCAGCCAGACAGCCCGGACTCTAACCGAAATAGGAAGAGAAACAGTATATCAAAGAACCAACTATACTAAAATTCTCTCTTGTCAACGTTGCTAGCTCCTATACGATGTATAAGTTTCTTTTTCATTAATGTCAAAAGACACTTAATTACAACAGACTGCAAGAACATATTAAATGTTTATAACTTTATATCGAATGGCGCACCGAATTAACTTCGAGATTAGTAAAAAAGGAAAGGTATTATTTGGAAAATGCTGTAGAACCATCTAAATATTATATAAGTTCCTTTTTCATTAAATAAATGAAAAGATTTCAAAAAATTTGAACAGCGTAATGAAAGAGATGTTACTTTCGATTTTAGAAGAAGAAATAACATAATAAATAAATATAATTAATATAAAGTAGTAATTAATTCTATATTTACAGAGAATCTTGTTCCGTCTCCAGTATATTGTAAGTAATTTACACTGAAAGCAACATAGCTTTATTGAAAATTCCAAATTAAAATCCGAAGGTAAACTTTCAGGAAACTTATTTCATTTTATCAGCAAGTAAGCGACTTAAGTTAAGTCGACAAAACTTAATACCAACTTGGCGTTACTAAGTGTTTTATAGTTTTCAGATCATTAAATAGAACAAATAAGCTATAATGTAAACTTCAGGATTCCACACACGCACACACACACACACACAAGCACATACACAAACACATGCAAGCACACACACTCACATACACACTCATACAAACGCACGCAGTTCTACACAACTTCGTAAATTACGTATGACTAAGTGTGAAGATCAAAATCAATACGACGAGAAAAACTGAAAAAAAAAGACGGGTTGCACTCCGGGAGTGCCGGCAGAAGTGAAAACTTGATTATTAACGTTGAGCATGTTTGATATCCATCCGTCTTACGCTTTTTCCATCAGGTCACGTGTCCTGACGCGAGTTTAAGATTTTATACCTATTACAGAAAAAGTGCTCAACGCCGCTAAAGAAGTTTTCACTTCAAAAACAAATAAAACTGTTCTATTATGAAGTTTAATACAAAAAACTTACTTGAATTTAAGGCTTCGAAACTAAATGAAAAAGTACTAGTTCAAAATGTATTTCAACTACATTTTCAACATAATAACAACATGTTGTTGTTGTATTTAAATAGGGTTTCATGTTGTGTTTATCTTCTAAACAGAACTTAGTCAAAATTTGACTTACGCTAATAAACACGTATCGTAGCTTCAAAGCATTGTGGCACAGATAATGAATTAATTTTGAAACTATTTGATGGAGTAAATAAATCGAGGAATAAAAGTTAGGCTATTCAAACTAGGTCATAATATTATGGGTTAAGTCCCGCCATTTTCAGAAGCTGGGTCCACACATTTTCATAATCACTTTGCCACCAATGAAATACAATATTCATCTTGGTGGTTCTATGGTACGTTCAGACGCGGGGCAAGCAGCCTGGCAAGCAGCCCGGCAAGCAGTCTGGCAAGTAGCCCGGCAAGCAGCTCGTGCGCTTACGTTACAAACAAAAAAAAAAACAAACAAACAAAAAAAAACAAACACGGGCACAAAAAAACATGTTTACATGCTTGTACCCGTGCTTGTGCTCGTTGAATGTCACTTTGAACGCAAGCGTCTGAACCAAGGTCTGTAGCGGCTATATATAACAAGCTAAACCTGTAGCGGCTTTATATTGTTCGGATAGCTAATTAATGAAACAACAGATTGACAACCTCTTTATATTGCAGCCAATTACCAACTAAAATACAAGTGACAATACATATTAATGTTACATGATGCATGACCTAATAAGTAAGCTGTAATGTGCTGACGGCACAGAACCCATTGTATTGACAATATATTATGTGACGATTGAGCCTTTACAATAACCACTACGGCTTCGGAACGCAAAACAAAAATGGTTGAAGCATTAGGTTTCTAAAATCTTATAAAATGTAGGAACTAACTTCGAGTAATGTAGGTGTACTACCTATATTGTTGCCTATATTGTTCAAGAACATGCAGTAATTGTTTTAAGCTACACATTATTGTTAACAGGGTTAAGATTGAAATTTTGCTATTTAATATACAATATACATTGCGGTATGTCTGGGGTTAAGTTTTATTTTTATGTAAAAAATTAACTAGGGTTGGCAATGTAATGCGAAAATTTATTCGTATGATGCTGCTTGTATTGAAAAAGTTATTGTCAATAATATTTATTTATATGTAGAGTTTTTTTAAATACACCATTTCTCCTAATTTAATTTAATGTGTAGTTAGTGATGGTTTTTGCTTTTTTAATTGCCACACCACAGTAACGTCTCATTTTAGATATACCTAAATAAAATAATTGCAAAGGTGTTCAATTAATATTAAATTATTACATAATTTATATAAAATATAGTTTCAGAGCGCATGATTTTCTAACTTAGTGACAACCCTATTTATATTTCAATTTCAACCAAAACACTTGTAGTTTTTACAGCATAAAATTAAAACTAAGTTGTAAAACAGGTAGTTCTAAGGCGTAATAATATTAAGACGGAGGTTGGAGGCAACAAAGTATATTTATTATTTACTGGGTAAATCTCTACAAAGTAGATCCACAAATTTCATAATAAGAAATCATTCATTAATTGAAAAGGTGGTAAAATAGACAAAATTAGTATCTTTAAACCGTTAAAAAGTATGAAAGCTGTTGATATATTTTTGAAACGACCTAGATTCAATTGTATTTTTAAACTAATTCGATTTTTTTTCGATTTTAACTCTAGACTCGATTTTTCTTCTCTGTAGAATTTTATTTTATTTTTTTATTTATAACACTTTATTTTTTTTTTTTTTTTTTTTTTTTTTTAGGACATTATTACACAAATCGACCTAGTCCCACAGTAAGCTCAATTAAGGCTTGTGTTGTGGGTACTAGGCGACGATAAATATAATATTTTTATAAATACATATATAGATAACACCCAGACCCAAGAACAAATAATTGAGTTCATCACACAAATATTTGCCCTGACCGGGGATCGAACCCGGGACCGTCGGCTCAGTAGGCAGTTACTTTACTACTGCGCCAACCGCGTCGTCGAACGTCGACACTTTACTATGCTAGTTAATAATACAAATTAGGTACTTAAAACTAAAACTTATAGCTAAACTAGCACAGAGGGCGGCCTTATCGCTAAAGAGTGATCTCTTCCAGGCAACCCACTGTGTGAAGTAATAAAGGAGGAGGTAGGTCAGAAGAATGTATTTTCCCATCGCCGATCGCGTGGTAATTGTTTCTGTATAGGTATGGGCTATTGAAATCGCTTAGTAAAATGAATAAATGTTTAAGTTTGAGTGTGTATAGGTACAAAGATATAAAAGAAAGTCATACAATGTGCGTACACCATATTATTTAAAACGCGAATTCTTTCGATGATACCTATTAGTAGAGTAATTATAGAGTCGATTAATTTTTTAAAAAATAGCAGAAAAAAGACTAGTTTTGTTTTACATTGTGTGGACACAATTTGAATTGGAATTTCTAGATTTTTTGGCCATGCGCGTAATTGTGGGAGGCGGTCTATATTTGTTAGTCATACTTGGTTCCTTTAAAGTTTAAACTAATTTTTGCGACAGTTTTGCGAATATCTTAACAATGATTTCTGCTTAGTAATTACACGATGTTTTGTATTTCAAAGTGAGAAAAAATATATTGTTTTTCACAAAAGGTGAAGCGCAAACAGGGTACAAAGGTCTGATAAAATTGAAAGGTAGCGATCGGTTAAATTTATGGGTGAATGGATTTTTTTCCGTGCACTTGATTTATCGTGATTCTGATAAAAAGCCTCTGTATTTATATAATATCATGTTTGTAAATCGTTAACTATTCGGTTATAGAGTTCGATAATTATTCCGAATTCATAATTTTCTATATACTTAGACGATTGGACAATTACTCTAAAAAGTCTAAAAGAAAATATTGTGTTTGAGTTTAAATTCTTTTTTTATTGTGTTATCTGTTTTGATACAGTTCTATTGAAATGTATTGTGTGTATGTGTGTTACTATTTTCCAACTGCAACTGAAAGGGTCTTCAGCTACCGGTTGGGTAGTATTTACGTGAAAGAATAACAAACATCCATACATGCATCCTCACAAACTTTCGCATTTATAATATTAGTAGGATACACAAATAAATTAAACCATACAACAGTATATTAAAAAAGATTTTTCTGTTGTAATACGACTTTGAAAAATTTTCTGGGTTCTATTGCACGTGTTGCGGAAAAACATAACATAAAGCTAAACAAAAATTCTACACTCTAGTATGAAAACAGAAATGTATTTAATAAACTACAAACATTTTAACAACGTAGCCATTGAAATCGACGGGAATTAAAAAAAGAGCGTGTGTCCCGAGCACACGTGTCAGAAGTGAAACTTCTTTAAGATTCAAAATCGCCTTACTCATGACGTGTCGGTATTGCCATGATCTTGAAATTGTACTCTCAAAGCGCCTAAAGAAGTTTCACTTCAAAATCCGTCACATAACATATAGGTCCTGTTACTTAAATTATCGATAAAAAGATAGCTTTCTGGTAAAATAATTTAAATTGGTCAAACAAACTTATCATAAAGTAACTTTATATTATTACAAAGTTTATATTAGCAGAGACTTCCCCGGGGGCCGTGGGTATCTATGCAAGATTTCCCCACTTAAAAAAAAAGTACGTGTCTCTACAGCAATGGGAACATTTAAGGACCGATGATGATGATATCATTATGTTATCTCTAAAAACTATATAAACTATATCATTCTAATTCCTACTAAAAGATAGATTCTTATACTTTCCACTTTGCTCACTTATAAGTGAATCGTCAGATTTGCTAAGTATCTTTGCAAAGAAAAACAGTGCAGTCTTGTCGCCAATCTATGCTTTGAAGTTTTGACCTCTAGACTATCGCAGTATCGTAGTATCTAGTCATAAGTTCATACAGGTGTTTGATACCTAAAATTACATAGATTAGTATATAATTCAGCTAATAAGGTTTCAAATAAGTTAAAAGGTTAATATTATTAGGTACATACCGGTTATAACTTTACACGGCTCATCACCTTTATTTATTCAATAGTTTTCGATAACATAACTTTGGTATTTTTTTATTTAACAAAACAACAATTTCATTTATATTTTAAGAATGTACATAAAATTCGGACTAACTTTAATTTATGAATATTTAAATTTCGAAGGGCAATTCGTATTTAAGAAATAGGTATCTTAAATCAACGCTAGCTTAGATACTAAACTAATAAAATGTTCTAAAAATATGTTAAATGTTAATCTATTTTAAACTAACGTACTCGTTAACTACGTCTTTTACGTAGTTGACTATAATTTTACAGTGATTTTCATTGAACGACATACCTAACTACAAAAAAGTATTATGAATTAGTCTGTGAAAATAAAATTATCTTAGTAAAACAGGAAAACTCTATCAAAAACTCTACAAAGTAAAACATACTGAAATCCTATTAAATCCAACATAATTGGATTTAATAGGATTTCAGTATGTTTTATTCTTGTATTTAAATTAAATAATGTCATTAATTTTAGTTATCTTTGGCCTGACCGATTTATATTAATTGCTCAGTAATTAAGAGTTAATTAAGTCAGTATTTAGGGTCCTTTTCCCTAAGCTTGGGGCAAAATTGCGATGGAGTGTTTTAATTCCAATCCTTCCTACTATAATAATATTATAAATGCGAAAGTTTGTGATGATGGATGTGTGTGTGTATGTTTGTTACTGTTTCACGTAAATACTGCTGAACCGTTTACAATGAAATATGTGTGTGCTAAACACATAATTCCAGTTGGGATTAAGATAGGTTTTATCCCGGAAAAATATCTAACACCGAAATAATTTTTCAAATCGGACCAGTACTTCCTGAGATTAGCGCGTTCAAACAAACAAACAAACTCTTCAGCTTTGTAATATTAGTATAGATAATGGTAAATTCTTTTCAACTGAGTTTCAGTTTGTATTATGTTTTAATAACTATAACCTTATAAACGCTAACTTCCTAGTTACTGAGCGTAACATTATGCATTCTAAGCTAAAAGTGTTAACAAACAAACTCGGAAGCACTATGTATTAATATTTAAAGGTTTTATCTGGCAAATCTAAAAAACCTGCAAAGTGCGAGTCGGACTCGCGCACGAAAGGTTCCGTACTATCATCTATAATGCATAATCATGTTTATTGTATGGAGATCCCCTTAATATATATTTTGTTAATATTAGTATTTGTTTTTATAGCGGCAACGAAAAAAGATCAATTGTGAAAATTTCAGCTTTCTAGCTATCACGGTTTACGAGATACAGCCTGAAGACAGACAGACAGCGTAGGATTAGTAATAGGGTCCCGTTTTACCATAGGGGGCGTCCATAAATTACGTGAGGTGTTTTTTTTTCAATTTTTTGACTCTCCCTCCCCCTGGTGAGATGTCGTGAGATTTTATTTAACCCCCTAAAACACCTCATATAATTTATGGACGTCCCCATATAGGTACGGAACCCTAAAAACGGACTGAATTGTCCAATTTTACATTTCACGTGTGTCGCGCACGTCAAAAATTCAATTAAAAGTTGCATTTGAAAATACATTCAAAGTGGAATCAGGCGTAGCACGTGGAAGCATTGGCGGTATATTTTTTAGCAATAGCACAGATAATATAATAGGTAGATACATCTAATAGGTATAGAAATAGTTTCTATTTAGTACTCACTCGAAAACGAAAATACATTTTAACAATTTTTGTTACTGAAAACGGAACTTTTTACGAGTTCATATTATAATGAAAGCTTTACAGAACTTATTACGTTACAATATTATGATTGTATCAATTATTATGAAATATTTAATATTGCATGTAATGAGATAATTTTATATGTATTAAGACTGAAGTCCATCGGAATATTACAACTACTACTTACTTTACTTTACTACTACTACCGTTAACTTTTCAGCGAAATTTCACTTTAAGGGTGCACTCACACACATCAGTCACCGTCACGGCACGTCACCGGACAGGATTAAAAAAAAATATGTATCAATAGTTCTAGTATGACTCTGTTCCCACACGACAGTCGCCGGCACGAAATCTATCAGTGACGTCCCCGGTCAGGCACGTCAAATAATCTTTCCATACATGTATCATACTTTTATCCCCACTCACCCGGTGCCGTCACGTCTCAGTTCAGTCAGCGTCGTGCTACCGTCAATTGCTACATGTTCTCTAGCGTGACACACGTCTAATCACTGACTAACCTGATGTATGTGTTCAATGATTCAGTCAAACCGGCGACGTGACTGACGGACAACATGACGGTGACTGGTGTTTGTGGATACGTACACAAACCGTCACCGATCAGTCATCGGTGACTTGACGGTGACTGATGTGTGTGAGTGCACCTTAAAAATAGGACAATTGAAAACAGAATAGATCACATATAGCATAAGATTCTTTCCTAACAAACAGAATTTAGGTACTTAATTATATTATTTAAAATGCTTAAATTTACTACCTATACGTACGTATATTGTATGTTTTTAGAGACTATGTTCTTCAAAACTTGTTTACGTTGAGGACGGTTGAACAACAGCTGAAGGCTTATTATGCTTACAATCCAAGGCACTGCCTCTATTAATAGACCCTTTGGGATTAGGTTACTATGATGTATTAAAGTAGTATTATTTTCAATGTGGAAAAATGATAGTTATATAATATTATAATATTATGTCGTCTGGCGCTATCACTTTCCTACCCTGGAAATAATCATGCTGTAGGTATCATCCTAAAGTAGTAAAAACTGAGCTGACTCGCGAAGTTTTTGTAAGTCCTTTCTATCATTTTCTTCCTGTCTCAATATTGAATTAAAACTTCATAGTATACTTTTCTTAAGTGTATTTGTAACTGTATTTAGGGAAGATACTAAGTTACTGCCATATTATGTCGTTTCAAGTCTCAAGCTATCTTAAACAAATTTTATCCAAAACGGTTGAGATTGTGAAGAAGAGACAGACAAACAGAGTTACTTTCGCATTCATAATATTAATTAGAACACACATTTTAGCATAAATGTGGATATAAGACTAATACCACATCAGCACAAATAGCCCTTTCTGTTAACTCAAACTCAAATATTTACACAACTAGAAGAAGATGAAGCTCCTTCAGAAGCGTTTTGGAATCGTCAAAATATTTACCACCAATTTGGAAAGCAGTTTGCACAGAGAAGAGCCAGCAAGAAACTCTGTTACAGTTTATAAACTAACTGACGCAACAAACGTTGCTTGCATTTATTTATTTATATTTTTACAGTTTGCAGGGTACATGCATTACTTAGACACAGATAATAAAATACTATACTAATATATAGAGGTATAGAGTAGGGTGCGAAAAGTCTATATCTGTTTATTTTTTTTCTACAAATGATGTCCACTATCCCAGATTTATGATCGCCATAAATATACCAAATACACATTTTCAGACACTTAACGATAAATAAAACTGTATATTTTTGGCTATAATCACTACATAATATAAAACAAAGTCGCTTTCTCTGTCCCTATGTCCTTTGTATGCTGAAATCTTTGAAACTCCGCAACGGATTTTAATGTGGATTTTTTAATAGATAGAGTGATTCAAGAGGAAGGTTTTAGTACATAATTTATTAGGTTTTAGACAAAACGGGCGAAGCCGCGGGCGGTATATATAGCTCGTCACGGCCCATCTAAGTTTTTTTTGTAAGTTTTTCAACATTAAGTTCGTTATATTGTAAATACGAATCATCGGGTGAAATAATAATTAACAATACTATACCTAGGTAATATTATAAAGGTGAAGAGTTTGTTTGTTTGAACGCTCTAATCTCAGGAACTAGGTACTAGTCCCATTTTAAAAATTATTTCGGTGTTTTATAGCCCATTTATCGAAGTACGCTATAAGGCTATATTATATTACTATACAAAGATCACCAGGAGTGGAGCAGCTAGTAAAGAATAACTCGCGTTTAAAATGCCTTAAAACATCTTTAATTTCTAAGTTTTTTAAATGATTTATAGTTATTATGCTAATCCACGTTTAAACAAATACAACACACCAAAAATCATTTAATACCGTCCCTAAGTTAGTCGTGTAACTCGACTTTCTTTTATATACGTAGAGATATTATCACTTTTCAGATTTTCAGGCAGTATCGGTACAACCGTTGAAAGGAGCGGACGTGTGAAAGAAAAACTGTGCTGTGAAAGTTTCGCGCGAAAGTAAAGAGAAATTATAAATATTCATAGAAAAGTGAACTATTTTTCAGTGTACAGTTTAAGTGTAATGTTATGGTTGTGAGTTTTAAAGTTTTCTGTGCAGAAATTCGGGAAAGAATTTTTTTTTGTAAGTATGTAGTTTTTATATGCGTTTAATTTAGCTTGTGGTAAATTATCACTAAATAATATCACAAAATCACTGGGCTGATTTATAATATTGCAATGTTAATATTTCAAGTAATAAGGTGTTCATATTTTATTTGAAATATTATGTTTGTTATTACAGTGATATATTTTATTAATGCTTTTAAATATTATATGATGAATTATTTGATTATGTAGTAATTTAAATATTGTGCAGTGACAGACTAGGACGGGCTGACTGAACGATCTTATAAGGGTTCCTTGTCGTACTACGGAACCCTAAAAAAGTTATTTTTTTAAATGAGATTTATAAATCAAATTGCAATAAAATATACCTAAATAATATTTAATATGTTTAGATCAAAAATAATTATTTTTCATTCATATTTTGTTTGAATTCTGACAATTTATTATAACTTTTTGGATAATATTGTGTAATGTACAAAGTTTTAATTGACAACTTCTTTATAATATTATGTAAAACAATCTTATTAGGACCTTGACTTCAACAAAAGTTGAAATTGAAAAACTAGACGAGCGAATAAAAAATAATCTGATAGACTACAGGCTCATGTTGAAAAAATTATGGGACATTTGAACCACCAGGTGACCTATCTAGAACGATATAAGAGCATAAAATAATAAGATTCAGCACTATGCCGTCACTTGTAAGCTGTCCACCTGAGTGCAGATGACAATTCGAAAGTACAGGTAGAGATTTTTTCCCCTTGTCTCCATGTTTTTTGTACGGCGTTGCGGAATAATGGATTAAAAGCAGTATTGAAATAGTATGACACAGATGCCGTACAAAAATGGTGGTCCACAAAGTCGGAATTTATTTTTATTTTCCGACAATTGCCGGGGTAAATTTGATCATTTGATTTTCTTATTATTTTATGATCTTTCTATTCTATTTCATGCAGATGAATCAAATGACCCATATTTTTTTCAACATGGAATGGAATGTAGAAAACATTTCAAAGATATATATAAAAAGTAATAGGTACCTATAAGCGGTAATCATATTATTATACATAATATAAAGAAATAAATAAATAAAAAAGCCATATATTTGAAAATATTTAAACAATATATAGGACGTTTTTCTAAACATTTCTAAACAAAATATTTTTCTTATGTTGCATTATTAAAAGCAGATATTTTAGAAAGATAACTCATTATTATATTGAGAATATCTTTTAATTATTATTTAACTGATATTATATTATTCTTCAGCAGCCAGCGCCGATGGTCCCGTGTATTTTCCGGTATCTGAAAAGAAAAAACTTGGATTAAAACCATAATAGACTCTATGCATCAATGATAAGATTCAATTTTGCGTGACAATGCCACTATCGGTAATGTGCTGCGTATTCCTATAAAATAATAATATTATAAATGCGAAAGTTTGTGAGGATGGATGTTTAGTATGTGTATATTGAATATGTGTAGGTGTGTATGTTTGTTACTCTTTCACGCAAATACTACTGAACCGATTACAATATAATTTAGCATACATATAGAGGGTAACTTGGATTAATACATAGGATAGGTTTTATCCCGGAAATCCCACGGGAACGGGAACTATGCGGGTTTTTCTTTGAAAGGGCGGGCGAAGCCGCGGAGTGAAAGCTAGTATTATATACGTGTAAATGCGTTAATAAATAAACCATAACACCGATATGGATTAAATTTGATATGGAAATCATCGAGAAATAAGAGGAATATAATGGAATAAAAGAAGTAGCAACTCAATAATGTAATAATTATCTTAATGTGGAAATTTAAATCAAAGTAAATGTAGAGATTTTAAAATAAAAACATAAAATATAAAACTTTTCAGCACGAGCTCCTGGTCTTAAAACAAAATTCTTCATTGGATGTTTACAAAACGTAAAAAAATCAGTTATGAAAATACAATTTGTTTTTGAACCCTTATAAGATATTGTCGCAGTTTGTTTTATAATAATAATTTATATTGTAATTATAAAAATAATTAATAGCGTACTTATCATTAGGACGCAATGACTACGTGTGTTAAAGTTCAAGAGTTCAAACAGCCCGGATCTTTCCTCTTAATCTTTATATTTTTAACAATTATTCTCGTATACTTTTACACATTCTAACACAATTCTTTGTATCCAATTCCACCTTAATCATCTTTACAATCTGCGACATAGAAAACCACTAGGTACATTGAACGCAAACTAACAACACAATATTCATATTTTTATCAAAAAAACTAAACCGTCTTCAAATGATCAGAACTTAACCAAATTTAAATAGGTCTACATGCATCAAAATCGGTTCACAATGTAAAACGTTCTGAGATAACAAACAAAAAAATACAATGTAAATGAGACCTCCATTTTTTGAAGTCAGTTGAAAACTTACTTAGCACAAGTGATACAGATCCCCCAAGGGGCTCTTGTCTGACCAACAGCACAGTTATCTACATATCCTATGAAATCGTTATCTTCACTTTTACCATTTTTAGGGATAAAACCAGCATCGTCGTCGTAATCATTTCTACGGTGTCTTATTAGTTTTTGATCACTTACGAAATCGTCATTGATAATTTCATCACTCATAATATCTATTACTGTAACATCTTCATGATCAGCTATTTCTGATTTCTTAGGATACACGGAATATGAATCTACGCAAATATTAAGAGACAAAATAATTGCAACTAATACGAGACACCCCTTCATGATTACAATAAACTGACTGAGATAACTTTCGTTCAGAGTTTATCGTTGCATTTCTTATCACCTTTTACATATACATAAATAATACTGTGCTCTGTGGTTTTACCCGTATTTCTACGCTCCTGTTGGTCTGAGCACAGAACTATAGTGGGTGGTGGCATGATGATATAAACATATAGCTCTCCTAGATAAATGGACTATCTAACACTAAAAGAATTTTTCAAACCAGACATAAGTAGTTCATGAGCTTTATAATGTTAGTATAGTTATGAGAATATAATACATTTTAATTTAATTTAACTTGTTAGTGACGATCGTTGCTTGGATTAATTTATTTATTTGCAACATCAGAACAAACTATTTTATTTTAATCCGGCTTAAAAGGAAATAAATAACTTACTGTTCACATTAATTAATACAGTGTCCCCACAGAGATCTTGTAAAACCACGGGAGCAAGGATAGTTAATAAAACCAGTACTTCCTCCATTCCATTAGAATTTACATATTCATAATCCTTATGTTCTTCAAGTGATCTTTTTGAACGTTTATCAGCATCAATATTATTATTTTCAACCTTTGAAACTACTTCAATATGTGCATAATATTCTTTTGATCTCACATCATTGTTTTCAAAAATTTCATGTTCTATGACTTTATTTTCAAGAGCGGTTGGTACATAATATGAAGTAACACTTTGAAATATAAAAACCATTAATAAGATATACTTGTTCATTATTGCGGTTAAGTGTAACTGTTTTATTGCTTTTATACGCAGTTATCATGTTATGGACGAATATGTGTGTGCTTTATGACCCGTCCGACTAGGGCCCTTCCGGCCTCCTCCACTCAAGCGACAGCCCAAGCCAAGGTTCGAGATCCCCGTCAAGGGGGGACGCCCTTGCGCATGTCGCTACCAGGGTGAACCTTTAGTTCACCCACTTTAGAAGCCCTTCTGGACATTGAACTTATTAACGATCTGAACATTGAGAGACACACAAAAAAAAGTGCTGTATGTATTAATGTTTTTGTTTCTTCTTGTATCTTCTCTTAGTGAGTCACAGTTAGGTTTGAGATGTATATAAGTTAGTTAGTTTTGTAGCTATTTAATAAGGCATGTTTTATCCATACTAATATTATAAATGCGAAAGTAACTCTGTCTGTCTGTCTGTTATACCCCAGCCACACGACTCGACGAGTGGTATGGGAAGTGACGAGGGAAGTAGGCAGGGACGTAGTGTGGCCACGTTACTCGTCATGCCACTCGTCGTGCTCATCGTCCTGCTCACTGCTCCCTATTTTGTCGGCTTTTGCGCGCGAGTCAAAGGACCGGCAATACGAGTGCGAATTAGGGATGGGCGTCATGGAATCAACGGACTAGTTAAATTAACCGTCTATATGTACACTCAACGATTCGACTAGTCCATTGCTCACCATTGCACTAGTTGAATTCAACGGCTAAACAGTCTTATTGATAAGAATAAATTATTTTCTTTGAAGTTTTAAAAAAAAATATTTTTGGTTTACAAGACCAATGTTTTGAATTTAAACTATAAAAACAAACGATAATAAGTTTTTTAGTAATACTTTTTTAGGGAGTATAATTTTTGTAAGAAAGCATAAACATTTATTCATTGTTTTATTGAGATTAGAATTTATTGTTTTAAGAATTTATTTAATAATAGTTATTTATTTTACACATGGACTAGTCGAAGATTTTAACTAGTTGAACGACTAGTTGATGAACGACATTTAACGATCTAGTCTCGTTGATGAAAAATACGTCGACGACCCATCCCTAGTGAAGAGCGTCGCGATTAATCGCGCGAGTAGAGCAGTGTGTGGCCAGACGGCAATATCGAGGCGAGCGGCAGCGCGATGAGCAGGACGAGGAGCAGGACGAGGAGCAGGACGAGTAGCAGGACGAGTAGCATAGTGTGGCTGGGGTATAACTCAATCACGCCTTAACTACTGAACCAATTTGCATGAAATTTGGTATAGAGATATTTTGATACCCGAGAAAGGACATAGGCTACTTTTTACCCCGGGAAATAGGATAGGTTTTATCCCGGAAATCCCACGGGAACGGCAACTATACGGGTTTTTCTTTGACTGCGCGGGCGAAGCTGCGGGTGGAAAGCTAGTTTCAAATATACGCAGTATTTAATCAGCAGTCTTAGTGTTTCAATCCTCTCCCGAGGCACCACTTTACAGGTTTTTATTAATTTGTACATTTTCCTGTATTAAGCAAAAGCTCGTAAAAACTTTTACCCACATTGGATTTCTAAAAAATATTGACTCTAATAGGTATAAACTTTATGTATCAATAATATGAGTCATGCCTATGATTATTATATATTTAACCATAGTTATAACTTTTGAGTCTTCGACATTTCGGTTTCCTCAATGTTTTCCTTGGCTGTATAGCAGTGGCGATGTTATGTACAAGCGCAGATAAATTGAAAAATCCATTTATTTCCTGCACACACACCTGGTCTCGAATACTTCGCCTTATTGATTTGAAGTCCAAGCTCATCATGACTGAGCCACCACTGCAAGGTGCAGTTATTTAGACGCTATATTAATCGAGAGGTTTTTTTTCTTCGATTCCGGTGGAGACGAAGAAACAAAATGTCTCAGTCGGGCAGAACACAGATGGCTGATCACCTATTTGTACCTAAAGAAAATCGATCAGTGCAACAGATGTATGCATAATGCATCTGCCCCTTACCTCACTAGGGGACACAGGACTTTACTAGTAATCGAGAGATTATTAGTATATGAGATATATAGAGTATAAAATCTCATTGCCAAAGACAATATTTTTAAATATTATTTGTAGTTTAATTAATATTTGTATCAAGTCAGAACTAGGTATAATAAATTAACTGTATATGAATACGATAATTTTTGTATTTTAAACTATAAAGGTAACTTTGAAACTAGAAATAAATAGATTATAAAGATTTTAATATATTATATTCTGTATAAATTAGAATTTATCTATATATATAAAACTCAAAGGTGACTGATATAGTTATCTATCAACGCACAGCCCAAACCACTGGACGTATCGGGCTGAAATTTGGCATGCAGGTAGATGTTAGGACGTAGGCATCCGCTAAGAAAGGATTTCCCGAAATTCTTGCGGGAACGGGGAAAAACGGGGATGCACGTACAAAGTCGTGGGCGGAAGCTAGTAAAATATATAACCTTTGTAATGGATTCTTGGTATCTGAAGAACTTTTTCACATATTATTTATTTTCAGGTTTCAAATAAATTTTATATGACTTGTCTCTAAAAACCTTTTGAAATATTTATACAAATCTGTGTTTTTCAAGTCATGCACCAACTGCATTAAAACCCATCTTCCCTCTATTTGTATTTAATTCATAAGCGTTTTTCGCTTTTATGAAAGAATTTTTAAAGATATTTTCATGACATTCGCATCCAATATCGGTGACTAATGGTCCATTCCTGTCAAACTCACTCCATTAATTTTTAAACGGCTCTAATGTGTTGCAAATTCTACTAAAATGGAATATATTATATACTGATAATTATACTTGCTAAATACAATCCTACTTATATTATAAATGCGAAAGTTAGTGAGGATGGATGGATGGATGTTTGTTATTCTTTCACGTTAAAACTACTGAACCGATTACAATGAAATTTTGTATGTAGATAGTTGAAGACTCAGAATAAAACATAGGATACTAGCGTACTAGCTTTCCACCCGCGGCATCGCCAGCGCAGTCAAAGAAAAACCCGCATAGTTCCCGTTCCCGTGGGATTTCCGGAATAAAACCTATCCTATGTCCCGGGGTAAAAAGTAGCCTATGTCCTTTCTCGGGTATCAAAATATCTCTATATCAAATTTCATGCAAATTGGTTCAGTAGTTAAGGCGTGATTGAGTAACAGACGGACAGACAGAGTTATACTTTCGCATTTATAATATTAGTATGGATTTTTGAAAATACGACAAATTTCCGCTTACAATTTCACGACAATTTCAAAAATATATATAACATTATTTTAAGAATACTTTATCTTAACGATTCTAATTAATGAAAACTTCGCAGGGAAGGATTTTTTAATATTCAATTAAAAATGTCTACTCTATAAACTGAAAAAATGCTAAAACACTCATTTATTTTCTAAAATCATTAACAGCGATTCGGTTCTTAGTTCTTACGTTTAGGTATATTAAATATTTTAATAATATTAATATTTAATATTTTACCAACAAACATCAAACACATTTTATAATTTTCTTGTATAATTTATATAGTCCATTGAAATGTTACATTTTTTAGGCCTAACCTTGGGTTTTTTAGAGGACGCAATTTTATTTTTGTGATGTGTAGGGGGGGTCAGTGTGAAGCTAAAACCAAGTTTGTGGGGTCGCCACCCTTGTCCCACGGCCGCCATCTTGAAAATAGCGGCTGAAGTGGTTTTTACGATATAACTCTTAAACTATTTATCTGATAAAAAAAAATTGTTAACAATATTTGTTGCAAATAAAATTTTCTACAACTTTGGTCCAGTAACTTTTTGTCGTAGAACTAGAAATAAAAAAGTTATAAGCGAAAATGTTCAGAAATTAGAGATATTTATATTTTTCAAATAAAACTTTTTTTATCATTTTACGAAAATATGACATAAGACCATTTTTGTAGATTGTTTTTCGAGGAACAACTTTTATATACAACATTTTTTCATTACGACAATAACTAAGGTTTTACAGCGCTCTGAAGTGAGTACTATTTTTCTTTACTCTTAACTATACGTATATTGGCCATTGGCTCTTTTCCCAGACTCCAGAACAATGGAAGCACACTGCAAAACATTTCAGCCCTGCTTTTCGACGTAAAAAAAACGCGCTTCCAGACTACCTCCTGGGTGGCGGGGAAAAGAGTCAATAATTAATTAAGTATAAATAATATTGCAAAATTAATTATTAAAAAAATTATAATAACAAAAAAAACAATTACTGATGACAAATTATTTTTAGTACACACATAATATATGTATACTGTATAGCTAAGAGTACTGAAAAATAGTACTCACTTCGGAGCGCTGTAAAACATTAGCTATTTACTTAATGAAAAAATGTTGTACATAAAAGTTGTTCCTCGAAAAATAATCTACAAAAATGGTCTGATATAATTTCTTCGTAAAATGATAAAAAAAAGTTTTATTGAAAAATATAAATATCTCTAATTTCTGAACATTTTCGCTTATAACTTTTTTATTTATAATTCTACGACAAAAAGTTACTAGACCAAAGTTGTAGAGAATTTAATTTGCAACAAATATTGTTAACAATTATTTTTATCAGATAAATAGTTTAAGAAATATATCGTAAAAACCACTTCAGCCGCTATTTTCAAGATGGCGGCCGTGGGACAAGGGTGGCGACCCCACAAACTTGGTTTTAGCTTCACACTGACCCCCCCTACACATCACAAAAATAAAATTGCGTCCTCTAAAAAACGCAACCCCAAATGTAACTTTTCAATGGACTAATACTTTTTATTATTACCTCTTGAAGGAACTGCATTTTATAGTTTAGATTTTTTCGTAATGGCAGTACCGTCACGTCATGGAGTAAGTCGAAGATTTTGGTATCTTTGAATCTTGCCAAAGAAGTTTCAGTTCTGACAGGCGTGCTCGGCACACACGCTCTTTTTTAATAATAAAAATTTAAAATAAAATTGTTTATTTTAAAACATCTAAAACATTTTTTTTACTAGATTTGAGGGATAAATGAAATAAAAGAATGTGGAATTAAATGTATTTATTTACTATTTGTCTATTTGACAGAAAATTGGTTTTCTTAAAAAAAAACCAATTGGTTGTCATTTGTCTACAGTCTACACTGGGAATAATACCACAGTATAACAATATCTTCTTTTTATTTTACTATATAAAAATAAGTCGGGTTTTCCTTCCTGACGCTATAACTCCTGCAGAACGCACGAACCGATTTCCACGGTTTTGCATTCGTTGGAAAGGTCTCTGGCTCCGTGAGGTTTGTAGCAAAGAAAATTCAGGAAACATGAAAACAGAAAAGCGGGAAAACCGGGGAAATCATTTTTCACATACAGCGCCTTATGTAACATTTCGTTTGGTGTTTAAAGTATGAAGGTGGTATTTAAACATAAGGTGTTTGCTAGTTTCCTATAATATTGTACTACTGTGATAATACTACTTGACATTATGTTACATTATTTGTCTGTTATCATCTCTAAATCGATGATGATGATGATTTACGTTAAACAATTTCGTCCCTTATGCTTTGTTTTTAGCAGAGTTTGTTTGTTTGTTTGAACGCACTAATCTCATGAACTACAGGTGCGATTTGAAAAATTCTTTCAGTGTTAGATAGCCTATTTATCGAGGAAGGCTATAGGCTATAATATATCATCACGCTGAGACCAACAGGAGCGGTCAGCGGAGCACTGCAGGTAAAACCGCGGTACACAGCTAGTTATTTTATAAATACCGCAAAATTCGGTACGAAATGTCACATTTTTAATTCGCTCGTAACACAGAACAGTAAAAACATATAGAAGTGTGATGTGGGCGTGGCCCACGTGTCACTGGTAAGGTAAGATCACCTAACTTGCTCTCAGTTGTGCGCAGAAAAATATTCGAGTCGGTTGTCAGCTGTCAAACCTTTTTTCCATATTTATTCATTAATTAGGACGTGTTGTTCGGTATTAGAGTGCAAAAATGATAGCAGACGAAATAATATCAGCAATGGAGGCATTTCATACCATCGGTAAGTCTTATTTTTATTTATTTTAATTATATTTTATGTTATAACTTCGCTTGTCGTAATTTGTCAAAATTGTATACAAATATCTAGTCAAAATGAACCTTAAGTTATAAGAAATTAGTACTTTTATAGATTGAACAGAAAACAAGACTTTCTGGAATATTATTGCAATAAACAAACGAATGTCGGTTTAGTGATGATTGTGGCGCATATCGATAGTATCGATACTTTAGAAAAGACAAACATTATAAATATTAAATTTTATTTTATTTTTCCTTAGCTTTCATTTGTCCAATTTATTTATAGATTTCCCAAAGAGGCTAATTTAAAAGAGAAATGGATAAATGCAACGTGAGTTAACTGGATGCCGAACAGCACTAAGCGGTCTAACAAAGGCCACCGATACAGCAAACCTACGGCAGTTCCAAGATTTAAAATAATGCATATTTTCTGTTTGTATTTTGTAAATATAGATTTATACTATTCTATTCCGTTTTTTATTTAATAATAATAATATGAAAAGACGTACTTAGTAGTAATAAACATACTCCAAAATGTGACGCATTATACTATACTCATATAATAGAAAGAAAAAAAAATGCACAAAAAAATATTTATTTGTGAATTATCGATAACAAAGCTGACATCCCTTAGATCATAGCATCAGATAAATATCAAGTTAATGTCATTAATGTTGAGTGACACAAATTTCAACCTTATCTCTATGTATTGAGTTTCAAAGTTATATCTATCGAAAACTAACGCCCTCTGTTGTGGAGTAGCTGAATGTTTTCGAATTTGGAATTTCTGAGCAATGAGAAACAAAACAGCTAATATACCTAGGGATGTTATACTAAAATAAACCGTAACATGGTGCGTTAGGGTACATATTTAAATGCTGAATTTATAACCTAAGTCAGTTTCTACTCAAATTAAGCTGTCCAATCAAAGACATAGTTTACTTGTAGTGTACTGTATAACTATCGGTTTAAATGTGTGGGTTTGGCGACACTGGTTTTCATACTAATTATGACATTAAAGCACTTCTATATGTTTTTACTGTTCTGTGGCTCGTAATCTATTAGTTACTAGCGGTCCGCCCCGGCTTCCCTGGCTTCGCCGATTTCAATAATCCATACTAATATTATAAATGCGAAAGTAACTCTGTCTGTCTGTCTGTTACTCAATCACGCCTAAACTACTGAACCAATTTGCATGAAATTTGGTATGGAGATATTTTGATACCCGAGAAAGGACATAGGCTACCTTTTATTGCGAAATATGTACCACGGGCGAAGCCGGGGCGGACCTCTAGTTATTTATAAAAAAATAATTATTGAAATCGGTTCGGCCGTTCACACGGTGATGCCGTGGTAACGAGAAACGGGTTTCATTTTATATAATATATAGATGGTCGTCTATTAGCGGTTTCAGACAAAAATGTTATACGCGCGTATGTACTCTTTTTTGACCACTACCAAGGCACTGTAGATTTTTAGAAGCAAAAATTTATGTTAAAAAAGTCTGTTAATCATCTTGTTCAAATAAATATAATATTTTAAAATATGTTTTGTACGTGCAATAATGAAATGAATAGATATCTTCTTATATATAAAAATGAATCGCAAAATGTGTTGGTAAGCGCATAACTCGAGAACGGCTGAACCGATTTCGATAATTCTTTTTTTATTATATTCCTTGAAGTACGAGGATGGTTTTTAATTTTTATGTAGAGAAAACGTAAATATGTACCACGGGCGAAGCCGGGGCGGACCGCTAGTTATTAATAAAAAAAGATGCTACTTACTCTTCACAAGTGATACAATGCCCCCACGGAGCTCTAACGTTCCCGGATGGACATTTTAGTACTTTTACTATATACTCGTAATTATTATCAATGCTGTTGCCCAGGATTAAATTTAAACTTACTCGAGTTCATATATTCATGTTCTGGATCACTATGCTTATGCTTACGCTTATGTTCTGGATCACAATGCTTATGCTTATGCTTATGTTCTGGATCACAATGCTTATGCTTATGCTTATGTTCTGGATCACAATGCTTATGCTTATGCTTATGTTCTGGATCACAATGCTTATGCTTATGCTTATGCTTAGGATATGACAATATTATATGAACCATAAGAAGTATTATTACTAATCGCTTCATGGTTACAGTACGACTGACCAAACAATACAATTTTGTTATATTTTGTTTGCCTTATAAAGCGTTATCGTGTTTATACTTGGGCTATAAATAAACCAGCGACTCTAATAAATATATTATTTATTCGCAAATTATATTCCTGTATTGTTATTTGTACAAGGAAGGAAAGAATATTGTTTACTTACACTGTCATCGTTAAAAATTTCAACACACTTAAATATTTAAAAAAATAAATGAGATTTAATGCATAAAAACTATTAGTATGTTGCTCAATGTCGTGTTGTATATTATAAAAAAAATGATATTGATGCCATATATTACGGTGTATATCTTTCATTTGGGTTTAAAAATGTTAGCATACATATAGATTATACAGGGCAAATTTAGATTAACACATAGGATAGGTTTTATCCCGGAAATCCCACGGTAGCGGGAACTTTGCGGGTTTACTAGTCCTACTATAATATTATAAACATGAAAGTTTGTAAGAATATATAATGTTTGTTACTCTTTCACGCAAAAACAGCTGATCGGAAGGGATAGAGTATAGTCTGGATTAGCACATAGGCTACTTTTTATCCGAGTACCACGCGAGTGAACCCGCAAGCTTCAGCTAGCTACTTATAAATTGAATAAAAACCAATAATACTTTAATATATTTATTATTCTTCAAAGGAATAGGTACAATGTACAGTACTCCAAAATTAATAATGCGCATGCAAATCTTCGCTAATTGTCGTATTTCCGAAAACACTCGAATCATTGAATTTTAAGAGCCCTAAACAATGCACTTGCATTTTACACCTTGTTCAAAAGAAATAGAAGTCAATTCACGGTCATACACAATCAAAAACAAATCGGGCGGTAGGTGACGGTAGCCTGCAGTCAGTCAAAAAACTCAAAAATCCGTCAGTCGTCTTTAAATATTGGTGGTGACTGCACGTGTTCTCTCTGTGTGGAATTATATAGAGCTGCTATTACATACCCTTCTTGGTTTTGTTTTTAAGGGTGAATTGAATTAATCGATGAAATGATTTACACAGGTGATGGCAATAGGGAAAGTGAAAATGAAGAAGAGCATAATGAAAGTTCCGATGTATCTAAAATGTCAGAAATAAATATAATCCCTGTTTTTGATTGTTTTTAACTTTATTTTTTTTTGTAATTGTCATAATATTGAAAAATGATCAGTACTGTAAATACTTTTGAACTGAAATTTTAATGATTAGATTTATATGGTTTAAATGTAAACTTGTGTTTGAAAACCATATTTTATACAATATAAATTTTGTGTTATTTTAACCTTCTTTTCTTCCATCATTACACCAGCTTCAGTAAGACACTTTAAAAGTACTACAAAATTTTCCAAGTAAATCAATCCAACAAAGAAACAAAGATATATTCGCAATCGTGGGGTTATCCTCGCTATTTACTTAAAAGGAATTATCGAAACAAAATCGTTACTTACAAATAAATATTAATCTCTTTTAGAACAAAACACATAATTTGACTAAATTATGCATGAAGAAAATGCATTTAACCACTCTATATACATATCATCTTCGGACGCTCCGGGAATATGACAGTTGCCGAACAATGACGAAGATTTCTATGCGCATTATTACTTTTGGAGTACTGTACTTTTGCTATCAAAACTTGGGTCTATTTTAACTCAACTCTTCTGTTTTTAGCAGTCCTTTTCAGCTTCTCCGAAAATCCTCATGTGACTGAAAAAAAATCAATGCTTTAAAATCATTCATAAAACTGTATTAGATATTATTTAGGTACGAGCTGTGCCCTGCGGTTTTACCCGCAGTGCTCCTGTTGGTCTTAGCGTGATGATATATAGCCTATAGAGTGTAGGCTATAGCCTTCCTCAATAAATGGGCTACCTAACACCGATATAATTTTTCAAATGGGACAAACAAACTCTTCAGCTTTATAATATTAGTAGGCATAGATAAAGAAAGATGAAACTTACTCTTTACCAGTGATGCAAAGTCCCCACGGAGCTCTAACTCTCCCGAATGGACATGATTGCATATTTGGTAAAACATTTAGTAACGTGACGTCATTTAGAATTTCATCACTCATAATATCTATTACTGTAACATCTTCATGATCAGCGATTTCTGATTTCTTAGGATACACGGAATATGAATTTACGTAAATATTATGAGACAATAAAATTGCAACTAATACGAGACACCCCTTCATGATTACAATATTCGGACTGAGATAACTTTCGTTCAGAGTTTATCGTTGCATTTCTTATCATCCTTACATACACCTAAATACCACTAGCTGTGCTTACCCGTATTTCTGCGCTCTGAGCTCTCTTTATTGGTCTGAGCGTGATGATATAATAAGCCTATAGCTCTCCTAGATAAATGGACCATCGAACATTTAAAGATTTTTTTCAAATCAGACGTAGTTCCTGAGAATTCAGCTTTATAATATTAGTATAGTTATCAGAATATATTAAATATATTAATACATTTTAATTTAATTTAACTTGTTAGTGACCACCGTTGCTTGGATTGATTGATTTATTTGCAACATCAGAACAAAATTATTTTATGTTAATCCGGTTTAAAAGGAAAAAAATAACTTACTGTTCACATTTAATACAGTGTCCCCACAGAGATCTTGTAAAACCACGGGAGCACGGATAGTTAATAGCACTTAAAACCAGAACTTTCTTCATTCCATTACAATTTATATATTCATAATCCTTATGTTCTTCAAGTGATCTTTTATGTACGTTTATCATCAATACTATTATTTTCAACCTTTAAAACTACTTCAATAAGTGGAAGATTGTCTTTTGATCTGACATCATTATTTTCAAAAATTTCATGTTCTGATTTCATGACTTCTTTATTTTCAAGAGCGGTAGGTACATAATATGAAGTAACACTTTGGAGTACAAAAACCATTAATAAGATATACTTGTTCATTATTGCGGTTAAGTGTAACTGTTTTATCGCTAGTTTATTGCTTTTATACGTAGTTATCATGTTATGGACCGTGTATATGTGTGTGCTTTGAAATTTATGAATGTTTTTTTTTTCTTGTATCTTCTCTTAGCGAGTCACAGTTAGGTTTGAGATGTAGAGATAATTTAGTTAGTTTTGTAGCTATTTAATAAGGCATGTTTTATCCATACTAATATTATAAAGCTGAAGAGTTTGTTTGTTTGTTTGTTTGAACGCACTAATCTCATGAACTACAGGTCCGATTTGAAAAATTCTTTCAGTGTTAGATAGCCTATTTATCGAGGAAGGCTATAATAATAATAATAATATATTTTATTTCCAGATATTTATCCATATTTGTGTTAGTATACATTAATCATAGAAACTATGTTAGTAATACATATTATAAAATTAAATTCCATACAAATTAAAATCATACAATTAAAAAACATGATTAAAACCATTAAAAATTATCCAAATTATCCATTATCTATACTAATATTATAAAGAGGAAAAGTTTGTAATTATGTAATTATGTATGTAGTTTGTAATTATGTATGGTTTTCACGCATAAACTACTGGACCGATTTCAAAAATTCTTTCACCATTAGAAAGCTGCATCTTCACTGAACAAAATAGGCTATATTGCATTTTGAAAAAAAATAGAGATCCTTACCAAAAATGCAATAATGTAACCCAAGGTGTAAAAAATTCCTCAATAAAAGTTCTGTCATCGCGTGCGCTGCGGAATCTATGGAAGATAGAACAACAAAATGTTCTACGGTATTATAGAATGGATCAATATCTACAAGAAAGTCCGCGATACCATATGTCCATCTTCAGTAGTTATGTTACTACAACAACTTTTTTACGTTTTCAAAGTAAATAGAAGTGCCGACAGTAATCAAACCATGTTATCCATACACATATATTAATCCTTATCCCATTAAATGATGTTTTATTATAGACTGTTTCAATACCAGCAAAATACTTTTTAAATGAAAAGAATTGGATATTCCATTCAAAAGACGAATTTTTAAAAGTGTCAATCTACAGAAAATAGTAGGTATACTGTTCGAGCAGGCCGTAGTGCGGGACGGGGTAAAGGTGATTTTCATGTGATTAAAAATTAAACCTATAGTCCGACCTATTATAGTAGACTTTTCACTGTCACGATATCGCTATCTATGCGGGTGAAACCGCAGGGCATTGCTAGTGTTTTTATATATACAACGTTCACAGTTTTTCTGTAGTGTATTTAGTATCAGCATTGCACCCGTGCGAAGCCGGGGCGGGTCGCTAGTCATAATTATATTGCATACGATGTAAATTTGCCCACCGCTTAAGGAATGGACCGTCTACTTTCTCAATTAATGTCTTCAGAATACCATTGGAACTCTCACGCATTCTCCTCATCATAGATGCTGCTCTTTTCCTCATTATAGCGTAAAAATCGTCGGTCTGGCAATTTGCAAACATCTGAGACGCGCTACAGAAGCGCGGAAGCCCCAACAGTACTCTGAAGCCATTATTATATTGTACACGTAGGACATTGTAAGCCCGCTGCGTAAAAGATAGCCATAGGCTGCAAGTATAAAATGTTTGACAGTACGCCTTAAATAAAATTATTTTAACCTGTGGAGAACAACGAGCAAAGGAGACTATTTTTTGTGGGCCCACCAAGACTCGGTAACGTATAGTCATAAAAAAAAAAACGTGTAAAAATATAAAATTATGTTATGAATTTTGTAACTTCGTTGTTTTACAAACGAAACCGGAATCATGAAATCGAATTAAAAAGCCTTATTTTGATATCATCCCTGCTGTAGTGTGCTGTCTACAAACCAAGAACAATGGCCAACATTAAAAAAAAAACTGGAACGAAACGTTTTTATCGATAGAATGAAAATAAAACCAAAAAGCGAAAAAAATTGCCTTCAATAAACCACTTTAGAAACTGTTTTTATTCTTATTTATATGGAAGAATATGATTGAAAGCGATTTTAAATCCTGTCATTTATCAAATAAAACAATTTGTTTCTACTCAGCTAAATAAATCCGTATAACGAAACGTTATATCTATTGGCTGCTTTAACGGAATATATTCCTCCTGTCGTAGCCCCCTGCGTCAATGTTTGCAATGAATGTAAACAATGTTTTTTTTACCTATTTTAAAATTGGGATTTGACATTGGGATCAAAGTTTGAGCACACATTTTCAAAACTTTGATCAAACTTTATATGCACAAATGTATCCGGCTAGACTTGTCTTTCAAATGATTTACGGGCACAGTTACCGATGACCAAAGATGGCTCACAGAATAGACGACGATTTTGATGACTCCGTCAGACTGTTTTATTTGGGTGCCTTTAATTTTTTTGTTTGAAGTAGCTCAATAAATAATTATATTACTTTGTCATTACACCACTCCATTATTGACGCTCAAAATACCAATTGCATACAACTGCTCCGTTCAGCGGCGCACACGCGACTAAACACTGCAACAAGTGTGGCAGGCCGCACAAACTTTGAACTTTGTTTACTTTGATGTGCGCACTAAAAACCGACACATGATGGCAAACTACAAATATGTGTTCAAACTTTGCACAAATACGCAAATGTCAGTGCCACACTTCGCGACTTTGTAGGTATTTGCGTATTTGAACATATGTCTGGCGCCGGCTTAAAGATTCCGGTTAAAACATGTAAAACTAATGTCACCACTGTAATCTGGGGACTTCAAGGGACAAATTAACACACATTTCATTAATATACGCTAAGAAATTGAGGTGGGCCTATTCTCCAAACAAAAAAAATGGTCTCCTTTCCGTGATAGCATAATGCAGCGGACTGCCATAGCCCGGTCAATTTAAACATTCGGTGCTACATAAAGTCCCAACAGGCTGAATTTCTGTGAAGTTGTTGAAAACATAATTATAAACAATGTCTAAAAGTTCCCCATCATTCCCCTGTAAGCTAAAAATTTTATTCACGGTCAAAGGTCAAAAAAATGAGTTTTTCGCGATTTTCAGCAAAACGGTAAGTTTTATCATAAAGTACCTCAGGCAAAGATTGTAGATCATAAAATTATCTATAACAAATGTATCAATACTTTTTTTCTTACGAGCCACCGTTTCTGAGATATAACGATTCAAAAAGTTATAAAAGTTGTTATCGTCATAATATGCATGTCAGCTGCATTAGAGTTCGTTGAAATCAAATTATTATAAAATAAATAATATTCTTTAGGAATTACCAGTGTCTTACAAAGATCCATCAAATCTTTGTGCTTATATTGCTCAATACGAATGGGTATCTGATAAGCTAAAGAAATATTATCTACGTCAATATTTAACTCTTTTCTATTTCGTGTAGCTTTTGATATGTTTACACAATCTATCCACTTATAACAACATCTTGGTATCTCGTTTTACAAAACAGCCTATATGGATAATCCGCTTAAACTAGTTCTTCTGTTACTTTATTCCAAGGCATTTTTGATCCATCATTGGTAGTTGTCCAGTTGTTTATAAGTTATAGCTTTGATTTAAAGTGAGTGAGACACTTTAGTAACTTTGTATGGCTTTTCATCGGATTTGGCAAAACTAAAAGCTGTCTTTCGTCTGTCTTTCAATTGTAGCGTGCATACTGTCGCCTTCATTTGGACCCACTAAAATAAAGCTATGACTAATATCTATAACAAACTTTGAACTAGCTAGTTCAAAGTTTGTTATAGATATATTATACATATTATAATACATTAAGAATATAATTCTGTTTCTATTTTGGCCTCCACAGTTGTCTGACCTGAACCGGTAATCTTTGACACCATTACCCACCGTGTCTTCTATAAACTTGAAAACACAGCTGGAAATTTCATTAGCGCCTCTCTTTGCTGTCTGTTAATGCCATAAAAAACAATAACCATAATATCATTAATTTATGTCATCAATCATCATAATATCATCGATTCCTGTGTAAATTTTTAAAATTTTCGCGCCCTGTTTGACTGCATTCTGTTAATATTATTAATTTAACATGTTAAAGAACAATTATTACCTAAAATTGCGTGCTTACTTGCCGCCATTCATAGTCTACTGAGCCGATATAAACTTGTATATCGATACAAGTTTATTGTGTCACCCCTCACGCCCCGCGTACACTGGTACAATGTTATTTAGATCAGTTTACAATGTACGATTTTAACTGATGTTGAAATTGATTTAGTATACGTGAAATTATCTCGGTGATTATTGTACTTTTTTAATTTTTTTTAACACGAACGTTAAGATCACGATTTATCATGTTCGTTTATATAAAAATATAAAAATACCTAAATTTGTTAGTTGACTCAGTATACTTAGGAGGCATCGATATAATATCATCACGCTAATAATGCAAATATAAGACCAACAGGAGCGGAACAATGCGGGTAAAACCGCGGGGCACAGCTAGTTCTGATATGTCTAGCAGTATTATTTCCTGTGTAGACAAATGGCAGCCAATTGGTTTCTTTGAAGAAGCCAGAATAACAGACCAATAGTAAATACATACATTTAATCCCACTTTTATTTATCTCTCAAAGCTAGTAAAAAAATGTTTTAGATGTTTTAAAATAAACCCACTTTTATTTAAAAATTTTATTATTAAAAAAAAACGTGTGTGCCGACCACACGTGTCAGAAGTGAAACTTCTTTGGCAAGATTCAAAGATACCAAAATCAACGCCTTACTCCATGACGTGACGGTATTGCCATGACGCGAACTTGTAATTTAACTCTGAACGCGGCTAAAAAAGTTTCACCGTTACCGTGGGATTTTCGAGATAAAACCTATCCTATGTGTTAATCTAAGTTTGCCCTGTATCTATACTAATATTATAAAGAGGAAAGGTTTGTAATTATATAAGTATGTATGTATGTATGTAAGGTTTTCACGCATAAACTACTGGACCGATTTCAAAAATTCTTTCCCCATTACAGGTAAATTAGCTTGGAGAAATTTTTGCGTTTGTAGTAGTGTATGGTCAGCAAATAAAATAAAACAACATTTTATTTTTAGTTTTTATTTTATACAGGGCTACTTGTAAAACACCAGCAACCTCGCAGGACAAGATAGCTAACATCATAAGTAACAACATTTGTTCTACGACTTTTGGCATAACGCAATAAATTATTTTTAAATGATTTTTTAAACTTTTATTGTACTCTCCTTACATTTGTAAGTCTATGTTCTATTAATTATCGGATGGACGACGCGACGCCCCCTTCCCCCTCTCGTTCGCTTTTTGTTTACGTAATTTTTGGGAGGCGTAGAGTTTATAATATTCAGACGGAAAATTAAATGAATATTTATTTTTGTATGAAAATAAAATCTAACAAATTATCAAAAGTCGTTGAACAAATGTTGTTACTTATGATGTTAGCTATCTTGTCCTGCGAGGTTGCCGGTGTTTTACAAGTAACCCTGTATATATAAGGGATTTTAAATTAAACTATATGTGTTTCTCCTCTGAAAAAGATGAGACTTTATTTTAATATTTGCACATTTAACATACATATAACTTTTACATTAACAATGTTACTAAAATGAAAAATTTACTAACCTGAAAAAGAAACGACATTTAAAGTTTAATTCTTTAGTTTGAGAAGTCAAAGGCTTGCCTCGACCATGTTTTAACACTGGAGCCATATTGAATTAACAATATAAAGTTACAACACTTACACACAAATTAAACACTAGTTATGGCCCTGCCTTCATACAAAACTGCTGAATACGCCGTTCGCACGGGAATAGAATGTGGATGCGATTTCCCTTAGTTAGCATCCAAGCTTACGTCTTTATAATTATTAAACTGTATAAATTCATTCTTTAACTCCGGTCTGCATCGTGCAGACATGGGTGTAAAAGTCTCATTTTAGCTATTAAATGTAGTTTTTAAGTACATCTGAGTTTTCATTTGGGGCCTCCGGCTGCGGGACATGTAATTCACTTCAACAAATATTATAACAATAATAACAAATAATAACAACAATCAACAAATACAAAATTTATCAATTAAACTACGTACATAATAATTATAATTTTTGAATGAAATGTGCTTTATGTTCTAACGGTACCAAACGACTGCACGTGGCACCTGCGGACAGCGTAAACTGGTTTATTCTGGTTTTGTGCGTGTTTCCACTTTCCACTATCAAGTGACGATTTATTTATTTGTTTTGTTTCGTAATTATTATGGTCAAATATTAATTATGAAACAAATTATTATGGACACGATATTTTATTGTTTCACGGTAGTCGCCTTGTCGTTTGCTCAAGGACGTAAAATTGAATGATATATTTTTTTTTATAAAGTCAAAACCATTTTCTTTCAAATAAAAACTTGTTTTTATTGAAAACAAAAGTGTTGCTAGGAATAAGTATAAAATTAAATAGTAATATTAGGATATCGAAACATTTTTGTATAGGCCAGAACGATATAGTGGAAACGCGCTCTAAGATCTGAGTAATATACACACCACTACATATGCAAAAATTTCTCCAAGCTAATTTACCTGTAGAAAGCTGCATCTTTACTGAGCAACATAGGCTATATTTCATTTTCAAAAAAATTAGAGATCCTTACCAAAAATGCAATAATGTAACCCAAGGTGTAAAAAATTCCTTAATAAAAATTCTGTCATCGCGTGCGCTGCGGAATCTATTGAAGATAGAACAAAAAAATGTTCTACGGTATTATAGAATGGATCAATATTATCTACAAGAAAGTCCGCGATACCATTGTATGTCCATCTTCAGTAGTTATGTCCAGATATACACGATCTCCAGATATACACCCAGTCTACCCTCGAGAACCTATCCTCCGCAATCTTAAACACGAACACCGATTTGGAGAGAATTTTGAATTGGAGTCGGAGGTACGGTCTGAATATTAACCCAAGCAAAAGCCAAGTTATAATCATTGGTAGCCCCTATTTAATCTCGCGGATTGACTGGACATACATCCCCAAAGTTCATATAGATGGCTCCGTCATTGAATTTCAAAAATCTGTAAAAAACCTGGGGGTTCACTTTGACACGACTTTGTCTTGGTCGTACCACGTAAAAGAGACAAGTCGCAAACTCTACGCAGCGGCTAGTTCTCTAAGACGTTTACGGCATTTCTTACCGATTTCTACCAAAATTATGTTAGCTAAATCCCTACTTCTTCCGCTCCTTGATTATGCTGACGCCTGTACCACTGATCTTAGTGAAGAGCATTTAAATACACTTGAGCGTCTCCAAAATTTCTGCATTCGTTTTGTTTACGGTCTTCGTAAATATGACCACGTTTCCCAGTTTCGTAATAAACTCAAGTGGCTTCCTATAAGACTTCGCCGGAATGCAAATGCGTTGAAGTTGTTATTTTCCATCCTCTTTGATCCCAATTCTCCCTCCTATTTAAAAGAACAATTTAATTTCCTAGATTCAGGTGTTTATACTCTTCGTTCCGCTGATAACCTTCTCCTTAGCTTTCCTTCTCACCACACTAGTTTCCTTGGTAAATCCTTTGTAATAACCGCTATCAGACTTTGGAATTCTTTGCCTATAGCTGTAAGACGAGCTTCCTCGAAAAGTTCCTTTAAAACTCTTTTAAATAAACATTTCTCTGATTTAGCTTTTCCTTCAAAATAATAGTATGTATTATATCTTCTTTTATTATTCATATAATATGTATTTTATTTACTCTCTTTTATCTTTATTTTCATTGCCACCCGTGTACCCATTTAATATCAATCTTTATCCTTTACCTTGGGCAGCCTGGAAGAGATCGCTGATAAGCGATAAGGTTGCCTTATGTGCTGTGAATGTTTCCTTTTTTATTAATATTATATGATTGTAAAATTTGTAATGGTACATAAAACTGTTAAATAAATAAATAAATAAATAAATATGTTACTACAACAACTTTTTCAAAATAAATAGAAGTGCGGACAGTAATCAAACCATTTTATCCATACACATAATATATATTAATCCTTATCCCATTAAATTCAAATTCAAATTTCAAATTTATTTATTAAACATACTTAAATACAATTACAATTACAATTTATTACAATATACAATTAATATTCATGTAAAAGTATATAAATATAAAAAGGCTACTAAAACAATTTATACAAGCCAATGTTTCCCTAGCTAGGTTAATGGGCAACCTGTGTTTAGGAGAAACAGCTTGCCTCTAAAATAAATTCACAAAAAGCCTCTTAGCAAGTACTCAATTATAAATTAAAATTGGTTACAATAGAAAGTAAGAGAAAAAAAAAATTATGTATAAATTTAAGGTGTATAAGAGAATGCGGGTGTGCCGTATGAAACTGTATCGTATGACTGTATATATATTTGTGTGTGTATGTGTGTGTGTGTGTGTAAGTGTATGTGTGTAAGTGTGTGTGTGTTTGTGTGTGTGTGTGTGTGCGTGAAATATTATATTGTATCTAAGCAAGAGTCACATTTACACTTAAGCCAGTATCTCAAGAAGTTGTTCTGTCTCGTCATAAGATTTTCCTAATAGAAAGACGCGTACGGATAATTTACATTTAGAATATGGTAAGGCATAGATGCTAAGACTATCATTAATTTTGTTATACAAATAGGGTCCGAGGAAGTAAAAGAACCTCTTGGTGAACCTGCTATATGGCTGAGGAACAATGCAGATTTTGTTCTTTCGTCGAACAAAAATGATGTTTTATTATAGACTGTTTCAATACCAGCAAAATACTTTTTAAATTAAAAAAATTGGATATTCCATTCAAAAGATATAACGAATTTTAAAAGTGTCGATCTATACAGAAAATAGTAGGTATACTGTTTAATACAATGAGCAGGCGTTGTGCGGGAAGGGGTGAAGGTGATTTTCATGTGATTAAAAATTAAACCTATAGTCCGACCTAAAGTAGACTTTTCACTGTCACGATATCGCTATCTATGCGGGTGAAACCGCAGGGCATTGCTAGTAATCTATATGTGTGCTTAATTTCATTGTTATCGGTTCAATAATATGAAAGAGGAACTAACATACATACATATATATCCATCCTCACAAACATTCGCATTTATACCATTAGTAATTATAGCATAATAATTAGCATTTTTAAACCCAAATGAAAGATATGCACCGTAATATATGACATTTATATCAATTTTTTTTTGTATAATATACAACACGATATTGAACAACATACTAATAGTTTTTATACATTCAATCTCATTTGTTTTTTTAAATATAAGTGTGTTAATATTTTTAATGATGATGGTGTAATTAAAGAATATTTATCCTTCCTCGTACATACATACAGGAATATAATTTGCGAATAAATAATATATTTATTAGAGCCGCTGGTTTATTTATAGCCCAAATATAAACACGATAACGCTCTATAAGGCATATAAAATATAACAAAATTGTGTTGTTTGGTCAGTCGTACTGTAACCATGAAGCGATTAGTAATAATACTTCTTATGGTTCATATAGTATTTTCATATCCTAAGCATAAGCATAAGCATAGTGATAAAACTATTTATTGTACAGGGTGTAATCGTTAAGTGTGCACAGGCGAATATTCCGTAAGTATTGCAGATATAAAAAAACTTTAAACTGATATCGAAAGCCCTTTACCTAATGAGTAAAATGACAATAATAACCTTTTAAAAATAAAACGGGAAATATCCAAAAATTTTACATCAAACACGCCCGTACATTTAATTTCCCATACATTTTTGTATTCAAAGCAAATGTTCGGAGTGACATCCTCGTTTTGGAATACCACTATATTCCATATCGAGCTCTATTTACAGTTTCTAAATGAATTTTCATAAAAATTTACGATATTATTTAAGCACAATGCCAAAAAAGAACCAAAACCTTTCATATTACATGTTGGGGATAGTCATATCTCATACTAAATGTATGCGCGTGTTTGATGTAAAATTTTTGGATATTTCCCGTTTTATTTTTTAAAAGTTATTGTTGTCATTTTACTCATTAGGTAAAGGGCTTTCGATATCAGTTTAAAGTTTTTTGGTATCTGCAATAGTTACGGAATAATCGCCTGTGCACACTTAACGATTACACCCTGTATATGTAGAATATGAAGAATAAATGAAATCACATGGATTTCAACTTGAATCTGGGAAGAACGTCAGGAATTTTGTTTGGATCAGCTAGAGTGATGTAAATCCCAATTTGCAACTTCGAAAAGGTTCTCGCTGCGCATCACGTGATAAACTAACTTTTAAGACCTTCTCATAGAACGAGCGGTTTTGCCAATATTTTGCTTCAAACGGGAGCAAAACTAAAAATTTCAAATTTTCGGAAAAAACAGACCATCTTTGAAGGGAAACAGCTTAGTTGTTATAGGGTTTAGAGAGATGCGGTTAGGCTAAATTGTTTCAAATTTAATTAGCTTTATTAATGTGGTGAATGTTACTTGTTGGAAACGCATAGTTTATGACTTTTAGAGAAAAAAGTGAAAAAAGTCCAAAATTTTCGCAGTTTATCACGTGGTACGCAGCGAGCACAACTTTTTCGAAGTTGCAAATTGGGATTTACATTACCTTAACTGATCCAAGCAACATACCAAAAATGCAGCACTACATCATGTTTTGCGAATTTAGGGTTTTTTAGTGTCAATTTCTACCTGCTTTACTATACCAAATATGCAATCATGTCAATTCGGGAGAGTTAGAGCTCCGTGGGGGACTTGCATCACTTGTGAAGAGTAAGTTTCATCTTTCTTTATCTATACCTACTAATATTATAAAGCTGAAGAGTTTGTTTGTTTTTTGAACGCGCTAATCTCAGGAACTACTGGTCCGATTTAAAAAAAAAAAAGGCTGTAGGCTATATAATATCATCACGCTAAGACCAACAGGAAAAATGCGGATAAAACTGCAGGGCACAGCTAGTGATCTATTAAGTAATAGGTGGGTATAAAAGGTAAGTCTGAAACCGCATATAGACGGCCATAACTAAGGTATTACGAGCGAATGAAAAATTTGACATTTGTTTACATTTTAAGTAATAATAATAGGCAATATATCATCACGCTAAGACCAACAGGAGCACTGTGGGTAATACCGCGGGGCACAGCTCGTAAATAATATCTAATACAGTTTTATGAATGATTTTAAAGCATTGATTTTCTTTTCAGTCACATGAGGATTTTCAGAAAAGCTGGAAAAGGCTGCCAACAAGAACAGAAGAGTTAAGTTAAAATAGACCCAAGTTTTGATAGCAAAAGTACATTGTACCTATTCCTTTGAAGAATAATAAATATTATATTAAAGTATTATTGGTTTCTATTCAATTTATAAGTAGCTAGCTGAAGCTTGCGGGTTCACTCGCGTGGTACTCGGATAAAAAGTAGCCTATGTGCTAATCCAGACTATACTCTATCCCTGTCCCAAATTTCATAAAGATCCGATCAGCTGTTTTTGCGTGAGAGAGTAACAAACATTATATATTCTTACAAACTTTCATGTTTATAATATTATAGTAGGACTAGAAAACCCGCATAGTTCCCGCTACCGTGGGATTTCCGACCGAAGAATATTTATCCTTCCTCGTACATATTACTCATCTATACATATAATAAAATCGTAGGAAAGTCAAAACTGTACATTGAATATTTTTTTAAAAGAATACTTGATCCATGATCTATAATCGATATAGAAGCCAAAAATATAGTTTTTAGAATTTTTGTCTGTTTGTCGGTTTGTCTGTTTGTCTGTATGTATTTCCGGGCTAATCTCAGAAAGTACTGCAAAGATTTACTTCAAATTTTGCATGAATATTCCTAAGAGGTCGGGTGAGGATAGTATATACATATTATCATGATATCACCTTTGGGGGAGGAGCTGTGAACCTTTATTTTTCTTACATATTCTGTGTACTACGACAGCGTACAATCTAAAGACTCATGTTTAAATGTTGGTTTCGAGTAAGCCTTTCAAAATAAAAACTATGTCATTTACGTAATTTAGGCAGAGAAACAGTTTAATTAATTTAGTAGTATAAAGACAAATTTGAAACAGCGCCATCTATGAGATTTCGTAAAAATCAAATCACACATACTGTTGAAAATTAATAATTTAAATACAGTAGCACCTCGTTAAGTCGAACCTCGATAAGTCAAAAACCTCCAAATCTCGAAAAAATGTTTTGTTCCCTTCCCTTCAAACACCAAAACCTCCATTACTTGAAATCTTGACCCTCTGTTAGTCGAAATAATCACCGAGTCCCTCCAAGCCATTTTGGTACATATTTTCACTCTATAACTCGAAAAATAGAATTTCACCTCTGTATCTCGAACATAGTAACATTTTATTTTACAACCTTTACAACTTGATCATTTGGAATTTATTACCTCTATTGTTCGAACAAAAATAAGTTACCGACTTTAAGAACTTGCCGACAATGTAAGTACACTATTCTTTCTTAGAAAAAATTTTAGAAGTATACGATAATAAATTTATGACTCACGTAAATACATGCTTGCATTATCTGATGACGAAATTATCGATTCAGTAGCTCAGAAAACCGAAGTTGACATAGAAGACGTGCATACATGTGCTCCATGGGTTTCCATCAAAGAGGCGCAAACCGCATTGAATACCTTAAGTAATTTTGTAGAGCAAACCAGTAACTCTGAAGAAGAAGAAGAATTTTCTGCTCTTTATAGATTAGACAATGCTCTATATAGAGAACAACCAAATTATCTAAAGCAAAACAAAACTACCGACTTTTTAATGTCATATTTTGTATTTTAAAATGATTTTAAATAATGTTGATTTATAATAAATACAAATATGTTTGTCACCTCTGCTAGTTGAATTTTAATTTATTTTACCTCTCTAACTCAAAATTTATAAGAATAAACCTCATACTCTTTATGTCGAATCAAAATCCGCCTAAGTCGAAATCCTCCATAAGTTGAAAACTCTATTACTCGAATTTTTTGGCGTCTCCCTTGATATTCGACTTATGGAGGTTCTACTGTATAATCATGTTATTTATTTAACTCTTTAACCCATATCTTCCCTTCCCTATAAGGTGCGCTTATAATTCGTGTGAATATACTACATTTTTAAAAGTGAGGGTAGATGTTTATTATTTTAAGTCAAACTAGACACCATTACAGTTAATCTAATATTGATGGTGTTCAGTGGTTACCATAGAAATCTAAATAACAAGACACATAGAAGTGCTATAATGTCATAATTGACAACATTTCATTTTTTATAAGGCCATGAAAGAAAAAAACCGTTTCTTTATTTTGCTCTTGCGATTACAGAAAAAAAATTATTTCATTTTTTAATCGCATATTTTAAGAGAAATTAAATAAAAACGATAAATGTGATGATGACGTCATACATACGGAGGAATAAAAATGCGCCTTAGCCTAATTTAAAAAAAGTAAAAAAAAAACTATCACTGACATTTACAGGGTATGGCATGTGTCAAATTTCATATTAATGTCATTTTTGTGAATTATTCATGTCAACAAACTTTTAAAAATCGTGTTATTGTGTTTTGGTTTTCTAATTTTATCTCATTAGCGTGATGTTTGTTTGATTGGAGTTGGACCAATTCATTTATATTATACAAATAGTGCCTATAGTGTTCATAATTTTCTTGAAATAAAAGACTTTGTTTACTTACAAAAAGTTGTATTTATTTAACACTTTCCAACGTTTTTGGGATAGTATATTTGTTTCCCAGAAATTTTCAGCACCCCTTAACAAATCCTGCAAAAAGTCATCATCATCATTCATCAGTACTTGTGAATAAGTTTCTTTTGTTTAAAATTTGGATCAACAAATAACAAATAACAATATTTACAAAGCTTGACGAATCAAAGTGACAAATGTGCCAAAATGTCAACTGTCAAGATTTTTTTTAATTTAAACTAGGTATGTGGCAAAGGAAAAAATGTATTCCTCCGTATGTATGACGTCATTTGGCGCTTACGACATTTTAGAATGAGATGATTTTAAAACTCAAAACGATGAATGAAAACTTCGATATTTAGAAAAAGCAAAAAATACGTGTATCCAAGAAGCTTATATCTAATACACTGTACTATATTACTTGCTCTGTGATACACTGGAGATTGCACTATGACCATTAACTTGTCACAAGAAAATATAACCTTGAATGACGTCAGTGTTGTTTTTTGTCTCTTTCTGTGGGTGACCACACTGGTTTGTATATTCAGGATTTTTCGAAATAGAAAAAACTAAAAATCATGGTCTATAAATAATAACGACATATATTTTTAACAGTATTTATATTATAATATTACTGGTCAACTTACATGAATAATTATCATCTTTATAGGTACATACCATTTTAATTGGTAGAGAATGATAGTTTTAAATAACGCTTGATAACTTTTGATCTCATACTACGATTTTTTAATTAAAATGAGTGCTACATACATTAAAACATCGTTTTGGTTACTCAAGCTTCAGTCTAAAACTTTTCAATATTCCAAAGGGAGAGTTGCATCGCTAGTGTTGATGTGTGGTAACGATATTACAGTTCTCAGAAATTCGTATGTCTTTCAGGAGCTGTACTTACGTACGCACGTTCGCTAGTTCATCACTGTAATATAGGTGATCAGATGCGAAATAATACATTCGATATTTAATATCCACATTATTTATTATACTAATGTACTGTAATATAATTTAACTCGACTATCTTTAAATAAATCAACAAGAACAAAGTATACAATATTATAAATCTACAATCTTTCTTTTTTACAGTATTTACAAAGAATTACTGGTAGAGGCATCTTTATACAGACTATTACATACATAATTATCATCATTGTACATACAATTTATTTTGAATGGTGATTTTAATTTAAACTATGATTGAAAACTTTATCACTAGGTACATAGTATAAAACAAAGTCGCTTTCTCTGTTATGTCCCTTTGTATGCATAAACGCAAACTCAAACATTTATTTATATTCAATTAGACTTCTTCGAGAAGCACTTTTGAAACGTCAATACATATTTTTAACATTTACCACCGATTCGGAAAGCAGTATCTGTGGAGAAAAGCCATAAATAAATAAATGAATAAATTAATAACTTACAATATTATTTTTACATTCTTCCAGAGCTGTTTCTTTTTGAGTTGTATTCATATCAACGGACAACGAAAGGCTATTATTTTCTTTATTTGTACTCGTAGAAAGGTCCATGCAATCACTACATGCCTAAAAACATTTTCAGATTATATAGGTACTTTGTAAATACTTTTGTTATTTTAGTATAAATATTCAGTGAAATATAATGGTTTCATGGTGGTTAATTATAATATAATTAAAATTACTTTATCCACAGTTGAGATGCAGTAACAAGAATGTGGTAAATAAAAAGGTATAGCACTTTTCAAAAGGTATTTTTTTTCTGGACCGTAATCCTCAGGCTTAAAATGCAAACTGCATATTCTGGCATGTTGATAAATTTTACCCTTGATAGGCACTATGGACAGCCATTTATTTCTTTTTATTTCATTTTTTGGAAAGCTGAAATAAGTAAAACAAAAAAAAATTGGTAAGTTAAAAGAACTATTAATTTCTATGTTAAAGAAGAACAAACATAAAACCACATGTGAGTGCAATATCGATGTCGTGCGTTGTTTCATTACTAGTATAAAAATCTTTGAAATGGTGTTCTAAATGTTCATCATATTTGTTAACTATTACAATATTATCTCTTCGCTATCCGTAAAAACTCGTCATCATGGTTACCTTACTTGTTAAATTGGTTTATTGAAAAATGATGTTAGGAAAAGAAGATAGATAGAAGATATTTAGCATGATTGATTACTAAAATGATGATAAAATTGACGATTTTTGCCATGAAAATGATTCTAAACAGGTAAATGCATGAGTATTGAGGAATATTGTAAATAGCGTAAATATACACTTGCCTGTGAAATTTTATGCCAGAATTTGGTGTCCAAAAACTTCTGCAATTTTTCACAATGCAATACATTATTTATATTCGGAAAATATTTATTAAATACGCAACAATATTAACTTAAATATTCGAAGCGACGCAATTTTTTTGACACTTATGCCATATTGTCAAAGTGAGAGTTGCTACAATTTTATTATGGTAACTACCCATAATCAGGGAGTATCGCTTTTTAATAATTGGTTCAGATACTTATTTAATTTAGCTTAAATAATAATTGTCTCATCCAACAATGCTTCTGAATGACGTTGTTGGCAATTTATCAACAAACTCATGTACAAAAACTAACCTTTTGCACAGAATATTACAGCATACATAGTAGCCTTGGGAAAACTTCGTATTAACAGTGGCAATACCAAGTTAGGTGTGAAAGTGATAAAACACAACAACTGGGCAATATTTTCTTGTTACACGTCAAATGTTCATACCGAAATCTCCAGTGTATAAGATATAAGCTTCTTGCGTGTATCATAATTTTTGATCTAGTTTTCACACAGAACAGTAAAAACATATAGAAGTGCTTTAATGTCATAATTAGTATGAAAACCAGTGTCGCCAAACCCACACATTTAAACCGATAGTTATACAGTACACTACAAGTAAACTATGTCTTTGATTGGACAGCTTAATTTGAGTAGAAACTGACTTAGGTTATAAATTCAGCATTTAAATATGTACCCTAACGCACCATGTTACGGTTTATTTTAGTATAACATCCCTAGGTATATTAGCTGTTTTGTTTCTCATTGCTCAGAAATTCCAAATTCGAAAACATTCAGCTACTCCACAACAGAGGGCGTTAGTTTTCGATAGATATAACTTTGAAACTCAATACATAGAGATAAGGTTGAAATTTGTGTCACTCAACATTAATGACATTAACTTGATATTTATCTGATGCTATGATCTAAGGGATGTCAGCCTTGTTATCGATAATTCACAAATAAATATTTTTTTGTGCATTTTTTTTCTTTCTATTATATGAGTATAGTATAATGCGTCACATTTTGGAGTATGTTTATTACTACTAAGTACGTCTTTTCATATTATTATTATTAAATAAAAAACGGAATAGAATAGTATAAATCTATATTTACAAAATACAAACAGAAAATATGCATTATTTTAAATCTTGGAACTGCCGTAGGTTTGCTGTATCGGTGGCCTTTGTTAGACCGCTTAGTGCTGTTCGGCATCCAGTTAACTCACGTTGCATTTATCCATTTCTCTTTTAAATTAGCCTCTTTGGGAAATCTATAAATAAATTGGACAAATGAAAGCTAAGGAAAAATAAAATAAAATTTAATATTTATAATGTTTGTCTTTTCTAAAGTATCGATACTATCGATATGCGCCACAATCATCACTAAACCGACATTCGTTTGTTTATTGCAATAATATTCCAGAAAGTCTTGTTTTCTGTTCAATCTATAAAAGTACTAATTTCTTATAACTTAAGGTTCATTTTGACTAGATATTTGTATACAATTTTGACAAATTACGACAAGCGAAGTTATAACATAAAATATAATTAAAATAAATAAAAATAAGACTTACCGATGGTATGAAATGCCTCCATTGCTGATATTATTTCGTCTGCTATCATTTTTGCACTCTAATACCGAACAACACGTCCTAATTAATGAATAAATATGGAAAAAAGGTTTGACAGCTGACAACCGACTCGAATATTTTTCTGCGCACAACTGAGAGCAAGTTAGGTGATCTTACCTTACCAGTGACACGTGGGCCACGCCCACATCACACTTCTATATGTTTTTACTGTTCTGTGAGTTTTCATTAAAATAAAAAAATAAGTAGCTTAAAATTTTGAAATGTTGTCAATTAGTATGAAAACCACTGTCGCCAAAACCCACACATTTAAACCGATATCTAGACAGTTCACACAAGTAAACTATGCCTTTTATTGGACAGCTTCATTTTAATGAAAACTAACGTAAATAATAAATTTCGCATTTTAATATGTACCCTAACTCACGACTTTACGGTTTATTTTAGTATAACATATTCTAGGTACGTAAGATGTTTTGTTTCCTTTTGCTTAGAAACTTCAAATACGAAAAAGTTCGGCTATTCGACAACAGAGGGCGTTAATTTTTGATAGATATAACTTTGAACCTCAACGCATAGAAATAAGGTTGAAATTTCATTAACGTTCATTCAACGCTTTAGTGATGTAAGACATCATCAGCCGTTGTTATCGATAGTTAAGTGATAGTTAACAAATAAGAAATATATAGTTGTTGATTTTAATACAGTGGTAGGCTCATCTCGTGAGCCCACGGCAGACTGTAGATATAGGTACCTATAAGAAATAAAAATATGTTATGTACTTAAATATTTATTTATCTATATATACAAATAATAAAACAGTGTCTGTACATTATATATTTTAAAAAATGGAGGGTGTTTAGAAACTGAGAGTATAAATTTGAAAATCTCGAACACCTGATGCAGAACCGCGCCAGACCACCAAAAATTATAAGAGTTATAACAATTGTGCCCTAAAAAAATTTGCAGAATTTCATCACGTAGTTTTCTTTTTCTTGGAGAGTCTGTTAATGCAGGTTCAAGTTCAGATGCTCTCGACTGCTGGTTGTCTGCGGACTAAATATTAAATTATTTCACATGAATTATATTAACTATTTATATCTCAGCATAACATATAACTTTATTTAAAACTAGCAAATGCTTGTGAAAATACGCGTTTACGGGCAGAACTATAACAGGCCGTTGATTGCAATGTATCTCTGACTTTAGATTCCGATGTCTGTGGCTGATTATCTGTGGACTAAATTAGTTGATATTGTATTTATTTGTTACAAATGTTCATTCACAAACTAATTTAATTCTAAAAGTCAGCAAAGAACAACAGTTTCAATGTTGATGCATGATGTATGATGTAGATCGCAGATATCATAATATGTAATATAAAGTTATGACTTATAGCTTACGGCGTTGAATTTCCATATGTCAACTGTAGGTATAGCTGTTTTTATTAATGTACGTCTTTTTGTTGTGACATTGAAATCATCTTCTTTGAAATGTTTTGAACATATCCTACTATAGCCTGTAGGGAACCAATTTCTTTTCCCAGTCGCGGATATCCATTCGTCCTTAATGTCAGGACGTTGTGGAAATCTACAAAGAATATATTTAATATAAAATAGTTTTGTCAACCTAAGCGAAGAATGTCCTTTACATTATGGCATTATTGTATATTTAATTAATGTGATTCTGTATCGACAGTAAAATTGTCCGAAAATGATTGTATCGATGTACTTAGTTAAAAAATTATATATAAGTTATAAAAATAAAATAAAATTAAAATTAAAATATAATCCAATTATTCCATCAGTCGTCATAAGACTTATATTGAAATAAATAAAAACCTAGTTAACTACTACATACATAATTATAAATTATATTTTAACATCGTATTACGCAAAAAATTTTAACACATCACATCACTAGCTTGCGACTATTTACTCTTTATCGTTAACAATGCAGTACATTGCTATAATTTTCATTATTGTTAGACGTAAGTTACCAATTGATATTTTTTAATAGCGATTTGTTCACGTTGTAGCGTTTAGTAAAGCTATTATGTTAAAAAGATATTCCTACTTAATTGTGGCGAAAAATACATTGTGATTCTTCAAAATGAGTTGTTATTGGTTTCTTATTCATGTTCTTCTTCCTAGCTTTTATTAATCCCACACATCGAAAGGTATTACAAAAAAACATCCTAAAAATAAACCTCAGTAAATTACATTGGTCCAGTATACGTTGAGGTTTCAAATGTTAACTTTTCTAATTACTTTCCTAGTATAATGAGTCAAGTGACATAATTTCAGCATTTTATTATTTATTGAGATAGACAAACCCGAAAACAAACAAAAGTAAAATTAAATTAATAAAATGACAATCATTATTTCATGTGATTTTGGTGTTAACGATAGATTTTGATGAACAACGTACATAAATATAACTGGTAGTTAAACCATTTCACTATTGAGTCCCGCTGCCGTATACCCAGCCAACTACAAAAAATGCCATTTAAAAACAAAAATCAGCTGTCAGCAAAATCATTTTATACCAAAGGAAGGGCTTACAATTTTTATTAAAAAAACATTTACTTTGTTTCGAATTAATTTGATTTCATTAAAATATAAATGATTTGCCTTCAAATCACTCTCCTGTAAAATTACTAAAATGTCAGTTGACTCATTATACTTAGGAGGCATCGATATAGCCTATAGTCTTTTTTTTTTCAAATGGGATCCTGAGATTAGCGCGTTCAAAAAACAAACCTACCAACTCTTCAGCTTTATAATATTAGTAGGTATAGATAAAGAAAGATGAAACTTACTCTTCACAAGTGATGCAATGTCCCCACGGAGCTTTAACTTCCCCGGATGGACATGATTGCATATTTGTTAAAAAATATTGAAACGTGACTCTCTTCCCAGGTATAGTTTGAAACCCTTGTGTTTTCATATATTCTTCATATTTTTTATCAACAGATTCATCACTAAGCTTAGGATATGACAATACTATATGAACCATAAGAAGTATTATTACAAATGGCTTCATGGTTCAGTAAGACTGATCAAACAACACAATTTTGTTTGCTTTTTATAGCGTTATTGCGTAAAAAAAAAAGTTATATTCCCAATAATTGGGAATATAATTAAAATGCCTTTTTTTGTACAAGGAAGGAAGGTATATTGTTTAATTACTGTAATCGTTAAATTTTTACACTTACTTATATTTAAAAAAATAAATATAGTTTAAAAAACTAAAAAACACGCTTTCAAGATAGATACCACTAAAAAGTAAAAAAAAAAAATGTGTGGTTTTATGAAACCACGGTAAAAGTGAAACTGTTCGAACGGTTCCGAACACTGCTTTATACCTACTCGGCAGCCGACCGTCACGCGACATGCGCTACACAGACCAAAAAGTTTGAGACGATGTAATAAAAGTTTCACTTTAATAATTATTACTCTAGTACATAAATAATAACCAATAAATAGTATAATTCTGAAAACAGCGTGGGGCGCTTTTCAAGAGCTGATTATACCTGGCATATTTATTTAGCAAGCTAGTAATATTATAAACATGAAAGTTTGTAAGAATATATAATGTTTGTTACTCTTTCACGCAAAAACAGCTGATCGGATCTTTATGAAATTTGGAACAGGGATAGAGTATAGTCTGGATTAGCACATAGGCTATTTTTTATCCGAGTACCACGCGAGTGAACCCGCAAGCTAAAGCTAGTTACTTATAAATTGAATAAAAACCAATAATTCTTTAATATATTTATTATTCTTCAATGTACTTTTACAGTACAATGTACTACAGTACAATGTACTTTTGCTATCAAAACTGGGGTCTATTTTAACTCAACTCTTCTGTTCTTGTTGGCAGCCTTTTCCAGCTTTTCGGAAAATCTTCATGTGACTGAAAAGAAAATCAATGCTTTAAAATCATTCATAAAACTGTATTAGATATTATTAGATACGAGCTGTGCCTCGCGGTTTTACCCATGACAGTGCTCCTGTTGGTCTTAGCGTGATGATATATAGCCTATAGAGTATAGGCTATAACCTTCCTCGATAAATGGGCTACCTAACACCGATAGAACTTTTCAAATGGGACCAGTAGTTTAGCGCGTTCAAAAAAACAAATCTCTGTGTATACGCCATTGTAATAGTGTAATATTACTTAAAATGTAAACAAATGTCACAGTTTTCATTCGCTCGCAATACCTTAGTTATGGTCGTCTATATGCGGTTTTAGACTTACCTTTTATACCCACCTATTACCTAATAGCTCACTAGCTGTGCCCCGCAGTTTTATCCGCATTTTTCCGCTCCTGTTGGTCTTAGCGTGATGATATTATATAGCCTTTTTTTTTTCAAATCCGACCAGTAGTTACTGAGATTAGCGCGTTCAAAAAACAAACAAACTCTTCAGCTTTATAATATTAGTAGGTATAAATAAAGAAAGATGAAACTTACTCTTCACAAGTGATGCAAGGTCCCCACTTAGCTCTAACTTTCCCGAATGAACATGATGGCATATATGCTACAAAATTAGTATCAATGCTGTTGTTTAGCCGAGGTTTAGCTATAAACTTACTCGAGTCCATATAATCATCATATTCTGGATCATTAGATTCATCACTATGCTTATGCTTAGGATATGACAATATTATATGAACCATAAGAAGTATTATTACTAATCGCTTCATGGTTACAGTACGACTGACCAAACAACACAATTTTGTTATATTTTATTTGCCTCATAGAGCGTTATCGTGTTTATACTTGGGCTATAAATAAACCAGCGACTCTAATAAATATTTTATTTATTCGCAAATTATATTCCTGTATAGTAATTTGTACAAGGAAGGAAAGAATATTGTTCAATTAATCAATTACACTGTCATCGTTAAAATTTTTTAACAAACTTATATTAAAAAAAAAAATGAGATTTAATGCATAAAAACTATTAGTATGTTGTTCAATATCGTGTTGTATATTATACAAAAAAAAAAATGATATAAATGTCATATATTACGGTGCATATCTTTCATTTGGGTTTAAAAATGCTAATGATTATCCTATAATTATTAATAGTATAAATGCGAAAGTTTGTGAGGATGGATGTATGTGTATGTATGTTTGTTCTTCTTTCATATTATTGAACCGATTACAATGAAAAGCACACATATAGATTATACAGGGCAAACTTAGATCAACTAGGATATCAACATAGGATAGGTTTTATCCCGGAAATCCCACGGTAACAGGAACTATGCGGGTTTACTAGTATATATATATATATATATATATATAATATTATAAACATGAAAGTTTGTAAGAATATATAATGTTTGTTACTCTTTCACGCAAAAACAGCTGATCGGATCTTTATGAAATTTGGAACAGGGTTAGAGTATAGTCTGGATTAGCACATAGGCTACTTTTTATCCGAGTACCACGCGAGTGAACCCGCAAGCTTCAGCTAGCTACTTATAAATTGAATAAAAACCAATAATACTTTAATATATTTATTATTCTTCAAAGGAATAGGTACAATGTACTTTTGCTATCAAAACTTGGGTCTATTTTAACTCATTTCTTCTGTTTTTAGCAGTCTTTTCCAGCTTTTCCGAAAATCCTCATGTATCTGAAAAGTAAATCAATGCTTTAAAATCATTCATAAAACTGTATTAGATATTATTCACGAGCTGTGCCCCGCGGTATTACCCACAGTGCTCCTGTTGGTCTTAGCCCCATGATATATAGCCTATAATAGAGTATAGGCTATTATAGCCTTCCTCGATAAATGGGCTACCTAACAACGATAGAATTTTTCAAATGGGACCAGTAGGTCCTGAGATTAGCGCGTTCAAAAAACAAAACTCTGCTTGTGTATACGTCATTGTAATCCATACTTCCATACTTAATATTATAAATGCGAAAGTAACTCTGTCTGTCAGACAGACACTGTAACTCTGTCTGTCTGTTACTCAATCACGCCATAACTACTGAACCAATTTTCATGAAATTTGCTATAGAGATATTTTGATACCCGAGAAAGAACATAGGCTACTTTTTACCCCGGGAAATAGGATAGGTTTTATCCCGCAGATCCCACGCGAACGGGAACTATGCGGGTTTTTCTTTGACTGCGCGGGCGAAGCTGCGGGTGGAAAGCTAGTAGTGTAATATTGGTCTAAGATCCGAACATAAGTCGACCTGCAACGGCGTGATAATAGAATGAAACCAACTTTATAATAAATTTAGTGTATTAAAAATGGGTTGACTGGGAAAATCCTGGACAGGACATTTTTAATGAATTAAAAAAAAACATTTTTTTATAACTATGCTTCGCCCGTGGTACATATTTACGTTTTCTCTACATAAGAACCATCCTCGTACTTCAAGGAATATAATAAAAAAAGAATTATCGAAATCGGTTCAGCCGTTCTCGAGTTATGCGCTTACCAACACATTTTGCGATTCATTTTTATATATAAGAAAGATAAGGCTTCAATCGAAAAATTGAAATCTAAAAGTGGTAAGTGCAAAAATTTAATGCAAACAAAATAAAACCAATTACAAGGTGTTTAATTACAATAAATTTTCAAAATAACCCCCCCTGTTGCTCACTGCAAGTGCAACATCACCGGAAAAAGTTGTGTTTTAAACGTCTGAATACCCTTTTATTATTTTAATGGTTTCTTCTGCTACTCTCAATTTCCGGGTTAATTCGTCCAAATTGCGGCATTCTCTCGAGTAGACGAGGTCTTTGTAGTATCTTCATACAAAAAAATGCCGGCATAGTCAGATTTCATACATCAACACTTCAACTTTGAATGAATCCATCACGAATTTTATAGCCGTCCAGAAAACCGATTATTATCGAGATATCCAGAAAAGGATTTCTGGTATAACCGACTTAAGAGACACTTGCAGCAAAATATCATTCGGATTATTATAATTTGCTGAAAAATTAAATTCACCTCAGTAATGTTGAAAAGATAATTAATCTAAGTAGATGCAGCAATGGAGCAAATATACAAGTACCTACATAGAAGAGAATGATGATTGCCAATTTACCATGCAAAAGTTGAAAAACGTCATCACTATCACGGTATATCACGGTAGAATTAACTATTAAAAAACCACTAATAGAACGCTTTCACGATGATATTATCATTTCAACTAAATATTTGATGTAAGCAACAATGTAGGTAATTGTAATATATTTAAATAAACAGATTTGGTACTAATCATTTTTTTTTCTTTTCATTAGTCGTAATTAATTACCTTATTTTTTAAATGTACTCAATAGAGTACGTTTAATTTATAATTAAACCGGCCGAGAAATTCCATTGTAGTACATAGCAGTTGTGGCTCCGCTCTCCCCTCCACGTTTTTCTATCTCGAGATCCCTACTGCTATTTTTATACACAGGTGTCTTTGAAAAATATTCCTAAATGTCTACTCGAATAAAAAAAAAAGAAATACTGTTTAAAGTGAAAATATATGGTCAAACATTAATTTTTCATAACATTTTTTTTAAACAACGAAACAATGGAGTGCACAAAAAAAAATTGGGTAAACATTGCAATTTATAGTTTAAAAAACAATATCCCACATCGATCATATTAATTCATTCACTATAACTCTAATCCGAGGTTATACGGTTTTGAATGCTCCAGGCACTATATTAGTAATCGTCACCTGTCTCTCTAGGTATGCGTTTATATTCAGCTTTGGCTTTTGGTCCAATATCTACATATAAATCATCATATTTAAGATCCACAATTCGTTAATTAGATCCTTTTTTGCATAGTTGTCTTCTTTTACATCAATTCCTTCGATCGGTATAGCTATATTTGTATTTTCTTCTAGTATTTTTTCAGAATTTAGATTATTATTCGGATTTGTATTTACACGAACTGATAGCAGAACTAAATACGCGATATATCGATACATATTGATATTATCAACTGACCTTATATTGCGTATAAATGAATGTTGATAATTATTCAATTATATTAATTACAGAATGCAAGTATACCTAGTATATACATTATGCAGATCATAGACTATAGTTGTATTAATATAATGATAAATAATTTTTAATACTGACTGTCTTAAATCTAGGTAACATAAGCAATAAGCATATTTATTTATTTATATGGTATGATTATTATATACCATTTCCATGAAAAAAAAAAAACTTGAGGGGTGTCAAGGGACAACCGGATGGAACGAAGTTTTAAGTAGGAGAGAGACAGACAGAGAAAAACGCGCACGTCACACGGCTTACAACTATAGGAAAAAGTGTTGATACAACTTTTCGTCTTAATTTTTTCCGTCTAGCCCCCTTTCGCAACGCGCGATAAGGAATTTCGTTCCGAAAAAATTGAGCCTAAATTATTGAAACAATGCTGTTTGATTGAAGATGTTTAAACCAATATAATATGTATTATAAGTTTTTTGTTATATTTCAAAAGATCTAGTAACTAGAAAATGTCTGGATAGATTAGAACTAGAAACTAAAAAAATATATTTTAATTAAATAAACTCATGATTTACATGAAATTGCTGTATTTTCACTGATCCTTAACATAAAGTATAACGATTGAATTAAGTCCGTCCTTTTCAAAAGACAAAATCGAGTCAAGTCGAGTTGAACGGAGTCGGTTAGGTACATACACACTACACAGGCAGGTAGGTGATGAAAGTATTTTAATATAAATTCTAAAGTTATGAATCTTAATGCAGACTAGTGGTGGCCCATTGCTATTCGAGTTTCGACCATAACTATAAAGATCTAAGTCACAATATACAGGTATATGAATACCCTTAAGATTCTCATAAACACGCCTGAATGTGTGCGTGAGCCGTTTCGAACGTGTTTTATGAAGTTTCCCTACTGGTTGTATATGTATTTGATCATACAGATCGAAGTGTGTGTCTAAGGTCAGTCAAAACTAAAGAGTCGAATTCATACAATATGATATAGATTTATGCTGTGTTCGTTAAAATACCACACAGTAAACAGAGTAAATAACGAGGATAAAACCTGGTAGGTAACAGATCACAAAATTTATTTGTTGAAATATCGTATATGGAACTTTAAGCAGGAAATTAGGAAGTCTGCAATTTTAATATTTCAAATAAAATGTACTTAGAAAATTAAAATTACAATAATATATATTCAGATAGTAACACGCTATTTCCTGCTTTAATATTAGGTACATGGCACCGTACAGTCATATGCGTTGTTTTTTTTAAATATGTTTAGACAAATACTTCTCGCGATGAACTTGAACTTCCATATCGATTGAATTCGATTAATAGTAATCAAAGAGATTTTTTAAAGATATATTAAATAATACGGTGTCATTATATTTCCCGAACGCTTTGACTATCGCAAGAGATCGCAAGCCTATTTAAATAATAAGTTACATTATCATCATAGACATGTCCATTGACCAAGATTGAAAAATGTATTAAAATTTTGCTTTAATCTCAAACTCCAAATTTTTTTTTGAACTTTCATATACTATAATTAAAACTATATATCTAAATTTTTAATTAAAGCCTTGACCCGGGGATCTCCCGGACCAGACAAAGGTAAGTTAAGATACTATTGTTTACGTATGCGAAATAATATTATAATTTAGTACAAGAGCCCAACTGATTTTGAATAAAATATATTATATTAGTTATTTTTTTAAAAAACACATATGTATTTTGTTACAGAGAAAGCTACAATATAATATGAATTATATATTATGTATATTATGATAATGATTAAAATTTGTTTTAAGTAAATTGTTAATTAATGTATAAATAATAAATTGTTAAATTTCTGAATTACTCTCGGAAAACGAAAATTGATAAATTTTGAACGGACAAATGAGAAAGAATAAGTAAAATAATAATATATTGTGATGTAAAACATAAAAGATATGATTGCAATTTACTTAAATTGCACAATAATCTAAATATTCCTACTAAATAAGGTCATGGATTAATCAATTTACCCGATAAATATGATGTTTAGTAATCGAGTATAGAAAACAATACAATTTTAACCCCAGGCTCTCGTACTATGCGGAAACAGGTTATCAATAAGCCGGTTCAGTTACAGGTAAATTAGCTTGGAGAAATTTTTGCATATGTAGTGGTGTGTATATTACTCAGATCTTAGAGCGCGTTTCCACTATATCGTTCTGGCCTATACAAAAATGTTTCGATATCCTAATATTACTATTTAATTTTATACTTATTCCTAGCAACACTTTTGTTTTCAATAAAAACAAGTTTTTATTTGAAAGAAAATGGTTTTGACTTTATAAAAAAAAATATATCATTCAATTTTACGTCCTTGAGCAAACGACAAGGCGACTACCGTGAAACAATAAAATATCGTGTCCATAATAATTTGTTTCATAATTAATATTTGACCATAATAATTACGAAACAAAACAAATAAATAAATCGTCACTTGATAGTGGAAAGTGGAAACACGCACAAAACCAGAATAAACCAGTTTACGCTGTCCGCAGGTGCCACGTGCAGTCGTTTGGTACCGTTAGAACATAAAGCACATTTCATTCAAAAATTATAATTATTATGTACGTAGTTTAATTGATAAATTTTGTATTTGTTGATTGTTGTTATTATTTGTTATTATTGTTATAATATTTGTTGAAGTGAATTACATGTCCCGCAGCCGGAGGCCCCAAATGAAAACTCAGATGTACTTAAAAACTACATTTAATAGCTAAAATGAGACTTTTACACCCATGTCTGCACGATGCAGACCGGAGTTAAAGAATGAATTTATACAGTTTAATAATTATAAAGACGTAAGCTTGGATGCTAACTAAGGGAAATCGCATCCACATTCTATTCCCGTGCGAACGGCGTATTCAGCAGTTTTGTATGAAGGCAGGGCCATAACTAGTGTTTAATTTGTGTGTAAGTGTTGTAACTTTATATTGTTAATTCAATATGGCTCCAGTGTTAAAACATGGTCGAGGCAAGCCTTTGACTTCTCAAACTAAAGAATTAAACTTTAAATGTCGTTTCTTTTTCAGGTTAGTAAATTTTTCATTTTAGTAACATTGTTAATGTAAAAGTTATATGTATGTTAAATGTGCAAATATTAAAATAAAGTCTCATCTTTTTCAGAGGAGAAACACATATAGTTTAATTTAAAATCCCTTATATATACAGGGTTACTTGTAAAACACCGGCAACCTCGCAGGACAAGATAGCTAACATCATAAGTAACAACATTTGTTCAACGACTTTTGATAATTTGTTAGATTTTATTTTCATACAAAAATAAATATTCATTTAATTTTCCGTCTGAATATTATAAACTCTACGCCTCCCAAAAATTACGTAAACAAAAAGCGAACGAGAGGGGGAAGGGGGCGTCGCGTCGTCCATCCGATAATTAATAGAACATAGACTTACAAATGTAAGGAGAGTACAATAAAAGTTTAAAAAATCATTTAAAAATAATTTATTGCGTTATGCCAAAAGTCGTAGAACAAATGTTGTTACTTATGATGTTAGCTATCTTGTCCTGCGAGGTTGCTGGTGTTTTACAAGTAGCCCTGTATAAAATAAAAACTAAAAATAAAATGTTGTTTTATTTTATTTGCTGACCATACACTACTACAAACGCAAAAATTTCTCCAAGCTAATTTACCTGTAACCTTTTGCCTTTATATCCTTGAAGAATTGCTACTATTTCAATATTATGTATACGTTTTCGAACAAAACACACAAAGTCGAAACGTAACCTGTATCTCCTACGATGGCCGTGAATAAATTATTAAGAATGTACAAATAACCGGATTCATAAAAGAGTAGGTATAAACAATGCGATGGGCAGACAGTCGTCGTCGCGAATATGAAGGAATACATCGTATGGGCACTCATTTTGAGTGCTGTTCTAGCGCTAGGCAACGATAAGGCTGATGTCAAAGCATTTTTGCTTGGTTTAAGTGGCAGGGCAGATGATCTGACTCTAATGGATTTCGATGCTGAAGAAGGAACTCGTTTTAAGCGGTCTGATGATGATTACTCTGATGAAGGAGGTTTTGTGCCGAAGCAGGGACATGGGAACGACGATGATTTTATCGCAAATATACAGTCGTGTGCTAGTGGTTACGCAAGAGCGCCGTGGGGTAAATGCATCACTTGTACTGAGTAAGTTATATTTACTTTTAAATAGATTATTGTTATCGTGAATAGTATCGTTATAATGTATCTTATATCATACGTGATACATAGCTCTTTCCTGTAAATAAGTTATTTCAACTAAAATTAAAACTTGTTAAATAGAGTCATTCTCCATAGATATCTTTCTTCCTACCTTTTTCACACTGTTTATGTATTGTTTAGTTTCATATGCTGTTGTCGGAGGCTCTATTAATGTAAAATATATAAAGTCATCTACAATCAATATAATATTTGGATAGCGTATCTATTGTAAATGTTACAAACATATTATGTACATAGTTACTTATCTTATCATTATCTTGATAGTTTTCCTTCTTAAAAAGTCTACAGTTGTTTTTCAAAATTATACCAAAATATATTGTTAATATTTTTTTTATGAACATTGATATAATATTTTTAGGCATAACACGTCGCGCGTTTAAGTTGGGTTTGAAAAAAAATCAAATTTTAATTGATTGACTGCTGAAAATCAGCGTTGCGAATGTGTCAAAACATCAGCATTTGCTGAGTCGGTTTATTTTTCATTACTGACTTCGAACTTAATATAATAATAAATTGTCACAATAGTATTGTAAAGTTTAAAGCGCTTATATTATATTATTGTTTTTCTATCATTTCTCTCCTTTTAATCAGATTTTTAACTATGGGGAATCATCAGAATTGTATTACTTTTAGGCTTTCGTCTCGTCCACATATTTTTGATATATTAATTTATTCAAAATTATGGAAATTCATGATCCTTCTTAGTTGTACAGAAGGAGAAAGTTTTAATAGAACAAAATAAAAGATCGCAAATTTTTAATTTTCTTTATTATATTATTCGTTGTTATTAACCTGTTATTAATAAAGGATTTTTATTTGTTTTCAGCTATGTGAAAAAGTTCCACGTTCAATGCCCTACATCCTAAAGACTCCTCTTTAATTTATAAAACTTAGTAAATTAATTTATATATTCGTTTTCAAATTGGATAAAATCTATACATATTACCTACTAAGATTCTAGTCTACAATTTTTCTATAAAATATAATAGCTATAATATTTTTTGAGCAATATTAGTAACCTTTATTTTTTTCTTGTTGTTGGATTGGATGAATTAACTCTGACGTCATAATGTGACCTAAGAAAATATATTTTATGAAAATTAGTTTAAAATGAATGGATCTCGGAACAAATAAAAAATGCTCATACGACGCATTCACAAGCTCGTGTAGGCTCGTGTGGCGGTAATTTAAATTTAAACAAATTTTATCAAATATTGGTTGATAAAATTTGTTTAAATTTAAATTACCGCCTTCCCTAAAGGTTTCTTTTCCACATGTGCGAGGATGTGTAGCGAGGAATGTGTTTGTAAATAACCAATACAATCGCTAAAAACGCTTCAAACTTCAAACTAAATGAAGCGATATGATTGGTTCTTACAAACACATTCCTCGCTACACATTTTTAATTATTATGTAATATTTATTGTATCGCCTCCAACTCGTAAACATATGAACATATTATATCTTGTATACAAGCATGCTATCACAGAGATTGTAATTTTGTTATTATATATACTCTTGTTATAAGAAGTGAGCTTAATTTTATGTACTTTCATTATGTTGGAAAATTATAAAATAAATATAAAAATGTTGACTATTTTCTTTTTATAATCCTTCCCTTTTTCAATCTCCTACATTTAACTCTTCAATCGTAATTCCGATCAGCAATGGTATAACTGCTTAGTACTACTTTTATATTTCGTCTACTCTGATATTAATGCCCTTACTCCTCTTAAAAAGCTTACAATACTTTCACAAAGCCCTTAGCTTTGTGTACTTAAGTTTGTTACCATAACACCTGCCTAAAAAGCCTTAAAATTATTCTTCAAACTCAAAAATTAACTTATTCAATTAGACTTCTTCTAGAAGCATTTTTGAATCGTCATAACTTAATTAGTGTGATGGACACACTTTCACAGCACCGATTTAATTATATGTATTTGGAATATACATAGATGTAGACCCAGAGTCAAATACGGGCTACTTTTTTGCAAGATCTACCACTTTACCAGTAGGTAAAGGTACAAATTAGGAACTAATGTAAAGTAGTTGCAAAAGGCATAGATAATGACATTAATCACTACATAGTATAAAACAAAGTCGCTTTCTCTGTCCCTTTGTATGCTTAAATCTTTAAAACTACGCAACGGATTTTGATGCGGTTTTTTTTTTAATAGATAAAGTGATTCAAGAGGAAGGTTTTAGCATATAATTTATTAGGTTTTAGACAAAGCGGGCGAAGCCGCGGGCGGTAAGCTAGTATAACAATATAAACAAAAACCATATTAAGTATTCGTAATAAAGGTAGCCTTGCTAAATTTTCATTAATGTCAGAATGTCTGCTTTCTGAAGCTTGTAAGAATTATCCTTTGTGTGAAGTAATTTTGAGACGGCAAGGGTTTTGTGATTCGCTTGCGTTATTTAAGTAAATTAATTAAAAAATTGAAAAGATGCAAGAGTAGATTTAAATTATGAATGAAATGAATCGTATTGTGTTGATAGAATTACTACAATTTTTATATAACCTTATGGTGACTTTTGACCTCGAATAACTTTTTACCTGGTAATACCTGGTATAGGACGATGAGGAATTTTTTCTATTTAAAAAAATCTAACAAAACAATTAATTAATTTTATTGTACGGGACATAATAGAAAATATTTTTGGTTTCATCAGCCATTTAATTCGGCAGTTAATTTTTATATTCACCCGGAATAAACTGAAGTAGTCGCTAAAATTCAAATTGACACAATTTTAGGCCACAGCAAGATTAAATGATAAAAAAATAATTGAATAGCCGGAATGTAGATTTTTTATCTTCATACAATTTGTTGACATTTTCTCTCTTCACGAAACACGGTCAATTAAAACGAGAAAAATGATACTTCACCCGGCAAAGTCGGTCGAGTATGAATTCATTACATAGTTAAATGTAATTGACTGAAGATTTTTTTGAACGCGATAGAATAAAAAAAGTGAAGCGAGTTTTTTACCATGTCTCTATGTCTGACTGGAGTCAAATTTGTTTAGATATCTTAATGATTATAGCATATCATAACAAAAAATAGCATGCAATACATACGGAACTTTAAAGGATATGTAGAGAAACAGATAATTTTAATTAAAATACAATATCATCTGCATCAAGCCTAAGGGTGCTTTTCCACCAATAATGTGCGAGGATGTGTAGCCAGGAATGTGTTTGTAAATAACTAATAGTATTATTCAGAAGCTTCAGACGCTAAATGCTTCAATCTTCAATAAATGAAACGATATGTTCGGTTCTTTACAAACACATTCCTCAATATACATCCTCGCACATTATTGGTTGCAAATCGCCCTAATGCGATCATGCTGTGGTAATACGTAAATTTATCACAATAACCAATATTCCTCAGTAATTTTATTTCATTGTTACAGAACATGACGTCCTTACACCATCACAACGTGTAACCTATGATCGCAATATCAGACTACAAGGCAATAGAGAATCAAGTGAAATGGAACGAGTCAAATCACACAGACACAGAATTATTCATAGAAAATGTGGAAAACGAAGAGCAGAACATAACAAACTTTATTTACCACGTTATAAGTAATATAGATAAAGTTAAAACGAACTGTAGTGATAGTAATGTGACAGATGAAGCGTGTAGTGTAACTGAATATGAGGCTTTTGAAGCTGCTGTGGTTATTATTTTGTGTGTTTTAATAGTGATAACAGTGATAGGTAATACTTTGATAATATCAGCTGTAGTGACTACTAAGAGATTGAGAACTGTTACGAATTGCTTTGTTACTAGCTTGGCAGCAGCTGATCTGCTTGTGGGGATATTTGTTATGCCCCCGGCGATTGCTGTTCATATAAGAGGTAAGATTAAATGAATTAATAAATATATTAATAGATTAAAAATAGAATTAGATACTTAAATCAGCTTGAAATAGCATTTCAATTTTTAATCATAAAATTAACGTATAACAGAGAAATTAATCATGCTGCAAATTTGAAATTAAGTACAATTATAGATGTAATTTTAGGAAAGCGATATGAATAAAAAAAGAATGTGATTAATAGAATTCTTGGATTATAATAGACGTACTTTTTCATATAAAAGAATTTGTATTTAATTTTCAAATATTCTGGTAGGTACATTAAGTTTTAAAAATAAATCATCTTCCAGTTCTATAGGTTTATGTCATTCTTCATATTCTTATAAATCGAGCAATGTGAATTAAATTATACACAAAAATACAATTAGCTTACAATGTAGCTGAATATTAAGTAATAACCCATTAATCGACTGTATCAATTTCTACGAAAAGTTGATTAACTTTGTAAATCGTAAATCAGTTATACAGCGGTATGACATTTGGACCATTGGAGTATCCAGCATTAGGCAGCACTTGATACTTCAGTCTTTTGAAAATGTGATTGATAGCCATTTCAAAGCCTTCACGTTTCATTAACTACGCTTTTCACCTCACCAAACTGAATCAACGTATAATGGTTATTTAATGCTTTCCTACAATGAGAATTATGTTTTGAGGCCTGTCAATGAACTCCGAGTTTTTTGCGAGATTGACAATTTTTTGTATATTGTCGTTTTTTAGGGATTTGTATAGACTGTAAAGAGCCTCGATGATATACTTGCTAAATGAAGTATAAATGATAAGTAGATTATTCAATAACCTGAATATAATGCTGTATGTCTTTTAAGTTCAAAAATGTTTCGGGTTTGACCAATTTTATAAAACGATAATACAATTTAGTCACTAACTGCATTTAATTTGATCTGCATTTGTGTTGGGGTGATGCCGCCTGAACTCTAAAAAAACAATTTAAATAATATTGATGTCGTAAAAGTAATTTGGCGCAGTTCCATAAATTGATCTTCAAAACATTAGAAAATCATAAATTCTGTGTATACATATTCTATAAGTGCATTATAATTTTAGGTAAATGGGAGCTTGGCTGGATTCTATGTGACATCTGGATTAGCTTGGACATTCTATTGTGTACTGCATCCATTCTATCCCTTTGCGCTATCAGCATTGACAGATATTTGGCAGTGACCAGACCTTTAACTTACTCTCGACGACGGAGGTCGAAAAAGCTGGCCCTAACTATGATATTTTTTGTTTGGATCTCGGCTGGTGCTATCACGTGTCCACCTATGTTTGGATGGTTCGTATAGTTTTATTTATATATCTCTTGTAGTTTTACTGTCTGTAGTACTTTTTCTGTTGTTATTGTCGTGATTACATAGAACAGTTTAATGACTATTATGTTTAAATCAACAAAATTTTAATAAGGAATGGTTTTAAGTTTTAAAGGTAGTTATTTGTTCTACTTACTTAAAAATCTTACCCAAATTCATATTGCCCATTACTACAGAATTTGATATGAATAGTTTTAGCTGCATTTGGGCTTACTTATTTTTGGAAATCAATTTAATCTTAGACATAATACTTCTGTTATAACATTAATCAAAAAGGTCCTTATTTTAGGTATGAACCAGATCACAATCAAGGTGGAGTATGCAGATATAACCAAAATCCAGGATATGTTGTTTTCTCAGCAATGGGGTCGTTCTTTCTACCAATGATTGTAATGGTGTACGTGTATGCTAGGATATCCTGTGTGGTTGCTAGGCGACATCAGCAATTGGCCAGCACAGCCAGCAAATGTAATAAAGTAAGTTATTATTTATATGGAGAACTATTTAGTATTTTCTTCCTAGAAATGGTGTTTAGTGGGATTTAAGGATACGATTTGCTATGTAGAGATGGTTGTTTGGAGGATATAAAAATATGGTCTCAAATAGTTTACAAGTTTTTTTCTTCAGTGTCTTATTTCTTAGAATTATAAAGTAATTTGTTATCTTGCTTATAAAATATATGAGTTTCGATAATTAAAGATAGTGTTATAAGGCTATTTATTCTTTGAAATTTAAAAATATATCAATAGATGATCTTCATAACTCGAAGCATAAATTAAAAAGATATCAGATCCGGAAAAATAGCAGAATTGGTACTTTTGCTAGTTATACTACGAATTTTTAACAACTAAACTTGATAGCTCTTTTCCGAGCAACAATACATTTTTAGAATTCCCGAAATTGCCCGCTAGCCATATATTATTGAAAGTACCATCAGTTTTTCACGTGAATTGGATAGAGATTTAAATTCCGTTAACATTTTGATGCGTTAAATATTTATTTGTAAACTGTTTACGTTAAATTTTTAACATTGCTATTAATATTTATCCCGACTATTTGAAATACGATAATTTACTACTAAATCCTTTTAAACTTGGAAAGACTTGGAAGTGAAACTTCTATAGGCGCGTTGAGAGTAAAATTTCAAGGTCGCGTCATGGCAATACCGTCACGTCATGGAGCGAGGTGACGATGTTGTTATCTTTGAATCTTGCCAAAGGAATTTCACTTCTGACACGTGTGCTCGGCATACACGATCTTTTTATGCATTATGTAGAGCTATCAATTTTAAATGGATCTGTGTTGTACAGGGTGTCCCAAAAAGTAGTGATATACTGAAGCTGGTAGGTAGAGGACCTAGAGGGCTATCCGAATCACCCCCATGTATGTTATGCGATTTTTCGTATTTTCGGAGTTATGACGTTTTTTTCAATTTTTCACCTATCGCCGAGTACGATGAGATTTTCACTCATGGTGACGTCAATTATTGCGGAAGATGCTTGATTTTTTTTTGTGTGCTAAGCTGAAAGATAGGCCAAATCAGGATGGTAACATTTACTATCGTTAGATCTTTGAATGGAACAAAAAAAAAGAATTAAATGCCAAGAAAGATAAAATTACCCAGTATGTTGACCACTTCAAGGGCTCGTAAAAAAATAAAATCACATAAAAAAGGTTTTCCGTTTGGCTTTTAAAAACTTGCTCTATCTATCAGGTAGCTACCCTGAAAATTTCATTTTATTAATCAGAAGGCTTCAATCGAAAAATTGAAATCTAAATTTGGTAAGTGCAAAAATTGAATTAACATGATGATTAATTAAAACAAATTAAAACCAATAACAAGGTTTAATTACCAGAAATTTTCAAAATGACCCCGCTGTTGCTCAGTGCAAGTGCGAATTCACCGTAAAAAGTTGTCTTTTAAATGTTTGAATGCCCTTTTATCATTTTTAATGGTTTCTTCTGCTACTATGAATTTCCGGGTTATTTCGTCCAAATTGTGGCAGTCTCTCGTCTTTGTAGTATCCCCACGGAAAAAATCAATAGGGTTTATGTCCGGAGACCGTGGAGGCCAGGCTAAAGGGCAAAGATACCCTGAAAGATGGATAGGTCGTTGCAGCCTGCGCATGCGCCGGTGACGCCTGCTTTTGCTGCCTGGTTACGCAACTGACGTTGAACGCAACGGTACGTTGAGCGTTTGTCCTAATTAAATAAAATAGTAAAGTTTAAAAATATATAACATGAATTAAAACTTTTGAAAGTGTAATGTGTATATTACATGAATTAAAAACTTTTGGAAGTGCAACAGTGTTTAATATGTAATAAAAAAAAAAATGAGTACGGAAAACGAGATAATAATCAACGAAGTTCTCTGTTATATATCAAATCGCATTGATGTAATTGATGAACAAGCGATTACTCAAATATGTACAAATAGTTTTTCTGAAAAAGAAATAGAAAATGCTAAAGCCGTTATCTGTGAAAATTTGGGAACACGGATTACAACACGAAAAGGGGACTCAAGGTCTGTGAAAAATGTTCAAGATATAATTAAAACGTTGAAGGAAACAGAACCTGATCACCTACCTATTTTTGTGGCAAGAGATCTGCATAAAATTCCACCGGTAACTTTTGACCACTTGGATGTCACCAAGATTTTAAGAGTTGACGTCACTAAAAACTGAAGTTACGCAAATGAAGATGAACTTAATTACGAAAAGCGAAATAACTGAAATGCAAAACGACATGGTCTCCATTAAAATGAAACTCTGTGAGCAACACAAGCCTACTCAACAATCAGATGTTGTGGAAGTTCAATATTCCGATTATGATGGTAGACAGGAAAAGATACAGAAGAAGGTACCCTCATCCCATTCGGCAAATATTCAAACGACCGCGACGGATATATTATGCACAAAGGAATCGGTCGAGCCGAGGAGGCGTGGCCTAGTAGATACAAAGGTAAAGGCGAGTACACATACTTCCTCATATCGAGACGTTGTTGCTGCTCCGCGAGAAAACAATAATAGAAATGACAGTGATGGGTTTCAATTAGTCACTAAGAGGAAAAAAAATACTCAGAGAAATATGCGCGGTAAAGGGCACGCGGACGATTTATTACAAGCTGTTCCTACTACATCAGCGTTATATATATCTCGAGTTCGTTGCGAAATTTCCGCGGATAAATTAGAGGAATACATTAAAAAAAAGGGGGAAAGTGTGATTAAGATTGACTATTTAAAATCATTCAATAATCAAACAAATTTTAATACATTTGTAGTAACGATAGAAGCGCACAAATTGAATATATTTTTAAACGAAGAATTTTGGCCGCCTGGTATAGTGTATAGAAAAGGAGACGATTTTTTTTGTTTGGAGAATAGGCCCACCTCAATTTCTTAGCGTATATTAATGAAATGTGTGTTAATTTGTTCCTTGAAGTCCCCAGATTACAGTGGTGATATTACTTTTACATGTTTTAACCGGAATCTTTAGAAACACGATGTGCAAACATTTACCTCATTCCTACATAAAAACTAACTGATAATGAGCGATTTGTCTTGTGTGACCCATCCGAATCATCGGGTACAATATATTCAAATGAATGAATAAATAAATATTAGAAAAGATCACATACATTGTCACGATTCCAAGCTCGGAAATCGGAAACAGCGAAGTTACCACAAACACAGAGACCCGATTTGGTTATAAATAGTATAGAAAATAAGTGATATAAGTGTGTGTACCTCAAGTTTCTGGACCTAATGCGATTTTAGCGAATGGGAAAACTGATTAAATAAGAAATTATTAGTTAAGTAGGTAGGTAGGTACGTGATTTATGACTAGGAGTAGGTACATAATATTAGGATAGGTAGCCATTTGCATATGCTATTATTCATGTTCTATTGTAATATTAAACGCTCTTAAGTTGTACCAATTACATTTTAAATAATAGGAAATAAAAACATTGTTTATGTTAAAAACATTACAACTACGTCAGGAAGAATCTGACGTCTATCAAAGCAGCCAATAGATGTAACGTTTCGTTACACGGATTTTTTAGCTTAGTAGTAAAAAATTGTTTTATTTGATTAATTACAGGATTTAAAATCGCTATCAATCACATTCTTCCATATAAATAGGCATAAAAACAGTTTCTAAAGTGATTTGTTTTAGGCAGTTTTTTTCGCTTTTAGGTTTTATTTTCATTCTATCGATAAAAACGTTTCGTTCCAGTTTTTTTTTAATGTTGGCCATTGTTCTTGGTTTCTAGACAGCACTACAGCAGGGATGATATCAAAATAAAGCTTTTTAATTCGATTTCATGATTCCGGTTTCGTTTGTAAAACAACGAAGCTTCAAAATTCATAATATAATTTTATATTTTTACACGTTTTTTTTTATTACTATACGTTACCGAGTCTTGGTGGGCCCACAAAAAATAGTCTCCTTTATTTATAAAAATAAAACCCATGGAAGTAATAAACGAACGCATCTATCTTCAAAATAATAATAATAAATGGCTAATAACATAAGAATATCTGTGTCCCTTCGTCCAGCATACTCACCATGGAATCCTGATATTTCATGAATGTCAAAAAACTGTTCTGAAATAGTGCTAAATAGTGCCCAAAGGAAAAAAATAGTGCTCTTGTACTTGCGAAGTTATAGCCATAGTTCGATGAGTATGCTGGACGAAGGTTTCGCCCAGCATACTCACCTCCGTCCGGAGAATCTGTATACGCTTCAAACATAATTCACACTTCAAAAAATAGTTCCCAAATAGTGCCAAACGGTGCCCAAAAAGAAAAAACAGTGCTCGAATAACTTCGGAGTTATAGGCTTCGTTCAGTGAGTATGCTGGGCGTAGGTTCTACGCCCAGCATACTCACCTCAGTGCACGAATATCGAACGAGCTATAGGTATAATTTACGTCTCAAAAAATTGTGCTTGAAATAGTGCCCAATATCAGTCCAATTTTTGCTTGACTTTTGACTTAGAAAACCATTAAATTTTAATGTAAACTTCTACATACTAACGTAAAATGGGGTACAGTCGTCGACACATGTTTTTGGACAAAAATATTAAACTTTCTAATTGTAGACTTCATGTTATTGGAAATAATTATGGTATTTTCTCACATGTCAAAAACTTTCGATTAAATGCATTATTATATATTTTATAAATAATAATAAATGAATGAAACTTTAAGCGTAAATGAAGTCTATTACTTCATTGCATTGTGTGTTTTGTAAAAAACAACTCGCTTGCTACCTAGTTTTACAGTGCAATTAATGAATGAGTGTAAAATCAATTTAGTTAAATGCCACTATTATAAATTGAAATATACTTACTGATTTGGGTGCAGCTCCTATATTGATTACGTACTAGATACACAATTTTATATAGGTAAATAATGACATCACCAACACATTGTTTGGTTTTGCAACCCACTATGTAGTCAAACTCAAAAGCCGGCGTTATTATAATGATGTGCGACGAAGTAAACAAACAAAGAAACTGAGAAGCGCTTGTTCGTTTCGATTGCTTTGTGACACAAAATGGACCCTTATCACCTTCAAAATACAGATCAGTCTTGTCTAATAATCGTAAGATGTTAGGGCAGCGCCATCTAGTATTTAAACATAAACATATTCATTTGCGTCGCGGGCGCCGCGCGTCGTAAGCCCCATACCTATTGACCGTACGTGCATCCATTACTGCCACACTATATTGAACTTTATCACATGAGGAATACAGGTCAATTCCGTAAACGTTGTGGTACCGTCCTTGATCCGGAAAATGATTATTTTGAATAATTTTGTCAGTTGTAATGTAAGCATTAATAACAGCAACTTTATTTTTCATGCATGATTTACTTCATTTGATATCTTAATCCTTCAAGCGCCGTGATCTAGACAAAATATATAAAATCATTGTTCCTAGCTACCGGGGTCCCATGCGACGCGCGAAGGCTTAATCATATTATTATAAAGTATTATTAAAATAATGTGTAATTAATAATATTGCGATTCTAAAGAAAATACTCCCTTACATAGACAATTAATAATTTACACAAGACAAAAATTGTTAGAAAGAAAGTTAATAATATATTAATATTGTATTCGACTGTACTCAATGTAATGTATGTAGAAGTTTACAATCAAATTTAATGGTTTTCTAGGTCAAAAGTCAAGCAAAAATTGGACTGATATTGGGCACTATTTCAAGCACAATTTTTTGAGACGTAAATTGTACCTATAGCTCGTTCGATATTCGCGCACTGAGGTGAGTATGCTGGGCGTAGAACCTACGCCCAGCATACTCACTGAACGAAGCCTGTAACTCCGAAGTTATTCGAGCACTGTTTTTTCTTTTTGGGCACCGTTTGGCACTATTTGGGAACTATTTTTTGAAGTATGAATTATGTTTGAAGTGTATACAGATTCTCCGGACGGAGGTGAGTATGCTGGGCGAAACCTTCGTCCAGCATACTCATCGAACTATGGCTATAACTTCGCAAGTACAAGAGCACTATTTTTTTCCTTTGGGCACTATTTAGCACTATTTCAGAACAGTTTTTTGACATTCATGAAATATCAGGATTCCATGGTGAGTATGCTGGACGAAGGGACACGAATATCTTCATTCAATTGTAAATCGGCAAAGAGATCTATAGAGCATATCCGTCAGCTTTGTCACCTTTCGGATATCGTTGCGCTTCAGGAAACGTGGCTCATGCCACATGACCTTGGCTTTTTATCTGAAATTGACGAAGATTTCCTTTATCACGGAATTTCGGGTGTAAATGCTTCCGAGGGCATTTTAAAGGGTAGGTAGACCATATGGTGGCGTGGCTCTTTTATGGAGGAAGAATCTTTTTCAACAAACGAATATTATTGATACAGCCGAAGAAAATTCCCGTGTAGTTGCAATTAAGTTTAAGATAAATAATTTATTCTTTATTGCGATGAGTGTGTACATGCCCTGTGATTGCAGCGATAACTTAACGGAATTTACAAGTACGCTTAGCGCGATGAGCGCGGTTGTTGAAAGCTGTGATGTGCAAATGGTTTATATGCTAGGCGATTACAATGCTCATCCAGACTCTTTGTTTGGACGGGAACTTGGGGCTTTCTGTGAGGAGATGGACTGGCGCTGCTCTGACATTGATATGTTGGATATGCAATCGACGTTTACGTTTATAAGTGATGTGCATGGGTCAGTGAAGTGGTTAGATCACTGTGTCTGTACAATATCAGCCTCGCGCACTATTGTAAAATGTGAAATCCTTTATGATGTATCATGGTCTGACCATTTACCTTTACGGTTGTGTTGTAGGTTTGACATGAATATTCCGCCACCCAAAATCATTATGAGTGATAAGTATGCGCCTAATAAAATAAATTGGGGTAATAGATCCCTACAATAAATTAAATCCTATGCTAAATTTTGTGAAAGTAAATTAAAAGATACAGAATTAAAATTAGACTGTCAAAATTGTAGTTCGTATTGTTCAAATAAAACACATTTAAGTCTTATAATATCAGAATATAATAGAATAATTGACATTTTGCAGCAAGCCGCCATATATACATATATAAATAAGAAACAATGTAGGAATAAATGTATTTTGAAGTGGAATACTCATGTCAAGAAATACCACAATGAAGCTAGGGCGTATTTTAAACTATGGATTATAGCTAATAAGCCTCGTAATGGTGAATTGTATCAATTGATGCGGTCGTCAAGAAATAGGTTTCGATCCGCTTTAAGAAAGTGTCAAATGGGTCAAGAACAATCCAAATATGATTTATTAGCAAAGTATCACACTAATAAAAATTTTGTAAAATTTTGGCGTATCACAAATTCATGTAACGGGACTAGGTCTATCCCTAGTACTATCGGTTGTGAAAGTAATTGTACGAAAATCGCAAATAACTTTAAAATGCATTTTCATGTTGACTCATTAGCGGTGAACAATTTATATTCTGAAATTAATTTTTGTAAACAGGTAGATTTTGTAATTAAGGATGTTGATGTAGTAAGGTCATTTAGAAGGGTAAAGAGAGGTAAATCCTCTGGCCATGATAAGTTAAATATTGAACATTTAATTTATGCAGGACCCTCTCTGATCACAGTATTAACTACTTTGTTTAATTATTTTATAAAACATAGCGTATTGCCATTGGAATTTATGAGGACAACAGTTGTCCCTATAATCAAAAACAAAATGGGTGATCATTCAGATGTTAATAATTATAGACCAGTATCTTTAGCAACTGTATTCTCAAAAGTATTTGAACAGATTTTGCTACCATCTTTAGAGAATAAAATACAACTTAATGATAGACAGTTTGGATTTAGGCCTAATGTTTCTACTGATTTGGCTATATTTTCTTTAAAAAATTGTACAGAAAGAAAAACATCAGTTTATGCATGCTTTCTCGATTTAAGTAAAGCGTTTGACCGTGTGGTGTATGATAAATTATGGGGCAAGTTGCAAAGGTCTGGTGTGTCAGATAGCATTATTCGCATTTTGAGGTTTTGGTATCAAAATCAACAGAATGTAGTAAAATGGCAAAATTCACTCTCTGATACCTACGTTCTAAATTGTGGAGTAAGACAGGGTGGTTTAACCTCTCCTTTGTTGTTTAATTTGTATATTAATGACCTGATTGAGGAACTGAGTGCGACTCATGTCGGATGTCATATAGGAGGATTTAACATTAATAACCTGAGCTATGCAGATGACATGGTTCTCCTCAGTCCCTCAATCAGAGGACTCAGGGTGTTGGTGGGAATCTGTCAGAAATATGCAAGTGAACATGGGTTACTTTATAATGAAAAAAAAAGCAATGTTTTAGTGTTTCGGTCGGGGCGGGGTCCTGACAGCGTCCCTCCGATATATCTTAATGAAACAGAGTTGGTTAATGTAAATAAATTTAAATATTTGGGACATTTCGTTACCAGCACTCTGAGTGATGACGAGGATATAGAGAGGGAGAGAAGAAATCTATCAGTTAGGGCAAACATGATAATAAGAAGATTTAAAAAATGTAGTAGGAATGTCAAAAAGCTATTGTTCACAACCTATTGTCAGTCATTTTATACAAGTAGCTTGTGGGTGGAGCATACACGAAAAACAATGAACACATTTAGAGTACAATATAATAATGCATTCAGGATGTTCATGGGATTGCCACGTTTTTGTAGTGCATCTCATATGTTTGTATTATACAGAGTAGATGATTTTTATGCTATATTAAGGAAAAAAAATTTTTCAATTAGGGATAGAATTAATAGAAATGATAATAGTATTTTAAAAGTTCTCAATAATGTACATAATTTTATCAACAAAAAATGGCTTGTAACTCTAAAATCTAAAAATAAGTATATGTAATTTTACTAACATTAGAATAAGTACTACTAACAATATATGGGCAATGCTGCCTGACATAAATAAAGAAATAAAAAAAAAAAAATAAATTTAAAGCCTGGCCTCCACGGTCCCTCGACCTAAACCCCATTGATTTGTTTCAATGGGGATACTAAAAAGACCTCTGCTACTTGAGAGAATGCCACAATTTGGACGAAATAACCCGGAAATTCATAGTAGCAGAAGAAACCATTAAAAATGATAAAAGGGCATTCAGACATTTAAAAGACAACTTTTTACGGTGATGTCGCACTTGCACTGAGCAACAGCGGGGTCATTTCAAAAATTTCTGGTAATCAAACATCTTGTTATTGTTGAATTTATATTTTTGGTTTTATGGCATTCAAATGCTTTATAAATATAAATTTATAAAGAATAGAAAAATGAATATTCCGGAATGGCGCGAAGGATGCGGGTTCGAGTCCCGCCTCGTGATCGAATTTTTTCTATTCTTTATAAATTTATATCTTGTTATTGGTTTTAATTTGTTTTTATTAATCATCATGTTAATTCAATTTTCGCACTTACCAAATCTAGATTTCAATTTTTCGATTGAAGCCTTCTGAATAATAAAATGAAATTTTCAGGGTAGCTACCAGATAGATAGAGCAAGTTTTTAAAAGCCAAACGGAAAACTTTCTTTATGTGATTTTATTTTTTTACGGGCCCTTGAAGTGGTCAACATACTGGGTAATTTTATCTTTCTTGGCATTTAATTCTTTTTTTTATTCCATTCAAAGATCTAACGATAGTAAATGTTACCATACTGAATTGGCCTATCTTTCAGCTTAGCACACAAAAAAAAATCGAGCATCTTCCGCAATAATTGACGTCACCATGAGTGAAAATCTCATCGTACTCGGCGATAGGTGAAAAATTGATAAAATACGTCATAACTCCGAAAATACGAAAAATCGCATAACATACATGGGGGTGATTCGGATAGCCCTCTAATTCCTCTACCTCCCAGCTTCCGTTCATCACTACTTTTTGGGACACCCTGTATATTATTCTGTACGTAACTATCAATACCTTCAGTCGATCCCGTAAGGTCAGTATAACGTCTGGACATGGCAGATCAATTACGTATCCGTAAAAAATTGATCAGTGAATGGATGTGAAATGTCTGAAAGGTTGATACAGTGATACCGTTACGAGTGCACGATATAGATTACAATTTAACAGACATATAGGCACTTTTTATGATCCTTTTTGATGATTTTAAGTTATACAAATTTTATTAAAATATAACCTTTTATGACCTGTATTACTTATTCTTATATTCATAGTAAATTTTTGTTACAGAAAGGAAACCTGTCCTGCATTCGGACGGAATCCGACTCCGGTTCTGACAAACTCTCCTTACGTCAGAACGCATCAAAACAAACGTCGAAAAGCTCAACCCAACAGAGCCAGACCTCCCAACAAGAGCAGAGATGCCCTTGCTGCTTCAGAACCGAAAAACGAAGACAGTCTAAAAACTACAAATCCAAAGAAAGAGAATCAAGATTCTCAAACGACTTGACTTTTAAAGCCAATTTTAAGTACCGGAATTCTGGTCGGCACAGAACGCATTCAGTTAAAGACCACATAGAGAATAATAGAGTATCATCGTTGAGGCGAGAGACGAAAACTGCACAAACTTTGAGTCTAGTGGTAGGGGGTTTTGTGGCCTGTTGGCTGCCGTTCTTCTTATACTATTTGCTGACCCCGTTCATACCGAATGGTTACGTCAATCCCGTATTAATGTATGTACTGACGTGGCTGGGTTGGTTCAATTCCGCGATCAATCCATTTATCTACGCGTTCTATTCTCCCGACTTTAGATTGGCGTTTTGGAGGCTTACTATTAAAAAATGTAAGCGGAATAAGCATTAAGGTACTGGTCATATTTGGGACAAGAATGAAATTTTTAAACTTATAAAAATTTAGATATTTTTGACGTTTTGTTTTCATTCGTGATAACGGTTAATTAAAGACTAAGGCTATAATATGTATATTAAGCAAGCTTTCTATTGTAATGAACTTTTTCCATGTAGGTATTCGAGTTCCAACAATTTGGAATTTAATTCAGTGTTCTTTTACGTTAATTTAAGGCTATGATGCTTATTATTTCTTTACAATTTTTAAATTCAATTGATCTCATGCATACATAATTGGGAATTATAGTATTACAATGAACTGCAATAATTTAACAATTAAGCTTCATTATCAAAACTTTTTATTGAACATTAACTTCAATTAATGATCTCTATTGTCTTTTACCGCCGCCTCCTTGGTACAGTGGTTGTCGCGTAAGCGTAACCCCGAGGGATCCTGGGTTCGATTCCCGGTGGAGACGAAGAAAAAAAAATCTCGGTCTGGCAGGACACAGAAGGCACCTACTTGTACCTAAAGAAAATCGATCAGTGAAACAGATGTATGCGTAATGCATCTGCCCCTTACCCCACTAGGGGACACGGGACCTCACTTATTGTCTTTTATATTTAATGAAAACGTATATTGTGTATTTTATGACAATGAGTAAAGTTATTTCATTCTTGTCCATGTAATACATAAATTAAATCTATTATAATCACGATGTATATATGTAGGATCGGGGCCAAATGAAAAACACTTTGAACTTCTTGAGATTTATTTTCAGACCACAATCTTAATTTTTAGAAAACATCTTACAGAGAAACAGCCGTCTTCACCCACGATCCCAATGAAAAGAGAAAGATCATTCCTCATTCGCTCTCTACTTCACATTCACATTCACTCATTGATTCGCTCATAGTCTATCGTTCTTCCATTCTAATCATCGTTCAGAAAGTAATCTTACACGTTCAGAAACATCAATTAATCATACATCTCACCTTATCATCCCACACTCGGCCATTCCTGCACCATGTCTGCCCTCAGACATGCACACACAGTCATCAGTTGTTCATCATCATCATCTTCCATCTTCCATCATCAGTCATCATAACACCGTATTAACATAAACAATTATAAAGTTATACAAACAATCTTACAAGTATCCTTAAATTTTTTTAAATTTTACATTTAAACAAAAACAAAATCTTACATGTATCTTTAAATGTTTAGACTTCAACTTAAACAAAAACAAAATCTTACAAGTTTCTTTACACTTTAAAACTTTCAACTTAAACAAAAACAATAGTACCGTTCTACTTTAAATACTCATAACAAAATAAACCCTTAGGAAAACATTACATTTTCAAATAAAATCAAAACTTACAAAACATTACAGAAAACCTTTCCATAATTACTAAGTTTAAATAAACTTAAAGAAAAACTTTTTCTTACATCTTGTTACACAAAATATAAATAAAGACTTTAAAACAATAAACCTTATTGTTTTATTTAACCCATAACCTTTCCTTCTTAGTAGTGTAGTTAACACATACAACATTAACATGTATCACAAGATAATAATTTGAGCAATAAATCTTATAAAATAAACAAATCTTCCACCTTTCTTTCAAGCATAGTCTTTCATACACATTATTATAGAAAAATATATAAGTCATCAGAATAACCTGAAAGATAAAAATGTTAAGGCAAAATAAAACAGTATTTTTTACCTCAAACTCGATCAGACCAATTCTTCATTTATTTTCAAATGAAAATATCCATTCTTTAAATCTAAGCCTGAATATACTTTAGCGCTTGCTAATTTATCCATAAGATCGTCTACTATTGGAAGAGGATATTCATCTTTTAAAATCTTTTTGTTTAACAGTCTGTAATCAATACAAATCCTAATTGAACCGTCTTTCTTTTTTACGAATACCAGAGGACTAGCAAAATCTGAATAACTTACCCTTATAATGCCGTCTTTTAACCATTCTTGTATCTGCTTGTCAACCTCGTGCTGCTCCTTAGGTGACAGTCTGCGTGGCCGCTGTGCAACAGGTGTCTCATCCATCAAAGTAATTTTCAGTTCCACTGGAGCTTCCTTTGTTTGCTGTGGCATGTAACTGTCAACTAACCTCACTACTTCATCTTTCACACTTTCATTACTTACTGTACCTACAAGATCAACAGTAGAAAAAAAACAATTAATTTTCGTCATCCAACTTTCATCTTTCGGAAATACAAACACTGTTCCTTCATCCATTACCATAAAAACATTGCTCAAGAACGCACGACGTACAATAGCACAGTAAGGCATACAGTTATTAGGTACAATATAAAATGTTTCTTGTTTGAAATCACGCCCGTCTATTCGTAACTTCACAACACAATGTCCAAGTGTTTTAACTTTTGCACTGCCGAGTCCGGTGAGTACAACATTGTTGTCGTATTTTGGGGTACACATCGATAAATAAACGTCCTCGTTGATCAAATTCACGTCGCTACCACTGTCCATGAGCGCTGTGGTTTCAGTATTATTCAAAATTATTTTTTTCAAACGACTTTCTTCACTTTTCTTTATTATTTCGTCATTGTTTACAATCTTCATAACCTGTTGAGACTTGTCATCTGTCAACTGATTAATAGAAACTTCATTGCAATCATAGTCAATCATTCGTTCATTATTTCTTATGCCGCCATCTTGACCGACAAACTTCAGATCGAAACTTGATTCGCCGACAGATCCGAACATCGTTCTTTTCAATTTTCATACTTCTGTTGCGATTGAATTTCGTTCTTATCGCCGCCGCTTGCGCTGACGCCATCTTGTTTATGAATGCTTTTGTTTTCAAATCTTGATGCGCCTGATTTTTTCAGATCACATGCTGATGCTATATGTCCGTATGAGTTACAACGAAAACATTTAGCTCCTTTTTCTTTGTTAGGGTAGCTTGATGAGGCATGCCCGTGACCACCACAATTATAACAACGAAATGTGTTTCTTACATGAGATGAATTCGAATATACACTTGTAGGCTTTTCTTGACGGTCTTGACTGGGACTAATTTTATTCGTTTTTGACTTTACTAACTCATAAATTTTCAGCTTTTCTTTTAATTCCGCGTATGTTTTAATTCCATATAGCATAATCTTACTGGATTCATCATCAATAATACCGTCAACTATGTACTTTATAGTCACGTAATCAGCTAATTTGCCGCGCTTACCCATCTCCTTCATGATAAGTAGATAATCAATGCAACTTTCGTTCGGCTTTTTCGTTCTCGCACTCATTAATTCATGTACCGTTTTCGTATCCCACGTAGATGGAAATTCCTTTAATATTTCTTCCGCCAGCTCCTGCCATGTCTTAAATGGTCGTTCCGATTTAAGCCAAAGAAGCGCCGTCCCGCTTAGTGATCGCCTGGCAACAAGAAGTTGCTGTAATGGTGTCCATTGAAATATTAATCCATTATCTTCGATATCTTGAATCCACTTCTGTACAGGGTAATTAGAGTCTTGTCCGGTAAATTTCGGTATAAGGTCCGACGTCATGAATAGTGTGTTCTGTTGCTGCTGTGTGTCGCCATTTTGTTTAAAATCTTTTCTTCCTTCGTCTTCAATATTAAAACTGCTGCTGTTTCTCTTATCCTTTTTTCCCATCTTTGCGTCTTTCATAGTTGTCGTCTTATTGGAATACGTCTTATTAGTCGTCGTCGTCTTGTTAGCATGAAAAGTTGTACCACGCCGCGCCGCCTCGCCCGGTGAGATAACCTAACTTTCCCGCCGATCGTCTTTCCGTCGTAATCTTTGATTTTCCTCTTTCAATTGGACGAGCCCCCAAGATTGTAGGATCGGGGCCAAATGAAAAACACTTTGAACTTCTTGAGATTTATTTTCAGACCACAATCTTAATTTTTAGAAAACATCTTACAGAGAAACAGCCGTCTTCACCCACGATCCCAATGAAAAAAGAAAGATCATTCCTCATTCGCTCTCTACTTCACATTCACATTCACTCATTGATTCGCTCATAGTCTATCGTTCTTCCATTCTAATCATCGTTCAGAAAGTAATCTTACACGTTCAGAAACATCAATTAATCATACATCTCACCTTATCATCCCACATATATATCGATGTAAACAATACGTTCTTAACAAAATCCATTGACGCTTTTCTTTAGGGAATTTTAGTTTGTAGGATTTCTAATCTTCAATGTAATATTATTATTGTTAATTGCATACAGTGTACATTACGAGCTACTATTACGAGCATACACCTATAAGTTTATTTTGTACGTGAACTATCAATATGTTACAACAATAATTGCCTTATATTTGCTCACCCACGATTGTTGTATCTCCTTTTTTGTCAGGGTTGCCTGGTAGTCACGGACGAATTCTACCTATATACCTGTGGCCCCGTCGTTGATGCGGCTTGACGGAATACAGTGGGGTTTTGGTCGGTAGGAATCCGACATAACCCACGGCCCTTTCCCCGGAAGCCGTGGGTATCTATGCCAATGATATTTTATGTAGATAGATACGTTATATACTCACAATATATCAAAAAAAAAATGCTTCATATGCAGTGTCAAGCACACACAAATACAAGATTCATTTTACTTAATTTATTACATTGACAGACTGTATAAGAGAGATGGCTCTAATAAAATAATATAAACAAAAAAGACAAAGATAGTTTGTCACTTCCGCGCAGGTGTAAGCAAAAGTCATAAGAATTCACCAATTAAATATAAATAAACAAATAGTTGCCATGGTAATTGGCATAGACTAACGACACAGAAGGTTCAATGTTATAGATGTTACGTTTCCTGCACAAGTAAACAAATGTGACAATTTAATTTACTATTTAATTATTATTATGATGTTGTATTAAAATGAAAAAAACTTTTTTGGAGATTTAACTGTATTAAGTATTTATTACTAGCTGTGGTGTTCGTTTTCGGTCATCATCATTTCACCCGATAAACACTAACTGCTGAGCATAGTCCTCCTTATAGAACTCCATAAGGACCGATCTTACGCTATTCGTTTCAAGGCAGTTCCCGAAACCTGTACAAGGTCATCACTCCAACTTGTAGGATATAATAATAGTGGTGCCTAGATGAAATAAAAGAAAGGATGAAGTATAAGCCTTTTTTATCTAAAACACAAATAAAATTTATGTTCAATAGCTATTTACAGAAAAGCAAATAGCATTTTTCGTCAGTAGCGATAATCTTTTCTTTAATGTATACGTATATTCAACATCATTTTTGCAAACAAACATTTTTCCATCACGATTTCATTGTATATAATAAAAATAGATATATTTGTTAATTACATGCACTGTGTGGATTTAAATATAAAAATAATCAAGTATTTACCCAAATCGATATTAATAAAATAACCGTTCTATTTTCAATAATCGTATCTACGTGATAATCTTTGAACACAGTGTACGCTAGCTTTGTCACACTAGTGATTGAAGCAATGTTTTATCCCTTTCATTATTTCAATACAAGTGTCATTCATAAATAATTGTAAATTGTTATTTTTACTCTTAAACTGTAATAATTTAATAGTATTTTCCTGTGATATGATATTCCTTTATCTTTCTTTATTTTTTTGCACGAATACGTGCACTTTCTGAACACACAGGAAGGCATTTTCGACAACTTTAATGTACCTATCGGCACATGCGCTCACTGGGATCGTCACAATCTGACTGATTTTTGACTGATTGCATTGGTCCCAAATAGGACCAATTCACGGAATCAGTTTTGGTGCGTTGATGACGTATCTACCTCTTGTTTCTATATATAATATCATTGATCTATGCAAGATTTCCCCACTTAAAAAAAAGAAAAAAAAAGGGTTGCCTGGTAGAGATCGCTACCTATTGATAAGGCCTTTTGCCGTTTTATGTTTTTTTTATGTACTTACTTTTTCTAACACTTTAAATAATTTTCAGATGTTTTAATTTAATAGAGATTGTAACAAAAAGATTAATGAATTCAGAGAGCAATAAAGCTAAAAGAGTTTCGTTGTATCCAATCAAATTGGGGAAATGTTTTTTTCTCGTTTCCAATACGCGTAAAATGGCTGAAATACAGTTGCAAAAAACTCCATAAATGCCTATGCTCGTTGGTTTCTTAACAGTCCGCTTAATAAATGAGCATGGTTAAAAGGAAAGTTATTTTTTACTGCAAAAAGTTGGGTAATGGCTTTGCATTTTTGGTTTGAAGCGTATATGTGTCGTTTGATTTGTCAATATTTAGATATTGAGAATATATAAATTATAGAAAAAAGACATGGCAGATAGTTGCTGCTAACATTGTTTTCCTTGTTGCATATCTTTGCTGAGGGTTGGCGCGAAAAATTGTATTCCTTATCTTATTATTTTATTCTAAATATCTGTCTTCTAAATAAACTATTCGTACCTACAACTTTTCAAAACGTTTAACGTACATGAATTTTCTCTCACATTTATTTGGACACTACAGATGAAGCATATGGATGAATATTCAGATTTTTCGAACTGCTTAAAATTATTGGAGTATGACCTTTTTTGAATTCTTTGTTGTTATAAGTTATTAAACACACACACGCACACTAACATTTTTTTTATATTTTCTACTCTTAAATATAACCTTTATGTATGTACCTATGTAAGTATTCAAGTGTTTTTCAAGTGAAACTTCTTTATCGGGGTTGGAAAAAAATTTAGTGTAACATTTTTTCGTTACGCGTGACATTTTTCCGTTACGCGCCATCTTTTTCTTATCTCTACCACGCGTGATTCGACGTATTTCTGTAAAGTTGCATATAGTAAATTATTTTTTGAAAAATAAGATCATAAAGAAGTTTCACTTCTTACGTGTGTACACTAGTACACGCACACATTTTTTTATAACGCATAACAATAGCTCTCAGAAACGCATAAGAAATTAATTTGTTTTTTACGGTTCCTATCATATTATGTGTAAGTTTATTTACTCCTACATATAACCATAGATAATATAATATTGTATGATAGGTATAACGTAAATAATTATAATGCCTGTATAGTGAATACGCTTGTATTTGTTGAAACTTTCTATTCACGATTCAATGGTTCTTTATGTAGTTGTAAAAATGCACCAATATTTTTTTTATGTATACAAATGTGTTGACAAATGATTTTAGTTCTTAAGAAAACGTGTTAAGGAATACATTCCGATACAGTTATTTGCCTCTAGTCATTATCTTGTAGTGATTATTTGCTAAGGAAATTTTAAATATGTTACACGTTATATTGTATTATATTTGAAATATTTATAATTGCAATGTCAAAGACAATTAAAACTACTTATATGTAGTTAAGTGATAATACAGAACGTAAATTTATAAAAAAAACTTGATGTGTCAAGGGAAACAGTTGGAACGAAGTTCTATGAGAGAGAGAGACAGACAGACAAACACGCGCACGTCGCACGGCTCACAACTATAGTAAAATAAATATCACTGAGCGTGTTTTTTAGTTTTTTTAAACTATTATAGTTTAAAAAAACTAAAAAACACGCTTTTTATAGAAAACCGAACTAAAAAATAGAAAATAAATTTAAATGAATTTAAATTAAGAAAATAGTGTTAAAAATTTCTATGAATATAAATTAATAATGGTGTGAGTAAAAAAAATATTTTATTTTAAAAAAGCGTGGGGTGCATGGTGTCAATGGTTATAGATATTTTATTGACAGATATGAGTAGAGTGATTATCATTTCGATAATATCTTAAGAAGCACCCCACGCTTTTTTTAAAATAAAATAATTTTTTTTACTCACACTATTATTAATTTATATTCATTGAAATTTTTAACACTATTTTCTTAATTTAAATTCATTTAAATTTATTTTCTATTTTTTAGTTCGGTTTTCTATAAAAAGCGTGTTTTTTAGTTTTTTTAAACTATTATTTATTTTGTACTTTTTAGTTTGGATTATTTATAATAGCTTGTTTTTTTTAATTTTAAACTATTGCACGACTCATGATGCGAAGCATCAGAGAGTGCTTTACGATCGAAAAATTTTTTTCGCCTTATTTTGGAAACTATTTTTAGTATTATAGCCTTGTTAGTTAAAGGAATCAAGATATAAATATGCTGTGATAAAAAATGAATTTACTTACAATAACAAATCAACTAGTTTATTTAACAAGATGAACTAAGTTGCAATAACAAATGAGTTTTCACTGCTCTGAAGTTAATTTTGTTGTTTTAACAAAATCGCTTTGTTATTGTAATAAATTTTTTTGTTGCAATAACAAAATAGTTTTCTTATCAATAAAATTTGTTACTTGAACAAGCTATTCCGTTGCTTTAACAAATCGATTTATTACTTCAACAAAACTATTTTTTTTTAAATAATTGAAAGATTCGGTTACAATAACGAAATAATTTTGTTGAGTGAACATATGATTTTTAAATTTTTTTTTTAAACTTATTTGTTTTGTAGAATTAAAATTCTCTTTAGTATACAAAAATTTGTCAATATTAGAGAAAACGGCTAAAGATAATTATTGGAAATAAAAATTAACATCGAGTCCTGCCTTATCGACTGTAGAGAAAAATTATAGAAAATTTTAATTATTTTCTTACCTTATCGACTATAGATGAAAATTATATAAATTAACAAAAATCATATTTTACAAATTGAAAAATGGAATAATTTTATCAAATTAGTGTATTGTCATCGGTCCTCAATAAATCTACAAAGTTTGAACGAAATCTGGCCGTTTAAAGTGGGTCAAAATTGCGCCCAAAGAAGTCGGTTACAAACAAACATACAAACATAAAAATGGAATAATTTTATCAAATTAGTGTATTGTCATCGGTCCTCAATAAATCTACAAAGTTTGAACGAAATCTGGCCGTTTAAAGTGGGTCAAAATAGCGCCCAAAGAAGTCGGTTACAAACAAACATACAAACATAAAAATGGAATAATTTTATCAAATTAGTGTATTGTCATCGGTCCTCAATAAATCTACAAAGTTTGAACGAAATCTGGCCGTTTAAAGTGGGTCAAAATCGCGCCCAAAGAAGTCGGTTACAAACATACAGGTGAAGCTAATAAAAAGCGTGTAAAAACTAAAAAACACGCTTTTTGCAAATTGAAAAATGGAATAATTTTATCAAATTAGTGTATTGTCATCGGTCCTCAATAAATCTACAAAGTTTGAACGAAATCTGGCCGTTTAAAGTGGGTCAAAATCGCGCCCAAAGAAGTCGGTTACAAACATACAGGTGAAGCTAATAAAAAGCGTGTAAAATGTCGTTACAACTTTTTTCCGTCTAGCCCCCTTTCGCAACGCGCGATATGGAACTTCGTTCCAATTAGTGTAAGTTATTATATAGTTATCATAAATCTCAAAGAAATGTATGTTTTTGAACAATTGCATTATTACCACTGAAGTAATATTTTAAAACAATGTATTGAATCAAAATATAATTAATGTACCCATATCATATATGTATTAAATCTACATCAGAAATTAAATGTTTGTAAATGTTGAAATATTTGTACTTAATTAAGTATTTTTTCTAAGAATGTGATCACTTGCACAGTATTATAATTTATAGAGGTCTAAATAAGATAGGTAGTTGTTAAATGTGTATATTATATTATAATAAAGTCTTATTTTAATAAATTGTCCCAGTCAATTAGAACTGGTTTTTGTGATAAATAATTTAAATAAATGAATTATGATGTATTGTTGTTTTTAATTTACCCATTCCTCTTACTTATTTCTTAAATGGTAAAAAAGTAAGAAGGGATTATAAATTATTGGGAGTATCTACAGTATTTCAAATTTACAGAACATAGCTTAAATAAATGTAAACTGAATAAAAAAATACCTAATTATTTAAAATATTAAAGTGTATAAAAAATGTCTGAGAATGCTCTGAACCGATTGGACATGATTTGGCCTAGAATTGATCAAAATCCTTTCTTAGCGGATGCTTAAGTTGACTTAGGCATAGGCTGAAATTTGTAATGATGTTAGCATCTTCCTGCATTACAAATTTCAGCCCGATCCGTCCAGTGGTTTGGGCTGTGTGTTGATAGATAGTTATATAGATAGTTGATGTCAGTCAGTCAGTCAATTACCTTTGAGTTTAATATATATAGATAATTTAGTTTAAATAAATACATAAATCTCTGGCTGAAATTATAGTGTTTAAATAACACTTGATAAATTATCTCTATTCATAATCCATACATAATTTACGGACCCAAATCCAAGTTATAAATCACTATTTAATACCGTTTTGTGAGCGTGGTAAAAACAATGAGTAATGTTTTATTTGCTGTAAAAAGTATTATAATGTTACTAGCTTTCCGCTCGCGGCTTCGCCCGCGTTTTCAAAGAAAAACCCGCATAGTTCCCGTTCCCGTGGGATTTCCGGAATAAAACCTATCCTGTGTTAATCCGAGTTATCTTTTATATGTGTGCTAAATTTTCATTGTAATCAGTTCAGTAGTATTTGCGTGAAAGAGTAACAAACATAGACATACATCCATCCTCACAAACTTTCGCATTTATAATATTAGTAGGATAGGATAAGATAATTATTCTTATTCGAATCTAGAGCTTTCGTAACAGTTTTTAAGGGTCTTAAAGTGAAAAAAAAAATTGTATATATGAAAATTTTATTTATCACGCTTGCTTGGTTCAAGCTTTTGTCTCTAAAGTTTACGACATCTTTAAGTTTTAGAAACTTTAGAAGCTCTAATAGAATACATAAGTATAATATTTGTACATAATGCGACCAATTTCTTATATTTACATTAAAAAGTTAGATATACGCGGATTATTTTGTAAATACGTATTTGAAGTCAAAACTTTTATTATTTTACAAGACTATATAATTAAAATAAAGCTTTTAGCCATTTTAAAATAACCCCATTGATTTGTTTTAATGGGGATACTATAAAGACCTCGGCTACTTGAGAGAATGCCACAATTATTTGGACGAAATAACCCGGAAATTCATAGAAGCAGGAGAAACCATTAAAAATGATAAAAGGGCATTCAGACATTTAAAAGACAACTTTTTACGGTGATGTCGCAATTGCATTGAGCAACAGCGGGGTCATTTTAAAAAATTCTGATTTCTGGTGTTTAACACCTTGTTATTGGTTTTAATTTGTTTTTATTAATCATCATGTTAATTAAATTTTTGCACTTACCACATTTAGATAGACCTGATAGATAGAGCAAGTTTTTAAAAGCCAAACGGAAAACTTTTTTTAAGTGATTTTATTTTTTTACGGGCCCTTGAAGTTGTGAACATACTGGGTAGTTTTATCTTTCTTGGCATTTAATTCTTTTTTTTTTATTCTGCATTGGCCATTTAATGTAATCATACTGAATTGGCCTATCTTTTAGCTTAGCACACAAAAAAAAATCAAGCATCTACCGCAATAATTGACGTCACTATGAGTAAAAATCTCATCGTGAAAATTTGAAAAAAAAAGTCATAACTCCGAAACTACGAAAAATCGCATAACATACATGGGGGTGATTCGGATAGCCCTCTAGGTCCTCTACCTCCTGGCTTCAGTATATCCATACTTCTTGGGACACCCTGTATATCATCACGCTAAGACCAACAGGAGCGGAGCAATGCGGGTGAAACCGTGGAGCACAGCTAAATAAAGGTCCATGTTGTAATTTTAAGTGGTCACCACAGTCCACAAGCAACTACACTTCTAATATTGCAGGTGCTACACAGGCTTCAAGACACATACGAGCATGTAGGCTCTTTGTAGTAGTTTCATATATGTTAGTTGTTCAGGTAACCAGGTACAAAGCTTCACCCTACACTTGATAATAGATATTATGTAGATCGTTCACTTATATACCTACACATAAGGTGATTTTGAAATGAATTGATTTTCGGGACTAAAACATTTCTAATTAAGTAATTCTTTCCAAAAACTATACAACAGAAACACGGGAAAAAACAATATTAACTGTTTTTTTCGGAAAATGAATAATTTTCTATTCGTAGAAGAATTTTCACAATTGGTTGAGTTTTTTTTAAATCGTAACCAGCAAAAATTATTTCTCAGTATGACATTTATAGATAGACGTCGTTGACAGCCCTAGGCAAGATAGAATGAGAAATGGTTTGAGATTCACCACCCTTATCGACAGGGTCAAGTTTTTCCCCGCCATAAAACAAAATATATCCACAATATATCCTTCCTTAAATATAATAAGCGAAAAGAAGTGTGTTCGTTTGTCTTTCTTGACGACGCAGTTTATGTTATGGTTTGTATGTCTGAAAATAAAAGGTTTAAGAGGCTATGTAATGACATGCTGTTACTATTTTACCGCAGTGAAGAATCTCATTGACAAGGGACTTTTTGACTACTCGGCCAAGTCGAAGTTAAAAATCTAGTGATACTTTATTAATAAATCTGTATAATGATAGTAGCTGTTTAATAATAAAATATATTTTAAAATAATTCTCTAGGATATATAGGTTAATATTACAGGTTGTAAGCCTGTTTTAATTACACAGTTAGAATGTAATTAAGATTTTGAGATATCTACTACGAATCTAACTACACTGTAAATCATGCAGATCGGATTTTAACTTAAGCAATTTTCCCCATATAATATTAGCTTAGTTCGCAAGGTAGAATAGAAAATCGTTACAGATTGACCGGCCATATCAATAGGGTAAAGTTATAAGTATAAAAGTTATAATTTTAATAATAATTATGTAGCTTTCTAACGAAACTATATCTATAATATTATGAATTATTCTTGTAAGCGATTGATTGCGTATCAAACAAACAAGCACTCAAATCTTTACTCCCTATATTATATCTTTAGTATAACATAATAACTGCTCAGTTGGCAACCCTACGCAAAATATAATGAAAAATCGTTATATATTATCACCCCTATAAACAGGGTCAAGTGTGTGACAGTGACAGGCAAGCGCTACTAAAGTAGGTAGATAGATATCACATGGGCTTTTCATCTGTGACGTCATTCGACATGTTGAAATGATATTCGTTTGTTTATGTTCAAATATTTGTGTAGGTTATTAGGTGGTTATTAGCATGTATCGATTTGTATGTTATTTTGTTTGTATTAGGGAAAAAAAGTCCTATGGAGAAATATTTAATGATCTATTGATGTAGATCCTTATATTATATAGACTAACTTGATGATGAAGGATTAAAAATATGTTGATATATTTATGACATGTTTTTTATTTATTGTCAACTAGCGACCCGCCCCGGCTTCGCACGGGTGCAATGCTGATACTAAATACACTACAGAAAAACTGTGAACGTTGTATATAAAAACATAGCGGCCCGCTCCGGCTTCGCACGGCCCGGGTATAAAATATATAGCCGGGCGGCCGGCCGGTACCGCCGCAAACGCTACGTCCCGCAATTTTTAAATCTGTAATATCTTCGAAAATATTCACTTAAATCATACGGTGTAAAGGGCCATATAGATCTATATTAAATGAACAATGTATTCAAGGTATTTAATTGGTTAAGGATTAATGCTGTATTGGTTAAAATCGCTTCGAAAATTAGCCATTATTTGTCGTAAAAAATAAATGACAAAAAAAGTTATTGTGGGTTATCCATAAGAGATAGACATATACCATCGCGGACTTTTCTGTAGACCTTTTCAATGTGTATAATTAGTTTATGTGTATTATTAGTACATTATTTTGTGTTTATGTGTATTATTAGTACATTATTTTGATAAAACTCGTAGGCTCGCAGGCTGAACCTGCGTTTGCAATGTAAGCGGAAAAAATGTAATTTTTTACGACATCACATTAGAAACCTCAAAAATAACAGTACTTCTCCACTATTTAATGGATGTTATTATACATATAAACCTTCCTCTTGAATCACTCTATCTATTAAAAAAAACCGCATCAAAATCCGTTGCGTAGTTTCAAAGATTTAAGCGTACAAAGGGACATAGGGACATAGGGACACAGGGACAGAGAAAGCGACTTTGTTTTATACTATGTAGTGATTTTTGTGTTGAAATTTTGTGCTTTGAATTCGTGTTTGATATCTTATATTATGAGATTTTATAAATATCACACATCTGACAGAAACTAACTGTAGGAAGTAGTTACACTGTTACAGAGCCGTGAAAAGTATTTCTTCACTAAGTCAGGCGAAACAACGCAAAGTTTAATTTCCTTGAATGGCCACATGTGCTTGTAGGATGTTTCATATTGACTGGATGTTGTAAAATTCATATTATAAAGAAAAAAAATAGATAGATCAATTCCGAAACTCACTGTCTTTCACAAAAAGACCGTGTGTACCGAGCACACGTGTCAAAAGTGAAACTTCTTTGGTAAGATTTCAATCTTACCAAAGAAGTTTCACCATATGACACCAAAATCCTCGGCTTACTCCATGACGTGACGGTATTATCGTGACCCTTAAAATTTTATTATAAACGCACCTAAAGAAGTTTCACTTGAAATAAATTGGAAAGTTTGTGCTAATAGATTCATGTAGAGTATTATCATAGAAATACAAATGCCACACATTCGCTCTTAAAAAGGCATAGAATATAGAAGTTCAAGAAAAGTAATTTCCTTACTTATATGAAGGATAATTTATTTAGATATAGCGTAAAATTTTCCTAGGAATACCATTTCTAATGTAGTTCCGTAGAAAAGTTTCTGATGACTTCTCTTTCATATTATTATGCAAAGAATCTACTTTCCATGTGATATGAAAGCACCCTAAAAGTTTACGTACATGTAACTTTTTATGTTTCACAAGTGGAAAATCTCTTTCAGTATAATGTTACTGTTCATAAGTTATGAAAACTAATATCGTCGTATTTTAAGGTTATGTATTTTATGTTCTTACGCCAAGTTACCATGCATGTAAATAATGCTTATATGAGACTTCTTGTATGCTTTTTACATAATTTATACGAAATTTTCATTCAAGGCTTTTATAAGAAAATCTGGACACAGAAACTTAAAAGGCGTTTTTGCTATAGGTATGTAAAACAGATATTATTGATATTTTTTGTTCTTAGTTCTGTGTAATTTTAGTCGCGGACGAACCCGCGGGCAATATCAAGTATTTCATAACTCATGTTTTATTTTAATGTTACCTTTATTGCTGTTAAGTTTCATTAAAATCCATGGAGCAGTTTTTTGTGAAAAAGTAATGCTCTAGAAAAACAATTTTCCTCAAACAAAAATTTTCTAATCGGAATCATTCTCCCATCTATTACAAACAACAGTTTACAAAAGGTTAAAGGTAACAGTGCAGTTAATTCTCAAGTCAGATTCAGAATTTCAGAAATGAACCGTGCAAATATCTGTTTGAAAACCGTCAATAATGCAAGTATGCTAAACGAACACGAAAATACCGATTTTGCTTGATTTTAGGAACACAAAACTTATATGTTTGTACATAAAGTACATAACAGTGTTGAGTCACTCATTTTATCTGTATGTGGTTGGTTCATTAAACTTTTAAGCTATTGCATAGCTTCTATCGCGGGCCTTGAGCGCGGGGACCGAATGCAGAAATTCCGTAACGAAAAAACCTCACGCTCCCCCCGCCCCCCACGGGGACGGGCACGGAGGTGTGGCTTGAAGGCATAGCATGCCACACGTCTTTTTTTTAGTTCAGTATCGGTAATATATACCGGTAATATCTATACTTTAATATTATAAGCTGAAGAGTTTGTTTGTTTGTTTGTTTGAACGCACTAATCTCAAGAACTATTAGTCCGATTTGAAAAATTATTTAGGTGTTAGATAGCCCATTTATCGAGGAAGGCTATATTATCATCACACTAAAACCAACAGTAGCGGAGCAATGCGTGTAGAACCGCGGGACCCGCGCGCCAGTATAATATATCGCATCAATTAATATAAATAACATGCCATCAGATTGAAAATGTTTATTTCAATAATTTAATATCTATATCGCGGTTCGCATTACAATGGTTTTTAATTGGAACATAAATTGAATGAATACAATACCATTTTATTAACTTCGTTAATTCGTTCGTTGTGTTGTTACAAGTTCCTGAATGACATGAGGCATGCAACTTGTAACAACACATATTATGAAAATGGTACAACGGTACAACACATGGTATTCAAAACATATTATGAAAGTACGGCTTATTTACTTAAATCTATACAAACATGTGTACCTTAATCTTTATAATATAATAATATTATGTAGAAAGTTAGTGCAGTTAGTTTAGTTGCACAAGATTTTGGTTTCGTCCTATTTTTTCTCGATTAGATCTAGTCTAGTACAAACAACCTGACTGTAAAAATGATGAAAAACTTTCAAAAGAGTTCTACTAGCGAAGCGGTTGTGAGCAGTTATAAAATAAAGAAAATAGTAAAAATTATCGATGTTATTTTATCATAAAAAAACAATAAAAGCGACAGAGACAGTTAGAATGCATTCAACATTATATATCGGAATGTAGACTGAGAGACATATAGATTATAGACTACATCCCCATGTTGAAAAGTCAAATGACCAAATTTACCCCGGCAATTGTCGGAAAATAAAAATAAATTCCGACTTTGTGGACCACCATTTTTGTACGGCATCTGTGTCATACTATTTCAATACTGTTTTTAATCCATTATTCTGCAACGCCGTACAAAAATCATGGAGACAAGGGGAAAAAATCTCTACCTGTACTTTCGAATTCTCATCTGCACTCAGGTGAACAGCTTACAAGTGACGGCATAGTGCTGAATGTTATAATTTTATGCTCTTATATCGTTCTAAATAGGTCACCTGGTGGTTCAAATGACCCATAACTTTTTCAACATGGGTATGTAGTCTAATATTATTAAGCTGCAATGACACAAATTATGAGACGTACGTAGCGTAGACGTAGAGCGTAGACTCATTTATAATAGGAGCTTTAAGACGATCATACCAGCAAAGTCCCATTGCTATATTATGTGAATTCTATAGTATTTTCAATCGCTTGTCAGTCTTCCCGTGACCAAGCTCACTGGTATTCGAAACATCGGATCAAATTATATCTATGCTGATATTATAAAGCTGAAGAGTTTGTTTGTACGCGCTAATCTCAGGAACTACTGGTCCGATTTGAAAAGCTCTTTCGTTGTTAGATAGCCCATTTATCGAAGAAGGCTATAGGCTATATTATATCATCACGCTAAGTCTAATGGAGGAGACTAAGGAGCGAAGCCACGCGGCTGAAACCGCGGGGCGCAGCTAGTAATGAATTGACAACATTTCATTTTTTATAAGGCCATGAAAGAAAAAAACCGTTTCTTTATTTTGCTCTTGCGATTACAAAAAAAAATTATTTCATTTTTTGATCGCATATTTTAAGAGAAATTAAATAAAAACGATAAATGTGATGATGACGTCATACATACGGAGGAATAAAAATGCGCCTTAGCCTAATTTAAAAAAAGTAAAAAAAAACTATCACTGACATTTACATGGTATGGCATGTGTCAAATTTCATTAATGTCATTTTTGTGAATTATTCATGTCAACAAACTTTAAATCGTGTTATTGTGTTTTGGTTTTCTAATTTAATCTCATTAGCGTGCTGCGTGATGTTTGTTTGATTGGAGTTGGACCAATTCATTTATATTATACAAATAGTGCCTATAGTAGGGTTGCCAACCGTACTATAATATATAGTATTGTACTATATTTCGGGTCTGCGTACTATATACTGTTGAAAACATATATAGTACGCAAAAATACTATATTTTCAACACCGACAAATGTTACAAACAAATCCTTCATTAAAAAAAAAATAAGAACGCGCCTTTTAATTGTTACGCCTTTAGTACACCTATACGCACTCGCATGCGGCAGCGAAACAACGAAAAATCTGTAAGTAGTAGTATGGCAGATTTTCGCATATGATATGTCTCACTCTAGCACATAGATAGATGAAATAGTTGCGTCCTTGTCAGTATTGTTTCGCAAGGACCTGCGAAATGGCCTTTACACAGACGCATACTTTTCGCTAGTGATGTTTCGCATCGCAATGCGTCAGCTCGTTATCTGTCGGTGAGGACAGATTTTCGCACCATGGATGCCGAAAATACTGAATTATTTTTGCATTCTATTCGAGATTATCCCGTATTATACGCAATTGGACACGCAGAATTTAAAAATACGTACAAAAATTACGTCTGCACCTGCAGTCGTCGAAAATTACAATGGCATATCATTGCGAAAACATTGCTGTGTACTAACGTTCCGCAGATATTTCGCTACGCAGTAGTTCCGCAGAGACTCGCTGCCGCATACGAATGCGTAGGTGTACTAAAGGCATAATGTCATATAACCTATTGCGCATAAACCAGTAGCGAGAAGAAAGAAACAGAAGTAGTGTATCATTAATAAAAAATGAGCTTTTGATTTATATTAATTTAAAAATTGAATGTGACAAAGCTTGACACTTTTATTTTAAACAAAAAGCTGTTACACAGTGCAAGAAGTGCAAAAAAATATAGTTTTTATAAAAATAAATATATATTTGTCTATTTTTTTTGTTTTTCCCATAAAATACTATATTTTTTTTAAATGTACTATATTTTTTACACCTTATTTTGGAAAATACTATATTTTGATGATGAAGTGTTGGCAACCCTAGCCTATAGTGTTCATAATTTTCTTGAAATAAAAGACTTTGTTTACTTACTAAAAGTTGTATTTATTTAACACTTTCCAACCTTTTTTGGGATAGTATATTTTTGTTTCCCAGAAATTTTCAGCACCCCTCAACAAATCCTGCATAAAGTCATCATCATCAGTACTTGTGAATAAGTTTCTTTTGTATAAAATTTGGATCAGCAAATAACAAATAACAATATTTACAAAGCTTGACGAATCAAAGTGACAAATGTGCCAAAATGTCAACTGTCAAGATTTTTTTTTAATTTAAACTAGGTATGTGGCAAAGGAAAAAATGTATCCCTCCGTATGTATGACGTCATTTGGCGCTTACGACATTTTAGAATGAGATGATTTTAAAACTCAAAAAGATGAATGAAAACTTCGATATTTAGAAAAAGCAAAAAATACATGTATCATAATTTTTGATCTAGTTTTCATTAAAATAAAAAAATAAGTAGCTTAAAATTTTGAAATGTTGTCAATTAAAAATCGTCGCGTCTTTAATTTCTTATGTTACTAATTATTCCTCGCTGCTATTGTAGGTACTTATATAAAAAATCAAATGCTTCAAAACACTTTTTTCTTTATAATTTATACCAAGAAATTCTTTATTTGCCGGAATCCACACCTGAAACCAATAATTACCTACCCTTGTGACTCATCTGTTTTCAGGCCATTTCACTTCGAAAGTCACTAAAAATACAATATACATGATCGATGATGCTGTTTGATGGATAGAATGTGTAACGGTTCAACATAAATAAATATTCCGGGAATTCACGTTACTTTTTTAGTTAAAAAAGCAATGTGGGTTATTCTTGTAAAAGGAACAACTTGCACTTTATTTTGGTAGAAAGCTAGCTAGGTAGTAAATTAAATGCTAAATTTTTCCTGAAAATCCATGTTTTCTTCTCTAGCTTCGCGAAGCCGCCGCTACCGCTTCGCTAATATGAGCATTTTGTCTATGAAAACATAATCTTAAACGATAGCCCACGTGCTGGTGGCAAAGTTGGGCAGGTTGCTTGTTATGGGTGTACACATAGAGTTTTAAGAATTCATTTATTTGAAAAAAAATGCGTCTGGAATTTTATTAGTATTTTTTACGAACTCAGCGTATGCAAAACTATAACCTCCTTTGAGCTTAGTATACCAACAGTGGGACACCCTGTAGATTACAACCCGAGATTAAATACATATTCTGCAAAATTATAAGCTCTAAATCCCTTAATATCCATTATTTAGTAACATTTTAACTATAGCTACATAAAATGCTTACATTACATTTTACAGGGTTTTCTTGCGTAATTACCGAAAACTGAAACCGAATCTTAATTAAAGTTATAATGAATCATTCTTAATTTCTTAGGGAAGCTTTTATTGAAATAATAAGATGACTTAAAGTTAGTTAGATAAATTTTTAACGTTTAGGTATACTAGTTGTAGGTACCCCACGGTATGTGATAACATGCGGTCAAAAAAATTCGATAATTTTTTAAATATTTTTAAAAGAAGTATGTTTGACTATCCTCAAACTATTGTTATTGCAAATTTCATCGAAATCGATATATAGTTTAAACGTGAAAATAGTTATATACTTGGTATATGGGACACACAGACGTTCATTTATAATATTAGTATCGATGACTCGATCGATGATTTAGTGGTAATATTTTGGTATTATATATTGTTAAGGTAATTAATTAAGTATAATTTGGGCAATTATTCATATTCACCGTCGATATTGTAAAATATTTCGTAAGATTTATACTGGGAAATATGAAACTAATTAATTAACTGAGATCTAAGACTCTACTGTAAACAGTTGAATGTTTGTATGTCTGTATATATCTCATTGCCTTTTAATACCGTCCACCATTCACATAAAAAAACAATATTTATAATGATAATAAAATATTGGTGTTCCTTGAATAAATTGATCGCAGTTCAAGCTGCCATTTTCATAGATTTCCCCATTTCTCTTTGACTCTGAGTTATCAGTTCGGCGCAGGGACAGATATTCAATAAGTTTACTCCTTATTGAAGTTTATTTTGGCAATGTAAAGATGCTTGAAAAATAAGCCTATTAAAATTTTATACATATTAAATATAACATAGTAAAGTAAAAAACGAATGCACCGTTTTTCATTCTGTTTTTACATGGTTTTCACCAATGGATAGCGTTATTCTCGAGGAAGGTATATAATTTGAGCTGCTGAAAAGAACATTAATATTATATATTTTATAATGTATAATTAATAAATTTTATTTATTATCTAATAAGCAAATAGACATTTTAAAACAGAAAACACTGGAAAGAAATTCCCTAAATCTCATACAAAAACACTGACAAAACCACATGACATACATAGTTAGTCTAAGATTTATACAACACGATGTTACACTATTTATTCCAATATTTGCTATTTCCATTTGTTCAATATCTCCAACAGTTTCCACTTAGATGGTTTAACTACTGAACCGAATTTGTAAGTCTATCTTAATAATATTGTAAAGGTATGTTTGGATTTTTCATGAAAATGGCTGAATAGATTTGGATGTAATCGATGAAAGGTTAGTGATGAAAGATAGAACTAAAACAATGTTTATCCCTACTAATATTATAAATGCGAAAGTAACTCTGTCTGTCTGTCTGTCTGTCTGTCTGTTACGCTTTCCCGCTTAAACCTCTCAACCGATTTTGATGAAATTTGTCACAGACAATCTTTAGACCCTGAGAAAGAACATAGGCTACCTTTTATCAAAACACCACGCGGGCGAAGCCGCGGGCGGAAGCTAGTGGGAAATAAATAATGAACACAAACTCTATGTAACTTTAACAACGTTTATTGTTTCTTTGACATTTTAAAAGTCTTTAAAATATACTAAAAAAAAACATACCGGCCGAATTGATAACCTCCTCCTTTTTAGTTTTTTTTGAAGTCGGTTAAAGAATGAAGAATTTTGAAAAATGGTGTAAAGATTAGATTTATATTATGTTGATTACCAATCGTGTAATTAATCAATAGTTCTGGAAGAATGCAAAACAATTTTATCGATTGTAGAGCACTCTCTAATACTCATTATGAGTCGGGCAATATATCTAGTTAATGAATCTGTTAATTATTTATTTATTTATTTATGATAAGGTACCTTACAGCTATCGATACAATTTTTGAGATGAATAAATACTAAGCTACGCCAATTAAAAGGTACACCAATAGGTAGTAAGTAGTAAAAATAATATACGTATGTGAACAAAGACTAGTATAAGAATTTTACAAATGATAAGAGAAAAGATTTTAATTTTTTGTAGGTATAAGTAAGCATTTAAATTTTTATTGTTAAAACATATTATTTATTTAAAATTATATACGTATGTTAATCAGCCATTTGGTTTCCACAACACAAGCGAAAGCTTAGTATGGGATCAGATCGTGCCGTGTGTGAAAATTGTCCTGAAATATTTATTTATTTAAAACGTGCACACTACAGCTGACAATTTTGACTAATTATACACAATTTTACATTAATACGTATACAAATGTAACTACACAGAACCCAAAAAGTTGGTGTGTGACTCCCACAGATTTTTATTCAAATCCTGCCAATTTTCTTCAGGTTTTCCAAGAGTTTGAAACACATCGATATCTGCAACAAATCTAAAGCCCCAAGGCATCTTGTTAGAAGACAGGTTCTTATAAAAGTTTTATGTTTTGAATACGTGTCCCTACAGTCTCATGTAGATAGGAATGGATTTGAAAATTTTAAATGAAACACTTTGCAAAGGAAAATTTTAAATGATACTGATTATGTCTTTAGTTTGAAATTGACACAAATGACGAATTTTTTAGTGAATTTTACAGGAGCTAATTATAACATGATGGTTCAAAAAGTCCAGCTCTAATTATTATTGGTAAAAATATCACTTTATCTTTCTTAGCAATACATTCGAAACATATCGAAATAAGTGTTCATTTACTACCAAGAAAAACTAATGTTATATACAGTAACTATTTTATTCTTGCTCACAAGGAGAAATATTTTATACATAGAACTTTCTCTGTCTAGTACGTCTTCGCCGGATAAATTAAATATTTTTATAAATTAGGTAAATCCACCCCTGTATTTAAAGGTTCTTTAAAACTTTTGCATACCACACATCTCTCAAATAGTAAGGTGTTTGTTACTTTTTTTCCATACACGAATCCATTCTTTTTGTTTGTAATATTAGAATAATAATCAGAAAAACATAGCACGTTCTATAATGTTAAATTCTGCTGATTATGTTAAAAGGAAAAATTACTTTTTTAACTAACTACTACATTCTTTTTTTTGTGATATTAGCTTAAAAATAATTGTATCTTAAATCTATGATATTATGACAATAATTAGTAAAGTATATATTATAATAATTATAAGCATTAAGTATATTAAATTTTATTTAGTTGAGTTGGTTGGTTGTTTAAGACGGATTTTACTTGCACATAATTTACAATTTACAAATTTTTTTGCTATATTGTGTTATCATAATTATTATAATACTTGTTTTAATAATGATACCTATTACATTTTTTACCGTCAATATGAGCATACTACTAAAGGCATGCATAATGCATATGGATACTCTATACAAATAAACTATAACCAGTATTTCCTACAGTTAAATATCATCGCAATATTTGCAGTGCACAAACTCCATTCCAACTACAATTCAAGATATTCTAGATTAGGTCGTGTAACAAAAATACATGGGCTATTTCTATTGTACTGTTAGATTGGATTTTCCTCTATTTGTGTCTCCACTAAAATAGAGCTATGATATTTCTAATACTCTTTCAGTTTAGTTTAGAGAACTTATGGTCTTTAAATAATCCTAATATCGTTATTTAATATTGTGTTCTATTATTTTTTATTTTCTACTATTAGTGCAATAATATAAAGTACCTATGTATGGAATGTATGTCACAGTCAAAAGACAATATCGGTCAAAAGCAGTTATGACTGCAAACATCAGTCAATAGATGAATCGCACACCTGTTCAATATTTACTCCAAAATGCAGAACACACTTAAATTATTCAAGAATTAATATAAATGACAAAACCTTAGATTACACCTGTTTTTGTCACCAATGCAAAACTTGAAGGAACACAGAAATTTCCGAAGGAAAATTCTGAGGAAGTCAGTAGGTACCTATAGACACACAACCAAAGACATTGATTCAAGTTTTTTATTACTGGCAGCATCCCCAAGCTTCACCCGGGCCACTAAATAGTTTACAGTAGTTTTAACTTTTTGAAACGAAACATCTATAGCTATACTTTGACGTGATGTGACGTGAAAAGGCCACCACGTCAATATCACATAAAAATACAAAAAAATTCACAAGAAAATTGCAATATTTTTGAGATATTGACATAGCTATTCAAAGGCATAAATTGTCAACGACCTTTACAAGATGTTAAATAAAAAAGGGATACGAATTACACGCCTAACTTCTGGAAAGATTTTGGGATAAAATTTTGCAAATATTTGTAACATTTCTATTTTAGCAAATGTCAGTGTCCTCGACTTTTTGTGTGGTAAATTCTTTTGGAAATTAAGCTTAAATTTTTATTCGTTTCTCTCGTATTACCTACTCTACGGGTATCGTCATATGCCATCAGATATCTGGAAGATTTCGTCAAAATCAAACCAGCTGACTCTGAGATTAGTAGAACAAACAGACAGAAAGACCTAATTTTAAACAATGCATACGGATGCATTAAATGTGCAATCATTTCGGATAACTTAATATTTACCAAACAACTTTATGTACGAGTCGTTAAACTCAAAAATATTACGCCATAAAATAATAGTTCTAATATTATAATCGTATTGAGCCAATTTTCCATTTCACTAAGCGAAACTATAAATTCAGAGAAATTGTTACAAACATTAAAATTAACTAGCGCTCAATGAAATAAAATAGTTATGTAGATAAGCTACATATATCATAAATACAGTGGCATTGTTAATTTCGATATTAAATAAAGATACTTACGTTTATTACTTACGTTTATTATAGGAAAGTACATTGTTCTGTAATTCAGTAGATTGTAGAAGATTATTTAATATCTAGTATGGATAAAAATATTTCAAGAGTGCTTAGTTTTTAATTGTCTCTAGTTTCGTTTACATTTTATAATATTTTTATTTTGTTCAAAGCCAAAATATCTATGTCGCAGTCAAATTAACCCTTTTTGTATATTTATAATCTGTATCACGGAAACTGCTGCGTTGATTTTCAAGATCTTATAATAGGTATGCATTTTCTTTCCGGGGTGTTATTTTATCTCTATGTAAGAAACTTTCTTTTAATAACAATTTGATTGAAGAAGCACTTTATTGAAAAATAACTTCACGCAAGTTTCATACACTCTTAACACAGTTCACAACTCCATCTAACGAAACTTAATAATCACACTTTGACCTTCTTAATCTACTATTATAATATAACCAAGTGCAGTCTAAAGTATTCCCTACACTGTAATGCAAGCATGACATGCGTTTACGTGAATTGTCATGCATGCATGAATGATCAAAACAAATCGTGCATTTTTATAAAATTCTAACGATTATTATTATTATTACCGACTTATTCTTCACAATGGGCAGCGTTGGGCGAGTGGAAATCACGATAGTGTCGTGGGCTAAATGTGTTCGGCCGTCATTGTAAATATATTTTATTCATAATCACCGTAACGGCGGCCAACTTCGATCATTAATTGTTGGGCCAACACTGCCCATTGTGAAAAGGGACCATTAAAGTGCTTTTCCACCAATAATGTGCGAAGATGTGTAGGGAGGAATGTGTTTGTAAATAACCAATAGTATCGTTTAATTTAGTTTGAAGTTTGAAGCGTTTAGCGTTTGAAGCGAAGCACCCAATTCATGCATGACACAACGTAAAGCATGTCATGCTTGTATTTCTGTCTAGAGACCATATAAATATGTTAATTTATTCATTTTCTAGCATCTAAACTTGACCTTGCAGATGCAATCTTCTAAGCAATCTTCTATCTTATCTTGAAGTATTTTTATTAGCATTCTTTCTCGACAATATAAGTTATAACAACTTACCGTGTTCTGGTAAAGTCGTTTTAGTAATTTATTCCTTAATAACACAGGTCCTGTCTAAGTACCTTACTTATAAAAACGAAAGTTTGTTTTTCGTAATAGTGAAAAAAAAACACAGATTATAATATTATGAATGTAGAATAAATTTTACATATTGGAAAGTCGATGAGCTTGATTGACGTCATTCAATTCAAAAATTCTAGCATTTTAAGTTGTTTTGAAGTTATAATGTACTAGCGACCCGCCCCGGCTTCGCACGGGTGCAATGGCGGCCGGCCGGTACCGCCGCAAACGCTACGTCCCGCAATTTTTAAATCTGTAATATCTTCGAAAATATTCACTTAAATCATACGGTGTAAAGGGCCATATAGATCTATGTTAAATGAACAATGTATTCAAGGTATTTAATTGGTTAAGGATTAATGCTGTATTGGTTAAAATCGCTTCGAAAATTAACCATTATTTGTCGTAAAAAGTAAATGACAAAAAAAAGTTATTGTGGGTTATCCATAAGAGATAGACATATATACCATCACGGACTTTTCTGTAGACCTTTTCAATGTGTACAATACATATAATGTACTAAACATTATTTTGATAAAACTCGTAGGGTTCAGCCTGCGTTTGCAATGTAAGCGGAAAAAATGTAATTATTTACGACATCACATTAGAAACCTCAAAAATAACAGTACTTCTCCACTATTTAATGGATGTTATTATACATATAAACCTTCCTCTTGAATCACTTTACCTATTAAAAAAAACCGCATAAAAATCCGTTGCGTAGTTTCAAAGATTTAAGCGTACAAAGGGACATAGGGACAGAGAAAGCGACTTTGTTTTATACTATGTAGTGATAAGATATACCTATTTAAATACATTTTTTTAATAAATAATATGGACATGTATTTTTTTCTATATTAAATTCTATATATTTCAGATAGAGTAGGACTTGGAAAATCTAAACAGCTAGAAAAAACTTGGATGAGTAACTAGTGTAAAATACAAATTTTTTTTAAATACAGGAGGCGTCTTGAATCGCTCATTGAGGATAATAACATACTTGCGTTGCAGCTTAATATTTACATTTCAAAAAAACTATACACTTACAAAAATAGATTTGACGATACACACAAAAACGTTGGTTTTGACGTAAATGTAGATTTAAATATAGATAACTTAGATAATATTACAACAATTTATCAATGTTATTTCCACAAAGATGAGACGTTAAAAACATCCTAATATACAATATCATGCAATGCAATTATGTCAATGAATTAATTTAATTCAATAATAATCAATTCAGTATAATCCGTTTATTAATTACTAGCTCTCGGCTTCGCTTGCGTAAAGTTAAAAAAACGGGCGGCCTTATTTATTATGCCGAAAACTTTGTTCGGATTGTTAAATGGTTCCTGGTTTTAAATTTTCAGGCCATATTAACTTTAGTGGCTGGGGAATTCATTTCATACTTTTTTATCGATTTGTCTGTGCATACCTTTACGGCTTTGGTTCCGAGATATAATGCATGTTTTATTTGATGTTTGGAACTCTATTTATTTATAAATATCTATTATCTATATACCTACTTGTATTTTTAGTGATAAGAACCATAACCGTAAAAATAACAAATAAACAACATGAAATTCACACAAATCGGAAATAGAAATTCGCAAATAAAACCGAGGAAACAATTTATTCCCAAGAAACTAACAAAATAATACTTCCCAAAATAATACTTCCCTACCCGTAAATAAAATCGATCAGATAAACAGATGTGAAATGCAACTATACACTGGGTTCACTTAGGTACTTTTTATTCTTTAGAAAAGGTGTTCGAATAAGTTATCCTTTGAATCTAGCCATATATTTGCAAGACAACATTTTTCATTTATAAACGAAGTCTAAATATTAAAATTCTCAATGTCTCTTGAATCCAAAAAAATTACTGCATTTTTTTTTCCTAAACCAAGTAATTTTATTACTTTTATCAAATAATCTATCAATGTGTTAATTAACAATATTTACGATACAGAGAAGCTATTTCTGTAATATACAAGATAATTAATATAAGTAGGTAATTCAAAGCCTTCAACAATGAAATAAGACACAGATTGCTTAGAAAGAATGATTTCTTTCTCGTAATACTTCCGTTAACAAGACCCTAAAAAGCTAAATCATTGCCTCTAATAAACATTTTTTAACAAGGTATATTCAACCTTATACTAACGGGATAGAGTTGAAAATCCCTTAACAGTGTAATTTGTACCATTGGGAAAACATGCTTTGGTGAAAATAAATACGCCTTTTGCGATCAGAATGACTGATGACATACCTTAGCGATAATGTGCTGTTGGTAGCGGTGCGATATAGAAAGCGAAGCGATATTTTGAAAGAATTCTGTTTGGTATTATGTATTTAAAATTTTGTCTTGTGTTATATTTTTAAGTTTCAATTTTGTTTTTACAGATTTAACAAAAAAGACACACGTGTCAAACTTCTTTGGCAAGATTCAAAAATACCAAAAACGGCGACTTACTCCGTGACGTGACGGTATTGCCACGACGCGACCTTGAAATTTTACTCTCACCACGCTTTCAGAAATTTCACTTCAATAAAAATAGATAACTCAAAGGTATTTTATTCTTTTTCCCAACCCTTAGCCTATAATTAAGATCAAAGATTAAATCCAACGAATTAAGCGTAACCCTTGGCAACCTAATTTGCTGACTGTACATAATACCTATGTATTTTTAAAACTCTCACGTGCGAGATACGAAAAGCGAATCCGTGATTCGACTTATGATTGTCAACAATATTATTATTAAAATAATGTTCGTAAAACTTTTACAGACAATGTTCTGTGTTCAGGTATTCTATAAATATTGTTTTTATTTCTGGTTTAAGCTGTTGCTATGTGATTTATGTGGTTTGAAATATTATGTGTATCGAGGAAATAATATCTAAATATTATAAATGATTATTTACGTTTTTTAGTTGTCTACTTTACATCACTTTTTTGGAATAGAGGACTTTATTATAGGTACAAGTATTTTTCGAAGTGAAACTTCTTTATCGGGGTTGGAAAAAAATTTAGTGTAACATTTTTTCGTTACTCGTGATATTTTTCCGTTACGTGCCATCTTTGATTCGTATTTCTGTAAAGTTGCATATAGTAAATTATTTTTTGAAAAATAAGATCATAAAGAAGTTTCACTTCTTACGTGTGTACACTAGTACACGCACACATTTTTATTTTAATTAGTTAAAAATAGGGTACTGGCACCAGTAGTCAGCCTTTTAGTGGTAAGTTTGGGTTCAAACTCATATATGAAAATATTAGAAACAGTAAATTTAAAGTCTTTTGAATGAATTGACTTACTCATTTATTTAACTTTATCACAAAATTAACAAAAGTTACAAACTTAATCTTTGATATAATGAAAAATACGTTTTAACAAAATATGGCACTTTTTACCAGTTTTCAGCCGCCAAAAACTAATACTCAGCCGTATTGCCACCTAGTGGTCAGCCTCTCTTGAGATCAATAGTTTTAAGCTTAATGATTAAGAACATTAATTAACAATTAGTAATAGGTACTAAGTTTAAAAAAAATGAAATAAATAAGAAACTCTTTAAGAAACAATTTAAATAAGAACGGCTGAGCACTGGATCTAGGTTCACCAGTAGGTACTCAGCCATGTAACAAAATTGAACTATTGAAGTGGCCGACTATTGGGTTTGTGATAAAAATTGCGTTAAAACCAGTAGTCAGCCGGGGGTGGCCGAGTACTAGATAATGTATATAAAAACGGGACGCAGTAGTCGGCCACTTCATTATTTACAGTACTCCCAAACTGATAATGCGCATAGAAAAATTCGTCACTGTTCGGCAACTGTCATATTCCCCGAGCCTCCGAAGACGATATGTATATAGAGTGGTTAAATGTTTTTTGTCTTCATGCATAGTTTATTATAATTATGAGTCTCTTCTCCATAATACTCGGGTACCACCAGAAGGACGGTACCCGGATCTTTGGAAGGCTTACGTGGGGACACGGATCCAACACGCAGAGGCCCTTTCGAGAATTTTAATGTGTTATGGGACACCAGCCGCAGCCTGCCCATGACTGCACTATAGAGATACAGCCCTAGGCAGTCCGCGGCCGATGTAGGACTATTGCAGGGTATGGAAATTTAATAATTGGGCTATGGATTGGGATGCTAAATGGACTGGTATTGGGGACTATGGGAAACTATGGCACCTGCCTTTCTACTAAAAGAAAGTAAAAATATGTTGGCAGGTGGTGACTCGCCCTCTCACTGTATGGGCCCCCGAAATAAGTCGCTGCAATAGTGCGACAAGGGGGCAACATATTGTGAGCAGCTAAGGGTGGAGAGGCGTCCCTGGACTTTAAACTACGATCACGCGCTCCCTGAGGGTCCAGCATCACGTGCCCACTCGCCACTTACGATTCGCATCCACCCTTCGAGCTAAAAGCTCTCGCGACTCCACTCTGGCCGGCCGGTTAAGGCAAGCCAGAGGTGGGGGTCCTGTCCTCGTCAGGCTTCACTCCGACCGGCCGGTGAAGGCAAGCCGGAGATGAAGACAGGGGCCTCGCCCGGGAGCACTCGGTTCCCGCGGGGTCGCTACTCCCCGACACCCCGCCACAAGGTGTCCTGCGGGTTGACTGATTGCACGGGTGGAATATCTGTTGTCACGTAGACAATAGACATTCCAACCGTGGGCGATGGGGTCGTCACATCCCTACGCCCTAATTATGAGTTTTATTGTGATTTTATGGTAAAAGAGATAAGTAACGAAATTTGTTTCGATAATTCAATGTAAGTTAATAGCGAGGATAAGCCACACGATTGCGAATATATATTTGTTGTATTGATTTACTTGGAAAATTCTATACTTAGAAATATTAAAGTGTCTTACTGAAGCTGGCGTAATGATGGATGTATGGAAGGTTAAAATAAGACAAAATTTATATTTAAAAAAACCGGCCAAGTGCGAGTCGGACTCGCGCACCGAGGGTTCCGTACAAACCTGCAAGGTTTGTTACAGCTTAAAGGTATTATAGACCTGAGTATTTGGTATGAATTTCAATTTAATACCTCTACGCGTTTATGAGGAAATGGGTAGTAAGTTTAAAATTATTAAAAAAATATATATTATGTGATGTAACAAAAAATTTATGGTTTTCGTAATTTTTCCTTTATCTATGCTATAAGACGTTGCTTCGTACCAAATTTCAAGATTCTGAGTTCACGGGAAGCACCCTGTAGGTTTTGATTCCCTTGCAAGTGTCGAAAATTTGCGGCATAAACGGCTGTATCTTTTGATTGCGTTGGCTTAGAAGTTTGATTTTTTCACAGCTTCAAGGGACAGTAGACCTGAGTAATTGATATAAATTTCAGCTTCATACCTCCACGCGTTCCTGAGAAAAAGGGTCTTGACAGACGGACGGACGGACAACAAAGTGATCCTATAAGGGTTCCGTTTTTTCCTTTTGAGGTACGGAACCCTAAAAATGATTTTCAAACACTGGTTTACATTTAAATTGTGAAATCTAATCATTAAAATCTCAGTCCAAAGGATTCACAGAATCAGGGATTATCTCTATTTCTGATATCGTAGAATGATCAGAACTTTCATTATGCCCCTATTAATTTTCACTTTCCCCACTACTATCTGCTACCTGTGTAAATAATCATTTTATCGGAAAATGCAACTTTGAAACAAAACTAAGAAGGGTATGTAACAGCAGCTCTATATAATTCCATACAGAGATAATCCGTGCGGTCACCACCAATATATAAAGACGACTGACGGATTTTTGAATTTTTTGACTGACAGGCTACCGTCACCTATCGCCCGAATTGTTTTCGATTGTGTATGACTCTGAATTGACTCCTATTTCTTTCGAACAAGGTGCAAGATGCAAGTGCATTGTTTAGGGCACTTACGATTCAATGATTCGGGGTGATTCGGGTGTTTCTGGAAATACGATAATTAGCGAAGATCTGCATGCGCATTATTAATTTTGGAGTACTGTAATAATTCTTAAGAAAAATAATATACTTTTTAATTGGTTACGATGCCTAAACTCTTGATGAATATAAATTCGAATTCAACGTGTCATAAATATTATAGAAAAATTGAATAAGTTACCATTTCTGCGAACGCTTCGCACTAATGAAAAAATAGCGCTCGCATCGCTTGTGGCCTCGTCAGCTGACGACGTCGGAATGAACTCATATTTAATGTACTTCGCAGCCACTTAGCAAACATGTTTGGAATTTTTTCAACCAATGAAAAGTCACAGAACCAATTTAAAATAAATTGATTGGTTAATTTCGAATAAAGAACTATTTCTATTGGTTTTAAACCGAAAAAGGCTGAGTACTGGTGCGGGGCTGACTACTAGTGCCAGTACCCTAAATAGATTATAAACGTGACCACAACGTTCACACCAATCATTTTCATCATCAATCAAAATCCTGAAACCTCATGTATTTAGAGTTATAATATATTGTATAAGATTTACGTCTTTAGGTATTTATTTCGATCACTTAGGAAAGGTTCATTCCATAGAAAATGTAAATCGGTCTGCAATTTTCTTGATAAATACACATTTTTGTTAAGAGTCCGTATCGATTTTAGAGTGATTTTTACTTGTTTCTGTAATTCTTTAGAAGCTCGTTTAACAAAACTAAATTAGTAACAATGTGTGATGATATCTTAAATTAAAGATTCATTCAATATCTAAAATACGTTCGAGACAATTTATTGATATTCATTGTCCAGTTTGTTTAATAGCCAATAACCTAAGGCGTGTTTCAATTTTTTCCATGCGGGACGTTCGTGTCTTTGTATTTTACACGGAATTTAATAGAAGAAGTTTTTTTATAAAATATACTACAGTAAAGACACTGAGACATCCTAAAATATGTTCGAGGCAATTTATGTACTTTTATTGAAAAATTCAAAGAACATCTAAGTTAAAATAGCCTTACTTTGATGAAATTTTATGCGTATATGGCGTCGAATTTCTAGTTCTTACAACAGAGTTAAAAAAAAATAAAAAATACACACTAAATGATAGGTTAATGCTTAAAAATTTGCAATACAAAAAATACATATTATATGTTTTATGAAAGAAATGGAATAATTTAAAGTTCTCTAGAATTTTCGATTATATAGGGGAGCGCAAACGTTGTTACGGCAGATCTATATAATCGAATATTCTAGAGAATTTTAAATTATACCATTACTTTCATATAACATAGTAGTTAGTTTTTTTAAACGAGCTCCTAAAGAATTAAAGAAACAAGTCAAAATCACTCTTAAAATCGATACGACCTCTTAACCCGGCATTATATTTTGTGCGTGCTCAACCACTCACGGTCTTAAGTGTATTTTTTGATACCGCTGCCTTGTTTTTATCGTGAATTGGAACATGCCAAAACGTTGTTAGCATAATGGGCCTTCTTCACAATGGGCAGTGTTGGCCCAACAAATAATCGTCGATATTTGCCGCTAATACGGCGATTATGAATGAACCTACAATGACGGCCAATCATAGACATTTAGGCCCTCTACGCTGTCGTGATTGCCTCTACTCGCCCAACGCTGCCCATTGTGAAGAGGGCCCATAAGTTGTTTTTGCAGCATTTGACAGAAATTCATCCTAATTGGGAATAGAATTATTTATCAGGGTCGTAATTTTATGTAACCACGCTTTTACAGAATATTGGAGTTAAGACTTGTGATTTTCATTATTTCTTAGTAATAGAATAAGGATTTACTTAAAGGTTTTGATGACTGCCATTCTGTGTTTATAAATAAACTTTTTTGCCAACATAACATTATGTATCATGCCGTAGTAGAATCAGCAAAAACATATTTTATCATTTCTGAAAATGTAAAGACTAAGAGACTCAGTCTTTATAACGGCCTTAATGCGGAAAAACATGTGTGCGAGCATTGCATTGATACAATGTGATATTAAATATAAAAATTACATTTAAAGAAACAAATAAATGTATGTATAGCTTAGAAATAAACTGCAGATTCTTTTTATATATTCCAATGATAGCATAATCCTCCATTTGGCTCTGTTGGGTTAAAGGTCAATCAACTTTCACGGTTCTACGCTCCGCAAAATTGTTCACAAGACAAGTCTTATATTTCTTAAATCTAATAATTTATTTTCTTATTAATTTCAATGACATTACAGTAATTTAATAGACATCAAGATGAATGATCCTTAAGCTTTTAAGACGATACTAACAGATGTGGCTAAGCGTGAGTTTGGCAACTATATTTTAATAGTTTTTTTTTGTTGTTTATCAATATGTATTTAGTATTTAGGTTTAGTATAAACATTATTAAAAATAGCTGATTGTCTAAGCTTCACCCGGGTACCGCTATAAAAAAAGACGTGTGGCACTCGGGGACTGCCGCGGTAAAGCTATTGCATAGCATGCCTTCAAGCCACACCTCCGTGTCCGTCGGAGTGGGGAGCGTGAGGTTTTTTCGTTACGTAATTTCTCAATTCGGTCCCCGCACTCAAGGCCCGCGATAGAAGCTATGCAATAGCTTAAAAATATCTGTTAAGACGTGGCTCTCAAATGATAAAATATTTTTTGAAATAGATAGAGCCTTTTTCGTGTTTATTCATTTCATACAAAAATACAAATCTTTTCATTTGTTAACCGATCTTTGTTGTCCATGTAATGTAAATTTTTAATCAATATTGTATTGTATTGCATAATTTCCATTTAATACAAGTTTTGCTTAGTCTAGGACTAGGAAGATAGCGTGGTGCAGGAATGAATGAATGAATGAATGAATACTTTATTTGCACCAGTCACAAAATACAAACAAAAAACACAAACAATAGAAAAACGTACAAAAAGGCGGCTTTATCGCTAATACAGCGATATCTTCCAGGCAACCTTAGGTCAAGGATCATGAGAATTACGTCATATATAAGTAATTGAGGTCGATGGTGCACAACACTATTAATTATAATAAATTATATATATACATACTTGAAGATACTATACATAATATATATAAAACAGGAATGTTTAGAAGATCCATGTTATGTTTTATTTTATCCATTAACTATGTCTTAACCCATTGAGCCCCGAACGGCCCGATCGGGCCACGACACAATAGATTTTCTATTGTGTCTGTGATTCCGGGGCCTGAGTTATTAAAAAATGATACTATTCATTATCATCATAATTTATCATCACAAGCCAACAAAACAAAATCTTGATGTCACACAACAAAATACAATTTTCCTAAAAGTGTTGTCAGCATATATAAACTACATTTCCAAGAAAAAGCCTTAATTCCTTTCCAAAAGAAACCTAAAATAAACCAGCTGTTATTAATTGAAATGAGGGTATAAAAAGACAAGTGACGGATTATTTGGCGGGTAGATTTATTTTGATTGCTTTTAAATGGATCGCGGAAATCGTCACAGCTTGCTTCTATCGGATAATAGCCTTTATTATGAAACTAGAGGTCCGCCCCGGCTTCGCCCATGGTACCTACATGTTTACGTTTTTTTTCATAAGAACCATCCTCGTACTTCAAGGAATAGATTCCGCAGCGCACGCGATGACATAACTTTTATTAAGGAATTTTTAACACCTTGGGTTACATTATTGCATTTTTGGAAAGGATCTCTAATTTTTTTTAAAATGCAATATAGCCTATGTTGCTCAGTGAAGATGCAGCTTTCTAATGGTGAAAGAATTTTTGAAATCGGTCCAGTAGTTTATGCGTGAAAACCATACATACATACATACATAATTACAAACCTTTCCTCTTCATAATATTAGTATAGGCAATTACCCGTACCTATACCTATTGGGATACAACTCATTTTATTTTTTCATTAAACAAGTAAAGAAACGCTTCAAAATAATAAGAAATTAAGTAATTTTCGCGGTTATCAGTTTAAAAAATATCTTAACAAAAAGACAGAGACATAAAAATACATTAATATTTAGGTTATTTCTTTATTTATTTAGGTAAAACAATTATTAACTTCCGAAGAATTTTATATAAATAGAAATATAAAAAAGCAATTAAAATATATCAACGGAAAACCCTTACGTTTTATAAATTGTATCTACGCACAATCTTTTATAAAGTGCCCAATACGATAATATCAACTCCACTCCCAACTAAGATAAATCAGTTACAATGCTCTAAATAACACAGTCCAGCAAAAAAGGCTAGATACTATTTTAGGATATATAAATATCATCGTATATTTCCCGAAGGTCTATCATCATGTGAATATGAAATATTTTCTAGTCATTTGTAACAATTCTTTTAGGTATAAAGATAATTGAAAGTGTGAGTTATGAATAACAAACATTTTGATCGTTTATCCAGAATTATTGAATACTAGCGGTCCGCCCCGGCTTCGCCCGTGGTACATATTTACGTTTTCTCTACATAAAAACCATCCTCGTACTTCAAGGAATATAATAAAAAAAGAATTATCGAAATCGGTTCAGCCGTTCTCGAGTTATGCGCTTACCAACACATTTTGCGATTCATTTTTATTATATATTATAGATTATAGATTTTAATTGAAATGCATTTAACCTCGTCATATTTCCAAACAAATTGATGATAACAGTGTTTTAGTCAAAACATTATTCGGTTTTGTCTGTTAGTACGTGAAATCGCGGCGAACCACATATCTAACGTGATTAAATTAATGATGTTCACATGTTTATCGATAAATACATCGATGGGTGTATTTCAATACATCACTTATATGCGATACGTCAACGTCTTTGTCTTGTTATGTGATGAGAAAGCTTCTTGGTTCAAGGAAAAACTTCAGGTTACAGTGATGATATTATATGTATTTATTTACGAAGGGTCATCAGCATATTTTATGATCATACAATTCATTTAAATATAAAATTTTATATTACAAATTGGGATGTTTTGAATATCAATAGCTGAAAAATATAATTCATAATCAAGAAAGATTAACGCAATGTGAAATAAATTCACCATAATTTAAAAAATCGATATAGTTTTAAAACCATCGATACCACACTTGCACATCACTACGCACAACATTAATCCAGTACAGCACTAGCACGCATTCTTGCGTGAAACCAGACTCAATAATTAAACGTATTTATCAATCGCAGAGCGCCATTTGCAAGCTGCAAGCTAACATACATACATGATGATTATTATAGCACTAACTACTACTATTGTAGTAGTTACTTGTATGCCATTTGTATGTTCCTGTTTCATAGCAATACATCTGAAGCGAGTAAAACTCAATGTGTATTAACAACTAGCTGTGCCCCGCGGTTTTATCCGCATTGTTCCGCTCCTGTTGGTCTTAGCGTGATCCTATATAGCCTATATATCGATAAATGGGCTATCTTACACTGAAAGAATTTTTCAAATCGGACCGGTAGTTTCTTAAAGAATGATAAATACGAATTACGATCGGTTGGTGGTTGATATTTAACTTTTTATATATTGCACGTGTGAAACATAAATTAGACAATCTGCATTATAATACAGAAACAACATAATAAAAAATATTATCGAGATATAAAATATAAACCACGACGTACGTACTTAAATTTGAATTGAAAAACTACGAAATACCATGAATTTTTATTCAAAAAGGTTCTAGAATTTTGAGAAAGATTAATTTAAGAATTCCTAAAACGAATGCTAAAACTTGAAACGCGTCATACTATCTGTACTAAAATTCTGATGGATTTAGGAGACGTTTCATTTATTCACATCTTTACAGTGGGATTTATTTGAGGAATAACGTTGTGGTTAGTGATGTGACAGACTAGAATATCGATAACGTCGTTTATGTCGTGATATCGATAAAGTCAGTTTTATTTTAGTGATGTAATTTATAGACGAAGTTTTAAGTATAAAATGTATTGAAATCAAATTTTATGTATTGCATGTTATTTGTCTTATTTTTAGTGGCTATCTACAGTTATATTATAAAGAGGCAAGATGTTTTGTACATTTTATACGTAACTAATAAATTTAACACTATCATTCATAATAATTAGGAAGAGTTTAAATCATTTAATCACGGAACAAATACCCAAACCGATACCCATATTATCACTTCAATCGTTACCGGTATCGTTACTTAGTACCGCTCTATTTATAATAAAAAAATTTGCATATAACATATTGCTGTAATGTCTGCTATTATAGCAATTCGTGCTTTGAATTGTATATCAATCTTTTAAATAGTTATGGTTAAGTGAATCTCACGACATTTATAATATCTTTATGTCCTTATAGCTTTTCGCCCGCAGCTTCGCCCGCGTAGTTAAGGAAACCCCATTTAGTATAGTTACCGTTCCCGTGGGATTTTTGGGATGAAAACGATCCTATATTATGTTAATCTAAGTAACCCTCAATGTGTGAGCCAAATTTCATGAAAATCGGTTCCACAGTTTTTGCGTGAAGAAGTAATAAACAAACATACAAACTTTCGTCACAGTATTACAGTACTCCAAAATTAATAATGCGCATGCAGATCTTCGCTAATTATCGTATTCCCAGAAACACCCGAATCACCCCGAATCATTGAATCGTAAGTGCCCTAAACAATGCACTTGCATCTTGCACCTTGTTCGAAAGAAATAGGAGTCAATTCAGAGTCATACACAATCGAAAACAATTCGGGCGATAGGTGACGGTAGCCTGTCAGTCAAAAAATTCAAAAATCCGTCAGTCGTCTTTATATATTGGTGGTGACCGCACGTATTATCTCTGTATGGAATTATATAGAGCTGCTGTTACATACCCTTCTTAGTTTTGTTACAAAGTTGAATTTTCCGGTAAAATGATTATTTACACAGGTAGCAGATAGCAGTGGGGAAAGTGAAAATTAATAAGAGCATAATGAAAGTTCTGACCATTCTACGATATCAGAAATAGAGATAATCCCTGATTCTGTAAATCCTTTGGACTGAGATTTTAATGATTAGATTTCTCAATTTAAATGTAAACCAGTGTTTGAAAACCATTTTTTTAAATATATACTTTGTCTTATTTTAACCTTCCATACATCCATCATTACGCCAGCTTCAGTAAGACAATTTAATAGTTCTAAGTATAGAATTTTCCAAGTAAATCAATACAACAAATATATTATATTCGCAATCGTGTGGCTTATCCTCGCTATTAACTTACATTGAATTATCGAAACAAATTTCGTTGCTTATCTCTTTTACCATAAAATCACAATAAAACTCATAGTTCTAATAAACTACGCATGAAGAAAATACATTTAACCACTCTATATACATATCGTCTTCGGAGGCTCGGGGAATATGACAGTAGCCGAACAGTGACGAATTTTTCTATGCGCATTATCAGTTTGGGAGTACTGTACAATATTATTTCCTACAGTAAGGAAACGCCTTTGATGTCGCGCGATGCCGCCGCCAGCGTAGGTACTTACGCTGCCACACGAAAATACGCTAGGGTTGCAACAAATGGGGAATAAAACAATTGTGATTATTAATATTATGATGAAATCATTTATTCATATGTACATTCAAAATAATTGCGATTATTAAATCTGATGTAATTATTTGTTCATAAATATATAATTACAGATATTGCACTGCTAAATATTATTTACGTGGACACTTTATTTTTGGATGTTCTTAATTGTACATTATACCATTTAACTAAGTAATGCATTCGCATTGGGATGTACAATCTGATTAGAAAATAATGAGGACAACATATACATAGCTTTGATTTTAATTCAACAGATACAATTAATACAATCTTTCTGAAATATTGTTTCCTTCTGGGATTTCAATGTAGATTTACATCCGTAAACGGAACAGTTTTTGCGCGCCATAATAGAATATGTAAGTACCTATGTAATATAATACAATTATTACACAAAAAATACGACTGCGTCGTCCTTTCGCGATAGTTAATGCAAACTCAGCGTGATTGCATTAAGCGGCCCGCGTCGCCCGACCCCCCGCCAGTTCCCCTCCGTTTCTCTGCACAAGTACATTCGTCGCCATACTGTAGGAAATATGGTAATACTGTGCTTTCGTATTTATAATATTTGTAGGTTGGTAGATAATTCTTTAAACACTGCGCCATTTAAAAATATAGTTATATAATTTACTAGCTGCGCTCCGCAGTTTCACCTGCGTGACTCCGCTCCTGTTAGTCTTAGCGTGATGATATTATATAGCCTTTAGCCTTCCTCGATGAATGGGCTATGTAACACCGAAAGAATTTTTCAAATCGGACCAGTAGTTCCTGAGATTAGCGCGTTTAAACAAACAAACAAACTCTTCAGCTTTATAATATTAGTATAGGTTCATTATTTAGTTATCTTCATTCAACCCTATACATTTAATTATCTAGATAAAACTAAAGGGCCACCTAATAACTCTAATGCAGCGTAATTCCAAAACAATAACTTACAAAATAAATGGTTGTTTAAGCTGTACAAAGTAGGACGTTAAGTATTCCGATTAAGTTGAAAACTTAGTCGTTTATATGATAAACAACTAAAGTTAAGTGTAACCGTAGTTTATCTTGGCCTTAATTCAACCTTTAAGGTCAGAGGCCTATCCACATAGTGAAGAAATTTGTTTACTTCTGTCCATCACTACATAGTACAAAACAAAGTCGCTTTCTCTGTCCCTATGTCCCTTTGTACGCTTAAATCTTTGAAACTACGCAACGGATTTTGATGCGGTTTTTTTTAATAGATAGAGTGATTCAAGAGGAAGGTTTATATGTATAATAACATCCATTAAATAGTGGAAAAGTACTGTTATTTTTGAGGTTTCTAATGTGATGTCGTAAAAAATTACATTTTTTCCGCTGACATTGCAAACGCAGGCTGAACCCTACGAGTTTTATCAAAATAATGTACTAAGTATTATACACATTGAAAAGGTCTACAGAAAAGTCCGCGATGGTATATGTCTATCTCTTATGGATAACCCACAATAACTTTTTTTGTCATTAACTTTTTACGACAAATAATGGCTAATTTTCGAAGCGATTTTAACCAATACAGCATTAATCCTTAACCAATTAAATACCTTGAATACATTGTTCATTTAATATAGATCTACTTATATGGCCCTTTACACCGTATGATTTAAGTGAATATTTTCGAAGATATTACAGATTTAAAAATTGCGGGACGTAGCGTTTGCGGCGGTACCGGCCGGCCGCCCGGCTATATATTTTATACCCGTGCGAAGCCGGAGCGGGCCGCTATGTTTTTATATACAACGTTCACAGTTTTTCTGTAGTGTATTTAGTATCAGCATTGCACCCGTGCGAAGCCGGGGCGGGTCGCTTGTATGTTATAATTCCCACATGTATATATAAAATATCGTGCCGAAGTGTTTATTCACGATAATAAGTAGAAAAATGAAGTGTTTAATTTTGTTTAAATTGAAGCAAATAACAGCTTTATTTCGTACTAGCTTCCACCCGCGGCTTCGCCCGCGTGGTGTTTTTTCGCAATAAAAGGTAGCCTATGTTCTATCTCAGGGTCTAAATCTCTTTATTTGCATAATAAATAATAAATCTCTTTATTTGCATAATGTGTGTACAAAGATAACAAATTACATTATAGGTCGAATCAACACATTAGCCATGAATGGCGTGCAAATTATATTATCAGCTCCGCAACATTATTTTATATAAAAAGTACATTATTTCATTGTCTTACATAAAAGGTACACATTATATATTATATTCATTAGTCAAGATAAAAAATTCAATGTCACAAATTTAAATAATCCGATACATTATAAAAATTTTTATTATTTAGCCACTCATACAGTTTTGTCTTAAAAGGACCGATATTTAACATTTTTATAGATTCCGGAAGTTTATTAAATATACGAATACACATAGCATGACAATTTTTGGTATATAAAGTGGTCCTGGGTGTTTTATTATAGACAAGTCGATTTGGATGACGGTGGTCGTGGCTGTATATGTCTTGGGCCGTGCTAAAAGATACTTATGTCTTTTTACAAAAATACAAATTTCGTAAATATATAAGCACGGCAAAGTTAACAACTTGAGTTTAATAAATAGCGGTTTACACGATTCGTACGGACCTACGCCACAAATCGCGCGTATACATTTTTTTTGGGAGATGAACGCTTTTCTGACGCCATTACCCCAGATTATAAGACCGTATCTCAAGATAGATATTACATGAGCGTGATAAGTCGATAGAGTGGTTCTTAAATCCGTAATTTTTCGTAGGCGCCTCAGGGCATATACAAATTTATTCACTTTACTACAGACCTTATTAATGTGTGATGACCATTTAAGTTCATTGTCTAAAACAATACCTAAAAATGAAGTTTCACTTTTTTCTTCCATTATTACATCATCATATTCTATTTTTTAATTATTGCGCGGAGGATTTGAAAATGTCATGTAGTTAGATTTAGTAAGATTGATTTTAAGATTATTTGTGCTAAGCCATTTTATCATTTTGTCCAAATTATTTATAATGTCGTTGTTAAAATTCATAATGTCAAAGATTTTTATGTCAGATTCAAAAATTATCGATATGTCATCCGCGTATAGAATTATTTTACGATTTGTTATGTCTATAATGTCATTAATATAAAACAAAAATAAAATAGGCCCCAGGACACTTCCTTGAGGTACACCACACTGGTTAGATATATATTCTGATTGGTATGTTTCTTTCTCATTAGTATTATTAGTCCGAGTAATAATAACACTTTGTTTTCTATTTTTTAGATATGATCGGAACCAATCTAACACAATCCCCCGAATCCCATATGCCTCTAATTTTTTTAATAGTAATTCATGAGACACTCTATCGAACGCCTTTGACATGTCAAAGTATAATACAGTAGTCAATATTTTTGCGTCGATGTTTTGAAGAATTGAATGTGTTAAGGAATAAATTGCATCATTGGTAGATTTGTTTTTTTGAAAGGCGAATTGTTCATCTTTAATTATATGGAACTTATCACTGAACTCACTCAAACGCAAAGACATACATTTCTCAAAAATTTTGGATATGATAGGTATAAGAGTAATGGGTCTATAGTTTTCTATGTTATTTTTATCTCCTTTCTTAAACAAGGGGGTAATAATAGATATTTTTAGTTCTTCAGGAAAAGAACCACAAGAAAAGGACAAATTAATTAAATGTGTCAGTACGGGTACCAATTCTGCTTGACATTGTTTAATAACTTTGGTACACACCTCGTCATATCCCTCTGCGGTGGTATTATTTAATGACATAATTTGTGTAAAAACTTCCGTTTCAGACATAGGTCTCAGGTACATAGAAGAGGGGTTATTAGTAATACTGATTTGATTATGAAAGTTTTGATTTGGATTAACGCTACCAATATTATTGAAGTATTCATTGAAAGAATTAGCTATTTGAGATGGGTCTGTGATTGTTTGAGTGTTTAGTGTAAGTGAATCAATTTCGGTATATCTGTTCTGAGAGTTTAGCTCGTGTTTTATTATTTGCCAAGTTGATTTACACTTATTTTTACTTTTATTCAAATAATTAATATTACAATTTTTTTGTGCCTTATATATACAACTACGCAAAATTTTCGAGTATTTTAAATAAATAGATTTATTTTGATGCGATTTTATTTGGTAATAACGATACCTTAAATTTCGTTTAGTATTGCAACTAACTTTTAATCCCTTTGTTATCCTATTATTGCTGCTATTTCTTAATTTAATTTTGATCAACGGAAAACATAATTTATAGAAGAGGCAAAATGAAATATAAAGATTGTCTGAAAGAACATAGGCTACCTTTTATTGCGAAATATATAAAGATTGTCTGTGCCAAATTTCATCAAAATCGGTTGAGAGGTTTAAGCGGAAAAGCGTAACAGACAGACAGACAGAGTTACTTTCGCATTTATAATATTAATATACATATAGTAGGGATAACATTGACACGAAAAATTAAAGTAAAGGCTCATTGCCCAAATAAATTATTAAATGTATAATCGTAATAGATATCTACCACAAAAGATTGTTCAATAACTATAGGTACATATAACCCATGAAGTCTTTACACAATATTATAATATGTAACATTTCATGAAAACATTTTTATATTACATTTGTACATTAAAATTCATCCCAATGTATTTTTTGACAACGAACATCCATAAACGCGCAGACAGAGTTGTATTCTATTATAGTTCTGATAATCTATACTTCTATACTAATATTATAAAGAGGAAAGGTTTGTATGTATGTATGTATGTATGTATGGTTTTCACGCATAAACTACTGGACAGATTTGGATGAAATTTGGCACAGATAATCTTTAGACCCTGAGAAAGAAAGGCTACCTTTTATTGCGAAATATGTACCACGGGCGAAGCCGGGGCGGACCGCTAGTAATTTTATATACGAGAACTTTTTTTTTCTTCAATATAAGGAATATTGAAGAAAAAAAAAGTTCTCGTACTTTCTTTCTTTGTAGAAACAAAGTGATATCCTTATCATTAGATTTACCCAATAAATATAAAGTAGGTATATACGGTATAAAGTTCTAATATTAACATACGTACGAAGCCGGGGCGTGGCACTAGTCATTAACTTGACAAGACATTGACTCGGGCATTCACACTAAATGTGTTCAAGTAGAAATATCTTTACACTTGGCTGAAAGTATGAATAACGTATGTCACGTGGTTAATTATAAGAAATATCTTTTAGGAATATCCGCCATTTTTCTTATATTTGCTCATTCTTAAATGTAGTTGAAGATGAAAAAAATGATTAATCATCTATTATCCCTACATAGTATAAAACGAAGTCGCTTTTTCAGTCCCATCAGTGTCATCCCTCCGTTACATCTTTAAAACTACGGAACGGATTTTGATGCGGTGATCTTGAATAGATAGAGTAGCTCTCGAGGAAGGATTTAGTATATTATTTATTAGGTTTTAGATAAAGCGGGCGAAGTCGCGGACGGAATTTGCTACATAAAAATTATGGTTTATAATATTTAACTAACTTTCCGTCCGCGAATACATAATTATTTAGAGTACAGATATCATAACAAACATAGTTTTTAGTCAGCCGCAGTTGTCTAAAAAAGTTCTCTTTTCTAGAAGAGACAGAACGTGTGGGCTTATCAATTTTATCATTTCAGTAGAAATAGATAATATTATCCCGGATAAATGTCCCGCGGTTATTTCAGTTCAAAGGAAAGCGTAATACGCTGAAGTAAATAATAATCAACGTTCTAATTTAAGATGTACTTTGTGTAATGTTTACGTTGAAGGAAGTAAGTATTTATTTGGAAATGACTAGATTTTAAATTAAGGAGTCAATAAATATTTCTTTAAAAATATAATAAAACACACGCCTTAGATGGTGTGTCACATTTATTTCACTAAAGCCTGGTTTTCACTTTGATTAGTGCAAGTGCAGGTTATTAGTGCAGATGATTAGTGACTAGGTGTGGACAGCGAATAGAAGCGTGTTCTATTTTTTTGCGAGTGGACTGCGAGTACTACGTCCCGCGCGCCCTCCCTCCCCCCTCACTCACAGCGTGCCTGCCACTAAACACGTCTGTACAGGAGTGTTTAGTGTTTAGCGTTTAGTGCGTTAGCGTCGGACGCTTGTTGTTGTATGAAATGGCAAAGTGGACCGAAGACACAACCTATAAATTTGTGCAGGAGTATCTAAAACATGAACTAAACAAGAAATGGACACTACTCGCACTAGTCACCTGCACTCACACTAATCAAAGTGTAAACCAGGCTTAATACTTATTTTTCATTATTTTCCTTTAAAATTACTTATAACAAAATTATTATACATAATATTATAAATTATAATATTACTTAGTTAGCTGTTTTGACAATATTCTTGATAATATGGTTGTGTTACGTTGTGTGGTCTTCGATTGAAACAAGTTAAAAAGCATAGTATAAAACAAAGTCGCTGTCGCTGTCTTTCCGTCTCTACCTTCTCCCTATAGGGTCATTGCGCTGGTTTTCGTCCAGTTATGGGAGTTGCCAACTTTGTGATGCGAAATAAATATTTTGGAGCACCCTTCCTTAAACATATAATATTTTTATTTAGTCCTTATATAGTCTTCTTTAAGATAATATTAAGTGAAAATAAATCATTTTGACGTATCTTTTTATTTAAATTATTTTCTGCAAAAGTAGGGTATACGCTAGTTTTCGTCCAAAAAAACTGGTTTTCGTCCTAGTGTAAGCTAGTTTTCGACCACCGTGTAGAAAAAGGAGGGTAGGTCAACTATTAAGTTAAAAACCAATTACAGGTAAATATATACTTTTATTTAATCAACATCACAATTTCTAACTACCTTACAGGTTTAGTTTTACTAATAATAATCAATATAACTAGTCAACACTGAGATCTATGTAGCACTTGGCAGTCTTTATATGCGTTAGTGATGACTGTTTAATCATTCGTAATAAAGAAAGGAATGCGTTACTTACAATGAAAATTAATAAAGTAATAATTAAAGGACTGAGAAATTACATCAAAAAACAGAAATATTCATTCTAATACTTTGTTTATCAAATGAAACGTACTATATTAAACACAGCCATAATAATACGTTTTAGCTACTAAAATAAACTATAGTATACCTTACTGAACTATGCATTATTGTCTTACTGATGCCTTTATTAAAGATTCTTCAGTGTACGTAGCGTTTTTTTTTCTAGTTTTCTTAGACTCCTTCGAGGCCATCTAAAAACAATAAGATCTTTCTTAGGATACGTTGAGTAAGTAGAATAAAAAAATATTGCATTGGCAAAACAGACCTAGAATAAAAGATGATACTCAAGTGAATGATAATCAAGAAAAATACAGTGTATTATGTCTGACCTACCCCCATTTATGCTACGAATAATTGACTCTACTTCACATAAGGAGAATGATACATCATACATGACTGAATGAATGACAATATTAGGTACCTACAGCACTCTGGCCCTCACCAATTATTTATAAGGAAGATACTGAATAGAAAACTTTTCAATACGTAAAAAAGACGAAAAGTACCTAATGCAAAAGAATAGCTATTTTTAATTTTTGTCCACTCCAATACTCATTCATGGACGAAAACTAAAACGTTTAAAGCTAAATTTAGTTTTCGTCCACTTCTTTAAATATTTTTTTATTTTGGCAGCACTGACAAAGCAGTGGACGGAAACCAAAAAATCTAAACTAATAGCAATAAAGATCACTTCGGGAGAAACTATTCAGTATTTTAAAGGTCCGATAGAGTAAAAAGAACCTAACAAATATTCACGTAGCTGTTTGAGTTTTCGTCCACTTGGACGAAAACCAAATATTTTGAGAATTTGGTAACCTAGTATCCGTCCACTTAATTTTTCGAAGAGTATTATAAAAAAAGTATAATAAACACTTCTAATTGCGTTTAATAGGCTTATAACTAAACATACGTACCAAAACCATTACGTAAACTAGCTAAAACAGTGATTTAACTTACCATGAACTTTTCTCGCCGGCAAATTTTTCTCTCGCGCGATGACATCTGCAAGGCACGGATGGGAAGCGGCCACTTTTACGTTAATTTTTTGAACTCTCTTCTTGTCAAATCAAATTTTCATGTTGATAGTACTGTTGCTTACACATTATGGAACGTAAAAAGTGCAAACTTGCGCGGGAAGGTAGGTTTGTATTCAAGTTTTACGCACGTGATTGTAGCAGGTCAGTCAAATGGACGAAAACCGAAACTGGACGGCAAACCAGCGCAATTACCCTACCACGGATTTGGATGTGGTTTTTTTCAACAGATAGTGATTCTCGAGGAAGGTATATAATTTATTAGGTTTAAGAGAAAGCGGGTGAAGCCGCGGTCGTAAATACAATGTATAACATTTATAATTTATAATTTTCGTCTGTATATCATATTAAAAAGTCAGCGTCGAGTGGCGTCGAGGAAAAAAATGTTTATCACAAAAATATTAAAATTACCGTGTGTTGGAAAATAGTTAATTAAAAAAGTTCGTTTGTTTGTTGTTACGCTTATCGTGTATAATAAACCAATGTTCACTCATCGAGATAGTATGTACTACGTACTAGAGAGGCGATCGCTACTACACTCTCTTTAACACGAGCTAGAGGCAAGAATCACAAGTCTCTTCAGTCTGTGCCGGACTGTGCCCCCCGCTTGCCGCGTCAACACGTGTTATTGCTCTGTTCAAAATGCCTTCGTGTGTGCTAAGATATTGTTTTAACAGTTCCTATAATACAAACAAAGCCCGAGGAGTGACTTTTCACCAGTAAGTTTCCTTACTATGAGTAAGTCATGCATTTTACTAATATTGTTATCATTTTGCGAAAAATCACCACGTGTTCTGCGTTTCGCGCCATTGTTCATAGACTAACAGCACAGACGTGACATTATCGATGAGTCTGTTAAAAAAATGTAACTGGATTTTTTAACTATGAATATACAATATATACTAGGAAAGATTACCGTGGTGTAGTACCTAAATATTTATACTTTTACCCGACTACGCAAAGTAAAACGGTAGGTTATATTAAGTAATATTTATTTATTTACCTATTTTTATTTATTGTGAAGAAATGGAGAAAATAAAATTGCAGCGTAACGACACACTTATTTATTTTGAAAGTTTTAACAAGAATAATCCACGTTTAACAATGGCCAGCTAATATATAGGCTTATCCCCTCCGCGTGGCTGGCTGGTAGGCATGGCGGTGGCATGGCGGCTGGCAGGAGGGGATGTCAACATGGCGGCTTGGCTTGACGGGGGTGACAGGCGACGTCACGTCCGTTACCACAGAACACATATTACTGTCCGTTACACTCGGCCATCCTGAAACAGTTGTTCCCACAGGAACAACAAAAATAATTAGCTCTCTAATAAATCAATAAGATCTTTGGTTTCCATTTGCTCATCCGAACTGCTAGCACTATCAGAAACTGTAACAATACTTTTATAGGGCCTCAACGAATCTGCAGCTACTAACCTACTAAAACTCTTATACCCACGTAAACCCTATATACTTCTAATTTGGTACCTATCATTGCCCAATACTTTCGTTACGACATAAGGACCGGAGCAAGTCGTCAAGTTTAGTGTTAACTTTGGATGCTGAACAAGTAGGTGCTTGACGCGTTAGCAATAAATCACCCTTCTTATATATTATGTGAGCGGATTTTCGTTTCCTATCGAAGTTACGTTTCATTCTAGCGCTCGCTTTTAGTATCCTGACATTGCACCATATAAAACCAATCCGCTACTTCGAGACGATTCACGTTCATAGTGTCTACTGGATGTCTACTTAACGCATCTACATGTTTCATTCGTTCCCCCGGCCTATACTCTACGCTTATATCGTTATCTTGTATAGAAAGCCACCACCTTGCGATACGTGGTATAATGTCACGTTTTGTAAGCGTAGCGCGGACTGCTGTACAATCAGTAACAATCTTAACCCTTTTTTTCCTACTATATATACGCGAAAATGACGCAAGGAGTCTACTACGGCAAGAGTTTCCAGTACATAACTATGATACATGCTTTCCTCTTTACTTGTCACCCTACTAAAATATAAAACGGGTCGCAACGTACCATCAATCTGTTTTTGTAGAAGTATACCGGCTATTCCTAATTTACACGCGTCAGTATGTATTTCTGTAGAAAGCACAGGATCGTACATAGCTAACACAGGCTCGGAACACAAACACTTTTTTTAATTGTTCGAAACTATTGTTTTGATCACTACTCCATATCCACGAAGCTTTCTTCTTAGTTAAATCGGTAAAAGGGCGGGCAATGATAGCAAAATTGTAAATAAACTTACGAAAATAACTACACAACCCGATAATTATTGACGCACACTATGAACATTGGTCGGTGTTGGAAAACGAGACACCGCTTATAACTTTGAATCGCCCGGTTGAATACCCTAAGCCGATATTTTATGACCTAAATACGTTATTTCATTTTGCAAGAACGAACACACCGGAAGGAAGTTGGCGCGGAAAGTTTTTTTTTTTTAATTATTAATATCTCAAAAAATTGCTCCTTAAATGCTCCATCAGAATCTGTAATTGCTCCACTTCTATAATTATTAGTTTATTTATAATTAATTTTTAAAAAAATCCAAATACTGAAAACTTGATTTCCCTATAGAATGAAAAATATTCACTTTTCATAAAAAAAATTTTTACAAAAAAATTGCTCCCGATTTGCTCTATCAATTACAAAAAAAAAATTATTTAATTTTGATAATTTTTACAATAATTAACTGAAAAACTATGTTTGCATAGTTAACTACCTACTGCGCTGTGACGTCATCAATTGTCGTTGCGATGCATAAGGGCCATATTTACATGTATCAGCACTGCAGCGATATCTATAGACCTTAATGTTTATGTTTTCTTATTTATATTATTTACTAGATTTCCGCCCGCAGCTTCGTCCGCGTTTTCAAAGGAAAACCCGCATAGTTCCCGCTAACGCAAACGATAGCAACTTGACACCGAAACATGAAACAAGCGACTGAAACACAAATTAATTAAAAATTACTTGAAGTTTTAATAATACGAATAAACGTAGGTAATATGCGAGTTTAGGGATGGGTAGGGAAATGTTTATAAACATACCTATAATAAGAATGATTTTAAATACATAATAATATCTGTTCCTTTCAACATTTGCTAGATGAAACTAAATAATTAAAATATGTCGCATGGATATAGAGTATAAATAGCAACATAAGGTAAATTTTAAATAATAATATTATTCCCAGCATTAAATGATAAAACTTATTAGGTAATGTCATTTCATGGTACTTTTATATTAAATTGTAATATGATTGTGTTTTATTTAATTATTTATTTTTATATTAGAAAGATAAGTAAAATAGAATATTAAATAAACAACGGAACCGTATTTTTAAAAGGCTAATATTATCTATGCGACATAATATTTTCATTATTTAGTTTCATCTAGCAAATGTTGAAAGGAACAGATATTATTATGTATGTATTTAAAATCATTCTTATTATAGGTATGTTTATAAACATTTCCCTACCCATCCCTAAACTCGCATATCACGTTTATTCGTAATATTAAAACTTCAAGTAATTTTTTTTAATTACTTTGACTGACCGGTTGGCGTTGGTAGTGGCCCTGCCTTCCAAGCCAGAGGTTGTGGGTTCGATTCCCACCCGGGGCAAATATTTGTGTGATGAACATAGATGTTTGCTCTGTGTCTGGGTGTTAATTATTTAAATAAGTATTTATTTAAAATTATATATGTATGTTTATCAGCCATCTGGTTTCCATAACACAAGCGAAAGCTAAGTATGGGATCAGATTGTGCCGTGTGTGAAAACTGTCCTGAAATATTTATATTTAATTAATTTGTGTTTCAGTCGCTTGTTTCATGTTTCGGTGTCAAGTTGCTATCGTTTGCGTTAGCGGGAACTATGCGGGTTTTCCTTTGAAAACGCGGCCGAAGCCGCGGGCGGAAATCTAGTAAATAATATAAATAAGAAAACATAAACATTAAGATCTATAGATATCGCTGCAGTGCTGATACATGTAAATATGGCCTTTATGCATCGCAACGACAATTGATGACGTCACAGCGCAGTAGGTAGTTAACTATGCAAACATAGTTTTTCAGTTAATTATTGTAAAAATTATCAAAATTAAATAATTTTTTTTTTTGTAATTGATAGAGCAAATCGGGAGCAATTTTTTTGTAAAAAATTTTTTTATGAAAAGTGAATATTTTTCATTCTATAGGGAAATCAAGTTTTCAGTATTTGGATTTTTTAAAAAATTAATTATAAATAAACTAATAATTATAGAAGTGGAGCAATTACAGTTTCTGATGGAGCATTTAAGGAGCAATTTTTTGAGATATTAATAATTAAAAAAAAAAAACTTTCCGCGCTAACTTCCTTCCGGTAACGAACACTTACTCATGTTTAATTTTAAATTTTCTACTTCAAGTTTGACAAGTACCGCTTGCAAAATGTCTAAGCCTGACATAACGTCATTCGAGGGTAAGAGTTAATCGTCCAGAAATGCCAAAATTTCACGTTTACCATGTTTGTTTTTAACATTATTATTTTCAGTTCTACCTACAAATTCAACTATTTTATTTATCAACCGCATAAAAACGGATGGCGCGTTTCGCTAAACCGAATGGAATACGAGTGTACTCAAAATGACCCTGAGGTGTTATGAATGCAGTTTTGTGTGTATCTTCATTACTAACACCACAGACTAATAATAATATACTACGTATACAACACGTAATTATTGATGATGGCTTTGAACCATATCTAAACTCGTAAAATATTAATTGTGGCCCGCTAATTTCGAAACCTGATCGTCTATGTTTGGCAATGGAAATCTATCTTTCACGGTAATAGCATTTAAGGCACGGTTATCAACACACATCCTACTGTCACCGTTTTTCTTTTTGACTAAAATGACCGGAGATGCATAACTAGATTCAGACTCTTTGATAATCTCGGCATCTAATAAATCACTTTAGACTGAACTACTGCTTGTTCGCTATGCGATAATCGATAAGGCTGGCGGTAAATAGGCTGATCACTAGTAAGCTTTATTTTCATTTGCACTAAACCTGTGCACCCTAGATCTTTTGTACCATTAGCAAAACAATGTTTATATTGTACCACAGACTAATAATAATATACTACGTATACAACAGACGGTGCACTCCATACAAAAAAAGTTGCACTATGAATTTACGCAATTAAAGCGCCAGTGGGGAAATAACGTACTACATGTTCGATTATATCTCTTAGTCTTTTGCTTTTAACACACTAGATGGCACGTTAAACACTGACTTGATGTTCTTTTCCTTCCAGAGCCACTAGATGGCACTAATGTAAATATATGTACACGTACCTTTTATTTTCAAGTCTTTGGCGTCAAGTGTCAACTGTCAACTGTCAACATAATATTTTGTACCTACTCGGATTTTAGCTGACTCACAGAGTACCTACATTATTATGACTGGTATTTAGTTCAGTTTATTTACGAGATTCTGTCAAAACCAAAACGAGAAGCTTTGTTTGTTTTCGTTTTTAATTGTTGAAAAATAAGTGCTAAATATGATTGATGGACTGTGAGGTTATGTAGAATCTACAGGCAGAAAAACGGCAGAAAATAAGCTTTATATGGTAAACTGATATTTTCTCTGAACATAAATTTTTACAAACATGATTTTTAATGATTGGTTTATGGATTTGTAACCCAATATAAGATTGTTTTATTACAGACTTATTGCTTACGTTCGCAATAACAAATTTGTTCAAGAGAGGAGAAGAATTCATCCATCCCAAATGTAAATACGATTCTCCACAAAAACATTGTAGACACAAGAAAGGGATTTCTACATTTGCTACTAAGAAGGATATGGGATCATGAAGGATTTCATCTGTTTTAATACCAGTAAAATGGAATGAGCGCCGTGGCCGTGACTGTGTTTGGTACATAAAGAATGACAAACATTCAACTTAAAATTATTATGAGTGCATTACGGGCAAACACACAATAAGTTGTCCTTTGACTAAGATGTACTTAATTTTAAGGAACACTAAAATGGATGGCTAGAATAGGTATAATCGCATACATAGTATTTATTTCTAGTCTGTTGTATAAATAATCAAAGACTACAAAATATATAGTGAACTATGTCTTTAATATTAATTCTACAGTTTACAGTGTAGTGTGTAATCTATTGTATGTGTGCGTCTAGAATATATAGTCCTGTTGCTCTACAGTTTAAGCAGTTCAATACAAGCTTACAGTCGAGTCAAGTGTTTCATTAACCACCAACCATTGCATGGCAACCCTGCCAGTTTTGTAAATTGTAGTCTACCTAACCTGACTGTTGGTTTTGATTTGTATCACACAAAGAATACTATACCAAATTTCAAGAAATAAGAATTAAATATTTGATTAACTTTTACTAATATACAGGAGCTTATATACATCAAACAAGACCAAAGCAGGGCTTTGGAGAAAGTGTGTATGGACAAAGACCACAATACATATGGTGCGGACAACTGCATGAAAAGCATGCAGTAAGGGACATTAAATAAATAAATAAATAAAACACATTTATTGTCAAGATCACAACACGAGATACATTTATAAACGAAGGAAAAACAAAAAGAAATAAAAAGAAAAATAATTAAATAAAAATAATCTTATTCCTAAGAACTGTAATGTGGCAGTGAGTGACCTGACAAATGGAGCCAACTCAGTATATGATGGCAAGGTGATTAATACCTCACCACCACTGATTTTCAGTGACCCCAAGTGACTATTGGAGTTTCAGTCTAGAATTGTATATAATGATAATTTAACATGAGTATAATATACTCATGTTAAATTATCATATTATTATGTGAAAGATATATTTCTATTAATATGATAAATACTAATAAATAAATACATCAGTTAAAACATGATATACATATATATACATATATATATGTATAGGTAGATATAATATCAGTATGTTATATGATATAATATATTATGTATATACTTAATGTAAATAAATAAAATGAAATTATGTATATGTTACCGGAAATGTATGAAATCAAGGAATTGTATACAAATCCTAGTGGTCTAAGATCCGAATATAAGTCGAAATGCAACGGCGTGATAATAGAATGAGACCAATTTTACAATAAATTAAGTGTATTAAAAATGGTTTGACTGGAAAAATCCTGGACAGGATATTTTTTATTAATTATTAAAAAAAAATTATTTTCATTTTTTATTAATTGCAGTTTCGAGATAATAAAACAAACGTTATTTGAAGACTTTTTAACGAATGGGTCTCAAACTAATAGGAAATGTGTACAATGCCGATGCCACTTAGGAAATGTATAAAATATTGTTTAATAAACTATTTAATGCATACATATCCTAGTAAATATAAAAATGAATCGCAAAATGTGTTGGTAAGCGCATAACTCGAGAACGGCTGAACCGATTTCGATGATTCTTTTTTTATTATATTCCTTGAAATACGAGGATGGTTCTTATGTAGAGAAAACGTAAACATGTACCACGGGCGAAGCCGGGGCGGACCGCTAGTATCCTAGTAAATGTATAATCTTCCTTGGAATTATATATAATTCCAATATCGTATTAGGAAATGTAAATAAAGTAAATGATTTCTGTAATAAAACACGTTGTTATTTTTTTTTATTATAGCACTTATTGAGACAATCGGGTAACAGTCTTACCGTAAAATAATAATAATATGTTATATTATCTTACTAATTAACATTTCTTAAATCAACTTATATTCAATCAAATCAAATTTTCATTTATTTAAGGGTGCTATTACCGATTTTTAACAAAAAACGTTATTTTACGGTACCATTTTAACTCAAAGCAATTACACGTGAGAACAAAGTAATATCTTAATTTAAAGATAATATATTCAGATCTACGATCATCTTATAAAAATTGTACGACGTCATACAAAATTGTCGCTGAAATACGATTTTCCCAGCACAATGATCGCATAAAATGCAAAAAAATGGGGTCTAAAACGGTACAATTTTAAGAAAATTAAAAGCCTAATCTATCTTCTTACCTATAAATTATTGAGGGATGAGGAGGATGAGGGAGGGAGGGAAGTCCTTTATAGATTCTGATAATTTTTTTGTATCTAAATCAAAATTTTATTTCAATTATTAGCTAAATTAAAAATACTTGTTGATTTCTTCATACATTTTGCTCTCGCGGGTCGTCAGACCGCGCTCAGAAGCGCTCTTGGAAGGACGGGTGTATCGCTCCTTGTCCCAAAAATAAAACGAATTAGAAAAAGATTATTGTGCGTGCACTGTCGTTTTCGTGATTTGAAATATTTGATACTTTTCAGATGCTCTTTTTTATGGGTTGTTGAATAGATTGGTGGGGTAAAACAATTCAAGATGGCGTCGACGAAAATTTGACTTTTTTTCGTGATGGGTGTCATTTTCATAGTTTTTGGGGTAGCTATTAACGAATATGAGGTCAAAACTGAAATCCAAGATGGCGCCGACGAAAATTGTACATCTTTTCGTCATGGGTGTCATTTTCATGGTTTTTGGGGTAGCTATTGACCAATATGAGGTCAAAACTAAAATCCAAGATGGCGCCGACGAAAAATTTGACATATTTTCGTCATGGGTGTCATTTTCATAGTTTTTGGGGTAGCTTTAACGAATATGAGGTCAAAACTGAAATCCAAGATGGCGCCGACGAAAATTGTACATCTTTTCGTCATGGGTGTCATTTTCATTGTTTTTGGGGTAGCTATTAACCAATATGAGGTCAAAACTAAAATCCAAGATGGCGCCGACGAAAAATTTGACTTTTTTTCGTGATGGGTGTCATTTTCATGGTTTTTGGGGTAGCTATTAACGAATATGAGGTCAAAACTCTAATCCAAGATGGCGCCGACAAAACTTTTACATCTTTTCATCATGGGTGTCATTTTCATGGTTTTTGGGGTAGCTATTAACGAATATGAGGTCAAAACTATAATCCAAGATGGCGCTGACGAAAAATTTTACATCTTTTCATCATGGGTGTCATTTTCATGGTTTTTGGGGTAGCTATTAACGAATATGAGGTCAAAACTATAATCCAAGATGGCGCTGACGAAAATTTGACTTTTTTCGTGATGGGTGTCATTTTCATGGTTTTTGGGATAGTTATTAACGAATATGAGGTCAAAACTAAAATCCACGATGGTCGTCGAATTTCAAGATCGTGTCATGGTAATACTGTCGCGTTATGGAGCAAGGCGGCGATTTTGGTATCTATGAATCTGACACGTTTTCTCGGCACACACGTTCTTTTTTTTATTATCTTCGTTTAAATGTTTTAGATAAACTTTATTTTAAAAAAAGTTTAGCGAATATATTTAAAGTTAATAATATCTGTCAGAATATAAACACAGATGATGATTGCCACAGAGATGCGTTTTATATTACATTTCTAAATTCTAATATTTTGGATTTAGAAATGTAATATAAAACACAACACACAATTTTAAAGACTTTCTACAAAACTGTAGTTGTTAACGTTTTAGTTATTTTATTTAAGTTTACTTTAAAGGAGTAAGAAAAATATACCTAATTATCGACGGTTACATTGGGGATTTGGTAATACCTACATAGCTGTTTCAAAAACCTTGATAATGACACCCATGCCGAAAAGATGTAAGAGTTTCGTCGACACCATCTTGGATTTTAGCTTTGACCACATATTGGTAAATAGCTACCACAAAAACCATGAAAATGACACCCGTGATGAAAAGATGTAAAATTTTCGTCAGCGCCATCTTCGATTTTAGTTTTGACCTCATATTGATTAATAGCTACCCCAAAAACCATGAAAATGACACCCGTGTCGAAAAGATGTAAAATTTTCGTCGGCGCCATCTTGGATTTTAGTTTTGACCTCATATTGGTTAATAGATACCCCAATAACCATGAAAATGACACCCATGACGAAAATATGTAAAATTTTCGTCCGCGCCATCTTGGATTTTAGTTTTGACCTCATATTGGTTAATAGCTACCCCAATAACCATGAAAATGACACCCATGACGAAAATATGTAAAATTTTCGTCCGCGCCATCTTGGATTTTAGTTTTGACCTCATATTGGTTAATAGCTACCCCAAAAACCATGAAAATGACACCCGTGTCGAAAAGTTGTAAAATTTTCGTCGGCGCAATCTTGGATTTTAGTTTTGACCTCATATTGGTTAATAGATACCCCAATAACCATGAAAATGACACCCATGACGAAAATATGTAAAATTTTCGTCCGCGCCATCTTGGATTTTAGTTTTGACCTCATATTGGTTAATAGCTACCCCAAAAACCATGAAAATGACACCCATGACGAAATGATGTCAAATTTTCGTCGGCGCCATTTTGGATTTGACCTCATATTGTTTAATAGCTACTCCAACTCCTTGAAAATGACACCCATGACGAAAAGATTTCAAATTTTCGTCGGCGCCATCTTGGATTTTAGTTTTGACCTCATATTGGTTAATAGCTACCCCAAAAACCACCCACATTTGCAAATGTGTTTGCTACTTAGGAAAAGTTCAGATTTAAAGATATAGATAATGTGACGAATTTAATTTATTTAATTCCGACTGTTTCTCGGAATAACATACCTACATTTACTAAGAATTGCATACAATGCCGGGTTTAATATATTGCCGGTAACATAATATTATGTATGATAATAATTCTTAAAAAAGTATTTTATACATTTCTTAAAAAGCTTCGATATTGTATACAATAATACAATTCATATTCAAATTGTTGTAAAATAGTCCCACTTTTTTAAGTTGGTTGAATACACTAAAATACTTATAAGGATCGTACCTACTAATAAAAGTAACAAAATGAATTTTTTAAAGTTCCCAGTAATCTTCTGGAATCAATTTCAATAAAAATATAAAAAAAAATATCAAGTATGAAGATGGTCTATAAAATGGATTGCGCTATGTTTACGTGAGCGTGATGTCCCGCGAACCACGTTGCGACGTTAAATATACCTAAATTTGAGTAACGCAGATTTTTGACAGCGTCCTTAAGGTAATCAGTCCCCTCGTCCTGCTGTCCCCGTGTACATGTCGCAGTTGGATTGTATAATCCGCCGTATTACAAACGGCCGGCATTTTGTAATATGCCGAAATTCGTCTTTTTCAAACATTCTACAAAAAGACGGTCGCGAGCCGACGGAGCCCCACTTCGTGGGGCTCCTATTTCTGTATAGTTCTAAAAAACACGAACCTAACCTAACCCACCCCCTTATCCAAACCAAAAAATTCTGATTACGAATTTTCGGCATATTACAAAATGCCGGCCGTTTGTAATTCGGCGGATTATACAATCCGATTGCGACATACATACCCCTCGTCCCGCGTACCTTCCAATATCTTAGATGTTTTACATTTCCGACTGTTAGTTAGGAAATGTATGGATTTCCTAGGAAATGTGTACTATAAAATAATTTATTTCACACATTTCCATGCGATTTTAGGAATTACATACATTTCCTGGGAATTTCATACAATGACGGATTACATACATTTCCGTTAACATATACTTACAATGTTTATAATTATAATGATAAATAGGCAGAAAATAACGGTCTATATAATGTTATGTTATATTATAACCAGTAAATAAAATAAATATTTAATTAAAGTTTATGTGTAAACTGTAATTCGATACAAATGCAGGGTTAGAACAGGATTTTAAAATATGTCTCCGGTATTGGAAACGAAAATTATTAATATTTGTCAAACTGGTTAAATGGTGGTGGAATGTTGTTCCAACACTTATGGCTCTTTCAATTTATGCGTTTCGTATCGGACCGCTAGTCGCTACAGTGCCGAAGCTGTGCGTTTGTCGTACGGCGCACGGCCGGTCGTTTGTTTTCATACAAAATGCACGGTGCGGCAACAGCGCGGCGTCCGTACCGCGAACGCTCGACAGCAGGACGGCAATCTACAGATCACCCATATTTGGCAATCTCGCTTCACCTAATGGCCTTGTTTGTTCAAGCCGAAATGAATTAATTACCTACTGCAAAAATTAAATAATTTAGATTACCAAAAGACAAGGAAAATAAACTTTAAACAAGTGTTCGACCGATTATTACCAAGTAGGTAAATAAATTAATGACAAGACAAGGTAATTAATGCTAATAATTTCCTAAAGAAAACATTTTTTTTCAAAATTTTCACATAATAGGTACTAGTACCTAACTAGACTCAAAAGTTTATGATAAGTCAATGAATGATAAATAGAATATGTTTAAGTAAAATGAAGTAGTTTATTTTACAATAAATTAATCTTATAAATTACCAACTTTCATTCTACGGCTTCAACCGTGTGCCTTATTCAATCCCTGTTCCTACACCTTGAATCCTATTTATGCAACAAAATTGAGATGTCCTTTTTCAACGTAGGTATGTACCGTGTATGTATGTATATCGAAACTTCCGTCAAAATCGGTTCCTGCAGACGCGTGCGGGAATACCTATTTTCTCGTGGTCCCACTATTTTCTATTTTGTCCTACTATGACGGAGTAACTTTCGTATTTATCTACAAAACAGAAATGATTTGATTGTTTGTTTGTTTGTATTGGATAGGATCCGAAACTACTGGATTGATTTGAAAAATTATTTCACCATTCGAAGCAAAAATTATACCTACCTGATGAACATAGGCTACTTTTTATAACGGAAAAATACTTCATTCTTATGGGAATCGATGTCGAAATATTTAATTTTAGGCGCATAAAGAAAAAAAACGCAAAGGATCATTCAAAACCTTTTCTACGGTTTAAATCTCAAAACTTTTTGGTTCATACTTCATATAAAGGTAATCTGATAGGATTATTTAGAAAATAAAACAAGATGACGTAGGTAGGTATTTAACTTTAGTTTCGATTTATTATCATTATGATGATTTCTTGATATTCTTAACGACGCGGTTGGCGCAGAGGTAAAGTAACTGCCTACTGAGCTGACGGTCCCGGGTTCGATCCCCGGTCAGGGCAAATATTTGTGTGATGAACTTGATTATTTGTTTTTGGGTCTGGGTGTTATCTATATATGTATTTATAAAATATTAAATTATATTTATCATCGTCTAGTACCCACAACATAAGCCTTAATTGAGATTACTGTGGGACTAGGTCGATTTGTGTAATATTGTCCTTTAATATTTATTTATAATTTATATACTTATAATTAAATGTGACTAGAAATAATATACTTACTACGGTTTAAGTATAGGTTGTATTATTATTATTATTTTGTAATGAGATCTTGCAATCAAATATTCACACAATCTCGCAAGTTTTCCGACAATTCATTTTTCGTATGAAAACGATCAATACACTATACTCTGTCCATTATATTATTATTTGCTTTTTGACAGCTTCACGCCTATGTAGGATTGTATTGTCTATGTTAAAATGTTATACAAATAATTATCGTACTTCATGGACAGGTCCCGCCCACTTAGTGATGCCTACACAGAATTATTCAATAATGGGTCGATAGATTAGAATAATCGATACAAATACTCTGTAAAATATATCCGATACAGAAAAACTCTTCTATTATGTTATATAATTTAAACGTAAAGACAACCGAATTGTAAGATAGAAACCAATAAATAATAAAATATGTGGTTAGTTTAGTTTTAACATACAATGCATAGATATGTGGTCTTATTATTACATATCTTATTAGTACGTTTACGTTGTAATTATTATTTACGTACCTGATTCGATTTATGATAATATTTTAAATTTATAATTGAAATGGTATCACAATCGATAATCTTTTGAACATCACTTCTGGTATCACCCGTCGAGCTGTCAAAAAGCAATTCTTATAGTGGACAGACTATAGGTACCTACCTAATATAAGCCGCTACAGGAACGCAGTTAGTAATAATTAATAACGGCTTTAACCCATTTACAATATTTTTTATAGGTACTGCAAAGGCAATGAGGTTATGTATTAAAAACGTAGTACACATATATTATTATTAGTCTGTGGTCTGTGATATTATTATTAGTCTGTGTTAAAAACGTGAAAAGTAACGTAAAAACGTCTTAGTGCCATCTAGTATTCGTTTAGCATCGCCAAATCGGAGGAGAATAACTTGTTTATAGTAGTTTCATGAGATGGCGTTGTTTTGAATATAAACTTTTCTGTAAAATTAGTTAAAATCGAGTGAAAATTAAATTAAATAGGTAGGTTCCATTTACAAAAGTATGTAAAAAATTATAAAAAGCAATGAAATTGCAATTAAATCTAATTTTGTTTCTTGCTGGTTAAAATGATACACTTAGCGGCATCTATTGGTAGACGGATGGCATTAATCGTCTTTTGTATGTAGTGAACCAGACATGATTGTACTAATAAACTGATAAGATCTGAATGTTGCTTATTATTTAACGGACCTATTTTTGTCGTTTAATTTTACACCTCCTATACATAAGTCAGTAGTTGAGGGTTGACCTATATTATTAGCATTATAATTGGCAAATCTATGGCAAGCAAGGGTAAGTACCTGGCTATTTGGCTGTAGTGGAGACTCCTGGCAGCTTTCAGCCCTGGTTAGGACCTCTCCCGGCGGCCACACGATAACCTCGCAGCCCATGTTGATGACTTTGATGTACCCGTCTTCACCTGTGAGCAGGGTGGATGGAAGAGAATAGGCCACTCCCTGCAGCTCATGATGCCGAGACGGTGTAACCGCATCGTTGCCGACCTTATTTCCGAGAACCCGCACTTGAATGATGGAAGAGCCAGGTGGAAGTCTCTCTTCGTTGACTGTGACGACTTTAAAGCGATCATGGTCTTCGATAGCCTCAATATCGCAAATGGGATTGGGATCTTGAGTACGATTAAATTTGATTATGCCTTTGCTAACTGTCAATGTCATTCCTTCGCTGTTGATGACAGGCTGACCGATTAAAAGATTAACATCGGCCATTTTGATGCTAGACAAGTAGGCGTGGCATTTCATGGTTATACCGTCAATTTCTAATTGAAATTCGACTTCTCCACGACTCGTTGAGAGTCCACCGGAGAATCCTTTTAAAATGACACTCGTCGGTTTGACATCCAATGACAATGCGTTCGATATTTGTTCGTTTAAAACGTTAACTTGACTGCCGGTATCAATGTATGCTTTCACGTGGATGCCATCGACTTTAACGACCTTTTTGTATATTTCATTATAAGGGCGTAGTACATTTACTTCTTTTATGTTGTCGGTTGAGATAGATCTTCTATTTTCCGTGGCAATTGTAGAACAACGTGAAGCAATGTGTCCCTTATTTCCACATTTATAACATGTACGTGTGTCAGGTAGGGAGCAATCACGCAGTAAATGACCAGTTTTCTTGCATCTCGGACACGGGTCTGTTTCGACATTGGGTGGCATTGACTTTTTATCCAGGTGAGATGGCCTACTCACCAAATTTTTATGAAACCTTGTGTCGATAGGTAAAGTACGGTAGTCGTCAAGTGCACATAAAAATCCTTCGTAAAGCTCTCCTGGCGTGTGGCATTGGAAGGCTCGAGCGTTAGGTTGTAGCGATAGTGGCAGACCACGAATGATACAGGAAACGCTGGCGCTATCGGATAACTTGCACCGGAAGCACATGGCGATTTTATCTTGATAGTATTTTGTCATCGTCTCTGTAGGTTGCTTTTTCCTTTGTAGTAATTCTTCAAGCATGTTTCCATAATCGCGATATCGAGGAAATGCTCGCAATAGCATATCCTTCCATTGTTCCCACGTGTAATCGTAGTTCTCTAGACGATTGTACCACTTCTTTGCTTGACCTCGCAGCTTATCTTGTAGGTAAAATGATTTAGTTGTATCGTCCCATCCATTTATTTCCCCAATTTGGTCAATTTTACGAATCCATGCTTGTACCGTGCATTCCTCACTATCAGGGTCAAATTCCGGGATTAAAGATGCAGCACGATGGACTTTTGACTTATTTGGAGCTTGGGGGTCATCTTCCAGGTTGCGTAAAGCCTTTACTACTTCTTTTTCCAGCAGATTCTTGAGCAGCTTCCGTGCAGGCGGTGAAGAAGTACCCTCATCTTCCTCCAACATTGATTCGTCAGGAGGTCGATAAACTTGTGGCCGATGTCGTTTCATCCCGCTTCTGATTTGTGAAGAAATGGAGAAAATAAAATTGCAGCGTAACGACACACTTATTTATTTTGAAAGTTTTAACAAGAATAATCCACGTTTAACAATGGCCAGCTAATATATAGGCTTATCCCCTCCGCGTGGCTGGCTGGTAGGCATGGCGGTGGCATGGCGGCTGGCAGGAGGGGATGTCAACATGGCGGCTTGGCTTGACGGGGGTGACAGGCGACGTCACGTCCGTTACCACAGAACACATATTACTGTCCGTTACATTATTAAAAAAAGGTTCATCAACAGTTGTTCCAATAGGATTTAAGTATAAATTATTATGCACAACAATTACAAATAAACACAACATTCACAGAAACTAATACAGTAAAAGTTCCTTAATCGCGCTTCCTTTATTCGCGTTTTCACTATTCGCGGATTAAAAAAATGCGACCCAATTTCTATATTCGCGACTAAAAATTTTTTTTTATTCGCGGATTTAATAAGTACATACATAATAATAAAATTATTCCAATAGGTATCTTACCCAATATCCTTGTCAAATGGACTAATAAGAAAGTAAAATAGATCTTATTACAAGTTTGCCTAAAGTACATAATATTATGTTCTTAAATGATATCGCCGAGGCCTTTGACACAAGCCGCCTTTGTCGCAAGCCGCCTCTGCAGCGATTGATGTTTTTGAGAATGTAAATAAACAGAATGGAAGCAACCTTATAATTCAATAAATAAAGTATATTTTTAAATGTAGTTCCGTTTATAGTAAAAGCCGCTTTGCGTATTTATTGTTTCATCTTTCACATTCGTTACAAAAATTGTGATCGAGTAAGGGGGCATCCATAAATTACGTGAGGTGTTTTTTTAAATTTTCTGCAACTCCCTCCCCCCCTGGTGAGATGTCGTGAGATTTTATTCAACCCCCTCCCCCATCCCCGAATCTCACGTGAGATTTTTCAAAATGTGAGTTTCTTATACGTAAACGCCATCAACATTGAATCATCGTATCCATTTAATTAGGGCTATTATAAACCAATACTCCAAAATTCGATTACATCATGAAGCAAAATCTGATAAAACTATTGATTACTACACAAAACGACAAAAGTTTACTAAATTGATATTATTTAAAGGAAATTAAAATACATAGTTTAATATAAAATCCTCTTTTTATTAATTCCCTAGTATCAGTACCACCAGATAGTACCGAGTAAACAGATTGCACAATGTGTCGCATCTGCACGCATTGCTTAATCTTTGAACTTGAAGCCACGCCCCGCTCGTTCCACACGTACCCCACCACATCGGCCGCGCGCAATGTTTTTGTTTGGAATAACCCCTCTTCTAGTACATATATCTCGATGTGTTCACTGCGTAATTTGCCTCTAATATTAAACTAGTTGTAGTGCGTGGCTTTGCTTATGCTTTATTTTATTTTTGTTATCATTGTTATAATACAAGTTGATATTAGTGCATACTCTAAGCACAGAATACATAATAGTAGCTAATCGCTACTCTAAGTACAAGTACTTCTATGTCCCTACCTGATGACATAAGCTCAAAAAATGTTTATATTGTTAAGATATTGTGTTTAAATAATATGTTTTATTTTTCTAACATTATTAGTAATTTATTAGTTCCTTACATTAAAGAAAACAAGAAAACAGTAGGTACATGAAAAATAAAACACTATTAAGGGCCGATTTTTCAATGCTTGGATAAAACCATGTGACCTTGTATATTACCACAATTCTGACAAATAAATAATTTTGAATTTTGAATTTTGAATAATTTTGAATTTTGAAACTTATTCGTCGAATAATGTATAAAACTATCATTTTAAAAACGTATTCTAATTACCCGTATTTGACAGTTTACGTGACATTTTAATATTATCGTGTAATACTTTATTGGACGGATAAGTTTTATCAAGGTTTTATCGAAGCATTGAAAAATCGGCCCTTAATAAATCAATGTTTAAGTTACGAACTTATTCTCTAAATTGTGAACTATGTCAACAGAATTCGAGTGAAAAACTTGTATCTTTCATTTTCTTTTCGAAATTATCATTAATTTCAAGGCGAGTCGTTCATATTCCAATATCGATGCAAAATTTTTGCTTCATTCAATATTTTATTGAAATCTCAGTCAAAGACTAAAACATTTTACATATAACTAGCCTGGCAATGAAAGTACAATTTATTTACTGACTAGTAGTTTGCCCGACCAGTATGAACATCTATATAATATTATAAAGCTGAAGAGTTTGTTTGTTTGTTTGAACACGCTAATCTCAGGAACTACTGGTCCGATTTGAAAAATTCTTGCGATTTTAGCCCTTTCTTTAGGTTTTAGTTTTTTTATATCGAGGAAGGCTATAGTATATATATGAGCGGATCAATGCAGATAAAACCGCAAAGTACCAGATATATTATGTCTCTCCTAAATTATAGAGTTTTCTGTAAGTGAAAGAATTCTCATAATCAGATCAGTGCTTCTGTAGTTTAGTCCTTACAAACATACAACGTTCGAAACTTTAATTTTTTGTAATGTAGGTAGTAAGGATTTTTACAATTTCTAATGATAACACGTACCAAAAATAGTGCACACGTAAGATTAGATAAAATATAGAATTTAAAATTTAAAGACAATAAAACTGAAAATCTTAAAACTATCTTTACGGATGTGTACAAATGACTTAACATAAAACTAAAAATAAACTTGTCGCGGATTTTCAGAAGAAAAAATTCTCTCGGGGTCTCATTTTAATATTTTCGGTACGGTACTCCTAAAATACAAAAAAAAAATCTTTTCGCAATTCGCGCTTTCTATCCACTTGTCATAATATCCTAATTCCTATCCTAGGTACTAATATTATAAATGCGAAAGTTTGTGAGGATGGATGTGTATGTGTGTGTTTGTTACTCTTTCACGCAAATACTACTGAACAGATTACAATGAAATTTAGCACACATATAGAAGGTAATTTGGATTAACACATAGGATTGGTTTTATCCCGGAAATCCCACGGGAACGGGAACTATGTGGGGTTTTCTTTGAAAACGCGGGCGAAGCCGCGGGCGGAATGATAGTGTGTTTATAATCCTACATTTTTATCAAATTTGAAATTATAGTGTTCAAATCTCAAGGTCAAACTACGCTCATTATTATACTATGGTCAATCATAGGCATAATTTTCCTTGTAACGTCTGAGACCGCGGGCTTCAACAAGGCTAATAAACATTTTATAGAAACTTTTGCCAATACAAAAGTATTACAGGTAAAAACCTGTAACCTCAATTGTTAACCTCTGCTCCTTAATATTCTAAGCAGACAACAAACATAACAAATTAATTATAACGGGAAATAGAGATAAAATAAATTATGTAAGCCAATAAAACGTATCTAATAAGGTTAGCAACGATGTTAATTTCCCGAGATAGTTGATGTAATTACATCTGTGCAATACATTGTATACCGCCATTTTGTTTTATATATAGGTGATTAATTTAAATGTAGTTAATTTACTACTTTGTTTCTTTAATAGTATTATTTTCTATAAGTAATAAGTGCAATTTATTAATATTCTTTGATTATTTGTAAAAAAAGATGAATAAAAACCGGCCAAGTGCGAGTCGGACTCGCGCACCGAGGACTCCGAATAAACCTACTTTTTATGATGTTGTAACTCTTAATCTTCTACGTTTTAGCAATTATTCCTTTATCTGTGCTATGCTTTTAACCAAATTTCAAGACTGTGTTCTTTTATTTTCACCGGCTGGCCCGTAGAAATCATACAATTTTTAAAAGTACAAAAAATTGAATTAAATATTTACATAGCATCATTTTATTATTATTCCTATAAAAATGTCATGAATAAGTATAAGCGAATTAATATAAAAAAAATTTTGAAATATTTATCAAATGTCAGTATTATCGCCTTTGAAGTAGGAACAAGCAGATTATGATTAAACTGAACTAAACCAAGAAAATAAAGTACAAATAGTAGACTAAAGATTTCTTAACTATTTTCTAAACTAAATAAAACAGAGATAAGATTAAATAGATGTTATTATAGAATCAGTAAGAGCGTATAATATGATTGAAAGAATGTCGTGTTAACAGTGATATATTATATAATTTTATGTATTAAAATATTTATTTTATAGTATTATTATAGTGATAATGTTCGTTAATCGTTATAGGAATCAGATTCTTATAGCACTATGTGGTAAGTTATTCTTTATCTGGACTATGTTACATGTTTAGAATATGTTTCCGTAAGAAAACAAAGTCAAATAATTATTGATTTGTAAACATAACTACCTAGTAAATAAGGAAAACGTGTCTGATATAAATAATTTTATTATCGCTTATAATACCACAAGAGCTTCAAAATTATCGGGTATTTTCCGATAGGTTCGTTGCAAACAAATGAAGGAGTCAAGTTTTTAGTCAAGGTTAAAAAATCACGAGCGCGAAGCGCGAGTGATTTTTCCTGAAAAACTTGACGACTTTATTTGTTTGCAGGGAACCTTGAGGGAAATGCCAGATAATTTTGAAGCTCGTGTGGTATTCGGGGGATTATTTTTCCGTCCCAAATGTCGGCCAATAATTTCACAATTGAATTCAACCTGTCAGTTTGACGTCAACGACCAGAGAAAATTTTCAAAAAATTATCAGTATAATACCATGTAGGTTGTACCACGTGACGTCGAATGGTGCAATTCTATTGGTCGATATTTGGGTCGGAAAAATAATCTAGAAAAAATTTGATAGTTAAAGAGACAACATCCATACATCTACACAAACTGTCACGTTTATAATATTATTATGATAAGATATAATAATGATATTTTTTATAAAGAACAGGAAAATCCGTACTTAATCTTATAAATTCGAAAGTAACTCTGTCTACCTCTTCTTCACGCCTAAACCACTAACGGATTAGGATTAAAATTATTACAGAGTGATAGTTTGAAACGTGATAAAGGACATAACATAGATTTAAAGATACTACAACCATGTCCATGTTCAACCATGTTCCATGTCCCACCGAAACTATGTGGGTTTTCTTTAGACTACAAAAGCGAAGCCGCAGACGGGAAGCTAGTGTTAAATAAACTATACTTATAAATAAAAAAAAATAGAAATATATCGATCACAAGGCGGGATTCGAACCCGAGCTTTCGCCATTATTAAAAATAATATTGTAACGCGCTGTACCTAATGTTCAAACGTAGCCCGGGGTGGGCCCCTTCTCCTTCCCCCCCCCCCCCTCAGCACCGCGCACCCCGCTCGCCGCAGTGGCCGGCGCGGGCCGCATAGTTATCTAGAATGTTCCCTTGCGTAGTCGCGCGCCGCAGCGCGCACGCCGTTGTTAATCGTATATTTCGATAATTGTAAGAACAATGTTATAATATGTCTTTGTTAATTTATATCTTAATAACATATTGTGTTAAAGTTAATAAAGTACTTTCAACCAAATAATGTTATAAGTGGCGCCCAACTTGCGGCCGCGAACCAGTTTAAACAAGTTCGTGCCGGTCGACCGCTAACGGTTTTCTTTGTTCCTGTGTTCCTGTTCTCTGGTGCCTACGTAAAGAGCGAAGATGCCTCCACGTAAAGTACGAACGGACACAAAGGCAAGTGACGCTGACGCGCAGTCCAGCTCGGATGAAGAAACCACTAGACCTTCGCCAGTGCTCATGTCTGGTGACCAGCTGACTTCATTTCTTACCGCCTTCGCGAAGACTCAGGCGGAAGCAAATCGGCAGCTCGTCGAATCCCTCATGGCATCGCACGCGGCAGGTGGGTTTCCCGCGCCGACGCCCTCACCGACACCGTCGTCGATTAACAAAACAGGGAACATGTCCAAGTGTACGGCACGCTTCGATGGTTCGAACCGTGATCCGGAAGTCGTAGAAGCCTTCATCGACTCCGTCGAGATGTACAAAGAGTGTGCAGTGGTTACCGATGACCTTGCGCTTCGTGGTCTCCCGATGCTGCTCCATGGCGAGGCTGCAGTATGGTGGAGAGGGATCCGGACGGAAGTGTCCTCGTGGTCCGAAGCCGTCAGACGACTACGAAGTATGTATGGTACTCCGTGTCCTGCTCATAAGCTATATCGGAAGATATTCGCTAACGAACAAAGTGAAGAACTCGCGGACTCCTTCATCATACGTATACGAGGCATGATTGCTAAGTTTCCTTACGTATTACCTGAAGAAGCTAAGATAGATATGATATACGGATTATTACATAAACGTATTCGTAAGCGATTACCTCGAGGTACGGTTAGCAGTATTGAGTCGCTAATCGACAAAGCCCGAGATATAGAAGAATCCATTACGGAAAGCTCCAGTGCAAGTACTTCATCGCAGCCGGCGCCGGCGGGATCGACGCGCGAGCGGCACGTGCGGGAGGCCGGTACGCGGCCGCCGCGCGCCGCCGCTGCGGCCGCCGCCTCGGGCGTCAATTTGGCGGGAAACGGTGTGACGTCCCCGTCGCTCAGTGGTGCTCAGCAATCGATCGCGCGTTCGCAGGTTCAATCCGTACGTAATATTATGTGTAACGAAGTGCAAAGTGTCGCTAAAAATAATATCGCGAGTGAAAAGTTATTCTGTGCGTATTGCAAAGGTCGAGGCCATACGCGTGATTTGTGCCCAAAGAAAGACTCTAAATATAAATATAATCTATCGTCTAGTGATAATAAGTCTAGCCTTGTTTGTTATGGTTGTGGTGAAAAAGGGTATGTACGAACAAATTGTCCAACATGCAAAAATAATATTGTATCGAGTTTGACATGTAATATTAATAGTAATTCAAATGAACCACAACGTAATATGTTTTATTCAATAACTGAGACGCGGGATTGTTGTAATGTTAGTACGTCGAATAATACCATCACGCGGGACCGCCCTATTTTGAATATTGAGATTTTTGGTTTTTGCGGATCAGCGCTTATAGATACTGCCGCCCGGCGTAGTATCGCGGGTTCATCACTGTATGCACTACTTTTACGTCTAAATGTTAAATTTAAATCGCAGACTATGTCGATTAGATTGGCTGATGGTAGTATTCGTACGAATAATGTATTGTTAACATGTGTTAATGTGAATTGTATGTCTTTGTGTATTCCTGTTGAATTTGTTGTGTTTCCCGATGCGTCAAATAACGAAACGCTATTAGGGATAGATTTCATTACTAAATCTAAGTTGGTCTTGAATTTTTCTTCCATGACATGGTATACAGCTGATCGGCCTCAGTTCATTCACCCCCTACTGACGGAGAGTTCTCGCGAGGTGGTGGATTGTGCCTCTCTCAACCTACTGAGGGAAGATGAGGGCGCTTTGTTGACTGAGGAGGAGCGTGGTGGTTTGCAGAATCTTTTATGTGAGTACTCAGATATTTTCGATATAGTCGGAGAGCCGACTCCATTTGCGGAACATCACATCGATACAGGCGACCATCCGCCTATTGCTTTGCCCCCGTATCGCGTTACGCCTGCCAAGAAGGAGATCATGCGCGCCGAGTTGGACAAGATGTTGGCAGAGGACGTGATCGAGGAATGCGAATCCGCCTGGGCAGCACCATGTGTCTTGGTACCAAAACGTAATGGTACGTATAGGTTTTGTGTCGACTACCGAAAGTTGAACGCGGTCACCAAGACGGATGCCTACCCTATGCCGCGTATTGACGAGCTCTTACAGTCGACCAAGAAGGGTTGTGTAATGAGTTCTCTGGATCTTCGCAGTGGGTACTGGCAGGTGAGTACCGCCGATCGTGACAAAACGGCGTTCGTCACGCCTTTCGGTACGTACCGCTTCAAACGTATGCCGTTTGGCCTTAAGAATTCGCCAGCGACGTTTCAGAGGCTTATAGATCGTTTCCGATCAGGGTCTACTCTTGGCGGTAAGACTATTTTAGGTTATTTGGATGATCTTTTGGTGATTTCGGAAGACCTGGAGTCCCACCTAGCAGATCTGCGTGCTGTATTCGAGCGTCTCCGTGTGTTCAAGCTTCGAGCAAACCGAGAGAAGTGTGTGTTTGCCAGAGACCGACTCAAATACCTTGGGCACGTGATATCTCGTGATGGTATATCACCAGACCAAGAGAAGGTAAGTGCTGTTATAGAAATGAAGGAACCGACAAACCTGCAGCAACTTCGCACCTTCCTCCAAACCTGCACATGGTTCCGCAAGTTTATCCCAGAGTTCGCCAAGGTGGCTGAACCACTTACTCGCTTAACAAAAAAGTCTCAGGCGTGGGTATGGAATTTGGAGCAAGTTAAGTCTTTTGAAACTCTTAAGAAACTCCTGACCACGGCCCCTATTCTTGTTCAAGCAGATTATACGAAACCATTCGTATTGCGGACTGACGCCAGTAATTATGCACTCGGCGCAGCCTTACTCCAGGGGGAGTCACCGAATCAGGAACATCCAATTGAATATGCCAGCCGTCTGCTCACTCCAGCCGAGCAGAATTATTCCACCACGGAGAGGGAGGCCCTCGCAGTGGTGTGGGCAGTAGAACGATTCCGAGGTTACATCGATGGTCACCAGGTCAACGTGATAACAGATCACCAACCCTTGAAATGGCTTTTCACTCTCAAGTCCCCAAGTGGCAGATTAGTACGTTGGGCCTTGAAGTTGCAATCTTTCGACTTGCATATCGACTATGCCCCAGGGAAGGTTAATGTACTTGCCGATACGCTCAGTCGTCCCGTGACATCAGATGGTCCTGCATCTGAATCGGCTATCTGTCCTGTTGTTGTTGATGTACCGCGCTGGAATGCAACCTCCACCCGTGATGCGCAGTTAGCTGATCCGGAAGTTGCAAAGATCATCCAAGACCTCGAAGGTAAGGATGAACTTAATATAAATCGTTGGTCTGAGAGAGGCTATCTCCTGAATCAAGGTGTTTTGTATCGGTATGTACCTGATACTGATTCCGAGGAGCCTCAGCTCGTCGTACCGGAGAGCCTGCGGAAAGAAGTCATGATCGAATGTCATGACTCGCCTACCGCCGCTCATGGTGGTATTGATAGAACAATACACCGTATCTCGCAACGTTTCTATTTTCCTGGGATGAGACGGTTTGTGACCGAGTATCTGAAGACCTGCATCGAGTGTCAACGCTACAAGCCATCAACCCTCAAACCAGCCGGCTTGCTTCAAACTCCTGTCCCGTCTCAAAGGTTTGAAACTATCGCAACTGATCTTTTTGGTCCGTTGCCTAAAGGACCCCAAGGTGAGAGATGGATCCTCATAGTGGAGGACACCGCTAGTAAGTGGGTGGAAGTCTTCGCTCTCACCGAAGCCACAGCAGAGATGTGTGCTAAAACTCTGGTCAATGAGGTATTTATGAGATTTGGTCTTCCTAGACGGATGATTTCTGATAACGGAGTGCAATTTGTGGCAGACGTTATGCAGAAGGCGATGTTTGTTCTAGGTGTCAAACAGAGTCTGGTGCCGCTATATTATCATCCCGAGGCGAATCCCGTTGAGCGGAAAAATAGGGATCTAAAGGCTCAGCTCGCCATCTTAGTGGAAGGTCGCCATCAAACTTGGCCAGAGGTACTACCGTTTGTACGGTTTGCTTTCAATAGCTCAGTAACTAAGTCTACGGATCATACTCCAGCTTACCTGACTTTCGGTCGTGAGCTACGGTCACCCATTACTGCTCAGGCAGACCTAAGAGCAGTCGTGGAATCCGAGAACTTTGTTCCCCAAATTACGCCTTACCTGCTCAAGCTCGCAGATAGCGTCTCAGCAGCCAAAGAGACTCTAGAGCGGCAACAAGATGTCCGTAAGACATATGCCGATAAGGGTCGGACGTCTACCCATGACTACCTGGAAGGAGACTTAGTCCTAATGCGGACCCACACGCTTAGTAATGCCGCGAAGGGAGTCACCTCGAAGTTCAATCCAAAACGAGATGGACCGTACGTCGTTTCTAAAAAGGTGAGTCCTACTACCTACCTCCTAGCTCATGATAAGGCAGGAGAAATCGTCGGTAAGTATCATGTGTCAGACTTGCGTCCTTACCATGCTAGGGAGGGTGAATGTCCTGAGCCGATTATGCCTAAACGTAATAGAGGTCGCCCACGGAAGGTGACCTAACTGCAGCGCGCTTGTCATTTTGTTTGACCTCTCGGGAGACCCTTCCCTGGTCAAAAGGGGGAGAGTGTAACGCGCTGTACCTAATGTTCAAACGTAGCCCGGGGTGGGCCCCTTCTCCTTCCCCCCCCCCCCCTCAGCACCGCGCACCCCGCTCGCCGCAGTGGCCGGCGCGGGCCGCATAGTTATCTAGAATGTTCCCTTGCGTAGTCGCGCGCCGCAGCGCGCACGCCGTTGTTAATCGTATATTTCGATAATTGTAAGAACAATGTTATAATATGTCTTTGTTAATTTATATCTTAATAACATATTGTGTTAAAGTTAATAAAGTACTTTCAACCAAATAATGTTATAATATTTAATAAAGCACTCAATGCTATATAAAAATTAAATACCAAATACTTAAGTACACTAAAATTATTACTTATCAATAATATTTATTTCAAAATTATTACCTATCAATAATATTACTGACGCCTACTACTTAAGGTGAAGTTAATTTTACAATACAAGGAAATAGCCAGTAAATTTCCAAACTATTTGTATTCCAGTGTACCTCGGACAAATGCTATGTGGCTACGACATCAGCTGGACGGCTCCAATAATTCCAAAGTTGAATGACCCTGAGCAATCTCCTCTGCCCCGACCTCCGACTAGCTTTGAGACCTCCTTTATGGCATCTATTATATATGTTGCGGGGTTACCTAGTAAGTAACTATGTTTATATGTTTCCTATGTATCGGGGAATAAGTAAAATAATAATATATATAATTATGTTTCCTATTTATCGAGGAAAGCTAAAGGCTTTATAGCATCATGCTGGATTACCTCATACCTGGTTAACCTTCGTGTTTCCCATGCTATAGATGGATTTTTGAAGTGTGAAACTTATTTAAGCGCGTTGAGAGTAAAATTTCAAGGTCACGTCATGGCAATACTGTCACGTCATGGCGACGATTTTGGTATTTTTTTATCTAGCCAAATAAGTTTCATTTCTGACACGTGTGCTCGGCACACAAGCTCTTTTTTCAAGTATATATCTAGGTTTTCAGGGGCAAATCGCGTTATTCATAAGTATTGCATAATAAGTTTGTTGTGAATGAAAGTTTTTTCGATTATGAAAATTCAATCATTCTGATGCATATTTTAAGACTGATGCTGTTTGTCAAGGAAGTTGAAGGCTTTATAACATCACGCTATAAAATTAAAGCGGAGCAAATTAAAAATTTTGCAAAGCGGGAAAAATATTCCTTTTGGCAGCAAATAAAGTTGCGTGGCTCAGCTGTTTTAAATATAAAATTCGCGAACATTCTGACCTCAAATAGAACAATGTTCATATGTTTCAATCAAAATTCTTTATCAAAGACAATATTTTAGAGATATTAAATAAGAATATTTTTAACAATAGTTTCTGATTTAGTAAATCTATAATATTATAGTACATTAATTGATGTTCTAGGCTAATTCTGGCACACGTCGTCGTTTTTAAAATATTTAAAACTTTACTATGTACTTTGAAAGTTAACGTTTCCATTATATTTATATTTATCCTTTGTATTCTTTCTACCAGGTGTACTATCAATGAGTTGGTTCTCAAACTATAAAGGGCGGAAACCAGGTCTAATATTGGCAGCTAGTTTTTCAACCGTGGGATTCTTTTTACTAGCATTATCTACCAATTTCTTAATGGTCTTCATTGGAAGATTCATTGCTACCTTTGGATTGGGTTCCGCTTGCTTGATCAATATGATTTATATTGGTGAAATTGCGTAAGTATGAATTACTTATATATCTCATTATATTATATCTCGTTACTTATCTGATAATATTCATGATTATCTGCACGACAGTGACATAGCATTACATTAAAATTTTGTTAAGGAAAACATGTTCCTGAATACAGGGAACATCGGTATTTTTGTGGTTATTGGTAAATTTTATAGATGTTGAACAAAATTTTGCAAAGAATCAGCACTGTGCATTAACACGTTCCCAGCGGCACAGATATATCTGTACTTTCCATTACTGCGTTACGGGTTGTTTTAAACCTTGTCCTATACCAGACATTGTGGCGGCACGAGGCATATTAAACCCCACCGCCCGTAGGAGACCAAAATCCTTTTTTTGGCGCCAAATAAGACAAAGGGTGCAAATTTTTATTTTTTCAGTGCGGCACGAGGTCTAAGAAACCCGGTATTAAGGTCGGTATACCATTGAACTAGGAATCAATAGCACATCTCAGATATATAGTTATCACTTTCCTACACTGAACCAGATGGAAGTTATGCCTCCCGCACGACAGAGAAGTTTAAGTTTTTTCCTACCGCTATAACGACGAGACACGGACAGGGTGTTTCAAGCCCTGTTTCGCACCTAACGTGTTAATCTGCATTAATTGTAGAATTTTGATAAAATACATCGAAAACTGAAAGCAAAATACGAAGCATTTATGTAAATATTACAATCTACATTCTTAGTTTTATTTTCACCGACAATTTTAAGTGGTGTCAAAATATACGATTTGAAATCATTTCTATCTTTCTTTCTTATTTCATTTATTTCTTATTCCAGATCAACTAAAATCCGTGGGATTCTACTAACTGGAATTGGGATCATACAATCTTTGGGTTCGCTTCTAGTGTATGCTGCCGGGCCCTATGTGTCCTACAGTTCAGTGTCCTATATAGCTGTGGGAATATCAGTTGTATATTTTGTTGCTGTGATTTTCATTCCTGAATCTCCTGTTTTTTATGCTATAAAAGGTCAGTTTTCTATAAAATATATTTCATCGTTATACATACTATGTTTGCATCAGCTATCATAGTAGTTGTTTAAAATTATAGTGGCTATTACAACAGTTTCAAAAATTAACAAGGCGGAGTTGTTTTTAAACTATTCTTTATGGACAAAAATGTAAATGTAAAACGTAACTATCTGTGTGAACTATTATTACGAAACAAAAGTTAATTAGCAACAAAGTAGATCATTTTAAGAAGATAAAATGTTAACACTAAATAAAAATAATGTGCCTAATCCTATCTTGATTTCAGATGAAGATAAAAAAATGATCACAGTACTTAATCAACTTCAAAGGCAAGATGAAATAAACGATATCCTAGAACTAAAGATGGCTCAAATAAAAACAAACGATTTTGAAGATTGGCGAGAGTTATTTACAATCAAATGTAACAGAAAGGGTTTAATAATTACTACAGTTATAAGTTCATTGAATTATTTGAGTGGTGTTCTTGTTGTTTCCTTTTTTACTACGTCAATATTTGAAATGGCGGGGTCTTCTATTAAGCCAGATATAGCTACTATTATAATTGGATGTACTCAGTTATTTGGGAGTACTCTTGCGCCATGTTTTGTGGAAAGATCTGGTAGGCGATCTCTTTTATTGGTTTCGACGGCGTTGAGCTGTTTTAGTATGGTGAGTTTTAGTCCTTTTCTAGCGTCATTACTTTCCCAGACTGGAAAAATACTACTATAAGCAAAAGGAATCATGGTTCGGGGGCTGATCACATTCACTCAACATTCAATCGGCGAAAGACGCGGGTTCGAATCCCACCTCGTTATAGTTTTTCTCTATACTTTAAAATATGCCATTTTAAACCATTTGAATACTATACGAATATACTAAAAAGCTTTTGTATTCATTATATAAAGGTGTATTGTTGTGGTTTGTATAGAGATATTATTTTTATTTCGTATTTTATATGAATTTTCTATAGTAAACGTTTACGAACGTGGAAATAAAGCTTTTATCCATAATATTGTAACGTAAAAAAATGTACTAAAGTTTAAATTCACGTCTAAAACTAAAATATATTTCAAACACTGCATATTTGACACTAGCTGTGCTCTGCGGTTTCACCCGCATTGCTCCGCTCCTGTTGGTCTTAGCGTGATGAAATATAGCCTATAGCCTTCCTCGATGAATGGGCTATCTAAAACCGATATAATTTTTCAAATGGGCCCAGTAGTTCCTGAGATTAGCGCGTTCAAACAAACAAACTCTTTGCTTTATAATATTAGTATAGATGTATAAAAATGTTCTATAGTTAAAATTCACGTTTAAAATATTTCTTATAATACTGCATATTTGACATACATTTTAAAGAAAGATTACATAGGAATATAGGAAGATATTATATTGTCCCATATGTTTACTGCGACGGTATACTAAGGCGCGGGTCAAACACAAGCGGCGCGGGCGCGGGCGTGCCATAAGCGCACCTCTTGAATCTGTTTTGCACCACGTCCTTCTTATACATTTTGTATGAAAGAATTTTGGAAAGGCGTCGAGACGGCACGCCACGGTTGTGCCACGGTTGCGCCGCCTTTCCAAAGTTATTTCATACAAAATGCCAATAGCGCACCCGATGCACGCCGGCAGTGCGCCCGATGCGCGCCCGATGCGCGCCCGATGCGCGCCGCGCCGCTTGTGTATGTCCCGCGCCTAAGAGGAGACAGGAGTCATTTGTCATGAAAGTATTTTCATTTTAAAGGTCTTGAAAATACTGTAATAGCATATTTAGTTGATAAAATAAACGAGAATTTTGTGATGGTTTGTTGTATTTATCGTTAATGTAAATTAATATAAAAACTACTGCAATGATTTTGAAACTATTTCGCCAGTAGAGTGTAAATTTAACTACTTGCACAATTTCTTTTTGATCAGTTCTAGTTTCTTTTTTGATCTTATCTATACGACAACTTTATTTATTTTATCTGCAAATTAATTTAAAATTGTATTTATTACTTTAGAAAAACCTAAATTGAATTACAATAATAATTTTATAACGTCTTCTTTCCAGATAATCTTTGGGACTTATTTTTATTTACTCCACATGGAACACAGTGTTATACTTTATGTAAAATGGCTTCCATTAGCTGTGTTGGTGTTGTTTTTCTTAAGTAATAATATGGGTGAGAAAATTATAATTTTATTATAACTAGTCATATTTTCACATTGTACAGAACTGTGAAGGTATAATGTTGTTAATATTTAGAATGTTATTCCACATACGTTAAATTATTTAATTTTTTATTCTATCCTTCTTTAATGAAAAAATGCTTATTGTATAATCTATATTATAACTATATTTTTGTTTAATGAAAAACCTTGTCTACATACCATTATTTTCAGGATTCGGCGTAATCCCCAGCACCCTAACCGGCGAGATGTTCAGACCAAACGTCAGGAGTAAAGGAACTGCTATCGTCATCTCTGTCTCCTGGGTATTCGGTTTCACAGTGGCCACAATCTTCAACTCAATAGCTACCCAACTCGGAGCGTACATCATGTTCTGGTTCTTTAGCAGTACGTGTGGTATGGCATTTTTGTTCACCTTCTTTTGTATACCGGAGACAAAGGGAAAGAGCTTGGTAGAGATTCAGGAAATGTTGAGTAAATGATCTGAGTGGAGTTTGTTTGTTGTTTGTGTAATATTTTACGTGGTTGTGGTTAGTTGATATTAAAAAATATATGTATTAAAAAACTTAAGCCTGTCCTTTTTATTTAAAACTAGCTGGGCCGCGCGGTTTCACCCGCATTGCTCCGCTCCTGTTGGTCTTAGCGTGATGATATATAGCCTATAACCTTCCTCGATAAATGGGCTCTCTAACACCGAAAGAATTTTTCAAATCGGACCAGTAGTTCCTGAGATTAGCGCGTTCAAACAAACAAACAAACTCTTCAGCTTTATAATATTAGTTTAGATTTTTGTCGTCGTAAATGCAATTTGATTAGGTATGTCTCTTTAAACTTTAAGGAATATATGGAAATAAATCTAATCTAATGATCATAAAATTTTAAACCATCCGTTTATTAGCATACTTAAACTTTCTTGGTGAGTCAACTCTTGTATGTACTTTAAAAAAACACCGTGTTTAACATAATAGTTTATATTCTGCAATGGCTGTAGAAAAGTAAGCATTCTCTAGGACAATACACAATAATACACTGCAGTTCTTAAATCTTAAATACATTGTTTCCATACTGAATAGGAATTACTTCTTTTAAATTAATTGCTACCTAAAAGCTTGGTGAAATGTTTTTCATTTTCATTGTATTCATAGCTTTACTGGTGAATCTTTGCCTTTGGACACATAATAAGACGAAAAATAATATTTTGCATACGTATGAATACATTGAATGTGTTTTTATTGTTAGAAAACTGCATTTTATTACAGCAAGCCAAAGCAAGATAATTTTATTAAAATAATTACTTATGTCAAAAGTATCGGATGTTTATATTCAAGTAAGTATTAAACACTTGACCGTAATTTGAAGCTTACTTATTGAGAAGGCACCTAGCTTTTTCCGCCTATTTTTCCCTCTCTTTCCGTTGTATGTATGCTATCTCTCTCGCACACCTCTCCACCAGGTGGCGGGGCGCACGATAATGTGCGGGCGCTGGATGTTTTTCATTGGCGTCTAGCTTCCGCCGCGAGAAGGTTGTCTACAAGACTACAACCTTGGTGCTATTAAGTATTGCTTAAAGCAAGTGCTAAAAGTGTTAAAAAGTGTATCCCGTCGGATCGGTACAGTGAGTTATTTTTACATCTATTCTGATAATATTTTACTTAAAAATGAGTAAAAATCTTTAAAGTCAACGGTATAATCGTTGGACTTTATTTAAAATGCTGAGGTTTTTAATGAATCCTTCAGCAATAGTTTATTTTTCAATATGCTTAAATACTTAATAGCATGAATAAAGATATTTAAAATTAACGATACAACCGTTACATTTTACTTGAAATAGTAACTTTTCTTTTGAAATATTTCATTATGTACTAATTAATATTTGAATTTTTAATACTGTGAGTAAAGCTATTTTAACGGTGTTACCGTTCGGCTTTACTCGAATCGTTAATATTACTTTTGTGATTATTTGATATTACTAGATATATCAAATACCCTCTCTTGTATATAGATATTTTTAATATTTTATTTCATTTTTAATAATGTATTTTTATTACAAGGTTACAAGTGAATTTTTCGTGGAAAAATTACAATTAATACTTAGTATGGATATGAGCCAACTCAAAGCTTTACAGGCATACAATCCATTGCTACGACTTTATTACATTGTCGTTATCGCTAGGAACGGTTCGGAATTCCTATCATAGTTTATTACTAAAAATTATCCAACGAGATGAGTCAGCTCCAAGAAGTCACGACATGTCAGAACATGTTGTGATATTATTTTATAAATCGTACGGGAGTTACCGCTCAACTGAATAATGATGGAATTCGCTCATGTATAGTAGATACGTACCATGAATGTACCACACATTCAAAACTATCCGTAGTCTATACGTGTCCTTTTATGAGTATTATTCTGATCCGTTTTTATGTGAAAATAGACATATTACACACGGCTAATTTGATTGAAAATTACGTTTCCTATGTTTCAAATGATGCAACTTTTTTGGTTAAAACGAGTAAGTACCAAAATTTTACAATTAAATTCTTTGGTTTACTGAACTTGTGCTGAAAGGGTTATCGTATAATAATTATCGAGATACCTTAATATAAATTAGATTTAGATACATTTATTTCAAAGGATTTACAATTCACTTCTAACGTTTTAGAATAATATTATAAACTTGTACACCTTGACAAAAAGTTAAATATAACGTCCTACGACGGTAGATATGGTTGCGTTCGTAAGGAATGTTAACGGATATAAAGCAACTAAATGTTACATCGATTGCATGAACAAAAATAAATATGAATCGAAGTTCATTTTAAAATTTAGTGTATTGATTTGAATTATGAATTTATTAAATAGTTAGTTCTTTTTTATATACACATAATAATTAATTACCATTGTCAAATCAATTCTTATTTCATCCTGGACAGTTGTCGCTAACATTGGAAAATAAGTTAAAGGACCTTGTTAATTGCTATATTATTTAAATGATTATTTACTGCTAATTTTATATTAGCACTAAGGTGTATTCTTGCTCGAAGCAGAATACATAAATGTGGCCACTACTCCTCGCAGGGGTTAGCCAGGTCAAATCCACCCTCGCAGGGTGTCTCTTAAGCATTTTTTTGGCAGGCCCTACTTATTTCTAGTTACAAACATCCCTCGCGCAGCTGTCGCTCGCAGGGAAATGGTGCAAATATATATCGGCCCTCGCGGGGCTTTGATTACAACCGTCCCTCACGGAAAAGATGGTGCAAATATATATCAGCCCTCGCGGGGCTTTGATTACAACCGTCCCTCACGGAGAAATGGTGCAAATATATATCAGCCCTCGCGGGGCTTTGATTACAACAGTACCTCACGGAGACATGGTGCAAATATATATCAGCCCTCGCGGGGCTTTGATAACAACCGTCCCCACGGGGAAATGGTGCAAATATATATCAGCCCTCGCGGGGCTTTGATGGCGATTGGTGCAAATATACAAAGGATTGATCATTAAAATGATCATAGATATTTGCTTTCGTCAACGAGGACCCACGAAAGAAGTTTTGGATATGACCGTATCGGATCTTCACTCTTCTAAGGTAGGTAGAAAAAGGTTTTGAAATCTACTTCACAGTGGGCAGTATAGTAATATGACCTAATAAATACAATAAAGGTTAGAGACGTCAAATAATGGGCGCATGAAATTGATACTTCGTATCCTAAAAGTTTACGCTTCAGGAATCAGGAAACCACCATTGGTTTACCAATTATGGAAATTGGAATTGAACAAATCGTATTTACCAATGCAAAGCCTATTCACAACAAAGGAAGGCGAGTCGGATCAAATATCATCTCGCAGATGATTTGTGGCGGTGGTTTCGAGGATTTTCACCAAGCCTTGTGTCAACGGTATGTTTGGTATCGTAATTCAATGGCACTAGCCGACCAATTTTCATATAAAAACATCGGAAGAGATTTTTTAATCGCAAAGCGATTGAATGTAACAAATGACGATTGATTACGTATAGTTGACCTCTCATAGGCCTATTTTAGTTGCCCGGTCTTGTAGGCAATTTATTTGACTCGTTTTTCAACCCATTTGACCTCATTATTGCACCCATGAGATTTTTCTTCAGGGCTCAAACAATAAATCGCTGAGGGATTAGGATAATCGTTTGTTAGACAAGTTTGTTGTCATCCCACCAGGATTATTATATTGTATAATAAAGTTATATACAACTATTAACGTAAAACGTTTAAGTACTCAACGAATGCTGAGAATACTGACTGTTGAGTTACATAGGATAGAGGATAAATAACGGAAAGTCGAATCTTTCCAAACAAAAGCCTCTTATTATTAGATATTACTTGGAACCCCTACCCTTAACGAGAAAGCTCTGCCAAATGACTTCTCATTTCTTTGCTTTGAGGGGGGGGGGCAATAAATGAAATACAGTACAGACTATACGGCTTTTAAAATATAAGTCTGGTAAGCGAACTAAACTTTGCTGGTTTAGTTCTTGCTATATCGCTATCCGTGCCTGCTTCTCGTGTTTACGGGTGAATTAAGTTTATCAATAGTCATAATTAATGCAATGCTATACAGAGGATATACTGCATTTAAAACATGACAAAGTCTGGTAAGCGAACTAAACTTTGCTAGTTTAGTTCTTGCTATATCGCTGTCTGTGGCTGCCTCGCGTGTTTACGGATGAATAAAGTAATGTCCTGTCTTCGCATCCACAGCTAACTGTCCTATACTGTCATAATCTTAACACAGATTCATTCGACATAGCTCCCCACGAGTTCTTCATTTTTGCACTCGCACAACTGTGGACAACACAAGAGCAATGCCTGCATTGGTAGCAGTTACAATCAAGGGCTAGCAAGGTAGGCTAGCCATATTACGGATGTTGGAACAACCGACTATATTTAGGGCAATTTTCTTTGTCCAGTGTAACGTTTAGACTGTCGTAGCATTCCTACGGAACAAAGATGGGATCAGATCGGCATCCTTAATGAAGTTAATCGAAAGGAGATACTTTCAGACGACGATAGTATTCAAAATCCACCATATTCCTGAACATAATAATGCATAGTTAAGCTTATAATCTCTCTTGCCATTATCCTGCAGCAGAATTCCTTGGCGATAATTTGTTCTCGTTAGAACGAGCGAGGTTGTTACGATAATATGAGAAATCCTGTCAATTAGAGACCTGAACGACGCGATAGAGTACCGCTATTTCAGTAGTAGTAGCACCTAGAAGGGTGAAGGTATTCTGGAAAGCGGAACTGAAGGCCCGGTCCGCAGCACCAGCCACCTAATAGACAGTGTTCAGTGCTGCACCACTATAATCTGCAAAATGACTCTGACGGTATGAAAATGTGGAGTACATTTTCAAAATATCAAATGATATAGTTGGAATAAAAATCCTATTTGCCTCCGTCTACCCAAAAGACATACGGAGTAGCTAGTAGTAGTTGGTTGAATTAGAATAAGTACCTATAGTTAAAATCCTTTGTTACTGACTGGATAAATTTGGCTCTTTTCCTATCTGACGTTCATATAGCTGTTGACTGCCTAGTGTTATGCACAAACACTATTATTATAAATAAGTCACGTTATGTAGTCCCGAGGCTTTCGGTATATAAGTTCTGATGTAAATCATAATTATATCTTAAAACCGAATTGATTAACGTACTTGGCTGTAGTAATTGCAGTTTTGGGACACAGATAAGCTCCTTGTCATTTTAGTCTCTTGAGTTCAGTATATTTGTTTCCAGTACAGAGTTTATGACCTATCAGTTTTAAATAAATAATTCATGCATTGTACTGAAAGTACTAGCCATGTTTAGATTATGATTGGTGGCGTTGGCTCTAAACGTTAATAGATACCGCACGGTTTGGTTGGATGTTAAAAATCTGTATTATAATTAAAACCGTTTACCTGTTTTGATATTTTATTGCCTTATTCAAGGGGTGACCTTTTAAATTTATTTCTGACCCCAAAAGTAAGGACCAAGGTCTCTTCTTGTCCGCTTGTAGCAGGTTGGGTTAAAACTGTGTGAGTTGAGACAGGTGGTAATTCTATGTTAAAATGATTCAATTGTGCTTCTACAGAGTTCTAATTGAATAAATAAAGGTTTGAGGTTGAGGTATTTTTGCCTCGTCGGGATCAGCTGTTGCTTCATTTTGTAAGTAACATCTAAATGCGTAATTGAAAGTCGTTACTGGCGCTTTCGCAGATTTACGCTAAAGATAGTGGAAATTGTAGTAACTTTAACTTTTCAAGCCCAAAAGGTTAACTAAGGTACACTTGAACCAATCTCATAAGTTCTAATACTTTTAATCATTATAACTTTTTGGTTCTTATTTGATTAACTTTTCATCTGGGATTGTTAATATATTATATAATATAAAAATTTGTGTGATTTATTGGTAGGTATACTATCTGCACACCTTACTCTTTCAAATAAAGAAATAAGTAATTACTTATGTATTCAAATTCACATTGGCGTCCATATATTGTACACCAGGTGGGTAACAAACAGGTCTCAATAAGTAAGCTTCAAATTACGGTCAAGTGTTTAATAGCTGTGTTTTACCTGAAAATAAAACACATATTAAATACTTACCTATATTTGAAGCTTACACTTAACGTCCACCTGTTGTGGATTTCGACTCAATGAAAAACATCCAGCGCCCGCACATTATCGTGCGCCCCGCCACCTGGTGGAGAGGTGTGCGAGAGAGATAGCATACATACAACGGAAAGAGAGGGAAAAATAGGCGGAAAAAGCTAGGTGCCTTCTCAATAAGTAAGCTTCAAATATAGGTAAGTATTTAATATGTGTTTTATTTTCAGGTAAAACACAGCTATTAAGTTTATAAAATGTAATTCTAAGGGTAGGGGTAATTATGTAAATACTTGCAAAATATAAACAGTCATAGTTATAGTACATAATTGTAAGTAGGTATACAAGACCATTAGTTAATACCCTATTAGAACAATATAATGAATGAATGAATGAATTACCACTTTATTTGCACCGATAAATAGGTTATGACGCCGTTGGATAAATAGGACTATTCCTAGAAAAAGGCGTGAAGGATAATTCATAATTCAGTCTCTTAACGACAATTATCACATTGCCTATTGACATGACTGAATTCCATTCCACCTATTTACTTTATTTTTTATTTCATCTATGTACTAAATAAACTAATTGCAGTATTAATACAAAAAGAAAAAGTAGCGATATAACCACAACATAAAATATCTTTTCATTACTCCAAGAAGTCTTCGCAATATTTATAATTAAAAACGTCTTTATATTTACTCATATACTCTTCTGGACTCAACTGCAGGGTCATTTGTATACTTCCTTTTGTACAAGACATTAAATCTTCAAGTTCAGACAGCTCTTAAAGTGTTTTTAAAATTAATTAAGAGAATTAACAGTGTATTCAGAATTTTTCATCTATAAATTGTGAAAGATCATGAGCTAGTTTAAAATAGTTCGGATTTAAGGTTTAAGGTTTAAAGACATTTATTCCCATTAAGACAATAAGTCACTTACATGAGAAACTTAATTTTAAACATAGGTATGTATAAAAAATAACATTCGTTAGTTTAATATTTAGAGTAGGTTATTTACATAAGTTAAGTTAGGTTAGGTACTCATTATCATCGGATTTATAAAATGAAATAAAAAATTTAAAGTTATTTTTAATTCTATCTATAACTTTAGGTAAGCACGTTACCTATATTTTGGAACTAGTAGATAGAATTTGATTTGAGTCTTCTTTTGAAGCTCCATAATAAATTAAAAACACTTTAATAGTTTAATATTTTTATTTATTAAAGTGAAACTTTTATTACATCGTTTCAAACTTTTTGGTCTGTGTAGCGCATGTCGCGTGTATCGCGGCTGCCGAGTAGGTATACCTACTCGGCAGCCGACCGACACGCGACATGCGCTACACAAAGCAGTGTTCGGAACCGTTCGAACAGTTTCACTTTTACCGTGGTTTCATAAAACCACACAACATTTTTTTTCTTGTAAACACGCTATTAACCAACTCCTTTTGGACTCGATTTTGATCCACTTTAAACTTAATTTACTTAAACTTTGTACACTTATGAAGAATCAGTGACAATAAAATAATTTAATTAGTTTTTGCGTGTTTCATTTAACAATATTGTGAAATGAAGCACGCACTCAATATTATTTACCTCCTATTTAAATTCTCGTTGTGATGTGATTTCCTTTTCCCCATTCTATAGATCAGATGAAATTGTTTTACTACTACATACAAGATAAAGTTATCTAGTTGGATATCAACTGTAGATAAAACTATATTACTGATTTAGATTAAATATTTCTAGTTTATGTTACTATGGTTATTCATAATTCCGTTGTAAAACTAATGTTGACTTCTTTTATGGCCGTTCCCAATATCGTATCTATCTTCGGTTTGACCTTACTGAAGATAGAAAATGCTATCTATCTTTTGTTTTGGCGTCCCAATAAGCTTACTAGCGATAAGCTAACCTATCTCTGATCGCTTTCTATCGTCTGGAGGACTAACTGCTTACTAGAGGTATATTTTTCTCTTTGAATTTGTCTATTTGAGCGTCCCAATAACGTTTTGACAGCTGTTAGCCAGTAATGGCCGTTCCCAATATCGTATCTATCTTACGATAGATAGAACCTTACTAGCTATCGGAGATAGCTGTCACAATATTGTGAAATGAAGCACGCACTCAATATTATTTACCTCCTATTTAAATTCTCGTTGTGATGTGATTTCCTTTTCCCCATTCTATAGATCAGATGAAATTGTTTTACTACTACATACAAGATAAAGTTATCTAGTTGGATATCAACTGTAGATAAAACTATATTACTGATTTAGATTAAATATTTCTAGTTTATGTTACTATGGTTATTCATAATTCCGTTGTAAAACTAATGTTGACTTCTTTTATGGCCGTTCCCAATATCGTATCTATCTTCGGTTTGACCTTACTGAAGATAGAAAATGCTATCTATCTTTTGTTTTGGCGTCCCAATAAGCTTACTAGCGATAAGCTAACCTATCTCTGATCGCTTTCTATCGTCTGGAGGACTAACTGCTTACTAGAGGTATATTTTTCTCTTTGAATTTGTCTATTTGAGCGTCCCAATAACGTTTTGACAGCTGTTAGCCAGTAATGGCCGTTCCCAATATCGTATCTATCTTACGATAGATAGAACCTTACTAGCTATCGGAGATAGCTGTCTATCTATAACCGTAGTTTGAATATTGGGAACGGCCATTAGTAGTTAAGCTTATTTAAAAAAATCTCATAACATAGAAGAACATATACCTATTTATATAGGTTAATAACTAGCGGTTTGTTTCGGCTACGCAGGCATCACGAAGATTAGCTCCTTCAAACAAACGAAAACTCTAGAGCGTGGTATTATTAGAGAAATAAGCAATTGCATTACAGTTCAAGAATACCCTTTCTTGAACCATGGTTATCAGTTAAAAAGGCTTATTTGGCAAAATGGTCGACATTCTATTCGCCATTACCGTTTTCAATGGATTGATGTAACAGACACTGATTTATACGAGAAACTGTCAATTGTCAAGAGCAGATCGATCGAGATAAATGGTGCAAAATCTAACCGGAGGCCAAGATGCTGTTCAAGTCAGAGTTGATTATGTCGGAAGGAGATATACAGTTTCTAAATAAACAAAAACGAAGAAATTTAGGTTTCAACGTTAGATTTTCACTTTTACCAGTTAATTATTGTAGATATAATACTTTATTTACTATTACAATTTCATAAAAAAATGCACACTATTGAACACAACACACTAGAGTCTAATTTCTGATATTCCATTTATTTCTATGAAAAATTGGGATTCCGAAAATGAGACATTTACAAAGCCACCATTGCTCAATGTATCTTTAAAATCTACATTTAAAAGGTAAATAATTACATCAGTAAGCACTGCGTTAAAGACATGGTCGTTATTTAAACCATAAAGCGAAATTTATCTTTGCTAATGCTACGCTAGATTTAATTTCTTCTATTACAATCATTTTCACAACGAAAAGTTTTTACATTAAATATTAATCCGCAGACGAAATATTTTAGTACAGTATCGTGTAATTTAAGGAAGTATTTTAAGAGATGGATATACTGCACTCACGTATCATCAATCACTTTTGCTTAGTAGCAAAATCATTTATAACAAAGACATTACTATAGAAGAAGTTCATTGAGACATCTAAGTAGTATATGATTTAAAAGTACTACAACTGTTTCAATGTTAATTTCTGCTAGCATACAATAATTAGTACCTACTTGCAAGCATCAAGATGATTCATGATGATCTTCTTTACAATTACAATTCAAAAGGTAATAAATAAAACACACATTACATCATTTGCTCAACATTTCCTGTATTTCAACGAGGCTCTTGCCTTTCGTCTCAGGGACGAAGAAGACAGTGAATAAGAAAGCCAAACAGCAGGTAAAAGCGAAGAACCAGAACACGAAATGGGCTCCCAGGGTCAGCATGGAGTTGAACAGGGTGGTGACAGCGAACCCACAGGCCCAGGATATAGCTAAGACGACAGCTGTGCCCTTACTACGCACGTTACAGCTGAACATTTCACCTGTTAACGTACTGGGTATTGTGCCGAAGCCTGCAAAAATATGCTTTTTAGAACATTATTAATAAGTCATGGAGATTGCTCGTAAAATTCGCACTCTATAGATAGTAACCATGTAAGATATTTTACCGAAAATTTTGAGTTCTAAAATTTTAATTACATTTTGCTCTCGTCTGATATAGCAATGGCTTCAAAATAATTAAATTGGTGTAATACAATCTTAAATTGTGAAATAAAATACCAATCAATTATTGTATTAATTTTACTTATTTAACAGGCAATTGAAATAAATACCTAATAAAATAATTTTTGATTAAAAAAGTAATTGATATCTTACCCATATTATTACTCAAGAAGAATATTATCAACAACGTTAATGGCAGCCATTTTATTTTTTCCACAATAGGCGATTCAATATAGCTCAAATAAAAATATACAGCAAAGAATTTCTGAAAGAAAGTATTTATTTTTAATGAACCAAATATAAAAAGGAATCAACCAATAAATAGTCCAGAAATAAACCAACTTACCATACTGAGACAGCAAAGAGCTGTAGAAGTCAACAATAGAATTCGTCTTCCAGATCTTTCTATAAATATTGGTGCTAACGAGCTCCCTACTAATTGCGTACATCCTATAATAATGGATGCAATATTTGGCTCTATTGACGATCCAGCCGCTTGAAATATAGTCGTAACAAAAAATGATATAACCAAAATACCACTTATATAATGTAATGCCATTATTGTTCCCGTTATGAATAAACCTCGTCTGTTACATTTCAAAGTGAACAATTCTTTCCAATCTTCTCTAGCGCTTGCTACGACTTTGTTCTTGTTCAGATCGATGACTTCTTGTAATGCAGACTCTCTGTTTAGGATTTTGAGCACTGCTAGTACCTTTTTTTCATTGTCTGTAAATATTACAATTACATCATTAGATATGATATTTTAATAATTGGTGCGATTTAAGATCACTGTACCTAATATTTTATATTATTCCGACAAAGATTACGGCTGGTCATCGAAAATTGTAAACAAAATAGGATAATACATTTTAAATACCTTTAACAACATGATAAACAGGAGATTCTGGTATCAGGAACATTGCTATTACATAAACAAGTGATATTGCAACACCTATGTAACATATAACTGCGTATGAAACAAAGGGTCCTACTGTAACCATAATTAGAGAACCAAAGGTTTGTATTATTCCCAGTCCAGTCAACGTAATACCTCGAATATTAGTGGAACTGAAAACAATACATGTATAATTATTGATTACATTATTTTGGTCACTTCATTCGTAAACTAATTCTGATGAGATATTTTCTTTTTAATTTAGGAAGTTAATAATAAAATATAAAATATCTACAAAACATCTAAGGGCCGATTTTTCAATGCTTGGTTAAAACTTATCCGTCCAATAAAGTATTACACGATAATATTAAAATGTCACGTAAACTGTCAAATACGGGCAATTAGAATACGTTTTTAAAATGGTAGTTTTATACATTATTCGACGAATAAGTTTTAACCAAGGATTGAAAAATCAACCCTAAATGAATTTAACTTGTGGGCGATATTTTGACATTCACTACGTATTAAAACTACTGGTTTATAATCTAAACATGTCGATGGAAATAAAATGAATGAAATAAATACAACACATACTAACGCAATCTCACCCAGGTAAACTGTTGTTATAACACCACCGAAACTTATTCCAAAACCAGTAACTAATCTTCCAATTAATAAAGTGGTAAAATTCGTAGCTACGGCTAATATAAGAAATGAGATTAGAAGTACAAATGATCCCATTATCAAGGTTGGTTTTCGGCCATTGTAATTCGCTAGCCAACTAGTAAAGAACACACCTGAAAGAAATCAGTAAATAAGGATACATTTACTATGAGTTTGATCCAATTCGTAAAATGGCATAGAAAACACACGTAGCATAGTTTTTACATTTCAAATTGATCACAATATCTACTCGAAGAGATTCAAGTCTAATATTTCAGTATGGATAATTATAACTTTGATGTAGTAAATACGAAAAGAATAGCTTTAATCGACTAAAGTTTAATTTTAGTTTTATTTTATGCTACAAAATTAGTTTTGAGAAAAAAATAATAATTGGCCTTTGTGTTTTATTTCTTCTATCATACATGTACCTACTAGCTATCAATTATTTTATTAATACTTATAAAAAGGGTAAAAACAACTCAAAACACGCTCCCATGAAATTATTGTATTATCACCGATGCTTTATATGTGAATAAAGTTTGAATTCAATCTCTCCGTCTCCTTTAAACTCGATTTTGATCCACTACAAAGGTCAAAATCGAGTTGAAAGAAGTCAAGTATGTTTGTAATACAGGTGAAGCTAAAAAAAGCGTGTTATGCAGGCGCTAGACATGTGATCAAATACGCAAATACCTACAAAGTCGCGAAGTGTGGCACTGACATTTGCCTATTTGTTCAAAGTTTGAACACATATTTGAAGTTTGCCGAGTCGAGTCGGTTTTTCTGCGAACATCAAAGTAATCAAACTTCAAAGTTGCTTCAAAGTTTGTGCGCCCTGCCACACTTGTTGCGTGTGCGCCGCTGAACGGAGCAGTTGTATACAATAGTTAATCTGTGAGTGGTATTTTGAGCGTCAATAATGGAGTGGGGTAATGACGCAGTAATAGAATTATTTATTGAGCTACTTCAAACAAAAAAAAATTAAAGGCACTCAAATAAAACAGTCTGACGGAGTCATCAAAATCGTCGTCTAATCTGTGAGCCATCTTTGCGGTAACTGTGCCCGTAAATCATTTGAAATACAAGTCTAGCCGGATACATTTGTGCATATAAAGTTTGATCGAAGTTTTGAAAATGTGTGCTCAAACTTTGATCCCCATGTCTGGCGCCGGCTTTATGCAGGCGCTAGACATGTGATCAAATACGCAAATACCTACAAAGTCGCGAAGTGTGGCACTGACATTTGCCTATTTGTTCAAAGTTTGAACACATATTTGAAGTTTGCCGAGTCGAGTCGGTTTTTCTGCGAACATCAAAGTAATCAAACTTCAAAGTTGCTTCAAAGTTTGTGCGCCCTGCCACACTTGTTGCAATGCTTAGTAACGCGCGCGCCGCTGACCGGAGCAGTTGTGTGTGTATATTTTGAGTGTCATAATGGAGTGGAGTAATGATGTAGTTATCGAATTTCTTCAGCTACTTGAAGCGGAACCCTCCATATGGGATCCAAAAAACAAAGACCACAAAAACCGTAACGTTGTAAACGACGCATGGGTCCGAATAAAAAATAATTTATCACTACCGTTTACGGTAGATGAACTAAAAAGAAAGAGAAATAGCCTTCTAACCCAGTATAGGGATAATTTAAAAAAAATTAAAGAGACAACAAAAATCGTCTTCCGATCTATCAGCCATCTTTGCAATAACTGTGCCGTAAAACATTTGAAAACAAGTCTAGCAGGCATATTTGTTATCGTGTTTGCGTCAAAGTTTTCACTTCAAAGTTTGTACAAATGTTTGCTCAAACTTTGATCCCCATGTCTGGCGCCGGCTTTAAAATACCTGGAAATCCCGTAACATAAATGACAGAAGCCAGCAAAGATTTCTCCACGTCAGTGAGAGTTCGGGACAGAGGTGACTGGCTTGGGTCCTCCAATTTGGGGATCACTGGAGCCGTCCAGCTGAGCAGATACCCTCCTAGCATTTGGCCGATATACACTGTAATGAAACACTAAGCATAAATCTATACTATTAATATTATAAATCTGAAGAGTTTGTTTGAACGCGCTTATCTCAAGAACTACTGGTCCGATTTGAAAAGTTCTCTCGGTGTTGGTTGGCCCATTTATCAGGGAAGTCTACATATCATCACGCTAAACGCAACATAGGCACAGCTAATACGTAATACCTATCAATAAAAGCGAAAAAATGAGCTGATATAATAATAATAATAAACACTAATAATGTGTAATAAAACACACACATAACAAAGCAAAGAAAAGTAATACATACAAAGTAGGTACCTAATAAGAAACGGTACAATATAGAGATGTTGTAGGTTTATATTGTTTCATGTAAAAATATTGTAGTTAAACGGATCCCTGTACAATCTGGTACAGATATACATAGCACTTTATATATCTTAATTAATATTCTATTCTAAATGCTACTTTATCTTTTTACCCCGCCACGACACGAGTGAAGTTGCAGGCTACGGCTAGTGAAAAACAAAGGTTCATTATATTAGGTCATTTATTTTAAACTGTAACTAATACGAATTTTCCTGTAATTACAAGGAAGATGAATGAATGGATGTGACATAATTTTTATTATACGATGTGCATAATAATAATAATTAGTCTCGAAACATTTATGTAAATTTTATTACTACAATATATTATGATGGTTTCCGTAATTTCTGTTGTATAGACAACTACTTATAGTATAATTCAGGAATGTATGTCGCTGATTACACTGTAGATAAGCATGCATTTTGCATAAACCGACCGCATAACCTATTTCAGACACTAGTCCTTCACAACGAAAATGCTACACGTTTACATATTTAGTTCCTTTGTAATACTTTAAGTTGTGAAGGCAAATAAATAAAAAAAAGACAAGTGGCACTCGGGGACTGCCGCGGTAAAGCTATTGCATAGCATGCCTTCAAGCCACGCCTCCGAGCCCGTCGGAGTGGGGAGCGTGAGGTTTTTTCGTTACGGAATTTCTCGATTCGGTCCCCGCGCTCAAGGCCCGCGATAGAAGCTATGCAATAGCTTAAAAATGAACTTTTTAAACCATAAAAATAATTATAACATTAAAACATATGATTATGTAAGTACCTACAAAAAAGTGTTTATACTTTTTGGACTGTTACTAAACAGAACATACTAGTAATGCTATAAAACGTATTTACTTCCTAAGTTTTCCTCCTTTAGTTTAGAAATTAAATATGTATGTAGTTTATATTGATAGATTAAGGTTTACATCTTATCTAGTATACATAACAATCGAGTACATAAGTACAGTTACTATTAATTACAAGTAGTTAAGTACATGGTGACCTAATGTTTGTATTGGTAGATGTATAATACATACAGTTTTTCAATTCATAAATTGATAACTTAATGTTCTAATGAGGTCTCATCTCATTGTTAAGACTCTTAATAAGATGGAAATAATGTTTATTTTTGAGTTTTGTCTTAATAAGTTTTTCTTTGTATCAATGATACAAAATTAAAACATTACCTACCTACCTTATCAAATTAAGTCATTTTCCTCATTCTAAATATAATCTACTTAATAACTTTTATTACTTAACAAAATAATAAGTCTTATGTATTCGCGGATTCCAAGATTTATCAGTACAATGTTATTATATTATATTTTTTAATGACTACTACACGTGTTTCAACCGGGAAAAGTACAGTATATTTAAAGGTTTTTATGGTTAGTTAATTTATAAGTCAAACACTAACAAACTAGTATAGACACTATACATAGTATAAATCAAAGTTGCTTTCTCTGTCCCTATGTCCATTTGTATGCTTAAATATCTAGTTTTAAATATTTAAGCATACAAATGGACATAGGGACAGAGAAAGCAACTTTCCGCCCGCGGCTTCGCCCGCGTTTTCAAAGAAAAAGCCGCATTCCCGTTCCCGTGGGATTTCCGGGATAAAACCTATCCTATGTGTTAATCCAAGTTACCCTCTATATGTGTGCTTAATTTCATTGTAATCGGTTCAGTAGTATTTGCGTGAAAGAGTAACAAACACACACATACACATCCATCCTCACAAACTTTCGCATTTATAATATTATAGGAGGACTACGCAACGGATTTTGATGCGGTTTTTTTTAATAGATAGAATGATTTAAGAGGAAGGTTTTAGTATATACTTTATTAGGTTTTAGACAAAGCGGGCGAAGCCGCAGGCGGAAAGCTAGTATAATATACAACTCAAATGAGTAAGGACTGACTGACTGACTGACTGACATAGCGATCTATCGCGTTGATACGCACAGCCCAAACCACTGAACGGATCGGGCTGAAGGCATGCAGGTAGATGTTAGGACGTATCACGTAGGATAGGATTTTGATCAATTCTACCTCCAAAGGGATAAAATAGTGGATGAAAGTTTGTACCATGAAAAATTATTTTCCGCGCAGGCGAAGCTGCGGGAACAGCTAGTAGTATTATATGATCCGTGGTAAAGCAAATAGTAACCGCCATAGAAGTCGTATTTACTTTGTTTTATCTCAATAATCTGAATTATGGAGATAATATTATAGACTTTAATAGAGCTAATCTAGGTACTTAAACATATAGATAATAAAAGGTTATTTTCTTACTGCTAGTATTAAAGATAAAAAATAGTCAATAGAAAATCTTATGGACTGCCAATATTATCTTACCGACAATGGAATAACTTTAGATGGGTTCAAAGTATGCAATTCGTGTATTATTTTTGACTGTGATTTATAGCCTAATTTCTCTATCTCTAGCATTCATTTCAGCTATAGGTAGAGAGCGCTATTTTTCTTTTTGGTAGTGTATTTATTATTATTACATGATTAAAAATATTTTTTATGTTAATTAATATGAAAATTGCAGTGATATAATTTACAAATTCTTGTAAGTAGTATGATACCTTTAATGCAAAAACATAATAAAGAGGAAGTGTTTGCATAGAATTAAGATGCATAATAAGAAATTATGTCCTTGTATGTTTAACTTCTGCTAATTGTATTCACAATCACCAATTTAAATAGACCCATTTGTCATTCTAAATCACCTCTATGACCCTAGTATTAGAGTTGTTAGTTACATAATGCATACTCTCACATTGCAGCAATTAAAATAGATAAAGTAAAGATTAGCACTATAGCAGGAGTCTTTACTTTTTGTATTTTACGTAAAGTACGTTACGTACTTACTACGTACTTGTTAATCTGTGTGAATGTTATATTTAGATAAGATATGTTTGTTTGAACTTGCTAAGGATATTATCTATCTATACTTATAATAAATCTGTAGAGAGGCCAATTCTGTACATGAAATATATTAAAAAAAAAACTATGAAGGGGTGATAAGGGATCGCTACTGATGCCAAAAATGCAATCAGTAAAATTTTTGTCTGTCTGTCTGTCTGTCTGTCTGTCTGTCTGTCTGTCTGTATATTCGTTATAGAAACAAAAACTACACGACGGATTTTAACCAAATTTGGCACAATTATTCTTCATACTCCTGGGCAGGTTATAGTAAAAGAATCATGTAAATCGGTGTAGAAACACCAAAGTTTTACATGAAATACGCTATAAGTCATCGCGCGTGAATACAGAATCATGCCATAAGGATTATTTTTGTGTATCAGTTGCCGCGTTCGACGCGCTTCGCGGCGGGAGCTATAAAAAGGCGGCGGGTCTGCACCCGTTTCGCGTTGTCATGGCATCACGTGCGAACGGCTGAACCGATTTCGATAATTCTTTTCTATTATATTCCTTGAAGTACGAGGATGGTTTTTATGTAGAGAAAACGTAAATATGTACCACGGGCGAAGCCGGGGCGGACCGCTAGTTAAGTAATAATTGCTTGAATTGATCTTTTTTTCTTATTGGAAAGTCAATTTATCGCGGAATGCTATACAAATATCCATAATCACTACACATAAACAAAGTTTCTCTGTCTCTATATCCCTGTGGCCTATATATATCTTTAAAACTACGCAACGGATTTTGATGCAGTTTTTTTTAATAGATAAAGTGATTCTTGAGAAAGGCGAAAAAATAAAAACCCAATAAATGATATACTTTATTAAATTCTTAATAAAGTATATCATTTATTGGGTTTAGATAAAGCGGGCGAAGCCGCGGGCGGGTCTCTAGTAGCCTATATCATGCTTTACTAATAGGAGCGGGGCTGCAATGAAAAATGTTGAAAACATTAATTTTGACAACAGACAAAGTTGCATGGGTCTTCTTTATTACGAATTCAGACTGTTTCAATCATTCAACTGAATTATAATCTACATGGCATCACGTAGAAAATCTTATTTTATAATTAAGACATCAACTTCAATCATTGATTCTCCTTTCAGAAGCAGAATAAAAAAGCAGGTTTATTTTTAGAATTAAACATTCTTAACATATTATAAGTGAAAAAAGCGAAGTCCCATGTCCTCTAGTGGGGTAAGGGGCAGATTCATTATACTACTGCATCTGTTTCACTGATCGATTTTCTTTAGGGACAAGTAGGTGATCAGCCTTCTGTGTCGGACTACCAGACCGAGACATTTTTTTTTCTTCGTCTTCGTCTCATTGCAACATATGATACGATACTAATAATTGTATTTTATATTAAATTTATTATAGGTTTACAAACAATATCTAAACCTATAACTATTAAAAGATTGTTTAACAAAACACCTTAAGTATACATAATATTGATAAATAATAATCTAAATCTACTCACTATTATCTATATTGTAATATTAAAATAGATACGTGTAGGTACAGTCAATTTATAAGTTTAAATTTATAAAGAATAGAAAAATGACAGAAAAATCCTAATATTGTTATCTATTAATACGAAAGTAACTCTGTTTATTTGTCTCTCTATTCGTCAGGCCTCCCTAACCACTGAATCCATTAAGATTAAAGATAGCTTGAGACCTGAGAAGGGACATAGGCTACGTTTTATCCCGGAAATCCCACGGGAATGGAAACTATGCGGGTTGTTCTTTGACTATGCGTGTGAAGCCGGGAGCGGAAAACTATAAATTATAATAATTGAAGTAATAAAGGTAGGTAATAAGCGTTATAATTGGTATCGGTATCTTTTATACAATGTTTTAGTCAAATGTAACACTAGCAGCGCCCCGCAGTTTTACCCGCATTGCTCAGCTCCTGTTGGTCTTAGTGTGATGATAATATATTATATAGCCTTCCTCGATGGGCTATCTAATAATTTTTCAAATCGGACAAGTAGTTCCTGATATAAGCGCGTTCAAACAAACAAACTCTTCAGCTTTATAATATTAGTATAGATAATAATATGTATTATCACATATTATTAATATAAAGAAATAAATATTGCAATTTACAAGTAACGCAGAAAATGCATTTTAAAAAACCGTTTCTTCGTAAAAATGTTAAACATACCTATAGGTATACAACGTTAAGTATTTAATAAACGTCGATAATTGTTTTTATTTAATCACTAAACGATCTTTAATTTAAAGTTTTACCAATTGATTTTATACGTCGAGATTTTTTTCCTTTCATAGAATTTATCGAGTTTGTTAGAGATTTAATCTTTAAAATAATTGACCCTTGACGGTCAATGTATAACAATTACATTGTGTTATTTTAATAGATTTTAGCCGCTTTCATTCCCGGATGTGGCAAGCGTGCCAAAAAAAAATTATAAACAACCGATAATGAGGCAGTATTTAAACGGTAATACCACAGTATTACAATATAGGAAATAATATTGTAATAATGTGGTAATACTATTAGTTTTCCTCGTAATAATTACCTATATTATTAAAAAAATCTTTATTTATGCAAAAGGAAAACGCGTACAGGGTTATATGGTTTAATACGTCTATAATTTATATTAAAAAAATATATGAAACGCTAAATTTTTGCTAAATGCAAATCTCGAGAACGGCTAACCGATTTCGTTAATTATTATTTTATAATATTCCATGAAGTGCGAGGATGAGTCCTTATAGAGAGAAAACGTAAACATGTACCACGGACAGAGCCGGGTGAACCGCTTGTCATTTTATACAAATAGATACACATTATATATTATTATTATGTATAAAACCGAACGTTGGACTGCAATAAACATGCAATCTCTACAATTAAGTACTTGACCTATCACTTAATGCAGCTTATTACTTTGCACAAAGATAATAATATTATGTGGGGCAATAATAAGAAGCAATATCGATTAATGAAACCGAAGTTGCATCTGCACAATACCCATGAAGTAAATAGAAATCCAGCCATATTAAAAACATAATACCTACCTACCTACTTAATTATTAGCTTTATAGCATTCAAATATATTTATTTTTAAGATTAGAATATATCTAGAGGCGGAATTCGAACTCGCGTCTTCTGCCTAAAAACTTAACGGTGCATTTACATAAAACGTGCGAATGCTCATTCAAACCCCACTATTCCAAATTCTTTAAGTGTAAACAGGGGTAGAGCATTCTTGTTCTTAGTGCTTTCGAAAAGATTCTATGCAATGTGAATAGTGAATAACGATAAAGAATGCTCTTGCTCTATGTTCGTTTGATGTAAATGCACCGCAAGGAGAACGGTGTGACATAATAAACTACATAATATTTGCTTTTGTTACAAAAACAGAACAATATAGAACTCGAATTAATTAAAATAAACTATATTAAAGCGAATACCATTGTCATGGACTGAATGAGAATTCATCACGTGCAATACTGTAAAGTAATCAATAAAAAGTAAATATTTAGCGTACGTTGCAAAAAGCTAGTTATATATTATTATATACCTATATATTATATACCGATATATTATTACATACCTACGAATTATATTATCTTTAAGTTTACAATTATGTCATTATATAACTGCAAGTTCCAGCTATGGTATTCTAAACCTGAAACCTGTTTGATACTGTAATCTATCATCCTTCAAAATTTCATCAAGATCTGTTTTGTCGCTTGTGCTTGAAGGACATAATATGTATGTCGTGGCCATATCGTAGATTTGCTCATTTCATGAAATGGCCAACTTAGTTTGATCAGATCGTTAAATCGTCAACGTTTCACGATTTGGTCATCGACATTTGGCCAGATCGTATAAAATATCTTAGAGAGTCCATAAAACATTAAAAAATTCAGAATATTTTAAGAACTTGTTTAGTGTCATTTAAGTTATTGCCGCGGTAGCGCCGGCGAATACCAGAAGCGAATGGTTTTTTCAATAGAAAACAGTTAGGTTAGGTTAGGTTAGACTTTAATAAACAACGCACGAGCCGAGCGAGCAAAGCGAGCGTGCCGCGGCAGCGGCCGGCGAGTGCCAGAAGCGAATCGCTTTTTAAAAAAGAAACAAAAATGGTCGCATTTCGTGAAATAGCCATCCACGGCCAGATCAACGATCTGGCCAAATGTGGATGACCAAATCGTGAAACGTTGACGATTTAACGATCTGGCCAAACTAAATTGGCCATTTCATGAAATGAGCAAATCTACGATATGGCCTCGACATGTACATACTCATCAATTCGTGATACTTAGGTATACTACAGTACTTATTTAACTTATTATAATAATTTTTAGTTACATTTGAATCAAAAATGAAATTGTTATTATTTTAGTCAATTATTACTTCTCTGCATTAATGGTGAATGAACAGAGAACTAAATAATATTATTATTAAATATACAAAGAAATGAAACTAACACCTCTGTATAAAATCCATCATACCATCGCTTTAATATCTATATTTTTTATATATTTTAATGCACTGAAGAGCTAAGCTCTGGATATTATAATTAATTCTAATGTTTTATTACAATTATATAAAATAGTAGATACTCACCACATAATGTGATAAAGATTTGTCTATGATATTTCAAAATAAACATCACACGATAAAATATATAACTAAATATTAAAGTCGAGAATACCACTCCACTTAACGGCTGCAGAAATAATAAACATTCATAGTAAATACAAAGATATACACATAATCCTTAGAGGTATAAATCTTATCAAATTTACCTTATTATCCGACTGTGTAAGAAGTTATGTTTAGATTATATTTTATGATTCTTTGTTAACATAATATTTATTACAAGACTAGATTTCCACCCGCGGCTTCGCGGAAAAAATCCCGAATAGTTCCCGTTGCTGTGGGATTTCCGGGATAAAAAGTATCCAATGTCTTATTCCGGGTCTTCAGCGACCTACATACCAAATTTAATTGTAATCGGTTCAGTAGTATTTGCGTGAAAGAGTATTAAACATCCATCCACCCATCCTCACAAACTTTCGCATTTATAATATTAGTAGGATAGGATTGTCAGAAGGCCTCGATGGGTAAGAATTTATTTTTTCAATAACAATTAAGTATGAAGTACTATCACTGACAGTATAATAGTATATTATTAATAGAATAGTTTATTTATTTATTTATTTATTTGTCTTTGGGAAACAAACAATACAGTGTTTCTTAAAATTAAAAAACAAAATACTATACATATATCAGCAAAGTTTCCACTGAAATTAACATTCTTAAAATATAAAAACACATTCAGTCACAAACAGTAAACATTAATTAAATTTTACATTTAAATTATTAAATTAAATTTGTTAACATAATATATATATAATATATCGCAAACATGAGTACAATTTAAAGATCATAGTTAACGTTTATTCGAACTTTTTCTTTGAAAGATTTTAGACTTTCACAAAACAAATCAAGGTTACTGAAATTTTTATTATAATTATGACAAACACGGTATAAATAAGTATTTCTAGCGAAATTGGATTTAAGATTCGGTAATGCAAAAAGGGCTTTGTCACGAGAGCATATACGCGGACATCGTAAGAATAAATTGCCTAGAAGAAAAGAAGAATCGACGCTATTATTAAGTATCTTATATAAGAATACCTGGTCTCTTTCATGTCGACGATTTATCAAAGGAAGCACTTCCGGAATGGGACCAGACTGTTTAGCTCGTTTATAATTCAAGTGTTTGATAAATTTATTTTGAATGTGTTCAATATTATTTATGTAGATATTATATTGAGGATTCCAGGCTGTAGAAGCATATTCCAATATAGTTCGTACGAACGAGTTATACAAAAGAATTAAAGTTGAACACATTTTAAACTCCCTACCAACTCTTAAAACAAAACCAAGCATTTGATACGCTTTGGCTGTAATTAAATTAATATGGGCTGAAAAAGTTAACTTATAATCTAAGAGGACACCTAAATCTTTTACTTCAGTCAACCTAGTTAGCGATGTTCCATTTAAAGAGTAATCGAACAATATAGGCTTAATTTTTCTAGTAAAAGTAATAACGTTGCATTTATTCACATTTAAGAGCAGGGAATTCGCAGAACAGTAACGACACAAGTTAAGAAGATCCTCCTGTAGTAAAGAGCAATCACGTTGATCTTTGATCACTCTAAATATTTTCATGTCATCCGCATAAAGTAAGATATTACAGTGTCTAAACTGACAAATAACATCATTTATAAAGATATTGAACAGCAGAGGACCTAGGTGAGAACCTTGAGGTACTCCAGAGGTAACTGGAATGAAGGAAGAACAATGACCTTTTATATTAACAGCTTGGCTACGTTCTCTGAGGTATGATTCCAGCCAACGTAGGAGATCGCCATGTATACCGGCCACCCGAAGTTTGTGAATTAATAACGAATGGGAGATTTTATCAAATGCCTTCGAGTAGTCGGTATAAACCACATCCACCTGTCCACCCCGGTCCATAGCACAAGCCACATTATGAAGAAATTCACACAAATTAGACTCTGTGGATCGTCGGTCAATAAAGCCATGCTGCTGTTCAATAATAACTGGTCTGATATGTGGAAATATAGCATCATAAACAACTTTCTCAAATAATTTCGCGATCGTATTTAATTTTGAAATAGGCCGATAATTTTTGATATTATGTTTATTTCCGGATTTATAAATTGGGATGACATGAGACCGCTTCCAGAGTTTTGGCATTGTCCCCGTATTGAGAGATAATTTAAATAAATGACAAATGGGAGACGCCAGATTGTAATAGCAGGACTTATAAAACAAAGGAGGAATTCCATCAGGTCCACAGCCTTTGGAAATATCCAATTTTTTCAAATAACTTGCCACTTTATTCCGACAAACTTGAATTGATCCTAAACCTAAAGAGTGACTATCAACCGTACAATCTAGAGAACCACAATCAAGCGAAGATTTACAATCGTCTGCTTCGTAAACAGATTGAAAATAATGGTTAAAAGTATTGCAGATATCATGACCGTCGCTTATAGTTTTACTATCTAAAAACATTGTGGCAGGTAAATCGGGCATGCTTTTTTAGATTTAACAAAAGACCAAAAATATCGACTATTAAACCTCAATTTGGTTTCCGCGTTACTGATATAACGATCATAACAAATTTTATAAGAGTGTTTTTCACGCCCACGTAAAATTTTAAAGGTATTGTAATCACTTAACCTTCCATAAGTCTTCCACTTTTTATGAAATTTTAACTTCTCTTTATTAATTTTTATCAATGATTTAGAGAACCAGGTTGGATATTTAGACTCAGTCACTCGTCGCTTGGGAACATATTTTTCAATAATATCATATAGGTAATCGTAGAAACTATTCAAAGCAATGTCAATGTTCTCCGAATTAAGCATACTAGACCAATCGCAGCGAGAAAGTTCAAGGTTAATGTCATCAAAATTAGCAGCGCGAAAAACATGAACAAAACGAGGGATCGATCGTAAATTATTTACGCGAGAAACAACAATTTTAACGGTTAAAGCAGGATGATGAGCATCCTCCAAGACAAGAGGTTCATTACAATGTTTAACAAAGCATTCGCACCCTGCAATGACGAGATCCAGTTGCTTATTGTTTTTATTTGGAATTCTATTATACTGGCTGAAATTCGTAAAGTTTAAAAAACAATGCATAGCTCTGATAAAAATGTCCTGATCATTTACATTGATTATATTAGGGTATTCATGAGGATTCCCCATATAGCGGAGGAAATATTAAAATCCCCGAGGATTAAATATTCGTCAGTTGGGTTATTAGTATAAGAGGAAGATATCATTTCTAAAAACTCAGTCATACCTTCAAACTGCAAACGGCAATGTGGGAAATAACAGCAATAAATTCGATATATTTTAGAGTGGGAAGAAGTCCCCAGCGTAAACGATACTTCTATTATGTCAGCAGAAGCACCTGTAACATCGATACAATTCGAGGACCGAATTAATAATTCGCGTTTTATGGCGATTAAGACACCACCACCTAATGTATCACCTCTAAGGGAATAGTTTCTATCACAACGATAAACGTTATAACGGTGATCAAACAATTCAGCATCAAATATGCCCGGCAAGAGCCATGTTTCACATAAGCAAATTACATCGTAATCAGAGCATAAAAGATTTTGGAAAAAAGTGATTGTCTTGGTTCTTAGCCCACGTACATTTTGATAATAAAATGAAAGTTCAGGGGACGCCATTGTTCAAGAAATGTATAAAATCACCACATCGAGAGTGATACTCAAAAAAGCACATAAAATAAACAAAAAATATTAACATGAATAGAGACCATTGGTAACCAATCAAAAGTGCGTTCGGATTTTTAAAATTACATTTGAATAAATATATAATAATTGCTGATGTTCTCGTGACTTTGCCATTAATTAATAAATAAATTACAATAAGGATTAAACAAGTTAATTGAGCTAGAAATAGTACACTTATTTTATCTTGTTTAAATCTTTGTAATCAGAGATGTGAATCAACGGTGTGTTATCCGCCTGACGAACCATGATTGAGCAGTTCTTAACCCATACGAACTTGTAGTTTCTTTCCTTCGCCAATTCCTTAGTGCGTTTAAGCAAGATTTTATTGGCTCTCGTCAAGTGGTCATTGAAGTGTATAAAAGAGTTGATGCCAGTATAGCCAATATCACAGGCCTTTAGTTTTAATTTTCTTGCTTGTGTTAGAAAATCGTCTTTTTTGTAACGAGCCTGAAATCTCACAACGATGGGCTTAATTTGTTTATTATCTCTATCTTTCGGAGCAACACGTGTGATAAAATCTAGATCAGTGCTCAGGTTCAATGGAAATTGAAATCTGTCACCTATGACTTTTAGGATTTCAAAGAGATTTTCACCCTTTTTCTCAGGTATACCATAAATTTCAATATTCGAACGTCTGGACCACTGCTCCCTGGTATTATTATCATTTTCTATACATTTATTCATTTCATTTTCTATTTATACAATCTTTTAGATTTGAGACTTCAGTAGCCGTTGAAGTAAAGGATTTTACCTTTTTTTCAAGCGTTGAAATAGTTTTGCTGAAATCATCATATCTGCTGTTTATAAATGTGATACTATCTTTTAAACTAATAATTTCTTGTTTTATACAATTTAAATCTGACGAAATTCTATTCATAATTGATGATTCCAGTGAGTGCCGCAGCTTTTCCATCTCTTTGGATATAATCTCTCGAATAGAGTCAGCTGATAATGCATTATTATTCGTAGCGATAGGAGATTTCAAAGAAGACGTGCCACCTCTACGTGTTGTAATGTTCTCAGGACTTCGTTGCAACAATTGAGCGCATGAGCGTACTGGGGTATTTTCAGTATTCAGGGATCTTGACTGATGAGTGGAACATTCAGGGCAAAACCAATTTTTTTTAAATTCGCTTGTCAATTGTTTCTTTTTGTCAGTTGGAAACAAACATGCAATATGATAATTTCGTTTACAATGAGGGCAAGATAAAATCCCAGCGCTGCCTTCCGTTGTAGCTTTGCAACAGGCAAACTTCATAATGATTAGAAAATTTAATTAATTAAGAAAAAAAAAATAAAAAAAAAAAAAAAATAAAAAAAAAAAATAGTTTTCAGATAATATGACCCTGTCAGGATCGATCTTCCTACTAACTGTCCAAGTCCAGTTCACTTTGTACAGAGCTACGAGTGTCTTGTAGTTTACAACGAAATTAAGTTTCTTATTGTATCTGGCAAATCGTCACGATAGATGACAAGGTTACTTTATAACTTTTATTTTTAATATACCGTCAACCACTTTTATCACTCACTGTTTACACAAAAAGTTTCGAATGTTAAATTTAATAATAAATCGTGTTGTATAACGCGTATTCGTTCACAAATCAGATTGTTTTTGATAACTTAAGCACCACTGAGAAAAACTTCTAACAAGATATACTATTTCAATTAGATTTGAATTAAATTTGTAACCCGCTTGTTCAAACACGTACGCTTCACACTGACGTTAGCGACTGACTCGTTGTAACAATAATTGTTCAAATTGTAACAATTATATTGTTAAATGTAAATAGGAATAATTATTTTTTGTTCTTTATTATTCATGTTTCCTTGGCACGTCCCGAAGCAATGCCATGGTAAGCCATCAATAATAAAATTGTAGTTAAAGGTGTCGTTAGATTCGTCTTAATTATGAATGACGCAGATCACATTGAAACCACATTGAAACCTGTGTTGAAACGGCGGCTTTTTGGCGCCAATAATTTATATTGTAGTTTTTAAATAGAAACCACAGAAACTTACATCATACGTGTCATGTCATACCAGTGTGCGAAAGTAATGGCGCTAGACGCTGTCATTTTTTCACACTGGAAAAAATACGGGGGCAGTACACTGGTCAAGTGTGTGCTGGCTGTCATCTAACTATAAAAAATTATCACTACGATGTTTCGTTTTTCCAAAGGGTATGCTTATGTTAACAATGTGCATATAAATTGAAAATTTCAACTTAAATTCAAACTTGTCTAGACGTTTCGATATCATTGGTCAATAATCAATATTGATATTTCAAAATCACAATATATTGCCGTTATAAAGCTGAAGTTTGTTTGTTTATACGAGTTAATGTCAGGAATTACTAGTTCGAATCGAACATGTATTTTCAACCGACTTCAAAAAAGGAGGAGGTTCTCAATTCGACTATATTTTTTTCGACTTGATGATCCGATTTCGACTGGTTGGTAGGTACCTAACATCTGTCAATTTGAAGAGGGATTTTTGGTACAAAAATAATTATCGTACCTATTAGCTGGTCTACTAACGAGTAAGACTTCGTCAAATTACACTACGGCCAATAGAAATAGAGATCCAATTGAAATGTTTTAAAAATGGCAAATATTCCTTTTAAGAGCAGATGAAGTTACGTGGGTAATCGAGGTACCAGACTAGTGTTAGACAAAGAAAAACCTTGGGCCTAGGGAGATCACTTTAAACAATAGTTATTTTCATGAATAACATAACCAAAATAGTTTTAAATTTTAAAATAAATGATAAAAATACAAAATATGACTATTATAAAATATCTTACGCAGTCATTGTTCATAAAACAGCTGTTATTAGAATTTAAAATAAGTACCTAGGTATTGCATAAAATATTATGTATTTACGTCTCCTCTTCCGTGTCTGTAGGTACTTAATTATTTATTTATTTCACACTTTATACAGTACCGTTGTACAAATACTTAGTTAATAGAAACTTACAACATCTTACAAAAAAGAAAGAGTAGATACAATTTATTTGGCGACCTTATCACTTATACGTGATCTCTTCCAGGCAACCAATGTAAAAGTTAACAAGCAAAAAGATTACCTACTATAGGTGGGACGAGACTTGTTATATTAAGAGACTATATTATTGGTAAAAAAATATAAAAAAATACTTATTTTAGAATGTTTTTAAACAACGCAATATATTATAATACTAGCAATGCCCTGCGGTTTCACCCGCATAAATAGCGATATCGTGACAAAAGTCTACTATAGGTCGGACTATAGGTTTAATTTTTAATCACATGAAAATCACCTACACCCCGTCCCGCACTACGCCTGCTCATTGTATTAAACAGACCTTGTAGATTGACACTTTTAAAAATTCGTTATATCTTTTGAATGGAATATCCAATTTTTTTAATTTAAAAAGTATTTTTCTGGTATTGAAACAGTCTATAATAAAACATCATTTAATGGGATAAGGATTAATATATTATGTATATGGATAACATGGTTTGATTACTGTCGGCACTTCTATTCACTTTGAAAACGTAAAAAAGTTGTTGTAGTAACATAACTACTGAAGATGGACATATGGTATCGCGGACTTTCTTGTAGATATTGATCCATTCTATAATACTGTAGAACATTTTTTTGTTCTATCTTCAATAGATTCCGCAGCGCACGCGATGACAGAATTTTTATTAAGGATTTTTTTACACCTTGGGTTACATTATTGCATTTTTGGTAAGTACCTCTATTTTTTTTGAAAATGCAATATAGCCTATGTTGCTCAGTGAAGATGCAGCTTTCTAATGGTGAAAGAATTTTTGAAATCGGTAAAGTAGTTTATGCGTGAAAACCATACATACATACATACTTACATACATACATAATTACAAACCTTTCCTCTTTATAATATTAGTATAGATTTATATTACGTAGGTACTTATATGTGAAAATTTACATCTTATAAAATAAGAAATTTAAGATGATAAACTACAAAGTTTTTGGTTTTTTAGAATACATAATATTATGTAAACTGTTCAAGTGCCTACCTATTTTCTAGGACATTGGAAACATCACAACAATTATTATCTTTGTAGTAATCAACACAACAATATATTTTAGTTACTAGGTTATAAAATATTTAATACTAGATTTACGCCCGCGGCTTCGCCCGCGTTTACAAAGAAAAACCTGCATGGTTCCCGTTCTTGTAGGATCTTATTCTAGGTCTTCAGCTACCTACATACCAATTTCATTGTAATCGGTTCAGTAGTTTTTACGTAAAAGAATAACAAACATCCATTCATCCTCACAAACTTACATGTTTATAATATTAGTAGGATAAATTTATTAGACGTCTCAGCCTATCTCTATATTCTATAGTCCTATAGTCTCGTTTCAAGATTTCTATGAGATTTAATACTTATGAGACTTGTATCCCTATTTTTTTATTAAATTGACCATTCTACTACATCCTACAGTTGAAAGGTTAACTTAATATGTAGATAGGTAATAGATATGCAGACATTTCAGAAAAATAATAGATGTTTTCTCTAATTCCATTAAAGAAATGCAGTAGTAACTGGTAGTGAAATATTTTAGAAAGGCTTAGTTATTAAAATTTTAACAATAATATCTTGAAGTAAAATACATTGATTGGAATTATTCTTCGTAAATAAAGTAAATCACACCTAATCCATTAGATTATGCATTACAAGCTTAATAATAATCTTTACAAGCAGTAAAATAGGATATTTCCATTTCTATTATCTCCTTTTTCAGTTGTTTTTGTCATTTACACCATGTTTATTAGAATTTTGTATTGTTTATAATTCATTTTAAAAATTAAGAATAAAAACAACACGGGACACGTTTTTAAACTCCTGTTCAAATTTCTTGTTACATAAAATAATTGCCTTTACATTTCTACAGGCGTTGTAAAATTGTTTTGTAAAGTTTCGAATTAATTGACGGCAGGCTTTCTGTTCTGTGCTTCTTCATTTTAGCTGAATATAAAAACTGAAAGTTATTACGTTTGATTCAAAACAAATTAACATTTTTTTTTTATGTTAGCATTGTACCTAACTAATAGTTTTAATCGGTTCGTTCGTGTGATGGTATTGGTAAACACTCACTGTTTCAAAGAGGCTAATTCTTCTGCAAAAGTGTTACTATTATTTTGAAAGCATTCGTTTTTGAAAGTACTGTGACGTAGTTTTATTTTGTATTATCGCCTAATAATCATGGGGTATTGGGAAGAAAATACCCAATATGTGTTATGAAAATGGGTTTTACCCAACAAGGATGCTCGGTCCTGTCGTATTAGTTTATAAAAAGGTTTTCAAGGACCCTAATGCTACGGTTACACAAAGATAAAGATAAACAAACTCTTAACTACTTACAAACATAATGTGCATTAACATTAGCTATTCTAAACTAAACGTAAATTGTAACTAAATAATAAATGATACAAAAGTTTCGAGACCAATTAATAAGAGCTTTAAATTTGAATGTGCTTTTTATTGTAGTTTTAATAACTTTAACAATTAGTTCAGTCATAATGATTCTCTAAACGACACTGTAATTTAACCGTTGTTAGTCATAGTAATTTATTAATTATTTTTCTTATAAATTCGGTAGCTTAACGTTACTATTTTTTTTTGTAATAATAATAATTACAGTTAAAAATGATTGTTAAAAATTCGGGCTAATAGATAGGCGCGAAAAATTTGTATTTGTACAATAAAATCTATACTTAATATTATAAAGAGCTTGTTTGTTTGTTTGAACGCGCTAATCTCGGAAACTACTCTTCCGATTTGAAAAATTCTTTCGGTGTTAGATAGCCCCTTTATCGAGGATGGCTATAGGATATAATATATTATCATCACGCTAAGACCAATAGGAGCCGAGCAGTGTGAGTAAACCCGCACAGCACAGCCAGTTATTAATAAATAGCTTTTATACACACAAAATCTCTGTGTGTCCTTAACATTAGAAAGAAACCCATATTTGAAGTAAATCCACGTCGTGGGCGGAAGATATAAACATAAATCTCGTCACTCATAAATATATCAGCATAGCTATGTGGGAACTGGGAAAGATGTTTTCTTAGTAAAGTTATTATTAAAAATACATAGAAAATTAAAAATATTGTAATTTTCAAGATTCCATTTTAATAGTAGAGCAGTGTTAGTTAAATAATATATTTCTTACGATCAGATGCAAAGGTTTACTTTAATTGATATGCGAATAAATTTACATTATCAAAATGATAATTTTTATCTTATTACACTATTAAATTATGTTGCTTAATTTCTAGATATAGGAATTCTTTATTTATAATATCCTCATGGTATTTAGAGGACAAACAGCTCGTGTAATAAAAAAAAAATTCACTAAAAATCTATAAAAATGTCACAATTTTTCTGGAAAAAAGTAAAAAACCTCGTGTATCTGAAAAGAAGCGCAATTCGCATAAATTAAAGAATATGTGTTAATCCCAATGTCGCGTGAATGATAGATAAGTTATCAATGCAATAAAAACTTTAGGCTGATTATACACGAACGTTTTTTAACTTAATTTATAAAGAATTAAGTAAGAATAAAATTATCAATTATTGAATTCTTAAAAATAATGGTTACTATACAAGCGTAACTTTAAATTAAAGAAAGAAACTTGTATTTTCATAAAACAGTAGTTATGAACAAACACCATAATATCATATTTTGAGTGAAAAATCTGAATCAGTATAATTTTTACGTTTCAAATCTGGTCCAATGCAAGGTTTGGGAAATATAAATTTATAAAGAATAGAAAAAATTCGATCACGAGGCGGGACTCGAACCCGCATCCTTTCGCGCCATTCCGGGGCGGATGCCTCACCAACTCAGCCACTCGTGACCCGCCTGAGCGATCGAATTTATTCTATTCTTTCAGTTTTATGTGTCTGAAGGGACACACCGCGCGCCATCTATTGAGATGATTAACAACCATTTCAACCAATATGAAGCACTTTTCAGTGAATACAATATTGTAACGATGGAACACGACCTTTTTTGTTGAATTTATATTTTTGGTTTTATGGCATTCAAATGCTTTTATAAATATAAATTTATAAAGAATAGAAAAAATTCGATCACGAGGCGGGACTCGAACCCGCATCCTTTCGCGCCATTCCGGGGCGGATGCCTCACCAACTCAGCCACTCGTGACCCGCCTGAGCGATCGAATTTATTCTATTCTTTCAGTTTTATGTGTCTGAAGGGACACACCGCGCGCCATCTATTGAGATGATTAACAACCATTTCAACCAATATGAAGCACTTTTCAGTGAATACAATATTGTAACGATGGAACACGACCTTTTTTTGTTGAATTTATATTTTTGGTTTTATGGCATTCAAATGCTTTTATAAATATAAATTTATAAAGAATAGAAAAAATTCGATCACGAGGCGGGACTCGAACCCGCATCCTTTCGCGCCATTCCGGGGCGGATGCCTCACCAACTCAGCCACTCGTGACCCGCCTGAGCGATCGAATTTATTCTATTCTTTCAGTTTTATGTGTCTGAAGGGACACACCGCGCGCCATCTATTGAGATGATTAACAACCATTTCAACCAATATGAAGCACTTTTCAGTGAATACAATATTGTAACGATGGAACACGACCTTTTTTTGTTGAATTTATATTTTTGGTTTTATGGCATTCAAATGCTTTTATAAATATAAATTTATAAAGAATAGAAAAACGAGTGGCTGAGTTGGTGAGGCATCCGCCCCGGAATGGCGCGAAAGGATGCGGGTTCGAGTCCCGCCTCGTGATCGAATTTTTTCTATTCTTTATAAATTTATATTTATAAAAGCATTTGAATGCCATAAAACCAAAAATATAAATTCAAGGTTTGGGAAAATTAATGATCAACCTTATATTTTGAAATTTGATTAAGTAATGTTATATTACCTTTATAATAACAGATATTTCATATACTAGCACCACCAGGCACTAACTAACATAATTGATATACAAAAAAAAATATTATTTTAAACCGCTCCATGTCACATGGCCTTTTTCGTTTTTACTATACAGTTTTAAGATTTTTATATCACTGAACTTTTATGCAAAAATATCGTGTGTCGTAAAGAAAATCCCGAATAGTTTTCGTTCCTGTGGGATTTATGGGATAAAACCTATCCTATGTGTTAATCCAAGTTACCCTCTATATGTGTGCTAAATTTCATTGTAATCGGTTCAGTAGTATTTGCGTAAAAGAGTAACAAACATACATACACATACATCCATCCTCACAAACTTTCGCATTTATAATATTAGTAGGATAGGATAGGATTCTAAGTACATAAATAATGTAAGGTCTATAATTAACTATTTGTTCGTTCAATTGATCCACACACATATATTTTTAAATATCTACCTACTACAATTGTGTTTCTAGCTGATAAAATATTAAAATATCGATTCGATTGTAATTCACGTTTATTAATAGCTCCAAAACTTTTCCTGATGAATAAATATAAACTTAACTAAACTACATCCGAAGACGTCAATAAAAATACATTATTCATTAAAACGTATCTATTTCTAAAAAACCACAAATAAATATCTTAAATTAAACATAAAACAGTAATAATTGTACATAATTTAAATTTAATTGTATATTACCTAATTTAAATTCCTGCCATATTTTCCGCTGATCTTCGACTAATCTATTGAACTAGTTTAACCCTTCAAATCTCATTTAAACATCACAGATTAAAAACATGCGTCATCTGTTCAACATTTCTTGAATCTCATTTAGATTTTTTCCCTTTGTCTCTGGTACGTATCTATAAGTGAATAGGAAAGCGGCCAAGCACGAGCAGGCGAATATTCCAAACGTGACGTCACCGCCCAGAACTTTCACCATGGTTCCAAAGCCAGTGGCTACTCCGAAGCCGATTAACCAGGCGGTCGTCATGGATAATGCTGAGCCGGTACTCCTGGCGTTACCACGGAACATTTCTCCCACTAATGCGCTGGGCATTGTGCCGAAACCTGTGGAAATATAAATAAATAAATAAATATTTCGGGACAATTTTCACGCACGGCACTATCTGATCCCATAGTAAGCTTTCGCTTGTGTTATGGAAACCAGATGGCTGATAAACATACATATTAAATAATTTTAAATAAATACTTATAAAGATAATTAACACCCAGACACAGAGCAAACATCTATTTTCATCACACAAATATTTGCCCCGGGTGGGAATCGAACCCACGACCTCTGGCTTGGAAGACAGGGTCACTACATGGTCACTACCAACCAAGCCAACCGGTCAGTCAAAGTCAGTATGAGCGTTATGGATAGTGTGATATGGACTTTAACCTGACATAAAGCCGTGTCTATATAGGCATGAATATTGTTCCTGATCTTCAATTGACTAAGGCTGCATAGACAGGCGGCTTGCTTGTGGCCTAGCGAGTATCTTAGTAAAACGAACGATATCGAATTTTGCTGACTTCGTCTAGCAAGCAAGTAGCCAGAAAAAAGACACTAGGCTGTAGGCGCTAAGCAAGCCACCGCCTAAGTATACGTAGATTAAGAAAAATATTCATCTATGATCGAAGGATATTTTAAACCATTTCCTAACAAAGAAAGGATCTATCTATCTAGCTATAAACTTTAATCGATCGTTTTAGGAAGTAATATTGTGTTGTATATCTCTGCCGCCATCGCAGCCAGGTTGTCATCAACCTACGAATGTTTTAACCGGGAATTAAACCAAATAATTGCTAACAATGCCTGCAAAGGTATTCTTGGAATGTAAATTAATAATTGAGTGTAGGTATGTTTATTACTTAAAAGTGTTGAATGTCACAGATACATAAAAATATTTTCTCGTTTTCAGTAAATAGATTTTGATGAAATTTGTCCTACAAATAGATCATACATAAAATTCTAGTATGAATACACACAGATTAACAACGTCATTCAAAAGTAGTTCATATTATTATTGAAACATGGCTGCTTATTGCGATCATAATATGAATTTGCCAGTCAGTTCAATTCACGGCGTAATCTGTCCGGAAATAAGAGGTCATGCTCACATGCATAAAACTTGTTTTTAAAAACCTTCTACTAATTAAAAATTCCAAATTTAGACTAAATATTAGTTAAATATTAAACTTACCAATTTCATATGAAAAGAAGTATAGAATAAGTGCGAGCAACGGTAACCATCCAACATCCAAAACAATCGAACTTTCAATTCTTACGAGATAGAAATATGTTCCCAATATTGACTAAAACAACAAAACAAATAATTAAATTAACTTAAACAATCATAAACTAACTTAATGATCATATGAAAGCAAAAAGCTTAAGAATTTAATTTCATAAAAATTCAAATTTATATTTTCCTTATTATTCTAAGTCTCTAAAAATAAACAAAAAATAATAATCGATGGCTATAAATAATTGGCAGATTTCAAAAATCGACCCAATTCTTTTTTTTTTAAATTTATTTACCAAAAACACAAAAAAAAACTTTGTTGACATTTGCATTTTGCAAATCTTTCCACTTGTAAGCAATCCATACTAATATTATAAATGCGAAAGTAACTCTGTCTGTCTGTCTGTTACTCAATCACGCCTTAACTACTGAACCAATTTGCATGAAATTTGGTATAGAGATATTTTGATACCCGAGAAAGGACATAGGCTACTTTTTATCCCGGGAAATAGGATAGATTTTATCCTGGAAATCCCACGGGAACAGGAACTATGCGGGTTTTTCTTTGACTGCGCGGGCGAAGCTGCGGGTGGAAAGCTAGTATTATTATAATTAATATCGATAAAGGACAACTCAGTGTCAAAACCTAAAAAATTAAATTACTTTTATTATTTATTTTTGCATAAATAGCTGTGCTGTGCGGACGAATCTGAGGGCAAAATCAAGTATTTGTATAGCTCAGGTGTTATTCTGATATACATAATTATATATTAATGTAAAGTTTCATCCAAATCTCTACAGTACTCCTCACAATTCGTATTTATATTATTAGGATAGTACAAATATAGACTCTACTCACCAGGCTTAAAGCACAAAATACCGTGGAAATTAGTAACAAGAATCGTCTGCCAGCCCTTTCCACTACAAACGGAGCCACCATACTAGCTATTAACCTGGTTCCTCCTATGAATATTGTCGCTAAGTCCGGCCTAGAAAATTATCAAAAAAATTAATATTAGGTTTTTTAACAGCATTCAAATTCTTTAATAATATATATGTTTTGAAGAATAGAAAAAAATAGCGGGCGGGGATGAATCGAATTTAATCTACTCTTTTGGTTTTATGTGTCTTAGGCACACCCTATTAATAATAATATTAACAATTTTGTATTTCAAATAAAGGAAAATCAAATGTATAACTAGTTAGAGCTCACGGTTTACTCGTCACAGGTAAAATTGATAATCTGTGTTTGTGCCAAATTTCATAACTATAGATCACAATATTACATAGGTAAAATCACTACATAGTATAAAACAAAGTCGCTTTCTCTGTCCCTATGTCCCTTTGTATGCTTAAATCTTTAAAACTACGCAACGGATTTTGATGCGGTTTTTTTAATAGATAGAGTGATTCAAGAGGAAGGTTTTAGTATATAATTTATTAGGTTTTAGACAAAGCGGGCGAAGCCGCGGGCGGTAAGCTAGTAAATTATATAAATATTAAATACAACCTGTACCTACCAAGATTTTAATTGTCTCAGGTTCATTGTATAATATATTGTTTATATTATAAATTACTATTATTTGTGCGTAGATGTGAAATGAGGAAAATAAACACTATGTTGCGTATCGTATTAAAATTTGGATCGATCGAAGGAAAACTATAAAGGTGGACTTCCGACCACCGCGGCTCCGGCGTCACTAACGCAGCGACAGTAACGCGGCGACAGAGCGATAGTATTATACAGTACGGAAATGTATGATGGAACGTTCGAGCGCAGCGCCACTGTCGCAGCGACAGTGTCGCCGCGTCAGTGACGCGCGGCTGTAGCGGCCGTGCAATGCTCGCGCAAGCACTGTCGCGTGGCAGGCTGCGAAAGCACGTTGTTTTTAGGTTATTATCTAGTCATTTTCGAGAGAATATCTAAAAAATGGACGTTGGTAACATATTTACGGATGAGCAAGACGAGGCACTAATAAATTTAGTGACTCAAGATGCAATTTTGTAAATTGGGTCTGCTGGGCTTCGCTCCATACTATAGTAGTAACGAAGCAATTAAAGATCATCATCCTCTTCTTCTTCTAATAATATTTTTTTAATTGATCGGTTCATTCCTACTGTACCGCACAACCGTCAGGTATGGACTAATAACTGTGACTGACGCCGGAGTCGCGCTGCTCGGAAGCCAATCTGCGTCTAAGCCGCTGCGACAGTGACGCAGCGGCTCAGACGCTGCGGCCGTTGCGATAGAGCCGCGCTGGTCGGAAGTCCACCTTTAGACCGGGAGATATTGACACAAAATTTCGAGTCATTTGTAACAGGATGGCGGTTCTACAGGGGTCTTAGTACGCAATGACAATAAGAAAAATGATGGTGTGAACGCTGGCACCGGCGGCTTAGTCGCGTGGGCGTTAGTCGAACTCGTCGGAAAAATAGCGAAAGTCAAACGATTTGTAACACAAAAATTTTAGAATTTACCGATAGCCCTATAAAAAAGAAGTATGCGGTAGTGTCATGCCATACTTTTCCGGTGTGACTTACAGCCCGCCATACCGACGCGAATGTGAAAAAACAATTCAACCATTTGTACCAGGCTAACTTTTGCACAGGTAACCATCGTCGTGCAGCCATTTACGAAAATTGCCATGCCATACTTTTCGGACGATTCCAAATGGTCGCCATACCGCCGAAAATCTGCAATTTTTTTTTTTCGCCAAACTTTTTGTACGGTCAGTATTGCATTTGGATTTTTCGAGAGTATTTGATAAAATGTGACCATTATTATATTTGCCATACTTCTAGTAGGGGGAAAAAGTGCTGCCATACTTGAAAAATTAATTTATTATTAATTTATATAAGTGAAGATTTCCAACACCTAGATCTTTGAAATTTTGTATTTATATTCGTTGATCCTCAAACTTACAGGAAAAATTAGTGCCATACTGTTGCAAATCGTTCAAAATACGAATAACATCTTACAATAAAAGAAATCTTATACACATTCGCCACCTCCCACAGGTATGGCATTATCACACTTCTATTTATAATCATTCAGGAGTTGTTGAAAAAAAAATTTAAGGTGGTACAAATCGTTCGGCGAGAAAAAAAAATTTGCAGATTTTCGGCGGTATGGCGACCATTTGGAATCGTCCAAAAAGTATGGCATGGCGATTTTCGTAAATGGCTGCACGACGATGGTTACCTGTGCAAAAGTTAGCCTGGTACAAATGGTTGAATTGTTTTTTCACATTCGCGTCGGTATGGCGGGCTGTAAGTCACACCGGAAAAGTATGGCATGACACTACCGCCTACTTCTTTTTTATGGGCTATCGGTAAATTCTAAAATTTTTGTGTTACAAATCGTTTGACTTTCGCTATTTTTCCGACGAGTTCGACTAACGCCCACGCGACTAAGCCGCCGGTACCAGCGTTCACACCATCATTTTTCTTTTTGTCATTGCGTACTAAGACCCCTGTAGAACCGCCATCCTGTTACAAATGACTCGAAATTTTGTGTCAATATCTCCCGGTCTATATACCTAGAGGTTTTAAAGCGAATATAAATATTAAATATACCTATATCACATTATTTTTATACAATATCATATTTTATAGATAAGGCGATATTCTCCAAAAATAGGTGATAGAATATAAAATCTACCAGTAATTGATTTGACCCTTTTTACTTCATCTCTATAAAAAAACCAGCGTTTATTTTTGGTACAATAGAACATCTTTCTATTTTTGAAACACATTGCGGTTTTACCCGCACTGCTCCGCTTCTGTCGGTCTTAACGTGATGATAATATTATATAGCCTTCCTCGATAAATGAGCTATCTAACACCGAAAGAATTTTTCAAATCGGACCAGTAGTTCCTGATATTAGCGCGTTCAAACAAAAAAACTCTTCAGCTTTATAATATTAGTATAGATTATTAACCAACCTAATACTCGAACCGGCTATTTGAAAGATCGTCGTAGCAAAAAACAATACAGCCGCCACACCGCTGGTCTGCTGCAAAGTGCACAGACTCAATGTAATAAACAGGCTTCGTCTGTTCGCTTTCACTGTGAATATCTTCACCCAGGCTTTCCAGCTATTAGCCTCACTCGGTTTCGTCCCTTTGACCGACTCGAAAACGTTGTCTAAGTCGTCTACACGACCGAGGTAGCGGAGTGTGTTCTTGGCTTCCATTTCTTTGCCTAAAGTAAAATTATTGTTACACTGTAAAATGTAATATCTTCTACTACTATCTCATATTTGGATATAGTTATACATATAGATCACTTTGTATATTATGAAAATTATATTATTTTAGTTTGTATTGCTGTAACTTGAGACTGGCTGAACCGATTTGACTAATATTTTTATATTTGTGAAAGTTACGAAAAGTTTTAAAGGAAGAAAAACGAGAAACATAAATAAGAGGTAATGGATAATATTTTTCACAAATATTATAGTTAGGTGATTAGAACAACCCAGAAGAGCTAAATAAACATACAAATTAACTAAGACATAACTTCCATATTTTATAACATATTTGAAGCACTAAGATATTTTTTACGAAGGAATGAACCTATATACATAATTATAATATGTATATGCAAAGTAGGTATAAGTAGTATTTTAATAATAACATTAAAAATCTGATAGAGACAATAAAATATATTCATCCTTAAAATAATGTATATTTATTTAAAGTGTTCGTGTTACTTATGCATATTATGTTTTTACGACAAAATCCATAGTATTTATAGTTAATTGATACCATTAAGATAATGTGGTAAATTCCTCAAGATGTGATTTGTTATGACGTAGGTAGTGATTCTTATATTGTGTGTGTATGTGTGTAGACCCTTTTATTATTATTTTTGAACTGAAACTTCTTTATCGGGGTTGGAAAAAAATTTAGTGTAACATTTTTTCGTTACGCGTGACATTTTTCCGTTACGCACCATCTTTTTCTTATCCCTACCACGCGTGATTCGACGTATTTCTGTAAAGTTGCATATAGTAAATTATTTTTTGAAAAATAAGATCATAAAGAAGTTTCACTTCTTACGTGTGTACACTAGTACACGTAGGTACCTACACATTTTTTTTTAAATTGTGTGTGTAGTGTCGGCCTTATTTTGGGCGAGCACTCTACTCTACTCTACCTTGTCTCCATCACGATCAAACCGAAGTTTCCTCAGTTTTACACTTATATATTAACTTTATCAAGGAGACTGTTTATGCCTGACCGTGCGGTGATTTGTTATTTTACGGTTCTTTTAGCAGAACTAATTAAATAATCTTAATATATATAAATCTCGTGTCACAATGTTTGTCCTCATTGGACTCCTAAACCACTTAACCGATTATAATAAAATTCGCACACCATGTGCAGTTCGATCCAACTAGAGAGATAGGATAGTTTAAACATGTAGGTACCACGGGCAAAGCCGGGGCGGAACGCTAGTAATTATTAAATAATATTAAGTTTAAAGAAAGTACGGAGACTAATGTTGTTTGTCCAATATAAATATATCTCTTACCTTTAATAGCATAATACACTGGAGATTCAGGTATGAAGTATATGCCAATCATATGCGCAATGTTTACCAATAGCGCGAAATATCCGGTATTGGTGTATGACACGAACGAACCTACAAAATAAGCTGCTAGAGTTCCCGATATGCCAATAATTGAGGTTGATGTTAAAAGAATTCCTCTTATATTTGTAGATCTGTAAGCAAAGACGCGGAATTAAATAAATTATAATTAAAAGACCATAAGTTATTTAAATAAATTTTTGAGTGAAGAATAAACATAAATAGAAGACCTTGCTTTTGAACTACACAGTTAGAATATATTTAATTATAAACAAATAAACTGCTTAATTTTCAATTTAAATTATTTTGTTATCATCTAACCATGATCTAACCTAATAATCTATTTTAAAGTAGACCATGTTGTTGACCCTGTATGGAAAAATACTGTTTGTTTAATTTTTGTTTTAATCAGCATGTCGTCAACGTATTACCTATAACATAATTTATTATGTAACTATGCATTTTGTACTTATGTTTGTTTCTTAAACGCTCCTTTCTTTATATTATACTAGCGGTCCGCCCGGCTTCGCCCGTGGTACATGTTTACGTTTTCTCTACGTAAGAACCATCCTCGTACTTCAAGGAATACAATAAAAAAAGAATTATCGAAATCGGTCCACCCGTTCACGCGTGATGCCGTGACAACGCGAAACGGGTTTCAATCACTACATAGTATAAAACAAAGTCGCTTTCTCTGTCCCTATGTCCCTATGTATTCTTAAATCTTTAAAATTACGCAACGGATTTTGATGCGGTTTTTTTAATAGATAGAGTGATTCAAGAGGAAGCTTTTAGTATATAATTTATTATGTTTTAGACAAAGCGGGCGAAGCCGCGGGCGGAAAGCTAGTAATATATATATAAAACTAGTAATATATATAAAAAAAAACCGCATCAAAATCCGTTGGGTAGTTTTAAAGATTTAAGCATACATAGGGACATAGGGATGTAGTGATGATACCTAGGTATACTAGCTGTGCATTACAGCTTCGTCTGTGGTATACTGTAAAGTGAAAGATTGGTTGTACCAACTCAGAAACCGTGGGTTCATGCACAAGGCTTTGCTGAAGATCATATAAGATCAAATACATGGTGTGTCTATGTATAAAGACCATAGTGTGAAGTCCCGTATCGCTTAGTGGGATGCACTATGAATATATTGTGTTCCACTGTGTCGATTATCTTTAGGGACAAGTAGGTGATCAGCCTACTGTGTCCTGCCAGACCGAGACGTTCTTTTTCTTCGTCTCCACCGGGAATCGAACCCCCTCGGTTCTACGCTGACGCGTTAAACACTGTACAAAATAAAGGAAATAAAGGACATACATATTATAATATTATATTTTGCTTCGTTTTGCAAATAGTTGACCTTTTGTTCGTAAACAAGGAAGTACATTAGGTGAAACTATATTTGCGAGGTCTGTATGTGGACTATAATACAACCCTCTCAGGAGGACAGTATCTTTTAAGTGGACTAGAGCATTCGTGTCGTCGTTTTCATTTAATTTTGGGACGAAAGTATTACGTTGCACGTTACATACCTACACTTAAATAAACGTGTAAAAATTGTGATTCTGTTTATACTTTAGAGTTAGTAGAGAAGTAAAGATGTATTTTTTTATTATCATCCATGTAAGTCTAAGTAAAGGGTATACTTATTACTTATACAGGGTGTCCCACTATTGGTATACTTAGCGCGAAGGGACTTGTAGTTTCGCATACACTGAACACGTAAAAGTACTTAAACAACAAAATTACGTCAAAATTTTTTTGCTAAATTTTTCCTGAAAATCCATGTTCTCTTCTCTAGCTTCGCGCAGCCAGCATATACCGCTTCGCTTATGTGAGCATTTTGTCTATGAAAACATAATCACGTGCTGGTGGCAAAGTTGGGCGGGTTGCTTGTTATGGGTGTACACATAGAGTTTTAAGAATTCATCAATTTGAAAAAAAAATGCGTCTGGAATTTTATTAGTATTTTTAACAAACTCAGCGTATGCAAAACTATAACCTCCTTTGCGCTTAGTATACCAACAGTGGGACACCCTGTATATGATTTGCACTTATGAGTAAAGGACGTCTAGTGAATTTGATAATTAATATAGAACGAAGGTACAAATTATTATAAGTGAAGCTTATAAAGTTTTTAAAACAAAAGATAATTAATCTTGCTTCACACATCTTAACAAGTTCTTTTTTTACATTGATTTATTCAATTAGACTTCTTCTCGAAGCACTTTTGAATCGTCATAACATATTTTTATGTTATTTTTTATACTTTGCAATAAGTTTGTATAGGTACTTACGCAATTTCACCAACATACACCAAATTGCTGACCGTAACCATGCCCATACCTAAACCACTAATTATCCGTACAGCATACACCATGCCGATATTTTTCGTGGTAATAATCAGAATTATGGCGGTCAGGTTTAGAAGACTTCCGAAGAACAAACATGGCTTCCTGCCAATTATGTTGGATAGATAACTCGGAATATAGGGCCCTGGAAAAAGGTGTCTATTTAGAACTGTAGTTACAAATAGTTAATGTTAACCAAAATAAACTTAAAATATTGAAATCCTAATAAATAAAAACCGGCCAAGTGCAAGTCGGACTCGCGCACCGAGTGTTCCGCACAAACATGTTTTTCATTAAAATATGTAGTAACTTTCAATGTAGACCTAAGAATTTGGGTTAAAAGGGTAAGCTAGTAAGTTCCGTTTTGTGGATCAGAATCCTAAAAACCTAAAGAACCCGCTTTAGTGCATTCATCAGATAGTCATCAAACAAACATTCTTTATTTTCCTTGAAGACAAGGTTGTTTACAGTCATGGTTTTTTATAACGCATATTAATTTATTATATTATAAATAAGTTTAGTAAATGAAATATTCCTTTGATAAAAACATTTTATTTATAATGTGAAAATTGGTCCTGTATACATAAGCAATTCAACCATATTTTTATACTTATATGCTTTATCTTGAAAATATTCCAAGAAATTACATAATATCCTACTTCTCATAAAGATCTAGATCGTCTATGAACTAAGCCGCAAACAGAATATTAATAGAATACAATACACAAATTGTTTTCAGTGGTTAAGCTCTGACCTATTGTATAAGTACTATTTCCTGTTGACAAGTCATTAGCTGGAAATAACTATGAAATTACCTTTCCGATCTAGTCCATTTAAAGTTTATCGGTTTGATGAGTTTTATTTTGTATCGGTTTTCCTGACAGGCTAGTATCCTATTATAAATAAATATTTCAGGACAATTTTCATACACGGCATGATCTGATCCCATACTAAGCTATAATATTATATATAATTTTAAATAAATACTTATATAGATAATTAACACCCAGACACAGAGCAAACATCTATGTTCATCACGCAAATATTTGCCCAGGGTGGGAAGGAATCGATCTCACGACCTCTGGCTTGGAAGGCAGCTAAGCCAACCGGTCAGACGAAATTTATTATACTATAGTTAGAAATTTCAACATTTGTATATTTTTCGATGCAATATTCTGAACAGTTTTGGAAAATTTTAGTTAATTCATTTTTATAGTTTAATTCGTTTTTGAGTTATTATATATCTTTAATTGAAATTGCATTTTATTATTAACATTAAACATCATGGAATTCCGAACCTTGGAACTACAACTTAAAAACACAAACATTCCACAGCTATTTTTGTTATTAGATAATTCAAATTCAAATTCAAATTTTATTTATTTTTCATAAATTTTGAATTTGAATTAATTAACATTTTACGGTTATTCTTATTCCTTACCAATTATAAATGCGAAAGTTTACGAAAATATTTGTTTGTCTTTCAGATGGATTTTATGATATGATTTTAGCATCTGGAGATATTTAGGAGTCTAAAAAGTATATGACGTCATTCTCCTGCGAGGTTCCTGGACCACCAAAAGAAAGCTAGTTACAAAATAAATCTTACCAACAATAGATCCTAAATACAGAAGAGAACCAATCCATGAAGCTTGGATGTCTGTGATCACTTCCGATAGAGGGCTCTGATTTAAGTCCTGTAATTTTGGAATGATGGGAGCTGACCACCCAACGCTGTAGCCGTCTATAAACTGGCCTATATTTACTGTAAATAAGATAGTTAATATTTTTATTGTATATGTGTGTGTATCTATGTGAATAATTTTTAGAAATAAAATAGTAGCACAGATAGTAGGCAGAGGTGACTTGAAAAGTATAAAAATGCAATAGATATTAATTTATGCGTTTTATCCAATAATACATGTTAAGAAAAATAATTAGATGCTTATTTTTCAATTCGCTTAAACTATTGATCTATGCCCTATATACTATATTAATTTTAGGCAGGTGGTACAAAAAAATCTATGTGGCATATGTATCAATTTTTATAAGTAAGATAGATTATTACCTAAACTACAGTTAAAAAATATATTTTTGACGTGATTACTTAACTGGTGAAATTGTAAAATTAATTAATGTAATTAGAATACAGTATGTAATATTAAAATTATTGTAATTCTTGGGTCCGTTATGTCATAAAGAGACTTTTATATCAAAACACTAAAATATAACTTTCATAAGATAAAATTATGAAATTATTGTATCTATTGTCGGCTATCCTTGATAAGTTTAGAAACTTACAATTAATATACAAGTGAAGGTAACCAAATTGTTAAAATGACGACAAAATCAAAGCAATTAAAAAAAAGATTACGATTACGAATTTGTAAATCTATAAGTAGTTATTTTTATTGACAGTAATTGATTAAACTACATTCATATTTTTTTACTCGAATGCACGGTGGAATCATTATTGCAAAAAGTTATTTTTACTAAAAAATATTTGATGCAACGCACACATTAGATATATAAATATCAACACTTTATTACACATTAATTGTTTTATTAGATTACTAGCGACCCGCCCCGGCTTCGCACGGGTGCATTGCTGATACTAAATACACTACAGAAAAACTGTGAACGTTGTATATAAAAACATAGCGGCCCGCAGCGATAGCCGGGCGGCCGGCCGGTACCGCCGCAAACGCTACGTCCCGCAATTTTTAAATCTGTAATATCTTCGAAAATATTCACTTAAATCATACGGTGTAAAGGGCCATATAGATCTATATTAAATGAACAATGTATTCAAGGTATTTAATTGGTTAAGGATTAATGCTGTATTGGTTAAAATCGCATCGAAAATTAGCCATTATTTGTCGTAAAAAGTAAATGACAAAAAAAGTTATTGTGGGTTATCCATAAGAGATAGACATATACCATCGCGGACTTTTCTGTAGACCTTTTCAATGTGTATAATACTTAGTACATTATTTTGATAAAACTCGTAGGGTTCAGCCTGCGTTTGTAATGTAAGCGGAAAAAATGTAATTTTTTACGACATCACATTAGAAACCTCAAAAATAACAGTACTTCTCCACTATTTGATGGATGTTATTATACATATAAACCTTCCTCTTGAATCACTCTATCTATTAAAAAAAACCGCATCAAAATCCGTTGCGTAGTTTCAAAGATTTAAGCGTACAAAGGGACATAGGGACATAGGGACAGGGAAAGCGACTTTGTTTTATACTATGTAGTGATTCAGAGTTCAACAAAATTAAAAATATAATCGTTTAAATAAATATTTGTTCTTTGTTTAATAAAAAAAATATATATACAGTACGTACCACAAGCAACAATAAGTATTTGAGTCCTTATATATGACATTTTATAACAATAAATTAAAAATACTATTTAATAAAAAACACACTACTTTTTATAAGAAATTCATTTGTTGATAGGAAACGTTACGATTGAGGGTCGAATTAACACTAACTATGGTCGACTGAGCCTCTGCCTTAGTTCAAAAAATTAAAAAAGCAATCTGTCAAGTCAGCTTTTCTCACGGTAAACACCTCCGTATGTAACTACATTTTAATAGGAACAATAATATTTACATAAACAGCGAAAGTAATATAAACATGGTGTTTTACTATCTCAAAATATGTTATTTTGTAATTACTAATTAGGTGTTTATTTGATAATATTTAAATAAACTTTTACATAATTAATTAGATACTATTATTATATTCATATCGAGAAGTTGAATTAGATTTTTAATGATTTGACCACAGGATTTCACTGATGTACTTAGTTTATAATAATATAATATTATGACCTGTGATTATGACTATAAACAAATAAAATCTAAACTTTATTGAAATTATTTTTGGTGGTTTATTTTCTTCAACTTTGCAAGTACCAAATTGCATAGCAAATCGGGATGATTTGTCATTGTATAAAATGTAATAATGTTCAGTATATTGTGTTCTTACGTTATCAAACGTAACGTATGTACGATATAATATTATAAACTAGTTAAAATATATAGTTAATAAATAACAAAACATAATTAATTAAAAAATCATGAGAAATAAAACTATTAGATATCTGAAAGAGTAGTTTTTATTTTACAGAAACTTTATGCCATCTATACTAATAAAGTGTAAAAGTTTGTTACTTTGTATGTTTGTAGAGAGAAATATTCGAAAGTACTGATTCGATCATGATGTTACAATATTTTTTTTGTTCATCGTTAGTCAATTACATTTTCTATGGTAAAATGTAAGCTGTAATTTCAATGTGAAATGTGTCATAATATTTATTTGCATGATACTTTAGATGAGCCCTTTACCAAGTTATTTAAGGTCACTGAACATGCGCCATCGGGTTGGCAAAAATGCGTAAAATATTTTTTCCAGTCCAACTTTTTTGAGGAAATTCTAAATGAAGAGACATCTTTTTTAACACGTTCACTGCGTCATGTCCAGTATCGGGCCATCAGCGACTACACCACAGTGCGGCGCCCAAAATCGCAGTTTTCACCGTGGTGCGGCGAGGTTTTTTATATGTTAATCAATGACTAGAAAAGAGACAAATATATTTTTGTGATCACAGTTTGAAGTAGGACTCAATTTCGTTTAAAAATCGTATGGCAAAATATTGGACACAACGCATAGAAAAGAAACCATTTCTTTTGTGTGCGGCATGTCAAATATTTTGCCATGGACAAGCACCTCATGCCGCACTGTACTGCGAGCGCGCCGCGTGTCAGTCTCGCATAGTGATGCACCAGGACCACACGCACTTTTCTTTTGAGTTTTTTTAAATGACAATGATACCTTAGAGGCTTTAGTTTTTTAACTTTCTTTTATTTCGTAGCATATATGCAAAAATGTGATGACAGTTGTGAAAATAATATAAAACATTAAAACAAAAGTTACTGAACAAATTAAAACAAGTTACTGAACAATTTCCTGATAGTACTCTATCAAGTACCTTGTTTTATATGTGTTTTTTTTTTTGTATCGACGATCTCGTTATCTGTTAACAAACAGACTGAAATATACAAAATTGATTTATATCGATATCGATGTTTTATTTTACAGTGCTTCCCATCGCTATTACTGTAAACATGCCGTATCAACGCAGTGCGGGATGGCAAATAATTTTTCACAAAATCAGGGGTTTACATTTTCCCTCATATCTTTTAAACTTTTGGGTCAAACTAAAAGCTATTTATGCGGTATATACTAGACTATATATACTATTATCTGAAAAAAAAAAATTTTAAATATCTTGAAATTTCATGAAATTATTAACCTTCAAAGTCAGAAGGTGCGATGTGATAAAAATGGCTCATGACGCACAGTGGTGAACTTGCCGATGTGAAGTATGGAAGACATGCCGCAACAACGGTAAGTTTGGCATTTTAGGTGCCGCAGTGAACGTGTTAATTCTTGAATTCGATTATACGCTTGTATTATTTTGTGCGTCTGTACCAAAATTAAGTAATTTTTAATTTTTTTAAATTATGGAAATGTGAAATCAATTTCCTCTGTATGAACAATGGCGTGAAATTACGTTATCATTTTGACAATATCTCCAGTTATTTTTTATGCTTCTGATGCAAAACTGCAAATAATAATTAATTTTATACAAATGCAACATAATATAAAATTATCAGGTATGGGTGTCTGTCCATAGCATCCTTTCAGCATATTATGCACATATTATGTGAATGAACAGATTTCAGTACGATTTTTTAAATAAATAGTCATGCCTGGACCATTATTCTCTGGACAATCTATTCAAAATTATTGAAAAAATATGCTTGTTTCTTATAATGAAAAAAAGTATTTTAAAATAAAACAACCACAACTTAAAAACAATTTATTCGACACTAGCTCAACAATTCCTGTATTTCGTTCAAAGTTTTCCCCTTAGTTTCTGGCAGACAGAAGAAAGTGAACAGAAATGCCAGGATACAGCAGCCGCCAAACAGCCAGAACGTGACGTCACCACCCAGGGTCTCGACCATGGAATTGAAGCTGGTGGTCAGAGCGAAGCCGACAAGCCAGGTTAGTGTTATGGCACAGATTAGATACTAAGGTTATGGCGAGCGCTGAACCGTTCGAGCGAGTTTTTGGCCTGAATATCTATATATATATGTTACCGGAAATGTATGAAATCAAGGAATTGTATACAAATCCTAGGAAATGTGTACAATTCCGATACCATTTAGGAAATGTATAAAATATTGTTTAATAAACTATTTAATGCATAGATATCCTAGGAAATGTATAATCTTCCTAGGAATTGTATATAATTCCGTTAATTAGGAAATGTATAAAGATTTCTGTAATAAAACACGTTGTTATTTTTTTTTATTATAACACTTATTGAGACAATCGGGTAACAGTCTTACCGTAAAATAATAATAATATGTTCATATTATCTTACTAATTTACATTTCTTAAATCAACTTATATTCAATCAAATCAAATGTTCAGTTGGTAAGTAATCAGTCCCCTCGTCTCACTGTCCCCGTGTACATGTCGCAGTCGGATTGTATAATCCGCCGTATTACAAACGGCCGGCATTTTGTAATATGCCGAAATTCGTCTTTTTCCAAAATTCTACAAAAAGACGGTCGCGAGCCGACGGAGCCCCACTTCGTGGGGCTCCTATTTCTGTGTAGTTTTAAAAAACACGAACCTAACCTAACCAGTTAACCCCCTTATCCAGAGCAAAAATTTCTGATTACGAATTTTCGGCATATTACAAAATGCCGGCCGTTTGTAATACGGCGGATTATACAATCCGACTGCGACATACATACCCCTCGTCCCGCGTACCTTCCAATATCTTAGATGTTTTACATTTCCGATTGCTATTTAGGAAATGTATAGATTTCCTAGGAAATGTGTATAAAATAATTTATTTCACACATTTCCGTGCGATTTTAGGAATTACATACATTTCCTAGTAATTTTATACAATGACGGATTACATACATTTCCGTTAACATATATATGTTACCGGAAATGTATGAAATCAAGGAATTGTATACAATTCCTAGGAAATGTGTACAATTCCGATACCATTTAGGAAATGTATAAAATATTGTTTAATAAACTATTTAATGCATAGATATCCTAGGAAATGTATAATCTTCCTAGGAATTGTATATAATTCCGTTAATTAGGAAATGTATAAAGATTTCTGTAATAAAACACGTTGTTATTTTTTTTATTATAACACTTATTGAGACAATCGGGTAACAGTCATACCTTAAAATTGTAATAATATTATGTTCATATTATTATCTTACTAATTAACATTTTAAAAATCAACTATCTAACTTTTAACGTAAATATCACAAAATCAACTTATATTTATTCTTATAAAATCAAATTTTCATTTGGCAAGTAATCAGTCCCCTCGTCCCGCTGTCCCCGCGTATATTTGGCGCAGTCGGATTGTATAATCCGCCGTATTACATTACGGCTAGCTGTTTTAATATGCCGAAAATTTGTCTTTTTCCAAAATTCTACAAAAAGACAGTCGCGAGCCGACGGAGCCCCACTTCGTGGGGCTCCTATTTCTGTGTAGTTTTAAAAAACACGAACCTAACCTAACCCACCCCCTTATCCAAACCAAAAATTTCTGATTACGAATTATCGGCATAGTTACTACAAAATGCCGACCGTTTGTAAACGGCCAGATTATATACAATTAGCCTGCGACATATCAATATCTTAAATGTTTTACATTTCCGATAGCTATTTAGGAAATGTATAGATTTCCTAGGAAATGTGTATAAAATAATTTATTTCACACATTTCCGTGCGATTTTAGGAATTATATACATTTCCTAGGAATTGTATACAATGACGGATTACATAACTTTCCGGTAACATATATAAAACTCAAAGGTGACTGATATAGTGATCTATCAACGCACAGCCCAAACCACTGGACGTATCAGGCTGAAATTTGGCATGCAAGTAGATGTTAGGACGTAGGAATCCGCTAAGAAAGGATTTCCCGAAATTCTTGCGGGAACGGGGAAAAATGGGGATGCACGTACAAAGTCGTGGGCGGAAGCTAGTTTTTAATAATATGTATATTCAAAACGATCAATTTAGCTTTATATATGCCTGTTTCTTATATAGAATATTAAATCAAGAATCACGTTTTTTATGAACAATAAAACAACCACAACCTAAAAACAATTTATTCGACACTAGCTCAACATCTCCTGTATTTCGTTCAAAGTTTTCCCCTTAGTTTCTGGCAGACAGAAGAAAGTGAACAGAAAAGCCAGGATACAGCAGCCGCCAAACAGCCAGAACGTGACGTCACCACCCAGGGTCTCGACCATGGAATTGAAGCTGGTGGTCAGAGCGAAGCCGACAAGCCAAGTTAGTGTTATGGCAAGAGCCGACCCATTCGAGCGAACGTTTGGCCTGAACATTTCACCTACTATCGCGTTGGGGATTGTGCCGAATCCTGGAAAGTAAAATTTATGTATCTATAATATTATGTACTGTAAATAATTTTCATTAATATTTCAGATAATTACTACAACGTTTGTATCAATAATTATTTGAACTTTACATCGATAATAATTGAGCGATCTGGAAGAAGTAATTTAAGCTTTAATCGGAGAATTTTATTGAACTACGCAGAAGAATATCGAAGTGAAGTGAAGAACTTCCCACTTTATTTTCCCTATTACAACTTGATAAGACATAAACATTATAACTTTACCTGCTTCATAACAGAAGAAGTAAACAATGAGCGCCACCATCGGCAACCATCCGATATTCGCCAGAACTGGACTCTTCACCCTGTCCAGATAGAAATATAAACCAAGCACCGACTGAAAGAATAAATACAAATTGTTTAGCAGATGGTTTAATATTATTGTCTACTTCCTTTCCTATCCTACTAATATTATAAATGTGAAAGTTAGTGAGGATGGATGTTATATGTGTAAGTATGTATGTTTGTTACTCTTTTACGCAAATACTACTGAACCGATTACAATGATATTTAGCACACATATAGAGGGTAACTTGGATTAACACATGAGAAAGGTTTTATCCCGGAAATCTCACGGGAACAGGAACAATGTGGGTTTTTCTTTGAAAACGCGGCGGAGCCACGGGCGGAAGCTAGTTATTAATAAACTTGTTTCTTTTCCTAGCGTATTTATTCCAATAGACATATAAAATAACATAAATTAATTTAAAAGACCATCATATACTAACCAAACTAACAGCACACGCAACCATAGACATCATCAACAGTATCTTCCTTCCAGATCTATCAATAAACGTGGGTGCTATTAAACTAGAAACCAATCTAGTTACACCAATAATAATTGTTGCTATTTGCGGCTCTATTGACGAGCCAGCAAGTTTGAATATCGTTGTAGCAAAAAATAATACTACGGCTACACCACTTGTTTGTTGAAAAGCTCCTGAAAGAAGAAGACAGAAGAACAGACAATTTAGTTTTGGAAAAAAAATCATACAAAGATATAATAATTATATGATACAATAGCCTGAAGGAAAACGTAGAATAAACTATGATATAAAAGTAAAAAAAAAATCTTAATAACTAAGGCCCCGGAATCACAGACACAATAGAAAATCTATTGTGTCGTGGCCCGATCGGGCCGTTCGGGGCTCAATGGGTTAAACTAAAAGAGCGTGTGTGCCGAGCACACGTGTCAGAAGTGAAACTTCTTTGGCAAGATTCAAAGATACCAAAATCGTCGCCTTACTCCATGCCTATCTCGTGACGGTCTTGCCAAGACGCGACTTTAAAGTTTACTTCCAATCCAAAGCGCCTAAAAAAATAGCCTACTTACATGTGAACAGGATTCATTTTATTTTCTAGTCCTTCATAAGAAACATGTTCAATTTATGTTTAAGCCAAACATTTTCCATTTTTTACTTATTATTATTACCTATTATCTCATTACCATCTATATTTTTATCAAAACAACAACAAACAATATTATTATCCAATATCCACATAAAAAGGTTAATCACAGAAATTCTCACCTAACGTGAATGTTAAAAACAGAGACATCCTATTCGACTTAAAAGTAAATATTTCAGTCCAATCTTGTATTTTCGTTGTTTCAGATCCTTTTGTTTGTGAAAATGTTTCTAGCGTTTTATCTACATCCCCAGATCTACCAAGTCGGTTAAGTGTTTTGGCTGCTTTTATAGTGTCACCTGTAATATAAAAAATTATAAGTGCCTAATTTATAAATCAAAAATAATAATTTTACAAGCATCTTAGATAAACGTGTAGTAAAGATAATGTTTAGAATTCCATAAAATGTAATCCAATAATTTTATGTTGATAAATTATCTGAAACTTATATCTGTACTTGCTAAATTAACGTAATACGAATTCCTTAGTAAAACCCAAAAGTGTACAAAACCACGATAGTATTTTTGTATTTTATAATTAAAATACATTTTACGTTTTTTTTTTTTTAATTTTATTCAAATAAAATCCGGAAAGAAACACACATATAAATTACTTAACACATTTCTTTTAGTTTCCTTACAAGAAACACGTCCATAGAATCGTAAAATCTGTTGATCCCATAATCAACTTACCGTTCATAGCCAAGTAAACAGGTGACTCAGGTATGAACAAAATACCAATTATGTGTACTATAGAAATCCCCAAAGCTATATACCCTGTTGCCACATACGACACAAAAGGTACCACAGAATATACCAGGAGCGTGCCTGAAATACCCACTATTGATGTGGATGTCAAGAGAATCCCTCTTATGTGTGTAGACCTGTAACAAAATCGAATTACTGGCAATCTGTGAATAAAAATGTATGGAATCCCTGTTTCAATTGGTCACGCGTGTGCTTGACCGATTTTGTTTCTTTTTATCAAGAGAAGGTTCGAAGGTAAATCTTTAAAAATGCCCAAAAACAATTGAAAGGACTAGTCATTGTAGAGGGCTTAAATGAGTGGCAAAAGATAAACAAAAACCACCAAAAACGTTAGAACACATTAATTGTTCTCGAAAGGAATCATTCCATAAATTGCGTAGCGTATTAATCACTTCTAAGTGACAGATAATTTATAATACTTCTTCTTTAGCCAGTGTATTACTGCATTTTTAGTTATCAGGTATTCTAGCAGGATATTACCTACCTATATTGTTAGACGTAACTTTTGATTTAATATTTTTGTGGGTGAATAGTTGCAAACATAGTTTTCACTATTTCCTGTCCGAACATTCTTAGCTGTCGAATACTATAAAATGCCGATTTCCTTTTAATTGTGGCGAATTCGTACGAATCGTGCCTAGGGACTCAGACGTTGTTTATACGACGTATGATCCAACTACCCTCACTTTGTTAATAGTCGTTGACTTGCTGTGATTTGTTAACAACTGTCTACATAAATTAGGCAGTTGTGTAGAATCGCAGTACATTCTTATTACATTCAAACTAATATTTAACCCGGCCTCGTGTTTAATTTCTAAAAATATGATCATTTCAATCATTTATGTACCATCCTTGTCGTGTAATTTTTGATAACAAAAGCGTTATAAATCACGTGAACTCGCTCACGTGATTTATAATGATCAGATTCTAATCTCTGCGATCTATCCGATAAATCTACCTACGATAGAGAAAAATCTATAACGCCTATCGAAGATTTAGAATTTAGATAGTTTATTTAAGTATAGATTAGAAAAGTTTTACTGTTTTACATTGGAAAACAAACGTATAGTTGATAGTAAGTTGAGCGAAATAAACGTGAGTCGTCACGAGGTTATTGATAATGTTCCTTGATGTTTTTTGCGATTTCATACAATATGTTGATTTGTTATTCAAATATTATGATAATCTAATGCGGTAGAATATAAACCTATATTCTAATCTTTCACGTTTTCTAATGCGATTTAGCGAATCGTTCGGTTAGGTAAAATAGCAACTATGGAGCTCCCTGCCGGTTCTTCTCCATAAATAAATAAATACATAATTAGATGAAGAATGTTTATAGTTTTATACCATTTTAAATTTATGGAAGTTTAAATGTGTATCACGTTATATTTTGTTTATGAATTTACTTTGTTGAAGTGAAACTTCTTTATCGGGGTTGGAAAAAAATTTAGTGTAACATTTTTCCGTTACGCGTGACATTTTTCCGTTACGGGCCATCTTTTTCTTATCCCTACCACGCGTGATTCGACGTATTTCTATAAAGTTGCTTAAAGTAAATTATTTTTTGAAAATAAGGTCATTAAGAAGTTTCACTTCTTACGTGTGTACACTAGTACACGCACACATTTTTTTTAGGTTTTTTTTTTAGTTTTTTGCGGTTTATATGTGTTTATATAAACAATACGAATAACTGAATTAGTAAAATAAATCAAGCAGTGTCCCAAGAATTTAGGGATAAATTGAGTATCTAATTATTTGCAAAACAAAAATGTGAGGGAGAAGAATACATTATATTCTGCCAAATTAAACAAAGGGTCAAAATTACATCATTTGGTCCACTACAGTTTACTGCAATGCTAGACGATATTACATCTTGTCTAGTAAGAGTTAAGGTCTAATTTTGACTGCTATTGTATAGTAGTTGCTGAAGTAACTAAAGTCCTTTGATTCAATATAAGTAAAAAGACATCTGGAAAATTACTGAAGGCTATCCTTTTCCAAGCTTTTATCAATATTTATCTCTTACCAATATGTTTGTCACAAAACTTACGAAATGACTTAACACACTTTCATCAATGCAATGTTATAAGTAAACTCATAAATTTATTTATTCAATTAGGCTTCTTCTAAAAGCACTTTTGAATCGTCATACCATAGTTTTACCATTTACCACCAAACGGAAAGCAGTCCTACATAAAAGAGTTAGATACAGTAGGATTAGGATAGTATAGTAGGATTACGTTATAAACTATTTTTAACTAGCGGTCCGCCCCGGCTTCGCCCGTGATACATGTTTACGTTTTCTCTCTATAAGAGCATTCCTCATACTTCATAGAATATTATAGAAAAAGAATAAACGAAATCAGTTCAGCCGTTCTCGAGTTTCGCGCTTACCAACACATTTGGCGATTATTTTTTATTATAGAGACCATTACAGGTAAAACTGTCCTGACAGAACAACGTTTCTATATTTCACACTGTGATTTCACACCTTTCAAAATAGAAATCGAAAATTTTATACCTTTGAAAATAGAACAGTTAATCCTGACAACAGAACAAACATATACAGATATATACAACAATTTACAATAGGATTTACTTACGCTATCTCGCCAACATACACAATATTCCCAACCGTGGTTACACCCATGCCTAAGCCACTTATAATCCTCAAAGCATATACCATTGTGATATTCTTGGTTGTTATCACAAGGATATATGATATTATGTTGAGGAATCCTCCGATTAACAAACATGGCTTTCTGCCAATTAGGTTTGATAGAATTCCCGTTACGTATGGCCCTGAAAAAGGATAATGTTATAATATCTAGTTATTTTTCGTAGTTTTACTCGTTTTCTTAATATTATACCTACACTTTAAGTATTATTGTATTTCAATCATTTCTATTGTTTTGACTTTGATAATATATACAATACTACTGTGCCCCGCGGTTTCACCTGCATTGCTCGGCTCCTGTTGGTCTTAGGGTAATTATATATAACCTTCCTCGATAAATGGGCTATCTAACACCGAAAGAAATTTTAAAATCAGACCAGTAGTTCCTGAGATTATCGCGTTCAAACAAACAAACGAAAAAACTCTTCAGCTTTATAATATTAAGTATAGATTTGTCTAAGTTTGTCTTTTCGTGGATTTCTATTATAACTAAATAATCTCGTTTCCAAGGCATGTGATCAGTTTATTCGTAATGCGATTCAATAAGTGAAACAGATGTGAAATACATTTGCTTCATATATACATACTTGAATAGGGACACTTTTCACTCATGTAATCAGAAAATAATTTCTGGGCATCTGTTTCTCTTAATATAAGAAAAATAGTATTATATTGCAGCTAAAGTAAGACCTAATAAGCTTGCTTATTTGTTTCTGTATATAGAATACTAGGTTTCCGCCCGCGGCTTCGCCCGCGCAGTCAAAGAAAAACCCGCATAGTTCCCGTTCCCGTGGGATTTCCGGGATTGCGTGATTTTCCCGGGATAAAAGTAGCCTATGTCCTTTCTCGGGTATCAAAATATCTCCATACCAAATTTCATGAAAATTGGTTCAGTAGTTTAGGCGTGATTGAGTAACAGACAGACAGACAGTTACTTTCGCATTTATAATATTAGTATGGATTTGCAATGAAAATTGTAATATTCTATTATCTTTAGGCTATAGATAAGTATTTAATAAAATAATTATTTTTGTTGACTGCTAAAGACTTCATATTCCTGTACCTACTATTTCTACTACTATTACTTAAATATTTACTTACGTTTAACAGTAAATCATTATAGTATATTTTTCTTGTTTGATTTCACGCGAGTATTATACATTTAGAAATTAAGTACTGATTTTTATCTCACTTATAAAATCAAATGTTCTAATCTTTAATTGCTACTAAGTCATTATCAATTATTTACGTTTAGAATCGGTTTCATTTTCCGATAGCTGATTATGCCCCTTTAACACTTTTTGACCTATATTTTCATAAAATTTAACTGACAGATAAGCTAAACAGAACATATCCAGAACATATTATCCAGAAGATAAATTAGACTTACCCACCATAGCGCCTATATACAGTAGAGACCCGACCCATGACGCTTCGAGGTCTGATATTGGTTCTTCCAAAGGATTGTCTGTAGTGTTTTGAAGTTTTGGTATGATGGGTGCAGACCACCCGACACTGTAGCCAACCACGATTTGACCTATGTTAACTGAAAATAAGAAAAATACAGTTAATAAGATTAGTGGCATGCTTTGAGTTTTCTTTTCGTATAGTAGTTATTTATTGAGAATCGGAATAGTTTAAAAACATTGCTCTACAACTCTAGATACAACCGTAGATGATAATCCCTCTCCCTCTCCCTCTCCCTCTCCCTCTCCTCTTTAAAGGAACTACCATGTAATTTTTATTCCTAACAACACAACGAAATATAAAAAAATATCATCATAATATTTTAACTATTTCTACTAAGGGCCGATTTTTCAATGCTTGGATAAAACCTACCTATTCGTATTGCTTAAGATTATTCTTTATGCACTGCATATCATTAAAATCTTTCCACTGATCCCATTAATTATTGCCATGATTAAAAACACATGCTTCGTCGAATTTCATTTTACACAATACCTTTCAACTTTTTTTAATAGAAATGTACAAGCCCTTTATATCTTGTGAGGCCATAATATCATGCATGAAACCCGTGTAACGTGTATTATTCATTAAAATAATGAATTACTGAACAATTTTCAATAATTATATTGCTATTATATAGATTGCTGTGTATAAAAATCTAAAGTAGAGTCGAGAGAAAGATTTGAAAATTAAACTTGTATCTGAGACCCATTAGTTAATATCTGCTTATTAAAGTAAACGTACCATTCTTAAACTAATTAAGTAACAGAATTAATTAACTTAGACGAAAGAGAACAGTTGAAAAAAAATTTATTGGTTAGGTTAAGTTAGCAATAATGCGTTCACGAAATTTTAAAACTTAAATTATTGTCTACTTTTAGGGTAAACAGGCGTAGAGCAATATTTCGTTGTTCTTTGAGCGTTCGAAAAGATTCTATGCAATGTTCTAATACTAAACAACAATGAATACGATTTTTCGATTACACTAAAAAATCACGAAAGAATGATCTTGCTCTAGCTCTTAGTTCGTTTGATGTAATACAAAGTCGCTCTGTATTTCCCTATGTATGTTTAAATCTTTAAAACTACGCAACGGGTTTCGATGCGGTTTCTTTAGTAGATAGGGTGATTGAAGAGGAAATTTTATATGTATAATTAATTAGGGTTCAGACACATCGTGTGATTCCGCGGGCGGATAGCTAGTATTATAATAAGATTTATATCTCACAAACATTACTTACTACAGGCCACAATAATCAGCTGATACGTCAATGTAGCCTCCATTTTGATTCCCCTTATTTCTTTATATTCGTACTTGCGCGCCTCCATGGGTCTGTTACAATAATACCACTATGACTTTCAGATATCTAATTATCATTTCAATTAATGAACGCGATAGTATCTATTGATCATAATCTGAATTGTTAATTGTGGGGTACCGTTGATTAAATTATATTCGATAATTTCCACGAATAATTAAATAAATAAATATTTTCAGGACAATTTTCACACACGGCACGATCTGATCCCATACTAAGCTTACGCTTGTGTTATGGAAACCAAATGGTTGACAAACATACATATATAATTTTAATTAATACTTATATAGATAATTAACCAGACACAGAGCAAACATTTAGTTATGTTCATCACACAAATATTTGCCCCGGGTGGGAATCGAACCCACGACCTCTCAACCTTCACAATTATTAAAAAATTATTCATATACATAACACCAAATAATGGTCATAGGAAATTCTATATGGTGAAGTCATTTCCCGTTCTCCGTCTGACTATGTATGCTTAGATCTTTAAAATTACGCAACTGATTTTGATGCTGTTTTTTTAAAGTGGTTCTCGAGGTGAATGTTAGTATTAAATAAATAGAATCCCGATTACAAATTCATAAATATCATTTAATTACTGATCTAGGTACGTTTCATATTATTATCTTTAATTAATAGTAGCTCTGTTCATAAATACAATCAGTAATAAGTAATAACAGTTAGAACAACGTTCTTCAAGAAATAAGAACTAAAACTTAGAAAGAAAATAAATGTTTGCATAATTGCTTTTTATACTTCATTTATGAAATAAGTTAATTGTTATATATTCAGAGAGTACTAAAGAATAGTCTTTTAAAATTCCTTAAATTAATTTAAGTCACTAAAGTGAAAAAATATGTACTAAAAGCATTATTATGATAATTATTTTGCTCTTGCTCTTGTTTTACTTATACAGCATAGAACACAAATAATAATAAATAGAACAATGGAGCTACAAATAATATATGATTTCTTAAAAATAAAATTGATATGATTTCTAGAGATATGATTTCTTAAAAATAAAATTATAATATTCAATAAAATAAAGTCCCTACAGAAAATCGATCAGTGAAACATGTATGCATAATTATGCATCTGCCCTTTACCCCACTAGAGGACCCGGAATTCAGTTTTTAAGCAATAAGTTATTTATTATGATATACTCAAACTCAAACTGAAATTCTAACATTTATTTATTCAATTAGACTTCTTATAAAAGCACTTTTGAATCGTAATAACATTTGTTTACATTTACCACCGATTCGGAAAGCAGTATCTATGGAGAAGAACCGGCAAGAAACTCCATAGTTGCTCTTTTAAAAACAGTTATATTATATTAGTAACGGAACCCGAGGATGAATAACATTATCTTATATTACTGGAGAAGACGTTACAAATACAATATGATAAGATTTCGGTAGATAATAACTTACACAAACTATTACAACTAATTATTCAAATAATTAACCTTCAAAACAATTTTTGAATCTAGTTCAAAATAGTTTTTTTTAAGATTTTTAACGTGATTAAGTCCGTAATTAATCACGTCTTGTCAGTCAATTCTTTATGTATATAGATAAATGATAATGTTGGCGAAAAATTATACACAATAAAGCATTTTAAATTTATTTAGACACTGAATTTTCATTCATTTAACTTTTAAAGATTTCATTTAAGATAAAAAGTAGAGTAATGTTGAAGAAAACAGGGGAAATAAATTAAAAGTGAACCATTTCTCACTGTCAAATGGATAAATTTAAATAATTTGATTGACTATTGCACTTAATAGCTCATGCATATTCCATGCTTTTAGATTGACCTCTAGAAATTTTTTCTAATTTTTATTTTAATATCTATTGTTTTTCACATGGGTATAAAATTGAATAATGGAAAGGGATAAGCGATTGAAATATGTCGAAGTATTTGTTTAAAAAAGTAAGAGATTAACTTATCCTTCGAATTAAAACACACATTTATTAGATTTTTTTATATAAGACAAAGACAGTTAAATTCCGTACTGCGTCACTCGACTGTTTGTTTTGTATACGAACCAATATTATGAAAGGCAATCCAAACTATGCATATTGAATAAATTAGACCTCTATTAGAAAGGCACAGTAATTACTTGCCATTTGTTCATAGAACTAGGACATAAATCTTTAGTTTAATTATTTATTAAGCTATTGCATAGCTTCTATCGCGGGCCTTGAGCGCGGGGACCGAATGCAGAAATTCCGTAACAAAAAAACCTCACGCTCCCCCCCCCCCACGGGGACGGGCACGGAGGTGTGGCTTGAAGGCATAGCATGCAATGGCTTTACCGCGGCAGTCCCCGAGTGCCACACGTCTTTTTTAGACATACCAACAGCACACCCCGGACACTCTATGGAGTCTGCGAGTATGGAGTTTTCTATGCAAAATCATCGTTTTGACAGTCACACTGTAGAGACTACAAATGTGTGTGTTAACGCTTTATGGTTGGCACATTTTTGACTAGCGTAAAAAAAATTCGCGTTTTTCTGATGAAATACATCCGTAAACAGCACAATATCTAACTATTTTCTACGAAAAACGATAATCACAAATCCAAAATAATAAAGTTACTTTAAGTCAATTTGATTAATGTTGTCAATCTTCGTTGCGTATCGTCCCTGTAGAAAAATATGGACCATTTTTAGACTGATCGTGCGGGGGAGGTAAGTGTTTAATTTTGGCGGGAGGCGGAGAGTGTCCGTTCTGTAGCGTTTAGCTACTATTATGTATTCTGTGCCAACAGTGTACACAACTACGAAAATATAGGACCTAATCATCACTACATAGTATAAAACAAAGTCACTTTCTCAGTTCTCTGTCCCTATGTCCCTTTGTATGCTTAAATCTTTCAAACTACGCAACGGATTTTGATGCGGTTTTTTTAATAGATAGAGTGATTCAAGAGGAAGGTTTTAGTATATAATTTATTAGGTTTAAGTCAAAGCGCGCGAAGCCGCGGGCGGTAAGCTAGTGATTTATATAAACCAATTACAGGTATGCACTAAAACTTTCACAATAACATTACTTGCTTTTTTGTAAGCATAATATCAATTTTATATAGTTAACTAGCTTTCCGCCCGCGGCTTCGCCCGCTTTGTCTAAAACCCACTAAATTATATACCAAAACCTTCCTCTTGAATCACTCTATCTATTAAAAAAAACCGCATCCAAATCCGTTGCGTAGTTTTAAAGATTTAAGCATACAAAGGGACATAGGGACAGAGAAAGCGACTTTGTTTTATACTATGTAGTGATAACGATGCCAAAAAACTGTGTTGTGCGATAACATTACATGGAGTTCCTTCTTCCTATTTTATGATAATAATGATCACGCGTTGTCCACTAATACAATAATGTAAAATAGGTCGATAGTCATACATACAGACATATTACATAACATACAAGGGCACATTGAGAAATATATTCAGTAGTTTAATTAGACAATCGATAGAATCTTATCAACAAAAGTCCGCCCTAGATAGCATATCTTGATGGTACACCTGTGTACAGTTTTCAATTTATAACGATAAACAAAACCATTGTTTACTTAAATAAGTAAAATGCGAGAAAAATTAATTGTTTTTTTAGAATCGTATTTCTCAAGAAAGACTATAGATATGCTACGATGCTACGACTCCGCTACGCTGCGCCCCGACTCCCGCGGTTCATATTATTATTATATATTTTAATATTTGCTTTACATTATAAATAGTTTTTTAGACCTGAATGACTTGTAGAAGGTATGGATGTAATAATAATGTATAAATAGCAAAGATAACAAAGCAAGTCATCATCTGTAATATAAAAATGAAACACTAAATTTGCTGCTAAGCGCAAATGTCAAGAACAGCTGAACTGATTTCGTTAATATTTTTTATAATATTCCTTGAAGTACTAGACTCGTTATTTACGGAGAGAAAACTTAAACATGTACCACGGGCGAAGCCGGGGCTGACCGCTAGGCGAGCTATCAAGACTCGTGTGACCAAATATCAATAAATTCAACTGCCTATATCAGATAATTAGCTCTTAAAGCCAACATTGTAACAACTCTTGAGTTATTCGTCAACATACTTAATTATAATGATGCTTATTATAATTAGAAATCCACTTGAAATATTTCTTTTTCCATGTAAGAAGTTCAGAGCCGGAATTATAAACTATGAGGCCCCAATAAATTAACTATGAAGCCCCAAGTGGTAACGTGAAATCATGAAATCATGGCTCTTGTAATACAAATTATATTCAGTGTTTTATTATATGTTTATATTAGTTGCATTAAGTATCGTTTCATGTAGTGACGTGTAATAGATCGACGTCAAAGTTAACATAGACTACAAAAAAACCTGATTGTTATGTGTATATCTATGTGTTTTCTGCTATATATAAGGCGTAATACAATATAAAAATAATCTAGCAGTCCTCGTAGGTAGGTAGGTTTTTTCTAAATTAATTTTTATTTAGTTTCTATGTATTTTTATAAATTAATCAGTGCTCTCTCAACAAATTCAATCCTGCTTTTTTTCTTAGGCTTAAGTTAACATTTTATTATTATTTGAGGCTCTAGCTAGAGAGAGGCCCCGTATGATACCAGAATGTCTATGACCGTTTAAGTACTCTTAAAAGTTACTCTTAAAAACAACATTTGAAGGAGTTTGTTAACTAGTCAGACAGGCTGACAATATATTAGATAGTATTATCTCTGAAATAAAATAGCTTTCTGCCGTGGTTTCACTCGCGAGATAATAATTTCAAGAACATTCCTGTGTTTTTACAATGAGCTTTTTTTTCGTCTATTCCTTTTTATATTTATATCAAATAAAGTTTCATTTTGTTTATTTATCGATTCCCAGGATGCAACTTAAATACCCTAAATCAAAAATTGTTTCTAAAAATTGATCTACAGAACGCTAGCTTAAAATATAAGTATAAGAAAAAAATACTTTTTAACCTGTATATTGAAGCATAAGGTATCCTATAGATATATTTTTCAAAATATTTCCATACTAGCGACCCGCCCCGGCTGCGCACGGGTGCAATGCTGATACCAAATACACTACAGAAAAACTGTGAACGTTGTACATATAATAAAACATAGCGGCCCCCTCCCGGCCGCCGGTACCGCCGCAAACGCTACGTCCCGCAATTTTTAAATCTGTAATATCTTCGAAAATATTCACTTAAATCATACGGTGTAAGGGCCATATAGATCTATATTAAATGATCAATGTATTCAGGGTATTTAATTGGTTAAGGATTAATGCTGTATTGGTTAAAATCGCTTCGAAAATTAGCCATTATTTGTCGTAAAAAGTAAAGGACAAAAAAAAGTTATTGTGGGTTATCCATAAGAGATAGACATATACCATCGCGGACTTTTCTGTAGACCTTTTCGATGTGTATAATACTTAGTACATTATTTTGATAAAACTCATAGGGTTCAGCCTGCGTTTGCAATGTAAGCGGAAAAAATGTAATTTTTTACGACATCACATTAGAAACCTCAAAAATAACAGTACTTCTCCACTATTTAATGGATGTTATTATACATATAAACCTTCCTCTTGAAACACTCTATCTATTAAAAAAAACCGCATCAAAATCCGTTGCGTAGTTTCAAAGATTTAAGCGTACAAAGGGACATAGGGACATAGGGACATAGGGACAGGGAAAGCGACTTTGTTTTATACTATGTAGTGACACTGAAGCCAATAACATATTTTGCTACTAATTAATCTGTCAACAGTTACATAGCACATAACTTCGTCCATATTAACGTCCCTTTACCTCAAAGGAAATGTAATCGCTCAGATACCCCGCAGTCATCCGCAGTGAATGTCTCAAGCCAAACAAGGATCATTGGTATTATGTAATATCCATATAGTGTATAATCCTATCCTATCCTATCGTACTAATATTATAAATGCGAAAGTTAGTGAGGATATATGTATGTTTGTTACTTTATCACGCAAATACTACTAAACCGATTACAATGAAATTTAGCATACATATGGAGGGTAAAACATAGGATAGGTTTTATCTCGGAAATTCCACGGGAACAGGAACTATGCGGGTTTTTCTTTTAGAACGCGTGCAAAGCCGCGGGCGAAAGCTAGTAATAATATTATATAGGAATCAAGCTATAAGTTGCTAAATATAAATATTGATATTTATTATATTTTATTATTAGTTTTGATTCATCTTAGATGCATACATATTAATTTTTTTCGTCTTTCAGAAACGCAACGCCATCTAGTACCAAACTTAGTAAACCTTTTATTAGATAATTAATTAAAAGATTAATCGTAATTCGTAACAACTAATTATTGGCTTTGTAAATGTACAAAGCCAATAATTAGTTGTTACGAAACTAAAATATTGTGTTTGCAAAATGTTGCAAACACAATATTTTAGTTTCTGTAACGTGAAACTACAATAATATGGATTAGAACATTTAAAATCACTAATTATTGTATATGGCTAGACTGATTTTAATGGTCTAGGAATTTCTATAAAATCTTTAACTAAATATTGTATGGGAAAGAGATACAGTTTTGTTTTGTTTTTTGAAATATTTTAAAACCAGCTAAACAAAACTGTATCTCTTTCCCATACAATATTTAGTTAAAGATTTTATAAAAATTCCTAGACCATTAAAATCAGTCTAGCCATAAGATATATACTAGCGTAAAACTAATGTCTGAAAGGACTCTTAATAAAAGCTACATCTAATATGTATAAAACCAATATACAAGACATTCAAAATAAATTAAATTATCCCATTTAAAAAGAGGACAGACTGACCGATGAAAACATCTTTTAAAATGAAAGACGTACCTATACTTATTCCAATCACGTCTTCAATTTCTTACTATTTAATACAAATCTAGTTTTTACAAGCTCTTTTCAAGCACTAGTTTTTAACTTAACGAGTATATTTATGTGAATAAGTTATCTAAGTTTCTATACTTTCTACAGACTAGTATACATTAGTATTATGTATTCATAACCAAAGTGCTGTCTGTATTTTTTTTTTTTTTTTGGGTAGAAGGAATCGAACCCACTACGGCTACTATGTTGTCAAAAATAGAAGTGATAAAAATAATACAATAGCTGTAGATACATAATATACATTATAGGTATTTTTCTACATCATTTTGAACTTATAATTATTTAGACACTAGAAGCCAAAACAATTATTATTTTATGATATAAATTTTGTCGGTTTGTTAGTGTTAAGAGTTTTCAGTTTTCACCAATTTGGGTGCGGGTTTTGTATGTAATTCATTTGTCTTATGTGTTTATCGATTAATAAATAAAGAGTTTGACGACGCGGTTGGCGCAATGGTAAAGTAACTGCCTACTGAGCCGACGTTCCCGGGTTCGATCCCCGGTCAGGGCAAATATTTGTGTGATGAACTCAATTATTTGTTCTTGGGTCTGGGTGTTATCTATATAATATGTATTTATTAAATATTATATTTATCGTCGCCTAGTACCCACAACACAAGCCTTAATTGAGCTTACTGTGGGACTAGGTCGATTTGGTTAATAATGTCCTATAATATTTATTTATTTAGTTATCGCCAAGTAAAGCTGTGGGCAACAACTAGTTCAGATATAAAGGATAGAAGGCTGTAAATATGTATACGTATCACTTATCAGTGATGACCGTAACAGTCAACAAAAACTTGGTGCGGAGTTAAATTGCCAATCAGTCGTACAATGCCAACATATCTTTAAAGAAAATGCTTATTCTGATGTAGTTTTAAAAAACTCATGAAATTATTGTACTGTCCTTATCCTTGATAAATGTGCAAAGCTTGAATCCGTTTTAAATGGGTCAAATTTGAATCTAAAGTAATCGGTTCCATACAAACATGTGTTACATATTACAAACACCCAGGTGAAGCTAATAAAAACGTTATAGACATGTTATAGAAATTGCTAATAAGCTGTTGGCTTCGAAAACTCAAATATTCTGCATCGAAGCACATTAAAATATTGTGACACGATTATTATTAGCTAATTTTTCCTCATTTTTTTTCATGCAATCGTAATGTTCTTCAATAATTTTTTTTTTTATATTATGACATGAATTTTATATGTTTACAACTTTACGTGGCTTTACTAAAGAAAAACAAAGCGTGTAAAAATATAATCGTCGACTTCCAGATTTCACATTACAGTATGTATTTACCTATAGTAGAAGTAAATATTCTTGTAAGCCGCTTTTTCACTTTCATGCGAGGACAAGAAAGATTACAGAATAGGGCTATTCTCAAAGCATTGCTGCCAATATATCCAATTTCACGCAAGAATAAACTTTGATAGTAGTTTTGAAGTTATGAGTATACAAAGAATTTTCAGCGCCTCCCCGACGCCTTAGGGATTACCTGTTAAAACTTATTCGCTAACATATAAATACCAACTATAGTACAGCGGTCACGAAGACCTATTAACACAGCTTTAATTAAGTAAAACAACAGTTTTCATTATGATCAATATGTGTTAATATGAAAATATAGCAATATGAAATTTCAATAACAAATGTGTCACATGACTAGTTAAGAATACCGCTTCGTAGGGTTTCCTGGACAATTACAGGGTTTAGGGCATAACGACCTTGGACCGGGTTGAGTGCAAGTCCTCTGGCCTCCACATCCTTTACTCTGAACTACTTGCTTCATCTTGCTCATAAGGTCGTTTATCTGATTAGACAATTGTCCAACTGTATTACACATTTGTTCCAATGTACCCAACGATGGCACAGTATCAGGAAGTCTTCCCATATCGCCTGGAATGTCTCTTTGGGATACGCAACCAGAAGGGCAAAAAACAGAGGTGTCAGATATGGACTTTGGTTGTCCACTTTGTCTGTTATCAGAACATTCGATGCCACATCTATCCATGCTATTAGATGTTCCTATGTTCCTCGAGTTTTGAGCTCGACTCTGGTTTATTGGGCACTCCCAGTTTTCGCATTTTGGAGGCGTATTTGCTGGACATTGAACATTGGTACAGCTAAATGGTTCGTCAGTGCGATATTCCTTTGGTACAGAGGTATTACAATCAGGACAAGGACATGTTATTTTGATAATACCTGCCTTAATGTCCTTAATTTTTCCAGGAGTGTAATTAAGGCAAGTGTAATGCACCCAGCATTGACAAATTCCTTGGCATTGTAGGCCATTCTTCTGCTTGACTGGTCCCAAACATATTTTGCAAGGGTTCTTGACTGTTTTGCATTTTCGCATGATGTTTCTATATAGATTACTATCGAAATCTAAAAAACATGGTTGTGTGTTGTATATAGGCTATTGTATTGTATTGAGTTTTATATTAACATGATGAACTATTGTAGTTTTTGAAATGACAGCGTAATGTTTGCATGTTTGAATGTTATGCGGTTGACATACATGTGGCAAATTAAAAAAATGTTGGATTATAAATTTTATCTATGCAACGTGTATCACTGTGGTATCACTCATATTGTAATGGAAGATATCAAAAATATTACACAACTGCATTCAAATACGAGAAGGTAAGGTAATCAGGAAAGTGGAAAAAAATCGAATATATGCATTTTATTTTCATTTCGTTTGTAAGATTCTTTTCCTCCTTTCAATACAATATGCATGGAAAGGAACAGTTGCAATAATTTCACAGCAGATTGTTGAAATGCAGTTGAATATCTACTAAAAAACAAGGTAACTAGGTGAATTTAATACACTGGGTCTCTATTATCTGGTCGAGTTTCATGCCGTACAGTCACTAATTCGTTTACAGAAGGCCCTTCGCTCATGGAGCTACTCAAAAATGACTGAACTAATCAGTAATTACGATTACAAACCAGTTACAAATTGTATCTCGCATACAACGCTACTCAAGTTATAAGGTTTCAGTCACTTCTGTTATTTCTTCGTTCATTTTTATCATAAAAAACAAAGAAACTCGGGAAACCAGTAGCGTGGAGACCGGCACGACGCGTCGCGCGTGATTGGTTGCTAACGCGTTACTGACCAGTTAGTAACTAGTCGCGTCGTGTGCGAATCTCCATAGAACATGTATGGGCTGTGACGCTCAGGCAACTCGTTAGTAATTTGAGTTTGTGACTAGTTCTTTTTGAGTAGCTCCATGAGCGAAGGGCCGAAGTGTCTGACAGAAGACACAATCCAATGAATTTATTATTGTTCCAGATTAACGTTTACACAACTGCTAAACAGATAGCTTAATTAAGAAGCAACGAAGGTATTACAACATTCAAACACAGTAGGTACAGATTGCAAACGATTTATTCATATAAATTTGGGCAATTGTTAGTTTCTCTTATCTTATACAACAAGTCTCTGAGCTGATGTGTAAGTTTTCCTACAGTCGCGCACATGTTTTCAACCGCCTCACACAGCTCTTTCTGATTTACTTCACACCCTTTTGATAGTTTGGAATCTGATGACGCTGTACGACTTGGCATGCAAGTTATGTCTGTAAAATAAAAGAATATTGGGTATTTACTGTTTAACATTGTATAAAGTTTTTGGAAAATACCTATTGTTATTTGGTATTAAACAAAGTTTAAATTTCCGAACTTCTAAAGGTTAGAAGCACCAATAATCGAACCTCGATTCCATCATATATAATATTAGTTATATCTAAAAAAAAAAAACATCTTATACTGGACCAACGAAATAATCAACTAGGTAAACAAAATACGTCATTCTCAACGATAATCATAGATATCCTTGGCCTGACTTTGCAATTATAAATACCTAAGTTTTCCTTTTAAATAAAAACAAAAAGGTCAACTCACTAATACCACTTTCAGCGGACATTGTAATCACGCAATTGGAGTAAGATTTCATTGCTGGCGATGTCTTTTTTTGATATATTGCGCGTTGTCGGTATTTAACAAAGGAATCTGAAGGTGTAAAATTGGGTGAGGTGGCGTGTGAATCTTTATTATCCGGTGATGTACATTTCTGGCATTTTGGGCATTTTACATTATCCCTCTTATCAGTACTTTCGTCTTCAAGTGGTGGATAGTTAGGAATTGGTTTGACAGGTTCGCGCTCCTGCGGGGGAGTAGGTACCTGTCTTTTTGCGGGGCATTCTGTCTTACACACGTTCTTTTTTGTGTCAGAGTTGTTGCAATCTGGGCATGGACAGTTGATTCTAACGAGGCCAGCTTTAATTTCGCCTATCTTTCCTAGTGGATAGTTCAGGCATTTGTAATGGGACCATCTCTGACAAGCTCCATGACACTGTATCCCTGTTTTCTTTGTTACAGTATCACAACAAATCTTGCATGGATTTTTTACTTTTGAACACGGTCTGTTCATGATTCCTAAAATATTGTACTGCTTTTATAGCGTTTATAGTGCTTCAGTCATATTGCAAAACATAATTTATTATCAATAGTCATCATTTTGGCTTAAAATTTCTTGTTATTAGTAAAAAAGATATTTTATTAGGTATTGGTGTTAGTTCTGTGATGTTTCTGTCAGATGTTAAATGCCAGTGAACTTTTATGACTTTTAAGCTTATAATTTTTTTAATTTTGTAAATAGGGTAACTGAAGAAGAATTTAATATCTTATCTTTTAGATCTGTGTTTTAGTTAAAAACGTTAAAAAATATTTAAATAAAGTAAATCGTAGAGGTTTATATCAGCTGATGACCTTATGTATAGCTATATAATTTTAATATGCTTTCTTGCCATTTACATCAAGGAAAGTAAAATTATCAAACAAAAAAAAAACATAAAAGTATCAAACAGGGCTGATTTTCAGATATTTATTTAAAAAAAAATATTGACTATTGAAAAGGGGTTATTTCAAATACATGAGTATTGTATTTGAAATAACATGTATCATCAACGTATACAAATCTTCACTATCATAATCAGATCATAATTCAATCATTTTATCCAAAGCGCTTGTATCTGAGGTTCTCTTTTGAGAAGATGACAAATTAAACATCTGTCACTTTCAATTGTCATGCGTCAATTTGACACATCACATGTCAACTGCAACAGTGAAAATATTTTTTGGTTAGGTTACAGTGTAGTTTTTTATTCAATTAAAATTTAAATAAAACCCAATCAAAATGCCGTTCATGAAAGGAAGAGCACCTATTAGACGCACACTAAACTATTTAAACGCCGGTAAACTAGTATTCAAAGAGAAAATAAAGATATTCTCAGTGGCTTACAATATATTCGGACAAAACAATGCTGGTGCAAAGGAATTCGTATTCTGGTATCTACCACAGATTCAATACAAGAACCCCAACGTGCAAGTGGCCACTTTAAAGAACCTTACACCTACACCATTTATTAAGTGTTATTTAGAAGATGGGAAGCAGATATTAGTTGATATAGACAATAAGTCGAAAGAGGACATTTTGGAGCACCTAATGCGAACTGTAGGGAAATCAAAGGAGGTTTTAGAAGCTGAGAATATTGCTGCGGAAAAGAAAGATAACCCCGCTAACTTTGGAGCAGGTTGTGAAACCGCTTGTATATGTGAAATTTTCGGCCAAGTTCCGTGCCCTGGTGTTGTGGTATTACCTAAAATAATGCGCGGGAAGTTCAAAAATGCTGATTAGTTAAGTACAAATTAGTTAGAATTAGATTGTAATATATTTTAATAAAGTCAATATAATTTGTGTTTTATTTTGATATAACATGCTTCTTTTAAAAAATACCAAGTGTTATACACATACATCCAAATAACAATGAATTTTTCTTCATTAAGTAAATTTACTTCTGTCAAAGGTTTTCTGTAAAATAGGACAGATACATTATAATTAAAATATTAATTTGCTTGCAAACACAACTACAATTATAGAATTCTTAGTTAATTTCAGCAAAATTCTTAGTTAATTTCAGCAACATAGTTAATATGTTTAAAATTTAAATGATGAGAAATAAAACAATTACTGAATATATTTATTAAAAGTAATGATTTTTAATAGCCGATGCCATTAAAGCAGCACTTATATACTGGAAGTTTTCAAAAGCTGAAAATGTTCGAGCATTAGTATGGAAAAATAGATGGTCGTCCACTTCCTTGCCTCGAGGACATGTATGTAGGAATATCCATTGAGGTCCAGCGTGTTGGTTTATGTCCTGTGAAATAATACATTATTTATTTATTTATTACTAGCCATGCTCACTGGTTTCTCCCGCATTGATTGGCTCCTATTGGTCTTAGGATGATAATATATTATAGCCTTAAACCTTCCTCGATAAATGGGCTATCTAACACTGAAAGAATTTTTCAAATCGGACCAGTAGTTCCTGAGATTAGGGCGTACAAAGAAACAAACAAACAAACTCTTCAGCTTTATAATATTAGTATAGATAGAACCAAATTTACTTGATTCTACAAGCTTATGTGGCAAATTTAAATTATAGAAAACTAGGTTGTTAAAAAATAAAAATCATTTAAAAATAGGTGTATTTTATTTACTTGTAAGAAGTACTTAGGCTTTTTTTATTTTATTTAGGTATTTAAGTACTTCAATAATAATAATTTTTGACATGAAATTTTAAAAATAGGCTTTTTTGATCTTTACTTCAAATTTATCAATTATAGACCGGGAGATATTGACACAAAATTTCGAGTCATTTGTAACAGGATGGCGGTTCTACAGGGGTCTTAGTACGCAATGACAATAAGAAAAATGATGGTGTGAACGCTGGTACCGGCGGCTTAGTCGCGTGGGCGTTAGTCGAACTCGTCGGAAAAATAGCGAAAGTCAAACGATTTGTAACACAAAAATTTTAGAATTTACCGATAGCCCGTAAAAAAGAAGTAGGCGGTAGTGTCATGCCATACTTTTCCGGTGTGACTTACAGCCCGCCATACCGACGCGAATGTGAAAAAACAATTCAACCATTTGCACCAGGCTAACTTTTGCACAGGTAACCATCGTCGTGCAGCCATTTACGAAAATTGCCATGCCATACTTTTCGGACGATTCCAAATGGTCGCCATACCGCCGAAAATCTGCAAATTTTTTTTTTTTTCGCCAAACTTTTTGTACCAGTATTGCATTTGGATTTTTGGAGAGTATTTGATAAAATGTGACCATCATTATATTTGCCATACTTCTAGTAGGGGGAAAAAGTGCTGCCATACTTGAAAAATTAATTTATTATTAATTTATATAAGTGAAGATTTCCAACACCTAGATCTTTGAAATTTTGTATTTATATTCGTTGATCCTCAAACTTACAGGAAAAATTAGTGCCATACTGTTACAAATCGTTCAAAATACGAATAACATCTTACAATAAAAGAAATCTTATACACATTCGCCACCTCCCACAGGTATGGCATTATCACACTTCTATTTATAATCATTCAGGAGTTGTTGAAAAAAAAATTTAAGTTGGTACAAATCGTTCGGCGAGAAAAAAAAATTTGCAGATTTTCGGCGGTATGGCGACCATTTGGAATCGTCCGAAAAGTATGGCATGGCGATTTTCGTAAATGGCTGCACGACGATGGTTACCTGTGCAAAAGTTAGCCTGGTACAAATGGTTGAATTGTTTTTTCACATTCGCGTCGGTATGGCGGGCTGTAAGTCACACCGGAAAAGTATGGCATGACACTACCGCCTACTTCTTTTTTATGGGCTATCGGTAAATTCTAAAATTTTTGTGTTACAAATCGTTTGACTTTCGCTATTTTTCCGACGAGTTCGACTAACGCCCACGCGACTAAGCCGCCGGTACCAGCGTTCACACCATCATTTTTCTTTTTGTCATTGCATACTAAGACCCCTGTAGAACCGCCATCCTGTTACAAATGACTCGAAATTTTGTGTCAATATCTCCCGGTCTATTACCTGTGTATATAATTTATGTAAACACAAATAATTTAAACTCAGTACCTAAACAAGGATATATAGTAATTTTTTTTTTTTTCATATTATAGAAATAGGAAGAAGAATATCACCATAAAAGGACTATGATAGGTAGTTGTAATACAATTCAATCATTGAATTCAATAAATAGATAATAATACATACTTCAGTAGTAAGCCTAAACTCGCTGACTTTTTTCTTATTCTCTGGGCCTGCTATGATAACATTAGCTTTTTCTAACGCATGTTTTTTGTCCACACATGCTTCAAGATTAGTATTCACTTCAGAACATAGGGATTGGCCTGCTTTGTATAGCAATGGACTGACTGGTTGTTTCTGTTAAATAAAAAAAATAACAATAATGTCTGAATTTTATAAACTGATGATTTTAAGGTGCTTCTCCACCGTACTCCTTCAATAATGTGCGAGGAATGTGTTTGTAAATAACCAATCATATCGCTTTATTTAGTTTGAAGTGTTTTGCGTTTGAAGCGATACTATTGGCAATTTACAAACACATTCCTAGCAAATTATTTGTGGAAAAACACCCTTAGCGGAGGAATATTTAGGGATACATTCATTAAAAATAATTAGTACCAGTTGCAGTAGTAAGTATTTATCAGTTTCTGAGTTTTTGTAAGTTAGAATAAATTAAGGAGATATCGTTACCTATCTATTCTAATAATGTAAATCTGAAAGGCTTTTTTTTTTCAACAGGAGCGTGCCGCAATAGAACGAATGTAAGCTGCCAATTAATATTTATAGGTCAGGAAAATTTCCCAGTCGTTTTAAACATGTCCATATAATAAAAGTACGTGACATATAGACGGTTTTATTTATAAAATTCTCACGTATCCTTTTCTCTGATATGATTATACCCATATCCCTCTTGTTGGTCCAATTTTGCGAGATTAATATTGGATCAAAACAATTATCGGATTTATACGCCTGTAGGGAAAAATTAGCATACATTGTTTTTTCTGAAAATTGCCACGATAAATTGAGTTTTCAGCAGTACATCATATTTCAAGAAAACATTCCTGCTGCTTAAAGCTTCGAAGAAAAACTGAATATGTACCTACGTTCTAAAATTATACTTGTTTTTGTCGCTTAATTTAACTTGTCGTAAAAACTAGAAACAGCCTAACTAATACAGTAGCACCTCTATAAGTCGAACATCAAGGGAGACGCCAAAAAATTCGAGTAATAGAGTTTTCAACTTATGGAGGATTTCGACTTAGGCGGATTTTGATTCGACATAAAGAGTTTGAGACCTTATTCTTATAAATTTTGAGTTAGAGAGGTAAAGTACATTAAAATTCAACTTGCAGAGGTGACAAACATGTTTTTATTTATTACAAATCAACATTATTTCAAATCGTTTTAAAATAAAAAATATGGCATTAAAAAAGTCAGTATATTTTTTTTGCTTTAAATAATTTGGTTGTTCTCTAGCATTATACTATAAAGAGCAGAAAATTCTTCTTCTTCAGAGATACTGGTTTGCTCTATAAAATTCTGTAAGGTACTTATTCAATGCGGTTCTTGCCTCTTTGATGGAAACCTATGGAGCTCATGTACTATTCACGTCTTCTATGTCATCTTAATCATTAGTATCGGTTTTCTGAGCTACTGAATCGATAATTTCGTCATCAGATACTTAATGCAAACACGTGTTTACGTGAGTCATAAATTTATTATCGTATACTACTACCTAAAATGTTTTCTAAGAAACAATAGTGTACTTGCACTGTCGGCAAGTTGTTAAAGTCGGTAACTTATTTTTGTTCGAACAATAGAGGTAATAAATTCCAAATGATCAAGTTATAAAGGTTGTAAAATAAAACGTTGCTATGTTCGAGATACAGAGGTCAAATTTAATTTTTCGAGTTATAGAGTGAAAATATGTACCAAAATGGCTTGGAGGGACTCGGTGATAATTTCGACTAACAGAGGGTCAAGATTTCAAGTAACGGAGGTTTTCGGGTTTGAAGGGAAGGGAACAAAACATTTTTTCGAGATTTGGAGGTTTTTGACTTATCGAGGTTCGACTTAACGAGGTGCTACTGTATCACAGAATTTAAGACTTAAAAATAAGAAATATTGTTTTTTTTACTAAACTCACGTCACAACAGCATCTAAATTTTATATTTGCTCCGAGCATGGGACATAGCAGAAGGTATGTATTCAACACGGGGTGGGGTGAACCAAAATACGTGATGTTCTGTCTCCTTAGGGTTCCGTATTCTTCCTGGAAATAATTCTGAGGTAGGTAGGTGGGTGCAGATGGGTATATCACTTATGAGTTATTTGAATGATAACAAAATACAGTTGTTTAAAATAACTTAGTTTTCTAAAGTTGAATTATTATATTTTAACTACTTAAGCACTATAGCACAGAATATACGTCATATAAGTAATAGTACTACCACTATTGTAATACTGTGGTACTACGTAACTATAGTTATAATAACGTAGTTATGGTAAGTACCTACTACTGTAATTTACCTATTTTTATGACTCATTATACAGGGTGTCCCAAAAAGTAGTGATGAACGGAAGCTGGGAGGTAGAGGACCTAGAGGGCTATCCGAATCACCCCCATGTATGTTATGCGATTTTTCGTATTTTCGGAGTTATGACATTTTTTTTTCACTTTTTCATCTATCGCTGAGTACGATGAGATTTTTATTTATGGTGACGTGAATTATTGCGCTAGATGCTTGATTTTTTTGTGTGCTAAGCTGAAAGATAGGCCAATTCAGTATGGTAACATTTACTATCGTTAGATCTTCGAATGGAATAAAAAAAAAGAATTAAATGCCAAGAAAGATAAAATTACCCAGTATGTTCACAATTTCAAGGGCCCATAAAAAAATAAAATCACATAAAAAAAGTTTTCCATTTGGCTTTTAAAAACTTGCTCTATCTATCAGGTAGCTACCCTGAAAATTTCATTTTATTATTCAGAAGGCTTCAATCGAAAAATTGAAAAGTGTAAATGTGGTAAGTGCAAAAATTGAATTAACATGATGATTAATAAAAACAAATTAAAACCAATAACAAGGTGTTTAATTGCCAGAAAATTTTAAAATGACCCCGCTGTTGCTCAGTGCAAGTGCGACATCACCGTAAAAAGTTGTCTTTTAAATGTCTGAATGCCCTTTTATCATTTTTAATGGTTCCTTCTGCTACTATGAATTTCTGGGTTATTTCGTCCAAATTCGGATAGCCCTCTAGGTCCTTTACCTCCCAGCTTCCGTTCATCACTACTTTTTGGGACACCCTGTATATTTGTCAAAAAAATGGAAAAGAGGAACTAAACTCTGAACGATCATAAGTATTCCACTAAAAAAAATTCGCTCATTGATTAAGTCAAGGCAATCTCTTTTTCATTACAGCTTTTTTCATATCTACCTAATGAATCAATACATTTAACGGTACATTATACTAACTATTATAGTCATGAACGTGGCCATAGCTTGTATGCTGGCGTGAGTCCTTGACGTCATACACATCACAGGAACCGAGGATTGTTGAGCGAACCGTTGCAGGCAAGTATGGGTTGAGGTTGCTACGAAAATTGCGTCCGCCATGTATGAAAATACCCTAAAAAGTAAAAACTTATTAAGTATATTGCCTTATATTAAATTAAATGAATGTTTTGTTTTATTTTAAGCATAACGTCACACAAAATATATCTAAAGCATGAATGTGGGATTTCAAAATAAGTGGTAGTTCTAGGTACCTATTGTTAAAAACAAAGTCAAATCATAGAGCTGGTTAAAAATCAATAGATTTATTGTGTAGGTATTAATTACTTACTCGAACATTTCTTGTAACCACTTCATTTAATAATAATTTCAAATAGTTTGCTTGTTCTTTTAAAATATTCTTCTGCCAGCGATTTCGTTCATTCTTTATTTTACTACATCCACATTTTTACATTCCATGCCTTTAATAAACCTGCTACTCTTATCACCAAGAGCATTTTCTTACCTGCCATTATAATCATTTTCCCACATCAACTTGTCCACAATATTGACAGCATCAGCTCCAAGTAGACTGGCAGCTTTCGATACGGCCATGTTCAATACTGGCTCATTCACTTCTTGAAGTATCATTATCTTGCAGTTGTCTAATATATTCTGATGAAAAGTATGTAGAGTAGATACTTAAAAGAGAAATCATAAATGAATCTAGAGTAAAATCTATACCTACTTAATATTATAAAGCTGAAAAGTTTGTTTGAACGCGCTAATCTCAGTAGCTACAGGTCCGATTTGAAAAATTCTTTCGGTGTGATAGCCCATTTATCGAGGAAGGCTAGGCCTTCTGTTGATCTTAGCGTGATGATATATATATTATATCATCACGCTAAGATCAACAGGAGCGGAGCAATGCGGGTAAAACCGCACAGCGCAGCTAGTACAAAATAAAATACCACCATAAACGAAGAGCTCGTTAAGAGATCGGAAGATCAATGCTGTCTAGAAGAACATGCTACAACGAATTACATGTTTCAATGTACCTAACTATTAACTTATTGTTCTTATTAACACTGCTCTACATTATAAACTATCGTGAGGAAACCGGTACATCAGAGAACCAAAAATATATCATGAATGCGAGATGCACATTTCGGGGAACCAAAAAAACTACCTTCATATGCAATTTAGCATTGCATAGGTACGTCTAAAACTTGGTTAGCCGAAACGGTTTGGTTCTTACCAATCGCTTTCCATGAGTATCTCTGAGACAGCATTTTAAATTCAATGCACTGTTTATCACTTCCATAATCATATCTCCGTTCCAGTCCTTGAAGCATATCATGTGACTTGGACTTGAAGAACTGAGCATAAAATTTTTTAACAGATTTCAAACGAAAATATTATATATCAGAAGCTTATGATAGATACTTTATTCAGCTAATATTTGAAAGTTTCCACTACTCGAGAGATAATAATATACGGATTGGAAAAATTCTACAGTTTATTTCCCATTCCTTTGCGTAAATAAGGAAACAGTGGTCAAAAGTCACTGCTGATAACACATTATTAAACACTCATACATCTATCAACTTGTAATAAAAAGATTTGCGTATTCTGTAACCTGCCAGATGTAGGTTTAGTATGTAAACAATAATTTCATATTGATTCCAAGTACCTTATCATCATCCTTCGGTCCATGTTTGTAAAAGGCTATTTATAATACAAGAACAACAAGAATAGTCATATAAAAGAGTTTTGAAAAATAACTATGTATTCGTTGTTTTTCAAAACTCTAATTATTCGATTTCTGAAATAAACTGAATTAATTCATACTCACGAACAGCTTTGACTTCTAATTTGTGTTAACAGCTGATTAATTGTTCTTTTAAACATAATTGTATAGCATTTCAATTATTATAAATAAATAAACTTAATAAACATGAGCAAAGGTGACTTCTATGACATTGGTTTTGAAGTTACATTTTTAATTTTCTTTTTCAATTAATAAGCCATGAAAATTGATTTGACAAGGATCATTGTCTGTTATTTCTGTATCAAAGTTGTGATCAAAGTCAATCAGTGAAAATTGAAATTATATCATTATGAACTTAAAAGAGGATAAGAGCATGTGACTAATGCACATTTGAACAGCACTGTATTTGGTCTGCTAAACAAAATTACATTAAAGTCTGGTGTGTAAGGCATTCGATAAAAAAGTTTTAATAAAATAACTAGTTAACAATACGTCTAAGACAATACGTAAGTATATTAAAAAAAATATCCGCGTCTTTCCTTATTTTCTTCCTCCTTAATTTTATCCATTGGCGTCATCAAAAAATCAAAAAAAATAGGCGCCCGCTCACAATCGTTGCCTTGTCTTTCCTGCCCAGCGCTTTCTGTATCTCCAAAAACGATCTCTGCTTAGTTTCTGGCACACAAATTAGTATGAACATCATATACACAAGAGATACACCAGCAAACATCCAAAACACAGCAGCAGAGCCTATCATATTGGCCACTAGAGTAAAGTATTTGAGGTTTAGAAATGCAACTACTAAACCACATGTTATGGCTGTACTCATTCCGAATGATCGAACGGGACTGTCTAGTAATTCTGAACTTACTACATTTATCAGACTGCCAGGACCTGAAATAATTGCAAATGTTTAATTTAAATTACTTTTAGTTACTTAAAAGTTAAAACAGAAACATATTAAATAGAATGTGAATGTTTTGGATATTAAGATTGATAAGGAGAAAGATAAAGAGCAATGAAAATAATATAGTGGACCCTAGAGGCTATCCCTGCCACGAATCAAGATGAAAGATGTCCTTGTTTTCGTGTAACAATGCAGATATATTTAATACGTGCAAAAGAACGTAGTTAGGTAAAAAAATTGGTTGTCTGTAAAGTCAGTTTACTGACGATAGTTGAACGTGACAACGTCCGATTGTGCTTCTTTGTCGCTCGTTCCGCGCTCTCGCTTGCACTTCAAGCCTTACATGGAACGCCTCAGAGCGAGGTAACGCCGCATGAGTCATGTTTTTTCGTGCGTGCAGCCGGCTATATCGAATTATAAGACGTTGTCACGTCAAAAAATTGGTTGTCTGTAAAGTCGGTTTACTGACAATAGTTGAACGTGACAACGTCCGATTGTGCTTCTTTGTCACTCGTTCCGCGCTCTCGCTTGCACTTCAAGCCTTACATGGAACGCCTCAGAGCGAGGTAACGCCGCATGAGTCATGTTTTTTCGTGCGTGCAGCCGGCTATATCGAATTATAAGACGTTGTCACGTCAAAAAATTGGTTGTCTGTAAAGTCGGTTTACTGACAATAGTTGAACGTGACAACGTCCGATTGTGCTTCTTTGTCACTCGTTCCGCGCTCTCGCTTGCACTTCAAGCCTTACATGGAACGCCTCAGAGCGAGGTAACGCCGCATGAGTCATGTTTTTTCGTGCGTGCAGCCGGCTATATCGAATTATAAGACGTTGTCACGTCAAAAAATTGGTTGTCTGCTTGGTTGTCTGTAAAAGCATATACAGACGCTCCGATTTGGTTGGTGCCAACCATCCGACCACGACCAAATCGGAAAGTGAAGAGAGCGGTCGGTCCGACATAATTATTATTAATATTGGTTTGACGTGGTCGGATGCGCCGGCGATCCCGACCAAACCAACTTCCTATCCGATCCAACCAAATTGGAACGTTTGGAAGCTTTGTTCCGACCAAATCGGCTCATTCCATAGAGTAATATATGTAATTGGCTCATTCGCATTCGCAACGCCGCCGGTGTAGGACGTCAACATGAACGCCAAGGGAGTTACGGTCACCGAACGTGACATAATAATAAAATTACTGGAACTATATAAAGACTTTCCCTGTTTGTGGGACTTAAGTAACAAAGATTACGCAAATAGAGATGCCAGAAATCAAGCGTATTTTATTATGTTAGAAGTATTAAAAAAAATTGACAGTGCGGCTACATTAAAAACTTAATATTTAATATTTCATCGAATGATTCTGGAGTCATTCGAAGACATGTTCGGAAATCTTCATCATCCAATTCCATAAGGAGCCGCATATGACTGTAATTTTCTCTATTTCTATAGTAGAATTTAGCCCATTCTCTTCGTACTATGGTCAACTGACATATTACTCTATGGTCAACTGACAGCTGGAAGGCCAACCGTCGGACAATCTGTAGCAATGTTGGAATGGTTGCCATGTCGGTTCCAATATGGTTGGCACCAACCAAATCGGAGCGTCTGTATATGCTTTAAAGTCGGTTTACTGACAATAGTTGAACGTGACAACGTCCGATTGTGCTTCTTTGTCACTCGTTCCGCGCTCTCGCTTGCACTTCAAGCCTTACATGGAACGCCTCAGAGCGAGGTAACGCCGCATGAGTCATGTTTTTTCGTGCGTGCAGCCGGCGTTATCGAATTATAAGACGTTGTCACGTCAAAACGTTAAATTTAGAAAGTGCAATTTCGACCATCGGAAGATATCATGATAGTAGAAGTAGATAATGTAAGTAAATGTCATTTACATACCTGCATTAAAACAAATGACGATCATTACCACAGAAATTAGTGGTAAGTAATTCATGATCCCAGTGATTTCGGTGCCGGAATCTTTAACGTAAAAAAACAACCCAAGGCCGGACTGTAACAAAAATGTGTTAAAAAATATTTTTAATAGCTGTCGAATTTTCCTATTGTTTTACGGAAAATCTACTGAGCTGATTTAGCAGAAACAAAATATTTCTGGTATTAATTGTTACTTCCAATAGGAAATACGAATAGAAAGATGTCCTAGAGATTATGTGGATAATCTAGATAACTTCTACATAACTATTATTAAAAAAAGACGTGTGGCACTCGGGGACTGCCGCGGTAAAGCTATTGCATAGCATGCCTTCAAGCCACACCTCCGAGCCCGTCGGAGTGGGGAGCGTGAGGTTTTTTCGTTACGGAATTTCTCGATTCGGTCCCCGCGCTCAAGGCCCGCGATAGAAGCTATGCAATAGCTTAAAAAGATTGTATCAGCAACAGCATCCTGTTTTACGATTTTGAAAGAGCAGTACAAGCACATGAAATTACCATTCCAATAGATAAGCCCACAAGCGTGAACGACAATATAGGTTTCCTTCCCGCCCTGTCAGTTACAACCGCTGCAAAGAGACCAGCCAGCAACTGTAGGACTCCAAAAACAACCGACATCAACTCCGTAGACACACTCGTTCCCGTTATATCCAGTATTATTTGTAAATACATCGTCACAGTCAAATATCCAATAGATTGTATACCAATACTCAAGAAGACGACTATACTCTATAGCAAGGGCTTTAAGAAAGACCTTGTCGCGGTATGAAATAGTGTGCTTATTCTGTTCGCATGATACTGTGTATTCGTTGATTTCTTCCTTGGCTTTTGTTTCTGAACCGCGAAGGTAGATTAGAGTTTGAAGAGCTTCGTCTTTTAGTCCTGTTGATAATAATAAATGGTAAGAATAATTAATGCTAAAACTTTGAACGTGTTGGTGCATACAAAAACTACTAGGTACTGTACTTAATTTCTAAGAATGACAAAATGCATAGTTTTGAGTGCAACACAAGTTGAAGTTCATACTGTAACTGTAATATACTAAAACATATTAAATTTCACGTAGATATACTGCCTCTAGCAGCAGTTATATACTTAGATGCTAACCTACTCAATACTCATATTATGGATGCCACAAACGCTACAGGTAGGTAAACCTTGTAGGTCAATCATTACGTTTGGGAATAGACCTGTGTAATTTTTACTTTTTGCGGTTGGCCTGCAGGTATACCGTAGTGTACTATAATTACTATCTAAATCTATATCTGATCAAAAATCTATTCAGACAAACTTCTTAACCAAACGAGTAACTAATATAACCAAACATACCTTTCCCCAACAAAGAACAAGGACTTTCCGGAATAAAGAACAGCGGCACGACTATCAGTAGTGTGATGCACTCGAAAACCACATTGACAACGAGGTACGTCGCGTACGGACCCACAGTGAAGATGATCAGCATGCCAGTGGCTAGCGACATCTGCTGGATCGTTACTAATGCACCTCAGATTTCTTTCTGTAAGAAATAGGTAGGTTATTTCTGGTATGCCAATAAATTGCAGTATATAATAGGATATATTTTTATTCTTGTATTCCAATTAATGGCACTTTTCAATAGGATATTTTTTTTATTTCAATAAATAGCAGCTGATTTAATACTCTAATAATAAAACAGAAATCACGGAAAGCTTCGGGTCCAAGTTTGATGTGAGTTCTTAACCTAGCTGTGTTATCAATTGGCAATTACTAGGTTTGGAAATAATCATGAGAAAAAAGGTTTTCATTAGTTTAATATGTGGAAATTCAGAATCTATGCGCCTATAAAAATTAACATAACTAATGCAAGACCCAAAGGTTCCGTTTTCGGTACGTCTTCTTTGTATCGATTCTTTTTGCTTAGCTTCTGAATGCATCATCTCTTCAATTTACTTACCAAAGTCACGTATCAGCTAGTAAATAAACAACTTACGCTAGCAATCTCCGCGCTATAAGCCAGTAAGTTGCAAAGTACACCAGCATCCAGGATACCAGATATAACCCTTATAGCATACAGCATCCACAACTCAGTCGCGAAGATTTGCACCATATATATGCATGCTTTTAGTAAACTGATCAGGAGTAACGTGGTCCTCCTTCCAAGTTTGTTTGAGATCCAAGAAATGAAGTGAGAAACTAAAATAATGATGTTATTTTAAATACAACTAAAAAAATAGATGGGTTTTTTCTTGTACTTGCATTCGTTTCTGATAATGGCATATATACTTATGTACTTTTTGATTGCTTTCTTTTTTGAAAGGGATTCCTATTTAACATTTTTGTCTAAACTCAAATTCTCAATAATTCAGACGAAGAAATATTCCAGTTATGACAAAGTAAGAAAGTTTTCTTCGTGTATTATTTGTTATAGATGGTTCGTTTTTTGCAACTATTAATTTCCACTATTAAACAATGCATGAAGGTTAGATATAATGATATTTATAAAATTACGTAAAAAACCAATTGACAATTAGGTATTAAAGCATATACAGACGCTCCGATTTGGTTGGTGCCAACCATATTGGAACCGACATGGCAACCATTCCAACATTGCTACAGATTGTCCGACGGTTGGCCTTCCAGCTTTCAGTTGACCATAGAGTAATATGTCAGTTGACCATAGTACGAAGAGAATGGGCTAAATTCTACTATAGAAATAGAGAAAATTACAGTCATATGCGGCTCCTTATGGAATTGGATGATGAAGATTTCCGAACATGTCTTCGAATGACTCCAGAATCATTCGATGAAATATTAAATATTAAGTTTTTAATGTAGCCGCACTGTCAATTTTTTTTAATACTTCTAACATAATAAAATACGCTTGATTTCTGGCATCTCTATTTGCGTAATCTTTGTTACTTAAGTCCCACAAACAGGGAAAGTCTTTATATAGTTCCAGTAATTTTATTATTATGTCACGTTCGGTGACCGTAACTCCCTTGGCGTTCATGTTGACGTCCTACACCGGCGGCGTTGCGAATGCGAATGAGCCAATTACATATATTACTCTATGGAATGAGCCGATTTGGTCGGAACAAAGCTTCCAAACGTTCCAATTTGGTTGGATCGGATAGGAAGTTGGTTTGGTCGGGATCGCCGGCGCATCCGACCACGTCAAACCAATATTAATAATAATTATGTCGGACCGACCGCTCTCTTCACTTTCCGATTTGGTCGTGGTCGGATGGTTGGCACCAACCAAATCGGAGCGTCTGTATATGCTTTTAGTCAATAGAAATTGTTGGTACGATAATTATTGCCCTGGAATTAAATCTCGACAATTGAATGAAAAATTAAGGTTGAAGCAGCATTGAAAGAATAAAAGAAATGAATTCGAATTATTTTTGAAGTGAAAACTTCTTTAGCGGCGTTGAGCACTTTTTCTGTAATGGGTATAAAATCTTAAATTCGCGTCAGGACACGTGACCTGATCGAAAAAGCGTAAGACGGATACCATTCCAAAATATCAAACATGCTCAACGTTAATAATCAAGTTTTCACTTCTGCCGGCACTCCCGGAGTGCAACCCGTTTTTTTGAAGTGAAAACTTCTTTAGCGGCGTTGGGTATAAAATCTTAAACTCGCGTCAGGACACGTGGCCTGATCGAAAAAGCGTAAGACGGACTTTTTTTTTTTTTTAGCCCTTATATTCCATGCGTAAGACGGATACCATTCCAAAATATCAAACATGCTGAACGTTAATAATCAAGTTTTCACTTCTGCCGGCACTCCCGGAGTGCAACCCGTCTTTTTTTTGATTTGGAATGTATTTAATCAACTTCCCAAAAAGATACAAATCATAGATTCCTAATGTTGATGTAGAAGAACACTAATTTATTAATTTATACCCGTAATTTTGTACAGGAGAATAAAATTAACATTCTTATACGTTACTTACATATTATCGGCAACAAACAACCACAAGAGACGATCCAAGTGGCTTCGTTCTCAGATACCTTCCTAGATAACTGAGTGTCTTCCTTCATCAGTTTGATGAGCATTGGTGACGGCCATGCTACCGTCATACCAACACCCACTCCTGTTAGATTCACTGAAATAATAACAGACTACCTACGTAAAATCCTTATTATACATTCATTTAATATTCAAAATAAGGAAGCGTCCATAAAGTACCAGAGGTGTTTTAGGAGGGACGGGGTCGTTTTAAACAATTGAAAAAAATCACGTAATTTATGGACGCCCCCTAAGACTGACTGATTAACTTTCTTTCATTTCGCAACAGAGCGTTTTCATGATGTTTTTTGGGTCTGGAAAAAGCGGGTAGACATAGTAGGTTGGCTATTTAAAAAAACACAAGTAGAATAAAAATATAACAATAATCACAATGCACAACAGCTCATCAAATAGGTACGTAATAAATAATTACGTATTTATTAGAATTAATTTGTAAATTGAGAAAAAATTAATTACATAAAAAATATTTATTCATTCTATTAGTGTATAAAATGGAATGTCTGTCTGTTTGTACAGCTTTCTCATCGATAGAGTAAATTGTTTGAACCTATACCACATTCTATTTTTACTTTAAGCAGCTGTTAATATACTTAGGTAATAAAAGTTAAATAAAGAAAACTGATTATTATAGATTTTAAAAGATCTAGTGTAACACCAAGAGGGGTTTTACACGATAATCTATAAAGTATAAAGTTGTGTAAAAATAAGAATATGTAGGTAGTTACGAAAATATACCTTACCTGCTAAAACTATGATATATTGCCGAAGCACATATTTTGATAGAAACATCTTATACTTCGTTACACTTTTCACTGTTCATTTCCTTTGTATAATTATTTTAAATTGAAATAGCAATTATTTTGAAAATAAACAATATTAGTTACGATTTTTAAACAACTATCTTATAAACACGCCTGATTTTCACTGACGCTATTGAAAACCACTAAATATTAAATTTATTTTTAACTCGAAACTAAATAATTTTTCGGTGAAGGATCAAAAAATCAGTACATACGCAAATACAGTTAAAGACAAAAAAAGTCGGTAACTATTGATTAATCGTTAAGAATAATTTAAAACGACCCGCATATTTTAAAGCAACCCTATTATAAGAAAACTAAAAATACTGAACAACACTTTCACAATGAATAATTTTCTATAATAATTATTTTACTCAGTTTTATCGAAGGTAAATACCGTTTCTTCAAATGAAATGGTTTAAAATGATGCCGTAACGTCTTATTTTGCGATCAAGGTAAACAACAAGAACATTTTTTGTAAAAAATAAACCAATTTAATCTTTAAAGTAACAGTTAATTTAAACATACCTAAGGTTACCTTTGTGCTATAAGTAAATGCGGCTGCATTTATTTTATTTCAGAAAATTTATTTGCATAACAGATGTTAGTTTTCACGAAGCAAAAGGGCATAAGTAATATATTTTATACCATTAAATTTTTTAAAATACTAGTTTCTGTCCCGGTTTTTGCTCGTGTTGTAGGTAGTCCTATAATTATTTAATGTAATTACAAGTAAGAATACCTATATTTAGGTAGCATCTGCATAATATTACATCTTTTATCTGTACCTAGGTATAATATGCTTAATACAACCAATACAATAGAATTCAGTTACATGACTTAATTAAAACTTTTATTGTGTATTTATTTACTAAGCTATTGCATAGCTACTATCGCGGTCCTTGAGCGCGGGGACCGAATCTAGAAATTCCGTAACGAAAAAACCTCACGCTCCCCACTCCGACGGGCACGGAGGTGTGGCTTGAAGGCATAGCATGCAATAGCTTTACCGCGGCAGTCCCCGAGTGCCACACGTCTTTTTTTTAACTGTAAGTCAAGCTAATTCATTCAAAAGCAGAATCTTGGCTTCGTTTTCTGACCATATTTAGTATTGGTTGCATGCTAAGTGTGACCTGCACTATTTTTAACCGACATTCAAATAAGTCTGTCAAGTTCATGAAGTTTTATTATCGATAAAGTGAATTATTTGATTTTATTCTAACATTTAAAAAGCAAACATTTTATTTCACTTTAGCTTTCCTGCGACTTTGCTCACGTGCATTTTTCCTACGTGAATATAATTAAACATCATAAAAATGAAAAAAATAAAAAGCAACATATAATAATAATAATATTTATTTCAACTTATTGGAATAAGAATTAAAATTAAGTGACAATTTAACAATATATTGTTAAATTAAATTGACTATTGTCAGCAAGAATGTCGATGAAAATTATTGTCATATTTTAAATATTACCAGTCTGAAACTATACATTTTATTAAACAAAATTCATTTGTGAATGTACTGCTAATGTGTAATGTTTTGTAATGTTTTAATAAATAACTTACTAGAGGTAGTATAGTAGCATAGATGCTAAGACTATCATTAATATTGTTATACAAATAGGGTCCGAGGAAGTAAAAGAACCTCTTGGTGAATCTGCTATATAGCTGTGGAACAGTGCAGATTTTGTTCTTTCGTCGTAACGAGGTTGTAACTAGAGGTGTTAATCGGTGTTGTAAAATAATAGTCTGCAAAATAAAGTGTTGTCTAACGGTGAAAACCTTCCAATCTTTGTACAAGTCGGTTGTACAATACTTTATACTGCATAGCTTTAAACGTGGAGACTTTCATAACTGCTCTTTGAGCCACCTCGAGGGACTTCAGTATGGTTTTTGCGGCACCTCCCCAACATACAATACAATATGTGACAATCGATTCGCACAAGGTACGTAGAACGGCAGTGTTCGTGACGTGTCTCAAATTTTTAAAAATATAAATAAGTTTTCTGACCCTAGTTGTTAGGAGACCAATATGAGTTTTATAATTTAAAAGTTTATCCAGAGTTATGCCCAAGTATCTAATATTATCTACCGAATGAATGGTTGGACAGTGACACAGAGCTGTTGGTAGCATGTGACAGGAGTGAGCTTTTACTGAAATTGGTGTTTGAGGTTGTGACTTTGAAGAAAGAGAAAAAGTTATTAGTTTTGTTTTAGATGTATTAAATGTCAGGGTGTTAGTAATAAGCCAATCATGTATATAGTAAAAGCCATTTTGTGCGGTTTTTTGGAGTTCAGACCACGAATTTGCGAAGAATGTTACAGCAGTGTCATCTACAAAGGATACTATCTTAGCGTTAGGTATATAGGCATTACAAATATCGTTAATGAAGACGAGAAATAAGGTGGGCCCAAGTATACTCCCTTGAGGTACACCGTAGTGAATAGGAAGCTCCTTACTTGTGTAAGCTCCTATTTTTACCATTTGTGTTCGAGTCGCTAGGTAGCTCCTAAAGTAGTCCAGTTGCGAGCCTCGGATACCTATTATTTCGAGTTTATTTAGAAGCGTGGAAGTTCGAATGGTATCGAAGGCCTTGGCGAGGTTGAGGAATATTGTAAGAACCTTGTTTTGTGAGTTCAGCTTAAAATTTTCTAAGTAGTCTATCATTTACCAAGCGCTCAAGAACCTTCGACAACGCAGTGAGGACTGCTATGGGGCGATAGTTACCAGGAGAAGCTTTTTCTCCTCCTTTGTATATCGGGTGTACGATAGCTTTTTGAAAGGAGCTGGGAAAAGTAGAAGTTTGGAAACTGAGGTTGAAAATATAGGTTGGGTTAGTAAAATAAATATATTAAATAAATTATTTATTTCATTGATTGTATATACACACACACACACAAATTAAATTATATCAATCTTAATTTTATTTCCAGTAATTATACTTATCTACATTTTATTATTCACAACTATACTCGGCACGGCGAACCTTGATCCCTAGACAGTTAGTTAGTCTTAGTGATTGCTCGTATGATGGGTAGTGTCGATACTTTTCTATTTTATAGGCAAAGGCGTGGCTTGCATTCAGCTACGTCGGTAAACATGTTTTTACAAATATTATAAACTAAAATTTTTAACGTCTATTATGTTGTTGTATTGATTTAAGTTTTTAGCATAGATTAAGTAGGTAAGTAAAACGAAAGTTTTCCAAAACATAAAAATGCACCTTATCATTTTCTCGTAATTTTTAACTGGTTAAACACGTATGCGCTAGTGTATATTTTATCATGAAAATGGATGTCCCCATTTAATTTGTCTGAAAAACTTTTGTTATATGGATATTCTTGAGAATAACTGTCAGTGTCATAGGAATCATCATTCGCCGAGCCGAGTATACATAAAATTATTTACCTATGTATTTGATAACTTCACAGCTAAGTTCACAGCTTACAGATTTATTGACTTAAACTACTTAGGTATATATTCTATGATACAATACGCCAATTAGTTTTACAATTATTATCGATTTTATATTTAAATAAAATATCGATTATGACAGAGCTAGAGCCTCGACGCTTTCACAGCCTTATTGTAGATCCTATTAAATATACAATCCCGAGTATTCCTCTCAACAATTATTCTAACATCTTTACAATCTTCAAAGTTCAAACTGATTGAATAAATTTTTATTTTTTTTGTTAGATTTCATATTTCCTGTAATTATCTAGATTACCTGTATATTATTCACAACTTGTAACATAGCCTCAACGCTATTTCGATTATTGTGATCCTATTAAATCTACAACCCAGAGTATTCCTCTCTACAATTCTAACCTGTTTACACTCCACATACTGATTTAATTCTTCACGAGATCTACTCAATTTACTATCACAGCAAACTAAATCTTATCCCTTAGAATACATAATATAAAACCTGAGGCAGAAGCGGCATAGCCAGGGCGAACCTTCAGTTCACCTACGCGTCCGCGTTAAGATGTAGAAGCCCTTCTGACTAACATCGAGAGACACCACAAAAAGAAAAGCGGCATACGCGTAAAAACACGATCCGTCTGAATACAGCTAATTAGCTTGGTTGCGTTTAATGGGTTACGTAATTAACTCTTTTCGGATAATGGTTTAAAATTTAAATGATTATTATATTATCTTTGTTTAACGCGGAACGGCTTTAACTGCTAATTTATTCGCATATACATACCGCTTCTACGTCAGTTTATATATAAATATATGTTCTAAGTAAAAAAACCAATAGTATCGCTTAATTTACCTTTGAAAGAAGCTTTTAGCGTCTGAAGCGATACTATTGGTTATTTACAAACACATTCCTCGCTACTCATCCTCGCACAATATTGGTGGAAAAGCCTAAGCCTTGTCCTTTGCGACATCCTTAAAATTGCCCAAAGAATTCTGTATTTCCCTAAACGATTTATCCTTTGTTTCTGGCAGAAACACACCAAGTAGAATAGCAACAGCTACGCAACAAATACTAAAGAACCAATACGTTGGTGCTGGGCCAACTGCTGACGTCACAAGGGGAAAATATAAAGTTGTAAAGAAAACGGTGCTTTGACAACATAATATGCCGATCGATGTGCCGAATGCTCTGGTTGGACCTTCGAATAGTTCTGTGGATATTGGCCACATTAGAGAGCCAATACCTGCAAAAATAGAAACAAATGTTAGTATAATCTAAGATGTTTTCAAAGTTTAAAGTCGTCATTGCCGGAATCGTGTGAGTGAGATGAAAAAAAAATGAAAAATGAAAATTATTTATTTCAGCAAAAAACACAATAACAATACAATTAATAATAACAATATTAGAATTTGCTGTAGCTTATTACACATTATAAGTATTAACTATAGCTCCCACACTAAGAGAACTTGTGTCGTGGGAGCTGGTATGTACGATTATAAAAAAGTAGATTTGCTCGTGATACCATAATTATTGTTGATTAAACGAACGAGAAAAGATGTAATGTAAGTTATGACTGAGAGTAAAAGAGAAGACTTATATGCAAGAGATGCCATTTAAAAATACAGTATTGTTGGAGTATTTTTGAATAATTTGATTTGCCATTGTGTTATAATTGTTACAAACAACTTGATGTTAAATATTTTGGCAATGATAAGTTATTAGCGCTCCGGGCATGGCAAGCCGAAATGTGTGTATTTCACCATGACGTCGTTGATTTCGCCACATTTATTTCGGTTGTCTCTTTTTTGTTCACGATAGTTTAATTATGCCATCTCACTTGGGCGTCTAATCGCATGTGCGTTAGCGTGCCCTGTCACATGCGGGACACCTTGTATATTATTGACTAGCTGTGCCCCGCGGTTTTACCCGCGTGGCTCCGCTCCTGTTGGTCTTAGCGTAATAATATATAGCCTCTAGCCTTCCTCGATAAATGGGCTACCTTACACAGAAAGAATTTTTCTAATCGGACCAGTAGTTCCTGGGATTAGCGCGTCCAAACAAACAAACAATCTCTTCAGCTTTATAATATTAGTATAGATAAGATGACCAAAAAATACAAGACCATTTATATATAAATAAATAATTTCATTAAAAAGATACTTACCAGCACTGTAGCAAAACACGACGGGTATCATGGAAATAATTGGTAAGTAATTCATGAAGCCTGTCACAGCTTCACCATCAGAGTGGGTTTGGAAAAACACTCCTAATCCCATCTGAAATGCAAAATAAAATTGATTATAGCCCGGTCAAATTAAGCATGAAAATAGTATTGAAAGAAGGAAAATTCCGACAAAGCCAAATTTTGGTGAGGAGCTGGAGTGTACCATAACAAATAAAAATTGAAAAGTCCCCACTTATCCCATGTGTGCTTCAAAAGTTATTCGGGGTCAAAGGTCAAACTTTCTGATTTTTTTAGTTTTTCTCGAAAACTGTAAATTTTATATAAAAAGACCTCAGGTGAAAGTTCTAGATCTTATAATTTTCTACAAAAATGGTCCCTATGATTTTTTTCCCAAGAGTTACCATTCCTGAGATAACGCGATTTGAAGAGACACGTTATATACCTATCTTACAGAATTTTTTAAATCGGACCGGTAGTTCCCGAGATTAGCGCGTTCAAACAAACATACTAACAAACAAACTCTTCAGCTTTATAATATTTAGTATAGATTGAACGGTCAAGTTTATCACAAGTATTAGGTTCAAGAGCTCAAAAATCAGTAACTACACTTGGATTGCAGAAAATTATACACCCAGAAAATTTCAATCGCTGCAGTAGGTAAAAAGACAACGTGAGGAGGAACAGGTTAGAACTAAAAAATAAGTCCACCTCGTACTAGAACAAGATGTAAGTAAAGGTTATGGTTTGAAAATACTCTTTATTTTGTGGCAATTAAGTATGTGAAATGAAGAAAAACTGAAGAAAGCTCAGCATATTAGAAAATAACGTAACCCCACTAAAATTCAAAGATTCCCTGTTAAAATTATCTAAAGATCGTTCTGATGATGTTTCAAAGGCTTGCTGATGCTTAATTTCAGTATAATTAACTATTTCTGAAACCTAATACTGGTGGTAAGGGAACGTACCCATACCTCGTAACCCGTTTAGGTGGGGAGGGGGTCTTTAAAATAATACGATCAGTCACGAGAGGAAGGGGGGTGACAAATTTTTGTTACGTTCTTAGTCGATTTCGTCACTAGAAATTTCGGACTATAGTCGAATATGACTCGCAATTTTGCATGCTTCTCAAACTCACAGCTAGTGGCACTGACGTATTACTATAAGCATGAAGCAGTCTTATGTGATAGACGGTGTATTAATAAACGCAAATTTGACTCAAATTTTTTTTTTTTTGTTACACTTTCTTCTTCTGAAATGATTGAAAATCATACTTGTCACTACTACGTAAAAAACTTGAAGGGGGAGGGGGGTCTTTGCATATACAACAAGTGGTTACCGAGGGGAGGTAGGAGTCGAAAAATCTTAAAAACTAGGCCACGTAGTATGGGAACGTTCCCTAAAATTGGCCGTCACCAAAATGTATAATGTATCTCTTCAAATCGCGATATCTCAGAAATAGTAACTCTGGGGAAAAAAATCATAGAGACCTTTTTGGTGGAGAATTAATAGATCTATAATTTTGGTCTGAGGTCTTTTTTTATAAAATTTACGGTTTTCGAGAAAAATTCAAAAAAACCTCAAATTTTGACCTTTGACCCCGAATAACTTTTGAAGCACATATGGGATAAGTGGGGACTTTTCAATTTTTATTTGTTATGGTACACTCCAGCTCCTCACCAAAATTTGGCTTTGTCGGAATTATCTTTATTTCAAATGCTTAATTTGACCGGATTATTAATAATGATACTGTATTATAGAATGTAAGAATTAATAGACACAGCAGATCTTCAGATTAAATAACAGATTATTATTAATTAATTAAATGAATATTGCAAGGATCATGTGAAAGGATTTTAATAAAAAAAAAAGACGGGTTGCACTCGGGAGTGCCGGCAGAAGTGAAAACTTGATTATTAACGTTCAGCATGTTTGATATTTTGGAATGGTATCCGTCTTACGCATGGAATATAAGGGCTAAAAAAAAAAAAAAAGTCCGTCTTACGCTTTTTCGATCAGGCCACGTGTCCTGACGCGAGTTTAAGATTTTATACCCAACGCCGCTAAAGAAGTTTTCACTTCAAAAAAAAATTAGCAATAGATCGAAAGACGGTAGCCTGAATGTCATAAAGAAAAATGTATTTCAATAATGAGTAAAATGAAGACAAAAATTCAATTTCTAGTATAATAATAATTTTTATGTGTGGAAGCACTTACCATCCCCAAAAACAAGCCAAACAAAGACGATAGCAGTAACTGTTTCCTTTGAAACATCGACGTCAAAATCGTTACAGACACGCTCGCAACCACTTGTATCAAACCAATAATAACAGACGCCAATTCGGGCATTACACTAGTATTCGTAGAGATCAATATCGTCTGCAGATAAAACGTCACAGCGTTGTAACCAACCATCTGCGAACCAAAGAACAGAAGAACGCATAGGGTAAGCGATTTTAAGAACGCTTTATTTTTGAGCATTTCAATTTTGTCAATTTTTATGTTGTCTTCTGTTGATTTCTTATATTCTTCTATTTCTTCTGCGGCTAATTCTTCAGATCCACGAAATGTGGTTAGGGATTTTAATGCTGCGTCATAGTTTCCTGAAAAAAACGGCAACGTTTGAATCACTACAAAATTGGTGACCAATTTGAGATGAATTTCGATATCTCAGTAGTTTATAAATTATAATAGTACATGATACATATTTATTAGTGTAAACTGTAAATCAAGAGGCACTTACTACAGTTTCAGGTGAAAGCTATTAATAAAAAAAATCCAGCACACAGATTAAGGCTGAACATTTAATTACCAAAATTACTAGCAGCAGAGTTCAGCAAAAGGCTTAAGAAGTAACAACATTTAAAATCAAAACTACTAACCTTTTGAATACTGATAATATGGGCTTTCAGGTAGACAGATCAAGGGTATCAAACTCACAACTATAACTCCACAAAATATATAACTAAAAGTATGATAAGAGACGAAAGGACCAACGGAGAGAGTGATCAAGATGCCCAGAGATGAAAACAGCTGTAGAAACGTTCCTAAGGCGCCACGGTGTGTTTTCTGAAATAATATGTAATGAACTTTAAGCTATTCAAATATGATCGATTTTATTCATAGGTACCTACATGATTGATCAAAGAAAAAAAAAATTAATGTCACTAGTTACATAGTATAAAACAAAGTCGCTTTCTCTGTCCCTATATCCCTATGTACATGCTTAAATCTTTAAAACAACGCAACGGATTTTGATGTGGTGTTTTTAATAGATAGAGTGTTCCTCTAGGAAGGCATTAGTATATAATTTATTAGGTTTGGAAGGAAGGAGGGAGGTTTTAGACAAAGCGGCTGAAGCCGCGGCGGAAAGCTAGTAGTTTATAAAAAATAAAAATATCGCGATAGCTCGTGAATAGCTAAAAATGTATTGATATTTAAACAAACGAGGAATCCACGAATAAAATACTATACGTAAGTACATATTGCAATGTTGATTCTTTTTACGTCGTTTATTGTATGACTGTAATCTAAATAAGATAGGATTAAAAATTTTCCGTTCACAGGAAGGAAATTAAAAAATTATGAAGACACAAACGTATCGATAATAATAATTAACAGATACTAAAAAGTGAATAGCAATCAAAAAAAGATTTTTTTTCAAACGAATCCTTATCCTTTTTTTTATAATATTTGAAATACTTTCCGTACCTATAGATATATTTTAGTATCGAAGTTGATTAATTAAAAATGCAACTATTCTACTTATGCATGTAGTTATTGTCAAATTAAAATTATATGTAAAATACGTGAGTTATATTTTTCAACCCACGAATGTTCGTAGGCTCTTTTTCTGAATTGTTCCTGAGATTAACGTATCTTACGAAGATATAAATAAACTCCTCAGCTTTATATTATTAACTAGCTGCGCCCCGCGGTTTCACCCGCATTGATCCGCTCCTTTTGGTCTTAGCGTGATGATATATGGCCTATAGCCTTCCTCGATAAATGGGCTATCTAACACCGAAATAATTTTTCAAATTGGACCAATAGTTCCTGAGATTAGCGCGTTCAAACAAACAAACTCTTCAGCTTTATAATATTATTAGTATAGATTAGTATAGATATAGATTAATTACTACATTAAAAGTACTTACACTGGCTATTTCGGACGAGTATGTAGGCACGACAACCAGAACTAAACAATCGCCGATCAAAAACACGGTCCGGGCGAATATCACCATCCAGGGTTTAGTCGCAAATATGAGGAATATACTCATTGACAATTTCGGCACAAAGGTTACGAACACAGAGGCTTTTCGACCGATTATGTCTAGTAATATTCCGCCGAGTACGTTAACTGAAACATTAAAAATATTTTTATTTAAAAAAAAAAATATTTTACTAATAATTAGGCAGTTGTGTAGAATCGTAGTACATTCTTATTACATTCAAACTAATATTTAACCCAGCCTCCCGTGTTTTTTCTTATAATAGTATAAAAATTACTTAAATACTCACTAATACCACCAAACAGGAACCCCAAAGCCACCATCCAGGAACCTTCGCTTGCCGTCAGTGGTCTTTCCAGAGGAGTTTCATTTACATCTGTCAGTTTCACCAACATTGGTGACGGCCATGCTATACTCATGCCCGTTGATAGCACGGACAGGTTAACTGAAATTGTATAAATAAATCATTGAATAATCCCATCCGTGATTTTTCCACAGCACAGAGCACGCTTAACATGAGCATTTACTTAAACTGATCATCTGTTCAAAACTTGACATTGGCAGAATCCATCCTCACTGGGATCGGGAGTTGTCCCTTGGAAAAAGAAGAAGAAGAAGAAATAAATCATTATAACAAAAGTATTATACCCAATAATGTGCCGGAAGAATATAACCCAATAAAGTAGGAATGAAAAGAGAGAAATTAAAAAAGAGATCTTGCCTTGCAAGTTGACTCGCGGTTGAATTGGGATGAAAACGAATAAAAATATAGGTTAGGGATACAGAATACAAATATCCGAAAGATGAAGTAGATTTTAGGTTATGTTTTTGAGGAAATTTGGTTGCAGACACTTTTGAAATTAGGTAATTAAAAACCTATCGTTGTCTCTCTCCAAAAGTTCGACCTCCATAAGACGAAGAACTGATGCATATTTTGGTCTGTCTCTCGACTATTCCCTCTTCCTATTTCACCAATTTAAAAGATATCTTACAAACTTAATTATAAGAATATACTGCACCCCCGTGTCTTAATTTTTCCATGAATTATTGTCAAATTTCCACCCCAAATCTTGGTGACAGCGGACTTTGCAGGCAATTATGAGCATGTTGGGAGAATTCTAGAGACAAGAAGAAGAAGTTATAATAAAAAAGTAGGACATAGAAGAAGTTGATTAATATTCTTTTCTAAAAAATCAATGCTTTATGATCAATAACTAGGTAGAAAAAACAGGCTGGTCGCGGAAGAATTCGACACAATACCCGCGGCCCCATCATTAATGCGGCTCGACGGAACACAGTGGGGTTTTTGTCGGTAAGAATCCGACATAACCCACGGCTCCTTCCCCGGGAGCCGTGGGCATCTATGCAAGATTTCCGAAGAAAACAGGCAAGAGTTCTTGAATGGAGAAAATAGCGACCGCATTTCTCTTAACTATAGGTACATGCTATTGGTGGAAAATTATCTATTTTACAAAAAAAAAAATAACAGATGACTCGCAGTTAGTACCTACAAATATCTTTTAGATTCTTTAATCTTATATATCCATAATTGCTTAATGATAAGAAATCTCATGAGATAAAGCGTTAAAACTTATCCTTGTTAATAAAGATACAAACACCTATTTAAATTATTATTTTTAAAACAAACATGATTTTTTTTAGTACCTACTTATTATCTTATTCAAACATACTTTATGGCGATGAAGCGACGGTTTTAAAACAAGTGTTATAACAAATGTAACTAATATAACAAAAATGTAATATTTCTTCTTATTATATTAGTAATTAATTTATTATTGTTACGTATTGTTGTAGCATGAAGTGGAACTTCTTTAGACGCATTGTGAGTAAAATTTCAAGATTTCGTCATGGCAATAACGTCACGTAGTGGAGTAAAGCGATGATTTTGGTATCTTTGAATCTTGCCAAAGAAGTCTTGACACGTGTTCTTTTTTTATCCGATACTAATTGTAGTTAAGTTTCTTTGTTTTCGTTTTTGTAGATGTGTTTTAATGGTTTAAATTTTTGTCAATGATAATATGTGATAATATTCTTTTAAATTTAAATTTATAATATTCTTTTAATACTTCTAAAGCTAATTTGTGTTCTTTGATAATTCGCGTATTATAAACCTTGTCATTGTTTGATAAGTCTGATTATGAATGATGAATATTTTAAGTACAAGATTAAATTATAAAACACTAGCTTTTCGCTTTATCTAAAACCTTATAAATTATATACCTTCCTCTTGAATCACTCCTTCTATTTAAAAAAACCGCATCAAAATCAGTTGCGCAGTTTTAAAGATTTAAGCATTCATAGGGAGTAGGGACATAGGGACAGAGTAAGCGACTTTGTTTTGTTATAGGTAGTGATTTACATTATAGATCTATTTCTATTGTATTACTATAAATACGATCTATCTTTTAATACCCTAAACAAATGTTGTATCCAATCAGTACAGTTATTTCGGTAATTCCCCTGTTCATATAAAAAATGCGTTGTTATTAAAAAAAAATAATTTTATAAGCATGTTAGATTTTAATACAAATTTCAATCGTCTAATAAGTCTATCTATTTGTTTAATAATATGCCATCAAAAAGTCCTGTAAAAAAGGCCAAGTAACGCAGCTTAGTTTTCTACCGGAAATATTTGTGAGATCCATGTAAATCATGTAATACCAAGTCGGTTAATAAATTTTGTCCATATTTAGAGACCTTCTGTCTTAAGTTATTCCCCAAATTATTATCATATCAATATTAAAAATATTTGACACTCCCAGATTTTTGACAAAATATGTATGTAGCCTTAATGTAGCCATGTCCTTCATCTATAATTTTCTTTTCAAATCTTTTCGCCAAATGAATTAAGCCATTCTCAAGTAGTAGTAAATATTGGTACCTAATTACTTTGGAAAATGTACGTAAAGTAGGGGACACAGAAAATAAATTGATTATTCAATTTATATGCGCATGTTGTAACATCACCACTGCTCGAACGGTGAAGGAAAATGTGAAGGAAAACATCGTGAGGAAACCGAGATGTGTCATGCGCCAACCCGCACATGGCCAGCGTGGTGGATTATGGCCTGTAACCTCATAGGAGGCCCGTGTCCCAGCAGTGGGAACGTATATGGGCTCATGATGATGTAGAGGACACAGATCATGATAATTTAATATTTATTAGATTGTGATAGAGGAACGTATGTAAATAGTTTCTGGAAATTATAAATCAATGTTCATTTTAATAGCTAATAATTTAATTAATATTTTATTAGGAGCAATAAAATTATGTTGCATATTGCTCGTAAAATTCAGTTCAAAGGTATATATCCCTAGAATACTTATTGTAATTCATTCCTTGATTACAATGCTACATGTGATGCAATTTGTTTCTAAGATAAAATTTGTTACAGAAGTAAAAGATACATTTTTAAAATAAAATCTAAAATCTTGTACCTACTTACATATAATACTCTCGTAATACCACAGAATATATATTATAATAGTACGTAATACCAAAAACAGGAAAATCATTACTACCTACTTAATTAAATAACTAGTCATTTACAGACAAAACATTGACTGAAATAAAAATAAATAGGTAAGTACCTACTTAACTAACGCCAAATTGTTTTTTTTTTTTTTTTTTATTGGGGCCGTTTTGTTCATAATTTGACCTTCTCTATGGTATCGTGAAATCTAACGGACTTAGTATGACAATTAAAAGAAAAGTATTTGACACTTGTATTCTCCCGGTTATAATATATGGATGCGAAACTTGGTCACTTACTAAACTGCACAGAGAGAAACTAGAGCGATGTCAAAGAGCCATGGAGAGGAGTATGGTAGGAATAAAATTAAGGGACAAAGTGAGAAGTAGCACAATCAGAAAGAAAACCCAAGTAACTGATATACTTAGACGTATAGACCAACAAAAGTGGAGATGGACCGGCCATATGATTAGAGACATACAAAATAAATGGAGCACTACTGTTTCCAACTGGTGCCCCCGTGACGGCAAACGCAGCAGAGGTCGTCAGCAAACAAGATGGGAGGATGACCTAAAACTGACAGCGGGTCCACACTGGAGAAGAGTAGCGAGGGACAGAATCCAGTGGAAGATGTTGGAGGAGGCCTATGCCAAACGGCACACTGAACTACGAGATATTTTATAATTGTATAGTGTATATGAAAATATATGTAGTGTATAAGTTTTTAGTTCAGAATAAATGGGCTTTTTATTTTTATTTTATTTATTTATTTTATTTATGGTATAGTCACAGAATACTAGGAAGGAAGGAGGTAATTAAAACTCGTTGTACCAAAACTATTTTTGCCAGACGCCAATACTCAGCTAACTCAGCTTATATTAAGTTATATTACCACAAAACAATTTAAACACAGTCTAACTTTAAACCAGGGATCTGTCACTTTAATAGTTGTCTATGTGAAATACGACAAAACCAGAAAAAGAACCCGCGCTTAAAGTTAAACCCTGTCTAAAGTTTTTTTGTGGTAAGACAGTAATAGATTATCTTGCTGTGATTTAAAAAAACAAAACAATGAACTGGCTAAAAACACTTAATTATGATGACACAGAAAAACTCCTTGCTACGTCATGCACTGTGTAATTATTATTTCTATATCTTAGATTACAAAATAAAAGGCAGATGGAGCATGACAATCATCCATCGCCCTTGTCAAAGAAAATACGAAATCAAAAACGAATACGAACCTCCGCCAGTGCTATAGCGATTCTAGTGTCATGCAATACGTCAAAAGGGGTTTGCTATTTTAGTAAAAAACTGCTGTTTTGTGTTATTAAAACGCTGTAAAATTTGTTCCCGAAAACAAACAAAAAGATAAAACATCGTTTTACAGGTTTTCTGTAGATTATTTGGCTTATTTAATTTTGTATACAAATAATAATTTTACATATAAGAAGGAATACAAAACTTCAACGTATGCTGCCAGTATTTTGAAAATGAATTTGCCATTTTTATGGGTAAAACGGTAAAATGGGGTACCTCTTCTTCGGGGTAGTGCTGTTGGATTTTTTGATCGTGAATGTGATTATTTGTATAGTGCAATAAAGGTTCATGATCATTATTAGATAATTTTAATAAGCATAATACTTTTTTTTTTTGTTACTTTTATATAGCTTAAAAACGTCAGAGTCGTTTTCGCCCGCGATTTAATTCATTTGAACTCCGTGATGGATATGACAAAATTATTATTATTCAGGAATTATATTTATTTATTATCCAGTAAAGCAGCTGACAATGTGGATGTCGTAAGGTGTCACTGAAAATTAGTGTTAAGGTCCATCATGCCTCAGGTATCCTGAGTGGCTTCCTTTTTTAGCGCAAGCAACCATACATAAATTTATGTTTTCTATTACCTATTATTCATAATTTACAATGCTATTGTTGTGTGTTTGTGTGTATTGGAATAAATGGTTTCTTCCTTCTTTCTTTCTAAAATAAAATGTCCCGTGTTCTCGACTAAAAACTACCGCTATCCGCATTAATATATTTTGAAAATAAAAAATAATATAAGTAGGCAATCATTGTAATTTTGAAACATTTTTTTTATGTAACTTATTTAACTAAAAATTTATCATTTATGTAACAATAGAATTTTTACAATATCATAAATTATCATAAACAAGAATTTATATAAAAATTAAAATGAAAACCTGACAGCTAATTTATGTAGCCAACGTCACTAACACCACTACCATAATAATTCAGATGATTGCAATGTCACCTCATAAATCAAAATCGGTTCAGCTTTTTATACTGCAGGGTGTGCCAAAGAAATATTATACATAGATACACTCGAAAAACATAACCCTCTTTCTTCCGTAGTCGGGGAAAATTTTGGGAAAATTTTCAATATCTGGTAACATAACACCCACACAGAAGCACCGTGTACGTACAGTGCAGCGGTGAAATGACAGCACACATAGCTTTATGGAAATGACGATAAATTATTCGGTTTAGTTCGGCAACGCTCCATCTGTCTTTTATTTTGTAATCTAAGTTCTATATTATTTAGTAATTTAACAAATTGTCGTAAATTATTAAACTTTGACTATAATCATACGTAAATATTTACTGCTATTTACATTCGTTCACTCACAAACTCGCGCTCATACATAAACCGACAAATCCAAACACACACACATACACACACACACACACACGCTCTCACACACACAATACACAAACACATTACCTACACACACACACTCGTAGACTCCACACTTAACTATTAATATTTAGTTATAAACAGTTTTTATTTTTCATGTAGATAACCTATTTTAAGTTAAGGAAGAGCGGGACTTACTAGGAGGGCCCTACTACTCCATATTGTGAAAAATTAGAAACGAAATAAACTATTTTTATTTTTTTAAATACTTAATAGTAGCGTATAGTAGGTATACAGGGTGTCCCACTATTGGTATACTAAGCGCGAAGGGACTTGTAGTTTTGCATACACTGATCACGTAAAAAATACTTAAACAACAAAATAACGTCAAAAATTTTTTGCTATTTTTTTCCTGAAAATCCATGTTTTCTTCTCTAGCTTCGCGCAGCCAGCATATACCGCTTCGCTAATGTGAGCATTTTGTCTATGAAAACATAATCTTAAACGATAGGTCACGTGCTGGTATCAAAGTTGGGCGGGTAGCTTGTTAGGGGTGTACACATAGAGTTTTAAGAATTCATCTATTTGAAAAAAACTGCGTCTGGAATTTTATAAGTATTTTTTACGTACTCAGCGTATGCAAAACTATAACCTCCTTTGAGCTTAGTATACCAACAGTGGGACACCCTGTATAGGTGCGCAATAAGGATATACCATTATAACGCTATGGGCACAGATTAGAGAATAGTTACTTCGTAACAGATACATCACTCCCATACAAAAGCTAAAATACCTACGCTATATTTACCTACAAAATGCGCCGCAACTCGGCTGCAGTAAGAAATGTACTCTACGAACACGCACCGAGAAGCGAGTTTCCCGCGCACGCCGCGTGATTGCGTCATCAAACGAAAACTTTAGGGTTGTACCGAGCGCGTAAATTAAACACAGAGTTGCTGAAACACTTAATTTTTTATTGTTAATTATATTTGTTACATTATACAATAAAAAAAATGAAATCTTATTGATAGTAGTTGTTTCCTTCGGTTTCACCCGCGTGGACCCGCTATATGTGTCTCCTGGTTCCTGTTTAGGCAATTGAAAAAAAGACAATTCCTTGTTATTCACTCTTGAACTCCGACACCCGTCCACATCGCAATAACCGGGCATCTTGGTAGCGAGCGCGGGAATCGTGACGCGGGTGCGCAGTCTCGCGTGTGCCAACCAACTGCCGCTTGGGTCGGTACCGACCTACTGTGCGGTAGGCACTTATAGCGCGACCTTGAGCGAGTGACGGAGGCCTGCTATGGGTAGATAGTTCAAGGTAGACCATGAGCCATATGATATTGCAACATGATAAATATTCAGAACACATCTAATTCAGGGTAATTGTATTCTAATGATAAAACCGATAGGAATAAGATTTTAATAGTGACGTAGTGGTTTTAATATTGCAGTCTTCGGACTTCGAAAGATTTTTATGAAAAAAATGCCACAGATAATATAGTATAGCGCAAAGCAATGTGGCAACCCCGCGCGCCTCTAGGACTCGTCGACCGCCCGTTCGGTTTCGGGATACGACGTAGTTATTTTAAAAAGTGAAAGTTAGTTCGTTACAATCTCGCCAGCAGTATGTGACTGCCAAGGGCGGATCCAGCCTTAGTGCCAGGGGGGGGTCACATAGACGTGGGCAATTTTCAAAAGCTATATTTTGGTAATTTAATTGATACGTAGATTTAAAAAAAATTGGTCAAGTGCGAGTCGGATTCGCGTACAAACATTTTTATATGTTTTAATATTAAATTTATGCTTTTTGCAATTTTTCCTTTATCTGTGCTATAAGACGTAAGTTTCTATTAAATAAAGATTAAATATCAAGATTCTGTGTTCACGGGAAGTACCCTGTAGGTTTTGATTCCTGGCAACACTTGCGAATGTTGATAAGCATGAAATGTATGTTTTAGCAATTTTTCCTCCATCTGTGCTGACACAAGTAGCACAATACCTATAGATTTTGATTCCCTTGCGATAATGTCGAAATTTGCGATAATTTACAGCATAAACGGCTGTATCTTTTGATTGCGTTGGCTTATAAGTTTGATTTTTTCACAGCTTTAAGGAACCGTAGATTTGAGTATTCGGTATGAATTTCAGATTGATACCTCCACGCGTTCCTGAGAAAAAGGGTCTTGACAGGCAGACAAACTTGAAAAATATATATTTTTTGCAATTATTCCTGTATCTGTACTATAAGATGTTGCTTTGTACCGAATTTCAAGATTCTGAGTTTACGGAAAGTACCCTGTAGGTTTTGAGTTTTGATTCCCTTGCGAATGTCGAAATTTGCGAAATTTTTCGGCATTTACGGCTGTATCTTCTGATTCGTTGACATAGAAGTTTGATTTTATTATAGCGTAAAGGTATTATAGACTTGAGTTTTTGGTATGAATATCAAGTTAATACATGTCAGTTAATACAGCGTTCATGAGTAACAGGGTTGTACCTAAGTTAAAAAATTTTAAAAATATTTTTTTATATTATAATCTAAGGAAAAATTCATTCTTTTCGCAATTAGTAAACAAAGTCGTTGTCTCTGTGCCTATGTCCCTATGTATGATTAAATCTTTAAAACTACGCAACGAATTTCGATGCAGTTTTTTTTAAAGATGAAGAAAGTGATTCAAGGGGAATAGTATATAATTTATAAGGTTTTAGAGAAAGCGGGCGAAGCCGCGGGTGGTAAGCTAGTCTGCGCTATAAGACGTTTGATTGTACTAAATTTCATGACTCTGTGTACTCGGGAACTACCCTGTAGGTTTTGGAGTGTCGAATTTTGCGAAAAATTTCAGCATTTACAGCTGCATCTTTGGATTGCGTTGGCTAAAACGTTTGAATTTTTCACAGCATCAAGGGACCGTAGACCGTAGGATTTCGACATTAGTAAGGGAATCAATACCTGCAGGGAGCACCCTGTCCCGTAAACACAGTCTTGAAATTGAGTTAAAAGTATCGTGTTATAGCACAGATGTAGTAATAACTGCGAAAACCCTAATTATTTAATTAAATTAAATAAAAATATATTTTTTAAATCATTTTAAACTAACAATCCCTTTACTCATGAACGTCTACATGTATTTAATTGATATTCACATCAGAACTCAGGTCTATAATAACTTAAATCTGTTATTTAATTCAAATTCTATGTCAACGCAATCTGAAGAAAAAGCAATTAGAGCGGCATATTCTGTAATTCGCAACTATACTTGCAAGGGAATCATCAATCAAAACCTACAAGGTACTTCCCGTGAACACAGTCTTGAAATTTGGTTAAAAGCAACGACTTAAGCACTTACAAGCACAGAAGAAAAAAATCCTTTAAACAAAATTGTAAGATACAACATAATGAAAAAATATGTTTGCTCGGAGTCCTCGGTGCGCGAGTCCGACACGCATTTGGCCGATTTTTTGTTGTAATTTGACTGTATTTTCTATTGTTCATTTAAAAAAAAATTTGCTATTTTATGTCTTATCCACGAACTGGGATATTTCGATATTTGAGGTTTTGTGTGAAAAGTGTAACAGCAAAAGTTGTAGAAAAAAAATTAATTACATACAACTTTACCATTACACTTTATTCCGCAGTTATAGATTTTTTCAAAAATCGAAAAACCTGTTTTTTGTCCTTAAATTACGACCACAGGTTGACCCTAATAAACTTTTTCTATAATTTTTGTTATATTCTCTTCCGTTACCGTTTGTAATTGATTTCATTGTTCTATATTACTTTTATGTCTCAAAATTCAATAAAAACATCATGTTGAACAGTATTACAGTACTCCAAAAGTAATAATGCGCATAGAAATCTTCGTCACTGTTCGGCAACTGTCATATTCCCGGAGCGTCCGAAGATGATATTTATATAGAGTGGTTAAATGCATTTTCTTCATGCATAATTTAGTCAAATTATGTGTTTTGTGCAAAAAGAGATTAATATTGATTTATAAGTGACGATTTTTTTTTCGATAATTCCTTGTAAGTAAATAGCGAAGATAACCCCACGATTGCGAATATATCTTTGTTGGATTGATTTACTTGGAAAATTTTATAGTATGTACTTTTAAAGTGTCTTACTGAAGCTGGTGTAATGATGGAAGAAAAGAAGGTTAAAATAACACAACATTTATATTGTATAAAATATTGTTTTCAAACACAGGTTTACATTTAAACCATATAAATCTAATCATTAAAATCTCAGCTCAAAAGTATTTAAAGTATATGACATTTACAAAAAAATAATAATAAAAATCAGGGATTATCTTTATTTCTGACATTTTAGCTCTTCTTCTTTTTAACTTTTCCTACTGCGTAAATCATTTCATCGATTAATTCAATTCACCTTTAAAAATAAAACCAAGAAGGGTATGTAATAGCAGCTCTATATAATTCCACACAGAGAGAATACGTGCAGTCACCACCAATATTTAAAGACGACTGACGGATTTTTCAGTTTTTTGACTGACAGGCTACCGTCACCTACCGCCTGATTTGTTTTTGATTGTGTATGACCGTGAATTGACTTCTATTTCTTTTGAACAAGGTGTAAAATGCAAGTGCATTGTTTAGGGCACTTACGATTCAATGATTCGAGTGTTTTCGGAAATACGACAATTAGCGAAGATTTGCATGTGCATTATTAATTTTGGAGTACTGTAATCAATGATATTTTATGTATAGATAGGTTATATACTCACAATATATCCAAAAAAAATGCTTCATATGCAGTGTCAGGCACACACAAATACAAGTTTCATTTTACTTAATTTATTACATTGACAGACTGTATAAGAGAGATGGCTCTAATAAAATGATATAAACAAAAAAGACAAAGATAGTTTGTCACTTCCGCGCAGGTGTAAGCAAAAGTCATAAGAATTCACCAATTAAATATAAATAAACAAATAGTTGCCATGGTAATTGGCATAGACTAACGACACAGAAGGTTCAATGTTATAGATGTTACGTTTCCTGCACAAGTAAACAAATGTGACAATTTCATTTACTATTTAATTATTATTATGATGTTGTATTAAAATGAAAAAAACTTTTTTGGAGATATAACTGTATTAAGTATTTATTACTAGCTGTGGTGTTCGTTTTCGGTCATCATCATTTCACCCGATAAACACCCACTGCTGAGCATAGTCCTCCTTATAGAACTCCATAAGTACCGATCTTACGCTATTCGTTTCAAGGCAGTTCCCGAAACCCGCACAAGGTCATCACTCCAACTTGTATAGGTAATAATAGTGGTGCCTAGATGAAAAAAAAGGATGAAATAAAAGAAAGGATGAGGAAGTATAAGCCTTTTTTATCTAAAACACAAATAAAATTTATGTTCAATAGCTATTTACAGAAAAGCAAATAGAATTTTTCGTCAGTAGCGATAATCTTTTCTTTAATGTATACGTATATTCAACATCATTTTTGCAAACAAACATTTTTGCCATCACTATTTCATTGTATATAATAAATAGATATATTTGTTAATTACATGCACTGTGTGGATTTAAATATAAAAATAATCAAGTATTTACCCAAATCGAAATTAATAAAATAACCGTTCTATTTTCAATAATCGTATCTACATGATAATCTTTGAACACAGTGTACGCTAGCTTTGTCACACTAGTGATTGAAGCAATGTTTTATCCCTTTCATTATTTCAATACAAGTGTCAAGCAAGTGTCATTCATAAAGAATTGTAAATTGTTATTTTTACTCTTAAACTGTAATAATTTAATATATATTCCTGTGATATGATATTCCTTTATCTTTCTTTATTTTTTTGCACGAATACGTGCACTTTCTGAACACACAGGAAGGCATTTTCGACAACTTTAATGTACCTTTCGGCACATGCGCTCACTGGGACCGGTCACAATCTGTATCTGACTGATTTTTGACTGATTGCATTGGTCCCAAATAGGACCAATTCACGGAATCAGTTTTGGTGCGTTGATGACGTATCTACCTCTTGTTTCTATATATAATATCATTGACTGTAATTTGTTAATTTAAAAAAGTTAATATTAAATTAGTGGTCCACTTAGGTCGTGGACCTAGCCCAGGGGGGGGTCATGACCCCGTGACCCCCCCCCTGGATCCGCGCTTGGTGACTGTGCTTTTAAAATTATTCATTTGTAACGTTTTTTGATCTGATCCTTGTAGTATTTTGTGTTTTTTCTTAATATTAATAAATGTTCATCAGTAATAAAGTGTATAATTCCAATAAACCCATTAACTAACGAACCCAAACTATAATAGTAAAATACATACAAAATTCTATATAATCACAACACAGTTACCTATTTACTACGACACTACGCAATATCATAGATTATACATGCTACATTTATAAAAACAATCATTATTATTTGTCCAATATATTTTATCTCCATTGCTGACCTAGTTACCCAATTGCAAAAAATTATCATGACAAATCCGTGTCTAAGTGTACAAGATTAGATATCTATAATACCTAGGTACTAAAGTAGTTGCAACTGCTTCATGCAAGTCATATCAAAACAAATAACATTTATAAATTTATAAAGAATAGAAAAAATTCGATCACGAGGCGGGACTCGAACCCGCATCCTTCGCGCCATTCCGGGGCGGATGCCTCACCAACTCAGCCACTCGTGACCCGCCCGAATGATCGAATTTATTCTATTCTTTCAGTTTTATGTGTCTGAAGGGACACACCGCGCGCCATCTATTGAGATGATTAACAACCATTTCAACCAATAATCATCTCAATAGATGGCGCGCGGTGTGTCCCTTCAGACACATAAAACTGAAAGAATAGAATAAATTCGATCATTCGGGCGGGTCACGAGTGGCTGAGTTGGTGAGGCATCCGCCCCGGAATGGCGCGAAGGATGCGGGTTCGAGTCCCGCCTCGTGATCGAATTTTTTCTATTCTTTATAAATTTATATTTATAAAGCATTTGAATGCCATAAAAACCAAAAATATAAATTCAACAAATAACATTTATCTATCTAACGTCGTATTATAATTAACCTCATATTTCCAGACAGATTTTTTTAAACTGACTGGCAAATTCATATTATGATCGCAATAACCAGCCATGGCCATTTGCCAGTCAGTTGAATTGAAAATGAAAAATTATTTATTTAAACAAAAAACACAATAACAATACAAATTTAACAAGATAAGAATTTGCTGTAGCTTATTACACATTATAAGTATATTTTAAGTTTTAACTAATAATAGCACACTAAGAGAACTTGTGTCGTGGGATCTGGTACGATATTCACATCACGGCACTCACTGACAGGAAATTAAGATTTAAGAGGTCATAATACGGCCCCTGTATTTTTGAAAGATGTATCCTGATTCTGATTCGTAATATTCTCAATGTCATTGATTAATTAATAAAAAAATGTGTGTGTGTACTAGTGTACACACGTAAGAAGTGAAACTTCTTTATGACCTTATTTTTCAAAAAATAATTTACTATATGCAACTTTACAGAAGTACGTCGAATCAAAGATGGCGCGTAACGGAAAAATGTCACGCGTAACGAAAAAATGTTACACTATTTTTTTCCAACCCCGATAAAGAAGTTTCACTTCAATTATATTAAATAGATATTGTGTTAAAATGCAGATTAATCGAATGTATGTTTCATCGCGATACGTGCAGTGGAACGCAGGTGATATGAAACATTCATATAGGAAATTCAAACATTCATATTTTTTATTTAAATAATCTTAATAAAGCATTATACAGTAAACATTTATAAAATATGCTGGCAGCAATGCTTATTTTTTAACGTATCTGTGGTGCAGTCTATGTAGGTATGATTTATCGAAATAAGTTCGACGTTCACAGTAACTGCATTATTTTATTTATTTAGTAAATAAATGCGTGTTAAAAAGATTTGTATTTTTTTAAAAAAACAATAATAAGTCTAGTCTACTGATTATCTTTATTGATAACATTCAAGTATTTGTTTATCTATTCTCAATAAAACTATAATTGTTTTATCTCTTTCAGTATGTATGACCACGTACCTATGTATAGGTAGATTACACAGCTCAACAAAAAAACATTTATTTTTTGTTGCCCTGGATATTTCTACAGATTTATATATTCCAAGTAGGTATCTACCCAGTTTGCGAATACATATATTAATTAGAATTATTTGATTGGCTCTAGTTATTATTTTAATTTGAATTTTCATAAATATATTATCTTAAGGCTCTTCAGAATATCATGTCATGGGTCATTTAAACAAGTGTTTATTTCTTTGATGAATTCCGTTTTCTGCACATTTCTTCGCTCATACATCCATACTATAATACTATAATATACTATAATAATATTATAAATGCGAAAGTAACTCTGTCTGTCTGTCTGTTACTCAATCACGCCTTAACTACTGAACCAATTTGCATGAAATTTGGTATAGAGATATTTTGATACCCGAGAAAGGACATAGGATAGGTTTTATCCCGAAAATCCTACAGGAACGAGTTTTTCTTTGAAAACGCGGGCGAAGCCGCGGGCGGAAAGCTAGTATTCTATAAAACTGACTGTAGAATATCAGAATATTAAAGGTGTCTGTAAAAAAAAATCATTTTTATGAACAACAATTCGAACATTGTTGTTCAAACCGAAGTTTGTATCGAGTTGAAATAACCGAGTAGCACTTGGTCAGTAAAGTGGATACAGCAAATTCCCTTGATGTTCTCTATTTTGTGAGATTATAGCAAAGCAAATTCTTGAGGAACAATTAATAAATATGGAAATTTAGGCCATTGGGAGAATCTAGAAATATAAAAAGAATATCCGACGGCCCTACGGTCGCGTTGAAAATTGATAAAAGATGAAAATTTCACAAAATTTATAACCAGTGCTGAATGTAAATTATGGAGAGGTACAGTGTTGGTAGATCTAAGGTAAATTTAAAGCACCAAATTATAAAGAAATTGTGCAAAAGATGTTGAAAAACTTCAATACTTCATGAGCAAGTTCGAACATAAAGCTACACTTGCCCCACAGTCTCCTGGATAAATTTCAAGATAATCTGGAAAATTTCTGTGAGAAACAGGAAGAACGTATCCAAAAAGACCTAAAAATGAGGGGATAAAGGTATCAAACTACATAATATATGGGATCGTCACATGAAGGCATATTACTGATGGTCCTTAAGAAACGATTGTGCCCGAATTAAATATACAAGTAAATCTTATAAAATGTACCTACCTATGTCTACTATACTACTACCTATGTCATAAGTTTTAATGTTTTTTCTTTATTTTTATTTCTATGGAAATTAATTAAAAACTAAATCAAAACAATTATTAAAACATTGTAATAAAATATTATAACGAATATTAAATAAATATACCTACACCTACTATTTCTTTCTGCGTTTTATAGTCTAATAAAAAAATTAGGATTAATAAAAACTAGAGCCAATCTACCTAAACAATTAATAGTTTTATTATTTATAAATTATAGGTCTAAAATTATTAGAAACCACTTTCACATTAAGGGCAACAAAATCAGTGTTGACCAGTGTTATACATATACTTATTCTATTAATCAATTCAAGGGTTCGATTTTTTTTTATATAATTAACACCTTATCTTAATCTTAATCTTAATACTATTATAAAGGCGAAAGTTTGTAAGTATGGATGTATGGATGTATGGATGTATGGATGTTTGTTACTCTTTCACGCAAAAACTACTGAACCGATTACAATGAAATAGATAGAAATATAAATAGCACACATATAGAGGGTAACTTGGATTAACACATAGGATAGGTTTTATCCCGGAAATCCCACGGGAACGGGAACTATGCGGGTTTTCCTTTGAAAACGCGGGCGAAGCCGCGGGCGGAAATCTAGTTTTGAATAAAATTGTATTGTAACCGACTCATATTTAAGAGAACATAATTATAATAAATCTATGCATTTTTAACTCATACCATTTATCATATTTCTTCACAGGGAGTATCTCCAGCAATCTGTACCTACCTACATTATATTCTATAATAATAATTAATCTGTTCCTACCTACCTTCGTAAGTAGGTATTAAGGTAAACTTTACGAACATTAATTACTACGAAAGTTAAGCATGGATAGTTGTTCTGTACAAAATATTAAAAATATTACATTACCCACTAAAACCACCGCATATTGTCGCACCAGAGTTGGTGATATTTGGAATTTCATTATTTAAACTTTTTAAATGTCACTGGCAAAAAACACGCGAAAAAAAAAGAAAAAATTAAAAAACGCGCGAAATCCATCCGGTTTCTGTCAAAGCCAATACGGAGTGTAGTGAATGAACGTGACTTTGTAATAGCGTAACTAGATTTATTGCTCCTACATAAAAATTGTCGTAATTGTAAGTTTCATGGTATTCACTAAGAATAGACAAAGAGTGAAAAAATCTTGAAAAAATGTAATCTTTCAGATAAAATTTGCTTTTAAAAATATCCAGGTAAGTAATCAAATTCGCATCTGTAATATCAATGATGAGGAATGTGTGAAATGTAATAGTAGCAGTGACAAATATCATTTAAAAAATTCGAATTTAAAAACATATTTAAAAAGTATGTATTTAAATGTGTGGTAGTTACCTAGCTAAAAATATAATAAATTGTATTGTATATTATTGTGATCTTATGTGATAGACTTAATTAATTAGAATCAATCAAATTATAAAACCATGCAACAGTGATATGGTACCTATAATCAGCAAAAAAAAACCCTCAATTTATAGGGTGTCGAGATAAGAGTCGAGAGATTTTCCGATTTTCAAAAATTCGTAACTCAAAAACTGAAAGTTTCAAAAACAAATGAAATTTCAGATTTAGGTTGCTTAAGCAAATAGCTAAGCACAAAAAAAATTTACGACTCTTAACTCGACGCCCTATAAAGTACAGTTTAACCCCTTCAATCAACAATGATAAAATATATACACGGAATTAATTTTTTTAGTTTTATTTTGTAGACACACCTTTTATAGTACAGACTTAGTACAGATATCATTTTTTATCAATAGAACTGCTACTTGCTGACCTTAGTATATCACATCGGATAAAAATCCACAAATTGAATTTTTCAGATTTATATTCAAAACGGAAAAAAGAGAGATTTAATTTGATAATTCTCGTTACATTGTTAATTGCCATTACGATAAGAATATTAATTTTGTAGGAAGGGGTTACTTACCTATCTTTCCCATCAACAAAATAGGTAGTTAGACATATTCTGCTGTTGAACATTGGCTCCTGAATTTGGTCGTTTGGTGTGCTAATAAAAACAAATGAAACGCTCATAAGTTTTTATTTCTTAACGAATAAAAATAATTAAGTAATTGTATTGTGTACAATTAAATTCATCTAATACATAATCGTTGCAAGATTCATAGGTCACCCAATGTCATTCGTCATTCGTCACTACATTTAAGTCCTTATAATTTAATTTAAGTCCTAATATTTTTAATGAAATGGTACATTATGGTAATTTGGTAATACTTTCTTTCACTCGTTCTAATACAACGATATCCTGTATATTTATTTATGCTTATTCTACGATACATAATATGCACTGGGAGTCTTTTAACACAAAATAAATTATAGTCAACAATATCTCCAATATTTTACAGCAAATTAAATTCAAGATGGACATTTCTTGTCATCTTTTTTACCCAAGGACACTTGAATTTCTCTAAAAGTTTTATCTTTGGTTTCCGGTAAGTACATCGTAATTAATGCACCAATAATGAAACAAGAAACGCTGAAAAACCAATATGTAGACGCTGGTCCAAATGCGGCAGTCATAATGGGAAAATATTTAGCTGTAAGGAATATTGTTAAGAGACTAAATACAAGACCAAAAGTAGTGCCAAATGCTCGTGTGGGACCTTCGAAAAGTTCTGTGGCTGTTGGCCATAGTAATGCTCCAATTCCTGAAAAGCAGAGAAATTTGAAAAATACACACTTTCAGTTTTAAGTTTCAATATGTAAAATGGATTTTAAAAGAGTGCCGACTTCTCTGCAAAAACTGTTTTCCAAACTAATTATTGTGTTATATGACGATCCAAAAGTGATTCTATAAATCTTATTGAATAAGGAAATGTTTTAGTTCGAGTTTGAATATTTTAAAACTACATAATTATTAATTACTACCTATGTGGGTAAAACAATAAACTTATAAATAAATTTCACAGTTCTAAGTTTCAACTTTCAACTTACCAGCACTATAACAAAATACGACCAATATAAGTGAAATTATCGGCAAATAGTTCATGAATCCAGTGACTTCATAATCCGGTCCACTTACTTGGAAGAAGGTACCTAAACCCACCTGAAAATTCATAGAATGAAATATTTTGGTTACCATAAAACCCCCTAAAACTAATTTCCCTTAAAAATAACAATGGTGGTGCCAACGGTGGTACCTATCTATTTTTGGGTCAATTGTGTCCAAGTCCGCCTAAAACCTTCGAACGGTGTGTTAATTGAACAGAATTTTGGCTAGATTAACTGAAGTCATTTATTAATTGTATAATTTGTCCTTATTCCTTAACTGAAGTCAAATTGCTATCTCTTAGTAAGAATGTAACTCACCATTCCCACGAAAATCCCGAACAACGAACTGACCAACAACCGTTTCCTTTGAAAGATCGATGTCAAAACCGTCAAAGACAAGCAAGACACCACTTGAATAACACTAATTATCACAGACGCGATTTCCGGCATTATATTCGTTTTTGTAGAAATCAAAATCGTTTGCAAGTAAAAGCTGACAGCGTTGTATCCTACAAGCTGTGAACCCCCGCACATAAGAACACAAAGTGCTAACGCTTTTAAAAACGTTTTGTCCTTAAAAAGCGCCATTTTATCTATTTCTACATGTTCTTCTATCGATTTTCTATATTCTTCTAGTTCTATTTTGGCTTCTGTTTCCGAATATCTGAGGGTAGTTAGGGTTTTTAGTGCAGCGTCTGTTTTTCCTGAAATATTTTGACGGTGGTCAATAATTTATTTATGTTTTAGCATTGCAATATTGAAAATATCTGTATATGCATTGGGTTTAACAGATTTACTTAATATTCTACATTGGCCTTTAAATTTAAGTTTCTGACTCAGAGCTGCATTTTTTGGAGACAAATATAAAAAAATAGGATTACCTTTAGAAATCAAATAGTACGGAGTTTCAGGTAGACATAAGAGCGGCATAGTAGCAACAGCAATAGCTCCACAGATTATATAACTGTACGTATAATAGGAAACAAATGGTCCAACAGATAATGTGATCAATATTCCTAATGAACAAAAACCTTGGAGCAACGCTCCTAAAGCACCACGGAGTTCTTTCTGGAAAAAAAGGCTCCTATTATTATCAGATATAATTTTCGTTCCTACAATAAGCATGTAAAAATATATCGAAATGCCAAATTCATACCAATACATAACGCTGGCAAAATTATACAATACTCGGTGCAAATCGAATTCAATGAATGGTACTCAGGTAAAAATACTATTCCAGGCTATAATCTATCTCTAACACAAATCGGATCAGCATTTTTTTCGTAAATGAGTACCTAACAAACATCCACATTTATAAATTTTCCCATTTATAATTTTAGTTGGATTAGCAGAATAGTAGGTATATTATGATAAGGAGCAATGTCTTTTCATATTTATAATATAAGGATTAGTAAGATCTACGTAATCTTTAACCATAACAAAATATCTTACACTAGCAATCTCCGTAATATAAATAGGAACGACCACCAGAACAAAACAATCTCCCATGACCATGACAGTTCGTGCCAGAATTACAAGCCAGACTTCTGTAGAGAATATCAGTATTATGGCCATAGCTAGTTTGGGAACCGAGCAGGCCAAAATGCAATACTTTCTACCTATTATATTTAGGAATGTACTGCCAATGATGTTTGCTGAAAGAAATATATAATAAGTTCGTCTATTATTGCAATAATAAAGAATGAATTTGTTTGGTTGAACATGCTAATCTCAGTTATATATAATGTTGCCTATTTATCGTGAAAAGCTAACATATCATTGTAACCTACATATTCCTTGAATCATATTTTTTTGTTGTTATGTTTACCATTAAGTGCATGTAATTATGGGTAAATTAGAAAAAGAAGATCATATAGATATGACGTTAGAGACACTTAAAACTGAGAAAGTAGAAGAACTAAAAAGCTATGTATAAACAACAATTCAACCACTTAAATCACATGATACTCACAAACTGTACCCAATAGAAAACCCAAAGACACGATCCAAGATACTTCTTCATCAGTTGGTGATCTTGACAGCGGTGATTCACCAGCAGTAACCAGCTTCACTATCATCGGTGATGGCCATGATGTACTCATACCTGTTGTTAGTACGCTTAGATTTGCTGAAAGGGGATAAAATAATGGACAAAATAGTTCTGTCAACTGTATAGTTACTGAGTTATCCAAATTAAATTATTAAAAAAAAGCTTAAACATGTATAAATTAATTTCTAATTTTTTTCGTTGTAAGTATTATATAGATATTTTCTTTGATTTCACTGTACTGTACATTTTGTACATTTTTTAATTACATATTGAATTTTTTATTGATTTTAATGTCACGGGTCGTACAAACTTCCATCATTTTTACGAACGATTGGTTAAAATGCCTACCCTACTGGAACATCATAGAAACGTGGCGAATAAGCAAATATCCTTAATCCATAGTACATTAAGTTCTGTATATTTGACTAGTTTTAACTGAACTGCATAATTCCATTATCTTAGTCTCACATTGCAGCTGATATCATTATTTGCGATTTCTTAGGATTTGCGAAATGATGATACCTACCGGATTTCTTATGATAATTTCATTTCTATTTGAACTGTATTGTTATATTATTATGTACATGTTATATTCTTACGTTTTGTCTTTTCTATTATCTCATATATAGTTGTGGTCATATAATTAAGAACGATTTGAAGTACTAGAAATTTTTATTTAAATAATGTCATACACAGAGATGTGCACCTTCTGAGAAGCAACTAGTTATGTCATAAAATAGCCACATTATAGAGCAACTAAGTTTAAGAATAAATAATAAAATCGCCAACAATTTTTTTTCAAAAATAATTTATTTTACCAAAGCAACACATTCAAATAATAGTGAAGCTGGACAAATAATTAAGAACGATTAATTTATCTGCTCGGGAATTGTTTTGTATGACACTTTCATTTAAAAAATTACAATAATACGTTGCGCGAAACATTTATAAAGCAATTTAATACATTTTAACTAAAATTAATATTTAATAGCATGTCCAGTGTCCACGGCTTTTAATAACTGCTTTACACCGGCGAAGCATTGACTCTATTAATTTTTGACATTTTGCTAGAGAAGTAGAGTTCCATTCTTCTAAGAAAACGTCGTACAGCTCCCTTAAATTTCGACACTGTGTATTTGAAACCTTTTTCTTTACTTCGAACCACAGATTCTCTATTGGGTTTAGGTCAGGGCTGTTAGATGGCCAGTCCAAGACAGAAACTGACTGCGCTGTTAGAAATTCCTTTACAGTGTGTGCAGTGTGCTTTGGATCATTGTCATGCTGGAATGTCCAAATAACCGGTAGAACTTCTTCAGCATAAGGTAACATTGCTTCTTGCAGTATATTTTTGTATTGCAATTGATCCATGTTACCTTCTATCAACTTTACAGGTCCAACACCATGTCCAGAAAAGCACCCTCAAATTTTCACATTTCCACCACCGTGCTTTAATGTAACTTTCGTGTACTTAGGGTCGAATTCTGTATTTGGAGGACATCGAACATAACGTTTTCCATCGTAACATACTCTGTTTATTTTCGTTTCGTCAGAGAAAATTACATTTTTCCATCATCGCACAGTCCAGTTTTCATATTTTCTTGCAAATCTAAGCAGGGCTTGCCTGTGGCAAAGTTTCAACATGGGTACTTTTCTTGCTATCTGACCATGCAATTTTTCTTCTACCAAACGTCTTCGAATAGTGCGTGCTGAGATTGCTGAAGGGTTATTTTCCCCGAAATATTCTTATCTCAGCTCAATGGACCCTTTAAAAAGATTTTGTTTCGCCATACGGACAATGTTTCGGTCATCTCGAGGAGTTGTTTTTCTCTGTCTTGGCATACGTGGGACCTCCGAAGTTGTTTCATACGTATCAAAATGCCATAAGGCGTGGAAAACCATAGTTTTTGAACATTGCAGATGGTCGGCTATCTTTCTATAAGACCAATTCTTCCCGCGAAGTTTTATTATAACTTCCCTAGTAGATTTATCACAACTTTTATTGTTTCCCATTTTTTTAATAAGAAGTAATCACTTTTAATCTTTTGCAACACTTAATGGCGCCAAAATTATACAAACAGTAACCTACAACCACAAATCGCTATTCAAATTTGAATAAAAGTATAAACTATTTAGCGTTCTTAATTACGTGACCAGCCCGTAAATAGGAATAGGTACTGAATTTATATTTTTGGTTTTATGGCATTCAAATGCTTTATAAATATAAATTTATAAAGAATAGAAAAAATTCGATCACGAGGCGGGACTCGAACCCGCATCCTTCGCGCCATTCCGGGGCGGATGCCTCACCAACTCAGCCACTCGTGACCCGCCCGAGTGATCGAATTTATTCTATTCTTTCAGTTTTATGTGTCTGAAGGGACACACCGCGCGCCATCTATTGAGATGATTAACAACCATTTCAACCAATATGAAGCACTTTTCAGTGAATACAATATTGTAACGATGGAACACGACCTTTTTTGTTGTTCGAATTTTTTCTATTCTTTATAAATTTATATTTATAAAGCATTTGAATGCCATAAAACCAAAAATATAAATTCAACAAAAAAGGTCGTGTTCCATCGTTACAATATTGTATTCACTGAAAAGTGCTTCATATTGGTTGAAATGGTTGTTAATCATCTCAATAGATGGCGCGCGGTGTGTCCCTTCAGACACATAAAACTGAAAGAATAGCATAAAATCGAATTTTTTCTATTCTTTATAAATTTATATTTATAAAGCATTTGAATGCCATAAAACCAAAAATATAAATTCAACAAAAAAGGTCGTGTTCCATCGTTACAATATTGTATTCACTGAAAAGTGCTTCATATTGGTTGAAATGGTTGTTAATCATCTCAATAGATGGCGCGCGGTGTGTCCCTTCAGACACATAAAACTGAAAGAATAGAATAAATTCGATCACTCGGGCGGGTCACGAGTGGCTGAGTTGGTGAGGCATCCGCCCCGGAATGGCGCGAAGGATGCGGGTTCGAGTCCCGCCTCGTGATCGAATTTTTTCTATTCTTTATAAATTTATAAATTTATAGGAATAGGTACTATGTTTAGAAGTAGTGTAAAAAGTTTGTCTATTAATTTTTAGGCTAATCACGTGTATTAATGAGTACAGTGATTTGTTGGAAAAGTATTTCTATATCGAGAAAAATAAAAATAATTACATGAAATTAGTTATGCATCTTAGTTTGAAAAAATCTTCCCTTTGTTTCAGCGTTCTTAATTATATGACCACCACTACCTATACGGGCACAATTTTGGTTATTTAAAAATGTAGACGGAAATTAATGAAATTGCTTGGTAGAAAAAAAATGGCTCAAGGTTAAGTGATACGAAAAAGAAGTAAAATTGCATGTCGTCTATTATTTACAAATATTTTTTTCTTTTTTAAAGTGAAACTTTTATTACATCGTCTCAAACTTTTTGGTCTGTGTAGCGCATGTCGCGTGACGGTCGGCTGCCGAGTAGGTATAAAGCAGTGTTCGGAAAGTTTCACTTTTACCGTGGTTTCATAAAACCACACATCTTTTTTATTGTATACTAGCCTTCCGAACGCGGCTTCGTGCGCTTTGTCTAAAACTTAATAAATTATATACTAAAGCCTTCCTCTTGAATCACTCTATTAAAAAAACCGCATCAAAATCCGTTACATAGTTTAAAAGATTTAAACATACAATATAGGGTCAGGGACATAGGGACAGAGAAAGCGACTTTGTTTTATACTATGTAGTGATTATTTTATTCCTGTTAAACCTGGAAGTTGGAACTGGTTAAATCCTATTAATATTATAAATGTGAAAGTTTGTATGGATGTATGGATGTTTGTTACTCTTTCACGCAAAAACTACTGAACCGATTACAATGAATTTTAGCACACATATAGAGGGTAACTTGGATTAACACATAGGATAGGTTTTATCCCGGAAATCCCACGGGAACGGGAACTATGCGGGTTTATCTTTGAAAATGCGGGCGAAGCCGCGGGTGGAAAGCTAGTATATAATATCTTTTAGTATTTGAATTCCATACAAATGCATGCGAATATATTTTATCAATTTAATCTTGTCAAGATGTTTTATCTGGAATTTAACATTGAAGTGCACTGCGATTATTATTTTATAGCCCCACAATATTATTTAACCTCTAATTAGATAAGCAAAATGTATTAAAATTAATCAAGGTACATAAGTTATAGTTAACATTATTAATAGTTATAATCAATTATATTAGAGGCTATTACATTATATTAAGTATGTATTTATAACCTAATTAAATAATTGTAGGTTTGTGCAACAAACAGATGAATCGAATCAGATGAATTTGGTCCAAACAGATAACTAACCTAGACCATTTACATATTAACTCAATGCCTCAGATGCAATATCTTTTTTTTATTGCACTGAGCCGATTTTTGGTAGGTTTGTCTGTTTGTCTATTAATTTTGTATTAAACAGTACCTTAGTCATTATTAATTAATTATTAAAATCCCTTTAATTGATTTTAGCAAAGAAATGGAAAAACAATAATTTTAAGTGAAATGAGATGATTATAACGCGAAACGATAATCACCGAATCATATTTTTTTATTTGGTTCAGAGAGGTATTTTTTGTTACAAGTATTACACGAAATTAATTAAAATTAAATATAATAATTACCTACCTATAATAACCACCAGATATTGTCGAAGCATTGTTTCAATTTTGTTTTACAATAATTATTATAAATTCAAAACTTAAAAAATGGCGCGAATGTAAAACACTATTAATATACACTACAGACTGTTCTGTACCTACGTCTCACTTACGAATGCACACAGATTACTATATATTAGTCAGAGAACGAATGCATAAATTGCAGAGTTTGCATAGATATTTAACTTTTTTGTAGTTTGAACTAGTTAACTATTAGGATGTGTACACATATTTTATAATCACAGTGTCAACTATTTAATAACCTATCGATACCAATTTTAATTCCGATTAAGACGTACAAGTTGACCCGCGTTCACTTCGTTATGCATTAACATACTATAATATAATTGTTAACGTATTTTCATGTGCTGATTTCGTATTTACTTACAGGAGTAGCAAAATAATAACTTGCTCCCTTAGAGTATATATTACAGTAGTATAGAGCGAGTGTATTGCACAAATTGTTCAGTGCGCATCGTAGGCAGATGAGATATAGATAGGTACTATATAGATGTGTGTGTGACAAATAGGGATGGGTAGGTATCAATTGCGTGTTGAACTATCGATAAGTTATGTAAATAAATATGTATCATAAGTAAATTTTATGTTCAATAAGTTATTAAAGGAAAAATATATGAATAAAGTATAAATATGTAATTTTAAATTTGTTTACCAACTGAATAAAGTTTGTTTATTCCATTTGAATATTTCTTGTATTAATTTTAAGTACTTAAAAAAATATGTTTTTGAATATCAGAAAAACGTGAGTACTTTTTAAATAATAAAGTTAATAAAATAAAAGATCGGGTTTAGTGCTATTTCTTTAATAATAAATAAAAAAATAATAATAATGTTTTAAAAATGTTAAATAAAAATAAGAAATAATTAATAATTTAAAATGATAAAATAATAAATAATATTAATAATTTTTTTATTTAATTTTATCCATTCTACAATCAAAATCTTCAAAATCAATTTAGCGGTTCATATCGTAACATTACATACTTTACATTTACACTATAGGTAATACATTCACATTCATAATATTAGAAAGTGTATCATACAAAACACACCACAAATTTATTTATAATACATTAATAATTTTAAAAGAGTTTTAATTTTAAAGTTAAATAAATAATTTGTTAAAATATAGTTCTTCTAGTAAACTTTATATCGAGTACAGCGTTGGTTAGGTCACATCACTACGATCACGTGGCGGGAGTGAGGTGCGCGAGCGAGCCTGTGCGTGTCCGCTTCCCACCTCCCCTTCACCCCCGCGATGCTAAATTTATTTTCATAAAAATAAGTATAACAATCGATTTACTGATGAAATGTGAAACTGGATTTCAATTTTGTGTATTTTCTAGTATCGTTTTTGCAAGATAGAACTGCACATTTCACCATGTTTATTCGTAAATATGAAAAAAATTCCAGAGCAACGCACTTCGACAGCACGAACCACGACTACGAGCGCTCACGGCGGGAACGTCGTGTTGTTCCCACCTGTGCCTACTGTTCCCACTTGGTTATTCGCACTCTATAGATAGTATTTATACTCTAAGCTTGCTCCTTTTCTTGCTTCACCGAAAAAAAGTAAAAGTTTTGTTAGGTATATTGATTGATAAATTTTCAATGTTCTCATTTTAAAGAATAAAAGAAAAGCCCATTGAGATATAGGTAATATTGTGTGCTAACGTTATTTTTAAAGGATTTTTAGCTCTAGTACCGATTAAAAAGTATCGCTAATTATTTTTTATGGAATAGGTAGGTACCTATTACAAAAAAAGGTATAATACACATACTAGGTATATTGTGGACATACCTCATACATAATAATGTAAACAAGTATCAAATTACGCCGTACATATTGATAAATTATAATTACCTATCCATTAAAATAAAACCTATATACCTAATAGCTGTAGACAATATTATACCTACATATAATATTATGTAGGTATTATTTAGATAGGTAAGTACCAGAATCAAATACATATTTAATTAGAGTAATAATATATAAAAGAAAAATTAATATCATACAAATTATATTAAAATACATGTATCAAGTATACCTACTAAAAATTTAGATTTATTTCAACATTATATGTGTGTTTTGCTAAGGTGTTTTGCTACTGAACCTACCGATTTAAATGATTTTTTTATTTGATTTCAGTTGGAATTTACAGTGCGCGCGAAGTAGCATACAAACACCATTACTTTGTGTCTTGATATTGTAGTACAAACTGAATGATATAAAATTAAAATGTGAAGACAAGGGTAGCGATTTGCAACTGTTGGGTTCACGTTGGGTTGGTGTGGTTGGTATGTTGGTAAAGTCCATTTCAAGAAAGAAGTCCCGCGGACAATTATGGAACTAATTTAACAGATAGGGAGATCGGCCAATACATTGCATAATATCAATTATTTTATCTAAATATTCGAGTCGTAGTAGTTTATAAAATGAAATTAAATGAACGATACATAATTTCCCCTACAGATTTCCCCACATTTAACCCTGCCAACATTATTACGCGCGCATACAGCGCTGCGTCTGCGGGACTTCTTTCTTGAAATGGACTCTAATCTTGGATTACGGAACTCTAGTAATAATTTGACATTAACGTTGACATTTAAAATGTCTCACTTGTCAAACGTGCTATTGAAATGCCTTTGATTATTATATGTTTTCGCTTTTCTTATTTGTAAATAATACATAACAAAACTTATTTTACAACATATAAATAATTAACTGTGTATGTATAGTTCATGATTAGTACAGGATTATCTAATATCTATAAGTTAATTGTACTTTCGTACTTAAAGTCTCATAGCCAAGATAGAAACAGAAAAAATGGATGATGATGATTATTGGAATACAAGTGAAACTAAGGCTAAAGCTTTTAGCTTTGATGATGATGTCGTGAGTATAAATATATGTACCTATTTGTTTAAATCTGTATAGCTTTATTAAATTCTGTAGGGGAGACCGGGTTTGGTTGTCTCACGGGTTGGTTGTCACAGCGGTCTTAACACAAAACTGAACTATCGAATAAGTCTGTTGAACAGCGTGGCAAGAGCGATACAGTGAAAACGCTGTCCCAACTTCGCGTCAGACCGCTCCGATCTGCCGTGAGGGCCTCACACGTGTTTATTGTTTTCGCGCAGCAAAAGTAAATTTTTGTGCTGCTGTGTCGAACCTCGTAATTATACGTTCTTGTTTTACAGTAATAATCTTTCAGTGCATTTGATGATGATGAAATGTGTTTTATAATATCGTAGTATAGTTTTTTAGATATTCATTGATCGGAATTTATTTTCAATTTTACTTTCCTAAAACGTGTTATGGGGCACGTTGTCACAAATTTTCGGGGGCTGGTTGTCACATATCAACCAGCCCCCTGTATGCGAGATGACTTTATTTGCGTTTTGAGGTTGTTTGTTTTAGCCGTAAATTTTCAATCAACACCGGAAAATCACCCTAACAAACCTGCTGGAAGTCCATCTGTCCTTGATGACTCTATATTGACTCACGATTATTATTGTTTGCTAAAATTGTGATTGATTAATATTCAGACTGAAATAAAGACCGTAGACACGGTTTCATTTGGTTAAGAGTTCCTAATTAAAAACTATTCCGTAAAATTATAAGACCAAAGTGTGACTTTCTATTTATAAATTGATTTCTATTTATAAATGTTATTTAGTATGTGACTACCTACCCTAGGCATTGTGACAACCATCCCTGACCCGGGGTTATAAGTCACATTTTTCTTAAGAGTGAAAATACAAAATATTTCTACAACTGATAATATTACACAAAAATACGTTTATTTCTTATGTAACAGAATAATTACACTATCTTTTGGTATACAAATATCATTCCTAAACAGCGTATTTTGGAAGTTACATAAAAAAAGCTAAAAATGTGACTTTCATCCCCGCTCTCCCCTATCTTTGTTGTGTTATTGTAATACCTATCTTTTAATGATTTCCACCCATGCTATGTAGAGTACCTAAATATAAAATATTCAAGGATGCGTATATGGATAGAACTAGTACTTGAAAATAAACGTTTTTAAAATTCAGTGAAATGTAGTAGGTATGTAATAACACAATAATTTTTGAAATATATCTCTATACATGCTCTACTCATAGCAAGTTATTAAAGAAAAATAATGAATCCAATTGGATTTTTATTAATATATTTATGCACAAAACTTTATGTAAATCTCTAAGTCATGATTTATTTAAAAAAAAAGGTAAATAAAGTAAGAAAAAATTATTATAAAACTGTGTATTCCTACTTTTCTATTGTATTGAAGTGAAACATTTTAACATGTATGTTTCCTCATATTACTTATAACATTACTTTATAAACTCTTTACTTAAAAATTTCACAGCTTTCAACACAAGAAATACTGGCCATTGGTCAAAAACGATCATCAGGACAGACAGAAGATTCAGTGTTCGCTACAACCATCACAAATGCTAAGCGTAACTTAGTGTCATTGAACAGTCTTGTGTCACCTAAAGTTCTGGATTTAAGTGAGTATTCAATCTTAATATATATAAATCTCGTGTCACAATGTTTGTCCTCAATGGACTCCTAAACCACTTAACCGATTATAATAAAATTCGCACACCATGTGCAGTTCGATCTAACTTGAGAGATAGGATAGTTTAAACATGTAGGTACCACGGGCGAAGCCGGGGCGGACCACTAGTATTTTATATAAAGAGCGTGTGTACCTAGCACATGTGTCAGAAGTAAAACTTCTTTGGCTAGATTTTAATATACCCGCCTTACTCCATGATGTGGTGTTATTGATCCGAATGTGAAATTTTACTCTCAACATGTCTAAGGAAGCTTCATTTCATAATACATTAAATTTATTTTATTTTTTAAATATATAATTTATATTTTTTTATTTATAGCATATACTAGTTCTAGCTAATAGGATTCCTCTCATGCTCTGTAATGCCTGTAAGTTATAACAAATCAGAATCAATAGAAATAATATTATGAAGGTTAGCCTTTTGGATTCCCATTTCGTTGCAAGACCTTTCACTAATATTGCTTATTGATTTACAGAAGCTTTAAAATTTAATAAAATTCCTTGCAATTTCAAAATCACACATTAAAAAAAAATTCAAAACACTTCATAAATTACTTATGCATTGATAAATAATTCCTCTGTCCTATAACAATTAAAAATGCAAAACACGTTAAAAAAAAGTATAATTGCAGTTGTCCTCGCTCAATCTGGCAAAGACCCTAACAACTCACGACCAATAGATTACGACTCGACATCTATCACATTAAAACGCCTGATCCTGGGCCGTACTTGCTCGCTACATGTTCATAGAAGTTTGAAGAGTAAAACTGAATTGTTGGATGGTGCTATTGTTATGGGCGATGGGAATGCTATTTTGGCGGTGGGTATTATAGCTTGACCGTAACCGCTGTATGTTGCCTTAGGTATGTGCGTGGAGAGGCGGGGGAGAGTACCGACCATTCTGTTTCTTTCTAACTTCTAACTCGTGCTCTTTCTTACCCGGTCCCCGCCTCACCGCACATACCTAGGGCGCGGTACAGCGCGCAGCGGTTGCGGTCAAGCTATAGTTTGTAGGTGAAAATGATATTGATTTTGAATGTTTTTTGAAGAATTTTTAATTTTATTGCATCAATTTATTATTATTTTTTGAGTGTATTTTTAAATCACCGCTTTAATGCTGGTACACCACATTTACGGGCAGAAACCAACAAAATCCAGCATTTGTAATTTATATTTTATGTATGTGTCTGTCTAGTTTTGTCGTTGTCTTCTATTTGGAGGAATTTTCTTACTATTCTGCATGTGTTAAGTAGTACTGCTTTTTTTAGTTGAATATATTGGTTTCTTCTAGATCAAATTGTTTTTGACTTTGCTTTAAGTGTTTGGGAATAACACCGGTCGCGGTAGTAGAAAGGACTATGTATCAATCTATTATTATTACATTAGCTAATTTAATGTTAATACACCAAATCTTTCTATTGTATAATAAATAATGTTATAAATTAAATTTACCGTATGCTTAATTTTTTTATACGCATTTTCAGGTAGTTTTATTTCTAATTCAAACACTGAATAAGAAATTGGTGCATGAATTACTATCAAGCAGGCCTACAGCGTTGAGCCATTATATGAGCCATTTGAAGAGTGAAGGAAAAATTAATGAACTTACAGACTTATTGACGTAAGTATATATATTTTGTAGAAATAAAATGTTGTGACTGATTTAAAACGGTTAAAATTGGGACATGCTCTTTTGAAGAAAGAAAATCTTAATTTGTACAAAAAATTTTACATAAAAAAAAAATATTTATTTAAAAATTTATTTTAAATGTGGAAATTGTAATACTAGGGTAAATTGAAGTTAAAATATTGATAAAAAGAAATAAAAAAGGATTGCGCGGGCTCGTCCGGGATTTGAACCCGGGACCTCTCGCACCCAAAGCGAGAATCATACCCCTAGACCAACGAGCCACATGTTTAAGTGTTGAATTTAACGATATGTTTCGACATAATTTCAATGTGTATTACGTCATTATTATTACATATACATGTTGAATACCGCGTCGTTGTCCGCCAATTTTGTCCCTCTGCGCCTATAATCGCTTTCTATAGATAAAAAAAAAATCATTTTTATTTTTGTATTAGTAACTAAAATCGTTTATCTAATTAAAATGTATTTAGAAAATCAGAAAAAAAATTATCGTTTTCGTTTAGCGCCATCTAGTGTAAAAAAAAATATAGTTAAACTTGAAAACTTGTAAAAAAGATGATGTTATTTTGTATAGGTACACTTGATTAACTTTATCTATTAAAAAGTGATAAGGAAATATTAAAAACCTAAATTATAATTTAAAATATTATATTATCCTTTATTTCAGAATGCTAGGCAGAGCTCCTGAAGCAGCTGTAAGTATCAATATTTTTTATTGTTAGACTTACGTTAAAATCGAAACAAAATCCTATTTGTAGTGCATAATATAAAATAACATGCTTAATTACGTCGATATTTATTAAACAACTACCCAATTAAAATTTAAAAAATTCTTTTTCAGATGTATCAATTTGAACACATAGTAAAGACTCAAGGAAACAACACAGAGAGTTTATTAAGGAAACTAAATAATGTACTTTCAAATCATTTCAATCAACCGGGTGTTGATGCACATTGTAATAAGATGTTGGTGGATTATATAAAATTATTAGGTAAGTGCACACTTAACTAGTTATAGACTAAATGGAGCTCTATATTTTTGGGAGATGAAATATTGGCTGTATTTTTCTCAATTCATAAAACTTTATTATCCATACAAATATTATAAATCTGAAGAGTTTGTTTGTTTGTTTGAACGTGCTAATCTCAGGAACTGCTGGTCCGATTTGAAAAAATATTTTGGTGTTAGATAGCCCATTTATCGAGGAAGGCTATAGGCTATATAATATCATCACTAGTAACTAATAATATTGTGGCGTGATTTTGTAGTACTTTTTGAAATGGTGGACCCCTGGTTAACTGGACTTAATTTGTTGCAAATGACCTCTAGTATAACCCCTTTGAAGGATCACGTCGAATTACCAGTCACCCTGTATTGTTGACACAGCCATTAAAAAGATTATTTTGAACTAGCGACCCGCCCCGGCTTCGCACGGGTGCAATGCTGATACTAAATACACTACAGAAAAACTGTGAACGTTGTATATAAAACATAGCGGCCCGCTCCGGCTTCGCACGGGTATAAAATATATAGCCGGGCGACCGGCCGGTACCGCCGCAAACGGTACGACCCGCAATTTTTAAATCTGTAATATCTTCGAAAATATTCACTTAAATCATACGGTGTAAAGGGCCATATAGATCTATATTAAATGAACAATGTATTCAAGGTATTTAATTGGTTAAGGATTAATGCTGTATTGGTTAAAATCACATCGAAAATTAGCCATTATTTGTCGTAAAAAGTAAATGACAAAAAAAGTTATTGTGGGTTATCCATAAGAGATAGACATATACCATCGCGGACTTTTCTGTAGACCTTTTCAATTTGTATAATACTTAGTACATTATTTTGATAAAACTCGTAGGGTTCAGCCTGCGTTTGCAATGTAAGCGGAAAAAATGTAATTTTTTACGACATCACATTAGAAACCTCAAAAATAACAGTACTTCTCCACTATTTAATGGATGTTATTATACATATAAACCTTCCTCTTGAATCACTCTATCTATTAAAAAAAACACATCAAAATCCGTTGCGTAGTTTCAAAGATTTAAGCGTACAAAGGGACATAGGGACATAGAGACAGGGAAAGCGACTTTGTTTTATACTATGTAGTGATTAAAGCGTTTTTCCTATTTACATTTAAATTACCTACAATATTTTATTTTATATGTTTAATAGCAAACATTATATTCTAACGACTTCCAATGCTAATGAGATGTTTTACTGATGTTATTACGCTTAATAAAAATATATCCTCACTATTAATTCATTTCTAAGCTGTATTTTATAAAAATAAATTAAAATACTTTATAAATAAAATTTTAAAATAAATAACATTTCCCAAACGATTTCAGAATGGCAGAAATGCGCGAACAAAGCCGAGTTACACAACAAGTCGCCGCTGGCATGCCTCACGCACTGTTGCCAGTGGCGCTGGCACGAGGGCGCTGGCAACATGATGTCGCCATTGACGCTCTGCCAGAGACAGCAGGTGAAATAATCGCAATTTGTTACATAATGTACTATCTACATAATATTAAATAAATAAATAAATATTATAGGACATTATTACACAAATCGACCTAGTCCCACAGTAAGCTCAATTAAGGCTTGTGTTGTGGGTACTAGGCGACGATAAATATAATATTTAATAAATACATATATAGATAACACCCAGACCCAAGAACAAATAATTGAGTTCATCACACAAATATTTGCCCTGACCGGGGATCGAACCCTGGACCGTCGGCTCAGTAGGCAGTTACTTTACCACTGCGCCAACCGCGTCGTCAAAAAAAATATTATAAAATATTATATGGTTGAGTTACACAACAAGTCGCCGCTGGCATGCCTCACGCACTGTTGCCAGTGGCACTGGCACGAGGGCGCTGGCAACATGATGTCGCCGTTGACGCTCTGCCAGAGACAGCAGGTGAAATAAACGGCATTTTTTAATGACAAGTACTTGTTTTTTCAATATAATCTCAAAAAAATCGATTTTTTTTACAATACATACATTTTAAATACATAATTTTTACATACCAAACATTCTATAATGGGTACGTTTTCCTCTTTTTTTGTATATCATGTCCAAAAAAAATATTAATTTTTTCCAGTTTATCATTGTTATAATTAATGTAAAACTACTGTCACATTAATTGTCTCATTATTGGTATTCCTTTTTATTGGCGTATTGTTTTGTTAAAGTTAATTATAAATATTGTAATACAAATAGCTGTAAGGAATCTATGTATGTAAAAATAAATAAATAAATAAATAAAAATTTCGATTAAAAATGAAATATGTATTTGAATGACGATATTTAAAGATATTAAAAGTTTTCTGAACTTCTTTGTGTATTTTTTTTCTACAGACATAGTTTAAACACAGCCGGTCTTACTAAAAAACAAATAAATAAAACTTTACATAATAAATAGGTACAGCTTGTATATGAACCCATAAGCTGCTAATTATTTGTTTTATGTAATAAAATTAAATCTCTTATTTAACACACGTTTAAGTACTACGTTTTCAATTGCCTTTGTTAACATATCATTAACAGATTTTTGTTTTTTATACATTTTTTATATATAAATAATTTTCAGATAACTCCACTACAGTATGACTGGGTAGTATTAAATGTTCACGCAAACTCAAGTAAATGGGACATCGTTGAATCTCTATTTACTAAGAAGGTATGATGTATAACTATATGATGAGTTTTTGAAGTGAAAATTGTTTGAGCGCGTTGAGAATGAAATTTCAAGGTCGCGTCATGGCAATACCGTCACGTCATAGAATAAAGCGACGATTTTGGTATCTTTGAATCTTGCCAAAGAAGTTTCACTTCTGACACGTGAGCTCGGCACACATGATTTTTTTTTTAACTTTATTTTATTAATAAATATTCCAGGATTGGCTCGGACGTACAACACTTTCTTCACACATTCCTATAGAAACACTACTATGTCGTTTAAATGATTTGAACGCAAGTAAGAGCATGATGGCCACGTGTGTTAATAAGATACAGAATAATGACGATAGACTGCGGTTAGCGCAGAAATATAAGGTAAATGTATTTTTTATCGTTATCGACCGATGACCGCCTCCTTGGTACAGTGGTTGACGCGTGAGCGTAGCACCGAGGGGTCTTGGGTTCGATTCCCAGTGGGGACTAAGAAAAAAAAAATCTTGGTCTGGTAGAACACAGAAGGCTGATCACCTACTTGTCCCTAAAGAAAATCGATCAGTGAAACAGATGTATATGCATCTGCCCCTTACCCCACTAGGGGACATGGGACTTCACTTTTTTATTTTTTATGGCTTCTTGAAGTATGTTTTAATTGTATTTTTTGTTACTGCTAAAAGTATAGGATGTGTTACGAGGAAAAAGATGTAGTTTTCTAAAGGTAAAATAAATTTAAATCAGTTTTGATATGTATGTTGGTCGGTAGATTTTGAGTAAATTATCCTGGGGAGCGACTAAAATCTTTTTTCCAATAAATTTTACATAATTTGACGATTCCAATTAAAAACTAGCAGTCTTACCACAAAAAACTTTAGACAGGGTTTAACTTTAAGCGCGGTTTTCTTTAATCTGGTTTTGTCGTATTTCATATAGACAACTATTAAAGTGACAGATCCCTGGTTTAAAGTTAGACTGTGTTTAAATTGTTTTGTGGTAAGACCAAAGTTGTCATAACTAGATTGCGCTCCAGTCTGCATATTTATCTGTATAATTAAATACATAATCTAAAATAATGTGTGTAAGCCACAATTATATTTTATTACGTATTACCACTGCTCTATCTATACTAATATTATAAACCTGAAGAGTTTGTTTGTTTGAACGCGCTAATCTCAAGAAATACTGGTCCGATTTGTAAAATTTTTTCAGTGTTGGATAACCCATTTATCGAGGAAGGCTCGGGTATATATCATCACGCAAAGACCAAAAGAAGCGGAGCCACGCGGGTGAAACCGCGGTTCATAGCTAGTAATAAATAAAATAAAAAAAGACGTGTGGCACTCGGGGGACTGCCGCGGTAAAGCTATTGCATGCTATGCCTTCAAGCCACACCTCCGTGCCCGTCCCCGTCGGAGTGGGGAGCGTGAGGTTTTTCGTTACTAAATTTCTGGATTCGGTCCCCGCGCTCAAGGCCCGCGATAGAAGCTATGCAATAGCTTAAAAATAATTTTGTTTTTATCATATTTTCAGATACATTCAGTAGTAATAGAATCTCTATTCAAACAAAAAGACAGAGCCGCTCTCACGAACTATAAAATGACTTTGAGTCCACAATCTGAAGATTATATCTTGGCTGATAATACTTTAAGGGATCCTGTAAGTTTTTAATTAATTCTTATATTAATTGTAGGTTTAATTATTCTTTTTAAATGACTAAATACGTTATTAATTTATTCACATTATAATAGAAGCACTTTTCAATCATCTTTTCAATACATAGAAATTATTAACTGCTAACTTAAATAGCCATTCTTCTATTTTTATGCGGTTAATACTACAGTGTTATTTCTTGATTTTTCAATCCTTGGTTAAAACTTATTCGTCGAATAATGTATAAAACTACCATTTTAAAACGTATTCTAATTGCCCGTATTTGACAGTTTAAGTGACATTTTAATATTATCGCTTAATACTTTATTGGACGGATAATATTGATTATTTTTCCGACCCAAATATCGACCAATAGAATTGCACCATTCGACGTCACGTGGTACAACCTACATGGTATTATACTGATAATTTTTTGAAAATTTTCTCTGGTCGTTGACGTCAAACTGACAGGTTGAATTCAATTGTGAAATTATTGGCCGACATTTGGGACGGAAAAATAATCCCCCGAATACCACACGAGCTTCAAAATTATCTGGCATTTCCCTCAAGGTTCCCTGCAAACAAATAAAGTCGTCAAGTTTTTCAGGAAAAATCACTCGCGCTTCGCGCTCGTGATTTTTTAACCTTGACTAAAAACTTGACTCCTTCATTTGTTTGCAACGAACCTATCGGAAAATACCCGATAATTTTGAAGCTCTTGTGGTATTATAAGTGAAAAATCGGCCCTTAATATTAATAATTCATTTTTTATCTGATGGATATCATTAAAATCTGTTCATTTGTTCTTGAATATATGGTGTAACTTACGCGACTATATTTTATAATATGCATATCATTTTTTTTATACTTATCCATAAAAAAATTAAGCAGGCATACAATTAATTTTAGAAATTTAAGGTATAAAATATACCTTATATTATATTAAAAAAAGACGTGTGGCACTCGGGGACTGCCGCGGTAAAGCTATTGCATGCTATGCCTTCAAGCCACACCTCCGCGCCCGTCGGAGTGGGGAGCGTGAGGTTTTTTTCGTTACGGAATTTCTGGATTCGGTCCCCGCGCTCAAGGCCCGCGATAGAAGCTATGCAATAGCTTAAAAAAATATGACGTTGTTAATTAAAATTACTATTTTTAAGATATTTTAGTCCAATTAAATAATAAATCATATTTTTGTTACAGTCTATAAAATGGAAGAATTGAAGAAGCTTCAAATAAAAGTCTTTACGATAATATTTATTTATTAAAATCATTTAATCTTAAATAAAATTTAAGCATACATATTTTTTGTTTTCTTACTCGATCCTTTGTTTTAATACTCCTAATACTTAAATCATATTTTTTTTTTTATTTAAAACATTCAGCATTTTGTTTGGTTGTAACATCTTATACGAAACATACAATAATATGAAAAAAGTACAAATTACTAGATCATCTTTGTAACTTGAATTTACTGAATCGTAATATGGGTATTCACTTTTGTGGAAAATTAAAAGAACATAATGCTATAAAAGTAGTCCAATTGAAATTTTCTATTCACATTTTTTCTCTCAACTCTTTATTTATATTGTCTCTAATGTTCTGCTTAACAATGTAATTCCACATACTGTATTACAAAAATAATTCCACATAACTTTACAACAAAAAAATTTAACATACAATTTTTTTTTTCTTTCATTTCATTTGACAAATATTTTCACTCAACAATATTTTAATCATTAGAAAAACTTATAACTAATTTACATTTTTTATCATTTGTAAAACTTATAAATACTATACTTAAATACTTATATTACACAAACTACTATACTTCCTCCCCTCCACAATTACACTGATCTTCATCAATTTCAAAACCGCACATTCTCAATAATTGCACAATACAAGTGATGCACAATATACACTGCAACACTTTACAACACGCTCTGCAACACCCGCACGAACACAAAAAACACATTGTAGAATTAACAACACAATTATTTGCAACACAACAATTTGATTTTCGACGAACTGGCTGTTTATTTTTATTTACAAGACAATTCGATTTTCGAAATGAACTGGCTGTTTCTTTTTAGTTAGAACACAATTTAATTTTCGAATGAAACTGGTTGGTTTTTTAATTATTTTTTTCGTATTCGATTTTCAAAATTGTGTCTATAGTTTCGTCTTTTTAGTGTATTTGACTGACAATCTTATCAGCCAGAAAATATCTACACAAGCCGCAGTTTTATCATTATTGATTTAACGATTGCGTACGTTAGATACTACTCGTGTATCTAACTTGAGTGTAAATAAGAATATGTTCACTAAATAGGTTAGTTGCAATAATGATTTTGTCGATTAGATAGAGCTATTAGTATTCGGTAATGCAATACTGATTAAAGTCTAAATTAGTTAATCTTTATTTGGAATTTGGGACGATTATTATCACATAAGAATATTATATCTTCTAGATATTTTGGTTACCAATGTATCTCAAAATACCACTATTGATTTATTTTTAAATCTATGATAAATATGTACGTGCAATGGTTTTATCTTGTTTATTGGTGTCAATATACTTAAAAATAAATTTAATTTTATCTTTAATTGCTTTATCATTCATTAGTATTTGTAAAATTTAAAACATATTCGATTTTTAGATTTAACAGCTTTGCTCACGTTTTTTACAGAACATTACAAATGAAATAATTCAAATAAAAAGTTAAAAATAAACGTTATTCTAAAGGCGGTAAAACGAAACCAGCACTTACGATGGGAAGAATAGAACAACTTAAAACTTTAATAATCAATGTGCTGTTGAAATTTTGCAACAGTCTTCGCTAAAACAACTTTAAAACTGTTAAGTCAATGTGTTGTTGTAATTTTTGCGGCAGTCTGCGTTGTATGTTTTGTTTTACGTTTATCGCTTATGCTTTACACTTATGCGGTGTTGAACTTGACTGTCAGTGTAGTAAGTGTTGTAAGTGTGGTGTAGAGGATCCTGAATAAATGCAATAAAAATAACAGTTGACTGTTGAGATTTATCTAAAATTACCTTAAAGATTGGGAATGTGAGCTTTATGTATTTGGATGATTTTTAGGTATATTTATCGTCATGGTATTGAAATTAAACTCAAACTCAAACTCAAACATTTATTTATTCAATTAGACTTCTTCTAGAAGCACTTTTGAAACGTCATTAAGTACATATTTTTAACATTTACCACCGATTCGGAAAGCAGTATCTACGGAGAAGAATCGGCAAGAAACTCCATAGTTGCTCTTTTTAATCATGTCAGATTTACAATTTTGCAAATTACATATGTAATATCATAATATATTATCATAATATGCCAAAGAACTGTCCTGTGGTTTTTACGCGACAACCCTCCATGGGTTTTTATCGTCCATAAATTCCTTAATACTGTAATAGGCTCTCTGGACAAGTACATTTTTTATATAAGTTTTAAATTTAGAACTACTAAACTCTTTAATATTATGAGGAATTCTGTTGTAAAAGCGTATACCTTGGCCCATAAATGAATTTTTAACTTTAGCTAGCCGAAAAAATGGCATTTCAATTTTATTTCTGTTTCTTGTGTCATAACAATGTCTATCTCCTACTTTTGTGTGTAAGTAAGCGTTATTGTGTACATATAAAATATTATTAAATATATACTGCGACGGTACAGTAAGGATACCAGTATTCTTAAAGAGATCTCTTAGTGAGTCTCGAGCACGCAAATTATATATAGAGCGTATGGCTCTTTTCTGTAATATAAATATAGTTTCTATATCTGCAGCCCTGCCCCATAGCAGAATTCCATAGGACATTATGCTATGAAAGTAGCTAAAGTAAACCAATCTAGCCGTTTCTTCATCAGTGAGATGCCTTATTCTTCTAACTGCATATGCAGCTGAGCTGAGCTTAGCAGCGGTGGTGGTAACATGGGCCCCCCATTGAAGCTTCTCATCTAATGTCAAACCAAGAAAGACAGTCGATTCCACAGGGTATAATGCCTCCCCGTTTAAAATAATATTCCTTTTCACCTTTTTTACATTTGGGAGGATAAATTCTACACAATTTGTTTTTTTTTGTATTTAATAGTAAATTATTAGCATTAAACCAATTGGATATGCGTAAAAGAGCAGAGTTTACTTCGTCAACATTTGTGTCATGTCTATCCACATTAAATATTAATGAGGTGTCATCTGCAAACAGTACTATTTCACACATATCCTGCAAATAATAAGGTAGGTCATTAATATACACTAAGAACAAAAACGGTCCTAAGATAGATCCCTGCGGAACACCTATGTTAATCGGCGCGCCGCGAGATTTCTCTCCATTAACGACAACGGTTTGTACCCTGTTCTGAAGATATGAAGCTATGAGATCCTGAGCTAAACCTTTGATACCATAAAAATTTAGTTTCCGTAATAGAGTGGAATGTTCTACACAATCGAAAGCCTTAGAAAGGTCGCAGAATATCCCCAAAGCATTCTTTGAATTTTCCCATGCTTTGTATATATGTGACAAAAGAGCTACTCCGGCATCAGTGGTAGAGCGCCCCTTTGTGAAACCATACTGTTTGGCGTGCAGTAAACCATTTGATGCAAAATGACTACTTAATTGGCTTAAAATTAGCTTCTCGAAGACTTTGCTCAAAGTTGGTAATATGGAAATTGGCCTATAGTTATTACTGTCTTCTTGGTCACCACTTTTAAATAAAGGAATAACTTTGCTAAACTTTAGCAAAGTATTAAATTACATATTTCATAATTCCTAAGCTTTTATGATTCTATGAAATATGTGAGCTAGTAGCAAAACTTAGTGAATTTTATTGTTAGGTACATAAGTATAGGTTAAGTATAGGAGTCACAGACTTTCAAATCTCATAATTAAACAAAACTATATTTATCCAACACTTGTATTTACAACATAACGGTATTACATAACAGTATCAAAACGGTACCGAATATAATTTCATTTACTGCAAGAGTATCGGTATTTAAATAACGGTATCTTAATAATAATCATCATCATCCCTGCAGTCTTCACAACACTCGTCCATACCACACAGGTGAAATAACCAGATACAAAGCGTAATACAGAAGATACATCTTAAACATCTACCACAGGAATTACAGCAGCAGCAACACATAGTTTATTTCTTAGAAAATTTCTATCTCTATCTATTTATCTTATTTTCACATTTTTATCAACTATATTCAAGATATTTTCAATGGAATATTCGGAGCTCCTCAAATCTTTCCTTATTTATGAAAATATACCTATTATTTTATATAATCTAAGCCACAAGGCAAGTATTTCATAAGCAACATATTTTTCTGAAAGATCCACGTCAGTATATGACGGAATTTAGAAGAATTAGGTACCAACATTACAGTTTCTACCTAATTGAGCAAAGAGATCTTATTCTAATAAATTTAGTATATTTTTATTGAAACCGAACGTTCAATGCCTGGACGTTAGGTAGTGCTAGTTTTCGTTTTACGTTGCATTGTGCATTTCTACCGAGCACCTATTTTGCTACATGAAAAAGCTACATAAGAATTTCCATTTTTAAAATTATTGCCCTTACAGAATCATCCAAATCGATGATGTGGTTTAGCCATGAAAGCATAACAAACAGACAGACAACCTTTCTCATTTAGGAATATGTAATAATATAATATGGATTCAGGTATAAAATGAAACAAATTTTTCAAAATCACACAGTGTATTTCCATTATTATGACGAATCTCCCATATTACTAATCTTAAAGCCAGTATCTCGAAACAGCTGATCGACGTCATCTCTGTCTATCATTAGTGAAGCGATCCGACGATCGTTATTAGCCTGCGATTAATATACAATTAAATTATAATTAGATAAAACCCAATTTTAAAAAGATGAGTAGATTTCTCACCTCTGATGATCGTTCTATAGGTTTTTCCACTGGCTTACTCAAAAGGGCATTTGCTCCTGGTCTGTAATTAGTCAATGGCGTATTTAATAACGTCTAATGAGCATAATAAAAGAAGAATAAAAGTATGTGTCATGTCCCATTGTGGGGTATGAGACATGATACATAGCTGTTTCACTGATCGATTTTTCTAGCGGCAAAATCAGTGATCAGTCTTCTGTGTCCTGCCAGGCTAAGACATTTATTATTGTTATTATCCACTGGGAATCTATTTAAATTCACAGGATGCCCAAATTTATTCAGTCAAATTATCTTCAAAAGCAAAATAAATTGCATGATGCAGCAAATTTAATTTGTTCAAACTTAGTAAATGTAGGTATTTACCTGATGGGCCTGTGTCGCGTTTGCTTCCACTTATGTCTGGCTACTTGTATCTACAAAACGGATATTATTATAATATTAAATAATTATTCTCTGCTTATCTACATACTAATCGTAGGTACTATTGCTATAAAGACAATTTAAAATTATAGACAACTTCTACAAATAAATTCAATCTGTTCGTAGCATAGAAATCTAAATAACAAGACACATAGAAGTGCTATAATGTCATAATTCGTATGAAAACCGCTGTCGCCAAAATCAACACATTTAAACCGATGGCTAAACAGTACACACAAGTAAACTATGCCTTTTATTGGACAGCTTGATTTTAGTGAAAACTAACTTAAATATTAAATTAAGCTTTTTAATATGTATCCTAACGCACGAATTTACGGTTTATTTTAGAATAACATCCCTAAGTATATGAGACGTTTTGTTTATTTTTGCTCCAATACGAAAAAATTCGGCTTTTCTACAACAGAGGTTGTCAATTTTCAATAGATTTAACTTTGAACATAAACTCAAAGAAATAAGGTTGAAATTTGTGTTAAACGCGATAATAAGAATGGTCGACTGTGTCATTCATTGTTATTTCGATTACTATGGTGACACTCGTAATACTTGTAAATATTCTATAATTTTAAGGAAAAACGGCAATATTTATAAACAAAAATACTTACCGGTGAAATTTTATTCCTTTATTAGTATAATTACAATTTATGGAAGAATTTCCGCACTGGGAAATGCTGTAACACACCATGTTTACTCACGCACGTGTCAGGAACAACTGAACAAGCGACCACCAAGCGACGAACAGACTTGTGACATGGTAACCACCTGAGCGGCGACAATGTCACGCGCGCTTACGACTTCTATTGCCTTGTTATTTAGATTTCTATGGTTCGTAGACAATCTGTTTTCGGATACATTATAATATATATATATTACTAGCGGCCCGCTCCGGCTTCGCACGGGTATAAAATATATAGCCGGGCGGCCGGTCGGTACCGCCGCAAACGCTACGTCCCGCAATTTTTAAATCTGTAATATCTTTGAAAATATTCACTTAAATCATACGGTGTAAAGGGCCATATAGATCTATATTAAATGAACAATGTATTCAAGATATTTAACGGGTTAAGGATTAATGCTGTATTGGTTAAAATCGCTTCGAAAATTAGCCATTATTTGTCGTAAAAAGTAAATGACAAAAAAAAGTTATTGTGGGTTTCCCATAAGAGATAGACATATACCACCGTGGACTTTTCTGTAGACCTTTTCAATGTGTATAATACTTAGTACATTATTTTGATAAAACTCGTAGGGTTTAGCCTGCGTTTGCAATGTAAGCGGAAAAAATGTAATTTTTTACGACATCACATTAGAAACCTCAAAAATAACAGTACTTCTCCACTATTCAATGGATGTTATTATACATATAAACCTTCCTCTTGAATCACTCTATCTATAAAAAAAAACCGCATCAAAATCCGTTGCGTAGTTTCAAAGATTTAAGCGTACAAAGGGACATAGGGACAGAGAAAGCGACTTTGTTTTATACTATGTAGTGATATATATTTACCCTTTGCGTATAATCCACATCAGCATAAGTCTCAGATACATGAGTTTCTTCATGTTCTTGCACATGATATTTTTCGAAACGAGGCAATTTATCCGCTACTTTGTTCTGTTCCAATTCATATCTATAAGATTTGAATTCATTTAATAAATTGTGTCAAAAACAACTACAGTACTACTTTTTTGTCAAAATACAGGAATGAGGAATGCATAAAAAAATATTTTTTCATTTTTAATTCACGGCAGGATTTAATCAGACCTGTAATTTATTATTTATAACATGATATACTACCGCACTTCACCAAAATACGGTTTCCTGGATGTCATAATTCGCATTTTCTTCCTTGTAGTATATTGCTGACCATCCAGTTCCATAGACAATCTATCTATTACCCTTATGGTCGTTCTGGTTTCAGCTGTAACAAACCGCATAGCTTAAATTATCTTATATGTATGCATCTTCAGCTCAATTTTTTTGTAAATCTCAATACTATTTCTACTACAACCACAGAATAATAAATAGTAGAGCTACAACTACGACAACGACTACTTTTACTACCTATAACTGCTTCTCTTCTACTAATTTTGACCACAAATTATTGTACCTTGATATCTTTTGGAAGTCATTTGTTTTTTCGGTTCCGCGTTTCCAGTATCCTGCCTATGGTCCTCTTGTTCATCATCATCATCATCATCATATTTCTCATCACTGTCCGGAGGCTTGTGTCGAACCTAATATAAAAGCTACATATTAAAATGTTCTCTATGATTATGGCTCTAGGGATGATAATACATCTACATGTTTAATTCCATCGCGACTAGAACAATGAATTCGCTCTTTGTAGGTAGTATATTTTATTTTGGACTCGTAAGTTGTCCGTCTGTTGAATACCTATTAAATAAGATAACCTAATGATATAATATAGAAACCCAGTGATATTATAGGTAAAAACTAAAAATGTGTAGAAATCTGGGTAACTTAACAACCGAACATGACATCTAGACAAGAAAATAGTAACTCCAGGGATTCAAAACTTAGACGAACTAAAAGACCACACTTTTAACTGCACTATTTGTATACGATATTTACTATACTGCATTTATATTAAAATTACTACTCCATAATAATCCCGTACCCATATCAAAAATAGAACCAAAACTCACGGGCGCACATAGCAGCGGATAAGTCGACCGCACCTTCCTAGCAGTATGCATCGGGCACACCGCCAGTGGTCCAGGGTTCAATGTCCTCTCTCCCAACATGTTAGTATGAGAGAAGTCACAGACAAGCAGTAGCCGAGTGTGGGTGGTACCGTGGCGGACAGCTCCGCAGCCCACCGCGCGGAGCGTCCATACAGCTAGCTGGCTGAAGTGGCCCCATACGTTGCCTCTGGTGGATTGCCAGGGGAAAATTTCGAAGCAGTGTCCGGTAAAAGATATAAAGAAGCTTTTAGGGAAGGAAAAAAGGGGAAAGCTACTATCGCTTCGGGTCCAAAATTCTGAGTCATTGTCGTAGTTTTTGTTGAAGTTTGAATATCGATAAACGTACATTTTCATAGCTATCATCAATATCAGCGTTATTCCTATCATTTGCAAAACCAAGTCCTAACTTTTAAATTTGTGAAAGTATAGGTATGTATTTGTTTTCTTAATTATCGAATACGTTATCAAATAATTTGTTATGTAGAGGCTTACTAAAAATTCTTTCCTACCCAAAAAAATCTTCATAGGATTCCACGTGATAAAATTACATATTATCCCTAATTAAAAAAAATTCTACCTAGCAGCCAATCGAAACGGCCCAGTGATCTGCTTCGGCGACACGCGACGTCTCTCCCCCCACCACGCGTCAAACACACGCCTGATGACGCGTTGCGCGGTCAGTTCCTCCGACACGCTTGAACCACGCCAACGCACTTCACCAACGCTCTGCCCCGCGTGTGGGTAGCGGACTGGAGTAATGTTCATAGTAAATATTGTTACCTAATTTTCTTGATTGTGAAGGAGAAAATATGGTTTGCGAATAAAGTTATCTATTGATATTTTTTTGCATTTTAACTCAGTCCTCTAAACTAAGAATAGTTGCTTGCAGCGATGCTTTTATTTCAACTAATTAAAGAGTCTATAAAAATATATACCTATACATTTGCGTTCCAAACTAGGAGAAATAGATAGTATAGATATAGTCTTGTATAGACTCGCAAAAAAATCAAATATTAAAGAGATGAATTGGCTTTCTAAATGATTTGGAAAAAAATATCCTAGGTTTTGATTAGTCTTATAACTTATTACTGGCGACAGTAGTTCATACCCGTAGCTCTGCAGTCATCGTGTACAAATTGGCACTGGTCAGCTAAACGTTGCGCCAAGTGAGCGAGCTCTCGGTCCCATTCCTGTCGCACAAGCAAAATATCCAGTAGGTATTTAACGTAACTTAAATTATAGTTAACTACTATATATTTAGGTACAATAGGATTCGAATTTTGTAAATGTATGAATGACAAAAAAATGTTTTTTTGCGCATTTTGTAACATACAAAAAAATATTTCGGCGTGTGCCTGATGTTCGACTATTTGAATACGAATAAACCGTTATAATTCGGTACCTATCTACTTGATGTTTGGTAATCTATACTTAATATTATAAAGCTGAAGAGTTTGTTTGAACGCGCTAATTTCAGGAACTACTGGTCCGATTTGAAAAATTCTTTCGATGTTAGATAGCCCATTTATTGAGGAAGGCTATTGGCTAGGTATATATCATTACACTATGACCAACAGGAGCGGAGCCACGCGGGTGAAACCGAGAAGCGCAGATAGTATTATATATCGTAAAGCATTAGTAATAATAAATATATCTCACCACCCACATCATAACCTGTGGCTTAGGTAAGATCGCTCCGCCTCGCACCCGCTCGCTGCCCGCCGCGATCCGTTGTCTACGCCTTAACAACACGTAGACTATGAGGAGAAACGCGTGATAAACTATGTATAGCTATGCGAAGATATAATCTAGTAAAGCATTTGTTGGAGATTCTTCATTAACCATTAATGATACTGAAAGTTTTCATGAAAGTTCTGCTAATTATTGCTTATTGAACAAATTAAGCCTAATTTTCATATATTTATTTAAATATTTATTGTACCACACCATTTAATTTAACATTACAGTATATGTACTGTACACTAGGTATAATGGATGTGATGGAATATACTTAGGTTAGGTAACAACAATATAAATAAAAAAGGCAGCTTTCTATTTTATCTAGAGCTTTATATATTTTATGGAAACATGCAAGTTAAGCAGCAGGCTAAGTAGGTATAGTTGATATTTCTATAACATAATTTCAAGACAGCCTTATCAAATGAAGAATGAAAATTTGAAGTTCTGAATGCCAAATATAGTCCAAATAAAACAGATTGAAAATTACGGTTTAAAAAATAAAAATATTGTAAGTACTATTCTATATTCTAAGAATGTCTCTATCGCTTCATGAGTCATTTTTGTTAACCACAAAACTATCTCAAATCTACGATAACCAATTTTAGAGATATCGTATAATTTCAGAGAAATTGATATGATGTTTGTCAACGATTCCTACAAACTACAAAACTGATAACATATCTACCCTTGTATCAAAATTGTAGGTATGATCATACAATAATGCTTTGTGTCTGTCTCGTTGCGATTAAAAAATTACTAAATTGTTTAAACAGAGTCAACCGAAGTCCGAGTTTAACAATGCAAGGGGATTAGTCCTTTATCTCTATATTTATACCGTAAAATATATTAAACAATATATGTTATACCTGTTAATGTAATGCGTTATAAAATGTCTCAAATCACTGGTGAACTTGATTTTTGTGTAGTTGCTACAGGCCGGGCTTGCTCCAGGCTGAAATTTTACAAATTTTTACCATTTCATAAATCCAATTTAGGTTGTTTATTTCTCATTTTAATGATTTTAAATTACGTCTACATAACTACTAACATAAATCGCCTCTATAATTAATTATTATAATCTATTCATTACTACACAAATATAAAGGTGAAAAATCATTGGTGCAGAAAAAAGTCTATAACCATGGGGGATTCGAACGCGTCTTTCTCTACCTCTCAGGCACCCCAGATCCCGCCAGAGCAATCAAATTTATTCTACTCTTTCGGTTATAAGATATTTGAATGATATAAACCTAAATTAATTGTAACACCCTAATATATAGGTACCACGTTTACTTACAAATAATTTACATATCTATATATGTAGTTCTTTATTCAGTTCTTTTGCGCCCAGTTATACTTACAACAGGGAACTGACAGGCAACATGTCGGCCTTTCCCCTGGCACAATCGACGATACCGCAGAGAGCAGTACGGCTGATCATCTAATAGAACCGCTGCAGCTAGTGTCAAGAACAAGTATGGGATTGCTCTGGTCGCCATTTTGATATTACTGTAATTGTGCAAAGCTGAGATTTTTTTCTAGAATAAGTACCTATTGTAGACATGATAATAAACTTATTTTTGTTCATAATTGCTGTTTCATTTCACTTGACCTGCCCAGGGTAAATTCATTACGACATTCTTTCTTTAGTGGTTGGAGATGCGGTTAGAGCCATTAATATTTCAATTAAAGTCAAATTGTAAAGTTACCATTTAATATAGTTAAACATATAAATATTTTGATATTTATGAAATAGAAAGAATACATTTTTCTTACATTTTTTCACAGAATCAGACATATCTCCTCATAATATAAAATAAATAAACTCCTCCAAAATATAAAATAAACCCAAACAAATTTTCCTTCAATTTGAAGTTCTGAATGACAAAATAAAACAGATTGAAAATTACGCTTTAAAAAATAAAAAAAAGACGTGTGGCACTCGGGGACTGCCGCGGTAAAGCTATTGCATAGTGATTGCATAGCATGCCTTCAAGCCACACCTCCGAGCCCGTCGGAGTGGGGAGCGTGTGGTTTTTTCGTTACGGAATTTCTCGATTCGGTCCCCGCGCTCAAGGCCCGCGATAGAAGCTATGCAATAGCTTAAAAATATTGTACAATTCTAAGAATGTCTCTATCGCTCCCTGTGATCGCTCCTATCGCTGCATGAGTCATTTTTGTTCGCCACAAAACTATCTCTAAATGTGAAATAGATAATAAATAAGTATTTCCTGAAATTACTAGATGTACATGGATTTATCTATACCACAAACTATGCTTGTACTACGGAACGTAACTCAAATAACGTTTATAAAAGCAGTTAATGGATTGGGAATCGAACCCACACATGACACATTAATACTTCTCACTGTAATCTATACTAATATTATAAAGCTGAAGAGTTTGTTTGTTTTAACATGCTAATCTCAGAAACTACTTGTCCGATTAAAAAAAATATTTCGGTGTTAGATAGCCTATTCATCGAGGAAGGCTCTATCATCACTCTAAGACCGACAGGAGTGGAGCCACATTGGTGAAACCGCGGAGCGCACCTAGTACTAAATATTAATGAAGTAATTCTAGCTTAGTACCAAACGAAAGATGAAAATGATGAAAAAAGTATTTCCACAAAGAACCTGTGCCTATTCAGAGAAAATTTTGTTTATAGAGGGTGTAATCGTTAAGTGTGCACAGGCGATTATTCCGAAACTATTGCAGATATCAAAAAACTTTAAACTTGTACCGAAAGCCCTGTACCTAATGAGTAAAATGACAATACTAACTTTTTAAAAATAAAACGGGGAATATCCAAAAAAATTACATCAAACACGCCCATACATTTAGTATGAGATATGACTATCCCCAACTGTGCACACTTAACGATTACACCCTGTATAGCATATAAACTTATTCTATGTTAGTAACCACTTTGTTAGTTTAGGTATAAAGAAAACTACAATAAATGTTCGTTAAATTTTATTACGAAATACAATAATTTATATATCAGGATATTTACAACGCTCGTTACACGTTTACGCTTAACTAATAATATATAATTTCAACAAAATTACACATCTATTCGATATTTTTATCATACACGAGTGTGGGCACACCTTAATTTTACAATAAAATATTTTACAAATACTGTATTATTGCAACTATAGCGTATTTACAGCTAAATGTATATTATTAAAATTACTTTTGTCAATCTTGGAAAACATGATGTAACATAGTTTAAAAATAATACTAAACAATTTTATTTCGAACATTGCGATAGGACCTACACGAACAAAGGTAAAAAATATAATAAAACCCTACGACTTCTATATGGCATCTAATCATATAATAATACAAAAATAGTTATTTGTGAATACAAAAGTTCGTTTGGCAACTATTATATGAACTTGAATGGATATAAACCCACACTCTTTAATAAAGAACACTATCAACGGCCTTAAACGGGGCAGTTCGTTAAAGTTCGATAATAATCGAACTATTACATTAAACACGTGTTTTTATGAAAAAATAGCAACCGAGTGATACTTGTATATACTATGATAAGTGTTTGAAAAATATGAGAAAATAAAAAATAAATATTTAGTTTAGCTTAATATAAAAATACAATTGTGATGAGTGTTAACTAAAATCTACTTAAATTTGATTCACATGTCACACAATACTCAAATATATCGCCATTTGATAAAATAATAATTACATTGGATTATTGGAGTTCATTTCTAATTATAATTACAATAAAAGAAATATTTCAAAATACATTATTTTTAGTTCCTTTTCACAAGGCTATTAAAAATAGTTTATTTCATTCCATTAAAAAATCTACAACATAATCTTAAATCTAACATAATAATAATAAAAAATAATAAATAACATAATTCCTACACATTCACAATAAATTGTGACATTCATCAGGATCGAATAAAAATTGTAAAAAGTGCATGAAAATAATTTACTGGCTTGAGATAGTGACTAAGAAAAATATATGCATCTCTTTCTAACATTACTATCAGGCATATGTAGTTAATATAGCGCGCTCTTTCCTTAACAAGAATGTAAAGTAAAATTTGGAAGCGATTAATATTAAACCATTCATACTTATTAATGCATAATTATATTAAAAAAATAATGCTAAAGATCTTGCATTCATATCATATTATACGTATTTTATTGATATTTTAAATCTTGTAAAAGCAGCTACAATAACTATTGCAATAAAAAAATATTAATAAAATCATTCAATATTTTTGACTTGTTTCACGTTAAAAAACATCCAAAAACATTTTCATTCACTGGTGTGACAAATAATATTTTAAATTTTTGAAGTGAAAACTTCTTTAGCGGCGTTGAGCACTTTTTCTGTAATGGGTATAAAATCTTAAACTCGCGTCAGGACACGTGACCTGATCGAAAAAGCGTAAGACGGATACCATTCCAAAATATCAAACATGCTCAAAGTTAATAATCAAGTTTTCACTTCTGCCGGCACTCCCGGAGTGCAACCCGTCTTTTTTTTATTAATTTCTAATCATTCAGCCGAGATAACTTAAAAAAGTATTACATTTTTATATTTTTGTCCAACTCATAGAAAGTCTACACACTCAAACAACTCAGACTCACTCATACTCGATCGATAGTCACTCATAAACGTACATGGGAACGAAATACACACAAACATAACGAAGGCACGACACTGACAACTTATAAGGGACAATAATATGAGGTAGACATGAGTGAGCTTACCTTTACGTATATACCATGAGTGAGTTTTGTATGGAATAACGTCTTTATTAAAAACATTTTTATTATGCATTTTGTCGTATAGATTTAAGGAAGTCAGTTTTTTATTTATTTTATTCTCAGCTATATGATAAATAGCACTTTATTTAAGTGCACCATACATAAAATAAAATAACAATTTAATAATATTTTTACACAAAAACGCACGTCTGTAGCTGCCCTAATGCATGCCGTGCCTCCGTGTACCTAGCCTAATATGTATTGTCAAAACTAAGGGATTGCTTTAGTGGCAGTATCTAATGGGAAGAGTAGACATGAGATCAAAGGAGATTGACTTGATATCGTGATGTATGATTTTCTTTAGGGGAGCTACCATTTAATAAGTATAGTATAAAAAAGAAATGTAAAAAGTATTAAAATTATAAAGATTCAAGGTATTTAGGAGTTTTTATTGATAATATAGGCCCCCACGATTTAAAATTATAGCGAAGTTTTATTATAAATATGCGTTCAACTTTATGACTCTAAAACTATCAGATCTTCAGCTGTATAGATACTTTAAATCTCTCTCAATTTTATATTGGTCTATAGCGTTAGATATAACTTACACATAGACTAGTTTAAGGAACGCGGCTTCACCTGCGTAAACAAATAAAATTCTCATGGGAATGAGCATTCATTCTCTAGCTAACTGACATGAAAATCATATCATAAAACTGAACGAAGAAAAACTCATTTAAAATATGTATGTATAAATATAAGGATGGAATGCACCTTAAGGACATGAGTACCATTTTAATAACTGTCGCCAAACGCGAGCGAAGCGAGAAACTCAACCTTATCGCAACGTCATAAAGTCGAATGCATTTTTGAAAAATGATATTCATGCATAAAATTAATTTAATGGGGAATGATTAAGTGGTGAAATCTCATCGAAATTGGCCTAGCATGATTTTGATTTATGAAATGAATGAGGTAATTGGCAGTTTGACATCTAGTGCATTGGATAAATACCAAACTTCGGTAATTTCTAAATTGTGATTTCAATTTTGTATGACAGTTTCTTTTCATCTGTCATATTTGACATCAGAATCGCTAAACGAAAATGGGTGAATTTTGATATGTAGATAGGTCTTATATAATATGCTTGCTATAGACATAGATAGTTGTAGATATTAAGAAATATATAGATATTATAAGTAAAGAAAAAAAGTAAGTCAAGTAGTCTATTTTTTGACGCAGAAGTAAAACTATCGATTTTCGTATTATAAAATGAATAGAGAAAAATATATATAAATTCAAGAATCTCAATTTAGAAATTTCCGTGTTCACTTAACCCAAAACACTGAACCTAGGGTAGGAAATTATATAAAAAATGATAACCTAACTCCCATAATAAAATCCTAAAACTAGAATAAAATACAATAATAATCTATGACTATGTTATTTAATTTAATATTAAGGCATTGTGTCCTATTATATTGATTAATTATGAAAATCCTTGAACATTTTTTTTCCGAAAAATTTAAATAAACATAATAATAAATAAATTAAAAATGGATTTGTTATTTATAATCTGACACAAAACCAATGTATTACGAAGAATAAAATGTATTCAGATATTGACATTAAATGAAACATATATGCATTTATTCTGTATAATAATTTAAAATTCGGTAGGGCTTCTTCAGATGTAAAAATATATTAATTATTTAACATGTACATTCTTATGCATGTACAATATAAAGTACATATTATGTAAATGAAAAATAAATAATCTAATCTCAAAAATTACTGGTTGGTACTGAAAAAGATCTTTTTTAAATTTATCGATGTAGGTAAAACCAATGTATGTAATTAGTTTTACATATAATCAATATCCATACATTTTAAACTCCGTAATTATTATTTAAATGCAAGCCTATACACGATTTACACATCAGTCATCAAAATATACTTGTCATAGCTGCGTTATATACATTTTCGTACTTATTACTATGACCTTAAGAGTTATAGTCCATTGCTACGCGAGGCATATAGCTGACTAACCAGTTTTGATACTTTTCGTAAGAATATTAATCAAAGGAATTAAAAGGAACATAAATTCATTAAACATCAATATTTACTACGTACAAAAGATTTAAAAGTAAAAAAAAAAGGTTTTTTCGATAGAAATCGCCTCGCGTAGAAATACACTAAAACATATTTTTTGTATTACATTTTATATTATTCGTGTAAAAGCATCTATACTGTGTTTAAAACATTAAAGTATACAATTTTTATTGCATGAGAAATAATATTAGTTGCCTAGGAAGTTAATTTTAATACTAGTTCAGAAACACTGTGATGTGATAGGTAAACTAAGGAATAAAAAAATATAGTTGTTCGAAATAAAACAGACTATATACTAATAAAATAATAACGTATTTCATGTATATAGTAAAATAATAAAATAAAAATTATGCTATGTCATGATTTAAAAAATGCTAATTTTATTATGGTAAGATTCTAGAAATAATTCAAATGTTGGCATGAATTTTTTTATCGTTATAAAATATATAACTCCTTTTTGATACAGTTTGGGCTCACACAGTTTTTCTAAGATTACAAAAAAAACATCGATAACCTTACTTATAATTGGTAGTAATTTCAATTCAACTATCTAAAAGAAAGAAGCATTTCATACAAGTCGAGTAACAAAAAATATCACTTTTAAAAACTTTAGGGTTGAATAGAAATGATAAAAAGCTCATTGATATTTTGGGTAGTTCTATTTATCCCTCAAAACGTGCAAGCCCAAACCAACTTGCGTTTGTATAAAAACCAAATCAACAATTCATCATCAAACTATCACACAAAAATATTATTCCGAAACAAAAACCGTTCTATTTTCAAAATTCCCATCAACTCGTAATCCGCTAAAGCTCCTCAACGGAGCGAACACACGTGCGTCCGCTTCGAGCGCTGGACGCGTACTGACCGTTTGTATGAAGAAAATCACGTTATAGTGGCGCCATCTAGTCGTCTATACTGATATTAACATATTTACGAGGCAACAGTTTTTACATATACACACTGTGAGTATCATACGAAGCGCGCTTGAGCAATACCGTCTCTATTTACACTTACATTCGTTATTTACACTGGTTGTGGTTTCGTGGCCTGAAATTAAAATGTTCCAATTAGATAGATACATAGAGCAGAATTTTGAGGACAGAAAAATATTCTATTGGAAATTTTTCTTTACAACTTTGGGAAAAAAAGTACTAATGCATTTATTTTTTATTCTATCTTAATATGTCGGGTGTAATTGTTAAGCGTGCACAGGCGATTCTTCCGTAATTTGTTTGCATTAGTTTGACTCACTTATCTCGTTCCGTGTGTATGTGACACACTCCACCGCAGTGTTCGTGTGTGTGGGTATATTTGAGGCAGTCTGCTGTTTCAGAACTGCATTTGATCTTTCTGGATGTGTGTGTTTGTGTAAAGCGGCCTTCTACTGCGGTTCTATACGCCTGTGTGTGTGTGTGCCGCGCTATCCTATCTGTGTGTCGCGCTTTCCTACCACACTGTAGGTGTATAGTGTGTGTGTGTGTTCACTCACCTATCCCGCTCGTGGTGTCCAAGCGTGACGAGCGCGGAGGCCACAGCTAACCCGCCTAGTGGCGGCGCCCGGCCCGTGCCGCCGGTCGGTAAGCGGACCAGCAGTGACAGTACTGCGGCACGTCTGGGACACCGCCGTTTGTGTGTGTGTGTCGCGCTATCCTATCACATTGCGCACGTGTGTATGTGTGTGTGCCGCGCTCTCCTATCACATTGCGCACGTGTGTGTCACGCTCTCCCACCGCAGCGCACGTGCGTATGTGTGTGTCACGCTCTCCCACCACACTGCGCTTGTAGGCGTGTATGTGTGTGTGTATACACTCGAACGTGTCTACTTGTGTGTGTATGTGTGTGTGTGTGTACTCACCGGTCCCGCTCGTGGTGTCCAAGCGTGACGAGCGCGGAGGCCACAGCGAGCCCGCCCAGCGGCGGCGCGCGGCCCGTGCCGCCGGTCGGCAAGCGCACCAGCAGTGACAGTACTGCGGCTCGGCCCCAGCGGCACGGCTCTAATGCAACCGGGGCCGGGACACCGCCGCCTGTACACAACGATTTGTAGTGTAGTGTATGTAGTTTATGTATTTTTATAAGTATATTGTATGTGTATTTGTGAAATATGTATTATTAATAGTAATTAATATATTTTATATTGTTATAGCACTGATATATAACTAAGTATGTATTACTTATTCATATTCTTATTATTTATTTTGTGCCATCGCGTTCTCGTTCAACATTCCGTGCCAACAGGGTTGCCTGGAAGAGATTGCTTTTAAGCAATAAGGCCGCCTTTTTGTATGTATGTGCCTTTATGTTTCTTTTTTTAATTATTGTATTTTGTTTTTCCATGCTTGGTGTATATGTACAATAAAGTATCAAATAAATAAATAAATAAATAAACGATATACTTTAACCCATTGGGCCCCGAACGGCCCGATCGGGCCACGACACAATAGATTTTCTATTGTGTCTGTGATTCCGGGGCATGAGCTATTACATAACATATGTATACTAATATTATAAAGAGGAAAGGTTTGTAATTATGTATGTATCTATGGTTTTCACGCATAAACTACTGGACCGATTTCAAAAATTCTTTCACCATTAGAAAGCTGCATCTTCACTGAGCAACATAGGCTATATTGCATTTTCAAAAAAATTAGAGATCCTTACCAAAAATGCAATAATGTAACACAAGGTGTAAAAAATTCCTTAATAAAAATTCTGTCATCGCGAGCGCTGCGGAATCTATTCCTTGAAGTACGACGATGGTTCTTATGAAAAAAAAAACGTAAACATGTAGGTACCACGGGCGAAGCCGGGGCGGACCGCTAGTACATGATAAACAGTTACGAGGGTGAATATGTGTAAACTAGAAAGAAACATTAAAGACAACATCCAGCGCTTCTGGAAGCTATACATTCGTACAAAATAATACCTAACAACATAACATGATACATACACGCATAAGTTACGAGATTGACAATATCCAAACAGAAGTGCGTATAATAAATAATTAAGCAACACGATGGCTCATTACGAGGTTACTCATATCGGTCAATTAAGGAAAGCTGGCATGTTCACAGTACTCACACTTATGCAATTTCACTTACAGTATGTTCAAAAATAAATGCGACTCTAGTTTCATTTTAGACTTGAATTGTAAAATGGTGCGTTGTAGATAAATATATGCAAATATAATTATGAAAGCTCTCATAATTTACCTGTAAAATTATAATTTAAAAGTAAATCAATTGATGAACTTAATTATTTATTCTAATAATAATCAATTGGATAAAAGTATTAATAATCATTCAATTATCAAATAATAATTAAATTTCAGGTCATAAAAACAATACAAATAACACGTGTACGCTCACTCCCAACACACGGATGGTTGTTTTGATAATGATTTAAATAACGTGCGTCTTCTGCAGTTGCGGAGCAGTCTTGTCCTGACTTTGGTCGAGTAAAGATATCTAAGAAATATTATATTTGTAGTAAGTACGTAATACCTACCAATACGCGCTAACAAATATGTGTTACATGTTTATTGTATAATTTTCACATTATTGGTTTTAAACTCAAACTCAAACATTTATACAATTAGACTTCTTCTAGAAGCACTTTTGAATCGTCATAACAGTTTAACAGTTTTAACATTTACCACCAATTCAGAAAGCAGTATCTATAGAGAAGAAGAAGAATCTATTTAATCATAATCGTAATCTTCTACTTCACTGAAACTTTCATCGCTCGAAGAACTCGCCGTCGGAATTTCTTAATGTTATTATAAATGAGTCAGTGTAATTATCTACTTTTGGTTCTAATTGAATATATTTTTCCTCATGTTCTCGCGTCTTTCTCCAAACGTCACTAAACATATCCAGACTAATAGCATTTGCTTCCTTTCTAAATAATTCTTCCACAGTTTTCAAGTTAAAGTTCACATTTTGTGATGCTACTTTCCCTTTAATTATGCCCCATAGTAACTCTATTGGGTTGAGTTCTGGATGGTATGGTGGAAGGCGCAATACACTATGTCCATGATCTTTGAGAATTGCATCAAGTAAAAATTGTGTATAGTTTGGCTTATTTTTTTTAATAATGTGATAACTCTGATTATTAATTAGTAATTTGATTTTTGAAAAAAAAAATGCCGATTTTAGTCAAAATTTATATTTTTATAACAAGATCCTTATCATCCAAATTTCCACCTTGGTGAGAAAAATTGACATTTCTAATGAAAATGAACAAAAAATTAAATGATTTTATTAAATACTGTAAAATAGTCTATAATTCTTCCATTTACTGTATCACAAAATTCTTCATAGATTTTTAGATATTCGTACTACACCAATTACATCACCCTGTATTTATAAACAATTGCAAAATATGACACATACATAGGCCGGGAGATACTGACACAAAATTTCGGGTCATTTGTAACAGAATGGCGGTTCTACAGAGGTCTTATTACGCAATGACTAAAAGAAAAATGATGGTCAGAACGCTGGTACCGGCGGACTAGTCGCGTGGGCGTTAGTCGAACTCGTCGGATAAATAGCGAAAGTCAAACGATTTGTAACACAAAAATTTTAGAATTTACCGATAGCCCATAAAAAAGATGTAGGCGGTAGTGCGGTTTGGAATCGGAATCGGAATTGGAATTTGGAAGCGGTTTGGAATCGTCCGAAAAGTATGGCATGGCGATTTTAGTAAATGGCTGCACGACGATGGTTACCTGTGCAAAAGTTAGCCCGGTACAAATGGTTGAATTGTTTTTTTTAAATCAACGCATTCACGTCGGTATGGCGGACTGTAAGTCACATCGTAAAAGTATGGCATGACACTACCGCCTACATCTTTTTTAAGGGCTATCGGTAAATTCTAAAATTTTTGTGTTACAAATCGTTGGACTTTCGCTATTTATCCGACGAGTGTGACTAACGCCCACGCGACTAGTCCGCCGGTACCAGCGTTCTGACCATCATTTTTCTTTTTGTCATTGCGTACTAAGACCCCTCTAGACCGCCATCCTGTTACAAATGACCCGAAATTTTGTGTCAGTATCTCCCGGCCTAACATGTACAATGTGTAAATGTGTTAACGTTCCAGCTCTTCTTAATGGGCCTATACATGTTTATTGTATAATTTTCACACTATTGGTTTTCTCAAACTCAAACATTTATACAATTAGACTTCTTCTAGAAGCACTTTTGAATCGTCATAACAGTTTAACAGTTTTAACATTTACCACCAATTCAGAAAGCAGTATCTATAGAGAAGAAGAAGAATCTATTTAATCATAATCGTAATCTTCTACTTCACTGAAACTTTCATCGCTCGAAGAACTCGCCGTCGGAATTTCTTAATGTTATTATAAATGAGTCAGTGTAATTATCTACTTTTGGTTCTAATTGAATATATTTTTCCACAAAAACATATCCAGACTAATAGCATTTGCTTCCTTTCTAAATAATTCTTCCACAGTTTTCAAGTTAAAGTTCACATTTTGTGATGCTACTTTCCCTTTAATTATGCCCCATAGTAACTCTATTGGGTTGAGTTCTGGATGGTATGGTGGAAGGCGCAATACACTATGTCCATGATCTTTGAGGATTGCATCAAGTAAAAATTGTGTATAGTTTGGCTTATTTTTTTTAATAATGTCATAAAGAATAGGTATTGTGTTTCTTTCTGGATATGGTATATTATGTTTGTCCAACCAAGCTAACATGTCACTTTTTCTTGAATTCGATGTGGGCACTGGATCCGATACGACGTTGTGGTATGATGCATTATCGAGTACTAAAACTGACTGAGGTGGTAAATTTGGAAGAAGTTTTTCTATGAAATAAAATATTATCTATGCTTAGGAATGCTTTTCCCTTATGCCCGAGATCCAAAAAGCTACAGGTAAATTAGCTTGGAGAAATTTTTGCGTTTGTAGTAGTGTATGGTCAGCAAATAAAATAAAACAACATTTTATTTTTAGTTTTTATTTTATACAGGGTTACTTGTAAAACACCAGCAACCTCGCAGGACAAGATAGCTAACATCATAAGTAACAACATTTGTTCTACGACTTTTGGCATAACGCAATAAATTATTTTTAAATGATTTTTTAAACTTTTATTGTACTCTCCTTACATTTGTAAGTCTATGTTCTATTAATTATCGGATGGACGACGCGACGCCCCCTTCCCCCTCTCGTTCGCTTTTTGTTTACGTAATTTTTGGGAGGCGTAGAGTTTATAATATTCAGACGGAAAATTAAATGAATATTTATTTTTGTATGAAAATAAAATCTAACAAATTATCAAAAGTCGAAATGTTGTTACTTATGATTTTAGCTATCTTGTCCTGCGAGGTTGCCGGTGTTTTACAAGTAACCCTGTATATATAAGGGATTTTAAATTAAACTATATGTGTTTCTCCTCTGAAAAAGATGAGACTTTATTTTAATATTTGCACATTTAACATACATATAACTTTTACATTAACAATGTTACTAAAATGAAAAATTTACTAACCTGAAAAAGAAACGACATTTAAAGTTTAATTCTTTAGTTTGAGAAGTCAAAGGCTTGCCTCGACCATGTTTTAACACTGGAGCCATATTGAATTAACAATATAAAGTTACAACACTTACACACAAATTAAACACTAGTTATGGCCCTGCCTTCATACAAAACTGCTGAATACGCCGTTCGCACGGGAATAGAATGTGGATGCGATTTCCCTTAGTTAGCATCCAAGCTTACGTCTTTATAATTATTAAACTGTACAAATTCATTCTTTAACTCCGGTCTGCATCGTGCAGACATGGGTGTAAAAGTCTCATTTTAGCTATTAAATGTAGTTTTTAAGTACATCTGAGTTTTCATTTGTAATTCACTTCAACAAATATTATAACAATAATAACAAATAATAACAACAATCAACAAATACAAAATTTATCAATTAAACTACGTACATAATAATTATAATTTTTGAATGAAATGTGCTTTATGTTCTAACAGTACCAAACGACTGCACGTGGCACCTGCGGACAGCGTAAACTGGTTTATTCTGGTTTTGTGCGTGTTTCCACTTTCCACTATCAAGTGACGATTTATTTATTTGTTTTGTTTCGTAATTATTATGGTCAAATATTAATTATGAAACAAATTATTATGGACACGATATTTTATTGTTTCACGGTAGTCGTCTTGTCGTTTGCTCAAGGACGTAAAATTGAATGATATATTTTTTTTTATAAAGTCAAAACCATTTTCTTTCAAATAAAAACTTGTTTTTATTGAAAACAAAAGTGTTGCTAGGAATAAGTATAAAATTAAATAGTAATGTTAGGATATCGAAACATTTTTGTATAGGCCAGAACGATATAGTGGAAACGCGCTCTAAGATCTGAGTAATATACACACCACTACATATGCAAAAATTTCTCCAAGCTAATTTACCTGTAGTTTTTTATGCTATGATAGCAAGCTAGTGTCAGTCAGCTAGCAAGCTTCTGGCTTCGTGTAGACAAAACTAGATTCGTTTCTAAGCTAGAAAACTAGTTAGCTAGTTGACAAGCCAGGACAGTTTTAATAGGATGGAGTTCTATTTTTTAGGCGAATAGCCACCCCAACCACTGATTTTACTATCTTAGCTTATGTACTGTGTTTATGTGACCGATGAAGCTAGTTTTCAGTAATTGATGAGAGCGTTTAGCATATGTGGTGCAAGTTGACGCCTTTGCTGTTATTTACCAATGATTCCGGTTAGGTTTTCATCCGGATCCACGAAGAATACGAGCCGGAGAAACGCTTGGGATAGTTAGCCATCTGTGGCATCCTCAGGAGGTACATCTATATCATCACGGGAATATCATAATGTGGGTCCGGATCAGGAGTCTACTTTGGCGCATGAACCCAGCGCGTTTGTTGGTTACAAAGGTAGTATAAAAACACGAGGAGGTAGTAAATTAAAGTAGTAAATTAAAAAGTAGTAGTAAATTAAAAAGTATTGTCTCATACAAAGTAAAAATGGACCAGAAATTCTTACTCATGAATGATAATGTCCCTTCGCATACGACATGACAGGGAACGGCCGCTCTTCGAGACCAAAATATTCAAGTTTTAGACTGGCTTGCATATTCGTTCGTCTTTTAATTCTATTGAATATGCTTAGGATATGTCACAACTAAGCGCTCTAAAAGATTTTCCGCAAAATTTAATTACGGATCAACAACTTTACGAACACTTCCAAAGAACACATACCGCAATAAGACATTGGTATTCAATTTTAAGTAAGAACAACCGATATCGTTTGTAAATTAATGTAAATGGTGATAACTCTGATTATTAATTAGTAATTTGATTTTTGAAAAAAAAAATGCCGATTTTAGTCAAAATTTATATTTTTCTAACAAGATCCTTATCATCCAAATTTCCACATTGGTGAGAAAAATTGACATTTCTAATGAAAATGAACAATAAATTAAATGATTTTATTAAATACTGTAAAATAGTCTATAATTCTTCCATTTACTGTATCACAAAATTCTTCATAGATTTTTAGATATTCGTACTACACCAATTACATCACCCTGTATTTATAAACAATTGCAAAATAAAAGCTACACATAGGCCGGGAGATACTGACACAAAATTTCGGGTCATTTGTAACAGAATGGCGGTTCTACAGGGGTCTTATTACGCAATGACAAAAAGAAAAATGATGGTCAGAACGCTGGTACCGGTGGACTAGTCGCGTGGGCGTTAGTCGAACTCGTCGGATAAATAGCGAAAGTCAAACGATTTGTAACACAAAAATTTTAGAATTTACCATCATACAGTCATTTACTTTACAGTCATGCCATACTTTTCCGGTGTAACTTACAGCCCCCCATACCGACGCGATGCGTTGATTAAAAAAAAAAAAACAATTCAACCATTTGTATCAGGCTAACTTTTGCACAGGTAATCATCATCGTGCAGACATTTACGAAAATCGCCATGCCATATGGTAACGCCAATATAATTAAAATAGTAAATGTAGAAATTAAACGTTTATTATTTGTGGTGTGTTCCTTCATCCTTCCCTACATACGAGCACAACCAATCACCGCGTGGTCACTAACCACGTGACACGTCCAATAAGACGTGAACGCGACGTGCGTGTCGCTGGAGTAAGTCGAGTTCGCTCCGTTCCTTCGCGAGGTTCGGGACTCGGCCACCGCCGGAGAGCTTCCACGAGGCTCTCTAGATCATCAGGCATTGTGCTTTTGTAACACCCCCGGGGAATCCCGCTCCCCGGCCCTTGGTCGCGCTCACCGCCGCGTGTGTGTTTTGCGTGGAGTGTTTGGACTGGACGCCGTTCGTGCCCGCCGCGAGCTGGAGGACCCTGACCGCGTGGCGGCGCGTGTGTTCTGGACGCTACTCCCTCCGACGAGGTATGTGCCGTATGTTCCTGTCTTTCCCCTCTTTTGCTAACACCACGTTGATCTAAATACAGTCCACTTCATATCGAGAATATATTTACTTATATTTTTTATATTGGCGCGACCACCATACTTTTCGGACGATTCCAAATGGCCACCATACCGCCGAAAATCTGCAAAACAAATTTTTTTTCGCCAAACAATTTGTACCAGTATTGCATTTGGATTTTTGGAGAGTATTTGATAAAATGTGACCATTATTATATTTGCCATACTTCTAGTAGGGGGAAAAAGTGCTGCCATACTTGAAAAATTAATTTATTCGTCACGTTTCAAAAATACGACTGTACAATACGTAAAATAATTTTTTACAGTATGGGATCATTATATTCTGTTTGTTTGTATACAATTCTACCTAGAAAAAAATATCGCAGATTGCAAACATGGGGCGGATGATTGTAAGACTTAAGCCAAGACGTAAAAAAAAATGAAAAGAATTGGCGATTTGTCGTCGTCGGTCGGTCGGTTGTTTGCCGTTGACCAGTACGGCATTTTTGGAAAGTATATGATGCAACGTGACCATTATTATATTTGCCATACTTTTAATAGAGGGAAAAATTAGTGCCATACTGCTACAAATCGTTCAAACTACGAATAAAATCTTACAATAAGAAAAAAATCTTATACACATTCGCCACCTCCCACAGGTATGGCATTATCACACTTCTATTTATAATCATTCAGGAGTTGTTGAAAAAAAATGTAGGGTGGTACAAATCGTTTGGCGAGAAAAAAAAATTCAAAAATTTGCAGATTTTCCGCGGTATGGCGACTATTTGGAATCGTCCGAAAAGTATGGCATGGCGATTTTAGTAAATGGCTGCACGACGATGGTTACCTGTGCAAAAGTTAGCCCGGTACAAATGGTTGAATTGTTTTTTTAAATCAACGCATTCACGTCGGTAAGGCGGACTGTAAGTCACATCGTAAAAGTATGGCATGACACTACCACCTACATCTTTTTTAAGGGCTATCGGTAAATTCTAAAATTTTTGTGTTACAAATCGTTGGACTTTCGCTATTTATCCGACGAGTGTGACTAACGCCCACGCGACTAGTCCACCGGTACCAGCGTTCTGACCATCATTTTTCTTTTTGTCATTGCGTACTAAGACCCCTCTAGACCGCCATCCTGTTACAAATGACCCGAAATTTTGTGTCAGTATCTCCCGGCCTAACATGTGCAATGTGTAAATGTGTTGACGTTCCAGCTCTTCTTAATATAGGTATAACAACATTAAGTGCACACTAGTAATGGAAAATAAAAACAAAATTATTTTAGAAATCAAGATTTTAACGGATTTTAAACGCGATTTATTCATTATGAAATAAAATGAAATGAAATTATACTATTATACTATTATCCGACGTTTCACACACTTTGCAATGAGCGTATAATGTTTTAATATTCGGATAAAATCAAACAAAAAGTTTTATTTTTGAAGTGAAACTTCTTTATCGGGGTTGGAAAAAAATTTAGTGTAACATTTTTTCGTTACGCGTGACATTTTTCCGTTACGCGCCATCTTGTTCTTATCCTTACCACGCGTGATTCGACGTATTTCTGTCAAGTTGCATACAGTAAATTATTTTTTGAAAAATAAGGTTATAAAGAAGTTTCACTTCTTACGTATGTACACTAGTACACGCACACATTTTTTTTAATAATGGGAAGTTTCCTTTGAGCAATAATGTCTTCCTACGGCACTTACCTTCCAGGACCCATTTAACTTTCCACCATAATTTTTGGTCCTTCGAGTCGGATAGCAAACAAAACAACACTCACCAGCCCCTCCCCTTTCAAGCTCGACACACACTTGGCTGAACGGCCGCGACGCCATTTGTTCCATTTCGACAAATAGCCGTTGTCTTCTTCTGTATAAGTCGTATTTCTGAAAATTATTAAAAATAAATTTGTAAGAAGAATCGATTAATGGATTATTTCAACGTACTAAAGTAATAAGGAAAATATAAGTTGGTATATAAACATGGTCAGCAGACCTTATATTGAAATATGTATTTCTATTTGTTCACTTTAACTTTTCAAATATTATAAATAGCAAAAAAATACAACATTTTTTAATCTTTGAAGTATTACTAAACAAAAAAACTATTTTGTAACTTCCAGTGCGCAAATATCCTTTATATAATTATAGTGTTTTGTTATATAATTATAGTGTTTTGTATACGCTAAAAATCAATAATCAACAAAAAAAAATGACACAGTACAATGAAAAACCAGGCAAAAACACAAAAACAAAAAATAGACACGCACCTGCTTAATCTTCCACAGTGCAGCCGCAACGAGCAGTAGCAATAGAAAGCACGAGGAGAAAGTAATGAAGAACTGCTGCAGATTCAACTTAGGGTACTGCGAGAACGATATTTGTATCCACAGCGGGGGTCTAAAGTCGTACACATACACGAAGAACGTGGTCAGTGTAACGTTGTCCTCTACGCCGAAAGCGTGCTCCGATTTCGCGAATCTGTATTGGAACGGTCTGCGACTGATTATTTTTTGTTGTTTGTGAAGATTGAGGGCATTTTGGATCAATTTAAGACAGGTTAGGGGTGTTTTGGAACAGTTTTAAGTGATAAGGGGACGTTTTGGAACATTTTTATGTGGGTAGGAGGCATTTTGGAACACATAAATGCGAGTTAAAAGCGTTTTGGCACTTTTAGACACGGATACGGAACATTTTAATGTAGTGCACATTTTCTAAGACACTTAAGGGGTATATAAAATACAATTAATTATGTATATCAGTTTAAGTCTTAAGAGAATAATATTAGTATACATAGCGGCGGTCTAAAGTCGTACACGTACACGAAGAACGTGGTCAGTGTGACGTTGTCTTCGACGCCGAAAGCGTGCTCCGATTTCGCGAATCTGTATTGGAACGGTCTGCGACTGATTATTTTTTGTTGTTTGTAAAAGTGAAGATACCCCCCGTATTTTGGATCAATATAATGGTTGAAGGCTAGTTTGAACATTATAATACGGTATTAATACAGGTTAGGGGTGTCTTAATATTTCTAAGTGAAAAGGGGGCGTTTTGGACGTTTAATGTGGGTTAAGGGCATTAGAGAATATTTTAATAGAAGGCCAAAGCTTTAAGACAAGTTTATATAACGCGGGGTATAAATATGTATCATGCATTCATAGTTGCTAACGATACGAGCAGGAGATATATAATAAAGGATTCTGCAGGATCATGCATTTTTAATTTTTTATCTAAAGTTGGTACAGTAAAAAATACATTTTGGTGTGTATTTGCATGTGCGTGATGTATACATTTGCTCTTAAGGTATTCAATTTTCCTCCAAAGTTGTAGTAGAATGTAACTTTAAATGTTTTTGAAATTCACTTGTTTCGTATTTCCCATAAATCGAGCATGGTTGGGTTCATGTGTGTGTGAGTGTGTGTATATATAAATTTGTACGTTTGTAAGTGTGTACACTCACTTGTATCTAAAATTGGTGCAGTTAACATCACTGAACAGCGTCCGTTCCGCTGGAACGGCACGAGTTCGCACTGTGAGATTCGTGCATTACTTTGTTAGTGTGTATATGAGTGTGTGTGTACACACATACACACACGTGTGGTGAAGTTTATGCATTACTGTTTGTATGTGTGTGTTTATATGTGTGTGCACTCACTTGTATCTAAAATTGGTGCAATTAACATCACTAAACAACGTCCTTTCCGCTGGATCTGCACGAGTTCGCACAGTGAGATTCATCCGCGCGTGCGCAGAACACGTTATACTGAAATCCGCGTCCACATCCGGTTTGACCGGCGCGTTCCGGAAGTTGATCGCTGATAAGTGACGATCCTCCTTTTTGGACAGGTTGAATGTGAACTGGTAGTCTACGGCGAGATCGTCTGTCAATACATACATTAATTCATTATTAGCTATATTTTTGATAATCGTGTTATTAAAAAAAAATTAAGATTTAAACGGATTTTAAAACGTCGATAAATATAATAACGAATAAATCGCGTTTCAATCCGTTAAAATCTTTAATTTCTATACGTAAAATACTCGCGTAAAATCAAACAATATTTTTATTCAGAGCGGCCCACCAAAATAATCACAAATTTTCTTCTACCCAAAAACTCATTTTTTTGATCTAAAAATAAAATCCCCACATACAAGAGCATCCCTTGTTGTACAGATCCGCGTGGTAGTGGTTGGTGTTGTCGCACAACTTTTGCCACGCTAAAACCGACTCTATCGCACTCACAATAGCATATGAACCGGATCAAACGTTTGCCACGCTAAAACCGACTCTATCGCACTCACAATAGCACCCCTTGTTGTACAGGTCTGCGTGGTAGTGGTTAACTTAGCCGCGCTAAAACCGACTCTATCGCACTCACAATAGCATATGAACCGGATCAAACGTTTGCCACGCTAAAACCGACTCTATCGCTCTCACAATAGCACCCCTTGTTGTACAGGTCTGCGTGGTAGTGGTTAACTTAGCCGCGCTAAAACCGACTCTATCGCACTCACAATAGCATATGAACCGGATCAAACGTTTGCCACGCTAAAACCGACTCTATCGCACTCACAATAGCATATGAACCGGATCAAACGTTTGCCACGCTAAAACCGACTCTATCGCACTCACAATAGCACCCCTTGTTGTACAGGTCCGCGTGGTAGTGGTTGGTGTTGTCGCACAACTTTTGCCACGCTAAAACCGACTCTATCGCACTCACAATAGCACCCCTTGTTGTACAGGTCCGCGTGGTGGTGGTTGGTGTTGTCGCACAACTTTTGCCACGCTAAAACCGACTCTATCGCACTCACAATAGCACCCCTTGTTGTACAGGTCCGCGTGGTAGTGGTTGGTGTTTGCCACGCTAAAACCGACTCTATCGCACTCACAATAGCACCCCTTGTTGTACAGGTCCGCGTGGTAGTGGTTGGTGTTGTCGCACAACTTTTGCCACGCTAAAACCGACTCTATCGCACTCACAATAGCACCCCTTGTTGTACAGGTCCGCGTGGTAGTGGTTGGTGTTGTCGCACAACTTTTGCCACGCTAAAACCGACTCTATCGCACTCACAATAGCACCCCTTGTTGTACAGGTCCGCGTGGTAGTGGTTGGTGTTGTCGCACAACTTTTGCCACGCTAAAACCGACTCTATCGCACTCACAATAGCACCCCTTGTTGTACAGGTCCGCGTGGTGGTAATTGGTGTTGTCGCACAACTTTTGCCACGCTAAAACCGACTCTATCGCACTCACAATAGCACCCCTTATTGTACAGGTCCGCGTGGTAGTGGTTGGTGTTGTCGCACAACTTTTGCCACGCTAAAACCGACTCTATCGCACTCACAATAGCACCCCTTGTTGTACAGGTCCGCGTGGTGGTGGTTGGTGTTGTCGCACAACTTTTGCCACGCTAAAACCGACTCTATCGCACTCACAATAGCACCCCTTGTTGTACAGGTCCGCGTGGTGGTAATTGGTGTTGTCGCACAACTTTTGCCACGCTAAAACCGACTCTATCGCACTCACAATAGCACCCCTTATTGTACAGGTCCGCGTGGTAGTGGTTGGTGTTGTCGCACAACTTTTGCCACGCTAAAACCGACTCTATCGCACTCACAATAGCATATGAACCGGATCAAACGTTTGCCACGCTAAAACCGACTCTATCGCACTCACAATAGCACCCCTTGTTGTACAGGTCCGCGTGGTAGTGGTTAACTTAGCCGCGCTAAAACCGACTCTATCGCACTCACAATAGCATATGAACCGGATCAAACGTTTGCCGCGCTAAAACCGACTCTATCGCACTCACAATAGCACCCCTTGTTGTACAGGTCCGCGTGGTAGTGGTTAACTTAGCCGCGCTAAAACCGACTCTATCGCACTCACAATAGCATATGAACCGGATCAAACGTTTGCCGCGCTAAAACCGACTCTATCGCACTCACAATAGCACCCCTTGTTGTACAGGTCCGCGTGGTAGTGGTTGGTGTTGTCGCACTTGTCGCAGCGGTCGCCCGCCAGCCCCTTGGTGCTGCAATAGCATCGACCCGTATCCGCTGCGCAGGATACAGCTTGCGCGTTACACTCGCATGCTGGGAAATAATAAACATAATTTAACATTTTATGATATTATGTAACTCAGGCCCCGGAACCACAGACACAATAGAAAATCTATTGTGTCGTGGACCGATCGGGCCACTTGGGGCTCAATGGGTTAACATAATAAATAGGAAATGAACTTCACGTGTTAATTATTTTGAATAACAGCTATGATGTCACAATATTGATTTGTATTGACAATGTATATGTTGATTGTTCATTTGTGATGAGGAAATATGTGAAAATAAATAAATTTATTAATATACGTTCTATATATACGTAATATTATACGTTCAGGCTATATTGACTGGCACTCGTGCTCTGTTGTTTGAGACGCAAGTATTACTGGTCCTCACTGAAAACCAGTGTTGCAGAAACACTCTGTAACTTTTGCTGACGTGGGGACCCTTTTGGCATCACACTAACTTTATTTGTTTTTTAATTTTAATTTTATTTTTATTTTGTATTTCTTCTCTTTGTTCGTTTTTTTATTTAATTACATTGTTTGTCAAAATTGGTGCCAAATAAAATGAGTTTGAGTTTGAGTTTGAGTTTGAATATGACGTTTAGTATCAACGATAAGAATGGCTTACGCCATTCTTAGTTAGATTACATAGTATTTTGCTCTTATATCAGTAGGTCTACCATGAGTTTACGCACACGATACTCGCTAGCGATTGTAGTAAGCGGTTTGTATGAAATTTCGTACAGCGCCCCTAGTGTGCCGTAGCGGAACTAAAAAGCCTACCATGAGGTGCATTATAGTATACTACAGTAGATAACGTATAGTAAACTATACTACACTCGCTGTAGTAACCATACAATTTTTGCACCATGAGTTCTAATTTTGACATATGTCATAGTTTATAACTATTCGATGATAGATACGTCATTCACGGAAAATAATCTCGTGAACTATTCACGTTTACTATTGTAGTTACGTTAGACGATTTAACTATGTCAACTCATGGTAAGGGTACAGTTCTGTTTATACACACACGTATTATTCACACTCGCCGCGCTGCCGCCCTTACACGTACATACATACACACACACGCGCGTTCTTTCGGGCGTAATGCGTGACTGGGCGCGTGTACACCACACCCCGGACACTCCATACAAAATTATCGTTTTGACAGTCACACTGTAGAGACTGCAAATGTGTGTGTTAACGCTTTAGGGTTCGCACATTAATTGTGACTAGCGTAAAGAAATTCGCGTTTTTCTGATGAAATACATCCGTAAACAGCACAATATCTAACCATTTTCTACGAAAAACGATATTCACAAATCCAAAATAATAAAATTACTTTAAGTCAATTTGATTAATGTTGTCAATCTTCGTTGCGTATCGTCCTTACGAAAAAATGCGGGCCATCTAATGGACTGATCGTGCGGGGTGAGGAAAGTGTTTAATTTTGGCGGGAGGCGGAGAGTGTCCGTTCTGTAGCGTTTAGCTACTATTATGTATTCTGTGGTGTACACAGCACACGCCCACGCACACACACACACACACGCACTTATCACGCTGGCACGCGTCGCCCTTGCACGTACACACACACACACACTTATCACGCTGGCACGCGTCGCCCTTGCACGTACACACACACACACACTTATCACGCTGGCACGCGTCGCCCTTGCACGTACACACACACACACACTTCTCACGCTGGCACGCGTCGCCCTTGCACGTACACACACACACACACTTATCACGCTGGCACGCGTCGGCCTTGCACGTACACACACACACACACACACGCACTTCTCACGCTGGCACGCACGTACACACACACGTACACGCACACACACGCTACTCACGCTGGCACGCGCCCCCGTTGAGCGGCGAGCCCCAGTGCGCGGGCGCGCACGTGTCGCAGTGCGGGCCCAGCGCGCGCGCGGCGCACGGCTGCACGCAGCGCGCCGCGCCGTCGCACACCGCGTGCCCGTTGCACTGGCACAACGGGCAGCGCGTGAAGTGCCACCTGTTGGGGAAAACTAGCGATAACTCGAAGGACCAATTTTTTTGTAATGCTAATACAATTTGAAAAATATAATAGAATATTGTTAATTGGTAGATATAAATTATAAACCTCGTAGTGTACATTAAAAATGTTGCAAGTGCATATGCGGTATCTGCATTTACATATTTTAACGGGTACCCGCATTCGTGCTCTATCGAGCGTCAATGGTCACCTCACACCGGAACCACGCGCCCGCTGCTCTGGTTCACGCTAGTTTCATTTTTCTTTGTCAAGTACCACGCATGACGTCACACCGTTCAAGTATCCCTGGTGACGTCACATCGCCCCGGCCGCACGCCGTCAGTCGCGCACTCACCGTCGGTGCGGGCACACGTGCGGGTGGTGCGGGCGGCGCTCCCCGCCGGGCAGGCACGCGCCCCGCCCGCCCCCCGCACCATCGTCACACCAGCCGCACGCGGGCTCCGCGCGGCAAGATGCACAGGATAAGTGCGCGCCGCAACCGCCAGCATGCGCACCGGATGTAGCGGTTGCGGCGCCGCAACCGTTGGTTGACCAGGCGCGGCAACCGCCGAGCGGGAATGACGCGCCGTATGCGTTCTGTCCAATAGTTATAATATACGGTTACAAGAAATGCAATAAATAATTTTTAATAACTGGTATCAGGGCACTGGTGAGGTTAAGAAATAAAAATAGTGACAGCGACAAGAATATGATTATGAAAACAAAAACCCGGCTGCTAATGCATGTAGTCAATATCACTAGCACAATAATTCTGATGATTACACCGACGACCTCATACGTCAAAATCCGTCTAACAGTTTGTCTATAGAGCATACCAAAGCAACATTCACTCTAAAAAACATAACCTTCCTTTAACAGTCCAGTATAAAACCCAATTTAAAGTACCTAAAATAAACAAGAACAAGGAAAATTTTGCTTTATCGACACAGAACAGTAAGAACAAATAGAAGTGCTATAATGTCATAATTAGTATGAAAACCACTGTCGCCAAACCCACACATTTAAACCGATAGCTAAACAGTACACTACAAGTAAACTATGCCTTTTATTGGACAGCTTAATTTGAGTAAAAACTGACTTAGGTAATAAATTCAGCATTTCAATATGTACCCTAACGCACGATGTTACGGTATATTTTAGTATAACATCCCTAGGTATATTAGCTGTTTTGTTTCTCTTTGCTCAGAAATTCCAAATTCGAAAACATTCAGGTATTCAACAACAGAGGGCGTTAGTTTTCGATAGATATAACTTTGAACCTCAACACATAGAGATAAGGTTGAAATTTGTGTTACTCTACATCATTGACATTAACGTGATATCAACCTGATGCTATGCCCTAAGGGATGTCAGCCTTGTTATCGATAATTCAAGAATAAATAATTTTTTGGTACTTTCTATTATATGAGTATAGTATCTATATATGTCACACTAGCGACCCGCCCCGGCTTCGCACGGGTGCAATGCTGATACACTACAGAAAAACTGTGAACGTTGTGTATAAAAACATAGCGGCCCGGCTTCGCACGGGTATAAAATATATAGCCGGGCGGCCGGCCGGTACCGCCGCAAACGCTACGTCCCGCAATTTTTAAATCTGTAATATCTTCGAAAATATTCACTTAAATCATACGGTGTAAAGGGCCATATAGATCTATATTAAATGAACAATGTATTCAAGGTATTTAATTGGTTAAGGATTAATGCTGTATTGGTGAAAATCGCTTCGAAAATTAGCCATTATTTGTCGTAAAAAGTAAATGACAAAAAAAGTTATTGTGGGTTATCCATAAGAGATAGACATATACCACCGCGGACTTTTCTGTAGACCTTTTCAATGTGTACATTATTTTTATTATACTTAGTACATTATTTTGATAAAACTCGTAGGGTTCAGCCTGCGTTTGCAATGTAAGCGGAAAAAATGTAATTTTTTACGACATCACATTAGAAACCTCAAAAATAACAGTACTTCTCCACTATTTGATGGATGTTATTATACATATAAACCTTCCTCTTGAAACACTCTATCTATTAAAAAAAACCGCATCAAAATCCGTTGCGTAGTTTGAAAGATTTAAGCGTACAAAGGGACATAGGGACATAGGGACGGAGAAAGCGACTTTGTTTTATACTATGTAGTGATTTTGGCGTATGTTTATTACTACTAAGTACGTCTTTTCATATTATTATTATTAAATAAAAAACGGATCAGAATAGTATAAATCTATATTTACAAAATACAAACAGAAAATATGCATTATTTTAAATCTTGGAACTGCCGTAGGTTTGATATATCGGTGGCCTTTGTTAGACTGCTTCGTGCTGTTCGGCATCCAGTTAACTCGTCCCGTTGCTTTATCCATTTCTCTTTTAAATTAGCCTCTTTGGGAAATCTATAAATAAATAATGTAGAAATGAAAGCTAAGGAAAAATAAAATAAAATTTAATATTTATAATGTTTGTCTTTACTAAAGTATCGATACAGTCGATATGCGCCACAACCATCACTAAACCGACATTCCTTTGTTTATTGCAATAATATTCCAGAAAGTCTTGTTTGCTGTTCAATCTATAATAGTACTAATTTCTTATGGATTAAGGTTCATTTTGACTAGATATTTTTATAAATTTTTGACAAATTACGACAAACGAAGTTATAACATAAAATATATGTAAAATAAATAAAAATAAGACTTACCGATGGTATGAAATTCCTCCATTGCTGATATTATTTCGTCTGCTATCATTTTTCCACTCTAATACCGAACAACACGTCCTAATTAATGAATAAATATGGAAAATAGGTTTGACAGCTGATAACCGACTCGAATATTTTTCTGCGCACAACTGAGAGCAAGTTAGGTGATCTTACCTTACTAGTGACACGTGGGCCACGCCCACATCAGACTTCTATTTGTTCTTACTGTTCTGTGTTGATCGACGACCAAAAAACTACGAAAAAAACATATCAATTACATGAAAACATTTAAAGCACACACCTTATCAACACACCGTCCAGTGGACGCGCACCATATACACTCTTCAGCGGTACAATTAGCGCATGTCGTTAGCGTCGCGCACGCAGCATTACATCCCCCTCCCACGCTTGCGACGCTCCTGATAAATAATATCGTCTTACATGATTAAATAAAAAAAAACTCATATATAAAATATCACTTTCGACGCTCCCGAGAGACATGCAAACAAAATATAACCGAATGTATCGAATACCAATAAAAAACAGTTTACATAATACACTAGCTGACATAACTTCATCGTAATACATATTCTTTCACATTATTTGCAAAAATTGATAATGATGCTGAAATTAACATAACAAAAATTGGAATTCGAACCAGAAGGTCTTGAGATTGTGCAAACAATCAATAAAAGTTATATATTAAACATGAAAGTAAAATCAATTGCAATAATTTAAATATATTTCGATATACAACAATCTATAAATCCGGCTCGAAGGACCACATTTCATATTAAGTTAATAAAGTTAACAAATTACCTTATATCGGTAGTTGTGTTAGCGGGGCGACATTTCACCGAGTCATAATCCCAGTAACATGCACGCTGGCTCAACTCTTCTGTACCCTATAAAGACAAACATGCTTTATAATCGTTTTTTATTATTATTATTGAGATTGAGTTGATGTTGAGTTCAAAAATTGCATAAATTTGAATAAAGTAATAATTTGATTTCCTAATAATTTGAGCTCTTCTGTACCCTGTAAAGATAAACATGACTTTATAATATTTTTTTGTTTTAATTATTATTGAAATTGAGTTGATTTCATACATTGAAAAAATGTCAACAAAGTCCTAACAATATTATAAGCAAATGAAAATTAAAATCTTTATTAGTCTATGAGATATATGCAATGCACTAAACCCCTTTTTTAAGTAAATATAACTTTTGCAATTTTGTTGTAATAAATAATAATATAATGTTGTTGACTTGTATTTGAGTTGACCTAAAAGGCACTTGTTGACATATATATAATGATAATTATTATGGATTCGAAATAAAGACAAAATTTCGTTTTTTTTTATTGTAATAACCAAAAAAAAAAAAACAATATTGAAAGCCTATAATAAAATAGAAAATTCTACAATACAGAGTGTCGATGTCACTCTCATGACTTCGACATTTCGGCAGATACACTACACAAACGTGTACGTGTACGTATATTACTACCTATACAAGTATAATATACAAAAACACTCACATGCGGATGTCTATGTAGGTGCGCATGACAGGCCGCGCACGAGTGGTACCGCCCGCACACCTCCCCTCCCACCCCGCTTGGACCGCATTCCTCTACCGTGACGGCCATCTGGAAATTATTTTATAATTCTTTAATTTAGGTAGATTAGGTGAAAGTTCTTGTGTGTGTGAATGTGTTGAAGTGGTGAGTGTGAGTGTTTTTTTTTTGAAGTGAAACTTCTTTAGAGTAAAATTTCAAGGTCGCGTCATGGCAATACTATCAGGTCATGGAGTAAGGCAACGATTTTAGTATCTTTGAATCTTGCCAAACAAGTTTTCACTTCTGACACGTGTGCTCGGAAACACGCTTTTTTATGTGTATGTGTGAAAGTGTTTAAGTGGTGGACGCTAGTGATAGTGTTAGGTGTATTGATGTGGGAAATTTAAAGTGTTTTAGGCAATGTGAAACGTAGTATTGCCTCCTGTGGAAGGATTGTTGATTTAATTTGACGACGCGGTTGGCGCAGTGGTAAAGTAACTGCCTACTGAGCCGACGGTCCCGGGTTCGATCCCCGGTCAGGGCAAATATTTGTGTGATGAACTCAATTATTTGTTCTTGGGTCTGGGTGTTATTATCTATATATGTATTTATTAAATATTATGTTTATCGTCGCCTGGTACCCACAACACAAGCCTTAATTGAGCTTACTGTGGGACTAGGTCGATTTGTGTAATAATGTCCTATAATATTTATAATATTTATTTATTTACTAGCTGTGCCCGCGACTTCGTCGGCGTGGAATAGTGACTGCATAGTAGTTACTACTTAACTTTTATTGAATAAACACGTACTACCAAATAAAAGAACAGTTAGTAAAATTTATTACTAAACTGAGCTAAAAAATAAAAAAATAAGTGCCTAATTAATTTTCTACGTAAAATTTATTTTAAATTATGGCATATTATTTTTTAGGCACCAGGAGGGAGAGGAGCAAATTTATTTACCTTCCTTCCTTGTATGGATGTTTTTGACAATATATTGTGCAGCAACTGAGTGCCGAGGCAAACGTCAAAACGTAAAGGAATAGAATCCGCTATCGATACTAATTGACATAAGCGTATGATGTTTTGCTAAGGATTTGTTCACCCTACCAACGACGACGACGACCACGAACAAAATTTTCATCCAGTCGCAATTTAATAAAATTGTGCAAAACACAATTAAAAATCAATTATTAAAATTTCCTGTCGTTCTGGTGATTGGAATTTTTATTTTTGAGATCAACGATGAATGAAAAAATAGATTTTTCGTAGAAACAGTGGCTCCTAGAAAAAAATGTATGTGAAGTTTTTTAAAGATAATTTTATAATCTACAATTTTGGTAAAAGTTAAGGATACCATACCATACCATCATTATCATAATAATATATCTTATATATATATTTTTTTATAATGGTACTTAATTTTAAAGATCGTTGGGAAGTTTGTAAAATTATATATATTCCTTTTCCTTCGTTGCGTTGGGTTTTTTTTTTAATTTTTAAACTTCGGTTTCTTATTTTCATTTAATATTTTCAAGTGAGCGAGACCTACCTCTACCTCCATAATACATTCCTACATCTGACATCTTTAAAGTTGGGCCGTAACCGTGCATAAATTGTAATGGACCACAGTGGCAAAAGAAGTGGTATATTTAAGAAAAAAAATTGCCAAGGGCCAGGCCTATGTGGCTTTGAGAAGAGTTCAAAATTTCCAGGGTGTGGCTATCCTCTCGCTCCCATGTCCCCCTCTTCTTTCACAGACTTTCAACCCTTCCCTTTCCATCCCTAGTAAATGGCAGAACCGATTTTGATGTAAATAATATTATCTAATTGTACCTATATGTACACGTCATATCCTATCGTTTGATGCTCCATTTGGTTTATTTATCTAACCACTGTCACCCCTAAAGTGCCCTATATGTAAAAAACGGATGAACCGATTTTGATAAAACATTACTAATTGTAATTCACCCGTTATGCACATTCATTTGATATATCACTTAGGTAGGTACTATCACAATATTTGACAACATTCGTTTCTTTCATTCCCACTTATACCTATACAGGGTGTAATCGTTAAGTGTGCACAGGCTATTTTTCCGTAAGTATTACAGATAACAAAAAACTTTAAACTGATATCGAAAGTACTTAACCTAATGAGTAAAATGGCGGTAATAAATTTTTAAAAATAAATCGAGAAATATCAAAAAAAATATCTTTAAACCCTCCCATTCATTAAGTATGAAATATGAATATCCCATATACCTACATTTAATATGAAAGATTTTAGCTTTTTTTTTCTTTTTTTGGTTTTCTGCTTTAATTACTTCGCAAATTTGAAGTGACATTTTCCACATTTTTCCGGACATTTTCACGCATTTTCCGGATATTTTCCGGGAATTTTCCAGGCATTTTCCGGACATTTCCCTGACAAAGCCTGTAAATGTCTGGAAAATCCCCGGGAAATGCTCGGAAAATCCCCGGAAAATGTCTGGAAAATCCCCGGAAAATGCCAGGGAAATGTCCGGAAAATGTCTGGAAAACATCGGGAAAATCCCCGGGATATGCTCGGAAAATCCCCGGAAAAAGCCTGGGAAATTCCCGGAAAATAACCGGGAAATGCTCGGAAAATGCGTGGAAATTTCCGGAAAAACCGTGGAAGATCCCTGGAAAATGCCTGGAAGATATCAGAAAATGCGTGAAAATGTCCGGAAAATCCCCGGAAAATGCCAGGGAAATGTCCGGAAAATGTCTGGGAAACATCCGGAAAATCCCCGGGAAATGCTCGGAAAATACCTGGGAAATTCCCGGAAAATGTCTGGAAAATCCCGGAAAATAACCGGAAAATGCCAGGGAAATGTCTGGAAAATATCCGGAAAGTGCGTGGAAATTTCCGGAAAAAGCGTGGAAAATGCCTGAAAATGCCAGGGAAATGTCTGGAAAATATCCGGAAAATGCGTGGAAATTTCCGGAAAAAGCGTGGAAAATGCCTGAAAATGCCCGGAAAATGCTCGAAAAATGCGTGGAAATTTCCGGAAAAACCGTGGAAAATCCCTGGAAAATGCCTGGAAAATATCCGGAAAATGCGTGAAAATGTCCGGAAAATATCCGGTAAATGCGTGAAAATGTCCGGAAAATATCCGGAAAATGCCTGGAAAATCGCCGGAAAATGCCTGAGAAATGTCCGGGAAATGTCTGGGAAATGCGTGGAAAATCCCCGGAAAATGCCAGGGAAATGTCCGGAAAATGTCTGGAAAACATCCGGAAAATCCCCGGGAAATGCTCGGAAAATCCCCGGAAAAAGCCTGGGAAATTCCCGGAAAATAACCGGAAAATGCCTGGGAAATGCTCGGAAAATGCGTGGAAATTTCCGGAAAAACCGTGGAAAATCCCTGGAAAATGCCTGGAAGATATCCGCAAAATGCGTGAAAATGTCCGGAAAATATCCGGAAAATGCCTGGAAAATCCCCGGAAAATGCCTGAAAATGTCCGGAAAATGTCTGGGAAATGCGTGGAAAATCCCCGGAAAATGCCAGGGAAATGTCCGGAAAATGTCTGGGAAACATCCGGAAAATCCCCGGGAAATGCTCGGAAAATGCCTGGGAAATTCCCGGAAAATGTCTGGAATATCCCGGAAAATAACCGGAAAATTCCAGGGAAATGTCTGGAAAATATCCGGAAAATGCGTGGATATGTCCGGAAAAAGCGTGGAAAATGCCTGGAAAATGCCCGGAAAATGCTCGGAAAATCCCCGGAAAATATCCGGAAAATGCGTGAAAATGTCCGGAAAAAGCGTGGAAAATGCCACTTCAAATTTGCGAAGTAATTAAAGCAGAAAACCAAAAAAGAAAAAGAAAGCTAAAATCTTTCATATTAAATGTATATGGGATATTCATATTTCATACTTAATGTATGGGAGGGTTTAAAGATAATTTTTTTGATATTTCTCGATTTATTTTTAAAAATTTATTACCGCCATTTTACTCATTAGGTTAAGTACTTTCGATATCAGTTTAAAGTTTTTTGTTATCTGTAATACTTACGGAAAAATCGCCTGTGCACACTTAACGATTACACCCTGTATATAGGTATAGTAAATGGATGAACCGATTTTGATTAAATATGTCTAATTATACTTTACACGTCATGCCCTTTCATTTCATATGTCACTTGAGTCAAAATTCACTTTTTTTATTATCTACCACTTTTATACCTATATCAAATAAATGGATGAACCGATTTTGATAAAATTTGACTTATTTTTACTGATAGGTCGTTCACTTTCATTTAATATATCACTAAAGTATATTCGACAACTTTAGTTATTTTCATTCCCACTTTTACACAATAAATGGATGAACCGATTTTGATACAGTTTATTTAAGAACCAGCGTCGGAAAATATGCTGCCTAACAAAAAAACATCATCTAATTCGGATTACCTGCTAGCGAGCTACGGTGGCACAAACACACACACACACAGCGGTCAAACACTTATCACCCATATTTTTGCATCGGGGGTTAAAAATATAATATTATAAATACGACATAATTTAAAGGACATTTTATGTATAAAATTTACCTAGAAATAAGTATAATTTTAATTTGACCCCTCCCCCCTACTACCTCAGCTTACCCCCCCACCCTTGGGGACTTTCGATATGATCACTTGGACATAACTGTAGCGTATAACAGATAACTTACGTTTTATCGTACACTGTATGTGTACCATAGAATGCCTTAGCAAATGTTCGCCGTGAGTACTTAAATGGTCATAACTTTTTTATTTATGAACCGATTGACATGAAATAAACACTAAATGTTAAATGAAGATTACCACAATATATTAGTGAAAACCGCATCGAAATCGGATAAGCCGTTTCTGAGATTAGCGTGTTCAAACATACAGACAAACAGACAAACAGACAAAAAATTTTTTAACTACAGTTTTGGGTTTGGGATCGATTTAATAATAACCCCTGCTAATTTTTTTTTTTACATATTTTCATTGTACAGACACCACTTTTCTAGAATTTTATTATATGTATTGATTTATTTATTATTTATAATATTTATTTAATCACATCGGAGTTGCATTTAACCTATCTTACCCATTTTTTTTTGGTTTAACAGCAATGACTTCATAAAAGCTCAAATCACATTATTTTTGAAACGCATTGGATCTCCCATCACAAATCTACAAGCAAGCAACTCACTCGCTCCTCGTACGTTCTCTATATGCCATGCGTCGCGTGTCACGCATCCCGCACCCCACCCGACTCCCCGTGTCACGCGCCCGTGTCACGTGTCACGCACCCCACCCACCTCCCCATGTCACGCGCCCGTGTCACGTGTCACGCACAACACCCGTCTCCCCATGTCACGCGCCCGTGTCACGTGGCACGCACCCCACCCGCCTCCCCATGTCACGCGCCCGTGTCACGTGGCACGCACCCCACCCGCCTCCCCATGTCACGCGCCCGTGTCACGTGGCACGCACCCCACCCGCCTCCCCATGTCACGCGCCCGTGTCACGTGTCACGTGTCACGCGCCGCTCACCTGGTGCTTGTGCCGTGCGCAGTGCAGCGGCGCGGGCACGCAGGCGCCGCACCACGCGCAGCCGGCCGCCGCGCACGACTCGCACGACTCCGCCGTGCTGCAGCGACGCTCGTCTGCGTGCGTCAAAACTTAATTGAAGTGAAAACTTCTTTAGCGGCGTTGGGTATAAAATCTTAAACTCGCGTCAGGACACGTGGCCTGATCGAAAAAGCGTAAGACGGATTTTTTTTTTTTTTTTTTTAGCCCTTATATTCCATGCGTAAGACGGATACCATTCCAAAATATCAAACATGCTGAACGTTAATAATCAAGTTTTCACTTCTGCCGGCACTCCCAGAGTGCAACCCGTCTTTTTTTTTTTTTTTTTTTTACTTTATTTGTATAAGAACATAACAGTCATACATGATTTAATATAACAAAGTTCAAATATTACTACGACCACACAACATGTTCTAGTATTAAAAAAAGAAAAACAGCATATAAAAAGCCTCACGCAAATGAACTAACTACTAATCTTAATCTTAAAATAATAAATAAAGCCCACATTTCATTACAAACTAAAAAAACTAAATAATTTAAATTATAATAATTTTAATTATAGTTTCGCAACAAGATATTACAAAGATAAAAATAATACATCAAAATCTGTTGCATAATTTTAAAGACGTAAGCATACCGACACACAGACCGCGGAAAATGACTTTGTTTTATACTATGTAGCGATAGAAATAGAAATAAAAAAAGAGAATACAACACGAGCTTTCAGCTCGTGGCTCCACCTACGTTGTCAAAGAAAAATCCGTATAGTTCCCGTGGGATTTTCGGGATCAAACCTATCCTATGTGCTTTCTCTTATCTCAAGCTATCGCTCCACCAAATTTCATCCAAATATGTTCGGTGGTTTATGTAACAACTTATAGCATATAACACAACAGATTATGTTACAACACGTAACATATAACACAATTATTTTTGTAACAACATAATTCCTACAACACGATGGTTTACCTAACAACTTATAGCTTGTAACACAACAGATCATGTTACACTACACAATTGTTTATGTAACAACGTAATGCCTAAAAATCATTAACTTCCAATAAGCAAACACATTTTTATACAATAAATTGTGTTAAGCACATTTTTTTCTTACAATCGATAAAAACACACTTACCAAAAACAGGTGGAGCGAGGCAAGCCTTCACAGAACTATCGAATGACTCTTTCCAACCAACTTCCTCGATCTGAAATAAAGCACAAATTCATTAAATTATTTGTTTCATTTTTAGTTTAACGTAACATTTCAAACTATATTTCAAAACAAAAAATCGGCATTTTTTCATACATTCTATAAAAAAAAAAAAAAACTCACAGCGACGCACAGACTATCCGCCGGTTTCCACACACAAGCGTTTCCATATTGCGCAGTGTTTAAACACGCGGCTCCGTCTATACGCGCTCCTAATTAGTTTTAAATAAAAAAAAAATAACAAAAAATCCGTATTTTTTCATAAATCTATACTCATATTATAAAGCTAAAGAGTTTGTTTGTTTGAACGCGCTAATCTCGGGAACTACTGGTCTGATTTGAAAAATTCCTTCGGTGTTAGATAGCACATTTATATAGGAAGATTATAGGCTATATATCATCTCGCTAAGACTATATAATTTCAATAAAAAACAAACTCACAGCGACACACAGGCTATCTGCTGGTTTCCACACACAAGCATTTCCATATTGCGCAGTGTTTAAACACGCGGCTTCGTCTGTGCGTGTCGAACATTTCTCGCCCACTGTGAAAGTTAAAGCGTCGGAACGGAGACGGCCGTCGAAACTGGAAAAAAAAAACATATAATATTAAATGATTCATTTTAAAATTACATTTTCAATGTTTCATTTCATAATTTTATTTAGTAGGATTTTAATGCAACATTTGAAGACACGTAAAACAAAAAAAAAAATCTACGCACAGTATGATGATGAACGCAAAATTTATTTTTTTCGTCATAGTCATGTTAAAGGTCTTTGAAATAGTGAGCCTATAATCTCAGAAAACACCTAGGACACAATGATGGAAACCAAGTACTTAACAAAATCCTTCAAAATTTTAGTTATTTACATTTTACACGATACAAAATACTTTTATATTTGCTATTTTTCTAGCATTAATACAATTTATCAACATTTAAAAAAAATCTACCATTTTTTTTTTTCATTAACGACACTAATTACGAATTTTTTTTTATTTTTTTTTGTTCTTATACATATTACAACTCACCCCCCATATATAATTGCTGTTCGTCTGTCTGTCTGTGGCAATAGCGTGGCCGCACTCGCCACTCTAGCGGATGACGGACCACTCGGAGCTTGTAACCATACACCACATCTGGAAAAATATGAATTAATGCATAAATAATTAAAAAATATTATTATAGATTATTTTGGACTTTAACAAGTGATAAAAATTATAAACTCTAGTTTGATTGAGTAAAAATAGTGTAATTCACCCTAGCTTGAAACTGAGGTAAAAACTTAACGAAACTATTGTCACAGAATACATAATAGTAGCTAAACGCTACAGAACGGACACTCTCCGCCTCCCGCCAAAATTAAACACTTACCTCACCCCGCACGATCAGGCTATAAATGGTCCGCATTTTTCTACAAGGACGATACGCAACGAAGATTGACAACATTAATCAAATTGACTTAAAGTAATTTTATTATTTTAGATTTGTGATTATCGTTTTTCGTAAAAAATGGTTAGATATTTTGCTGTTTACGGATGTATTTCATCAGAAAAACGCGATTTTTTTTTACGCTAGTCACAAATGTGCCAACCATAAAGCGTTAACACACACATTTGCAGTCTCTGCAGTTTGACTGTCAAAACGATAATTTTGTATGGAGTGTCCGGGGTGTGCTATTGTTGTAGTTGGTTGTAAATTGTCAGTTAGTAATACTGTTGGTTTCTGTATATTTTTTTTTGAGTTTAACCATTGAGAATAATCATCAGTAACCTTATTACTTAAAAAAATTATATATTTTCATAAAAATCTCATTGGTAACAAAATTTCCATTGTAAAACATACCAAGCAATGTACTGATTACTCAAATCCTTAAATCCCACACAAACAATACAAACGTCATTTTGTAAAACAATTAAAAACAAAACAAACAAAAAAACACACCTAACATCATATAACGTAGCGGCTCCAGAGAAGCACTTAGCGCTCGCCGGATTAGACACCGTCGCCACTGCACTATCGTTGTGTGAATTGCCACCGAACACTAGCATTACACCTGGTAAAAAGATAAATAAATAAATCATTTATTTTCACATGATAATTTTACAAATCTAAGTGATAATTAATCGATGTTAATTATAAAAGAGGGCGAAAAACAGTTGAGAAAAGATCTCTTACTAACTCTTACCGTCGCGAAAGGAAAAAAGAAAAAAGTGTTACAAATAAACTCTATCTCTTTCTCAAAAATGAAGCAATATAACGGATGAATATATTTATTTCTCCAAACATTATGGCCGGTTTACACGTATTAAGTTGATCAGTAGGTACAGTGCCACAAACTTAACTGACCCGGTGACGGTGTCACTGGTGTCGATTTTAGTGCCGCCAATTAGTATTTCCCCGAATGCAAGGGTAAAAATAATATCATTGCCAATGGTGTAAATTAACATTAATAAGTAACTTTTTATTTATACAAAATATTCCGTATGAAAAGTCTGTGAAAATGGCGGCACGTAGTTCCAGTTTTTGCCACCGGGTCAGTTAAGTTTGTGGCACTGTAACTAAATTTTAGCTTAGCGCTATAAGTACGGCTAACAAAAGGAACATACAAAAATTGCATACTAAACAAAAATATGTTTTTTACGTCTCTTTTTAAGAAAGGAAAACATTATGATGGATAAAATTCATAATAAAAAACGTCAATACATCAATAAGCGAACATTTATATTATTTAAACAATATTATCAACTTAAAATAAGGTCTAAAATGATTCAACCTAATGGACACTAATTTATAATCCATTTAAACATACATTTAACAAAGAAATCCCCACAAAAATAAAATAAAAAACAAACATTACCTGGCGACACAAAAACAGCGGAATGCAGATATCTCGGCGTGGGCGCATTCGGCAATGGCCGCCATATTCGCGTCTCTATTTCGTACTCGTATAGAGACGCTGATGGCGCCTGTATAATAATATTAAATTCTTATTATTATGGTAATAATATCATCATTGTGATTGGATTTTTCGATAAAATTAAACTTGCATAACAGCATTGCTACGAGCAAAAATAAACATCAAAATCATAGAAATCTAAATAACAAGACACTATAGAAGTGCTATAATGTCATAATTAGTATGAAAACCACTGTCGCCAAAATCAACACATTTAAACCGATAGCTAAACAGAACACACAAGTAAACTATGCCTTTTATTGGACAGCTTCATTTTAGTGAAAACTAACTTTAAAAAATGAATACAGCATTTTATTAAGTACCCTAACGCACGGTTTTACGGTTTATTTTCGAATAACATCCCGAGGTACATGAGATGTTTTGTTTCTTTTTGCTAAGAAAAATACAAATTCGAAAAAAATTCGGCTTTTCTACAACAGAGGGCGTTAATTTTCAATAGATATAACTTTGAACCTAAACTCATAGAAATAAGGTTGAAATTTGTGTTAAACGTGATAATAAGAACGGTCGACTGTGTCATTCATTGTTATTTAGATTACTATGGTGACATTCGTATTACTCGTAAATATTCTTCAATTTTAAGGAAAAACGGCATTAATTCTAAAAATAAATAATTACCGATGAAATTTTATTCCTTTATTAGTATAGCAGGATGAATTTCCGCAATGGGAAATGATGAAACTCATTATGTTTACACACGCACGTCTCGAGAGCAACTGAATAGCGACGAACGTACTGGTGACTTGGAAGTCACCTGAGTGGCTACAAGGTCACGCGTGCTTACGACTTCTAGTGTCTTGTTATTTAGATAATTCTATGATCAAAATATATTTTAATCATGAAATGTACATTGCAATAACTTTAATTTTCATGAAAAAAAAAACATCCATTCACAATATGCTGATTCTCCTTTGAAACTTTTCGTTTTGTAAACTATAGAAAAAAAACTAAAGCCTTATTTTGGCAGCAAATATATGCCATTGAATTTTAGAAAACATTTGAATTCTTTAAATTATCAAATTAAACCGATTTTTTTTTTTTCATAATCTTATTAATGTATAGCTACTCTACCATATCATATTTCGTAAATATTTATTTCCCATAATCTCATAATGCACTCACAATAATCTAAAAAAAAATTTTTTTTCCAAATGAAGTACAAAGAAATCACCTGCGTAGCCTCCGACTCGGACACTAGACCAGCATGTACATACACCCTTTTTGAAAGTGGGTCAAAAACGGCCGTGTGCCCAAAACCGGCCCGCGCCGGCCAACCCCTCGTCTGGGACACTGACCACACCCCCTCGTCTATGTAGAACTCCTAAAACAAGTAAATAATTAATAATAATTATATTAATACTTCGATACATGTGACTCATGGACAAACCCACGACGGAAGCTATAATTTCTATAGCTGATATGACTGCTACAATACTCCTGAGTTTCTTCAAAATATGTTCAATAGTTTAGGCGTGATTTAGTAACTAAACTTTAAATTCATATTCAAATATTAGTAGTATGTGATCTCGGAATTTTGTGCAGATTTTGTTAAAATCAAACTTAAAGTATAGTTATTGTAAAAATATCGTTTTATTATGATTTTTTTGCATTACAAATCAAAACACTTTGATTTCTAAGTCAATACAATAGTACAGGTAAATTAGCTTGGAGAAATTTTTGCATATGTAGTGGTGTGTATATTACTCAGATCTTAGAGCGCGTTTCCACTATATCGTTCTGGCCTATACAAAAATGTTTCGATATCCTAACATTACTATTTAATTTTATACTTATTCCTAGCAACACTTTTGTTTTCAATAAAAACAAGTTTTTATTTGAAAGAAAATGGTTTTGACTTTATAAAAAAAAATATATCATTCAATTTCACGTACTTGAGCAAACGACAAGGCGACTACCGTGAAACAATAAAATATCGTGTCCATAATAATTTGTTTCATAGTTAATATTTGACCATAATAATTACGAAACAAAACAAATAAATAAATCGTCACTTGATAGTGGAAAGTGGAAACACGCACAAAACCAGAATAAACCAGTTTACGCTGTCCGCAGGTGCCACGTGCAGTCGTTTGGTACCGTTAGAACATAAAGCACACATTTAATTCAAAAATTATAATTATTACGTAGTTTAATTGTTAAATTTTGTATTTGTTGATTGTTGTTATTATTTGTTATTATTGTTATAATATTTGTTGAAGGGTTTAATTTGTGTGTAAGTGTTGTAACTTTATATTGTTTATGGGAGACATGCATAGAGTATATATATATTATCATATTGTGTACAAGCCGGCGCATTCTTTTTCTTAATCAGAGCGCATTCTAAATTTCAATTTCAAAATTAGAATTCTGATTGGTTTTGTTTTTGGTCGATTTGGTCTAAATTTAAAACTTATATAAAAAATTAGTTCAGAGAGCCTATTACAGTATTAAGGAATATATGGACGATAAAAACCCATGGAGGGTTGTCGCGTAAAAACCACAGGACAGTTCTTTGGCATATTACTATAATATAATATGATGTTACATATATGTTTTGTAAAATTAAAACTGACATGATTAAAAAGAGCAACTATGGAGTTTCTTGCCGGTTCTTCTCCGTAGATACTGCTTTCCGAATAGGTGGTAAATGTTAAAAATATGTACCTAATGACGTTTCAAAAGTGCTTCTAGAAGAAGTCTAATTGAATAAATAAATGTTTGATTTTTGAGTTTTGAATTAAAATTAAAAAGAGAATCTTGGAACTGTTTAAATTGTGTACTAAAGTTAGTAAATTAAACTTTAAATGTCGTTTCTTTTTCAGGTTAGTAAATTTTTCATTTTAGTAACATTGTTAATGTAAAAGTTATACGTATGTTAAATGTGCAAATATTAAAATAAAGTCTCATCTTTTTCAGAGGAGAAACACATATAGTTTAATTTAAAATCCCAATATATATATATAATAAAAACTAAAAATAAAATGTTGTTTTTTTTTATTTGCTGACCATACACTACTACAAACGCAAAAATTTCTCCAAGATAATTTACCTGTAAAGTGGTTTTAATTGTTCTATTTTCAGTGTCACTTTACACATATATACTCACAAAATTTAAAATACACAGTAATATATTCACAGAATACACATTAAATAAATAAAAAAAAGACGTGTGTCACTCGGGGACTGCCGCGGTAAAGCTATTGCATGCTATTCCTTCAAGCCACACCTCCGCGCCCGTCGGAGTGGGGAGCGTGTGGTTTTTTCGTTACGGAATTTCTCGATTCGGTCCCCGCGCTCAAGGCCCGCGATAGAAGCTATGCAATAGCTTAAAAATTAACAATAATCACCTGTACAAGATGCATATATCCGTAGTGCGGTGAATGACCGAAGAACACCAACATCACTGGTTTCTTAGTTTTGCCCAAACGGACGAAAAGTGCTGTGTGTCCGGACAGGTGCAATCCACCTGGAAATAATAAAAAATATGTAATTTATTGGATCATAAATTTAAAAAACACATAATATATAGTTATATATAATGATCTAAAGTTTATGCTCTTTTTCCCCATTTTTTGTACTTTTAATATTTATTATGGTAATTTTTTGTATTTTTCCTGTTTGAAAGGGAGACGCAGAGTACGGAGCGTATAAACAGCGATTGTCTACGCTATTTTCTTGGTAGTTTAGCTATTTTTTAGCTAAAATTAAAAAAAAATTGTGATGTTTTGTATTTTCTGTCTTTTTATCCCGTTTTCCCTATTTTTCCCAGTTCCCCTTACCGCAATGCTTGAAGGGCGGCTGCCTGTGCGGCGAGCACGTGGTGGGGGTGACGTTGCGCCACGTCACGTGCGTCGCGTCTATTAACCCTCACCAAAACTTCATTTTTTCTTATTAAATATTTATTATCATCGACAATTAAAGCCTGCAGCGTATAAACACCGACAGTCTACACCAGTTTTCTAGTAATTCAGCTACATATTTTATTACCTTTTTTTTAAATTTTTTGAATTTTTTTTTTTCATTTTTTGTGATTTTCTGTCTATTTATCCCTTTTTTCCCAGTTCCCCTTACCACAATGCTTGAAGGGCGGCTGCCTGTGCGGCGAGCACGTGGTGGGGGTGACGTTGCGCCACGTCACGTGCGTCGCGTCCACTTGCCCGCGCCACACCTCATTCGTGACTTCGCCCCCGCGCCCTTCGACGCCCGCTAGGCCTCCGCTACGGAGAAAAAATACATTTTTTATGAGAAATATTTCAATTTTAATTTTTAAACAATATTTTTAGCATTTAGTGCAATTTTTTATGTTAATATGTACAAAAACATTTATATTTTAGTGTGTTTTTTACAATCAATTGAAATATAAATTGTATTTATAATAAATGTAATAATTAAATAGTTTCTTTCATTCGCCAAATTTTAAGAATGTGTTCAGTAATACATTTTAACCTTAAAAACTATCACAAACATGCATATAACATCGTATCAGTTAAATTATAATTATACTACTTATCTCTTAATCAAATTCCGGGTGTTAATTTTACAACAACAACCATTTGCTTTGACTGCAACTATTAACAAATTTTTAATTATTTATATAAACTACTAGATTTCTGGCCGCGGCTTCGCCCGCGTTTTCAATGAAAAATCCACATAGTTCAAGTTCCCGTGAGATTTACGGGATAAAACCTATCCTATGTGTTAATCCAAGTTACAATATATATATGCTAAATTTAATTGTAATCGGTTCAGTAGTATTTTCGTGAAAGAGTAACAAACATACATTTCATACATCCATCCTCACAAACTTTCGCATTTATAATATTAGTAGGATAGTATTTACTAAAGAGACAAATATAATCAAACCCTCACCCTCTATCTGGTTCATCAGACGCAACAACTCCACCATAGACGATAATCTCATTGCCATAAATAATAGCGGAGTGCGCAAATCGTAGTGCCGGTATCTCGCCTTTCGCCTCCATTGCAACCCACTCACGCTTGGCTGTTTTGTATCTGTGATAATTAATATTATATTAATGTATGCAGGATACATTGTGTATAGGAATATAGCATGTGAAATTATTAAAGAAAACTTTTTTTTTAATAATTTCACATGCTATATATCCGCCGGCGACGCGCCGCCTTCGCCCCGCTCCCGCCAGCCCCACGCCCACGAAGCGAGCGGAGCGGAATTACCGACACACTCGACTGCCCACCGCTCACTTATAGAGACATTTTCCCATCTACCGTGGACCCATAAACACACTTACTCCCCCCCCCCAGGCGCTATTAAGACACTCCCCCACATTCACTATAAACACACTTAACCATCCCCCACTCGCCTATAAACACACTAACCCCCCCCATCGCTTTAAAAACACTTAACTACACCCCCCCACTTATCATCACACTCCCCTCCCCCCACTCACCTATACACAAACTCTGCCGGCGCGAAGGTCTCGCCGCCCACGCGCAATAAATCATCCCCGTACTCAAGCAACTGGTGTCCGGCGGCGGGCGGCGGTGGGTCTACCGGCGACTCCCCGCCTTCGCCCCGCTCCCGCCAGCCCCACGCCCACGAAGCGAGCGAAGCGTCGCGGCTGCAGTTCAGTCCGCGGCGCGAAGGCGTGCAAGAGCAGCCGTCGCGGGTGCACTGTCCGGCGCCGTATTGGGCGTTGCAATTGTCTGTAATACAAAATTAATTTATTATACAAAAATATATATGCATCTTTCATAATATTAACGCTAAAATAAAGGGCATTATGAAAAAATGTCACTATTAATACTTCATTTATAGCACAAGTATTAACATGCACATTAATAAGTCACATCAACTCCCTATTATTTATAAAAAATAACATACTATGTAAGAGGAAAATTAAAATATATTTCACTTCCTATCTATTAATTAGTGAATTTACAACAATTACATCTTATTGCTAGAATCCGTATCTCTTCTATTTTTTTGAATAACATATTATATTGGAAGAGATCACTCTTTAGTGAAAAGGCCGCCCTCTGTGCTAGTTTAGCTATATTAGTTTTAGTTTTAAGTAATTTGTATTATTAACTAGCATAGTAAAGTGTTATAAATTAAAAAAAATATATATATATTTCGAGGCACAAATTAAACAAATTCTATTACTGTCATGATCACCATCATCATTGGAAGACTATCTATATCTATACTAATACTAAAAGTTAGAGTTGAGAGTAAAGGAAGTTGCTTGAGTCAACTAGTTTAGTATAAAAGATAAACAAATAAATAAACAGTTCGGAAATCAAACATATAATAAAACATACCAGGACATAAAGGCTGATCACAAGCCACACCGATCCAGTCAGATTCACAACGACAAGTACCTTCTTCGCATTCACCATGATCTGAAAATGTAGAAATGAATATATTTAAGATCAAAAAATTAAATCAGCCGCCCATTCGATAAAAACAAAATGAAATATAACCTATATTACATCGGTTAAGAAATCGTTGAGTAAAATTGTTACAAATAAAAAAAAGACGTGTGGCACTCGGGGACTGCCGCGGTAAAGCTATTGCATGCTATGCCTTCAAGCCACACCTCCGTGCCCGTCCCCGTCGGAGTGGGGAGCGTGAGGTTTTTTCGTTACGGAATTTCTGGATTCGGTCCCCGCGCTCAAGGCCCGCGATAGAAGCTATGCAATAGCTTAAAATGAAAATCTTTCCTCATAATATGTGAACCACTGCTGCAAGCTGCTTCATTGATAGTATTGTAGCTGTGGAGTGCATTCCTAGTAGTCATAATAAATTGTATTATTTTTACTAACATAATTTTTAAGTTATTAATTGTTACTAACAAAATGAGTCCTGGTTGCTTGAATAAATGAATAAAATTATAATAATATTATGTATAGACAAAACAAATGAATGTCGTAGTAGTAAAAGAACTGATAATAATATTAAATGACATAATATGTTGATAAAAACAAACAATTATATCAATAAATATTGATTCATTAATGTTGTTTTAAATATATTTTAATGATTTGTTGTTTTTATTAATGAAATAATTCTTACATATAGAATATATGAATGAAATAATAATTATAAGAACTTCATCATCTTGAATTTGAAAAAATGATATTAAAGAGTTTTTTATTTAATATTATTTCAAGAACATCCTTCTCTTAAAACTATCACTTTCTTAGGAGTCCTAATCTATCTAAATATAGGTATAAAGCTCAAAGGTGACAGACTGACTGACACACATCTATCAACATAACAAACCACTGAACAGATCGGGCTGAAATTTGCATGCAGGTAGATGTTAGGACGTCGGATTTTGACCAATTCTACCCCCGAGGGGATAAAATAGGGAATGAAAGTTTGTATCATGAAATTTTATCTTTTCCACGCAGGCGAAGCTGCGGGCAACAGCATGTTAGAAGAATTGCTAATAAAGACATGCATGATAAATTCAACTAAGAAGTTTATCATGCATGTCTTTATTTTGGTATATTAATTCCGTCTAAAATAATAAAAAATCGATAATTCATAAAACTCACTAGAACAATTAGTGCGATGATCGTTCGACGGGCACGAATACGCCGCGTACGTGACATTAAAGCCTTCCATAGCGTACGCATCGTCTGAGAAGAAATGTATAAGCACACTGCCAGAACGAGCTATGACTTGCCGACTCCAACCGGACTCGCCTTCTTCGAGGACGCCGCTGAAAATAGATATTATAAATTGAAAATCTTATTTACATGGATAAGTTTGATACATAAGTATTAGAGACAGGTTTTTAAGTTTTTAATGCATGAGAAATAAAAATCTTGCGCTTTATATGATACGTGAATTATAATAATATAATAATAGGCAATAGCTATATAACAGAATGCACAAGACATTGAATTCTAATTTAAACTTAAATCTAAAAATTATTCTAAAACATTGTCATAGTATGCCTACATTAAGTAGATAATTCAAACGATATATGAGAATAAAATCCTTATTTTAATCTTATTAAGGTTGATCCTGATTTTTATTCAGTCCATTTTATAATATCAACTTTGTTTATCAAAATGAGGACTATATTCTTCTTAACGGTGAAACAGCAGATTCAGTTCTCTATTCCTCTTGACTACTTGAATTTTCACAATGGTTCTAACTCTTATATCTATAATATTCTTCAGTACTCTATAAACACTCACTCACCTAAAAACGGCCAGCAACCGTTCAGCCCTAACACTGTCCCCGTCATACACATACATGTGGTCCCACCCGCACTCCGTCGCGAAGCTCTCGAGCCGCACCCGTATCGCGGGCGGCCCTGGCCCGAGCCACGGGGGAGATATTAGCCAGGAGCATTGTGTGCTGACGCTGTAGTTGCCAGCGCCATCTGTTATGATGCCCGTCGGTTCGGTCAGCCTGGAATGGGCAGTGGAAGATTACATATTTGAACACTGGTAACATTTTGTATTAATAACATTGCTTTAGTAGAAACACTATGGAGGACGGTGTAACCGAACAACTACGACATTGAGGCCTTCAAAAAAAAAGAGCTTATTTGTCCATAAAAGGTCGGCAAAGCATCTGTAACCCTTCTAGTGTTACAAGTGCTTATGGGCGGTGGTGACCATTTAACATTTAACGGCCCACCTGCTGCTTTGTTTGCTCCGACATAAAAAAAGAAAGGATGATGCTGATACTTTAGATGCACTGTTTGTTGCTTTATATATTGGTTCAAATGTATTTGAATACTAGCAACATTTTGCAATAGAAATAGTTCCCTTTCAATTTTTAAATATTCTTTACAATAACTAATAAGTACATAGTATTCAACAAAGTCGCTTTCCACCATATGTGTGTCTGTATGCTTAGATCCTTAAAATTACGCATTAGATTTTGATGGGATTATTATTCAATAGATAGAGTGATTCTCCAGGAAAGTTTTAGTGAATAATTTGTTAAATTTTAGACCAAGCGGACGAAGTTGCCGGCCGTAAGTTAGTTTTATTATAAACCATATCGTCCAATTGAAATACATTATCCATATGTGATAACAACATCACGGTATCACATGAAACAACAATAAGTTCCATAATTATGAATATAATCTACATTTTTAATCTGTCACACAGTATTCTATTACAAAACACTGCACAATGCCTTGCAGCGACCTTGACACTATCTAAACAATTAAACGGAACAGAGAAATAACAGATGCCCACAGATATTCATTACCATCGGAAAACTAAAATAATAAGCTGATTTGCATTTGGTGTACTATATGTGTAGATTATGTATAAATAATACTAATGATGTATGTGTTAAGTGTATTAATTATGAATTTCAGTTTTTAGTTCGTTTGTTTTTGTGGATGCAAATAATTGAAAGAATGTTTATAAAAGTAGGAAAGTTCTTAAGCATTCTTTAGTGTGTAGATCTCCATTGTATCTGCAAGGAAACAATCCACTCATTGAAGAAGGAATATGAAACAAAAAAGCAGAAATTATTCCTGATATTTCCTAATATTATAAAGCTGAAGAGTTTGTTTGTTTGTTTGAATGCGTTAATCTCAGGAACTACTGGTCTTAGTTGAAAAATTATTTCAGTGTTAGATAACCCATTATGAGGAAAGCTATAGGCTATATATCATCACGCTAAGACCAAAAGGCGCGGAGTCACGCGGGTGAAACCGCAGGGCACAGATAGTCTGATGAAACTAGACAGAGGTGTAGTTTGCTTATGAAACTAATCAACATATGCAAGCAAAAATATTTGTGGGCTCCTTAAACTTAGAATGATTATTCAACAACTGAAGATCAATTCAAAAGGGGTAATATATCTGGAAAGTATTAATAACTAGATTTCAGCCTGCGGCTTCGCCCACGTTTTCAAAGGAAAACCCGCATAGTTCCCATTCCTGTGGGATTTCCGGGATAAAACCTATCCTGTGTGTTAATCCAAGTTGCCCTCTATATGTGTGCTAAATTTCATTGTAATCGGTTCAGTAGTTTATGCGTGAAAACCATACATACATACATACATACATACAAGCCTTTCCTCTTTATAATATAATTATAGATAGTATAGAAGTATAGATTAAAAGGGGATAGGGATTGGCTCTTTGAATGCTCATAATTACACCACTAGTAAGGCACATGAACTCGAAATACAGGAATAAGACAGGAACTGTGTGAATATATAATTTATCAACAGTACAAAGAGAAGTTACATCAAAACCCAATAGAATTTAAAAATATATCATAAATTATAATACATAGATGAATAGTATAGAGATTATGTAAAATACTAATCCACGGCCTAGACTTTATTAGCTATGCCCTGTGGTTTTACCTGCAGTGCTCCACTCCTGTTGGTCTTAGTGTGATGATATATAGTCTATAGCCTTCCTCGATAAATGGGCTATTTAACACCGAAAGAATTTTTCAAATCGGACCAGTAGTTCCTGAGATTAGCACATTCAAACAAACAAACTCTTCAGCTTTATAATATCAATATAGATTTCAATGCCCAGTTTCCTGTCAATTATTGTTAATCTCTAAAGATTTGATTATGCAAGTGATTAATACCTATAAGCAGTATATTAAAAGAAAACCAATAACAATATATAATATTATGTTGTTTATCTTCTAGTAATTTAATTATCATTCAAGTTTAATACCTCATAATTAGTATTAACAGACCAAATTTACATTTTTCATTTGAACATGTTGAAAGATATCAATTTAAACAAGTTTGAATATTTGTTTAATTTATGAATGCAACATATTCATCCCAACAAAAATTACGAATGAGCAAAGAATCGAGATAATTTTTGCATTAGTGAAGTCATACTTCAAATTAATCTAAAAGTGTGTCATAGGGAGATCAAAGTTGTGGACAATCTTCATTGTTAAGCCAATCAGCTGCAATGCACTACAGCTAGAATATCGAGAAAAATATAAACGATATACATTTTATATGCTATACGTAACTCACGATCTAACCTAGAAAGCTGTAACGACCTTTATTTGTTCACTCAGAAGGAAATAACGAAGCCAAAGTATATAATTGGATGATCCTGTATTGATGTTTTTGCAGTCTACTTGGGCATGCTGGCTGTCAAATAAGGTCACTGAACTAGCGAAATTTTCGAGTAAACGTAAAGAAAGGTCTACGTACTTGATCTTCCCACCGCAGTGCTGGCACTCAGGACCCTGCCAGCCCTCATTACACACGCAAGTATCATTTCTACACACACCATTTACACAGTTGCGGTCACTACACCTTGATAGAACACCATTACAAAACAATAACACTATGAGAACTGAACACAAAAAGGGCGAGAACCAAGAACATTTTCGTCTGTATTTTGATTTGAAAAGGAATAAAAACATTTGTAACGACTCTACCATCTTGATGAATGCATTTTCAACGAGTTTTGTTAACTTATTACGAATGTATAAAATAGTCGTGCGTCGTGTAGAATCCGTACGGTACTAGTTGTCAGGGTGCCCATAACACAAAACGTTAAACTCCACACATCGTCATATCTGTGAATGTTACGTTAGCTTAATTTTTTATTCAATGTTATCTTGCATAATATTATATTACAGATCTTTAAAATACGCATAAAGTTTATCCGATATAAAAATGGTTTAAATGTGAGTAATAGTAGATACACATTACTTCTAAAATATATTGCTTTAGTTGCATATTAACAAATGTCTCTATTTTGTTTTACTGTATTAATTATAAGTATGTAAAAATCCAGAAAAAATATAAAACTTAATCACCCCATTAAATAGGGAAATAAAATTTATATAGCAACATTAAACTTTGACGTTTTTATAGATGCAATAGAATACGTCAAAAACATATTTCTTTCAAACAGATAAAAAATAGCAAAATTAAGACAAAAAATTTTTGATTACATTTAATTTAATTTGTGCACGGTTTTATGAGTATTATTTATTTAAAACGTGTTTATCTTTATAAAATTTATAGATGCCAGGTGTTACAGATTGCAAAGCGTTGTGTCACTTTTACATTCGTTTAGAAATTTTCGATTTTCACTAGATGTCGCTAGTGCATTGAATAGGCGGGAATCGTTGTCGTTTTGTATCAGTTTTATGTTGTTATAATATTATTATTATGTATTTTAAAATTTGTATTGAAGTTTTTTAATTTAAAATATAATAAAAAGGTAAGCATTTATATAACACGCAATGCTGGAAAACTTACTAATTTAAATAGAAATCGTGAATATATTTTCCACGACTATTTTTTTAATACTATTTTTAAAGAACGGGTTTTAAACAATTGAAAAGTAGTTTGGTAAGTACTTATAATTTAGTGAAAACTATTAAAAATGTGTTTTTTACATTTTAAAATGCATGTAAATTGTAAGAAAAGATCATAAGAAAAATGTTAACGTAAGTTTATTACTATCTTTTTGCTACCCTCAGATTTGAATATTTTGAATTGTATTTTCTCGTACCCTTCTCGAACCTAATTTAGTGACACGTATTATGTACGTTCTCATTATCGAAACTGTATATTAATTTAAAAAGTTCAACCCTTTTTGGCTCAACTTATGCGTGTACTGCGTAAAACTAACCTAAATCTAAACTTGAAGCATGCTTTCCACAAAAATTAGGTCACGCTCACACCGGAAACCTTACACACAAGAACTACTAAAGTTTTAGTACATTTACAATGACCTAGGCTTATGACCCTAGTCCCTAGAAGCATTTTGATGCGTGGACTTACCTACTTAAATTTTTAACCTATTTCTACAAGGTTTGTAAATGTTTGAAAGTGATGCTTTCTGGAGTGATGGTAAGTTTTAAATTTTAATGTATTTAATTTCGGCATTGATGTAGAATTAATAAAATCAAGGAATACCTATTTCTTCGTTTAAGTTATGAAAACAAAGCTAGACTGAAAGCCTTGGAATAATTTTTTGTCATGCATAGGTAGGTAGATATTATTATAAATGTGTTGTATCTATTTACATATTACGTATTCTGCGATCTATCTGTCTATGCGTGTCAAACTCAAAAAAAAAGACGTGTGGCACTCGGGTCGGGGACTGCCGCGGTAAAGCTATTGCATAGCGTGCCTTCAAGCCACACCTCCGCGCCCGTCGGAGTGGGGAGCGTGAGGTTTTTTCGTTACGGAATTTCTGGATTCGGTCCCTGCGCTCAAGGCCCGCGATAGAAGCTATGCAATAGCTTAAAATACTGCACCGTTTTTCATTCTGTTTTCACCATTGGAAAGCGTGGTTTTTGATAGAGGTTTTAGGATATTTAATTATTAGATAAAGTTGTAAACAACGCGACAACGTGCTGCACTGCACATAATATTATGTCTTTTTTTAAATAAAATTATATTTTATCATAAATACCTAGGTAACTAGTTTAAGTGTGAAATCGAGAGCAAATTATGCTATTTAAAATTAAAATAAATTTTGATCTTTAGATCCTATGAAGCCCAAAAGATTTTTTACTAGTTTATGAAATGCTTATCCCTACCTATTTATAATATTAATATTCTCTTACAGGAAATAAAGAATTGATAGCGCAGTCACAGCGCAGTGTCTTCTCAGTCATTCAAAGGAATAGGTTCCTCCTCTCAAGAAAACTTAACTTACCTACCTAAAATGATATTTCTCTCAATGTGTTAATTTTTTTTTCCAAAAAAATAAGATAATATTAATTATTAATATTTATTTTCTATCATGATTATAGAATAAAATATAAAAAATAAACATTTTCAGGTCATAGGATAGCTGTAGTCCGTATTTGTATTTTCTTTTCGCTGTATTTTTCAAGGGTAGGTACCTATATTATAGGAACTTTTTCAAATTTCAGTAAGGCTTAAATTTGTGCTTACGTTATCTACTGTATGGGATATTACTTTAATTTGACTTGTCTAGTGAACTTGCTCATTGTTTTTTTTTTATTTTTTTATAACCTTTGTTTTATTTTTCAGCCAGGTCCAGCCAGTCTGCTCGAGAATAACGCGTTTTAATAAAGACTAGCTGTTGCCCGCGACTTCGTCCGCGATTACGTCGTTTTTCGTCATTCGTCGTTTAAAAAAAATACGTGACACTTTATTTTTGAATGTTCTTAATTGTCTCTTATAAAATTTAACTACATTAAAATTGAATACTCTGATAAGAAAATCTTAAAATCGGTCATCGAAAATCTGAGGAAAATATGAATGAATGTGATTTAAATTCTACATTACTTAGTAATTCAAATAATAATCTAAATTAAATGTAGATTAACAGTTTGAGCGCACCCTTATAGAATATGTACCTAAGTATTAAATTACGTTAGTTTACATAGTAACTTTACTAAAAACACGATGACTTTCTTTCGCGCTCGGTACCACAAACTAAGCATGTTTGTGGTACGTCGCCCGCGTCACTTGACCCCCCACGAGTTCCCCTCCGTTGCTATGCGAAAATACATTCGTCGCCCTACTGTAGGAAAAATTGTAATACTGTGGCCTGGGCGTTATAACACGCCCAGGGAATTCCTGAGTGCCGATAGACGTCCGTCTATCGGTATTTATACCAATTTTATATTAATATCACCATCTTGAGGAAAAGCTTCTAATGTCAATTTAAAACGCATACATACGAATTAACCTGATGAAACATGTTCTTAAATTGTGAAATGAGTTCAGTTTTAAATTCGAGAAATATTGATTTCTTGTATTCGACTATTCGTCGTAGTCGAATATATTTAAAGAAAATTAGGTTGGCCTTCAGGCAAAAGGGATCCTATCAAATGATAAACTTGACCTTGTATCTTAAAAGTAAGCATGAAAGGACCCTCTGATAATTGTTGAGCACCAAAGGATCATTTAAAACGCACTACTATAAGAGCGAATATTGTCTAAGAACTAAAACGAAACTAAACGAAAAAAATTAGCAGGTTTTATTATTATCGATCTTGAACCCAAAACTGTAGTTAAAAAATTTTTTGTCTGTTTGTCTGTATGTTTGTGCACGCTAATCTCAGAAACGGCTTATCCGATTTAGATGCGGTTTTCACTAATGTATTATGGTAATCTTAATTTAACATTTAGTGTTTATTTCATGTCAATCGGTTCATAATTAAAAAAGTTATGACAATTTATAAGTAATCACGGCGAACATTTGCTAAGGCATTCTATTGTACACTGTACAGTGTACGATAAAACGTAATTTATCTGTTATACGCTACAGTTATTCCTTTACATGTCCAGATGATCATATCAAAATTCCCCAAGGGTTTGGGGGTAAGTAGTAGTAGGGGGGGGGGGGGGTTACGTGCTCTCTCTCTCTTCAGCCTTTAGTTACGTGCGTGAGACAGGAAAGATCTAATTTGGATTTGTTGCTGGATTTGATAAAAACTGAGTATCGGTTAAGCTGATCAGTGGCCTAAAAAATAATATGACATAATTTAAAAGAAATTTTACGTAGAATTAGTTAGGCATTTCTTTTTTGATTTTCGATATTATATACTAATCATAATTTTTAATTACAATATGTAGTAACTATTTGGTATAAGTTAGGCATTTCATTTCTTGATTTTCTTTAATAAGTTGGTACGTAAGTTTTTTAGCTCAGTTTAGTAAGAAATTTTAATAACAATTCTTTTAATTATTTATGGTAGTACGTACCTATTTACTCAAAAATTGTATGTTAAGTAGTAATTCAGCATGGGCGTAGCCACGGTGGGGCTGGGTGGAGCGCTTGCCCTGGCTTTGATCTGGTAGGTACTAATTGTGAAGGGGAGTGGGCGTGGGCGTGGGATTGGGACTGAACGTGGCATATGGCGTGGGAGTGCGAGTGGGCGCGGGAGTGGGAGCATGAAAATAAAAATGAACATGAAAATGATTTTTCATTGTTGCCCCACCCTGAGCCCATGGTCATAGGTCCCATAGTCACTATTCCACGCGAACGGTGTCGCGGGCACAGCTAGTAGACAAATATAATCAGAAAGCTTTGAACTCCTAAGCTCAACCATAAAAGATAGACATTTATGATGTCGGGAGATATTTTTTTATATAATATGGAGAACATTTCTTTCATACTTGATTTCTGTGTAGCTTTAACCATTAAGGTTGCACACGCGACGAAAGCTTAAAAATGGAGTTACTGCTCTGCTCACGAATATGAAAAATAATTGTACCAAGTTTCGTTTAAATCCGTCGAGTAGTTTTTGTTTCTATAACGGTTATACAGACAGACAGACGGACAAAAATTTTTGGCATCCTCGTGATAGTTATTTAGGAAATATATTTCATGTACAGAATTGACCTCTACAGATTTAATATAAGTATATAAGTATACATATATTTAGATTCCAATTTCCATGTAACGTTAAATTCGACTATACAATAACTAACAGACAACGCAGGTTACTCTCGTTTCCGTAAGTTGAGGCGGCTACATATTCGGTCCTCATAACATCACTTTTTGTGAACGAAACGACAGCACGGTTTAATTCGATGCCAACACCATCAGAAAAAAGGAAATATTTTTAATTGTGAAAAAATATTATGATTTACACTATTAATACTATTTTAACATTAACACAAAATATAAGACTGTGAGTGTGTAAAAATAAATCCAGCTAGTTTCACATCACACTTAAGTTTATAATTTATTAGGTATACGGCATGAAAATATATTAATTACCAAGCAATAATCATACAGATAAATACTGAACAAAAGTATTAACAGTCAAAGTATATTTTTACTAACAACATGTAAATGATGAAGGAATAATAATTATCAACGAACTAATGGTCTAAGATCCGAATATAAGTCGAAATGCAACGGCCGCGGCGTGATAATAGAATGAGACCAATTTTATAATAAATTTAGTGTATTAAAAAATGTATTAAAAATGGGTTGACTGGGAAAATCCTGGACAGGATATTTTTTATTAATTATTAAAAAATCTTTTATTTTCATTTTTTATTAATTGCAGTTTCGAGATAATAAAACAATTTTGTAATAAAACAGCGTTGACATAATTTTTTTTTCATCATCCTATCAAGTGAAAGTAACTGGTACCGACATACCTGTTTATACCTTTTTTTTTTTTTTATAGTGGGGAAATCTTCTTAGATACCCCCGGCTCCCGGGGATGGAGCCGTGGTTATGTCGGATTTCTACCGACTAAAACCCCACTCTGTTCCATCGCGCTGCTTTGGACGGAACTGCGGGAACGGTTACGACTCTACCGCGTGTCCCGCCCAGCAGATGCCCGTTTCCAGGCCCACCACTAGAACCCCCCTCGCTGGTGGCTGCAGGAACGAAGGCTTACGCCACCAACGCGCAGACAATGGATCTTTCCCCGCTCCATCATCCGCGTTCCCCCGAACCCCCGACCCCATCACCGTCCGGCCGGAGGGTGCACGCCGGAAGGTCCTCCGATGTGTGAAATACACGTCGGGGGACCCCCCGGCGCACTTTTATAGAGATTATCTCGCAGCCCCCACCTCACCAGAGGTGGCGGCCCTCGGTCCGGCCCCACGGACCGGATTACGAGTTGGCAGACGGCCGTTTTACAGCGGCCGCCGCCCCACACCTCTCTGCAAGAGTCTCCGCGCGTCATCACAATGACGTGTCGGGATCCCGTCCTCCGCTGCACGGCGTGGCTTGCTAAACCAGCGAGCCCGGCGCGCCGCGACCTCTGGCCGCCATCCACCGCCGCATAAAAGCCGGCTCCTCTCTGGCCCACAAACAGGACCTCTGCCGTCGGGTCAGTCGAGGCTTTCCAACCCCAACTGCCGTTCAGCGCCACCTTTGCCTAGTGGACACGGGGTCCGCCAAGCCACGACCTCTGGCCGCCATCCCACGCCGCACATAGCGGCCGCTGGGCCACACCTAGCCCTAGCCGTCGGGCCGGTCGAATCTCCCCGACTCTAAACCAGCCGTTCAGCCCCTCGCTGGTCCAATTTCGCTTCACTCAGAGGGCCATAACTCTGAGCTACTGAGCCCCTCCGCCGCGACAAGGCCTGGACCGTTGGGGGGATACCTGTTTATACCTGCCAACCTAGCCGTTTGTCCCGGTAAATATTAGAAAACGACTATGCCTGCACATTCTGTAGGTTTCATACTTTAAGTCTATTATAAAGTTTTTTATTATGTTGATACTGCAATTAATTTAAAAAAAATGTTTTTTTTTAAATTCATTAAAAATGTCCTGTCCAGGATTTTCCCAGTCAACCCATTTTTAATACATTTTTTAATACACTAAATTTATTGGACAGCGCTAGTCGTCCGCTAAACGGATGAATAAAATAAATTAGTCGTCCGATTACCGGATGAATAAAATAATTTAATCGTCCGATAACATCTATTTATCTATATAGTTAGGTTATCGGGGTTTCTTTAGAGAACTGCCGCACGTATTATAGGTTTTTTGTGGGGGGAGGAGAGGGGGGAGGAGGGCACACGTAGGTATTTGATTTTTTTTTTGCGCGTCGACGGTCCTCCTTCTGTGTAGTTTTTTTATCCTCTTTTAGGCTCCTATTTCTGTGAAGTTTTTTTTTTAAGAAACCTAAACTAACCTAACCTAACGGCTAACCTAACCTAAACTTGATTTTTTTTTTGCGCGTCGACGGAGCCCCGCTTCGCGGGGCTCCTATTTCTGTGTAGTTTTTTTTTAAGAAACCTAACCTAACCTAACCTAACGGCTAACCTAACCTAAACTTGATTTTTTTTTGCGCGTCGACGGAGCCCCGCTTTGCGGGGCTCCTATTTCTGTGTAGTTTTTTTTTAAGAAACCTAACCTAACCTAACCTAACGGCTAACCTAACCAAAACTTGATTTTGTTTTGCGCGTCGACGGAGCCCCGCGAAGCGGGGCTCCTATTTCTGTGTAGTTTTTTTTTTAAGAAACCTAACCTAACCTAACCTAAAGGCTAACCTAACCTAAACCTAACCTAACGAATTGAGGGCGAATATCTCGGCCATTTTTGATTTTAGAGAAAAGTTGTTCCTATAAAACAAGCTTATATTAGCGTAATCTTTACGATAAAACAATAATAAATAGGTGTTATAATGACACCAACTCCATCAAAAATTTTTTAAGTCCTGCGCCCCCTTTGCTTTAGTCCAACCCAACTAGCTTTAGTGTTAAAAGGTTATCTAGTCATCCGAATAATCGGACGATTAAATTATTTTATTCATCCGGTAATCGGACGATTAAATTATTTTATTCATCCGGTAATCGGACGACTAATTTATTTTATTCATCCGTTTAGCGGACGACTAGACACTTCGAAATTTATTATAAAATTGGTCTCATTCTATTATCACGCCGTTGCATTTCGACTTATATTCGGATCTTAGACCATAACCTTTTTGTATTATTGTTTATAAATATAAATTTAAAATATAAATTTATAAACAATAAATTTATAAAGAATAGAAAAAATTCGATCACTAAAGGATGCCGGTTCGAGTCCCGCCTCGTGATCGAATTTTTAAAACACGAAGATTTTTAAAAATGTAACCAATGAACACAATCAATATAAGATTAACTGTAATGGTGTCTAGTTTGACTTAAAATAATAAACATCTACCCTCACTTTTAAAAATGTAGTATATTCACACGAATTATAAGCGCACCTTATAGGGAAGGGAAGATATGGGTTAAAGAGTTAAATAAATAAATAACATAATTATATTCAAATTATTAATTTTTAACATTGTGTTCAGTAGTGTTAACATGTAAATTGATTTGATTTTTACGAAATCACATAGATGGCGCTGAATCAAATTTTTCTTTATACTACTAAGATTCATTAAACAGTTTCTCTGCCCAAATTACGTAAATGACGTAGTTTTTATAGGGTAAAGCTAGATAATAGCGTGGCTTACTCAAAAACAACATTTAAACATGAGTCTTTAGATTGTACGCTGTCGTAGTACACGGAATACGTAAGAAAAGTAAAGGTTCACAGCTCCTCCCCCGGAGGTAATAGCATGATAATATGTATATAAAAGCCTCACCCGACCTGTTAGTAATATTCATGCAAAATTTGTAGTCAATCTATGCAGTACCTACTTTTCGAGATTAGCCCGGACAAACATACAGACAAACAGACAAACAGACAAACAGACCATAATTCTAAAAACTATATTTTTGGCTTCTATATCGATTATAGATCATGGATTATGTATTCTTTTAAAAAAATATTCAATGTACCTACAGTTTTGACTTTCCTACGATTTTATTATATGTATAGATATAGATATGTTTTAAAAACGTTATTTGAACATATACATTAAAAATTATGTAGTTACTTATCTACTAAGGAAAAAAATACTTTAGAGCCGTCTTTAATTTCTAAATTCTTATTGTTTCATTTTCCCGCGTTTTCCAACAGCTAGCTGTCATTGTTACAAAGTGACGTCTGGGGAGCAACTGCAAAGTCATCGAAGTAAAAATGATTTCGAAACAAAAGGGAAAAAAACGGTGTAATTTTCGTGATCGTTCATTTTTCTTATTTTTCACAAAACACTTTTTTTGTTATTGAAACAAAAACAATGAGAGAATGTTTTCTTGGACTTAGGAATACAATCTATTTGTAGCACTTAGTTATAATGGGTCTGCTAATTAGAATGGTAGGCGGTAGAACCGTTACGATATTTTAAATAAAATGTCGTAGCTTTATTTTTTAACTGTTTCCTTGCCCTGGCTTCGCTCAGTTCCTATATAACTAGAATGAAAGCCAAAAGTGTTTTATAATAGATATACCATGTCAAGTAGAAATCGTAAAAGTGTGAAAATTAGAGGTAACTTAGTGATTTTTTTTAATCGAGTCAATATTAATATTTTATGTTTTTGATCATACAGAATCCTCGAAAATATCATCTTGTTTTATATATATTTTATTTTTTAGATTTGGTCTTGAATATTACTCGTATAATTTATTAGAAGATTGGTAATTTTACTTTATACCCACTCTTAAGGAGGGACACATACAAACTTGCAAACATACAGGTGAAGGTATTAAAAGCATGTTAAAAATATATAAATTATAAAATTTAACCTATCTTTTATAATTAATTAAGCGGAAAATCAAATAAAATAGTAAACTTATTACTTACCTATTTTATTAACAGGAGTCACGCAATATAGGTACCTACTACAATTATAGTTTACAATAATTGTGTATGGAGGCTTGACCGATTAATATATTTTTATCAAATTTCAACTTTTATCAGTTCAAATAAACGATTAGATTTTAGCTGGGACTTCGTTGTCTGATAAATAACTTTACTACTACCATGGACCCAATAAAGAATATATTTGTCCATGCTACTACTAACTTTTTATTGTATAATGAAACATATTTACTAATGCCAATTATTCATATTCAGTAGATACCTAGTTGGTACCCAAAATTTTGGAACGAATTTCCCGCGCGGTACGTGCCGCGCTACGTGTAGATATTGGAATTCCTTCACTTTTTCAATTGGGTTTTGAGGTTAAATATTGTTAATTTATTTAATTATCGGTAGGTACCTCCTACCTATAATACTTTTTCTGAGACGAAAGGAACTTCGTTCCAATCGGGTGTCACACACCTGAGACTTTATTTTGTTATAATATATAAATCTCGTGTCACAATGTTTGTCCTCAATGGACTCCTAAACCACTTAACCGATTATAATAAAATTCGCACACCATGTGCAGTTCGATCCAACTTGAGAGATAGGATAGTTTAAACATGTAGGTACCACGGGCGAAGCCGGGGCGGACCACTGGTTTTGTTATAAGTAGGTACCTACTAAAAATATATATAATAAATATAATATAAAAACCTTCTAAAATATAATTTGCTCTAAAATACGCATCTAGGTGATATTTATCGCATATTAAAAAGGATATTAAAGCAGGTAGGTAGGTACAATTATTTAAAACCCACGTGACTATCCCAGTTTATAAATTTAGAAACTGGGGCATATTTACATTCTTATTCCATTGAATAAAGTTTGTATAAATTACCAAAGCGACATTGAATGTTAAATTCCTTTCCCCGATGCGTTACTTCCAATTAATTGATAATAATTTAACATGTTACTAAGGTACCTACTTTGTTATACATATAAAATACTTAGATTAGCAGTTATTATTTTTGACGTGACAACGTCTTATAATTCGATAGAGCCGGCTGCACGCACGAAAAAACATGACTCATGCGGCGTTACCTCGCTCTGAGGCGTTCCATGTAAGGCTTGAAGTGCAAGCGAGAGCGCGGAACGAGCGACAAAGAAGCACAATCGGACGTTGTCACGTTCAACTATCTTCTGTAAACCGACTTTACAGACGACCAAATTTTTTTTCGTATATTATTTATTTTTTTTTATTTATTTATTTTATAACAACGAAATAAATTTACCATAAAATGTCGTGGTAAATATATCTTTCTCTTGTCCTCTTTAATAAAAAAATACCTATGAACTAAAAAAACTTTTTCCATAGCCCACATAAAAATCAAATTAAAAAAAAAAACGTCAAAAAAGCCGCCAATTTCCAAGCGCGCCAATACCGAATTGGCGGGCTGTCCCCCCACGAATGCAGCTGCGTTGCCAAGGTCAGTGTTCAGTGCTATTGTGGAGTGCATTGCCCAAAGTGCACGACCAAATATACGTGCTTACACAGTAATGCAGGCACGCACACACGCGCGGCGCGTGCATGTGTGCGGCTGTAAAAACTAAAAAGTGGCCGAATTGTGCGTCAAAGATTATGCGAGAAAATCCTGGTTAAATTTAGTTTGTCGCAAAAATCATGCGATATAATAAATATTATAACAAATGAAATAGATAAATAAATAGATATCCCTATATGAGATCGTTATTGTATAATTATAAACAGATCTATTAAATAGGTGCTAGAAAGTTAGAAACGATACGACATAACGACGAATCCTATGTGATAATGTTATTTTTGTAATAAATATAAATATTATTTATTATAATAATCTGAATTTATTGAACTTAAAGGAAGTAATAATTCATAGCACTTTTCCGCTCACATATTTTAATTTAGCTAACTAACGGAACTCTACCAATTAAGTACATAACTCAATTTATAGCAAAGCAATAAAACGCGTCACGATTCTCTGCAGAAACCCTTAATTCGATATAATTGTCCTCCCAGAGGCTCGTTAACCGAGTGTAATTTATGACTTGTTTATCATATTTAATCTTTGCCCTTGAAAATAAAACAATAAACAACCCCGAATTACACACATACACATCGCAAGTAAGTCAAGAGCAAGTGAGTAAGGTCATGGTTAACTCTTTTGACATTCGGATGTTTTCGGTTTCGTTCGTCTGCGTTTGCGCACGTTTTCTTTTTTTGGTGCGGCAGGCCTTTGTTGGGATTTTTTGTACGATTTGTATTTTATTATATTATGTACGGTTTTGACTTAGAAAGGGGCAGTGTTAGAACATTGACACACCTACTAAACATATTTGGGTCGGAGCTTTGAATTGATAAAATTTTGTTTGCAGTTTTTCATAAGTATCCTGTTTGAAGTTTCCTGTGATTGTTTGCAGTTTTTTGGTTTAGGTATATTTATAGTTATCAATCTAATGAGCAGTCTAACAAAAATTATGTGATTCATTCTTTAATCAAAGTTAACTTTTAAAATTTGGTAGGAAGATCATAACTATAGGTAGGTTGTACATAATATACATATATACCTATTAAAATTATTTATAGGTACACAAACAACATACCTATTTTCATTGTTGGTAGGTAAATAATAATATATAAAATATAAACAAGGAGATTTTTATTAGTGCTCATGGATATTAGTCCCTATATGGTTAAACTTATTTAAGCTCGCCCTTAGCTTTAACGCAGTTAATATTGCAAAGAAAATCACCGCTTGTTTACGACTCTTCAATTTCAGTTTAAAAATAAACTTCGCTTTTACTCTCGACAAAAATGCCCACGAAATTGAGCCCGGTTCCAGACTGGTTTTGGCGGCAATCGCAAATCTCCAGCGCCATTTTGAATTGTTACTTTTTTTGAAACCTCAGCCTTGAAGGCAATTGCTACAGCCCGAGGACAGGCATATTGTTTAAAAACGAAATTATTTCAATAATTACGTTGTATTGTGGTTTTTGGTTTTGTACATTTTCGGTTAACTTGTTATTCAGTATTTTTTGTATGGAACGTGGCAGTTGGTGGATGTGCCGTCAAATTAGCGTATAACTTTTGTCATACATTTTCACGAGAAAATTGGGTTTTGAGGTTAAAAGTATAATGCTTTTGACGTAATAAATTAACCGGTTCTTGCGGTTTCTTTGTCGACGCATGCGTAGATACACGATATAATTAATATAAACTGTAATTATTTTAACTGTAAGATGTCACGTGAATGAATGTCTCATACTTTATTTATTTTCATAGTAGGTATTATTGTCGCAACCCGTCCTTCTTTAGTTAAGTCAATGTAAATATTAAATTATAGGTATGCGATATATTATACCTACAATATGGTCTCGATTGCTCGTTGAACCATTTTGCTTTGGGTAAAGACAAAAACTTATTTAAATATAGTTTGTATGCTTTATTTCTTAAATATCATCATATTTATAAGTAATTAGATTTCAAAGAAAAACCCGCATAGTTGCGTTACCTATTCTTGGTCTTCAGCTAGGGGGTACCTAGCTGAAGACCAAGAATAGGTAACGCCACCATAGTATAAATTATAAAACAGTCTCTTTCTCTGTCCCTATATACCTTTGCTTTTCAGTTTTCTTTCTTTAAAACTACGCAACGGATTTTGATGTTTTTTTTTTATTCAAGAGGAATGTTTTAGTATGGTTTATTAGGTTTTAGACAAAACGGACGAAGCCGCGGGCGGTAAGCTAGTTTATTTTAAAAGTAGTATGCAAATAAATGTTAGGACTCTAGGTAGAGTTTCGGTAAAAGGAAAAGCTATAAAATACTAGCAAACCCGGCGAACTCCGTTTCGCCACCAGAGACACCTTTTCTTTGCTATAAACCTCACGGAGCCCGAGACCTTTCCAACGAATGCAAAACCGTGGAAATCGGTTCGTGCGTTCTGGAGTTATAGCGTCAGGAAGGAAAACAAGCCTTATTTTTATATAGTAGATAATTTAAATGTTAATAAAATTGGCTCTCAGTCTGTCTATACAAATTTAAAAATAATAGGGAGTAGAAGAAAAAAATACATTATATTTCCTACCTTCTTGCTTAATTTTGTAACGTAAAAGTACATTTAAAAATTGTAATAACATATTCCCTATTAGGAAAGTAAATTTAAAAATTGTAATATATTCCCTATTAGGAAATGTCCTGCAATCGTATTATTCTAGTACTAGTTGCGCTTCGCGGTTTCACCCGCGTGGCTCCGCTCCTGTTGGTCTTAACGTACAATGATAATATATAGCCTATAGGTAGGTACTCTATAGCCTTCCTCGATAAATGGGCTATCTAACGCCAAAATAATTTTTCAAATCGGTCCAGTAGTTCCTGAGATTAGCGCTTTCAAACAAACATACAAACTCTTCAGCTTTATAATATTGGTACCTATAGGCTATAGATTAGCTTTGAAGGTAACCTAACTATATTTTGTCACGTAAAATGAAATTATCAAGGCATAAATAAAACAACTTTTATATGAAAAAAAACAACTTTATTAAATCAAACCTTACATCCAACTTCAATTTTGATATAACCAATAGGAAGTATGTAATAGAAATTCGTGGTATGCATAAATAAAACAACTTTTATATGAAAAAACAACTTTACTAAACAAAAGCTTTATATTCAACTAGGTACCTACACTTTTGATATAAACAATATACCTACTCTATCAAAAAATATCACTACATAGTATAAAACAAAGTCGCTTTCTCTGTCCCTATGTCCCTTTGTATGCTTAAATCTTTAAAACTACGCAACGGATTTGGATGCGGTTTTTTTTAATAGATAGAGTGATTCAAGAGGCAGGTTGTAGTATATAATTTATTGGGTTTTAGACAAAGCGGGCGAAGCCGCGGGCGGTAGCTAGTATTCTTATAATACTTAACAAAGATTTGCTTCATAGTACAAAATATAGCGTAGCTGTCTTCGTAGTTGCAGAACGACGTGCCACAGTAGACAACAACAGAGCAGTTCCAAACAACAACAACGAACTTCATAGCTGTACTGGCTGCACCCCGCGGTTTTACCCGCGTTGCTCCGCTCCTGTTTGTCTTAGAGTGATGATATATAGCCTATAGCCTTTGTAGATAAATGGGCTATCTAACACCGAAAGAAATTTTTCAAATCGGAAAAGTAGTTCCTGAGATTAGCGCGTTCAAACAAACAAACTCTTCAGCTTTATAATATTAGTATAGATTCAGAAATACAACTTTTTAACAAGTAGGTATTGCTTGAAAAACATTTCTGTAGGTAGGTATATATATATGAAAGTAGCAGAGTCGCATTACGAGGAATTTTACAAGAATACTCTTGACCCGTATGAGAATTTAGAACTTTACAAATAAACAAGTGACCCACCCGACATTTTGCACTTTTTACAGTAAAAATATCACCCCATTAGTGAGACAGTGTATAAATAAATAAAGTGTAATTTATAAATAAATAACTGTAATGTCACCAATCCTTGATAAGTCTACAAAGTTTGAATTAAATCTGTTCATTTAAAGTGGTTCAAAATCGATTATTAAGGAGTCAGTTACATACAAACATATACAGGTGAAACGTGTTAAAAGGTACCTAATAAGGTATGTATGTATGTGTTACCGGAAATGTATGTAATCCGTCATTGTATACAATTCCTAGGAAATGTACCTATGTAATTCCTAAAATCCGGAAATGTGTGAAATAAATTGTTTTATACACATTTCCTAGGAAATCTATACATTTCCTAAATAGCTATCGGAAATGTAAAACATTTAAGATATTGATATGTCGCAGGCAAATTGTATTATCTGGCCGTTTACAAACGGTCGGCATTTTGTAGTACTAACTATGCCGATAATTCGTAATCAGAAATTTTTGGTTTGGATAAGGGGGTGGGTTAGGTTAGGTTCGTGTTTTTTAAAACTACACAGAAATAGCTCGCGACCGTCTTTTTGTAGAATTTTGGATTAAGACGAATTTTCGGCATATTAAAACAGCTAGCCGTAATGTAATACGGCGGATTATACAATCCGACTGCGCCAAATATACGCGGGGACAGCGGGACGAGGGGACTGATTACTTGCCAAATAAAAATTTGATTTTATAAGAATAAATATAAGTTGATTATGTGATATTTACGTTAAAAGTTAGATAGTTGATTTTTAAAATGTTAATCAGTAAGATACTAATATGAACATAATATTATTATAATTTTACGGTATGACTGTTACCCGATTGTATCAATAAGAGCTATAATAAAAAAAAATAACAACGTGTTTTATTACAGAAAGCATTTACTTTACACATTTCCTAATACGATATTGGAATTGTATACAATTCCTAGGAAGATTATACATTTACTAGGATATGCATGCATTAAATAGTTTTTTAAACACTATTTTATACATTTCCTAAATGGTATCGGAATTGTACACATTTCCTAGGAATTGTATACAATTCCTTGATTTCATACATTTCCGGTAACATAATATGTTAATATGTATTATGTATATTATAAAACTACGGTCTAAGAGAGAAAATCGATACCAATAGGGGATTTTCGTGACGCTCAAAATTAAATTACAAAAAATCTATGGTTTATAAATTTATAATATCTATGATTTAGGTAAATTTTTTTGAATTAATTTAGGGGGTTCGATTCCCACTGTCAGCAAATTATTGTATTACCTACCTAAATGAACATTGTGTTTTTTTTTTTTAATTTGAGTGTGATATTATGAGATATCTATGTAAATGACACATACTTAGGTTACATGTAGGTACATGTTAGGTAGGCCATCAGTAGTGAAGTCCGTGTCCCCTAGTGGGGTAAGAGGCAGATGCATTGTGCATACCTACATTTGTTTCACTGATCGATTTTCTTTTATGGACAAGTAGGTGATCAGCCTTCTGTGTTCTGCCTTCTGTCTCCACCGGGAATCGAACCCAGTATCCCTCGGTTTTACGCACACGTGTTAACCATTAAACCAAGGAGTAGGTAGGTCATTATAGTTATCATTAATTCTTAGAATAATAGTTTTTCATATACTTACTAGAGTTGGATTGGATATTGATCATACTTATGAAATGTATAAAATTATTTTTTCCTAAGCCGGATGTCTGCTACGCCCGGGTTGACCTGTGATAAAAAATATAACCTATTTACGGCTACAGACTTTTTAAAATCGATCGAATAGTTTTTGAATTTAAGCGAAATAAAGGCATAGGTACATATTATTGTGTGAACATGAATTTTGTATTTTCTAGTGTTTAATTTTACGCGAGTATTACATATTTAGAAATTAAAGATATTAACGGATTTTATTTTTTTCGGGAAAATAATAAAATGAATAAATCGCGTTTAAAATCCGTTAAAATCTCTTTCTAAATGAATTGTATCTAAACGCCTGAACAAACTTAGAAAACACCTTGTTTTTTTTTTTGAAAAGATAGTGAATTCTGTGTATATTCTTTACATATTTTAGGTACTTATTAATTACCTTTTTATTTCACTAAGGTGGCTATTTATTCGCCTATATTCAGGTACCATTTGACAAATAAAAAGTAAAACAGGTTTGATTCCTATATCAATCTGTGATGGGTCTTTGAACGAAAAGGTCAAAAGTTTGTCATTTTGCCAGGCTTATTTAAACTTGCTTCTCAAAATATATCTCAATTGAAATTATCAGTAAGGTAATAAAAAATATTGTATTATACTTGCGCCTGCAAACCCTTGAGGAAATGTGTGAATAAACAAAATAAAACAAAACAAATCAACAAATGAAAGAAATTTATTGTATACAGGTTTTAAACATCCTCCCACATTCTTACTCCTTCCTAACCAGCCATTTCGTTACGATATTAACGCAAAATATAAACGTCTTAAGGTAAAGGTATTACATAATATGAAAAACATTTCTCCACGTCAAAATGATTACGCAAGATACATAGTTATACGTAAGAAAGTGTACACAACTGTGTAGTTACAATTCCGATCTACAATCAACTCCATTTTCGTCGCCTAGCGACTCTTTTGATTTGGACGTCAATACAATTTTCAACATTTTACAAAATGTCAGTCGAATCGTAAGCTTAGCTTTCCAAAGACGATTTTTCTAAAAATTTGACTAGATTCAATACAAATGTTAAGCCAATCGCATTATATTCGCCAATTGTGTCAGTGTATAGAAAATAATAACCATCACTATTCTTACTGAGGAAGTGAACAATATATATCTATAATAAAGTAATGGAGTCGCCGCTCAGCGAATTCTATCTGTAAACTAAACAATAATAAAAACTAAAGGAACAAAAATAACAAAAAAGGCGTGTAATGTATATTGAAAAAAATATTCCATTAAACTTGTACATACTCAATAATTAAATAACAATATTATAATTTGATCTTGTTAGTTCCTTTTTTGTTATAAAATATTAAAAAAAAAACATGAGCTTTCAACAGTTTCTACCTTATACATTGGTCCATTACCTAACTCATATTTCTATCCAATCACAAATAAAATCTTTTTCCACAAAAGACAACACTCAAACGAAGAATAAGTTCCCCAGCAATGTGATGTGATTCTTTAAGCGTTTATCAAATAAATACACCATGAAAATATCTTGAATTTTTTTACAATATAAGTTCAATAAAGTTAACATTATATTTAATATGTCTAAAATTAAATGCTTTGTGTTGTACATAATTTTTCAACGCGGCAACATTACACGTCCGACGTCTGCCACTTGCGCGGCGTTACAAAAACCTTTCATCTCACGATTATTCTAATGTATAAAGTATTGTAATAATAGTACAATATTTTTTGTTTAAAATTAATTTTCTAGAAATACATACAGATATAAATGGAAAACAATTAGTGAAGCTTACATTTAGAAATAAACATAACCTTACGTGTCGTTCTGCAACCGGAGACGGGCTACAATGATCCGAATTGAATTATCTTCGATTGAAAAACGACATTTATATACAAGATACAGTCACACAAACAAACAACATGTGTTTACGAATGCTTAGAAATAAGATCTGGCAATGTCTTTTAAGAATTGATGGAGTGAAAATCTTCGTTTGATTTTTTGGTTTACAACGGTCTCGGTATTTTTTATGTGGTTTTCCACTACGCGTCTTGCGTTACAAATTGCGCGGGAAAATATTTTCGTAAAAAATGCAGAGCGTGGTAAACCAAAAGACAAGTATTTGATACAAACGAGTCTCATAGAGAAATGCGTATAGGGATAAATGATTGCACACAGTAACCACCTCGTATCTATCAATTAAATTTTAATAAAAAAATGCAACTTCCATTCATTGTCTTTTTGTTCTTAGAGCGGCCGATGACAGCTCAAGACTAAACCTAACCCTTATTGATTTTAATACGAAAAAAAATTAACAAAATATTAAACTCCTACCGCCTAACTATTAATCGAATGTTACATTACGATATTAACTAAAATTCTTAAAAACTATGTGGAAAAATGATCGAACAATATACAATAAAAAACGATTCACTAATAATCCAGTGACCTCTGACGGAGAATCGAACGTGGCGCTTTGAAATGTCATTTGGAACGGCACGAGGCGTTTCGTGAAGGGAAACGGAAAGCGTTACGGAGATCACTGTCAATAACATTTACTGTAAGGCGGCGTATACCATTTGTACAGACCGACCAGCGCTAAAAGCACATGGCATATTCTACATATCAGTCGCAATTCTCTTTAATCGCAATGAACCCCAAACACTGCACAAAACAATGACATGTATAACATCTCAATATAATATTATAATATAATATAAGGTTATTTAGAAATAAAGCCACTTAAAAATTAACTAACGTTACAAAATAAGATTAAACAACATAATGATTTGTTCCCGATGCGCGAAGTATTTATATTATTATTAAAAAAAATCTATTAACATTCTAAACGGAATGTTCATTAATATCTACATTCTCTTTGCAAATTGTCCCATCCTATTATCTGTACAAACTTATACAAAATAACGTTTAGCTAACAACGAATGTCTAGCGTCACACATAGATTTGTGTACGTATAAAAAAATAATTGTTCGCTTTTTAAATTTAGAACATGGAACTAAGGAAAAATGCCGCGAAAATTTGACACGTTTTGTACTGGAAAAGACTTTTTGTTGCCATACGCGAAAAAAAAAATAAAAAATACTTTTAGTATCATTTAAATGTTAAAATCTGAGAGATTTTCGCGCAATTGTATTTCTCCTAATGTTTTTATAAAATGCGGTCTGGTGGGCTGTAATTAACACGATTTTTTACAAACGATAAATGCAAATAACAATTGTTAAATATTTACGAGCATAAAACGTTAAAAAATGTGAAATATAAATAAAAAGGGCTGATAAAACACATGATCTCGACTAGTAAAATTTTGAATATAAAATTTTTGTTGATTTTTCTATAGAGCCTGATGTCGACATCTCGGCATTGGATATGTATGGCGATTCGGATATTTGTAAGTCCCCAATCAAATAAACAATAATTTCTCCCCAAACAAAACGTAATCTATGTCGAAATGTCGAGTCCAGCTCCTAAACCTATTTTTACATCACTCGTGGTCTCCGAAGAAAAAATGTACGACAATATTTTTTTTAACTTGTATATAATATATGTATAATTTAGTTACATACACAATACAAAGATTTCTTAATTTTGTTGAGGCTCACATTTACACATAACTTACAATAAGTAGTCGTATGATAATTTATATCCAAATATTATTTACCTAACATTATGTCGGAGAGCGTATACATTTTCACATTTCATACCTCCATAATATACTTTCGATTGAACACCAAAAAATGTCACAAATTTGAAGATATCAATTTTTTTGAGGTTTTTTTTTGCGCTAATTTTTAAAGTCGACAAGAATATATTAATGATTATTCATATTTTTGTATAGTCGATAAAACATTTAAAACTTGGACCATGAAAAATAAGAATATATCTCCTTAAGATACAATAATAGTACATAAAATATATATATAAGTTCACTAGTATGTATTTATGTACGCGCATGATGGCCGAAGGGCCGACGCAAACCGCATCCGTAATACCTAAATATCACATTCAGTAATATGGAAATCCACGTGCTAGCTTACACACAGTTAAAATTACTATTTTTTACAAAATAATAATTGCACATAAGTCCGAACTTAGCTTTCGTCGAAGCTCACAGAAGTGTGTCCGTCTCTCTCTCGCGCGCCGCGACAGAGAGAGACCGGTGACCGTTCCCGCCGTAGCTTATAATTTCATTCAATATATTACCTATCTAATTATAAAAACACCGCACAAAACTTGCGATAATTCACTTAATAACATTTACACTCATAGCTAGCTTTATAATTAATTTGTTACATTGTTTTTTATTACTTAAAAATATTTAAATAGTTGATTTCATAACATTAACTTTTGGTTGTCTTTTACTTAAAACAATTTCAAAAATCGAGGCATTCGGATTTGGGTGAATTTCGGACAACCTGTAGGGCGAAGCGCAGCGTCATTCCGCGCGTCGCGGGAGTATTCCGGCCCGGCCTGTATGGGCACATGCGCTGGCGAGCTCACGGCCCGCGAACGCTTCGCTTCGGAATAACGCTGCGCGCCGCGCGATATTAACCCGACGACCTACCCGTCACGGGCGTCTAAACTATTTAATTGTGATCGCATTAGTAAAGCTGTGTATTGAACTGGTTGTGACATAGGTAACTATTGTGATATTTGGTGAACGCCGGGGGGAAGCGGGAAAGCGATCGAGTAAAAAGAAACTTTATTGTCACTACAACAGTAGGCGCCGAGCTACCGGCTACGGAATGTACACTACTACCGCGGAGCGGCCGGCCCGGGGCCCGCTCCGGCCTTCGATGGGAAATCATTGAAAAACTTATCGAAAACGAGGTACAGTTTAGTAACTGAAAATGAATCGCCGAAACGAGGGTAGTTCGAGGTGAACTGGCGTGAAACACGCGCGAGAGGTACACAATGATTCGCACAGACATTCGGGAAGGGAGCGAGCGGGGCGTGCGGCTCCCGCGCACAGGCCGCTCGCTCCCCGCGCGGGGCGGGCTAGCCGGCTCGCGGCGTGGCGCGGGGCTGCGCGGGCTAGGCGGGGTGCGGCGCGGGGTGCGGCGCGTGCGGGGGGGGCAGCGCGCCGGCCGGCTCGGGCGCGGCGGGCGGCGTGGGCGTGCCGTTGCGCGGCCGCAGCTTGTCGGCGCGCAGCCGCTGCACCGCCTCGCGCATCTCGGCCGCCAGCTGGTGGTCCGAGTCGAGGCGCGGGCGGCGCGCGGCGGGCTCGTCGTCGGGCTCGCCGGCCAGCCGCCGCAGCAGGCTGGGCGCCTCGCCGCGCGGCTCCGCGGTGAGCCGCTGCAGCAGCGCGGCGCCGGGCCGCTCGAGGCTCGAGCGGATGATGCCCTCGAGGAAGGAGCCGTTGGCGGGCGGCGGCGCCTCGCCGCGCAGCCGCCGCATCATGTGCGACGTGTACAGGTCGGAGGCGGGCGGCGCGAAGCCTGCGCCGGGCCAGAAGGGGTAGCCGGCCGGGTAGCCGGGCGCCTCGGGCCCGTTGAGCCCGTTCGTGAACGGCTTCGTCGGCGGCTTCATAGGCGGCTTCGGCGGCTGCGGCTTCGCGTCCTGCTGCGGCTTCGGCTCGCGCTTTCGCGGCCGCATCAGGTGCCGCTCCTTCACTTTGTATTCGAGGGTCGAGTGCGGCACGCCGTAGTAGGAGCCCGCTCTGTGCACGGACATCTCGCCTCGCTGCACGGCCTTGACCGCTTCGACGAGGCTGTCCCTGTCGTAGTTCCGATACTTGCCCCGTTTGGGCCGCGTGCCTTTGCCGCCGGTCGCGGGCTGTCCATTGTTCGTCGCTTTCGAGTTGCTCGGTACGGCGTAATTTCTCTGGTTATCCGGCGGCGTCTTGATTACCGACACGTGTCGGTCGGGCGCTCGCATGTAAGACAAGTCGAGTTGGGGAGGCCTATCGAGAGGCTGTTGAAACTTTTGGCTTATGCTTTTCGCGATGACGTCGCTGATGGACGTGAGGAGGTGTTGCGAGGCCGGCGGGTCGGCGAACACCGAGGGCGGAAGCAGCAGCTGCGAGGGCGGGTTGAGCGACGGCTGCGGGGGGAGGAGCGGGGTGATGGGGGTCACGGGCGTGGTGACTGGCGTGGCGGGCGATGAGCTCTTATCATCGGGGGGCGGGAAGGAGGGTATCTTGAGGATGACGGAGGAGGGCGTCTCTGGTTTCTCAGGGTCGCTGTCGGGGTCGGACTCCTGGGCTTCGGGTGCGAGGCCATGCTTGTTGACCTTGTTGCGCAGTGTGGAGCGCGGGATGCCGTACACTGCGGCGGCGCGGCGCGTGCCGAGGCGCCCTGACTGTATATCTCTGAGGGCGGACTGCAGCTCGTCTTCCGTGTAGTTGCGCCGCGTACTGTTGCCGGCGCCATCTAGCGCGGAACGTTTTAATCTGTAACAAGTGACGGTTACGTTTCAGATGTGCTAAACATTAAAATCTATAATATGTGTTGTATACGTTTTTACGCAATAGAAAGAAAAAGAAAGGAAAACTGTCAAACTGTTTTTTTTTATTTCCTACACCTTACCAAGTTTAAAACATGAAAGAATAAAACCTGAGGAATAAAAGTTTAAGGGGTGTGCCAATAGCTCTAATTTGCTTTTATATATAACTAGCGACCCGCCCCGGCTTCGCACGGGTGCAATGGCGGCCGGCCGGTACCGCCGCAAACGCTACGTCCCGCAATTTTTAAATCTGTAATATCTTCGAAAATATTCACTTAAATCATACGGTGTAAAGGGCCATATAGATCTATATTAAATGAACAATGTATTCAAGGTATTTAATTGGTTAAGGATTAATGCTGTATTGGTTAAAATCGCTTCGAAAATTAGCCATTATTTGTCGTAAAAAGTAAATGACAAAAAAAAAGTTATTGTGGGTTATCCATAAGTGATAGACATATACCACCGCGGACTTTTCTGTAGACCTTTTCAATGTGTATAATACTTAGTACATTATTTTGATAAAACTCGTAGGGTTCAGCCTGCGTTTGCAATGTAAGCGGAAAAAAATGTAATTTTTTACGACATCACTATTTGATGGATGTTATTATACATATAAACCTTCCTCTTGAATCACTCTATCTATTAAAAAAAACCGCATCAAAATCCGTTGCGTAGTTTCAAAGATTTAAGCGTACAAAGGGACATAGGGACAGAGAAAGCGACTTTGTTTTATACTATGTAGTGATGATGTAACTTGCGCTTATGCATCGATACCACTAAATATTGTGATACCACACTTCAAATATTCATATTATTAAGCTTATTTTCTAAGTTGTTGATTCTCTAGATGATATCATCAAATCATGAATTTCTATTGCACATTTCAGCATGTTGTTTCATTACTACAATTACAATGAAGGTACTGATTTATCATCCCAATTTCTAATACTTTCTCTGCAAACCAAAATTGCTCTTGTAGATTACCTATTAGATATCTCATCTACATTTCTTAATAATTAAAGAGTTTAAATCAAATTAATTATAATTCATAAACTACCGTGACCTAGTTTTAATTTCATTTCTGCAGCAATAATTAAAAAGTTTCAAAACAAAACCGTGACACATAGCGTTTGAAAGCGACAAAGGCATTACATTGTTTGACTTTAATATGACTATTTGCTCAATTTATTTGTAAATCCGCGCAAACAGACATGTTGATATAATTCCAAAACAAAAGAATGCACTTGCAAAATGATTCATAAAAGTATATAGGTCAACAGCTGGTCAACAACCGGCAATCGTTTAAATTCAATATTTCAAAACAGTGCCCGTATTAAATGGAGATAACGCGAAATGCGAAATATTTACTTGTCCACCCGATAACGGTCTACTAAGAATGCATCTTTATCTTTTTCCATTCGTCTTTTATTTCCGATTCGGTTCGCATCGAATTTGAACGCTGAACCTTCATTATACGGTTTAGAATCGTTCGCGTCGAATCGATAGTCTTCGGTTTCATCTTGCATTTGACTTTCTTATTTTTCGCCACCGTTGACACGGAATATGAAACCTTATTATTAAGCTTTTGGGTCATTTTTTCCGTCGCCCTTATCGGAGCGGCGGCGAGGATGCAAGGTCGATGCACCGTCGACTATCGATGCATTTTTATTTGTTTTGGCGAGTCACACGACCCACATCGCGGTCCCCGAATGAATTTATTCAGATATCGATTTGATATTGCGCATAATATCGATGCTGAAATCGAGACGTTCAGTCGACTCGAGATTCTTTGAGATGTAGTGAAATTTAGATGTAACGAGCGTCCGATGTTGTTCGCCGATGCATATAACTTAATGATATGGCCTTTGTGAAAATTTGCGGATGGCTACGTTTTATGTATATGATAATTGAATCTGAACTTATGGTGATAGAATTCAGTTTCCTTCGAGAATCTTCCATATTCCTTATACTATTTATATACAATACTAGCTTCTGCCCACGACTTTGTACGTGCATCCCCGTTTTTCCCCGTTCCCGCAAGAATTTTGGGAAATCCTTTCTTAGCGTATGCCTACGTCCTAACATCTACCTGCATGCCAAATTTCAGCCCGATACGTCCAGTGGTTTGGGCTGTGCGCTGATAGATCACTATATCAGTCACCTTTAAGTTTTATATAATATATATAGATTAAGCTAACGTTAGATTGCAATCGATAAAAACGATTTTCGATACACATCCTCACAATTTCCTTCGTTGGGTTATTTAGCTAGAAACGCCGACAATTCTCCACGAGGCGGGAAGAATGTATGAATTTCACAATCTCCTTGACACCCCATTTCTTAGGAGGTGAGAAGATTTTTTACGTGCTCCCTCGAGAGGGCATTGTTAGGTTTGCATATATGAACTTGGGTAATGACTTAGACGCAATTTTACTAGAAGATACCCTAGGGCCTAGATGTACTGTGAAATATGGAAAAGGGATTTTCCATGAAATTGTTCGTTTGTAACAAAAAGTGTATCAGAATTCGTTATTGTTAATAATGAAAGACCTAGATAGTAAACAGTTTATCCAGATTGGTTCATAATAACTAAAAACTACAGCTAATAAGAATACAAAATAATGCAATTTAGAACTAATTTTAAAATAGATATGCTAAGATTTGTCATAATTTATTAATGTAACCCAAAAACATTTTGCACTATAATAAGAAATGTATACAAAAGACAGAATGATTCGATTAAGCGGCAAATATATTATGTCATCTGTCTGCAGTCTTGATAATACAGGAAATTAACAATGAATTGAGGACTTGAATGAAAAAGATGATTTGGTTTATTATTCAACACAACTGTAGGTACCTTCCTATAGGTAATTGGTTTTCGGATTGTGATGTTGAAAGGCCTTTAATTTCCTTTAAAATAATGACCTAGTAACTTTACTTAAGAAATATTAAAACTAAGATCATAAAATTGATTTACAATTAAGTGCTGTAGTCTTTTAGTCTGACTTATTTTTGTTTATATTAAGTTATCAGTAATTTGTATAGTACCTATGTTATAGAGATCTACAACACTTTTAACCAAGAAAAAAAGGATGTTCAAATGACTTAATCGTAGGTAAGTATAATAACTTTAATATTTTAGATCACTTCAGAAAAAAATCCCTGACGTACCTATTTAGGTATATGGGATGAGCAGCTAATTATTGTACGAAAAATTTAGCAAACTTGTAAGTTTTATTTTGTCTGTAGGTAACCTTTTTCTTATTTAGGTACAAGTAAACCTAAAAAACAGTAATAATTTATCCTGACTAAACTAATAAGCTTTATAATCCTGACTAAACACACATTAGGTAACCATACTATTTCATAATCTCATTTCGCATATCTTGGTCAATCGCATGAATGCGTCAAAACAAATAAAAGTTCGTATGTCCGTCTGATAAGTCGATGTATTTCGCAAAACATTCGTCACGGAGCGATGGCACAATAAAACGGTTCTTGACATCCAATTTGATAATGCTTTCTTTGTAGTTTAAATGTTCGTAATGGCTTATCTTGCGTTTTAATGGAGTTAAAATGATTTTTGTAACAATATATTTGTTTTATTTTTATGATTATTATTAATAGATTAAAAGATTATTATTAGATTAAGGGCCGATTTTTCAATGCCCAGATAAACAGCTAGATAGACTTTATTCTTCAGTTAACAAAATATTCAATTTTTCAATAGACGAATAGGACTTATCTATCGAATAACTACGTTATTTGAGGAATAAATCTATTTGCCGCTCCAACGGCCAGATAGCGCGCTATTCGACGGATAGGCGTTTGAGTTGACAACTGACGCGTCAAATTTGGGATATTTTCGTATGTCATAACATAGAGCGTAGAATTATTAACAATTAAACCTCTTTCTATATAATTATTATCAATTAAAATCATATTGAAATTGATGTTTTTTATAGTACTGATGACCATGCCATTGAAAATTTGCCGAACGCTGCCTTTATGTATGTCGTTTCCATCGTAAAATATATAAATTGAAACACAAATTTAACCAAACTCTTTACTCGAATCAAAACAACAATCAACAATCATAGAAGACAAGAGCAATACAAGACAAACTTAAAATGCACTCCTGACGTGAGTCATAATGACGGTTGTTGACAAATTGCAAGAGTTGACTCTATCCCGCTCTAACCTGACTAATTTAATATGTTTGTTTCGCCACTCCGAGAGCAGAGCTGCCAATATGGAAATATTTGGTCAGATAGTTATTCATAAAATAAATCACGATTGAAAAATAGGCGAGCCGTTATGAGTTAGATAAATAATTGAATAAATCTATTCGAGGGGTAGTTATTAGACTGTTTATCTCGGGATTGAAAAATCGGCCCTAAAAGATTCTATTGTTTATCTTCATGTATTTGTAAGTGAATGATTTCATCATGATAATTTTTAATTAAAATTTTCGTCTAGTCGGAGATATTAGTAATTTCCCGCAGATTTTTATGATTTTCCCATATATATTTTAGTTGCTTTTTACGATGAGTTGCTACAATATTGTTACTTATACTATATGTTTTTGTTAATCTGGATAAGTCGATTATTAATAAGTATTATATTAATAAAAGTAAATGATGATTTATAAAGGATAGAAGTAAATATTCATCATTAGTGCAGTTCTACTAAATGAAAAGCCTCCCAACTGAGTTATTAGTAATTTCCCACAGATTATTATTAGCTACTAGACTGAAATAATAAAAAAGCGTGATGAAAACGACCCCATGGCCCCCTGGGAGCAAAACAATGATGTCTAGGCGTCATAGTGCTTTGATTTAGAGCCAATTTTGTATTAGACGGAAAGCTCATTTCTAGACTCATTTCTAGCGCTAAAAGCACTAATTATTTGCTGACGGCTTCGCTGTTTTAAATAATTTGAGCTTAAAAAAAATGGTTTTATGGTGATTAGTTTTCATGTTTGTGTTTCAGATTTAACCATTTATAGCCCAAGTATTAGGTACCTACAAATAATCCTGTGTGATTGAAGAAGCTTTTAAAACTGAACATTGCTTTTAAAAATATATAAAATTTACGTAAAACATAAAATATTAAAGACATTTAAAATTTTATTTGCTTATTAATTTCCTTTTATCTAAGTTTTCAATAACCTCATCAAAATAGTTTATAAGTAACAAAATATACATAATTATGTGACATAACCCGCCCTAGCTGGCGAGCCGCCCAATCGTTTGTCCCTGTGCCAATATCTATATGTTTTAATGTTTTTGATAACACTATCATGACATTATTATGTTTTACAAATTGTTTTAAAATATATTTTTAAATTTTTAATTATTTTTCATATAAAAGCAAGGAGCAGTCGCAATTTTTTGAAAGACAAGCACGTTACATATTTTGAAATGTAATGTATTTTGAAATGTAATGTAATATATGTATTTCATCTTTATGTTACCTATTTCATGAAAAAAAAAAATTAAACTATATTTTTTTAAATCGGTTCTTTAAAAATATTCCTGGACACTACATATTTAAAGTGTTGTTTATGTCTTGGTATCCTCTCGATAAAATTACACCTTTTCAACAAGATTCCTTATACTACAAGATTTTCCTACAAAATCCTAAAGAAACAACAATTTAATCCATCCTACATGCACATTGCACTACTTAACTCTTAATATCACTATCAGCTGCCATATTCCATAACCATGCAAATAATTAGATTTATAGAAGATTCAGGAATGATTAGAGTTCATGAACTTCGCAGTTTAATGGGTGCGTTCACATGCCATTGTTTGCTATGTGGTGCAATGTTTCAATAGGAAGTGACATGCCATGGTGCTGTAAGGCTTGCACACCAGTACTGTGAAGATATGAGAGGCTAGTAGGATTTTGTTCGAGCTATTTTTTAGCGGAAATTTTGTGGATTGTGTGGAGTAAAGCTTTTTTTTAATTTAGGTGATAAACATGAATAACTGCATTTATTATTTAGTACGTTAGTGGAATATTTATACGACATGTGAATTTCACAGTTTTCGGAATTATTAGTCGCCGTAGTACCTAACTATAATGTAGTAATCTGTGTCACCGTCAACCGAATTGCCTATACAAAAAGGTGGAATTTTGAAGGTTTTTTTGGTTATATGTCATATTTTTGTTCTTCTTCTTCTTCTCTGATAAATATATAAGATAAGAAAAATGGTAAATTTTAAAATTATGGCTATGCATCCTAAAAAATAAAAATATTATACATATTTATATACCTACCTAACCTGATTTTAACAACAAGACTGCACTATTAAATGCTGAGATTTTACCAAATTCACTTAACCTTCATTACTAGCTTAGTTATAGCTTAACATAGCTGATGCTAGCTTACAAGCCTTACATATAATGGTCAATATACTGAGCTGCGTAATGTAGCTGACCGTGTCAAATTCTTATTGTTTCCCTACAAGTTTGCTACTCAATTTATTTCTTGTGTTCTATTAAATAATATTTAATAAATACTTATGACCCGTATTTATTTTCAACTATGTATTTTTTATTTATTTTCATTCATCATTGGGCCATTTTGGTCATAGTAGAACAAGTGTAAGAATTTTAATTATAATCCACCACATAGGTAGTTTTTTGATTCTTCATTTATAGATGGAAACTAAATTTTTATGGTATCAAAGGTTTAGCTCAGGATCTCATAGCTTCATATCTTCAGAACAGGGTACAAACCGTTGTCGTTAATGGAGAGAAATCTCGCGGTGCGCCGATTAACATAGGTGTTCCGCAGGGATCTATCTTAGGACCGTTTTTGTTCTTAGTGTATATTAATGACCTACCTTATTATTTGCAGGATATGTGTGAAATAGTACTGTTTGCAGATGACACCTCATTAATATTTAATGTGGATAGACATGATACAAATGTTGACGAAGTAAACTCTGCTCTTTTACGCATATCCAATTGGTTTAATGCTAATAACTTACTATTAAATGCAAAAAAAAACAAATTGTGTAGAATTTATCCTCCCAAATGTAAAAAAGGTGAAAAGGAATATTATTTTCAACGGGGAGGTATTATACCCTGTGGAATCTACTGTTTTTCTTGGTTTGACATTAGATGAGAAGCTTCAATGGGGGGCCCATGTTACCACCGCCGCTGCTAAGCTCAGCTCAGCTGCATATGCAGTTAGAAGAATAAGGCATCTCACCGATGAAGAGACGGCTAGATTGGTTTACTTTAGCTACTTTCATAGCATTATGTCCTATGGAATTCTACTATGGGGCAGGGCTGCAGATATAGAAACTATATTTATATTACAGAAAAGAGCCATACGCTCTATATATAATTTGCGTGCTCGAGACTCACTAAGAGATCTCTTTAAGAATACTGGTATCCTTACTGTACCGTCGCAGTATATATTTAATAATATTTTATATGTACACAATAACGCTTACTTACACACAAAAGTAGGAGATAGACATTGTTATGACACAAGAAACAGAAATAAAATTGAAATGCAATTTTTCCGGCTAGCTAAAGTTAAAAATTCATTTATGGGTCAAGGTATACGCTTTTACAACAGAATTCCTCATAATATTAAAGAGTTTAGTAGTTCTAAATTTAAAACTTATATAAAAAATGTACTAGTTCAGAGAGCCTATTACAGTATTAAGGAATATATGGACGATAAAAACCCATGGAGGGTTGTCGCGTAAAAACCACAGGACAGTTCTTTGGCATATCACTATAAATTATGATGTTACATATGTAATTTGTAAAATTAAATTGTAAAACTGACATGATTAAAAGGAGCAACTATGGAGTTTCTTGCCGATTCTTCTCCGTAGATACTGCTTTCCGAATCGGTGGTAAATGTTAAAAATATGTACCTATGACGTTTCAAAAGTGCTTCTAGAAGAAGTCTAATTGAATAAATAAATGTTTGAGTTGAGTTTTGAGTTTGATGAAATGGTGAATGAATGGTGGTAAAAGTAAATCAACATTAGCATCTGGAGTCTGGACCTTATTTGTATCGATACATTTCTATAAACAACGGCTAATGATGAAAAAATAATATTGTTTAATGGAAAAGGTACGAAGAAATATTTTTTGGAAATGGAGCTTACAACCTTGTGTACTTAAACAAGCCGGCGTAAATCCTTTCAAGTTTCTTCAGATTCTTCTCTAAACACTTGTAAAAATTTAGGCTTCATAAAATAAATTAAATTCGGAAATAAGTTTTAGTTTGCGTTGACATTTGAGTAACTATATGTACCTATCGCGTATATTCTCAGTGATTCATAACATTTTAAAATAATAATATAAGACACAGATTTAACCTAAAAACCCTACGATAGTTATCTTTAATCTTCATTGCATATTAAAGGCGCGGTCACGATTCAAGGGCCCTTACAACGTGTCTGCATCAAACGGATATTTTTTAAAATCCATTTTCTTTGACACCTTTTAAGTGATCTCTTCTTGCGAGATAGACATCGAAATTTTGTCTCGGTATTCTTGTAGTGGATGTAAGAGAGATAGTGGATGTATGATGTTAAAATTTCTTAACTAGATTAGTAGGGTAAAGATTATTAATTTGGGTTCATTTGCCTTTCACAATTTTTCCTTAATTTTTGCTACTAGCTATACACCGTCATAAAGTTATTTCAATTTGTGTGAATTAGCTCAATATTTTTTTATTAATCTCTCCTCGTGAAATGAATATCATATTGTGATCATCTCTATATTTTGTAAAAATGCTCAAATTTATCACACTACTAACTCAGTAGGTACTACCTACTACTTACTACTACTACTTTAGTACTACTTCGATCAAAAAACTTTAATTTAAATAAAATCGATACCAAAACAAAGCGTATTTCTTGTTAATTTGCAAATATTTTAACACCTACAAGTAATCGACTTAACGTTAAATGGATTACATTAACTCCGACCTTAATGCGAACACTATCATTGTACGATCTCCTAATTTTATTTCAAACTCAAGGTTTTTAACTAGCTGGCTGTTGGCTTCGTTATTTATTATGTTGTTTTGTTATAAATTAACGTTAAAAGGTTGTAAGTTAGACATTTTTGTGTGTAATTATTATTTGCCTTTAGGTTTTAGTGACGACAGTCGATTTTTGGTGATGTTGAAAGTACCTTCAATTAAACTTTGTATTTTAAATAGAGCCTCCTTTCTTCTACTTATAAACTTATAAACTTACTACTACTTATAAACTTTTATATTTATAAAATTTATTTCAACCCACATAAATTACTTACTTAGGTAGGTACTATAATATTTAACCACATCTTTTACGACAAAACTGTTATTCATCAATTGACACAATTCTAATGATATGTCAGTATATTTAAATTGTACCGATATATTATAGGTAATAAATTAAGATCTTTTGACGTGACAACGTCTTATAATTCGATAGCGCCGGCTGCACGCACGAAAAAACATGACTCATGCGGCGTTACCTCGCTCTGAGGCGTTCCATGTAAGGCTTGAAGTGCAAGCGAGAGCGCGGAACGAGCGTCAAAGAAGCACAATCGGACGTTGTCACGTTCAACTATCGTCAGTAAACCGACTTTACAGACAACCAATTTTTTTTAGTTTACACCAAAAATTCAAATAATACATACACAATTAAACCATAATAATCTGACACCACTTTACGAACCAAAAGTTATGTGTTAAGCCACCACTCTCCCAAATTTTTAATATAAAGCAATCCACAAACCTGGAATTATCCTGGACCTTGAGGTCCGGGGGCGGAGTGCCGCTAGTACTGGAGGTTGACTTGGCGCTGAGGTCCAGGGGCTGTTCGGTCACGGTTGGTGACGAGCGGGGTACCCCCACCTTGTCCGGGTCTGCTAGCCTGTGGAAAAATAACATTATTTAGAATTATTTAATGTACACATACAAAAAACTGTAATAATACCTACAGAAAACCAATAACCGTATGTCTATCTTGTACCTATAGTTTCCTAAATGGTAATAAAAAGCAATATCCGAATAGTAGGTACACCTAATTGGTATTTGATTATTTCCAGAAAATTTTATAATTACGTTAGGTTATGTTTTTCGGGAAATAAGCATATGAATCTGATATGTTATGCCAAGAGCTTTTGTCTAAGTATATTGCGCTTTTTTATCCCTTTTATTTCATAATGAGCAATAGCCTTATGACGATTAACTCTCATACTTAATTCCTCATTCCAAACGAATTATTTTGACAAATTATGTATTATCATGGTGATAGACCGCAACCCAAAAAGCCCCTAAGAAAACCATCCTTAGTTGGTCTCAAGCTTGCTTCGTCACGAATTAGGTCACATTACTGTATCCTAGGGTTACCACCCCTACATAATAAACTGCAACAAGCAGACCTTGCAAAACATTATAAAATACCTGAAGAAAATAGGGACTCTAAAGTTTAAGACGCGACAATAGATAGTATATGTTCATCGATTTGTCTTTGCACGTTTAAACTACTGCTAAATATTGACGAAATAGACAAGCAAAATTATAATTTAGATTATTTCTCACTAATTCAATTATAATTATTGTGTTAAGGGTTTATTTTTCTTCACTTGAACGTATAAATTCACTCGACCCACTAAAATTATTATCGTCAAAACATTCCTGATTTGTTCCAATATTTCAGTTCAAAGAAAAATGAGTTCGATCGAAACTGTTAAATAAAATTCCAATTTCAATACGTAATAAAAAATAAGCAACCTTTTGCAGAAAAACTATTTCAAATATCTATTAATACTAAATTATTGATTAGATTTATCCTTATAATTTATCTTTCGATTTGTTTTTGTTTAATTACCGCCTTGATTACCACTAACTAATTTAATTTATCTAGTCAAATGGACTTATAAACACTTTGATTTGATTAATATACGGTAAAAAATCATGTTTAAGTTATTTTTCCGTCTGAACCACCAAGCTATTGCCACCATGCGATCTTTAATGAACCAAAGAACTGTTTAATTAATGTTTAGTTCAATTTATTTCATTTTAGGGCTGATTTTTCAATCCTCGGATAAAACTTATTCGTCGAATAATGTATAAAACTACCATTTTAAAAACGTATTCTAATTGCCCGTATTTGACAGTTTACGTGACATTTTAATATTATCGTGTAATACTTTATTGGACGGATAAGTTTTAACCAAGCATTGAAAAATCGGCCCTTAGTTAAGTTATCAAATATTAGATAATAATATTACACTAGCTATGTCCAGTGGTTATTCCCGTATTGCTCCTCTCCTGTTGGTCTTAGCGTGATGATAAATAGACTTTACTTTAGCCTTCCTCTATATATGGACTATTTAACACTGAAATAATTGTTCAAACAGGACCCGTAGTTCTCGAGATTAGCACGTTTAAACAAACAAACAAACTCTTCTGCTTTATTATATTACTATTTATAGAGATTATGACCGTCATTTGATTCAATGTTTGTGAAATTCTTGGAAGCTCAGAGCTACCTAATGCAATTGTCTGTATTTAACTTTCTACAGATTTCTCACATACGTATTATGTGATTATTTCTTTATACTGACCCTGATGCGTGACCCCCATTATTGATATTAATTTTGTATTTCCGTAGTTTTACTTTTGCCTATTTAATAATAATAAATACATATTTAAAAATATCCCTCTACGAAAATGTTGTTCTCTGTTGTACTCTACGAACTTGTTAAAAATAGGTACACACACAAATTATGTCACATATAATGTGACATAATATTTTTTTTCAAAAATCTAAATATTTTTAACAATCTCCTATACTTTTTACTTACCTAAGTATCTTAATTAAATAAATAATTTTAACTTCAAGAAAATCTTACAAAAACGCAATCATAGAAAATAGAAACATATTTATAATAACGCATTGTATTTAATAAAAAAAAAAAAAAAGTTAAATGCCATCATTTTACGCGATACATAACAGTATCATGCATAATTTTAACTAAAAACATAATTTATTCAGAACGACATTTTCCTGCTAAATGATCACGACATCCTGTTAGACATAATTTAATTAATTATTTTATGAACTAGGATATATTAAAACTAAAAGTGAATCTATACTAATATTACAAAGCTTAAGAGTTTGTTTGTTTGAACGCGCTAATCTCAGGTCCGATTTGAAAAATTATTTCGGTGTTAGATATACCATTCATCGAGGATGGCTATAGGCTATAATATATATAACATCATTACATTAAGACCAACAGGAGCGGAACCACGCGGGTGAAACCGAGGAGCGCAACTAGTTTGAAATAAAACCGTATGTTACTAGTGGAAAATTAATGAATATAAGTCTACTTAACTACATACTCAGCTCTAACTTCTGTCATTATAATACTAGCCCATTTTTGATATTATTTGTGAGATGTAGAGTCACAGACGCTACAGTAGAAGCTATTGAAGCGATTTGTTTATGAAATGATTATATTGACGTGAGCACGTATTTATAAAAGTCTATTAAAATATATAAATCTTATTACACAACGTACACTTTCCATACATAAAGCCATGCACTTCCGAACCCAAAAAAAAAAAAAAACAAAACAGGAAAGGGCTGTCTCAAGTTGGGATGTCAAGAGACAAAAATCCTCATTCGACATCCAGACTTCAAGCAGAGCGCACGTCACGACTCCCATAACTAATTATTGCGCAGCACAATTGTAAACACATCGATATTGAATTCACATCTCAAAAAGCTGTGAATAGTATACTGTAGTGTCAGAAGCGAGGCAACAAAGCCGCGTGATTCTATTGTGCGCAGTTCTGATGTTTCTTGAAGGAATATTGAAATTATTCGATGCTCAACTGACGGCCTTTTGTCCGTATTTAGGTTATAGTCTGTTTTGATGTAAGAGTATGGGTGTTTGATGACAAGTATAAATTGTTGTGTGTTTGAACTGTATGAATGAACGAGAGAAAGCTTTTAATAAGGAATATAACTCGCTGTAGCCTAGTATAAGAAGTCCAAATTATCGAATAAAATGAGAGTGGTTAAAAAAAATATATGGAGTATCGAAATATGTGCCGGCATTTGATAGTAATTATTTCATAATTTAATGAATTGGAATGAAATCACTACGCTTTTTTTATAAATATATCTTTGTAATAAATCATCTCTAATGTTAAGAATACACTAATAATAATTTATCTTTATATCATAATACTTTACGTTATTTTCGATCTACCGGTACCTAAGCTATAGTTTCTGTAAAAGACCAATTGCAAGGAAAAATTTGCAATTCTCAATTTTTCATGTTACAATTCAGCATTGTCTGTCCAAAATTATAGTTCGAACATTTTCCAAAATCTATCATTACCAGTACCACCATTAAATTATAATTTCGTCTTTCTTTTAACATCATAAGTTATAAATTTATTCGTACGTTTACATTTTCCAATAAAGAAACGAATTTACACATCAATACAATTTCACAAGCAGCTCAAGCAGGCACTGAAATGCACACGATACCGTTACGGATGCGTCGCGACAATCGTTTCGGATAAATATCGTGTCGTATTCGTTACAATGCTTCTTAAAAATGATATGTTTCGAGACACTTTTGTAGACGGTAAGATGGGATCAGGAGATGCGAAAATTTTTCATGTTTTGGGAAGCTGTGAAGGCAATTTTATATGTATTTTTGTAGTCTTTAGATATAGTTTACAGTTGTCCTTTTGTAATTTCTAAATATAGTCTAAAATGTAGAGTTTTAAATGCAATTATTGATGGAGGTTTACAGTATGTTTTGGACATTTTGTAATTATGAAATATAAACTATAGTATTGTCTAATTAGTCAGCCAGTTACTTAACAAATAGTTTATCCAAAATCAATTTAACATAACCCAGATTTTCCATATACGTCGCTACCTAAAAGATAACGCTAAAGTTAAAATCACTGTTATTATAATTAGTGGCACAGTTGCAAGTTAAACAATGGATCCGATTCTAAAGTAAACATTTAAATAACAAATGGGGCTAAATATGCAACCTTGAAGCACTCCGTCTTAAATAAATCAATACTTTGATAATTCATTCAATGGATAATAAGTTTTGCGAATTGATATTTAAAGAGTAGTTATTTTAAGACGCAGTTAACGTCTTGTTTAAATGTAGGTGTTGAATATTATGCAGTTTTAATATATTTTACGAGATAATATTTGTCTTTAACGATGGAATATTTCCTTTGAGTGTTATAGAGTATCGAGCCTTTAATTTGGATGATTGTAGGTGCTTAAAATGATTGTTGATTATACGTTAATAACACACAAGGAATAAGCTTGTCATTCCTGCAGAAAATTTTATAAAACCACAAATATCTTTGATAAATTTAAATTGAAGTAAAATCGCTACGTTAATAGACATAGTTATTTAGGTATCATTACAAATCAGACATAATTAAAAAACCGACACAATCAACTAAAAAATAATGAAGTCGAATCCTTGCTAATCCTCGATAAAACACCGTAAACCCTATAAAATGTATCAAATCAAAGCCTTTGATCTATTTTTACGTATCTCGTTATTACATCTGAGTTGTTGCGAATCAAACAATCCAATTAAATCAGAAAGTTCTTCCGATTCCGGCAAGTACGTGGCTGTCATAAAATGTTAACGATCCGATATCGGCTTGATAGAAGCTTCTGGAAATGTGTCACAGTTTCATGCGCCATTTTATTGGGCTTTCCGCGGGATTGCTTCGTGATTCTGTTCACTTGACACATAGTTGTGCTGTTCATTTGCTAATGTTTTGATTGCTTTTTGTTGGAAAGAATTATATCTATTTATAAGTAGCTGTGGTACGCAGTCTTAGCGTGATCATAATTCCTCGTTAGATGGGCTATCTAACGCTGAAAAAATTTTCAAATCAGACCCGTTGTTTCTAAGATTATCGCGTTCAAACAAGCAAACAAACAAATTATAAGCATTATTAGTCAAACGTCGAAAAAGTTCCAGAAAGTAGGAACTTTTCGAAGCTTGATTGTTAAAAAGCTGTAGGTACAAATGCTGTAAATGTTAAGTAACAGATTTGAGAAATTTAGAATTACAAAAAGGACAGTGATCCACTACATTCCGTTCCGCTTTTACCTTTTGAGGATCCTAAAAATTGTAATAAGCATTCGTCTACTTTCCAAGTGTTTAAAAAATGAACATCAAATAATTTCTATCGTGCACGTGTAACGAATTAAATACATTAAAGATTGTCATTTGAGAAAGTTCTGGAAACCTTCTCTTTTGGGTTTTCGTGGAATTGGCGCTCTACTGAGGGAGAAATAGCTCTAAAGGCATTGAAGCGGGAAATTATTACATCTTGACATTTAGGTATTAGCTACTGCATCTTCTTATATTATACTAGCTTACCGCCCGCGGCTTCGCCCGCTTTGTCTAAAACCTAATAAATTATATAGGTACTAAAACCTTCCTCTTGAATCACTTTATCTATTAAAAAAAACCGCATCAAAATCCGTTGCGTAGTTTTAAAGATTTAAGCATACATAGGGACAGAGAAAGCGACTTTGTTTTATACTATGTAGTGATACCTAGTACAAATTGCGTCTTTAGGTAAGTGTTTCAAACAGAATTAAACGGAAATATGCATGGGAGAGGATTAACTTTATCAGCAGTTCATCTCTAACATCTAAGCAATAAGATTATTAGCAACCTGTCATGAATATATGATTTTATAGAACCTATTATGGTATTGAGATTCGAAAATCTTATTTACACAGTCGACAAAATACATTAACTACTGTAATAGGAATATTTTACGGTCCATTTTGTAGGTTACCCAATACCTGATCTACACAGACCTTTTTATAACAATGTACAAAACGCATAACTACATACTTATAAATCAACAAATAAGTACCTACCTAACATTTTTAAAGTCATACCTAAAATAAATAAAAACAAAATAAAAAATAAAAAGCCCATTTATTCTGAACTAAAAACCTATACACTACATATATTTTCATATATTTATACACTATACAATTATAAAATATCTCGTAGTTCAGTGTGCCGTTTGGCATAGGCCTCCTCCAACATCTGGGTTCTGTCCCTCGCTACTCTTCTCCAGTGTGGACCCGCTGTCAGTTTTAAGTCATACCTAAGTACTTCTAAACATTCTAAAACAAACACTATCAGGTAGGTACATTTTAATTGCGCGTATTTCAAATGCTAATGCCAATTGATATTCCACAATCTAAATGTTTGCTAGATTGCTACAAGTCAAAACGTCAGAGCTACATTTGACCTTTACCAATAACTAAAGATTATAATAAATTCTAACTTCATTTAATTCACTTGAAGAAATCTCGAGACAAGTGTTAGGTACTGAATCGAAAACATTACCTTTGGCATTATAATTTAATCAAATAAACTGTTTAAATATTATGTATTGGGGTTGATATGAAGTCAATGCAATTTATGACATTTATTTGTTGTAACGAAAATTAAAACTAGGTGAATAGGTGAATATTTTGAGATTTTGCATACAAGAAATACCAATTTATTGTGCATTTTGTAAAGTTTATCAATCAATTTGTTAAACAAAACGCAGATAAACAATGAATACGGAAGCATCATATTATTATATTTATTTTATTAAATTATCCTTCCCTCATAATTAATATTTCTAGAAGATTCAAGATTAGAATCAAGTTTTTAACCAAAGTAAGCAAAACCTTGCAAAATCAGTTCCGTATTGAATAACCAACGTTCGTCTCAAGGATTCATCTTTATGTACAAGTTTATTTATCATTTAGCATCGCAAAATGTACCTTAGTCCAACTAAATACGGTGTATTCTTCGGTAGTAGCATGCGCATGTTTATATTGATGTGTTTGTAGGTGTAAATTGCGATTTTCATAGAATGATTTCAGAGTAAACAAGTTTTGACGTTAGATACTCATTTTCCACAGAATCCACTCTTATGAAAGAATGTAAAATCCCTTGTCCCTATCGAAAATAACTATTCATAAGTATGTTACCTATGTGCTTAGATTAGATGCTCGTATCACTGAAATTTTTTCGGGCACAATAAAATTGTGTATCTCTTATTTTTCTTGCTTTTCTAGAAACCAAGCTTTTCTTTATGTTATATCTATACTTAAAGGAATATCATTAAATTAATATATTTAAATCAAGATAATTATCTAAGTAGACGATATTTCCATCTTACTGCTGCAAACTGTAAGCATAAAAATACCTTCAATAATATTATCAAAGATGAATTCTTCGTCTCAGTCGTTAAATAAACAACATAACATTTCAATGTCATTAGAAGGGTCTATCGATTTAACAATTTTGTCTATCAATTGCTGTATTATAAATCAAAAGCTGTTTATCCTTATTAATGTTTGATGTTACAGCCTTTGATACTCGATATAGTATAAGACCTTATACTAAGTCAATAGTGATTTACTACATTGAAACTGTATATCCTACTATCCTACTAATATTATAAATGCGAAAGTTTGTGAGGATGTGTGTGTGTGTGTGTGTGTGTGTGTACTGTTTCACGCAAATACTACTGAACCGATTACAATGAAATTTAGCACACATATAGAGGGTAACTTGGATTAACACATAGGTTTTATCCCGGAAATCCCACGAGAACAGGAACTATACGGGTTTTTCTTTGAAAACGCGGGCGAAGCCGCGGGCGGACAGCTAGTTAAACTCTATATCAAACAGATTAGCTTAAACATTTCATTAGCAACTAATTCTTCATGTGATGAATATCATTTTAAATAATCATTAATTTAACGAATGTTTCAGTATGGTATAATACAAGATTTTTGTTTAATAACATTTACCTAGATAAATTTGAATTTCCCATAGACTGTTGATACCTTAATTTACCTATAAATTAGGTAATATTTTATATTATTATCTTAGCTATATTATTTCCAAAGATTAGTATAGTTCTTAACTATTATTATGATATTTCCAAAGATTAGTTCTTAACTATTATTATGATATTTCCAAAGATTAGTTCTTAACTATTATTATGATATTTCCAAAGATTAGTTCTTAACTATTATTATGATATTTCCAAAGATTAGTTCTTAACTATTATTATGATATTTCCAAAGATTAGTTCTTAACTATTATTATGATATTTCCAAAGATTAGTTCTTAACTATTATTATGATATTTCCAAAGATTAGTTCTTAACTATTATTATGATATTTCCAAAGATTAGTTCTTAACTATTATTATGATATTTCCAAAGATTCGTACAGTTTAATAAAAATCTATTAAAACTCTACATATATTTTCACCACTAATCGAAGAAAAAAGCATTTAACTTGAAAATAATTGCAAGATTAAAAAAATTCAGATATGTCAGCTTAAATGCTATTAAAAGTTTAAAATTTCAAATGCAACCGCATCAAAGCAATTAGGTCACACGTATTTCATTAAGATTTAAGATTACTGAGCCCTCCTACGGATTACGGAGCTTTTTAAACTTATTTATTGAACGTTAACTAACGCCCGCGGGTTTGGCTGCGTTTATTCTTCTTCTGCATTGTTATTGGTTATTTTAAATATTCGTTCAAAAGTACTACGATATAAAATTTATTTTCAGGAAAACATGTAGATGGACCTACAGTTTTTAGCAACAAAAATGACAATTATTGCAACGTCCATACATAATAATATAAAATTGTGTTCATCACTCACCCATCAAGCGGTCTAGCCGCCGCCAGCCGCTGCATCATCCACGCCTGCGGCAGCGCCGGCTGCACCAGCCCCGTGCCAAGCGCTGCAAGCGCTGCCAGCATCTGTTGAAACTAATGTATGTCTTATGTAGATTGTTATAAGGTACATTATGTTATGTAGGAGAACTGATATACAAGTAGACAACTTAGTTCAAAATACCAGAGGAACTGATATGGAAGAAATAGGTACAGCAAAACAGCTCCTTCGTTTTATCTAGGGGTAGGGGTATATCTATGTAGAGTAATAAATAATATTTTTCATTAAAACTGGGATACTTATAAAATAGAACACAAGTGACTCAGTAATAATATAGGTTTGAAAAGAAGAACTTAGGATGGAGATAAGTAGGATTGGATTTATTATATACAGACAAAGAAAATTCTGTTTAAAATATATATTAGTGTTCAATTGATATAATATTTTATATTAAATTAATTATTATTAATACAGGTAATTTTTCAAAGCAAATAGTTCTACCAGCCTGATTTAAGTAAATATATTTTCCAATGAGGTAAAAGAAATGTGGGTGCTAGAAAATCTGTACGAACACTGAGTGCAATGTAAATTATTGTGGTAATGTGTGTGAATCTGGACAAGTTACCAACTAAATAAATAATATACGTTGATTAAAGAAAACTCAAACATTGGAAGCAATTGAAATCGATCAGAAAAAATAAGGGAAAAATAATGTTCCCAACAAAGTTAATGTTCCAATAAATGCGTGTAACATTAACAGAATAACCACCAACCATCCATAGCTCAAATGGAGTAAGTAAAAAACTTTACAAGAAATAAAACCGCGTAATAAAGTATTCCATCTCGAAACCCCTTTAAAGCAACAGTCCTCGTCACGATTATCATACAGTTGAATAGATAAACGCTTATTCACTTATATTCCTTGATGACTGTTACCCCTTAAAAACTATGTATTTCGCTTTGACGTCATCTAAGGCCCCCATTGACCTAGAAATGTTAAACACCATGCTTTTTATTTTCCCCCATACAGGGAGGTTCCTATTAGAACCGTGTTTCTAAGGTGTGCTTACGCGTACGTTATAATTATACGAGTTTAGATACTGTATGAAATTGTAAAGAATTATTATTTCAAGAGAGTTATGGAGATTCTATCGACAAAGGAGACTTTGTGGGGATTGGATAGGCGGGAAGAAAGAGTGTCATACTGTGCTTTATGTGTTTATGGGGATAGAAGACGGAAATAAACGGGTATATTAAAAATAGAAATAGCTATGTCCTCAGTTATACCGTATATTTTAGCTATAGATGGTCGTATTCCCTTAGGTGATATGGTATTCGTCTCTTAGTGCTTCAATAGGAGACATTATCTTTAGGTTTCTAACAAAATATTGGATATAAATAACTAGGTTTCAGTTTTAAACATTCGATACGGGACTCTGATCAAATTTTACTTGTTTGCCTTAGTAGATATGATTACAATTGTTAAATTTATTAAATAAATATGAATTAATTTAAATGAAATCGCGGAAAAGAATGCAGCCTTAGGCTAATTGGCATAATTCAGATTAAAACGTCAATATAAAGGAAATTATTAAAATCTTAAGTAAATTTTATTCAAGTAGACCTTTGTTAAAACTTGATTCTTGGAAAATTATAGATAGTATTGCGAAATTACCTCTTACTAGGATTCTTCTTAAAAGTAGAGACTACTTTGTGTTTTATAAATGAAATTATTAAGTTTAATAAATGCTGGACAATAATGGAAGATAGATAGATAAGATTTAATTGGAAAAAGCATGTCCACTTATATTAATATTGCACCCTGCAGGATGTTATCAAAATTGAGTGCCCGAATTTTAGTTCAATCAACGGAAAACTTTAAGATTTTGAAGCGTACGTATAGTCCATTGAAAAGTTACATTTGGGGTTGCATTTTTTAGAGGACGCAATTTTATTTTTTTGATGTGTAGGGGGGGTCAGTGTGAAGCTAAAACCAAGTTTGTGGGGTCGCCACCCTTGTCCCACGGCCGCCATCTTAAAAATAGCGGTCGATATGGTTTTTACGATATATCTCTTAAACTATTTATCTAATATAAAAATTTTTTAAACATTATTTGTTGCAAATTAAATTCTCTACAACTTTTGTTCAGTAACTTCTTGTCGTAGAACTATAAATAAAAAAGTTATAAGCGAAAATGTTCAGAAATTAGAGATATTTATATTGTTCAATATAACTTGTATTTTATCATTTAACGAAAAAATTATATCAGACCATTTTTGTATATTGTTTTTTGAGGAACAACTTTTACATACAACATTTTTTCATTAAGTCAATAGCTAAGGTTATACAGCGCTTCGAAGTGAGTACTATTTTTCAGTTCTCTTAACTACATGTATATTATACGTGTGTAATAATGATTGGTTTTCTTTGTTATTATATTTTTTTAAATAATTAGTGTTCCAATATTATTAATAATTAATTATTGACTCTTTTCCCCACCATCCAGGAGGTAGAGTCTGGAGGCCTTTTTTTACGGCGAAAAGCAGGGCTGAAATATTCTACAGTGTGATTCCATCGTTCTGGAGTCTGGGAAAAGAGCCAATAGCCAATATATTATGTATAGTTAAGAGTACTGAAAAATAGTCCTCACTTTAGAGCGCTGTAAAACCTTAGCTAATGACGTAATGAAAAAATGTTGTATGTAAAAGTTGTTCCTCAAAAAACAATCTATAAAAATGGTCTGTGTCATTTTTTCGTAAAATGATAAAAAAAAGTTAAATTGAACAATATAAATATCTCTAATTTCTGAACATTTTCGCTTATAACTTTTTTATTTATAGTTCTACGACAAAAAGTTGCTGAACAAAAGTTGTAGAGAATTTAATTTGCAACAAATAATGTTAACGATATTTTTTATCAGATAAATAGTTTAAGAGATATATCGTAAAAACCATTTCAACCGCTATTTTCAAGATGGCGGCCGTGGGACAAGGGTGGCGACCCCACAAACTTGGTTTTAGCTTCACACTGACCCCTCTACACATTAGAAAAATAAAATTACGTCCTCTAAAAAACGCAAGGTTAGGCCTAAAAAATGTAACATTTCAATGGACTAGTAAGTGACATATCTATACATATATACCATGAACGAACCTACCTATTTACATATTTTATGTATTATCAACTTACATTTAACAACAAATTATACATTTCAGATTTTATAACATCCATAATATTATGTTAGTCATGTTCACTTTATTCATCCCTTATTGTTCAACTTTAGCCAGTAACTTTACCAAACATTTTTAAGGTAGTTAGTTTTAGAGTAGAGTGTAAGTTATATATTTACCTGTGCTATCGCTTGGGGGTTCTGACCCTGTAATTGCAGTTGCAAGAGGTGTTGCAACAGCGGCGGACCCCCCGCGGGGCTCTTCGCGCCTGACACAGAACTGCTATCCGATTCCGATGCGGGACTCTGGAAGTATACAAGAAAATTGTATTATGTAAATATAATATTAGGTTACGAGATTATATGGACAACTTTTCGCCTGAAATTTCATGGATGTAAGTATTAGGATGCAAGATTAGATACCTAAAACACTTTTGTACTGAAATTTCCATGAGAACAAAATCATACTATAAAATCGCTGCTTTGCGACGTGAAAGAAAAACAAACAAACACATTTTCTTTATAGTATTAGCAGAAAAATAAGGATAATATTAGTAAGACTTTTACTTTGTGATGCGTAATATCCTTGTGCGATAACTATAATCCTGTAGGTACGTTAATCATGATAGATGCGAAATGCGAAAAGCCTTTAAATGTAGAGCAAAGACGTAAAATTAAATATTATCTATACCTAATAAATAACCATATAATTTAAAAGAAATACATTTCAAAAGGATACATAAATGTATGTTAAAATGTTCTCAATTTTATTTTGGTGTTTACTCTTTAGTCGTGGATTTGAATACAAATAATTTAATGCGCGTTTCTTTATTTTTTTTTTATTCATGTTGTTTAATTAAGGGCTGATTTTTCAATCCATGGTTAAAACTTATTCATCGAATAACGTATTAAAATGGTATTAAACTACGATTTCAAAAATGTATTCCAAAATCCAATTGTCCGTATTTGACAGTTCACAGGTGACATTTTAAAATGTTCGTGTAATACTTTATTGGACGGATAAATTTTAACCAAGGATTGAAAAATCGGCCCTAAGTGAAATATAAATCTATATCTAAGTATTATGTGGCATCCGTTATTTCGCTGTTTAATTACCATAATTAATCACAAACCAATAGAAAAAAATCACCTTGATAGAAAACTTGAATTATTATCGGAATCTAAAGGAATCTATGAATAAAATAATAATAAAATTGTTATATTTGTTGAGACCAAGTTTGTAGTTTGCAGGTGTTGTGTGACGTCATTAATTTTTTCTTGAAATAATATACGAGTTATTTTAATAATGATTTTCCTATGGCTCCATAATACCTATGTATATTTGAAATGGTTTTCTACTGAAGTCATTTCTTGTTACTCCTTAGGGAGATTTTTCATCTTTTTAAGTCATAGTTATATATATATATATATATATATATATATATATATATATATATATATATTTATTTATTTATTTTACTAAGCAAGACGCAAGTAGGTATAATTAAGAATTATAAGATAAGCAGGCTGTTAGATCTTTTTCTGATCTCTTTGACTATTTAAATTTTAATTTGTTATGAAATTTTGAAGGCTATTTACATTTTTTGTACCTAAATAATAATGAGGAAATTCTTTAAATTAGATGATTTTCGTTTAATTTTAATAGATACACTTAGAACATTAAAAGGTATATATATCTTAGAATAAGTTCAAATTTCAGTAGTTTTATTATACCTACTTCAAATTTAGTAGTTTTATACTTCGTCTTTAATTCAGTAGTTTCTTTGAAGGTTATGGCTAAATAATAGTTTTTATCACGCGTAGGATTTCTTAAAGAACTTAAGTTTTTTAAAGTAAACTTGTAAGGATTCTTGTAAGGAATTCGCAGATTTCATTTAATAATTTTTAAAGCTTTTACTTACGATTTTAAACCTTTAAATTATGATTTAAAAGGGCTAAAGAATCGAATCTAGATACATACAAATATGTGGGCGGAATGTTGTATTTATCAAGAAAATACCGATGCTTTTTATTTCTTTAAAACGAGTTGTTTATCTTTAGAAATTTGATGTGGGATGATAAATAACTCCTACACATTTTTTCAAGAAGATTCTACATTACTTTATAGCATTGATATTTTAATTAAGATGAGAAAAACCAATCATTTTAGGTATATTAAAAAACTAGCTGTTCCCCGCGGTTTCACCCGCATTGCTGCGCTCCTGTTGGTCTATAGAGTGATGATATAGCCTATAGCCTTCCTCGATAAATGGGCTATCTAACACCGAAAGTATTTTTCAAATCGAACCTGTAGTTTCTGAGATTAGCGCTTTCAAACAAACAAACAAACTCTTCAGCTTTATAATATTAGTATAGATGTGACTATTTTATTGAACATATAAAATTTATATAAAACAAAAAATATAACGATTTATGAAGGAAATAAAATATTAGTTCATTAAGGCATTTATTAATTAAAATGAATGTTAATCTGTACTCACAAGGTTCTCAAGTTATTTAAATTGGGAAGTTATTTATTTTGATAACTCGTAAAAATTTTCGGTTAGTCCCGCTATGGTATGGTCCCGGTATGGCACCCTCTTAAAATACCTATCAAAAAGTCCCGCTATGGTACCCTTCAGTTTTTGGTACTGTTGTAAAGAAAAGTTATACAATGCGTTAAGAAAAAAATAGTATTAATAAAAAATATCTTTTCTTAACTATTATAGTTAAGCAAGATAATATTTATTAATACTATTTTTTAAACAAATCACGCTCGGTAATTGTCGTTTCACTTCAGGTAGTTACCTGACCAACCGGTTTTTTCGTAAAACAATAGAGACGAGCCCACCTAAATACGTTCAAACAAACAGTCAATTAAACGAGTTAAGTATAAAATATATTATGTAACATGGTGAAAGATTAATATCAGAAGATATAAACAGATATGAAGGGAAGTGTACAAGACTGAAAGTAAGTAACTACAAAAATAATGTAATACGAAATGAATAAAAAGTGAAAAAGAAAATTAAATTATTTTTTACTTTAGTATTGTATTTGGCTGATTGCGGGGCTTATAGAGCAACATAATATAGGGTTTATACATTGACGATCTTAAAATGTGTTTTTTCAGACGGCAATTCCATTGCAACCAAGTTTAGTTCCTATTTATAATGGACTAATTAAAGATACATTGTTAATTCAAACCTAATTAGCTCTAGTTCATATAATATCAGCTGGAGTGACATGTATCAGTGACACAGTGTGGGTGTCGGCGCCTGGCGTCTATATGCAAATGGGAAAATCAATAATCCTATCCTATCCTATCCTTCCTATCCTACTATCCTACTAATATTATTTTATTATTATTACTTTACTTTACTATTTTATTTTACTTAATACATATTATAAATGCCAAAGTTTGTGAGGATGGATGTGTATGTGTATGTTTGTTACTCTTTCACGCAACCAACCGTAAAGAAAAGTTATACAATGCGTTAAGAAAAAAATAGTATTAATAAAAAATATCTTTTCTTAACTATTATAGTTAAGCAAGATAATATTTATTAATACTATTTTTTAAACAAATCACGCTCGGTAATTGTCGTTTCACTTCAGGTAGTTACCTGACCAACCGGTTTTTTCGTAAAACAATAGAGACGAGCCCTTCCTCGAATTCGTATCTAGCTCTTCCCTTTTGTTTTTATGAAAATAGAGAGAGACAGTATTATTCCGGGTTTAGTTTGCTATTTGCAGGATAGCTTGTTAGTTTATCTATTGCAATGTCTGGGTCAAGTAGTGCACGTGGTGTAAATTTAATAATTATTGACAGTCGACGCGGTGGAAAAACTTTATTACGTGCCGGACATAAATATATTAAACGCAGAGAAAATAAAAATTCAAGTACTTGGCATTGTGTAAATAGGAGAAATAGTATTAAATGTAGTGGATATATAACTATTGACAATACCAATAATACAATAATTAAAGATTATAAACACAGTGATCAGTGCGTGCCACATTTTGAAGACAATGAAGTTCAAATGGCTATAAGTGAGTGCAAAAAAGAAGTAAATTCAAATTACGGATCAGTACAGAAAATTTTCGAAAAACACATGGGTAACTTAAAAGACAAAGGGTTACACCTTACAGGAAATGTTCCTGACTATAAAAAATTAAAAACAGTATTATACAGACACCGAAATAAGTCGTTGAACGTACCAAAAACACAATTTAAGAATGTGGAAGAAATTATAATACCAGAAGAATTTAATAAGTATGTATTGGCTGATTATTGTAATGAAGACTGTAATCGAATAATTATATTTTCCTCGACAGAAGTAAAGGAATATATAAAATGTGTAACGCATTACTTTGGTGATGGCACTTTCGACGGCTGCCCAAACCCATTCGAACAAGTTTATGTCATTCATGGAGACATGGGAAGCACTGAGTTATCCACGAATGTAGCACCATTATTTTATATTCTGTTAAAAAACAAAGAAGGGAAAACTTATGAAAAAGTTTTCGAATTGATTAAACAAACTTTGCCTGAATGGCGTCCATCGAAATTTACCTTCGATTATGAAATAGGAGTAATAAATGCAGCAGCGAAGATTTTTCCTGATATCAAAATAAATGGATGTAACGTACATTTTCAAAAGAACGTTATCAAAAAAGCGAAATCTTTAAATCTCATGGAACACGAAGAGTCCTCGAACCATGTTAAGCAATGCATAGGCTTGGCGTTTTTGCCAAAACAAGATATTGAAGACGGCTGGCTGCATATAATGGAAAATAGGTATAATATCTTGGTTACTTTCCAAAATGATGTTTGAGTACTTAACTCTAATTATATGGCAAAAAAGTAAAGAACAACAATATCAGTAAGGACCTGTTAATTTCATTGCTTTACAAGTACGAACGTTTAATAAGTATTTTTTTCAGTTTCGACGATGAAGCTATGACCAAATTCAATGACTATTTTGTCACTCAGTGGCTTGAATATCCAGACCTCATTTGGTGTTGCCATAATGAACGCCATAGAACAACTAACTTGGCGGAATCATGGAATGGCAGATTCAACAAAGTTATTGGAAAAAATCCCAGTTTATTATTGTTTCTGCAAACAATTGGCAACGACACATGTCACTTTGATATAAAACAAGCCAAGTAAGTTGTATTTTTTAGACAATATTTTTAAGCAGATATAATATTTTTAAAAGCAGATATATATTTTTTTACATAATACGAGTACATAGAAGAATTTGAAAATGGATTTGATTTTATTTATTTTGGTAGATATTATTGGCTGTCGCCTTCTATTACAGACGGTTACTGAAAAAAATATAGCTTAACTTAAATAACTGATGATTTTTGTTATAGCTTTCGACTAAAAAGATCACCTATAAATTCAAGAAAAAGAACAAGTATAGAAATCGACCGCCAGATTCAAAAGCTAACAAAAAGTTACGAAAATAAAGCTATCTCCATTGGTGATTTTCTGATTAACATATCAAAGTCAACATTTCGATCAGAACATTTAAAAAAATAGTTTATTTTAATTTTGTTTTTAGCCTATTAAAATGTTTAATACTTTTTCTCGATGTTGATTATTTTTTGTAGTTTATGTTTACAATTTGCGCCTTTTTCTCTATGTTGATTATTTGTAATTAATATATTTGTCTAGTTGGTTGTTGATTATTTTTGTAGTTTATATAAATTTACAATTACTGCCTTTTCTCAATGTTGATTATTTGTAACTAATATTTATGTCTGGATGTTGTTTTTATTTGTAGTTTATAATATTTACAGTAATACTTTTCTGAGATGTGGATTTTTTATATTTTTTTTATTGTTGATTATTGGTAATTAATATTGTTGATTATTTTAAAAATTACATTGCAATTAATATTTCGTTTTACTGTTTGATATTTTTTTATAAATATTTTGAATTAATAAAAGACTGATTTAATATCGCAAACAGACGTTTTATTGATACACTCCTAAAAGTATTTATTTATAGATACACTTTTCTTTTCAGTTGTTAACGGTTCGACATTTTTCATTCATAAATTGCGTGCAATTAAAAATAACCTTTAAATCGATAAACGTGTCAAAACACAATAAATGGCGAAAATTCGGTGTTAAATAGCAATAATTGCATTAATTACATTAATGTAAATGATTATAATTATTCTTCTTTATAATTGGGTTGTTATTGTTTATTTTTTCGATCATTTCTTACTAGAAATCAATCATTATAATGGAAATATTCGTCGAAATTGATGATATTTTTCTATCGATCTATTGCTACATTAAGGCGCTCCTAAAATATAATATTTGAATTAATAAATGTATGAGTTTTGAATGAAATGAATGAATGAATGAAGAATGAATGAAAAATTCTTTATTGCACACAGAAATACAAGATTACAAGATAAGAGTGATATCTACAAGTTATAATATGTACAGAGGGCGGTCTTATCGCTGTAAGCGATTTCTGCCAGACAACCCGAAGTTTTTATTATAATCTTCGTACAAGATCTCATCAAATGCTGGCAAATCAGGACTAAGCATCTGTTTAGGTTTTTATATCTATTTCTAAGAAAAAAGATAAAGTAGGTAGGACTTATATGCAATTTGCAATAGTAATAGCTATAGAACTTTCCTTTTTCCATTCTTTTTATTTATTTATTTATTAACCTTTTGAACGCCAATGACATCTATAGATGTCATGCGCAATCGTGCCCTGTGCGCCAACGACACCTATACATGCCAAGAAACAGATCATAGATAAATACAAAATAAACATATTAAACCTTTACTTTTACGTGTTTTATTTATACAGTTTATGAACTGAATCCCCAGTTATTACATAATTGTACACAGTAAACAAAATTGCCAAGTAGTTATTCAAATATTTGATGACAAAAAATAACTTAATTAATGGCTAAAAAAGCATATTCTCTCGCGCCAATGACATGTATACGTGCCTACTTAGTGATGTAGTGTAATATTCAAGTAACTTCATTAAACACAATGTATGCGTTCTAGCATAATATTTATTGTCCATGTAATGATAAAAATTCGCTTAGGTCCAAAATGTATAAATATCTCTAAAAATCTGTAGGTACTTACCTATTTAGCAGTTTTCAAAATTTATTACCTAATAAGTCTAATCAGTGCCTTTATTAGAATATTCTTATGATACAAATTGTCGCTATGTCATTTCAAAATATGGTAATTGACCTAAATAGGTACCTACATATAATTAGTATTTGTAATAACTCAAGTATTAAACTAAATGATTGGAAAATAAATATGTAGTTTTAATGCAATTCCCTTTATTTAAAGGTAATAGTTGTTTTGATATTTACAAATAAACACTCCACAATAATACCTATAGTTCATATAAACTTAATAAATAAACTCGATAAGTTATAATAATATACAGCTACACATCCCTAATCAGAAGCGAGAGATTATAAAAAAAAGGATGGTTGCCCGCGCCATTGGCATGTATACATGCCAATGGGGCGTAACTGATAGAGAATAGTGCTGTAACTTGCTGCAATTTTATATGTATTTTTGTATCTCAAAAGGTTGATTTTTTTTGTTGATAATTGCTATAAATGTGGTCTTAAGTTTTTACAGTAGGAGATGAGGTTAAATAAATATTATTTTTGTGTTATAAGCTGTTTATTCAAATATTCAGACGTGAATTATTATGTTTATCGATAACATTTTGGACTCCCTACTATTTTCAAGGTTATCTCATTGAATTTGTGGCTTGGCGTGGAGGGCACGGCGATGCGTTTTTGCTCTGGCGGTCAAAAGGTTAATACTTAATTGCTCTTAGAATTATTACTATAACACTTAACCTAAGAATACATTTAAACAATTGGCGGTCTTATCGCTATGCAGCGATTTCTTCCAGACAACCGGACGTACGGAGAGAAATTAAATTGGAGTAAAGGTGATTGACTTATTGTAATGTTAATAAAAATGAATTCATATTGTTGTCTGTTTAACGATTTCAACCTTTTTTCGTTTGTGTATAAATTCTCCTTTCCTACATAAAATGTCAGTTTAAGAACTAGGTATTTTAGTTGATGTTTTTAAGCCTATAGAGTTTATAATAGAGTCACATACTATGTGGCGTTCCCTTCTTTGTCCATAAATGAATATTCATAAGTGTTATATAATGTGTGGATCCAGTATGATATATAGATATGGGCCTTTTTAATAATCATATACCTAATATTATCTATATATATAAAAATGAAGCCCGTTTCGCGTTGTCACGGCATCACGTGTGAACGGGTGGACCGATTTCGATAATTATTTTTTTATTATATTCCTTGAAGTACGAGGATGGTTCTTATGTAGAGAAAACATAAATATGTACCACGGACGAAACCGCAGCGGACCGCTAGTAATATAATAATATCAACCAGTTACCGTCAAAAGGCTCCTGTTTTTTATCTACTAGTATAGAATCAAACCTAAAAAATCCTGTCCTGTGACTAACCTTATTTAGATTTAAGTTCCCTTATTTCGCTAAATAGTCATTATGAAAAATGGTCCTAAATTACATAACAAATATAATAATTCTATCAAGTTAATCTTTTATAATAAAAAGATTCAAGTCCCTGAGAAATAGAGCAAATAATATTCATTATTAACAATGTATTTATTTAATATTTTATCTCACAAATAGCATTCTCACGGATGTAGAATGTTCAGTTAGAACCGATTTTCCTGTCGTGATCTTTGAATTTTCCGCTTACTTCGAAATTAATTGTTGCCCTAATACGGAAATATGACGTTAATCGTAATTATTTTTTATTTCAAAATGCAAATAATTTTTAATTTCACACTAAAATTGTCTCAAGGTAATTTCAATTCAACAATACGAATACAGTTTTTGTGACGTTAAAATTCCATGTGAATTAAAATCAATGAGAAGTTTGGGCTTTGGAAATTTACTTTCAAATAAATGAATGAATGATCTTATGTACAGTACTCCAAAAGTAATAATGCGCATAGAAATCTTCGTCACTGTTCGGCAACTGTCATTTTCCCGGAGCGTCCGAAGATGATATGTATATAGAGTGGTTAAATGCATTTTCTTCATGCATAATTTAGTCAAATTATGTGTTTTGTGCTAAAAGAGATTAATATTTATTTGTAAGTAACGATTTTGTTTCGATAATCCCTTGTAAGTAAATAGCGTGGATAACCCCACGATTGCGAATATATCTTTGTTGGATTGATTTACTTGGAAAATTTTATAGTACTTTTAAAGTGTCTTACTGAAGCTGGTGTAATGATGGAAGAAAAGAAGGTTAAAATAACACAAAATTTATATTGTATAAAATATGGTTTTCAAACACAGGTTTAAATTTAAACCATATAAATCTAATCATTAAAATCTTAGTTCAAAAGTAAAATTACAGTACTGATAAAAGTGAAGTCCCGTGACCCCAAGTGGGGTAAGGGGCAGATGCATTATGCATACATCTGTTTCACTGATCGATTTCCTTTTAGGGACAAGTAGGTGATCAGCCTTCTGTGTCCTGCCAGACCGAGACATTTTTTTTTTATTCGTCTCCACCGGGAATCGAACCCAGTACCCCTCGGTTTTATGCTCACGTGTCAACCACTGTACCAAGGAGGCGGTCACAGTACTGATCATTCTTCAATATTATAACAATTACAAAAAAATAAAAACAATCAAAATCAGGGATTATCTTTATTTCTGACATTTTAGATACATCGAAACTTTCATTATGCTCTTCTTCATTTTCACTTTCCCTACTGCCATCACCTGTGTAAATCGTTTGTTGTGTTTCATCGATTAATTCAATTCACCTTTAAAAACAAAACCAAGAAGGGTATGTAATAGCAGCTCTATATAATTCCACACAGAGAGAACACGTGCAGCGTCTTTCCAAACTATACAAGGCCAGTACGCAACGGTGTGAAACTAATCACGTATAGTTTGGAAATAATTTTTTACAAAGTTCTTCCAATCTATACAACAGCAGTACGCAAATACTCGCGTATACTTTGTAGTGAAGTAAGTAAGAATAGCGCTCCAAAATATACAGCGCCAGTACCCATGCGGACTAATCGTGTATGTTTCGGAGTAAGCGCGGCGTCTTTCCATTGCTCGCGTTTATATTATTGTATTGCTGTTTTAAAATCTATTATTAAAATGCATGTATATTGTGTATAATATAATGTACTGATCGTATATTTTTTGTATCGAGGATGCTTGCGTCTTCGTTCCCGACTATACTGCACGACTTACAATTGACAATAGTGCTAAAATGTAAGAATCTAATAAGTCCAGAAGAAGACGGTTGCGAGGCGACGGAGCCCCGCTTCGCGGGGCTCCTATTTTTGTGTAGTTAAAAAAAACACGAACCTAACCTAACCCATAGGTAACCCTTATATCTGTTACCTATTTATTTTTCTAAGCTTACCTAATAATATTTTTATTCCATATTTTACTGAATCAATCAAGAAGAATAAAAGTAGATAGATATAGCTGTACAAGTCTTTGATTGCCTATATATTTATTATTTCGCTCAAGCGTAAGTGGTGTAGTAGCTATATTTAGTTATACATATTTTGCGTACTGATCGTGTATAGTTTGGAACGAAGACGCAAGCATCCGCGTTACAAAGTATACACGATCAGTACGCAAAATTCGTGTATATATTGTAATAACAAACTTAAAAACAGCATTACAAAGTATACACGAGCAGTTTCCTATGGGTGCGTTCTGGCTATGTATAGTTTGGAAATACGCACACGTGCATTCACCACCAATATTTAAAGACGACTGACGGATTTTTGAGTTTTTTGACTGACAGGCTACCGTCACCTACTGCCCGATTTGTTTTTGATTGTGTATGACCGTGAATTGACTTCTATTTTCTTTTGAACAAGGTGTAAAATGCAAGTGCATTGTTTAGGGCTCTTACGATTAAATGATTCGAGTGTTTTCGGAAATACGACAATTAGCGAAGATTTGCATGCGCATTATTAATTTTGGAGTACTGTAGGTACGTCTATGGATTTCAAAATTGATACTGATAGTTTAGGTTTTCTACTAAATAGATGGAAATACCAAAAACACGAAGCAAGGAGCCCCACGATTCTTGTACACTTAATATTTCAACGCTTCCAGGTATTAACGCAGCCTTGTCACTAGGCAATATAACGGAAAAATAAACCTGAATCGCGCAATTAGCTTTGCTGCTTCGTACACATCGGGGCAATCAATAAAACAGTTAGATAACTTATGTAAATTACCTCTACCTACATAGAGCTGGCCGATTCGACGGCTGCATAATAAATTAGAAAAAAAAAGACGCCAATTGTTCTTGACGTTACGAACGCATTAATAAAAATACTATTCTAAATTCAAACGGCCCATTAACCGGTTCTCACGACCGCCATGTTGACTCGTCCTCGGCCGCCATTGGTCGAGGCCGCGAGTTTAGAATTAGAATGTGAACCCCACCATTTGGCGAGCGGTAAATTATGTGTGGCCAGTTTTTTTTACGTTCCAAGTTCAAATAATGGGAGCGCACTAACAGCTGCCGTGTTTCAAGCGACATAGCGAGCTCTAAACAGATGGTGAATTACTTCCTCGCTATTGTAAAATCTATGATTCTATTTAATTTATAATTCTATTGAACCGGTTCTAACCCTTCTATTGGTTAGATAAACAAAAAACGGGCGCACCGACCGCATTTTGTTCACATAAATTATATGCATACTTCGTTTGAAGTATCAACAAGACTCTTTGGAGGGAATATTCACACTGGCCGTTAATAAAGCTTTGTGAAAAAAAGTATAATACATAGCTGTCAGTTTGATAGGTCGCTTCCCATTGGCGGGCTGTCAACGATAAGGAACGGAATTAGAAAAATGGCGGCAAACATTATTAGGTTATCGCAGCCAATTAGACTTGACCGTTATTTTTTTTCCATGTTTGAACCGGTTATTTGTTAAGTATGTATTTTTACACTCATTCGAGTTAGTAATGAACTTAGAGCTAAGTAGGAATTAATCTTGTTAGTTTGTTCTTTTATGGCATGTTGTTTATATCTCCGTATGTGATAACTTGTTAACGATATTGTAGGAATGCAAATATTTATGATAACTCTACCTACTTTAGCTTACTTAGTAAAAAAATAAGTCTTATGATTTAAAGTATTTTTTTTTCTAAATAAATAAAATAAACGTTCTTTAAAAGCCTCAATCATATTATTGAGAGGGAAAGAAGGAGACAGTTATATTTACTCAAAAAATTTGCACAAAGCTACTTAATATTGAAATAATCGAAAAAAAATTAATTACCATTGCAATTACTAGTTACTACCCGTTCTCAACGAATTTTTTACCATATAAGTAGTTATGTATTTTTTGTATTTTAATATGCAAAGGCCAGTAAGATAAATTATCTATGTACTTGTTTAATTTGTGAATAGCATACAAGTTTTGCCTTGACGTTTAGCTAACCAAGTTAACCTTGAATATTAAGTAACAGACTGTTAAGTATGACGACTTATATATCTTCATATTATTTGTTTTTACTAAAGTAATGAGTAGGTATTTAGTAAAATAATGTAATATTTTTTTTGTTGTAGTAGCTACTTAGTAACTCAGCTATGACTGGGCTTTAGTAGAAAAAATTTAATGTACCTACATTTTTATGGTGAGTTCAGATTAAAAAAATATATATTTTTATTGTTATTGGTATTATGGTTAGATATGAAATAAACAAAAAATATTAAATTGAACACAGTAACAACTCATAATTTAATTTGTGTGTTTATTATTTTTAAACGAGAAGGCATCAAATTAAGCATGCATCTAAATATTTATGATTTTAATATGTTACAATAATTTTAGTTATGTGCAATAAAATTTGAAAGCAAAAAAAAAAAGACTAAAAAAATATATTCGTTAATCTAGTTTAATTTTATTATTTAAGTTAAAATATTCGTGGATTTGTTTTAAATATAAGAATATTTTTTACTATCACAAGTAGACCTATATTTAAGTGTTCAGTAAATTTTTTTGTAACAAAAAATCTAAAGAAAACACGACACCCACTGTCCATAATTAAATTTAAAAACTTTAAAATATAAAAAATATCATAAAACTTAGTGCAGAAGTAAGACCACTTAAACTAGTCACTTAACTCTATGAATACTTTTTATTCAGTGCTATTTATAATCTGTTGATAACACTTTCGAATGCTGGCTCTTAATATAAATGTAATTATCTATCATTCACAGGCTATTTATGGCGTTTTGTAATATTTTTTTTTCATAAATGATGTGGGAATTTTTTTTTTCATTGCAAATTTACTGAATTTTTGGAAATGTTTTACTTCAATTTAACTAAAATACATTTTATCTATCTTTAAATATTGATTTTGTAAGCTGTTTTGAAATGTTTATTTTTATTTCAATTAAATACAATTTTCTGAAATATCATGTAGGTATTAAGATAATGATTTTATGGGCTTTTTTTCATAAAAATATTTATCCCATGTTGGCTAATTAAGTTTTTTTTTTTCATTATAAAAAATTAATCCGAATTATAGTTATTCGAATATAAAAATAATTATAATAAGAAAATTAAAATTTCCTTCTATTTTCTAAGACAATTTGAATTAATATATTCATGTTATAAAATTATTTTACACAAATTTTCAATTACTTTTTTTATAAGACATATCGCCACCAAAAATTTCAAGTCTCTAGTATGACACAAAATAAATTCGACAACCAAACAAACACCAAGTAACTAACCATGAAATCGCCTCATGTTCTGTTCCCTTCCATTTCACAGCGAAAAAAGAAAATAAACAATACACACTTATACTACAAAGCCGTCGGTTTTCATTATAACATTTCCGCCACTTAAACACGAAAGCGCGCCATTTATTTAAAAATTTTCCAACCAGCGTTCTATTTTCGAAAACGTCCGAAACGTCAAAAACGCGCGCTCATTTTTCTTTTTTTTTACGAGCGGCAATTATTAGTAAAGGCGTTCGTATACTGAGGCTATTTGGTCGCACGTGTACGCTAAGGGGTGGGACTGACACGTGAATTTTCCGAGGTTTCCACCCCTTGCGGACCGCCCCTATAGGCTTTTCTGTCCGGCCTATGCTGTTTAACCGATCGGATATTAAGTGCATAGGAGTCGCTCGATTTGTTAATTAATTTATTATACTTTTTTCACTCATTAACTCCATGAGCGTTTAAACTCAAATGAAAATACAGCGTGGATAGTAACCCCATTTTAATTTATACCAATTAAAGTTTAGTATGATTTTATAAATGCGATAGGCTCACTTTTTGTACAATTACAATTTTAATTTGAAGTTATAAAACATACAATTAGAACAGTAAATCATTATATCATGCAATGGTGTTATAACACGAAAATTTAAGATATTACAAAAATGAGAGAATACTGAATTAATTTCATGCATCGTGTGATTTTGCCGTGTAATTACACAGCTCCCTTACTAAAACGATAAAATGAAATGGCGATAAAATACAATGTTCTCTGATATAATACCCAAAGATAAAATAGAAAAAGTGTTTCAGGATTTTATAGACAATTTGTTGGTTCGTAAAACTTCAAATTACAATGTTGCGTTTGTTGTGTTATCCCTCTAAGCATTTGAAATGATATAAAATGTGCCTTTCATTCGAGAATAACTCAATATCCTGTAATAGTAAAATTAAATTTGTAGCATGAATTCGTAAATAACACCACTGTTAAAATTATCGCAAACATACAAAGAGGCACTCGACTTTAAAAAGAACAATTATACAATATCCACTCTATTCCATTCTCTGTCCAACCACTGCCTACTTTTATACCGTACGCCTACGCTTACTATTTCACAACTAGCGCTAGCAAAAGTCAACTCTATACCTAAAACTACACGGTTCAAAATAAAACGAAACAAAAAGCGAACGCACCCCATCTCTTTCCCGCGTATTAATCAAAATACAACTCTCTACTTTGACGTGGAATCGCAGCAAATGGATAAGGCATTGTTTTGAAAATTGAAACTATGGTTAGCGACCGACCAGCGTAGCGTGGCCTGCGTCAGTCCCCTCGCTACGGGCGGCCGCGCCCGGCGCGCCGGCTTGTATGAGATCGCGGGGGTCAAGCGCGTTGGTCGTTCTTCTTCTTGGTTTAGACAAGGTACCTACATAATTGCAATTGTAAGGGTTTTACAATAAACTGTAATTATGGCCAGACAATGATTAGAAATGTTGATACGGATGCTCTGCCGTTATTAATTATACGAGTAATGCTTCAATATTTTATAATGAACGGTCCTTATTTAGTAAGTGCAATTATAAATGACGAAGCTCTCCATAGTGGCTAGTATACATTGATCCCCCGGGGGCTTTATTGAAGATTCGAGAGCAAATAATGTGTTTAAGCTTATCAAACGATTTTACAGCAGCTTTTTCTAAAGAACCTTGGATTTTTTATGATATATTTATTTTAGATCTTGATAAGAATTTTATACGTGGAGTCCATGATATATTTGTTACTTTGTATATGAGGTAAATATTATCATTGATTCCACATATACAATTTTCTTTCTTAGCTTTAGCAACACAATTCTAAGTCTAATACGAATCGTAAAAATGCCACCATAATTTAGCATTTTAAAAACATTTTTACAAGGCCATTTCTGGCTTATAAATCACTATTAATTAACACAATTTGGCACAATCACAAACAATTGTATGCATCACTTTTCAGCCAGCATTTACAGTACAATACAAGCGAACAGAAAACATGCCCGCAATATTCCATTAAAGGGGCGAATACACTGTACTATAAAAAACTTCGCATATCTCAATCATGAGAACGCTCTGATGTCATTTTTTTGCTGATTAATCATCAACAGCGTACATTCATCACAATAACACGACAAATGAAAGAACTAAACTTCCGTAATGTTTTTTTTTTTGTTAATACTCAGTGTGCAGACAACTTTATTCCAACTGTAAATTTTTTTAAAAAGCATGGCTGATGAAAAAAGGTTTTTGTACAAAAAATCTAGTTATCAGTGGGTTATATGCTCTGTTATGCTATTTTTAATTATGTAGGTTTTACCTAATATTATCTAGGTACTTCTTTATAATAAATTGTTTTCTTAATAGACAGTGAAATAATATTAGATACTAAGTTTGTGGGTCTACCCGAAATTTTGTGGGTCATTTGTAACAGGATGGCGGTTCTACAGGGGTCTTAGTACGCAATGACAAAAAGAAAAATGATGGTCTGAACGCTGATACCGGATACCTTAAGATACTGTAATATAAAATATTACAGTATCTTAAGATAAAATATTATAGTATCTTCACCGTGTGTGACGCGCTTAAGCACACGTTTTAATGTAATAATAGATGTTGCTATTAAATTAATTGTCACGTATATAAAAATATATAATTAAATTTTAATTAATCAAGTTAGCATGACAACAGATTTATTTATGTACATGACGCAACTGAACTGTTTTTATCGAGTTTCTATTGAACAAAAATAACTCATTAATTATTATTATTAACCGACAATTTTTTATTAACCATAGGTAATATTAAAAATATTTTTTTAATAATTATTGGATTTTTACTTTGTCCCATAATTACTCTAGCATTGTGTTTCTAATTTTTGTATAGATATTAAAATGAAAAATATTTTTATTCCTTCTTCTTCTTTAATAAGTAATACTATTTAACCAAGTAGTATAATATTTAGAATACCAATAGAGAGATTATAACTTGTCCTAATAACATAGAGCGATTAATTTATAGATACCTATAGCCTAAAAAGTAACAAGCATTGTACTTTAATTTTAATTAATTGATAAAATAATAGTAAAAGGTTGAAAATATATACATAGCTTCCGCCCGCGGCTTCGCCCGCGTGGTGTTTTGATAAAAGGTAGCCTATGTTCTTTCTCAGGGTCTAAAGATTGTCTGTACGAAATTTCATCAAAATCGGTTGAGAGGTTAAAGCGAGAAAGACAGACAGACAGAGTTACTTTCGCATTTATAATATTAGTAGGGATATTCAACAGCAACATTCAACAAAAATCATTTATTTGTCAAGGTTTTTGCTATTCCCTAACAATTTGGATTATGCAGACAAATAAATATAAGTAGGTAATAAGAACTATACTAAATTATTTAATTTTGTAAAGGACACATAGGTAATGGGCTAAAATAAGAATGGGGAAGGAAATTTAAGTTTATATTGTCCTTCCCTCCTCTTATTTTAAATACGCTATATATATATACTTATTTTATGCTTTTAGAATAATTTAAACCACATAACATACCTACCTATTACTATTTCCTAATATAGGTACCTGTACCCGGATATTCCCGGGATAACAATAATTAATAAAAATTATTAGTACAGATACCCAGAACCGAGGGGTCCTGGGTTCGATTCCCGGTGGAGACGAAGAAAAAAAAATGTCTCGGTCTGGCAGGACACAGAAGGCTGATCACCTACTTGTCTCTAAAGAAAATCGATCAGTGAAACAGATCAGAGACAGAAACATGTATAATGCATCTGCCCCTTACCCCACTTGGGGACATGGGACTTCACTTAGTATAGATAGATACTCAGGTAAATTGTAACTTTCTTCTGGTGAAGAAATTTTCAAAGTAAGATACTACGTATTTATATGAAGAAAAGCAAGCTCTACATATAACAATTTTCCTCTAAATTATTTTATTTTTCTTACGTCTTACCTTCTATCATTGCGATTAATTCTTTAGTATTTTAATGCATGCAAAAGTAATATTACACAAATATTATAATTCCAGAGCTATGCTCTACTTTTAGACTTTTCTTTAAATAGAACAGAGAGAGATGTAATATATCTCTACTTTAGAAGAACATTGGTATCTCTTAGCTTATAAACATATACAGAGTGGAAATTTTCAATGGGCCCTGGAGGGAAAATAACCCTACTTGAAAATCTAGATATGATTTTTTAAAAGAAATAGCAACTGCATTTAAAGAATTCCAAAAATTAACTAGCCACGACGGGAATAATCTATACTAATATTATAAAGCTGAAGAGTTTGTTTGTTTGTGTGTTTGAACGCGCTAATCTCAGCAAATACTGGTCCGATTTGAAAAATTCTTTCGGTGTTAAATAGCCCATTTATCGAGGAAGGTTATAGAATATAGGCTATAATATATCATCACTCTAAGACCAACAGGAGCAATGCGGGTGAAACCGCGGGGCACAGCTAGTGAATTACAATTGTACAGTTATCTTACCAATCGATATTTTTAAACATTATTAATCATTCAAATCTACGTTAAAACTATCGCGTGAAAAGTACCCTTATGACGTAATTGTGTAAAACATGCCGGCACAATAAATATGATCCAAAAGTCGAGATACCGTCTTATTTATTATGTCCCGCACTTCACACTTGGCATTTTTTATATTTATTTCGACAACCATCTAGCTGGCGTGCATATACGTTAATAATTGTAAATAATAGGCGAATAAATTTACTCTTTTTTCGCTATATTTAGTTTCTTTACTGCTGTGGAGTAATTATCCGGTGTGGGTTTGTACGTTTTTTTGTTCCAAAATATATTTACATGTATTTTGTTTTAATTTGAATTTAATATGTATTAAGTTATACATGAAAATATGATCTGTGTGATGATGTAAATTGTTTCCAAATCTATTGCTTAAAGGCTTATTACACTACCCGATATGAAGGGCCCTGCATCTAGGGTGGGCGTGTTCCCTAGTTAGTGTGGCGCTTATTACACTTCTCTGCGAATTGGGCCCTAACTCAGTTTATACGCGAATGTCTAGAGAGATAAACGTATTGTTGCATTTTACATTATGCCGCCGTCAGTATCGAAACTTCAAAAAGTTGCTGTAGCAGTGGCAACCGTTGACGCAATAACAAATATTAAAAAAAGAAGAGAAAGATCTGGGTGAAAGAGTATTTGCGGTTACGTGAAAAGCTTTCAAATATGCAAATACTAAGCGTGCTTGAACCGGGAGTTTTAATGAATTAATTAGAGTAGGTGCAGAACAATTTGAACACTTGTTGAGTTTTAAAACAATTAAATAAACAATTGATTTTAACAATTTATTTATTTGTTAACATGGCGGTGTGATCACAAACATTTGGAACTTCCCTTTTAAGTTATATAAACCTGTAGTAGGGAAGTTTGGTGACACCTTACATACAAAAGCAGCCACTCCACGCACTAGTCGCGCGGCAACTGAGCTCCCTAACCGCCCTAAACGTTATTACATTACCCAATCTGCAGGGCGCTTAGGGAGCTAGGCAGATCGGGCAGACCCGATCGCCCTAAATCGGGACACTAACTCCCTAAGTCTTATTACACCACTCTTAGTTAGGGTTAGGGTCCCTAAAAATTGGGTGGTCTAATAAGCCTTTTAGTTTGGACGGTGTTAGCCGATTAACTGACAGATGAAAAGTGCGGCTTCGTTCTATCATAGCTACTCTACCTATGCTATATAGCATGGAAGATAATTCAATTCACTATTAAATTCTATTATTGTTAATAACATATTCTTTAAAAAAAATCATACTAAATATGAAAGGGCCTGTAGTCGAACTTCGACAATCCTATCTTAAAGACTCTACATTTCAATGTACGAATTCGTTTCATTTTTTCTTTTGTTACAGTTTCAACTACCATTACTTTAAGGAAAACTCTTTGATTTTATCATTAATAATTGTAAATCGAAAGTCGTAAATAGTTTTGACGTAGATATCTATTCTATTTAAGAAACAGTTTTGAAGCTCTGCTCAGCGTTAACTCTCTTATAAACTAAAAATTTGGTTTACTCTTTTAATTTTAATCCTAATCCATATACTTTATTGCAACTATTTTAATTAGAACTTTCATAACACTAGAAATAACACCTCAATTTGACTGACGTATATATCAATTGTTCATACGTTGTGCCAATTGCGGTTTTTTATTCAAAACTAGCAAACCCGGCGAACTCCGTTTCGCCACCAGAGACACCTTTTCTTTGCTATATATAAACCTCACGGAGCCCGAGACCTTTCCAACGAATGCAAAATCGTGGAAATCGGTTCGTGCGTTCTGGATTTATAGCGTCAGGAAGGAAAACCCGACTTATTTTTATATAGTAGATAACTCATTCTTTTGTACTATGGGAATAACTGTTTTTGTGAAAATACAAGTTAATTTAAGGGTGCGTATAAAGCAAAATTACCAATCTTCTATTAGATGATACGTGTAATATTCAAGACCAAATCTAAAAAATAAAATATATATCAAACTAGATGATATGTTCAACGATTCTGTTTCATCAAAAACATAAAATATTAAAATTTACTCGATAAAAAAAATCACCAAGTTAGCTCTAATTTTCACACTTTTACGTTTTCTACTTGACATGGTAATACTTATTATGATTTTTTTTTCATAAACAATTATATTAAAACATTTGCAAGATATTTGTCAGAGCATTTTGTGTAATTACTTTTAGTTTTGGTTTTATCTGCGATAAACCACTTTTGGCGCTCTTTTTTTCTCGAGATAAACGTTTGGTTTTGTCACGATAAAAGTGGTTTATCGCAGATAAAACCAAAACTAAAAGTAATTACACAAAATGCTCTGACAAATATCTTGCAAATGTTTTAATATAATTGTTTATGAAAAAAAAATCATTATAAGTATTACCATGTCAAGTAGAAAACGTAAAAGTGTGAAAATTAGAGCTAACTTGGTGATTTTTTTTATCGAGTCAATTTTAATATTTTATGTTTTTGATTGAACAGAATCGTTGAACTTATCATCTAGTTTGATATATATTTTATTTTTTAGATTTGGTCTTGAATATTACACGTATCATCTAATAGAAGATTGGTAATTTTGCTTTATACGCACCCTTAAGTCTGGATTGTAAGAAAACATGAGTTTTGGTTGTTGGATTGTTTAATTGGCGGAAAAGTATTGTTTTTAAATTTTAGATTGTGAAATTTAGTTTTGTTAGAGGCAATTTAGAATTTAAAAGAACACCAATATTATTATAACTGAATTAAGTTGGTACTTATAAGTCCGTTAAATATTGAACTCATTAGATATTATTATTGGCTATAAAACTAATATTGTAAATACCAACAAGTAGGTACCTATATATGGGATACATTTCTAAGTTAATCAATCGAGTAATAATAGTACTTAGGTAATATTATTCCTTTTTTTGGTGTAAGTAATATATATTCCCATTTAAACTCGAATCGAACATTTTTGTATGTTCCTTTCTTCCTATGTGTTTCTTAAGAATTTCGGTAAATTAATAATAAATAAATTCTCAAGTAAATAAGTTATATATAGAAGACAGATTATGATTAAAAAATTTAGCACCTCTTTACCGCATTCATACATCATTAATTATCATTTTAACTGACAGATAAACCATAGAACACATATCCATAAGCTACGAACTAAATAAGCTTTTATCTACCTACTAGCTTTCCGCCTACGGCTTCGCCCGCGTTTTCAAAGAAAAACCTGCGTATCTCCCGTTCCCGTGGGATTTCCGGGATAAAACCTAGCCAATGAGTTAATCCAAGTTACCCTCTACATGTGTGCTAAATTTCATTGATATCGGTCCAGTAGTTTATGCGTGAAAACCAAACATACATACATAATTACAAACCTTTCCTCTTTTTAATATTAGTATAGATTATAATATCTTAGGTACTATATCCTAAACGATATGTTAACAGCCATAATAACATACATGACCTTTTCTAAGTTATTGTTTCAACATTGTTAGATGATCGAATCATGTACAATGATTTAACATGATCAAAGGCCAAGGTTGCAGTTTTGATTCATCTGTTATTATAGATAATCAATTTATTTCGCGGTAAAGTGAGTAATAACCTTCTGGATTTTGTGAGAAGATATCTACGTAGATATATTAGAAAAATACCTTTATACTTAGTCATACAATTCACTCAAATTGATGCTCATAATAGAATGTCCCTAAAGGGACAACAAATATGGACTGATGATGACCTAAACCTCCGAATGAGAAGGTATCTAGATTTTTTTTATATATATAGAATTAATGTCTATATATTGCTGCTAGTTAATAAAACCTGTAAAAAAAGCTCCTACAAAAGTTATTTTTTATTATTATTTTATTTGATTGATAGGTACTTCAAAAGAAAACAAAACAGGTACCTACATAGGCATGCGGCATTGGATATGCATCCAATGCTACGTTTTAAGCAGCTACGAAAGTATAATAGGTGCAAACAAAATACTCTTTGAATGACAACTCTACATAACCAACATGAGCTCACTGCGCTATCAAAATCACAATAATTAATGAAAAAAGGCTATCAAAACATTTCAAAATGGCCGCCGTGGCACACGTGTATTACCTACACAACATTTTTGTCTCTGCCCATTTCAGGTGCGTTATGTGGAAGCTAATTTTTTTTCATTCTTTCCCGCGCTTTTGTTTCGAAAATATTTTTCTCAATTCCCTACCTACATGTTAACTACCTACACATGCCCCCGGCATTCCTCGTTAAAAACTTTATCCAATGAAAAACATTCGAACAATAGCATGTTTAGAAGAGAAATAGAAAAAAAGAAAATTAATACTTGTTGCTTATTATTCTAAAACTAAAACAATGAACGAATTGTGCGCGGACTTTTGTTAAATAATTTTATAAAGTTACACATTAGAATGCGAGGGAATTTATGTTTATGGAGATAAATCCTTGTCCTTCCTATTCTTCTAATAAGAATGAAAATTGTTTTCATCTAATTTTAAAAGTTTGTAGCTCTTGGTTGTATTAAATCGTTCGAACGAAACTTCACAATTTTATGAAAAGTTACCAATAAAAAAATTACAGATGGTCAGATCTATATTAAAATGATTATTAATATCAAACTTATATCAAATATTTAGTCAGAATCTGAATATAAACTGACGAAAGTTATTATAATTGACTTACTGACATCAAAGCACAACCCAAACCAAAGGTAGGTATTAGAAACATCAAATTTTCGAACGATCTTTTCTTGAAACTTCTTTTGAAACATACTTACTTTCTTTTCATGTGTGAATGAGCACACAGAATGGACATTTTAAATTATAAAATTAATCAAGCTATCTTCATTCCAAACCTCATACAAACGTATATCTCTATTTACCTGAGACACGTGTAAAACCTTTTCCAAAGTGATCTTAAAACTAATTTATCATCGAAATGTAACGTATATTTAAAAGTATATTCTTGATCATTAAAAAACTCTGACCGCAATAAATTCGTATTGGTAATTTCAAATTCATATTGAGGTCAACGCCAAATAAATATAAATATTTTTCTTTTTATAGTTATAAGTTAAAATGCGTTCCGATAATTTAATGGTTGACATGAAATTTTTTGAAATATCTGGGGCTAACTATGATAACTTCTAGCTATGTTATTTATATTATTTTAGCAGATACCTAAGTAACATTTCATGTTGTGTAACACGTGATTTAGGTATATCACTTCTTAATTATACCGATTTAAGTAATTTTGGTTAATAATTGTTATCTTACAGAACATTGTTTTCGTTGGTATCCGGAAAATTTGCTGAAAATGCTTACACATAGGAAAAGTGTGCATTTCTTTGTCGCAGCTTTACCTGTTTTTTTCAGCCACGGTTAGCATTTTCTTATAATTAGATGCTGCTTCGCATAACTACAATTGCTTTTTAGACAGTTCCTTCAGCATTCCTTACCTCTTCCATCTACACATTAAAATAGAGCATACCTCCATCTACGAAAGCCGGTAACAGCTTCACAAAAGTTATAGCCTTATGAGTGCTCATGGGCGGTGGTTAATTTCATAAGGTGAATCTGCTCAGTTACCCGCGCTTATTAAAAAAAGAGTGCCAAAAGCGCGGCAAAAAGAACGTTACTATTATTAATCTATACTCATATTATAAAGCTGGAGAGTTTGTTTGTTTGTTTGAACGTGCTAATCTCAGGAACTACAGGTCCGATTTGAAAAATTCTTTCGGTTAGATAGCCCATTTATCGAGGAAGGCTATAATAGGCTATATATCATCACGCTAAGACCAACAGGAGCGGAGCACTGCGGGAGAAACCGCGAAGCGCAGCTAGTTAAAGAGAGTGCCAAAAAGCGCGGCAAAAAGAACATTACCATTGTCTATGATACTTACCGTCGCGCCCCCCGCCCTAGGCTCCGCCGCCTCACCCCGCTCGCCGTCCACGCAAAAGTAGCACTTGTCCGCCGGCTTCCAATCCGCTGGCTCTGGCTCCACCTTCGGAGCAGCAGCGGGCCGTTTGATCAGACTCTCCAGGATGGAATTCCTGCCGACCTCCTCTGTCTCCTCTGCCTCGTTGATCTGCTGTATCGTTTTTATCTTGAGCGCGGGAGGGTGGTCGGTGGCAGGCATGGATTCGTCGTCGCTTGACTGATCGCCCTCTATTCGTTTTGGTATCAACGCATCTTGATACAATTTCCATTTTCTTCGACCCATCAACTCCTCCGCCACCCGTTCTAGACCTGGAATTCAATACAGAAACCATTAAAATACATCAATAATGTACTGTATATATTTACCTTGGAAATATATAAAAACATGGAAAATAAAAAGTTAAAATAATAAATAGAACTTAGAAAAAAGTTGTTGACGAGTTCTTAAATATGCATTCAGAACGTTTTCATGGCAATCATATAGCATAAAAAATAAACTTTTCAATAAGAATAATCAATGCACCGTTACACACAAAACTAAGTGAATATGTAACTATACAATTTTTTCATGCCAAAAATAACAAATGGATCAGCCAATAAATTCAACAAATTACAACCAAGATTACAACAGAATATAAATTAAAACTTTCTATCCATAAACGTGAACAGGCTGGCTATCTATAAAGTGGTTTTCATCGATTATTAATTATCTGTATTTATGGGCGGCAATTGTCAAAATGACAGATCTGGTTGAACGTATCCGTGTGTGTATGACGTATGTGTATGTGTATGACGTATGTGTATGTGTATGTGTATGGGCATGTGTGTGTGTGTGTAAGATAGTGAGGCGACGGTCAAGGCTTAAATTACGATAATTCTTATAGAGATATCGATGTCTGGAAGTGATTGATCACTTTATACGACAGTTTGTAAAATATATCATTTAAAATCGATAGTCCAACTCTCAATACATCATATACGAATCATTTGACAGCTGTGTACAATTTATAATTTGATATAGAGTCTTGGATATAAAGATACATGATATAAAGAAAGTGAAAATATTTTTTTATAAACAGCGTCACTTGCATTTTAAATCAAACCACAGAAAGATAACCAAAACCCTATAGTTTATATTATATACATATTACAATATTTAGCGACACCCTGTACAATACTTACCATTTTATGATCATTTAGAGCTTATGGAAGTCATTTCTACTCAACTCTCATAAAACGATTCGAAATAATTATTTTTATCGCGGTCGTAATTCTAAGTTACATTTGTATAATAAAATCACGTATTGTCAACATTTTTTGTCAATTTTCCTACACAAATTTTATCAATTTACATAATAAAAGTAAATGAGTATCTAAAGAAAGTTTAAAAAAAGGAATTACCTAACGGATATACTATTTCCATAATAGATGAAATGAGCAACAAAGCTTCAATGAGCTTTTAAAAGTGAATCGCTCAAATGATACAATTTTGATGAATAATTCAATAAAGCCAAACTAATGACCTTTTTATTTTATGCTCCTGATTAGATACATATTATAACGCGTGGGTAGCCTTTTATTAAAACCAGCTTGAACAATATCCCTTTTTTTCCCCTACGCAACTACACAGTAATTCTAACCCCTAACATTTTACCATAAACAAATTCAGATAACTGTCTACAACATAAAATTAATAGCTAATAATCGCATAGAAACAGGTAGCAGGTGATAATATGATGATTGCAGATCAATTACTGGGCATTCTGGGTTGTTTCCGCTAAATGTCATCAGAGCCATCTAGCGCAAAAACAAACATCTGCTGTGAACCTGTAGGTTTGCAACTCCTGTAGGTAACTATTATAGTAGGAATAAGTGTATAGAAAGTTTTAGTGTATTATTATAATTGTTTTTGTTTGTTTTAAAGTTTCAAGATGAAAAAAAAAACAGAGAAAAAATGCTTAAATAAAGAGATGGTTATAAATTTGTTGTACCTATATTTTAAAACACGATTGAATAGGTTGTTTATATGGTTGTTTATCTATTTAAGACGTACGAAGGACGCATTGACGAATGCTACAAAAAGGAAACAGTTAGCTGCCTACTTACTAGAAAGTATAAGTTAATTAAAGTTAAATAATGAAAACAATTTTTTTTACGAAACAAATCATAATATATGTAAGTACTTATAAATCGTGGGATAGGATCGATTAGAACAATTAATAATAAACATTTTATATTTATTGATTGTAATAGTTTCTAACGAAAAACCTTTCATTCAATTTTTACATTGAATTTCATCATAATTAAGTCATCCGGTGAAAGCATAAGACACAAGTTTTCTTCCACGTTTTTATTCAAAGATATTAGAAATTAATAGAATTTTATATTAGAATCGATTTTACTTCGAAGAGAGACAATTCCATTAAATTACTATACCTACGTATATCACTTTTTACGTCTTTGAGTAGGTAATAATTATTTAACACTAGCAAAACTAGTGAATGATTTTGGATAAACTATAAAGACCTTTAAAACTGGTGTTCAAATTGGACCAGCCGTTTCGGAGATTTATTGAAACTCGAAACAGACAAAATATAATAATAAATATTTTATAAGAGCTGTGATTCCTAAACTATCATTAAAAAGCTACTTTTGATAACAGTGCTGAGCGTATAACTTCATATGGGTTTTTACTACCATTAAGTATACCGTAGGTATATACTATACTAGCTTTACGCCCGCGGCTTCGCCCGCGTTTTCAAAGAAAATCCGCATAGTTCCCGTTCCCGTGTGATTTCGAGGATAAAACCTATCCTATGTGTTAATCCAAGTTACCCTCTTTATGTGTGCTAAATTTCATTGAAATCGGTTCAGTAGTATTTGCGTGAAAGAGTAACAAACACTACACACACACATCCTCACAAACTTTCGCATTTATTATATTAGTAGGATAGGATACCTTCCCATAATTTACATGATAAAAATTATCTAAAAAGTTTATAAAATTGAAGCACATTTTCAGCACGATCATTTTCGACGCGTAAAGCGCTAAAGTAGGTCTCTTTTAATTAGTCTTTTATCTCGAATTAGTTCTAAACCCTAAACAATATAATATGTTTAACAACAACATATTATGTTAAGTATGAACAAGTTAAGGCTGTAAGCCCATAAAGGTTTTATCTCCTAAGGGAATATCGAAATTAATATTAATTTCCGCTCTCAATTAAATCTTAGATTATCTAGACCGGTCTTGAGTCTAAAATAGTCAATGATTAATATAATATATTAATTATATTTCTAATCTTATTATAGATGTATTATTAAGTTATATTAATTACACTTTTGAAACCCATTTAAGTTGTTTCCTTTGTATAATAATTTATTTCTTTAATGAACTCTATATACGATTTTCGTAAGTAAATATCTATCAAATAAAGTTATATTTGTATTAAAAACCTTTAAAATACACTTTTTCTGTGTGTGTGTATTTCGTAACTTCTTATGAGTATAAAGCAACTTCTTATGAATTTAATCTTATTAATAACCTCCCTTTAACTATAAAAATCCTCAAGATCAATAGGTAGAGTCATCTCGGAGTTAAGGAACTAAAAATAACATTTACACGAGCACTTAGGTAGTTGTTTTTATGTTTGTGAAATTGTTATAACTCAAAAACTACGCACATATATTTAGAGAATCATTTTCCACTAGGTAGCTTCATTATTTCTCTCTTTATGTCTTAGTTAATACACTGGGGTAGATCCCTTTAAAAATAATAAAAAGTGCAAAAAAATCGCAGTCGGATGAAACCCATTAGAAAAGGAGGGGAATATGATGAAAATAAAAGGAAAAATAAATTACGGTCAATCCGAGTTCGGGAAGTGGGAGGGGGAAGCTTTTAAGAGAAAAAAATGGTTTCTCTCGATTTCCGACAAAACTACAAGTCCTACGGAAAAAAGTTCAATGGCAAAGTTGTAGGTAATAAAAAGATCTACAACTTTTGTATTTACAATTTTTTCACATAACCTCAAAATTTAGGTGAAAAATTCAAAAAACCAAGTTTTTGGTTTTTTATTTTTATCTACTTCAAAATTTATTTTTTTTCTACGAAATTTGGTGGAAACTTACTTTATTATGTCCCAAATACACTGTAATTTATTTGATTGAAAATATTTATTTTTTCGCCTTATTTTGAATTAATACCAAAAAAACAACCTAATTTTCAATCGAAAAGTCACCCGTCAAAATATCAGCTTTTTTCAAAAACTTGGGGATCCTTTTATTCATTGAAATCTTTACTTTCATATGGTGTAAAAGAAAATAAAATTACCATAGTAAATGTTCTCAGGAAATGCATACAAACAGTGTGAAAATGAGCTTTTACTAAATCAGGCACACTTCTGCACACTTCATCCGACTGCGATTTTTTTTTTGTTTCAAAAATTATCAACTCTAGTCTATAATCCGGCAAACATATAACTAATATGTATTATGATTAAAATTATGTCAATTAAACTTGCTATTAAAAAAATGAGAAGCTTTATTATTCGATAATCCTGACATAATTTCGACTTTTTGTACATAATGAAATGAAATTAAAAAAGAAGAATAATTATAACATTCGGTATAAAGATAAAATTCGCACGCGAAATTTTCATAGTAAAAATTATTTTTTGGGTCAAGGTGTATATTCGTTTTTATAATTCAGAACATGATGTATGTACCCTACTGGCTATTAAATTAATACTTTTATGAAATAAATTTGAAACGCATGTTTAAAAATATTCGTGTTTATTTTTCATTTTTACTTTGCTAAAAATTGAGATACAGACGAAAGTAGAGCCTATAAATATTTTTTTATGAATGCATTATTCATGACTTCTAATGGTAAAATAAATTCTAAATCGGTCGAGTAGTTTTTAAATTGTAACAAACAAACAAAAAATAAATATTGATTAATGAGAGGGTCATTACCTACGGTAGAAAAACCTTCAACACCATGATTATTGATAACTTAAAAAAATATCTATAGGCAGTTTTATCTATGATTATATTATACCTCTATAATCAGACCTTTAACAATATAAACAAACATTTATAAACCAAATCACATACAGATTTAATACATTAAAACCGCAACTACTTTTTAAACAAAAATTTTGACACTGGCAGCCCACAAAAAAAAGAAAACTTCCCGCCAATTTCACCAATCACGTCCAATATTCAAAACGTAAAAAAGCACAAATATGTACTGATGCGAGACACCCACTATATTGTAATTAGACGGAGCAACGACCTCTTATGGTGTATAGTAAAAAATAATTACATACAAGGTGAATGCTACTGCACATTTGCGGAGATCACTTGATGGTTGTCTTGACGTTTTATGTACTAATGCTGTCTCGATGGTGTAATCATTAGTAAAAAAATAAGGAATTGTTACTAGGAAATGTAGCTTTCGGCTGATAAAATAATTTAAATAATTTGATATGCTTTTGAGTTCATCGAAAATACGCATTATTGAAAAATTAGAAATAGCTCTTTATGTTTAAATTTAACGTAAGTGAGTAGGTACACTAATTGAAGGAATAAACAGAGATTATTTTCAAAAAATTCTTTAGAACTGAATAAAGGACTTCTTGATTCAAAAATAATCACAATAACTTCCCATGAAAAATCTAGGTATAATTAAATTTCGAAATTAAGATTTTTTATCAACTATATGGCGACATATTATATTATGATATAATTATTTGATCTATTTCAAGAATCTAATTATTATTTAGTCCTAATAATATCTAGATATTCTAGGTATATTTTTGCGCAAAACTCTAGAGTTTTGCGCAAAAATATACCTACATAAAATTATAGACCTTTAAGCATTTATTCTAAAATTACCATACCTAGATATATTTATGACATTTTTACTCTGTGAATTCACATTTGAATCTACAAACACAATTTTACTTGAACATGTTATTTTTAATTAGTGTTCCTATCTTGAGATGTTTATCAAAACCGGTCGAAATAACTATTTAAAAACACTGGAAGTGTGTTGTTAAATAAATTTTTTAAATGTGTTTTACGGTATACCTAATTGGAAGTAAGTAATGTAATGTAATGATAGTATTCATAACGTTATCAATTGACCGATTACCTTATCTGTATTCACTGCCAAGCATCATCCATATGAAAAAAAACTCTATCACGCAAAAATTACTGAATTTTAAATTATAGAGTTTTATTTCATATGTGTTATAAATACCTACTAAGATTAGGATAGAAAACTAGGCAGTTTCATATACCTAGGTATGTAATATATTAAATTCTTTAGTTCAAAATATCAATAACTTTAAAGTCTCAAGGCACTATTTTGGCAAGACAATTTATCGATTCAATAAGGAAATTACATTTCACCTCGACTTTTAAACCTTTTAGTGCGGAAATAATAAATTTTAAAAACCAAAAATGTATGGCTTATTATTTTTTTTAATAATGTTAAGGTGAAGGGTTGTGACATTTGAAAATTATCTGTTAATAATGTCAATAGAAAATGTGGCTTGATGTTTGCTCTATGTTTACATAAGAATGGCTGACTGGATCTGGATGAAAATTTAAATTAAGATAGATTAGTCTGGATTAGCATATATATTAATATAGTAGTGATAAGTGATACTTAAAGTTTCGTGGCATCCGCTAAAGATTAGATATCTATAGGTAGCGCAAATTTCATCAATTTTATTTCTAATAAAAAAATCCTGTGTTCATCTTAAAGTGCAATGTAGGTTCTCCTATAAAAATCAAGTTTGTCATTTTGGTGTAAAAACCGATCATAACAACACTATTTGTATTTTGGTTAGTTTTGAACTTTACACAAAGCTTCAACACAATACACTACAGCCGCATAAACTATATAATAAGTATTTAATAAATAAATACATAAAAACATTTCAAACAAGTACCTACCTACATTATATAAACGTTGTAACAAATACTGTTAAATGAAGAAAAAATAATTAATGTCGTTAAGAAAATCCTATCCATAAAAAAATCCATAAACATCACATTACAGCCCATAAGCGGAGCGGTTTGAAAATAAGCCAAGCCATTTTATACATAAGGCTGATAATTTATTGTCAAAATAACAACACAAAGGACATGAGTACGTGCGCTGCGAACTGATTGGTTAAAACTGCGATTAGACCGCTCAAGGTCGCTGACTCAACTTAGTGGTTAAGTCATGAGCGGTAGCGATTTTGAATTAGGTTTTGTAACTGTATAACAATAACTTGATTAAACTCTTCAGTAGGTTTGCATTTTTAAGAAATATTTTGGTATCGTACCCATCTAATAGAAAACAGAACATAATTATGAAGGCCTGATAAATAACAACCTTAGTGTTTCTTAACTTTGTTCATTATTTCATATTTATTTCAAAATTCAATGGAACAAAATAATATTTAAGTATATCGCCTCTTTGCGAGAAAAACGTGATATTTCGCAAAATGTTTTTTTTTTTTTATTTGATAATCGAAACCGCCGTATTCAACTTTATTTTGTGCAAAAACGTGGTGTTTTAAAAGTGAAGGACAGCGAGACCATGAGCGAAAAGGACGTCACTACAGTGGTACGTTGCGTTATCGCGTTGTCCCTTTCACATAGTACTCTGTTTTCAACACTGTGACAAGTTAGTTTTCTCTTTAAGCGCCAAAGGTAAGGAGCTCTCAGTTTTCTGCAAAAACGTGATATCACGAGTGTACCACAGTTTTATTGCAAACATATCTTTAAATTCAGTGATATTTTTTGTTATTATACTGTGGTAAAGCAATATAACTCGGTTTTCTTGAAAAAATGTTTCAAATGCAACTTTTTATAAAATCTGATATCACGTTGTTGTTGAAATAATAACATTTTTGAATTGTGATATCATAAGGTGTAACATTGTTGATGATGAATGGTTTTTTATTACAAGAAATGAGTGATGGTCATTTATTGTTGTTCCGTTTTTATAGATATGTTTCTTATTTCAATGCAATACATAATGATTTATCACGTTGTAAGCACTAAAAGAAAATACTATTAAGACTTATTTTTTCAGATGGGGACGCGGTCCAAATACTTAGTTTTATTAGCAACAAAAGAAAATAATGACGGAGAACAAAGCAATTCCATTTCTCAAATGGAAATACATGAAAATGAAAGCGACAACAATAATATCGAGCAAGGCGATTCAACTTTTCCAATGGAAACTAACTATGAAAGCAACCGAAATGAGGAGGTGACTGGTTGCAGCGCTGCAGCAGTTGCCGAATGTAAGTAACATTATTAGTTAATTTTATTGTATGTAATGTTATTCGACGCCCGTCTTTTCGTGTGTTTCGTGTGAGGCTTATAGATGGTAAAGTGAAGCGTGGAAAACATTATGGTAGTTATCATAATATTTATCATTTTGATATTGTTTTAGACAAAGAAGACTCAATGGTCACTAATCGTCGCCGTTGTGAATCAACTAGTAGTAGCACCAGTAGTTCCTCAAGTAGCAGTAGTTCATCAAGCAGTGGTCCGTCTTTCTACGAAGGTATAAATTTAATAAAACTCATATTATTGTGGGTACTCGATAACTGTATCTTACATTTATTTACTGACTTATAGATAATTGAAAGTTTAATAGATTTTTTTTGGTTTTTTTTTAGATAGTGATGATTCCGTAAAAGACCCCAACTATGAAATTATGAAACCAGCACGTGTGAGCTCTTCAGAATCTGACGACAACAATGACGTCTATACCAACATCGACTTTCGAAAGGATCAAGACGTTTTTCATTCTAGTGCAGCTACTGTAAGCACAGTACTCAATGCTATAGACCTGAATGTGACCCCAACAGATGAGCATGAAATTGTATTTCATACCGTAAATCAACAGGTCCTGCTAATATCAGAAAATGAACCACCTGCCGTCGAAAATGTTAGCACCACGCAAGTAGATACAAATGAACCAGATAATACCCCTACTAAAAAAGGTAAAAAAAGGCCCAAAAGAGAATTATTATGGAAAAAAAATGTTGCGAAGCGACTAAGAAACTGTGGAAAATCATACAAATCAACAAAAACTAATAAAATTATACCGGAACGTAAACTAAAACCATCTTGCAAAGAAACATGTACATTTAAATGTGGATCTAATATCACTGAGGAGCAAAGACAACAACTTTTAAAAGAATACTGGGATTTAGGCGAGATTGAAAAGCAATGGTCTTTCATCGCAAACAATATCGAAGTAGTCGTCCCTAAACATCGATACGTTAAAGTTAATCCGGACGGAACCATAGCATTAAATCGTGATAATAATAATGCTTTCTTTTTGACTGTTTCTGGAGTGAAGATTAGAGTATGTAAACTGTTTTTTAAGAACACTTTGGGGATTAATAATCGCCCTATAGAGACGGCTTTAAAGAAAAAAAATAAAGATACTAACATTTCATTAATGAAAGATAATCGTGGGTGTCATCAAAATCACAACAAAGTGGATGAAAATATAAAAGATGGTGTAAGAGTGTTTATTGAGTCAATACCAAAAATTGAATCGCACTACATTCGTGCTAACTCGAAAAGACATTACATCGATGGTAGCAAAGCTATTACAGATCTCCATAGGGACTATGTTGAACAATGTAAATCCCAAAATACCCGTTTTGCAACATACTTGATGTTCTATCGCATATTTACACAAGAATTTAACATTTCATTCTTTATTCCAAAAAAAGACTTGTGCGATATATGCGAAGTAAATAAAAATAGTACAGCTGAAGAGAAGGAGTTAGGAAAAGAAATCTATGAGATGCATCTAAGAGAAAAGCAATTGTCACGAATTGAGAAGGCAAACGACAAGAATAACAAAAATATTTTAGTTGCTGTTTACGATCTTCAAGCAGTCTTTCAATGCCCTAAGGGTGAAATTTCAGTTTTTTACTATAAGTCAAAACTGAATGTACTTAACTTGACAATTTATAATATTCAGACTAACAATGCTGAATGTTTCGTATGGGATGAATCAAACGCTAACAGAGGCGTAAACGAAATCGGCACTTGTGTATTCAAATATCTGATGAAAGTTTCAGAAACGGCCAAAGATCTGGATGTTGTCTTCTACTCAGATAACTGTGCTGGCCAGCAAAAAAACAAGTTTATGATAGCGATGTACCTATATGCTGTACAGACTTTGCCAAATCTCAAGTCAGTGACACATAAATATTTAATCAAGGGTCACACACAGAATGAAGGCGATTCAGCCCATTCTCAAATAGAAAGAGAAGTAAAACGTCAGTTAAGATCAGGTCCTATGTATACCCCTGACGCATTTATTGGTGCCATAAAAGCTGCCAGAAAAAAAGGGGAGCCTTTCCATGTGAATGAATTGAGTTTCTGTGATATAAATGACTGGAAAAATGTATGCAACCTGATGAACTATGCGCTGGTAAAAGATGAAGATAATAACGCAGTGAAGTTTTCAGGAATAAAGGTAATACAAGTTAAAAAAGAGGACCCTAATGCCATATTTTTTAAAGATTCGTATGCCGACGTACAGTTCAAGAAGGCCATCGTTTTGAAGAAGAATAAGAAGATAAGTAACAATACCAATATTGAATTGAAAAAAGCTTATACTCGGAAACCTGGATTAGCCGAAAAAAAGAAAAAGGATATCATGGATTTGGTTAATAAAAACCTCATCCCAAGATATTATAAGCCATTCTTTGAAGCCTTGTAAGTTTTAATAATACTGTTTTGGAAATGAATGGCATTTCAGCACAAAATATGAGTGATATGGTTTTATCTATTTAAAGTTTTAATAGGCGATTTTTATGTTTTTTGTTATTATAATGTTTAAGATTTTGCTCATAGAGGAGATTTATGTTTTGATAATTATTATTTTTTGTTTAGAATTTTGCTTACTTTATAAACATACGTTTATAAAGTAAGCACTTAATTGTGCAAATTTACTGATTACTTAGTTTATGACCGAGACTGAAAACTTAGATTACTAGTTTTTTGAGATTATATAATTAAGATGATTACAATGTAAGAAGAAATAAGCATAAAGTGAGAAGAATATTGATTACATTCAATAAAGGCTGACTAACTGTTGATTAGTAATAGTTTTGTCCAAAGAAACCACTGTTTAGCTACAACTATTTCATCTGTTTAATAAATGTTTCTAATTTCAACAATGTGTTTTTATATTATAATTTAGCATAAAATAAAAATAATAGCATCAACAACGTGACAGATTAATTTGCTACATCGTTCTTCTTATACTTTTTCAGAAAAAATGTGACATATTTTTTCCTTTTTTTTTTAATGCTTTTTTTGTCCTAAAATCTTTTAAATTAGGGTATTTTTTTTGCATTATGCAATAGTTAATAAGATAATTCATATAATTTGTTATAGATGTAACCCATAAAAACGTTCATTTACCTAATATACCTTTTTGAAAGTTTAAAAATGCTCTCCTGTAAAATCGCCTTTTTCGAAATAACACGGTTTCGTCGCAAAGAGGCGAATTATAATTTAAGTATATATAGAATATAGTGGTGACTAAACGACATAATTCCATCACTCTTCCACACTACCATCTTAACTAATAAACCAACACGCTACATTATCTTAACGTATGATTCTCAAATTACTCCTGTGGAGCTAGGCTAGTCGATAAGTTAAAAACCTTCACAAACTAAATCTAAACCATTAACATACATTCCAACTTACACTCCTGCACACTACCATCTTAAACAGTAACATTCTCTTCGTATGATTCTCAAATTACCAACTGTACTACAAGCTAATCTTTTGCCACAAAGGGCCCGCGAGCCGCGATCCCAGCCACCTCAGAGCGTCGCGGCCATTGTCTTTTGTACATTAAGTAGTATTTCAGTTTTTTTATAATTCTCCCTTTGTACGGCTCTTTGAGATCCTTTTTGCGCGAAATGCTATTTTTTATGTTTAAACGCGGGTGGTTTTTGTGCTGGTTTATTGTTTGAAGGTTTAGGTAGTTGAAAATTATATATTATAATAGTAATGATAAATATATTTAATTAATGTTATAATAGCTGTGTTGAACTGACTTGTAATCAATGTTTTGGCAGATTTTTAAAGCTATAGCTGATAGTATAATATATATACTTAAGTAAAGCGTAGGTTACACATATATACCTACCTATACCTTTCCTAATTTTAACTAAAATCTATAAAATAAATAAAATAAGTGATTTAATAACTAAGTAACTAGTACTTAAGTAAAGCGTAGGTTACACATATTGATACCTATACCTTTCCTAATTTTACTAAAATCTATAAGGTAAACAAAATAAGTGCGATACTGATGTTTTACTTTATACTTCATATCTGAAATGTGTACACAACAATGACTATATTCAGAATACTAATGAATATTAAAATTAATTCAGGTTCTTACGTATGTACTTCATTTGGTTGTGTTAGTAAAAACTTTGATGCTCATAGGAATAGTAATTAAAAACCATGTCCTAAATGGAATCTTATTAGATTGGGATCACTTGCTGTGCATATGCTAATTATTTCAATGTAAATAGGGCTTGTTTATTTTGACGGAAGGCCTATACCCTGCATATTGTTACTAATGTTAATATTGGGCTAGAAAATGTGTTATAACGACATCTATATTACAGCGTTAGGATAGAAATAACATATCATTCTCGATTCAAAATAAAAATCTAAAACTCAAATACAATTGAAGAATAGATAAGAGGACCAGATTAAAGGACAGATGAATGTTAAATGACTTACAAAAAATTGACACTCGGAACCTATGCTACTAGCTCCTGTCTGTTTTACAAACATTTTAAACCTATGCCTGTTTTTATAATAATTTTAAACCGCTCTCGCTCATAACTTGTGCCACAAACAAATGATTCAACACGGAAACAACTAGTGTCCTTGTTTGGCACATCTCAAATATGCATAGAATTGCGCCATTACGAACATTTAATTATCATTATTAAGTAATGCCCTTCTGGGGTATAATTTTTTTAGATTTATGGCAATATACCATTCTTGGATATCTGAGAATTACTCGCGTGATTGAATTGTGAAATTGTATTTTTTAATCATTTTTAATCGCTTTGTTAGAATTTTTTTTGCTTCTTGTTTTTGTGTTATTGGAAAGCATTTGATTTTTATAGATATTGGGTATTGACTTGTTGTTGCTCTAGCAAAACTCTCGTTAGAGCTAGTATAAGATATAACAAGTGTGTTTTATGAATAAGTTACTTTGCTGGTATTGTAGATAATGAGAGATCCTAAAATTATGCAAATCTAGGTGCATAATTATTCTAAAATTAATTTATATTAATCATCTCCTTCTTTATTCGCTATTAATTTAGAATATCGATATTATGTTTGTTGAAATAGTAGATAACTATTCTAGCTGTCTACGCAAATTCCCATCAAGTCGTTTTAATAATTAGGACAAAACTTGCTTATAAAATAATTAATTCATATTAGGGATAAATGGAGAGACATTTTATAGTATTATATAAACCTCAATTCAAAAATTAAAATTACAATTTAACTGTGACATAGGTAACATAAAATAGGGGATTACAATACGACTATTTTGAGCAATGCTCGAATAGCGAGCCCACGACTTTAAATCAAAGCCAAGGCCGGCCGGATGCTGCGCCATCTTGAAATATCAGCTGTTTAAGATCCTCTATACCTTATGAGATAACGGTTTATAGGGAGGAACAACCTTTTCACTGTAAACAATATTTACTGAAGAACAATTTGTTTGTTTGATTGACACGATTTCAGGAAGTTCTGGTTCGAATTGAAAATTATATTTTATTATTCGATAGTAGATTCGACGATGGTTATGGTAGAGTAGGTGATAAGAAGAACAGAGAAAAACTTTAAGAATTGGAAACGGACATATTCAAAGAAAAGGGCCGGATGAATTCATGGTACCTATTCATGAATCTGATAATATTTTGTGAAGCACAATGTAAAATGAGCTTTCCAAGTTGATTTAAAAACGTATTGTGTCCCTAAAGATGTTACAAAATTCAAATCTGAATCATTATTAGATATAAATAATCTTACTTCTATTGGATAGATTCCTCAAAATAAAATAAAGTAATGATGAACCTGAACGTACTTCTAAATCCAATCAAAACTATCTAAAAACCACAAATACCAATCAACAATTCTTATAACAATCAAACTAATTACACAAAATAATCACACGAGAACAAATTACGTGGAATCATTACACTATTGATTATTCACAATTACCGACATAGCATTGCTATAAAAGAAAATAAATAATTGGCGGAAAGGTTACGCGCCTCTGGCATCCGAGTCGAACATTTGAATGAGGAATTAGAATAAGATGACAAAAAATAAAGCATTAGAAAGAGGAGCGCGATCGATGCGCGAGCGGGACGGCCGATAATCGCGGCACCTGATTGGCTGACCAGTTTTTATGCCTTAGTTCCCCTAATATTTGTATCGTTAACATCTGCTCGATTGGTGCGTGTTCGAAATTGTGCTTTAAATTTATGGGAATACGATATAATTTGCGACTGTGTTAGTGAAGCGGTTAAGCTCTTTTAGTATGATGTTTGTACACTCGATGCACGCAAGTAGTTATAGCATCAATTTTAATATATCTCACGTAGAATTTAAAAAGGTTTTTAAAGGGCCAAATTATTTTCGTAGTAACCATTGGTCAGATGTTTTGAATACGTGGATGATGTTTCAATGGTGAAATACCTGTCTACGGTTTGAATTTATTGCCGTGTGCCTAAAATATGAGTATTTTAATTGGTTATTCATATTCATTCACTTTGGTAATATTTGAGTTTTATAACATGAATTATTTAATAACATACTTATAAATTTAATTACAGGTAGTAGGTATCTTATTCTTGGCAATATTATAACAATCAAAATTATATTGCATAATAAAACTATTTCGTAGTTAAGTAAATTAAAGATTAAACTCATCCTACCTTACTTCTTGTTTGTTGCCATAACAACTCTAACAATATGTAATATAATATTATTAGTACAGTGCTAAATAAAATTTCCAACTAACTAACTAACTACATTAATATGGTAACATTGTAAATAGTAATAAAATATATATAAAACTCTTTAAACTATAGCATTTATTATGGCCATTTATTAACTGCATTGATGTATTAGTTTAAAGGCATTATGCATACAGTCATGTTGCAGCAATCACGAGAAACTGTCATTATGATTGTGACTGGATTCGATTTTAAAAAATCTGAACGATAATATCGCGTTAATGTTATAAACGAAAAAGTTTTTTCAATAGTTGTTTCCTATTGAAATAAACGGCTGATCGAATTAAAAACAGAGGTAAATTATTATAGATAATCTGATTATAGATTAACAAATAAGTATCTACCTACCTAAGTTTTTACTCGGATTCCACTCGAGTAAAACCGTGAGTAAAAATGTGACGTTATGTACTTCACAACCAAACTGTACGAGTATTTTAAATAAATAATATAAACGTAAGTATAAGTATAATGTTTTTCTACACTCTAGATAGACTTGAACAAAAGCTTTTATATAATTACTAGCCATTCGATAAAACCAAAAATTCCAAAAAATCCCAATTCCCATGTATAACAGTATCATATCAATCGTAATATCGACAAAAAGCGGGTTATCTCACAATCGATGACGCGTTACGACTGAATAAGGCTAACTTTTTGTAACGTGTTTAGTCGGTTGTGAATAATATACTTGATTTATTGATCGTTTGTAAAGGAATCCGTTTGTATCGGTGTTACGGTAAAATGTTTTTTTCGGTCAATTGAACAAACGACTAGAGTGAGAGGTTTTGGAATATTTGTTTGATAAAATAACTGGCGTTAATTATTATTTATATACGCTTTTTAAATAGTTTAAGATCACATAGGTACACTTCCTATATTTGAAACCAGCTCTTCTTAGTGCAGCTTAGCACAACAATATAAATCTAAGCGAAGAATACAACAACGCCATCAAAAAGCATTGATATCCGTTCATCCGTTCCCGAGTTAAAATAGTGAAACTAACACGACATTCTTTAATAAGTATTATATTATGAAAGAAAGAAAGAAAAAATATTTATTGCCACATGTTACACACACACAAATACTTATATTACTGAAAAAAAAATAGAATAGTTTACTTGGCAATCGGGTCAGACTCAGCCATGCTGTCAGGCTTTAACTCCTGAACAGCGCTGATTTTCAGTCTGCCCGTAACTATATACCCATATATTAACAGAAAATCCTCATTTACTGTACCTATATTTATTTATATAGGTATAAAAAATATCTGTATGACCACAATTTTATTGGGACTGTCCATAAAAACCATGAATCATGGTCACCCAATTATACAATAGTTGTGTTATTACGCAACGCACACCTGGCCGCCAGTCATTCATAGTGTTTATGATTTTTATTAAATATTTTCATAGTACATTTATACAACGTAGCCTAATATTACCTATACTAGATGACTAAGTAATTTAGGACATAGGTAAACTAGAACTATTTTATATAGTATTTTCTTGTGTTTGATTTTACGCGAGTATTATACATTTAGAAAATATATTATGTCTGTCATGGGCGGCGACCATAACCTACCATCAAGTGGGTCGCCTGCTCCATTGCCGGGGTTGCAAAAAAAATTTTTTTCAATATATTATTATCATAAATTAATAAATTCATATTATATTAATATTTCACTTTGCATCGAGGGTGGTCCGTTTAAATGTTAAATTTTTAAAATATTTTATAATCAATTACTTAGGATTGTATCCTGTTTGTTCAATTATCTACTAATATAATTTATTCTATAAAAAAATGTAGTGAAAAACAAAAATCGACTTCTTGCGAGACTATATCACACGGAATCCCTACTAATATTATAAATGCGAAAGTAACTCAGTCTGTCTGTCTGTTACGCTTTCCCGCTGAAACCTCTCAACCGATTTTGATGAAATTTGGCACAGACAATCTTTAGAATTAGAACCTGAGAATGAACATAGGCTACCTTTTATCAAAACACCACGCGGGCGAAGCCGCGGGCGGAAGCTAGTTAAATATAATTTCTAATCCGTACTAATATTATAAACTAGCGACCCGCCCCGGCTTCGCACGGGTGCAATGCTGATACTAAATACACTACAGAAAAACTGTGAACGTTGTATATAAAAATATAGCGGCCCGCTCCGGCTTCGCACGGGTATAAAATAGATAGCCGGGCGGCCGGCCGGTACCGCCGCAAACGCTACGTCCCGCAATTTTCAAATCTGTAATATCTTCGAAAATATTCACTTAAATCATACGGTGTAAAGGGCCATATAGATCTATATTAAATGAACAATGTATTCAAGGTATTTAATTGGTTAAGGATTAATGCTGTATTGGTTAAAATCGCATCGAAAATTAGCCATTATTTGTCGTAAAAACTAAATGACAAAAAAAATAATAAGAGATAGACCATCGCGGACCATCGCGGACTTTTCTGTAGACCTTTTCAATGTGTATAATACTTAGTACATTATTTTGATAAAACTCGTAGGGTCTAGCCTGCGTTTGCAATGTAAGCGGAAAAAATGTAATTTTTTACGACATCACATTAGAAACCTCAAAAATAACAGTACTTCTTCACTATTTAATGGATTTTATTATACATATAAACCTTCCTCTTGAATCACTCTATCTATTAAAAAAAACCGCATCAAAATCCGTTGCGTAGTTTCAAAGATTTAAGCGTACAAAGGGACATAGGGACAGGGAAAGCGACTTTGTTTTATACTATGTAGTGACTATGCTAGAATAACAGGAAAATTTGAGAAAAAAACACAACAAAAAGGGAAACACGAAAATAAAAAATAAAACGTTTTCACGAATATCCGACGGAAATTGATTTCATGCTTTTAGAAAAAAGCCGTGCTGTGTAACATGGAATTATATTTACTTAAACACTCTAAAACTAGGTATATTTTGTCTGTAACTTCGTCCGTGTAGTCAGTGAATAAAAACTATCGATCGTGAAAATTGCATTCAATTCGATGCAGTAGTTTTTGTGTGATGCGTCACAAACTACTAAAAATTTTTGTTTTCGTTCTGTCGCTTTATCAAAGACCGCCTGTGTTAGTATTTCTTTCCATAAAGGTATAGTAGTTTTTCGCCCCGTTGTAACTTGTCTTATAAGTATAAGATACAAATACAATTGCTCTACTAATAAAACTTCAATTTTTATTTATTATCCCTATAGGAACTTTTAGCAAAGGGTTTATGAAAGGCCCTACCAGCAAAAGTAATTAATTAGGTACTACATTTAAACGTTATCGCATAGCTCAAAGAAAATTTTTGCACAAGACACGATGCTATAAGATTTTCCCTTTAATTATATAGGTACCTACCTACCTAACTTATAGCTGCGCTTCGCGGTTTCACCCGCATATATGGCTCCGCTCCTGTTGGTCTAAGCGTACCTAATGATATATTATAGCCCTTATACTCTATACTCTATAGCCTTCCTCGATAAATGGGCTATCTAACACCGAAAGAATTTTGCAAATGGGACCAGTAGTTCCTGAGATTTGCGCATTCATTCAAACAAACAAACTCTTCAGCTTTATAATATTAGGTAGGTATAGTATACATAAGTATATTGTATCACGAGCGACGGTAAACTGTCCCAGCCAGAAAAATAAATTGCTTGTAAAATAACACAACACAATAAGACATTTTTAAATAATAACTAAACATCTAAACTTTTCATTTACTCAACATGAACCTAGTTATATTCTTTAAATATTTATATATAGCTTATTTTTATAAGTTAGCTTTGACCCATACCTTATCAGTGTTGCCACAATTCACAAATTTAATGGAAAACTAGCTTCCGCCCGCGACTCCGTCCGCGCGGATGTCGGTCTTCGCGTGGATGGTTTATTTCTCCATTTTGAGTAACTCTGACAATGACATCTTATAAATATCTATTGGACCCAAATACCTATAATAATTAACGCAACGTGTGTTCTCGGTTCTACAGAACAACGTCTATGGATAAAACTGAAAAATTAAGATTTATTTTTTTCTACGTATTTTTCCAGGATAAAAAGTATCCTATTTTATGCCCAGGATAATAAGGTATAATTATACCAAGTTTCATCGAAATCGAACAGTTAGTTTTCACGTGATGCCTGAACATACAGACAGACAGACAGACAGACAGACAGACAGACAGACAGACAGACAAAAATTTTTTTAATCACATATTTGGGTTTGCTATCGATCCAGTAACACCCCCTGCTATTTATTTTTTCAATATTTTCAATGTACCGAATTGACCCTTCTACAGATTTATTATATGTATAGATGCGAAAGTAACTCTGTCTGTCTGTCTGTTACTCAATCACGCCTAAACTACTGAACCAATTTGCATGAAATTTGGTATGGAGATATTTTGATACCCGAGAAAGGACATAGGCTACCTTTTATTGCGAAATATGTACCACGGGCGAAGCCGGGGCGGACCTCTAGTACATAATAAATAACCTTAAATAACCGAATTGGTGAAGCTGAATAACATTGGTTTTGTCCTAGACCCTAGGTGACCTACGTTAGGTTATCCTAAGTTTATGTTTCGCGTCACAGCAATTAAATTTAGTATTAAATTTAGTAAATAAAACTATAGGTATAATCTCTAGATTAAGAAGAATTTTTATCGTTTGTTTGTATCAAATTAATTTCAAAACTGTTAAAGTGGTTTAAAAAATTCTATCATTAGCACAAAACTACTTTACTCCTGCGTGAAAAATGTTAAATTTATCATTGTTTTACGCTGATTCATAATAGGCTGCGCTTCTAATAAAATTATAAACAAATATGATCATGCCATACGACACAGAAGTCCATTCTTATAGCTCTTAAAAATGACTTGGTAATTAAACTATGGATTTCCTTTTTAAATAGCAAAAGCATTTTATATAGTGAAACTTTCGTTTATTCCTACAACGTATTTACAAAATATACCGCGGTCACAGCATAGCTCATTCAACTATTTTAATATGGTGACTATTCTCAGACTTTTGCGGGACAGTCCCAGAACTATTCCCAACTAAGTTGATTGAAATTGTTAAAGTATTGTCACGGACGATCTAAATGAGGGACGCTATTAATTTTAGTTGTCCATTTTCATAATATAAGATGGCGGCGTTTTGTAGAGCACGTAGAGGAAATTAAATATGTTAGAATTAAAATTGTTATAAAATTCGTGTGAAATTTTATGCATTTATTGAAAGTTGGGAAGGTTTTTTATTTCTTTAATTCAAAGTTTGACGAATTTTAACACCTAGGTATTGTAAAATTTAAATATCGTTTTGGTGGGATATTCAATACATTAGGATTTTGACTAATAATAAGGCATTAATGAATTAGAGAGAAGTAGCAAATATTTAAGTAGCTTTATATCGAAGTAGAGCACTTTCCAAAACATTAAACATAAAACAATAAAATATTAAATCGATTGTTTAAGAAAACGTAAATAACAAACCGGAACAAATCATAAAATAACTAATTTCACAATTTTAAATCGACCATTTCTATTCACGACATTTGCGACGGAAAACAAAACTTTTCACAAGCCAAATGGCTTTTTAAACGGTTACAATCACAGAAAACTGCTGGCAATACTGACGAGAGTCTATAATTTAATAATTCGACCATAACTTGTAATTTTATAATGTTGGCATCACTGTCTAATGACAGATTAGCGCGCGAACAAAAATGGCGGGTAATGGCCGCTTTCCAAGCATGCTTTAATATATTCTACTGAAAAACAAAGAGTCAGGAAGTAACCATTTACTAAATAAATATATATTTCTACCTAAATTAGTTACATATTTTCTGTTCCTAAATCCTAGTTATTGTTTTGAAAAATCGTCGTGTTTCGGTAAAAACCTGATTATTAGTTGTAATAAGAAAAAATCTATAAATTTACGCTCAGCTAAGCCAGATCACAGATTATATAATACTATACTATTCCTTATTAAAAAACACAGATAGACAATGAAGTGTCATAAATAAATAAATAAATAAATAAATAAATAGAAACTTACTGTTATACACAAAATTAATCTATTCATACACACTATTAATTATATTACAAGCTTACTGCACAAATACTAGCTTCTAACAAGTAAATTATAGGTCTGTCATTCCTAAACCTAAGTGCTAAATTACAATCGAATAAGATAAAATGGCAGATGCCTAAGATAAGGTCACACAGGTCGACTTTCTACCAAAGCTGAATTACGCAGGCCAAACATGTCATTATGTTTTATCCTTGGTTTTATCCAAGAAGCTTATATCTAATACACTGGAGATTGCACTATGACCATTAAATTGTAACAAGAACCAACTTGCCAAGTTAGGTGTGAAAGGGATAAAAAAACATACAGGCGTCATTCAACGTCATATTTTCTTGTTACAAGTTAATGGTCATAGTGCAATCTCCAGTGTATTAGATATAAGCTTCTTGGTTTTATCTATGGCATTTAATAAGAATTTTCATTGTCTGTGACGCTGTCAAAAATAGTTATGTCCTCTTCGGTATGTTATTTATACTTTTAAAGATGATTAGATCTTGATAATACTTATAAGCTTATGATATATTCGCATAAAAAAAATAGATTAATAACTAATGTAAATTGAAACAGTGGCTCTTTCGTGAAATGGCTATAAACTTAATCTTTGTGTTATCCCAAAGCTTTTTATGGTATATTTTTTGCGATAACAGATAGGTATATATATTTTATTTGAAAAAACTTACGAATTCATATTATTTACAATTCCTTTATATTAACTCTAGCAGACAGGAACCATATTTGAATAGTTATATACACGACGTATTAGTGTATGATTTAATAGTGTAAATTGGTCTATATAGCCACACCATATTTCCTACAAATCCCTGTAGAATCAAATTAAAGTGCTCTACAAAAACGTCACTTATTAAATTATGACTTATCAACGTTCTAATGTTTTTATCACATATACTTATAAAATGAAACCTGAATATAGATTATATTATTATCACGCGACAGCACTGTGGGCCACGGTCACTAACCGTGTACCAAGATATCCAATGTCAATTAAACAAACAATATGTTGCATACAATTAGCGATAATTATGCGATCTTTAAAATGTGGAGAAATTACTTGGTACTATTTTTTAAACAAGGGACAATGTTTTGTTAATCGTAAATTTTAACTTTTAATAGTAGATATGTGTTTATAGCATGACGTGTGTTTTTCCTATTTTTCAATTACCGTGAGGCGTTTATGAAATAGACATTAGACACTATAAGTTGTATCTAACTTAAATAATAAGAAACGTTTAAAACTTAAATTAAACTACGTTTAATTGAATAAAATTAAAGGCTCTATATTCTTAAAATTAGACATTCAAAGCGTTAAAATAACTTTTTTTTCATCTGTTTCAATTACCAGAGTCTTATTAGAAATAGACAATCTAACTTAAATAATAACATACCTTAAACTTATACTTAACTATTATTTATCGAATTTAAATTAAAGGCTCTACATTGATAAAATTAGTCATAAAATACATAAATTTGCCTTACCACCACTTGTGGAATTTTTCACACAAAAAATCACAAAAAATTCCAACTTCAATAAATATCTATAACTAACTAGATATATGTAAGTTTGTCCACACACAACCGGAAAACGGATGACCTTGTATGATTTAGAATGACGCATCAAATGATGCGGTTTGGATGTTTACGCCCATTCGGACTTGGCTACTCGTGATTGGTCAAAAATTCGACTACATTTATAGTCGAATGATAACATATTTGCTTATTTAGTATTAGTCGACGTATGTCAAGATAAACGGAATTTGTAAAAAAATTTGATGACTGAAACTTCTTGGTAATTTGAAATTTAGTTTTACTACATAACTATTTTTAATACTTTTTGTATTTTAATTGTAGTTAATATTATGTTTCACTCATAGTTACAATTTTTAAGTAGGTTTAAAAACTTGAATAAAAATTATTTATGAATTCGATAGCATCAAAGTTATGGCTGTAAGTTAAACTTGCGTAGATTAAATATTTATTAGTAATCAAGTATCTATTTTTCTTATTATTAAACGCAATAATGTATCAGTTATGGATATATAAATTAAATGTCGGTTATAATGAAAATAGTTGAACCTTTAAAGGGATTTCCGATGCATTGTAATTATTTGTTAATTTTATACAATAATTCAAAAAAACGTATATGAATGTTAATAAATAGGTACATATCTAGTAATATTTATAAAAACTTTATTAATTATATATTAGTTTTTAATTATCGTTCTCTCAAGTTAATGAGATTAATTATAAATGCAAGAACTAAAAATAAATACCCAAATATGTATTGAATTATTTAACATTTCAAAGCATGTTATAAACATTAAAATATACTTATTTAAAATTAATGCCTCTTGGTTTATTAGTTTTTTAACATTAAAATATAGAGCTACTTCTTTGTCGAGTAACATAGTTATCGATATCTTCTTTTCGATACAACTAGGTAATTTATGTATTTAAAAATAAATATCATTAGAAATATATATAGAGCTACTTCTTGGTCATTTTAAACAAAGGCTTTTCATTAATTTGGGGACAATCGTCTACTTAAACTACCGACAGCAAAAAAAGCTCATTAAAAAGCTCTATAAACACAAAATTCAGGATATATAATTCCAGTATCTTTAATCTACTATATAAAAATAAGTCGGGTTTTCCTTCCGGACGCTATAACTCCAGAACGCATGAACCGATTTCCACGGTTTTGCATTCGTTGGAAAGGTCTCGGGCTCCGTGAGGTTTATAGCAAAGAAAAGATGTCTCTGGTGACGAAACGGAGTTAGCCCGGTTTGCTAGTTACATATATCGAAGTTATTCGACCTATAAAGTAAATTTTCAGAAAGCTATGTAGAGCGGTAACAGAGAACATATTTATTCACAGACTCTATTTTTATCTTTTTCTACTTAAACTACCATCAGGCAGAATCAATAAAAAGGTCTTGAAATACAAAATTCATGATATATAAATCTATCTGTAAGTACATAGGTACATCTGATCCATTCGACCCATTTAAAAAACGCTTTAAAACCTATGTAGAGCTACTTATTTGCGGAGTAACACAGTCTCTACTTATTCGAGACAACTACTCAACTTATTAAAAAAAATGTGTGCGTGTACTAGTGTACACACGTAAGAAGTGAAACTTCTTTATGACCTTATTTTTCAAAAAATATTTTATGTACTATATGCAACTTTTCAGAAATACGTCGAATCACGCGTGGTAGGGATAAGAAAAATATGGCGCGTAACGGAAAAATGTCGATAAAGAAGTTTCACTTCAAAAAAAGCTTCAGAGCTTTGTCTTGTCTTGTAGAGCTTTTCTTCACCCATAATATAGACTCTATTATCTTTTTTAGGGTAAACAACTCTACCTAGCGCCTAGTTGAACTAAATCAAAAATGAATCAGCCTCAATAAAAAGGTCGATGAATACAAAATTCAGGATTATATATCCTCCATCCATCTGTATTTACATACATCAGAACTATTCGATCTATTTAAAAAAAAATACGTGTGGCACTCGGTCGCCGCGCTCAAGGCCCGCGATAGAAGCTATGCAATAAATAGCTTAAGAAAGCTTTAGAAAACTATGTAGAGCTTTTCTTTACGGTGAACATATTTCTTTACAAACTCTTTTTTTTACCTTTTTCTATCTTAAACTACCACTAAGCAGCCTCAATATAAAGGTCGATAAATACACGAATTCAGGATATATAAATCCATAGATATGTAATTACATACATCGGAAGATATACCATTGGGTGGACATCAATATTGGAGCAAGGACGCAACCTTGCTAGCGCGCTTGTGTTACCGTTTGCAATTAAATTGCCACGTGGATTTATTTATTAACGGGTTTTTAATTTGGTTTAAAACCTTTTTTGTGAAAATTTTGGATGTTATGGTATTTTGGGGAAAAGAGAGAATACTACTAATGGATCACGGAGTCTACTCTCGCGTAAATTTATTTCCGGTTTTAAATCATGATATACTTATTATCAGCGGGTTTAATAATCGGCTTTCTATAGGTACTTAGTGGTGTGAAGACCCGTTGTCATTTATTTCTTAAATCAATAAATAAACACGAGCAAGTAGGTGATTAGACGTTTGAGTGCAGCTGCTGAGCAATACGCATTTTGCAAGTTCCTACTAGGAATCGAACGGTAAAATATAAACTCAAGCTGGTTGAATTTGTTGGATTATAAGTACTTATGTTTATTTTTTTAGTAGATAATGAGTTTATCTACTACGATTTTTATCATATTCTTCGATTTATAATGTTCAAAACACACATCTACATATATATATATATATAAATATTATAAATATACTTTAATTCCAATATAAAACATGGTAGTGTCAAACTTTATATAAACTCTCCTATCTCCAAAGTATTATCATACTACTATTATTAGGTATAATTAATTTCATTGAAAGCATCCAACACTTGTCACAACACTACAGAACAGCCATCAAGCGAACAATATGTCATGTCATATTTTAGGGTTCCGTAGGACAAGGTAAAACGGGACCCTATTACCATAGCTATTACTGAGTCTTCGCTGCCTGTCTGTCTATCTATCTGTTCGTCTATCAGGCTATATCTCATAATAGTTACGCAGGTTATAGTTTCAGAGATAACATATTTCTGTTGCCGCTATGATAACAAATTATAAAAAGTTAAGCAACGGTTGGTGCGGTCATAAATTGGATGTGTGACTTTTGCAGTTACGCTTTAGCTCATATATACAGAACCCGTAGAGTCAGGATTCCGACTCGCGGTTGACTCTTTTTTATTATTTTTGTTCTTGTTCGAACAATTAGCAGTAATTAATCATGTTGGCTCGTTAGAGTTGACATTTGCAATTGGGTCGTTTGAACAAAAGCTTAGGACAGTTAACAATGGCGATTTTGTATATTTTCGTTTTATTAAACTGTCCGTTTAAATGTTCGATTGGAAGTATTTTATCTATCCTTATTTATCTATCTAGCTATTTCAGAGTGGAATAAATTTTAGATAGAATAAACCATAGAATAAATACCTTACAGACTAACATACATAGAATAATTTATAACTAAGAACTTAAAAATTTATATTACACCTGAAAGGTTTCAAAAATTAGGAAGTGAAAAATGTGAGCTTTTCTAATAATTATGAAACTAGCGATGTTTTAAATGTCATAGTTTTTGTTTATATTTTTGTCATACCTATAGTTCCATGTAGTTTCATTTCTCTAATAGGTAGGTAGTTATTTTAACGAGTTATTATAAGTTACCTAAGGACATAGAGCGATAAATTCCTGATAACTACTGTTTATTTTTAACAGAGTTCGAACCTAAAGCTTTTTGAAAACCATGTTATAACCACTACACCATAGAAGAAAAGAATATTCAAGTATAAATTATTAATATTTTTTGCTCACAAATGCAATCTTAATTCCAGTAGCAATTAAGAAATGAAGGTATTTTTTAATAACCTATAATAACTTGTACCTTGACTTTCAATTGAAATAGTTACAAATAGGTTTAATAAGTTTGTTTGTTTGATAATCTATAGACCGAAATAATTAAAGTTTTTGAATATTATCTTCAAATTTCTTGAAAAGATGGTATTTTAATTCTTTAACTATAGAAGTCTCTACATAGTAAGATCACAGATAATAAAATATTATAAACTCAAACTCAAACATTTAGGTATTTATTCAATTAGACTTTTTCTAGAACCACTTTTGAATCGTTATCTATACCTAATTATATATAAAAATTAAAAATGTAACCCGTTTTCCTTGGTCACGGCATCACGCGTGAACGGGTGGACCGATTTCGATAATTCTTTTTTTATAATATTCCTTGAAGTACGAGGATGGTTCTTATGGAAAGATATGTATACATAAACATGTACCGCGGGCGAAGCCGGGCGGGGAGCGCTAGTAACATATTATATACCGATTCGGAATGACGTAACAGCAATGTTTTTTTTTTTATTAGGTACAGGGAAAAATCTAATCAACACCCACACATTCTCCGTTGTAAGTTAGTTATCCTACTAATATTATAAATGCGAAAGTTTGTGAGGATGGATGTCTGTGTATGTTACTATTTCACGCAAATACAACTCAACCGATTACAATGAAATTTAGCACACATATAGAGGATAACTTGAATTAACACATAGGATAAATTTTATCCCGGAAATCCCTCGGGAACGAGAACTATGCGAGTTTTTCTTTGAAAACGCGGGCGGAAAGCTACTTACCCATAAATTATAGATAAAAATACTTTAAAATATAATCCGCTACACGAGCGAAGGAGCAAAACAAAACTAGTATTATAAACTATAGCAACCTATCATTTTCAATTATGCAATAGTGCTAGAAATTATCACAGCAATATGTAACTTGTAACAAATATATATTATTGACCTTGGCGCGTTCGCAGTTGACATGTTTGTGTTAACACATATAGGTATGTTATAGTGTAACAATAATGATATTTTCTAAATTAATAAAAACCATTAAAAATCTACCAAACTACCAAAGTAGTTAAAAGGCTAAAAAGTTAAAAATTACTCTTAAATAAACTCAAATTGTTAATAGTCTATCTAAGTGCTCAAAAAGAACGTGTGTGCCGAGCACACGTGTCAGAAGTGAAACTCTTTCTAATACACGTGACGGTATTGCCATAACGCGACCTTGAAATTTTTCTCTCAATGCGCGCTTATAGAAGTTTCACTTCAAATAATATTAATAGTTGTAAATTGTAGGCTGTAGGCTGTAAGCCACTGAAAACCGTGAAATTCTATAAAATCTAATAAGTGACTTCGTAAGGAATAAAATTTCAATCTCCAAGGTCAAATATTGCAATTTAAAAAAAGGAAATAGAAAATGTAAATCAATGAAATGGAAATATATGTTCGTAATGACAAACAATAGATTTTATTGATGCATATGTGAGTAGGTAATAGTATATCTACGACACCTATAATAAAACTATAATTATTAATTCATTCATCTGTCTGTCTATTTTCAGTATTAGATTCGAAACAGTTAGCCCGATTGGTGTCCTTCACAAACATAATACCTATAGCTTACGTCATACAAAAAAAAATATTGGAAAAAATAATTAAGTTCCCAAAAATTACTATTTAGGCGGACATAGTCACGGTTATTATCTAGTATATAACATATGTATAGTAAGCAAGTAATTTTGCACACCTGGTGATAATCGCAGCTATTCCAAGTATCTATCATGGCCGACATATTTAAACCAACCTTGATCCGAATTGAATATTTTTAACACACACATAACAAATTACTTTAAATGTTCAAATAGTTACGCCCATACGCACACATGGATACGAATTCGACCAATGCCATCTAGTTGCAATGTGTTAACATCCGTAAGACCTTGTGATAGAGTTCAAGTTTCAATAGCAAGATAAGCGCACGCACACACGCGCGCGGCAATGTCACGAAATCTAGCTTGTTTCTAGGTTAGAATATGCGCGGGCGCATGTTGCTACCATGCGTTTGAGTTTTGTGGGATTTTGTTTTCAATTTATGTTATATGTATTGTGATTAGAAGGTTTTTGTAATGTATATTCTACACATTTTCATGGAAATATTTAAAGTGAAATATAAAAGTGAAAACAATAAGAATCTAGGGCCATCTAAGCTTAAATATTTAAAGCAGTGTAGGCGTACATTATGTTGATTTACATTCATTTTTTAACGTATTTTTCTTTTCTAAAAATAAATGTAAAGTGTCTTATATTGCATAAACTCCGAAATATAATATCTTACGAAGCCATAACAGTTTCTGATTGCTATGCTATTATATTCTACAATTTATTGCAACAATTACAATGAAACTTGACAGTGCTTAGAATAACAAACTCGGATTTAAAACCAAAAATCTTAATAGATTTTCCCAATGCCCATAATTAAAGTTTGACCCAATCCCGAATTTCCCGAAAGCATAGTCACCAAATCATAGTGACCTTGCTTGCGCGGCCTAGACAGCGATGCCATTTATTTGATACCGGGACCTGCTGTGCATTTGTACTGCACACGATTTTGAACCTTACGAATTATTTACTTGTTTTTTATAGCGGCGATTATTGTGTGACATAATTTCTGTACAATTGCTTGAGCTTTGGCTGCTGGTTACGTTTTGTGTTAATTAATTTGCATTCTTGTTGTTTGTGTAAAGGTTCGATGTTCTAGGTTCGATGTTTGGTAAAGGCAAATAGTAGAACAATAATCACTAATAAAATGTTAAATAAATTCTAAATAATATAAGAGCGATGGCGAATTATTTTAAGAAATTTAATATTTTGATGTATTTGATATAAGTATTTATTACTTTTGCTAGGTAACTTCAAGCAGATGGATTGCTCGCGTCAAACCCTAATAAAGAAATTGGTTTGCAGTTTTCTATATTTTAGAACTTATTTTGCTAGATGAAATACCTAAGTAGAGAAAATTCCAATAAATCAATGTCAGTTCCATATAATATACCAAATTCAATTTTTCTTAATAACTCAAAACTGATTTTAATATTATTATTATTATTTTAACTTTAAGCACAATTATTAGTAAATTTATCTTTATTTCTTCTATCTTATTTCTGTGTATGTAGTTTTACTAATGCAATATCCTATAAAATATTTCGTCTACAGTTAAGATTATTATCATTGTTAGATGGACATTTTCTATTAAGTCTCTACATTTGAAGACGTCAGCAAAATGGACTTTGGACTTTGATTTCACGTCAGTACCATTGTGATAACAATTTTGTCAGCACAAATAGTTCTAACGATGTTTAATTATTGTCTGTTTGTCAGTTAGGCAAAAACTTTGGAACGTTAAGGCTTAGGTAAATTCGAAACAAGGGCAAAATGGGTATTTATTAATTTTAGGTAATTTCAAAAGAAGAATAATTGATCAAGGATTCATTATTTTTTTTAAGTAGGTATATTATTAACTTTGTAAGTAAACGTTATAAAATGCACTCAATCTGCAATTACCTAGTTAAAATGCTTTTTTAACACTTGAATTTTTTCATATTTCTATGAGTGTATTTCTATCTGTAAACTGTCAAATCTTACGTTAACATATTGTATCTTTCAATATAAGATAGTATTCACTTGGTATAACTATATAAAACCACAGAATACAGAATAACGTAGCTATACCATGATTAAAATACAAATAATCCAACAAAGCCAACATTTCGTGCTCACATCCTTTCCCATCTAATTATTGATTTTTATTTATTTCATTAGAAAAACTGATTGGATATCGAATGTACGTAGTCTAGAGATACCTACGGTAATTATTTCATACACCTGTATCCGTTTAAACCAGTTTGAAACCCATGGAGAAAGAGCATATGTGGTATTGTGAATAATTCCAGACTCTATGCAAAATACTAGATATTTATCGTGTATGTATAAGTAAGTTTAATAAACAGGTTGTAGGCAGAAATTTTGTTGGTTGATTACAAAATTACAAATGAGAATAAACAATAAGTCAAAGAGCACAACAGGCGGTCTTATCGCTCAAACAGCGATCTCTTCCAGACAAGGAGACACGGTGTATTATTAATAAAAAAGGGCAAGGTGCATTAAATTGGTATTTTTGGTGATTTACCGCGATTTCTAACTTCTACCTAATCTACCTCTTTGTAAAACGTATAGGAATCTAACTGGAGTTTTAATTATTAAAAAAAAACTCAAGTAGCATAACGAAGCTTATTAAGTTATTATATAAAACAAAAAATTGGATTAAATAGAGTTCGAATTTAACAAGAAATATTTAAAAAATAAGCATGTATTAACATAGGAATAACTGCCTATTAAACTCAAACTCAAACTCAAACATTTATTTATTCAATTAGACTTCTTCTAGATATTTTTAACATTTACCATAGATTCGGAAAGCAGTATCTACGGAGAAGAATCGGCAAGAAACTATTTAAATAAATGTGAACATAGTAATGCATTTTCCATTTTCTATCATTAAACCTTTATTATGCTTATATTTATTTACTTGAAAAAGCTGTATTTCACAACAAAATGGCGTTTTATAATAGCATGATTTCATATCAACAGTTGTAAATTCGTTAAAAACCATTTGAGTACTGAGATATCACATATTATCATATATAAATAGGTATTTAGGGTAATCAGTTTAAACCTAACTCGTGTATCCTAAGCTGATAATAACCCTAATAAATGTATTATTGCCTTATATTGTGATTTTCAGCTTATCTGTTTTGAGTAATATCATTGTTATGTTTTTACAATGTATTAGCTCTATGTATTATATTTAACATACTTGTTTATATACAAACGTTTTTACAAATATAAATAATTTGATTTGATACTGCAGATTTGTTATTGCGAATTTCAGCCAAATCGGTTCAATTGTTTTTACGTGAAAGAGCATACAATCCAACTTCTGATGATAGTTTGATATTATTACAAAACAAGGTAAGTATATTATTTCAGTATGAATAAATATGAAAAATAATATCAGAAGACAAACGCCAGGTTGATCTTTATTCAGAGCATACTCATATCCTATGAATCACTACATAGTATAAAACAAAGTCGCTTTCTCTGACCCTATGTCCCTATGCTTAAATCTTTAAAACTACGCAACGGATTTTGATGCGGTTTTTTTTAATAGATAGAGTTATTCAAGAGGAAGGGTTTAGTATATAATTTATTATGTTTTAGACAAAGCGGGCGAAGCCGCGGGCGGAAAGCTAGTAAAATGATAAAATTAGGCCCAAAGGTTAGTAATAAAATTAAAAGGTTTGATTTAAAATATAAGAATGGCTATAATGATTTAAAATATAAGAATGGAAATAAAGCATATATTTCATCAAATACCTGAAACAGGATACAACCTAGCCACCTAATCAATATTCCCAAGAAAACTAAGGTAAATAAATGTCCAAGGAAAATCGAACGAAATCTATTATTCTAAACCCATTCAAGGTTTAAATCTCAACAAGGTCTCATTTCCGTATTTGAGGAAGAAATATCAACATAAAATATACTTAAAAATCATTATTATGGTATGCGACCTAGCTTGTATCCTTTAAAATTAATCTGAGATCAAAGATTATCTTAATATATTTCCGCTATTTATTTAAAATGTTGTCGGATATTAAAAATATTAAATTAAAAGTATAAAGTTCATCAAGTCAATTATAATAATTATTATTTGTATGTACTTTTAACATATGTATAAAAACTATTTTTTATTTAAAATTTACCTTGTTATTAATTTATAATTTCAATAGTAAATTAATAAAAACTAACACAACAAAAATATTCCTAACAACAAATTTTATTTCATTATCATATAAAATTATCATTTTAATGAAATAGAAACAACATCATAGAAATAAAAAATATCTGTACAAAATGGCGGACAAGGAAACTAAATAATACCTACTTGTTAAAACTATTTGTAACCCCATTAACAAGGAAAATTATAATTTGCGTAAACATGTTGAAATTGTTTACCTTGTAAAGTGCATTTCGTTTTATATTCTATTTAATTAATGCCTACATTTTTCTATTATTTTTCCGATTTAGTTGTCCTAAATCCTAATATTTCCTAAAAAGGAAGGTATACCTAGAACATTTCCAAATAACACTGGCTTTTATTTCTAACAGCAATTTGGCTGTAATGGTGTTTTAAGTTTTTACAGAAAAACGAGAAGAAATTTTAAATTCTCACAAAATGTGAATATAGCCTTAATTTAATTCATCCAAAATAAAATGTAATGTTTAAACACGGAGTACTTCACCACCATCAGGAACTATAAAAATATGCGTAGAATTTTAAATTACATTTCAAAAAATTCCATTAATATACGTCCGAATATAAAATTAAATTTTAGTTTGGTTACATTCAAAAGCCGTAGGTATTTACCGCCTAAACGATTCGAAGAAAAATTATTATGTAGCTATGTAAAGTAAGCTGAGAGCTTTTTATTATAATAATATTGAACCTTCTTTTTCTATCAACCGCGTCCACGATGCATAGACAAAGAATAATATAATAGATTAAACAGCAAACGCCACAGACTAAAGACATCATCAGATGGAAAAAAAAAAAGCAATAATTTACCCTACGTTTAGTGATTATCTATTAACGCGATTTGAACCGTGACTGAACAAAAACCTCCTGTAATCAGTGTAGCTAACGGAATGATCAAACATGTTTGAATTAAACACGCTTGCTAGGCTCGGGATTTGAACCAATGAACTGTTATACTACGCCAAGGTGATTAGCATAGGCGTAAGAGCGATTTTCATGTTTCGCTCGCTAGATGGCGCTGAAACTAAATTGCTAGTTCAACCGTTTGGTGACAAATGTGCACGGATTTTAAATCGCGAGATATTGGAGGTTAACATTGAATTAATTAAGGTAATTTCGTGAACGTAATTATTTTCTAATAATCGACGTGGGTACAACTATTATTTAAACTATTAACAGTAGGTACGTTAACTTAAACTTAGGTAGGTAGTTAAAACTGTAGTTTAAACTTTTCATTGTTTCTCTTTGAAGACTGCAATGTTCAAACAATAAAAAATACTCATAATATACATATTATTTGGTGTATGTAGTGTATTGCAAATTTTTTATGTGTTGAAATACAGTCTAATGAAACAACTAAATTACATCAACAATTATAATATTTGAAACAACCTCAAATAACATTTTGAACAAATTCAACCAAAAACAATTCCCGCCAAAACGTGAATGTCAACAGATTATACAATTCGAATCGTCGTCTATTGCCAGATTGAGCCTCACTAGGTCATTGCTAGTCGTTCGAAGGCTTCTATGGAATTGGCACAACGCTTTAGAGGTTATATTCAATACCACTTTATTGGAAGTCGAATTATTTAATTTGATGTTTGATGTATGTACATTGGTGGAGAGAAGTTTTATGTAAGGATAATAATAATTATTATTTATCGTATGTTATAGGTATAATGGTTAAAATGTGTACATACTATTCACATGCTAGTTTGGAAAAATTTTCATAAACTTATGTTATCGTTTCTTTATTTATTGCATTAATAAGTTTTCAATAAGTAACAGCTAAAAAGTGATTATTTCACCAAAATTACATTGTTCAACAGAAATTCTATCCCAAATTAAAAATCATAAAATGAATAAAAAGAGAAATGCACTTTTGTTTGTAACTGTACGTATAGAAGCCAGTTAGTTTGGCGACAGTACACGCTCCAATTATTTTCTAAATTGTATGAATTTCTAATGGAAACCCGACACTCATACAAATGGGTTTATAGGTCTGTCTGTCTGTTGTACTTTTTCGTTAATGAAATAGCTGGACTCGTTGTGGTAGGAATTTTAGTGTCAATCTGGAAAGGGTTATTTAAAAAGAAATAAGAGGGTACTGACATAACTATAATTCTGAAAATTGATAGTTAAAAATTAAAATGTAATGCTTGTCTTTTGAATATTTGCACAATTTGAAAACCATACAGAATAATATAACTGAGTGATTATACTCTGTCCATTATATTATTTGCTTTTTGACAGCTTCACGCCTATGAAGGATTGTATTGTCTATGTTGAAATGTCATACAAATAATTATTGTTCTTCATGGACAGGCCCCGCCCACTTAGTGATGTGTACTACACAGAATTATTCAATGATGGGTCGATAGATTATAATAATCGATAGAAATACTCTGTAAAATATATCCGATACAGAAAAACTCTTCTATTATGTTATGTAATTAAAACATAAAGACAACCAAATTTTAAGATAGTAACCAATAAATAATAAAATATTAGTTTAGTTTAGTTTTAACATAAAATTCATAGATATGTGGTCTTATTATAACATATCTTATTAGTACGTTTACGTTGTAATTATTATTTACGTATCTGATTCGATTTATGATAATATTTTGAATATATTATCGGAATGGTATCACAATCGATAATCTTTTGGACATCACTTCTGGTATCACCCGTCGAGCTGTTAAAAAGCAATTCTTATAGTGGACAGACTATAGAAAATTTGTCCACCATTCCCGTAATATTTGTTTGTAACGTAGCTTTTTATTTTTAGTTTCAGCTTTAACCCAGGCAAAGCCGGAGTAAAGGGATAGTATTATATGAAATATAAAAATAAAAGCAAGTACAATACTAACCTTGCAACTCGATCTGACGCTTATCATCGCACTACAAACAGCTAAGCTTTTTATCAATGCAATATGGGGACTATCATTTTTGTTAATTATAAACTTTCCTATATAAAATTGTATATTTTTTGTAATATTTTTGGAAGTTTTTAATATTTATTTAATTTTGTTTAAATAAAATTATTAAAACTTAATGTTACAGATACAGAACTTAAATTCAAAATTATTAGAATAGGTTTAATCAAGGGTAAAGGAAAATTGGTGGTTCACATAATTATTATATCTATACTATATTACTATATAATATTATAAAGAGGAAAGGTTTGTATGTATGTATGTATGTATGGTTTTCACGCATAAACTACTGGACCGATTTTGATGAAATTTGGCACAGATAATCTTTAGACCCTGAGAAGGAACATAGGCTACCTTTTATTGCGAAATATGTACCACGAGCGAAGCCGGGGCGGACCGCTAGAGTAAAATAACGAAATACCTATACAAGTATTGTATTATAATTTAATACCATCCCAGAAACAGTAAATTAAACCGTCGATTAGCATCCCTATCCAATATAACCGAACGGTAAACTCTAGTTACCTAACCATAGTTTAATCTAATGATTAATCACCGCAAGTAGGTTTCCATTAATAAAATATTATTTATTGCTACGACAATTACAACGATCTTGTAATGGAGCGGCCGATTAATTGTACTAGCTTGTAATTTTTGTAACTGTGTGTGAAGGTTACAATAATGGTTTATAATGTGAAAAAAGTAATGTCTCGTGTCCCCTAGTGGGGTAAGGAGCAGATATTATACCTACATCTGTTTCACTGATCGATTTTCTCTACGAATAAGTAGATGATCAGCCTTCTGAATCCCACCAGGGTAAAAGCTAGCAAATATTAGATTATAAAAAACAACTATTAATATACATAATGGAGGTAGTAATTAAACATCAAATGTCTACTATCAAATTTTTCCTACTTACATCTAAAAGTAAATAATATTATATTCATAATTATTATATGTGATATGTCCCTATAAAACTAAAGCCATGGCTACACGATTTATTTCAAAGTGCTCATGCATTTCGGGGTTTACAAAACTGCAACAAAGCTGCACTTGACTGTTATCGTTATCTGATAATGCTTTATGAGTTGCGTCTAAGTTTACTGTAATTATGTATACTGTTGCCTCTACACGGTTTGGCTTGCGCGAACTATCAAGCCGCATGATGGATTGCTTGAGCAAATTGTATTGAATGGTTTTTTTATGATTTATTTGTTGTTGTTTCTTGTATATTGATATGTTTATGTTATAAATGTGTTATAGATTTAATTTCATTATTACTTGAAACAATATAAGGCTTAAATCTCTGGGTTTTGCCTTCGCGATAATAATCTTATTGCAAAAATAGTTTTAATCTGTAGTTCTATAGTTATTATGTTGAACAGAAAAAGCTAGGTAAGTGTATACATACTTTCTCATACATATTTATATATTTTCTCATATAATATATAAGTAGGTAGTATAAACTAGAATGAAATTACTTCAAACACTATAATTTACTACTTTATGATTTATTATTAATGCCCTACCCACACATTCCAAACCACCTCAAAACATAATTTTAATTAATTTTTAAACTTTAATTAACGTACAATTTCGTGGAAAGAACGTTCATTTGCTTCAATCGATTGGGGCGACACAAGAAAAGAGTCACTTTGCAAAACAAAAGGCTAAAGTCCAAAGAAAAAGTCCCAATTACGTCCCTCCCTCCCCACGATCCTTGCCACCCTTGTCGTGGGGCCAGGGAAACAGCGGGTTGTGTTTATTATTTATATTTATATTATAGTGTGTATATTTAACACAGAAATTAAACTAGTAAGATTCATCCTACGAACTATATGTATTTGAACTTCCTTTATTTCAATTTTACAAAAAATGTATCCACCTACTTCTATTATTTTTGTAACAAAGAATAATTAAAATTATTTGTATTGAATAATTACTAGATGTCTTGTTTGAAGTTTTTTATAGATTTTTAAATTAATTTAAGTTATTTTCTTGTGTATGATTTGATGCGAGGAATACCTATAGGTGCATTTAGAAATTAAAGATAATGCATCTATTTCACAAGAGGAAACAATGTTTTAAGGTTAAGGTGTGTAACATTTCGCACATTTTGCAGCGAGCGTGGTCAGGAATAGATAGACACTAGGTACTGAACCGATTCAACTAAAATTTCATATTAATTACAGAGTACTACCTACCTCTATATGCGTCACCAAATACACAAGGTTCTATGGGATTAAATAAATAAGGTTGAAACCCAAACAGACAACAATATTCTAATAACTTAATACCATACACAAAAAAAGGTTTAAGACGTGCTTACAAAAGTCCAAGTACAAAACTAGATAATAACTATTCACCATAATATTATAAAAATTGTTAATCCCAGCATCCCAGTTCATAGCCCCACAGCATCCCCAAAGAGTTTTATTGCAGTGTCCGCGGGAAGTAATTTCGTAGGTCCGACTTTTAGTTTTTAAGAAAGTTCATTTTCTTCAGACATTTTTCTAGCTGGTGCATCTCGATAGCCAACTTTGCTTTTTAACGCACCAGAATTACCACAGATTAATTTGTTTAACTTTGACTTTGGTGCTTTTAATCGAGTTTTTAGGTCACATCCTGAATGGCTTTTGGGGTTAGATATTATGTTTCTTAATGATAGTGGTATATTACATGTATTTTTTATGAATCGATTTTCTTGCTAGGTAATCTTTAGAGCATTTTTTGAGATTTCTCCCTTTATCTGTCTTATAATTATTCGGTTTTAGTTAAGATATTCTGTCCCTTATTGGATAATGGTGATATATTTCATGTATCTTTATCGATTTTCTTGCGAAGTAATCCTTATAGTATTTCTTGCGCGCCTTGTGAGATAGGTGGATTTTTCTTATGTTTCACTAATTGATTTACTGGTTATGAGCCATCTAAATCTTTTAAGTTTAACAGTTTTCTTGTAGTTTTCATTGGGAGTTAAAACTAGTCACGTAGTGAATTTCTGTGCCTATATCGTGATCTTATTATATGAACGCAACACTAAGGGAAATATAAATCCACTCTTTTTCTAGGAAATCCTTCTCCAAATTTTTTAATATTTTCTAACTATTAATCAAAAGGTTTTCCGTATAATAAAATGTAATTATTTACTGGTGCACCACGTGTCCGAAACCAATCAATTTATTCAATCTCCAATACGCTGTGGTAATGTAACTATTCAAATGCAAGTCCGCTTTTTACATTACCCTTTTATGTCTTAATGCTGCTAGATTTTTTTATACTGATAATAGATGAGTAAAGGAATTAGGGTACCTTATTAATTATAATAATATAAAAAATATAATATGGAAGAAACATGCTTTAGGTAAAGCATTAAATTTCGTTTTTTTTTTTAATATGAAGATTTTGATGAGACAGTTACTAAGAGCAGGTAATGTTAAGGATATCGGTACCTATTATAGTAAAACAGAATGAATTGGAAAAAAAAACAATTATGATACTTAGGTACTTAAACTATATGCTATAAATAATTGAAATAATATTGCCTTAAAAATCTGAAAAGAAACAATGATATTCACAGCATAAGCATCTGCTCTACTTGAAAGTAACTCTACATTACCTTTGAACTACTACGGTTTAATCTCAAAACTATTATCCATTGCGTTTATACCTTATTACCTGACAAAACCCAACAATACCAAGCAGTCAATGTAAACAAAACAAAAACGAACCAACTAATTCAGCCCCAAGAAAAATAATTTAAATATAATAAAAACCGGACAAAGTCGACGATTAAAAGCAGAATTTGAAATAAAGCAAGAATTAAAAATGGCTAGTCTCGTGTAGCGGCATAAAACGCGAAATTAGTAAAAATGTCTTAATTTTCTTTTGTGCCGCGACGAAAACTGTAGCAAAGGAGTCTCAATTTTGTAAGATAAAGGGAGCTTTGTGCTTTTTTCAAGCTTGGATTTCTTACAAACCTTACACTTTTGGACTTAAGATGTAAAACTTAATAGTGAAAAGGGAATTTGTTTGGCGCTGTGTGGCTTGTATCATGTATGGATAAATTAAAGTTTACAGGGTATGGCTAGTTAATATTTCATTGTGATAATAATTATTTTGTACACTTTTGAATTTACCTCATAAAAACCCATTACTGCATGAAATTGTGAAATTTTTGTTCCCCACTAATGGTTCATCAACACAGGGCCAGCAAGAATATAAAAAAATAGTGTAGATACTTCACTGAAGTGTGTAAAATAAATAATAACTTCTGCTTATAATATGGGTTATAGAGTTAGAGATAAATAATTCAAATGAATTTATTTTATTGCTTGTATTGTTTACCTTATATATTTTTTGCAATTACACATATTCTGGGAAAATGATATTTTTCTCGTCTAATTTAATTAAAATATATTTCTTATTGAACAAATTTTGCAACTAATTAATCAATATATTTTTATTACGGATCAGTGTGACCGCACCCTAACATGAAATATCCTAGGAATGATCTATCATGCCTACTTCTAGGAATCACCATTTGATGGAAAATTCATTTTGAATCATGACTTCCTCTAATGTTTTGCCTTGTCAATCAATTAAAGGGAGTGACACATCATTATATTATTACCTACTTGAGCAAAATTTATTTTACAAGGCTTTTCAAAATTAATTTTCAAAATTAATTTTCAAAATTAATTTTACAAGGCTTTTCATTAAACTCATAAAATACAATTTGTCTTAATATTTTTGCAATGAGTTAGTTTAATAAATATATTACTTTTTAATTTTTATGCATTGAAAACTGTTTTAATTGTCCTTTATTCAAATATTTAAAAAAAATCTAGGTATGTCTATAGTCTGTGTATAGTCTATCTTTTTTTTTTTTTATATAGGAATAGCCAGGCATTTGACTGCACCATTACCTGATGGTAAGTAGTGATGCAGTCTATGAAGGGGCATGCCTGCCTAGATAGAGCCTATTCACTCTTGCCTTGAATGAGTTTAAGTTGTATTTATCTGGGAAGACGGAAGCGGGTAGGGCGTTCCAATCCCTTGCAGTTAAGTTGATGAACGATTTCTGATAACGTTTTGTGCGCATAAATGGTACGTCAACTACGAAGGGATGGAAGCCAGCAGCACGTCTAGATGTTCGATGGTGAAACGGTGAAGATGGAATGAGAGCGTGAAGTTCAGCTGAACATTCACCAAAGTGCAAGCGGTAGAAAACTGAAAGACACGCAATCTTACGTCTGTGATCAAGACTAAGAAGTTTACTCTTGGTCAATTTCGAGTCAGCTATCAGCCTAACAGCTCGTCTTTCCATCGAATCCAATGCTCCCAGATGCGTCTTCGCAGACCCAGCCCATAAATGGCTACAGTACTCCACACACGATCGAACTTGTGCTTGGTATAGTCTTAGAAGCTGTTCCGGTGTGAAATACTGCCTGACCTTAGATAAAACGCCGAGCTTTTTTGCGGCCAATCGAGCTTTGGATTCGATGAAAGTACCGAAGTTAAGATTCGATGACAGAGTTACACCTAACAGGACGATATGGTCAGCTACTTTAATCTCTACATTCTGAAATGTAGGAGTTAACTCGAAGTTGGTCTTTTTCGCAGTAAATAGGCAGGCCTGTGTTTTGGTGGCGTTGAATTTGACAAGGTTGGCATCGCCCCAATCGGAGACGTCCCTGAGTGTCTTATTCATGCGCTCAACCATAGCCTCTCTTTCTACTCTGATTTGGTCCTTGGAGGCATAAGCATCAGGTAAGTACCTTTCCACTACAGTACTGTCATCGGCATACCCAAAAATGTTATGCTTAAGCATATCATTTATGTGCAGCAGAAACAGCGTTGCGGATAGGACAGATCCTTGGGGAACTCCGGCATTTATATCCAATTGATCTGATACGCAGCCATCAACGACAACACGTATTGATCGTTCCCTGAGAAAATCAGCTAACCAGATGATGAGGACGGGGGGTAAACCATAAGATGGAAGCTTGTTTAGTAGACTTTCGTGCCAGACTTTGTCGAAAGCCTTAGAGATATCAAGGGAGACAGCTAGTGCCTCCCCATGATTCTCCAAGGCTTCACCCCATAGGTGAGAGGCGTGAACTAAGAGATCGCCAGTTGATCTCTTCTTACGGAAACCATACTGGCGATCACTCAGAAGGTCGTTCGCCTCTAGATACGCGAGGAGCCTATTATTCAATATTCGCTCCATAATTTTGGAAAGTATGGAGGTTATTGAGATTGGCCTGTAATTGGTGGGGTCTGCACGAGTTCCTTTTTTTGGCACAGGTTGGACGTTTGCGAGCTTCCATGCTTTTGGAACTACCCCCAGTTTGAGAGACAGGCGAAACAGGCGAGTAAGAATGGGCGATAACTCTGGTGCGCAGGTCTTCAAGACGATGGCTGGTATACCGTCCGGCCCACTTGCTTTGGTAGTGTCCAAGTTCCGCAGTATTTTTAAGACATCTTTTTGCTTAATAGTAATTTGAGGCATTACAGAGCCACAATGGGTTAAGCTAGGTGGTATTGCATTAGTGGGATCAAGACGCGAGTTGCTGGCAAAAAGCGACGCGAATACATTAGCTTTGTCTTTTGCACTATGAGCAAGTGATCCATCTGGTTTAAGTAGTGGCGGGAATGAAGGACGAGAGAAGTTTGATTCTACAGTCTTTGCAAGCGACCAGAAAGCTTTGCTGCCAGCTGGATAGGAGGCTAGTTTATTCCCAATATGACGAATATGTTCGGAACGCGCTTCTCTTAATACCTTTTTGCAGGATTTGGCCGCCCTGTTAAAGATTTTTTTGTATTTGCTGATGTGAGGATCTTTTCGGATTCGCGCATCGGCCCAGATACGGTATGCATCCTGCTTTTTTCGTTCGGCTGTGGTGCATTTGCTGTTGAACCAGGGTCGGGTTTTACTATTGATGGAAACATCAGAGAATGGTATATAATATTCCATTGCCTGACGAATCACATCAACAATATTGTCGGCGCAGTTCGATGGGTCATTGGAAGCAAAACATACCTGATGCCAGGGGTAAGACGCAAAAAAGTGGCGCATCTCTTCCCAATCTGCCGACTTGTATCTCCAAACCCTCCTATCTCTCTTGATTCTTTCAAAATTTCAATAATAAGTAATTAATTTAAAAAATGTCTCCAAGCAAAAGATATTCTAATATTATTCAGATATTAACACGATTATAAAACATTATATTAATTAATATTATAAAACATTTATCACATTCTCTATAAATATCACAAAAATAAATCCATAGATAAATAATACAAAATGGAGATTGGAGTGCACAAAGTTGTAAATCCAGCTTTCAAAGATTTAACATTGAAGCACGTATTGTAAACACTATTGGAAGTAGGTACATTTTTGTGTATAAAATTTGTAAAATGATGATAAAAAATATATTACCAGACGTTTTTTATTATTATTATGTCAAATATCATAAAGGAATAAGTACAACAAAAAATGGTTGCCTGTAAAGTCGGTTTTACGGGCGAAGATTTTACGTGACAACGTCTTTTTCTCGGTAGAATATTTATGTGCTGCGCGCGCGGCAGACCGCGGGCCTCTCTCTCGTTCGGTGACTCATCGTAACGTTACCGAGCGTTACACTTTTTCATAAGTGACTCCCAGTCGCAACCTAATTTAAGACGTTGTCACGTCAAAAAAAGTGGGTAGAATAAAAGTTTTAAATAGAATAAAAATGTTGTGTGGTTTTATGAAACCACGGTAAAAGTGAAACTTAGGCACAAAATTATCGTATTTGTACGATAATTATCGTACGGTTCCGAATACTGCTTTATACTACTCGGCAGCCGACCGTCACGCGACATGCGCTACACAGACCAAAAAGTTTGAGACGATGTAATAAAAGTTTCACTTTAAAATGCGAAGAGTATGAACGAATAATAATTAATGAATGAATGAATATTTTATTTGCAGCAGTAACAAAATAATAACAAAAAACACAAACAATAGAAAAAGTAGGTACAAGAAGGCGGCCTTATCGCTAATACAGCGATCTCTTCCAGGCAACCTTAGGTCAAGGATCATGAGAATAACGTTCAAATCAGTAATAATAATCAATTTAGTATAGATATTTTAAACTAAGTGAGAAATAAACTCATTTTGAATTTGGTTTGTATGATGTGGATTCATCTTGGTCTCTGCTACATATGAGCTGCTATACAATGAATAGGTCATATTATACCTACTGGTTACATTTAACCAAGCGCTTCATAGTATTGAAGCTTTTGAACAGAACAAGTTATGGTTTGTATGGCTTTAGTATACTTTAAGCACTTGGTTAGAGGAAAAACATAACAATTACGAAAGATTTTTATTTAATTTGTATAGATAATGTCCTGACCATACTCACAATATTTATAAGAATATTGTCTTTTATATGAAATCACTCATATAAGAAGATTATACGAACCATACACGTATTACAACGTGCCATAAAGCTCAAAACAAGCAACACCAAAACCAAGAAACAAAATTCCAAACGCAGACATTGTTCGAATTTTAAAACCTGTCACGCGTATCGATTAAAAAACGCATACACCGTTCTAGAATACGCACATTCGAAATTCAAATCGACTTTTCGGCACACATGCACACGCACACACACACGCACGCGTTGCCCACACGCACACATGCACACACACGCACATATGTAAATTCTTTATCTATGCGATAGGAGACCCTTGCGATTTTTCGCCGAGGTCCCTGTCTAGGTTTGTAACGAACCTAGGGTGCGCCTAGATCATGTAGCGATAGCAACGGTAATCATTTCCTGGCAGGGAAATATGTTTTTGAAGCCATAATTTTTATTTTTAGATTTTTTTGAAGTGAAACTTCTTTAGGCGCGTTGAGAGTAAAATTTCAAGGTTGCGTCATGGCAATACCGTCACGTAAGTAGTAAGGCGACGATTTTGGTATTATTGAATCTTGCCAAAGAAGTTTCACTTCTGACACGTGTGCTTTGATGCTTTTTCCATATATAGAATAGATATTTGTCTACTATAAGATTGATAAAAAATATATTACAATATGTATTTGAAAAGGATTCGATTATTATGTTACATGCAATCAGAGATCTACTTGTTATCGACACCTGTAGACACGTGTGGGTTTTCAGACTATACTTATTATTTGTAATAATAATATGTTTGTAATTATTTTCGTATATGACTTGTTCTATAGTTATTTCAATGAGCCTGTTTTTGAGTACATACCTACATAACAAAAGTATAATATTATTGAGGTCTCAATTAATTCTCGTTGTTACCTTGCATCGCGGAATTAGGTCAAATTATATTATTAAATACATAAATACCTATTTCCCTTATAACTTAATGATCCCAAATAATTACCTGCAAACAAAAAAAAAACAAAAAATTAATAAAATTAAAATGACAGATGTGTTTGCTATCGCTACCAAAACCGAACCCTCTCTACCGACGATTTGTTTTAGAGGTCATCGCCCTCTATCCGTCCTTATCACTCATTATGCACACGCATCGTGCGTCCCGCTCGCACACGGATGGGGAACCGCCTACGGAAGGTATAGGAGCCATCAGATTTTTTTCTTTTAATTACCGGAAGTTGTATTTTTTTGGAAACAATGTATTTTTCTGAGATTTTTTTTTAATTAACAAAACGAGGGTTTGGATACCAAATGGTGATTAGTTTTAGGGTTCACTTGGGAATGGGATTTATATATTTTATCAAATAATTAGTTCTTAATTTTATTAACTTACTTTATTATTCAACTACGCGAAAAAAAACATTGATACATTACAGCAACCAATAGTCTAGTCATAGGTACGCACAAAGTAATTTAAATTTAAATATTTAGGTAATTAAAATAATAATTCAATCCAAAAAAACAAATCAGACCATATCCCCATTTCATAATTAAACCAATACTATTATTTATTTTTATATTGCCGTTCATTAATTATTATTTATCATTAAAAATAACCATAAAACAAAACATATAACAACAAATAAGTCCCAAGACTATAAATTACTACTATCGACATTACCCCATTAAATATTATATACCCAATTTTTCTAACACCTTTCTGGCCCATGGGACGGGGGTGAGACCAAGGGCACGACCCCAAAAACACCTAATATGTATAAGGGACCAATAATGTAAATTAGACATTAGGGTTGCTTTTATTAGAAATACATTTGATTGTAGATACTTGCTTATTTTTTGTTTGTAGGTATGTAACGAGTATTTTTTTTTGTTATTTCAGTAAATTAGGTTTTTAAATTACTATATTTTGATACATCGCCAAACGAGTTTTCTGGAATTTTATCGAGTAACTTGTCACTTATAATTATTATGTATTACAAAAAAAAAATGTTAGGTAATTAATCAAAAATTTTATATTTAAGAGCATCTTAATAGATTACAATATGTTATTTAATATTATGTAATACCAGTGGTAATATGAAACCATCATAAAACAAAAACAAATAATAACAAGTGACTTTTAAAGGCATGAACGACAATATTGGTCACCTAGGTACTAGGTACCTATAAAAAATGCGTATAAGTATTTGTATGTTTACTTATCATCCTAGGAATAATATCGTAACTTTCTACTAAGTGAATAAAATTCATTCATTTGAATTTTTATTTATATAATCTGTTTAAAAATAACTGAACAGACAGACATAAAAAGATTCCAATCTCCCGAAGCTTTCAACACAATAAGTAATTTAAAAAATATGTGTGCAGTAGAAAGAAGTCAAAAAATATTCACATTAATTATTGTATTTATTGTACAATTCAATGAATTAAAATAATGATTTTTTTTTTAACTTTCATTGCTTTGTTTTATTTTTATTTATATATTTATTTAACAATTTACCTAATCCTGTTTAGTGGTTCTACTTAGTGTATTATGCATTAAATTCATTTATATGTAATATATTATAATACGTGTATGTGTGTATATATATTATAGTATATTATTATGTCTATATTTTACATTATACTATTAATATTGTATTTATTTTCTTTTCTTCAATTAAAAATATATTATGACGAATTATTGCTCTCGGGGCTCACTGAAAATCGGTGCTGTGACGTTTTTTTTTACGTCACAGATGTTCACCGAGTGATTTCCCCTTTTAATGGCATCATGCTTCACAGACTACACACTTCAATGTGTATTTTTAAGTATTGTAGTAGTATTGTAGCATATAAGTATTGTATAAATTGTTTCTCATTATGTACGTGTGAGGCTATGTGCCATTAAATAAACGTTTTTTCTTTCTTTCTTTCTTTCTTTCTTTCTAATGACTTAGGGCTGATTTTTCAATCCTCGGTTAAAACTTATTCGTCAAATAATGTATAAAACTACCATTTTAAAAACGTATTCTAATTGCCCGTATTTGACAGTTTACGTGACATTTAAATGTTATCGTGTAATACTTTATTGGACGGATAGGTACGTTTTATCCAAGCATTGAAAAATCGGCCCTTAATATAACAAGTTAACTTAAACCTAACTTGCATAACTTACATTGACAGCCAACCACATTGTATACGCGTGTACAAAACCTACTTATATCTAGATTTAGCACTTAAATATTTTTGTACCCTAACCTGTATGTACCCTATTTAGGGTACATCCCCTACAAATGTATTGAGGCCACGTGGCCACTGTCAACGTAGTGATTGACACTTGTTATGAATATGAAATATGTTTTTGAAAATGCAATGTCAAATGATTTTTTTTTGTTGGGGTAAGGTGTACAGTCAAGTTCAAAAATGTCTTGTTGGAAGGGTATTTTGTTGAAATAAGTGTAATACAGTCATGTTCAAAAACATGACGTCTGGTTGTAACTGGGTAGTTCATATTATTATGTTTTTTTTTAATATGTAGTTTATTTTTTCTAACTACGATACCTATGCTGGTAAAAATTTTGGTTGGTAAGATAAACCTTCGAAATTACTGAAATATTGAGAAAGTACGTGTTCACCAAAACATAAAATTTGAAATTAAAGGATGAGTATCTGTATATGTTTGTAAGATAAAGCTAGTAATATAATTCAATTCAACTTCCTGCTATTATTTAAACATACAAAAAACATTCATTACTGTAGGTACCTAATAGTTTTATATATCAAAACGAGGTTTAATTAACCTTCGTTTAAACAAAAACACGGTTTAATAAGTTAGTTTAAGCGTCGATTACAATTTAAACACCGGTTTGGCGAATCGAAAACTTAACCGCTAAAAATAAACGAAAAATAAATTGTTATTTCTCATCCATTCTACAACAAAAGGCTGGCCCGCGACAGCGATGTCGCTTGCAAAATTTATTCATTATAAAGCTTTTTTAACGCACGATGTATTTATATTTTAACTAGCTATGCCTCGCGGTTTCACCCGCAGTGCTCGCTCCTGTTGGTCTTAGCGTGATTATATATTATAGCCTTCCTCGTTAAATGGGCTGTCTAACACCGAAAGAATTTTTCAAATCAGAACAGTAGTTCCTGCGATTAGCGCGTTCAAACAAACAAACTCTTCAGATTTATAATATTAGTATAGATAAATATTTAACTAAATCACAGAAGCTAAAGTTAAAATGTTAAGTCCTAGAAACTATTCCTGTAACTAGAACTTTTAAGCTTAACACCTAGATGGTAATTAATTTATATTTATTCCTATGTCGTAGATTGAAGCCGTTATAAACGTCCAAAGTCCAAACTATGAAAGATTCACATTATTGATATATTTACGTTAGACTTAGTTGGAAAATTCTACATTCAATCAATCTAGATTTAGAATAATAATTATTCACAATGATATAAACATAATTATGAAAATGATTAATGTCGTAACATTCAATTTAATACAAAACACAACCAAATAAGAATAAAAAGATCCCCGTTCTAAATTCAAACAAAAATTCCATTCCAAATTCAAACATCCTTTACATAAACATGATTCTAAACAAAACAAAAAAAAAACATCTGATATACAGGTAAATTAGCTTGGAGAAATTTTTGCGTTTGTAGTAGTGTATGGTCAGCAAATAAAATAAAACAACATTTTATTTTTAGTTTTTATTTTATACAGGGTTACTTGTAAAACACCAGCAACCTCGCAGGACAAGATAGCTAACATCATAAGTAACAACATTTGTTCTACGACTTTTGGCATAACGCAATAAATTATTTTTAAATGATTTTTTAAACTTTTATTGTACTCTCCTTACATTTGTAAGTCTATGTTCTATTAATTATCGGATGGACGACGCGACGCCCCCTTCCCCCTCTCGTTCGCTTTTTGTTTACGTAATTTTTGGGAGGCGTAGAGTTTATAATATTCAGACGGAAAATTAAATGAATATTTATTTTTGTATGAAAATAAAATCTAACAAATTATCAAAAGTCGAAATGTTGTTACTTATGATTTTAGCTATCTTGTCCTGCGAGGTTGCCGGTGTTTTACAAGTAACCCTGTATATATAAGGGATTTTAAATTAAACTATATGTGTTTCTCCTCTGAAAAAGATGAGACTTTATTTTAATATTTGCACATTTAACATACATATAACTTTTACATTAACAATGTTACTAAAATGAAAAATTTACTAACCTGAAAAAGAAACGACATTTAAAGTTTAATTCTTTAGTTTGAGAAGTCAAAGGCTTGCCTCGACCATGTTTTAACACTGGAGCCATATTGAATTAACAATATAAAGTTACAACACTTACACACAAATTAAACACTAGTTATGGCCCTGCCTTCATACAAAACTGCTGAATACGCCGTTCGCACGGGAATAGAATGTGGATGCGATTTCCCTTAGTTAGCATCCAAGCTTACGTCTTTATAATTATTAAACTGTATAAATTCATTCTTTAACTCCGGTCTGCATCGTGCAGACATGGGTGTAAAAGTCTCATTTTAGCTATTAAATGTAGTTTTTAAGTACATCTGAGTTTTCATTTGGGGCCTCCGGCTGCGGGACATGTAATTCACTTCAACAAATATTATAACAATAATAACAAATAATAACAACAATCAACAAATACAAAATTTATCAATTAAACTACGTACATAATAATTATAATTTTTGAATGAAATGTGCTTTATGTTCTAACAGTACCAAACGACTGCACGTGGCACCTGCGGACAGCGTAAACTGGTTTATTCTGGTTTTGTGCGTGTTTCCACTTTCCACTATCAAGTGACGATTTATTTATTTGTTTTGTTTCGTAATTATTATGGTCAAATATTAATTATGAAACAAATTATTATGGACACGATATTTTATTGTTTCACGGTAGTCGCCTTGTCGTTTGCTCAAGGACGTAAAATTGAATGATATATTTTTTTTTATAAAGTCAAAACCATTTTCTTTCAAATAAAAACTTGTTTTTATTGAAAACAAAAGTGTTGCTAGGAATAAGTATAAAATTAAATAGTAATGTTAGGATATCGAAACATTTTTGTATAGGCCAGAACGATATAGTGGAAACGCGCTCTAAGATCTGAGTAATATACACACCACTACATATGCAAAAATTTCTCCAAGCTAATTTACCTGTAACCAGCGCGAATCCGCACAATATAAAGGTCAGCCCATACAACACTTAATAAATATGTAATAAGAAAAGGCGTATTCGAAAAAGCATTGGCATAGGTCAGTGACCCAGCCGTCATTCATTCCAATTTCAAACTTGGAATTCCGCGCGAAGAAGCCACGCACACACACACAACACGCACACCAATTGAATATTTTGTATTTATGTGGGCCACACACATGCTCACCTTATATGGGTCGGCTCACAAACACAAAGACCGCTTTCATAAGGTCGTTCGAAGACAATATATTAAAATCCGATTATAGATTTACAAGTCCCGTTTATGTAATGCGAATTTGTTTACGAACGCATGAAGTAGAATCGCTAAGTTTTGTAAATGCAATAAATATAATATGCCGTCGCAATAAACTCGAGATCCTTCAAGTGCGAAACTTGAAACGTAATTTTACAGCGCGTGATATTTTGTTATAATTACTGAATGTGTATTTGAAAATTTAATGGGCTTAGTGAAAACTAAAAAGTAGTGCGTCCAAATACGACCTTTATTCAAAACAAATTATGGACTGAAATCCTATGTTAAAGCTTAATTGGTATTACGCAGCAGAACTATTGCGTTCCACCTCTAAATTTAAAATGAATAATTAAAAAAAGCATAAATTCGAACTTCGAACAGCCATTATCGTTCGAATTTTGAATTAAGAACGCAAACCGAACGTCTCAATTCGCACGCACACAGCAACAATACGAAGTTAGCACACAGACGCATTGTGCGTAGCTTGGGGTAGGTCGGGAATTGGGGTGGCCGAATGTTGGGTTAGGTCCGGGACAATATAGTCGGAGTCTTGTGAATTGTACCTGCGTAATTATTTATTTTGTTTGAACTTTTTTTTATGTAACCGTCGTTTTGTGTATATAGATTGTACAATGCGTATGCGCTGTGTAAGAATAATACAATTATTAAAACTATTTGTTTTGAACGTATAAATAAATATTCATTTATTAAATTTAAAATGATTTTTGCTCTTACCTTATTTATTTATTTGTTCATTTGATTCATTTAAAAACATATCATTTCCTATGTACATAAAAAGTTATCGTTATAAATCATTGGGTCAATCATTACATCAGCAACCGCAAATGCCAATGCTAATTCAGGTTGGCAATGAAACTTTCGGAATGTAAATAAACTACGCTAAAACTAACACAGTTTTTACAACAAAGTTCAGTTGACAGTGTGACATAACAAACTAGGTACATATTATATAAATGTCAAAGCATGGAATATGGAAATAGGTTTTATTGAGTTGGTGGCTAGTAATGTAAAAAATAGATTATTTCTTGGTAAAACGATAACGTATTGCGTTATCAGTATATTAATATTCTGATTTTTATATATATAACTTCCACCGACACGAATTTTTGATATTTTTAGTGGTAGCTAAAGGATTTTCTTAAAATCTTAAAACAAAAATTCAATTTTTTACATGCAAAATTAAGATTTAAACATATATATAGGTAGTTACACAAACAATTAAATATATTAGATATATAAGTTACCTCTATAATTAATCCCTCAATTAGAAGTTGAGAATACAAGAGCATAAACTTTGAAATTGTTTCCATCTCAATTTAGCAATCACTGGAAGTTGCCTTACTTGACCCCAAAACTTCACACACTAACTTAAATGGGGCACGGAAATAGTCTGTTTTGATTCCTACCATTACACTATTCAGGGACGGTAAATAATATATCGTTCTCAATCAATAATTTAGATATATTTAGTGAACGCTTTCATTACAGTTTAAGAAAATATCCTAATATTCTGCTAAATGGAAATGTTACACGTTGAAAAATGATACTAATTTAGTTGTTCTTGTAAAAAAATTTCCGCTAGCCAATATCGTTTTAAAAAAATGGCCAAATGAACAGAAGATGTATTCAAATGTATCTTCAATTCTGCATTTGAAGTGTACAATTAAAAACGTATATAACGATTCTTATCAATAGCAATATATATTTGATAAAAACATTTCCAAAGCAGGTGGCGCACCTCCATGCAAATGTCCACCCAACACGATCAAACAACATAAACCGCTTTGTTTTCTTTATAAGATTATCCGTGAATAACAATATGGATAATAGAGTCAAGTTATTTCCAACTTGGTTTAACAATTTAATTCTTAGCTCGTATTCAGATGTTAGCTACTTTACATTTGTGCAAGTTAGCGGTACCTACTGTGTAAAAAGTGGCCTTTAACTAGTTTGTACTGGTAAACGGAACAAGGTTGCACCTAAGCGTTACTTGGCATTGACTTGAGATTAATGCATTTCAACTAAGTTCGACCAGTAATTGGTCGTTAGACAACTTATATGTACTTGACAGTGTACGTATTTAACGCAATGTCTAATCACGTTTGGTGTTTAAAAAAATGTATGTACCTAAATCAGTAAAAAATAAGATTTTTACATGAGAAGAAACGTAATAAACTCGCATATAATCTCCTCCACCATTCGTACGTAATTAGCATGAATTATTAACAGTTGTTCAAACTCGAACAGTATCAATACATCATGTAATGTAAAACGGAATGGAGAAACCAGTTGGGCGAAAAAAAAGGAACCTGACATCATATCCCTATTCCCACAGTTGAAATAGCTCGGGTATCTGGTGGAGTGAACGATCATCGGCGAAAAAAAAATAAATATATATAATCAACGGCCTGTGAGAGCAGTACCCGGTGCGAACGCGACCGCTCGCAAAAAAACTCGAGGTTAACGACCTCGCCGCGTGTCCTTCGAGCCGCTGTGTGCGTGTGCGTGAGCGTGCTTGTGTGCGTGCGTGCGTACTGCGACGCGTGTGTGCTGTGCGTATGTGCTGCGTGTGTGTGCGTGCGTTACGCATCGTCTTAATTTTGTCATTACGCTACAATGTGCTCGAAATTGATGTTGTGATTGCAGTACTTTTTTAATTCGATTTAACGACGCGCTCTGACGCGACGTGTTTGATGAATTGTCTCTAGGTTGCACTTTTTGTGATAGGCATTTCGATTTGTTTTTGCCTTCTATTTATTAGCGTGAAATTTTCATTATTGGTGACGGTAATCATAAAATTGTTATGTAATAAAAATAATAACTGACACATTTATTTATACAAAATGACATTTTATCCATTAAGTCTTTTCCTTGATTGATACAATCTGCATCAGTCTGCAATATTTCATATTTAAAACATAATTACGTTCAAAACATACACACAACAAAAATACGTTTTTACAAAACACGCTTACAACTACACCAATCTGTATATGGCCATCTGTTTATACATTATTAATTTCCTCTCCCTCCTTTCATAATTAAAGTTATAGCTACAGTTTTTATCGAACAAACAAAGGGCTCATTTGTGTAATCTATTCATAGCTGTTCAATATCCATTACCAATATTTAAATTAGGAACGTTTTTAAACATTCAAAATTCGAATATAAAATTCCAAATTCAAAACGCGATGACACTAATCGTCAATTAAGATAAAGGGCAGCGCACACTGCGCAAACATATCGGACAAATAAAGGCGTAATGTAGTTACATGGGTGCGGTCGTGTGGACATGAATACTGCTTTTTATAGCTTTTAGTTTTTTTAAAGTCAGTGATAACATGTGTGATGCATTCTTTATGTAAGTAATTGGTAGCTTGCACCTTATTTTGCATTAAGTAATAGCGTAATTTATGATAAATTAAACCTTGACTATGAGTACGGATTTCTTGGGTATAATTATTTTATGTTAACAGTTAACTTTTCAATATAAACATGGTAGAATGATTATAATTTATAATGAGGTGTGCCAATTATTTTTTGTAAAACATACATTGAGACCCCACCGTTGTCCTTTTACAACACAAGAGGAAGGAAACAATAACATAAAATATTTTAACGTCAACAACAATCCATTGTTACTATAGATTTTTATATTTACAGTCTGTATAAAAAATAACACATTAATTATAACAATCATTTTCTATACTGCAATTCCAATAAACAGTTTCAACAACATGACTTATCAATTAATTCGGTTTCTAGACGCAAAATTGAAAACAGGAAAAACCTTGATAACACATTACTCACTTAACAAAGAGCCATTGTTCTAATGCAAGTGAATGACATTATATAATCTAAAATGAAATAAATACAGCCATTAGTTAAAATAAGTACCTAGTAACGATATTTTACGATATCTGGATACCGATACCGAAACGATTTTGAAACCGTTATTTGGAATGGTTTTTAAGTTGGATAATGTTTTGTTTTATATACCTTTCTATTTAAGGTAATTTAATAAGCTTTTTGATATTCTTATTTATTATATAGCGTTTTTTTTTGAGATTCATTTTATAGAATGCTAATCAGATAATTTCCATGTAGAAATAAATATACAGGGCAATAAATAACTCTGAAATAAATAAATACTTTATAACTATAACGATATTTTTTATTTTCCTTACGTACAAACATGTACATGTACAACGTACCTACATCGAACATCACTGTACAGATGTTTCTGATCAATCTTCTTCTTAAAACAAGCAGGTTACCTACGGGCCATGACCTGTCAAAATCATAACACTAGACAATATTAATGTCATAGGTAAACCGCAATACCGATATCGTTATTCGCACAATAACCGTTTCGTTATAAACCTATAACACAACGAAACGTACCGTTACACGTTATAAGAAAGTAATTGAATGGGAGCGGGTGGGCTAAGTAGATGGAAAGTTTTTCATTTCACATGTGCTACTCAATCCTGCTTGAATAGTTAATTCCATTATAAAGGTTTTGTGAAGAGCTTTTTAAAAGGCTTGTTAGCTATAGGTATTGCATTTCTAATCAGGAAGGAAATTATTTTGAATTAGCTATGTAGTAGTAGGGTATTGAATATTTTGAGTCGATTTCTCAAACTGAATTTAAGATAGAGCATGTTATTTTACTGTTGTTGGTATAGCAGATAGATCTTGTGTGTAGTTACTTTGGTACTATATATATATTATTTTATGTGAATGCTTCTATATTTTCTATTTACAGAAAATATATCAGTGAATTAAATCTGTGATATTATGTGAAAAATAACCGTAAATAAGCATAAAAATACTTACACACTTTTTAATAGTGCAATATACTCCAGCAATAATTGAAATAATTAAATAGACAATAATATCAAGAATTAAAAAAAATGGTTTAACGCGCAGTGTACGCTCAGCTTTATGTCAATATGCAAGGTTAGCAAGAGGCCCTTAAAACAATGCGGCGTCAAAGCTAATTTTAGAACTAATATACAATCATTACTATTCATACAAAAATTCCTAGAGCACTATACGAGTGTTATCTTTACATAATCCCACATAAGTTTTATCACGTCATATTGAGTGATAAAATTGGAAATGTGAACTAGGCTCGAACACACGATTGGTGTATAGTGTATACTATTTGCGATAGGCAACACCTTATCACGCCGCTAATTCGAACGTTCAATAGAACGCGTCGATGAAAAATTCCAATTCGAACGTGCCATTTAATTTAAAACGCGAACATCGAAACAATGAGCGCGAGTCTAGCGTTCTATAAACAAATAGAGCGGTCGGCCATTTTGGTTCGTTAAAAACATTTTAGAAGGCGGAACTAGGTTGGGGTTTTTGTTCAAATTTCGAACCGCGGCCCTCCAATAGCGCGCGCGGGCGGGGCCTGTCAATTCCACTGACTTGACGTAGACAATGACTTTTTGTTTTTTTTTTTCGACATTCGATGATTTCGGTGTGGCGGTGGTTTTCGATGATTTTTTTTGTTGATTCTGTGGGAAGGTTGTTGATGATGATGATGATGATGTTTGTAGTTGGATTTAGTAAGTGTATTTTTGATAATTTTTTTTTCAAAGATTTTGGTTGTAAATAGGTCAATCTAGATGGCATTGAGTTGTCGCTTGTACTAGGTATAATACATAGGTATAAACTTATTTGATAGATAAGTTACTAAATCAAAATATAAGGTGATAAATCAAATTTTTAGGGATATCTATTTACGTAAGTTATTTAACAATCGACCAATTGGCAAAAAATTAAAAACACATGTAAAATAGAAATTTTATTTCAAAAAGGCATCATGCAAAACATGAAAACACTCAATTCGTAATATCCCATAGACAGACATTATTAGACCTGATATATATTATTTAGAAAGTCTAGTCTAGACCTAGTACATAATTGCATATTTCATAGCCGATGAACGTGAAATGTAAAATTTGTTGGAAGAACAAGAAATGATGGAGTTTTGCAAAATTATAGTCTTAAATTATTTTTTTGTTATTGCATATTGCATATTTCATAGCCGATGAACGAGAAATATAAAATTTGTTGGAAGAACAAGAAATGATGGAGTTTTGTAAAAATTATAGTCTTAAATTATTTTTTTAATTTAGGTATCTAATAAAAATATCCTTATTATAAAGGACACTTCATGTTACCTTAGAAATTTAATTTTTAGGTATAAATTAAAATTATTGCAAGGCAAGCAATCATTGATTGCTAATAGGAAGAATGCAATGAATAATAGATAACTACCTACTTACTTACTTACCAATTTTAAATCAAACAATGTAATAAGAAACAAAAATTATTAATCAGGAAACATTACATTTTTTTTGCATATTAATCTGAAATTGAGGACTTAAAAAATAACAATAGATACCTATAGATCTACCTATGTGTGAAATAGTAGGAAATAATAAAATACCAACAACGTATGTTTCTTCGATTATTTTTTTATCTTAGATCAAAATATAGATAAAATATTATTACAAAATTCAACCACTAACAATACTTTAAGTATTTAAATTTTAGCGCTGTCTTATAAACTAAAATAAAGAGCCATCTGAATCTAAGAAACAAGAGAAGATACCTTAAAAACTGAACCCAATTATAGTGCAAAAGAATAAGCCTTACCTACTAATTTTTTTTCTTTAAATCAAGCCACAAGAGACAGACATTAAACCGACTTGTCTGATAGAGAACGCTTATAAGACTTTGTATATAATTTTAATTATAAAAGAAAACAAATTATCAGGTCACTAACATAGGTCACTAACGTAAATTTTGTACAAGTTTTTAATATCTTCGCAACTATTAATACCTGCTCCTTTGCTTGCTCTAGGAAATAAAAATAAATAATAATAATCTTACGTTAATATTATAATAGGTATATTATCGCACCATTGTCAAAATAACACTTAAGGCGAAGTAGGATATAATATATCCCAAAGAATATTTTACAGATGTGTACAAATGTTAGTACCTATTGTTGGCTGGTTGCCAGAGCCGAGAGTGAAACCGTGATGAAACTTGAATTTATAAGCGGTTCTGTTGAATGAATGAATTGTCTTATGTGATGGGAACTTTTGGGATGCAACCTTGGCCTTATAAAGTAAAATAAAAAAAATATCTAAAAAGCTACCCTCTTACATTTTTTAATTTTTACAATAGGCAGGTAAATAATATTTAATAATATTTTAATATAATATTTAAGCTCATTCTAATTTAATTCTAACGTTTTTATTCACTTATATTTTCTACACCTACATGGAAAAGTTTATGTTGGATTTGTGTATTGATGTAGGCATGTAAGATGTACCTACCTGTTGCCCTACTTTGCGTGATTGAGTAGGTCGTACCTACTCAATCACGCAAAAACTATGAACGGATTTTGATGAAACTTGGTGAGGTTGGAACGGAAAAGCTATAAAAGCTTCGTTATGCAAAAAACTTGTATCCAAAAAATCTTACTAAAAACTACCCTATCCAAAAAAACCACAACAAAATTTAATCTTTCGCTATCCAAGGGATGACGTCACAGGCCAGTAAATCCCAAATCTATTTATCTTAAGCTACGCGTTCGTCGCTCGCTTATTTTCCCGATGGGACGTTTGACTGGACCCGGAGCTGCTAAGATTGGATGCGACGTTTTATTCTCATTTAAAATTGTGTATCTTGGTTTACTCAAAATTAAGACGTTTAGTGCGAAAAAAATAAGAAATGCTTGTCTGGTAAGTAGATAATTAATACTAGTGGAATCTAAATCTATGGATCTATGGTTAATATGTTGCATAGATTAATTTATTAAAGAAGGTAAAGAAAAACATGAATATTCCAAAACAAGAAATGTATATTTCAAATTAGAAACTTATCGTGTCATTTCTTTCAATTTAATTCTGAATACGACCATCTTCATTCAAACACAGAACACCACAATTACAAATTCGAGTTTCCAAATCCAAAATTCAAATTCAAAAATCGAACGCCGCGTATCTACGTTCCATTCAAAATTTCGTCTTCTATTCTTGGTCCGTCGCGACCCGTCTTGGCAGTTTTATAGGTCGTCGTCCACTCGACGTATATCGATCCTTTGCGAACCGTTCTTTGTCTTAAAAACACCGATAACCTATTTAAAAACTTGAGCTTATCCAGTGTCATTATTCGCTTCATGTTTATATTTTGGATGTGGATGTATGATTGGGATGTTGCCTGTTTGTGTGTCTGTTCGTGTGTATAATGAAACATGGTGATAGTTAAGCTCATCAGATTTTGCATTTATTTTTATCAACGATTAATTAGTTGCCCTACTAAAATTTACAGTTGCTACAAGGCACTATAAGCACTAAAATTTACAAAATAGAATGATTTTTTTAATACGATATAAACGATATAATCTATCTAGGATATTTATCGACAATTACATTACGATAAATATCCTAGATACTATTAATGTGCAACGGATATCTTTTTGCAATAAAATTATCTTCTAGTGCTAACTATTAGGTATGTGCTAACAAAGTCTCCTCACATTTTAGATAAAAATTCTCTATGGTAACTAAAATTATGCTTGCATTCGCAAACTTTTTCCTTAAACGTATGGAAAATGTCAAGTTGCAACAGTAAGCTTTAGGTCACATTATCACTTAATATTACCTAATTATCTATTAGTAAGTAGGTATATTTGATTATTATTAGACGAATCGATTTATAATAAAATAAGAAAAGGATAATCGATTTATAATAAATATTGGATTTCATTACATTATTTAATTAATAAAATTAAAAAAAACATGACTCCACTATAACTATTTAATCAATATGATATTAAACAGAGTTATTACAAGAACAACGAATCGAAATTTCGATATTACCTCCTTACAGAAAGCTTTTGACAGCAGCTGTCAATCAATAATAAACTATAATAATTTGAAAATAGAATATCGAATCTTCGTGTCAATGAACTTGGTTAATAGATTGTTTGTCAATAAAAACTTGGGTTCGCTGCCCCCGATCACCGTCCAGACAGACACAAATATATTTCATAGTTACCGAATTTGTTCGAAATTCGAAACGTTTAAATATCGAATGTTCTTTTTGTTTTTAAATTTATTTCGTGCCATGTAGTTTGAAATTCGAATTTGGAATCAATCATGACGTCACAAATCTTTATGAGCAATTATCGACAAACATAGTCATAAATTGCAATTCAAAACGAAATAAATAAATCAATAAACTTTATCATTTAAAAACAAATTCACGTAAACAGCACTAAATCAATTTGTCAATAACAATAATTATTAGGAAGCCATTTAGTGATAAATAAAAGTACAAAGACCTTTGATTTCCTTTCTATTGCAAAAGTTTACTTACAACGAGCATATAAAAAGTGTAATGAACTGATAAGGGTATCGAAGTGGCGAAATTATTGCTATAAATAATATTAAATTGTTCTATTGATTCGTTTATCTGTACGTCAATATGTGAATGTCTCGTTAAGTTTCAGTTTTATATTTCGACTAGTTATTGACCCTTGTTTTGCTATACATTTACGTATGTACAAACTACTAAAGATATAAGCTAAATGCTAATGCAGACCATTTTTTTTAATATAATATTAAGCTTTTTGGTAATAATGGAATTTCAAATTTTCTACAACTTCGAAAACTATAAAAACATGCTTACTAAAAAAGACAATTTCGACTGCTAGTGGCACTCTATACAAAAAAATGTTCGTTTTAAGTAGTGTAGTTTAATTTATCTCTAACCTAATCCCTGATCTAATCTTCACTTATAAGTTATAACCACTGTTACTAAGCAAATATGTCAAAGCAAATATTTTGTATGAAATATAAAATACTGAGTATCGATGGACGTCCTATATTCCTTTAAGCTTATGAAGGTTCTACTAAAATTCTAGGAAATCAAACAACACATAAAATCTATGTTTACAATAAGCTTTAAGCTTCACATGTGGAAACTTGTTTATTTGTAATGTTATTCATATAATAATAAGAAATTAAAATAATACTGAAGAGCTGTTCATTCCTTGATAAGGGTTTTTTCCTAAGAATTTAAAACAAAGCATATCTAAGTATCAATTTTCCAACATGCAAAACATAGCGCTAAATGTATTATTTTCAATAAATAACTACCTATATCACCTTCCAATTGTTTGAAATAATTCAATTCAAAACATAAAGTGTCATCAAAATCGGTCCACCCAGTCGAAAGCTCTGACGTAACAAACCTAAAAAAATCTATCGTTTTAAAAACTTCCTCCTATTTTGAAGTCGGTTGATAAAAAGAGACATCTATCTATGCATAGTTAGTATTCATAGCTATGTTTAAAAATTGAAAAACATAAACATACCATAACTTTATGTTAAGCAGATATAAGTCCATCTTAAAGATCGCGTTCAATGATCTATGACGCATTGAATTATAAATGTTTTTTTAGAAATATATATTTTTTATTGCATTTTTTATCAAAGAACAAACAACTCTACAGTTTCACAACATGTTCAGAATACATTTAAACTGATAATCATCTTTGTTCAATCGATTAAATAAATTATGAAGTTTCATAGCTATAAGCGCTTTAAGGAAGAAAACAATACTTAATACTCAAGTCTTTTTATCAAGGGTTTCTGAATTGAGAATTGATTTAAAAAAAACTTGTAGCTACAAGAAAATATTTAAACTGTATTAAAGTAGGATTTGAGATCTCAACGTCAAATACCTTTAGAAACCGGCCGTAAGTCAATCTCCTGCCCACTCAAAACACAAGTCATCAAGCCAATTTCTTATCTACGCAATCGCGTCTACATTATCTATGGTAATCGCAAAAAAATGACAGCAATTCAAAAGGAGAACGCCTCAAAGCCGTTTGACAGCCCGCGAAACCTGCCCTACCTCAAGCGAAGCAGCGTGGGGTCGTTCACCGGACATTTATTTCGTTTTTTGCCCGCATACAAACTAAATGTACACAATTGCGTAGATATAACGCAGGGATGGCACGTGTGTGTTTTAGATTGAGAAATATTTTGACTGACAACTTTCCATACAGTACCGACACAAAAATCGAGAACACGGTAAAATCAAAAAAACCAAGTTCACAGTTATTCTAAGCTTATTTTTTACAGTTTTCATACGTAAGACTCATCTATCTTGGCAAAAATAAATATTTTTTTTTTTATTAAACCCCCTCAAAAACTGCAAAGTGCCACCCCTAGCTAATATATAAAGCATAACTTTCGCATCTGACGTCTCAAACAGGTTGGTAACTGGATTCCGCACGTTCGGTAGCTTTGGCCCGTGTTTAGATAAAAACTAAGCCTCTTATGTACACCCCACTGTTCCCACGAATTTTTTGTCGTTTTTTTTTTTTAATTTTTTCGACCAATCGCATTAGCGGAGCTTAGAACATAACAACAGGATGTGTGGCTACATAGTTGGACGTGTTATTGGCCAGCCGAATGGAATGTATTGAGATTTAAAATATAGCGCAAATGAACAAAACGCATAGTGTTTTGGTAACTATCTTAATCTCGAATTTTAATATTCCGAATATCATAATCCAGAAAACGTTTGGACATTTTTTCATAACCCCGAATTTTAAAATTTCGAAGTTTTGTTTGCCATATAATCGCAACTTCGAATTTCATTTGCCCATTTCTTTATTTATACGACGTTTTACAATCCAGACGAATGAGTTCCAGACATACGAAATCTAAATGCACAAAATCCAGATGACCGTAATCCATATGCACGAAAGCCAGATTTTTAAAACACAAATTTTTGAAATACAGTTAATTGATATCCAGACAAACAATGTCCAGATTTTTGAAATTCAAATAAACGATATCCAGCAAAACGAAATCCTTCCAGGGGGTCGCAGCACGAACCTAACCTAACCTACTGAATAGATTTTAACACTTTAACCTTTCTGTAATGGGCAAGTAAAACAATAGCGAGTCGGTTCTGGCACTCGCCGGCCGCTGCCGCGGCACGCTCGCTTCGCTCGCTCGGCTCGTGCGTGAGGGGTCACAGTTCAAACCTAACCTAACCTACTGAGTCGAATTTGACACTTAAACCTTTCTGTAATGGGCAAGTAAAACAATAGCGAGTCGGTTCTGGCACTCGCCGGCCGCTGCCGCGGCACGCTCGCTTCGCTCGCTCGGCTCGTGCATGGGGGGTCACACTTCAAACCTAACCTAACCTACTGAGTCGAATTTGACACTTAAACCTTTCTGTAATGGACAAGTAAAACAATAGCGAGTCAGTTCTAGCGTGGGGGTCGTAGTTCAAACCTAACCTACTGAGTCGACTTTGACACTAAAACCGGTCTGTAATGGACAAGTAAAACAATAAATTTACTTACTGACAATGTTTATTTTCAGTCGATAGTAAAGGTATAATCACGATTGTATGGAAATCAAATAAAAAGATTATGAAAATCTGGCAATAGTTTATCTGTTATACGATTATATGGGAACCAAATAAAAAGATTATGAAAATTTGGCAATAGTTTATTTGGAAAATGGTACGATGGGAAACAAAAAAAAGTATTCTGAGAATCTGGTATAATGAGATCTGTATTATGAGAATACGGGAAACAAAAAAATACTTTTTAAAAATCTGGTTTTGGTGCATCTGGAAATTGATTCATCTGGGAAATTAAAAAAGGAATTTTAAAAATTTGTCATTCATTACATCTGTCTTTTAAAAGTTCTAACAACCGTTTTCGGGGTTTTAAGTTTCGGGTAATAGAAATTCGAGTTTTTAATAGGTTACCGTGTGTTTTGTATTAAACGGGTTCACGTTTACGTCAGATGAATTAAGATTAAAACAACAATTTATGGCGCACAATTGCGAACGCTAAAAAAGGTTTCATTAATATTCAAGTGAACAAAACCACAGCCACTCTATCAAAAGGAAATTAAAAAATAAAAACGGGGAATAGACAAAACAAAATAAATGTTGGCAACAAATGGCCGGCCTTAGGAGAGCGGGAACGCGCGTTTTTGTCACTATCTTATTTCTCGTTTTAACCTCTAGACGGATGAGTTGCGTCACTTTTTACTTGGTGGAATTTATTTTGCCCGGCAAATAAAACCTGATCCACGCCATTTTGGTTTTGCTACTAGAAATTATAATCCGATTTGTGCTGGATACAAAAGGTCTGGAACGGATGGTCGGTGGATGCGCAAAATGTTACAAAATTGTTGCTTGCGTCTTCAATTTTAAATAGGTACTACGTCGATTAAACGACTAATTAAGCACATTTAAAAACATCTTGTTTCTGTAGTCTATGTTTCAAACATGATTGAGACAAAAAATGAATCTTAATAAAATCTATAGGTAAGATTCATCAAAACTAATTTCATCCAACATTGTCACCAGTTATAATCTTGAAGAGTTTTTCGAATCCATTTTTTATTGTATCGTACTATAACCGTAAACAATGTCTTGAAGTCATATCAAATTACATATCTATGAATAATATAGTAAACAATTATTAAATAAAAATAAATACTTAGTCACAGTTGTTTGAAAATTCGTGTGACAAACAAATTATCGGAGCAGTCTCACTGATGTTTTTATTAATGGTATAAACATTTAAATTATTAAGCAGTGAGTTGATTGACTTTTACTTCCTTATGCTCAGTGGTTAAAACAAAAGATTTATATTAAAAGGTAATAGGTTCAATGTAGCTAATAATTTCTTTGTGGGTTTTTGAAATACTTTTATACGAAGCAATTTAAATGTTTTTGACCTATGTTTCACAATAGGACCGGAACATTTTTTACTATCAATAAATTCAGTATTTTATACTTATTTATTAGCTTTTATAATTAACTTTAAACATAAATTAATAATATCTCTACATAGTCTCTATTAGAAAAGCTATATAGACAAAAAGAAGATCTCTACGAAGACATTTTTTAAATTTAAAAAATATGCCTCAAACTTAGTTATTTAAATGAAAAAAAAAATATGCTTTAACGATAATAAATTTAAAGTGAAACCAATATACAGTAAAAGTGAGTACAATACATTATGGCGTCACAACCGAAAATTATCGTATAGGAGCTACCAACGTTGACAAGAGAGAATTTTAGTATAGTTGGTTTTTTGATATACTGTTCCTCTTGCTATTTCGGTTAGAGTCCGGGCTGTCTGGCTGGCCGCAGTGGTTGCGTTTATTAGTGCGCATCTTATCTGCACAGGAAAATATCCTTAATTTAAAGTCATTTTTTAACGCGTAATTTTTAATCTTTTGCCTTTAGATCTATCCATGAGACATAAATTTTTTATTGCAAGACGTTTTTTTCGTTGTTAAATAGGTGCCATGCGCAATTTTTTATTTCGTTTTTATAAAAAATTCAAATTATTTTAGAATGTCTGTAATTTTCATATTATGTTCTTCAAACATAATATAATCTAAAATTAATTAGCCAGACGCTAATTCGATTGTTAAGTATTAAATAATGTGTATAAATAAAAAAAAGTAATGAAGCATGCAGCTCATCAGCTAGTGTATTTTAATTATGCGACAGGAAATAATTGCAAGAATACAATATTATTTACACTTGTTCTTATAAATAAAAGTTAAAATGAAAAAAAAAACATAAAAGTGAAAAATAAATTAAAGTTACCATACATTCAGACTGAAGACTTTTTGAAATTGGAAGCTTGAGACAACTAGAAAATTAGTTTCAATATTGATGTACACACATACACACACACAACACACACACACGCACACACACCACTCACGACACACACACGTGAACACACACACACTCGCATGTTTAAGTTTGTATTGAATTTAACTAAAGTAGTTAGTATGAATTTATATAGGTATTAGGTATACTAGCGGTCCGCCCCGGCTTCGCCCGTGGTACCTACATGTTTAAACTATCCTATCTCTCAAGTTGGATCGAACTGCACATGGTGTGCGAATTTTATTATAATCGGTTAAGTGGTTTAGGAGTCCATTGAGGACAAACATTGTGACACGAGATTTATATATTATATGTATTAAGAATTAAGATTAATGAATTAATATTGTTATCATCATCATCATCACTACATAGTATAAAACAAAGTCGCTTTCTCTGTCCCTATGTCCCTTTGTACGCTTAAATCTTTGAAACTACGCAACGGATTTTGATGCGGTTTTTTTTAATAGATAGAGTGATTCAAGAGGAAGGTTTATATGTATAATAACATCCATGAAATAGTAGAGAAGTACTGTTATTTTTGAGGTTTCTAATGTGATGTCGTAAATAATTACATTTTTTCTGCTTACATTGCAAACGCAGGCTGAACCCAACGAGTTTTATCAAAATAATGTACTAACTATAGTACATATTGAAAAGGTCTACAGAAAAGTCCGTGATGGTATATGTCTATCTCTTATGGATAACCCACAATAACTTTTTTTTGTCATTTACTTTTTACGACAAATAATGGCTAATTTTCGAAGCGATTTTAACCAATACAGCATTAATCCTTAACCAATTAAATACCTTGAATACATTGTTCATTTAATATAGATCTATATGGCCCTTTACACCGTATGATTTAAGTGAATATTTTCGAAGAAATATCTTCGTCCCGCAATTTTTAAATCTGTAATAACAGATTTTAAAATTGCGGGACGTAGCGTTTGCGGCGGTACCGGCCGGCCGCCCGGCTATATATTTTATACCTGTGCGAAGCCGTTAACGTTCACAGTTTTTCTGTAGTGTATTTAGTATCAGCATTGCGAACCCGTGCGAAGCCAGGGCGGGTCGCTAGTTAAGTAATAAAAAAAATTGTTTTGTATAGAAGATTGTTGATGTACCCTAATAGTTTATTTTTTAGCCTAAGGAATAAAATGTACCATGGAAGGTACTTGTTCCCACAACACAGGGAATCCTAGAGTAGGAACAATTCAATTTCTATGCATCTTATATTTTCGAAAAAAAAAAGTTATTGTTTATTGTTATTTAATTTTCGCGGCCGACCCTTTCTATCTCTCTTGCACTTTAAACTATCTCTCCATATACACAATCATCAAATTGTTATACTTACCTACTTTCACTACGTTTTTATTTGTACATATTTAATACTTAACAATCGAATTAGCGTCTGGCTAATTAATTTTAGATTATATTATGTTTGAAGAACATAATATGAAAATTACAGACATTCTAAAATAATTTGAATTTTTTATAAAAACGAAATAAAAAATTGCGCATGGCACCTATTTAACAACGAAAAAAACGTCTTGCAATAAAAAATTTATGTCTCATGGATAGATCTAAAGGCAAAAGATTAAAAATTACGCGTTAAAAAATGACTTTAAATTAAGGATATTTTCCTGTGCAGATAAGATGCGCACTAATAAACGCAACCACTGCGGCCAGCCAGACAGCCCGGACTCTAACCGAAATAGCAAGAGGAACAGTATATCAAAAAACCAACTATACTAAAATGACTTTTTTTTTAACGCTACTAGCTCCCGTACCATTATATGAAAAGCAAAAGGGCCTTGTACTCATAACATCTGCCTGCCAGCATCCCGTTAGGATACGTTTAACATGGAGATCGTATGAGACTGATATTTTATTTTTTATTTTTTATTTTTTGTAAAAATGTGGCAAAGGTTTTTTTTTGAAGGGTTGTGTGACAAGATGTGTAAAGAGAAATATGTTATGGTAAATTAATTATGTTTGATGGGCAAATGATTTCTTGTTAATGTAGAGCATATTATGTAGAATTATGATAATGTTCATTTATGATAATTTCTTGTGAAATACTTACAATAACTTTTTGTGTCTTAGAAATCATAAGCTTAGTATTTACCTGCAAGCACTACCTATTTGATGTGTAATATTTTTACATTAAGTATGTATAACAAAAAATATCCACTCGTCAATATTTAATGCAGCAATTTCTTCAATACCTAAATCATTAAAATTTTACGGTGTTCTCTTAAAAACGACGAAAAATAAAACATCAAAAACCGAACATTAAGTATACAGACTAACTGACAATACATTGACCGCGGCCTCCAGACGAAAGTAATGAATAAAAAAAAAGAATTAAAAAAAAAACAACTTTCGCCGCCGCGTCTCCCGCCGAAATTGAGTGACCTAAATATTTGGCGCGCTCCTTTATTTGTCTGGAAGTGAGTAATTATGGACAAAGATTAAAACTTAAGTTATTGAATACTGAAATGTTTTGCGTATTTTATTAAAAACCGTTTTTTTATATTGAGTCGATATTTATGTGGTTTTTGCTGACACGGAGTTATTAGGTAGGTAAAAAAAAAATTCCGCCATGTTTTTTTTTTACTTTTTTGTAATGATGTATAGTTTTACAGATATTTTCTTTATTTATAATTGACTTATTATACTTAATTATTATCTAGTGACTTATTTATTGACATTCAAATTAAATTGAAAAAATATGTAGCGCAATTAAAAATTCAAATAGGCAAATACCAAAATAAAATATGTAAGTATGTAAAATTATTATGTAAATCAACCTACAACAACAACAACAATAACAACTTGACCGGTTTTAATGAAACTTTGAAACTTGATGTGGTATAATTTTTTTTAAATAAACACTGCTTATGATGACACGAACTTAAAACTGGTTCTGAATTATTTTGACACATGACTCAGTTTGACCTAATTTTTGACTTCATACTTTGACGTTATACTTAGTACATATTAATAAACATGCTTTTATTTAACGCATGTTAAATTGTGTTCTTATTCAAGTATTATAAAGATTTTTTTTGGATATTATAAATGAGGACTTTTAACACAATTTAAAACTATTATCAACGATAGGCTTAAATCCAAATTAACAGAAAAGCAATGATAATTATCCATTTTTCTATAGAATAATATAAAATTAAAGTTTTCCCCAATCTTTGTCAGCATTAGGTACCTACTGAACTCATAGCATTAGGCCTGTAATAAGTATATAGTCATATAATAATAACATAAAAAGCCTAGTTTAAACTCTAAATAAAACCTATTTCTATCTAGATTAAGACGCATCTAGAACTTAGTAGGCAACAGTTATTGAACAGGTGTTACGATTGAGCCGATATCTGTAAACCTGAATAAAACAAAATGGCGGCCCTCACATTGACCGAACGATTTTAGTGTAAGAGCTGATGATATATATATATATATATTATTGATAAATAATATATATGTAATGTACGTAGTTAAATCAGTTTATATTTAGGTATATTTATGGTACTAGATTCTGGTTTAAAATAAAACAGTTTTTAACAGTAAGTGAAACTCGAGCAATTTGAGAAAAAAGCTTGAAGTTTGAACTAATGTGTAATTTTCATAATCAGGTAGATTTCATATTTTTGTTGTAAGAAGGTACGCTTAAGTATTTATAGAATTAAATGATATATCAAAGGTATACACAGTATTGCATTTAAATTGTATGTTTATTTTAGGAGCAGCAGAATAATTGTCTTCTTATTTGAAAACAGAAAAAGCTTCGAAAAATACTAAACTCAAAACTATTCTTCAAAATTATTGTGAATAAAATTCTTATAAGCATAGAGCCCAATTCAACATTGACTTACTTATTTATAACTTGATATAATAATTCACTGACTCCTAAGCTACACGTTAAGCTAGGCTCAAGTAAGTTTGTGTCAATAGGCAGACCGGTTTGCGTATAGTGTTATATCTTAAACTTTCGATTTGAAACAATAAAATCTATCATGGTTGTCCTTTTAACTTTTTATAGTAGATTATATATAAACTGAATGCTTTTATTTAGGTATGTATGAATAGATTCATATGTAAGTTATAGTTAAATAATAATAATGATGTCAGTACCTTATTATGCAAAAAAAGCTTTTTAGAGTTTTTATTTTATTCATAAATTTAATAAACAGTTACTGTTTATAGTTCGTTATCAATATTAAAATCTAATGTTGTATCTATTACAGAATTATTATTAAAGTAGTCAAGTAAATACTATTTAAACAAGTACATTATATAGTACATAACGCTACGTGCAAAACATGTTATATAAAATTAAGTTTAAGTTGCACATTAAATAACTGCGCGAGTTATAATGATTTGCTTAGATTCGTATCGACAACCTGTATTAAGTTATAACTGGTTTCTATGTGTATTATATTACTTAATATAAGTAGAAATATTCTTACGAAGCCTCCAGGCCTTGGAACATGTTTAAAATATCAGGGGCCGTATTATGGCCTCTTATTTCCGGACAGTTTACGCCGTGAATTGAACTGACTGGCAAATTCAAAGTATACCATAATTAACCATGGCTGGTTATTGCGATCATACCTATAATATGAATTTGCCAGTCAGTTCAATTTACGGCGTAAACTGTCTGAAAATAAGAGGTACGGCCCCTTGCTCTCTTGTGAATTGACATAAAATAAATTTGAACAATTTCGTTAATATACTTTTTTAGTTTAATTAATAACATCATAATAACCTAACAATGAACGCTAACTAAAAATAACCTCAACATTAGAACGCAAATCCAACATGGCCGCTGACAGATAGTCGCCTAGACATTGACAGTCGCCTTGGCCGCGCGCGCAAGGACTGGCGCAATCACGCGCAAACTTGAACTTAATATTATACCAGTATAACCATTAACCACCCTTTGATACAGCGATTCAGATGGAAATTGGCGCCTTTTATTTTTTTTAAACGCCAGTATCACGATGGTGGAACAATTTTGACACATAAAAGCACGCGTTTATTTTTTTTTAAGAAAAAAATGACAGACGTTCGAAATTTGGCGCGCTGTTTTTTTTTTTTTTTGACAGTTTGATAGATAGTTTCACAGTATCAGTCTATTTTGATCTGGTTAGAAACAAAATTAAACATGATTTAAAAATTAATATAGCACTAAGTTTCGATATTTAAAATTTGGCGCGCTAATCCTTTATTATTTATGGTTTTCAGTAATTGCATTTTATTATTGTTTCATACACGATTAAAATATTATATTTGTAATAAATAGAAGTAAATAGTCCACTTATAAATTTAAATAGATACTATTTACGTCTTATATTCTCAAATATGATTTTTTCCTGCTTGAAGCAATGCAAGAAAGAAGTGCATGAGATATTTATTTACCTACCTACATAAAATTTTGTGGGTACCAATAAAATTTTCATAATTTGCTTTTTTAATAAATTTTATTTATAAACTTAATATTAATTCCAACATTCTACGATAGCTGTTAATTATTTAAAAATGTAACAAATAAATGCATTAAAACATTGTTTCCCTGTTTTATTGTTTCTATGACAATTATTTCAATCCACATTAATTTCCTATAATAACATAAATAAGTTAATAATCATTCATTTGTAAATGATTGTTTTTGGCCAATTCCCAAAATAAATTTAAGTATTGACATCAATTAAGAGGATACCTAATATGAAATTATATGAAGTTATTTAAAACATGTTCCTGTCATAATTTTGGAATGAAATGAAAATAATAAAATTTGATATCTCGACATTATTTCAAACTAGCTTCCGCCCGCGGCTTCACCCGCGTGGTGTTTTGATAAAAGATATAGCCTATGTTCTTTCTCAGGGTCTAAAGATTGTCTGTGCCAAATTTCATCAAAATCGGTTGATAGGTTTAAGCGGGAAAGCGTAACAGACAGACAGACAGACAGAGTTACTTTCGCATTTATAATATTAGTAGGGATTATTTATTTATGTTCATGTTATATTATCAAACATGATTCAAAGCTTTATTTAAACTTTTAAGTTTATTAGGGTTCAGTAAATTATTCAATACAAAATCCTTCATTTTATATAGACTCAGTAAACATATTTCATTTATAAATTATAAATTTTAAAAGTTTATTCAAAAACCAAAGTTCAAATCACCACAATTATTATACCTACTTAATGATAAAATAACCCAAATTTAATTAGGTTATTAATTTCGTGTGTCATTTTTGGTAAAGTGATAAGGTTTATTTTAAGAACTACATATCTGTATAAACAGTATCCTATATGGTTTATATGTTACAGAGGATCAAATTCATTTTCAACATGTACCTATTTATTTTTAAAGTTGTTAAAATTTATTTCATTTATAAAAACAACACTCAAATATTTTGAATTTAAAATCTCATCTTGTTTACATTCCAAATAAGATTGTAATTTACGTAAAAAGTTTATGAATAAATAAACGAATTGTAAAATTTTGTGAAAGAAGAAATTTCGTTGCGTAAAAAAGTTCCGTCGGTAAGTTTTAGCCTACGACTCTACAAAAACGTAGCGACATCGACGAAAACTGTCCAAAATTGTAATTAAAACAATTAATAACTATAATGAAAGTATTTAAAAAATCCATTTTATGCCTATCCGTGTGATAAAAGTTAATAAAATTCAAATATGTATAATTCTAATTCCACAATCAAATTTGAATCCGTTTAGTTCCTCGTAAAAAGTTATGTTAATCGAAGGTCCATTGAATTCGATTTTATTTTAAATGTTCGATTTAAAATTGTAATTCTAATACGTTATTCAATATTTCTATCGTCATTGGCCTTCGAACAAAATATAGGTTGCAATTTATTAACGCACACACGCGCGATCCACGCACACACCGTAACCTCGTTATAGAAAAAGAGTGGGACAGATAATATAAGGTGGGGCGAAATGGTGGGGGCTAGTGAGAAAAACGCAAAAAATATGCGTGAACCCTACGCACACAACACGAGGTATACACATACGCACATATGAATACAAGATTAAGGGCACATTTTCGAGGGTAAGCCGCGTATCGATGAAATGTATTGTGTACTCACATGCGTCAGAGGTGGCCTGTTCCTCCTCGGTCCAGTTTGACACTTCGGTGGTAATTTTTGTAAAAAAAACGAAAAGCGAAAAAAAAAACAAAAAGTTCCAATCTCAAATCCCCGTCACCTCATCAACACAACCGTTCGCACTGTCACTTAACGCACATATTCTCACAAAAATATAACTTTTCTAAAATAGTTTCGGGTCCTATGTTTCGATATGATATGTGTACATTTCGCACGTAAAATCACTGGAAATCCCAAAATATGTCGCGCGTTTGATATGGGTAAAAATTTTTTTTTGCAGAAAAATATTTTTGTTTTTTTTTTGTTATCAATTTAGTTTTGTTTTGGAGGTTTTAGCGGTCGTCGCGTGTTTGTTGTTGGGAGCGGAAATGCGACTCTCTGGCGATTGTGCATAGACGGGACTGCACCAGCGGCGCACACTGTACTAGACCGCGTGCGTACTTAGCCATTACCTTGTATTTACTGCGACCGAGTGTAGCGGAGCGGCCAGTCTTGATACTTGAATGCACTTGAAAATATACGGCCAATTCGCGCGACGCTTGCGTTCGCATGTACTAAAATGAGGATATTGGCGATATTCTACATTAACAAAACACACATATAATGCACATAGTTAATAAAGTTCACATATCCTTTTTAAAAATAAATATTAAAGTCATGTAAACACGTTTTTAATATTGATACACAATCACTTAACAATAAACCTTTAGGTGAATGCACTATTTATTTTAAAACAGTCGTATTACATAATATTATTTCTATACAGTTTCATAAATTGAAACACAATAAAATTCAAATCTGCATTTGATACGTTATCAGTGCACGGATATAGATTTCATATGAAGCATTTTGCAATAAATAACTTTCACGCAAAGTGAAATGCTTAATAAATAAGACACAATATCGTGTGAAGACGCTAAGGGCGAATAATGCTCGTATCAATGCGGTTCGATCGCAGTACAGTGCACACATGCGCAGAGTGCAACGTCATTCACGAGCGCATTGTCTGTGTGAGTGCCCGCGCTTGTATGAACCTTGGCCATTTAGCTCTACTTACTTATCCTTTGTATTAATTCGAACGACTTATTCTGACGAGTTAACATTTTTAAAAATCGAACGCGGACTCGCCGCTAAAATTTCCAAACTAAATTGCATTTTTTAAAAATAGAACGCCGGAGCCGCCGTACTAGTGTGCAAAGTAAATTTTGTGGTGTTTGTGTGCTGCTTTTTTATCGTTTTTTTCTCAGAGTGTGGGTGCGTTCGATTGTGTAGTCATCGGTGTGAGTGTGTGCGTCGGCCGATACGCGCGCCTGTGTGCGTTGTTCTTGTAAGAAAAGGTTTGGTGAAAAATTTTGTAGGAATCCATATAGATGGCGTTGTACAAGTAACTATGATGCAAATAGCATCAAAAATTATCGGCCGCTGACATTATAGCAATGTGGTCATTATGTGCTCTATGTTAAGGCTAAAATTAGTGTATGCGATATTTTCGTGTGTAGGTAGGTAGCTCTATCGCGTTCGGCCATTTTTATATCGTGCCGTTATAGATAAAATAGTTTGCTAGTTAATTATTAATCAGGAAATGCAAAAATAATTGCGTTTTTCGACCTTCCTGTTATCTTAATAAGTTTATCATTCTTTATGTTTATTGTAAGAGCGGTTTTAATTAACTGCTATTAAAAGTTAGAATAAACATTAAATATACTTTTAAAGATGACATATTTTGTTCATAAATAATAAAGTTTTACATTGATTAAAGGTTATTGCGTTTCCCAAGACTTATGTAATATTTTCTTTCATTCATTCTTATTGGGACTAAAACCGGATCTTATAGAAATAAACGTCGTTTATATGAAAACAGATATTTAAATTTAAATAATTTAAATAAAATAAATGTGTTTAATGAATTTGGTGGTATTTACCTAGGTATGTGTTTTGTTTTAATGTTATTTGCACTTTTAAGGAGTTAAACTTTTGGTTTTGTTTAAATAAATAAAAATGTATGTAACATTATAGCTATATGTAATATTACCTATTTGATATATCCTTTTCCCACATTCTCAAATAAAAATTGGAAAATGAATTTGGAAAAAATATATTTTAAAGTTATAGGCACAGTTGACAGATATATACGTACATACAGTTAGGAAACTAAGCCCCTGCGATGAAATTATGACGTTAGCACTGTTATAGCTATAGGGCTGTTACCTTTTTGATATTTAACCGACTTCAAAAATAAAGGAGGAGGTTATCAATTCGGCCTGTATATTTCTGTTTGCTTTTTTTTTTCACAGTCGATTTTGTGTTAATTTTGAGATTAAAACTCGTTAAAATACAAAAATGGTGTAGCCTAAATATGAATTTACAAGAAGAAACAATCCGAATTAATACACCTTGTAAAAGTAAATACGTTTTTATCAGTGCTATATTTCGAAATCTTGTTTTGTTATGGACGCCGAAGGTTATTTAATGTACCTAAATTATTTATAATGCTTGATATTTGTATTATACATATATTCAATAATTATTTTAAACCAGAATTTCCAATACTTGTATGTAGGTATACCTACTAAATTATTTTTAAAACGATAAATTAAATTAAATACACATTAATACACATACACACACACATATACTCGCACACACTTTCACACACACTCACTTATATACTCTACAATATAGGTACCAAACCTATTCTTGTATAAATTGTTCACTTTTTTTTTATCTTTTGTAAAATGTTAAATTTTTATCTAACATTTAAGATATTTTATTTCCCCTTTTGTTTCTCTTTTGTCCTATATTTTGTACCTCTAAACGGTTTATTTCATGTTTTTAATATTATGTTACTAAGCAAATATTAAGCGGTTCGACTGGGTGAGTGCCTGGCGATCTGCATTACAGGCTTTTGCCTATCGCAGACACCAGTCCTCTCCAATTTATACTATGTAATACTATGTAACTGTAATTGTAAGTTTTTGAGGAAAATAAATAAATATTATTATTATTTTGTTTATCTTTCTTTTTAAAGATCTCGGCTCCAATTGTCACCGGGGTTAATGGTGTTCACGGGCCTAGGCCAAGTGAGCATCATTTTGGTCTATTATATGTGTTGTGTGTATTGGTGTACTAAATTGGTCCGTTTGTAGAAATTTTCTCGTTATCCTGCAAGTGTTTAAAATGACGGCTTTTTGTAGTAAAATGAAAAAAGATTTTGGAAGATCGAGTGATTTTACGGCTTGATGAAGTTGAGTTGGTACTATTCCAGTCGTAGATAGGACTATGGGGACGATTGAGACTTTACGAAGATTCCACATACGTGTAATCTCATCTTTTAGCTCCAGATATTTATTAATTTTGTGTGATATAGTTGATTGGATGTTGTGTGTGTTAGGGATGGCTATGTCTACTAAGTATGCTACTTTATTTACTTTGTCAATCAGGGTGATATCCGGTCTATTATAATGTACTGTTTTGTCCGTAAGTATGGCTCGATCAAAATAAAGTTTGTGGTTAGTATTTTCTAAAATTGTCTCTGAGGTGTATTTGTAGTATGGTACTGGTGTTTTTTCTATAAGGTTGTGTTTTATAGCGAGTTTTTGGTGTATTATATTCGCAATCTGGTCATGCCGATGCTTGTAATCTGTTTGAACTATTGCACTGCATGCACCTGTGATATGCTGGATGGTTTCTGTGGAGTTGTGGCATTTTCGGCAAATATCTTGTGTAGCTGGTATTTTCATTATATGTTTTCGGTAGTTGCGTGTTTCTATCACTTGATCTTGGATAGCTATTCGGTAGTTGCGTGTTTCTATCACTTGATCTTGGATAGCTATTATTATTATAATTAAAAAACACAAAATATGCAGAAATAAATTAAAATTATTATTATACGAGCATAGAACCTCCACCTTTTTGTTTTAGGATGAAAAAGAAAATAGTTTGACAGGCTTAGTGCTTGACAAAGTGGTGACGTCACGTATCGATAAAAATACAATAATTATAATATCTATTTTTTATGTATTTATGTTTTAACATTTTGGTGAAATATATTATTTCAGTTTAATTTGAACACGTGCTTGTAGATAAGTTGATTTCGGCGATCATTTTAAAAATGCCACGTACTAATTGCGCAGTATTCGGCTGCTTGAATTCAACTATACCAATATACCACCAGATGATTTTGTTCAATATGTCGAGAAAATGGATAACATTTTCGTTGCTGCTTTAAGAGAGAACACATAAACTGTAAAGTGGCTGAATTAATTTACAACGAATTAAACATAATCAGTTACTTAAAAAAACTGTTCATAAGGTTGAGAATATTTTACGCTATAAAATTTAACAATAAATTCCGAATTAGTCGTAGACCGTAGTAGACGAAAGTATTTTTCAGTAAATAATTTGTAATTTTTTTTTTCGAATAAAGGCATATTTATGTAATGGTTATTTTAATATCTATACATATAATAAAATCGTAGGAAAGTGAAAACTGTAGATTGAATATTTTTTTTTAAAGTATACTTGGGACAATAGATACCGAAGCCAAAAATATAGTTAGGATACAAACTGAAACAATCGATATTTATTTAACGTGAAGTCATTGACATCACTTTTCTATACTATGTATCTTTGTCATTCAAAATCTGTGGATGTGTCACCCGCTACTATCGATCCCCCTGAATACCCTTATGATTCTCGTAAACACGCTTGCTTGTGTGCGTATGCCATTTCGAACGTTTTGTATGAAGTTTCCTTACTGTATGTATCTGTATATTGTGTTATAGGTCTTTTAACTTTTTCTTTTACATCCTTTTCCTGTATTCACATTTTATATCCCGTTTTTGTTTATTTTTGGTGACGCGTCGTTTGTTAGATGATGACGTGTTTAGACCCTTTGGCTCAGTGGTGGGTGACATTATATAATATAAGGGTGTGGGGTTCAATCCCATTGATGCAAATAAGTGAATTATATACCTATTTGGAGTGCTTGTGTATCAATTAATTATAAACTTTTACAAGATGTGACATAAAATATTTGTGTGTAGGTATGTTTAGCAGTTTCTATACAGTCTCCTCAGTTCAAGTTTTTAATACATACCTACATGGAAGATAATTTTACTATTTTTTATCGAGCTTTAAGTATAAACTTATAATTACACTATAAGATAATTTTTCTTGGATAATATGACTATTAGAAATCAGTAAAAACCCAAGAATTTAAACGTTTTAAAATTGCGTTTAATTTATTTCATACATATTAAATACGTAGTAAGTAAAAAAACATATTTCTATGGCGTAGGTAGTAGTTTGTGCATTTAAATGGTAACATATTATATAACATCTTACATGCACTCAAAAGAAAATATCCCAAAGTAAACTTACGAAAAATATACACTACAAAAAGTTCACATGCAAGTTATCAACACAAACCTCCAACGAAATATGAAAGAAAAAAAAGAAAACAAAAAGCTGCCAGTATAAATATCAATATCGGTCGTTCCATAAAAAAAACGAATCGGTTGTTCCTGGTTGTTCCATATTCAAAAAAAAGAATGTCATCGAACGTCAGGCCCAAATATATATTTTAGTCTTGTTTAGTTTACGGGCGGGTGACCACGTCGGGCACAGAGCTACGTTACGGGGAACGTTTTTATGAAATAAAAATAATGTTCCTGAATTTGATTGGGGTTGAAGCGTTTTATTACCGGCTGATTATAATATTTTATGAGTTTCGTAAGAAACTTTATATTGTGATTGTGATTATGTGATTACTTATATTTCAAGTTTAAAGTACTCTCAACCTCAATCGCATTGATTGAATGAAATTAAAATTGTTATCGTTTTTTACATAAATATATGTCGAAATTTAAAAAAAGTAGTTTCACCAATGTTCATAAACGGCACTAAGTTAGTTGTCGCTGTTGTGCTATTGTCCTAAGAAATTACTAACACTCAAAAATACCCTTAGTCTATGTTAATGAAAAAAACTAGTACCTGTACTAATACAATTTTATAAAAAAAAGTATTGACATAGTTAAGTATCTACTATATAAGTATTTCACATTAAAATACGAACAGCCGTACCTATATTTCAGAATGTACAGGTATGTTTTTCAACGCAATACGTAGAAGAAACACTAAAATACGTAGGAGAAGACAACCCACTGCGTAATAAGTTAAAATCGATAACCTGATTCACTGAAATACATTTCTTTCACTTTTAGTAGGTTTTTAATTTATTTCTAGAACCAATTTCTTTTGATGAAGTCACAGATATTAATACTTTTGACCTAAATTTTAATACATTATTTATTTTAACTCATAGTTAAGGATATCCAGGAGTTGAAAATAAGAATTTTGAAATTAAACTCTTAAAACGTGTCAAAAATATATATTAGGTAATTGGAAACGCGTCTAGACGTCTGTATCAACGACACGAAATGTAGCTGAGGGATGATCTAACGAAGTTATCTTACATTTTTTTATCTTATTTCCAATTTACTTGATATTGCACCCTGTCAATTATTATTCGAATAATTGTGTTGAATCTAAAATAGAACGTGATTCTTTAAACAATTGTTGATATAGTTTTCATTTTTTATTAAAATTTTCAATTTCACTATTCCAATTATTGGTGATGAAATTAGTATCTTACTAAAACTAAAATGTATGATTATATAATATTATTACGTTTATAGTAACAATTAGGTACTACTTGGTCATAATCTATATTATGAATTCCCGAAGAGGACATGTGTCTATAAAGTGTTTCAAACCAAAATGGTATGGGATTATCATGAAAAAATAAATGTTGTCCATGATACAATAACATTTGTTACTTGTCCAACAGACAACATATAAAGCTATAGTATTCTATAGGTTTATGGACTATTGTTTAAACTGCATTTAAACTTGAGTTTATCATCGACACAAAGAATTCAGACAAAAATCTATCTGCCCATATGTATCACACAGCTTCCACATCGACTTATTTTATTTAGCACCATCAAATGTGACAATGCGGCCTTAATTGACCAACTATTCATATTATTTTTTATAACTTTATCTAAGTAAATTATAAGTCTATGGAAGAACTGAATTTGGTAGAGTCCTGTTATTCGCTTTAGAAAAGATGTCGCAAAATATAATTATGCGAATTTTAGATGTCTACAACAACCTGGACGTTCGGCAAAACTACACTTTTAACTCCAACCTTTTCCTGGTATAGTACATCAGTTTAACCGTAACATATGGATATTGCTTGGCATTTATTGGGAACCTAAAAGTTTTTACCGTTGCCCACTGAATTATTGCAGAGCGGGGGTATAAAAGTTAAGCCCACTTTATATTCGTATGGGTTTTGACTATTTTTTGCTGCGTGTGTTACGGTTAATGGTTTATCGTTAAATGGAAGATTGTTAGGGTTTGATTGCGATGTGCCTTGTATTTGGTTTAAACGAATATTGGTTAAAATTGAAAAGTATTACTATGTTTCACAGATTCATGACTGCATTAGTTAACGTTTAAGGTTGGGAAATCAAAGAAGTAACTCAAATCCGTCTTTAATTTCTATATTATGAGTTTTAATGGCATGTAGTTTAGTGATTTATTTATAGGAATGTTATTATACCTTCAATGAAATTGTTTTCTTTGTAAACATGACCTAATTTAAACATGTATTTTGCATATTATGTTTATGTGAATTGGGTCAAGCATGACAATGAGCATCTGTTTTATTAAACGTCGATTCTTTAGTTAAATGATATCAAATCTATTGTAACATTTAAAATATTTTGTTAATTATTTTGTCCGATTATAATATATCTATATATATCTATAGATAATATTAAATTCTCTTCTTTCTGTTTCTTACCTAACATTAAGTTATATAAGTTCCTGCCAAAGGATTTTGAATAAAATTCTAAATCGCTTTGTATTTCGATATAAAAATAACACTTTAGTTTAACATTTAGTTATTTTTTATAAATCTACTACTATTGTTGTCGAATGATCAAAAATGTTGCATGTTTGTATTGCTATTGTTATTCTATTTATTAAATCTTAAAAAAAAGTAAATTATCAATTTCATTGTCGTTGTCTACAGTTAAGACTGTTAGAAAATTAAAAGTACATATTATTTTAAATAAGTTTATCCTTTATTCTTAATATTCAATCAATTGTTTCAACCTATGTTCTTTTTTGATCATGTTACGAAAATTTCGTTCGTTTATTATTATTTAAAACGTTGTAAAATCAAGTTAAAACGATTAAACGAGTTACCTATAGGAGGTTAGTTAAGCGCAGCTTTGTGCCGAATATAGGTCAGTGTTAAAAACGTTACTTTTAAACATACACACACACAAGCCTTATATCTTTTAACAAACACAAAAACATACAAAATTCTACAATAAAATTTTAAAAAAGCACAAAAAATTCCCAATTTAAAACCACGGAAACTTCGAGATCACACGGAAGTCTTAAACTGGGAAATTTTTATGAAAGCGGCCATGACACTTTTTTTGTCGCCGATCTAAGATGGCGCGTCGGAGGCTTAAAACAAAAGAAGTGATCGACCCCGCCCACTGGTAAAAAAAAGTCGAAAAAAAAATCACAAAATTCAATTAAAACAATGCACTACAAACTACAAAGCGTAGCGGAATTATACAGTGCGTAAACAAAACGAAATCCCCAAATTTCCGGGATACGGGCTTGGGACACGTAGCACGGTATAATCCGCAAAGCGAGCATGCAAAATATAACACTGCCAGTTACCGGAAAAGACATCAGAGGAGCACCTGTTGCACGGCCCGACCGCCGACACTAAACCTATTACCGAATTAAATTCGCCACTAATTTACAATGGAACTTTTGCAGGAACTATGTGAAACCCACTATATCTAACTTACAAAACATGGGTACAATCGATAGAGCGATCAATTCCACGGCACTTCACTAACGTCTTTCGACTCGGGGACACTTGGAGCGTACTTGTAAGAAACCTTGGGAAATAGTGTTGGGTTTTTGGGTTACTCGCGCGGGTCGATAGTTCGATAGTATGAAATTTAAACTTTTTTAGAACACGCACTGAACATTATTCGATTTGATATTGTGAATTTAGAATTTAGTAATTGAGGAGCGGAGAAGTTGCATTAGTGCACGCCGGCCTAGTTGCAACAGGTTGTTTGGTCGAGGATAGGAAGAACGCATGCGCTCTGCGGCGCCCGATGCACTTCGCCACAGTGGTCACAAATTGTATATTAATTTACAATTGATAATATCTATTTATTTATTACAAGAAATTTTTTTTTTTATAAAACATTATAGAAATATGAAATTCAGATTGCATAAAGTAGGTGAATTATACTGTATTGTTAATGTGGTTTATTAATTTAAAAGACTTGAAACATTTATAAATTTGGAATCTTAAGATTGCATGTTTAAATACATAGTATTTATTATTATGCCATTTAATATTAAACGAAACAAGTTTTCCATAATAGATAAGTTGCATTTGTCAGCTTATTATGTCCGTTTTATAGACAATTTATTTATGTCTTCATATTATAATGTTGTGTAAATTATGTTCTATAATAAATTTGTACTCATTATCCTCAATATACAATTTAATAATATTCAATAAACATAACATCATTTCTAACACAACCTAACTACTTATTTAACATTGCAATTAAATCTGAATCTATTACATCGAATCTTGCAAAAAAAAGATTCAAAAAGATTCCACTGCTCCATATTCAAATTCGAAAATGCAACCACTGTGGAACGGCCCTCGTTTTTAACATCTACACGCGTAGTATATATCCTTTATCTTGAGGATAGCATCGCAATCCTAACTACGGGATTGACCAATTATAGATAAAACGTGGATAGTTTTAGTGTAAAATTGACAAAGTTTGGATCACATTTGAATCTTTTTTGTGGAACGTTCCGTGAAATTTAAAAAAGGAAGCTTGTTATTCGTTCTAAAGATATCGAAGCTTTGTCTAGAAGTTTCGAAGAGAAAATAATATATTTAGAATGGTTTTAAATTTTTAATCAGATTGACTTATGATTTAATTCTTTCAGAGTCGGGTAGCGTAGAGCATAGCATGTAGAGATTTTAATAAGTAATTATTTTACATAACTATAACCTTAAAATATATAATCATAGAGCTTTATGTAGAGAAAAATAAGAAAGCGAAAAGGCACAATTTTCAATAAATATTAGTTTTCGATTCCAAATTACGAAGATAGAGCTAAAAAATGTTGTGTGGTTTTATGAAACAACGGTAAAAGTGAAACTTTCCGAACACTGCTTTATACCTACTCGGCAGCCGACCGTCACGCGACATGCGCTACACAGACCAAAAAGTTTGAGACGATGTAATAAAAGTTTCACTTTAAAAAACATTTAAAAGAAATAAACAAAGACTTATACAAACAATATACATATTAGATATTTGATTTTAATAATTACCTCGTCTTGTAAAAGCTTAGTACATGTTTATTTCTTTGGTAAACAAATCACTAGTGAGTTGTAGCTTCAGGGCTCTATGTTATTGAGCAAACTGCTCAATAACATAGAGCCCATATTTAAAGTGTTTTCTTGTGTTTAATATTACTGGAGTTTTAACTTTTGTAAAACATAATCATTTTATTATGCCAGTCATAGTATATTCACTTGCTAAGACAGACATATAATAAATCATATTTATTAAAAAAAAAATAAAGTTCAGACATTTAAAAACTCTACAATCAACTTTTAACACATTTTAACATAGATCAATCTTAATTATTTCATATTTTCAACTCTTGTTACATCATCCTACTAATATTATAAATGCGAAAGTTTGTGAGGATGTGTGTGTGTGTGTGTGTGTTTGTTACTCTTTCACGCAAATTCTACTGAACCGATTACAATGAAATTTAGCACACATATAGAGAGTAACTTGGATTAACACATAGGATAGGTTTTATCCGGGAAATCCCACGGGAACGGGAACTATGCGGGTTTTCCTTTGAAAACGCGGGCGAAGCCGCGGGCGGAAATCTAGTAGAGTATAATTCTATTTCTTTTATTAGGATGTTTACTACCACATTAACTACCTATTTTATAACGAACAATCTTTCCAAAATAATTCAACAATTAAATACATACATTAACAGATATTTAACCAATTATTTATAATAATTATCGTTACACATACAACCCTCAAAATTTAAATTTTAGCATTACCCTAAAACTTTCGTAAAATTAAAATAAAACCACACACTACATGCATGCGCATGTTAGTCAAAATTCTCTAGGTCCGTTCCATAACCGAGTTAGGCGTCGCTCGGCGCCAATTACTGTCCCTTTGATCTAATCGACAATTACTTAGCCTTCCAGAACTTGCCTTTTTTGTTAATTAATATTTTTAACCACAAATGAAAAAAACGGAACCTTGATAGGATCACTTTGTTGTCTGTCTGTATGTCTGTCATTTGTCTCACGCACGAGTGAAGCTGTCATGCTGAAATTAATATTGAATATTCAAGTCTGCTGTCCATTGAGAGAGACTGTCCATTGTTGGTTGATTTCTTTTCACATCTTAAAAGAAATCAACCTTATAAGCCAACACAATCAAAAGATACAGCCGTTTATGCTGCAAATTTTCGCAAATTTCAAGATTAGAAAGGAAATAAAAACCTACAAGGTACTTTCCGTGACCATAAAATCTTGAAATTTGGTAAGAAGCAACGTCTCATAGCACGGGTAAACGAAAAAATTTACACATAAAAAAACTAACCTCGTTTATAGATGGGTATCTAAAAAACACAAAATAGTATTAAAAATAAATACCAGAAAACATTTACGGTACGATACGGTAGTAAAATTAATAAATAATTACATTTAAATACGTGTATTCATATCTAAGGTTTATTATTTTAAATACACATGCTTATGAGTAACCATTACTATATGAATGTATTTAAAATACGAGAACATTCAGTCAAATTAAAAACTTTGTAAAGCAATAAGCTGTTTTATTGCCATCTTCAGGCGTGCGGTGTTGCCAAACTTCTGGCTACCAACTACGCAATATTTAGTAAAGTACGGGAAAGAAAAAATGCGATAATATAGACAGCTAAAATATGGATTTAAACATATAGAATAGAGAGAATGACAATGCTATAATGATATGTATTTTATGGATCAAGGTTATCAAAGTAAGGGCGCGTTCCCACCGTGTCGTGACGACAGATAATCGTGTAGTTTTAAGTGTCGTGGCTTATATGTTTAAATGGAGGTGTTCACATTTAGAACGACACAATTTACTGTCGTCTACGACAGTTTTTGCAGTGACGACACTTTGTCGTGACAGTGGGAACGGCAAACACGACAGTCGTAAAACGATAAAAACATCGTGGACGGCAACTCTATGACGTCCATTGAACTCAGGAGAGTAAACGCACTAGTAATCACCAAGCGAACGCAGAGGCGACTAGATTTGTAGATCGCTTATGATGTGTAAACGACAAAGCGACTGCCAGGAAACGATAAAATGTCGTCGCGATCCAATGGGAACAGCTAGATACGACAGTCGCTAAACGATAAAAAATGTTGACGACAAACAATCGTTATAATGGGAACAGGTAGAGATGACAGTCGTCGAACGATAAATTAGTCGTTACGACATAGTGGGAACGCGCCCTTAGTGGGAAGATTTTTTTTTGTGTTTGTAATTAAACTAATAAGAAATAATTGCGGCCAATTTTCTATACACCACAAATCGTTAATCCATTACACACTTTCTCAATTTGAAATTTCATCAAAAAACAAAAACCTGCAGAATCCAACAGTGGGATCTTGAAGTAACCTGTGCTACTACTGCTCTTAAAACACCACTCTACACTCTAGTATATAGCTTCACCTATAAAATAAATCGCATTCTATTTGCCACAGGCTTTCCAACCAACCCTAAACTATAAAGCCTAAACAAACATCATTTTAAACTAGTTCAACACACGCTTAGCTCTATTTATTCGGAGAGTAATGAATTTATGTCTATTACGCGAAAACTGCCCTTTATGGAGCATTTGGAAAGAAAGAAAAATTATTTATTTTTAGGACATAATATTTACTATGAAAAGTGAATATGATATAATTTATAAGCTTGCAAAAAGAAGCTTTTTCATTTGCAGTGTTTAATCAGAGTCCTAGCTTCTGGTTAATATATTTATAGTCATCACTCATCACATTGTTCAAATAAATTAAAATTTATTATGTAAATGTAATCTATTGTCTAATCGTGGTCTAATAGAACTTTATCGAATATTTAGTTTTACTCTGTAATACAAAAATGACAAGAAATGTTTTTTGAAAGGGATATATTATTATAGTGCAGAATGTAGCTAGGTCATAGACTACTTTCATTTAGATTAAGACTTGGGCTAGACAAATATTTTGGGAGAAAATATATTTTTAGTCACTAAAGTAGCAAAATACAAAAAACTACTTTATTTTTCTGAATAATTTTTATCAGTCATTAAACTTAAGGGGGTGACAAGACCAAATTTAACAGTGATTGCGCTCTCGTTTACTCCCATACAATTGGACAGTGTGCGCAAACGAGAGCGCAATATCACTGTTACTTGGCGGGGCCAGGTCGTAGAAGAAAATAATAAGAAAATATGTGATTTAAGGAAAAGTGTGGGTCATATGCGAAATATGACTCGTTAGAGTTTCAGGTATGAATATGTTGACTTCGTGTTTTAAATTGCAGACCCGTACGTCCATAAAATAAAGACATAGAAACGTTTAATGATGATTTTAAGACCAATCTTTGCAATTATTTTCTATCGAGCCGACTTCGTCCAATAATTATGTATCCAGTCCGTCCACGGTCTTCGAAATATGATGAATATTAACATATATTTTTTTTGATGGGCTAGAATAAATATCTTTTCTTAAAAAACTGCTCAAATAACTTCAATTTGGTGTTGTCAGCCCCTTAACACAAATTTTAGTAGGTAATTGAAAGTTATATTTTAGTCACATGAAATGTTTTTGATAATCTGTCACTTTGCTGTCACGCACAGGGCTGCGAGTGAATTTTGTCATATCAAGGGCTGTCACATTAATGTTTTTGTAAATGTGTACGTGTTGTAGGAAATATGGGAGTCTATTGTTACAAATTTTAAAGTAATTATACAAAAGGGAAAGAATATGAATGCATGTTAATTTTTATCATATTTTTTTAGGATATATTATCATAATTAGGAATATTTTGTGGTTTATCAGACCACATTTCAATTTCGACATAATATTTCAGTATTCGTTTCCACTAAGGTACACGTAGCTTTTACATTTTTTTCACTAGGGCTGCCACGATGACATAAAACCAATTTTAAGGGTTGTCAACTATATATATAGTTCTTGATAAAAGTATTCAGCACTATTAGATTTGTCAAATATATCTTTTCACACAGCATTTTAAGTTTTAAAGTGAAACTTTTATTACATCGTCTCAAACTTTTTGGTCTGTGTCGGCTGCCGAGTAGGTATACCTACTCGGCAGCCGACCGACACGCGACATGCGCTACACAAAGCAGTGTTCGGAACCGTTCGAACAGTTTCACTTTTACCGTGGTTTCATAAAACCACACAACATTTTTTTTTTTTTACCTAGAACTAGGGTTGTCAAACAGTTCAGGCATATCTTTCCATGTAGAATATTCCGGGCTGTCACCTACAACTAGGGTTGTCAAAAACGCAATATCTACAGTTCAGGGTTACATGTTATCTTTCCACACAAAATTTTCAGGGCTGTCACTCACAAGTTACAACATTATTTGCTAGGGTTGTCACCCACCAGGGCTGCCACTCACCGAGTATGTACACCATGTTCTTGGTCCAGCGCTGCAGCTCCTTGCGTATCGCGCGGCGTTCCTGCTGGCAGCGCGCGAACGAGCACTCCGCCATTGCACATGCGCGGCAACCCTGGATAAAAGAACGGGTTTTAAAACCGTTTTTTTGCTAAGTACATAAATGTGTATAATTAAGGAGTAGACATTAGGAAGTTGACAGAATTAAACGTATTTAAAGCCAGAATATTATACAGTGTGAAAATAATATTAAAAAATTACTATTAAATCTTGACCTTTTAAAAATTTATTATTAACTATTTACCATAACTATACGCTAAGCATGCATAGAACCTACTTATTACTAACTAATTCATAACATTTAAAAATAGCAAGACGTATAGATTTTTATTAATAAACCTATACATACACACAAAGAAAACTATTCTACGTCAAAAACTGTTAAATATAATTTTCATCTACCTATCATACAGTAAAAGTCCCATCAATATCGGTCCAGCACTACCCTATTACTATGAACGCATGCGAACAACACGGATAACATTCCGGCTTTTAAAAGTGCAACGTAAAACAAAGCTCCCCAAATTCTTAAGCTCTTAAATGCTTTCAAAATCTTCGCTTGCATTTTAAACTCTATTCTCATTAATATAAGGTTTATCTAAAACGTTTCGTCATTTACCATCGAGTACTAAAATTATCAGCTTTATGATATTTGACTTGAAGCTTTCGGTCTTAATTCATAACTAGTGTTCATGTTAAAATATGAGAATATATCCTATACTTTATCAATACTATAGATTTATATCATTAGTACTTATAAATAATATCTATCAATATAACCTATCTATAATCATAATATAGGTACTTTACTAGTCACAATAAAACCAATCAACATCTAAAACCAACATAAACCATACAAACTAAACAACAGTTCAAAACCCGATGTCCATAGCCATTAATGGAATTTTAAAAGATCCAATTACATTGAGAAAGTATCGACTCCGCCGGTCATTGCCCCCTGCTAACGGAATCCTACGAAAAACCTCTCATCAAGCCGCCACCCCCCGAATATGCCCGAACCACCCGAATCTAGAGCCCGAATTCTTGTTGCCCCGTTTAGTTGGGGTAGCTACTAGCTAGCTACTGGCTAGAATGGGGAAAAACATCGTATGTTAGTTAGTATTTGAAGATTGAAGAGTAAAGTGATTGATAAGAAAGAAGATGTATGTTTGTAACGTATTAGGATAAATAAATCTTGAACGTAGGTAAATATGTAATTGAATATGATAAAAATAGTTCGTTTGATGAAGAGAAGATATCAATTCGCGTTACGTAAGTATAAGAGACAGTTCGATATAAAATTGGTAAAAGAAAGTAGCTAGATATAAACAATAATCTAGAAACATCTGTAATTGTATAAAGATCGATAAAATGTAAGTATCATAAGGACATGAAGCTAGTAACTAGTCGGTAAACACGATACCAAACGGGCCACTATCCCGAACTCCAGACGAGGGAGGTGCCGGGTATCGCGAAACTATTCTTATTTTAAAATCTCCACGGAATTATGCCACGGAGATTCTTATTTTAAAAATATCACGCTCCACCGAAATTTTCTTATTTTTTTTTTTTAATTCACCGAGGGGGCAAACGCTTCCGAAATCCTCCCAGCGCACTGGCCACCAACAATTACTTCATTTTATTATTCAAGACGTCATAGCCGAGCGAATTTAAAAACGCCATTCGAAATATGAATAGAGTTAAAAATTTTATTTCTATTTATATGGTTCGGTTTTTCTTTTCGTTGCCCGGGCTCCTTTCAATGGCCATAATTTGAGTTACGATATTGTATCGTTAAATGTAAATGTTTTTGTGATCGAGTTCAAGGTTAAGTCACAGATTACTAAATAGTTTACCTACTACCTTAAGCTAAGTTAAGACGTTTTCGTTTAGAATAACTATTAACAAAATCTAGAAACATTAATTAGGTCACCAAAATGCAGACGTGGTCTCAAGAAATTCAATAGAAAAATGCTCTATAAATTGTTCAATAATCTGTTCTAGTCTTAGACAGTGTGCACATTTGGCCGACTATAAAGGCGCACACACACAATCTTAATGGCGGAATCCGAACGCCTCGAGCGGTTTTAAAATAAGAATATCATAACTGGCCACCGGGAGAGGGTGGTCCCCTATCAAATTTTTAAAAAGGAAATGCGCATACTTATGTCATCGATGAGTTTAGTCTAGACCACAGATTAAAATAATATTTTAAATTTCGAACGAGCTGCTTTGTTTTTAAATTGTATTTAGAATTGGAATACGTGTTGGTTTTAAATAGAGGTTTCATGTTTGTTAGTGATGGTTTGTTGTGACAAGATAATGAATTCTGAGAAATTGCATAGACGTTCATTTTGAGAAATACTTTGTTATGGTGAAGGTATCAAGAACTAGACTAACTATCTTTCACCTGTCCCATTATTTTCTAGTGAAGCATCGAATAGCTATGTGACATTTGTCTAAATGTTACAAGTTACATATGAAAAGTAAACATATACATATTATGTAAGCTTTCTAATTTCTATACATATAAAAATTCAAGTATGTATAGATGTTAAGATACGAGATTTCTAAGTAAAATATAAAGACCTATTATGTATATTATTTTACACTATAATTTTAAAGGAAAATCAGCTTAGATTTTAGACGATATTTTGTCTTAATCCCATACAGTGTTAATTAAACTGGGCTTAGGCTTCGCTAAACGCCCTGTTCAGAATACCAAGGGTTAGAATACACTTGAAACATACACCTCATTAACTTTATATTTAATTAACAATATTAGAGTTTGTAATTATTTTGTAACTTTGTATAAAACGTTAAATTCGATTAACAAAATGAACTGTCTAGTACTATTAGTGTTTTTAAATGTCAGTGTACGTAACAATTATGTTTCGTCTTAGTCGTGTCTATTTTATTATCTGTATTAAGATATAATTATATGTACTTTAAGGTTGAATTCTCTATCTAATCTAATCTAGAACTATTCGTGTTTTAAAATCTCACCGCATGAAACAATAATATTTGATCTAGTCGTGTCTAACCATTTATAATCTGTAGCAAGCTATGCTTATACGTGTAAACATAACGCCAAAACCGACCGCTCATTAATTCTAAAAGAATTCCAAATTCAAATTATCGAACGCTGTGCACCGCTCATTCTAAATTCAAATCCTGGAACGCAGACAAATGCTAATTCCGTGAGCGCCAAAAAGGTCCGTCATAACAAAAAATCGCCAATAATTTCCTAGCAATTTCAATCGCTGTCAAATTTCGGTCCCCCTTTCCCCGGATCAATTGGCAGCTCCGTCTCGCTCCATCTTAAGATATCCGGGTATAGCCGTCTCCCCGGATAACTTCTCGAGCGACGCGTGAATAGCAGACTGTAGTAAGGAACATTTGGTAATTATGTGAAGTGTTTTATTCTGTAGCCTTTTACTTCTAGGTTATAAGTGATAGAAGGCTGTGTAGGAGAGCTATTAGAATATATTCTATTGCATTACCTATGCATTTAACTTTCAGTTTTGTAATTTACAAACAAAGAGAATAGGTACTAAAAGGCTTACACAAATTTAGTGCTAGGGAAAGCATTACAAAAACTTACTAATTTGTTTTCATTATAATTCAGTTCAAGTTTACCAAGTCGAAGTAGCTATGTTTGATAGACCCAAAGACTTCAATATCAACAACTTATCTATTTATCCTACTAAAGCTGAATAAAAACCTTAACAAAATATGTTACTTACAACATTTTCCCTAACCCTATCGCCTCCATTCTCTCGCGGATATGGTCCGGATCTTATTTTTAATCGTAGTGTGCGTTGTGTGTGTGCGCTGTGTGTGTGTGTGTCGAGATGTTCCCCCGTGGCCGTGCGAAATTGATGTTTTTAATTAGTTCGCATCGGTTTTCGTTTGTCGCATGCTTTATTATTTATTAAAATGTGATATAGTCTATAACTATTGTGTGTAACTCAGTCTTATTGATTTTGCTGCTGGCTGGATTAGTTTTAAATATGGTCTTTGAAGTAGCAATTGTTAACTACAAATCAAAGAATAAGTAGGTTTTAATAGATGAGTACTAGGTAGTTAAGATATAAAAGAAACAGAATACATACGAACAATGTCACATTTTCAAAAAGCGATCTCAAACGACAATTCAAAAGCATTCAGAGTCATGGCCGTCACAAATATAGTGTTAAAAAGTTTGAAAGCCATTTAAATATGAACAAGAATACAGCGTGGTTTTGAACTTTAATTGAATACACGTTTCGTTAAACAATTTCGTCGAAGTTAGCTCAAAATGTAAAACTATCCGGCGGCGGAAAGTCGCTTTTGTTCGCGCGTTCAATGGGCGGCGGGAACTTTTCGCGGCATTTTGAAAATTTTAAATGACAGATGTCAGTTTCGAATTTCGAATGTGGAATGTTTTTGAGCGTGTGTTCGATTCGTTTGGAAATTGAATGGGCAATTTTGTGATTAGAGTTTTAGAGACATAATTGGAAAAATGTAATTTTTATAATCATCATTATGTTAGGTATATATTGCATAGAAAATGGGGAATAGTGATGAAATTCTGAAAATATTTTGTTTCTTTACGATATTAATTTAGCGATACATTACATCTACCTATTATAAAGATAGTACTTATATATATATTTTTCAAATATAATATGTATCTATTATTTAGAATTTTAGAGTCTATAGAGAACGTCGAGATGTAGAGCAACAAAGAATTATACTTTACATATGTGAAAAACATTATCACTTCCACTTTATCCAGCGAAGAGGTATTGCTGTACACACATACAAATATTTCCCAACATTACAATTGCAAAGTGCACATAACTTCCTACGACAGACAGACTGCCAAGCCTCGTATTATATACAGACCTGTTGATACCAATGTTTGTCTGCTTCAAGTTTTTGTTTGTTTTACTGTACATACGAAACCTATACGAATAGATTCTATGACCTATTTTAAATGTAAAGATTTTAAATCTTGATAATATTTAACTTACAAAATCAACAAATTTATTATGAAAATTGTATTATTTAATATCACGAGATAAAACTTTGCTGGGTAACTGAAAAACTGTATTTTTAAATCTATCTATAGCTTGAAAATGAATAATAATAATTAGTCTTATTGATTTTTGATATGCAATTTTATTTAAAAATCTATATTTGTACCTATCTATACTAATATTATAAAGCTGAAGAGTTTGTTTGTTTGTTTGTTTGAACGCGCTAATCTCGGGAACTACTGGTCCGATTTGAAAAATTCTTTCGGTGTTAGATAGCCCATTTATCGAGAAAGGCTATAGGCTATATATCATCACGCTAAGACTTACAGGAGCGGAGCAATGCGGGTGAAACCGCGGGGAACAGCTAGTTACCTATATATCTCAAACATATATTTAATATAATTATTTCAAAACTCATTAAATTTAACACTACCAAAACCCTTTCATTACCAATATCAAATGCCATATCCTAAACCTACTACATAAAAAAACCACACACAAAAAGGTCCAGGAAGTCCTTATACATACAACATATAAACGTACAGACAAAACTCGGTCAATAAGTACGTATTAAACGTAAGGTACACTTCGCAGACAGACAGCGCAACAACGCTATATATATATAAAACCTGTTGCTTTTCATTGTTTTCGTTCAACTAGTTTTCAACTAACTTCTCAACTGATATTACTTTTTAAAAATTCGTACCTACGTTTTGTATGAAAATGTGGACTTTGGCAAATAGTCTACGTTTCAAGGGTTTTGTGTACGCCCTTTTTTATTTAAATAATTACAAAGCGTTAGGTATAATCCTACTTACTATTATAAAGGCGAAAGTTTGTAAGTATGGATGTATGGATGTTTGTTACTCTTTCACGTAAAAACTACTGAACCGATTACAATGAAATTAAGCACACATATAGAGGGTAACTTGGATTAACACATAGGATAAGTTTTATCCCGGAAATCCCGCGGGAACGGGAACTGCGGGTTTTTCTTTGAAAACGCGGGCGAAGCCGCGGGCGGAAAGCTAGTTACATTATAACGATTAAACATTTACAAGGAAACTGTTATCATCATTTTTCGTAATAATTTTAACTCAACTTATTTTAATTAGAATAACATTTACACCAAAGAAAACTGTATTCAACATGGCGAGCTTAAAGCTCTATACTTAATCAATTATATTTTTAAATATCCATGCATTTTCCGACAATAAATTGTAACATAAATATGCCCACCTACATATTTATATTAACCATATCCAATACTACCAAACTACTCCAATAAACAATACCTATTTACTCTTCAAAGACATACATACTAAACATAAAAAGCTCTCATAAAATATATAAAAAATAAGTTAAAAACGTAAGAGCGTATTTTCATTAGCTCATAAGCGGGCTTGATCCTTGTGATGCGCCTGTGTGAAAGAATGCTTCGAATCAATACAGCGGGCACGTTAAATTGCCCCCTGACCCCCCCTTTTTGGGGGGTTTCTTGGGGATTATGTTTTGATTGAACAGTTAACAATTGGGAATTAAATTTATGTTTTAATATAACTAGTGTGTGGGTGTAGTTTAGTTATGTCGTGTGTGTAGTTTTCTTTTAACTATATACGATGAAGATAGTACTTTAACTATAAAATTGGAAAAGATGTCAAAGATAGTATTCGTTTTATAATGTTGTTAACATAAGAATACAAAAAATGTCTTTATTTATTTATATCTATATTTTATGACTAGGTTTCTTCATTTAAAAAATACTAAAATATAGTCTCGATGCATTTCTTTTATAAATTTGTAACTGCAAAAGTATAAAATTGTGGTCATTATATATTCTACTCAATCAGGAGATAGTCCGAGTTCCATCTAAAACGGGACAGCTGTTTAGACATACAAGAAATATTAAACATGTATATTCTTGACGTTTACAAGCCAAGAGTTATTTCTGTAAATATTTTAGTTAAATACATTTTAATAATATGCGGATAAAGTTGAGAACAAAATTTGCAAAATATACAAAACAGCCTGTTTGTTACAAACGACTTGTAAGTTGTAGTAAGTGAAAATATTAAGTTCCGCTAAGTTATTATAATAATGTATGTAATATTTTGTTGTTGTAAATTAGAATGAGAATATATTTAATAACTTATATAAGTTGGTAACTTGATTTCTAGTAGCAATAGTTTGGTTTTTATATCATATCTGTCTACGCATCTGGCTGCATATTATAATACTAGCTGTGCTCCGCGGTTTTACCCGCATTGCTCCGCTCCTGTTTATCCTGGGGTAATAATAGTATATAGCCTATAACCTTCCTCGATAAATGGGCTATCTAACACGGAAAGAATTTCTCGAATCGGCTCAGTAGTTCCTGAGATCAGCGTGTTCAAACAAACAAACAAACTCTTCAGCTTTATAATATTAGTATAGATTTATTTTTGGATTTAGATTTTTTGTTATAATAATTGTTTGAAGATTGTTTCCAGAATTTCATATTCACTTATTTATAGCATCTTTAATTGTTTACAGAAGAATGATAATCTTTTGGCATTCTTAACATTTTAGGTGTATCAGAAGTCCTATAGAAATCTCAAATGCTTTGTGAACCACTGCCCTATAGAAATTCAGGCTTAGGTTATCCAAGACCAATTTTCTTTGCCATTGATGGTTTAAAGACTGGGTTTATTAAGAACTATATGCGTACTTATTTGATTATATTGTAATTTTAATTTTACATAAATTATAAAGTGATTATCGATAACGTTATCTCTACAACATAAATGTTTAAAAACGATTGAACCAATTTTGACGAAATTGAGTGACATTTGCCACGATATACTACAACAATAGTCATTTTATAGCTAACGTCGAGAAATATTTTAATGTACCAGAAATGGCAGTAAAAAAAATACTAAATAAAACATTAAAACTAATCAGACGTCAACGAAGAAATTGCGTTGAACCGTCTCACAAAAGTTTGAATAGTGGACAGAAATGAGCCATCGCTGAGACAATAGCAGGAAAAACAGTGGGGTAAAATTGGTCATAATGAGAACACCCCCACCCCTCCCCTTTGGGTCAAGCGGGAAATAAAATTTTAAATTGGTGCCGCGAAAAAGACAAAACGTGTAGACGGAGTGCTTAGAGAGCGATTACATTGGTGCTGTAATATTTTCAAGATTGTTTTAACTTTCATAATTTTATTATTGTGCATTTGGATAGGTTCTTTTAGATGACGATAGTTTGGACCCTGAATGTAAAATTAGAATCAAATTGATTAAGAAGTTTAGCCAGTTATAACATAAAGTCAATATATAATAAATGTTTTCTTTCTTTCAAACACATTTTTTTTTTTCATATTTTCATTGGAAGAAAAAATATTAAAATTAAATCTTTTATATGTACTATTATCGCACTCACTTAAGTATTAAATTAATATCGTTTTTTAATACGTAATATAAACTTATTACACTTGACTTATGAAATGTGTCATTGTATCTACCACTTACAATAAGTAAGTAAGTGGTACATACAATAAAATATTTCATTCGAACAAACTCGTATAGGCACAGAATATAATATAATAGATACTATATACTATATAGTATAGACAATATTGTGCTTCTGCCCCATACCCCAACTAATACGTTAAATATTTTCGGTCAAAGGGGACATTATAGCTTATTACGCTGTTCTGCGATCCTAGGAACCAATATAGCCTTATTATCGAGTAGTTATAGGTTCAAGTAGGTATATAATTAACATTCTTGGTGCGTAGTTGGCTTGTAAATCGTCCCAGGTTCACTTCTGGGACCAAATGATAGCGAAATGTATGTGGGGTATAGGCCAGAAAATCAACTTATTTGACTTGCCTATGGCTGAATTATGTGAATTGATTTTTCGATGATATTACTAATTGAAGACCTGATTTAGAAACTACGACCTTTTGTAATTCCATAAAATTACATTTCTAATATTAATTATTTAAAATAAGTAGGTACTTATTATATTACAATAATATAGCTAGGATTCCAAATTAAAACTATATTTCAAGAAATATTCATATCTAAAATGTAGTATTTATCTAAGGTCAATGTACAACCTCCCTAACAACAACGTCTAGCTCAAGAAAAATTAAAATAATAACCATAAATTAAACATGAGCTTTATATTCTGAATTTTACTTAGTTATAATTTTAATGATTAAATATCCGCCATTTTGTAGCGCTATTTTATAATTTATACAAGTGATGATAAATTAGAAAAGCTTAATTTTTTCGGAATATTTATCTAAGAAAAAATAGTTTATGTATTACACTGCCTATATTTACTACTATTATTAGATAAATCTAAATTACATACTAATACCCAGTTTGTTACATGATTTTTTATACCAAAGAGTCGAAAGAAAATTATAACAGAGAAATTAAAAGTAGGTACTGAGCATGCTAAGTATTCTCACAAAACGAATACGTCGAAAAATATAAAACTTTGCCAATAAAATAGACGACAAACAGAATCATAAAAAAGACGTTAAAACAATCAGTTTCATTTGCTACGTTTAGCGGGTTTTGTTCAAGTAAGCACGGCTAGGGCTGCCACGAGGTACTTTTAACATTTGCAATTATTTTCTAAAATAAGTTTAATAATTATTATCAATGCCTGTTGTACGATCTACGGATGTAAGATTGAAAATAGAATATAATATAGTCGTATAGAATTGCAACCATTATTTTAGTTTATTGTACCAAAGAAAGAAACGATAAGATCGAAGCATACACTACGTCACGTGGCCTATTTTGATTATACTTAGAACATATTTCTGTACATATCTGTAGAGAACACAGCTGACAAATAATATTATGTAACAGCAAACGCTCAGCTGATAATAATCGTCAGGAATTAAAAAGAAAAGCATTCGAATTATTTTTTGCTGTTCTCTCTTAATTTTCAGGAACTCTTTTTCTTGTACGTAAAGTGAATTACCTATATTTAAAATATTTATTTATTTCAAATTTCAATATATGTATTTGATCCGTAATTAGCAAATAGTTTTCAATAAACATACACTCTATTCCTTTATTCATTTAGAGACAAGAAAATTAATTTATTCTTAAATTAATCACGAAAGGGGCAGCCCTATTCCCGTCCTACGAGTGGGTTATAAGGCCAGCGTATTTCTGTGACAGACAGACGAGACATTTTGTATACATTATTCCATTTATTTCGCCTATTTTTAGGACAGATTGAAATTCGAAATTGTTTTGTTGCGTAATCTATTTTTGTGTTGTTTTGAAATGGATCTTAGTGCTTTTGGAATAAGGATTTATTGGACAGTTGTTAAAGTTCGAATCAAAAGTAATTGTTGTGTTATTACCAAATGTTAAACCAAATGTTCACAAATTGATTCAAGTGAGTGTTGAGATAGATGTTAATTGTACACCTTTTAGGAATAAACTTCATGGGTTTGTTTAAAAGTAAAAGTTTTTGACGTGACAACGTCTTAAATTAGGTTGCGACTGGGAGTCACTTATGAAAAAGTGTAACGCTCGGTAACGTTACGATGAGTCACCGAACGAGAGAGAGGCCCGCGGTCTGCCGCGCGCGCAGCACATAAATATTCTACCGAGAAAAAGACGTTGTCACGTAAAATCTTCGCCCGTAAAACCGACTTTACAGGCAACCATTTTTTATTTAGAATATTTTTTGTTAGGGCGTCAACATTTCTACACATTATTGTCTACAGATCTATTCTATAGAACTCGAATACTATTAATGCGTTTATAAAAATGTTGAAACGAATATAGACGGTAGTTATAACTATGCAGGATAAGTAATTGTTTTTAATTCCATGAAAACTCAATTTAACTGGTAAACAAAACAAAAATGCGTTACATAATATATGAATTTTTAAAACAAAATTGAAATACATTCATATGAAGGGTTAACTTAATTTGAACCAGGTCACAGAGTAGACGAGTATAATATGTCAATTGTATAAGTTTTTAATTATTGTTTTTTTTTTACGTATTTGTTTTTGTGTAAATGCTTGCTGTTAAATGTGAAATTGGTTGTTTACCTTTGCTAAACTATTTATTTGAAATTGTCTTACCAATTAATTAATATATTTTGGAAAAGAGTGAAAATCAAAGAGAGCACAAAGTCTGAGTTAGCAAGTACCTAAATAGGAAACAATCGAACTTTTAAAACAGATACTTAAGATTATTATAATTATAGTAATTATATATTACTTATATAATACCTACTAGCTTTCCGCCCGCGGCTTCGCCCGCTTTGTCTAAAACATAATAAATTATATACTAAAACCTTCCTCTTGAATCACTCTATCTATTAAAAAAACTGCATCAAAATCCGTTGCGTAGTTTTAAAGATTTAGCATACATAGGGAGATAGGGACAGAGAAAGCGACTTTGTTTTATACTATGTAGAGATCTTCTGATTTTTAGGTAGTTCCGGAATGAACATAAATATATATTACATTGGTTAAAGTGAGTGTTACTATTGAAATGATTAAGGTTCGATTCTTGGTGGGGAGTATTAAAAAGTTTTCATCTGGCAGGATGCAGACATAAAGACAATCGGTCAGAAACAGCTGTTTAATGCATCTGCCCCATACCCCAACATTTTATAATTACAAGTATTTTGTGACATAAACAAACAATATTTGGTATATTTTAGTTGTAATAAAGCAGTAAAACTTTTCATTACTTACAATATACGAAATCTATACTAATATTATAAAGAGGAAAGGTTTGTAATTATGTATGTACCTACGGTTTTCACGCATAAACTACTCTACCGATTTTGATGAAACTTGGCACAGATAATCTTTAGACCCTGAGAAAGAACATATGCTACCTTTTATTGCGAAATATGTACCGGGGCGGACCGTTAGTGTAGAATATAACAAATGAAAAAATATAAAGAATAAACATTTAATTCAAAATAAAAACACAAATAATATAGACTTAAACAACACTTATCCTAAAATTTTCTTTACTACTTTTCTACTTCCTAAACTACTAAATATTACCTACTTATAGTAAAAGAAACAATATTGTAAATCGATAGCATTTAAAGAAGATTCTTTAATTAGTAAATAGATACAATCTTAAACCGAAATAAACAACAGAAGATAAATTAAAACACAAGGAACCAATAGCTAGGCAACCTAAAATATTCGAGACGACCGCAAAATTCAATTTACACGTAGAGAAAAGCTTTCCTAGACGTGCAAAATGAAAACACGCCTCGGGAAAAAATGGGGGGAGCAGGAATTAAACTTGGGAGGGGTGGAAGACGCAAGATGATTAATTATGAGTCTGTGTGTGTGCATCTCTGTGTGTGTGCTATCGGCTCTTATTAATTGCATTCTTTCGTTATTTTTATAACGAGCTTTTTATGTGTGTAGACCTTAGAGTGTAGACTTTGATTTGGCTGTTATTTGAATGGATAAGGATCGTGGGATTTGAGAGTTTTGTGAATGTGTTAAGGACTTTATTTGGTAGGTTTTTTAATAGATTAGAATCTCATCACTACATAGTATAAAACAAAGTCGCTTTCTCTGTCCCTATTTCCCTATGTCCCTTTGTATGCTTAAATCTTTAAAACTACGCAACGGATTTTGAAGCGGATTTTTTTAATAGATAGAGTGATTCAAGAGGAAGGTTTTAGTATATAATTAATTAGGTTTTAGACATAGCGGGCGAAGCCGCGGGCGGTAAGCTATAGTAGTTTACAATCTGTTTGTGAATTGAAACCAGTGTAAAGTTTATGAGTATGAAGATGATTTTTAATCTTTGTTGTGTTTGAAGATCGTAAAGTAAAGCAGGCTTGGATTGAAAGCGTTGACTGAATTTTATGCTCAATGCATTTAAACTATGTAGTACTGGCCCTTGGCTTTGTCTGTATTATAGTAAAGTTTTTGTACCTCTATATAGTGTGTGTTTTCGTACACAATAAAAGTAATATCGTGTTTTTTTACTTAATATTTCATATTGTGTGATCTTCTAGTAAAGTTTTACCTGAAATTGTTCAATTAGGCATGACTGACAGGCATAGAGACAAATAGCTTCCGAAAACTTTTCTTAAATTTACAATAATCTCTCTAGTTCTCATATATCATTATTATATTTATATTATATAGTATACAAATAAAAAAATAAAATAATTACTTCACACGTAATTTATATGATGATTCATCCGCATTCCGGGAGTAATTACAAACTTATGACCTTATTAAATCACCATAAACACTAGAAAATGTATGCAATTGTACAATTATGTACGTATTTTAGTTGTTTGTACTTGTTTGGGTGTGTACAATTAATAATATTCATTCATTTATTCATATACAAATATAATATGGAGCTAGTAACTATAAAACGCGTTTACAATCATTATACTGCAATATACCTCATTTGGTATTTAATAATAAATAGATAAGTAAAAATCTCATCAAAATCGGACCATCCTTTTCTACAATTCAAATTTAGGTATTTATGTTTTTCGATTCTCGTCCGAACTGTTTCGATCTCTACATTTAGTAGGTATCTTTTTCTTATTTTACCTAGGTACCTATAAATATATCTACCTACATATTTAACTACCTACCTGTAAGATCTAAGTATTTATTTTAAATAACAACTACTCATGATAAAAACATTTCAATTAATAATATTTTTACAAATGTATAAAAAATGAAACAGGAAAACGGATAAATAAAACGTACATAATAATATATGAAAAGCCACATTCCAATCCATATAAAACTATTGCTATGTAATATCTATGAGTTTCTTAAGTGTTTTATGTAATAATGTTATTTCACTCTTGTACTAAAAGTTCAGTAAAAAGTCGGAAAATTTTGGGAAACCCAGATCTTAGTTTTTCTCCAAACTTCGTACTTACCAAATACATTACAGTTTTAAGGATTACTAAGTACTAACTTACATTACAATTTTTTCCATGTTAGAAAATTTTACGAAATTTAAACCTTTTTGCTACTTTGTCTGATTCTACTATTCTATATATAATATTATTACAATCTCTAAAGAAATTAAGCCGATTCTGTTTAGCAGATTTGTGTAATAGAGCAACAAGCTTACGTCATATTAGAACCACCTGTAAGATTTATTACATTAAAAGGAAAGTACAGGAAAATTCTAGAATCTTTTTTATCTGTGGCTGTAATTTGACAAGCTAACAATATACGCAATATGTAGTATAAAATAACTATGTACATAATATAATATTATAGATATATAAACCATCCATACACACTAATATAATATTATAGATATATAGAGACATAAACCATCCACACATACACAATCCAGTAATTCACGAAGCTAACAACATCTCAATACATTTCATACTCAGAAGAAAGTATAACCAGACTGAAAAATCAATAACCAATATCATACATACATTACGTAATCATAACTTCCTTGAATCAATATAACCCGCAAACTATAATCACACCAAAAAAGTGCATATCCAATCTAATTAACTACACCAACAAAGAAGTTCTTTGTAGCATCTTACGTCCAAGAGGGAGCGAGATCGAGGAACCCCCTGCACCCCCGACCCACAACCCCCTAGGGTGGCTGTATACATTTTTTCTTTTCCTTTTCTTAAGACGAAAATTTGTTACGCTTTTTATACTAGCTGGGGGGTGGTTTGGCGATCGATACCGCCTCCACCACCCCTGTATCAATTTTGTTTTTATATGCTCGTACATAATTAATTAGGGGTGCTGGTATTGATAAATGGGATCGGGTGGGATATGGGATTAATGGGTCACGGTTGTTATTTGGATTTACGTGTTTGGTGATAGGTACGTATAAGCATACCTTTTGAATCCCACATTTGTTTACGTTCGTTGAACAAAATTTTGGAAAAAAATGTAAATGTGTCTCAGATTTCAATTCCAAAACATTTATTGGTGAAGAATTTGTATTCATTCATGTCCTTTGCATAAGGATGATTTCGTTAAGAAAATTCCGATCCCATTTTTATAGATAATCATTCTGTGCACATTTCCTTTTTTTTGCTTCTAATTCCTTATCAGACAGAACAAGAGTTCGACCTATTAAATCGTACAATAGGTGGGATAAACTAAATTTATCCCACCCTCTAATATATTGGTACATCACTAGTATACTTACGTTAATTATTATGTGTCTCGTCCCATTTTCTTATCATTTTTAAGTTATTACATTTTTTCCTGACTGAATTAGGTACTTTTTATTAATATGATACATGCATTATTATACATATAATATATTAGCATGTATCATTTTTAAATAAAATTTTAGTTAGTAGATAAGTACTTAATGAAAAATTTAAAGATCTTATACCTACCTACATATAAATAAAAGTAAATTTTACTAATTATTATTAAAAATAAATTTCTTGTTTTTTTTTTTTCGTGAATACATTTTCGCCAATATAAAAACCAACACATTTTTTATTTGATTCCTTATTCCCTTTATTATTTTAAAGAATATTTATAAAATAAAACGTTGACAAACTTAGTCCTTCATAGAACAGGAATGATGGATGGTGTTGGTACAACGAAATGGAAAATTTCTATCTTAAAATCTTCATTTACTTCACTTATTTTAGTGAAACTTTATAAGCGTGTAGCTACTGGCATCTGTGACTTAGTAGTAAAGGTATGGACTTTAGTTAAAAGTCCAGGGTTCAGTTTTAAAACATTCAATAAATACATAAATAAATACAGGACCTAATAAGTTTATTCGAGCGTATAGGTAGGTGGAATGTTTTAAAATATTAGTATAAAGGAATATTTCTGAGTTCCCTAAGTAATTTAACAATTTTTGGTGTATCTAAACTACTCTATATTATTACCTAGTATGGTTATGGAATACATTGTAATTTGTAGATCATCATAAGAATTGTCTTTACTGTGCAAATTACACAGGCTAAGTTATAATAACTATATCATGATTTAAACACCCTAAAACCTAAGCCCTTAACCAAACATTATAATAACACATACAAACATAATGAAAATAATTTACAACATTGCATTAGCGATAACAAATTTGTACTGCGTTTAAAATTTTATCTGACCTTCAAGCACGTTGTTTATAATTCATATCACGGAGATAACAACTTCAAAATGGCTTCCAAACTTTATCTATCATAGAAACAGTGTGGCCTAGACAAATTAATAGGAAGCGTTTTGACATTGTGCGCGACCTTGGCGCGGAGGCCTGTGATTGGTGGAAACGGCAAGATGGCGGCCAGCGCCCGCGCAACCGATGTCATTGTTTCTACTAATTAGATGACCGGTTTGGTGTGTTTTTCAAACGGTTCGAATGTTAATTTATTTCGCTCACTATTTATTTGCATCGACGCCATTGCTATGTCCTTTTTTAGTTAAAAAATATATTTTATTTATCGAGGAAGTTGTTTCTTTGTCTCCGTTCAGATGTGATTAATTACTTATCTTTTATAATGGTTTTTATTTATTAGGCTTGTTAGTTTTATGCTTTGTTTTAGATAATAATGTTTTAAAAGTATGATTGAATAGTATATATAGTATAAGTATTGAATAGTCGGCATTTTTCCTTGGTGAGCAAAACATAGTGCGGGTTCGATTCTTAGAAATACTGAAAATTATGTTTGGCTAAACTTTGTTTGTCTGTTGATATAAATATCTGTGATATGAGCAATTTTATACTTACCCAAATCAATATCAATTGTTGTATGAAATATCCAAGAATTATTATTTAAAAATATTCTTCCTTAGATTGTTTATAGGTCATACAGATGTTATACTAATCATAATAATATCACAGTATTACAATATCTATATTGTAATACTGTGATAATATTATAACATTAGATAGGTACGTAACAATATCTTTTGTATTTACTTGATATTGTAGTTAACCTCGTGTCAAAAAATTAGGTCTAGAAGACCTTTATTTCCTTTATTAGGGCAGGAGATTTTGAAGTGAAAGGCGTGCTGAGATTAAAATTTCAAGGTCGCGTCATGGCAATACCGTCACGTCATGAAGTAAGGCGACGATTCTGGCATCTTTGAATCTTGCCAAAGAAGTTTCACTTTTGCCACGTGAGCTCAGCACACTCGCTATTTTTTTATTAAAATATTAGTAAAATTTACTAGATTAGAAAAAATGTAGGTAAGAGAAGGACTTAAAGTAGACCTATCTACTAATTTTGAATAATCGTCTAAGAAATCTTTCTAGATACGAACAAATTATAAAAACTAAAAGTCACAAAGCTAATAACTAAGATAAGAAATGATGGAACCTAGTTCCTTGCGACTAAGTTTTCGTAATTTGTTAGTTGATTTTACTTACTTAGATTTTTTATTAAATAGTAAAAATCATATTAAAGTAAAAATCATATTAAATACGATAAAATAACGTGACTTTGTCCACGTTTTATTTGAGTGTTGTGTGATGTGTCGAGAATTATTACCTTCGAGTAGGTATAGCCAACCCTATTTGATGTTTTTCATATACATCAAATAGGGTTGGCTACTACTGACATCCTTTGAGAGTTTAACAAAAATGATTCTAGCCGTTTCGTATACATATTACCTACTCGACACGTTTTACAGACTTAACAACTGCGAGAATGTATTTTTATTTTTGTTAATAATTACCTAATATGGCATAATAATTCATATTCAGTCATCCCTCGTTAAAAAACATAATATGTTTTAATCTTGTTTTAATACAATCCGTTCCAAATAGGGTAGATACCTACCTATCGTAAAAATATAATATTCAGGAGATTACCCACATCAATGAAAGAGAAAACATGATATTCAGGACGACTCAGGTTATCTACATACATAAATAGGTACGTTTTGAGTTTGAGTTGGATTTTTATGTTCCAATCCGCACAAATAATTTAAGGCTGTACGCGCAGGTTTCTGGGGTCAGAGATCGAGCTTTCGCCGACTCCTCTGTATTTGTTTTAGAAATTTTATAATATACCAGTGTCTCGATGATTTTCTATTTACTTTCAAACCTGTATGTTTTAATAATTGATGTATCATGGTCAAAAAATTGGTTGTCTGTAAAGTCGGTTTACTGACGATAGTTGAACGTGACAACGTCCGATTGTGCTTCTTTGTCGCTCGTTCCGCGCTCTCGCTTGCACTTCAAGCCTTACATGGAACGCCTCAGGCTCAGAGCGAGGTAACGCCGCATGAGTCATGTTTTTTCGTGCGTACAGCCGGCTCTATCGAATTATAAGACGTTGTCACGTCAAAAAATCTAGATTACAGAACAGAACGGGGTTAGATTCGAGACGTACCTATAGTGGAATAAATATTATTGTAAAAACAATAAATAAAATTTAAATTTATTTCCCAATGACTTTAGTAGGAGTAACGTAGTAGGTATATATATATTGAGTTCTGTGGTAATAGTGAATTACAATTTATTACCATGTCAACAGCAAAAAATAAGATACGAAATTATGAAACAAACTGGTGTTAGGTAGGGGAGACCGGGTTTGGTTGTCTCACGGGTTGGTTGTCACAGCGGTCTTAACACAAAACTGAACTATCGAATAAGTCTGTTGAACAGCGTGGCAAGAGCGATACAGTGACAACGCTGTCCCAACTTCGCGTCAGACCGCTCCGATCTGCCGTGAGGGCCTCACACGTGTTTATTGTTTTCGCACAGCAAAAGTAAATTTTTGTGCTGCTGTGTCGAACCTCGTAATTATACGTTCTTGTTTTACAGTAATAATCTTTCAGTGCATTTGATGATGATGAAATGTGTTTTATAATATCGTAGTATAGTTTTTTAGGTATTCATTGATCGGAATTTATTTTCAATTTTATTTTCCTAAAACGTGTTATGGGGCTCGTTGTCACAAATTTTCGGGGGCTGGTTGATATGTGACAACATGCGAGATGACTTTATTTGCGTTTTGAGGTTGTTTGTTTTAGCCGTAAATTTTCAATCAACACCGGAAAATCACCCTAACAAACCTGCTGGAAGTCCATCTGTCCTTGATGACTCTATATTGACTCACGATTATTATTGGTTGCTAAAATTGTGATTGATTAATATTCAGACTGAAATAAAGACCGTAGACACGGTTTCATTTGGTTAAGAGTTCTTAATTAAAAACTATTCCGTAAAATTATAAGACCAAAGTGTGACTTTCTATTTATAAATTGCCTGTTATTTAGTATGTGACTACCTACCCTAGGCATTGTGACAACCATCCCTGACCCGGGGTTATAAGTCACATTTTTCTTAAGAGTGAAAATACAAAATATTTCTACAACTGATAATATTACACAAAAATACGTTTATTTCTTTTGTAACAGAATAATTACACTATCTTTTGGTATACAAATATCATTCCTAAACAACGTATTTTGGAAGTTACATAAAAAAAGTTAAAAATGTGACTTTCATCCCCGCTCTCCCCTACCAAATTAATATATGAAAATGAATTAAAAAGTAACTAAGGTCAAAATGTTTCGTAAAAAATATTTGCACACACAATCAATGGGTAGAATTTATAAGCCACATAATAATGTAATCAAATCATCAATAAATTACATTCTTGCAAATAAATATAATTTGAATTTGAATTTAAAAAAAAATATTATCAGCCAAATTACTATACCAACGACCATGAAAGAAGTCCACAACTTCTATAAACAATAACCATAAACAATTCCAATACTGTTCGTACTTATCCGGGCTGTGTACATTACCGAATCCTGCCCGGGTTAACCGGGTCACATTATCCGTGCTTACCGCCCGCCCCGGGTGATAATACCTTTATGTTTGTCTTGGATACTGATATCTTTATTTAAGCAAAATTGAGAACAATTATTCATTATAAGGGAATGTGAATACGTTAATTGATAAAAGACAAAAGTATCTACAAGTTAAAAGGATCGAATTAGTAGATATTAAAAAATAATTTCCTTACATTATTTTCGATAAATTGTATTATTATAATATAAACTGTAGTTTTTTCCATCACAGAAATCGTACTAATATTATAAATGCGAAAATTTGTGAGGATGGATGGATGAATGTTTATTATTCTTTCACGTAAAAACTACTGAACCGATTACAATGAAATTTGGAATGTTGGTAGCTGAAGATCTAGAATAAAACATAGGCTACTTTTTATGCGGATTTATCTTTGATAACGCGGGAGAAGCCGCGGGCGGAAAGCTGGTATCTTATAAACGATCTTATCATCTAACTATAGGAGCTTACATAGTAAGTAAAGATAAACAGTTCTACAGAAAGTCATAAAAAACAAGATAATAAAAGCCCACTTATGTTTATACAAATCCTTTAAATGTAACACCAGTACAATGCTACGCGAAATGAATTCATCGCATTGCCAAAAACACAAGACGGTGAATTTGTACCCGGGATTAACCCGGCGGTTGTTTAACACGGGCAAAATGTACCCGGGTAACTTGATAGGCATGTGCATAACAATATATCGATATGTGTTTTGAATACACATCTATAGTATGTTGTCTACATTGCGTGGGGTACTGCAGTAAAATTGTTTATTTGCTGTCAAATGTTAATAATTATAAAGTAGACTTTGTAATAATTAACATTTGACTATTATAGCCTGTTATGCAAGTGCATGTACATACTAATACATATTATGAAATTGTTTATTTGTTTGTTACATTGTATGAACACAAACGAATCTAATTAATGTTCGTATAGAGAGGGTAAATTTCTTAGGTCATTTAAAACTACTGAATCGGTTTTATTAACTTTTTAGTGAAAGGTAGATCATGTTTTGTGTAAGTTAAATAGATGCAGAGTCAGGTAAGTTAACTTAAACGATATATTTCTCCTCAAGAAAAATATTTAATTTCTATTATGATATCATTCGAATTTTTTATTTATAATACCTTCTTATAATAGGATTTAAAATTATGATGATGAACGAGGTGGAGATATATCGTGTTTAAAATTGTGCAACATAGTTTAGTTTGATAGATTGATGACGCAAATTACATAGTTATAAATTATTTATTGCTTATTAATTATGATATGCTTACGCTTGGTAACTATTTGTTTAATATTATAAGATAGATTACATAATCCTATAAGAAATCGGTATCATCGAGTCAAATGAAATATGTAGTTTTTATGTTTTCATATTTTTCGCATTGTAAATACAAGTGCAATTCCTAGATATTACATTTGTGACAGACATTAGAATCTCGAATCGACAGTATAAAGACGTTCGTAATCCATATCTCTTAAATTGATATAAAAATTGCAGATTAAAAATCCATATAGGCAGTAACACAAGCTTAAAATACCGTCTCCCCGTCTACCAGCGCGATAGAATATCGACAATCGATTTAAAACTATCGACAACAACACACACGCTCCGCACATCCCTATTTATTTTAAATCGCGTTATATTACAATCAGAGGATGGAACGTGCCGCATTTTCCTGAAACTTTCATAGTCTAACAAAGAGTTCCTGTATCTTTGCTAAACTAATATGAGCTTTAATACCAAAGCATATAGTCGAATATCTGTTGTTAGAAACATAAGGTTCTGTGTGTTGTTTTCGGATGCAACTTATTTGAGAAAACATGCGGGAATGGGACGGGTATAGCTATTTCTGTGAGTGTGAGAGGGATGGGTGTATACTAAATTTACGAAGCCACAGGTGGTGTGCCTTGAGTACAGTCACAGGAATGTTTGAATTTAAATAGATTTTATTATTTAATTTTATTTAGCTGCTACTAGTAGCTTTAGACAACCATGGCCATACGTAACCAAAAAGTAGTAGTATACGTAGTGCTTTTCCAAACTCTTATCTATCTCTGGAGCAAATTTCATCCACACGCGTTCAACCGTTCTGACGCAAACAGTAACAAGTCATTAAAACATCCATCCAAACGTGTATCATTGAATTGTGCAAATCTTTAAGATACGTATATAATATGTATGTGTAAGGATTAGTCTATATACCTAGAACTAAACAAATCAAATTGCTTTCAAAAACTTTAACATTTTCATTCTAATCGGTTTAGCGGACAAAGACATTTCGTCTCTATAATCCTTACAACCCCATAATACACAAGAGTGAAGAGAGTTAAAATAAAACTGTCCATTACCTATAAAATGACTATTAGTCCATTAACTAGTATAGACATTATTAAACCGATATTCGTAGGACTCTGGCCTGTAATTATTTAAGAACAGCTGTTAATTTCTCACGTTGTAAAGACATTTGACCTAAAAACCCTTAAAGTATGGTTTACATTTTCAAAGAAGACTTTAACTATAATTACCTACTATAGCAGAATATAACTATGTATGTTTGTATGAATGTAATTGCTGGATCGATATTGAAAATACATACCTACTTATTATTTCAGTGCATTTTATTTTTTTACCTGTTATGCAAAGATTGCCAATTTAATGAAAACTAGGATTAAAGCTACAACTATTCAAAATCTCATCAATTTCCATGCAGGCATTTTTACAGCAAGAAGTAACAGCTACGTCAACGTCAGAGTAGGTAAGGCTTTTTCCATAATATGTTACCTGGCAATCTTGAAAGATCTAAGAAAAAACACAATATTTTTTTTTAATTTGAATCCTATAACTATAGCAATCATTTTACTTTAAAAATACTTGTATAACGGATTTCGGACTATTAATCATGCAATATTACTTAAAAAAAAAGAATCGATTTAATCCTAACTCTCCACAATAAATACAATTCTAAACCTATAAACAATTTTATTAATAAACGATGATATTCTACAAATTTCCTACTAAACTGTTCCAATAACAATTAACAGTTAGTTTAAAACAAAGGAAAATTTTAACCAACCACGTTAGCTGATAATATTCCCACGCCAGCTTTGTTATTATTTTTACCACAATTAATTCTTTGCCATTGAATTCTTCTAGAGTACTATAACTACTATTTGTAACCGATTTCAATAAGGATTAATGTGGTTTTCTTGAATCTTGTAGGTCCTAATGTAATCTACGAGAAACATTAATGTATCACCACATTATGTATGTTTGTCTGTCTGCCTTGATTCAGATTTTAATGCATTTATACTTTCTTTAAAAAGAATCAATTTGTGGCTTTATATTCGCAGAAAAAATGGATTTAATTTATTGAACTGGTTGTTTGAAACTGTATAAAGTAATTTAAAATAAATTAAAAGCTTCATTACAAATTAAACCAATCAAAAAGTAACATAAAAATAAAAATTTACGAAGGAAATATGCACAAAACCTCATTCACAAATAAATTCATTAATTTACAAATTTTAATTACAAATATTTCGAAAATTAAAAAAAAAATACATCAAGACAATCTTTTAGAAGTCACTAAATAGTAATTTAATGTTCAGCCATTTGTATGTATTTTAAACAAAACAAAAGGAAATCACCATGCCCTCCAGAATGTTCCATGTCCTTACGCGTCTAGCTAATGCTAAATCTGTCCTTATTTGCGCCCTTCCACCTTGAGCATATTTTGTAAGTCAAACTCACGCGCATCTTATACGTAATGATCAAGGGCATTTTGTAGCATTTGAAAGCAATTAGAAATAAAAACACTGAATAAAGTAAAAAAGTTTAGAAGTAACTACAAATATAAACAAATAAAATCATTGGATGAACCTTTTTAAACAAGCTACATATAAATAAAGATATACCTAGTTAAAAAACACGCTTAAACTCATGAAATTATTGTATTCTCATCGATCCTTGATAACAGTACGAAGTTTGAATTATATGTGCCCTTTTAAAGTGGGTCAAAATCGAGCCTCAAGGAGTCGGTTACATACAAATATACCGAAATATAGTGGTGTAGCTAATAATTATATAATATAAATGTGTTTAAAAAACGCATTTCTAAAGTATGTATGTATTACGATTAAATTTTTAATTACGATATACAGTATGTATTAGGTATTCATCGACTGATCAAGGTGGCGGGGAGCCGCTGGATGCAGGCCGCTGGTGATCGGCCGTTCTGGAAGTCTTTTGGGGAGGCCTATGTCCAACAGTGGACGACGACGACGACGATTAGGTATTGGTTATTGCTCAATCATTTGTAAGATTAAAACAGAGTATTTGTTATTTCCTTTGTTAGTGTTAAGAAAATATAATTGCGATGTTACCTTGTTTATTGAGCTTTTATGACGCTAGAAAAAGTAGAGAACAAACACTCATATACATATAACTAAATATGTATTATTATATTACAAAGGTTTTGTGTACATATAAACGATAGAAAAGGCATTATCTTCTTTCACTTTTATCTAATACTAGCTTTCCGCCCACGGCTTCGCCCGCGTTTTCAAAGAAAAACCTGCGTATCTCCCGTTCCCGTGGGATTTCCGGGATAAACCCTAGCCTATGTGTTAATCCAAGTTACCCTCTATATGTGTGGTAAATTTAATTGAAATCGGTCCATAAGTTTATGCGTGAAAACCATACATACATACATAATTACAAACCTTTCCTCTTTATAATATTAGTATAGATAAATGAACTTTCGGCTGCATCTAATTGTTTATTTTTTTATCATCGTATGTCTAAATGAGATTGTCTTAAAAGATTTGAGTTTAAGCTTTTTTAGAAGAATATACATATTATGATTTAATGTAAGTAGTTAACAAGATTTTCGAATCAGCGAATCACAAAATGTTTAAATTTTACATTAAAACATTACAATTTTCATACATTTTCCAATCCGCACTTGGCCAGCTTGGTGGATCATGGCCTGAACCCTCATAGGAGGCCCGTGTCCCAGAAGTGGGAACATAACAGGCTGATGATGTAGAACTTAGGAAATATATTAGGACATATAATAGTATTACAGAGTATACTAGGACATAGGATAGGATTGATTTCGGTGTCACATAGACCTTGTGCCACAAGTTAGCATTGGTTAGATGCTAATGTCATCGAATGTAGGTCTAATTCAATTTTACAGCGGCGATGCGAGGCCGAGTGCGTTCTGTATAATTAGTGTAGAGAAATTTGATTTTAAAGCTATTTCTTTGATGAGATATTGCTTTTAAATTATATAATTTTTGAAAATTATTAAGATTAATAAATTATTTAAAAAAAGAGCGTGTGTGTGCACACCTGTCAGAAGTGAAACTTCTTTGGCAAGATACGAAAATCGTTTGCAAGATTCAAAAATACCAAATCCGTCGCCTTACGCCATGACGTGACGGTATTGCTATGACGCTTGAAATTTAACTCTCAACGCGCTTAAAGAAGTTTCTCTTCAAATATCAAATACTCAACACATCATCATCTGACTGTACACTAACTGTTGCGCTGGCACCAGAGCAGACAGACATGCCGTTAAAACACTTGTATTGTATTGATTTTGTTCGATCCCGCCTGAGACGGTACTAAGGCTTCGCTAACTTGGCGGCTGTTTATTTTGAAAACTATTCACAATTTATCCGTTGGGTGTACTAATTATTGTTTTTAAAAACTAATTATGTGGAATAGATACTAGACTTATATAATTATACTTATATATAATGGAGATCCATAATATGAGAAAAATATCGGAAGAACAATTTATGTATTTCTGTCTGTCCGTTTGGTCTGCTCGATCTATTTTAACAGAACTTTCATTGCTGGATAGATGATATCTATTGTACGTGTGTGTATACCTAGACTACATTTTATTTATTTTACATGTTTACTTTACCATTAACCATAAAAGTACAAATAAATAAATATAATAGTAAATCAATTAAATGACATATATATAGATAGAGAGTATGTTTTGATTTAAGATATTAAGATTTAAGATTTAAGATAAGTTAATAGGAATTTCGATTAACCATTCACGTACAATATTAACGGTTATAAAGAAATCATTTTTAACTTAGACCACAAGTTATGAATAAATTAATTTCACTCAGGTCAGAAGGAAGTCTAGACATTTTGAGGGCTAGAAAGAATAGCATTGCTTCGTCAGTGTTACTGGGGCGGCTAAAAATCGATACCGGCTTAAGTGGACATTGGCCTGCTGTTTGTCTGTTTGTATGGCTGTACGTCTTGGTTTTGTGTATGGGATTTTTGGTATGTTTAGATGATTGGAGTATGGGTGTAGTTAACTGTTATTAATGAAGTCGATTAAAAAGATGAATTGTGCAGATAGGTACCTAGTAGGTTTTTTTCTTGCAGAAAGTTTGGCAAAAATATTTATGTAAGTAATACAAGAGTATTAAAATATGCATATATCTCACATATTATGTATTCGAATCCGTATTTTTTTCCATGATGCTTTAAGAAACTATGGATTACGACAGTGACTTTAAATTTTGAAGAACCTCATTTTCATGTATTACGTAGGTATGTTCAAGGGGCTCAAAATATTACTATTTTGACATAATATTTAAATCTGTTTTCTGCGAATATACGTTCTGACGTAGAATCAACAAGTAGAAAGAACATAATTTACTTATAGTCAATGCCTCAAGTCGTTATTTTTTATTTAAATATCATGTATTAAGTTTGATCAAATAGTCAAACGTTTGTTACTTATTATTCAACAGTGGGCGACATCACTACATAGTATAAAACAAAGTCGCTTTCTCAGTTTCTCTGTCCCTATGTATGCTTAAATCTTCAAAACTACGTAACGGATTTTGATGCGGTTTTGTTTAATAGATAGAGTGATTCAAGAAGAAGGTTTTATTATATAATTTATTATGTTTTAGACAAAGCGGGCGAAGCCGCGGGCGGAAAGCTAGTTGATTGTAAAAGAAGGCTTAACCTTAAGCTAAATAAATAAAAATATTTACAAAATATTTTTATTTTGCTGCAATATGAGGTTCAAAATTCAAGAGAATTGGTAAAACAGTCATGATACTTATAAAAAAAACTAGTGTTCCGCCCGCGGTTTTTCCCGCGTTGTAAATAAAAACCAACATAGTTCCTGTTCCCGCGAGATTTCCGGGAAAAAACTATCCTATGTCCTTTCTCGGGTCTCAAAATCTCTATACATACTAAATTTCAACAAAATTGGTCCAGAGGTTGAGGCGTGAAGAAAAGACAAAGTTACTTTTATTTAAAATATTATTCGCATTTAAAATATACCTTAATTAGTTATAAGAATAGAAATAGTGTCATCAAACCCCATAATCTTTTGTTTAATGCATATAATAAGGCATTAAATAAAACACGAAACAAGCCTGCACTATAACTCGTAACCGGTCACCTTATATTGGATTTAATTTGTGCAAAATGGCTTCCCTTTGGCCCTAGCAACTTTCAAATCCCATTTGAATGCGTCGCTAAATCCATTTCTACGGATTTTTTGTTGAAAACTGTTTGTTTTGTTTTAAACTCAAAACTGCATTAAACCTTTTCACCTTAAAAATCCTTTTAATTCATAGATTCCTAGGTTTAAAAGAAAACACATAGTTTTAGTAGAAGTGACAAAACTCCTCTATATTACTGTATTTTTTAGTTTTAACTTTTAATACACCCAGAGCGACTTAAAATGAAAAGATTCTGAAACATCTCATAAGTTTAAATTCATCGAAGAGCAAAAGAAATGTACCTCCTACATAATACATAGAACCTAACCCTCTTTTTCAGTTCACAACCGGAAACGTAAGTATATTATTAAAAAAGTGAATAATTCAATAATGAACGTATGTTGAAATAGTACGCAAAACAATGGCTAGGAATTTAGTATTCAAAACATAACCTATTCAGTGTGATAGTGAAGGTCAGTATTGTTATAAAACCCTGTCCGTTCAATGGTCAAAAGATATTGTTTTCATTTGATGATGTCAGTTTTTTATTATTTTATTTTAAAACGAATAGATGAAATTTTTAGATTACTACGCAGTGGTTCATCGTGTATTACGTGATTAAATTTTTTCTCCACGCATGGCGATTATACATAATATATCGATGTTGAAAATATGATATCCTAATGTATCTTAATTGTTATTTTATCAAATAAATCAATTTGCTATCTTAAAGGGAGAACACTTCTTTTAACATCTTGATTGATACAAAGTATCAGTCATATTAACAATGCAAATTATAATTTTTTTTTTCATAATAACAAATTCAATATGTTTGTATGCAATAAATGATTTGATTTGAACAATTGCACACACACTGTTGCAGTCCTTTTTTGTAATCATGTAATAAACCTTACTCAACATCACATCAGATAAAAGTCTCAGAACCTTAATTTTGCTTCTATTTTTATAACCAAATAAGCAAAGGTTATCAAAATCTTTAGAATCCAACCCCAAAACTAGACACAAAGCCGCGGGCGAAAGCTAGCTAACATTAATTTGGAGGGTCGTTAAATTGGGAAGTCTAGAAAATAGTATAATAGATTTGGGAACGTTTTGTAAAACACAATAAGTATTGTAATACGATCCAAATGAATGAAATGTGTAAACAAGGTCATATTATATAAAATATGCGTTTTTTTTGTGAATTCATTCAAAGTAAAGGGGTTAGTTTGAACGAATTTTTGGAGTAATTATCGAAAGCAATCGTACAAATTATTTTGAAAAAAAAAGTAAATTTAATATCTTATAGAATAGCTGTTTTTCGTAAAATATTTTTTTCAAACACTGAGACATAAAATATGACTAAAAAAGACAAAAAAATTTACGTCTTGGCGCCAAAAAATCGCATATTTTTTGTATTTTTATCTATACATACACCCAGTGTAAAAATTGTCCAGTGTAACTTTGTGGCATGTGGGGTTATGTTATTTGTTATTATTAATAGGGATTTTGCATTTCAATCTGTCTTCATTCTGACTTTATCTCCCAAATTTTTTTTTTTTTATAAAAATTTAGGTATTTTTTGTCAATTCCATTTCTTAAAATATTTCATTATTCATAAAATTTGAATAATTGACTTAAACAAAAGACAACAAAAAAATAAAATTGAAATTCACATGTAAATATTAGTGCATTATTGAAGTCTAGACCAATGTGCATTTGGTCGAGGTCACTGCATTCCAGAATTTAATATCTATTCATATAATCTTGTTGCAAAATACGGAGAAAAAAAACAAATTTTTCATTGTTTTAAATTTATTCGATAGAATATTTTAACAATACTAATTCAGTCCGCGGGTTTACTTGCGTTAAATGCCATAATTATAACAGGCTATAACCACAGGTCTGGTCAATGATGGCAATTCATAGATCTACCTATATAAAATCTTTTTACTTGGTATTCTATTCGTATTGAAAAATTTTAACAAATAGGTCCAGTAGTTTAGGTGTAATAGAGCACAACGACAAAAAATATTCCATTTAGTAATATTATTAGCTTGAGCCTGTGACTTTACATGCGTTGTCGAATAAAAATAGTATGATACGTATAACATATTTATTTGTGCATATGTAAGTACCTATATTGAAGTAAATTTTTACAAACCGTTTCAGTATTTTAAATAAACACACAATATATTATATCTAGTATCTTTAATAACTCATTAATACTTATTATAATAATTATTATCATGATACACATCCTAAACTAGCAAAGAAATAAGACACGTCTGCCGTTCGCGCATACACCCAAAACGGCTGACGCAAACAAACTATTGTTATTTAATTATTTATGTATTTTAGTGTTTTTCGTGCAAATGCCAGTCAAGAGGTGTCAAGTGACATACGTGTGAACTGTGCTCTAAATTATTTCTCATGACATCCGAGGCACGCCTTATCTATGGCTCAATTTGACCGTTTAAAAACCACGTTTTTATAAAAAAGTAAAATTAAATATTATCTATTTATTTATGGATTGGGGTTTGATTCTGATTAGGTAAAGATTTTCACTTCTATTAAAAGGGGGGGGGGGGTTGAAATATTAGATTTTTTTGTAAAAAATCTGATGCTCATTTTATTATACATATATGGTGTAAGATTTTTTGCGAAAAACGAAAAATTTCACCAAAATGTCCCATTTGTTCCAATGTTGGCCCAATACACCTAAACCCATCATTGGCCAACATCGTCCAATACACAATTACCATGTTTACAAACGTAGGTATAAACTGAAAAACATTACTCTATCTAGCACAAGGTCATGCATATGCAGGTTTAGACTTTTCATAGTGCACCTAACTCTAACCTGTTTCGTCAAGGTAACAAAATTTATCTTAAATCAAGGTAATACGTAGTTATTTTGTGTTGATACAATATATTAATGCTTATAATTAATAAAATATAATGTGAAGATATTCTGTTTTCTGTGATTTTAAATCATTGTCCGAGATGCAGGTTTTAATTAAATAAATATGTATTCTACAATAAAATATAACGTAAAATACGTATTTAGCTATATGTTTACTAATAGAAAAACATATTTCAATTTGTGTATTTTGGGAGTGGGACTCGAGAGTCGAGCACTGCTTCTGCCTTCACAAAAAACACAAATCCCTTATTTTTGGAAAAGTTGATGACGTTGACATTGAACGTCTCAACAAAGTTGGTTCGCTAAGCTGTTTAAGTAAGTAGATTATAATATGAAGAATGAGAATATCTTCAGAACTATACTTTCCTTGAATATATATTCTAAATTATGCTTAATAATAAACACTTATTATTTAAAACAAATACTTCCCAAACGAAATATCATCGAACATTTCGACCTAGATTCAAATGTCACTTTATATAGTTTACCAGCTTTTTACCCGCAGTGCTCTGCTCCTGTTGGTCTTAGCGTGATGATATAAAGCCTTCCTCGATAAATGGGCTATCTAAACACCACCGAAAGAATTTTTCAAATCGGACCAGTAGTTCCTGAGATTAGCGCGTTCAAACAAACAAACTCTTCAGCTTTATAATATTAAGTATAGATCCATACTATAAACACTATAAATGTATATAAATGTATCACTAAAAGTTACAATGACCTAGAACGGCTAGGTACCAAATCGTCGTCCTAGATTACCCAACCTTGCGCTGTTTGCAAGTTATCAAAGGACATTATAGTTTTACTTTTTGTTAACCGTTAACGTTTATTTATGTAATATCTTAAAGTTCGATTATGAAGGAATGAATGAAATGAAAAATGATTATTATTTATTATAGATTATTTAAATTTGTTTTTATAAAACTCCAATGGTTATTGGTTTAGCAGTTGAAGTTTAATTTCTAGATAACTTTTAGTGTAAGAATATAATAGATAGTGTAATTTGTTTTGTTTGTACATGTATTACTTATAAATGAATGCACGTATTGTTTGAAATTAGATCTTGATGATTTAATTCAATATTTGGTATTTTTGTAGATACAAATAGGTCGGTAGAAAATATACAAAAGTTAATATAACAGTAGCTATGTATATGTTAAGATTTTTTGGCTTCATCGATCGATTTTTATAGAAAATTTTATACGTAATAGATGAGACCTAGCAAAAGATACGTTTTTGATACAATGCACTTTGAAAGAAAAATAAACGCTAGTTAGCAAAATAAAAAAAGGCTTAGTAATAAAAAGAAGTGTTGACAAACGTCATAGAATCGTGTCTTTATTGCTAGTTAGCCGAAATGGATCTGAACAGAGACAACTATGGAGCGGATATTGTTTAAAGATTTTAAATTGGATTATAATTTTTATGCCTCAAGACATATATTTAATCAGTGCGTCCTACCAGTCATGACCTACGGAGCCGAGACGTGGACACTGACAGTGCGACTGGTCCACCAACTCAAAGTCGCTCAGCGAGCTATGGAGAGAGCTATGCTCGGTATTTCTCTGAGGGACCAAGTCCGAAACGAAGTAATTCGCCAGAGAACAAAAGTAACCGACGTAGCTCAACGAATTAGCAAGCTGAAGTGGCAGTGGGCCGGTCATATGTGCCGCAGAACGGACAACCGCTGGGGCACACATGTCTTAGAGTGGAGACCGCGACTCGGCAAACGTAGCGTAGGACGCCCTGCTACACGGTGGAGTGACGACGTCCGCAAGGTTGCTGGCCATAACTGGCGGCAGAGAGCCAACGACCGGGCTCAGTGCGTGCATTAGGAGAGGCCTACGTCCAGCAGTGGACATCGAAAGGCTGATGATGATGATGATGATGATAATTTTTATAAAATTTCACGAATGTTTTATCAAATACAAATAAGTCAATACCTATTTGATAAAATATAACTAAAGGTGGTTTTAAACAATTGCAATTGCAAATATAGTTTGGTACTAACAATAATTTCAGTCAATTGTGTGACGTCCTGAGAGCAAGTTTAAAAAAAAATCCAAACGTTTCTTGGAATGTGGGATAATTATATTTATTTTGATGACTTGTGTCTCAATTTAAAATACGTATTTTTTAAATGATCACTCGATCATACCTACAAAGGATTTATATTCATAAAATAGTTAAAAATTTGTTGTCACAAGACTACTCCACTCCACTCCGAACTCATCACGAAATCGCGTTGTACTGAAAAAAATTGTTGGATTTCGTGAAACAAAACGACGCTTATAAAACGAGACAGGAACAAAAATGAATGGAGGCGATAGAAAATGACTATCAAGTGTTCGAAATAAGTCATTTCTTTGTGATGTTTTATAGATGTAAATCGTACTTGAATAAAGAAATTGTTTTCATTGTTCGATATTATATTTATTTACTTAGACACTAACTACTACTACCGTTGATCGATAAAGTAATTATTTTAAGGAAATATGAATCATGTTAACTAAATTAAGAAATTAATAACTTTTTTAGAGATTTTAAACGTAATGTTTCATCATGACGCAACTTTTTCTGACGATGATAGTTTTTAATCGCCATATATTATATTACTTTCCTATATAAATTTTTTACAATAAATTAAATCAAACCCTATTTCTATCTTTAAATAAAAGATAACATTTAATGTTAAAAATTTCCTTCTTCGTAAAGTACGAACTACGAAGTACGTTTAACTAGTAAAAACTTCAAAACTAGACTTTTCGGAAATCGAACTCGCACTCCCCATTACCACTGCACCAATAGTCACATGATTACGTCATGAATCGACGCAAAAAGGGCGTAATTACGGCCGAATCCCTTTGTGCATTCGACATTACATTTCGGCCCTACAGTCGCTTAACTATAACCCGCCTGTGAAATTACTATCTGTAATTATACTGAAAAGACGGTTAAGCGTGTATCGGGCTAGTTAATTAGGTTCCGTATATCTGTACCAGATAATATCTCGTGTATCCTATAAGTATCTATACCTATCTATAATGTCAATAAAGTTCTTATTTTATTTGTTCTAATACGTATACATAAATTGTCGAACTAATAATGCTTGTGTACTTAGTGGAGAAAATTGTCATTAAAGTAAAATTGCTACAACAAAATTCGCAATTCTTACCAACAATATTGGCCAATATTGGCCAGAATTTTAATTTGCTTTATATCGTATTCATATGACTGTTTGTATTTCCACTAAACGTACCCATCGAAAACATTTAAATACAAATCGGTTCATCTATTCAATACCTATTCACAGACAGATACACACATACCTACTCATAGTCATATTATTTATCAATACATTTCAACTCATAACTACCAATAATTATTATTAGAATCACCCCAATGTACAATCAAACTAAATTATTTGTATTTTAGAAAACCCTAGGGAACCCTAAAACCAGAAACTAGTCAAATACTTTTTGGTCTTATTTCGTACTAAACGATATCACATCGCAACGTTTAAAATGAGTCCTGTACATTTCAGGCTGTATCAATAAATTTCACTTAAATTTCACCATTTTTTGTTCGCCCGATCCACGTTTGTAATACTAGCTTTCCTGTCATGGATTCGCTTATTTCTTGTCACAATACTAACTACTTAGTGGGTATAAATATTTCATCACCATCTTCATCAATTTCAATTTTATCACTGCAGGATTACGCCAATCAAAAGCCAATAAAAATAAAGCTATAATAATTTAAAGTAAATATTATTCAGTACAATAGTTATATTTAAATACAAAGAAGCACAAAAAAATAAAAAATCTACTTTTCTTCTACAATACAAACCAAAGAAATTCACACCAGACCGTAATCAGAACTTCCTTACTACCCTCTCAAATATTAGAATAGCATCAGAAATGGGATAGCAGTCTCCGAGGTGCCGGTTTAGTTGGGATTCGATTCCGAGCAATCTCGTCAAAATTCGCTGACTGCAGACGCCGGCTGCATATCCGTGTAGCGTCAGCAGAAACATGTATGGGGAAAATACTGAAAGGTTTTCATATTAAAATATGAATTATAATCTTGAATGTGAACGTGCGTTTGATGTACAAGTTAAAATTTTAAAAAGAACTGATGATTATGATTATCCGTGGAATTTGAAAAAAAAACTAGTTGTAGAATAAATTACTATAGGATGAATAATTCATTATTTCGCTTGACTCAAACGTACTCAAAATAAGATTTCAGTTGATTAAATAGTAATTTCTTGTGAAATTACCTTCAATCCATTCATGTCAATTTTAACATTTAAGTTCTTAATTTAGAAACTGCAACCAACCAACCAACAAAAAGTATAGTTTAATCATTTATTAAAATAACAACACTAAATATCAATTCCATTCAAATCTTATTTAGAACACATATACTTACTATACATGTAGCCAATATCAAAAACCTCTATACATATAAATTATAAACCAAAAAACTGAAACAAAACTTTCGTTGCTGACGCTCCAACACTTCCGCAGCGGACTCGCAGCCACTTCTGACGTCGTACGGTCCGCAAATTCGCGCTATTTGCTTTTCTATTATGGCGACTTTTTAGTTTTTTGAACTCAAATATGGGACGCTTTACTAATTACCAAGTTGACATTGCACTCGAAAATATATTTATGCCGTCGTGGAGTGACCGAAAATGAAAAAAATATTAAATTTTTTATGTTAATATGTATTTTGTTAAGCTTGTTAGCAAGAAATTTCACTTTAGGAATCCGTGGGTTAAATTTAAAATTATTAACTCTCCGTTTTATTAATAGTTTATATTATGCTATGCCAATTCATGTCACTATAAATATTAGTATCTTGTAACCTCTTTAAAAATAGCTGAAGTAGGTACTACATAGAAAATCAAGGCGAAGTACAGATGAATAAATAGAAATTGACACAAAATACTACTAGTCCATTGAAATGTTACATTGTTTAGGCCTAAACCTTGCGTTTTTTAGAGGACGCAATTTTGTTTTTTTGATGTGTAGGGGGGGTCAATGTGAAGCTAAAACCAAGTTTGTGGGGTCGCCATCCTTGTCCCACGGCCGCCATCTTGAAAATAGCGGTTGAAATGGTTTTTACGATGTATCTCTTAAACTATTTATCTGATAAAAAAATATCGCTAACATTATTTGTTGCAAATTAAATTCTCTACAACTTTGGTGCAGTAACTTGTTGTCGTAGAACTATAAATAAAAAAGTTATAAGCGAAAATGTTCAGAAATTAGAGCTATTTATATTTTTCAATAAAACGTTTTTTTATCATTTTACGAAGAAATGATATCAGACCATTTTTGTAGATTTTTTTTTGAGGAACAACTTTTATGTACAACATTTTTTCATTACGTCAATAACTAAGGTTTTACAGCGCTCTGAAGTGAGTTCTATTTTTCAGTACTCTTAACTATACATATATCTACTGGCTATTGGCTCTTTTCCCATACTCCAGAACAATAGAAGCACACTGCAGAACATTTCAGCCCTGCTTTCGACGTAAAAAAAACGCGCTTCCAGACTCAATAAATATATACCTCCTGGGTGGTGGGGAAAAAGATTCAATAATTAATTATTAATTATATTGCAAAATTAATTATTAACAATATTATAATAACAAAAAAAAACAATTACTGATGACAAATTATTATTAGTACACACATAATATAAGTATACTGTATAGTTCAGAGTATTGAAAATTAGTACTCACTTCGGAGCGCTGTAAAACCTTAGCTATTTACTTAATGAAAAAATGTTGTATATAAAAGTTGTTCCTCGAAAAACAATCTACAAAAATGGTCTGATATCATTTCTTCGTAAAATTATAAAAAAAATTATTGAAACTTATAATATCTCTAATTTCTGAACATTTTCGCTTATAACTTTTTATTTATAGTTCTATGACAAAAAGTTACTGGACCAAAGTTGTAGAGAATTTAATTTGCAACAAATAATGTTTACAATTTTTTTTATCAAATAAATAGTTTAAGAGATATATCGTAAAAACCATATCAACCGTTATTTTCAAGATGGCGGCCAAAGAGATAAAATACGCAACTCTGACAATAAAGTTAAAACGGTTTGGACAATTATTAATGGTGAAATGGGCAAAAGCCAATCAAATGATAGTACCATAAAACTTGTCAATGCTGGTAGGGTCATTGACAAAAGTGCTGATGTTGCGCTTGCTTTTGAAGATTTCTTTAGTAGTGTCCCTGCTAGTATTACTAAGAAATTAAATTCGTCTTCAGCGCTTGCAGAGTCTCTTTTGAGGGATCACGTTGCTGAGTGTAACAAATTATTTGAATTGCGACACGTGACTGCTGATGAAATTGTTAAAACTTTTAAAACATTAAATTAAAAAAAAACATGTGATCTGTGGGGTGTCTGTAAATTTAGTAAATAATATCATAGAAAACATTGCCAATCATCTAGCGTTTATATTTAATCAGTGTTGCGACTGTGGTATATTCCCTGATTTACTAAAGTTTAGCAAAGTTATTCCTTTATTTAAAAGTGGTGACCAAGAAGACTGTAATAACTATAGGCCAATTTCCATATTACCAACTTTGAGCAAAGTCTTCGAGAAATTAATTTTAAACCAATTAAGTAGTCATTTTGCATCAAATGGTTTACTGCACGCCAAACAGTATGGTTTCACAAAGGGGCGCTCTACCACTGATGCCGGAGTAGCTCTTTTGTCACATATATACAAAGCATGGGAAAATTCAAAGAATGCTTTGGGGATATTCTGCGACCTTTCTAAGGCTTTCGACTGCGTAGAACATTCCACTCTATTACGGAAACTAAATTTTTATGGTATCAAAGGTTTAGCTCAGGATCTCATAGCTTCATATCTTCAGAACAGGGTACAAACCGTTGTCGTTAATGGAGAGAAATCTCGCGGTGCGCCGATTAACATAGGTGTTCCGCAGGGATCTATCTTAGGACCGTTTTTGTTCTTAGTGTATATTAATGACCTACCTTATTATTTGCAGGATATGTGTGAAATAGTACTGTTTGCAGATGACACCCCATTAATATTTAATGTGGATAGACATGATACAAATGTTGACGAAGTAAACTCTGCTCTTTTACGCATATTCAATTGGTTTAATGCTAATAACTTACTATTAAATGCAAAAAAAAACAAATTGTGTAGAATTTATCCTCCCAAATGTAAAAAAGGTGAAAAGGAATATTATTTTAAACGGGGAGGTATTATACCCTGTGGAATCTACTGTTTTTCTTGGTTTGACATTAGATGAGAAGCTTCAATGGGGGGCCCATGTTACCACCGCCGCTGCTAAGCTCAGCTCAGCTGCATATGCAGTTAGAAGAATAAGGCATCTCACCGATGAAGAGACGGCTAGATTGGTTTACTTTAGCTACTTTCATAGCATTATGTCCTATGGAATTCTACTATGGGGCAGGGCTGCAGATATAGAAACTATATTTATATTACAGAAAAGAGCCATACGCTCTATATATAATTTGCGTGCTCGAGACTCACTAAGAGATCTCTTTAAGAATACTGGTATCCTTACTGTACCGTCGCAGTATATATTTAATAATATTTTATATGTACACAATAACGCTTACTTACACACAAAAGTAGGAGATAGACATTGTTATGACACAAGAAACAGAAATAAAATTGAAATGCCATTTTTCCGGCTAGCTAAAGTTAAAAATTCATTTATGGGTCAAGGTATACGCTTTTACAACAGAATTCCTCATAATATTAAAGAGTTTAGTAGTTCTAAATTTAAAACTTATATAAAAAATGTACTAGTTCAGAGAGCCTATTACAGTATTAAGGAATATATGGACGATAAAAACCCATGGAGGGTTGTCGCGTAAAAAAAATTATGATGTTACATATGTAATTTGTAAAATTAAATTGTAAAACTGACATGATTAAAAAGAGCAACTATGGAGTTTCTTGCCGTTTCTTCTCCGTAGATACTGCTTTCCGAATCGGTGGTAAATGTTAAAAATATGTACCTATGACGTTTCAAAAGTGCTTCTAGAAGAAGTCTAATTGAATAAATAAATGTTTGAGTTTGAGTTTGAGTTTGATGGCGGCCGTGGGACAAGGGTGGCGACCCCACAAACTTGGTGATAGCTTCACACTGACCCCCCCTACACATCAAAAAAATAAAATCTCGTCCTCTAAAAAATGCAACCCCAAATGTAACTTTTCAATGGACTATACATAGCATCACAAAATCAAGCTACTATTCTGTGCCATAACATACATTTAAATCGATAACTGGCTGTAAAAAAGAAAAAAAACTTCATAATAGTTACACAATTATTATAACATCACAGCCTGTTTAAAAAAAAAGCAATTTTATAATATTTAAAATTGTCATTCGATAAGCATGTCGCACACAACATTGCGGAACTTTAATTTCCTAGCAACGGACAATGACATACGGAACAATACTATTTTTAATACTCTTATTATTTAATCTAATATGCGCTTACTAAACGTTTATTATAAAGCAAATTGGCAGTATAAAACATATTATATTTTAAAGTGTAAAGATTGTTGCTGAAAGAAATGTAAAATACTTAATTATTTTGGTTTCATTTATTTAGTCATTAATAATTTATACATTATAAGTACTAAATAAAAACAGTCAAAACAATATAAAAACCAGACTAATTTATTTCTTGATAGGCAAATTAAAACCCAGACTACCATTCTTATCACAGAAATCCGACACCATAGCATTCCATGGACAGCCAAAAGATTTGTAATAATACTTTTTTGGATATGAACGCAATGTCGCCAGTATTCGAAGAAAGAGTTCTGAATTCAAACATCAGCTCGAGTGGCCTTCCGCGGAATTGGCGCGGAAATTTTTGTTATCTTTTCGTCTTCCCCGAATGGATTTTAAATTGAGAACGCAAATGCTGGTGGCGCTAAAATGCTGCTTTCCTCTTTCTAAATAACTAAAATAACGAATTAAAAAATATTTAAAATTGTAATTTCATTTGAATCTATGATCAAATATACTTAGTTTATGAAAGATTTTCGAATATCACGTACGAATTTAAAAGTGCAATACAATTCTGCAACGTTCCTAAATAGTATTAAATATTTAGCTATGGTGGTGAAAAATCTTATTTTTCATACGTGATGTTTTTGTAAACATAGGTAGTTAGCTTATAGCTACAACTATTTTGGACCATTGAATAAATCAACGGAATAAATCTTAATATTTATCTCCATCTCTCTCCCTGTTTATTTTGATTGCCAAGAACATTAAAAATGTATGTGGTTAAATGAAAATTAGAGCATTTTAGCGCCCCAGTTTCATATTGCCACCATAAGCGCGGATGATAAGAGGGCATTGTTTTATGCGTTTCGATTTTCGTCCACGCGCCGCACCATTTGAATTTGGAACTCTTTATGGTCCATTCATGACAACCGTACACAAGATTTTATTTATGTTTAATATACCTCTTTTTGTTGGCATATATTTTCATAGTATATTAATTAAGGTCTATCTATAGGTATAGGTATATCTAAATGCTGATTATAAGAACAATTATTTATAGTAAGATTTATTTTGATTTCTGTTCTGTGTTGCATACATGTGACTACTTGTACCTACTATATTGCATGCACTAGTACCTATTAGGTATACCTATTGCATGCACATAGTTACGTAAGGATACACGTAAAAAATCTTAACATAAGGTATTTAACGTCACAACAATGTAACAGTTGATGTAACAAGTAGCATCGACCTACGACAAAGACACCAATAGCAGCTATCGTATTAACAATAAAATTGTCATGAGAAAAACGCACAAACGCAACGAACACCGCGAAACAGAATTCAATGTAAAGATCAAGACCCTTTATTACGAACGAAGAAAATGACAAACGTCGCCCCATTTGAAAACCGAAATACGGTGATACATCGCGCAATCAATTATCGACTTTATTACTTTGATAATAAGGTCTAATTAAGCGGTGGGGTGGGTCAACTTATGATGGATGTTAGATCGTAAATGTCAAACCTTAACCTCAAAACCGTGACGACGCCATATTATATACGTTCGGGCGTTCTCGAATCTCGCGTTCGTTCGCGCAAATAATAGAGTTGCCACACGCAATGTTTTTGTGGGATTGTATCATAGATAATTTTATTGGCAATTTATTGGTGTTCGAAGTTTTATTTAGTGTGTTTTCTTATTAGGGTGGGTTAGCAGGTGTTTTGGAGTGTGGGTAAATATAGAAAAAAATGTTTTAATTCAACTTTTACTATTAGGTCTACATGAAGAATAAAGTTTAGTTAGTTATTTGTCAGTCAGTTGTGTTAAATTACATTTTTTACTAACTAGTAACCTGTACCTCTACCATGAGTTGACATAGTTAAATCGTCTGACGTAACTACAATAGTAAACGTGAATAGTTCTTAACTTTCACGAGATTATTTACCGTGAATGACGTATCTATCGTCGAATAGTTATAAACATATGTCAAAATTAGAACTCATGGTGTAAAAATTGTATGGTTACTACAGCGAGTGTAGTATAGTTTACTATACGTTATCTACTGTAGTATACTATAATGCACCTCATGGTAGGCTTTTTAGTTCCGCTACGGCACACTAGGGGCACTGTACGAAATTTCATACAAACCGCTTACTACAATCGCTAGCGAGTATCGTGTGCGTAAACTCATGGTAGACCTACTGTATGGAAGGAGTATGAGGCAATAGTGTTTGAAATTTGAATCGAGGTGTCTCGGGTTCTAATTATTTTGTGCTAGCTTTCCACCCGCGGCATCGCCCGCGCAGTCAAAGAAACACCCGCATAGTTCCCGTTCCCGTGGGATTTCCGGGATAAAACGTATCCTATGTCCTTTCTCGGGTGTCAAAATATCTCTATACCAAATTTCATGCAAATTGGTTCAGTAGTTAAGGCGTGATTGAGTAACAGACAGACAGACAGAGTTACTTTCGCATTTATAATATTAGTATGGATTATTTCAAGATTCCAGATATTTCTTATATTTTATGAAGATACGATATACATGGTATATCTGTATGGCAACTGCATAGTTAAGTAGATTCTATGGCTCCAAGAGTAAATAAATAAATTATGTATTCATCAAGACAAAATCATATACGTTGATGATGAATGATGACGACCTATATCTTAACTAAATTTACCTACATTATTCTAGTGCTTAAAAATGTTTAAAGGCATCCCCCGAAAGCCTTCAAGCATGGTGACCCTACGATCGACAAATTTAGATTGGCCTCCCTCGCGTTACTATATTTTTATGACATAATAGTTGCTATTGGTGCCTGTTTAGAGGTCAGATTGTGCTGGCTGCGTGGCAATAGGCTGATAACGCTGACTTGTGAACCGAGATACGGAGTAATTGATCAGATTAGGCGACTTTGATTAATTTAGTTTTATGTGTTTTTGAACGTTGTTTACCAAAAAAGTTGCTACGTTCGACGATACGTTCTTAGAATTTTTTTAAACAAAAAATGAACCTAGCGGTAAACTAGCTCATGAAAGTTTAACTACGCTAATTGCATTCCGAATACTACGAATTTTCTAGGACTAGAACGAAAACAACATAAAAACTCACTCATGTGTATATTAGAGCAAAATAATAGAACATACTTTCGCGCGATGTCATTGACTATCTATGATAGGGGAATGTGGCGCTGTGACGAAAATTGCAGCCAAAATCGAAACGTCAAACGTCAAAACGCGCGCCAAACGATAAGCGATCTTACTTCTCTACGTGTAGCGGTTCAAATCGCGCGAATTCGAAATCAGTTAGCGCGTTCGAATTCAAAAATGACTAGTCGAGCCTAATGACAAGGTTAAGTATGAAACGCAAAGAACTGGTTCTCATTCGCTCGGCCGTTAGCACAGACAAAAAATGTCCGCCATCTTGGCGGCCGGATGATGACTTCTTGCTTTTAATAAACGCGGATACGTGATGTAAGACGTTTTCACAAGAGATTTGTCCAATGTAAATTGTTCCTAGAACATTAGGTGATCAGTGAATTTTGCATTTTAGAAAGTATACGGAGATAGTTTGTGGAAGGGGGTTTAATGGTCGTAGAATGGAACGTAACGAACTACGTTCTTTTTTTATTTACTTTTAATTAATAAGAAAGTCAATACGTAGTACATATTTAATTGTAATTATATTATTTTTACTGTTATCTAGGATGACGATTTGAAAGTGCTTCTTAATTAGTTGGATGAATAAATATTTGAGTATAATCGTGATTCGTTGTTTTATTTCTCATCATCACCTTTCATTGATGCTGTACTGTGGCTATTCATACCTAGATGTTGTTTGAAATTATACCTATCTATATTTTTTATTAGTTTTCCACTTTTAACGTACCTACTATAAATATTTAAATAAATATATTGTGAAGATGTTGGCAATAAAAAATGAAAAATAGTTATTGAGAAGGGCGGTGCATGTACCTAAATGTTGTTTTTGAAAGGTTCCCAAAAATTACTGATCAGATTTTAACAATTTCTTCACGAAATCATCGGAAAGCATTTAGTTTTTCAACTTAAAAAAGATTTTTATTCTTATCATTTACACACGTGGTCAATTATTGAATATAAAACTGTCATACTTTCATTGATTAGAATTTAGTATCACCCTCACATTTCCCTGTGAATTTAATATGCTCCCGATTCATAATTATGTCTTTCCATGTCAAAATAACCTAAATCTACACGAAAAACGTCAATTATTCCCGCCAAAAGTCACATAAAAGCGAATGTCGTTCTAAAAACCATACATACCCATACCCATACCATACCGGTATTCGCAATAATTGGAAAGGCACGCCAGCCAAAGTTTCGTTATCGTTATAAGTTATCGTTATTCGGGGCTCGCGACACGTACGTTTTTTAAAACCGATATTGAAGTCGGTCACGGAAGCTTTGGACAAGAGCTTAGACTATATTTTCAACCGAAATAAAAAAATAGGGCAGTTTTTTTGTTTTTAGCTCAGAAATTTCAACTGGATGAACTCATATTGATGATTATTTTTAATTCGATAGCTTAAGCCTTCCCTTTGCTTCCTGTTGTATATAGACTAACCAACACTAACATTAGGTGAACCTTTTCCTATAACACATTTGATATTTTGTATGTTTTAAGTAATAGAAATACAAACAAACATACATCCTACTAATTTTAGATATAAATGCGAAATTTTGTAAGGATGTGTATGTGTGTGTTTGTTACTCTTTCACGCAAATACTACTGAACAGATTGCAATGAAATTTAGCACACATATAGAGGATAACTTGTATTAACACATAGGATAGGTTTTATCCCCGAAATCCCACGGGAACGGGAACCATGCGGGTTTTTCTTTGAAAACGTGGGTGAAGCTGCGGGCGGACAGCTAGTCTTAAATGTCTTATAACATAAATTTCATAATAGGTAGCCTCAAAAACTGCGTTGGCATAAAGTTGGCAAAATCCATTTTCCATTTAATTGCAACGAATATAATACTACAACCACTTCCACTCTGCGTTACCTACTACCACACAAACACAAACAAATAAAACATCCAGTATTAGGTACCAAAATGTACCTAGCTCTTAGTCTATTCTAACCTTAGTCACAACTAGGATACCTACAACCTAGATATAAACTATTAGTCATTTGTTTACACGAGTCATTCAAAATCGTGCCTCGATTTTTAATCAGTCGTTAATTAATGTAAGTTCTTAAATAATGCAAAATACTAATTATAAATTTAAATGCGTATAGTGTAACTAGGTAAGGTTATTTTTGTTATAGGTACAAAGTTTTTAGGATTAATTTTCAAATATTACTGTTCAGCTTACACTAAAATTCGTCACCTTATGTCACAACAGTATACTAATGGGACTTAGGTACCTACTTCTTCAAATAGAGGAGTAACTAAGTAAATATATTATGTACAGCATTTTCTGTCATCATTATCAATTATCATATTATGCAGCCCAAATATGTACTGCAGTGATGTTTTTATGGTTCAGGCTATTATCACGTCATGACTCATGTCGTCAAATGTCGGTTCGCATAGGTACTAACCGAAGAGACAATATTCAGTCCTTTTTAATAATGTTTGAACTCATTTTTTTAATTCGTCATCGCTTTAACAATTTACTTTAGGTACTATTGGTTATATCTTTATTCAGTATAGGTAATAGACTATTTTCTATCCCGAGTTTACCCAATCAAAGCCGCTAGTATTCAAATAAGTAAAGATTATAAATCGTAAGAAGTGAAACTTCTTTATGACCTTATTTTTCAAAAAATAATTTACTATATGCAACTTTACAGAAATACGCCAATTACGCGTGGTAGGGATAAAAACAAGATGGCGCGTAACGGAAAAATGTCACGCGTAACGAAAAAATGTTACCTACCTACACTAAATTTTGTTCCAACCCCGATAAAGAAGTTTCACTTTAAAAATACCCCGTTGGATTACATTCCTATAACACGTAACTTCAAATGTAAACGTGAAGCGCTTGTAAATTAAATTTGAGGGCATTGTCACCAGCCTGTAACCTAAGCACATGTGATTAAATAAACGAATTAAAAATGGCGCCGGTGCATTGGCGCGCTGTCAGTGTTAAGCCTAAACGAACACCATAGACATGATATAAGTGTAGTATTATATTATCTATCATATAATATACATGTGTGACATAACATGGTTGTAATGTTTTGAAATTTACATACAGATATCTAATAGGTAGGTACTTATAATAGATTTTTTAGCAGGTGACGTTTTGAGAATTTTCTTGGACTAGGTAGGTACAACGATTCTTTTTATCCCGCTTTATCAGCTTCACCTGTATATTTGTATGCTTGTACTCCTTTAGAGTCAATTTTGGCTGACTTTAAACAGATTACAGAGTGTCATAAAAAACAAATCTATAACAGAGACTGAATACTAATATTATAAAGCTGAAGAGTTTGTTTGTTTGTTTAACGCGCTAATCTCAAGAACTACTGAACCGGTTTGAAAATTTCTTTCGGTGTTAGATAGCCCATTTATCGAGGAAGGCTATAAGCTATATAATATATATATCATCATGCTAAGACCAACAGAAGCGGAGCCACGCGGCTGAAACCGCGGAGCGAAACTAGTATCATTCTATCTTCGACGTCCTACGAAGTCGCGGGCAGAATTAAAAACTTAACCACATCAATTATAAATTATAATAGATATTACTGAATACGACATAAAACTGAAACAATAGCAAACATTTCCACCGATCGTTATATGCGGCAAAAAACATTAGAATGACAAAAAGCAGTAAATTGAAAACCGAAGCAATTAGCTCTAATCGCCACCTGTCATGCTACGGGCTGCCGAATATAGACTAAAATAGCCTAACTTTTAGGGTTCCCTACCGAAAGGGTTAAACAGGACCCTTTTATCAGGCGAAAGATGTAGGTTCGAATCCTGTAACGTGATCGAATGTTCTATTCTTTAAAAAAATCTCATTTATGAAAGCATTTGACCCTTTTTCCTATTCCTAAGACTTCGTTGTCTGTATGTCTGTACGTCCTGTCACAAGGCTGTATGTATCTCATGAACCGTAATGCGTACAAACAGTATTAGAAGTTTACAGAGATGATAATATTATATTTCTGTAATAAAAAGTCGAGAGTAAACAACGGTTGGCACGGTCATAAAACGGATGTGTAACCAAAGTTATACTCTGTTGTCTAGCTTATTCTACGGAACCCTTTAGTCATTTAGTGTCACAAGTCCGACTCGCACTTGACCGATTTTTTAAATTTTTAAACCCCGCTATTCGGCCAGCGATCGATACTAACAAGGAATGTGCACTATGCTTTATGTAGGGTAAGGTTGCTCAAGTCGTACCCCCTAAGGAAATTATGCTATAATATTCACGACAATTGAAATAATACAAAATAATCTACATTTACTGAATATTTATTTAGTTGTCTATTATTAAAAAATCACAGAAACTTACAATGTTAATATTAAAATATATATTTTAACGTTTTTCAAAAACATACCTTCGGTACGATTAAGGCGCCTAGTTGCCTAATTCGTACCACATACAGCCTAAGTCGTACTTAGAAAATACACTTTAGTGAAGATATAATAAACTATATAGAAAAATTCTTAATAATAAGAGATCAATTTTAAGTAAGTTAAAATTACAAATAATTCAGTCTGAGATTAACTTAAGCATATTATTTGGTAATTATTTTAGTGAATAACAAAATCTTAGACCTAAATAGAAATAAGTAACACGGAGAACTGGAAAGATATAAAAATAATGCTTAGAAAATTATTGAGATTGAACACAGATATTCATTAAATGCTGTGCCAGTATCTCTTCCATATCTGGTGGCATATCGTTAGGTCTTCCAAACTTTGTTCTTATATTCAAATTTTTTAAATGTCGTCTCAGTGTAGGTTTCGGTATATTAAATCTTCTGCAGGCTTCATTAAATCCTATTTCTCCACTCCGATGTTTCTGTAAAGCTTCATCAATATCTTCTTGCTTCCAAGTATTATACTTTCTCTTCTCCATATTTATTACCTGGTGAAGAGTTATGTAAATTATTAGACACATTATTTGCAATACCTAAGTCGTACCGGTACGAGTAAAGAATTTATAACAGGTACGACTTAAGCAGCGGGATCTTTGAGGTTGAAAAATAAAATTACTAACATAACCTAAAAATTTTCTCCTGTTTGAGTATGCCCAAACGATTGACAGATAAGCATTAAAAATCGTTGTAAACAAAGACAAAATATAAAGATAACATTCCTGCCGTAAAAAAGCTTATGAATGAGTCGTTAATTTTACATGAAAAGTGATAAAAAACTTACTTTTTGAATTATTTTCGCTGCACGAAGCCGACCGCCTGACCACTTGTTTACGCTTGCTCGCGCGACTAAATAGTTCACGTTAACAACACTAGATGGCCCAATTCAATGGTATCAGACGAGATATTGGTGGGGTACGACTAACGCCGTGGTACGACTTGAGCAACCTTACCCTACATTTGTTGCTTTAATGTAGGGTCGTTCTATTTAGGAAATTCATTTTTAATGTGCACTGTTTAATCGATATTGTCTCTGGTTTTTGGTGACGGTTTTATATTAACTTTTAAGGTTATAGTAATGTCGCCGTTATCTGGTTGAATCTGTTATTTGATTGAATGACTAGCGCGTTTATTGAATGACGACATTCAATTGTATATCAGCTGTTGATTGTTGAGTAATTGTACTTGTAGTAATTTAGGTACATCAATATACGAAAATTGCAAAAAAGGCATATTGGCCAATACATGCATGCAATGGCATTCAATTTTGTTAAATAATGTAATTATTAATTAATATTCCTCTATATATAAACCAAGTTATCGTGTTTAATTTCATAAAAATAAATACAATAAAAATCTACTTCTACAACCAAAAACTCTGTTTAGAAAATTTTGCGGTTAAAAAACTAAACAAAATTAATTTCAAACAAATTTATAAATTTAATAGTACCTGTACACATGGCGTACCTATCTGTAACATGAAGAGTAAGTACCTCAATATTTTTACCACAATATTAGAAGTACACGCAAGCGAAGCCGCGGGCGGAAAGCTAGTTAATAATTAGCATATTTGTTATGAGGGGACGCCCGGACGCCCCGACACACATTTTTATCAATGAATGACAACCCGAATTGTTTATTCAAATGTATGACGAATATTTGTTACTTTACTATAGGTACGTGTGTATGTCGTCATACGACCTCATCTATCATGTCGTGAAAGTTTCGTCAGAATCGGTACAGCCGTTTCAGAGATCATGTTGTGCAGACAGACAGAGAAAAATGTTTAGAAAACGTTTCTATTATTTTTCTTTTTTTTATTTGTTTTAGTTATACATATAAGTACATAATATACCTAGTTAGATACTTCAGTCAATGACGTTAATACTTAATAATATGAAGTCAAATAGATAGGTATAGGTGTTGATGATTACAGCTAATAGAAAAATTAAGTTTATTGTTGTGAGAGTTTATTTACTACAAGTTTACTACCTACGCTGCTGTCTATCTTAGATGGCTTGACAGATATTAACACAACTCTGAGGTGTCGATAGATTTTGTGTGTGCATGATTGTTAAATCACATCTAAGGAAGCTTTTCATTAGTGGATTATTACAGATTTAATAATCCTCTCAATACCTTCCTTACATCTCATACACAATCTCAATTGTCAAGGCTTACACAAAAATTAAAAAGAAACGCCATCGAACTTTCAAATGAGCAAAACGTAATATTCAAAACAATTCAATAACTCCACATTACACCAGCATAACTATCAAATCTCTGAATAAATTTCCGTGACGAAAACAATAAGCAAAACTATTAAATCATATCAGAAACCTACAAAACTTGAATGAAAATACACCATTATCGCCTTACTAAACTCGAGTAGAAGCTAAAACATAACGTTACAAAAATATCACTAGTAGTTCGTCAACCCGAAAATGACATGTTCACTCAAGTTTCCACATAAAAATAATAAAAACGATGCATTATAAGGGCGATAATCGCGTGTAAAGCCACCCGATCATAAAGAAGTTAGCGACGTATATTGCATTTTGCACGCGCGAACTAGGAATGCGATCAACTCGCGGCAACTTCACGCCAATGCAATCAAGTTCATAGATTAAGATTGGCGTTCCAGTAGCATAAATTACCTATAACTGTAATTAAATCGCGTCGCATTTGAAACACGACGGACAACTTACCTTATAGAGGCTATGCTGTAGTCCATATGCACTCGGACACAAAACGTTATCTCTCCAAAAATATAGTTCACTAACACTTAACTAGTTTATATCTATTTTGCACTATGACATCACAATGAGTTTGTATGTAAGGCACTATGTCTAAGGTCTAGATCACAAAATTGAGCAATTAAAAAAATAGTTTGCGTTTGAGGTCATCGAACGTAGGTCGCGATTGGCGAGGTAAATTCAAAAGTTTGTATAAAGTTTGCTGTTTGAATTCGGTAAGATTCGGCTCCGGGGCGGGGTCCATTCGTATTTTCGTATGTTTTAGTGTTTGATGAGCGCGAGGCGCGTGCGGGGCCGCTCGCGCGCAACTGAAGATTGTCGTAGGTTAAGTTTAGTAAAAAACACCGCTACATCAATTTTCCGCGGGCAGGCAGACACAGTTTCACCGCGCCAAAAAATTTTCCCACCTTACATTTTCACAGTATCGGTCGTCGAGGTTGTTTTGACAGATCCATGAATAACAACCATGTGTACTATGGAATATGGAGCGCGTAGATGGCGCTGCGACCGCGAGAAAAAAGGCAATGTCCAACTGAACGAACTAGCAACGCGCGTAAACACAACGAAATTACTGAATGCAACTTTTCATTATTTTATTTCGCTATGCACCGGCCGACGTCACCCAAATAGCGGTCGCGGGGAGCTATGTCCGTCTCTTTCCCGCGGGCGGAGCGCGGGAATTTGTTTTTCGAAAACGTCAATGTCAAATTTGAATTTTCGAGGTGCGTTCGGTAATTATTGGAAAGAATGTGTATATTTGCGTGTGTTACGCAATGCGCGTTGCATAGACCGTGCATACGTGCACAGAACCGCATTTGTACTGAGACTAGATGACATTCACAGAGGCTTAACTCAAGTTCAGACGGATGCGGCGTCAATAAACTAGCCGATGCGATGTTTGAACGTAATTTTATATCGGCATTACACGTAGGAAGTTGCACTAATATCGAACTTTGTTACAACTACGTTTAATGTCTCAAAGGTACACAAAACACCCTTTGTTAACGATCTTCATAAAACAAGTGTATAAAATATAACGTTATTTCTTTGTCTATTATTAAATTTGTAAAGTTAACAGAAAAATTGCAATGCATTCAAAATATCTAGGTTATACACCAGTTAAATGAATACCGTATGACATTTTCATGAATCGGCCCTAATTAATCAATTTAGCTTATTTTAGACAATTAATTTGGGGCATATTTAATGCCTAGACACGTCTTTTGATATAATTTACAAAATTACAATCTATCATGTAATTGCATGCATAGTTTTTAGGGTTCCGTACCTCAAAAGGAAAAAACGGAACCCTTATAGGATCACTTTGTTGTCCGTCTGTCCGTCCGTCCGTCCGTCCGTCCGTCCGTCCGTCCGTCTGTCAAGACCCTTTTTCTCAGGAACGCGTGGAGGTATGAAGCTGAAATTTATATCAATTACTCAGGTCTACTGTCCCTTGAAGCTGTGAAAAAATCAAACTTCTAAGCCAACACAATCAAAAGATACAGCCGTTTATGCCGCAAATTTTCGACACTTGCAAGGGAATCAAAACCTACAGGGTGCTTCCCGTGAACTCAGAATCTTGAAATTTGGTACGAAGCAACGTCTTATAGCATAGATAAAGGAAAAATTACGAAAACCATAAATTTTTAGTTACATCACATAATATATTTTTTTTTAATAATTTTAAACTTACTACCCATTTCCTCATAAACGCGTAGAGGTATTAAATTTAAATTCATACCAAATACTCAGGTCTATAAGCTGTAACCTTAGCCTTTAAGCTGTAACAAAATCAAACTTCTATGTCAACGCAATCAAAAGAAACAGCAATTTAAGCTGCATATTTTGAAACTCGCAAGTACTCGCAAGGGAATCAAAACCTAAAGGGTACTTCCAGTCGACCTAGAATCTTGAAATTTGGCATGAAGCAACGTTTTATAGCACATATAAAGGAAAAATTCCGAAAACCTTAAATTTTTAGTTACAATACAAAATATATATTTATTTTTTAATAAATATAAACTTATTACTTTTTTCCTCATGAACGCGTAGAGTTATCAAGTTGAAATTCATATCAAATATTTAGATCTAATTGCCTTTAACCCGTGAAAAAAAAAATTGCAGGTTTGTACGGAACCCTCGGTGCGCGAGTCCGACTCGCACTTGGCCGGTTTTTTTATAATATTTTATACATTAACATAACCTGACCGACATGTTTGAAATCTTTATACATAAGTACCTATTTCAATGAAAAAATAATGAGCTCAAATAAAATTTTTAATTAACAACAACAGAAGTAAATAAATGCATATATAACATTATCCCATAAATATAATTTAAATTAAACATTAAAAATAGGTTATTTTCCCAGTCTCTGCATCTATGTATTTCTAGATAGAAACTCAGTCATATGAAATTGAGAGTGACCTGCCTAGGCAACATCTGTTGCTAACTGGCTAGAATCATTTGCGTTTTAGTTCGAAAACTCTTAATTTTCATTTAATTCTGATTTTGTATCTGCATCTACGAACTTTGCAAAATATAATGTACCAAAAGATTTCGTAAATAAATGTATATATAAGCAAAAAATGTACAAAATTACACCTAATCTTTTATACTGTTAATATAAAAAGGATACCTAATTTACATAAAATGTACTCTGTACAAAAAATTAATATTCACACAATAAGGAAAACAATTGCCAAAATTTATGATGATTCTTTTTTATTTCAAGGCTTTGTGGTTTTCCTGTTTGACGAAATATGTATTGTTTTCATTCCAGGATCAATACAAGAGAGATAAATTTAACATATATCTAAAACTGAAACTGATTCAATATATCAAAAAACTCTTAAAATATTATTTTACTTTCATTTCCATTTTCATGAATGAAATCATATCAATATCTACGCTCAACATTAAAAAAAAGCATTTCTTTACGTAACGCAAACGGTACGCCTTGCACTATGCAAAGCTGTAAGAAAAAAAAAAGCAATCGATTCGTCCTGACAGCCTGCTGTCATTCAAACATCTCATTCCAAATTCAAATGGCGCGGCATCCGAATTTAAAATTGGAACCGTGCGAATTTCGGCTTCATTTTCATTCAGCGAAAGTAATTTGCTTTTTTTTCGCTTCGTCCTGCCAAATGCATTCGGCCTCGGTGAGGTGTCATTGACCCCGTGTATTCGGGCGACGTCCATTTAAGTTGGGAAAGGTCAGGCTTGTGTGTACGTTGTGCATGTGTGCGTCAGCTTTTACTTTCGCTGTTATTCGAAAATGGAATACGATTTTCCTTTTTTCGACCGTCTGGAATTTAACGATACGCAATTTGAATATACTAAATGGAGGGACAAATGGAGTTGTATGGACATTGGTGTTTGTTAATACAATTAATGAAGAGGATAAACCTAATTTGGTCATATTAAAATGTATTAAAGAGCAATTGCAAACCATTTATATGATGCAATTTTGACAGTGTCTCTCATCAAAATACTAGAAGACCAAGTTTTGACTTCAAACATTAGTTCAGTAATTAGTACCTACATATTCATAATAATTAAGAAACGTTATACAATTTAGACTTATTATAACTTATAATTTATCTATAGGTAGTTCGCCCAAATAACAACCGTAAGACAACCGCTGTTCACCCGAAATTCCTTATCTTATCAACAATTTCGTGTCACTGACCTGCCAATTCTGCACAAATTGAGAAAGGTCATGGTACGATATGTCCGTCCCGCTCTCACACATGGCTAAATGCTTATCAAGTGCATCTGTCTCTTTTCATTACGGTACAATGATCCGTTGACGCAGGTGGTAAAGTGTCATAATTATTTGAACTGGTTTCAATGCCTTAAAGTTCTTTATATGTAGGTATGAATTGACTGATTGTGTGTATTTTTAGGTTTTACGCTTAATTCGGTCAATGGAGATAAAGTTTTAATAACAAGAAGCTAATTAAAGTACTTTTAATTATATAAATATTTCAAAGTGAAAGACACAATCTTTTGAACGTAATCTTCTTTTAATCATTAATGCATGACTGTGACTAATCGCGTGTAAAAACTGAAGAAGTTTCATAAAAACTTTCCCTTTACTTTTCTCCCTACAGGAGATAATGTCCAAAAATACTTCACTACGTACTCGCCTATACTATGGAGGGAAGCTTCGAACAAAAGTCAGTCTTCAGTCAGTCATTACTTTATGTAGATTGGAAGAATATCGATTGAACACAATCTCAAACATTTATTTATTCAATTAGACTTCTTCTAAAAGCACTTTTGAATCCTCATAACATAATATTTTAACGTAACTTACGTCAGCGTGAATATATCAATATTTATAGCCTATCCTTCCTCGATGAATGGGCTATCTAACACCGGAAGAATTTTTCAAATCGGACCAGTAGTTCCTGAGATTAGCACGTTCAAACAAACAAACAAACAAACTCTTCAGCTTTATAATATTAGTATAGATTTACCACCGAACAGTGGATAAGAAACGATATAATTTTTTTCTCAATAACATACATATTTGACAAGGAAATAGGTGACAACACATCTATGATCTACTGAAACAGTCCCAACTACTATAATATGTATTATCTATCCTTGCGTAACAAGCCCACACAAACATTGTGATTCATTTGTGAATGACACAAAGGAAACATATCGGTGAACACACGTTCTGTGAATATAGGATTAGTGGGATATTTTTATAAAGGTGAAAGATGAAAATATGAAATAAATATTCAAATCAGATGAGTATGTACCTACACAATTTAGTACCTATAATAATACTTTTTTTTTCTTTGAAAATAAAAGTCATTAAAAATTAAAAACACGTTTTAGAAAATGTAGATATTATTCCCTAACTCTGTTTTTATTTGTTCGTAATTAGTACATGGATATGTATTATAGTTCCGTAGGTATGAATATTCATTCATTATTTCATTACCATCAATGGCATTTTAAAGTACCCACCTATGTATTGACATTTCACGCATATCCGTACAACAAGTTTATATTCTATGATCTATAGGACGTAATAAATGTACATATTATTATGTACAAAATTAGAGAAACCTAATTGTAACTCGCGACTTTGTCGTCATACTTATATAATGTGTGCATGCAACTACCTACTTTTAATTTCAATGAACATTTTTAATTATATGATAGACACAGAAATTTTAAATACTTATTTCTGTGCACCGTTGTGGGTATAGTGCACTTCGAAGACGAATTTCTTGAGATTTCTTAAAACATTGTTTTAAATCAATAAATTATCTACTTACATTTTTTAACGTGATTACGTTTTTAAAATCGTTTTAGTCGGGTGACATGTTCAGAAACTTGTGTCACACCAAAACCTCACGAGCGCGATCGCAGGTATAACGAGAGAGAGACGGACCGATCTCCCGTCTCATCTCGAGCGCTGCCACTGCATTATGTTATCACGTAAACATCTCGATCGTAAACCTACTTTACAAACAACCAATTTTTTTAATATAAGTTTCTTTATAAAACATATCATACTTATCTACAACATGTAGAGAAACAATATGACAGTAAGTATAAGTCATTTTAGAAATCTGAACACTTTTTACTTACAAATGTATAAAATTTTTATTAAATCCCGCAAATTCTAAATTATTGGTCACCTTCAAACACATCAAAATATTTGTCTTAATTTCGTGGGATTACAAGAATTTGGCAGTTGTAGCCGAAAATAAGGAAATTGATTAAGAAAATTAATTCACTTGGCGGTAAATACAATTAATGATCTGTATACGAATTCTTGGTACATAATAAGGAAATGAAATCACAATTTTGGGTTTTGACACAGTTCACAAAAATTTAACCAAAAATACTACCTACATACCCTACCCTACTACATTATGTTTACTTACGTATTTTTAATATTAATTTTTAGGGTTCCGTACCTCAAAAGGAAAAAACGGAACCCTTATAGGATCACTTTGTTGTCCGTCTGTCCGTCCGTCCGTCCGTCTGTCAAGACCCTTTTTCTCAGGAACGCGTGGAGGTATGAAGCTGAAATTTACATCAATTACTCAGGTCTACTGTCCCTTGAAGCTGTGAAAAAATCAAACTTCTAAGCCAACGCAATCAAAAGATACAGCCGTTTATGCCGCAAATTTTCGACACTTGCAAGGGAATCAAAACCTACAGGGTGCTTCCCGTGAACTCAGAATCTTGAAATTTGGTACGAAGCAACGTCTTATAGCATAGATAAAGGAAAAATTACGAAAACCATAAATTTTTAGTTACATCACATAATATATTTTACGGAACCCTCGGTGCGCGAGTCCGACTCGCACTTGGCCGGTTTTTTTAAGCTATTGCATAGCTTTTATCTCAGACTTTGAGCGCGGCGACCGAATGTAAAAATTCCGTAACGAAAAAACCTAACACCCCCCCACTCCAACCGGCACAGCGATGCGATGCTATGCTAATAGCTTTACCGCGGCAGTCCTCGAGCGCCACACGTTTATCTATATTCTAATATTATAAAGGCGAAAGTTTGTAAGGATGTATGGATGTATGGATGTATGGATGTTTGTTACTCTTTCACGTAAAAACTACTGAACCGATTACAATGAAATTTAGCACACATATAGAGGGTAACTTGGATTAACACATAGGATAGTTTTTATCCCGGAAATCCCACGGGAACGGGAACTATGCGGGTTTTCCTTTGCAAACGCGGGCGAAGCCGCGGGCGGAAATCTAGTTTTTGTTATATTTTTGTGTATTAGTTTTTATGGATGAAATACCTGGAATATGCTTGCAGAAAAACTATTAGCAATTTATAAAAATCTCGCGTCGTGTTTGTATTTACATTCCTCGGAAACGGCTGGACCTATTTTTATGTTTGTGTAAAGATAGCTATTGTATTAGATGGTAATCGTAAAGCATACAACTTATAAACCACCAGATAATTATGGTGACCTGACAGAACGTTTGCTTGGTCAGCTAATTTTTTATAGTTGTTTGGGTTATGGGCTATAGTAGGGGAGAGCGGGGATGAAAGTCACATTTTTAACTTTTTTTATGTAACTTCCAAAATACGTTGTTTAGGAATGATATTTGTATACCAAAAGGTAGTGTAATTATTCTGTTACAAAAGAAATAAACGTATTTTTGTGTAATATTATCAGTTGTAGAAATATTTTGTATTTTCACTCTAAAGAAAAATGTGACTTATAACCCCGGGTCAGGGATGGTTGTCACAATGCCTAGGGTAGGTAGTCACATACTAAATAACAGGCAATTTATAAATAGAAAGTCACACTTTGGTCTTATAATTTTACGGAATAGTTTTTAATTAAGAACTCTTAACCAAATGAAACCGTGTCTACGGTCTTTATTTCATTCTGAATATTAATCAATCACAATTTTAGCAAACAATAATAATCGTGAGTCAATATAGAGTCATCAAGGAAAGATGGACTTCCAGCAGGTTTGTTAGGGTGATTTTCCGGTGTTGATTGAAAATTTACGTCTAAAACAAACAACCTCAAAACGTAAATAAAGTCATCTCGCATACAGGGGGCTGGTTGATATGTGACAACCAGCCCCCGAAAATTTGTGACAACGAGCCCCATAACACGTTTTAGGAAAATAAAATTGAAAATAAATTCCGATCAATGAATATCTAAAAAACTATACTACGATATTATAAAACACATTTCATCATCATCAAATGACTTGAAAGATTATTACTGTAAAACAAGAACGTATAATTACGAGGTTCGACACAGCAGCACAAAAATTTACTTTTGCTGTGCGAAAACAATAAACACGTGTGAGGCCCTCACGGCAGATCGGAGCGGTCTGACGCGAAGTTGGGACAGCGTTTTCACTGTATCGCTCTTGCCACGCTGTTCAACAGACTTATTCGATAGTTCAGTTTTGTGTTAAGACCGCTGTGACAACCAACCCGTGAGACAACCAAACCCGGTCTCCCCTATGTACTAGCTTTAAGCCCGCGGCTTCGCCCGCTTTCTCTAAAACCTAATAAATTATATACTAAAACCTTCCTCTTGAATCACTCTATCTATTAAAAAAAAAACCGCATCAAAATCCGTTTCGTAGTTTTAAATATTTAAGCATACATAGGGACATAGGGACAGAGAAAGCGACTTTGTTTTATACTATGTAGTGATATTGTATGTCACATTGTATATTATGTATATGCAAATTTGTTACCTACTCTTACGCAACAGATGACCACATCTAGGTATACGAAATCAAACACAGTGATAGACAGTCCGAATAAGTTGATTTGATGATGATGATGATATTAATATGAATTTTGTATGAATAAGTTGCATGCTGTTAATAACGGCTGAACATGCTGAAAAACTAAATTATTAACATCTCTGTATGTACCATGTTTTTTGGCAAATAAATGAATTTTATCAAATTCAAATTCAAATGTAATGGTGATGAATTATTCTTTTCATTTTTTAAGTGAAACTTCTTATGGCAAGTTGAGAGTCGCGTCATGGCAATACCGTCACGTCATGGAGAGGCGACGATTTTGGTATCTCGAATCTTGCTAAAAAAGTTTCACTTCTGACACGTGTGCTCGGCACACACGCTCTTTTTTCTTTGTTAGGATAAACGAACTGGTGATTCGCCCATGAGCATTTGCAAAGGTAGGATCTCTGTATGGTACATAATATATTATGCTTTGCCACAGCTTTGCCCGCTCATTTGACGATATTATATTGTTTCGGATAAGAAATGGATTAAAAGGATAACATTAAGTAACATACATTGAAACTACACAGTAATTGAATGAAAATTTTACAGTAATAAGATTCGGTAGTGAAATAATTAATATTTATCTGTCTATTTGAAATCTATGCTATATAAATATATTATAAAGCTGAAGAGTTTGTTTATTTGAGCGCGCTAATCTCAGGAACTACTAGTCCGATTTCAAAATATTTTTCAGTGTTACATAGCCCATTTGTCGAGGAAGGCTATAGGCTATATCATCACGCTAAGACCAACAAGAGCGTAGTACTGCGGGTAAAACCACGGGGCACAGCTAGTTATACAATAAAACGATTTTTGTGTTAGGTTTTAGGCTTTAGTTCTTCAGTAGGATAAGTTAGTTAGAGGTAAGTACTATTAATATAGTTGTTTAAACATTTTAGTAAATAAATTTGACATTGCGCATAGAGCAACACACGAGTGGATTATTGATAAAAATGCTATCACTCGCATTTGGTGATAACGGTTATCAGCTAATTTAGAAAATATTGTCCTGGTCTGGTCGACGACCTGGGTTAGGGCTACGAACCGTGGTTTTTCCTAGTCAACGTTTTACATTACTTAACTGGATTGTTCGAATTGTTATGTTTTTGGAAAGTAAATGCTTTTAACGGATTTTAAATGATGATTATATATTATCATACATACTTGCTATTAAGAGGTCAGGAGAGATATTGAAAAAGTCTTATTTATTTATTTATTTATAACACTTCATTGTACAAAACAATATAGGAAATGTGGTACAAATTAATGAGGTACAAAAATTTTGCACAATAGGCGGCCTTATTGCTACACAGCAATCTCTGCCAGGCAACCTGGTAGGAAAGGAAATGTGAGAAGAATAAGGATAGCGCAAAAATAAAAATTGAAGAAAGAATATATTAAAAAAAATCCTACATACTACATAAACTACATATACTGTACATAGATACTACATAGTTATATAAATATACTTGTATGTATTACACTAGGGTAGGGCGGGGCTAGTTGAGCATAGGGGCAAGTTGGGCAATCGAAATATCTCGCAAACTATTCACCATACGTATAGGCATCGTATGGCGGAAAGAAGGAGTCGCGGGAGGGGTAATCACCACGCGATCACTAGAGGCGGCTGGACGAACGAGTGAAGCGCCCGTGCGTTTTGTTAATTTTGTGCCCAAAAAGTAAAAACGTCGTTTATTGCAAGTTTTCGTCTATATTAATCAATTGTTGTCTGTTTTCAATCAGGTAAGTGTTAATCTTCCAGATAATTATTGTACTTTTGATATGTAGAGAGGTCCTGGGTATAACTCTTACGATTTTTTTATAACCTCACTTTTGTTCTAAAATTCCGGGTTGGGGTTAGTTGAGCTATAGTTGCTCAACTTACCCCACGACTCAAACAACTGAAGTAATTAATGTTTTATTTTTTGTTAGGATGCGGACTTACAAGAGGAAGACTACAAGATGTTCTTACACTACTGAAGATTTAAAAAATGCTGCAAAGGCTGTCAATGATGAAGAAAAAAGTGCAATTGCAACAGTGACAATGACGATTAAGTTGCTAAGATCTTATTAATATATTTTTTTAAGATATTTAAGTCTGATTTTAAACAGAAAGACTGAATCTAATCCTAAAGTTAGTCTTAAGATACGTTGATGTTTTGTTTATTCTATTTTCAGTTAATTATCCAAAGAAAATTATTTTAAGTTTTGTTTTTCTGTCACTAAGACTATATAAACTTACTTTCATTTTTGTCAATTGCAACAGTGACAATGACCATTAAGTTTCAAAGGTCTAATTAATATTTTTTTAAGATATAAGCTATATGGGTAATAATATAAACATTTAAGTCTGATTTTAAACAGAGAGACTGAATCTAATGCTGAAGTTAATCTTAAGATACGTTAATGTTTTTTTGATTCTAGTTTTGGTTAATTATTCAAAGAAAATTACTTGAAGTTTTGTTGTTCTGTCACTAAAAGACTATAAATAAAGAACTGATTGTCGAACACATATTTCACTTTTCAATATTTTTGTAGTTTTGTACTTTACTTGAATTTAAACGCATTTTAATTAATTATTTATAATGTAATTGTTAACATTCATTTCATCGTACAACTGCTGCAGTTCAGTTCAGCAGCTTTATTACTGAAAAAATATACCTTCCAAGCAACCAGCCATGTAAAGAAATATTTCCATATTATGTGAAAGTACCTAGAGATGTATCTGTAATTGTGTAAGATATGTTTAGGACAACAGACTGTAATTATTTCAGTTATAATTAGATTTAGTGCTTTTTCAGTATGTTGCTTTTTACAATGTTTTTTTTAATTTTGGTAAATACTTGAAATATATCTCCTGCATAGTTAGCTCTAAAAGAACACACAGTCTAAATACGGTCAGTAAAATATTATAATTTATCCAAACTGGCCGGCATTCATGCATTTACCTTACCATAAAAATATTCGTTATCAAGCGTCACTGACCTGCTCAATGGCAGACGCTATTATCACACGTTAATTAGTAAATTCTAATTTCATAACATAATTTATGTTGAAGTGATTGTTTCATGGACAGGAAAGTGATTTTAAACTGAGTTTGTTGTTTTAGTTGATGATACATGCTGTGTGGAAGATTGCACCTAGGTAATTATTAGTGTTGATCGTTATTGTTTTTTAATATCTAGTTTTGTATAGGTGTTTAGATATACATGACTAGCTGCTCCGCGCGGTTTCACCCCCGTGGCCCCATTCCTGTTGGTGTAGCGTGATGATATATAGCCTATAACCTTCCTCGATAAATGGGCTATCTAACACCGAAAGAATTTTTCAAATCGGACCAGTAGTTCCCGAGATTAGCGCGTTCAAACAAACAAACAAACAAACAAACTCTTCAGCTTTATAATATTAGTATAGATCTTACACTAAGTAGATATAATAGGTATGTATTAATGTAGAAATTGACATTTTTTTAGAGAAAAGATATGGTTATCATCTACATTTGTATCTATATCATTTAAGATTAAGAAGCATTACCATGGTATTAGTAGACTTTCTAAGAAATAATTTCAGGATCTCGATCGTTAATGTCTAATAATCAAAATTGTTGGTTGCTTGTTACTTGCTTGCTTGTTTGGTGTACAATTACTTTTAGGCAACATTTCAATTTCAAAATGTTTACTTTCAACATTTCTTTTTAATATACATACCTATTCGGTTCAGTTGGTAGTCAAATTTTATTGCATACACAACTGTAATCTGTCTGTCTGTCCTTTACGAAACCAATTTAAACCACTCACTACAAAAGACGAAATTTCTTCAAATCATTATTTATCGGATCTCGACTCGCACTTGACCGTCTCTTTAACAGGATATAAGCGTCTGTAAAACAGTTTCGTGGTCTTATCCAAAAAGTGGGAGCGAGATATCTATAGATTATCGATAAGACAGAAAGGGACAGATGCAATGAATCAGGGTTTTTCCTAGTCAACGTTTTACATTACTTAACTGGATTGTTCGAATTGTTATGTTTTTGGAAAGTAAATGCTTTTAACGGATTTTAAATGATGATTATATATTATCATACATACTTGCTATTAAGAGGTCAGGAGAGATATTGAAAAAGTCTTATTTATTTATTTATTTATAACACTTCATTGTACAAAACAATATAGGAAATGTGGTACAAATTAATGAGGTACAAAAATTTTGCACAATAGGCGGCCTTATTGCTACACAGCAATCTCTGCCAGGCAACCTGGTAGGAAAGGAAATGTGAGAAGAATAAGGATAGCGCAAAAATAAAAATTGAAGAAAGAATATATTAAAAAAAATCCTACATACTACATAAACTACATATACTGTACATAGATACTACATAGTTATATAAATATACTTGTATGTATTACACTAGGGTAGGGCGGGGCTAGTTGAGCATAGGGGCAAGTTGGGCAATCGAAATATCTCGCAAACTATTCACCATACGTATAGGCATCGTATGGCGGAAAGAAGGAGTCGCGGGAGGGGTAATCACCACGCGATCACTAGAGGCGGCTGGACGAACGAGTGAAGCGCCCGTGCGTTTTGTTAATTTTGTGCCCAAAAAGTAAAAACGTCGTTTATTGCAAGTTTTCGTCTATATTAATCAATTGTTGTCTGTTTTCAATCAGGTAAGTGTTAATCTTCCAGATAATTATTGTACTTTTGATATGTAGAGAGGTCCTGGGTATAACTCTTAGGCCGCCTTTACACCTGTAAGTTTTACTTACGTAAGTCACTTACGTAAGCTACTTACGATAAATTTTCAAGTGTAAACACTCGTTGTAAGTAACTTACTGTAATTTTTTACAACTTTCGTAAATTTAAAAATTACAAGTCTAAACGTGTTCGAGTTTGCTTACGGAAGCGACTCGCAGCTTATTGAATTATTTTGATAAGTTGAGAACTCACCAAAACAATGTCCTCTAAACAAAAACAAAATAAAATCTGGTCACCAAACGAGGTAGAAGCTTTAATTACCGCTTTTGAAGCACGTCCCATACTGTGGGACTACAAAAATAAAGAATACAAAAACCGCGTAAAAACAAATTCACTACATGTTGAACTTAGCGAAATGTTTAATACCACTCCAGATGAAATCATTAGAAAGTTGCATAATTTGAAAGGACAATTTAGCCAAGAAGTGACAAAATTAAAGAAAAAGAAGAGCGGCAGCGGTACTAACGAAGTTTATGTGTCAAATTGGCGGTATTTTAATGCCCTTTCTTTCTTGCTGCAAGGAAAGGAGTATCAAAGAAACGCGACTGATACTTTGGTAAGTTTATTTATTTATTTGAATATATTTCATTTTTAATATAAGTATTTAACTTGCATGTTGGTACTGCCATGAAACTTCACCTGCTGTTGACATAAAATATTCTCTTAGCTCTTCTCTTATTGTAATCGCTGCCACTGTAGGGTAATTATTGTTATTGGTATTTAACCCTACCATACTATCAGTAGGTAAGACTTCAATATCATCGCGGGATAAATATCCCTGAGAATTACTACTCGATGTTAAAAAATTATGAAGGGCTGCGATTGTCGATACCACACTTTGAACTTTTTCCGGACATAGTTCTATGGGCTTCCGAAGTATACGAAATCGGCTTGCCATTATACCGAAAACGCTTTCTACCATACGCCTGGCTCGAGAAAGGCGATAGTTGTAGACCCTTTTATCTATAGGTTGATTTGAATATGGATAGGGCTTCATTAAGTATTTCGACAAAGCAAATGCATCATCTGCAACTAATACATACGGTACATCGACTTGTCTTCCCTGGAGTGGTCGTGGTGGCGGTAGACTCAGGTTACCTGATTCTAATGCGGCATACAAAGCGGTGTTGTGAAATACTCCACCGTCAGATATACGGCCAATGTTGCCGCAATTCATGTATATTATTCTATAATTTGCATCAACCACAATCATTAAAACAACACTGTGTGAGCCTTTATAGTTAAAATAAAAAATAAAAAAAAAATAAATAAATAAACTGTGCTAGTGCTGCCACTATGCCCAGGAGCTTTGATTATGATATGTTTGCCATCGATTGCCCCTATACAGTGTGGAAATTGCCAAATAATTTCATACCCTTCTGCTATTTTAAGCCATTCTTCTGTAGTTGTGGGTACCTGCAAATAGTAAACGTGTTTTATATTTTTCAGACTGATCCATCAACCCCAGCCGAAAACAAAGATACAGGTCCACAGCAAAGGGCTGAAAGTCAACTGTCATCAGTCTCGTATGGACAACACCCGAGTTCATCTACACAAAATGAAAACTTGCCACAGCCCCCATCAAAAAAGAGGAAGGAAGATACGTCTTTGCTCAATAAGTGTGCTCAAATATTAAATCAACCAAACGACGACGAACAAATATTTGCCGATTATGTAGCTTCTGAGCTTAGAAAATTAAGCAAAGAGGGCAATAAAAAGCTTCGCCGCACAATACTAAGGGCTATCATAAACATACAAGACGAAGAAGATGGGCTGGTGCCACCAACTTCACCAGCACTTCTTGTGTCTAGTGAGAATACATCCTCTGGAAATAATATTGTTTTAATAACCCCCGGCTCCGAGAGTGAACAGTTCCAGCTGACATCAGAAAATATAAATGGTTCCCAACAATATCGATTGAATTTGATGGACCTCATAACAGACACTTCAATTCCTCAAACTAAAAAGTGATTTTCTACCTTTTAATACTCTTTTTGTTAATTTTTTATAAGCATTAATAATTAAAATTGTTTCTTACCTTGATATATTGTTTCAATGCAGTGTAAATGGCTAAACATACTTCAGGTATAAACAATGAAATTGTTGATGCTGATATTCTGAACAAGTACATCAACGATTGATAAGAATCACCTGAAAGTAGGAAGAAATGAGTAAAAAGAAATGAACGACATGACATCTAATTTGCATAATTATATAATATATATAGGTACATACCTGTAGCCAAAAATCGAAGAGTGACCATAAGTTTCTCAGCTGGTGAAATTGCCTGTCGAAAATGTGTATCTTTTTTTTTTAATTTTTGGAGCAACTTTTTCCAAAAGAAATTCAAAACTTGTAGTATTCATTCTTATAAAATTGAAAAATCCGTGTTGGTCTTCCATTGTCAACTCCTTCAAAAGATTTTCAAACGCACCTTGTGCCATTCTTTTTTCTAACCAAGGTTTTACCCAGCATTTTCTTTCAGTATTATTTTTCCGTCGCTTTTTATTGGACAAAATTATATATGCAGCAGCCGCTTGAACGTGGCGTCTCCGAGGCATTTTTTTTACTGATTTAATGTAAACGGGCGTGTAATAATTTATGGTTTAAACTCACAAAAATTACGTAAGCATTATTTACTGTAAGTTTATTTTAAGTGTAAATGCAACCGTAAGTCAGTTACATAATTTTTACGAAAGTAACTTACAGGTGTAAAGGCGGCCTTACGATTTTTTTATAACCTCACTTTTGTTCTAAAATTCCGGGTTGGGGTTAGTTGAGCTATAGTTGCTCAACTTACCCCACGACTCAAACAACTGAAGTAATTAATGTTTTATTTTTTGTTAGGATGCGGACTTACAAGAGGAAGACTACAAGATGTTCTTACACTACTGAAGATTTAAAAAATGCTGCAAAGGCTGTCAATGATGAAGAAAAAAGTGCAATTGCAACAGTGACAATGACGATTAAGTTGCTAAGATCTTATTAATATATTTTTTTAAGATATTTAAGTCTGATTTTAAACAGAAAGACTGAATCTAATCCTAAAGTTAGTCTTAAGATACGTTGATGTTTTGTTTATTCTATTTTCAGTTAATTATCCAAAGAAAATTATTTTAAGTTTTGTTTTTCTGTCACTAAGACTATATAAACTTACTTTCATTTTTGTCAATTGCAACAGTGACAATGACCATTAAGTTTCAAAGGTCTAATTAATATTTTTTTAAGATATAAGCTATATGGGTAATAATATAAACATTTAAGTCTGATTTTAAACAGAGAGACTGAATCTAATGCTGAAGTTAATCTTAAGATACGTTAATGTTTTTTTGATTCTAGTTTTGGTTAATTATTCAAAGAAAATTACTTGAAGTTTTGTTGTTCTGTCACTAAAAGACTATAAATAAAGAACTGATTGTCGAACACATATTTCACTTCTCTAGTCAACATTGAACCCATGGTTTGGTTAGACATTCTTAGTGCTCAACTTGCCCCATACCCTTGCTCAACTTACCTCACCTATGGGGTACATTGAGCGTACTTGACTTTCTGCATTTAAACAGCTGTAGCTCTTAAATTCGACTTGTTACAAAAAAATTACTATGGACACTTTTGCTAAGGGATAAATTACTAATCCATCAAGCCGCATAACGACTCATTGAGACTTATTATTGAGGAGCTATATCCGCTCAAGTGAAAAATTGCTCAACTAGCCCCGCCCTACCCTACACAAACAAGTCGCACGTAAAATGCGTTAAATAAGTCTTTAATTTCCAAATGTTAATGTAAAAATTCGTGTAAAAAAAACACAAGGAAATATATTTGGGAAAGTTATTAATTTCGTTTACAAATGTTTTCACAGCTGGTTTTTACTGTGCGCAAGCCTTTAAGATTTTGGATCCAAGAGACCCTATAACTACTATCTACTACCAAAGGCAATTGCCATGTGTTTTATACGTACAAGGTCCTTTGCTTTAAAAAAATAAAATAGATACCTACTATTCCTCTAAGTTTATGAATAATAAAAACTGCATGCATCTTAAATTTTCCAATTACGCAGTTCTATTTTTGTCTCTATTGTAAAGGTAAATAAAAGGCAAAAATTTATTAAATCTTTATTTTCAAAACATTAAAAACTGCTTCTCTTTTATTACATATTATGATATTAACTAGTGAAGGTTCAGACCATCATCCACCACGCTGGCCAACTGTTCGGTTCTTGGGCATGCCATTGCCAGTATCTTCAAGATGTCCCATCTCCGATTTGAGCAATTTGCTAATGTGTAACTTCGATAAACTACTTGGTGATATACATTTTCTTCACCAATTGAAGTAAATATGTCAAGAAAACTTCTGTACCTACGCATTCGTCCGTCTTCAACTTTCAACGAATGATTGTGTTGGCTGAGCCGCCGCGAATCTGTAACAGAAAATGAAAAAGTAATTAGTCATTGATAATATCGAAGTAAAAACTTATAACTTTGAATAGTAGTACAGTTGTATTAACATATTGTAATATAAGCGTGTCGGTGATGCGAATTCATAAGATTTTATTCTCACAAAAAGTATTCTTTGCAATTTACAACATAAGTTTTCTTTGGCAACCCTAATATCTGTCTGGCTTTAGTTTATTTAGATTATCGTGCAAGAATCAGTCGCGACCACGTGGTATTACTACTACAGTATTTTTTTTAATACAAAGATCCCTTTATGGTGTAGGGTAAACAAACCGAATTAAGTCACTTTATGTTTTAATTTCAAATGTAATTTCTTATGTACTTTCAAAGTAAATTTATTAAATGTAAATTATTAGCTATTCTTAAATGTAAACCTAAGCTTCCTTTAATAGTCTCTATGATAGAGGAAATAATATTTTTAGATGTTTTGGCATTCCTAATTCACCTTGACGTCTTAATTGCTGATTCCAATTGAGTTGCTTGAATGACAGTTAAAACTGACCTAGTTAATTTTTTTTTACCAAATACCACTATTGTAAATACAATATATACTACAATATATACTATAGTATCAGTACATACATTTATTACATAATACATTTAGTACATAAATTTACATTATATTAATAAGAACTGATACTATAGGTACTCTCATGAATCTAACGACAGCTATGTTAGAATGTTTAAAGCCCTTTAAGCTGCAAAGCGTGCCTAAGAAACAATTAATTGACTCGTCGCTATTATTTTTGATTGTCCTACATTTACTTCAACTAAAGAGCCAGTAAGTATTACCAAAAATTATAATTTTTATTTTAATATTTTTGTAGTTTTGTACTTTACTTGAATTTAAACGCATTTTAATTAATTATTTATAATGTAATTGTTAACATTCATTTCATCGTACAACTGCTGCAGTTCAGTTCAGCAGCTTTATTACTGAAAAAATATACCTTCCAAGCAACCAGCCATGTAAAGAAATATTTCCATATTATGTGAAAGTACCTAGAGATGTATCTGTAATTGTGTAAGATATGTTTAGGACAACAGACTGTAATTATTTCAGTTATAATTAGATTTAGTGCTTTTTCAGTATGTTGCTTTTTACAATGTTTTTTTTAATTTTGGTAAATACTTGAAATATATCTCCTGCATAGTTAGCTCTAAAAGAACACACAGTCTAAATACGGTCAGTAAAATATTATAATTTATCCAAACTGGCCGGCATTCATGCATTTACCTTACCATAAAAATATTCGTTATCAAGCGTCACTGACCTGCTCAATGGCAGACGCTATTATCACACGTTAATTAGTAAATTCTAATTTCATAACATAATTTATGTTGAAGTGATTGTTTCATGGACAGGAAAGTGATTTTAAACTGAGTTTGTTGTTTTAGTTGATGATACATGCTGTGTGGAAGATTGCACCTAGGTAATTATTAGTGTTGATCGTTATTGTTTTTTAATATCTAGTTTTGTATAGGTGTTTAGATATACATGACTAGCTGCTCCGCGCGGTTTCACCCCCGTGGCCCCATTCCTGTTGGTGTAGCGTGATGATATATAGCCTATAACCTTCCTCGATAAATGGGCTATCTAACACCGAAAGAATTTTTCAAATCGGACCAGTAGTTCCCGAGATTAGCGCGTTCAAACAAACAAACAAACAAACAAACTCTTCAGCTTTATAATATTAGTATAGATCTTACACTAAGTAGATATAATAGGTATGTATTAATGTAGAAATTGACATTTTTTTAGAGAAAAGATATGGTTATCATCTACATTTGTATCTATATCATTTAAGATTAAGAAGCATTACCATGGTATTAGTAGACTTTCTAAGAAATAATTTCAGGATCTCGATCGTTAATGTCTAATAATCAAAATTGTTGGTTGCTTGTTACTTGCTTGCTTGTTTGGTGTACAATTACTTTTAGGCAACATTTCAATTTCAAAATGTTTACTTTCAACATTTCTTTTTAATATACATACCTATTCGGTTCAGTTGGTAGTCAAATTTTATTGCATACACAACTGTAATCTGTCTGTCTGTCCTTTACGAAACCAATTTAAACCACTCACTACAAAAGACGAAATTTCTTCAAATCATTATTTATCGGATCTCGACTCGCACTTGACCGTCTCTTTAACAGGATATAAGCGTCTGTAAAACAGTTTCGTGGTCTTATCCAAAAAGTGGGAGCGAGATATCTATAGATTATCGATAAGACAGAAAGGGACAGATGCAATGAATCAGGGTTCAACGATCCTTTTGATGAAACACATTGACATACATGTGACGAATGTTTTATTGTAATAATTTTATCTTAATCTTGCTGAATGTTGACTAATGCTGTTTTTGTTGCGTCTATATAGAAACTGAAGCAATAATTATTGAAAAGGTTTTTAGTGAAGATAGATATAAATAAGTTGTATCTATCAATTTTAAAAGTACCCTGATTGATGGATTTTAATTTAACAGTGTGTTTGATTCATCTGGTTATATCAAATCTATAAAAATTGCAAAATTTCAGCGCCGATTCAATTGCGAATATAAACTAAGCATTTGTAAGGTACTTAGATACCTAAAAGTATGTACCTACTTATAAAATAGACGTTTACGCACAGTAGAGCTTTTTCCTTTAAAAATATATTTTCAGCCATAATAACTACTTTACTTACACTTTTTGATAGAAAGGCTAACAAGTTTTGAACTCTGAGAGGCTTTGAATTCTACCAAATTTTAAAAATTTTCAACTTTACATAGGTACCTAATGATCAAACGATTAATCTACAAAAATGACAGAATGACTTTAATATATTCATAACCTTATTTCCCTACAAACAGTTTTATCTCCAACAAATTAAGGGCACTATCAAATACAAAATCGCACGTACGAACACAGCCTTATTACTGTTAGCGGTCAAGCAACCAGATTGCGCTGACAGCGACCAAGGTTGTTCTGTAATGTCAAGCATTACGTTACAAATTATATATCTGTACACGGCTTATAAATTCCACTGGCCAGTGTGTACATGACTTAAAAAGTAATACAAATTAGTCACGCCGTGTATGGCGTTCTTTATGTGTGTTCGAATCGTGAGTGGATGCTTTATGCGTTCGTTATTTAAATTTGGGGATTCGAATTTCGAAAGATAAGCAGGAATCTTGTTAGGTGTGAATCTCTTTTACTATCTACTTATCTGTATTGTATGTATGTATGTAGTTACTTTTGTTAACAAATATACCATCACCTCGGCCATTGTTTTTAGTTTATGTATTCGATGACTTATATACCATCTTTTTCATTGGCGATAAAGGTTACAAATCGAAGTTTTTTTTAACATTAATTAACATAATTTTTATCCTGTTTCTTCTTATCAAAAGTAAAGCTACAATTTCCAACGTAGGATAGAAAGAATATATGCTGGATACTTTAGTAATTATATTGAGATTATTAACGTTACTTACATAGGTACTCATTTTAAATTATCAGTCCTTATAGTTTATTTAAATAAATAACTCTACCGTGAACTTTGACAAACAGGCCTTCAATCGTGCTTCAATCCTTAGCAAAAGTTTAGCCAAAAGGATCTTCGTACAATTACGCACGAATTTCGCTTTCAAGGTCGACGTTGGGGCAGGTCGGCGTGACGTCACCGCGCCCTCCAAAACTCGGGGTCGATAACCGCGCCGCCATTACGGAAACTGTGTTGCGCGTTCGGAATTCGAATTGGGGCCTTTTGTGTGTGTGCGTCGAGTTTGTGTATGTGTGCGTGTTTGGGGCTTCCTTTTTTGAAATGCAAACAATGCAATGTTCCCTCTCATTGGGCTTTTGGACAATTAAGTTTTTAAGACGTTGATTTCCTTGTGCCGAATGTTTGCGTGCAAATTATTCGTTTGTCTTCGCGTAATTAAAGTTGAAAATTTGCATTACGATTAGTTGGTGATTGTTTTTCGTCTCAGATTTGAAGGATACAAATTTAACAATAATTTTAAAACGCTAAAATTAAAAACAAAGCTTAAATACACGATCGTAAACTAAAAATAAAAACAACAATTATTTTCATCTAACACAAAATTAACAACATAAATTCGATGCTGCACGCCATTTTTCTAACAAATAAATAACATAAAAACTAGCCGAACCGGTTGGGGAGAAAAACTACACAATAGCAGCCAATCATCTAACGGTGTTCAAATTTCGAATGCGCTTGAGTGGGGAGCGTTAGACGCACACTAACAACCTTGTACATACATAATGGGCATAGACTATAATGGTGCATGTACACACTCAGCGAGGCGAATTATTATGAAAATAAAAAAAGATTATCGTATAATGGGTACATACCATAATGGTGAATTTACACATTCGTGCAATTAGTGAGAAATAAAAAATATGTATTAATAAAAAAAACTGAATACAATTATTGTATTGTGACCGATTCTTGATAAGTTTAAAAATTTTGAATTCAATCTGTCAGTTTAAATTGTGTGAAAATTGAGTCTAAAGGAGCCGATTACTTACAAATGGGAATAGGTACGTGAAGCTAATATTATTGTAAACGTATAAAAATGTAAAGTTGACAAGATATTAAACGAGCAACTACAGAGTTTCTTGCCAAATTTTCTCCGCAACTGCTTTCTGAACCGGTATAATATAATAAATTATTATAGTCATTTTGATGATTGAAAAAGAGCTAAAGAAAGTCTAGTTGTTATTTGAATGAAATAATGTTTTAGTTTGAACAACGTATTGCGAACAGTGTTTCGAATCGTATAGGAACACGAATATAATATGCGCGAGTGAGAGCCGATTATGTAAACGCACCATAACGAAGCGCGTTTTAAAAACCGGCCGTTGTTTTTCTATTTTTAAATTGGTTCGAATTTCAAATATGAAGGCCTAATGCGTGTTAGACGAGAACCATAGACTATAGAGTTATAGACTATATAGTGTCTATGGAACTGGTTTTAAACGGTTAGTAAATGTTTTTTTTATGCGTCGAGTCTTATTTCTGTTACCTGTTTTTAAATGGTTCTCTAGAGTGGGCTGTGAAATTGTAATGTTACAATTGTATTGAAGTTATGGTACCGGATAACGAAAGTAGAAATTATTGAATAGATACAATATTTAGATATTACATACTTAATATTATAATATTTTAAACATATTAAATACTAGATAGGTAAGTAATATGTTTATGAGACATTTATATGTAGGTTTATCTATTGAATAAGTATTGATTAATTTTATAATATTGTAACTACCTACGATTTTTTTTTAACATGCATAATTAATTACCTAGGTACAGGAAAAAAATACTAAGTACCTAAAAAGAATAACACTTTTAATTACCAGTGTAAAATTCAACATAAAATTTAATTTATGCATATTTTATGTTAAGTATTTATTTTAATGTCTTCATACTCTATCACACAATAAAGTATATAACTTTATATGCACAACTAGCTACACCAATAGCAGCCATTCTCTATGGCCATAAGATTCAAAATCAACACTAAAAAAAGTTTAGTCATCATTCAAATTTGGAACGTCGAAATTCTAAATTTTTTCTAATCTCCCATCAGCCAATAGGAGGGCTGCATTTTGAAGGTTGCGTGTGAGTGGCCAAATTTGTTAGACACACACATGCACATGCGTGTGATTATAGGTGCGTGTGTATAGAGTGTGTGTGTGTGTGTGTGTGTTATTTGCATTTGAATAGTCGTGCGATGTTTGAATGATTTATTTGTTTTTTTGTTTGAATGTTTGGTGCTAAGTGGCGCTATGTTTTCGAAGGTTGCTGTTATGTAGTAGATAGATGTTTGGTGTTATTTTCATGCTGTTTTCGAGTTTTATGATTTACATAGTTAATTATTATTTTATTAACAGGTTTTGAATTTGTATTTCTATTATTATTTTTTAGATACCAATATTTTTATAAACAACCATTTTTATAATACAAAAAATATTATTAAATGTTTACAAAAATAAAATCAAAAACACGTCCAATGCAAGGTCAAACAGTAGATATTAAGAAACAAAACGCAAAATATATCATTTAGATCTAGAGATTCGTCACGTTTTCATATAAAATCTTGTAAATTATAATTTGAATATGGCGGCCATTTTTTTTTTTAATGTCCAAAGTAAAAATTAAGGACCTATCTAAACCTGCAATTTTTTACACACTATTTAGGAGGTACAAATACTATATCTAAAGGTTTTACACATTCTAACGGTGCATTTAAATCATACGAATATAAAACTAGAGCATCTTTTTTTCTTGTACCTAAACGAAAACTCGTACCTATTCAGTGTTGTTCAGTAGTATTAGAACATTGCATAGAATCTTTTCGAACGCACTAAGAACAACGACTCTACGCCAGTTTACACTAAAATAATTTGACATACTAAGAGGGGTTAGAATGAGCATTCGCTCGTTTGATCTAAATACACCGTAAAAGGATATAAATTCTAGAAATATTTCTACATCATTACCTACTAATTAATTATCTAAACAATATAATTTTTAATTAAATATAAAACTAGTATTTTATAAGTTAATTTGGAAAGTGGTTAGAGACGCGGTTAACAATATAAGGTTTTCAGCAAGCACTAAACCAATTTGGTATTAGAAAGTTTACACTGCGAGACAAAATTAACGGAACGCACTAATAAAATATGTATGTATAAAATTAAGGAAACTTGAAAATATAATTAAGTTAAACTAAGCCAAGGAGGATAAGAAGGATAGGGTACTTGAATAAATATGTAAACACGAAGAACTCAATCAATAAATGATTCTGCTTATTCGTTTCGTTTTGTAACTTTATTAGTAGGTAGGTACTACAATATTTAATTATTTAGTATTGGATAATAATATTTGTCCAATATTAATTAAAGTTAATTTGAATATCATTATTTGATTAAAGTTAATTTGATATCTAAACCATAAACAATCTATTGCTTTTCTTTTTCATCAGGCGCACCTTATTTGGAGAGATCTCCATTAGATATGAATTTCCAATTTCCATTGCTATTCTATTTATGAAAAACTTAACACTTGCAACGATATATGTATACGTTTTAAGGGTTTATTTGTTGTATACAGAACTAGCTGATATGAAGTAGTACAGCTGCAGATATAGTTCACAGTCTAGATTAAATCATAATCTACTTTTAACCAACAAAAGTTCCTACTCCAACTTGTATTCAAATAAATATTTAACCAATTTTCTTCTACCATGTTTTCTATGCGTTCCCTCTTTTGTCCTGAACTGTACAGTAGCGGACTCGCAATTTTTAAGTGTAATTATCACCGTCCGTCAGTGTCGCCCGCCGACGTCGCGCATTTGTCCGCACTACAGACTGTGTGTGTGAATATGTAAGTGTAAGGTTCCGTAGTGTATGTGTTTTTGTAGTTTTTCTTTAGTTAGGTTATGTGAATTAGGGTTGTTGAGGATTCCTCTTCCGCTTCCTCATAATGCGGAAGTTCCGCAATATTTTGGGTTCCTCAACCGTTACCGCATCCTCAAAAATTAAATCAAAAAATTCCTCTTCCGCTATCGCTTCCTCAAAATTTAGAGGAAATTTATGAGGATGCCGTATCTACGACAAGTGACAACGCCGCCGCGCCGGGCCGATCCGATCGGGCGGCGAATATACAAAGCCTATATTCTATTTGAGTCACGAGTCGGACTCTAATAGATGAGCTTTTGTTTATGCATATAACTCGACAAAACCCAATCCATCTCAGTAAAAAAGTGACTCAAATGGATTAGCTTTTGTCGAGATACTTTCAAACTTAACATATGAACAAAACCTAGTCGGCCGAGTCTTACCTTTAAATTCGCAGCCGGCGAGTACCAGAAACCACAGAACTATAGTGCCAGAAACGACATTAGAGCGATTCCCACTAAAAAAAAAAACTAACTGGTACATATTATGTAAGCTTATATAACAACTTATGTAACAACTTGTTTGTTTTTTAATTTAAAATGACTTTTGACACACATTCTTTAGTAAATGTTTCTTTCTGAGTAAATATTATGTTATTATGTTTAGGGGTAAAAATGCTATGATAAACATCAGTAGGACTTCATGAATATCGAATTTTAAAGTCGATAATTATGATCATTAAGATAAGTAAGGTAAGACTCTATTCAACTAGGTTTTATTCGTATGTAATGTATGAAAATATCTCGATAAAATCCAATCGATTATAGTCACCTTTCTTACTGAAACAGATTAGGTTTTGTCGAGTAATATGCATAAACAAAATCATATCTGAGTCCGACTCGTGACTCAAATAGTATAGTATAGGCTAGGCTTTGTAAATTCGCGATCGGGCGAGCGAGACCATGCCACCCGCGCTGTTACTTGCCTGTTTCTGCATATAATATTTTTTTGCAATTAATAAGCTCAAAAACTGTTGGACCAATTAATATTTTTATTGAATATGAACACTGAGTAAGATGCTTTTTTATGACAAAGGGGCAATTTTGCTAGTAGTTAAAATATCAATATGTACAGACAGGAGAGTGGCTTTTGTTTTAATTTTTTAATTTTTAATTTTGATTATAATTTCCTATCATCCTCGTCCTCATCCGCTTCCTCTTCCGCTTCCTCATCCGCATCCTCTTCCTCAAAAAAATATCCTCATCCTCATCCGCATCCCCTAAATTTGCGTGTGAAAATTCCTCTTCCTCCTCCTCTTCCTCATAATCACTTCCTCAACAACCCTAATGTGAATAGACCGCCTACTTGGTACAGTGGTTGACGCGTGAGCGTAGCACCAAAGGGTCCTTGGTTCGATTCCCGGTGGAGACGAAGAAAAAAAGTCTTGGTCTGGTAGGACACAGAAGGCTGATCACCTACTTGTCCATAAAGAAAATCGATCAGTGGAACAGATGTATAATGCATCTGCCCCTTACCCCACTAGGGGACATGGGACTTCACACTTTTACGTAAATGTGTAGTGCAGGGGTGGCTCAGTGGTAAGGACCATGGTCTTCAAATCGATATGTCTGGGGTTCGAGTGTGCAGGAAATAAATTGGTTTTTCAATTTATCTACACATTTTAACATAACCACTGCTCGAACGTTGAAGGAAAACATCGTGAGGAAACCGACATGTGACAGCTTATAAACAAGTAAAAGTTACAGAATATTTTTAATAAAATAAATATATATTAGTGAGATGAAAACGTTTATTTGTTTCGTTGTAATTTGTTTTGTTCCCACACCATTATCAACTTGCTCGCTACTTGCCAATAAACAACGTGTGGTGCAAGTTACAAACTAAGTGTAACTTAATAACTTTGCTTTCAAACGAGAAAGCTTAATTCAATAACAGCTATAACGTGTTTTTAAAAATGCCCGAATTGAATATAACAATACTAATGTTAATTAATGTCATCTAAATCAGTTTAATTTTGAGTAACCAAATATCAGGAACTACCATGCCCATAGACAATATTTTGGCAAAAGCTAAAAAAATAAAAAAAAAAATAAAAATATAATGGCTAATCAAAAACCTAACTGTTAAATGTAGGTACTATTTAACATTTCAGAGAGCAAACATGCTTATATCATTGCTAAGACATCATCACAGGCGTAATAAATTGTGTAAAGAAAATAAATAACGATATTGTTTATTATTATGGACATTGGCAACTCAGTGATCGCAAAATTTAATTGAATTATGCATTTATCTATTTATATTTATATATATAGTTTATAACATTGTGAAAGCTGGCTTGACTTTATTAAAAAGTGAAGTTCCGTGTCCCCTAGGGGGTAAAGGGCAGATGCATTATACATACATCTGTTTCAGTGATCGATTTTCTTTAGGGACAAGTAGGTGATCAGCCTACTGTGTCCTGCCAGACCGAGACATTTTTTTTACGTCTCCACGCGCAATCCAACCCAAGACCCCTCGGTACTACCTACGCTCACGCGTCAACCACTGTAACAAGGAGGCAGGCGCTGACTTTATAAGCTTTTTACAAAATCGCTTGTCGCTCGTAACTTACAACTTGGTGATGCTTTTAAGCTAATTAAGCAATTTGGTGTGATAGTGCGGAATTTCGCCTGTGTACCGATGTTAAACTATTTGTTTTGTATTTAACTACCCAAATGGTAACCGTTTTTGTCAACTTACAACTTTTTACACTTTCCTACTTTTGCTGGATTTTTATATGATGTTTTGTTTTATTTTGTCAACTAGCTGCGCTACGTGATTACTCTCGAGTGATGTTCGTTACTTGAGCAAATATACGATACCTACATGCTATTTAGATAATGCAGCTTTTTAATGTGAAAGAATTTGTTTAGATCGTTTCAGTAGCTTGGTTATAAGGATATATTTTGCGCATGAACTGATAGACAAATTGTTATTAATTTTTATATATGAAGCCTTGAAGAAGGTTACAAGCTATGTACTTTAAAAACATTGAAAAAATCTATTCATCATCCCCTATTTGTTTCTATTAATTTGTCTTCACTATCATCATCACTACATAGTATAAAACAAAGTCGCTTTCTCTGTCCCTATATCCCTATTGGGGCGATTACACCTAACGAGTACAGTGGCGAGTCAGTGTCCTCGGCCGAGAGCTCGGTTGGTATAAACACTTTAACGAATGCTCGGCCGAGTACTCGGTCGAGAAGAGAGGCGAGAGAGTCACTAGAATCCCAATTTGTTTACTAGGCCGAGTACCCACCACCCCGCTTCATGCTTCTGCCCCCGCAGCGACTCGCTATCCCGCTCGGCACGTATAAACACGCACTCGCTTGTCACTCGGCCACTCGCCACTCGTTCGGTATTCGTCATCAAGCAGTGTGCGTGTTTGTGTATTTTTTCAAACAATTTATCAAAATCTCAATTAAAATGGCCGCTAATAACGAATGGATCTACTGCAATTCATTAAAAAGGCTATTTGTTGCTCCAAGGGCATTTCGCCTTAAAATCCATTTTCTGGTCCAAATTCGTTGATCTTCCTCTTCTAATAAATCCCACAATTCGTTAATAATATCTGGTAACAGCCGATTTAAAACCCGTTTAAATTCTTTTTTTTTTCGATCCATTGCAGACGTCCGCGTCGTGATCAAAACTGAACTGACTCGCCACTAGTGTAAATACTTGTAAACACCCACTCGGTTCAGCAACTCTCTCGGCCGAGAGCTTATTTACTGACTCGCCACTGTACTCGTTAGGTGTAATCGTCCCATATGTATGCTTAAATCTTTAAAACTACGCAACGGATTTTGATGCGGTTTTTTTTAATAGATAAAGTGATTCGAGAGGAAGGTTTTAGTATATAATTTATTAGGTTTTAGATAAAGCGGGCGAAGCCGCGGGCGGAAAGCTAGTACTTAATAAATAATAATCATATTCAGTAACTTATTGATCACACCTGTCAACTACAACACCAACAACAACAACACCATCAAAATCTGTCAAAAGGATGAAAAAATAACACACTGGACACTGGACATAGAAGTAACACAAGTCTAGACTAGATAAACTAAAGACCTATAAACAGTCAGGTGGGAGGCAGACGTTCCACATTCCGAGATTGGACACGATTGCGTACATTGGACGCAGGATTAAATTGGGACATTCCATTGTTAAACGGTTTGATTGGGACGTGGGGTGTGGGACACAAACCCAGTATTATATTGAAACTAGCGTTCCGACCGCGGCTTCGCCCGCGTTTAAAAAAAACCCGCATAGTTCCCGTTCCCGAGGGATTTCTGGGATAAAACCTATCCTATGTGTTAATCCAAGTTACCTTCTATTATTATGCTAAATTTTATTGTAATCGGTTCAGTAGTATTCGCGTGAAAGAGTAACAAAAACAAACATACACACTCACATCCATCCTCACAAACTTTCATTTGTAATACTTTCATTTGTTAATGTTCATGTTCATTTTCATTTTCAACTTCATGTTCATCTTAATGTTCATCTTCATCTTCACACGCTCTTTTTTTGACAAATGTATTTAAACTACTGGACCACCCACGTATTACATTTAATTCCTAACCTTAGGTACTAAAGAGGAAAATTATATGTATTTACTATTTACTTGATAACAAATTGCAACCTCATCATTACAAGATAATTGGGGGACAAACATATGAATCTTAAGAACAAATTTTGTATAAGGAATATCCATTTACTTCATATAACATTTAAACTTAGGTATATCTTTCAAACTACTAAACCGATTTTGATAAAACTGTTCTTTAAATTGAAATAAATGTGTGCGATAAGCGAACAAATAGAAATGTTCGGAAATGGATAAATGATTTCTGATAAATTACTAATTAAAAAGAATGATTATTTTAATACTTACAGTAATATATTTTAGACCTTTTAATTAATGATATGTGTACTAAATAATGAACAGAATGATATTTTATTGAAGTTATCTACTTCATTGTATAGAAATTAACGCGTTTTTATTCATCAGTAGGTAGGTATATCTCTAAATTTTTTTTAGTTATTTTTGAAGTGAAAGTTTTTTAAGCGCGATGAGAGTAAAATTTCAAGGTCGCGTCATGGCAACACCGCCACGTCATGCGACGATTTTGTCTTGAATCTTGCCAAAGAAGTTTCACTTCTGACACACACGCTCTTTTTATAGTATTCCGTTGTTATCAAATAATTTTGATCTCTATCTTTTCCTGAAATAATATCGATTACATAAACAAATGAAATTATTTCATGCAATATTGTAACAAAACGCATGTAGCATAACATATAATTATGTAATCTTCCTTTTTTAGATTTTTGCTCATAAGTCTAAAACCTCAAAAAAAATAGCATTACTTTTACTTCTAGGAAAAATTTTCTACGAAAAATTTCCTTTAAATTATATAATACTATTTTTTTTGTACCGACGATACATTAAAATTTAAATGTTACAAGTTACAACGCAACGTGCTGTGTATGTTCTCATCACTGAGCCCTGCTAGAAGCGCTTTGGAGTCGTCAAAATAAATGATTTAATAGCACTTTCTAAACTAATTCCCAGGCGAGATCACGTGGCAGTGCTAGTCGACAATTCATTAAACACACAAACACGCGTATATAGCTAATTACTGCAATACATTCGCGAAAGTACGCATTACATTTTTGCGGCTTCTGCTGCTAAGGGTATTTATTTTGTGAGCTTTTGAACTGTGTAGCTTCACTTATTTAATATTATTATTTTAAAAATTCTTTTATTTTTATTTTGCTTTCCATTTCCTTATTTTTTGTGGTTTCATCACGTAAGTAAACTGTCTATCAAATTATATTTAGTTTGAAAGGCTATAGGAGGATATCGATCAAAAGGGCAAAGATATTTTCCATAAATAAATGTCATGGAACTTTTAAGTCGTTCGCAAATTTTATTAAAATTTCAAAAAAATGTTAATAACATTATTATCGATATGTAGTTATGTCTTTCTTTGCACTGTGTACCTACTATACTAATCTAGGAAAAGTATGAATATCTGTTTGAGCCAGATGAAATAAAAATATACATATGAAAATGTTTATTAAAAAGTAAGTAACAGACTTAGGTGTATGTAAGTAGTGCATACAACTCTTAGGAATTGTATAGAAGAAATGTGTAATAAATGTGTAAATATTTGGTAATAAATATATAAAAAAATATCAACTAGTGTTTTATTTTTCCCTTTTATTCATAAGAAACACACTTTCATAATAGGTAGATACATTATAAAAACATGCGCATCTTCTTGCTAATTTATAACAAGAAGATCACTAAAACCATCACTATAACCAAATATTATATTCCCAATATAATTTTCCCTTACCCCTCCCCGTAATCGAACCCGCACCAACCTCCCCGCTCCACCACTGCACCATAGGGCCTAGTTTAGTAGTATTTTGTACTGAACAAATCTTATTAGTGTTGAACCGAACGTAACTATACAACTAACGAAACTGCAAGGGTTTCTTTTGATTACATATTTTATACATGCTTTGCGCGCGGTTTTGTTTGTATACAAGGTTTGGTTCGTGGCTTTGCTTGCGAAATATAAAAGCTTTTGGGAAGTGAATAGATGGTTGTGTAGAATTTTTTGGAAATAGATTTCCAAAAATCAAAAGTGTTTTAAAAAATCTTGACTTAAATACGTTTTAATAAAAGTTATAAAATTTTTAATAACAATCTTGCTTTCTAGATATTCATTTTATAAACATGAAACATTGTGAGGAGGGATGGTTAATAATAATTGATAGCATATTTTTTTTACTATTATTGCCTTTTTAAAACTTAAAAATCAAATAATAAAAACTTATTTAGGTACCATAGATTTAAGTATTTGTCACACGCCCTCCTAACTCCCAAAACTTTCCACACATCAAACGCAATCCAGCCGTTACCAATAACCACGTGAACCAACATACATACATAATAACATTTATACCAATGACCATAATCCAGTTTCAAACAAGAAAGAGGAAATAAACACGTGTAATATCGGCCGATATTCATTTGAACGGACGATGGGAAATACATTGATATAGTAAACTAGATAAGACTTTAAATTAATACCACAATTAATACCTAATTAATTAATTCTGAAAAATATTTTAATTTTAGAGATTTGACAGTTACTGGATATTTGTAAAGAACATACATATTATATTATGTCGGTCGGTATTATAAAAGTATAGGTATGTACAATAAATTATATCAGTTGTATAGTTTTCATAGCTTCAGATTCAAGATAATATTGTTTATTTATTTGTCCCTAATCTTTATAATTTACTATAATATAATATCAGACCACATACATACGTAATACGTTGTTAGTTTTTTTGCATGCTGCACTCATAATTATTAATAAACTGATTTTTCGTAAAATCAACATCAATTAAAAGACTACTGCAATTTAAAAGATTCACACAGTCCCAAAATAAAACAATTGACAATAATATAAATTAAATTGAAATAATGACTCGTTTAAATTAGTCACAATAACATAACAAATCGCCAAAAAATTTCCAAAACTGGTAAATTTCCTTGTTTTTATTATTTCACGACAAGCATATATTTCCTCTGTCATATTTTGAAGGTAACTTTACCGTGGGAAAAAATTGTTCACAATTTAATTGAAAAAATCGTTTAGTGAATGTAATGTTTTTGTTCATAAAAATAAGCTAATTATAGACAATTTTGTGACTGCGTAATAAGTCATTTTGATTTTTATGTCATGTTGAAATCAGGAACTTACATATAGTCCATTGATATGTTACATTTTTTTGGCCTAACCTTGCGTTTTTTAGAGGACGCAATTTTGTTTTTTGATGTATAGGGGGAGTCAGTGTGAAGCTATCACCAAGTTTGTGGGATCACCACCCTTGTCCCACGGCCGCCATCTTGAAAATAGCGGTTGAAATGGTTTTTACGATATATCTCTTAAACTATTTATCTGATAAAAAATATCGTTAACATTATTTCTTGCAAATTAAATTCTCTACAACTTTGGTGCTACTGCACCATCATTTAAAAGACTACACAAAAGTTACTACTTTTTGTCGTAGAACTATAAATAAAAAAGTTATAAGCGAAAATGTTCAGAAATTAGAGCTATTTATATTTTTCAATAAATCTTTTTTTATCATTTTACGAAGAAATTATATCAGACCATTTTTGTAGATTGTTTTTCAAGGAACAACTTTTATGTACAAAATTTTTTCATTACGTCAATAACTAAGGTTTTACAGCGCTCTGAAGTGAGTACTATTTTTCAGTACTCTTAACTATACATATTATATTGGCTAATGGCTCTTTCCCCATACTCCAAAACAATGGAAGCACACTGCAGAACATTTCAGCCCTGCTTTTCGACGTAAAAAAAAAACGCGCTTCCAGACTCTACCTCCTAGGTGGTGGGGAAAAGTTTCAATAATTAATTATTAACAATATTGCAAAATTAAATATTAACAACATTATAATAACAAAAAAAAATAATTACTGATGACAAATTATTATTAGTACACACATAATATAAGTATACTGTACCTATAGTTCGGGTACTGAAAATTAGTACTCACTTCGGAGCGCTGTAAAACCTTAGCTAATTACTTAATGAAAAAATGTTGTTTATGAAAGCTGTTCCTCAAAAAACAATCTACAAAAATGGTCTGATATCATTTCTTCGTAAAATTATAAAAAAAAGTTTTATTGAAAAATATAAATATCTCTAATTTCTGAACATTTTCGCTTATAATTTTTATTTATAGTTCTACGACAAAAAGTTACTGTACCAAAGTTGTAGAGAATTTAATTTGCAACAAATAATGTTAATGATATTTTTTTATCAGATAAGTTATCAGGTTAAGAGATATATCGTAAAAACCATTTCAACCGCTATTTTCAAGATGGCGGCCGTGGGACAAGGGTGGCGACCCCACAAACTTGGTGATAGCTTCACACTGACCCCCCCCCCCACACATCAAAAAAACAAAATTGCGTCCTCCAAAAAATGCAACCCCAAATGTAACTTTTCAATGGACTAATAACATAGAGAAGAAATAAACGAAAGAGATAATAATATTTAATAGAGTAGAGAATGTATGTATGCAAAATTTTTTATTCTTATTAATTACCTGTTATTGAGTAAAATCACAATTAGGTACTTACGTATTAGAATAAATTGCTAGTTTTGCAACTCGTAAGATAAGGTAGTGTAAGTATAGTATTACGTAGTAACTTTTATCCCTTGATAAGTGTGTAAAGTTTAAATTAAATCTGTCCGCTTTAAGGTCAAAATCGAATCCAAAAGAGTCGATTACCTACATACAGGTGAAGCTAATTAAAAAGAGTTAGGCAATATCAAAAATAACATAATACTATACTAGTCATGATTTACCCTCTGTCACGATTTTATGTATTGCATAAAAGAGCAAAAGATGGCTACTAAATCCATAAGGCCGCCATATTTTGTGCATGTCTCTCTTCTGTATATATTGTATGTCTTTTTCAAGATGTACAATAAAGCGTTTTCATTCATTCATTTATACTAGTAGTAATACATAAAAAATAATATTGATATAACCTAAGTCTATTCTAGAACTATAGTTCGCATTAGGGCACAGTTTCGCCTCTCAACGGACGGTATCGCCACACGTCCGCACAAAGCCGTCACAACTTTCCGCTTCCAACGCTGTATTTTTGATATTCCCTATCTATTGTTTTGTTTAATTCCAAACGATATGCTTTTTATGTATCTATAGTTTTTGACAGAAAAGGTACCGTAGGTATGTAGAAACGATTGCTGTCAAAAAGAGTGATTTGTAGAACCTTTTTTTAGCGAAAGACTCGGGTACGAATCCCGCCTCGTGATCGAATTTTTCCATTCTTTAGAAATTTACTTGTAAGACATTTGATTGCTATGAAAAAATAAATACGATATAGGTAGGTATGTAGATTTTTAGAACCTCCTTTTTCAAAGTTTTAACACAGTTGACAGATATATACGTACATACAGTTAGGAAACTAAGCCCCTGCGATGAAATTATGACGAAAGCACTATTATAGCTATAGGGCTGATACCTTTTTGATATTTAACCGACTTCAAAAATAAAGGAGGAGGTTATCAAAAAGGCCTGTACCTATATTTCTGTTTGCTTTTATTCTACAGTTGATTTTGTGGTAATTTTGAGATTAAAACCCGTTAAAATACAAAAATGGTGTAGCCTAAATATGAATTTACAAGAAGAAACACTCCGAATTAATACACCTTGTAAAAGTAAATACGTTTTTATCAGTGCTATATTTCGAAATCTTGTTTTGTTATGGACGTCGAAGGCTATTTAAACTACCTAAATTATTTATAATGCTTGATATTTGTATTATACATATATTCAATAATTATTTTAAACCAGAATTTACAATACTTGTATGTAGGTATACCTACTAAATTATTTTTAAAACGATAAATTTAATTAAATTAAAAAACACAAAATATGCAAAAATAAATTAAAATTATTATTATACGAGCATAGAACCTCCACCTTTTTGTTTTAGGATGAAAAAGAAAATAGTTTAACAGGCTTAGTGCTTGACAAAGTGGTGACGTCACGTATCGATAAAAATACAATAATTATAATATCTATCTTTTTCTTCCCTAATATTTACGTAATTATGCACATAAATTTAAACAAGATTTTTTTAAGGTTTCCATTTTTTTAGATTTTTGTGCTCTTCTAGATTGCGTAAAAAATAGATGCGATCTTTAAACAGACTGGACTCCTAATAGTGACTATTTGTTTATTTATTTATTTATTTATTTATTAGGTTTACCAGTAATTGTTACACAAAATAAACAAGTATATATAAAATTAATCTTAAAACTAAGTGTACAATTTAAGGTAGGTAAACACCACATGCATACATTTAAATTTTAAAAGGTTTTATACAGGAAACAAAAAATACATCTAAAATCTTAAACTAAGTGATGGACAAGGTACTTAAATTTATTTAACCTAAGGGAGAACATATCTAGATCTTTAGCAAATTCATTGTAAATTCTACAGAGTCTAGGAATCGGAGAACTGGAACCAAGGACAGTCCTACGTAATGGGGGAGATAGAAGGTTAACTGGATTTCGGGGATATTTGAAAGGAACTTTAATTTTGAATTTAGATAGCAACGCCGAACAGTGAATATGACCATTTAAAATTTTAAATAAATACATTAAGTCTAATGCGGTTCTTCTTTTATCTAAGTTTTTAATTTTGAAATGAGTTAGACGGTTATTATAGCTTCTCAATTCCTTGGATTTTCCTAGCGAAAATGCAAGATGTTTTAGAAAACGCTTTTGAATTCGCTCTATTCTGAGACTGTGCACTGCATAGTGAGGTCTCCACACAACAACACAGTACTCCAGTATACTGCGCACCAGCGTATTGAATAATATTATCTTGGTTTCAGCTTTTTGGAACGATTTGGTATTTCTAATAATAAAACCCAAAGATTTTGAAGCCTTTTTTATTACGGCATCAATATGAGGAACAAACGTCAATTTTTTGTCCATAATAACCCCTAAGTCTCTGATAGATTTCTCAACTTGCAATTGAGAGCCATTCATCGTATAATAGTGGATGATAGGATTTGTCTTACGTGTGAATGTAATGTGCGAACATTTTTTGATATTCAGCTCCATACCATTGCTTTTGCACCACGTGTACAAATTATCAATATCATGTTGCAGTAACAGAGCATCATCCGTGCTATTTATAGTCATTGTCAACTTAAGGTCATCGGCAAACATGTAAGGGGTCGAGTTAAGGAAAACAGCTATATATAGCAAGATTTGTAGCTATCATTTTGGTGGAAAATATGTCAACATAATTTAAAACTCATGCTGCCATATCTATAGAAATTAAAAAATAGTCTCTTTTTAACTTGTAGTCAGATATACGGTATTTACAAATATATTTATTGAAAGGGCTACAAACTGAAATAATCGATATTTATTTAATGTGAAGTGTATCATTGACATCACTTTTTTTCACACATTGAAAATATTACCAACACATACAAACTTTTTTCTATACTATGTATCTAATTGTCATTCAAAATCTGTGGATGTGTCACCCGCTACTATCGATCCCCCTCAATACCCTAAGGATACTCGTAAACACGCTTGCTTGTGTGCGTGAGCCATTTCGGACGTTTTGTATGAAGTTTCCTTACTGTATGTATCTGTATATTGTGGTTTTAAACAAAGAATGATTAAGTCCCCATAATAGGTAGGTATATGTTTATTTATTTTACACATAATAGTTAAAATAAAATTAATAATTTAGAAAAATGTTTGACGCAAACCATAAAATGTCGAATTTCTGCTTCTAATTTCCATAACTTTTTCTATCAACTTTTTATTGTTGTGACATTTGCCCTTCGTTCAATTACCTATATAAAAAAATATGTGCGTGTACACACGTAAGAAGTGAAACTTCTTTATGACCTTATTTTTCGAAAAATATTTTACTATTTATAAGCAACTTTACAGAAATACGTCGAATCGCGCGTGGTAGAGATAAGAAAAAGATGGCGCGTAACGGAAAAATGTCACGCGTAACGAAAAAAACAAAAATGTTACACTAAATTTCACTTCAAAAAACATATCAATTACCCATGCCATAGATTACCTATAGAATATGCCTGACGCACGGGCACGGAATCCAATTGGGCATGCACCATGATCATACAGATCGAGTGTATGCGCTGTGAACTGAGGATTATCAGCGAATTTGCTCATAAACCTGCAGTGTATCGGAATATGTATAGGCTAATAGAGGAGTGCGGCTTTGTCTGGCGGGTGTTGTAACTGAAAATCAATGATGAATTTACAGGTTAACTCTAAATATCTATCAATGTCATAATCAATGTATATCCTACTAGCTGCGCCCCGCGGTTTCTCCCGCGTTGCTCCGCTCCTATTGGTCTTAGCATTATGATATACCTATAATTATAGCCTGCTTTTCTCGATAAATGGGTTATCTAACATCGAAAGATTAATTCAAATCGGACCTCGGAAACTCTTCAGCTTTATCATATTAGTATAGATATCTGTCTCATTCAATAGACGCACTAGTCATTTGATAAAAAGCAGATTCAACCAGATGACGGCGACATATAAGTACAACATAATATTTTCGTGAACATTTACAGATACAAGATAAATTTATCCAAAATGGCTAGACCGATTCTCATGAAATATCAGGTTGGTTTGTAACACATGTCACTATATATAAAAGGTTGGAATTGTTTAAAATAGGCCTTAGGGCCTTTTTATTGGTTTAATTGAAGAATTTTGTAAACATAGATAAATAATTAATTAAAACAAGCGAAAACACTAAATACATTAATTGCCAGACTTCTAAGTAAGAAACAAATTACTTAACAAAGCTTCACTTTAATTGCTTAGATCTACACTTTACTGTTTTCCATTGAATCATGTAATCCAATTTTATAGGTAGGTAAATGTACTAGGGAAGATTTAGAAGTTTAATTATGATCCTAATTCCTAATGTTAAGTAACTACAAATTTAAATTTATTATTTTACAAATTTAGAATTTATTCTTTAAGTTGCAGTGTATTCACCAGGATACTATAAAATAAATGAACAAAATATGTCCACCTATCTGCCTGTCTATCTAGATGCTAGATCGACTTTGATGAAATGTCATTTGAAGATAGCTGACTTAGATCCTGTGCGACTTTTGCGTTCACTTACGTTTTCTTGTGACAGATATACAAACAATCCCTACTGCAATTCCCTTCGAGTGTTATTTTATCCAATAAAGTCGTCTATCGCAGTGGTAAAATTATAGCAGTTTTAACATAGGAATTAGGGTCATAATATGGACACAATTATAATATTAATTACCTATTTTGAAATTCTACTAGCGATACATATTATAGTCTACAGCACTCACGGATCATGTACCTACCTAAGTACATACCCAAACGTGAATTTTTGTCGTTGGTCCCGTAGTTCCTAAGATAATCACATTCCAACAAACAAACTGCAGCTGTACATTATCAGTATAGACTTTAGATATACATAGATATCAAATTTTAACCTTTCAAAGCCAAACAAATGTTTCTATTATTTTATAATACCTGTAGTTTAGGATTTCCATAGTAGGAACTAGTTAGCTAGACCACCTGCAGCAGGTGTGAGCTAGTATTAGATCTGTCTATTATATAAGATGTATGATCATTTAGTTCGATTTCTGGATACACGATATTAGTATAATTTATATCATGTTGTGAATTATAATATAAATTTTAAACTAATGTACTGTTAAACTAGCCTTTTCCGTGATGTTTTTGATACCATTTTAAATATTATACTTTGACGACCTACTACGACTACGCAACGGGCTAAACGTGCTAAAAACTTATGACAAAATGGACAACTTATTTTTGAAGTTTGATAATCCGTACTAATATTATAAATGCGAAAGTAACTCTGTCTGTCTGTCTGTTATTCAATCACGCCTAAACTACTGAACCAATTTGCATGAAATTTGGTATGGAGATATTTTGATACCCGAGAAAGGACATAGGCTACCTTTTATTGCGAAATATGTACCACGGGCGAAGCCGGGGCGGACCTCTAGTATCCTATATTTAGCAAATAATATAATAAGTACATAATACCTATATGAATTAATGTGAGTGTTAGGTTCTACATGATTATTATAATTTAAAAGTTTACAAACTTTTTATCAGATTTTAGAAGTGATTTATACATAATGTTATTTTATTTGTAGATAGATAATTCTTTATTGCACACACACAAGATTTACAATAAACACAGAAAAAGACAAATAGATGCAAGAATGTACAAATGGCGGCCTTATCGCTAGGCAGCGATCTCTTCCAGACTACCATTGTATTACGACCTTACGACATTTGTCTACCTCAATGTGCTGAACTAAATGAACTTCCAAAACTATATTTATGAAGTCTTCCTCCACCTGTCTCTAACTGCCAAATATTTAAATAATTTATTTATTTAACTGTTTAATAAAAGTATACATAAAGGAAATTACGTTAAAATTTGATACAAAAACACAGTATAGTTAATTAGGCGGCCTTATCACTTAGCAGTCATCTCTTCCAGGAAACCAGCTCAATAAAATTAAATTGGCAGTTCGAAAGAGACAGTGTGTGTATGCTTTGTTAATAATCAATAAACCCTATTTTGCCCTTAAAATTTAATATCCAATCACCTAATAGTCACGTCAATCACAATAAACAAATAAGATCGTAAATCTGAGCCTAGATTATCAGAAACACTGGGTCTAATGCAGAGCACTCAGTTTATGGATCCCATAAATAGTACCTAGGTCCTAAATGTTGGTATAATTGTGAATTACATAGGTAAGGTGAAAATGTAGGTTATTTTCAATTTTTGAACGTTTTTCAATTAAATAAAAGAGCGTGTGTGCTCAGCACACGTGTCAGAAGTGAAACTTCTTCTCTTAATTAATGGCTCCACCCAATAAGAAGGGACTTCGCATTTATGTATAAAGCTGCGTTAGCTATAGTCACAGATAATATAAATATTATCTGTGACGTTAGCCAAAATCTTCTTTACTCGTTGACCAAAAGAGCATTAGACATCATAAGGCTGATCACCTACTTGTCCGTAACTAAAATTTATCAGTGGAATAAATGTGAAATGCAAGAGTCCCATACCCCACGAGGACTTCCCTTATCTATCCATACTTACATATTTGATAAGATATAAAAAAAATAACTGTCCATACATAAAACATCAAACTGCAATCTCATTCCCTTCAATATAAATTAACCGGACAAAAATAAGCAACCATGACCTACGACAAGCATAAAAATGATGTCAACGAACTCACACACACGCACACATACACACACGTACACACACGTACACACACACGCATAAGAACGGGATTTTTATGCGCACACGAAAGTGATTTGATGAATGCGTTTTGTGATTCGAACATCTGCAGTTAGGTCATTCGATATGTCTTTGGTCTAGACCAGTCTTTCCCAACGTGGGCGATAACGCCCCCTTGTGGGCGCTGCAGGCCTAAAGGGGGGCGGTAAGAGACCCAGAAAAAAAAGGGGGCGTTGTGTAGGGCTTTGGGGTCGATTTATAATTTCATCTACCTAGCTAGGAAGACTTTTAGACGCCGACTGAGCTCTCGACTTCGAGAGTCGACATCTTGTGAACATCAACTAATATTAATTATTAAGATATAGCTCAAACTCGGTTCGATATAATAGACCGCGGACAATCATGTTTTAACAAGTTTTTGTTAAATAATCCGATTTGTACATTCCTGTATCAATCGGCTGGTTCTATAATACTTGTTCTTGCTTGTCGAGTACGATTGGGCGTCGAATGAGATAAACGAGTTTAAGCACGTTTGTCTTATTCCTGTTGGTGCGTGCTGCTTATGCAATCCTATATAAACGACGTAAATTTATTTTATTTTCATTTGCGGTTTCGCGCATAATAGATAAGCAGTACTTGATTTCAACACTTACGTATTTCTCAAAACAAAACAATGTCGGAAGTAAAAAAGAAGAGACGGCAATACTCTGCGGAATATATTAAATTCGGATTTATTGAAAATCCCACAAACCCGTCGTCGCCTTTGTGTCTTCTATGTCTAAAAACATTTTCGAACGAAGCAATGAAGCCTTCAAGACTGCAAGATAATTTGAATAAAATGCATCCAGATAAGAAAGACAAGAATGTAGCATATTTTCAAGACCTAGAGAAGAAGCATAATACTCAGCCAAGTGTATCAAAACTATTTTCGGCGGCTGCTCAGCAAGATGACGACGGACTTCGAGCTTCGTACAATATCTCTTTGTTAATTGCTCAAAAAAGGCAAACCACACAACATCGGAGAAGAGTTAATATTGCCAGCTATAAAGGAAGTAATAACTGCTGTGCTTCATAAACCGGCCGCAGATATTATCCGAAAAATTCCTTTGAGTAATAATTCTGTGCAAAGACGAATTGATGAAATGGCTGAAAACATTGAAGAATCATTGTGCAATCATCTGAGGACTAGTCAATTCTCAATTCAGCTCGATGAGTCCACTTTACCAACTAATGAAGCGTTGTTGCTATCTTACGGGAGGTTTATTAAAGATGAGAAAATATGTGAAGAACTATTGTTTGCCAGAAATTTGGAGACAGATACAAAAGGCGAAACCAAATTCAATACATTGGAAAAGTTTTGTGAAGAGAAAAAGATTCCTTTGAAAAATATTATATCAGTTGCTACGGATGGCGCTCCGGCTATGACAGGGCGCCATAAAGGCTTCATAGCATACTTAAAGAATAAAATTCCAGATGTCCTTGCTATACATTGCGTTATTCATAGACAACATTTGGTTGCTAGAAACTTAAGTGAACGACTATTTCAATCACTGCAATATGTCATCAAAGCAGTCAATAAAATCCGTAGCAGCTCTTTGAATGATAGATTATTTCATCAACTTTGTGCTACTAATGACGAAGATTTCAACCGTTTGTTGCTTCATACTGAAGTTCGTTGGCTGTCAAGAGGCAATTGTCTGATGCGATTTTACAACCTGTTTGACTCTGTGATAGAGTTCTTGGAAACTAAAGATACAGAACTGCGCAACAAGCTCATAACATCAAAGAATGATATAGCTTACATGACAGACCTGTATAAATTGTTCAACGACATGAACCTCCAACTGCAAGGCGATGAACTAAATTTAATTAAAACAAAAAATGTCGTTGCTGCTTTCGCAGCCAAACTGCTTCTGCACAAAAAGAATATGGGCAGACGTGAGTTTCACAATTTTCCGAATTTATCGGTATTCTGCAGTAACGACGACTTGTTTGCCTACTGCCAACATTTGGAAAACCTCCACATTGACTTCACCGAACGATACCAGGACATTTTAAACTTGGAAATACCAGACTGGGTGTTGGATCCATTTCAAATGTCAACACAGCAATGTCACCTCAGCTGGAAGAAGAACTTATAGAATTGACAACAAACGAAGAAACAAAAATCAAGTTCAAAAATGGATATCAAGAATTTTCGCTACAAAAACCGATCCCGCAATTGTACCCTGGATTGTGGTCAATTGTTCAACGATTCTTGATAGCATTCCCATCGTCATATTTGTGTGAACGTGGATTTAGTGCTGTGGCAACGCTGCTTATTAAAAAGAGAAATCGTTTGCGTGTTACCGAACGTGGCGACATGCGGCTGTTTTTGAGTAAATTGGAACCTGATATCAACAAACTTATTGAACAGCATCAGATTCAACCTTCACATTAGTTTTTATATAAGAATTGATTATGTTTGTTTTATTTTCAATAAAAGATACTCTGTCCGAATACTATAAAATTGCGTTTCAATAATCAGTTATAAGTACTTAGCGGTTTTTAAGTATGTTTAAAAAGGGGGGCGTTAAAAAATAATTTATTCTTAAAGTGGGCAGTAGACAAAAAAAGGTTGGGAACCCCTGGTCTAGACTTACTAACTAGCGCTTTTGGCAAAAGCCTGGTCATTGGGTATGTAAAGGACTTAGATGACATATCTTTAAAAGCCTCTGATCGGATTTTAAAGCATATAGCACTCTGGGAACACCAATTAGGATGAAATTTGGAATATTCCAATAGTTGAAACTCCAAGATCAATAAGGCTATTATTTCAAAATAACCCCTAAAGCTATTATTTCAAATATAGGGGTTTCCTTAGTTTTGTTTGACCGGACATACTAATTATAAATATTATACAGGGGACAGATTACTTTTTTTACTGCTTAACTCAAAATCTACTGGACCGATTTAAAACATTATTTTACCATAAGCTACATCTTTACCGATCTCTAGTAGAGAACTAAAACCTAACTAACTAGTTTGTTTGTTTGTACGCGGTAATCTCAGGAACTACTGGACTGATTCCAAAAACACTTTCACGTTAGATATGTACTGAGTGCTATAGGAATTTGTTATAAGTACCACGGGTAAAGCCGGGGCGTACCGCTAGTTAATAAAGATGCATTATCATATGAGTCACAGCCGAAATAAGGTTCCTGACCTCAGAAGGACATACATATAGCTTCCGCGTGAACGTGGTATTTGCATATAATAATATTATTTTATGCAAATTATTTTTTGGAATGTTTATTATGATTAAGCTAAATGACATGTTAAAAACGAATATCCACGAGATTAATTTATACGCTTTAAGTATTAATTTATTACATTAAGGGCCGATTTTTCAATGCTTGGATAAAACTTATCAGTCCAATAAAGTATTACACGATAATTTTAAAATGTCACATAAACTGTCAAATACGGGCAATTAGAATACGTTTTGAAAATGGTAGTTTTATACATTATTCGATGAATAAGTTTTAACCAAGGATTGAAAAATCAGCCCTAAAACGTTCAAGGACTTTTTTTATCAAAAAAAATCTTAATGGTATTTGGTTAATATTCTGTTTGTAAATTTAAAACATTTTTTAGGGTATTATGTACTTATGCGAGTATCTATATAAATTTAATTTAACTGCTTTTAAGGTTAGCATTACAGTAGAATCCTTTTATTATGACTCCGGTATATTGACCAACCTCTTATTATGACGTATTACACAGCGAAAATTGGTTTTCATATAAAATGAAAAGTCGGATAAAATGACTTCGTTCATAGTGACATGTCGTTTATTGTGACCAATTTTTAATAAATTTTCCGGTTATAGTGACCAAAATGATTTCTAACACTTTCAAGTGTTTGGGAGAATTATGTGATATCCGACGATGTAGGTACGGCGCTCACGCCTTTTTAGTTATTTGTCTAAATCTGTAGTTATCTCTATTTTTTTCTCTGTATTGAAATAAATACAATACATACTAACAAAAGGGATTATGAAACAGGAGATATTTATTTTCTACAAAATGCTTTGTATGAGGTCCGCTTATTATGACGTGTTTGATATTTCCCTTCAATGTCATCATAAACGAATTCCACTGTACATACCTACCTATAATACATACCTACATAAAAGCAACAAAACAAAACTAACTTATGTAGTACATACAATATCACTCTTGATTGATCCCTATTATGCAAAATGAAAATAAATTTAACTACAGAAAAATACTGTATTTAAAAGATCCTCCATATACTACATACATTTTATTTAATAAAATAATTTCAAACACGTTGAAAACATAAACTAACATTATGCAAAGTCGGTAAATATGTTGTCACGCGGTCATAAAACGGAACGAATTCTGTTCAATGCGCCCGCGCACTGCAATTGCAAGTCCCCTAAGTAAAATACTATAAGGCAAAAATATAAGTTTTCTGATGATTTCATTTTTGCGTATTTTTTGTTTATATAAGGCTAGTATTTTGATAATGGAATATGTATAATAGTAATAAGTAGTTAATTTATTTTATTATACATATAAAATTGTATTTCAAACTAGACCACGAGAAAAAAAAATAAACCATTTGTTACTCTTTTACGAGCCTTTCCTCCATTCCTCTTTATTATTAAAAAAATCCGTTGAGGGATTTTTTTTATGGTAATCATCAAACAATAATAAAATATTCCCTCATTATAATACTAGTAGATACTAATTTTGTAAGTACATACATACAATAAATTTTTATTCTGTCTCTACATTTTTGTTATACTTTCTGAAAATATCTCAAGTTATAATACTAACGCCATCTAGATCTTTAGAGTAAACTAAATGAAAGCACTAGGATAGTCCTTACTTGAGTGAGCTTTCAGCTAGCGCTGCCAGATGTCCTGCGTAATGTTAAGTTTTATATGAAGATCAAATGCATTTTAATATATTAAGAATAATTTTGTTTGGTTTTAACAACATGAACATTGTACATCAAGTTTATGTTGTTGTATGAGGACGATTTTAACACAAATTAAATAAATTATAATACACTAACAAATGACTACATTTCCAAGTAACATTATAAAAATAACAAATATTGCAGCAGTCCAATTTGATAAATAACTGTAGCAGTGCTAGATTAATTATACTTATTGGGTAGAATCTAAGAGTTTGTTTGTTTGTTTGGACGCGCTAATCTCAGGAACTACTGATTCGAATTGAAAAATTCTTTCGGTGTTAGAGAGCCCATTTATCGTAGAAGGCTATAAGCTATAATATATCATCACGCTAAGACAAACAGGAGCGGAGCACTGCGGGTAAAACCGCGGGGCACAGCTAGTATTAAATACATGAAAAATATATTCTCTAAGTATTGATAGAACACAACAATCGACAACTTTATTATTATTTATTGATTTATCATTAGCCCTTCCATTAAATAATGAAGCTACTAAGATTTAGAAAAAATCTACAAAAATGAGTTTTAGTAAAAAATAAAAAAGCCAACTTATACACTTTGTCATTACCTCCCTGCATGCGCCTGCACAAATTCGACGCGGCCTTGAGCGCGGTCGACGACGCGTCTTAATCGCGAAATAAGAATTTGCGAGACATTATTGCTATTTGGGAATATTCCAGAAGTTAAAAACCTAAAGGTTAATAATAAATTATGTATTTTGAGTACTAAAAAGTGCTTCTAATGGAAACTCAAAAGTCGAATGAATAAAATATGGTCGAGTTTGAGTTAAAGTAAATAAAATTTAATAGGTACTGAGTTGTTTTTATCATACTGTAATATTGTAAATAAAGAATTAAAAATTAATTAATTAATTTTTAAGATAAATTTTGTATATATATATATATATATATATATATATATATATATATATATATATATATATATATATATATATATATATATTGTGTTTTTGGCAATAAATTTATTGTCTTTCTCTCTTTCTAAGATGCGAAAGTTTGTGAGGATGTAATGTATACTCTTTCACGAAAAAAAACTACCGGGCGGATTTGTATGAAACTTTACAGCAATATAGGTTATAGGTACATCAGAATAACGCAATATGTTATTATGAACTATATAATTAATTTTGCCCGCGGGTTCGTCCGTGGATGTGGTAGCATCAATTGACATCGTCGTTTGCAAAAGTCTCTGTCTCAGACTCTGTATTTTCGAGAGCAAGTGAAGAATATTATGATCTTAACTCAGCAGATAAATACTTTCTGTGATATTTTCCTGTGCTAAATGTAGGCATAAAATAATCTATGCCAATCAATCCAATCAATATCTGCCAATATCAGCCAATTTCAAGATAATATAGATATTAATATACTTAATTGATCGTCAACTCTAAGGCTTTGTAAAATTATAAGACCTATTTATCGTGAGAGAAAATTAAAAGGATTTTCTTTTGGAAGTACAGGTCCGAGGTCGTCATCAAGGCCATTCGAGTACCTACCTAACCTAATTATGCCTGATTTTGAAATATTGACACAAGTAAGTATATTTTTATTATTTACCTATTTGATTTGATAAATCAAGAAGGTTTCGGGTACTTACTTAAAGGTTCTTGAAAAAAATACATTTTATAATAAATAAAATAAGTAGTTTTAAAATTACAAAAAAGGTAGTAAATACATACATACAAAGAATTGAGATTCGCTTAATTTCTCTTTTACATATTGTATTCATAATTTGAAAATTATCAACCCTATCAATAAAAAACATACTAACAAAAAATATCATACATTTAAAATTGCGTGTTTCTAAAATGAACTTGTTCCTTTTGTAAACTACATTTAGATCCCGTTATCGCAGTTGTTAAGAACGTTATTAAAAACTTATCTGATTAGATTCATCTTAAAATAAAAGCATAAAAACTTTTTGTTTAATATCTACTTACATCATTATTAATTACTCAATGAAAAATAAATACTAGAACATACATTCTTGGCGGTAATTAATTGTTCCAATTGATTACTATCAGTTAACATGACTTTCATAAATTGAAGTTAAAAAGATTAAAAAAAACATAAATATTAGTTTTTGCACCTACAAAAAATAACTTATTATTTTAAGCAAAGGTCTCCAAACATATCTGTATAAAATTAAAAAAAAAATAAGGCACAAATTGTCAATAAAGTTTGCATAAACTTTCAAGACTTGAACGAGGAATTCGCGCGCTTTTTAAATAAAACAAAAAACTTAGGCCAAACGTTGCACTAGGGTCAACGGCCTAGTCTCGTCATTCTTATATTGGCTGCATTTTGGCCAAACGAAACGGAGGAACTATGGCTGTCCCACTCACACCACAAACAAACCCTATACATTTTTGTGCGTGATGAATACAGATTATCTCATTCGTGCATTTTGAAATTCGGTGTGTGTGATGTTTGAATGTGTGTAACGAAAATTATTTTTACGTCGCATTGAATGCGAATCGGCAAGTAAATCGCCGCGTGAATTTATATTGTTGATTTTTATGGAGACATTTATGACGATTGCACTCGGACGAGTTTAGCAATAACAAAATTTAAATTTCGAATTGACATTTTTCTAGCTGCTATTCGATTTCGATTTCGGCATCCAATTTTTTTTTTTGGGCGAAGGTTTTCGTGCATACAGCCAAATGTAGTCTTGATAAAAAAAACTTATTGTTCACGCTAATAATGCCATGGAGGCTTTTATTACCATTCCATTATGGCTAACGTGTAGTCGTATACTCGTCATTTTTATGTAACACACATCAATGACCAATTGTGGTAGGTCAGGGTACGTTTGCATGAGTGCGTGAGTACGTTAAGCGGTTTTTGAACGAAACTAAACACCGGATTTGATTTTGTGTTCTTACTCCATATTATATAACATACGGTTATTGGCCCATTGATTTTAGGCGGGTGATGTTTTTGCTTTTTTTATCCGTTGTTCCGAAAAACTGAGGTTCCCAATTTGTTTTTTTTTATACGCTTACAATGTTAGCTATGTATTGTAATGATCTATTTTATAATCGTCTACATTATAAATGTATTAATTACTGAAAAATGTACCTACTTTATATCTTTAATATAAATTGCGTAATATCTAAAATTAATCACACTTTAATTACAATTTTACAGCCTTATAAAATAGAAATTAACCCTTTTTAATTACTTATAATTACACACAAAATCGACTAGACAAGCGTTCAGTAATTAAATATGACCATCAATTAGGTGAATAATTTCCCATTAATAATATGTCAAATGGGCACAGTCCCTATACCGGGGTGTACGACCGTGGTCACAAATAAAAGAGTACATCCTGTCACCTGCCGTGCCGCGAAAACCTTGTCTAGGCCGGTTCAGCAAATTTTACACCACAATTTTATAACTAATTTTTAAATCCCACGCTAGGATGATGTTTTTTATTAATGTTGTTGATGTGGCTTTTTGTTAGGTTTGGTTTGTATTGGAATGGTAAGTGTGTGTGTTGAAAGTTAATGAACTGTGTTTTTTTATAAACTACTAGCTGCGCCCCGCGGTTTCTCCCGCGTGGCTCCACCTAATGTATATTCTGATTCGATATATTCTGATAGCGAATCTATAGTATATGAAAGGTGACACTGAGTAAGGTTGGTAAGGTGCTTTTGGCGCTAAAATATTTATTAAATTTCCTTCGTCGTCTTAGGAAGGATAAATGTTATGTTATTATTTATAAAGGTTACAAAAAGGTTAAAACATTTGAGCGGTGGTTTTTTTTCATTGCAGGTTATTATTTATTAAATAAGTTAAAATCCTGTTTCAAAATTATTGTCAATACTGCAATACATACCCCTACATTTCTATAAACCTCTATAACCACAAAATCGAATACCTACATAAAAAATTACACTTATCACAAATTTAGTCACATCTATCGCATGCATAATCTATGACTACCACAGACTATATACGCACACAGAACCGCCACAGGCGCAGCGCATATTATATCCAATGTTTAGCTACCGCCCTAGGCGCAAGCACAAAAGCAAAAAAGCATTTCTGCCCTAATCACGCGGTATAATAGAAACTCATTCAGTAATTAGAGACAATGGTTTCAGGTCATTACCCCGGAAAGATTAGTAAAGAGAAATTGTTTATTGTTTTATACTGTGTTAGCATAAGGGGCTGAACCGATCGCTTCCCTTATAGATAGGGTGGCTTGCCGCCCTGCAGCGGTAAGCGCTTCCTAGACAAACGATTGAGCTATGCAGCGCTTTAAAATTATTTATTAGCTTGCTTTAATGAGCTAATTTTCCAATCCTTGGTTTAAACTAATTCGTCGTTTAAAGAATAAAACTACTGTTTCAAAATGTAATATAATTGCTCTCTTTGACGTTTTTCAGGCGACATTTTTTATTATTGTGTAATAAGTTAACTATTGGACGCAAATTGGGCGGACATGTTTTTTTTACGAAGGATTGAAAAATCGGTCCTTAAACAAGTATATTACAAAAAAATAGCTATATCATATTTAATAAAGCACTTGTTTAAAATAATCTGAATATTGTTAATTTTTATTATCTTTATCTATTTCATGTAGGTACCTATGCTTTTTCACTTAAAGTTAAAAATTATATTTCTTCGTTTCTTATATTAAATGTAGGAATTTACAAAATATTACAGCATAATTTTTATCTGATTTCAGGATATTTGTTACTTAATATTTTTATTAATTTAAAAGTAAGGTTATTGTTAATGGATTTTTGTCGTTAAAGAGTTAATGCACATCATAAATTATGTATATTTTAGTCTGTTTTTTAAAATAATAAAAATTAATTTAGTTGTTGACAATTATAGAGCAAGTGTGTAATTGCTTCCGACTAAACTTTACCTGATTTTTGAACGAAAATTATTTAAAATATTGCAATTATTATTTATTTAACTAAAGACATATAATTATGTAAAGTTGCGATTACAAAGATTTAAATATTCTGACAATGAGTCCATTTGTATAGTTACTACAAATCGATCTGGTCCTTGGCTTCCTTTTCACAGAATAAACTTATAAGATTTACAATTATAATTTTAATAAATTGTTATACTAATCGTATAAATAATTATTTCTAACTCAAATGACAAGCCTCTCTGCCATTCGCGTAGAAATGGCCACAATGCGAAGATTCGCACATGTTATATGTTATATAGGTATCTATATTGTATTTTGTAGTTGTAAATCAATCAAATTACTTTATTTATATTCTTTACAAAGCACCAATATTCCAATGATCGTAGCTGAAACGGCTGTCACAAATCTTAATATATATAAATCTCGTGTCACAATGTTTGTCCTCAATGGACTCCTAAACCACTTAACCGATTATAATAAAATTCGCACACCATGTGCAGTTCGATCCAACTTGAGAGATAGGATAGTTTAAACATGTAGGTACCACGGGCGAAGCCGGGGCGGACCGCTAGTTGTTTAAAAAAATCAGATTTCAGTGTGACTTAAAAACTAAACTGCGATATAAAACCAATAATCAAATCATAAATCATCAGATAAAGTTATTTAGATGTACCTAATAGGTCTAGAATACCCATAGATATACCAAGTTTAATCAAAATGGGTTCAGTATATCCTTACTGTAAAATAAATATTTGGACGTCTAAATACGGTACAATGGGTACATAATATAACTTATCAATTTTACAATTATCTACTTACCTAGGTACTTTTTAACCGTCTTAAAAAAGGAGGAGATTCTCAATTCGGCCGGTATAAGTATATTTTTTTTATGTAAACCATTCGCTGTATTTTTTTTTTGTGCTTGGTAGGTCGAATATAATCAGCACTTAGTTACCTACGTAGTATAAAATTTATAAAAACTTAAAAAAGTTAGTACAAACGACAACATAAAAAAAATGCCACGCATCGGGAACATTCCATTTACCCGCTTACAGCCGCTGCAGAACCTATCCAGCGCTTTCCGCTTGATTCCCAACATCTCCCCTAGATGCATCCCTTCCACAAAGGTATGAATTGCCGGTCGTTCACCCCCACAGATGAGTTCTTTACTAGCTAATTGCCTAAGGGTTGGGGCTAAGATTTTAATACTTATTGCTTAATGCGGTATTGGGTTTTGATTATTTCCAGTCGAGTGGGTTTCATTTATTTTATTATTACTATGCAAACATCGTGAATGCATGTATGGATATGCAGTGATTTTACGCTAATCATAGGTAGAGTTCATTAAATTTCGTTACATTTAGAAGATAAACTTTAATAATGTCTCGACATATATTACCTACCTACTTAGATACATATTACTGAACTGAAGCAAAAATAATTACTTATTATTAAACTCTTAAAAATAAATACTAAACATGGTAGATAAATTTAGTGCTCTATGGTAGATAACAATTGGACAAATAAAATATGCTTTATGTATTGTTCAATATTTGACCGCCTCCTTGGTACAGTGGTTGACTCTTGTGCGTAGAACCGAGGGGTCCTGGGATCGATTCCCGGTGGAGACGAAGAAAAAAAAATATCTCGGTCTGGCAGGACACAGAAGGCTGATCACCTCCTTGTCCCTAAATAAAATCGATCAGTGAAACAGATGAAAAATGCATCTGCCCCTTAGGTAGGTACCCCACTTGGGGACATGGGACTTCACTATATTATTCAATATTTGCAGCTGTAACTCAGAGCGTTCAAAACACTATTAAACTATCATCAAAAGATAAGATATAAGAATCCAATACTAGACATTTTTTTATATTTTATTATTTATCTGCGCATAGTGCCACTGCCTGATAGAAAACATACCTACGTATAAACCCGTATTCGTAAATTAAAACATTGGAATGAGTGTCTTCATCTTGTCTATAATAGCCGAGTATTTATAAGAAGTTCGGCGTATGACGTAGTAACGATTTAGTAATTTGTGGTAGGTAGGTACCTATTACATCTGTGAATTGTGAAACCGCACTTGGCCAGCGTTATGTCCGAAACCCTCATTTGAAGTCTGTGTTCCTGTAAAAACAATTTAAAGTAAAAGATTAACTACATGAATAAATAAGTTTTAAATTTAAGTACATATTTTTGTATTACGATATATTCACTATAGCTTAGCTCGCGGATATGCTCGCATTGTACAGCCAGGAAACCGGCATGTCGAAGAATCAAAAGTTCGACTACGGATGTCACATCTGCCAAAACGCACTGCACTTGGCTAGCGTGGTGAATTATGGCCTACCCTCATAGGAGGGCCCTGACCCAGCAATGGGGGCATTTATGGGATGATTATGATGAAACAACCTGATTCAAATGGTAATCTATCTATGTATCAAATGTCTTATGTTTACTTGTATACAATACGTGTTAATATATGTTTTTTTTTCCTTCATAATATTGTGTATAGTAAGGAGGTATTGAATGAAAATAAAGCAAAAACGTTATTAATGGGCTTTTTACTTACATTACTTAATATTATAGAGCTATAACGGTTGTCTTTCGCTCTAAGCCTCTTCTCAATATAAATACAAAAGGTTTTATGTATGATTATTTATTACTCAATAATACCATAACAAATAAACGGATTTACTCTGTACCCACTAACATTAAAATAACTAAATTTGTACAAAGGCAAAAGGATACGCTTTAGATAACTTTTAATTTATCACGCGAAGAAACATATTGCTTGGTATTGCTTGGCTTGATTGGTAGTGGCACTGCCTTCCAAGCCATAGGTCGTGGGTTCGATTCCCACCCGAGGCACATATTTGTGTGATGAACATATGTAGATGTTTGCTCTGTGTCTGGGTGTTAATCTATAATATAAAAATGAATCCCAAAATGTGTTGGTAAGCGCATAACTCGAGAACGGCTGAACCGATTTCGATAATTCTTTTTTTATTATATTCCTTGAAGTACGAGGATGGTTCTTATGTAGAGAAAACGTAAACATGTACCACGGGCGAAGCCGGGGCGGACCGCTAGTTATCTATATAAGTATTTATTTAAAATTATATATATGTATGTTTATCAGCCATCTGGTTTCCATAACACAAGCGAAAGCTTAGTATGGGATCTGCAGACCGTGCCGACTGCCGTGTGTGAAAATTGTCCCGAAATATTTATTATTTATTTATTATTATTTATATGATTGTCAATAGGTCATTAAACTTAACCTTTTAACTACACAACCAAAACCCTAAAACCAAACTATTCCCATAACTACACACTACCCAAAACAAAAAACCAGACATAACATTAATATTTATTTAACCCTTTGATGTTTACCCCATAGCACCAAACTAACACGCAGCTAAAACTTCAAAAATGTAAAATGTCATTTAACTTTTAGCAAGCGTCATCAAATTCGTTTGAGATTCGAGGGGCCGTCACCGAACTACACTCTTAACGCGGCTAAGATTCATTTTGATTTTTTATTACAACTTGACTTTTAAGGATAGTGTTTAAAAATTAAAACTACGTCTACCGACCTACATTAGTATAAAGAGATGTAATTCTTGATGGTCGTTGAGATGGATTTAAACGCAAAACGTTGCTTGAACGTTGAACACGTTTATCTCAGGAACTACTGGTACGGTTTGAAAAATTCTATCGGTGTTAGATAGCCCATTTATCGACGAAGGCCGCAATCGGAAGTTTAAACTATGGATGGATGCTTATAGGCTGTGTTTTAGGTACCATCTTATTAAATTATTATTAACGAATATAATATATTGTGTGATGTGTCAAAGCCTACAAAATTTTACACAGCTGTTCTCTGATTAAATGAACGTCCGTCCATTCCTATATAATTATTAAAACTTTTGTTATATTGGGTCTGACCCGATGTCTCAAATTAAATACAGTAGGAAAATAACTTTACTTACTTAGTTGAAAATTTTGAAGCTTATTTAAGAATTCATGTTTATTTTTTAACAAAAAGATGTCCGTCCTTTGTCTTCGCTGATTTGTCTCCTCGCTGAAATGTCTGAAAAATATAGAAATAAATCATTATATCGCTACTACATTTAAATTTCTACATAAATAATTAAAAAAATGTAGGTCTCTTCATAACAATAATATTGATTTGACACATCCAGACAAAAAATTCTTTTATATTTTTTGGATCAATTCTAGTTTCCCTACATACGTCGTTTAACAAAATATATGTACGTCAAATAAAATATGAGTACATACATCGATAATAACCCCGATTAAAATCGGTAAAAAACAGTTTTATTTCCCATACGGACGCTGCGCTGGCTATACACTAACCTACACTAACGAACCTCGTCTTGTCCGCATGTGTGTATGTGTGCGTGCATTTCGTAGGTTCATTCACCTCCCAGTTAGGGAAGTTGGGAACAGGAGTGGGGTGGAGACGCTTTAATGGATTTTTTATATTTTTTTATAAAAAAATCGAACTGTAAATTTTCTAGTAAATCACTGTTTCTTTTAATATTTTTTTTAGCAAATATTAAATATCTTTACTAAGTCATAAGTCATTAATAGATTGCCTTATATTCTATTACAGCTAGTTTATAGGAAACATGGCTTATTAATTTGTGAGCGTGTGAATAACAGTCTCTACATTCAATTAACTTTTTTTTGACAAAGTTAAATAAGATTGAGCCAGGATATCACAAAAGAGTTCCGTTTACCACTAACTGTTAACAGAAAAGTATTCTATGGCAACTCACCAAAGAAACTACGTAGGTATATTCTCCCGTAAATTATATGATCTATCGCAACAGCTACCGAATGAATGCTAATCGAAATCTTTTGTACACTTGCTAGATATTTACATAAAAATTTCAATTATTTACGTACTCAGATAAACATTACCTCACCAATTACATTTTCACCTTCATCACCACGCCAAAATTTCAACACTAATATTTTAACTTCAAGATTGTTCACGAAAATAAAAAATTAGTCACAAAGCGACTCCATACCTCCCCACGCGTCCGATATTTAACCAAGTCGTAGAGTTGGATTTTTGCAACGCACGCACTTGAGTGTGCGTACACACACACATACGCACACAGCCACGCATATAACAGTATGCTATATTAAATATAATGACTTTTTGACTCTTAAGCACGACGAAGGGGTATTTTTAGATATGACTTTTAGATTAATAAGAGCGAGTGATTTGACTTGGAAAGTATTTGGTTGGGTGTTTTTTTCGGTAATATTTTTTCGTGTTTTTGTAAGTTGTGACTTGTGATGTTTAAGTATGTAGAAAGTAAAGATGAGTTTTATATTTAACTAGAATCCGCCCGCGGCTTCACCCTCGTGGTGTTTTGATAAAAGGTATCCTATGTTCTTTCTCAGGGTTCAAAGATTGTCTGTGCCAAATTTCATCAAAATCGGTTGAGAGGTTTAAGCGGGAAGGCGTAACAGACAGACAGACTAGTTAGGTAGTAGGGATTTGTCTAGTAAGTAAATAATTGAATAGTGTAAACTGATGAATATTAGTATTTGAATATATCTATCAAGGCATGAATTATATTAGCAAATATTTAATGTCTTGACTCTAGACCATATTCAATTAACCACAAATGGACATTAATTAATATGCGTAATGTAAAGCCTATGTAATCAATCATTATTTATTAATTTTCCCATTTCCATAAGTAGGTAAAGCACATATTGCAAAGTATCAAAATAGGGCTACACAGAAGCCCCCTAACTATAAAGTGTATTCTATGTTGAAGTCAAAATGTAAATAAACATGTACATCTTCACACTAAAAAAGTCATGCAGGAATCGAACCCATAACCTGAGACAGGTAAATAACCACTGCACCATACGATTCCTAAAAATACTTGTAAAATGCTATTATGATTATGAAGATATCGAAAGTTTTCATAACATATTGAAATATAACTGCAAAAATGTTTACTTACGCGTTTGCTATGTTATTTTTAAGTGGGTCTTTTAATATGGTGTTCCCTGTATGTGTATCCACATTAGATATTATTATCGTTGTTCCTGTAATACTTATAACAAATGTGAAATGATAATTATTTTGAATTTAATTTTGATGTCGTTCCTATAATACCAATAACAAATGATAAAAAGCTTTCGAATTTCATTTTGATCTTCTTGGTCTAATCTGTGTTTGTATAACTGATTCATAAGCGTTCATAAATTACTACTTACTAGACACAGTTGTACGTTTGATTTTTTGTAGATAAGTAATCTAATTAATAATTATTGTGAGATTACTATGCAAAAATTACCAAACTGATAATTTTGTGCAGATGTTTCTTACGTAGGTATACCTAATATTGCAAATATAGAGAACGAAGTAGGTAATACAAAAAATAATAATAAGCACCAAAAATACGTTTCTCAATATACTTCAAAATAGTAATGAAATACTGATAGGAATCAAAATTGCAAACAAGTATAATATTTCATTCTTTCTACCAAAAAATTACTCCTAAGAAATTTTTGTTCGATGCAATTATGGAGTGCAGACTACACATAAAAATTGCTCTTCATTTTTTTTTTCAAAATACCCTCCTAAAATACTTAACAGTTCACACCAGGTACGTACACCCCCATTTCAAATTTTGAACTCCCCGCAAAAGGGAATTTCATTCACTACTGTTCATTCCTTTCAAATTAAAGTACCATACAAATTTACACATTGACAAAAATTCACAAAAGATGTCGCTTAACAGAGTTTTCATACAAAACGTGTTTTTATAGTGTCGGGACATTATCGCGACGAATACGGGTGACGCAATGTATCTTGTTATTATAGCGTGCTGTTGGTACAAGTGAAAGACTGAAGACTTAAAAAGTATTTAATTTTTAAGGTTCCAAACCACAATTTGAAAAACACGGAATCCTTATAGGGCCACTGCGTAGTCCGTCTTTCTTTCCGAACTTTCCGAGGTATCAAGCTGAAATTTATACCAAATACTCAGCTCTACTGTACCTAAAAGCTCGAAAATCAAATTTGTAAACAAACCAATCAAAAGATACGAAAGCTATATTAGGAATCTGGGGTCTATATTTTATTGTTATGATATTTTGTTCAATAAATGATTTTTTAATGATACGGTGCGCGAGTCCGACTCGCACTTGACCGGTTTTATTTTATCTTATTTTTCTATGGCTTTCCGAATCCCATAACCACACTTATTTAATTCCTATCGTACCTATAGATTTAGACCCTTACATATAGGTACAAACAGTTAAAAATTTATTATGATACGTAAACTCTCAGTATTTATCAATATTAAAACTGCATTACAAATTTTCTGTACTTATTTACCTCAAATGATTTAAAAGCATAGAGCAAGTAAGATTAAAGCGCAGGAATTTTTTAAATTCGCCAAGGAGATTAATTTAATTTAGTACATAAATCGTAGCAAACAAAATAAAATCTTTCCTCTTTATCATATTTAAGATAAGTCATTTTTATTAGACTTTAGATTATTGACTCAGTCGGCTTATACTAGCGCGAATCTCATAACTCGGGGCCCACTCGCAAGACCCCTTTATTTTGGCCCCATCATATTTCGGTTCCCCAATTAGTGAACGCTAATTGTGATATTTTAATGAATTCCCAAACACGTCTGCTGCATGTAAAATCTATACAGAGCAATTTAAACCATATCACTAATTAAATAGAGACGTTTTTATAGTGCGAAAACAACTAATTCATTTCAAACGTGTGTGGTGTTAGAAATATACTTTTGTTTTCGTTTTTTAACGTTTAGCAGCTTTGATTGGTGCTTTTGATTATTTAATGTACTTATAACTGATAGAGTTGGGTTTTAGGCTAATTAGTAATTTTGTATACTTTAAAATATAGTACCTATCTAATACCTACCTAATTTCTTCATATTAATAACATTTTTATTTATACGACTTCGTGTGCATTATAAATAAATATTGAAATAAATATTTCAGGACAATTTTCACACACGGCACAATCTGATCCCATACTAAGCTTTCGCTTGTGTTATGGAAACCAGATGGCTGATAAACATACATATATATATAATTTTTAAATAAATACTTATATAGATAATTAACACCCAGACACAGAGCAAACTAATAATAATATGTTAAAAGTAATAGTAACCAATATTATTGCCAGATGGACCACATATTTTAATTTACATTTCTAGCTATACATTGTTTATACTGCATTAAATTCCATTCATATGTTTTGAAGCTATGCGTTAACAAATAGACAGACGAATTATATCGCAGAGTTCATCATAGTTTATTATTTGTATGCGTAACATGTTTCACTTCGGATGTCGTTATCCTGTACGATTTCCTAACGCGTGTAAAACCGCGGTTAGCTATTATATCATAAATTTATTTCTTGGAATTAGGGAATTATTTGAGCCAAACATTAATCACGTTTTGTTAAATAATTAATTAACTTCGTTGTTTTCTTTGCCTCAATTCGCTTGAATATTCTGTTCGTTAATTTATTTGAAGATAAATGTGAATATTGAATATTTTATTTTATTAAATTTCTACAATTTCTGTTAGAATGTAGGTAGGTACAAATATTGTATTCATATTATAGTATCCTATGTATATTTCAATTTAATTCATAGCATTCTCTTTCTAGCAATATTGATGCTGAATATTATAAATGCGAAAGTTTGTCTGTCTGTTGCTTTCCCGTTTCCACAAATCACAGTAACGATTTCGATGAATTTGGAATTACAATAGTTGAAGAGTGAAGACCCAGTGTCAAACAAAGTCTAATTACTTTTAAAATGCTGTTTGATTTTGATGACAGGACACAGCTAGTAAAAAATAAATGACCAATAAAAAAATTGACAAATCATGACAAAAACTAATATCTGTGTTTATTAAAAAACATTTTATAATATCCTGAATGTAAGAGACAGATTGCAGACTACATAGACCCCTTACGCACTGCGGGGTGTACCTAAGTTCAATAGCACTTATTTTTGTCTGGGGTTTTGGGCCAAACAACAGTGCGCAAACCCTATTTTATAAGCAGGTGTATCCATTTATCGAAGAATATAATATTAAAAATTTAAAATAAACTACAGGCGTATAATGAAATAGTAATTTTAGCTTTCTATGAACCTCGGAAATGCTAGACTGACTGACTGACTAGGTAGTATGGTAGACTCTATTTTTATATTCTTCGATTTTTTTAAGAAATTTATAAACATTTAAAGAACGTTGTCTACTCACTATTATTTCTATCTAATATTAACGCTTACATATACAAACACAAGTGATTTAAATTTATTGTTAATTAGCTACAATATGGACTAAAAATTTTTATGGGACCAATTCGACACCATTCCGCATCAAACAAAAAAAGAATCACGTAAATCGGTTCAGAAACGTCGGAGTAATCGGTGTACATACATAAAAAAAAAACATACCGGCCGAATTGATAACCTCCTCCTTTTTTTTGAAGTCGGTTAAAAACAGAGACTTTTGATAATAAATAAGGACCTTTCTAAGATTTTGTAGGTTTTATATAGCCAATGGTTACAATATTAAAACTCTTTCATTATTTATATAGGTCAATTAGTTATCTATTATTCATACTGACATTAACGACTTATCAAAAAATTCAAATGCATGACGCATCGAATAATTATTTATTTTATTTCTCAAACGCACTAGATAAAAGGAAATTTTTAATAATTCAATTATAACTTCATTAATATTATTTTAGGTCTGATTTTAAAAGAACTTCGGTCACTCCATCATGACATCCCGTCGGATCGAGGTGACTCACAAAGAGAGGCTGCAGCAGCTGTTCTCCGATACCGGGCTGGTGTGCATCAGGTCGCCAGTTGCTTCTGAAGAAACTGAATCTGTTACGGTAGAAGTTGAAGAACTAGGTAAGTAGATGACGTTTTTCTTCTATATGTTTGTGACTTTGATATTAAGTTATTTGTAGCATTCAAAAGCTTTATATTTTATTTTAAAGAATTGAAAAAACGCTTTCGAATCCCGCCTCGTGATTTTTTCTATCCTTTAAAAAATTATGTACCTATGTGGTTTACCTACTGATAGTGTAAGTACTGAAGTTATGTCTTAAAAACTTAAAACCAATCATTTTATAATGTAATAGTTGATTGAATTTTGAAGCTTTCTCTTCCTTTCCTATGAACCAAACAGAGATACCTAAATGCCTGTAGTAGAAAAAATATTGACGCAGAAATAGCCTTTTATAATCATCTCAATCAGGCACATTATTAGGTAGGTTATTTAAAAGACAAAGTCTAGCAATAGGTACTTACATAATTAATTATTATTTTTAAGGTCCAATCGTAGTAGAAGAAGAACCCATCCATGAAGCAGAACCAGAGGTGGATATAAACACGCAAACACAAGAAGAAATAGTTGAAGAAGAACCAGAAATATTCCCAACGCCATCTTTACGCAGAGTCCTTCCAGATAGAGTGAGGGAAATAGAAAAACAGAACAGAGTTCACGTCCTGCCAGAAGAATTTAGAACGGATATTGATCCGTCTGTAATTCCGAAAATAGGGCTAACTCCTCCCCAGAAATATATTGAAATTTTGGCAGAGATTACTGGGTGTACGCAGTATAAGGGAAGTCTGGCTGAGTTTTGGTTCCTGGATACGCTGGCCAATTTGTTGAGGCGCGCGCAAGATGATGAAATGGATAGACGTAAATATATAATCTGAAATGTTTTATTGATACTTTATAGTGAATCAATTGTAGTGTATGTTAGGATAAGTAGATATAGTTTAACAATTGGACGGAAAAGTATCTAACCTACTACCTACATATTCTATAGATAATTTACAAAGTGCAATTAAATTATCATGAAGGAATATTTTTACATACCTACCTAAGGGCCGATTTTTCAATGCTTGGATAAAACTTATTCGTCGAATAATGTATAAAACAACCATTTTAAAATCGTATTCTAATTGCCCGTATTTACCAGTTTACGTGACATTTTAATATTATCGTGTAATACTTTATTGGACGGATAAGTTTTATCCAAGCATTGAAAAATCGGCCCTAAGTACCTAATATTTTATCCGGAGTATAGGTACCTAGTACCTACTCTATTTCTTTTAAAGTGAAACTTTTATTACATCGTCTCAAACTTTTTGGTCTGTGTAGCGCATGTCGCGTGACGGTCGGCTGCCGAGTAGGTATAAAGCAGTGTTCGGAACCGTTCGAACAGTTTCACTTTTACCGTGGTTTCATAAAACCACACAACATTTTTTCAATATTAATTTTTATATTTCAGTTTTTACAGATTGCCATTAATTGTATATAAATAAAATTTAATTTACCTACCTACTATAGCATCCCAGGCGGTTCTGATCCTATGGTTTTGTGAATGGATGAAGGAAATGCAACAATTCGATGCAGCTGATCGACAACGCATGCTGAGGAGATTTAAGGTTTGGTTAATTTAATAAATAATAAAAATAAATGGTGTATTTTTTTATTTGGTTACTTTTATACCTATTATATTATATTCTCCAACCCCAATTCATATTTTTAGTAATTGAATATATTTTGTGAAAAATAAATAAATTTTGAAATTATATTTTATAACAATAGATTCTGAATTTTTACTATATTTACGTAGGTACCTACTAAACTCTAAAGCAGTTGTAAACTGTTCGTTATTAAATTAAATTTAGAGAAATTTTTCGTTTTATAATATACTTTCCCAACTTGGCTTGAAAATGAAAGTCGACTATGCATACTTAATTGATAAAAATGCCATCTAGCGAATTATTTATATACCTACTTCTATTCTTACTTACTTTACGCATTGTTCTCGTTTTGTGTAAAATTAAGATAAAACAAGCCATGCCCCCGTTTTACCTGCATTGCTATTTGCTCCGCTCCTATAGGTCTTAACGTGATGATAATATTATATTATAGCCCTTCCGATAAATGGACTACTGAGTACTGGACAGATATTGTAGAGAGATGATATAAAAAATGTATAATATTTTTAATGTATTTACCATTTCTAGGATAACATGCTATCAGCAGCCAGATTCATAGCTGAAGAGGAACACCTCCCGACCCCCACAGACGCTGGGGTGTTCTACAAACCCCAGGAAACTGTATCCATAGATAGTTCTAGAACTTCGCCGATGTCCAAACATTTGGTGACGTTTGAAGGGGCAGCTTATGAGTGTTCTTTGAAGGATTTGAGCAATATTATACATTATATTTATGATTTGTTAGTAGTCTTGTTCTTGTACTATAAATACAGATTTAAATATATCTACGAAATGTCCTTTTTGTTTGGCTTGAACGGTTAAACAGATTTTAATTTATTTTTGGCCAAAGAAAGTATGAAACTAGAACTCGAAATAAGATGTAAAATGTTTAAACGCGGGTTTGGTATTAATTATATTTCCCTGGCATTTCACACAGCGCCATCTAGCTTCAAACAAAAAAACTAAATCTGGTACTATGGATGTAGGTACTTTATTATCATGATTGTCATATTTCAGGATTCTAACATGTTTTTTTATATAAAAAAAACTTGTGAAGTGTTTAATAATATTATAGAAAGCAAGACGTAAAATAAGTTTTTCTTATGAATATTTTACAATGCATTTCAAAATTCAAAGGCTTCAGTGAACAGTGCACCTAAGTACAAGTTTAATACAACACATTTAACACAAATATTTTTTTTAGGTTCAGCACAGACTATCAATACGACCTCGTCCGTTCAGTGTTCACCCACACTCCAGAATATATTTTAATAGACACGCCATACCAAATACGGAACCCTAAAAGATTATTCGCGCCTCTAAAGATAAAGCCGAAGAAAGAGAAATCACCGAAAAAGGAACAAAAGCAGCAAAAAGGGAAGAGGAAAGAAGTAGATACGGAGGAGTATTTGGCTTTACTTGAGGTTTTTATGTAATAAATGTTTACTAATGTTTACTAATTCATTTTAAATATTTTTACACAAAGATAAAGATTCATGTAAATTGTAAGGTAAGAAAGCCATAGATTGGCCTGGCCTATTAACTATTTTATGGGTAAATTGATTTCTCAGGAAAATTAATTTTATTAAAATCGATTCAATCGTTTTTACCTAAATTAGCAAAGAGTGCAAAGACATTTATATCATTCATATTGTATAGGTTTCATTAGAATAAAAACAAACATCAGAATTATCTTCTTCTTATCTATTAATATTAGACTGAAGATAAACAATTCTAAATATGTATCTAGTTGCATTTTTCATATCAAGTCAAACATGAACTTAGTTTAACGTTGCGTAAATATTTATTGAAAAAAAAAAGTAACTTCTATCTGCATTACCATCTCACCTCCTACTACTTAACCAGTTCACTTACTGACTTACTTACTTACTAACTTACTGACTTACAGCTCCGCGCAAGAGACGAGCGTCTTGTCGACGAGCAAGAAGAAGCCGATCGTGAAGAATGGCACCGTCGCAACCACATCCTACCCCTGAGCTTCGCGGCAACTGACGAATTCTTTGACAAGTACTGGCCTCCCCCACCGCCTGAACCTGAGCCCGAGCCCGAACCGGAGCCCAAGGGCAAGAAGAAGGGAAAGAAGTAGCTTCCAGAAGGATCTAGAACATTCTAGAAGCATGTATAGCTTCTAGCAAGACGATTGGCTTGGGTTATGAAGTATACTTGCTAAAATGGTGAACTGCTAGCTTAATTATGTGGCTTGTAAACATTAATGACTTCATTTATATTCGTATGATAGTTTAGTATCTAATAAACTGTTTAATTTTGATATTTTTCGTTTTAATGTTATCCCTACAAACTATATATCAAAATGACGATGCCAACTTGCAAATTAGAACGTTGGTGACGAGTTCCAACCCATATTTTTTATTTATAAGGAATTAAATTATAATCATAGTAAAGTGAATGAAACAAACATATATTAATCAGATTTATTCTATCGACAGCATATACAATGTAGAAGAATATTATTTTTTTATTAAGATTAGACAATATTATGGTTACGTAAGCTACATACGATTATAATATGAACACCGCATATTCAATGTTGGATCATAATTATACAATTTATTGTTTCTTTTGTGACAAAGTTAAAAAGTTGAAACTAACTCAAAATATTATCATTAATGAATATCATGCTATCTCATTTGCACTTTATAATATAGTCTTGCTATCTCTGTTTATTTTTTTCAATTTTATTTTGAAACGTCTTTTAAATAATTCTATTGAAACTGAAAGAACAGATTTATATTTAAGTATCTATGTTATGTGTGTTTCATGGTGATGCGTGTCTTTAGAAGTAGATTGAACTTCAAGTAGGTATAAAAGTGCAAGCAAGACAGCATGCGATCCACAATAACTCATATTAATGAATAATATAAAAATTCGAGTTTACTTGTAATAAAAAACAGTTCCAGACGAATGTACAAAATACTCATAAAAAATTAGAACCTCATACTCTTGTGAATCAAATAAAGACGTAGGTAAGTAGTAAGTACCTACGTATAGTGTAGGAATAAAATGTTGGTAGAAAGTTATTTACCATGCTTTATTTCTGCATTTGTGATCATAAAATTGATCCAAAAATCTCAAACAAAACGGTGAATGAAAGCTTCAACGTTTGATGAGTATATTTTGGCACCAACCAAGTTCAAGAGTAATTATAAACTAACATAAGTATTACATTAAAATATTATACATTTATTTTAACAACTACTCTTGTATGACAATGTTGTGACGTCACAAAATTCAATATGGCGGCACGACCTGCGTTGCATCTTTATAAAATTCAAATGGAATGTTAAATGCTATTTTATTTAGGCAACTAATACATTAATAAAAGTATTACCACCACATATTTCTTCACAGTGTATCTATCTATACAGTTATCCAATCAAAAAACAAATAGCTGAAACATAATTTTGAAGTACTAGGGCTGTCAGTTGTCACTTTTAACTTTTAAGTAAACGAACATGCTAAAATGTAATAAATAAAATTGATATTTAGAGTCTCATATTTTTTCATTATTATACTATTAAAAATTAACTTTACTGAAAAACATATACATTATACCCTGGGTCAACCCGGGCGAAGCCGATAGTCATACATTAATTATAAACAATATTGTGACAACCCTACAAGAAAAACTTATATAATTATAAGCTTATAACATCTAATTGGATGACTGTAAGTTTAACGCTGCATTTTTGAATATATTTAATAATCCTGACATACAAGGTGTTACATACAAAAGAGACAATTATTTACGAACATTTGCACTAAACTAATAAACTATTACTACATTTGGTTATTTATTTCTTACATAATCACATAAATTTTGGTCTTATTTCAGACAATATTGAGCAATTAATAATATCATTATTTAATTAAGAAAATGGAATATTAAAAAAAAAACACATTTTTTCAAAGTATGAGAAGTTGCAAACACTAAAATATGAAATCAAATAAATTACAATGACAAAAAAAATCATGGAATTTTTCAATAAACATACATAAATGTTTCAAATGAGTGTATTTTTAGAATTTAGATAGAAAATGCATAACATAAAAAAAATATTCTCTAATCGAAGATAGTGTAATACTTATTTACATTTATTTTCTATATGACAAACTTCAAGGTTACATGAAATCTAAGTCCTGTATATAGTTTTTATTTACAATAATATAAATATATACATGGCAGTGTTAGGTTCATATATAGATAGCAGGCATTTTGAAATTTTGGTGAATAAAAATAATACTAACATTTTAAATAAAATAAATGCAATATTAGGATGAACAGATTACTTTAATATAGGATTAATATAAATTAATGGCATTTTAATGAAATAACTCAATTTTATGTCCCAATACTAATAAAAATTTATGAGTAAACAATAAAGACGATAAAAAAGTAATTTTTAGAGATCAAGGAAAATATGAGAAAAAAAGAGATTCCTTAAACTATAAATGCAATAAAATCATTGAATACTTGGTTAAAATAACAAAAAATAAGAAAATTATACTGACATCATCAGATATTCTTTAAGAAAAATGCAAGAAATGGTTTCATAAATTTAACTGCATGTAATTCATATTAAAATTCTAGTTAATTTAGTAAAAAAACTTATTGCAACATTTAAGTTCGTATAATTTTAAACTTTAATGGTCTTACAACAAAATAATTTAAACACAGTCTAACTTTATGGTACGGGAGCTATTAACGTTTTAAAAAAAGTCATTTTAGTATAGTTGGGTTTTTGATATACTGTTTCTCTTGCTATTTCGGTTAGAGTCCGGGCTGTCTGGCTGGCGGTAGTGGTTGCGTTTATTAGTGCGCACAGGAAAATATCCGTAATTTAAAGTCATTTATTAAAGCGTAATTTTTAATCTTTTGCCTTTAGATAGATCCATCAGACATAAATTTTTTATTGCAAGACGTTTTTTTCGTTGTTAAATAGGTGCCAGACGCAATTTTTTATTTCAAAATAATTAAAATGTCATCGAAATAAGTGAAATTACATCAACATGAGTCCGCTTAAGAGGTAAGTAATAACTTTATTACTTATATTATATTATCCTTTTTTAATACTTATATTGAATAACTAGTAAACTAATATTTTTAATAGATGGTTTCATATTTATTACACTTTTGGGTATTAATATGAATTTGATGATATTTGGTTTTTATCAAGTTTACATTAACGTCCTATTTGAGGTTCGTTGGGAAAAGGAGGCACCATGGTAGATTGTTGCTAAAAAATTGTAAATAGTAAAATGAATATTATACATAGTATATCCTTCACGGGGACTCATGTTGAAGGAATTTCACTTATTTCGATGACATTTTAATTCGTATAGGAGCTACCAACGTTGACAAGAGAGAATTTTAGTATAGTTGGTTCTTTGATATACTGTTCCTCTTGCTATTTCGGTTAGAGTCCGGGCTGTCTGGCTGGTCGCAGTGGTTGCGTTTTTTAGTGCGCATCTTATCTGCACAGGATAATTTCCTTAATTTTAAGTCATTTTTTAACGCGTAATTTTTAATATTTTGCCTTTAGATAGATCCATCAGACATAATTTTTTTATTGCAAGACGTTTTTTTCGTTGTTAAATAGGTGCCAGACGCAATTTTTTATTTCGTTTTTATAAAAAATTCAAATTATTTTAGAATGTCTGTAAATTTCATATTATGTTCTTCAAACATAATATAATCTAAAATTAATTAGCCAGACACTAATTCGATTGTTAAGTATTAAATAATGTGTATAAATAAAAAAAAGTAATGAAGCATGCAGCTCATCAGCTAGTGTATTTTAATTATGCGACAGGAAATAATTGCAAGAATACAATATTATTTACACTTGTTCTTATAAATAAAAGCTAAAATGAAAAAAAAAACATAAAAGTGAAAAATAAATTACATTCATTACATACATTGAAAAGAATGGAATAAAAACTATATCAATGAAGGTTAAACAATTACATTGTTCAATTTAAAAAGCCATCTTCATAATCATCATCATCATCATCTTCCCTCACACTGTGAGAATTATTTATGTTATCGTCTAAGGAATTGTTACTGTTTTCCAATATTCCATCATCTGTAAACAACTAGAAAATTAGTTTCAATATTGATGTACACACATACACACACACAACACACACACACCACACCACACATGACACACACACGTGAACACACACACACTCGCATGTTTAAGTTTGTATTGAATTTAACTAAAGTAGTTAGCATGAATTTATATAGGTATACTAGCGGTCCGCCCCGGCTTCGCCCGTGGTACCTACATGTTTAAACTATCCTATCTCTCAAGTTGGATCGAACTGCACATGGTGTACGAATTTTATTATAATCGGTTAAGTGGTTTAGGAGTCCATTGAGGACAAACATTATGACACGAGATTTATGTATATATATTAAGAATTAAGATTAATGAATTAATATTGTTATCATCATCACTACATAGTATAAAACAAAGTCGCTTTCTCTGTCCCTATGTCCCTATGTCCCCTTAAATCTTTGAAACTACGCAACGGATTTTGATACGGTTTTTTTTAATAGATGATTCAAGAGGGAGGTTTATATGTATAATAAAATCCATTAAATAGTGAAGAAGTACTGTTATTTTTGAGGTTTCTAATGTGATGTCGTAAATAATTACATTTTTTCCACTTACAGTGCAAACGCAGGCTGAACCCTACGAGTTTTATCAAAATAATGTACTAACTATAGTACACATTGAAAAGGTCTACAGAAAAGTCCGTGATGGTATATGTCTATCTCTTATGGATAACCCACAATAACTTTTTTTTGTCATTTACTTTTTACGACAAATAATGGCTAATTTTCGAAGCGATTTTAACCAATACAGCATTAATCCTTAACCAATTAAAGACCTTGAATACATTGTTCATTTAATATAGATCTATATGGCCCTTTACACCGTATGATTTAAGTGAATATTTTCGAAGATATTACAGATTTAAAAATTGCGGGACGTAGCGTTTGCGGCGGTACCGGCCGGCCGCCCGGCTATATATTTTATACCCGTGCGAAGCCGGAGCGGGCCGCTATGTTTTTATATACAACGTTCACAGTTTTTCTGTAGTGTATTTAGTATTGCACCCGTGCGAAGCCAGGGCCCGGGCGGGTCGCTAGTTAAGTAATAAAAAAAATTGTTTTGTATAGAAGATTGTTGATGTACCCTAATAGTTTATTTTTTAGCCTAAGGAATAAAATGTACCAATGGAAGGTACTTGTTCCCACAACACAGGGAATCCTAGAGTAGGAACAATTCAATTTCCATGCATCTTATATTTTCGAAAAAAAAAAGTTATTTTTTATTGTTATTTAATTTTCGCGGCCGACCATTTCTATCTCTCTTGCACTTTAAACTATCTCTCCATATACACAATCATCAAATTGTTATACTTACCTACTTTCACTACGTTTTTATTTGTACATATTTAATACTTAACAATCGAATTAGCGTCTGGCTAATTAATTTTAGATTATATTATGTTTGAAGAACATAATATGAAATTTACAGACATTCTAAAATAATTTGAATTTTTTATAAAAACGAAATAAAAAATTGCGTCTGGCACCTATTTAACAACGAAAAAAACGTCTTGCAATAAAAAAATTATGTCTGATGGATCTATCTAAAGGCAAAATATTAAAAATTACGCGTTAAAAAATGACTTAAAATTAAGGAAATTATCCTGTGCAGATAAGATGCGCACTAAAAAACGCAACCACTGCGACCAGCCAGACAACCCGGACTCTAACCGAAATAGCAAGAGGAACAGTATATCAAAAAACCAACTATACTAAAATGACTTTTTTTTAAACGTTAATAGCTCCCGTACGATTTTGAAATAAAAAATTGCGTCTGGCACCTATTAAACAACGAAAAAAAAACGTCTTGCAATAAAAAATTTATGTCTGATGGATCTATCTAAAGGCAAAAGATTAAAAATTACGCGTTAATAAATGACTTTAAATTACGGATATTTTCCTGTGCAGATAAGATGCGCAAATAAAGTTTTTTGTAATAAGACAGCTAATGTTGAATTTGATATTTTTGTTTTATGGCATTCAAATGCTTTACAAATATAAATTTTTAAATAGAAAAAATTCGATTACGACCCGGGATTTGAAGCCTTGTCGGAAGACACGGGTTCGAATCCCGCCTCGTGATCGATATTTTTCTATTTTTTTTAATATTCAACGTTAAATGTTATTATAAATGCCACTTCTTCTAAAAATAATGTAACAATGGTTCTTTTGACGAAGTATTATATAAATATATGCATGTTTAGAATTTTAGACTTAAATCTAATTGTGGGCACTTACAAAAATGGAATATACTTATTACTTAACTATCAGAACATTATATTCAACAACAAACCCACATACTACTAAAACTTTACAGTTATGGCATTTTATAAAAAATTATAACAGTCATTTTTTTGTAGCAATAAAAAATCACTTTTTTATTAGAAGACCTAAGTTTTGTTGGATTTTTTTTTACTGGTCTCATTTATTTATATTGCAATCAATGATATTATTAGTAAAAAGGTGTAGATAGGTAACCAACATAACATTCGATCTTCAAACACGGCACACTAACGCACACACGATTAGACATCAAAGTAAGACGGCATGATTAAATTATTGTGAGCGAAAGGGACAACTGTAGTCAATTCTGGCTATTTAGCCATTTCAATGTGCACATCCCGGGGCAACTACATCTTTTTACTTATAATATCATTGATTGTATTAATATAGTAAGTCTATCGCCTAACACTTACTGAATAAAAACTGATTTTTCTTTTAATCCATTATTTCCTTCAGAAGTTTCTTAAAAATCTTATAACGTAATATGTCATTACAAATTCTAAGTATACCTCATTTGATAACTTTTCACATATCATAAGGCTTATATAACTTGTATTATTTTAATGCCCAGTGTTTACTGAAATACTCAAACCCAATAGAATTTCATATACATTGACAGCTTTTTTTCTTAACCTTCAGATTGTACAAAAAAATGATTAAAATATCTGGCCAATTAAATATATTTACAAATATGAAGTCATGTCTGTTCACTGTTGGCTTATAAAACTCATATCAATGCATGTTTCTATATGGTTTTATTTTCCTGTATGTTTTGTTTGTTAATTTGATTTTTTCCTCATTTATCTTGAACTAGGTTTCCGCCCGCGGCTTCACCCACGCAGTCAAAGAAAAACCCGCATAGTTCTCGTTCCCGTGGGATTTCCGGGATTGCGTCATTTTAAAAATAAAATATACCCGGGATAAAAAGTATCCCATGACCTTTCTCGGGTAACAAAATATCTCCATACCAAATTTCATGAAAATTGGTTCAGTAGTTTAGGCGTGATTGAGTAACAGACAGACAGACAGAGTTACTTTCGCATTTATAATATTAGTATGGATACAAACTCCTACACATACTTCCGCACATGAAATATCAAATTATTCTATGTGTATAGACTTGACACTATAATGTGTGTCACTATACACATGAATACATAACTTCAAGCAAGCATAATATTACAGTTATATGTGTGCAATATATCATTGCGCACACTACTGCATCACTTTGAGCATTAAATTCTAATCATCTGATTTTATAGACCCTTTTCTGTTATAAACAGAGTAACATCATACCATACACTTTATCGTTATAGTGTGTATGTAGTGTAGACACTAAAACGTCACTTCAAGCACAACAAGCATTTGTATATTGTGTATACTACTATCTTCACTTCAAACTCCAGTCATTTGTATATGTAGACCTTTATTTAGTAACATTAACGTTACTTAAGAACAACATTCCGCTTATGTGTATACATATACCATCATGTAGAGTAATACATCTCTGTTGTTTATATAGAAACACTTAAATGTCACTTCGAGCTGTTGTATATACTTCACATAACTGTTCGCCTACTGTGTGTGTATACTGTATACACTTAACACTGCACAGTCCCATTTCGCCTTGTAGTGTGCAATAACAAGTCACTTTGACACTTCAGCACCCACTTCCCTCACAGTACACAATAACGTTACTCCGAGCCGCACCACATTAGTGTATACTTCAAACACCAGTGAATACACCAACAGTTCACAATAACGTCTATCCGAGCCGCACCACACTTTACACTTTCGACTAGTGTATACACTACACTTGACACTAGTGTATACACGACACTTGACACTAGTGTATACACTTTGACACTAAACACTTTCCACTACATGTGGTGCGCTAGCGGGCCCGGGTTCGAGTCCCGCCGCTACAGCAGCGCGCGCCGGCACTCGTCGCGGTACGCACCTGCTGAGCCCCGGTTTCATGTTTGCCATCTGCGAAATCAAATCAAGTTTCAAATCAAGTTTCAAATCAAATCAAATTAAATTTCAAGTTAAAACTACATCAACAATAAATCAAAATGAAAAACAATATTAAATGTGTGGCTAATCAATGAGTGTTCCCATTGATATAACTATTAGAGAGACCAAACAAATGAAACATTAAAAAATAATTGTGTAAGAAATTGCGAAAAATGTGAATAATAATAATTATTGTAATGTGTATTGAAGTAATGTAAACTATCATCAAATCACCTACCAGAACAATATTTGTATGGTTGCTATCTATACTAATATTATAAAGAGGAAAGGTTTGTAATTATGTATGTATGTATGTATGATTTTCACGCATAAACTACTGGACCGATTTTGATGAAATATGGCACAGATAATCTTTAGACCCTGAGAAAGAACTACTAGAGGCTAGTTTACCTTCCTAGAACTAGAGGCTACCTTTTATTGCGAAATATGTACCACGGGCGAAGCCGGGGCGGACCGCTAGTATTTCATATTTGTATACGAAAGTTGTGATAAACGTTTTTTCGAGTATAAATTCTGACTTAATAATTTCAAATAATAAAATAGTCTATTTGCAAAATAAAAATAGTACAGCTTACTCACCTGGCTTTCTGCAATTCAATCTGGCCCTCCAAAGTCTTAGCCAGATAGATAACGAATAGCTGTGAAAGAGCCACGCCCAAAGCAACCGAGGCGATAGTATAGAGATTCCTCTCGGCCCAGGATCTAACTATTTCTATGCACCCGCTGGTCCAGACACGTTTGCTCGCTTCTGCCACCTGAAAATTATATGGGTATTGTTTTTATTGATATGATAACTTTGTGTAGCATCATTATGACTTGAAAGCTTAGATCATTAAGTAATGGATAACACTCGCAGGCGTTTCCCCTTTTGCCAAAGTATAAGATTATTCGAATCGAAAAATCTTATGCTTTCATAAAAACTACTTGCGTAATCGATTACAAACACTCTGCGTATTCGTAAAACATCGAAAGGACGTCTGCGAGTGCTCCGCTAAAAATGCCGCTTTGCACTGTCAAGACTTGCAGAAGCAATTCAAACATGTCGAATATTAAAAAAGATGGAATAACCTTTCATTTGTGTATATTTTTTTATTTTTTTAACGTACATTTCTAATTAAATGCAATTTCTAATAATCGTCGATGTATCGTTTAGCGATATGATCAAGACAAATAATCGAGTCATGTTTACTCGATCATTGATGCGGCCCCGCGAGACTATCATGGAAAGAAAATATACAAATTTAATCTTTATGAACTAAGAGATAAAGTTGAATTTAAAACGCGATAATGAACCGCATTCCTTACGAGACTATCTTGTAATGAAATACAAATTTAATCTTTATGAACTAAGTGATAAAGTTGAATTTAGAACGCGATATTGAACCGCACTCCCCACGAGACAACTTGGAATGTAATACAAATTTAATCTTTATGAACTTAGGGATAGAGTTGAATTTAAAAACTCGTCGCTTAAAAGGTCGTAAATTTTTACGACTTTCGTGACACAAATTATTTTTGTGAATGTGTGATTGTGTTTCAATAGTGTGAGTTACCCTCCCCGCACCAAAATCAGCAGAAAGTTTAGTTAGAACATTTGCCAGCGTACTCCATCCAATACTTAATGATCTAAGCTTGAAAGTCAGGAAAAGGTCAATGATTTTAACTAAACACTAATCTAAACCGGTATTTTCAATATTTATGTTAAAGTACACTTAAATTTACATTGTAATTTGGAAATACTATTTATTTCGCAATGACTTAAAACTAAAAATTCTGAATTTAATTAGAATCATTTGCGGAAAATTGGGAAATAATTTTTTATAGCTGTTTCAAGTTAATGTCAATCATATTTTTATACGCCGGCCACACACTCGACGAGTAGTATGGGAAGTAACGAGGAAAGTAGGCAGAGACCGCGCAACGTTACTCACACATCGTCCTGCTCACTGCTCCCTATTTTGTCGGTTTTTGCGCGCGAGTCAAAGGACCGGCAATACGAGTGCGAATTCCTGGCCACATACTCGCGCGATCGCAGTCCGCATCGAGCGCTCGCACAAGACACACGTATGCAAAATTGGTAATTATGTCGTCGTCAAGCATGGAATGGCCAAATGAAAAAGTGTTTATGTTTTTTATGTTTGAGGACGACGACGACGATGTATATTTCTTTTTACTTCCTACATTAATATAATAAGCTATACTAAAAATGCATAGCGCGCACGCTGCCATCGTTTCAACGTCCATTGTGTGAGACAAGGCAAATGACAAGTGAGGAGCGTCGCGATTAATTGCGCGAGTAGAGCAGTGTGTGGCCAGAGAGGGCAATGTCGCGGCGAATAACGGCAGCGCGGCAAATTTTACATATTAATGTAAAATTGATGCTTGCAAATCGATTTATTATTGAAAAAACAAGAAACTTTAGAACAAGTTTCTTTAAGTAGAACAAATTGTGACAAATAAATCTCTCAAATAACTTGTTTTCAAACTAAAACTAAACGAATATGAAAACACTTTCACTTTTCAAGTATCACCAACATGTATTCGAAAAATACATAAAAACATTGCATTAATTTTTAAATTATTTTAGATTCAATATACTTCAAAATATTATTATTATATCTTGACAAATTATTATAAGTTAAATAAATATTAGTTGTTACAGACTAAATAACAAAATAAATTGTCATATGATATATCTTATGAAATAATAATTGACCACATACATAATTCACAGGATAACACGGGACCCAACACTACAGATGACACTACAAAAGATTTCAAGCACAGATAACGAAACCACTGACTATACTCACATGACATTTCAGCACCTATTACAGATAAAAAAAGACGTGTGGCACTCGGGGACTGCCGCGGTAAAGCTATTGCATGCTATGCCTTCAAGCCACACCTCCGCGCCCGTCGGAGTGGGGAGCGTGAGGTTTTTTCGTTACGGAATTTCTGCATTCGGTCCCCGCGCTCAAGGCCCGCGATAGAAGCTATGCAATAGCTTAAAAATTCTTGAGACCTTAAAAATAAAACCACAGAGTGTACTCACAGGATAGTTCTGCGCCCCGTACCCGCACATAATATTCACGAGGCCCGAGCTGATATCCGTGGCATTGATACAGCATGAGAACGGAACACCACACCGTTCCACGGAGGGTGATGAGCAGTTGAAGTACTCATTCTTCGACCAGTCCATGTAGCCGTCTGATGTTAGACCGCAGCAGTGGAACTGGAGATTGCAAATAAATGTATAAGTAGTACATTATTTTGTTATTTCTTTATAGAACTACATAATTTTATTTTTATATAAGTAATAAAAAAAATCGAATTTAAAGTGGAACAATTGAAGTTTTTTTTTTTTTTAATTTAAATTAAGTAGTATTTTTTTTTAAATTGTGCTATTAAATAGTTATGATGTTCAAATGCATCAATTAAATTAACATACTCCCATATTCCTTACATTTAACAGCTTACATCACTGTATTTAACAAAATAGCTTCAACCGCAGTTAAAATCATAGCCAAAGCCCGAGTTTAAATCATAAAAAAATAACACACACCACAGGCAACAGACCGTAACTAACACAAACTACAAATAAATTTAAATACTCACATCGCTCTGAGCAAAGTCAATAAAGTTCTGCAGATCTGGATCGTCTCTATACGAGTGCACCACACGTTCCGTGAAGCTCAGCTCTATGAAGCCGTGCAACGATCTCGGGAACACGAAACCGCAGACCGCACCGACCATTTCCACTAGGAATAGGATTAGGAGACATAGCGAATACTGAAAATATATACATTTTTATTATTTTATTGAGGGTAGAAATAACTAGTTCCGAAGAAATTAGGAGACATAGCGAATACTGAAAATATATACATTTTTATTATTTTATTGAGGGTAGAAATAACTAGTTCCGAAGAATAAAAAATCTACCAACTTTAATGTATGTACATTTAATTATGGTTTAACACAACAAACCCCATATTATTTTATAAACTCTTGTAATATCAGGATTTTAAATGCAAGTTGTGTGATCATAATTTGATGTAACTGCTGCAAACTCAAAGTAAAAAAATTTTTATTCAAGTAAACTTTTACAAGTATTTATGAAGCGTCAACCGTCGAATTTCCTTTTTCGACACAAGCGAATCCACGGTAGCTAATATACAGCATTCAACTATCAACCACAATATTAAATTCAAATGCTTTATAAATATAAGTTTTTAAAGCAAGCCGGACCTTTAGGCCTTCCGTGATCACGCCTAAGCAATCGAATTTATTATATTATGTGTTATTAATGTGTCTAAGGGTTTGTTTTATGTGTCTAAGGGACACCCTACACCATGTATTGTGATGATAAGACAACCATCCTAACCACTATGATACACTATTTCAATAATTACAAAAAAATATACCAATAAAACAATTTACAATTTAATACTTACAAATTTCAACAGGCAAGTGTTCTCACGCAACGCACCGATGCATCCCGCAAAACTAACGATGAATACAACCCCGCCCAATAAAGCTATGAGTAAACTTATGTTCAGGATCAAATCGTACACTGTGTCCAGCTGAAATATATAAAGTTTATATTTTCAATCATATTTTTAATACACAGAGTGACTTGATATAGATCCTTATAGATGTGAAGTCCCATGTCCCCTAGTGGGGTAAGGGGCAGATTACCGAGGAGGCGGTCATCCTTATAGATGTAATCAGTTTTAAAGGGGTGAAAGTATAAAAATATTTGGAGTAATAAAAACAAAACATTACCACACCTCGGACACTCCATAGAGCAGGCTCCAAGGAGATGTTCGTTTGCAAAAATAGCGGACCTAAATCTGACTTCTGATATATATTGTATAGATCCCAGACATCCTATAGACAGATGTTGCCAACCAGTTTTGTGGTCCCCCTCCCCCCACCCCGGTAATTAAATATGGCATACAAAGAAAAAAATAAAAATTTCCAAAACATGCCGTGTGGGGTATCAAATGAAAGAGCTTATTGAGTAGATCACGAATATATAGCATACTATAACATTTCTTACACTTTCTCTAAGATTTTTTAGAAAATTTACGAAAATGCTCCATTTTTGAGTTAACTTTAAACCAATATAGATTGAAAACTCATGAATATATTTTTTAAATTATTATTTTAAATAATTAACAATAGTCCATTGTTTACGATTCAATAGTCATCAATACATATAATAAAATTCTAGAAAAGTGGTGTCTGTACAATGAAAATATGTAAAAAAAAATTAGCAGGGGTTATTATTAAATCGATCCCAAACCCAAAACTGTAGTTAAAAAATTTTTTGTCTGTTTGTCTGTTTGTCTGTTTGTCTGTATGTTTGAACACGCTAATCTCAGAAACGGCTTATCCGATTTCGATGCGGTTTTCACTAATATATTGTGGTAATCTTCATTTAACATTTAGTGTTTATTTCATGTCAATCGGTTCATAAATAAAAAAGTTATGACCATTTAAGTACTCACGGCGAACATTTGCTAAGGCATTCTATGGTACACATACAGTGTACGATAAAACGTAAGTTATCTGTTATACGCTACAGTTATGTCCAAGTGATCATATCGAAAGTCCCCAAGGGTGGGGGGGTAAGCTGAGGTAGTAGGGGGGAGGGGTCAAATTAAAATTATACTTATTTCTAGGTAAATTTTATACATAAAATGTCCTTTAAATTATGTCGTATTTATAATATTATATTTTTAACCCCCGATGCAAAAATATGGGTGATAAGTGTTTGACCGCTGTGTGTGTGTGTGTTTGTGCCACCGTAGCTCGCTAGCAGGTAATCCGAATTAGATGATGTTTTTTTGTTAGGCAGCATATTTTCCGACGCTGGTTCTTAAATAAACTGTATCAAAATCGGTTCATCCATTTATTGTGTAAAAGTGGGAATGAAAATAACTAAAGTTGTCGAATATACTTTAGTGATATATTAAATGAAAGTGAACGACCTATCAGTAAAAATAAGTCAAATTTTATCAAAATCGGTTCATCCATTTATTTGATATTTATTTGGTATAAAAGTGGTAGATAATAAAAAAAGTGAATTTTGACTCAAGTGACATATGAAATGAAAGGGCATGACGTGTAAAGTATAATTAGACATATTTAATCAAAATCGGTTCATCCATTTACTATACCTATATACAGGGTGTAATCGTTAAGTGTGCACAGGCGATTTTTCCGTAAGTATTACAGATAACTTTAAACTGATATCGAAAGTACTTAACCTAATGAGTAAAATGGCGGTAATAAATTTATAAAAATAAATCGAGAAATATCAAAAAAATTATCTTTAAACCCTCCCATACATTAAGTATGAAATATGAATATCCCATATACATTTAATATGAAAGAGCTTAGCTTTCTTTTTCTTTTTTGGTTTTCTGCTTTAATTACTTCGCAAATTTGAAGTGGCATTTTCCACGCTTTTTCCGGACATTTTCACGCATTTTCCGGATATTTTCCGGACATTTTCACGCATTTTCCGGATATTTTCCGGGGATTTTCCGAGCATTTTCCGGGCATTTTCCAGGCATTTTCCACGCTTTTTCCGGACATATCCACGCATTTTCCGGATATTTTCCAGACATTTCCCTGGCATTTTCCGGTTATTTTCCGGGATATTCCAGACATTTTCCGGGAATTTCCCAGGCATTTTCCGAGCATTTCCCGGGGATTTTCCGGATGTTTCCCAGACATTTTCCGGACATTTCCCTGGCATTTTCCGGGGATTTTCCACACATTTCCCAGACATTTTCCGGACATTTTTCAGGCATTTTCCGGGGATTTCCCAGGCATTTTCCGGATATTTTCCGGACATTTTCACGCATTTACCGGATATTTTCCGGAAATTTTCACGCATTTTCCGGATATTTTCCAGGCATTTTCCAGGGATTTTCCACGGTTTTTCCGGAAATTTCCACGCATTTTCCGAGCATTTCCCAGGCATTTTCCGGTTATTTTCCGGGAATTTCCCAGGCTTTTTCCGGGGATTTTCCGAGCATTTCCCGGGGATTTTCCGGATGTTTTCCAGACATTTTCCGGACATTTCCCTGGCATTTTCCGGGGATTTTCCACGCATTTCCCAGACATTTTCCGGACATTTCTCAGGCATTTTCCGGCGATTTTCCAGGCATTTTCCGGATATTTTCCGGACATTTTCACGCATTTACCGGATATTTTCCGGACATTTTCACGCATTTTCCGGATATTTTCCAGGCATTTTCCAGGGATTTTCCACGGTTTTTCCGGAAATTTCCACGCATTTTTCAAGCATTTTCCGGGCATTTTCCGGAAATTTCCACGCATTTTCCGGATATTTTCCAGACATTTCCCTGGCATTTTCAGGCATTTTCCACGCTTTTTCCGGAAATTTCCACGCATTTTCCGAATATTTTCCAGACATTTCCCTGGCATTTTCCGGTTATTTTCCGGGATTTTCCAGACATTTTCCGGGAATTTCCCAGGCATTTTCCGAGCATTTCCCGGGGATTTTCCGGATGTTTCCCAGACATTTTCCGGACATTTCCCTGGCATTTTCCGGGGATTTTCCACGCATTTACCGGATATTTTCCGGACATTTTCACGCATTTTCCGGATATCTTCCAGGCATTTTCCAGGGATCCACGGTTTTTCCGGAAATTTCCACGCATTTTCCGAGCATTTCCCAGGCATTTTCCGGTTATTTTCCGGGAATTTCCCAGGCTTTTTACGGGGATTTTCCGAGCATATCCCGGGGATTTTCCCGATGTTTTCCAGACATTTTCCGGACATTTCCCTGGCATTTTCCGGGGATTTTACAGACATTTTCCGGGGATTTTCCGAGCATTTCCCGGGGATTTTCCAGACATTACAGGCTATGTCAGGGAAATGTCCGGAAAATGCCTGGATAATTCCCGGAAAATGCGTGAAAATGTCCGGAAAAATGTGGAAAATGTCACTTCAAATTTGCGAAGTAATTAAAGCAGAAAACCAAAAAAAGAAAAAAAAAGCTAAAATCTTTCATATTAAATGTAGGTATATGGGATATTCATATTTCATACTTAATGAACGGGAGGGTTTAAAAATATTTTTTTTGATATTTCTCGATTTATTTTTAAAAATTTATTACCGCCATTTTACTCATTAGGTTAAGTACTTTCGATATCAGTTTAAAGTTTTTTGTTATCTGTAATACTTACGGAAAAATCGCCTGTGCACACTTAACGATTACACCCTGTATAGGTATAAGTGGGAATGAAAGAAACGAATGTTGTCAAATATTGTGATAGTACCTACCTAAGTGATATATCAAATGAATGTGCATAACGGGTGAATTACAATTAGTAATGTTTTATCGAAATCGGTTCATCCGTTATTTACATATAGGGCACTTTAGGGGTGACAGTGGTTAGATAAATAAACCAAATGGAGCATCAAACGATAGGATATGACGTGTACATATAGGTACAATTAGATAATATTATTTACATCAAAATCGGTTCTGCCATTTACTAGGGATGGAAAGGGAAGGGTTGAAAGTCTGTGAAAGAAGAGGGGGACATGGGAGCGAGAGGATAGCCACACCCTGGAAATTTTGAACTCTTCTCAAAGCCACATAGGCCTGGCCCTTGGCAATTTTTTTTCTTAAATATACCACTTCTTTTGCCACTGTGGTCCATTACAATTTATGCACGGTTACGGCCCAACTTAAAAGATGTCAGATGTAGGAATGTATTATGGAGGTAGAGGTAGGTCTCGCTCACTTGAAAATATTAAATGAAAATAAGAAACCGAAGTTTAAAAATTAAAAAAAAAAACCCAACGCAACGAAGGAAAAGGAATATATATAATTTTACAAACTTCCCGACGATCTTTAAAATTAAGTACCATTATAAAAAAATATATATATAAGATATATTATTATGATAATGATGGTATGGTATGGTATCCTTAACTTTTACCAAAATTGTAGATTATAAAATTATCTTTAAAAAACTTCACATACATTTTTTTCTAGGAGCCACTGTTTCTACGAAAAATCTATTTTTTCATTCATCGTTGATCTCAAAAATAAAAATTCCAATCACCAGAACGACAGGAAATTTTAATAATTGATTTTTAATTGTGTTTTGCACAATTTTATTAAATTGCGACTGGATGAAAATTTTGTTCGTGGTCGTCGTCGTCGTTGGTAGGGTGAACAAATCCTTAGCAAAACATCATACGCTTATGTCAATTAGTATCGATAGCGGATTCTATTCCTTTACGTTTTGACGTTTGCCTCGGCACTCAGTTGCTGCACAATATATTGTCAAAAACATCCATACAAGGAAGGAAGGTAAATAAATTTGCTCCTCTCCCTCCTGGTGCCTAAAAAATAATATGGCATAATTTAAAATAAATTTTACGTAGAAAATTAATGAGGCACTTATTTTTTTATTTTTTAGCTCAGTTTAGTAATAAATTTTACTAACTGTTCTTTTAATTATTTATGGTAGTACGTGTTTATTCAATAAAAGTTAAGTAGTAACTACTATGCAGTCACTATTCCACGCGGACGAAGTCGCGGGCACAGCTAGTTCGTAATATAATATAAGTGAGCTATATGTATGTGGTGGATTTGATGACCCCACAAAATGTTTTAAATTGCAAGGCGCAACTTTCACTGAAGTTACCGATTTGAAATCTAATCACACAGAGGCTGATTCAAGAATGTTCTGCCATATTTTTCATTCTGTCAAACACAACGACAGTGCAGAGATAATTATTCTAAGCCCTGACACCGATATTTTTGTATTAGGCCTTTATTTCTGGCATAAACTTGAAAATATACACAGACTTCAGTAGCGCATTTGACAAGGTGGATCATCTGACTTTACTCGCAAAATTAAAAAACTATGGTATATCGGGTCCTATTTTACAATGGATTGCATCTTACTTGGATAAAAGGAGTCAAGAAGTTGTTGTAAAAGGTTTCAAATCTAAAGTGTTTACTGCTACATCTGGTGTTCCCCAGGGATCACATTTGGGTCCACTTCTGTTCGTTGCTTACATCAATGATATCTGTGATTCTATCAAACATTGCAATTACGCACTTTTCGCTGATGACTTAAAAATTTACAAAACTGTTAACAGTTTGGCGGATGTAGCTGCTATCCAGAATGATTTAGGTAATATAGGCCAGTGGTGTAAAAAAAATAATATGATAATCAACTCTAATAAGTGCTCATTCATTCGATTTACAAGGAAAAAAGTGCCATTTAATTCGACATACAGTATCGACAATGCTCCTCTCCTTCACCAGTATGAAATTGTCGACCTGGGTGTAACCTTGGATAGTAAACTCAAACTTACATCTCATCTTGATACAATAATTAAGAAAGCTGCAAGGATGACTGGGTTTATTAAAAGAAATGCAACATCCTTTAAAGCATCCACAAAAATTGCATTATATAATGCACTCGTACGGAGTCACCTCGAGTTCGCATGTGTTGTGTGGAATCCCCATCACGCCGTGCACTCGCAACGCTTAGAATCGATTCAGCGATCGTTCACTAGACATTTGGCTTTTGCCTCCCCAGGTATCACACATCGATGTCCATATACTGAGCGCTTACATTATTTTAAAATGATGACGTTAAGAGATCGCCGTAAATTACACGACCTGGTATTTCTTTTTAACTGTGTAAATGGTTTAACTACCTGTGAGGATATTGTTTCTGGGATCTCTTTTCGAATCCCGTATAGTTTACCCAGAAAACCGATTAGTAATCTCTTTGATCTACCAGTGAGTCGAACTAATCTAGTACGTCAAGCACCATTGCCTCGAATGTGCGCAGCATATAATCAAATTGTCACATCTATACCGGACCTTGATATATTCTTTGGATCTCTTGCACAATACAAACATAAAATTATTAATTGCTTGATTAATAATAATTGTAAAAATACTTAATTATAGATAACATTAATTAAAATAAAATTCATAAATAATTCTATATATGTAATTTCGAGAACTATCTATTATTGTAAATGCTGTGTACACCTTTCATTGATAAGTACATAATATTAATTAATTAATAATGTTAATTTTATCATTGTCAAATGTATTTATTGTTGGTGTGCCAAATTAAAATAAATAAATAAATAAATAAATAAAATAAATAATATACTCGCCATCTTTGAATGCTCCCCCCACTCCCCCATGCAACTATTTCACTGTACGAACTATTGAATCATAAACAATGGACTATTGTTAAATATTTAAAATAATAATTTAAAAAATATATTCATGAGTTTTCAATCTATAGTGGTTTAAAGTTAACTCAAAAATGAAGCATTTTCGTAAATTTTCTAAAAAATCTTAGAGAAAGTGTAAGAAATGTTATAGTATGCTATATATTCGTGATCTACTCAATAAGCTCTTTCATTTGATACCCCACACGGCATGTTTTGGAAATTTTTATTTTTTTCTTTGTATGCCATATTTAATTACCGGGGTGGGAAGAAGGGGACCACAAAACTGGTTGGCAACATCTGTCTATAGGATGTCTGGGATCGTATAGATATATATATAGATATATATCAGAAGTCAGATTTAGGGTCCGCTATTTTTGCAAACGAAACTCCACTGAGAGTCCGGTCTACCATACAAAATTATCGTTTTGACAGTCACACTGTAGAGACTGCAAATGTGTGTGTTAACACTTTATGGTTGGCACATTTGTGACTAGCGTAAAAAAAAATTCGAGATTTTCTGATGAAATACATCCGTAAACAGCACAATATCTAACCATTTTCTACGAAAAACGATAATCACAAATCCAAAATAATAAAATTACTTTAAGTCAATTTGATTAATGTTGTCAATCTTCGTTGCGTATCGTCCTTGTAGAAAAATGTGGACCATTTATAGCCTGATCGTGCGGGGTGAGGTAAGTGTTTAATTTTGGCGGGAGGCGGAGAGTGTCCGTTCTGTAGCATTTAGCTACTATTATGTATTCTGTGACATAACGTAGCCGAAACTTATTAGTTTCAGAAAAATTTAGCATTTTCTTTTATTTTAATATTAAAGAGCATTAAAAAATTAGTTAGAAATTCAAAGCGATCAGGCGTCACCACCATGACCCACGGCCTAAAGGCGTGGGTTCAAATCCCGCTTTGCCCCCTAAGGGTGCTTGATTGTTGTGCGAAGAAGACGAATCGTTGTGCGAAGATGTGCTACATGATTGGTTTTTACAAACATTCCTCGCACATTATTGGTGGAAAAGCAAAGCACCCTAATGATTGAATTTCACCCACCTGCATTAGTATTTTTATTCTATCTTACCTTTATCATTCCGGTGGCCTGCCATTTGTCAATAAATGCATAGAGGCCAATAGCAACAAGCAAACCCCCTAATAACTGAAACAAAAAAATAATGTTTATTTTTACCCAACTGTGACAGAAGGAGGGTTATGTTTTTCAAGTGTATGCATATTATGTGTAAACGGCTTGTCGTATTTTCATGAGATTGGTGTCAATTGATTTGTCTTAGTAATAAGAAGAGTCGCTGAGTTGCACTAATATACAGATAGATAATATGCACTTACATTATGCATTGTACTATCCTATCGTACTAAAACTATAATGAATGTGAAACAATGAGAATGTATATCAGGATGTATGTATGTCACTCTTACACAAAAACTTCTCGACGGATTTTGATAATACTTGTCAGTGATGTAGGTTATATATCAGAATAACACATGAGTTATAGCAACACTTGCTTTTGGAGATGAAACCGTGCAACACAGCTAGTATATACATATTTTATTAAAAAAAATTTTTAGGCTTCTATTTTGTAAAATTACTCACTTACGTACATTTTTTATGCATGAATGTCACAACGATATTGTAATTTAATTGTTACTTAAGAGTCCTTATCGATTTTAGAGTGATTTTTACTTGTTTCTGTAATTCTTTAGAAGCTCGTTTAACAAAACTAAATTAGTAACAATGTGTGATGATATCTTAAATTAAAGATTCATTCAATATCTAAAATACGTTCGAGACAATTTATTGATATTCATTGTCCAGTTTGTTTAATAGCCAATAACCTAAGGCGTGTTTCAATTTTTTCCATGCGGGACGTTCGTGTCTTTGTATTTTACACGGAATTTAATAGAAGAAGTTTTCTTATAACAGTAAAGACACTGAGACATCCTAAAATATGTTCGAGGCAATTTATGTACTTTTATTGAAAAATTCAAAGAACATCTAAGTTAAAATAGCCTTACTTTGATGAAATTTTATGCGTATATGGCGTCGAATTTCTAGTTCTTACAACAGAGTTAAAAAAAATAAAAAATACACACTAAATGATAGGTTAATGCTTAAAAATTTGCAATAAAAAAAATACATATTATATGTTTTATGAAAGAAATGGAATAATTTAAAGTTCTCTAGAATTTTCGATTATATACGGGAGCGCAATCGTTGTTACGGCAGATCTATATAATCGAATATTCTAGAGAATTTTAAATTATACCATTACCTTCATATAACATAGTAGTTAGATTTTTTAAACGAGCTCCTAAAGAATTAAAGAAACAAGTCAAAATCACTCTTAAAATCGATACGGCCTCTTAAAAACTTTATTACATAGAATTATCATATCCTCAAAAATATTGTTGCTAAAAACATGTGATATTGATAAACGGGGAAACTAAAAATACCAGTGACATAATCAGCAAAACCGAATGAACTGCTTATTTCCAGTTTGTTGCAACAATGCACTAATAAAGCTTGTAGTCCATAATAATCTCATCATTATGGTTTAATCCATTTAGTTGTAAGCACTGAGTGGTTTTCTTAAATTATAAATTGCTGTAAAATGACTGAAGTTATCTATACCATGTTTATATGAAATAATTTTTATAACCTATAATGTGTTTATCTATACTAATTGTAGAAAGCTGAAGAGTTTATTTGTTTGAACGCGCTATGTAAGGTCCGATTTGAAAAAAGGCTATATATAATCATGCTAAGACCAACAGGAGCGGAGCCACGCGGGTGAAACCACAGATCGCAGCTAGTCAAAAATAAATGGGCACCTTAAATTTAGATTCTTAGTATACATATTCAGTTAGAGGTGCAAAACGAAATGTAGGTTTTTTTGTTAATACTTTTTTATTGTATATGGCACAAGATGCTGGATAAGTTCCACCCAAGTTGATCCCGGGATAAAAACAATATTGAAATATAATATTGCTTGAAAATAATTCTTAAAGCTCTCTGTTGTATAATATTGTAAATGATACTGAAGTGTATGAGTTTTAGGCCGAGATTCACAGATCGCACTTTAACTTTACTTTGATGGAAAGATCTACTTTCACAGAAAAATATATTTCTTAGTCGTGTCAAGCTCATCTTTACTTTCCGAAAACTATACTTTACTTAGTAAAGGCTAAGGAGTCGATAATCATGACTTTGGTCTCAAAGTAAACTTTACATGACTATGCGTATAAATCATGTAGGCCTTCATTTTAAACTAATTTCCTAGAACAGAAACGCATTTTAATATGGTTGGATTATAGCTCGAAACGTCATGTCGATTTGAGCGACATTTTTTCGTTGATTTGTTGATCGTTGCATTGCTTCGTTTGTCTTATAGCATTATAATATTTTTCTGACGAATTTTGCTGTGGCTACCGGTTTTTGATATTTCTACAACAATCTTCCCGACCCTGGCTTGTTATAACGGATTTGAAACTGCTACCTGACTGACAATTATTATTGCAAATCCACGTAATACCTACATTGTGTTTTTTTTCTAATCAATTAATTTTTGATATAAAATAATAATGTTATTATTATATATGGAAATACATATAACTTAATTCAATAATATGTTCCCAAAAACATAAAATATGCGTATAACGTAACAGTCACACGTCTTTCCCTGTACTTTACTTTGAGGCCGTACTTTTCTAAGGAAAGTCAAGCAATTGTCTCTGAAATTAAATATGTTGAAAGTAAACTTCGGTCATACAAAGTTTACTTTGTGAAGACTCTTTTGCGGTAAAGTAAAGTCACGACTGTGAATCTGGGCCTTATTGTTACCAACATTCAGACATACATCAAGTTTTCCTCTTGATAACAGTACATAGCACTATTGATTACAAGTAAATATGTTTTTACCACTAATAATATTTTAATTAATCAATGTATACATTTATTTAGGAGTATTTGAGGGCCAAGTGGACAACCATTCAGGGCATCTTCAGGTGTTTAATTATTTTTGATTTTTTTTTTTATTTTAAAATAAAACTACAATGGGTAAAAATTTAGAACGTGGACCGTCAATGGGGGGCGGGGAGGGGAGGGGGAGGGGAGGGGGGGGTCGGGGGGAACTCCTAGGTACCACCCCCCACCGGCGCAGACCAGTAGTTCCTGAGATATTCAAGGTCAAAGTTTGAGGTTATAATTGGGCCTAAAGTTACAAATAATGGATGGTAGGATAAACCTTTCCCTTCCCTCCACTCCCAAACTCCCTCCAGTTTACTATATTGCTTCTGCTTCTGCTCCAGCGCTGCGGGAAGTGCAGCCCTATCACCCTTGCGTAGCTAAGTACAGGCACCTAACTCGCCTACGCAGCTTCGGCTCGTACGGTGCCTGCACTTAGCTACAGCGGGCGAGGGCTGCTCTCCCTCCGCGCTTCCGATTTTTTAGATACACTCTAGGGGTAACAGCGAAAGGACCACGTGGAGTCGGGGTTGACAGATTTGGTTATGTGACTGTTCATCTTTTGTGTAATGGATTTATGTGTGTTACATTACCCAAAATTGTTATTGTTAGAATTACTAACTTAAATTGAATTAGAATGAAATGTAATTGAACTGAATTATTAATTAATAGCCGAGCAGCTACATTGCTGATGTGACTATATGTAAACTAGTGTAAACTTGTGTAACTTTGTGCGTTGTTACTTATTGTTACTTATTATCCAATATGTTTATATTTTAGAGGAAATATAATAAAACACAATTATTTTAATGAATTTTAAATTTTAACAACCAATTTAACATATTTTAACTTCTTTTATATACAATAATACTAAAATAACTATCAATTTATGTATTTTATAAAGTATTATTGTGAGAAAAATATCACTAAAGCTGTATGAGTGAATCCTTTGCTAGTGACAAGCATCTGTCAACGTCAAAATTACGAAAAGTAGTACAAAATTAAACAAATTTGTTTATTTTATTATAAAAAAAATACGCGGCTTCACAAGTTGAAACTTCGTAAAATTACTTCTCAGAGTCTTATCTTATCGCTATAAAATCGCCGATATCCAACTCGACGGTCCATATTCTAAATTTTATCCCTACAATGTAATTTTGAAATACAATCATGTACATTCCATGACTGATGACAATAGCAACAATAAATGAATAATGAATATTTAATTTCGCCACTTCAGCGGCATGTGGGTTAAACATTATTATGTGTGCAAACGGAAGCTGATAATTGGACATAAATCCACATCCTATGCTCTGTAAATATACCTATATACAACGCTTTCAGATGATTCACACGAAGAACAAAAGATAGGAACTCCGATTCACACATTGTTTAAACACAATGATAGGAATCCCATTAGAAACCTCATATATGAAATAAAATATAACATAAATATTCACAATAACTCACCCAAAATATGAAATTTAATACAAAAATCATGTATTTAACACATCCACTGACATAAGTAAAATTCGGTCCTCTTCGTCTGGCATGCATTTTTATTTAGTGTGAGTAAACAATCGTTTACTACTATTCAATGTTGAATCACAGAATACAATGCGAACTATATCACAATATTATCAATAAATGTTTATCATATTTTTTGCTCTCAAATCCCAATCTGAAACTCGACAATGAATCAACATCGGACGTAAACCACAGATGACAGATTACAGAATACTGAAAATAATAATTTACTTTTCTCTTTGGCATTGAAAGCTACCACAGATTACGAATATGTACCACAAAGTAAACTGTCATCATGCCACATAAATTTTTTACATCTGTGATGGAGCTTTAGAGTCTTAGAACACGCTTAGAACGGTCTTAGAGTATATAATATTACAATATACTCGGATTTTTAATTAGACAAAGTAAACTGACAGCAGCTAATGTCACTGTGTAAAATAATGTTGCCATATTTAAAGTAATAGTGAGGAATTCAGTTCTCATTCAATCAGATGAATGAACAATGAACGTGAATAGTTCATCATTTCAAACTTTAAAATAACATTATTTCTAATTATAATATATAAAGCTATATAAGATATAAGTTACTAGTAGAATGTAATTATAATCATTTTTTTATTTTTATTATTTCGCTGTTTACGTTATTGTTTTTGTAATTTTTTCGTTAATTGTAACTAATTACGTTGTGTTTGTTGTCATTGTTGTGTTTATTTGATGTTATATTGTTACAAACTAAATATTCACTAGACGATCGATTCAATTTCATTCATTCCCGATTTTCAATCATTCACTATGTGACAACGCTATTTTTATTTCATCAAAAACTGACAACACAGTAAACGTCAGTTTACTTTGTCTAATTAAAAACCCGAGTATAGTATAGAGCGCGTGTATTGCACAAATTGCTCAGTGCACATCGTAGGCAGATGAGCTATAGATACTACATAGATGTGTGTGTGACAAATAGGGATGGGTAGGTATCAATTGCGTGTTGAACTATCGATAAGTTATGTAAATAAATACGTATCATAAGTAAATTTTATGTTCAATAAGTTATTAAAGGAAAAATATATGAATAAAGTATAAATATGTAATTTTAAATTTTTTTACCAACTCAATAAAGTTTGTTTATTCCATTTTAATATTTCTTGTATTAATTAAAAGTACTTTAAAAAAATATGTTTAATTGGAATATCAGAAAAAAGTGAGTACTTTTTAAATAATAAAGTTAATAAAAATAAAAGATCGGGTTTTATATATTAATAATAAATCAAAAAATAATAATAATGTTTTAAAAATTACTATTTCTTTAATAATAAATCAAAAAATAATAATAATGTTTTAAAAATGTTAAATAAAAATAAGAAATAATTAATAATTTAAAATGATAATATACTAAATAATATTAATAATTTTTTTATTTAATTTTATCCATTCTACTATCAAAATCTTCAAAATCAATTTAGCGGTTCAGAAAATATATCGTAACATTACATACTTTACATTTACACTATAAGTAATACAATAATACATTCGCATTCATAATATTAGAAAGTGTATAAAATAAAAAATAAATAAAAATTCTTTATTGACAATAGAATAGAACATTTTGAAATACTGAAGTCTCTGACTCCCAAACTAGGTAAAACCTGTATGTCAGGAGTCAGATCAGTACTACAGTCAGTATCATACAAAACACACCACAAATTTATTTATAATAAATTTTTAAAATAGTTTTAATTTTAAAGTTAAATAAATAATTTGTTAAAATATAGTTCTTCTAGTAAACTTTATATCGAGTACAGCGTTGGTCAGGTCACATCACTACGATCACGTGGCGGCAGTGAGGCGCGCGAGCGAGCCTGCGCGTGTCCGCCTCCCACCTCCCCTTCACCCCCGCGATGCTAAATTTATTGACGTGACAACGTCTTAAATTAGGTTGCGGCTGGGAGTCACTTATGAAAAAGTGTAACGCTCGGTAACGTTACGATGAGTCACCGAACGAGAGAGAGGCCCGCCGAATGCCTTGCGTCTCTCTCCCACTCAACTATGATCGTTGTCACGTAAAATCTTCGCCCGTAAAACCGACTTTACAGGCAACCATTTTTTTCATAAAAATAAGTATAACAATCGACTTACTGATGAAATGTGATACTGGATTTCAATTTTGTGTATTTTCTAGTATCGTTTTTGCAAGATAGAACTGCACATTTCACCATGTTTATTCGTAAATATTAAAAAAAATCCAGAGCAACGCACTTCGACAGCACTCAACCACGACTACGAGCGCTCGCGGCGGGAACGTCGTGTTGTTCCCACCTGTGCCTACTGTTCCCACTTGGTTATTCGCACTCTATAGATAGTACCTATATATACTCTAAGTTTAGAGTACATAATATAATATATATAAAAACATGCTTTCTCAAAAACTCCATTTTTTACAAAAATTAATAACTAACTGTACACCTCGGTTTCCCCTGTGATACACTTGCTCTGTGCTGTGATACACTTTCAAAGAATAACGCACGCATAATATATACCACGGTGCGTTCCGGTGTCTTATATAATGTTGCCAGTATCATTCAAATCAAATGCCCGGTGTGTGAGAAAAATTTGTAATTAGAAGTGCTAAAGAAAATACCACTCCAAGTTTTCTGTTCAGTCGGCCATGAAAAATGTAGAGATTAAAAATTATAAATATTTTATTATAGCGCGCAATCTAGTTAGCGATTTATTACAATATTTTTGAAAAAATATGTTTTAAGTAATAAATAAGGTATTTTTCCTGAATTGTACTTCAAATTTTAATGTTATTGCTTCACTTAGTTTTATAAATGGTTTTAACATTTTTGAGGCGTTATTGTTCATTCATTAAAATTCTTAGTATCATAGGTTATATTTGTCTAATTGTAGACTAACATTGAGTTACTATGTACTATGTAGATTGTAGGTACTATTATGTATTATTACTACGTACGTATACAGTACTACGTACGTAGTAATAATACCTCAATGTAGACTACGAAATTTTATACTTACATTTTAATTTCACTTGTTAAATGCCAAATCCTTCTAATATTATAAATGCGAAGTTGTGTGGGTGGATGTACATTTGTTACGCTCTCACGAAAAAACTAGTAGACGGTTTTGGATAAAACTTTAGAGTTTGTAATATAGGCTATACATCCGAAAAACACAATATAATGTGTTTTCGAAAGTGTTAATCTCATGAAATTTACTGGTTTTTTCCCGAAGGTTCGTCTAGTTAGTGGGTGAAACCGATTGTAGTGTTTATAAAATTGGATTGAAATAAATAAAACGAAAACATATTCTATATTTTAAATATTTTTTATTGGTAGTCTCTTGTTTGTCTTTATTTAATCATCAGAAATATATAATTCTTGAAAATATATAAATTAATGTCCTTCGTCGATCCACATAGTTCTAGATGAAGGTTCGTAGTCGGGGTCAATCGTACGACTTCTAATAATCTCTTTGTATACAAAAGCTGATTTTCTTGGTGTACGTGTTTTTTCTGCACTTTCGAAGTCGACATGGTATAGACCGAAACGTTCTCTGTAAATATAAATAAATAATAAGAATCAAATTAATAATATTTGGATTGGTAAGATCTAAATAAATAAATATGATATGTGTGTGTGCTTTTATCATTTTTTGATACACATCAGCTGCCTTTATTTAAAAGGATAATCCATACTAATATTATAAATGCGAAAGTAACTCTGTCTGTCTGTCTGTTACTTAATCACGCCTAAACTACTGAACCAATTTGCATGAAATTTGGTATGGAGATATTTTGATACCCGAGAAAGGACATCTAAGGCTACCTTTTATTGCGAAATATGTACCTACCACGGGCGAAGCCGGGGCGGACCACTAGTACTTTAATAAAATAAATTGCACAATAATTGCATCGTTTCAACACTTACAGATAACCTTCCATCCATTCGAAGTTATCCATCAAACTCCATGCCATATAGCCCTTAAGGTTGACACCAGCTTCTAAAGTATCAAGCACGCTGTTCAAAGCAGCTCTGTAATAGTTTATTCTGTCATCATCCTCCAACCCTGAGTCGGGATCACTGGACCAGCCATTTTCAGTGATGTAAAAAACTGGATAATTATATTTTTCACTAAGAAAAGTGAGTGAATTGTAAATGCTGTTCGGTGCTTGCTGAAATTGAGACAAAATGATTATTGCAGAAATATGTTTTTCGTCTATGGCAACAATGAAAGTGTTCTGTCAACACTATTTTCCCGCGCTGTTTACTATTCAGCCCGATTCAGCCTTAGGATCTAAGTATTCAGCTATTCAGGTAGTTATTATTTAATGGTTAAATAGTAATTTAGTTTAAATAAATCAAAGAAATGTGTAAAAGCGAAATTAATAACATAAATTAACAAACCATTAAGTACGTACATATTACGTGGTATTAAGCTATAAGTAGACCGTACCTTACGAATAATATTTTTTAAAATTAATTTTTACTTTTCATTTAACCTTAACATTTTAATTGGGCTTGAAGTGAAATAAATTGGATTTACTACAGGGAAACCAGTAAACACGATGTTACTATTTTAAATTTTAATATGTAGGTATTAGGTAGGTATATCTAGTGTGCTTATGTGCAAGTACCGTCATACCGTGAAGTTGAACAGATTTTGAAGTTATTACTAAAGGAAAAAAGTATTGAAAAGGACACAAGGTAGGTGGTTTTTCCGCTAAATAAACTTGAGTGGATATTGTGATAGAAAATGACTGGCGCGGTAATAATAATTACCTAATAACGTTATTATTTCTATGTAATCCAACAAAGAATAGGATTTATTCTGCGCCATTTTGAGATGTCATAAGTTTTAATTGAAATTATTGGATTAACTATTTAAGTTAAGAAATAACGTTTGTATTTAAATACTGTATTAAAGTCATAATATTAATCGTATTTTCAAATTACTTATATTTAAAAAAATAATTGTTGTTGTCGACGTTCCTATTCTTACTTGGATCGTATAGTACCTACACTGTATAATGCTCATTGCAGGTACTCGATATAGACGATGTCTCTATGTTATAGTCAAATCCCGAAACACAATCTCTTCGCGAAAGGACTGGTTGGCAATCCTCGAAATACATTCGAATTTCGCCCTTTGGCTGAAGTATTTTTACTCAAACCTAGGAGTTCCTAACTTTTCAGTCAAACATCGAACGTAAATTATTCGCTTTTGGCATATTCAATTCTAGAAGCGACTTGCAAAACTTGGTCATACCTACGTCGATTTTTGAGTTTTTTATTGAAACAATAAACATTAAAATAAATGCCAAATCAGAAAAATTATGAATTTTTTATTTTAAATTAAGTACTTAAAATTATTTAAACAAACATTAAAATTTAAAAAAATATTTTTTTTTTCATACCTAATCTTACAAACTAACCTCCGATATTCCAAAGAATCTCAAATACAAAGTGAAAATCACTTAAACTGAACAAAATCAGGTTTCAGAACTGGCAGAATTAAACGGTTCTTAAGACTTGAAGCTTTGTTAGCTGCTTAAATGATAAAATGCTTTCAAATATACGGAAATAAGACATTTCATACCTAATACAATTTTGACTGGTCAATCCCCGATTTAATAAAATTGTGTTTTGATATTTGCGGTTTGCCTGACCAAATTAGTCTCTCCCAGGTTTGACGAAAATTGTTTAGTAAAAAGCCGAAATATTACATTTTGATTTATTTGGGCTTTAACAAAGTCATTATGTCAGACCTGAGGATTGACCAAACTATAACCTACGAGTGCCCGAGCTTCGGGGTTTGACTATAACATCTATACTATATCCTCTCTATTAAGTACCAATATTATAAATGCGAAAGCGTGGTTATAGGTTTCTTTGTATTTCTTTCACGTCGCAATGGAGCTATTTTACATTACCATTTTTCTTAGAAGTCTGGAATCTGTAGTACAGTACATAGGCTATTTACCGGGGTGGAATATTTTTTTAATACATTGCTGGGAATTTCCTTTAAATACGTGGGCGAAGTAAGCTACGAAAAGAAACAGTTCTAATATTATAGATATTAATGTAATTTAAATCTCACCTTTAACCAAGTTGAGGCAGATTGCGGCCATTCTGGGGGTGTATATGTACCAACGTCAGCATCAGCATGCAAAGAAGGTGTAGGGTACCAAGTCTTATACTGTTCATCTGCCGATATTAAATAGGCCGTGTAATGGTTAACGCCAAAGAAATCAGATGCTCCTCGAACTAAATCTTTCTCTTCTTCAGTGAATTCTGGCATACGTGACCTAGGGTAACCCTGCTCCTTGCTGTTTTGTGCTACTCTTTCAGATAATTCCTTGGGGAATCCACCTTCTTCTGAGAAGATAGGCTCCGCATATAAGCCCCACTGAAATTTGTATAAAAATTTTCATAAGTATGCCTCGTTGTTTGATTTACTATTTTATTTTGAAGTGATTTATACTCATATATGTAATAACATTGCTATCTAAGAAATTCAAAACAAAAATCTGTCATCATGTTTCATGATAAAAATAAATAATAGTTGTCGTGTTATGAAGATACTAGTTATTTCGGTTGGTAATCATTATCAAGTGTCAAAATATGTAATACTTGTTCCTAGATAAGTTTATAAACAAACTAACTGAGCCGATTTATACCCAAGGCTTACACTTGAACTTGTCTGATAGTAATGCTCGTAAATATTATGATAACGTTGACATGTTTATCAAATTCTGCAATGTTATATAATTTTATCATTATCTTACCTCCGCCTGTCTTCTCATCTCCGCAGCCATCTGATCCTCTTCAGAATCAGTCAAAGGACCAAACCAATTGACACTTATCGTAATACCACAGTTTCCTCCTTGTGATGCACGGAACTCTTTGTCGTACACGTGGTACGCTCTAGCGTGACCGAGAACTAAGTGCTTAGCGCATAGGTAGACGCCCACATCAGTAGCATTTAGAATGGGTGCCTTTGTGGCAGCACCATAACCTTCATAGCATACTTCTCTAGGCTCATTGAAAGTAATCCAATGCTTGACACGGTCGCCAAAACTGTCAAACACAACCCTTGCGTAATCCTCAAACCATTCGGGGAATAGAGGGCTGGTGAAACCACCCAAATCTTGAAGTTTTTGTGGCAAGTCCCAGTGGTACAAAGTTACCATGGGCGTAATGTTATATTTGAGCATTTCATTGATGTAGTTGTTGTAAAAATCAACGCCTGGTTGGTTGATTTGATTGGCTATACCGTTGGGTAAGATTCTGGCCCAGGAAAGGGAGAATCTATAGGCATCTAAACCGAGTTCTCTCATCATTTCGACGTCGCGTTTGTAATTGTTGTAGGAGTCAGCGGCTTCGTCTCCATTGCTTAGATCGCGAATGACTTCTGGTTTGGTGTGTGTCATGCGATCCCAAATGTTTTCACCCTTACCTAAAAGGAGTAAGCTCAATATTACTACAACTATATCGACTTATATCGTGATATTGGGTTAGATAGAATACTTTAAATGTTACAGTTAACAGGGGTAGCTAAACAGCTTCTGACTTCATTCCAAAAGTGAAAATGCTTAAATGAACACTTCTAAATGATCAATTTAAGACATACATACCATCAGCATTCCATCCTCCCTCTATTTGGTAAGATGCTGTGGCGGTTCCGAAAAGGAAGTCATCTGGGAACTTCCTTTCTTGTTTTGGTAGAGCGTAGCAGCTCACAACTAATAAAACGCTGCAAAAAACATATTATATTATCCAATAAACTTATCAATTAACCGTGTTACTCGCATTGCTACGCTCCTGTTGGTCTTAGCGTGATGATGTATTATAGCCTTCCTCGATAAATGAGCTATCCACCGAAAGAATTTTTCAAATCGGACCAGTAGTTCCTGAGATTAGCGCGTTCAAACAACAAACAAACTCTTCAGCTTTATAATATTATTAATGCGCCATAAATGGCTATTAGCTATTAGCTATATGTATGATATTATGTAATGTCCTAAATAAGGGTTCAAAAAGCTAGATTTATTAATACTCCTATCATAGAATTAAAAGTACCTTGTCCCTTTGAGTTATTTCCTATTTCCACCATTTAGAAACTTAAATTGATCACAAGCGAGAACATTTAAATTACACGAAAATGGCTTTAAAAAAAGAGAAATAATATTTACCTTAGTATTACCGCCCTCATCTTGTAACTATGTAAAGAAACAGCATCGGGAGTCTTATATACCTATGTGACTATTCATCAATAGATAATCGATAAAATGATAAATGTTAACAATCGATATTTTTCTGCCAATTTAATGGCCTGTCTCTAGTGTAAAATAACACGCTTTATCAATATTTATTGACATTTGACATGTACAAAACTATAACGGCTCATGTTTTATTATTATTAAATATTGATTTATATTTATACATTAACATTGAAATGGAAAAAAACGGCGTGTGTGCCGAGCACGTGTCAGAACTGAAACTTCTTCGGCAAAATTCAAAGATAAAAAAATTGTCGCCTTACTCCATGACGTGACGGTATTGCCATGACGAGACCTTGGAATTTTATTCTGAAGTTTCACTTCAATAAATACAATATTAGTAATTCCTAAATAGCCACTCACCACTTAAACTAAAATATCGAACTACTAGTTGGCGACCTAAGTCATAAAATCTATTTTTCATACTCGTTACTTTAAAATAAACTAAGAAAAAACCATTATATTTTATAACTCTATATTTTTCTCAATTATAGAACTTCTACCGTAAAGATAATTTATAAATAACTAGCTTTTCGCCTGCGGCTTCGCCACCTTTGTAGAAAACTTAACAAATTATATCCTAAAACCTTACTCAAGTCAATCTATAAAAAAACCTCATCAAAATCCATTGCATAGTTTACAGATTTAGGCATACATAGGGACGGATAGACAGCGACTTTATTTATACTATGTCTTGATTTAAAACTGACTGAAAATAATAAGAGAAGACCTTAGATTCATTCAATTGCCTAAATTAATTGATACTTGAAACGGAACTCAGTACATAGTATATTTTTAGTTTGCTTAAATATTTTATGTTAGCTTATTAATTAATCGTATTAAATTGAAATGGAATATTTGAAGAAAAGAAAATATTATCATGTAGCCGACTTGATCATTGATGGCCATTAGACCTTTGGAACACACCTGCTATTTTATTTATATTTGACTAGCTTATCGCCCGCGGCTTCGCCCGCTTTGTCTAAAACCTAATAAATTATATACTAAAACCTTCCTCTTGAATCACTCTATCTATTACAAAAAAACCGCATCAAAATCCGTTGCGTAGTTTTAAAGATTTAAGCATACAAAGGGACATAGGGAAATAGGGACAGAGAAAGCGACTTTGTTTTATACTATGTAGTGATTTTGATCCGAAACTAACCGGGGCTGAACCTAGGCGAATTGTGTATAAACTAGATAGTTTATATCGAATTTCCAATAAAATTAAATAACACGAAGTAGGTGGTAGTGTATATGGTGTGATTCAGATAAGTAGAAATAAGTTTGTATCAAATACTTTGAAAGCGATATCTAATTTTGTAATATTGATACTGACTGTACTGTGACTGTGACTGTGGCCGGTTGCAACAACAACTGCAATCTGCTAATGAAGACATCATAAAGATGAAGGGGAAAATAAAGTCAATTACGAAACATATACAACCCGCAATGGCTTCAGGGATACTGGAACATAACCTTAAATTGCAGAATGATGAAGAGGGGGCAGAAATATGGATATGTGGAACACAACAATGTGTTGGACTTGCTTCTGCAATTTTGCGGTCAAGATATTCAACCACATACGAGAAATATTCGGTTAGAGGTGAAACACGCCCACACTCCTCAAGTATGCAGATAATGAGAGAGTGTCATAAAATAAATTTAAAGATACATGATAAGCTTATATTATGTTTAGGTGAAAATGACCGTTATTATAAATCTGTCTTGTACTACTTAAAATATATATTGGACAAATTTAATTCTAATCAAGTAATTGTATTAAATGTCTTGCAAAATAATTATTTAAATGTTAATAGATTAAATAATGACATGGAAAACCTTTGTAAGAAATATAAAAATTGTACATTTTTAAGTAGTAGTAAGTACTATTATAAATTAAGTAACATATGTAAAACCATAAATTATTGTATCGACTATTTTGACTATGAAGAGAAGTATCTTAGTTTTGCTATATTTAAAAATAGATTAGGACGTAATAAACCAAGCTCTAGCATATTAAATTATGAATCATCCTTATTGAAAGAAAATAGAACAATACAATTCAATAATAGTTCTATAATCGACACGGCTCATTCTGTATCAACAGCTACTAACACAAGTAATACTAAAAAAAATGATTTGTTTTTTCGGCCCTATTCAAAATTCCTTGCCAGAATATAAATTTAGATTGCTTCATCAAAATGTTGCAGGTCTCTTATCAAAAAAAGAAATATTCGAACTCACATTACAAGAATTACATGAAATGCACAATGAGCCCGATATAATATGCTTGTCAGAGACTTTTATAAAACAGGGTTATGAAAATTATTTAAAAATTCATGGCTATGTGAACTCGGCTAGCTTCTGCAGAGATCAACAAAGAGGAGGTACATGTATTTTGGCAAAACAAGGATTGTTAACTCTAGGCCTACTGCCTTTGCTAAAACATCACGCAACAAAGAACATCCTAGAAATCTGCGGCATAGAGGTAATTTTAAATAGATTAATAATATTGTGCGTATATAGAACACCCTCCTGTGATCCTACTTAATATCTTTTTAAAAAAACTAGAATGTGTACTCTACGACCTAAATAAAAAATATAACTCTAAATACCACACAATTATAGCAGGTGATATTAATATAAATACAATTAAAAAAGGCTTAATAACAAACAAATTGATCGAGTTATGTCAAAATTACAACTTAAAAATTCATATAGACGTTCCTACGCGTAAGTCTTCCTGTATTGATCATATACTAAGTGACCTACCCGAAGCGACTGCGTCAGTATTGCCACTACATTTATCAGACCACGATACTGCACAAATGTTAAGCTTCAATGTTAAAAGTAGAGTAGATAAAGGTAATTCATGTTTCATTTACAAAAGAGATTATAACCTAGATTACATTCGAAAGTTTCAGAATTGCATACGAAAGCTTACATGGTCAGAAATATACAGTGAAAATGATACTAATACAGCATTTAACGAATTCCATGATTTGTTTTGTCTTTTTTATTATCTTTGCTTCCCTACAATTCGTATCAAACTTAAAACAAATAAATATAAACAAAAATGGATAAGTCAAGGACTCAAAATAAGTTGTAATACAAAACGTCACCTACGATTTTGTTATTATAAAAATAAAAATTCATTTAATAAATATAACTATACTTCGTATTCTAATATATTAAAAAAATGTATATTTAAATCTAAAAAAATTGCAAATATCAAATACATAAATAATAGTAAAAATAAATGTATGGCGACGTGGAAGGTTATTAAAAACGAATTTAATTATATGAATAATAAACAAGATATAAGTGGCATAAAGGTTGGTAACAGTATTTTGACGAATCCGGTGGATATAGCCGCCGCTTTCAATAATTATTATATTGAATCTATTGATAATATGACACCAGACAATGAACACATAAAACAGGCTTTATCTGATGATATTATAAATCCTGCGACGATGTTTCTAATGCCTATGTCAGAGAATGAAGTCAAATTTGAAATTTTATCATTAAACGCTACTAATGCTGAAGGTTACGATGACATAAATACTAAAATAATAAAAGAGTGTGTAAATGAAATAGTTTCAGTTCTAACATACCTTATTAATTTATCATTTGAAACAGGAACGTTTCCAGAAAAACTAAAAAAGTCGATTGTAAAACCTCTTTACAAAAAAGAAAATAAAGAAGAAATTTCGAATTATCGCCCTATAACACTTATACCTATTCTATCTAAAGTATTTGAGAAGTGTATGCTCAAAAGAATCAGAAATTTTTGCAATAAATATCAATATGGATTCCAAAAAAAGAAATCGACTACTCTAGCCACTTTTTCACTGATACAAGAAATATTAACTGGAATCAATAACAATTTTCTGACAACATGCTTGTTTTTTGACTTATCAAAAGCATTCGATTGTGTATCACATAATTTATTATTAGAAAAACTTGACAGACTAGGAATAAGAGGATTAACCCTCCAGTGGCTGACATCCTATATAAAAGATCGGAAACAATGTGTTAGAATTAGTAAAATTGACCAAAATAATGAAATAACATCATATACATCTAGAGAAAGAGTAACTAAATATGGAGTACCACAAGGAAGCGTCTTGGGACCAATTTTATTTTTGTTATACATTAATGACATTTTTAATATTATAAAACATAGATGATGATGATGATGATGACATCTCAATTGTCGTGACATCTAATAAAATTAATTGCACTATTAAAGATCATGAAATTGACATAAATTCTACAATTGACAAAATGATACGATGGCTTGAAAATAAAAATTTATTTATTAACCTTAAAAAATCAAAATTCATACAATTTAATAAATCTTCTAATAAAAAATTTAACATTGCTTTAGATATAAACAAAATTGACGCATTACAAAATATTAAATATTTAGGTATTACAATAGATGATAATTTGGACTGGAAGGCTCACGTAGGTGATGTATGTAATAAAATTAATAGATTCGTCTACGCGCTTAGACGGGTTAAAGTTACCACAAATTTAGAGACTGCCGTGACAGCATACCGTGCCTACGTAGAATCACACCTTCGCTATGGATTGGTAATATGGGGTAACAGTACTGCTAGGGATAGAGCATTCATTGCGCAAAAACGATGCATGAGAGCCATCTGTGGAATAGCACCCACTGAATCATGTCGACCCTTATTTAAAAAGCTTGGTTTATTACCCCTACCTTGTTTATATATTTTTGAACTGTGTATGTTTGTTTTTAGAAATAGTAGTTTGTTTAAAACATCCTCCCAACTAAACTCGAGATCACGAAGGGATCCGAATAAATTAATTTTACGACAGAACCCTCGTATCGTCAAATACAGGGAAAGTTGCGTGGGGATGGCCGTTAAAATATTCAATCATCTGCCAAATAACCTAAAGACGTGTAATGATTATAAATTTAGAAAACATCTTCTTAATTGGCTTAATGAAAAAAACTTCTATACCATAAAGGAGTTCATGGAAAGTTCAACCCGAACGCACCATTAACTCCTTTATGGTAATTATTTTATTTTTGCATGCTTGTATTGGCTGAACATGTTTGTGCTTTATTAATATAATTGTATCACCATTGAATACCATGTTTAAAGCAAAATAAAGATTTTATTTATTTATTTATTTATTTATGTATGCTGCCGTAGATATCAAAAAGTCCCGGAAAACCTAATTCTAGTTATGTCACTTTTATCACTTAGAGATTGCTTCGACACATTGATATTATAAGTAAAAAGGTTTAGATAGGTTATCAAGCCACTATATCAGCGTTCAGGGGGGGGGGGGGCACGATTAAATGTGGCTAATATTTAACCACAATTTACTACAGTTGTCTCTTTTTCGCTTTCTAAATCATGCCATTTTTGACGTCCAGTCGTGTGTATACGTTAGTGCCGTTTTTGAAGATCGAATGTTGTGTTGGTAACCTATCTACATCTTTTTACTTATAATATCACTAGGTTTCCGCCCGCGCAGTCAAAGAAAAACCCGCATAGTTTCCGTTCCCGTGGGTTTTCCGGGATTGCGTCATTTTCCCGGGATAAAAAGTAGCCTATGTCCTTTATCGGGTATCAAAATATCTCCATACCAAATTTCATGAAAATTGGTTCAGTAGTTTAGGCGTGATTGAGTAACAGACAGACAGACAGAGTTACTTTCGCATTTATAATACATAATAATATGTATAATAAATAAGGGCGTAGGGATGTGACGACCCCATCGCCCACGGTTGGAATATCTGTTGTCGATGTGATAATAGATATTCCACCCGTGCAATCAGTCAACCCGCAGGACACCTTGTGGCGGGGTGTCGGGGAGTAGCGACCCCGCGGGAACCGAGTGCTCCCGGGGGAGGCCCCTGTCTTCATCTCCGGCTTGCCTTCACCGGCTGGTCGGAGTGAAGCCTGACGAGGACAGGACCCCCACCTCTGGCTTGCCTTAACCGGCCGGCCAGAGTGGAGTCGCGAGAGCTTTTAGCTCGAAGGGTGGATGCGAATCATAAGTGGCGAGTGGGCACGTGATGCTGGACCCTCAGGGAGCGCGTGATCGTAGTTTAAAGTCCAGGGACGCCTCTCCACCCTTAGCTGCTCACAATATGTTGCCCCCTTGTCGCACTATTGCAGCGACTTATTTCGGGGGCCCATACAGTGAGAGGGCGAGTCACCACCTGCCAACATATTTTTACTTTCTTTTAGTAGAAAGGCAGGTGCCATAGTTTCCCATAGTCCCCAATACCAGTCCATCTAGCATCCCAATCCATAGCCCAGTTATTAGATTTCCATACCCTGCAATAGTCCTACATCGGCCGCGGACTGCCTAGGGCTGTATCTCTATAGTGCAGTCATGGGCAGGCTGCGGCTGGTGTCCCACAACACATTAAAATTCTCGAAAGGGCCTCTGCGTGTTGGATCCGTGTCCCCACGTAAGCCTTCCAAAGATCCGGGTACTGTCCTTCTGGTGGTACCCGAGTATTATGGAAATGAGAAGTATAATAAATAATAATATTTATGGATAGCAAATCGAATGTTGTGTTGGGTGTTGGTAACTTATCTACACCTTTTTACTTATTATAATGTAATTGCTTAGACTTTAGAGGTAGAAATATACTTTTTTAACTACAACTAGGTTCAGAATGGCACTAATAATATGACACCATTTGTTTTATTTGTGTTTTTAGATTTGTGAAGTGAAAGGATGTTGCCTGTGATTAAAATGTTGATCTTGTGCACGTTTATACGAATATTCCTTGACTGAGGTTTTTATTCAATGCACGGATTATTTCAAAAGAGTATGCCTAGGTAGATGAGGTTAATGCAAGGATAACTTTATATCCGTGTTAACAGCTTCATAGCCTTATGTATGGACGATCAACGAGGACTGTGTGTTTATTCTAGAAATAAAATTTTTTTTACTAAAAAAATAATCATGTTTCTATTGGAGTCTCATTGTAAAAATCAAAATAATAAATAGAATAATGTAATTCCTCGTGTACCCTCTTAAATAATAATATGTGTCTACAAATATTAAGTATGTGATATTGTTCATCTGTCTGCTGTGATTAATATCTACATGCTTATCAGCCAGTTAAAATATATTATATATTATTTTTTAAGTTTTAACAACAATATCACAGAATACATAATATGTAGTAGCTAAACGCTACCAATATCGTAGTGTATGATACAGGAAATTATTATAATAGCGAGACGGTTCTGGCGTGAGGGTCGCAGTTCAATCCTTACCTAACCTACTGGGTCGAATTTGACACTTAAACCTTTCTGTAATGGGCAAGTAAAACTCGCTATTGTTTTACTTGCCCATCAGAAAGATTTAAGTGTTAAAATCTATTCAGTACGTTGGTTAAAACTTATATTGACTGAATGTCAGCTCTTTAAATCAGTTAATAAGGTTATTGACTAAAAGTGTCGGTCAATAACCTTATTAACTGATTTTGTGAGATAAAATCAGTCAATAAGGATATTAACCGACGCCCTTAGTCAATAACCTTAATAACCGTCAATAGATTATTGACTGGTTCAGGGTTTTGACTGTAGCATATATATTTTTGATAAGATACTTTTCAAGTTCACTTCAAGTTTAGGTTTATTTATAACAGAATTCAAGAAAGATGTTTCTGCTAATATTAAAATAAAATTGCTAAATAGCTTTGTTGTGACCACCACAGTCCACACATTCACCTCCTGTCCTCCATGTTTTTATTTAAACGACTCCTTAGACTCGATTTTGATCCACTACTATTACTAAGTAGTAAACGGAAAAATTTCATTCTGACTTTGATAAAATCGAGGAATTGGCAAACAATAATTTCATGAGTTGAAGCATGTTTTTATTAAATATATTATTATCCTATCCTATCCTACTTCCTACTAATATTATAAATGCGAAAGTTTGTGAGAATGTGTGTGTGTGTGTGTTTGTTACTCTTTCACGCAAATACTACTGAACCGATTGCAATGAAATTTAGCACACATATAGAGGGTAACTTGGATTAACACATAGGATAGGTTTTATCCCGGAAATCCCACGGGAACGGGAACTATGCGGGTTTTTCTTTGAAAACGCGGGCCAAGCCGCGGGCGGAAAGCTAGTTAATTATAATTTCGCACAATGAACGACTTCGCTTTGAGCGTAACATTTCTATATAATCGAATTTAAGTCGATTTTAAAAAGGGTAAGTAATCTAGCGGGGTTTTTTTATATTCAATTGTTATTGCCTTTCGTGAGATACCTATTACCTACACAAAAAAATGGTATAGGTAATTATTACCTACAAGATTTTCGCCCGCGTCATCGCCTGCGTTTTCAAAGAACCCGCATAGTTCCGTTCCCTTGGGATTTCCGGGATAAAATCTATCCTATGTGCTAATCTAAGTTCCCCTTGCTCTAACAAGAAGGCCAATAAATAATTATTTATTATTACATATTTGAGTTATTAATATAACATTCTTAATAGTTACAACAAGATGATAATAAATATATTATAATGATGAATAATCTATAATAATAATTATTATATTATGCAAACTACAGAATTGAATAAGTAATGCGCAATTTTATTATTTTATTATATCTAATTGTTAATTCAAAAGTGGGTGGATGAATAGTCCATAGTCCATTCAATTAAACGAATAGAATATTTTAATAATATTTTTATCTCAATAGCACTGGTAAAAAATTGGCCTAAGTATAAGTGTTCAGAGTAATAACAAGCAACACATCTAGATCTTTAATAATTATTACAGTATTTATTGTAAATAAAGAATATTATCTCTTATAAAACGAGAGATATAATTTTAAGCGGGAAAATGAAAATCAATTAACTGTACAAAAACTTTACTATAGTATCAAAATAATCTAAAATTAGTGTCCTTCATCAATCCACATAGTTCTATTATGTGGTTCATAGTCCGGGTCAATAGTTCTACTTCTTACAATTTCTTTGTAAAAGAAAGCAGACTTCCTTGGTGTACGTGTTTTTTCCGCACTTGTGAAGTCAACTTGATATAATCCGAAGCGTTCACTGAAAAAAATAGAAATTCTTTGTATCGAAAGACATTGATTACAACGCCATCTAGTGTCTAAACAAGAAAACTTATGTTGCAAAATTTTTATTATCTATCAGTATTGCCAGCTGTAAATTGGAATAGAAGTAGAACTGCATACAGAGTAAACAATTGATCCATAAACAATCGACTTTTTAAGCTTTTTAGTTTTAGTTAAAGATGCTATGGAAAATCAAGAAAAATGTATTAAAAAATAACAAAAATGGCTCTTACAGATAACCCTCCATCCATTCAAAGTTGTCCATCAAACTCCAGGCCATATAACCTCTAATATTCACACCGGCTTCCAAAGCATCCAGGACACTATTTAGAGCTGCTCTATAATATCTAATCCTGTCATCATCTTCCAATCCAGCTTCTGGTGTCGTGGACCAGCCGTTTTCTGTAATATAGATGTCTGGAGCATTGTATTTCTTGTGCAAGTATGTTAGGGCGTTGAAGATACTGTTTGGTGCTTGCTGGAATAGGCAAGATGGTGAAAATTAGTGGACACTATTAAGAATTGGGAAAATAGTGAAGAAGATCGAACATACATTGTTTTACACTCGAGCCTATAGGTAAACCAGAATCTGATGGCAATTAGGGAAATCAAAATTTTGAGTGTGCAACCCTAGGGACAATGGACTGAACGATCTTGATACTGCGTATTTTTTATTTTGTCCTCAATATCATTAGTCACATTACCCAAGTGGATAATACTGTATTTAATAATGAGATATCCACGTAATATTATGCAGGTACTTATTACATGTATAATATACATACATATTACCTTTCTAAAGGTTTCATAATATTATGTATTTACTCATACCTATATTTGAATATAATATATCATTATGGCATGTGAAAATATGGATGTAATGATAATGCAGATCAAAACTTATTTACTATATTTAACGATTGTTTATAATTTTTTATAAAATAAAACAATCTTAATACTATTATAAAGGCGAAAGTTTGTATGGATGTATGGATGTATGGAACTTTGTCTTTCACGTAAAAACTACTGAACCGATTACAATGAAATTTAGCACACATATAGAGGGTAACTTGGATTAACACATAGGATAGGTTTTATCCCGGAAATCCCACGGAACGGGAACTATGCGGGTTTTCCTTTGAAAACGCGGGCGAAGCCGCGGGCGGAAATCTAGTAATAAAATAAAATCATGTTTATTTTCGTAAGTATTAACACATTATAAAATTGACTTGTACACCTTGGACTTGACAAATAGCCGAATTGGAAACTCCTGTAATAAGTTTTCATAAAATTATATTTTAATCAACAAACAATATTATAATTACCTATTTATAACATTTTTAATTTAAAGTATCAAAACGGGTAAGTCCAATTTAGCAATAAAATCTTTCACGCGCTTTAAAATTGAAAATTGTGATGTGTTTGACCCCTCTTCATCGAATATTTTTCTATACACATTGTAAACAACACTTATTGCTTGTGATCGCAGCGGTTTTATCGACATTTCGAAGATTTTGAAGACAAAATCCTAAAAATTAATCATCAACACAAATAATTTGACAACCAATTTGATAGTTGTCAAATAAAGTTGCCACATGAAAATCTTTTATTTTTTAAATATAAATATGCCATCAGATTCTGGTAGACCTATAGTTAGTAAGTACACATTATATACATAGGTATATACAATGAAATATTTCTGTGAGTTCTGGTTAAAAGTTGAATCTACGAGTACAATTATTTGAAATGGATTACTGCGGTAGATATTTATAAGAATGTTCATGGGCAGAACTAACTAATGTCTAATTAAACTATTTATTTATGTATGTCTTACCTTCAACCATCGGGACGCTGATTTCGGCCATTCAGGTGGGGTATACACACCGACACCCACATCATCATTCAAGGATGGTACGGGATTCCAGCTCTTATAATCATTGGCTGATATCAAAATGGCAGTATAATGGTTAACACCGAAGAAATCTGCAGTTCCACGAGCGAGTTGATTCTCTTCTTCTGTGAACTCTGGCATACGGGATCTCGGGTAACCCTGCTCTTTACTTTTCTTGGCAACGATTTCGGAAAACTCTTTGGGAAAACCACCGTCTTGTGAGAAAATTGGCTCAGCGTACAGGCCCCACTGAAATGCAGATAATTTTTTTGAAAAACAACGAAAAGTGCATAACGTAATTAATGATCTAGTAGGATGATTTAGTAGGATTTTGTACTAAATGATTATACATGGTTAATCAAGGGTTAAGAAGATTGGTTTGCGAGTAAAAAAACTACTATTTCTATATCGACCATAACTATATAATTTCTGCAATTCCATAAAATATTTCGAAACATATGAATAATTTTGTAAACGGTTAAATTGATGATGATTTCCTTTTATCTAAAAATATTTTTACCTCAGCCTGGCGTTTAATTTCAGCTGCAAATTGGTCTTCTTCTGAATCCGTCAGAGGCCCTATCCAATTGATACTTATCGTAATGCCACATACTCCATTTTGACTTGCACGGAATTCGTTGTCATATACCTTGTATGCTCTAGCATGCGCCAGAACTAAATATTTAGCACAGAGGTAAACACCAACATCTGTAGCGTTAAGGATTGGAGCTTTGGTACTAGATCCATACCCTTCGTAACATATTTCCCTTGGTTCGTTGAAGGTGATCCAATGTTTGACTCTATCACCGAATTTCGCATACACAACTCGGGCGTAGTCTTCAAACCATTCTGGGAATAGAGGGTTGGTAAAACCACCTAAGTCTTGAAGCTTTTGTGGCAAATCCCAGTGATACAAAGTCACCATGGGCGTAATGTTGTATTTGAGCATTTCGTTAATGTAGTTATTGTAGAATTCGATGCCTTTTTCATTGATCTCATTGGTTAGGCCGTTGGGAAGGATCCTAGACCAGGAGAGGGAGAATCTGTAAGCGTCTAGGCCAAGTTCTCGCATCATTTCGACGTCACGTTTGTAATTGTGATAGGTGTCGGCTGCTTCGTCTCCATTGCTTTTGTCTGCGATAACTTCAGGTCGGGTGTGCGTCATATGGTCCCAAATGTTTTCACCTTTGCCTGAAATGAGCAATGTTAAGGTAAATAACATTGTTTAAGAACTAGTAAGTCAATTATGTTTTCAGTTGTAAAACTGCTTTTCAAACGTATACATTATTTACTGGTTCAAATGTGTATTTCCAAAGCGAATATCGACTCCGACCTTTTAATTCGGAAGAGATTGAGAGTTAGGAGCTAAGAAACGCAAATCAAATTTTCTTGGGATGGATAAGTTATGATTTTATTCATGTTTTTGTAACACATATTATATTTAACTACATTTCCTTGTGTCTTGGTTCTCGTGCATTATTGAGAATCTCTAGAATGTAAATATCATAATAACAACTATGTAAATTTTATTAGCATTGTAAATAGGCACTTGACGCGACTAGATAAAATCAAACACTTCAGTTAAACATTGTAACCAATAATTAATATTTTATGATAGCAGAAAGATCCTACTTCCTACTATCCTACTAATATTATAAATGCGATAGTTTGTGAGGATGTGTATGTGTTTGTTACTCTTTCACGCAAATTCTACTGAACCGATTGCAATGAAATTTAGCACACATATAGAGGGTAACTTGGATTACCACATAGGATAGGTTTTATCCCGGAAATCGCACGGGAACGGGAATTATGCGACTTTTCTTTTTGAAAACGCGGGTGAAGCCGCGGGCGGAAATATAGTATACTAGCGGTCCGCCCCGGCTTCGCCCGTGGTACCTACATGTTTAAACTATCCTATCTCTCAAGTTGGATCGAACTGCACATGGTGTGCGAATTTTATTATAATCGGTTAAGTGGTTTAGGAGTCCATTGAGGACAAACATTGTGACACGAAATGTATATATATGTATTAGATTATATACCTACTATGAACTGTTTTTGCACAATTGCTTTAAATTTTGTTAACTATTACAGTACTCCAAAAGTAATAATGCGCAAGTAATGCGCATAGAAATCTTCGTCACTGTTGGGCAACTGTCATATTCCCGGAGCGTCCGAAGATGATATGTATATTGTAGAGTGGTTAAATGCATTTTCTTCATGCATAATTTAGTCAAATTATGTGTTTTGTGCTAAAAGAGATTAATATTTATTTGTAAGTAACGATTTTGTTTCGATAATTCCTTGTGAGTTAATAGCGAGGATAACCCCACGATTGCGAATATATTATCTTTGTTGGATTAATTTACTTGGAAAATTTTATAGTACATACTTTAAAAGTATCTTACTGAAGCTGGTGTAATGATGGAAGAAAAGAAGGTTAAAATAACACAAAATTTATATTGTATAAAATATGGTTTTCAAACACAGGTTTACATTTAAACCATATAAATCTTATCATTAAAATCTCAGTTCAAAAGTATTTACAGAACTGATCATTCTTCAATATTATGACAATTACAAAAAAATAAAAATAAAAACAATCAAAATCAGGGATTATCTTTATTTCTGATGACATTTTAGATACATCGGAACTTTCATTATGCTCTTCTTCATTTTCACTTTCCCTACTGCCATCACCTGTGTAAATCATTTCATCGATTTCTTCAATTCACCTTTAAAAACAAAACCAAGAAGGGTATGTAATAGCAGCTCTATATAATTCCACACAGAGAGAACACTTGCAGTCACCACCAATATTTAAATACGACTGACGGATTTTTGAGTTTTTTGACTGACAGGCTACCGTCACCTACCGCCCGATTTGTTTTTGATTGTGTATGACCGTGAATTGACTTCTATTTTCTTTTGAACAAGGTGTAAAATGCAAGTGTATTGTTTAGGGCTCTTACGATTCAATGATTCGAGTGTTTTCGGAAATACGACAATTAGCGAAGATTTGCATGCGCATTATTAATTTTGGAGTACTGTACTTCGTTCTTTAAATTATACGTTTATTTTTATTTTTTTATTAAGACGTTATGATAAGAGGAGTATAATAAATATCCTCATAATCCTAAGGATAGATTATGTCCCATTATCTTAATCAAAATAAGTGTAAGACAATAAGGAGTTTTGGTCGCAGGGAGTTGTGATTTGCCGCTTCCGTGGACGGATCCCTCGGAGTCGCGTCACACGCCGAAGAAATGACGTGTGATATCATTATTAATTTATAGTATTTAAGTCACATTTAAGTAGTTTTAAGTTATATTAAGACCTATAACTGTAAGTACATTTGTTGCCTGAAATAATAAAATAAATAAAAAATAAAAAGAGCGGTCACATTACCAAAAGTAATTTCAGACCTACGAGAAAAAACATTAATATCCATGAACTGGACAATAGGTATTGTAGGGCGATAGACCCAGTGGTGGGCTGCGTGGCTAGTGTTGGAGGGATTAATTGTTATAAAATCAAACTAAAATTTACACTAATTAATTTATTTCTAAAATCACTGTTATTATAATACTGTTACTGGCTAATGTTTAACTGTTAATGCTATTGTTAATAATTGTTATATTATATGTTAATTATTCTGTTAAATTTTTATGTTATGTTATATGTTTAATGTTTTAATTGTTACGCGTCGCGACGGTTATATGTTATTTTGTGGACTGAATTAATTTATGTTAAACGCCGCCCGCGATACCTAGTATTGCTGACTAGGCTGTTCGGTGGTCATTGCACCGAACAGGTATACATAAACAACATTCCTATAATTATTTTGCATGTAGATTTTAGGTGTTAGGTGAATAGTATCCAGCTACAATAAATATTGTAACACCTGAGCATTGAGTTACTATGTGCTGTACAGTGTACATACCTAGTAACTCAATGCACCTGAGTGTACCTAACACGTCATGTTTTTATTAATTTGTTTTATTATTTATAAAGGCCATAGTAACATATGAAAATATTCAAACAGTAATTACAACTATAATAATTCACCATTTATAACTATAATTATTTATCATTTTGTAAGACAAAATATATTCTAGACCGGACTCTCAGTGGAGTTTCGTTTGCAAAAATAGCGGACCTAAATCTGACTTCTGATATATATTGTATAGATCCCAGTCATCCTATAGACAGATGTTGCCAACCAGTTTTGTGGTCCCCCTCTCCCCACCCCGGTAATTAAATATGGCATACAAAGAAAAAAATAAAAATTTCCAAAACATGCCGTGTGGGGTATCAAATGAAAGAGCTTATTGAGTAGATCACGAATATATAGCATACTATAACATTTCTTACACTTTCTCTAAGATTTTTTAGAAAATTTACGAAAATGCTCCATTTTTGAGTTAACTTTAAACCACTATAGATTGAAAACTCATGAATATATTTTTTAAATTATTATTTTAAATAATTAACAATAGTCCATTGTTTACGATTCAATAGTTCGTACAGTGAAATAGTTGCATGAGGGAGTGGGGGGAGCATTCAAAGATGGCGAGTATATTTTCAAGTTTATGCCAGAAATAAAGGCCTAATACAAAAATATCGGTGTCAGGGCGTAGAATAATTATCTCTGCACTGTCGTTGTGTTTGACAGAATAAAAATTAGGCAGAAAATTCTTGAATCAGCCTCTGTGTGATTAGATTTCAAATCGGTAACTTCAGTGAAAGTTGCGCCTTGCAATTTAAAACTTTTGTGGGGTCATCAAATCCACCACATACATATAGCTCACTTATATTATATTACGAACTATTGAATCGTAAACAATGGACTATTGTTAATTATTTAAAATAATAATTTAAAAAATATATACATGAGTTTTCAATCTATAGTGGTTTAAAGTTAACTCAAAAATGGAGCATTTTCGTAAATTTTCTAAAAAATCTTAGAGAAATTGTAAGAAATGTTATAGTATGCTATATATTCGTGATCTACTCAATAAGCTCTTTCATTTGATACCCCACACGGCATGTTTTGGAAATTTTTATTTTTTTCTTTGTATGCCATATTTAATTACCGGGGTGGGGAGAGGGGGACCACAAAACTGGTTGGCAACATCTGTTTATAGGATGTCTGGGATCTATACAATATATATCAGAAGTCAGATTTAGGTCCGCTATTTTTGCAAACGAACATCTCCTTGGAGCCTGCTCTATTCGAATTTCGAAACATAGAAGAAACGTTTTGAATTTAAGTACTTAAGTAGGTATCTACTGTTATAAAAATTTTACACCCAAAAACGCAAGGATTTTTTGGTAAAATAATGTAGGTATATCATAAAATAAGTAAATTACTATCTATATCATCGAAAACACGGTAGGTACATACCATCAGCGTTCCAGCCTCCTTCAATCTGGTAAGATGCAGTAGCAGTTCCAAACAGGAAATCACTGGGAAACTCTCTCTCATTTTTTGGCAAAGCACAGCAGTATACCAAAAGACCACTGAAAAAATTCATAATTGCCATGAAAAATCGAGATAAAAACGAAATTTTAACAATGAATACCTATCTTTTAAAGTGGAGAAACTGTTACCTATTTCAAAGTAAATAGTTAGCTAAATATATTTTTTTAATAATAAAAATCGTATTGACTCAAATGTGGCGAATCTATTAGTTACATATTTTGAAGTAAATAGACATGAAAGAGCTTCTAAATATACATTTCGTCAATTACAAAAATCTTAAATTTCATCGTATCCAAGTTAAATCACTGACGTTTTATTTAAATATTATTATTTATTTATTATAAACAATATACTAATATATACGTTGGTAAATGGATATTAAATTTATTGTATAGATTTTTACCTTAAGATTATCACTTTCATTATAATTAAAGTAACAAACACTTATAAACACAACTCACATGCAATGTTATCACCAAGGTAAGGAGCTACTGGAAGATAAATAGATGAATTCTATGATCACAGGTGATTTATACGTAGGTATGAGTCACTATGATAGGACAGTGCGTCCTGTAAACGCGAGGGTTCCGTAGGATATTATAGAAAATAATAGGTAAATAATATTACTAACTTACCGCACGCGGCTTCACCCACTTTGTCTAAAACCTAATAAACTACATATATACTAAAACCTTCCTCTTGAATCACTCTATCTATTAGAAAAACGCATCAAAATCCGTTGCGTATAGTTTTAAAGATTTAAGCATACAAAGGGACATAGGGATAGAGAAAGCGACTTATTTTATACTATGTAGTGATAATGGAGATGTTTGGATCAACATACGATTATGTAAAATACAGTTTAGGTACTTAGTCCATTGAAAAGTTACATTTGGGGTTGCGTTTTTTAGAGGACGCAATTTTATTTTTTTGATATTGTGTAGGAGGGGTCAGTGTGAAGCTATCCAACTTGAGAGATAGAAGCCGGGGCGGACCGCTAGTATACATATATAAATCTCGTGTCACAATGTTTGTCCTCAATGGACTCCTAAACCACTTAACCGATTATAATAAAATTTGCACACCATGTGCAGTTCGATTCAACTTGAGAGATAGGATAGGTTTTATCCCGAAAATCCCACGGGAAAGGGAACTATGCGGGGTTTTCTCTGAAAACGCGGGCGAAGTCGCGGACGGAAAGCTAGTATATAATAATTATAAATAATTTCATGGGGTTATCTTATCAATCAGAATCTCAGGTGAACTAAAAAAAAGGTGGATAAAAGCAATAAAAATAGAAAGATTTAAAATTAAATATTGCATTTTTTTTACCTCAAACACAGAATCATTCATTTAATATCTTTAAGGGCCGATTTTTCAATCCATGGTTAAAACTTATCCGCCCAATAAAGTATCTATTTATTCACTGTCCTAGTTTGGGGTCCAAATGTGACATGTTTGTACCTAACCCACAAATTGTTCAATAAATGATTTTAATTTTATTTTATTTTTATTTTAATACTAGCGGTCCGCCCCGGCTTCGCCCGTGGTACATATGAAAAATAGATGTTGGCCGATTCTCAGACTTACCCGATATGCACAGAAAATTTCATGAGAATCGGTCCACCCGTTTCGGAGGAGTATGCAGACTAACATTGTGACACGAGAATTTTATATATAAGAAGAAGAAGAAGATTAAAATGTCACCCGTAAACTGTCAAAGACGGGCAAAGAATACATTTTTGAAATGGTAGTTTAATACGTTATTCGACAAATAAGTATTAACCAAGGATTGAAAAATCAGCCCTAAAGAACAGAACACTGAATACATTATGTACATATAAATTTGTTCGTAGGCATTGAGTTAGGTACTAGTAATAATACCTCAATGTTCGTGGGCTTAGAACATTAAACCAACTTCGTGGGTGTGATTGCCTTGTAAATTAAGGTACCTTCGCCATTTAATAAAGGATGTCCTAATAAAACCGATGTGAGATTGGATATTTGACCTCATAACGTCACGGTATACGTTCATACAAATGAAAAAGTGCCATGGTTTCAAAATAACTTTGTTTTCTCACGTAACTTCTAATTGCCATAAATAACACTCACTTGAATAAATATTACATATTTTCTAAATAAAAAATATGTTTTATAACGTTTAGCGCCCTTTTTGTCTGAAAATACCACAGGAAAATACTAACAAGTGCTTTTTTGCTGTTGGCTTAGTGCCTTTTCGAAAAGTGAGTTGGCAACACTGGCTGTCAATTTCGTATTTATGTTTCGACTGTGGTTTCGACTTTTGGTTCGGCGAAACCGGCAAACTGCCCTATTGGCTATTATACACTATTATACATTATACTCTTTGCGGCAAACTGCCAGTCAAGTCGATAAATTAAATACAATAATTAATAGGTAATATTTACTATTATCATGACTATTATAATTATATCCATTTACCTTTATCGTAGATATATGAAAGTGTGTGTTCTTATCAGTGTATGTTGTGGGTAAAATACCAACTTTGCATGAGTCGTAACTTTTATTTTATAATTTTATCAGATAACAACCATCCTGTCAATAATTTGGTGAACCTATATTAGTATTCTATTAAGGAAAATGTATTTACGTTTATTACAATTTCTAACTTGTTGGTACGTAAAAATATAATAAATTAATGCAATTTAAATGCATGAAATAACGATTCACAAGTTAAATATTTTAAATTTCAGTGTTTTATGTGTGTATGGATGGTCAGATAACAGGATTCGGAAATTCAAAGATGATTTCTCATTTGGTGTATCTACCTCCGCATATCAAATTGAAGGTGCCTGGAATATCGATGGTAAGTAAAAATACTATTTATTTACTTTACTGTTTTCTTATACTCCTCTAAGAATATTTATTTACTAATGCGGTCATATGATTTGTCTACTAAGGATCTTCCTTTTTGCAAACTCAAACTCAAACATTCATTTATTTGATAAGACTACTATTTAGTAGCACTTTCGAATCGTCATTACATAAGTATTTTTAACATTTACCACCGATTCGGAAAGCAGTATCTATGGAGAAGAATCGGCAAGAAACTCCATAGTTGCTCTTTTAAAATCATGTCAATATTACATAATATGTAACTTATATCTCACAACATAATATATCATAATATGCCAAAGAACTGTCCTGTGGTTTTTACGCGACAACCTTCCATGGGAATAACAGTACTAATTTTTATGTTGTGTATCTATATATTGTGTTTGTCTCTTTTTGTTTTAGGTATATCTGCGTTTTGATTGACATCGGTTAAATTAATGTTAGTTTCTCAAGCGTGTATTATCTTCCCAACGTGACATTGGCAGAATTGTACTCAAACAAAATTGCCACCCTTCGAAAAAATTGAACCTTCCATGGGTTTTTATCGTCCATATATTCCTGAATACTGTAGTACGCTCTCTGAACTTGTACATTTTTATATAAGTTTTAAATTTAGAACTACTAAATTCTTTAATATTATGAGGAATTCTATTTCAATATTACTATTACTATTTTTAAAATTCTATCCACCTTTTCTATTGTTTTTTTTTTCTTTCCCCATTGCACAGGTAAGTACCTCTGTATCTTATCTCTGTACACAAAGAATACTTAAATGGTAAACTCATTAATATATTCTATTTTTAGAGAAAAACACATTCCATATTTAAATCTTACAATAAAAAAAAAAAAAAAAAAACATGTGGTTTTTAATAACTCAGGCCCCGGAATCACAGACACAATAGAAAATCTATTGTGTCGTGGACCGATCGGGCCGTTCGGGGCTCAATGGGTTAAATGAAACATATGAATAAACTTAATTTTCAATTTTGTTTTAAATATTACATATGTAGCTGTTATTAAGTAACATTGAAGTTCTTATCATAGTTTAAAATAATTAATATGTTAATTGAAATAGATAAAACCATGTCACCTATCTATTAGTTGAATGAAACTTGTTATGTGATCAATTGTAATTGTACTTAATAGAATATCTAATGAAACACCTATTTGTACTATGTAGTATGTAATAGTAACTATGTAGCGTCTTACAATATCAAATAAAATAAAATGAAATGTTTTGATTAAAATTTTTCTATGTGATAAGATAGATTCAAAATATTTGTAAATTGTTATATATAAAATTGTCATGTTACAATGTCAGTAACCATACTCCTCCAAAACGGCTGGACCGATTCTCATGAAACTTGTGTGCCTGTTGGGTAGATCTGAAAATTCATGAGCAAATCAGGCTAACAGACCACCTCCTTGGTACAGTGGTTGACGCGTGTGCGTAACACCGAGGGTCCTGGGTTTGATTCCCGGTGGAGACGAAGAAAAAAAAACATGTCTCGGTCTGGCAGGCCACAGAAGGGCTACTTGTCCCTAAAGAAAATCGATCAGTGAAACAGATGTATAATGCATCTGCCCCTTACCCCACTAGGGGACATGGGACTTCACAACAATTCAGGCTAACATCTATTTTTCATACCGTAAAAGAGTAAGGCAGAACAATGTTTACCGGGAGAGCTGGTAAATTATTAAACTGTTGAATATGTGTAAATAAAGTACTGTTAATCAAGCCTTCAAGTGTTTAAATTGTTCCTTACTTACATATCTAATAAAATGTCAGTATTTATTTATTTATTTATATAAATTATTTAAATACTTTATTGTACTGCCAACAAAAAAAATTACAAAAAGAAAACTTATGCTAAAAGAAGACACAGCACAGATGGCGGCCTTATCACTTATAAGTGATTTCTTCCAGGCAACCAGTAAATAAACCATTATTAATTTCTTTTCAACTGTTTTCCAGGTAAAGGCGAAAGCATATGGGACAGATTCCTCCACGATTATCCAGAGGTGATAACCGATGGGAGGAACGGTGATGAAGCCTGCGATTCTTATCATCAGTATAAGCGAGATGTAGAAATGTTGAGGGAGCTGGGCGTTGATCTCTATAGATTCTCTATATCCTGGCCGCGGATTCTTCCCACAGGTAATTAGTGTATTTTCAATTATATTGTAACTAGATTAAAACAAATTATTTATTTGCAAGAAATGTGGTATCTTTGTTCCCACATTTTTTGAAAATAAATAGTTTGAATTTCAATTTGAACCAGATTTCTGCTTGTGGCTTGGCTCACATAGTCAAAAAAGATTCAAATTGGAATAAGTATTGTGTTAAGAGGAGGCTCCCTAACATAATTTCTGGCACTGAGAGACCGGTTACGGTACTAGACGCTAACACAGCCTTAATAAAGTTGAATATCGCGTGCGCTCTTTGATCGCGTTCGAGCTCGAAAAGTAAGTCTCAATTCTTATTTCGTTTATAACTAAAGTAATAATTGATCTAGAGAAAAAATATCTTGGGATTCGATAGTAAACTCTATTTTCTTACTGTTAACATTTATTTTAGACATATAGTTCAAGTAAATCTTTTATAAAATGTAATAATCCTTAAAAAAGGCATAATTTTTGAATAAAAAATGAATCGAGCGAAAATGTTACAATTATGTAACTGTCTTGTACATTGAAAGAAAAAGACCCAATAAATCATATAATAAAGTTCCATTTTGATTGTATGTGTGCCTGTTTCAGAATATTAATGCAAATTCACATAAAATTTAGGGAGCCTCCCCTTAAAAAGTAGATTATGTCACTCCCTTGGCTACTGACTATCGACAGACATTAAAATCACTCCATTGAATCACACCATTTGCCATGTGAAAAACAAACAGACTTTATAACATTATCACATTTATATTTAAGTAAGAAAGGAAAGGGTATCAAAATAATTGTGCTTTTTAAAAATTACAAAAAGTTCCCTGTGAAGAGTTATGTATTTTTGAAGTGAAACTTCTTTATCGGGGTTGGAAAAAAATTTAGTGTAACATTTTTTCGTTACGCGTGACATTTTTCCGTTACGCGCCATCTTTTTCTTATCCCTACCACGCGTGATTCGACGTATTTCTGTAAAGTTGCATATAGTAAATTATTTTTTGAAAAATAAGGTCATAAAGAAGTTTCACTTCTTACGTGTGTACACTAGTACACGCACACATTTTTTTTTTGTATTTTTATCTAGTTTAGATACAAAATACATGTTAAAAATTGTTTTGAATTTTGAAACACCTTGTAACGCACCTTTTAATAATTTTACCTTTTCCAGGATACCCCAACTTAATTAACGAAAAAGGAATACAATACTATGACAATTTAATCAATGAACTATTAAAGTACAACATTCAGCCCATGGTGACTCTATACCATTATGATCTACCGCAACCCCTACAAGATCTTGGGGGTTGGATCAACCCTCTATCTGTAGAATGGTTTGAAGACTTTGCGAGGGTTGTATTTGATAAGTACGGGGATAGGGTCAAATATTGGATCACGATAAACCAACCTAATGGTGTCTGTATTGAAGGTGAGTCATATTTATTTACTAGCGGTACGCCCCGGCTTCGCCTGTGGTAAATGTTTACGTTTTTTCTCCATAAGAACTATCCTCGTACTTCAAGGAATATAAAGAAAGAATTATCGAAATCGGTCCCCCCGTTCACACGTGATGCCGAGACCAAGGGAAATAGGGATTCATTTTTATATATAGAGATTGTGCAAAAAATTGTTTGTGGTAAATTATTGTTTTCTGTATTTTTATATTTCAAAAGTTAAAATAAATGAAGTTTAGTTGAATATATAAATGTTCGAGTTTTTAAAAATTAGTCTAAATGTTGGAATTTAGTATTTTGATTACATTACAGATTTATAATACCTGTGCGAATGAATTAAATATACTTAGTATATGCATATTACACTCTTAGGGCCAATTTTTCAATCCTTGGTTAAAACCATAGAAATCTAAATAACAAGACACATAGAAGTGCTATAATGTCATAATTCATATGAAAACCGCTGTCGCCAAAATCAACACATTTAAACCGATAGCTAAACAGTACACACAAGTAAACTATGCCTTTTATTGGACAGCTTGATTTTAGTGAAAACTAACTTAAATATTAAATTAAGCTTTTTAATGTGTATCCTAACGCACGAATTTACGGTTTATTTTAGAATAACATCCCTAAGTATATGAGACGTTTTGTTTATTTTTGCTCCAATACGCAAAAATTCGGCTTTTCTACAACAGAGGTTGTCAATTTTCTATAGATATAACTTTGAACATAAACTCATAGAAATAAGGTTGAAATTTGTGTTAAACGTGATAATAAGAATGGTCGACTGTGTCATTCATTGTTATTTCGATTACTATGGTGACACTCGTAATACTTGTAAATATTCTATAATTTTAAGGAAAAACGGCAATATTTATAAACAAAAATACTTACCGGTGAAATTTTATTCCTTTATTAGTATAATTACAATTTATGGAAGAATTTCCGCACTGGGAAATGCTGTAACACACCATGTTTACTCACGCACGTGTCAGGAACAACTGAACAAGCGACCACCAAGCGACGAACAGACTTGTGACATGGTAACCACCTGAGCGGCGACAATGTCACGCGCGCCTACGACTTCTATTGCCTTGTTATTTAGATTTCTATGGTTAAAACTTATCCGTCCAATAAAGTATTACACAATAATATTAAACTGTCAAATACAGGTACAGTAATCCAAAATTAATAATGCGCATGCAGATCTTCGCTTATTATCGTATTTCCAGAAACACCCGAATCACCCTGAATCATTGAATCGTAAGTGCCCTAAACAATGCACTTGCATCTTGCACCTTGTTCGAAAGAAATAGGAGTCAATTCAGAGTCATACACAATCGAAAACAATTCGGGCGATAGGTGACGGTAGCCTGTCAGTCAAAAAATTCAAAAATCCGTCAGTCGTCTTTATATATTGGTGGTGACCGCACGTATTATCTCTGTTTGGAATTATATAGAGCTGCTGTTACATACCCTTCTTAGTTTTGTTTCATAGTTGAATTTTCCGGTAAAATGATTATTTACACAGCTACAGGTAGCAGATAGCAGTGGGGAAAGTGAAAATTAATAGAAGCATAATGAAAGTTCTGATCATTCTACGATATCAGAAATAGAGATAATCCCTGATTCTGTAAATCCTTTGGACTGAGATTTTAATGATTAGATTTCACAATTTAAATGTAAACCAGTGTTTGAAAATATTTTTTTTTTAAATATAAACTTTGTCTTATTTTAACCTTCCATACATCCATCATTACGCCAGCTTCAGTAAGACACTTTAATAGTTCTAAGTATAGAATTTTCCAAGTAAATCAATACAACAAATGTATATTCGCAATCGTGTGGCTTAACCTCGCTATTAACTTACATTGAATTATCGAAACAAATTTCGTTACTTATCTCTTTTACCATAAAATCACAATAAAACTCATAATTCTAATAAACTATGCATGAAGAAAATACATTTAACCACTCTATATACATATCGTCTTCGGAGGCTCGGGGAATATGACAGTTGCCGAACAGTGACGAATTTTTCTATGCGCATTATCAGTTTGGGAGTACTGTAATTAGAATATATTTTTGAAATGGTAGTTTAATACGTTATTCAACGAATAAGTCTTAACCAATGATTGAAAAATCAGCCCTTAAAATAATAAAATAAAACAAGCTGTTGAATTGAATGAAAAATATTAAATAGCTAGCTTACCGCCCGCGGCTTCGCCTGCTTTGTCTAAAACCTAATAAATTATATACTAAAACCTTCCTCTTGAATCACTCGTTCTATTAAAAAAAACCGCATCAAAATCCGTTGCGTAGTTTTAAAGATTTAAGCATACATAGGGACATAGGGACAGAGAAAGCGACTTTGTTTTATACTATGTAGTGAAGAATAACAAATATAAATATTTAATGCATACAAACTTCTTACAGTAGTTTTTTTTTTATTTAATTAAAATATCTTACAGGTTACAGTGGTTTAATGGCGCCAGGCATAGTTTCCAAAGGAGTCGGAGATTACATATGTGTGAAAAATGTTATGCTTGCTCACGCGAAAGCTTATAGATTGTATGAGAAAGAATATAAGAAGAAATATGAGGGTAAGTATATTTATTTTTATTGGTTTTAATACTAAAATTGTATATTAAGTTTTGCATTCGTTTTTATTTATAATTAAGGTACCTATATTCTGACTATTTCTATTTCTCACTATCAAAATATGATAACTTGTAATTTTTTATCGAAGTTAAGATAAAGATATGTTTGTTACTCTTTAACACTAAACTTGCTGAACAATTTTTGATGAAATTGATATTTACATGGAATTTCTTGGAAAATTATTTTGTTAACAAAATAGGGAAAATAGAATAAATAAACTTACAGTAATATTTTATTGATTACAGGTCAAGTAGGAATTTCTTTAGGTTTAAGTTGGGCGCATGGTAAAACAAATGCAACAGAGAATGAAGAGGCAGCGGCCATTTATAGAGACTTTGCGGTTAGTACACATTTGTTTATATTATACTAGCTTTCCGCCCGCGGCTTCGCCCGCTTTATCTAAAAACTAATAAATTAAATATTAAAACCTTCCTCTTGAATCACTCTATCTATTAAAAAAAACCGCATCAAAATCTGTTGCGTAGTTTTAAAGATTTAAGAATACAAAGGGACATAGGGACAGAGAAAGCGACTTTGTTTTATACTATGTAGTGATGTGTTTATTTGTTGAAAGTTGTGTGCTGTGCTGATAATATTTTTAACCGTAAATTTTCGATTAAACCTAAAAAGTAATTCTAATTGTTTTTTTCAGATTGGTCTATACATGGACCCCATATGGTCGGAAGATGGCGGATTCCCGCGTTCAGTGAAAGAAAGAATTGCTAAAAAGAGCAAGGAACAGGGTTACAAGGAATCTAGGTTACCTACATTGAGTAAAGAGGAAATTAAACTATTGAAAGGTAAGTAATTAGTATACTACTGGCCCCGGCTTTGCCCGTGGTACATATTATATAGAACTTAGAGAAAATGTAAATATCTAATGGTGAAATAGTTCCTGAGATTAGCATGTTCAAACAAACTCTTCAGTTTACTATTAGTATATATTTCAATGTTTTTAGGCATAGTATATTTGCTGATGTGTGTGGTTATCTTACAAAAAATTCTAACCTCAATCAATTTTAACCTAAATTGACACTATTCCAGATTCTGAAAAGTCTTTGTGATTCAAACATTCATCTAGGTATATATTTTACTAGCTGTTCCCCGCGGTTTCACTCGCATTGCTCCGCTCCTGTTGGTCTTAGCGTGATGATATATAGCCTATAGGCTTCCTCGATAGATGGGCTATCTAACACCGAAAGAATTTTTCAAATCGGACCAGTAGTTCCTGAGATTAGCGCGTTCAAACAAACAAACTCTACAGCTTTATAATATTAGTATAGATGGTATAATTTATCAAATTCGGTAAAAACGTTTTGGCTAAACTAGTTTTATTTGTGAAGTTAGATAAGAAAGTAATTTATATTATACTAGTTTAACGCCCGCGGCTTCGCCCGCTTTGTCTAAAACATAATAAATTATATACTAAAACCTTCCTCTTGAATCACTCTATTAAAAAAAACCGCATCAAAATCCGTTGCGTAGTTTTAAAGAATTAAGCATACAAAGGGACATAGGGACAGAGAAAGCGACTGTTTTATACTATGTAGTGATAGTGACAAACAATAAAATAATTTTAATTTTCATCAAACCCAGGGTCAGCGGATTTCCTCGGAATCAACCACTATACATCATTCCTCGTGGAACAATCAGATCAACAATATGATTCTCCGTCAATCGATAATGATATGGGGGTGAAGATATCACATAATAAGGAGTGGAGATCCTCGCAGTCTATGTGGTTGAAGGTAAATCAAATCAAATCAAATTAGATCAAATTAAAAATCAAATCAAATTCAGTATCATTATGTGTAACTTGTGATAGACTTGTAAGGAAGTACCGTCAGTATTTCGTCTGGTTGAAGGTAAATCAAATCAAATTTTCATTCCACTCAAAAATCAAATTGATCAAAAGTATGATTCTCTGTCAATCGATGATGATATTATGGGAGTGAAGATATCCCATAATAAGGAGTGGAGAGCCTCGCAGTCTATGTGGTTGAAGGTAAATCAAATCAAATCAAATTAAAAATCAAATCAAATTCAGTATCATTATGTGTAACTTGTGATAGACTTGTAAGGAAGTACCGTCAGTATTTCGTCTGGTTGAAGGTAAATCAAATCAAATTTTCATTCCACTCAAAAATCAAATTGATCAAAAGTATGATTCTCCGTCAATCGATGATGATATTATGGGAGTGAAGATATCCCATAATAAGGAGTGGAGAGCCTCGCAGTCTATGTGGTTGAAGGTAAATCAAATCAAATCAAATTTGATTGGATTTTTGTAAGGTGTATCAAAACAAATTAAATAATTGATTTTAAGACGACTTTGACAAAGGATTTTCAATGTTACATAAGGCCGTTGATAAAGTTAATGTAAATCAAATAAATATTATTGATTTGTGGAATATTGTTATAAAACATTTTTAATTCGAATGTGACATAAGTCGAGTTAGATTATTGTATTTTTTTAAATTCTGCTCATAACAGAAAAAAACTTACACTTAATTAGAACAAAAATCAAATTGAAAGGAAGTCTGATTCATAGCAAGTTCCTTGTTTTTAGTGTAAAAATACATTCATAGTTACAAATAAATGCATAGAAGTTTGAAAAACATAATTTTTATTATTTTATAGCATTTATTGTAGTGGGAATCGAACCAACATCTAACTTTTCCCCCATTATACCGTACCACGGATACAAACTAACAATTTATCCTCAAAATTACTTCATATTAACATAAAATAAAACATGCAATAATTTTTATTTTCAGAGCGCACCCTACGGCATATACCGTTTATGCTTATATCTCAACAAAGTATACAAATACCCGCAAATATTCATAACCGAGCACGGTTGGTCAACTACCACGGGTCTAAATGATAAATCCAGGGTTACCACATTACGGGATTATTTGTCCGCCATTTTGTTTGCAATAGAAGACGGTACTGATATAAAAGGTTATACTGTGTGGAGTTTGATGGATAATGTCGAATGGATTGCGGGGACTAGGTGAGTAAATACAATACAATACAGTACATTACAATAAAGTACAATATAATACAGTACACTACAATCCAATACAATACAATAAAAAACAATACTCTTTAACACACATAGAAAAAAGAAAATAATACATAAAAAGATATGCATTTATCATGTTAAAAAAGGCGGCCTTCGCTTATTAGTGATCTCTGCCAGGCAACATTGCATAGGATTTGTCGAATAAATTAGTGTAAGATAGGTGGTATTCAAATTAACTAGAAAGAAAACATACAAATTTTTTTAATAATAATAAATATAGAGGAAAGTTATTAGTTTGTGGCAACCCTGAGTTTACTTAGCAAGGGTTACTAGGAAGGTATATTATTATATAATAGTTATTGTTAAATGGCAACCAATTAATTATCTTTTTCCAATATTCTATTCTATTAACAAGTAAAAAAAACAAATGAATTATTTAAAAACTAATAAATGTATTAATAATTTAATAAAATAAATTTTTCTTTTCAGCGAACGCTTCGGTCTATACGAAGTAGATTTCGATTCGAAAGACAAGAAGAGAACAGCAAGACTATCAGCTCTAGTATATAAGCGTATTATCGAGAAGAGAATAGTAGAGAATGACTGGCTACCGGACAATTGGAAAATTGAGAAGGAAAGAGAAGAATTATAAGTCTTTTTGTAGGAAAAATATGTACTTATAATAGATTTTTTTTAAATATGTTGACTTGTAATCGATTTTTTGTAAAATATGTTGATTTGCAATCGATTTTTTGTAAAATATGTTGATTTGTAATCGATTTTTTGTAAAATTTGTTGATTTGTAATCGAGTTTTTGTCAAATATTATGTTGACTTGTAATCGATTTTTTGTCAAATATGTTGACTTGTAATCAATTTTTTGTAAAATATGTTGATTTGTAATCGATTTTTTTGAAAAATAATATGTTGATTTGTATTTTGTAATCGATTTTTTGTAAAATTATAAACTTATTACAATTTTTTTAGGTTTTTTTGCGTTCATGTGATAATTTTTAACACGCTTTTAATTACCTGTATGTTTGTATGTAAGTGTAACAGACTCCTTTAGTTTCGATTTTGACCCACTTTTAATTGGAAGGATTTTATTCAAACTTTGTACACTTATCAAGGATCAGTGACAATACAATAATTTCATGAGTTTATTTTTATTAAAAGCGTGTTTTTATTTTTCACGATATTTATTTAGCATTTCTTATTTTCCTTTAGACGAATGTCAATGTACAATAATATTTTATCCTAGATGTGGTCAATAATGTGATTTTTTTTATTTTTTTATGGTTGTTGGTTTATAATAATGTATTGTAAAAATACTATTACACATTGTATTGTGTAGGTATGTTTAAAGTTGACAAGATAAACACAATTAATGTTAGTCACAAAAAATATTCCAATTTTAATTTGTAATTTAAGAAGTTGGTTAAAAATGTGATAAAGTTGCATTTATGAATATTTATTTATTAAAAACAAAATGGTACACATGTTGTTATAAAAATTAAAAGCAAAACCATGTATTTAATAAAATATATTTATCCTTTATATTTATTTGTTATTAAAGTGAAACTTTTATTACATCGTCTCAAACTTTTTGGTCTGTGTAGCGCATGTCGCGTGTATCGCGGCTGCCGAGTAGGTATACCTACTCGGCAGCCGACCGACACGCGACATGCGCTACACAAAGCAGTGTTCGGAACCGTTCGAACAGTTTCACTTTTACCGTGGTTTCATAAAACCACACAACATTTTTTTTATAACTGTTTTTTATAAAATAAAGTGTTGTAAAAAATTGATTTTGTTTTATTTCATTATCCACCATTTGCTAAACAAAAATTATTAAAATGAAAAATCAAAACTTCAAATGGTGTTATCCCCTCGCCAGTGTAGCGCGGCCATCGTGGAATAGGCGCATCTGTGGGGCCACACTGTGGTTCATCCACAGACAGATCCCGGTGAAGCACACTTGTGCTTTTTAATCGCGATTTCTCTATTTTTTTATATGAAAAGTACTAGAAAACTTAAGAAATAATTAAACCTCATTAAATTTCCGACTATATAGTATTCATCATGTATGAAGTGAGCTATAAAAATAAGCTTTAATTGATGGTCAAAAATGTAGTACTGTCATGTCAACTAATTTTGATTATTTTATAAAAATGAAACATTTTTCAAACGAAATTTAGTTTAATTATGAAACCTTACATATATTCCTAATAATATAGCTAAAAATCTCATACACCATGGCGTACATATTTTTTCTACAAAACATGTTCAAAAGTTAGTGGACTGAAGTGCCGTGTTTTTGACAGCATAAAAACCGTTAGTAAACCGACCAAATAGGCAAGTCATGTGATTCTATAGGTAGCTCTTTCTATTCTGTATATACCACGGTAGGTTAGAGGGAACTAGAATGATTTTTAATAAGATTTTAGAGACGATTTGTATTTGGTCACGAATTAACCACACTGTGGCCCCCACACAGATCCGCAAAAGTTTACACCTGCCACTGTGTGGTTCCTCCACTGGTGAGGGGTTATAAAACTAAAAAGAAAAAACCGAGGGATCAAATACCTACCTACTACGCTATCTTTACATCAAAATTCATGCTAACTGGCATAGATTTCAGCGGTTAGCAGCGGGTGTAAACAGACAGATGTAGTAAAGATTGTACACAATTTAATATGAAAAAAACAAAATATATTTAGAAATAATAGATTTTAACGGACACTTCGCAGAGAGCGTGGTCACGGGGAGCTTGTTTCAGACTAATTCAGTCAGTAAAAAAATCGCGTTTAAAATCCCTTAAAATTTTTAATTTCTAAATATTGTATAATACTTGCGTAAAACTAAACACTAGAAAAAACAACAATATAATATGTAGTTGACTCGGTAAGCGATTTCTTGCTAATACATCCTAGTCATTTAGGGGTATAAATAATAGGTAGGGCGGGCATAAAATATAATATGGGGTATCCCCAGCCGAAAATACAAAGAAAATTTTATAAAATCGGTCAAGCCGTTACCGAAGAGAAAGGCAATTTTATCACTACATACTACTACCACAGACTAATAATAATATACTACGTATACAACTACTACTACTAATATATCAATGTAAGTTTCTCAGTATAAATCTCATGAAAAAAAGGAATAAAAAAATTGTCCGTCACCTAATTATTTTAAGAATGCAAATATAAAAAAAAAAAAACATTAAAAATAAATATGATCCTTCCATTGCAAACTACTAGGCGCACGGATTATTAAATACATATTATCAACAAACGTACGAAAAGTTATTTATGAGAATTTTGTTAAAGCGCCATCTGTTGAGGAATAGCAATACTATTAACTCAATGATGATTTCCTGCCATGGACGCATTTTAGCTACTACACCATAGATAGCGCTTTTATAAAATATAGCTTATAAAATGCGGTATAGGTAATTGTATTTTAAAATATAATATTAAAACTATATTTCAAGCCGTAGTAAAAATGCAATCTACCTATGCCAAAAATTTAATGAAATGTTTAAGACATATTTTTTGGGAAAAACATTTTATTTTTTACCAAAAAAAAAAACATGTAATAATCTACAGATGGCGTTTTATTTCACTGTGTTAAAATTGCGAATCCTGAAATTGTTGATTTGACAAAAATAAGTTTTTAAAACAGTTAGATATTAAAATAAAACCACATAAATTGTATGTATAATTTGTATTTATTAAAAATAAAAATATTCATGTAATCTAAACAAAATGAATGATTTCTAGCAATACTCACGATAATACACACGACTCGCACGGCGTTGCTGCTATAGGTCTACCAGAATCTGATGGCATATTTATATTTAAGAAATAAAAGATTTTCATGTGGCAACTTTATTTGACAACTATCAAATTGGTTGTCAAATTATTTGTCTTCTTCGCAGTTGATGAATAATTTTTAGGATTTTGTCTAAAAAATCTTCGAACATGTCGAAAAAGCGGCTGCGATCACAAGCAAGAGGTGTTATTTACAATGTGTATGGAAAAATATTCGATGAAGAAGGGTCAGAAACATAACAATTTTCAATTTTGAAGATTTTATTGGTAAATTTGACTTACCCGTTTTGATACTTTTAATTAAAAATATTATAAGTAGGTAACTATAATATTTTTTGTTGATTACAATATAATTTTATGAAAACTTATTACAGGAGTTTCCAAAACGGCTATTCGTCAAGTCTAAGCTGTCCAAGTCAACTTTATAATGTGTGTATCTGTTAATACTTACGAAAATAAACATACTTAGTTTTATTTTATTTTTGTTTTATTTTATAAAAAATTATAAGCAATCTAGTTTTGATCTGCATTATCATTATATCCATATTTTGACATGGAATAATGATAATGATTTAAACAAATATAGGTAGTTATGTGTAAATAATAATATGAAAGATAGAAAGAAAGAAAGAAAAGAAATTTATTGCCAAAAAAAAAACAGCCAAACACATAATACAATTTTTTATAATTAGGCAAACGGATACAGCCTCAGCAAAATGCTGCACAAAAGCAGCGCTGATTTTCAGGCTGTACCGGCGATTGCGGTTCGTCTTAATATTAAAAAAAGAATTAAGTCTAGGTACTTAAAATAAATATATAGATAAGGAAGTATATTAATATTAATAATAAATAAATAAATGCATATAATTTATATGTCTAATATACATATAAAACTAATATGTATATTATACATGTAAGTATGTACCTACATAATATTAGTGGATATCTCATTATTAAGTACAGTATCACAACAGTATTGTCCACTTATGTAATGTGACTAATGATATTAAGACAAAATAAAAAATAAGAAGTATCAAGATCGTTCAGTCCATTTTCCCTAGGGTTGCACACTCAAAATTTTGATTTCCCTAATTGCCATCAGATTCTGGTTTACCTATAAACACCAGATTTTAACCAAATTAATTGTCCTTTTGACGTGACAACGTCTTATAATTCGATAGAGCCGGTTGCACGCACGAAAAAACATGACTCATGCGGCGTTACCTCGCTCTGAGGCGTTCCATGTAAGGCTTGAAGTGCAAGCGAGAGCGCGGAACGAGCGACAAAGAAGCATAATCGGCCTTAAGACGTTGTCACGTTCAACTATCGTCAGTAAACCGACTTTACAGACAACCAATTTTTTTATTCATTTATGGTAATTTTATTCATTTATGATAAAAAACAAGTAAACAATTATATATCTGTTTTGTGTTTTCTTCTTGCGATGGGTACATAAACTGTATTATTATTATTGAAACTAATAGATCAAATTGACCGATATTCAGTAACGTTATTGTTGGTTAGTCAACCATAGTTAGTTGTTTAAAAAAAGGAGATTTTGATACTTGAACTGATTTTGATATAGGTTTATATTTAATTTTTAGCCTCGGCCTCGCTATATCAAAATCTATTTGGTAAAATTCAAACTCCTGCTCACTGTCAGCGAGTATGTAACTTTACATAATATGAGTAAGTTTTAACTAACTTAAAGGTACCTACTTACTACGAATCTAAAAACCCACTTTATTATATGTATAATAATTATTATTCTGGGCAGATTATTGTTATTTTTTAATCTGATTATTGTAAAATTTAAATGTAGGTATGTGATATGATGTGATTTACTTAAATATAATGACCTATTATATTGCAATACCTGCATAAAGTTGCTAATATGTATGTAAAAATGTATTGTTATGCAATAAATGATTTGAATTTGAATTTTATTTCCATATCAAGTAGGTACCTACGCAGCAGAGGGAAGGACATGTCCTACTTATTACTTAATTTTAATTTAACTTCTTTTTCGTATATAACTATTTCGTAACTGAGGTCATAATATGGTACTTTTTATCCCATTTCCAACCCAAGCCGCGGCAAACAGCCAGTATCTATTAACATCTTAGATACGGTATCAAAGTTATTACCGATTTAACATACCAGAGAAAATCACATCTGATTGCAACACTCTTACGGTAGCCATTACAGTCCACCAGTTTTGTAAAGCCATTGTCCCAATACACTCAAAGCAATATAAACTTTAAAACTACATAATTAAAGAGTATTTCTCTACACACATTTACAGACAATTGTTTATAATATTGATACTGCCACCCGCGGAGTCTGTTTGAAGATCTGCGATTTTTTATCGTGCCCCCTCCGTTCGTTTTTGTCGGACGTTGTAAATGACTAAACACCGTGAATAATAAGTGTAAAAATTGGATAATGCATTGTAGTCGTACGATGTAAATGTGTGTTACGTAATCTTTTAAGCTGCGCGAATTTGTGTCGTAATTGGATACATGTTATGTAACTATCGATGTACTTGAATAGTTTTAACCCCTATTTTCATGTTTATAATGAAGTTTTGTTATGGTTATGTATATTTCGATAAAAGTATCGCTAAATTGTCTAGTTTTCATTGTAAACTTTGTTTTGAGTTTTATGTACTACTAGATGGCGCTAGGTCTATATTGTGTAGAGTTTAGTGGATTATGAATTAAATAATGGAAAATAGTGTACGCATATTTGACTAAAATATTGCTTAGTAACTTTTCAAGTCAATTATGTTTACAATATGGCGCATTATGTACAAATTTTTTCAGTATCATATTTACGAAAATATTGTTTTCTTTATTAGTTGTTAGGTACTACGCAATGTCAACGCAAACTTAAATCCGTTTAATTACAAAAATAATAAATCCTAAAAACAAAATTCTACACCCTACATCAAAAAGAAAATTCCTACAAAAAGAATGCGTGAGTGATATATCCAATGATACATCATATTATATAAATATAATATAATATAATATACATGATATGATAACACGAAATACCTTCATACGAGGGTCGGTTTTATTATATTTACTGATGACGTGAAAAAATAGATGAAGTGAGGTGACGCGTAAGGGCTGGCTAAGTATGGAAAGGCTCTGACTAAGCTATATTATAAGCTTCGTAAAATTAAGTTTTACTTCATTTTTTATGACACTTGCAACGTTTTTAAAATGAAACTTCTAAAATGACGATACCATCACGTCATGGAGTAAGGCGACGATTTAGTAAGTTTCACTTCTGACACGTGACGCTCTTTATTTCGAAAATATTTTAGTACCTATATTTTTATTATCTTATAATTATGGTAAGTACTTTTCTTTATATCTGTTTATATAATTAATGAACCTTTATCACAGTATTACAATATTTACTTATAATACTGTGCCTTTATGAATGCAACATTAGTTATCGAAGTTATAAATGACTAGCTGCTCCGCGCGGTTTCACCCCCGTGGCTCCAGCTCCACTCCTGTTGGTCGTAGCGTGATGATATATAGCCTATAACCTTCCTCGATAAATGGGCTTTCTAGCACCGAAAGAATTTTTCAAATCGGACCAGTAGTTCCCGAGATTAGCGCGTTCAACCAACCAAACAAACAAACTCTTCAGCTTTATAATATAAGTATAGATTAAAAGTGCAGATAAAACCTAGGTAGGTATTTATTTCACTCGATTTATGTAGATTAGGTATTTATGTGGTTACTGTCATATGGGAACTTTTGAAGTTATATTATGTACCTAGGTAGGATTTGAAAGAAGTTTAAGCAGCAAATATATTACGTAACCTACAAGCCAGAACTTTTAACTTGATAAATGTGTGAAGTATTTATATTAACAATCTATTTGTATTTACAAAGTCTATATATTACACAAAGTCCTTTATTTAGACAATCAAATAAAGCCATCTCCACACTAGCTACCACATTCACACACCCCATCAAGGCTCGTGGAGTCACCCCTCAAGAAATTTCACGCACAAATCTGCTTCTTGACTTATCTCCTTTACTTTTCAGTGTGTTAAGACGGATATACATACATAATACGAATGTGAATATGTAAGATAAATCAAATTATTTTAAGTTAGTAATTGAATCAAAGTATGTTACTAATTAGCTCGTCTGCTTGTTAGCTTACGTAAGCTTTTATGTAGTTTTAAAATCGATAATTTTGTTATTTTATGAAATAAATAAATATATACAACGGATTTATCATGCGGTTTTATTCATTACATCCTCTCCTAGCCTCCTTATTCTCTTTTATCTATACCTAAATAATATTATTATAGATAATTATTGTAGTCTACTATTTTATTATAATCCTACTAATATTATAATCCTATGAGTAAAGTATGTTTAATGTTAATTACTGCTTTATAAACTGATCGGAACGGTTAGAAATTTGGCTTAGAAAAAGTTGGTATGTAGGATTAGCTCATTTAACCCATTGAGCCCCGAACGGCCCGATCGGTCCACGACACAATTATAGATTTTCTATTGTGTCTGTGATTCCGGGGCCTGAGTTATTAACATTACAACGCGAGTGAAGCCGTGGTGTAAAGATAGATACCTAACCAGTTTTAATAATTTACCTAGTCTTTTAATTAAAATACATACAAATCAATAACCTAAGTAGGTGTAGAATGATGAGAGTTAAGACCGACTTCTCATAACATAACACAACAGTTGATATAATTTTATACTATGTAGTAGACCGTACATTACTTACAGAATAACAGTGGTTCCCATACCTACAAAATATTTAAACATCAATTTGTCATTTATCATCATTTCAAATACAATTTAATATTTATTAACCACGACACTATAATTCCAAGATCCAATTTTTTTCACCAACGGTCAATCCATGGTTTTAACAGCAAATAGAAAGATTATAAATTACCTTCGGTTGGTGTAAAGTGTATAAAGCTTAAGAATCGTGAATGGTACTTAAGTGGTTTTATCGTATTAAACCCACACTCGAGTGGTCACCGTTACAATGGGAATTGTGTGAGGAATGTAAGGGCACTTCACACGAAACGCGACGCGGTAGTTAGTAGCGTTTTGTGAAGTGTCTTTAGTGTATTTTAAATTGTGTATTTTTATATGGAAAATTTGCATAGTTTTGATTTATTTGTATGTTACACAATGTTATATTTTGATTTATATGGAATTATAAGGTTGGATGTAAATTTAGTACTTGGCCAGTTATGTGGATTTTGACCTTATGTTGACTTGAGTTTTTGTTGTAGTATAAATTTACAAATCCTGCCCTGTTTCAATCAAATATACATATGATAACATGAACCTTGTATAAATTAATTTGTGATAATAATATAGAAAACCTGCAATCTTAAACAATCTTTCAAATTATCATGCAAATTAGATGAGGTTTTAATAATGGTTTATTCTTATTTCTAACATATTTAATACAACCTTCTTAAATTTTCTATATTTAATTTCAACATGTTTTAAAAACGCACCAAAACCGCCATCCGTATGAAACGGGCATAACAAAAAAAAGCGAATCAATAAGATTGTGCGGATTACCGGACAGCAGTGTCCGCCGGCTGAGCCACAATGGATGCGGTTCTATAGATCTGTAGACTGTAGGCATGAGACTACTTCGTGCAACCGAATAAAATAAGTTCGACACATATGGTAGAGGTGTTTTATTTTATTAGTGCAAAAATTTATTCTAGCAGACTTTGAATTTTAAACAACACAGTACAAAATTTATGAACTTACACATTAAGCTTTTTTTGCATTGCTCCAAAATAACCTTTTATCGAAGCAAATCAAGTTAGTTTTTAATTTTTTATCTTCTTTCCAAATAAAAAGTAATAAAAACTCTATCATCGAAAGATTGTATTTCTCACGTTAGTTATTCTCATTACTGTAAATAAAGATATTATTAATTAATTATTAATGAAATTGAATGAAAATATAAATGAAATGAATTATTAATGAAATACATTTATTCTCATTAACAAAGTGAAAGTTATATTAAAATGATTTCTAGAACCTTAGATGCGTATCAACTATGTTTACCTGTGCTTTCGTATCTATACCTAATGCTAATAATTCTAATAATTAATATAATGTCTTAGATTAAGTTATATAATGTATATTATAAGCAAATTAATTCATTATCATTTTTTTTATATAATAAGTTTATATATAACCAATCTGAGTTTTTTTAAATATCGTCTTTAGATGGGTCCGCTTGCGTGTTATTTTAAAGCTCATAATATGTCATTCCATGTTATAATCTCTCTGCAAACGTAATTCCATTTAATCTACACTAATATTAAAATATGTAGGATTTATATTTTTCTATGTAACGAATGAACTCAAAATCGGCTCTATCCAATTACACAAAATATATTCTAATAGAAAGCTAAATCTTTACCGAGTAACATTTTTTTTCGAGTCAAACATTTAGTGAACTAAGTATAGTAGTGAAGTCCCATGTCCCCTAGTGGGGTAAGGGGCAGATGAATTTATATATACATCTGTTTCACTGATCGATTTTCTTTAGTGACAAGTAGGTGATCAGCCTTCTGTGTCCTACCAGACCGAGACATTTTTTTTTCTTCGTCTCCACCGGGAATCGAACCCAGGACCCCTCGGTGCTACGCTCACGCGTCAACCACTGTACCAATTAGGCGGTCATAGTATAGGTATCTACTTATACCTATTTTATTGCACTAGCAAAATAACTGATAAGCGGTTTTAACGATTGTTATGTATCTTAACACTTTATTGTCTTCTAGAAAAAAATATTGTATTACATATTTGTGTCAAAAGTTTTACATTCCAAAACTTGTGCAAACAAGAGATTAGTTAATCCTTAGATCTGTGTGACGCAAAACACAATGTTATCTTTAAGATGGAGTTTGCTAAACATTGATAACGCTCCCGCGCGCGAACATAAAGTGATGCGATTCTTCACTTTGATAGGCTTTAGGGATCCGCAGGTGAGAGTAAGTTTTATACTTCTGTCTAATATTATAAAGCTGAAGAGTTTGTTTGATTGAATGCACTAATCTCAGGAACTACTGGTCCGATTTGAAAAAATTCTTTCGGTGTTAGATAGCCAATTTATCGAGGAAGGCTATCATCACGCTAAGACCAACAGGAGCGGAGAAATGCGGGTGAAACCGCGGAGCACAGCTAGTATGGAATTTATTAATATCATTTATGTTGTTAGGTAATTGTTACGTATGTTACGAGGTAAGTAATTTTATGTAATTTTTAACTAACGTTTAGAAAAATACATATATATATTTAATACGCAGAGTTTTATTTATTCATTGCAGGTAATTTTCATTTTATTAACATAGACTTCAGCTACATGTTGAACTTTTATTTATTAAACCTAACATAAAAATGTATCTAAATAAATATACACACAAACACATTTTATCCAACATTCGACATCGACAAAGTGCAAAGTTAAAACCTCTAAAATGCTACGGAACCAAAAAAAAAATATCTCTACAATCTATTCAAGGTATTAACAATTATCTTACCATCAGTGTTACCAGAAACACTTTTACTGACGACATTATTCAGTAAGGCAACACCATTTCTAAAAATTCGTGAATTTGTCATGTTTTTTTGGGATTAACTAAAAGTGCTTAGATTATCATGGATGAGTAATCACGCATGTATTTAAATGAATATATTTTAGTGTGACGCAATTTAGTTGTGTTTATTGTTATTAAGTCCTTGAGTTCCAAGAGGCAAGAATACGTGAATCGATATTTGATAGTTTATGTAAATTATAAGGAGTTTGTAAGAAAATAAAGTGGTGGAGATTGGACAATGGATAGTATTAATATAAAATCATTTCTAGAATGTTTTTCAATTATTTTAAAGTTAAATTATTCTTTTTATTTGCCACATTCCAGAGACCATAGCTTGCATGTTTGTATTATGTTTTAATCTGTAAGTAAGTATAAGACGCAGTTAAGTACTGGTTGATTAAAAGCCTAGGCTCTTTACTAAACAACACCAATTATTATTTTCTTAAACGATAACTGGTTGTATAATTATACGATAAGGTTGATTATTAAACATAGAGCTAATTAAACGGCGCTATTCAATCAAGAGCCTAGGCTATTGGCTTCGCTTTAAATACCTTTATTATAAACTCAAATAAAAAAAAATAAAAATAAAAACACTTTTTGTAAGTAGAAAGTGAATGACCACGGGTGGTATCGGTAAATTTTTAGTTGTGCCACGTATTCGTGATATTGTTAATTCCTATTTGTATTAAATAAAATGATCATATGTATCACTATTAAGTCTTAATAATTATACCGGATAAATTGAAAGTAATAGTTTTTGTTTTGAAACATAATATATGACCACGGATGGAATCGGTAAAATTCTAGTTGTGTCACGTATTCGTGATATTGTTGTAATCATCTCAATTACTAACATCAAGCTTTAAATTGAGCTATATTTCATCTTGACACAATAAGTTTGATTGCGATACCAAGTGCCATAGTCACTTGGGCAATCTCCTTTCAACTCATAAACAAATAACGAATGAAAAAAAATGGTCTTTTGTTGATTAAAATAATATCGAAATGATCTTTCGAGGCCAACCCAAAACCTTTATAATTTAATGTTTTACAATTAACTTTCGGTTTTCCCCTCTTCATATCGTTTTTCAAATTAACGAGGCCTTTAAATCTATGTAGGGACACTTTGGATTATGCCCTGTGGGGTACAAAGAAGTTTTTATTAGCTTTCATAATATTTACCATATTATTTTTAACTATATCGAAATAAAATAATATTTTTGTAGATCTGAAAGACAAAACAATAATTTGGCTTCCAACTTATTTATATTATTTATTTCATAAAAATAGCGCCAATTTTTTTGTATAAATAATCAAAATAATTCCAATCTCTATGATACCAAAAGTAACAAAGACCTTTGCTACGTTATTAAAAAAAAAACAATCCACTCTATGCACTCTATGGTACTTATGTAGGGTGAGTGGTCACGCGCCGCCCATTAGCGTCCTAATTTAATGAACTCAATATGCCCGTGTGAACTACCCTTAGCCTTAATTCTTGCTATTATTTGGCATGGCAACCGTAACTTATACTGAGTTGAGAGGTTTTATGTTACCTATGGTGGAAGAGTTTGGTTTTTTTTGGGCAAATTTCATTATTAGTGATCGTAATTATTACAATGATAAAAGGGAGATGGATTGTCATGTTTTATCTGCATTATTGACAGGCTGGTGATAATTTAAATCCACATAGAACCTAGGGCTTAGTTATTATGGATTGTCTTGATATGACACACATAGAATTATAAGTTGGAAATTGATATATTATGGTACCTTATAATAAATATCGATTGAATAAAAATTATGGTATTCTATCCTATGAGGCTATGACAATTTAACTTATAAAAATATAGTTATATTTTGTATGAACAATTATATTTTGATTTTGATAAATATATTCTAAACGACGCTTTTAGTTTAATTACTTTATCAAAAATATTTTTATTCTTGATGATATTGAACAAAATACAACACATAAGACAGATTTTTTAAGTAAAACAATAATTAAGCCCCGATTTATATCCGACATAATTATTAAACAGGATTTATTTCTGTTACAACATTATTTATACAATTACAACCCCACGTGAAGCAACGCCGCGTGCCGCAACCATACTTAACTAATAGTACTTGATGTTAACAATGTACAATGGGTAGTTTTATGGGAAAACATTTTTATTTTAATACTTATAGTATTTGAGTTTTTAAGAATAATTTTCAATGCAATAAAATTCAGTTTTTGTCGTTTATTTTAATTGTTACTTATAGTCCGAGAAATTTAGTAAAAAAATGTGTGCGTGTACTAGTATACACACGTAAGAAGTGAAACTTCTTTATGACCTTATTTTTCAAAAAAATAATTTACTATATTATGCAACTTTACAGAAATACGTCAATCACGCGTGGTAGGGATAAAAACAAGATGGCGCGTAACGGAAAAATGTCACGCGTAACGAAAAAATATTACACTAAATTTTTTTCCAACCCCGATAAAGAAGTTTCACTTCAATAATTAGCGGAAATAAATCGTGTAGTATTGAAAATGGCCACAGTTATTCCCTGACATGAGCTAAGGCAGGGGGGGTTCATAAGACCCTTTTTAGATTTTTGCTCATATAGTATAGGAGGTAGCAACGTTGACGAGAGAGACTTTTAGAATAGTTGGTTCTTTGATATTATACTGTTTCTCTTGCTATTTCGGTTAGAGTCCGGGCTGTCTGGCTGGCCGCAAAGGTTGCGTTTATTAGTGCGCATCTGCACCGGAAAATATCTTTAATTTATAGTCATTTTTAACGTAATTTTTAATCTTATTAATAATATTTATAATAATTATTTCCGCTAATAGCCTATTTTCGGCTTAATTTTCTCGGGTTTCGAATTTTCGTTGTTTCCTCAATTCGTAACCTTTTTAGCTATGACACATTTCATTAATAGATAGATGAATATAAGATATGACTTGTTTTAATTTATGTAGAGCTTTTTTAATAGATAGAGTGATTCAAGAGGAAGGTTTTAGTATATAATTTATTAGGTTTTAGACAAAGCGGGCAAAGCCGCGGGCGGTAAGCTAGTTATTTATACTTTAGAACTAAGTAGAACATTCGTTGAAAAAGTAATGTGTTTTTGTAGTACCTAGCTACGAAATAATTTTTTTGAATGACGTTTGTAGATGGTCATGTCCTCGATTGACCGTGCTTTGAAGGCTACATCATTCTTAAGAAGACTTTACAAATATAAAGCCATATATTATAAGTCTTGTATTATGAAAATCCTTAATCACAGTCATATATGTATACCCCATTTGAACAGACTAGTTCCCTATAAAAACAAACAACATTTCCCCTCGCATTGCATTAGAGAACAGATCCCAAACTTCTTTACGAATCCATCTCGACGCGGCAAACCTCAAAGCCTCTTTATTAAAACAATCCCCGAATCGCTTTCCACCCTCCAACAATATCACCAATAGTACAAATATCTAAATAAAGGAACAGTCACGTTTGCCCATTTATTTTCCATTTCACGTATAGCAACACCGAATGCGTAAAAACGAAAAAGGGAGCTGTCACAAAATGGTGTTATTATCTGTGCTAATAAAAATTCAGCGCGCGAAAATCCCTCGCTCCCGATTGGCTGACCGTCCCTCGAGATCGCACGCCATTGGCTCGCCTCTGTTTATTCCATTTTCAAATTAACTTTCACCGTCGCCGCTCGGTTGGCTCGGAATTTATTTGATTCGCATTTTATTAGATGTTCACAAAGTGTAGAAATGATATTGCTTTCTGTATTCCATTTGTATCCGAGCTCTAAATATTAATATTTTTCAAATCGAATACTTTCATAATCAACTTGGCGGGATTCGATTTTTTTGACGTTTCATTAGCGTTGACATTTCAATAGAGTTTATTTGCTGAAAGTTACAATCTTAGCTTAGTATAATACCTATTTCATAATATATATATATAATATTGAATACAAAATGTATGGGAAATTAAATGTATGGGAGTGTTTAATGTTAAATTTTTAGATATTTTTCGTTATATTTTAAAGAAGTTATTATTGCCATTTTACTCATTAGGTAAAGGGCTTTCGATATCATTTTAAAGTTTTGTGATATCTACAATAGTTACGGAATAATCGCCTGTGCACACTTAACGATTACACCCTGTACCTATATCTTATTAGTTATTCTCTGAATATAATGCAGCAGTAATAGGTCAATAGTTAAGGTTTTTAACTTCAAAGGTTTGAATATTTGAATATACTTACATAAATTATATTTCATATTATCAACCAGACAATTGATTTTATGTATGAAGAAAAACATCGAAATGAAACTGTTCGATATCTTAAGATGAAAGTATTTGATGACGTAGTACTGTGTAATACTGTGTAATACGTCATACTGTGTAATTATATTATATATTATATTATTTCGTATTTTTTTATTATAGTATGAAAAAAAATAAGGTGATGATAATGTTAATAGATACTGATATGACTAGATAGATTATATTTTTTTCATGTTTCCTTTTGTGTTTTTTAATGCATTGCATTTGCATTTTCACAGTTTTCAGCAAGAGAATGAGATACACGTATTTTTTATTTATTTTAATGTATGTAACTTGTCTATTGGATTATTGAAAGTACAAATAAATTTGTATTTTTAACATACGCATTATGGAATGACATGTACATTATTTTTAAATTATTTGTTTAACCATACTTTACCGCCTCCTTGGTTCAGTGGTTGACGCGTGAGCGTAGATTGTAGAACCGAGGGGTTCTGGGTTCGATTCCCGCTGGAGACAAAGAAAAAATAAAATGTCTCCATCTGGCAGAACACAGAAGACTGATCACCTACTTGTCCCTAAAGAAAATCGATCAGTGGAACAGATGCATAATGCATCTGCCCCTTTCCCCACAACACGGGACTTCACCATACTTAATAACTCAGGCCCCGGAATCACAGACACATGAAAATCTATTGTGTCGTGGACCGATCGGTCCGTTCGGGGCTCAATGGGCTAAAACCAAGAAGCTTATATCTAATACACTGAAGATTGCACTATGAACGTTTACTTGTCACGGGAAGGTATGACCTTGAATGACGTTGACGTTCATAGTGCAATCTCCAGTGTATTAGATATAAGCTTCTTGGTTAAAACATTTCTCATACAGTACCTACATAATAATAAAAAGAAAAAATATACCTTATCTGTACACACACAGGTCTATAAAACAACACCTCTGATTTCCCTTAAAGCTTTCCCATTACCTGCTAAATTGGAACTCGGTCCGTAATTCCGTATAAGGGTTTGGGAAAATTGCGTTGGTGGGGTAATTTCCTTCTTGAATCTGGCAACACGGTTGTTAAACGCGTTTTTTATGACCGCCGTTAACTCTATTTTTTGTCTATGTCCCTTTAGTATTAGCGACTTATGAGGTAATGAGGTTTGGTAGTTCGGTCAACTTGTTAGAGAGCGCAGTGTTGCCTGTAAAAAGGTAGTATAATTAAGTCTGTTTATGGTAAATTACAGTGAAATAGGGTCAGTCATTCATTTGTAATAGACATATTCCAATTCATATACTGTCACATTAATTTAGTACATATATGGAAGGTTTAAAATTATCTTTAAATGAAGGCACTTAATGGAAAAGCACTATAAGATTAGGTGATGATTTAGATGTTTTCTTATTTCAATTTTTGATCAACATTAAGAACGGTTTAATTTATAGTTTTTATGTAGACACTTTCATATAAGAAATATAATATGTTTAATATATAATTTCAAATTTATTCCCTTCAAATATATTCTGTACAGAATCGATAACTGATAACTAAATATGAAGACATCTATAATAAATAACAATCAAGATAAAAGCTATATTTAACGTAAATAACCAACTAATATCATTTTAATAAAATCATTTTATATTCAATAAGCTACGGCCTACGGCGTAGGCGCCTACGCTCACCTCTACGAATCAAAGCATCAAAAGATTAAACGATCCTTCGTCAATATTAGATATTATTACTTATGGTCCGGGAGCCAGCAGCAGATTTTATGACCAAGTTCCTCTCAAGCGGTAATTTGTAAAATGCATCAAAGTATAGTATTATGAAGCCTCGTGAACGTCAGCTGGAGCTCGGTTGGGGGGATGAGCGGCTGTAGCCTCCCACGCACGTAGGAAAAAAAAATATATTCAGTCATTTCCTCTCAGCTAAAAATTTGTCAAATTGTAGCTAACCCAATATCTCAACGAAAAAAAATAATCAGCTGGTTACAACGTGGTGTATTGTACGTCAGCTGGTGTCTCGAACATGAAAAAAGAACAATTATTTTCCGTGATTTCCTCTCAAACAAAAATTTACCTGATGATAGCTTATATGTAACTGTGGATAAATATATAAGTCAGCTGGCTGTATCTTGGTGGAAAAACCGTCAGCTGATACTTTGAAAGTTATTACATAGGAGTTAGACAGAAGCATCTATTGCCAATTTATATGCATCAGCTGACTAGGTTTTCTTCAACTTATTGCTAGCTGATTTTTTTTATTTATCGCATCAGTATATTAACAATCAGCTCACAAATTTTCATCTGAGAGGAAATGATGTATCTTTAATTATTCGACATTGCGCTTCAATATAAGAGTTAAGTTGAAATAAACATTCACTATCAATATTTTTGAAACGAATAAGTATGTAATCAAATAATTTTATATATTTAAATAATTAAATAATCAATTAGCAATAAATGAACTAGTTACTCGATAAATAATATTTATTATATAAACTTGATAAAAAATGATAATGAGACCAATATGATTTATTCGTTTTCGCTCTGGCTTGAGTCACTTTCCTCTCTTTCCGATTCATTATCAGAGTCGTTATATACCAACGATGTAAGTTTTGCAGGACGTCAACATAAAGTCAGATTGAAATAATTTCTCGTAAATGTTAATAAATGTTAAATGAAGAGTTTGTTTGCCATATGTACGGATTTAATCGTCTAAAAAGATCAATGATTAACGTAGTTATTTTTATTTAATACTTTTTAGTGTATTTTTCAACACGAATCCAACGAGCCCAAACTCGATACCTAAAGTTGAGTCAATATATTACCGAGTTCCTATGGCCACCTTCCGATTCCATCATCAAATCAGCTCTATATCATGATAATGTTTCATCGCTATCCAATTTACATACGTATACAAAATTTCAGCTCAATCAGTTACCAGGAAGTGAATCAACTTTACTTGCTTCATTTCAATTAAGTCATCGAGATTAGACAAAAATGCTCATAAAATAAAAACTACTGGGCCTATCCGAATAAATCCGAATCCGAATTTTTATGGGACCAATTCGACACCATTCCGCATCAAACAAAAAAAAAAGAATCACGTCAATCGTTTCAGAAACCTCGGAGTAATCGGTGAACATACATAAAAAAAAACATACCGGCCGAAATGATAACCTCCTCCTTTTTTTTGAAGTCGGTTAAAAAATCAGCTAGCAATAAGTTGAGGAAAACCTAGTCAGCTGATGCATATAAATTGGCAATAGATGCTTCCGTCTAACTCCTATGTAATAACTTTCAAAGTATCAGCTGACGGTTTTTCCACCAAGATACAGCCAGCTGACTTATATATTTATCCACAGTTACATATAAGCTATCATCAGGTAAATTTTTGTTTGAGAGGAAATCACGGAAAATAATTGTTCTTTTTTCATGTTCGAGACACCAGCTGACGTATAATACACCACGTTGTAACCAGCTGATTATTTTTTTTCGTTGAGATATTGGGTTAGCTACAATTTGACAAATTTTTAGCTGAGAGGAAATGAATGAATGTATTTTTTTTTCCTACGTGCGTGGGAGGCTACAACCGCTCACCCCCCCAACCGAGCGCCAGCTGACGTTCACGAGGCTTTATAATACTATACTCTGATGCTTCTGACGAATTATCTCTTGAGAGGAAATAATGAACCCAATTTGCACCTGGCTCCCTAACCATTATTAAAATGTTACCATAAACTATATTCTGAATACAAATAAAACTGCCAAAATTATTTTATCATTGGCCATATAAGTTATACTGTGGCTGTATGGCAAGTTTCCTTCGCCCGAGGCTGGGAGCGCGGGATGCGGCTAATTACTTCCCGCCTTTCCGTTTCCCGCACCCGATAAGCGTTTCCGAACGAACGAGTTATTCCAATTTTGAAAATCGTGAGTTAAATTCCATGACAATAGAATGCAGTGGCTGTATAGCAAGTTTCCTTAGCTTCGGGCAGCAAAAGCGCGAACTGTCACGGCTAATTATTTCCCGCTTTTTCCGTTCACCTCAGGTTTGATACCATTTCGGTATGGCAACATTGGTTGGAAAACGAATACTTGATACCAGCTTTGGCATAGAAATACGTATCTATTATATTTATACGAATAACAAGCCATTATGAATGCAATGATTAAAGTAATAACGTCTTAAATCTAAGCTTAAATACAGTACTATGTTGTATGGTTTTACGACTTTAAAAATATTTTAATTAAAAAATACACACCCAAAATAATTTGCAAGGGATTCGGGTTGTATTTAAGAACACGCCCGATAAGAAAGTTTTCTCAATAACTCTGAAGATACGTCTGCGAACACACAAACATAACTCTCACAGTTAATTAGAGGACCGGAGTCGTGACGCAACTTTATTTATTTCAAAGCTTTCATTTAAGAGGTATACGTGGATTGGGAGGCTTGATACTTTATGTATTTTTGATATATTTCTTGATAGCGTGAAGACCTTCTTGATATTACGTGTTTATTTATTTTATGAAGTTAATTATTTAATTATTAGAAGTTTGTATTAAAGATGATGCATGTTTAAAGTATGATAGAATAGTAAAAATTTGATAGGGGAATTGCATTAATTCGATATTTTTCATTTTGCGTTTAGTTATACATTTAAAAAATAATATATTGTACATGCGTACATTGATGTAAACTATATTATCTTAGAATTAAAATGATTTGTAGACAAACTAATTCTCTTATTATGGTTCTTTACCAAAAAAATATTGTGCAAAAAAATAAATGATCAAGTATCAACATTATATTTTAAAGTATAAGAGTTTATTCATGCTCTTAAGAAGAATATATCAAAGGTGTAGAGCTAAGTTACAATATGGTGGACACTTGTATGAAAAATTGTAAATAAAATTTCAAATATTAACTTATATGAAGATTAATCAATTTATTATAATTAATATACTTACTTATTCACGTGTATAATACATAAAAATGTTTGACGCTTCGGTTCATTATTTTAATGAAGAAACAAGGTGTCCTGGGTTCGATTCCCTGTGTAAAATACTACATAATATCTGCTGTTAATCAGTGATAGTGAGTCAAGATTTTATTATATTATATTTAATATGTAATAGTCAAAAAGGCATTATCCCATAAAAAATCTATGAGTGATAACTGATACAGATAAAATCCACCTATATCAATTATCAGTCCAGTAGTTCTCGATTGAAGAAAAATATAAGTAAAATTTATATTGCAAAATGAATCTTATTCTAATTTCTAGACTATAAGTAATGAGCTTAAATGTGCAGATGCTGGCTCAAATATGAAAGAAGATAACTTATTACGGTCGATTGAGTTAATAATTAAATCTCTTCTTATTATTTTCTTAACATAATTAACATAATTATAATTTGGTATTTTACTTGACATAATTATAATTTGGTATTTTAAAATCAGTGTAGAAAGGAAAGAGTAATGATTTTTTAATGTAACATTTTAAGATAATATATTTTTCTTTTTAAATACATGTAGCAAATAGATGTTACGGTCCTTATAATTATGATAAAAAACATTGCATCTTAACACACTACACAGCTACACAAACACAACCGTAACTAATAAAAAGGCTTATTAATAAAAAAATATTTTTCATAATTAAGTTTCACAGAAAAGTGCTTATATTATAATTAAGTTTCACAGAAAAGTGCTGTGGGATAAATTTTAGTATATTAAAGTAATAAAACACTCGATCCCGACTGTAGGCTGTATTATACTGTATTTAACTGAAGCCGTTATTTAAAACAGCAGGACTACATATATATTATAACACACACATACAATACATTACACGCTACAATAGTACCATTATAGTCGAGCCAATTTAATAGGCAACATTTGACGTCTATCAATAATTTTGAGATACCTCTCTTCGAAGATAAAAAATTGATAGACCTGCTGCCTGCTTAAAAACATCGATTAAAGTAAATTAATCGATACGGACTTGAAACATTTGTCAATCGAACTTGAAACACATGTCAATTTTAAAATTCATCAGGCGAATCCCTGACCCAGTAATATACTTACTTTCTTTCGTAAATTTAGGGAGCAAAATAAGACAAGTATAATACATTATTAAAAAAACACAACGCATTTATTAAGTTATGGTGATTTTTATTCACAAGTAATCACTGCATTCGATTCTAGATCTCGATTTTTCAGAGTAACGTCTCTAGTATTTAAAAAGAAAAAAGGTTTATTGACACAAAATTGTAGCGACGTCAGTTCTTTAAATCAGAAATTGTTTATTGTGTTGAGAATGGTTTATCAGTAAAATCAAATCTTAAAATTACTTGTATTGGTCATTATTATTATAAATATGTAATCGTAATTGAAAAAAGTTAAGCAAATGTGCAGTTCTAATAAAACGAAATATCATGTTATTCTATTTCGTCGTTATTAGGTTACGTTGTTGAATTTTTTTGAACTGTCAAATGTTGCCTATTAAAATGGCTCTACTATAAGTATCCACAACCTTTAATGAAATTCAACTAAAAACCCTCCTCTATTTCTATAGAGAAAAAAAAAATTAAAGCACTTCTCCACCCGACTGTACATTATATTCGCTAAGATGTCTGTCTCCCGCAAATTTGTCCGCCGCTTCTTAACGCTTAAATCTTGTATCATACCTCTCTCCAGCACTGGATTAATGCGGATAAACCGGATTATTATATTATTTTAAAAATAAGCTTCTGTGTTTGGCTGTACATGATAGGGTTTGAGGGATGTCGTAGTAAAAGTTTTTTGGTAAAGGTTATGACGTATAAATATAATGTGAGTTATTTGGCTGTACATGATAGGTTTTGAGGGATGTCGTATAGCAGAGGCGGCTCGCCCTAAGGAGCGCTGGTGCAGTGAACTCCCATAAATAATTATAATAAAATCATACTCCTTAATTTCATTATTAATATTAATTATTACTATTTAAAATCAATCGTAATCGTAAAAAACTACTGTCAATACCAATGAATAATATATCCATCATTCCATCATTCCATACACCTGAATAATACTGTATTATACAGTAACGCGCGAAGCGGAGCGCTCACGATTGCGCTCCAATGAAAAAATATTTAGTACATTTCCTAATACGAAATCCAATAGGAGTGAAAGAGAGGGTTTGCCAGTGCCCTGCGCGCGTGAAACAGAAGATTTTCTATGGAAAAATAGCAAAATTCGGAGCGCCGCTCCCGCAAACGTTGTCGGTTCGTTTTTACCGCCGCGCCTGGGCGCCCGAACACAGGACAGCGATAGCGCGCGACGTTGCCACTCTCTATATTATAAACAAACACTCGACTCTCGAGTCAACTTCAATGCACGCGCGCGAATGCAAATTCGGGAATTTTCTAATTAAAATCATAAGATACGTGTTGAAATAGTCTGTAGTTAGTATTACTTGTGAGTGTGAAAATGAACAATTATAATGTGGCGTTCATTAAAAAGTGTGTTAAAACGTTACAAATTCGGCTTGAATTGAAAGCTAAGGGACTGCCACGGCCTGAACTTGACCTTACGCAAAAATGTACGACAAAAACGAAAACATATACGCGTGTGTTTAAATCCGAACAATATTTTATATTATGTGAAAACACCGTGGTTGTGTGGTTGTGATGAAAGCAACAACAGACATTTACGAATGTCTTGTCGCTTTAAGTTATAGATATTTTTGCACACCAAAAAGAAAGACGTAGGTATGTATTTCCTTTATAAGTAATTTTTTTGATAAATGTACTGCTTTACACCATGTATTTTCAGTGTTTTATTTCAAGTGAACACCCATACAATTTTGTCACGAGCCGCCTCTGTCGTATAGTAAAAGATTTTTGGTAAAGGTTATGTATAATGTTTTATTTTCTGTTATATATTTCGCGGATGATTATTATATCAATAATCTGTACTCCACCCGCCGCTGGAACGTGCAGGTCTAATACTGGCTCCAATTAAATGAATTTTGTCGTTTCGTCTACTTACCGAAAAAAATATTGCAAAAATATTCCTTTTGAGAGTAGACGAAGCAGCCTGAGATTGCTAGGGTTTTAATAAAACAATATTCCTTGTTGTTCATGTTGATCATGATGACTTTAGCGTTACAATCAAAAAGATGTTTTAACTGAATATTACAAAGTCCTCAATAATACAATAAATTGAGTCAATATTTAAACAATTTATCTCATACTCTTAAGATTTCAGAATCTATTCGACAAAAGTATAATAAAATAGCTTATCTATACTATTTCAACGATATAAAATCTCAAATCTCAGTTGAACCCGCGTCAAGAAAGTCCCTAAACAAGTAAATTTTAAGTAATTATAAGGAGAGCGTTAATCAGCCCGTTAATTACCATTAACTCATGTTAGGTCCGCTCCCTCGAGATGTTATCGCCGATCTGAATTAAGAAAGTCATAGACAACATTTTGGTTTTCAAATTTCGAACTCCATTCGAACATTATGCCCTTAAAACATAAAATATATAGCTATCAAAAACGTTCAACACAAAATATATCACCAGGTAGTTCAATTAAATTAAAAACAACATTAAATTTTACTATGCAGTGCCAGTGAAAAATTAAAAAAAAAAACAACTGTCAGATTCAAATTGAAGTGTGTTTTCGCGGCAAAAGCCGATGACATTTACTTTTTTTTTCTCACTCGATGATTTTTCCGTTTCACCAGGCTCGCGAATGACTGCGTTCTCATTTAAGCAATGGCATTTGACGGCTAGGCCTTTGTTGTGCGAGTAAAAAAAAATAGATAGCGCTCCATTTTGATTGAAGTTCGCGCTTTGGAGAGATTTCTTTGGGTTCAGCTAGGTGAGGGGAATGGAACTTTTATATATTATTCTTATTGCTTTTGTGGGGATTATTTAATGTTGTTATAATAATGTTTTGAGTATCATTATATCATGAGGCAGCACGGGGTATGAAATCAAATTCTTATGATATACCGTGTATTTTTGTTGCTTCAAATATACACCATAAATATATTAATCTTCCACATTTTCAAATTTACAAATATTTCACGACATAAAATAGTTCAATAGGCGTGCAAATTTTCATTACATAATATTATTATTTTAATATTTTAGAGTTGCAGAGCATGATATTTTGCACTATATCGCTTATTCTTATTTAAAATTCAATTTCATTCGCTACCATTTTTACAACGAAAAACAACTACAGACACTAAAATCCCAATAATACATAAAATTTAAAAATCGAATGCATCAAATCGAAAAAAACTTTAATAAAAAATCATAAAGACATAGCAATATTGTACATAGCTCATACAACAGGCAACACCAAGTTTATTAATCAAAACGCGGGAAAGGAAAATCCAATAGCCCGAAACTCATTAATATTTATTGAAAAAAACTGTTCGCGTCGAATGTTAAACAATTTCTCTGGATAGGTATGTCAAGTTACGTTAAAGATATTATGTCTGTTTATTTGCCGCTGAAAACAAAAAGTTAAAAGAAAATGAACCTTATTTTTATAGAAAATAGGACAATCATGGAATTACAAACCGCAAATATAAGAATGGAACGCAGTTTTCCGACAAAATTCGAATGCATTCAAATCGACGCGTGCTATTCAAAACCAACCTTATTACACGGATTTAAGGTTGTTTTTTATACAGCTTGTATGTACTAATGTATTGTTAAATTTGTCTGGTTATGATAATGGCATTTTTCATATTAAAAGTTATCCAAGAGACGTATTCCCCGGTGTTATATTGAAAATGACTTGATATCAGAAAGGTTTGTTTAAAGCTATGATTTGTATGTCTATTTTTGATTACGTTTGCGAATAAATGCCTTTAGAGGGGCTTTAGATTTTTATATCGTAGATATCCCTGATAAATAACTTTCATTAAACAGCCAGTTATTTGCACATGTAATATGGGATTTTGAGATTTTAAAGGCTTTTTTTTCAATATGGGCTTCTAGGGTTTGCTTTTGTCGTAGTCGGTATGAGGCCTAGTGAAGGTTAAGACAGAATTATTTCATAAAATTGAAACATTTTTGATGTATTTCATTATAGATTTATTATTTACTAGTGGTCCGCCCCGGCTTTGCCCGTGGTACATATTTAGTATCCTATGTCCTTCTCCTGGCTCTAAACTACCTCCTTGCCAATTTTCAGCTAAATCGGTTCAGCCGTTCTTGAGTTATAAGTGGAGTAACTAACACGACTTTCTTTTATATGTATAGATGTGTATTTAATAACTATTTATTATTTAGGTCATAATTACATTTTATATTTATTTATTATACATTTTATTTTAGTTCAAATCAAAATTTTAAGTCTGTAATGCACCACCACCATAAATGTAATCCTTCTAAATTTTCGGGTTGTCTGGCAGAAATCGCTTACAGCGATAAGACCGCCCTCTGTACATGTTATTACTTGTATGGCTCTTAGTTTATAATCCTGTATTAAGTGTGCAATAAAGTATTTTTCATTCATTCATTCATTCATTCATTTTTGGAAATGAAAATGCTCTTAATCTTGGATCTGTCTCGTCAAACATTATTTGTCAAAAAACAAATAAAAATGTACGAAGCAAACTTGAATAAAAGAACGAAAATAAATGATTAGGTGCGCAATACTAAGCTATCTAGTGATTAATTTGTTAATAATTACCGACATTTATTTTATCTTCATTGAACATAACCATAGATATCAATAGTCACATGATTTTCCTAAAAATATGATCTTATTCGTACGGCTAAGTAATTACTCAATCAAGAGATTTAGACCAGCGCTAAGCAACACTCAATTAATTACTCTCAAAGAGCAAGTACTGAAGCGCAACTCAAAAAGCAATCAATCAGACACATGCTAACCTCCTTTCCAATCAGGACCCTCGTTATTTCAACCGGGCAACACTAAATTACCGAATAACATGTTGACGACAAAACGTTTTTCAATCTTCTAACAATATTCCCCCAAAAGGAGGCCCCTTTTGTGCCCTAGCCCCCAAATGCCAATCTGAGAAGATTGCTTTTTTCTTTTGTTAGTTTTCAATGCGTATGTAGCTACGCAAGCTCTTTGTAGGTGATTAAATATGGCGCATACGTCAAAACGCGCGCCAAATTTACGGGCCGTATTGCGTCACCACAGAGTATAAATTGTAATGCCGTTTCGCGGTAAAATGATTTGGAAGCGTTCATAAAATGCGGATTGGTTGTTTAATGGTTTCACTGACGAATTGTCCAGTGATTAATTTCTTTCAATGAAAAGATATTTGCGGATTACTTTATCGGTTAATTTATCTTTTATAGCGATATTAAATATAGTTTCGATTATTATTACAGTTTTCCTCTGCGCGATTCGAGTATCAATCTCTATACGATTTTCGACGATGTGAATGAATAGCGTAATTATGGCTAAATATTTAAATTCGAAAAGAAGCGTCGAAACAGGGGGGGCGCATCATGTTTCAGTTATTCATTCGAAATTCAAAACGGGCGAATTTGAAATTCGAATTGAGATTGCAAATGGACTGCGTTCTGTTCTTTGTGAAGCTCTAATTTTGCTGATTGACGCTCTGGAGTTCGATTTTCAAACGGCTCAAAGACTTCCAGTTTGGCTGCGTTCCGTTACAAGGAAACTACAAATGGGCCGTGAAAGCTGTCACAGAACTACAACTTGTATTACGTTTTAAGGCTATGGTTACACGAGTGTATTTATGTATGCAATTGTTTTATTTAATGCAAATTGGTAGAGTATTTAATGTACAAATATCATCTTAGATAAAAAAGACGTGTGGCACTCGGGGACGGCCGCGGTAAAGCTATTGCATAGCATGCCTTCAAGCCACACTTCCGAGCCCGTCGGAGTGGGGAGCGTGAGGTTTTTTCGTTACGGAATTTCTCGATTCGGTCCCCGCGCTCAAGGCCCGCGATAGAATCTATGCAATAGCTTAAAAAATCTTTGATACTGTAATTTTTTTATGAAACCTACAAATATAGATTCGTCACAATATTAATAGAGTCAACAATCAACTCAATAATTACTAAAATCTGTTTGGGATATTTTGTATCAGGCATTCGGCCTAAATAATCGAACTTAGTTCTAGAGCATATGCAATTCAACATTCAATCTTTTCCTTTACTTGTTTTTATTATGCAATTTAATTAAATGGACTCCGTGTCAAAACTTCGAGCTTCAATTGCTATCAGAAACAATCAGTGAATGTAAAGTCACTGTTACCTACTACACAACTAGGGATTGCAATTGCTGGATCCAGCATACAGCAATCCAGCTGGATCCAGCGCCTTTTTAAACATGCTGGATCCAGCATACATCTTGATCCAGCGATGCGGATCCGCAAACGTATCAATTTCCATTGTTTAGTTTTGAGTTGCCGCCATTTTCGAATCGGCGCGGCAACGTTGCCGTTCTGTCACCATAGCACGTGCCGCATGAACTTAAAAGAACTTAAAAGAGAGAAGGAGAACTTTAATAAACAAAAGCCACGTGGTCAATAAGATTACGAAAAGATCCTGAAAAAAGAAATGAGCGTTTATGAGAGTGAAGGAGTGCGAGGTGAACATTTATCTATGGTTTATGAGTATTTAATGACCTTAAAACCGACCAGTGTAGAGGCCGAAAGGGCATTCTCAGCAGCCGGCTACATATATGCAGTTCTGTGCGAAGCAGGTTGGGAGATAAGACTATAGATAAAATTTGTTTTCTAAGGTCTTACTTTCAGAGAATTCAAAAAAAGAAGTAGTCTCTTATCGTCAGACTTTAAACTGCTTAATTATTAAGGATTAACGAGCGGAGAGAAGATTATTTCAAAGCTTTTATTGTTTGATACAAAAATACTATTGAAAATTAAAATAGTGTTATTATTACGGTCCTTTTTTAAAAGAATGTTAATTAAGTTAATTTTAAAAGAATTTGTGATACTGATTGCTACTGATTAGCCGTCCTATCATTAAACATAAGCGTATTTAATAAGATAGTGCTTACTTAGAAACATTATCTTAAATGTTATATGAATATAAGGTTATATGTTTGTTATTTAATTTTATGTTGATTATTTTGATCTCAAATTATTAAAAAACCAAAGCAAATTAATATAATATATCACCAAATGAGTGGAAGTAAGATGTTCGGAATAGATAAAATAATTAAATGGTCACACTGATAGCGGAAACGCGATGTATTCAATTGGCGACGAAGCGGGGTTCGCATTCGGTTATTATTTTTCTATCGGAGTCCGCTAACCGCGCCGCTAGCGTGAAGTCGTGTATTTAGTGTTGTTCGGCCGCCTCGGAAGTTACTTACGCGCGCATCGGAGCGTGTCGACGATTGTTTTACGTGCTGACCACGTAGTAAATTAGTAAAATCGGCCCGCGGAATTGTTAATTGTACTTTTTATTGATATTAGTAATCACGCGCGGACGCGAGTTATTTATGTGAGAAGAATTTTAATGGCGACGTCGTGTGCCTGGCAGCAGTGGTGACTATACACATTAATTGTCTCTTTTCCTTTTATTTTATCTTATGTAATTTAAATTATTCCCGTAATTATAGTTTTTCCTCCCCAAAAAGGGCGCCCTATTGTTTTGACTAATTGACTGACCGACACACCACATATTTATGGAAGCAGCGCACGAGGCTTCAGGTATGTGCGTAGGATGTATGTATTTAACTATTGTTGTATTATGGTAGCAGAGCAAAATAAATAACAAACATAATTTTTGGTAGCAGAGCGTGGTTAAAATCCACCGACCTCTGGGTTGTAGGGCCCAGCGTAGTTAAAACGGAAATTTTGGTAATAATAATTACGATTTTATATGTTCGGTTATGACATTACGGTATTTTATATGTTCGGTTATAGCATTTAAATTGTCATACATATAATTTTCGTAAGAAATATCGGCAATTTATAACAATAGTTGAATGTTTCAATCCTAGGTACATTAATTGCGTCAAGTCATTATAAGGTTAAATCAAAGTCATAGGTATTGCGTCATGCCAATGTATCTCGGGTTGCTGCTGATCAGCAACGGTCTGATTCTATCAATCCTTTGCAGTATTCGGAGTGGCCTCGCTTAGGACAGCGGGGATTTCAGCGAGATTATTGACTAGAACACACGCCGTCTCCATCTAAGTCTTCGACCTCTCCTGTTACTGTTTTGTTGCCCACCGCTCAGGTTTGCGTCGCCTCCCCATCGGGTGAGCAGGTTGCGGCGCGAGCGATTTTGGATTCTGGTGCACAGGGGAGTTTGGTGTCGAGAAGTTTAGTGGAGCGGTTGCGGTTGCGTGTTGTTCCTGCCGCGAATAGTATTTTTGGTGTAGGCGGAGTTAAGGTGTCCGGTTTAGTGGGACAGGTCTCACTCACCTTCTCTCCTCTTAAATATTCTTTTCCTCGTATTTCAACGTCTGCTGTTGTTTTGGATAATGTTATGGGAAACCATCCGCTTGTTAAATTACCATCGGAGGTATTTGAACTTGCAACTCAATTGAATTTAGCTGATGCCAAATTTAATATTCCAGGTCCAGTTGATTTGCTACTCGCTGCAGATGTTTTGGGAATGCTACGGTTTGGAAAATGCATTCATCTGCAACGTGATGGGTTAGTAGCTGTCTCAACAGACCTTGGTGATGTCATCATGGGCCCTGTATTTTCATTATGTGTTTTTAGTGAAGAGGACGGTAACTTGATTGTAGGACTCTCTCTCGCTGAAGTGGTTCAGCGTTTTTGGGAAGTTGAGGAGCCCCCTACAGCACGCCGTGATAATCCAGAGCATCTGGAATGTGAGCTGTTCTTCCAGAATAATACAGGTTGTCTCTGTTCGGGTAGGTTTGTCACGAGGTTACCTTTTCTACCGTCTCGTCCTCCATTAGGTCAGTCTAGAATGCTAGCTGAAAAAGGGTTAGCATCTATGGAGCGACGTATGAAGAGGGATTCGGCGTTTCGTACCAAGTATGTTGAGTTTATGCAAGAGTATTTAGAGCTCGGTCATATGTCTATTTCTAATTTTGATTGGAGGTCACAGGAGCACTACTTTATTCCACATCATGCGGTGTTTAAGGGTGGTAAAATAAGAGTAGTTTTTGATGGCTCTGCGCCCAGCTCTAACGGTGTATCATTGAATCAATGTTTGCATTCGGGTCCTAAGTTGCATCGGGATATTGGTGATATTTTAACAAATTTTCGTAGGCATCAGGTTGTATTTGTTGCGGATATTAAAATGATGTTTAGGCAGACTGTTATTCATCCAGAGGATCGTCGTTACCAGTTGATTTTGTGGCGAGAGAAAGAATCAGATCCTATTTCGGTTTTTTGAGTTGAATACTAATACGTATGGACTTAGGTCGAGTCCTTTTAATCACGTTAAATCGACGTTAGGTCAAAATATTAATATTAGAAGAATTTTTGCTTGGACTGATAGTCAGATTGTTCTTGCATGGTTGCAAGCATCAGTTCATGCATTGGAGGTTTTTGTTGCGAATCGGGATTCGCAAATTCAGCAATCGGTTGCTGTTTTAGAGTGTAGACATGTGCCAGGGGATGTTAATCCCGCTGATTGTGCATCTCGCGGTGTGAGGCTCCAGTTTTATTGAATCATTCGTTGTGGTAGGGTCCTGGTTGGCTGCTCCAACCAGAGAATTGTTGCCCTCAAGCTTCTATTAAGCTTTTTGAGTCTCTCCCGCGTTTGAAGGTCCTTTCGGTTATAAGGGAGCCTGCACAGAATTTAGATTTTTATTAATGCGGTTTCGTTCTTTAGATAGGGAGTTAGGTGAAACGGTTCTCACCTTCGGTATTTTGTAAATTGAAGCTGTACTTAATTCCAGGCCACTATGTCCTATTTCATCGGACCCAAATGACTTGGAGGTTTTGACTCCAGGACATTTTTTGATTGGGGGTCCACTTAATGCGCTCCCTGAATATCCATTTGAGAATACTCCGGTTAATCGGCTCTCACGTTTTGAACTGCTGCAACAACTTTCTCAGAGTTTTTGGAAACGGTTTAATTTAGAATATCTTCATTTGTTGCAGCAGCGTGTTCGCTGGACAGATAAACGGATCCACCAAAGGTCGGTGACCTCGTCCTAGTTAAGGAGACGAATATGCCCCCACTGTCTTGGAGACGTGGTCGAATTTTGCGGCTATTCCTAGGCGCGGACGGTATTCCGCGAGTTGCAGAGGTCCTGGTAGGAAATTCTGTCCTTAAAAGAGCTATTGCGGGCTTATCGCGGCTGCCCGTTATGTAGGTTTTATCCTTATCCTCTGGTTTTGGACTCAGTCAGGTTTTGCCTGACTGGGACGGGGGAATGTTCGGAATAGATAAAATAATTAAATGGTCACACTGATAGCGGAAACGCGATGTATTCAATTGGCGACGAAGCGGGGTTCGCATTCGGTTATTATTTTTCTATCGGAGTCCGCTAACCGCGCCGCTAGCGTGAAGTCGTGTATTTAGTGTTGTTCGGCCGCCTCGGAAGTTACTTACGCGCGCATCGGAGCGTGTCGTCGATTGTTTTACGTGCTGACCACGTAGTAAATTAGTAAAATCGGCCCGCGGAATTGTTAATTGTACTTTTTATTGATATTAGTAATCACGCGCGGACGCGAGTTATTTATGTGAGAAGAATTTTAATGGCGACGTCGTGTGCCTGGCAGCAGTGGTGACTATACACATTAATTGTCTCTTTTCCTTTTATTTTATCTTATGTAATTTAAATTATTCCCGTAATTATAGTTTTTCCTCCCCAAAAAGGGCGCCCTATTGTTTTGACTAATTGACTGACCGACACACCACATATTTATGGAAGCAGCGCACGAGGCTTCAGGTATGTGCGTAGGATGTATGTATTTAACTATTGTTGTATTATGGTAGCAGAGCAAAATAAATAACAAACAAAGAAGTACAAATTAATAAAAAAAAGTCTTAAAAATGTCGTCTTTTTATTTTCGTTCCACGTTTTGCTGGATCCGCGCTGGATCCAGCTGGATTCAGGTCAATCCAGCAAAAATTCCGCTGGATTGAAAACGCCGCTGGATTGCAATCCCTATACACAACTAAGGGCTAGTATAAGCGCTTGTTGATAATGTCTCTGATAGCCAATATAACAATCTATAACATTCGTTTCATACATTATCCGACAGATAAGCTAATCAGAATACATCCAGATTACAGTAATAACTAAGAATACATAGCTTTCTAATACTTTGATTAATTTTAAAATGTGTCCTATATGGTGTACAACAAATAATTTTTCATTCATTCATTCATTCTTTCCCATATACTGTAGAGTTTAGACTGAAATAAAAATATTTTGGCCGAGGTACAAAATTTGATCACAATAGCTCTTGCCCTCTTATTATAGCGAGATTTCCTTTAAAACCTGCTTCTTAGACTTAATGTGTATGGCAGGGAAATACATATTTAAAAAGCAATGTTCTTCACTTCTTCCCGCCTATATTACACACCTAGTTTAAATCCGTACGCAATATTTAAGTAAAAAAAAGCATAAATATTTACATCCCACATTAATTTATTGTCGTTATCAATATCCCAAGTTCAGTTTTCACCATAAAAATTATTCATACACTTCTTCAAATACTAATCTACCTATCTAGGTATATATCTATATAATCTTGATACAAAAAGCTTTTACATCGTTATTGTTTATAGTATAGGTACTTTATAAGTTATAACATTATTTATATTTATGAATAAAAAAAATAAAAAATAAAAAATAAATAAATTACTAGCTTTCCGCTCGCGGCTTCGCCCGCGTTTTCAAAGAAAAGCCCGCATATTTCCCGTTACCGTGGGATTTCCGGGATAAAACCTATCCTATGTGTTAATCCATGTTACCCTCTATGTGTGTGCTAAATTTCATTGTAATCGGTTCAGTAGTATTTGCGTGAAAGAGTAACAAACATACATACATACATCCATCCTCAAAAACTTTCACATAAATTATAATATTATTATTAGTCAGAATAAAGAATTAAACTGCTACAATGAGTCCCACACTTAACAAAACGAATGCACGTCATGCCTACGATTGTACATCCAGATAGCTCGAAGCTTTGCCACCTTTGAAGTTTGATTTTAGATAAATACACTGCACACTGCAGTTCTTGATTTGTAACTATGATTTAATGGTTCAATCGGAAATTGGAAGATAAAACACTAAAAAGGAAAATTCTTTATTGATAAACACTTTTTTATATTTCGTAGTAATGAAGTTTTTGTCTCCCAAACTAGGTAAAAACGTATGTCTAGAATCAGCGCTCTCTCCATTAGTCGATCTTGGAGAAATTATATTTATTACTAGCTGTGCCTCGCGGTTTCACTTAGAAATTTTTACTTAGAAACTGTATAAGATTACCACTTTATTAAACGTGTTTGTCTTAGGGGTGTGAAAAATAGATGTTAGCCGGTTCTCAGACCTACCCAATAAGCACACAAAATTTCATGAGAATTGGTTCAGCTGTTTCGGAGGAGTAAGGTAACTAACATGGTGACACGAGAATTTTATATATTAGATTTACATCCAAATTTTAGCAGTAGAAGTATGTTTATCAGTTATTACTTACAATTTATTTTAAAGCTGTGTGTCAACTTTCGTTTTGTTTTAAATATATAAACATACCTATAACTAGAGTAAAACATAATCATCCCAACTCCAAGTAAACGTGACATTTTCGAATCTCCGCCATTTTCTTTTGTCAAGAAGTCCCAATTTCAGATTTCAGGGCGCGTTTGACATAGCAAGTAGGTGATTGGGAAAGGTGACACAAATATGGTAGGGCTGCCAATGTGTAGTTTATTTTTTGCGAAATGAGGGTACTTTTGTATGTTGCAGTCAAGTAGCTGCTTAAAATAAGCGTTAAATTTTTAAGTAAAAGAGCGTTTATTGCGAATTATTATGTTGTTTATTTTAGAATACTCAGTGGACGTTTTACAATAGATTTTCTATATAAAATATTTCAACATAACTTAGGGCTGATTTTTCAATTATTGGTTAAAACGTATCGTCGAAACTCTTTTTGTTTTAAAGGTAGTTTGAATAAGTATTTTTTTACATTATACCTATTTTGACATGTAATTGTTTATACATCTTAAGCATTAAATAAATAAGTGTATTTGTTCGACGAGATAACAATAGATTTATTTTGTGATAATTAATAATTCGCTTACCAAATACAAAACATATTTCAGTTAATATCGAGTTTAATAAAATCAGGTGCAAGTAATTTAATTCTCAATATTCTGTAACATATTATGAATGTTGACATACAGCCAACAGTGTACGCCAAGCTTAATCCAAATGAAAAAGGTGTCAAAGATCGAATTTACGATTCATTATACTTAATCCGAATACAGGGGACACTACTTCGAATTGTGTCAGTCCAATTTAGACCCAATCATAACGCACGAAATCACATTTTCGAACGGACTGAAGAATCACATTCGATTCCAAAACGCATTCCCTTAACACTATTTAATTTGGACTGTACAAAAATGAACTTTATTTACAAGCGATTAGATTCCAAATTCCTTGTACGAGGGTAAAAAGCCATTCGATTTTCAAAAAAGCATTCCAAATGCGCATGTAAGTGCCCATTGTGGCGGCAGATGGCCTTCCGAATTCGAATGAAATGTCATAACTTCAAATCAAACGAACCGTATTGCCAGTATATAAAACTTATTTTCCCCTATTTATAATCTATGATAGTAATTTTTTAGCATGAAGATGAATCGTCGAGTGTTTAAAGTAATTCGTTGTTAATAAAACACGCTAGAGGGTGGCTCAAGTAATTAACTTTATATGAATCAGTTTTCGTGGCAATTAGTATTTGAAATAAAATTACTAGCGGGTGTGACTGTATATTTAATGTTTATAATTGTCTCCATACACTTAATTAAATGAGTTGGGGTATGTTGCTATAACACACAATAACTTCAGGATTTGTTGAATAAATATTAGTTGCCTATCTATAAATAATAAATCTAGCTATGTAGTTAAATAAAAAATAAAAATGAAAAGAATCACGCTATAATTAGATAAACTCATGACATTATTGTATCGTCACCAATCCTTATAAGTGTACAAAGTTAGAATTAATTATGTCCGTTTAAAGTTGGTTTAAATCGAGTGTTAGGGAGAATTAATAATAATAAATACCTTATTTCATGAAGGGAAGGATGAATTACATACAATATTTGCTACTTACTCTATAAACTATAGATAAGATATGATCTAATAGCTAGACTATATGGCAACCGAAAGCATATCAAATCATAATTAAAAAGCTAAAAGCGAATCCAAATTCAAATGATCGAACATTCCATAGAGTATAGACCATTTACGCAGATATGGCAATCGTAAAAAGATCCCCATATTAGGTGGGCTACCGCTAATAGGTTAGAATGAAAAATATGTGTCGGCCATTACTGGATTATTACGTCCCGCGGGCGTTTGCTCTCTGCTGGACGATGGCCTAATGTAACTTGCCAAAGATTATTAAACAGATATGACAGTTGAATAAAGAGTTTTTTTTTTATGATTTAGTGCAAATTAAAATAATTTCATAAAGAATTTGTTTATTTATTTTGTGCAATGATGACACAGTTTAATGGGATTAACAGGAGTTTGATAATAAAATGATGTTGTTCGAGTTGTCAGTATAGTAATCAATTGTTATGCTGATGTTTGCATGATCTACTACAGTGTAGATTTTATCGTTATACAATATACTATTTTATCTCTGTATGTAGAGCATTGATAAAATAAATAACAATTCAAAGAATGTAAATATTATTAAAATATTAATTCGATTGTATGGGATCCATTCCATCATAAGCCACATCTCAGTTTACCTACAGGCGAGATCGTGGTCCAGCGCTTCACTATCGTATAGTAAAAACGGTTATACAGTAGAACCTCGATAACTTAAACCTCGATAACATAAAAACCTCTGTAACTTCAAAAAATAATATGTTCCCTTCCCATCAGAGCCCAAAACCTCTTTAACTTAAAATACGCAACCTCTATAACTTAAATAAATAATCTCTGTATTGGCCCTCAGTAACTTAAAGAAATGTTTCCACAACCTCTATAACATAAAATTATTTGTCAATGAGTCATTTTGAAAGAGTGTCAAAACAAAATGTTTCGGTATTTATTGCTTGCACGTGTTTACTATGTATTGTTAACGTAAACAATACATTACCTATTGTTTGCTTTATCGAAATTCTTCAAAGCTTTGCGGCGGATAGCTTTATGACAACGACTTACTTGCATCATAAGTTTTTGATAGTTGTCCTTGAAACATCGCTTTACTTACTGTGTGATAAAACTGGCTTAAAATGAGTCCAAAAAGAAAACTAACAACCCTCACCTACGCTGATAAATTAAAAGCTATAGAAGCAGTGAAAAATGGATAGACCCTTGATAACTTAAAACCTCTATAACTTAAAATATTTTGTGTTTCCCTTGGACTTTAACTTATCGAGGTTCTACTGTATTTACCAAATCCTATTTTTTACATTTCATTTTAAAACTAATAAATAATTTAACACGTTCCGGGACAGTACGTCGAGAGGCGGGCCGCAGATTCCTGTGCAAATTGACACATGAATTTCCCATACAATTTCGCCCCCCGCCTGACGACGTTGTGACATATCACGCGTTTTCTGTGGGGTGCTATATGACACTACGTCTGTCGACATCCGACGTCTGTCGACAAACTCCTTCGCATCCGATTTCCAGTTTGAGAAAATCGAGGCTTGGTGTCAAAAATACTATCACTGGAGTCAGACTCGTCTTCTGGGGGGTTCATAATTTCTGTCGGAAGCGTATTCTCCATCCCCGTCGGAAAAAGGATCATGATTTTCAGACTCTGATACTTCTTCACCGGTGACCGTTTTCTTCGTCCAGAAGACATCTACATCTTTGTATTACTTGGTTATACAACTAAGTATAACCACTAACACCACAGTAATACAAAGATTGCAGAAATAACATACCTACCTACAGATAATAGGTATAATCTTTAACACTATAGAAATTCAAGGATTTCGACAAGATTTAACAACAATATTTACATTTTATACGTTAGTACTTATTCGTGAACAGTGAACACATTTTATAACAAAACAACTATAAAATACAATTAATTATGAAATAATACCTCCATTTTGCGATCGTGTTCCGTGGCGTTGACTCGAGCGACTCGAGGCTCCCGCGATGTGACAAGGTGCGTACGGATAGCGCGTTCCTGTGTTACGCGTAGTCGAGAAACACTGTCTACGCGTACATTGGATACGCGTACAGCTCCTGTACGGACCGCCGCGAACCTGTACCCGAGGTCAATCGATCCAGAGCGATCCGCGAGTCCCATCAGCTTTTTTTGATTTTGCTTCTTTCTTTTCTATTAGTTGCTAATAAAATTGTCATCTTTTTTTTTAATTCACCTATTGGAATTTTTAGTTTATTCGAAATTGCCTGCCATGCATCTTGGCGTAAATCATTATTTCTATAATTAAGTAGTGTGCTATCCCACAAGACCCGCTGAAATTCATAAAGTTGAATCAGTCTTATAATATTTTCATTATTAAAACTCGAAGAGCACGCGAGTTTATTCGTTTTGCCAAATGTAGCGTAGCCGGCCTCGCGAGTTCTCTTTGACGCGCGACCAAAAACCGACTCACGATCGGCTCGCGCTCAAGTTGGCTCGCGCGGTACGCGTACCCCAAGAGTGAACGCGTAGCTGCAGGTATGAACTAGGCGTTCCGGATACGCGTAAACTGAGAACGCGTACCAGGCTACGCGCAATCCGTACGCAGCTACACAGTTCTGACTGAAGTGGGGGGATGCGTATACGCGCACCCGCCTCAGGCCGTTGTGTCACAAAACGAGACAAGTTTGCATGAGTGCGTGTAGTTTACTTGTGTGCTCATAAAACTTCACGATGTGACACTAGTGACTAGATAGTTCTAAGTTCTTGTAATACGACACTAATACGTCAGCCTACTATATATTCTATGGTTGACGCCCGTTGCTCGACGGGCTGTCATATTATTTCGAAGCTCAAAATCAGCCGTCGACAGACGTTGTGTCGTAATATATAGGAATTTGCGGCCCGCCTCTCGACGTACTGTCCCGGAACGTGTTAAGATGATAAGCTTATTAATCTTTTGTAAAATCAAATACACATCAAATAATAATCCCACTCAATGATATCATAATCTGTAAAAATATTTCCATCTATTTTTAATCTGTGGTCGCCGCCCCAGTGTTTGGGCTCGCCCGTGAGGGTCGGATTTCGCGCCATTTGGCCAACCGGTCGTGTAATAGTCTTGTTAGGGTCAACGCTCATTGAATCATTTTTAAATTAATGTTAGAATAATAAACTTAATATAAAAATATAATTTATCTACTAAAACCACAGAATAATAACTAGTAGCTCTAAAACTGAGTTAGATTAACAGTCGAATGGAGTTTTATGTGAGTGCTAATTATTTGATAAATTAAAACGACTTGTATTTGTAGTAGCAATTTTTTTTTCTAACATTGTTTAAATACAGTTTCTTTCAGTTTTTAGGGTTCCGTACCTCAAAAGGAAAAAAACGGAACCCTTATAGGATCACTTTGTTGTCCGTCTGTCCGTCCGTCCGTCCGTCCGTCCGTCCGTCCGTCTGTCAAGACCCTTTTTCTCAGGAACGCGTAGAGGTATGAAGCTGAAATTTATATCAATTACTCAGGTCTACTGTCCCTTGAAGCTGTGAAAAAATCAAACTTCTAAGCCAACGCAATCAAAAGATACAGCCGTTTATGCCGCAAATTTTCCGTGAACTCAGAATCTTGAAATTTGGTACGAAGCAACGTCTTATAGCAGATAAAGGAAAAATTACGAAAACCATAAATTTTTAGTTACATCACATAATATATTTTTTTTTAATAATTTTAAACTTACTACCCATTTCCTCATAAACGCGTAGAGGTATTAAATTGAAATTCATACCAAATACTCAGGTCTATAATACCTTTAAGCTGTAACAAAATCAAACTTCTATGTCAACGCAATCAAAAGAAACAGCAATTTAAGCTGCATATTTTGAAACTCGCAAGTACTCGCAAGGGAATCAAAACCTAAAGGGTACTTCCAGTCGACCTAGAGTCTTGAAATTTGGCATGAAGCAACGTTTTATAGCACACATAAAGGAAAAATTCCGAAAACCTTAAATTTTTAGTTACATTACAAAATATATATTTATTTTTTAATAAATATAAACTTATTACCTACTTTTTTCCTCATGAACGCGTAGAGCTATCAAGTTGAAATTCATATCAAATACTTAGAAAATAAATTGCAGAATAAATTGTAGAAAAAAAATTGCAGGTTTGTACGGAACCCTCGGTGCGCGAGTCCGACTCGCACTTGGCCGGTTTTTTAAACCTACTCACACAAATAAAAAATTGTTTGTGATATTTTTGATATGGCGAAAATATTATTAAAAAAAATAATTGGTTCTAACAGCATCAAGTGTACGCGTATCTTTATAATCACTAATGCGCCTCTTCAGCCAGTATTGTCTATTTGAATTTAGAATAAGCCAGCTCGAAATTTGAATTGAGATGTTTGTTTTCGATTCGATGGTTAAATTTGATTCGCTGCGAAAGCTGTTTGCTATTGTTTGAATTTCGAATGGGATCTGATTGGCTAAAGGTTTGGATTATTCGAATGATTATTCACAATTTTATTAGGTAAGTACTTTATGTGATCATAGTAGTTTCACCTGTATGTTTGTATGTAACCGACTCTTATAAACTGGAAATTGACACACTTTAAACTTTAAATTTAAACCTTGTACACTTATCAACGATAATACAATAGTTTAATGAGCTTAAAGCGTGTTTTTATTTTTTTAACTATATTAATTATTCTAATTAGTTCCATTCGTAGTATAAACAAGGCATGTTTTAATTGAAATTCGTCTTTGGTCATCCAATTAATTTGCCGCCAAAAATTAAAAACGTAAAGCTGAAATCCAGGGACTGCATACATCAAAGGGATCATCAAAGGGAGGTTTATCACACGTTGGAGACTGTAATTACTTCATTACAGTGATCTTTGTTGGGGTCGATAATTGGATGGGTCGCTAAATGATAAGGAGTTTTACTTACATTATGATTTATTATTTTTTTTTGTGTAGTTAGTTACATGAATATGGATTTCTTTTGTAGTACATCTATACTAATATTATAAACAGGAAAGGTTTGTATGTATGTATGTATGTATGTATGTATGTACCTACACATAAACTACTGGACCGATTTTGATGAAATTTGGGACACATAATCTTTAGACCCTGAGAAAGAACATAGGCTACCTTTTATTGCGAAATAGTACATATTTCGCAATAAAAGGTAGCCTACGGGCGAAGCCGGGGCGGACCGCTAGTATTAAATAAATGAAACTTAATTATTTTTCTTGAATAAAAATGTTACATTGTCGCACATAGACTATAACATTTTTAACTAGAATATACGATATTATAGAACCTAGAAGTAGTTAGATAACTTGTATTGTTGTACAGAATACTAAAAACATGTTCTCTGAAGAAAATGTGTATCCTTCCCATGCTCAAGGTCGTTTCCTTTAATTTTCCTTTCATTTTACAGCTTTCATTGTTATTCCTTTCAAGATAATCATAACAACTACACCAAACAAAAAAATATCGCATACCCCATGTCCCTACTAATATCGATGTTCGATCAATTATACATCTTTATAAAACCGTCCACGAACATAATACCTACCCTCTAATCATCAAATGCACTTCATAACACAAAGACCCTCGACCATTTAACTACTGTTTATAGTCATTACCCCTCCCTAAAGGAAATCTCTAGCGATTCCATCCCACGGGATCACGCATGTGTCTATAAAATCACTATAAAATTGTCTATGTTTTTGACAGTTGTTGATCGTGTGGCCGCAGCATTATTGGGTTGTGTGGTCGAATTGTTTTGAAGACGTGTCTCAATAATTATTTATTTTTGTGGTGTGGCGGGAGCATTATTTGGTTGTCTGTGGTCACATTGTTTTTGGATTAGCGGATATTCGTTTTTTAAATCGGTGTCATGTTTGGTTGTAATTAGGAACGTGAGACTTATATTTTGAATGTTAATAATATCAATTTCAGGTACATTTTATACCTGATAAGTTGAAAACTAATAATTTATAAATTTAATCAGTGCATTTAAAATAACAATTTTCAATGACTTGTGTGATAAACATACTCACATTATAATCAGAATAAAACGTTTTAACAGGACAGAAATAAATAAAGAAAATAATATTATTCATCAGTTCAGACCAAATAAATAGGCAACATGAAACAAACAAATTTAAACTTACCAGAGATGAGAGATAGCACATACTTAAGATTTAGATAAGCTTAGTCTCAAGTTAGTAGTTAAGAGATATTTCGATCTAATGTCAAGACCGTGTTGCTGTATGCCTGCGAGACGTGGAAGGTGACAAAGAACATCTCTTCGCAAATCCAGGTTTTCCTGAACCGCTGCCTTCGTCAAATCCTCGGTATCTACTGGCTCGAGACGATAACCAATGACCAGCTTTGGGTACGCTGTGGTGAGATCGCGATTGACCAGCAAATTAAACGCCGCAAGTGGAACTGGATTGGCCACACGCTCCGAAGGGAAACTAATCATATTCCAAGGCAAGCCTTAGACTGGAACCCCCAAGGAAAGCGTAAGCGTGGTCGTCCTAAACAAACCTGGCGGCGGACAGTCATAGACGAAGCCAAGAAAATCGGGAAAACCTGAAGCGAAATCAAAAGGGAAGCTCTCGACAGAAACGCCTGGCGGAGCACTGTGGATGCCCTCTGCCCCAGCTAGGGGACACAGGAACATAAGTCAAGTAAGTCAAGTAGTCTCAAGTTAATAGTAATTACTTTAACATACTTTGCACAAAAAGCGGCCTTGGTAAACAGCAATCCGGTAGAAAAGGAAACTACTACCTTTTTCAAATACGCGTTGGCAAGTTTAACAAAGATTAGCCACAAAGGCCATAAATCACTTAGCCACGAATCGTGAAGCATATTTGATACAAATGTTTGGTATGGGCTAACTCTTCCATGATAGGGGTCCGTAATTGTCGAAACGTGTATGGGGGTGGTTATTGAGTTTATGACATCATAATTGAGAGGGGATGACTCTAATGGGGTAAATATGTACCAGATAACAGGTATAGGGTTGGTAAATGGGAGCGGGAAGAAATTGGCATTGTTTCTTTTTGTGTTGAGATTTTATCTACTTATCTGCACTTTAATTTGTGCAGATGACAGATTTTTTGCATGTTTGTTTGTAATGGATAAATTCTTAGCTAACCATGTTCTGTTTATTTATTCTCGAGGAGAAAGCAACATTATATTTTGTTTCTACTTTGAGTAAGTTCAGACTTATGGCAAACGGTTAGTTATAGCTTCTCATTGGAATAATAAATAAGAATATTATTATTTACGCAGTAAAAATCCTTATACGTTCTCCTCGGTTTCAAATGCAGCACCTTTCACTCGGGTTAGTAGACACTTTAACAAATTAACCTTGTATAAATTTATTAAGACTATTTAATTCTACAAATATCTACATATGTGTAAAATTACTGAAAGTATAATTTTCAATGTTCAGCCATTGAGTTACTATATTGTATGTGTTCAGCTATTAACACATACACCGTTTATATCGAAGAATGAGCTGTATATTTTACAAAATAAACCGTTCAAACGTCGTAACAATTATTACACCACACTAAATGACAATGAAATTGTCAACAAATCGCAAATTACCGCCATCTGCCGTTATTTGACAGATCCCAAAGGGTTTTGGCGCGCTTTTTGCATCTGTCAAGTAGCCATCTTGGCCATAGAGTAAATTTGCAATTATACGCGCCATTGAACACACTTTGGTGAAATTAAGCGAATACAATCCGTTTATTTCTTTTATTTACTGCCGACTGGTTAATTTTTATGTTTGTCTGCATGATTGATGTCCCGTTATGCGCATTTGACCAAAAATAACGAGATAGGATAACAAAACTGTCTGTAACATTTGTTATTTTGTTTATTAAGGAGCTTCTTAAATATTAGATACTTAATTTTGTTTTGTAGAGTGATTATTAGAATGTTAAAAGTAATATTGTATTATAATATCCTGTGAAAAAAGATTTATCGTTTACTAGCTGTGCTCTGCTCCTGTTGGTCTTAGCGAGATGATATATAGCCTATAGCCTTCCGCGATAAATGGGCTATCTAACACCGAAAGAATTTTTCAAATCGGACCAGTAGTTCCCAAGATTAGCGCGTTCAAACAAACAAATTCTTGGGCTTTATAATATTAGTAAAGATTACAATGCCATAAACATGGTAAACTGAAAATGAGTAATTCATCATCTTTTAATCATCCTACACTTACAGTGAGGATGTTTGAATGTTTATAAGCTTAAATTCCGTATCAAATTATACATAGAAGTCTTAAGAGATTAGTTTAAAATCTAACACACCTCATGATTTCTCTAAAGTATCAAATACAATAAACTAAAGAGGCTATAGCACAGATAATATAATACTATATTACAGAATACTAAAGAAAGCGCAAGTTCTATTTTGATGTGTAGCAATTATTACGCTACTATTAGGGCAGCGCCACAATACTCATAGTTACCGATGCGGCACTTTACAATGGAGCTAATAACTCGTATGAAGTACCCTTAACGCTCCCTATTGAGTGGCCAAGTGATAAGAGTAAGAGGTAGCGATATTTTAGTGTGTAAAAGCTTTATGTAGACTTTATTTGGTGCTTATTTAATTATAAGAAAAAAAAACTTTCTTTTCATTCAAACTTAAAACTAGGTTATATTAACTTTAAAAAAATTACTAGTCTTCTTTCAGTCATGTACGCAAAAGAATTGAAATGCAACTGAAATTTTAAAAATAATTTTTATGCATTTTTTTTTCGGAATATACCTACTTCACTTGAAATAGAAAACAGTACTGCGACTATATTTTGCCTATCCTTAATGAAGATATTATTATGGTGTAAAAAGAGGAGTATTTCAGGTATATTTCACAATATTTTCATCCTTATTCAATTCATCATCATTAACTGTGTAGACCTTGTAGACTGATACATTTATTATTTTTATACTTAAAAAACAATAAATTTATTTATGACAATTTTTCGCAAACAGATTATAAACCGCTGATCGCTTACACATACGCCCACACAAGATCAATGGGTATGAAAAATAAATATTATCTTCGGCATCAGAGCTTTGTTACTACCGCCCATTGTCTAGCATAGACAAGCTAGTTTTTTGCCGTGGCGTCTGTCGCCATTGTTATTACCTCCTTGTTGAGTTTAATGTTATTTTATAAACAGTTTTGCCGCTTTTTGAGTGATATGTGAAAATAATGGAGTAGAGTTTGATTTCTGAAAATAAAATAATATATTAGGGGATAAGGTAGATTTTATGTTTTATTGATTGGTTTATCTATACTCTATACTATATACTATAATATTATAAAGAGGAAAGGTTTGTATGTATGTATGTATGTATGGTTTTCACGCATAAACTACTGGACCGATTTTGATGAAATTTGGCACAGACAATCTTTAGACCTTGAGAAAGAACCTTTTATTGCGAAATATGTGTCACGGGCGAAGCCGGGGCGGACCGCTAGTTCAAGATATGTTTGCAATACTACACCTACGGATACCTTAATAGCTACGGATTGAAATTCTATAACGAACATCAGCTTGCTTGAATTGAAATAAGACCTCCGAAAAAAGCGCCTAAACCTTCATAAGAGGAGGATAGGAGGACACGTAGCCTATAGCTTCACTAAATAGCATAAAACAAAGTCGATTTCCGCCGTCTGTATGCTTAGGTCTTTAAAATTACGTAACTGATTTATATGAGTTTTTTTTTAATAGAGAGATTGGTTATCGAGACTCGAGGAAGGTTTTAGTATACAGGGTGTCCCACTATAGGTATACTAAACGCGAAGGGACTTGTAGTTTTGCATACACTAACAACTGTAGTTTGATAAGTTTTAGACAGAGCGGGCGGAGCCGTGGGCGGAAATTTAGTTATTTATAAATGAAAAAATTACGAAGAGGATCCCGAATCGTTATCTAATTTTTCTATTCTTTAACAATTTCTCATGAATTTATCTTACATGTATTGAAATAACACCGCCGTAAAAAGCACCTAAACCCTCATAAGAGGTATTGTAGATACAGATTATAAAACAATAGGCTTTCAAACATAATGATGAATACACTAATGTCAGTGCCAAATTCAAAATGGCCTAAGCCAACAAATCACAATTACGCGAGCATGCGTCACGGGAACGTGACGGTGCGCTAATGACGGAATAACTGATATTTACGTTTTACGCGACGTGATTTCGTTAAGAACTGTGTATTTGACTTTAGAACTTTAAATGGTGATGATTCTGGTGATGAATGATGTTAGAGTGTAAATGTGTACTGTGTTGAAGGTAGTTCTGTGATGATAATTTGCTTAATTCTAAGAAGGATGAAGGATACTTTTTTATTCGGAGTTTTTGTATTGACTGTGTATTTGTCGAGTCGAGAATAATTTATAGCTTGATATCTTGATAGTGTTTTGGCTATTAAAGATGATGTTAAAATTAGTATGAATTAGTGTTCAAACTTTCAATTATATGTATTAGGTATTGCGTTGTGTGTATGAGTGACGTATTCTTTCATACTTATATCGTCAATGTGTCTGCTAATCTGTTTGGTTTTACATCTGCAACATACATTCAGCGGATCCTAATACTTACCTACTTTATAAAGCTTAAAGCAAATGAATATTGGCTTTGGCTTGACGATACGAACTTCTATTCGCATTCATGAAATCGCATTCAATTACCAACTTTATTTAAAAACTAAAGTACCTATAGTTTAATAAACTCCGCAATATCAAATGCGAATACAGCAACGTGCTTCCAAATTACGAAGCCATACCAAAGTAATATTCGAGGGATAAAAAGTAGCGCCGTAGTTATCATTGCAAAACGAATTAAAAAGAGCTCTCTAAAAGTATGGTTTCGGCAAAGGATTGAATAAAATGATAAAAATGAAATATGATGGCTCTGTGAGCTGCATGGGAGAGTACGCTAGTGGTGGGATGTGTCGATAGTTTTCACTTTACCGATACTTCAAGAAAAATTCAAGTTACAATTTTCATAATATGTAATCTGTATGAATATGATTTACAGATAACATAATATTACCATTGTATTGTGTTATGTATTAGTACTAAATAAAAGATTTTTATTTATTTATTTTTTATTAATTTACCTTTGGCTTGAAGTCTTATCTGGTCATGACTTCGAATAATTAATTTATTGATTTATCAAAGATGAAAAATACACCTTAATAATTCTAATCATTTAAGGATATAAAAAAACTAGTCAAACAATCTCTCCCATAAAGTAGAACTGCATTTGCAATTGACTTATCTGTCTATGTTGTTAGTTTTGATGTACATAAACATCAAAACTTTCCTTTTCTTTACCCTGTCTAATCCATTCCACAGATACCTCATTGTTTATGCTTTTCTTGTCCTTTAAAGCATGCACATTTGCAGATGCCCTATCTCTGCAAATGTTCATGGGTGCGGGTGATTGCTCACCATTATTTGAACCTTCACATTTTTTTAACTAGACGGTTTGAAGCGCTTTTGAATCATCAAAGTATAAAAAAATTATTTTAGAATAATTATAAGCACAGGTTCGGAAAATCACCATCGAAATCCTAGCTACCTATTCTATACGGTATACCTATATAGTTATATATACCTATCCTAGTAACAGTAGTTATATAAAAACATCGACATTCGACGCACATCACTAAAATCAGCACAAACGCGTTCATAGCCATCGTCAAAAGAATTAAAAAGTGGCGCGCTCGCAAATGGGTTGCAAAAAATCGGCCTCGTAAAGGCTGTAACGATATTAAGCTTGGCTTTGAGCCCGGATTTACATCCCCTTGCTTCGGATTTATCCAAATTTAATTATTGCTTGTGACGTCTAGTCTGCGTATCGGTTTTTTAATTATCGATAACTCATAACATGGTTAAGAAAAGTTATGGGTGTATCTTAGTTTCTATTAATATCTTATCTGCAGGATGAATGTTATATGGCTGGTAGGTTGGGTTTGGTGAAAGCTGAAAGCAGCTGAAATTAGCTGTGTAGTTTATTGTTTAAAATAATAATATAGTTTAGTTTTATAAGGCCAAGGGTACATTGGTAATGTTGAAGGTAAAAGTAAGCAAATGTTTTCGATGATTATTTTTTAGTGTCACCTTCAAGCAACCCTTCAAGTCACATACACTAAAATTTATAATCTGGAAATTTTTCTTCGTCGATTCATGGCGCTGCCTAACCACAAAAATGACCTAGGTACGTCGTACATCGGTCTCACGGTCGATTTTTCAGAAGTGAAGAAAGTTTACTCACCATCTATTTTTTTCAAATTACCTTCATTTTTTTATTGTAGCTTGTGTAGGTACGGTAATAACGGAGACATGGAAGTTTTCCATACCTTTTCGATTCTGTACATAATTAAGAGTATTCCTTCCGTAAATAAAATTATATTTTAATTGTCGTTGCTTCGTATTACATGTCGATTCGTGGAATATTTAATTTTGGTTTGATTGCGAGACGTGCAGTGGAACGCAGGTGGGATGGTCGAATTTAAAATAACATACTAATCCTGGAATATTTTATTGTCATTTGAATGAGGAAGAAAAAATATAATAACACATTACAAATAAAACAATTTTCTCTTATCTTGCAAAAACTATAAAACCGCTTTCTTAAAAAATATTTCTTCCGAATCGGTGCTATGCATTTGCTATGGCACTGTTTACCCAGTAGATATGTCTAAACTTACATACTCAAAGATTTTCGTCTCTATTATTATCTGTGATTAGTACCTATAGATACATTGCAAATTTCATCCAAATCAGGACTATAGTTTACCCTTAAAACGGTAACAAACAGACAGACATACAAACTTTTACATTATTATTTATTATATCTAACTGATGATTCACGCAGAACGCGCTTCCAATTAAAGCCATTATCTTGATAATTTGACATTTGAATAAAAACACAATTAGACACGGGCCTTGTTGTGACCATTTGTGTTAGATTAATGCGGTTTTTGCTGATAAGGGAACACGGGGAGTTTCGACTTGGGACATTTTAAAGATGGGCATTGAAAGAGAGAAAAAAAATTTAAAATTAATAAATAAATAAATAAATTTAAATTTTAAATTTTAAAACAAAAATATGACAATGAAAATGAAAATTCAAATAAAAAGCAGAACAGGAACAAATTGAATGGAAATGTTTAGTATTAGTAGTGTTTAATAATAAGTATTTTTTTTAATTGAAGAAGTAACTAGAATAGAATAGAATAGAAGAATAGAATTAGAATTTATTCGCAGTAAAAATCAAACACAAACAAAAAATACACAAGAAAAATAACAGTTTACTACGAAAAGGCTATGGACTCAGCATAATATGGTGGAAACAATGACTAAAAGGCCAGTGCTATCACCGCTGTTTTTCAGCCATAGCCTGTTGTAGCCACAAATACTAGGATAGTATCTAACAAAATTTAAATCGTCGGTTGGTTATGATGTATATGATGATTTATGATGTATTTTATCTTAATTGATACTTACCATAACGCTAAAATCCAAAAAGCGATTTAAACTACAGAGTATAATATACCAAAGATATTCGAAAAATACAGTTCTCTTTTTTGACCCTTCAAAACACTAGTTTATAAATCAAATGCACTACATACATAAACTATTTATATATTATAATATAAACTAATACCAAGTCTAATAATTATAACCAAAATTTCATAAAACTGTTCCTAAATGCGTAGACTATTTTTTGTCTCAAGTTCAAAGTTAACGCATCCTAACCACAATGTGTGTGATCGCTATCAGAGGCCCATGTCCAAAATTAATTCCTCGCGTCTCATGTTTCCTTTAATATTAATTACTAATATTTTTCAATTTTTAAACTTGGTGGGGTCATTGAACCGTGTTTAAACATCAGCTGATTATTACCGTTACTTTGTGATGGATTAAAGAGTAAGATATCTTCTTTCTTCATAATATCATGTAATATTCAGTACCTTATTGTTTTGTTATTGTATATTGATATATATTTATATATTCTATGTAAAAAACAGACAGACGTTATTAAACGCGATCCTTCTTCTTAATACTTGCGTGTAGATAAATCAAAATTCAATTTTTCAAATTGTGTAGATTCAACTGAAGATATTATTAGTGATATCGCAGTAGCTATGCTTCTTTCGGGATTGATGAAAGCACATAGTAGTTGTTAGTTTTTATTATTATAATAATATCTACTAGCTGCTCCCCGTGGTTTTACCCGACTTGCTACGAACCTAATGATCTTTGGTATTTTTCAGATCAGACTCGTGGTTCCCGAGATTAGCGCGTTTTAGCAAGCAAACAAACAAACTCTTCAGCTTAATAATAATTAGAAATATTGAATGTATTTGTCTTTCCTTTTGTGCAACTGGTCCAAGGTAATTTTTTAAGCAATATGAATGAAATAGTTTGACTCATGACAAAATTTACATACCATATTATTATAAACCAATCCTCAGTCCTAACTGTATATTAATACATCCCTATAACATATTTAAACGTAATCCAATTAAAATAAAATAAATAAGTAAATATTTCAAAATGGAGTCCTAGCTTTAACAGCGTTTTAGGCGGCAGCTGTTAAACGTCATTATTTGTGACAATTTCCCCTAATTCCTATCATTTAATTGTCCATTTGGATAACCGTATAAACCCATTATCTATGCAGTATTAATTACTATTTTAATGACGTCATATATTTTCTTAATTTACAATGGCTTTTTAGCAAATATATGTTCGTTGCGAATATTCGTATTTATAAGGAGATTCGAGTGTTTATTTTACATTATATCAAAAACTACTAATTTTATGTTTTTAAATTATTTATCTTATACGAACATAGGTGCATTAGCTTTTTTCTTAACTGCAATTCTGAACAATACATTCGTACTTATGAGTTTTGCTTACATGTCAATATATCGACAAAATTTGGATGTTTGTCAATTAATCACCGGCTACTATCATTTCAAAGTGCAGATCTAAGCGTGAGTTATTTTATTACTTTTCATATAAATCTCTACAAATAAATATCCATTGTATTCTCAATAATAATTATCACATTACAAAACAAATGTATTAAACTTACATTAAGCTTATTAAACGTTAAAACATTATCCAATGTAAAATATACTTTATCACTTACGAATAACAATTCAAATTCGTTCAGCAAATATTTAAAAAACATTCTCTTAATAGATTGCAATATGACCCAATAGTATTTACCTATTCATTTTTCAAAAAAGGAACTTAACGCCCAAATCGACGCACAATGAGAAAAATAAACGGCTTTGTATAATTCGACAAATTTAGAAATAAATATTATCTAAAATATGCAACTATATTTCAATGGAATAAGGTTTAGTATCACTTGGCATGAGAAATAAAACTATATTCTTAATGTGGCCAGTTATGCAGAAGCAAAAAAAGAAAAAATAGCGCCCTTCTTTTTTTAAATTGTAATTCGTAGGTTCGTGTTGCGAATGCGGCGTTCTAATTTCAAAACATCAGTAGGTGTCATTGGACACTCCCTCCTGTGTACGGTCGGAAGAAAGTTTCGTGAGACAAAATTATTCTTTAACATGTGATGTAGCAATGAAAGAAAATTTAAATTTTTGATCAGCTATGTAACGAAATTTCATTATAATTATAATTGAGATATGTCAATTATATTAAAAATACGGCATTTTTGGTGGTACCTACTAAATAACTACCTTTTTGACAAACCATAAGATGTAGTTCAAATAGATAGGTACTAATCCCATTACAAAAAAAATACTGACAAAATAATCTAACTTAAATACGACGCACACAACGTTATAATTTTACGAATAATAACTGCATTTTTAACAACAATAAACTGCTAAATAAATAAATAAATTATTTTATCGTACTTTCGTGCTGCCATACCCTCGAGCTAAGCATTTGAAATTGGAATCGAATGTTTTTAAACGTGACGCCTAAATGGTGTTCGAATTGTCACCACTTGAGAGCATCAAGTTTCAAATTGTATTAACACACAATAGTATAATACACCTAAGTTGCTGCGATAAAAAATAAAGCTGTCTACTGTTAAGGTTTGACAGATTCGAAATTTAAAAGAAGCTATGGCGCAGATACAGTAATTGTTCATGGACCGTCACAGGTTTTTGTATGTGCCAGCTTTTTAAATAGTGATTGAAACAAATTAAAAAGTATTTACATATTTAGTCAGCAAATGTTTTTTAATAGGCCAGCGTTTCAAACTACTGGTTAAATTAATTAAAAAAGTATTTATTATATTCAGTATTTTTTTTAATATGCTAGCTTTATTAAATACTAGCTGTGCTCCGCGGTTTCGCCCGCATTGCTCCGCGTCTGTTGGTCTTAGCTTGATGATATATATAGCCTATAGCCTTCGATAAACGGGCTATCTAACACTGATAGAATTTTTCAAATCGGACCAGTAGTTCCTGAGATAAGCGCGTTCAAACAAACAAACTCTTCAGCTTTATAATATTAAGTATCTATAGATTGATCGGTACAAGCTAAAAAGTATTTTTTTTAATTAGATATATTACGCGACGGATTTTAGAAATTGGTTTTAATTACCAAAATATAAAGCCTAATTAATTATTTATTCAAAAGAATGTCCTTACGACAAGCGCACGATACGTGACGATACTTTATCGCGTCGTATCGGATAAAGGGAAGTAATTTATTACGTAATTGCTTGTATTTGTTGGTCTGATAATTTTAATTGAAGATAAATTTATTTTTTTAAGCGTGTATTGTGACGATTAATTATATTGTACGCTATGTATATTTGTAGACAATGGATCGTAAAGTAGTTATAATTTAATACGTAGATTGTGAAAATATTTTGTTCAATTAAAACATTTTTACAAGAAACAAAAAATGTTTTATTTGTAGGGAATTTTTGAAGTGAAAATTATTTAGGCGCGTTCAGACGAGTTAAGGCTGTGTCATGGCAATGCCGTCACGTTATGGAGTTGATTTTTTTGTCTTTGAATCTTGCTAAAGAAGTTTCACTTCTGACACGCGTGCTCGGCATACACGCTCTTTTTTATATCAGTGATGCCTGTATTTAGAATCTTCATGGGCTATGATTATAATTCTCTACAAGTCTTCCTCAAGTCACAGAATAATAACTAGTAGCTACTCCAGTGTACTTTTTTGGAAATATTTTAGACATTTGCCTTAGATTTTTTGTTGTTACTTTAAATTGTTTAGTAGATATTAAATATTTATGAAATATCATCATCATCATCATCATCATAATTGATTATTATACTTAGTATTATACTTACTACATTTCACGTACCTCACGTAAACCCGCGTGCCACAACTAGTCAAAATTAATATTCATACTTATCTCTAACATTGCGTGTGTTATAAACATAAATTTATTCAAGTTGATTAAAATTCGGGCCAAAATATCGCATTCCCTTATCTGCAAATTAGCGGGCTAAACAGGATACCGGGGGCTGTATTCTTCCTATATTATTAACTAGCGGTCCGCCCCGGCTTCGCCCGTGGTACATATTTCGCAATAAAAGGTAGCCTATGTTCTTTCTCAGGGTCTAAAGATTGTCTGTGCCAAATTTCATCAAAATCGGTCCAGTAGTTTATGCGTGAAAACCATACATACATACATAATTACATAATTACAAACCTTTCCTCTTTATAATATTAGTATAGACAAACGGTTAAACCCTAAGGTTAAACCTACATTTTAGATTCTAAAAAAGTGCGTGTGTGGCACACGTGTCAGAAGTGAAACTTCTTTGGCAAGATTCAAAGATACCAAGATCGTCGCATAACTCCATGATGACGGTATTGTATTGCCATGACGCGATCTTGAAATTTTACTCTCAACGCGCCTAAAGAAAATTCACTTCAATAATAATTTATAATTTTCTTTCATCTGTGTAGTGTGTAGTTTTCAAAGCTCCATTTTGATATACCATACAGTAACTATACCATACGAAATAGGATGTTGATTCATTCATATTTCATTAATTGTCGTACACAGGTGTGTTTCTTATTTCAGGAGGGTTCCTGAAATAAGAAACACACCAACACCACACGCACACCATGTTTATAGATTGTAGAGCTACATAAATATCTTTAGTTTTCTCGCCAATGCTTTTAGCGCCTATTAACACTTAATAAGCACTTAATTATTTATCTCCAAAACCTATAACTAAGATATACTAGTGAAAAAATAGCCAATAATATTTAATTTCAATTAATTTACCTCCAAGGCCACATACCTAGGATCTCTTTCATTCACGAGCCATTAACCATAATTTTAATTGTTAGACGCACGATTATAATTAAACAGATCATTAACTGCTTTGTTTCGGGTCAAGAAGCGCGTGTCAAAATAATTTTATCGTTTTTACAAATTTCGGCGGCCGCCTAAACACAGCTTTGCAAAAACATATCTTATATATACGGGAATAAAGTTCAAATTTCAGTAGCAATTTTTATAGAACGAATTATCTAAGTATGTTATTTAAAACATTAGACAAAATTAAACAGCACGATTGTTGATTTGAATACGACCTTATTGCTATAGAATTAGGGGTCAAAATGGCCTGATAATGAACTACAAGCAGCAAAATAAAAATTGGTTCTGAAATCGATTAACGCATCTGAACGCATCTGCCGTTCGAAATTTGAATAATGACAGGTTTAAAAAACAAACATGGCGGACACCGAGCCCGCCATTAGCTGTAATTTTGTTGTTATCTGTCAAATGGACAACAGATTATACGTTTCAACTTATCGAGTAATTAACACGCAATTTATTTTATCGATAACATACATTTGTTTCAAAAATTTATTTTTCAGAAGTACTGAATGTACGTCCAGTTTGTTCGATGGAATACTATTTGGATTCATTCGTTTTGTTTTATGAGTAATATACTTTTCTTTAATTGTAATTATAAGTTTCATAGATAATCGTATTTGACGTTACCTTTAATAGAAGGCCATTAATAGTTATTAATCGTACCCATCTAACAGTAAAATGTCACTATTATACATAAATGAAAAAGCTCTATCTTCTCTCAAACACAAAACATCATTCATGATAAGATTATGCAAGTTTAAACATAAGTATACTATGTTCTGATCTATAATCCGGCACAAAATAATATGCAAGAAACAAGGGCAAATCCTATATAAATTACCATATAAATCACAGATAGAGCCAAATATTTCGTTAAGATATCTTGAAAACATTAAATTCTAGCGTATAATATCGTATCTACAACTTTATCAACACATTTGAAATTATTAATGAAGACCTCACTCGATGCAAAAAAAAACCACAAACGTTCCAAATTCAATTCGGATAATAAAGTGACAGTTGATAACGCGCCACAAGCAACAACCGTGCGGCGAGCGCGTGGCAACACTTGGAGGCACGCGCGATGCCGCGATAACATTCCAAATTCAAAAACGTTCCAAATTTAATTAAATTAAGATTCCGAAACACATTCGATCTAACCCCGATATCGAATTATTCAAATTGAATTCGACGTTCCGCGTGTAAACATACGGCTGGATTTCCTTTTCTACTAAATATTAATTAATGAGCGAATAGCAGCGAATGGTAAGTTTACAATTTGAATTTTATTTTTCGAACGTTACGTTCCATTTGGACGTTAACGTTTGAATGGCGTGTATGGCCGGTAATTAGGGAACGGTCATGATACGACAATGTAATCTGTATTACGGTGCGATAAAAACGAAATTGCTTTACTGTCGCCTTCCGTGACGTTGTATCGTTTGCTGGAAGTCTGTTTTGTAGCATTTTATGAGAAGTAATAATCGAATTAATATCGAGAATCGCTTAATTAAATAGATATGGTGAGTGGGGCGATTTTTGTAGGATTGGCGTTTATGGCGCAAGTTATGTGTCATGTTTGTATTTACAATTATTCAATTAGATTAATACATTAGTGTTGGTTCCTAGACTGAAGTTGTATGTTGCGTGAGTATTATATGTTAATTTTTGTTATGATAATAATATTAAATATCTTTATTTGCTTGAAGTTGAAAGTTTTTATTTCTAGTGAGCTACGATCAAGTTGTGTAGTCGTAGAGCCATTATCAATGATTTAGATAAAAACTGATGTTAAAAGAGATATTATGATCTACTCGGATCCATGATCTAGTTACCGTGTTATCACTTTTCACTTACTTATCTAGATTTTACTCTACTAAATTACCTAAATTTGTAATTTATACCTCTTGATGGATGTAATTGAGTTTTAGATTTATAAAGTAAGAAGCACTTATTCAGTACATGTTAAGCTACAGAAAATGTCTAAATTAAGTGTTTATTTTAAGAAACTAACACTACAAAACTCTACATTTGTCATACAATATCATCATATTGTGTCTAGTTAGGTACTTACGCTACGTTCATGAAATTCATAATCAATATAGTTTTTCACATTATTAATTTTATTTCATTTATCTTGAGTCTAGACTAGGTTCTAGGAATCAAGACAGGAGACTAAATATTGTCCTACACTTTTAAATTATTTCTTATAGTGACACCACAGTATTACAATAGGAAATAATATTGTAATACTGTGGTGTAACTATACATCCAAAATGAATATTGTCCTACACTTTTTTTGTTTCTTATGATGAACCTATACATCCAGACCAAATATTATCCTACATTTTTGAATTATTTCTTATCTATAATAATATAGTAATAATATTATTAAGCTGAAGAGTTTGTTTGTTTGAACGTGATAATCACAAGAACTACTGGTCCGATTTGAAAAATTCTTTCGGTGTTGGATAGCCCATTTATCGATATTTATTTATAATCATAACAACATCAATATCAGATCCAGACTAAATATTATCCTACACTTTTAAATTATTTCTCATAGTGTACCCATACATAACTTAAGATTGTCCTACATTCCAAATTATTTCTTCTACTTAATCATATCAACAACAACATCAAAAGCTCGTTAACATCAACTTGTTGATCCCCACCGGAAGTGCGGTCGCCGGCACCGGAAGTGCTGGTTTAGTGTAACGTGTGCTGATACTTAACACCCTTGTGCACGCGAATTTGAAAATGGAAAGTTTTTTTCGTGGGAATTGTTTATGAAACACCGCAGGCCGCCGTTTGTTACAATGTATCCTAGGTTAAGTCTCAATTTGTAATTTATCTTGAGCAATAAAGCATAAATAAATAAATGATTATTAAATAAATAAATATTTCAGGACAATTTTCACACACGGCACAATCTGATCCCATACTAAGCTGTCGCTTTTGTTATGGAAACCAGATGGCTGATAAACATACATATATAATCTATATATATAAAAGAAAGTCTGTATGTTCCAACACTTATAACTCGAGATCTGCTGAACCAATTTTCATGGTTTTGGATTTGTTGGATTTGTCACCGCCCAGAATAGCAGAATAAATCATGATAACAACAAAAACTAGACGAATAAATATTTTCCCAAAATTTTGATTTTCGTACATATGTCAATCATTAGTTGTCAATCCTGTCAAATACGGAAAATAGTGTTTGACATTCATGCGTTCAAAAATGTATTATGTGTAAAATAATTAAAAAGTAAAAAGGGTGAATAAATATTGTTTGTATTTTTTTAAAATCAATTATCAAAAAGTGCAATAAAAGCAGATACATAAAAATTCCTCAAATGATTGTGTTTACGCCTGTTTTCAGAAATTAATAAGGTATTTTTGGTGAGGAATCTAACCAAGAAGGTTAGTTCGCTTAATTATTAAAAAGAAATTCGATAAAAATGTAAAAATTCTGACAATTATAATATGTTGCAATTTCGTCGACTGCTTCAACCACATTCAACAATATTGCGTTGACATAATAATATTATTATGTATATAACGTTAAAATTGAAACGGAGCCCCTGATTCATTGGTTCGAACCAAGCTAAATTGCGTTTTGAAGATTACATCCATTTACGCGATGCAATTAGCACAGAGAAGAAGATGCAGAAAATCTTGGTCTGTTTACTGCGACATACACAGGTCATGAATATGCGCAAGATGCAATACATAATATTTTCGTCATTATGGTCGGCCAGATCTATTCATTACATTTACATGTAATACGAAATGGATGGAAATTATTCAACTGCTGCTTCCCGGACAGATATCAAGTGATCGGCTCGACATTACCACACATGTTTTCAAGCAAAAAATCCGATCATGAGTTACAAAAGCAACACAACTTTGGGATTATTCAATGATGGATGTATTTAATCGAATGACAAAAATAAGGCTTGCAGCATGCACACATTTTAATTTGGTTAGTCGAAAGAATTCGGGCGGATAAAAATTGTATGTGCGGGGATTGCTAATCCTGTAACCGATCCAGAACGACATGACATGATGTTCTAATCACGAATATATGATTCATGGACCGTGTGGCACCATCAACCGCCAATCACCATGCATGGTTGACAGCGAGTATTCCAAAAGGTATCCACGAAAATTGACGGCAAAGACCATCACAGGCAACGATGGTTACCCACTGTATCATCGTCGGTCGCCCGATGATAGTGGTAGAAGTAGAAATATCATAATTAAAGTGAAAGGAAACGATTTGTGGTCGACACCAGTTAAAGAACGAAAAGAGTTAATTGTGTGTGCATCCCAGGCTGCAAAACGTAGTTTAATTCAATAGGTAATTTTTCTCTGACACGTGTAGGTATGAAGTATTTAAGTAATTATTTTTTTATTCTATTTCTATATGTGTTAATCATCGAAATAAAAAGCCATTATACCTATATCTATATTTATTTTGTATGATTGTATTCCGTTCATCAAAGCCTAAATTAGTTCCAAGCCCAAAGGTAACACGACATTCATTGACTGGGCGGTACAAAGTTCGCCGGGCCAGCTAGTTAATTTTAAATAAATACTTATATAGATAATTAGAGCAAATATCTATGTTCATCACACAAATATTTGGCCCGGGTGGGAATCGAACCCACGACCTAGCTTGGAAGACAGGGTACTACCAACCAAGCCAACCGGTCAGTCAATCATTGGATTGATCTTAAATCAGTTGCATATTTTAAGTCAACATCTATACAAATTGTTTAAAGATAAGATAAGGGTCTTCAAGCGAAGAGTGAACCGGTACCTACTAGGGAAGCGCGTACCATCTTAGACCGCATCTTAGCTTTCCATCAGGCGACATTGTGGTCAAGCGCTTCCCTATCTAGAGTTAAAAAAAAGACCATCGATCTTTTTGTTTACTCGTCTGTAAAGATGTTTTCCCAATTTCTACCCCAATAAACTATTATCATTATACCCTCAGTTAGAAAAATTAAATAATTTGGAAAATCCAAAAGTGCACGCCTCATAATTTTTTTTTAATAATTATTTATTAATTATTATTTTTGTTTATTTAATAACAATTAAACCACATCGAATCAGACCCTGAAAAATGAAAGGGTTCTATTCCTGAGCATACTCAAGCGTAAGAGAAAAAAAAAGACTCGATTAGTAAAGTATTTCGGTCGCTATCGTGTTAACAAGAAAATCCTCCGCACATACAGACACACGGACGTCCAAGACAGAACTTTTTTAAACTGTTTTTTAACTAGTTTAAATAACAAAAATGACATCAAAAATATCATGAATGTTAAAAATAGTGTTTTTTCTTAATATGTGTGTGTATGTATTATCTTACAAGTGCAATGTATGATACATAAAGACATTTTAAGTTTGAAAAATCAGATGTTTTGCGCGAAGTGACAGTAGTACCCACCTCAACGCTTCGCTTGAGGCGTGCAATATATCAATGGTTTTAAAAAAATCGTATTTTATTGTTACATGTTGATATTAATTTAATTATTCTGTACTGCATTCTGCTATAAATACACAAAGAATAAGACAAAAAACATTTTGACCGATATTTATTAAAATTAAAGGATCAAAGATTTAAATAAAAATGCCACATTGTTTATATTATATTTAATTCACTGTCTTATCGTAATTACAACAGTACAATGTAATTCACGAAGATAGTCATCTACTATCAATAAATAACTTTGATATTTAGAATAGCTCTTATACTAGCAATTACAAATACAATATGGCAACACTATACAAATTTATTCTAGTCCTTGGGTTGCTAGCGTGGAAAATGTAACCGTCAACGGTTTGGAGATTATTTTTTTTTAAATACTTTTATTCGTCTCTATTTTTTTAACGTTTGAAATATTGACATGATATTACAAACGTTAGATGGCCACGATACAATGGATTTTGAGTTAAATGTATAAACTATACTTTTTATGCAGTTGGTACTTAATCAAAAGAACATAATAAGATTTATTTCACTATAGGACTCACAAGAAAGGCTATATTTCCATACGGAATAAATTTTGGTTTCATTGACATAATCGTGACATAATTTTTGACATCTCTGTAATACTTGCCAGTACAAAAAATATGGTTTATACTTTTAAGTGTATCGAATGCCTAGTTTCAAAACAACATGAAATCAATTATTCACTAAATATTTGGCAAAGCGTAACAGTTAAATATTAGAAATAAGTTATAAATTTAAGCTTAAATATATCTTACACGAAAAGCACAGTCATTTCAAATTGCGTCTAATTATTTACAATTGGCTAGCGCTTATGAGGATTAAAAATTTGCTATTTACATAATATACAATGTGCAATGACAACGAATTTGTACGTTACATCTTACTACATAGAGACTAAAGTCCGTTAACACTCACAACACGTACGACTAGGCCGTTCTAGAAGTGTCCGGCCGCCGCGTCGGCCCCGCGAGCGGCTTCAAGCGGACACTACACTAGACTGGACAGCGGTGCTCGCGAGGTGACCGGCGACGCGGGCAGCGGCTGCAGCTGCTGCGGCGCTTGCGGGGGGAAGTACACGCCGGAGTCGCTCGAGAACTGAGGATGTAGTGGCAAGGGTGTATGCGGCATCGTCGTGGGCCGCGACTCGTGGTACAGAATTGGCACACGTACTAATCTCTGAGCTGCATGTGCCATATTTGCCGCTTCTAGTTCAGCAGCCAATTGCCTCTTCCATTTGTTCCTTCGATTCTGGAACCATATCTTGACCTGTGTTTCAGTGAGGTGCAAGCTAGCTGCGAGGCCCGCGCGCTCCGAGCTGCTTAAGTATCTCTTCATGTCAAACGTGGACTCCAGCTGGAAGACTTGCGACCTGGAGAAGACGGTTCTCGTTTTCTTCTTCCGTTTGCCAAGATTGGCGTTAGGGTCGCGTTTTTCATCCTTATCGAAATCGTCGCTTTCGTCGATGTCTGGGTCGGAGTCTTGCGGGTCTTGCTGTTGCGGGTAGAGCGCGGGGTGCAGGCGCGGGGAGCGGGGGGATGAGCGCGAGGGGGAGGGGGGTGAGGGGGCGCGGGGCGGGCTGCGGGGCCGCGGGGAGCCGCCCGCTGAACCGTCCTCGTTGGTCGTGGAATCTTCTGGAACAAAATGATTTGATAAGTAAAATAAATATGTCAGGGTTATGGTGTTAAGATGACGTTGGCGTAAAGTTTCATAATGCATAGGACGTGTTCACACTACCTTTTGTGAAAGAATTAAGAAAGATTATTGGAATTTCATATGGATAACACGTTGAGTTCCTTTAAATACATTTATTGGCAAAAACAAACAGCGTTTTATTTATTTGATTATCATCATTAGCTTAATATATTTTACTGCATCAGCTCTATTAAATTCCTCTATGAAGTCTACTAACACCGCACGTGCAGCAAAAACCTATGATAAGCTAAAACAAACAGATACTAATCAGCTTAATAATAAACCTTGGCAAATCCGAGAAATCGTCTCCAATTAATGTTCATTTAGTGGAACTATTACTGGATTACGTTAAAAGGTTTCTAAACAAACGGACACGATTCGTATCCAATTACTATTGGTTTAATACGAAATAAATCTAATTGAAGGATTCCGCGTCTGTAATTAGGCAATTTCGCAGCTTTCATGTGTCGTGTTAGTTTTGAGGTTAGGAAATTGGATCGTGTTTGTCGATTCGAAAGTGATTAGGATACCTGATTGTACATTTTTTGTTTTCAGTTTGAGTAGGAATGCTTTTTTATTGGTTTTGACAGTGAATTTGGTTCATGTCGTAATCATACCGTTCAATTTTTTTGTAATAAAAAGTTTCTTGGTACTAGTTAAATTAGTTCAGTTTAGTTAAGAAGTTGCGTAGCTTACCCAGAACTATGTTATAATCTGTGCAGTGTCAAGGTAGGTAGGTACTGCAATAATTGACAATAATTTGATGTTAACCTGATAATAATTATCATTTGGATATTAGGATCTAAATGATCTAATAAATCCTATAATTTATTTAACCACTATAGATCAATACCCGGAATAACCCGCCCACTATAACCCGGAAATTCCACGAGAACGAGAACTATGTGCGACTAGCGAAGCCGTTTGCGGAAATCTAAATCAATTAAATATTACCCCTACCTACATAGTTCAATAAATAACCGTTAATATATTGCGTTAAAATATTAAGGCTGTATTCGATAAAATAGAACCCCCAAATGGAATTCAATTTACGCCATGACGAAGTGACAATGTTCTGATTTATTCCGATATTGAATTTCAAAATTCGAACACGACACGAAGGCGCGAAGCCGAATGTCATCAACGCGGTTGAATCACTACAATCGAACTGGGACGCATCCGCGCTTGACAGACAATAAAGCACTTTAAACCTTATTAACTAAGTCCAAAATCGCTTTCACGATTTGCACAACTTTTAAGACACCGTCCAATATAACCTGACACTTGGCTAATGCGTAAATGCAAGGCTAGAGGGGTCTCGCTAAATGGTCACCGCTAGCACTGATTCGCATTGATTTTAGAAGCCACACCAGGTAATCCTTTGTTACCGTTGGCTTGCTGTTTACACAAACGCTTACTAGTTAAGCAGTTTATGAGTTTATTATGCGTTGAGAATATTATTTAATTGAGTATTTTAACTTGCAAGAAATAATGAGATTAATTGAGCGGAAGAAGTGTTAACACTAAACCGTTTGTTGCTAATTGTGTTTATTCGCCTATATTAATAAAAATGTAAGCGTTAATTGTAATGAAACAAAAGCTCAGCTAAGAGTTTTATGTTTCAGAGTTAATGAAAAAAGATTGACCAAGCAGACTGACAGTTCAGTTGCCATAACAATAAAGTTCGATCAGAAAAAAAAATAAAAGGCCAACAAATGCAGTGACAGCTATCCGAACAAACCACATTCGAAAATTAAAACAACCGCGACATCACCAAATGCCACATTGCTTTTGGCGCGAATAGCGATTAATGGGCCTGGCGCGCGTGCGAGCGGGACGGATATACGTTTGACAGATCAGCGTCGCTATACGTATAAATGTTGTAGGACGGCAGAAAAGCATTGTTCGGTCGGTTTGGGCCGCGTGAAATGGCGCTCGCTTTGTTTTCCCCGGAGATGGGTTTTGGAAAATTAAAGCGAAATGAGCGGGGTTGAGAGAGCAGACGGGATGACGATTGCTTGTTTACCATAAATATAGCGCAGCAAAATGTGAGAAGTTACGTTTTGTACTTGAAACAAAAGATCTGTCTTATGTATGTCGGAAATTATTTTGCAAACTTTTTGCAATTGTAACATTTCGCAAAATGACATGGCGCCTCAGTTTTGCAGCTTACGATTGGGCCATTGTTTTAATACATACTTGTAAAGGTGAAGAGGAATTATGTTATCATTATGATGTTCACTTTATGTACACGACACAAAGGTTTTTTGTGGTATTTTTTGCTTGTATTTTCCAGACAGATAATCAAAAAGATTTTTTGATAGAAATATACCTTTCAGTCCTGTATGGAAGAGTTACTGGCAACATTAGCAATTTTAGCATAGCTGTAAAAAGCAATAATTTCTCTGATTTTCATTTTGCGTTATGGAAGAACATATTACGGAAAAGAAAGTAAATATTACATACTAGATTTCCGCCCGCGGCTTCGCCCGCGTTTTCAAAGGAAAACCCGCATAGTTCCCGTTTCCGTGGGATTTCCGGGATAAAACCTATCCTATGTTTTCATTATAATCGGTTCAGTAGTATTTGCGTGAAATAGTAACAAACACACACACACACATCCTCACAAACTTTCGCATTTATAATATTAGTAGGACATATTTACCATATTTGCTGTTTGATGTGAATAAATTAATGAAATAAGTAATATTACACACACATTAAATACTACTTTAACCCTTTTTTTACGTGATTCAAAATAGTGATCGAAAATGTTCAATTCCTTCAAAGTTTACAATTCAAATGCGACCTATTTATTTATATTTAACTTCTATTACCTACCAAAACCAGAAAGCGCGTTATAAAATCACAACCATCGATTGGCCGAGGCCGTACAAATGCTAATCCGTGTCACTATGACATTCACTATCGTAGTGTTGCCATAATCCTACGTTACATAACTAATACTTTTTAGTGTATTTTAGTTTATGACCTTAATACGAATGATACAATGTAGCGGTTATGGAGTTCTGGAAATTGCGAATTTGTGTTAAACCTAGCTTTATGTTAAGTATGGAATATTATTTTCTGTAAGTATAAGTTTGCTTAAACGAAAGAGTTAGAAGATTGTTCTAATAAAGATTGTTCTAATAGATATTGTTTTGTGTTGTGTTGATTGTTTTTTTCTTTTGTATTATGTTATAGCTGTTTGATTCTCAAATATATCAACAAATGTATATTTGATATTTTTGGTTTTACGGCATGCAAAATTTATAACAAATGTATAGCATAGCCTTATAATAATCTAACGTCATCAATAGTTTTATGAATTGTTCAATCATACAATACGACACCACATATTTTCACAAAATTTTGCACTTAGATAGCTGTATTCTTAAATAGACATATTCTTTTATATTTCCGATGTGTTACTGATGATAAAATTAGCGTTACGTTCACTTAAAACTTGGTTATAAATCCAACATTACTCTGTAATTTTAACATAAGTTTGAAAGTAATTTTTAAATAAGTATAATATTACTAGCGGTCCGTCCCGGCTTCGCCCGTGGTACCTACATGTTTAAACTATCCTATCTCTCAAGTTGGATCGAACTGCACATGGTGTGCGAATTTTATTATAATCGGTTAAGTGGTTTAGGAGTCCATTGAGGACAAACATTGTGACACGAGATTTATATATATTAAGATATATTATATTACTTCTACACCAGAAAAGCCAGAAGTTTGCCTAATGACCACCACCCGTGGGCTTTCAAAGGATTCATGGGTAAGTAAGGGGTTTGCAAAACAAGGTCACGTTGACATTGACTACTGTGTCGATATTGACTTCTAGACAAGCTTTCTTATGGTAATAGCATTCAGCCCGCGGCTTCGCTCGCGTATTCGAAGGAAATTTCTATGGAAATGAGATTTTTCACTGAGTAAAAGTAGCCTATATAGCCTATGTCACTCTCTAGCCTCCCATCTATCTCCATTCACAAAAATAATATCATAAAATTACTCAATTGCGACGTGAAAGAAAGACACGCAAAAATATTTTCACATTTAGGTATAATAACAAAAATCCAAAACACTATTAACGCGCGTAGTTAAAGAAAAAACTATTCTATATCCTTTTTCAGGTCACAAACTATCTATGTATCAAATTTCATCCCAATCGATTCTATAGAGCCTCTGTTATCTATAAGCGTGAAGAAGAAACAGACAGACAGACGGACACAGGTACTTTCTTTTATATAAATTAAGCATTAAGCTTTAATATTTTATTTAAATAGATTAAGCATTAAGCTCAAATATTTACCTCTAGGTGGAGTTCGTTCATGAGGTCTCTGCCAGTACCAGGGCGCAGGCACGAGGCCCCCGTACCGACCAGCGAGCGCACTCCATTGTGATATTAAGCCCAATCTGTAACAAATATAACCGATATTTAATTGTTAACTTTTGATTAATATATCATCGAAATCTCTACGTATAAAAATAATAAATTGTAAACATTCCTCACGAACCGTCATAAGACGATATTATTGCACAAAATAATCTCCACTCACCCGCAAATTTTTTATTTTTTTTTGTCAAGGTGTACAACTTTATAAAATACTGTGAAACGTTTGAATAAGTGAATTGTAAATTCTTTGAAAATAAATGTCTCTAAACCTAAATTTGCATGTAAAATATGCTTATTTCAGTTGATTCATCTATTACGAAAACCTTTTCTATGGGAATGACTGAGCCTAACCAGTATCAATTCAACATAATGTTTTCTCAATTCTAAGCTCCGAAACTACATAATTTAAATTCGATTTCTATGTTTAAACTCTTCCTAGTCATAGTGTAATTTAATAAGCAAAACAGAAATTTTATTAACTTTCCCATCATTCTTTCATAAAGTGATGTTCATGAAATCATGAGTGATGAGCATCTCACGTTCCGACGGCCAATCTCCGTGAAGACATAAATTAGAGTAGGTACATCAGATAAACAGAATGAGATGTAGTAAACCGTTATTTAAACTTATATCATATACCTACACTACAGGATTTTTTGGTTGTTACAATTAATCTCAAAATCTACTCGAACGATAAAAAATATATGTCGCAGGCAAATTGTATAATCTCGCCGTTTACAAACGATCGGCATTTTGTAATATGCCGAAAATTCGTCTTTTTCCAAAATTCTACAAAAAGTATTTTCTGTGTAGTTTTAAAAAACACGAACCTAAACTAACCCACCCCCTTAGCCAAACCAAAAATTTCTGATTACGAATTTTCGGCATATTACAAAATGCCGACCGTTTGTAAACGGCGAGATTATACAATTTGCCTGCGACATATACATATTTCCACCAGAGAGTACCTACCATACTCTTGACCACCTTTTTATTATACTACGGACTACCCCAGGCACGTCGTCTATATTTTTTATTAATCTTAGTCAGTCTGGACCATGGACAGACCAAGGACCAAGGCTATTTAGGTTATAAAAGTAACAATCATACATTATCACGATATATTAACACAAAATTAAATCACAATGCAATACAATGAAACCCTAACAGATATCAAGTGATGCGTGTTTTGAGAACAATAAAGCTAGCCAATCAACTGATAATGGAAGAGGGAATTAGTCAATTGCCACACAGACACAATTAAGCTGGCGACGTGAAATTTTGGTACATTGTAACGGTAGGAAATTCCTGCAATTAATTGATTAGGGTAAGTATAAACTACTTATATCTGTACACTTATTTTGCCTGAACAGATTGATAATTTTGTTCGGTAGTTGAATTTTAAAATTACAACTGGTTTTGATAAATCATCGTCAAATATTAATGTCTAAAGGATATACTGAATTAATTTTCCACTTTTATGACATTTAAAATATGTCTGTATAACAAATAGTTCCATAAATACCAATTATACACAAACTACAACCTGTGCTACAACGCATATTAAGATCCAAGCATGAATCGTGTATAAAACTACAATAAATTAACCCAAGATTAACCCATTCAATCTTCAACCATACCTAAACATTTCAAAGCAGTTCTAACATTTGTTCGGAAAGGCATCAGTGTTGCCAGCCTAACAAATTCGAAAATGGAACAAGTGGTAGAAAAGTAATAAATCACTCCGGGAATAAAATGTTGCCATTTTCTTTTACTTTTTTCTTTTTTTCAAAGCGAATGTTCTCGGTTGTGACACGAACAAGCTTTCTCGCTTACTAGTCGTAGCTAGTCGATCAGATATCGTGGAAATATCGATAGAAACAAAGAGGATTGGAGGCGAGCTCACGGGACTGCCGGCTAGTGATGTGAAGCGTTTATCGATGTTTCATTTATGGGAATTTTATCGATAGGTGAAATTGGGTTATGAATAATACGTACATAAGAGGTAAAGCAGTTAATCATTGCAAATTGAAGGGCATCGACTTTCGTATGATAATCAGACAGTAACACGAGCGATGCCATGGGTGGAAACATAGTTATTAATTAAATGTATAATGCTTTAACGAATAACGTATACAATCACATATAAAACTGACTTTAATACTATGCAAAAAAAAAACATTAAGCCAGTGTAATATTTTCACTATTAAACGCTTATCATTTTCCACTAAGATAAACACCACTATTCATAACAAAAAGGCACAACAGTACCATTAAAAAAACAAAGAAACAATTATTTAAACGGTAAAAATTAAAGGCATAACTTGCTACATTCACTTTACGGTCGTAGCACGGCTACGTTGCTACGCAGTCTACGCCGTAGCACGTAGCCATTCTTATATGAAGCTACGACTTATTATCAAGAGTGTAGTCGTGTGTTATAAAGTTGTTTCTTTTTCCATTTAAAATTATAATATAATATTTTTAATTTAGCAGTTTAACTTTAATAATTTAAAATATTCTTGTACGTTTTATCGAAGAATTTTATTCAATTGTTTCTGACAAAAACTTGCATATTTTCATTAAATTTTCACCGTATCTTGCTATTAAAATGATATCACTACTCTATAAAATAAATACCGACCTGCACGACTTTCCAATTTTAATCTCTAAACGAAAGTAGATTCTGCACAATCTCAAAGATAAATTCTGATAAAACTCTAAAACATCGATAACATCAGCCATCACTAATACTAACTACCAGTTTATCGATATCTTCGACAATACCGATTGGATGCTTTATCGTCAATAATTCAGCTCTCGATGGAAACACAAATGATTGTGTTGTTATGAGAAACACATTTCTGTTCGATTGCCTGTGAGTAATTAAAACGGAGTAATAAAGGGAATGAACACGTAAATATTATAAAAGAAATGTAGCGGAGACAATATTCTACCCTTTTTATATTATCTGTTCGTAGAATCGAAGGATTTCAGCATTGTAGTATAATGTTTTTGTTACATACATTTTCTAGATTTCAAGAGACAATTGCAAATGCTATATTATATTCGTAGAGGTATTTTACTCGTAGATTCAAAGCTTCTCAAACAATTTGCCTCTTTAAATAGCAATCTGTACAATAATTTAATAATCCCAAAGTCAAATTTAATTTAAAATTTCGCGCTTCTGCATGGAGTCAATGACGAGCTAACAAAACCGAGTCGACCAATTTGCATTGGTCCCGCATTTAATCCCAGCAGGGAAGTTCCAAACTCAAATTCCATTACACGATAAAGTACTGCTTCCTTTAAAAGCGGAAAGGAAGAAGCCACGCCGTGATTGGTTGGCTCACCGCGCTCTGATTGGCCGTCTCATAACCCCGCCTCCCTCGAGGGGTATAAAAATCGATGCCCGTCACCCGCGCGTTTCTTTTTGCTGCGGCGCGTCTGCCCGACACTCCACACTTGTTACTAATAATAGCGTTTGTACTTTCTTTTATAGCATAAAGTGTTTACTTGTATCTGTTGTCTGTGCAAGCGACACGGGAGCCTTTTGTTGGTAGATAGGGAGGTATTCTCGGACGCGTTTAAAAGCTTCTAAGAGATATCTTTTCGCTTATTCCTAGGTTCACGACGACAATAACGTAACGGCTATTCTCTAGAATAGGGCTTTTAAATGCTTAACTGTCAATATAACATAGTATATTATTATTTGCTCGTTTTAAGAGAATTCGAGTTTTAATGGCCGCTATTATGAAATAGTTTTACGAAAAATTTAAACGTTTGTGTTAAACACAAAGTATTGTATAAGCAAAACGTTTTCGGACAATTGTTATTTTGATACAATACGGGTTTATTGTACGCACGCTGTATGAAAATGAGACGATTTCAGTTTACTAATAACCAGACAGTTGTCCGCACTAAAAATACATTCAATTGTTAAAATCATTTCCAGAAAGGCAACCAGAATTCCTGTAACCATATTTTAATCATTGATACTTTGTAGCAGCGAATATTGTTATTAAATCATAACACATACACAACTTATAAAAAAGGTGAGAGAAAAACTTTATTTCAAAGAATTAATCAGATAGACAAACAAGCAAAAATAATCTTTAAAAACCAAACACTAGTCTCAACACGATTCTTAAACCGTACATAGACCATACCATAGATCTAAACACAAGCAAGGATTATCCTCCTTGTAAATTACCTCCTAAATGGTCCTCTCAGCTTGAATGTTACAACCTGACAGTAGCTCGGGAAAATGTCTCAAAGACCCTCCAAGGAAAATATAATCTAGAGAGGTGGAATAAAAAGTATAGTTGGTCCCTTTTGAAATGTTCTTACAAGCCTTGTTAGCAATCTTTATAGATAATGTATTACGAGATAAATAGTTATAGATATGTGTTACATAGAAAATTTTAACCACTACTTGATGGTGATAAATGTTTAATTGTAAAACTGAATATAGATAATTTTGAAACGAGTTTATGCTATAACTGCATAGCAGTATTGCATTTTAATTAGTAACTAATAACGCCAGTTAAATTTTTATCATTTATGCAAATTCGGATGTGCAATAATGAATGAATGTCCATCATTGACTATTTATGGGTATATTTGATGGACCTTGGTGAGGAATTTACGCATTTCAAAAATATAAAGAGCTTTCATAATCAAGAAAAATCTAAACATCTATTTCCAGTTTTTCCAAGCACACATCAGATTACGCACAGTAAAATTCAATTTAACTATAAGCTTTACCCAAATAAACTCATATTCCATAAATATTTGCAAGTATCACATCTATTCCGAGAAACGTATTGAGAATCATTTTAAGTAATATGAATATCAAATCATACAACGATATGTATTTATATCATCAAAGGATACAAACTTCATTGATATCAATGTTATATATTAAATAGAAAATTGGTCCGAAACTATATCCCTGAGACACCCCTTTGATTTTATCGATTTCTTACCTTCAAACGAAACAAGTTTAATGAAAATGAGATTCCTTTGAGTTCTCATGACTGAGAATGTACTTATTTATATACATATCTGTTCTCTTAAGCAAGATTGAGATATTTCGGGAGATAAAACCGCATCCCTGCTACGTATAAACCCCTTAGCTTCTCCCCTCCGAATTCCTTAAAAATCCGCAAATATATCAAATTCTCTTAAAGGATAACGCGAACTTCCCCTTATTTAAGTACCTTCCTCTAAGAATGCAGCCAATTATGTCCAAGTTTATACGTGGAGCGGATATGTAGGTAATAATATTCTTGGCTCAATATAGAAATATTACTTTCTCCGCTCAATACGTTCTGAAAATATCTGGACCTGGAAATAGGATTGCAAAGTAACAGATCGTAAAATTACATTTTCTAATTTAGTTGCATATTTATATGAAAATAGATTTTACAATATCTATTTTTATATGATTAGGTATCTGGTCAGATGTAATCTACTGTACCAAATTTAAAATATTATACCTACATATTACAAAAGTTAGAACGTAGATTGAAATTGCATTTCAAATTCTACTAACATTCGGTTTTCGAGATTAGATCTTTTTATTACAGATATCAAAAATCTACATAAATAACCTCAACTCTATATGTGTTTCAAATAGTAGATTCATTTTTCAACTCGATTAATCTATACTAGTATTATAAAGAATGAAATTTGTTTGTTTTGTCGAACGTGATAATCTCAAGAACTACTTGCCAGCGACATGACAGTACAGTGTCTACGCTCCTGTTGGTCTTATGCCGGGTCCAGACTGGTGAAACGTAACATGCAATGTAACATTCTGCCTTTCATTGCATGTTCGCTGCAAGCGTGGACGCATAGCGCGCTCTTAACGCGCATTCACTACGAACGTCCCGCGTTCGTGTTCCTTGCCCCTTTGTGTTCGTTCGAAAAACCGACAAATCACGGATTGCTCCGCGCGCGGCTTGTAATGCTCGTAGCATGCGCGTGTAATGCACAATTCGCGCGCGCAAGACGTCCAAACTATGAGAAATTGTTACAAAGTGTGTTACCTTTCATGATACATTGCAGCAATGTGGACGGTGAATTCTTTCATTGCATGTTACATTTCATGTTACGTTTCACCAGTCTGGACCCGGCATTAGATGAAGTATGATTTTAAGATGAAAGAAGAAATGAAAGAAGACTTCACACTTAACTTCATCTCAAACGAATAGGAGCGGAGCAATGCGGGTAAAACCGCGGAGTACTTAAATAATTTAACAATTATTTTAAATCTGACAAAAAAAATTGATACAAATAAGTGTATAATCGCTCTTGCCTCTACTTTAAGCCAATCCCAGATCCATTATATTATTTGTATTTAAGAGGGTGAGTAGCCATCTCACCCTAAGGAGCAGTCTAAGATTCGACCCTCCCCATCTGGACCTATTAAGGGTATTTAGGGTCCCGTAAATATGTGTATAATCTGTGCTTTTTAACGCTTGTAATAAGGTTTCATTAGTTACTTTGATTTAGGGTTCCCCTTTCTAAATGGACGCGTTAAGGCGAACTTAGATACGAGGTTAGTCACTGCAATACCTATTGTAATTGAACGTGTGGTTACTCAAACTCTAGTATGAATTCAACTATTTTTGCACGCACATACAAATGTGCGTGCAAAAATAAATTGTAAATGTAAAAACATTCACAAGAATGTTTTTACAACAGATTTATGTCTTTATTTAGTTGCTCTTGACTTCTAGAAACCGTATTCACTACAGCAATTGCTGTTTAATAAGAATTTTAATAAAATAAATCTCCGATAATCCTCTGTTGATTACAAAACATGTTTCTCTATTATACGAATGTTATTATTATTCATTGATAGCAATAAATAATTTATTTTAATAACACATGTTCTTAATCAAATAAAGATATTTCTTTTATTTCCATAAACAACTTCCATGTTGGCCGCAGGCTTCGAAAAAGTCGTACAATAAACATTTACAATACACAAACTAATTAACCAGAGCAAAAAGCTTTTTAAATCCCCTTATTTTATTTCTAAACATTTTTATTTATTATCCTTCTAAAATTACTTCATTAAGTTGATTTTTACAAGAGCGGACATTGTAAGGAAAAAAAGTTGAAATGTCACGAAATGGAGGGAAAAGTGACAGATGCTTTACATTATAAACAAAATGTCGACTGTCACTGAAGGCGTAATTAAGATGGGAAGAGGGTGAGCTTGAAGACGTTTACTAGATTTTCTTTTGTTATCGCGTAATTATTTAATCTGTTTATTTTAAGAGTTTCAAGAGCTTTAGATTGAGTAATACAATGATCATGGCGATACAATTTATGTTGAATATTTTCTGACGACTAATTCACTCAGCTTGGGCATTAATAAAAAATTAAATAATTGTAAGTACTTATTTATTGAAAATTTATATTTCAATATGCTATAAGTAATTTCTATTTGCATATTTACATTCAATTAAAACACTATTTTACCTCGAATATATCAAATCTTTATTGTAATATTGTTTATAATACACGTTGCAACAAACAAGGAATACACATTTCAATATAGACATTTACACCCATAGACACGCATACGCGCATCACAACATTGTCAAACTACACACTACCAACCCTAAAAAACACAGTAATCAAAGCTACAAGTAGTTACTTATCTGCACTCTAAAATCCGCGAATAAAATGACCCTTATCACGGTAAATGCGTATGGCTAGCCGCAGGGTCATGTAAACACGCGTTTGACGGCCACTCCATTTGTTTTGGTTACAATTTGTGAAAATCACGACCTTTTTAGTGAACTGCGTCTTTGACAGTGCTAAGATTGCGAACTCAATTGCAAATGGCTTGATGGATGACTTCTAGTTAGTCTGTGGTTATGGGTTGTTAAGAATGTGTAGAGTAGCTTGTTACTCTGGTATATATATAGTCTGTTTATGGGAAAAAAATATCGACCTTTTTAGTGAACTGCGTCTTTGACAGTACTAAGATTGCATGCTGGATGGATGACTTCTACTTAGTCTGTGGTTATGGGTTGTTAAGAATGTGTAGAGTAGCTTGTTACTCTGGTATTTTATAGTTACTACGGTAGAGATCATGTTAATAATTTTGAGCGGTGTAATAGAATGACAAATGAATCCACTTTGATGATCGTCTTTTCAATTATAATGGTTTTTAATAAAAACGCAGGCGATAAAAGTCGCTCTACAACTACAAGAATTAATGTGGTTATCAATTTTGGAATACTTTGTTGAGTAAATTTGACTTACAGGTTTTTTGTAGATGAAATTGGATATAAGCTTAATTATTATAGAATTAGGACGAATAGATAGACCAGTCATACTTTTAATTTCTCATTAGGAAACTGAAATTGAAGTAAAAGTACTGGCTTGCTTATGGATAAAGCAGCTGAAACTAAAGTTGTTATGATCTATTGCTTGGCGACGGCAAACATTATCTGCCGTCGGGTTACGCGTCAGCTACGAAGAGAAAAATTAATGTTCATGTATCGCAGTCATCTGGTTGAATCTGCTATTTGATTGAATGACTACCGCGTTCATTAAATGACGACATTTAATTGAATGGCTAAAGGACAGCTCGTCAAGTTATTTAATGTAAAAAAATTGTGAATATTACTAAAGAAAAATATGTATAAGTATTTTTCTTGGTTAACGTATCATGTTACTAAATAAAACAACGAAATAAACAAAGTAATTCAACTAAGTTGAAACCATTTCAACTTGACTAATTATTTCGCTATGAATAGTGCTTAAAGCGAACAACTTGTATTGAAAGGATTTAACTGACTAGTTAAGTTTTAGCGGTCAGGTACTGGCTCCAGTCGTAGTTAAGTTTGTGCTTCGTTTGGTTGATACTTAACTACGAGCTAGTTAAGTTACTGGCTTATAATACAAATCTGAATATGAATACACATCATTGTCTAATCTGTTATTCTGTGACTCCAGTTTTTTTTTTTAATTTTTCAGAATGGGTAAAATTCCTGTCTGTTCACCAAATATTAATTAAATAACTTCATTTTTCAGTTTTTGAGTTTTTGGTTATTTATGTACAACTTTATATTGTCACATGTTTCTCATTTTCTAAGAAATACCTAAAAGCTCATATAATAATAAAAATTTTACCTTAAATATTTGTTTAACATATGTTATTTACTAAGAAAGAAAATTTACTGAAAACCATTCATAAAATATCCGAGCTATTTATACATAAACAATCTCATTTTATTTTCACTCTATTTTTCCAGTTAATAATCCATGTAAACGAGGCATACGCCCATAAGCTCAATCCAAGTTTAATTATGTAAAGCTTATCAATATCATAACTTCGGAACTTGAAGAGTGCTTCTGAGATTAAGGAACAAAATTATCTTTTAATAGTCTAGCTTTAAAATAATTTCAATTTGGTGTCAAAGTCAAGGTAAGTATTCCTTCATATATAGGTATTTTATCAGAAAAAAAAATGTGTGCGTGTACTAGTGTACACATGTAAGAAGTGAAACTTCTTTATGACCTTATTTTTCAAAAAATAATTTACTATATGCAACTTTACAGAAATAATATGTCGAATCACGCGTGGTAGGGATAAGAAAAAGATGGCGCGTAACGGAAAAATGTCACGCGTAACGAAAAAATGTTACACTAAATTTTTTTCCAACCCCGATAAAGAAGTTTCACTTCAATAATTTGTTTTACAATATAATCAAATGAAATACTATGATTTAAGCTAGTAAAACTATAATTTTAATTTCACCTTAGACCTGGGTTCGATTCCCGATGGAGACGAAGAGAAAAAATGTCTCGGTCTGGCAGGACACAGAAGGCTGATCACCTACTTGTCCCTAAAGAAAATCGATCAGTGAAACAGATGTATAATGCATCTGGCCCTTACGCCACTAGGGCACATGGGACTTCACTTATATGTATGAGTTATAAAGGACCTACCTCGACAACATAGCATCATTAGCGTTCCCAAAATGATTAGCAGCGATCGCAGCTTCTAGAACATTCGAGTCCCTTCTCGGTTCCGCTCGGTTCAGGATCGAGCTGATCGAGAAACTTGTATACGGAGCGCTTCCAGTAGCCTTCTCTTCTTTCTTTAGATCATAGAACGGACTCTTCTGGTCTTTTCTAGAAGGTGAGGATGGTATATCCGGACTGCTGGCACCAGATACAACGTTCACTTCGATGTCGTTGTCTTGAGATGATACGGGGGAATCCATTGTGGTTCTAGCACCGCATTTTATTTTTACCTGAGGGAAAAGTGGTGTTACATTATTGGGTTGTAAGGGAAGCAATTAATTATCTTATTAGAATAATAATCTTAAAAAATATGGTTTAAAACTCGTTTAATATATAAAACTGTTGCATTTAGCAATACATTTTTAGAGTCAATTTTATTACCTACATGGCATAAAAGATACATACAATACTATCTCATAAGGATTTCATATATAAATTTTACAAGCAAATTACTTCAATTATAAGCTGTTTCTGGTCATCATCTTTCAAATATTTCATCAAATTCACTTCAATAGCTAATCTCTACATATTTTTCATTGTAACGTTTTCCTCTTTGTCGATCTTTGCAATAAAACCCATACTTATCGGCTAATATTTTAACAAATACTATTATACATTGGAAGATAAAATCTCCAATATTCTCCCTCCTTATTTATTCATAGCAATGGGAAGAAAACTCCCTAATAACATCTTAATGCTCTTGGGACGTCTAAGAACAATAACGCACTTAAGAATACTGAATTTTTGATAAAACAATGCGCTTTTACGTCCATTTGGATAGATTTACTAAAATAATATTTAATTCATGATACTATTAGTGGTATAAATATTTTTATCTAATTCGAATAACCTGATAGCATTCTCTGTATGTTATTTTATGTATCTACGAAAAACGATTGTACTATTGCGTAAAGCTTGACTCCATCAAATTTTTCTGAAATTTGCTGAAAGACCGAATTAATTCATATAGCGACAATTTGCTCACAACGCGTCGTGGTCACAGTTTAAAATGTGAAATTTGTGTTATGGCTCTAATGAAAACGCACACAACGCGTTATGACAGTGATAAAAAGACCACATAGCGACCAATTCAACCGCTACACGTTGTCACAACGAAGAAGAGCCATGACGCATTCTGACCATGAATTGGTTTACCATAACACGACTTACAGGGCTTTATTGACTTTAATATTATAACATGTCTGTCCAAATAGTGTTATATAAATAGTGTTTGAGGGAATAAAAACAGCCTTTTCAGTTCTCTGTCTGATTATCATCATCAACTCTCTATCACCTAATTAATTTCAACAACAATTTCAGTATGTGTTTGTTATGCAGACAGACAACAACATAGATGTTCGTCAGAATTTGCAGCAAATTTCACATTAAAACCCTTAATTGGACCCTTAATTGGCTTCTTAATTCTGATGTGTATAGGCAATCAGGGGCAATTTAGAGAACAGCTGAAATTGCTGCGACCGCCGACCAACCGAGATTGTTCCAATATTGCCCCTGCGGCAGGCACGTGAGTAGCCGGCCTAAGATGAACTTAAAACTTAGCGCAAGTTTAATTAAATATCTAGTAGTTGAAGACGCCGCGTTATTCCTAGACGGTTGGTACAAAAACCGATAATCAGAGCATGTGAATCGATAAAGTATCGGTTTCGTGCGCGCCTCACCGATTCACAACACCTGGTCCCGATTGAATATCGTGTTACTGAAACCAATCTAAAAGTATAAACAAATGCCGTGTTTCACACAAAATAACAATTTCTATTTTATGAATAGCGGATAATTGAATTGTTAATATGTTTTGATTGTGCATTTTATTGTTAATAAGTTGCCTTTTAAAAAATGTTTTACACGTGTATTGTAATTTTAATTGATTATTTTTGAAGTGCTTTAGGCACGTTGAGAGTAAAATTTCATCGCGTCAAGGCAATACCGTCACGTCATGGAGTAGGTAAGGCGACGATTTTGGTAATCTTGCCAAAGAAGTTTCACTTCTGACAAGTGTGCTTGGCACACAAGCTTTTTTTAAGAAAGACTAAGCAAAAATTGTGTCTATAAGATATAAAAATCGGACAAGTATATGTTTGTATGTTTATCCACTAGTTACAGTTAGTTTATGGGAAAAATTGAGACCGTTTATTAACGACCTGTCTTCCCTACGACAGGTGCATTTTACATCTTTTCTGCGGGTATATCTAAGAAGGCAATCTAAAAGCAAAGAATAAATCTTTAGTTGCAATTTTGGTGTGGTTTTTATATTTCGTAGCATTTTTCCCAAGTAGGTATTTCTCGCATAAAATAGGACTTTAAATTTTATAAATTTATAACAAGTTTCTTATAAACCGACAAAGAACAATTACAAATGTCTATTCTAACGTAGACAATATGAAGGTGAATAAGACAATCTGGTTTTAACATAAGAGAAGTCTCTATAAAATATTCGAATATACATATACGTTAGAAATCAATTTCCCATCAATATTAAACATGATACCAATATTGAAACTCTAGCAGTGAATAATACAGCAATAAACGCAAAGTGACCGATCAAATGGTTGGATCGCGCTCAAAAGCTAAGTGTAAATAATTTTAAATGAGCAGATTCACCGCGATGCTATCTCGGTATACGTAATGTATGTATGTTTTAATTTATTTCCTAGATTGTGTGGTATTTATTGTTTGATTTGTTTTGTGATTTCTTTGTTGGAGAATAAAACATTTTCAACCTCGCATTATTGTTGTTGGCAAAAGGAAATGTTTGAAGGTATGAACCTTGCGATAGTCATTCTTAATATAGTTTTATAATCTCCACATTTTAATGTATTGTATACTTTTTTTTCCCGGCGCTCCCAAAACGAAAGGAAAGTCATAGCGTTGTAGCATGTTTATATTTTTTTTACTATTTATTAAACGAAGTGACATTTCAAATATCTTTAATAGGCATGACGAAAGATTTTGAAATCCTCTTCCATAATGTGTGTATACGTTTACTATACAAGAAAAACCCTATATTTCGGTAATATACTTAAATTTTACGAAGATAAAAGCCATTTTTCAAAAAATATTTATTAACTGTGCCAAAACAGCTCGCAGGTGTCATGGCGTAGGCGTGACGTCACTCTTTAGTAAATACGTAATTATTTGTACGCATTGCGAAGAAAATTAAAAAAATATTTATTTAATATGTGTTATAGAAACGAATTTCAAAGTTTATAAGTGGTGTGCAGTATTGCAGTGTGAATCCACATAAAAATAATGCTCAAAAATGTGTTAGTAATTATTTCAAGCGAGAAAATAATAAGAAATGATTGTATAAAGTTGGCGCGGAGAACCCCGAACCATGTATTCGTGAATTCGCAATTATATTTCTGTTCTGAGTCGATAAAGCATACGTGAAACAATATAAAATAAATAAAAATGCGTATTCTCAACATATTCATAACAACAAAACACATCTGACGTGAGTTGTTTACTTAAGCGTGACGTCACGCGTGTTTTAGTCAAAATGGCCAACTGCAGAATTTCAATGTTTTATTTTATTGATAATCTCATTAATCTTAATGTTTTTAAGATTTCTAAGTCACTATATTTAATTTATTTATTATACATTTTCCCTTAAAAACACTAATACGATCATTTATGGATACTGTCGTCATGCCTATTGTAAATAAGTCTATTAGAATTGAAATCAATTTAATCTATCACAGCATAGCCGGTAGCAGTTAGCACTTTAGTATTAAAAATTTGATATATAATATGAATATATTATTACAAACGCAACAATCGAAGCCTACTTTACCCCTTTACAAGCATCCAACTTAATCCTAATCTTACCTTCAAACCATTCAACGGTCATTCATATAAATTACGACGCGGTTGGCGCAGTGGTAAAGTAACTGCCTACTGAGCCGACGGTCCCGGGTTCGATCCCCGGTCAGGGCAAATATTTGTGTGATGAACTCAATTATTTGTTCTTGGGTCTGGGTGTTATCTATATATGTATTTATAAATATTATATTTATCGTCGCCTAGTACCCACAACACAAGCCTTAATTGAGCTTACTGTGGGACTAGGTCGATTTGTGTAATAATGTCCTATAATATTTATTTATTTATTATTTAAATATTAACAACCAAAACGCCCTAAAAATAACCCGCAAAAGGACGAAACTAATTTCCATGAACAATTAGAATATAAATGAAACAAAGTTTAACCCTTAACCGCTGTGATCAACTTGACAGATGGCCACTTGCTGATAAGATCATGCCGTAAACTTTACGACACCTAACCCTACTAATCGTGATGTCACTCCGTCACGTAGCATGCTTCGAATTATTTTTAATTGTACGAATGCTGTATGTGAATTGTGAAAATTACATGTTACATGTAATTTATTTTTATTAGCAAGATTCCCCAATTTAGCAAAAGAACGAAGTTTTTTAATCTCCTCAGAAACATCGTCAGCAATTTTAAATACAGTTCAACAGCAGTGATCAAATATACATATACTACTAGCTGCGCTCCGCGGTTTTACCCGCATTGCTCCGCTCCTGTTGGTCTTAGCGTGATGTTATATACCTTTCTCAATAAATGGGCTATCTAACACCGAATGAATTTTTCAAATTCGACCAGTAGTTTCTGAGATTAGCGCGTTCAAACAAACATACTCTTCAGCTTTATGTTTCTTGCGCTTTATAAATATTATAAACCGCGCTTATAATTGTAAGTCCTGTTGGTCTTACCATCACGCTAAGACCACAACAGGAGCGGAGCCACGCGGGTGAAACCGCGGAGCGCAGCTAGTATCCTATTAAGATGATACCCATAGTATATTTTAATTAGGTAAACGCATATAGACTCTACAGTTTTAGAATAAAAAATCTCCTTTCCATATTCCCATTGAATTCTTCTTATTATAAGGTCTACTAGTCGTGTAAAATAGTCATATAAATATCTACTTTATTCCTTTGTATATTTACAAGAATATTTGAAATATCCCAATTATGTGTAATTTAAAAAAATACAGATCTGTTGCACCTCTATATAAAACAGCTTTACAACCAAAACGCAAAAGGGTTAAAAAGTAACAACTTTGTTCACATAGCGGTACTAATTGTACATAAGTTAATTAAAAACAATGTCAGCACAATCAAAAGTATGAATATTTATTAGACAAATTGCTACGGTTATATTTCCTTATCTATTCACATGGCGGGGCCTTTAATTTTATATTACCTGAGTAGTTTTGAAGATAATCTATGAAAATTGATTGTATTTGTTACGTAAATTACTCGTAAGTTTTTTGAGATAGTTAATTAAAAAAAGAGCGTGTGTCATGAGCACACGTGTCAGAAGTGAAGCTTCCTTGGCAAGATTCAAAGATACCAAAGAAGATTCACTTCAAAAAAGGTTTTTTTTTTATTAAATTATGATGCGGCGTTCGATTAATTGAATAGTTGAAAATCAAATCTTTTGTAAAAATAGTTTTTGCGTTTGACTTCACGGCTTTGAAAGACGTCTTATTTTTTAAGTAAATACGTTTTTACATGGAGCACATCGAATTAAATTTAAGGTTAAAAGAGGCATTAAAATTAAATCTTAAAATACGAATAGTTTATAAGTTAACGCATTAATAAATAATTCAAAACAATAGATTATTTAAACAAAGCAATAATGACATTTTTGATTTTACCAAAATTAGGTGTTCAATAAAAACCATGACCTTTTGACCTGTGTGAAAAATAACTCCTGTGTTACTATCATTAAATAAATTATAAAATTAGGCGATTAAATTGTGGCAATGTTAATTAACCGAAGTGGCCATTAATAACAAATAATTAATATAACTAGTGTTGAGGGAGTTGTAAGTAGGTAATATTTTAGCATTAAAAGAATATACACATAATGGTTTAATGATCGAATTTGCGTTTAAAGTAGCTATATGACCATATTTTTTGTTATGTTCCAATTGTGCTTACAATTTTATTTCGTAGTTGAAAATAAAAAATAACAGAGATTTCAACCTGCGTACAATGTACATAATATTATTGTAATATGGAAGTTTTGTACAAAAATATATACTTTATAAGATTTTTCCTATTTAACCAAGACTTTACATTCAAATACATCTTGAATAAAAATAATTAAAGGCTCTTGTACTTATAATTTCTGTAATACAGATACTCGGTTACTGCTAAAACCAATGCTATTATGAAGTGAAACTTCTTTAGGCACGTTGAGAGTTAAATTTCAAGGTCGTGGCACTACCGTCACGTCATGGATTAAGGCAACGATTTATTTTTATTTGGTACTTGATGGTTGGACTGATCGTAAGCGATCAGTGATCACCGCCCATGAACATTTCCAGAGGTATGGCATCTTAAACGGCGGCAACGAATCTCCTCTGTAAATGATTATCACCGCCCATATTCGCTTACGACCATTCGCTCCACAAGACCATTAGCCCATTCTGATATTTTAAAAAATGTGAGGAAAGGACACGGACCTCCGACTCCCTCAGTACGGTACGGACTTCGGTACGGAAGATAGAGCCACGCTACTATTTCACGCCTATCGTGTGTGGGGGTTTTGTACCTTCCCCTGTACTAGCCCGATTCGTGCCATAGCGCGACAACGTTCTATTTAAAGAGAAATCAAAGATTGGTTTTAATCTTCCTGTGTATAAGATTCACTCTATCTGTATTTTATATCTGTTTTAATGCAACTAATGCTGTATTCTCTTAGTACCTACCATACCATAAATAATTTTAAATGTATCATTTATCCACCTAAAAATGTACACATAGTTTTAAGCAAAAATATTTGTCAATTTGTGTATCAATTATCAACTAGTAAACCTTTAAATAAATAAATAATTAAATAAATGTTTCGTGAGTGAAATTAGTTCATTATCCATATAATATAGGAACCGAAGCAAAACATAGATTCGTTCAATAAAATAATCATCTCACATCTTTATACCGCTCTATATCCATTTTTTAATATTCCCTTTAGTTGCTGATATTAAAGTTTGTTATTATTTTTTTTTTATTGGTAATAGGGAAGTCCTTTACCACAATCTCGCCTGATGTTAAGCTGAGATGTGGTCTAGAAGGAACGCGCTTCCCTAGAAGGTACCTGTTCACTCTACGCTTGAAGACCCCCATATTGTACTCGTCGGGGAACACAGATTCAGGAAGCATGTTCCAGTCCCTCGCGGTAATTAAATACTTACAATTTATACCTATTTAATTCATCTTTAGTCATATAGAATGTAATGTTATGAACATAGAGACTAACTTGTGTTGTTACCGACGGTAATTACCTATTCTCATAATAACTCTACGTATATAGAGCCAACCTAAATATTTTAATAGTTTTAGATTAAATATTTTAACGAGCAACTGCATATTATTTTTATATTTAAAATATTTTAATAAGGTTAAAAAAATTATGAGAAGTAATTTACTTGTTGACAATTGCAAATTGCTAAAATTTTTAACAAAGATTATTTTATTTTATTTGGTTGTATTTCTCACCTCGGACAAGAAAGCCATTTATATTCTATCTGTGGTTTTTAACAGCTGTTGTTCGTTTTTTAATGTTTATTTAATTAGTCTGGATTTATAATCTAAACGTTAGTTAGTAAGGTAGCCTTAAGTTTTTAAATAGAACGTCGTTCTGCATCTGACTCTATAAATATTTATTTTTGTCTTGCTATAATAAATATCAGCTATTCTTTATTCATAAAAGTAATAACTTTCTAAAATTATATAATACAGAATTTCCGTAGTGAATGCTGAATATATTTGCATGATATTTTAATATTAAAGAATGCATTTGATTCGGTTTGAACCAATTATAAATAGGCTCTATCAGAGAATTATTTCCGGTAATAAATTTGGAAAACACCGGTTTAATTCACACATATTTACCATTGATAACATACGTCCTTAATAACACGTAGATAACTTAATTTTCTTATCACTATAACATATTTATTGCTACTAATTAGAAAGAAATCGGTGTAACATCTTAAGTCAAGTTTTATCAAAATACCAAGGCACATCTTTTGTACCACCGTTCGTAACGCTCAAGATTGTTCCGTCACATTAATTTCTCTTAATATATAATAATTTACGTACCAAACAAACATAAATTCCTATGTTATCACACACACAACACCACGCTCACAGTCCGTTCCCGACACGCGGGTAGACACACGAATTTTGCTATGAAAACTGCCATCCACCCTTACAATTTAGGGCGGCACTATTCAAAGATCCCACCCCTTGAGAATCAACAAACCGACCCCTATCGCTGTCCTTTTCATACAAAAATACCCTAGCCACACGAATATTAACCCTAAGTTATTTTACATAAGGGTTTTTATGTAAAAAAAGGTGTCCATCGATTTTCAGCGTTGTAGGGTAACACAATTATAGGGATGTTACTTAGTACAGTTATAAGTACGGCAGAGATTTGAGGTGAAAAATTGTAAGTGCTTTTAGCATGATACCAGTTTATTAGCCGACGATCTAGTGCGGTTGGAGTTTATAGTTAAATGACCTGTTTTAACATTGTGCATGGAATGGCAAAGTTTGCTCAATGAGGAGTAACTTTAATGTGACATTGTTTAATACGGATGTAATTAGTGTTATTATATTTTAGCGCATCCTCTTAGGCTTAAATAGTCTTACTGTCGTAATGGGAGTCTCTAATATTATTGGTACCTACTAATATAATTTTTAAGGGGGTTACATAAAAATATTGTATGCTCCATTATCGTTATGTGTGATCCATTGATATGTTTCAAGTGCTTTTCTTAAGTCATCGATATTCTTCAATTTATGAAGCTTATTTTTTGGTTAGTTAATTATGTTATTAGGTACTGCATTATTATTTGAAAATGACTTAAATAAATCTTAGAATGAACACTGGAGAATGTTTATAGATATGTAAGTGAAGAAGGAGTCTAGGAAAGTCTTCAGATTGCTCTACCGTGCTCTACATTCAACGCAGGACCCATAGTGCTGGAGAAAAACTAATATTTTTGGAATACTTACTTATTATACTTATGAAGGAAAGAAAAACGTTTATTTGACAAGATATTTAGATATGCTATGTCTAAATTTTCTGTCTATGGTCTTCTACAAGCTACAACAATAACACCATAATAATTATACCTAAGCTTGACGCCGTAAATGTTAGAGCATTCGATTTATCTTCAAGATTTGAGTTTTTATACATCGTAAGTAGGTAATATTTGTATATAAGTTAAATTAACAATACTGGTTAAGTCTGGAGAGGAAGGCGTCGATCGTCTCTAGCACTGGTACCTATATTCCTAGTTGAGGCGATCGTCGTGTCTAAATTGGTTTTTGTATGTATGTATTGTTTCTAAATAAACGATTTTTATTTTATTTATTTTTTTTAATATAGAAGAAGGATCAACAATTCAAGATGGAGAGGGTAAAGATAGAAATGTTCCATGACATTGATTGAATCTTGATCTTCTATGAAACTAACACGACTATTTATTATGTTAATCCTGTATGTAAATTATCAGCATAACAAATTTTATCAAAATCGGTCCAGACGTTTTTGACTCTTTGAAGGAGAAGTCCTATTAAAATGGATCCAGCGATTTCCAACATTATTGGGTAGAAACTAGAAAGAAAGACAAACAAAAACAGATGTATTTATGTTACTTACACGGTTACACCTCAACGGTTAATTTATTGTTAGGTATTTATTTATTTATTCGATTTCGAAACAATAAATAAACAAGACACATTCAAGTGTTTCTGTAACAGATCATTAATGGAAGTTTTTAAAAACAAGAACCACAGTTTTGGATTTAATCTCTCTCTCTCTCCACTCCACTCTACATCAACATTTATAATCAGTGCACCGACCAACGCTTAGTATTTATGTCCACAACTTTCCTTTTTGATACAATATGCTACACAAGCTGTGCCCCGCGGTTTCATCCGCATGGCTCCGTTCCTGTTGGTTTTAGGGTGATGATATATGCCTTATATCCTTCCTCGATAAATGGGCTATCGAACACCGTAAGAATTTTTCAAATCGGACAAGTAGTTCCTGAGATTTGCGCGTTCAAACAAACAAACAAACAAACTAATCATACATCTTATCCACATTTAACAGTAACAATAAATCTATATACAGGGTGTCCCACTTTCGGTATACTAAGCGCGAAGGGACTTGTAGTTTTGCATACACTGATCACATAAAAAATACTAAATAACAAAATGAAGTGAAAATTTTTTTGCTAAATTTTTCCTGAAAATCTATGTATTGTTCTCTAGCTTCGCGCAGCCGGCATATACCGCTTCGCTAATGTGAGCATTTTGTCTATGAAAACATAATCTTAAATGATAGCTCACGTGCGGGTGGCAAAGTTGGGCGGGTTGCTTGTTAGGGGTGTACACATGGAATTTTAAGAGAAAAAAAAATGCGTCTGGAATAATATAAGTATTTTTTACGTACTCAGCGTATGCAAAACTACAAGTCCCTTTGCGCTTAGTATACCGAAAGTATACCCTGTATAAATATAGTCGCCAATTTTTATCTACCAGTTATTATCCTAATTCAAGTGGGGACAAATCCAAATTATACAAAGTCATAAATTAATAATAAATTATTGGTAAGAAAATATATTTTCAGCCGCTCTTGACTAAGGGCCGATTTTTCAATGCTTGGATAAAACTTATCCGTCTAATAAAGTATTACACGATAATATTAAAATGTCACGTAAACTGTCAAATACGGGCAATTAGAATACGTTTTTAAAATGGTAGTTTTATACATTATTCGACGAATAAGTTTTAACCAAGGATTGAAAAATCAGCCCTTAGTGGTGTAGAAGAGTAGCTAGTTAGTAAATAGATCATATTCATCCCTTTTAGTTTAGTTAGTATGTTAAGTAAGTAGTTACCTTTTTTTTGGTAACGGGGAGGAAATCTTCAAAAGACTCTCTTTTGGGGGAAAAAGAGAGCATGTGGGATTCTTACCCACTAAAACCTCCTCGACGGCCAGACCCAAAGCATGGTAGCGGGGACTCCGGGATCTCTTGTAGAACGGACCAGAGCTCCCGCAGCTATATGCCAGACAATGTGGCTTCCCTGCCTCATTATCGACTACCCAAAGTGGGTAGGACAGTCACAGGATCGGGAAGATGTTATAGGCGGCTCAATACCCCATTGAACCGCCCTCGATGTTAAGTAAGTACCTAGTAGGACTTAAATAGGCATCCTTAAAGGCTAAACTTTAACTGCAAATCAAAAAGTCCATTCGTTCTTAAAAAAGCTCGTTTATCAGTCACCAGAAACAAGCCGCATTTAAGAACCCATTGAAAGAAAAATTCGATAAGCTAATTGAATTAATTAGACCGATTCGTGTTGTCAGAAATAACCGCGCCAAACAAAACGGATAACGGAAGCACGTCTTAATTTCACCCTTAACCATTTCTCCACCCTTTACGCCTGCGGCAACGACCAGTACTGTGAACAGATACCATAGATAATAATAAAATAATTCGCTCAACATTACGCGCCACCATAGACTATAGAACGCGCGCTCAAAAGGAACGCAGCAATGGATCGTGGTTTTACGTTATCTGTGGTTTTCGTTAAAAGGCGGGCAAATTAGACTAGTAGCCTCAGGTCTTTTCCGAGTGTCTGTGTACTTTCTAACGACTAATTTGGCATTATTGCCGTTGTAGACCGCCTAGATGGGGGAGTGTGTCTTTATTGAATTTTTATTTTTTCGAATTTTATTTTATGAGTTTGTATTTTTTAAATAACTGATCTTTTGACGCAAGAATTTTTGTATGATGTTATATTAAGCTTCTTTACTTTGTAAAATGAAATTAAATAAAATTTCAATACTTGTGTGTTGTTCTTTTATTTTTATCCTAATCTATTCGTACTTGAAAAAATTATACTATTATTATAAACAAAATATACTGTTTCATATTATTATAATCGTTTGTGTATCTTTTTAAATACGTAGAATATACGCGAAAGTATGGATGTTTCTTACCATTTCTCGCGAAAACCATTGAACGAATTTTGATGATACTTTTCAGTGATGTAGCCTATGTACCAGACCAACATATATATCTGTTTAATAAAAATGAATTGCCAAATGTTTGGCTACGCGCAAAACTCGAGAACGGCTGAACCGATTTCGTTAATACTTTTTTTTAATATTCCTTGAAGTTCGAGAATGGTTCTTATGGAGAGAAAACGTAAACATGTACCACGGGCGGAGCCGGGGCGGAATGCTAGTAAGGTATAGAAATACTTGCCTCGTCCCAATGCTTGTCCCGCGTTAGAAAACGCGTGGTACAAGCTGCTAGTATGAAGATGTGACGCTAGAAATTTAAATACTGTCGTAAGATTGTATCTTGGAATATACTAAGTGAATAAATAATAATTGAATTCAATATACAACTATTTTAAATAAAATAAGTGTCTAATATTTTATTAAACTGCCATCTAGAGTCGAGTAGCGACATTAAAATTTAATCGATGAACGCCATCTAGTATGCATTTTTATAACTATTAGTATTCTCTTGAAATACAAATAAATAACTTTTAAAATTAGAGTTCACAATTATAATTTAATATAAAAAAACTACAGTTCTTTAAACAGATTATTAACAACTATGTATAATTATTTAAATATGACTCCCACGAACAATGGGGTGAAATAAAAAAATTCTGTATTCAGATTTTGTTATTTCACATTCTGTAAACAGATGGCGCTGTTGCACATGCAGTGTCGTAAAAATGTACAAGATGGTTTTTAATGGGCCCTGATAGCAGAGTTTTTAACATCGATGCAGTAGTTTAATCATTACATACTAAAACACAAAGCTTCATATTCCCGGCAGGTCGAGTCATTTGTAAGCCTCCACAAGACCAACCAGTTAATACCAAAATCTACAAACATCCTTCATTTGGTATCATATTTAGGGTAATTTAAATATACGACAATATTAATATACTATTCATAATCGGTCAAATAGTTTCAGAACTTATTTGATACAAAACAAATAATCTTGCCTATCTATACTTATAATAAATCTGTAGAGAGGCCAATTCTGTACATGAAATATATTTTAAAAAAAACTATGAAGGGGTGATAAGGGATCGCTACTGATGCCAAAAATGCAATCAGTAAAATTTTTGTCTGTCTGTCTGTCTGTCTGTCTGTCTGTCTGTCTGTATATTCGTTATAGAAATAAAAACTACACGACGGATTTTAACGAAATTTGGCACAATTATTCTTCATACTCCTGGGCAGGTTATAGTATACTTTTTAATACGCTACGATCAATATGAGCAGAGCAGTGAAGGGAAATATGGGGAAAACGGGAGAAGTTACTCCATTTTTTAAGCTTCCGTCGCGTGTGCAGCCTTAATGGTTAAAGCTACATAGAAATCATGTACGACACAAATGTTCTTAAATTATTATTATTATATAAAAATAAATTCCTAGACAGCATATTATGTCTATCTTTTAAAATTGACTCACAATAACACGTGAAACTTCAATAGCTTAGCAATTCGGAGATTTCTGATTATATTTGTCTACTCTTACGTTTACAACACTCTCACTCATCCCTAATTAAAAAAAGTTAACATTATTACCTATGCAATAAAAAAAGAATCATGTAAATCGGTGTAGAAACACCAAAGTTATACATGGAATACGCTGTAAGTCATCGCGCGTGAATACAGAATCATGCCATAAGGATTATTTTTGTGTATCAGTTGCCGCGTTCGGCGCGCTTCGCGGCGGGAGCTATAAAAAGGCTGCGGGTCCGCACCCGTTTCGCGTTGTCACGGCATCACGTGTGAACGGCTGAACCGATTTCGATAATTCTTTTTTTATTATATTCCTTGAAGTACGAGGATGGTTCTTATGTAGAGAAAACGTAAATACCACGGGCGAAGCCGGGGCGGACCGCTAGTTTAAAATATTTAATAAAAATCATCATGGACTACTTACCTTTAGACACAGAATTCTTAATAGTAGTTGTATACGTAGTATATTATTATTAGTCTGTGATAGTAGCTAACGCCACTTTAGATCATATTAATTACTAGCTGCGCTCCGCGGTTTCACCCGTGGCTCCGCTTCTGTTGGTCTTAGCGTGATGATATTATATATCCTTCCTCGATAAATGAGCTATCTAACACAAAAATAATTTTTCAAATCGTATCAGTTGTTCCTGAGATTAGCGCGTTCAAACAAATAAACTCTTCAGCTTTATAATATTAGTACAGATAAGTATAGATTAAGTATATGAAATAAATAGAAAGGTGCATAAATAAAACAAGACAAATTGTTCAAAATACTTTATTCTCAACAACATTACGTATAAAACATTCTCACTGCGTCTATGTTAATTACAATGTACTAAAACCTATTAAATCATAAAATTGAACTTTCAAATGTACACGAGTACTTCTATGCGTAAATACATTCCTTTATTTACACTTAATTCGTTCATATTCAATTCCTATAACTTCATAACTAACTTATAATAAGGTGATTATATCAAGCGGCAATTGACTTTTCAATATTTACCGTCTTTTTACATTTTTTTGTATAATTTTTCAAACTAAACTTTTTATAGATGCGGTAAATTAATCGCTTTGAAAGAAACGGCAAATAAAAGGTAAAAACATTAGTTCTTTACATTTACAACTACTGCAAATTGTTTCGTTTAAACAAATCTTAACATAACTAAGTATACAATAAAGAAAATATACACTTTTAGCTAGAGAGTATTCATAAGCTTAACATAATTCTAGAACAGCCAAAACATAATTTTTTAATTATTTTTTTTTTACATTTTATCCTACGAAGCTCGTTTTCAGTGGCAATACCAATATACAAAAAATCTAATAAATGACGTAGTTTTTTCACCAAAAGAGGGCGCTGTAATAAATTGTTAAATTGTGCGTGTCGAAGGAAATATTTGAAAATGGAAGATGAAAAAAAGCTGCCAGAATTACGTTTATAATCTGTCAGAATTAAATGCTAGAAACCGCGCCAATAAAGAACAAATTTAAAAAACAATATGCTATCTCGAATAGATAGCATGCTGTCTCATTCGTACATATAAAAAAAAGAAATTTTATTTTTGATTCCCGCTTTAATTTTGTTCTCATCGGCACAGGCTATAAATGTAACTAAAATGATACACTAAACGAAATAATAAATACGAAGTGTCTAGTCGTCCGCTAAACGGATGAATAAAATAAATTAGTCGTCCGATTACCGGATGAATAAAATAATTTAATCGTCCGATTACCGGATGAATAAAATAATTTAATCGTCCGATTATTCGGATGACTAGATAACCTTTTAACACTAAAGCTAGTTGGGTTGGACTAAAGCAAAGGGGGCGCAGGACTTATAATGACACCAACTCCATCAAAAATTTTCTAACACCTATTTATTATTGTTTTATCGTAAAGATTACGCTAATATAAGCATGTTTTATAGGAACAACTTTTCTCTAAAATCAAAAATGGCCGAGATATTCGCCCTCAATTCATTAGGTTAGGTTAGCCCTTAGGTTAGGTTAGGTTAGGTTTCTTAAAAAAAAAAACTACACAGAAATAGGAGCCCCGCTTCGCGGGGCTCCGTCGACGCGCAAAAAAAAAATCAAGTTTAGGTTAGGTTAGCCGTTAGGTTAGGTTAGGTTTCTTAAAAAAAAAAACTACACAGAAATAGGAGCCCCGCGAAGCGGGGCTCCGTCGACGCGCAAAAAAAAAAATCAAGTTTAGGTTAGGTTAGCCGTTAGGTTAGGTTAGGTTAGGTTAGGTTTCTTAAAAAAAAACTACACAGAAATAGGAGCCCCGCAAAGCGGGGCTCCGTCGACGCGCAAAAAAAAATCAAGTTTAGGTTAGGTTAGCCGTTAGGTTAGGTTAGGTTAGGTTTCTTTAAAAAAAAACTACACAGAAATAGGAGCCCCGCGAAGCGGGGCTCCGTCGACGCGCAAAAAAAAATCAAGTTTAGGTTAGGTTAGCCGTTAGGTTAGGTTAGGTTAGGTTTCTTAAAAAAAAAACTACACAGAAATAGGAGCCCCGCGAAGCGGGGCTCCGTCGACGCGCAAAAAAAAAATCAAATACCTACGTGTGCCCTCCTCCCCCCTCTCCTCCCCCCACAAAAAACCTATAATACGTGCGGCAGTTCTCTAAAGAAACCCCGATAACCTAACTATATAGATAAATAGATGTTATCGGACGATTAAATTATTTTATTCATCCGGTAATCGGACGACTAATTTATTTTATTCATCCGTTTAGCGGACGACTAGCGCTGTCCTAATAAATATGATCACAACGAAAAAAAAATCGTTCGTAGCATTGACTAGGTTATAGTTATAAATTTATAAAGAATAGGTTATAGTTACCTAAAACAGACCTAAGTGCTTAAAATAAAACTTCTGTAACATCATTTTAACTAATGATATTATAAGTAAAAAGGTGTAGATTATAATTAGCCACAATTTACTTCAGTTCTCTTTTTCACGATAGTTAATCATGCCATCTCTCTTTGACATCTAATCGTGTGTGCGTTAGTATGCCGTGTTTGAAGAACAAATGTTGTGTTGGTAACCTATCTACACATTTTTACTTACGGCCTTACTAATAAAAAGTTAAACAATGGATAAATTTTTACCATTTTCTACCATAGCTGTGTCCTGCTCTTGCTCACATGAAACGTCAATCACAAAAACAAGACAGGTTATTGCAATAACTAATCCATTGCAAAGCGAATGGGTAACATTTTATTAGTAAGACCGTTATAATAATATTATTGATTTTAGGGCTAAAGGTTTGCACATAAGTGCTTATTTGAATATTTTATTGACTTATGGTCAAAACAGCAAAAGCTAGTATAGGTATTAGATCATCATAATTTGATAAATCTATTACCAAATCTCAAAGAAAATGTGGATTGAAATTAAAATCAATGTTTTTCCATTGAGTTAGTTTTTTTATAGAAAAATATTTTTATATGTATTTTTTTAGGTTTTCTAAATCTGAATGATTTGATTCAACTAATTTACGATTTTATATAACGAAACGAATAAATTTTAAAATCTCATTAATGAAAGCTCTAAAATTTTGACACATTTGGTTAGAATTATTTTTCCACATCAAATTAAAAATCGTACCACATATTTGTTACCATAGTTTTGAAGTTATTAAACTTTTTTTTTTAATTAAATTTAGATTTTTTACAACATTCAACTTTATAATTTACTTTTCACATCTTATATACATAGAGAAAAAGTTTAAATTCCATCAATCTCAATTTATATTGTTTCCTATTGTAGTTATTTTAATAGTACATAGCAGTACATGCAAATAGTGAAGTTGTGTTATGATAAGTGTCAATATTCAATTAAATATAAACTGAATACACTATTGCCATTTTTAACGGCACGAACTATATTTATAACTACCCATTTATCAGTCGCTATAGGAACAGAAAATTTGGCACAGGCAAAAACTGGAAGCATATAGTTTAACTGCTTAGCATTATTTAAAAGCGATTTGTAAATAATTTCACAAATATAAACCTTTTTTTGCCTACAGTACAGTCCGCAAAAAAACCTAATAAGTCTTGATTTTTTAGTTTACTATCTAGTCTAGTGCAATAAAGCTAGAAAAATGGATTCATGTAAAATAATATGACGATGAGTTAAAAAAGTTAGTTTGATTTGCAGCCATAGATTAAAAATACATATACGATTCAGGCAAAGTAATGAAGAAATACACTACTTACATATGAACATTTTTTTTTACTTTTAATATATAAATGTCAATAGATTAAACTTGGCTGTCAGGATATGCTTAAGACGATGGTAACATTACATACAAGATTTTAGAAAAAACGTCGATTTACAACAACTAACGATGGATGGATTTCATATAATATATTTTGCAAATTATATTTACAAAGCTTATTTCGTACAAAATATATGCATTTTAACTTACAAGCCTCTTTAAAATTAAGACAGATTAGCGATTTGGTTAAAAAAAAACAGTCGAACAACCATAATTGTATACTGTCTCGAAATTTGCTGAACTAAATTATTTACAAACGCATGTACTTTAGAAATAAGAGGTAGTGTTTATGAAAGCTACGTAAACGAAACGATATATTTACAACGAAAACAAAAAAAAAACAATTAAAATTACACAGTCGCAAAAAAATGTACTACAATTCGTCTAAGTAGGTACATCGTGAGCAAAATAAAAACAATGTCTTTTCGATTGCACAACGTGGGAAAAGCGCGCCAACTGACAGATTAGCTGTCAAATTTGACACATCGTGACAAACGTGACATTTGATGTGTCAAATTTGACACGTCACAGTGACGTATCACTGACGTCACTATTACAACTGTCAGATTAACGCGCCAACAGCAAGAAAAAGGCGCGAACGAACAATTCGAACTTAGATTTTTTTCAACTTGACCCTGGCAGTCTCCGCTCATTGCCATAACCGAAAAAAAAAACTTCGATCGTTCCGCGCGAGCTGTCAAATTTGACAGTTCAAAACGTCATCATCACGAGCAGATACAGGGCGTTCGCGGCCGATTTCAGAACGTAAGGCAGTCGTCGTCAAGCGCTGTCCTCTGGGCGTTTGTCGCCTTTGCGCTTGTTGAGTTTCTTCTTTATATCTAGTAACATTTGCTCGAACGACATGTCGTCGTTGCGCCGTGGCGGTATGGCGGCTTGGCCGTGGAACGCGCTCTCCGTGTATTTCGCTTCGAGACCATCTGTTTTTAATTAATGTTTTGTATTAGTAATGGATTTAATGATAATATGTAGCGGAATCTGTGTTAGATTTTAATGATTTTTAGCAAAGTACTTTTATAAAATTTGCTATATGAACATTTTTTCAAACATGTAAATTTTTGAACATACAGTAATTCATTTGGATGTAAATAAACGTGATAATAAAATTTAATTAACTTTATTGTAAAAAAATCTTTTATCAAATTTTAATATAACCCAACCACCTATGTTACTATTCCATGAATTTAACACAATTTGTGTGAATAATAAAAAAAAATTCAATAACCTTAACAGAGTAACAAATATCAGCTAATAATTATACAAAATTACATGAAATAAAAAACAAATAATTACCCAAATCCGCATAGCTCTGTCTACAAAACGCCCGCCGGCCGCCAAAGCCGACGTCGTACTGCGGGAATGTGGCCGCCGCCTCCACCGCGGACCACGCGTCGCGCGGCCGCTGGTATGTGACGAAACCGTAGCGGGAACTACGATAAAATGGACCTTATTACAAGTAATTAAGGACGAATTTACAAAGCACTTACTATTTATTATAATATATTTATTATATTAGCACGAACTGTGGTGGAAGATTCAACCTTATTCCCAGTTCTTAAGAGTCGAATTTACACAGCATTTTCATTGTGACGTGTGATGGGATATTTCAACCTTATTTCAAGGACTTAAGGACGGTTGTACAAAGTACCAACGATTTGGAATTGTGATGGAATAAATTCAAGTTTATTTCAAAAACTTAAAGACGGGTTTGCTTAGTACGTATGGATGGGAATTGTGATGGTATATTCAACCTTATCCGCAGGACTTAAGGACGGTTTTGCAAAGCACAGATGATTTTGAATAACCTTAATCCCATGTATTAAGGGTGAATTTACAAAGCATTAATGATTGTAATAGGGCAGCCGCCGCCTCCACCGCGGACCACGCGTCGCGCAACCGCTGACGTGACGAAACCGTAGCGGGAACTGTGCCAATTTATACCTTATTATTAGTACTTAAGGACTAATTTAACGTAGCAGGAGCTGTGCCTGGAATATTCAACCTTATTCCCATGGCATAAAGTAGAATTTAACGCACTGAATTTACAAACCAAATAACTTTGGTTCAACTTACAAAACCAGAATCACTAGGACCTTTATTGCAATGAGTTACAGTCAAATTTACAAAGCAAGAATGATTGTGAATCGTCATCAAATATTAATATAATTAATATAACCTTATTTCAAAGACTAGGATGCTTTTGCAAAGCAACAATGATTGTGAATTGTGATGAATATTCAACCTTATTCCCAACACTGAAAGTCGCTTTTATAAAGTACTTACAGTAATCTAAAATTAATAATGCGCATGCAGATCTTCGCTAATTATCGTATTTCAAGAAACACCCGAATCACCCCGAATCATTGAATCGTAAGTGCCCTAAACAATGCACTTGCATCTTGCACCTTGTTCAAAAGAAATAGGAGTCAATTCAGAGTCATACACAATCGAAAACAATTCAGGCGATAGGTGACGGTAGCCTGTCAGTCAAAAAATTCAATATAATAAATCCGTCAGTCGTCTTTATATATTGGTGGCGACCGCACGTATTATCTCTGTATGGAATTATATAGAGCTGCTGTTACATACCCTTCTTAGTTTTGTTTCAAAGTTGAATTTTCCGATAAAATGATTATTTACACAGGTAGCAGATAGCAGTGGGGAAAGTGAAAATTAATAAGAGCATAATGAAAGTTCTGATCATTCTACGATATCAGAAATAGAGATAATCCCTGATTCTGTAAATCCTTTGGACTGAGATTTTAATGATTAGATTTCTACAATTTAAATGTAAACCAGTGTTTGAAAATCATTTTTTAAAATATAAACTTTGTCTTATTTTAACCTTCCATACATCCATCATTACGCCAGCTTCAGTAAGACACTTTAATAGTTCTAAGTATAGAATTTTCCGAGTAAATAAATACAACAAATATATATTCGCAATCGAGTGGCTTATCCTCGCTATTAACTTACATTGAATTATCGAAACAAATTTCGTTACTTATCTCTTTTACCATAAAATCACAATAAAACTCATAATTCTAAATAAACTATGCATGAAGAAAATACATTTAACCACTCTATATACATATCATTTTCGGAGGCTCGGGGAATATGACAGTTGCCGAACAGTGACGAATTTTTCTATGCGCATTATCAGTTTGGGAGTACTGTACTATAATAATATATTATCGAGAACTATGATGGAATATTCTACCTACATTACAAAGAATTAAGGACAGTTTTCGTAAAAGTACGAATGGTTGGGAATTGTGATGGATATTCAGCCTTATTCAGTTGATTTAAGGGTGGATATACACCGCAAGAATAATAGTGAATTGTGATACATTAATACTTCCTTAGCTGTGATAGAATATTCAACTTTATTCATGTAAGTTAAAGTCGTATATACAAACCTAGTTTTTATTAGCTTCAATAGTTATATTTGAGTAGTGTTTATGTAAAACACGGAATTAAACTATTTTAATGGAATTAAAACAGTGCAGAGTGGCAGTTGTAAGAGCTAATTTTATTACGAACATAATTACCGAAGAGATAGAAAAAAATTGTAATTCCAAAAATATATTTTATAAGTAAAGAAATGTTTTATTCACTCACCCATCCTCCTTACTATGCAGCCTGACTTCAGTGACCGGGCCGAATTTAGAGAATTGACTCCGTAACGACGACTTAGTTATGTCCTGCTCTAACCTTCCCACAAACACTATCCGTCTCTCTTCCACTGGTGTGTTACTCTCTCTGGAAATAAGGAATAATAATTTATATTTTATTATCATCAAGTACTTTGCAATTTATGGAAAAATGGAAATAAACGAATAGTAATTTCACATTAATCAAGATTCTTTTTTTATATTATTACTAGCTTTCCGCCCGCGGCTTCGCCCGCGTTTTCAAAGAAAAACCCGCATAGCTCCCGTTCCCGTGGGATTTCCGGGATAAAACCTATCCTATGTGTTAATCCAAGTTACCTTCTATATGTGTGCTAAATTTCATTGTAATCGGTTCAGTAGTATTTGCGTGAAAGAGTAACAAACATCCATACATCCATACTTACAAACCTTCGCCTTTATAATAGTAGTAGGATATATTATTTACATTAGGTACCAATTATAATCTTTTTATAAAAATGAAGACAAAGAATAAAACTTTTTTCCAGTGAACTTTACCATTTTTATATTTGTTTATTTTATATTGTCAAAGAATTGAGTATTATATTTGTCCTGCTATAAAAAATAGACTTTTAAAACATAGCTATAAATGATTTTATGTTTTCCTCAAATGTAATTCAATATTAATGAAATATAATAATATCCTTGAAACATACCTATCTTCAGAGCTGAACGATTTCCTGTAAGTTTTCTTCGTGGAATCATTTCTTCTGAAAATGCTTAACGATCTTCGAGACTTAGATGATGATGCACTTGAACTTGAGCCTGAAGACGAACTATAAAGAGAACATCATTTTAATAATTTAATTAAGCTTTTATACAAATAAAAACAAAAAAATAACAATATATTATGGAGGCATCTCAATGACAACTTACCGTTATTAATAACCTGTAATAACATACCAATATCAGGCTTAAATGAAAAATATTGGCGCTACTACCGCCTAATAATGATTGGTTAATAGACGCTTACGAAAATTTCGTGCATTATGATTGGTCAATTTACAAATGTAATGGCTAGTTAGTTACCTACTATTTAGGTTCTACTTATGCTATTTGGCATAGCAAAGCAAATAGCAAAATCGACTGTATTCTGTTAGAACAACATTCCAAATTCGTAAAGCCGCCACCCAAACACGTAAGTCTTAATTTTACCTTGAAGAAGTGGACGTGTCAGAACTTTCAGACACTGTCGGTTTTCTTATCGGCGGCGTTAACGATTTCGTCATTTTCTTTTCGGCAAATTTTTGCGGACTAGGCTTCTTTTTAATTGGGCTTTTAGATTTAGTTTCAGCATACCTAGATCTTGAGCGAGAGCGGTTAGAACGGTAATCTCTGCGGATGGAGGGAGACCGCCTAGATCGGTATGGTGACCTAGACCGTCTTTTTCTTCGGTACGGCGAGTCAGACCGTCTGTAGCGCCTGAACCTTGTGCGAGATCTTGATCTGGTGCGACTTCTAGAACGTTTCCGTCTGTGGCCGCGTGAATGCGACCTAGACCGTCTGTATTTAACTTCGTGTCTATCTTTCGACCGGGAACGCGTCTCTTTGATCGGTGATTTCTCGCGTTTCGCCTCAGCTTTGTGCTTCACTGTTTCTTCTGGTTTCACCGCGACTTGCTTTCTCACTGGGCTTCCATCGCTCGACATTGACATGTCACTGTCGTTTCTCTTACGCGGCGATATTGATTGCTCTTTAACCTCTTGTTTATCAACAACTTCAACTGTCAGTGGAGTGAACTCGACTGTAGAATCTGTTTGAATATTAATAGCTGCTGATTCTGGCCTCTTTCTATTCTTTTCCAAATGTAAAATAACTTTGTCCTCGCCGTGTTCAGCTTTTTCGTCGTAATCACGCACAATCGCCGGTTTCGTAAATTTGAATTCTTGTTTATGGACTGGTGACTTAGGCTTATGTTTTTGTTCCACGGTAGTACTATTTTGTACGACTGTAGGAGCTTTTTTCATCACGACATCTTGAATGCTAGCGAAAAGCGAATTGCTCGATATTTTCGTATCAACTTGTTTTCCAACGCTTTTTAAAGTAGCCGTGATGTCTTTGAATCGTTCTTCATCTATTTTTATATCTGCAATTTTGTCTTCAGCTGAATTTCTTTCATCTTTGACAGGGTCGAAAACATTATGTTTGAGTACTGTATCGGATTTTCGTATTTTGAAGTTAATTGTCGCCTTACTCTCCTTTGGAGGAGAATGTGTTTTTTGCGGTTTAATTTCGTGTATAATTTCTGTTTGTTTGAACATATTTTCATCTGTGTTGGTACCAACACTGACTAAAATAATTTCATCATAATCTTTTGATGGTGTTTGAATTATTTCATTTGCTATCGGTATCGGTATTATGGGCTCTGTAGACATGCCAACAATTTTCAACATTTCAGCATCACTGATCAGAGGTTGTAGTTCAAGATTCTCAACTTTCGGTATTTTACTCATAACAATATCCTCATCTCTCTTTCGCATAGCTTCAGCCTTTTGTTTTTTGGTGTTCATCAGAATTTTCCTAGAAGCTTCTCTTATAGGATCAAAAACTTTCTTTGGACCTTCAGAATTCTCAGTACCCTTAGAATTAGCTTCATCACTATTAGATTTCTGACTAATTACTGCTTTCGTAACTTTATCCAAATTGATGTTGCAAGGCATTTCAGGGAATATCGCTTCTGGGCTTACTTGAGCCGAATTATTGTTTGAGCTTGCCCCACGACGTAACTTATACTCTTGGAGATTTAGTTTTTTCTTCTTTTGTGGCTGCTCAGTTTCAACAACAACATTCAAGGGCTCCATAAGTGATATTTTAGTATCATCATCGTGACTTCGTTTCTCAGACTTCACTGGAATATTCTGAGGCATTTGCATGTCTTTTTTATCTGTAAATAAAGCAGCATAGAAATCCTCCGGCTTGGATTCTTCTTCCTTAACTTTGACAATGACTGGTTCAGGTTCCACAATATTTTTTGGTTGCTCCACCAATTTTGTTGTGGTAACCACATTTTCAATGTTATTTACAACTGGTTTTTCATTAACACTACTAGATTTATGCTTTTCTATAATTTTTATTTTATGATTGTCCTTAGAATCACAGTTTTTAATTATAACTTCAGACTTATTTTTAATAGTTAACTTAATGCTACCATTAGAATTTTGACTACTTGCAGTATCACTTGCTTTAGAAGCACTTTTCACCATCACAGAACCGTTACTTTTATTATCGACACTATCATTCGAACCAAAATGCACTGGGGATACTTTTTTACGATAGTTTATGTTTGGATTTGGTTTGATTGTCTGTTTAGCACTAGTCTTCTTTTTAATGTCACTATCATCGTCACTAGCACGACTCACGTTCACAAGTTTATTTTTCTTAATGTCATTGTGCTTTTCACCTTCCTCATCACTACTCTGGTTGTATATTATTTTCTTATTTTTACAGGATCTGTGCCTTGAGCTCAGTATCCTGTTATTACTTGATAGAACTTCAGGTTTTAACAAACTCCGACCTCCCTTTATATTTGGTAGACTGTGCCTTTTTTTCGTGGAGCAATAGTCATGGTCAGAATGAACAGGACTTGGAGATCGTCTAATTGTTGAATTAATAGTCGACGGCATCTGTAATAAATGAAAGAAAAAATAACAAGTTCCTTTAACGTTTTAAAAGTAACTTGCCATGCAGGTGATACTTACCAAAATTTGTCTCATCTTATTTTTGTTCAATTGGACTCCTGCGTCCTGTAAGCGCATGCCATTTGTTAAACTGGTGGGAGCTTTAACTTTTTGCTCGTTCACATTTACAACTGGTGTCTTGTTCTTAGTATTCAACTTCTCAGTTGCTTCAAACTGTTCAAGTAGCGAATTTAAATTATTCGCCTCCAGAACCGGTATGACGGTTTCATTGCATGATTCTATGTCGACAAAATCGTCTTCGGTTTTTACGTCATTTTCCTTTTTGACACTCGTCTTTTCTATACAAAAGTCGAGTACTCGCGGGGGTTTCGTCGTAATAGCTTTCGGTGGTATTGCTGGTTTTAAAATAGGTGATTGTTCAATACTACTTATTATTGATTCAATGGGCCTATCTATTTCCATATCTTGAGGACACAGATCGTCTTCCTCTTTAACAGCATTAGCAGTTGATGTTGTTGTTGCACTGTTTGGCGTAATAAGGAAACTATTAACATCTTCCTCCGTCAGTGCTCTAGGTATATCATCACTCTTTGAACTAATGTGTGATTTATCCTTATCATTCTCAACGGACAAGTCTGACAAATCAAGATTCAAATCCTCAAAACTTAAGCAAGTTTTAGCATCTATATCTAGGCAGATGTTGTGCATTGGCGAGTGTGGTACAGAGCATGATCTTTGCACACTTTTTAATTTATTATAAGGTATGTCTTCTAATAAATATCTCTTCAAATCTTCGATATTGGGCAGTACTTCAAGATCAGCCTCATTAAGGGGGACTTCTGGTTCCAATTCTTCTGTATCAACTGGAATATCTTTTACAGATTCAATGATTGCAGGAACAATCTCCTCCTCCACAACTTTATTTTCACTTGTATCTGCAAAGAATTCCTCTTCATTAGGGTTCACTTTTGCTATCCGAAAATCAGGATCGTTTGGTAATTTCGTTGGTATTAACAAATCTTCCACTATAGCTGGTATAGTGGGTTCCTTGACATTTTTAATGAAATACTCATCAACATCTTGTACAACAGGTTCATCTTTGACTTCCAGTATATCCTTCTCTTTATTTTCTTTTATAAAATATTCGTCGACATTTGAAACTACTGGCGTATCTAAATTTATACCTAGATTGTCTTGACATATACTGCCCTCTGAGTTCTGACGGTATCGGTAACGATTATCTGGTTCGGGATAGTTTGGTTTGTCTTCTACATTTAAATATTCTCCATCATCTATGGTATCATCGTTTGAATTTTCGTATTGTTCCTCTTGATCTTCCTCTTCTGAGGAACATTCCAGATCTAAGTCAGGATCAACAGCAAACACTTGAATGACGTCATAGTCTGCACCCTCTACTAGTGAGTTATCCTCCATAGAGTCTGCTTCCACCTCATGATCTGAAGAGTCTTGAGTCTTTTCATCAATAGATATTTCCTGTACATCTATGTTTTCATCTTCGTCTATACTTGAATCTTGACTTTGTGTTATGTTTATCTGAAAAGTTATTACACTTTCATCAATTGTTCTTTCACTACATTTATAGTACACACAGGCACACAACTTTCAAGACCTCCATATATTTATAGTTAAAATACTTGTAAAAGCTACCTTTTGATTTTGACTCCATAAATTGTTATCTTGGGGGTCCCAATATTCACCCTCATTGCTTTCCTCTTCATATTGGCTCGACGCTTGCTCCTGTGAATACTCCGGGCTATTTTGGTTACAACTACCCTCGGATGACAGTGATTCGCTCATTGAACGCATTATTTTATGACCAATAGTTCTATAACGCGCTTGATGATACATATTCAAAATATGTGACTCCATATCTGAAAATTAATTAATGTTATTAGGTATAGTTAGCTTTGAGGTGGCGCGGTGAGGATATGGAATGTTAGCGCAAAATTATAATTTGTCGAAAAATTGTGATTCGTAACACATTGCAAAAAATTTGTATACACTATTTATATCAGTAGCAAAAATTTAATGCAGTATTATTACTGTGATGTAATAAAATAAAAAAAGATATGGATGCTTTAATGGGAATTAAATCTGGGGTCTATAACAGATAACAACTGTTTATGCATATGACCTTTACAAAGTAGTCTATGAAGGTGTACAAATTGAGGAAAATTTATAAATTCAAGTTCAAGAAGTTAATTATACATTTCAAATGTAATGATATGAGAAGCAATAAGTATTTTTTTATTTATTTGTCTCTTGGTATTTATTGTAAATACTGGTTGAAATTTAAAAATAAACTAGTAAAAGAAATGACAATGTCATTCTTAACCCTTCAAAATCAGCTGACAAAGTATCAAAAAATAATAAAAAAGTATAAAAAAAAATTGAAACACCCAAATCTAAATTACTTCATCATCATCAGGGATCAACTGAATTTTATAGTCTTGAATAACTTAATAAGAGGTAATTATGATACTTAAATTTACAATTTCATTATTGTTTTATTTAAATAAATACAATCCATATAAAAATAGTTTGAATCAGTGCAGGTGGCGCGGTGAGGATATGGAATGTTAGCGCAAAATTATAATTTGTCGAAAAATTGTGATTCGTAACACATTGCAAAAAATTTGTATACACTATTTATATCAGTAGCAAAAATTTAATGCAGTATTATTACTGTGATGTAATAAAATAAAAAAAGATATGGATGCTTTAATGGGAATTAAATCTGGGGTCTATAACAAATAACAACTGTTTATGCATATGACCTTTACAAAGTAGTCTATGAAGGTGTACAAATTGAGGAAAATTTATAAATTCAAGTTCAAGAAGTTAATTATACATTTCAAATGTAATGATATGAGAAGCAATAAGTATTTTTTTATTTATTTGTCTCTTGGTATTTATTGTAAATACTGGTTGAAATTTAAAAATAAACTAGTAAAAGAAATGACAATGTCATTCTTAACCCTTCAAAATCAGCTGACAAAGTATCAAAAAATAATAAAAAAGTATAAAAAAAAATTGAAACACCCAAATCTAAATTACTTCATCATCATCAGGGATCAACTGAATTTTATAGTCTTGAATAACTTAATAAGAGGTAATTATGATACTTAAATTTACAATTTCATTATTGTTTTATTTAAATAAATACAATCCATATAAAAATAGTTTGAATCAGTGCAATTAGTTAATTAGTTATTAAAATGTGAAATTTTATGAGAAACAAATATTTATTAGAAAATATATTCCAACAATTTCTGCATTGTGTAATTCATGGTGCTGTCTATTTATTTACATGTAGAAAATGTATATATCTTTCATTCCTCTTTGCTTTAAAGTCACTTTTTATTGACCATTTTTAAAGGAACACTAAACGGGTAAATTAGTTAAAGAAATACACAGATATGTTACATTCTGTTTAGCTTATCTGTCAGTTAAAACAGCAAGAATTGATTTCACAACTCCTGGATAGTAGAAATAGCTAATCTGACAGTAAGTTTAACAAAATAAAGTATTAGAATACATGTTAAAAATTATTAGTTATATTATTAGCAAATAGTGACATCAACTCTTACTTTCAAAGTTTAATAGGCAACAGATAACTATCAAAATAAAAATATATAAAACAAAATATAACATAATTAAGAATGTTGACTCACAACAAATTATTATTGTATAAAAATTTTTTCATTCATCAACTCTCTTACTGCAAACAAGTTCTGAATTATAGTTTATTATTTCTCAGTGATATTTCAATGAAAAATTTGCATATCATGTAGATAACCTATTTATTACTGATACATAAACAAAACTAAAAATTCAATTTCAATATTATATTGTGCAATTAAAACTTTTCCTGATAAGTATATTTTACACAAAAACGTCTATTTCAAGTCACACATAATGTGTATCTTTTAATTTATAAATAAGCTGATTATATTTTATTTTTGAAGTGAAAACTTCTTTAGCGGCGTTGAGCACTTTTTCTGTAATGGGTATAAAATCTTAAACTCGCGTCAGGTGATCGAAAAAGCGTAAGACGGATACCATTCCAAAATATCAAACATGCTCAACGTTAATAATCAAGTTTTCACTTCTGCCGGCACTCCCGGAGTGCAACCCGTCTTTTTTTTATCAAAGAACTTCTAGCTGTTGCGGTCAAGCAGTAAATTTGAATATATTACATCCCTTTTTCACCCTAAATCACGTTAATTAATTTATAATCAATGGTAAATACGCAATATCTCATTTGTTTACTTGTCACCGGTACAAAATATGCAACGAAATTACCAAATAGAACATAATTATAGATATTATTATAAATATATGGATATTACCAATTCACTATCAAAATACAGCTTTAATCTATCACAAAAATAATATGTAACATTAACAGTTGTTTATTATAGTCATACAACTATAAGGTAACATGCAAAAGGCATCTCACACATGGTCCAATTATGATATTATTCTAACTGAAGAAAAAACGAACAATTGACATAATTAAGCATGTTTCACACATACAGTATGCACTAAATGTTTTCGGCTTCTTTTCTTTATAATAATAAAATGTATACAGTTATCAGTGATCAGCAGTTTCATCACGATACGGCCAGTATGAGATAGGAGTTAAAATTTAACTGTCAAAATGTGAAAACAACCTAAAAGTCATGTGATCACAGTGCATTTAAGACCTAAAGTCGTGACCGCGGGGTCTAAAACCTTTTTATTACTCCAGCTTTCGACACAGATAACGGTGATTTTGACCAGTGCAAAAAACCGCAGCAAAAAATTACACCAACGTTTGAAAGGTTAGGTCCGCTGACCGTTTCCTTTTAAAACAATAACTATGCACTAAATTCACATGATAAACACTAAAACTAGAGATTAAAGGATTTCGTTACACTAATTTACTGAAATAAGACACATTATGTAAAGGAAAATAAACAATGATATCGTGACACAAAATGCGCGCAATCCTAACCTTGATAACGAAAATGGTTGATATAAGTTTCTAGTTCAAGGTCCCGTGAAAATCGGAAAAGTCACATGAAGGCGTTACACAAACAAATCTGTAATATCATTGCAACCCGACCAGAAATCTATTTTAAGAAAACAACAGACGAAAAAAGCACTAACCTTAACAACCTCAAGTGACGGCTTTATCCATGTAATATTTTTATGGGTAATTTGCCGTAGTATGCACATAAAACACCGTCAGTAGCACACTTAAGAATCTTTTTAGCACTTTTAATCACAGCACTATCCACTAATTCTTTATTTTTTCCTAAAAAATTAACACTTCACGAAACATCACATGCTACAAACTTCACGCACGACAGCAAATTCCAATTTCTAATGTTGCCATTTCACAATCTGAAGCGTAGATGTCAATAATGCGTCAAAATTCTGCACTAAAATTCATTGATCATTCCACAACTAAGTTCCACAATATACGCTCTTAAAACAAATAAAATACTGAATTAAATATTTCGTCCATATTATACATTTTTTCTTAAATTTAACACGTCGTTAAACTTCATTTTAAAATAATTTAATTGTACATCGTGCTCAAGAAGCTTATATCTAATACACTGGAGATTTCAGTATGAACATTAACTTGTAACAAGAAAATATGACGTTGAATGACGCCTGTATGTTTTTTATCCCTTTCACACCTAGGTAGTTAGTTAGGTGTGAAAGGGATAAAAAAACATACAGGCGTCATTCAAGGTCATATTTGCTTGTTACAAGTTAATGTTCATACTGAAATCTCCAGTGTATCTATACTAATATTATAAAGAGGAAAGGTTTGTATGTATGTATCTTAGAGTATAGATAGTATCTATAGAGCGCGAACAACCAAGTGGGAACAGTAGGCATAGGTGGGAACAACACGACGTTCCCGCCGCGCGCGCTCGTAGTCGTGGTTGTGTGCTGACGAAGTGCGTTGCTCTTGATTTTTATTCATATCTAGGAATAAACATGGTGAAATGTGCAGTTATATCTTGCAAAAACGATACTTACTAGAAAATACACAAAATTTAAATCCAGTATCACATTTCATCGGTAAGTCGATTGTTATACTTATTTTTATGAAAATAAATCTAGCATCGCGGGGGTGAAGGGGAGGTGGAAGGCGGACACGCGCAGGCTCGCTCGCGCGCCTCACTGCCGCCACGTGATCGTAGTGATGTGACCTGACCAACGCTGTACTCGATATAAAGTTTACTAGAAGAACTATATTTTAACAAATTATTTATTTAACTTTAAAATTAAAACTCTTTTACAGGTAAATTAGCTTGGAGAAATTTTTGCGTTTGTAGTAGTGTATGGTCAGCAAATAAAATAAAACAACATTTTATTTTTAGTTTTTATTTTATATATATAAGGGATTTTAAATTAAACTATATGTGTTTCTCCTCTGAAAAAGATGAGACTTTATTTTAATATTTGCACATTTAACATACGTATAACTTTTACATTAACAATGTTACTAAAATGAAAAATTTACTAACCTGAAAAAGAAACGACATTTAAAGTTTAATTCTTTAGTTTGAGAAGTCAAAGGCTTGCCTCGACCATGTTTTAACACTGGAGCCATTTTGAATTAACAATATAAAGTTACAACACTTACACACAAATTAAACACTTCAACAAATATTATAACAATACAAATAATAACAACAATCAACAAATACAAAATTTAACAATTAAACTACTAGACCGGGAGATATTGACACAAAATTTCGAGTCATTTGTAACAGGATGGCGGTTCTACAGGGGTCTTAGTACGCAATGACAAAAAGAAAAACGATGGTGTGAACGCTGGTACCGGCGACTTAGTCGCGTGGGCGTTAGTCGAACTCGTCGGAAAAATAGCGAAGTCAAACAATTTGTAACACAAAAATTTTAGAATTTACCGATAGCCCATAAAAAAGAAGTAGGCGGTAGTGTTATGCCATACTTTTCCGGTGTGACTTAATGCATCTACAGACGCTCCGATTTGGTTGGTGCCAACCATCCGACCACGACCAAATCGGAAAGTGTAGAGAGCGGTCGGTCCGACATAATTATTATTAATATTGGTTTGACGTGGTCGGATGCGCCGGCGATACCGACCAAACCAACTTCCTATCCGATCCAACCAAATTGGAACGTCTGGAAGCTTTGTTCCGACCAAATCGGCTCATTCCATAGAGTAATATAGGTAATTGGCTCATTCACATTCGCAACGCCGCCGGTGTAGGACGTCAACATGAACGCCGAGGGAGTTACGGTCACCGAACGTGACATATTAATAAAATTGCTGGAACTATATAAAGACTTTCCCTGTTTGTGGGACTTAAGTAACAAAGATTACGCAAATAGAGATGCCAGAAATCAAGCGTATTTTATTATGTTAGAAGTATTAAAAAAAATTGACAGTGCGGCTACATTAAAAACCTTAAAAAATAAGTTGTAAGAGCCGCATATGACTGTAATTTTCTCTATTTCTATAGTAGAATTTAGCCCATTCTCTTCGTACTATGGTCAACTGACATATTACTCTATGGTCAACTGACAGCTGGAAGGCCAACCGTCGGACAATCTGTAGCAATGTTGGAATGGTTGCCTTGTCGGTTCCGATATGGTTGGCACCAACCAAATCGGAGCGTCTGTAGATGCTCTTACAGCCCGCCATACCGACGCGAATGTGTTGATTTAAAAAAAAACAATTCAACCATTTGTACCAGGCTAACTTTTGCACAGGTAACCATCGTCATGCAGCCATTTACGAAAATCGCCATGCCATACTTTTCGGACGATTCCAAATGGTCGCCATACCGCCGAAAATCTGCAAATTTTTTTTTTCGCCGAACCATTTACCACCCTAAATTTTTTTTTCAACAACTCCTGAATGATTATAAATAGAAGTGTGAGAATGTCATACCTGTGGGAGGTGGCGAATGTGTATAAGATTTTTTTTTTATTGTAAGATTTTATTCGTATTTTGAACGATTAGTAACAGTATGGCACTAATTTTTCCTGTAAGTTTGAGGTTCAACGAATATAAATACAAAATTTCAAAGATCTAGGTGGTGGAAATCTTCACTTATATAAATTAGTACTAAATTAATTTTTCAAGTATGGCAGCACTTTTTCCCCCTACTAGAAGTATGGTAAATATAATAATGGTCACATTTTATCAAATACTCTCCAAAAATCCAAATGCAATACTGGTACAAAAAGTTTGGCGAAAAAAAAATTTTTGCAGTTTTTCGGCGGTATGGCGACCATTTGAAATCGTCCGAAAAGTATGGCATGGCGATTTTCGTAAATGGCTGCACGACGATGGTTACCTGTGCAAAAGTTAGCCTGGTACAAATGGTTGAATTGTTTTTTTTAAATCAACACATTCGCGTCGGTATGGCGGGCTGTAAGTCACACCGGAAAAGTATGGCATGACACTACCGCCTACTTCTTTTTTATGGGCTATCGGTAAATTCTAAAATTTTTGTGTTACAAATTGTTTGACTTCGCTATTTTTCCGACGAGTTCGACTAACGCCCACGCGACTAAGCCGCCGGTACCAGTGTTCACACCATCGTTTTTGTTTTTGTCATTGCGTACTAAGACCCCTGTAGAACCGCCATCCTGTTACAAATGACTCGAAATTTTGTGTCAATATCTCCCGGTCTATACGTAATAATTATAATTTTTGAATGAAATGTGTGCTTTATGTTCTAACGGTACCAAACGACTGCACGTGGCACCTGCGGACAGCGTAAACTGGTTTATTCTGGTTTTGTGCGTGTTTCCACTTTCCACTATCAAGTGACGATTTATTTATTTGTTTTGTTTCGTAATTATTATGGTCAAATATTAATTATGAAACAAATTATTATGGACACGATATTTTATTGTTTCACGGTAGTCGTCTTGTCGTTTGCTCAAGGACGTGAAATTGAATGATATATTTTTTTTTTATAAAGTCAAAACCATATTCTTTAAAATAAAAACTTGTTTTTATTGAAAACAAAAGTGTTGCTAGGAATAAGTATAAAATTAAATAGTAATGTTAGGATATCGAAACATTTTTGTATAGGCCAGAACGATATAGTGGAAACGCGCTCTAAGATCTGAGTAATATACACACCACTACATATGCAAAAATTTCTCCAAGCTAATTTACCTGTAAAAATGTATTATAAATAAATTTGTGGTGTGTTTTGTATGATACACTTTCTAATATTATGAATGCGAATGTATTATAGTGTAAATGTAAAGTATGTAATGTTACGATATATTTTCTGAACCGCTAAATTGATTTTGAAGATTTTGATAGTAGAATGGATAAAATTAAATAAAAAAATTATTAATATTTATTATATTATCATTTTAAATTATTAATTATTTCTTATTGTTCTTTAACATTTTTAAAACATTATTTTTATTGTTTGATTTATTATTAAAGAAATAGCACTAAACCCGATCTTTTATTTTATTAACTTTATTATTTAAAAAGTACTCACGTTTTTCTGATATTCCAATTAAACATATTTTTTTAAAGTACTTATAAGGAATACAAGAAATATTCAAATGGAATAAACAAACTTTATTCAGTTGGTAAACAAATTTGAAATTACATATTTATACTTTATTCATATATTTTTCCTTTAATAACTTATTGAACATAAAATTTACTTATGATACATATTTATTTACATAACTTATCGATAGTTCAACACGCAACTGATACCTACCCATCCCTATTTGTCACACACACATCTATATAGTATCTATAGCTCATCTGCCTACGATGTGCACAAAGCAATTTGTGCAATACACTCGCTCTATACTACTGTAATCTATACTCTAAGGTATGTATGTATGGTTTTCACGCATAAACTACTGGACCGATTTTGATGAAATTTGGCACAGATAATCTTTAGACCCTGAGAAAGAACATAGGCTACCTTTTATTGCGAAATATGTACCACGGGCGAAGCCGGGGCGGACCGCTAGTTAGATATAAGCTTCTTGATCGTGCTTATAAGTTTTGACATTTCCACTACAATCTGCAAATGGCATACGCGCAGCCACATGTGCACCACAATGGCACCACACAATACACATCACATTGCTGTTTGTCTAATTAATAATAATTTTGACGTGATAACGTTTTTAAAATCGTTTTAGTCGGGTGACATGTTCAGAAACTTGTGTCACACCAAAACCTCACGAGCGCGATCGCAGGTATAACGAGAGAGAGACGGAACGATCTCCCGTCTCATCTCGAGCGCTGCCACTGCATTATGTTATCACGTACACTACGACCAACGTAACTTGGCGGGCCTGAAATTCGCGCAGAAGGCTGCGCACGAACGTTTTTTAGGAACGAAATGGTGGCATGAGGCGGCGTGCGCGGGGCGGAGATCTAGGCTAGGGATTGACTCTATGTAAACACAATCAATCCCTTTATTTGATCAAATATCGCAATCGATTTTTATCGATTTGAAATTTATTGATTTTTGTTTATATGAGATACTAAACGAAATAGATTTACAGAATTAATGAATGTTGTCGTTAGTAAAAGAGATTCCGCCTTTAATAACAAAAAAAAACTAATAACATTTTATTTTCATGGTTATAACTTATAGGACTGCATGATTTAGTTAAATATCAATTATTTATAAATGATCACTACAATAACGACTGATTGAGAATATTTGAAACCTCTTATAAAATTAAATATAAATATATTTTATTATTCAATTTCAATCGATTTGAAAAAAAAAATCGATTTATCAACATCCTCAGACACGCATAGTGGACATCCCTTTTTGTTTACGTCGTATAACTTCGTGCATATTCGGCAATTCTCGGTACGCAATTATGTGTCTCAGTCACACGTTAACATTGGTGTCGTGTTCATGTCGCTATCTCTGTCTTGAGTACCGGCGGTTACAAAAGTTTTCGTTGATCGTTTTTATTTGTTAAATCTTATTATTATATTGTTAAGAGTTTAGTTTTAAATTTGGTCGTATTATTCGCGAACAAAGATGCCACCAAAGCATAATAATATTGTTTTAAATCGCCAGGTGAGAAAAATAATATTTGATTTAACGCAGTATTTAAAAAAAGAAAAATATATATATCGAAAGGTGAGTGAATCCTGAATTCATTAGGTTATTTTTATAGCTTTATGTCTCATAGCGGTTTGATATTTATTTTTAAAGTGAAACTTTTATTACATCGTCTCAAACTTTTTGGTCTGTGTAGCGCATGTCGCGTGTATCGCGGCTGCCGAGTAGGTATACCTACTCGGCAGCCGACCGACACGCGACATGCGCTACACAAAGCAGTGTTCGGAACCGTTCGAACAGTTTCACTTTTACCGTGGTTTCATAAAACCACACAACATTTTATTTGTACTTGGTCTCTGTATAAGGAAATTTTATACGAATTTCAGTAAAAAAAAAATGAATGCCTATAACACTTTTTTTTACGAGTGTACATGCGCGAAAGTTCGCAGAGGCTATGTTCAGGCCCGCCAAGTTACGTTGGTCGTATTGTAAACATCTCGATCGTAAACCTACAACTGTACTGTACTTGTACTTTACAAACAACCAATTTTTTATAACACATTACGATATTCTATGTAGTTAACAGTAGTAAAAAATCCATCCCGGACTGAATCCATTTTGGGTCTATATTTCCGTGCATTTTGAACGGAATAATTTCTTGTCTGTTTAAAATTAAAAAAAAATCTATTTGGAACATCGAGATAATATGTACATACTATCTCTATGATTTGGAATAAATTTGAAATGTTCGAATAACCGCATTTTAATTTTTAAATTTTAATACACGCTTGTCGATCAAAATATTCATCACATTTGCTCTGTGTTCATCACTCATTCAACGTTACCACGTTACTGAGCTAGGTACGTATTTTTGCATAATTCTCTATGATAAAATATAAAATTACAGTCAGTATGTACTTATTTAAAAAAAATCTATTATAAATTTCCACCTCCTTTTCCACGCTCAAATGAAATAATGTTGTAATATTATATGGTTAACTATAACGACGATATTTAATTAATGATAAACTAAAGACGAACGGACGAGGTAATTCTTTTTTTTTTATAAAATAAATCTTATCTAAATATACCTATTGTATGAACTTAATTGTAGAGACACATCCACAAGGATAAAATGTTGTATTCTGTTGTTGTCTAATAGTTAATACTCACATACGTTACAACGCGTTTTGCCTGTATTTTAATGGCAGGCATTACCAGTTTTATCTTTTAATCGTGCATCCAATTTTGTAACATATTATAGGCACTTCACAACACTTAACATGATCACAATCCACATATTTTATATATAAATGATATAAAACATCCTTCAATATAGTACCTACCTAGACACAAAGTTCAGGTACACCAAAAATCCAAAAAGTCGTTACACGTTGATGTTTGAAATAATACTGATTGCCAAATCCGTTTTTACCCAAAAAGGGTCTTCATTTGTTTCTATTAACAGCTTCATTGAAACAATAGGTATTTTTACCTGAACCTACGTTCTTAGAAAAACAGATGTTTGTGTCTCAAACGTCGGCAACTGATAAAATTTTTTATTGTTATCTGTAAACACGAATTATGATAGGTAAATGAGAATTACGTTAGTATTTGTAGATGTGAATTAAAGATTAGCTAGACTTTTTGACGCAAGCATTTGCTTTTTTAGAAAAAGGCGGGAGGCACATAAGTAGATCTTACTTTTATTTAGATTTCTCAATTCACGTATAATTTATTGGTTTTGCTATTCCATAATTATAAAACTAGTTTGTGCTTACGTGCTATATGCACTTTGCTAACTATAATAATTATATTTTTCATCATTATATAAATAAGCATGTAAAAATGTATTATTTTGGTTACTCATTCACCATTACTTTATCTAAATTGTAAATCTTTGTTATCTCTGTAATCCTCTTTTAAACCCAACCTATCATAAAGGAACCAGCAAAATAAGTTTAAAATTTACTCTATAGTACAATGTAAGTGTAACTCTCCGATGGCCTTACCTAAGATACAAAAAAATGTCACTAGTTTAATTAAAAAAAATGTCCTTTGTTCTAATCGACCAAATCAATGATACTTATTTGTATTATAGTATTCTGTATATTGTATAACATACTCTTCTACTAATACCTAATGTAAATGCGATAGTGTTTTTGTATGTTTGCCTTTTTGTTACGTCGCAAATGCAGATTTTATGTTATGCTTTTTTGTCTGGAAATATCAGATAGGAGGCTAGTGACAAAGGTTTCTTTCTACTGCAATAAAATATTATAAAAATTTACTCCCATAGGAAAATCCGTTATGATGCGCGTTAAAAATTACCCCTTTTGTAAATTCCGATAGATGGCGCTATATTTAAAAAGTGACATGTATGAACTATAGCAATTTTCTTTTACTACGCAACTACAGGCAAGTAGCTGTCTATAACCGTTAATATATTATGTTTTAAGATGTCGCCAAGCAGCACTGATACATTAGAAATTATAAGAGAGGAGCAGTTGACACCAGCCGACTCCAACATCTTGCATCAGGAAAATGCTGATGATGCGCAGGATTTGGTACAAGCATGTCCTTGTAAAGGTAATGTAGGCAAGAGGAATAAATTAATAATATAGTTTACTGAATTGTTTCAAAACCTGTTCAATAGTTTTTTGAAATTTTATTAAAAACTAACTACGTTACTCGTATACATTACATTGAACAACTAACAAACATAAACAAATATTATTGGCTTCGTGTTAAATAAGTATTAATTATCTGTTGTATTCAAAGAATATAATATTCTGCTCCTATTAAAAAAATAAGTAGAAAAAATGGAAGTTGGCATCTTACCTGTAAAGCAAGGATGCGAACTTCTCTTACCTTACGAATAAAAACCTTAGTCAATATGCATAAAAATTCATCATCTACAGGTCGAATAATCCATGACCTTGAAGAAAAACATCATAAAGAAATTCAGAAGTTACTTAAAGAAAAGGAAGAAGCGCTCACAGCAGATTTCCAAGAACGTTTGGAGAAAGAAATAAAGCTATTGAAAGATAGATTTGACTATATTTTACAGTGAGTAATATAATTGAAATGAATATTAGTAGATTAACAAGGTTAGCTAGTGTTGTGAAGCGCTTGTTGTGTTATGTATTTTTTAAATAACTGACGCGCCCCGTGAAATTTTACGCAAAATTTTTATATTAGTTGTCTTAGTCAGACTTATCATATTGGGATTTTTCGACATTTTTGTATGAAATATGCTTTCTCGTTGTTATTTCTTGATGTATGTTGCTTGGTAACAATTATTTATTTATTCAAATTTTTGTAATTGTTTGTATTATATCAGTTTTATCGAGTCCAGTTTTTTTCTATCAATCTTAACAAGCTTGTAGCTCTAATAATTATATTGTACGTTTTTAATTTACATTTTTTCACACAATCACTGTACCAAATAAACACAGAAATGAACAAATACGAACCTCCCACATGATGAGGGAAGCACATAGAGAAAGAAAGGAAAAGATATCGGCCCTTCAAACTCAATTAGAGTGTAAGAACTTGGCTGGTCTGATGTTTGTTATGTGCTCTGAGAGGAGGAAGAGTAAATTGGAGAAGTTGAGGATTGTTGAAGGTTATTTTAAAGCTAATATTTTGTCGAGAGAGTTTAATAATTTACCTAACATGCATTTCTTTTTGTCTTTTGTGAAGGCAAAACACAAAAAAAAATGTTAAAAATCATTTTCTTAATATTTATTTTAGATTACACAAGGTACATAAACGCCTTACAACACATTCTCTCCGAGAGTCAGGAATTAATTCTAAACCTATCTAGAGGCTACAAAACCGCCGCTAGAGTAGACCATGAGTGGAAAAATAAGATGAATAAAGTTATACAAGAGGTTAGATACACGCTTTCTGGACAAATAATTATATAATTAATACTTTACATATTATGTCTCCAAAACATTACATTCAAACAATAAATTACCAAGAATTAACGTCAAATTAATTGTATCGTCATCGAGAGTATGACGTCATTATTAGGTATAAAAAATTAGTTCCTTTTACGCACGCAGGGGCGCTTTTCAAATTCACATACTAATGCTCCCGACGACGATACGAATACTTTCATGATAGTTTTGAACTATGAACCAAAGCATTATAATCATATTATAATATAACTATACATACAGCACATACGGTAGTGTGATAATATAATCACGCGGTATTTAATAGAACTTTTCTAACATTTCATTCAATGACGACATAAATTGTCAATTTTAATGCTCCTTTTATGCTTACTTACTCTTTTTTGCAATTTTAATGCTATTTTTTTGTTATATCTATTAAAATTATTAATTTTATATCATCTAGTTCCAAAACTTTGTATACCATTATGCGGGTGGAACTCCCGAGACGAACCAATATTTTTTCGATCTACCCTCACTTATGCAAACAAAAGCTCCTATACAAGATGATCCTAAAGAAGATCCTTGTGAAATTGAAGAAAAAAATGAGGAAGGTTAGTTTTATATTGTTTTTTTTTTTTTATCTGGTATTAATAGTTATTATAATTTGTAAGCAATTGTGGTATTGTTAGTGTAAATAAATCAATAGTAATTATAAATTAGTATTAGAATAAGTCTAAAGAACTAAAGCGTAAGCAAAACAACGCATATAGTAATTGTAATGTAATTTTTTAATGTGTTCTGCATGCTACAGAAAAAGTGTCAAAAAAGTAAGATATTTTTCATATTGTAAATATGTTTGAACTAGATTTCCGCCCGCGGCTTCGCCCGCGTTTGCAAAGGAAAACCCGCATAGTTCCCGTTCCCGTGGGATTTCCGGGATAAAAACTATCCTATGTGTTAATCCAAGTTACCCTCTATATGTGTGCTAAATTTCATTGTAATCGGTTCAGTAGTTTTTACGTGAAAGAGTAACAAACATCCATACATCCATACATCCATACATCCTTACAAACTTTCGCCTTTATAATATATATTAGATAAATGAATTTATGTAGTTCTCTTAATAACAGAAACTAATGTGGCTCAAGAGAAAAATTGGTGGGAAATGCTAGATGGGGAAAACCCACCGTTCATTATTTTTGGTGATATGGCGGAGTTTCAACCTCCACAGAGGAGGGAAGTGTTGAAGAATGTTAAAGCCGCTAAAACTGCACCACCTAAATGGAAGGATTATGGTAAGTAATTTATTTAAGGTGATTGCTACGATCTGTTCCCAGCCAATGTCCCGCTAGATGGCGCTGAATTCTACATTTCTAGTTTATTTGAGTTTTTGCGTAATTGGAAAACCTTAAAGTCGTAGGAATAGTCATGGCGGTTACTAAATATTATATTTTATTGAAATATGTCATATCATTGCCTTAAAATCCACCCAATTCGGTAAAAAATTGCGTTATAACATCTGTCATTGCATACAGGGTCGTTTACACACACAGACGTATACAAAAATGATAAAGATTTAACTCTAGATGGCGTGAATCGTGAAACACAGACGTATACAAAAATGATAAAGATTTAACTCTAGATGGCGTGAATCTAAAACAAGTTTTCCATTTTTCTGTATGGGTAGACAAAACTTAAAAACGCCACCTGCTACGGTTTATATTATGAACGATTAGCTTTCCGCCCGCATTTAAAAAAAAACCCGCATAGTTCCCGTTCCCGTGGGATTTCCGGGATAAAACCTATTCAATGTGTCCAAGTTACGTTCTATATGTGTGCTCAATTTCATTGTAATCGGTTCAGTAGTATTTGCGTGAAACACACACATACACATCCTCACAAACTTTCGCATTAGTAGGAAGTAGGATTGTTATAAAAATAAAAGTTATATTTGTTGGTGTAAGTAAACTATTTTATTGTAATTTTGGGAAATAAATAATGTCAAAATTGATTACAATAAAAAGCAGTTTTATTTTATTACATTACACTATTGTTTTTTTTATCAAAACATGTATTTGAAGTAGCATATATGATATTATGCTGATCCAAGCATTTTCACTCAAAACTAATATCACTAATGATTTGTAAAAGTAAATTATTTCAATATACATTTCATAACCAACAAGTAAGAATAATTATTCATACAACAACAAATCAAAAACACTATTTACTATGGAAAAAAAACCAGGAAGGTGAAAAACATATTTACGATTTCGATGCACTCGACTTTTAGTAAAATAATAGGTAAAAATATTATTTGACTGGTTGATTTCACCCAGTGCAGAGGCCAGAGGCGGCTCGTGACAAAATTGTATGGGTGTTCACTTGAAATAAAACAACGAAAATACAATAGCGTAGCGGGATAATTTATTACAAAAAAAAATGAGCACCACATTTTATAAATGTCTATAACACTAAAAATTACAAAGGTAAAAATTACAGGTAAATTAGCTTGGAGAAATTTTTGCGTTTGTAGTAGTGTATGGTCAGCAAATAAAAAAAAAACAACATTTTATTTTTAGTTTTTATTCAAGTATATAATATTAGTATTATTAATATTTTATTAGTTCCAAACATTACAAGCAGTGCCGATTTTTACTTCAGTGAAGACGTGTATGAATTAGGTGTTCTCCGGCCAAAAATGTAAACCACGGTAAAAGTGAAACTGTTCGAACGGTTCCGAAAACTGCTTTGTGTAGCGCATGTCGCGTGACGGTCGGCTGCCGAGTAGGTATACCTACTCGGCAGCCGCGATACACGCGACATGCGCTACACAGACCAAAAAGTTTGAGACGATGTAATAAAAGTTTCACTTTAATAACAAACAATAACAACAATAACAAACAATAACAACAATCAACAAATACAAAATTTAACAATTAAACTACGTAATAATTATAATTTTCGAATGAAATGTGTGCTTTATGTTCTAACGGTACCAAGCGCAGCGACTGACGCCGGACTGCACGAGGCACCTGCGGACAGCGTAAACTGGTTTATTCTGGTTTTGTGCGTGTTTCCACTTTCCACTATCAAGTGACGATTTATTTATTTGTTTTGTTTCGTAATTATTATGGTCAAATATTAATTACGAAACAAATTATTATGAACAAGATATTTTATTGTTTCACGGTATTCGCCTTGTCATTGGCTCAAGGACGTAAAATTGAATGATATATTATTTTTTTTATAAAGTCAAAACCATTTTCTTTAAAACATAAATCAGAGTATTGCTAGGGATAAGTATAAAATTAAATAGTAATGTTAGGATATCGAAACATTTTTGTATAGACTAGAACGATATAATGGAAACGCGCTCTAAGATCTGAGTAATATACACACCACTACATATGCAAAAATTTCTCGAGACTAATTTCACTGTACACTATTGTTTGTTTTTATCAAAACATGTATGTATTTGAGTAGTTAGCAGCATATAATATTCTGAATTTCTGATCCATGCCTATTCACTCAAAACTAATAACACTAATGATTTGTAACAGTAAATTATTTCAATAGGTATTTGAACATTTCATAACCAACAAGTAAGAATAATTCGTATACAAGATACAATAACAAATCTAATACACTATTTATTATTTTAATATATTTCATTATGTGAAAATAACCAGGAAGGTGAAAAACATATTTACGAAAACAAAGTAACATATGGTTTTGCAATAGCAAAAAAAAACTTTTTTTTTCCTGATAGCTAATAAGCTATCAGGAAAAAAAATCGTATTGGAACAAAAGAAGGATTGTAACTGAATTAGGTAATTAGGTATGTTTGTTTCTGGGTGCACCGTTTTCGACGACGCGACGGCCGACGCGTGACGTAAACGGAGTAGGTACCTACTTTGCTAAAACAAACTAAGTAATAAAATTGTGTGTCTGTCTGAAAATTCGCTAAAGCATATTTTACCAATGTTTGCAAGTTTGTGATTACTTTGATAGTTTATCGATTTATAATAATTGTATACTTATAATTATCATTGTTTAAAAATATTCAAACACAATATGATATAGGTACTGATTTATCACTGGTTTCAGTGATGAACTGATGAGTCAATGTTAGCCACTATACTTTCGTCATACGTGTGTATGATTGATGTGATTTGCAACGTGGTGATATTTCAGAAAAATCACGGGTCAAATTGTCCCACCGAAAATATAACTGCGTTATAAGAATAACTATACCTACGATAAATTATACATAATACAATATAGTCTCAAATGCATACTAGTGAAATATTTTATTTGAATCAATAAAATAAAAAAAATAAAAAATAATAATAATACAAAAATAAATTCACAACACAAGAAAATCCGCGCGCAAATCATAGCGCGTGACAATGAAATCAAGAACTTTCGAGCCGACGCGACGCGGACGACGAAGGAGCCTAACAAAAGTACCTACAATCATAGGCGGCTCGTGATAAAATTGTATGGCCGTGTTCACTTGAAATAAAACAACGAAAATAGGTACCTACAATAGCGTTAGCAGTACAAAAAAAATGAACACCACATTATAAATGTCTATTTATACACTAAAAATTATAGAGTATTTCAAAACGAATTCAATTATTATTTAGCAATAATTAGAAAATCCCCGAATTTGCATTCGTGATCGTATTCATAGTGTTTGTCTACACTAATATTATAAAGAGGAAAACTTTGTTTGTTTGTTTGATTGTAATGAATAGGCTCATAAACTACTGGACATTTTACCAATGTTTGCAAGTTTGTGATTACTTTGATAGTTTACCGATTTATAATAATTGTATACTTATATCATTGTTTAAAAATATTCAAACACAATATTATATAGGTACTGATTTATCACTGGTTTCAGTGATGAACTGATGAGTCAATGTTAGCCACAATACTAATCACTTTCGTCATACATGTGTATGAACTATGATTGATGTGATTTGCAATGTGGTGAAATTTCATAAAAATCACGGGCCAATTTTTTGTTTTGAATCACACCCAAAATACATATATTACTAATTGCGTTATTAGAATAATTAATTACTATACCCACGATCAATTATTACAATTTACAATATAGTCTCAAATGCATACTAGAGAAATATTGCAATTTGAATCAATTAAAATGCATAGCATACAAAAATAAATTCACAACACAAGAAATTCCGCGCGCAAATCATAGCGCGTGTCAATGAAATCAAGAATGTAATTTTATATCAAGCCGACGACGACGCCGAACTAAAGTACCTACAGTACCATTTACCTTCAGTGTACAATACAGTTTACAGACCTACGACGGACGAACAATAATGAGTAATAAATTGTTTACAAAAAAAAACATAGTTTCTAAGGTCATTAGTTTTATTTTATTTTATTGTTATTTTCTTTGAACGATTGGAAATGAAATTACTCAATTATTACACATAGAACTTTGATTTATTAGAATTATGCGAATTATGTATAAGATAACGAACGCGAATGCACGACATCTAGCGCGTCAATGTCTAAACATCGCCATTCGTTTAGACATTGACGCGCTAGATGTCGTGCTTTATGTCGTGTTTCGCTTGGCAAAAGTCACGCACACTACTGTAGAAGTGTCAAATTTTGCCGGTATTTCACTGTTGTTTTTCTAAGTAAATAATGTAAGTTATTGATTAAAAAGGTCGAACGCGGACACATTTCATTGTAGAGAAGTGATAAAATGATTAGTTTTAAAGAAATAGTGTCTGTGTTAAGTGTTTAGTCGTCATCAAAAATGTATGGAGGGACGGTCGGAACATCCACCTTAATTAATTATGTTGCATGCATGCATTTCTAAAATAAAACTTGCGTAAGTGTGCCAAATCATAGTATAAATATGACTCACGAAATATGACTTTTATTTGTGAAAGCAAAAAAATAAAGAAAGAAAGAAAATACCTTGATTTTAATGTTAAAATAAAATAATTTAGGCTTTTTACTTGAATTCAAACCGATATGACATTTTTTTTTTATTTTATTAGACTTGTATTAGATTTAAGCTACTGGACCGATTGACTTGAATTTTGTGAATAATTTCATGAGTATTTTAAATTTTTTACTCCGGGCAGAAATTGGGAAATTTTAACTTCGTATACAAATGGGGAGGTTTTACTCCAAGCGGGTAATTTTAACAATAATATATTTTAGCTGAATATTTTTCGAATATTTGCAGTATTCAGCGATATGTTCCTGCATTCGAACTGTTTGCATCTCGATACGATAAAAGATGAATATGTAAAGCATCAACCCACTGGAGCTAAATGGGAGTGCCAGAATGTACAGACAGAAAGACAGTCGTTTAGATTTGGTGTAAGTTATATTAATTATTATGTATTTAATGAAAATTATAATAATGTTAGATATGATTTAATATTTTGTCGCATGAATAAATTTCACTTGAGATACCGATGGCAATTTGCCAGCGACTTCAATAAGGAAAAAAGAAGAGGTCTCAGTTCGACTGTATTTTTTGTGTTTGTTTCCTAAGAGCTTTCGACTGGGTGAACCGATTTTGATGATTCTTTTTTATTTGAAAGCTGGTGTATCTCATGTTGTTCCAATGATATTTCTAGTTCTGACATTTTGGAGGCGTTTTAGTTTTTTGTTAAAAATAATTATCAAAGCCTGTGATTATGCCTTGATCAGACGTTGTTTATTCAATGTTCCACCCAACTACCCTCACTTTTTCAAAATACTTTGCTGTCAATTGGCTACTACTACTACAGAATAATATTTCACAACCCGTAGGTAATAACCTATATAATTAAAAAATAATAATAATTCATTTAATTTATTAAATAATTTTAACAGTCAGACATAAGTCACCATCGACCCACTGCCAGTGTGGATGTGCGAGGTACAATGGGCTCCATATTAAAAATTATGTAAGTAACCTTAGTTATCGCTAAACTTTAAGTAACAGTGGGTAGCACAAAAATAAATTTGGGCCCTAAAAAGATTGCTCAATCGTTTATATGAGATGTGTTTTTCCTTACATTCTAATACATTTTGCGAATTCATTTTCAAATATTTTTATCAAATACCAAAATCGTCACCTTAGTCCATGACGTGACGGTATTGCCATGACGAGACGTTGAAATTTTATTCGCAAAGCCCTTAAAGTAGTTTCATTTCAAAAATTTCAAACAATATTTTAGCACCTCAAGCGTATTGCCTCAAGCTATAACAAAAGCTACATTACTTGGTGCAAGGGATTCTATGGAAATTGCTTCTACTACGAGACTGGTATGATCATGTACATAAGTACTAACGTTTTAGAGTTAATGTATTCTAGGATTCTGATGTTGTAGATTCCCTTCTTTATTTGTTTTTATTTTTATACAGGGTGTCCCACTGTTGGTATACTAAGCTCAAAGGAAGTTTTGCATACGCTGAGTACGTAAAAAATACTTATAAAATTCCAGACGCATTCTTTTTTCCAATAGATGAATTCTTAAAACTCTATGTGTACACACCTAACAAGCAACCCGCCCAACTTTGCCACTAGCACGTGAGCTATCGTTTAAGATTATGTTTTCATAGACAAAATGCTCACATTAGCGAAGCGGTATATGCGGCTGCGCGAAGCTGGAGAAGAAAACATGTATTTTCAGGAAAAATTAAGCAAAAAATTTTTGACGTCATTTTTTTGTTTAAGTATTTTTTACGTTATCAGTGTATGCAAAACTACAAGTCCCTTCGCGCTTAGAAATTAGTACACCAATAGTGGGACACCCTGTATAATAGGTATCAAGTTGAGTGACAGAACTAATCTAGAATCTACCTACTATTTTTTTTAATTCCTGATTTAGTTAGTATCCATGTCATATTTAAATTCCTTTCTTAATAATTATAAATCATAATTTCCTAGTAAGAAAATATATTTTACAGCGAGAAAGGCACAGACAGTCAACAGAACCGGCAAAAGTTGTATTGAATGTTGGAAAAAGGATTGTAAGTTTTAATTTTCACTTATTCAATTGATTACTATGAAGAGTAAAATTACAAAAATACTCAAATTGTATTTATTTTAAAATTTGTTGTCTATAAACTTATTGCTATTCACACATTTTCAGGATTCGCTGTTCAGTGAAATGAACGAAGAGGACCATGATGAAGAATTGCATTCTAAGTAATTACTAATTATATAAATGTTTATCAATTCATTTAAATATTTGTATTTTTTTATTAAGCTATTGCATAGCTTCTATCGCGGGCCTTGAGCGCGGGGACCGAATCCAGAAATTCCGTAAGTAAAAAACCTCACGCTCCCCACTCCGACGGGCACGGAGGAGTGGCTTGAAGGCATAGCATGCAATAGCTTTACCGCGGCAGTCCCCGAGTGCCACACGTCTTTTTTCATGCTAAAAGGAATAATCGCAAAAATGAGTCGATCTATAGATATCAGATCAGAAGTTATAGAACTTCTTTCACCAGCGAAACCTTCTGAAAGTTTTAATAGTTCTTTAAAATTCATTACGTAGGTACGCACTTGATAAGTTCTATTATAATTTCGTAAGATTATATTGTACTAGATTTCCGCCCGCGGCTTCGCCCGCGTTTGCAAAGGAAAACCCGCATAGTTCCCGTTCCCGTGGGATTTCCGGGATAAAAACTATCCTATGTGTTAATCCAAGTTACCCTCTATATGTGTGCTAAATTTCATTGTAATCGGTTCAGTAGTTTTTACGTGAAAGAGTAACAAACATCCATACATCCATACATCCATACATCCTTACAAACTTTCGCCTTTATAAGTAATATATATTAGATATTAGATATTAGAAGTATGCTGATAATTTAAACCTTTTAAAATCCTATGCTATTGACTATAAAGATTTAATATCATTTATTGAAAGCAGAGAATCATCGAAGGTAGAGGACGAAGAAAATGCAGAAGAATCAGTGTCAGCTTTGGGGTAAACTTAATTTCTAGAATATATATACATAATTCTAAAAGAAATCTAAATCAAATAAAAAACAAGCTTGTTAACAAAACTTAAAAATATTTTATAACTCTAATTTTGTAAGGTTTATGGCCTGTATCACCACTTTTTGATAATGACTCTGATGAGCTAACTTATTTTTTGGTAATTTTTTCAATCATACGAAATTACATCATTTGTCTGATTTTAATTGACAGATACGCTAATTAGCACGTTTCAAGCTGTGAAAGTGGCCATGTTTTACAATAGTAACTAATAATATATTTTTCATACATCGCTTTCACAGGAGCTTACACAACGATAGCATGGATATGATAGCTACACATGTGCCTGACAAAGATCATACAATTCATTATGAAAAGGTAAGATTTTATGTATTTTCCATATTTGTAAATTATTCTTAGGTTAAAAATTATTTGTAGCTGAAATTCGAAGAGAATTTATCTTAACTTTATAGAGGGGTTCGCCAAGGAACTGCATTGGGTCCGGTATCGTTTTCTAAATTGTGTTTGCATTTTTAAGGTGTTTTCTAGTTGACCCTCGGAACTTCTGCTTTCAATAGCATTTTCCTCATTTTTGCATATTTTTTTTTCATAGATGTTCCGCTCTTTCCGATGTTTCTCCGGCTATAAGCTTCCTATATCAATAGTATCTAAAACCATCCAACATTTATTTAATACGAACCTAATACCCTATAAATAACCCAAAAAATAAATTCCAGACATGTCCAATGGAAAAGTGCCAACGTATGAAGATGGACTCGTTCATACGAACACTACCACCGTATATGCACGCGAATCCGTTCACACACTTTGAGCAAACGTTTGACGAATATGAGCCGTGTACACCTGGTAAGTACATACATACATAACACAACATAGTACATACATAGATATAAAAACAAGTTCAAAATTAATACAGACCTACAATCATTTACTAAAGATGGAAGTCCATTTGGACCAGCAGATGAATATGCTTTTAGCCGTTATATCTCTTTGAACAACAAAGCAATTAATAGTTACTCACGCGCAAAGAACTATTTTGAATTAAAGTGTTTTTTAGCTTTATACGCATTTCACTGCGGAGTATTTTGGAAAAATACGGAAAACATACAATAAATGAATAGATGATAACGCGTCTAATCTAAGAATATATTTTGATAATGAATGAACTAGTTCTTAAGTCATTTACTATTTCATAGTAATTCTTAACAAATCAATTACAGAACAACTAGAAATCCTCAAAAAGAGGATAGAAGAAAAGACCAAAAAGGAAAAAGTAGATTTCGATATAACTGAAGATAATTTATCCGATTGGCCGAATCCCATAGACGGAATAGCTGTACAAACGTCGGATATATCCCTCTCCCTCCCACCCTGTACTTGCAGGGATAGGGAACAATCTGGATCGTCTGTTTCGAGTATTCAGAATGTGTTTAATTGTGAGCATTCTATTGGCTTTTCTATATTTATTTCTTATAGAGGATTTGGTTGTTTGTTACAATTTCATTGTAGCAGTTTGGTAAAAATTTCCTACATCCCACGTAACTTGGGCCATTGTTTAAAACTTTATATAAGCAATATAGTTTTCAGTTCAATCAATTCAGTTTGTCAATTAAATGCATTTGCTGAGTATCTTCTTTCAGTGTCGCTTTTTTAGAAAATTGGTTTCTTATGGTTATTTTATGGTAATGTTGTCGAGATCTTAACAAACATGTATGTACATTGTACAAACTCTGTAATATTAACCATCTCATCTACTTTCAGTGGCAGATCTATTACCAGTTAAAGAAAAGCTGGATAAAATAAACCAAGAGTGCTTCTATCATGACGGCATTGACTTCAACAGATTCGAAGTCATTGGTCAAGACAGTGAACACAAAGTGTAAATCTTCTTCGTTTTTTTCCTATTTTTTCTGTATATCCCTATTGTTTTTATCCATTGCCACCTTTAGTGTGATTGCGTATTGAATCAACAATATTGATAACATCATCATGATAATCTTAATTTCAATAATTTTCATTAATTATTAAATCATCATCAACAGCAAAAAACAACATCACCTTCACGACTTTCATCATCACTGATTATCATCATCACCATCACCATCATTATCATACGAAATGATAATTTCTAATGTAAACTTAAATATGTCAACAGTGAACTTAATGAAAGTACCTTCGCTGAAGATCGAGTTGCCCAAATTAAGAAAATTTTAAAACACCATCCCAGCCTATGTGAAATATTCCAAGCCAATATTCGTTAAGTAAATAAAACTAATGTCACTTCACTTGTGTATAACTTTATTTCTAAATTGTACATTACAAATTAAACTAATAAAAACATTATATTATTGACTTAGCTCAAAAAGGCCCCCAAAACAAGCAATCAGACAAACATTTCGTAATTTGACAATAATCATTGTTGATTTACAAAATAATATAAAATATTTATTCGCGATTAATTAAAATAGTTAATATTTTGAATGAAATTCATTTTGCTAATATCATTTATCTCTTTTTGTATCGAATTTGCTATAGTCATAACATTATTTCCTGACTCACTATCTATATACTCTTCGTTATCGAGAAACGCATCAAAGGTTCTCTGATCTATAATTTCTATTTCTTTAAAAACTTCAGATTTCACATTTTCAATTTTAGGTGGTTCTTTTTTAAATTCCTCTGATGCAACTTCAGTTATACTAGGCTTAGATAAAGATTTAATTACGTCTACTTTGGGAATTGGAATTTTAGATTCTTCCAATCTATATACTTTAATAGGTTCTTCTGACTTGGACACCTCATGTTCTACTGCTTTAGCGACTTTTGTAGGCTCTTCTATCTTTGGATCTTTAAGAAACCCATCTATTTTTGGTTGTTTAATAGATTCATCTATCTTCACTGGTTCTTGTTTAGGAGTTTTATTAAAGTCCTCAAGTTTAGGTATCTTGCTGGCAGAGTCAGAAGTTTTTACAAGCAGCGGTTTATTCGGTGCGTTCACAATATCATCGAGTTTTGGAGAAGGTGGTTCCGTTTCGAATGGAATAACAAGACTGTTCTGTAACGCTTCTATCTCTTTACGTCTAGATTGTTTTCTTTCCAACTGCTTTTGTAATTCATCTATTCTTTCTTCTTTTAGTTTAATTAATGTGTCAAGATGATCTACCTGCAAAATGTAGGTATATGATAAAATGCTAAATAATTTTTATTTTAAACTACATAGTGCAATTAGATACTTTTCGTTACTTATTAATAAAAGAGTATTTGGATGGTCAATAAAGTAGACCTACTACTTTGTTCCCCCTTGTACTTGTTGTCACTACGAAACAATATAAATTACATTTTTACCTTTTGTTTAAGCACTTCTATAGAATCCTTCGTATCCTTTAGTTCCTGTTTCAGCGTCATATAAGACTCGTAGCTGACGACCTTCTGTTGGATTGTCTCCAATACACCATTCACTCTTGATTTCACGGGAACAACGAGCACATGTTCTATAAAACATATAATATCCTATTGTATTTTAATTCTTATTCTTTAATTCGATCATTCGATGTCTTAAAACAGCATTTATTCCAGTTTGAAAAAATGACAACGCTATATAGATATATATGGCAACGCTATATATGGCATTTGAATGCCATAAAACCAAAATATAAATTCAACGCTAAATAGGTCATCAAGCGCCATCACTTTCCCACACCGCAAACAATACTGCTTTATACGTCATGGTAACCAAAGAGGTAAAGAATAAAGATACACCTTCATCTCCACAAGCCTCGTAGTAACTGCCGCCGCTGGAAACATTTTGCTCAGGATTCGTACTTCTATTCAGTTCTTCGTCGTGCCGAATTTTATCTCTCACTGAAAAAACATATTTGAAAACCAAATCACAAATTTTATTGCACTTAAGATTACTTTCAAAAAAATTTCGTTGTAGGTTGAAGTAACACATATATTCCAAAATCCAATATACGATATTTTGCTCAATTTAAGCTATGACGAAGAGCTTTTATAACGACTCTTATTTGCGAACCTATAACAAACATACAATCTAAGTTCTAACCCATTTCTGCTTTCTACTTTAATATATGGAAACAACACCTCTTAATACACAAACAGTACATGAATCCTTAATCTATACTAATATTATAAAGCTGAAGAGTTTGTTTGTTTGTTTTAACGCGCTAATCTCAGGAACTACTGGTCCGATTTGAAAAATTATTTCGGTGTTAGATAGCCCATTTATCGAGGAAGGCTTTATTTATCATCACGCTAAGGAAGGCTTTATTTATCGAGGAAGGCTAAGGATTTATCATCACGCTAAGATCAACAGGAGCGGAGCCGCTAGTCTAAAATACTTACGAAAAGTTTATCCACTATTCGAAAGGGTAAATAAATAACCTTTAAAAACATTGAATCCTAATACCTATAAGTAGATGTTAGCCAATAGATTCTTACCCATAATCAGTACTCTTTCAATAACCCCAGGTGCACAATTAGCCAGCTGCTCCATGGTATTACAGCACAGGTTTAACTTCAGTTTCTTCAGCACTTTCCTATTTAACGTCATCCAGTTGTTTAGTTTCAACGAATGACTATTTCTCGGAGGGTAGTTGTGCATCTCTACTAGCTTCGGATAGTGCACGCTTAGGATTTCTGCTAGGAGTACTGTGAAGGCAGAAAATTTTAATCTTCATTGTAAAGAAATATCAGTTGATCCTAAAAAATGATGGAGGCACTCGGCTAGCTGGTGAAAAGCTAAAAAGTGTTCAGAATAAGGAAGAGGTTTTCAATTCGACTGTATTTCTTCGACTGATTATCTTGTGGCTATAAAAATACGAGTAGGTGTTACATAAGCTTATATAGATATATTGAACCTTTTTTAGTACTCATAACATTAATAATAACCAGTTCTTCTAGAAGATGAGTTCAATGCTCGACATGTACGACGCGAAAACCTGATCAATTATTTTCTAAAATTGTGTGAAGCAAATCATATAAGTACATAGGTACCTACATATTAGGTAGCAATAACTATACAATCCAAGCAAAAAAACACTTCATACCTAATAATATCTAACATAATTATCGTCTTATACAAAATTCTTTCATAAAACTTCGTATGGATTAATAGCTAAGTAATCAATCAATAAGCTGATCCTGGCTCCCGCTACTTGGAATAAGTAACATTGATACATAATTTAAAGCTGAAGAGTTGAACTACTGAGCGCAATCAAAAATCCTATCCCCGTTGAATATTTGCGTGATCCCTAGGTTATAGGCTACATATATGTACCGCTTACGAATCATGGGCTATTAGGGCGCATTCACACATGCCCGGTGGCATGGCCGGCGGCATTTGCATATTTTACCTGCGGTAAGCGCGGCTTCGAAATGAATTGAATTTGCCGCCGGTAAAGCCGGTGGCCTGCATTCAGCGGCAAGGTGGTCTGAAACCCGGCGGCATAAGTCGGCGGCATGTGTGGATGCACCATAACATCATAAATTATATTAAGTACCTGCGTCAGAAAAATCCCTGTTAATTTTCTTAGTTGGTCGCGATAATTTAAAAGTATCGACCCAAGCTAGAACTGACTCTATTTCGGATAGCGGTATTGGACTTTCTATAGATGACATTTTGTATTAAAAATATTTATTTTTGTAGTTATAATTTTATTATCAGTTGATTGCTATACGTTAAGAATTTCGAGTGTCGTAATGCCATGAAAATGATTTTGACAGTATGTCGCCAGTACCTAGCTAGATATTTCAAGAGGGCTCAAAAAGATTTTATGCTAAACAAACCGATTCTAATTCCATTTTTTTTTTCATCCTAGTTATAAACCTTTAAATAAATAATTAATATCATTATTAAGGAATAATTTGCAGTTTTAGGGTCGATTATTTACAAATATGAATTAATTGATAAACTTGTACCGTATTAGCACTGACACAAAAAATATAATGAGCACAAATCAACACACATAGCCCATTTAGTGTGTATTTAGCGTTAAAGCAATAAGCAATTCATTTAAATATACAAATAATAATATAATTAAGGTTTTCTTAGAACGGACGCGGCAAATTGAGCGTGTCATTCTGAGAAAATAGCTTTCTATTCGCCGTTACTGCAAAATGCTGTCATTTTGTTTATGACCGTCGATTTATACATGACACGCTCGCAAAACTGTAAATGTAAACACTCTTGATAATCAGTACCTACTTACAAAGTTTCTAGTATTTTTCAAAACCAGAGAAGAAAATTATTAAAAAACTAGCGACCCGCCCCGGCTTCGCACGGGTGCAATGCTGATACTAAATACACTACAGAAAAACTGTGAACGTTGTATATAGAAACATAGCGGCCCGCTCCGGCTTCGCACGGGTATAAAATATATTACCTATAGCCGGGCGGCCGGCCGGTACCGCCGCAAACGCTACGTCCCGCAATTTTTAAATCTGTAATATCTTCGAAAATATTCACTTAAATCATACGGTGTAAAGGGCCATATAGATCTATATTAAATGAACAATGTATTCAAGGTATTTAATTGGTTAAGGATTAATGCTGTATTGGTTAAAATCGCTTCGAAAATTAGCCATTATTTGTCGTAAAAAGTAAATGACAAAAAAAAAGTTATTGTGGGTTATCCATAAGAGATAGACATATACCACCGCGGACTTTTCTGTAGACCTTTTCAATGTGTATAATACTTAGTACATTATTTTGATAAAACTCGTAGGGTTCAGCCTGCGTTTGCAATGTAAGCGGAAAAAAATGTAATTTTTTACGACATCACTATTTGATGGATGTTATTATACATATAAACCTTCCTCTTGAATCACTCTATCTATTAAAAAAAACTGCATCAAAATCCGTTGCGTAGTTTCAAAGATTTAAGCGTACAAAGGGACATAGGGATATAGGGACATAGGGACAGAGAAAGCGACTTTGTTTTATACTATGTAGTGAAGAGCGTGTGTACGAACACACGTGTCAGAAGTGAAACCCTACTTTGGCAATATTCAAAGATACCAAAATCGTCGCCTTACTCAACAACGTGACGATATTGCCATGACGCGACCTTGAAATTTTACTCTCAACACGACTAATGAAGTTTGACTTCAAAAAGCTCAAAAATTCTGGAATGATGTACACACGTTGCTCTGAAACAATTACGATAATGGACCTTCAAGAAAAATAACTACATGTCCACTAATTCCGGCAAATAAAAAAAATAATAAAAAAAAATAAAAATCATTTATTGAACCAAAATACATTACACAAAAAAAAGAGGACCCCAGACTCCTAATATAGCTTTCGCTGTGTTTCAGGAGCCTGTGCCTTCCCGATACAATAATAATAAGCCCAAAAAATGATAAAAAAGACTAGCTCTACGATTCCCAATTATTGAAATAACTCGTGTCGTTTAGGAATGTTGTAGCTCACTGGTGAAAGACTTTACCAAATCGATTCAATAGTTCCGGGCCCTATTTGGTACAAACAAACGAACAAGAAAATGTTAGTATAGCCGATGTAACCTTCAAAGTCAGTGACCGCTAAGCCGGCAAACACAATATTGTAAACAGTTTTCTACTCTTAAATAACGAATGACAACTTTGCGTTGTTTCCTATTAACATGTATATGAGAATTACTAGCTGTTTTATTGGAATGACTATAGAATACAAAATAGTATATGTATATACACATACATATTATGTATGTACCTAAATCGATGATTTATAAAATGATAATTGACTCACAATCTGCTTTATTCCTAGTAGCAGTTACCTATACGTCATTATTTATTTGAAACAAGTTAATATATACGTATAAACACCGATATTAGGTAAATCCACAAAGAATTGAAATGTAATAATGAGGATTAAAAATCTATGAATGAATCTATTTGATATTCCTAACTTAATTCCTAATGAACTGTTATAATTTTCAGCCTAACAATCTTAATTCCTACCAAATAGGCTTTCGAAATTAATTTATAGTTAATATATGACTTGAAGAATACAAAGGGAAATTATTGACTTACGACAACTTATCTTATACGGACAGTGTTATGCAATGCTGCAGAACATCTTTATAGAAAGCTTCGAAAGATACTATGAGTTATGTTCGACATTTCGAGATGCACTTATGTTTAACGGTAATCACATCTTATGCAACTTGTTTTGACTATGGCCAGTGAAATTTCGCTTGCTGATTATTTTCAACAGGCGCTAAAATTTTGCTTAAAAAGTCCTTCTATACAAAATACTGGAGGGATGTTTTATTTTGATAGATTTTTTTAATGAAATTTAATCTTATTAACATGATAGTGAATCAGAGGACTGACTAACTGACCTGCGAACAGTAGTAATTTCTTGAGCATAGGTAACTACACCAATATATTTTGATTCTCAGTGATACAAAAAAATTACATCACTATCTGATGTGGTCCCAATATGTGGTACATACAAAAGAACAAAAATGATGTCACCCACCATCTTAAAAGATATGAAACAGACAAAAATGCGCCTCCTTTACTGTCTCTACATGCCATCAGCCATGCCGCAAGATTCTGAACATACATTCAAAATAATGCATTCAAATGTACAAACTAAATCAGTCTTAAAAAAAACTGATGAACCATCATTTTTAATTACAGTAGTTATTACGAGCAAAAACATCTGCTTCTACCATAAATCATAAAATATTCAACTATTTCATGTCAAGTAAAGTTTTGTTGAGCTAACAATTTGTACATTAGTACTTAATAATGTTTTGTAAAAAAAGCATTAACACCTAAATCGAAAAATAAAGGAAATAAAACCGTGACTCTTGTAAATAGAGTCGTTGTTCGTAAATCACATGGAAACAAAACTGTTGCTTTTCAAACCACATTCTCGTACAGCTATATCGACGCTTATCGCATTGGAATAAGGTTTATTTATGGGTGATTAAATATTATGTTTTATTTTGTAAGGCTTTGTCGACCAGTGTAACCTACACCTCGAAAGACAGTTTCTGTTAAAATCTCAGAAAGTTTGCACGTGGAACTTGGAAGTGAAATCTGTTGATAAATAGTGAGTTTCTTTTATTATTACTCGTATGATGTAGTCTTGATAATTTATACAGGATGCTTTATTTGTGATTGAAAAAAAAAATATTTTCGCTCTATTTTTTATTGTTAAAAATTTTTACAAATTTTTTTTTTGTAATTACAAAAAATTGTTAACCTATTTTGTAACATATATGTAGTATTTTGTACAATGTGTTATCAAAATAGTTTTAATATGTATTAGTGTTATCAAAATAGTTATAATCATTGACATTCGATGTCCGGGTGTTCCCAGGTCCTTAGAATTCCAAGAATTATACCTACGGGTCTTCTCATAAGAATTTACATAATAATGACAATATTTTGTAATTGTAGGTATCTCAATAGATAAGAATGTAAACATAAACTTAAACAATTTAAAAGTAACATTATATAAATTAGGCTTTCCTGACACCCAATCACGTGAAAACGGCTGAATAGATCTTGATGAGAATTACAGAGATTACCTAACTAGTCGAAAAATTATTAGGTATTTTCTTCTTAATTTTTTTCTAACTTTAACAATGGCGATCAAATAGGTACCTATGACGTAGTTCCTATAAAAACGATTCTTTTTGTCGAATTACTAGATATTTTGTATAATATACTAGCGACCCGCCCCGGCTTCGCACGGGTGCAATGCTGATACTAAATACACTACAGAAAAACTGTTACTGTGTTATTATTATTATTATTTATTTTATTACTTCGTACGGGTATAAAATAGATAGCCGGGCGGCCGGCCGGTACCGCCGCAAACGCTACGTCCCGCAATTTTTAAATCTGTAATATCTTCGAAAATATTCACTTAAATCATACGGTGTAAAGGGCCATATTACATATAGATCTATATTAAATGAACAATGTATTCAAGGTATTTAATTGGTTAAGGATTAATGCTGTATTGGTTAAAATAGCATCGAAAATTAGCCATTATTTGTCGTAAAAAGTAAATGACAAAAAAAGTTATTGTGGGTTATCCATAAGAGATAGACATATACCATCGCGGACTTTTCTGTAGATCTTTTAAATGTGTATAATTTGTTTTATACTATGTAGTGATGATAGTGATTAATTCGACAAAAATACCTATCAGCAAAAATAATTGTACATAATATATAAATTAAATTGTGTATTATTATATTTATAGTTAGTTACATAAAATTAAATATTTTTGTTGAATTAAATAAATATTTTGTATGTATATAATGTAACTAGTTAACTAACTTATTTTTATACATAATCACTACATAGTATAAAACAAAGTCGCTTTCCCTGTCCCTATGTCCCTATGTCCCTATGTCCCTTTGTACGCTTAAATCTTTGAAACTACGCAACGGATTTTGATGCGGTTTTTTTTAATAGATAGAGTGATTCAAGAGGAAGGTTTATATGTATAATAACATCCATCAAATAGTGATGTCGTAAAAAATTACATTTTTTTCCGCTTACATTGCAAACGCAGGCTGAACCCTACGAGTTTTATCAAAATAATGTACTAAGTATTATACACATTGAAAAGGTCTACAGAAAAGTCCGCGGTGGTATATGTCTATCTCTTATGGATAACCCACAATAACTTTTTTTTGTCATTTACTTTTTACGACAAATAATGGCTAATTTTCGAAGCGATTTTAACCAATACAGCATTAATCCTTAACCAATTAAATACCTTGAATACATTGTTCATTTAATATAGATCTATATGGCCCTTTACACCGTATGATTTAAGTGAATATTTTCGAAGATATTACAGATTTAAAAATTGCGGGACGTAGCGTTTGCGGCGGTACCGGCCGGCCGCCCGGCTATCTATTTTATACCCGTACGAAGTAATAAAATAAATAATAATAATAATAACACAGTAACAGTTTTTCTGTAGTGTATTTAGTATCAGCATTGCACCCGTGCGAAGCCGGGGCGGGTCGCTAGTAAATTATATTTTAATGCCAAATTTAAGCGAGATTAAACAATATTTATCGATAAATTATACCTAGAAGGAAATATTATATACCTAATATTTGGTCAGCCTTAGATCCACACATAGACACATTATATAGTTGTAGAATATTAAATACATACTTCCAAATCAACTTTCCATTTCTATTCTGTGACTTTCGCTAGCCTTTGATTTCATTGAATACCACAGACTATCCTAAATAGGACGCGGTAATGTTAAAACTATAAATCGATATTATTTTTTCAATAAACGAAGAGAAAATATTGGTTTGTCATGGCAACAGATATAATAACTATGGTAGTAGCTGGCTTACTACTTGTTTAACCGGTATATTGAATAAGCGAGGTTGAAGGATAGTAGTAAGGTATACCCCACACTGTTTTATTATTGGTAGAGTTAAACGTTTTAGGTACATTGAAAATAATTTAAGCAGTGCACACAGTTTCAAGTTGTTACAAGAACAAAACCTATGAAAGAAAGAAGCAAAGATATTAGAAACAACGTTTTATCCATAGTAACTCGATGGTTTTATCGACTTTATGAGTAAAAAGCTTTCTTTTTCGATCGATTTGACAAAAAAAATACATTTGCTAGATATTATTTTGTAAGATTTCAATTGATTTCAAGTTTCAACGTACCTAATTGCAATAATTATAAAAAATATGGGTTTGGTATATTTCGTCATAGGCTTTCTTTCGAATTTATTATTTGTAATATCTTTTCTATGGAATCGGAATGACTTGCCTAAGTAAATCATAGAGACATTTTTTTTTAAGTTTTTATAGGCACGTATTTTACTTCTTATATCATGTAGTACGTGATCGGCATTTTAAATACACATAATTGTTTTATAAGTAACCGGGGACAGAACAGCTACACTAAAATAATAATTATGTACCCATCTAAGGTATCACGAAAATCAAATAAGAGCCTACCTACCTACGATATTTAAAACTGCTTTAGGTACCTGCCATGTTATTATAAAAATGAACGGTAATAACTTACAGTACATTCATAAATAGGTAATTACGGTTTTTACAAACGATATCTAATGATTATAAATAAAATCTTTGTGGTCTGGTAATTTTACAAACTCACGGTTTTCTAAACTTTCCAAAGCCTTTCTCTTCTCGATCAACTTTATTTTAACTTATTATTACAAATTACTCTTAATTAGGAATACCTACTCCTAGTTAATTAATTAGTCAAGAGTTGAAATTGATATTTTGGTTTTATGGCATTCAAATGCTTTATAAATATAAATTTATAAAGAATAGAAAAAATTCGTTCACGAGTGGCTGAGTTGGTCAGGCATCCGCCCCGGAATGGCGCGAAAGGATGCGGGTTCGAGCCCCGCCTCGTGATCGAATTTTTTCTATTCTTTATAAATTTCGTTTCGTCAAATTTAAATCACACTCTATTCCTTAGTATTCATTATTTCGAAGTCTTGTTAAAACTTAGGAACTTTTATGTACTGGATGCACTCAAGTAGAAAGCTACATTTTTCCTGTGTGACAGGTTTTATTTTTCAAATCGAGCAGAATCCAGACTAGTCAGCTATAAATTTCTTATATTTGCACAGGATTAGGATTTAGAATTTTTCCAATCATAACCAAATCTTAATTGCTAATTTATTCAATGTTTTATAAATAAGAAAAAGCAACAAAATCAACATAGCTACGAATCGTGAACCTTTTGGGACCAAAGAAAAAAAACGTCGGAAAAATAACAATTAATTTCTAAGTCATTGTAAACGCTATGCAAATGATGACATCTTTCTTAATTTGATTGTCAATTGTTGAATCGTGTCGTAACGCGGACTAATTACATTGAACCAATATTGAAATTGATTTTACGGCATTTGTATTAACATTAGTCATTTACTAAGTGGTTTTATATCACAGTTCTTTGTTGAAAATGCTTATAAATAGACAACGTTTTTGGTTTGTGTAGTGTGTGATATTTGTGTTTTAGTTGAATGTGTAAGTAGTTAGAATAATATGTTAGGAACCAATTACAATTTTATCAAATGTGCATGTATTTTAATTAAATACAAATAACCAATATTAAATAAAACGTCTTGTTCGATGTATTTATCATGTTTGAGAACTCGTTTTCTAAATTCTAATTCGTATGAAAATTGCATTTTAAGGCTTTTATGGAAATATTTTCAGTCTGTACGGTGATAACTAAATAAGGGATCATAAATCATGACGTAAAAAGTCAAATATTCTTCTTTGTATTCCATTTCACATTCCAATTACTTATACCAACATAAATAATATCACGATCGAACTATACATCCTTATAAGATTCTTGGTAACGAGCTCTAGCAAATATTTAAACTTGATTCTCAGTTGTCACATGTAACTTTTTTATAAATCGGAGTCGAAACGTATCTGATATAGGAATTATAAACTTATTGTTACCTACAGGCTACGTACAACAATATTAAAAAGCTATATTAATTGAATATCGATTCATAATAAGTTGAAAAAAAATAAAAATGATAGTTTCTCAAATTGAAGTACAAATTTTGCAATATAATCCGCATCGAGGGGAAGAACCTACCAATAATATGATAAAAATATTTCCTTCCTTAAACTGAAGTGGAATAACTACCTAAAAAAATAATAATCAAATTCATAAAAAAATAATAATCGGCAAAAGCTTGATTGCTTTGTTGTTATTATGCACACGACATGTTAGTAGAAAAACTCGTACCTACTTAGTTATAAAGAAGATTGGAAAAACCAACATATTGAACCGACGTGAACTTAAATTGTTTCACTCATAAAAAAGCTGCATTATTAGGTATTTTGAGAGTGATTTTTAACAGATCTATTGAATTTAGTTTTTTTTTATCGTAAAGCTCACAAGTCATAATATTCGTCTAATTATTTTCCAAGTTCCTTACAAAAATGTGGTCTCTTATTAACTTCTGCTTACTTATAATAAAATTTAATCTTATTTTTTTTTCAGAAATGTTCGTATCAGACGCGCTGAAGTCGGATTACATATTCTGGATCTTTCCGATCGTAATTCTTCTGGGCGCCATCGTCGTACTCGGTCTACTGGTTATTCTATTCCTTGTGCGTCTGTACGCCCAATTGACCTGCGGAATGTATCGTGAGAAGACCAGAATGGACGGAAAGACCGTCATTGTGACGGGATGCACCAGCGGTATCGGGAAGGAGACAGCGCGGGAACTTGCGAAAAGAGGCGCGAAAGTTATAATGGCGTGTCGAAATTTGGAACTAGCTGAGAAAATAAAAGGTAAATAACTAATATTCAAATAAATATAATAGTTTCTTATTGTATCTTATTATATCTTAATGTAAAACATTCAACGGGTTTTTTTGTTCTTTAGAGTACCTACTTTAACTTTTACCTACAATTATTAATTACTTAATATTTTTTGTTGTCTTTGGTTAATTCGTTTGTAAATAAAGTCACTTTATTTATTTAACTATTTTAAATATCCATTATGCATGCGATGTGCACACACTAATGAGGCACTGTATCAACTTATTCAATACGTTTAGGGAAAAATAAAATAAACTGCTAAGTACTAAATTATTTCCATTAAGAAAATATAATAAAGTTGCATGGACTATAGAGTTTGAATGGTTTGAATTAATTATGATTTAATATTATAATACATGTAGGTATAAACATAAATTACCTATTATCACAGACTAATAATAATATACTACGTATACAACTATTATGTATTTTGGGTCACTCGTATTTGAAACAATAATAATTATTAGGTTACATTATCTAGCTATTTCCTAATTCCCTGAAAAATGGACAGTTGTCTTAAAAATATAAAATATTTTTCTGAATAGTTACATTGGAAAGGATTATTTAAATTAACTGCCTAGTTACTTACCTATGTTTTTTTTTTCTTCGTGAAAAGCAGTACCTACAGTCTACAGTACCCACCTACCTAGATACGTGAATATCATGTGAACGTACATTATTCTATTTTCCAGATGAAATCATCAAGGAAACGGACAACGAGAAGGTTCTCGTGAAAAAACTAGATCTCTCATCATTTTCGTCGATACGCGCTTTTGCTGAGGATATCAACAAAAGCGAACAAAAACTCGACGTTTTGATCCACAACGCGGGCTACGCGAATTCGTTCACAAAGAAGAAAACAGAAGATGGCCTTGAAATGACAATGGCTACGAATCACTACGGCCCGTTCTTGCTCACACATCTTCTAATTAAATTGCTTAAAAAGAGTTCTCCGTCCAGAATTGTAGTTGTCGCGTCTTCTCTCTACAGACTAGCTAGGCTTAATTTAGACAACCCAAACCCATTGGAAACCTTCCCTGGCTACCTGTATTACGTGTCAAAGGAAGCCAATATTCTTTTTACTAAGGAATTGGCGCGACGCCTTGAAGGCACAGGGGTGACTGCAAATTGTCTGCACCCTGGCTTAATTGATACTGGCATTTGGAGCTCTGTACCCGCTCCTCTTAGCTGGGGCTTAAATTTGATTATAAAGGGCTTCTTCAAGACTCCGGAACAGGGTTGCCAGACTACAATAATGTTGGCGGTTGACGAAAAATTGGGAAAAACTACCGGGCAATACTTTTCTGACTGTCAGGAAAGTACAGTTTCCGATTCAGCCAGCGATATGGGTAAGGCGAGAAAATTCTGGGAGATTTCAGAAAAGCTGGTGCATTTGGAAGAAAATGATCCTAGAATTTAAGTATTTTTGTATTTAGCGTACAAAGCGTATATTATTGAAGCTTATTTAAGATATATGAACAATGTATTAATTACAAAATATGTTTATTGTTGTACAATGTATAGTTGTATTTTAATTTATTTTTGTATTTTTTAAATAAAAATATAGACAACTGAGTACACCTTGTTTTTAAAACCATTTTTTTCCGATATATTTAGGAACAAGGGTGTTTTCGCAGTAAAACAATCATTAGGCATAAATGGATTTATTTTTAATTAATAATACACATAATATTATAACCTTTATTAAAATAGCACAATTGTTAGAGATAAAGAGCTTGTTTTAGAACTATTCACAATATAACTTAGAAGATAAATGTACATGGCTTCTTAATAATAAACAATATCCTATATATGATCTCAAAGAAAGAATTTTGTACCATGTGAATTAGTGATGTAATGAGTGTGTGAGATGTAAGGAAGAGTGAGTGTGTCAAGTTTCAATTTTTTGAGTAATTTAATCACAATAAATGGTGATGAATAGTATTTTAAATCCATTTCAAAGCTCTTATAAAATATACCTACATAATAAAACCATACATTTATCTTCTAAGTCAAATTTTCACCATAAAACAGTTCCCCACTGTAACCAGACAGCTAATCTATACTAAAAGTTATTAATTATACAATAAATATCAGTCTATTAAATCGAATTGATCTAAAAACGTTTGGTCGACACCCAACGCTGTGCCCAGACTCTCTCTAGGATTTCTATATACTTTATCATCCATTAGTATTTCGTTGAGAAAATCTGAATTTGCACTCAACTGTGGACAACTAGGACTTAATAAATCTGGTAGAAGCACTCGGCTTGTAACATGATCTGTTTTTTCATGTTTCTCTTCCTTTATTGTGATGATATCTTCTTTTTCCGGCATCACGCTCGCCCGCACTTTCTTGAAGCGATTGATAATTTTCTCTATAGAACTTGTTTTCTTTATTAGTTGCGTGTTCGTTTTTGGCGTGTCTGTTTTCTGTGTTTCTATGCTCTTCCTCTCTGATATATTTGAAAAGTTGCTTGTTTCTACATCTTTGCTTGCGTCTAATCCCTTGAGGACGTTATTTATTATATTCTCAACATCACTATTAATGATAACAGTGGGTAATGTTGGCGAATTGGAATACTTTCTCGAACTTTCCGCATTAGCAAGTCCCATTGTACTAAAATTGCTGTCGTTATCTAGCGCAGATATACCGGACACTTCAAACGGACTATCTTCTTTCATTATAGATAATTTTCTGCCTTTCCCTCTAGACATGACTTTCTTCGGTCTATTTTCATACAAATTTGGTGAAGAATAACTTCTTGTTAGACCATTACTTTGAACTGATGATGACGATTCGTTAAACAGGCCACCCTTTTTGATATTAATATCAGGTCGTTCAGTGTTATATTTGTACTTTTTAGAGCTACTCGTTTTCTTTGTCGAGAGGAGCCTCTGTATTTGCTGTCTTGTAAATCCTGAAGCGCATTCCGCGATAGTTTCATTCCCTTTCATTTGTGACATCACTGATATGTTATGACTGTTTCGGCTTACACTCATGTGGTCATATGTGTTAACATTATATGAAATAATGCTTTTCATAAAGTCATCCCTTGGTACATGATGGAAGGGAGTAATAAGGGATTTAGGGAACGGTTTGCTGAAACTTCTGTTATCATTCCTTCGTAGGTTGAACTTTTGCTTTGAGAATGCCAGTGGAGTGAATGTATCGAATAGAGCTTGGATGTGGTCTTTATTTTTCAGGTCCGATAAATCTGGCATGTGTGGTATATGTGTGTATTTTCTCAGTGGCAATGATCTGTTCACTGGCAGAAGACTTATCTGTAAAACAAGATATTATTTGTTAATAAATTATGGAAATATAATAAGTGTCAGAATAGGACCAAGAGACAATGGCAAAAATGCATATACATATCTTAACATTACTATTGTTTAAAAGAATTGAAAATTGGTTAAGTCATAATATTATTTATTCAAATTTTAACTATACTCAAGAGCAAGCATTCACAAAAAACTGATGTGTTACTACAAGAAAACTATTTTATGACAGAAAAACGTTGATATAAAATAAGCGCTTGAAATGTAATTACCTGCAACTTAGCTTCAGCACTCAATATCCTCTCCAACAGTACCCGCATCATACTGACAATTTCATTATATTTATTCCTCCCACCTTGTAAGTAATCATTATATTTATATATCTGATCTCCACCATCATTGTTCCTTAATACAAAACAAATGGAAATAACAAATGCTCGAATTAGATTCGGAAAATTCAACTTTCCATCTTTTTCTATATTCCTTAGTATATACTTTTGTTCACTATTTACTTGGCTTTGTAGATCGTTTGTGCAAATTTTGTCAGTTTTAGCGTTATACTCTATCATAAATGTGCTTCTCTCCATTTGACCTGTGTATCTCATAATTAACGCTTTCGTATATTCCGAGGTATTTTTACTTGTGTTTAGGAATGGAGTTACTTTAGTGTCCCACTCATTTTGCATTCTATTTACATCTGAGTCAACATAGCTCAACCAGTTTTCAAAGAATTGTGGTTGCTCATACACATTTTTAACTTTTAATGCATCTTCTTTAGCAATATCGTCTAAACCTTGTTGTGATACAAATCCATCTACCAAATCATTGATATATTTTTGGGCATTCAATTTTGTTATTTTGTCTTCCATTTCTAGTATTCGCTTACGAAGTTTTTCAGCAATTCTTTCCATAATTTGACGCTTACATAAATAGTTTGAAAACTTACTGAGCATAGCTTCTGTCTCTTTATTAATGGCTTCAAGAAAACCGTCTTTTTGCTTGGATTCATATTTCTCTGTCATTTCCTCGTATAACTTTTTATGTGAATCCTTACGCATTTTTAACAACAATACTTTCTTTACCGCTAACTGCGACATTTGAAATATTAGCACGGTCACTTTGTAACAACTAGGGTTCACTAAATAGGAAGACATCACTGGTGAAAGCATTCCTTTACTACTATAATCACTTATAAAAGTATACAATTCATTTCGATACGCTCTTTCTGTCTTCGTATCGTAAAGAGGCCATGAAAAGGTCGAGGCAACTTGTACATCTATAATCGACACCAAGTAGTATGATAGGTGGTTAAATAGATTCTGAGTAGGCTTGTCCATTGCATTTTCCTTGAATACGAGACGTGAAAGCTCAGGCGGCATCGGTTGAAGCTTACTCAGTAATCCAATATTCAGTAGCGTTTCCTTCTTAAATCTCACAACAAGTTCACGTTGAATCACTATTGCAGACATCTTTTAGGTGTTCCTTTCGAAATTATTTGGGAAATTTCACTGCGTGGTTAATAAATAAAATTTATTCGGCTCAAAAACTGACTTCGAAACAATAAATGAAATTGTGGCAATAACAAATTCAAATCTGACATGACCGTTGAATAAATCAAGGATCACGCTTGACGCTTCACATTTCACAGATAATATTGTAATAATAAGATTTCTGTATTAATTATTATTGCATATTTTGGTTTAAATTGCGATTAATTGGCACTAAAAAAATATTTTTGAATTTTTGATTAACTAGAATGGTAATAAATTTGAAAAATTAGTAGTACAGACTAATAATAATATACTACGTATACAAGTTAAGAGAACATAGTACAGCAAAATTAAATAATTATAGTATTAAAAGTGCATCTTCTCGGAGCAATTAACTAGCCTGGAGACTCCGAGCCTGGAGAAGTAACAATTAATTGAACATGTGAGTTTGGCCTTTTTAACTTATGGCAAAATGTCATGCGAAAAAAGAGGACCGATATAATATGTCAGCTCGACAGTTTGAAATGACATGTAGCCATTTCGTTTTGTTTTAGTCACCAGTCTGGTGACTAACGCATGGTGATTTTAATTATTGTTTTTGAAGTGAAAAACGTGTTTTCTAGTTTCTTATGTTATTTTCTGAAAAGATAATTTACTAAAGATTACATGGCTTGTGTTGTTCACGGCTGTAAAAGCCGTAGTACTGGGAAATCGGATGAAGATTGGAATTTGTCATTTCACAGGTTAGTGTTTTGATCAATTTTTTTGTTAATTGTATTATAAATAAGTTAATTTACGTTATTTTCTTAATCATCTATGTTTTATCTAACCGTAATCATTGAAATGAAATCATAATCAGCTTAGTTTTTAGAAAAAATGCAAAATATAACTTCCATAGTGTTGTGCAATTATCGATACTTGAGTAGGAACGAAGTACTTCATTGATAATGACTGCTACGTTAGGAGAAAAAAAAGGTATTTGAGTATGGATTTTATTGTTATTTGCAGGTTTCTGGCTTGAGAAAAATTAAAAGATGTTTGGGTTAAAGCTATAGCACAGGGAAAATTGGAAGCCTTCAAAACATTCTCGGCCTTGTTCAAATCATTTCGAATCAGACGGGAAGAAAAGTAAAGTGCTTTGCAGAGATGCTGTGCCCCAAGTTTAAGGTGGCATCTATTTTAAATAATAAATATTGTAATTTGGTAATTAAGTATCGAAATAAAATGTTGTAAAAAAAAATAAATGTTTATTTGTTTTATTTGAAGCAATTTATTTTAAACTTTTACCAATTTTTTCCTGTGGGAATGAGTTATTTTCCCGCGGTAAATTGTAGCCTATATGTTATTCTGATGTTTGAACTATATAATTGTAAAGTTCCATAAAAACTCATTCAGTAGTTTTTACGTGAAAGAGTATCAAATGTCCAATATATTTTTGCTTTTATAATATTAGTAGGATACGATTATTGATTTGTAAAAAGATCAACCAGGTGGAAGTAAGATTAGCGCACGAAGGGTTCCGTATAATTCTATGAATGAATCTATGAAAACAGGAAAAAATATGTACCTTTTTACGAAACCATAAAAACAACCTAAACCGAAATACCTAATAATATTTTTTTATAAATACCACTACCATACAATGCAAGGCAGTCAATACGCATCGTAAATGAATAATTCCAAATTAAACGAATCTTAAAATTTGGAATTACCTATCCATAATTCAAAATTTAACGAATCTTAAATTATCTTCAAGCAATTTTATAACTTAATTTTTTTATTTATCGATATTTTAGTATTCGATAAAGTGGCAAGCACTACCTTTTTAGAACAAAAAGTGGCTACATGTGGATTTGAATGCCAAGCCGATAACAGTGTGTTGTCTCTTTCTATCGCATTAATTAGGGTATTGAATAAATGAGAGCCACTATATAAGAAACGTTCAATTAATTGTTACTTCTCCAGGCTTGTTAATTGCTCCGAGTGCATCTTAACTATAATATTCTTAATAAAAAAAATGAGTAAAATGATGAGGTACTTGTATAATTAATGAAACAAATATAATAATAAAAATATACCATCAGTATACCAATACAAACTTAGCACCCCATCAATGGAATTTTGGGTCGAAAATGACCTTGATTGATAGGTCTCCATTAGGTCCTTTAAGGTCCCACAATTTTTTCGTTAGGTCCCCTTTAGTTTTTTTTTAAATAATTTTTTAAATTTTGGGTATAAAAAAAATACACTTTAGCACCCCATCCATAGAATTTTGGGTCAAAAATGACCTTAATCGATAGGTCTCCGTAAGGTCATACACATAGAAATCTAAATAACAAGACACTAGAAGTCGTAAGCGCGCGTGACCTTGTCGCCACTCAGGTGACTTTCACATCACCAGCTGTGCCACCAGTGTGTTCGTCACAGTTCAGTTGCTCTGGAGACGTATGTGTGTAAACATGGTGTGTTTCAGCATTTCCCATTGCGGAAATTCTTCCACAAGTTGTAATTATACTAATAAAGGAATAATATTTCATCGGTAAATATTTTTTTTTAGAAATAATGCCGTTTTTCCTTAAAATTATAGAATATTTACAAGTATTACGAGTGTCACCATAGTAATCGAAATAACAATGAATGACACAGTCGAGCATTCTTATTATCACGTTACACAAATTTCAACCTTATTGGAGCAAAAAGAAACAAAACGTCTCATATACTTAGGGATGTTATTCTAAAATAAACCGTAAATTCGTGCGTTAGGATACTAAAAAGCTTAATTTAATATTTAAGTTAGTTTTCACTAAAATCAAGCTGTCCAATAAAAGGCATAGTTTACTTGTGTGTACTGTTTAGCTATCGGTTTAAATGTGTTGATTTTGGCGACAGCTGTTTTCATACGAATTATGACATTATAGCACTTCTATGTGTCTTGTTATTTAGATTTCTATGGTCATACATAAGGTCCCACAATTTTTTCGTTAGGTCCCCTTTAGTTTTTTTATAAATAATTTTTTTTTTAATTTTGGGTATAAAAAAATTACACTTTAGCACCTCATTCATAGCAAAATTGGCGAATTTTATCAAAATCGTATTCTTTACCGTTAGATCCGTATAAGTCCATCATTGAATTTGTTAAATTATTTATTTTATTAAAATTATAAAATAATTAAAACCTGCGCATATCGATAATCGTCGATGTATCGTTTAGCGATATGATCAAGACAAATAATCGAGTCATGTTTACTCGATCATTGATGTGGCCTCACGAGACTATCATGGAAAGAAAATATACTCAATTTTAATCTTTATGAACTAAGCGATAAAGTTGAATTTAGAACGCGATATTGAACCGCACTCCCCACGAGACTATCTTGGAAAGAAATACAAAAATCTTTATGAACGTAGTGATAGAGTTGAATTTAAAAACTCGTCGCTTAAAAGGTCGTAAATTTTTACGACTTTCGTGACGGACTACTTCTAGCTATCATTGTTGATAAAAAATATTTTTATAAGTATAATTTGAAATGAGATGAGAAATAATCTTTATTATATTTAAAGTTTTACACAACTGCCCAAAAAGGAGTATAATGTTTATTTTGTAAGTATATATTTATTAAAATTTTCGCTCGGTTACTTTTAACTGGCAGAACATTTTAATGGTACGGAACCCTTCGTGCGCGAGTCCGACTCGCATTTAACCGTTTTTTTGTAATGTTAATCTTGTAAAGTTGTAACCTTTCTATTATGTAATTTGTTTATATGTATGTTAGAGCGTGGTTGTATTACGTATTGAAATACTGATATAATACTTTTTAGACATCTTGACTCGACCAAAGTCGGTACAAGAATGACTCGCAACCAGGGTTGCCAACCGTAAATTTCTTTTCCTCGTACGTTTGCAGGAAAAAACCTCGTATTTTGGCTTTCGAACCTCGTACATCAATAAAAATCGTAATTACCTATGTTAAATCAAAAATAAGGCATAAACTACTGAATTTAGGACAATGAAGTTATCTTTTTCAAGGTTGCTACTAAATAAAAAACGTTGTAAGTATTAAAAATAATCTTGTTCACATAGTATACCAGAAATAATAATAAAAAAAAAATGCTTGGCAGTAAGTAACTTCTAGTTTTAGTTTACATCTCCAAATATGAAGTCAATATTTTAGATCAATGTTCTATGTGTTTTAAAGACGACTAATGTCAGGAACGCCATATTTTATTTTCTGATTAATCCCCGGATAGTGACACACTTAACTATAAACTCCCTAAAGTTCCAGTTGTTATTGTGGCTTGGATACTTACGATTTACGCTACAAAATGTTGCCTGCAACGAAAAATTATAATTATAAAATTTCCTCATACCAAAATATCGTACAAAGTTGTACGAGGCTAATAGTGTCCTCGTACCTCGTATGGATGACCACAAATCTCGTATTTGTACGAGGAACCTCGTACGGTTGGCAACCTTGCTCGCAACTGCAGACGACCGTTATTTATAGGTCGATTATTCGAGTGGCGTGACTGTGTGAGTCAGCGCAGGTGTTATTTGTGTTGTTTTGATCGTTATTTTGAATATGACATGTAATATTATTATTATTTGATAATTAAACGATTATTAATACTTTTATCCATTTGATTATTATTAAAATAATTAATTAAGTTCATCAATTGATTTACTTTTAAAATATAATTTTATCTTTAAATTAAACGCGCTAACATGTATGTATTAATATTGCGTATGTTTCAGATTATGGTAGTTTTCCAATTACAGAGCATAATGCGACTCAGTGGCGCACAATGCCGAATTATGCTGATGCTTAATTGGAACGTGAATTAGTTTTCAAATGCACCAAGTATATAATAAAATGCAAGTATATTCCTGTAAACAAATTTGTTTGTAGATTCGAATTCTAAAATAATGTTTGTACCTTCATCCATACTTATATTTATTTTTTTAACACAATTTGAATTAACTTTGATTATTTCGAAAAAACTACAATGAAACGAAAACTTTAAAATTTTTTCTAACAATTAATAATATTACTAACGATAATATATAAACAAAACATTTCGATCAATGGCATCGATTGCACGCATCAATTCACGCGCATTACTTTTAAGAGTGCTCGATTGTGCGAAGCGTTGCTGTAGTTGAAACATTCAACGTTAAGCATTATGCCGCATAATGCGCTCTAGTGCTGTAATTGGAAAACGGGGTATATATTTATGTCAATTATGTCATTTCGTTCAGACTGTCATAAACTTTTAGTACTACTTTTGATAATGTTCTTAGAGACATATTTATTTTATTGAAAAATTTTGCTATGGATGAGGTGCTAAAGTGTAATTTTTTTATACCCAAAATTAAAAAAAATATATTTATAAAAAAAACTAAAGGGGACCTAACGAAAAAATTGTGGGACCTTAAAGGACCTAACGGAGACCTATCGATTAAGGTCATTTTTGACCCAAAATTCTATGGATGGGGTGCTAAAGTGTATTTTTTTTATACCTAAAATTTAAAAAATTATTCAAAAAAAAACTAAAGGGGACCTAACGAAAAAATTGTGGGACCTTAAAGGACCTAACGGAGACCTATCGATCAAGGTCATTTTCGACCCAAAATTCCATTGATGGGGTGCTAAGGGCGTATTCAGAAAGAAAGCTTGAAACTTATAAGCGCTTATCGGCGCTTATCGGCGCTTGTCAACGCTGGTTCGTTCTACACAAAGGAAGCAGGTTGAAGCAGAACAAAACAAATTTTTTATGGCAGCGCCCAGCGCTTGTTGAAGCTTGTCGGAACTTGTCGGCGCCGATCAGCGCTTATCGGCGCATGTTCATATATTTTCTTGCGCGGGTTACCAGCGCTGAAAAGCGCCGATAAGCGCTTATAAGCGCTTATAAGCGCTTATAAGTTTCAAGCTTTCTTTCTGAATACGCCCTAAGTTTGCATTGGTCATCAGTATTGCGAACAATAATTTATTTATTTACTTCAGAACGCATCCATAAAACATAACCTCAAAAAATTGACATGTTTTTCTTTGCGTCTATCTGGATTCTGGTAGGAATGGGTCGTCGACGCATTTTTCATCAACGAGACTAGACCGTTAAATGTCGTTCATCAACTAGTCGATCAACTAGTTAAAATCTTCGACTAGTCGATGTGTAAACTGAAACGAATTGACACGGTCGACCGACGCGCGACGGTATTGCTACCTTACCTTGAACTGAGGTCTACACTCTACATGTAAAATTCCACATTCTTACCACGAAGTTATTACGAATTATAGATTTTCAAAGAATTCAATGTCAGGGTTGTCTCTAGTAAAGAAAAAGTCAAAGCTGTTTTTTAACAATTATATATATCACCTATCTATTACCAAGTTTTTGTTTATGTTTTAACTTGTCGTTTTTAGTCGTTAGTTATAGTCGATATTTTAACATTATTCAATATATTATTATAGGTAGGTAATCCTTATGATATGTAATAAATTAACTGAATAAAAAAAAATATCTAAGATTTTTAAGACAATTCAATAATATCAAATTAATACAAATTAATCTCCTTTTTTACAATATTTCGAGCATTGATCATAGTAATCTCATTAAAAGTCAAACGGAATTAACGGTAAAAATATTGAACTATCAACTCGCGACGCGTCGCGTCGCAAGTTGGTAGTTGATACAAACGTGTCGACTGACGAGCCGTCTACGACGAGTCGTTTAGCCGTCTACGGTGGACTATTATACGGCCACGTCGAAGAGTTAACCATCGCGGACGCGTTGACGAGCGTTTCGACTCTTTTGTTTAGTCGTTGAATTCAACTAGTGCGTTGGTGAGCGATGGACTAGTCGAATCGTTGATTGTACATAGACGGTTAATTTAACTAGTCCGTTGATTCAACGCCCATGCGTAGATTCTGGTGTGGGGGCGCTAAGCGCTTGCGGTTGCGTGATAAAATCGCGGGGGTATACAAAATACACGTGTTTTAAAATAAAAATGATAGTGAATGTGTAAATAACAACAAATATTAGTTAAAAATGGTAAGTAGAACTATTAATGTATTGAATAACATGTTAAATAATATAAATACTACCTTTTTCAATTTATACAATTATTGGCATGGTGTTCCAGGTTTTAGTTTTGCGTTTAGTTATGTTTTATAGTAAATATTTTGATTATAATGTCACAGACAGAGATTAGAATCTCACACATTGAACCAACATAAAAATCTTTCGTCTTGTTATTGAGTATGTATAAGTCTTATTTTAATTACATGCTCTTATAACCTCAAATATGGAATGCTAACATTTTATATTATGTGGAAAGAAAAGAAGATCTATTATGATGTTCACTTTATTTTACTGGCCATAAATAGTAAATACAAAGATATCTAAGTACAAAAATCCATACCAATAACTTCAATCAACATAATATTGATGTAAAGAGTTCAATACATTACTAGCAAAGCATTTATTTGTAAACATATATAGGTAATATAATATAGAATATATTACTACTACATATATACAAACAGACGACTGCATTATTTAAAATACAATCAATAATGAATGTTTATCGCGCTAGTTCACAGACTAATCTCAATAATTAACTTAAAGAGTAAGCTGTACGTGCTCTTCGAGCACGCCGCGGGCTTCGCCCTCTTCCGCGTGGCGGAGTTCGAGGAGCTGGCGACGTTCTTGCCGCAAGTGGAGCAGTCTGTAACGGACTTGCAGCGTTTCAACTCGGTTGTGTCTCTGATTGCGTTCCAACCGTTCAAGTCGGCTATTTTGGCTTTGGAGAACATTAATGCGATATCTGAAGGTAATTTAATATGAAACTGTTGTATTTTGTAAGATGCAAACATACTTAGTGTATTTTTTTCGTAGTTTCATAATTTCTAAGGTCTTATTTAGATGTTGCAGCCAACTAGTCAAGTTAATCAGGCCTATAATAAAAAGAAGCCTAGTGTTTTTATTAAATGAACCCATTCACCTATTGTCCCGAATTATATTTTTTGTTTATAAACTTTAAATCTATGCAGTTATTAAAAGACAAATGTAAATTAAAACTTCAAATTTAAAATAAAGCAAATCTTAATTTGAAAATGAGAATTCGCCACATTTAGTTTAAAGAACTGTTATTAAAGATTTTAATATCTACACAGGTATTCTACCAGAAGATTTAAACCTCTTCCTCGAGGGTGCGTTACCAAAACGCAAGAAGCGATCAAAATGCACGCTCGGTGTGCTGGATCCCAAGCTTGGTGCAGCTATCAGCGAAGCCCTGGAGATCCCCTGCTCGCACATTGGTGCGGTACCTGAGTTGATTAGAGGTAAGATAAGGATACGTTATTGTAAAATTGTTAGCAATGTTAAATAATTATCTATCGTGCAAGATACAATCTGTTGAAAAACTTAGGTTTGATTATAGATATATCTTTTAAATTAAATTTTATGTTAGTTGTCTATGTAAATAAAGTGATAGAAATTCAATTAATCTTATTTGAGGGATATTTTATTTTTCAAAGTACTTGCTCTACCTCGTTCATTACAAACTGAATTTAAACATAATGTAGATATCTGTACTAATATTATAAATCTTTTGAAGAGTTTGTTTGTTTGAAGGCTCTAATCTCGGGAACTACTGGTCCAAATTGAAAATTCTTTCGGTGTTAGAGCTATAGATCATCTCGCTAAGACCAACAGGAGCTGAGCACTGCGGGTGAAACCGCGGAGCACTGCTAGTAAACTATAAGATAGATGCATCAATTGTAAATTATAGAGGTCATTGAGCTTCCAATGTTTCGTGAAATTAATGTGTCAATGGCTGTTACTACTTGCTTTTTATGTAATTTTTTTTATTTAACTAAAGTAAGATTTTAACACAATTACAGGTATAAAGTTCCACTTCCATGCCCTAATTAAGGGGCTCACGCAGAAAGCATGTAGCGTGGCCCAACTCGGACTTGGCCATTCGTACTCCCGTGCGAGAGTGAAGTTCAACGTGCACAGAGTGGATAATATGATCATACAGTCTATTGCACTGTTGGATCAGCTTGATAAAGATGTTAACACGTTTTCTATGAGGATCAGGTGAGGTGTTAAAATAATCTATATATATGTATATAAAACTCAAAGGTGACTGATATAGTGATCTATCAACGCACAGCCCAAACCACTGGACGTATCGGGCTGAAATTTGGCATGCAGGTAGATGTCATAACGTAGGCGTCCCCTAAGAAAGGATTTTAGAAAATTCATCCCCTAAAGGGGTAAAATAGGGGATAGGAGTTTGTATGAAACTTTTTATGCGCGAGCGAAGCCGCGGGCAAAAGCTAGTAATTAATATGTATGAGTGAAATAGTCAAATTGTTTAAATAATTTGGATTTCAATGTAGGTGAAATTTAGTGTCCCTTACACTCGTCATAAGTATTTGTGAAGCTTTGAGATAAAGTTATCAATTCATCTTAGGAAAGCCGAGAACAAAATGAAAGTTATTAAGCAGTTTTCAACATTGAAACAGAGCATCTTAAACTAAAAATAACCTGAATCTATTTAGAAAATTCTTCTCAACTGTACAGTACAGTACTGTGTAGTGTACAGAATACCTATGAAAATCAAAATTTATACACATGAGTGTTTGACGATTATATTGAGGTAGATAGATGAATAAATACTATAAGAAATAAAAATACGCGAGGCCGGGTTAAATATTAGTTTGAATGTAATAAGAATGTACTGCGATTCTATACAGATACCCAAATGATGTAGGTAGTTGATAACAAAACGCAGCAAGTCAACGACTATTTGCAAAGTGAAGGTAGTTGGGTCGAACGTCGTATAAACAACGTCCGAGCCCCTAGGCACGATTCGTACGAATGCGCCACGAGTCAAAGGAAAGCGGCAATTTATAGTTTTCGACAGCTAAGCATGTTCGGACAGAAAACATAGTGTCAACTATTCATCCACAAAATTATTAAATCAAAAGTTACGTCTAACAATACATTAATGAATTAAAATTATATTCATTTTTTTTATAGACGACGCGGTTGGCGCAGTGGTAAAGTAACTGCCTACTGAGCCGACGGTCCAGGGTTCGATCCCCGGTCAGGGCAAATATTTGTGTGATGAACTCAATTATTTGTTCTTGGGTCTGGGTGTTATCTATATATGTATTTATAAATATTATATTTATCGTCGCCTAGTACCCACAACACAAGCCTTAATTGAGCTTACTGTGGGACTAGGTCGATTTGTGTAATAATGTCCTTTAATATTTATTTATTTATTTATTTATTTTCAGAGAATGGTACTCCTACCACTTCCCAGAGCTCGTTAGCATTGTCCCCGACAACCATTTATACACAAAATGTGCGGAATACATTAAAGACAGGAAATCTCTCACCGAGGAGTCAGTGGAGCCCCTCACAGAGATACTTGGGGACTCGGAGAAGGCTCAAGCGATCATTGACGCGTCTAAAATGTCTATGGGCATGGATATATCGCCTGTGGATTTGATTAATATACAAATGTTTGCGGGGAGGGTTGTGTCGTTGAGTAATTACAGGTAAGGAAAGGCTTTTTAATAATGATGTGATGTTAATTTTGGTTTTGTTCTGAAATAATGATGAGGCAGATGGTATATTTTTATTGGTTGATGCGTTTTATTTGTAGATTGAAATGGGATTGATTTAGGATATCTAAAATTATGATTTTTGTTTTTAATTTATCACATAAAAATAAAAATATTTAACCTTATTTATGCAATGAAATAGAAAGCAAAACGAAGTATTTCAAATGATGCTTTAATGTTATAGCACATAATAATAAAATAGAGATTAATTTATTAAATATTTTATTCGTTTCATTTTATGTACGTTTGATCTATTGCAAGTTGTTCAATGGCTTGTGATTATAAGCGCGTGCTATATTAATTCAACTGAAATACAGATACATGTACCAAATGTGTATATGTATATGTAACTTTTATGTTGAAACAACTTTATCTCCCCAATATATTTTCAATGATTTTTGTTTCTGTTTTAATGTCAAGTATGAAATTAAATTTAATATACTTTATAGGTTTATATTCTACTACCGTAAAACGGGGTAAATAGAAACAATCTAGACTTTCAAACCGACTTTAAAAATATACATTGTAAGTTTCGGGTAATAAAGCTGCTTTCATTGTGGGAGTCCTTTGCTATTTTACAAGCTAATTACAATTTTAATGCCAAATTATTATCTACTTAGGAGAAAAAGACAAAAACCTGGTCAATTTCTATTTTCCCGGAATACGGGGTCAATAGATACGACATATGGGGTTAATAGAGAAAAATGATAGGGTTGTCAAAATATTTTATATAGTGGTAGTGACGTCACAGAGATAATGAAATAAAAGAGTGTACATAATATATTAGAAAACCTTTTTATTAATATTAAAAATAAAATAATCCGAACCAATAACAATGCATATTAAAAAATCTGTTCAAAAATAATGGTACCTACTTAACCTTAGAATTACACAAAACACGCACACAAAATTAATTATTAAATATTAAAAAATCAACTTTTTAAAAATGTAGGGTACTTAGGTAATAAAGTTAAAACTCAACAACCTGCATAAAGTGCCAACCCTATCAAAAGCGTTTCTAAAAACCCCTTTCGCGTTTCTATTAAACCCTTTCTCGTTCCTATTTACCCCTTTGCCGTTTCTATTCACCTCATATGGCGTTTCTATTCACCCCTCAGTCGTCTCTATTCACCTCTTAATCATAAATATTTATGGTTGCAATTATTTTACTAATTTACCAATAAAAATCAAACTAATCAGTAAAACTTACCTTTTCAATTTATTCTGGATACACTTCACCGTTGAATAAAGTTATTTCACAATCAAAAACACAATTTAAATAATAACTAGAGAGAAGTTAATAAGAGCACAAAAGACATGCATACAACCGTTGCACTTTGAACTCACTTATTGACATAAATTGCTAACTTCATACTATTCAAATGTTGTCAGACCAACAAAAAAATGTTGCCATTGTAAAAACTAAAAACACTATTGCGATTTTTGAAGTAGTTCTCAAATATCAGGCTTTTAGACTTTTTCCCAAGAATATTTCTATTCACCCCGTGAATTCTATTCACCCCGTTTTACGGTAGCTTTCCGCCCGCGTTTTCAAATAAAAACCCGCATAGTTCGCGTTCCCGTGGAATATCCGGGATAAAGCCTATCCTATGTGTTAATCCAAGTTACCCTCTATATGTGTGCTAAATTTCATTGTTATCGTACATCCATCCTCACAGATTTTCGCATTTATAATATTACTAAACTTAATACACAAACAGCCGTACAAATAAACGAGTTATAACATTTTATGAAAAGAATAAACTAAGAATAAGGAAAAATCATACAAATAAACACGTAATAAATGAAACCTAGTATAACTTCGTAATAAGTATTCATACTAATGCTATTTCGTCCTTATTCCGGCTACCACCCTAGTATAAGTCTGACATAACCGAGTTATAACATATCTTTTGGTACATTGTGCTGTGTTTTACAAGTTTTAGAACCAATTTTCAATCTAAATTTGAGATAATAGCAATGAGAGTAATACGAAAAGTAGAAAAAGTTGAGCAAATTAGTAATTTTATTACGTACCTATTGAAATGGAAAATTTTGTATGAAATGTCAAAATATACGAAATTATAAAAACCCTTTTGATATTTATAATGATTTATTTATTTACGACATGCGCCAAACCATACATACATAAAACTTATTTCTAAACTTATCACAATAATATAAACTTTCGTTGAAAATATAAATCTTATAAGCCTGGAGTTGTATGTTTTGAGTACCAGTTATTTGGCAACTCTCTATCTCAAGGTGGGTTTATCTTCTGTTCTCCAGATATTGGATAGCGTTCTCTTTCATTTGCTTGCATATTTAATGATATATTTAAATTATTTCCAATAAATATTTAAAAAATAAATAAACAGAACATCGTATGATGAAACTTCACAACAAATTCGACGAAGTCAAACGAGCTTCACAATGACAGCACCAAGGCTTAACCGTAGACAATTTCAATGTTTTTCATAATTTTGTGAATGAATTGCTACGTTGCCGCTTCGCACCTATTGCATAGCGTGAGCATAGTTACATCGACGTTATTCCAAATTTATTTGTAAGCAATTATGACATCCTTATTCTTTATTTATTCTTATCATATCTATTCATTGCATAAGGTTTGAATAAGCAAGTTTTTATTTGTACGGCTGAAAATGTATAACTTCCATTACAATTTCATAGTATCTTGACAAAAAAAAATTATTCTTGTTAACCTAACTAACACTTGCAATTATTTCTCTAAGAACAATCAAATCTACCAAGCCATTGACATCATATCTTTTGTTATTAGAAAGCAAATATCGGAGTACCTTCACACAAAGATGAACTCGGTGGCTCCAAACCTGACCACCCTTATCGGAGACCAGGTCGGGGCTCGGCTGATATCCAAGGCTGGTTCGCTAACTAACTTGGCTAAATACCCTGCGTCTACTTTGCAGATTCTTGGTGTGTATAGGCTTTTATTACTCTTGTGTATACTGTTTTGTTAGGTAAAAGTGAGTAAAGAATTTTCATTCAATTATGTGCATATAGATTTATGTTTTGATGTACCTAGTATTAAATTTTTATTAATATCATGTCGTTTACGATTTTGTAATGTCTTTTAACTTCCGCCTTTTTAGCACTTAAAAAGCAAATGTACAGATTTTAAATGATTTTAGTTAAAAGTACTTTTCATAAAGGGGTTTGGGCACTTTTGTATAGGCTAGTGGCGTCGTGATGAACTTTCGCGGCCACTGATGAAACTTGTAAAACCTTAAAAAACTCGGAAAAATCTTATAATAAATCATCTTGGTAAATGTAAAATACAAAACCAAATATCTCTGTTCCTAATACGTTTAGAGATTTGTTTCCATAATAACATTCGCTCACAATATGTTGCTCTTTTAAAATATCCAAGTTTCATCACTGGCCACGAAAGTTCATGACGACGCCTACATTACCTAAACCCCTGTTAGTTTTCTCATATTTACTCATATATTACGAATTGCATTGAATCAATACTGATAAAAAAATAAAACCAAACTATATCATTTTTAAATGTAAAATTATGACAATAATTTATTTTTATTATCTACAGGTGCGGAAAAAGCTCTATTCCGAGCGTTAAAAACACGTTCGAACACACCCAAATATGGTCTATTATACCATTCTACATTCATTGGTCGAGCCGGTCTGAAGAACAAGGGCAGGATCAGTCGATACTTGGCCAATAAGTGCTCTATAGCGTCGAGGATTGATTGTTTCTCTGGTTTGTATTGGTTTTATTAATATTTAATTATTATATGGTAATGGTAAGGATTATTATTAGGGGACAATTTGATAAAATCTCTGATATTATAGCTTTTTCATTCATTATTGTCAGATGACAGATAAGTTAAGCAGAATCTGTGTGGTGTAAGTATCTCACGGATTTTTCTTACAAATAAATAAATAAATATTTCAGGACAATTTTCACACACGGCACGATCTGATCCCATACTAAGCTTTCGCTTGTGTTATGGAAACCAGATGGCTGATAAACATACATATATAATTTTAAATAAATACTAATATAGATAGTTAACACCCAGACACAGAGCAAACATCTATGCTCATCGCACAAATATTTGCCCCGGGTGGGAATCGAACGCACGACCTCTGGCTTGGAAGGCAGGGTCACTACCAACCAAGCCAACCGGTCAGTCAGTAAATGATTAATAATCTTAACAGATAAGATAATCTTAAGCAGATCATGGGTACAGCATGTGATGATTCTGAATAAAAACTAAAAAAAAAGAAATATTTGTAGTGGTTTGAATTTATCCTTTAAAAATTAATTTTAAATCAAATATGGCTGAACAGTAGTAAAATAATGGATGAGAATATTCTATATCAATAAATACATGTACAGCATATTAAAACAGATAGCTTATTTTTCTGTTTATGCACGTTTTGATCTATTGCAGGTTGTATATTGGCTTGTGGTAATAATAGCGTGCTATAGAAATGCGACTGTAATTACGTTATATGTTCTTACATACTAACTGCATACAGTTGCTACACTATATCACCATCATTTAAATATCTACAAATAATAAATTGCATTCATTCTATAAAATGGTCAATTTTTAATATTAAAAACAATCTGTCCGCTAATCTGTGTAATTTCACTATTTCAAGTAGTTAAAGATACATGTAACTTAGAAATGAAATACTTTTTAACGGATTTTAAACACGTTTATTCATAATACAGATATGTATCCTGTGAACACGCTCTTTATTGTGACCAAAACGTCTGAACAAAACAAATAATCCATTTTAGTTTTAAAATCCTTTAAAAAATTATGAATTCTTATATATTCGCGGAATATCCGACAAAAATACTACGTATTAATTAACCTTTTTCCTCCATTTACAGAGAACCAGACAACAGTATTTGGTGAAAAACTGCGCCAACAAGTTGAAGATCGTCTGAAATTCTACGAAACCGGTGACATTCCTATGAAAAACATCGAGGTTATGAAACTAGCTATGGAAGAAGTAGAACAGCAGAGCCAAGAAGAGCCGAGCGCTAAAAAGAAGAAAAAGAAGAAAGAAAAGAAAGAAAAGAAAGAAATAGAAGTTATGGAGGAATAGAGCGAATTTTCAAACATAACATGTGCCTTTGTTGGGTTGTGTTTGAAGATTCGTCATGTTCAGAGTTTATTTTCAGTGTATACTGTATGTATTTTTTAAGGAATAAAATTTTACGAAAGTATGAGGTGTTTTATTTTTGTTACCATAGTTTTAAGACAGGTTCAAATCTACTCTTTACTGAAACACGCTTTTATTAGGTAGATCTGTTACTAAGTAAACCAAAACAAAATTAAGACGATTAATTTGACGCACTGATCAACTACAAATATACACAAAAAATTAAATATCTTCGTCTCTTTACAATACCTACAATCTACATTCCTGAAGGTGTCTGAAGTGAGTTTCTTATTTGTATTATTTTCTATCATTCATACTTAAAAGGCATAAACAAATGAAACACTCGCAAAAATTAATGTTGCATATTTTTATTCAATTTGGTTTCGAATAACCGAAAACCTCAACAGTTAAATTTAACAGTAACGGTAACTTTTACAGTGACCGCGAGATGGGTTGACCAAGCGAATTTTTATAGCAAAGTAGCAAGTTAGATATGTCTCAAGAAAAATGTCATCTCATTTTGTATTTGACGCTTCTGACAGTTATTTAACGATATCAATAGCTTTAACCCTCGAAACACGAGCGAGTGTTATTACGTCCACTATAAAATTGTCAAATGATGCAACTCATATTTTCCCTAACCGTTACTTAAAATGCTCTATCGAAAAAAAGGAAGTAAAAATGTTCAAGAATTTAGGATGTTCACGATATTTACATAGTTAATTATAAAAAGTAATAATGATAGAAGCGCTCAGCGCCTATGCGAGCATGCGTTATGCCAAGTTTAGACATTTTTCTAGAAACACATACAACAATAAACCCAAATAAACCTTTAAAAGTATAACAATGATACATGGACACTGAATTTCTTAATACATACTCAGCAGATAGCAAAGTCAGAGAATTTGAATGAAGTAGTTTTGTATAAGACACAGTATTACCATCCTACAGTAGTGCGACGAATGTACTTGTGCAGAGAAACGGAGGGGAACTGGCGGGGGTCGGGCGACGCGGGCCGCGTAAAGCAATCACGCTGAGATTGCTTTACCTATCGCGAAAGGACGACGCAGTCGTATTTTTTGTGTAATAATTTTATTATACATAGGTACTTACATATTCTATTATGGCGCGCACAAACTGTTCCGTTTACGGATGTAAATCTACATTGAAATCCCAGAAGGAAACAATATTTCAGAAAGATTGTATTAATTGTATCTGTTGAATTAAAATCAAAGCTATGTATATGTTGTCCTCATTATTTCCTAATCAGATTGTACATCCCAATGCGAATGCATTACTTAGTTAAATGTTATAATATACAATTAAGAACATCCAAAAATAAAGTGTCCACGTAAATAATATTTAGCAGTGCAATATCTGTAATTATATATTTATGAACAAATAATTACATCAGATTTAATAATCGCAATTATTTTGAATGTACATATGAAATATGAATAAATGATTTCATCATAATATTAATAATCACAATTGTTTTATTTCCCATTTGTTGCAACCCTAGCGTATTTTCGTGTGGCAGCGTAAGTACCTACGCTGGCGGCGGCATCGCGCGACATCAAAGGCGATTCCTTACTGTAGGAAATAATATTGTAATACTGTGTATAAGATGAGTCGTTATAAGGACTAGGTACTACTTTGATATGATTTCAGTGTAAAATGTAGGTATGGAGAATGTTTTTCGCATGTCATGAAGTCTCTAACTGCTCTTACTCTTACCATGATTGTGTCTAAGAGGGTCTTGTTGCTTATTGCATCTAGTTTGACAAACCATATCGAAATGTGCAATTGGTAACTGTGTACATACCGTATTGATATTATATGAAATAAAGTAGGTGTGTGTGTTCCCTAAGAACATTTACTAGTTACTTTAGCAGTTCTAGAATTTTTCCCCTCAACTTTTTTTTTACACAAAAATTCAATGCAAATTCGGAATAGTAATAGGCACGCTTGCCTCGGGTAAAAAAAATCTCGGTAAAGATTTTTAGTTCAAGAGTTAAATTCTAACAAACTATACCAAAAATTTAATTTTCATAATACAGTAGCACCTCGTTAAGTCGAACCTCGATAAGTCAAAAACCTCCAAATCTCGAAAAAATGTTTTGTTCCCTTCCCTTCAAACCCGAAAACCTCCGTTACTTGAAATCTTGACCCTCTGTTAGTCGAAATTATCACCGAGTCCCTCCAAGCCATTTTGGTACATATTTTCACTTCTATAACTCGAAATATTAAATTTGACCTCTGTATCTCGAACATAGCAACGTTTTATTTTACAACCTTTACAACTTGATCAATTGGAATTTATTACCTCTATTGTTCGAACAAAAATAAGTTACCGACTTGAAGAACTTGCCGACAATGTAAGTACACTATTGTTTCTTAGAAAACATTTTAGGAGTATACGATAATAAATTTGACTCACGTAAACACGTGTTTGCATTAAGTATCTGTTGACGAAATTTTCGATTCAGTAGCTCAGAAAACCGATACTAATGATTAAGATGACAAAGAAGACGTGAATAGTACATGCGCTCCATGGGTTACCATCAAAGAGGCAAGAACCGCATTGAATACCTTACGAAATTTTATAGAGCAAACCAGTATCTCTGAAGAAGAAGAATTTTCTGCTCTTTATAGATTAGACTATGCTAGAGAACAACCAAATTATCTAAAGCAAAAAACAAAAACTGACTTTTTAATGCCATATTTTTTATGTTAAAATGATTTGAAATAATGTTGATTTATAATAAATAAAAACATGTTTGTCACCTCTGCAAGTTGAATTTTAATGTACTTTACCTCTCTAACTCAAAATTTATAAGAATAAACCTCAAACTCTTTATGTCGAATCAAAATCCGCCTAAGTCGAAATCCTCCATAAGTTGAAAACTCTATAACTCGAATTTTTTGGCGTCTCCCTTGATGTTCGACTTATAGAGGTGCTACTGTATATTGTACACTAGATTATGTGCAACAAGAAACTTGTAATTTTACTTATGTTTCTAATGTAATCCAAATGAGCACTAACTAAACGGGTACCTACCTACTTTCATTATAATTTCTAACCTTAAAAACTATTAAATAAAACACAAAGCTTCCCAAAATCATTTATTCAGCGGCCGTAAACGTCCGACTATTAGTACAATTGATTTTCACATTAATATTAACAGCCGCTAATTGCGTAACAAAGAATTTGAAGATATACGGAATAGACACAGAGACCACGTCGCCATCTTTGCACAAACGACATGTGTCCTTCGTTGACGTCAGCGTTGTTATTATTGGACTGAGTAGGGTTCCACATTTAGTGCAGAGCAATGCCTGAAAAGAAATAGACAATTTATTATATGTAATTTTATAATTAATGGTAAAATGTTTTAATGTTTTAGTAAAAGGCAATTTAAATTGGGAAATTTTACAACTCTAGAATTTAAAAGTTGTATGAAGCCAACTTTTATTTTAATGATACTTAGAGGAAATTAACTGAAATATTTAATAAATTCGATAAATACAAAATAGTAGTAATTAAAATTTTGTTTATGTTACATAATAATGGTATAACGATGACAATAGTATGGCGATGCATCGCTACATCGATGTTCACGCTAGAGCTATGCAACGCTACATCGATTTTCACGCTAGAGCTATGCAACTCTACATCGATGTTCACGCTAGAGCTATGCAACGTTACATCGATGTTCACGCTAGAGCTATGCATCGCTACATCGATGTTCACGCTAGAGCTATGCAACGCTACATCGATGTTCACGCTAGAGCTATGCAACGCTACATCGATTTTCACGCTAGAGCTATGCAACTCTACATCGATGTTCACGCTAGAGCTATGCAACGTTACATCGATGTTCACGTTAGAGCTATGCAACGCTACATCGATTTTCACGCTGTGGCTATGCAACGCTACATCGATATTCACACTGTGGCTATGCAACGCTACATCGATGTTCACGCTAGAGCTATGCAACGCTACATCGATGTTCACGCTAGAGCTATGCAACGCTACATCGATTTTCACGCTAGAGCTATGCAACTCTACATCGATGTTCACGCTAGAGCTATGCAACGTTACATCGATGTTCACGTTAGAGCTATGCAACGCTACATCGATGTTCACGCTAGAGCTATGCAACGCTACATCGATGTTCACGCTGTGGCTATGCAAAGCTACATCGATGTTCACGCTAGAGCTATGCAACGTTACATCGATGTTCACGTTAGAGCTATGCAACGCTACATCGATGTTCACGCTGTGGCTATGCAACGCTACATCGATATTCACACTGTGGCTATGCAACGCTACATCAATGTTCACTCTAGAGCTATGCAACGTTACATCGATGTTCACGTTAGAGCTATGCAACGCTACATCGATGTTCACGCTGTGGCTATGCAACGCTACATCGATGTTCACGCTAGAGCTATGCAACTCTACATCGATGTTCACGCTAGAGCTATGCAACGTTACATCGATGTTCACGTTAGAGCTATGCAACGCTACATCGATTTTCACGCTGTGGCTATGCAACGCTACATCGATATTCACACTGTGGCTATGCAACGCTACATCGATGTTCACGCTAGAGCTATGCAACGCTACATCGATGTTCACGCTAGAGCTATGCAACGCTACATCGATTTTCACGCTAGAGCTATGCAACTCTACATCGATGTTCACGCTAGAGCTATGCAACGTTACATCGATGTTCACGTTAGAGCTATGCAACGCTACATCGATGTTCACGCTAGAGCTATGCAACGCTACATCGATGTTCACGCTGTGGCTATGCAAAGCTACATCGATGTTCACGCTAGAGCTATGCAACGTTACATCGATGTTCACGTTAGAGCTATGCAACGCTACATCGATGTTCACGCTGTGGCTATGCAACGCTACATCGATATTCACACTGTGGCTATGCAACGCTACATCAATGTTCACTCTAGAGCTATGCAACGTTACATCGATGTTCACGTTAGAGCTATGCAACGCTACATCGATGTTCACGCTGTGGCTATGCAACGCTACATCGATGTTCACGCTAGAGCTATGCAACGCTACATCGATGTTCACGCTAGAGCTATGCAACTCTACATCGATGTTCACGCTAGAGCTATGCAACGTTACATCGATGTTCACGTTAGAGCTATGCAACGCTACATCGATGTTCACGCTGTGGCTATGCACCCCTACATTGATGTTCACGCTAGAGCTATGCAACGTTACATCGATGTTCACGTTAGAGCTATGCACCGCTACATCGATGTTCACGCTAGAGCTATGCAACGCTACATCGATGTTCACGCTAGAGCTATGCAACGCTACATCGATGTTCACGCTAGAGCTATGCAACGCTACATCGATGTTCACGCTAGAGCTATGCAACGCTACATCGATGTTCACGCTGGAGCTATGCAACGCTACATCGATGTTCACGCTAGAGCTATGCAACGCTACATCGATGTTCACGCTAGAGCTATGCAACGCTACATCGATGTTCACGCTGTGGCTATGCACAGCTATATCGATGTTCACGCTAGAGTTATGCAACGCTACATCGATGTTCACGATGTGGCGACGTTCCAAGTTACAGAGGTATCACTATGACAACGCTATAATGATATAAACTCCATCTCCCCGAGCGCACCCTGTACACACCTGCGTCTCGTCGGAGCAGTGCAGCAGGCGGTCGTGCAGCACGAAGGCGGCGCCGTGCGAGAGCAGTGCGTCTCGCTCCATCTCCCCGAGCCGCACGCCGCCGCCGCGCCGCCGCCCCTTCACCGGCTGCCGCGTCAGCGCGTCCATCGCGCCCGTCGTGCGCACCTGCACACGCACGCACCGCGTTAGTGACGGCACTGCTTCACAGACAAAACACACACAAATTGTCCGTCAGACGCAACACATTCAACACAACATTCAAAAATTGTCCGACAGACGCAACAAAATCAACACGACACACATAAATTGTCCGACAGACGTAACACATTCAACACAACATAAATAAATTGTCCGACAGACGCAACACATTCAACACAATATACATAAATTGTCCGACATACGCAACCCATTAAAATAACATACATAAATATTCCGACAGACGCAATACATTCATAAAACATACATAAATATTCCGACAGACGCAACACATTCAAGTAACATACAAAAATCGTCCGACATAAGCAACACATTCAAATAACATACATAAATTGTCCGGTAGACGCAACACATTCAAATAACATACATGAATCGTCCGACAGTAGCAACACATTCAACACAACACAAATAAATTGTCCGACAGACCCAACACATTCAAATAACATACATAAATCGTCCGACAGAAGCAACACATTCAACACAACATACATAAATTGTCCGACAGACGCAACACATTCAACACGACACACATAAATTGTCCAATAGCAGCAACACTTTCAATGCAACACACATAAATTCTCCGACAGACAAATCACATTCACAAATTGTCCGACAGACGCAACCCATTCAAATAACATACATAAATTGTCTGACAGACGCAACACATTCAACACACGTTCACAAATTGTCCGACAGACGCGACACATTAAAATAACATACATAAATATTCCGACAGACGCAACACATTCAAGTAACATACATAAATCGTCCGACATAAGCAACACATTCAAATAACAAACATAAATTGTCCGGTAGACGCAACACATTCAAATAACATACATGAATCGTCCGACAGAAGCAACACATTCAACACAACACAAATAAATTGTCCGACAGACCCAACACATTCAAATAACATACATAAATCGTCCGACAGAAGCAACACATTCAACACAACATACATAAATTGTCCGACAGACGCAACACATTCAAGAAACATACATAAATCGTCCGACATAAGCAACACATTCAACACGACATACATAAATTGTCCGACAGACGCAACACATTCAAATAACATAAATAAATTGTCCGTCAGACCCAACACATTCAAATAACATACATAAATCGTCCGACAGAAGCAACACATTCAACACAACATACATAAATTGTCCGACAGACCCAACACATTCAAATAACATACATAAATCGTCCGACAGAAGCAACACATTCAACACAACATACATAAATTGTCCGACAGACGCAACACATTCAAGTAACATACATAAATCGTCCGACATAAGCAACACATTCAACACGACATACATAAATTGTCCGACAGACGCAACACATTCAAATAACATAAATAAATTGTCCGTCAGACCCAACACATTCAAATAACATACATAAATTGTCCGGTAGACGCAACACATTCAAATAACATACATAAACCGTCCGACAGAAGCAACACATTCAACACAACATACATAAATTGTCCGACAGACCCAACACATTCAAATAACATACATAAATCGTCCGACAGAAGCAACACATTCAACAAAACATACATAAATTGTCCGACAGACGCAACACATTCAACACGACAACACATAAATTGTCCAATAGCAGCAACACTTTCAATGCAACACACATAAATTCTCCGACAGACAAAACACATTCACAAATTGTCCGACAGACGCAACCCATTCAAATATCATACATAGATTGTCCGTCAGACGCAACTCATTAAATACAACATACATAAATTGTTCGACCAACGCAAAAAATCAAATAACATACATTAATTGTCCGACAGACGCAACACATTCAACACAACACACATAAATTGTCCGACAAACGCAACACATTCAACACAACATACATAAATTGTCCGACAGCCGCAACACATTCAAATAACATACATAAATAGCCCGACAGCCGCAACACATTCAAATAACATACATAAATAGCCGTCAGACGCAACACATTCAAATATCATACATAGTGGTAACGCCAATATAATTAAAATAGTAAATGTAGAAATTAAACGTTTATTATTTGTGGTGTGTTCCTTCATCCTTCCCTACATACGAGCACAACCAATCACCGCGTGGTCACTAACCACGTGACACGTCCAATAAGACGTGAACGCGACGTGCGTGTCGCTGGAGTCAGTCGAGTTCGCTCCGTTCCTTCGCGAGGTTCGGGACTCGGCCACCGCCGGAGAGCTTCCACGAGGCTCTCTAGATCATCAGGCATTGTGCTTTTGTAACACCCCCGGGGAATCCCGCTCCCCGGCCCTTGGTCGCGCTCACCGCCGCGTGTGTGTTTTGCGTGGAGTGTTTGGACTGGATGCCGTTCGTGCCCGCCGCGAGCTGGAGGACCCTGACCGCGTGGCGGCGCGTGTGTTCTGGACGCTACTCCCTCCGACGAGGTATGTGCCGTATGTTCCTGTCTTTCCCCTCTTTTGCTAACACCACGTTGATCTAAATACAGTCCACTTCATATCGAGAATATATTTACTTATATTTTTTATATTGGCGCGACCATTGAGTGGTACCTTCGACCCGGATAGTAACCATTGTTGGTCCTTACGAACCGTACATTACCTGATGATTCCACCGCCCTTATTAGGATACTCATTGTGTAGGCCCTAATAAGCGATTAGTAGTATCTTCAATGCGAAATACTATTTAATATACCGCATATAATAGAACGACAATGCGTCTTCTACTATTCATATAAAATATATTTTAAACCCGCCCTTATTAGGATACTCATTGTAGGCCCTAATAAGCGATTTAATAGTACATTCATTGTGAAATAACTATAACCGCATAGATCGACATTGCGTCATCTATTATTTTCGCTTAAAATATATTTTATTCCGCCCGTGACATTAAGTTACGCGTATATTATTATTAAAATAGTTAATTAAAACTATGTTCATATCGTTTATCCGCAGTTATAACGCTAAAATCATTATAAATCGAACATATTACATCATATTTTATTTACCCGCTACCCGCGCTCGAAATTTATAACGTTATCGAGTACATTCCGCGATCCGCTGTTATAATCCGACCATATTGGAAATACATACTCGGTTCTTATTACGCTTGCGCTTGACCTACTTTATTTGGTCGTATTACTTGTTATTGTAACTTGCATTGTAACATTCTGTTTGAATATATACTTTTGTTATTAAAAATGCCGCCTAAGAAAATGACTAAGTTACCTGATAGTGACGCTTCGGATGTTAATGATTCGGAAGATATAAATGATTCGCAGTTATCCATGTTATTAGCTAAACGCGAAGTTATATTCGAAATGGTGCAACAAATGTATGATTTGTCTTTAAACGTTCATAACAACGCCTCGCTTATGGAAAGTTTCCTTGACGAGTCCGCGCAGATAGAATCATTACGTGAAAGATTTGAAAAGTGTTTAGACGAATACAATACTCGCTTATTATTATTAACACCTACCGCGAAACCTGATTATAAAAGCCTCGTTGCATTCGAGTCTTTATATAGCAGAGTTATAAGAATTAAATCGCAATATTCGCAACGAAGTCCGTCACACGGAGATATTAATAATTTGCATAAAAATAGGCCTAAATTACCGCCTATCGAATTAGTACCATTTTCGGGTGATATTCGCTCATTTCCGCTGTTTCTTTCGAATTTTGAATCAATTGTTCATAACAATCCCGGCCTTACAGATGCCGAGCGTTTATATTATTTACTAGGTAAACTAACGGGGAAGGCCACAACTGTTATAGCTGGTATAACCCCCTCCGCTGAAAATTATAATTTAATTTTACAAACTTTAAAAGATAAATATGATGATAAACGTATGTTAGTTTCCGCGTATTTAAATCAAATGTTTGATTTTAAACCTTTGCATTCTCCGTCCGCAACAAACTTTGATTTATTTACAGATAACTTTATTAGCGCAGTGCGCGCCTTACAGAATATAAAGTTAGATAATATTACAGATTTAATGATTGTTCATATCGCGTTGAAGAAGTTAGACTCAGATACTGTTCGCGCTTTCGAGACTAAGTTTGGTAGTGAAATGCCTACTTTTGATAACTTAGTTCAATTTATTCAAACTCGTGCGAAGGTATTAGAACGCATTCATCCTTCCACAAATTCGGGAATAAATAAACCGCCTCGAAAGAATAATTATAACCGCAGTTCAAATAATAATACTTCTTCCGCACCGCCTAAGACGTATCAGTCTTACGTAACAACAGCTGATTCCGCTTATAGTTGTCTTTGTAAAAATATTACGCATCAACATTTATATAAATGTTCGAGTTTTCATAAAATGAGTCCGCAGGAACGTTTGAAATACGTAAAGGATAGAAACGCGTGTATAAATTGTCTCAGTATAAAACATCGCGTTTCTAGTTGTTCGTCGTATTCTAACTGTCGCGTTTGTAAATTAAAACATCATACAATGTTACATTTGAAACGCGAATCTTCCATACCCGCGCCTGCGTCTCACCCCCCGCCGCGCAGCACACCGCCGTTGTCTGCGCCGTCACCGCCGTCGGGCGAGTGCGTCCGCTCCGACATTGCGCTATACACCGCTAGCTATACCGCTGATACTGATAACGCATTTCAATGCAACGCGCCCGCGAATAAGCAACATACTATTTTATTATCAACCGCTGAGGTCGTCGCTTATAATTGTAAAGGCGAACGGCTTATTGTTCGCGCGCTTTTAGATTCCGCCTCACAAAGTCACTTCATTACAAATGAATGTTGTGAACGTTTAGGTATTAAACCGCAGAAAACCGAACGTACTATTATTAAGGGGTTCGGTGGTTCAGAAAAAATTATAAATAGTAATTCTATAAATATAAAATTTTATTCGCGTCTTGACAACAACATATCTTTTAATATTTCACCGCTAGTTGTTGATCATGTTACGGATTTATTACCTACCGCTGTTATAGACACTTCTGTCTTATCGCATATTTCGCATTTACCGCTCGCAGATGAGAGTTTTGGTACGCCAAATAAAATCGATTTATTAATCGGTGCTTCTCTGTTCCCTCATCTGCTTCTCCCCGACGTAGTTCATGCATCTCGTGACTCGTCGGCGCCCGCTGCATTGCGCACGGTGTTAGGCTATGTAATAATGGGTTCAGTACCCACCATACCTAACATACATAAACCGCCCTTGACGTGTTGTCACGTTCAAGAGACCGCCGCTATTGACTCATTAGTCAGGCGTTTCTGGGAGCTCGAGGAGCTTCCTACCGCACCGCCCGTTCAACATCCCGATGATGTTGAATGTGAAGAATATTATAAATTAACTACAACCCGCGATCCCGTGAGTGGTAGATATATTGTTTCGCTTCCATTTAAGGATGATTTCTACACTCTCGGTGATTCATTTAATATTGCCCGCAAACGTTTCATGTGCCTTGAAAGAAAGCTACAGGCTTCACCTAAATTAAGGTTGGCATATGATGACGTCATAAAAGATTATCTAACGAAAAATTATATTTCACCCGCGCCTCCGTATGATCCGCGTGACCCTACACCTATTTATATTATACCGCATCACGCTGTTCTGCGCGAGGATAAATCGTCAACTAAGCTGCGCATGGTTTTAGATGCTAGCATGCCAACTTCTGGAAGCCAGCGTTCATTGAATGACCTTCTGCATGTTGGGCCGAATTTACAAGGCAATTTGTTTACAATAATTTTAGGTTTTCGTCTCCACGCGATTGCCATGACCGCCGATTGCCGCCAACAATTTCTGCAGATATTCGTGCGTGAGTTTGATCGTCGTTTTCAATGTTTTTTATATCGTTTCAGCCCGCAGGATCCGCTGCTTCTTTATCAATTTAATCGAGTTTGCTTCGGCATCAAGTCTAGTCCTTATCATGCACTGCGCACGGTAAGACAGCTCGTAGAAGATGACGGCGCGAAATATCCGCTCGCGAGTAGCATTGCGTCTTCGTCGTTGTATATGGATGATATCGCCTTCTCTATTCCCACGGAATGTGAAGCAGTTTCCGCGTCGCAGCAGCTCATCGATTTGTTTAAGGGAGCTCAGTGGGATCTAGTTAAATGGAATAGTAATAGTAAGAATGTGTTAGATAATCTTCCCGCTTCGCACAAACTTTTACCCTCCGCGGTGGAGTTTGATAAGGCCGTGCAACATAAATTACTTGGTCTGCATTGGTCTACTGTTGATGATTGTTTTTATTTTAAAATAACCGCACCCGCCGATGTGATGTGCATTAAGCGCTCCATCTTGTCAATTGCCGCCCGTCTGTGGGACATGATGGGCTTCGTTGCTCCCACAGTCGTGTATAACATCCCATCAGATAATTTCTACCATGTTTCTGGTATTGAAATTCCCGCTGACGTTCTTTCGCGTGGCATTACGCCACAAAATCTCGTCTCGCACCCTCTGTGGTTCCAAGGACCCCAGTGGGCTCGTTCGGACCCATCTGATTGGCCTCTTAGGAGTCTCGATGGTGAGTCTATTGCAGACATTCCCGAACGAAAATTATTATCGCACACTGTGTGCCCGCCTATAAAGCATTGCGCTTTATACGATACCGCCCTTCGCGTCTCGTCGCGTCGTGTATTTTATATTTATAGGTTCCTTATATTATTACCCCGCCGCGGTGTTATGATGACCGTAGAGGACCTTAATTTCGCTGAGAATAAAATCATTCCCGCCCTGCAAAATAAATATTTTGCAGAGGAGTATTATAATATACTCTTTTATAAATTTTATTCGCAGGCTTTCAATCACTTGAAGCCTTTTATTCGCAACAGACTTATCCTCATCGGACGTCTAAGCGATTCCGCCCTGGAATATGCACATAAGCATCCAGTGATATTACCGCGCAATGATCACATAATTATCATGATCATTGACTATTATCATATTAAATATATGAATATTATAACGCATTTGTTTCGTGTTATTTTAATTACCGCGCTTTTATTAGCTTTACCCGCGCCGCAAGTCAAATCTGATCACGTCAGTTTGCTTGATAGGCATTCGCTACTGGACAAGTTAGTTCAGTCGTTTTGGAAACGTTGGAGATTGGAATACTTACACGGTTTGCAGGTTAGGCAGAAATGGAATACGCCTTCCACACCTATTACTCCTGGAACGGTCGTGGTTGTAATAAATGATAATGCACCGCCCCTAACCTGGCCTTTAGCCGTCGTAGAGAAAGTACATCCTTCAAAGGACGACGTCGCGCGCGTTTGTACAGTTAGAACCGCCAAGGGAACTTACCTTCGCCCAGTCGTTCGTTTATGTCCGCTTCCAAGACAATAGTTATACCGCATTAGTATATTACCGCAGTTAGTTAAGTTTAATTTTAAGTTTTGCACCGCTTTCGATATAATTTCTTAGTTATAATACCGCCGTGACTTTAGGAATTTTTTATACCCCGCTCGCATTACGCGATCCTAGAGTCATCGAATTTGTTAGTTATATTTCCGCCGTGACTTTTAGGATTTTTTATTATCCCGCTCGCATTTTGCGCTCCTAGAGCCATAGAACTTGTTATTTATATTACCGCCGTGGCTCTTAGGACTTTATTAACCCGCGCGCATTATGCGATCCTAGAGTCATAGTTTTTCGCTGTATGATTGGTTTTAAATGGTGACCCATTTAGGGCGGGTGGATATGGTAACGCCAATATAATTAAAATAGTAAATGTAGAAATTAAACGTTTATTATTTGTGGTGTGTTCCTTCATCCTTCCCTACATACGAGCACAACCAATCACCGCGTGGTCACTAACCACGTGACACGTCCAATAAGACGTGAACGCGACGTGCGTGTCGCTGGAGTCAGTCGAGTTCGCTCCGTTCCTTCGCGAGGTTCGGGACTCGGCCACCGCCGGAGAGCTTCCACGAGGCTCTCTAGATCATCAGGCATTGTGCTTTTGTAACACCCCCGGGGAATCCCGCTCCCCGGCCCTTGGTCGCGCTCACCGCCGCGTGTGTGTTTTGCGTGGAGTGTTTGGACTGGATGCCGTTCGTGCCCGCCGCGAGCTGGAGGACCCTGACCGCGTGGCGGCGCGTGTGTTCTGGACGCTACTCCCTCCGACGAGGTATGTGCCGTATGTTCCTGTCTTTCCCCTCTTTTGCTAACACCACGTTGATCTAAATACAGTCCACTTCATATCGAGAATATATTTACTTATATTTTTTATATTGGCGCGACCACATAGATTGTCCGTCAGACGCAACACATTCAAATATCATACATAGATTGTCCGTCAGACGCAACACATTCAAATAACATACATAAATTGTCCGACAGGCGTAATACATTCAAATAAACATACATAAATTGTCCGACAGATGCAACACATTCAACACGACATACATAAATTGTCTGTCAAACGCAATACATTCAAATAACATACATAAATTGTCTGACAGACGCAACACATTCAACACGACATACATAAATTGTCCGACAGACGCAACACATTCAACACGACTTACATAAATTGTCCAACAGACGCAATACATTCAAATAAACATGCATAAATTGTCCGACAGACGCAAAACATTAAACACAACCCACATTAATTGTCCGACAGACGCAACACATTCAACACGACATATATAAATTATCCGACAGACGCAACATATTCAAATAACATACATAAATTGTCCTACAGACGCAACACATGATTGCAAGCTAATTTATATCTCAATTAAGTGAAAGATAGGTTTACCAAAGAAAATACTATAATACACAGCATATTCGCTACCAGAATCAACTCCCGAAAAGTTCCCGACTAATTGCCAAAATACTATTTCTTTCCAAAACTATTACACATTAACAACCACTAGCTTTCCGCCCGCATTTCAAAGAAATACCCGCATTATTCCCGTTCCCGTGGGATTTCCGGGATAAAACCTATCCTATGTTTTAATCCAAGTGACCCTCTATCTGTGCTAAATTTCATTGTTATCGGTTCAGTAGTATTTGAGTGAAAGAGTAACATACATACATCCATCCTCACGAACTTTCGCATTTATAATATTAGCAGGATAGGATAGGATTAAAATCTTTAATAATACAACTACATCTCATTTTATCATTTTATACTAAATCTTATTTGACTGACCGGTTGGCTTAGTTGGTAGTGACTAGTGGCCCTGCCTTACAAGCCAGAGGTCGTGGGTTCGATTCCCACCCAGGGCAAATATTTGTGTGACGAACATAGATGTTTGCTCTGTGTCTGGGTGTTAATTATACAACATACATAAATTGTCCGACAGAAGAAACACATTCAACACAATATACATAAATTGTCCGACAGACGCAACACATAAGTATTTATTTAAAATTATATATGTATGTTTATCAGCCATCTGGTTTCCATAACACAAGCTAAAGCTTAGTATGGGATCAGATCGTGCCGTGTGTGAAAATTGTCCTGAAATATTTATTTATAGAATAAAATCCACCTACCTGCCACTTATCAGACACCATATGCCTGAGCCTCTGATAATGCACCAGACCAAAGAATATATCGGCTTCCATTTCCCGCCCGTCCACACCGCTATACAGCCGCTCGGTTCCATAGTAGTTATACCCCCCGGCCTCTAGTAGCCTACCGAAGTAGTTTATAGCCGTGTCCTTTTCGTTGAAACGGAAGGGTGTTGCGTCGTGTACCTGTATTAATAAGACACAAAAAATGCGGCATACAGACGTATTTTATTATACTACCATACACATGGTTTAAGGAAAACCGGCATAGTTACCGTTTCCGTGGGATTTCTGGGATAAAAAACTATCCTATGTCCTGTCTAAGGTCTCCAAAGAGGCATACAAACAGAATTATTTTCGTATTTATAATAGAGATTTCATTCTGACTGCCCCTCAAAGCTAAATATTCTTTTTTCGATGCAATCGAATATCACAAGTCAGCCAACAACCATCCAAATTATTTAATCGTCATAAAAATCTAATATCTGGACATATCAAGCATTTTGGTCCTTCGAGCCGGATTTGCCGATATTATTACCATAATATCTTTCAATCACGCCATGAATTTCTGGACAACAATTCTAAAAGATGTAACAGTGTGATAAAAGAACAAGAAAATTAAAAATATTAAACCTACAACTTTTTCACCGTAATCAAATGTTTGTGAATAGCTAGTTAGCTAGTTAGTGAATAGAATAGATTAGCCAGCATATTCGTATTAAGACCCCTGTAAATAACTATGAACCCTTGAAATATTCAATTAAAATTATTTCTTATCCATTCTACTCACGTGTCCATGCAAGCACGCGGCTTTCCCCGCCATGCACTCTATCATCATAGCAATTGTCATCCGGGATGGAAAACCGTGCGGGTTGAACAGGATATCCGGGATCAACCCGGATTCTGTGAATGGTAGATCTTCCGCCGGCCATATTTGTGAGCAAATACCCTTTTGACCAGCCCGGGACGCGAATTTGTCGCCTACGGTGGGATTTCGCTGGAAAAATAATTTTAGTTAAAAAAAGGTAAATAGTTTCTTCTGTTACGATTTTGCAAATAAGTTTCATAGCTGTGCAGGTCAAAATTTTATTTTCATTAGACTGAAACTTTTTCTTTATTTTTCAAACTTATTTCAATTTAAATTACAGATTCAAATATTATTAGTATTCCCTTATTTACAACATTTAATGTAATGTAATGTGTATTTTAAAGTCTATAAAAGTTAGAGTCTATTGTATCGCTCATTAAAAAACTCTGCCTAATCTACGCGTAGGCATAGTTTTGCTTAATACATGCGTAGGTAGAAACATATTACCTGTACACGTAACATAACACAAGCTCGTCGTGGAGCTTTCGGTGAGAAATCTCCACAGAGTCGTACACTATCCACCAACGCTGTTTCCTTGCCGTGAAATCGGGACACTACGTACTGTGCTCTCTCGTCGTCGTAGTAACTGTGTATGAAATAAATACGTAAAGTTATTAGGAAAAACAATCGTTAGTAGAAAGAAATACAGAAAAAAAGTGCGTGTGTGCCGAGTACACGTGTCAGAAGTGAAACTTCGTTGGTAAAATTCAAAGATACCAAAATCGTTGCCTGACTCCATAATGTGACAGTATTACTATAACGCAATTGAAATTTTACTCTCAACGCGTTTAAAGATATTACACTTCAAAAAGATATTAATAATCTAAAAGATGATTAAGAAAGAGAGAAGTGAAACACAAAAGATAAAAAAAAAAAACACTGGTCTATGATTTCACATCTGTCATCTCGCTGATGTGAAATCATAGACCAATATGGTCGAATCGGTTTATGTGCTTTTAAAACTAATCTGGAGTGCAACAAGGTACTGCGCTTGGTCCATTTCTGTTTCTAATGTATATTAATGACAAACGGTTTAATATGTCGATGACCCAATACTTTTTATAAAAGTCAATATAGAAACAGTCTGCTATATTATAATAAGAAAAGGAGGTATTAAATCTAATATAAAATAGATCAAAACTGACCAATAAAAAGGATTTTCGCTTTCCAACCTAGCCCCAACCGCGGGTAACCCATCGTCATCTATAAACTTGGCTAGATCAGGCTTATTCGGGTCTCTAGCGAAATATGAAGTTGCGTTTTTCAACTCGATAAACTGAGATTTGTAAACAGTTCCCGCTGCGAAACCTCTTTCGTAGGCTGATTTGTTTATTATCATCGCGTCTTCCATGTCGTAGCCCTGAAAGGAATTTTTTAAGGATAAATTGGTCTATTTCGTAGAATAAAAATATTTTTTTTAGAATATGATTGTCTATTTTACTAAAATAACAATAGTTGACTGTTCTTAAGCTTGTAATCTATCTATATAGCGTTTCAAAAGAAACTAATTGTGGTATATTACATCACATAAAAGAGAAAAAATTGTCAGAAAACTACATGATTAAAAATCGGTAATACTGTCTGTACAAAAAAAAAAAAACGGTTTTAAATTTTCTTATAAATTTAGTTACTCTAAGGTCCCTTAAAATAAGGAACCCTTACATAGGAGACTGTTTAGGGGTTACTGGTGAAATCGGGCATAAATCGAGTTTCTCTGATAGCACAAATATAGGTGAAAAAAACTTTTTTTACTGAATTTTTTATTTAACAAAAAACAATCTTTGATTGTTTTTAGTAAATTACTAAAACCGCACTTACCGTATAAGAAATAACGGCCAATATCGCATTAGTGCCCATGGGATAATCGTCCAAGCCCAATAGATCATAGTATAAAGGTCTAAACAACGGTGTAGCCCCGGTTTGTAACCTATATAACTTGGTTTCCGCGTTTGTAGCCCACGTGTGTATCGGTGTACCCATAGTTTGCTTACCCATTTGGCATTGGTACATGTTTCTGGTGAGAAAAATATGAAAAAAAGTATGAAATTAATGTATGTAGTTTATAAAACACGCTTAAACTCATGAAATTATTGTATTTTTAAAAATTACACGGGGGCGCTGGGTTAAATATTAGTTAGAATGTAATAAAAATGTACTGCGATTCTACACAACTGCCTAATTGAGGTAGACAGTTGATAACAAATCGCAGCAAGTCAACGACTATTAGCAAAGTGAGGGTAGTTGGGTCAAACGTCGTATAAACAACGTCTGAGCCTCTAGGCACGATTCGTACGAATGCGCCACGATTCAAAGGAAGGCAGCATTTTATAGTTTTCGACAGCTAAGCATGTTCTGACAGGAAATAGTGACAACTATTTATCCACAAAAATATTAAATCAAAAGTTATGTCTAACAGTATTGTCACCGATCCTTGATAAGTGTACAAAGTTTGATTTTAATCTGTCCGTTTAAAATGTGACTTTTTAGTTACAGTTTTTAGATATTGAATAAATCTTTAATTTAAGATATTATAACACATTGTTACTAATTTAGTTTTCTTAAACGAGCTCCTAAAGAATTACAGAAACAAGTCAAAATCACTCTAAAATCGATACGGCCTCTTAATCGAAGTGATAAAAGTTGAAAACTGTTACACAAGTTTTAATTTTCTTTGATTAATGAAAATTTTAGAAATTTGTAGCAAATAAGTAACAAATTAATTACTGACCTAGAATTATAAGTTAGTCTATATGAATTCATTATAATATAACAAAGAAGTTTCACTTTCGAAGATACCAAAATCGTAGCCTTAATCCATGACGTGACGGTATTGCCATGACGCTATAGATGTTTCACTTCAAAAATTATTATTACCTTTTTATTTATTTATTTTCTTACCTTGGTGATTGGTTGCAATCAGGCATAGGAACCAGTTGGGCCAAATTGCTCATAAACGCCGATTTTGTAAGTTCCAAATGTGTTGTTTGGCCTTAAAATAAATATATTTATCTGTATTTTGTTAAGATTCATTCTTACTAATTCGTTTTATAATATACATAATTACATATCTACTAACTATTGTGTTACTTACGGAGTTGTCCTGGTAGCGAATTAAAGAGAAAATGAAAAATTAAACCACTTGTAAAGGGTCACACATTAAAAAAGTAAAATCAGTGATATTCTAGTGCAGGAGACAGATCAAAATAATGTAAATTGAATATGTTATTTATAATGTTAGCATAAACATAGTTAAAATTATAATTTATCCCTTAAATAACTATTACATGTTTAAAATATTAATTCGGAACACTTTTAATTATTGTAATTATTATTTTGAATTCATCACTTATCTTAAAAATCATCCTCATTTATAATAGGAACATTACAATTGATCAAATAAAACTGTGTGTACAGCATTAATTAAAAAAAAAAAAAAGATTATTTATAAAGAATTATAGAGGATCACATGAATATAAATTTGTAAAGAATAGAAAAAATTCGATCACGAGGCGGGACTCGAACCCGCATCCTTTCGCGCCATTCCGGGGCGGATGCTTGACCAACTCAGCCACTCGTGACCCGCCAGAGCAATCGAATTTATTCTATTCTTTCAGTTTTATGTGTCTAAGGGACACACCGCGCGCCATCTATTGAAATGATTAACAACCATCTCAACCAATATGAAACACTTTTCAGTGAATAAAATAATGTCACGATGGAACACGACCTTTTTTGTTATATTTATAAAGCATTTGAATGCCATAAAACCAAAATATCAATTTCAAGGATCACATGTACTTTTTTATTTACTAAATCATTTGTACACATTTCTATGTCTTTATAATATCTAATCTATACCCGAAATAAATAAAATTATATTACCTTTAACAATCTCGGTCTGTGTGACAGCTATATCCAAATACAATTGCTCCATAGTGCCTATTAATTCTAATTGTCCTGTTGCTAAATTTATTACAGGTCTCATCATTCGAGCTTCTGATGTGAACAGGAATATTCCCGGGTATTGGCCGGGAGTCTGGAAGAATATGTTAAAACATATTTTATTATTCAATTTATATGTAAGAACTAAGAATATAATATGACAAAAAAGCCTTTATAATATACTAGCTTTCCACCCGCAGCTTCGCCCGCGCAGTCAAAGAAAAACCAGCATAGTTCCCGTTCCCGTGGGATTTCCGGGATAAAACCTATCCTATGTCCCGGGGTAAAAAGTAGCCTATGTCCTTTCTCGGGTATCAAAATGTCTCTATACCAAATTTCATGCAAATTGGTTCAGTAGTTAAGGCGTGATTGAGTAACAGACAGACAGACAGAGTTACTTTCGCATTTATAATATTAGTATGGATACCAGGTGACCCAAGAAGTAGTGATATTCTGAAGCTGGGAGGTAAAGGACCTAGAGGGATACCCTTGTAGGTACTGCGGTTTTTTTATATTTTAGGGCAAGTTTTTAATAGCTGAGCGGTAAAATTTTAATTAAGATTTGTTAAAATTCCGTTTTTTACTACATGAGGAAATACAGCACTTTTTGGAACACTATAAGGAGGTATTTTTAATCATTTATTAAGACGTTTCACTCCAAAGTCACACAGCGCTATATTTTTTCTCTTCTCTACGTTAGGTATATGAAGTTGCAATTTACAAAAAAAAATATATTTTCATCTTAATTTTTTCATTTTTTTTTTAATTAAATGTTAACCCACTATCACGACATGTAAAAAAAGCACAGATAACGAATTCCCACCTGTGTTTTCGGCGCCAAAACGATCTCAGTACTAATCGGCACATCTTCCCCTTTTACTTTGAGCGTTCTCAAGTACGCTATAGAATCCGCGGCTGAATCTTCCGGGAAATAGCCGACAAGTCGGCCATTTACGAAAACTGGGTATTTATATATGTCCTGGGATAGTGGAGTTTGGGATACCGAACTTATGGGGTCCATTCCTGAAAATTTACGTAGTTATTAAACATGATTCTTTGAAATTTTTGAAAAAATAAAATGATTACCCGGGAGATATGAGTAGTTAGTATTTGTACAGTAAGGATACTAACAAGACATTAAAAAAAATGTGTGTGCGCGTTTCACGTTTCACGAAGTTTCACTTCTATGTGTGTACACTAGTACACACATAGAAGTGAAACTTCTTTATGACCTTATTTTTCAAAAAATAATGTACTATAATATGCAACTTTACAGAAATACGTCTTTACAGAAACAGATGGCGCGTAACGGAAAAATGTCACGCGTAACGAAAAAATGTAACACTAAATTTTTTACCAACCCCGATAAAGAAGTTTCACTTCAATAACATTGAATAGTTTTATAGATCTTTGGATAATGTGTTGAAATGATAGGGTTATAACATAATATATTAAATACTCTATAATATTGGCACTTCAAAGGGAAAGTAAAAAAAAATGCTTCCTATTAGATAAACATAAAGAAATATTGTTAAGACAAAAAAGTAACTCACCACATTTTTCCAGTACTTTGGGTAGATTTTCAAGAACGTTCGGCTCCAGATATGACGTCACCTAAAAAATAATCAGTTGTATACGTCATTCCTATCAATATAGATTAAACACATACTTTACACGTATTTCTTTCTGTAGATTTTTTCATTTCAAAGATGTTTCCTTATTTTAGTCATTTTATCGTCACAAACCTGCGCAGACGCAGTGATAATGATTGAGCAGGCCACACGGAGCCCCAAAATTGGTGATTTCTTCTAATTTTTTTTCTTTCTTTATTAATTTATTTATTTAATGATTTATTGCTCTGAATAATTTACAAATTGATACTTAATCTAGAATACATTGTAACAAACGTTTTTTTTTTCATTATAACGATTTTTTTTCAAATTTTTTTTTAGTTTTTTGTATTTATTTCGTCACTAACCTGCGCAGACGCAGTGAGATGGTTGAGCAGACCGCACGGAGCCCCGTCCGGGGTGTGTACGGGGCACACGAAGCCCCACGCGTCCGGGAGTAACTGTCGGGCCTCCGTTGTTCGCATCTCCATGAAGAATGAGCCTCGGTGGATGGCCCTGGGTGATTTATTTTTGAAATGAAAAGTTTAGCGGGAAAAATAATTAATAAATATCTAGTTACAGATATAATTTGTTCGTTGAAACCTTTATTTATTTACGACAATTATAAAATATTAATGAAAGCTGAATTGAACGCTTCCAATAAAAATATATACGTTTTAATGCGCACGAATTGAAAATAATAGGCGGGAAACGCGATTTAAACTCATTTTATGTTTAAGCGCAATTTCTCTTCGCAATTTACACATATAAACAAGTTCCAAACCAATATTTGTAAACGATTCCTAATATTTATAACAATAACTCACTTAAAATGCGACATATATCTCATCCTATTAATATTCTCGGCCACTATAGTCAACCCCTTGTACTGTGGAAGGTTCAAGTTATTCGACGGCGCGTTCCCAGTCGATATCATAGTCTCCATCTTTTGTTCCAAACTACCCGCAGATCTGATAAAGTTCTGGATGTCTGTCTGTGAAATTGAATAAAATACTTTAAAATCCGAATTAATTGTATTTATAATAGTTATTAATAAGCAAAAACAAAACACTCACATTTTAGTAGAGACTTAATAATATAGGTCATATAATAAAAAAAAAAAAAAGTGTAGCAACACTCCTATTGGTTGTATAATCCCCGCAAATTGCTAATGCGCCTGGCCGCCATTTTGATGACGTAATGATGACGTAATCTCGTGACATTGTACGGGTGACGTCACGTGGGTGTTAATTAGACAAGGTTCCAGCGCATTAGCAATTTGCGGGGATTATACAACCAATAGGAGTGTTGCTACACTCTACTACACTTCCCTACACATCAATGATACTAAAATATTTTACGTACAATAAACAACTAGAATAAGGAACAAAAAATATCTGAACAAAAATCTCTGCCTAGAAAGGGCGTATACAATATACTTTTAACATTACTTTGATGAAATTATGAAAGTATAAATAGATCAGTAAAAATAAATAAATACAAAAAAACTCACCGAAGTAATTTGAAATTTATTTCCCCGTTTGATGAAGACGGATTTCATGACATTCAATAGATTTTGCATTCTCTCTTTAAGTACTTGGAGATAAAGATGTCCTCCAACTTGTAACTCTTGGACCATCACGGCGTCAGCACCTTCTACCTGTTTAAATAAATTATTTCTATATTATATTATATTATAACTAGCGGTCCGCCCCGGCTTCGCCCGTGGTACATATGAAAAATAGATGTTGGCCGATTCTCAGACTTACCCGATGTGCACAGAAAATTTCATGAGAATCGGTCCACCCGTTTCGGAGGAGTATGCAGACTAACATTGTGACACGAGAATTTTATATATAAGACTAGCGGTCCGCCCCGGCTTCGCCCGTGGTACATATGAAAAATAGATGTTGGCCGATTCTCAGACTTACCCGATGTGCACAGAAAATTTCATGAGAATCGGTCCACCCGTTTCGGAGGAGTATGCAGACTAACATTGTGACACGAGAATTTTATATATAAGACTAGCGGTCCGCCCCGGCTTCGCCCGTGGTACATATGAAAAATAGATGTTGGCCGATTCTCAGACTTACCCGATATGCACAGAAAATTTCATGAGAATCGGTCCACCCGTTTCGGAGGAGTATGCAGACTAACATTGTGACACGAGAATTTTATATATAAGATAAATCTATGAATCTTAGTTAAGCAATCAGTAATGTTTGTATTTAAATTAAATGTAACAGTCAGAAAAATAGAATAAACTGTTGTTTAAATAATGTATTCTAGTCTCTAGGTAAGTCGTATTTTTCAAATTACATTTGACATACTATTAACAAAACATCCAATCGGCTATTTAAAAATCGTGTGTTCATTGAAATTACCACCTTATTCAGTGACAATAACATTCAGTCACTTTTAGAAAACTCTGCCCAATACACGCATAGGCAGAGTTTTGCTTCAGAAAATTTTTGAGCATGTTTGTGAGTCTAGTTATCTATTGTATATCAATGAAATTGACACATAATCCTACTAATATTATAAATGCGAAAGTTTGTAAGGATGTGTGTGTGTTTGTTACTCTTTCACGCAAATACTACTGAACAGATTACAATGAAAAGCACACATATAGAGGGTAACTTGGATTAACACATAGGATAGGTTTAATCACGGAAATCCCACGGGAACGGGAACTATGCGGGTTTTTCTTTGAAAACGCGGGAGAAGCCGCGGGCGGAAAGCTAGTTGACACATAAAGCTTATTAACATTCTTAAAACGTGTAAAAAAACATTAATTTGTTTGAATTGTGGTAGAACAAAGTTCGCATTGTTCATAATAAAGTCCAGACAACTCGCCAAACAATTGGCAGACATTTTAATAAAGATTCTTTCCTAGTTGGATATTCACTTACCTTACACTTATTCTGTACAACATCATACAGTTTCTGGGTCATATACACAAGGCCATTAAACTTATCCTTATAATCATTTAAATGTATCATCACACATCTAGATAGTAAGAAATCTGTGGCCTCTAGATCTGTGGCCCATGGGGGTAATTCTGTAATCTTTTCTCGGAACATCTTGCCGAGGTAACAACGACAATCCTGGTGTGTGTGAAGGCCTTCTTCGTGTAATTCGCGAAGCATGTTTTGGATGCAGCTGCAATATTTAGTTTTATATTAAGAAAAAAAAAATATTATATATGTATTTATATCAAGTGTTTAACACTACAGAGAGCTTGAAGTGTTTGAAACGTAAATGTTTAAATCGCGTTTAAAATCCGTTAAAACTTTTAATGATATAACAAAAATACTAGTTTAACATTCACATGTGATATAATAAATATACAGGGAGTAATTAATATGAAAATTTTCACCTCATCTTTTTCACAATTTTGAATATGTGTAATATAATAACACTAAAAAGTAACTATTGTGCTTTCTGCTATAATGCATAGCTTTAATAAAAACCTACCTTTCTTACCTACTAACCATTCTTTAACTTTAATAGTACTCTTAGTAATTTTTTACCGAATTAAAACTCACTTAACATAATACAAATCGTTCTTCTTTCCATGCAACAGCAATCTATATATATAATGATCCGGCCAATCAACCAGACACTTCATTATAAGCACTAGAGGCGCGTAGTACATCACTTTACGATGCGAAAACATAAGCTTGCTCGTACCGTTTTGTAGGAAATGTATTACGTTGTTCTAAAAGAAAAAAAATTATTTGTGTTATATTCATCATTGCTCTTTGAGCGATAAATTTGTACAAATCGCGTGGTAGTTACAGCAAAAGATTCATTGACGAAATTCTTGACTGAATGAAAATGCTCACTGCAGACATTGTGCTATTTGAACACGACAATTGTCAATATGACGAAATTCTCAATATTCATTGGTTTAGCCTAAAAACTAGTAAATATGTACTTAGAGATTTTTAAATTGTTGTACAAAAAAAAAAATTAACACCATATTATTTTAGTGTAAAATAGGTAAGCATGGAGTGAAGCTACAAGCGTGTTAGATTGCTAACACTGCTGAATATCGAATTTTTTATATTAATTTAAACAATTTTCCTCTGACAAACACACTTTATTTATTTATATGATTTTCCAACAAAGGATACAGTCTATATTATTTTACATAGCTTACAATTGAATACAATATGGTCTACTGCACCTTCAATAACAGGAAAATACAACATTACATTAAGTTAAATTCAATATGTCAATTTGCTGAAAAAAAAAATATAATTTTAAACTAATTTTTTTATATAATAATAATTTTAAAATTTAATATAATTATATTTTGAACGTCAAAGTGCTTAAATATTTTATTCCAATTAAATTCATTATAATTCATTCAAACTTTATACATAAAATACATTTAATAAGAAGATAATAGAAAATATTTTTATCCTTTCCTAATATTACAGTACCTAAGGAAGAAAAAAATTGTAGTTTACACTTTTATTAACATTATATAATACTCACAGTTGCCGTCTGATCGGATTGAACACATCGCATCAAAACACCATACTCCGTAAAGAGGTTCCCGCGCATTTTCCACCCAGATCGCTTGATGGAGACCGGATAATTACGTCGAGTCACTAGCAACATGCGCATGAGACGCTCATGACCCTGGAATGTGTATTAATTTTTATATTAAATGAATCTCAACATAATTATTTACTTGTTTCTTAAATTATGATCCCCATTTTAAACATTGTATGAAGTTTTATAAAGTAGTCTGTTTTTTCTTAGTAGTCTTTTTTTCTTTAAAGTACCCTCTATGACATAATCAGTTTAACATATTTAACAAATGTCCCATAATAATTTTTACATCCAATTTGATAATCTGCAAAATTAATATAATATCTGCCAGTTCAATAAGTTTAGTGAAATCTTACATACAAAATTACTGTCTAATAAAAAATCTGAATAAATGATTGATCTATTATAATATATGCTATTTATATATTTCTAGAAAAAACACTAATTGATAAAAGACAAACAAATATTTTATTAATATGGTATCTGTACAGTGTAATATTTTGTAAGACTTGTAATTACCTTAACAACAAAATAGCCTCCCCACTCGTCAGCATGTTCGTTAAATTTTACAAGTTCCTCAGGTGATAAACCATCGAGATGACAGGCTTTAGACTGAAAATAAAAAATAAATGATATGATTTAATAATGATAATTCAAACTTAAAATAATTAGCTTTTAAATTTAAATATTGATAGAAGAAAACTGATCAAATATTTTCTTTGCATCATATTTAAATCAGGGATAATTTGCAAATAAATGAATTTATTTAGTTTCAAATTTGGTTAGTATGTGCTGATATAACTAACACATAATCATTACAATTTGCTATGCAATGTTGGATTACAAAAAGTGTTGATAACTTACCTTAATCATTATCGGCAAATGTCCCAAGGACCTATCCACCGAAATACTCTTTCCATCAATAGTTATCGTCAATCTGACTTTAAAGTCCCCCTTATACGTCGCCGCTCTCTGTCTGCATTCTGTTGGCAAAACCCTCTGGTTCTTAACACCTACAGCTTCCATAGGAACACTGGGCTTCGCGAATGTCGCATCATCTATCTGGATTTTCACTTTTTCACCCGAATTCAGCTCGAATTCTACGGGAAGTAAGTGATCTATCGCCGATTTTAAACCATCCGTAAGCATGTAGTTGAAGGAATCTATATGAGGCGTTCCCAAGCATTGTAGGTACTGAAACATAAATATTTAATCAGCTAGTATAGAAAAGGATTATGAAATTTTACTACATCATTAACATTTTAATAATACACTTAAATATAGTTAAAAACTAGTTTTTTCTACTCACTGGGTTAGCAATTTTCGGTGGCTTACTATAGTTTGGATTGCTTGTATATGCCAATGTAGGCTTTTGCAAAATCTTCTTTTGATTACTTTTATCCATTTTCATTTGTACTTTTACTCATTGGAGTAGTATTATAAGCAAAATAAATTCAAAATAATGATTCAATTCAATATTTTAATTTATGGCAGTACTGCGTTGCCACAATTTTGCCAATGTCCTGTAGTGAATGGGTTTGTTCACGTTCAAAAAGTTCTAATTAGCTCCAACAGTTTCAAATCAAGCGCAGATAATATCTACAACAAACACAAAAAACAACACAATATATAAATTATCCAACACCAAGTTAATATATGAATTAGTATAGACAAACACTAGATAGGAGAAATTATGTAATTGTGGGAAAAAAGGGAAAGAAAAATTACAGTTTAATATTATTATTTTTAATAAATTTGGATAAAACATACACAAAAGGACTAAAGGTCAGTGAAAGGAGAATATTCATGTTGGTAGGACGGGGGATAGTAGGGGGAAGGATGTCGTATAAAGAGGAGTTTTTAGGACAGTTGAAGAAAATGTGTTCTAAATTTCCCTCATCTATTCCGCACTCACACAAAGAGTTATCCCTTACCCTAATTTTTGCTAAATGGGTGGGAGTACAAGCATGGCCTAATCGCAGGCGGCTAATACAAGATGTGACGTTTTTACTGATGTCCTTGTATTTGAAAAACCAAGGTTTAACAGGGATGTCATTCTGAATGTTTGAGTAGAACTTTCCCTTCTGCAATCTTGTAGAAGCCCAAGACTTTTCCCAGGCGAACATTAATTTGGACTTAGCGAGGAGAGAAAGGTCATGCGAGTAAACAAGATCATGAGACTCGGACGAAATGCGCATAGCAGATTTAGCACCCCAGTCAGCTGACTCATTTCCCGGAATTCCACTATGTCCAGGGATCCATGCAAGAGTTATTTCAATACCTTTAAGTTTACACTCCCAAAGAGATTTCCTGATCTGTAGGATAACAGGGTATTTTGTTTTTATACGGAATTGATTTGAGAGAATGCACTGCAAACAACTTTTAGAATCTGAAAATATTATAGCTTTATTAATATTGTGACTTAACGCATATGTAACCGCTTCGAGTAGGGCCAAGGCCTCACCGGCAAAAGTTGATGTAATAGGGGGACATTTGCGACACAACATGATTGCAAATTTCGGGATCCACACAGCTATACCAACATTCTCTTTATCCGAAATCTTGGAGGCATCAGTGTAAATATGCGTCCAACCTTCCCAATTCTGAGCCACAATAGCCTGGAAGGAATGGTAAGCATCTGGAGACTTTTTTTGGATGTTACAAAATGTAATGTTAGGACGGTAGATCAGTGATTCAAAGGGATTGGAAAAGAGGGGGTTAATGGGAGATTGATATAGTTTATAAGGTATTGAAATTATATTTATAAAGGAGATTAAAAGGGGGTATGCTGAGTTATTACCATTGACCAATTGGAGTAAAGAAAATAATTTATTTATAAGGGGATGGGAGGAAAATTGGGTGAGCTTACTCATGAACCTGTCACATAGGAATTGTCTTCTAAGAGATAACGGAGGCTCCCCGCATTCAATCTGTAAAGCATTAATAGCCGTAGACTTCATAGCGCCAAGAACAATCCTCAGAGACTTACTTTGAATCTTGTCCCAACACTGAATACCACGTTTATTCATTGGTTCCAAAAGGAAGGAAGCATAGTCAAAATGACTACGAACTATAGCGTTATAGAGTAGTTTTTGAGAGAAGGGGTGAGCACCCCATCTAACGCCCGATAAAGCCCGTAAGACGTTAACTCCTTTCTCGCATTTTTGTGATATATAACTAGAGTGAGTTATGCCAGTCATTCTAGAGTCCAAATAAACACCTAAAAATTTAACATTGTCTTTAATAGGAAAATTTTGATTGTCATAAAAAAGTGAAAGGTTGGGAATAATTCGTTTACGGGTAAAAATAATGGCTGAACTTTTAGAAACTGAAAGAGATAAACCATGCTGCAATAACCACTCATGTAAAAAATAAAAAGCACTGTTAAAATTAGTCTCAATTTCAGAGGTAGAATCAGAACAAATATAGAGAGCAATGTCGTCAGCATATTGGAGAATTTGGCAATAACTGTTAACTGCTAATTCTAAGTCATGAGTGTATAAACTGTATAACAAAGGGCTTAAAACAGAACCTTGCGGGAGGCCCTTCCAGACAAGTCTAGGGGGAGACAAGGAGTTATCTGACCTAACACAAATTGATCTGCCCATAAATAGGTTACATATGAACCGAACCATCTTCTCAGGGATGCTCAGCTGAAGCAATTTTTGCCTGAGTACCGGAAGCATGACATTATCATAAGCAGATTCAATGTCTAGGAAGACTCCGGCAAGGAAATGTTTCTTTTTAAAAGCTATTTGAATGTCCGTTGTAAGTATAGCAATGCTATCCAAAGTGCTATAGCCTTTGCGGAAGCCAAACTGAGAAGGGGGTAAAATATTATTATTCTCAACAAACCACTCTAATCTATTTTTAATTAAAATTTCTGTAATTTTGGATAAACAAGAGGATAATGCAATGGGTCGATAGGAGTTGCTATCTGAAGGATTTTTGTTAGGCTTTAAGACTGGGATTATTATTTGGGACTTCCATGATTCTGGGACTGAACCAGAAGCAAACAAGGAGTTAATTAAATTAAGAAAGAATAATTTAGTTTTAGGAGAGGACTGGGTTATAAAAGAATATGGGATCCCATCTATGCCAGGGGAAGAATCATTCAGGCCTTCAAGAGCACAGGAGAGCTCATCCATTGTAAAAGGAGCGTCCAGAGAGTTTGTATGGGGTAGGAAGGAGGGGGCAGCAGGGAGATTTTCAAGGGAAGGGACAAAAGGGGGGGCTAATTTATTAATGAAGTCCTCTAACCAGAGAGAACAGTTAGAAGAAGTGATATTATTTTGGGAACGGGAGCTTCTAAATCTTTTAATCTGTTTCCAGACCAGGGAGGGAGGAGTCTTAGGGGACAGGGATTCACAGAAGTTAAGCCATCCTGAACGTTTCTTGGATACCAATAATTTTTTAGCTTTGGCCGAAATTTGTTTGAAATTAAGAAAATTTTGCATAGACATCTGTTCAATATACATTTTCTCAGCCTCTGATCTCTCACGGATGATAGCAGTACATTCAGAGTCCCACCAGGGAGTTGAGGGTTTATAAGTGGATGGATTTTTGATTGGAATATGATTATTGGCAGAAGATATGATACAGGATACAAACATGGAATAGATAGGAAGGGGATTATATAGGGAAGGGAAAGGTAGAGAATTGAGTTGAAATTCCAAGGAATGAGAATAATCAGACCAGTTTGCTTTAGTGGTTCTATATTTTAAGAGGGGAGATTGAGGAGGGGAAGGGACATCGTGTACAAAGGAGATAAGGATGGGGAAGTGGTCGCTACCATGAGTGTTAGGTAAAGTATTCCATGAACAGAGTGAAGAAAGGGACGGAGAAGAAAGAGACAAATCTACAGCACTGTTTGGATTCTGATTGGGAAGGACAAGATGAGTAGGGGAGCCTGAATTTAAAGTGCATAGATTCAAATCATCAAACAAATCTAATAATGAGAGGGAAAATGTGTCTGTTTTATGGGAGCCCCAAGAAACATGATGGGCATTAAAATCCCCAAGGACAAAAATAGGACTGGGGAGAGAGGATAGGATATAATAGATGTCAGGAATTAGTGAAGAATTGGGGTCAGAAATGTATATAGAGACAATGGTGAAATTAAAAACTTTTGCAGCAACAGCATTGATGCTTGGACTATGGTTAGGGATAGGGAGAAGAGAGAATGGGATTGAACGATTAACGAGCAGAGCAGCTCCAGCGTACCCATCTGCTCTGTCATCGCGTAAACATACATAGTTAGGGACATTAAAATGAGAATTGGGAACTAACCAAGTCTCGAAGATTGCAAATAAAATTGGATTAAATTTATTAATAAAATATACAATTTGGTGTTTTTTATTTCTAATACTTCTACAATTTCATTGTATAATGGTCCTCGGAGCCATTATTGGATTTAATAATATCTATAATTTTGAAAAGGATTTCCTTCACGTCGGACGGTAAGTCTGCTTCATTGCAGGTTTTAATTATATCATAAAAGAAAGAAATGCAAGACACTAGGACATTGCTTTCACGGGGCTTTCTGAATGAAGGAGTATTACCAGAAAGGGCGCAGCCATTCTGGGAGTCTAAAGAAGGGGCTTGAATGATGTCTTGATGGGCAGCTCTGTCATATGATTTACCTAAAGGGGCTCTAGGGCGTGGAGAACGGAAAACAGTTTTTTTGTATGAGGTGGAAGTACTTGTAGAAGGGATTGGATTGGGGAGGGATGTATGTGGGGAAGAGGGAACCTGACGAGTAACCTCGGCAAAAGATTTTCGGGAAGCAGGGAAACGGAGGGAAGCTTCTTGATAGGAGATATTCTCCTCTGACATTACATACTTAATGCTTCTTTGCCGAGTGTGTTCCGGGCAGTTTGAGTCTGTTGCAAAATGTGAACCAGAACAGCTAATACAGGAGGCAGAACACTCAGATACATTGCAGGATTCACCATTATGATCTTTTGCGCAACGGTAGCAGCGGGGGTTTGATCTGCATTGTGTCTGAACGTGACCGAACCTACAGCATTTCAAACATTGAATAGAGGGCAAGCGGTAGATCTCAACTGGTAATGAATTCTTATATAAAAAAATCCGTTCAGGTAATTTTTGACCTTGGATGGTTATAACAACTGTAGTTGGGGTGTATTCAGTTGAATCATCTGTTCTAATTTTTCTATTTAGACGGCGAGCTTTCAGTATGATGCCATATCCCCTCGGAATCTCAACGGCATCTACAAACTCCTGCATGGAAAAATCGGTAGGAACCTTTTTTACAATTCCCATCCGAGAAAAGTTGTACGTTGGGATGGTGCAGACTAGATTGTTTTGTTCCAATATAGGATTGATACAAAACTGATTAGCATCAATTGCATTTGAGAACTCTATAGAAATGCGGTTTCGTCCGATTCTCTTGATTCCGTCACTAATAATATTTTTTATGCCATTGTTGACCAGAAGTAAGCCAACTTTAATCGGGCGCAGGATCGTTCCAGCGGAGGGTTCTGTTTCTATTTTCGATGCGATTTCGGATGCGTGTACAAAGTTTGAACACTGGCAGCATTAGGGTTATTCTCAATCGATGTTTTCTTTGATTTAGCAATGATTGAAACATCTTCAGATGCTAAGTGACGCTTCTGTGGGATTCTATTAACCTCAATTACTGTAGGACTGTATGGAGGATCAGGGGGGTCCGGAGGATCCGGATGATTATTCATGTTGAATTACTTACCACTAACACAAAACACAAACACCGTCACCAAAAATAAAATCTTAGCTTGAATGAAGGTAAAAAAAGCAACAAATTTGGAAAAAAAGACTAATATCACCAAAAGCACGTGTCAACGCTTCCACGAAAAAACATCAACCTTCAAAATAATGCAAAACACGTGCATTATTTAAATGTCAAATTCAAATGACATTTGTTTACAAGTATGACAATTGACATTTGACATAGAAAAGGACTTTTGATAAAAATATTGCTAGTTTATAAAACTGCAGAGCAAGATATGAAAAAATAACTTAGGGCGGCCGTACACGGACCGCTTCAAGCAGTTGAGACCACAGGTTGAGACCGACGGCTTGAAGCCGCGACCGCGTAGTGAACTATGAACATTCATTCACTAACGTACACGGACTGCTCGAGCCGTCTCGACCGCTTCAAGCCGTCAACTGCGCGGTTTGTAGTGCCAGCTCGAGTAGTCAACAACCTACCGCTCGAGCAGTCCGTGTACGTCGCTCAGCCGTTAACTGCTCAAGCCGCCCGTGTACGGCCGCTCATAGATATAGCTGACTAAAACTCAATGCACGGTTCCCAACTTAGGGGTTTTCCCCCCAGATTTAGGGGGTAAATAAGTGAGATAGGATTTTTTTAGGGGTCTGAAATTTTTAGGGGTATTTTTAGGGATTTTTTTGACTCTTTAATATTTTTAAATTGATAATTACTTAGCTAGTTTTAATGTTTATTTCTTGACCTAGCGACTCATACCGATATCTAGTGATGTCGAATTATCTTCAGATGAAGACAAAATATTTTATGTAATAGATAACTTGTAATAAAAAGACTTTTGAAACATATTACAGCATATTATTTTTAAATCATTATGAATTTATATTTGTATATTTTTTTAGGGGGACAACTGAATAATTTAGGCGTTTTTAAGGGTTTTTGACACAAACTTAGGGATAAATATTTTTGAGAGTTGGTAACACTGACTCAATGTCATATGTATACTTAATACATAGGTATTCAACTAGGTTTATGCCAGCTGCAGCGGCTGCGTCCGCGCCATTTTAAAAATATTGTCCATTTGCTATATTATCAAAAAACTTTTATACATTATAATTCGAGACAGACAATAGGATACGTTATACAATAGTATGAATTTTTATTATATACCTATTAACCACTCTCTTGAATTTTTTCGCTTATACGTACGTAGATCATAAAACTATTAACTAACTATAATACAAATAAGTAATATGTATTTGGTATTTAACTACTTACGTAATGCTACAAGATAAAAAGGTATTATGCATAAAATAATAATTAGTAATATCTTTAACCCCGATACATGTATAATCATAGGTAATATATTCTATATTAGTTTCAGCCTAAGGTTTCAGCATTCTTCAGTTGCGAAATAAAAACATTTAATGTTTATAAGAATAAGTATTTAAGGGTATAGGTAAACTTAAGTATCGCTAAAAAGTATCGGTTTACTTTTGAAGCTTTTAAAACCGGCATTTCAATCATAATTAATCTTAATATATATAAATCTCATGTCACAATGTTTGTCCTCAATGGACTCCTAAACCACTTAACCGATTATAATAAAATTCGCACACCATGTGCAGTTCGATCCAACTTGAGAGATAGGATAGTTTAAACATGTAGGTACCACGGGCGAAGCCGGGGCGGACCGCTAGTTTTAATATATAGATATAGACGTTTGTCTTTCCACGCTTATCATTTGATCAATAAATTTAAAGATATCACAAATTTGATTCATACCTACTAATATACTTACTATTACATATTATGTATTAGTAACAAGTGACTATTTTTATCACAAAATTTAATACATAATACATAATATACACATACTCCATTGTCACATTATAATAGTTACTTCGTATAGGCGGTATACGTAGCCAGGATGGGTACCTACCTATTTTCTTTGGTAAAGTGCACTGTCCAAGGCATCTAATAGAAAATTGGTTCATCTACGAATTTGCAACGTCCAAAGTTCATACAAATTAAAAATAGGTGAGCAAAACAGCGTAAGACACGGCAAAAGTGAAAACTTTCCGAGTAGCACTGCCAAGTGTGACGATTCAATATATTTTATACACACATAATAAATGTATAGTTACTTCTATTGACAAAAAATTTTAACGCCTTCGAGTTATCAGATTTAAATGGCAACGCACGAGAGGCGCCAGCTTTCAAATAAAAATAGAATCATCAAAATCCGTTCACTCAGTTTCGAGAACACAAAAAAAAAAAGAAATACAAACGAATTGAGAATCTCCTTTTTTTAGACAGCGTTTCTTTTCATATAGTATGTAAACTTAAAATTAGCAACATTTCGCAAAAGAATCATGCACATATTTTAACATTAACCAAAGCTAGGTACTAAAGCATATCCCATACCTAACTTTGAGATATACACAATACAATACACTTAATTTATCACACACAAACACAGAAAAGAAAACAAAAGAGAAAACTCAAATATAAATAGACGACCTTACCTGACAAACGATCTTTGACAGGCAATACGGCCAAGATATAGGCGATCTTCACACTGCCCCGCACCACGCTGCATGTTGCGTGACTGCGTGTTTAACGTTACTTGTAAGTATCTCCGTTTGTATAGAAAACACGCACAGTCCAACACACTGAAAATGCAACTACGCGCGTTCATGCGGATCACGCGCATACACGCGGAGAAACATGCATCCCCGCGCGTAGGTGCGGGGCGAGACGCAAGGTATGGCACACCGAACCCGCAGTGGCGCGCGTCGTGATGCTCAGTATTGCACGACCACCACAGAGAACGGCGAATAAATGAGAGCCGCTGTGCGTGAATCTACAAACGCACCTACGCGCGTGAGTGCGCAAAAAACCCGCACGATAATGCAGATCTGCACTCCCGCAGGAAGGCGCGTAGGTGCGTCGACACGCAATATGCAGCATGATGCGGGGCAGTGTGAAGATCGCCATAAGCTTCTTGGGTACGGCATATTTCTATTTAAATATTATTTTCCTATGATTCATAATATAATATCTGGTAGGTACCTACGCTTTCACAACCAAACCACAGATGAAAATTTTAATGCAAAACTTTGGAATAGGGGATGAAAATTCTTACCAGCTGTCGAAGATAATACCTATTCCGAAAATTATGGTATGGCCATACCCCACAAGAGTGTTTTAGTACTTACCTTGGACTATACCATTATATTATATTACTAGCGGTCCGCCCCGGCTTCGCCCGTGGTACCTACATGTTTAAACTATCCTATCTCTCAAGTTGGATCGAACTGCACATGGTGTGCGAATTTTATTATAATTGGTTAAGTGGTTTAGGAGTCCATTGAGGACAAACATTGTGACACGAGATTTATATATATTACTAGCGAACCGCCCCGGCTTCGCACGGGTGCAATGCTGATACTAAATACACTACAGAAAAACTGTGAACATTGTATATAAAAACATAGCGGCCCGCTCCGGCTTCGCACGGGTATAAAATATAGAGCCGGACGGCCGGCCGGTACCGCCGCAAACGCTATACGTCCCGCAATTTTTAAATCTGTATTATCTTCGAAAATATTCACTTAAATCATACGATGTAAAAGGCCATATAGATCACAATATAGATCTATATTAAATGAACAATGTATTCAAGGTATTTAATTGGTTAAGGATTAATGCTGTATTGGTTAAAATCGCTTCGAAAATTAGCCATTATTTGTCGTAAAAAGTAAATGACAAAAAAAAGTTATTGTGGGTTATCCATAAGAGATAGACATATACCACCGCGGACTTTTCTGTAGACCTTTTCAATGTGTATAATACTTAGTACATTATTTTGATAAAACTCGTAGGGTTCAGCCTGCGTTTGCAATGTAAGCGGAAAAAATGTAATTTTTTACGACATCACATTAGAAACCTCAAAAATAACAGTACTTCTCCACTATTTAATGGATGTTATTATACATATAAACCTTCCTCTTGAATCACTCTATCTATTAAAAAAAACCGCATCAAAATCCGTTGCGTAGTTTCAAAGATTTAAGCGTACAAAGGGACATAGGGACAGAGAAAGCGACTTTGTTTTATACTATGTAGTGATGAAGATACTAGCTTTCCACCCGCAGCTTCGCCCGCGCAGTCAAAGAAAAACCCGCATAGTTCCCGTTCCCGTGGGATTTCCGGGATAAAACCTATCCTATTTCCCGGGGTAAAAAGTAGGTAGCCTATGTCCTTTCTCGGGTATCAAAATATCTCTATACCAAATTTCATGCAAATTGGTTCAGTAGTTAAGGCGTGATTGAGTAACAGACAGACAGACAGAGTTACTTTCGCATTTATAATATTAGTATGGAATAGTATGGATTATTAATAACTTATTGTTGTAGTTTTATCAATTAGATCGATATTCGTTGTCGTGCTGCTTTTATCTACCCGTAGCTAGATAAGATTTTAAGTAATTTACTGATTTTATAAGCCGCCTAATGGGTTAACAATGTGGTTGTATTTAATTAATAATAATGAACAATTTGTTGTATGTTTTGGCTTGGCTCAGATATTCCAAATCCACACATTTCAGCCAAATTCCATATTATAGTTGATTTTGCATATATAAGAGCAATAAACAACATCTTTACACAAACATATTTTGATCTTATTATGATAGCATAAGCGGTAGGTATATGTTCAACAAAACAACACATTTTTTATATTTCTATTCTTTATAAATATATATATTTTTTTAATTCATTCTCATGACAAGTCGAAAGATAAACGGTATTTTAATCTTCCCGAGGCCCGATTTAAATTCCGTAAAGTATTCAATTTATTGAAAACTGCACTAGAAACAAACAAACAGTCAATGAATATGATTTTATTAAAGTAGATAATATGTGCGTTTGTGATATGAACCAATTTTGTAATAATATTTAAATATAAAAACGTTATTCAGCTGTAAAGACACTATAGTGTGTTTACAGCATAGCTATTTTTTTAAATTCAACATTTCGTAATCTGTCAAAATAACAGATAATTCAAACTGGCCGGTCGGTTCGAAGTTCAAATATTCGTTTTTCTCATCGTCCGTTTAGAAATTATTTGGCCAGTGTACTAAAATCGGGCGCGTGTGCCGTGCGCGTTCCAGTGTTTCGACGAACATCGATAAAAGAACGCGTTAGACATTACATAATAAAAAAAAAGTTATCTCTATGATTTTAGGTTATAATTTAACTGTGATAAGTGTATCATTGTATGTTTAGTCGTTATTTTATTTTTTGACAATTGGTAAGTTATTTTTTTGATGCTATTCTTTTACGGATTTTGGTTGTGTTTACGGTTAAATCCATATGATTTATTTTTGTCTTACATAAATTTATCAAAAAACAGAAGTCTATTTTTAATATGTTAAGTATATAATTAACAATTATTCAGGAATAAATTAACTAAGTTAATTTACAACTACCCGCTTTTCTATATTGTCATTAACGGTCATTAACGTTTTTTAAACAAGATTCTTTCAGGTGAATTTTCTTTGCATTTTTTTTTAAATAATAAGTATCGATAACAGTAAAAGGCAATAATTTTACGTATTTTAAATAAGCATGTTTAGGGAAGTATAATGCAACACAAATAATTTATTTGCGTTAATGGTATGTGCACGTCTTGTGTACAAAATTATTTTACATCAGATTTCACTTACATAGGTACCTATATATTTTACATAAAAAAAAAGTTTATTCATGTTATATTTTTAAGAGAGTTGACGCGGGTAACCGTCTAAAAACCCTGGAATATTGGATAAAACGATAATTAATTAATTAGATAGATATAATAAACAACCTATAAATATACATGTACTGAAAAAAAATACAAATGCATTAACACATTACTCGATTATTTTGTCAAATGCTTGACGAATTCCAAATGATATTTGGCATAGACACGGCGTATCGTAATTTGTAATGAAACATTACGTTTCAAAATAACAAACAAATTTCTATTAGAAAGAGATTCTGCTAAAACGCCTGAGGCTTATTTCTAAAGTGCAAAAGTGTTTTTATTATCTGCTCGTTATTTTGAACCTTAGAACTCTCCACAGATGAACTGACTATGATAATATTTTTTATTTTAAAAGCTAGTGCCTTCCGGTTGGTCATATTTAAATTTTATCAGTTTAGATTTTTATAAAAGAAAAAAGAGCGTGTGTGCTGAGCACACGTGTCAGAAGTGAAACTTCTTTGACAAGATTCAAATCAAAATAATCGCCTTACTCCATGACGTGACGGTATTGTCATGACGCGACCTTGAAATTTTACCCTTAACGCGTCTAAAGAAGTTTAATCAACTCAAAATATTATTATCTTGCGCTGTTTTAAAACGCTAGTCCTAACGCAAACGCGAACGTAACGAAGCTTTTTAGAAGAAGCACTTACCTAGTTTATGTCTATCTTTATCCGATTATTTATAAATCTTATGTAATGGCAATGAACTTGAATTATAGGCGTAGTTATAGGTACAATATAATCTGTTTATATTACCTAGAAAGCTTAATGAGTATTGAAAGTCCAAAGACAACTAAAAAGTTAAAAGGACCATAACTTTATGGATAGAAATTCCTCGTATTTTACATTGAAAGCTATTTTAAAACTCCTAGATACTTTTATAAAATTAGTACCTACTTATCTCCGTACTTTAATATAAATATAATCTCTTATTATGACTGATATACAATAAATTATCAAAAAGTTTGACCTCAAGTCCGTAACAGAAGTAAGTTTTAAACATCTTGTTTTTGGAAACTGATAAGCTTTGTTATTCTTTGAGATGGTAATTATTGATATGTACAATCTTTATAAATAAAAATTATTCGTTCAATGTCAACCGACTTTGATGCAAATATTACTATTAGCACAGACTAATAATAATATACTACGTATACAACTATTAGCCATAACACTTACAGGTAAATTAGCTTGGAGAAATTTTTGCATATGTAGTGGTGTGTATATTACTCAGATCTTAGAGCGCGTTTCCACTATATCGTTCTGGCCTATACAAAAATGTTTCGATATCCTAACATTACTATTTAATTTTATACTTATTCCTAGCAACACTTTTGTTTTCAATAAAAACAAGTTTTTATTTGAAAGAAAATGGTTTTGACTTTATAAAAAAAATATATCATTCAATTTTACGTCCTTGAGCAAACGACAAGGCGACTACCGTGAAACAATAAAATATCGTGTCCATAATAATTTGTTTCATAATTAATATTTGACCATAATAATTACGAAACAAAACAAATAAATAAATCGTCACTTGATAGTGGAAAGTGGAAACACGCACAAAACCAGAATAAACCAGTTTACGCTGTCCGCAGGTGCCACGTGCAGTCGTTTGGTACCGTTAGAACATAAAGCACATTTCATTCAAAAATTATAATTATTATGTACGTAGTTTAATTGATAAATTTTGTATTTGTTGATTGTTGTTATTATTTGTTATTATTGTTATAATATTTGTTGAAGTGAATTACATGTCCCGCAGCCGGAGGCCCCAAATGAAAACTCAGATGTACTTAAAAACTACATTTAATAGCTAAAATGAGACTTTTACACCCATGTCTGCACGATGCAGACTGGAGTTAAAGAATGAATTTATACAGTTTAATAATTATAAAGACGTAAGCTTGGATGCTAACTAAGGGAAATCGCATCCACATTCTATTCCCGTGCGAACGGCGTATTCAGCAGTTTTGTATGAAGGCAGGGCCATAACTAGTGTTTAATTTGTGTGTAAGTGTTGTAACTTTATATTGTTAATTCAATATGGCTCCAGTGTTAAAACATGGTCGAGGCAAGCCTTTGACTTCTCAAACTAAAGAATTAAACTTTAAATGTCGTTTCTTTTTCAGGTTAGTAAATTTTTCATTTTAGTAACATTGTTAATGTAAAAGTTATATGTATGTTAAATGTGCAAATATTAAAATAAAGTCTCATCTTTTTCAGAGGAGAAACACATATAGTTTAATTTAAAATCCCTTATATATACAGGGTTACTTGTAAAACACCGGCAACCTCGCAGGACAAGATAGCTAACATCATAAGTAACAACATTTCGACTTTTGATAATTTGTTAGATTTTATTTTCATACAAAAATAAATATTCATTTAATTTTCCGTCTGAATATTATAAACTCTACGCCTCCCAAAAATTACGTAAACAAAAAGCGAACGAGAGGGGGAAGGGGGCGTCGCGTCGTCCATCCGATAATTAATAGAACATAGACTTACAAATGTAAGGAGAGTACAATAAAAGTTTAAAAAATCATTTAAAAATAATTTATTGCGTTATGCCAAAAGTCGTAGAACAAATGTTGTTACTTATGATGTTAGCTATCTTGTCCTGCGAGGTTGCTGGTGTTTTACAAGTAACCCTGTATAAAATAAAAACTAAAAATAAAATGTTGTTTTATTTTATTTGCTGACCATACACTACTACAAACGCAAAAATTTCTCCAAGCTAATTTACCTGTACTTACTACAAGACGAAACATCATATACATTCATAAATTTCAATAAGAGCAGAAAATATACTAACATGAAAAGCTGACTGAAAATAGGCATAATATTATTTGGGCTGCTAAAACCATATTATTTTTATATTTACTAAATATTCAATTCTGGTATTAAAAATTATAAGGATTACGAGATGAAGTGTTTTCACTAAAAGTTTAATTCGTAGACTTTATTTTAGTATGAATTTGTTAAATACTAGCGGTCCGCCCCGGCTTCGCCCGTGGTACCTACATATTTCGCAATAAATGGTAGCCTATGTTCTTTCTCAGGGTCTAAAGATTGTCTGTGCCAAATTTCATCAAAATCGGTGGAGAGGTTTAAGCGGGAAAGCGTAACAGACAGAGTTACTTTCGCATTTATAATATTAATAGGGATTATTGTATTTGCTTGTTGTGTAGGTATTTATAGCTGTATGTACTCAATAAGTACTTTTATATCGTAGCTATATTTTCCCATATAAGTACGATATATCGCACTAACACTTTAATTAAACTATCTAACATCTATATTTATTATACTTATCTATAAGATAATTTTTAAACGTTTTCTTTGGAATAAGTAATAATTTGAATACAAATAATACCTACAGATAATAAATTGGAGAAATATAGAATGTAGACATAGTATTTTCTTCTGTTGATTTTACGAAAGTACCTACCTATTGACTTTTTATAATTAAGTCATTTTTACGGATTTTAAACGCGTTTTATTTATTACTAGCTGTTCCCCGCGGTTTCACCCGCATTGCTCCGCTCCTGTTAGTCTTAGCGTGATGATATATAGCCTATAGCCTTCCTCGATAAATGGGCTATCTAACACCGAAAGAATTTTTCAAATCGGACCAGGAGTTCCCGAGATTAGCGCGTTCAAACAAACAAACAAACTCTTCAGCTTTATAATAATATTAGTATAGATGTAGGCTAGTCTATGTGCTATATAGTTTATATTAGGGATGTAACGATACATGATTTTGCCGATACGATACCGATACCGATATTTGTAATAAAATATCGGCGATACCGATACCGATACCGATATCGATGGCTTGGTAGAAAAATAAATAGTGAATAAAAGTTACATAAAAGTTACCAACATTTAACAGAGACTCAACTGTAAATCGTATTCTTTTAAATAACAATGCCAAATCAAAAAACAAGAAAACCATTTATTTTAGTATTATTATTTTGCAAAGTCAGTTAAACTTTAAGTTATACACATACAATCAGTTCCTAATAAAAGTTTACTATTGGTAGGGTTTTTTCAAAAAACAAAGTGCGCACGCGCGGGCGGCCTCCCGCATCGTTCATTGGGCGCGGTTTTTTGAATTGTTTGATATCGGTATCGGTTGTTTTATAATCGGCGATACCGATATATCGGCTTGCCGATTATATCGGCCGATATATCGGTATCGGTATCGGTATCGTTACATCCCTAGTTTATATATATCTTCATGCCAAAATAAGTGGAATATACCTAATAGAATCGGATAGAATATAGAAGTTATGCGAGTAAAACCGCGGGGCACAGTTATTTGTACATACACTTTTAAACACTTTAAATCATCTGAAAAGTTTTACAAACAAAGACGTACACATTAATCTTACGGTGTGGTGCCAAAGTGTAAAAATAAATATGAATACACCGTGACGTTTGTTTATGTAACATCGCTAAAGATTTTTTGGTATGGCCCAGGCGCCAACATTTCTAAATCTATAATAGTATTGTACATAACATAATAACAATAATATAATATTTAAAAGCAAACTCCTCCAGTCATTTCCGGCTGTCAAAGGGCTGTCTTATGTCTACTACTCGACAACTATTGAAGAGAACTATTCTATGCGGTTTTCAGCAACATAATATAGGCAATAATAAACTTTATTTAACACCAATCAAAAAATATTTAATAGAAAAAGTTGCATAAAATCTAAGAAATTCACATTAAATTATACTAGACTAGATTTCCGCAAGCGGCTCCGCCCGCGTTTTTAAAGGAAAACGGGCATAGTTCCCGTTACTGTGTCTGTCTTCAGCTACTTGCATACCAAATTTCATTGTGGTCGGTTTGGTAGTATTTGCGTGAAAGAGTAACAGAGATGCATCCATCCATCCATCCTCGCAAACTTTTGTATTCATAATATTAGTAGGATTATGCTACGAATAAGTACCTAATTAACAATACGTAGATAATAATTTTCCTGTTTGGCAAGATAACAGTAATATATTGATCAGGGGCCTTAACCTCATAAATGGGCTTATATGGAAGAGGAAAAGGAAGGGGATGTAAATATTTGGTTTCCAAGTGCCTCATCCATTCAACAAAACGCGTTAACGTATTGCAAATAAACTGCTTAGTCATTTTGAAGTATGATATAAGCTTACATGCCTATTGCCTAGGCTTTAGAATATTTTTGTTTTGATGATGGAAAAAACATTATATTTTAAAAAATGTGTGCGTGTACTAGTGTACACACGTGAAACTTCACGTGAAGTGAAACTTCTTTATGACCTCATTTTTTAAAAAATAATTTACTATATGCAACTTTACAGAAATACGTCGAATCACGCGTGGTAGGGATAAGAAAAAGATGGCGCGTAACGGAAAAATGTCACGCGTAATGAAAAAATGTTACCTACACTAAATTTTTTTCCAACCCCGATAAAGAAGTTTCACTTCAATAACTAGCTGCCCCAGCAGACGTTGTTATACCGTGGTTATACCCTATTGCTCCTATTGGTCAAGCCGTTTTCGAGTTTTACGCTTAGCAAATAATAGCAATACATTTTTATTATATACCATTGAGTTAATATGTACTACGTACGTAGTACATGGTAACTCAATGTAATATACCTAGATTTTTACTGAATATTGAACCTACCATATAATATAAAGATTGCTCAAATTCATATGTGATTTTTACTATACAAATATTTAAATTGTATCATTAAAATAATATAATCATATAGTTAGCACCATAAAATTAAGTGCTTTATAGACTGCGAGCACTCTATAAAAGAGATTTTAATGTTTTCCAAGTAACAACGGAGAGATAAAATAATTGCCGCTTATCAGTGCTGATAACAGCACTGGACAGCAATGGTACTCGTATTATTTTTTATTAAGTATTACGCTGTATAATACTTATGGATTGCGACCATGGCCTATAGATTAAAATAGTTATTTGTACGTGTGCATACTTTTATGCATGTACACGAAAGCATTCTACTTAGTTCCTTAGTTTATGGTACCTGACATCCGTGTTGGTTGTAGGTAATTTTTCTTAATTTTCTATTTTTAAAAGGAAAAATGTTATATTATTTAATGAAGTAAAATTTGCTTGCCTATGACTACATTTTGCGCATGAGACATTATGACAAATAAAAATGCTTTTAGAAGTTTAGTAAAAGTAATGTTTTAAGTTTTTATTTATTGAAAGGACTGTGATGACTTTTTTTTTGTGTGGTGTTTCTCAGTGTTAGCCAGAAGGGCTTCTACATTTTAACGCGGACGCGTGGGTGAACTGAAGGTTCACCCTGGTAGCGACATGCGCAAGGGCGTCCCCCCTTGACGGGGATCTCGAACCTCGGCTTGGGCTGTCGCTTGAGTGGAGGAGGCCGGAAGGGCCCTAGTCGGACGGGACTGTGTTTTTAACCTGATCTTTATTTCTAGCAAATAGAATCGTTCGTTTCAATAGACGTTAATAATCGTCGGTTATCTGCTTTTAACGGATTTTAGAGGGTACCTTTCGTAACACATTGAATAACACATTTAAGCGATAAGGATCAAAGTCAAACCGACTAAGTAACTAATTACCTACTAACCATTACGTCAAAAGCTGTTTTGTATGAAGTGCTATCAAAAGAATAAAAGCAGAAACAATAAATATATATCAGTACCATAAATTAGATAAACAAGGGTACGATTTACAACCAACAGTAGTCGACGGTCGCTATCTAAATCCTAAATTTGAAATGTCTCAGATAATTTGTTTATCTATGAGTGTAAGATTGGAGTGTTCTTTAGTTTGTCCTTGTGTCTGTTTAGTGGAAAAGAAAACAGTCACTATATTATGCAAATATGTAGGTACCTATTATTCTTTTCTACTTCCCAGAAATTTCGTTTGGAATTATGTTAATGTTTTTAACTTTTATCGATTTATGTTTGTAGTTTTATTTACATCTTTTGCAATAAGAAAACTCAGATTTATATTCTAAATAAAATGTTTTGTTTTATACCGAACTACAAATTAAACAGCATGTACCCTAATAATTATAATAATTCTAATTAGGACGTACCCAAAAACAAATACAATCCTAATATAGTCGTACCCTAAGTTTCAATTTGTGCCCAAATTTGGAAACCCAAATTTTCTGTAGTTTTGAATTGTCACCTACTTATAAATGTAGTAATGTAGGAGGTTGTGGATTCAACCAATTATAAAAATGTTTTATGATGTGTAGTAGACCCCAAGTATGATATTATAATAATCGGCAATACAAACGTTTTATTAGTGTTATATATATCGAAATCTGATAATTCAATCCCCTGACACAAGGATATAAAATCCGAGATATTCAGTAGCTACCGCGATAATCTTAATCTCAAAGATAAATATAAACGACATATCCGCTTTGAGAATCCGCTGTGAGGGGTGATAACATGGATATTTGGCCATTTAAACTATTTATAATTGACAGAAAAATGTACTTTACCGCGCTCTTTATTAGTGTGAAGGTTTTTATGGGAAGGTGTCCAATGTCCATACATGCAAAATTTAAGTTCTCAATCGATATCACTGAAATAATTTATTTTTTTCTAGTATAGAACGCCTTAAATTTACAGAAACTTGTTAAAATTGTAGAATGTATAAATAATTAGGTATGTGTTTAATAATATTACAATAATATTAACGAGCATGTTGATGAACAAGATGTTGGTGCCAAATCGCAACTTATGTTTATCAACATGAATGATAAACTAATGCTTGAAAATGCACTGCAATGTTTTAAATATTATATTACACTGAATAATTATATTTAAGTATATGTTTTATTTATTTCAATTTAGTGTACGCAGGCTGGAGCTGTAGCCTGTAACGGTCAAAGTACCCTCTAACCATAGTATAAAGAGAAACTATGCTCTCACTGACCCGTTTCAAATCCAACATGTATAAATATGTCCCAATACCTAATGATACTTAAAATTAACAAAGGTTAATCTTATCTATGCGTTTGTATAGGTTTACCCGTATATGGATAGCTTTTAAATCTATTAGACTTTCGTAATATTTTTTAAATTAAAGGAGCTTTATAAATTCAAATATAACTATTACTTAACTAGTGTATCTATTATCACCGTATCCGTAAAGTCCTATAATTTTATACCTCTAATGAGTCCGTCACTAATAGTTTATTTGCTATAGAAAATAACAGGAACGCAGCGGCAGTATCTATTGATTGAAAACAGGATGACTCAAATATTACCTCGTTGTCTCTATTGAACGTTATTAAGATGCGATTGACTTCAACGTGTGGACTTGACCTATCATATCTGCTGCTAGTCTAATTCAATTTTGTATTGTTTACATTTCGACAATAACATTAAATACCGGTAGCTTTGTAGTTGAATTGTGTAATTGAAATGTTACGACAATCAGAATCATTGCTTAGAAAGTGTGTTTCTTTCACGTCGAAATTGAGCAATTTATTGTATGATTTTTGTTTCTGGAGATAGTTAGGTAGATATAGGTTACTTTTTAAAGCGGTGAAACATAATTCCCATTTATTATCATTTTTGTAAGGTATTGTTTCTATTAGACTGTCGAGTCCCAATGCTGGCCAAAAGCCTCTCCAAGGCTCTTTCATGAATCGCGGTCTTGTCTCAAGAAAAACCATGAGACTGTCGTGTTCTATCCCATTTCAGAAAAAATACAGAAAAAATGATTAACGCTTATTCAAATAAGTTATTAGTTTATTTTTGTAAAGACTGGCATATACCTATTTCAGCTAACGAATTAAAAATGCTGTTCAACTTGGTAATTATCTCAGTGTTTTGGTTATACAGTATGTTAAACGACGCATAAATATTGATATTATGTTAATTTGGAATTATAGCATTGTTTGTGTTTAAGCGTTTATGATGGTTTATACTCTATAGTCTATGGTATACAAAGAAGCTTATGACGTAACTGTAAACTAGGCTGTATTCGGTGCAGTAAAAAGTAAAACGGTTTAGTTCAACATAATTAATTATTATTAATTGTATTTCAAAAAAAGGTCCAGCTATGAAGCTAGTTGCATATACATAATACATATTTAATTTAACACACATTGCCCTATAGCACTACGCACAAGACTTCACACTAAATATATTTTATTGTTTGGTTGTTAATCTCAAGAACTCAGAATTCAGCCTGAATGTAAACGCAATAGCGTAATAAAATAAATATTTTACATTGATTTATATTCAAATCCCGATTAACTACGATCTAATTTTAATCTGCTTCATTAATTCATTGTAACCTATATTTGGATGTTAAGACGTTAATTGAAACGGTTTCCCCTATACACAACTATACTTAAGTAGTTGTAGTACCTAAGTACTTACAATTAGTAGGGTTACCAAATCGTAGTTTTAAGTTGATTTTAGTATCTACTACTCGATTCTTTTTTCAATGTTTATATCGAATTTATTCACCAGTTTATTCAGCTCATGTATTTTTTTATATTTTTTTTATCATAGTATCAGAGATGAAAAGACATACAACATTAGTATATTTTGAATCTCTCTAAGCAGTAACGTTGTTATTTTATTTTACAAAAAATAAAAATTACAATGTAGCAGCCCTAACAATAGATGTTACACAAATCCTTGCACTTGTAATCTAATGAGCGATAATTAGCATGCCATTATCATGGCGGTGTCCTTTACGATGCCCTAGGGATTCTAGGTTATTCTGAACAATTGTGGTCTTTGGAGAGTCACGCTATAAAGGAATATTAATGACCCAATTAATGAGACAATACTGGAATCTATGTTATGTTAAGGTTTGCGTTTGACTGTGCAATAAGATGAAAAAATATAATGTGACGTCATTGAGATATACATATGGAGACGACACCGCCTACATCACTTATGTTTTTTTTAATGGTTTTAAAGTGAAACGCATCAAATATGCCTTCGTGTGTGTTACGATATTGCACAAATAATACGGAAAAGTGCAAATGAATAACTTTCATCGGTAAGTACCTAACTAGATAATAATTTTTAAAACTTAGTTAGAGCAAAAAAATGGCGCACAGATTTTGTTCTCCTCCATACGTAGTAATATTATCTCAATGTGTGACGTAAACGATTTTATCAGACAGTTAAAACAGGTCCTCCTTCTTTCAACTTTGCAGCACATCTGAGATGATTCATTATTTTAAAACGGAACTAAATTATGAATTGTCCCACGCACATTCAACCCTTTTTGTCAGATCGATCTGAAAAATTAATAATACAAAAAATCAACATGTGTGGGGATCAATGAAATTGTATGCATTTTCTGTATTTTTTTCAGACCATTCCTAAAGGCTTTGATATTAAATCACTGGTAAATATCTTAAAGAATTGGCTAATACAATAAGTGGAGATTTTCAAAAATAAGTATCGAATTGAAAGATTTATAAGGTACAACACGAACAAGTTACATCAAATATGTTCAGGTGATTTTGCTTGAAAAAGTAAACAACGTCTATCCGTCGACCATCTAAACTTCCGCATTTATAGGTAGGATCAGATAGGTATCCTAAACAGGGTTATATTGATATGATCGGATAGGTAACGTAAAAAAGTGGAAGGATAGCTTCCTGAATTTATATGAACGACTAATCTAATCCATTTATGCAATTCGTCGAGCAATTATTAAATTCAAAAGCGACGAAGCCAGGTGCTTCGTCTAGTTCAATGTCATGTCAGTTACAATTAACCTCTGTATTAGATTTCCATCATTGTTAGCGGTGACTGCCAATAGACGTAGCGTGTTATTATTGATAGATGCGTAAGTAAATTATTATCATTTTTTCTAATATAAAAAGAAACATCTGAAGATTTTTTGACACTATGAAGCTATCCAATTTGAAAAGGCTTATCTGAACGAAAGTGTTTTTTGCAATGTCATTTATAAAGAACTCGATAAGTGAAACAGCCTTTGCCATAAAATTTTGTACTTTTACCTTTGCCACATGAGTTGTAGCTTAAGCATGAATTAGGAGAAAAGTCGGAAGTATATTTATTTGATAAATTTGTTTAAAAAATTACGCTACAATGGATGAAAGGACAAAATTTTCTAATTTTGTATACTTACCTACTTAGGTAGACGTAATCTTTCTGGATAGTTTAAGTTTTATACTTTAACACGACCGCGACGTGAAGATTTCCGGATTAACTTTGAATAGCTAGATTAAGTATGAATACAATGCAGCAATACAAAAGTTCAAGATATAATCCAAATGCTATAAATTCTTCAAATAAAACGATTCTCTCTTGTTTCAGAATGCAGTAACACGACAAAATGGATAAGCCGACAATGCATATGCTCTCCGTCCAGGAGAAGGGCGGACAGACGAAACGGACGAATCAATATATTGCAGCTATAGCTGGTAAGAAAATTTATAGCACAATAATTACTGATACTAAAGAATAGGAAAGACAAATGTCATTTTAAAATACAATAAACTAAGAAATCGTTTTTTGCATCTAAATAATGGTTTATCTTATTTTACCTGATTCTAAAAACAAAATTAAAACAAGCGTCATTTCTTAACTTAGATTATTAATAATTATTTTACTACATAAAACAATCGATCCTATTCTTAGTTGAATTGCATAGTATGTGAGATAAGTACAATTTCAGTTTGTAGAAAATTGCTGTGTAGTTTGGTACAGATTACTAAATATGTAGTTACTACGTTTTAGGGTACTTCCAAGAACAGGGTACATATTGTAACGGGTTTGGATATAAGTTACTTTAAGCAGCATTTTTTTAAATAAGTAGTACCTTATATTACTCATCACATGAGCGGTATTATTCAATATACTCGTAAGTTAAACTGTTAGTGGGAAGGTGTTCATGCCATTCTTCCTGTATCATAAAATTATTAGCTGTATTATTTTCAGCCTTAGGCCTTCAAAGAATCAGCTTACTGTTGTAGATAAACCGCCAATGTGGTTTGTAGACTGTTTCGTCTGATTCTAGTAATTCTTAAATTTCGTTATGACCAACAAAATAATAAATTGTAATAAACATACAATCTCCTAAAACTTTTACATTAAGGTCAAGGTTCGTTACCTTCATGAAAACAGTTTAAAGTGTAGCATGCAGCTAAAATGATAAATGTCTATTGAAATGTATTGAAAATAGATCAATACCGACAATAATGAAAATTATCTCAGCAATAGCCTTTAAATCGATTGCAGACTATTTATTAACATCATTCTATCTTCACGAAAATGCATAGCTAATGTATTTAGGACGAGCTTGTAAAACGAAAATAGATCACGCATTAAGGTAGGTACTTATCTGAATAATCGACGTTAAGGTTCTTAATTGAATAATCGACATTGCGATTAGCAAATTTTTGACGAGATATCGGTTTAAAATAAAGAAGTTAAAATCGTGGCTTAACTTACGCGGGTACAAATAGGTTCATATTATAACATATTAATAATATTAAAGCGGAAAGATGTGATTGTTTGTCAGGTTATCAGCAATAGATGATCTCAGAACTAAATCTAAGTATTTTGAAACCTTTATCACCAGTTAAGATGAATGATTCCTGAATTACATAGGCTATGTATTATTTAAAATTTCATTGTTCTCTTTCCACGTGGAGTCTCCACCATAAAAGTATTTTTAGTATTTCTATAAAAAGGTAGAAAAAAAGGTCTTATATTATCGATATTGTATGGTATTGTGAATAATAGCTTCCCTAAACCATAGATATGATCTGTTTAAAGAATAACTAGGTATATTTAAATATGAAAAGATTTTTAACAAGTTTATTTTTAGCGGTACTCAAATGATGATTGATCTTCCGTAAATATTTACATCAAGATTAATTCCCTTTACACGCGTTTCTTTTTTTTGTAGACTTAGTTTTTTTGTCGTAGTAATCGTCGGTCACACATGCAAGAAAAATATGACTTAAATTCCTTTACTTGTTCTTGTATTATTATAAGGTGGGTTACCTATTAAACTAACCCGACTTTCTTGAATATATACCTGCCTATTGATTAATTAATTATTGTTGGACAATGGACATTAACATTTATAACGTTTTAAATTTAGGCATAGCTAGTAAATACTGCTCCGCGGTTTTACTAACATTCCCCGCTCCTGTTAGTCGTTATGATAATATATAGCTGAAATACTTTTTCAAATCGGACCAGTAGGTAGTTCTTAAGATTAGCGCGTTCAAACAAACGAACAAACCTTTCAGTTTTATACAAATCAAATCTGCCAATAGCTGCGATGAATGTGTACATCACCTTATAACCGAAATAGGCACACTGAAAACGTTTGGCAGAAGTTTGTATATAAATAAACGGATCTTTTAATATCCAGCAACTGCCCTTGTAATTGATAACGTTTCATTTATCAACTAGTTTTAGCACGCGGTTTTGCGTGCACGTTTGCGTTTTTGCATCGTTTTTTATTATATACATTTAATTCTATTTTTATATGGCAACAAGGTAAATCACTACATAATATAAAACAAAGTCGCTTTCTCTGTCCCTATGTCCCTATGCCCCTTTGTATGCTTAAATCTTTAAAACTACGCAACGGATTTTGATGCGGTTTTTTTAAATAAATAGAGTGATTTAAGAGGAAGGTTTTAGTATATAATTTATTAGGTTTTAGACCAAGCGGGCGAAGCCGCGGGTGGTAAGCTAGTTATACTATAAATTATAATCAATTCAAATCTAATTAACCGCTGCTTTAAACTTAAAAGTACCTAAGTACTTATTACTTACTTATTCACATTTCATTCTGTGTGATTTTTTTAATCTAACTACCTATTGATAACCAGATAGATACCAACATCAGATAGTAGATAATCTTTGATCTTTCGCTGATGTATCCTTCAATATATAAAATAGGACCTTATCAAAGAAATTTAGATGAAGTTGATCGATTTGGTTTATATCACCAAAAGTATTAAAATAATAAAAGGATTGATATAATATGCAAGGTTGCCTGGAAGATATCGCTTCTTAGCGATAAGGCCGCCTATTTGTACCGCTCTATATTACTTTGTTTGTATTTTTTGTTTGATTTTGTTTTGTTTGTGTGTGCAATAAAGTGTTTATTATTATTATGCAAATCAATTTTGAAGAGATTATACACAAGACTGAACGAAAATGATCAAAATAAGCTAAATAAACATAACGATATATCGCCATTGAGAAATAATAATTCAATGGGGATCATTGGGACAAACCCTTGGCTTTAAACTTTTAATTCTTCCTCAGCTTATATTATTTGTAAAACATAACTAAAAATTTCTGTAATCGGCGCAGTCAAAGCAACGGCTTGTCTATAAACATTCGCATACGACTATCGTCGCGAACCACTGTTCACAAATTCATATTCCCTTTAAACGTCCTAATAACCACTACGCACGAATACGCGAATTGACCGCCTCCTTGGTAGTGGTTGAAGCGTGAGTGAAACAGATGTATAATGCATCTGCCCCTTACCCCACTAGGGGACATGGGACTTCACTTTTTACGAATACGCGAATCTCAAGGCGAATAGCGTGCAATGTTTACTTATGCGTTGCATATGCGTGTTCGTCATTCGTTTAGCTATTCGCACAAATGTGTAAATTCGCAAGTAAACATGACAATAAATTATTAGACACTAGCGTTTCAAAGAAAAACCCGCATAGTTCCCATTCCCGTGGGATTTCCGGGATAAAACCTATGTGTTAATCCAAGTTACCCTCTATATGTGTGCTAAATTTCATTGTAATCGGTTCAGTAGTATCTACGTGAAAGCGTAACAAACATACATACACATACATCCATCCTCACAAACTTTCGTATTTATAATATTAGTAGGAAGTAGGAACTAATATTATTGTCTATTGGTAACGGTGGTAATTGTTAAAAATATGTAATGACGATTCGAAAGTGCTTCTAAAAGAAGTCCAATTGAATAAATAAATGTTTGAGTTTGAGTTTAATAGGCGTAAAAGCGTTAAGATAGGATATATTTTTAGCGTTAATATAGGATGATCAAATACAATGTAATGACATTTCAGCTGCCATCGGTGCCGTGGCCGCCGGTACCATCCTCGCCTGGACATCACCCGCGCTACCGCAGCTGCAACCGCCGAAGAACACGACCGATTTGGCGCCCAAAGAGATTGACGTGTTCGCTGTCAATGTCACTGCCAATAGCAATGTGACGCAAGCGCTGCTCAATTCCCTGGGACAGCCCGCCGATTTCCTGTTGGACACTAAAGAGAGTGAGTTTTTTTTTAATTTTCGTTGTAGGCGGAGGTTTTAGGTGTATTTTTTTTTTGTTGTCTTAAATTTTAGGTTGCTATATGATATTAATATTTGCTGTGTCATGAACACAACAAAATGATGTCATATTTTTTTAATACACGTGTTTAGATGACTTACAAAAAATATGTTTTTATCTAAAAGTTCAGTAATTCAGGGTTTACATATTTAAAAAATATAGACAATAATAATTGTGAAAACTTTTCCTTAAACGTATACTTCGAAAAACCTACTATTTGAATTATGATACACAATCGCAAAAATAAATAAATAAATCAACCAACTCATATAAATCAGCGGATGTTTCTGCATCAATAATTTTCTAACCTGAATCTTAAAATTTTCTTAACTTTTGTTGCTATATACATAATAACTTCGATCTATCGATTTGTCTATAGGTACTCTATAGACACACTTTTCGTTTGTCTATCTAGGCATATAACATAAATTAAATCGATTAAAAATACGCTAAGAATTGAGAACCTTTGGTCGGTTAAAACTTAAAAATCGTCGATAAGTATTATGTATCATTAGTAAGTTTTGGGTGGGCGGTGACCCTAAATGCACCCTATTTCTTAAACAACATATTTACAGATTTATCTCATAACAACAACCTTATCAATTGCCGTTGTTTTAATTATCTATAAATTCAAAGAATTCATAAAAATATTTGTTCTACTTATCGTAGCATTGGAATATTTCCTTGATAGCGAAATTTATACAATTGGTTATTTTTTGACTAGAGAACTATGGAGTTTCTTGCCGGTTCTTCTCCGTAGAAACTTGCTTTCCGAATCGCTGGTAAAACTTTATCATGACGATACAAAAGTGCTTCTAGAAGAAGTCTAATTGAATGAATAATTGTTATTTTTGAGACAATGTTTTAATTACAAACAACCGAAAATTAATAAAAAAGTAACTAAATAAACTGCACACACCCACTTCCTACTTCTAGCTTAATCTTATTATCATTTCTGCTGATGATTATTAATTATTATCTATATAAATAACTAGCTGTGTCCCGCGGTTTTACCCGCATTACTCCGCTCCTGTTGGTCTTAGCGAGATGATATAATATAGCCTACCTATATTATATATAGCCTTCCTCGATAAATGGTCTAACACCGAAAGATTTTTCAAATCGAAATCTTGAGATTAGCGCGTTCAAACATTCAAACTCTTCAGCTTTATAATATTAGTATAGACTATTATAGAATATAGATAAAAGTATATTACGTCTTCCCTTCAAAACAACAATTGACGATCCCTCTTTCCTCTATCAATCATCCCACACAAAAACACATGCGCAAGCATTGTTTTCAACATTCTCACGTGAAGTCGAGATCGCGTTATAAAAATATCCAGGCACACCCACAGCCAGACCTCCGTGGCATATTGCCAGTATTGCTGTGACGTCATATTCCATGTTAAAACTATCTTATTTTTGTTAACGATCCCGTGATGTCTGGAGGTGCTTGCCAATGAAAGTGCAAGTAGGGAGTGTGTGACGTATATATGGTTCGATACACCCACGGCTATAAATATAATGTACTGAATTATTGATATTGAATCAGGAATCATAATAAAAATATAAGTAGACAAAAAACTAAAATACACGCTTTACGTTTATGAATCTGTCCGCTTAGTGGGTCAAAATCGAGTCTAATGAGTCGGTTACATACAAACGTAAAGGTGATGCTAAAAAAAGCGTGTTAAAAAGATGATAATACCTACTCTAAGAATGAATTATCAGCGCGTTCTACAAAATGAACTTGCCACATGGGTTTGATATATTTATTTATTTGTTAAAAATATGTGTAGGTAACTAAGCTACAGTAGATCCAGATATATTATTACAAAGTAGGTAATAGTGGTAATAATCTGAATTTTGGAGACAGATATTTACGAGAAACAAATAACCTACATAGCATGAATATACAACAGCATGAACAACAATTTCTAATTGTAATTATAAATACAAATACTAGGTACTACTTTTAGTTCTTACACATGACACTAACAATATTATCTAGGCAGTTAGAATATTTGAAGATATAATTAGTCCAACCCTGAATACTTAAATGCTAATTAACTTTAAAACGAGGTTAGCCTTGTTTTGTCACATTATCATGGACAACTCGACGACAGAACTATCTTTTAATATTTCCGCTTATCCAACTGTAGGTCATAAGATGCATTATTTTGATCTAAGTCTAGTACTTAGGTACGCCTTAAAATCGGTTCTTCAGTATTTGGCGTTTATTTGGCCCATTTCAATTTTCATAATCGAGAGCGTTGGCCCAACAAATGATCGTCGATGTTTGCCATTTGCGATTATGAGTAAACATCTACAATGACTTCACATTTTGGGACCTTTCTGTACACTATTGTTATTGCCTCTAGTCGCCCAATGCTGCCCATTGTGAAGAGGACCCGTCAAACCATACTAAATGCTGAAATATTCCTTGCATGTGACATAGGCCTTCTCAAACCTTAATCACATCAATTTTCAATACAGAAACGGGCTAGTAGTCTAGTACTATTATTGTATCATAGAATATATACTCTAACGCGACTTAGTACTATAATAAGCAAATAACTAGGTAGGTAGTAGTCGAAGCTTGCCAGAATTCCAAAGTACCCACTATAGTGTAAATAAATTTTAAGTGTTTTGGCTGCAATGTGGTATGCACTGTGTGGCAGTTACCGGTATATTTCATTTTTTATTGCTACAAATTATTTTGGTAGTATGCGGAACTATTATTTAATGATTTTGGCAAAGTTTGGTTGAAGCACGTGTTTTTCACCACTTTCCACTTTGTCGATGGTTTCTGTGGGAATTATATATTTTAAAGGTATTAAAATGAGTCTCAGGAATATTTCTCTACCATTATTTATACGTGAAAGGTTGTACTTTTGCTTCCATTGCAAAACAGCTGAACCAATGTTTGATGAATTTTCGTACTGAGAAACACGAAATATAATAGTTGGGGAGGCGAGGTAGCTAAATGGCGTAATTCGACGGCGCCGTCGAGACTTATCAAAATCGAAAGATAAAATAATTTCGAAAAGAAAAGCTTGTATAGTAAAAACCATTTTAGCGGTGGGTTTGGCGTGTACGGTTTTTCAAACCATTTTAGCGGTGGGTTTGGCGTGTACGGTTTTTCAAAAATGTAAAAAAAAACAGTTACTTGGGCATTCTCGAGCGCGTCAGATATTCATACTACGTATGCCCCAAGTGCCTCTGATAACAACGGTATACTAATCTGCCGGTTTCCGTGGTGGGGCTAGGCACATAAATTAGTCAAAAATGCACAAAAAAAAATTTACTCGAGCGCGTCAGATTTTCGAAAGGGATGTTAAGTAGGCCCCAAGGAAGCTCCCCTTAAAAAAAACTGACGATTTCGGCGTGACGATAAGTTACGATGAATTTTTGAAAATGCAAAAAAAATAAGTCCTTTTGAAATACTCGAGCGCGTCAGATTTTCATAGGAGAGGTTTATCTCGGTATCCTGAAAGCATATTTTCTTAATCTGACAAAAATGTTGGTGGGTTCTCTTAATCTGACCGAAAAAGGTTTTTGGGTTTCTTTTTTTTCAATCATCGTTATTTCATATCAATTTTCTTTAGCACCCTCTGTTTTCGAGATATACTCAAAAAACCGGGAGTTTAAGTTTTTATGATGCTTCAAGTTATAAAGTTTTAACTTTGGACAAAAATGTAAAGAGACCTTCTTTGTGTAAAATAAAATTACCTTTTTTGTGTATTTATACTTTTTTTTTGTAAAATGTATCGTTCGCGACTTATACAAATTCTGCAACGCGTTTTTCGGAAGACGAAATGGCTCCTCCAGACTTCTGGTCATGCGGAAACCGGCAGATTTTGTATTTTTAGTAAGTTTTAGATTATATTCTTCAAAATAAAAAATAAAAAAATCGCGCTTGAGAATGCCGGATGAACGTTTTTTTTTTTACAAGTTCGCGACCCTATAACTCGGCGGCGTCAAGGACTTATCGTCAGATTAGTTAAATTTAGTCTTATAACACTAAAATCAACCCCCAATATCTTAATCTGACGCGCTCGAGTATTTCAGACTATCGATTTTTTTTTACTAATCTGAGCGTCTATCCTAGGCGCGCGTCACAACATAATATAGAGCTAAATAGTTTACAAGGTTGTTCTATTAGGTCTAAGGTATCTCTCATATCTTAAACTGCTACGCTCGGGTATTACCGAAAATTCCCCTATTCGCCTCCCTATCTATAAGTTGATGACAATTGTGAAGAGAATTTGTATTAAATCAGGCAGGCAGCAGCAGCAGCTAGGTGCAGTGAAATTAATTTTATTTTCTTCGTCTATTTTGTTTTGGCACTCGAATCAAATTTAAAAAAAATGTAAAGAATTCGAGACATGCATTCTATTTATCTACTGACCTACACTGAATTAGAATTTTCATGACGCATACATATACAGATAATTTATGTATTATAATATTCACATAGTTTTTATTCATGTTTAATAGTCGAGTAATTATTAACAACAAAAAGCTCATTTGCAAAAGCTCATACGCAGCAGTACTTATTAGTACATATTACAAACAAATAGTTACACATTTATGATCGACACGACGTATTACTAACGCTAAGTTTTCCTTATAATATTTTAGCCATTTTTTTTTTAATTTTCTATATACATGTTTATTGAACTATTTAACATAATATAATAAATATATTAATTATTATTTTAATATATGTATATAATAATCTTCATTCCAGGTTCTCTCGTATCATCAGTGCTGGCCATAGGAGCAGCGATAAGCGCGTTACCCGTGGGCTTCATAGCTCAGAAGTTTGGAAGACGCCCCACTATTCTTATGTTGGCTGTACCCTTGTTAATCAATTGGTTGTTGACTATCTTCGCGAATGGTGCTGGTATGCTGATATCTGCGAGGTTCTTCGCTGGACTTGCTACTGGTAAGTTTATGGTACTTTTAAGTTATGTTTAGTTAAGTAAAGATGGGTTTATGTTGTTTGTGCTCAATCTGTACTCACAACTACTGCTTGTTGCTACTGGTAAGTTTTTATTTGATACTTTTAAAGTATCCCAGTGCTGACTAAGGAAATAATTGGCACATAAAGAGAATATATCGACGTAAAACGCATCCGGCATCTGTCCCATATCACATAATCACCGTTTTTTTAATGCCTTAGTTTTTATACAACAAAACTTACAACAAAATGTAGCATTGTCGATGAATTGTATCTAGGTATGTTTATAAACGTTTCTTTAATATGAATTATGATACATCTGGTTGATAGTGAGTATAAAATATCATAATCTGGATGATTATTATTAATCATCCTCTATCGATGCACATTTTAATAATTTTGTGATCACTATATTATACCAATAACCAAATGGAATTCAGAATTTAATCCTGTTGTAGCTTTAAAATTCTACATTCCAATTAACTAAATCTATTTCCTTTGTATACATTGCTAGACGAAAAAAAAGTTTTCTAATTACTGACCATGGTCATGATAAATCTGCAGTTGCCTGTAATGTCTTTCCAAACATTTAGATTATTATTTTTATTTATTTTTCTTACATAATTGTTATTTTCTAACTTCAGGTGGCATTTGCGTCGCAGCACCAATGTACATCGGTGAAATAGCAGAAACTGCGATACGAGGATCTTTAGGAGCGTTCTTCCAACTTTTCCTCACCGTTGGGATCCTGTTCACCTTCGTGATCGGTGGCTGGACGCATTGGCGGACCCTGTCCATTATATCTGCCGTTTTACCTGTGCTTTTGGTGGCTGTGTTTTGGTAAGTTTTAAGTATATTTAAACATAGTATTATAAGTATTTCCAACGTATCGTCACTTTTAGGATCCTGTCTATTATATCGACTGTGTTACATCATACATGTGCTCTTGTTCGATGCATTTTTGTAAGTAATTAGAATATTATATGATATACTTTTTCCAACTTTTCCTCATCGTTGGGATCCTGTTCACCTTTTTGATTGGTGGCTAGACCCTGTCTATTATATCTGCTGTTCTGCCTGTGTTTTTGGTTGCTGTGTTTTGGTAAGTTTTAATTATATTTGAATGTGAAGATCACTTATAGGATCCTGTCTATTGTAACTTTACTGCATGTTGCCTGCGCTCTTGTTCGCTGCATTTTGGTAAGTTATTAGAATACGTTAGACTTCTAGCTTCTTCTTCATTGTTGGGATCCTGTTCACATTATATTGTTATTAAAAACATGACAGCTCCTTAATATTGTAATATTTCTATTTACCATGTTGATGACAATTTTGAATTTAGTAAATGTATTTTCATAAATCTAATTCCAATAAAAAAATGAAGGTTTATATTATTGTATAAGCTTCTTGATTATTGTAGTTTTGAGTAGAAATGCATATTTGTCATTCCTATACAACAATTAAATTAGATACCTATTCCTAGATACCTATTTAGATCGTTTCTAATTAGATACCTATTTATAAAATATAAGACAAATAGTCTTTTAATTTTAATATCAATCTAACTTACAATCTAATATCTATTTTCTCACTTAACAGGTGGATGCCAGAAACCCCTCAATATTTACTTGGCAAGAACAGGCGTCGTGATGCTGAAAAAGCTCTGCGATGGCTGCGCGGTCCTGATGCTGATCTTACCACTGAACTTGAAGATATGCAGAAGGAGGTGAGGAAATAATTCACTTCTATAAAAATAATTTTCAGTTTGGTTGATTCGTGTCAGAAGTGAATATGCCAACATTATAATTTTTTTTATATGATAAATTATAATTAAAGAAACGATTAATTATCTGGTTTCTATATTTTTGTTAATACGTATATTTGTATTAATATAGAAAAGTTACTTTTTGTTAGGCTCCACCCGGATCGAACTACTAGGCACAAAATTGTAATGTTATTTATTTTACTACTAAATATTATCACATCAAAATTTATTAAATCTAAATAACAAAATAAATTCCAACCAATTTATCTAACACAAGAATATATCTTTACAATCGAATAAAAAATTGTTCTGTACCACGTATCAATGCCTCTATTTCTATTATTTACCTCAAATATTAATTAATCCATAATTAATGTTATTTTTGTCATATTTTAGTTTGTGCAATAAAGAGTTATAAATAAAATAAATAAATCCATTTAATTTCTTTCAGGTGGACAACGCATCACGCCAACGCGGCGGCATGTTACACATGATCACCAACCGGGCCCCCTTAATGGCGCTCATCTGTTCCCTTGGCCTCATGTTCTTCCAACAATTTAGCGGAATCAATGCCGTCATATTCTACACCAACCAGATCTTCCAATCCGCTGGCTCCAACATCCCGCCAGCCATCGCCACTATCATAGTTGGCGTCGTCCAAACCATCGCCACGTATATCTCCTCACTGTTGGTCGAACGTGCTGGTCGACGAATCTTGCTCATCCAGAGTTGTATTATTATGGGAATTTGTCTTATCGTTCTGGGAGCGTATTTCAAAATGCAGGAAGATGGTACAGATGTTAGTTCAGCTGGTTGGCTGCCGTTGGTCTGCTTGGTTCTGTTCATCGTTTCCTTCTCTCTTGGATTTGGGCCAATACCTTGGATGATGATGGCCGAACTTTTCCCGGTTGAGTTTAGAGGTACGGCGTCTGGTGTGGCCGTTATCACAAATTGGATGCTCGTCTTTGTTGTTACTCTATGTTTTCCGTTAATGAAAGATGCGATCGGAATATATAGTTGCTTCTGGTTCTTCTCCGGATTTATGGTGATTTGCGTGTTCTTCGTCTTTTTCCTTATCCCGGAGACGAAGGGAAAAACTGTGTCGCAAATCCAGACCATTTTGGGGGTAAAGCGTGATGTTACGTACAAAGTTTTTGACGTTTGTTTGAATTTTTGATTGTTTTGTGAATGATTTCTTGATAATTTATGAGTGAAGTATCATGTTGAATTGACTGAAAGTTCTGAAAGGGCTTAAAGCTGCGTTTCCATCTGCAAGAAAACTTCCGCAAGAAATGTCACCATGACCATGGAACCATGTAGCAAGTGCTGGTTTAGACTTGCAAGCTGCTGTCGGACAGACTGTCGGACATTTCTTGCGGAAGTTTTCTTGCAGATGGAAACGCGGCCTTAGAGCTTATTCTGAGCAGGCTCACGTGTACATTGGTGATTATTTTTAGTACTTATAGCGACTAGACGTGCCAAATATTTATTAGTTTTAAATTTGAAATGATTTTAATGTAATGTGAACAAATAAATGATATAATGATAATTAGTGATAGACTCCGTAATTTTATAGTCTCGCGAATATTTGTATGCGAAACTGTTGATATGTGTAATTGTTATTTTTTGGTGTTATTTTATTGTAAATAGATTAATTATATTATTTTTATCATATGTTTTGTTTCATTTCTGTTATACCCAACAATTTCTTCAATGCAATAAATCTAAGTCGCAGAGTAACTCGAATCATAGAAAGAGTAAACTGTAAAAGGCCCATAATATGGGCTAAGTTTATTTGCCACATCCAGTGTTGCATAAAGTAAACAATAAGTAATCGATGTATGTTTTGAGAAAGTATTTCTACTTATAATTTTAAGCATACTACCTTTTTGGTATACGCAAAGCAGCAAAATAAAAATATATTTTTTCTCACAGAATATTATATTATTACAAACGATTATTTCAACTTTCTATATATTTTAAAATATGACATGGACGTAACAAAAAAAATGCAATAGATTAGCAAAAATTCACTACTTCTGTACTCCCAACATAGATGGCGTTAGCGACGGACATTCCTTGCTTATAGCTCTCTTCTCTATATCATCTATTCTAGAAGACAATTCTATTATTTGTCTCTCAATAGTTTTCACATCAGTACGAAATCCGTTAACAGTAGCGTCTAATTCAGTTAAATATTGTATTTTATTGCACAACTCGTCATATTTCTGAGTTATATATTCCCGCGCGTTTTTAGAATCGCGTAGTTCCTTGTCAATTTTGTGGACTATTTCGTATTTGAGCTCGTCGAATTTAGACTCCAAACCTGTATTAGATAAACGAAAAACAATAATTATTCACACAAAAATTTAATATTTTTAACAATGCATATTTTTTCAATATTTTTTTTCTTTTCTGGGTTGCCAGATGCCACCTCACCTATATTAAACCTAAAAAGTGTGACCAACCTAAATATTTAATTAAATAATTTCCAATAAATACCTACCTGGACCTAATAAATGGGATCCTTTTATAGATGAATCGTCTTCTAATTTCGGAAGCTTAGTATGACAAGCCATTGAAATGTTTTTACGTTTTAATGAAGGTGTATCACTCTGAATAATTTTAATTTTTCGTATTGCCCTTGCATTGTTAAATTTTTCACAGGCGCCGATTTATAAATGTATCAAAATGACAATATGATATTTTTTGAAGGCGTTTAGTTTTTATTACGATCGAAAAAAGGTTAAATATGTTTTTAAATCACTCAGATAAATATATTTTTTATTCGGTCAATATGGATGACGACGATCGTGCATGCTGCTAAGCGAAGATGTAGTTTGATGGCAAAAGATTTTGGTCAAAAATATCAGATGTAGGATTTGATTTGCATTTTAGGCGTAAATTTTGAGTTAAATGAAATAAATTTCGCGTGTATTTAGTAAAAAAAGATGATTGCTTGAATTAGGACAATAACTGTTAAAAAAATTAAAAAATGTCGATCCGGGCAGTCTCTTTGCCAGCAGGTACCTAGTTAATTAATAAAAATCAATTTACCATTTAAAGTTTATTGATAAATAACAATGCGGTTGTGCATATACGAGTAACAAAAAAGAGTAATGTAAAATGCAATTACATCTAAGTACAACTAGTTAAGAGTCATCAATCATTTTGCAATTGTAATTTTCCAAGCTGATAAAATAACAAGTGGACAGTACTTGGCCATTTTGTAATTTTATATTGTTAATTATCATTTCTAGTTGGATGGTTTTTACTATAGGTATTCTATGGCGAGATAATATGTTGAGAGAGGGAGAAGGAACATAATTTAAAAGAAAATTAATATAAGTTAATATATGGTTTTAGTGAAGAGATTAGAAATTGATCTTATTCTTTCGCTTAAGGAACTCGTATGGGAATGTTTCACCATACTGAAAAGTAGCCTAGGTATGTCACTCTCCAGCCACAAAAATCATAAAATCGCTCCGTTACCTACGACGTAAAAGACATACAAATAAACAAATTCACATCCGTATATATTATAAACATTATAAAGTTTTAATATATCGTCAATCACAGGGGCCTTAGGATTATCATAGATTAGAAAGGATTAGAATAATAATTGATAAAAAAAATTGTATACATCAGTAATAATAGTACCTACCTATTACAAGTCAATAAATCCAATCGAATAGAAATCATCATCACTACATAGTATAAAACAAAGTCACTTTCTCTGTCCCTATGTCCCTTTGTATGCTTAAATCTTTCAAACTACGCAACGGATTTTGATGCGGTTTTTTTAATAGATAGAGTGATTCAAGAGGAAGGTTTTAGTATATAATTTATTAGGTTTTAGACAAAGCGGGCGAAGCCGCGGGCGGTAAGCTAGTAAAACAATAAATCGAAAAGAAACCATAAAACAATATTTTTTTCAAAGTCTAGGTAGACAAGTAAAGGTACTATAATATTAAATTAATGTTGAAAGAAATAAATCTTATAAGACTTTTTAGTTTTCATAACAGTCTTTCTTTTGCACTGTACAGAAATATTAGGCTTGTCTTCCATTGTTTCTAATAGATAAGTATTTTCAAAGCTCTTTATTTGTTTCTCTCGTTCATTGAAATCGCGAAATTACGTAATTAATAAAAATAGAACTAAAAAACACGATCAAAGTGTTGTCACCAATGATAGGTGTACAAAGTTTGAATTAAATTTGTCCGTTTAATTGGGGCAAAAGCACATAGGTAAAACATAGCTAATATCCTACTAATAAAAGCGTGTTAAAAAGGAAACTATTCATCCTTTTAAAATAAAGTCAAGTCCCATGTCCCCTAGTGGGGTAAGGGGCAGATGCATTATACATCTTGCGTTTCACTGATCGATTTTCTTTAGGGACAAGTAGGTGATCAGCCTTCTGTGTCCTACCAGACCGAGACATTTTTTTTTCTTCGTCTCCACCGGGAATCGAACCCAGGACCCCTCGGTTCTACGCTCACGCGTCAACCACTGTACCAAGGATACGGTCAGCTGAGTTTATTTGCATTGTACATAGTTTGAGCTATGTACAATGCAAATAAATATTAGTAAGACTCATTGTCTTCCTTTCTTTCTAATACATATTCTCAAAGCTCTTTTGTTTGATTCTCACATAGCCAGCGGCGGCCTTACCCATTGCGAGGCCCTTTGCTCTTCGTGAAATGTATGTGATGCGAAAGTAGGTCTGGTTGTTTGGTTTAGATATTTGTCATGTTTGAGGAGAAATGATAAAGTTATACAAATGAATAAAATTTGAGTTTTAAAATATTTATATATTTATACATAGAAAGATTTACCAAATTAACAAATACAGAGATGATAAATTTTAAAATTGATGTTTGCGGCTTTTCCTAAGGCTAAAATCTTTAATTAAAGCACAATAATCCAACGAATGAGCTACGTCATTTTCGATTGAAAGAATAGCAAGGGCTGAAAGCCGATCTTGTGTCATCGAATTCCTCAAATATGTTTTAATAATTTTAAGCCTCGAAATACGATAATAAATCTATGACTCACGTAAACACGTGTTTGTCGAGTCGAAATCCTTTATAAGTTGAAAACTCTATAACTCGAATTTTTGAACTACCGCACGAGCCGAGCGAGCGAAGCGAGCGAGTTGCAGCAGCGGCCGGTGTAAATATAGCGAGGAGCGAAGCGACGAGCGTGTTAGACTTACATATTTCTGTAATATTGTATATAGTAAATTATTTTTTGAAAAATAAGGTAATAAAGAAGTTTCACTTCTTACGTGTGTACTCTAGTACACGCACACATTTTCATTTTTTTAAATTTGCTTGGGTGGGTTGTTGCGCGAGGCCCCTGCAAGAGCGAGGCCCCGGGCGATTGCCCTGTTCGCCACCCCCTAAGGCCGCCGCTGCACATAGCGGTATTAAAATCGCAAACTAACGTCATTAATAATTAATATTAAAGTTAACAAAAACCAAAAAAAACACGATTAAAATGAAATTATTGTATTGTCACCGATCCTTGATTAGTGTACAAAGTTTGAATTAAATCTGTCCGTTTAAAGTGGGGCAAAAGCACATAAAAACATATAGGTGATGCTAATAAAAGTCAAAAGCGTGTTAAAAAGGAAAATTTTCAACATCATCAACCCCTTTACAAACCTTTACATACATAAGTAATACCAGTTCCAGTTCCAGTCATCCTATTTAACATTTTTTTTTTTGACTGACCGGTTGGCTTGGTTGGTAGTGGCCCTGCCTTCCAAGCCAGAGGTCGTGGGTTCGATTCCCACCCGGGGCAAATATTTGTGTGATGAACATAGATGTTTGCTCTGTGTCTGGGTGTTAATTATCTATATAAGTATTTATTTAAAAATTATATATGTATGTTTATCAGCCATCTCGTTTCCATAACACAAGCGAAAGCTTAGTATGGGATCAGATTTTGCCGTGTGTGAAAATTGTCCTGAAATATTTATTTATTTAACCTCTATAAAAAGTACACCTTTACATAAATAATACAAATTTAATATTCAACAATGACCACACTCACCATTTACAAGAAATACAAACTTTTCCCTCCGACGTTTCCTGCATTCCACGTTTATCTGGAGACGGCGTCAAACCACTTGATATTAAGTGCTTACACAATGCTACTCGAATTAACATAGTTTATACCCTGTATTGTTATTACTTGTGAATTTAATATTATGAAGGAGAAAAAGTCGTATTTTATTATATCTGAAAGAATAGAACTCTTTATTTATTTAAATAGGTATGCGCCTCAAAATAAGTACTTAACTTAGGGAAGACTACGGATTACGGAAGTAGGTAATTATATATTAAAATAAATAAAATTTTAATACTAGGTAGAGCTATTTTTTATGTTAATCTCAAAATTCGATTGGATATAAGTTATATTTATTTAGTCTGGCTTTCATGTTAAGAAATATATATAGTGCATTGGGGGAATTTCGGATGAGGGGTAATTTCAGAAAATTGTGAATACCACTTTAGAGCATCGCTTTATCATAAGTATCGTGAAGGAAGGGCATGAAGATATAAAGGTTTGATATTATTAGCATACATATTTGCTTAATCTATCGATAGTTACGTATTAATTTAACACATACGTATTTACCCCGTGGCCGGAATTACCCCAATGCACCTTATATTACTCTCAATGTTATCCATAACCAAATAAAAAATTCGGGGATGAAAAAAAGCCACAAGTACATAAAATATAAGCATAACTATATTACTTTATTCCCAACCATTAATTAAGTTTTTCTAAAGATTTTGCTTTGCATACTTTTTACCATTCTCAATAGCTCGTAGAAGATCTCATCATGCTTGTATTAAGTAGTTGGAGTAGAACTCTCTTTACATTTATAAAAAACTAGCTGCCGCCCACGACTTTGTACGTGCATCCCCGTTTTTCCCCGTTCCCGCAAGAATTTCGGGAAATCCTTTCTTAGCGGATGCCTACGTCCTAACATCTACCTGCATGCCAAATTTCAGCCCGACATGTCCAGTGGTTTGCGTTGATAGATCACTATATCAGTCACCTTTGAGTTTTATATATATAGTCATTGTGAACGTAAAAATATACAATATGTACCTAAGTACGTGTTTTGATCAAAATCACCCATACTGTGAAATATTGTTCATATCCTTTCAATGCGCATTTTTAGGTTAGCATATAAAAATAGCTCTACCACAAATAATATAATACTACACGCTCTACCTAGTAGATATTAAATTTTTCTGAATTATATTTTAAAGGATTAGGTATTATTTCCATAGACAAATAATATTCCTGTAAGATATCTATTTACATCACTTCACTATACATAGTATAAAACAAAGTCGCTTTCTCTGTCCCTATGTCCCTATGTATGCTTAAATCTTTAAAACTACGCAACGGATTTTGATGCGGTTTTTTAAATAGATAGAGTGATTCAAGAGGAAGGTTTTAGTATGTAATTTATTATGTTTTAGACAAAGCGGGCGAAGCCGCGGACGGAAAGCTAGTATTCTATAAATCGATATTTTTCTCCCCTAAAACTAGAATGAAGTAAGATCGAGTGAGTTATCCGTGCGCAATACATATGTATATCTTAAGATTAAGATTAATTAGCTATTTAGATAAAATATTAATTTTCTAGATTAATCTAACAACAAAACAAGTCTAACAAATAAATACCACCGATTTTTCTATTGGAAAATCTTTCGATAATAATTTACGTTTGCTACAAATTCGGCATCAGATTTACAAATGTAATTATAGATAAAACGAACACACACCAAGGAAAATTACCTTTTATCTATCATAAGAGACCCTTTGGTTTATCAGAAAATTATTCACTTCTTTAACTTATTATTTTTACGTATTGAACTTTGGTTTAGTTCTTGCTGTGGCGTGGTACGTGCCGTGTTCCATTTATGTAAGTTTGATTTTAAATTTAATTCGAAAATTAATAATAATATAACCTGTGAATATAACCTTAGAAATAAATCTTATTTTTTAAATATAGAAAAACAGTGCACTCTCATCCTTATATTTTAAATTCATATTGGACTGTATAATAGAAAGCTCGTACTTCAAAAATTAAAAAATTGAAACGTCGTTCGTTAGCATTTTGGTTTTGTAAATAAATTAAATTATTATTTAACAAATACTGCTCAGTGACAAAAATGTGTATTCATTTGAAAACTAAATAAGATATTATATATTTTTTATTGCACAAATTGATAAATTCTACTACGGTTTAGTTAAAGAATTCTCTTGGAACAGTGTTTAGAATGTAACTATTCCTAACGGTTAATAGTTCTTTACATTGTGTACGTCATTAAAAAAAACATAATCAGTACTTTATAATGAAATTATTTATCAGTTGACACATTGCAATGATATAGGCTGGCCTGTGAATCAATCGTACAGAGTATAAATTGTATCATATCGTACGGCCCGCCTCCGGTAACTGTCCTCGACCAAATTGTAAGTTTTTTTCTAATTTTAAAAATAATGTAGCACAGATTTTTTGTGTTATCTGTATTTTTTCTGCAAATCTTATTTAATCTGTTTTTTATATTTTGTAATGATATCTAGTAATTGGGTTTATTTTTTTGGGATTTTGAGTGAAAGATATTTATTACGTAGGTAACTAATACTTATATTTGTATTAGATATTTAAAAATAATATAGTACATAATCTGACTTACCATTAAATAAAATAAATTTTCAAAACTGTTAATCTGAATGTAGAGCGCAAAAACGAAACTTTTTAATGTAACTTGAAAATGCGGAAGTTAGTAGAGCTATTTTTTATCTATACTTAATTCACAAGTTTATTTTTCATATAAGTAATACATTGTACACGATTTATAATAACAATATTGAACATTACAATTTTAAACTTTATCCAGTCTGATGCGTAATTTTTTCGTGACTATCGCTACACACGAATAGTAATAATTGTTTATTTATTAATTTATTAACTAATTGTTAAATTTACTAGAGCTTGATTTTGATGAATGCAAGTTTATAATTTTGTTAAGTACGTAGGTAATTAACTACTTTTTTTAAATAACCTTATTTTCTTTATATCTTGCAATAAACTGTTTATCGATTAATATAAACACATAATTGACTGGAGTATCATTCGTACCTTGTTTTGCAAACATTTTTTTATCACTAAACCAATATTTGAATGGACTATTTTGCCAAGTTCCGGCTATCGGCCTATATGCTGCTCCCCGCGGTTTCACCCCTCTGGCTCCTAGCCTGTTGGTAGTAGCGTGATGATATTATTATATCTTAATCTTAATACTATTATAAAGGCGAAAGTTTGTATGGATGTATGGATGTATGGATGTATGGATGTTTGTTACTCTTTCACGTAAAAACTACTGAACCGATTACAATGAAATTTAGCACACATATAGAGGGTAACTTGGATTAACACATAGGATAGGTTTTATCCCGGAAATCCCACGGGAACGGGAACTATGCGGGTTTTCCTTTGAAAACGCGGGCGAAGCCGCGGGCGGAAATCTAGTCATCTATATTTAGCCTTATAGTCTTCATCGATATATGGGCTATCTAACACCGAAATAATTTTTCAAATCGGACCAGTAGTTCCTGAGATTAGATTCAAACAAACAAACAAACTCTTCATCTTTATAATATTAGTATAGAATATAGATATATAATTATAAGTATACATATAGGTATATTAGTATTAGTATAGATTATATCTATCGACATAATATCGTCACCTATAAGTAGGTATTTAAGGATTAAAAACAAATCCCACATAAGATATCATAAATTACAAAATCACTCCAATAGTTTTAATTTACTAACTAGGCGCTTAGTCGGGCTTCGTTTGTTATTATCTATTTCAATTATATCTATTATAATTTATAATTATTATCTATTAAAACAACATATTATTATAGATTTAAACTTAAGATATCTATACAGATATTTTAGCATTTTTTTTTTATTATTTTGAGCTACATAATATTATACCTATGTAAAAAATATAATTTTAAGCATCTGTTATGAATAAAATAAAAATAAAATTCGTTGCATTTTCATAGAATAAAGGATCATACAAAAATCAATCATGATTAATGATTGAAATTATCGAGACTGCATTAAAGTATTAACACAGTATTAATTGGGTTTCAAGCAATTCATTTTATACATCAATTAATTTATTTTACACTTTAGTCACAGAATAGGTACTTAATAGTAGCCAACAGTGTTGCCACCTTAGCCAACAGTGGCAAGGTTGTTGTGTGCTGTTCAATAAATGCTTATTTTACTTTGCTAGCTCCTATACTATAACGATTTCAGAGTTGCCCCCTTGGTAACATTATAGTACTATACCCCAAGCCATTGGTACACATTACATTCCTGTCGATTCTGGGTTTTTGGTTCCTACATTTTTGGACATGTCCTTTTTGATAGATATTAAATGCGAAATAGACACGTTCATCAAACTCTAAATTCTAAACACACATTAGGTATGCTATCTTTTGTAATTTTAATACTTTGCATACTGCTATGTTGTGGCACACCCCGGACACTCCATACAAAATTATCGTTTTGACAGTCACACTGTAGAGACTGCAAATGTGTGTGTTAACGCTTTATGGTTGGCAAATTTGTGACTAGCGAAAAAAAAAAATTCGCGTTTTTCTGATGAAATACATCCGTAAATAACACAATATCTAACCATTTTCTACGAAAAACGATAATCACAAATCCAAAATAATAAAATTACTTTAAGTCAATTTGATTAATGTTGTCAATCTTCGTTGCGTATCGTCCTTGCAGAAAAATGTGGCCCATTTTAATCACGATCGCGCGGGGTGAGGTAAGTTTAATTTTGGCGGGAGGCGGAGAGTGTCCGTTCTGTAGCGTTTAGCTACTATTATGTATTCTGTGGTTGTGGTCAGGTTTATAATATCATCTGCTTTATAACTATTAGCACAGATTATGCTATTCGTACCACAGATAATAAAATACTATACTAGTATTAGTACGTAGTTATTAGTTATCAGATATTTCCTATAATATTTTAAACACTTTATGTATTGAATTTATAAGTAGGCATTTGAATTACAATTAATGTCCCGATAAGTCGATACAAATTGAGTATTAATTGAAATTTACGTTATTGAGGAAGAAAATTGTGGAAATATGGCTATGTATTAACCTAAGTTAGTACCAATAAGAAAAACTAAAGAAAATTGACTAAGTACCTACTTATCTGTTTGAATACGAAATATGTTGTTACATGGTTGTTAAGTCTATAAAATACCTAGGTACCTACTAAAACAATTGAAATGCTAAAATAAACGGATAAAAAAGTATGTAATATAAAATAAGAAATTTTTCTGTAATAACCAATATTTAGATATCTATGGAAATACTTAAATAATGAAAGAAATTCAAATTCAATCTCGTTTTTGAAAAAAGAAAACTCATTAACTGAGGACCATTTAAAATAAGAAAAAATGTAGAGTTTTTTTCATCGTTAGTGTCTTTATAAAAATATTTATTCAATACTATTATCTTAATATAATTCTAAAGATTTAAAATTAAGTATACTACGCATTATTTATCAAGTGATTATCTTATCAACAATAGCTTCCTAACAGTATAAAATTCCTTTTACAACGGTCAGTGATTACTAAAATACTAGATAAGATTGTTTTAATTCACGCAAATCAGAAACTGATTTTTATTATTGTTATTTATTTTGAAGGGCACATTATTTTTTAGGTTAGAAAAACATATATATATTTTGAAGGGCACATTATAACGTAGATTAGAAAACACGAAAAATTGGGCTCTTGTGGATTATTTTACTTCGAGACAAGTGAGCGTAAAAATTAAATAAATTCAGTAATTAAAGACTTTTTAACGAATTTTTAATACGATTTATTCATTATATTATTAAACACACTTTTACGATACTTACATAAATATTATTCACCGTAGGTGGGCTTCTAAACAATAAATGAGAAAAAAAAAGTCGTCAGAAAACCCAATTCACTAAGTACTTACTGTTTTTCTTTCAATAAGATGAAGTTACAAGCATATTTAGTTCCTTTTTCATGTAACGATTATTAATTCTTAATACATTATTAATATTCTTTGTGTTATTAACATCATTATATTATGAAAAACATTTTGTTGCGCATATCGCACAAGTTAACAATATGTACCTACATTATTTTACTTCAATACCTAGTAACATAATAGAACTAAGCCTATAGAAATATCTTCAATATACTCTATATCCATAGATAATGGAAACCTAAAGAAAACGACAATATATATATAGAATTAAATAATAACAACATTCCTGCAATATTATCATATGAAAGATATATTATGTGGATGGCCCTGGATTAAATGTTATTTATTGGACATATGAGATAGACTAGAAACTTCTTTTAATACAGGTATTTAATATTTATTAAGAAGTTTCTAGTTTATATGTAGATATAGAGAAGCTCGCAGCTTTATTTCAGTTTTTCATACAAAAGTAGTCTATATGTTAATCCAGACTATAATATCTATAGGATATGGCATTTATATTTCTAGATTAAAATCTGTAAAAAATCCTCCGCATTTATAAAATTCTCGTGCCGCGGTGATTGAAGTTAAACTCCTCCGAAACCGCTTGACCGATTCTCATGAAATTTAGTGTGAATATTGGACAGGATAGAGAAACAAACAAAATGTATTTTTCATTCTCTAAGTGATAAGGGTGATAAGGGTAAAGCAAAATAACGTTTACGTGGACAGGTAGTTATATGTCCAAAAAATTAAAGTCTATTTTTGAAAAGGGTCGTGGGACCGGATTAGAACTCGGCTGATCCATCCTTTACTTTATAGCGATGCCCTGTTACAATATAAATTGCATTTCATACTAAAAAGAAGTAGGTTCAGTTATCATACAATAACTTAATAAATCAAACATATTATGCTAATTCAATTATTTTATCGTCACACTCGCAGAAATCGATGTAAAGTGATGTACTTACCGATATCTTGATCTGATAAACGTCAATGATTTGGCGGGAACTAGGCTAGATTTACAGATAATTGTCATAATTAGTGTGACAAAACAACATTGATACAGATAAAAAATGAAAAATAATGACAAGGTGTACATTGTTATTATTTACGTAATTTCAATAATTAATAGATGCTCAAACTTAGAGAGTATTAAAACATATTGTAGAGCGCGAAGAATTTTCCATCTTAGATAATATTATTTGTAGGTTGGTAATTAATAAAACATAGCCATTAGTTAACCACAAGAAATTAAATCTAAAATATCAATATTAGTTCATCTGATTATTTTTGTGCATAGAACTGAAGAATATGCATATAAAAAGTTGATATAATTGTATATTTTTATTCATTAGAATGGCATCACGATATTTGCAGTCACGATCATCTCTAGGTACTAACTAGTATACTACCCATTATATTATTATACTAGCTGCTCTGCGCGGTTTTACCCCCGTGGCTCCTCTCCTGTTGGTCGTAGCGTGATGATATATAGCCTATAGCCTTCCTCGATAAATGAGTTATCTAACACTGAAATAATTTTTCAAATCGGACCAGTAGTTCCTGAGATTAGCGCGTTCAAACAAACAAACTCTTCAGCTTTATAATATTAGTATAGATTCCCGTGCTCTATGCTACAGAAAACTCAATACAAAACTAATCAAATCTAATATGCCTGTTCCTGCATTGGCAACGAATATTTTTAAATTGTAGGTAATATTTTATACATTTTATCATTACCCATATCATGTAAAACATAATTTATAGCGTAAAACACTTGTATCAAACCTTGATTTGTACTTAGCTCTTCACATTAGCGTATCTAGAGTATCTATTTCCTATCTACCACTTTATATTATCTGTATGTTCATGATTGCAATAAAATCAACATTAATTGCATAAGTGCATCATAAAATACTGATTTAATTTTTTTAATCATAATTTTCTTTGATTCCATTTTGAATTTGTATAGGTAGAGATGTTCCGATAATAAGGAACTTTTCGATTGATATTTTGATACTAGCTGAAATCATTAACAAATCTTGTATAATTGATATAAAATAAATCACTTTGCAACACAATTCATTAAAAAATGATTCTTATATTTGTACATTCTTATATAGTACCTAATTTGAAAATAAAAAATGTAACGAGCATAAATTAAAACTAGATACGCAGAGGTTGTTATTTAGTTTATTCAGAAAAACGTCAACCACTTCCAAGCTTTTTCTTTTTAAGTATAAAAGCAATACAACTAAAATAAAATCTACCGCGAAACTAATAGGTTTTACACTTTCTTATATGATCGCTATACATTATAATTAATGGATCCCTACGTAGTTAAATAATCCAAATCGAATTTCTACTACATGAGGCATTGCAAATATGAAATATAATGAATTTTGCTAATCGTTGGATGTTCAAGCAGTAATTATAACGCCTACACATTTTCTCTTATACATATTCCTTATGTACGTATAGACCGGGAGATATTGACACAAAATTTCGAGTCATTTGTAACAGGATGGCGGTTCTACAGGGGTCTTAGTACGCAATGACAAAAAGAAAAATGATGGTGTGAACGCTGGCACCGGCGGCTTAGTCGCGTGGGCGTTAGTCGTACTCTTCGTAAAAATAGCGAAAGTCAAACGATTTGTAACACAAAAATTTTAGAATTTACCGATAGCCCATAAAAAAGAAGTAGGCGGTAGTGTCATGCCATACTTTTCCGGTGTGACTTACAGCCCGCCATACCGACGCGAATGTGTTGATTAAAAAAAAACAATTCAACCATTTGTACCAGGCTAACTTTTGCACAGGTAACCATCGTCGTGCAGCCATTTACGAAAATCGCCATGCCATACTTTTCGGACGATTCCAAATGGTCGCCATACCGCCGAAAATATGCAATTTTTTTTTCTCACCGAACGATTTGTACCACCCTAAATTTTTTTTTTCAACAACTCCTGAATGATTATAAATAGAAGTGTGATAATGCCATACCTGTGGGAGGTGGCGAATGTGTATAAATTTTTTTTTATTGTAAGATGTTATTCGTATTTTGAACGATTTGTAACAGTATGGCACTAATTTTTCCTGTAAGTTTGAGGATCAACAAATATAAATACAAAATTTCAAAGATCTAGGTGTTGGAAATCTTCACTTATATAAATTAATAATAAATTAATTTTTCAAGTATGGCAGCACTTTTTCCCCCTACTAGAAGTATGGCAAATATAATAATGGTCACATTTTATGAAATACTCTCCAAAAATCCAAATGCAATACTGGTACAAAAAGTTTGGCGAAAAAAAAAATTTTTGCAGATTTTCGGCGGTATGGCGACCATTTGGAATCGTCCGAAAAGTATGGCATGGTGATTTTCGAAAATGGCTGCACGACGATGGTTACCTGTGCCAAAGTTAGCCTGGTACAAATGGTTGAATTGTTTTTTTTAAATCAACACATTCGCGTCGGTATGGCGGGCTTTAAGTTTCACCGGAAAAGTATGGCATGACACTACCGCCTACACCTTTTTTATGGGCTATCGGTAAATTCTAAAATTTTTGTGTTACAAATCGTTTGACTTTCGCTATTTTTCCGACGAGTTCGACTAACGCCCACGCAACTAACCCGCCGGTACCAGCGTATACACCATCATTTTTCTTTTTGTCATTGCGTACTAAGACCCCTGTAGAACCGCCATCCTGTTACAAATGACTCGAAATTTTGTGTCAATATCTCCCGGTCTAGTAAAGAAAATTCTGCTCACAAAATTATACAGGCGTTTTAAATCACAAGAGCAACGTATTGATTCAACTTATTTCTACCTTACCATACGTATTTTATATTTATGACATAGCAGAAAACTGTATTTTATTATATTTTTGTCACTACAAACTTAGAAATGCATTGCTTCCGTACAATGCACTTTCAAGGAAAAAGTACATATTAATATATAAATAATACCTACATATATGTATACCAATTTTTATTCTGTTGCGTACCGGAACAGGATATAGGAAATCTTTATTGATTCAATGAACTGTCTCGAGATGATTTCCTCAACATGCATTTATCCTGTTTGAACCGTATGATTCAATGAAAATAGCCGCGAAAATGACTCACTGCATTGTCACAAACTTTATTTATTTTATTTATTTATTTATTTATTATTACATAAATCAATAACCTTTACAGGATAAACCCAATGCGGTACTGACTAACACTATAATTCTATACAAATACAAACTTACAACATAAACAAACTAACTTACAATCTACGAAATAAGATAAAATTAATACAATACAACAACAGATAAAAATTAGAATGAATAACTAATAATATAAAGAAGAACCTTTGCCAATTCACCCAACGGGCATGTGAATATGTCCACTCTTCCATGTAGGTCATTGAGTCCACGTAGTGCTCGTACGAACGGAGACTTCGCCAGCAGCATGGTTCGCGCTTTGGGCACGTAAAATAGTGGCGGCCTATGACGTTTCTCGACATATTTGTCCGGCACACATAGAGAGAGGGATTTTAGCACTTCGGGGTTATGCGCGACTCCCCGCAATAACTTTATTAGATACAGTGCAAAGGATAATTCCCGTCGCACTCTCAGTTCATTGTATCCTACCATACCCAAAATGAATAGTGTAGGATACATTAACGGGTAAAAGGGATATACCCCGTATAGGTTTCAAATACAGATATCTGATGTATTTGTTCTGGACCCGCTCTAACATTACGTTATATTTTTCATAATATTATGTGTGAACTTTTTCCATTTAAACGCATTTTAAATATATATATTTTAATTTATATAATTTATCAGGTTATTAATACATATAAAATCTATATACATATATAAAATTAATGAAAGAAAGAAAGAAAGAAAGAAAGAAAGATCATTTATTTGACTCCACAATAATAACAAAACAATTAATGAAACCCGATTTCGATAATTCTTTTTTTATATAATATTCCTTGAAGTACGAGGATGGTTCTTATGTAGAGGAAACGTAAATACGTACCACGGGCGAAGCCGGGGCGGACCGCTAGTATAATATAAAAGATACCCTGTAGCCGTGAAGTAAGAATTTATAAGCGTCATTATTTTATATTTAAGAAATTACAAGTATGTGTATTTATATTTTATTTATAATTGTTGTAACGATATGAATGAAGATCAGATAGTAATAAAATGGCATCATCTATGATTTTTCCTTTATCTTCATTAGGTAGTAAAATGTTAACGTGATGAACATTATAATTTCCTATAGGCTTATCTATATATTTATCCTCTCAAATAAGTCTACATGAATTTGATAAAATTAAAAAATACGGTGGATTTTTTTTACAAGAAAACACCGTTGTTCTGAAATAGTTTTAGATGATGATGCTATATTAGTCAAATTGCCTACAAAGTATTGTAGGTAGTTACAGTTCAAAGATTTAATGAAACGTCTGGTTCAAAGTAAAATACGTAGGGACTAGTTAGTCATTCTGAAATAAGACGGTCTAAAATAACCATGTCGTAGATATTAATATAACTATACAGGGTGTCCCACTATTGGTATACTAAGCGCGAAGGGACATCAACTATATACGTTAATGAGCATTTATCACCATTCTATAAAGGGTTATACGCAGCAGCTCGACTAAGAGCCAGAGAAAAGGGATACAAGTTTGTCTGGATACGAGGTGGACGTATTTTTATGAGGAAGAATGAGGAAGCCCCATATATTCTAGTCCAGAACTTTAATGTTTTAGATAAGTTAGACTAAGAACTAGTATATATATTTTTCTTTCTTTTCTTTTTTTATTAATGTATGTGGATTGTTTTCATTTAATTTTGGTACGCTAAATCTGTATTATCAAAATACTAGGGGCTTACGAACTAAAACGCACGAATTTTTCAGACAATTGGCATGCTCTAATTATGACTTAATTATACTTACAGAGACCTGGTTAAATGATAATATCAAAAGTAGTGAGCTTTTTGACGACCGTTATATTGTATATCGAAGGGATAGGTGCGATTCCAGTTTCTCATCAAAAAAGGATGGAGGTGGGGTACTTATTGCTGTTTCCTCAAAATTTACATCGAGACGTAAGCCTGAATGGGAAACTCAGCTTGAGGATCTCTGGGTTATATTGGACTGGCCTTTGTCACAATCTGTTCGTCATATTGCAATATGTGCCGTTTATTTGCCTCCTCCGGTGGATCGTTCGAAACTGGAGCATTTCTTAGATAATTGTAATAGTTTACTTGAATTGTCGTATGGTCACTTAATACTTGGAGACTTTAATCTAGGTCATATTCAATGGGACTTAGTTGGAACAAATGAATATATTGCTCCCAACCATTGTCAAATTTTAGTCGACTTCTTATTTCTAAACCATTTAAAGCAGCACAACAATGTCCTTAACTCAACAAATAGAATTTTGGATTTAGTAATCTCTAATAACGTGCCCTTTTGCAGCGTCATTGAGTCTGTGTCTCCACTGTGTAACCTTGATAAGTATCATCCTCCTCTAGATATAGTAATTACTAATAAAATTGAAGCTAAACTCCCTTATAATAGGTTTGCTTGTAAATTTAATTTCTTTAAAGCAGATTACGAGTCTATTAACAACGATCTTAGCACTTGTGATTGGAATGAACTGTTTTGCGACCTTGATAACGTAGACTCAATGTTGGATATTTTATATGCTAGGATTAGGAATACTATTCATAAATATTATGTGCCTAAAATTAAGCCCAAAAATAATATGTATCCTCCTTGGTTCAATAATAATCTTAAAAAAATGTTGAAGGAGAAGTTTAAACTAAGACAGCGTTACAGGAAGTATAGGCCCATTAAGAAGAGCTGGAACGTCAACATATTTACACATTGCACATGTTAGGCCGGGAGATACTGACACAAAATTTCGGGTCATTTGTAACAGGATGGCGGTCTAGAGGGGTCTTAGTACGCAATGACAAAAAGAAAAATGATGGTCAGAACGCTGGTACCGGCGGACTAGTCGCGTGGGCGTTAGTCACACTCGTCGGATAAATAGCGAAAGTCCAACGATTTGTAACACAAAAATTTTAGAATTTACCGATAGCCCTTAAAAAAGATGTAGGCGGTAGTGTCATGCCATACTTTTACGATGTGACTTACAGTCCGCCATACCGACGTGAATGCGTTGATTTAAAAAAAACAATTCAACCATTTGTACCGGGCTAACTTTTGCACAGGTAACCATCGTCGTGTAGCCATTTACTAAAATCGCCATGCCATACTTTTCGGACGATTCCAAACCGCTTCCAAATTCCAATTCCGATTCCGATTCCAAACCGCACTACCGCCTACATCTTTTTTATGGGCTATCGGTAAATTCTAAAATTTTTGTGTTACAAATCGTTTGACTTTCGCTATTTATCCGACGAGTTCGACTAACGCCCACGCGACTAGTCCGCCGGTACCAGCGTTCTGACCATCATTTTTCTTTTAGTCATTGCGTAATAAGACCTCTGTAGAACCGCCATTCTGTGTTACAAATGACCCGAAATTTTGTGTCAGTATCTCCCGGCCTATGTATGTGTCATATTTTGCAATTGTTTATAAATACAGGGTGATGTAATTGGTGTAGTACGAATATCTAAAAATCTATGAAGAATTTTGTGATACAGTAAATGGAAGAATTATAGACTATTTTACAGTATTTAATAAAATCATTTAATTTTTTGTTCATTTTCATTAGAAATGTCAATTTTTCTCACCAAGGTGGAAATTTGGATGATAAGGATCTTGTTATAAAAATATAAATTTTGACTAAAATCGGCATATTTTTTTCAAAAATCAAATTACTAATTAATAATCAGAGTTATCACATTATTAAAAAAAATAAGCCAAACTATACATAATTTTTACTTGATGCAATCCTCAAAGATCATGGACATAGTGTATTGCGCCTTCCACCATACCATCCAGAACTCAACCCAATAGAGTTACTATGGGGCATAATTAAAGGGAAAGTAGCATCACAAAATGTGAACTTTAACTTGTTTAGTGACGTTTGGAGAAAGACCCGAACCCGAAGAATCCGACGGCGAGTTCTTCGAGCGATGAAAGTTTCAGTGAAGTAGAAGATTACGATTATGATTAAATAGATTCTTCTTCTTCTCTATAGATACTGCTTTCTGAATTGGTGGTAAATGTTAAAACTGTTAAACTGTTATGACGATTCAAAAGTGCTTCTAGAAGAAGTCTAATTGTATAAATGTTTGAGTTTGAGTTTAAAACCAATAATGTGAAAATTATACAATAAACATGTAACACATATTTGTTAGCGCGTATTGGTAGGTATTACGTACTTACTACAAATATAATATTTCTTAAATATCTTTACTCGACCAAAGTCAGGACAAGACTGCTCCGCAACTGCAGAAGACGTCCGTTATTTAAATCATTATCAAAACAACCATCCGTGTGTTGGGAGTGAGCGCACGTGTTATTTGTATTGTTTTTATGACCTGAAATTTAATTATTATTTGATAATTGAATGATTATTAATACTTTTATCCAATTGATTATTATTAGAATAAATAATTAACTTCATCAATTGATTTACTTTTAAATTATAATTTTACAGGTAAATTATGAGAGCTTTCATAATTATATTTGCATATATTTATCTACAACGCACCCATTTTACAATTATTCAAGTCTAAAATGAAACTAGAGTCGCATTTATTTTTGAACATACTGTAAGTGAAATTGCATAAGTGTGAGTACTGTGAACATGCCAGCTTTCCTTAATTGACCGATACAACAATCCTAGAGATAAAATTGAACTGCATATAATAAGCACTAGGTGTTCTAAAACTGCATATAATTGCTATAATCTATATATTAGGTCTGTAGAAGATAAAATTCATTCTAACCCCAAATACTTTTGGTCATATATTAAGTCCAAACGAGGTGGTAATGGGGCATATCCACCTACCATGTCTCTAGGTGATGAAGCCTCCTCGGATAGTGTTCGACTATGCGAGCTTTTCTCCGAATATTTTGGGTCTGTGTATTCGAAGAGGGGTCCCGATCCTGAAGAACAGCAGCCATCATCTTTAATTTCCGATAATAACGACCTTCTTCTGTCGTTACCGCATACTGAGTATGGGCCTCTTTTAAAGAAACTCAAGGCTATCGATGTTTATAAGGGCGCTGGACCGGATGGCATACATCCAAAGTTCATTGTTGCTTGCGCAGAAAATCTGGTGCAGCCTCTTTTAAGAATCTTTAACTGTTCATTGAGTTCTGGCTTCTTCCCTTCAGTCTGGAAACTGGCTAAGGTCATACCTATACATAAGTCTGGTTCAAAAGAACTAATAAATAATTATAGGCCCATATCAATTCTTTCCACCTTTGCCAAGATATTTGAGTCGTTCATTTGTCCATCTCTCACTAACCATTTCAAACAATTCCTCTCTTTTCACCAACATGGTTTGGTTCAGCATAATCTACTATGACCAACTTGACAGAGTTTACCGAAACTATTATCCACGAGCTGGATTCAAATAAACAAGTTGACACTATTTACGCTGACTTTAGCAAAGCTTTTGACAGCTGGGTTCCACATCACATCTTGCTGCAAAAATTATGTGGATATGGACTCTCACCGATGTTTTTGAAGTGGATAAATTCATATCTAAGCGATCGTACATTTTTTGTTGCTGTTAACGGGTTTGATGCTTCGCCACACAGTGTTACCTCGGGGGTTCCTCAAGGTTCGCACCTGGGTCCTGTTCTTTTTAACTTCTTCGTTAATGACATTCCAGAAATATTAGAAAATTCTCGTTGCTTCATGTATGCTGATGACCTCAAGTTCTGTAGTATTATTAATTGCTTTGAGGACGTATTGAAACTACAACAAGACCTTGATAAGCTAGTCTTATGGTGCTTTAGCAATGGTATGGAATTGAACACTGAAAATTGCTTTTTCATCCGCTTTGCTAGAAAATCTAAAATTATTCCTTTCAAATATCAGATAAACAATATCATAATCCAGGAGAATTCTGTCACAAAAGACTTAGGAGTGCTATTTGACACTAAGCTAACTTTTATTAATCACCTTGAATATGTTACAAATCGTGCTTCAAAGATGTTGGGTTTTATTGTGAGAAACTCTAAAGGATTTCATAACATCAAAACTAAGATTATGTTATACAACAGTCTCGTACGTAGCATTCTTGAATACTGTTCGGTTGTCTGGAGACCACATTACGCGACTCATATTTTAAGACTAGAACGTATACAAAAGAAATTCTTATGGCACCTGAGTTTCTCTTGCAGGTTATCTCACAAAAGGCTCACCTCTTACCAAAGGCGTTTGTCACATTTTCACATTATATCTCTGGAAAACCGTTTTATATTTTCAGATATTATTTTTGTCACAAAAATTTTCCAGAATAAAATTGATTGTCCGCAACTATTAAATAAATTTAATCTCAGAGTTCCTACTAGGTACCCGCGTAATAAAATTACACCTTTGGTTCCTCCTCTGCGTAGGACCGTATTTGGCCGAAATTCACCCATTTGTAGATTAAGTAAGCTGGTCAACGAGCATGCCAATTTTATTGATATTTTTCACGACAATTGTAGATAATAAAATCCGCAAGTATTTAAAGGAATTATCTTAATTTTGTTTATTTTTTTATTTTTTGCTTTGTGTACCACATAGTGACTTGACTCAAAAATCATGTTGTGTTATCCTGTAAATGTTTGTCACAATTGTAATTTTTTTTTTTATATTATGTACCCTAGCTATAAGTATTGTTGTGACTAATGTTGGATGACCTAAATAAATAAAATAAAATAAAATAAAGGGACTTGTAGTTTTGCATACACTGAAAAAATACTCACGTAAAAATACTAAAACAACAAAATTACATAAAAAAAAATTTTGCTTAATTTTTCCTGAAAATCCATGTTTTCATCTCTAGCTTCGCGCAGCCTGCATATGTCCCTTCGCTAATGTGAGCATTTTGTCTATGAAAACATAATCCTAAACGATAGTTTACGTGCTGGTAGCAAAGCTGGGCGGGTTGCTTGTTATGGGTGTACACATAGAGTTTTAAGAAATCATCTATTTGAAAAAAAAATACCTAGCGTCTGGAATTTTATAAGTATTTTTTACGTAGGTACTCAGCGTATGCAAAACTATAACCTCCTTTGAGCTTAGTATACCAACAGTGGGACACCCTGTATAGTGATGGTATCTGATGGTTTAAATTTTAAAATAGACAAGACTGTTGGAAATAGATTTAATTTTGTTTTTGATTTGAATAGCTGTTCGTTAAAACATCTTTGTTGTGTTAGTTATGTAACCCTAATCTAGGCCAATATTATAAATAGGATAGGTGAACTTGTTGTAGGTTTGTTTTTAATGTTATCACTTATCATAATGTCAAAAATTACTTGTAAATTGTTCGTTTGCAAAGAATCATTGTAATTTATACCAAAATGTTTATTTCATATATCGTTCAATAATAAAAATGTTATCACAAAAAACATAATAATTATCTACGACAAATTATAAAAAATATTACTTTTGATAAAGGCTTGTAAAAAATAGAAGCCATAACCTCGTAAATGAAACTTATGACTTTTTAATTGTCATGTAATCAGGGCCGGATTTAGAGGTCCAGAGGCCTCGGGGCAACAAAGGAGTGGAGGCCCCCTCGCCCCAAATTATTTTCCAAATAAAATGAACAATTTTTCTCAGTCGAGTTTTTCAATAAATAATTTATTGTGAAACCAAGTAGATTCTCTTAGTATTTAACAAACGCATATAAATATAATCGGAAACATGAATTATCTGAACTAAATTTTAGTGATAACGAACGGAACTTTTCGAGCTTTTTTTACCGAAAAATCGTTGATGATTTCGCTGAAATCCAGTTCTCGGAGTAAATCGCTTTCAATGCTCAGGAGAGAAAGCCTTGATAGACGGTTTTGTCCCATCGTGGTTCGAAGCCTATTTTTTATAATTTTCATTTTTGAAAATGAGCGCTCTCCAGTGCAATTTGATACCATCAAGACTAAATACATTCTCAATGCATATAATTTTTTTTATAAAGAATAGAAAAAATTCGATCACGAGGCGGGACTCGAACCCGCATCCTTCGCGCCATTCCGGGGCGGATGCCTCACCAACTCAGCCACTCGTGACCCGCCCGAGTGATCGAATTTATTCTATTCTTTCAGTTTTATGTGTCTGAAGGGACACACCGCGCGCCATCTATTGAGATGATTAACAACCATTTCAACCAATATGAAGCACTTTTCAGTGAATACAATATTGTAACGATGGAACACGACCTTTTTTGTTGAATTTATATTTTTGGTTTTATGGCATTCAAATGCTTTATAAATATAATTTTTTTATAAAGAATAGAAAAAATTCGATCACGAGGCGGGACTCGAACCCGCATCCTTCGCGCCATTCCGGGGCGGATGCCTCACCAACTCAGCCACTCGTGACCCGCCCGAGTGATCGAATTTATTCTATTCTTTCAGTTTTATGTGTCTGAAGGGACACACCGCGCGCCATCTATTGAGATGATTAACAACCATTTCAACCAATATGAAGCACTTTTCAGTGAATACAATATTGTAACGATGGAACACGACCTTTTTTGTTGAATTTATATTTTTGGTTTTATGGCATTCAAATGCTTTATAAATATAATTTTTTTTGGAATGGCGCGAAGGATGCGGGTTCGAGTCCCGCCTCGTGATCGAATTTTTTCTATTCTTTATAAAAAAATTATATTTATAAAGCATTTGAATGCCATAAAACCAAAAATATAAATTCAACAAAAAAGGTCGTGTTCCATCGTTACAATATTGTATTCACTGAAAAGTGCTTCATATTGGTTGAAATGGTTGTTAATCATCTCAATAGATGGCGCGCGGTGTGTCCCTTCAGACACATAAAACTGAAAGAATAGAATAAATTCGATCACTCGGGCGGGTCACGAGTGGCTGAGTTGGTGAGGCATCCGCCCCGGAATGGCGCGAAGGATGCGGGTTCGAGTCCCGCCTCGTGATCGAATTTTTTCTATTCTTTATAAAAAAATTATATTTATAAAGCATTTGAATGCCATAAAACCAAAAATATAAATTCAACAAAAAAGGTCGTGTTCCATCGTTACAATATTGTATTCACTGAAAAGTGCTTCATATTGGTTGAAATGGTTGTTAATCATCTCAATAGATGGCGCGCGGTGTGTCCCTTCAGACACATAAAACTGAAAGAATAGAATAAATTCGATCACTCGGGCGGGTCACGAGTGGCTGAGTTGGTGAGGCATCCGCCCCGGAATGGCGCGAAGGATGCGGGTTCGAGTCCCGCCTCGTGATCGAATTTTTTCTATTCTTTATAAAAAAAAATTATATTTATAAAGCATTTGAATGCCATAAAACCAAAAATATAAATTCAACAAAAAAGGTCGTGTTCCATCGTTACAATATTGTATTCACTGAAAAGTGCTTCATATTGGTTGAAATGGTTGTTAATCATCTCAATAGATGACGCGCGGTGTGTCCCTTCAGACACATAAAACTGAAAGAATAGAATAAATTCGATCACTCGGGCGGGTCACGAGTGGCTGAGTTGGTGAGGCATCCGCCCCGGAATGGCGCGAAGGATGCGGGTTCGAGTCCCGCCTCGTGATCGAATTTTTTCTATTCTTTATAAAAAAATTATATTTATAAAGCATTTGAATGCCATAAAACCAAAAATATAAATTCAACAAAAAAGGTCGTGTTCCATCGTTACAATATTGTATTCACTGAAAAGTGCTTCATATTGGTTGAAATGGTTGTTAATCATCTCAATAGATGGCGCGCGGTGTGTCCCTTCAGACACATAAAACTGAAAGAATAGAATAAATTCGATCACTCGGGCGGGTCACGAGTGGCTGAGTTGGTGAGGCATCCGCCCCGGAATGGCGCGAAGGATGCGGGTTCAAGTCCCGCCTCGTGATCGAATTTTTTCTATTCTTTATAAAAAAATTATATTTATAAAGCATTTGAATGCCATAAAACCAAAAATATAAATTCAACAAAAAAGGTCGTGTTCCATCGTTACAATATTGTATTCACTGAAAAGTGCTTCATATTGGTTGAAATGGTTGTTAATCATCTCAATAGATGGCGCGCGGTGTGTCCCTTCAGACACATAAAACTGAAAGAATAGAATAAATTCGATCACTCGGGCGGGTCACGAGTGGCTGAGTTGGTGAGGCATCCGCCCCGGAATGGCGCGAAGGATGCGGGTTCGAGTCCCGCCTCGTGATCGAATTTTTTCTATTCTTTATAAAAAAATTATATTTATAAAGCATTTGAATGCCATAAAACCAAAAATATAAATTCTCAATGCAATTTCGAGGTTTGGGAATGTAGCTCTAAAAGGAGAATGGCAAACTCCCATAGGACTCTGGGCCTGATCGTTACACTGATGATTTATAGGGGATTAAATAGATAAAAATATACAGATTCTATGAATATAATAATTATAGATCTGTTCTATGGGATAGCAGAGATATTGGGGTGTAAAGTAACAAAAATAAAAGTTAGTTTGCTTGAATTAAATGAATTGCATTGCCTTTTTCTAGGTCCAAGTAAGTTTATTTTCTATCTACATTGTCTAGTTAATAATAGTGTAACAGTAGAACAGTCAGGTAATACAAATATTGGATCCAACACATATTATTCAACACACATTTTAACTTACCAAAACATCAACAATCACTAGGTAGGTACATTTCTATATCTTTATAAATGGATGAATCAGGATTCGCTTTCATAATAAGACTAATCAATTCAAATAATATCTTTAGAGTAAAAATAGACGATTGAGGCAATTTTGAATATAACGTTACTAAAACTTCACTTAAAAGTCAAACACCAAACATAACAAATCGCTCATCACTGACACAATTATGATTAATAATTTGACATTTATTAATGGCCAGCTACCTAAATAAAAAGGTTATAGTTATTATTGATTAAGTAAAATATGTTTTTATTTTATAGAATGACCTAAATAAATTAAGATGTGTGTTAAAAAAAAGTTAAGTTTTGCTTCTGATTTTTAATAGCATTTGAATTTAATAAAACTAAAAATGAAAATTAATAAACATTCATTCGTATGTGGTATTAATCTATATATTTGACTATTTTACTTCTGACAACACTGACATCTCTGCTTGATAAGACCGGTAGTGAACGAATTCTTTTTTTTCAAAGATTTGTTTTCCCATAGAATCAGAAGTCAATATTTTACAAATAATTATTAAAATTAACATTATGAATTTTAAATATATTATGATTTCTGCAACAGTTAGGCCCAGTTTCGCCATTCTCCTTTCGATCTTCGAGAATTTTGTAGTAAAATAGTTCCGGCGATTGATCTTTTCCATAGTCCTTTTTGTATGAATCAATCAAAGACACAAATTGAACCAACTCATTACCAAGACTAGGCTCTAAATCATCCGTATACACTTTCACCAATGCCTCTGCAGCAGCGTGCAAATTTTCACGGAATCGAATACCCAACCTCCGAGGTTGCGGGCAAGTACCACCCCACTGAGCCATTGAGCCATTGGGGTACTCCCTCAAGATGGGTAGTAAATTGGAAGTGCTTATCAGGGCCATTTGAGATTTTGATATTTCACTGATTGCCTGATTAGAGTGAACAAATATAGATCAATGATTTCTGTTAATATTTAAGATTAATATAATCAAATAATCATGTACTGTAGGCTGTAGGTAAAGGTAAAAGTGAAAAAAAATATCAAAGGAAAAGATGTTTACTAGTTTTACTAGTTGGAATTTGAAAGATTTTTTTTTCCGAAGTCTCTAATGTGGGGGCCCCCTGCTTGTGGAGGCCCCGGGCCTTCGCCCCGTTTGCCCTCCCCTAAATCCGGCCCTGCATGTAATAATATTGTTTCGGACTTATCTCATATTTATGTTTAAATATCGGGTCATGGATGTGACTTTTAACAAACTGTATATTATTTTATTCATTGACGTCATTTTATATCGAACAATATGAAAGTATTAGTAAGTATTAGTATTAGTAGTATTAGTATTCGTAAGCTATTTTATACATGGACTTATTTCTGAGTTTATAATTTGACTATCAAACTTTCCTTTTTTTTATTTCTCCTTATAGAGCCATAGAGCTTATAAGCTCTATAGAGTGATTGGTTTTTTTCAGGCAATAATCTAAATAGTTATTTCAACTTTCCGTGAAAAAACAATCCGTATTTTAAAAATTCATATTCAAAATGGACCACATTTTTTATAATTCGCGTAATCATATTGACGCGTCTTACTGTTAACAACGATTCAATTCCTTTGATAAATTGATAATGTTACTATTTTATTCAATTGCAGTAATTTATGTTATTCTCATAGGTTTGAAAAAGTCTTAGCGAGTACGTAGACAACAAGTACAACATAGACAACATATTTTATATCTTTCTTATGTAAATATACGCGGAAAAACGGTTTTTCTTATTCCGATCTATCACAGATTACAATTTGCAATAAAAACATTGTATTCTCGTAATTTGTGTGCAGCAGGAAGGATAAAACTGTTTTATCTTATTTTTACAAGCACTTGCTACATGGTTTAGACTTGCAAGCTGCTGTCGGACAGACTGTCGGACATTTGTCGCGGAAGTTTTCTTGTAGATGGAAAGGTGGCCTAAGATATAAATAAACTAATTTTAATTTACCTTGAAAGAAATTCAATTTAATTAATTTTTTAAAATACCTATGTTATAAATAAAATATTTTCCGATGTAGTAAATAAGATTAGTGGAATCCATAGAATATCAAGTTTATTCAACACATAGTGCATTCTTGAATTTATTTCTATTTTCCTACATTATTGTATAATTCTACAATATTAAGTATATTGAATTTATCCGTTTTTATATTGCATTCAATAGAGATAAGATACTTACCTACATATTAAGTGTAATAATGGAAAATCCTAAGTTTATAATTTATTTCATCACATGGCTCTACTATAATATTGAAAGTAATAAAAAAGGTATATTAGATTTTTCTTAGTTAGATTACTAACACACGAGATTATGAACTCAAAAATTTTCTTGTAGTCTTTCATCTGTAGAAATCTATGGCTGAAAGTGGTAAGTAAAAAAAATAATAAATCAAATCAAAGCGAAAAAGAAATAACGAAAGTTATTATCAGAGTTTTTAATAGCCAAATATCTATTCATCCCTTTACTATGAGCTTTTTTTAATGAGGTTTTACAATCCTTATAAAAAAAGAATAGATCAGTGATAATAATATGTGAAATACATCTGCCCTATACCCCACTTGGGGACATGGGCCCCTTTTTTACATAGGTGTACAAGAAAATACGTTGTTCCATACCTATATGAGTCATTACTATGCTATTTATTATGAAGTTATTCTTCTATTTATCACACAATCAAAACACATTTTTACGTTAATCAAAGCAATTCGTTATAGTTTTGCAATTGTATTAACGTAATCAGTTAATTGCTCTAATTAACTTTATTATCTACCAATCAAAATTGTTAAATCTTAACTCTATGGAAACAATTTTGACCAGTCTATGTCAAGCTTTATTTAGGGACCCCAAAGTGTTAAAAGTTAAAGATAAAATGAGCTCTATCATACAGTCATAGAGTATATTTTCCGCAAACTCTTGCTAGTGTCATCTTCAGGAAAAATCATACCGGAACAATGTTACAGATTTGGAACAGGCGTGCGTGCCAATAAACTACGTAGCATCAAGTGACGTCAGATGGCTGATAGGAGCTACGCTTACGACCCCGTCGGCACCGGACCGCCAGTCAACCAGCAATCGTACAGGATGGAGGCAGGCCAACTCTGGCGGCAATATGTCATCGCCGGCGTCGGTATGTCTCTGTGATTGTGTATTATCTGTGATTCGAATTTTTTTTTAATCGTTTGTGGTTTAAAGAATGTGGATGTGCTTCGTGCGTTTTGAAAATGGATGAGCAGTCGTGAGTTCTGAAAGTTTTTCAACTTTGAACGCGTGTCGATACTCGAAAAACATATTCTTGATTTGATCTAAAATGTGGTAATTTTAGGACATCTTTTACTTGAAGTATTTTAATACCACATGTAGATTTATGAAAAAATATATGAATTGTATTGAGTTTTTGCATAACTAAAATATACATCAACTAGATTTCCGCCCGCGGCTTCGCCCGCGTTTTCAAAGGAAAACCCGCATAGTTCCCGTTCCCGTGGGATTTCCGGGATAAAACCTACCCTATGTGTTAATCCAAATTACTTTCTATATGTGTGCTAAATTTCATTGTAATCCATTCAGTAGTTTTTACGTGAAAGAGTAACAAACATCCATACATCCATACTTACAAACTTTCGCCTTTATAATAGTAAGTAGGATTATATTTTATAATAAAACAAAGCATTATAGTAATTCCTTTTGTCACGTTTATATACTCACGTTAAAAAATAAATCGTGATAGCAACGCGTGAAATTAAAATTCGTTCAGTCTAATTTTATGCGCTTCGAACTAAAATATTTCAATTTAACCAAATTAATTGAAATGTATTCCCTCTTAACCGTAAACAAACTAAAATTACTAAACGGTTCTAATGTTCCAAAAAAATGTAACAGGACAGTAAAAAAATATAAACGTCAAGCTCATTTTGGCGGGAAATATACGCGGGAAAGTTCATACTTCAGAAGAATAAAAACTTTTAGCGTATATACGTGATCGCAATCAAAAGTGCAATAATTATCTATTAAAGTTTTATTATTCTTTTCATAAAATAATCGTTATCAACCGCGTAATTTTAATTCCATGTAAGTAAATTTAAAATAACTTTTATAAGTAGGTACTTACGCATTAAATAAATTGAATATTTGTACATTACTTATTATAAATGTGAGGAAGTGTTTAATAAATAATTTCTATAAGTCGATGATTATATGGTGTTTATGTATAATTTGTATATAATGACCTGCTACTATTAAACTTGACATCAGCTGATATGTAAACGCGATAATAATGCTGTAAATTGTGTTTTTTACAATAATAAATTGACGTAATTCGGTCATTCGGTCTGCTTTATTGTTATATATTTTGTTCGTTATTACCTAAAATTGCCCGGTTTTTTTTGGGAATTCTTAAATACGTCTCCTTTTCGATTAGGTACCTATTCTATAACATTCAATATTGTTTTCTTTAGATATATCTGATAATGAAATTGAAAATACAATGACGAATCAATATTTTTCGATTCAGTAAAGTCTATTATGTAATTTTTAAAGTTATAATAGATAAATCATGATGAACCTTTATCAGACAGACGAATATCATAGTGTCAAAACATGTCTATCTTTGATACACTTGAATGAAGATTTACATAGAAAGATTACCCCTTGGGTGACTATTTTTGTTTTTAAATATTGTTCTGTAGATGTTCACTTAACTTTTGATAGATAACTTATAAAATATTTTGTTTCTTATTTCTTGGTACGACTACCTAGCTATGTTTAACTATCTATCTAATATATTGATCTTAATAAGTGATAAGTTTAATTTAAAAAAATTGCAACATAAATAGAGTTCCAACCACATAAAAATCGAATTCTACCTAAAAAGGAGCTGTTGTCCAAATTTTTCTTATCACTATTGCTATAGTCGGCTAACGGCTTATATAGCCATAGCTTTAAAAAGATTATCTCCTGCCATTTCTAAAACCTTTTAAATCTAGATCACACATTTACGATAGAAAATAATAAAATGCACTCATTCTCCCGACGTTTAAATAGTAGGTAATTTACTTTGTAACAGAATAATTCACATTTTCCGCTTAACTTCTGTGTATAAAAACCAGTACTTAGGCATTGCAATTATACTATTCTTGATTATACAAAAAGACATAACGTTTGGAGCAAGTTGTTGTACCTCCTTACATAGAAAAACTTAGTGTTTGGGGCAATCTATCAACGTTTTTCCTTATTTCACACACAACATGAAATAAAAAAAATCTATTTAAATATAATCAACCTTTATAAGCAATAAAGTTAATGTAAACTGTAAAGGATCTGGCTATCCCACCTATGATCTAGGTCACAAATCCCATTTTATGTTATGTACCAGGTTTTTAATTCTAAAACATTTATCTTCGCGTCGGTGAAACTAAATTATCACATCATAGTACCTATCTATACTTTTATTTTATTTATAGTCCTAAAAAGAACAATTGAAAAGTATAAACAATGTTACATTTAGGTACCTACATTAATCGATTTTTAAGATATTCTAACAAAAAAGTAATTTAAACGTTTTCAATTAAAAACACAACTAAAGAAATAATATGTCGCACGAAACAATGAACAATTGTATAGTGACTTGCATTTAAATAATTATTTCCATAAAAACAATTTAAATATAACAAGGAACTAAGGAAGTAGCAAATTCATGTACAAATATTATATCTACAATTACATCTACCAGATTGTACATCACTTGATAAAATATCAGAAAGACAATATCAACTTGCTGATAAAATATCTGATAGACAATTTTACAATTTTTCGGTACCTATATTTCATGAAATTGATAGATAAGCTAGTCAGAACATATCCAGTAGTTGAGTATATATAGATAGCTATATGCCGATTAAAAAATATAAAAAAAATATTCCTTCTCATACATTGTATTAGTACATAGAGCATAGGTATAAAACAAGATTCTAAAATATGAAAATCCAAAATTTTATGTTTATATATTCAAAAATTCTTGTTTATCAACAAGTAACGAGCCTAATCTTTTTCGTCCCGCGAAATAACAAAAATATAAAAGATAAACATTGTTGGCTAGGGGTTATCTTAAAAGATTACAAGCTTAAATAATATAATAGTAACGATATTATATAGATTATAAATTAAAATAATATCTAAATTGTAGATTTATAAAATTTAGGAGGTCGTATTGATATTGCCTATTGGTAATCTGTTATGATAATTAGAAAGATAAATATATGTAAACATAATATTTTCTTGTATGTAGCTGTTATATATATTTCGCGTCTCCATCTATACTATACTAATATTATAAAGAGGAAAGGTTTGTATGTATGTATGTATGTATGGTTTTCACGCATAAACTACTGGACCGATTTTGATGAAATTTGGCACAGATAATCTTTAGACCCTGAGAAAGAACATAGGCTACCTTTTATTGCGAAATATGTACCACGGGCGAAGCCGGGGCGGACCGCTAGTATCTTATATTTTTCGTGCTTCTAAAAGCTCTTCTAGAAGTCTAGATAAATAAGTAAATTTTTAACTTAAACACGAAACTTGAATAAACAAACCAACAGAAAGTGAGAACAGTTATACTTTACATATAATTCAAATTCTAGCAAATATTGCATAAAGCCCCGAATGTGCTTGGACGTTCAACTTTTATATCACTCTTGTTCACTGCTTCTAATCATGTTTATTTCATAGATTTAATCTATAAAGATGCTATCGTTTCAGAGATCGTATTTAACATACACAAGAACTCAAAATTCGCGCTCTGTAATGTTCATTAAAGAAAGTCTTACAAGGCCTACGTTTCGTAGCACTTTCGTAGACCATGTAGAGCCTATCATAATTCGACGTCGAAAAATATTAAAACACCAATTTTTCAGATATTAAAATTATTATGGTTTCTCATAATATTTTAACAACATATAACTTACTACATATTTTTTGTGACATTGACATATCGTTGTAGTAAGACGATTTAGAAAAATATTTTCCCTATTATATTATATACTAAATAATGGCAACCCTAAAACGAGAAAAATTAAATGATTGTTTAACGTAGCATTAGTTAGTCATAACATCAGTTATCAGAGAGTTCCAGTAATAATCCATCCGTTCGGGAGATTAGCCAAAACAAACTGATAGACAGAATTGTTTTATGTTATTATTATAATAGATAAATAATTTATACATACTTTGTACTGAAAATGCACTGAAAAAGTTATGTTGACCTTACTAAGTTAGACATAAATTGTATAGAAAATTAACTCAAATATATGGACAAAGTCAAACGCTTTAGCTAACATTTATAAGATATTGGGGGTTATCAAAACGTAAAAAGTAAAATATTACATAACGTAATATTATCTACAGTACATAGGTATGCACAGTATGATAAATATTATCAATATTAACCTTCAATAAAATATACATTTATCACACATGATAATGATTATTATGAAAAATAATTTAATCGCACATGTATATGGTATTTAACTCGAAAACATGTTGATAAACATTGAGATAATATTACTACGTATGGAGGAGACACCACGAACAAAATCTGTGCGCCATTTTTTTGCTCTAACTAAGTTTTAAAAATTATTATCTAGTTAGGTACTTACCGATGAAAAGTTATGTTAGTCACTTTTCCGTATTATTTGTATTATTTGTGCAATATCGTAACACACACGAAGGCATATTTGATGCGTTTCACTTTAAAACAAATAAAAAATGAGCGTGCAGTTAAGCCATATGGCTTATGTTGAGCAGAACATGAGTGATGTAGGCGGTGTCGTCTCCATATGTATATCTCAATGTTGATAAAACGTTTTATTTAATAGTAGAAAATGTTTATCGTATTGCGCAAATTACATAATAAAAAAACTATTATTGCACTGTATAGAACAACTAGAATTCCGCCCGCGGCTTCGCCCGCGTTTTCAAAGAAAAACTCGCATGGTTCCTGTTGACGTGGGATTTCCGGGATAAAACCTATCCTATGTGTTAATCCAAGTTACCCTCTATATGTGTGCTAAATTTCATTGTAATCGGTTCAGTAGTATTTGCGTGAAAGAGTAACAAACACACACATATCCTCACAAACTTTCGCATTTATAATATTAGTAGGATAGGAAGGAAATAATACGGAAATCGTCATATACTCATCGCATAATTTATTTACAAACTGAATACAAACTTACTAAAACTTGTACCAGAAAATTGCATAGAAAATTATTATTAAATTTCTCTATTAAGAAAACGTTTTGCTAAATAGTGACATTACGAACTAGTAAACAATCAAGACTCACCTAATTGTTAGGAATAATAATTAGGAAAAATATAAGCTATATTAAAATAGACGAAGAAACATGCAGTAACAAAGATAGGATAGAATCATAGCTCCCCAATGAGCTTCGCAGTCAAAATTATAAGCTCTGACCCCATACAAACATATATTATGTAGTTTTTGTCAGTAAATGAACAAACATACACTACAGCCACAGTATAATCATCTATACTTATAAATATTACAAAGCTGAAGAGTGTGTTTGTTTGTTTAAACGCGCTAATCTCAGGAACTACGTCCGATACGTACGAAGCAAACGCAAGATTCAACTCAATCACTTATGTGATGCTGTGGCCCATCAGAAATAATAGGAATTTGTAATTTAAAAGGTCATAATATATTACGTATTTAAAAACTTTAAAATTTAACACAAGTATAATGCAAAGAAAGTCATCACATAATCTAATTATAATTTCGACTTAACTGCAACAATAGCAATACAATAAGATATGACTAAACCTTCGCAAACACGATAATTTACAGCCGTACAAGATGTTGTAAAATAATGCTGTTACCTATCTTATCAACTTATCAATATTATAGTTGTATTACATTTTAATGAAACAATAAATATTGGCACGGCTGGTACCTGATAAGTAACTAAATTTGGATATGATTATGTTATTTGAGTTATTTTTCTGGAGACTGGTTTCTTTAATCTTTTGATTGGAAAAAGTGATTCCTATTTTGTAGATATAAAAATACGGTCTTACTAATAAAATGTTACCCATTCGCTATGCAATGGATTAGTTATTGCAATAACCTGTCTTGTTTTTATGATTGACGTTTCATGTGAGCAAGAGCAGGACACAGCTATGGTAGAAAATGGTAGAAATTTATCCATTGTTCAACTTTTTATTAGTAAGGCCGTTAAAGTTTACTTATTATGTTATTCATCATTAATATAAAACATCAAAATATGTTGTAAGAATAGTTCAAATTAGCCTGCACATTACCTTTATGAAAAGAAGAATAAGTGCTAATCCCGAGTAAAATCTATCTCTGAGCAAAATTTTATACATATACGATTAGCTGTTAGAACTAAGAATCTTTCATTATAATATTAAGCTATTGCATAGCTTCTATCGCGGGCCTTGAGCGCGGGGACCGAAGTCAGAAATTCCGTAACGAAAAAACCTCACGCTCCCCACTCCGACGGGCTCGGAGGTGTGGCTTGAAGGCATAGCATGCAATAGCTTTACCGCGGCAGTCCCCGAGTGCCACACGTCTTTTTATTTAATCTGACGTTTTGAAGACTTTACAGCGAGACCGAGTATACTCACGATTTTTAAATGTTCATTACTCTAATGGTTAGGGAGCCAGGTGCAAATTTGGTTAATTATTTCCTCTCAAGAGATAATTCGTCAGACGCATCAGAGTATAGTATTATAAAGCCTCGTGAACGTCAGCTGGCGCTCGGTTGGGGGGGTGAGCGGTTGTAGCCTCCCACGCACGTAGGAAAAAAAAATACATTCATTCATTTCCTCTCAGCTAAAAATTTGTCAAATTGTAGCTAACCCAATATCTCAACGAAAAAAAATAATCAGCTGGTTACAACATGGTGTATTATACGTCAGCTGGTGTCTCGAACATGAAAAAAATAAAATTATTTTCCGTGATTTCCTCTCAAACACAAATTTACCTGATGATAGCTTATATGTAACTGTGGATATATATATAGGTCAGCTGGCTGTATCTTGGTGGAAAAACCGTCAGCTGATACTTTGAAAGTTATTACTTATTACATAGGAGTTAGACAGAAGCATCTATTGCCAATTTATATGCATCAACTGACTAGGTTTTCCTCGAATTATTGCTAGCTGATTTTTTTTATTTATCGCATCAGTATATTAACAATCAGCTCACAAATTTTCATCTGAGATGAAATGACGTATCTTTAGTTATTATCGTTATTTTTAAAAATTCAAGCAACACACGCTAGCATAATATAGACAGTAATAAGGTACTTGGAGCCTTGGAGGTGGTTAGTTGTGCGCATGATCGGGGTACTACGTACATTCAGCCACATCGGTAAACATGTTTTTACAAATATTATAAACTGCATTTAAAAATAACTATCATATCATCAAATTCACATAACTACCTAAAAGTGTAACAAATATGAAATAACCCACTAAAAACATTAGTTAACTATAATTATTAAAAAAATAATAGTATAATATATAATTAATAAAGTTATTACTTATCTTTTACGGGGACTTATGTTGATGGAATTCCACGTATCTCGATGATTTTGTTAATGTCTCATTATATTCGAGACACCAGCTGACGTATAATACACCATGCTGTAACCAGCTGATTATTATTTTTAGCTACAATTTGACAAATTTTTAGCTGAGAGGAAATGAATGAATATACTTTTTTTTCTTACGTGCGTGGGAGGCTACAACCGCTCACCCCCCCAACCGAGCTCCAGCTGACGTTCACGAGGCTTCATAATACTATACTTTGATGCATTTTACTAATTACCGCTTGAGAGGAACTTGGTCATAAAATCTGCTTCTGGCTCCCGGACCATAATAAAACACAAGAAAATACTAATACAGGCCTAATAAGTAATAGGATACGTTACATAATTATGTTTAACAAATAAATTAAGACATAGACAATGTAGATGTCGTAATCATTATCATTTACAAGTTGTAAAGACACACTTTCTTGTAATCATACTGATAGTACTCTAAATTATCTATTGATAGAGTCGATAAATGTTCCCACTACTTCACGTGAATATTTTCCAATAACTTGTAGTTTTTATTAGCTATATAAATAAAAATGAATCAAATCAATACAAAAAATCGTTTTAATGTCAAGATAGAGTTAAAAAATAAAAAACCCTTTACTAAGATAAGCTCGTAAAATTATTACATTCATCGATCCTTGATACGTGTACAAAGTTTGAATTAATCTGTCTATTTAAAGTTGGCCAAAATCGAGTTTAAAATCATACAAACTTACAAATAATCAGCTAATATAAGCGTGTTAATAAACCCAACCCGAGCGGAACCGAGTCTCACAATTAGTATTATAAACAATAGAGTTTTCAGAATCCAAAACATGTGATACAATTGACATTATAATGATGAGAATTGTTCTTCTCAGCCAAGTTATTAACACGTCAGCAACATAAATAAATAAATAATACTGTCGTAAATGCATATTTTTACAATCTGCCAAAAATTTAAATGGGTGTGATATACCGTCACAATTAACGTAAAAGAGCACGTGTAATAAACAATTGTTATGCACAGTTTATTTATAGAGATGTAAAAATAAAAACTATCACGCGACGCCCGAGATTGATCGGAATAATGTATTGGTAAAACGTTTTCAGTGGGTGTGGATTGTTGACTTGTCTGTATTTATTTGACGTAACTGAATGAAGGGAAAGGAATTGACTTTAGTTTCATTTAGTTTGAAGTTTTAAGCGTTCGGCGGTGGTTTAGCGTTTGAAGCGATACTATTGGTTATTTACGAACACATTCCTCGCTACACTTCTGACTTCCAGTGCCGTCTTTAGGATCAACGAGGCTATGGGCCAAGGTACTGGCTGGGGCCTATGTAAGGGATGGAAAATCCTTAAATTTTAACTTTATCATTTTTCAGTTTACAATAACGCAATAGGCTAAATCGTAACCCCGTCTCTTAACACCCCACATATGAGAGTTCAATAAATAAATTTTTTGAATTGTGAAAATTTTCAGAATTGTGGGGCCCCTGCCTACCTCGGGGCCTCGGGCCAGGGCCCTGCGGGCCCTGCCTTAAAGACGGCACTGCTGACTTCTCGCACAGTATTGGTGGAAAAGCACCCTTAACACGTTTTTATTAGCTTCACCTGTGTGTTTGTATATAACATACAGACAGATTTAATTTAAACTTATTTGTACACTTATTAAGGATCGGTGACAATACAATAATTAATTATTTGTTTGGTTGTGTCATTTATCACAAAAACAACTCGATTGGTTTGAAGAATTCTTTTACCATTTAAATGTAACGTAGAGGCTAGAGCCGAGTAACTTTTGCCGAGTAACATAGCTTTTTTACGAGTCAACTTAGTCATTAACCCATTGAGCCCCGAACGGCCCGATCGGTCCACGACACAATAGATTTTCTATTGTGTCTGTGAATCCGGGACCTGAGTTATTAAAAACTACTAGTTATATTTTATAAGTACCTATATGGAAAAGTGTGAAGATATTAAGACTACCTACTACGTTAATCCAGACACTAATTTTTACACTCAATGGGTAGTTAACTACCTATATCTGTCAACTAAAAGTTAAAACGCAGTCTATTTATTAATTAGTTAGGTACTAAGTATCAATCTCAAAACCTTACCTGTCTAAGATGAGTCGTATTTTTTGTTCTCGGAGACAATATATCAATAATTATTATGCTATCTTTATGATGCTATTGTTAATATTAATTCTGATGCCATCTACGGGGTCATTAATGAGAAGGTCTTTCCGGTTGAATATTCTCGTCAAATATTATATAATACCTATGAAATAGGTACATAGAAAATATGTTATCTATATGCACTTTCCACCTGTAATATACCTAATTGTTTCAGTTGTAGAGATTTTATCTATACCTACTGATTCAGGGTACTTGAAATAAGCAAGAAAGAAACGATCACGAATATTACAGTAGGTTATTCCGATATTATTCTAAAGTATTACAGATATAAATGTATAAGTTTGAATGTTTCTAAACTCAATGACGCCAAAACAGCTGGTGGTATTTATATGAAAATTGGTACAGGTTTTATTATATTATAATCTTGATCAGCACTAGAAAACACACAATTGAAGATACGGTTTCCAGCTAACTAATATACCTACATACATATAAAAGTTGTTTATAGGCAAGTGACAGCTTTACATCAGGTGGCCTACATACTCCTTTGCCTACTCTGCTATAAAAAGAAATAAAAAAATTAAACTGCAAGATCTCAATACAAGATAACGCGTCAAAACGGGACGCAATGTCAATAAATTAGCCGGTCAATTGGGAAGTGGCGTATTATCCCGTCTTATGTTGCTCTTATTTTTAGATACCAATGCAAAGGGGCTTTTAATATACCTACATATATATAGAAGTGCGTGCCACATTCGTTTGAACTAAAAGAATAGGAAGAAATAGCGAAGAGTTCTTGTTACAGTCAAGTAAACAAAATATCTCTTTAACTAAACTCCAGTTAAAGGCTTTTAGGCAGTAGACATTATGTATAAAGATATTACAAACATTCCTACTTTAAACATTGGTTTTGTATTAATGAATTATCAACTGTGAAACCATAATGAGTGCAACTATTATTTTAAACAACTGTATAAGGTAGAAACCGATTTCTTGATTTATACCGCAATTATCTTATTGAAGGTTTATTTATGACTGTATTTGTTTATTTTCTAAATACTATTTCGATCAGCGACTGGGATATAACAGGATCTATTTAATAAACATGTAAATACGATGATGTATGTATTTGCGTCACGGAGGTACAAAATAAATGATAGTAATGACTAACAAAGTTACAATATTGTTGATATGTTATTATCAAAATAGAGCGTTCCATCCTCATAAACAATAAAAATACAATGAGTAACAGATAACATAATAGGTACCTAATATACTACTTAGTAAAGGGAATTAGCGTTGTATTCCAGACCCATATGGTATACCCCACTAGGAAGATATTTAACTGTGACGTGAGTTTATAATTAATTTTTATTAAAACCACTTTCCAAAAATTCTCGGTAGATGCCTTCAATTATTTTTTTGCAGAATTTAGGACATTCAGGTTTATGTAGCATTATAGATAGTTATTTCTAGGGAAAGAATACAGAATTTCCAACAAGGGAAATTCCATAAAACCTCCTAGCTCTCCAAGTGTTTGTTTTCATTAAGAATTACCATACGTTAAGCCAAGCCAAACAACATTAAAGCCAAGCCCGCATTTTCAATCACTTGTAACGTGTTTGAGCTTTGCTATTCAATAGAACGTAATAATAAATTGTCTATGGAATTATACCTGTAGAAACAAATATACAGTTACTATTAGTCAGAAAATTTGCGTAAATATGAAGAGGTGCTTTAAGGATAAAGCGCATCACACACGGTGAAGATACTATAATATTTTATGTTAAGATTCTCTAATATAAAATATTACAGTATCTTAAGGTATCCGGTATCAGCGTTCTGACCATCATTTTTCTTTTTGTCATTGCGTACTAAGACCCCTGTAGAACCGCCATCCTGTTACAAATGACCCGAAACACTGACACAAAATTTCGGGTCTTTTAATATTAGTAAACAACGTGCGATAGAGTCAAAACTCAAAAATATGAAAGAGTGTTTTATGGATTTCTAAACATAGGTATTATCTTAGACACTTCATATATGGAATACAAATCTACGATTATCAAACCTAGGCTATATAACCCTACACTTTAATAATCCTACTTATTCAGCGCATTTTTCATAAAAAATACAAAATTACTGTCCATTTTATAACAATAAATTAAATAGTTCACAAAACATATGAATTATACATGAATGCAGCGTTTAATAAAATCAGTGTGACGATCATCTCTTGTTCAATTGTGTGTGAAACTGCTTCCTACTTTAAACAATCGTAATAATACAAATGTTTACATTAACGTATTAAAACTATTCAACGCAAAAAGGTCTTTATTCCCTTTAGATAAGAGCTATAATAATGTATAACAATATGATAATGTTGGAGCAACATATATGTTAGCTGTATAAATAATCACAACGTTTTCCATAACGAGAATCCTTATCTAGGAAATTGCTTTTCATTATAACATTTTTTTCTATAAATAAATTGGGATTCTATTTTCGATTTTTTAGGGTTCTATTGTTGGTTGTTAGTTGTTAGGATTACATGAACTGATTTCGAACATTTAAAAGTTTTAAAAGTAAAGTGTAATGTCCTGTTATAGGGTATGAGGTAAATGCATTTCTAATTAATTATTTTCTTTGTCGAATTTTCTTCACGTATAAGCAGAAATCAGTCTTTCTTGCAAGACTAAGCTTAGACACCTTGATTCTTCACTCATATATAGACCATCGTACCAGGTCTTTAGTGAAAATACTACGCTAGCTTCACCAAGCTGACCTACGCAACTGCGTCTGCTATCCATAGGAATATTTTTACAACATTTTTCATTGCTATTTCTCGTCTTTTAGTCGTGATGCTATAGTATATAGCCTCCTCGCACTCCTCGATAAATATCCACTAAGAAAATAAAATTTCAATTAAAAACAGTAGTTTTTGAGATAATAGCACGTTCCACCAAAGAACCACCAAGAAACAAACTTTTCAGCTCTATAATATTGAGTAATCATTTTAGTAACAACGATATTATCTTCCAGCGAACCTACTGGTCGCGTCGTTAGGTTACAACATGGGCTGGACGGCGCCCATCAACGTCAAACTGAATAACACAGAAGAAACGCCCCTGGACAAACTGCCGACATCTGATGAGCTTGCGTGGATGGGATCTCTGGTGTCTGTTGGAGCTATACTTGGTATGTAGAGGCTTTTTAATTACATTTTAATAAAGTGTAGTTTATGGAATGCTATTACAGAAAACTCATTGTGTGAATTATGCTATGTTTAGAAAGCATTTTATCGTAATTATTTGATTTTCTTATAGTTTACAGATTCCATTCGCTCCTACGTTTAATAAAAATTGTCCTATTTGTCTATTGCTTCCACAGATTGTTTTTCCAGTAACCAAACTGACCAAACCGACCAAATTCTGACCTAACTGCGTAACTAATTTTTCCAGATAGATCAATATTTTTCAGACTTACTGTGTGAAATTTGTTTGTTACAATGCAAATGTTGAAATTTTGCGTCTCTATCCGAGGCTATGAAATACTTCCTATAAGTCTACATATTTTACGAAACGATAACAGTATTATCATCAAAAATAAATGGATCTTCAATATATCTAAAATATCTTTTTCCCAGGTCCCTTCGTCGGTGGTCTAGCCGCCTCAAAAATCGGCAGAAAATGGGCGCTAATGGCGTCCACCATTCCTCTATACATTGGCTGGGTGTTAGTTGCCGTGGCTCAGACCATGGCCTACCTGTTCGCCGCTAGAGTGTTCTGGGGTATTGCTGTGGGCATGGTGTTTACTATATCGCCTATGTACTGCGCTGAAATAGCCACGGTGAGTTACTGGTTAAAGTTAGGTTATACTTTGGAGCTTCTTTTGGGAGAAAGTTCTCTATTTTTAATTAATTTAAGGGGACATTTGACCATTGGACATAGGTCTACCATTTGCGATATTAACTGTGATTTAAGTGGTAGAGAAACTTATTCTATCTTGCTTTTAAATAATCTTTTGGTTATATGTTTGTCGAAAAGTGGACTCTGGCAAAGAATTCCTTAGAAGTTCGGACGAGAAATGAAGTTTGATAAGAAATAGTACTTAAAGATACATTTATCTCCCTTTACTCTAGAGATAGTATTTTGCTTCGTCATTCTTCAGTGTGCGTTTTATTTCTATCTACTTATATTTAAAAAGTGGATCTCCACGTTCTTCTAGATCTTATTTAAGTATTTCCGTTTCTTTCGGATTATCATACATATTCAGCAAGTATATTTCTAATTAATTATGACGTATTATTATTCTATAATGCTAAATAACTTCGTCAAATGATGCAATCTACCTGACCTATGTTGACTACAATGTGAGGTTAGGAATATAGGTTATGTGCCCGAATTGTAATGAAGGAATGTTAGATTGGAGTCATACTGTTTTTATAGATCAATAATTTAGGAATAAGAAGGCTTGTCTATTCCGTAATTTCTTGGTAGGTATATATATCCTTTATTATACGCTATACTTATAGAGAAACCAGAGATAATATACTATGTGAAATGCTAGGACAGATGATGGTGGAAGTTCGCCTTCTGAAAAATATATTCGATAGGTACACTAAATTTTACTACGAAGACATACATAAGTATCTATAATTTATAATTGTGATAAATTGATGCTAGACTCTAAAGATGTAGGTACCCGCTCCGTGTATGTGATATAATGCAAGATTTGCATTGAGATGGCAAAAGAAATCACTATCTATCTGGGCATATAAAGTACAACTCCACTATAATAAAAACACCATGAAAATAATGTAATTAAATCCATTTTTATTTCGCGAGGGTGTGCGTAGCTTATCATTACTGTGCCAAGGATCGCCCTTAACCATACATCTCTCGTTGATAACTTACGTGGAGATTGCATGTAATTAATGCACTTTGATAACCTGCTAATAATAATATATTCAATGAGCATCGTCATAATAGTCGGGACTTTCATAATATTTAAGTACAAAGTCCAGTTGGTCATAGTAATACCATGGGTAATACATTGTAGTTATAGTTACCTATTGCTAAAAATGTTGAGGAAAAGAAAAATAATTATATACAGATTTACCATAATAATATATAGGGAAAGCTTGCAGAAATTAGTGTAATAATACATAAATAGTTTCCTTATATACAGGGTGTCCCACTGTTGGTATACTAAGCTCAAAGGAGGTTATAGTTTTGCATACGCTGAGTACTTAAAAAATACTTATAAAATTCCAGACGCAGTTTTTTTTCAAATAGATGAATTCTTAAAACTCAATGTGTACACCCATAACAAGCAACCCGCCCAACTTTGCCACCAGCACGTGAGCTATCGTTTAAGATTATGTTTTCATAGACAAAATGCTCACATTAGCGAAGTAGTATATGCCGGCTGCGCGAAGCTAGAGAAGAAAACATAGATTTTCAGGAAAATTTTAGCAAACAATTTTTGACGTAATTTTGTTGTTTTAGTATTTTTGACGTGATCAGTGTATGCAAAACTACAAGTCCCTTCGCGCTTAGTATACCAATAGTGGGACACCCTGTATATATAGTTCGATAAGAATCGCCAAGAGTAAAAGTTGAAGTAGGGAATTTATTACACACTATCGTTAATAGCTGTGGTTAATAGCATCTATTATACCTACTACAATTTTTATGCATAACAGCCAATGAATAGGTAGAATAGATATAAGATAATAATTATGACTGAATCCAAGCAAGATACACCAGCTGAATTCAAATCCCTACTTATATCATTTATAAACTTGTAAAATTAACTCTTTCCGTCTGTCTCTTCTTCACGCCTAAAATATAACTGAACCGATTTGGACGAAATTTGATATAATTATAATTAGAGATCTGAGAAAGGAAGAGATAAATTTTATAGCGGAAATCCTACGGGAACGGGAACGATACAGGTTTTCCTTCAACTACGCGGACGACGGCGCGGGTGGAGAGCTTGTTTATAATAAGCACTGGGAATAATGTAGTTTTCTACTGCTGGAAGAATTCAAATTGCTTCAGATTTTTTTTACAAACAAGCAATTAAAATTTTTCTTAAATATATAGATATTATTTCTATCATTTAACAGGATGACAGTCGAGGTGCATTAGGCTCGTTCCTGCAAGCGTTCATCACGCTCGGTTTCCTATTAATCTACGGCATCGGGCCTTATATCTCGTATTCTGCTATCGCGTATGTCGGTACGGCCGCTGTTGCTGTCTTCTGTGTACTCTTCTTCTTTATGCCGGAGAGTCCTACGTATTATTTGTTGAAAGGTATGTGCTTCTACTTTAATAATTTAGTTATCGAAAAAGATATTTAGTTTTTCGTAAAACTTTAGGATAACTAAGTAATATATTTTAAATGGTTTATTGCTTAAAAGATATACTCATAAGGTCTTTAAATATTTACTCCGATCCTTCTGTTTTAAACGATTTTTTTTTCTTTTCTGTTACTTGTGGTAGCCAAAACGCAAATAGAAAAAACAGTCTATTAGCTCAGCAATTATTTCAAGTTCGAGAAATAAAAATTTCCTCAATTTGAAGCTTTCTGTAAGAAATTACAAATATCCCTATTACAAGTTTGTAGTTTAGATGTTAGAAAATTTCCTTAATTGAAAGTAAAAGTAGTAAGTAATTAGAAGTAAGAAGTAAATAGTTAGTTAAAATAAAAGTGAAAAGTGAGGAGTATCTGCTGTAGAAGTTACAAGTCTATATCTTTCCATAGATGATAGAGATTCAGCAGCAGACTGCTTAGCCACTATTCGTGGTAAATCCCGCGCCGGTGTTGAAGCAGAGCTCAGCAAATTGGAGTCTGAGGTTAAAGCCTCTTTGGAGAAAACTGCTACGGTAAGAATTTAGATTTTGTAGGATGTAGGAATATGCTAGGAATGACTTTGATTCTTTGGTTTTGTAGGATTTAGGAATATGCTAGGAATGACTTTGATTCTTTGGTTTTGTAGGATTTAGGAATATGCTAGGAATGACTTTGATTCTTTAGTTTTGTAGGATTTAGGAATATGCTAGGAATGACTTTATGTTGAAATAAGTAACTTTCTTTTAGAGATAACGATAGATTCTTTTTTGTTAGCTCTTTTCTGTAGATTTCTATCCGAAGTGAAAATTTTCAATGTTTTCTCGAATCAAAAGGGCTTGTAAAATAGCTTTTAGGAAACTAGTTCCGAATAAAATTTTGATTCAGTGTTTTTATTCTTGTTATTGAAGTGAAACTTCTTTAGGCGCGTTCAGGTAAAATTTCAAGGCTGCGTCATGGCAATACCGTCAGGTCATGAAGTAAGGCGACGATTTTGGTATCTTTGACTCTTGCTAAAGAAGTTTCACTTCTGACACGTGTGCTCGGCACACACGCTCTTTTTTTAATTGTAAACTTAATTTAATTCTTTATAGGTAACTAGTTTAAAATACTTTAGTAAGACATTACTAATTATGTACTATCATAAAAACTTTTGTCCTCCTAACTTCTAAATAAAAAAAAATGTTTTTCCACTAGGTAATGGATGTGTTCCGAGGCAGTAACTTCAAAGCCTTCTACATATCTTGCGCGTTAGTATTCTTCCAACAGTTCTGTGGTATTAACGCTGTATTGTTCTACATGACCACCATTTTCGAAGCTTCTGGAACATCTCTAGAACCAGCTATAGCTACTATTATTGTTGGTGCTGTTCAGGTACGTTTGTATCAGTATTTATAATGTGAATTAATATATTGTTGTCTATAGATAGATGTTCATGTTCGTATGAACGTACATGAACATATACATGAGTACGACGTACATGTATGTATGTTCATGTACGACGGCCAGACTTTTATTTTATAAAGTTGAAAGATTCTCTGTGTATTAGATATACATAATTATAATATGTGTTACTTAAAGTAATTTCTAATGAATGTTCGCTAAAAGTTTCTACTGCTATAAATTGTATAGATTAGAATTCTCATTCCTATCTGCTTGGAGAGGTTAAAATTGTTTTGAAAGCAAAAATTAATCAATGTCCTGAAAACTGAACTTTCAAGACATTGCATTGAATATAAATTTAGATTTGCTAATGAAAATTTTTACTTTTTACTTTTTTATCCTATAGAAACACTTCATATAGTCCCGTGTCCCCTAGTGCGGCAGATGCATTATGCATACATCTGTTTCACTGATCGATTGTTTTTAGGGACAAGTAGGTGATCAGCCTTCTGTGTCCTGTCAGACCGAGACATTTTTTTTTCAATGCACAAACACTTCATATGATAAGGATAAAATAGAAAAATGAAATATCCTTATAATTTGGTTTCCAGGTGGTAGCTTCCTTCATCACCCCGCTGGTGGTGGACCGGCTCGGAAGGAGGATCCTATTGCTCATTTCTTGCACAGGAACTGCTATTGGCCTGGTAAGTCAATTTTGATTTTAATCATCTTCGTATCGTCTTTAGTAATATAACTTTGACCTTAAAAACATCAATTTTATGCAATAGGTGAATATCAAAAATATTTGGGCCGAACTCTTTAGCTATATACTTGTGCACTTTTATAAAAGAAGGCGAAAAGAACTTAGAATAATAAAAATAAACAAGTCTAGGAAAAGTTCGACAACGTGTAATATCGGTCAGTAACCTTCTGATTAAAAGTCTGTATTCCAGCAGGATATATTGTATAAAAAGTCCTATATTCATGGTCTGTAATAATAATAACAACATTACTGTACAAAACGTCACCATATTCGCTAATGCTAATCACAATGCTCATTCAAACTCAAACATTTATTTATTCAATTAGACTTCTTTTAGAAGCACTTTCGAATCGTCATTACATATTTTTAACAATTACCTTTAAATATTTTATATGTATTAACTAGCTTACCGCCCGCGGCTTCGCCCGCTTTGTCTAAAACCTATTGACCAAATCCGTTGCGTAGTTTTAAAGATTTAAGCATACAAAGGGACATAGGGACAGAGAAAGCGACTTTGTTTTATACTATGTAGTGATGATGAAGACGAATAAATAAATGATATAATCCCAACAATATTTCCACAGGGTCTCCTCGGCATGTTCTTCCTACTCGCCGAACAAAAGAGTCCCGTAGTTGATTCCATCAGTTTCCTGCCCATTCTTTCCCTAGTGTTATTCATAGTGACATATTGTTGGGGTCTTGGGCCATTACCCTGGGCGGTTATGAGCGAACTGTTCCCTATTGAAGTGAAGGCTGCTGCTTCTCCGATAGCCACTGCTTTCTGCTGGATCATGGCCTTCCTTGTAACTAGGTAGGTGGATATTTTTCAGGTACATGTCGGATTTAACTTGGTGAGTATAAGAAAAAAAGCATTAAAAAAGTTCACAGCTATAGGTCAGGTTATACAAAATCGACCTTGAAAAAGTAGAATTTTTCTGTTGGTATACTTACTGTGGGATGTTGAAGTCGTGAACAACTATGAGTCACTTCTTGATTGTAGATGAAAAATCAATTTAAGTTTTCTATCAGAACTAAAAGAAATAATAACTAATACATCCTACTAGAATATATCTTGAGCAGCAGTGACTATAGAGACAGTAGATATGATATAAATTTATAGAAAAACTAGCGGTCCGCCCCGGCTTCGCCCTAGGTACCTACATGTTTAAACTATCCTATCTCTCAAGTTGGATCGAACTGCACATGGTGTGCGAATTTTATTATAATCGGTTAAGTGGTTTAGGAGTCCATTGAGGACAAACATTGTGACACGAGATTTATATATATTAAGATTGATTGTAATGTAATACGCATTCAGACATTATTGTAAGTGTTTATACATTTAACAATATACAACCCGTGAAGTTAATTAAGATACAATGCTAATATCTAATTCCCATACAGGTATTTCCCCACAATATCCGACAGTCTGGGCATGTATGTGGGCTTCTGGATCTTCGGCGTGTGCTGTGTACTTGCTTTCTTCTTCACACTGTTTGTGGTTCCCGAGACTAAGGGCAAGAGCTTCCAGGAGATACAGGAGATGCTGGCAGGCGGGTGAGTGCTTATTTACGGTTATGGTTATGGTTATGGTAACTGTTATGGTTATGGTTACTGTTATGGTTATGGATACTGTTACGGTTACTGATACTACTACTTTTGCTTTAACTTTTGCGAGTACTCTTACGAATTATGGGAATGCGAAAGTGTGTTTTTCTTTCCTCTTCATTTCAATGAAGCGATTTTAGGTATGATTTTTATTTCTGGACATAGGAAGGAGTTTCAGAATTAAGATTAGCATTATCTTGATTAGGATGAAATTCAATTTTGCATGTAATATACCTATTTCAGTAACAGGTTCAGAATGAAAATGAAGAAATCCCTTAGTAACGATGATTATATTATCTTTTATTTATATTGATACAAATGATAAAACGACCAATTGACGTAAATATTTTTGTCTCGTATCTGATAGATAAATGTCAAAAAACTCTGCTGTAGTCCTGATAATACTCGTTTCACCTATTTATAGACTAAACACACAGTCAGATATATATTTTATTTACTATCGTGCTATTATCTGTTTGTATTCACAGTTAACTACTCCAATAACAACAAGCTATTTAAAACAAGAACAATAATAACATTTTTTCTCTTTCTTTTCAGAAAACCAAAACCGGAGAAGGCGTAAATAAATCAAATTGTATCCTATCTAGTTGTTTTTGTAAATTTATGTTTATTTGAGATTTGCGAAGGATGTGTGGGACCAAGTGTTATTTTTTATCCAATGCGTGCGCAATAGATGCGGCTAAGCCGAATTATAGATAGAGCCGGCTATAAGTGACTAAAAATGGTTATAGTTGACTATAAGTAAGTCTTAAAATGGCTACAGCTGACTATAGTTAATACTTACATACTTATAATGGCTATAGCTGACTATTATTCTTAATTGCATACTTGATAATGACTATAACTGACTATAAATGTTACTTATAATAGCCATACATGGCTATAAGTGATCTATCATTTTTTTAATCGGCTATTAGTCTTTTTTTAAGGAGCTTTAGCTGATATAAAATTACTTATAGCTGGCTTTATCATGCTACAAATAGTTAAATGATAGTAAATCTTCCTATAAGCTACAAGCTTTAAAATTATTATTTTGATATCTTATCTACTTTTAGCAAATATTTAACCATCACAAACATATCAGCTTATAAAGCTGTGTGTATATTTTATACGTATTTTATAAGACAATATATTATGTATATTATTGGAATCACTTTTGACGAATTTTTATACTCAGTGACGTTTTGAAACGAATTTAGAAATATTTATGAAATATGTTTTTAGACGACTTTATAATATTACTTATACCAAAGTACAAATTTAAGGTATATAAGTGACTGTTTAGAAATATAAATGAAGACTCAAGGGCATTAAACTTTTTTGGTATTTTCTTTTATAAACCTTTTTTGGATCCCCAAAAGAAATAATATTCTTCGTATATTTCTAAATATAAACCTTTTTTGGATCCCCAAAAGAAATAATATTCTTCGTATATTTCTAAACCAGTTTCGAATGAATGAATTTATTACCATGTTATACTTTTGTACATAAATTTATTTTAGACTGTAAATTGTGATAATCTTTGTTTAAATAAAAATTTGAAACGTTTATAGCATTTTTATTGCCTATCCTATCCCATCTATTTTACCTATAACTATTTTTTAATTATCATCGATAAAATTAAAAAAAACTGTTTGCTACAACTCTAACAATAACTTTTTGAGTTATTTACCTACTTAAGGCGAATTTACATCAAACGGGCGAATGCTCATTCTAACCCCACTATGTAAATCGGTGACGTAGTATTGCCTTACCAAAAGGTAGTCAAAAACTTAGGTGTTCTGTTTGATCAAACGTTGTCCTGGTCTAATCATATCCAGGAATTGAGCCGTAGGATTTATGCCGCTTCCGCAACGCTCCGAAGGCTTCGTAACTTTTTGCCCATTCCCACTAAAATTATGCTAGCACAATCTCTTCTACTTCCTATTCTTGATTACGCTGATGCATGTTTTCCTGATTTATCAGTAGAGCTAACTGATAAACTTGAGCGACTCCAAAATTTTTGTATTAGGTTTATTTTCGGCCTTCGAAAATACGATCACGTTTCTATCTACAGAAAAAAGCTCAAGTGGCTCCCCATCCGTTTTCGCCGGAATCTCCATTTGTTGCAATTACTGTTCCGTATCCTTTTTGATCCTTCTGCTCCTATTTATCTCAAAAACAATTTTTGCTTCCTGCACAATGAAAACTATTATCTTCGCTCGGCTGATAGACTCACCTTGAGTGTTCCTGTTCGACGTACTCACTTCCTTACTAAATCGTATGTTGCCACTGCTGTCAATCTTTGGAATTCTTTGCCACTACCTATTAGACAAGCTAAAAATATATCTTCATTTAAAAACCTTTTGCGACGACATTTTCTCACTACTGCTTTCAACTCGGCACATTAACTATGTATTTACATATTATTATCTATACAGTATACACAGATATGTATATGTATGTATTTATAGTATTTTATATTTGTTTTATGTAGTATGCATGTATTTATTAATTTGTACCATGTATATAATTTATAGTTATATAAGTAAATTGTATATATTATTAATAAAAATATAATTGTGTATATTCGAGTGTAGTATATTCATCTATATTTATCTTTATTTATACAGGGTGTCTCAAAAGAAAGTTTATATTTTGTGGATGAATAAAAAAAAAGTAAGCGGTGTATTGAAAAAATGTTTATTAATTATTAAAGTGCATAATATGGGAATTTATTTCTTAAAAATAATATCGTCCAAATGCAGTCCATTGCGTTCACGGCACTCATTTAATCGAACAGTAAAATTACAGTATTTATGACAGCTCGGCAGGTAGACACAGTGATGGCTGCCATTTCGTGCTGGATATTTTCTTTTAAATGCTCTAGAGAAGTTGGTTTGTTGGCATACACTTTAGATTTAAGATACCCCCACAAGAAAAAGTCCATGGGAGTTAAATCAGGGCTGCGTGGAGGCCAATTTATATCACCTCTCCTAGAGATCAATTTTCCCGGATATATCTACCTGTATATCTATTTTAATTATTATTATTTATTTATTTATCTTGTTTTTTTTTTGTTCCTTGCTTTTTTTCTTTTACCTACCATCGTAATTTCAGTAAGCTTGTTACCTTTTTCCCAGGTTGCCTGGAAGAGATCACTTCTAAGTGATAAGGCCGCCTAATAAACTATACTGTTTTTTGTTTTGTATATTAGCAATAAGTTTTCTATGTATAGTTTTATTGAAGAGTAAATAAATAAATAAAATAAATAAATAAAATTATTTTAGTGTAAACAGGCGTAGAGCAGTCTTTGGTTGTTCTTAGTACGTTTGAAAAGATTCTATGCAATGTTCTTATATTGAACAACACTGAATACGAGATTTCGTTTACACTAAAAGGTTACCTCGTAAGGAACTGTTTGAAATATGTAATAGTGAAATTTTGTTTTCTAAAATAATATCACGAAAAAATGCTCTTGCTCTTGCTTCAGCTCTATGTTCGTTAGATGTAAATGCACCGTTAGATCTAGTTTAGACTTGTGCAATGTCTTAATCAGATGATTTCTTACAATTAAATCTCAAAAAAAAAAACAACTAATATAAAAAATAAACGTTTATTAACACCTTATTTACATACATTTAATTATACAAACAGTCTGAATCTTATCAAAACGTATTATTAGATAAAGTCGAGATTTCTATATTTAATTTGTAAAAGAATATTTCCTTTGACATGGTGATTTGTTAGTGAAGAAAAAGATACCTATTTTACGAGTCGTAGGTTCGACTCTTGTCAGGAAAAGGGAAAAAATCTTGATTTTGGTCTATGGGGCTCGATAGACACTTAAATTATAAAACAAGTCAATGATAAAATATACATACATGTTTCGATAAACTTTGGCTGAAAGCAGACCCTAAGAAAAAGCTTGATAAGTTTGTTAAAAAGAAAGCTATTAAATTTTAAGACACAAATAAAATAAAATTAAAATACCTTAGTAAGGCACATTTAGTTGCAACCCTATAAATTTAACATATGAAGTAGAAAATTTCACTGTAGTGCATCTTTTTTAAAAATAAATGAAAAACCGCATTTGTAGCAAGTAATACCAATTTTGTATAATTTTACTTGAATAATAAAATTTCGTTCATTCGTTCCCATTCTCCTCAACACTTGACATTGAATGGAAAAGATTAAGAAGATAAAAAACCTTGTTATAAATATTATAGGACATTATTACACAAATCGACCTAGTCCCACAGTAAGCTCAATTAAGGCTTGTTATTAACATTGAGGTATTATTATAGAGAGGACACCACGAACAAAATCTGTGTGACAAGCGCGGCGTCGAGGGGGGGGGGAGTGAGTCATACACTTTATAGATATTCTGCCTCTTATTACTTATCAATTAAAACCCATCAATGTAACAAATAAATATTGGTTTGAGACGATTGACTCTAACTCGTGTTACAAAATAGTGTAGTAGCGATGTCCTCTCTAGTACGTAGTACATAGTAAGTCAATGGTTATTAACCACTCAACGGTCGGGCGCTCAAAACATCCTTACCCACTTAACGGTTCAACGCCTCCTGGCGGCAACTATTTTGACCTGCTCGAATGGTTCTATGCTCCCTGGAGGCAAGCACGCTGTTTTAAATATGTCCTTTTAAATACACCAAACTCTTCCTGTCCCTGTCCAACTTATACAAATTGTAATCTACACATCCCATTCTAACTATATTCGAAGAATTATGGTCAAGTTCAATACAATTTTGTCGCGTTATGTTAGTTTGAAGTTCGTAGTCTTGGGAGCCGGTTGCGCCACACGGGTCGGCAACGGTTTTAATTGAGTTCGTGAAATAATACAAGACAATTTAGTAAAAAAGTGGCGTTAAACGATGGACCGGTAAGTAAACATTTATTGTTTTATAGTGTGATTACTGTAACAGCAAAGAATCATTCAAAATATACACCAGCACCGCGGGCTTCGCGCCAATCTAATCGTTTGCCGCGTATATATTTTCAGTTTTTAATAGGTTTTACACTATAAGTTTTACACTATACTACAAATTTTGAAAGATTATTTCATTATTTCAATAAAACCTTAACCATTATCACATTTCGACGCCCCCCGCGAATAATCCGGTAATCGTAAAAGTGTAAATGTTCAGGAAAAATAAAAAACCATTTTTCCTTAATAACTCCATTAAACAACAAGTATCAGAGACTTTTAATATCGCATATGGAAGCTAATTTTTTCAGCTATCTGGTTATTTCAATTCGTTATAATTTAGCTGGATGCATTTTACTATACTAGTGTAGGTCAAGCTCTGGTCAGTAATGTCACTTACGATATTGTTCGTGTAAATTTATATTTTCGACGGCAACAGTAAAATCTTGTTGCGCTAATATTCGTGTTATTTGTTTTGTATACTGAACATTTGTAAAAATCTATTATTTGGTTATTCGATTGTTTAACAGTAACGTACATTTTATTGTTATAACTATTACTGTTTATTCGAATAGTTTAGTTAAGTATTATTTGATGATTATTATAGTATATTTTATGAAATACAGGACATTTTAGTAAATGAAACAACTTTGGATTGTTTCACAAAACACGATAGTTATTATTATCATAAAAAATAGACACTGCACTGAAGACACGACTATTACACATGATTACACAATCATGAAAATTATACTATGGTCCTATTACAGTTAAAAATTTAATCAGAATCCTCATCAGAACCTCACAGAAGGCGAATCCGCCGTGACCAGTCAGTACTTGTGTGGTGTGGTGTGTGATGTTTATTTTCCCGACTACCTTGTATGCAGCAGCAGCGCTTGGGAAAAAGAGCTTCGTGACTCCGGCCGTTCCTCCTACATCGTATTTATTACATTCGCTGATCGTATCCTGTCTCAAAATACGCTTGACGAATGAAACAGGACACAGATCGTAATCCGGTTTCCTCCTCAACCCCAGAGCGGCCTCCTTGGCTAACTCGTCTGCCCGTTCGTTCCCCTTCAGCCCTGCGTGCTGTTAGTTTGTGGTGTATTTGTGTTTTTAAAAAAAACACAAAATTAGTAAAAATTATTTATTTTCACAACACAACTTTTATACACACACAATATATATATTTCACTTTACGATTCACAATATAGAACTTAACGAATTCTATAATATAGAATAGGGATTCGTCCCCTGCACCCCGCGCGGTTACTGGTACTGGTGCTCCTCTCAGGCTAAGCCGGTGAAACCGTAGCTTAGGTGGTTATGCGACCATTAAGAGAGAAGCCCCTAAACTAAGAAATCAACGCGTTATATACATACAATATTGCTGATACCGCGATATAGGCCGGTGGGGTTTATAGCCCAAGTCAGCAATATTGGACAATGTAACACAATGTAACAACAATGTAACACCTCCCTCCTTTAAAACGGAACATCCTACAATAAAAGGATGTGAGTAGAAATAGTAAACAAGAAATAGTAAATAAGAGGAGGTAGGGTATTGAAATTGAAACAAAATAATCTCGAAAGATCTAAAGTACTGAAATTGAAATTAAAGCAAAATTGAAATAGTAAATATAAAAGAAAAATAAAATTTGAATAATGATGTGGGGATGCAGAGAAGAATACGTGACACAAAAAAAAATAATCAAAATTTAATAAAATAATACAGAACAATAGTAATTTTATGATGTAGGAACTAGCATAATAATAAAAATAAAAACAACAATGTAGAATTGAAATAGCACAACATTTATATACAAGAATTGAAATGGCATAACATTAATTTACGATGTAGAAATTAAATCATTAATGTAAGATTTAGTAATAAAATTAAACAATTGAAATAAAACATTTTACAATTAAAACAATTTATGATTTAGAAATTAAAATAAGAATAACATTATTCTAGGATTTAGTAGTAAAAAATTGAAATAGTATAACATAAATTTACGATATAGAAATTGAATTAAGATAATATTAATCTAGGATTTAGTAATAAAATAAAAATAAATTGAAATAGTATAGCATCGACTTACGATTTAGAAATTGAATTAGGATAATAATAATCTAGGGTTTAGTAGTAAAATAAAATAAAAAATTTGAAATAGTAATAACACATCGATATTGGGTCTAGAAATAAGATTTAGAAATTAATATAAGCTAACATTTATATAAGAAATAGGAATAAAAATTAAGGCACATAAAAATAATATGAAACTGGATGTAACAAGATTTAGAATGGCAATACAATGATATTTAATTAAATTCTAAATTTCTCCTTATAGATCTAGGAGAAGAAGAGTCATCAGATACTTCATTCATTTCAAAATGTGTTGTTCTTGATCTGTGCTCTATGGCTGTTGTCGATCTTGTATGAACACGATTGAAGATTTGTACACAACAATTAGAATTTTGTCGACTTCGAGAATTACAGAAACAGCGATAAAGTTTATATGAAATGAATGAAAATACTGTTATTGATAATAAGGTAGTTATAATGCTAAAGTAATAGCCGTAACGAATGTGATACGGTTGGTTTTCTATCTTTGTTAATTCGTCGCTATTCTGATCTAATCTATGAGAAACATATTGTAAAGAATCGAGATTGATGTGAGATAACTTTATATGAGTAAGATGAGGGATGCTGTTATTGATTCTAGTTTTGGAACAGCAATCATCTTCTATAATATTAAAAGTAGGAGTTTGTATATGAATTTTAAGTTCAAATTCACTAGAAGGCGTGAATTGTAATAATTTATGAAATGCTTTACAATTTTTAGGCACTTTAAGAATACCGGATCCAACTATATCATAATCGTTAATAATATCATCACAATTCATTGTTAACTTAGAAATATTTGATTGTACATATATCCATCTATTATTACTAATTTTCTGCCATATATCTATACTACCAAGAATTAATTTATAGTCACAATTAGTGGGGAGTTCATGAATGTACTCTGTAAGGATAGACACTTCACACGTGGGGTTAGAAACACTGGACTCAATATTACTGAGTTTACACACATAAGATTTGCTCGTTATCACTTTACACTCACTTAGATTGTCAAACGCAAAGTAAGTTAACTTGTCCGTGGTTATTGCCAAGTATTTAGCGTTAGGTTTTATCATTGCAAAAGAGTGCGGGTTATTGATGTCATGAGGAGTTGGTAGAGCGTAGACATGAAATAGATTGTACTCTGTAAGTGTAACTAAAGGAATCTTAACAACAAAAATAAGCTTACTGTCGCTCATAAATGAGGAAATGTCGGCAATATCAAGAAGGACGTGTATATTATTTAATGCGATAGGTACTGGAAAGTTGACATTAATTTTATTTAAGCTAGATGTTAATTCTTGAAAAAGTTGAACTGGACTTAAAATCGAAGGATGAACTACATTCAATTTGCCAAAAAGAATAGCATCAAGTAAGTTTCTAAGATTGGAATTTAAAATCATAAGGGAACTTTCGAGAGCACTAAACGTCATAGCGAGATGAGAATTGACTTGGAGTTTATTTGTATTCTCAGAAACTGATTCGAATATTTTGTTTAGCTTTTCCATATTTTCATTTAAAGTTAGTTCATTGTCATTGAGTCTGTGAATAGTTTGATTAAATGTGGAAATAGTAGAAGAGACGGTATGTATTCATCAAAGTTGCCAAGTGTCTTTGAATAGTCTTAGATGATGTCATGATTCCTGGCGCGATGGCCCTGGAAGAGAATTTTCATGAGCTAGTTTAATTTCGTCAACGTGAAATCTAGTATGTTTGCGATTGATAAGAATAGTAACGTTGTTGTTGTTATGAATTTTGACGATTCTGTACGGGCCTTTCCAGATGGGAGACAGTGCTTTACGTAACCTATGATGATGTTTGATATATACCATATCCCCGACATTATAAGACACTACTCGTGAATGCTTATCATAATACTGTTTCGATCTTTCTTTACTTCTAAGAATATTTTCACGAGCTAAGTTTCGAGATATAGAAAATTTATGCTTAAGTGTTTTAATATAGTCAGGATAAGTAAAGTCAGGTGAAATGTCATAAATTGAACTTGGAATATGAGGCTTGCAACCAAATAAAAGTTCGTGAGGAGTAAAGTTAGTGGATGAATGGACAGCGGAGTTATAAGATATTAGAGCGGTAGGAAGATATTTATGCCAGTCATCTTGATTTTCACTAACATATGATTTGAGATATTCTTTGAGAGTTGCATGACTCCGTTCGAGAGCACCATTAGTTTGCGGATGATACGGAGAAGAAAAGAGATGTTTAATCTTAAAAAGGGAAACAACATTTTTATAAACTTCAGCGATAAAATGGACACCTTGATCAGACAAAATCGTCTTAGGAATACCGAAATGAGAGATAAACTGAATAAGACATTGAGATGTTTGTTCTGCCGTAGAATTCTTTATAGGATACGCCATAGAATACTTAGTTAAATCGTCTTGAAAAGTGACAATGTAGCGATAATTCTCAGGACCAGATTCTGGTAATGGACCAACGATGTCAGTCGCAATTCTCTGAAGAGGCTCATGGGAAGTAGAAGTTATTTCCATGGGAGCACGATTAGTAGCACGTAACGCTTTGTTTTGTTGACATTGAGGGCAATTTCTAACATAAGACTCGATTTCGGATCTCATATTTTTCCAGTAATATAGTTCTTTCAATTTACTATACATGCGTGCAAAACCAGAATGTCCGCCTACAGGTGAGTCATGATTGTCTTTTAGGATAGTTGGGACTTCAGTAGGGGTAGGATAGATCATTTTGTTATGATAAATATTAATCTTAATTCCAGTTTGATTAAAAACGTAAATAATCATCTCATAAATTAATGGAAATCTTAGTTTGTCAAAAGGATTTGAGAAATCAGATATAGAAATTTCTTTTACATTAGGATGATATATAACTAATTGTTTACGTAATTCTTTTAAGACTAAAAATATATATTTATAAGATGCAGATTCAAAATGATGGACTTTTGTAAAAAGATGGAAGTAAATCTTGTTATTAACTGTTGAAATTTTGATTTTATGCAGTTCCTTTTCTGATAGTATAAAGGACTGTTTGTCATCTAATAATTCTAAGATATCATTGCAATAAGGGTTTGAGTCATCTAGATCGATTGATGTTGGATAAGCTATAACTGAACAAGTTGTCTTTAAAAGATTTTCATTATGTTCAACAACTTCGGTATCACACATTGTGGGACTAGAACGGTTTCTAATAAAGGATTTATAGGATAGGTTGGTGATAAGTCTTGTACCGTCAGTGTCGTTGATGTCGTTAATAGCGTTAATAGGAGGTCGAGATAAGGCATCAGCGTTGGAATTTACTCTACCAGGTTTGTAAATAATTTCGTAATCATATTCTTCTAACTTTAATCTCCAGCGCACCAGTTTACTGCTGGGATCTTTGCAATTAAAAAGCCAGACTAATGGGCGATGGTCGGTGACAATTTTGAATTTCCGACCGTAAAGATAGGGTCTGGTTTTAACACCAAAAAGAATTCCTAATAGTTCTTTCTCAGTTGTAATGTAATTACCTTCGGCTTTGTTAAGTGTTCTAGAGGCATATGCGATTGGGAGATCTTTACCAATATCACCTTGAGATAAGATTGCGCCTAATGCATAATTAGAAGCATCTGTGGTGAGTATAAAATCTTTAGAAAAATCAGGATATTGGAGAATGGGAGCATTAGTCAACATGGATTTCTGCCCTGATAACAAAGAATGCAGTAATCGACATTTTTGGGATTTTTACTTTTTGCAAGAAATGGGATCCCAAGGGGTTTATTAACATGAAAAAAAAATAATTTCATAAAAAAAGTACCCGGAAGTATGTTTTTTAGCTAACGATTTTTGCAGTACTTACATGAAAACTATATCAATGATAAGAAAAAGCGCCGTATTAAACATGTGCTAAAAAAGAATGCAGTTCTTGTTAAGATACCCTAAAACAAAGTGCAGTAATAGCCATTACTGTAACATTTTATTCCAATGTCTGTAGATCAATTGCTACGTCAAAACGCAGTTCTCCACATTACTGCATTTGTGTGTAGTAAAAGTTCGCGAGATCGTAACCGTACGATACAGTGCTGCGTTTTGTTGAAGCAAATCAGTGCTTCGTCGTCATATTAGTGGAGTGCCTGGAGCATTAAAAACCGTATAACCTCGGATTAGAGTAATTATAGTGAATGAATTAATATGATCGAAGTGGGATATTGTTTTTTAAACTATAAATTGCAATGTTTAACCAAATTTTTTTTGTGCACTCCATTGTTTCGTTGTTTAAAAAAAAAATGTTATGAAAAATTAATGTTTGACCATATATTTTCACTTTAAACAGTATTTCTTTTTTTTTTTATTCGAGTAGACATATAGGAATATTTTTCAAAGATATCTGTGTATAAAAATAGCAGTAGGGATCTCGAACAGATAGAAAAACGTGGAGGGAAGAGCGGAGCCACAACTGCTATGTACAATGGAATTTCTCGGCCGGTTTAATTATAAATTAAACGTACTCTATAATTGAGTACATTTAAAAAAATAAGGTAATTAATTACGACTAATGAAAAGAAAAAAAAATATTAGTACCAAATTTGTTTATTTAATATATTACAATTACCAACTTTGTTGCCTACATCAAATATTTAGTTGAAATGATAATATCATCGTGAAAGCGTTCTATTAGTCGTTTTTTAATAGTTTTTTCTACCGGGATATGCTCTGTAGTTATGACGTTTTTCAACTTTTGCATGGTAAATTGGCAATCATCATTCTCTTCTATGTGGGTACTTGTATATTTGCTCCATTGCTGCATCTACTTAGATTAATTTTCTTTTCAACATTATTGAGATGAATTGAATTTTTCAGCAAATTATAATAATCCGAATGATATTTTGCTGCAAGTGTCTCTAAGTAGGTTATACCAGAAATCCTTTTCTGGATATCTCGATAATAATCGGATTTCTGGACGGCTATAAAATTCGTGATGGATTCATTCAAAGTTGAAGTGTTGATGTATGAAATCTGACTACGCCGGCATTTTTTTGTATGGAGATACTAAAAAGACCTCGTCTACTCGAGAGAATGCCGCAATTTGGACGAATTAACCCGGAAATTGAGAGTAGCAGAAGAAACCATTAAAATAATAAAAGGGTATTCAGACGTTTAAAAGACAACTTTTTCCGGTGATGTTGCACTTGCAGTGAGCAACAGGGGGGGTCATTTTGAAAATTTATTGTAATTAAACACCTTGTAATTGGTTTTATGTTGTTTGCATTAAAATTTTGCATTTACCACTTTCAGATTTCAATTTTTCGATTGAAGTCTTATGAATAATAAAATGAAATTTTCAGGGTAGCTACCTCATAGATAGAGTAAGTTTTTAAAAAGCCAAACGGATATTTTTTATGTGATTTTATTTTTTACGGGCCCTTGAAGTTATGAACATACTGGGTAATTTTGTCTTTCTTGGCATTAAATTCTTTTTTTTATTCCATTCGAAGATCTAACCATAGTAAATGTTACTATACTGAATTAGCCTATCTTTCAGCTTAGCACACAAAAAAAAATCAAGCATTTACCGCCATAATTCACGTCACCATAAAACAAAATCTCTACGTACTCGGCGATAGGTGAAAATTTGAAAAAAAACATCATAACTCCGAAAATACGAAAAATCGCATAATATACATGGGGGTGATTCGGATAGCCCTTCATGTCCTCTACCTCCCAGCTTCAGTATATCACTACTTCTTGGGACACCCTCTATGGTCAAACATGAATTTTTCACAATAATTTGTTTAAACAATGAAACAATGGAGTGCACAAAAAAAATTGGGTAAACATTGCAATTTATAGTTTAAAAAACAATATCCCACATCGATCATAATAATTCATTCACTATAACTCTAATCCGAGGTGAAGACCCCCAGGCACTATATTATATAGTAATTTGGATATTTCTCGTTTTATTTTTAAAAATTTATTATGGCCATTTTACTCATTAGGTTAAGTACTTTCAATATCAGTTAATAGTTTTTTGATATCTGCCCCCCTATGCAAGTGGCTTTCTGTCAGCGTAGCGTTCAATAGAATAGACTACGAATGTATGAGATTGACGTAAGCTGTAGATACGTTTATCTACAGCCTACGTCAATCTCATACATTCGTGGTCTATTCTATTGAACGCTACGCTAACAGAAAGCCACTTGCATAGGGGGGCTGTAATAGTTACGGAATAATCGCCTGTGCACACTTAACGATTACACCCTGTATACATGTCAGTTTAACTGACGTTAAAATAAATGTTGTCTTAATAAAACTTAATTTTCTTCTACAAATTGTTTAATTTTGATATCCCCGCAGTAGGTTTCAACCGTAGAGCATTTTTTTAAATCTGTGTAAAAGTGAGAAGATATTATGTGTACATCTACTTAGCCCCGGACATTAAAAACCTGTATTAAATACTAAACTATAACGCAGTAATCAACATGCGCTAGAACATAATGCAGTAATGAGCGCAAGTACTGTATTTAGACTTAGTGTCCTGTGATTTTCACATGTCCTGATGCTAAACCTAAACGCAATAATACGCATTATTAATGGATATACTAATTTATGAAATATAAGATAATTATCTTTGTAAAGCTTGTATTTTTTCCAATTTTATTGATAGATTTCAAGGGCTATAAAATATAAACATCTTCCTCAAATATGTAAAAATGTCTTTCCCGCGTTTATCTCAAAACCGCCATTTTGCGATTACTGCATTCTTAGTTATCACGGCAGATTTAAGGGATTCAAATGCTTGAGTTTGGGATTGAGACCAATTGAAATCAACATCTTTTCGAAGTAAGGAAGTAAGTGGCTTTGTGATTTTGGAAAAGTCTTTAATAAACTTTCGATAATAGCCTACAAGGCCGAGAAAGGATTTTATATCTTTAGGATTTTTAGGAATAGGATATGAGATAACAGCTTTTACTTTATCGGGATTAGGAGATACACCTTTATCAGTAATAGTATGACCGAGATAAGCGACTTCACGACGAAGAAATTCGCACTTATCTGGTTGCAACTTTAGATTATGTTTTCTAAGTGCTTCGAATATGAGTCGGAGTTTGTGGATATGGGAAGACAGATCGTGGCTGTAAATTATGACGTCATCTAAATAAATAAAGCAGTGGAGACCTTGAAGACCAGAGAGGACTTGGTTCATTAACCTTTGAAATGTAGCAGGAGCATTTTTTAAACCAAATGGCATTCTTGTGTATTCAAAATGACCATTGGGAACTGAAAAGGCTGTTTTTGCAGCGTCGCTATCACTCATACATATCTGGTGGAATCCAGATGCTAAGTCCAGGGTACTGAAGTATTTGCTATGTCCTAATTGGTCAAGAATATCAGTTATATTAGGAATAGGATAGGCGTCACCGATTGTAATGTCATTGAGTTTCCTGTAATCAATTACGATGCGCCATTTCTTTTGGCCAGAAGCATCTTGCTTCTTAGGAACTACCCAGATGGGTGAAGACCAGGGAGAATTAGAAGGCCTAATGATTTTTTGATTAAGCATTTTGTTAATTTGATTATTAACTTCCTCTTTGTGGCATTCAGGGTATCTATATGTTTTTACATGAATGGGTTGAGAGCTAGTAGTTTTGATCTCATGCTTAAGAGTATTTGTACAAGTTAAAGCATCACCTTCAAGATAAAACAGATCAGAAAATTCGGTACACAGATCAAAAAGAGCTCGAGTTTCCTCAGGATTAAGATGTGATGATCTTATTTGTTCATGCACCCTATTTACTCTCTCTAAAGATGTTTCAGAAACCACATTCGTGTTTGAAATTTGGAATTGATCAATTAAATCACAGGGATTCAACTCAACTGAAATTGACTTAATTATAACGTCAGAGCTAGTAGTATTCAGGACAGACACATTAACGTGATTATTACTTTTAAGTGAAACTAGACAACCGGAGATGAAAATTCCATTCTGAATTTCGGTTTTTTCTACGAAACCAGTGGTTACTTTAGGGTTTGTGACATTACACTCAATAATCATTTCGGATCGAGCCGGAACAGTGTATTCAGGTTTGGTAAAGTGGAGAGGAATTGAGTAATTATCTATCTTCAGGATATTGGTCTCATAATCGATTTTAGCATTTTTAGACTTAAGAAAATCATTGCCAATAATTCCATCAAAATTAATATCAATAGAATCAGGAATTAAATTAAAATCAGCGATAATAGAATGATCTGGGAATTTAAAATCGAATTTAATTTGACCAAGACTTTCAGTATACTCAGATTGTTTATCGATACCTTTGAATTTTATAATTTTAGGTATCAATTCAGGTTCATATTGCAAAGATGATTTTTTCAAAAGTGAAATAGCTGCACCAGAATCAACAAGAAGTACTAAAGCCTTGTCTGAGTATGAGGATTTAACATAAACATGAGGTAAGTGAATTTTACTATTATAATTAATTTCATAAATAGCTTCAAAAGATTCTGAATTAGTACTGTTCTGAGTTACTCTATTTCGAAAATTAGGAGTAGAATTGCAAGTTGTCTTAACTGAATTATTAGACCGATAACCTTTCGATATAGGAGGATTAGGAAATGTAGAATAGGAAGATTTAGTACGGGACTTTTTTGTGTTAAATGATTTAGAAGTTACATTTGACTTAGGAGATTGAATTGATATACGAGATTGAGTAGATTTACGAGATTTAGTAGATATACGAGATTGAGACGATTGAGTCGATATGGGAGATTGAGTCGATATAGTAGATTGAGGCGATTGAGCCGATATAGTAGATTGAGGCGATTGAGCCGATATAGTAGATTGAGACGATTGAGTCGATATAGTAGATTGAGACGATTGAGTCGATATAGTAGATTGAGGCGATTGAGCCGATATAGTAGGTTGAGACGATTGAGTCGATATAGTAGATTGAGACGATATAGGAGATTGAGTCGATATAGGAGATTGAGACGATTGAGCCGATATAGGAGATTGAGACGATATAGGAGATTGAGACGATATAGGAGATTGAGTCGATATAGGAGATTGAGTCGATATAGGAGATTGAGTCGATATAGGAGATTGAGCCGATATAGTAGATTGAGCCGATATAGGAGATTGAGCCGTAAAATAAGATTTAGTATAAGATAAGTCATAAGTCACGTCGGTTTGAGTCGATGATTCCGTACGACGCGGAAACGGAATCCTTCTTAGTTTAAAAACGAGTCATTGCTATTATTACTATCTTCACAAATCTCATGAACTTTATGTTCAGAGTGATTTGGTTGAAATTGTCGCCGAGAATTGTTATACTGGCGCTTACGACATTCCGTAATATTATGGCCTGCATGCTTACAATATCTACAAATTTGAGAATTAGAAAATGGTGCAGTAGTATTTGAGCTAGTATTTGCATCATGCGAAACAGTGTGAATATTACGTCGACGATTGAGGAAACAGGACCTTTCTGAGTGACCTAGTTTCCCACAAGAACTACATTTGGGCCTCTGTTCAGTAGTCTTTGATGACTGAACGTAATTGTGCAATTTTTCTTCTTGCACCGCGAGATTTATAGCATCGCATAATGTCGTAGGGTTACGACATCGAACAATTGTGGAAATATAGGACGGCAACCCTAACAAAAAGGTATGTAAAGCAAGGTCTTCCGTGCTAGCTATGCGCCCTTTTAATTCGTCTGGATTTTTAGTTGAATGCGCGATATCAGTCTGTAGTCGAGTAAGGAATGTCTCCAGTCGTAAGCTATATTGCGAAACAGTTTCAGTTTGTTTTTGTTTGCAATTCTGAAGGTCTAACAAAAGGTGATCTCTGTGTTTAGTCTCACCGAAAGTGGCCTTTAAAAATAATTTTAAGTCCTGCCAACTATCAAAAATTTTCAGTGAACACGCTAATTCAGCTTTTCCCTCTAACTGTGATATAATAAAACGATATAGTATGTCTTTCTGCCTACTGGATGCAAGGCTTATTGCGCTCTCGCAATTCTTAATAAACGACGATAATTTTTGTCTATCGCCGTCGAAAGGTTTTATAAATTTAAGTAAGACATTAAGAGGAATATTTTCGGTTTCAGACATAACGGAACACTCAGACTTAATCTCGTTTTTGGACATCTTTTACAATGATAAAATATATTATAACGTAATAAAATAAATGGCAATAAAAAGTAACGAAACACTCACAGGAATGCGGCGATGACGACACGCAGCGACATATGACACCCTATTGTGTATTGTGTCGGTGGCGCGATGTATTCTTGTTACCGGGCTTCGTAATACACCGGTATAATAGCCTTTATGACTCGATGGCGAGCTATGAGGCTTGATGATGGTTGGCTGGCTAGCTGGCTGGCTAGCTGGCTAGCTGGCTGGTTGGCTGGCTGGCTCGGTGGCTGGCTGGCTGACTCGGTGCCTGATAGTGAATCAGACACAGTGGAGTCGTGGCAGCGACGGCAGCAGCTGGTAGCGGCGGAGGTACAGGTGCCGGGCAGTGAACCCTCGGCACAGGGAGAATCCTTCTTCAATTGGCAGCGGGCGGTACTAGTACCCTCGTGAAGGGCGTCGTAGTGGGCCCACCGTGTGTGAATCAGGTCGACCTTGTCAGGGTATGGGCGACCAAGGGATGAAAAATCCCCTTTACTTCTGACACCAATGTTAGTTTGTGGTGTATTTGTGTTTAAAAAAAAAACACAAAATTAGTAAAAATTATTTATTTTCACAACACAACTTTTATACACACACAATATATATATTTCACTTTACGATTCACAATATAGAACTTAACGAATTCTATAATATAGAATAGGGATTCGTCCCCTGCACCCCGCGCGGTTACTGGTACTGGTGCTCCTCTCAGGCTAAGCCGGTGAAACCGTAGCTTAGGTGGTTATGCGACCATTAAGAGAGAAGCCCCTAAACTAAGAAATCAACGCGTTATATACATACAATATTGCTGATACCGCGATATAGGCCGGTGGGGTTTATAGCCCAAGTCAGCAATATTGGACAATGTAACACAATGTAACAACAATGTAACAGTGCGCCTTAATCCAAAACAGGGAGACCTCCCGCCTCTGCAATGCAGCTTTTCGGAGGGCCGCCCGTGTTTGCACAGCCAGGGGATGAAGGGAACTCAGGGTAACCGCCTGGAGCGCCGATCTGGAGTCGCTGAGGACACCGCCCTTTGCCGCTCCACTCTTGCAGGCTATGTCTACTGCTCTTTTGAGCGCTAGGAGCTCAGCCTGATAGACGGTACAATACGGTGGCAACGCAAGCTTAATGGCCTTTGTCTCGGCCTCACCTTTCCATACGGAAAGGGCGGCTCCGACTCGACCCTCAATCTTGCTGCCGTCCGTATAGACCCTGTGGACGTGGCTGTTAACCACGTCGGCATAGGTGTCCTCATCTATCAAGCCGAACCCCAGCTCGCGGGTGCCATTCGTTCCACCTCCCTGTATCTCAACACCGCCGGTTGCGACACACCCCTCTTGATCTCATAGCCTCGAAGCTTCGAGTATCCTGAGGTCAAGAGGGAGAATCCATAAAATCCAGAAAGCATCGCAGAGTTCAGGGAGACAGTCCGATATGCTCTGCAGATCTTATGGGCAAAACCCCGTTGAACGGTGTTAAGCCTCTTTTGGACCCCCATCTTTTCCGCTGTGGGTGCCCACGCTGCTGATGCATACCTACAAGATAGTCGGTTCTATAACTGCGATATATATAGTCTTAACTACTTGGGGGTTAAGCCCCCAACTTACTCTAGCTGCTCTTGCTAATAGCTTATAACGGGCGATTGCCTTTTTGCAAACGCTCCCGACATGGGCGTTGAATGTCAGGAAGCCATCAATAGTAAGGCCCAGTATCTTAATACTTTCGAAAAATTGGATGTCCACACTCCCCATTACAAGTCGTGGCCTGTCAAATTTTAATTTTCGTGTCGAGAGCAGGGCACATGTCTTGTGTGGCGCGATTTTAGTTTATTTCTGACACCCCATTCGTTAATTTTCCTCAATGTGCAGTTTGCCTTCGTCTCTACTTCTAAAGCAGTATCTCCATCAAACACTAGCACAATGTCGTCGGCAAAAGCCTGACAAAACACATCCATCTCCTCTAACATCCACAGCAGAGGATCCAGCAAGAGGTCCCACAGGAGCGGCCCACCTATGGAACCCTGCACGCACCCCTTGTTGGTCTCTCTACTCACTTCCACACTCGCATACCTAACTTTCACACCTCTTCCACTCAGGTATCTGCTGATCACCCGCCTTACGTTCCCCGGACACCCAACTTCGGCCAACCGCACCTTTATGGCTGGCCACCAGGCGCTGTCGAAAGCTCCCTCTATGTCCAGAGATACCACAACAGAAATCATCTTCTCCTCTCCCTTATTTGTGATGTGGCTCACTAGTCTATAGAGGGCGTCCTCGGTGCTCCTCTGTGGCATGAAGCCATACTGATGGGGGCTTATTTTGGGCAGCAGGTAGAACCTGAGTCGGACGACCAGCATTTAATAAAGATGAAGATGAAGGTTTCGGTGTGGTCTATTCTGATGCCTGCTTCGTTTATCTATCAAACTTTCATCTCTTTTAATTTTTTCTAAGGCCGTGTAAATCATTTGCTCAGTAATAGAAAGAGTGTTTAAAAAAATACCTTGCATACTTGCACTCCATAATGAATGTAGCTGGAAATCGATTTCTTAATAAAACCCCGAATAAGCCTGCACTAGCACTTACTTAAATAATGTAGAAAACTATTTACCTGAATAATATCGTAACAATGTTTACTGTCAAATCATATTGATATTATTTTTCGTAAAGATCTAAAACCATATTATTCGTTTAAAATACATTTTAATTTTATTTTATGGAATATACGCGTAGTTTTTCATATCTTCGTAAATAAAGATAGAAAAATTCTGAAAAAAAATTACATGGTGTATTTTAACTTCTAGATGCCGAAAAACGCATAACATGAAGAACCCCGTAATAGGTCATTACCGGATTATTCGCGGGGGACGTCGATTTTTATACATATTTTGATATTTTTTACCTTGAAATATATGAGAATATATTTGCTTGTCTCTGAGAGGCAATGAACCATTGCGTAGTTCGAACAGAGTTGGAAAATATGGATACGACTTTTGTGCTAAGATTTGTTTCATCTAAGATTCTACAAAACGGTGTTTTTTTTATATTCATGTAATTGTTTATTTATTTTTGTTTTAAGGATTTTTGAATTTTTTTTTTTTTACTCTATTTTATTTATTTATTTAACACTTTATTAGTTGTACAATCAGGAAAACCTTAAAATTACTTACAGCTAAAAAACAGAGTACAACTAACTTGGCGGCCTTATCACTACGTAGTGATCTCTTCCAGGCAACCACGGTAAAAGGTAACGAGCAAAAAGGTACGCGGGACGAGAACAGAAAAAAAAATAATAATAGCAAGAAAAACCAAGAAAAAGAAGTTTTTTATCATACAAACATGTGTCTACATAAATTAATACATATCTAAATATATATAATATCATATACTTACATAAGGTAAAGCACCCAATGCTCGACAACAGTGTCGAACAATGGTGCCATTGTTCGACACTAAAAAACCAAACGCAAAAAAATAACACTAATAAACGTTTCCGAACGCACCAAAGCATTGAGCCATAGACAACTGTCACTAACTTGTCATTGTGGATGACATTTCCTACATTCGGCCATTTTGTACAAAATGGCGAAGGTGTAAATATCGACCGGCGGACAACTCTTTCGGAAATCCAGTTTTACTAGCGGAATCCTTAAGGAGGTGAGTAGCAAATATTGCACATAACTTATGTTTGGTTTGATTTACTTACCGAGATTGATAATTATTTATTTGATTGGAGCTGAAATTCAATACCTTTTAGTAGGTTTTTAGTAATGAGAGGTTAAGTTGAGATGCCAAAACACGCTTGTCGATCATTGGATATTTTTTCATCGCATTTTCTAATTATCGACAAATGTCGAAATATAAATTTTTCATAATATAAGCAGCTTGATTTGTAATTTAGCTAAGTGTTTCAAGCACTTTATAAAAAAACATCTTCCATCTAGATTGTCAAACTGTTTCCAATGATCGACAGCCGTGTCGATGATTGGGTATACCATACAATCCAATAATCGACATAAGTTTTTTTTTGGCAGAAATGGCGCCTAAAAAAAATTACACGCCTGCACAAATGGCTCAGGGAATAGAAGCGGTCAAAAAAGGCGAAAAAATTGCAACTGCAGCAAACAAGTATGGTGTGCCCAGGATTACCCTATATGACAAAATTTCGGGTAAAACTCCAGTCGAGTGTTCTATGGGTCCTAGTACCTATTTGTCTACAGAAGCAGAAAACCTTTTAGAAAAATGGGTAATTGGCATGGCGGGAAAACACATTCCCATTACAAGAGACGAATTGCTTGACAGTGTGCAACGCATTATTATGGACCAGAAGATAAAACCGCCTTTTACTGGCGATAGGCCAGGCAAGAAATGGTATAATCTTTTTCTAAAAAGACATCCTGCATTGTCTGAGCGAACAGCACAAAATTTAACAACGGCGCGAGATGCAGTAACGGAAGAAAATATAAAAATATGGTTTAAAGAAGTTGAATCATATATACAAGAAAACGATCTAAAAGAAGCTTCGGAAGACCCTCAAAGAATTTTTAATACGGACGAGAGCGCCTTCTATTTGTCCCCTAAAGCCGGGAAAGTTCTTGCAAGAAAAGGTGACAAACATGTCTACCAATCATCTGGAGACGATAAGGACAATTTGACAGTGTTGATTACCGGGAATGCAGCTGGACAATTGGCACCAACCATGGTAGTGTATGCCTATGAGAGAGTTCCATCTGCAATTTCATCTCCGTTTCCAAAATAATGGTCAATTGGACGCACAGCAAGTGGCTGGATGACCGGACCCGCCTTTTTCGAATATATCGCAAATAAGTTCAATCCTTGGTTGGTGGCGCAAAATATCAAGAAACCCGTTCTATTCTTCTTGGATGGCCATAGGTCACATCTAACCCTACATTTGTCGAATTTTTGTGCTGAAAACGGCATTGAGATCATAGCGTTATACCCAAACAGTACACATATTCTCCAACCAGTGGATCTCGCTGTATTCAGACCACTGAAAGTTTACTGGAGAAAAGCTGTCAAAGATTGGAGCACTTAGGACAAAATCTAAAAAAAGAAACTTTTGCTCCTGTCCTTAAAACAGCGTTGAAGTCAATAACTGAGAGCTCAGTTAAAAACGGATTTCGTGCTGGTGGGTTGTACCCTTTTGGTCCAGACTATGTCGATCTAACTAAAATAAAGTCTCGATCAACACCGCAAATTCCAAAAGAACAAATTACTTTTTTTAATTACCTGGAAAAAGAAATAGTGGCGAAGCTTGGGGCTGAAAAAATGCAGATGTTTAAAGAACTTTTCTATAAAAGCAGAGACGAATTAAACTCTCGTTTAAATGAGGAAGACCTTGAATAATAAAATACAGTTTTTATTCTTATAATTATTTTTTTATTTAACTTTTTACCTGCATGAACTGTTGATCATTGGATGACGATTAATAGAACTGTTGATTACTAGATGTCGGTCATTGGAACATGTTGATTACCGGGTGTCGATAAATGGATTTCTGCAGTCGAAGACTGGACCGAAAATAACATTTTTTTATTTTGAAATATCTCTTTATTTTTAAATACTTTACTTGTTTTTAATACAAAATATTATGCAAAGATACCCAAATTGTCTGCCAAAGCAACAAAGAATCATAAAATACCAACAAGAAACTAAATATTAATAAAAACGCTGTAAGAACCCCTTAAAGTGTCGATGATTGGGTGCTTTACCTTACATGTACAAAGATAATAAATATAAATCTACATAGACGCATAAATAAAATAAATAGGTAAATAAAATAAATAGGTAATAAATAAAATAAATAGGTATACATACAAATTATATATATACATAAATATTATATATTATATTCTGAAGGAAACACACCGATATTAAATAAAATACCTATATATATAAATGCCATGCATATCTATACATAAATACCACATATACTACTACATACATGTAAAATAATAAAAGAATGTTACTGATCCGGATCAACAGCGGAGAAAAGTGTTGTCTCACAAGATTTTTAAACCCCGAAGCGGTCTGGGCTTGCCGAATGTTTAATGGCAGAGAATTCCATAAATTCACGGAAATTGCTGCGAATGACTTGCCATAGAAATTTATGCGTCGGCATGGAACACGCAAGATAAGTCTGTCCTCAGAGCGAAGTGAATAGCTTTCATTGTGCAAGAAGGAAAAATTGGACTTGAGGTAGGAAGGAGCGGAGGGATTAAAAAGGATACGGAACAGTAGTTGCAAATAGTGTAGATCCCGGCGAAGTCGGATAGGGAGCCACTTGAGCTTTTTCCTGAAAGAAGAAACATGGTCATATTTTCGAAGGCCGAAAATAAATCTAATACAGAAATTTTGAAGACGCTCAAGTTTATCAAGATGCTCGGCTGTTAAATCAGGAAAACATGCATCAGCGTAATCAAGTATAGGAAGGAGAAGGGATTGCGCTAGCGTAATTTTAGTAGGAATAGGCAAGAAGTTACGAAGCCGCCGGAGCGTAGCAGAAGCAGCATATATCCTACGGCTTAGTTCCTGGATATGGAAAGACCAAGATAAAGTTTGGTCAAGCAACACACCTAAGTTTCTGACTACCGTTTTATAAGGCAAAGCAACGTCACCAATTTTAATGTTTGGCAAAATACCCCAGTCAATTTCCGAAATTAGGTAAGGACAAACTATGATAACATTGCTTTTAGCTGGGTTGATTTTCAGATCAAATTCGCTACACCAGTTAGTTATATTAGATAGTTCGAAATTAGAAGAATGTATTGCCTTAGGTAAGTCAGCAAGGGTGGACTGAGTATATATCTGTAAGTCGTCAGCATACATATGGTACAGAGACGTTAGCCGGGAACATAAGGAGTTAATGAAGATGGAGAAGAGGAGAGGAGACAGAACGCCGCCCTGAGGAACACCGGCAGAGACCGCACACCAAGATGAGTACTTAGTATCCACCAAGACACGCTGCCTCTTGGTTCTATTTTAATTGTTTTGTTTTCTTTAAGTTCTGAGACACCACGACGTCCACGCATCCGCGGTGGTAGAGGAAGGGGTAGGGTGCGAACGCGTGGTGGTAGAGGAAGAGGTTTAGTGCCAACGCTTAATGTAGGTGAAGAAGATGTGGGTGTTGCACGTGGTTTTGAAGGTGAAGAGATTCCCGCTCGCAGAGCTAGAGCGCGAACTCGAGGTGGAGGTAGAGGAATTACTCTAGTAGTTATTAATGTCACTTAAAATCTGCCACTAATTTGCATTACCAACTATGCTTTGACGTCTTTAACACATTCAGTAACTCAATCTCTCGCACAACACACACATACACACACACATAAATACTCACAAAAAGTTGTTTTGCAACTTTTTTAAAACACATAATTATTAAGTTTGTTTTGCCACTTTTTTCGTTTACTTTATGTTAGCTTTGCTTTTTATAGTTACGGGGGAGGTACGTAGCTTTCGCAGTGGAAGAGTAATTGTTGGACGAGGTCGTGCTAGAGGTGGTGGTGATATGCAGAGGCGGCTCGTGACAAAATTTTATGGGTGTTCACTTGAAATAAAACACTGAAAATACATGGTGTAAAGCAGTACAATTTATTAAAAAAATATGCTATTACGCGTAAAAGTTTTCACTTTATTTAAGGTGGAAAAGCAGCGCTCACTTTCGACCGAGGTCATCGGTATTGTACAATTAATTAATTTTAATAATTTAATACTTTCGACAAATCTGACTCCAGGTTGAACTCTATGAAGTGTTGCAGTAAAGCTATCGCACCATCAGCGTTATGGAAATCTTCCCTGCTGTAAATAACCACTAGCTCGTTTTTAAGTTTTGTGTTTTCTTAAAAATCATATGACTCACCGTAAGGTCAAGTTCAGGCCGTGGCGGTCCCTTAGCTTTCAATTCAAGCCGAATTTGTAACGTTTTAACACACTTTTTAATGAACGCCACATTATAATTGTTCATTTTAACACTCACAATTAATACTGATAACTACAGGCTATTTCAACACGTATCTTATGATTTTAATTAGAAAATTCCCGAATTTGCATTCGCGCGCGTGCATTGAAGTTGACTCGAGTGTTTGTTTGTATAGGAGTGGCAACGTCGCGCGCAATCGCTGTCCTGTGTACGGGCGCCCGGGCGGTAAAAACGAACCGGCAACGTTTGCGGGAGCGGCGCCCCGAATTTTGCTATTTTTCCATAGAAAATCTTCTGTTTCACGCGCAGGACACTGGCAAACTTTCTCTTTCACTCCTATTGGATTTCGTATTAGGAAATGTACTAAATATTTTTTCATTGGAGCGCAATCGTGAGCGCTCCGCTTCGCGCGTTACATAATACAGTATTATACAGGTGTATGGGATGATGGAATGATGGATATATTCATTGGTATTGACAGTAGTTTTTTACGATTACGATTGATTTTAAATAGTAATAATTAATATTAATAATGAAATTAAGGAGTATGATTTTATTATAATTATTTATGGGAGTTCACTGCACCAGCGCTCCTTAGGGCGAGCCGCCTCTGGTGATATGGATCCAGTTGCGAATGCTGAAAAGTATTTTTATGACACAATTTTATTGTTTTTTTAGAATATTCAGTTTTTTTCTACAACCATAATGAGTTTTTTTTATTTAAAGGTATTTCTTTGGTATTGTAACCAAAGACCGAGTAGTTGGGGTGCCAGAAGGCACTGCAATACATTTGCCACTGCATAAAAAACGACCACGGTCTTGGCACCCAGAAGTAGCGACTGTATCTAATACGGCTCCGCGGTCTCCACCTCCAAGCTTTCCAGCTCCAGTGACACCAACCCCTTCACCCTCACCAGCAGCGTAAGTAGCAATTTTTAGAATGATAGTTTAGTTAATAATCATTTTGTTCACAGTAAAACTTGTTTTCAGGTTCATAGATAACGAGATGTTGCCGCGGGTTTCTCTAACAAGTTCTCCTGCAGCAGTTCCTTCACCAGCAGCGTACGTAGAAGTGTTTAGAATGAATAATTTAGATAATAAACATCATGTTTACAGTTAACCTTATTTTCAGGTTCATAGATTATGAGATGTCGCCGCGGGTTTCTTTGACAAGTTCGCCTATAGTAGCTTTTGATGACAGTGAAAGAATGGAGGAGTCACAGTCAAGAAGTTCCTCGGTGACTTCCAAAGCTGCTGAGTAAGTCGCGAAAATGATTTTTAGTCTATTTACAGTCACAATGGCTGTTTATCCCAATTTTATATCTGGATTATCATTTTCAGGTCACGCCAGCATGATCATAATGTAACTTTAAAAAAAAGGAAACTGACTACGGATAAACCAATATCCCAATCAGCCAATGTTCTTCCCTTGCGGGAATGGGAAATAGCAGACCTTATAAAAAATGATTACGGTAAGTGCTTTCACAAATTCAGGTGGTTCAGCCTGCAATATTCTAACCAAACTAGGAACAATATTTATATACCTACTCCTATATCTTTGATCATACAGGTAGTGAAGACGATAATGATGACATGGATGATGGTGAGGATGGACCAACGTTCCCCATGTCCTCAGTTCTGCCGCGTAGCCAAAGAGCTTGGTTATACGACTTGATTGAAGAGGAGCAAGTATCTGAAACACAGTCGGTATCGCAGCTTGCGTCCCCACCGGAAGCACAAGAAAGTTTACCATCATTATCGCAGCTTGCATACCCACCGGAGGTATTAGCGCAAGAAACCTCACCATCGTCATTACAGTTTGCAACCTCACCGGAAATTGAAATTTCAGCTCCTACTCCTACACTTCCAGCTCTCACTGAAAAACCATATTCTATGTGGGAATTTGACTGGAAGCCTTTTTCCGAACATACTGTTCCACCTCCGTGCGAGCGAATGGAAATATTTGACCAGCCAACTGGCCCAGTACGCTCTTTCCAGACTCCTTATGAAGTGTTTACTGCCATTTGGAGTCCACAAATTTTGCAGCATATAGTAGACCAAACAAACGCCTATGCCCAGTTGATAGTAGCTCGTCAAATGGAAGAAGGTACACTGGAACAAACATCTCGCCTAGCACAGTGGAAAGACTTGACCATTGATGAGTTACTAGTTTACTTTGCATTGTTGATGGCAATGGGACTTTTATTTAAGTCAAACATAAGAGAGTACTGGGCCAGTCAAGGAGATGTTACTGACACACCTAACTTTGGCAAATATATGTCGGTCAACAGATTCGAAAATATTACACGGGCGCTTCATTTTAATGACAATTGTGATCCCCAACTGCGAACTTTGCCCAAACCACAGGCAAAACTTTTTAAAATTGAACCCATATTGAGTCATCTCAACCACAAATTTCAAGAACTCTATCATTTGTCGCGCGACATAGCATTAGATGAGTCTTTAACTGAGTGGAAGGGGTGGCTCGATATAAACCAATTTATCAAAAACAAATCGGCCAGCATTGGGATTAAAAGTTACGAAGTTTGCGATAGCCGTACCGGATATTTGTGGCGATTTAAAATTTACGCAGGCCGAGAAGAGACAGAAGAGCAAGAGATGTCCCCGGTGTCAGGTATTACGTCCAGGATAGTACTGGAATTGGTGCGCGACCTTGAACACCGTGGACATGTCCTGTTCATGGACAATTATTATAATAGTCCTGCTCTAGCTCGGTGTCTCAAAACGCTGGGGTTCGATGTCGTGGGTACTTTGAGACCAAATCGGCAATTTGTACCTGCTGAATTTAAAATGACAAAGACCCAAATGGCACCTGGGCAAGTTTATGGTGCAACTTCTGGTGATGTTGATATCGTAGTCTGGCGAGATCAGAACAAAGTGTGCATGATATCAACATACCACGGGATGTCGCAATTTCAACGAGATGGTAATAGAAAACCATCAGTAATCCATGATTACAATGTTTCTATGGGCGGAGTGGATCGTAAAGATCAGATGCTATCCATGTACCCCATAGAGAGAAAACGTACCCGGGTATGGTACAAAAAATTGTTCAGGAGGCTTTTTAATGTAAGTATTCTGAATTCGTACATTATTTTAAAAGCAAGTACGAATCAACTGCAACACAGGCAATTTAGGAAAGAGTTGATCCGGCAATTGCTTGATGTGCACTCATCCACGGCGCTGACACCTGTTCCAAGAATGAGGCCCCAGCCTTGTAATTTTAAATATTCAACGGCAATGGTAAACCATTTTCCAATTGAGTATGGGTTAATTCCTGGACAGGCTGGACGCAGAATCCGCCGATCATGTGTTAAGTGCCATACCCGCACGTTTACACATTGCCCGGCGTGCAATGTCGCTTTGTGCCTGAACAGATGTTTTGTTGAATATCACACATAACCTCGCCACTCAGCTGACTGAATGGCGAGCATTGGGAGAGACCTATGTCCAGCAGTGGACTGCGATAGGTTGATGATGATGATGATGACACATAACCAGGGGCGTACAAATAGAAAATTATATATAGCTTTTAAGTGAAATCTAGTTTTAGGTGCAATGGCACAGTGTAGTAAATGTCTTGATTTTTTAATTTTTTTTATTGCTGTATATTGTTAACAATCAGATGTACAGAGGATTGCCTTGGCCATATGCCACTTTTTAGAGTATATTTTTTTAGAATTCGGGTTATAGTTTTTGAACTTGTTTTTTTATATCCTATATTTTGGGAAAACAATATATATATATAATATATATATATATGTTTGAAATGTGTTAATTAAGTACTTTCATTTGATACCCTACACAACGTTATTTAATTTTTTTTGAGAAGTTTATGTCCTCTAACGATAACGACTTTGTGGAGCCCAGACACAGCTAGAAGGCGTCGCGGCAGGCCGAAGAAAAGATGGCGGGATGAACTGGACCAATTTAATAAAGACTGGTCTACAATAGCACAAGATCGTGATTCATGGAAGCGCTTTGGGGAGGCCTTTGCTCAGCATTGGGACACAACAGGCTAATACAATACAATACAATATGTCCTCTAGAGGGCGCCATATTTAATTTATTTTACGTCACATAACCTATAACCAGTGGAAAATTTATACGCGTCCGATGATACCTTACTTGTCAAATTATAATAAGTAGTTTAGAAGGTATGAGGATATAGATAACCTACATATGTATGTATACCTATATATGTATGTATACCTACATATGTATGTATACGTACATACATATATACCGGTCAAAATTTCGGTAAAAATTAGCTTTCCGGCTTGCGAGTCACTCGAAATTGCAAATAATGTCAAAATCGAAGTCGATCCGAATTTCGTATCCATACTTTTCTAACCCGTAATGGCGATCGCGCGCATGGTGATTTTGATACATTTTCTGTCTTCAAATAAATAATATTTTTATATGAGATGTGGTATTTTTTTTTACTTTTATCCTAAAACAACATTGTAAAGTATAATATAAAATAAATTTGAATCGTATAAATGTTTGTGTATCAGTATTATCACATGTTTTAACAAGAAAATGGTGAAATATTTCTTTGTCTGCAACTTCAACTCATTATTTTTAATTGAATTTCAAATAAAAATACGATGTAAATAATACTGTCTTAATGGAAATTTCACTGGAATTACGAGTAATTCTTTTATTTTTTATAAGTGTTTGCCATTTTTGCCAAACCGGGCTCTATACTCAGCCCGGTTTTGTTCACGTTGTATACTGCCGATCTCATTGAACACATTAAACACGGTAAGGTACACTTATATGCCGACGATACACAGCTATATTATCCTATAGATTCCAATAATTCTACAGTCACAGAACGCCACATTAACGAGGATTTAGAACAAGTGTCGTTATGGTCTAAACAAAACGCCCTGGTACTTAACGCGTCCAAATCTAAATACATAATCCTAGGTACAAAAAATCAAATTAAAAAAATAAAAAATCTTAATTTTAATATAAAAATTAATAATGCACCATTAGTTGGAGTGGATAAGGTTAGGAATCTCGGCTTGATTTTGGATGGGCAGCTTAAATATGAGGATCACATAAGCATCACAATCAGAAATGCCTTCTACAGACTGAAAGTACTGTATGGTCTTAGGCAGGATCTATCAGAGAGCGTTAAAGTAATGAATCATTAGTTTTGTCACATCTTAATTATTGCGATACCGTCTATGGCCCCCGCCTATACGCCAAAACCGAGCGAGCAATTCAGCGAGTGCAGAACGCATGCGCTCGTTTCTGTTTCGCCATACCAAAGCGTGCGCATATCACACCTTACCTGAATAGCCAGAAAATCCTCAAGATGGCGGGTCGTAGGCAGTTACATTTAGCAGGTCTGGTACATAGGCTGGTGCACACGGGGGCTCCTGTCTACCTCTATAAAAAACTAACATGGACTCAAGAGTACCATACGAAAAATACACGAGGTAGAAGCAACAATGCCTTAATCATACCGAAACACCACACGTCAGGTTTTAAGGGTGGATTCAAGTATTCTGCTTCAAAGATCTGGAACGACCTTCCACCACCCTTAAAGCTTAGTATGTCTTATGTATCATTCAAGTGTAAATACAAAAGGATACTCTTGAACAAACAGACAGCAGAATCAACACGCAGGTAAAACAAATTATTGATTACAAATATTCCCATCCATATTCATACACATATATATATATATATATATATATATATATATATATATATATATATATACATCCATATACATACACATATATATATATATATATATAAATACCAACCTGGGCACTAAGTTGATCCAGCCCGACTGCCGTGCATTCCTGACTCCACCTTTTCCCCCATATTACTCGACTCCGGTTGCATAGATCTTGCCCGGAGTGGCAACGGCGCAAATTTTTGGGCGACGTGGCCAAACGTATTCATGGAGAAATTGATGTACTCAACATTTTTATTGCTAAGATCTCGAACATAATCGACTCCGTAACGGCCGAAATTCAGAAACCCATAAACACTTGTTGGCTCCGTTTTATATACCAAATCCAAAGTCGTATGTTGATCAGATCCATATATATTATCAAAATTACAGCTTTATTTGATCCGACAAAACGAAACTGTTATATTAAGTAACGTAGATTAATTTTTCGTAAACACTACAGTATTTGTTGGCTCCGTACACAAACATATTATGTTAGGTAATGTTCCATACATTGCTAAATCCGCCTAGACTAGACGAACTCGACTCCGTAACGGTTCAAATTTTGAAATGCTCAAACACTTCTTGACTCCGTTTTATATACCAAATCATAAGTCGTATGTTGATCTGTTCCATTTATATACTGTATCTAGTCCATAGAAATCTAAATAACATGTTATTTAGATTTCTATGATCTAGTCATTAATAAATACAAGGTGTTTGTTGTTTGAAAGAAATGGAGAACAACGAGAAGCAAGATGAAGGTATTTTATTTATTTATTTATTTACCTCCAAACAATTTACATCAAACATCAAACATCAAATCCATTTCAGTAAGATATAGGTACATAGCAATTATTACAAATAAACATAAGGTACTTCCCTCCGTGCTAGTCGCTGACGCCACTGTGTTACAGCAGGGAAGTTTATTTTTATTTTATTTTTATTTATTTATTTTTTGCAAAGTTTACACTACGGATTATATATTATAAATGTTCTCGTTATACAAGTTCAGGTGCACACACAAAAGATATAAAACTTATGAGGATAAACAATAATTAGGTAACTTTAAGTAATAGGTTCTAGATGGTACTAGCCACAAACAGTTTTTCTGTCTCGTTGTAGTCGAGGCGAAGCAGAAATTTGTCCAAAGATTTACTGCAAAGGTATCTACTCATTTCTTTTATTTTAATTTTATTGTTAATATAATTATACAAATAGGGAGCAATATTATAATATGCAAAATTTTTCGCAAAACGAGTTTTACAACCCGGCACACAGTAAATCTCTTCAATGCGGGTTTTTCTTTTTGTAACAACGGAAGAAGATGGAAGAACTGTGTGCTGCTCCAGGACTTTTGATAAACAATTGCCTCACAGTCAGGACGCGGCATTCGTTGTACAAGAGATTTGTTGGATATCTAAATGGCTTAAATTGCAGTACTTTTAAGATACATCTCTGTGTGCGTTCAAGCTTAAGAAGTGTAGTTTTGTTTGCGCCACCCCAAGCCGAGATACCATAATTAATGAGCGATTGCCACAAAGACTGATAAACGATTTTGTTCGTGGTTTCATCTTTAAGGCGTCTTATTTTTTTTTAAATTGGGATATGTTTACGTATTCTACTTTTTAAATCATCTATTTGCGGCTTCCAGTTTAAGTTTTTATCTTTTGTTATCCCTAAGTATTTTATAGTATCGACAGGACAAAGAGTATAGCAATCGCAGTTTCCTACATTTAAGCACGTATGCGCCTTTATGGTAAAATTTTGGGGAGGTCTAGTATTATTTTTAAGAGAAAAATTTATATATTTAGTTTTTGTAAAATTTAAAGTTAAAAGATTATGATTTAGCCAATTTATTACCAATCGCATGCCTGATTCAGCTGCCAAACGAGCAGATTCCCATGTCTCTCCTTGAAAAACAATAACAGTATTATCAGCAAAACTTATTATCTTCGCGTCAGGTATATGTAGGTCATAGGTCATAGGTCATTTCGGTATATTAAAAAGAGCGTAGGGCCGAGTACCGATCCCTGAGGAACGCCAAAATTTATGGACCGCTTTTGACTCTGTACATCATCAATTTTATCAAATTGAGTCCTATTTGATAAATAATCTCTAAACAATTCTAGAGGGGTACCACGGATTCCCATTGATTCAAGCTTTGCCAGGAGCAGAGGGACAGAGACAGTATCGAACGCTTTCGCCAGATCCAAAAAAACACCCAAACATTTTATCTTCCTGTCTAAATTGTTAGCAATAAGAGACACAAGAGTATTGATAGCATCACTGGTTGATTTTTTTGCACGAAACCCAAATTGATTAATTGAAAGTATGCAATTCTTTTCCAAATAATTAACGAGACGCTTATTAATAAGCTTCTCCAGAACCTTTGATATGGTTGGCAAAAGTGAGATAGGGCGATAGTTGGTTATACTGTCTCTGGCTCCCGACTTGTAAATCGACACAACTTGTGGTACGGGAGCTACCAACGTTTTAAAAAAAGTCATTTTAGTATAGTTGGGTTTTTGATATGCTGTTTCTCTTGCTATTTCGGTTAGAGTCCGGGCTGTCTGGCTGGCGGTAGTGGTTGCGTTTATTAGTGCGCATCTTATCTGCACAGGAAGATATACTTAACTTTAGTCATTTTTTAACGTGTAATTTTTAATCTTTTGCCTTTAGATAGATCCATCAGACATAATTTTTTTATTGCAAGACGTTTTATTCGTTGTTAAATGGGTGCCATACGCAATTTTTTATTTAAAATAATTAAAATGTCATCGAAATAAGTGAAATTACATCAACATGAGTCCGCTTAAAGATAAGTAACTAATAACTTTATTACTTATATTATATTATCCTTTTTTAATACTTATATTAAATAATTAGTAAACTAATATTTTTAATAGATGCTTTCATATTTATTACACTTTTGGGTATTAATATGAATTTGATGATATGTATTTGGTTTTTATCAAGTTTACATTTAACGTCCTATTTGAGGTTCGTTGGGAAAAGGAGGCACCATGGTAGATTGTTGCAAAAAAATTGTAAATAGTAAAATGAATATTATATATAGTATAAGTAACACAGTGATTACTTATCCTTCACGGGGACTCATGTTGATGGAATTTCACTTATTTCGATGATATTTTAATTATTTTGAAATAAAAATTGCGTCTGGCACCTATTTAACAACGGAAAAAACGTCTTGCAATAAAAAATGTATGTCTGATGGATCTATCTAAAGGCAAAATATTAAAAATTACGCGTTAAAAATGACTTTAAATTAAGGATATTTTCCTGTGCAGATAAGATGCGCACTAATAAACGCAACCACTGCGGCCAGCCAGACAGCCCGGACTATAACTGAAATAGCAAGATGAACAGCATATCAAAGAACCAACTATACTAAAATTCTCTCTTGTCAACGTTGATACCTCCTATACGATTGAGATTGCTTTAAACGATCAGGAAACACACCCGATGATAAGCATATATTGCATAATTGCGTGATCGGTTGGCCAAATATAGAAAGATTTTTCTTTAAGAAAATAGATGATATTATGCCATCATATCCTGAAGCATAAGTGTTTTTTAAAGCCAAAATTGAACTATTAACCTCCACTATATCTGTTTCCACTAAAACAAATGAATTAAGTGAAATGGTGCCTTGATTATTTTTAGATTTGAGCTGAATTTCTGATAAATTTAGTTGATTTAAAATATTTGACGCTAATTCATTACCTATATTAATAAAGAAATCTTATATATAAAAATGAATCGCAAAATGTGTTGGTAAGCGCATAACTCGAGAACGGCTGAATCGATTTCGATAATTATTTTTTTATTATATTCCTTGAAGTACGAGGATGGTTTTTATGTAGAGAAAACGTAAATATGTACCACGGGCGAAGCCGGGGCGGACCGCTAGTCATGATTCTTACCAAGTCACTCTTTACCTACACGTGGTAAAAGCTGTCTTGACCACTGTTTCGTAAAATCTAATATAAAAGTGGCTACTTTTGTATGTGAGTCTGCAATAACGGATCATTCTGCGATATTTCTTACTTTTTCAGAAAAACCAAAAACTAGTATAGCTAAGACAACATGTTTTACAACCAATATAAATTACTCAAAAGCTTCTAAACTACTGTCATTGGTAGATTGGCACAATCTACTATCTACAAATGATCCTAATAGTCTAATTAATTCATTACTTGATACCGTTGGTAATATTATAAGCGATAGTTCCCGATTATTTAAAAAAACTAATAGAAATTCTATTTTACAACCCTGGATTACACCAGGTTTGCTGCGATGTATACGTTTCAGAGATATTTTACACCGCCGAAACAAAAACGATCCAAATAATAAGGAACTTGAACTCATATATAAACGCTATAGGAATCATTGCAGTAATATTTTACACACTTCTAAAAACAAGTATGATAAAATTGAGCTTAATAATAACAGAAAATATATTAAAAAGTCATGGAAAACTATTATCATAATATAAATAAATATCAAGATAATTATCATAATATTTATTGACGTGTAGCGTTCGCCTTTGCCCTGATTCTGATATCAATCTGATAAAATAATTAAAATGTTAGATTTAGGTCAAACAAATGGCTAAGGCCGCAAGCGACCAATGGCTGAGCTCGGTGGGCTCTGATTGGCTCATTTGAATCGGATCAACAAGAGCTAAAACGCAAAAAAGGTGGATTTGTATAAAAAGCACGTAATTATTATTATTACTGATGGTGACACTTGTGGCTCCGTTCGGATCCACATACGGACGGTGGTGTGGCAATGGATCAACAAATACCAACCGGATCAACAAGTGAAAACGGATCAAATAATTACTAACTATATGGCACGTTTGATCAACATAGTGCCCATGGAGATATCTATATATATATATATATATATTTTATATATATATATATATATATATATATATATAATATATATATATATATATATATATATATATATATATATATATATATATATATATATATAAAATATATATATATATATATATATATATATATATATATTTTTATTCATTAATAAATACATATACATGCCCACATATCTATCTGAATTATTTAAATATCTATGTAAGTATAATAATTTTGTTTATTTTATAATATTTATATGCATATATTATTAATTAAAATATATGTACAATATGTAGACGTATTTATAAATTTTTACTTTTATTGGTAGGAATAGTTATGGATGTAATTTTATTATTAGTATTTATATAAATGTCGGAAATACGCGGGCAGACTGAAAATCAGCGCTGTTCGGGTGTTAGCCCACAGCATGGCTGAGTCTGTTCCGATTGCCTAATATGTGTTTACTTTTTAAGTTAAGATAGTCTAAGTTTTTGTTGGCAATAAAGCTTTTTTTTTCTTTCTTTCTTTCTTTCTTTCATTTTTGAGAAATCTTCATTACAAGCCGATTGCGCGCCCGCGAGCGGTAGTACGCGCGAGAGGCCAAACCAATGACCACGTAAGGATGTTTTGAGCGCCCGACCGTTGAGTGCCTCCAGGAGGCGTCGAACCGTTGTGTGGTTAATATAAAATATGACTTTTGCACCACATATTTATTTGTTATCTCTAATTACAGCCAATAATTGAGGTACTTTGTACAATGGCAAAGGAAGTGTAGTCCCACATTTTCATATGAGGTATGGGCCAGATGCATTTCGCAATTTTTGTTTCTCTTATTTATTATTTACGAGTTATCAAGTGAAGTGTTAGTATTCGAGTTAGTTCGATTCTTTTTTTAGATTTATCTACCAAACTCAGGCATTTTAGGTATAAAATCGACCAGAACTACCAATAATCAAGGCATTCCAAGGCAGTGGAAAAACTCTTCCGCAAACTCAATTTTCTACGCAATCTATTAAATAACACTTTTAATATCATCTCACGCGAACTCTTTACAAATTTCATCCATTGCCGTCAGCACATCGCATATACTAGCCGCGTACACCCGGATATCGTCATCTTTCTTGATCTTTAGACTGGCACAGTACAATTTCTTATTTAACTCTGCTATTTTTTCATAATCCTTGTTTGTTTTCGATCTGCAGTACTGTATTATACTTTTTAATATAAAGTGTAATCTGCTTTCGTATAGAGCTAGTAGGCTCTGTTCATTTCTGAGGCTTTTTTCATCACTTTCGTCGTGTTTTTGGGTATCTTTGTCATCTGGATCTCGGTTCTTTAGCAGTCTCATTATGGAGTGCGATTGTCGGAGTAACTCTATGGCCGTTTGCAGCGATTTTAGTTTTAGATTCGGTGATACTGTAGACAGAGAAATAAAATTAATTAAAATTTGGGTGACTAAATAAGTGCTTAATTATATGCAATGTTTACTGATACACTATTTTTAAGGATTTTCGGTATAATATGAAAAATATCACATCATTTTTTAGTTCTAACCCAAGCAACTCTTTAAAATAATTTTAGTACATAATAGTAATACCAATAAATCTTTAGATTAATGTACTGCTTACTTTTTAATAAACTTTGCTAATCTATTCATAATATATTTTAACTGTCTGATATTTGAATCTGTACAATATTTACATGTATCTTTTACAAATAATACAAATCATAAATACAAATTTTTGACTCTTAAAAATAGGCGTTTGCTCCTTCAGACCATGTTCTTGTACGGACTTTGTAATAACAAATTTGACTGTCAGTATCTTGTGAGTAAATTATTTTACACCACAGAACAGTAAAGTAGATAGAAGTGTGATGTGGGCGTGGCCCACGTGTCACTTGTAAGGTAAGATCACGTTACTTGCTCTCAGTTGTGCGCAGAAAAATATTCGAGTCGGTTGTCAGCTGTCAAACCTTTTCTCCATATTTATTCATTAATTAGGACGTGTTGTTCGGTATTAGAGTGCAAAAATGATAGCAGACGAAATAATATCAGCAATGGAGGCATTTCATACCATCGGTAAGTCTTATTTTTATTTATTTTACATATAATATTTTATGTTATAACTTCGCTTGTAATTTGTCAAAATTGTATACAAATATCTAGTCAAAATGAACCTTAATCCGTAAAAAATTAGTACTATTATAGATTGAACAGCAAACAAGAATTTCTGGAATATTATTGCAATAAACAAACGAATGTCGCTTTAGTGATGCTTGTGGCGCATATCGACAGTATCGATACTTTAGAAAAGACAAACATTATAAATATTAAATTTTATTTTATTTTTCCTTAGCTTTCATTTGTCCAATTTATTTATAGATTTCCCAAAGAGGCTAATTTAAAAGAGAAATGGATAAATGCAACGTGACGAGTTAACTGGATGCCGAACAGCACTAAGCGGTCTACAGGTAAATTAGCTTGGAGAAATTTTTGCATATGTAGTGGTGTGTATATTACTCAGATCTTAGAGCGCGTTTCCACTATATCGTTCTGGCCTATACAAAAATGTTTCGATATCCTAACATTACTATTTAATTTTATACTTATTCCTAGCAACACTTTTGTTTTCAATAAAAACAAGTTTTTATTTGAAAGAATATGGTTTTGACTTTATAAAAAAAAATATATCATTCAATTTCACGTCCTAGAGCAAATGACAAGACGACTACCGTGAAACAATAAAATATCGTGTCCATAATAATTTGTTTCATAATTAATATTTGACCATAATAATTACGAAACAAAACAAATAAATAAATCGTCACTTGATAGTGGAAAGTGGAAACACGCACAAAAACAGAATAAACCAGTTTACGCTGTCCGCAGGTGCCACGTGCAGTCGTTTGGTACCGTTAGAACATAAAGCACACATTTCATTCAAAAATTATAATTATTACGTATAGACCGGGAGATATTGACACAAAATTTCGAGTCATTTGTAACAGGATGGCGGTTCTACAGGGGTCTTAGTACGCAATGACAAAAAGAAAAACGATGGTGTGAACACTGGTACCGGCGGCTTAGTCGCGTGGGCGTTAGTCGAACTCGTCGGAAAAATAGCGAAGTCAAACAATTTGTAACACAAAAATTTTAGAATTTACCGATAGCCCATAAAAAAGAAGTAGGCGGTAGTGTCATGCCATACTTTTCCGGTGTGACTTACAGCCCGCCATACCGACGCGAATGTGTTGATTTAAAAAAAACAATTCAACCATTTGTACCAGGCTAACTTTTGCACAGGTAACCATCGTCGTGCAGCCATTTACGAAAATCGCCATGCCATACTTTTCGGACGATTCCAAATGGTCGCCATACCGCCGAAAAACTGCAAATTTTTTTTTTTTCGCCAAACTTTTTGTACCAGTATTGCATTTGGATTTTTGGAGAGTATTTGATAAAATGTGACCATTATTATATTTACCATACTTCTAGTAGGGGGAAAAAGTGCTGCCATACTTGAAAAATTAATTTAGTATTAATTTATATAAGTGAAGATTTCCACCACCTAGATCTTTGAAATTTTGTATTTATATTCGTTGAACCTCAAACTTACAGGAAAAATTAGTGCCATACTGTTACTAATCGTTCAAAATACGAATAAAATCTTACAATAAAAAAAAATCTTATACACATTCGCCACCTCCCACAGGTATGACATTATCACACTTCCATTAATTATAATCATTCAGGAGTTGTTGAAAAAAAAATTTAGGGTGGTAAATGGTTCGGCGAAAAAAAAAAATTTGCAGATTTTCGGCGGTATGGCGACCATTTGGAATCGTCCGAAAAGTATGGCATGGCGATTTTCGTAAATGGCTGCACGACGATGGTTACTTGTGCAAAAGTTAGCCTGGTACAAATGGTTGAATTGTTTTTTTTTAAATCAACACATTCGCGTCGGTATGGCGGGCCGTAAGTCACACCGGAAAAGTATGGCATGACACTACCGCCTACTTCTTTTTTATGGGCTATCGGTAAATTCTAAAATTTTTGTGTTACAAATTGTTTGACTTCGCTATTTTTCCGACGAGTTCGACTAACGCCCACGCGACTAAGCCGCCGGTACCAGCGTTCACACCATCGTTTTTCTTTTTGTCATTGCGTACTAAGAACCCTGTAGAACCGCCATCCTGTTACAAATGACTCGAAATTTTGTGTCAATATCTCCCGGTCTAGTAGTTTAATTGTTAAATTTTGTATTTGTTGATTGTTGTTATTATTTGTATTGTTATAATATTTGTTGAAGTGTTTAATTTGTGTGTAAGTGTTGTAACTTTATATTGTTAATTCAAAATGGCTCCAGTGTTAAAACATGGTCGAGGCAAGCCTTTGACTTCTCAAACTAAAGAATTAAACTTTAAATGTCGTTTCTTTTTCAGGTTAGTAAATTTTTCATTTTAGTAACATTGTTAATGTAAAAGTTATACGTATGTTAAATGTGTAAATATTAAAATAAAGTCTCATCTTTTTCAGAGGAGAAACACATATAGTTTAATTTAAAATCCCTTATATATATAAAATAAAAACTAAAAATAAAATGTTGTTTTATTTTATTTGCTGACCATACACTACTACAAACGCAAAAATTTCTCCAAGCTAATTTACCTGTAACAAAGGCCACCGATACAGCAAACCTATGGCAGTTCCAAGATTTAAAATAATGCATATTTTCTGTTTGTATTTTGTAAATATAGATTAATACTATTCTATTCCGTTTTTTATTTAATAATAATAATATAAAAAGACGTACTTATTAGTAACTAGCGACCCGCCCCGGCTTCGCACGGGTGCAATGGCGGCCGGCCGGTACCGTCGCTAACGCTACGTCCCGCAATTTTTAAATCTGTAATATCTTCGAAAATATTCACTTAAATCATACGGTGTAAAGGGCCATATAGATCTATATTAAATGAACAATGTATTCAAGTTATTTAATTGGTTAAGGATTAATGCTGTATTGGTTAAAATCGCTTCGAAAATTAGCCATTATTTGTCGTAAAAAGTAAATGACAAAAAAAGTTATTGTGGGTTATCCATAAGAGATAGACATATACCATCGCGGACTTTTCTGTAGACCTTTTCAATGTGTACAATACTTAGTACATTATTTTGATAAAACTCGTAGGGTTCAGCCTGCGTTTGCAATGTAAGCGGAAAAAATGTAATTATTTACGACATCACATTAGAAACCTCAAAAATAACAGTACTTCTCCACTATTTAATGGATGTTATTATACATATAAACCTTCCTCTTGAATCACTCTATCTATTAAAAAAAACCGCATCAAAATCCGTTGCGTAGTTTCAAAGATTTAAGCGTACAAAGGGACATAGGGACATAGGGACATAGGGACAGAGAAAGCGACTTTGTTTTATACTATGTAGTGATAAACATACTCCAAAATGTGACACATTATACTATACTCATATAATAGAAAGAAAAAAAAATACACAAAAAATATTTATTTGTGAATTATCGATAACAAGGCTGACATCCCTCAGGGCATAGCATCAGATAAAAATCAAGTTAATGTCATTAATGTTGAGTGACACAAATTTCAACCTTATCTCTATGTGTTGCGTTTCAAATTTATATCTATCGAAAACTAACGCCCTCTGTTGTGGAGTAGCTGGATGTTTTCGAATTTGGAATTTCTGTGCAATGAGAAACAAAACAGCTAATATACCTAGGGATGTTATACTAAAATAAACCGTAACATGGTGCGTTAGGGTACATATTGAAATGCTGAATTTATAACCTAAGTCAGTTTTTACTCAAATTAAGCTGTCCAATCAAAGGCATAGATTACTTGTAGTGTACTGTATAACTATCGGTTTAAATGTGTGGGTTTGGCGACACTGGTTTTCATAGTAATTATGACATTATAGCACTTCTATTTGTTTTTAATGTTCTGTGTTTTACACCGTGCCACGAACTGTATACCGGCGAAAGCTGCGCAATTATCATCTATTCGCTACTGAGGCATGTCGTTCGAATGCTGGCTTGCGCTCCCCTTTACGTCATGTTGTTGACAATTTTAATAAAAATTTCTCTGACCTTGACATTTTTTCGAATTCAAAATTTAAGTTTCGAAGAAGTTTAGTTGATCTGCTCCTAAACATGCAATAACCTATCTTATTTTGCGTCCCTCTACCTTTATCTCTAATTTTTGATTTATTTTATTTTTATTGCCATGGCTAAGTGCACATTTATATTTATTTTTTCTTATTCGCATTTGTTGCACGTATAAAAATGTATGTATCCAAACTGTGGATAATGTTGTTGGTTGGACAGTTATACCTGTATTTAGATTAAGTTTTATTGTACAATTAACCACTGTTCTGCTGTTTATTATCCCTAATAAAGAAAAATAAAAAATAAAAAACAAACCTTAAAATAGCAAACGTGATATAGGGTCTAGATCTAAGACATTCCTCTTTTAAAGCCCTTTCGGTCATAAAACACTAAAACTCAATTAAATAAAGAATCTCTCTCATACAAATATTTAGCGATAAACTTATTTACATATGAATTTATCTGCAGTGTAATTAATCTAATCATATATGTTTATTTTCCTCAGCTGATGCCAACTCACAAGAAAACACGTAACATGGGATTATCTTTCTTAACACTTATTTACTTTAATGTATGAGAGAAAAATAAAACGAATTAAGATGAAGTCATAAAAAATTAGAGATATTGAAATGCGTTATAAAAGTGCGAGACACATAGAATAATTAGCGGCAGAAACGAATCCTTTAAATGGGAGAAAGTTTTTACTAAAAAGTTTATAAGAGAGGAAGTGGTTTCTAGTTTCTACTAGCAGACGCCTGCGGCTTTACTCGCATGGTAACCGGGTAATAAATGTGTAGCATATAACTAATCTGGACATTAATAATATTAATGTCAGTATATGTGTTTAACCCTATAACCTAATACCCTTGCGATTAGCTGTTTTGCGTGAAAAATAAAAAAGTGACAAACATTCATCCATCCTCAGAAACTTCCACATTCATAAAATTAGTAGGAAGAAGGATCCTAAAGATAACTAAATCTTTCTAGATTAGAATAGACTAAATCCTTCATGAGTCGACAGTCGATCATATAAATCTTCTCAAACAATTTAAATCAAAGAAATTCAAAGACAAATATGTAATTAACCCATTGAGCCCCGAACGGCCCGATCGGTCGACGACACAATAGATTTTCTATTGTGTCTGTGATTCCAGGGCCTGAGTTATAACGTAATAAAAATAAACGTTTACATAGTCTGTGTGTTATAAATATTTATCTACAGATTAAATATACTCTGTGACTGTATAATATTATCAACTGATGCCAACTCAAAAGTGGAAACGTGGCAGAAGATAAGTTTATTTGTATTATATCTAGTTATTTTAATTTTAAATCCGTACTTATTTTGTGTATGTTGTAATTTTGATAAAGACGACGTTGATGCGATTCGATCACGATACGATACGTCGTATCACGGATGGGGTCGGGAAGTTAAGATACATATACATATAATACTTATGCATATTGCATATATTTTATTCGTACATATATTTGTATTTATATATAACTGGTTTTACAGCTTTCCAATACTCAGTTTAGTTTGTGTGACAATTAAAATAAGACAATATATGAAAAAATAAGACAAAACGTTTCAAATATACTGGGGATGTACACTATGTACAGTTAAGATGATCAAACGAAAAGCTACTTAAATTAAATCCACGCGATTCAATCCATAAGTGAATGGGCTGGTTTATAGGTAATTTAGTTTGTTTGAGTGTTGTAAGTACCTGACTTGAGACTTAGTTAGTTCGGAAGTGCATAAGTGTTAATTTCGTAAGTGCATGAATTGTTTTTTGTATTTTTCGAAGGGAAGTTAGTTCGTATGATATGAATGAATAAGTATGAGTATGTGTGAGTGGGTCGTTATATAAGCCAGTTGCGCGACGAAATGTATAGCGGCACGCGCGCAGTTTAAGCGCGTGAGTTGTGCAGTGAGTTGGTGCTAGTCAGTTCGTACACAGTGAGTTAGTGCGAGTGAGAGAGTACACTGAGTTAGTGCGAGTGAGAGAGTACACTGAGTTGGTGTGCATGAATGTGTACACAGTTAGTTGGTGCGAGTTAGTTTGTACATAGTTAGTTGGTGCGAGTTAGTTTGTACATAGTAAGTTGGTGCGAGTCAGTTTGTAAATAGTAAGTCGGTGCGAGTGAGTGTGTACAGTGAGTTGGTGCGGGTGAGTGTGTACCCAGTGAGTGTGTGTGAGTGGGGTGTGTGTATACCTTGCGCATGAGCCTCCAATGCGGCCACGTGCTCAAGCCGAACAGTAAGGAACATGGCGGCGTCCTCCAGCGCAGCGAACTGTATCGCGGCACGTTCGTAGTTCGTGCACGTTGCGTTCAATAGTGTACGCCGTTTGGGACCGTCTTCTGTTGTTATCCTGGGAGAAATACGTGGGATTGGGGTCAAATGTTCGTCGTTGGCAATAGCTGTGCCGCACGGTTTGACCCGCAAACGATATCGAGGGATAAATGAAGTATTAGTAGATTTTGTTATTCGTAGATTGTTTTATTTTTATATCACTGCCAAGTATCATCAAAATCCGTTTAAAAGCTAATGGATTTTTTCGTGACATAATAACAACCATATATCCATACAATCTAACTTTCACGTTTATAACGTTTGTAAAAAGCATGGTTACATTTTGAACAAAGATCCTAATTACATTTGACATTTTCACTAGTTCAATCTACACTTTACAATCTCACATAAGTTAAAAAAATAATTAAAAATGATTTAGAAGTTATGTTTTTTCGAAACCAAAAAAGTAAATCTACAACACAATCACAAAGCTATTATTAACAAAATAAAAAGTCAGAGAGTTTTTAAAAATGAAACAGTTTTAGTCGTACATTAAAATTATACAAAAACGACTTACCTATACTGCGAGTGATAAAGAGATCCCAATCTATGATGAATCATGGCCGCTCTGAATTGGTATAAATACTGTCTTGGTCCAGGACTTAAGAGACAGTACTTAAGCGCGTGTTTAAACGCTTCGGCTACTTCTGTGACCTCCTGTAATAATATTTTATAGTCACTTTGATTTGGCAAAAGCTTTTGACTTTGTGACTCACAGTATATTAACATTTAAATGTGAGAATTTTCGAATTAGGATTTAAATTGGACATCTCATATTGAAAAAGTATGTAATAGAATAAATAAGTATATATATGTACTCAGACGTCTTCGTAAAATAACTGACATAAAGACAGCAATATCGGCATACCACGCTTACGTAGTATCAATTTTAAGATATGGACTTATAGTATGGGGAAATGGAGTAAATACACAGAACAGTAAAGTAGATAGAAGTGTGATGTGGGCGTGGCCCACGTGTCACTGGTAAGGTAAGATCACCTAACTTGCTCTCAGTTATGCGCAGAAAAATATTCGAGTCGGTTGTCAGCTGTCAAACCTTTTTTCCATATTTATTCATTAATTAGGACGTGTTGTTCGGTATTAGAGTGCAAAAATGATAGCAGACGAAATAATATCAGCAATGGAGGCATTTCATACCATCGCACAGTGTAAGGAAATCGCAATCTAGCGGGATTTAATTCAAAATTTGAACAATGATTTATCTAGCATTTATCGATGTCTATTTATTCCTTAGCTACTACTTAATAGGACAGCTTATTTTTTTCTTATGTGGGAAGGTCAACATTAATATGAGAAATGTTTATATCGGCAGCAAAACGGAGTCACACTCACTACGTGTTTTCCAGTGTTAATTTGTGCCAATTCCGTTTACTTATTACGAAGCGATTATTAAGTCAATAGTGTTTTTTAATTTATTTATTAACTATAGTGTTTGTGTTTAATACGTGAGTACATACACATTTTGTTTGATTTATAATAGGCAATAATAGGCAAAACCACCCATTTCTGTTAGGACACGAAATATACTTCGATTTATTTAGATTTTAAATTCATTGGACCCGAAAACACATTATATAGCATAATATAGCAAAGTGTATACCATCACAGTAAAGCTGATGATTTAAACTAACTGATGCAACTCAAAAATTTTGCGCTTTTTTGCGGCACCCATACATTTTTTTTTCAATTTTCAGCATGGCTATCGAAACAACGAAAATGAAAATTTTCGAAATTTTATCTTCTAATAGTAATCAATTTGACGAAGTTTTTTCATTTTTTATGTGTTATTATCCTCGTGTAACTTATTATGGATTTTATAAAAATAAAATCAAGGGTTTGTTGAGAGCATTATGCCAACAAATTGAAGTTAAATCGACTACATGCCATCGTCATCGGAGTCGTTTTTTTTAGAAAATAATGTGATTTGGTTAAAAACAACTTTTTCGCCTGAAAGTGTTTTACTAACTATAAAAACACTTATTATAACCCATTTGAATCAAACTTAATAATTTCCGTATCATCAGAATTAAATCCCGCTAGATTGCGATTTCCTTACACTGTGCATCGGTAAGTCTTATTTTTATTTATTTTAATTAAATTTTCTGTTATAACTTCGCTTGTCGTAATTTGTCAAAATTGTATACAAATATCTAGTCAAAATGAACCTTAATCCGTAAGAAATTAGTACTATCATAGATTGAACAGCAAACAAGACTTTCTGGAATATTATTGCAATAAACAAACGAATGTCGCTTTAGTGATGCTTGTGGCGCATATCGACAGTATCGATACTTTAGAAAAGACAAACATTATAAATATTAAATTTTATTTTATTTTTCCTTAGCTTTCATTTGTCCAATTTATTTATAGATTTCCCAAAGAGGCTAATTTAAAAGAGAAATGGATAAATGCAACGTGACGAGTTAACTGGATGCCGAACAGCACTAAGCGGTCTAACAAAGGCCACCGATACAGCAAACCTACGGCAGTTCCAAGATTTAAAATAATGCATATTTTCTGTTTGTATTTTGTAAATATAGATTAATACTATTCTATTCCGTTTTTTATTTAATAATAATAATATAAAAAGACGTACTTAGTAGTAATAAACATACTCCAAAATGTGACACATTATACTATACTCATATAAAAGAAAGAAAAAAAAATACACAAAAAATATTTATTTGTGAATTATCGATAACAAGGCTGACTTTCCTCAGGGCATAGCATCAGATAAATATCAAGTTAATGTCATTAATGTTGAGTGACACAAATTTCAACCTTATCTCTATGTGTTGCGATTCAAATTTATATCTATCAAAAACTAACGCCCTCTGTTGTGGAGTAGCTGAATGTTTTCGAATTTGGAATTTCTGTGCAATGAGAAACAAAACAGCTAATATACCTAGGGATGTTATACTAAAATAAACCGTAACATGGTGCGTTAGGGTACATATTGAAATGCTGAATTTATAACCTAAGTCAGTTTTTACTCAAATTAAGCTGTCCAATCAAAGGCATAGTTTACTTGTAGTGTACTGTATAACTATCGGTTTAAATGTGTGGGTTTGGCGACACTGGTTTTCATACTAATTATGACATTATAGCACTTCTATATGTTTTTACTGTTCTGTGAGTAAATATAAAGAAAGCTTTTGTATCACAAAAAAAATGCATCCGAGCTATATGTGGTGTATATTCGAGTATATTCGAATCATGCAAACCCCTTTTTATAAAACTTAAATTATTAACTTTGCCGTGCCTTTACATATTTGAAATTTGCAAATTTGTTAAAAATAATCAAAGATTATTTACCACAGCTCAAGAAATGTACGGGAATTTACGTCATCCTGATAGATTGATACTTGAGTACTTGACCATAAACCTAGAACATCTTTGTACTCGAAAAACTGTCATGCTATGTGTGTTAAAATATATAATAATATTCCAGACGATTTAAAGAAATTGGACGCAAAACAGTTTAAGACAAAACTTTATATGTAGCTATTAAGCAAAAATTTTTATAATGTAAGGGACCTGTTGGATTGTAAACATAAATATTGACATGTATGTTATTCTTTGTTGTTCGTGTGTGTAATTGTTCGTTTGTGTGTAATAAATAAGTATTTGAACTTAACTATAATAAGTATGTAATGTTTATGTAATTTTTTTTTTCTGATTATGCGGAGCTGTGAAATTATGTTTGCATGCCAGTATAACTGGCGAATGTGCTGTACTTTTCCATAAAATAATAACTTGTGAACCACATTTGAGCAAATAAAGATTTATTTATTTATTTATTATTTATTTATGAATATGAGTTGATAATAGGCTATCTAACAAATACAAAACAATAAATATACTTAAAGACGATAAATAGATTGTTGCTTACAACTTCACATCTGAATATAATAGATATGGAGTAGCTCAAGGATGCCTACTTGGACCACTGTTAATTCTTTTTTATATTAAGGTGATCACTATGGTCAAAACCGAAAAACACCTTATACATATTGAATTTTGTTGAGGAAACTGTGGGTACGATTGTCTTAAAAAAAAAATATGTGATACTCAAGGATATAATTAACAAAGTGTATTGTTTACTTTTCAGTTTAGAACGGCCTAAACATAAAAAAAATACATACAAATCAACCCCTTTTTGAACATAAAACGCATTTTGTTAGGAAAACGGCTACATATTTATACATGAAATTTATACCAAAAAATATGTTATGATATTTGTAACAATTTGTATTGATTGTTTTTTCAATTTTCATTATTATCGTTAAATTATCAAGAAAAAACTCGAATTTATAATAAAACCCACATAAAACCTCACCTCTATTGCATATTTTCGACGAAATTTGACGGTGTCAGTTCGACTCGGACGGGGGACTGTACGTGCAGTTTTTTTTGCAAAATAACGCTAAAATTCACCGAATTGAATGTTTTGTTAAATTAAACCAGATTGTAATAGGTATTTACATGAGCAGTTCATGAAATGAAAGTTAAAAATAGGTATGTAAAGATATAAAAATCTGTTTGTAAATTAGTTTTGTTTTTGAAAGGCGTCATTGAATAATATCCAGTGTTGATAATTGTTGACAGTAAAATATTATCAGAAAACACATACCTATAAAACAGTAACCAGACTTTCCCTGTGCCTTGAATATTTTTTAAAAAAGAGTAATTGCTGTTCTATCGTATATTTTATTTATAATCTACCGCCTGACAACTTAACCTCCCCTCCAGTTGGTTAGTTGTCAGTCGATCGCTTACATTTTTTGAAGAGACGATCAGCGAGCCAATTGATCTTAAACAGCCGACCAGTGCGGTCTATAAGTGCCATAGCCGTGCCTTGTGATTTATGTAAGATTTCAGAAAACAATCAAGTGAATGTACCAAGTGAAGGAATAATAAAATATGAATTGTGACGAAGGCGTTTTTATTCTACAACCCAACATTCAAATTAGGATTTAAAAAATTAACCCCGAACTAACTACAAATTACATAACAAGTCGAAAAAAACGTGATTTCTTGTCCGTTCCCCTATTTTTTTCGGTGTGTGTAGGTTGCATGCATATATTCCTACTAGGTATGAAGAGATATACAGAGAACGCTAAATACATTTGCCTGGTCACCATTACCATTCGATACACCATGACATGGTAGAGGCCGTTCTATAGAATTACGTCAAATAATGTACTCCATCTTTTATATCTCTGTAGTAGCCCGGTCAATTTAAACATTCGGTGCTACATAAAGTCCCAACAGGCTGAATTTCTGTGAAGTTGTTGAAAACATAATTATAAACAATGTCTAAAAGTTCCCCATCATTCCCCTGTAAGCTAAAAATTTTATTCACGGTCAAAGGTCAAAAAAATGAGTTTTTCGCGATTTTCAGCAAAACGGTAAGTTTTATCATAAAGTACCTCAGGCAAAGATTGTAGATCATAAAATTATCTATAACAAATGTATCAATACTTTTTTTCTTACGAGCCACCGTTTCTGAGATATAACGATTCAAAAAGTTATAAAAGTTGTTATCGTCATAATATGCATGAGTACGCCACGTATATACATCTAGAGTAGTAATATTTTATATACTATATATATATATATATATTTATATTAAATGTTTAAATATTTTTCTATCGGTCATTGTAACTTATACAGTAGAACCTCGATAACTTAAATCTCGGTAACATAAAAACCTCTGTAACTTCAAAAAATAATATGTTCCCTTCCCATCAGAGCTCAACGCCTCTTTAACTTAAAATACGCAACCTCTATATCTTAAATAAATAATCTCTGTATTGGCCCTTAGTAACTTAAAGAAATGTTTCCACAATCTCTATAACATAAAATTGTTTGTCAATGAGTCATTTTGAAAGTGTCAATAGGTTTCGGTATTTATTGCTTGCACGTGTTTACTATGTATTGTTAACGTAAACAATCATCATCAGTGAATTTCGTGTAATTCTTTCACCGTGACACGTAAATTATGCCCAAAACGTCATTTTTTTATTTATTTATTACGCAGGAAATTCATGTGTATGATCCATACTAATATTATAAATGCGAAAGTAACTCTGTCTGTCTGTCTGTTACTCAATCACGCATAAACTACTGAACCAATTTGCATGAAATTTGGTATGGAGATATTTTGATACCCGAGAAAGGACATAGGCTACCTTTTATTGCGAAATATGTACCACGGGCGAAGCCGGGGCGGACCTCTAGTAGTTGATATATGCATTATGATATCATGTAGAGTTGTAGCTGTAGAGCTGTGGCTATAGAGCTGTAGCTCTACAGCTCTATAGCTCTACGGATATAACTCTACAAGCTATATCCGTAGAGCTGTAGCTATAGAGCTATGGAGCTATATCCGTAGAGTGATATCCGTAGAGCGATATCCGTAGAGCTGTAGAGCTACTCTAAACTCACGTCAGCATATATATGCGGTGAGTCCTGCATCAACACAGCACGAGTGTAGAGATGGCAACTCAGTTCCCAACGCACGAGCTCCCACACGGGCGCAGCCCCACACAGTTCCCGAGGTCCGAGCAGGCGTAGGGCTTCGCCATACAGCTCTTCTGCTTGGCTGTAGAGACGACGTTTGTCCGCGCTGCAAAAGAAATTATTTATTGAAGTGAAAACTTCTTTAGCGGCGTTGAGCACTTTTTCTGTAATGGGTATAAAATCTTAAACTCGCGTCAGGACACGTGACCTGATCGAAAAAGCGTAAGACGGATACCATTCCAAAATATCAAACATGCTGAACGTTAATAATCAAGTTTTCACTTCTGCCGGCACTCCCGGAGTGCAACCCGTCTTTTTATGTATTTATTTACTCTTCAATAAAACTATACATAGAAAACTTATTAGGAGTTAGTGTGTTAGAGGGATAATTTTGTCGATGTTTGTAAGCATGGAAATGTAAAAGTGGCAATTAATTTTACGATTATATTAACGTACTAAACAAGACGACATAACAAAAGTTTATCACTTCATTAATTTATTAAATATGTACTAGCTGGGTCAGCAGACGTTGTTCTGCCCTATCGTCTCGTTTCTCTCCTTAAGAAAGGTTCTTAACATTAAATTTAAAAAAATTCTAATTAATCTCGATCAAATTCTCGAGTTTTACGCTCAACAACACATTTGACGTTGATATTATAACTATCTTTCCGCACGCGGCTTCACCCGCGTTTTCAAAGAAAAACCCGCATAGTTCCCGTTCGTGTGGGATTTCCGGTATAAAACCTTTCCTATGTGTTAATCCAAGTTACCCTCTACGTGTGTGCCGAATTTCATTGTTATCGGTACAGTAGTATTTGCGTGAAAGAGCAACACAGATCCATGCATACATACTCAAAAATTTCGTATTTAGAATATTAGTAGGATATTTAATAGATTATAGAAGATATATTATAGTACAAAAAATAACTAAATACTCACTTAAAACCGCCCTGTTCACAATGCGCCTTAAACCTCATATACCTCGCCTTATTACAATACAAAAGTGCCAAATTAGGAACGTCGTTCACTTGTTCAAATATGGCGGTCGCTTCGTCCAAACACTCCGCGGATTTACGCGACATTGAGCTGAATTGTTTTAGCAATAGCTTCGCTTTTGCACTGTCCTGTTCCTCTTCTTCTATGTATTTCATGTAGATTTCTGGAAAGGGTGATAAGGAGGTAAATCTGGTGAGTATTTTAATATTATTTTGTTTTTATTATAGCAGAATGAGGTTTTCAAGGATTGTACCTATACCTTTTAGGTAGTAAATGTTATACATTTAACCCATTGAGCCCCAAGTGGCCCGATCGGTCCACGACACAATAGATTTTCTATTGTGTCTGTGGTTCCGGGGCCTGAGTTATTAACATCAAAACCAACTTATTTTTAACATCAAATGAAACGTACCGAATATTTAAGAATAATTTTGTTTTTATCACAATAGAACGAATTTTTCCAGGATAGTGCCCATACCTTTTAGGGGGTAAATGTGATACATTAACATCAAAACTAAGTTATATCAGACATCAATTAAAATTTTACTGAACCAATTTACTCTTAAATACTTTCCTACCTCGAAATAGACACAAAACACCAAATCTCTTAAAAACCTACCTACCACAAAATGATCGTGTGTGCCGAGCACACGTGTTAGAAGTGAAACTTCTTTGACAAGATTCGAATATAACAAAATCGTCGCCTTGCTCCATGACGTATTGCATGGCAACCGTGAAATTTTACTCACAACGCGCCTAAAGTAGTTTCACTTCAATAAACAAAAACAACACCTTACAACACAACACCTAAAATTAAACACCACAACATACATACGTTGTCCATCGTTCATGTATCTGACAGCCAGCTCGTTGCACACAGAAGCTAGACGCCTTAACAACTCCCCGCGTTTATGGAAACCCCCTGAACCCCCTGAAACCCCTAAATTATCGGGATTATCCGAATCCCCTTGACCCCCAGCCCCCGCTGCTCGTCTGTAGTATAGGCAGGAAGATAACATTGCTTCTGTTTCGCTTGTTGGGAAACTTATATCTGTAATTTTAATTTATTATGTTAGATTTAAGGAATATATGGTTTAGTAAAGGCATGATTTTTAACTGTATTAGTTGCACAACTAAATAGGTAAGTTTACTGAAAAACAATTTATTACTCGACAATTTTTTCAAAGATACTGTGAAGTTTATTGCTATCGAACCCAAAAAAATCCATAAACGGAAGATATTGTTTATAAAAATTTAATCCACAAAATTTTGCATAGCAAAAAAATGTTTCAAATTATTATCCTAGTCAGTAAATTGATAAATAAGAATAACTAGACTAACAATCGCCTTTAAAAAATCGCAATTAAAAGGTCGTCAAAACGAAAACCCTGCCTAATACACGCTTAGGCATAGTTTAGCTTCGGACATTTTTTTAACATGATCGTGAACCTAGCTATTTATTGCACGATAATATATATGCAACAGATACCAAAACTTACCTAAATCGAAATCCTCACACGGTTCATCCTCAATCTCTTCAACCATATCATTCTCGATCTCCATTTTGATCCTTATATCAATACCATGGTCCGTTTCAAACTGTTTCTTAAACTGTTCCAAGCTAGCCCAATGTTTGCTTAACTGGAAGAAATTATCCCCCACACGACCGATCAAGCAACTTGCATCTACCACACGACTTTTTATTATCATACTACTTAATAACTTTTGGCATTTACTAGCCATATCTATATATTTTAACGAAAAACCGTATTGTTCATGTGAATAGCTGTATTCAGCTAACGTCGCGTACGCAAGACATAATTTCTCATAGAGTAACGTTTTCAAATGTAACTTCCACGCGAAATTATCATCTCTGTTAGGCTCGTGCCATGTTGGTAGTGTATTCTCTTTTCGTATTAAAATTGCGTTTTTATCCACATTCGAGTTCATTTCTATTAAGTAGTTTCCTGATTTCTCTGATTGTTTCCTTTCGCGTTTTCTGCGACGGTTTCTGGATACATGTTCTTTTGCGTCTTTCTTTTTGATCGGTTCGTAACTCATTTTGATTGGTTCGTACGGGTTCGCCATTTTTGGATGTTGTTCTTCGATTATTATTTGCTGTTTGAGACGTTCGCGTTCTTCTTCCTGTAAAGTATGAATATAGTCCTCAGTTGAGGAAATCATATTGGGCAGACTAAAGATTTGTAGTAATGTATATGTTTGGAAATATGTGCTATTCCACAAGTGACTTCTTGGAAATAAACATAAAGAAATATCGATATAGTAATGTGTATTATTTCAATGAGTTTTTTTTATACGTTTACTAAACAGCACACTTCGAGATAAATCATGAATTATGATTATTTCTAGATAATTAATATTTAATAATTAGAGTGATTTGAACACACATACAGTATATATGTAGATTTTTAAGGTACCAATAAAAAAGTCAACTAGACCATATTTTTATGATTCAAAATCAATAACAACACAACACAATTATCAACTTATCAATCTCTGAATGAATGAGAAGATAATCAATCTTCTTTATTGAACTCCATATTTATCACAATAAAAAAAACTTAGCTCCATATAAACAAACTAGCGGTCCGCCCCGGCTTCGCCCGTGGTACCTACATGTTTAAACTATCCTATCTCTCAAGTTGGATCGAACTGCACATTGTGTGCGAATTTTATTATAATCGGTTAAGTGGTTTAGGAGTCCATTGAGGACAAACATTGTGACACGAGATTTATATATATTAAGAAAGATAATAACACATATACAAACCTTAGACTTATCAATGGTAAGATGATGCAGGGCCAACAGTCCCTTCAGCGCATGTGTTAAGGCGCGTCCACACCGCTCCGGCACTTCCAAACCGAGAGTTTTGCTCTCACTCTCTTTGGATTTCTCGTCCTATTATATAAATATTAAATGAATTTTAACCACAAAATTGCATGTGGCTTTATTCTTCTAAGGGCCGATTTTTCAATGCTTGGATAAAACTTATCCGTCCAATAAAGTATTACACGATAATATTAAAATGTCACGTAAACTGTCAAATACGGGCAATTAGAATACGTTTTTAAAATGGTAGTTTTATACATTATTCGACGAATAAGTTTTATCCAAGCATTGAAAAATCGGCCCTAACCTAACTATATTAAAATGTTTATTTCATTTTATGAACACCTTTGAAAGATAGGTATAAAAAAGTATATTTTTAAATGATCATCTAACGCGTTAAATCTAAAACTTGTTTAAAATATTAACTGTTTAGTAAAAGAAACACAAATTAAATTACATGGCTGATTGGCTTTACTCATAACCTTACTATAACAGGTGTGCCACTAGGTTATGTATTTGGTCCTTTGCTATTACTAATCTACAACAATGACACATTACTAAAATCTTAAGATTTAACTTTAAAAAATATTTAAACTTTCAAAGATATATTAAAAAAACTCACAGTAGTAGAATTAGTAGGTCTATGTCCAATGTCTCTTAATGCTAAACCTCTGACTTGTAAGGCGAGACGGTCCTCACTTGAAATATCTTCTACGTTTTCATTGGTCTCAAATGTATCTTTTTCTTTTTCTTTCGCCTGAAATTTAATAATTACTGAGTATTTATTACTTTTTGTTTGTTGTATATTTTAAATAGGTTCTAACTTGGAAATTATCGAAATTTACTTTATTTATAAAATTAAGTAAGTATTTACTTAATACACATTATAAACACATAATATTGACATGAACATTATAAAAACATTAAAAGCTGATAAAAACAGTTTGAATAAAAATTTAGTTCAAAAAAAAATTATTTTTTCTTTTTGAAGTGAAACTTCCTTAGGCGCCTTGAGAGTAACATTTCAAGGTCACGTCATGGCAATACCGTCACGTCATGGACTAAGGCGACTATTTTGGTATATTTGAATTTTTCCAAAGAAGTTTAACCTCTGACACAAGTGCTCGGCACACATGCTATATTTTTTATTAGGTATACTGTTTTAATTATCTGTTACTGAATTAATCTTACTGACCTTTTCACCATCATTTTCCTTCTCAGTAGTGTCATTCTTTTCACTCATATTGCTATCTCGCTCAGACGCATTTTCAAAGTTTTCTGCGTAACTCTCAGCCTCGTAATCAGATTCCTCGTCAGAATCTGAACTTTCATCTGTGTGGAAAAAATATATCATTAATTTGTATGTATGTGCATTGCTCTTTCAGGCGAAAAAAAAATACATAATACAGTTTGTGTACCAGAGTTTACCAGCTGTAGAAAAACTGGCTTTTTCCCGTATGTAACGACAACGAATATTATCTATGAAAGGGGATCATAAAAGAACTAAAACCAAAAGTTTCTTTGAAACAATATAACGGCACTTGTCTGTATGTGTCGACTTTTTGCAGTGAATTCTGAAAACCTTTAAATGTCCGTAAAATGAAATTTTAAGTAACCAAAATTATTTTGAAAAAAAAATATTTAATATATTCATTCCAACAAATTCAACAAAGACATACCTTTAAACTCCGGATTAGCAGGATTTGTAGTAGCGGGCACATACAAATCGGACAACATGTAGTACGAAGACGCTATTATTTGCGGATATCGTTCCGCTTTCAACAGTTGCACAACGTGGCCCAACAGTTGGCGGACATGTTTCGATCTATTCATCAACCTCATATTCCTTGCCACTCTATACAATAACATACCCACTGGAGTTGTGAACGGATTGTCCATACTATCAGGGCATAGTGACGTTAGATCATATAGTTTAACAACATCATCGTGAGGCCCTTTAAACAACCAATATGTATGTCCAGATTTGGTAGCGTTCGACTTTAAAAAGGACAATATATTTTGCGCTACATTTCTTATAACTTTCGGTGAGAATTTTGAATTTTCCATGTTTGGCAAGTCCTCTGTTTTCATTGGTTCGTATTTTTGGACTATTCCATCTAAATGGTAGCACATAAGGACTTCAGGGACGTTGCACATTAGGTTATCCAGCCAATAGTCTATTCCAGTAAGAACGTTTATAGGTTCTCTAGCGTCTCTGAGTCGTAAGGAAACACATGGCCTGTCTTTATCCCCAAAAATGGGCAAATTGCTGCCAATTAACATGTGTATATCTTCGAAGGTCCAGAGAACGTTACGATTGAATGCGTTTTCAGCTGGTTCTTCGGGCCGAGTTTCGGGTTCGGGCAGAAATGGTCCTGCAATTTTTTGTATATTGTATATCCTTGCGGGAAAAACATTGCAAAGTATTTTGTTGTATTTGATTTTATCGCGAGTATTACAAACTTAGAAATTAAAGATTACACGCTTTATATTAGCTTCACCTGTATGTTTGTTTGTTTGTAACCGACTTCTTTGGGCGCGATTTTGACCCACTTTAAACGGCCAGATTTCGTTCAAACTTTGTAGATTTATTGAGGACCGATGACAATACACTAATTTGATAAAATTTTCTATTTTTTAGTTCGGTTTTCTATAAAAAGCGTGTTTTTTAGTTTTTTTAAACTATTATTATTTTAAAGGATTTTTAACATAATTGGCGTGTTCATTCTCGCTGTAAAGTGTTCGAAATATAAAAACATCGGGTTTAAAATCCATTTAAAATTGTTTAATTTCCAGATATTACAAATATTTTTATTAAAAATCTTTGTTTTTCATCTGATGATGAATAAAGGTGGACTTCCGACCACCGCGGCTCCGGCGTCACTAACGCAGCGACAGTAACGCGGCGACAGAGCGATAGTATTATACAGTACGGAAATGTATGATGGAACGTTCGAGCGCAGCGCCACTGTCGCAGCGCCACTGTCGCAGCGACACTGTCGCAGCGCCACTGTCGCAGCGCCACTGTCGCAGCGACACTGTCGCAGCGCCACTGTCGCAGCGCCACTGTCGCAGCGCCACTGTCGCAGCGACACTGTCGCAGCGCCACTGTCGCAGCGCCACTGTCGCAGCGCCACTGTCGCAGCGACACTGTCGCAGCGCCACTGTCGCAGCGCCACTGTCGCAGCGACACTGTCGCAGCGCCACTGTCGCAGCGCCACTGTCGCAGTGCCACTGTCGCAGCGACACTGTCGCAGCGCCACTGTCGCAGCGCCACTGTCGCAGCGCCACTGTCGCAGCGACACTGTCGCAGCGCCACTGTCGCAGCGACACTGTCGCAGCGCCACTGTCGCAGCGCCACTGTCGCAGCGCCACTGTCGCAGCGCCACTGTCGCAGCGACACTGTCGCAGCGCCACTGTCGCAGCGACAGTGTCGCCGCGTCAGTGACGCGCGGCTGTAGCGGCCGTGCAATGCTCGCGCAAGCACTGTCGCGTGGCAGGCTGCGAAAGCACGTTGTTTTTAGGTTATTATCTAGTTATTTTCGAGAGAATATCTAAAAAATGGACGTTAGTAACATATTTACGGATGAGCAAGACGAGGCACTAATAAATTTAGTGACTCAAGATGCAATTTTGTAAATTGGGTCTGCTGGGCTTCGCTCCATACTATGGTAGTAACGAAGCAATTAAAGATCATCATCCTCTTCTTCTTCTAATAATATTTTTTTAATTGATCGGTTCATTCCTACTGTACCGCACAACCGTCAGGTATGGACTAATAACTGTGACTGACGCCGGAGTGGCGCTGCTCGGAAGCCAATCTGCGTCTAAGCCGCTGCGACAGTGACGCAGCGGCTCAGACGCAGCGGCCGTTGCGATAGAGCCGCGCTGGTCGGAAGTCCACCTTTAATCAAATTTGTATGCCAAAGAGTACCAATAATATTGTATTCACTGAAAAGTGCTTCATATTGGTTGAAATGGTTGTTAATCATCTCAATAGATGGCGCGCGGTGTGTCCCTTCAGACACATAAAACTGAAAGAATAGAATAAGTTCGATCACTCGGGCGGGTCACGAGTGGCTGAGTTGGTGAGGCATCCGCCCCGGAATGGCGCGAAGGATGCGGGTTCGAGTCCCGCCTCGTGATCGAATTTTTTCTATTCTTTATAAATTTATATTTATAAAGCATTTGAATGCCATAAAACCAAAAATATAAATTCAAAGAGTACCAAGTTATATTAAAGATAATATTAGAAAAAATTGTACTTATTAAAAAATCATAAGACTTCAAGCTGAAAACTTTAAACTTCAAATACCTAAACTTTTACCTACAAAAAAAAATAACACTAATAAAAAAAATACGCACCAGTTAAACACATAGGGGTATGGGGCAAAGTAGCCGGCAGTGGCTGGGGCCGTTCCACCACACTGTGCGACAGAAACTTGTGCGTGAGTTGAAGAGAACTGGGGCTCGGGGCGGGGGTGAGGGACATACGCTCCTGGGGACAGAGATAATATGAATTTTAAGTTTATATGTCAGTTATGAAGCAATTTAGTTTGAAGAGATATAGAGAAAAAATAATTTCTTTTGGCTCCGCGGGCGATTCTGCGTGTATGCGACTAGCCTAGCATATAAATTATATAAAACAATTTGTTGCTAGGAAAGTTGTATCTTTTCTCTATATTTCATCGCGATAAAAAGCAGTCTATAAAATTCTTTAGCATCTTAATTATTTCCAAAATTCATTTTACATACATACTTGTTATTAATGCTTATTGTGTTGTGCTCAAGTACAATAGACGCAGAGCTAAGATGATAAATACGCAAGGCACATCTAGTAATTGATAGATTGAAAATTTTACTCACGATCGCCTATTCAAAGATGTAAAAAATGTCCGAAAGGCGTTGTCGAAAACATTCATTCTTTATTTTGTAATATATAAAGTCTATTTTACACGCTCATTAGAAACTGTGCAGGCAAAGTTTTACTTTGGACTATATTTGTCGAGTTTTATTTTACCTCTATCTTAAAATCTTAATATATATAAATCTCGTGTCACAATGTTTGTCCTCAATGGACTCCTAAACCACTTAACCGATTATAATAAAATTCGCACACCATGTGCAGTTCGATCCAACTTGAGAGATAGGATAGTTTAAACATGTAGGTACCACGGGCGAAGCCGGCGGACCGCTAGTTATATTTTAGGGTTGTTGAGGATTCCTCTTCCGCTTCCTCATAATGCGGAAGTTCCGCAATATTTTGGGTACCTCAACCGTTACCGCATCCTCAAAAATAAAAATAAAAAATTCCTCTTCCGCTATCGCTTCCTCAAAATTTTGAGGAAATTTATGAGGATGCCGTATCTATGGCAACGCACTCGCTACGCGCAGCGCTATGCCAGGCCGATTCGATCGGGTGGCGAATTTACAAAGCCTATACCTATGTAGGTATACTTTTTGAGTCACGAGTCGGACTCTAATAGATGAGCTTTTGTTTATGCATATTACTCGACAAATTCTAATCTATCTAAATAAAAAAGTGACTCGACTTGATTATAATTTCCTATCATCCTCATCCTCATCCGCTTCCTCTTCCGCTTCCTCATCCTCATCCTCTTCCTCAAAAAAATATCCTCATCCTCATCCGCATCCCCTAAATTTGCGTGTGAAAATTCCTCTTCCTCCTCCTCTTCCTCATAATCACTTCCTCAACAACCCAATTATATTTTAAAAACAATCTGTTGCGCTGAAAGAAAACAATTTACTTACACATATTAATTATCTTACCTTCTCAGACATAGTTTTCAATATATTCTCATAGAAGAAGTCCTTAAGCCACGACCACTCCGACTTCATCAGGTAATCGTAGACGTCGAAGTCATCAAGAAGCAGGGTGTTTTCCACGCGGTGCACCATCATGCTGACCTGATGGAAAATTTAGAAAATTTGGTACCATTTTTATTAATTTCGTGTGTGTAAATGTGTATTTTTTATTCTGCTACAGCAGGGAAAATTTTAATTTATGAGCCCATTAGTTCACTCGTTATACTGGTATAATGGTAATCTAATATTAACTTATAAATGAAATAGAAATAAGTAGAAGAGGTCACCAATCCTTTTAGTGGATAATTTACACATTCGTGTGAATAGCGAGGCGAGTAACAAACACATACGCAGTGCATTCACTATTGGCCTGGAGATTTGTGTATACAAATTTATTAAGACGGATTTTTCTGATCTAAGAGAAAGGGAATGTATGCACAGTGGTAGAACTGTAGTATGACATTTGAAGATAAATTTTTAGTCGAGTGTTGATGCAAATGGCAAACACAAATGTGTAAATGCATAGTGACATTGGGAAATCCTCAATAAAGTTTTGGTTAACTGTTATATTCAAGGTATGATAGCAGACTACTTACAGTTCCATTAGGCTGGTAGGGCAGTTTGAGTAATTTCTTGATGCATTCGGCGTCTGATATCACGTCCACCTCGCCAACACAGTCCGGGAACATGTGCGCCATTCTGAAGCTGTAATAAACAAAAAAATTGTGAGTATCTATATATATAAAACTCAAAGGTGACTGATATAGTGATCTATCAACGCACAGCCCAAACCACTGGACGTATCGGGCTGAAATTTGGCATGCAGGTAGATGTTAGGATGTAGGCATCCGCTAAGAAAGGATTTCCCGAAATTCTCACGGGAACGGGGAAAAACGGGGATGCACGTACAAAGTCGTGGGCTGAAGCTAGTATTACCATAATGATACCGCAATGTTGTATGTGAGTTGTGTTATGTATGTCAAAGATTTTGGTAACCAAACATCAATATTTCATATTTACTGTTTTACAGAGAATAGCATAAAACATAAATAAATATGTTTAAAAATATTAAATAGTAGATAAAACAGTTTCAATCAATTATAATTCTTGTATATTCATTCTCTTATACTGTCTCTATATCTAAAACTATTTGTATGACAATTTAAAGTACATATCATCAAAATCACTTAATCCAGAATCCTTGATAATTTAACAAAGAGGAATGCTTGTGTAAGAGAAACAATATTTAAAAAAAAGATTAAGCAAAACATTTGAAATATTTTCAGAAATACATACCTAGACAACCCCTTTCCTCTAGTCAAGATCTGTTTCAGGCCATATGTATCTATCCCCCCCCAATTCGATGGGGGGAGGTTAAGGTCAGTATTACATTGCAACCGTGCGTAGCCCACTGGACTTTGAAATGCTGTGAACTTTACTACAGCTGTCGATTTTACTCCAGGGGACGGGCTCCGGTCCTAGAAAATATTTCATCAGTATTAAAAATTGCAGTACAATAAAATATTATTTGTTGTGTATGTTTTTGAAGCACTTTTAATAAAAATCTGACAGACTTTATAGGGAATATGATCCATGTAAAAAGTAAAAACATATTAACTATATGTGAGAATATTTTTGTATCAATTTGTAAGTATGTATAAACAATAAAATATTAGGTATGGTTTATGAAACAATATCCATTTCAATTCCACAAAAAAAAATCTCCAACTAACCACAGTTCACAGATATATACGTACATACAGTTAGGAAACTAAGCCCCTGCGATGAAATTATGACGTTAGCACTGTTATAGCTATAGGGCTGTTACCTTTTTGATATTTAACCGACTTCAAAAATAAAGGAGGAGGTTATCAATTCGGCCTGTATATTTCTGTTTGCTTTTTTTTCACAGTCGATTTTGTGGTATTTTGAGATTAAAACTCGTTAAAATACAAAAATGGTGTAGCCTAAATATGAGTTTACAAGAAGAAACAATCCGAATTAATACACCTTGTAAAAGTAAATACGTTTTTATCAGTGCTATATTTCGAAATCTTGTTTTGTTTATGGACGCCGAAGGTTATTTAATGTACCTAAATTATTTATAATGCTTGATATTTGTATTATACATATATTCAATAATTATTTTAAACCAGAATTTGCAATACCTGTATGTAGGTATACCTACTAAATAATTTTTTAAACGATAAATTAAATTAAATTAAAAAACACAAAATATGCAGAAATAAATTTAAATTATTATTATACGAGCATAGAACCTCCACCTTTTTGTTTTAGGATGAAAAAGAAAATACATAGTTTGACAGGCTTAGTGCTTGACAAAGTGGTGACGTCACGTATCGATAAAAATACAATAATTATTATATCTATCTTTTATGTATTTATGTTTTAACATTTTGGTGAAATATATTATTTCAGTTTAATTTGAACACGTGCTTGTAGATAAGTTGATTTCGGTGATCATTTTAAAAATGCCACGTACTAATTGCGCAGTATTCGGCTGCTTGAATTCAAGTATACCAATTATACCACCAGATGATTTTGTTCAATATGTCGAGAAAATGGATAACATTTTCGTTGCTGCTTTAAGAGAGAACACATAAACTGTAAAGTGGCTGAATTAATTTACAACGAATTAAACATAATAAGTTACTTAAAAAAACTGTTCATAAGATTGAGAATATTTTACACTATAAAATTTAACAATAAATTCCGAATTAGTCGTAGTAGACGAAAGTATTTTTCAGTAAATAATTTGTAATTTTTTTTTCGAATAAAGGCATATTTATGTAATGGTTATTTTAATATCTATACATATAATAAAATCGTAGGAAAGTCATAACTGTAGATTGAATATTTTTTAAAAGAATACTTGGGACAATAGATACCGAAGCCAAAAATATAGTTAGGCTACAAACTGAAACAATCGATATTTATTTAACGTGAAGTCATTGACATCACTTTTCTATACTATGTATCTTTGTCATTCAAAATCTGTGGATGTGTCACCCGCTACTATCGATCCCCCTGAATACCCTTATGATTCTCGTAAACACGCTTGCTTGTGTGCGTGAGCCATTTCGAACGTTTTGTATGAAGTTTCCTTACTGTATGTATCTGTATATTGTGAACTAACTAAAAAGTAAAAATAAACATACCAAATTGGTTATTACACAATAAAACACTAATCAGTATTATATTAAAGGTGCAAAACATAAACAGTAAGTACTGTATAAATCTTTAAATTAACCTGGCGTCAGAAATAATTTATTGTTTTTAAACACAGCTGTTATGTAAATACTAAATAAATATATCGTCCATACAAAAAACATTTAATAATTATAAGGTAAAAGTAACATAAACATATAAAAGCAGGTTCGTTCTTTCAATACATAAAAAATGTATGGAATTATTCTAGAAAAGTAGAAAATATTCTTTGAGTTTTTTAAGCCGATTGCCGTGTATCGGCGTAATAATAAACAATGTGAGGTTATTTACCTTATTTCTTTTATATTCATTTTCATTAACGCACTCTTCCATTTTTCGCTTATTAAATAGCTGCTGAGTTAAGTTATTATTATAAAAGCTGTTTTATTTTATTTTTATCGAATCCAAATTGTTTCAAACTGAAGGTCAACATTCAAAACATATCATGTCAGTTGTCAGAATCAACATGATTCATCGCATCAAGCATCGCTGATCGCATATCAATGCAAATAATATAGCAAAACACAGAGCAAGTAGTATCTATGCAAAAGTCAAAAGAGCATGAATCCTGATTCTCCCGCCTGGGCCCTGGACTCTGGCGATGTCCCTTTATTGGGTGGGGCGTGAATGGGGCCATAAAAGGGCCATAATTAAATAAGAAGATGGAGAAGAAGTTTTGATTCACGTACGTACAATTATTCGTGCAAGATACGAATACTTAAGTGACGAATAATTGTGCTCATTTATAATTTAAAACGTTTGTGAATATCTCACTTTTATTATTGTGAGTGACTGGCATTACATTTAAATCTTTTTTTACTATTAGATAACCTGTGCTCTTCCTGTGCTTTATGCTAATTTTCAATTTTCGTAGGTGGCAACAATCATTTTTATTTTAGAAGTTTGACTTTGAGTTTTGAAATTTGACTTTCAAACATCTTTCACTCTCACGACTCACTCAGCTTTCAATACATACTAGACATAGTACATTGAACATTCTACTGTCTACATTCAAAATCACATACCAACATCATACCAAATACTTTCAAGTAAAATATGGAACAATAGTTAAATACAATAAAAAATACAGTTTTATGTTTTATCGTTAAAAAAATCTCAAGCCAGATACAGAGCTTTAATGGCCTTTCAAGGAAAACTAATTAAATAAAAGGATAACCTATCTATTATTGTTGATATTTTAAGATCAAAGATGAGATTAACAACCCGTTTGCTTTCTTCTCTGGTGCAAAAGAGACCATTTTATGTTACTACGCCGATATTTTATGTAAATGCTGGTGAGTTTTATTTTAAGCCTTAATATTATGTAAAATTAGATACAGCTGTTGTTCATACTTCATTTTCTAACTGGAATACCTGAAGTATAACATATTATTTTTTTTTCTCCATATTTTAATAAAGAGAAAAAATTTATTATGTTGTAACATTGTCAAAAGTAAAGATAGTTATGGAACATTTTAGCTACTACTGAGTTATTTTTTAAAGCAGACAATTTTATTAAATTAAGACTTAACTACTAATTTGTTTTAATTTTCAGCTCCTCACTTGGGCCATTTATACACAGCTGTAGTTGCAGATGCCATTCAGAGATTTGAGAAACTAACTAATCCAGATTGTAAAGTAATATTTAGTACAGGTTTGTAAAATGTTTTTTGTAGTATAGATAGTTTAATACAATTGGTTAATATAATAAAAGTTAAACAATAAACATATACATCAAAACTAAAGAGATACTCAAATTTACTATTACTATTTAATACCAATGCTATATTCAATATAGTATATTGTCACCCAGTTATTAAAAAAAAAAAAATTATACATTTTTTTTAAATAAAGGATTATTAGAATCTTGCCGTTTTTAAAAATGATAACAGCTTATCCATTAATCCATGCATGAGCACTTTAAAAGTACCAATAAAAATTAAAATTGAACATATTATTCCCATACTAGCTGCGCTTCACGGTTTCACCCGAGTGGTTCCGCTCCTGTTGGTCCTAGCGTCATGATATATAGCCTATAGCCTTCCTCGATAAATGGACTATCAAACACTGAAATAATTTTTCAAATCGGACCAGTAGTTCCTAAGATTAGCGCATTCAAACAAACTCTTTAGCTTTATAATATTAGTATAGATAAAAGATAATATTCCTTAACAGGTACAGACGAGCATGGCACTAAAATCCAGCAAGCAGCGGCGAAAGCCAATCAATCCCCACCAGAGTACTGTAGTACTATATCCAAAGAGTATCGAGATTTGTTTAAAGAGTTCCATGTGGATTATACAGACTTTGTGCGAACTACTGAGGAGCGGCATTTGAAAGCTGTTACACATTTTTGGGTGAGATTTAATGAGAAAGAAATGTCCAAGTAGTCTATGTCAGATTCCTTTTGTAATAATTTCAAAGTTATTCATTCAAATTGGTTTATATGTACAAGAAACTTTTAAATCAACATACACATCTTAATTGTATTCTTGATACCAAAATAGTATTTGTATCTAAATATATTAAAAAATAACCATATATTTTTACAGAAAGAACTAAAAGACCAAGACTACATATACAAAGCAAAATACTCCGGCTGGTACAGCGTCAATGATGAAGCCTTCGTGCCCGAAACTCACACAAGAGAAGAAGTCACTAACGACGGTAAGGTGAGCCGCAAAATGGACAATTATTTATTTATTTTTTTGATAAAACCATTCTTATGATTATGGATTTTCTAATTTTAAATATATTTATTATTTAACACATTTATAAAAATAAAACAAATATAAATTATAAACACTAAATTATTACAATTTCGTTTAAATAAAATAATTTTCATAAAAAGCAGCTCAGTTGAATATTTCAATAGCTTCTATTATAAATGTTCAATTTTGTGAAGATGGATAGATGTTAAACCTATTATTTACGTAGTACGCCCAACATGCGTATGCTTTCATCCTGTGTCAACGGAGCGACAACGTCGCACAACGAGCGCATCACGGCTGATGCTGCGTTGCCACTCTGTACGACGAACGGCTGATGCAACGTTGCCACTCCGCTTTACAAGCGACTTGCGCGAGATTGCCGCTGCGAACGTCTAGCAGCAAACGCGACGTTGCCGCTCCGCACTATAAACAGTGGACACGACGTTGCCGTTCCGTGGATACAGTTTTGATAGTGTCCACGCAAGATACAAGCCTGCAATCGCTGATCGAGGAAAGCGTGAACTTGACGTGCGTGTGTGGACAATAGGGCTAATTACATAAAAAAAATAAAAAAATAAAAAAAAAATAAAAATTTCTTTATTTGTTTCAAAAAAAAAAATTTTACATAATATTGGTTACATATGTTGCATTGAACCCCACACTAGGATCCCCTGTGTTGTGAGGCTCAATCTCTTTCATCATATTACATAACAAAAAAACAGAAAAAGAAATATATATATTTTAAACAAATAATTGCCATTTTAAGTATTGAGAGTGTGTGTGTATATGCGTACGTGTATATGTGTGTGGGTGGATATGTTTATTTTAATATTCAGTAAAAGTTTAAGTTTATATTTTAATCAAGAAATTATGGTGACGAGGTTTTCAGTTTCTAAGTAGTTTAGATTAAACAGCCAATTTGTAACAAATTTTTTACAACGGAACTTGGTCATAGGAAAGATATTTAGTATTTTGTTCATTTTGTTGTATAAGTAAGGTCCCATGAATATAAAAGCCTTGCTACCAAAAGACATATTACAGCTATGTTTCCTCCATGTAGGATTTCTTCGAGAGCGCTCGTTCGTTATGATTGTGTTTGGAGCTATTTTATGAAATTTTAGTATTACTGCTAATATGTATAACTGACGCACCGTTAGAATACCAGCCTCTTGATATAGTTCTTTGGTTGGATATCTTAGATTCTTTTTAAAGATAACTTTAAGAATTGCTCTTTGCGCGCGCTCAACTTTTATAAGATGACATTTTTTGGCGGAACCCCAAGAAATGAGACAGTAGTTTAGGATAGATTGGCAGAGTGCATAATAAGTTATTTTGATCGTTTTGATGTCTGTCTTAGTTTTCTAAAAATGTAGGTTAATTTTCTGATACGTGTCTTTACTAAATCGGTTTGTATATTCCAGGTAAGGTGTATGTCGATAATCACACCTAGATACTTTATATAGGTAACATTTTCCAGAGCAGTACATTTGCAGTTGGTAGTGTTATTTTCACATCTATGTATTGTTAGGGATAATTCTTTCGGGGCATTGGTCCTATTGCTTATGTTAAAATTCATAAGTTTGGTTTTACCTATATTGAGGCTAAGCAAGTTGTGGTGGAGCCAGTTGGCAACAGATTGCATTCCGGTTTCTGCAGCGCTATATACTTCCCTCCAAGACCTGCCGTGAAAAATCACAGCGGTATCGTCTGCGTAAGCAAAGATCTTTGCCTGGTTGAGTTTAAGTGAACAGAGTCCATTTACGTAGAGAAGAAAGAGGGTAGGACTTAAGACACTGCCCTGGGGAACACCGTAATTTATTGCAGCGGGAGAGCTATGGTATTCTCCCATGCAGACTCTTTGTTCTCGGTTGGATAGGTATGACGTGAACCAGTCGAGTGCAGTACCCCTAATGCCAAACAACTCCAATTTTCGCAGCAGGATGGATCTGGACACCGTGTCAAAAGCTTTGGCAAGATCAAGGAAGACGCCCACACATTTCTCCCCGCCGTCAAGTCTCATAGTTATGAAATCTACCAGATTTGTGACGGCGTCCTCCGTTGACTTGCCATTACGAAATCCGTACTGATTTACTGAAAGTATTTCATTTTGTTCCAGGAATTTAAGCAATCTTTTATTTATTAGCTTTTCCATTATTTTGGAGACTGTCGTTAAAAGTGATATAGGTCGGAAATTCGCTTAAGTAGAAGTATCTCCACCTTTGTGTATTGGGCAAACATTTGCTAATTTCATATGAGAGGGAACTTTACCAGTGGAAATGCTGAGATTGCATATGTGTGCAATGGGTGCAGAAAGATCCGATTTAACAAGTTTGACAACACGGCAATTTATTCCGTCCCATCCGGGAGCGGAGTCATTCTTCAGATTTGAAATTATGTCACTCACTTCTGACTCGTTAGTAGGGTTTATAAAAAATGATTTAACAGGGTTTGTATGTGATTCATCTAATTTGGCAGCTAATTGAACTAATTCCGTCTCCGTTTTATTGATTTGCTTCATCGTTTCTTTAGCTAGTTGTTCACCAATATTTACGAAATGATCATTTACTTTGTTCAGAGCCCGAGTAGGATTGTGGTCAGAGCTGAAAATGTCAAAATTGGACGATGTTTTATTGTTTAACTTACATATATATTTAATTGCATCCCAAGTCTTTTTACTGCTACCTTCAGATTTTTCTAAAAGTCCCTTCTCATATGCGTTCTTTAAGTTTTGTATAGTGTTATTGCAATAGTTTCGGTAGTCTTTATAGCGTTTTTGAATAATAGGATTATCTCTGTTTTCCTTTTTCCTTGCTTCTATGTGCAGTCTATCTCTTTTACGGATGCATTTTAAGAGGTTAAAGGATATCCAGGGTTTTTTAATGCTTTTAGAATTTTTGATAGGTACTTAAACGGAGTGGTTTTGAATGATTTTACTTACTTTTCCTGTGAATTCTTCCAAGGCTTCTGAGGGGTCTTTGCAATTAAAGAGTCTGGTCCAATCTATATTTTTTACATCACTTGTTACGCTGTCAAAGTCAATTTTTAATTTGTGTTTGGGCCCTTTGGTATGCGCTGGCTCGTTGGAAAAATTTTTACTAATACCAACTAAAACTGTATCGTGATCAGTCAGACCCGATTCGCATACGATTACTCTTGTCAAATGGTTTGTCTTAATGAGAGCATGATCAAGACATGTACGGTCATGGGTAGGCAGCTGATGACCAGGATAAAATCCATGATGCTCAGATACATCAAGATAATCACTGGCACGACTGTCTTGAGTGTGGGTGCCGATATCGATATTCATATCTCCTATTATTAAACCTGTAGGCGTGGTGCACCTTTGTAATATATTATTTAAAGAGTGGCAGAATTTGGTGATATTGCGATAAGAGGGAGACCTATAAATAGCGCATATAGTAATATCGAGGTTTACTCGAATAAGCAGACAATTTGATTCTTCAAACGGTGGTTCTTCGATAATTACTTTGAGTTCTTCTTTATAGAGGATTGCTAGACCATCATTTTGATTTAAATGGTTATAGGAATATCGACACTTATAACCATTTAGATGTACTACAGGAACAGTTTCATTAAGCCTACATTCAGTCAACACAATAATATCTGGTAAAAATTTAAGCCTCGTTAAAAATATAGTAAAATTATCAAAGTTTTTTTGAATACTTCTGATATTCTGGGTTAGGATAATAAATTGAGATTGCAAACTGCCTAGCAGTTTTACACAATGTTCGGGAACATCCGTTTTAAAACTGGAGTAAATCTCAGTGTTGTCAATGTCGTTAAATAAAACATCTTGATTAGCCATTTGAGATGATATAAGAAAAATATGTGTTACAAAAGAGCGAGTCTCCGTATGATAATAAAAATATAACAGGATTGTTTCTGTTAAAGGAAGGTAAGTACGTTTGTGTGTGATGTAAATGTGTATTATAAGTAATGTTCATCGTTATACAGAATGTAGTAGTTAAAAGCAATAATTTGGCAATAAAAGTACATAAAATAAAACAAAAAAGACACATTTTAAAAGTGACAGTATTACTAGGAGGAAGAAGATCCGAGTTGATTTTTGGATTCATTTTTAGAAGAAGCTCGAAGTTGACTAAAAGTGTCTTCGTTTTTAACAATGGTATACCGGGAGCCTTCCTCTTTGCGTAGAAAAATTCGACCATCATTAATCCAACAATAGTTATATTTTTCAGCCAGTGCAAAATCTCTAGCAAGAAAGTACAACCTCTTAGTTTTTTTAGTGAGATGTTCAGAGAAATATATTGGTGTAGCTGTACCTTCGAAGTTAAGGTGCGTTGAGTTTAATCGGGAAGATTTATTTTCTTTATTATATAGCTTTGTGCTTTTTAGGAATTTATCCTTTGTAAACGCATTAATGAACTCCACGATGATCGTAGATGTAGTAGAATTTTCCTTTGAGGGCAGACGATAAACATCCCTGACATCTGGAATGGCCGTTTCGAGATTAATCTTTTTCAGCAGAGTAGTGACAGAGTTTAGGATTGCAGGTTTATTTTCTCTTTTTATCTTCGGGACATTTCGTATCTCAATATTTGTTTTCCTTAGGATACGCTCAAGGTTCTCATGCTGATCTTCTAGCTGTGCTATTAGTAAGTTTGTGGCTTTTCGTTCCTTCTCAAGGTTATTAATTTTTGTTTCGAAATCACTCATTTGGCTAGACAGAAATGAGAGGGATTTTTCTATATCGTTATTAGAAGTTTTTATTTCCGTAGTTTGTTTTTTTTATTTCTTGCAGACTATTTTCGACGCTCTGAAGTCTTGAGCTTATAGGTTTAATCATGACAGTAATTTTTTCAATTATTTCGCATTTTAATTGTTCAAATTTATCCGATTCAGCGTGGTCTTCGAGGCGCAGTCTCTTAGTATTAGCCCTTTTCGAGACATTTATGTTTGGGTCGGAAGCCGACAATGACTTCGGAGATGGCTTATTACTCATTTGCGTAGTTGTTATACGATAAAAATGCAAGGATAAGATGAAACCGCTTACGGCGTGTACACGTAGTCGATCCGTCAGCGTAGGAAAAAAATTAACACGAATACTTGCGTCAATTGTTTATTGCGTAGCAGCTTCGTAGCGGCCAGCGGGTATCACCGTAGCGTACTCAACAAACCGTAGACTGTACCGCACACGGCGTTTGCGGCTACTAGTCCGTTTTCTTATGGGCATGCTTGTATGGAAAGGTATACATTTTTGAGTAAAGCAATGCCATTTGGTACGAATGTTGTACTCGTCCACCTAAGCCCAAATCGCCCGGTAGCCAGTCATTACTCCCCTGCAGGAGGGAGGGAGGGGGGGTTAAAGAACAGAGCGCCCGGCGCTCCGAAAAAAAATTCTGGCGGCTAAATTTGGACCTTTGAGTCGAGTTTGGTGTCGTTATCAGGTAACTAGATGATGCCCGATTCATTCTCCATACCAGATTTTTAGGGTTCCATAGCAAAATATGTCACAATCCTTAAAATAATAAACTTTTAGTAGTGACAAAATCCAAACAAACCAGTATAGTTTTATATTTTTGTATCAAACTTGGTTTATAAAAAATATTGTCTGAAAGGCCGTTTAATGCAGATTATAAAAACATTAACATGTAACATATATTCTATCATTTTAAATGTAAAAAAAATTATACAAAGTACAGAAACGTACGACAGCGCAGCGTAGGGGACGGCTAATAAGTAATAGACCCGAAAAAGAAGCAATACTAACAAAAAAAAAAAAAGAGCCAAGTGCGAGTCTGACTCACTAATCGAATGTTTCGTACTTATTTGTCACATACCATGTTAACTGGTCTGGTAGGACCTGGATCTCTGATACTCATAAACTTTCGTCTTTATAATATTAGTGTGATTTTTAATCATCTTTAATTTATAAATGAAGTCAGGTAACATTGTTAAAAATAAAGATATATAATAATAGAACGTTTTTGTAGTCATAATAATGACAACCACCTCCACAATTACATAATTTGGTACATTTGAGCTGGCGTTTAAAACACTTCAATCTGGAACTGCAAGATTTCACGCACCGACATCTTATTAATTCAAAGTTTTTCTTTTCTTTTTATTTCAGACGGGCAAGGAATATTCAGATTTTTTTGTAGGCCCCCAAATATACACAGCCTGTAAAACTGCCCTTAAGGTGTGTTGTTTAAGGGCAGCTTCTATGGGTGGCAAATTTTCGATTTCCCTTCTTTTTATGTTAAAAATTGTTTGCGACCCTCATTTACTGTCACAGCGTTGTATGATTTGAAAAACAAACATGTACTTATAATACTTATAAAAAATATAAGTTCTGGATAAGAATATCTTTAAAATATCGTGACTGTCCTTACCTATCATGCATTGTAATCACAAACTTTTCAAATTTCACTGTCTGCATATTTCGTATGACATTCGTTTATATGCCTTCCATGTCTCAAATGCACGTGTACCCATAGTTATTTTAGACCTTCTAGCTTTAGAACACATGATATTCTGTACTAGCTATTTGTGTCGACTGTTCTTAACATTATTTTGGCTACATCACTATGTCGTGTGTACCGAAGCTAGAAGGTCTAAAAGACTATGGATAAAAATGATGGCACAGGATGAAATCATCAATACCTGCATGTAACACTGCTAGCTTCATGTTTAAATAATGGACTTATTAGTAGTTACATATTACTATGTAATGTGTTATGTAGTTTCATACAGGCTGAAATCAGTCTCATCATCATCTATGTAAAATTAAATTGTACCTTAATATTGATATGATTTAAAAGAGCAAATAAAAAGTTTCTTGCTGGTTCTTCTCCATACATACTGCTTTCCGAATCGGTGATAAATGTCAAAAAAATGTTATGAGTTATGACGATTCAAAATTGCTTTTACAAGAACTTTAATTAAATAAATAAATGTTTAAGTTTGACTTTAGACTATTAATTTCTTGACAAATAATACTTAAGAAATGGTTTTCTTGTAACAGGTCCACAAATTACACACGTTTTGCCCTTATTCCATTCTTTTACCAGATGTTACACAAACTCCTATTTAATGCAAGACGCAAATAAACTGCATTTCAGACATGGAAGGCATATCCTAAAGCCACACGAGGCCGAGGGTTTGAAGCACTTTACAGTGGCAAATATGCATGATAGGTAAGGACAGTCACGATATTTTAAAGATATTCTTATCCAGAACTTATATTTTTTATAAGTATTATAAGTACATGTTTGTTTTTCAAATCATACAACGCTGTGACAGTAAACAATTTTTAACATAAAAAGAAGGGAAATCGAAAATTTGCCACCCATAGAAGCTGCCCTTAGACAACACACCTTAAGGGCAGTTTTACAGGCTGTGTATACTTGGGGGCCTACAAAAAAATCTGAATATTCCTTGTCCATCTGAAATAAAAAGAAAAGAAAAGCTTTGAATTAATAAGATGTCGGTGCGTGAAATCTTGCAGTTCCAGATTGAAGTGTTTTAAACGCCAGCTCAAATGTACCGAATTATGTAATTGTGGAGGTGGTTGTCATTATTATTACTACAAAAACGTTCTATTATTGTATATCTTTATTTTTAACAATGTTACCTGACTTCATTTATAATTTAAAGATGATTAAAAATCACACTAATATTATAAAGACGAAAGTTTGTGAGTATCAGATATCCAGGTCCTACCAGACCAGTTAACATGGTATGGGACAAATAAGTACGAAACATTCAATTAGTGAGTCAGACTCGCACTTGGCTGTTTTTTTTTTGTTAGTATTGCTTCTTTTTCGGGTCTATTAGCCGTCCCCTACGCTGCGCTGTCGTACGTTTCTGTACTTTGTATAATTTTTTTTACATTTAAAATGATAGAATATATGTTACATGTTAATGTTTTTATAATCTGCATTAAACGGCCTTTCAGACAATATTTTTTATAAACCAAGTTTGATACAAAAATATAAAACTATACTGGTTTGTTTGGATTTTGTCACTACTAAAAGTTTATTATTTTAAGGATTGTGACATATTTTGCTAGGAACCCTAAAAATCTGGTATGGAGAATGAATCGGGCATCATCTAGTTACCTGATAACGACACCAAACTCGACTCAAAGATCCAAATTTAGCCGCCAGAATTTTTTTTCGGAGCGCCGGGCGCTCTGTTCTTTAACCCCCCCTCCCTCCCTCCTGCAGGGGAGTAATGACTGGCTACCGGGCGATTTGGGCTTAGGTGGACGAGTACAACATTCGTACCAAAAGGCATTGCTTTACTCAAAAATGTATACCTTTTCCCATAAGAAAACGGACTATACGTTCCAAAGCGAAGCACAAGCGGGATAGCAATTATGGCATCCGTTTCACTTTCCGCGGCGCGCGGTAGGCAGCACGACGACAAGCCGCCCGATCTCAAGCGCAGCGCAATTTCACGGCTCAACTTGTTCACATAAAAACTACTTTCGCTTAACTGATGAAAAATATACCGCGGAATAAAACAGCAACACGTCTAACCTCGATGCAAGCTCGGACGAAAGACAAAAAATTGGTAAAAGAAATAAATGGGTAATTGATATAATAAAATAGTAATGAGTAAAAATAAATAATGGGCTAATTACATAAAATAAATAAAATATGCAAAATACATTGGAAATTAATTCTGAATTTTGGCAGTGCTATAAAATCTAGATTTGTACATTTAACAATTTTTTTATGACTATTGACTACCAATCGAGTGAAGCCGTGGTGTGCAGTTAGAATTTTTCGTATAAATAATTATAAAAAAGTTTGGAGAATCCAAAAGTGCACGACTCATAATGCTCATTCCTTCGTCGAAAAGAAGATTTTAGTTTTTCGTTGATATCTATTAAACGATGCTAAATAATATCACCATTTTCAATACCCATCTCCGCATAGTAGATCTACTATCTACTGCTAATAAAAAATTAAATTAAATTTTACACAAACTATTTTGTTTCAACCGAAAAAAGTCTTGATTGATGGGAATTTTATTTATTCTATTTCTACATTTCTTTCCACTTTAATTTTACTTGAAACAATTTTTACCAGTTACAGTATTCATCTCCATTAAATCCTATCTTTCCTACGTTCCTTCCTAGTTTGTGAGGATGTGTGTGTGTTTGTTACTCTTTCACGCAAATACTACTGAACCGAATACAATAAATTAAGCACACATATAGAGAGTAACTTGGATTAACACATAGGATAGGTTTTATCCCGGATCTCACGGGAACGGGAACTATGCGGCTTTTTCTTTGAAAACGCGGGCGAAGCCGCGGGCGAAAAGCTAGTTATCTATAAAATGATGTGCAGATTAATGATATTATGTGGTAATCCAATCGTGTAATTCATTAACTAGTTGCGGAACCAAGGCAAAACAAATTTTTCGATCGTAAAGCACTCTAATGCTTCGCATTATGAGTCGTGCAATAAAAATAGTACATCATAAAATACATAATAATGGTACCTACATACGATTTTTATATTTTTTCACAGGTCAGAGTGTCGATAGAATCAGGACACAAAGTGGAGTGGACTGAAGAGAGCAATTACATGTTTAGATTGAGTGCTTTCAAGACGCACCTTAAGAATTGGCTGAAAACAGGTATGCATAAAACATTTTATTTATTTATTATAATTCTATACTCTGTCCATTATATTATTGTACTTCATGGACAGGCCCCGCCCACTTAGTGATGTCTACACAGAATTATTCAATGATGGTTCGATAGATTATAATATTCGATAGAAATACTCTGTAAAATATATCCGATACAGAAAAACTCTTCTATTATGTTATGTAATTTATAAAGACAACCAAATTGTAAGATAGAAACCAATAAATAATAAAATATTAGTTTAGTTTAGTTTTAACATAAAATGCATCAATATGTGGTCTTATTATTACATATCTTATTAGTACGTTTACGTTGTAATTATTATTTACGTACCTGATTCGATTTATGATAATATTTTGAATTTATAATTAGAATGGTATCACAATCGATAATCTTTTGGACATCACTTCTGGTATTACCCGTCGAGCTGTCAAAAGGCAATTCTTATAGTTGACAGACTATAAATAGGCATTGTTTGTTGGTAAGGTACTGGTTCAAATAAAAAAAAAACTTCATAAGTTGAAATAACTTTTCAGAACAAACAAAAGTAAAATCATTATTCCTGAGTGACATAAAATTATATTTTAATCGCTTTTATTCCAGATATCTATACTTATATTATAAAGCTAAAGGGTTTGTTTGTTTGAACGCGCTAATCTCAAGAATTGGTCCGATTTTAAAAATTCTTTCGGTGTTGGATAGCCCATTTATAGAAGAAGGCTATATATCATCACGCTAAGACCAACAGAAGCGGAGCCACGCGGATGAAACCGCGGGGCGCAGCTAGTGGTTGAAAAATATAAATATGAGAAATTTTTAAAGAATAGAAACGATTTTATTGCTCTTGCGGGATCACGGGTGGCCGTGAGGTCAGTCATCGCCCCGGATGGGTGAAGACGCGGGTTCGAAAAAAATAGATTTTTTTTCTATGCATTAAAAATTTCTCATTTATAAAGCATCAAAGAGTGCAATAAAAATAAATATCAAACTATCAACATGTTGGATGTTTTCGAGTGGTGGGATAAATTAAAAACCTTTTTCTATTAAAATTATTTTTTATTCAATATACATATTTTAAGTCACATAATTCCAAAAATCTTCACCGCCAGATGGCGTTGTCCAACCTGTAAAATTCCAAAAGCAGCTCCAAGAGATGGTGGAAGACGATGTATACCTGCCAGACATCTCCGTTAGCAGACCTGCCTCCAGGGTACACTGGGCTATACGGGTATGACAGCTTTATATGAGATTTCTTAACAATTAATGAATTAAAATGGGTAATTTTATTGAATTGGAACAAAATAAATGTATACTTTTATTTTATTGAAATAAAATATTTTTGTTCTAACAAATATCACATTTACAAAAAAATATAAACAATAGCAAAATGTTTTGGAACCAAAAATATAATTAAATATTGAATCGCTTAACTTTTAAAGTGCTGAATTGTCTTATCGATATATAGATATCTACACAAGTAGCACCCGCTCCGGATAGGCGTGAAGGCCACGGGTTCGAATCCCGCCTTGTGATCGATTTTTTCTATTCTTTTTAAATTTATATCTACAAGGATCTTTTATATTTTTTCAAGGTACCAGACGACAAAGAACAGAGTATATACGTGTGGCTCGACGCACTCGTGAACTACCTGACCGTCAGCGGGTACCCTGATGATGAGCTGGTGAAGAGTCGCGGTAGACCCTGGCCTGCTGATGTGCAGGTGGTTGGCAAGGATATCATGAAGTGAGTTGGTTTGAGTTGTTAGTATATAGTGAGTGTGTTTGAGTTAGTTTTATGTTTCCTTCTAGACATTAAAATTCTTGTGTCAATGTTTATGACACACCTCGTTGTCCGATGATGATGACGGCTTGACCGACTTTCATGAATTTTGGAACGAATTTCTGTATCGCGTGGTACGGTGGCTAAGGGGTCCAGGCGAGCGTCACGAAAAATTTTCACGATATTAGCATATCTTAACTTAACTTCATTTATCATTTAACTCCTAAATATTGTTAATTTATTAAATTATACCCCCTATAATACTTATTTCAAAACGAAAGAAACTTCGTTCCAATCATGTGTCCCACATTTTTCTTATGTGTATTTGGTAGATCAAATTGAATAAAACAACTATGTATCATATTTTTATATTTCACTAAACATATCAAATATCTCGCAGGTTCCACGGCATCTACTGGCCGGCGTTTCTCATGGCTGCACGGCGTCATCCCCCCCGCCGGCTGCTCGTGCACTCCCATTGGACGGTGAATGGCGCCAAAATGTCCAAGAGTCTCGGCAACGTGGTGGACCCCAGGGGTGTGCCGGCTGTGCATGCGCTGAGATATCTGCTGTTAAGAGAGGCTACTATAGCGGATGATGCCAGTGAGTTTGTTATTAAATTAACAGCTGTCAAACATAAATATGCGGATAAATTACCATATTCACTCATTCGGTCTTTAATTCACTCGTACAGTCATTCATTCACTCATTCGGTCTTTAATTCACTCGTACGGTCATTCATTCACTCATTCGGTCTTTAATTCACTCGTACGGTCATTCGTTCACTCATACATCCAATCATTCGTTTATCCATCAATTATTCTCTCTTTCCGTCGTTCATTCACTCTCCGTCACTCATTCACACAATCGGTAGATGGTCGTTTCTTAGCATTGTATATTATGACGCCAAAATGTCCAAGAGTCTCGGCAACGTGGTGGACCCGAGGGGTGTGCCGGCTGTGCATGCGCTGCGGTATCTGCTGTTGAGGGAAGCTACTATAGCGGATGATGCCAGTGAGTTTTTCATCATTTATTCATTACTAGCTTACCGCCCGCGGCTTCGCCCGCTTTGTCTAAAACCTAATAAATTATATACTAAAACCTTTCTCTTGAATCACTCTATCTATTAAAAAAACCGCATCAAAATCCGTTGCGTAGTTTTAAAGATTTAAGCATACAAAGGGACATAGGGACAGAGAAAGCGACTTTGTTTTATACATACTATGTATGTAGTGATTACGGTTATTCATTCATTCGTACAGTCATTCATTCATTCGGTCTTTAATTCACCCATTTGGTCTTTCTTTATGTACCTACTAGCTTTCCACCTTCCCCCGCAAGTCAAAGAAAAACCCGCATAGTTCCCGTTCCCGTGGGGTTTCCGGGATAAAACCTATCCTATGTCCCGGGGTAAAAAGTAGCCTATGTCCTTTCTCGGGTATCAAAATATCTCTATATCAAATTTCATACAAATTGGTTCAGTAGTTAAGGCGTGATTGAGTAACAGACAGACAGACAGAGTTACTTTCGCATTTATAATATTAGTATAGAAGTATACATTGTATAATTGATTGATTCAACAATTACTCGATATTCTGCTTTAAAAACCATTCTTAAATGTGTCAATTAAGTCGCAACCAGTGAAACAAACTTTTGATTACTGATAAACTATTGTAATGTATAAGTATAAGTATTATATATTATAGTAATATAAGTATTTTTGACTCTTTCTTCTTGATTCTATTATAATTTTCTGCCTTTTCGCAGATTACAGCGAAACAAAACTAATAAACACCGCGAACGCTGAGCTCGCCGACACGCTGGGCAACCTGGTCAGCCGCAGCACCGGCGCAGCGCTGAACCCGCGCGCCGAGTTCCCAGCGCTGAGACCCGCGCTGCTGGCCCGGTGCTGCCAGCTGCAGCCCGCCGTGCTGCTGCTGCACCAGGTGCAAGTGTTGCCAGGTGAGTGCAGTTCCCAGCGCTGAGACCCGCGCTGCTGGCCCGGTGCTGCCAGCTGCAGCCCGCCGTGCTGCTGCTGCACCAGGTGCAAGTGTTGCCAGGTGAGTGCAGTTCCCAGCGCTGAGACCCGCGCTGCTGGCCCGGTGCTGCCAGCTGCAGCCCGCCGTGCTGCTGCTGCACCAGGTGCAAGTGTTGCCAGGTGAGTGCAGTTCCCAGCGCTGAGACCCGCGCTGCTGGCCCGGTGCTGCCAGCTGCAGCCCGCCGTGCTGCTGCTGCACCAGGTGCAAGTGTTGCCAGGTGAGTGCAGTTCCCAGCGCTGAGACCCGCGCTGCTGGCCCGGTGCTGCCAGCTGCAGCCCGCCGTGCTGCTGCTGCACCAGGTGCAAGTGTTGCCAGGTGAGTGCAGTTCCCAGCGCTGAGACCCGCGCTGCTGGCCCGGTGCTGCCAGCTGCAGCCCGCCGTGCTGCTGCTGCACCAGGTGCAAGTGTTGCCAGGTGAGTGCAGTTCCCAGCGCTGAGACCCGCGCTGCTGGCCCGGTGCTGCCAGCTGCAGCCCGCCGTGCTGCTGCTGCACCAGGTGCAAGTGTTGCCAGGTGAGTGCAGTTCCCAGCGCTGAGACCCGCGCTGCTGGCCCGGTGCTGCCAGCTGCAGCCCGCCGTGCTGCTGCTGCACCAGGTGCAAGTGTTGCCAGGTGAGTGCAGTTCCCAGCGCTGAGACCCGCGCTGCTGGCCCGGTGCTGCCAGCTGCAGCCCGCCGTGCTGCTGCTGCACCAGGTGCAAGTGTTGCCAGGTGAGTGCAGTTCCCAGCGCTGAGACCCGCGCTGCTGGCCCGGTGCTGCCAGCTGCAGCCCGCCGTGCTGCTGCTGCACCAGGTGCAAGTGTTGCCAGGTGAGTGCAGTTCCCAGCGCTGAGACCCGCGCTGCTGGCCCGGTGCTGCCAGCTGCAGCCCGCCGTGCTGCTGCTGCACCAGGTGCAAGTGTTGCCAGGTGAGTGCAGTTCCCAGCGCTGAGACCCGCGCTGCTGGCCCGGTGCTGCCAGCTGCAGCCCGCCGTGCTGCTGCTGCACCAGGTGCAAGTGTTGCCAGGTGAGTGCAGTTCCCAGCGCTGAGACCCGCGCTGCTGGCCCGGTGCTGCCAGCTGCAGCCCGCCGTGCTGCTGCTGCACCAGGTGCAAGTGTTGCCAGGTGAGTGCAGTTCCCAGCGCTGAGACCCGCGCTGCTGGCCCGGTGCTGCCAGCTGCAGCCCGCCGTGCTGCTGCTGCACCAGGTGCAAGTGTTGCCAGGTGAGTGCAGTTCCCAGCGCTGAGACCCGCGCTGCTGGCCCGGTGCTGCCAGCTGCAGCCCGCCGTGCTGCTGCTGCACCAGGTGCAAGTGTTGCCAGGTGAGTGCAGTTCCCAGCGCTGAGACCCGCGCTGCTGGCCCGGTGCTGCCAGCTGCAGCCCGCCGTGCTGCTGCTGCACCAGGTGCAAGTGTTGCCAGGTGAGTGCAGTTCCCAGCGCTGAGACCCGCGCTGCTGGCCCGGTGCTGCCAGCTGCAGCCCGCCGTGCTGCTGCTGCACCAGGTGCAAGTGTTGCCAGGTGAGTGCAGTTCCCAGCGCTGAGACCCGCGCTGCTGGCCCGGTGCTGCCAGCTGCAGCCCGCCGTGCTGCTGCTGCACCAGGTGCAAGTGTTGCCAGGTGAGTGCAGTTCCCAGCGCTGAGACCCGCGCTGCTGGCCCGGTGCTGCCAGCTGCAGCCCGCCGTGCTGCTGCTGCACCAGGTGCAAGTGTTGCCAGGTGAGTGCAGTTCCCAGCGCTGAGACCCGCGCTGCTGGCCCGGTGCTGCCAGCTGCAGCCCGCCGTGCTGCTGCTGCACCAGGTGCAAGTGTTGCCAGGTGAGTGCAGTTCCCAGCGCTGAGACCCGCGCTGCTGGCCCGGTGCTGCCAGCTGCAGCCCGCCGTGCTGCTGCTGCACCAGGTGCAAGTGTTGCCAGGTGAGTGCAGTTCCCAGCGCTGAGACCCGCGCTGCTGGCCCGGTGCTGCCAGCTGCAGCCCGCCGTGCTGCTGCTGCACCAGGTGCAAGTGTTGCCAGGTGAGTGCAGTTCCCAGCGCTGAGACCCGCGCTGCTGGCCCGGTGCTGCCAGCTGCAGCCCGCCGTGCTGCTGCTGCACCAGGTGCAAGTGTTGCCAGGTGAGTGCAGTTCCCAGCGCTGAGACCCGCGCTGCTGGCCCGGTGCTGCCAGCTGCAGCCCGCCGTGCTGCTGCTGCACCAGGTGCAAGTGTTGCCAGGTGAGTGCAGTTCCCAGCGCTGAGACCCGCGCTGCTGGCCCGGTGCTGCCAGCTGCAGCCCGCCGTGCTGCTGCTGCACCAGGTGCAAGTGTTGCCAGGTGAGTGCAGTTCCCAGCGCTGAGACCCGCGCTGCTGGCCCGGTGCTGCCAGCTGCAGCCCGCCGTGCTGCTGCTGCACCAGGTGCAAGTGTTGCCAGGTGAGTGCAGTTCCCAGCGCTGAGACCCGCGCTGCTGGCCCGGTGCTGCCAGCTGCAGCCCGCCGTGCTGCTGCTGCACCAGGTGCAAGTGTTGCCAGGTGAGTGCAGTTCCCAGCGCTGAGACCCGCGCTGCTGGCCCGGTGCTGCCAGCTGCAGCCCGCCGTGCTGCTGCTGCACCAGGTGCAAGTGTTGCCAGGTGAGTGCAGTTCCCAGCGCTGAGACCCGCGCTGCTGGCCCGGTGCTGCCAGCTGCAGCCCGCCGTGCTGCTGCTGCACCAGGTGCAAGTGTTGCCAGGTGAGTGCAGTTCCCAGCGCTGAGACCCGCGCTGCTGGCCCGGTGCTGCCAGCTGCAGCCCGCCGTGCTGCTGCTGCACCAGGTGCAAGTGTTGCCAGGTGAGTGCAGTTCCCAGCGCTGAGACCCGCGCTGCTGGCCCGGTGCTGCCAGCTGCAGCCCGCCGTGCTGCTGCTGCACCAGGTGCAAGTGTTGCCAGGTGAGTGCAGTTCCCAGCGCTGAGACCCGCGCTGCTGGCCCGGTGCTGCCAGCTGCAGCCCGCCGTGCTGCTGCTGCACCAGGTGCAAGTGTTGCCAGGTGAGTGCAGTTCCCAGCGCTGAGACCCGCGCTGCTGGCCCGGTGCTGCCAGCTGCAGCCCGCCGTGCTGCTGCTGCACCAGGTGCAAGTGTTGCCAGGTGAGTGCAGTTCCCAGCGCTGAGACCCGCGCTGCTGGCCCGGTGCTGCCAGCTGCAGCCCGCCGTGCTGCTGCTGCACCAGGTGCAAGTGTTGCCAGGTGAGTGCAGTTCCCAGCGCTGAGACCCGCGCTGCTGGCCCGGTGCTGCCAGCTGCAGCCCGCCGTGCTGCTGCTGCACCAGGTGCAAGTGTTGCCAGGTGAGTGCAGTTCCCAGCGCTGAGACCCGCGCTGCTGGCCCGGTGCTGCCAGCTGCAGCCCGCCGTGCTGCTGCTGCACCAGGTGCAAGTGTTGCCAGGTGAGTGCAGTTCCCAGCGCTGAGACCCGCGCTGCTGGCCCGGTGCTGCCAGCTGCAGCCCGCCGTGCTGCTGCTGCACCAGGTGCAAGTGTTGCCAGGTGAGTGCAGTTCCCAGCGCTGAGACCCGCGCTGCTGGCCCGGTGCTGCCAGCTGCAGCCCGCCGTGCTGCTGCTGCACCAGGTGCAAGTGTTGCCAGGTGAGTGCAGTTCCCAGCGCTGAGACCCGCGCTGCTGGCCCGGTGCTGCCAGCTGCAGCCCGCCGTGCTGCTGCTGCACCAGGTGCAAGTGTTGCCAGGTGAGTGCAGTTCCCAGCGCTGAGACCCGCGCTGCTGGCCCGGTGCTGCCAGCTGCAGCCCGCCGTGCTGCTGCTGCACCAGGTGCAAGTGTTGCCAGGTGAGTGCAGTTCCCAGCGCTGAGACCCGCGCTGCTGGCCCGGTGCTGCCAGCTGCAGCCCGCCGTGCTGCTGCTGCACCAGGTGCAAGTGTTGCCAGGTGAGTGCAGTTCCCAGCGCTGAGACCCGCGCTGCTGGCCCGGTGCTGCCAGCTGCAGCCCGCCGTGCTGCTGCTGCACCAGGTGCAAGTGTTGCCAGGTGAGTGCAGTTCCCAGCGCTGAGACCCGCGCTGCTGGCCCGGTGCTGCCAGCTGCAGCCCGCCGTGCTGCTGCTGCACCAGGTGCAAGTGTTGCCAGGTGAGTGCAGTTCCCAGCGCTGAGACCCGCGCTGCTGGCCCGGTGCTGCCAGCTGCAGCCCGCCGTGCTGCTGCTGCACCAGGTGCAAGTGTTGCCAGGTGAGTGCAGTTCCCAGCGCTGAGACCCGCGCTGCTGGCCCGGTGCTGCCAGCTGCAGCCCGCCGTGCTGCTGCTGCACCAGGTGCAAGTGTTGCCAGGTGAGTGCAGTTCCCAGCGCTGAGACCCGCGCTGCTGGCCCGGTGCTGCCAGCTGCAGCCCGCCGTGCTGCTGCTGCACCAGGTGCAAGTGTTGCCAGGTGAGTGCAGTTCCCAGCGCTGAGACCCGCGCTGCTGGCCCGGTGCTGCCAGCTGCAGCCCGCCGTGCTGCTGCTGCACCAGGTGCAAGTGTTGCCAGGTGAGTGCAGTTCCCAGCGCTGAGACCCGCGCTGCTGGCCCGGTGCTGCCAGCTGCAGCCCGCCGTGCTGCTGCTGCACCAGGTGCAAGTGTTGCCAGGTGAGTGCAGTTCCCAGCGCTGAGACCCGCGCTGCTGGCCCGGTGCTGCCAGCTGCAGCCCGCCGTGCTGCTGCTGCACCAGGTGCAAGTGTTGCCAGGTGAGTGCAGTTCCCAGCGCTGAGACCCGCGCTGCTGGCCCGGTGCTGCCAGCTGCAGCCCGCCGTGCTGCTGCTGCACCAGGTGCAAGTGTTGCCAGGTGAGTGCAGTTCCCAGCGCTGAGACCCGCGCTGCTGGCCCGGTGCTGCCAGCTGCAGCCCGCCGTGCTGCTGCTGCACCAGGTGCAAGTGTTGCCAGGTGAGTGCAGTTCCCAGCGCTGAGACCCGCGCTGCTGGCCCGGTGCTGCCAGCTGCAGCCCGCCGTGCTGCTGCTGCACCAGGTGCAAGTGTTGCCAGGTGAGTGCAGTTCCCAGCGCTGAGACCCGCGCTGCTGGCCCGGTGCTGCCAGCTGCAGCCCGCCGTGCTGCTGCTGCACCAGGTGCAAGTGTTGCCAGGTGAGTGCAGTTCCCAGCGCTGAGACCCGCGCTGCTGGCCCGGTGCTGCCAGCTGCAGCCCGCCGTGCTGCTGCTGCACCAGGTGCAAGTGTTGCCAGGTGAGTGCAGTTCCCAGCGCTGAGACCCGCGCTGCTGGCCCGGTGCTGCCAGCTGCAGCCCGCCGTGCTGCTGCTGCACCAGGTGCAAGTGTTGCCAGGTGAGTGCAGTTCCCAGCGCTGAGACCCGCGCTGCTGGCCCGGTGCTGCCAGCTGCAGCCCGCCGTGCTGCTGCTGCACCAGGTGCAAGTGTTGCCAGGTGAGTGCAGTTCCCAGCGCTGAGACCCGCGCTGCTGGCCCGGTGCTGCCAGCTGCAGCCCGCCGTGCTGCTGCTGCACCAGGTGCAAGTGTTGCCAGGTGAGTGCAGTTCCCAGCGCTGAGACCCGCGCTGCTGGCCCGGTGCTGCCAGCTGCAGCCCGCCGTGCTGCTGCTGCACCAGGTGCAAGTGTTGCCAGGTGAGTGCAGTTCCCAGCGCTGAGACCCGCGCTGCTGGCCCGGTGCTGCCAGCTGCAGCCCGCCGTGCTGCTGCTGCACCAGGTGCAAGTGTTGCCAGGTGAGTGCAGTTCCCAGCGCTGAGACCCGCGCTGCTGGCCCGGTGCTGCCAGCTGCAGCCCGCCGTGCTGCTGCTGCACCAGGTGCAAGTGTTGCCAGGTGAGTGCAGTTCCCAGCGCTGAGACCCGCGCTGCTGGCCCGGTGCTGCCAGCTGCAGCCCGCCGTGCTGCTGCTGCACCAGGTGCAAGTGTTGCCAGGTGAGTGCAGTTCCCAGCGCTGAGACCCGCGCTGCTGGCCCGGTGCTGCCAGCTGCAGCCCGCCGTGCTGCTGCTGCACCAGGTGCAAGTGTTGCCAGGTGAGTGCAGTTCCCAGCGCTGAGACCCGCGCTGCTGGCCCGGTGCTGCCAGCTGCAGCCCGCCGTGCTGCTGCTGCACCAGGTGCAAGTGTTGCCAGGTGAGTGCAGTTCCCAGCGCTGAGACCCGCGCTGCTGGCCCGGTGCTGCCAGCTGCAGCCCGCCGTGCTGCTGCTGCACCAGGTGCAAGTGTTGCCAGGTGAGTGCAGTTCCCAGCGCTGAGACCCGCGCTGCTGGCCCGGTGCTGCCAGCTGCAGCCCGCCGTGCTGCTGCTGCACCAGGTGCAAGTGTTGCCAGGTGAGTGCAGTTCCCAGCGCTGAGACCCGCGCTGCTGGCCCGGTGCTGCCAGCTGCAGCCCGCCGTGCTGCTGCTGCACCAGGTGCAAGTGTTGCCAGGTGAGTGCAGTTCCCAGCGCTGAGACCCGCGCTGCTGGCCCGGTGCTGCCAGCTGCAGCCCGCCGTGCTGCTGCTGCACCAGGTGCAAGTGTTGCCAGGTGAGTGCAGTTCCCAGCGCTGAGACCCGCGCTGCTGGCCCGGTGCTGCCAGCTGCAGCCCGCCGTGCTGCTGCTGCACCAGGTGCAAGTGTTGCCAGGTGAGTGCAGTTCCCAGCGCTGAGACCCGCGCTGCTGGCCCGGTGCTGCCAGCTGCAGCCCGCCGTGCTGCTGCTGCACCAGGTGCAAGTGTTGCCAGGTGAGTGCAGTTCCCAGCGCTGAGACCCGCGCTGCTGGCCCGGTGCTGCCAGCTGCAGCCCGCCGTGCTGCTGCTGCACCAGGTGCAAGTGTTGCCAGGTGAGTGCAGTTCCCAGCGCTGAGACCCGCGCTGCTGGCCCGGTGCTGCCAGCTGCAGCCCGCCGTGCTGCTGCTGCACCAGGTGCAAGTGTTGCCAGGTGAGTGCAGTTCCCAGCGCTGAGACCCGCGCTGCTGGCCCGGTGCTGCCAGCTGCAGCCCGCCGTGCTGCTGCTGCACCAGGTGCAAGTGTTGCCAGGTGAGTGCAGTTCCCAGCGCTGAGACCCGCGCTGCTGGCCCGGTGCTGCCAGCTGCAGCCCGCCGTGCTGCTGCTGCACCAGGTGCAAGTGTTGCCAGGTGAGTGCAGTTCCCAGCGCTGAGACCCGCGCTGCTGGCCCGGTGCTGCCAGCTGCAGCCCGCCGTGCTGCTGCTGCACCAGGTGCAAGTGTTGCCAGGTGAGTGCAGTTCCCAGCGCTGAGACCCGCGCTGCTGGCCCGGTGCTGCCAGCTGCAGCCCGCCGTGCTGCTGCTGCACCAGGTGCAAGTGTTGCCAGGTGAGTGCAGTTCCCAGCGCTGAGACCCGCGCTGCTGGCCCGGTGCTGCCAGCTGCAGCCCGCCGTGCTGCTGCTGCACCAGGTGCAAGTGTTGCCAGGTGAGTGCAGTTCCCAGCGCTGAGACCCGCGCTGCTGGCCCGGTGCTGCCAGCTGCAGCCCGCCGTGCTGCTGCTGCACCAGGTGCAAGTGTTGCCAGGTGAGTGCAGTTCCCAGCGCTGAGACCCGCGCTGCTGGCCCGGTGCTGCCAGCTGCAGCCCGCCGTGCTGCTGCTGCACCAGGTGCAAGTGTTGCCAGGTGAGTGCAGTTCCCAGCGCTGAGACCCGCGCTGCTGGCCCGGTGCTGCCAGCTGCAGCCCGCCGTGCTGCTGCTGCACCAGGTGCAAGTGTTGCCAGGTGAGTGCAGTTCCCAGCGCTGAGACCCGCGCTGCTGGCCCGGTGCTGCCAGCTGCAGCCCGCCGTGCTGCTGCTGCACCAGGTGCAAGTGTTGCCAGGTGAGTGCAGTTCCCAGCGCTGAGACCCGCGCTGCTGGCCCGGTGCTGCCAGCTGCAGCCCGCCGTGCTGCTGCTGCACCAGGTGCAAGTGTTGCCAGGTGAGTGCAGTTCCCAGCGCTGAGACCCGCGCTGCTGGCCCGGTGCTGCCAGCTGCAGCCCGCCGTGCTGCTGCTGCACCAGGTGCAAGTGTTGCCAGGTGAGTGCAGTTCCCAGCGCTGAGACCCGCGCTGCTGGCCCGGTGCTGCCAGCTGCAGCCCGCCGTGCTGCTGCTGCACCAGGTGCAAGTGTTGCCAGGTGAGTGCAGTTCCCAGCGCTGAGACCCGCGCTGCTGGCCCGGTGCTGCCAGCTGCAGCCCGCCGTGCTGCTGCTGCACCAGGTGCAAGTGTTGCCAGGTGAGTGCAGTTCCCAGCGCTGAGACCCGCGCTGCTGGCCCGGTGCTGCCAGCTGCAGCCCGCCGTGCTGCTGCTGCACCAGGTGCAAGTGTTGCCAGGTGAGTGCAGTTCCCAGCGCTGAGACCCGCGCTGCTGGCCCGGTGCTGCCAGCTGCAGCCCGCCGTGCTGCTGCTGCACCAGGTGCAAGTGTTGCCAGGTGAGTGCAGTTCCCAGCGCTGAGACCCGCGCTGCTGGCCCGGTGCTGCCAGCTGCAGCCCGCCGTGCTGCTGCTGCACCAGGTGCAAGTGTTGCCAGGTGAGTGCAGTTCCCAGCGCTGAGACCCGCGCTGCTGGCCCGGTGCTGCCAGCTGCAGCCCGCCGTGCTGCTGCTGCACCAGGTGCAAGTGTTGCCAGGTGAGTGCAGTTCCCAGCGCTGAGACCCGCGCTGCTGGCCCGGTGCTGCCAGCTGCAGCCCGCCGTGCTGCTGCTGCACCAGGTGCAAGTGTTGCCAGGTGAGTGCAGTTCCCAGCGCTGAGACCCGCGCTGCTGGCCCGGTGCTGCCAGCTGCAGCCCGCCGTGCTGCTGCTGCACCAGGTGCAAGTGTTGCCAGGTGAGTGCAGTTCCCAGCGCTGAGACCCGCGCTGCTGGCCCGGTGCTGCCAGCTGCAGCCCGCCGTGCTGCTGCTGCACCAGGTGCAAGTGTTGCCAGGTGAGTGCAGTTCCCAGCGCTGAGACCCGCGCTGCTGGCCCGGTGCTGCCAGCTGCAGCCCGCCGTGCTGCTGCTGCACCAGGTGCAAGTGTTGCCAGGTGAGTGCAGTTCCCAGCGCTGAGACCCGCGCTGCTGGCCCGGTGCTGCCAGCTGCAGCCCGCCGTGCTGCTGCTGCACCAGGTGCAAGTGTTGCCAGGTGAGTGCAGTTCCCAGCGCTGAGACCCGCGCTGCTGGCCCGGTGCTGCCAGCTGCAGCCCGCCGTGCTGCTGCTGCACCAGGTGCAAGTGTTGCCAGGTGAGTGCAGTTCCCAGCGCTGAGACCCGCGCTGCTGGCCCGGTGCTGCCAGCTGCAGCCCGCCGTGCTGCTGCTGCACCAGGTGCAAGTGTTGCCAGGTGAGTGCAGTTCCCAGCGCTGAGACCCGCGCTGCTGGCCCGGTGCTGCCAGCTGCAGCCCGCCGTGCTGCTGCTGCACCAGGTGCAAGTGTTGCCAGGTGAGTGCAGTTCCCAGCGCTGAGACCCGCGCTGCTGGCCCGGTGCTGCCAGCTGCAGCCCGCCGTGCTGCTGCTGCACCAGGTGCAAGTGTTGCCAGGTGAGTGCAGTTCCCAGCGCTGAGACCCGCGCTGCTGGCCCGGTGCTGCCAGCTGCAGCCCGCCGTGCTGCTGCTGCACCAGGTGCAAGTGTTGCCAGGTGAGTGCAGTTCCCAGCGCTGAGACCCGCGCTGCTGGCCCGGTGCTGCCAGCTG